>JAULJL010000027.1:5000-5005000 GCA_030761205.1 Fremontodendron californicum
ACCGGATCGTCCGAACCGACCGGACCGTCCGAATCGACCAGACCGACGAGACCGACCGGACCGACCGGACCGTCCGTACCGCCCAGACCGTACGGACCGACCGGACCGCCCAGACCGACCGAACCGATCGGACCGTCCGGACCGCCCGGACCGTCCGGACCGACCGGACCGTCCGGACCGACCGGACCGTCTGGACCGACCGGACCGACCTGACCGACCGGACAGACCGGACCGACCGGACCGCCCGGACCGACCGGACCGACCGGACCGACCGGACCGTACGGACCGACCGAACCGACCGGACCGACCGGACCGTACGGACCAACCGGACCGACCAAACCGTCCGGACCGTACGAACCGACCGGACCGATCGGACCGTCCGGACCGCCCGGACCGCCCGATCCGACCAGACCGACCGGATCGTCCGGACCGACCGGATCGTCCGGACCGACCGGATCGTCCGGACCGACCGGATCGACCGTACGGACCGACCGGATCGTCCGGACCGACCGGACCGTCCGAATCGACCAGACCGACGAGACCGACCGGACCGACCGGACTGTTCGGACCGACCGGACCGTCCGGACCGAACGGACCGTACGGACCGGCCGGACCGACCGGACCGACGAGACCGACCGGACGGATCGGATCGACCAACTAGGCAAGGCTAGACTAAACTTCGCTGGCCTTGGTGGCTCAACTTCGAAAGGTCATAACTTTGCGCTTGGTTGTCCGTTTCAGGTGATATTTTTTTTGAATTCATGTAACTTTTCGAGATCTACGCGCTGGTAAACTGCCGAAGGCGGTTTGTCGCCGATTTTTTCCAAAAAAACATCGTTTAGGCTCTTAATTTTATTTTTTTTCTTTTTTTCATGATTTTTAAAACATTGAACTTGCTTATTTTTCTATTTTTCGAGACTAAATTCAATTGTATTGTACGAGAGCATACTATAAATTATACGGATTTGATCCGTGCATGAGAAGAGCTCGGGCCGACCAGATCGTAAGGCCCAACCGGACCGATCGGACCGTTCGGACCTTCCGGACCTCCCGGACCGACCGGACCGTCCGGACCGTACGGACCAACCGGATCGTCCGAACCGACCGGACCGTCCGAATCGACCAGACCGACGAGACCGACCGGACCGACCGGACCGTCCGTACCGCCCAGACAGTACGGACCGACCGGACCGCCCAGACCGACCGAACCGATCGGACCGTCCGGACCGCCCGGACCGTCCGGACCGACCGGACCGTCCGGACCGACCGGACCGTCTGGACCGACCGGACCGACCTGACCGACCGGACAGACCGGACCGACCGGACCGCCCGGACCGACCGGACCGACCGGACCGACCGGACCGTCCGGACCGTCCGGACCGACCGGACCGTCCGGACCGCCCGGACCGTCCGGACCGACCGGACCGTCCGGACCGACCGGACCGACCGGACAGACCGGACCGACCGGACCGTCCGGACCGACCGGACAGACCGGACCGTCCGAACCGACGAGACCGACCGGACCGTCTGGACCGACCGTACCGTCTGGACCGCCCGGACCGATCGTACCGTCTGGATCGACCGGACCAACCGGACCGACCGGACCGTACGGACCAACCGGACCGACCAAACCGTCCGGATCGTACGAACCGACCGGACCGATCGGACCGTCCGGACCGCCCGGACCGCCCGATCCGACCAGACCGACCGGATCGTCCGGACCGACCGGATCGACCGTACGGACCGACCGGATCGTCCGGACCGACCGGACCGTCCGAATCGACCAGACCGACGAGACCGACCGGACCGACCGGTCCGGACCGAACGGACCGTACGGACCGACCGGACCGTACGGACCGACCGGACCGGCCGGACCGACCGGACCGACGAGACCGACCGGACGGATCGGATCGACCAACTAGGCAAGGCTAGACTAAACTTCGCTGGCCTTGGTGGCTCAACTTCGAAAGGTCATAACTTTGCGCTCGGTTGTCCGTTTCAGGTGATTTGTTTTTTGAATTCATGTAACTTTTCGAGATCTACGCGCTGGTGAACTGCCGAAGGCGGTTTGTCGCCGATTTTTTCCAAAAAAACATCGTTTAGGCTCTTAATTTTATTTTTTTTCTTTTTTTCATGATTTTTAAAACATTGAACTTGCTTATTTTTCTATTTTTCGAGACTAAATTCAATTGTATTGTACGAGAGCATACTATAAATTATACGGATTTGATCCGTGCATGAGAAGAGCTCGGACCGACCAGATCGTACGGCCCAATCGGACCGTTCGGACCTTCCGGACCGTCCGGACCGTACGGACCAACCGGATCGTCCGGACCGACCGGACCGTCCGAATCGACCAGACCGACGAGACCGACCGGACCGTCCGGACCGCCCGAACCGATGGGACCGTTCGGACCGCCCGGACCGTCCGGACCGTCCGGACCGATCGGACCGTCTGGATCGACCGGACCGTCTGGACAGACCGGACCGACCGGACAGACCGGACTGTACGGACCGCCCGGACCGTACGGACCGACCAGACCGACCGGACCGTCCGAACCGACAAGACCGACGAGACCGATCGGACCGACCGGATCGTCCGGACCGACCGGACCGTCCGGACCGACCGAACCGTCCGTACCGCCCAGACCGTAAGGACCGACCGGATCGTCCGGATCGACCGGACCGTCCGGACCGTACGGACCAACCGGATCGTCCGGACCGTCCGTACCGCCTAGACCGTACGGACCGACCGGAACGCCCGGACCGACCGGACCGCCCGGACCGACCGGACCGCCCGGACCGACCGAACCGATGGGATCGTCCGGACCGCCCGGACCGTCCGGACCGTCCGGACAGACCGGACCGTCTGGACCGACCGGACCGTCTAGACCTACCGGACCAACCTGACCGACCGGACAGACCGGACCGACCGGACCGCCCGGACGGACCGGACTGACCGGACCGTACGGACCGTACGGACCGTCCGGACCGTCCAAACCGATCGGACCGTTCGGACATTCCGGACCGTCCGGACCGCCCGGACCGCTTGGACCGACCGGACTGTTCGGACGGGCTGGACCGTCCGGACCGACCGAACCGTCCGAACCGACCAGACAGACGAGACCGACCGGACCGTCCAGACCGACCGGACCGTCCGGACCGACCGAACCGTCTGTACCGCCCAGACCGTCCGGACCGACCGGACCGACCGAACCGTCCGGACCGTCCGTACCGCCCAGACCGTCCGGACCGACCAGACCACCTGGAACGGTCGAACCGATCGGACCGTCCGGACCGCCCGGACCGTCCTGACCGTCCGGACCGACTGGACCGACCGGACCAACCAGACCGACCGGACCGTCTGGACCGACCGGACTGTCCGGACCGACCGGACTGTCCGTACCGCCCAGACCGTACGGACCGACCGGACCGTACGGACCGACCGGACCGTACGGACCGACCGGACCGTACGGACCGACCGGACCACCCGGACCGGCCGAACCGATCGGACCGTCCGGACCGCCCAGACCATCCGGACCGTCCGGACCGCCCAGACCATCCGGACCGTCCGGACCGGGCGGACCGACCGGACCGACGTGACCGACCGGACCAACCTGACCGACCGGACAGACCGGACCGAGCGGACCGCTCGGACCGACCAGACCGACCAGACCGATCGGACCGACCGGACCGTCCGAACCGTCCGGACCGTACGGACCGTCCGGACCGCCCAGACCGATCGGACCGTTCGGACATTCCAGACCGTCCGGATCGCCCGGACCGCTTGGACCGACCGGACTGTCCGGACTGACCGGACCGTCAGGACCGACCGGACCGACCGGACCGTCCGAACCGACGAGACCGATCGAACCGTCTGTACCGCCCAGACCGTACGGACCGACCAGACCACCCGGAACGGTCGAACCGATCGGACCGTCCGGACCGCCCGGACCGTCCTGACCGTCCGGACCGACCGGACCGACCGGACCAACCAGACCGACCGGACCGTCTGGACCGACCGGACCGTCCGGACCGACCGAACCGACCGACCGATCGGACCGTCCGGACCGACCGGACCGTCCGTACCGCCCAGACCGTACGGACCGACCGGATCACCCGGACCGGCCGAACCGATCGGACCGACCGGATCGACCAGACCGTCCGGTCCGACCGGACCGACCGGACCAACCGGACCGACCGGACCGTCCGGACCGACCGGACTGTCCGTACCGCCCAGAACGTACGGACCGACCGGACCACCCGGACCGGCCGAACCGATCGGACCGTCCGGACCGACCGGATCACCCGGACCGGCCGGCCCGACCGGACCGACCGGACCGTCGGAACCGACCAGACCGACGACACCGACCGGACCGACCGGACCGACCGAACCGTCCGTACCGCCCAGACCGTACGGACCGACCGGACCGTACGGACCGCTCGGACCGACCGAACCGATCGGACCGTCCGGACAGCCCGGACCGTCCGGACCGTCCGGACCGACCGGACCGTCCGGACCGCCCGGACCGTCCGGACCGACCGGACCGTCCGGACCGACCGGACCGACCGGACAGACCGGACCGACCGGACCGTCCGGACCGACCGGACCGACCGGACCGTCCGAACCGACGAGACCGACCGGACCTACCGGACCGTCCGGACCCACCGGACCGACCGGACCGTCCGGACCGCCCGGACCGTCCGGACCGCCCGGACCGTCCGGACCGACCGGACCGTCTGGACCGCCCGGACTGATCGGACCGTCTGGATCGACCGGACCAACCGGACCGTACGGACCGACCGGACCGACCGGACCGCACGGACCGACCGGACCGACCAGACCGTCCGGACCGTACGAACCGACCGGACCGATCGGACCGTCCGGACCGCCCGGACCGCCCGATCCGACCGGACCGACCGGATCGTCCGGACCGACCGAATCGTCCGGACCGACCGGACCGACCGGATCGACCGTACGGACCGACCGGATCGTCCGGACCGACTGTACCGACCGAATCGACCAGACCGACGAGACCGACCGGACCGTCCGGACCGAACGGACCGTACGGACCGACCGGACCGACCGGACCGACGAGACCGACCGGACGGATCGGATCGACCAACTAGGCAAGGCTAGACTAAACTTCGCTGGCCTTGGTGGCTCAACTTCGAAAGGTCATAACTTTGCGCTCGGTTGTCCGTTTCAGGTGATATTTTTTTGAATTCATGTAACTTTTCGAGATCTACGCGCTGGTAAACTGCCGAAGGCGGTTTGTCGCCGATTTTTTCCAAAAAAACATCGTTTAGGCTCTTAATTTTATTTTTTTTCTTTTTTTCATGATTTTTAAAACATTGAACTTGCTTATTTTTCTATTTTTCGAGACTAAATTCAATTGTATTGTACGAGACCGACCGTACCGCCCAGACCGTACGAACCGACCGGACCACCCGGACCGGCCGAACCGATCGGACCGTCCGGATCGCCCGGACCGTCCGGGCCGTCCGGACCGACCGGACCAACCGGACCGACCGGACCGTCCGGACCGACCGGACTGTCCGTACCGCCCAGAACGTACGTACCGACCGGACCGTACGGACCGACCGGACCACCCGGACCGGCCGAACCGATCGGACCGTCCGGACCGCCCGGACCGAGCGGACCGACCGGACCCACCGAACCGACCGTACCGATCGGACCGACCGTACCGATCGGACCGACCGGACCGCCCAGACCGACCGGACCGTCCGAACTGTACGGACCGACCGGACCATCCGAACCGACGAGATCGACCGGACCGACCGGACCGTCCGGACCGCCCGGACCGTCCGGACCGACCGGACCGTCTGGACCGCCCGGACCGATCGGACCGTCTGGATCGACCGGACCAACCGGACCGTACGGACCGACCGAACCGTACGGACCGACCGGACCGACCGGATCGTCCGGACCGACCGGACCGACCGGATCGACCGTACGGACCGACCGGATCGTCCGGAACGACCGGACCGTCCGAATCGACCAGACCGACGAGACCGACCGGACCGACCGGACCGTCCGGACCGACCGGACCGTACGGACCGACCGGACCGACCGGACCGACGAGACCGACCGGACGGATCGGATCGACCAACTAGGCAAGGCTAGACTAAACTTCGCTGGCCTTGGTGGCTCAACTTCGAAAGGTCATAAATATATATTAGAATTGCATAAATATATATTAATATATCTACAATTACATAAATATATCTATGTTATTGTAAATATAAATTTACGTAATTATATATTATTCTAATATATCTATGTAATTGTAATATATCTATGTAATTGTAAATATATCTATGTAATTCTAATATATTTATGTAATTCTAATATATCTATGTAATTGTAATATAAATATGTAATTCTAATATAAATATCAATAGATATATTTATGTAATTGTAATATATCTATGTAATTCTAATATATTTATGTAATTCTAATATCTTTATGTAATTCTAATAGCTGTAACAACCGAGGTTACGTATAATCATGTAAAGTCAAATCCCGAAAAATTTTAAGGACAAACTTGGAAATTTGTAAGAAGTTATAAGTGAAGGAAATAAAAGAAGAAAGGATCAAAATGAATATATTAAAAAAGTTTAGGGGCTTAATGGTTATTTATAAAAAGTTGAGGGACTAATATGCAATTATCCCAAAAACAAAACAAAATATCTCTTATATTCAATTGATCTCCCGAAAACACAAGAAATATTCATTCTCTTCTTCAAGTGGCAGCCGGAAGCCTCCCCTCTCAAATTTCTTCATCTCCTCCAACATTTCTCTTCAAGAACTCCACCAAAATCTCATCAACAATCACATCCAAGGTTAGTTTCTTGATAAATGCTTCATTTTCTTTAGATATTCTACTTGAGCATGCTAAGATCTTTGCTCCATAAACATGTTAAGGTCTGAAATCCATCTATTAAGTATGAATTTTACTCATTTTTGGTAAGAATTAAAAGGATTTGAAAGCATGAAGAAGAAAATGGGAAGAAAAAGCAAAACAGGGGAATCTGAGCATGCTTGCTGTTCGGATTTTCTGGGTTAGGCACAGTTGGGTTTATATTTTTTTGATATTTTTCCTAGAAACTAGACTTCAATACGAGAATTTTGGTCTTTGAATCACCCAAAACCGATAAGCGGTTAAAAAGATAAAATTCGGTGAAGTTGGCTGTTCAGTGTGACCTCTGTTTCAGTATAGTTTCGGGTTTTATCAAATTTGATCAAGATTTTGTTCTAATTGTCTAAGTTAGTTATTTTCTTCATAAATTAGACTTATTGGTACCAAACTCAAGTTATGATTTTCTAATCTAACTTGATATTAAGGAATTTATTGCTTAAGAGAAATATAGTACTATTGATGGTTATGGATTATGAAAATCTCTAAGGCATGGAATACTAGAAAGGAATTTGATAAGGACATGAATATGGAGTTGAATATTTGGAGAAAATGATTATGGAAATGATATTAAAAATTTGGGATATGTTGTTTTGAGTATGAGGAATTAGTATTGACCTTGAGGGAAGATTATGAGACTTAAGTTGCATTCAAAATTGTGTAATGCTTTGAGCATGTATAGATACTAATTATTGTTAATCTCTAGGCCACGTAGATCCGATGTCACCTATGGATCCCGAAGTTTCAGGTCGAGGTGTACAGTGAGATCATCTCAAGGATTGTAAGTAGACGACAACTATAGTTATTTGAAATTTATTTAAATATAATTATATATATTTATATTTTTTTTAGCGTAATATTTATTTTACGTATTAAAGGTATATACGATATTTAATCATATGAATTGATTTGTTATTAAAGTATTTTTATTTCAAGAAATATTATATCGAGTAAGTTGGTTGATTTATGAAATATGATTTTACATAGAATTTGACGTACATGGTTTTGGCTCGACCTGACTTAATGTATGAGATTATTTCCTTGACTGGAATACGGGAGCTGCGTGCTACGCCTTTGTGGCAGGAGCCACCTCCAGAGTCCCTATTCCGTGATATTATACTGGGGTATGGGAGCTGCGTGCTACGCCTTTGTGGCGGGAGCCACCTCCAGAGTCCCTATTCCGTGATATTATACTGGGGTATGGGAGCTGCGTGCTACGCCTTTGTGGTGGGAGCCACCTCCAGAGTCCCTATCTCATTATATTTGCCTTTTGGGGGCACATCATAGTGACACATATGCCTTTGGGGCGTCCTATGGTGGTATTGGCCTTTGGGGCCGGCTACTAGTATGCCTACATGGATATTGCTTGGTTATTTCATGGATGTACTCTTATGCAGGACAGAAAGTTGGAGCCCAATTATACGGAACTTGATTTACTTTACAGATTTTATTCATTGATTTAATATTATAATATTGTTATACATTTGAAAACTTTGCTACGTCTTTGAATTACTCATTATGATTTTATTATTATTTATTTTGAAAATGTTTATTATGTTTTAAAGGATTATAATCATAGTTTTCAAATGTTTTAAAAGTTGTTTACTCACTGAGATATTCATATATCTCACCATTTCATATTCTCATTTTCAGGTGATAGTTAGGTGTTGGGATTGCAACCTTCCTCTATTCTCTGCTTCAAATAGTATTGTGACGTGGTGGGCATTATAGTAAAAATTTATTGAAGTCTTGATCTTTTGATGTTTTTATCTAGTAAACCTTGCTGAGATAGGTTTACTTTTGGATATATTGTATATATTTGAAGATATGAGACAATAGATCAATATGTTTTGATTTGAGCATAAATTGATCATGGAAATTTTTTTTGAATATATATGGATATATGTGATAATAGTATTGAGGAATATTGCTGGTTGAGGATATGAATTGAGTGTTATTTGCAGGAGGATTATCGTTGAGATAGAAAGGAAACTCTGCCGGATTTTAGGTAGATTATCCGGACAGGGTGTTACAATTTGGTATCAGAGCAAGGTTATAGATCCTGTAGACTTAGGAACTGTTTGTTGAAATATTAAAATACTGTCACTTGTGTAAAAATCAGACACGATGCCACCACGTCAAAGAGGAAGGCCTAGAATCAATCCCCTACCCCAAAATAAGGATTGGAATAGAAATGTGAATATTGATGAGCAAATTAGAGGACAAGCTTTAGTTGCTGGTTCATATTATGTTGCTGCACCCTTAGCAGCACCCCCAGCAGCTAATCTTAATTTAGTTAAGGCAGTTGCAGCCTTGGGAAGAGTAATTCCCGCTTTGACTGCCCCTACTAAAAAATGGATAGTTGATTACTGTAAAGTTCTGAAGAACATGGGTTGCAAGATTTTCACGGGTTCTTTGGAATCAGATTTAGCCTGGTCATGGCTACAAAATTTTGAGACTACTTCCATTACTCTTCAGATTCCCGAGCCTATGAGGTTACCATGTGCGGTGCAATTTTTGGAGGATCATGCACACACATGGTGGAAAACTACAGTGCAAAGGTATGCTGGACGTCCTGCCATAACCTGGGCAGATTTTCGAAGAGAATTTGAAGAAAAATACTATTCTCGGGCCTTGCGGAAAAAGAAATGGACTGAGTTTATGAATTTAAAACAGGGTGGTATGTCAGTAGTAGAGTATGAGCAAAAATTCAGTGAACTATCAGAATTTGCTCCATCGATAGTAGCAAACAATGCAGTAATAGATTGTTTTTTTTTTTCAAAACTGTGACTTTTAAGAAGTCAGGAGACTCGGAGTTTACTTTTCAAGGAGAAAGGAAAGTTTTACCTTCTTGCCTTATCTCCAAGATGGCAGCCAATAGATTCTTGCAAAAAGGGTATTCTGCTTACCTTGCTTATGTGATTAACAAGGACATACATGAGGCAAAGTTGGAAACTATACCTGTGGTCAAAGAGTTTCCTGAGATCTTTCCTGAAGAATTAGTCGGTTTACCTCCTGACAGGAAATTGGAGTTTACTGTCGACTTAATCCCTGGCAGTGCTCCTATTTCTCAGGCACCCTATAGAATGGCACCTTCGGAGCTAAAGGAATTGAAAGTGTAGTTGTAAGACCTAGTTGACAGAGGTTTCATTCGGCCTAGTACTTCACCGTGGGGAGCACCGGTTTTATTTGCAAAGAAAAAGGATGGATCTTTACGATTGTGTATCGACTATAGACAATTGAACAAGGTCACCATTAAGAATAAGTATCCTTTTCCAAGGATTGATGACTTGTTTGATCAGTTGCAAGGTGCAAGTTTGTTCTCCAAAATAGACCTAAGATCGGGTTATCATCAATTAAAGATTAAAGAATATAATATTCCAAAGACTGCTTTTAGAACTCGATATGGTCATTATGAATTCTTAGTTATGCCTTTTCGGCTAACTAATGCACCTGCAGTCTTTATGGATTTGATGAATAGGGTGTTTCGGCCCTACTTAGATAAGTTTGTTATTGTTTTCATCGATGACATCCTAGTTTATTCCAGGAATAAGGATGATCATGTAAGCCATTTGAGAACGGTGTTGCAGACTATGCGTGAAAAACAACTTTATGCTAAATTTTTCAAGTGTGAATTCTGGCTAGACAAAGTAGCATTCCTTGGTCATGTAGTATCTAAGGAAGGGATTTTTGTGGATCCACAAAAGATAGAAACTGTAGTTGTTTGGAAAAGACCCACTAATGTCACAGAAGTTAGGAGCTTTCTCGGATTGGCAGGGTACTATCGAAGATTCGTGGAAGGATTTTCCATGATTGCCTCTCCTTTGTCAAAATTAACAAGGAAGCATGCTAAGTTTGAGTGGACTGATGAATGTGAGTAAGCTTTCCAAGAGCTCAAGCGTAGATTGACCACAGCACCAATTCTTACACTACCATCAGGGACTGGAAGCTTTGTGGTATACAGTGATGCCTCGAGGCGAGGTTTGGGTTGCATTTTGATGCAACATGGGAAGGTGATAGCTTATACTTCTCGGAAACTGAAACAGCATGAGCAAAACTATCCCACTCATGATTTGGAGTTGGCGGCAGTGGTGTTTGCACTAAAAATTTGGAGGCATTATTTATTTGGAGAAAAATGTACAATCTACACTGATCATAAGAGTCTGCAATATCTGATGGATCAGAAAGAATTAAATTTGAGGCAAAGGAGATGGTTGGAATTGATAAAAGATTATGACTGTGTAATTGACTATCACCCAGGAAAGGCCAATGTAGTGGCCGATGCTCTTAGTAGAAAGTCTTCTAGTTCTCTTGCTCATATTCGAGCAATTCAGAAACCCTTACAAAATGAGTTGAAGTCTTTACCTTTAGAATTGATGATTATTGAGAATAATCTCCTGATAACCCACTTGAAGGTTAAACCGATTCATATTGATTGGATACGTGAAGCACAGAATAATGACCCTATGCTGGTAAAGTTAAAGCAAGAAGTAAATGATGGTGTGAGGACTGACTTTCAAATAAAAGATGAGGATGTATTGATAATGAAAAATAGGCTTTGTGTGCCTCAGGATGAAGAACTCCGGAAGGTGATTTTGGAGGAAGCTCATAATGCACCATACGCGTTACATCCTGGTAGTGTGAAGATGTATCGAACCTTAAGAGAACATTATTGGTGGCAAGATATGAAACAGGACATAGCTGAGTTTGTTTCTAGATGCTTGGTATGCCAACAAATTAAAGCCGAGCATCAAAAACCTTTTGGGAAATTGAACCCTCTACCTATTCCTCAATGGAAGTGGGAAGATATTGCTATGGATTTCGTTTCGGGATTGCCAAGAACATAGTCTGGTTATGACAGCATTTGGGTGATTGTTGATCGTTTGACAAAATCAGCTCACTTTTTGCCAGTCAAGAAGTCTAAACTTCACTAGCCTTGGTGCCTCAACTTCGGAAGGTCATAACTTTGCTCTCGTTTGTCCGTTTGAGGTGATTTTTTTTTTTTGAGTTCCTATAACTTTTCGAGATCTACGTGCTGGCAAACTGCAGTAGATGGTTTGCCGCCGACTGTTTTGAAAGAAACATCGTTTAGGCTATTAATTTTACTTTTTTATCTTTTTTTCATGATTTTTAAAACATTGAACTTGCTCATTTTTCTATTTTTCGAGGCCAAATTCAATTGTATTGTACGAGAGCATACTATAATTTATACAGATTTGATCGGTGCATGAGAAGAGTTCGGATCGACCGGGCCACCCGGACTGACCGGCTAGGCTAAGCATTGTTTGGCTAAACTTGACCAGCCTTGGTGTCTCAACTTTGAAAGGCTATAAGCTAGGCATGGCTAGACCGACCGGATCGTCTGTAACGCCAGGACCGTCCGAACGAACCGGATCGACCTGACCGACCGGATCGGACCGACCAGACCGTCCGGACCGACCGGACCGTCCGGACCGCTCGGATCGACCGCACCGACCGGATCGCCGGGACCGAGGGGACCATCCGGACCTACTTGACCAGCCTTGGTGTCTCAACTTTGAAAGGATATAAGCTAGGCTTGGCTAGACCGACCGGACCGACCCGACCGATCGGACAGTCTGGACCGTCCGGACCGACCGGACCGTCCGGCCCGCCAGGACTGACCCGATCGACCCGACCGTCCGGACCGCCTGGACCGACAGGACCGTCTGTACCGACCGGACCGTCCAGACCGCTCGGATCAACCGCACCGACCGGATCGCCCGGACCGAGGGGACCGTCCGGACCTACTTGACCAGCCTTGGTGTCTCAACTTTGAAAGGATATAAGCTAGGCTTGGCTAGACCGACCGGACCGTCTGAACGAACCGGACCAATCGGATCGTCCGGACCAACCGGACCGTCCGGATCGTCCCGACCGTCCGGACGGGTCGGACCTCCCGAATCGACCCGATCGTCTGGACCGATCGCACCGTCCGGACCGCCCGGAACGACCGCATCAATCGGATTGCCCGGACCGAGGGGACCGACCGGACCGACTTGACCGTCCGGATCGACAGGACCGGACTGTCCGGACCGTCCGGCCCGCCCGGATCGACCCGACCGTCCGAACCGTTCGGCCCACCCTGACCGTCTGACCCACACGGACCGACCCGACCGTCTGGACCGACCCGACCGTCCGGATCGATCAAACCGCCCGGACTGACCGGACCGTTCGGACAGACCCGACCGTCCGGACCGACGGGATTCGACCGGATCGTCCGAACCGACCGGACCGTCTGGAACGCCCGGACCGACCGCACGGACCGGATAGCCATGACCGACGGGACCGACGAGACCGTCCGGACCGTCCTGAATGTCCGGACCAACCGGACCGTCCGGATCGACCCGAACGTCGATTTTGTCCCCAAAAAACATCGTTTAGGCTGTTAATTTTACTTTTTTTTTCTTTTTTTCATGATTTTTAAAACATTGAACTTGCTCATTTTTCTATTTTTCGAGACCAAATTCAATTGTATTGTACGAGAGCATACTATAATTTATACGGATTTGATCGGTGCATGAGAAGAGATCGGATCGACCGAGCCACCCGGACTGAACGGCTAGGCTAAGCATTGCTTGGCTAAACTTGACCAGCCTTGGTGTCACAACTTTGAAAGGCAATAAGCTAGGCATGGCTAGACCGACCGAATCGTCCGTACCGCCAAGACCGTCCAAGCGAACCGGACCAATTGGACCGACCAGACCACTTGGATCATCCGGACCGACCGGACCGTACGGACCGACCGGATCGTCCGGACCGCCCGGACCGACTCGACCGCCTGGACCGACCCGACCGACCGGACGGTCCGGACCGACCGACCGGACCGTCCGGACCGACCGGACCGACCGGACCGCCCGGATCGACCGGATCGTCCGGACCGACCGGACCGACCGAACCGTCCGAACCGACCGGACCATCCGGACCGACCGGTTCGACCGGATCGACCGGACCGATCGGACAGTCCGGATCGACCGGATCGACCTGACCTTCCGGACCGTCCGGACCGATCGAACCGTCCGGATTGACCGGACCGTCCGAACCACCCAGACCGGCTGAACCGTCCGGACCGCCCGGACCGTCTGGATTGACCGGACCGTCCAGACCGACCGGAGCGACCGGAGCGACCGGACCGATCGGTCCGCCCGGACCGACCGGACCGACCGTAAAGACCGGACCGCCCGGACCGACCGGACCGCCCGGACCGTCCGGACCGATCGGACCATCGGGATCGAAGGGACCGTCCGGACCGCCTGGTCCGAGCGGACCGTCCGGACCGACTTGACCAGCCTTGGTGTCTCAACATTGAAAGGATATAAGCTAGGCTTGGCTAGACCGATCGGACTGTCCGGACCGTCCGGACCGACCGAGCCGTCCGCTAGTTACAATTACATAGATATAATACAATTAATATATTACAATTACATATTTATATATATTACAATTACACAACTATATTACAATTACATAGATATATTATACAAATACATTTGTACACATTAGATATATTACAGTAATGTATTTTTGTGTAACATAGATATAATATTTGATAATGTAATTGTAATATATCTATGTAATTGAATTACATAGATGTATTACAATTACAGAAACATATTACAATTATATAGATATATTTTAATCACGTAGATATATGTAATATATTATAATAACATAGATATATATATATGTAATTGTAATGTAACTATGTAATTGTAATACATCTATGTAATTCTAATGTTTTAATATATTGTAATGTATCTATGTAATTGTAATATATATTAATATATCTATGTAATTGTAACATTTTCTATGTAATATCTATGTAATTGTAATATATTTATGTTTAATTGTATTGTATCTATGTTGTCGCAACCTAAAAAAAATAACGAGTCTCATCGCAAGACTTTATTATTCGTTAGGCGTGACATTAAAAAAAACCCGAGGAAAAGTCGACTTAATTCCTCTAAAAATGAAGGTTTTGAAAATGACCTTAAAAAAGACATGGAGTCGCCACCAATCTTTTTTAGCTAGTTGTGATCGGCCACCTATTAAAACCGGTTTTATAAAATATTTTAAAAATGAATTAAAACATTTTAAAAACCAATTTCAAGTCTGCGTTTTAAACCAGAGAAATCAAAGAAGCAGGTTCGGGAGTCGGTTACGTGTGGGGAAGGATTAGCACCCCCACAGCGCCCGTATAAATCGGTACCTTATTAATCGTGTGTTATCTCAAGTCTCGGTAAAAGTTAGTTTTAAATTTAGTATTTCAAATTAATTCTCAATTTAAAGAAAAATAATTTTATTTTTTATTGAAAATGATCCGGAATTTATAAATTCAAAATTTTCCTATATTCCCCAACAAACGTCGGACCGACCGGACCGTCAGAACCGACCAGACCGACGACACCGACCGGACCGACCGGATCGAAACGACCGTCCGAACCGACGAGACCGACCGGACCGACCGGACCGTCCGGACCGACCGGACCGTCCGGACCGCCCGGACCGTCCGGACCGACCGGACCGTCTGGACCGCCTTGACCGATCGGAACGTCTGGATCGACCGGACCAACCGGACCGTACGGACCGACCGGGCCGTACGGATCGACCGGACCGACCGGACCGTACGGATCGACCGGACCGACCGGACCGACCAGACCGTACGGTCCGAACGGACCGATCGGACCGTCCGGACCGCCCGGACCGCCCGGTCCGACCGGACCGACCGGACCGTCCTGACCGACCAGACCGACGAGACCGACCGGACGGATCGGATCGACCAACTAGGCAAGGCTAGACTAAACTTCGCTGGCCTTGGTGGCTCAACTTCGAAAGGTCATAACTTTGCGCTCGGTTGTCCGTTTCAGGTGATTTTTTTTTTTGAATTCATGTAACTTTTCGAGATCTACGCGCTGGTAAACTGCCGAAGGCGGTTTGTCGCCGATTTTTTCCAAAAAAACATCGTTTAGGCTCTTAATTTTATTTTTTTTTCTTTTTTTCATGATTTTTAAAACATTGAACTTGCTTATTTTTCTATTTTTCGAGACTAAATTCAATTGTATTGTACGAGAGCATACTATAAATTATACGGATTTGATCCGTGCATGAGAAGAGCTCGGACCGACCAGATCGTACGGCCCAACCGGACCGATCGGACCGTTCGGACCTTCCGGACCGTCCGGACCGTACGGACCAACCGGATCGTCCGGACCGTCCGTACCGCCCAGACCGTACGGACCGACCGGACCGTACGGACCGACCGGACCGTACGGACCGACCGGACCGCCCGGACCGACCGAACCGATGGGACCGTCCGGACCGCCCGGACCGTCCGGACAGTCCGGACCGACCGGACCGTCTGGACCGACCGGACCGTCTGGACCGACCGGACCGACCTGACCGACCGGACAGACCGGACCGACCGGACCGCCCGGACCGACCGGACCGACCGGACCGTACGGACCGTACGGACCGTCCGGACCGTACGGACCGACCGGACCGACCGGACCGCCCGTACCGCTTGGACCGACCGGACTGTTCGGACCGGCTGGACCGTCCGGACCGACCGGACCGACCGAACCGTCCGAACCGACCAGACAGACGAGACCGACCGGACCGTCCAGACCGACCGGACCGTCCGGACCGACCGAACCGTCTGTACCGCCCAGACCGTACGGACCGACCGAACCGTACGGATCGACCGAACCGACCGAACCGTCCGGACCGACCGGACCGACCGAACCGTCCGGACCGTCCGTACCGCCCAGACCGTCCGGACCGACCAGACCACCCGGAACGGTCGAACCGATCGGACCGTCCGGACCGCCCGGACCGTCCTGACCTTCCGGACCGACCAGACCGACCGGACCGTCTGGACCGACCGGACCGTCCGGACCGACCGGACTGTCCGTACCGCCCAGACCGTACGGACCGACCGGACCGTACGGACCGACCGGACGACCCGGACCGGCCGAACCGATCGGACCGACCGGACCGTACGGACCGACCGGACGACCCGGACCGGCCGAACCGATCGGACCGTCCGGACCGCCCAGACCATCCGGACCGTCCGGACCGGGCGGACCGACCGGACCGACGTGACCGACCGGACCGCCCGGACCGACCGAACCGATGGGACCGTCCGGACCGCCCGGACCGTCCGGACCGTCCGGACAGACCGGACCGACCGGACCGTCTGGACCGACCGGACCGACCTGACCGACCGGACAGACCGGACCGACCGGACCGCCCGGACCGACCGGACCGCCCGGACCGACCGGACCGACCGGACCGACCAGACCGACCGGACCTTCCGGACCGTACGGACCGTCCGGACCGTACGGACCGTACGGACCGTACGGACCGTACGGACCGTCCGGACCGTCCAAACCGATCGGACCGTTCGGACATTCCGGACCGTCCGGACCGCCCGGACCGCTTGGACCGACCGGACTGTTCGGACCGGCTGGACCGTCCGGACCGACCGGACCGACCGAACCGTCCGAACCAACCAGACAGACGAGACCGACCGGACCGTCCAGACCGACCGGACCGTCCGGACCGACCGAACCGTCTGTACCGCCCAGACCGTACGGACCGACCGAACCGTACGGATCGACCGAACCGACCGAACCGTCCGGACAGACCGGACCGACCGAACCGTCCGGACCGTCCGGACCGACCAGACCACCCGGAACGGTCGAACCGATCGGACCGTCCGGACCGCCCGGACCGTCCTGACCGTCCGGACCGACCGGACCGACCGGACCAACCAGACCGACCGGACCGTCTGGACCGACCGGACCGTCCGGACCGACCGGACCGTCCGTACCGCCCAGACCGTACGGACCGACCGAACCGACCGGACCACCCGGACCGGCCGAACCGATCGGACCGTCCGGACCGCCCAGACCATCCGGACCGTCCGGACCGGGCGGACCGACCGGACCGACGTGACCGACCGGACCGACCTGACCGACCGGACAGACCGGACCGAGCGGACCGCTCGGACCGACCGGACCGACCAGACCGACCGGACCGACCAGACCGACCGGACCGACCGGACCGTCCGAACCGTCCGGACCGTACGGACCGACCGGACCGACCGGACCGTACGGACCGTCCGGACCGCCCAGACCGATCGGACCGTTCGGACATTCCGGACCGTCCGGACCGCCCGGACCGCTTGGACCGACCGGACTGTCCGGACTGACCGGACCGTCAGGACCGACCGGACCGACCGGACCGACCGGACCGTCCGAACCGACAAGACCGACGAGACCGATCGAACCGTCTGTACCGCCCAGACCGTACGGACCGACCAGACTTCCCGGAACGGTCGAACCGATCGGACCGTCCGGACCGCCCGGACCGTCCTGACCGTCCGGACCGACCGGACCGACCGGACCAACCAGACCGACCGGACCGTCTGGACCGACCGGACCGTCCGGACCGACCGGACTGTCCGTACCGCCCGGACCGTACGGACCGACCGGACCACCCGGACCGGCCGAACCGATCGGACCGTCCGGACCGCCCAGACCGTCCGTACCGGGCGGACCGACCGGACCGACCTGACCGACCGGACAGACCGGACCGAGCGGACCGCCCGGACCGACCGAACCGACCAGACCGACCGGACCGACCGGACCGTCCGGACCGTACGGACCGACCGGACCGACCGGACCGTACGGACCGTCCGGACCGCCCAGACCGTTCGGACCGTTCGGACATTCCGGACCGCCCGGACCGCTTGGACCGACGGACTGTCCGGACCGATCGGACCGTCAGGACCGACCGGACCGTCCGAACCGACAAGACCGACGAGACCGATCGAACCGTCTGTACCGCCCAGACCGTACGGACCGACCGAACCGTACGGACCGACCGAACCGATCGGACCGTCCGGACCGACCGGACCGTCCGTACCGCCCAGACCGTACGGACCGACCGGACCATCCGGACCGGCCGAACCGATCGGACCGTCCGGACCGCCCGGACCGTCCGGACCGACCGGACCGACCGGACCGTCCGGACCGACCGGACTGTCCGTACCGCCCAGAACGTACGGACCGACCGGACCACCCGGACCGGCCGAACCGATCGGACCGTCCGGACCGCCCGGACCGACCGGACCCACCGAACCGACCGAACCGATCGGACCGACCGGACCGCCCGGACCGACCGGACCGTCCGGACCGCCCGGACCGACCGGACCGTCCGGACCGACCGGACCGTACGGATCGACCGGACAGTACGGACCGACCAGACCGTACGGACCGACAGGACCGATCGGACCGTCCGGACCGCCCGGATCGATCGGACCGTCCGGACCGCCCGGACCGTCCGGACCGACCGGACCGACCGGACCGATCGGACAGACCGGACCGACCGGACCGACCGGACCGACCGGACCGCCCGGACCGACCTGACCGTCGGAACCGACCAGACCGACGACACCGACCGGACCGTCCGGACCGACCGGACCGTCCGTACCGCCTAGACCGTACGGACCGAACGGACCGCCCGGACCTACCGAACCGATCGGACCGTCCGGACCGCCCGGACCGTCTGGACCGACCGGACCGTCCGGACCGACCGGACCGACCGGACAGACCGGACCAACCGGACCGTCCGGACCGACATGACCGACCGGACCGTCCGACCGGACCGACATGACATGACCGACCGGACCGACCGGACCGACCGGACAAACCGGACCGACCGGACCGTCCGGACCGACCGGACCGACGAGACCGACCGGACGGATCGGATCGACCAACTAGGCAAGGCTAGTCTAAACTTCACTGGCCTTGGTGGCTCAACTTCTAAAGGTCATTACTTTGCTCTCGGTTGTCCGTTTCAGGTGATTTTTTTTTTTGAATTCATGTAACTTTTCGAGATCTACGCGCTGGTAAACTGCCGAAGGCGGTTTGTCGCCGATTTTTTCCAAAAAAACATCGTTTAGGCTCTTAATTTTAGTCTTTTTTCTTTTTTTCATGATTTTTAAAACATTGAACTTGCTTATTTTTCTATTTTTCGAGACTAAATTCAATTGTATTGTACGAGAGCATACTATAAATTATACGGATTTCATCCGTGCATGAGAAGAGCTCGGACCGACCAGATCGTACGGCCCAACCGGACCGATCGGACCGTTCGGACCTTCCGGACCGTCCGGACCGCCCGGATCGACCGGACTGTCCGGACCGTCTGGACCACCCGGACCGACCGGACCGTCCGAACCGACCAGACCGACGAGACCGACCGGACCGACCGGACCGTCCGGACCTTCCGGACCGTCCGTACCGCCCAGACCGTACGGACCGACCGGACCGTCCGGACCGCCCGGATCGTCCGGACCGCCCGGACCGCCCGGACCGATTTTAGTTTTTTTACTTTTTTTCATGATTTTTAAAACATTGAACTTGCTTATTTTTCAATTGTATTGTACGCGAGCAGACTATAACTTATACGGATTTGATCCGTGCATGAGAAGAGCTCGGATCGATTAGACCGAACGGACCGTTCGGACCGACCGGATCGTCCGAACCGACAGAACCGTCCGGACTGACCAGATTGTCCGGCCCAACCGGACCGTCCGGACCTCCCGGACCGATCGAACCCACCGAATCGATCGGACCCACCGGACCATCCGAACCGACCGGACCGATCAGACCGACCGGATCGACCTGACCGTCCGGACCGACCGGACCGTCCGGACCGCACGGACAGCCCGGACCGTCCGGACCGCACGGACAGCCTGGACCGTCCGGTCCGACCGGATCGATCGGACCGATCGGACCGTCTGGACCGAGCGGACCGTCCGGACCGAGCGGACCGTCCGGACCGACCGGACCGACCGGACCGTCCGGATCGCCTGGACCGTCCGGACGGACCGACCGCCCGGATCGCCCGGACCGCCCGGACCGTCCGGACCGCCCGTACCATCCGGACCAATCGGACCGATCGTACCGAACGGACCAACCGGATCGTTTGGATTGTCCGGACCGACCGGACGGATCGGATCGACCAACTAGGCAAGGCTAGTCTAAACTTCACTGGCCTTAGTGGCTCAACTTCGAAATGTCATAACTTTGCGCTCGGTTGTCCGTTTGAGGTGATTTTTTTTGAATTCATGTAACTTTTTAAGATCTACGCGCTGGCAAACTGCCGAAGGCGGTTTGTCGTAGATTTTTTCCAAAGAAACATCATTTAGGCTATTAATTTTAGTTTTTTTTTCTTTTTTTCATGATTTTTAAAACATTGAACTTGCCTATTTTTCTATTTTTCGAGACTAAATTCAATTTTATTGTACGACAGGACCGTCCGGACCGCCAGGATCGCCCGGACCGAACGGACCGCCCGACTTGTCCGGACCGACCGGATCGTCCAGCCCGACCGGACCGTACGGATCGCCCGGACCCACCGAACTGATCGGACCCACCGGACCGTCCGAATCGACCGGACCGTCCAGACCCACCGGACCCACCGGACCGATCGAACCGTCCAGACCGCCCGGACCACCCGGACCGTCCGGACCGTCCGGAACGCCCGGACCGACCGGACCGCCTGGACCGTCCGGACCGCCAGGACCGACCGGACCGATCGGACCGACCGGACCGCCCGGACCGTTCGGATAGCCCGGACCGCCCGTACCGACCGGACCGCCTGGACCGACCAGACCGACTGAACCGCCCGGACCGACTGGACAGCCCGGACCGACCGGACCGTTCGGACCGCCCGGACCGCCCGAACCGACCGGACCGCTCGAACCGATCGGACCGCCCAGACCGTCCGAACCGCCGGACCGACCGGACCGATCGGACCGTCCGGATCGATCGGACCGACCGGACCGCCCGAAACGCCTAGACCGTCCGGATCGACCGGATCGTCCGGACCCACCAGACCGTCCGGACCGCCTGGACCGTCCGGACCAACCGGACCGACCGGACGGATCGGATCGACCAACTAGGCAAGGCTAGTCTAAACTTCACTGGCCTTCGTGGCTCAACTTCGAAAGGTCACAACTTTGCGCTCGGTTGTCCGTTTGAGGTGATTTTTTTTTTTGAATTCATGTAACTTTTCGAGATCTACGCGCTGGCAAACTGCCAAAGGCGGTTTGTCGCTGATTTTTTCCAAAAAAAACATCATTTAGGCTATTAATTTTAGTTTTTTTTTTTCCTTTTTTTCATGATTTTTAAAACATTGAACCTGCTTATTTTTCTATTTTTCGAGACTAAATTCAATTGTAACTTTTCGAGATCTACGCGCTGGTAAACTGCCGAAGGCGGTTTGTCGCCGATTTTTTCCAAAAAAACATCGTTTAGGCTCTTAATTTTATTTTTTTTTCTTTTTTTCATGATTTTTAAAACATTGAACTTGCTTATTTTTCTATTTTTCGAGACTAAATTCAATTGTATTGTACGAGAGCATACTATAAATTATACGGATTTGATCCGTGCATGAGAAGAGCTCGGACCGACCAGATCGTACGGCCCAACCGGACCGATCGGACCGTTCGGACCTTCCGGACCGTCCGGACCGTACGGACCAACCGGATCGTCCGGACCGT
Source organism: Fremontodendron californicum (assembly GCA_030761205.1). Lineage (NCBI taxonomy): Eukaryota > Viridiplantae > Streptophyta > Magnoliopsida > Malvales > Malvaceae > Fremontodendron > Fremontodendron californicum. The sequence goes on from JAULJL010000027.1 coordinate 27,535, forward strand.
CCGTACCGCCCAGACCGTACGGACCGACCGGACCGTACGGACCGACCGGACCGCCCGGACCGACCGAACCGATGGGACCGTCCGGACCGCCCGGACCGTCCGGACAGTCCGGACCGACCGGACCGTCTGGACCGACCGGACCGTCTGGACCGACCGGACCGACCTGACCGACCGGACAGACCGGACCGACCGAACCGTCCGAACCGACCAGACAGACGAGACCGACCGGACCGTCCAGACCGACCGGACCGTCCGGACCGACCGAACCGTCTGTACCGCCCAGACCGTACGGACCGACCGAACCGTACGGATCGACCGAACCGTCCGGACCGACCGGACCGACCGAACCGTCCGGACCGTCCGTACCGCCCAGACCGTCCGGACCGACCAGACCACCCGGAACGGTCGAACCGATCGGACCGTCCGGACCGCCCGGACCGTCCTGACCTTCCGGACCGACCAGACCGACCGGACCGTCTGGACCGACCGGACCGTCCGGACCGACCGGACTGTCCGTACCGCCCAGACCGTACGGACCGACCGGACCGTACGGACCGACCGGACGACCCGGACCGGCCGAACCGATCGGACCGACCGGACCGTACGGACCGACCGGACGACCCGGACCGGCCGAACCGATCGGACCGTCCGGACCGCCCAGACCATCCGGACCGTCCGGACCGGGCGGACCGACCGGACCGACGTGACCGACCGGACCGCCCGGACCGACCGAACCGATGGGACCGTCCGGACCGCCCGGACCGTCCGGACCGTCCGGACAGACCGGACCGACCGGACCGTCTGGACCGACCGGACCGACCTGACCGACCGGACAGACCGGACCGACCGGACCGCCCGGACCGACCGGACCGCCCGGACCGACCGGACCGCCCGGACCGACCGGACCGACCGGACCGACCAGACCGACCGGACCTTCCGGACCGTCCGGACCGTACGGACCGTCCGGACCGTACGGACCGTACGGACCGTCCGGACCGTCCAAACCGATCGGACCGTTCGGACATTCCGGACCGTCCGGACCGCCCGGACCGCTTGGACCGACCGGACTGTTCGGACCGGCTGGACCGTCCGGACCGACCGGACCGACCGAACCGTCCGAACCAACCAGACAGACGAGACCGACCGGACCGTCCAGACCGACCGGACCGTCCGGACCGACCGAACCGTCTGTACCGCCCAGACCGTACGGACCGACCGAACCGTACGGATCGACCGAACCGACCGAACCGTCCGGACAGACCGGACCGACCGAACCGTCCGGACCGTCCGTACCGCCCAGACCGTCCGGACCGACCAGACCACCCGGAACGGTCGAACCGATCGGACCGTCCGGACCGCCCGGACCGTCCTGACCGTCCGGACCGACCGGACCGACCGGACCAACCAGACCGACCGGACCGTCTGGACCGACCGGACCGTCCGGACCGACCGGACCGTCCGTACCGCCCAGACCGTACGGACCGACCGGACCGACCGGACCACCCGGACCGGCCGAACCGATCGGACCGTCCGGACCGCCCAGACCATCCGGACCGTCCGGACCGGGCGGACCGACCGGACCGACGTGACCGACCGGACCGACCTGACCGACCGGACAGACCGGACCGAGCGGACCGCTCGGACCGACCGGACCGACCAGACCGACCGGACCGACCAGACCGACCGGACCGACCGGACCGTCCGAACCGTCCGGACCGTACGGACCGACCGGACCGACCGGACCGTACGGACCGTCCGGACCGCCCAGACCGATCGGACCGTTCGGACATTCCGGACCGTCCGGACCGCCCGGACCGCTTGGACCGACCGGACTGTCCGGACTGACCGGACCGTCAGGACCGACCGGACCGACCGGACCGACCGGACCGTCCGAACCGACAAGACCGACGAGACCGATCGAACCGTCTGTACCGCCCAGACCGTACGGACCGACCAGACTTCCCGGAACGGTCGAACCGATCGGACCGTCCGGACCGCCCGGACCGTCCTGACCGTCCGGACCGACCGGACCGACCGGACCAACCAGACCGACCGGACCGTCTGGACCGACCGGACCGTCCGGACCGACCGGACTGTCCGTACCGCCCGGACCGTACGGACCGACCGGACCACCCGGACCGGCCGAACCGATCGGACCGTCCGGACCGCCCAGACCGTCCGTACCGGGCGGACCGACCGGACCGACCTGACCGACCGGACAGACCGGACCGAGCGGACCGCCCGGACCGACCGGACCGACCAGACCGACCGGACCGACCGGACCGTCCGGACCGTACGGACCGACCGGACCGACCGGACCGTACGGACCGTCCGGACCGCCCAGACCGTTCGGACCGTTCGGACATTCCGGACCGCCCGGACCGCTTGGACCGACGGACTGTCCGGACCGATCGGACCGTCAGGACCGACCGGACCGTCCGAACCGACAAGACCGACGAGACCGATCGAACCGTCTGTACCGCCCAGACCGTACGGACCGACCGAACCGTACGGACCGACCGAACCGATCGGACCGTCCGGACCGACCGGACCGTCCGTACCGCCCAGACCGTACGGACCGACCGGACCATCCGGACCGGCCGAACCGATCGGACCGTCCGGACCGCCCGGACCGTCCGGACCGACCGGACCGATCGGACCGACCGGACCGTCCGGACCGACCGGACTGTCCGTACCGCCCAGAACGTACGGACCGACCGGACCACCCGGACCGGCCGAACCGATCGGACCGTCCGGACCGCCCGGACCGACCGGACCCACCGAACCGACCGGACCGACCGGACCGTCCGGACCGACCGGACTGTCCGTACCGCCCAGAACGTACGGACCGACCGGACCACCCGGACCGGCCGAACCGATCGGACCGTCCGGACCGCCCGGACCGACCGGACCCACCGAACCGACCGGACCGATCGGACCGACCGGACCGCCCGGACCGACCGGACCGTCCGGACCGCCCGGACCGACCGGACCGTCCGGACCGACCGGACCGTACGGATCGACCGGACAGTACGGACCGACCAGACCGTACGGACCGACAGGACCGATCGGACCGTCCGGACCGCCCGGATCGATCGGACCGTCCGGACCGCCCGGACCGTCCGGACCGACCGGACCGATCGGACAGACCGGACCGACCGGACCGACCGGACCGACCGGACCGCCCGGACCGACCTGACCGTCGGAACCGACCAGACCGACGACACCGACCGGACCGTCCGGACCGACCGGACCGTCCGTACCGCCCAGACCGTACGGACCGAACGGACCGCCCGGACCTACCGAACCGATCGGACCGTCCGGACCGCCCGGACCGTCTGGACCGACCGGACCGTCCGGACCGACCGGACCGACCGGACAGACCGGACCAACCGGACCGTCCGGACCGACATGACCGACCGGACCGTCCGACCGGACCGACATGACATGACCGACCGGACCGACCGGACCGACCGGACAAACCGGACCGACCGGACCGTCCGGACCGACCGGACCGACGAGACCGACCGGACGGATCGGATCGACCAACTAGGCAAGGCTAGTCTAAACTTCACTGGCCTTGGTGGCTCAACTTCTAAAGGTCATTACTTTGCTCTCGGTTGTCCGTTTCAGGTGATTTTTTTTTTTTGAATTCATGTAACTTTTCGAGATCTACGCGCTGGTAAACTGCCGAAGGCGGTTTGTCGCCGATTTTTTCCAAAAAAACATCGTTTAGGCTCTTAATTTTAGTCTTTTTTCTTTTTTTCATGATTTTTAAAACATTGAACTTGCTTATTTTTCTATTTTTCGAGACTAAATTCAATTGTATTGTACGAGAGCATACTATAAATTATACGGATTTCATCCGTGCATGAGAAGAGCTCGGACCGACCAGATCGTACGGCCCAACCGGACCGATCGGACCGTTCGGACCTTCCGGACCGTCCGGACCGCCCGGATCGACCGGACTGTCCGGACCGTCCGGACCACCCGGACCGACCGGACCGTCCGAACCGACCAGACCGACGAGACCGACCGGACCGACCGGACCGTCCGGACCTTCCGGACCGTCCGTACCGCCCAGACCGTACGGACCGACCGGACCGTCCGGACCGCCCGGATCGTCCGGACCGCCCGGACCGCCCGGACCGATTTTAGTTTTTTTACTTTTTTTCATGATTTTTAAAACATTGAACTTGCTTATTTTTCAATTGTATTGTACGCGAGCAGACTATAACTTATACGGATTTGATCCGTGCATGAGAAGAGCTCGGATCGATTAGACCGAACGGACCGTTCGGACCGACCGGATCGTCCGAACCGACAGAACCGTCCGGACTGACCAGATTGTCCGGCCCAACCGGACCGTCCGGACCTCCCGGACCGATCGAACCCACCGAATCGATCGGACCCACCGGACCATCCGAACCGACCGGACCGATCAGACCGACCGGATCGACCTGACCGTCCGGACCGACCGGACCGTCCGGACCGCACGGACAGCCCGGACCGTCCGGACCGCACGGACAGCCCGGACCGTCCGGTCCGACCGGATCGATCGGACCTGTAGACACCTAATTTTGTCCGGACCACTAAACAGGTATGTTTTCTTCCCATATTGATGTTCCCAAGTGTAAAAAGACTGTTTTCATCCTGCAGGTGGTACTCCGAGACTTAGTTTAAGAGGGCGAGCACAAAAAGTCAAACTTGAAAAAAGTCAACCCCGAAAAAGTCAACCCCGAAAAAGTCAACCCCAGAAAGTCAACTACTGAAAAAGTCAACCCACTTTCAAAATCAAGATTTTAAGTTCAATTGAAAAATGGCGAAAGAATTTTGATAATCCGAGGTCTACATTGAAAGATATGGAGTTCGGAAGTTGGGATTTGGAGATTCAGTAGAAAGGAAACCCTAATCCGAGAAATTTGGGGAAAAGTGCTTAAACGATCAAACTGGTCGAAATTGAAGGTTCCAAATGAAAGATAAGCACTGACTACGGGTAATGGAGAAGTCACTTGCAAGAAAAACCGAAAAAAAGTCAATCCGGGAGAAAACCGAGAATTAGGGTTTTTAGTGGATTTCGGTGAAATCGGGAAGAATCACAGAAATGGCCCGACTTGGTAAGACCAAAGCCCCCAATGGATGAGGAATGATTAAAAAGGATGGCCCAAGGCTCAGATTGAAGAAAATCTGAAAATCGGACTTGTTTTGAGCAAAACCGGGTTTCGGAGGTTAAAGGGTAAAATTGGAAAAATTTGGAAAAATAGCAAATGGACTCCGAAAATTATGGAAAATTTGTCAATCTCATTCTTAAATCATTTGAAAGAGATTGGAGAAAGAAAATCTTGATTCCGAGTTCGTTTGCAAAGTGGCCAAATCCCGGGCTTCTTATGCAGTAATTCAAAAAGATAAATCCCGAAAAAATAGCAAATGGACTCCAAAAATTCTGAAATTTGGCAAATCTCATTTTTAAATTATTTGGAAGAGATTGGCGAAAGAAAATCTTGATTCCGAGTTCGTTTGCAAAATGGCCAAATCCCGGGCCTCCTATGCAGTAATTCAAGCCGATAAATCCCAAAAAAATACCAAATGAGCTCCAAAAATTATGAAAACTTCCAGATCACACTTTTTAATTATTTTGAAAAGATTGGTGAAGAAAAATCTTGATTTGGAGCTCGTTTAAAAAATGGTAAAATGTAGGGGCATAAAAGGGCATTTTTGGGAAGAAAAAATCTGAATAAATAGCAAACGGACTCGGATAATTTTGAAAACTTCCAGAACTCAATATTTTATTATTTTGGAAGTATTAAAAAAAGAAAAATTGAATTTGGAGTCCGTTTGATATTTATTTGCATCCGGGGGGCAAAATGGTCATTTCACCCAAGCAACCGAAAAGGGCTTTTTTGGCCCTTCAAAAAAATCAGAGTTGGGCTGGAAAAGAGAAGTGCTGGCATGCCCAAGCCCAAAGAAAGGAGGAAGCTTCTAATTTTTTTTTTAATCAAGTGGTTAAAAATCAAGAGTTAGTTAACCATTCTCTTTGATCAAGCCATGGTGATTAAACCACATAGGTTAAGAAAGATGTCAACATTATTTTTGCATAGCTGTAATTTGAGAGGGCTGAGATGCTAATCTAAAGGTGGTAATTTCATGACTTTTCATCTTGAATTATTGGCCATTTGATGGAAATTAGGTTACACAAAAATGACAACATCTTGGAGGCTATATAACCATGCATTAAGGCTAGCCCTAAGGGAGGGGAGGCAGATTTTGGTTTCTTCTTTTCCATTTTGGCTGATTTCTCTTAGTTTTTCTTAGTTTTTATCTTCTTGGTTGAGAGCAAAAAAAAAAGAAAAGTTTAGAAAAAAAGGAAAGTTTGAAGAGAAAAGCTTGAAATATTAGCTTCTTGAGGTTGCTCTTGAGCACCAACTCTTGCACTTTCATTTTCTATTCTTGTTTTTTGCTATTTTAATCTCTACTTGGTGAGTTTTCATTTTAAAATAATGTTTCTTGTTCTTCCTTCATTTCCTTTCTTAAGTATTTTTTTACATTTTTTTTTTACAATAAATTCACCATGGCCAAATGGCCTACATTATTTATTTTAAGTTGTTGTTTCAATTCATTTTACCATATTATTTATGCTATTTTCTTTGTTTTTGATGTTTTAAGTGTTATGTTATTTCATGTTCTTAAGTTATATTTAATTTGGTTGCTTTGTTTGTTGCCATTTATGTCTTAGATATCATGTTTTTGCATTTTTAATTTTCTGTTTTCATGTTGTTTAAATTTGAGCATGTTTTAGAGTTAGCATATTAAGTGTTTGTGAAAATGCTTGTGTGATTCTTTGCATGATTCTTGTTTTATATCTTAGTGAGCATGTTTTAGATTTGGTATATTAGGTGTTTGTGAAAATGCTTGTGTGATTTTTGTGTTATGACTTAGTTTTTCATGCTAGCATACCAAGTGTTTGTGAAAATGCCATGCTTGTTGGAGCTTGAGGCCATTTGGCTACTCCATGTGTTTTGCATTGTGTGTTGTATTTTTGTCATGCTAGTTGTTAGGTTTTTGCATTTGCATGATATTTGGTTGGATTTTTGAATTAAGCATGCCTTGTGTTTGTGAAAATGCCATGCATATCTTAGGTCTAGGTTGCATTTATTGCCATGCAAGTTCATGTTAGGTCTAGGCCATATTATTTATGTCATGCATTTTCCTTATATTTAGTTTTAAATCCATGCATTTCATGCATTATGTTTGCTGCATTATTTCATGCATTTCATGTTCATACCACTTGAATAATGACTTGAGCCAATTGATGGTTCAAAGTCATGCTCTCTTGAGCACACTTGTGGAAAATTAAGTTTGTCAAGTTGATTATTCTACCTTTGTGATTTTTTTTACTTAGTCATTTTTTATCTAACTTTCAAAAAGTCCTAGCTACTGCTTTCAAGTCATTTTATGAGTTTCAAATATTTTTACTTTGAATTTTAAATGATTTTATCAAAGACAAAAAAATGTGCTGGCAAAGCAGTTTTTTTCTCCTCCAAAAAACTCGTACATCTCTGATTTTTCTGGGAATTCATCTTTGATCAGAAAATTAAGCCGATTTTTTATCGTGTAGTTTTACATGTCCTGAGTCTCCAGTAATTTTTTCAGAATTTTTGGAATTTTTAGAAATAGGGTAAAAAATCGTGGATTAAAACTGGACAGTGGAGTCAGAATTGAATTTAAAGAAAAACAAAGCAGTTTTTTCTCCTCCAAAAACTCGTACATCTCTGATTTTTCTGGGAATTCATCTTTGATCAAAAAATTAAGCCGATTTTTTCTCGTGTAGTTTTAAATGTCGTGAGTCTCCAGTATTTTTTTCAGAATTTTTGGAATTTTTTAAAATAGGGTAAAAAATCGTGGATTAAAACTGGACAGTGGAGTCAGAATTGAATTTAAAGAAAAACAAAGCAGTTTTTTCTCCTCCAAAAACTCGTACATCTCTGATTTTTCTGGGAATTCATCTTTGATTCGAAAATTAAGCCGATTTTTTTTCGTGTAGTTTTACATGTTCTGAGTTTCCAGTATTTTTTTTAGAATTTTTGGAATTTTTAAAAATAGGATAAAAATTCGTGGATTAAAACTGGACAGTGGAGTCAGAATTGAATTAAAAAAAAAAAAAAAAACAATTTTCTGTTTTGGTTAATTTACTTAGAGTGGGCTGATTAGAAGGGTTAGCTACTGACTTAGGGTAATTTCTAAGCCTTTTCAAACTCTAAAAATGGTTTTTCAAGTCCCGGGTTAAGGGTAGTCAAGTCCGGATTTTTTAAACTTAGGAAATTAGAGCCATTTTAAAGAAATTAGCCCAGTTTTTATTTTTAATTCAAGCTTTTCAAAATTGTTTTCAAACAATCACAAAGTATTTTGGTTTTAGAATATTTAATTTGACATATTTTCCTAAGGTAGCCGGATATCTTTTTAGATATACGGATTTCCTTAATTAAAGGAAAAAAATACATTTCATGCATTGCATTTTTATATTCATGCATTTTATATAATATGTGATTCTTGCTATAATAATTTCTATGATATTGTTGTTATTTTGATTTATATTTTTTGATATTACATGGTTTATTATATGGTTTCGAATATTTCATGATATCCTATGCTTTTATTTAGTTATCTTTATTTAGCATATACGTATTCATTTACTTTAAATGTTTTCAAAAGATAATGGTTTTCAATAAAAATAAAGATATTCCCGAGTTAAAATAATTCATGAGTTCTCTACCGGGTTTGCTGGAGGGAATATCATCAATTATCATTAATAAAGGAATATCTTTCTTTCAAAAAAGAGAATGATTCGGAAAGTTTTCCAAAACTAATAAAAATTTCTATATTTTGCCACGTTTGTTGGGGAATATAGGAAAATTTTGAATTTGTAAATTCTGGATCATTTTCAATAAAAAAAATGAAATTATTTTTCTTTAAATTGGGAATTAACTTGAAATACTAAATTTAAAACCAACTTTTTACCGAGACTTGAGATAACACACGATTAATAAGGTACCGATTTATACGGGCGTTGTGGGGGTGCTAATCCTTCCCCACACGTAACCGACTCCCGAACCCGCTTCTTTGATTTCTCTGGTTTAAAACGCAGACTTGAAATTTGTTTTTAAAATGTTTTAATTAATTTTTAAAATATTTTATAAAACCGATTTTAATAGGTGGCCGATCACACCTAGCTAAAAAAGATTGGTGGCGACTCCATGTCTTTTTTAAGGTCATTTTCAAAACCTTCATTTTTCTAGAGGAATTAAGTCGACTTTTCCTCGATTTTTTTTAATGTCACGCCTAACGAATAATAAAGTCTTGCGATGAGACCCGTCGTTATTTTTTAGGTTGCGACAGCTTGGCGACTCCGCTGGGGACATATTAGAGAGTCAGGCCTAGAATTAGTCGTGTGTTATCAAAGTCTCGGTTTTGTTGGTTTAATTGGTATTTGATTTTAATTCCCACATTTTTTTAATAAGGAGAATTTTGAAAATAATAAATTGTTTTTAAATATGTTCATACTCATGTGCATGCATTTTATTTTTGTTCTCTAGTTATTTAAGGTTGTATATTATAATTGCTTGTTGGTTAATGCGTTACACTATTCTTGAATGTTTTAATTGCTAGGACATTTAGAATAAGGTTTGTAGAATAGGTGGTGAAAGGTTTATTATTCCTCCACACACACTACACGTGCATTTGCATAACATGAATCCTATACCCGGGTTCCGTCCTTTTAAGTGGGAGTAAAGTAACTACGCCTTCGTGATTGATCCTCCGTATGGGCTAGTGAAACACTTTCGGAGTATAAAGTACCTAATGCCTTCGTGATGATCCTCCGCATGGGCATAGGAAAATATACTCTAACGAATTGAACCCGCTTTTATCGGGGTGCCTTACTAGCCTTCACCAGCGACAGTGAGGAACAATTCGGGGCCTTAGAACCGATTCACCCTCATATAGTGAACGTAGGCGAAGCCATCCCGAATTTCCGTTAGATATACCAAAAATAGGAACACATGGAAGGACATTTCTAAACTTTTTGTTACCTGTTTTACACTCCGAATAAGTGTGGTAGATCGGGCAACGATGTACGTACATCGCCCGTAATAAATGTGATACTCCGCCTCGAAGGCATCGTGATGCCTAAATAAGCAGATATTGCTGGGGCAGATGTTCATTAGCTGTTTTTTTTATAAAAAAAAAAAAATCTTTTTTAAGCATTTTGCATGTTGCACATTTCATACATGTGTGAATAGAGCATGTACATTTTTGGTTGTGTTATTGATCTCATTCTTTGCAATAAACAGTTGGTAATTTCATTTGATGATTTCATAAAACAGGTAGTGTCACATGAACATTTGCATATGGTACCATAGTGGGATCCATCCTGAAATTCTTTTGAAAATAATGTGATTGGTTTTTCATAAATAAATAAAAACACAAAAAAAAGCATGTTAAAAAAAAATCATAAATTAGGAGGCAAATCTTGCATAATGAGATTTTTGAATAATCAAGATTTAGGTCATACCAATTTCGTGTAATCATTGGTTAATTTATTTGTGTCATTTTGACATCGTGTTACAGTCATAACATGCATGATTATTCATTGTAGAATACATTTGTGATATACATGGTCATTCTTTGTACCTACCTTTGTATTAATTCATTTATTCTTAGCATGTATCATTTTGACATCATAGCATGCATGGTCATTCATTGTAGGACACGTTTATAACATGCATAGTCATTATCTGTATATACCTGGCATTAGATTGCATTCATAGCATACATATCATCATAATTTCTCTGTATATGTTCATGCATTAACCATCAGTTTGTTCATGCACATAGGAATAGAGCATGTACATTCATAATCTTAATCTCATGACATTTTCATTTGCATGAAAGGGGTTCGAGATATGAGGAATGAATCGGAGGAACGATTGGGTGCTTTGGAACGCAATCAAGATGAATATGGACATGAAATACGAGAGGTGAAGGAACAACTTGCCAAATTGCTGAAAATGGTTGAGGATATGGGTAACAGTAAAGGTGAACTTTCTCAGGGCTTCGCATCATCTTCGGATCAACCAAAACCATTAGGTCCAGAACATACAATCCTTGCTGGATCCTGCACTTGTCAATGCCACAAAGGTTGCAATCCTGATGAAATTGTGGACAAAATCATGAAAATAATTAAACATGAAAGCCTGATACCAAAGACAGAAACCTCGAATCCAGTACCATACCTGCAAACTGTTCTAGGTCCAAACCAGTATCCCCACCCTACTATGGTCCAATCGTCCATTGGGACGACCACTACGGGATTCCTGAATCCCACTCCATCGTTACCAACTACCAGTTCATACTATTTCCCTCATCAATCACCTTATCCAGTACCTGAGATAGGAACCTCGAGCTATGTACAACCTCCAAAGGCCCCGTGTCCAAATCCATACCCTTACCATGCTGTTCCGCCACAAACCCATGTAAACACTCCGGTTCGAACCTTAGTGCTACCACCAAGTGCCCCAACTCCTAGGCCATGTGTGACTAAGAAACGATCCCAGAATAAGACCCAAATGCATTTTGATCCCATTCCAATCAGCTACCAAGAGCTCCTCCCTATACTGATCCAAAATCACATGGTTGCCTGTGTCCCATTGAAACCCCTGTTACCACCATATCCAATGTGGTATAATCCAAATGAAAGATGTGATTATCACTGTGGAATTGTTGGCCATAGCATCGAAGATTGTATAGCAGTCAAAAGGAAAGTGCAAGCTCTCATAGATGCCAAGTGGTTGGATCCAACGACACTGATTGATAAAGGACTGGGAAAACGCCATTAGGATTGGGAGATTTACAGCATTGAAGTGGAAAGACTTCGGTCTTATATGATGTAATAGGATTTCACTTTTTCAGTAGCCGGCTCTTATAGCCTTAGGATGCTAGGAAGAATAAAGTGCTTGTAAAGACAGTTTTAACTACTGCTCAAATTTTGTAAAACATGGTTTATACCATTGTGAACATTGATATGGGAATGAATTGAGTATGCTTCAAATTTATAAGATGTTGATGATTAAGTTCCTCCGATTCTTATTTCCTCCGTGATATCTTCCCCTTTGCATTTTGCATCCCATCAATTATTTGTCAGGTTGCATTCATAACAAACATAGTCAGCATAATTTCTTTGTATATGTTCATGCATTAATTTGCTTATTACATACATTATGTTAGCATTAGGTCGCATTCATGACACACATGGTTAGCATGATTTTCTTTGTATATACTCTATATCAATCATTCATTGTTTGCATGTATCATAATTGACACCGTGTTGCATTCATAGGATATATGATCATTCATTGGGAAACATGCTAAAATGCACATGATCAGTCATTGCATATATCCATGTGTTGATTTGTTTATTCTTTGTTTGCAACATGTTGGCATTGTGATTGCATTTATCACATATATGGTCAGCATGTTTCCATTGTACATATCCATACATCATATTGTTTAGGCTTCACATGCATGAAATTGCATTCATGGCTCATTCATCATGACATACATTTGGGGGAAATAAAATAGAAGTTGGCTTGGCTTTAGGAGTCTTTGAAAGAATTTCCATTTCAAATCAGAAGAAGTACTGAGTACACTTTTAATACAGGCCGGTGCTATGGAGGATGAACAAGTTGCCCGAATGGAAAAAATAGAAAGGGAACAGAGAGAATTGCGAGAACAGCTAGCAAAATCTCAAGCAGAATCTAAGGATCAGATGACTAAACTAATGGAGCTAATGTCTGCTGTAATGAAGGGAAAAGGATACACCAAAAACTTTGTCGCCGGAGAAGGGTTAGAGGTACAAAAGGGCCAAGATGAGGTAGCAATAAGTGATGCCCAGAACACTGTTAACCCCGTCAATGTCCTAAAATCAGATGATCCGGCTGAACAGGCAAAGTTGAAAAGGGTTGCAGTAAATGAGGTTGAGTTGGCAGATTCCCAAGGGAAATATCAGTTGTTAGATGAAAGGCTCCGGGCAATAGAAAGAAAAGATGTATTCGGGAGTGTGGAGGCGAAAGAACGATGCTTGGTCCTCGATTTAGTCATTCCTCCTAAGTTCAAGATCCCTGACTTTGTGAAATATGACGGGACGACCGATCCATCAGCCCACATCACTATGTTCTGCCGAAAGATGACAAGTCAGATAGATAATGATAAGCTTTTGATTCACTGCTTTCAGGATAGCCTCAGCGAGTCCGCAATTAGGTGGTATAGTCAGTTGAGCAAGGATCAGATTCGCTCTTGGAATGATTTGGCTGGGGCTTTTCTAAACCAGTACAAGCATATGACCGACAAGACACTTGATCGTCTCACTTTGCAAAATATGGAGAAAAAAGCTATTGAGAGCTTCAAAGAATATGCACAACGGTGGATGAGCCTGGCTGCCCAAATACAACCGCCCTTGACACAAAAGGAAATCACTATCCTTTTTGTGAATACACTGCACGCCCCGTACTATGACAGACTTGTCGGCAATGCTTCGAAGAATTTTGCGGACATGGTAATTTCAGGGGAGATGATTGAGAATGCTATCAAGAATGGGAAACTTGAAAGAGAAGGAACATCCAATACCGAGAGAAATAAGGCACCAAGAAAGAAAGAGGAAGATGTCCAAACTATGGAAGATTTCATCCCATATTCCCAATTTCCATCATACCAATCATGTTACCCTACTGAGGTATCTCCAAGCCTTTATCCTTACCTACCTACCCAAACACCTAATCCTATACCAGCTCTTGCAACAAGGCCTACTTCTAGAAAACGACCGCGAGAAAATCAAGAAAGAATTCCAATCCCCATCCCTGACTTACTGCCATTACTAATAAAGAATCAGTACCTTACCCCGGTACCTTTGAAAATAGCTCCGAATCCATCAGCAAGGAGTTATGACCCTGACAGCAAGTGTGATTATCACCTAGGGGTAGTTGGGCATTCAACTGAAAAATGCAGACAACTAAAGGAAATGATTGAAAGTTTTATCCGTGATGGTATTTTGACACCGGAGCTTATCGATCAATGGAAGGCCACTTAGCCCTAAATCAATTTCTTTCAGGGTTTTAGGGGGAGAATTACTACCTTTGAAGGATGTCAATAGGAGCATTTTTGACACATGTAGTTTTATACACTGTGATGATGAAAGCACTTGTCTCATGTTAACATCTACATGAATTAAATGAATTTTAAATGCTTTGTGTTTGTTGTGTTTTAAATAAACGTGAATTTACAAAAACAAGCATTAAGGAAGTTTTAATAATGGATAGTCTCAAGAAGATTGATGATCAGTGTTAGAAATGACCCAACACCATCCCCCTCTTTTTTGGGCTTCTCTATACCTAAACCTTGAATCAATAACACTTGAAAGACCTAATGCTTCAAGGAAAAATGAATGAAAAAAGAGAAGCATTGTCATTGCAAAATAAGCAAGGATGTAAATCCTAGTCTAGGCTATGAACAAAGGAACAAACTTTTTGAAATTTTTTGAATTCCTTGAAAATCAAACAAATGAGACATTCTTTCAAGAATCCAGATTTTGATAATTTGGTGTGTGTCAGGATTGTGCTAAAACCATTCATGACCTTTCCCAATGACCACAAAACACTAATTGCCCAGACATCACTTCATGATTGACACCTTGGGGCACAATGATTAAACTAGATTATCCCTTGTCCCAGAGAAAACCTGCTTTTGGGTCATGTTTTCCTTGTCTCTTCAAAGAACTCAGATTGGAAACTCAGCCTTTTCAAAACATACCTAGACTTGCCATGTTCCTCGTTGATACAAATTCGCATGGATAATCAAATTGGGGCATCATATGTGGAAATGATGGATACATAGTGAAGAAGGATGGGCTAATGCATGAATCATTGGGGGCATGCGACAAAAAAAACAAAAAAAAAAAGAAAAAAAGAAAAAGAAAAATCATGATATCATGCATATGAGAATTCGGATGATTCCAAAGTGCAAAATGAAATTCTGAATATCTATTTCCCCTGAGGATTGCTTTTCAATGAGAATATTTGGGCTTGATATGATGAATGGCCATCTTTCATATCCATTTCACAAGAAAAAAATTATTATCCATAGTCACCCCTTTTGAGCCAAAAGAATTCTTAATTCTTTGAACCCTGATCAAGGATTACCCTCTACACTGGGGGGCAAATGCGAGGAAAGATCTTTTCAAAGATCATTGAGAAATGAGTGACAGCTCAGGGACAGACACAAAGCAAATGGAGCCCCGAATAAATACGGGCGCACTCTGTCAAAGAAAAAAGAAGAGGAAAAGATGACGAAATGAAAGCCAAGAAAAACAAACAAAAAACACAATAAAAAAATGTGTGTGAAAGACATGGCAAATTGAAAGCCAAAAGCAAGGAAGAAAAAGAGCAAAATCAAAAAGAAAGAAATGTCTAAGAAGAGACACATGCTTCAAAGAAAATCCTCTTCAAGAAAGGATCCTTGATCTGATTACCCTCAAACACATATTTTGGGCCTATTTATCCTTTCTTTCTGAATCCTGAGCCATGGCCTACATTACGTGCTTTAAAAGTCCATTTTGATCAAGCATGAATGTTTAATTTGAAGGGTTTTCCTCAGATTTTATCCCATCTTATCAAATTCTCATTTCACTAAGGAAGAATTTAGAATTCTCAAGTGCATGGTAAAAAAAAAAAAAGAGAAAAATTGAAAAGAATGGGACTCTAGGGCAAAAACCCAAAAAAAAACGGGCGGTCTAGAGTAGAATGGGAATTTTCGATGCCATCGATGATAGTGCCGATACCCCAAAAGAAAAGATCTTATTAAAGGAGTGGTCATCGAGGAACATCTAGGAATTCCTGAACCCCCCAAATTGTCAGCTCTCATTCGGAGGATTGTCTTCAAAAACTGAAACTTTGTTCCTAAGATTAAACTTTCCGGTTTAAACATCCCAGCCAATCTTGATGCTTGACAAAATGCCTTGATATGGAAACTAAAAGAATGTTGAATTTGTTTGGTTCTCAATGAATTCATGATTTATAAAACCTGTTCCATTTGTGAGCCTAGAAGGGATATACATTTTTGTCATGAAGTTTTCCTGGAAAAGCCAAAATCTTGTTATACCAAGCCTTGCCAATCCAGTTGAAAAAACCCAGATTGATACTTAGAGAAATTTCTAACAATGATCATCAGTCTTCAAAAGATTTGTACATCACACATTGTGGGGTTAATATTTTTTGTTCAGAAGTTTTCAAAATGCGAAAACAAATAAAAAGATTTTTTTGAAATACCCATTTTGATGTTGGCATGAGACAAGGATTTTTCTAACTCAAAGGTGTAGAACTGCCAGGATAGGTCTTGACTTTCAGATATGAGAAGAAGAAATAGAACTCGGTTCAGATCTCTGTTGATGAAAGTTTGAAAAACTGTTGGGGCAAAGAGAATAGCCAAAATGAATTGAAGATATACTCTGATTTGAAGAGGAAAAATGAATTTGAAAGGCTAAGCCAAAGTCTAGAAAAACAGCCGGGGGCACTTGCATCACTCATGAGCACTCATCTCTTTATCGAGCTTTTGCATCTGCACAGTGTCGGCAAGCATTTGCATCATTCATGGGTATTTGCATTGGCATTATTCCATAAGCATCTGTATTTTACCTTTACATTTACATTCTTCATTGAATTCGTATTTGTGTCATCTCAAGCAATTGCATCATTTCTAGAATCATTGCATTTTCATTACTGTGTGGTAATTGTAGTTACACCATTCATAAACCAGTTACATGAACACAATTAGTAGGGGCATCTGCATCATGAAACATGGGCATCAATCCAAGTCATTTAAATTTGCATTAAAGACATTTGCACCAGTTTAAGTCATTTCGTGTCTTATTCAACACCTGCATCTGCATCAAAAAGCATTCGCATCTTCTCAAAATCGTTAGGGTAATTTTCAACAATTCTTCAAAGAACATTTTTAAGACCTCCGGGCATAATTTTTCAAATCACAGGTAAGACCTCCGGGCAATATCTTTAAGACCTCCGGGCATCATTTTTAAAGTCGCATACGGCGCATTTTTCCCAAATTATGGGTAAGGCCTCCGGGCACCATTCTTAAGACCTCCGGGCATCATTTTTAAAGTCGCATACAGCGCATTTCTTCCAAATTATGGGTAAGGCCTCCGGGCACCATTCTTAAGACCTCCGGGCATCATTTTTAAAGTCGGATACAGCGCATTTTTTCCAAATTATGGGTAAGGCCTCCGGGCACCATTCTTAAGACCTCCGGGCATCATTTTTAAAGTCGCATACAGCGCATTTCTTCCAAATTATGGGTAAGGCCTCCGGGCACCATTCTTAAGACCTCCGGGCATCATTTTTAAAGTCGCATACAGCGCATTTCTTCCAAATCACGGGTAAGGCCTCCGGGCACCATTCTTAAGACCTCCGGGCATCATTTTTAAAGTCGCATACAGCGCATTTCTTCCAAATTATGGGTAAGGCCTCCGGGCACCATTCTTAAGACCTCCGGGCATCATTTTTAAAGTCGCATACAGCGCATTTCTTCCAAATCATGGGTAAGGCCTCCGGGCACCATTCTTAAAACCTCCGGGCATCATTTTTAAAGTCGCATACAGCGCATTTTTTTCAAATCACAGGTAAGACCTCCGGGCACCAATTTTTAAGACCTCCGGGCACCATTTTAAGACCTTTTGGCATAATTTTTCAAATCACAGGTAAGACCTCCGGGCAACATCTTTAAGACCTCCGGGCATAACTCTTTTTTTCAGGGGTAAGGCCTATGGGCACCATTTTTAAGACCTCCGGGCATAATTTTTCAAATCACAGGTAAGACCTCCGGGCAACATCTTTAAGGCCTCCGGGCATTATTTTTTTTAGGGGTAAGACCTCCGGGCATAACTTTTTTCAGGGGTAAGACCTCCGGGCACCAATTTTTAAGACCTCCGGGCATAATTTTTCAAATCACAGGTAAGACCTCCGGGCAACATCTTTAAGACCTCCGGGCATAACTTTTTTCAGGGGTAAGACCTCCGGGCACCAATTTTTAAGACCTCCGGGCACCAATTTTTAAGACCTCCGGGCACCATTTTAAGACCTTCGGGCACCAATTTTAAAGCCCTTCGAGCATAAATTTTTCTTTTGAAATCGAATTCATTCCCTTAAGACGAATCCAGCCTTGTTTAGGCAGGGAATTCAATTTAAGGACAAAATCTTCAATTTATTGTTTTTAAAAAAAATGAAAAAAGAGAAAATAGAAAAAAAAATAAAATAAAAAATAAAATAAAAATAAAAAAAAAAAAGGGAAAAAAGAAAAAATAAAAAAAGAAGAAAGAAGAAAAAAATAAAAAAATGAAAAATAGAAAATGAAAAAAATTAAAATGAAAAAGAAACCCCTTTCCCTTTCCTTCACATGTGATGTCACTGACCGTACAAAATTAGTGTCGGTTTATCTTTGCCTGATTCCTGATTCTCAGCAATAGCCAAAGAGGGGCAGCTGTAGACACCTAATTTTGTCCGGACCACTAAACAGGTATGTTTTCTTCCCATATTGATGTTCCCAAGTGTAAAAAGACTGTTTTCATCCTGCAGGTGGTACTCCGAGACTTAGTTTAAGAGGGCGAGCACAAAAAGTCAAACTTGAAAAAAGTCAACCCCGAAAAAGTCAACCCCGAAAAAGTCAACCCCAGAAAGTCAACTACTGAAAAAGTCAACCCACTTTCAAAATCAAGATTTTAAGTTCAATTGAAAAATGGCGAAAGAATTTTGATAATCCGAGGTCTACATTGAAAGATATGGAGTTCGGAAGTTGGGATTTGGAGATTCAGTAGAAAGGAAACCCTAATCCGAGAAATTTGGGGAAAAGTGCTTAAACGATCAAACTGGTCGAAATTGAAGGTTCCAAATGAAAGATAAGCACTGACTACGGGTAATGGAGAAGTCACTTGCAAGAAAAACCGAAAAAAAGTCAATCCGGGAGAAAACCGAGAATTAGGGTTTTTAGTGGATTTCGGTGAAATCGGGAAGAATCACAGAAATGGCCCGACTTGGTAAGACCAAAGCCCCCAATGGATGAGGAATGATTAAAAAGGATGGCCCAAGGCTCAGATTGAAGAAAATCTGAAAATCGGACTTGTTTTGAGCAAAACCGGGTTTCGGAGGTTAAAGGGTAAAATTGGAAAAATTTGGAAAAATAGCAAATGGACTCCGAAAATTATGGAAAATTTGTCAATCTCATTCTTAAATCATTTGAAAGAGATTGGAGAAAGAAAATCTTGATTCCGAGTTCGTTTGCAAAGTGGCCAAATCCCGGGCTTCTTATGCAGTAATTCAAAAAGATAAATCCCGAAAAAATAGCAAATGGACTCCAAAAATTCTGAAATTTGGCAAATCTCATTTTTAAATTATTTGGAAGAGATTGGCGAAAGAAAATCTTGATTCCGAGTTCGTTTGCAAAATGGCCAAATCCCGGGCCTCCTATGCAGTAATTCAAGCCGATAAATCCCAAAAAAATACCAAATGAGCTCCAAAAATTATGAAAACTTCCAGATCACACTTTTTAATTATTTTGAAAAGATTGGTGAAGAAAAATCTTGATTTGGAGCTCGTTTAAAAAATGGTAAAATGTAGGGGCATAAAAGGGCATTTTTGGGAAGAAAAAATCCGAATAAATAGCAAACGGACTCGGATAATTTTGAAAACTTCCAGAACTCAATATTTTATTATTTTGGAAGTATTAAAAAAAGAAAAATTGAATTTGGAGTCCGTTTGATATTTATTTGCATCCGGGGGGCAAAATGGTCATTTCACCCAAGCAACCGAAAAGGGCTTTTTTGGCCCTTCAAAAAAATCAGAGTTGGGCTGGAAAAGAGAAGTGCTGGCATGCCCAAGCCCAAAGAAAGGAGGAAGCTTCTAATTTTTTTTTTAATCAAGTGGTTAAAAATCAAGAGTTAGTTAACCATTCTCTTTGATCAAGCCATGGTGATTAAACCACATAGGTTAAGAAAGATGTCAACATTATTTTTGCATAGCTGTAATTTGAGAGGGCTGAGATGCTAATCTAAAGGTGGTAATTTCATGACTTTTCATCTTGAATTATTGGCCATTTGATGGAAATTAGGTTACACAAAAATGACAACATCTTGGAGGCTATATAACCATGCATTAAGGCTAGCCCTAAGGGAGGGGAGGCAGATTTTGGTTTCTTCTTTTCCATTTTGGCTGATTTCTCTTAGTTTTTCTTAGTTTTTATCTTCTTGGTTGAGAGCAAAAAAAAAAGAAAAGTTTAGAAAAAAAGGAAAGTTTGAAGAGAAAAGCTTGAAATATTAGCTTCTTGAGGTTGCTCTTGAGCACCAACTCTTGCACTTTCATTTTCTATTCTTGTTTTTTGCTATTTTAATCTCTACTTGGTGAGTTTTCATTTTAAAATAATGTTTCTTGTTCTTCCTTCATTTCCTTTCTTAAGTATTTTTTTACATTTTTTTTTTACAATAAATTCACCATGGCCAAATGGCCTACATTATTTATTTTAAGTTGTTGTTTCAATTCATTTTACCATATTATTTATGCTATTTTCTTTGTTTTTGATGTTTTAAGTGTTATGTTATTTCATGTTCTTAAGTTATATTTAATTTGGTTGCTTTGTTTGTTGCCATTTATGTCTTAGATATCATGTTTTTGCATTTTTAATTTTCTGTTTTCATGTTGTTTAAATTTGAGCATGTTTTAGAGTTAGCATATTAAGTGTTTGTGAAAATGCTTGTGTGATTCTTTGCATGATTCTTGTTTTATATCTTAGTGAGCATGTTTTAGATTTGGTATATTAGGTGTTTGTGAAAATGCTTGTGTGATTTTTGTGTTATGACTTAGTTTTTCATGCTAGCATACCAAGTGTTTGTGAAAATGCCATGCTTGTTGGAGCTTGAGGCCATTTGGCTACTCCATGTGTTTTGCATTGTGTGTTGTATTTTTGTCATGCTAGTTGTTAGGTTTTTGCATTTGCATGATATTTGGTTGGATTTTTGAATTAAGCATGCCTTGTGTTTGTGAAAATGCCATGCATATCTTAGGTCTAGGTTGCATTTATTGCCATGCAAGTTCATGTTAGGTCTAGGCCATATTATTTATGTCATGCATTTTCCTTATATTTAGTTTTAAATCCATGCATTTCATGCATTATGTTTGCTGCATTATTTCATGCATTTCATGTTCATACCACTTGAATAATGACTTGAGCCAATTGATGGTTCAAAGTCATGCTCTCTTGAGCACACTTGTGGAAAATTAAGTTTGTCAAGTTGATTATTCTACCTTTGTGATTTTTTTTACTTAGTCATTTTTTATCTAACTTTCAAAAAGTCCTAGCTACTGCTTTCAAGTCATTTTATGAGTTTCAAATATTTTTACTTTGAATTTTAAATGATTTTATCAAAGACAAAAAAATGTGCTGGCAAAGCAGTTTTTTTCTCCTCCAAAAAACTCGTACATCTCTGATTTTTCTGGGAATTCATCTTTGATCAGAAAATTAAGCCGATTTTTTATCGTGTAGTTTTACATGTCCTGAGTCTCCAGTAATTTTTTCAGAATTTTTGGAATTTTTAGAAATAGGGTAAAAAATCGTGGATTAAAACTGGACAGTGGAGTCAGAATTGAATTTAAAGAAAAACAAAGCAGTTTTTTCTCCTCCAAAAACTCGTACATCTCTGATTTTTCTGGGAATTCATCTTTGATCAAAAAATTAAGCCGATTTTTTCTCGTGTAGTTTTAAATGTCGTGAGTCTCCAGTATTTTTTTCAGAATTTTTGGAATTTTTTAAAATAGGGTAAAAAATCGTGGATTAAAACTGGACAGTGGAGTCAGAATTGAATTTAAAGAAAAACAAAGCAGTTTTTTCTCCTCCAAAAACTCGTACATCTCTGATTTTTCTGGGAATTCATCTTTGATTCGAAAATTAAGCCGATTTTTTTTCGTGTAGTTTTACATGTTCTGAGTTTCCATTATTTTTTTTAGAATTTTTGGAATTTTTAAAAATAGGATAAAAATTCGTGGATTAAAACTGGACAGTGGAGTCAGAATTGAATTAAAAAAAAAAAAAACAATTTTCTGTTTTGGTTAATTTACTTAGAGTGGGCTGATTAGAAGGGTTAGCTACTGACTTAGGGTAATTTCTAAGCCTTTTCAAACTCTAAAAATGGTTTTTCAAGTCCCGGGTTAAGGGTAGTCAAGTCCGGATTTTTTAAACTTAGGAAATTAGAGCCATTTTAAAGAAATTAGCCCAGTTTTTATTTTTAATTCAAGCTTTTCAAAATTGTTTTCAAACAATCACAAAGTATTTTGGTTTTAGAATATTTAATTTGACATATTTTCCTAAGGTAGCCGGATATCTTTTTAGATATACGGATTTCCTTAATTAAAGGAAAAAAATACATTTCATGCATTGCATTTTTATATTCATGCATTTTATATAATATGTGATTCTTGCTATAATAATTTCTATGATATTGTTGTTATTTTGATTTATATTTTTTGATGTTACATGGTTTATTATATGGTTTCGAATATTTCATGATATCCTATGCTTTTATTTAGTTATCTTTATTTAGCATATACGTATTCATTTACTTTAAATGTTTTCAAAAGATAATGGTTTTCAATAAAAATAAAGATATTCCCGAGTTAAAATAATTCATGAGTTCTCTACCG
The DNA here is from genome assembly GCA_030761205.1 of Fremontodendron californicum. Taxonomy (NCBI): domain Eukaryota; kingdom Viridiplantae; phylum Streptophyta; class Magnoliopsida; order Malvales; family Malvaceae; genus Fremontodendron; species Fremontodendron californicum. The sequence goes on from JAULJL010000027.1 coordinate 50,334, forward strand.
GGTTTGCTGGAGGGAATATCATCAATTATCATTAATAAAGGAATATCTTTCTTTCAAAAAAGAGAATGATTCGGAAAGTTTTCCAAAACTAATAAAAATTTCTATATTTTGCCACGTTTGTTGGGGAATATAGGAAAATTTTGAATTTGTAAATTCTGGATCATTTTCAATAAAAAAAATGAAATTATTTTTCTTTAAATTGGGAATTAACTTGAAATACTAAATTTAAAACCAACTTTTTACCGAGACTTGAGATAACACACGATTAATAAGGTACCGATTTATACGGGCGTTGTGGGGGTGCTAATCCTTCCCCACACGTAACCGACTCCCGAACCCGCTTCTTTGATTTCTCTGGTTTAAAACGCAGACTTGAAATTGGTTTTTAAAATGTTTTAATTAATTTTTAAAATATTTTATAAAACCGATTTTAATAGGTGGCCGATCACACCTAGCTAAAAAAGATTGGTGGCGACTCCATGTCTTTTTTAAGGTCATTTTCAAAACCTTCATTTTTCTAGAGGAATTAAGTCGACTTTTCCTCGATTTTTTTTAATGTCACGCCTAACGAATAATAAAGTCTTGCGATGAGACCCGTCGTTATTTTTTAGGTTGCGACAGGACCGATCGGACCGTCTGGACCGAGCGGACCGTCCGGACCGAGCGGACCGTCCGGACCGACCGGACCGACCGGACCGTCCGGATCGCCTGGACCGTCCGGACGGACCGACCGCCCGGATCGCCCGGACCGCCCGGACCGTCCGGATCGCCCGTACCATCCGGACCAATCGGACCGATCGTACCGAACGGACCGACCGGATCGTTTGGATTGTCCGGACCGACCGGACGGATCGGATCGACCAACTAGGCAAGGCTAGTCTAAACTTCACTGGCCTTAGTGGCTCAACTTCGAAATGTCATAACTTTGCGCTCGGTTGTCCGTTTGAGGTGATTTTTTTTGAATTCATGTAACTTTTTAAGATCTACGCGCTGGCAAACTGCCGAAGGCGGTTTGTCGTAGATTTTTTCCAAAGAAACATCATTTAGGCTATTAATTTTAGTTTTTTTTTCTTTTTTTCATGATTTTTAAAACATTGAACTTGCCTATTTTTCTATTTTTCGAGACTAAATTCAATTTTATTGTACGACAGGACCGTCCGGACCGCCAGGATCGCCCGGCCCGACCGGACCGTACGGATCGCCCGGACCCACCGAACTGATCGGACCCACCGGACCGTCCGAATCGACCGGACCGTCCAGACCCACCGGACCCACCGGACCGATCGAACCGTCCAGACCGCCCGGACCACCCGGACCGTCCGGACCGTCCGGAACGCCCGGACCGACCGGACCGCCTGGACCGTCCGGACCGCCAGGACCGACCGGACCGATCGGACCGACCGGACCGCCCGGACCGTTCGGATAGCCCGGACCGCCCGTACCGACCGGACCGCCCGGACCGACCAGACCGACTGAACCGCCCGGACCGACTGGACAGCCCGGACCGACCGGACCGTTCGGACCGTTCGGACCGCCCGGACCGCCCGAACCGACCGGACCGCCCGGACCGACCGGACCGACCGGACCGCCCGGACCGCTCGAACCGATCGGACCGCCCAGACCGTCCGAACCGCCGGACCGACCGGACCGATCGGACCGTCCGGATCGATCGGACCGACCGGACCGCCCGAAACGCCTAGACCGTCCGGATCGACCGGATCGTCCGGACCCACCAGACCGTCCGGACCGCCTGGACCGTCCGGACCAACCGGACCGACCGGACGGATCGGATCGACCAACTAGGCAAGGCTAGTCTAAACTTCACTGGCCTTCGTGGCTCAACTTCGAAAGGTCACAACTTTGCGCTCGGTTGTCCGTTTGAGGTGATTTTTTTTTTTGAATTCATGTAACTTTTCGAGATCTACGCGCTGGCAAACTGCCAAAGGCGGTTTGTCGCTGATTTTTTCCAAAAAAACATCATTTAGGCTATTAATTTTAGTTTTTTTTTTTCCTTTTTTTCATGATTTTTAAAACATTGAACCTGCTTATTTTTCTATTTTTCGAGACTAAATTCAATTGTATTGTACGCGAGCATACTATAACTTATAAGGATTTGATCCGTGCATGAGGAGAGCTCGGACCGATCGAACCGTTCGGACCGACCGGATCATCTGGACCGACAGAACCGTCCGAACCCCCCGGATCGCCCGGACCGAACGGACCGCCCGACTTCCCCGGACCGATCGGACACACCGGATCAATCGGACCCACCGGACCGTCCGAATATATTACAATAGATATGTAATTTTAATATATTTATGTAATTCTAATAGATGTAATTACGTAAATTTATTAGATATATTAGAATATATTACAAAGATATATATATTTACATAGATATTACATAGATATATTAGAATTACATAGATATATTACAATTACATAAATATATTAGAATTACATAAATATATTAGAATTACGTAGATATATTAGAATTACATATATATATTTACAATTACATAGATATATTACGTAAATATATTAGAATTACATTGATATATTACAATTACATAAATATATTACAATTACATTGATATATTAGAATTACATAAATATATTACATAAATATATTAGAATTACGTAAATATACATAAATATATTATAATTACATAGATATATTAGAATTACATAAATATATATGTAAATATATTAGAATTACATAGATATATTACATTGATATAATAGAATTACATAGATATATTAGAATTACATATATTACATAAATTGATATATTAGAATTACATAGATATATTACAATTACATAGATATATTAGAATTACATAGATATATTAGAATTACATAAATATTTTACAATTACATAAATATATTACAATTACATAGATATATTACAATTACATTACATAGATATATTACAATTACATAAATATATTAGAATTACAATTACATAGATAGATACATTACATAATATATTAGAATTACATAGATATATTTACAATTACATAGATATAGATATCTATGTAATTGTAATATATTTATGTAATTGTAATATATCTATGTAATTCTAATATAATTATGTAATTCTAATATATTTACGTAATATATCTATGTAATATATATTTATGTAATTCTAATATATTTACGTAATATATTCATGTAATTATAATATATATTATGTAATTGTAAATATATCTATGTAATTCTAATATATCTATGTAATTCTAATATATTTATGTAATTGTAAATATATTTATGTAATTGTAATATATCTATGTAATTCTAATATATCTATGTAAATATATTTATTTAATTCTAATATATCTATGTAATTGTAATATATCAAAATAATTCAAATATATTTATGTAATTTATCTATCTATGTAATTGTAATTCTAATATATTTATGTAATTGTAATTATATCCATGTAATGTAATTGTAATATATCTATGTAATTCTAATATATTTACGTAATATATCTATGTAATATATTTATGTAATATATCTATGTAATTGTAAATATATTTATGTAATTCTAATATATCTATGTAATTGTAATATATATATCTATGTAATATATCTATGTAATTCTAATATATTCTAATATATTTATGTAATATATCTATTGTAATATATTTATGTAATTCTAATATATCTATGTAATTGTAATATATTTATGTAATTCTAATATATTTATGTAATTGTAAATATATCTATGTAATTCTAATATATTAATGTAATTGTAATATATTAGAATTACATAGATATATTTATGTAATTATATTTAGAATTACATAGATATATTAGAATAAATATATATTACATTGATATATTAGAATTACATAGATATATTACATAAATATATTAGAATTACATAGATATATTACGTAATTACATAAATATACATGACCTAATCTAAATAAATATGTAATTGTAATATATCTATGTAATTGTAATATATCTATGTAATATATCAATTATGTAATTTATGTAATTCTAATATATTTACGTAATATATCTATGTAATTGTAATTATATTTATATCTATGTAATTGTAATATATTTAAATATATTTACATAAATTAATTAGAATTCTATTACGTAGATATATTACATAAATATATTAATGTAATTGTAAATATATCTATGTAATTGTAATATATCTATATATCTATGTAATATATCTATGTAATTCTAATATATCTCTGTAATTGTAATATATCTATGTAATTCTAATATTTATGTAATTGTAAATATATCTATGTAATTGTAATATATCTATGTAATTCTAATATATCTATGTAATTGTAAAATATTTATGTAAATATATCTATGTAATATATCTATGTAATATATCTACGTAATTCTAATATATTCTAATATATTTACGTAATATATCTATGTAATTGTAATATATTTACGTAATTCTAATATATCTATGTAATTGTAAATATATTTATGTAATTTATCTATGTAATATATCTATGTAATTGTAATATATCTAAGTAATATATCTATGTAATTCTAATATATTTAGGTAATATATCTATGTAATATATGTTTTTGAATTATATATTACAATTACATAAATATATTACGTAAATATATTACATAAATATATTAGAATTACATAGATATATTACATAGATAAATTAACATAAATATATTACAATTACATAAATATATATTACAATTACATAAATATATTTAGAATTACATAAATATATTTACAATTACATAGATATATTACAATTACATAAATATATTAGAATTACATAGATATATTACAATTACATAGATATATTTACATAAATATATTACAATTACATAGATATATTAGAATTACATAGATATATTAGAATTACATAGATATATTAGAATTACATATATATTACGTAAATATATTAGAATTACATAGATATATTACATAAATATATTTACAATTACATAGATATATTACAATTACATAGAATTACATTGATATATTACAATTGCATAAATATATTAGAATTACATAGAACTACATAAATATATTTTCAATTACATAGAATATATTAGAATTACATAGATATATTAGAATTACATAAATATATTAGAATATAAATATATTACGATTACATAGATATATTACAATTACATAGATATATTATAATTACATAAATATATTACATAGATATATTAGAATTACAGAAATATATTACAATTACATAAATATATTAGAATTACATAAATATATTACAATTACATAAATATATTACAATTACATAAATATATTACAATTATATTACAATTACATGGATATATTAGAATTACATAAATATATAATACATAGATATATAATACATAGATATATTACGTAAATATATTAGAATTACATAGATATATTTATGTAATTGTAATTGTAATTCTAATATATATTTACGTAATAGATATTATAATTATATGTTTACGTAAAATATATTAGAATTACATAGATATATTACAATTACAATTACATAAATATATTAGAATTACATAGATATATTAGAATTATATATTACAATTACATAGATATATTACATAAATATATTACATAGATATATTACAATTACGTAAATATATTAGAATTACATAGATATATTAGAATTACGTAAATATATTAGAATTACATAGATATATTACAATTACGTAAATATATTAGAATTACATAGATATATATTAGAATTACATAAATATATTAGAATTACATAGATATATTATGTTTTTGATATATTATAATTACATAAATATATATTAGAATTACATAAATATATTAGAATTACATAAATATATCTATGTAATATATCTATGTAATTCTAATATTTATATATATTTATGTAATTGTAATATATTACAATTACATAAATATATTACAATTACATAAACATATATTAGAATTACATAGATATATTAGAATTACATAGATATATTAGAATTACATAGATATATTACAATTACATAAATATATTTATCTACAATTCTAATATATCTATGTAATTGTAATATATCTATGTAATTCTAATATATCTACGTAATTCTAATATATCTATTGTAATATATTTATGTAATTCTAATATATTACAATTACATAGATATATTACAATTACGTAAATATATTACATAAATATATCTATGTAAATATATCTACGTAATTCTAATATATTTATGTAATTGTAGATATATTTATGTAATTATATACATAAATATATATTAGAATTGCATAAATATATATTAATATATCTACAATTACATAAATATATCTATGTTATTGTAAATATAAATTTACGTAATTATATATTATTCTAATATATCTATGTAATTGTAATATATCTATGTAATTGTAAATATATCTATGTAATTCTAATATATTTATGTAATTCTAATATATCTATGTAATTGTAATATAAATATGTAATTCTAATATAAATATCAATAGATATATTTATGTAATTGTAATATATCTATGTAATTCTAATATATTTATGTAATTCTAATATCTTTATGTAATTCTAATAGCTGTAACAACCGAGGTTACGTATAATCATGTAAAGTCAAATCCCGAAAAATTTTAAGGACAAACTTGGAAATTTGTAAGAAGTTATAAGTGAAGGAAATAAAAGAAGAAAGGATCAAAATGAATATATTAAAAAAGTTTAGGGGCTTAATGGTTATTTATAAAAAGTTGAGGGACTAATATGCAATTATCCCAAAAACAAAACAAAATATCTCTTATATTCAATTGATCTCCCGAAAACACAAGAAATATTCATTCTCTTCTTCAAGTGGCAGCCGGAAGCCTCTCCTCTCAAATTTCTTCATCTCCTCCAACATTTCTCTTCAAGAACTCCACCAAAATCTCATCAACAATCACATCCAAGGTTAGTTTCTTGATAAATGCTTCATTTTCTTTAGATATTCTACTTGAGCATGCTAAGATCTTTGCTCCATAAACATGTTAAGGTCTGAAATCCATCTATTAAGTATGAATTTTACTCATTTTTGGTAAGAATTAAAAGGATTTGAAAGCATGAAGAAGAAAATGGGAAGAAAAAGCAAAACAGGGGAATCTGAGCATGCTTGCTGTTCGGATTTTCTGGGTTCGGCACATTTGGGTTTATATTTTTTTGATATTTTTCCTAGAAACTAGACTTCAATACGAGAATTTTGGTCTTTGAATCACCCAAAACCGATAAGCGGTTAAAAAGATAAAATTCGGTGAAGTTGGCTGTTCAGTGTGACCTCTGTTTCAGTATAGTTTCGGGTTTTATCAAATTTGATCAAGATTTTGTTCTAATTGTCTAAGTTAGTTATTTTCTTCATAAATTAGACTTATTGGTACCAAACTCAAGTTATGATTTTCTAATCTAACTTGATATTAAGGAATTTATTGCTTAAGAGAAATATAGTACTATTGATGGTTATGGATTATGAAAATCTCTAAGGCATGGAATACTAGAAAGGAATTTGATAAGGACATGAATATGGAGTTGAATATTTGGAGAAAATGATTATGGAAATGATATTAAAAATTTGGGATATGTTGTTTTGAGTATGAGGAATTAGTATTGACCTTGAGGGAAGATTATGAGACTTAAGTTGCATTCAAAATTGTGTAATGCTTTGAGCATGTATAGATACTAATTATTGTTAATCTCTAGGCCACGTAGATCCGACGTCACCTATGGATCCCGAAGTTTCAGGTCGAGGTGTACAGTGAGATCATCTCAAGGATTGTGAGTAGACGACAACTATAGTTATTTGAAATTTATTTAAATATAATTATATATATTTATATTTTTTTTAGCGTAATATTTATTTTGCGTATTAAAGGTATATACGATATTTAATCATATGAATTGATTTGTTATTAAAGTATTTTTATTTCAAGAAATATTATATCGAGTAAGTTGGTTGATTTATGAAATATGATTTTACATAGAATTTGACGTACATGGTTTTGGCTCGACCTGACTTAATGTATGAGATTATTTCCTTGACTGGAATACGGGAGCTGCGTGCTACGCCTTTGTGGCAGGAGCCACCTCCAGAGTCCCTATTCCGTGATATTATACTGGGGTATGGGAGCTGCGTGCTACGCCTTTGTGGCGGGAGCCACCTCCAGAGTCCCTATTCCGTGATATTATACTGGGGTATGGGAGCTGCGTGCTACGCCTTTGTGGTGGGAGCCACCTCCAGAGTCCCTATCTCATTATATTTGCCTTTTGGGGGCACATCATAGTGACACATATGCCTTTGGGGCGTCCTATGGTGGTATTGGCCTTTGGGGCCGGCTACTAGTATGCCTACATGGATATTGCTTGGTTATTTCATGGATGTACTCTTATGCAGGACAGAAAGTTGGAGCCCAATTATACGGAACTTGATTTACTTTACAGATTTTATTCATTGATTTAATATTATAATATTGTTATACATTTGAAAACTTTGCTACGTCTTTGAATTACTCATTATGATTTTATTATTATTTATTTTGAAAATGTTTATTATGTTTTAAAGGATTATAATCATAGTTTTCAAATGTTTTAAAAGTTGTTTACTCACTGAGATATTCATATATCTCACCATTTCATATTCTCATTTTCAGGTGATAGTTAGGTGTTGGGATTGCAACCTTCCTCTATTCTCTGCTTCAAATAGTATTGTGACGTGGTGGGCATTATAGTAAAAATTTATTGAAGTCTTGATCTTTTGATGTTTTTATCTAGTAAACCTTGCTGAGATAGGTTTACTTTTGGATATATTGTATATATTTGAAGATATGAGACAATAGATCAATATGTTTTGATTTGAGCATAAATTGATCATGGAAATTTTTTTTGAATATATATGGATATATGTGATAATAGTATTGAGGAATATTGCTGGTTGAGGATATGAATTGAGTGTTATTTGCAGGAGGATTATCGTTGAGATAGAAAGGAAACTCTGCCGGATTTTAGGTAGATTATCCGGACAGGGTGTTACAATTTGGTATTAGAGCAAGGTTATAGATCCTGTAGACTTAGGAACTGTTTGTTGAAATATTAAAATACTGTCACTTGTGTAAAAATCAGACATGATGCCACCACGTCAAAGAGGAAGGCCTAGAATCAATCCCCTACCCCAAAATAAGGATTGGAATAGAAATGTGAATATTGATGAGCAAATTAGAGGACAAGCTTTAGTTGCTGGTTCATATTATGTTGCTGCACCCTTAGCAGCACCCCCAGCAGCTAATCTTAATTTAGTTAAGGCAGTTGCAGCCTTGGGAAGAGTAATTCCCGCTTTGACTGCCCCTACTAAAAAATGGATAGTTGATTACTGTAAAGTTCTGAAGAACATGGGTTGCAAGATTTTCACGGGTTCTTTGGAATCAGATTTAGCCTGGTCATGGCTACAAAATTTTGAGACTACTTCCATTACTCTTCAGATTCCCGAGCCTATGAGGTTACCATGTGCGGTGCAATTTTTGGAGGATCATGCACACACATGGTGGAAAACTACAGTGCAAAGGTATGCTGGACGTCCTGCCATAACCTGGGCAGATTTTCGAAGAGAATTTGAAGAAAAATACTATTCTCGGGCCTTGCGGAAAAAGAAATGGACTGAGTTTATGAATTTAAAACAGGGTGGTATGTCAGTAGTAGAGTATGAGCAAAAATTCAGTGAACTATCAGAATTTGCTCCATCGATAGTAGCAAACAATGCAGTAATAGATTGTTTTTTTTTTCAAAACTGTGACTTTTAAGAAGTCAGGAGACTCGGAGTTTACTTTTCAAGGAGAAAGGAAAGTTTTACCTTCTTGCCTTATCTCCAAGATGGCAGCCAATAGATTCTTGCAAAAAGGGTATTCTGCTTACCTTGCTTATGTGATTAACAAGGACATACATGAGGCAAAGTTGGAAACTATACCTGTGGTCAAAGAGTTTCCTGAGATCTTTCCTGAAGAATTAGTCGGTTTACCTCCTGACAGGAAATTGGAGTTTACTGTCGACTTAATCCCTGGCAGTGCTCCTATTTCTCAGGCACCCTATAGAATGGCACCTTCGGAGCTAAAGGAATTGAAAGTGTAGTTGTAAGACCTAGTTGACAGAGGTTTCATTCGGCCTAGTACTTCACCGTGGGGAGCACCGGTTTTATTTGCAAAGAAAAAGGATGGATCTTTACGATTGTGTATCGACTATAGACAATTGAACAAGGTCACCATTAAGAATAAGTATCCTTTTCCAAGGATTGATGACTTGTTTGATCAGTTGCAAGGTGCAAGTTTGTTCTCCAAAATAGACCTAAGATCGGGTTATCATCAATTAAAGATTAAAGAATATAATATTCCAAAGACTGCTTTTAGAACTCGATATGGTCATTATGAATTCTTAGTTATGCCTTTTCGGCTAACTAATGCACCTGCAGTCTTTATGGATTTGATGAATAGGGTGTTTCGGCCCTACTTAGATAAGTTTGTTATTGTTTTCATCGATGACATCCTAGTTTATTCCAGGAATAAGGATGATCATGTAAGCCATTTGAGAACGGTGTTGCAAACTATGCGTGAAAAACAACTTTATGCTAAATTTTTCAAGTGTGAATTCTGGCTAGACAAAGTAGCATTCCTTGGTCATGTAGTATCTAAGGAAGGGATTTTTGTGGATCCACAAAAGATAGAAACTGTAGTTGTTTGGAAAAGACCCACTAATGTCACAGAAGTTAGGAGCTTTCTCGGATTGGCAGGGTACTATCGAAGATTCGTGGAAGGATTTTCCATGATTGCCTCTCCTTTGTCAAAATTAACAAGGAAGCATGCTAAGTTTGAGTGGACTGATGAATGTGAGTAAGCTTTCCAAGAGCTCAAGCGTAGATTGACCACAGCACCAATTCTTACACTACCATCAGGGACTGGAAGCTTTGTGGTATACAGTGATGCCTCGAGGCGAGGTTTGGGTTGCATTTTGATGCAACATGGGAAGGTGATAGCTTATACTTCTCGGAAACTGAAACAGCATGAGCAAAACTATCCCACTCATGATTTGGAGTTGGCGGCAGTGGTGTTTGCACTAAAAATTTGGAGGCATTATTTATTTGGAGAAAAATGTACAATCTACACTGATCATAAGAGTCTGCAATATCTGATGGATCAGAAAGAATTAAATTTGAGGCAAAGGAGATGGTTGGAATTGATAAAAGATTATGACTGTGTAATTGACTATCACCCAGGAAAGGCCAATGTAGTGGCCGATGCTCTTAGTAGAAAGTCTTCTAGTTCTCTTGCTCATATTCGAGCAATTCAGAAACCCTTACAAAATGAGTTGAAGTCTTTACCTTTAGAATTGATGATTATTGAGAATAATCTCCTGATAACCCACTTGAAGGTTAAACCGATTCATATTGATTGGATACGTGAAGCACAGAATAATGACCCTATGCTGGTAAAGTTAAAGCAAGAAGTAAATGATGGTGTGAGGACTGACTTTCAAATAAAAGATGAGGATGTATTGATAATGAAAAATAGGCTTTGTGTGCCTCAGGATGAAGAACTCCGGAAGGTGATTTTGGAGGAAGCTCATAATGCACCATACGCGTTACATCCTGGTAGTGTGAAGATGTATCGAACCTTAAGAGAACATTATTGGTGGCAAGATATGAAACAGGACATAGCTGAGTTTGTTTCTAGATGCTTGGTATGCCAACAAATTAAAGCCGAGCATCAAAAACCTTTTGGGAAATTGAACCCTCTACCTATTCCTCAATGGAAGTGGGAAGATATTGCTATGGATTTCGTTTCGGGATTGCCAAGAACACAGTCTGGTTATGACAGCATTTGGGTGATTGTTGATCGTTTGACAAAATCAGCTCACTTTTTGCCAGTCAAGAAGTCTAAACTTCACTAGCCTTGGTGCCTCAACTTCGGAAGGTCATAACTTTGCTCTCGTTTGTCCGTTTGAGGTGATTTTTTTTTTGAGTTCTTATAACTTTTCGAGATCTACGTGCTGGCAAAACTGTTTTGAAAAAAACATCGTTTAGGCTATTAATTTTACTTTTTTATCTTTTTTTCATGATTTTTAAAACATTGAACTTGCTCATTTTTCTATTTTTCGAGGCCAAATTCAATTGTATTGTACGAGAGCATACTATAATTTATACAGATTTGATCGGTGCATGAGAAGAGTTCGGATCGACCGGGCCACCCGGACTGACCGGCTAGGCTAAGCATTGTTTGGCTAAACTTGACCAGCCTTGGTGTCTCAACTTTGAAAGGCTATAAGCTAGGCATGGCTAGACCGACCGGATCGTCTGTAACGCCAGGACCGTCCGAACGAACCGGATCGACCTGACCGACCGGATCGGACCGACCAGACCGTCCGGACCGACCGGACCGTCCGGACCGCTCGGATCGACCGCACCGACCGGATCGCCGGGACCGAGGGGACCATCCGGACCTACTTGACCAGCCTTGGTGTCTCAACTTTGAAAGGATATAAGCTAGGCTTGGCTAGACCGACCGGACCGTCTGAACGAACCGAACCAATCGGACCATCCGGCCCGCCTGGACCGACCCGACCGATCGGACAGTCTGGACCGTCCGGACCGACCGGACCGTCCGGCCCGCCAGGACTGACCCGATCGACCCGACCGTCCGGACCGCCTGGACCGACAGGACCGTCTGTACCGACCGGACCGTCCAGACCACTCGGATCAACCGCACCGACCGGATCGCCCGGACCGAGGGGACCGTCCGGACCTACTTGACCAGCCTTGGTGTCTCAACTTTGAAAGGATATAAGCTAGGCTTGGCTAGACCGACCGGACCGTCTGAACGAACCGGACCAATCGGACAGTCCGGACCAACCGGACCGTCCGGACCGTCCGGATCGTCCCGACCGTCCGGACGGGTCGGACCTCCCGAATCGACCCGATCGTCTGGACCGATCGCACCGTCCGGACCGCCCGGAACGACCGCATCAATCGGATTGCCCGGACCGAGGGGACCGACCGGACCGACTTGACCGTCCGGATAGACAGGACCGGACTGTTCGGACCGTCCGGCCCGCCCGGATCGACCCGACCGTCCGAACCGTTCGGCCCACCCTGACCGTCTGACCCGCACGGACCGACCCGACCGTCTGGACCGACCCGACCGTCCGGATCGATCAAACCGCCCGGACTGACCGGACCGTTCGGACAGACCCGACCGTCCGGACCGACGGGATTCGACCGGATCGTCCGGACCGACCGGACCGTCTGGAACGCCCGGACCGACCGCACGGACCGGATAGCCATGACCGACGGGACCGACGAGACCGTCCGGACCGTCCTGAACGTCCGGACCAACCGGACCGTCCGGATCGACCCGAACGTCGATTTTGTCCAAAAAAAACATCGTTTAGGCTGTTAATTTTACTTTTTTTTCTTTTTTTCATGATTTTTAAAACATTGAACTTGCTCATTTTTCTATTTTTCGAGACCAAATTCAATTGTATTGTACGAGAGCATACTATAATTTATACGGATTTGATCGGTGCATGAGAAGAGATCGGATCGACCGAGCCACCCGGACTGAACGGCTAGGCTAAGCATTGCTTGGCTAAACTTGACCAGCCTTGGTGTCACAACTTTGAAAGGCAATAAGCTAGGCATGGCTAGACCGACCGAATCGTCCGTACCGCCAATACCGTCCAAGCGAACCGGACCAATTGGACCGACCAGACCACTTGGATCATCCGGACCGACCGGACCGTACGGACCGACCGGATCGTCCGGACCGCCCGGACCGACTCGACCGCCTGGACCGACCCGACCGCCCGGACCGTCCGGACCGACCGACCGGACCGTCCGGACCGACCGGACCGACCGGACCGCCCGGATCGACCGGATCGTCCGGACCGACCGGACCGACCGAACCGTCCGAACCGACCGGACCATCCGGACCGACCGGATCGACCGGACCGATCGGACAGTCCGGATCGACCGGACCGACCTGACCTTCCGGACCGTCCGGACCGATCGAACCGTCCGGATTGACCGGACCGTCCGAACCACCCAGACCGGCCACACCGATCAGACCGGCCGAACCGTCCGGACCGCCCGAACCGTCTGGATTGACCGGACCGTCCAGACCGACCGGACCGATCGGTCCGCCCGGACCGACCGGACCGACCGTAAAGACCGGACCGCCCGGACCGACCGGACCGCCCGGACCGTCCGGACCGATCGGACCGTCGGGATCGAAGGGACCGTCCGGACCGCCTGGTCCGAGCGGACCATCCGGACCGACTTGACCAGCCTTGGTGTCTCAACATTGAAAGGATATAAGCTAGGCTTGGCTAGACCGATCGGACTGTCCGGACCGTCCGGACCGACCGAACCGTCCGCTAGTTACAATTACATAGATATAATACAATTAATATATTACAATTACATATTTATATATATTACAATTACACAACTATATTACAATTACATAGATATATTATACAAATACATTTGTACACATTAGATATATTACAGTAATGTATTTTTGTGTAACATAGATATAATATTTGATAATGTAATTGTAATATATCTATGTAATTGAATTACATAGATGTATTACAATTATAGAAACATATTACAATTATATAGATATATTTTAATCACGTAGATATATGTAATATATTATAATAACATATATATATATATGTAATTGTAATGTAACTATGTAATTGTAATACATCTATGTAATTCTAATGTTTTAATATATTGTAATGTATCTATGTAATTGTAATATATATTAATATATCTATGTAATTGTAACATTTTCTATGTAATATCTATGTAATTGTAATATATTTATGTTTAATTGTATTGTATCTATGTTGTCGCAACCTAAAAAAAATAACGAGTCTCATCGCAAGACTTTATTATTCGTTAGGCGTGACATTAAAAAAAACCCGAGGAAAAGTCGACTTAATTCCTCTAAAAATGAAGGTTTTGAAAATGACCTTAAAAAAGACATGGAGTCGCCACCAATCTTTTTTAGCTAGTTGTGATCGGCCACCTATTAAAACCGGTTTTATAAAATATTTTAAAAATGAATTAAAACATTTTAAAAACCAATTTCAAGTCTGCGTTTTAAACCAGAGAAATCAAAGAAGCAGGTTCGGGAGTCGGTTACGTGTGGGGAAGGATTAGGACCCCCACAGCGCCCGTATAAATCGGTACCTTATTAATTGTGTGTTATCTCAAGTCTCGGTAAAAGTTAGTTTTAAATTTAGTATTTCAAATTAATTCTCAATTTAAAGAAAAATAATTTTATTTTTTATTGAAAATGATCCGGAATTTATAAATTCAAAATTTTCCTATATTCCCCAACAAACGTGGCAAAATATAGAAATTTTTATTAGTTTTGAAAAAACTTTCCGAATCATTCTCTTTTTTGAAAGAAAGATATTCCTTTATTAATGATAATTGATGAAATTCCCTCCAGCAAACCCGGTAGAGAACTCATGAATTATTTTAACTCGGGAATATCTTTATTTTTATTGAAAACCATTATCTTTTTGAAAACATTTAAAATAAATGAATATGTATATGCATGACATAAATAAAATGACATAGCAAAATCTAAATAATATAATGCAACCTAAATGACATGGCAAACATGAATGATATGGCATATAATTTAAATGACATGGAATAAAATAATGTTATCATATAATATGCATGAAAATAAAAATGCAATGTATGAAATGTATTTTTTCCTTTAATTAAGGAAATCCGTATATCTAAAAAGATATCCGGCTACCTTAGGAAAATATGTCAAATTAAATATTCTAAAACCAAAATACTTTGTGATTGTTTGAAAACAATTTTAAAAAACTTGAATTAACAATAAAAACTGGGCTAAATTTTTTTAAATGGCTCTAATTTCCTAAGTTTAAAAAATCCGGACTTGACTACCCTTAACCCGGGACTTGAAAAACCATTTTTAGAGTTTAAAAGGGCTTAGAAATCATCCTAAGTCAGTAGCTAACCCTCATAATCAGCCCACTCTAAGTAAATTAACCAAAACAGAAAATTGGTTTTTCTTTAAATTCAATTCTGACTCCATTGTCCAGTTTTAATCCACAATTTTTTACCCTATTTTTAAAAATTCCAAAATTTCTGAAAAAATTACTGGAGACTCAGGACATGTAAAACTACACGAGAAAAAATCGGCTTAATTTTTTGATCAAAGATGAATTTCCAGAAAAACCAGAGATGTACGAGTTTTTGGAGGAGAAAAAACTGCTTTGTTTTTCTTTAAAATCAATTCTGACTCCACTGTCCAGTTTTAATCCATGATTTTTTATCCTATTTTTAAAAATTCCAAAAATTCTAAAAAAAATACAGGAGACTCAAGACATGTAAAACTACACGAGAAAAAATCGGCTTAATTTTTTGATCAAATATGAATTCCCAGAAAAACCAGAGATGTACGAGTTTTTGGAGGAGAAAAAACTGCTTTGTTTTTCTTTAAAATCAATTCTGACTCCACTGTCCAGTTTTAATCCATGATTTTTTATCCTATTTTACAAATTCCAAAAATTCTAAAACAAATACTGGAGACTCAGGACATGTAAAACTACACGAGGAAAAATTTTCTTAATTTTCTGATCAAAGATGAATTCCCAGAAAAATCAGAGATGTACGAGTTTTTTGGAAAAAACTGAAAAAAAAAAAACTGCTTTGCCAACACATTTTTTTTTGTCCTTGATAAAATCATTTAAAAATCAAAATAAAAATATTTGAAACTCATAAAATGACTTGAAAGCAGTAGCTAGGACTTTTTGAAAGTTAGATAAAAATTGGCTAAGTAAAAAAAAAATCACAAAGGTAGAATAATCAATTTGACAAACTTAATTTTCCACAAGTATGCTCAAGAGAGCATGATCTTGAACCATTAATTGGCTCAAGTCATTATTCAAGTGGCATGAACATGAAATGCATGAAACAATGCAGCAAACATAATGCATGAAATGCATGGATCTAAACCTAAATGTAAGGAAAATGCATGACATAAATAATATGGCCTAGACCTAACATGAACTTGCATGGCATTTAATGTAACCTAGACCTAAGATATGCATGGCATTTTCACAAACACAAGGCATGTTTAATTCAAAAATCCAACCAAATATCATGCAAATGCAAAAACCTAACAACTAGCATGACAAAAATGCAACACACACAATGCAAAACACATGGAGTAGCCAAATGGCCCCAAGCTCCAACAAGCATGGCATTTTCACAAACACTTGGCATGCTAGCATGAAAAACTAAGTCATAACACAAAAATCACACAAGCATTTTCACAAACACCTAATATACTAAATCTAAAACATGCTCACTAAGATATAAAACAAGAATCATGCAAAGAATCACACAAGCATTTTCACAAACACTTAATATGCTAACTCTAAAACATGCTCAAATTTAAACAACATAAAAACAGAAAATTAAAGATATAAAAACATGATATCTAAGACATAAATGGCAATAAACAAGGCAACCAAATTAAATATAACTTAAGAACATGAAATAACATAACATTTAAAACATCAAAAACAAAGAAAATAGCATAAACAATATGGTAAAATGAATCAAAAACAACAACTTAAAATAAATAATGTAGGCCATTTGGCCATGGTGAGTTTATTGTAAAAACAAAATGTAAAAAAAAAAAAATACTTAAGAAAGGAAATAAAGGAAGAACAAGAAACATTATTTTAAAATGAAAACTCACCAAGTAGAGATTAAAATAGCAAAAAATAAGAATAGAAAATGAAAGTGCAAGAGTTGGTGCTCAAGTGCAACCTCAAGAAGCTAATATTTCAAGCTTTTCTCTTCAAACTTTCCTTTTTTTTCTAAACTTTTCTTTTTTTGCTCTCAACCAAGAAGATAAAAACTAAGAAAAACTAATAGAAATCAGCCAAAATGGAAAAGAAAAAACAAAATCTGCCTCCCTCCTTTAGGGTTGGCCTAAATGATGCTTATATAGCCTCAAAGATGTTGTCATTTTTGTGTAACCTATTTTCCATCAAATGGCCAATAATTCAAGATGAAAAGTCATGAAATTACCACCTTTAGATTAGCATCTCAGCCCTCTCAAATTACAGCTATGCAAAAATAATGTTGACATCTTTCTTAACCTATGTGGTTTAATCACCATGGCTTGATCAAAGAGAATGGTTAACTAACTCTTGATTTTTAACCACTTGATTGAAAAAAAAAAAAATCAAGCTTCCTCCTTCCTTTGGGCTTGGGCAGGCCAGCACTTCTCTTTTCCAGCCCAGCTCTGATTTTTGAAAGGCCCAAAAAAGCCCTTTTCGGTTGCTTGAGTGAAATGACCATTTTGCCCCCCGGATGCAAGTAAATATCAAACGGACTCCAAATTCAATTTTTATTTTTTTAATACTTCCAAAATAATAAAATATTGAGTTCTGGAAGTTTTCAAAATTATCCGAGTCCGTTTGCTATTTATTTGGATTTTTTCTTCCCAAAATGTCCTTTTATGCCCCTACTTTTTACCATTTTTTAAACGAGCTCCAAATCAAGATTTTTCTTCACCAATCTCTTCAAAATAATTAAAAAGTGTGATCTGGAAGTTTTCATGATTTTTGGAGCTCATTTGGTATTTTTTCGGGATTTATCGGCTTGAATTACTGCATAGGAGGCCCGGGATTTGGCCATTTTGCAAACGAACTCGGAATCAAGATTTTCTTTCGCCAATCTCTTTCAAATGATTTAAGAATGAGATTGACAAATTTTCCATAATTTTCGGAGTCCATTTGCTATTTTTCCCAAATTTTTCCAATTTTGCCCTTTAACCTCCGAAACCCGTTTTTGCTCAAAACAAGTCCGATTTTCAGATTTTCTTCAATCTGAGCCTTGGGCCATCCTTTTTAATCATTCCTCATCCATTGGGGGCTTTGGTCTTACCAAGTCGGGCCATTTCTGTGATTCTTCCCGATTTCACCGAAATCCACTAAAAATCCTAATTCTCGGTTTTCTCCCGGATTGACTTTTCTTTCTGTTTTTCTTGCAAGTGACTTCTCCATTACCCATAGTCAGTGCTTATCTTTCATTTGGAACCTTCAATTTCGACCAGTTTGATCGTTTAAGCACTTTTCCCCAAATTTCTCGAATTAGGGTTTCTTTTCTACTAAATATCCAAATCCCAACTTCCGAACTCCATATCTTTCAATGTAGACCTCGGATTATCAAAATTCTTTCACCATTTTTCAATTGAACTTAAAATCTTGATTTTGAAAGTGGGTTGACTTTTTCAGTAGTTGACTTTTTGGGGTTGACTTTTTTGGGGTTGACTTTTTCGGGTTGACTTTTTTTCAAGTTTATCTTTTTGTGCTCGCCCTCTTAAACTAAGTCTCGGAGTACCACCTGCAGGATGAAAACAGTCTTTTTATACTCGGAAACATCAATATGGGAAGAAAATATACATGTTTAGTGGTCCGGACAAAATTAGGTGTCTACATATGTAATAGTATATATCTATGTAATTGTAATTGTATCTATGTAATTCTAATATATCTATGTAATTGTAATATATCAATGTAGTTGTAATATGTCTAATATATCTATGTAATTGTAATATAAATATGTATTTGTAATATATCTATGTAATTTCTGTAGTTGTATTATATCTATGTAATTGTAATATAAATATGTAATTTTATATATTTATGTAATTGTAATATATCTATATAATTGTAATATATTACTATGTATCTATGTAATTTTAATGTCTATGTAATTGTAATATATTTATGTAATTTTAATGTATCTATGTAATTGTAATATATATATATATATGTAATTCTAATGTGTAATATTTATCTAATGTGTAATTGTAATATATCTATGTAATTGTAATATATATATATATATATATATGTAATTCTAATGTGTAATTGTAATATATCTATGTAATTGTAATATATATTACATAAATATCTATTTGTATTGTAATATATTTATGTAGTTTTAATATATGTAATATAATTGTAATATATCAATGTAATTGTAATATATCTATGTAATTCTAATATTTTCAATAATTGTAATAATTACATGTATGGTAATATATCTATGTAATTGTAATATATATGTGTAATTGTAATATATCTATGTATGTAATATATCTGTGTAATTCTAATGTTTTCAGTAATTATAATATATCTATGTAATTGTAATAATAATATATCTATGTAATTGTAATATATTTCTATTATATATCTATATAATTCTAATGTTTTCAATAATTGTAATATATCTATGTAATTGTAATATATCTATGTAATTATTGTTGGTATAAGCCCTGCAAGCCAATCTAGTTGGGCTTGTAAGACAGTATTTATATATTCATGTATTGCACATTGTAGTTTATTAATTATAATTGAGGTATTTTTTATCCATAAGTATTGTTATAATTGTTATAAATGACTTGTGAAGATAAAGCCCATGAGACACAATGGCATTGCAAAGGAATTGTAAGGTGTTACAATTATGAGGATCCTTATGCATTAATGTCGTGTTTCTAAACTGTTCCTGGTCATTGTATTGTCAAGACAGGGCATTGACAATGCTCAAAGAGTGGCATATGTTAAGCCTTCATGCACTTGATGCATGCAACCGGTCTCATAGGTTGAAAGTATAGAGATACTTGGGGATAACATATGGGTGCTTGTTAGTTGAACAAGTTCACTGAACATGACCCGCTATGAGAGTTCCATTTGGTATTTCACTCAAGTGTCTATGGAAAATACTCTCATGTGTCAATAGTGTAAGTAATCCTTTGACTTGTGACACCAGGTCATCTTGTATGTGAACTGTCATACTTAGATTTCATCCTGAACGGGTTCCAATCATGAGGATGCTTATAGTAGGGTGTTATTGGGTATGACATGAAGCATACAAAGATGAATGAGTGATCTAGAGAGGATTCATCACCCCAAGTGATTTGAGGGGACATATCTCACATGTATCTGGCTTATATTAACTTATGGAAGTCCTTGGCCAAGGCAATACTTAAGGAGTTAATATTAAAGTTGCAGATCTAATATGGAATGGGATTAAGAGTAGACACTGAACCATGCTCTTTCCTATCCTGGGATATTTGATGAAGGGATCGAATTACACAGACATATTGTACACGAAAGGCTTGTTGAAGCTTGATGACTCTCTTGGCATTTGGGTGGTCATGATGCATTGCTAGATGCCGTTCATGATCTATAAATATAAATAGGAAATTCTTAAATTGAATTAATTATATTTATTGCCAACATGTTAAGGGCCTAATGGGTCACACACAAAAGGTGATTAATGAAATTAAAATGAGATTAGGCCAGATTAAATATTCATTAAGTGTTGTGGGCTTACTATGAATATTTAATAATATGTGTAAGAGCTTTAGTGCAATTAGTCCAATAGTTGGAAAATATATATATGCCTCTTATGTTGTTGCCGCCTCCAAAGCAAGAAAGCTAGCCAAAAAACCCTGCAAGTCGGTGCCTCACTCTCCCTAAGAGTGAATCGACCGAACAGCATAGGAAAGGAGAATACGATTCTACTTGTTATTTTTGGCTAACCAAGGTAGAGGAGGAAGGTTTCTCACAACCTAAACTACTAGCATCGCCTTGCAAAACATAATTTCAACCTTGTGAAGGTTTTCGAGTCACCTGTGTGGATTACTATTAAAGGTCGGACAATTGGACGGATTTGGTTTGTAACAAGCAAGCTTTGTGTACAAGAACATCAAGAATCTGTCTTGAGGTTTCGGCAATCTCCATTATAGAGATATGAGATTTTGATTGTTATATGTTCTTGACATGATGGTCGTTTTGAATTCATAGGTAGATCCATGGAAGATTCGGTTTCTCCTTGTTTTATATTATTCCGCTGCGTTGTATGTTTAACTTGTTGATTAAATTATACATTATCTCTGTTTGAGCATGAGCTGAGTCCCAATATTGATTTGAAGGCTGTTGGATAGAGAAAAAGTTAGTGTTTTGTGTATTAAGGGCTTCTCGTGCCATTGAGGGCAAAATAGTCAAACAAGTTTTATATGTGTATGTTATGTATCTGAATAGCTTGAGTGTGTGATATTAAACATGCTCAAATAGTTAAACTTGATTTGAAGACTATTGGGTAGAGAAAAAGTTAGTGTTCTGTGTATTAAGGACTTCTCGTGTTGTTAATGGCAAAATGGTCAAACAAGTTTTATATTTGTAAGTTATGCATCTGAATAGCTCGAGTGTGTGATACTAAACATGCTCAAATAGTTAAACTTGATTTGAAGACTGTTGGATAGAGAAACAGTTAGTGTCTGTGTATTAAGGACTTCTCGTCCCGTTAAGGGGAAAATGGTCAAACAAGTTTTATATTTATAGCATCCGAATAGCTCGAGTGTGTGATATTAAACATGCTCAAATGGTTAAACTCTATTTGAATATTGTTGGATAGAGAAAAAGTTAGTGTTTTGTGTATTGAGGTCTTCTCGTCCCGTTAAAGGGCAAAACTGTCAAACAAGTTTTATATTTGTAACTTATGCATCCGAATTGCTCGAGTGTGTGATATTAAACATGGTCAAATAGTTAAATTTGATTTCAAGACTGTTGATAGAGAAAACGTTAGTATTTTGTGTATTAAGGACTTCTCGTCCCATTAAGGGCAAAATGGTCAAACAAGTTTTATATTTGTATGTAATGCATCTGAATAGCTCGAGTGTGTGATTTTAAACTTGCTCAAATGGTTAAACTTGATTTGAATACTGTTGGATAGAGAAAAGTTGGTGTTTTGTGTATTAAGGACTTCTCGTCCCGTTAAAGGACAAAATGGTCAAACAAGTTTTATATTTGTAAGTTATGCATCCGAATAGCTCGAGTGTGAAGACTGTTCGATAGAGAAAAGGTTAGTGTTTTGTGTATTAATGACTACTTGTCCCGTTACGGGCAAAATGGTCAAACAAGTTTTATATTTGTAAGTTATGCATACGAATAGCTCGAGTGTGTGATATTAAACATGCTCAAATATTTAAACTTGATGTGAAGACTGTTGGATAGAGAAAAAAGTTAGTGTTTTGTGTATTAAGGACTTCTCGTCCCGTTAAGGGCAAAATGGTCAGACAAGTTTTATATTTGAAAGTTATGCATCCGAATAGCTCGAGTGTGTGATATTAAACATGCTCATATAGTTAAACTTGATTTGAAGACTATTGGATAGAGAAAAAGTTAGTGTTTTGTATATTAAGGACTTCTCGTCTCTTTAAAGGCAAAATGGTAAAATAAGCTTTATATTTGTAAGTTATGAATCCGAATAGCTCGAGTGTGTGATATTAAACATGCTCAAATAGTTAAACTTGATTTGAAGACTATTGGATAGAGAAAAAGTTAATGTTCTATGTATTAAGGACTTCTCGTGCCGTTAAGGACAAAATGATCAAACAAGTTTTATAGTTATAAGTTATGCATCCGAATAACTCGAGTGCGTGATACTAAACATGCTCCAAAATTTAAAAAAAAACGAACACTTCCATTTCAGTTATTAATTTGAAAATTTCTCTAATAATTGAATCTAATCAAATCGAATCATTTTATGTAATATCACTTAATTTTTATTATTTTATTTCTTTTAAATATCAATATTGAAGTTTTTAGTTTGTTAACCACATAAAAAGATGGATAATATCTCAAACATATCTCACAATCTAATTTTACATTACAACATATATAAAACTAAATTAATTTTACACACATTTATAACTTTTTATACGATTTATATTTTAACAAATTAACCGTTGAATTTGAAAATATAATTGTACTTGTCGTACACGTAAAGTTTCAAATCAATCCGATATCTCTATCATATCGATCGAGAATATTGTCTTTTCAATATATATTTAACGGTTGAAAGTTTTTTATCTCGAACAAATAGTTCAACATTTTTAATTTAATCGAAACTCGACGTGCATAATCTACGTGAACATAACATAAAATACGACGGTCGGATTAAACAAATATAAATCGTATAAAAAGTCTAATTTAATTTTATACTAACCCCATATATATATATATATATATATATATATATATATATTCCCATCAATATTTGAAGACAACACAACACAAAAACGAGCACCACCCATTTCATCTGCTACATCACACCACATTTCTGTGCTGAAACATGCTCACCATTCACCCGTTTCATAAGCATCATATAAACATCAACTTTCTATTTGAAACAGCCCCACAAATAAATACAAGCTTTAATGCAACTCATGTTCAAATATTAGTACAACATAAAAATAAGAATCAACTCCCCATATTTTCACATTTTCTCTTCACCACAGTTATCCACAAATGAAACAACAATAACTATCAAATTTACAACAAGGTGGAGAAAACATCTAAAAGAATTATACAAATTTCACACTCTGAATGGACACGTATAACAACAAACCAGTCACAGTATTCAGGGTAGAGGGATTATAAAAATTAAACAAGGAACTAAAAGTATAAACAAATAAGTTAAATAAACAGGCTGTATTTCATTTTTGAGAACAACTCAAATTTCAATTGCAGCAGCCTCCACCTTGAGAAGAAGAACCATCACGGCCTCCTGATGGCCCCGGAATTCCACCATATCCAACTTTGATGCCATAAGACTTCAAACCAACAACAACAGAATGTCAGCAACAGAATTCACACATTTTATCTATTCAATATGGCAAAGCAAACGATACAGAACAATTCTTCTTCTTCTTTTGTTAATATTCAAAGATATGCGACTATTATTTAGTCTGCATCAAGTAATGCAATGTCAAATATTTCCTGAAGAAGATGACTTTGCAACTTGCACTTCCACATTGCATTCAAATTTCAAAACCCCCTGAAAGAAAAATATAGATGATGGTATCACACAGTTGAAGGTGGGTGATAGTCTGGGATCAAGATCTAGGTAGATCAACCTTGTTCATCAGGGAACTGTGGACTGCTAGCCAAATATTCAAGGATACCTATATGTAAGGTAACTTTTCTTGCACCCAATAGAAAATAATATTACCATGTCACTCTGCATATTATGAAGCTCGTCCACCCTCCCACCCGCACCCCGACTCACAGTTGCAAAGTATCAAACCGGCTTTGTAAGTATTTTCCTTCCAATTATAGTTTTGCAGTAAAGAGGGTTATGCTTATCTTATCTAATAGCTGGTCTGCAGCACCTGGACCAAATGAATATGTATATTCCTTATTAAATGATATTACCTTTGAAAGCAATGACAACTGACTAAGTGGAAATACACTAGTTTCATGCACAGAAACAGTGACCTCGTTCCTTTTGACAGTTCTAAATTATAAAAATTTACTACAAGTATGACAAAGAAACTCTTATCTTAGTAACAAGGTATGTTTGAAAAGTTACTTTTAAACATGAAGACATATGATTAGTGGAGGCAGTGATGCAAATAAAATAGAATATTGGCAATTATTAGAAAATTCTCTAATAGAGAAAAGATAAAGAAGCAATATGTTTCACCCCTTCTGTATTTCAAACTACTCTAGAAGTTCACAACCTGACCAAACTCTTTTGTATCTATTCCCATATGGATGTGATATATGTAATTGAATAAGTAAATGTGATTAATTTGATTAAGGGTTAGAAACATAAACAGCAGTATCCCGAAAAAAGAAATGTTAGGAGATGTAAGAGTGGTTAGGAAGAGGTAACCTCATTTGAGACATCAAAAACTTCATCCTGAATCTTTTTGTATATGGTTGCAGCAGTTTTTATAAAAGCCTGCATGAGAAGAGAGACAAAGGTAGACTAGTTGGTATAGTAAGATTGTTAAAGCATATAATGAGAAAGAAGAAAGTTGTTAAGTATAATAGAGACCAGACCTCCTCAACATTCTGAGCAGTTTTAGCAGAGGCCTCCATGAAGATCAAACCATGGTCCTTGGCAAATTGCTCGCCTTCCTCAGTGGTTACAGCCCTTCTATGAGCAAGGTCACACTTATTACCAATGAGCATAATGGTCATGTTAGCATTAGCATGCTGCCTGGCATCCTCCAACCAGCTAGCCAAGTGATTAAAAGTTTCCCTCCTATGCATTGTGTAGAGAGAAATGTTACTCTTCATTCTTTAACAATAAAATTAATTATGAAGTTAGACTGAAAATGGTGATGTCCAGAACAGATAGTAACAATGATTTGATAGAGAAGAGACTGAAAATGAAAAGTAGTGGGTGTGGTGTGGTGTGGGTACCTGGTAATATCGTAGACAAGCAGGGCACCAGCAGCTCCTCTATAGTAGGACCTGGTAATGGATCTGAAGGATTCTTGACCTGCCTGCCCAAGGTTTTAATGGATAAGAAAGAAAAAAAAAATCAAATTATCCGATCATCAGGAAAAGATAGAAAAGAGTAAAAGAGGGAGAAGAGAAAGAAGAAAATACAGTGTCCCAGATTTGGAGCTTAATGGGTTTGTTGTCGATGGTGATCATCCTGGCCCCAAATTCAACGCCGATGGTAAGATCATGCACCGGCTGAAACCGCTTGTCTGTGAACTGAAGAAGAAGGCATGATTTCCCCACACCTTGGGAGATGATCGGAATCAAATGGCGAATTCATCAATAAATGTACCATAGCAATAATAATAATAATAATAATAAAAGGAGAAAGAGAAAGAGAAAGAGGAGATGAATAGTTACCAGTATCCCCGATGATGATGTACTTGAAGAGGTAAGCGTAAGACATTCTGTTGTTGAGGAAGACAAAGAAGAAGTCACCGAAAAGAAGGGGAAAAAAAAAAACTGTTATCTTTGGATGATCTTGATCTGGGTCACTGGGTGGGACTGGAAATCAATTTTAATTAATTTAATTCCAGCAAAAGCGAAGAGGAGCGACAGCCTGCCAGGAGCTAGCCTATGATGCCCATACATACTTTTGCATATGTATACGTGGGTGACAACTATGAGAACTCTGAGAATTATGAAAATCATTAAATCCTAACATTTAAATTTTATTAGAGTTATAGATTTTTTTATGCTCAGTTTCATATCACGTGGATAAAAAAAAAAATTATAAAAATATTAACAAACAAAAATTATTTATCAATTAACAAAAATATAATGTTAAAACTTAATAAAAATTATTTATAGCTATGCCTCTTTTTCAAATAACAATTTTTTTATCATGTTAAGTTATTTATATTTTAAATTTTAATAAAAAAATAAAAAATATTATGTTTTAATTTTTTTTGTAAAAAAAAGTTATATGAACATGTTAGGATTGTAAGTAGACCTGTCCATGGACCGGGCCGAGGCCCAATTTTTTTTTAAATTCCATACCCAAGCCCATTCGGGTTGGGGCCGAGCCAACCCGTATAAACCCGTTTTACTATTCAAATATATTAAAAAATTAAAAAAATTATTTTTTATTAATATTTATATATTTTTTATAATTAAATTTAAATAAAAATTAATATTTTAATACTTAAACAGTGATACGGGCTGGCTCGGATCATAAAAAACCATGTCCAGGCCCGGCCCAATACGGGCTTGGCCGATCGGGTTGGGCGGGCTACCCGGCCCATGGACAGGTCTAATTGTAAGAAAGGTGTTCATGAGTCGGATTGGATCAGGTTTCGGCCGAGTTTAAATATGATAGTACTATATATACTTGCTCAAGTCAGGCCCGGTTCAAAATATGATTCTCAAATTCTGCACAGGTCTGACTATATTTATAAATGAGTAGCCTAGCTTAAAATCATATATTTTTTTATATATTTACGTTATAATATTATAAATATTTTTTTGTATGATATAAATTACATAATATATAATATATATAAAAAAGATTAATAATTAAAACCTATTTCCTATCATGACAAAAAAATTATTAAAAGAAAATTAAATATTATATTCTAAAAATAATTTAAATTATATTAAAATCATCTTTCTTTCTTTTTGAAAGATTATGTAACTTCATTTAAACATTTCACAACCATACACAAAAGCGACCCAAAAAATACCCAACCGGAATAAATAAATCATTCTTTATCATCTTTCTTAGCAATCTTGAAAATTTTTGTGAATAGAAGATTCATAGATTAAATTGCAGCAACAAAAAAAAAAAAAAACAGGTTCAATCACTCTACTACTGCTCGCCCCATTCATCATTCTTGTATGATACCAATAATGTCGATCTTGTGTATCTTGGTATCAAAGGAATAATATTAAAATCATCTTAAAAAATAGATCTATTATTAATAATTAGATTTAGTACTCAAATATTAGTATAATAATTATAATAATAATAATAATAATACAATTTAAAATATTAAAAAATATGTGTCTATTAATATTAAAAAATTTTAATATTGCAAAAGTATTATTTAAAATATAAAATTAGTTGAATATTAATATTTTAATATTTTTAAATATACTTCTTCAATAAAATTAATTAAAATAATTACTTATAAATCAATAATATATCAAGTTGAGTCCAAACTTTATTAAGGTGTGAAAATCTATATAACACGAATTATTAAGGTGTCAAAATTTATATAAACATATATATAACAGCATAAACAAGATTATAACACGAGAAATAACACGAACATAATACGAATATACGAATTACTTGACTTACATGTGATAAGTTTATTAAAATAAAAATGTATTTTTTAATAAAATAATATTATAAATTGGCTCGAGCTTAACAAATTTATTCTCGAATTGGCCAAACTAATTAACTTTATAAGTAGTTTGATCCATAAATAAATCTAATGACAATATCTTATTTAATTAATTTTTAATCAAGTTTTTATTGTAACAATAACTCAAAATATTTTTTCATTATGGACCTTTTTTATAATTATTTTAAAAGCTAACTTTAGCTCGTTTTTCCACACGATTCTCACGGTTCTCATTTTCAGCGTATATGTGTACTTGATAATGAATAAATGATTTTAGTAAAATACAATTTCAAGATTCATTAGGGTTTAGGATTTAGGGTTTATTCAAGATAATGAATAAAGCGAACCGAACCTAATTAGTACCCAAAACCGTGTATCTAATTACGATAACCTACGTATTGGAATACGTATTTCGTATATATACACTCAAAATAAAACATTGATATCCAACAATAAATAAGTGGGGATTCACATTTAGCAGACAGACAGGGCATTCCACTTTTTTTTTTTTTTATTTATGGAAAGTGACTTTTTCATTTGGATGATGGATGATAAATTAATTTTAATTTTATGCATACAAAAACAGTTTAGTTTTATATATAGATGATTAGGAAGATATGGTAATTTGGAGGATGGAGTATGATGGAATGGATATGGAATTACAGTTATAGGTGTAATGTAAGTAAAGTAGGAGTAAAGAATGAAGAAGATTGTAGCCAGCGTGTAGGCTAAGGCGGGGTTT
The DNA here is from genome assembly GCA_030761205.1 of Fremontodendron californicum. NCBI lineage: Eukaryota > Viridiplantae > Streptophyta > Magnoliopsida > Malvales > Malvaceae > Fremontodendron > Fremontodendron californicum. The sequence goes on from JAULJL010000027.1 coordinate 79,836, forward strand.
GGTTTGGTTTGGACTTTGGAGGTGTTAATGTTACGGTAGGCAGGCCGGCCTATGCCTATCTTCCTTGACCTTCACCTTGACTTCTTCTTTCTAATATCCTTCAGCTACAAACATGATTATCACTTTTTCTTACTTAATAATCCTTTACCTTTATTTACCATTGACTTACTACTATACATTTTTTTTTTTTGATAAGTAACTTACTACTATACATTTCCAGAGGCAGTCACAGCCCATTTTTTTCATATAAAAAAAAAAAAAAACAAAAAAACAAAAACTTAGTACTACTAGTAATCTTTCCTTTTCCTTTTTTTTAAAAAAAAAAAAAATAATAATTTTAATTTGTATGAACTAGTGAGTCTACTATCAATTATACAAGTAGAAAGTCTTGAATAGGAGTAGGACAGTAATAAATAATTGAGCGAAAGAAGAAAGAAAATTGCAAACACAACAATAATCGTATTCCTCCAGTCCTGGGCAAATCTGAAAATGGGGATCGTTTCTCAGGAAGCAGTCGTTCAGTTGCAGTCATTGATGGATCCAGGTCTCTTCTCTTTTTATTTACTACTTTGGAAATTCAACTCAACCGATCCCAAAATTTCTGATTGCTTTTATATTATTATTTATGGCAGTTGATGAGCCCCTCAACGAAACATTTCAGGTACGCTTTTATTTTGGGTTTCGTTTTCTCTCATCTCTGATATCAATATCAGATGTGTTCAACTGTCTTCCACTTTTTGCTAAATTATTTTCTTTTTTCAGTTAAACAACGCTTCAATTATATCTTTGTTTTCTTCTTATTACTACTAGCATCTATAATTGTCCACACTTGATCTGCTCTTTTGCTTAATCTCCATCTCCATCTCCTTTGCTTTCTTACCTTCTACATTTTTTTTCCACTTCAAATTTGAGCTTAGCTACCCATCTCTTTCTTCCTTTTCTTTTTCTATTTTTCCATATGGGGGAGTGGGACTCTGATCTTAAACTTTTTCAGCAAATGCTCCATCTTTCCTCTTCTTTCTTTTACCACTCATTGGGGGTTCTGGGTATCTACAATTCTTTTTTCTCAAGTCCACTGTCCCATCAAATGGAACCGAATCAAGTATCCTATCAATAGCCCTTCTTCCAAACTACGAAGCTAGGCAGATTAGAGGATGAACGTAATTTTACAAAAGAATGCGACTTTGTTTGCCTCAAAAATGTACTGATGATGTGAGGGAAGTATAATAAGCTTTGTCCGTGAAAGTTCTTTACTTGGATGCAATTTATGGAACTTTATGATATGCTTGATAAGTTTAGACATGACTAACGCATTTTATGCTTGAATGTATCGCTGATCCTTCCTTGTCTGCTGTCTGATGACAGCTGACTGAATGTTTCATTTCAGCTTCACTGGATGATTTGGATAATTATTCTGCACCAATTTTTGCATTTATTTGTATTAATTGTTTCCCAACATGCAGAATGTGCATCAAGGTTATCAAGCTGAAACATTGGTGCGCTTTCTAAAAGCAAGAGAGTGGAGTGTTGTCAAAGCCCATAAAATGGTTAGTTAATTGGAGTTAGATAAACCCAAAAGACACTTATCCCGGTTTCCTTTTTGAGTTTGAAAAACAGGGGAAAAAACTGTTTTTTTTTTTGGTGTGTGTGTGGATGTATTTTTATCAGAATATCATTTTTGTATGAAGAAAATGAAAATTGTATCATGTTTCAGTTGGTGGACTGCTTGCGTTGGAGGGTGCAGAATGATATTGACGATATATTAGCAGTAAGTTTGTGTATTCTCAGTTGTGCTTGTCTATACTTTTTACTATTCAAACAAGCAACAAATTGGAGAATTCAGACTGTTCTTTTATTTAATGATTTGTTCCTTTGGTATGTCTCAAGTTAGATTACAGTTTTTCATAATCATCATGTATGGCTAGACTGGTTAAGTAATGTTTACATTAAAAATTGATGTCATTAGTTCATATTATTGACTGCTAGATTTATGACATTTATTTTTTGCTAAATAATAAATTTATTGTCATCACTGTAAGGAGCAACCCCCCCACACCCTAATCTCTCTCTTTATCCCACACACGCGTGCGCACGCACACACACACACGTAAAAGTATCAACCCCTGTCATGTGGTTTCTGCTATTCCATGCTTTGGTCTTATGTTGAGTTGTTTGGTGATTTATTCTAATGTGTAAAATTGAGTCAATGGGAGTCACTAAGTATTTTTGTTTTTATTGGATGTAAATGTTTTCTACAGAAACCCATAGTTCCTACCGAATTTTACAGAGCAGTGCGTGATTCACAGCTCATAGGAATGTCTGGCTACTCAAGAGAGGTGCTCATATTTTTCAAATTTAATCTAGTTTACATTCAATCAAACTATGTTGTGCTTCATGCGGGACTTAAAGACTTGATTATAATGAATTTATGATAGGAATAACATATCTTCTCAGGTATGTTTATCTAATTTTTTAATTCTTCCATTTCCAGGGACTTCCTGTCTTTGCTATTGGTGTGGGACTTAGCACGTTTGACAAAGCATCTGTAAGTATGCATCACAAGTATCATCGTTGTTTATAAAACAACTAATCATTGGTATTTATTTGCTTCTTCTTTTCTTTTCTTTTTATAGGTTCACTACTATGTGCAGTCACATATTCAAATCAATGAATATCGAGATCGTGTAATTCTGGTTAGTAATAGAGTTTGGAAGTTTTCTATTTCCAGCCTTTTCTGGTTATTTGTTTGACTTTTATACACTGCTTTAGCCTTCTGCATCTAAGAAGCATGGGCGACCTATAACCACCTGTATAAAAGTGTTAGATATGACTGGCCTGAAGCTTTCAGCACTGAGCCAAATAAAGGTATTGCCTCGACTTTAGCTTCTACATTTTGTTCTCTTGAACTTGGCTAGCAGGATTTGCAACCTATATGCATATGTAATTATCTTATTTTGAATCTCTAACACTGGTAATTCTGATGTAGATGAATAAAAGTAAAGGGAAAATGTTCATAAAGAATGTTGAAAGATTCCAATAATTAAATCTTGAGACTAAGCTGCTGAAAAAGGCTTAACAAAGGGAAAATAAGAAAAACCCAATGTTAAACTGGCTATTTGCACTGTCCAAACTTTTAAATGGTTGATTGGATTGTAACCTCATGGATCAGTTTGATGATTTGTTGTATTAACACAGTTGTTGACAATCATCTCCACGATTGATGACTCGAACTACCCAGAGAAAACAAATACATATTACATTGTAAATGCTCCATACATTTTCTCTGCTTGTTGGAAGGTAAGCCTTTGAATGTGTATCTTTTTTTCCAGTAAATGGTTTTGACATGGATTGATATAACCTTTGAAATCGTAGCAGGTTGTCAAGCCCCTGTTGCAAGAGAGGACAAGGAAAAAAATTCAAGTGTTGCCAGGTTGTGGGCGAGATGAGCTGTTGAAGGTAAGGTGTTTTTCTCATAATTCCTTCAAATATTGAAAGACATGGGTTCTCTAAAATCTTCCCCTTCAAACGTTTAGATACTTTGGAGATACTCAAAATATCAGCATTCCTATCCCTGCCGCCCCCTCTCTCTCTCTCTGCTTTATCGAAGTATTGAAGATGTTTTTTGTACTTTTCTCCATTAACTTCCCGAGCCTTATATTACTCTCACTACTCTTTCTTCTTCGGTGAAATTTCAAATAGAGATTACAGTTTCTGCAGTTCTTCTCTTCCCCATTCTTTTTGTTTGTAGTAAATGGGGTTGCCAATATGTTATGTCATATTCTATAGTCATCATTGTAGCTAGAATACAGAGTGTAGATGCAGAGAGAGCATGTATTCCAATTTGCTCTTCTTTCTCATCATCTTGCTTTACTTCACTACTTCACAAGTAAGTTAATCCTATTCCTTGTTTCATGATCGTCAGTCCATGAGTGACAGGCGCTTGTATAACTAATTCACTTACATATGCTCTTATCCTTTCAACTAAATAGCGAATCATCAGTTTAAATGGTCATTTGAGAACCCAGTTTTTCAGCTTCAAAAATAAAATACTGATTATATATTTTATTTTATTTTATAGAAAATGGATTTTGCATCGCTGCCACATTTCTGTAGAAAAGAAGGGTCTGGGTCATCTGGCCATTCAGAAAATGAAAACTGCTTTTCACTGGATCATCCTTTTCATCAACAGCTCTATAACTACATAAAGCAGCAGTCCTTGATCACCGAACCTGCACAACCTATCAAACAGGGATCTTTCCATGTGGATCTGCCTGAGCCAGCTGCTCAAGGAACAGAGATTGCTAAAACTCTGGAGTCTGAGTTGCACAAGTTTCAGAACGGGAATGGGCTGTCGCACTCTATTGATGGCATCAAAATAGATGACGATTGATACTGTAGTCACTGCTCTATGCATTTCTACGACTTGACTCTTATAATAATAATTTCCCAATCAGAATGTGTTGGCTTTTGTTAGAGGAGGAATGAATGGGGTTTCACTCTACCATTCCATTCCATTCCTGGTATTAGTATAGGATATAAAGAAGAGAGTAGCAGCTCACGTTATCTTTAGGTGTGAGTCTGTCAGGAAAAAGTTAATACAATACAATGTATGTAATTTGACATTTTGGGTGGATAATTAGCTTGAAGTTCGCCTCACCTGATGTGGAGTAGGAATATTTTTTTTTTTTTTTAGTTAATAATAATATTACTTGAACATAAAAATGAGAAATCTATTTTATTACTTGAAGCTTTTTTATGTTTAAAATGAGAAATTAAGCATAGATTTCTATTTAATTAAGCATAGATTTCTCATTTAATTAAGCCCTCCTCAAATAATTTCTCATTCTACAGAAAAATAAAATAGTTAATTTTAAAAATTAATAAAGATATATATATATATATATGTCATTTACTATGGAGTTGGTGCGTAAGTATAAGCATAGATAAGATAGAGAAGTAAAATGGCAAATGTTAGACAGAAAGTTGGGTTGACCGACGGAAACATGATGAATTGATATCTCTTGTTTGTTCCGTTCCATTATTTTCAATTAATGTTCTTACTTGGATTTTTAAAAAATAAAAAAATAAAGTGTACACTGAGTGCGTTAAGGGGGAACATCTTGTTGGTTCTTACAGGTCCAGGTTGAGGAAGAGGAAGAGGAAGCAGGTTAATTAAGATGCAACCGCCTCTTCTTGTTGACGCCGTCTTCTAAGTTCACCCTCAATCACGCTCTGTGCCGCCTCTGCCATCATTGCTGACTTCTCCGCCAGTTCCGTTGCGGCCTTGATTTCCTCAATTGCTTTCAAATTTGCTTCCAACTTTTCATCCGTCTCATTTTTGCTTGCATTTATTGCTTCCAGCTCAGCCATTGCAGCAGCTATTTTCTTCTCTGACATATTTCCATATTCATCTACTTTCCTTTTCAATGATTCAAAGTCCTCCATGGAGATTTTTATCTTGCCACCAGATTCCATATTACCGATTCCCTTTTTTACGGACAAAACCCGCATTTCATCAAGAGCCTTTTTCTCTGCTGCTTTAGCTTCTTGGGCCTGTTCCAAAGCAAGTTGTAGCTTTTGCTTTACCTCCTTTACCGCTATTTCGGCAGCTTCGGCTTCTATCTTCAGCTCCTCCGTATTTTTCTTCATCTCTTGTGCTTCACTTGTTGCATTCTCAATTTCTGATAAAAGCTGCTGCTGGAGTCTGATGAAATTATTGTCTGATTCTGCTTCTGCTTTCATGTCATGATTTTGTTGTTGTTGTTTCCTCTTCTTCACCTCTTCCAGTTCCAGCCTAATGGAGCTGACTAATGTCCGAAGAGAGCACTCTTCATCTGCTACTAGTTGCAGTGTCGTTGTAGCTTCATTAAGCTCTGTAGTTAAAACTCTCACAGAATCCATTTCTAAAGCATGCACTTTTTTCATCTCTTCTTGCAAGGCTTCAACCTCCGCTGTTGTTTCCATGAGCTTATCCTCCAGATATTTGGTGAGGTCAGGATCATATGCTTTCCTGGAGGATATCAATTTTTTTTCCGCTTCCTCCTTAGCGCTCTCGTAAGATTTTTGTAGGACATCTTTCTCTGCCGCAATGTTCTCCTGTTCATGGTACACTTGTTGGGTGGCAAACTTTACTTGCTTAACTGCTTCCTTCATAGCTGAGATTTCTTTTGAGAGCTGACTAACCCTTTCAGAATGCACTTTAGCTGAAAGCTGTGCTTCTGCTGCCTGTTGGAATGCAGCCAATTTTGTTTCCAAGGCTGCATCAAAATCTTGCCTGATTTTATTCAGCTCTTGCTTTGTGGCATCAAGTTCAGTAGCAACGGTGATATATAGCTCTCTGGCGGACTCCATTTCCTTTTTCCTTGCATTGCTAATTTCTTGGAATTCAAGTTGGGTGCCTTGTTCCTTCACTGCTTCTGTAGCTTCAATTGCGGATTGCTTCGACTCGGTTACTGTTCTAAGTTTGCTGCCCAAATCCTGCAATATTCTCTTTGCGCTTTCAAGATCACCATCTGCTTTAGCCTTTGTGCTTTCGGCGCTCTCTAGCTTTTGCTTAATATTATTAAATTCTTTCTCCGCCAGGAGAAGCTGTGTCTCCTTGTCTATCACATTCTGGAAATGAATTAGCAAATATTATGATGAGCAGATGGAAGAAGTTTAAGGATTAAATTAATTTAAAGACGTACGTGGGTAGGGTACCTCTGCAGAAAGTCTTGATTTTCTGGGAGTGCGTCTTTCCTTGGAAACGGCTACTTCCCCAAATAAACTAACAGCAGCTTTGACAGATTGAAACGGTGCTCTGGTATCAATCTCTCCTACCTCTGCCCTTGGTGAACCGTAGGTCTTTGGAAGGCGTTCGCTGTTTGCGCGGCGGTAAATATTCACCATTTTCTCTTTGCTAATTTTATTTTATTTTCTTCACAAATTGACCTGCATGCCATTATCATTCTCATCTGCTACGTTAATACAAATTATATCCGATACGAAATCATAAACATGAGATGTAATTGTCCTCCAAAAGTTTTCATGAATATCAGATCATATGTAAAGTTTTTTTTTGTTTTTGTTTTGCATTGTTCAGTGGTGACATGCATAGCCTAGGCCCTAAATAGTTCATATTATTCAACAAAACCTTGTTTTTTTTTTTCTTCTTCTTCAACAGGCAGACCGAGATGCATGCATAAATTAGATGATATGAGTCAAATTAATTTTGTATCCCCATGAATTTAATACATGTAGAGGTGGGTTAGTTAAGATGGCAATGGCAGAAAATTGTAGCAGCTAGCAATGAAAATGATTGCAAAAGAAACCTGACCTGGTGTGGATACGATGGAAGGGGAGAAAATGATGAAATTGGAAAAGAAAAGAAAAGCGGAAGCCTTGAGCTTGAAGATTGAGGGTGGGGAGAAGGAAAGAAAGAAAACAGGCCCAAAATGAGAGGTGGGAGTTTGGTGTATTATTTTTGGAAGGGGGAGGGAGAGCCAACAGGACCAAGACCAATGTTTGCGGAATTTGAACGGTTAAAACTTTTAAAATTAAACAAAGGGTATTAAATGCCACCCTCAGACCTCGCCCTCCCACATACAAATTAAAGGCAATGGTATATTTTGGTGGAAATTAACTAACAAGTTGTTGTTGAATGTTGATCCTTGAAATCGAAATCCATGGAATATATATTTACGTGTAATGCAACGTAACGTTTGTTTGTTTGTTTGCTTGACCGTTTCCTATGGGAGGAAATGGGATGCAATGCATTGCATTGCATTGCATGCAGCTCACTTCAATTCAAGTGTTTCTTTAACCAACCAACCAACCAAGCGTTTCTTACATTCCCCTCTCTCCTTTTTCTTTTTTTAAATTTCAATGCAGTAGTTCATTATTTTTGGTCGAAAAAGAGAAGTTTAATACTTTATATTGTTTTGATTTTATTGTAGGATATGAATATGGATATGCTTTGTGCCTATTACTTTGCCATTAATAATACTCCATGATTGATATTACATTCAAGCCTAACTATTGGGTAAGCCAGCTAAGTTCGCCTGCATTACAAATGCATAGCTAAGCTACATCCATCATTGATGCATGCATGGATATGGATATGGATATGAATGTGCACAAAATTAGGATAGGCAGCATAAGTAAACAGGGTTACCACTATCTTATATATAAATTTAGGATATTTTCAAGGTCAATGAGACCATCCACGTCACCCTTGGCTTCCTTTTTTTTTTTTTTATAAAAAATAGAGGGACAAATTCTTTTTTAAATTAATATTTATATTCAAGTTTTAGTTTTTTTAATTTTAAAAATTTAAATTAGATTATTAAATATTAAAAAAATGTGATGTAGAAAAATGAAAGAGTTTGTGAAATTTGGTCAGAAAATTTAAATTATTTCGATTTTGTAATTTGTGTATTCATGTTGTATTCGTGCGTGTTTAAGGTATTATATCCATAAGATAAATTTTGTAGATGAGTAATTTATGGAGGGTGTCAAAACACGACACAACACGAAGAAAAAAAAATATGTACACAATACGAATACACGAACATGTCAAAATTTATATAACACAAAGTATTAACACATCAAAATTTATTAAATTTAAGTTATTTTATTAAATATTAAAAAAAAAATTTTAAAATGTGATGGAGATAAATGGAAAAGTTTGTGAGAATTTGATAAGAAAATTTAAGTTAATTTAGACTTTGTAATTCGTGTATTCATGTCGTGTTCGTGTATTTTAAATTTTTTATGTGTCATAATCGTGTTTAAGGTATTATATCTATAAGATAAATTTTGTAGATGACAGAGTTTAAGGAGGATGTCAAAACAAGACACGAAAAAAAAAATAGACACGACACGAATACAGGAACATGTCAAAATTTATATAACACAATTTATTAGCACATCAAAATTTATACCAATTTAAAACGCCTTAAACACGTCTCCACTTTGTCCATTTCCTTTCTTTTCTTTTTTATAATTTTAATCCTGTTTTTTATATTTAAGTTTAGTTTTTTTTTTCAATTTTTTAAATTTAAGTGATTTTATTAAATATTAAAAAAATAAAAAATGTGATGGAGATAAATGGAAGGGTTTGTGATAATTTGATGAGAGAATTGAAGTTATTTTAGATTTTGTAATTCATGTATTCATATCGTGTTCGTGTATTTTTAATTTTTTATGTGTCATAATCATATTTAAGGTATTATATCGATAAGATAAATTTTGTAGATGACGGAGTTTAGGGAGGGTGTCAAAACACGACACGAAAAAGAAACACGGGCACGACACGAATACACGAACATGTCATATAACACAAATTATTAGCACATCAAAATTTATACAAATATAAACACTTTAAACATGTCTTCACTTTGCCCCTTTCTTTTCTTTTCTTTTTATTATTATTTTAATCCTTTTATATCATTTTAAATTTAAATTTAGATTTAGATTTAAGTTTTAGTTTTAGCTTTTTAATTTTTTAAATTTAAGTGATTTTATTAAATATTAAAAAAATGTGATGAAAATAAATTGAAGAGTTTGTAAGAATTTGATGAGAAAATTTAAGTTATTTTAGACTTTGTAATTCGTGTATTTATGTCGTGTTCGTATATTTTTAATTTTTTATGTGTCATAATCGTGTTTAAGGTATTATATCCATAAGATAAAATTTTGTAGATGACAGAGTTTAAAGAAGATGTCAAAACACGACACGAAAAAGTAACACGAACACGATATGAATACATGAACATGTCAAAATCTATATAACACAAATTATTAGCACATCAAAATTTATACACATATAAAACACCTTAAACACATCTCCATTTTGTCCCTTTCTTTTTTTTTTTTTTTTTTTTTTATAAATCCTTTTTATCATTTTAAATTTAAATTTAAATTTAAGTTTTTGCTTTTTATTTTTTAAAGTTAAGTGATTTTATTAAATATTAAAAAATAAAAAATGTGATGAAGATAAATGAAAGATTTTGTGAGAATTTGATGAGAAAATTTAAGTTATATTAGATTGTGTAATTCGTTTATTTACGTCATCTTTGTGTATTTTTAATTTTTTATGTATAAAATATTATATCTATAAGATAAATTTTAGTAGATAAGAGAGTTTAAAGAGAGTGTCAAAACATGACATGAAAAAAACATAAACACACGATACGAATACACAAATATATCAAATATATCAAAATCTATTAGCAGAATGAAAAAAATTAATACTTAGTGTAGCGCGGGTCTGCTACTAGTATTCCTGAAATTAAAACGGTTGTCTTGTCTTTTGTCTAGTCTAGGCTACAGCTACACACATGTTCTCAAGTAATTCCCTAGTTCATAACTATACCATACCATACATTACAGACCTGGTCTCCTTGACCTTGATTACCAAGTGCACAAAGCCAATAATATTTAAACAGCAGGGCGTAAAGTAAATAACCATTTTCCTTGCCTGACATCACAGAACGCACCTAAAGGTGAGATTAATTCGAGTCGTCTCTGCCTTTGCACGCTTAGGCACAGAGTGTAGCCAGTCACGCTGAGTGTACCCTCTCATTACCAACAGTGATCCGTGCTTTAGTGTGAAACACTGCTGATCAACGTTGTTGCTTTTTTTAAACCTCTTCAACCGAGGTTTCTCATCACATCTTCTTTCTACCACTCACAACAAAAACAAACAAACAAACAAACAAAATCAATGAATGCTCCGCTGTTATTTTATTAATAATACTACTAAAAAAATTAAAGGACATATAAAATGAGAGTGATTAAAAACGTGGCATGATAACAATCAACATGTATAAGTCCGTCCAACTAAGCCGCTGGGCTTGTGTTTTTAACAAAATTACTACAGCCTCCTACAAGATTGAAGGAGCTAGGATAAGCTTTTGCACCTTGGGATGACTTGAGGCTTTTCTTCTTCAAGAAAAATTCACGTTCACATCCAAAGGAAACAGAAGCAATTTCTGGGGTTGATCCATAAAGCTTCTCATCATCAGCATGCCATCCTACGTAGTCATTACCCCCTTTATACCGATTTAAAAGCAAGCTATTAAATGTACTCCCAGGAAGCATTTTATGGACCTTAAGGGAAATAAGCAAAGGCATTAGATGGCACTAGAGAAAGGAATTCAATAGGAAACAGTGATGATAATGATACTTAGTGAGGTGTGATGAGTGCATGCATACATACCGAGTCCAAGATGTCCTTAAGTGGGGGGAAATCATCCCAAGAATAAGCATGAGGCTGATATCCACTGTAAATCAAGTCAGGCAATCCTGCACTTGCAACATAACATGTGTCTCTTGGCTGGCATGCATGCGTAGGGGAAAATAGAATTAGAGAGAGGAAAAGATAATAGCATGAGCTGTCAGTGGAAATTAGTATGCATGTCAAAAGGTAGCATTACCAAACACTCATGCTTAGAAAACATGCTTTTCGCCAAGGCAATAAATATCAGTGTTTATATATATATATATATATATCCATCACTAGCTACAACAAAATTGAAAATTGTAGTGATACTGAATCATCAAGTTAAGAATAGTTCAAAGTTGAAGATGATGATGATGATGATAATGATACCAAACCAGTGACTTGATGAAAACAATTTCAAGGCAACATGTGAGGCTGGCATAGAGAATAAAAGAAATGGCAAAACAGGATCATACCAATACTCTTAAACTTCAGGCTGACAGAAGTTGTTTTTTTACTAGTTCTAAAAGTAGATAGCATACAAACACAAACACAAACATTCAAATCATGTGAAGAAACTAAACTGGCAGTGGCAGGCTGCCTATAGTTCAATAATTATACAATTAAGAAACACCTCTTTCTTCATCAAATACGCTATACGAATAACCAGGAATTAGTGGCTAAAAGAACATGTAAAGATTGCTTCAGCTGAGAAACCAAGAAAACTGCAAGCCCCGCCTCCACGACCCATACATCAAAAACGAAAATGAAACAAAGGGGGAGTGATAAAAAATTTGAGTAAATTACAGGAAATTATAAGAATATATATATATAGAAAAAAGAGAACCTGGAGGCAAGATCGACCAAAGACGCGAAGGGTGGGCCTGGTCCAAGGAATGTGATTGTCGAGGTAATTGAAGAATTCCCAGGCATCATCGTAGGCTACAAACCTGGGCACGTAAACTACATCACTTCCATTTCCAAGATCGGTTATTTGGGTCTTTTTAGCGTTGTCGTTAGGGTTAGGGTTAGGGTTCGCCTTCAACTTCAAATTCAACAAACTCATGGAAGCAGGTAGCCCTCAACAAAGCAACAACCGACTCAAAAACTGGTAAAGTAGTAGCATTTGTATATTAATATTATCTAATGAAAATATGAATTATGAGGGATGGGATATGCAAATGGAAGGAAGGGAATATTCAATTATTCATACATTGATTTACCTCAATTTACGCGCCAATACCTTTGGGCTTTGGGCTTTATACTAAGCCCTAAAACACTTCTATTTTACTACTTGCTTGCTTCAGTAGCAGTAATAATTATATATAGACAATAATAGACTAGCAATTTGATTGATGATGGCATCATTTCGTAAGTACTTTTACGAGTAGTAATGTAATTTTGATAAAACATTGGAATCATTTTCCATTTCTTTAGTTTTAGTTTTAGTTTTAGACTATAATAAAGAAATGGAAAATGATTTTAGATTTGCTTTTGCATATAAAAAAGCAGTGACTAAATAAAGCACAGGATGCCATTGCCATCATGCCATGTCATGCAAGTGAGTGAAACTATTTCTGTCACAAAATATTTCCAACCGTTTTAATAGTCATAGTGCCATCGAATTATACTACTATTCAGCATTGGCCTATTGGCTGCTAATTCACACGCAACTACTGTTGCCACCCCAATAGTCTTACCTGTTCTTTACTTAGACCAACCACTTCCAATAGTCTGAGATCTGAAACTAATCAACTCTTGAAATAAAACCCAAATTCATGTCACCAACCCATCCATCATTTTTTTTTTCTTCCTATCTACATCTTCAGAAAGATTCCCATCAGCATCAGATTTTACTTCATTTGACTCCTCATCATGATTTGGGCTTCCTTTAGTATCTTCAGAACATATCTCCTGGGAAACTGAAGCCACTTCCTTCTCAGATTCTTCCCTATCTGTTAGGTTCTCATCTACCATTTCGGCGTGTGCTCCTTCAGATTCATCTGGGAAAAGGAGAGCAATGTAAATTTAAAGAAACAGAAAAAAGGACCCAGCATCCCACACTTGTTCCTCAAGTTTTCAATGGATACATCCTGCATGTTGCCAGAAATAATGTTGCTTTCCACAATTGAAGATGTTCATAGAGCAACATTCAATCTAAATGACATTAAATCTGGTTACATCACAGTGCATTTAAATGATAAAGAAGATAATAAAGCAGGCTAACTTTCTAGCACAATGCATATTCCGCAGAATCAAAACAGCTTAGTGAATAGTTATGAAAAGCAATGAACAATACCTGAGTTCATTTTATGATTTTTATTTGCAGCAGTGGATTTAGATTTTGACACATCAGCCTTCTCTTCATCGTCAGCTTTAGTAAAGCCTTTTGAGCATGCTTCAAGTTTTTCTTTGGAGTTCTTTTCCCCTTAACTCTGCAAATCAGATATCAATTAAATTTTGCAATTCAATGAAAGGCATAGTGGTTACTCACATCTTTACTCAACTCTTATTCTGACGTGAACCACCTGAGCTCTTACTTTTCTGCCCAGAAGACCTGTAAATTGTAAATGTGAGAACAAGTCATCCTCAAAACAAACGGCATAACCCAAAAGTGATACTCGTGTTGCAATTAACTTGGACACAAGAGTTCTCTCTCTATATGAGTAGCTTATCTATTTCTTTCTTTTTCTTTTTTTTTGACCAAGTGGAAATGAAACACGCAAAACCAAACACCAAACTGAGGTTCACAAGAGAATTATCTAATACTGCATTAATAGATAGCACATACACTTCCTTCGGAGGGCCCTTGCTGCCTTTCAATGAATTTGCCTTCTGTAAAAAGTGCAAGCGAAACAGATAAGAGAGTTAAGCTCAAACGAAAATTAAAAAGATTTTAGCTTTGAGAGAAATGCAAGATGTGAAGTCTTGCGGCCTGTGTTAATGAGCTCCCAGCGCTCTCTTTCAAGACGGAGTACTTCCACATCTCCATCATCGTATAATACCTAATAATGAGAATAATAAAAACATATCATTAATAATTGGTTCCATGTGGCACAACCGTGCACATATGCATTCATGCAGGAAAGAAGGTGCAGCTTACCACGTGCTTCCTTTTTATAGGGTCATAAGACTTAACTGTACCTTCATAAAACCTGTCATTTGCAACAGTTAGATACAATCAGTAGAGTACCTTCATAATTGGATCTTTTTACAAGAACTATATTTTCTTTAAACAAAATTAAAACCTTAGTAGGTTCATAATAACGTCTCTAGCGTTCAAACAAGACAGAAAGAAAGCCTACATTGCTGTACAAGCATGAGTCATGAAGACTGATCTTATGCAAAATGATATTGCACCTGTTCAAATTGAATAACGCTAACACGTATAACAATGTGGAGTGCATTTGAATGGAACAGAAACTTTACAGAGTAGAATCATGCATACCATATAATTACTACTCATAGGGAAACTGTCAAGTTGACCAGATAAGCACAATGGTTCAAATACAATATCAGAAAAGAAATTAAAACCTTAAGCTGCTGTATGACCAGCACTCTGTTTCGAATAAAATTTGGGCCCTCAGTAAAACAACTAAAATGAGGATGAATTTGCAAATTTGACAAGGAGCAATTTGAAATGGCCATATCAGATCTACCAAGAGCACAAACTCATTTACAGAATTCCAAGTGTAACCAAATAAAGTCTCATGTGAATTCTCAAAACAATGAAGGAAATCGAGACTGACAATCAATCTAATTCACATAATGATTCACAGCAATACTTTTGGACTATGCAGCATAGAACAGCAAAAGTTGGGAACTCACTGCTTATCCATCGGCCACCATACTTTTATTCTGAAACCAATCAAATCTGCGATATAAACTTCATCTTCCTTTGTTGAACACTGAACAATGGAAACAAAGAAGATCAGATAATGAACAAAGAGCACTTTGAGTAACCAAGAGGATTGGAACAGGTGCATCAATGAATATATAACTACAAAATGCATCACAAGGTAGAATATAAACGAACATATACGGTAACGGTATGCATCTCTGCTAAATCTCAACCTCAAAGAGAGAGAGTGAGAGAGAAGCAGGGTGGGCGCACGATAACATGAGTAATTCTAGCAAAAGCATTTAAATCGAATGCAAGTGAAGCCAAGACATAAAGAGAGGGGCAGAAAAGGGCAGAGAGGAGGGGGGGCAGGGGGTGGAGACTCCAGAGGCAGAGTGCTGGGGGGCTGCTCAAAGGAAACCACCTTATAAATGCCACAATGATTTATGTTTCCATCCTTTGCTGTGAATACCAATGGATTAGCCATTTTGTATATTTCATACAACAGCATCAATTAGAAAGCTCTATAATTTAATTCAGAAGATGTGAAAAAAATGACCTTTGCTAAGCCTTCAATGCTCCTTTTCTGCTTCTTGCTAGATCCAGTTGCAGACTTAATACCAATGGTGGTGTCCGACTTCTGCATGGAGATATAAAACAGATATTCACAACAGTGACACCATGAGAACATTAAATATGTGCATCCCTGACAGCAAATTTAACCAAGTAGAAAAAACACACCTCCATATTTTCATCATTAGCTTCATCTTCATTAGCCTCATGACCATGAACCCAATCAGAGCCTTTGCCTTTACCTTTTGATGAGATGCTTCTTTTCTTCCGAATGCATGACATGAAGTAGTCCGATTCATTGTTCTCATTCAATTTTTGGTGTGTAGGCATTTTATCTTTTGAATCATGGAGTTTATCTATGTCCATTTCAGTAGATTGAAATGAGGAAACTTTAACTTCATGCCAGTCATCTCCTGAATCTCTTGAAGGGACCTTGGAAGCACTTCTTGAAATTTTGAAAGCACAAAGAGCAGACGATGACCTCCTGCGTTTAGGCACTGGGACAGATGCTGCACCACTGACTTTTCTCTTTTTACCTTTCTGATGCTCCTGCTCCAATTTCACTTTCTTGGTAGCAAAATGTTTGACCATTGCTTGATTCAAACTTAATAGACATCCCTAGACTATCCAAATTTATTTCCCTCACCATTTTCAATATATCAACATCATTTTCAGCATCTTTTGCTTCCACTGAGAGAGACTTGATCGTTTTTGCCCTTCCATCCTTGGCTCCTTTAGATTTTAATCGCTTAATCATATTTCTGAGAGGCATTTCATTTCCATCTATTTCACTGTCTTTAAGAGCCTCCGCCTCGGCAATCTCTGTATGAACCTAATGTGATCAACAGAGGAGCAGGAAAAGTTGGTGAACAATTTAACACCAAATACACGATATAGTACCCTATAGATAAATGAAAGGGAGCATATCATACCATTCCATCCCATTCCAACTTTAGGGATTCAAAGTGAGAAAGGACACTCTCATCAGCTAACCATGTTTGCCTTTTGCCAACCTATCAAAAACATGCAAGAGCCATAATCAACAATATTGTCCTAAAAATATAGCCCAAGTATGCATCAAATGAAGAAACAAATCAATGTTGCTGGAATGGTTGAAGCATAAAACTTGTTTGCCCTGGGTTCATGTCATTTGACCAGCGGGTTAACTACATATAAAACTAGGTCTTATACACATTACTTAATAAATAGCAGACATCCAATCTCTCAAGTTAATAATTGTACATGTAAAAGCCCCACAGCTAGGCACAGTTTTTCCTATCACTGCCCAGTTGCAGTGAGAAAGCTTCAGATAATTTGACACTGTATATTCCCAAGGAGGAAGAGCGAAAATTTTGATAAAATGAGACAAATAAATTTAAAGTCTTACCTCGGAATCTACACCTTTTCTTTCATATGGTTTGTACAGGAGTGGAGGCAGAGAGACTGCTTGTATAAGCCCTTGCAAATCCTCCTCCTTATAAGCTAAGCGCTTCATGATGGAAAGTCCAAGGTCACAGATAGCACGTGAATTCTGAAAAAAAAAAAAAAAAATCAATATTATTCGAATTAGCTTCTTTCTTCTTCTTTTTTAAGAAGGGGGCTTTTAACTTTTCTCGTTATCAGGAGAGAGGCAGAACTGTTAACCTATTAACTAATTATAGTGAAAAATAGTAAAGTTGGATAATAGTAACTATTAATATTAAAATAAACTTCTCACTAAACCTTTGATTTTGTTGCATCAACAATAGTCTTCAGAGTGCTTGATACTCTGAAAGATAGAGAATATCACAGAAATACTCTCCTTCTTGTTGGCACCAGCTTCTGACTTGGTATCTTCATCTTCATTCACCAACATAGAAATAGTCAAGTACAATTGCCTGAAAAATACAGAATAGACAAGAGGTCAATGACTATAAATATTCTCAACTAATACAAATTACCAAGTAATTATTTCTACCTCCAGAAAAAATCCAACCATTTAGAATAGTCCTACCTCATCACTACAAAATCTATGAATTTAGATTGCAGCGATGAAAAGCAATAGCATACCAAAGGCTGGGTCAAAAACAGTGGCAACTGGCAACAGATAAAATTTATTGTTGAGGATTGACAGCAACAGGCAATATAAAGTCAGCTAATCCATCAGAATATAGATATAAAATTTGATTACCTCTTTTATTTTTAATCTTCTTAGTTTAATTCAAATGTCTATAACCACAGCAGTTAAACTTGAGGTTTTCTATGACCTTATTTTCAGGTTGGGCCTCGTAACCTATTGCTAATTAGCTTCACATAGGATCCCTTAGCATGGTATAGAGCTCAAGTTGTTAGCTATCCATTGTTCAAAGTTAGAAGCCTTGATTGAAGAGGCCTCTCTTCAAGGCAAGGTCCAATAAACCTCCAAACTTAACTGACATGAGATAACACTACTTAACCCATACATCTGAATTTATATCTCAAAGCATATCGAGACAGATTAAAGGAAATGCATATACCGGTATATTAATTCAAATGCTTTGACATCCTTGCATTCTTCTGTGTTGGGACATGAAAGATGAGCAAGAGCATGGACCAAATAAGGCAGGATGTATTCGGGATATGCTGTTGAGGAATTTTTATCAGATTGTATAGAAACCTGCCGACTGCCGAGCTTTTGCCTGCTGATACATTTGAAAGATGTCAGCTAAATTTTGTTTTTCTTGCCATTTCAAACACAATGGAGATGTAACAGAAAAGTTCACATATCTTGTCATAATGGAATCCATTTATTTACTTAAAAAAAATTTTTGGACCTTCTCGCGGTCAGTTTCGGATTTTCACTCCTTTAAATTAACTAAAAGCGTATTCCTTTTTCACCTAAGTTCTTGAGTAAAAAAAAAAGGGTCAAATTTTTAATCTAAGGATCCTCTATGATCCCAGAGTCTATTGGTAACCAAAAATAAAATTTTGGATAAAATGATCAAAATATCCCTACTTCATATTTTACCGGTTTTGTGTCGATTAGATTTTTTCAATAATCTTTATCAGTAATATATCACATTTTAACACTATATGAAATTAAAATACCAAATTTTACGGGCTTTACATTGTCCTGATTACGATTCTTGACTCGTGGTCACTTTAGGACTAAATCTCTCAAATAGCCGATTAAACCCCTTACTCTAAAAATTATTAATATAACAATAAGACTAGATGATAGTGTGCTTTGACTACAAGCATACATAAACTTGATCCACCATCTATCAATTATTTAAAAAGACTCGAGTCGATCTCTGTTTTACGAGCGTCTTACAAATGCATATAGCTTTCACAAACTCTTTAATCAGACATATGCTAATTGTGAATAATACCATGAAGGATAATGTTCCAGAAGATCTTGAAAGTATATCTAGTTTTGAACCTCCTCCGTCCCCAGAGTCGAGCTATAATAACTTGCCACTTGGAGCTGAAGATTTTGCCAATGAGCCACCACTAGTTCCTTCTCACCTACAATTGCCACTGCTTAATCTGCCTGCATCTGACATGGAGATTCCACCTCCTCTATCAAGATCTAAGCATGTAACGCTTAATCATCTCTACATTCAAAAGGGGAGGAGTGGATGGTTCAACTCATCGATTTTTGGCCAAGTATGTGACTGTAGTGCTCTACAAGCCTGTGCAGCTAGCACAGCAGCGATACTATTAGATGGTGACTATGTGGAGCTTGTAGTCTCCAATGATCATATGTGGTTGAATATAATTAGCACAATGTAGATTTTGTGCCAATGATTTTATGTAGCTTAGGAAGGAGTCACCATATGAAGACTTAAAAGATTTTATTTTTACCCAAGTAGATATTTATTTCGTGATCATTGATTGTTCTATAACAGTTTTTAACTTTTAGTCTTGTTGGGGATATATATATATATATATACATATATATATATCTTCTTTCTCAGTCTCTTTGGCAACTATACAAATATTGACATTGTAAATGCAAAACTATCGAAGGTAGCAAGAATAGCTTCTTATTCATCTATTTAGCAACAGCCATATGAAGAAACAGCAAATTTCTGCTATAAATATTTCCCTTCCTGTCTCAGACTTAAACCATTCCTTCTTTGATTTCCAAGTCTTCGATCATGCTGAACGCGGTCGATTTGGTCTATTAAAAAACCGGACATCCTTCAACCATGATACCTGACGCTGTGGGACACGTTGCCAAAGGACAATGATCAACCTCAGTGCCCCACCATTTCAAGTTATGGCCCTCATTTTGCAAAGCAAAGAAGAGTAAAACACCCATGAAAGCAGTTCCAGCATCTAGTGCTGCAGATAGAACGTAGTTATATTTTTGCCACCAGCGCTTGTGGTACTTGAACACAAAATAGTTGAAGATGGTTCCAGTGATGAGCCAGCTTGCAATGTTCGTGGGAGTTGCAGGTGGCATTCCAGCAAAACCATAAGATATAACTGGTATGTTAATTAAGGGAATCCATTTCTTTTCAGGGAATACTTTGCTCAATATCCAAACAGGAACAGGCAAGACCGCTCCAATAAGGAACAACCACACTAAGTTACGGTACATCCCTCCTGGTCCAAAAAGTCGCTTTGGTCCAATTAGGCCCCAGATAACAGAAGCATCAAAGGTGACTCGGTATTTAGGACAAGTCCATGGGCTTTCAGGATGCTTTCCTTCAACATCACAGATGTTGTCAATGCTATCTAACATCCACCATGCAACTGCAAGGTTGACAGTACCTGCAACTAGAGTTCCCACTAGCTGGGAAACATAAAAACAGGTTCAATCATTTTACACCACAAAACAAAGTGTTTCCAAAGTTTTGCAAGATGTTTACAAGTTTTAAATGTAAAAGCTCATGGGCAGAAGAAGCTACCTGAGCTGTGTACATGCAGCGTGGAGGAATTTTCATGTAGTGCCCAAGTTTGAGATCAGATAAGAAAGAAAGAGCATGAACTGTGCTGATCCGCCCATAAATCTTGAAAAGCAGGTTTGCAATGGGCTTTCCGGGTAAGACATAACCAATTATGAACTGGGCTATAATGTCATATCCCGGTTGCTGCAAAGTTCCACGAGTAGAATGCTTTTACTGGTTAGAAACTAACACTATATATATATATAATCAAAGTCCATTAATTCCAGGTAAGTTACAACTTACAACGAAAGAGAGAAGCATATATACTTTACCTGGTTCGTAGTTGCCTGAATGACTCCAATAGGAAGGGTGACAACCCAAGCCAAACCAAAGGCAAAGAGCATACCCCACCATGGCAGCTGTACCTCCTCCTTCCATACAAAAGACATCAAGAGTGACAGAGCAATACTTCCGATCAATAAAATGTAAAACCACCATTGAGGCACTTGTTTGTATCTTTTCATCAGCCTTGCATGGATGTCCAGCTTCACATTCTTCATCGCTGATCTGCTCTGCTTCAGAATATCACTAGACAAAAGAAACCAAGAATAATATTTAGAAATTTTTTTATGACACACACACAAAAATCACTCTAGCTGTTTAATCTCTCCCATCAAAAAATATAATTTCTTCCAAAAGGTTGAAGAAAATAATTATAAAGTAAACTAGAAAGCTTTAGCAATAGCATTAGTATTCAACACTACTCAAAAAGTCTTAAAACAGCTAGCATATAAAGTGTACACCACCACCTGCCATGAAACAATGCCACATGAGTGAGGGTTGCTGTGAATCTTGCGAATCCTGATCCAATAGATAAGGCAAAAAGAGGGCTAAGATAGAGTTTGCTGTAACTGTTATAAGCAGAAACATTGAGATCATAGTGCGGTGTCAAGATCTTAGTTGTATCATATTTATGCCCACTGGAAGTAAAGAGCTGATTAGAGAATATTGGGAATTTTCGAGCATCGAAAGTGTTAAACTTCCAATAACACACAGGGACAATGATGTAGATAAACATGACAAAGCCTATCCCCACGTTGAGAATTGAGGACCAGGGTGTAACCAGTGGACTGCCATGATAAGCAGAGATCCCAGCCCAATCAAGGGTGAAGCCACCAACGCCAAGTCCATGGTATCCAGACCCGATTTGCTGAGCTGTGATACTATGGGGCCACACCCAACAAACCCATGAGAAGAATGTCAAGATTGGGAATAAATAGCCTGGCAGGGCATAATAAGCGAAGCTTGCCACCAGTACAGCAAGAAAAAAATGCATTCGACTCAACCCTTTCTTTTCCGGATCCTTCTCATGGAGTGCTCTGTAACAAACAAAACAAAAGAAAAATTACAAAGTGATTGATTGAGATGATCGAATTTAGTTTTGGTGGAAATAAAATAAAACTAGACATCACGTCTTCTTAATGAGTTCTTTCTCACAAAAGACTACCTTTATGCATGCATGATGTACAGAATATAATCAAACGCAAAATCTTAATCACAACACAACCAAAATAAGTAAAGTGTGTAGAGCATCCAGTAGACATTACTTATATACTCTTACTTGGTATTATCAATTATGCCAGCCTCATATGTCCTCAGAGAGAATATTATTGAACATGCCATTGATTGCTCAAACATGTCAACTTATTCATTTAAGCCAAAAAACATCATCCAAATCCAAATTCAAATTCAGGGATGCTTGCGCTGTTTATGTATGCATTTGATATCTCTATTTCACAAGCTTTTGATTGATCTTCTAAAATCTAAACGGAATGTTGGGGCAGCAGTATAACTCAAACTAGCTTATACAAGAATAAATCAGTTGTCAGCAACCATTTGACGCTCAGTATGGAAAGAACAAAAATCAACGTCTGTCTAATAAGTAGTAGTTAAATCTTCCAACCCTAAACTCAAATAATAATAGACATAATTTTGCTTGTGCACTGAAAAATGAGAGGTTTCTGTTAATCTCGGGACCCAGTGAACTAAAAGTCTTTAAGATTCTAAAGGTAGAGATTTTTTTTTTTTTTATAATTATTTTATTCCTTTCTAAGAAATTTCCTATGGAGCAAGCAGAAAATGATGATAACGAAAGGTAAAAGACAGACCTAAATAGAGAAACCTGAGCCAGGTTCGAAGGCCACCACATTTCCGCAGGATCAACCAGGTATCTCCGAAGCATACCAGCCCATCCATACCCCAAAATCTGCATATCATGATCAACCCATATTACTATCAGATGAACCAAATACACTAATTTTATGGTTCAAACAGCCAGATAGACAGCGAATTGATTGTGAGACAAAGTTCAGAAATTTTAAGCAATTTAGAGTCCCTGCTGCAATTAACCTTTTCTCTATCTGCTCTGCTCTGGGAAATAAATGAAAACTCTCATAATTGGACTGAAATGTGCATTGAACGTATATATCTTCTAATAAAAAACTCCCACACAAAGTTATAAATTGCAATAACTTTAATAGTAGTATTAATTTCAGTTGTCGATGCAAGTTTTTAGTTTCAGATAACCTTATTTAATACCAATTTTAAAATAATATCATTCTTGCCATATGCTACAGTTATTAAAACCACAACAAATCAACAATATTAAAATAACTTAAAAAAGGAAGTCAGAAGACCCGAGATTCAATAATAAGTAATGGCTAAATTAAAAAAAAAAAAAAAAAAAAAGTGTTAATAAAAAAACCTGAGTAGTCAAGACAATAAGGAGGGCACAGAGAAAATTCAAGCTCTGTTTATAATAAGCCTTCATGACAGTGATGGCACCAATGGAGTAAGCATCACCCCCACCAAAAGACACCCCACAATTGGCAAAGATGGTGATGATGACATGCTCCTTCATGTTGAAAGGGCCAGGATTTAAGCTAAAGCGCCATCCAAGAAGACTGTATTCCTTAGTTGGCAGAGTCCTGGCCATGAACTTGCCAATGGGCAAGACAGAGATTTGCATGAGGATTGCAGAGATGGTGAGTGGTTGCGTACGGTAGGTGAAGAAAGTGTTGAGAAAGATTAGGAGCATGCATGATGTCAAACCAAGAAACCATGCACGAAAGGTCATCACTGGCAGAGTTGGGTCATCGGTTTCGGGCACCACCAAGGCCACCTCCTCCACCGGACTCCTCTCTTCATGCTCGCTCAACTCTGCATTTGGTTTCTCCGGCTCCGTACGGCTCTTGTTGGTCATTGAAGCACAGTGGTACTGGTAATTACTTGACTTGTTCTTCTTATAATCTTATCTCTCTACTTGAACAATACCGGAATAGAAAAGAATACAAGTGAAAGTCTAAGTCTTAAGTTTGGTTTTTATGTTGAAAAAATGTGTCCATAAACAGGTGCTTATATAAGCCAATACGGCTTCTGCTCTGCTTTGTGCTGGCAAGTGGCGAGTGGGGAGTGGGGACTTGGGAGAGAGACAGGTATGCTATGACAGAAATGCCCTTGTTTTTGTTTAGTTAAGTAGTATATTAGTACTATCTTTTTCTTTTTTTAATTAAAAAAAAATGGATTTGGAGATAATGCAATTACCTAAGCTTTTACCTTTTTCTTTATTTTTGGGTCTTGGATTCATAATTTCTTATTTCTTTATGTCAACTAGTGTTTTTAACTCACTTTTTCATTTTAAAAATTATTACATATAATAATATTTTTATTTAATATATTAAAAATTATAAATAAAATTATAAATAATCACATTTAATATTATAAATAATATATTAATTAATCTTAAAAAATATTGGATAAATTTGAAAAACATATCCTTTTCAATACAATAATTATTAAATAGTATAATGAATAAGAATTATTTAAAAAAAAAATAAAAAATAAAAAATTGTTAGGAAAAAATTGCAAAGATAAAATTATACTTGATAAAAAAAATCTTCTTTTCTATTTTTTTTAATTAAAAAATAATTTTTTCTAAAAATAATTTTTTTAATTTTAAAACATATTTTTTATTTACTTTTTTAATTAAAAAAATAATAAATAATACAAATAATATTTCTAAAATTTAATTTTTTTATTTTTTAAAACTTTTAAAAAATAAATATTTAATTTTTTTAATTAAAATTTTTAAAAAATAATAATTTTTTAATAGAAGGAGAAAGAAAAATAAAATTTTTTCATTAATTTTTTTTTTTATCTTTTCAATATATTTTCTAACAAATTTTTTTTTCAATAACTCTTAACTATTAAATTAATTAATAATTATTTAATTATTTAAGACATATTTTTCATATTTACCCAAAAATATTCTTTTTTTTTTTTTTGGATAAGTAGATTTTCATTTATCCAAGAAAGCAGCAGTGCTGCTACATGTTACAAAGCTAGCTTAGCCTAGCTAAATAAATCAGAAAACCAATGCCATTAGACAAACATGTCTGCATTTAACCTCCAAGAATTACATAAAAACGTATTAACTAAATATCTTTTAATCTTCCTAAGATCACTTAACCTGGTCGAGATCATGTCTCTCACTTGCTCAGTGAGGTGCTCCTCCTTTTGCTCAGTTGAGTTGAACAAACGATTGTTTCTTTCCTTCCAAACTAGGTAGATAACTGCGTTCCAAGCTAGCCTCAATATCGTTGTGATTAGAGCTTTACCTCTGAGGTTGACAGAGGCCCATTGAAGCTCTACATTCCAACATGCAACCTGCCTTTTTAACCTACAAAGTACCATCACTCTCTGCCATATCTGTTTCGAGTAAGAGCAAGTGAAGAATAGATGATCCCTGGTTTCCCTCTCTTGTTTGCACAGCAAACATTTATCATCCACTGCCATTCCCCAAGAGATAAGTCTATCCTTTGTGGCCAATCTATTTAGGATTGCCATCCAGGAGAGCATAGAATGCCTAGGAATATTAAAATTACACCATACCAACTTATACCAAGCCACTTTCCCAGCTGAAGGTCTGATCTTATTCCACACTGCTGACACTTGGTACTTTCTCTCAGGGAAAGGCCATTTGCAGCTTCCATCAGCAGTTGTGAGAACTATTCTGACAGCCACCTCTCTCAATTGCATGATCTTCCTCCAATTCCAACTGCTCTCACTCTGGATAGAGATGTGCCATAGAATGCCAAAAATATTCTTACAATCTCCTAACAAAAGCTTTTCTTATTTTTTTTTTTTTTCCGAAAGAAGAGAAGAGGAGTGGTAGAGGCTGCTGCTTCCTGATTGGTTGGGTGTTTCTTTCAATTTTGTCTGTCTTCTGTTCACTGTTCTGACTTCCGATTGATGTAATGACTTAGTTATTGACTTGTTTTTGACGATAATACCCTCTTTTGGCATCGAGAAACTTCCTTTTTCTTTTCTTTTGTTTTTTTTTTTTTTTGTCTAAAATTAATTTGATGTGATATTAATTTTGTGTAATTTGTCGAAACCTCAAAATGTGAATGACAGGAGTTTGTAACATTTTAAAATTTTTGATTGAGAATTTGTAAAAATTTATTAAAATATATATATAATAAAGATTTAAATTTACATTTGCGAAAATTTATTTATGAACAAAATCATGGGATTGAAAGATTAAAAAGAAAATATTCGACATCTTAAATGTATGTCTTCACAAATAATAATAATAATAATAATAATAAAAAAGTATGTATGTTGTTGTTATTATTGTAGTAATATTTGCAGGGAGAGTTGTGTTAAAGACAAATGAATTATTAAATTTCTTACAGTTAACACATTAACTAGTGGAGTGGAGTTAACAACTAGTAATAGTAAAAATCCGATTATATGAAGAAGACAAAGCTGGCAGAAGATTTGCAGTTGTGGGCAGCAAAGCAATGCATTATCCAAAACCAAAAACCCTAAACCTCAACAGGTTACTCTTAAGCTAGCACGGGGGGGCTGAAAATCACATGATTTTAGTTTTACACATCTGTTTTAGTTTCTAGTATTTCTCTAGGTCTGCCCCCAATTGACCATACTCACAAAGTATATATATATATATAGTATAAGATAAAACATATATATATATATATTGTCGGAGATCAGGAGAATGTATATGCTTCCCCCTAATTTTAATTATTACACTACTAACAAACTAATTAAAACTACTAGGAATGATATTTATGTTATGTTAAAATGCAATGAGAGGACTAAGCAGGATTAATTGGTAAATCTGAATTAATGGAATGGAAGTGATTGTTTTTTGTTTTGCCCACTCATTACTATTACTATTACTATTACTAATATTTAAACTAATATAAATAAATATAATTATAACATGCTGCTGCTTGCTATTTGCTAATGCTTCTGGACTTTATACTTTGAACTTTGGAGATGACCTTTTTCCACGCTTGTGAACTTCACGCTTTTTTCGTAGTCTCACACACTTTTTTCTCCTTCTCACCGAATTCCAGCTGTTTCTACATGTGCTTTTCAGATCTTGGACCCACACAAAAGCCTCCACCTTGGATTTCATCCACCCGATATGCTTCGCTAAGCTCACGGAGTACTTAACGCCGTCATTAACATCACTAGCTCTACCTTAGGACGCCGTTACCCTCCTACACTTTGTAGCCACGTAGGATAAAAAGTCCGTGTCTTACTCGTGTCTTGTTAGAAAAAGCCAAGGAGAGTGGAAGCCACTTGGCACAACTGATTGGCCTACAAACCTGTTTTTATTGGACAATCATTCACCAATCACCTCAGCCGCGAAAAGAGTACATCCACGTGATAACGTATATAAAATTAGTGTTTCAACATCCAAATTCCAAAGTGCTACTTAAAAACGAAATCTTAAACCTCCTCCATCCATCCTTATTCCTTAACTAGTTGATATATTTTTTGAAAATGGATTTGAGTTATTTTAACTATTATATATATATATATATATATACCACATAAAAGAAAAGGTATGGAGATCAAAAGGCGTGCATTTGGCTGAAACTTGAAACATGAAATTAAGCCGATCGAATAGCTTTCTTTCCTTTTAATAATGTGGTAGGGTAGAGCGAAGACTTTGGGAACGGCGGAGGTGAATCCACGAAACAGCAGACGGAACAGTGCAGACCGATAATATTGAGTACTGTTGGAGGGACCCTACCGCCCTCGGTTGCTCATCACTTGAGATCTCCGCTGGAGTTGACACCTCCCTAGCTAGCTCAAAAGGAGCTTATGTTGGATTTTGTATTATCTCGAGCTCATTTAAACATAATAATCAAAATGTAACGGAAATAAACAAAGAAGTACCCGAAGTACAACAGGATCTTATACTTGTGTTTAGCATAGGTTTATAGCATTCAAAACTAATAAAAGCACGCATATGATTTAGAAATTACCTACTTAAAATATCGTAACCTTAAGTTGGAGATTCAATTCGCAAATTGCTTTGAAGTCCAAGATACAATTCGAACAAGATCACAAGAAGCACAATTGTCCTTCTTCTAGAGCTAGTCCACAAGAACAACTGATGGATCATTCTCTAAGGTATGGCGATTCACTTATGCTAGCAAGTTGATCCTAAGATCACAATCAAAAGATATATTCTCTTATATTTATCTCCCTAAACCAGTCTCATTCAACAAGGAAGAGAAGCGGCAAGAAAACACTAAGAGGAAGAGAAATTGCGACAACCTCACTTTCTGCAGGGAGGTGACGATATCACTAGTTTGCTAGGCTAGGATTCTCTCCTTGAAACCAAACTTTTTCTCAAGCAAAATCAGTATATCTCAAGTAGAATCAATCACTCAGGGTGTGGCTACAGCCTCTCTCTCTCTCTCTCTCTCTCTATATATATATATATATATATATATATATATATATATATATATATATATATATATATATATATATATATATATATATATATGCAGGGAGGTGATGATATCACTAGTTTGCTAGGTTAGGATTCTCTCCTTGAAACCAAATTTTTTCTCAAGCAAAATCAGTATATCTCAAGTAGAATCAATCACTCAGGGTGTGGCTATAGCCTCTATATCTTATATATACATATATATATATATATATAGGCGCAAAACCCTGACCCCTCTCTCTCTAAGCTTGACCGGCCCCTGTAGCTTGTTGCACAAGATTTTCATTAATCCACTTGGATTTAAACTATTTAATTTCAAGATGGATCAATAGGCCCATTATATTATCATATAATATCAATGGTCCAACAATCTTAATGCCTTAAATTGGGCCAACCATCCTTAGTTGATAGTCCTAAATTAGAATAGTCACTTTAGACCCATTCTAATTTATCATGCTTATATATATTGGATAGATCAATTTCCAAATGAAAGTTATTTAATTCTCAATTAAATTTCTTTCTCCTCATGAACAATTCAGTCATTAATCTATTAATATCATCTCATGACATTATTTCAATATAGCATAGTCATTCGAAATTCACCTTATACATCTTTATGTCAAAGTCGACTATACTAGATAAGACTTCTTGACTCCTCTTATCTTATTAAGACATTGTCCTTGGATTTCTCATATTTCAATTATGTTTTAATCTCTCTTAATTGAACTTCTTCAATTAAGTCCTCAATATAGATATTTTATTCCATTAAGTTTTACCTTAATTAAATACCATGTTTAATCCGTTCATATCTGTTTTTATATATGTGACCCTCTAGGTTCCCAATATGTTGACAATAAACATAAGTTAATCTTATTAACTTGTTTTCATAGATCATGAACGGGATCTAGCAACCCATCATGACCATCCAAATATTATGAACTCAGCGTGACCTTTTAGAACCATTCAGCAACCAGCCTATCGGTGTAATACGGTCTTTTCACCATATATCATGGATAGCGCATGAGCATGGTGCAATGTCTACTCATGATCAATCCATATTAGCTTTTCGCAACTTATGATTAACCTTATGAATTTAGAGAAACAACTTTCTCCTAAATTCATCATGCTTTGGCCAAAGGCTTAATCAAGTTAATCGTAGTCAAGAACAAACGAGATATGTCTCCAATATCACAGGTAGTGGTGAATCCTCTCTGGATCACTCATTCATCTTCGTATGGTTCATGTCATACCCAATAACATCCTACTATAAGCATCCTCGTGTTTGGGACTCGTTCGTGATGGAATCTAAGTATGACACTCTCCATACAAGATGACTTGGTATCACAAGTCTGATGACTAATTTACACAACTGGTACTAAGAGAACATTATCATAGACACTAGAGTGATATTACCAAATGAAGTTCTCTTGGCGGGCCGTGTTCAGTGAACTTGTTCAACACACAAGCACTTATATGTTATCCCAAGTATCTCATACTTCAACCTGTATGAGATCGGTTGCTTACTTCATAAGTAAGAAGGCTTAACATATACTAGTCTTTGAGCATTGCCAATGCCCCGTCTTGGTAATACGATGACCAGGAACAGTTTGAGGAACAAGGTTTTGATGCATAAGGATCTCATAATTATAAATCTTTATAATTTCTTTACAAGGCCATAATGTTCCATGGGTTTCATCCGATTAGTACTTAATAACTCATTATTATTATACTAATATGAAGAAAAACCTTGTATCACTATCTTCATAGTGAAAGGTATGCTATATTGACTGTGTATCCCAAATTCAATCTGATTGACTCTAAGGCATATACCAACAGCTTATTCCTCACACTCACTCCGCAATGCATGTGCGTTCCCAAGTACCAACAAATCAACCAAACTATCCGATCACATTAATTGTAAATTCTATTGTTGATCTTTTAATTACAGTACAGTACATAAACTTGAAAAACAAAGTACCCCACTACCTGTAGCTAAGATTATTGGACGCCATTTAATTATGTGCGTG
Organism: Fremontodendron californicum; assembly: GCA_030761205.1. Lineage (NCBI taxonomy): Eukaryota > Viridiplantae > Streptophyta > Magnoliopsida > Malvales > Malvaceae > Fremontodendron > Fremontodendron californicum. Next base: position 110,173 of record JAULJL010000027.1, read on the forward strand.
GAGCATGTTTTCGCAGGAAACATTGATTGTAATATATATATATATATATATATATATATATATATATATATATATATAGTCTTCCAAGTAAACATGAATGAGATAAGGCAAGCAGCAGCAGGCCTCAACAACTCACCAGCTACGTCCATAGAATGTGAGAGGACCTGGGCATCGGTCACTCGATCAAAGGTGGTGTTCAGCACAATCAGGTCATCAATAAATACAGATGGACCATATAAAGTATAAGAAAGAAGACAATTGGCATTTGGCAGGTTTTATTTCTTTTTATTTAATTATTTTTTCCCTTATAAAAGGCTGCTTGAGAAAATTCTGATTTCAGACTAATTATAAGACAGTACTATTAATTAACTTTAAAGATTCTGCTGATCTCCAAACAAATTTAGTCTCTAGTGCAAGCAACCGGAATTTAACTTCATTAGGTGGGTTTCTGTATATGAAAAAGACCCCGCATGGTACAGAGTACAGAGCGTGGTTGAGGGAAACTGTTTTAGCGCGATATATATATATATATATATATATATATATATATATATATACATATATGACATCAATCTATGTCACGTTTGGAATTGGGTAAAGATTTTCCTAAATGTTTTAAATTTCTTGAGAGAGATTATTAAAAAGATGTAAAATTAAATTTAGAATAGGGGAAAAGAAAAGATACCCGTAAAACTACAGATGGCGGCCTCATTCCCTGCCCTGCCCTGCCCTGCCCACCAAATCCAATGCCCCTTCGCTCTGTACGTATAACGAAATCTCTTGAATCAACCTATGAACTAATTAACACTTTTTTCACTAATGAAACCTACTTACGTTCACACAAAGGAACGGTTATTTGGCCCCAAATTTCCAGATTTTTGAGATAGAAGAGGAAGTCACTTTTTTCCCAATAAAACCCACTTTATACGTTCACACAAAGGAAACGTTATATCATATATATGTGTGTGTGTGGCCAAAAATTTCCAAATTTTGAGATAGAAGAGGAAGTCCTGGATCTGCAGCTTCAATACCTAGTTCTCATGTACCAACTTTGTCTTTAAGCCTTAAGGGGACTACTGGGCCTGCCTGCTTCTTATTATCACAATTGTTTAAGAATCTAAAGGGGTCCCCTTCCACTCAATCGTGACAAAGAGATGTAAAAAATTCTTGCTTTATGAAAGAAAGTATTAATCTTTGATTTTTCACCAAATAAATGACCACCCTACCATGCTCACGCAGTCACATTGACCATGACCTATCGTCGACACTGCTTTGCCTTTCGTGCTTATATATGCCTGACCTGAGCCTTAGATTTTCTTATAGCATAAAGTGCTGCCACTCGATGGATCCATCCGTGGTCCAGTCCGATATCACATTCCTATTGACAGCCCAGAATGCCATTTTGTCAGGCCGTTGCTTGCTTGCTTTAGCCTGAGTATTCGGCAAGTTGTGCGTGTAGCCTGAACAAAATCTAGTCCAAACTCCAATCAATGCTGCCGCTTAAAATCTCCAATTATTTCATAAGCCCTATATATATATATATATATATCCACATTTCAGCAGCGGTTATTAACCCATCATATGAGATTTTAGAAGTTGCATCTTGACTTCGAGCTCCACTCAGCATCTAAAACCTAAATATTATGACTTTGATCAGTCTTTGTAGTTTTGATAGATCACCTTAATTAAGTAATTAGTTACCATTTCCTTTTGTACTTTGTACCTAGGAATATTTATTGTTGGAGACATTAATTAATTACTACTGATAGAGTGATAGTTATGTAGCAAGGGGCATCTCGCAAGAGTGGCTCATATAGTGTTGGTGTTGCCTTCTCAAACGGTACGAGAAGCATCGATTAGTATTAATTATGGACACATATATGTGTGTGTGTTCTGGTAAACCCATTTTCCCATCCTCTCTCTCTCTCTTCTTTAAGATCCCTGCCAGCTTCGCACACTCCCTCTAATCTAAAACCCCTGCCCTGGTTTAGAAACGGATGAGGAGTTTTTGAACTTGCTACAATCAGAAACTACAAAAGAAATCACTTAAAGAGAACCAAAATTGATTCTCAGACTATATTTTCAATTCAAAAGATAGTTGAATATCAAAATAATTGTACTAAAATGTTTGCAAAGTAAATCCTTCAGAAGATGCATGGCTCCACAAAGATGTTTATATATAGTGGTAAATGAGTGTATGAATTCTGAACTTAATCTGCCGCAATGAGAAACTACAAAAATATGCATTCAAATGAAAAATTAAAGCTCAAGTAATGTGATTAATTATCCACTAGATTTGCATCATCCTGACTCCAATTAATCGGCTCTGAAGGTTAAGTGATACATATATATATAAATATATATATATATATATATAGTATTATTACTAGGTACGTACATGGAAGATTGGTCCGTAAGACCAGACCGAAACGTAATTGAGGGTGCTCGATCGACCTAGCTTGAAGATGCAACCCACTAGACCTTGGGACACGTGTACGGTTGGCATGTGGGGGTGCATGCCCCATAATTGCACCTAACCTAACAATAAAAAATTATGTACCTTAGGATATAATTTTGATTCTAAGTTATGGGAAGGTGAGATGTATATATATATATATATATATATATATATATATATATATATATATATATATATATGTTAATCAACGCCAGAACATGCAGAGGAAGGAGGGAGGCTTGGAGAGTCAGCAATCGAAAGCACGTTAACCCCACCCTTCATAATAACGACAATCCTAGTGATTAGAGGTCACAATTGGGCAGGTTCGAACGGGTCCGGATTGGGTTTATTATGGTTCGGATTCAATCGAGTTCGAGTTTATTCGGATTCGGATCCGTTCGGGTTCGGGTTCAGTTGGGTTCGAGTTTGTTTTACATCATTTTTATTTTATGTTATATGTAATATTTTTACATAATTTAAATATTTACTTTTAAAAATTATTTTATTATTATTTTTAAAAATAATCTTTTATTATAATATGATATTTTTAATTATATTTATTTATTAAAATTAATATTTGTTAGCACCAAAAGAATATAAAATTAATTTTTTATATAAAATAAAATTTTAAAATAATTTATTATAAAAAATATGATATATTATGAATTAATCATATTAATATTTAAAATAATTGATTTGATGAACTTGAATTTCAACATGTAAAAACATTATAATTTATATTCACTACAAAATAAGAAATTTTTAGGGACGAACCTTGGTATTCAACTTTGAGGCCTAAACGGGCTTGGACTACCCATTTACAAATATTGGCGGGTTTGGACAGAATTTGAGGCCTATATTTCGGATCGGTCCGGGTTTGGGCAAGTGAATATGGTGTTGATGACTTAATTTAATAATATGCCTAAGAAAACTATATATATGTTGCAAAGAGCAACACATTTTTTTAAAGTAGTTTTTATCTATTTTTTAATATAAGAAATACTATTATACTAGAGATAAGTTAAAATGAATAAATTGCTATTAATTAATTTTAATATATAGAAAATACTATTATACTATTATAAGGGTGCTCTTCAAATAACATAAATAAAGAAAAAGTAATATTTTATGTCAAAAAAAATTATATTTTTAAAATTTTCACGAGTTTAAAATTTTTAGATAGTGGATTCATCAAGATATGGGACATTAAAGTTATAAGTACAAAATATAATTTTATTTTTGATAAAATTATTAATTTATCATATATATATAATATAAATTAAATTAAATTAAATTAAATTTTAATTAAATTAAATTAAATTATTAAAAAAGATATTAGAATAAAATTGATAAATAAAGTTCTTGTTTTATAAAAAATTATTTAATTACAATTTGATAATTTTTATTTTTAGTATTAAATTCAGGTTCGGGTCGGGCTCGGGTATTTTCGGGTTCAGGTTTTTCGGGTTCAGGTTTTTCGGGTTCAGGTTTTTCGGGTTCAGGTAATTTCGGGTTCGGGCTCTTTGGGGTTTGGGCCATTTAGTCAAATCGAGTTTAGACGGGTTCTAATTTTTCTGAGCGAATTTTTGGATTCGAATTTATTTTGCCATCTTTACTTGTGATTATATATATATATATATATATATATATATATATATATATATATGAAAGAAAGAAAGAAAGAAAGAAAGGGTTTTTTTATCCAAATATAGTCAAAAAAAATTATATACCAAAATACCGTTCTTTTCAGATTAATTCCCAAAATCCGCTCTCTTTTTTTCTAGCTGGGAAATCGCCATCCCCCATGACGATTTCCCAGTGCAAAAATTGCAAAATTTGTCAAGGGAAATCGCCATGGGGGGTGGCGATTTCCCTTGATACATATATATATATATATTTTTTACTTAAATTAAAAAAAATTGTAAATTTATTTTCAAATTTTGTATTTTAATTTTAAAAATTGTAAATTAAATTTAAAAAAATTAAAAGTCCAACGGTATTTTTTTTTATTTAAAATTTATGAAAGATTTTTTTAAAATTTTTTAATTGATTTTTAGTATATAAAATTTTTAAAAAAAAATCAAATTTTTTTGAAGGCAACAGTCAAGTGACCGTTGCCTTCAAATCCCATCCCCTCCCCCCCCCCCACACACCACTCTTCTATAAATACCCCTTCATTTTTCACAACTTATTTATATTTTCTTTCTTCTTTCTACAATCAAATTTCTTTCTACCAACAATTTTTTTTTTCCAACAACAATATTTTTTTTCTACAACAATATTTTAAAAATGGCTTCATCATCACTATTGAGGTTGCAAGAAAATCACATATCGGAGGTTATATTTAAAGAGGTAAGTAAATTGTTGTAATATTATTTGTATTACATTATCAATTTTTAGTTATTTTTTAATTATTATAATTTTGTAAATTTATAGTTTTATTGTTTTATAATTTTTATATTTTTAATGTTATAGTGCTTATTATAGTTTTATCATTTATTAATTAGTATTTTTTTTCATTTCATAGTTTTATAATTATTTATTTTTTATATTGTTTAATTTTTTATTATTATAGTTATTTAATTTGTTAATTATTTTTGTTTTTTCATTTTATAGTTTTATATAATTTTAATTTTTATATTATAATTTTTTTTTATTATATACAATAATAATTTTTTAATTATTACTGTTTTTTCATTTTATAGTTTTATATAATTATAATTTTTATATTATATTATTTTTTATTATTATAGTTTTATAATTGTTTAATTATTATTGTTTTTTCATTTTATAGTTTTATATAATTTTAATTTTAATTTTTATATTATATTATTTAATCCATATGAAACTAATAATTTGTAATAATTATTCGCAGTTTCTGTAGATGCCATATTCCTCAAGTGAAATTATTGGCATGCCTCAAATCGGATGCCTACAATAATTGTAATATATGGAAAGCAAACACAGCATTGATATGCTTTTCATATGTAGAGTGGCACCAAACTGACAGGGTGTTGCGACAATTTGGGATGCAACAACCAATTCCTGCAGCCCCGATGAACCTTGATAAGCTTCACAAGATCGACATGCGTGGTCGTCATGAGGAATTCTGGCCTGCGAAGCATGAACATTGGATCCATTGGTGGAATATACGTTTTCAACGAATTCCGACAGGTTATTCGATTGTTGGTAATAATTTCAACCTATCTGATGATTACATAGGATGGTATAAAAATGAAGGTCAGCCTTTCGTTTGTCCACCGTCGATGTATGAGGATGTTAGGAGTATGCCATTTACCGGACGAACTTTAGCTCCAGTCCCTCCTACACAGGATATGGAAGCTCCTAGACCTAGCCGACAACGTGGGCGAACGCGTCAACCGACCTCATCGGAGTTCACAGCACCGAGGATGTCGTTTAATCATCCTGAACCTGAACGGGATCATGGAGTACCATCCAGTCATCGTTATTCCGTAAGTCACCCCCGGATATGACGTTGATGAGTGTTACCGACCATCACCGCCAACACGAGGTTAGATGACCAACTCCCCATCCTAAGTCCAAGTTCAGCATATCTAACATCAATGTATCAGTTTGGAACCCCTTCGTCAGCATTTGATGGTACATCATTTCTGGGTCCATCTAGTTGTCAGGTTCCCGTTACGGGTGAACTAGGTGTTGGCTCATCCAGCAGTGGTTTCAAATTTTTGATACGGAAGAAATGACTGATGACATACAACAGGAACCCGTGGCGGTTATAGCAGGAGGTCATGGTCGACCGCGAACACGTGCCACTGACGAGGTTGAACGACGGGTGCAACCACCACGCACTAGAAGAGCTCGACACTGTTGCTCTACACCACGCAATAATTAGAATAAATGTACTTTTATCAATATAACGAGAATAATGTATTTTAAATTTTTAATATATAAATTTATATGTTTTTCATTTCATGTTATTTATTTTAAATTTGTTGAAAAATTAATTGTTATATTTTATTTTTTTTATTCAGCATGTGTAACTAAAATCTTAATGTTGTTATTTAATTTATAAAATTGTAAAAATAAATATAATTGAGTTATATTTTTATAAAAAATTTTAATTTTAAATAAAATAATAATCCAAATTACATGATAAGTTGACAAAAACTTGCATAACATTTTCCCTTAATGGCAAAATATGTAAATATTACAGGTCATGAAAACATGTAATTCATTTATTGTTGATGCGAACTCTCCCCCAATGTGCCAGATCGATGCGGACAATTTCGACGGTTATGAACCTGAACCTGAACGGGATCATGGAGTACCATCCAGTCATCGTTATTCCGTAAGTCACCCCCGGATATGACGTTGATGAGTGTTACCGACCATCACCGCCAACACGAGGTTAGATGACCAACTCCCCATCCTAAGTCCAAGTTCAGCATATCTAACATCAATGTATCAGTTTGGAACCCCTTCGTCAGCATTTGATGGTACATCATTTCTGGGTCCATCTAGTTGTCAGGTTCCCGTTATGGGTGAACTAGGTGTTGGCTCATCCAGCAGTGGGTTTCAAATTTTTGATACGGAAGAAATGACTGATGACATACAACCGGAACCCGTGGCGGTTATAGCAGGAGGTCATGGTCGACCGCGAACACGTGCCACTGACGAGGTTGAACGACGGGTGCAACCACCACGCACTAGAAGAGCTCGACACTGTTGCTCTACACCACGCAATAATTAGAATAAATGTACTTTTATCAATATAACGAGAATAATGTATTTTAAATTTCTAATATATAAATTTATATGTTTTTCATTTCATGTTATTTATTTTAAATTTGTTGGAAAATTAATTGTTATATTTTATTTTTTTATTCAGCATGTGTAACTAAAATCTTAATGTTGTTATTTAATTTATAAAATTGTAAAAATAAATATAATTGAGTTATATTTTTATAAAAAATTTTAATTTTAAATAAAATAATAATCCAAATTACATGATAAGTTGACAAAAACTTGCATAACATTTTCCCTTAATGGCAAAATATGTAAATATTACAGGTCATGAAAACATGTAATTCATTTATTGTTGATGCGAACTCTCCCCCAATGTGCCAGATCGATGCGGACAATTTCGACGGTTATGACCTTCATTTCTGCATAATCCACAACGTTTTGGTTGGCCTTTCTCCCTGAGGTCCATTTCATTACGAATACGACTTGATTTTGGCCGACCATATGGATTTCTCCGCATTTCTTGATTGGGACACACTTCTGGACCATCATATTGAGGCCAGTAACCTTCATTTCCAACAGCTTCGAACTCATGTCTATAAACATTCAATATAGTTTCCAGTCTATAGACTTTGTCCACATATTGCATGCAATCTACATGGACATGTTCACAAGCAGCAACTACTTGTGAACAAGGGAACCTTTGTGCTTGAAACTTTCCACAGTCACACCAAATGTCACTAAGCTTGACTTTGTACTTCATTGCAGAAACACCCTCTTGTGGATCAACTAACTCTTCAACCAGAAAAGATTGATTTGCTCGCGTAAAATTACGAACAAAGTGGGAGTTAGCTTTCCTGCGATTTTCTTGCATAGCATGTGTGACTGTTTCACAGTATGTGTGCCCTCCCTCCATCATTGCAATTTGCTTGTTCCCCATCTTAACAAAAAGTGCAGCCAACCTATAATATGTTGATTGCACTAAAGCAATAATGGGAAGATGACGCGTTCCCTTCAACACCGAATTGATAGATTCAGCTAGGTTGGTTGTCATATGGTTCCTTGATCATATGATTGGGCCCACTTCTCCTTGGGGATCCTATCAAGCCAATTAGCCGCCTCTGCATTTTCTCCACGAAGATTCTCATACATGAAATGAAAATTCGGTCACCTCAACTCGTATCCTAATAAATTTAAAAACAAAAGACTTGTGAATTTCAGTATTATTTTATATACTAAACGAAATATAAGAGATAAAATAACTATGATTTGATTCCATACCCATGTTAACAATGTGTCAACGCAATTCCTTATTGTTAAACTTTTTCATAAAGTTAGCTGCAATGTGTCGAATACAGTACACTGAATATGCATGTGGAGAATTCCATCCACTACCATCGCGTCTAATCGCAGCTTTGATGGCTTCATGTCGATCAGACATCAAGAATATGCCAGGCTGTTTTGTCACGTGTGTACGCAAGTTAGTGAGAAAGAATGACCAAACCTCTGTTATTTCACCCTCCACAATGGCAAAGGCAATTGGCAGTATGTTTCGGTTGCCATCTTGTGCAATAGCTAACAATAATGTTCCTTTGTATTTTCCATATAAGAAAGTACCGTCTATTTGCACAATAGGTTTACAATACGGATACCCTTCAATGCACGATTTAAATGTCCAAAATAGTCGATGGAATATTCTCTTACCCTGGACCAGTCGACCACCGTGATATGCAGGTACCGTTTGTAATTCCACAATTATACCAGGCACGAAATGTTGCATTGCACCTAACCATTTAGGTAGCTCATTGTACGATCTTTCCCAATCGCCAAAAACTCGAACAATTGCCTTTTGCTTTGCTTTCCACGTTTTCTTGTAGGAGGTGATGTATCCAAAACCGGATTCGCATCTCAGCGATCAAAACTGAAACGGAGATCTCCGGATTTGCTTGGACCAATGACAGAATGCATGAACAGATTATGTTACAATCTAACTTGCAATGATCTTGTGAAATCCTCCCCGATGTGCAAGTATGAAGCCTTTCATATTTTCTAATCTCCCATGCCTGTTTCTTCTTCATAAAAGTTGCCCTTATTCTCCAATTACACCATTTTCCATACATTACGCACTTGGCATAATATTTGGTCCGCTCAGATTCAATTACTCTGTAATCTACAGAGTTTTTGATGTTATAGTGCTTAATAGCTGAAAGCACAGCCTCTTTCGTTGGGAATTGTAACCCAACACACAGATCATCTGCAGATGGATCAAATGTCAGAGGCGTAGCTAATGTATGAGCATACTCAGGAAATTCCGGCACTTGCATTGCCTCCAGATCCAGGGTATGAATATGGGATGCAACCTCATATGGGGGAAGATCTCCATGAGTGTTGATCTCAGCAGGGACGACATCTGGGTCAGAATCACTGTTGTCATCACTTGCGAATTCAACATCCTCTTCCTGCTCACTAAATTCACCAACATATTCACCATGGACTCCACGTGGCGGAACAGGATCAACACCAGCTGGCTCATCTTCGAGGGTAGTAAGAATTGTTTGTGAGACTAATGAAGTCTGAAATGTTGTAGCTTGAGATAACGGCACGACTTCTTCTCTGGGAACGTCGTATGTAGTGTGAACATAGAACGACCCAGAATCATCATCTTCTATGAGAAAGTTTTCTGTTGTGCGAACATTTGAAGGCCTACAATCATCGTCAACATCCTCTATGTCAGCATATAACTCAAATACACCAACATTTGCAAATGTCTCATGAGCATAAAACATGCATCTGACATCATCATCATCTTCAAGTGAAAATATTTTATATCGGACACATCCTTCACCAATAGAAAGAGGATGCCTATACTTAACCTCTGAAACTCTTTTTCTATTTCCAGCTTTAATTTTTGTATGAATTTGCAACTTCAGTTCCTCTAATGTGATGTCTTCTTCAACATGAAAACTTTTAGGACGTTCACAATCAAATGTAGCACCTTCGTCAGTATTATGAATTTGGCCATTATAGTAGACCAATGCGATCACTCTATTGCTCATGTTGTGTAAATATGAAACTAAGAAGGATGAGAATGGAGGTATTATCACTCCGCAAAAGAAAGAAGAAATATAGAAGGATGAGAATGATGAGGTTTTAGCACTCAGGAAAAATCTGATTGAAAAACTGCTGTAGGGGGTATTGTAAACCTTCATCAGTATTATGAATTTGTAATGGTTCATTATGTTGTACCAGATGACAAATCCCATCCTTTGTATATGATGGAATCTGATTCTCATATTCTGGCTAGGGTTATTTGACTGAAAAAGTGATAACTCATTCAATGCAAAATCTGATTGATAAATCTCATCCTTTGTACTGGACTGTCCAATAGTCCCATCCATTGCAGAAGAAATCCAATTTCAATATTTTCTGCAGCATTATATTGATTGAAAAATAGCTGAAACTTATCCCTAACCCTAAATCATTAGTCCCATCCATTGCAGAAGGAATCCAATTCCATTATTTTCTGCAGCATTTGATTGACTGGAAAATAGCTGAAACCTATCCCTAACCCTAAATCATTAGTCTCATCCATTGCAGAAGGAATCCGATTTCAATATTTTCTGCAGATTTGATTGACTGGAAAATAGCTGAAACCTCTCCCTAACCCTAAATCATTAGTCCCATCCATTGCAGAAGGAATCCATTCCAATATTTTCTTCAGCATTTGATTGACTGGAAAATAGCTGAAACCTCTCCCTAACCCTAAATCATTAGTCCCATCCATTGCAGAAGAAAACCAATTCCAATATTTTCTGCAGCATTTGATTGACTGGAAAATAGCTGAAACCTCTCCCTAACACTAAATCATTAGTCCCATCCATTGCAAAAGGAATCCAATTCCAATATTTTCTGTAGCATTTGATTGACTGGAAAATAGCTGAAACCTCTCCCTAACCCTAAATCATTAGTCTCATCCATTGCAGAAGGAATCCAATTCCAATATTTTCTACAGCATAAAATTAAAATTGTATAACAAATATAATTTTCCTTTTTAAATTTTAATAAGCAATAAAATAGTATATTTTATACATTTTTAATAATAAATTAAAATTTATTTTTTATAAAATTAAAAAAGTATAAGAAATAAAAATTTTGATATAAAAATTTAATAAGAAATATAATTTTCTTTTTTAAATTTTAATAAGAAATAAAATTTTATTTTTATACAATTTTAATCATAAATTATATTTTTCTTTTTATAATATTAAAAAATTATAAGAAATAAAAATTTTGATATAAAAATTTAATAAGAAATATAATTTTCTTTTTTAAATTTTAATAAGAAATAAAAATTTATTTTTATAAAATTTTAATCATAAATTAAATTTTACTTTTTATAATATTAAAAAATTATAAGAAATAAAATTTTTGATATACAAATTTAATAAGAAATATAATTTTCTTTTTAAATTTTAATAAGAAATAAAATTTTAATAATAAATTAAATTACATTTTTAATATATATTTAAAAAAATAAACAAATATTTTTTAAAAAAATAAATAAACAAACCTAGAAAAAAAATTTAATTTAATTTACAATTTTTAAAATTAAAATACAAAATTTAAAAATACATTTATAATTTTTTTTAATTTAAGTAAATAAAATATGTATCAAGGGAAATCGTCATCGGGTGGCGATTTTCTTTGATAAATTTTACAATTTTTGCAAAAAATACCAAGGAAAATCGCCATGGGGGTGGTGATTTTTCTTGGTGTTTTTTGCAAAAATTACAATTTTTACATTGGAAAATCGTCATGGGATGGCGATTTTTCAGCTAGAAAAGAAAAAAAATGAAATTTGAAAATTAATTTGAAAAGAACGGTATTTTGATATATAATTTTTTTTTTACTATATTTGGATAAAAAAACCTGAAAGAAAGAAATTAATTCTTCGCACACTCCACCTGTCCTCCATCTATTGGGTGTTAGCACGAAACCATACCCCCTAGGCTTAAACAACTCATTAAGCTTAATTTATAAGCCTCTTCAGTCCTTTCAATTTCATCCCTCTTGCCTTTCGCTCTCAAAATTATTTCTTCATTTCATCACTCTTGCTTTGCTTCTTATCTTTTCAGTTCAGATCTGGGATCCAAGCTATGGCGGAGAAGGTTTCTATTCTAAATCTTATCTCTTTTTTCTCTACATTTTCTTTTATTTATTGTTTTTCTGGTCCCCTGTTTCCTTGTAATGCATTTTTTTTTTTTGTGGCTGCGACTTTTTGTAATTTTTTTTCCTATTTTAAAGTTGTGGCCCTTTCTTTTCTTTGCTCTTGAATCTTCCATGTTAGAACCTGAATCTTGTAGTACTATTCCCTTTCCCTTGTCTGTAAAGCAGAAAAATGCTTTGTTTTGCTAATGGTGAATTGATATATGGAAATATATTTAATCTGATCTCTTTCATCATACATACATACTTAATTACTAGTATTATTTTACATTAATAATTTTTTTAATCCTCAAATAAGAAACCCATTCTAATATGTGTAAGGTTGTAGGTGACGATAATGGTGCTGAAGGTAGACCTTCAGTGCAGTCGCTGCTACAAGAAGGTCAAGAAAGTACTCTGTAAATTCCCTCGTGAGTTTCTATCTATCTTGATTTTTATGCTTGTCAATATATATATATATATATATATATATTGTTTCTGTATTTAGTTTGTAATTGCAACATTGTTACTTGATCATTGAGCTGAACTGAAGGCGAGAAATGGTCTGAGTTAATATTTGATGATGGCTTTTATGAACAAGAGAAATACGAGACCAGATATACGACGAGAAGGCCAACACGGTGACAATCACCGTGGTGTGCTGCAGTCCAGAGAAGATCAGGGACAAGCTTTGCTGCAAGGGTGGCGGATCCATCAAGAGCATTGAGATCAAACCACCAGCTCCACCTCCGAAACCCAAGGAGGCCGAGAAGAAAGCTGAAAAGCCTAAAGAACCCGAGAAGAAACCTGAAAAGCCCAAGGTGACTGAGAAGAAATCGGAAAAGCCTAAAGAACCTGAAAAGAAACCTGAAAAAGCCAAAGAACCTGAGAAGGCTAAAGAGCCCGAAAAAAAGGCTGAGAAAACAAAAGAAGCGGAAAAACCCAAAGAAGCAGCAGCAGCACCAAAGCTTCAAGAACCGGCTCCTCTACCGCCAATGGCTTATGCGGTTGGATTTTCTTCCATGGAATGTTATCAAGGTCATGGTGGGGGTCCTTGCTATTTTGGTGGACCAGCCCCACCCCCACCCCCGTGTTATGAGACTTATGCTTATGGTAGGCCAGTTTATGATAGCTGGGGCGGCGGGGGCTACAAGTATGATAATGCGAGCCAAGGAAACCCAGAAACTTGCTCAATCATGTAACTGAGCGCATCATCAATTCATGACATAGTTGAATTTGATGATAATAATAATAATCTTCCTCACTTCTTTTCTTTTTCTTTCAGCATGTGGATGTATTTATTTTTATTTTTATTTTTCTTGATTATATTATATAGAGGCTTTATAGGTCATAAGATGATTAATAAGTTTGGTGGTGGTGGACAAATTTGTGAGTCATTTGTTACCATAACTTCAATAAAAATAATTAAAGTCTCTATCAATTAATGATTTGCTTTTACATGGTGCCTTTCCTTTCACTTTCTCTATGTGTTAGTAATTTAGTCGATGTCTTTCTTTTAAAGCTAGCTGCAGGTATTGCAAATCCAGATCCAGGTAGGATCATGGAATTTTATAAAGATTTCAAGAAAAATTGGTAGCTAGAGGCTAGAGCTACTTAATTTGTCGGTGATAAGCCGCTAATCATCTACAAACTTTATGATTAAGATTCATGTCAGTCTTGCGACGTAATGCCTTTATGCCTCAAACAATATAATATAATTATATATATATATATATATATATATGTGCGCGCTTAATAAATGATAACAACAGCTAGAGTTAGCTAGCATTTTGGTTGTGGAATCAAGAATCAAGATACGTATTTAATCTATTGTCTTGTGTCTTATTTGTTTCATGAAAATGTCTTGTAACTGGTAATTAATTAGTGATATATATATATATACGCATAAATAATCTGATGTATAGTAGTAATAATTACTACTATTGTAAAAGCACTTTTTAATTTAAAATTATCTTCTCAATCCATCAAGTCAATAATGTTAAAAAAAAAAAAAGTAAGAGAAAAAATAGTTTCAAAGTTTCATCTTTTCTTTTCTTATTATTCACTCGTTCTGTTTTCAAGATCCCCTCCCATTTTTGTAGAACAAAAATAAGAAAATGAATGTCTAAGATGTCATACATTCAATATGAATATGTTTGCTGTAAAAATTATATATATATATATATATGTATATGAATATGAAGAAGGGAATTCATTGACAAATAAAATAATTGAAGGAACCTTCTCAAACGCAAAAGCACGTAGATCATGGGATCAATCAAAATCAATTCAACATTATTCATACTGTAATATATATATATATATATAATCCTTTCCTTTGCTTGTTGCTTCATTACAATATGACCCAAATCTAAATGGAGTATTTAGTTATTTTTCTTAGCTAGCTTAGCTAGTTGGTGAAAAAAGCCAAACCAATTACATAACAATCGTATCGTATTTGTAGCATCCAAAAGAAAAGGTCACCTCCGGTGGGCGCCTCCCAGGCCAGTCCGCAAATGTTGACGTCAAACCAAAGTAATGTTTCCTTGGCAAGGGAATTAGGTTGGGTGCATTAATTAATTAATTAATTAATTTATCAAGTTTCAGCTAGCAGAGCAGAGCAGACAAGACAAGCTACATCAAACTCTAATTATTATTTCCAAATTTCTTTTTATTCATCTCAAGTCAACACAACACTCGTAAGTTTTCAAGCTGGCAATTGTCATGTGAGAAAAATAATTTAGATGCAATGTATGTATCGGTTGGAAAATTGGACTGATACGCATCATATTATTCTCTCCTGACGATATATAGCATTAACATTTTACAAGCAGTCAACCACCACCATTTTTGGGTTTGTCGTGTAAGCAACTAATAATTAGCTAGGGTTACCCTACCTCATTCCTCTATCAGCTTTGGGGATTTTATGATTATTAGCGTGTAAAAACAAATTAAGAAAATTAAGCTATTAGAAGGAGCGGGTGGTTTTGTCGGTGCAATATCAATCAAAACAAAATAAGAAATTAAGATATGTATGATTTAGCAACAAGACATGAAATTAATTAATTAATTAATGGAGAAATAATGTGTGAATCGAGTAGTGTATAAAATGGAGAAATAAGTTAAGAAGTCTAATTTTGAAGGAATCATTACATCATAGCTTCCTTCTAAAATAAAAATAAAAAAGGATGCCATTGTCGGTGGTCAGCAGACTCAGCACCCAAGTCCAAGTGGCCAACTCCTTCAACTTGGCATACACATTAATAGACTCCGAGACTAATTTAGGTTTATGTGACTGAATTTTAAGAAAATAACAATAATATATGGGATATCTGGAAATTATGATGGCTGTTTAAATGTTTATGAGAAAATGAAGCCTTAGGCGCTAAATGTAATTTAGTTATATATATAATACTTTGTTGGATGGCATGGGGAGAGCCAAGAGACCTTGGCAGGTCAAGACTATTAATACAAAGAGATGACAACCAATTTAATGGATTTTCACCAAATTGGGCAACCTATGCTGCACTCTTACGAGCTTATGGAAGAGCTAGCTCGATATGCTGAGGATGCTCTTAACATATATAATTAAAGAGATGAAGGATAAGTGATTGGAGTTGACTGTTATTCTGTACAATTAATACCCTTAATTTTGGCCATGTGTGCTGATGTTGGCTATGGAGATGAAGCTGTTGAAAATTTTGAAGACATGAAAAATTCTGGCACTTGCAAGTCTGACAGTTGGACATTTTCATCTTTGGGTACCATATATATATATATATATATATTCTTTCTTGTAGTGGGGGAAAGTTTCAGAGGCAGAGAGAGGATATTGTGAAGGAGATGTTGGAAGCAGGTTTTGAACCCAACATCTTTGCTCTCACAAGTCACATCACTTATCCAATGCTATGGGAAAGCCCAGCGTACCGATGATGTTGTGATCGAGGAGGTTTTGGAATATTTGGCGATAACTCTAGATGATCGGTTTTGACACCTAGATAAGAACTTGCTAAGCAGACGGATTGCAAGGAGAAGGCTAATCAAAGTACTAGGTCATATGGTAAAACTTTTGGTAGAGGAGCAAAATCGTGAAGGGAATTTTAAGAACGAGGCATCTGAACTTTTAAATTATATATATAAATATATATATATATATATATATATTGTTGAGAAAAACTTAGAGTAGATAACTCTAATTTTACCACTCAAAGAAGAAAGTTTAGATTTTAGGAAAACTCACAAATGCTCACACTTCACTCTAGACTACACTCTTTAGAGAAGAACTCCTTAGGAAAACTTAGAACTTTTATTGCTTATTGAAGCTTACTACTTGATGATTTACAAATGCAAGGGAGGGGGGTATTTATACAATACCAAGACAAACACAAGCCACACAAATATAAAATCTAAATTAATTACAACCACCCATTGTTGTTTAATAATAACCACACATTTAAATCACACAACTACAACCACACATTAAACCACACAACTACAACCACACATTAAACCACACAACTACAACCACACATTAAACCACACAATTACAACCACACATTAAACCACACAATTACAACCACACATTAAACCACACAATTGCAACCACACATTGTTAGGCTTTTATTTTTTTCTTGGGCTGGTATTGGACAATTTAACACTCCCCCTCAATACCAGCTCTTCCTCTTTGCACCATGTTGAGTTGACGACGAAACATTTCAAATTTGTTGATACTCAAACCTTTTGTGAATAAATCTGCCATTTGATCATCTGTCTTGATCTGCTTCATCTCAATCTCTTCTTGTAGAACTTTTTCTCTGATAAAGTGATAATGCACTTCTATATGTTTGGTTCTTGCGTGAAAGACTGGATTTTCTGCCAAACGAATTGCTGACTGGTTGTCGCAATACAACGGAACTGCATAATCTACTGGTTGATGTAGATCACTCATTAGTTGTATCAGCCACGTACACTCTTGAGCTGCCATTGCTGCTGCTCGATACTCAGCTTCGTAGTTGACAATGATACCGTTGGTTGTCTCTTACTGCACCAAGAAATTGTTCCAGAACCAAGTTTAAACATGTACCCAGTTGTTGATCTCCTGGTGTCATGATCTCCTGCATAGTCAGCATCACAATAACCAACTAACTTACAGTCTTCACCTTTCTTGTACAAAAGACCATAATCTATTGTACTTTTCACATATCTCAGTATTCGTCGAACTGCTTCTAAATGAGGCTTCTTCGGATTTTGCATATACCGACTCATCACACCAACTGTATAAGAAATGTCAGGTCGAGTCAAGGTTAAGTAGATCAAGCTACCTACCAATTGTCGATACATAGTTGCATCTTCCAAGTCTTTGCCTTCAAGTGCACACATCTTGCCATTTGGTTCCATCGGTGTTGAAATTGGCTTGCTCTCGAGCATTCCAAACCTTTTTAGCAAATCTTTAGAATATTTTTGTTGACAGAGAAATATTCCTTCTTCTCTGTGATCAACCTCTAGACCAAGAAAGTGCTTGAGTTGTCCAAGTTCTTTCATTTGGAAACGAACTGATAAATTCTCCTTGGTTTGAAGAATTTCTGCCTCATAATCACCAGTTATGATTAAATCATCCACATATATCAATACGATAGCTAGCTTTCCTCCATTAGCTTTGACAAACAAGCTGGAATCTGCAGGTGTCACTGAATAACCACTATGAGTTAAAAATTCAGCAATCTTACCATACCATGCTCTAGGTGCTTGTTTCAATCCGTAAAGTGCCTTTCGCAGCTTACACACATGCTCAGGATGATTTTGGTTTTGAAATCCCAATGGTTGAATCATGTAGATTTCCCGATCTAGCTCTCCATGAAGGAATGCATTCTTCACATCCATCTGCCACAAGTTCCAGTCTTTGTTGGCTGCAAGGGCAAGTAGGACTCGTACGGTTGTAAGTCTTGCCACCGGACTAAACGTTTCATCATAGTCTAGCTCATACTTCTGAGAGAAACCACGAGCCACCAACCGTGCCTTGTACCTTTCAATCGACCCATCTGGACGATGTTTTATCTTGTAAACCCACTTGCAGGATATGGGTTTCACATCTCTTGGTTTTGGCACTAGATCCCAAGTCTGATTCTGCTCAAGCGCAGTGATCTCTTCTTTCATAGCCATAATCCACTCAGAACTCTGTGATGCTTCTTCAAACGTCTCAGGTTCTGTTGCAATTGGTTCTTCCACTATGGCTGCATTAGCATATTTGGGATTTGGCTTCCGTGCTCTTGTTGTCCTTCGGATTTGTGATTGTGGAGATGGTTCTTCCACTTCACTCGATCTAACATCTGGTTGATACACACCAGTTTGCCAAGGACTCTGGACTAACACTTGCTCGTCATCATCATCATCACATAGGTCTTCTACTTCGTCTGAAGTTGATTGAAGTTGGACAATATACTCTCCCATTTTCTGTTGTAGCATGTCTTCAAATTCTTTTGAATCTGACAACACCTCCTTTTCTGAGGACCACCAAGAAGATGCTTCATCGAATACCACATTGCGTGAAGTGTAACATCTTCCACTCGTAGGATCACAACATTTCCACCCTTTCCTTTGGTTGTCGTATCCCACAAAGATACACCTAGTTGCTTTCTTATCAAACTTGCTACGTAAATGATCAGGAACAAATACATAACATACACAACCAAATACTCGAAAGTAGCTGACTGAAGGTTTCATTTTCCACAATTTCTCAAAGGGTGAAACAAACTCTAACCTTGGTTGAGGAAGTTTGTTGATCACATGGGCTGCGGTTCTCATAGCTTCGGCCCAAAATCTTCCGGGTACATTCTTTGCATGCAGCATACTCCGACAAATTTCTGCAAGATGCCGATTCTTTCTCTCTGCTACACCATTCTGTTGTGGTGTATTGACACAAGTATACTGATGACGTATGTTGCATTCTCGTAGGTATTGAGAGAATTCGCCTGAGCTATATTCTCCTCCATTGTCTGTGCGCAAGCAACATATCTTCTTTCCCACTTCTCCTTCAACTATCTCTTTGAACTCTTTAAACTTTGAGAAAGTGTCAGACTTTTCTTTCATAAAGAAAACCCACACATACCTGGAGAAATCATCAATAAACGTCACCATGTACCGCATTCCACTAATTGATGGTTGCTTAACGGGCCCAAATACATCAGAGTGAACTAACTCTAATGGTTCTTTTGCTTTAAACTTTGACTCCTCGTATGGCAATTGGTGTGCTTTACCATATTGGCATCCTGCACAAACTGTGTCTGTTCTTATGTCAAGCTGAGGAAGTCCCTTAAGCATCGACTTCTTCATCATCATACTTAGCTTGGAATAACTAACATGACCTAACCGCATGTGCCATAAATCTGCTGTATCGCTCCTTCTTGTCTTGTCTACATATGCTGACTCTGCTGACATCACGTAGACTGACTCCAGACGTCGTCCTTCCATCATCGGCTGTCCTGAGATTTTGAGATCACGATATACCTTCACATCTCTTGGACCAAACAGAATATGGTGACCTGACGATGTTAATTGTGCCACTGAAAGCAAATTTTTCTTCATGCCTTGGACATGGTAAACATCTTGTAGTGGTACCTGATTATGACTATATCGAGGTGCTACTACCGTCTTACCGATGTGAGTAATCGGTAATCTTGAATTATCAGCTGTCACAACAATGCGATTTCCCTTGTATTCTGACAGGTTCTGCAACTTCTGTTTATCGCCTGTCATGTGATTTGAGCAACCTGAATCGACAATCCAGTCATTCTCATAGTCAATTCGGTCAGCCGTTGTTACTGTGAGAGCTAACTCTTCCTCTTCCATAGCAAAAAATGCTTCAGCGTCCCAATCATCTTCGCTTTTCTCCTTTGTACTAGAAGTAGCAGCATTGCTCTCAGCGGGCCTTTTGTTAAACCAACAATCTTTTGCCATGTGACCTTTCTTGTCACAGTTGTAACAGTTACCTTCAAATCTTTTATTGTTGCTACGATTCTTTGAAGCTCCCCCTGGACGAGAGCTCCCTTCTCCTTGATGACTTTTTGTCTTGTCACCATACTTTTTAGATCCACCACCGACGTGCTGTTTGAATTTGCCTTTGCTTTTGTTGGTGTAGAGTGCTTCCTCTTCACTTTTCAACGAGACCCCTCCCATTTGCTTGGCCATAGATTCTTGACCAACAAGCAAATTTTCAAACTCTACAAGTGATGGTTGAGTTGGCCATCCTTGTATAGCGGCAACGAAGCTGCGATATTCGGGCCTCAAACCATGGATAATTATTCTTTTTACCCTGGTATCTCCAATAGCGGCTGTAGGATCTAAATCAGAAATTTCACGGCATAACGTTTTTACCTTGTGAAAGTATTGAGCAATCGGTATATCTCGTTGTGCAACTGATAACAATTCATTCTCAAGAAGTTGAAGTCTTGTGTCATTCTTTCTCGAAAAGAGTGCATCTAAAGTATCCCACGCTTCTTTTGGCGTTTCTAGCTTTTGTATGTGTTCCAACATTTCTTCTTCAACTGTGGTCTTAAGGGCAAACATGGCTTTACCCACTTTAATCTTCCATTTGCGCAAGGTTCCTTGAGCATCTTCTTGCTCGGGCTTCGTAACTTCACTACCACCAACGACTTCCCAAAGGTCTTGACCTTGTAGGTAAGACATCATACACGTCTTCCACGTGTTGTAATTTTTGTGATTGAGCTTCTTGATTCCTCCAACTACTTGAAGATCACCCATCGTGTCGGCAAGACTAACAATACCGAACAAGCTTGATTTTGAGACACAAACTTGTAGAGTACAAACTCCTCACAACTCAAGAACGCTCAAACCAAAAATAGTACCTGAATAACTATTTCACCGTGAATAGTACCGTATACGTGAACAGTATTGTACGTATGTCGTACACTAGAACAAATCCAGTATACGTTAACAATTACTGCAAAAGTATACAACCACACGTATGAATAGTAACCGTATCTGTGAATAGTGACCGTATACTGGAACAGTGACCGTAGCCCGTGAATAGTGCACCAGGTAGGTTCCCAGGAAAGAGAGGTGGGTCACTGATAGACACACTTAAATACCAAGTCTTTCCTAGCCAGAACTTCCCTAGACACTTTCACACTACCACACTTTATTTCCAGCAACAAGAATAATTCTTTTCTGATGTGGAAGATCAGACAATACTGCAACCACAGAGCATACTAAGAACCAACACTTTCACTGCAGCGGAATAAGGACCACGAACCAATGGCTCTGATACCAATTGTTGAGAAAAACTTAGAGTAGATAACTCTAATTTTACCACTCAAAGAAGAAAGTTTAGATTTTAGGAAAACTCACAAATGCTCACACTTCACTCTAGACTACACTCTTTAGAGAAGAACTCCTTAGGAAAACTTAGAACTTTTATTGCTTATTGAAGCTTACTACTTGATGATTTACAAATGCAAGGGAGGGGGGTATTTATACAATACCAAGACAAACACAAGCCACACAAATATAAAATCTAAATTAATTACAACCACCCATTGTTGTTTAATAACAACCACACATTTAAATCACACAACTACAACCACACATTAAACCACACAACTACAACCACACATTAAACCACACAACTACAACCACACATTAAACCACACAATTACAACCACACATTAAACCACACAATTACAACCACACATTAAACCACACAATTGCAACCACACATTGTTAGGCTTTTATTTTTTTCTTGGGCTGGTATTGGACAATTTAACATATATATATGTTGGTTCTGATGTAATTAAAGAAGGCTTATTGTAATTGTTTAATTGATCTCTAGCTGCGTTAACCTAGCTGCTAGATCTGTTAGAAAGAGCTTGATTGTGAGCTGCTACTGCTAGAGCTGGGGCTTTCCCTTGAGATTTACGCTGCTGATATAAAATCTAGGTCTCCAACCCAGTGGTCTGGTCCTTGAATCTTAAGGTCTGTCTCTTGGGGCCGGCTGCACCTCTAACTGCACTGCACTGCACTACACTACATGTTTGGATTAATTATGATTTGACCAAAGTACGTACGTAGTGGAGTCTGGAGAGGAGCTTCCCCCATTGCAATTGCTTGGAATCAATATTAATACTGGACATGGGTAACACAAATATTCAGAGAAAGGTTTGGCAACTGTCTTTGAGTCACATGATCACATTTGAAGGAACTAAATGCTCCATTAATTCCATGAAGCCCCTTTGGAAGGTTTTTGACAACAAAGGTTGCAGCCAAGTCGTGATTGGACCTGACTTAGTGGTGGCTTAGGTAGTGTGCTAGCTCATGAACAAGTACTGTTTGTACCAAGGTCACCTCTTTAATTGCATCCGTATGTAAGTAATGTCTAGAAATAGAAATGTATTTATTATATATTTCTCGAAATATTCCTCTAATGCCTTTGTTGTTAGCATTCTCTAATTTGATGGTGGAAAATTTTGTTAATTTGTACCATGAGACGGTATATATATTTCTATACCCTGATGTTTTACAAAGTTAATGAAGTTAGGAAAAATTATATATATGTAGTCTTGCAATGGTTAGGCCACCTATATATGATATTACTTAATTTTTGTTTATGCTATCTATGATTCTTGAGTATCTTAACAAAATAAGTGCATATTTGGGTGTTAATAAACTATTGAATTAGTAGGTGTTTGAGGAGGTAAAATTAACTGGATGGTCTGTGGATAAACTATTGAATTAGTTTGGATGAAAGATGCTTTTTTTTTTAAAATAATATATATATATATATATATATATATCCCCAACATCAACTAATTAGCTGTGACTTAGGCTTTAATTAGTTTTGCACATGATTATGAAAAGAAAATACTAGTAGCGATCGAGTATCAAATGTCAATGCTAACAAGGGTATGTCGGAACCTATGAATGCCGGCTATAAAGCTGAGAATTATTCGATCGCCTAATGCCTCCTCATGCAAACCACCAGTCATAGACTCTCGGGATTACACTATTTACTTTCTTTTCTTTTTTTTTCACCAGTCATAGACTCTCGGTACTTTTTTATTACTTTTTAATCCAATATTTTTTAATTATTATTTATAAGTATAACTTTTATAATTAATGATAGTATCTTACATGTGTGAATATATGGTAATGATAATAAGTATATTAAAAAGTAAGGAATTAAAAAAAAAAAAAAATGACTGAATTCTTAACCTGTACTTGGCAAATTTTATTCCCGGATCATTGACCTGCCAATTCAATTCCTTAATTAACCCATAAAAAAACTCACACCAAAGTGCAATTATATGCTGTAATTAAACTTTGAAAAGGGGATTATCTAATAATGAAGAGAGTGATGGCTTGCACGTCGAATTCTGTCTCAGACTTGAAAGATTAATATAAAGTTGATAAGAGTACTAATAATTCAAAGAAAAGAATGAACGAAAGAACGAACGAAGCATGGGGAACTGCATAAACCGTTTGTTCTCTCCGGCGCATCAGAAGGCTAAAGTGGTTCTCATCTGTAATGAAGGAGAAAAGGAGTTTAGAGGCTCAACGCTAGTGAAAGAGGTCCCTTCTTGTGGCCCTCACCATAATGGCTATGAGTTGGTCCACTATTCGCTGTTGCCTCCTAGTCCTAGTCCTAGTCCTAGCAGTAGAACTGAACCTGGAACTGGAACTGGGGGGGAGGCTGCTGGCTGTCTCCTGCCACATCTGATGCACCCTCAAGATCACCATTCAATTTCTCTCAAAATTACCAAAAAAGAAAGCTGCCAAGGACGTAGTATAAGGATTCTGGTTTCCAGGCAGCAACTTGAGTTTCTCCTCAGAGATGCAAACATGTTTCGGTCTACGAAAATAGCCATCCGACCCTCACGGACTTTTAACCGAGGGAATCGGAAATGGCGGCCATCTTTATCTGCCATTCCTGAGCTGCATGATTTTTAAAACTATATATATTTATAGGATTTCAGGGGAACTGTATAGTATATTCGTAAAAGGTGTAGATCGATATATAGTAACCGGGGAGACTGTTTCTGCCATGTTTTTCTTGCAGTACGTACGTACCTTCTCTCGCCCTGATCTTTTGTGATTTTCTGCTGTAGGAGCAGGTTATGATACTATCAATCTAAAGTGCTTTGTGTGTTTGAACTTAATTTGAAGCATGGTAGCAAATTTATTATCTGTAAATAAAAATTGGCTAGGAAAATTTTCAAGAAGGAAAAAACAAAAGGCTATGGAAAATGGAACTGGCATGGTTTTCATGATAGCCACTAATTAACTGACAAGTGCTCTCATTCTCTTGATATTGCAATTTGCGATCAATAAGAGGAAAGTCAGATTTATGAGCCACTGCAAGCAATAATACGGTTTAGTTAAACTGTCAGTCGACGACATCGAACAGTGTTCTCGCCTAGCTACTAAGATACGACTGTGACTTGGATACTCTTTTCGGGTTTACCCATGTTCTACTAAGACAGTATATATATATATATATATATATATATATATATATATATATATATATATATATATATATGTTGATGTGATTCTCCGTACAGTTCTTGTGCTTTAAAACTTAATAGTCTTAGTTCTTTAACATTTCCCCCGTTTCTGTATAGTACCCGGCCCGTTAAGCTGCTCTAATTTTTGCATTAATTCTTTTCCAGTTAGGATTCTACATCTAGTATATATACTTGTAGTATCTCCAACATTAACGTCAGTTGTAGATGGTTTAGTTCTGTGAGGTTGATCAACCCCACAGTATTCAGGCGACTCTACTAAGATGAATGCCTGGTAATGTAAATGATGGGGAGCCTCTTGGCCCTGGAGAATGCCTCTCCTTCGAATATGCCAATAGCTTTAGCTACCCTCCCTCCCTCACTCTCTCATCAGTTGCCTGCTGCATGCTGTGCTGACTCACAGCTGCCTACTGATCATGACTTAGGCTCACTATATATACATAAAATGTTAATATATAGTGTTATAATGTTGTCTACTTGTATTAACTAAGTATCATAAATATATATATATATATATGGTAAGTGAGAGATCAAGGCTGACGGGGCTTGAGAGTTGAGTCACAACAATTGTAAACCCTCAGTCTCATCTGTTATCGCTTGCTTATTTTTTGAGTTTTGATTGATCTGGTTTTTGCTTATCCATGGGTGTTTTTTCATTATAATAATTTAACATATTGCGACTTTATTGGATGAAAAAAATAAGAAGGAATAATCTAACGTTGGATTTCTCTCCCCCTAAAAATCCACATCAAGTCATCAAGTGTACAGAGTTGATGTAAGTCTCCAACTCTGTGCCCTTTTTCCACACACAATTAAGCGTTTAAGGCCTGAAGTGGAAAATGAATTGGGCTATAAAGGTAGACGTTAAGATTTAAACTGTACAGGCCGAGGCCTATCCTAACTCGGACCAGGCATACCCACCACCCAAAGTGCCGGCAAGCAAGCATGCATAGCTGCCAATTGCAGATACTCCAGTCCAGTCAGGATTAAGGAATAAAACAAAGCAAACATTGCAATAGTACAATGGAATTAATTCAACCTAGAAAGATCTTCATTCTTCGGAAAATAAAAAAGACGATAAAAATAAGGTTCTGCTAGCGGAAGAAGGAAAATGTTTGTAAGGTCAAGAGAAACAAACCGCTGAAATTTAACTGTCAAATTAATATCCATAACTGTAAGTAAAATCTGAGACTCCAACCATGGCTGAAAGTATTTGGGAAACGATCTAGAAACTGCCCCCTATAATCACCAAGAATTGCAGAGATGGGGTTCTTCAACAACTCCAGTATAGGCTGAAAGATGGTGTATCAATGGGGTTCTTCAACAACTCCAGTATAGGCTGAAAGATGGTGTATATAGCCCCAGTGCTGACTGTGAGAGCATAAAGTGCGTATCTCCTCACATTGTCCCAAAAATCCTCCTCCATTAATGGCCCTTCAGGACCCAAAGCCACAGCCTTTTGGACATCCGCTCCCATAAGCTGCAGCAATGCGAACCCTATAGAAACAGCTCCCACTATCAGAAACCGTGAATAATAACCGCTTGAAGTAAGCTCTCTTTTGGGGGTTTCTCCGCAATCTGCAGGTGAGAGGAGTTGTAGAACCTGCATTGGTTTCTGTATCACAGTGGTTTTAGGAGGAGGACCCCAGAATTTGTCTTGAGATGATGGTTGTAACTCTGGAATGTGATAAATAATGTAATGGCTGGTTGAAGGGGGTGAAAAATAGTGGAGAATTTGTGGTGAGGTTGGTGTACCTTGGGGCTGGGGCTGGGGCTGGGGGGTAGATTTGGAGTCTGAGCGTAGAGCTCTTCATTTTCCTCCAGACTTACTGAGCTTCAAGAAACCTTACTGTTAAAAGTATTGGATATTGGTAAGACAGATTTATTTGGATGGCATGGCATCTATGATCTATCTACATTCTACAGTGCGGGTAAAGAGGATAGGATGAAAACAGTGGTAAAAAAAATGAAAACAGATAGGATAGGATGGGCTAGAAATGCGGGTAAAGAGGTTGAGGGATGTCAACGAAGATTGAGATAATGTGTAGACGAGACTAGATAAGAAAGACAGCAGACCAGTTTCTTAGTCTAGTAGTAAGTAATAAAGAGTTCATAATTTGGAATTTCCATCTTTTCAATCAATGTAGTTTAAAATGAAAGTTTGTTGTTGAGGTAATTATTCCTTCTTCAAAGGGAATAACATATTTTTGGGCGAGAATAAGTTGTTAAGTTTAATCTCAACATTGAAATATATAAGAAGGAAGGTTACAGGTACAGGCTACAGGGTTAGACTTAGGGCCAGGGCTGGGCTGGGCTGGGCTGAGACAGTTGAAAATTGAAATTGAGACGTTGCTTCAATCGCAGTCCTTTTCATCCTCCTATCCTATGACTCCATCCAGACAGAGTCACATACAAGAATATATCCCTAACACATATAACCAATTTCCATTTATGCCCCTCTTCTTTTTCTTCCCTGCTCTCCACTGCCCCTGCAATCTCTGACTCTTGTCTTCTCTCTCTCTCTGAAGCAGCTGTAACCTTTCTTTCTTCATTCCCTTTCCTCACTCCATACCATAGGTGTACCCTTCATACATTGAAACCAAAAGGCTACCCATAACCAAAACCCTGCCCTTTTCTTTTCTTTTCTTTTCTTTTCAAAGTCTTTTCAGCTTTCAATGATTTCGACTCCTCCTTTTTCCAATTATTTTTCCTATTTAGAGGTGGGGTTGTGATTTTGGCGCTGACTAATTCTTGTTTTTTTTTTTGTTAATCCCATCTGAGTCCCTCAACTCTATTCTCTGGGCCTTGTTAGTTTCTTGGCTTGGATTTCGGCTCTAAAACCCGAATTCTCTCTTTATTCTACCTTGTTTTCTGCTATTTCTTTTCTCCATCAACTGCGCATTGTCCAATTCCATCGCCTTTTGGGTCTTAGGCGTTCCATCACTTTTCAGTGTTTACACAGCTGGGTCTAAACTGGGCTATTCACACATCACAAGCTTTAAACTGTGCAGTTTCAACAAATGTGAGAAAGGGGGGCAGGTTAAAGCAGTAACATAATTTTGGAGAATCAAAGATGTGTTCCCTCTGAAATCAAAATGTCTGAGACTGAGAATAATTACAGTTTTGTGGGTTGGGAGGAGCGCATTATATGCCAAGAGCGTGGTAACCGTTTAGTTCACTTTTACTTGAAGGAAGCGTCTGGGATTTTAGTGCTCGCAGTTGTAGGTACGGAGAGGAGCATAAGGCATATGATTTATGTTGTTTCGAGTGGGTTCCTGCAGGCGTATGGCTTCCATGGGTTTATCAATGCCAATACTAAATGGCGAGCAAGACGGGAAGTTGTTGAATGGTTGCAGTCGTTGGTCTCAATGAATCATCGTCCCCTGTCAGGTACTTATATATTTCATAAATGATGGATATTTCTTTTCAAGTTTTTATGTAAAAATGGAAAGTAGCCGTTAACAGTTCTTTAATTGTGAGTTCAACTTGGTCTTGCAATCAAATACTCAAAGAATTGTTGAGACAATTTCCTTATGGAATAGAAACAAACTTGATAGCATGAAATACTATGCTTGTCAGCTATCACTGGATGAACTTTTTTTGGAGTATTTGATGCATTGTTGCATTAGAACCTAAAATTATGAGGTAATTTACTGTGTTTAGTTAAGTTTGAGAAACCTTTTTGTGTAGAAATTAATTACCTGATACTGTATCACCAAGGTTTTCCAATTGAGGCTGATTACACTAATTGAATTAGCAGATTATATTCTTATAAGTGTGATTGAAGCATTATTATTACTCATTAAATTTTGTGGTCAAAACAATGTCAAATAAATGGAAGCTCTTGATAATTGTTGTAACTAATCAATTTGCAGAAAGGGCTACCATGATCGCCTTGTCGGCAGCCTGGTTTTCCAAGATACCATGCCATTCTCTTTTTGTGTGTCTAGAAGATCCATTCTCTTTGCTTTATGCAACAAAAGAGGGTTGATCTTGATCAGGGTTATATCATGATGTATAAGTAGAATCACACAGCTCACTTGAGATGCAATTGTACTTGTGTTGCAATGTTGTGGGAACTGTTAAAATGCAGTCTACATATGTCTAAAACTGAAAAACCACTGTTATCGGAAATTTGGAATGTCGTTTGGATACAGCATATACACTCCTAATTGCCTTTGTTTTTCTTATTGCTGATGTTTCTGTCGTATTCTTAGTCATAGGTGAAAAGCTTAATGATATTAGTTTTAAATAATACTTGCTTGCCTCAACTAATGTGAAAATCTTATGAGAAAGTCTAATGCTTTTACAGCAGGTATGCAGATGGATGATTCTATAAGAGGTTTTGGACATCTTGAATTACCAATGACCGAACTTGTTGGTTGTCAAACCTGTTTACCACATCAGATGGTATGCATGTCCCTTTGGCATTTAGGCTATTTTCTAGATTTCCTGCGCTTCTTTCTGTCTAGGATTGAAAAGTTTTATTGCAAATCCAGGTTGTTAGGAAACTGAAAGCACAAAATTCTGACATTTTGTGGTCTGGCATTGCTTGGATCTGTGCTAAACAGCTGAAACACTACCCATCTTTTTGCAGGAATGGGACCACCATAGCTGTAAGTACCAGCATATTGATCGTTATCTCTACATGTAGTGGAAAACTATTTATGAGTTATTGAACATGAATTCTATGTTTAAAGGCTCTTTCAAATATTCAAGATTTGTTCTCTTCCTACCTTCTTCTGCCAGGTTCACTCTTTTGTGTTTATAATGGCTGAAGAAGAAAGTCACTACCTTGGATACTTGGAAGATATGTATGAAGATAAGAAGGGGAAAAAGAAGGTGAAAGTGCGGTGGTTTCACAACAATCGAGAAGTCAAAGGTGCAATTCATCAGCTGAATCCTCATCCGAGAGAAGTCTTCATCACACCTCATGTTCAAGTTATAAGTGCTGAGTGTGTCGATGGTCTTGCAACTGTCCTGACTCCTAGGCATTATGAGAAATGTGTGGCCATTGTTCCTCAGACTTCACAATTGGCTGTCCATATGTGCTTTAGGCAGTTTAAAAATAACAAGGTGAAGCCCTTTACTCTTACCAAATTACGGGGATACTCTACTCAAGCAATTCTCTCTTCTTTAGACGAGCCACTTGTCCCTAAGCAAAAGGGAAAGAACCATAAGTCTCATGAGGAAGATGAGGGAGCATTGACTTTTGATGACCCTGAGAGGGTAACTGCTAAAAGAAATAGAAGTTATAAGGGACAAGATGGACTTGAAAGTGGTTCTGGGGGTAGAAATTCAGTTTCAGTCCCTGGGAATCAGATTATGAAATGTCAACCATCATATCCAAAGTTAAAATTAAGGTTCTCGAGGGAAAAAATGGGTATTCCATCACAGCTCCAATCTCCACTGTCTTTCAAAGTTGATGAGAAAATAGAGCTGCTTTGTCAAGATAGTGGCATTCGAGGCTGTTGGTTTAGGTGCAAGGTCTTGAAAGCATCTCAGAAGCATTTGAAAGTTCAGTATGATGATGTGCAGGATGTTGATGGGTCTGGTAATCTAGAGGTAAGCAAATTCCCCAAGGGAAACACATAATCGTGACAATGATATGGATATTGCGATCTTGAGCTTTTCCATACATTTTTCATATTTATGGAATATATACACTTTCCTTTTTTTAACATTATCAGAAATGTGGAAAAAACTGTATACATCGGGCAAAAAGTTAAAAGAAAACTGAGAATACGAGAATGCCATACTTTACCATGAGTTTTTCTCTTTTTTTTCCTCACTCCCCCTATTATTGAAAAGAAAAAAAACGTATAATTTTTAAATTTGTGTTTACATATAGGAATGGGTCTCTAACTCCAGAGTTGCGACACCTGATAAACTGGGTATGAGATGTTCAGGCCGCCCAACAATCCGGCCTTGTCCTCCCAAGGATACTACTACTACAGATTGTAAATTTGAGATTGGAGCACCAATTGATGTGTGGTGGAGTGATGGATGGTGGGAAGGTGTCACAACTGGTGTTGGCATCTGTGGTGATGATGACCTGCAAGTTTACCTCCCTGGTATGCTGCTTCATGGCAATGCGTGATGTTAATTTTTGTTTTGGAAAAAAAAGAATGAAATTAAATACCCATCTGTGCTTTACTATGCTCCTAACCATGTAGCCTTCATTAGTTGATTATGGTGATTCTGTATGAATAGATGAAGACAAGTTTCTGAGTGTCCGGAGGGAGAATACCAGAAGTTCCAAAGATTGGGTTGATAACAGATGGATTAATACAAACGGGAGGCCAGACATACTATCTTATCTATCTCCAGATATCAGTCCTAGCATGAATCCCTCAACATGCTCGGCTATGGTAGAAGCATCATCTGGGTGTGGTAGCATTGCATCAATGGAGCATAAGGTCCTCCTCACGACCACAAAACTCGAAGTTGTTAAAGAAGAAGAAGATGAAAAGGAATTACCCAGGCCAGCCTCCCGCGGTGATCCAAAAGACATGAATGCAATGAAAGTGGACAAAACTGGAGGTGCTGCTGCCTGCTTATGTGGAGAGGAAAGAGGATTGACGGCAATGCTGGCAAAAAGAGCGAGTCATTTTCTGGAGGAAGAGTTTGAAACCAATAAGGGATACCAAACTGTGGTATGAAAATGGTTTGGTCAACAACGTGGAGTTTCAACCCGTGTAGTAGATGGTGGGTGGTTCTTTTGGGTTGCTGTAAATAACATCAAACTGTTGGTATAGTAAATGCGAAAGATGATTCTCTAGTTTCTTTGGGGGAAAATGACAGTTGTATAGCTAGCTAGTTAGTTAAATAGGGTTTAGAGATCAAAATGAAAATATGCTAGGTTGAAGAGTTAATAGGATCTGTTTTGAGTTCAGTTTCTCTAGCTAGCGAGTAGGAATCAATTACCAATAATGGCGTTGCAGCACTCGAGTGAGTTATCCATGGTGCTATTCCAATGGCATTTTTGTTCACAGGTATAGATAGTTCCGACTGTAAGTAAAGGTTTCACTCCAAGGTTGGTTTTTGTCGGGCCAAATAGAAGGATTTAAGTGATTATTATTGTCATTATCCTTTCATTTTAAAGATTTAATTTAAGAAAATGAGAGAAAAGCAACAGTTTCTTGGCCAGTAGTTTTTGGAAGAAAAGATGAAGAAAAAGGCGTTATTGCCTACGAAACTGAAGAAACATCCCAAGTGTGGAATGCTCGAGAGAGAAACATGGATCCCCAGGTAATACTACCGCGGCGCAAAGTGCCGTCGACAGCTCCGAGAGTCCGCTCGAAACCCCAATTCTTTAGGATAGGCTTCTATCTAGCAAGCTCTCAAGGGAGCGCCCACGCATCATTTGCGTGTAAACACCCCCCCCCCAACAGTAGTCTACCCTTATCATTAGTTAAACTTGCATTCAACTGCACCCGACGTACAACTTACATTAGTTAAACTTACATATATTTGCATTCAACTGCGCCTGATCTATAATTTACAAACCATTTGAAAATTTTCAACACCAAAAAGGAGCAAAGTATGATAAGAAGCATCATTTTCCACCCATGTTTTTCCATTTGTCTTTGAGATCAACCTGAACAAATATAAAACATTAATAAATAAATAAAAACAAATATAATAAAATCTTCATAAAAGACAAAAAAAAATGACACTGAATATAAGCTTGTCGCATATTTACCTGAGTTCTATTTCTAAATGCTCCAGGATTGGATTCTAAAATAAGTTTCCAATGGGTTCCATACCTTTATTATGAAACAAATAAGGATAATAAGAAAGCAAGGGTGATAAACTACCAGAAGTATCTCTAATCTCATATTTGCTAAACAAGTAGTAACAACTACTAAAGCAAAAACCTAAAGCAGATGTAATATGCTAAGAGAGGATTATACACCCAAAAAATGAATCCATGACCTCAAATATAAGTTGAAAAAACTGAAACAGAAAAATAACATGTTTCTTAGATGTTGAAAACTTTTTCCTTAAGATAATCACTTACTTGACCGTGCCCTCCACCAAAGCTTTTTCTTCCTCTAAGGTCCACCTGTTAATTTTTCTCTTTCTTGCCCACTTTTTGGTTTCATGCTCTTTTAGTGGAGACACATGCTTTATCTTAGGGCTTGGTAAACGACATCTGTTCAAACAACTAGTTGTCCCATTGGTGGAGCCATCAATTGAATCCTCCCACTATAACGATAATCAACACATAAGATAGACAAATGAAAAGAGAAAACATAATAGAATTGAATGAATAAATAGGGATTTAATTAAAGAATGCAATGTAAAGAAAAGAAATATCAAATGAGCGTAAAAACTCATCCAAGATTTCACAAAAGAATGCCAAGGCAAGCAGGCCATAAATTTTTATATAGCAATTAAGGATACGAAGAGAGAAAACTTAGCAGGGGATTACAATTATGAATTAAAGCATGCAATGTCATGAAAAGAAAATCAAATGAGCCTGGAAAGTAATGGTAAAAGCTAATTCCAAGATTTCACAAAATAATGTCAAGACTGGTAAAAAAATTTGATTGTCTAGTAACGACACTAAATGTAAAAATGTGCACATTCAAATACACACCTCATAAGTGCGAGCAGTGCCGTTCCTCTCCATTAAGCTAGGCCTAAGCACTCTCTTCGGTCGGATGAAAGCTTCATTCCTCTCCTCAGCTTGAGCAGGTTTTGCAGAATGATTGACAGATGGAGCAGGAACACTCTTGTCCATCTTATTGTGGTCTTTTCTGATGGCCTTAACATGAAAACTTTTCGCTATTTCAGGTGCCACCCTTTTAGCTTGAGCAGGTTCTATAGTACGATTGACAGATGTTGCAGGAACACCCTTGTCCTTATTTCCGTCCCCTACAATGGCTTCAGTATGCAAATCTTTCCCTGCCATGTAAGATGCAATCCTTTCAGCAACTTCTAAGGCTTCGGGGAGAGGATCAGTTACTGCAGCTAGCAAGTCGGCAACACTGGACTTAAGTGCGTCTTGCAGTTCGTTAACTTCAGGAGTTGATAGGGAGCCATATTTCTTGCAAACCAGCCGGTCCTCCTCAGTATCAGCAATGACAACAGGTCCTTTATAGCACCTATGGGAAGAACCAAGGTCGCATCTAGTTTGAGAATTCACCCTCAGAATCCCTGCAGAACCAACCGATGTAATTAGAATAAATAATGGGCAAGTATGACCAAGATTACCACAACTAAACTTAACTGAGTAAGTATAACAATATGAGGCAAAATATACACAGAGAAATGAGTCAATTCATTCATACATACATTCTTAGACCAACAAAGTAAAAGCTTTTGTACTGCAAATTAATCATACATAGCATTACATAATCTCCGGAAAACAAAATTAAGACTTTTACTAGAGAAAAATGAAAAGAGAAGAGAAGGCTACGTTTTCCTTTGTCAGTGCAACAATGAGTAGTAGGACTGAAAGATGTTGCAGGATCACCCTTGTCCTTATTGCAGTCTTCCACAATGGCTTTAGTATGCAAATTTTTCCTTGCCATGTCAGAGGCAACCCTTTCAGCCACTTCTAAGGCTTCGGAGAGGGAATCAGTTACTCCAGCTAGCAATCCGGCAGTACTGGACTTAAGTGCATCTTGC
The DNA here is from genome assembly GCA_030761205.1 of Fremontodendron californicum. Taxonomy (NCBI): domain Eukaryota; kingdom Viridiplantae; phylum Streptophyta; class Magnoliopsida; order Malvales; family Malvaceae; genus Fremontodendron; species Fremontodendron californicum. The sequence goes on from JAULJL010000027.1 coordinate 144,733, forward strand.
AGCAGTTCGTTAACTTCAGAAGTGGATAGGGTGCCATATTTGCTGCAAGAAGGCCGGTCCTCCCCTGCGTCAGCAATGATAACAGGTCCTCTATAGCGCCTGTGGGAAGAATGAAGCTTGCATCTAGTTTGAGAATTCACCCTCAGAATCTCTGCAAAAGCAGAACCAACCGAGGTAATTAGAACAAATAATGACCAGTATGAGCAAGATTACCATAACTAAACTTAACTGGGTACGTATAACAATATGAGGCAAAATTTACACGGAGAAATGAGTTAGATTCATTCTACATACATTCTGAGACCAACAAAAAGTAAAAGCTTTTATACTGCAAATTAATCATACATAGCATTGCATATTCTGCGGAAAACAAAATTAAGACTTTTACTAGAAGAAAAAAAAATGAAAAGAGAAGAGAAGAGAAGCCTACTTTTCCCTTTGTCAGTGCAACGATGAGGATGAGGAGGAGGAGGAGGGACTTGAGCAGAAGCAGAGGCAACAGGATCCAGTGTTGGGCCCGCAGTGGAAGCCAATGCCAATCGAAGGAAGGCGGGCTTCATCGAGGAGCAGGCCTCCCCCAAATAAACTCTAATACGGTGCAAGGCTTCATCGTGGGTATTAATCCGCAACAACCTTCGAGAGGTCTCGGAATCCCAAAGAGCGGCTTCGACGTCGTCTCTCCATTTGGATAAATCAGGACCAAGAAGCTGGCTGGTCCCGGAATCCTCTAAATTTCGAATTCGGAATCGCCAAATCCGCTGAACGGCGTCGAAGTAGCAGGGCCAAGAGAGGGGTAAAGACTTAAGTGTGCAGTGGACAACGAGGGCACAAAAGGCAGCGCGCATGGTGTTGGAGGGGGGAAGGCCTTGTTCGCGATCGAGTTGTTCGATAATCTGGAGGGAATCAAGAATCCACTCGGAGACGGAGCCATCGGCCGTTCCTTCTCGAATGGAGTGGACGATGGAGGCTTTGTTGAGGAGACAGAAGGTGGAATAGTGGCCATTGTTTTCCTTGTTGAAGCTGTTGTAGTTCGAGTTAGAGAGGAATTGCTTAAGAAGGGATGAAGCAGCAGCAAGAGGAGCGGGAGCGAACAAATAATCCTCCATCTCTCTCCTCTCCACTTTCCACAATTGGTTTTCAAATATTTTCAAATGACACTCGTAAGCCCCAGCCCTAGCCCTAGCAGATATGAAAAAGACGACTCTTTTATTTTATCTTTTATATATATATATATATATATATGAAACATAATTAATAAAATAAAATAAAATTAATAGATTTAAATTTAATTAAACACTACACTACAAACAATGAGACAATTCAAACTTCTTACACCGCGCGTGGCGTGATTTGATTTGATTTGATTGTAAATACTATATATATTATATATGGTATTTACATTACACTACTATAGTCTACTGTCTAGTACCTTGCTACTTTTATTTATATTTTATTTCAATTTCAATTAATTTAATAATAAAAATTAATTTCAATTAACTTCTTCTACTACTAGTTGTACTTACATTTTGGTATATTATTATTATAAAAATTTATATTAATCTTAGGAAAACTTATTATGCATTAAACATGATTTTTTTTTTTATATACTAAAATTAAAGTAGTAGCAGTAGTAGTAGTTTTACATTATAGTTAGACATGAGACACTAGCTGTAGTATCTATCAAATTTAGAAGAAAATCAAAACTTTACAACAAAACAATATTGAATATTTCAGCCTTATTATTAAAGAAAGTCGTTAGTCCATACTTGGCAATAAATAGTATAGTATGAATTAGCAAAGCAATGGATGGATTGGATTTGATTTGATTTGATTCTATGAGGGGGAGGGGGAGGGGGGAGGAGCAATCCCCTTCTTGACCAGCATATCATAAACTCTATCAGTCTTGCTTGGTTCCATGTTGAACAAGGCATGAGCATCAGCTTTCTTAGTCACATTGCCTTTGAAAATCTCTTCCGAAATTTTCTGTAGCATCCTCAGATAAAGTGGTGGAGGTAGCCGAATCTCACTGCACACCCGCTTCTCCTGGGAGCCCACCAACCAAACTACAGTCAAATTAAAAATAAATAAAATATCTACAAATTAATTAGGAATAACATTCTTACTGTTTCAGACAGTAACTGGGTTTCTGCAAAACCCATTATATCCAAATCATTAGCATAGCTTGAAGAAGCCTGCGCTGTTGCTCTTGAATTAGAATTTGAATTTGAATTTGAGTCCTTGCCTACAGACTCAGAAGCCATGAATGAGTTTGGGGCTCCCTGGAGGACACCATCTTTTGCTCTCTCACAACTCTCTTCACCTTCCCTTTTCCTTTTTTGTTCAAGATATCGGTCTGCCTCACCTGATGTACGACAACCACCTGCTCTGCCTTCCTGCATATCATTCATTATTTCACGTGACAACAATCATTCATTCACCGTATTATGAAGGAGGAAAAAGTAGCCAAGCAGCAATACCAGGCATGAATAATACCTTGAGTTCTTCAATTCTTTTTAAAGTCCGGTGCTCAGCAATAACAGTCTCAAGCAATTCATCATGTTCTTCCTTGGAATGAAAGCGCATGAAGACATCATAACGTCCGCAAAGTGCCCTTTCCTCAGGAGATAAGTCCTTCTCAAAAGGATTAGGATATAACAAATTTCTTTCTAGGATGAAATCCTTTCTAAGCTTCCTCTCATCCAGCCTGGCAGTAGATTTATTTCAAACATGAGGTACAGAATGTATTGCACATATCTTCCTATTAACTAATATCAGAAATGTCTTTTTTCCTGGATGAGAAACCTAAAAGGGAATCAATTACAACAGAACAGAACTTCCAAGAGCCAATATGTATTGACTGAGGCATAAAATCCCTAATATCTTCCGATAGCCAAAACAGAACTTCCAGATATATGAAAGGCCAGCCAAAAACTCATAAACAGAAGAAGAAAAATGTTTGGAACATGACTTCATCCCACAAACAAAGTCCTTCCCCAACGACCTCAACTCCTTATTCTAATGCAATTTTATTCCTGTGTGCTAATATGGGCTTTACCTTTTTGCATCTTACAAGTTTATAAGGGCAGAATTAATTCTCTCTCCAGCATGAAACATTTTACCAACTGCCTACCTCTTTGAATAGATACGCAACACTCGCAGCTTAAGTTCACGCTCTTCCTCAGTATCAGTGTCTTTAAATTCCATCTCAGCCAGTAACTGCTCAGCATCATTGTCATACTCTGGATCAAACTCCTGCCTTTTGGGGTTATAACCACTCAACTCAACTAAAGATGGACCATCATTTCCCAAAGAATATGGCTTCTTTCCCCCAAAATTTCTGTCAATTTGAGGATCTACAAGACAATAATAACAATGAGTTAAATACTGGCATTGCAATATTAATATTATGATTATGGCTCCAGCCTCAGATACACTATAATGGCGGATAACAATGAATGCCAATGTGAAGCAAGCATCATATAAATGTGCCAACAACTTAATCCTATGTCATGTTCTCTAGTATGTGAATACAGAACCAGGAGGCAGTCTTTCAAAATGCAACTTTCACATAGACTCAAAGACAGCAGGAGAATCATTAGGATGACAACATTAGGCTTTGATTTATTGGGCATGCCAACCTGATTGTACCAGAAGCTCTTAAATGTGAACAGAGAGAATTTAAAAGATATCAGACCTTCCATTTTAACATTGCCATCTTTAACCTGGGCCATGCTCGATGCCTTCTTAACAGCTGCTGATGCTGTACTGCTACTGCTAGAACGTACCTGAGACTCTATATCTGAAGTTTGCACAAATAAGGCACAGAGCACAAGGATCACAGTGATGAGATTATTTGTGTACATATTGAATAAATCACAGCTACCTTGTCATGAATAAATCAAGAATCTTCCAGCAGGAAAAAAAAAAGGGGATAAATCAAGGCTCACCTGCATTTAAGGCAGATAGTAATCGGCCAGAACTACCGCCTTCAACTCTGGGTAAGTTAATAAATTTCACATAAGAAATAGCATAGGTGAACAAAGATGATACAAACAGAGAGGAGAATGGTAGTCATACTTGACTCTTGAAGGAGAAAAAGGAGATTCTTCTTTCACCAGAAGCTCCCCAAGCATAGAAGATCCTGAGACACTCTCAAGAAATTAATGATAAGAATTTGCATTAACAAAAGGCATCAAATTATAGTTAAGAAATTTTCTGTAGCACATGTAGCCTGCCTCAAACCATGTTCACTCTTGTTAGCTTCTCTACAGATGAGAATTATTCTACCATGTAAAGGCATGATAATTTCAAGCGAAAGGGGAAAGAACATACCACTGAAGATTATAGAAAGGAGAATAACTGAAAATTGAAACTAACCTTTCTTGTCCTCAGCATGCCCTTTAGCCATTGCAAGAAGCTCTTTTCTATTTTTTCCAACAACATGAGACATATCCTTTGAAGAAATAAAGTTGTCAAAGCTTAACTATATTCATCAAAAGGCACAACTAAAAAGAGATTCGATAGCTTTAAACTCTCATACCGGAAGAGGGAAGAATGGGGACTTCATATAAACATTACTATAGTGATCAATGCACTTTTCCTTACTCTTTGTCCCCACATGCTCAGCAACTTCTGCCCAGTTTCCGAGGCCATACATTTCAATTCCCTAGAATTAGAAAAGTTAAAACAGAAACAAGATTGATTTCCTTAATTGTTACACATATGAAATGCAGTACAGAACAGATCAAGAAGGATCAAACACTGCTTTAACAATGAGGATGAACATAGAAATACCTCTAGAAGCAATATTTCGTCATCTGCATTCCAGTCAGGACAGATAAGGGGAAAAGATAAATTGTCCTGTTAATCAAGACTCATTGTCAGCACTGAATCATAACATAATCAAAGCTACAGCAACAGATATGTGATGCAGAATAAATAAGCAAGAAAAACTAAAATCATAAAATAGGCATTGCTGCAATACTGCTAAATGGATGTAAAAGATTTGGATAACAGATTTTCTCCAGCACAGGAAAAAGTTAACCAAAAACCTATTCATTAACGACATAAACCAGCAAAAAGAAATTGACAATTCAGAAAGTTATCAGGACTGTAAAAAATGTTTCCAGAAGGCTTTTACTAACCATGACCCTGTAAGGATGGTTGCTTTTATGAGGCGCAACCTCAGCTCCAACAGAAAAGCACTCTATACATAGATCGAAATCAGGACACATAGCACATTTGATACGGATCTTTCCTGTAATGTCTTTGTTGCAATAATTGCAGTGGTATAAAGCCCGTTTCCCTTCACTTGTTCCTTGACCTAGCTCCAAAACGGATATAAGATGGAAAAAGGTCACAATAGTTTGTGAATGAACAAAGAGAATTATCTCTAAAGGATTAATGGTTAAGAGAAAATCGGTATTCTGAAGAACAAAAGCATTTTAGCATTCTTCGGAAGGGCCAATAATTTAAAATAATCACAAAATCACCAGTACCATGCCCTTTAGAATCTTGTAGAAGCTAATAGTAATAATATGTATCTGACCATTTATTAGAACTTTTACACATGCAATATATGATACCAATCTTCTTAGGGTAGAATTATGGGTCAATTTTTAGCAACTATAGCCAGGTCTCAACTAAAGATAGAATATTGCAAAAAAAATATCAACTAAGTGATATAAAGCATCAACTTTGTTAAGTTTTTGCCGCACAGTCTATACATTCAGAGGGTCTTTACACACTTAAGGTCCCACTACGTCCTGGAAGGGATGATCTGGAAGATTCCAAATATTTAGCAATTTATTTTTCTCATAAAAATAAAATGGCAACTGTTGTGTCTTGAAACCGCTACTGCACTTGTAGCCAAAGACTTCTATCATTGCACTGGAAAATGGCCCTCAACACACTCTCCATAATTGCAATAGTATTAAATTTCCATTACCAGATAAAAACACAGATATAGTGGTTATCTCATTTTGTAATATAATTGCACCATAAAAAAAAACTTTCTGCTGCAAAATACACTGTGAGAGGGATTGCATTTTGAAACTACACAATGGTGGAAAAGTACCTGAAGTTGAAGATTCTAAATTTTCTCCAGCAGAGGCATTCTTTTTTCTCCTTGATCTGAATAACAAAAAAAATGGGTATTTAAATGAAGCATGCCAAACAAGAGAGCTGCGAAACCCTCATTAACGGATTATCCCACAATAAGAAATAGAAAGAAAAAAATGCTTTTAATCGGACTAACAATTAATTATTAGACAAACACAAGGATGAAACGTTGAAAGCTATAAAAATAAAAGCAAGACAACAGATCGCCATCATTTGTTATCATAAAAATTCATTACCGCGAGAGAAGTTGGATGCTCAGTATATAAGATTCACCATAAGAAAGAAACCTTATAGTTAATGAACTAATAATCCAGTATAATTAAATGGCATATTAGATAATCAAATTTATTAACACCTACTGGAGGAAAACAGAGAAAAATTCATTTATAACAGCAATTCTGACATATAATATAAGAAAGATTGATGTAGTAAATAAATACATGATAATTATCCCTAATCATAGCCTCTGTTCAAGTTATCACTTTAAATTGTAAAAATTATTAGTAGTAACGAATTATGTGAGTTGCATTTCCATCTTGCAACGTATTTGTTCACCTAAGTGAACATTTTTTTAACGGTCCCTTGTGTTTTTCTTTTCGACTCAAAGATGAAGTAACTAAAAATGTTACAGTTCAAAGTCAAACCAACATGTCTAATTTCTAAAAAGTAATCTTAGCCATTCACCATACAAGCTCAAATGCAGATAATTTTGTCAAAAAAAAAAAAAAAAAAACAGTAGTTATAGTTTAAGACAATGATTCTGCAAAATGGGAAAAGCAAGGAAGAAAAGAAGGCAAACCTCTGGGTGGGATCCTCATCAGCAGAGTGAAAATTCCCGCGAGAACGACCCATTGAAACTTGAAGTTGAGGGAGGTCGCGTTTACCTGTATAAATTTAAGTGTTTGTTTTGGTTGGCCAATAGCACGCACAAACAACAGAGCGTGGTATGTATAATTATACAGCAGTAATGAACCCTAGTTTCTCAGGAAAGTGTGAAACTTTGGCAAAGAAATTTGGTTAAGAAAAAGGGTATTGAAATTGTTGGGTTTAGCTGAATTTCATAAAATTCTCAGATTTTTTAAATCTTTATTTATCAGGCTTCTGAATTGAATGAATTGGTAAATGTAGTGGTTTGTACAAAATAATTACAGTGGGTAAGTAGGTATGTAGGTATAGTTGGCAACAACAAAAAAAGAGAAAAGCTTTTTATGCCTTTAACAAACTCATGACTGTGCAAAAACAGAAACAAATTTGCTTAGCTGGGTTGGGTTGGGTTGGTTTTCTTTTTTTGATCTGGTTGGGAAGTGCGATTAAAAGGCAAAGGGCGTTTATGTTTTGTTTGGAAAGAAACAGCGACGGATTTCTTTCCTTTTTGAAAGTACTAAAATCCATCCAAGAAAATAGAGAATTTTCATAGCGTCAAAGTCGGCTTAGTGTCACGGATCGCACATTTCTTTAATCGAAACAATACGATTGTGCGGCATCAAATCTACTCCTAGTCGAAGTTAACTTATTTCTTGTCCATTTTTTTGTATAGACAACTCAAATTTCTTAAGCAACATGCTCGACAGTCTTTCACGGTTCAAACCCTACAAGGCCACATATAATGTTAGGCAATTCATCTAGGAGGACACCCACTCCTGTCGTATAACTAGCACGCTTGTCCATAGGAGGTCCTAGGCACCGTCTCACATGAGTCCCGAGCATCGACCCTTAAAGTCCACATAAAGAGATTTTAGCCCCACTTCCCTTAGGATATCACATCCTAGCATGGTGAGAACCCAACACCATGACCTCACGCGCATCCGAAGCCTCTTGTGCCTAGAATCCTGAGACATTACTCAATAGCTGGACTACCACTAGCAAGAGCCAGGCTAGGCTCAACTCGATTCCATAAAGGCCACTCTTAGGCCACGCTCCTAGCCTAGTTCAAGACTAGTTCCGCACATGATGGACACCCAACATCATGTTCATGTCTCATTGAATACTCAAGTGTGCTGTCTCTGTTGTGCGGAAGCGAATTGATATTACTAAAACCGATTTAAACACACTGAAAAAACACCGATATTTTACGTGGTTCGGCAACTGTGCCTACGTCCACGGGAGGAGGAGCTTGAAGCTTTGTATTAATGGAGTTTAGAGTACAAACATATACAGAATTCAAGGTGCTACACAAGCACTGAACTCACAACTCAACACAATACCGAATTACTCTATAAACACAGAGTATTTGCTTCAACAATTTAGCTCTAACTTACTCAACTCTACTCTACTCTCTCATTTTCTCTCTTACTCTACATGGCTATTTATAGCCATAATATCAAGGTGTGAACACTAAGCAAGTGGCAGCCACCATAGCCACCTTCCACCACCTATCTTGGTGTGAACACTTTGCAAGTGGTAGCCACCATAGCCACCATCCATTTGCAAGTGGTAGCTTCCATTATTGGTGGTGCAAGTGGTGCAAGTGGTAGCTCCATTATTGGTGCTAAGCCACCAAATGTGACTTTGAGCCATACCATATTCCAACAATCTCCACCTTAGCGAGAATCCACAGAGAGAATTCACAGATCAGAGCTTCCTCCTTTCTCCTTCAAATGTACACATCATTACTCACATATCAGGGCACCTACTGCATTGGCATGATTCATCAATGCACTGAGCCTGAGTCAATTTTTCTGTCTACTTCCCAGGAATTTTCTTAGCTTCTTCAAGATCATCTCGAACTCTGAGCTCAGTTGAGCCTTCAGCCTGTCGATCTCCACCTTGCCTTTTTCAGCAGATAGACAAATGATCCATCTTGAAGTTTCCGGAAATAAACACAGTGATCAAATTGACTGTGTGTGTACTTTTCATCCTGTCATGAAACAGTCCAACCGTTTGTACAGCTGTCACGGGATTGTTTCAGACCATACAGTGATCGGTTCAACTTGCTTTTGTAATCTTTGCGACCGGGGACTCCAGAACCATCTGGTTGAGTCATACAAATTTCCTCCTCTACGGAACCATGGAGGAATGCAGTTTTTACATCAAGTTGAACTATCTCTAGGTTATACAGTGCTACTAAAGCCAATAAGATCCGAATAGATGCATGCTTAACAACAGGTGAAAATACCTCATTGTAGTCTATTCCTTCTTTTTGAGCCTAACCTTTGGCTACCAATCTGGCTTTGTATCTGATGCTGTCTTTGCCGGTAGCACCCTCCTTTTTGGCAAAGACCCATTTGCACCCAATTGATATCTTGAGTGTTGGAAGTGGAACCAACTTCCAAATCTGATTCTGATGAAGTGATATCATCTCTTCATCCATCGCCTCCTTCCACTGGGCATGCACAGGGCTGTTTACAGCTTCTTTGTAATTGATCAGAACATCATCATCAATTACTGGAAGGGCGTATGCCACCACGTCTGTGTATCGAGCAGGTTTCCGAATATGTCTATTCGGTCTACTGGTGACAACTGATTCAAGTTGCTGAAAGGTTTCCGGTGATGACTCCTCCACTTCAATTAAGGTGTCATCAGATTCTGGTTCAGATTCATCTGAATTTTGACCAGCATCTTCTGATTCAAAACTCCACCTGCTTTAGAGAATCTTGGTTCACATTCTCTGGAGTTGACAGTTTCAGCATTACAGATTCGTCAAAGGCAACATCTCGGCTTACGATGACTCTCTTTGACTCAGGGTTCCACAATCGGACTGCTTTTACTCCTTCACTAAAGCCCATGAAGACAGCTTTCTTGGCTCTAGGATCCAGTTTTGCATCCGTAACTACGAAGCCGATCATATTCAATGGCAGAATATCCGGACTACACCTCTATGGGAGTCTTCCCATCAATTGCGGTGGAGGTTAGTCTGTTGATAATGTGGGAGGCGAACAATAAAGCCTCCGCCCAAAATGCTTTGCTCAAGCTCGACTGGGATAACATGCAGCGAACTTTATCAACCAAAGTTCGGTTCATCCTTTCTGCAACTTCATTCTGCTGGGGAGTGCTAGGAACAGTGAAGTGTCGGATTATCCCATCATTCTGTGAGAGGCTGCTGCTCTGCCTGTCACGGTTTCTCTGTCAAGGAGATACAGATTTCCCTTCATATAACCCTTCATTGCTAAGAATGCTCCACGTACAACTCTCAGGACTCCATTCTGAATGGTCACCTTGTAACCATTTGAGTCTAAGACCCCCAGTGATATGAGGTTCTTCTTGAGATCAGGGACATACCTTTACGTCTGTAAGTTGTCTGATTGTACCGTCATGCATTTTCAGTCGGATCGTTCCGATGCCTCTAGTGTGACAAGTATTGTCATTGCCCATATGGACAATCCCTCCATCAAACTCCTTGAAGTTTGAGAACCACTTCCGGTTCGGACACATGTGGTAGGAACATCCGGAATCCAGAATCCATTGATCTGAAGAGTGTGTTGTTGTGGAAATCGTAAATGCAGAGTCTTCCTCTCCCTCAGATTCTTGAGCTACACTCACAATCGACCTCTCCATGTTAGGACAGTTTCTCCTCCAGTGCCCTTTCTCATGGCAAAAGGCACACTCGTCCCTTGAGAGTCGTGTTCTCGATGATCCCCTCTTTGAGCGGGATTTACCTCGCTTGTTTTCTCCGGCTCCTTGGTTGTTCGTCCTGCCTCTGTACACAGTTAAAGCTTCTGGTGTAGTATTCTGGTGATCATGCTGATCCTTTTTCCGATACTCATTATTCACCAGAGCATTACTAACATTAACATATTCTATATCATTTTTACCATACAACAGTGTAGTGGTTAAATGATCATAGCTATCAGGCAAGGAATTTAACAGAGTAAGAGCCTTATCTTCATCAGAGATATTTGCATCTAGATTTTCAAGATCAGCGAGGATTTTGTTAAAACTTACTAGATGCTCCTGCATGGTGATACCTTGCATATACTGGAAGCGGAACAGCTTTTTCTTCAGATAGAGTCTGTTCTCCATGCTTTTTGTCATGTACTTGTCCTCAAGTTGTTTCCAGAGAGTTTTTGCATTATTCTCTCTCATGACAAAGTACTTCTGGTCCTTGGCTAGGCATAACCGGATTGTGCCACAAGCCTGACGGTTGACAAATTTCCAGTCATCTTCCGAAATATCTCTGGGCCTGTCTTCCAGAGCGATATATGAACCCTCTCGGAATAACAGATCCTGAACTTCGCACTGCCACATGCCAAAGTTGGTGGTGCCATCAAATTTCTCCACCTCGAACTTTGCAGTGGTCATCGAGTTCTTTCTGATATAAGAACTTGATCGTGCGCTGCTGGTTGTTTCATGTGTCTCTAATGATTCTGCCATGGTAATAAAACAAAATTACCAACAAAGTGTTTTTCCGGTACCTGTATGGAAAAACGGATGCCGCGGTTGAGTCTGGAATAGTCAAAATAGCCAGGAACGGGTCCAACTGTGTAAATTTTGGACACACGGTGAATATTCTGCGAATATTCTGCTACAAGTGGCTCGAAATGGACTCGATTTAGCTCAACCGGCTCGGAAAAGTCTCGGAATAGTGTTCTGAAACGGCTCAAAAAATAGCCCGAAAAAGTTGGTCGGACCTGCGGCGGCGCGTGGGCGGCGTACGGCGGCGCGTGCGGCGGCGCGTGGAGCTGTTTGGGTGGCCGGCGCGTGTGGCGCGTGGGCTTCACGCGTCTTCAACCTCTGGAGGCGCGTGTGGCGCGTGCTGCGCGTGGGCTTCACGCGTCTTCAACCTCTGGAGGCGCGTGCGGCGCGTGGGCGCGTGGGGCGCGTGGGCGCTTCTTCTGGCGGCGCGTGCGGGCGCGTGCGGCCTCCTCTGGTGCTCCGGTTGATTCGGCTGCACTCCTCTCGACGACCTCTTCAACCTGGTATTTTCAAAACACAAATTGGAGCACTTTTGAAAAACGGACAGAATCGAACAAACTCGGTTTTACGTAAAAATTGGCTCTGATACCAATTTGTTGTGCGGAAGCGAATTGATATTACTAAAACCGATTTAAACACACTGAAAAAACACCGATATTTTACGTGGTTCGGCAACTGTGCCTACGTCCACGGGAGGAGGAGCTTGAAGCTTTGTATTAATGGAGTTTAGAGTACAAACATATACAGAATTCAAGGTGCTACACAAGCACTGAACTCACAACTCAACACAATACCGAATTACTCTATAAACACAGAGTATTTGCTTCAACAATTTAGCTCTAACTTACTCAACTCTACTCTACTCTCTCATTTTATCTCTTACTCTACATGGCTATTTATAGCCATAATATCAAGGTGTGAACACTAAGCAAGTGGCAGCCACCATAGCCACCTTCCACCACCTATCTTGGTGTGAACACTTTGCAAGTGGTAGCCACCATAGCCACCATCCATTTGCAAGTGGTAGCTTCCATTATTGGTGGTGCAAGTGGTGCAAGTGGTAGCTCCATTATTGGTGCTAAGCCACCAAATGTGACTTTGAGCCATACCATATTCCAACAGTCTCAACTCCAGCACACTCTCACGCTTGCTATTGATAAGCTACACGGGACTAGCAACTTGCTTGCTGGCTAGTCCACTCGTCCCACAATCTTGTCTTGGTGTCCCTCCTATACAAGCACCATCGCATGATCTTAGGCTACACTCAAGACCTTGGGTGGAGGATCTCATGGGGCATAGCGATGCTATGGTCTAACCCCACACTTCAGCCCACTGGCCTCGAATAGTCCTCGTGATTCTATCCCGATGAGACACCGTGCCATCCGCTTGATCCTGATGCCCATACACCTAAGCACGACATGTGCCTAGGAGTAGCTCACTTGCACAAGGCAAGTCTCGCCCGCTTGCCAAGTGAGGGGTGGTGGAGAGCTGACATCGAACGTTCCCCTATAAAGAGCATAAGAGCTTTTAGAGATCTACCACCAGGAACCGTTGGAATGTATGAAACGGGAACATTTTTTTCCCAAGCCAAATCCAAGCATGGTCTTCCTCTTGATCCCCATGTTGCTAGAATTCATCTCTTTGCTCCACCAACCCACTCGAATGCTTATGCACGTAGCTCACCGAGAGTGCATACCAGGTTGACAGGTTCCAGGGTGACCACCAGTTTGCTTACTCAAGGGCCCGTGCCACTCTTGGCACCATCAAGGATCACCTATCCCATGGACAAGGTTTCGTCCGCTGCTCCGCATCAAAATAATCATGGCAGCACCAAATCATGTCGATGTCAGACCATAAGAGGGTGTGTAACTGTGTATCAATCACTCTCAATTTAAGCTTTTTTTTCTCTCTCTCTCAAACCTCAAAAGCGTAGATAAGGAATAATTAAGGATCTAAACCTTTTACTATTCGGCCAATAATAATGTAAATAATACCTATATATAGCAGTATATATTTTTAGATTTGAGAAACAAAAATAATTTAATTACCAAATCCAACTATGTAAAAAGTTCCAACTGAATTTGTCTACAGCCTAAATCCAAGTTTTTAAAGTTATAATTCCTGAATAATGGAAAGATAAAAATATAAAGGAATTGAATTCAAAATTTCATATAAAATATATATAGTAAAATCATCAACGGTGTGACTATTGGTTAAAACTTAAAATAACCTTTTAATTTAATTTTCTTTTATTTAAGTGCACAAGTGATATGCCTCTTAATTTATTGTCAATAAAATAATTTTAATTACAAGCATGTATGTATGTATATATAGTAAAAGAGATATGTTATGTATACGGTACCTATAGTGTTTTTCCTGTTATATAGGCTTAGAAGTGAGCATGGATGATCTTGATGGAGGCGTATCGCTGATTAAATTAGGCCCTCATCCTGATGTCTGCAATAGAAAGTAGAAATCTCATGATCATCCCCTTCAATTAATATATATATATATATATATATATATAGCAACCAAAGTTGGTGCCGGAGCCATTGCCTCTTAGGATTCATTTGAATGGGCGATAAAATTGATTTTGGAAAAATTAAAAATAGCAATGACGGTGGGATTGAATACTGTAAAAATTAAAATCAGTGGTGAGATATGTGTTTGGATTCAAACGCAGCGAAAACGGTGAGGTGAATTGTAATAAAAGTAGATAATGACTATTATAAATATTAGATTAAATTTTGTATATAATAAAAATTTTAAATCATTTGACATTTATAAAATTAATAAATAATTAAAAATTATATTTTATATCAAATAATAATTTTAATAATAGATGATTGAAAATTAATAAAAATGATAATAATATATCAAATAATATATTTATTTGAAATATATTAATTATATAATGAATATAAAATTTTGTATATAATGAAAATTTTAAATCATTTGACATTTATAAAATTACTTTTTTTTAATTAACTCATATTAATTATATAATAATAAAATTTATATATTTATTATTTAATTATATAATAAAAATTATTTATTATATTAAATTTTAAAAAATTATATATTTAAATAAAATTAAAATTAAAAAAAATTTACTAAAGGATATTTTAGGAATCTCTCCCACCAGTGGAAGGGATTATTCTCCATCGGATCTTAAAAGGTCCAGTGGAGAAATCAGATTCAGTGGGATTATTCTCCATTGGACCTGAAATTCAAATGCATGTTTCGGTGCATTTGGGGCAATAAAGTGCCCCAAACGTAGACCTGACAATTTTAGACACGATCCGATACGAAAAAATAACACGAACATGACACAAATATACGAATGTCTCAAAATCTATTTAATACGAATTATTAACATATCAAAATTTATATAAATATAAAATATGTTAAACTCGATGATAAAATACACAAATATAATACGAATACACGAATGATCAAATCTGTCCAAATGCAACAAACTGAGGGTTCGTTTGCTTCCAAACGAACCCTTAATCATCATCACTTAACTTGGCCGTCTTTTCATCAATACTATTATTAGCAGATCATGAAGATGATTGCATACTTGCATTACCGGAGGTGTAGACATATATATATATATATATATATATATATATACACGACTCACTTATATTAATATAAAATTATATTAATTTTATACATTGTCGTAATTTTTTATACGCTTTATATTTGATTTGTTCGACGTAAAAAAATTTTAACCGTTAAATATATATTGAAAAAGACAGTATTCTCGATCGATATGATAAAGATATCGGATCAATTCGAAACTTTATGTGTACGAAGAGTACAATTATATTGTTAAATCTAACGGTCGATTTGTCAAAATATAAATTGTACAAAAAATTACAAAAATGTGTAAAATTAATCTAATTTTATAGTAGTGTAAGTAGATCACTCCTTATATATATATATATATATATATATATAATCTTAATTAAACTGAGGATATATAAAGTTTTTCAAGAATATACTTTTATATATATATATATATATATATCATACATGTAGTTTTTAAAACTTAAAATCGATCATCTCATTTTAACTAATTTATACTATATAATAATAATATAAATAATTCGATGTTGGGATTAGCTTTTTTTTTTTTTTTTTTTTATCAATAAGTGGGTGGCTATAATGGCTAATCACCTTGGCTTGGAGTATTAGACCCCATATGGATTCTAACGGAGTAACAGCACATTGCGATTAGCCTACTTTTTGGCCTAATCGTATCACGCAAAGGTGTTTGACAAATATTATTGCGGCACAGTTAGACATTTTAACCGTACCATACCCCTCAAAAGTGACTGGAGCAATACATGTCCAGTGAACTCATCGTGATGACTATGGACAATATCACCCTCAATATTTACTTTCAGTTCTTATTTTATCCTTGCATTTATATTTATGTGACTACAATATTCTTATTACATCTAAAAGTTACAGAATAGAATAGAATAGAATAGAATCCAAAAAATTTCAATGGCTGGCTAGCTGCTGCCTGCTGGGTCTTCCTTCAATGATCTACGTACTCTCAGCTGCTAATATGAATGAATATATTAAAGGTTCATTTGGATAGATGGTGAGATTGATTTCGGTAAGATTAAAAAAGTGATGGATGTGAGATTAATTACTGTAGCGGTGAGATTGAATACTGTAGTGGTGAGATTAAAATCAATAATGAGATATGTGTTTGGATGTAAAAACAGAGGTGACAGTGAGATGAAAAAAAAATCATTATGGACAAACTAAAAAAGTATCAATAAATAATTTCATATATTATTGTAATTATATTTAATATTTTATAAATCTTGACACATATTAATTTGCATTAAATTAATAATTAATAAATTTAGTACTTAAAAATATTTTATCTTTAAAAGTAATAATATAAAACTACAATTTGAAGGTTTTTGGGTATTTAAAAAAAAAATTAAGGGTAAAAATTGAAAAAGAAAAACAAAAATAGATAAAATTGAACGTAACTTTTAGTGTCAACTACAATGGGAACAATTTCGGTAAGAACAGTGAGAACGGTTTCATTTGTAACTGTTAGATCAAGTATATTACCTTTCAACCATTGATATGTCCATGTCATTTACAATATACAACCGGTGACTTGTATTTTCAGGTATTCAAATGAAAAGAGAAGAAAGGTTTCTGTACACTGCAAAACTGAGTCTCAGTTCTTGCCAAAGGGTGGTTTCTATTTTGAAGAAAAAATAGAAAAATGAGAAATCAGAACTTAATCCTAATAAAAGCAAAGAAATCGGGAATGGAGAGAAAGACAAAAAGGTTAGCGAAATTGAGAAATGGGCATTCTAACCAAAAAAAAAAAAAAGAGATTTGGGCATAGATTGGCATGGAGAAAGAGGAGATTTGCTGGAGAGGGAATTAGGTTAGAAAGAAATTTGAGCATTTGGGTCTTTCTTGATTGAGGAAAATAGCAGAGCTTTGGCAAACAGAGGAGGAAGAAAGTGTCAACTAGAGTGAGAAAATCGCAAGGCATAGCACAATGCCGAATGCTAAGAAGGTAAGAAGCCCTACTTAGCTGATGAATCAGGGAATGCTGAGATAATGAATGCATCAAGAAAACCTAAGATTGCCCACAATGCTCATGTAGTCATGTGGAACCAGAGAATCTTGAAAAAAAAAAGCTATTACTTTTCGTGGATGTTGATGATTCAATTCCTGCACCGGAAGCTTGTTTTGGTGCTGAAGAGGAAGGTCCAGTAGATTTAGATTTGTCTCTACATATGTAGACTTGTTTTTCTCACTAAAATAAATAAATAATAGTAGAAAATAAAGGAAGGGTCTCTAGAGTAGTCCTTAGAGCAATGGCTTATGTATTGGAATCTTTCTCTATTCTTGGAGAATACTTCTTTACGGAATGATTAAGTCGAGGCAATGGAAAAGATTAGATAAAGATGCAGAAGTCTTCATGAAATTTTTCTTGGTGTAGCTTGTTTGATGCTACTAAGCTTGGCTCCAAATGTAAATACAAAATAATGTATGGTGCCATCTAGCAGTGAAGTTTCCACCAAAACTGAACTTTTTTTTTTTCAAGTGCAAACTGAATGTGAAGCTATTAAAGTCGCCTACAATTTTACTTGCAATTTAGTGCTGAAATAAGGTTCTGATTGTCAGATCTTTCAATAGCAATTAAATCAGGTGATTTGGTGGTTCAAGTCACCAGTTGCATTTATATAAATGATGTGGACATATCATCGGTTGGATGATAATATATTTGATCTGACGGTTATAAAGAAAATCGTTCTCACCGTTCTTATTGAAATTGTTCTTACTGCAGTTGACACCATTCTATTCAACGCATTAATTTCTTGAAATTTCATTCTCCTTATTTATTATTAGTTAAAACCAGTAAAATGTTTGGTTATTAATGATTTTAGATTCTGTAACCTCTGGTTCTAGTATTGTTATTATTATTATTCATAATTAGATAATACTCGCGTTTCGTTGCGAAATATTATCGAATTTAAATTAATATTTTTTAATAAATTTGGAATATAAAAAAGTAAGAGTATAAGTAAAGATAATAATTTAAAAAAATAATAACTCTTTTTCTTATATGATACCTGATATAAAATTGAGAGTTATTTGAATATGGTCAATTACATCCGACAATTTCAGACACAACATAATTATACGATATGAACATAATATGGAAAAAATAATTAAAATACGACATGGCACAAAAATAACATGAACACGATACAAATACACGAACGTGTCAAAATTTACATAAAATGAATTATTAACGTGTCAAAATTTATATAAATATATAATATCTTGAATACGATTATAACAGAAAAAATAACACGAACATGATGACGCGTGACACAAATTTGTGAGTTATTTGATTAGTATCAATTAGATTTGGCAATTTCGGATACAACATGATTATACGACTCGAACACAACATGAAAAAAATAATTAAAACACGACAAAAAAATAGCATGAACACTACACAAATACACAAACGTGTCAAAATCTATATAAAACGAATTATTAACATGTAAAAATTTATATAAATTTATAATATTTTAAACACATGATAAAATAACACGAACATGTTACGGACATACAATTTTTCTCTAAATTGAATCATTATATCAAATTATGCAAAATATGAGATGAATTGAGATATGACATGAACATACAAAATTTTCTCTAAATGGATCACCATGATAAACTATGCAAAATATTTGGATGAATTGAAACACGACACGAACACATGAAAAAAATAATTAAAATACGGCATGACGCGAAAATAACATGAACACAATACAAATACACGAACGTGTCAAAATCTACATAAAATGAATTATTAACATGTAAAAATCTATATAAATTTATAATATTTTGAAAACACAAAAAAATAACACGAACACAAAAAATAATATGAACAAGAACGAATTTATGAACGTGTCAAAATCTATATAAAATGAGTTATTAACATGTAAAAGTATATAAATTTATAATATTTTGAACACAAAAAAAATAACACGAACACTACACGACTATACGAACGTGTCAAAATCTACATAAAATGAATTACTAACGTATAAAATTATATATATTTATAATATTTTGAACACACAAAATGTTAGGTACCAGAGTGACGGAATAGTGTCTCACAACTAAAATAAGAGATGAGAAAATAGGAACTGAACACACAAAATTTAACGTGGAAAACCCTCAATGAATAAAGGGAAAAACCACGGGACAAGACTAGAAGAATTTCACTATGAGAAAATATTACAACACCTCTCTCTAAATACTAGGAGAGAACAACCTCACAAAGAATATAAGAAAGTATACAAGAGAGGAAGAGATAATTCTTGGGATGGTTTTAATACTTCTCCTTAAGGCTCTTTATATAGCCTTCAAGGAGGAACTCTAACAATTCTCCCACCGATGTGGGATTCTAACAATTCTCCCACTTGAAGATTTGATTAAACCAATCATATCTTCACAC
This sequence comes from Fremontodendron californicum, assembly GCA_030761205.1. Classification (NCBI taxonomy): domain Eukaryota; kingdom Viridiplantae; phylum Streptophyta; class Magnoliopsida; order Malvales; family Malvaceae; genus Fremontodendron; species Fremontodendron californicum. The sequence goes on from JAULJL010000027.1 coordinate 164,240, forward strand.
CACTCTTTCTGTCTTGCCATTCCATGTTGCTTACGTTTCTGATAGACCATAGGAGGATCGACACCAAATAAACTTGTCAGTGTTGATTGGCTTTGTCATAACATCTGCTAGGTTGTCTTTGGTGTGAATCTTTTGCATATCCACACTTCCTTCTTCTACTACTTCTCGAACAAAGTGATACTGTATACCTATATGCTTTGTCCTGGAATGAAAGGCTGGATTCCTTGCAATGTGCAAGGCACTCTGACTGTCACAATACACAATAATCTTCTGCTGCTTGTGCCCGAGTTCTTCCATTAACCTTTGTATCCATATTGCTTCCTTGCATGCTTGGGTAGCTGCCATGTACTCAGCTTCTGTAGTAGACAAAGCTACAACAGTCTGTAACTTAGATAACCAGCTTACCGCTCCTCCTGCAAGTGTGAACACATAGCCAGTAGTGGATTTCCTTTTATTAAGATCACCTGCAAAATCTGAATCAACATAACCCCTGACAACAAGTTCTGATCCTCCAAAACATAATGCAACATCTGAGGTTCCTTTAATGTATCTAAGGATCCTCTTAACAACATTCCAATGCTCTCTACCAGGATCTGCCATAAATCGACTGACCGCTCCCACTGCTTGTGCAATGTCTGGTCTTGTACATATCATAGCATACATAAGGCTTCCCACCGCTGATGCATACGGTACTCGAGACATTTCCATCCTCTCTGCTTCATTGCTAGGACTCATACCTGAGGATAATTTACAATTGACAGGAAGTGGGGTAGATATTGGCTTACAGTCTTGCATGTTGAAGCGTCGCAAGACCTTCCTCAGATAATTCTTTTGAGAAAGCCAAATTTTCCTGTCTTTTCTGTCTCGGTGAATTTGCATCCCTAAAATCTTGTTTGCGGGTCCCAAGTCCTTCATATCGAACTCCCTAGCCAACTGTGCCTTCAAATCTTGGATTCGATCTTTGTTGGGGCCTACCACCAACATGTCATCCACATACAACAGCAAAATAATGAAATCATTATCATCAAACCTCTTGTAGTACGTACAATGGTCTGAACTCAGTCTGTTGTATTCAAGGCTAATTATGAAAGAATCAAATCTCTTGTACCAACATCTGGGCGCCTGCTTTAGACCGTACAGAGATTTGGTCAACCTGCAAACCAAGTTCTCTTTGCCTGTTTCAACAAAACCTTCTGGTTGGAGCATATAAATTTCTTCTTTAAGCTCTCCATGTAGAAAAGCCGTCTTTACATCTAGTTGTTCAAGATGTAAATCAAATGCAGCACACATAGCCAACACTACTCTGATAGTAGTAAGTCTGACAACTGGAGAAAATATCTCGTTGAAGTCAATACCTTCTTTCTGAGCATATCCTTTTACAACCAATCTAGCACGATATCGTTCTACTTGATCATTGCTATCCCGCTTGATCTTGTAGACCCATTTGTTACCAATGGCTTTTCTGCCACGTGGTAATTCCACCAGTTCCCATGTCTCGTTCTTGTGAAGAGCTTCAATTTCTTCCTGCATTGCTGTTATCCACAGAGAAGCATCTGGGCTACTAGTAGCTTCATGAAAAGTTGATGGCTCTCCATCCTCTGTTAAAAGACAGTATGCAACATTGCTCTCCGTAACATACTCCGTGTGCCAATTTGGAGGCCTTCTCTCACGAGTTGACCGTCGAACTTCTACAGCCTCGGACTCAACTGGTTCTGGTACCTCATGCTCTGGTTCTGCTTCAGAAGAATCATCTTCTTGAGAATTTCTATCCATCTGCACTGTAGCAGTCTCTTTTGAAGTGTTGTCATTTGTTTGCTCACTTTGCAGTTCATTTTCTGCAAAAACTACATCTCTGCTGACAACAACCTTGCGGGCAGTGGGATCCCACAGGCGATACCCCTTAACACCGTCAGCATAACCCAAGAATATACATTTTCTGGATTTTGGATCCAGCTTTGTTCTTTCTTGGGAGTTGTACATCACGTACACAGGACATCCAAACACATGTAGAGAAGAATAATCAGCTGGCTTTCCTTTCCACATCTCCATAGGCGTCTTCAAACCAATCGCCGTTGATGGTGATCGATTTATCACATAACAGGTGGTTTTGACTGCTTCTGCCCAGAAAGATTTGGCCAATCCCGCTGTTCTCAGCATGGCTCTTGTTCTATCTAGGAGAGTTCTGTTCATCCGCTCTGCTACACCATTCTGTTGAGGCGTATGTGCAACCGTGAATTGTCTCATAATACCCTCTTTCTTACAGAATGCTAGAAAGTTACCGTCTACATATTCTCCTCCATTGTCTGTCCTCAAGCACTTGATTCTTTTCCCAGTTTCAAGCTCTACTTGTGCTTTGAACTCCTTGAATACTGGAAACACATCAGACTTCTTCTTGATTGGGTACACCCATAATCTCCTGGAATAGTCATCAATGAATGATACAAAATACTTTGCTCCACCCAGGGATATTTCTGGTGACTCCCACACATCAGAATGGATTAAGTCCAGTATGTGTTTGCTTCTTGTAGTTACTTTAGCAAACTTCAATCTATGCTGCTTGCTTATCACACAGTGCTCACAGAAAGGTAAATTGACCATCTTGAGCCCGGGCAGGAGATTGCGTTCTGCAAGGACTTTCAAGCCTCGCTCTGACATATGGCCTAATCTGCGATGCCACATCATCGTCGTTTCTTCTTGGCTGGCTGCTGCAACTGATGCATCTGCCTCTTGCAACGTCTCTCCCAAAAGCATGTATAGATTGCTTGTGATCTTCTCTGCTTTCATCACCACAAGGTTTCCTTTCACTACTTTCAATATTCCACATTCAGTGTGGATCTTGCACCCGAGGTCATCCAATTGTCCAATTGACAATAAGTTCTTCTTTAAGCCCTTCACATGTCGTACCCCTTGAATTTTGCGAACAGTACCATCATGCATTTTTAATCTGACGGTACCGACTCCAGCAATATCTAAGGCGTGATCATTTCCCATGAACACAGATCCTTCCGAAATAGGTTCATAAGTGCAAAACCAATCTCGGTGTGGAGTCATGTGCCATGTCGCACCTGAATCCATTATCCAGACATCATTGAGTTTCTTTCCGCCTTTAGAACTAGTTGCTGCTTCACTATACAAGATTTCTCCATCATCTGAGGTACTTGCAACACAATCTTGGGAGGTTGATGTTTCAGAATTCTTTTCTCCACCCTTCTTATTATGCCAACACTCCTTCTTCGAGTGCCCTCTCATGCCACAATTGTAGCATTTAAGATTCTTCCTTCTTCGAGATTTTGATCTACCATGATTCTGACTCCCACTGGAGCCACGTTCTGTTGATCTGCCTCTCATCACCGTTAAAGCCTCTGCTTGCTTTGAACTTTCTGACCTTTCCTCCTTATTCTTGCGCCTGGATTCTTCTTCAAGAATAGCACCGGCAACATCATCAAAGTGAAGAGAGTCACTGACATTGTTATTTGTGATGTTGATGATGAGTTGATCATACGAATCTGGTAAACTCTGAAGTAGAAGTTCCGCACGTTCATTTTCCGCTATTTTGAAATCTGATGCTGTGAGTTGAGCAAATAGCGTATTCAGAGTGTTGATGTGATCCGTTACCGACGTGGATTCACTCATTCGAAGAGTGTAGAGTTTCCTCTTCAAGAATATTCTGGTGTGAAGTGACTTCACCTCGTACAATTTGTTTAGAACATCCCAAATCTCCTTTGCAGTCTTCTTCTCTGCAACACTTGACAAAACTGAATCCGCCATTGCTAGGTGCAGATTGGCAACAACATTGTCATCCTTCTCTTTCCACTTTTCATCAGTCATTCCTGTGGGTCTACTTTCAATTGCTTCTAGACAATTATCCTTCCTCAAAATTGCTCTTATCTTCAATTTCCACAAGGAGAAATTTCTCCCACTGAACTTCTCTATCTCGAATTTTGCTGCCATGGTTGTACACGAACTGAAGCGAGTTACACTATTTCACCGTGAATAGTACCGTATACGTGAACAGTATTGTACGTATGTCGTACACTAGAACAAATCCAGTATACGTTAACAATTACTGCAAAAGTATACAACCACACGTATGAATAGTAACCGTATCTGTGAATAGTGACCGTATACTGGAATAGTGACCGTATACTGGAATAGTGACCGTATACTGCAACAGTGACCGTATACTGGAACAGTGACCGTAGCCCGTGAATAGTGCACCAGGTAGGTTCCCAGGAAAGAGAGGTGGGTCACTGATAGACACACTTAAATACCAAGTCTTTCCTAGCCAGAACTTCCCTAGACACTTTCACACTACCACACTTTATTTCCAGCAACAAGAATAATTCTTTTCTGATGTGGAAGATCAGACAATACTGCAACCACAGAGCATACTAAGAACCAACACTTTCACTGCAGCGGAATAAGGACCACGAACCAATGGCTCTGATACCACTGTTAGGTACCAGAGTGACGGAATAGTGTCTCACAACTAAAATAAGAGATGAGAAAATAGGAACTGAACACACAAAATTTAACGTGGAAAACCCTCAATGAATAAAGGGAAAAACCACGGGACAAGACTAGAAGAATTTCACTATGAGAAAATATTACAACACCTCTCTCTAAATACTAGGAGAGAACAACCTCACAAAGAATATAAGAAAGTATACAAGAGAGGAAGAGATAATTCTTGGGATGGTTTTAATACTTCTCCTTAAGGCTCTTTATATAGCCTTCAAGGAGGAACTCTAACAATTCTCCCACCGATGTGGGATTCTAACACAAAAAATAACACGAATACATATTTTTTTTTTCCTTTCCTTTCCTTTCTTTTCTTTACTTTACTTTCCTTTCCTTTCTTTCTTTTTCCCTTCTTTTCTTCCTTTCCTTCCTAATTAAAAAAAAAAAAATTAAAATACCCAAACTAATCCCTTTTAACTTTCTTAATACCTATATTGTCAATCAACTTTTAATCTAAAATCTCAGAGAGAGCTTCTCTCATTGCATTTGGAGTTAGTTTTTATATACTGTTATAGATTATAGATTAATTCATATACTTCTCAGCTCAGTTCCATGCTCTCTAATGATTCCTTTCATATATATATATATATATATATATATATATATATATATATATATATCTTGCCGGCCCTAACGCTAAATACAACACTACAAGGTCAACAAATTCGTTGTATTTTTTTTTTTTTTTTTTAACTTCTTAAAATATTTATGTGGATCGTGGGAGCGAGTTTGGAATAAACCATCCATTCATAACCTAAGTGAATAAGAATGATAATGGAGCGAGACGGAGAGAAAAATTGTTTATCTATTTTCATTTTATTTTTGGATGAATGTTGAAAAATTCTACTTTCATGGATGTGAGTTATATTCGTAACCACTCCATGATACTCTATTTTAGGTCAAAATATTTGGAAAGTCCTTATACTATATCATCTAATGCAAATTAATCTCTCTATTATAAAATTGAGTAATTTAGTCTCTATACTTTTAAAATTGAAACAAAAAGATAAAATCACTAACTAGTGTAACGAAAACTATTAAAAAAGCTGACGTGGTATTTAACCTTGTGTTTATTTGATGATATGACACCAATAAAATATATTTTAAGCTGACGTGGATAAAATAACAAACTAAGTTGACAAAAAATAATTTGATGTGTCATTTTTGACAACTTAGTTTGTTATTTTGTCCATGTCAGCTTAAAATAATATATTTTATTGGTACTGCGTCAGCATTTGACATCCAAGTCATCAAATAAATACATGGTTAAATACCACGTCAGTTTTTTTTTACAGTTTCTGTTACACTTGTCAGTGATTTTATCTTTTAGCTTCAATTTTAAAAGTGTAGGGACTAAATTATCCAGTTTTATAGTAGATAGACTAATTTGCACTAGATGATATAGTACAGAGACTTTATAGGTATTTTGACCCTCCATTTCGCTACACTCAAATTTTTATTAATTATTTTTAACTTAATCGTAAAAAGTTATATTATAATTTATTTATGAACATGATTTTAGTATATAAAATTCTTTAATATATATAATATACATATATATATATACTAAAAGTATATATATAAATATTAGTATATATATGATTTTAATATATATATTTAATATATATACTAAAAATATAACATAAAATATAAAATATTTTGAGGGGTAAGATAATAATTTCAAATGACGAGACGAGACGGAGCGGAACAATCATTTACTAAAATCACCCTTCGCTCCCGTTTTTCAAAAAAAAAAACTTTTTCATTTGAAATGGACCGATGCGAAATCTATTGATCGAATTTTGCCATCTTATGAATGAGTGATATCATTCTAAAAGATGTATTTGTGTATTCAATAATCCTCTCCAATAATGCAAATAATTAAAATATAATACTACTTGCGTTTAATCAATTAGATTTTTACACGTTCACAATATGACTGAAAATGAAAAACATAAAAATAAATTTTGAAACATAAAAATTCTTTAATATATATAATATACATATATATATACTAAAAGTATATAAATAAATATTACTATATATATGATTTTAATATATATATCTAATATATATACTAAAAATATAAGATAAAATATAAAATATTTTGAGAGGTAAGATAGTAATTTCAAATGGCGAGACGAGGCGGAGCAGAACAATCATTTACTAAAATCACCCTTCGCTCCCGCTTTTAAAAAAATATATTTTCATTTGAAACGGACCGATGCGAAATCTATTGATCGAATTTTGCCATCTTACGAATGAGTGATATCATTCTAAAAGATGAATTCGTGTATTCAATAATCCTCTCCAATAATGCAAATAATTAAAATATAATACTACTTGCGTTTAATCAATTAGATTTTTACACGTTCACAATATGATTGAAAATGAAAAACATAAAAATAATTTTTGAAACATAAAAATTCTTTAATATATATAATATACATATATATACTAAAAGTATATATATATATATATATAAATATTAGTATATATATGATTTTAATATATATATTTAATATATATACTAAAAATATAAGATAAATTATAAAATATTTTGAGAGGTAAGATAGTAATTTCAAATGGCGAGACTAGGCGGAGCGGAACAATCATTTACTAAAATCACCCTTCGCTCCCGCTTTTCAAAAAAAAAAAACTTTCCATTTGAAACGGATCGTTGCAAAATCTATTGATCGAATTTTGCCATCTTATGAATGAGTGATATCATTCTAAAAGATGAATTTGTGTATTCAATAATCCTCTCCAATAATGCAAATAATTAAAATATAATACTACTTGCGTTTAATCAATTAGATTTTTACACGTTCACAATATGACTGAAAATGAAAAACATAAAAATAATTTTTGAAACATAAAAAATCTTTAATATATATAATATACATATATATACTAAAAGTATATATATAAATATTAGTATATATATGATTTTAATATATATCTAATATATATACTAAAAATATAATATAAAATATAAAATATTTTGAGGGGTAAGATAGTAATTTCAAATGGCAAGACGAGGCGGAGCGGAACAATCATTTACTAAAATCACCCCTTCGCTCCCGCTTTTTAAAAAAAAACTTTTCATTTGAAACGGATTGATGCGAAATCTATTGATCGAATTTTGCCATCTTATGAATGAGTGATATCATTCTAAAAGATGAATTTGTGTATTCAATAATCCTCTCCAATAATGCAAATAATTAAAATATAATACTACTTGCATTTAATCAATTAGATTTTTACACGTTTACAATATGATTAAAAAATGAAAAATATAAAAATAATTTTTGAAAGAAAGAGAAAAAAAATTATATGATGATTGAGTAAATATTTTTTTAAATATGTGAAATAAAATAAATTTAAAAAAAAAAATTACAAGTGAACACAACGTTACTCAAGTAGCGTCCATTGGCATTTTGGGCCCATCCAAAGTCCATTACTCAAATGATTAAATTGGGAAAGATGAGAAATTTGACTTTTTGCTAATTAATCATCAACTCCTATATCTATGGGATTTTTTATTTTGTTCAAACCAGAATCTTAGATTTTGATTTTTTGAATGATCAATAACGAAATACAAAAGATATTACTAGTAGTACTATGTAGGTGTGTTCATATTCTATTTTAACAAAATTAATCGATGAAACCGATTTGAATTAATTTTAATTGATTATCGAAAGAAAAACTTTTATATTTGGTTAATTGAATTAATTAAAAATTTAATTCAGATAAATAAATATTATATTTTAATCTTGGGACGATTTTTTTAAGTTTATATTATTAGAACTTAGAAACTCTTAACATATTATGGATATATTTTAGTTTTTTATTTGAATATTTGTTTGAATGATTCTATTTATATTTTATTTAAATTATAAAATATTAAGAGTTTTAAGATATAATTTAATTTAAATGAATGTTGGTACATTCGTCTAACCAAATTAATCAAATTTAATTTAGTTGGTTAAATTTTAAAATTACTAAATTCAATTTGATTAATGAAAATAAAATAAATAGATTAATTCAGTTTTGATATTTAGGTTCGAAATTAATGTAAGAGATGCAACGAACCCCTTTCCTTAGTACTAGTAGGTAGTATGTAGGGGGGGAGTTCTACCGTAAGTTTCTTACGGTAAGGTTGTGGTAAGCTCCAAATTGGGAAACCTGAGTAGCAGGTTATCAGGTCACAATTTTTTACATATGCACTTGATAAATTACATATCAACTTGGACGAATTACATATAAAACATGAAAAATTACATATCAACTTGAGAAATTGAAAAATTACATATGGACTTGATAAATTACATATGAACTTGAAAAATTACATATGAAAAATTACATATGGACATGGAAAATTACATATGAACTTGGAGAATTACATATGGACTTGATAAATTACATATGAACTTGAGAAATTCCCGAATTACATATGGACATGGACAATTACATATGAACTTGGAGAATTACATATGGACTTGATAAATTACATATGAACTTGAGAAATTCCGGAATTACATATGGACATGGAAAATTACATATGAACTTGGAAAATTACATATGGACTTGATAAATTACATATGAACTTGAGAAATTCCGGAATTACATATGGACATGGACAATTACATATGAACTTGGAGAATTACATATGAACTTGATAAATTACATATGAACTTGAGAAATTCCGGAATTACATATGGACATGGAAAATTACATATGAACTTGGAAAATTACATATGGACTTGATAAATTACATATGAACTTGAGAAATTTCGGAATTACATATGGACATGGACAATTACATATGAACTTGGAGAATTACATATGGACTTGATAAATTACATATGAACTTGAGAAATTCCAGAATTACATATGGACATGAGAAATTACATATGAACTTGGAGAATTACATATGGACTTGATAAATTACATATGAACTTGAGAAATTCCCGAATTACATATGGACATGGAAAATTACATATGAACTTGGAGAATTACATATGGACTTGATAAATTACATATGAACTTGAGAAATTCCCTAATTACATATGGACATGGGAAATTACATATGAACTTGGAGAATTACATATGGACTTGATAAATTACGTATGAACTTGAGAAATTCCGGAATTACATATGGACATGGACAATTACATATGAACTTGGAGAATTACATATGGACTTGATAAATTACATATGAACTTGAGAAATTCCCGAATTACATATGGACATGGGAAATTACATATGAACTTGGAGAATTACATATGGACTTGATAAATTACATATGAACTTGAGAAATTCCCGAATTACATATGGACATAGAAAATTACATATGAACTTGGAGAATTACATATAGACTTGATAAATTACATATGAACTTGAGAAATTCCCGAATTACATATGGACATGGAAAATTACATATGATCTTGAAGAATTACATATGGACTTGATAAATTACATATGAACTTGAGAAATTCCCGAATTACATATGGACATGGGAAATTACATATGAACTTGGAGAATTACATATGGACTTGATAAATTACATATGAACTTGAGAAATTCCGGAATTACATATGGACATGGGAAATTACATATGAACTTGGAGAATTACATATGGACTTGATAAATTACATATGAACTTGAGAAATTCCCGAATTACATATGGACATGGGAAATTACATATGAACTTGGAGAATTACATATGGACTTGATAAATTACATATGAACTTGAGAAATTCCCGAATTACATATGGACATGGAAAATTACATATGAACTTGGAGAATTACATATGGACTTGATAAATTACATATGAACTTGAGAAATTCCCGAATTACATATGGACATGGGAAATTACATATGAACTTGGAGAATTACATATGGACTTGATAAATTACATATGAACTTGAGAAATTCCCGAATTACATATGGACATGGAAAATTACATATGAACTTGGAGAATTACATATGGACTTGATAAATTACATATGAACTTGAGAAATTCCCGAATTACATATGGACATGGGAAATTACATATGAACTTGGAGAATTACATATGGACTTGATAAATTACGTATGAACTTGAGAAATTCCCGAATTACATATGGACATGGGAAATTACATATGAACTTGGAGAATTACATATGGACTTGATAAATTACATATGAACTTGAGAAATTCCCGAATTACATATAAATATAAAAAATTACATATAAATATAACAAATCATTACAAATTTGATTACTTAACATATAAACGTGCTAAATAAAATATAAATATAATAAATTACATATTAAATTACATATAAATATAAAAAAATATTTATATGTTTAGAAATTATGTTTTTATCACTTAACATTAATATACAATGTTTGATACTTTGCGTTTTTTTCAAGCACATTATTGAACCAAATATTCCATACAAAGGTTAGTATACAATGTTTAAGTTATATAATTTTCATGGAATCAGTTTTTTTTACTTGTTATAAAATGTGTAATATTCATAAATATTTTCATGGGTTAGTGAATAGAATGTTTAACTAATACAATTTTCATGGAACCGGTTTTTTTACTTGTTATAAATTATATAATATTCATAATTGCATATTTGCATGGGTAGTGATTTTGATGGGTTAGTGAATAGAATGTTTAAGTAGGTTATTTTACCGGTTATTTTGATGATTTTGATGGGTAGGTGAAGTCTAAGATACAATTGTGAGACTTCAATCTGCTAATCTTTCCATATTTATAAAATTTCAACTTGACAAGTCTATGATACCATTGCATTTCCATCATAATATTTGTAGATATGTTCCAACTTCTTTTACTTCTTTTAGAGGGGCTTTAATCTCATCCAAGTAAAATGCACAAAATCAATGGCTATGTATTGCAAACACAATAATTGCCTCAAGTTATTAATTACCAATTCAAATCACAAGTTATAACTTTAATTTAAAATTTTTGTGGTATGTTATGTATTTAAGACTTTTTAAATATATATAAGAGTTACTATTACGTAATAGATGCATATCATGCATATTCAACTTCATCCAGTTATGAGTCCTTAAGTTGATAGGTACGCCTTTAAATTAAAAGAAAAACCTATATTAAATTATACACTAATATGAAGATGTTCATAGTACAAATTTAATAACCAACTTCTTTGCTTATGTTATCATTAACATAAAGACTTGATTCCTGGAACTTACTTCTTTGCCTATGTTATCATAATTCGTTAATTATGCAACGATTTTCGAATTGAATCGTGTGGTCTCAATCGTGAATCGGTAGCGATGTAAACATTTGGATAATCTTACAATTTTTTTTTTCTTTCATGTAATCTGGGTTTTTTTTTTTTTTTTTAAGAGTTAATTAAAATGTTTAATGATGGAAGGTGAGAATTTTATCCTCTAATTGGTGTTTGTACTTTAAAAAATAATTTAAATTTTAATTAATTAAATTGTATAGATTATATACATAAAAATATGCATATATATATAAAAGAAACATCTCATGTTTACTTGATTTTTTTCTAAGCGAATTAAAACAGACTACCCTAACTAATAATATTTTTGGTAAGTAGTTATTTGTAAAACCAATTAGCTACAAAAAGTTTAATGTCATTTTTGTTCTACAGGTGATAGTAATGCAGAGAAAATGAAAGAACAAACAAGATGGGGATGTTCAAAATAACAAAGGTACGTCTGATTTTTGGTTTTGGAAAATCTTTCCTGGTTTGAAGGTACTAGTAAATTGATAAAATGGTAACAAATTTTTAATACCTATATTGCATTTTAGTAACATAAAAAATTCCCCTCCTCATCCTCACTCTCCCAATACATACACCTTGCACATACAGATAAGGAAATATAACATGTTCTCTGTCTTTACATCTCTGTGAACAATCTTCTGTGAATGAAGGTAACTCAACCTACAAAACGATAGATCCCCCTCAAACCAGAATACAATAAAGAAAAGAAACTACAAACAGAAAATAGGACATATGTTAGATTACCCCCAGGAAGATATTCCACAACAACACAACACACACTACTTGGCATGCCTATTTGACCATTATCAGTTTGTATCTGCAGCCCTGATGAGCCCATTGTTGCCCCTATAAACTGGAAAGTATAAACCAGAATTAGTAAGAAATAGAAACTACATAGAAGTTCAACGACCACTAAAGCAGTATAGATACAAGCTATGTTACTCGGACTTGGGTGTAAGTGTCGGACACGGGTATGTTTGATTTATTTTAAGTTTTTCCACGTATTTGGAGGGTCCTTGGGGGATCATATCCCCATACCCATATTTGGATATGCATCGGACACGAGTGTTGGACACGGGTACTTCAAGAAAAATGAAGAGTCGGAGCAACATAGGGTACAAGTATGCGTGTCTCTTTCAGAAAATATAAGCATTAGAAAGAAGAATACTCTACTAACGGCTCCATGATTGTAGCATTTCAGAGGCCCTATTTGTCCTCTTTGATAATGCATAAACAAGTTCTCTCTTTTCATCCATACTCAATTTACTACATTTTGATGGATCAAGTGCAACTCCTACAGCCAAGGGAACAGAAAATTGCAAGTTAACAAGTGGAAGAATGAGAAGGTACCCAGACGAACAAGACATTCTAACACTTGTATCAACTTGAAAAAATGTTGAAAAATATTAAACAAGGAATTTATATAATTATCATATCAATTTATAATATTATCAATAATGCAGATTTTTAACTTTTCAAGGCACACTTTCCATAATTTGTAAAACTTCCATCAAGATTCTTAAGTTGTGCTTTGACAAAAAAAAAAATAAACCACAAGCTAATAACAGAAACATACTAATGGTTGCATTAGACCAAGTTCAAACAAGTTAGCAACGGATTTAATAGAGATTCTCAGTCTAAGTCAACTTGGCAACTACCCAACTAATAAAGTGAACCTTCAAGGAAGGTTTACTTTAGACTTCAACTCTACTCAAAGAAGCACAGACTGACTACTTATCTAAATGGTCATTTTCCCTGAATTTCCAATACAGTTACTCTAACAGGCTAAAATCATTCCAACTACATACTTTCTTTCCATGAACAAATATTTCACATTATGCTCTAAACTACTTTATACTTTTCAAGCTGGTAAAGCATTGGCCAAAAATTTCTGATCACTATAAATAAATGAATACTGGTAAAGGAAAAAGTTCACAATAATCAAATGCTTACCATTTAAAAAAATTACTAAGAACCAGAACTCGGTTTCTGTACCCAGACTTGTTTCTGCAAATTTCGAGAATAAACATTAAACTTGGTTAGTAAAAAAGTAGCATAAGAAAAATGAACATATCAGATATTCAAGCATAGTTATAAAAATCTGCATTATTGATAATATTATAAACAAGAAAAATATTAAACAAGTAATGCATTGATATGATAATATGCAGAGAAAAGACACCCCTTGCATTATCCAAAATCAAAGGAAAAAGTGCAAATTAACAGTCAAATTCACCTACGACAATAAATTTGTAAGAAACCAATGTATCAGAATGCTGATGAAGATCAAAAGACAAGATGATCTCAAATTTCAACATATTTCCAGAAAAAGAAAGAATCGTCTAACTGAAAAATAAGTATAAGGGAAAAAATTCTTTATTGATGTCCAGAGAAACCCAATAACTCTTATTAACACCCAGAATCAGAAAAACAAGAAATAAACAAAAAAAAAAAAAAACTGAAGCAATTTGACCATCATGCAAATTGCCACTCCTTTGAAAGACCAAAAGCAAAACAAAAATTTCAATACCCAGATTATGTATCACTCGGTCAATCCAAAAAAGAAAATGGAAATTACATTATAAGAAAGAAGAAAAATTAAAAAACAAATTTACCCTCAAAAGAGGAATCCATGGCAACAACAGCTGAATAATAGGAGCAACAACAGCTGAATAGATGAGCATGCACTGATGTTCGTTGAGGTTCCTGCAAGTTCAGATGGAGGTGGCCTGCATCCCTGCATCAAAGCCATTACAAAAGGAATAAGGAAAAACATGATCCAAATATATTGATATATGAAGCAAAGCAACAGATTAACACTAGTTTAAACAAATCAAAAGATCAATATTTTTTGTTAGTATTACATTACTCGCTTAACAACCAAGATCTATGACTATCTATAAAAGGAAAATCTTGATCAGGGTTTTAGAACAAAAGATTCTTTAGCCAGATTAGTGAAAAGATGATACTTTTATTTAATTTGGTTTAGCACATAAAAGATTTCCATTCTTCGATTAAGTGGTTTCCCATGTCAAGCAATGGTATATAAATCAAACAGTTATAAATAAATAAACAGAATTCAATCAATTGTTAATTCGGAAAACATAGCAGATGAAAGCAAGTACCCAGGTGTAAATGAAATATCAAGTAGCAATTTACAACAGGAGCCAGCAAAGAATCCTAATTGCAACACAATTACTAGGTGAATGAAACATCAATCAGGGAAATACCCATTGGCCCTCAACACTTGAGGATCCAAATTAAAAAACAAAAATGCAATGAAAATCAACATACCCATTTGCTGGAGACATCATAAAACCCTAATCAAACAAAAAATTATGCCAAAATTACAAAATATGCACTTTCAAAAATTAAAACCTACTCACACAGAATATGAGAAATTTAAAAATAAAAATAAAAAAACCTTACCACTGAGCTTAATAGCTTGCTTAGCATCAAACCCAGACTTTATAGAGCGAAAAGGAAGGATCCAGAAGATCCCAGGCAACAAAACCGACAAACTGAGAAACAAAACAAAAACACATCTGAAACTGAACTCATTTGAAAGCCTTGACAAAACCATCCAACATCTCCCACACAAAAATCCCTGATGCCCTTGACTGTTCCCTGATTCAAGACTCTGCTCTCTTTGCTGCAGATTTTGGTCCTCATTTTTCCCCATTGAAAGAGCATCTGGAAGAAAACAAAAAAAAAAAAAATTCTCTCTTTCTCTCCCTACCTACCTTGGGTACTTTTCTTCTTCTCTCTTTCTCTAGAAAACTCAACTTACTCTAACACCACCACCAACAAAAACAAAAACAACAACAAAAAAGAAGAGCTTAGCAAAGGGTCGTTTGCTACTCGGTGCCAATCCATGGGAGACATAGAGCTTGAACTCAAGCTGAGTCGCGAATCCTCTAGAACTCGTCGCCATAGAATAAGAAAATGCCATGGACAGGCCAAAAAAAACCCTAGAAGTTTACTCACATCATCAAACCCTTTTTCTGGAATCAAAGCAACCACTCCATCATCTTCTGCCTCATTCCTCTTCTACCGCACAACTACCTCCAACTCTGCTGTCGCCACCACTGCCATCATCCCATCTTCTTCCTCTTCACATCTTGGATGTCAAGCTGCGATTCGTTTGAGGGAAAGAAATGACACTGGGTAGCGGCTGAAATGAACGAAAGATGAAAATGGAAGATTTTTTCTTTTAGGTTAAAATGTTACTCGGTTAACCGGTTAACAAAGTTTTTATTTTCATTTTTGTAATCAACGGTTGAGATGAAATATTTTTCATCTAATGGCTCAAGTTTATTTAAGCGCATATGAAGCGTATATTAAGACACTTTCTTTAGAATTTTCCGTATGTAGGGGTAGAAAAAGGAATTGATGGATTATGGAAGAGACAAAAACTTTACATAAAGAGTAAAGACTAGCCAGCGCCCAGACCCAGCAGTTAAGTTTAGTTTAGTTTGGTTTGGTTTGAAGACAAAAATTTAAAACAGGGTGGATTGGATGAGTTCAATAAAAGCAAAATCCCGCGCTTTCACGTTAAATACAATTTTGAATTCAGACAGCGCCAGCACGTGCCTTAATCAAATTTCAAAATTCTCTCACAAATATCTTTCTTCACTTTATCTATTATTCTTCCTCGAAATACAACTTTCATTTCATCTTCAAACAAAACAAAACAAAAACAAAGCAAAGCAAAATTAATTTTAAAAAAAAAAAAGAAAAACCTGTTTCACTTTCGCAACCTCAACGGAGCAAAGGTGCTTATAAACCTTAAAACCACAAAATAATATTCAACTTGTGTTGTTCGTGTAAATGGCAACGCGCTACAAATCGTACGATTCACGCTCCTCCACTTCCTCTCACTTCTCTGATCCCTCCTCATCTGTGGAGCTGCTCAACATTTCCTCTTCTGGGAGGCCAAAATCCTCTTCATCCTCTCGAGCCCTTGTCATATCAAAGCCGTTGGATGTAGGTGTAGGCAGCCGCAGCAAGAAGCAGGCCGCTGACCACAACTTGACGAGCATGATGAAGAGATTTCTGGACAAGAAATCCAGTAACAGGACAATTGGGCAGCTGGTCATTCCATCGGATGTCCTAGCTGAGGATCTCAAGAAGACTGCAAGGAAGGGTGCTGCTTTCACGGCGTTGCAGAGGAAGCTGTTCGGGAAAGGGTCTGCCGACAAGGACAAAAAGGAGGTGAAAGCCTTGACAGAGGTTAAAGGTAATACCAGGACGTTGTCCATGGTTTTGAGAAGTGAGAGGGCGCTCTTGAGTGTTAACAAAGAGCAGGAGATGGAGATTGCTGAGCTCAAGCTTCTGCTTCAAGACAAGAACAGAGAGGTGAGCCATGAGCAGCCCCCTTCGCCCAGGCCCATATCCATCATTTCATTCTTAATATTTATGACTTTAATTACCACTAAGAAACGCAAAAATATATATGTACAACTGTTTATGAATGGCAGGCAGAGATATTAATATATATAGATGGTATTTGCAGGGTGAGAAGCTGAAAGATTTGTGCTTGAAACAGAGAGAAGAGATTAAATCGTTGAAGAGTGCAATACTGTTTCCTGATGTCATGAATTCTCAGCTTCAAGACATTGTAGGAAAGCAAGGCTCGGAGCTGACGCAAGCCAAACAACTAATCCCAACTCTCCAAAGGCAGGTCACTTCTCTCACAGGACAACTCCAATGCCTTGCCCAGGATCTTGCTCAGGTAATCCACAAAAACAAACGCTTCTTTCAAACCATTCCATTACAAATAATAGACTAATGTTTAAAATTAATGATACTATAATCGGATCTTGTTCTGAATATTTGTTCAAACTCAAAGGTTTTTTTTCCTTCTTCTTTCTGACCAAGAGTTGTTAAAAGATATATAATTGTGCCTATTTATATCTTAGCTTCAATTGGAAATGATGCATTCTCATAGCATGCATATTCTTTTTTTTTTTTTTATCAAATTAAGGATGGATTTCTGCTACTTTCCTCAATATATATAAAAGCCTTAACCCTCTATGCAATGAATTTGGTATTTTCTGCTAGGCTGCTAGCTTAACTTGCTTGATGTATGGTATGAAAATTTACCGGGCAATATCTATCAGAAGCAAAGAAAGAATATCAGTTCAAAGAAGTACTAAAAACCATTATAAGGATTCCTGTTGTTAACATATGCTTGAACAGGTGAAGGCAGATAAGTATTCTGCCAGGGCATGTCACCAGCGGCATGGCAGCTATCCCAGGACACCCAGATATGATGGAGATGAGCCTTCTGATTCTTTGGTAAGAATTTATACACTATATATATATATACCAATAACTAATACAATTATTACTTGAACACAAGTATAGTCACTGATTTTATTAGTACCTATCCAGTCAGTAGTGCAAGGACTGTTTTCCTTCTCAACTGAAATATTAAGTTGCTATCCAATGAAACTTAGATTAATTTCTTTTGCACTCTAGTCTTGATAGCTTGAAAAATTGGAAAGCACGTGACACAAGGAGGTCATTACTCATACTCTTGACTTCAGTGCTTCTACCGGTAATAACATAATGAACAACATTTCAGGAATTCAGTTCTGGCGATCCAACAACTCCTGGTAGTCCAGATGACTTGTTCCTCCAAGATTTAAATCCCTGTTTAACACCTTATTATGCCAAGACAAAATCCAAGGTAGATGACAGTCTTAAAATTATTAATATGTTGGAGATAGTACTTGTAGAGAATGCACGCCCTGTCTACGTCCCTCCCGCACATGACATGAGTAATAGTTGCTTGAATGGACATCTTGCAGGAATTTGATGAGATTGGATATGACTCGCCACATAATGAAACCTTATCTGAGAACAAAAAACAAACGTTCAATGAGCTCGGATTCAGTTCTCGTAGCAAGAAGTTGTCCAAAAGTTCAGATTGTTACCAGGATTCCAATAACGGACGCTCCATGGCTCGGACCAGTCGCAGATCAGATGAAAGCACAGGCTCATACTGAAAGCAAATGCAGCGTAAACCTTTCGAATTGCTTGGTAGCACTCAGTTGAGCATTTCTTTTATTTGTTTTGAATATTGGATGGTCACCTTTTCTTTTTTCTCCGTTTTGGTGGATTATGGATCGACAGTTTTGGTTTGAGTCAAACTTGTTAGCTCCAGGTGTATATGGAATGCTTTAAGCGCATCAATAAGGGAAGATATATTTGTTAAGTTAAATCCTTGTTGCGGATGCGTTATGGTTGTGGGCTACAGCTTCAGACAATGTGATGTCAATCAAATTTAGTACTAGTAATTTTCGTTTCAATATATTATTTATAAAGTATTTTGACTAAAAAATCAGTAGCCAAATTTTAAGTGCTCTGGATTTGATGATATATGGCAAAAAAATAATATATATATAAAAAAAGGCTCAAAATATTTACCAAGGCAAGAAGTCAAACAATTTCCTCGCCCTAGGGCTGTAAAGCAGCTGGACAATAAGCTTCAATGCCTGGAGGAGTGGAGGTGCATTTTCCTTCTCCACTTCCTCGATAGTATCGGTATATCAATTAGTGTCGAGCATTCTCTAACTATTGGAGCCCCTGCCCTGCATAAGACTTGAATTGTAAAAAATACAACTGGAAAACCTTGTATGCTTTGAATTGGGGTCAGTTCGTTGTTAAATTAATGGGCTATGGAACAAGCTTCCAGAAAAGAAGTGGAGACCAGAATTTGTTAAACTCTAATTGTTGGGATTTGACCTCATGCTCAAATATTAATCGAATTAAAGATGAACATGAACGCAACGAAAAATAAACAAAGAGATAATCGAATTTTACAGGATCATATTTGTAAAATTTTAATGCAATCTTGTAATTATAAAGCATACATATGATTAGAAATCATACCTTAACTCAAAGATCTAGTAATCTTGAGTTTACAAACAGCCTACTCAATCTTGAACACCAAGCTGTCAATCCGAGACTTCAAGCCACACAAGTGTCTGACCTTTAACGGTAATCCATACAAGATGATCAAGAAAACTTTCATAAAGTAGGAATGGAGTCCTGCCGAAAACGATGCTAGTAGTTTAGGTTTCAAGAAACCTCTCCTCATCTAAACATCCATGACCGAATGCTTCATAAGTATCAAGAATGAAGAAAACACTTTTCTACATTCCACAAGGTTTGGTGCGCCAACTAAAAATGAAGATCTTGATTTTCTTTTCTTTTTCGCAGGGTTTGGAGCATTAACCAATGGCAAGATCTTGATCTTCTTCTTGATTTAAGCCTTTGCTCTCTTGAAAGAAACCTTCTCTCTCTAGCAATCCATAAAGAGGCAAGAAGCAAGAAAAGAAATCAAGAAAAACGCCAATCTCAAGGCACCCGCAAGCCATGCATTTTTCGATGGTCGTCATATTTCTTTTATAGGGGGCGGCAACACTCCAGGGTTTGACTAAGTGCTATAACATAACTCTTATATATTAGCTCTTAAGTCCCTCCACTTAATTAAATTATTTAATTAAGTCCCTATTGATTAAATTATCAAATTAATCAATTAAGCTCATCTCATTTTAATTTCTTAATTCAGTTTTCTGTGTGTGACCCATTAGGCTTCCAATATGTTGGCAATGAATATAAATTAATCTAATTGATTTATACTCATAGATCATGAGTGGACTCTAGCAAGCCATCATGACTACCCAAATACTGGAGAGTCAAGTTAGTCTCGACATAACCTTTTGTGTTCAGTCTATCAGTGTAATTCGGTCCTTTCACCAAATATCCCGGAAAGACCATGAGCATGGTGCAATGTACTCATGTTCAATCCATATTAGTTCTTGCAGCTTATTGGTTAACTTTGTGAAGTTAGAGAAACTATTTCTCCTAAATTCATCATATTCTGGCATGAGATTCTATCAAGTTAACTTAAGCCAAGAACATATGAGATATGTCTCCGATGTCACTTGGAATGGTGAATCATCTCTGGATCACTCATCCATCTTCATATGGTTCATGTCATACCCAAAACCACCTTACCATAAGCATCACTCTTGTTTGGGCCAGTTCGTAATGGAATCAAAGTATGACACTCCCCATACAAGATGACCTGGTAGCAGAAGTCAGAGGACTACTTACACGACTGACACGTGAGAACGTTTCCATAGACACTTGAGTGACAATACCAAATGGAGTTCTCACAGTGGGTTATGTTCAGTGAACTTGTTCAACAGATAAGCACCTACATGTTATCCTAAAGTATCTCTTATACTTCAACACGTGAGATCAGTTGCTTATTAAGTAAGTAGACTTAACATGTACCAGTTTTTGAGCATTGCCAATGCCCCGTCTTGACAATACGATGATCATGAACCGTTTTAGAAACATAACTTTGATGTATAAGCATCTCGCAATTATATATAATTCCTTTGCAAGGCCATTATATTCCATGAACTTCATCCGATTAGTACTTAATAACTCCTTATCATCGTACAAACATGAAAGAAAAACTTATATCACTAAGATATAGTGATGGTTTGCATTATTGGTAGTTTATGCCACCAACACTAACATCAGTCCTACAACATTGTTATTTTGCATATTAACACAACTCATAACATGATTTAAGGAGCTCCCATCTTATTCTTCCTCAGTTCCTCAAGCCATGCCTTTGCTAGTACCATGCTGTTCTACTTGTAATTTTCTGAAAAAGAGCTGCCAACAAAATGAAAGAAAAGGGATCACTTCTTCGAGCAAAATGTGTAACTAAACCCACAAATAATCCCAAACAGATGAATCTGTATATATATTTAGGGTAGGAATTTCAGAGTTTGTTTTCGTAACATAAACTTAGCTTTTGCAGAGCAATCTAGGAGAAGGAATGAATTGCAAGGAGCAAAAACAAGTTATGACATAAAAGAGTTACTATCAAAATACTAAAATAGTGAAGTGAAGGCAGAAAGAGAGCAAGCAAAGACAAAGACGAAGACAAAGAAGCCTAGCAGAATTGGGGCGACGGGGTACCCATATTCTTTCTTTATTGAGTTGAGTTGAGCTTTCCATTCCACCGATCCCCTCTTTCTCTTTGTGATGTTTTTTTTTTTTTTTTTTTCTTCTGAAACCTTGCAACCTTCCTTTCCGCAAGGCGTTTAGAGGTAGTCTTTCTTTTCCAATCGCCAATGGAAACAAGATAAATAAATTTGTTTAGACTAATTTAGAGTGCTGGGCATGGGCAGACCAAGACGGTAATTCATTTTCAAATGTCATCATATCGTATCAAGGTTTCCTTGGTAAAGGAAAAGTATAAATTAATGATCGCACTTTCCTTCATTAAGTAAGAATCTTTACAAAATGACACTATCAAGGGGGCTTTATTTGGACCAAAAAGAATAAACTATGGCTACTATCAAGGGGGCAAAAGGAAAGTAAGAACACAAATCAATTCTTTGTTTCTTTCTTTCTTTGTCTAACTAACGTCTAATCCTGAGTATATACATAAGAGAGCGATGTGATAATACATAAATTTTCTTCATAACAAATTCTCTCTTTATTCCATAAAAAATGGTCTCCTTGCAAATGCAATTACGAGAGGAGCAAAAGACCAGCAGCGATGTATGTGCCATTGCTGAGAACATGCAGTCAAGGAGATACTACTACAACAAAGGGAAGTTCCCATCCCATGTTGTACATGCAGGACCAGATGTTAGAAAGTCTACCAATTGTGCAGCTGCGCAGTGTTACTTTTTACAACAGGGTGGTATCCTGTGTGCATGTGCATGTGCCTTCTAGCTTTTTCTGAACCGGGGTGCTCAAGCCACTCTCCGTATAAGCCTTTAACCAGAGGGTTATTAAAAGGATCAGCTTCCAAAACCTAGAAAGCATACAGAATAATCAATTAAAGCAAAAAAGGAATATATGCATAATTTATCCCTACAGAGAACTGTTAAGGAATTCAAATAGATATTTCAAAAGAGACCTTGAGTGTCTATGCATGTAAGCAGTAAGCTTCATGTAGCATTTGAAATCACTACTTTTAGCAGTATTAACTGATGTCGTAATGAAATAATTAGCCTGATGAATTATCTTCAGTTTTCCAAAGTTGAGCAGAAATTCATAACTGAAGACAGAAACTCACATTTTCCATGTAAACGGCTTCTAATGATTTGGATTAACTCCTTTGGAGTTTGTCCTGGCTTTGGCTTGATTTGACCTCCACCATTCAAGCAACCTGCATATATTAACAATACCTAACTGTTATGCTTCACCTGAATTTCCAGTTTCTTCTAATAAGTTACAAGTGAATGCATCAAACCCAATTCAATATTAAAAAATAAAAGGATATAAAGAAACAAAAACCTGAAGGGCATCATGCCATGACCTCCACATACTGATAATCACAATCACGCCACGAGTTTTAACTTTCCTGACAATGTTTTGCAGGTTTTGGAATCCATAACATAGAGCGAATTTCAGCACAGTTCCCTCCACCTACATTATTGTGGACTGTCGGGATATTAAAGAAAAAGAATATCATGTTCTGTTGAAGTCACTGCCATGATTTTTTGAACCGCATGTGTTAAAAAAGCCATGATTTAATTCATCAAGAATACAGCCCTTATGAACTGAGATCACAGAAAGGGCAGTCTTCAGGCTTAAGTACATGCTTTATCTATGTTTTGACTTCTTCAATGCTAACAAAAATACTATCAAATCAAAAAGCACAACTTACTTCTAGACTCAATTCTCGGAAATCAGAATTTCTTATCATTCTGAAGTCCAGTGGGCCATCAATTTCTCTTCCAAAGAGAAATTTTGCAGCATACCGGAAAACAGTTTCTGCATAACCTCCAGAGACCCCGTAAAGGTGTCCTTGTTCATCAACATTTGGCAAACTGCAGTACGATAACAATAATTTTCAATTATAAGTAGCAACAAGGTGGCAATAGAATGTCACTTTAAGGAGAATAATTTTGGTTCTTACATTCTATCTAGAGGTGACTCTTCCCTGATGTTCTATCATACCTGTAGTGGAGGGATGGATGCCAAAGTGAGCTGCAAGGGAGGGAGGAGAGGACCTTGACTGTGGAGAGAGAGAGTGACACAATTACAGCCTTCCCTGGAAAGGAATTGATTTGTTTTTGTCATGAGAGGACAGCTATATGCCTATATCGCTAAGCAGCTTGTTTAAACTTTAAACTCACTCCGATCATGCAATTGCAATACATAACATTCTTTTCTTTTCTTTTCTTTTCTTTTCTTTTTTTTTTCTTTTTTTTCTTTTCTTTTCTTTTCTTGTCATGTCATATCATGTCTGGTTTTTCTTAAGTTTTAGCCTATTGTTGTTATCCTTAATCACCCCCTTCCCCTTGCTTTAATTTAGCCTTCGAGGACATCTACTGTACTGTTCCTCAAGGAGATGAAAGCTTAGCTAACTCCTTTGCTTAATAATAATTAAATTCATCTCAATCAAAATTAAAAATTACTATATGTATATGCTTGCATTGCAACACATGAAAAATTTAAAGCCCACTTTTTCTTTTTTCTTTTATCATTCATCATTAATTATATATATATATATGACAAACATAATAAAATTACACAAGCATTAATTGGGAATGAGGCTCTGAAACAAGGTAGTTTTGGCTTAGCTAAAACGTGGGGCACACCCAAATTCTACCACCCAGAGTTGTTGTTGGCTTTGTTGCCACCATGACCATATAAGCGAAACAGAGTGAAAGCAGAGATACAAGATAGGAGCACCATGCTAACGCTACCTAGTAGTGCGATTGCTATTCCTTCCCCAATTTGGTTACAAAACTTTCCGTACATGTTGCATATCTTCATCCACTGAACCTCTCTTTGCCCCAACTTAGCAAACACTGCTGACTGTGCCGCAGCTCCCACAGCAGCCACATTCAAGTATGCCATGCCCTGCATATAATATAATATAAACATATATATATATATATATTATTAATTACTCACTTCTGCCAAAATTAATTAGAGTAAGGGGCAATATGTCTGTCAATGTATTAATGTAGACTACAGCTTGCTTATGAACTGTGTTTTCAAGTTTCAACCATTAAGTAATTAATTCAATTTTGCAGCAATATATATTCTTTCAGGCAAGATGCAAGTGCTACCATAGAGGAAATATTGCTCTCTATCTATGTCAGCTCTATACAGGTATGTGATAATGGATAGTCTTAAAAACAGCTCCAACGGCCTAGTTAACTGGCCCTGATATGGCACCAAATCACGCCCCCTCCCTCAAATGAACCCAAAATACCAAGCTGAGTCCATGCAAGTTATCTGACTAGTACAATAGAATTCTCAAATATATATTCATGAAATATTAATATTAATACATTTTTGTTGATATACATATATATATATATATATATATATATATATATATATGCATTATTAGCTAGCATTTCACCACAGAAATCCCTTCTCCACCAACCGGCTTTACTTAATTAGATTTTCGAAACTGCGTGAAGATTCTGTCTGGTGCATTAAATAGTTTGGACAAAAACCATGTTATTTTTCATACACAGAAATAAAAGCGTTTCTCAAAGGAAAAACCAGTAGCTCAGTTGTGTTGTGTCGGCCTATAGGGGAAGTTTAAACAAATTATAACATAATATATACCAGCTAGCTTCTGCTCCAAGATTTAAGATCAACCATTAGCTGTCTATTTACTGAGTAAAACAATAGGAGATGAACAAATTACCTCCATTCTAAGCTTATCAAGAATGAGAAATAATTCAATGCAACAAAACCAATGACAAACCTTTTTCCCTCATAGAGGTCCACCGCTGGTGGTGTAGCTCGTAAAAAGCACTGAATCAGTTTCCAAAGGACTATTTCATATTTATTACAATGTAAACAGGGTTTATATGTGAATCAAATGATAATATTTATTTTTAAAAACTTTTAATTAGGTGGTATCATCTGATTCATTGATATAACATCATGTAGTTCAAGCATCAAATATTAATCCATGTAAATATATAATTCATCAATTGGGAATTAGTTGTTTCTTTCCATTGATGATCTTCATCTTCCCCTCATTATTATTGGCTGCTTGAAATCTCCTACTACTGTTACTTTCGCAAGGGTTTTCATTTTTCAAGTTACTACCGTGATATAAAGGCTTAACAGCAATTACCAACAACCCTGACCAATACATTAACTTGAACATTAAATGCTAGTGCAATAACACCATCCTTGACTTTTTTCTCTTTCCTTTTCTTTTGTTAGGTGGAAGCCTGGCATTTGAAAAAATAAAACTATTGTTCTGTTTCAATTTATCTCACATAGTGTAGTTAATTTGGTTATTGCTCTTAAAATTGCCATTTTACAAAAATTTTCCCCATCTACTAAGCATGCAATTCAGAATCTTTTTCTTTTACCAAGCAAAAAATAAAGAGAGTAGTCTGCCAAAATGAACCCTTCAGAAAATTTTGGAAATATGGATAATTGTGAACCAGAAACATATATATATATATATATATATATATATTTAGCAGTTACCAGTTAGGGTAGCCACTAGCTAATAGAAGAAGACGAAGGCGTTAGGTGTTAGGCTCTTCTTCCATGTATGCTCTGGGGGAAGGGAAATGCATGCAAAGAGAAGAGCAAGCAGGGATACAGTAGTACCTGATCTCCAGAGAAAATGGCCCAAGCCAAAGGCTTATTGAAAAGCACACTTCCTCTGATCACCATACCCACAACGCAACGAACCACTTGTACAAAAGAGTAGGCTGCAGCTACCCCATTGGCTACCACCAAAAACCTGCATGCGTAACAACATCGATCAAAAGTTGATCAAACAAAAGCAAGAAACATATATATGTATATATGAGTATTACATATATAAAACCATCGGAATACTCATGAGTCTTGAAGGGGTAGACTAGAGAGGATCTTAGTAACTTCTTACACAAGAGCTTTCATGTCTGTAAATCTAGCTTTCTTCTGAATTGAGAAGATTTCTTTAACTTGAGTGTCTGTTCCCACAAGAACAGCTGCAAGAACACTTAAGCCACATATCACACACCTCAAAACCAACTCCACCACTCTCACTCTTCTATCAATCACCTTCAAATTAGTGCCATGGACATGGTATACAGGGACATTCCCAGGACTAACACCAACACCCAAATAGTTCATCTTTTTGCCAAAATCCAACACTACTCCACAAATCAGAAGGAAGAAACAGACCAGACAGAAACTCTTAAGCACAACGCACGTACACGGTACACCTAACCAACCAGCCAACCACCCCCACTGCTTAAATAGGCATGCGCCAAGCTAAATACTAAAGGGTAAATAGCCTTTTGAATTTTGTGTTACTCTTCAAAATTATCATATTTTAATGTATCAAAATTCACCAAATTATTTATCAATTGTAATATTTAAAATAAAAATATTATTATAAAATAATAATTTAATTAATTTTAATAAGTGTGCTTATTAAAAATTAAAAAACTAATTAATAAAATACTTTTTTTTTTATTATTATAGAAGAAAAGGAGGAAAGTGGTATTTTAATTTGATTTTCCAAATATTTTGGTGATGGAGCTTTGCTGTAGGACTATGAGAGTGCCAAGTGTGGTCAAAGTAAGAGGCTCTAATAACGCACGAGACGTAGAGGCAAAGGGTACCTCATCTCTAGATTCTCTACACAGTGGGGCATTAAATGGTGGCTTAATCTTTGCATTTAAGGCCTTTGCGGGGGGGAAAAGTAAAAGATGAAACTGGGTTTCTTTAGAGTTGTTTTTCTAGGAAGAGGGCAACGGTTTCTGTTGTTCCAAGAAGGGGTCAGACAAGGTAAGGGAGTGCCTTAAATCGCCCCACTGAACAAGGCTGATGGTTGTTGGCCAAAATAAAAAAAAAGAAAACAAGGCTGATGGGTTGAATTTAATGAGAGGCCACCCATTTCTTTTATGCAATAGAAATTATTAGAGCACTCTAGAGAAAGAACAACAGAAAAAACCCTCCTTGGTTTGTAAGGCAAAACACACTACTAGAGTAAAGCTGATGAAATGATTAAAGTGGCATTACTTTTGGTCTTTGTGGTGGGGTCTTTGAGTGGTTGGTTACTGCTTGCTTGGTTATCCACATGTTATGAATTATGATATGATGTAAAGTGAATTTTTTATGGTTAATAACAATAACAAGCAAAGAAAGAAAGAAAGAAATGCTCCCTAACAAGTCACAACATCACGCGCCTTTCATCAGCGTTTGCCAATGATTACCTTCGGTTTTGGTTCTGGTTCAAAGGTGAAGACTCGGAAGAGACTGATTAGGGCCAAGTTTGCAGCAGAGCCACGCAGGCAAGATCTCCATCTTTATTCTCTATTCTCTAGGAGACAAATGACACTTTGTGGTGGATGCAGAAAGTTAAAATAATAAGATTAACTTGGTACTCCAAGAAAATCCACTTACAAGTTCCAACTACTGCATTCCATTAGCAACCAACTTTGTACTTTAAAAAATTCCATTCAAATCTCAACCTTTAACTGGAACCACTAGTGATTGACTATAGCCTTCTCCCATGCATCTTTATCTCCTGCTTCTCCATTTCATTTGCATTGTTGGGAAGTACTGCAATGATCTTCTCTGAAGAAAATACTGTTTTTACACTTCTTTTTCTCACTCCTTCCATCACCCCTCAATCTCTGATTAATTAATTAATTAATTAAAGTTGACAAAAATTCGAATGAAAACATAATTAAGTTTCAACTATGAGAATAAATTATATTATGATAATCTTAAAAAGTGAAATTATTAGACGTCAATAAAATAATGACAGGGGTGCAAAATGTTCTGCATGCCTTTTATTCAATGTCAGGATTGCAGCTAAATAGTGCCAAAAGTGAGTTGTTTTCTTCAGGTCTTGCTCTTGAATTTCTGCAACTGATCAGTCATTGTACGAGGTTCAAGATAGGATCTTTACATGTTAGATATCTTGGGCTCCCGCTGGTCACTAGGAAGTTAATATTAAGGAAACTTCATGACAATGGTCAATGCCATAAATATATAATGCTTAATCAAAGGGTCAATGATGCAAATCCTTGATTTGATGCTGGTTTAGCTGATTTGCTGATTTGTTGCTGCTGGTTTAGCTGATTTGCTTTGATTTGCTGTTTTTATATCATTGACTCTATCATGTAATCAATATTTACCTTTGCTGTAAGCTCTTTCCATATAAACCTTTGTTGTATATAAACAGCAGACTGTCAATGAAATAAAATAAGGCATTGTCTCATTTCTTATCCGAAGTTCTACATGGTATCAGAGCATTTATCCGTAAGCCTTAAAATCATGTCAACTTCTTCCACCATCAAAGAACCTCAACTTACAATTCAAGCCTTTCATCAATGTTCTAGTTTGATTACTATCAAGCTAAACACAGCTAATTTTCTGCTATGGCGCTCTCAGATCATTCCTCTAGTCCGAAGTTTGGGTCTTTATCATCATCTCAACACAGATGCTAAACCCACAGAAGAGATAGAGGATGACAAGGGCAGGAAATGCATCAATCCCTTGTTCGATTCTTGGACTACAAATGATGGTCTTCTCATCTCTTGGTTGCTTGGCACCATGAAAGAAGACATCACGAGTTCCATCTTTGGTGCAGAAACGACCTATCAAGTATGGTCATCATTGGAGCAACAGCTTTTTTCAATCACAATAGAGAAGGAAGGTCATTTAAAGAATCTGTTAATGACTATTTAAAATGGATCACGATCTCTAGAAGAATATTTGAGGGACTTTAAATCCATATGTGATAATCTTGCTGCCATCAAGAAACCTGTTTCAGACATTGACAAAGTTTTTCAGTTTGCTCGTGGATTGGGGCCAAGTTATGAGAGTTTTCGAATTGCCATGCTCACAAAGCCTCCTTATTCACTGTTCTCTCAGTTTGTGTTGGCTCTTCAAGGTTTTGAACAATCACAAGTTGCAAGAAAAACTGGAGAAAAGCTGTTTTTAGAACAAGCTCAAGCATTTTTTGGCCAACGTGATCGTGGAAGGAAAGATGGTCGAAGAGGTCGTGGAAGTTTTACCTCACGAGGCAGAGGTTTCACTCCTGTAGGAAGGTATAATCCACAAAGTAATTCGTTTGATCATTCAACAAAAGCCGAATGATTAGCCAAGGCAACAACAACAATTTTGCGAAAGGAACAACTATTCCATCACAACAATCACGTGTATCTTCCAATACCTCTGACGATAATGGTACAATTTCTTGTCAAATATGTGGTCGAGCAAATCACCTTGCTTTTGATTGTTGGTACAGGTTTGATTATTCTTATCAATCCGAGGAACTTCCTCAAGCTCTTGCTGCTCTTGCCATCAACAATGATTCATCTTTCTATGTGGACTCTGGAGCTACTTCACACATGACGAATGATGCAGGTAAACTTTCATACATTAAACCATACAATGGAAAAGATGTGATTTATGTAGGAGATGGAAACAATTTACCTATATCTCATACTGGTGAAGTCAACATAAGTACACAAGATGGGTATTTGAATTTAAAAGATGTGCTTGTTGTGCCAGATTTAAAAAAGAACCTATTGTCAGTTAGAAAGCTTACAACAGATAATTTATGCACTTTTGAATTTACTGCTTCTGACTTTGTTGTTAAGGATCGAAACCAGAAGACGATAGCAAGGGGGCATAAAAAGGATCAACTTTATGCTTTAGATGATTTTTCTCAGGAGCCTCTTAGTGCAATAAGAAAAAGTGGAGCAACTACAGATTTGTGGCATCAACGGCTTGGTCATCCAAACTCAAAGATCTTGTCTTTGTTAAAGAAACATAAAGCTATTGATATTTCTCATTGGATTTCTAAATCTTCAGTATGTGCTAGTTGTCAAATGGGAAAAAGTTGTAAGTTGCCTTTTCATTCTTCAAATAAAATTTCAGAATTTCCTCTTGAGAAAATTCACTGTGATCTTTGGGGACCTGCTCCTTTAGTTTCAAATCAAAGGTTTCGCTTTTATGCCATATTTGTTGATGATTACTCAAGATTTACATGGCTATATCCTCTGAGAAGAAAATCTGAATTTTTTGATACCTTTAAAATCTTCCAAAGGTTGGTAGAAAACAAATTTGATCATCGAATCAAAATTTTTCAGTATGATGGTGGAGGTGAGTTTAATTCACAAGATTTTCTTACTCACATTCAAAACAATGGAATTGAAATGCATGTATCTTGTCCAGGAACTCCTGAACAAAATGGAGTCGCAGAACGCAAGCATCGACATATCGTTGAGACTGCTTTAACAATGTTTTTTCATGCAAATCTGCCTTTAACACTTTGGGTTGATATTTTTCTAACTGCAGTATATCTCATTAATCGTTTGCCATCATCAGTGTTACACAATGACACTCCATATCACAAGCTTCACAAAAGACATCCTGACTACAAAGGCTTACGGGTTATTGGATGTCGGTGTTTTCCTTCTCTGAAATATCAAGGTGGAAACAAATTCATGAAAAATACATATCCATGTGTCTTCATTGGTTATAGTCCTATACACAAAGGTTATCGATGTCTAGACCCTACAACAAGAAGAGCCTATATTTCAAGACATGTTGTTTTCGATGAAAGATTCTTCCCTTATCAAGCTTTTAAACCAGAAAATTCTGAAAAAAATTCACAGTTGACTCTTTGTGAATTTCCTATTGGTGATGAATAAATGCCTCTGAACAGGAAGTCACTTCAATGTCAGATGTCACTCACAATATGGAAATCTTGACCGAATCTAATAAGGATGCTTCCTTATCTTCTGATCCTGTTTATGATCAAAATTTTGATGCATGCTTATGTTCAAATAGCACTCCACAAACTTCCAAACAAGTTGCTGTTTCAACTGGAGACACTAATCCAACAACTTGTGCTGAAACAGTCGCTGAAATTCTGCCTTCACAAGTGGAGTCTATCATTGAAAATGCCTCACAATCTTTTAATGAAACAGTTTCAAGTTCTGCTCCTCAATGCTTGGAGCAACAGAATGCATCTTCTCATGGTAATGAAACTTCCCAAATAACAACTGTTACCAATGACCGACCTTCAAGGCTTCGAAAACCACCTGCATACTTGCAGGACTATGCTCTTGCAACAACAACTTCTCAAATTGAACCAAAGACTCTTAAGGCAGCACTAAAGAATTCACAGTGGGTAATTGCCATACAAGAAGAAATTCAAGCTCTTCAGGACAATGAAACATGGACTCTTGTTCCTCGTCCTTCAGATAAAAATGTGGTATATTCCAAATGAATATATTGCATTAAATACAGAGATGATGGATCTGTTGACCGTTTTAAGGCTCGGTTGGTTGCATGAGGGTTCACTCAAGCCTATGGCATTGACTATGATGAAACCTTCAGTCCCGTAGTCAAGCCAACTACCATTCGACTTGTTATAGCTCTCTCAACTTCCTTATTATGGAATATGCGCCAATTGGATGTCAAGAATGCTTTTCTCCATGGTCATCTCAAGGAAACTATTTATATGGAGCAGCCGTCGGGTTTCATCGATCTCAGTTTTCCTGACCATGTATGCCTACTCAATAGATCTTTATACAATCTAAAACAAGCACCTCGTGCTTGGTTCGATAAGCTTTCAAAATTTCTTCTCCACCTCGGGTTTTATTGTAGTAAGGCTGATTCATCACTTTTCATCTATCGTATCGACACCATCACTAAATTCTTCTTATTTATGTTGATGACATTCTTGTTGCTGGTAATAATGATCCTTTCATTTCAGATTTGATCTCTCAACTTGGCAATGAGTTTGCTATTAAAGACCTTGGTTCTCTTCGATTTTTTTTTTGGAGTAGAAATTAAACCCTTCTTTGGTGGAGTGTATCTGACTCAAACAAAATATATTCAAGATCTCCTCACTCGCACAAAGATGCTTGAAAGTTCTTCCATGACTACACCAATTGTTATAAAAGACAAACTCTCAACCTCAAAGGTGAGTCTAGTTGATCCAACAGAATATCGAAGCATTGTTGGTGCTCTTCAATACTTGACATTCACTAGGCCTGATATCACACATGCTGTGAATCGTGTTTGTCAATTTTTCAATGCTCCCACTTTACTTAATTTGAAGGCAGTAAAGAGAATACTGAGGTATTTGAAAGGAACTCCAACTTCCGGATTGCGCTACCTTGCTCAGAGCCCTCTCTCTTTATATGGCTTCAGTGATGCAGATTGGGCAGAGTGTATAACTACAAGGAGAAGCACTACTGGTTTTTGTGTTTTCTTGGGTGCAAACTGTATATCTTGGTGTTCCAAGAAGCAACCTACAGTTTCTCGTTCCAGCTCTGAAGCTGAATACCGATCTATGGCTTCAGCCACTGTAGAAATTACTTGGCTCACCTTCTTGCTCCGAGATATTGGTATCACTCTGCGTCACCCTCCTCAACTATTTTGTGATAATATCAGTGCCCTGCACATGTCTGTCAATCCAATGTTTCATGCTCGCTCTAAACATATTGAGCTAGATTATCATTTTGTTCGTGAGAAAGTTGCTATGGGTACTCTTGTCACCCGTTACATATCCTCCTCAACTCAACCTGCAGACATTTTCACCAAGCCATTACCTAAGCAATCATTCTCCTTCTTCCGGAACAAGCTGGGAGTTCATAATTATTCCACCTCTAGCTTGAGGGGGCGTATTAAGGAAACTTCATGACAGTGGTCAATGCCATAAATATATAATGCTTAATCAAAGGGTCAATGATGCAAATCCTTGATTTGGTGCTGGTTTAGTTGATTTACTGATTTGTTGCTGCTGGTTTAGCTGATTTGCTGTTGATTTGCTGATTTGCTATTTTTATATCATTGACTCTATCATGTAATCAATATTTACCTTTGCTGTAAACTCTTTCCATGTAAACCTTTGTTGTATATAAACAGCAGGCTGTCAATGAAATAAAATAAGGCATTGTCTCATTTCTTATCTGAAGTTCTACAGTTAACTGCAAGGGACTGTGCCCCACTTCTTGAGAAAGTGACTACAAAAATTGAGAGTTGGGCAGCCAAGTTGCTGTCTATGCTGGCAGGATGCAACTCATCCAATCTGTTCTCTTCAACATTCAAAACTATTGGTGTAAACACTTCATTTTACCCAAAGGAGTTCTGAACAGACTTAACCAATTATGTATCAGATTCTTATGAACTGGGAAAGACTCTCCTGCTATAAGGGCTAGAATGAGCTGGCAAGACATATGCTTTCCCAAATCGGAAGGAGGTCTTGGTTTCAAAAATCTCTTCATTTGGAATTAAGTGTGTTTACTACAGCACATCTGGGCTTTGTTTTTCAAGGCTGATTTCTTTTGGATAGCATGGATCCAAGCTTATGTATTGAAGGACAGATCTTTTTGGCAGATGTCAGCAGCTCAAGGTAATAGCTGGAGTTGGAAAAAACTTTTAAAGCTGAGACATATGGCACATCATTTCATAAGATCCCAAGATGAGAGACTGACCTGGTTGTTCCCTGGGCCTTCTTACTCTGCTGCTAAAGTTTGGCATGAAATTAGGCCAAAGAAGTAGAAGGTTGGCTGGGATCGTCTCCTGTGGTACACTCATCACATTCCCAAGCATTCATTTACCTCATGGATGACCATTCTCAATAGATTACCTACAAAAGCTAGGCTCCTTCAGTGGGGAATTGATGTTGATGACACTTGTTCTCTATGCCATTCTAAATAGATTACCTCATGGAAAATATTTTTGCTGTGGTGGTTCAAACACTCAAAGACAGATCACTTCTTACCACCATTCTCAAGTTAGCATGGAATGCCACAATTTATCATATTTGGAAGGAAAGAAACAACAGAGTTCATGGTAACCCTCATAAGACCTCCTTACAAATTTTCGAAGCAATTGCAGAGGCGGTAAAAATTAAATTGGCAAGACTCACAAATGTACAACCAGACAATGTAAATATTGCCCTTTGTACTTCCTGGAGGCTCAATAGTTCTTCACTTTTTTCTCAACTCAGTCATTGATGTACTAATTAGCCGATTAGCTAACTAACTCAGTTTTGATATAGTAGCTTCTTGCTACTTCTTGGATTAATAAAGCACAGCTTATCCAAAAACAAATTAATAATGACACATCATCATTTTTTAAAGACATGTAATTATTATTATTATATACTCATCCTTACTAAATCAATTTTCATTAAATCAATTTACTCATTTTTAATTGTGAAACATATATATATATATATGTAATATATGTGGATATGAGAATGTGAAAGGGTAAGGGTAAGGGTAAGGGATGACACTTTTCATCTTCTATAAATGCGCGCATATGAAATTGAATTTTTTTGTCTTTTTAGTTGAAAACTGAAATGACACTACTACTCAATCTAATCTGATCTCCTATATATATATATATATATATATATATATATATATATATATATATATATATATATATATATATATATATATATATATCCAAGCATGAAGCATTCCTCCAGAGAAGACTAGAGAGGCAGGCTATCTGCATCCTGGATGGATGGATGGATGGTAAACGATAACAGAGCCCGATTGAGAATTAAGAGGACCATGGTGTACGTTCAGTTAATTAGATATATATATATATATACATATATATATATATATATATAGGCTGTGCTAAAAAATAAAATCACTACCATTATTGGGCTTGGAAGTTGGACTTGGAATCTCTCAAGCTGTGAGGATGATTAGGAATGTCCAAACCAAAATTTAAATTTGGATGGGAGGAACATTAACATACAGCAAATATCAAGGGCCTTTTGCAACTCCTCATCTGGAGTTTGCTCATCAAGCTATATATATATATATATATATATATATATATATATATATATATATATATATATATATATATATATATATGCACCATTCTTTGAACTGAGCACCTAGTATATAAATGTACAACTCAACTATATATATATATATATTTATATTTACTTGCTTAGGACCAAAATCCATGGCAAAGATATCACTAAATATGGCATTACCTTTCTTTTGCAAAATTCAAGAAACTAAGCAAATTTAGCTAATGGCTATAAAGGAAGTAGCTTTTTGTTTACTTTTGTCAAAGTAGAGATTCCTCTTTCTATGTTCCTTCCATCTAATTACGATTAAGAAGACAATGTTTGTTTGCTATGGCCAAAATGTATGTATTAGTATTGTTCCCCATTTCGCAATCTGGAAACTTTAGGACAACACAAAGTATTGTTTCATATATATATATATATATATATATATATATATATATATATATATATATATATATATATATGTGTGTGTGTGTGTGCGCGCAAAAGCACGTGAATGATATAATAAGTTTATATCAAATTAGATATTTTTTAAATAAATTTATATATTAAATATTTTTTATTTTGGTATAAAATTATATAAAATGATATCAAAATGATATTAAATGTTATCAAAACTATTACAAATGTTATTAAAATTATTATAAAATTATATCAAAGGTTATCAAAATTATCTCAAAAATCATTAAAATTATATCAAATGTTACCAAAAGTATATCTATGATTATCAAAATTATACCAAAGTTACCAAAATCATATCAAAAGTTATTAAATAAAATTATATAAAAAGTTACTAAAATTATAAAAAATGCTACCAAAAATATTATAAAAATTACAAAATTATATCAAAGGTTATCAAAACTAAATTAAAGGTTAACAAAATCATATCAAAGATTGTCAAAATTACATCAAAAGGTTATAAAAACTATATCAAAAGTTATCAAAATTATATCAAAAGTTACCAAAAATATTAAAAATGTTATCAAAATTATTACAATGGTTATCAAAAATTTGACACAAGTTTTCAAAATTATATCGAAGGTTACTAAAATTATATCAAAGATTTTCACAATTATATCAAGGGTTACCCAAAAATTATGTCAAACATTACCAAAATTATATGAAAGTTATCGAAATTGTATCAAAATTATATCTAAAGTTACGAAAAGTATTAGAATGGATATTATGTCAAAAGTTACCAAAATTTTATCTAAAGTTATCAAAACTATTAGAAAGGATATCAAAATTATATAAAAAGTTACCAAAATTATATCTAAAGTTATCAAAATTATTAAAAATGTTAGCAAAATTATTACAAAGATTACTAAAAGTATACCAA
Source organism: Fremontodendron californicum (assembly GCA_030761205.1). Classification (NCBI taxonomy): domain Eukaryota; kingdom Viridiplantae; phylum Streptophyta; class Magnoliopsida; order Malvales; family Malvaceae; genus Fremontodendron; species Fremontodendron californicum. Next base: position 201,255 of record JAULJL010000027.1, read on the forward strand.
AATTATATAAAAGATTACCAAGTATATCAAAGGTTGCCAAAATTATGTCAAAAGTTACCAAAATTGTATAAATGTTATCAAAATTATATCAAAAATTATCAAAATGAAAAAATCATATCAAATGTTATCAAAATCATATCAAAGGTTACCAAAATTATATCGAAAGTTGGCAAAATAATTTCAAAAGTTATCAAAACTATATTCAAGATTACCAAAATAATAACAAATGTTATCAGAATTATATTAAAGGTTATCAAATATCAAAGATTACAAAAATTATTAAAAAGGATAACAAAATTATATCAAAAGCTATCAAAATTATATTAAAGGGTATCAAAATTATATCCAAGGTTGTCAAAATTATATCAAAAGTTATCAAAATTATATCAAAAGTTACCAAAATTATATCAAAGGTTACGAAAATTATATTAAAAGTTACCAGTATTATATTATAGGCTTTCAAAATTTTATCAAACATTATGAAAATTATATCAAGGATTATCAAAATTACATCACAGACACTCAAAATTATATGAAAGTTTACTAAAATTATTTCAAAGGTTACCAAAAGTTTATCCAAAGTTACCAAAATTTTATAAAGATTATTAAAATTATATAAAAAAAAAATCAAAATGACAAAATCATATTAAAGAATAAAGACTATCAAAATCATAAAAAGTTATCAAAATCATATTGAAGGTTACCAAAATTATATCAAATGTTACCAAACTTATTTTAAAGGTTACTAAAACTATATCAAAGATTACCAAAATAATTACAAAAGGTTATTAAAATTATATCAAAGATTATCAAAAGTATATCAAAGGTTATCAAAACTATTAAAAACATTATCAAAATTATATAAAAAATTATCAAAATTATATTAAAGGGTATCAAAATTATATCAAAAGTTATCAAATTCATATAAAAAATTATCAAAAGTGATCAAAATTATATCGAAGGTTATCGAATTTATATCTAAGGTCACCAAAATTATATCAAAGATCATATAAAAGGTTAGCAAAATTATATCAAAGGTTAACAAAATTGTATTAAAAGTTATCAAAATCATATCAAATGCTATAAAAATAATATCAAAGGTTATCAAAATCATATCAAAGGTTATCAAACTTATTTCACAGGTTACCAAACGTATATCCAAGGTTACTAAAATTATATGAAAGGTTATGAAAATCATATCAAAGATTTTAAAATAATATAAAAGGTTATCAAAATCATTTCAAAAGTTAACAAAATTATATCCAAGATTGTCAAAATTATCAAAGGTTATCAAAATTATATTATAAGCTTTCAAAATTATATCAAACGTTACGAAAATTATATCAAAAGTTACCAAAACCAAATTTTTTATCAAAGGTTAACAAAACCGTATCAAAAATTATATTAAAACTTATCAAACTTATAGAAAATGTTATCAAAATTATATCAAAGGTTACCAAAATTTATCAAAGGTTACCAATATTATACAAAAAGATTATCAAAATTGTATCAAAGGTACCAAAATTATATAAAAAGTTATCAAGTTTATATTAAGGGTAATCAAAATTTTATCAAAAGTTATTAAAATCATATCAAATGCTATCAAATCATATCAACAACTAGTAATATCATATCAAAAGGTATCAAAATCATATCAAATGGTATATTATATATTTACATTACATAAAAGGTTATGTATTTATTGTTACTTATTATATATTTATGTCAAAATCATTCAGTCTAATCTCATATGGTAATATATATTATTGTAATTTAACATAATTTTATAATCCATGTGTCCTATCATACTACCAATTTAATCTTAATTATCATATTTGATTATATCTTCATGTTTCAATTCTTGTCAGTAAATAATGTTTTAAGATTTTTCGTCGCGTAATAGCTAGATAAATAAGATTTTGATTTTTAGCTAGTAAATATTTTTTTTAATATTATTTCAAAACCTTATTATTTTTTTATTAACAATAAATTTGGAAGTGTTGTTCTTATAAAAATTTTAATAAAAAAATAAAATAGATAAACCAAAATTAATCAATTTTTAATTTAAATAAAAAAATTAGAAAAGTTTACTTTAATAAGTACTTTAATGTTTAAAATAACAAATAGTTACTATTTTATTAATTTAATAAGAAAATCAATAATTAAGGATAAAATAGTTAATTTAATAAATTGTTAAAGACATATATATATATATTTCACTATTTGCATTTTAGGAGTTGGCACTTTTATATATATTTATTTTCAGACACACGTTCTACGCTTGTAATTAAGTTTATTTATTTAAAAAATTAATACTAAGAAAATTTTACAAATTTTAAAAATAAATTTACTTATTTGGATGAGGCATTTAAGAAAAAGATTTCATTTCAATTAAGATTCTTAAAAATCCAAAAATAAAGTACTTGTTTGGATAAAAATAAAAGATTTTCAAAATTTAATAAGAATTTCAAGAGAGAATTTGAGGTGCTCAAATTCTTTCTTGAAATTCAAACTAAAGAAGTAGTTTTTCAACAACAAAAAAAAAAAAATCCAAATCTCTCGTCTCTTTACTGCACAAAGACCACCATAAAATATATAATTAAAAATAAAATATTATTTTATTTAACTTTAAAATATATTTTTTATACTATTAGTAATATCTATATATTTTTACAAATCTAATGATACTCATATTGCATATTTAAATATATATATATATATATATGTTTTTATCTTTAAATATCATTATTATTCTTCTTATTATTATTTTTTAATCTTATCAAATTCTAATAGACTAAATTTTCCTTTAAGAAATATTTATCCAATTTTTTATTACAAATAATAACATTTTAAAATACGCTCATATCAAATTTTTTTAAAAATTTTAAAAATTTTCATTCAAACATACTTTCTCTTGCGAAAAAGCTTGGATATATATATATATATATATATATATATATATATATATATTATCAACTTTATTAATATCTAAAGCAACCAATCGTTTTTATAGGATTGGAAAAGTTGATTCTACTCTAAAGACTCATTTAATGTACTCGAACATGAAATCTACCACATTCGATTTTAATAAGGTTTCCAATTTAAAAACACTCTACTTGATGATAAAATTGTGAGTGTACTTATTAATTTGATATAATTTCAAAACTTAAAAGTATAATTGCACTTATATGTTATGAAGAATATAATATTTGTAAAATTATAAAGTTTTTTTTATCCTTTATTAATAGTTTATATAAATTTTTACAATTATAATTATGAAATTTACTACTATGTTATTGACCATTACTACTATCTTATTTATCATTTATTAATTTTCCTAAAATTTTTACTAAGAATTTTACTTTAATAAGATTTTCAATTTATAAGCATACAACATGATTTTTAATTGTGAATTAACCTCCTAAATTGACATAATTTAAAAATTTTAATGTATAATAAATTTATTTTAATAAGATTTTCAATTTATAAATTTATTTTTTATCATTTATTATTAGGTTATGTAAACTTTATAATTACAATTATGTAATCTATTATGTGATCTATCATTTAGTATTATATTATCAATCATTTACTATAATGTTGCCCTTCATTTACTATCCAAAAATATTTTACTAACAATTTTATTTTAATAAGGTTTTTAATCTAGAAACATGCAACTTGATAACTTAATTATGATTTAATGTGCTAAATTGATATAATTTTAAAACTTAAATGCATATTTATATTTAAGTGTTATAAAGATTATGATATTTAAGTATAATTAAAAAAATTATCCTTTATTAATAGATTATGTAAATTTTACAATTATAATTATGATTACTATATTATCCATCAATTACTAACTATTTGAAATTTTTGACTAATAATTATATTTTAATAAGATTTTCAATCTAGAAGCATACAACTTGGTGATTTAATTGTGACTTAACTTGCTAAGTTGATATAATTTTAAGACTTAAAATTGAAGTTTGGTGTTATAAAGATGATGATATTTGTAAAAGTATAAAAATTCTTTTATCCTTTATTAATAGTTTATGTAAACTTTTACAATTATAATTATGAAATTTACTACTATATTATCAATTATTTACTACTATGTTATTAATTGGTTACTACTATGTTATTTAACATTTAATTTACTAATATGTCATATATCAATCAAATACTACTATTTTATTAATGGTTTACCACTATGTTATTAATTATTTACTATCTGAAACTTTTACTAACAAATTTTAATAAGGTTTTCAACCTAGAAGCATGCAATTTGATGATTTAACTGTTTTAAATTACTAATTTTATATAATTTCTAAACTTAAATGTATAGTTACAGTAGTAATACCAAAACCAAAAATACTACATTTAACTTATTAACTATCATTACAAAATTTATTTTTCGATCAATTTTATAAAATTATAAAATTATAAGCTTTACACACTACTTCTAATCATACATAACATAATCATAGGTATCGAGATATAATATGAATTTAATTGAAAGAAAAATAAAAGAAAACCAAATACATGAATGCACAAAAGGAAGTTGATACCTTAATTTTTTAGGCTAGCTACCCGTGCAATTTGCAACTTTTCTCTCAAAACCAAAAGTGTATTATTTTTGTGATTTTATTCTTATAATTTTTTTCAATTCGATTTTTCTTTGGCATACATAATCTTTTCCAATATCTCAAAATGTGTTAACAGTATCTCAAATAAATATACTAATCTATGTAATAACTAATAAGTTATATTTCTATTTTATTTTATAAAAAATAATCATTTATTAAGATGCTTAAAATAATTATTTTTACCTAATTGAATGACTGACTTTTCAATATATTAAGTCATTTGGAGATAAATGCTCATTTCTAAAGCAATTAAAACTTGAATGGTATTATTTTTTTTCTCTCTAAAATATTGAATTAAAGACCGTTGAATAATTTAATAGCAAAAACTCATGAATGAAGCTTAAAATTATAAACAATTTTATTAAAAAAAATTATATATTTATTTCATTTTATTACGTTACAATGGCAAGATATGTATGTCATGAGACATGTCTTATTTGGCATTATCAAATGTAGTATTCTCAAAGAAAACTTTAATTCCATTATAAATTACCCAATCCTTTCTTTCTTTTTTTCTTTCAATTTTTTGTGTATGATCCTTCACAAAATCATGACAAAGTAGCAACAGACTTGTCCAACATATACAAAGGACCTTGTGAATTGTGATTTATTCATTTAGTCGTTTAGATGAAGATATATATATATATATATATATATATATATATATTATAAGGATAAATAAAAGGCAATGGGGAATGGATGATAAATTTTTTTTAACAACATTTATTTATACATCAATGTAAATATAAAAAAATAAATGGAAAAAATTATTTAATATTTAATTTAATAAAAAATAATCAATTAAGGAATTTTACTTTAATAAGGACTTCAATGTTAATGGTAATAAAAAAAATTATTTTAATAAAAAATCATTAATTAAGGACATAATAGTTATAAAGTAATAAAAATCAATAATAAACCGTTTTTAGTGCAAAAATTTTAAAAAAATAAAGATAAAAAAAAATCAATACTAATTAAGAAGGAATTCTTCTTTAATAAGGAATTCTAAGCGCAATTAGGAAGGGATGATATAAATTTTATCAACAACAATTTATTTATACATCAATGTAATATAAAAAAATAAATGGAAAAAATTAGTTAATATTTAATTTAATAAAAAATAATCAATTAAGAAATTTTACTTTAATAAGGACTTCAATGTTAATGATAATAAAAATATAAATTAATAAAATTTAATAAAAAATAATCAATTAAGGAATTTTACTTTAATAAGAACTTCAATGTTAATGATAATAAATAAATAAATTATTTATTTTATTTTAATAAAAATCATTAATTAAGGACATAATAGTTAATTTAATAAATTATCAAGGGTATTTATGTTGTTTACTATTTACACTTTTGGAGTTGGTACTTTTATATATAGTATAGATAAAATATCTTAAATACGATTATGACACGATAAAATACACGAGCACGATACGGATACACGAATTATCAGGTCTAGTTTAAACCTTAATAAGGCAAAAAGATGTGAAAAATATGTAAGATTTTGTAAATATATATGTAAATGATTACTATGGAAATTATTAAATAGTACCATATTTAATATTATATTGTGCCATTAAAATATGGGGTTGATACTTGAGATATAGATTTGTAATTAAATCCATGTATTTTTATTTCTATTGTCTTTACTTATGTATCTTCAAATTTACTGATTCACTTCATTCCCAAAGTTATCAGTTGGGCTGATAAATCCATCAAATAAATCAGCCATTTTTGTTCAACTCTTTTATTTATATATATTAATTTATGTTACACATATTTTGCACGTAAATAATGTAACAAGTTAATAATATTTATTTAATTTTATCGATAATTTATCAAAATAATAATTTTTATTCAATAATTTAAAAATAAAAAAAATTAATATGATCTTATTTTTTTAAAAAAATTAAGAACCAATCATTATACGACACGTGACACAAAATTAGGAGTTATTTGAATAGTATCACACACGAACATGGCATGAAAAAATAACTAAAATACGACACGACACGAAAAAATAATATGACCACGACATGAATACACGAACGTGTCAAAATTTATATAAAACAAACATGATACAAAATTGAGAGTTACTTGAATAATGATAATTAGACTTCACAATTTCGAACACGACACAAAAAAAAATAAAATAAAAATCACACAATACAACACGAAAAAATAACACTAACACGACACAAATGCACGAATATAATAAAATATATATCAAACGAATCATTGACGTGTCAAAAAAAAATATATATGTAATACATAAAATACGATTATAACACGAAAAATAGCATAAACACGATACATATACTTAGATCTGACCACGACATGAATACACGAATGTGTCAAAATTTATATAAAACGATCGCGATACAAAGTTGAAAGTTATTTGAATAATGACAATTTGACCTGATAATTTCGAACACGACATGAAAAAAACATAATACAATATGAAAAATATCACTAACACAACACGAATACACGAATGTATTAAAATCTATATAATACGAATTATTAAGGTGCCAAATTTTTTATATATGTAATACATGAAATATAATTATAACATGAAAAAATAATATGAACATGACACGAATATTTAAATCTTTTTAAATATAAAAAAAGTAAGTACAATAAAAAAATTTATCCCTTCAATTGAAGGGATAACTTTCAGTTATTTTTATAAGATATATAGTACTAATCAACCTAGGTTTGTTAGAAATTAAGAGATCAAGTAATCAAAGAGTGGGAGGCAAGGAGGACTAGAGGCCAAAAATCTGGAATATATATATATATATATATATATATATATATATATATATATCACAAAAGGAAAGCAAATTAATTATATTCGATCGATGTCAATTACTACTCTATATATATATATATATATATATATATATATATATATATATATATATATATAACTCTTTCACTATTACAGCAAGCAAGCACCAAACCTAGTGTGGGTTAATTTGTTACAGATGAAGAGAGGTATCCACATCATCATCATCATCACAATCCCAATCTTGAAATTTGTTGTGAGAGACATGCAAAAAGGAAGGTGTCTCTGTGACTGTGGGCAATAAACTCGCAAAAAGTGGGTCCTCCATGCATCCAAAACTACTAGTAAGACACTTACTCTCTGAACCAGACCAGAGGGAGATATTAGGTACTTGACGAGGTGGTGACCGTGACATTGCAGGTGGCAAGAAGTGAAAGAACAACAACCCTGATGGAGGCTCATAGTCATAAGCCAAACTGGGGTTGCTGCGTTCTTCTTTAGGCTCCTCCTGCATGCTTTCTTAGTAGTTCCTTCTCTTCTCTCTTCTCCTTCATTCTCTGCAACTGCCTAAATCTCTCTTGCAGTAGTAGAGCAATGGATGATTGGATGACAATAGGAATAGGGTCATTAATGCTTTCCCTATCCATTTGATGAGCAGAAAATCAAATACTATATATATGATATTCTTTTGCTCTAACTAAAATAACCTAGCTACCACTAGCAAATCAATGCCTATATATGCAAGAAAGGCGGTGGAGGTGAAGTAATCTAATTAAGGAGCGTTGAATGGCTTTACGTGTATTTTTATATATAGGATGTTGGCATGGTTCCCAGGGTTTGCTTGAATTAGTTTAAGGCATGCATTTAGTTGTTCGATAAAATTCTAAATTAAGGGAATAGAATCGGCAGCTAAGCGGCAAAGTCCAAAAGGAAAAGGTTTTGTGGCCAATCTTAGCTAGGGGGAGTACTTAGGTAATTCGTGTATGTGGGAGCGAAGTGAGAAGTGAGAAGAGGCAAAAGCAACGTTAAAGGAGAAAGAGTTTTGAGAGGAGAGTCCAAAAGAATGTTGAAAGTACGTACGTAGCACATGATGGAAGGGTATGTTTGGAGGAATAATAGCTTGGCCTTGGGGGGATGCTCTGTCAGCTTTCCCCCAATCCAAAGCCTCTTTTTTAGCTTTGGAGAGATGATGGAGCCTTTCTTGGTGGGTTTTTTTTTTTTGGTTTTTGTATGGGTAAATAAATTTTAAAAACTCCATTAATTGAATTCATCATTTTCTTCCAAAATTTCCCTCTTTTAGACCTTTCTTTATTCTTAGTTAACTGTTTAGGGCAAGAGAGAAGGAGCAGAGGTGGGGGCGGTGTGAGGCTGGGCTAAAAGACAAGGGTTAGAATAGGGAATAATCTTAGGAGCTCACAATGTTTTGATTGAACAATATTAATGTATGGCAAAGAGAGACAAACATTCTCTCTCTCTCATTCAAGATATAATGTTTTTGTCTTGAAGTTGTTGGAAGGGAATGGCATGCAGAGATGAAAGCTGCAGATGGCAACAGTGTTGGGATTGGATGCTTCGATCTTTTTATGCAGCGGAAGCACCCTCCCTCTATTATTTATTTTGGATTTGGAAGCTAGACGAGTACTGCTGTGCTGGGTGGATTGAAAACAAATATATGGGGATGGGGTCATAGACAAGGCGTGCAGATGATATTCGATCCTTTATATACCTTCTAAGTGGCTAAGGCAGTAGCCTAAATGTAGCCTTTGTCCATGTTTTAATTAATTAATTAATTGTCGATGATAGATATCCCTCAACTCACATATAGTAATAATGTATGGAGACACGCAGATTTAAAAATTCACTATTGACCAACATAATTATTAATATTAACTGCAATGCTAGCTGCATTATCTCAAATCTAAATAAACTTAGATATAAAGAAGCTAGCAGCAGCTGCACAAGTCCTCTGCGCTGATAACTATTTCAAGTTTAATTAAGCATTCCATTTAACAACGTTCATCAAGAATCAATTCCTTGTGCAGATTAATGCAGACTCAAATTTTAACTAACTAACTAGCTACTTACAATATATAATTTCTTTGAAATTAAGGGAATTACAATGAGAAAATGTGCTTTAATTACCAGTTACCAGCACTTTGCCAGTTTTGATCTTCCAATGAATTATTGGCAGTTTGGCACTAACATGCAGATCTGGACCTTCTTTTTAATTAGGGTGTACCAACAGCATTGGTAACTAGCTAGGGATGGCCTCAATAACATGTAGTACGCTATCTAACTCATTTTTTCTTCATTGGCTGCATTTGTGTTGAATGTTGCTAGAATCTGCCCGTTTGGACCACCCATATGAATTGAATGCATGTTTACATTCACTGCAAATTCTCAATGCCAAAAAGGGCAAGAAACCATGCATGGCCGCCCAACTAATTACAAAGTGTCCATATTACACGTAATTATTATTATTATTATTATTATTATTTTGAGAAAAAGGAAATCTATGCTTCTCTACTCTTCATTTCGTCCCTCTTTTAATTTTGATAAGAATGATGAATCAGAGAAACCTACCACTTCCTTCCGTTTATGGAAAATAACTTGATGAAATTAAGTGAATGCTTTGTGGTTTGTAATTTGTAATTATTAGTGGCTTAGAAAAACGGTTAAGAAAAACGCTCTCAACTCACGATAGCGACTTTCATGATTTGAGGATTTTCTGGCCAAATTTCATCATTTTTAGCAATACTTTCAGAGATTTCGATTACTGATACGATTTTCACCAATTCGGACCAATTTAACGCTGTTTTTCAGCTCATTTTTGGAAAATTTGAGCTCAACAACTTCGACAATTGGGAATGGATTCCTTGCGAATTTCATCGGAGAAAGTAACTACTCCAAGATCGTCGGATCTTCGGCAGAGAAGCTTCAAGCAAGTTGTTAATGGAGATGTTCCCCCCAAATCTGCTGGATCGGATCGAGGCAAACTACTGGATAAGCCAGGGGAAGATGGCGAAGGGATAAGAACAGAGTCAGTTTTACCTAACTCTGCTGATGTGACAGCAATGTTGTTGCTCAACCCTCTGAGAGCTTTGACTTCACTGGATCCCAGAGCAGTTCCTCAGACATGAAGGACTTTCAAAATTGTCTTGAGCAAAATGCATTGGTGGATCATAGCTATGTTGGCCCTTTGTTCACATGGTCAAATCTCCAAGCTTGATAGGGTCCTGGTCAATGACCATTGGCACTTTTCCTTTGCACAGTCCTATGTTGAGTTTATTGCACCAGAAACCTCTGACCATTATGTTGTACTGATCAAAACAACCTTGGTGAATCCCTCCCCTCCCAAGCCTTTTAAAATTTTCAATTATTGGACTAGGGATGCAGAATTCATGCAAACAGTTGAGAGTTCTTGGCAAGAACCTACTACAGGTGACCCTATGTCTATCTTTCATATCAAATTGAAGAGATTGAAACATCTCAGGAGATTTAATCATTCTAAGTATGGAGCTATTTCTGAGAAAGTTAAAGCCAAACGAAAGGAGTCGGAAGGAATGCAGCTCACCTTGCTTGAAAATCCAACAAATGTTGAATTGGTAACAAGGCAAGCCTCTCTAGCCTTGGAATATCAAGAACTTCTCAAGGATGAAGAGAGCTTCTTCAGACAGAAGTTCAGAATCCAGTGGTTGCAGGAGGGGGATCAGAACACTGGGTTTTTTCATAGGATGGTAAGTAAAAACTCTATTAAGACACTGCAGGATGCTGAAGGGAACAAACTGGAAACCTTCTCTCAAATTTTTGTTGAGGCTGTATCTTTTTTCCAAAATCTGCTTAGATCCACTGACCACAAAGTAACAGCCTGTCCCCAAGAGCTACTTGTTGAGTTGCTTCAAATCTCCATACCTGCTGAGCTTCACGAAGAAATGGTAAGGCAGGTAACCCATGAAGAAATCAAAAGTGCAATGTTCTCTATCCACAATGACGGAAGCCTAGGGCCAGATGGCTTCACGGCTCATTTCTTCAAAATAGCATGGTTTATAGTTGGTGAAGATGTCACTAAGGCTGTTCTATCCTTCTTTAGGACAGGAGTTTTGCACAAAACCTTCAAATCCACCAGTGTGGCTCTTGTACCAAAATGCCAAACCCAAGTACAATGAAAGATTTCAGGCCCATATCATGCTGCATTATCTTCTACAAGTGCATTAGCAAGATCTTGGCTAACAGGCTTAAAAGCTGCCTTCCCTCGGTTGTCAATACCAACCAAAGTGCTTTCATCTTAGGCAGAAGTATCACTGATAACGTGCTGCTAGCTCAAGAGCTAGTTTGAGGATATGGAAGATCATCACTCTCTGCTAGATGCGCCATAAAAGTGGATCTGCAGAAAGCTTTCGACTCCCTAAGCTGGGATTTCATTCTAGCAGTTCTTGAAGTAATACAGGTTCCTGAGCTATTCATCCTTTGGATAAAATCCTGCCTTACAACCATGATGTTCTCCACCTCAGTGAATGGTGGATTGATGGGTTACTTAAAGGGGCTAAAAGAGTCAGACAAAGGGATCCACTCTCCCCATATCTCTTTGTGCTTGCAGTAAATGTCCTCTCCAAACTGTTGGATGCAGTACCAAAGTTTGGTGTGTTTTCTTATCACCCAAAATGTAAAAAGCTCAATCTCACTCACCTGAGCTTTGCAGATGACTTGTTGATTTTTGCCAAGGGCACATTTGACTCAGTTGAGGGCATTCAACTTGTCCTAACGCAATTCTACTACTTCTCAGGACTTCACCTCAATAACTCCAAAAGTGAATTCTTCTTTACAGGGATCAGCAGAGATGAGTTGAGGCATATTGAGGATGCTACTGGGTTCAAGATAGGCACACTGCCTGTTAGATACCTAGAGGTGCCACTGGTCACCAGAAGACTAACCATGAAGGACTGTGAGCCTTTGATTGGAAAGGTGACAACAAGGTTTAATGGTTGGGCTGCAAAACATCTGTCTTATGCCTGAGAGATTGCTATTGATCTAGTCAGTGATCTTCAATTTGCAAAATTACTGGTGTAGACACTTCATTCTTCCAAAACAGTGCCTAACGAAGCTAACTCAAATCTGCTCCAGCTTCCTATGGAAAGGGAGAGAAAGCCGAGCTAAAGGAGCCAAAGTTAGCTGGAGAAGATCTGTTTGCCAAAATCAGAGGGAGGGCTAGGTGTGAAGGACACTCTCTCTTGGAATCATGTATGTATCCTTAGGAATTTCTGGTCTGTTTTGATCGCAGCAGGCTCCCTTTGGATTGCCTGGATTCAGAATTATGTGTTGAAAGGTAGAGATGCATGGGAAATCTCTATCCACAGTGGAAGCAGCTGGAATTGGAGGAAGATTATGCAATTGAGAGCAGTGGCTTCAAGATTTTCCATACAAGCAGATGGGAGCTATAAATGGCCTTTCCCTAAGGACAGATACTCAGTAGCAGCTGTTTGGAACAAGCTTCGACCAATAGCTGAAAAGGTGGTATGACACAAGCTGGTATGGTGCAAACTCAACATACCAAGGCACTCTACAGTCTCTTAGATGGCAGTTCTTAATAAACTGCCCACCAAAGATAGATTGGCCTCTTTGGGGATGACAATTGAAAAAGAATGCCTCCTATGCAAGCAGGAGAAAGAGTCAAGGGACCACTTGTTTTTTACCTGCAGATACTCTAAACGGGTATGGAAGGAAGTATTGGAACTTGGCATGATCCAAAGGAGGGTTGGTTGCTGGACAGAAGAACTACAATGGGCCACTGCTAACTTCAGAGGCAAAACACTAATTACTATCTTGCTGCGTATAGCCTGGAATGCTGTCATTTACTTAGTCTGGAGAGAGAGAAACAATAGACTTCATAACCATACTGAGCTCAAGGAAGAAAATCTGGTGGAGAAGGTCAGAGAAATGGTCTCAATGAGGCTGCATGATCTCAGGAATGTCAAGGGGGATTTGGTAAACCTACATTTATGTACTACCTTGAGGCTCAATTCTGCCATTTTTGCTTAACTGGCTAAGTTGTAGCAAACTTAGCAAATGTATTGCTAGTTTCTACTAGTACTCTGTACTATGTAGCAGCTATGCTGTATCTTTGGATAAATAGAAATCACTGATTATCCCAAAAAAAAAATTGCAATTAATTTGTATGAACAAAACAATCAATGATTTCTGAATATAAGCCTTTTTTTGATTGGTTTGATTAATAGCACATAAATAAATTAAAGAAGGGTGCCAGATGATAAGATAATTATGTATAAAATTAAACAAGATATAAATTAGCTTGGAAGTTGGAACCTCTCTTGTGTACTGTACATGCCAGTTCACGCAGGCTGGCTGCTGCAAAGACTTGATTAAGTGGAGAATGAAGAAGATGCTTTTGTTAATTTGGACTGCTGTGATTAGATTTACAGGGCTTGGAAACCATGGATTAGCTGCACTTATCTTGATGAAAACTAAACAACTTTAAATGGAAATAATAAAACCTATTGACATTATTAATTTCCTGCTCATGCTCATGGTCATGGATTCCAAAATTTGTACGATTGCTAGAGAACTATCCCAACTTATCCAAAAACAAAGAAAAGTAGGCCCTTTTCCAATTTCTCTTATTGTCGAGAACTGCATATTGGAAGTTTCCTGTGACATGGGGACAAGAAGAATTGTAATTCTAATTGAGCAGAAATGTAGAATATTAAGATAATGAAAGGAAGGCCAGTATTAGAAACTGATATATATATATACAACAACAATCTACAAGGTGAGGCATTTTCCATGTACAACTGCATATTTGGGGATAGGAATCTTTGTGATTTTTGTTGTTTGGAAACAAGTATATGTGAATTCCTTCAAAAGACAGAAACACTCTGTTTTTAAATGTCTTAATGGGACATAGATTACATTACAGGATTCTGGTACTCATATCTATTATCCAATATTGTTTTAATCCTATCCAAAAAAAAAAAAAGAGTAGGAATTTAGGCAAATAATACTCCTTCCATACTAAAGCAATTCAGAATTTTTTACTACTAGTATTGTATTTATTTTGTTATGTTTTCCAAGAGAGTAATTGTAACTGTAAATGCAAATGCAAAATGAGCAGCCCAAATCAATTACAACGACAGAAACAGATCAATTTAAAACATGGCTTTTTTTAAGAGGCCAAACCTGAAGGCCCAATAACAACAAAAACAGATCAATTCGGATCGGAGGGTGTTCGGTTCTGTTTTCCTATCTAGTCTTAACTCGTAAGTGAAGTCATCGAACTTGAGCAACCAACCAGAGCGTCAACTCCTGCGAAAGCGAAAGAAAAGAAAAGAAAAAAGATCAAAAGATGAACACAGACATTTCTCAAAAAAAAAGATGAACACAGACATAACAGCTTCGGCGAAACCAGAGTACCCAGTTGTAATCGAAACCTCCTTTCACCTAAGTCGTTGGCAATTTCAACACCCTCGATTACCTCCGTTTCGTTACTATTACTGGCTTTTCTATCACCGTCGGCTACCTCTCTGGTAACTCTACTTTTTTCTACATAATAATGATTATGTGGACAGTATAGCCTTTGATGTTACAAGGTGCTTCATTCTTTCTTTTGATTAAGATTATGAAATGTTTTTAATCTTAATAACAGATAATTTGCGAGTTCCATGTAACCATTAATGGAATAGATGAAAAAAAATACAAATTTTTGTTTCCAACAGGAAAAAGGAAATGCTTCCACTGTTGGCAAACAGAATTGCAAGTGCATTAGGAGTAACGCATGACTGGATGATGGGACGAAAAGGCCCTTTCAAAGCGCTCCAGCAGCTTAGCTTGCTCATCTCCATCTCCTAGCTAACGAGCCAAGTTAAATTGGTATTCCTTGTTTTGCGAGAAAGGACTGAAGTCACTTGATATCCCAAGATCGATGATCACAGTCAGACCATGCCATTATAGCAGCTTGTCTAACTGCAGTGCTTCGCCTCAGAGGCATAATGTAGAAATAAGAAGGGGAAAGAAAGAAATTTCCCAAACAAGATTGAACTTTCAATATGCCTTCCTCTTTGAACCAGGATGCCAAAGCTGAGAATAGGAGCATTTTTGGCCATATATATATATATATATATATATATATGTATGTATAACACTACCAGAATCTTCTCAAAAAAAAAAAAAAAAAAAATCATGAACTAAAGGTTGAAGGAAAATTGTTTTGCAACTTTAACCTGGAGAAAATGGGCTGAACAAGGAGCCCAATTTTTGTAAAGTGTCAGTTGCAGCTAGTTTAGCTTAGCTTGTAGCCCATGTAAACCACCCATAGAACTTGTCTTTTACTACCAGACAGACAGGCAGAAACCTGCAGTCCCAATATAGAAAGAAAAAAGTGTACTTGTCTTGTGTTTCTGAAATTTCCTTTCCTACTTCTAGATAGACGCTATATATAGTGCACTGCAGCCACTGCTTAGGGGAGGTGTTCACGTGGTTGTTGAGTCATTGACGTTGAGCCAGGAACGATTCAGCCACACTATTGATTTTCAAGTTTCAACCCTCAAGCAGTGTAGTTCTGTTGACTGTTGGATTCAATTTTCTGCCCTTTTTTCTTTTCATTTCTGGTAAAAGAAGTTAGTAACCTCAGGCCACCAGCTTGGGTATCTGAAGCTCCTTTTAGAGTTATGGCCTTTCTTTATTGTTTATTATTCTTTGGCATTGGCAGAAAGGAGATATTATTCCACACACGTCCCCTGAGGGTTTTTTTTTTTTTTTAGAAAAAGGGGGTAAAGAGACCAGACCAAAGGGATGCAATGCTTGCTTGGTTCAATGATGAAAATTTTCACATGGGTCCCAACTCCCAATCCCATCCCATTTGAGAGAGAAAAAGAATTTGTTGTTGGGTTGGGAAGACGATGGAGGACAGAACTTGAAAAAATTTAGAGATAATCTCCTTTTGTTTTGTTGTGGTGCTCTTTTAAAGTTTAATCCTTATTCAGTCTCCCTCTCCCTCTCCCTCTCCCACCACCAGTCATAGCCTAGGCTCATCTAACATGAGGCATGCAGAAATGAGTTATGCAGGTCCCCATATTGCTGTCTACTTAAAATGCCAATTGAATAACCAAACAAATGCCAAGAAAAGAATTAAATATCTGTGGACTGTGGTCGGTGAAACAGTATTGTACCTTGATTGGAATTGGATACTCCCTCCTACTATATTCTGGATTGTTTTGGGTTTCTCTTTTGATTTAGAGCATGGGCTGGCCGTTTAGTGTTTTGTTAATTTATTATTATAGAAATATGAGCTTAGCTTTCTTTTGATAGCTAGCTTTCAGATTATAAATTTATATATCAAAATTTTGTTCTTCAGGTTTAATATCGAAAGGATTGCGATTAAATCGTATTAAACGTATCGGTCGGGCACTAAATCCTGCTGTGCAAGAGACTCTTAATCAAAGCCATCAAAGCATAACAGAAGGTAAGAATGTATATGTATATTCTTTAGTTTGTATCATGTCACACAGAATTCATTGTTCTTTGCTAAAAGTTTTTGCTTTCCATAAATTTGAACTCATAATGCAATCTTGTTGTAGCTGAAAAGAGCCAGCTTTAGGGAGAAACTCATTTGATAAGTCATAATGTGTGAAGTTTTAAACAGTTTAACAAACTTAGAGTTGAAGATGATCATTTTAATAAATTATAGTTTTTGGTGGCATATCTGAATATACTAATAGTTGCTTTTATGATGCAATTTAGTCAGTTCAATTGGGAGGATTTTCTGAGAAGGAAAATGACAAGTTTTTGCTATTATGTTTAGGGTGAACATCTCTGTTGTACTGCTGAAGACAGACAGCTATTTTAGTCAGTCGTATACAAATTTTTTTGGCTCCTCCCAGATTCTTTCAATTGAAGATAAGTTTATTACAATTAGTTAATTCTTTCAGGGTCTCTTGCATATAGTTGATATTCTTTTGCTGTTGCATTGCATATCCAAGTGGTGACATCAGAACTTTTTGTCTGTAGTCTTGTTATGTAATTTGTCTGAAATGGATGAAACTTTTGTATGAATTACTATCATGGTTTAAGGAAAGATACTTTCAGAGAGGCTTTTTTTTCCCATTTTCCTTTTTGGATCTCATACTTATTGTCTATACATATATATTAGCTGCTAGAAGATTTGCATCTCTTCCCCTTTTGTATCTTTAGTTATAATCAGGGAACAAAACCTAATATGCATGATAACTAAACAGGATTGGGCAACTCCTGCTTTGAACTAAACTTTTTTTGTTTTCATTTTTGTTATCCTATAAGACTGTTGGGTGGAGAAAAAGGATGATTGCAATAGCAGAGGAGCATCATTGATGTAGACAACTTGCTGAACAAGGATCAATGATGTTTATAATGCAATTGCATGATGGTGAGAAGAGCCATCTGCTAGGACTAGATTTTGACATATGAAGGGGAGGGGTGCTAACAAATATAGATGATGTTTTGCTCCCTCTTTGCAAATTCCTATTTCTTGAGCAATAATTTAGGTTTTGTACATTTTTATTTTTCTTTATTTCTTAACTGTTTGTTTCCAGCCCCCCTACCCAGTCCCCACCAAATTTTGTAATGACTTTTCATTCATTTGTACTGGTACTATCACCTCTCTCGTTTTTTTTCCCTCACTTGAATCAGTCTATCCTACAAGATATGATTTCTCATTTTCTGTTTTTGGTTGTATATAGACCAAGTTAAGTTTATTTTGTTTTGCATTTAAAAAGAAAGAAAAAAAAAGTAATGACTGATATGATAAGAAAAGGGACGTAAAAATTGAAAATTCCAAAAAGTATTCATTCCATGGTTCAGGGCTGTTGGCATTGAACATATGAAACTTCATTGAGCTTTGTTTGAGCAAATTAAAAGGTGTCTTAAACACTATCAAGGTAGAAACAAGGGGAAGAAGAGAGATTCACCGCTTGGCATTGAACTGAAAATTGAGATTGAATGTGAGTTTCTCAAGTGCTGCAAATGTAGAAATTCATACATTTATATATATATATATATATATATATATATATATATATATATATATAGATTAGTCTGTTGAGAATGGGAAGAAATATAATTTACGATGCCTAAAGGCTAAAGCATATCAAATATTTTGAAGCAAGACTTGGGGCTCGATCCTAAACCCTAACCCTATTCAGGAAGATGAAAAATCCTAATAAACAAGATTATCTGAACTAGCTAGGTGTAAGAGCCACATTGGTGCTTCTGGAATTCCAACACGCTTGTTGCAGCTTTATGACTATTTGCCCCCGTTGACATAGTTGTAATATCCGGCGCAAAAATACGAATCCAAGTATGTTAAAGAATGATTTTGACTTAAGCTCATCAGTCATTATTAAAATATTAAGATTAAAACAAAAGAAAAAAAAAAAGATAGAAAACTATCGACAGTTTTTTTTACAGACAAAAAAGAATTGGGAAAAAAGAAAAAAACCCTAAGGGAGAAGAGAAAGGAAGGCAATTGAGATTTTTATCTTCAAGATTGAAAGATTAAGGTAAGTAAAAGCCCTCTTTTGATTTGCAAAATAAATATTTTGTTAGATTGTTAAAATTTGGGTGAAATTTTTTGAGAGAAAAACCTAGAATTCTATGAAATTCTCATAATTCTTCTTAATTGATTTGGGTAAAGTTATTGGACTTTATTTTATCATTGATTAAGAGATAAGCATGATTTTCTATTGGATTTAAGGGCCGGTAGATGAAGAATTCAAATTGTTATGAATATAAAAGAATGGAAAATTTTGTTTTAAATGAAAGTGTTGTCTACAGTTGTAGGTTAAAGAAATATTATGTACTAATCTGTCAGTTTTCAGTATGATTATTATATATGGTCGGAAATATATTTGAATCTACTTTCTAACGAGATAAACGGAAGTGAATTCCGAGTTTCTTACGAAAAGATAATCAAATTTTACTAAGAGATATGCGTGCTGTTTGGAAGCAGCAGCAGAGATGAATTACAAAAATTACTGCATTTTATTTAAAATAATTACGAGTTGAGCCATATATGGTTGGAAAGCTTATCAAGTCTAGTTTTTAATGGACTTAACGGAATTGAAATCTGAGTTTTCTAATTGGAGATATCTTATTTTTAGTAAACAATGTTCAGGCTGACTGGAAACTGCATCAGGGGTAATTTCGGGATTTTACTAAAATTTATCTATGGTGAGTTATGATCTGAAATTTATATGGATGGAAGCCTATTAAGTCTAGTTTCTAAATCTTCAAACAGATCATGACTTCGAATTTTTTAGCTTAAGATATGACTAATTTAGTAAGTACTACGCAAGTTGGCAGATTTGATATTTAGAAGATTTTGAGATACTATGGATGATTTTATAGTATTAAGCATGATTAGTTTTATTTACTTATATGATTAAGAATAGATTTTGGACTATTTTATAGACGAGCTAAGTTATTGAAAAGATGGAACTTAGAGAGGATGAGTTCATTATTTTATGTTTTGGTTTAGTGAGTTTAGGTAAGTGACTTGATATCCCTTTAGTGTTTTGGCACCCTAAAAATTAGCCTCATCTTCCTAAGATTTTGTATATAATATATAATATTTTGTTCCTTGCTTTGTTAAATCGTTAAGCATGCAAAATATATAAATGATATTCTTTGATATGAATTCAGAATGTGATTTCGTTTTGATTTGATTTTCGAATATGATTTTTGTTCTAGTAAATATATATATATATATATATATATTTATACCTATTTGTTTATCTAAAATTATGAATACAATTTATTACATAAGATGTTTTGAAAGAAAATACGAAATTTGCTTTGTACGAGATGTGTTTTGTACAATGCATGACTACTGCTTTGTATAGTTGGGTAATCCTAAAATATTTTTTGTTTTGATTTGTCTCCTAGTATGACTATGCTCTGACCCTGTCAACGGGGGTTAAACGTTGGCCATATCGACATGTACTTTGTGATAGAAATCGATTTCAATTGTGCCACCGGTTTAGAATAGTGGTTTTTGTTCTGTTCGGTGCAACCATTAGGTTGTTTCTGATATTCTTTTGACCCATTGTCACTGGGGTTAATTGTGGTTTTCGTTCTGACTTATGCCACAGTGATTAAGTGTGTTCTTAGTATGTTACGGGAGACTATTAAAAATCAACAATTTTTGAAATTTTGCTTAGTTCTGTTATCTAATTTTAGAATAAATACGTTTTGGACTATAAGATTACCCATTATTATTTTCGATTCATAAGTATTGGTAATTTTGGCCTAAATATTTTGTAGCATGCTTAATCCAACTAAAGAGGCATTGGTTACTTGCTGAGTATTCGTACTCATTCCTTTATTTTTCCTTACTTTTTTAGATTTCGGTAAATGTATCTTCGGTGTTTAGTTTGACGAGAGCCATTGTTTACGAGTTTAGCATCTCCCTTTAGTCTTATAATACTTTGAAAGTGAGTATTTTAATATCGGTTTTAGTCGATTTGTTAGTTAGTTAGTTAGCATCTCCCTTTAGAATATCTTGTATTTTTCGATCAAGGTGTAATATTTGAATTTTTGGAGATTTGAGGTTTTGTTATCTGTAATTTTGGAGACTCTTTGAGTTGTGGTTTTTCGATTTAGTAAGATATAAGTTATCTTCCATGCATGTGAGATTCGTCTCACGAGTATGCGGTGTTGTTATGTCCTAAATCCTCGAGTTTGGGCCATGACAAAGAGTGGTATCAGAGTTTAGGTTTGTGATTCTGTGGATCTTGGCGTTCTTAGTCGGATCGATATTTAGGCATCAACTTTGAAATTTGTGATTTGGAAAAAGTTTGGTGAATTTGATTAATGAGTAATGATAAGTTGCAAGTGATGAATTATTGGTGTGAGTTTTGATAAGATAATTATATTAAGATTAGGCTTCTTATATAGAATGATATTGATTTTCATAAATTCTATAGATTTGAGGTTGGATTTTTTATTTTTAGTGAATAATTTTGAGTTTTTCTTATGGAGCTTTGATGAATCTTTGATCATGATCTTGATTGTACCTATTTGGAGTCAAAGGACGAAATTTTAGATTTATCATGAGATGATACGTTATAATGAAGTGACTTTGGTGTGACTTTTGATAAGTTGGATATTTGAAGCTTAATAATTATTGTAAAGAATGATTTTTGATCTTTTGAGGTCTTTGGGTATTAAAGTCAGAATTTTGATCTATAAATATTTTGAAGTTTTGTGATGAATATTCAGGGAATCTTTGACCACCGATCTAATTATATTTTGTTGAAATTAAAGTTTGAAATATAAAAGTTGGCAAGAAATGACATTTGGAATTTAAGATATTTATTGATGTTGGTTTTGGTGAACTTTTCCTTAATGGATTATGTTTTAACTTTCACTTGTGATCTACTAGATTAAGATGCAAATGAGGATATTCAGTGAAATTGATATGGTTCTGATTTCAAGAGCTCTGCCTAACTTGATGATAAGAATTGATATATTAAGCATTTATTGAAGTTTGATTAAGAGATGTCTATAGGTATAATGATTGAATATTGTCTTAGTGAATTTTGAGTTTCAATCATGCATTGTGTCGAATAAGTATTTTGACGCATTATGAGGTTATTTGCTCAATTTGGTATGGTTTTGTTTTTAGTAAAAAGAAAAGATCTAAGCTTGATGATGTGAATTGGTGTTTCATGGAATTGTTTGAAGTCGATCATTCGATTTCTATTTTGGAGTGCAATGAATTTGAAATGGTCACTGTGGTTAGTTTGCGATTATATTTTAATTGAAGAGCAATATAAGAATTCTTGATTTGGAGACTATCAATTATCAAGTGCAATATGTTATAATTTTGTGTATAAGAGCTACGGGTCTAAGGTCATGGTAAAAAAAAGATTTTACTATTCAAGTCAATTTGGAATAAGAATTATTAGTGACGGTTTTTCATATTTGGTGATTTGAGTACGGATTCAACTTTGAAGAATTTGAAGAAAAAAAAATCTATGAGATTATGTTAAGCATGTGTTTGATATTTGTAAATTGTGACCTTAACATGAAGTCTATTATTTGGAGTTATACGATTGACATATTGGAAAGAAGATTTTTATTATGGTACACATATTTTGACTTTGACGATATTATGATGTTTGTAAGCTTTATAAATAGTGTAATTGTTGTGTGATATTTAACCCTTGAATTTTGAAAAGGAATAATATTTGGATTTGGAGATGACTTAGGCACTTAAAGATATATGTTTGAATTTGTGCGGTGTAAAACTTATGGATATGATCTATTGTGAGTTGATCCTTGTCATGGTTTATGATGGTTAAATTATTAAGAAATATTTCGATTATCAGTTTAAAAGAAGATAAATTTGTATGTGATACTTTTGAGGTGGCTAGGTGGTTTATTGATATTACAAATCGGATTTAAGTTGTACATGGTTATGATTACTTTATATGAATTGAAAATTTTGTTATAAGAGATGTTGCGGATTTGCAATTATGTTGCGTAAGAGAATAGCATAAAGTCAATTTTGTTGGTTTTGAGGTTATGTTTAAATAAAATATCAGAGTGTGCAGTGAAAGCATGATTTGGGTTCAATTACGAATTTTGAATTATTGCTAACTTAGAAAGTAATGAATTCTTTATAAATGGAAACTTATTGTGTGATAATAGTGAAGGGATTATGGATTTTGATATTTGAAATGTTGAGAATGTATGTGAGTTGTGAAAATTGAAGCACATTTGTTATATTTGATTTTGTTGGTAAGGAATTAATTGAATAAAGTCGGAATAACATTAAAGTAAATTTGATTAACCAGTCATGATTGACATTATACATTGGGTGTGCTTTGGAATATATGGAATGCGTAAAAGACTTATACTTTTATAGTTGCGTTTTTGGATAAGAACTCAAATTTTATACCTGGAATGTCTGATCACTTAGTCACATAAGGTATAAGATGAAATTTATGTCGACTTATCATTGGATGAATGATATGAAGAGTTTTGATTAAAGCTTGTTAGACTATACCTTATGGATCCTTTTAAGAGAAAATTTTCATATGGCATACGTTTGAAAGACTAGTAAACTTTGAAGTTATGAAATTTTGAATTTGGAGGACCAAATTCTTTTAAGTGGGGGAGTATGTAATATCCAGCCCAAAAATACGAGCCCAAGTATGTTAAAGATTGATTTTGACTCAAGCCCATAAGCCATTATCAAAATATTATGGTTAAAATAAAAGGGAAAAAAATAGAAAACCTATCGACAGTTTTCTTTGGTAGATAAAAAGGAATTGGGAAAGAAAAAAGAAATCCTAAGGGAGAAGAGAAAAGAAGGCAATTGAGGTTTTTATCTTCAAGATTAAAAGATTAAGGTAAGTGAAAGTTCTCTTTTGATTTGCAAAACAAATCTTTTGTTAGATTGTTAGAATTTGGGTGAATTTTTTTGGGAGAAAAACCTAAAAATCTATGAAATTCTCATAATTCTTCTTGATTGATTTGGGTAAAGTTATTGGACTTTATTTTATCATTGATTAAGAGATAAGCATGATTTTCTATTAGATTTAAGGGCTGGTAGATGAAGAACACAAATTGTTATGAATATAAAAGAATGAGAAATTCTATTTTGAATGAAAGTATTGTCTACAGTTGTAGATTAAAGAAATATTATATATTAATCTGTCAGTTTTCAGTATGATATTATATATGGTCGGAAATATATTTGAATTCACTTTCTAACGAGATAAACGGAAGTAAATTTCGAGTTTCTTACGAAAAGATAATCAATTTTTACTAAGAGATATGCGTGCTGTTTGGAAGCAGCAACAGAGTTGAATTACAAAAATTACTGCATTTTATTTAAAAATAATTACAAGTTGGGCCATATATGGTTGAAAAGCTTATCAAGTCTAGTTTTTAATGGACTTAACGGAATTGAAATCCGAGTTTTCTAAGTGGAGATATCTTATTTTTAGTAAACAATGTTTAGGCTGTCTAGAAACTGCATCAGGGGTAATTGCGGGATTTTACTGCAATTTCTCTATGGTGAGTTATGATCTGAAATTCATATGGATGAATTCCTATTAAGTCTAGTTTCTAAATATCAAACGGATCATGATTTCGAATTTCGTAACTTAAGATATGACTAATTTAGTAAGTATTACGCAAGTTGGCAGATTTGATATTTAGAAGATTTTGAAATACTTTGGATATTTTATAGTATTAATGGTATTTCAAGAGCATGATTAGTTTTATTTATTTATATTATTGAGAATAGGTTTTGGACTATTTTAGAGACGAGCTAAGTTATTGAAAAGATGGAACTTCGAGAGGATGAGTTCGTTATTTTATGTTTCGGTTTAGTGAGTTCAGGTAAGTGACTTGATACCCTTTTAGTGTTTTGGCACCTTAAAAATTAGCCTCATCTTCCTAAGATTTTGTATATAATATATAATGTTTTGTCACTTGCTTTGTTAAATCGAGTTAAGCATGCAAAATATATATATATATATATATATATATATATGATATTCTTTTATATGAATTCAGAATGTGATTTCGTTTTGATTTGATTTTCGAATATAATTTTGTTCAAGTAAATATATATATATACCTATTTGTTTATCTAAAATTATGAATACAATTTATTACATAAGATATTTTGAAAGAAAATACAAAATTTGCTTTGTACGAGATGTGTTTTGTAAAATGCATGACTACTGCTTTGTATAGTTGGGTAATCCTAAAATATGTTTTGTTTTGATTTGTCTCCTAATATGACTATGCTCTGACCCTGTCAACGGGGGTTAAACGTTGGCCATGTCGACATGTATTTTGTGATAGAAATCGATTTCAACTGTGTCACCGGTTTAGAATAGTGGTTTTTGTTCTGTTCGGTGCAACCATTAGGTTGTTTCTGATATTCTTCTAACCCATTGCCACTGGGGTTAATTGTGATTTTAATTCTGACCTATGCCCAAAGGGTTAAGTGTGTTCTTAGTATGTTACGGGAGACTATTGAAAATCAACAATTTTTGAAATTTTGCTTAATTCTATTATCCGATTTTAGAATAAATACGTTTTTGACTATAAGATTACCCATTATTATTTTCGATTCATAAGTATTGGTAATTTTGGCCTAAATACTTTGTAGCATGCTTAATCCAACTAAGGAGGTGTCGGTTACTTGCTGAGTATTCGTACTCATTCCTTTATTTTTTCTTACTTTTTCAGATTTCGATATATTTATCTTCGGAGTTTAGTTTGACGAGAGCCATTGTTTACGAGTTTAGCATTTTCCTTTAGTCTTATGATACTTTGAACGTGAGTATTTTAATATCGGTTTTAGTCGATTTGTTAGTTAGTTAGAATATCTTGTATTTTTCGATCAAGGTGTAATATTTGAATTTTTGGAGATTTGAGATGTTGTAATCTGTAATTTTGGAGACTTTTTGAGTTGTGATTTTTCGATTTAGTAAGATATAAGTTGCCTTACATGCTTGTGCGATTCGTCTCACGAGTATGCGGTATTGTTACGTCCTAAATTCTCGTGTTTGGGGCGTGACAATGGTGCTGACGACATACAGGCATGTAGACATCAGCTCCGCTGATCAATTCTGTTTGTGTCTCATCGGTCTTCCTTAAGGTAAAGAAAGCACGTTTCTCACAAAGTTCGAATCAGGCAGTTAACTTCATCAATGATATTAAGCACAGATTGGAAGCTCCTTCTGCAGCAAGAATTGGATTAAACCATAATCCAAAAGTGCTGCCAAATTTTCCCAAAAAACAAAAGTGGCATAAGCATTAGACAGGACCACATATGTTCCAGCATTTTCTGGGTCCAATTCCACGTATTTATCTGCCGCAAGCTTTACCAGATCCACTTCCCCATGAATCCTACAGCCTACAGGCCCCAAGTAGAGCACCCCATATGGCTGGGTGATCCTTGCAAGGTGAGTTAAGAACAAACTCATAAGCTTCATGCAACTTTCCAGAATGGCCTAGAAGATCTAAAACCTTCATCAACCAATAAGCCTCAATGGCTACATGCAGAAAGATGTGCAAGAAAGGTAACATATATAGTTTGGACTAAAACCTTCATTTTTCATTTTATCAAATGATTCCAAAACCTCAATACATATATAACCCTTCGATGCTGGCCATATATCCCCGATATCAAGCTCGTCCAAGTAACAACATTTCTATATACTACTACTTTATCAAATACCTGATGAGTATCAGTAAGACTGCTGCATATGAAATATATATATATATATATATATATATATATATATATCCATGAGACCACTGCTGACCACGACATTTTCCCTGATATTGCTCTTTATCAGGATCCCATGCTCTAATGTGGCCAATTAAGGAGGCTCAGGCTCTAAATACGGATGCAAAGGTGTACTGGTCTGGTGTTAAACTATATATATATATATATATATATATATATATATATATTCTTTCTCATCTTGTAATAGAGATCCAAGTCCAAATTCTCCACAACCCTTTTGCAGCACAAATATTCCGGCAATCATTGCATTCCAATAAATAAAAGTTTTCTCTAGTAACTTATAAAACAGAAGAACATGGTCAGTTTTTGAAATCCCCTAATTTTGCATATATACACACTATCAACAACTTAATAATCAGATATTCATTGGGTACATTAAATATCCAATAACAACCATTTGTGCATGGATTCTTCTCCACTTTTATATTCTTTCCTGAATATGCATTCTGGCAATAGAAGAGCATAAGTTCCAGCATCTGCTTTCAATCTCGTACGCCATAATAGCCCAACAGCTTCACTCAGTCTTCCCGTAAAACAAAGACCCCTTAAAGCCTTATCCAGTTGCATTGCATGTAGTTTTTACGAAGCTTGGCCTCAAAGCTGGGAATATTTATTATTGTATTCGATCATCCAACAGCACTGAGCAAACTCTATACCTAATTACCTATATATGAACTAAAACTTTCTTGAATAAGAATTAATTAAGAATAAAAGATCATATCGATGGCAGCTAGTGAATTTAACAACAAAATACCTCATCATGAACGTGGCTAATTCTTTATCTAAGATTCTAAGTCATAACATATGACAAGATAAACTGAAATCCATAATTCTGAATAACATTAAGTCCAGACTTTAATCCAATTCTGTAACATAAAATAGAAGCGGGAAGGGAAAAAAAAAGGTGGTGGTTTAAATCTGCCACTGTTGCTTTCAGCTTGGATCAGCGAAGCATTGTGGTTGCCTTGCCAGCGAACATGGGGCCTACGATCACGTGGACGGTGGACCTCACCACACAGTGAAGAAGATTGCGAGGTCTCTGTATGCAGTTTTCAATTTGGGATTGAAACTTTTGGGGGGCTTCATTCTTGAAATACTACTATTTAACATTGATTTTTTTTTTTTTTTTAGTCAAAGATGGATAATGGATTGGAGAGGTTCAAGGGCTGTGCTTGTTTGTTAAAGAGTTTTGGCAATTGGCTGCCAAATTTAGAGTTTAAGAGCAAGACATAAAGACAGAGAGACAGGGTTTAAGCGACACAGAATCTGATTATCCGCCCCTTGGCTTGGCCTTCAATTTTATGCATTCATCCAAACCAAAGTACTTACTTAACTGTAAACTTTAACTACAAAGAGAATTATGTTTTGCCCTTTTTTCGGGTTGTTTATGGAAATTAATTAAAAGATGTGGTCTCTTATTGAATGAGTTCTGATTGATATGCTGCACAAAATTGATCTTTAGTCTGAAGGGACAAAAACAAGTTATTTTTCAACTGAAGTGAAGTAAATGATCGTATACTAACAAAAACTAGTAGCCTTTGCAATATTTGAATCTAAAGCAACATATTTTGATGAGATGCTACCAAATCAGCTATAATTAGAAGCTTTAGATGCTCTTAAGTCTGAATATAAACATGGGAGCCCATTTGGGAGTGTGCTACGTTGAATTCAATTCAATTCTTATTGATATTTCAAGTTGAAATCATGAAATTTAAATGAAAAGTGTAGTATTAAAACCAAACGCTTACATATTTCCAACCCAGATATTTGCTGGCAAGAGCTACAGTAAATGTCATTCACTTTGTCAGGCTTAGAGATGGCAATGGAGCGGAGCGGGGCGGGGCGGATATTGTCTTATCCACCTCCACCCTACTCTTGCATGGATGTTGAAAATATTCACATCCATGGATGTCGGTTACATCCATAATCGCTTCACGGTACTCCACTCCGCTACACCCCAATTTATATTAATTATTTTTAACTTAATATTGTAAAAAATTATATTATAATTTATTCATGAACATAATTTTAGTATAAAAAATCTTTAATATAATATATATAATACATATATACTAAAAGTATAGATATAAAATATTAGTATATATATGATTTTAGTATATATATCTAATATATATTAAAAATATAAGAAAAAATATAAAATATTTTAAAAGATAAAATAGTAATTTCAAAAGTCGGGGCGGGGCGGTGTGGAGCAAGCATTTACCAAAACCGTTCCACTCCACCCCGCTCCAAAAAAAAACCTCTCTATTTGGAGCGGATCGGTGCGAAATTCATCGGTCAGATCGGGTTTTGCCATCCCTACTTACATTTACCCGGCATATTATCTATTACTTAGTATAAAAATTATCCTTGGAATGCATGAAAGTGGAGAATTGAAGATTTTGAATCCTTACTTAGTTGACAATTAAGCATGGATATTAAAAAGGTTAGGGAGGTTAGTTTGAGTATTTTTAATTTATTTTATTTGATTAAGAAGGAAAAAAAATATGGAGAAAAAATTGTGTGTTTATGTCGTTTTGTGTTCAAAATATTATAAATTTATACAATTTTTACACGTTAATAATTCGTTTTATGTAGATTTTGACACGTTCGGATATTGTTTCGTGTTCATATTATTTTTTGTGTCATGCTCGTGTTATTTTTTCGTATGTTCAAAGTATTATAAATTTATATAAATTTTTATATATTAATAATTCATTTTATGTGGATTTTGACATGTTCGTGTATTTGTGTTGTGTTCATGTTATTTTCGTGTCGTGTCGTTTTTTTTAATTATTTTGTCCATGTGTTCGTGTCATGTTTCAATTCATCCAAATATTTTGCATAGTTTGTCATGGTGATCCAATTTAGAGAAAATTTTGTATGTTCGTGTCGTGTCTCAATTCATCCCATATTTTGCATAATTTGTTATAATACTTCAATTTAGAGAAAAATTGAATGTCCGTAACATGTTCGTATTATTTTGTCGTGTATTTAAAATATTACAAATTTATATAAATATTTACAAGTTAATAATTCGTTTTATGTAGATTTTGACACGTTCGTGTATTTATGTCGTGTTCATGTTATTTTTCTTGTCGTGTTTTAATTATTTTTTCCATGTTGTGTTCGAGTCGTATAATCATGTTGTATCCGAAATTGATAAGTCTAATTGACACTATTCAAATAACTCACAAATTTATGTCGCGCGTCATCATGTTCGTGTTATTTTTTCTGTTATAATCGTATTCAAGGTATTATATATTTATATAAATTTTGACACGTTAATAATTCGTTTTATGTAGATTTTAACACGTTAGTGTATTTGTGTCGTGTTCATGTTATTCTTTGTGTCATGTCGTGTTTTAATTATTTTTTCCATGTTATGTTCGTATCGTATAATTATGTTGTGTCTAAAATTGTCAGATATAATTAACTATATTCAAATAACTCTCAATTTTATATCAGGTGTCTTATAAGAATAGAAATTATTATTTTTCTAAATTATTATATTTATTACTCTTGTTTTTTTATTTTTCAAATTTATTACAAAATATTAATTCAAATCCGATAACATTTGCAGCGAAGAGCGGACATTATCTAGTATATATAGATTTAGAACTTATACATCAATTTACATTACAAACACACACAAAAAAAATTGAACCAAAAAAAAAAAACCTTTGTTGGTGTCCTATAGAAGCGAGCTGACGTGTCCAACGATTTAAGTTCTTGTGATGGTGAAAAAGAGATCAAAGGGAATCGAAGTTTGATCTCCAAAGCGTGTTCCGATGCTTAAGTCAATAAATGTTTGAGTATGTGAGTCTGAGTGTGTAGAGTGTGTACTAGAGATCAGCCCACCAGTGGGCTATTTATACCTGCTTGAGCGGCCAAGGGGGCACCACGTGTCATTCACTCATAGGGGTTTTGTGGTCGACTGTATGGGCAACCTTTTGTCAGTAGATAGAGCTCGACCTGCTCTCTGGATTGGGTAGGTGGAGCTCGACTTGACCTCTGGGACACTGAGAGACGTCCACATGTTCCCTGTGACATTGACTTGACCTGATGGACTTGCTAACCAAGATTATGTTGGGCTTGCTAAACTTTGGGCCTGATTAGGGTTGTAATCGAGCCGAGCCGAGCCCGAATATTGAGAAGCTCGAGCTCGAGCTTGATTCAAAACTCGCGGCTCGAATC
The DNA here is from genome assembly GCA_030761205.1 of Fremontodendron californicum. Classification (NCBI taxonomy): domain Eukaryota; kingdom Viridiplantae; phylum Streptophyta; class Magnoliopsida; order Malvales; family Malvaceae; genus Fremontodendron; species Fremontodendron californicum. The sequence goes on from JAULJL010000027.1 coordinate 232,225, forward strand.
TCGGCTCGAGCTCGATCGAGTATCATTTTTTAAGCTCGAGCTTGGCTCGAGATAAAATCGAACTATTCGAGTTCGATTCGATTAGGCTCGTTTACTCGATTTACATATTTGAGCTCGAATTAAGCTTTTTCATTACAATTTTTTTGTATTATTTGAATTTAATATATAATGAAAAATTTTAGATGATATAATGATAAAATAAAAAACTTTATACATCCAACTTTTTTTGAACTCAAAAATAAATAACTAAAATCTTCAAAATCATGTTGAAGCCATGAATCCAAATCTTCAAAAAGAATTTTCCAAAGAGACCCATGAAACCCTCCCAAACTATGGCATTTTCCACCCAAACAAATAAGAAGACGCAAGCATGTTGGAGTTGCAGGTTGGAGGCACAGGCATGAGTGAAAACTTGTTAGTCATGAAAGAAGCAAGAGATGGAAAAATCACACTTTTCAAACTGGGATAAAAAAATCAAAAGGAAGATCAAAGCCCGAAAGCACCTAGTGAGTTAGATTTTGATTGGGAAACTTCTCTATCTGGTTAAACCAGAGAAAGCACCTAGTGAGCTTAGATTGTGGCTGGGAGTGGGAGTGGGAGTGGGAATGGGAGAAAGAAAAGACACGACTGAGAATGAGAGTGAGATTTTTTTTTTAAGATTTAGGGTTTTTAAGTATATATATATAGGGTAAAATTATAAATTAATAATAAAAATATTATAAATGAAAAAGTTCGATTAGGCTCGCGAGCTGCTCGAATCGGGTATTAAGATACTCGAACTCGGCTCGCTCGATAGCTCGGCTCGATAATTACTGAATCGAATTCAAGTTTTTTTTTTAGTCGAATTCGAGTAGTTTACGAGCACAAATGTCTCGTTTAAACCCCTAGGCCTGACGGGCATAACAATTCACATAATGAGATACAAACATTAATAACTTGATTAGATATATATTAAGATATGAACAATTTATTTCTCTCACACATCTTGCTTATTAGTATTAAGAACTTATAAACAAAAAAATAAACTTTTACTCTACATTCTAATTTCTACCTAAACCTAACCTACCCATATGGATTTATTTTAGAATATTTTTCAAAAACTCATTTTGCTACCTAAGTTTTTTTTTTTTTTTTTCATTTCTAAAATAGTATAACGAATCTTAGATGCCACAGCAAGATGAAGAATCTTTTCATTTTTTAAAAATTCATGGCATGACTATTAACACAATATTAAGCTTTATTAAATCAATGGACCATATTAGTGTATGGACCACCTGATTTGTTATTCCATTATTTTTTTTGAGTGACATTGTAATTTATCCCCAAACTCAAAGCCAACCAAAAGCCAAAGTAAAAATAAGAACAATCCTTTTTATTCTTTTTAAATTTTCTAAATGAATGAAAAAATAAAATTAACTTTAAAAAGTAAAAAAACTAAGAAAAGGAGTGTAATTGCAGAATGGTTTTAAGTGAATGGTAAGGAGAAGGAAATAATACTAAACAAAAAGATGTAAATAAAATAATAAAACATTTATTATTGCTGGTGTATGTGTTAGATTGAGATTTTAAATCAAACTCAAATTTGGAAAGTAACCATCTTTCGTGGTTTCTTTTGTACCCTTTCTGACTCGAGAGTCTCTCTTTCTCTATCTTCTAAAAATATATAATATAAAAAATACAAATATTTTTATCCATTTTTATCCAAATTTATTTTCTCTCTCACATCTCTGCCTCTGTTTGATGCACAAATTTAGACTTATCAATTGGCAGGTTGGGTTAGATTTGGATGGGGTTAATTCGAGTATGGTCAATTTGGATCTTAAAAAATTTGAGTTGATTTTGGGTTCAGGTCCCTTCTAGTTCGGATCACTTCTAGTTTGGATCTTTTCGAATTTTGGTCATTTCTAATTTGACACTCAGGTTATTCGGGTTCGAGTCATTCTGTTTTGGATATATTCGGATTTGACACTTGGATTATTCAGATTCGGATCATTTTGGATTTAATTAATTAATTTTTAAAATCTAATCAGATTAAATTTAAACAGATTAATTGATCGAATCCGATTTTGTTAGAATTTTATTGAAAGACAAAAATAAATTAGATATTATCACGTATCTGAAATTGTTACCTGAATCTAGGGATGGTAGGGGATCGAATATCTGTATTTTTTGTACTATACGAATCCGCAAAACTGTTTTAAAATACGAATCCGCAAATTATCTGCATTTAATCCGCATATTACTATCCGAATCTGAATTAAATAACATTATCCGTCGGATATTCGAATCCGCTAAAAATTCGAATTCAATAAATCAATTTTTTTTAAAAATAAAAATATAAAATTAAACAAAATTTATGTGTTTTACAAAATAAGCGGATTTAGATTCGGATATCCGAATCCGCTATCCGAATTTGCAGAAGTAATGAGGATTCGGATAATGGATATTCGAGGTTTCATATCCGCATCCGCTCCGAATCCGCTGCGGATAGTAATTATAATATCCGAATCCAACTTTTATCCGAATCTGCAAATCCTAATCCGCAAAAAACGGATTGGATATCCGAATCCGTATTTTAAATTGCCATCCATACATGAATCTATTTAGATATTTGTAAAATATGTAAATTTTATGTTTGTTGAAAGGTTCGAACATTGATATAAGTAACCCTTAATACTAAAAGTTTTATCAAGTGAACCAATCTTAAAACTTGAAATGATTTGTTACTAAAATTAAATTAGATTTAGTAATTTTACTTAAAAGTTTAATTATCAAGTATAATAAAATATAATAATAAATACTTAAAATAAAAATATAATAATAAATTAAATATGAAATTAAATTAATTATGTTAAATATTTTTAAATTCTAAACATAATGTATGAAATTAAATTAATAAATTTTTTATAATAAGTAAAGATGCAAATTTTAACGTAGTGACGTGTTGAGATATATAATATTTTGTATAAATAAAATTCTTATTATATTAATATATATGATTATATGAGTGTGTATATATTTTTATTTGTAGTTTTTTACAATAAAATAAAATATTATTTATTTTTTATGAACTTAGTAGTAGGTATATATTTAAACGGACCAATATTATGACTGTTGACGAAACTAATCTAAATCATATGATGAGAGATTACAAATTTGAAATTAAAAACAATACATTTATTCTAAATAACATGTATAACGATAAGGGATTAATTTATTAATATCACATGATAAGATATTATTATAATGTATACAAATCATTATAATAAAATACACATATCAATGATTTATTTTATATATTTTAAAAATTTTACATGATAAGACTTAAGAGATTATACATTTGAAATTAAAAATAACATATTTATTCTACAAAATATATAAATTAATAAAGAATTATCTATTTTAATTTAAATAACATGATAAGATATTATTATAACGTAATTTATCAATCATTAAGATAAAATAACACTATCATTATCAATGATCTGTTTTTAAGTATTTTATTCTACATTGCATGAAAATATGTCATACTTTTAAAATTAAAAATAACATTTATTTTAAATTATCGAATTTTCTCCAGGTCTTTTAAAGCATTATTTGGGATAATCTGATTTAAACATTGTTTGATTTTTAGATTAATCTCGCTCGAAAAATCTTAATGTTTATCAAATATTATCTAAATCAAATTTGAGATTAAAGTTGATTTTTGGATTTATAACCATATTTTTTTAATAAATTGGTCTTAGCCCGAATGACTTTAGGCCATCGATTTATTTTGGATTTGAAATTATTACTTTAGATTTTATTTTGGATTTTGAGTCTAATATTGCTTTTTAAACCTAATTATGTTTTTGGACTTTGTACCAATTTGGATCATATCTATTTTATTTTGTTTTTACTTTTCTTTATTTTTATTATCTTATCTTTTCTATTTTTTTTTATTTTTTTTATTTATTTTATTATTTCTTTATTTTTCAAAAAATGCAAAAATAAATAAATAAACAAAAGACCTAAAAAAAAAAGAAACAAATTTTGAAACCAAAAACAATATTGAATCGGAGATGGAAAGACTTCATTTAAAGTTAGAATTGGATCTGAAAAGAAAAAAATCAAATTTAACAAAACTTAAAACTCTTATTCTAATTCTTATTTAAACACACAACAATCATCATCATAAACAATCACCAGCAAGAGATTTTTTGGGTTTTGGGGTTTGCGAGAATCATTGGAATTTTTTTGGTCTTTCGGTTTACGGGTTTTTTGCGATTATCTCTTTCTGGGTTTTCTAAATCGAGAAAAAAAAAAAGAGATTTCGGTGTTTTGGTAACAAAAAGGTGACGACAGATCTTATTTTCAAGCTTCTATCTACAAGATTCTATGATTATTTTTGAAAATCTAATCATGTTGAAAAATCGAAAAGGTGTCTAACGGTCGAATCTTTGGATTTGATACGTTGAAATAAATATTGTATAATTTATTATAAGTCATATGTATACCAATGAGAATAAAAATATATAATTTGTATTAAATCATATATTAGATTATCATAAGTAATATAATAAGGGTCCGCTTATTTATTTACTATTTTCAGAATTTTTTTTTGCATTTAATATATTAATTTTACTAAATTCAAGAAAAAGTAAAATATTCATTACACTTTTCTTTCTAGAAATACCACTTTAACTAGTGCCATTAGGCAATGTTTAACATTTCCCATATAATAAATATTAATTTGTTTAAATTTAAATTATACTATAAGATTATTATAAGTAATATAAAATATAATTTTATTGAATTATTATTATTTATTTTTTATTTTAAAATATAATTATGGATGTATTTAATTATTTTATCAAAATAAAAAAATAAAAATCTTTATTTATAATATATACTAATAAATATAAAAATTAAAATTTAATTATAATTATAATACTAAAAATAATTTATTTTTAAACTATAATTAAAAAGATAATATTAAAAAATATATAATTATAATAGTAAAGAAAAAAATTAAAAGATAATTAATTTATAAAATTAAAATAAATTAATAATTTTGACATATTTATTTATTTTATTAAATTAATATTTTTAAAATAAAATTATACTTAATTTAAGTTTGAATTATTTCGGATTAATGTTATGAGTTATTTCGAGTTCGAGTCTTTTCGGATTTCTATTTTTTCGGATTCGGATCAATTCGAATTCAAATTATTTTTTGTCTCGATCGTTTCGTGCTCAAATTATTTCGAATTCGAGTTATTTTCAAATTCGAGTTATACAGATTCGAGTTGTTGACGGATTAAATTGAATTAAATCGAATTCGAGTGCGAGTCGAACGGATTGTTTTTTTTGGACTCGGGTGAAAATTACAAGTCGATATCATATATATTTATACATCCCATTGATATCAAAACAGTAATTGGAAGAAACAGAGAAAAGAGAGAGGAAAGGAGGGCCTTTAAGCCTCTCTTCTTATTATGCTTCCTCTCAGATCTTAGATTTTCTTACTTTTCCATTTGGTTTTCTCTCCCTGGTATATTTAATTTCATTGTCTCTTCAAAAATAAATAAAATAAAAGCAGCAAAGCTTGTTTTTCTTTTGTTTTCTTCATTATTTGCTCTAAATGTTTTCTGGGTATTGGATCTTTCGCTCATTTCTCACCAAAGTTGGATCCTTTTCTGCTTTGATTTTTAGGAATCCTGGATTGTTGGTCGATTGATAATCGATCGGTAATTGGTCTCATGCTTTTCGATTGAATCCAACAACACCCGGTCATTTCATATTGATATAAATAACCAAGCTTTGCTTGATTTCTGTATTCTGACAAGGTGCAGTTTTCTTTGTTTAATCTACATTACGATGTTTTATGTTGGATAATTTTTTAAGACATGATGTTGAATTTTGTATTGCCTTAAAATTTAAGAAAGCAAAGTCTCAATTATATCTGTTGTTATTTACATATAATTGTGCGTCGAGTTCTAGATCCGATGTTTGCTTCCTTCTGTAGTTGAATTTAATTTGATTGGTCTAGGAGAAGACTTGGTTCTTATTTTAATTTGAGACAAGAGATTATGCGTATGTTTTTTCATTTTGTTTATGATTGGTTGGATTCTATTATACAAGATTATTGGATTTTGTTTTCAGAACGGAAATGGAGCTTGGAAAGCTATTCATTGGTGGGATTTCTTGGGACACAAATGAGGACCGTCTTAGAGAGTATTTTCAGACTTTTGGGGAAGTTGTGGAAGCTGTGATAATGAAGGATCGGGCCACCGGTCGTGCCCGCGGGTTCGGGTTTGTTGTTTTTTCTGACCCGGCTATTGCAGAAAGAGTTGTTATGGAAAAGCATATGATAGATGGTAGAACTGTAAGTTCCTACTTTTTTAACTCTCTTATAACATGATAAATTCAAAACGATACTATTTTATCGGTTTTCTTTTAAGTCATGAATAATAACATTCAATTCAAAGATTTAGAATTAGCAAGTATCTTGTCATGATGCAGTTTGACAACCATTCATATTATTTCTTAAAAAAAATCATGAGTGGTTTCTTATTTGATTAAAACAGGACTTAAAAAATTGATTTTGTTAGGTTGTATTAGTTTTATTAAAGAATTTCAGCTTAGGTTTTTATTTTGAAGCTTATATTGTACATTGTAAGGTTTGCTTGGCAACATAGTTCTATTGAGTAAGAACTACTCTGGTAATATGTATTTTCCCTTTTGAGGGCAAAAGAAGGTGATAGATTCCTGCACATCGTTAATGTCAACTGCTTTATTTTGCTGTTTTAATCACCAGTAGGATACTTTAAGTTGTAGAATAAATTTTACGAAGATCAAATGCTTATTTTAGAAGAGAGGGATTGATGCCAAGAAATAGCACAAATTTTCTCGTCAAAATTGCAGTCAGATGAGTCAATGCATTCAGAGGGCATAATTTGCTAATTGTGAAAAGGACCATTGGTAATTATTTGCCATTCAAGAGACTTTGCACTTTTAGAACCTAGAGCAGTGTAAAATCACAATCTGTATCATGAGGAAGAAATATATTATACATCTTTTTTCCTGAATTCCTCAATTGTAAAATAGTTTACGTTTCCAGGATCCATAAAACAAAATTTGGGGAAAGTTAAACAACTTTAGGTGGTGCCTATCTACAGTAGGATTCAAAGATTTTGTGCACTTGAGAAACTGTGATTTATTTTTGTTTTTTTAAACTAAAAGTATGTTAAACTCCATTATGTATGTTCTGGTTTTCTCTTTCAGGTTGAGGCAAAGAAGGCAGTTCCTAGGGATGACCAGAACATTCTAAACAAAAGCAATATTAGCATTCATGGATCACCTGGTCCTGCTCGCACAAAAAAGATATTTGTAGGAGGCTTAGCATCCACAGTCACTGAGAGTGACTTTAAGAGGTACTTTGATCAGTTTGGTACAATTACAGATGTTGTTGTAATGTATGATCACAACACTCAGAGGCCACGAGGTTTTGGATTCATAACTTATGATTCAGAGGAAGCTGTGGATAAAGTCTTGCAGAGAACATTTCATGAACTCAACGGGAAAATGGTTGAGGTCAAGCGGGCTGTCCCTAAAGAATCATCTCCGGGGCCAAGTCGGAACCAATTAGGTGGGTATAACTTTGGTCTGAGTAGAGTCAATAGCTTCCTTAATGGTTACATGCAGGGTTATAATACTAGTTCAATCGGAAGTTATGGTGTTAGAATGGAAGGTAGATTTAGTCCAGTTACTGATGGCCGGAGTGGATTTCCTCCGTTTAGCCCTGGTTATGGGATGGGACTGAATTTTGAGTCAAATTTGAGTCCAAGCTACGGAGGAAGCTCAAACCTTAATTCTAACCTCAGCTATGGAAGCCTTAATTCTAACCTCAGCTATGGACGGGGATTGAACACTTCATTTAATGGAAATTCAAACAGGTTTGCTAGCCCCTTTGGGTATGGTGGAGGAAATAGTTCTATCTTAAACTCAACTGGTCGAAATATGTGGGGGAATGGAAGTCTTAGCTATGCTACTAACTCCACAAACTCTAGTACTATTGTGGGCTCTGGAAGTGGGAATTCAGGTGTGAGTACTTTTGGCAGCATTGGAGCACTTTGGGATTCCTCTCCTAGTTCAGGTCAAGGTGGAGGTGCTGCTTCTGCTTACAGTAGTGGCAATCTTAGATATGGAAGTGGAGATTTTTGTGTTGGATCAGGAGGAATAGGCTATGGGAGAAACAGTGGGACCAGTGTTGCACAGGTATCATCCCACGGTGCTTCAAATGGTGGTTATGACAGTGGTTCATTTTATGGTGATTCCACTTGGCGATCTTCACCCTTAGACCTAGACCTAGAGCGGTCTAGTTCTTTTGGTTTTGGGCTGGAAAATGCAACTTCAGATGTTATGACTAATAACTCTACTGGTTACATTGGTGGTTAAGTGTTACCAATAGACAGTCAAATAGAGGTAAGACTCGATTTCTTTTCCATTTTACTGTTTCATTATTCTCTCTTTTTCCTCAGATGATATCACTGTCTTCTTGTACTTATTAACATCTCTGCGTCTTTCATGGTATAGAATAGAACACTCATTAACAGATGCAGAGAATTAATATTAGTTTTAGACCAAAAGCATTTCTCATGTTACACTTGTTTTGCTGATGAGTTGATTGAAGTAGATTTTTTTTTTAGTTGGCATTTACTAAATAATTAAAACTGGTCTGAGAACAAATGCTTCCTAGCAATTTCATTGTTTTCTGACCATCTTAAGGATGCTGTTGACTATACCTTTCAGAACCTAACTTGCAATAACATTTAATTTCCATTAAAAAATTGTGTTTGAAATGTAACTAGTTGCAAGTTAATAGTATATGCTTTTTCTTGTATCTTGTTTAATGTTTACTTGTATCCCTTGTTTTCCATGCTTGTATCTTGTTTACTTGTATCCCTTGTTTTCCATGCTTGTTAGACTGCATCACTATCTATTAAATTGAGTATAAGACTTTGTAAACCAGATACAACATTAATAATTTGATCACTTTAGGCCCCTCCCCTCCAAGGATAAATGTCAACATCCATAGTACCAGTTATTAGTTGACAAACAGATAATGTTAGTTTGGGTGCTTTCTTGTGGTACTCATTTTGTGTTGATCACCATCTTTTCCAGGAATTGCTGCATAGGAGGATGGTGGTATGACGTCAAAAGATAATTGTAGGAAATTTGTATGGTGGAGTGGGTTAATGACTGGATTTCTACATCTTCCTCGGTGAGATATATCAGTTTTATATGAAAATCTGAGTAGAGCTAATCTGGTTCACTTGTTTTAATGAACTTGTTATAGAGATCAGTTACAAAGAATTCATGTAAGGTTTGAGTTTGAGGGGTTTTTTTTTTCTTTTTTTCTTTTTCTAATACAGGTTTTCTTTATTGGGATTTGATTAAGATGTAAAATCAGATTGTGGGTATACGCAGATTATTGTATCATGCATCTCTTGGTGACAATGATACATATAAGAGCAGACCCTTTTTTCTTTTTCTTTTTTTCTTTTTCCTTCCTTTACTTTAGAGTTGTTCGATTTTCTGATATCCACTGAAGATGCTGGGTTCTTGTATTTTGTAGATTGTAATGAGATATTTTGTTTGATTTGAATTTACATTGTGAAACGCCCCAGAATATAACTATGTTGTATTCCCATGTTTGTCATCCACTGTGACGTTCAAAATTTCGACAAAACTTACTTTTCCATTAGAAAAAAAAAGAAAACAAATTTTCGACAAAACTGGTATTCGAGCAGGCATAGTTCGAAGTTCTTTTACTGACGACAATAATGTTTAAGTTGCCGTTTTGAAAAGGGTGTGGTCGGCTTCATGGGCGGGGAAGTAAGAACTTTGTTGGTCTGGAATTGGATTGGGCCTTTCCTACTTTAATTATGGGCTCATCAAGTCTTTTGGCCCAAAAATTTTGGTATTTAAGAGGTGAAATTGAGAGTTTGTTTGTATAAAGAATGGAGGATTGGAATCATAATGCTGTGTCTTTGGTACAAGATTTTAAGATTAGTCTTGGTGCTTCAATTATAATTTTTGTTAATACTAATTTTGGGTTGCATGATGTATATTGGTGGAAGTGAATACTAGAAGAGCAGCGGGTATTTTTCCTACTCAACCTAAGGTGGGTCGTGGGTGCGGCCACTAGAATCACAACTTGGTCTGAATCAGTGATTGGTATATCATCAATCACCAATTATTAAGTGCAGCAGAAGCAGATGTGTCATCTTAATTCCCTCCCTGAAAATGTGGTCATTTTTGACCTCTTATCAGAACTAGAGCTTTTATAGTCACTTTCATGGGTGCATCACCTAACCTACTACTACTACTACAACTCCCATTCCCAAGAAGAGGGAGGGATATTTACATCACCAATCGACTGATCCTTTCTCGCTAGGAATTGTCAGTAGTTGAGAGATCTCTCAACACTTCACATAACTGATTTCCACCTTGTGATGTGAACAATTTCACCAATCTAATGAACCAAAAATTGACCTTCATTTACATCCTCACTCGCACATTCCTATTTAGTTCAGAGCTCATTCTTTCCAAATTGTCAAAAGCTATACTACCAAAACATTTCCCAGCAAAAAGAAAACAAGAACAATTCAATTAAGAACTCAATGATGTCAACAACACACAATGCAGGAAAACTACGTATACCATATAAGAGAATCTACCGAGCATCAAAAATAAAAGAAAGCTTTCAAAATATGGTTATCATATTCATTTGAGTGGTAACAGCTGCTGCAAGCATTATAAGTAAGTTTACCATGTACAAGAATATATCAACTAATTAAGCCAAAACCTAAACAATTTGTTGTTGTTGTTCCAACTTCCAAGGTATTTTGCTGTTGGAGGCATCACCAAACCTCCTTCAGCATTCTTTCCTTTTCAAGAATGATCATTAACTAAATCCATATTTATACTTTTGGCTTCAATTCATCATAACTCTTCTCCCACAAACATTACCATAAGCCATATACACTTTGAAGTTTATACCAATAAATTTCCCAAGAAAGACGACAATCTAATCTAAACATTTTTTACAGATATGAGCACAAACATAAAAATGAGGCCAAGAAGAACTCCCTGCTCCTCGTTCAACAAATCCGTGAAAACTCAGCCAATCACTTAATTCTTGTCCGGTTCCAAAGTTGAGCAAGGGTTAAGGCTTTTGATTTTTGTCATATAAGATCGATCCAAGTTAGAAAACATGATTTTTAACCCTAAATATATATATATATATATATTTTTTATTTCCATATTTTGTCGAATGACATTTTTAATCTCTTTTTGTTTAATATTGCTGACGTACGTGTTAGAATGAGATTTTAAATCAAACTCAAAACTGGGAAAGTAACCTTTTATGTTTCCTTTATAACCTTTCTTACACCAGAGCCTCTCTTTCTTACCCTCTCTCTTTCTCTGTCTTCTAAAAATATATAAATATAAATATAAAAATACAAATATTTATATTTATATTTATATTCATTTTTTATCCAAATCCATTTTTTCTCACACATCTCTGCTTCTGTTTGATGCACAAAATCTATTCATTTACCCATATATATATATATATATATATATATATATATATATATATATATAACCCATTGATATCGAAACAAGAATTGGAAGAAACAATTTGATACCGGAACAGTAATTGGAAGAAACAAAGAAAAGAGAGAGGAAAGGAGGGCCTTTAGCCTCTCTTCTTATTATACTTCCTCTCAGATCTTAGATTATGCTTCCTCTCAGATCTTAGATTTTACTACTTTTCCATTTGGTTTTCTCTCTCCCTGGTATATTTAATTTCATTGTCTCTTCAAAAATAAATAAAACAAAAGCAGCAAAGCTTGATTTTCTTTTGTTTTCTTCATTATTTGCTCTAAATGTTTTCTGGGTATTGGATCTTTCGCTCATTTCTCACCAAAGTTGGATTCGTTTCTGCTTTGAATTTTAGGAATCCTGGATTGTTGGTCGATTGATAATCGATCGGTAATTGGTCTCATGCTTTTCGATTGAATCCAACAACACCTGGTCATTTCATATTGATAAAAATAACCAAGCTTTGCTTGATTTCTGTTTTCTGACAAGGTGCAGTTTTCTTTGTTTAATCTACATTACGATGTTTTATGTTGGATAGTTTTTAAGACATGAGGTTGAATTTTGTATTGCCTTAAAATTTAAGAAAGCAAAGTCTCGTGTTATTTACATATAATTGTGCGCCGAGTTCTAGATCCGATGTTTGCTTCCTTCTGTTTTGTTTGGAATTCTATTAAACAAGATTATTGGATTTTGTTTTCAGAATGGAAATGGAGCTTGGAAAACTATTCATTGGTGGGATTTCTTGGGACACAAATGAGGACCGTCTTAGAGAGTATTTTCAGACTTTTGGTAAAGTTGTGGAAGCTGTGATAATGAAGGATCGGGCCACCGGTCGTGCCCGTGGATTCGGGTTTGTTGTTTTTTCTGACCCGGCTATTGCAGAAAGAGTTGTTATGGAAAAGCATATGATAGATGGTAGAACTGTAAGTTCTACTTTTTTTAACTCTCTTATAACATGATAAATTCAAAAACGATACTATTTTATCGGTTTTCTTTTATGTCATGAATAATAAAATACAATTCAAAGATTTAGAATTAGCAAGTATCTTGTCCTGATGGTTTGACCACCATTCATATTATTTCTTTAAAAAAAATCACGAGTGGTTTCTTATTTGATTAAAACAGGACTTAAAAAATTGGTTTTGTTAGGTTGTATTAGTTTTATTAAAGAATTTCAACTTAGGTTTTTATTTTGAAGCTTATATTTGTACATTGTAAGGTTCGCTTGGCAAAATATTGCTATTGAGTAAGAACTACACTGCTAATATGTATTTTCCTTTTGAGGACAAAAGAAGGTGATAGATTCCTGCACATCGTTAATGTCAACTGCTTTATTTGCTGTTTTAATATCCAGTAGGATATCTTTAAGTTGTAGAATAAATTTTACGAAGATCAATTGCTTATTTTAGAAGAGAGGGATTGATGCCAAGAAATAGCACAAATTTTCTCGTCACAATTGCAGTCAGATGAGTCAATGCATTCAGAAGGCACAATTTGCTAATTGTGAAAAGGACCATTGGTAATTATTTGCCATTCAAGAGACTGCACTTTTAGAACCTAGAGCAGTGCAAAATCACAATCTGTATCATGAGGAAGAAATATATGATACATCTTTTTTCCTGAATTCCTCAATTGTAAAATAGTTTAAGTTTCCAGGATCCATAAAACAAAATTTGGGGAAAGTTAAACAGCTTTAGGTGGTGCCTATCTACATTAGGATTCAAAGATTTTGTGCACTTGAGAAACTGTGATTTATGTTGTAAAACTGAAAGTATGTTAAGCTCCATTTTCTATGTTCTGGTTTTCTCTTTCAGGTTGAGGCAAAGAAGGCAGTTCCTAGGGATGACCAGAACATTCTAAACAAAAGCAATATTAGCATTCATGGATCACCTGGTCCTGCTTGCACAAAAAAGATATTTGTAGGAGGCTTAGCATCCACAGTCACTGAGAGTGACTTTAAGAGGTACTTTGATCAGTTTGGTACAATTACAGATGTTGTTGTAATGTATGATCACAACACTCAGAGGCCACGAGGTTTTGGATTCATAACTTATGATTCAGAGGAAGCCGTGGATAAAATCTTGCAGAGAACATTTCATGAACTCAACGGGAAAATGGTTGAGGTCAAGCGGGCTGTCCCTAAAGAATCATCTCCGGGGCCAAGTCGGAACCAATTAGGTGGGTATAACTTTGGTCTGAGTAGAGTCAATAGCTTCCTTAATGGTTACATGCAGGGTTATAATACTAGTTCAGTCGGAAGTTATGGTGTTAGAATGGAAGGTAGATTAAGTCCAGTTACTGTTGGCCGGAGTGGATTTCCTCCATTTAGCCCTGGTTATGGGATGGGACTTAATTTTGAGTCAAATTTGAGTCCAAGCTATGGAGGAAGCTCAAACCTTAATTCTACCCTCAGCTATGGACGCCTTAATTCTAAACTCAGCTATGGACGGGGATTGAACACTTCATTTAATGGAAATTCAAACAGGTTTGCTAGCCCCTTTGGGTATGGTGGAGGAAGTAGTTCTATCTTAAACTCAACTGGTCGAAATATGTGGGGGAATGGAAGTCTTAACTATGCTACTAACTCCACAAACTCTAGTACTATTGTGGGCTCTGGAAGTGGGAATTCAGGGGTGAGTTCTTTTGGCAGCATTGGAGCACTTTGGGATTCCTCACCTAGTTCAAGTCAAGGTGGATGTGCTGCTTCTGCTTACAGTAGTGGCAATCTTAGATATGGAAGTGGAGATTTTTGTGTTGGATCAGGAGGAATAGACTATGGGAGAAACAGTGGGACCAGTGTTGCACAGGTATCATCCCATGGTGCTTCAAATGGTGGTTATGACAGTGGTTCATTTTATGGTGATTCCACTTAGCGATCTTCGCCCTTAGACCTAGACCTAGAGCGGTCTAATTCTTTTGGTTTTGGGCTGGAAAATGCAACTTCAGCTGTTATGACTAATAACTCTGCTGGTTACATTGGTGGGTATAGTGTTACCAATAGGCAGTCAAATAGAGGTAAGACTTGATTTCTTTTCCATTTTACTGTTTCATTATTCTCTTTTTTTCCTCCGATGATATCACTGTCTTCTTTTACTTATTAACAGCTCTGCATCTTTCATGATATAGAATAGAACACTCATCAACAGATGCAGAGAATTAACACTAGTTTTAGACCAAAAGCATTTCTCATGTTACACTTGTTTTGCTGATGAGTTGATTGAGGTAGATTTTCTTTTAGTTGGCATTTACTAAATAATTAAAACTGGTCTGAGAACAAATGCTTCCTAGCAATTTCATTGTTTTCTGACCATCTTAAGGATGCTGTTGACTATACCTTTCAGAACCTAACTTGCAATAACATTTAATTTCCATTAAAAACTTGTGTTTGAAATGTAACTAGTTGCAAGTTAATAGTATATGCTTTTTCTTGTATCTTGTTTACTTGTATCCCTTGTTTTCCAGGCTTTGTATCTTGTTTACTTGTATCCCTTGTTTTCCAGGCTTTGTATCCTGTTTACTTGTATCCCTTGTTTTCCATGCTTGTTTGACTGCATCACTATCTATTAAATTGAGTATAAGACTTTGTAAACCAGATACAACATTAATAATTTGATAACTTTAGGCCCCTCTCCTCCAAGGATAAATCTCAACATCCATAGTACCAAACAGATAATGTTAGTTTGGGTGCTTTCTTGTGGTGTACTCATTTTGTGTTGATCACCATCTTTTACAGGAATTGCTGCATAGGAGGATGGTGGTATGATGTCAAAAGATAATTGTAGGAAATTGTATGGTGGAGTGGGTTAATGACTGGATTTCTACATTTTCCTCGGTGAGATATTTCAGTTTTATATGAAAATATGGGTAGAGCTAATTTGCTTCACCTGTTTGAATGAACTTGTTATAGAGATCAGTTACAAAGCATTCATGTAAGGTTTGAGCTTGAGGGTTTTTTTTTTTTTTTTTATCTCTTTTCTAATACAGGTTTTCTTTTCTGGGGGATAGATTTAGATGTAAAATCAGATTGTGGGTATACGCAGATTATTGTATCATGCATCTCTTGGTGACAGAGTGATACATATAAGAGAAGACTTTTCTTTTTCTTTTTCTTTTTCCTTCCTGTACTTTAGAGTCGTTCGATTTTCTGCTATGGAGGAAGTGAAGATGCTGGGTTCTTGTATTTTGTAGATTGTAATGAGATATTTGGTTTGAATTTTACATTACAAACACACACGCAAAAAAAAAAAAAAAAAAAAAAAAAAAAAAAAAAACATTGAAAGTCCTTTGATAACGATGTCGTTGTGGGAGGCCGAGTCCTGCTTACAACATTTGCACTTGAAGATTCTCTCCCTTCCAAAGGTTAAAAAATGGGTGAATAATCCAATTTTCAATTTATTAGCTGTTTTTTTGAGAAATTGGTAGACCAAAAAGTCGTTTCGGACAAACGATAGAGAGAAGCGTCACGTGTTGTTAGGAAGAACACTTCAGTCTTTGTAACTTGTAAGGTTATTGCAGGCTCTAAATTTTTCTTGTCGCTTCCGCAATATTTAAGGGCATGTTTGTTTTGTTTCACTCTTAAAGAAAGAGAAATAGCGCAGGTAAAATTATAAAGAGAATTATCATTGATTTGATATGAATATCTATCTGCTTTCGAATCAAATCAAATCATCTTTTAATTTTATTATATAAGTGTGAAGAGTGATAAGAAGAAAGAAATGCAGAAACCAAACACGTCTTAGGGCTGTTGAAAAAAAATTAAAAAAATTTGAGTTCAAAAAAATGTGTGTTTAAAAAATGTAATAAAAAAATGTGATTTAAAATTTTTTAAATGTTTGTCATTGCTTTGAAAAAATATTGTGAAAAAATAAAATGTCAAAAAATAAATATATTTAAAATAATAAAAATATAGAGATGTGAGTATAATTATTTTATTTGAAAGTCAATTTTTAAAATTCAAAATTTATATTTTTTGGTTTTTAGTTTTTTTATTATATTTTTTGATTTTTTTACTTTTCAAATTATAATTTCAATTATAATTTTTTTTTTATTCGCTTAAATATGAAAAATAACTTTTGACTTAAAAAAAAAAAAAAAAAAACCCTTAATAAATGTTATGGACAAGAGCAACGTCCGTTTTAACGTTGGAGATAATATGGATTGGCAGGAGCAGGAAGGAATAGCCGAATAGATTCAAAAAAGGAAAGAAAAGAAAAGAGAGGAGCAAAATAAATGAGGGATCTCTTTCGCTATCTCATGGCGGATAAAACGAGAGCCCACTCTCATTTCTTGAACCTTCTCACATAACATCCTTCTTTGGTTTTGCTCCTTTCTATCTATCTCCCTCTCTCTTGCCTCTTTTCTATAACTATAGCAAAACTGTGGCTCTCAACAATGGCTTCTGCTGCTAATTTTGTAGTATACTTTAGTAGCAACACTAACAACCTTCCTGTCTTTGAACTCAAAAACCTTTCTTGCCCTGCTGCCTTTGTCACCAGACCACCCTACAATCTTGAGAAAAGAAGGTACTTTTCTTTGATCAAATTTTGTTTTTGTTTTTTTGTTTTACTATTTGGATACCTCCTTTTCTGGGTGCTGAAATTGTTGATCTGGAAACTCTTTAGATTGATTTTTATGCTACTTGAAGTTTAAAAAAAAAAAAAAAAAATCAATGTATTTGTAAATCCATTGGATAAACTCACTCAATCATGTAGTTAATTTCAACTGAATTTATTAAATTAATTAACGAACTTATATGATTAGCCCCTTATTCTAGATTTTATGCGTCTTGATGGTGTCTCCAAGTAGAAGAAATGAATGATTCTGTTAGTAATTGAATCAGATATGGCAATTTAAGGGACTTCAAATTTTTTAATTTGCTGATACTAGTTTAAACTGGTTTGTCTACTTCATTTATGCCAATTTATAAAACCACACTGCAGCTTCTCTAGCTTTGTACAAATCATCCATCCAAATGTATAGATCTTCAATTTACTACTGTTACTCTTCAACTAGATTTGAACTTGCTAACATTGTTTAATGGTTTTATTGTATCTTGATGCCTAATCGCTTGCTAAACTACATCTTGATTTTTAACCATAACAGCGTCAGATTATCATCTTCAACGACAGGAATCATTTCGCGAGCAACACCATCAGCCACTGCTGTGGAGGTATGGAAGACCAGTAATATATTTGGTTGACTGTTAATTATGTATTAACTGCCTAAAGTTCCTTTTCTTGTGGTTGTAACTTGTATGTTTGAAGAATGATGGAAGTTTCCACGACACTGATACAGTTCCAACCCCCAAAGTTATAATTGACCAAGACTCTGATCCAGACGCCACTGTAGTGGAAATAACCTTTGGCGATCGCCTTGGAGCTCTTCTTGATACTGTATAAATCCGTTTGCTTACTGCTTTAGAAGATCTATATTTTGCTTTCCATATGAAATTTTGTATGATAAGAATTTTTTATGTATAACCTAACTATTAGTGACTTGCAGATGAATGCACTTAAAAATCTTGGGTTGAACGTTACTAAAGCCAATGTCTATCTAGATTCATCTGGGAAGCACAACAAGTTTGCCATCACTAAGGCGTAAGTTGTATGCCTTTTAAGTTATTTTCAACTTGCATTTTCATGGGACTCAGTAAAAACTTGTTAAGCCTTTCTAGCAGTTTATATTTTCTATAACATTTAGCTATCTGCACTTAATGAGTTTAATTTTCTTCTTGTTTGTGGTTATACTCCCCTTATTCAGCATAAGTCAGTTGTTAAGTAAATTTTTTTTTTGAAAATGATAAATACTTAATATAATTCCTGGCTAAGTACCTGATATACCTCTAGAAACATCAGAAGTGATTAAAGCTGTAACCGTACATACTCCTAAATAACTCGAACGTGACAATTGTATGATAAGCAGAAAAGATTATATCTTTCAAGGAGTGCAAGAGGGTGTAATGTATACCTTTTATAGGTTTTGAATCTTCAAAAGTTTATATCACCATTTTGCTTGAATTATAGCTCATCATTTCCCTTGAACTAAAATCTTGTTATTGTGGCAAAGCAATTAGAATCTCTTTATCTGATTCATGAAGTAAATAAACTCAGACGGGTAAGCCCAACTTTGGAAATTCAATGCAGTACACTCTGATAAAAACTAATATAGTGCTGGTGCGTTTCTGTAGTAATACTGGAAGGAAAGTTGAAGACCCAGAACTGCTTGAGGCAATACGTTTGACGATCATAAACAACTTACTTGAGTATCATCCAGTAATCACCTCTTCTTTTCCCTTATTCCTGATGAAGAATTTCCTTGTAAAAGCCTGTTGACATGTTAGTTTGTGGTCCAGGAATCAAGTTCCCAGTTAGCAATGGGTGCTACCTTTGGTGTTGAACCACCAAAAGAAAAGGTATTCCTCTTGCAAAGTTTATCTTTTCTTCTCACCCAGTGAGTTCAGGCCTTTTCCTATGTTGAATGTTTGTTGAAACAAGTTTTCTGCAGCCACAAGAAGACTCTTATATTGACATTTGTTGTAATTCCGATGTATCACTGAGACCGATGCAAATGGTCATAAATGTTACAAATTGTCCATCAATTATTGAGCTGAGCATGATATCCCACACCAATCGTGGCTTAAATTTTGCTTTGCTGGAATTCCTCAGGTTGATGTGGACATTGCAACCCACATAAGAGTTGATGATGATGGTCCTGACCGTAGGTAATGGATGCTGTGGTCTCTCTCTAAATGCTGGGGCTTATAGCCTCATAGCTCATACAATGCAATTCAAGCCCTTGTAATTTTGATAGCTTAAGACTATAGCCTTGGCCCCGTGTTGAAATTTTTGCTAGTTGCCTCTCATGCCTGATGATTTTTGGTTTGTTTAATGTAAATGAAAGGGATGTTATGTTTTGGCCTTTAGTATTCTTCTTATGTAAATAAATTTGGTTCAGCTTGCTACATGTGGAGACAGCTGATCGCCCAGGGTTGTTGGTGGATCTTGTAAAAATTATTACTGACATCAACGTTGCTGTTGAGTCTGGGGAATTTGACACTGAGGTGATCAGTTATTCTTTTTCTTTTTTGTATTTTGTCATCTAGGACTTTGGTGAGTATTATTTGATTTTTTGTTTTGTTTTGAAGAATTGGTATTAATTTTCTATCTACTTTTTTTACCTTTGCGACATAGGGGTTGTTGGCAAAGGCAAAGTTTCACGTCAGCTACAAGGGTAAAGCTATCATCAAGCCTCTGCAGCAGGTAAAGAGCAATATAACCCAAAATTTAGCCCCTCTGAAACCAGTCCCAGTCTGATGACCTAAAACTTCAATAAGTCATAGTCCACCACCTGCTAACCCAAATTGCACATGCTAGAGAGAAATGTTGGTTTTCTAAAGAACATCGAAGTAAAGATTATATTATAGGATTAATCATTTAGGTAGGGCATACGTCGTAATTGCTTGCTGTGGGCATCGTTTTAAAGACGTAATGAGCTGTTGCCAACTTGTGCTCATCAGTTTTGCTATATGAAATCTGGCAGGTTCTTGCTAATAGTTTACGATATTTCTTGAGGCGTCCAACTACTGAGGAGGCGAGTTTTTGAGCCACAGATATAAGCCAATTTAAGGAGCATGCATCAATGGGTTTTAGAATTATCCCCAATTGACCAACGGGGTGAATTTTTAGACTGTTGTTCGTAATTTGCGAATTCTATACTATTATACCCTGTTACTGCAATGATATTGTACAACTTTTTTATTTATGCGGTCATAACTTGACTGCATAAATAAATCATATAAAGTGTAACTTTATCTTAATCATGGTAGACATTTGATGCCGTGCTTCCTTGTAAAAATATTTCCTCTTTACTTTTGAAACCTCCCTAGTTGTACCCTTCAGGCACGGTTTAGGTTTCTTCCCAAACTTAAAAGTATTAAATAAATATTAATCCCACCGTTCTAGATGCAGAAAATCTGGAATCGGTAAAAGGCAGCACCACTGCTAATCAATAACCTAGACGTGGTTGATTGATGTTCGAACCTTCCTATTATTCCTAATAATTCCATGCCTTCACTTTGGTTTGGTATAACTTCTTTGCATCCTCCCTTTTTGGTACTTATATCATTTTGTTTGAATCTTTTTAAGACTTCAAGATTAGGGAATCCTTACCAAGAAAAAATTATTACAATGGGAAATGGGACATGGTTTATCATTGAATATGTAAATAACAGTCGTATCGTATTACATCACAGCAGCAAAACAAAACTCTTGCAATGCGGGAAATTGGAGACGGAAAGCAAGAAATCAAAAGCCTTCAACTTGTCAACATTTGAGTATCCCCACTCGCGACTAAACAAAACAGAGGAAATATGCTGACATTCGAAAATAAATAAATAAATATATATCATTTGATTTTCTTTTTCCCTTTTAATCACCCCCT
This sequence comes from Fremontodendron californicum, assembly GCA_030761205.1. Taxonomy (NCBI): domain Eukaryota; kingdom Viridiplantae; phylum Streptophyta; class Magnoliopsida; order Malvales; family Malvaceae; genus Fremontodendron; species Fremontodendron californicum. The sequence goes on from JAULJL010000027.1 coordinate 253,318, forward strand.
TGAGGTCATTTACATTTGCTACTCCATAAAGTCTCTTCTTCAGCCCACCATAAGATAACCATGAACAAGTAAAAGAAATGTCATTCAAATAAACATTTTACCGGCATCAAGAAATTAACATATGGAGAAGAAGAAATTATGAGGAACTTCAGGCTGGAGAAACCAGAAAATGGACTGACTGACTGACTGACTGACCGGAGCCAGAGGATTTTGTATGTTTCTGAAGCATCAGGATGAACAGCACCCAACCTTTTTAGCCTCTGTATCAGATTGTCGGTTCTCATCCCTCTGTAAAACCACAGTCTTCCCATTAAATGAAGCATCCTGCTTCTTGAGCTCATGAGACATCATAACTTTCCGGCTCAATATGTTGTAGATCTCTTTAACAACTGTCTGAAAGGCAGCTGCTACATTGGAGGAATCAAGGGCAGAAGTCTCCATGAAAAACAAACCATGTGCCTCTGCCAAGGCCTTTCCTTCAGCAGTGGATACTTCCCTGGCATCCCTGAGATCCGACTTGTTGCCTACTAAAATGGTGACTACATTCATGTCAGAGTGAGCTGTTCATAATGATAAAGCACACGAGTCAATCCTTAGCCATCAAGGGCCCAAATTGACAAATCTAAAACATTGGCAAGAAAGGCAACCAAAAGGAAACACTGTCTGGTTACTAAAATTCGCCATAATATGGCTAAAGAGTCCCTTTTAAAACAAGATAAAATTAACCCATTTTGAATTTTGATAAATCATAGAAATGAAATTCACATTGAGAAGGTTTCTACATGCACCATATGTGTGTGTAATCAAGAAAACACAACTTTGTCATGCTTCTTACTGTGAAGTTCATTTAGCCATCTGCCAATGCTATCAAAAGTCTGTCGACTGCTGATGTCATACACAAGGAGAGCTCCAACTGCACCTCGGTAATATGCAGATGTAACAGCCCTGAAGCGCTCCTGACCAGCCGTATCCCAGATCTGTGCCTTAATTTCCTTACCATTTATATCCATCTTCTGGGTTTGAAACTCCACTCCTATGGTTGACTTTGAATTAGGGTAGAACTCATCCCTAGCGAATCTTGCAAGTAAATTTGATTTCCCAACAGCTGAATCACCAACCAATACAATCTTGAAAAGGTAATCCTCAGTTTTCTCTTCCTCCGGAACAAAAGCCATTTTCCAACCTTCCAAGGATTGTCGCTCTATAGAACCATATCACCAATGAATAGAATAGCGTCCAGCATTCAGGTTCTTTTCAGGGACTAAAATTATCACCTAATAAACGCCAACCTTATCCTATTCAAGAACAGAAACGGGTTTAGAGAAGAAAAGAACAAAAGCAGCTGGAAAAGGAAACTTGAAAGGAAGGGAAGGGAAGGTATAAAAAGTACAAAAGTGCCACTCAGCAATTGCTTATATGCAGAATCTGAGAAAATACCTATCTTGTGAAGCAAATATTGGGTCAAATGAATAAAAAGGACTAACTTCTACTCCACTCTCTGCATCCTGCAACATACGCAAATCTATCCTGAACGCTCTATGTGTTAAGTAATAATCCCCTTCCTAGTGAATATGTTAAGTTCCCTGCAGTGACAACAAAATAGAGGGAAACACTAAAACCATTAGCAAATACTGCAACTGATTCCAATGACTACTCAAAAGAGTAGGATCCTCACCTATACTCAATCAGCATAAATAAATATACAAATTGCTATGATTTAGAATAAAATAACTGTGTCCAGCTAAAAGATTCATGATAAGTAAATTTTTTATCTGAATTTAAAAAGTAAAATAGTTAACTGATTTAGTGCAACAAGTGATATGCTACTCATTAAGGTCTTACACATAATCTTTAGAAGGCAAGGAACAGCACCTTGATCCCTCCTTTGAACTTGCTTCCACCTTACCTGGCACATGAAATCCCACTTAAGCTCCCTCTACGACTTAGATCTTTGAAGCTCAAAACAAGAACATATGATAAATGTCAGATTATTTGTGCTAAATACATTTTCATGACAAGTTGTTACTTTAGAGGATACTGAAAAACCTCATAAATTCCATATTAGAAGTCTCAAAGAAGAGCTAATACAATCTGTGACTAATAGATTGGAACTAAAAACACATCACACAACAATCCTGATACATTTATCTCAAATAATAGAGCTCCTAAGATTCCTATGTTCCACTTTGCCTCTTAACCAGTAAAACATCACATTGGTTTTTGTATAAACTTTAAAAATTACAGACATAAGTGACATTAAATAACAAAAACTAGAGGCCAGAATTGGAAGGACAACAATTGATAAGATTCTTTGAACAACATTTCTATAGCTACGAAGATCTTCAAGAAATCAATCATTTGATATCATCTGCAACTGTAATATAAGATGCTTTATAGTATTGCAACAGCCATGAACCATGCACTACACTTTATAAGATAAAATATAAAAGTTCAATAGGATTGCTTTTGAACATTACCTCTGGACCACGATGCAGAAACAACATATAACTTCATATATACATGAAGCCTCGTACTTTCACTTTTAAATGTGGGGCTCTGTTAATAAGGTTTTTTGTCTTATACCTTGTCTTAATTATTAAAGATGCTGAAAACTCAGTCTTTAAAAGGTTTTCTTTTTTTTTTTTTTTTTTCTTTATAGGAGAGTTTTTTTAAAGAGTTAAAATTACAGATTCAAAAATTTTACCGCCACGTAAACAGCTTATAAAACTGCAATGAAACAAAGAAACCCTGATTGGGAAAACTAGTAAACACTGACCACAAAATAAACCACAACAATCAAAGAATACGAAATTAAGATATGCTCTTGACGAGAAAGTATTGTACTTGCATCGTGAACAAGTGAGATAAAATTATGACATATCTAGACTCAGTTTCCCATCAAAGAGATTCCATTAGAAACTCAAGTCACCAAGAAAACTACCATCAAATTTTATAATTCGCAGTTGACTCAAATACTGGAACAAGTGACTCAAACAAGTTCACATATTGAACCGCGTTTTAACTCTTGCCATAAATTAAATTAAAAAAAAAAAAAAAAAGACTCAATAGCACCAAAACATTCTAACTAAGTCTCGAATAGCCAAATGAATTAACTTTATAGAGCTACAAAATTCGATTCGATTTTATCAAAATTTTAAAACTTATAAAGTTAGTTTAAAAAAACACTAATTTAAGCATTACATGGGCGAAATGATGATATAATTAATCCCATATAGAATCACTAACGAAATAAATATTAGCAATAGCATACAAAATAAATTGTTATTAAAAAAAAAACAACAACAAAAATGTGATTGAGAATCGACATTGACAAATGATCCAGAAACAAGTAAAATAGAAACCCAATTAGTAAGAACTGCGACAAATCAAAGTTAATAACGCACTAAGTTACACAAAATTAATGCCCTAAAAGATTAAAGAAAGAGATAGCGTTTCATTGCACTCACCATGCTATAAGAAGAATTCAGAGGCCCCAAGCAGGCAAGCACAGCACTCTTTGTTTTCTCTCAGAATTACGATGAAATCAAAGGGCTAAAATGGTAGCGTTAAGAATGGATATGATGGAAAAGAATGCAATGATTTGGTAATGTGAATGCCTTAGAGAACAAAAATCAAAGGATTTTAATGGTTCTTTGTCTGAGAAATAATAAGGGTTAGGCTTTTCCTAGGAGGTGAGGGAGCGCAGAGACAACCCCAGATTTGCATTTACTCAGGCTACCGGTAATTAGCCCCCCATCAATTTCCTGGGCTCATTTTCTGGGCCTGCTATTTTCCTTCCTGGGACTATGGACCCAAACTATACAAAAACCATATAAAATTAGTTTTTTTTTCTTTTTTCAGCTTTCATCATAGAAAATGATAGAGAAGGAAAAAAGAAAAAAGAAAAAAGAGAGGATAGAAAGAAGTGAAAGCTACTAATCCATGTGGCAAGTTATATCAAAATTATTTGTATGAATTAAAATCGTATATAGATTATATATATATATATAAAAATTTAATATGAATCATTCACGTATTTATAAAAATATGAACCACTTAATAAATTCTGACAACTCGAAAAATGAGATATGATACAGAGAAGAAGAAAGTACTAGTGCGGCGCTTGAATGAAACAGATTTGCACAAACAATTGAATTCAAATGCCTATGAAAATCTAGTTGTGAGAGAACCATTACCATATGCAAAAACTATGGTTGAAATGAAACAGGAATGTTTTGAGTCCAGATCCATTGCCACTTTTATTTGCCCATGCACCAACTAATTCACCTGCTACTTCTGCTGAAGCAGCTAAGCAGACAAACCTTGGCCACCTCCATGTCCATGTCCATGTCCATGTCCATGTCCATGTGGTTAACTCAATAATTGGCCGCTTTTATTTGTTTTGACTTTTTGAACACGAATACGGAAAATCAGTGCCAAAGATTTCTTTTATCCATTGTACTTAAACCATCAACAACATATATATATATATATATATATATATATATATATATATATATATATAGGGGAGTTCTACCGTAAGTTTCTTACGGTAAGGTTGTGGTAAGCTCCAAATTGGGAAACCTGTGTATCAGGTTACCAGGTCACAAATTTTTACATATGCACTTGATAAATTACATATCAACTTGGACGAATTACATATCAAACATGAAAAATTACATATCAACTTGAGAAGTTGAAAAATTACATATGGACTTGATAAATTACATATGAACTTGAAAAATTACATATGAAGAATTACATATGGACATGGACAATTACATATGAACTTGGAGAATTACATATGGACTTGATAAATTACATATGAACTTGGAAAATTCCCGAATTACATATGGACATGAAAAATTACATATGAACTTGGAGAATTACATATGGACTTGATAAATTACATATGAACTTGAAAAATTCCCGAATTACATATGGACATGGAAAATTACATATGAACTTGGAGAATTACATATGGACTTGATAAATTACATATGAACTTGGACAATTCCCGAATTACATATGGACATGGAAAATTACATATGAACTTGGAGAATTACATATGGACTTGATAAATTACATATGAACTTGGACAATTCCCGAATTACATATGGACATGGAAAATTACATATGAACTTGGAGAACTACATATGGACTTGATAAATTTACATAAGAACTTGGACAATTCCCGAATTACATATGGACATGGAAAATTACATATGAACTTGGAGAATTACATATGGACTTGATAAATTACATATGAACTTGGACAATTCCCGAATTACATATGGACATGGAAAATTACATATGAACTTGGAGAATTATATATGGACTTGATAAATTACATATGAACTTAGAAAATTCCCGAATTACATATGGACATGGACAATTACATATGAACTTGGAGAATTACATATGGACTTGATAAATTACATATGAACTTGGAAAATTCCCGAATTACATATGGACATGGAAAATTACATATGAACTTGGAGAATTACATATGGACTTGATAAATTACATATGAACTTGGAAAATTCCCGAATTACATATGGACATGGAAAATTACATATGAACTTGGAGAATTACATATGGACTTGATAAATTACATATGAACTTGGACAATTCCCGAATTACATATGGACATGGAAAATTACATATGAACTTGGAGAATTACATATGGACTTGATAAATTACATATGAACTTGGAAAATTCCCGAATTACATATGGACATGGAAAATTACATATGAACTTGGAGAATTACATATGGACTTGATAAATTACATATGAACTTGGACAATTCCCGAATTACATATGGACATGGAAAATTACATATGAACTTGGAGAATTACATATGGACTTGATAAGTTACATATGAACTTGGAAAATTCCCGAATTACATATGGACATGGAAAATTACATATGAACTTGGAGAATTACATATGGACTTGATAAATTACATATGAACTTGGACAATTCCCGAATTACATATGGACATGGAAAATTACATATGAACTTGGAGAATTACATATGGACTTGATAAATTACATATGAACTTGGAAAATTCCCGAATTACATATGAACATGGAAAATTACATATGAACTTGGAGAATTACATATGGACTTGATAAATTACGTATGAACTTGGAAAATTCCCGAATTACATATGGACATGGAAAATTACATATGAACTTGGAGAATTACATATGGACTTGATAAATTACATATGAACTTGGAAAATTCCCGAATTACATATGGACATGGAAAATTACATATGAACTTGGAGAATTACATATGGACTTGATAAATTACATATGAACTTGAGAAATTCCCGAATTACATATGGACATGGAAAATTACATATGAACTTGGAGAATTACATATGGACTTGATAAATTACATATGAACTTGAGAAATTCCGGAATTACATATGGACATGGAAAATTACATATGACCTTGGAGAATTACATATGGACTTGATAAATTACATATGAACTTGAAAAATTCCCGAATTACATATGGACATGGGAAATTACATATGAACTTGGAGAATTACATATGGACTTGATAAATTACATATGAACTTAAGAAATTCCCGAATTACATATAGACATGGAAAATTACATATGAACTTGGAGAATTACATATGGACTTGATAAATTACATATGAACTTGAGAAATTCCGGAATTACATATGGACATGGACAATTACATATGAACTTGGAGAATTACATATGGACTTGATAAATTACATATGAACTTGAGAAATTCCCGAATTACATATGGACATGGAAAATTACATATGAACTTGGAGAATTACATATGGACTTGATAAATTACATATGAACTTGAGAAATTCCGGAATTACATATGGACATGGACAATTACATATGAACTTGGAGAATTACATATGGACTTGATAAATTACATATGAACTTGAGAAATTCCCGAATTACATATGGACATGGAAAATTACATATGAACTTGGAGAATTACATATGGACTTGATAAATTACATATGAACTTGAGAAATTCCCGAATTACATATGGACATGGAAAATTACATATGAACTTGGAGAATTACATATGGACTTGATAAATTACATATGAACTTGAGAAATTCCCGAATTACATATGGACATGGAAAATTACATATGAACTTGGAGAATTACATATGGACTTGATAAATTACATATGAACTTGAGAAATTCCCGAATTACATATGGACATGAGAAATTACATATGAACTTGACCCGGATTTAAAAAAACTTATCCCAAGCTCTGCTCGATTTGGGCAGGGCTTATTGGCTCGGGTGGATAACCCGACTCTTGAACAAGTCTAATACAATTCATAAAACATGGTTTCCTTTCATTTAAATTTTACTATTGTTCTTCAAATATACTTGAACCCCAAACTCATATCAATTTGCTATAATTTGAAATTTTAATAATTTTAAATGAAAATATTATTTATCGAAAGCATCTGAATAAGAACCAAAAAAGTTAAAACTAATTCTATGTTTGGAACTATTTTTTCATAATAGGAAGGAATCAAGGCAAACCAAAATTACACCTTACAAGGTCAAAATCCATTTTTTTTACAAAGCTTGCATGAGAACATCAAATGTACAACAATCATACCAATTTGTTAAATTCTTTCCAAGAAAGAATGAAACTTATTAAAGCGGACTTTTTTAAGGATTGCTTACTTGCTTACTTTTTTAAACTTGCTTACTTTTTTAAGGATTGCTTAAATATTTATGTTCTATTTTAAACTTTGCATCTTTTCAAACTCAAGGTTTGTATGAGACTATGATCTTATGTTGTTAAAATATTATGTTCAAATCCCGCAACTTAACAACATCTTCAACTAGTTTCCTAATATATCATTGACTCATTGTTGTCAGTACTAAGCTATGTTATCCTAACTTTTCATTTTTCTAAAAATACTCGTTTCTGACATTTGTGTCCGACACATATTCGGACATGAATATTAAAGTATGATCCTCCATATATATGGAAAAACTTTAAAAAAATTGAGTATACCTATATCATATATATACTCGTATCAGCCATATAAAATACCATTCGAAATCAGCCATATAAAATACCATTCCAAATCAGCCATATAAAATACCATTCCAAATCAGCCATATAAAATACATATTGTTATGAGAGCAAAAAATACATATTTCTGAACTGATTCTTCTGCTGAAACAAAATTAATATACAAGGGCAACTTTCTTGATGAGGCTGGAGGGACCTTTCACTACCTGGCATCTAGCATTGTAACTGTGACTTGGTTCACAGTGCATGATTCATCTTGCTTACTGGTAGATGAATCAGTTTCAAATGTATTTCTTCCTAGGCAAAAGCCTGGGGTTTTAGGCTGGGGCATTGTTGCTGTTTCACTATTCAACATCAAAACCACGGTCGACATATTTGGCCTGTTTTCAGCACGCTCTTGCACACACAAAATGCCAACCTGAATACACCTCAGAACTTCATGTGCATCATAGGTATCACCTACTGCTGAATCTAGTAACTCCAATCCCTTCCCTTCTTTCCACGATCTCCAAGCCTGCAAGCAATAATGTGAATCCAATTCAGTATTGACATGACAAGCTCTCACTAGCTAGTGATTAAGTGTATAAGTTTCAGTGGAAATATGATGTGATAACTGCTTACATGGCCAAGAAGGTTGAGTTCACTGTTTGAGTGATAAAACCCTCTGTTCTTCTTGCCACTGACAACCTCCAACACCAGAACACCAAAGCTAAAAACATCTGATTTTGTTGAGAAGAGTCCATCCATTGCATATTCAAGTGACATATAACCACTGCATATATATCACAGGTAATTAGGATTAGGAACTTTTGTTTTTACCTATGTTACTCGGACTCGGGTGTGAGTGTCGGACAATGGGTATGTGGCTGACAGCCTGACACATGTATATTCAATTTTTTCTTAGATTTCTATGTATTTGGAGGGTGGATCATATCCCTAGACCCATGTCCGGATATGCGTCGGACACGGATACTTTAAAAAAAATGAAGAGTAGGAGCAACATAGGTTTTTACAGTTTTCAAGCAAGTAGAGAAATCGAGTTTATAGTACTTACTAAGTTCCAACTACTCTCTTAGTATTAGCCTCTATTTGATCACCAGCAAAAATTCTAGCCATGCCGAAGTCTGAAATTTTTGGCTTCATTTCTCCATCAAGCAAAATGTTGCTTGCTTTGAGATCTCTATGGATGATCCTAAATTTGGAATCCTGGTGAAGATACAAAAGTCCTCGAGCAATACCACAAATAATATTGAAGCGCCTTTGCCAATTTAATAAGGAGCTTCTTGCTTTATCTGGAAAAAACAAGTTTTCAGCTACTATTATAATGCCACGAATTTAGAATTGTTACCTTAATTAAATTTCTTAACTAAAGAGAACCCAATTGAGTTCATTAATTAAGTTGTGAGAGGGACTAACTGAATAAAACATGATCCAGGCTTCTGTTTTCCATGTACTCGTAGACTAACATCTTCTCATCCATTTCAATGCAGCAACCAAGAAGTCGAACCAGATTCCTATGTTGAAGCCTTGCTATCAATCTAACCTCATTCTTGAATTCTTCAGTCCCTTGCCCAGAGTTCTTTGAGAGCCTTTTTACAGCTATTTCTTGACCCTCAACCAACCTACCCTGGTATTAGCACACATATTTTCATGGTTAGATTTTGAGTTTGAGTGCATTTGTGGGCTATTTGCATGCAGTAGTATGTATGTATCATTGAATTTACCATGTATACACAGCCAAAACCACCTTGTCCAAGTTTATTTTCATCAGAAAAGTTGTTTGTAGCTGTTGTAATGGTATCAAAATCAAACAACGGTAATTCTAGATCATCAGGTTAACTTTCATTCGAGTATTCCTTCTTACTTGAGATAACCACCTCATTCAATAGAAAATCTTGGCTTCTTTCATGAGGACCTGAAGAATAAAAAAAATATAACCTTGAAACCTAAAATGGAAAAAAAGAAAAATGCAGGGATAACTACATTACATTCACTTGCTCATCCAAACTCCAGTTACCTTTCTTTTCTATTTTTCCTCTTCTTTCTACTGCCTTCCTCTTCCATATGACATAGGCTATCAGTCCTAAAAGCAAAACGCCAGCACCCACCGTAATGCCTATAATTAGAGCAGTTGTATTCCCACCATCTCCTGAAAAAAAAAAAAAAAAAAAAACCAGATTTAATCAGTACTCCTTTGGACATTATATTAAGAACTTTTGAGAACAATCAAAGATATTTGTAAGCTGAAGTCCTACCCTCTTTTACTTTCACAAATCACATAAATATTTTCCACTACTTGTTTTCTGGGGAGTTACTAGAAGAGTTCAAACTTGAGACTTTAGAATTCTCTCTAAATTCCAATTCGTAAATCAGTTGAGATAAGCTTAAATGGCCTATATGTTAGTATTATTGCAATTGCACTTGGGGTAGACTGGCTGTAGCTTTACCTTTCCTATAATAATCAATTTTATAATCTAGAAACATATGAAAATGAAAGTACTTAAAACATGCTACAATGCTGCATCAGTTACAAGTTCACAACCATGGCAATTTGGAGTTTTCCAATTCTTTTATCTTGCTACAATAACAATTTGGGCCATAGCCCATAAACCCCAGTACAGACAGGAAATTGGAGCTTCTAACTTGAGACCAGTAGGTCTATCTTCCCAAAAGAGATACACGACCATTAGACATGTGCCGTGGTCAGGAATTTCCCCAGCATGTCAATGATCATAATTTAAAGGATAAGTTCACAACTTCACATTATTATGTGAAATTAGAATGGCTGTGGCGCCATATTAGAAAGGTGAAAAATATGAACTCATAATTATTGAGTACACGTAAACAAAATGGAAATGAGAAAAACACATATTACACGACAGCAACAGCAACAATAACCGTGTCGGCTGGCTGTACATGGAGAAGGGTTCCCAGTGTGAAGAACCAGCGTGGCTGACTGTCACCAATCATGATTCTGATAGGTCACCTTCCACACAGCTCAAACAATGAATTATGCAAGCCATGCCCGTATTTACAGAACCAGTAATTACTATGGATTCACCAAGCATATATACCGCCAAACCTCTTTTGCCAGAACCTAAAGTCTATCCCTTTAAAGCAGCTTTTTTTTAATGCATTCACTTCAAACCTACTTTTAGTACGATGTTCAATTCCTTCTATCCAAATGGGAATATTTTTTGGACGTCATCATCCTTCTTACTAGCAGAAACTAGGATTTAAATTACGATTGTGGCTTTTGTAGATATATTTTCGGTTGTCTGTTTATAATGAAAGTTATTGTGATCAATTACGATAAAAAGAGTCATAAAAAAAAATAACAAGCTTAAAATTATAGAATACAAGTAAATACTAAATATAGGCGCATAAATAAGATAGATGAATGATAGAATTTCTTTCTTTGTTCTGCTGTGGCGAGAGATAGATAGATGAATGATAGAATACAAGTAAATACTAAATATAGGCGCATAAATAAGATCTGAAAACATGTACCTTTCACAAAATCTCAGCTTGAGGCTTCATCTGAGAAAACAAGCAAAAAAAGTTGAAAAAAACCACCGTCTTTTGGCTTTTACTTCATCGCAGTCGCAGATCTGAATTCACCTCTGTCCCAGGAACCAACCATTGGACTAGGGCTTGTACTTGGCTTCGCCTCTCTTTTCTTCTCTTCTTTATTTGTAATAATTTTGAAGGAAAAACGAATCAATGAGAAAAAAGAAAAATAGAAATCTACTGTAAGGGAAGCAAGCAGCAATCAGATCCGAAAAGAAGATGAAGATGAAACAACTCGAAACTTGGGTTTGGCTCCACAACTTTGGTTCGGATTAGATTTTCGAAACAGAAAAGGGAGAAGAAAATTTAGGGTTTTAAACAAATTTTTGTAACAGAGGGGAAGGGTTTTTTCGAAACAGAAAAGAGGATTTAGGGGTAAGGGTTTTTTCGAAATAGAAAAGGGAGAAGGAATGGGTTGGTATTCATGACCAGGTAAACCGGTTGCAAATTTTTTTTTTTTTTTTAATTTCAACGGTTCAGATCATTTATTTATCATCTGACGGATAAAATTACTCTAAGCTGATGGAAAGCGTACCGTAAGAAACTTTTGTTAGAATTTTCCATATATATATATATAGACATCAAATTTTAACTTTGTGCCGACAAGATTAGACTGTTTGATTCAGAGAAAATGTCAGATCAAAGAAAATAGATGGTCATAAATTATTATTTTTTTTCTCATTTAAAAGGAAGGGGCAAGATCAAATGTTCAGGGCGTGTGCATAGTGATACACTTAAGTAAAATAGGCTGCCGACTGTTTGATGAGTTATTGGGATACCAATACTTTAGGGGTCATAAGCTACACCATTCTGTCAACCCTGGTCCAGGACTTGGGCTTTTCTTAATGTTGGATGTGTCAGAATTGGACCTTCGTCTAATCAAAAATAAGAAAATTCTTTACTTCTCCGGCTCCACCCACACTCTGAAATCAACAATTCTGCCTACTGCCACTGCCCTTAATTTTGATCTTGTCATTTTGTGAATGTAGATATTTGATTTTCTTTTTTAAGATTAATGATTTTTTTTACAACAAAAGAACAAATTTTTTATATTTTCGCAGTATGATAGTGAAGGTAATTCAAAACATTTTAATAAAGGTATTTTCGCTAAAAGTTGCTTTATTGAAAGTTTTTTACTAATCAATTCTTTCACTGAACAACATTTTTATAGAAGAATTCATTTATGGAACAACTCATTCATGAAACAGTGTCTTCACGAAACAATACTTATATGAAACAATTCATTTAGGGAATAAGCTCATTATATTCACAAAACAGAATAAGTGATGACAGGATTTATGAGTTAATTTAATTATTAATATATTTGGAAAGTTTGATTTGGTAAATTAGATATAAAAATAATTAAGAGAACCCCTTTTAACATTTTTCATATGAGTGTTTCTCATTCTCTTTCAAAATATATAGTGAACTCATATTCACTATTAATTATCAATAATCTAAATTTTTATCAAACAAAGTATTAATACTTTTTTTTTTTTTGTCTAAACCAATGGTGTTCTTTCAATCTCTATTTTATGGTTGATGAAAAACTAATCTCTGTCGGACCGAGAGTGTAATAGAAAAGTCCTCCCAACATTGATAACTCTCAAAATTCGAACCATAATTCTCATCTTAGAGGTTGAAACTACTTTACCACTCCAACCAAAGTATTAATACTTTAGTAACTAATATCTCTACCATTATTTATATTTTAATGTTCATAATATGTAACTAATATCTCTCCCATCATTCAGTTGAGTAAATTTACAAATCCTTTCTCTCAAACTCTCTCTACAATCCTCTCTTGTTTTAATTTCTTTCTTAACCTTATTTTCCATCTTGTTCAGCTCCACCACCATCTGCCACGTCACTCTATACATCAAGGTTTACTTCACTCTTTTTCTCTGCCTCCAGACACATTTTATTTTACTTATTTGCAATGGTTCATCTTCTTACCCAAAAAAAAACCCTCTATCGTGAGTCACTTAGGCCCTTTGGTTCACTATGCTGCTCGCTTCTGTGTGTTGGCTATTGCTACTTAAGGGCTCACCTTTTATCCAGTTAATGAAAATCTAAGGCTTACACACTAACAAAAAAATAAAATCTAGCGAGTTTACTGGTTTAATTATTGGGTTAATAGCTTAATTAATATGATTAATACTGAGAGAGAGAGAGAGATATTGGTAGTCATGAAATCAAGAATGACATTGTTCTTTACTATTTTTCAAAGCACAATCGAACAACAAAAGAAGTTACAGTTTCCTCAATTTTGATCACAGATTATGTCCATTTTAATTATGTGTTTCAACAATGGAATAATATATTTAAGACGCCTTTTACTTGTATCATTATGTTCGCTGCTAATGAACTAGACAGCATGGTACTGCTCAGTGAATACAAGACTTCACAGATTAACAGATTCATTGCGGTGAACCTGGCTACCGGCTGGGAGTTATAATATCAATCCAAGACAACTTAGTTAATACTATATATATATATATATATATATATATATATATATAGTACTACTATTAATTAATGCAAAAGTAGTCTGTGTTTGGAGTTTATCCGAATTTCCAATAAAATTATATCTGTAATGTAATTTGTTAGAATTATATTGCTGATTTAGCATCAAAATCTTTAAAAAAAAAAAAAAAAAGCTCAAAAAAAGCAATCCCATTCAGCATATGTTATGTAATCTCAAAAGAAAGAAGAAGAAGAAGAAGAGAAAGAAGGAAATTAACCACTTTACAAAGACTACTATAATTATCATGTCTTAAAATGGATGACAATGGAGAAAAACGTGTTGAACCTCAAAAGAACTACTTTTGCTGCTCTAAATATAGTAATAAAGTGTTAAATTAAGATGATGGGATATGTTTCCTGTGGGTTATCTTCCAACTCCTGCACGCAGTCTGTCAATATATGCAGCTATATATTGTAAGGAAGAAAAACTCTTTCGAGTCATTTAGTAGAGAATTAAGAAAACCTCAAACTCAAAGCCTAAGAAGAATCTTTCTGCAAATCTTCATTGCATTATTAGCTTCACTAGAGCCAGATCTGTGACACAATCCATTTGGTAATCTTACAGTTGTTTTTACGTTCCACCTATGTTTTTATGGACTGTGTTACTGATCGATATGTTTAAACTCTTTTAATTAGATGGCAATGTATGGCATTGGCACACATTCACACATGAAAGTAGTATAATTTGTTCCTTGGTTTAGCATTTCTCCCCAATAAAAAGGTAAAAAATCTTGGAAACATTTAAGCTTTTAATTAGTCATTAAATAGTGTTTATCTATCTATAGATTCTCTAGGTTGCATTTAACCTATAATTTTTTTATTACAATTTTGCAATTATCCAATTACATTCAAGAATTATGGATTAGTCCACCACTTATAAATGTGAACTCTACATACTATTTTGGTGAATCCTACTTAACTCTGAATTCTGATTGATTAATTGTAATGCAATTATTGTAAGTGATATGCTCTCCTACATATTTATACATATATAATAAATTCATGA
Organism: Fremontodendron californicum; assembly: GCA_030761205.1. Lineage (NCBI taxonomy): Eukaryota > Viridiplantae > Streptophyta > Magnoliopsida > Malvales > Malvaceae > Fremontodendron > Fremontodendron californicum. The sequence continues at coordinate 268,494 of JAULJL010000027.1, forward strand.
AAATTCTTATGAGCATTAAGTTTTTTATTAAGATTAAAAAAATAAATAAAAATTTGATATTGTAAGTGGTGGTCAAACGTACTAACTTAACGTCTTAACCCCACTTAACAAGAAAATCCCACCGAACAGTCGGAAGAATCAGTTTCCTTATACGACTTGGTCTTCTGAAACCCATATCTAAACTAATTGCGGATTAATCCTGATTAGCTGTTTGGTTTATCCCGTTTCTTGGATAATACTATATAATAGTTTTTATTTTTTATTTTTAATAATTGAATTTTATCATCATCCAAAAATTAAGGAGTAAAATTTGCATGAATACGAAGGATTAACCTGACGATTGCTGTGGCTTCTCTTTTGAGTATCTTAACTTTCGCCGCTTCCAACATTTTGTTATGGAAATATATAGCAACGTGTTTGATGCATAATTAATTACTAGGTACTAAGTTGATTTGGTAGGAACAAAATTTAAGTGATTGTGCAGCCATTATTTTGCTTCCTCCCTCCCTTTTCTCAATTAGGATATATAGGATAAACCTTCATCTGGAAATAAGCAAGATAGTGAATTTCAATGTTGTTAGTTAGTTCTCTTTTTTATTTAATTTTGATGCCATGATCTCTGAATTCAATTCACAGGGAATATCCATATGTATAGTACTAACGAGATTTGGCAATCAATCAGAAAGGATTTCTTTTTCCAACTCTGAACTCTTCTGTCGCTGTTAGGATCTGCGGGTTGTTTGAATTTATCAAGCTTCTTTCCATAGATAATTCTTACCTAATTTTCAGCAAAGGAAATTTCAGTTTGCCTGTTCTGATCTGACAAAATGGTGGAAGGTGGTATCTCAAAAACAGATAAGACAGAGTTTACTGAATGCTGGAAGACAACATGGAAGACTCCTTACATTATGAGGCTTGCACTGTCTGCTGGGATTGGAGGGCTCCTATTTGGTTATGACACAGGTAAACAGGATGTGTGTTAATCTACATTCTACAACACAAATTATGTTATAGTCACTCAAGGAGCTAGGCATGTCTTAGTTTTTACTTATAATCTATATAATCAATGTTTCTGTACAGGAGTAATTTCGGGTGCCCTACTTTATATCCGTGAGGACTTCCAAGAAGTCGAGAGGAAAACATGGCTACAGGTAAGATAGTCGTTACCAGCTGCTAGCTGCTTTGATGCAGAAGGGAGAAAGAAAAGGAATGTTGATATTGCCGGTTTCCTTACCGTGTTGATTTTCAGGAAACCATTGTGAGTATGGCTGTAGCAGGTGCTATTTTTGGAGCTGCAATTGGAGGATGGATAAACGACAGGTTCGGGAGAAAAGTATCAATTTTGGTTGCTGATGTTCTTTTCTTTGTGGGTGCCATAGTGATGGCTCTCTCTCCAGCTCCATGGATGATTATTGTTGGAAGAATCTTTGTGGGTTTAGGAGTCGGAATGGCTTCAATGACCGCACCTCTTTATATTTCAGAAGCTTCCCCTGCTAGGATCCGAGGTGCACTTGTTAGCACCAACGGTTTGCTAATTACAGGGGGCCAGTTTCTGTCTTACTTAATCAATCTGGCCTTCACTCATGTAAGTGATAATACAATTGAAAAATTATCTTCTCTTATTAGCTGAAGTAATTTTAAGTTCAAATATATATAGGAATGTTTGATTGAACCACCCGCGCATTATCTCCAATTACAAACAAAATATTATTTATTGTACGTTTCAGGCTCCAGGAACCTGGCGTTGGATGCTTGGAATAGCTGGAGTCCCCGCTGTGGTTCAATTTTTCTTGATGTTGTCACTTCCTGAGTCTCCTAGGTGGCTCTACAGACAGGTGAAATCTTGGACTGATTGGTGCGATCTGGAAATTATTGTTTAAGGAATTCTTGCAAGATTTTTACAATAATAATAATAATAATTATAGCCATACATTTTTGTTGACCTTTAGAACAAGGTAGAAGAGGCGAGGTCCATCCTGGAAAGAATATATCCTGCTGAAGAAGTTGAAGATGAGTTGAATGCCTTGAGAATCTCTGTAGAAGCTGAAAAGGCTGATGAGCATGCGATTGGGGACAGTCTGGTAGAAAAGGTGAAGGGCGCTTTGAGCAATGTTGTAGTCCGAAGGGGACTCTATGCTGGTGTGACTGTTCAGGTGGCTCAGCAGTTTTCAGGCATCAATACTGTCATGTATTATAGCCCAACGATTGTTCAGTTCGCTGGATTTGCTTCAAACAAGACAGCAATGGCCCTTTCTCTCATCACTTCTGGTCTTAATGCCGTTGGCTCTATTGTCAGCATGACTTTTGTCGACAGATATGGCAGGAGGAGGATGATGATTATTTCTATGATTGGTATCATCGCTTGCCTTGTAGTGTTATCGATCGTCTTCTCTCTGGCTGCCACCCATTCTCCGAAAATTGACCACTTCCAATCCACGCACTATGCTCCAAATGCTACATGTCCAAGTTTTGTCTCAGCTGCTAATCCAGCATCATGGAACTGCATGTCTTGCTTGAAAGCTGAATGTGGTTTCTGTGCTAATCGGGCAAATGAAGTAAGTATGTTTACCTTTTCACTCATCGGTCAATCCAATATTGTCTCATTTCCCAGCCTTACTATTGGTTGTAGATAGATAGATAGATAGATATAACAACCACGGCACCAGTCAAGTCAATCCATTACTATAGCAGTCAGTATATTCTTGGTTGAAATACTATTAGTCTATTAGTATTAGGAGGCATTTCATAACTCCATTAATTAATTAATTAATAAAAATAGAAGTAACAACTTTTCAGTTTGGTTGTCGCCAATTAAAGTTTGATTGATTTATATATATATATATATATATATATTATTTTCTTTGTTTATTATTATAGTATTCTCCAGGAGCATGCTTGGCATTAACCACAGATCTAAAGAATTCATGTCGTGGACAACATCGTACTTGGTTCAAGGATGGTTGCCCAAGCAGATTTGGATTTCTGGCAGTGGTTCTCCTAGGATTGTACATCATTTCCTACTCCCCTGGAATGGGAACTGTCCCATGGATTGTCAACTCTGAGATTTACCCACTAAGGTACAGAGGTATCGGTGGAGGGATGGCTGCAGTTTCTAACTGGCTCTCCAATCTCATTGTCAGCGAGACATTCTTAACCTTGACAAAAGCTATTGGCTCCGCTGGCACGTTCCTCCTGTTTGCTGCATTTTGTGTTATTGGACTTATTTGCATCTACTGCTTTGTACCTGAAACCAAAGGACTGCAGTTCGAAGAGGTTGAGCAGATGCTGAACACTGGTTTCAAGCCCAAAGCATTTAGGAAAAAGTCAAAGGGTGATACCGCCCCTGCCTAGAAGAAACTATTATATATTCATTGTTGACAAGAACAACATTTAAAGGCCATCCCTATAGTTGTTTTACTTTCATTGATAACATTGTTACAATCGTATTATTAATGAACAAAAGTATCTGTCACCTACAATTTCTACAGCCTTTACTTCTACCAAGATTTCTTGGTTTATTTTATGTGGTTTCTGTTGATGAGCATAGTAATAGTAATGGATGAATTAAAACGAAAATCTATTCTTCAAAATTTAAAGGTGCCTTCTGAATTAGGATACTTATTTTTGTGATTTAACTGGTTATTATTGGCAATACAAAACTGCTACATGCATGCAGCAAACATGTATTTATACAGCCTTTAATACTTCTTGCCTCTCCTCTTTCTCAGTTCCTCTTCTCTATTCAAAGCAACTTCGCTTTTGCTGGGAATGCAGTTTGTCCTTTCTCAGTTCCCACCATACCCAAGAACTTTATCTCTAAGGTGGCGTTAGCATTTGAAGCTCAACATTTCATAAAATTTTGTACATGCAGGCAGCAGTTTATCCATGTTCCATGATACTGATAACACTTTGAGGATTTAAATACCCACATAATTTATGTACTGTAGTGAAAAGAATAAATTAATCTCTATACTGTAAAAGTAAATAATCCCTGTACTGTAAAAGTAAATAATTTAATCCATTTACAATTGAAATAGATGCAAATAAATAAAATTGATAACGGTTTTAATGAAAACCGTTAAAATGTTAACGTGAATTCGTAAAATCTAACAGATTTAGATATATTTCAAGTCATATTTTAATCCAAATCATTAATTCTGTTAAATTTTACGAATACACATCAACATTTTAACGATTTTTCATTAAGGTCTACGTGGGTCCTTAAATACTCTTGAGCCATCCAAGACAAACATGTTAAACCACAACGGATGCCGACACTTGATTGGTCTCACAATTACTTGAATGCATAGATTTTACACAGTAGGACAAAACCACCTGCTCTGCCAGCTAATGCATGATTAATAACGACAAAGAATGAAAAAGAAAGTTATGCTCTCAGACAATTTTACATATATATATATATATATATATATATATATCTGTGGTGGGGTTGAACCGGTTGGTGGGCTTTGCTAGATGTATGCAAGTAGGACAGACAGATGGTGATGGTAGCAGAGAGCAGATTATAACTACTTTACACCAAATAGGAGCCAGATCAAGGGCCCTACCATTGCATAATATGCATCCACCTAAAGCTATATTCAACCCAACACAATAATATGCATATTTCCCATTGGCAGCTGGGAAATTTGTGGGAAGGAAAGAAAACCAGATACTGAACCATTCCTCTGACGTTTGTGGCAGGAATCAGATGTTGATGCATAAGCATGCTATGGGCATTTACCAAACAACAGAGAACTTCAGGAAAATTTGTTATCACCCACAGAAGTTTACCTCTGCATCTACCACAGCCCAGAGGTGGATCAAGAAAAAGTACAAGAACAAAAAGGATATAGTATGCGATCTTTACATAACTTTACGCAAAACCTAGCACAATTGTTTCCATCACATAATGTGACGAGAAAAATAAAAATAAAAAATGCTCAGAGGCAGAGCATATCAACATACTCTCCATCTCCACTATGTAGAAAACAGACAATCAGTACTCGGTAAACCTATGCAATATAATTTGGGTCACCTAAACAAAACATAAAGAAAATAACCCAAATTTAATCAACCCACAAGCCACACAAGTACTCCACCCTTAAGAACATGAGTCAATAGAGAGGGGGAAAAAACTCAAAACCTAGTCAAAATCATACATCTAAGAGTCAGTCTCTTGCGCACTAGCCTCCCCTAACTTTTCTTTTTTACTTGTACAATCATCTCCCAAATTTCTCAACCACACTGTACAAACCATCAAAACACTACCTATATACACACACAAAAAAAAAAAACTAGTATAATTACCTCTATGAGAAATTAAACTTCTCTTCTCTAAGGACTGGATGATGAAGCCTCTTGTCGTGGTTCTCTCAGATGCCCAAGAAGTGTTTCAGCCTGCAAAATTAACAAATACGTTAATGGTCAATATAAGCAAACATTACATAATGTTGAACATATAAAACGCATAGATACAATTGATGCGAAAATCAGCATTCTGAGTGAGATACATGTTGCATTTTATGGTGTAGATGACAACTACTCAGCAACTCTGAGCAATGCTCAGTTCTGATCATCCAAGTGCAACTACTTAATAATCGAGTAATGTTTAATCAATCAAGTAATTCAATCAACTATAAAGCATATTGAAATTAGAAACACACTATCCACTATCTAGTGATTATCAAGCATTTAACTTTATCCTCCGGCAATCAATCAAAGAAAAAAGGTACTTCCAGAGACAGCTATTTCATTATCTTGACTCAAACACAAGGCAAATAACATCAACTAAAATTACCTTATGCTTAGCCCTAACACTCCCGGTCTGAGAAAGCGCCACAAGAGGAGGGATTCCACCTTCCCTAACAAGCAAACCTCGATTCCTAATGCTATCAGCACACAACTGCAACAGTGTCAACACTGCGAACTCCTTCCCCTTGACAGACCCATCCTCAATCGCCTCCACCAGTACCGCAATCCCACCTTCCTCCACAATAGCATCCCTTCCTTCCTCAATTCCTGCCAAGCTACTAAGAACAACCATTGCCTTCTCTGACATCCCGGTCCCTTGCTCTCCCACCATCCCCACCAAAGGCCCAACTGCACCCGCACTGACCGCCCTTTCTTTGTTCTGCCTGGCCGAACACAGCTTATAAAGGGTTGTCAGTGCATCTTTCTTGCCTCTGTTGGATCCGTTCGTCAAAAGAGATACCAGTGGCGGGATCGCCCCGCATGCTCCAATGGAAGTCTTGTTTTCTTCAATCAAAGCTAAGCTCAGAAGTGCACAAGCCGCGTTTTGCTTGGAGGTTTTGGTTCCTGTCTTGAGAACAAACACTAATGATTTTATAGCTCCTGCATTTATAATTAGGTTTTTGTTAGCCTCGAAGAGTGACAAATTTAGTAACGCAGTCACTGCGTGCTCTTGAGTCCAAGGATCGCTGTTTCGTAGGAGCGGAATCAGAGCAGGGATCGCACCGGATTCTCCGATTAACGCACGGTTATCCACGCGATTCTTCGCTAGTAGCCTGAGCTTAGCCGCAGCCGATCGCTTCACCGCAATGGACGATGATTGGAGGCCGTCGATGCAGATCTTGACTGTCGGTTGAAGATCCTCTGGCGAAATACTCTCGATAATTTCTGTCGAGAAATTTTCTCTCTGCAGAAAGCCGTGACACGGCTCCGACTCCGGCTCAGACTCGGCTCCTTTGCTTCTCTCATTTATCAAGGCGTTTTCAGTAGAGGGCACGCTCGCTAGACGCTGCAACTCACCGGAGATATCGCTGCTACAAGCGGAGAAGTCACTGAAGGCTTGAGAAATGTCCAAAAAGTCCTCGTTCTCTGACTCTGACTTAACCGATTTGGTGTTGCATTTGGAAACTAGTTCGGCGAGACGCATGTCGATAACGGATTCGGTGAGATTTTCGGAGAGAAATCCGAACCTTTCAGGAACGGAGCTGGTGAAGGAGCAGCTGCTGTTGTCGTTTTGGTAGAGATTGGAGCGTATCGTACGCATGGAACGGCCCGTGTGCCGGTGGATTTTGGTGGTCGAAGCTGAACCTGGGGTGTAGAAGTTTCGACCCAATGGAAACCGGTTTGAATTGGAGTGAGAATCTTCCAGCGAAACCATTTTTAGAAACAACAAAACGATTTTAACAACTACCAGCAATTAATGCAATTTTCGCAACTGTTTCTCGGTTTTATTTTGTTGTTTTTAAGAGAAATTGATTTCAAGATTTCATGGTGGACGAAGAGAGATAGAGAAAATGGGTGGGTTTTATTTATGGCCTGGATTTGCTTTGTCTGCTCCTCTTCAGCTCTTGGTATCTATCTGCGTAAAAATATAGTCACAGTCCGTGAAAAGCAAACCATTGACAGACTAGATAAAATAACACGTGGTCAGTTCTGATCCTGTCAGGATCAGGTCCTTTCTAGTAGCCCCAACCCAACCCAACCCAACATATATATATATATATATATTATATACATTGAGCCTTTAATTTTTATTAATATTAAGTCAGTTTTGTTTTGTTTTGTTTTTTTCATTTTAATTGAAGGAAAAAGCTAGTGGAGTGAAAAAGATTATACATTGGGGCTTTAGTGTTGGTAAAGGTAAACGAGAGGAGTAGGGTGAATAGCTTTTATCTGATGACTTGTGCATGCTGGACTGGAGTTTACTTTTTATATATACATACATACATACATACATTCAGCATCTGGGATATGGGATATGGGAAACTCAAGAGTCAACAGGCCACATCAGCCGCACGTGCGGAGTACATTTCCACCACAGGTGTGTTACAGGGGAAGGCCTAGCCACTAGTGACAAGAGTCACAACAGTCAACAAGACCACCTTTCAATTCTTGATGTAAACAGCAAACCACACTCATTCAAACATGGATTCATCCATGTTTGAATGAGTACACAGTGGATTAATAGTATTAGCTTTGTTTTTTATATATATATATATATATATTTGCTGTCGGCAGCATCCAGTCCACATAATAATTTATCCAATCTCAAAAAATAATTAAATCCTCCTAAATGATCTCTACTTTATGGTGGGTTTTGGCTGAGATTTGAATAAATTCAAAGATTGAAACTGAAACTGAACCCAGCTTTTTTGTTTACAATTACTACTCGTTGAACAACAGCATGCATGCATGAAGGAAGGAAGGAAGGAAGATTCTTGAAAATCCATAAGCAATTTGCAAGCTGACTACAAATAGGTAAATATATATATATATGTTAAATTGTCCAATACCAGCCCAAGGAAAAATAAAAGCCTAACAATGTGTGGTTGCAATTGTGTGGTTTAATGTGTGGTTGTAGTTGTGTGGTTTAATGTGTGGTTGTAATTATGTGGTTTAATGTGTGGTTGTAGTTGTGTGGTTTAATGTGTGGTTGTAGTTGTGTGGTTTAATGTGTGGTTGTAGTTGTGTGATTTAAATGTGTGGTTGTTATTAAACAACAATGGGTGGTTGTAATTTATTTAGATTTTATATTTGTGTGGCTTGTGTTTGTCTTGGTATTGTATAAATACCCCCCTCCCTTGCATTTGTAAATCATCAAGTAGTAAGCTTCAATAAGCAATAAAAGTTCTAAGTTTTCCTAAAGAGTTCTTCTCTAAAGAGTGTAGTCTAGAGTGAAGTGTGAGCATTTGTGAGTTTTCCTAAAATCTAAACTTTCTTCTTTGAGTGGTAAAATTAGAGTTATCTACTCTAAGCTTTTCTCAACAATTGGTATCAGAGCCATTGGTTCGTGGTCCTTATTCCGCTGCAGTGAAAGTGTTGGTTCTTAGTATGCTCTGTGGTTGCAGTATTGTCTGATCTTCCACATCAGAAAAGAATTATTCTTGTTGCTGGAAATAAAGTGTGGTAGTGTGAAAGTGTCTAGGGAAGTTCTGGCTAGGAAAGACTTGGTATTTAAGTGTGTCTATCAGTGACCCACCTCTCTTTCCTGGGAACCTACCTGGTGCACTATTCACGGGCTACGGTCACTGTTCCAGTATACGGTCACTATTCACAGATACGGTTACTATTCATACGTGTGGTTGTATGCTTTTGCAGTAATTGTTAACGTATACTGGATTTGTTCTAGTGTACGACATACGTACAATACTGTTCACGTATACGGTACTATTCACGGTGAAATAGTTATTCAGGTACTATTTTTGGTTTGAGCGTTCTTGAGTTGTGAGGAGTTTGTACTCTACAAGTTTGTGTCTCAAAATCAAGCTTGTTCGGTATTGTTAGTCTTGCCGACACGATGGGTGATCTTCAAGTAGTTGGAGGAATCAAGAAGCTCAATCACAAAAATTACAACACGTGGAAGACGTGTATGATGTCTTACCTACAAGGTCAAGACCTTTGGGAAGTCGTTGGTGGTAGTGAAGTTACGAAGCCCGAGCAAGAAGATGCTCAAGGAACCTTGCGCAAATGGAAGATTAAAGTGGGTAAAGCCATGTTTGCCCTTAAGACCACAGTTGAAGAAGAAATGTTGGAACACATACAAAAGCTAGAAACGCCAAAAGAAGCGTGGGATACTTTAGATGCACTCTTTTCGAGAAAGAATGACACAAGACTTCAACTTCTTGAGAATGAATTGTTATCAGTTGCACAACGAGATATACCGATTGCTCAATACTTTCACAAGGTAAAAACGTTATGCCGTGAAATTTCTGATTTAGATCCTACAGCCGCTATTGGAGATACCAGGGTAAAAAGAATAATTATCCATGGTTTGAGGCCCGAATATCGCAGCTTCGTTGCCGCTATACAAGGATGGCCAACTCAACCATCACTTGTAGAGTTTGAAAATTTGCTTGTTGGTCAAGAATCTATGGCCAAGCAAATGGGAGGGGTCTCGTTGAAAAGTGAAGAGGAAGCACTCTACACCAACAAAAGCAAAGGCAAATTCAAACAGCACGTCGGTGGTGGATCTAAAAAGTATGGTGACAAGACAAAAAGTCATCAAGGAGAAGAGAGCTCTCGTCCAGGGGGAGCTTCAAAGAATCGTAGCAACAATAAAAGATTTGAAGGTAACTGTTACAACTGTGACAAGAAAGGTCACATGGCAAAAGATTGTTGGTTTAACAAAAGGCCCGCTGAGAGCAATGCTGCTACTTCTAGTACAAAGGAGAAAAACGAAGATGATTGGGACGCTGAAGCATTTTTTGCTATGGAAGAGGAAGAGTTAGCTCTCACAGTAACAATGGCTGACCGAATTGACTATGAGAATGACTGGATTGTCGATTCAGGTTGCTCAAATCACATGACAGGCGATAAACAGAAGTTGCAGAACCTGTCAGAAAAGGAGGTGTTGTCAGATTCAAAAGAATTTGAAGACATGCTACAACAGAAAATGGGAGAGTATGTTGTCCAACTTCAATCAACTTCAGATGAAATAGAAGACCTATGTGATGATGACGATGACGAGCAAGTGTTAGTCCAGAGTCCTTGGCAAACTGGTGTGTATCAACCAGATGTTAGATCGAGTGAAGTGGAAGAACCATCTCCACAATCACAAATCCGAAGGACAACAAGAGCACGGAAGCCAAATCCCAAATATGCTAATGCAGCCATAGTGAAAGAACCAATTGCAACAGAACCTGAGACGTTTGAAGAAGCATCACAGAGTTCTGAGTGGATTATGGCTATGAAAGAAGAGATCACTGCGCTTGAGCAGAATCAGACTTGGGATCTAGTGCCAAAACCAAGAGATGTGAAACCCATATCCTGCAAGTGGGTTTACAAGATAAAACATCGTCCAGATGGGTCGATTGAAAGGTACAAGGCACGATTGGTGGCTCGTGGTTTCTCTCAGAAGTATGAGCTAGACTATGATGAAACGTTTAGTCCGGTGGCAAGACTTACAACCGTACGAGTCCTACTTGCCCTTGCAGCCAACAAAGACTGGAACTTGTGGCAGATGGATGTGAAGAATGCATTCCTTCATGGAGAGCTAGATCGGGAAATCTACATGATTCAACCATTGGGATTTCAAAACCAAAATCATCCTGAGCATGTGTGTAAGCTGCGAAAGGCACTTTACGGATTGAAACAAGCACCTAGAGCATGGTATGGTAAGATTGCTGAATTTTTAACTCATAGTGGTTATTCAGTGACACCTGCAGATTCCAGCTTGTTTGTCAAAGCTAATGGAGGAAAGCTAGCTATCGTATTGATATATGTGGATGATTTAATCATAACTGGTGATTATGAGGCAGAAATTCTTCAAACCAAGGAGAATTTATCAGTTCGTTTCCAAATGAAAGAACTTGGACAACTCAAGCACTTTCTTGGTCTAGAGGTTGATCACATACAAGAAGGAATATTTCTCTGTCAACAAAAATATTCTAAAGATTTGCTAAAAAGGTTTGGAATGCTCGAGAGCAAGCCAATTTCAACACCGATGGAACCAAATGGCAAGATGTGTGCACTTGAAGGCAAAGACTTGGAAGATGCAACTATGTATCGACAATTGGTAGGTAGCCTGATCTACTTAACCTTGACTCGACCTGACATTTCTTATACAGTTGGTGTGATGAGTCGGTATATGCAAAATCCGAAGAAGCCTCATTTAGAAGCAGTTCGACGAATACTGAGATATGTGAAAAGTACAATAGATTATGGTCTTTTGTACAAGAAAGGTGAAGACTGTAAGTTAGTTGGTTATTGTGATGCTGACTATGCAGGAGACCATGACACCAGGAGATCAACAACTGGGTACATGTTTAAACTTGGTTCTGGAACAATTTCTTGGTGCAGTAAGAGACAACCAACGGTATCATTGTCAACTACCGAAGCTGAGTATCGAGCAGCAGCAATGGCAGCTCAAGAGTGTACGTGGCTGATACAACTAATGAGTGATCTACATCAACCAGTAGATTATGCAGTTCTGTTGTATTGCGACAACCAGTCAGCAATTCGTTTGGCAGAAAATCCAGTCTTTCACGCAAGAACCAAACATATAGAAGTGCATTATCACTTTATCAGAGAAAAGGTTCTACAAGAAGAGATTGAGATGAAGCAGATCAAGACAGATGATCAAATAGCAGATTTATTCACAAAAGGTTTGAGTATCAACAAATTTGAAATGTTTCGTCGTCAACTCAACATGGTGCAAAGAGGAAGAGCTGGTATTGAGGGGGAGTGTTAAATTGTCCAATACCAGCCCAAGGAAAAATAAAAGCCTAACAATGTGTGGTTGCAATTGTGTGGTTTAATGTGTGGTTGTAGTTGTGTGGTTTAATGTGTGGTTGTAATTATGTGGTTTAATGTGTGGTTGTAGTTGTGTGGTTTAATGTGTGGTTGTAGTTGTGTGGTTTAATGTGTGGTTGTAGTTGTGTGATTTAAATGTGTGGTTGTTATTAAACAACAATGGGTGGTTGTAATTTATTTAGATTTTATATTTGTGTGGCTTGTGTTTGTCTTGGTATTGTATAAATACCCCCCTCCCTTGCATTTGTAAATCATCAAGTAGTAAGCTTCAATAAGCAATAAAAGTTCTAAGTTTTCCTAAAGAGTTCTTCTCTAAAGAGTGTAGTCTAGAGTGAAGTGTGAGCATTTGTGAGTTTTCCTAAAATCTAAACTTTCTTCTTTGAGTGGTAAAATTAGAGTTATCTACTCTAAGCTTTTCTCAACATATATATGCCATTATCCTGAGTAGTGGGAGCAATGATTAGGACTGCTGATGGATACTTTTGACAAACGCAATTTTCCTTCAAACGAGCATATTTATATATGTGATGATATAGATGGGGCAAGCTGATTCGGGGTATTCGACAATGACTTTTGGGAGGGGAGGGCAGGGCAGGGCCACATCTAAACCATGGACATGGCTGAGCCTACTTTTAGGCCGAATGGGCGGTGAAAAACGCACCAGGCCCCTGTATATGTCAGCCGTTTGGACCAGGTCAGGCTCAGTGCGGTCCAAAAGGTTTGACTGAATAGGGCCGGGAGCTAAGGGTCCAAAATGTTTCTGTTGATTATATCTGGTTCTGTAAAACCACTAACTCCCAAAGTGAGATGTAGGCTGTAGCCACTAGCCACAGTCTAAGTGTGGGCCTGCGGGTAGCATAGCGTCCTCGATTGATGGACTCAACTACCTTGTGCTTTAGATTTCAGACCATTTGAGGGCAGTCCATATTTATTTGTACTTTTGTTTTGCTTGCTTGGTCTGATTTTATTTTTATTTTTAAATTTGAGAAAGGATATATAAACCTAATTTTATTGAATAGAATACAAACATTTATTATTAAATAAATCATATATTGAAGAACTGCTCTTGACATGAGTAAGATGCCACGAATAAATTATTATGTTCACATGCAAACACACAGATAATGTCAAATACTCAAATATCAAAACTAGCAAGTAGCAATACCAAGGTATATATATATATATATATATATTTAGAAAAATCAAAGCAAATCTTGCGGATCGACAAGATTTGTTGTTAAAACAGACAAGATGATGGTGACAACAAGAAGAAAGTAACTTATCATATCAAATCAAATCAAGGCAGATTATAAAGTGCTGCCTCATTCCGGTTGCTGCAAAGCCTCAACAAATGCATCTTTCAGGGATGGGTTTGAAGCAGCAACTTTTGGAGCAGTGATGTCAAAATCTTTACCAAACCTGATACAAAACAAAAACCACCAGTGGTCAACATAAGTATAAAGTATTAAAGTATAAACCTTCAGGCTTCAACCGTTTCTGTAATTTGGTCTAACATTAGATAAACTAAAAAAAAATTAACATCATTGAATACCATTCTGATCTTTTAAAAGTTCATACTACAATTTGTATCTCAGAGATTTGGAAATTCAACATTGCATGTTGTCCAAGGCTGCTACTTCTTGCTATTAACCTCTCTCAACCTATTAGATTTGGAAGAAAATAGAAAGATGTTAGCTGCTTACGGATCATACACAAGGCCTCCGGCTTCTTTAACAATTAAAACACCAGCTGCCACATCCCTGATCAGAGGCAGACAGTGTCAATCATGTACCAAACACCGAAATTCATCAAAACATTGAAATGATTAAAAGCATACCATGGACCCCCATATCCAAGTTCGTAAAACAGGTCAAGCCTTCCACATGCAATTCCACAAAGGTTCAATGCACAGGAACCACTCATCCGAAGTGATCTCACCTTTTAATCAAGGAAATAATTATGTGATTTCAAGTTTTCAAAACATAGTAACAAAAGATCGAATCCATGCAAAGTTTTCTTTCACCTTGAAAAGCAAGCTATTGATTCTATCTGTAGTAGCATCCACGGTTAACTTATCTCGGTTTGTTCCAACCTGCTCAATAGGAAAAAAATTTAATCCACTTTTTACATGCTTGCTAAGCGGGACGACTTTATTGCGTCAATTACTCTAACACTATTAGCTAACAACCTGCTAGCAGTAACATGATAATATTTTGTAAAACGGGATTGGAAGTTGGAGGCAAAATTATTAAGTTCAGCTTCACCCAACAAAGAAAAAAAATGTTAAAGTTTGAAATTTCAGAACATAAGAATGTCCACACCTCTGTTGCAAGGAGAGACTTCACAAGTTCAGTTTGAGATGACACTGCAAAATTTCAGAGCGAGCACAAGAACACAGCTTTAAGAGATTCAGTTGAAAGTTTTGAGACCTATATATCAAGAGCATTGGATTCACCTCTTATAGGAGTTCCATTGAGAAAAGCACCTTTTCCAAGTACACCAGTAAAGAGCTGCACATAATAAACCCGGTAATATTTATATAACACTTGATAAAAAATAAATAAATAAAAGAGATTCTGGCAAACTTCAATGTCTTAAAGAGTATTCTCACCTCATTCATTATTGGATTGTAAACAACACCAACTGTAGGAACCTTTCCAATTGTAAGACCAATGGAGACACAGACAAAGGGGAACCTACACAATTGCCACAATAGACATGAAAATGACTGAACATATGAGATAAAACACAAGTCAAGGAAAAGCTATTACCCGTGCACAAAATTAGTTGTTCCATCAAGTGGATCAACTATCCAGGTAGGCTCGTCAGTCAGCTCTGATGTACCACAAGCAGCAGTGGTTTCTTCCCCAATGAACTAAAATAAACAGCAATTAATTATAGCATATCAGAAACACGGCTCACTACTGAGAAAACTAGATTGTACTCTTTAAGTTCAAATTTTGAATCTTGATAGATACATGGTAGAGAATTAGATAAGAAGTGCTAACCTTGTGAGAGGGGTAATGCTGCTTGAGATGATTAAATACAAGATCTTCACATGCCTTATCAGTCTCTGTGACCAAATCCACCTGAATTTAGATAAAATAGAAAATTTTAAGTAGTCGTTTTCAATTCTAAATAGCAAAGTAGCAGTGTCTACTTTTGTCAAGACTTAAAAGATATGAATGGTTAAAAAATGAACCACAATCAATTTGAAATGTACTGAAAATCAACCCAACAACCTCTAGGAAGATTAGATAATGCAGTTTCATCTGCTACTCTAGTACTAACCAACGAAAGCATTGGTTGAACCCCAGTAATCCATCAACATTGATAATTTTAATGCCCTTATCATCATATATGGATTTCATGGTAAGCTAACCAGAAATGGGGGTAAAAGAAGTGAAAACCAAAATGTGGTTTAATCAAAAGTAGAGAGAGAAAATAAAAGAAAGACCTGGCCTTTATGCTCCACATGCTTGGTCTGGTAAAACCCTTTACGGATTAGCTACAAAATCATCAAAGAAAAAGAAAAGAAAACACGGTGAGAGAAATAAACTGAACAAATCAATGAAGTAAATTGCAAAATAAGAAAAAATGAAAATTTTAATGAACCTCGCCGGCTTTCTTAGCTGCATCGACTGCAGTGGCCAAGAGCTCTTCAAGAGAACCTGAAATCCACAGAATTTACAAAACGAAAACAAATGACTATAAACAAGAAATCAAAATCCAACCAAAGAAAATAAAAAGAAGAATAATACGTTAATAAAGTGAAGAAAAAGAGAAAAAGATTATTGGGGGTCCTACCATTGTCAGCCATGTTAAATTGGTTGGCAAGAGAAAGTGTAAGAAATATTGATTGATGATGGATTGTGGGTGTTGGGAAATTGGGCTGAAGAGCTTTTCAGGTATGAAGAAGAAGAAGAAGAAGAAGAAGAAGAAGAAGCAAAGCAATAAACAAAAGGTGACTCCATGTGTTGTGTTTATAATATACACAATTTTACGAGAAATAAATGCCCCTGTATTTCCTCATATTCTCCTTTTTATTCTTTTTATTATTATTATTATTATTTTCTTTTCTTTACACAAAAGGCGACCATGTGTTCGAACATCCACGTTATAAATAACAATAACATTCCATTCTAACTTAGGGGATCTACAAAGCGCAAAAATTTGCAGGTGAGATATGTCATTGTTCTTGTTATTTTCCTTTATTATTAGTAGTTGTAGTAGTAATATATACATTTTTTAGTAAAACTAAGGCATATTGATTCACCCAGGAAAAACGAAAATAGTAAGCATATTCACAGTTCACTTGTTTGGGATATTAATAACAATAACAAGAATGGATATATTTTTTCAACAGTTCTTTAGGAATAGTGATCCTGGTGGAATTTAATACTATTTGTGTTTATGTTCAGAAAAAGAAAAAAGGGAATTACTTAGATAGTGCTATTATGGTAGATTAGGAATAGGATGGGTCGCAAGCAGACACAAAATTGTAGAAAAAGCAGAAGGATTCTCTTCTCCTCACTTTGCTTACGTAAAATGGCATTTCAAGAAAAGAAACGCCCCAGGGGGGGGGGGTTTGTAATTGTAATGAATAAGAATCGAGTTGGAAGGGAATTAGTGAATGCGATGGTGCTACTGCTGTAGGCTGTAGCAACTTTTAATAATGGAGGTTATTCATTCTGGTCTACTCCTAAGGAGATCGGTGGAATAATATGCCAATGTAGCAACCTTTTTATTGACCCTGATGGTATGGCCACAGTAATAGAGACGGAAATTATTAATATTTATTTCCTGGAAAATAAATATACTCCCTCGGTTTTGAATTATTAATATTTATATTCAGAAAATTTTATTCGACACTTGAAAAGACATATATATTCGTTGAAGATGTGTTAACCTTTTTAATCTTGCTTTAAAGTTTAAACTTTAAATAACACACACATATACATATATATATATATATATATATATATATATATATTTGTTTCTTTCAAATTTTCAATGTCGTAACTTGTAAATTATCAATTACTGGAAGTACAGTCAAATTCGGAACACATAACGACTAGAAACAAAGCATTAGGAACCACAAATGTAGAGCTGAATCAAGTATCTCATTTATTTAATCTTCACCTTCATAACATTATTTTATCTTCACCCTACCTATTCGTCTTTTTCCGTCCACAGAAATTTTATGTTGCATTCATCCCAAACATTGCGAATTACAGATAATGATAAACTCGGATTCTAACAAAGAGGAACAGAAATGAATAGCCTTCTTTTTACATATTACACGTCCTTCTCAAAGGACTACGCGATCGCTATATGATTCAGTCAATTTGTGTTAATAACATTTATAAGAAGAAAAAAAAAAAAAAAAAAAGAGTACGCTAGAGCTCACTCTGGCCGGTCTCTAGGCTCAAGGGCAGCGATTTCTTTCACAACTTGGGCCTTGTCTGCCTCAAACTGTTCGTCCTCTGCAGGACATCAAACAGGAAACTATAAATAAAGTGCCAAGCCTAGAAATTTAAAAGGAAAAAAATGTTACACGTGTTTCTCTTTTGCACCTTTATCAGTCTTGAAATCTGCAAATAAACGTAGAAGCTTGCTTTTATTTGCAACGAGTATGCTAACAATGTCTGGAGGCTTATTCTGATTCGCAGCAAACAACTGTAGAAACATAGACAAAAGATGTAAATAACAAAAGGATGTTGTGAGCAATTTAACGTATCAAATTACCAAGTGTTCCCAAGAGGAGAAGAAAGTTAACATGACACCTTGAAAACATGAAAAGCTTCTATTTGGATGCTCTTGCTTGATTCCTGCGAATAAAGGAATTCAATATTTAGTGCTTGAAGTTTATTCCATATAATAACACCAAATTAAAAATAAATAAATAAAAAAAAAAACATTGTAGTTGGTCTTTAATACTTGAAAAGGAAAATTCTCAGTAGTTGCAGCTACTGGGATGATCATAGCTACAGGCCAGTATTATACTTAACACTTACCACCATAAACTAAACAAGGAATAATATTTGCTAACTTATGCCTGACATTTTTGACAATAGTCAGTAGCAACTCATTTTGAGAGCTATTTCATGTTTAAAGCTTCTCATGTAAGATATGCAATAGGCTGAGTTCGATAATAGAATAAAATAACATCAAGACATCAAACTCTCAGAAAATTTGATCATTCCAAAATAATGTGGGATAACCAAAACATGAAAGCAAGAAACCTGGGGAAGTGTCATACCCTTAGAAGATTCATAAGAATCCTTAAATTATCCCTTGAGCTCACATATCTGGTCATGACAGCTGAATTTGACCGGTCCAACAAAATATCTCCCAACAACTATAACATTAAGAAGATAAAATATAAAATAAAATAACAAATCCTTAGCAACGAAAACTAGAACTGCAATTGCTACTGCCACATCTTATTTAAGAAACTTTAAAAATAAAACAGCTATCACACTACTATGATTTCGACAATTTAGAAAAAGAACTTCAATTGGATTGAGTTATCAAATCTTAAGCAGCACTTTTGGACATCCTTCTCTTAACAAACTATTGAAAACTCCTATTTTCAGTTTGAAATCAGCAAATGAACCCATTAAAAATACTGATGTGAAGTCAAGCATGTTTAAAAGCACCAAGCTTTTGTTTTGATTGAAAAGAAATCACTATAATACTCGCTTTTTTTTGTAAAGGTCATACCTTGACAGCTTGTCTTCTCGTAATATAGTTGCTAGATTCCAGCAACTTTGAGTTATATTCTGAAAAAAACTGAAACAACCAACACGGTTGAGTTCATTGAGCTCCCAATTAATGAAAACTTTCAACATAAAAAAGGCATGAAGAAGAAATTCAGAGACTCTTAATCTAGCTATTTGTAGCATCATTACATTTTACAAACGTGTGATGAAAATATCTAGTCAAACATGAAAGAGCAAATAAAATGATTCTAATGGAAACAGTTTACAAGCTGACAGTAAAGGAGAGAGAGAAAAAAAGGTACTAATGATTATGAGCAGACATGATTATTTAAGTACCATGATCGTATTTAGCATCAAAACTTCACAATTTAAAGGATGACAGTAATGGAAGAGCAACACTTACCCAGTCATAGTTCTTGGAAAGAAATTCAGCTACAGTGGACTTATGCCTTGTCAAGAGCTCCTGCAAGAAAACAAGTTATTAATGACATCAGAAGTCGACACATAGTTTAAAACCCTTAAAGAAAGAAGGGGAGGAAGATGGGGAAGTTCATGACAGCATGACTCAACATCAAACAACTTTTTTTTATGTGCTGAAATTGAAAAGCAACTTCGTTTCAACAATATAAGATTGAAAAGCAAATCAAGTCCCTACTTCAAAAATTAGAGCAAACAACAGGTTGTTCTGAAACTAGATTCCAATGGCAAATGCAGATTCAGAAGTGCAACAGTAAGAGACAGGCAGAAACAACAAGAGAAAAAAAAAAGATCATTTTAACATAGTTAGATCAGCAGTACTCAACCTTAAAAGTTGCAGCAGCATCAGCGGCAATGTCGAAATTTGGAAGTTGTATATAGTCAAAAAACTTCTTCATGTGCTGTGACTCCAAAACATACCTGCAAATCAAACGAAACATGCCACATACAGCCATTAATATATCAGAGAATCTTCAATTATTTTGAAAAATTTCTATTAACAATTTTAGGAGATAAGGCTCTTTTCAAATGACAAATTGTTATAAAAAGGAAAGCTTTCAGAGGTAAATAGCGGACAAGATTGCCTCTTGAGTGCAAACATTATGGAAACACTAGCTGATTTAGAAATGACGGTGTATCATTTATATTCACTAAAAGGATGAGAAGCCAAGTCATTAAGGTATGAATTAACTAGGTTGCCTATGCTCACCTTGCAACAGTCTGATGCCGTATGCATTCTCTCAACATTGCACCATAATGTAAAGCCATGTCTGGGTTCCCATAACTGAATATACAACGTTTAAGAATCAGAAGATGGTAATAAAATGATATATACAAAATAAAGCTCAATTTGACAGCCTAACCAAAAGATTGTATAAATCAGATATCATCCATAAATTAGAATTCTAGCTTCATTATAAACAAGGCAAATGTTGGGCACACATGTGATTTGATCAAGAAGTAGAATCCAGTAACAGAAGTGCCTCCACATTCGCTTTTGCTTAATTAAAGAATAAAACAGAATACTGAAAACTATCATTAACTTATAATCTTAGCTCTAGCATTAAGTTGTCCAAACTCGACAACAGAGAGACAAAGATCCAAGGAGCTAATAAAGTCATATTGAAAATCAACCTACCAATCATTACATAGATCTTAAACACCCAACAAGAAAAATAAAAAACAGTAATCATAACTTCTGTAAACCTTTTCAGATTGCCACTTACCCTGCTATTAAAATATCCATAAGATCTATGTTCGCCTCCAAGTAATCAGAAGCAATCAACCGCGAATGCACTTGTTGCCTTTGCAAATTTGCAACAACTTGAGTTGCATCTTTTCTAGCCTGCAAAGGAAGATACTTGTCAAATTATCATAGAAGCAACAAATGGGCTAAAATCACAGTGCTGCAACAATAACTCTCGCTAAGGCAAATTTGCATATCTAAACATTGTCTGATAAATTAAGCCATCTAAATTATAGTGAATTGGTGTTACCTCTAAGTTCAATTTAGGAAGACAAGTGATCAAGAGCCGTAGCGTGTTCTCTCTGAAGAACTCGTGAGTCAGCTGTGCACAAGCTTCTGAGACTGGCTCAGATTCACTATTTCCATAAAGAATAGACTTTAACTCCCTTATATTTTTACTTAACTCTGCCATCTGCATCAAAATTACGACCAAATATAAGGATTGGACACTGAACGTATGCTCCTTTCAGTAAATCAAATAGCTGCTCAAGCTCTACAAAATCAACACCAAAAATTAGCCACATCCGTCAATTGAATTCTTACCAGGGTCAAAATTCCAAAAATAGAGGGCGGGGGGGCGATCCAGATCAATAAAGAAAAAAAAAAAAGTCGAATAGCAATCAAACCAAGTCGAAATAATTAATGTGCTATAAGTAAAGGTGTATTAGTAAGCGGACCCTCTCTTCCCGCTTGGATTCACGACTGTCGGGGGAGCGGTCGGCGTAGATGAGGAGATCACGCGTTTGCCGGACGATATCAACGGGAGTTCGCGGCTTGGATTTGAAGAGCCCCTTCATCTTGGTAGACGATGAGTCGTAGTCGTAGAGGTTTGCAGTAGCGGCGGTATCAGGGAGCGCAGCCGGTTGCGAGAGCCTCTGCGCGACGGCTCTGCTGGCTGCACCGCTTGGCTTCGATATACAAAGTCCTATTTTTTCAAATAAAATCTCTCATAATTTCTCACTCTTTTCAGTTATTGTGTTGGATTGTTTTTACAATGATGAGTTTAGGTTGGTTTGACTTTTTTTTTTTTTTTTTACAATTGTTTTTGGCTATTTGATTATTTTGGTTACTATTTATCCAACGGCTAAGCTCAGCTTTGGGATTTCCTTCTACCACATAAATCAATTGTTGTTGGTGGTTACTGTTCTTTATCTTATGTGCTGGCTGAGGCTGGGACCGGGGTAAGGTTCAGCTGAGTTATGTTCTCCTGTGGACTGACATAGAATTAGACAACGTCAACATATTCAGTAGAACCAATAATATATGGACACGTATTTGAGTGGAGTTATAACCGGGGGCTATTTGGTGATTTGACTTAGGGTCCTACTACTCCTTGAGGTGGACGAAGATTTTTCCAGTTTCCATCAAAATCAAAATCAAAGAGACCTTGTAAATTCTTTTGATAAAAGATAATTGGATAATGCTTTTTGTTGTTGCCATCTGATCTTTTTACCAAAGAAAATGTGAACCAAAAAAAAAAAGTAATTTGCTTTGTAAAGTTTTATCTAATACTTGTACTGAAAAAAGAAAGATTATAATAAGTCAATCCCTAAAATCCAATAAATTATACTTTTTCTTTTATGTTTTATCTAATCCCAAGTGTTTCACTTTAAAGATGACGGAGTTGTCCATGCTTTACAATATTTTACTACCACCATTGTTCTAATACCTAAAGTTGATTGATTTCTCAAAAGCTATATATCAAAATATGTCTTATATATGACCCTTTTTTTTCTGAATTAACATTGGAATTATCCCGAATAATATTTTTTTTCGATATAAAAAAATCAAAATCTTGAAGTAATTGAGAAAAAGAGTATAAATAATTAAATATTGAGAATCGAGCTTTAATTTTATGAAAACTCATCTCTTTTAAGAGATATATGAATCATTTTGATTAAATCTCAAATTTATCCAAATAATCATACTTAATATACAAAAATATTTTTATCATCTTTCATTATAAAGAATAGCTAATGATAGTCGTTGTCATGGACCAATAGACATACATGATTATGGGGCAACTGCCTCCACTGAAGTTATGAAAGTACATTAAAATT
Source organism: Fremontodendron californicum (assembly GCA_030761205.1). Classification (NCBI taxonomy): domain Eukaryota; kingdom Viridiplantae; phylum Streptophyta; class Magnoliopsida; order Malvales; family Malvaceae; genus Fremontodendron; species Fremontodendron californicum. Next base: position 291,224 of record JAULJL010000027.1, read on the forward strand.
ATATAGACAAAATTAGAATTTTAATAAAAATAATAATATTTCCCCACAAACTGAAACTTTTTAAAATTTTAATGAAAATAATACTTTCCCCCCACTTAGATTTATCAAAATCTGATCCCATACATGAATCTTCTTTAGTTAAGTTAAGCATACTTTTATTTGGATAATTAAGCATAATTTATTTCAACCTTTCATTGTTGTATAAAAAGATTATAATAAAAAAGTAACCATTATTTTGTGCAAAATTATATATATAATTTCTTTTCTCATCATTAAAAAAAAAAAAAAAAAGGCAACAAACTTTAGATTGACATTTAGGTAGAGTGTCCTGTGTGCTTAATTTCCACCTTGCGATTGCAATTGCAATCCAGCTATCCCACATGCAAATAGAAGACAACCTTCCTTTCCACCTTCATATTCACATGCATTAATCATTTCCCTGCCCTGCCAAGCCACATCTAATATTCTGCGTACTTTTTTTTTTTTTTTCTCTTAATTTTAATCCTTTAATTAAATCCTTCCAAAAGAAAAGAGCCTCTTATTCTTAACTTAATTGTCTTCAATTTAACTTCTGGTTTTAGTATCAAACCTATAGTGATGGCAAGACAGGCAAGTGCACACTACTGTTGACATTTTCAAACTTTACTAATTTCTTGACTTAACACATTAATTGCATGTCTCTCCGATCACATTTTGGATTTTGTTTTTAAAATATCAATAAATTACTCTTTTTATTTATATTGTTACCATCCTTCTTTTTTTTCTTTTGTTGAAGTGATCCAGAATTTGTGCAATTGGTATATAGAAGATGAATATTAGTACAATACAATAGTACTAACATTTACTTTATTTCGTATTTGCATGTATTTTACATATATTTGAACTTCACATATACCTAACATTTTATAGTTTATTATACTACTATCTGAGAAACCAAAAAGGAAAAAGAAAGAAAAGGCAGATCAAATTCTCGATCTCAAAACTTGAAACCGGTAACATCGATCCCAAACTCACATGTCACATGTAGTATTACTAAGATTTTATTCTCCAATCACTGATCTAACACCGAACATAAAAATAAAAATAAAAAAGACATGATGACTTAACTTCCTAGCTAGGTTATACTTATAAATCAAATCAACCCTTGGCAAGGTTAAAGGAGGTAAGATTCCTGAAATTCTGCCACACGATAGCCTGGTATGCCTTAGTTACGGTTCCATCCGTCGCCTTCATAAACAGCCGATAATTCGTCCCCGAAACCACCTGGGTGTCGCCTTTGACCACCTTCAGCAACTTTAAACTTGTGTTTGACTGCTTTTTATACTCGGCTACGGCGAATTGCGCGATCTTATAATAATGTGAAGCATTTGAAACTTTATTTTATTTTTATTGTTCCCTTTCTTCTTCGTGTAATACACATTGGGACTATAGTCCTACTACTATATTTTTCATGTACATCTCTATCAATGCTTCAAAAGTTTCACAGTCAATATAATTTAATGGGTTAAATAAAAGTTTGAAACAGATGGTTCCAAAAATTCATATATTTGGTTGTGAGTCTTGTTTGTGACCCCTAAATAAATTGGGTCCAAGTCCAATGGAGAGATGAGAGTAGAGTGCATACGCATTCCGCATCTCTAGGTCAAGGTGTCATGGAATCCTGCACGTTTTGCCCTTTAAAAGAAAGAGCACCCTGGGTTCATTTGGAATGCATCCGGTGCAGTTAAAAATGTTATTGCTTTTCCAGTGGGCAACTGAACCCTCCGGTGGAAATTTTTTTCCCATTTCTCCTTTTATTTTTTACAACATTTTTTAAATTTTATTTATTTTTTCTTAAAAGTTTTTAAATTATTTATTTTTTTATTTAATATAATAATTAATTAATATATAAAAAATAATATGTATTAAAATTTTAAATATTATTAAAATATATATAAAATAAGTTATGAATACATTTTTATATTAATGTCTGGTCATTTTTCATTCTAATTTTAATCTCACCCTACTGTTTTCAATCTCACACAAACCAATCTCAATATCCATTTAAATGGAGCCTTAATCACCCCTGAATCAGTAGATTAGAAGTTAAGTTAAAGGCAAACACATGCTAACGCAGTCAGCAGCACAAGTAGTATTACTGCAGCTCTGGATGTATATTTAACGTCACAAATGACAAGTTCCTCTCAAGGAAAGACAGGAATGCTTGGATTCGATCTGAGGTCCTGCCCGCTGCTCAGGACCCACTAATACCCGATTCTCTTTTGATATTTTTTACTTCAATATGCTTATTATGAGTTATGATGAAATTTTCTTCTGTTTTGAATGAAACCTTGGCTTCAGTTTTGATGTATGTGTGATGTGAGGTAAATATTTTCAAGTTGACTGCTTTGCTTTGTTGGTAGTTTTACATGCTCGATGCGCCTCAAGTTTTCTTACTTTTCTTCTGAGCTGAGGCCATTTTCTACCTACACAATTCAGGGCAGTTATTACTACGAACATTTGCTATAGAAAATGAAAAGCAAATGAAATACATAAGCAGCAAAACGAGGAGGATAACTTTTGGGGAAAAGAAGAGATTCAAGAATTCTCCCAACTCCTCTAGTCATCGCCTCACTTTGTTTGCGACATACTGAGCCAAGCCAATAAACGTAGCTTCATCTGATACTGGCGCAGAACTCGTGCTGGACCTATACATCTTGTCTCAATCAATTTTACTATATTTAGCTAACAAACAACACGATATATATATATATATATCACAGTTTGCCTTGCAGCTATTGAACTCCTTCGTTTGTTCCAAAAACATAAGCACCTGGCATCGCAAAAAATTGACTAATTATAGACCCACCAAAATTGTTTTTCACATTCATAATTAAGAACCTGACAATAAATGAAATGAGAAGGAACAGTTTACCAAGCGTAGGCATTAGGAAGGATAAAATTGCCGTGCCAGCAATCTTAAGCGGCAGTCCTGTCTTGACCATATCTGGGATATCAATATGTCCTGTTGTGAATCCAACAATATTTGTAGGAGTTCCGGTTGGAAGCATAAAAGCTAATTGTGATCCAACTGCTCCGGGAATCATAAGCAGTAGCGGGTGGACATGCATGGTTTTTGCCATTTGAATCAGAAGTGGAAGCAAGAGGGTTGCGGCAGCATCATTTGATGTTATGAATTCAGTAATTATGGCACTAATTAGACAGACTGCAGGGGCGATTGCTAAATATGGAACCTGTTCCAAGAAATCTAGCGTTTTTGATAACACATCAGCAAGTCCACTAGACTGGACGCCATCAGCAATGGCAAAACCAGCCCCTAGTAACAAAATAATGTTCCATGGTAGCTTCTTGCATTCGTTCCAGTCCATCAATTTCTCTCCCTTTTGCTTCTTGTTTGGAATTATGAACAAAAGGGTAGCCATCATAACCTGCATGCATGCATGGTTTAAGAGTATACTTGATCACATAAAATTTGACCAAACAAAATTTCTTATCCTAGCAAGTCTCTTATCATTTTTCTTCCCCTTTTAAAGTTTTTATTACTCACACTGACAGTTCCATCGCCTACACGCCCATGGAAGAGAGCTCCCCATCCCGGAATGTCTTCTGTTATGCTTCTGGTCATCCACAAAGCTATCATCATCTGCATTTACCTTTCTCTTATTAATTTAAAGACATAATCGTCAATAAATTAGAGAAAATAAAGTACTCAAGGACGAACCCCGAAGACAGCTAAAATCATCTTCTCAGCAAAAGCCATTGGACCTGCTCACACCAAATATAGAGAACTTGGATCAGCCTAAAGAAAGTAGTATAAATGTATAATTAAAATTAAAAGGGAGGGCACCTCACCTAACATGTCCAATTCTGTCTTGAGGTGGGCTTTGTCCAAGTAGGCAGCGAGGGCCTGGCTAGAGCCCCTAGACAAATACAACAGACAGAGTATGGCCCACAAAGCGAAGAAAATCAACAAAGCCAAGGGAAAACCGAAAAAGAACCATGTGTTGAAACCGATAGGCTTAGCTTCTGGGAAGGAACTCTTCCACATGGCCACCAATATCAAGTTGACACCTGTCCCGGTGAGGGTGCTCATTCCCCCTATGGGAGCGGCGTATGAAACCCCGAGAACCACAGCCTTACAGAAGTTACGAACAGGGGTGGACTGGGTGGGACCCACGGGGAGGCGCTGTAGGATCCCAGTGGCCACAGGCATCATCATCACAGCACACGCCACGTTGTGCATCCACATGCTGACGAAGGCCGTGGTGGCACAGATGCCGAGTAAGAGGAGAGGTGGATTTACTGGCTCCCCACAGAACCGCAAAGTTATCTGTGTGACCCAGGCCACAACCATAGTTGAGTAATGAATGATGACATGTCCATTCAAATAATTCACCCAACATGTTCTATAGTTCTAGGATCATCTTTATAACAAAGGATAAAAATATTGCTTGTCGAAACCAACACAGAGAGAGAGAGAGAGAGAGAGTATTGCTTGTTTCTAAGTTTATCTTGATAGGAATAGTTGGTTGCGGTCAAATTATATTTGATGGCCTCAACTCAACAATACCATTTTTTACTAAAAACATTTGCTTGCTTCCACAAATTAATAGTATACCAGTCAGTGTTATCCAGCGATCTCTTAACTTTTTCTACTTTGAATCCGAAAACTGAAGCTTCGTTTGAAATTATGTAAAATCCATGTCTACAAGATCCTTTGCTACTATACCAAAGTTGGAGCTTTGATATCTGAACAAAAAGCAAAAAAAATAAATTTTACTTTCAACTTCCGAAAGAAAAATGTTGGAATGGTACTGTTGGGCGTTGGGGCAGCAAAAAATGCCCAACTTTATTTATTTTGAAGCCTGGACGCAAAGAAACTGCTATAAACGTTCAAGGCCAAAAGAATAGAGTTGAGGAATTCTAAGGATTACTGGCTGCTATGCCAATTTTTAACAACCATGAATCAATTTGTAAGAGAAAAATATACTTAAACGGATAAGTTCATAAGGGTAACTCACATTTAAGGCCAATCTTCTATGAATGTTGTAACGCTCAACAGCAAGAACAAGTATGAAGCTACCCAGAACCAGAGTAATCACATCATCCATATAAGAGTGGGCAACACTATCGGCAGAAGCAATTCCAAAGAGAGGAAATAGAAAGAGAGGTGCTATGGAGGTAATTGGCATCGGCACAGCCTCAGTGAGCCACCAAGCAAACACCCACGCCAGAACCGCTAACATGTTTCGGCTAGTCACAGGGCCATCAAACCTGACACAGAGACAGATGATGGCACACAAAATGGGACCTAACAGGACGTAGAAATTCTGAAGTGTGACTAAGGATTCAAGAGAAAAGGGTGAGCTTGATAACGGCTCGATCGGATCATTGACAGGTAGAAGTGGGTTTTTTGGATCATCATAATTTTGATCGCCGGCCATTTTGCTGAACATAGAAGATGGCAAGATGGATTTGCTGAAGAATGGATATGAATTAGGAGAGGTGGAAAATGGAGGCTCAAACAAAGCTTGTTTTTATATCTGAAACTTGGGATGGAGGGAAGTTGTGGACAAGTTTGCTTTTTTCACTCTTGTTATTTTTGGAACATAGCTAATCAATGTTAATTAGCTATGCCTACGCTAGATAGTTAATTATGTAATTAAGCTATTAAAAACAGAAATAATTGAGACATTATTCTTTTGTACAAAGGAAAAGTGTTGGATGGGTAGGCCCAAATAGGTCATCAACAAAGCCACGTGAATATTTTCTTCCACAAGTTACTTTAACCATAGTTGAGGTTGTAGATTAATCCTGGCATGCATGATTGATTATTATAATAATGTAAAATTTTGAAAATGACAAGTTTTGCACAGATAAAACATTTGGGAGGATATGTGAAGATGCCTGTGCTGCGAGTCTTTGCCATTTTGGTAATTTGGTTATAACATATTGTTTTATGGACTTGAAACTGATATGCCTCTCTCTATTCTACAAGTGGCAATTTTTAGTTTTACATGATGATTTAGATTAAAGCTGACATGTAAACATGGTTTGTAGCTATCTCCTTGGGTGATTACTTCTTAGGCTGTGATGGACTGATACTGTCATAAGTTACAAGGATTTTTTCATGAGTCAGGGTAATTGATCATTCAATTTAAAATAATATTAGAGTTTTCGAGTTTGAATCCTGATAATTATTTTTTTTTAATATTTTTTCATAAAGTATGTTATTGCTCATGGAGTTGTAAATTATTGCTTTAATTATTCTTCAATTTGTACATTTTTTTACTTTTGAAGTTATATAATTTGGATTTGTTAGAATGGCTTTAAAAAAAAAAAAAAAAAAAAGACATGGAGAGAAGATCTGATACATTAATAACATTTTTTTTTTTTAATATTTGAAGTTGTTAAAAAAACTAATTTTCATCATAAAAATTAAAATTATAGTACTCTATCAATAAATTATATCAAATAGGACTGTGAGTGAAGTTAATAACGGTGTCAGTATACCTATAAATATATAAATATAGAGAATTACTTATTACGACAAAAATTCTTCATGAAACTTTTGAAATATTCAAATATTTTGTTATGGACAGTGTTCAAACTGCACTCTATATTGGCTTCCTTAAGAACAAAAAAACTATTGAGGTTAAGGAGACTCCAAAAGTCTGATTCCGCGAGAGTGAAGATAAAAAAAAAATGCTAGAGAGGATCACGTGGATTATGGGATGGATAATTTGGTGTTTAGGTATTTTTTGTTGAATTAATTAATGTATAAAGAATGATCTATACTGTTATGTTAAGGCACTTTTTCCACATCAACAATATTGTATTTATCTGCCCAGAATATAAGACCTTACCTAGCTTTTATTTATACCCCAAGAAACGAAGCAACTGGATTGGGCATCAATTAGCAAAAAATCTAATCTAAATTCTGGATGGTTTGAAATAATAAAGTGTACATATTATTTAGATGATTTAAATCATACAAAAGGCATGACGACGTTTCCATTTGATTAAGTTGTAAGGTTTTTAATCAACTGTTATATATACTAATCAGCATTCTTATTTCTTACACATGGGCTTTGCCATTTTCAGTTTTAATTGAATTAAAGGCCATAACTAAGGTACATAAATAAAAACTAAAAAGATGATGTTTCTTTTATTTTTCTCAAAAAAATTCCAATGGAGGTTGCAAAAGCCAATCACAACAATGTCAGCTTCAGCAAACTGAAGGAGAAGGAGAAGGAGAAGGAGGACCCAGTATAAGAGTTTTGAATCCATGGGAGGCGGCTGTATATTGCTTGTAGAAAATAAACTCATAAATACTTTATATATATATATATTAAGTATTAGACCTTATAAATTAATTTCTCCTTCATGAAAAAGATTTCAAAAAACGGCAGGCGAGACAGTCAAGTGCAATCAATTATTGAAAGGTTTTAAAAGTGTAATTATATTATAGACGTCGTTGTATTCTGTCAGCAGTACTGCTTGCTTGTGCTTGGCGTTTTGATCCTATCAACGGCCATTAATTATCTGCATTTTATTTGATAAGTTTAAGGTTATTTTATTGCTGGCCTGGCTCTGTGAAAAAGAAAGTTAGATTAGATTGCTGTGCGCTTGCGTTTAGTTTGGCCCATTAAGATTTGGTTAAATTCATTAATGGATTGGATGACAAAACAAATAATAATAATTGGTTTGGTTTGGTTTGGTTTGGTTCTTTAAGTTATTTGTTTTTTATTTGAAGATTTAAACTTGTAGTTTTACATTTACGTCCATGAGTCATGACTCACGACACTAGTTAATCAAGTTGGAGACAAAAGCTTGTGCACTTGAGGAGGAATTAATGGGTTTAGGATTTCAATTTTGAACAATTGCCTATTAATTTTACTAAATAAGAGTTATAAAGTCTTATTTATTTATACAATTAATTAATATGTAGATGGTGACACTTTTATATACAAAAATATTGGTAGAATATGCATTGCAATGAGGCAATGACAGTAAATCATAGATAGAGAAGTTAGTTTTTCACCTAATCAAAAAAGTAACCATCATTTGGTTTAAAGAGGGGTGCTTGTTTATTGCTTTATTATCACTTTTTTTTTTTTTTTGTCTTTGTTTTTGTATTTACTCTTCATTCCCTACCCAAAAAAATTATGAAAGTAAAATCATACAACATCACATAATAATAATAATAATAATAATAATAATAATAATAATAATAATAATAATATAAAGTTGGTAGGTAATGGGCTCATGACAGATCTCGTGATTGTTTAGAGAAGAGAAGCCTCACTTTCATCTCTTCTCTTCTCTTCTCTTCTTTGCTAGCCCAAATAAATTAGCATCTCCTTTTAATATTATTTATTAATTAATTAATATAAATATAATATAAAACTTTATGAAAAGAGTTATTGCTCGAGTAACTCAATATTGAGCACAAAATAACCTTAAAAAAAATAATTAATTATTATATAAAATAAAATCTAATATTTTTGATCAAACTCAAATTAAAAAGAAAAAAATAATCCATACTATACTATTGAGCCATAGATTCATACATAGAAAGGAAACAATAATAGTCTAATTCCTCTAATCTTTTCCATCTAAGCTCTAATGCTCATTAATTGTTACTCAGTTGATTTCATCTGCTAAACACTAAATACAAAGATTGAGTTTTTTTTCAATCTACAAAATTTGATTTGGTTTTGGATTGGAAGAGTTGTGGGTCCAGTCCAATTAGATCCGAGACCCAAAACTATAATAACATTCAGAATTTCAGATGTTGGGTTCTTAGACTTTAGCCCAATTTGCTGGATCCTCCCCACTCCTCAATTCTAAATCTCTCGTTACTTGGTTTATATTTGGATTTATATTTGATACATTGTTAGTGTATAGATCTCATCATGTCATATGTTAAAAATTAGATTTGAGATTTAAGATTTAGGTTTAGGGTTTTAGGGTTTAAGATTTATTTTTTAATGAGGTGTCACCTTACACAAACAATGCATCAAATTTAAACCTTTATATCCCATTATGATCATCTGCCTTAACAAACAACCTCTTTCTCTCTCTAGGACTAGTTAAATGAATTTATTTTCATAAACATATAATGGAATATGTTCACGAATAATTAAAAATTTGTTTATAAATAATAAATAAATCAATCAATCTAAACAAATTTAAACAAATAAATCAATTTAAGTTATTATAAATTTAAAATAATAAAATATAAATATAATTAAATCAAAATTATTATTAAATATTACAATAAAACAAAATTATTATTAAATTAAAATTATTATTAAATATAAAATAATAAAATACAAATAATATTAATTATATTATAAATAAATAAAATAAAATACAAATAATTATATTATTAATTATATTATAATTAAATAACAACTAAATTTTAAACGGGATTTAATTTATTAAATGAATTTTATTCATTAATATAAATAAATTAAACATATTTTATTCAAATTTAAATATTAAAATTATATTCATAATTATTTATTTAACTTGATAAAAAAAAAAAAAAATCAAATCATTTGGTTGTATTGATTTACAACTTTATAGACTCCCTGATTTTTATTTGATCTCCAACATCTCCCTTACTTATTCGCGTCAATCTACATAAACAAACAAGGATCTGATTCTATATTATTTATTTAATAGATGAATAGTAGTAACCTTTATTATATATTAGATAACCCTCCTTTCCTTTCCTTACCTCTCATTATTTCACCACTTGTCAACTACTGTCGGCTGTCGCCCCCGCATTTCCACCCACTCGCCCACTTCTTTCCTTTAAAGCAACGATTCCTTGATTTTCAGCAAAACAAACACCCCCAAATCTCAAAAACCTAAATCCCAAAGGAAGGGCAGCCACCCACAGTTACAATACAATACAATACAATACCAAAAGTCCAAAACCATATACAAGAAACTATGTCTAAGCTTCCTATGGATGTAATCACCGACATGTTGTATCGCCTCCCAGTGAAGACCCTCGTACGTTTCAAGTCCTTGTCTAAACCATGCTGCTCCTTAATCGACGATCCCGATTTCATCACAGCCCACTTGAATCGTTCAACCCAAACCATATCAAATCTCAACATCATCCTCAAAGGCTTGCATCTCTATTCCGTGGAACTTGACGCCCTGGATACCGCCGTCCCACTTGATTATCCTTTGAGTAACGGAGCTGGGACAGAAGCCTTTGGTTCTTGTAACGGACTCCTTGCGTTTCGTCTCACCGAGAAAAATCTTGCCTTGTACAACCCTTCAACGAGACAGTTCCGTAGATTGCCTGTTTCCGAGATTGATTCTCCCCCAGGTGAATCTTGTAATTCTGGATATGTTTTTTATGGGTTCGGACAGGATGTTAAAACTAATGATTACAAAGTAGTGAGAATGACTCAGTTTAATAAAAATGACGATGAAGATTACTTTTTCGATTACGAGGTTAAGGTTTATAGTTTAAAGAATGATTCTTGGAGAAAAATCACAAACCATCCGCATTATCTTCGATTTATGTTTCAATTTTTCTACCATCTTTTGCATAGGCGAGGCTATGGTGCGCCTGCTGGTGGGGTTTTACATTGGGTGATGCCTCCACGAATTGAATTGGGGATGAGAAACAGGATTGTCGGTTTCGATCTTGGAACCGAGGAGTTTGTTGAAGTGCCTCAGCCTAAATGTGCTGATAGGAACTATCTGTTGGATGTGGGTGTCTTGGAGGGATGCCTATGTGCTATTTGTAATTATGACCAAGTTTCTGTTGATGTTTGGGTTATGAAGGAATATGGAGTGAAAGAATCTTGGACTAGGTTGCTTACTGCTCAAAAAACTAAAGCCATTAGCACTTTAACGTTTTTGAGGCCATTAGCATATTCTAAATGTCGTGATAAAATTCTGCTGGAACTTAATAATCAAAAGTTTGCGTGGTATGATTTACAAAAGAAGAAGATGCGGAGTGTGAAGATTGGTGATAGTCTAGGTACATTTGGTGCACAGGTTTATGTAGGAAGCCTGATTCCAATAGAAGACCGGAAAAGAATGGAAAATGAGAAGCAAAATGAACAAGATGAACAGCAGAACAGAAATCGAAAGAAGAGGTAAAACGATCACAAACTCAAACTTATTTGAATCTTATATAAGAATTGATGCTTTGAAAGGCATGAGATACTAATATTTATAGTGCATTTCTTAGATTGCTACTGGAACAGATATCAATTAAGTTGGTCTTGCAAACTTGTAAGCCGTTCTTGAAGTAGCAACCTTTTGCCTAATATTGGTTCCTTTTTTTTTTTTTTTTTCCAGGGATGATTTCCTGTCGCAAGGATTCAAATTGGTTTTATAATCAAAATCAATAAAATATACAGAATATGAACAAAGTCCGAGGGAAGCTAAATAGCCTATAAAGGTACTAATTTATACTTTATTTTTAATGCTCACCGGAGTTGTTTCTGTTCTTTTCCGAACTTAATCTTCTGTTGGTTGACTTAGATGTTTTTGAATATGAAATTTACTTATTTAAAACTATATGTCTTGGAAGAGTGAGAAGCTTTCTTCCCTCTGTTCTTCTTGTGCAGCGGATCTCCCAAAGGGTTTGACTTGAGGAGGTAAAATATAGTTCACATATTGAGTGCTGCTTGGCAGAAAAAGGTTGAAGATAACTCTTGGACGTGAATCATGTCTATTATGTTTTGAAGCGTATTCCTTTAACTTTCTTTTACGGGGGACAAATTGCGTCCATGTATTAATCTTGTAAGAAGAAATGGTTTTCTTGAGTAGAACATGATTTCAAAAGAGGAAGCTTTTGGAGTGTTGTAGCCCACTTATCCTGGAAGACGGAACAAAATGGAGTTTCTGGTTCTGAATGGCCAGATTTATATATTAATTAGGTTTCTTAATGTCCACTGCTTTTGTTTGATCTGGATGTGAGTGTGAAAATTTGTTTTTGCTCCATAGAGGAACCAGAATGGTACATTCTGGTTCTACTAAGGGTTTATTTTATTTTGGTTTTTGCAATGTTGAAATGTTGATAGCTTATATTGTGTGGGACATTAATAATTTCAACCGCATTTGATCTGTTCTTTGATTCCTCCAAAGCCAAAGCAGGGTTCAAACTTGAAAGAGGATCAATCTGAATCTTTCACTAAATTCTTAACAGTTGAGAGAGTATTGCTTGACGCACAACCAACCAACCAACAGGTGTCTTTACTCTTAGACATGAAACTCGTGATTCTCAGTGAATGACCCAGTTCGTTACATGTATTTCCACCAACGTTTGTAACAGTTAAGCATGTTTGCTGGATGGTTTTGGATGAATTAGGGAAAAATTAATTGAGCTTGCAGTCGCAGAACCGTAATGCTCAAGTCAATGGCCGAGGGGCAAATATAACTTTCATGAAAAGTGAAAGCTTCAAAAGTGTTCTTTTGAATGCCGGATTCACAACGGGTGTACTGTTTGTTTGGAATGGTTCTCTTTCCATCCAAACGACAAATTTATGTTCAACCAAAGTACTCGAGGCAAGAATATTACTTCAAAACTTATAAAAGCCTAAAACATGATTACTGGATCGGGAAATTTATTTTTAAAAGCCAGTTTTCTAGATGTTGTTGAACAATGATATGCTGCTCAACTTCCATGTGATATGAAATGATGGACAGATTTAGTGAAAAAAAATGAAAATTTGATATCAGTTGCCACAAAAAAGGTGAATGTAAAGGATGGAATACTTTAAATTCTAATAATGTAATTTTGCATCTTTGTTATAAATTTGCTAAATTCAATGAATAATAATTAAATAATTGCTTTGTGATATTTTCTTTCCTTTTTTTTTTTTTTTAATCTTTTTTCACTCCTCTTTCCTTTTTAAGGGTTTTTCAATCTTTTTCTTTCGAGGGTTTTCGATTTTTTTTTTTTGTTTTTGACCATCTCTCTCCATGGGCTCTCCCTCACCGTAGCAGACTGGGGGCTCCCACCGTCCAATGTCTCTCTTCCAATCCCACGCCGTTGATCAATTCTCCAACGGCTACGATCACCGCCTTTCCTCCAAGCGTAAGCTTGACGATTATGCCCTTGCTTTCGATGGCAACGAAGACGACGACGCACCCTTAGTCCCCGTCAGAATACGAAAAGACGATCATCTCCACCATCAAGCCAGCCATCCAATCACTTCCGTTCATCCTTCACCGAAAGGCCCCGCTTCCTCCTTCATCGATTCCCGCCGTTCCTCATCCGATGTACCGTCATCTTCCGCCTCGTGTTCCTCCTTCCGTCTCCAATTCTTCATCCGGATGATCTCGGAGGGCAACACCATGGTAGTAGCTAATTCGGAGGACACCGTGAAATCCCTCCACGAAAAGATTCAGGTGATGACCGGAATTCCAGTGATCGAACAACGCCTAATTTATCGCGGGAAACAGCTACAGTGGGAGCAATCCCTAGCTGATTGCGCCATCGAAAGGGACGCCGGGCTGCAACTCGTTGGCCGTATGCGGTCGACGGACCACCCAAAAACCTGGCAGGTCATGGACGACATGATCTCCCTTATTTTCCGCCTTTGCCGAGGTGAAATAGTCCCTTCGTCAACCGAACGCGTCAAAGATTGCTTGAACTTTTTCACAATTACTCCAAAGGACAATAACGACTCTGCCCCTGCTCACTTGCAGATATTTATGTCATTTTCGGCTGCTGCCGGTTTGGTAATGCTTTATTTGTCTCCCATTAAAGGCAATAAGCAGTGTGCTGATACTTCAATAAGACATTTCTTAACTTCATGTAGGAGTGCGTTATCAAAGCATTTGCATTCTTATTGTGCACCGATAGTATTAGAGTTTTGCAAGTTACTTAGGAAGGCTGTTAATGATGATAGTTTGTATGCGTCGTGCCGGAGTACACTTGGGGTTTTGTTGGAAAGTGTTGGAACTTCCACCGGTTTAATGCTTCCAGAGGTTAAAGGCTTGATTGTCGTGCAAGATATTTTCCCCTTTGTTAGTGAGTTGGCTGATAAGTTATCTAAGGACTTGGATTCTAGTGTAGATTCTACCACCAGTGGGGGACCATTATCAAGTGATGTCAGAGATTTCACAGCATTCGTGAACCCTTTGCGGTCTGCCATTTTTGAGCAAGTGGGGTTCCGGAATCCTATATCAGTTGAGTGGCAAAAGAAGGATTTCAACCATCCTCACTATGGGGAGGAGATTGAGTTTCTTCATGCTATATTTAATGATTTGTTGGATAAAATGGAAAAATGCCTTACCAGAGTGGAGGAAAGCTTTGCTGCAAGAGGAAGCAGTGAAGGTGAATTTGTTCATTCTGGGTGGTCTCAGTATCTTGCCATTTTGAAGGAACTGAATGGCATCTCAAAACTTTATCAGGGTGCTGAAGAGAAGTTTTGGATGGTTTTGAGGAATAGAAAGTCTTCATTGTGTGCCTTAATTATTAGATTCGCAAGGCGAAATGATGATAATTGGTGGCTTTGTGAGCATAAGGATGTTACTGATTTTGAATCCAGGAGGCATTTGGCCATGATGATGTTTCCTGAGGTAAAGGAAGATTATGAGGAATTGCATGAGATGCTCATCGACAGGTCCCAGTTATTGGTGGAATCATTTGAATACATTGCTCGTGCTGACCCTGAATCACTACATGCTGGTCTATTTATGGAATTTAAAAATGAAGAAGCTACTGGCCCTGGTGTACTGAGGGAGTGGTTTTTCTTGGTATGCCAAGCTATATTCAATCCAGAGAATGCCCTATTTGTGCCTTGCACAAATGATCTTAGAAGATTTTTTCCTAATCCTGGTAAGCTTCCTCTGAAGTTCTGAACTTCTTTCAGTTACCATCCTGCCTCAAGATTTAAAAGTGCCTGATAAGTGATAAGAATATGAACAGAATGAAGTTTAAAAGTGCTTGATAAGTGATAAGAACTTTTATGAAGATTTTTTTCTGCTCACGTTATCTGTCATTTTTCTGTATGTGGTGTTCCCTTGTTTTGATTGTAAACATGGATTGAGATTGTAGAAAGGTAAAATTCTTGAAGCACAGCTTTTGTTAGTTTTAAGGTTTGAGGACTGCCTTTGCAGTACTGGCTATATCTTCACTGTTTCTCAATCTGAGCTGATTCTTCTGCTCAGACCCTCAAGTATAAAATTTCTCTGATCAGTCATTCAAGGGTTTTAGATCTCTAGTTTTCATTGGGTTTTGGGCTGCTTTAGAACAGTTGTTTCCTTCAAAGCCTAAGCATGATATTCTATGGAAACAAAATGAGGCTTTCTATTTTTCTCCACTGTTGTGAGCTTCTTGTTGTGTTGTTCCCCTATATTGCTCAATCTCTGCAAGTTAGAGCACACAGACACATTGGACATAGCACCTTATTCCATCTCACTATTAAACAAAGACAGCAGCCAATTACTAGCTTGAGTTTTGACATGAGAAAGAGAGAGAAAATAGAATGAGGCAAGAACGGGAAACAATAAAAAGGGAGGGAGAGAGAGAGAGAGAGGAGATCCAAGATGAGAAGAAGTAAGAGAGAAATTAAGGCTTTGAATCTGGTGGAAAACGAGAATTGTGAGAGAGAGAGAGAGAGAGAGAGAGAGAGAGGTAGAGGGAGGTACATTGATAGAAGAAGAATATTTTGCTCTTTTTGAGATTTCTGTGATTCTCGGCTAACCTGAGTACATGATCAGACGTGTTTGCTTCTCCATTGGCTTATACTATTGACATCAAGACATTGATTCAATTTTTGGGCATGCCACTGAAACCTAGATCTATTTTTGTTTGTCTGAGAATATTCATATAACTAGGTTCCCTTTGAAATGTTCAATTATTGTTATTATTTTCTTATAAAAGCATAATCTGCAAAGACCCTATAATACCTTGTGAATTACACGGATTTCCTTCTTACTCTGGCCCAGGTATATGTTGCTTATGTGTTTTCTTCTATGTGCAGCATCTAGGGTGGATCCTTTGCACCTTGAGTATTTCAATTTTGCTGGCCGTGTGATTGCATTAGCATTGATGCATAAAGTGCAAGTGGGTGTTGTCTTTGATCGTGTATTTTTCTTACAATTGGCTGAAATGCATATATCTCTAGAAGATATACGAGAGGCTGATCCATGCTTGTATAGCAGCTGCAAGAAGATTCTTGAGATGGATGCTGAGTTTATTGATTCAGATGCTTTAGGACTGACATTTGTTAGAGAAGTTGAGGAGTTAGGATCCAGGAGAGTTATGGAGCTCTGTCCTGGTGGGAAAAGCATTGTTGTAAATAGCAGGAATAGGCAGGAATATGTTAATTTTCTTATTCGGGACTGCTTTGTAACATCTATTTCTGAACAGGTATACCATTTTTCCCAAGGTTTCAGCCATATTCTTTCTAACTCAAGGCTCCCGAAGTTCTTTTTTCAAAGTTTAGAGCTCGAGGACCTTGATTCGATGCTATATGGAAGTGAAAGTCCCATTTGTGTTGAAGACTGGAAGGCACATACGGAGTACAATGACTACAGAGAAAATGATCCTCAACTAACCTGGTTCTGGGAGGTATGGACATACAGGATTGTGTTTTAATCATACAAAGTCTTGTTATCCTTTTTTTTAATCTAATTCTTTTCTATAAGTTTTCATGCTCCCAACCACATATTCACAGTGTTGTTTCAAAAACAGGGACCTATGAAACAAGGGTGAATATATCTTAAACTAAAGAAACAGTCAATAGTGCTACAACTAGTTAGAAAATTGCATTGATAGCCTTTACTTCTATCCTGCTCTTTTGATGGCTTGATTTGTTGCAAATCACAATCTAGGTTTACATATATGTGAGTAGATTCTTACAGCTTGTAGATAAAAAGCTGAACTGCACTAGAATAGTGATTGAGAGACTACCTGAGGAGGCAAGAATACGTCCACGATGTTCTTGGTGTTTATGAACTGACTATTAATACCCAAGAAGTAGTATGATGCATGATTCTTCAGCTGTGAGAAGCATTCCTGATAATACTAATTGAGGTTAAGGCAGTGATGAAACTGTTGTTAGATGATTTCTTTAGTATTTTAGTTTTTGTCTGCATGGAGAACTATATATTTAGTATCAGATTATTCAGGCTTTGACATCAACCATAATTAAATAATGTATCAATAGATAAAAAGCAAAGTGATGAAGCGGGACATCTGCAATAGCTATAGTTGTCTTATTACTTAGTTCCATGAACCTGTAAGTTTTTACCATTTTCTCCCAATAATTTACTTGTTGAAGTTTTTCAAAAATATTGCAGATTGTTGGGGAAATGTCAGCAGAGCAAAGGAAGGTACTTCTTTTCTTCTGGACCTCAGTGAAGTATCTTCCTGTCGAAGGTTTCTGTGGTTTAGCCTCTCGGCTTTCTATTTATAAGTCCTCGGAGCCCCAAGAGCGCCTTCCTTCTTCTCATACCTGCTTTTACCGGTTGTGTTTCCCACCTTATCCCTCCATGGCTGAAATGCAAAAACGTCTGAATGTTATCACACAGGAACATGTTGGCTGCAGTTTTGGTACCTGGTAAAAAACATTAATTACATTTGCATTTGGGGTTAAAAGGGTTTTTGACTGCACATAGAAAAATTTGCACTCAGCTTGTACAGGTTATAGGATAACATCATCTACTTTATCATAGACTATGTAGTTAATTGTCTTTCCTTCAAGAGATGTCATTGCTTTTCTTTTTTTCTTTCTCTTCTCGAATCAACTGTTTATATAGTTATAGCATAAATCAGGCAGGGGGGCAAGATGGAAGGAAGGATTGCTCACTTGCATGGACTTTGCTGGCTGGCTGGCATCAGCTACAGGCAGCTTTCATTTCATGTAATTACACAGTTGTGCAGAAAGCCTCTAAATAGTCCTCTTTGCATATCTCAGATTTATTTATTTATTTTTTCTTGACTTATTATATCTCAGATTATTGGAATATCATCATCTTAACGCTTGTTCTACCGATAGAAAAATTTAGGCCTGTAACTCAATTCTTTCTGCTTTGTAGTCTGCTTAGTATGGTTTATCAGCTGATAGAACTTGGGAGGGTATTGATGGATGCTTGCTTGCTTGCTGATGAATCCAGAAACCAAAGACAAAATCATGAAAGTTGAATTATTGATGCTGTTGAAATCCAATTTACCAAAAAAAAATGGAATTTCTGTTATAGGAAACGAGCATGATTGGCAAACATCTTAGTACCACAAAAAAAAAAAAAAAAAAAGAAAAGTTTGCAAGGTGCCGTGCTGCCTTTGTCTGCCATCAGCTGAAAACATTACAGCCAGCCAGCCAGCCAGGGCATTAATCAAGTGATCTATTCCTCTCACCCAATCTCAAGTACGCTCTCTAGGTTCTTCGAGAATCTAACAAGTTTATTTGTGATATAGATTCGTCGATGTAAAATGGGGACTTGGGTTGGAATATATATATATATATATATATAATTATTAATTTGATTATTTGCTTTTCTTAGACTAATCAATCGATAGCCCACCAAATTGGAAGAATTCCTTCATTATGATTACGAAGTCCATAAACTTGGACTTATGCTTGGGAAAAAAGAAAAAAAAAAAGAAAAGAAGAAATTTGGAAGCTTATACTTAAAGCGATTATTATAATAAAAATAAATAGAAATAAGGAAGTTAACTTTAAAAATAAGAATTCCGAAAGAAGTATTACGTCTCAGGCTCAGGAACAGGAAGTAAAGAAAATTTTATAACGCATTTGAATTTTGATTAAAGATAAAGAAAAATATATCTTTATTATGCAAATATAAGATCACATCACACCAATATCAAACACATCATCATCATCTTTGTTTGGCTCTCTTGGAAGGAACCCAAACAATACATACCCTTCAAAACAGCTTAATTCCTCCTAATTGTAAAACCCATTGTTAATGTATGCATGTTGACCCAAAGAAAAGAAAGAAATAACTCCTCATCAACTTCCTCAAATATATATAGTTATAAATAATAATAATAATAATAATAATAGAGGCACTAGAACTTTGCCAACTTTAACATGCAACCTAAAATAGAAGCCCCTCAAACTATGCATGCATGCATGCCACCTTCTGTATAGTCGATCGCTCTATTCCTCAGCCTTCTCAACAGGAACTTCTTCTTCTTCTTCTTCTTCTTCTTCTTCTGCTTTTTCACCTGCTGCCTCTTCCTCCTCAATTGGTTTCTCCTCCTCTCCTGCAGGTGCTTCCACTGTGGGTTCTGTGGTCTCTTCTTTGGCCTCCTCTGCAACTGTTTCTGGCTTCACCTCGGGACTCTCTTCCTTTGTCTCCTCTGCGGCTGGCTTCCCTTCCTCATCAACTTTTGCTTCTTCTACAACTTCAACAGGAGCTTCGCTTTCCTCTGCAGCCGCTGCATCTGTTGCTGTTTCCTCTGCAGCCGATGCATCTGTTGTTGTTTCCTCTACTTCTGCGGTCACTGGCTCAGTCACAGGTGCTGCAGGCGCCGCTGGCTCCTCTTTTGGTGTCTCCTCGACCTTGGTCACCTCTGGTGTCTCCTTCTCTGGCAATGCTGTTGCAGCTGATTGAACCTGGAAGATCATTGAAATCAGTGATCAACTAAGATATTAATGTTGTTTTAAATGTGAAAGAGAGTATATATTACATTATTACTTTAGTTTCATTCCATTACTGAACATGAGGGAAAAAGATTAAAAAAAACTAGCTAGTGGAAGATATATAGGATCCCTCCCTATCAGTTCAGCGTACTCAAGGCCTACGTTATCACCTTGTAGAAGAAGCATGGGCAGTGATAAAGCTTTCGAAGGAATGAAATGATATCACTGATTAACTACCAGACAAGAATAATGATGATCGCCATCAACTTGTGCTTACAATTTTATCTGAATGAGAGAGAGCTGTTGTTGATTGTTTAATTAATATGACAAGAATAATATATATATATATATATATATATATATATATATATATATATATAACATCTGCTCAAAATTAGCTGATCGCCAAAAAGCCTAAGATGGACCCTATACCGTTGAACGTATTATCAAAGAAAGATAAGATATTGAACCAATGAAGACAGATAAGATATTGAACCAATGAAGACTGATCCATTTCGATCGTTTGAGCAAGATCAGATAGGATTCCATATATATAACTAAACAACAAGCTTAGTTGTAGAAGATTGCACGATGGGATTAATTGATGATCTATCATATATAAGATATATATCCAATATCCAAATGGGTTCAATGAGAAAAAAATTGAAAAATAAGATACTGTATACCAAAATTAATATTAGTAGTAGTTTGATTACCTCAACACTGGCCATTTGGGAATAAGCAAAGGAAAGTGCAAGGGAACTTGAAGAAAAGATTGAAAAGCTAGCTATAGAATAAATGAATATTAGAGATGAGCAAGAGTAGTAGTGCTAATTTTGAGTGTAGTGAATAGATGATGAATATGAGAGCTATATATATATATATACATAGAGAGAGTGAGAGATGTAAAATGGCTGGCTTTAATTAAAGAATTGGAGGAGAGAGAGAGAGAGAGAGAGAGAGAGAGATGAAGAGCATGAGAATTTGAAAGAATCTTGGCAATTTGGCATCCACCATTGCCTAATGTCTAGTTGTAAATGTTTCCTCTTTTCTGAATAAAGTATTAATTAGATAAGATTTTCGGGTATAATAATCAAATAGAATTATTTATAAACAATGACTTGGTATGGTAATGTCACATGGTGGAGGCCATTTCTCACATCACCATCATATCTTTTTTTGAGTGGGTCGCTCTGTTCTGTATGAATGTAGTGTATATATATCATGCTTTCATGTTCTAGCTAGCTAGCTAGCTATAATTTGTTTTGCTTTAGTTTGTTCAATTAATCGGGTCCTCTACCGGATCCTGATGAATATAGATACTAATTACTTACAATAGCTATAATTGTGATAAACCCATGAATGAAGGGAAAGTCTCTGCATAATTAAGAACATTTGATTCAAAAGAGTAATGGGTATAACATATATTAAGAAACTCAAATATTATGAATATATAAGCTTTTTGCAAACCTAAAAGACAAATAACCTCTCATGAATGAATGAATTAATTATCATGACTTTCTTGCAATATATACTAGCTAGAAGACATTTTGAATGCATCAAATTATTCTCCTCCAAAAAACCCAATTGAATAAAAGTAGATGGATATATTTTTATATATGTTCATAGCTTAGTATATAGTAAGCAGAAATCGACCAATGTAGTAGGAGAACTAAATTGTAGTGTAATGCTAGTATTAGTAAATATGATCATTAAATATATAAAAACCAAATAATTAATGAATGGATATGGATATGGATATTTATAATATAGCACAGAAAATGAAATGTGTTGAGTGTTTTGACATTATAAGTTTAGGTGTAAAAATGAGGACCGGTTTCACTGTTGGGGTCAAAATGTTTAGCTGATTTTAAGGTTTTTGATTTAATTTCAGCTTTCCACTTTCCTTGCCTAAGTTAAGTACCATCCAACATTTGATAATTGAGATGAGATTGATATACGGTAACGCTAGTAATGGAGTAATGGACTAGAAGACTAATAATGGTTTGGTTCGTGTGGACGTCAGCCGAACAAAAGCCAACAACGGAACCAAGTCTAGGACGTACGGTGGCAAAGCAGATATTCGTTTGGACCCACATCACCAAATATCATTGCCATCTAACAAGGGGCCCACTCTCCAATTGAATTGAAAAAATTGCTGCTTTTCCTGGAAAATTCTAAAGATGAACCTTTTGTGGGGCCCTTGTCTCGATACTTTCCAGGTCAGACTCTCGTGACACTGGCCCCCACTTCTTAGCCGTCTGATTTGCCACGCAAGATCGCAGTCATCCCCTCTCATCATGTCCTCGTATAAAACCACCCACCCAACCTTTTTACCAAAACACCCACCCTCACATTAGTCTCTCTCTCTCTCTCTCAGAATTCCAAAGGCTAATTCCTTCAAATCTCGACAAAACTTTGCCATCAACTTATGTACTTTGGTACTAGTACTATAATTCATCGTGGATCTCTATATATTTAACTTTAATTTTGATAATGAATGATGCATCGAGATTCGCGTCATCATGTTATAGGTTTCACTATTTTTGGCCACCTAGTTTTTAGGGAGTTTGATTGCAAAAATGGTTTTAAAATCTTTACCATATAATATAATAGTATGCAAATTACTCTTTACAGCGAAAAAGATGATGTAAAAGTTTGAACCACGAATGATTCCCGAAATCACACGGACCCACGGAAGAGTTTGAGCTGTTCTATAAATTGGAACAGGGTTAGGGTACATGTGACATGTCATGTATGTATGTATGTATGTATGTAATGTTCGATGCTGGGATGGGACAACCTCAGTCTAGAGACTCTAGTGTTTGGTTACATGTTACTGGTTTATTGCTGGTTTTTGTGTAGGGAGGAGGGAAAGTGGGAAACGCCCATCGGCTGGGCTCATATAGGGGCTGGCTTCGATGATGATATCGATCGCCTTCATAATCGTGGGTCAAAGGCCGCTTGTTAATATTCTTTGAGATTCTTGTTATGATTCAAAATGCTGTCCCTCTAAAATTATTATGTATACCTAGGTACCAAGACCCTGGGGCTTTTACAAAACACCCACCATCATTCATCAACATAATCGATGTTCAAAGTTAATGGCAGTGAAATTGGCTGTTTATGCAAACCAAAAGTTACATGGTATCATTTTAGAGTTCGTTTTTTTGTATATTAGCAGTCTAATTTTTTTAACTTTACAAACAGATTAAAAAATTGTTACATGTTTTACTTTATTTTTTAATTAGTTTATTATACGTGTCATCTTGTTAACTCTACTTGTAACGATTATAATATTATATAATATCAGAATCGCAATCTAAATCATAATTCTTAAGATTACTCTAATAATTTAATTAGAGTTAATACAATTAATACATTAACATAATACATTAACAAGCACTTTTCATAATTGTCAATTTTAAATTAAATACTTAACATGATATCAGAATTAAAAAAAAAAATTTCTTACTTACACTGTTCATGTTATTGTCAAATAGTTTTCAATTGAATGCTTAAAGTTGAATAACAAAATACCAAATTTTATCAGTCAAATTATATCCCTCCCGGCTTCTCAAAGAGTTAAATAAGCATTCAACCTTTTGAAAGAAAACAATAAAATCTTAAATTAGGATCAACTCTAAAACCAGCTTGTGCTGTGCGGCAAAGAAATTAGAAATGATCGGCCTAGGCTGGCTGGCTGGCCCAAGAAAAAGAATTATGGCCATTACCTTTTTGAACTACGACTGCACGACAAAGCGGTCGATAGATTACCTGCCCTCTTTGATTCTTTCTCTTCTTCTGGGGAGAGGAGGGGAACGCATTTTTCTATTTTTTAATCTAATTTTACAACCAAGTTGGTTCGCTATAAAGGGCTCTACTGGCGACGAAGTGAGCCTTTTTGACAGGTTATGGGCCAACAAGGTGTAAAAAGTATCTTCTTTTTATAAAAAAAAAAAAAAAAATTGTATAAAAAGCATCTGAAGGTTCGGACCAGCAGTAAAAGGTCAGCCGAATGCAATAATTTTGAATCTTAAAGAATGATGATTATTTGTTAGTTATAAAATTTCTTAAATATATATATATATATATATTCGCTTAACCAATACCTATAAACACAATTAAAAATTATCTTTTTACTTGTTTAAAAAAAAAAAAAATTTACATTTAATACATTATTTTTTTTAATAAAAAAAAAAATACATTAGTTACATTTTTCTTTCACCTTAACTAATATCCCATCAAGAAAATACTCAAAAATCACAAGCGCGAAAACACATAATAAGAACTAAACTTTAAGGAAACAATGGTCCTCTTTCCTCTACGAGCTTTCTCTATTTCTCGTTTTTATCCAACAGAAAAAGAAGGAAAAGAAAAAACTGAGTAAAAAAAAGTAAAGTCATCCTCCACAGTAGATTTGACAAAGCAAAGATTCGACATAAATTAATAAGAGCATAAAAAATGAGGTGGAAATTTTCTTCTTGCTTCTTGTTGAACTGGAATATAAACTAAAGCCTACACATGGATTTCATCTTTTAGAGTTCAGCAAAAGCTTTGTCAGATGAAAACTTCAATCGAACCACCCCCTCACCTCAGAGCTGTTTATATGCTCCTGATGTTCACTTGATGAGTTTTTTCAACACTGCTTCAGCACGATGCTCAAATTTAGGGAGTGCCCATTCATGTTGGACAATGTCCAGACCGTCTTTCTCAGCACCCAGGCTCTGACAAGAATGAAAATCAAAGGATTAGGAGGCATGCAAGGTTAAGAAATGAAACTAGCAAACTCACAAATGAGCCTTAACTTGTAAAAGTTAATAAACAAAGTTTTTTTAATTCGAAATTTCTTTTCAAGATGCTTTACACATTTAAACCATATATCAACCTAATAAAAAGACAATGCCTTCCCATGATACTGCTAGTATCTCCAAATAACAGTTTGGTTGATCTTCATTGAACTAAAAGTTGCATGCAATTCTTATCATTTTGTTTTGTGATTGATTTGACCCTATAGCAAAGCAAAAGGGAAAGGGGGGCAATGAGGTGACCGTGAGGGTGAGGAAAAGCATCAGCTGAAATCATATCCCAAGGATTCTCAACAGGTATATATCAAACATCAAAAGCATGGGAGGTTTTTAAATTTATGGAGAAAAACCAAGCCCTTGCCTAAAAAGTCGGTTACTCATAAAATGCCTCAAAAAGAAAAAGACAAACATAATTTTCAAAGAAGGAATAGCACTTAGATATGATGGAAGAGCCCCCACATACACATCAGTGCAAACCTATTTGACTCTGGCAGCCCAAGCTGCACGGAAATTAGAAGAACAAAAGATAGTGGCAGCACAATAGAGACTAGTGGTGCTGATGGTGGCAATGTTGGGTCCATCATCGTGGGGATGGAATGCCCATTTCCCCATCTAAACAATTTTCTAATTGACAAGCTAGTATTGCCACCAACCTCAAATCATAAACAAACAACTGGCTAGACAATGGCAATAGCAATCATTTTCCCTTGGCTAAAAGGCTTAACAACCATGTATCTCCTACGGTTTAGGATGACAATAATACGTGTTTTCCACAAGCCATTCCCCTAAGAAATCTAAATAAAGAACTCCTTGTCAATATAAAAAAATAGCAAATGGATATAATAGAAAATATCTCCATGCCTCCATGATCTTGTGGCAAAGGAGGCTAAACAACCTACAAGCTCAAGAAATGAGTCACATCAACAAAATGACTTGGGACGAGTAGAAGATTTTTTCATAAATGTATATATAAAAAGCGACAACCACTTGTTGCATGTAGGACCAATTACTGATACACGAACTTGGCATTTTGTGTCACCATACCAGTGTCGATACAACACGACACCGATAAGGGTATGAGATCTGTGTCCGACGATGCATCGACCATACAGACACGGTCTCTGCTCCCTTTGGCCTGGAAGAAGAAGAATAGAGAAAGGGGATTAATTCTCTTTTGTAGCTTCCAATCCATGATCCCTTGTCAATTTGCAGCAGTGGTATGGTGTTTTTGCTCTTCTCCAATCTTGAGAGAGAGAGAGAGATGCAACGAGAATTGAGGGTAGAAAAATAATTGAAGCAGATGTTCGCTAGGTTGGGTTTTGGGTGGGTCTACCATGGGGTGAGGAAATAGAAGTTGGATATGTTGCTCAGACTCTTCATTTTTTCTTGAAGTACCTGTGTCCGACACCCGTATCCGACGCATATCCTGACATGGGTATGGGGATATGATCCTCTAAGGATCTTCCAAATACATGAAAATCTTAAAAAAAAAAAAAAAAATTGAACATACCCGTATCGGATACATACTCGTGTCCGACACTCACACCTGAATACCGAATCCGAATAACATAGGAAGAAACATGCATTGAGACATGGGAGATTGGAGTAGACAGAGAAGAAACAGAGGTTGGGTGAGGAAGAAGGGTTGTTTAGTCACGTGTGGGTCTTTAAAAAAGTTATAAAATTGGTTTTTCTTTTTTTTAGGCCAAAAATAAAATTGGTTTTTTTTTAGTTTTCTTGTTAACTATATAAAAATTTGGAGGCAAAGGTTTGGTGGGAAATAGGAATTTGATGGAATAAAATTATTAAAATCAACACCTATAAATAAAAATTAATATTACTAAAAAGATTTTAAAAGAGAAGGATTTTCTTTTTTATTTCTAACTAATAAAAGAAAAAACAAAAAAAATATATTTTTATTGGTATTATTACAATTACATTATTTGCATTTGTATATATTTAGTTAAGTTATTGTTATAAGACGTATCTACGTACCCATATCTAACTTTTGGATCCTTTTTAGCCAACTCGAGTGTCATTTAACCAAAAGACGAGTCAAACACGCAGATACATGCCAGTATCGGATACCCATATCCGAGTCAATGTAACTTAGGACCAATTAAATTCTAAGCACAATGATTCTCTGGAAAGCAAACCGCTCAAACTCTATGGCTACAGCCTATAAGTTCTATATTGCCTACTCAATACCATTTAGGGCGTCATCCTAAGCTTATCTATTGAGAGAACCCTAAGAAATCTACTTAAGTAATTGCAAAAAGATTTCAATTAGCAAAATACCAAAGTGTTCATAACATAACTCTCAAATGAAATAAGTTAAGCTAATTTGCTTCCTACACATGCCACTTAAGGAAAATAATCTCCATTAAAGAGATAAAGAACAGGCTTATGAGGAACATAAGACCATGTGAAATTAAATTAGACATCTGAAACTTGTAAGACTTCTTGAGCCTGCAACACTCAATGGAGAACAGATTGAATTAATACCTTTGTTGGATCAAAGCCAAATCCACTCATCTGCATCATACGCTGTGTATCATCCGTTGCTACCAAAAAAATCACAATTTACATGATGAAACCCTATAAATAGATGATAAATCCAAGAACCATAGAAAGTGCAGATCGCAATCTAAAATAGGAACGTAACAGGAAGTTCATGATCCAATACTAACCATTTTCCTCTCCTAGAATCAGACTAAATAAACCCCTCAAACCAAACAAATTGAGGAAATACCTAGAAATAAAAGAATTTGTCAATAATTGGTAGTATTAAGCCAAGAAAGTCTCTCAAAAATAGAAGAGCTCAGAGAGAAAAACCAGTACCATGAGCGGCTACTAACATAGCTCACATCAACTGTGCTAAGGTCAATTCCATTCTGCAACATTGATCTGAACCTCTGAGTCAATGGGAAGGGTATTTTGGCTGCAAGAGAGGAAGACAGCAAAATAGAAGAGGCAATCACATTACCATTTACTATTAGTGCAATAATATCAATAAATAATATTAACATGATAGTTAAGTAAGAACTTCAATTCCAACACAACAAAAGATTGTGTCCATCACCATGTCATAAAGAATGGAAAATAAAACAGATCCAATCTAATACGAAAGGGGTTAACTTTGGCAAATTCAGAACATCAGATGCATGAAATCAATTTCGTAAATAAATATGCAAATTCAATCTCAATTGTAGCATTAAAAGGGAAATACTCGGAAATTTTGGAAGTAAAACAGTAGTAGAGAACCAGACCTGCAACAAATCCAGAGAAGAAAAAGTTGACCCATGCAAAAGTGAGAGTCTGACAGTAACAAGTTTACAGATCCAATCTAATACGAAAGGAGTTAACTTTGGCAAATTCAGAACATCAGATGCATGAAATCAATTTCGTAAATAAATATGCAAATTCAATCTCAATTGTAGCATTAAAAGGGAAATACTCGGAAATTTTGGAAGTAAAACAGTAGTAGAGAACCAGACCTGCAACAAATCCAGAGAAGAAAAAGTTGACCCATGCAAAAGTGAGAGTCTGACAGTAACAAGTTTACACAAAAGGGTCAGTTCTTGAACATGAGCAATTACACGAAAGAATATGAACACTAAAGGTCCATGCACCATAAAAATACCTGAGGTATAATCATAGAGAGGTTTTTCTTCATCATGTCCATAGCCATGTTAGGGTCAGAGAACATTTGCGCTTGCGCATTTTGAGCCTGGCCCTTGGGGACAAACAGTAATCCATTTTCCTACAAAGTGCAACAAAAATACCTTTAATTTCTCCTTTTTCTGAGACGAATATATACGTAAATGGATTATTTTCATCAATTTAACCTGAGTTTTAACACTCCATTAAGCTTAATATTAGCTGCAATCCACAGCGTCTTGATTAATTGAAATTTGCTTCCAAAAAGGAAACTAAATTGACCGAAGTCTGATTACAAACGCGTGATTATTTATAGTTAATTTTTAACCGGCTAACAGTACAATAAAACTTTAAAAAAGGAAGAAAAAAAAACACAAATTTCGAAAATAAACAATTACTAGTATAAATTTTGGTAACAAAAGTTTTAAAATAAGAAGAAGAAAAGGCAAACCTCATTGCTGAAATAAACCCTACGAGAGCGAAACGACTTGGGAGGGATAAAATTAGCACCAGCTCGCAAATTCCGAGCCCTAACAATTACTTGTCTGAAAATAGAAATTCGAGATTAGGGGAATCTGAGACCTATTAATCTTTATCGAAATTAAATATAAAAAAAAAATAGAGTTGTGAGAGACGTGCCCTTCTTTGACGATCTTAAGATCGGGAACTTGAGAGGAGCGCATGAGCTTGGAGACAAAGTAGCGGAGGATGCCGATGAGGACCATTACCACTGAGAGAGGTATCAGCACCCAATCTCTGATCGCCGTGTCGAGAACCAGATCTTCTGCCATCGCTGGATCCTTTCTGATCTTTGCTCCTTCGAGGAAAACAAGATTTTGGCTTCTGTTTTCTCTCTAGCTTTTACCAGTGTCGTATCGCTTGTGTGTCTTTTGTCGTTTTAATTCGCCCCTTCCCTCGATGGTGTTTTAACAATTTTTTTTTTAATGTCGATTATTCAGCCATTCATTTATTTACCGATTAGGTCAATCTTGTGAGTTATGCGGCTTAAATTTGGTAAATACTCATACTTTGATTTGTTTATTATCGAATCGAGACTAAATTTGAGAGCCTCGAGAATTTAATTTAATTTTTATTTTTAAAATAAATTTTAATATATTTAATATGTATATAAGTAAATTATAAAAATATAATATTTAATGTTATATTTATAACTTTATTGAATCTAATCGAATTTATCGAGTCAATTCAAATTTCTCGAATTAATTACGAGCTGAATTTGAGTATAAAAAATAAAATTTGATTGAATTCGAGCAAGATTTCAAATTATGAGTTTTCAAATCGAACCAAATTCAAATCTGACACTGAACCAACTCTATTAAATTAGATTACACTCTATATTTATCATTATTTTAATATACTTAAGATTATGCTATGACGTTTAAAAAATAATATAATTTGCCCCGGCAACATTTATTATCTTTATCCAAAATGTCCTCATAGAAATTTTACAAAAATACATGTATAATTAGGGGGGAAAAAAAAGAAAGAAAAACGAATCTAAGAGACTTGTAAATGTAAAAATAAATGTCTCAATAGAAGAATGGATGTACTTTAAAGAAAATTTATTTTATTAAATATCATTAATCAAATCTATGTTAAGGATATGAAATCGTTAGCTAGGTAGTTGTTATTCCCAATTTCACATTCCTTGCATTTTAAATAAAATAAATATATATATATTATTCATATAGTTCAAGTTATAAGAGAATTAAAAAATTTAACCGTAACTTGTGTATAAGTTCAACTTTTTTTGTTTCCTATTTCTATGACTAAATTCGTGGTTTTATTATGTTTGAAGTTTTTTTAGGCTCTTGCAGTAATCAGTTTAGCTAGGCAATTAAAGTTACAAAAAAGGAAGATCCTTAACTTGCAATTGCTGTTATCTCATTCTTTTCTTTCGTATTAATTATAGCTTTGCTTTCTTATTTTCAGCTTTTTATCTTATAAAAATAATAAAAACTCCATTTCCTATTTGAACTTTAATATTGTATTCATTGATCAAACCTTGAAGATGAGTTCAGTCTCATTTCCTGCCCCTCAATACCATTACCACCACCACACAACAACCTCAAATCCCCTTATGCTCATCTCCCGAAAACGAATTCAGCATAAACCTTCCCTTCATAAAAATCATATTGGTGGAATAACTTGTATTTATTCCAGCAATTTTCATTCTCCACATTTAAAGCAGTCTTTGATTAATCCGGTGGTGACTAATTATCCTTCACGACAGAGAGGCCTATCTCTAGTGCCACCGGATGCCAAGATCAAGAAGAGTTCAGGTTCAGGTTCAGAAGAAGATGAGGATGAGGATTCATTAGGAGCCTTGGAAACAGTTCTCAAGCTTTACTCGGCAATCAAGAACAAAAATGTACGCGAATTATCTGATATTATTGACGATGAATGCCAATGCATCTGCAATTTCTTCTCATCTTTCCAACCTTTACAAGGAAAAAAGGTACATGTATATATGCAGCTTAATTAAACTTTATTTAAAGTAATCCTAGGTAGCCGACACTTCATTTCCTGGAAGCTTTTTACATTTTTAAACTTACCAGGAAAACTTAACGGGGTGAGTAATTTGCTTTCAGTCATTGCAATATTCTGTGATAGATATGGATGGTCTGAAATATGTTATAATGGTCTTTCCTGATGGCAGCAAGTGCTTGATTTTTTCACTTCTTTGATAAAGTATTTGGGAAATCACATCGAATTTGTAGTGCAACCAACATTGCATGACGGGATGGTTGTTGCCATCCATTGGAGATTAGGTTTGCCCTTGCTTTATAACATTAATTCAATCACATATGGTCTTCTTAACTTAAGATTCCTAGCAGTAGCAGAGTTTTGAGTTAAAAATTCTCCACAACTAATTAATTATATGCTGCAGAGTGGAATAAAGTTCATGTGCCTTTGGGAAAAGGTTTCAGCTTCTATACTTGCCACATCTACCAGGGAAAAGTGATGATAAAGTAAGTCAGATAGGCATACACTTGACAAGTGATCATTTTCATCCTTCACATTATTTATTTTCTTTTGCAATGCTAACTAACATCCGATCCCGCGAACAATTCAGGAATGTAGAAATGTTCATGGAACCACTCCTTCATGTGGAACCTTTCAGGCTAGTAAGTGATTATAAAATTTTCTTCAGCTGAGTAAAACATTTGAACTTTTGGTTCCTTCTTCTAATGGCATCCTGTTGTTTTCTCTATCATTTCGTCTGCTGCAGAAAGTATTCGGATATCTGACGACCACAATGGACAAGATAAGCTCTGGCGTATCATCCAAAGCCTGGAAAAAGAAAGTCGTATGTGGAATTCTTGCTCTATTCTTTATAACTACCATTCTGGTTTTCTCAAACCTGTATTAGATCCCAATAGAAAAAGTCTGGAGGCTGCTTCTTATTCTTCTTCCTTTGTCTGGATAATGAACTGCTAGAAACTAAAAGAATGTTTAATTTGTTTGGTTCTCAATGAATTCATGATTTATAAAACATGTTCCATTTGTGAGCTTAGAAAGGATATACATTTTTGTCATGAAATTTTCCTTTGTCTGGATAATGAACGGCAATATGATTATCTTCTTCACAAGATTCAAGAACCCATTGCCACCCAAACAGTGCCCACAACCAGAGAAACGGGGGTGTGCTGTGGGTCTCTAATTGTTCTTTGGCGTGCTTTTATGAGCTCTCTTTTTTAAAAGGAATTTTAAATATTGTATTGCAGTCATAAAATTTCTTCTAACTTTTAATAAAAAAAAGTTTGATGAATTCAAAATTATGTTTCATGATGTCAGTCTTTGTATGATCTTCAGTAGTATCCTGCATATCGTGGGACTACACTCTTTGAATCCGTGTGAACAATTCCAACCATAACACCACCAAGAAAAAAGCAAAGCAACTAAAAGTTAGAGCCAACTAGATAGATGCAAATGTTCTTCTGAGAAGTTAAAAACAAACTTATATTTCCATTAGGACTTCCTTCAGTTTAGTTTGAGGTTAGCATCGGAAAGAGAGGTCTGTCTACAACAAAATAAACAACTACACCTAGATCCAGGCTAATGGCATAACTACAAAATATCCTTGCTTGCCATGGGCCCATGCTACATTTTCATTCTGACCATAAATAAACAAGCAATTAGTGTAAAGCTTCTCATCTAAAGAAGTCAATGCACACACAAAACAAAAAAACAAAAAAAAGATCTTCACTATCTGTTCTACCATCAGAGATATAACCAGATGACCAAGGTCCCATGTCCCTGCGAGAAACATGATAGAACCATTCCATTAAAAGCAAAGACAGGACCTCGCTTAAAAACCCCATTGACAGATAAAAAAGTCCAGAAATTAACATTTAAGGACAGATCAACAGAAATGAGATAGATGCCAAATAGGCTTTTGCATAAAAAATAAACTTATTAAAAGGACTTCCACAAACCAGCAAACTCACAAATGCCATTTTTAAATTAGAACACCAAATAAATCAACAGAAACACACGAATGAGGAAATGTCAAATTAGACTGACTGGGTTCATCTAATCATGAATCTAAAAGAACAACAAGGCAACCCCAACAAATTGTTCTATTGTTATTTTGATGAGGAAGAAAACACCGGGAGAATGGAGCCAGACATCATAACAAAAGACAAGCAAACGATAAGGATAAAAGAAGTAAGGCAGAGAAGGAATAATCCTAAGATCTAGGGATTTAATAATTTAGATGCATTCATGCAAGCGTGTGAAGGTATACGAAGAAACTTATTCAAGCATTTATGCTAACCAGTCAACACTACCAGATCTCAGGAGTGTTTAAATAAATGATGACATAGTAGTGAGTCACGTATCCCCATCACAAATATGCTTTCACATCCAAGAAGCTCACGAAGCTTAGCATCACATAGTACCACCATTGGATTTAATGGATCCTGAAACAATAGAAGAAAGCTCCAAGAAGATTAATACCATGTATTTCTTCCACTATATTTGAATTATTGATACCCTACCACTATAGCCACAAGTAAAACAAGTTAATATAAATAAAACCAAAAAGAATTTTGAGAAACAGAAGAAATTCCCTAAATCTAAGCCAAACAACATCTATATGTGGGATAAAGGGCGGTCGAAACATGAGAAGATAACAAGTCAATCACATTAACAGTATAAAACCTGAGAAGGGGGGGGGGATTAGCTCTCAGAAAGACATGCAGAGAACATGGCAAAGTATTTAAGCTGCTAAAGTAAACCTAAAGTTTAATGGAAAGAGTTGCACAAACTTGTGCACCACCCACCTCCAAATGTTTGACCTTTATGTACTCCCAAACACGTCTTTCTGCCTCGGTTGCTAGCATCTCCCTTCCTCCAGCACCCAAAAACTTGGCAAGTGCTTCAGATATTATTACAGGATTGGCACTTGGTTCAACACTTTCAGTTCTGGACTCAACATCTACTTTCACTCGTTTAGTTTGATTAACTCCTCTGAAATGATTAGCAAGATTAGTTATCCAATGAAAAAAGCGTCAAATCCAAGTCATCAACAACATATATTGCACATAATGCATCAACACATACTTGAAGGCTCAAGTGCTGTAATATGTTTTGATAGCAGTTTATTCATCTTGAACATGTCAGTGCAGTCTGTCTCAAACACCAATCGTAAGGCATCATCACAAATTATCTTTCTCTTGTTACTTGGATCTTGGAGGCTGTTCTTCCTTATATATGCCCACAGCTGCTTGACAATCTAAATCAAACAGAGGCAGATATTTTAAAGCAGCAATATCCACACATGAAAACTTAATTTAGAATGCTGCTGACCAAAAAAAAAAAAGAATTACTGCAATCTTGGTTAATCTGGGGAAACCAACCTCAGTCCTTGGCAAAGCTGGCTCACCAACAATCGCTTGAAGTGCTGGTGAAACACTACAAACTTTGTTCAGACCCCCTGGTCCACCTCTTCTTTTGGCTCCAACTGGAGCACTGCAATAACATTATAAAACAGACAAATACTTAGGTCATTGATGAAGCTCATAATTGTCATTCTATAATGTTGATAAAAATTAAGGACCAACAGTCATATTCCAATCATGAACTCATGATGCATAAAATATTAGTATAGCTGACAATAAAAGCTAATAAGACAAATATATGCTCACATAGGCAATGCATACTTGCACACTAACTTATCACTGCCAAAGAAAATAGCCAACAACTGACTAGGATACTCAAATTTGCTCAGCTAATCTAAAATCCATAAGAATTTAAATTAAAAAGATGATAATTCTCTCTTAACAATTAACAAGGAAAATAAGGCAGCGATTGAATTGTTTTGAAGCTTAGTTTCCTAATGTGCACTAACTCAGCACTGTGAACTGGTAATAGTATTGGTAAACACTTGGATACTTTCCATGACCTTCATGGTTCTACTCACATTGAAGAACAAAAATTAAGCTTTTCTAAAAAGGTGTGAGAGTTGAACAACTTGTTATTATTTTTTATTGTGAAAACAACACTGGAACTGTTCCCTGCCCTTACCACAATTTTTTTCGCAGCCAAATAAAGAAACAGTTCAAAAGCAGCAACACAGTTATAAACTTCTTAAAAGAAAGCATTTTCAAAATAAAATATTAATATAAGGGTTTTCTTTTATTTGAGAACTCGTTTATGAGTAGATTAGCTATAATCCTTGCCATTTACAGCTTCAACCAAACCAGAAATGGTAAATTTTGTGAAACGCGGAAAAGCAACCTAAATCCCTAAAAGGGAAATATTACGCTAAAAACCCTAACTTCACAACTCTAAACACTTAGGCAGGAAAACCCCAACTTCAGTTGCACAAAACGTGAAAAAAAAGGTCTAACCCTTTGCACCAAAAGAATAAATGCCCTAACCCTCAAATTCATATTTCCAAGCCCCTTACACAACTCTCTCCCCAGAATTCAAAAAGACAAAAGGGCTAAACCGAGAAATTCCTGAGAAAATAGGAAGAAAAAAGAAGAAGAGGGCAAACCTTTCTTTAGGCACTTCTGTGGTGGCATTTAGAGAGAAGACTTCGGCTTTCGTGACAGCCGGCTGCGGCTGCAATTGGGGCTGAACCTGCGGCGGTGGTTGAGCCGTAAGTGGAGCATGTGGCTGCGACTGAGGGTGCTGGCGGAAGTTGAGGTCGTGGGAAGGGAATTGTGAGTGATGTTGGGGGGCAAAATGGGTAGGAAATTGTTGGTGTGGGTGCGAAGGGAAATGTGGATGATGTTGGAGGGTAAAATGGTCATTTGGAGGGGGATGAGTTTGGGTTTGGTGGGAGCAGAGGAGGAGGTTGATCTGGTCCCTGATGAAGCCAGCTTTATGGGAGAGGTCGAGCCCTAGCTTGGATTCCAGCTGCTGAACGACAGCGTTTAAGGTGGTGATGGCGTTGGGGTCGGAATGCCGGAGCAGGGTCTCCACCCCTCTTGCTATTTCTTGGTCCGACACCATGCTTCCTCCTTCATATAATTCTTAACTTCAAAACCGGACACACAAAAGAAACGTTTCTCTCTCTCTCTCTCTCTACCCCTCTCTGTTTGTATTCATTAAATGACGAAAAAGTCCTTTTTTTTTTTCTTCCCTACTTCTCCAATTTATTTCTTGTGTGTTCGGAGCTGAACCGTTGGATAAGAATTTAGTGGGGGGGTGGGTCAACAACCGCAGTAGAAGTAGAATGTTGTTGAGGAGCTGGCCTGGCCTTGCCTGGCAGACCAAAATGGGTTTGACCATCATCCCCAAAGTATAGCTTATGTTATGTTACATCATTCATTCATCATGCAAAAACTTTTTGCATAACCATATATTTTAACAAATTAATATTTGGAAAAATATTTTTAATAATATTTATTTATTTATTTATTTATTTTCAATGCATTAAAAAATATTTATTTTATATAATAATTTTGAAAAATATTTTTAATAAAATATATATATATATTTATTTATGATGATCATTAACTTTGAGAACCAAACTTATAGTATTAGTTATTGTATTTTCTTTTCTTTTTTTTTGTTGCTTTGGCCAGCCCAAGTTTGCAAGAAATTCATTCTCTGTTTATAATTAAAAAAGAAATGACTCAAAATGTTACAGATAAAATGTTGAAAACCTGGAACGCCCACTTAAGGTCAGAGTCCAACAACCGCTCACATGGACATGTCATTCAATTTATTCAAATGTGAAGGGTTAAAATTCAATGAGGTTATGATTTTTTTTTTCTTCAAAGAAAAGTCGGTTTTTTAATCTAATTTTGTTCTTTTTTTAGGGAAAAAAGAACCAAAACTATTAGTGCAAATAAATGAATCAGGACCTAATTGGGGTTGTTGTCCAAAAGTATACTCACTGATTTAAAGGCTAAATCGGAATATGGGATACAGTCACCAGATTGATCTCCTGGATCCTTGCACATCTCATTTTGATTCTAGAATTGTGTAAAACTTTTTCCCATATAATTCCCCTCCTATAATAATTAAAAAAAAAAAAAAAAAAGCCTTTCCCCACGATCGACAAAACAGAGAATTTTAGACATTGACTTGTAAAATAATTAGTACCAGCACTACAAAATAGAAAGTAGAAACCTGACTTAAAATGTCTTACGATGAGATCGATCTTTATTCCTCATTGATATCCCCCCACCTTGTAGAAAAAACAGCGGATGCCACAAGTTGAACCGCCCATAGAAAAATTAAAGTGGTTTAGATGGTGCCACTGCCGATTGCCTTGCCATTCAATTCAGGCATAGTTCACATTCCTCTCTGTACCGAATAATATAATTCACATCAGGCAAAAAAATCTCTATTACTCTTTCTCAGACTTCACCAACGGTAAACATCGGAAGAGCAAAAGGTAAAAGGGTGAGAGGTAGACAGGAAGGAGAGAAATGGAGAGCGGAGAGATGAACAACTTCGTGAAGCTTTGGATCTCCGTTATCATTTCTCTATGCTACTGCAACTCCATAGGTAAGATAATCCCTAAAGGAACTGCGCGGCTTCTTTTTTTGCTACCTGTTGTCTGCCTATTTATTTTCCTTCCTCTCAATATCTCCTCCATACATCTAGGAGGTACCACTGCTTTCTTCATCACTTGGCTTGCTAACTTCAAGCTCTTGCTTTTCGCCTTCGGTAAAGGCCCTTTATCCCCACAATCACTCCCTTTACCTCGTTTTCTGGCTCTTGCATGTTTGCCCATCAAAATCCAACAAAACCCATCTCCAGAATCACATCTAAATAATATTGGCCATACCAAAGAAAACCCTTCCCAGAAAACGACCCTAATTTCCCAACACAAAGAAATCCCTGGTTCCACCAAGCCCAAACCTATAAACTATGCAGTAAAACTTCTCCTGTTTGCTTTGTTGCTTCGTGTATATGACTACAGCGAGTATATCCACCCCACAATCATGTTGGTTCTGTATTCTTTTCACATTTACTTTTGTCTAGAGATTACTCTGGCCATGATGGCAGCCCTGGCTCGAGCCCTATTGGGTCTTCAGCTGGAGCAACAGTTTAATGAACCCTACCTCTCCACCTCACTGCAAGACTTTTGGGGCAGAAGATGGAACATCATGGTAACTAGTATTCTACGACCGACAGTATACGAACCTGTCCTCAACGTCGGCGCACGTGTCGTTGGTCGTAAATGGGCTCCAATTCCCGCCGTTTTTGGGACTTTTGTCGTGTCGGCCCTCATGCACGAGCTGATTTTCTACTACCTGGGACGCATGAGGCCCACGTGGGAAATCACATGGTTCTTTCTTCTCCATGGAGCGAGTTTGATGGCAGAGATTGCTCTGAAGAAGGCGTTAGGGAATAAGTGGCGGTTGCCCAGGGTGATTTCTACTCCATTGACCGTTGGATTCGTCATGTTCACAGGCTTCTGGCTCTTCTTTCCGCAGCTTCTACGGTGTAGAGCTGATGAAAGGGCGATTGAAGAGTACGCGGCTCTAGGCGCCTTTTTTAAGAACATTAGTGCATCAACCTTCAGCAGTTTCCAGATTGAACATTAAAAATCGGTAAAAATCTTTCTTTCTTTGTTATGTCTTTGTTTTTCTTGTTTATTAAAAAAAAGGTCGTGGGCACGAAATCGCCATCAACTGATTTGATTTGATCCCTCCGCCTCAGTTATTAATTAGATTAAAGGTGTTTTATTTATTTATCAATGAAAGGTATAGAATTCAATTTATTATTAAATAGTAATAATACATTCCCACTCATCCAAATCTCATAATAATAATATAAATAGATTAAACGAATTGAAACTTTAACAGTGCAAATCGTTAACATATTGTTTGCTTAAAATAGTGGGGTATTATCTAGTAGTAATAGTGATTTTCAGGGATCAAGATGGTAATGGATAAAGTAGTTTGATGCTTCGGCCAAAAAAAAGGGAAATAAATTAATAAGACCACAAGTCACAAGAGTTTTGTCCATCCCTCCAAACCGGAAGCACCAGCAATCAATAAAATGTGACTACGACGAACCCACATGTCTAGATGACTGACACAACCGGGTGAAGCAGGGTCCAAGAAGTCCAATCCTTGATCCGAACCCACTTCTTCAACGCAGCCTCAAAGGCCATGGACAATCCTCGCAAAACAAAGTAGAAAGTGATTTCCCATGTCGGTTTCTTCCCACATGTGATGTAGTAAAAAAGCATCCATGCAAGCTCCGGACACGACAAGGGAGCATATATTAAAGCCAGCACCTTGGCTTCCCCAACCCCAACAACACCCGTTAGCATTTCTCGTATCGGCTTGTGGACAGTTTCCCTCAAAATATTCTAAGCATACCTGTTCCATCTTCTGCCCCCGAAGTCTTGTAAAGATGTAGCTAATTAAGGCTTGTTGAAAAGTTGCAGAGTCTCGTACCGACCCATGGCCTGAATCAATCAAAAGGTCAAGATTACATAGTAATATATATGGATACGACTCCTGGAGTATGCATTGCTTTGTGGACATCAAATTTGAGTAGCAGAAGGAGAATAATAGTAATACTTACTGATCCAAGATTCTTAGTCTTAGGACCAACTGATTCGCTTGAAGAGGTTGTTTTCTCTTTAATTTTCATGGGAAGAATGGAGATGACAAAGAAATCGAGAAAGTTTTGGCAGTGGATAAGAGGGCCCTGATTTAAGCAAAAGAGGAGGAGCTTGGAAGAGGCAATGATCTCCAGGTGATAAAGAAAGATAGAATTCCTCTAAGGCGGATGGGAAATACCAAGGAAGAACAGAGGGAAAATGTAGAATATATATGGGTAGGAGAGACATGAACCATAGTATGCCTTTTGGGATTTTAGTGAGCAAGAAATAACAAGAGTATCCCAATGAAGCCAATAGCAGACTAAATGGATTGATCAAATTCGAGCTTGCTTCCTCCATAATATTGCTTTCTTCCTCTCAATTTTCAACAATATACACATATTCATATAATTTGTTTCTCTTTGCTCCCCAGCTAGAGCTAGTCCAATATAATACCAGGGCCAGGTAGTGTTTAGTTGAAACTTGAATGTATTAGTTAGATTAGATGACTTTAAAAATAAATAAGGATATGCCTAAAGAATTGGAATGGCGCGGCGCCTATTTTGAGGCAAAGAGATCACTACTCTAAAGCCTATGCCCATAAGTTGGGAGTTTTTTTATTTCACCTATATTAATTCTGGCTGGGATGGGATGGGAGACTATACCTTCCAAATTAAACCAATATGAGGTTTAATTATTTATTGCGGACTTACATTATATTGATCAATTTATACTGCCAAAGGGTTCTAACTTCAAGGTAGACATGGGCGATGAAATGTGTTTAATTGTTTATGGAGCGGTGACTCGTGAGGTATTGAATCAACCAGGCTAAGGACCAAGGTTTATTTGCATTAGCATAGCGTGGAAGTGCTCGCTAGTTAGGATCGAGCTGGACCTCGTGAAGACACACTGGAAGAAAAAATAAATGAGTTGTTGTGCAAACCAAGACATGGCAGCAGCAATTAATGAGTTAATTGAATGAAGAAAAGTTCTGGAGAAGCAAGCAACCCATACTAGAAAAAACAGACCTCATATTCACACTTGCATTCAGTAACCACAAGATTTTTCATCGTACGGCTGTTAAAATTCAGACCCAGCTCACAGTGTGAAAACACTGCTGTATTATTTGATATTTTTGATTACTTAACTAGGTCTATAAATTGACAAAAGTTGAAAAAGGAACTCCTGGAAATAGCCAAAGACTTGGAAGAGATAATGGAGGGGAAAAAGCTGCCTACTTTAGCTCTGGGCATGATGGTGCTACTGATGTTATGGACGTCGATGACTTCTCCAGCTCTGGCGTGCCCGTCCAATGGCAATGGATGTAAAGACTGCATCCTTGACCAGATGAAATACGGTTGTCCATCATGTGTGCCGCTTATTCGCTGCATGGCACGGTGCTTGTGGGGTGGCACCTCCAGGTCCAACTGTATCAACCGCTGTGACTGTAATGGTGGGAAGCCGAGACTTTCTGACTGCAAGAAATGCATGTCACGGTGCAAATGCAGTTGTGTGGCTTGAATGAATACCCATCCAAGTATGTTTCTATTAGTTATGGCTTTCTATTGTAAACTACTCCCCTTAAAGTGTTCTGTTTCTTGAAAAATCTGTATTTTGGTTCAGTTTCTAATTTGTATGATGTTCAAGCTCACTGACCTCGGTTATATAAGAGGAAAAAAAAGTTATTACGTGAATAACTGCTAATTCACAGATTACAAGCTAAATATGCGTCTAAGCTGTAGAAAAGCATGGTACCTGATTGGCTGAGATAGCCAGGGATGCTTAGATGCAGCTGCCTGTCCTGTCAATTGTCACCACAATGGGGATTCTAAATCAAAAGAATATGAACGGCAGATGTAAGTAAAGATGCATTATTTACAAGTTTCTTGAAGGGAAATCAGCTGCTTATATACCTGGCAGGCATGGCAGCTAACTAGCAAACAATTTATTTTCTACATACACATTTCTTGAATGAACATAAATGTCTTAATCTCAAATCTGAATTATCATATTTTCTCCATGTTAATCTATCTCTTCTTTTCTTTACAAATTCAAGAATATACCCAATGACCTTCCGGCTAAATGACCAGAGTACAACTATTAAGTATCAACACTACTTTCTCCACAAAATAGGTAAGGTTATATATATATATATATATATATGTTCTGTTTCCAACCCTTCAATGAACAGTTGTCAAGGTAGTTGACCAGAGCAAGGAACCTTGTTGTTAAGTTTCCTGTTATGAATGCTCTTTGCAAAAATGCTTTATAAGTGGAAGGATTAACCCATGCTACAAGGAAAATCTGTCACCATATTCCTCCACTCTAACTAGTAACTGCCAAATTAAGGCCCCCGCCCCAGCTTGCCTCTTCTTTGCCGACTCATAAATTTTATCATACATGGTCTTCAATAGAATATCCTTGTCAGCTAGTCCTTGGCTGGCTGTTCGCACACACCAAAGAGCCAACTTCTGTGAAGAGAACCAGTTTTATAAGCACATCATCCCCATCGCTTATGTGAGAATCCACCCACAGGGAAAGATAACGAGTCTTTGCTTCCAAATCAGCATGTGGTATCCTACAATACATATACAACATAGGTTATAAAGAGATAAACATTGACATTTCATGAATAGAAGGTAAAAATTCTCAATGAAATATACACTTTAAGTGGTCTATGAAACCAATCTGATCCATCATCATCTACCCTGCCAACTATATATGCAAGAGCCATGCTTGGATAAACTTCTACAGGCCAGAAAGAATGACAAGATATTTTCTCCATAAGTTTGAAATTTGGTTGCTGTATCAACCTCTAAAATGCATTGTAATGTTCCCCATATTGGCCTAAGCAGCCCAAATGAGATAAGGAAAAGCAATCACTGTTGGTAATTGTAGCAGACAATATTCATAAGACATTATAAATTCGTACTAAAAGTAAAATTTATCAACCAGCTATCAGGGTATGCATGAACTGAAGCAAGCCAATGTTCTCAATTGCTGAGTTCTGTATAAAGTCTGATCCAAGTGAGGCTGCCCAGTCCCCGGGATTTACTTCCGGTCCCTTAGTTGTATTCAGGCCATAAAACCCCTCGAGTCCAACAGTTTATTAAATGTTTTTGATCCAGACTCTTGACAAAAGCAGCCATCTCAGTGATCCAAACTAATAGCATTAATACAATTCTAATAGATCCACAAAAGATGAACTGAAAGTCTGGAAAAAGAACCCATATTACATCAAATATTTAGAACAAAGAATCGGAAACTAGGAAAACTAAAGAAACCATAAAAGAAAAGTGCAGAAAATCCTCAATAAACTATATTCAATATCAAAAATACTGAAAACCACTTAGATAGAAAACTATAACAATCTATTGATGCTTAGAGACGAAAAAGAGGAAGGCTCTCTAATCTAAAGTTAAACCAATCTTATTTGAGGTGTAAATAAATCGGATCAGATTTGAATAAAAAAAAAAATCTTATTTGTTTGATTCAATTCAAAGTCTATTTGATTATTCAAAATAATTTTAAGATTATATTAATATTTATATATTTATTTATTTAATTAAATTAAAATAAAATAAAAATATTTTTTATTATTGGAATAACAATCCAAATCAAACTGGATTAATTGAATTATCAAAAACATAATCCAAATTTAACCTAATTTAAATTGAATCTGTCGGAACAAATTAGTGTGTATATACTTTTTTTTTCCTTAAACAAACATTCTAAATAAACTAATAATAACTAAACTATATATTTCTCTCTAATCTAAAGTTAAACCAAAATATTTGTCGTTAGGAAAAACGGCAAAGCTCCTCTTTATATATTATTATCTCCCAGAAACGGAAAGCTCAATCGATTGGAAAAGAGGGTTTCTCGCGTCCCTTCCGTTCCATCGCGCGTATAATTTGATTATTCATTTTTTATTTTAACGTTCGTTTAAAACCCTAGCCTCTTCGTTTCTTTCTCTGGGGGAAGATGTCTTTTGATCTGATTTTGAAGCCGTCATGTAGCGGCTGCGGGTCGAGCCAAGATTTGTATGGAACCAACTGCAAGCACATGACCCTGTGCGTCACCTGTGGCAAAACCATGGCCGAGAAGCAAGGCAAATGCCTCGAATGTGGCGCCACTGTCACCCGATTGATTCGAGTTCATTTTCCCTCTTTACATCTTATAATTATATTATGTTTCAATAATAGTTTTGCAGTACTTGGGTTAATTGTCGAACATGATTTTTTGAATTTATGTCGATGGAAATAGCATGTACTAGTATTTAATAATCCCTTCTCAGCTGGAATTCAATGTAATTTCCGGGTTCTTTTTTGAATTCAGGAATACAATGTTAGAGCAAGTCCTAGCACCGACAAGAACTACTTTATTGGTAGGTTTATGACTGGGTTGCCCAATTTTTCAAAGAAGAAAAATGCTGAGAATAAATGGTCTGTGCAAAAAGAAGGACT
Organism: Fremontodendron californicum; assembly: GCA_030761205.1. Taxonomy (NCBI): domain Eukaryota; kingdom Viridiplantae; phylum Streptophyta; class Magnoliopsida; order Malvales; family Malvaceae; genus Fremontodendron; species Fremontodendron californicum. The sequence continues at coordinate 334,818 of JAULJL010000027.1, forward strand.
ACAAGGACGCCAACTTACTGATGCTTTGCGGGTATCGTCTTATCCTTTTCAGCTGTTGCTTGCATGTTCCTACCTTTCATTGTAAGACGAGATAGCTAAATATGTAGTGCCTGCATACTCCAAATTCCCGGAAAAGGTTGAGAACATTGACAAGTATGTCTTTAAAGAAAGTTTTATGAGTTCTTTCTCGATTTTAAAGCTAGACCCATTTTTTTTTTCTGTCGGCATATCATGTCTTTTTGCTTGCTGTAGAAGTAGGAGTAAAAAGTGGAATATAACATCATTTTGCTTAGTTACACAACCAAGGTTGATAATTACATGAATATAATAAGTAAATTCTATATTCTGAGGAGGAAAATTTTCCTTTTACTTGGACTGATATATTATGCCCTTATTTACTTTGACGCTGACCGTCATTATTGTTAACTCGTATTATGTAGGAGAAATATAAGAACAAACCTTGGCTATTGGAGGATGAAACAGGCCAGGCTCAGTATCATGGTCATCTTGAAGGTTCACAGTCCGCAACTTATTACCTGCTTATGATGCAAGGAAAGGAATTTGTAGCTATTCCGGCTGGTTCTTGGTATGAATGACGTATATAATTGTTTGTTTTGAATGCTTAACGCTGTTCCCACCATTCATTGCACTATTGTAATAGGTTATTTGTAGTGAAATATTGATATATTTGAATCTTGTTAGAAGGATTTTTCAGTGGTGGTACTCTTTGACAGGTACAACTTCAACAAGGTTGCACAATATAAACAACTTACATTGGAAGAAGCAGAAGAAAAAATGAAGAACAGGAGGAAGACTGCCGATGGATATGAGAGATGGATGATGAAAGCCGCAAATAATGGAGCTGCTGCATTTGGCGAAGTAGAGAAAATTGATGACAAGGATAGTAGTGTTACTGGTGGGAAGGGGCGTAAAAAATCAACTGGTGATGATGATGAAGGTCATGTATCAGATAAAGGAGAGGAAGATGAAGAAGAGGAAGCAGCCAGGAAGAATAGGCTTGGACTCAACAAAAAAAGTGGTGATGATGATGAAGAAGGTCCAAGGGGAGGTGATCTTGATATGGATGATGATGATATTGAGAAAGGTGAGCTTTTCTCATGTTTATGTCTTAGTTGGTCGATTTTCTTATTCATTATTGTTTTGGTTTATAGACTATTTTGTTTAATTCTCCATGTTGAGGCAGAAGCTCAATGAAATTAACATAGAAATAATATAAATTAACTGGTGTGAGAGACGATGTGACACCTAATTATATCTTCTGAATGCAGCTGTCCCATGAATTGGACCTTTACTATCCATAATTTTTGAATAAATGGTTAAAATGCATTTATGTACGTTGTAGTTAACCCAAAATTGTCAGGTTTAAGCCTTAAAGCTTCGCTGAATCTACTTTATGGAAAGGATTCATCTGAAAATTTTTTTCTTTCCAAAATATATTGAACTGAATAACAGAACTACCTGAAAAGGTATATGCTAATGGTGTGCACATGCATGCCATGTACATACATCTAACACTGAAGGTCCCTAGCTTTTCTCTTTTCTTAGCAGAATTGGTGCTTCACCCCTAGTTTATTTATGTGCCTTTTTGTTTAGGTGATGATTGGGAGCATGAAGAAATATTCACTGATGATGATGAAGCTGTTGGTAATGATCCTGAGGAAAGGGATCTGGCCCCTGAAGTTCCTGCTCCTCCGGAAATCAAGGAGGTATATTTTATACGTTTTATCAAATTGCAAGTTAAGGGTAGCATTGCCTTGTTAAGATATTGATTGTCTCATAAGAATCAGTTCAAGCCTCATAAATACTCCAAGATAATAGGTTAATTTTAGAGATTTAGCACTTTGTACTGGATGAGACTTCATTCCGCCCTTTTTTTCTTTAATTTCTCTATTCAAAGACTGCTGCATAGATCTTGTTTCATCACAGTGGGTTAAGGGGAAAGTGAGGTTTTCATAAATAAAATCTACTAGTAATAAACAGAAGTAGTTGAGAACATCTACTAGTAATAAACAGAAGTAGTTGAGACCATCTTATAGATATCTAAAAGAGGTTCCCTCATTCTGCACCAAAAGAATATATGAGAAGAATGCCAATAAATGTACATTTCCAGTTTCAAGAAATAATTTAATATACAATTTTCTAGGCTTGAGAGTTTAGAGTTACTTGTTTGGTGATCGGCTGCTTTATTTCGATGGGTTTGCTCTGCTCATATGCATCATTTGAATTGTCACTTGTACCTGATTCAGAGTAATGTTATGCTAGTTACTGCTTGCATTTCTTTCTTTTTTTCTTCATCAAAATAGTTTCTTACTTCTGTTGCTGAGGTGGTATTTCTTTTATTATTTTATAAAGCATCATCATGACTGGAATTTGATCTCCTTTATGGCAATACTAGATAAAATTTTCTGTTTTCTTTCAGGACGAAGATGAGGAGGACGAAGAGCAGGAAGGAGGGCTGAGTAAGTCTGGAAAAGAGTTGAAGAAGCTATTAGGGAAAGCTGGTGGGCTTAGTGATTCAGATGCAGATGATGACGATGACGATGAAGATGTAAGTTTTTATGATACCTAATGGCTGATTGTAATACTTTGTTAGCTAACAAAAGCTAACAAGATTAATGTAGCTTTCTTTTATTTCATCATTCTGGTTTATCATTTTCTGTATAGTTATAGTGCATGTGTCATCTCTTCTTCAGTAAGAGAGAACTAACTGATCAGGTGCCTGCTTTTACTTGAATTTTTGTGTGGTGTCTATTCCAATTATGCTTATGCCAAGAGGGTTTGTTGTTTTTGCTTCTACAGGTGGATGATGATATGAGCTTTAATCCTGTACTAGCTCCTAAGCAGAAAGATGCACCTAAAGAAGAACCTGCTGACAACAGTCCAATGAAACCAGCACCTTCAGCTTCTGCTCGAGGAACCCCGAATGCATCTAAGTCAGCAAAGGGAAAGAGAAAAGCAAATAGTGATGATACGAAAGGATCTAATGGTGCCCCTCTGAAGAAGGTTAAATCAGAATCCGTATGTTACCAGAGCTCATAACCTTTACTCTTTGCACCTGTAGATATTTTTAAGAAGAAATTTGTTTTAAGTGTTAACTTAATTTGTACTTTTTGAGGGGCAGGAGTCAAAATCTTCTGTGAAAGAGGAAAGTGCACTTGCTTCCAAAGGCAGTGTACCTTCCAAAGGCACACCATCATCTGCAAAAACTGGATCAACATCAGCTGCTGGTGCATCATCATCTTCAAAAGCAGGATCAGCATCAACTGCTGGACCTGTAACTGAAGAAGAAATTAGGGCTGTTTTATTACAAAAGGCACCTGTAACGACATCAGATCTTGTTGCTAAATTTAAAGCTAGGCTAAAATCTCCAGAGGTATACTGTCTTCCATAATCCATTTTTTTGCCTGTTTTGTTGGTTTAATAGTATTTATTGCTGCGTTTTCTGAAATCTATAATCATTTGATCCTTTAGGTCTATATGTTCAGCATTTATAGGTATCTGAATTGTGTATATAGTTTTTAATTTGTTATTAGATATGATTGTTTTAAGTTTCAGATTTGGAGGCCCTCATCCTTTCTCAAGGTAGAAAATCTGGTTTTCATCTCAGAAGAATAAACAGTTTAGTATCATAGATATGGTGCTTGCGTTTTAGTAACTTGACTAGGTTGTTGTTCTAGACCAAGAAGGCAAGATAAGCCCTTTAAAATAAAGAGATTAAATCTAAAAACAAAAAGTTTTACAGGGGTTATGCATTTGTTTCTGTCTCTCTTCTCTTTTGTTTTCTTTTTGAGGTATTAAGTAGATAAATATCTCTTTGGTGCAGGACAAGAAGGCTTTTGCAGATATTCTTAGGCGAATTTCTAAGATACAAAAGACAAATGGACCTAATAACTATGTTGTCTTGAGAGAAAAGTAAAGTAATGGTTAGATCTCCATGTTTTAACTTGGTGCTGTAATCAATTTTGTTATGCTTTATTCTCAAAAGAGAGAGGGAAAATGGTGGGGCTGCCTGGAAGGATATAATCAATCATCAATATTCATGCATTTTCTGGAAATTGATTTGGCAAGAAGGCCAGAAACAAGAGGTGGTAAGAGGATATTTGGTCTATTATCCTTATAATCAGGTTTTCTGTTATCTTGTGAATTTTAAGACGGTTACCTTACCTGGACATTGCACAGCAACATGTATTTTCTAGAATTTACAGTCTCACTTTTTGTTATCGGGACTTACCATATTAATTAAGTTAATAGATGAATGGGTAAAGAATCCGCACCTAAGTTCTAAATTTCAGGTTTAGGTGCCGCCATTTCCATATTAATAATAAGCCGTATGGTTCTTACTTCTTAAGCAAAGAATCAAATAACCAAAAAACAATGTTGTTGATGAAGATTCTCAATACAAAATTTTGGTCAACTTTGAGGCATTTAGAAATGCAAATATAGTATAACTTGTTCTGATTCTTGGACACATTATTCGGGTATCTTCACTTAAAGATTTTCCACAGATAAAAAGATGATTATATAAAGCCAGGGGCTTGCTGTTGCTAAATGTCCGGTTAAGCATTTTCCATGTGAGCTGTGGCTTTGCTTTGCTTTGCTTTTTAACCAAAAAAATTTCCTTTTACATTGTAAGATTTGGAGCCTCTCGTTCCTTAATATTGTATCTGTTATCTTATTCAAAGAATCGGTTTGATTAAGTGAAGTAAAAGAAAGGATTATATAAGAAAATGACCTTTGCTGAAATCCTCCTCAATAAGATTTCATTATTTAGTAGCGTTAAATAAACCCTACTTTAAACTCTAAACTGAGCAACAAGTTTCTATATGTGACCAGAAATATTTCGTCCACGTGGAAAAGCGTTAATCAAATCCCAAAATCTGAAACATCTGTATTTCTAGCATTTCTCTTTTCTTCCCTTCTCTTCAATTAGGAAAATAATAAAAATTAAACCTGAATAACTTTTGATTTTGATTTTTTTTTTTTTTTTCATTTGTATATACTCCTCCTATTCGTTTTTCATGTTCCAGAAAATTAGTAACAAAAAAAAAGGTCTCTTTTGCTTTGCTTTGCTTGGCCTGGCCTCCTCGCCTTTTTATTATTCTTATTCTCTCTGTCACTCTTTCGCTTGCTCTCATGCGGGTTTCGATTATTTACTGCAACTAAAAGCTAAACCCAGGTTTCTAACTCCCTCTTTTGCTCCCATACTGCTTTTTTGTTTGCACCTGTAAGTTTTTCTCTGGTTCTTCTGTCGATCTTTTAGGTTCAAGATAGTGAGTTTCTTTCTGCTTCAGATTTAATTTTGAGTGGTTATTTTCATTCTTTACCATGTTAAATTTTAGTTTAGTTGGTTTCCTTTTTCTGGGTCTTGTTATTTGATTCAGTTTCTTTAGATTTTTGTAATTAATTAGCTTAAGAGTTTGAGTGGAGTTCTATTTTTTAAAGCTTCTGGTGGAAACTGGAATTCGGATTTTTAAATTTTGGTCATGGAAAGCTTAATGGGAGTAGTGTGTATATATATATATATATATATATATATATATATATATATATATATTCTATAATTGGTCAATTTTCTTGGTTTAGGTATCTTTTTCATGGTTGAATCCATGAAACTCTTGTTTGGATCCAATCAATAGTTGTCCTTCAATATAAAAAGTTCACTTCATGGTTTCTGCCTAATTTTAATGTAGAGTAGTTTAAGGTTTGAATGTTGCCTAGCTTAAAGAAGGAATAAAGATGTGGTCTCATCTTGTTGGAATAGCACTATTGGTCCAAAAACTTGAGTGTAGCATCTGATTCCAAAACCCATGGTTATCGTTCAGTTTCCATTAAAAAAAAAACTTTTTAGTGCTTTCTGTTCTTTCTCTTTTTCCCTTTTCTTGTTGGGGGGTGCCAATGAGGATGTGCCAGGTGGGGTACTGGTTTCTATTGGTTCAAATCGCTACCCTGTAATAAAAAGGCTAGAGGTTTAGATTGAGTGAAATGATACATAAAGACATATGATGTGCACGATTTTGGCCTGGATGGAATTTTCATATCTGTTTAAGGTTGCTTATTTTGAATCCACGGGTGCTTTCTGTCTATCATATGTCTATTTGTTAGCTTTGTTGATTGGGCAAAGGCTATACATTTTATTCATTAGGTGTCTTTACACCATGTTGAAGTATGTTTCAGAAAGAAAAAAAGGGTCAAAGTGCATGCATATTTAAGATATTTTTATGTGCCTATGCTTTTTTGCAACTTCTATATATCACTTGGCTTAATAGAATTATTCATGTTTCTTTCAGTAAGTCCCAGTTGTCATCTCTTTCAAGGTAATTTGGTATCTCAGGCAGCAATCTTTTTCCTGCACCACAAACATATGTGTGTTTTCTTTCAACGATTGACATTAAAGTAAAGAGCCATGCAAAAGGAGAATAATACAGCACTCTCATCAGCTGCTACTCGGATTCGGCACCGTAAACGATCTAATGAGGTTGGTTACTCAAATGTTGATGTGTTTTGTTCTGTTTCCATGTTTATGGCCATGGCCTCATGGGTTCCTGAAGTTGTCACATTATAAAGGAGATTTCCATTTGGAAGCAAGGTAAATTTTTATCTTAACTTCTTAAAATTCAAATATGCTATCAGGTTATTCTAGAACCTAGCAAAGCAAATGGTGGAAATTTGCTTATTGATGACCGTAACAAATACAAATTGATGTGGATCCGGACACACTCTACTGTTTGGATGATTGGCGGTTTTGCATTAATTGTCTACATGGGTCATCTCTATATTACAGCTATGGTGGTGGTTATCCAAATATTTATGGCAAAAGAGCTGTTCAATCTACTCAGGAAAGCACATGAAGATAGACATCTTCCAGGATTTAGGCTATTAAATTGGTGAGAATACTATCTTTTCCTTGAAATGGCAACCGAGTATTTTCGTTCCGTAGAAATTAGTCTTGAATCTTATTAGCATCTTCTTTCATATCATTAGAATGTATTCATCTTTGTTTTATGGGCACAGGCACTTCTTCTTCACTGCAATGTTATTTGTATATGGTCGCCTTCTCAGTCAACCACTCGTCAATGCCATAACTTCGGATAAATTTTTGTATCAGTTTGTCAGCAGCCTTATCAAGTATCATATGGCTATCTGTTACTTCTTGTACATTGCAGGTTGGTTAAGCATATTATTTTATGTTTTCACTGAATGCATGGAGGAATAATTATGTCAAGCATTTATCAATTGATATCTTAAATTTCTCTTTTGAGCAAAGTGGGACTAGATGTTTTATGTTTCTGTGAATATCTATATTGTTTTCTTATATGCTAGATGGTTTTCTTGTTATATGGTTTTCTTGTATCAGGTTTTATGTGGTTTATTCTTACATTGAAGAAGAAGATGTATAAGTATCAGTTTGGTCAGTATGCATGGACACATATGATTCTGATTGTGGTGTTCACACAGTCATCCTTTACTGTGGCCAGTATCTTTGAAGGAATTTTTTGGTACTTTTCTTTCTCAAGCACCTTTCCTACGTCGGTGCACGTATACATAGATGTGCACATACATATGTATACAGTCAAAATGAAAAAAATAGAAAAGGTCTATGTTTTGTAATTTTTAATCAATTCAATGTTGTTGGTACTTTGACTGTACTCTCTTTCTCTCTCCCTATTCTTCTTCTTCTTCTTAACCCAAAGTACTTCCTTTTCCAGGTTTCTTCTGCCAGCATCGCTTATTGTTATCAATGACATTTTTGCTTATATCTTGGGTTTCTTCTTTGGAAGAACCCCATTAATCAAATTATCTCCAAAGAAAACATGGGAGGGATTTATTGGAGCATCTGTTACAACTATCATCTCTGCATTTGTGGTGAGCATAGTTTTTTTTCTAGTTTGGAGTTGACTCCATCTTGTTTGTAGTTAGGGTTTCATTCATCTTCCAGTTTTACATCACTAGATAGGAAAATTCACTAGTTACACATGTCAAATAATGCAATAATTCAGGTGACTATATAAATTCATTTTGAGGCTATGCAGTGGCAAGCATCCTTCTCAATGATCATTCGTGAAGGATTTATTAAACATCTTGTTCTCTTACGTTTGAATGTGAAAGTTCATCCTAAACCTGTAATCCAAAGATCTAATGCCTTGAATAATGGTGTTTAATAACAAGTATATTTTAAACACTCATTTTTGTTTTCATTTTCTTAGCACTTTTTCATTGTGCTCCTATAACAGGAATACATGAACCTTTAGTGGAACTGGGAAAGTTGTGTTATTTTCCTTTTGTTTTATGTATAAATTTTCATCCTAGTAAGTCTTCATAAACATGGAGTGAGTTTTTGCATATGCAGCTTGCAAATATCTTGGGTCGTTTCCAGTGGCTAACCTGTCCAAGGAAGGTAATTGCTGTATTCAACCTATCCTTTGATCCTTCAAGAAGCATGCCAGTTTCTTTTTCAGAAAACTTAGGGTGTGAGGGTAATGATTGCAGGATATATCGACTGGTTGGCTTCAATGTGACCCGGGTCCATTGTTTAAGCCAGATTATTATACTTTACCAGGATGGATTTCTCAATGGGTAAGTTTACATTTAATTGTATCTGATTTTATTGCCCTAATTATTCCTTCAGTTGGTATGATTTGAAAAGAGAGGATTACACTTTAACTTTCCCATAAAAGTTTGTCAGTATGAACTTCTACTCTAATTGTTCCAAACTCCCTGGTCAAAGGGGGAAGACCAGATGTTTGAATACGGACAGACAGTCACCAGAAAACTTATTGTTCAATTTGGATGTATTTCTTACTAAAAAATTAACCATCTCTGTTGATGAGATGCCATATTTCCGTTCCTGCTAGTTACAGATGATAAGCCTTTTAAAAACCTTTAGTGTCTTCATCAATGTCAATTAGTTGAATGATTGTCACCTCAACTCAAAGTGCTTGGGTCTCTTTAAGTCCTGTGGTCAAATTCTAAGGCCGGGAACTTTAATAGGGATAGGTTTAAAAGTTAGTTGTGTTATTAAAAAGGTGGAAATGCTATTTTCTCAGTTACAATGTTCCATCACCTGTTATTCTTTTTTGCAGTTTACTTGGAAAGAGATCTCTATTTTGCCAGCTCAGTGGCATGCTTTATGCCTTGGTTTGTTTGCATCAATTATAGCACCTTTTGGGGGCTTTTTTGCAAGTGGTTTTAAAAGAGCTTTTAAAATCAAGGTATGAACTCATTTCCTATTCTCTATTCAGATTTTTGCATAGCTTTCTTTGAGATGCTGACTCAGGTATTTTCTGTTAACTCCTGCTTTCAATATTGCTGCAGGATTTTGGTGATAGTATTCCTGGGCACGGTGGAATTACAGATAGAATGGATTGCCAGGTGAGAAAAATGAGACTTTATTTTTTTATCCTAGTTCAACATTTCAATGAAATATCGTGTCAGTATATCTAAGTTAAAGATATTATATTTTAGCTCTTACAAACAGAAAAAGATAAAAGTGAGAAAAAGGAAGTGGAAGGATGGATCATTATTAATTTAAGTGGTAAAGTCCTGAATGGATCAACATTTTATTAGAATGTTGCTTCAATGTGTCTATTATGTGGCTCTGACTTATTGGGTCATTTAATGTAGATGGTAATGGCGGTATTTGCATATATCTATCACCAGTCATTTGTTATGCGTGAAGGCATCTCCATTGAAATGATATTGGACCAGGTAAATCTTCAGTGTCACACTTAGCTGTTTCCTGTTTCCACTTGGGTCCATAATCGTAAATGGGTACTATTAAGTATATTTATACCTAGTATTTGTTGCTATGCAGATATTGAGGAGCCTTACTTTTGAGGAGCAGCAAACTCTTGTCATGAAGCTGGGGCAGATCTTGCAGGAAAGAATTGGACATTCTTAAATTATGTTGTTGGGCGCTTATAAATTATAATTCTGTGCAAGCTATTGTCTCTTCCTTTCTCCACCATGTATTGTAGTACATGGTGGTGTAACAACAAACGAGGAAAAGAAAATGCTTTTGTATATGGTGTTGTGTTCTTGTTGCGGGTTTTGGTTCTAGGATAGGAAGCCAGACTGGCCTTCGGTTTAGATTTTTGCTAGTTCAATCGAAGTTTCAATTTCAAATGTGCCAAGAGGCGTGCAAGGGTCGTTGGATTTGGACCCCAAACAAGTAGGCAAGCTTATATCAATCCATTTGAAGAGTTCCGACAAAAGAAAAATGATTTTATTGAATCTGGTCTAAACAATCATCATCTGTTTGCAAATTTCATTGGTTGGCAATACAGAGGTCAACGAGGCTTAACGATTGTGCTTCCGACTGAAAGTTTGAATAATCATTCCAGGTCTCACACGCAACCAAATTTAACTGAAAACGTAAAAGTAAAATATAATGCAATATGATGCAATTTTCCCACTTCTCAGCAGCAGCAGAAAGGAGGCAAGGAAATCAAAGGAGCTTTCATCTGGATGTAATGCTGATAAATTAACCCTTCATATAAGTGCCATGAGAGAAGCATGCAAAGATAAATAGCTTCGTCATGGACTACAACGTGCTAAAGAGGAAATTTGGACAGACGCAACAGCCACCAAACTTTAGCACTCAGTAAAGGAAACAAATAATTTAACAGAACCAAAATTCATAATTTGCCTAGTGTCCAGCAGCAAATTTATCTCAGCATTGCCATTCCAAAAAAAACAAACCTAACTATCAAGACACTTCAAACAAAAGCACTTAAATATGGTACATCCTCTACTTTTATAAAGTAAATTTCAGTGAGATCCCGACCAACAACTTCAATAATTTAATCATCCTTTGGATCCAATCCAGAAGAACCAAAAATTTAGACATATCCTTTCATTACTTTTCTTGCCTACCTCCCATTACGGGGAAAGAAAAACTATATTTCAGACTTCCCTCCATAATTTCTCATTGTATTTTTGGTTTCTCAATCTTCACATATGGGAGAATGCCCATAAAATAGACAACTTTTGGGGCCCATCCCCGCTGCTGAGCACGACAAAACATTAGAAATGTGTTTGCGAAGTAGCAATTGAAACCCATTAAGAGATGCCAGAGGGCATGACCCTGAGGGTTGATTGGCCACCTCGATATCTGTTTGCAGAATACACGATCACAAAACCAGCATAAACTACCTAGGAAAAGAGTAGCCACATACAACTTTGCAAGCCACTTAGCAGAGGCATCTTGGGTGTGAATGTAGTACTTATACATTCGAGGGATACAGAGAAGGCAGAGAATCACATAATGCACCTTGAAGCCAATGCCAAAACGAATGACAGAATGAACAACAGCAAAAACAGCACCATAGAGAAAAAGGAAAGTGGGCATCGTGCTGCGATAGTGCCAATCTGGTGAGTAGAGGATGTACATATAGAGAAGCATCTCCCATACCATAGGAGTTTCATCACTCTGTTGTTGCCTGGATGCAAATCAATCAAACAATTACCATCAGTGAAGAAGATGCCACTATAAGTTAAGGCAAATGATAAAGATTGATGCATTCTATGTCTAATAAAGCATGAATGTCAAGAAAACTATTTTCTTACACCTTCCAGTTCTACATGAGCTCTTTAATCACACAAAACATTATAAGTCCACAGGTTTATCAATTGATACACCAAAATTATTTAAACCAGAGCATAAACTCAAAATATTGTATTGGAGCAGCCAACTACCTATTAATTATGAAATATGAACTACAGAACGATAGCCAAGATTGACACTTACACACGTTGCAAGGTGGCATGGTATAACATGCTTCCAATGGCAAGTATCATATTAGATACGTGAAGAATGCTGAATCTTTTCTCAAACCTTTGTCTTAAGGCATTTACAAGACCAATGAGTGCTAAAAGAACGGTTGGGATATTTGATATGGTATTGTAAAATTCTGCGATATAAGAGGAGTAGGCATAATTCTTCTCGCAACACTCAATACTAGATGTAACAGGACCCCAAAAGCTTGATATTCCATCTGCCATTCTCCGCTATAAAGGCATGCAACTGGAAATATACTCAATTGATCTCCGGTCTCAGAAGGTTGTAGAGCTCATAAAACCTTCAAACCATGTCCTGCAAAAAACAAGTTCCAATGTTAAGCATTTACAAGAGGAGGAAGATGACCACGAAATATCGTGATGAAGCATTGCAGGGAAAGATGGAAGCACATCGTAATTACTTTCTTTCAATATTACGGAAAATAATTAAGCTAAAACAATAAGCTCCATTCCAGTTTAAGCTAGACTTTAAGGAGAAAGTGAAACAACAGAGAAGGAAAATATTGAGCTTCATCTCAATCTCCACCTAATAAGATTAAAAAAAATACCCAAAAAGCAACAGCTTAAAGATCAATCTACAATTTTGTCACTAAAGATAGTCAATCTATAAAGCAAAGATCAGCTGAACTTGAATTAAATCAGACACTAATCAAGAAGCTTAATCATGGTCTCATTTTTACCAAAACTCAAAGATTTGCACTGTTTAAGCTACCTATAAAGCATTAGCTATCATTCACATCTCAACATTCAATAATTCCTTAAGCAATTAATCCAAAATTCAGTTACATCATGCTATAAACCGAACGCTCAGATTCCAGTACGAGGATATATATATATATATATATATCCCTTTGCCCCAAAGAAACTGAAACAAACCACATCTACCAAATTTTATTAAATAATAACAAGAAGATAAAGTGTTAGACTGAGTTAGAATTTATTGAACACGGAATAATAAAAAGAGAAGGAAAAATCGAACCTTCTTGCCGGAGATAGATCTCATTATTCTCTGCTGGAATAATGAAAAGAAACACAAGGTTTACGTATTTTTTAAATCGAAAGTAGGCATAACCGGGGAATCTGTTTTTTTAGACTTTTAGGCATTCGAGGCAAAGAGAGGGAGAGAAAGAGGGGTTCTAATTTTATTTTTATATAAAATAAAAAAAATAAAAAAAACTTTAATTTTACTTATTTGGGAGAGAAATCCCCACGAAGGTGGCAAATTTGAGAATGGGCCTAAATCAGTCGAGGGAAGCCCATAGCCTTTGACATGGATTCCTGAAGAGTGGTAGAGCAAGAATGGGCTTACCTCTTACCCAAAGTAATGAACTCAATGACTTTTTTTACCCTGCTTGTCCACCCAACCAATGCCACATTTTCAATTTGGCAGTTTATAAATTTATATTTACTTTACATATTTATTTCATAAATAAATTTAATAATAAAATATATTCAAATCAAAATAATAGTTTAATACCTTATTCCATAAAAAAATTAATACTAGTATTCTTTTCTTATAAATAAATAAATAAGAATTTGTTAACGAGTGTTTTTAAAATTAGTTAACATATTATTTATAATAATATTTTTATATTAAATGCAATAGTTTATAGTTATAAGCTATTGTGATAGTTCTAGTACATTAAAATTAAAATATTTTTTTAATATGATAATCTTAAAGAGTGATTTTAAAACACTAGTTAGCAAAATCTAATAAATAATAGTGTGATTATTTATAGTAGGATAAACTTGTCACAAGTTATTATAATATATCGTTTTAAAATTAATATGTAATTATAATAACATATTCAATTCCCATATGGATCAATGTTTTTTAGCTGGAATATTTATATATGCCTCTTCTTGTTGACTAAAAGGTTCATTGCTGCAATTTGGAAGCTTTTGTCCACTCACAAGTAGGATAAACTTCCCCTTGGTCAATGTACCAAGCTGGATTCATACACCTATACTATACTATAATCGTAAGGGTAAGGGCAAGGGGGTATAAATCTATTCCAATTAGGAATTAGCTTTGACTTGGTTCATTGCTTAGCTAATGTTAAAATTATTATAACCACCAAATAACAGCTTTTTCTTTTTTCATGTATCACCCATTCACCGGTGGAATATCACATCCTTTAACCTTATCAAATTATTATATCATGGAATATGGATAATAATGTTTGTTTAAGTACTCGCATAATCCCTGTATTATAGTGAAAAGAGTAATTTAGTTCCCGTATTATAAAAATGAGTAATTTAGTCACTGTACAATTGAAATAGGTGTAAATAAGTAAAATTGATAATGATGTTAATGAAAAGCGTTAAAATGCTGATGTGGACTCGTAAAATCTAACAGTATTAATGACTTAGAATAAAATATGACTTGAAATATATCTAAATCTATTAGATTTTACGAGTCCACGTTAGCATTTTAACGGTTTTTCATTAAAACCTTTATCAATTTTACTTATTTGCACCTATTTCAATTGTATAAGGATTAAATTACTCACTTTTACAGTACAGAAATTGATTTACTCTTTTCACTAGTACATAGATTGATTTACTCTTTTTACTATAGTATAGAAATTATGTGAGTACTTAAACCTAATAATGTTTCATCAAAGGAAATCAAATTCATTGTACCTGTCTCTGTCTGTCTAGACATAAACCTAGGTTCATTCAACAATTGGTAATTCCAAAACTGGTTAATAACCGTTCAGATTTGAGCAAACTCTCTGGATTCTGGTCCTTCCAAAATCGAACTTAATCGGCGTCTATTTTCCACGTCGTAGTCAGACATGTCGGTAGTGACTAGTGAAAAACTAAGAATGAATTATCCCAACAAAAAAAAAACGAAGAATGAGGTGGCATCGCAAGGCATTGTCCCTTGAGCGCGCGCATGAGCTAATCTTAAACAACTCAACTCAACCGCATGGCCTTCTAATCTAAAGCCCTGCCAAGTCAAGCTCAACTAAACAGTTGGAATATCACTATATCAGCAATAGTTTTCTCAATCATTACACCTCAATTAAACAATTAAATCAATAAATTTATAGAAATTTAAGTGATAGCTAGTTTTGATCAAGGTAAATGTACAGTTCATGTTATTAATGTCTTCTGTTTACCATGACATCCTAGCTAGCTAATTGTGTCGAACTTTTTGTTTATAGATAGTTAAACAATTGAATCTGGACTTGTAAACGGGTGAAGTTCATGGGAGGAAACACTGAAGAATCAAGTCGATCCCATTCCCACGTATATCCCGCAACTGAGATTATATATGTATCCCGCCCTATAAATATAATAACCGCTGTTTAATTTTCACCATCTTTGTGTAATATGGCGACATATTCTGCGAATCTCTTTTCCTTTTGGCCTTATTTGGAAAATTAAGGGCAGGGGAAGTTACTTTATTTGTTTCTTGATGGCGAGAATTCCACTGATGTTCAATAGGATAGCGGCGGCTTTCGATGAAGCGGCAAGAGCGCTGCCAGTACGGTTATGTGAGAGTAGCGGCAGCGACCACTCACTCTCCAGAGGATTTGACTGATCTTTCGGATCTTGTGAATTCTTTTATTGAGAGCAATTGCGGTGTACTTGAAAGTGATGAGGGTAAGATGGAGCAAGATAAGGAAAATGAGAACGATGGATCAAGGGGTTATTGATCAGACTCTGAGACCAAAGATACGTTAAAGAGTTTGGTTGGTAATAACATATGTGATGGGAACGAAGATGATGAGGTGAAGCACAAGATTCTCGTACAGACAGAACTTGCTTGTGGGAGTATAGAGGACATGTCTTCTTGAGGGTTTTAAACGTCGGTTGATGTCTCGTTTGCGAGACCAGGGCTTTGATGCTGGTTATTTTTTGTTTTACACCTTCGTTCATCTGCTAATTTTCCTATATTTCATTAATTCCTAGTTTTAGGGTCAATAAATTTAGAATTGTAGAGAACCAACTTTGAATTATAATTACATATTGTAGATGAGTTTTTAGAGAAAAAAACTACGTATAGTAGAATATAATAGTTCAAGTTCAGTTCGTTTTATGGAATGTTTTTGCATTATTAGGAAGTACATAAATATTGATTTTAATTGTGACATAATGATTTTTTTAAAAAACTGCTTAAACAGGAGTATGCAAATCTCGGTGGGAGAAATTTTGGGCGGCATCCCGCTGGGAATTATGAATATGTAGATGTGGGACGCGTTACATTATTGAAGTAAATCTTGCTGGAGAATTTGAAATAGCTCGACCGACAACAACTTACACTTCATTAATCGATGTTTTCCCACAAATTTTCGTGGGAAAACCAGAAGAACTCAAGCATATTGTGAGGCTGATGTGCAGAGCAATGAGAGAATCAATGAAAAGTAAGGACATGAAGGTGCCTCCTTGGAGGCGAAATGGGTACATGCAGGCCACGTGGTTTGCTCATTACAAGCGTACAACCAATGAAATTTCAGCTAAAAACACATCAGAGAAAAATGACGCAGATGCAACCAAAAGATCAATTGGGTTTGAGACGTTGGCGACGGTTTCTTACTACTGCAGAGATAATTTTGGCAGTAAGGCTGGTTTGAAAGTTGGTTATTTGGCTGCTGCCTTTAATGCAAATGGCAGCATTAATGGTTTGCAATTGTAGTCAATATTCCAGGGAATCGCGTTAATTGTGCATAAAAAGGAACAACTGTTTTTACTTGTGATGATTTGGAGTGATTTTATCTGATTAGATTTTGGACACTGCCAAGTTTCAATTGATCTTTAGGCAATTCCATGGGCCTTTTTGTAAGTTTTGGCTGGAATCCCAATTGCAGTACTGCATTCAGATGTTGCTACTAAATTGCATCTTTAATTAGAAATTTGTATCCGGAAATGGACTTCAATTGGAAACTATTTAGCTATGATCAGCTCAGCTCAGTAAAGATGAAAGTTGAGGGATTCTATGTTATGCCACCGTAATGCTGAAAGCCTTGCGGTTGCGGTGCCACACGGTCCGTTTCAGATTTATATTAGCAATTGAGTTAAACTATAACTATATAAGCTTGAACATGTGTCGACATCTTGACCTACTGCCTTCTTTATGATTTGATTTGTATATAGTTTGTGTTGCCGCTGTTCCTTTACTTTTTCCTTCTCTTCTGTTGGTTTTGTCGTTTCTTTATCCTTGGACGGCATAGCAACATGAGAGTAATTAACGAAGCGATAACTCATCAAGCAGCTTTCTTCTTTTGAAGCGGAGGCAAAGACAAACCAAACATTTTCCATTAAAGCTAAAAACATGTATGCCTTTGCATATGATTCGACAGCATTTATATAACTTATAAGCCGCTGTTCTCATTTTCCTGTTCCATAGTCCATACCCCCATCGGGGCATGAAAAAAAGAAAAGAACAAGAGTTGGACCTTAACTTTAATTTAATTTTAGCCATCATTAAATACAAGTTCATCACTTCAGCTAGAAGAGGGTTGGTGCCTTTAGATTTTTCTATATAAATGTTCGTTATTTTCATCTAGAATACCATCTGGACTAACTAGAAAAAAACTTGTAAAGCTTTCAAACATCCAAAGCATGTGTCACGGTCCGCGCGATCTCGCTTGGGTCCGTTATGCATACAACAGGTTCAGACCCAGTTCGCACACAACAGGTCCAGGCCCAATATCAAAATTACAAAAAGTATCTTGACCCACCAGAATAGGCTCAATTCTTGGAGCATTCTAGAAGGTCCTGGAAGATATATTTTATCTGGAGGTTCTAGAAGCAGTAAAAGATAGTTACTGCCCAACAGTTCCAGCTTATCTAGAACTCTAAGAGATAAAGTTTAAATTCTTTTAGGCCTCTAGATAATGTAATCTTAGTCGTTCATTTGTTTAAATCTGAACCGTTGATGTAAGGGGATTCAACTATAAATAGAGGCCTCCTCCAGCCTCATTTGTATCATTCAACTCATTTGAGTAATATACTTTACTCTCTCTTGTTCTATTTTTTTCTGCTTAGCCCTAGTAACTTTTAGTTACCAGTTTCTTTCTTGAGTGTTAACAGGTTGACTTAGGCATCCAAGAAAGCGATTTCCAACCTAAGGCCGCACGGTTCGCAGGACTAAAGTTCCGAGTCCGTGACACATGCATATTGTTAAACAGACTCTTTCTTAACAAAAAAAAAAAATTGTTAATCACGACTTAAAGCTGATATTTAAGGAAAAAATATTTAGTTAATGCACTATCTTTTTTTTTGTTTTTTGAAAATAATGTATTAAATGTATTTTTTTTAATAAAAAAAATGAGTGTCTTTAAAGACACTTTTTAAAATTACAATTTTCATTACATTGAAATTCATCAAAATAATTATTAATTATTGCATTTAATATAAAATATTATTATAAATACTAATTTAATTAACCTTAACAAGTGTATTAAGTCACTCGTTAAAAATTCTATTATATATAATAATATTTTATGAAAAAAATTTCAACAATTATATTCAATACACTATTATTATTATAAATAATATATTAACTAATTTTAAAAAATATTCTTGAGGTACTTATTAATAAAATTCTTTTTTAAATATTATATTTTATTAAAATTTTGCTAATGAATGTCTTTAAGTTATATTTTAAAATTAGTTAATATTCTATCTATAGTAATAAATTTATATTAAATATAACTTTATAAATAATTTTCAATACATTTGATTAAAGATATTATTTTATATAATAATCTTAAAAAATATTTAAAAACACTTGATAACAAAATCCTTTAATTATATTTAATGATATCTATAATCTTCCGTTAACTAGATAAAAAAAATACTATGCGACTATTTTCCACCCACATGGAATTTGCATGGACGCTTAAATCAAACGTTCGGCATACCACGACTGTCGAGTGCAGTCAACAAATCAATTCAAAAGTATGTTGAGAATTTGATTGTTCCGTAGTTTTGTTTTGTTTTGTTATTTTATTTTAATTTTGAAATTTTATTGTGCAATAGTTAATTATAAAAGTTTAAGTAAATCGATTTCTTTCAGTTATTTTTTATTACTGTTTAATACATTTATTATTATCAATTAGTAAGATTTATTCATAAATTATAAAAACCAAACACATATAAATAATAATTATATTATTAAAAAATAATGAATAGAAAAATAATTGAGGATCTAGACTCAAGTAAACCGGGCCAATATTTACCAAAATATTACATCATATAATTAAGTCAGTTATTGAAATAATTACAAAACCTACGTGGCATATCTCAGTTTTTATTTAAGGAAATTTTTTCAGATTCATTAATTCAATTAATATAATAAATATTGCTATACATGTACCACAAGTTTTTAGCAAATTGTATTTGGTCTTTGCTAAGGGTATGTTCAGAGAAGAATTAAAGCCCAACAAAGAGTGCCTTAATAAGATTCATTAATTCAATTAATATAATAAATATTGCTATACATGTACCACAAGTTTTTAGCAAATTGTATTTGGTCTTTGCTAAGGGGTATGTTCACAGAAGAATTAAAGCCCAACAAAGAGTGCCTTAATAATCTCGCATGATTTTTTGGGAATATTCTAATTGAATGTGCTTTGGCTTTTCCCCTGACACAGGATGATGACATTAGTTTTTTTTTTTTTTTTTCTTTCGGTATAAGTAACTTGCAGAGCCAAAATTGCATCTTCTTCAGTAATTCTCTCTCAAAACAGCGACAGCAATTAGTGAGGCATAAAAAAAAGTGAGGCATAAAAAAAAAAGTGAGACAAGAATATTTGTCTATGATGTCGAGGATCCCAGCGAGGTTGAATAAGATAGCAGTGGCTTTCAACGAAGCAGCGAAGCTTTGCGAGAGCAGCGGTAGCGAGCACTGTCCAAAAGATTCCACTGATCTTTCAGATCTTGTGAATTATTTCTTCGAGAGAGATTGCAAGGTTGAAACTGAAGAAGGGAAGTTTCATCATCAAGAGGAGAAGGAGCAAGATGACTCCGATGGTTATTGGTCAGAATCTGAGACGAAACATATGTTATTGAGTTTGCTTCGCAACGCCCATGATGGGAACCAAGAGGAGGATGTGAAGCAAAAAATTCGGAAAGAGACAGAATATGCATGTGAGATGGTTATAGGAATAGGGTACAGGTTGTCCGAGGACTTTAAGCGTCACTTGATTTCTCATTTGCGCAACAAAGGCTTTGATGCTGGTCAGTTCTTTTTCTTAGCACTTCTGTTCCTAATCCTAATCAGAATTCAGAGGAATCAAGTAGTAATTATATACGATCATATATGCAATAATGGTATGAATATTAGGGCTGAATATATACACATGATAATTCTATGTTTTTTTTTTTTTTTTTAAATTAGGAAGTAAATAGTATTGATTTTGATATTGGCATGAAGTATTACATAGTCATAATCTTTTTACAGGTCTGTGCAAGTCCCGGTGGGAGAACTTAGGACGGCATCTGCTAGCTGGGAATTACGAATATGTAGATGTCAATACCGGGACTCGCTACATTGTTGAAGTAAATCTAGCGGGACAATTTGAAATAGCTCGACCAACAACTAGTTACGCTTCATTACTGGAGGTTATCCCGCCAATTTTCATTGGTAAATCCAAAGAACTCAAGCAGATTGTGAAACTAATGTGCAAAGCAATGAGAGAATCCATGAAAAGCAGAGACATGCACATGTCACCCTGCATGCAATCCAAGTGGTTTGCTCGTTACAGGCGTACCGTCAATGAAATTCCTGCTCGAAATGCATCACAGTTTAATGATTCTGTTTCTGCTCGATCAAAGAGACCGGTCGTCCAGACAACATCTTTCCACTGCAGAGATAATTTTGCTAGCAAAGCTGGGTTGAAAGTTGATTATTTAGCTGCTGCCTTCAACGGCACTAGCTAGGAAACATTTGTAGTCATTGCATTTGTACATAAAGAGAATAAGCTGGTTCAAGTTTTATAATGCTAGCTATAGCTGGAGAGTGGAATCATTTGTTTATGCTTTTCGTTCAAGTGTTCAATGACCTTTTGGGGTTTGGGTTTGATTAGTTAATTTAGTTAAGAGAATCTATATTTTGCTATTAAGCAAAATCAAGTTTTAGGACCTTGAGATGGACTTAACACGGGCGGATCCTGAGTCCTGAGGTGAAGTGTTGCAGTTTTGTCCTCTTCGACATTGCAATGAATATTAGGCGTACTGCGTTCTTTGTTAAGTAGCAATTATGCTTGACTTGACTAAGATCTGCCATAATAGACTAAAATGTCGACATCTTGGTCTCTGCACTTTGGGGATATTTTCATATGAACTTAAGACAAGACATTATAAGTTTTCTTACCAAATATGGATAACGTGTGAATATTGTATTTGTCTACTATTATTTCTTGGAAGCTCCATGATCAACTAATCAGAATTAAGTACACTTATTATTTACATATTTGGAAACGCAAAGTTCGTACGATTTTGATATAAGTTTATTAAGATTTAATAATAATTTTAGGTGTATCAACCCTAATACCGAACGTGTCAACATCGTCATCACAGTCCCTTAATCAATGTAGTACTAATACGACATGCTTTATCTCTTGTCATCCAAATGCTTTATCCCTTAATCGATGTCGGCTTCACTGAAATAGACTCTGCCTTGCTTTGGCAAAGCTAATTAGTTCCCTAAACCATTCAAAAACTTGTAAAACTTAGACAAAATCATGCCCACAATGGGAGATCCACTCGTTATTGATGTCTGATGAAGCATTGGAAACAGTTGGGAGATCCACTCGTTATTGATGTCTGATGAAGCATTGGAAACAGTTATTGATGTCTGATGAAGCATTGGAAACAGTTACCTTTACCGTCAGTCAAACTCCATCGTTATTGATATCTGATGAAGCATTGGAAACAGTCACCTTTACCGTCAGTCAAACTCCAACACTCTGTTTCTTTTTTTGGCCTAATAAACTCCATCACAATTAAACCTCCTTTTTTGGTCTAATAAACTCCATCACAATTAAACCTCCTAATTTTGTATATTTATATCATATTTGTATATTTTATCTTGTTATAATTATATTTAAAATATTTTATATTTATATAAATTTTAATATATTAATAATTTATATAATAAATTTTTTGACATATTTGTATATTAATATCATATCCGTATTTATTTTTCATATCGTATTATTTTGTTTCGTCATATGTCGAATATTACTAGATCTTGTCTAATCACAATGTTAATTTGTTCTTCGTTAAAATAAACTTGTTTAGAAATTGTCATTTTAAGCAAATTTCTTGTCATGTAGTTCAAACAACCGTTACTTATGCAGTTATGCCCAAGATAAATACTTTAGTGGGGCACATTTATATGAAGAAGAATAGTTGGCATGGTTTGCAGACATCCAAATTGCAAGTCTCAAGCCCAAAATCCAAGGACTAAAACTGGGCTTTAAAACATTTTAGAACGTGCAAAACGACCTAATAACTTTTTGGCAAAAAAATGTTGAAATAGTACTAAAATAATAATTTTTTGGCAAAAAATTGTCGAAATAGTACTAATTACTAGGGTAAAAACTTTTCACAGAAATCTTGTATCGAACAAGAATGATGAAAATGAATATAGACACCCATAGACGCAAACTGCAGGGAAAGCAAAGCAGATTGCCTGGAAGGTGACCAATTTTTATGTTAGAGAAGGGTCTCTCGGAAACGCTAAATCCTATGTCATTCCCTTCTTCTCTCCCCTTCTCAATTTTTCTCTTTCAAAACCACAAGATTACAAAAAAGAATTTAATAAAAGGAAATGTGAGAAGTTCGGTAAGCAGATTAGTCGACGAAGACTTCAAAGAAATCTATCACGACAACCGGCCAGTTAACTTCTCAGCCATTTGATTTGATTTAGCTACAGCCGCTTTGGCAAATCAAGATCAAGGGTACTAATTAATTCACGCCCTTACCTTGGTACATGTAGCTTTTCAATATCATTTTCTTTAAACAAAAATTGAAGAAAAGAAAATATACTAAAGATGAGAGAAACGCTAACAGAGAGGGAGAGGGAGGGAGGGAGAGACGAGTCTTGGCGTTGATAAAACCCTAGACCGTATTATTATGTTTATATAGGAAAATTCCAAGGCAAGTGGGAGGTAAGAGGAAAGATCTCAGCCGCACATCTATTATAAGGGATGGAGAATGTGATCAGGGCAAGATTTAGGTAAAGTTGACCGAGATTATTATTAAAAAACGATTAAGAATTATTAAATAAAGAATAAAATAAAAAATCATATTCTTTTTATATTTTATCAAACATTTAATATCAATCTAATCAAATTTTGTTAATAATCATAGCTTACAATTAATGTTAACAACGTAATATTTTAAAATTCTTAAATTACACAACATGTTAACTTTACAAACAAAAAAAATCATATAACAACTTCAATCAAATAACTAAAATGTTTAATCTAAAAATTTTATTTATGTTTATCATAACCTTAGACATAATTTAAAAAAAAAAAAATTATTGTTCATCACAATAAATATTTATTATTTATTAGCTATTTTACCCTATCCTCCCTATTCTCTTTCTCCAATGGTTGTCTTAAACCGTCCTTTTTTTTTTCTTCTTGTTTTCTCCAAATTGTAAAAACAAAAATTGTAAATTATAACACATCGCTAACAATCATAACAATCACGTGATATATTGATAAAGTGTTGGACTTTTAATTTTAATAATCAAGATTCAAATTTTGACAACTTTAAATATAAAAAATATATATATAACACATTTTACTTTAATTTGGGAATTAAGTACCAAGCGAAACTTATTTACTTCAAATTATTAATTTAATTTGATAAAATAAAATTCAACATCTTCAAATCTAATTTCAATATAAAAATCATTCTTTTTATTTTTTAAACTTACATATATTGATAAAAAAAAATAACTTAATTTTTAACTACTGAAGTGTCATATAAAATACCAATTTCCAATAGATTAACCCTAAACTCATTAGAACTAAATAGTAGTTTTTGAAGAGGTAGATAACCGGATTTTACTTTCAAAAAAATAATAATAATAGGATTTTGCTAATTAATGCGACATTGTTTTAAAGTTATTATATATATTTATTTTATATATTGAAAATTGTGCAAAAAATTGTCAATAATTACATTTAATATAATATTATAAATAATATATTAATTAATTTTAAAAAAATATTTTTCGAGCGTTTGTTAGTAAAACTCATTTATATTAATTATAAAAGCATTGATTAAGTTTAATATCACAAGTCAAGTGACATCAACTCAATTAAAAAATTTAATAAAAATGAATTAAATGCATAATTTAATCCAAAACATTATCAAAAGAATGCATAAACACAAAGGTTCTTATTGCATTTATGATTTATCTAAATATAAATATTTTGTTTGGTAGGAAAAGAAAATATTTTTGTATAAACAAAATGAAGAAAAAAAAAACTTGAGGAATTCTTTCCCAAAAAGGAAAAATAATAGAAGGAGAAAGTATTACTTCATTACTTATCAAAAAAAATATATATATATATATTACTTCAAGCAACAGAAAGGATCATCCAATCATTACAGAATCACCATTCACCTTCACAATAAAAGCAGTAAATTTACCAAATCAAAGAGCCAGTACACACATTTTAACGGCTCTGATTCGCCCTTAAAGTAGCAATCCTGAACTAGCAACACCAAATCTGACCCGAACTTTATAAACATAAAAGCACAAAAGAAATTAATCCACCTGTCTTAGTGAAAAAAAAAAGAAAAAGAAGAGATCTAAAGAGAGGGAGAGAGAAACAACAAAGAAAAAGAAAAATCTCTTTCATTTAGAGCGAGTCACGGCAAATTCGCCACCGATCTAACGCAACTGAGTTAATGGAAGGAGTGGGGGCTCGACTCGGGCGGTCCTCCACTCGGTATGGACCGGCCACGGTGTTCACTGGGCCGGTAAGGAAATGGAAGAAGAAATGGGTCCACGTTTCCCCCTCTAACAGCGGCAGCAGCAACAACAATAATCACTCTCATAATCACCACAGCAGCAACGGTACTTCTAACGGTAATAACGGTTCGCATCTCGTCCTTTTTAAGTGGAGCCCTATATCCCAAAGCCAAAACAACAACAACAGTAACAATGGAAACAACTATTCCTCCAAGGACGATGCTGTGGCGGAGCCCGAGGAGCCGCCAAGGCGGAAGTTTAAATACATTCCGGTACTTTCTTCCTTGGGTTTTCATCAATTTCGATTTTTGGTTGTGACTTAAAGTTTTTTATATCTATATATACTTCTTTTACTTTTTTTTTTTGTTGCTGTATTGAGTTTCTTGGTGGGGGGTTTTTGCTGCGAATTAGGATTTGATTTTAGCGTGTCTTTTCTATAATTGCTTGATCTGTTAGCTGGGGTTTGGGTTAATAGTGTTTTGAGTTTCTTCAAGGGAACTATGAGTTAGCTTGTTGTTGGCTGCTTTGAAGTTTGTGGAAAAGAAAAAAGAAAAGGGTTTTTACGGATTTCTCAAGACTAATGTTACTGATGGATAATGAGAAAGTCCGAGCTGGGAAATTGAGTTTTTGCTACTCCTATTCCTATACATTGACTCTGTATCATGTTTATTTATTTTATTTCTTTGATCAATGACTGAAAATTTAGAAGATGAATGTTTCTCATATAGATTGTTGTTCACTATAATTTGGGCTGGCCTGGAAGCACGTGGAGTCTCCATTTCTGCTTCACTCTTGTCAATTTTATGCCTAGCGAAAATCTGTTCCTAGAACCATAGCTTGCTTATCAGCAAAATTTTAATTGCGTAGCTAATTTGAAAATTATGGATAAAGGATACAAAATTTTGCTGCTTGTCATCCTCATGCTCATAGATCCAGTCCGAGGTTTGGAAAGCTTTTGAAAACCAATAATATAATGATAGTGAAACTGTTGGAGTGGAGATAGAAAGGGAAGAGGACTGAAAGTAGTATCTCATTTCTTTTCTCTGACTAATCTAACTCTAACGACATCCTATGCAGTTGCTTTAAGTTGAACACGGTTGTGGTAGTGCTTAAACCTATCTGATCTAATCTAGTATGTGAAATTATAGTAGCCTGATACATGGCATACAAAAATCTTGCTGACAGAGCCAAATCCACATGGCATTTGGTGTCAGAAGTCTTGCATTAGCACCAAATCCCTGTAAAATCCACATTGTACAATTTGTTGTTTAGGCTGTCAATTGTATTGCATGGGCATGGTGCACAATGTTTCCGCCTTTGTTCATATCAAACACCGAGAATGTGTGTTTTTGTCTGGTATTTGTAATTTCATATTAAGTTTTCGATTGGATAATCTGAAAATGTTAACATTCACAGGTTTGTCAAACTGCTTTGTATAGCAATTTTAGGGGGAAATAAGTTCTAGGATCAGTTTCATCATATAGTTATTTTGACTGCTTGAACATGCAGATTGCTGTGCTAGAGGAACAGAAAAATGAAGCTGCAGAAAACGTTGATGATGAAGCTAAATTAAATGAGGCTGACCCTAGTGCAGCAAGGCCAACTTCCAGGAATGATGATTTTGACGAAAAACCTGACATTAATGACATACCTATGGAAGAAAGTCAGGTGAGCAGCGAACTGTCATTCTAGATACTTTCAATTGGGGGGGAGGAGGTGGGGGTGGTTCAGGAGAGGGCCCCTTGGTTTGAGTTCTTTAAGAAACTAATACATAAATGGCATCCCATCGCACTGATTCGTAGAGAAAGCTGATGAAACTGAAGCCAATTTAACTTTTCTAGCACTATTTTCATGTCACGGAGAAAACTCTACTAACTTTGGAATGCTATTAGGAATAGTTTCATTTTATACTGACTGATTAATCCCATAAGAATGACTGAAAATTTTCCTTTATGAATTGAAACGCTTGTCTCTACTATTGGCTTAACTTCAATTTTGTGTCTCAGGAGGATAATAAAATAGTGCGACAAGATCTGAATGAAAGCACTTTGGATTTGAGTTTGGGTTTGACAGCCCATGATGGGGAGTCTGATTCAAAAATAAATCGCCATGGACAGTTGGAAAGAGTGAAATCAAGTAGCGGTGGGACATGAGTGTAGCTTTGCAGGTCGTTTCAGCTATTATATTGATGCAGTCATGCAGATGATAAGTAGACATTAGCCTACACGGTTATGGCTTATTTCTTAGAGATTCAATTTTCCCTTTTCGGCCTCAAACCTTGCGGTCCTTTGTCTTAAGCTAAACGCATTGAAATGGCTTATCTTTTGTATTTTTAGTCTTTTATTTGACACTCCCTTGCTGAGCTGATTGCAACTTGTATTGATTGAGAACAGAACAATCTATTTTTTGTTGGACATCGAACATCCCATATAGTTCTTTCCCCTACAGATTAAATTGGTTCTCTCGATAGCTCTTTATGGAAATATTTCTGACTTTGCAAAATTTGTATCCATTATCAAAATGGTCCCAGGTGACATGCCTACCAAATCTATTGGAGTATGTATAAAAGGGCAAATTCGTGAGGATGGCAGGGTAGCTTATGCTAGTAGGACTTTGAGTTAAATTCATGGTCATGGACTAATACAAGATGTCTGTAAGAGGTAGACAGCCAATAAAAGTAATACGAAGAGAAAGCAAACATCTGAATGAATGCCATAGGAAGTAAATTTGCAACTTCGGCTATGAAATCCTTACTGTAAGAAAATTTGTACCTGAAGACTATAAAAGAGAAGTGAGGGAGCAAAAGCATTATTACCCAGTCACAATTTTTTAGGGATTCAGTTGCTCAATATCTGTTGATGGCACAATCAGAATGACAATCATCATCAAATTACAAATCTCCACAAACAGAGCATATGCTTGAATAATTCAAAGCCATAGAGGCAAGTGAACTTTAATTAACTGCAAAACAAGAAGGCAAGATGACTGATATTGCCCCAGAAAACAAATGAGTTTGGAAGATTTCGTCATCATTCTTTTACAATAGCTGGCTCTGCCTCTGAAAAGTAATCATGTCTGAACATGGAGAAAAAACATATAAAACAGTGCATCAGAGAGCAGCCATAACAAATAAATGGCAATAACAAAGCAAGAAAATGGAGGAAAGATCATGGAAACAAAGTTTAAGAAAAGTTCTTAGTAGTCTATACAACTGAAGCCTATCATTTTACATAAAAAGGCAACTAGGGTTTCAGGTTTTTCGTATACACCATCTTTAAGGTGGAAGAGAAGAAGTACATACTATCTAGCCAGACATTAAAACAAGCATTTGATAAATGACTGGAATAAGAAAAATCTCTTTTCTTGCTCTGCCAATAGATCCAAAACATGCTGCAAAAGTTCAAATAAGGGAAGGGAAACAAATATCATTGCTTGAGTTGACTTACTGTATTTTTCGTGTTAGTTGGTATAAACCTGTTCCAGCCATAACAACGTTTACACTAAAGAGATTCCAGTTTTTCTGCATTTTAAAATCAAGGAATGACTTAGAATAGAAAGCAAACCAAATCTATACTGCACAAATTATACTGTCAGCCAAATCATGAAGACAAGTGTAAAAAGAAGACAAAGGTTCCTATTAAGGCAGTGATCTAAGTCTGAATCTACATGTACACACTTGTGTATTCTTCATATATTTCTCTTTGATAATGTTAAATTTCTGGAATTGTCAGAAGGCAGGTAATCCAATCAATCATCAAACTTACTGGAGTGATTACAGTGCTGTAGCGCGACCAGATAATTCCAGTGCAAGTAACCGCTGGGTACCAGAAAATAACAGTCAGAAAACTAGAAGAGAAATGTGTCATGATGTAGGAGTAAAACTGTTAAAATTAGATGCAAAAAATTGAACAAGTCTTGAATATAAATATAAAGAAGCAACTATGAGAGTACAATAAGAGGTGGTGAGACATGTGCAGTATACAGATAGAGATACATTAAAACTCAATAAACACCACATACCTATTTGCTGAGGGTAGGACAGTTTTTCTGGTGGTTTAGAGAAGTCAGCTACATTGGCTATGCTAATGCCCCATTTAAAGGTTGGTGCCCAAAAGTGAACTGATGAAACAAGCTGTTAGCTTATGCATGCTTTAAGAATCAATAATCAGAATCAATTAAAATACCTTATTAGTATAAAGAGATGAACCACTTCTGCCGATTGTACACGTTGTCTACAAAATATCTGTTTATATTTATATTGATAGGATTATCAGAAGCTCATAACACCTCACATCCCTCCATCAATTCTGTAATCTAAATGCCAATCATAGTTGCAAACATTCTTCACTCTCAATCATGTAGTATTGCATCCTATATTCATATTAAAATGTCATGGACTCATGGGATATTAGTCTTCTTTCCACATGGTGCAGCCTCCAGTTAATCTTAAATTGATTTTAAAAAAAGGCAATTGCTCCATTATTGAGAATCTAAATGGCTTCATTTGTTATCATATATTTTGGAATGCCAAAAACTTGAGTTTGATGTTTAGAAGAAGTCAATCTACCGGAGCATTCAAATTAAAGGAAGTTCAATTGTTTGCACCAAATCTAGATTCTGGCAGCAGCCTCAATTCTAACTGAATAAAAAATTTCATCTATATATACAAAAAAATAATAATAAAATCAACATTATTAATTTCCACAGCCATAAAAGTCTTAAAATTTATCAAGCTATACGTTTCACAGTTCTAGCAAAAACAGTACCAAACGACAGTTGTGAAGTTTAACGATCCAACTTCCAAAATCCAAACATAACCTCCAACGTTAGCTCATAGAAAATCTTAAGTCCAAAAGCATGGATCTTGTCACCGAAAAATGATTCATGGGAAAAAAAAATGAGACGATTTGAGATTTTGATTTCTTCAATTAATCGCATAAATGACATAAAGGGTCCATTAATACGAATAGTTGATATCTAATTATTATCGGATTAAAAGAACGAGCGAGTCAACTCACTGGTTTTGGGTCCGGCTGGGTGGTTCCATAAAGCTTGGAGCTTGGAGGACGCCATGGATTCAACTCTTTCTCCCCTCTTTACTCTACAGAATGTTTGATCTAATAAAAAAATGGGATTTTGGTTTGGGTTCAGCTACATCTTGGTTGGTAGCTTTTATGTGCTGCACGTGTTAGTTCACGCTCGAACGAGTAGCCAATCACGTATTGCCACGTAATAACTGTCGCCTTTTGACTTTCAAACGTCTGCCTTCAGTTATTTACTAGTAGTATATAATTAAATGGTCAAACGGTGCGTTTCAAGCTTGTCGCTCCGAGACTTGTTTTAGGATTCTGATCTGAAAGGTGATTTTGGGTTTTGCTGGAATTGAAGAAGAAGCGAAAGTTCAATGGACTCTCCCACTCAGAACACTTCCTTTCAGCGACTTCAAAATGTGGAGAAGGTAATTAACTAATTTCCGCTTTCAATTTCTTTAACGGAAGTTAATTTTTATGAAAAGGGCGATTCTAAGAGAATTAGCTTTTTGTGGTTTTGCTTGGATACAGATAATAGTTAGGGTTTTGGAGCTGGCGGGAGGTGTCATGGATGAACTCGCAAATCCAACGGGTCCCAGGAAAGAATTTATCAACAATCATTGCCGTGAATTCATGAAGATGATCAAGGTTTCTGCTTTCTTCCTCCTTTCATAAATCAGATTTTTGTTGCATCTTTTTTAGCTTCATTCTGGTGTATCTTGTTCTTAAGCTTGAATTGCGTGATAAATTTTAAATTAAGGTTTAACTTGTTAGTTTGGAACATTTGAATTGAATTGGAGCATTAGTTATAGGTTTTAAGGATTGAAATTTTTAAATAATGGGCACGCTTCCGTTTTGAAAACCCAGGACATCCAAGTGACATTGAGGGATGAAATCAAGAGTGCTTGTGAGTATCGCCCTTTTGAGAAGTGTGATTATAGTTCGAGAATATCAAATGAAATCTGTTGCAAGAAACTCGAATACGTTCTCTCTCAGTTGGATGCAATGAAACAAACCATTGATGAATATCAAGCTACCATTTAAAGATGCAATGCAAGGTGTTAGATAGACTGCTTAATAGCCAGACAAGATAAACAAGGAAGTTTCTTTTCTTTAGTACCATCAATGCTTACTTGGGAATTGTCCTAATGAACAGCATGGCTAAGCTGAATACTATGTAATACATGCCCTTTCATTTTAACAAAATTACCTAATTTCGTCTCTTATATCCTTTGTTGTGATTTGCTTAGACATATTTGTATGTTTGATATTTTTTATTGTACCAGTAATTGAAAGCTTCTCTGTTCTTTTTGGTTACCTCAATTCAAACTAAATTCTGTGAACCCAGGGTTTAGCCCATTTGTTTCATGCAGTCACCTTTAAAAGGTGGTATCTAGCAGATCTGAGGTTGAATCTCAGTATCTGAAATCATTTCCTCTGTTCTAGGTTGTGGCCTCTTTGTATTAAAAAAAAATCTGTCTTAATTTGGAGGCTATCATGAACTTGTGCTAGAGTTACTTGTTCTTAAAACCATTCAGTTGATGAACTATTTCTGTTTGGGACTTCACCATGAATCAAAGTGGAACCTATAAAGCCACCCTTAGATTGCTGTGATTCGTATATAATTTGCTAATTTGGTGTGGCTGTTGTTTTTGTGATTTAATTGAAACGTTCAGTTCATTAGAAAAGATCACTGAGCTTAGCTCAGTGCCAACACAAATGAGATTCCATCTGATTTTTTTAGCACCATTATTTATTGATTTCAAGTTCCCATAACTCTTTCACCCCCTGCAACCATCTCATATCTTGCAAAATACTAATGAAGATGGATTAAGCAAACAACAATGCCCCCCCTCCCCCTCTTTGCAGAAGCAGGCAAAGATGAGCATCTTTGGTTAGTTTTGAGAAGTTGAAAGCTGGGGAATCATCCTTGCATTTGTGCCAAAGAGCCTCATTAAGAGCTTTTAGTACACTTCCCTTGTCCCACTCCCCCCCCCAAAAAAAAAAAAAAAAGAGATCATCATGCAAGTTCAATTCAGCATTTTTCACTTTTTGGAGTTTCAGTTTTGTTTTGCAGTGCTGCAGAGTCATTATTACTTGAGAAAACCAAGGGGAAAAAGATGATGTTTTCCTTCTACTGAAGGGTGGAGCGGGAAACGTGTTAGCCTAACAAAGAGATTTAACTTGATTGAGTTGATTCTTTATATTCAATGTTTTGTTTCATTTATTGGATCCAATTCAAAATGCAGCAATATTCTGTTAAAGACTCAAGAATGTAGTAGTAAAAGAAGTCAAGTAGAATTTCCAACTTAGTATTTGATACTATAATGAATCCTCTTAGCTTAAAGGCTAGCATTAAAATTCTGTAGTATTAATTTTCCAAAACAATTTTGGAGAGGAAGGGTCCATTTTATATGAAACAATGTAGGTAGGACGACAGGTAGGTAACTGCTGCTAGATAAATTGGGCTCGGCTAGTAAAGCGTAGGGGTAATTCTAGTCTTTTCACTTACTTTCCAAGTTTGCAGAAACGAAGAAAATTACTAGAACAAAAGGGTCAGCACTCAGCAATCAGCATGGAAGATCAGAGAAATGCAGCCTATATTATTATTGTTAACGAAGCCGACAGTTCTTCTTACAGGGACCCTCGGTAACACCATCATCTTCGTACTATTGTTCCAACCATGCCACCTGTCCTCTTCTCTAAAGCTGGATTCCATGGCTGCTTGAAGCTTTGTTTTAGGTGACTCTGGCCCAGCCAATGAACCAATCAAGACCCTCTTCAGGTCTCCCGAGTACACAAAAACCAAATGGTCTTTCCCTTCTGCTTCTGAAAACCCGGTCACCTGCCACTATAAGCCTCATTATATACATTTTTTGACGAATTGGTTCTGCTTATTTGACTTTGTTTTTGAGTTTTGAATGAAATTGTATGTACGGGTCTGAATTTTCTAGCTTAATTAGAGTTTCAGTGTAATGTATGGCAGTGAATACCTTCTGTAATCTGGGGAAATTTTGAAGAAATTTCTGGTGGATAAAATACCCGCGTCGCACCCGAATGCTCCCCTAGATTCCCCTAAACTACGTCAGCATTCAGCAACCCCAATGTTTCCTAGAGAATATAATAAAACCTCATCAACCCTTCAAAGTCTAAACTGAACTCTCTTCTTTCTTCCTAAAAACTCTTTGTCTGTTAGATACAAAAAGCCTTTCTCTTTGTCTCTCTATCTCTGGCTGATCATCAATTTAACTATGAAGAAGCTCTACCGCAGAGGCACGGTTCATCCATCACCACCAATCACAACCGATCATCTGTCTTTCCTTCCTGCCACCATCTTAACCCTTGCGGCTGCTCTTTCCCCTGAAGACAGACAAGTCTTGGCCTATCTCATCTCTTGTTCTAACAACGATTTTGGAAACTTTTCAAGCCACCGCAAAAACACTCAAAAAAATCCGACTACAAGAAGCATCAGCAGCAGCGACCATGATCATCCACCTCTTTTTACCTGTGATTGTTTCAGGTGCTACATGAGTTACTGGGTCAGGTGGGACTCCTCGCCAAACCGGCAGCTGATACACGAGGTTATAGATGCTTTTGAAGATGCGTTAGCTCAAAGCAAGAAGACAAAGAGCAAGAAAGACAAGAAAAAGAAAGGCGGCGGTGCTGATGGGTCTGGTGGTTTGCAGCGACTCGATTTGAGCTTACCAAAGGACGAGTCAAGTGAGTTAAAATCAGTGGAAGAGAGTAGCAGTAGCAGTAGCAGTAGCAGTAGTGGTAGTAGTAGTAGTAGTAGTAGTGTTGAAGTTTGTGGGGATGATGGTGAAGAAGGAACAGACAAGGGTTCTGTAAGGAGGTTTGTGAACTTCATTGGAGAGAGGATTTGGAATGTTTGGGGCCAATGAATTTAGATGAGAATCGAGGAAAAGAGGTGGGCTTAACTCCTGCCTTTTACACTCTATAAGAGAAAATAAAATAAAATTTCTAATCTTTGTCTTTAATTAATTTCCCCTATTTGTATATTATGCCCTTTTACAATGTAAAAATGAGTAGTTTAATCTTGAATCATAATGTTTTTTGTTGTTCTTGAAGCAACCTTTTGATAAAGATTTTCTTGTTGCCCACCATTTTCTAGCTTAAGCTCTCTGTATAATACATATACCATATCCAGATTAGTTATAAACTTATGATCGGAGGGAATGAGGATAACAAATTGGTCCTTTTTTTTTCTACTGTGAAGCAAATTTATTTCTTATTCTAGGTATATCTGACGTTTACCTTCTGTTTTTCCTTAATATATTCTGAACTTTTTATTCATATATGTATATTTTGGGATTGAAATTGGATTTTGTTAAGAGATGGCAATATGCTTGATTTGTCAGTCAATTAATAGTAATGTCAAGTGTCACTCAATTCAAAATGTTAGAATTTCAGATGAATATTTATTTATACAACACCTAGAGATAAGAATCATAAGATAGCTAGTAATTTAATCAATTGATTATTTAACTTCTAGGATAATCTTCATTTATATGCTTTCGGCCTCATTTATGGCATAGGGTGGTGCAAATTCTAGTTCAATGAAAGCTCAAGGGAGTAAATTAGTCAAAAAAGGAAGAGAATATCTTTTTGTTTTGCCATGGAATTTGCACCAACCTATGGCCATGTCTTTATCCTCTTCCCTCCTTGCATTATTAGTATTAGTATTATATATATATATATATATATATATGAAAATACTAACCGACGTCTAATGGTTAAGGTGATATATATAAAAAGAAAAATATAATTAATGTATTTTTTTTTTAATTCAGTACAAATAATACATTAAATGCAAAAAAAATTCTAAAAAAGTAAATAAATATTTTTTAACCAGTACTTGTAGACACCGATTAAGCAAACCATTATATATAAGACAATAAATCAAGAGTGGTATCTTACGAGAGCGCATCTTCCCGCTTTGGTTTTGGCCAATGAATACAGAAAGAGGGGACAACTAGCTCAAGTCTCGGTGCGGAGACCCCCTATTACTATAGCACATATTCCCCCTCCTATGTCCCAACTAAACCA
Source organism: Fremontodendron californicum (assembly GCA_030761205.1). NCBI lineage: Eukaryota > Viridiplantae > Streptophyta > Magnoliopsida > Malvales > Malvaceae > Fremontodendron > Fremontodendron californicum. The sequence continues at coordinate 369,690 of JAULJL010000027.1, forward strand.
TACTCGATCGTCTAGTATGGTTTGTCATTTATGTTTTGTCTGCCATCTGATCAGATTCTTTGCAAATATATGAGCCTTTACAATGATAGAATTTTTCTAAGATTGGATTAATTCTAATATCTTACGATCCAAGTCATTAATTCTAATTTTTCTATTGCTTGCATAAGAATAACCACTCTTTACTCTTAATTTCACTTTCCAATCTATACCAACATAACCAGAAAGCTTTTACATGCAGACAGACAAATCACTGGTCGTATAAAATTTTAACATCAAATTATGGAAATAGGAAGAGTGGGATATGAATGAGATCAGCACAGTGTTAATTAACAAAACTTAGTCCCTATAGCTTGGTTTTGGAGCTGTCAATTCACGTATCTAAGTGAGCATTAGAAATATTTACGAAACTGACTTTTAGTGGGAAATACAAAATACACCCAGTTTGGACTGGACTGAGTCAAGTGAGTCAACGGTCAAGATCTTATGGGCATTTGATCTACTTAATAATTAGAGGGGAGACCAGGTTTAGAAGAACATTCGAGCTTTTTTCTTGCCACTCTAGCTTTTGAATGTGTGACAAGGAAGGACCCAAAGCTTCCCAAAGTCAGCCAGCCGCGTTTTGAATCGTTCTCTCCGAAAATGGGTGTGCAACAAAAAAAATTTAACATAAATCCATAGGCAGACGTGTATATAACTCCCATCAATCTCCATTGGGTTAGGTCAGTATCCCTAGTTAGTGAGGTCTTAGTTTAATGTTGAAAAAAAAAAATTAGCCTTCTTCCGACTTACTATACGAATGTTACCCGTGAAAGGAAGGGTTCTTTTACTTTATTAATGACATGCATGTGATATTTTTATTTTTTTATTATTTTTTCCAACGATTGCCAGGTTTAAAGAGCCAAAACCTACACGAAGGTACTGCCACTGAAAGGGTTGTTTCATCTTTTTTGTGATTGTTTTTCCTTCACATTATTACAAGTGGAAGGAATTTGTTGGGATGTAAGTGTAAATCACGCGTTTGTAAGTTGTAACCTGAAAAAAAAAAAAAAAAAATTGAGTTCCATTTGTTGAAAATAAAAATCAAGAATTGAGCTCAAGATTGTCCAGTAGCAGATAGCAACTAGTTGAGCCATTCTCCCAAATCTTACCTCAAATAAAGAATCAACCTTTTCCTTTTAATAATAGCAAAGGTTTTTGAGTTATAATTATTTCAAAGAAGAAGAATTGAATTTGAAATCTTCGTTTTAGACTATCAATTAACTTATTATTATGCATTTATTATACGGTGAAAAGACTTGCTCAACGAAATGTTATGTTTTAAAAAAATGCATTCTCTAATGGAGTGTGTGATTCATGTTTATGATTCAATTTCATGGTCAGGAAAAGTATCATGATCAATAATTAAGGATGACTGAAGATATATATATATATATATATATATATATATATATATAGTGGGTAAAGATTCCTCCTAAAATGAAATTTGATTTCTCTTTTCACCCATGAATGAAATTTGAAAATTTTGTCCTTCAAAGACAACACTAGTTTTCAGTCTGTAAGCTAAGGAAAATGTCCACTTGCAAGTGGGTTTGGCTTCTCTTATCTCCTGCCTGGCCTGCTTACTTTAAGAATCAGAGCTGGGCCTGTCGAGGGACAAGTCAGGCCTAGGCTCAGAGTATCTGTTTATCTTCAACTATTCGAAGCAAAGCATATCAGTGATTTCTTCTCCAAGATGAACATTTTAGAAATCACAACGCAAAAATTGAAAGGGGGTTTTCCTTAAAGAAAGAAACAAAGAATAATTATTCAATCAGTAAAACATAGTAAACAACAGTATCATTTATACTAAGGAATCCAAGGTTGTTCTACCCTTGTTGATCACAGGGATGGTCTTGGCATAGCACCCCGAGTTAGACCCACCATTCCATAGCTCCTACTTGTATGATCAAAGACAATGTCAAAACTTACATTATCGTTCTAGCTGTTCTGTTCATATTGTTTCACTATAGAGTAATTTCTTAGTGAAAACTGAAAACCAAACAATAAAAACTGGCTAATCAAGTAGGGAACAATAGAATAATGTAACTCACTTTAATGCGCAACCAGCACCCTCCAGCCTTGGATAATTAAAAGGACATCAATTATGTACAAATTATTATGAAGTAATCTTGAGCGCAAAGAGGGAAGACCAATAGCAAAACCTTCTACAAGAGTCAGGCATGTACAGGCATAGATGAGCTCATAGATACACATCCTTTTAACCGTTCAAGAATGACATTTCGGCTGACCAGTCCTGAGTGGGAAGTTAATGGAAGGCCCTCCTTAACACATTCATCATACTTTTCCAAGGCAGAAACAATGTCACAGAAGTCTGGTCGCTTTGCAGGGTTTGCTGCCCAGCAGCGCTTTATGAGGTGTGCAAGTGCTGGCTGACAACTCTCTGGCAGCGGAGGTCGTTCATTCTGCCAAACAAGTATCAACATTAGAGGAACTGCATTATTGGAATTATACTTTGATGCATCATAAGGTTAAGTAAGAGGAACAGGCTTTTACAAACACATCATAAGTCATAACATAACTGTCAACGGAATGAACCCACCTCATGTCTTTTATATGTAACTGAGAATGTATGAGTTTGTATAGCATTTACAATTCAAATTTTGTTTCATATGGGTTATTTGTCCTTAACATCTATTATTGTGTAGCATATACCTTTCATATGGTACTATTTATTCCTTACGTCTTCCTCTTCAACCCCTCTCTCTCCCCTATACAATCTGAAGACAGAATAGCTTTGTAAGTTCTAGGTGGCCTGAGGTTTCATCAGGCAGAGATTAGTAGGAGCAGTACACCTCAAGAAAAGCATGCCAAGAGAAGTGTTCAGCTTTCTTTTATTGGAAGCACTTCTATATTAGCAGATGCTGGCTTCATTTAGAATTTGAGAGTTTTACAATCTGTTACTTGGATGAAGGCAGTGCTGTTTGGTGTATACCCGTATCTGACATAGGGGCATTTCGTAATAGGCATAGATACGCACACACCATATACTTGTGTTCGTTGAAGAGTTCAATAATGTGGATATGTTAAAGTAAAGAGTTGGAGTAACATAGGAATTAGTAAATTCTATCTTGCATATTAAGTCCCAAGTGGAAGATTTCTATCCCCACAAGGTTCTCAGTGAAAGCTCTCAGATTCTGAAAGCAGTCAGCAACTCAACAATTGATCTTAGGGTTTAACTTAGCCTGTTGTTATTTAAATTTTCCATAGTGCCTGCAGAGGCAGTCAATGCAGAAACAGATCATTGTCTTAAGAAACAAGAATGATTCTACACATGAAATCTACGATACCAGAAGAAGCTACCATCGAAAGTGTGATCATCAACGATTAAGTAGTGAAAATGTCCTTAATGGCCTGAAAAAAGATGTAATGCAGCTCTTTTTCAATTCTTTTAATAGCATCTCATTGATTCACTAAAGGGGGAGGAAAAGGAAAACGCTTAAAGATGATTCTAACTTCCAAACAATAATGGGGAGTGTAAATGGCTTAACGTTTTCATTAGAAACTTAAGGAAACATTTAATAAATCATCTCAACTCAGTCTATGGAACTAGTTGCTTCAACTGGAAGTATCATAATTTCTCAACTTTGACTCTTAATCTTACGCTGATAAAAAATCATGGTTTGGAAAAGAACAGAAGCAGATATAATAAAGCCAGAGAAAGGCATCCAAAAAACTAAAGAAAATTTGAATCTTGTTATAGATATCTAACCTTTTCAGCCACAGCAAAAGCAGCCTGCACAGGGGTCATTCCTTGAAAGGGAAGCAAAGCTGTTGTAAGCTCCCATAATACGATCCCAAAGCTGTACACATCGACTTTCCTAGTATACGGTTTCTCTCTAATCATTTCTGGTGCCATCCAGCGGTAAGTTCCCATGTTTCCTTTAGTTTCTAGGCACTGTGTTTCTAGACATGATGTACCAAAATCTGCCACCTTAACCCGCATTTCATCATTTAGAAGCAGATTATTTGATTTGAGGTCTCTGTGGATCACACCTTGTGAATGAAGATACTCCATTCCTCGGGATATGTCAAGAGCTAACCTCAGTATCGTTTCTGTTGAAAGTGAGTATGGCTCTTTCTTGTTCAGGTACATCCTCAGGGTCCCTTGTGACATGTATTCTGTGATGATACAGTAGACAGGTGGCTTCTTACAAGCAGCAATAAACTGTAAAAGGGACAAACTTTAGCAACGAAAGCTTCTACTTTTGATCCATTTAACCAAGATAAGAGGAAAGGGTTTACCCATCTTGTCCAAATATTCTTGTAAAGAAGTATAAAAGTAGACCACTGACTATGATATTAACAACAAATTAAACGAATAAAACCATGTTTTACATGACAAAAATTCATGAGAAGCGGATGTTCAAACAGGGTAGTGTTAAGATTTTCAGTCTCTTATGATGCAGCGAGGGCGTGGCATTCATTAAACGACTAGACATGTTATAGTTAATGAAATGAATGTAAGAAAATCGAAAGCATAAAAGAATTGTAATCCATTTCATCTTCAAAATGCTCAGATAGAAAAACATCCTTGCCAATACCACGTGTGTATTAAACCATATATATTTTCTATTTCAAAGTCTTACCTGAACTATATTGGGGTGAAAGAGACGTGAGAGCAAAGCTACTTCAGACTTAAACTGCTGCTCAAGTTCGGATCTAGTCTCCTCATTTTGGTTTGGAATCCTAACCATTTTCACCGCAACAGCTCTCTGCTTGTAAATTCCACGATAAATCCTACTGTGAGCTCCAGAGGCAAATTTGTTACCTATAAACAATTGAGAAAGATCAGCAGTCCACTCCTCTTGATCCTCCTTTGAAACTTCCCAAGTCTCCACATTCTCAGAGTCCAGAATCATAGACCATGATTCCAATCTATCAAATCTCTTCTTTTCCATGTTCCCCATATCAGAATTCAACTGTGTCTTTGATGAGGAAGGGAGTTGCAAATGTTTGCTCTTCGATTTTCGAAGGCGAAATGCATGGAAACATGAGGTTCCCATTGAAGCTTTGGTCAGGCTTTTTAGCCCTTTATGTGATATGGATTTAAGGAAGTGTTTAGGAAAACTTTATCCTGTCAAAACAAACAATCAAAAGGTATTTTCCTTCTGAATGTGTGAATTGATTTTAGGAACTGCATGAACTGATTCAAAAACATGGGCTTGGTAGAAGAACGAAAAAGAGAGGATGGTTTTCATGAATTACTCAAAAGAAAAGAGTGCCAAGATCAAAGAGAATCCTCCAAGTCTTTGAAACAGATAAGAGAGACAAGAAACCAAACTACAGGCTTCCATTCCACAGATTTTGTGATTGAAAACAGAGATGGTAGCAAAGAGAATTTCATGGGAGCGCAATGAGATGCATATAGACGAATAACAAGTAGAGAAAGTGATTGTGGGGTTTCATGGTATTCATGGAAAAAGGGTTGAAATGAGGAGCAAATTCATGGAAATGCAGAGTTTCCAGAGAAAAGGGAGAAGAGAGTGCAAATTTTCACGGCATCTTTCTAATAGGATCAGGGAGATTAGGTCGTTTAGCAGCAGAAAGATGAATTCAAAGCAGAGATTTCAGGGGTATCTCGTGATTGCTCGGTTCGAAAGTAAAGACTTTTGAGAAATAGAAGAGAGAGAAGTAGGAAAGAGATAGACAGATAGATAGATAAATGGACACAGAGCCATTTCCTCCAGCGAATCCAACTCCCTCTGTTTTCTGCTTTCTGTTTCTGTTCGCTCTTTCCTTCTGCATCATTAATGCTAAATGGCCACAGTGGCAAAGGCTTCATTTTGATTATTATTGCATTAATAAAGCTTTTCCATAGCATAGCATAGCATAGCATGTCAACTTTGGGTGGGATATATCCCATTGCCATTCCCCCAATATTTTTCACTATTCATCACTCAAACGTCATACAAGTGGCTGGTAGTACATGTGGTTACAATGAGTGTCCACGTGGCACACCCTTTGCCATCTGATCTAAATTCATCCCAATTTGGAAACAGTATTTGGTTGCAATTTGCATCATGGGAAATTTCTCTCTTCCCAACCTGTTCCATCTTTTTCTTTGACAAGATATTTCATAGGCTGGACGGACACAGCACAAGTTGGAATGGTTGATTTCCAAATTCATGTGATTTACGATGCTAATGTATCTTTAAAGATTAGCAAGTGGTTGATACACTTGTGAACCCAAAAACACACAAACTTTCACCTGAAAGAAAACCCATTCTGTTGCATGCCTGCAGCTTTTGTCTGAAAACCCAAAATGTTATGCAAGAAAAAGAAAAGGAAATAATCAAGACGGTTGCATATACCTTGGAAATGTGCTCAAGGCTCAAGCTGAAGCTGAAGCACCCAATCCTCACTTTATTCCAAAACTAAAGAAATATGAGCTTGGGATATATTGTTTAATGTTTAGGGAATAGTTTGTGCTGGCAACGCAATTGTACACAAAATGTTCTTTAATATGTCTCATTCATTGCTTATGGAACTTTTCTTGTCTGCCTTACAAGTTAAGTCCAATGTTTTTTTCCCCCTAGGAATCTTTCAAAAGCATGGAATCGGGATAAAAAGGAAGACATTATTTCATAAAGTAAAAGAAATACAAAGCTTTTTTCTCTTTTAAATTCCTTTGAAGTTTGGTTCATCTAATCATGTTCTTGGATCAATAATAGGATCAACTACTCTTGGAAAATGGGCTTTGGGCCTTTGTGGGTAAAAAGATTTTTGGACTTTGGGCTCTCATACATATTTGATCAAATTTGTATTTTTTTTTTAATTGTCTAAAATAATTTTGAGTTTTTAGTGAAAGAAAGAGGAAAAAATAAATGAAGGTAAACATAAGTAAAGCAGAGAGGAAATATAGAGAATAAACAGTAAAAACATAAAATTGTATTATAATTAGCATAAATACAAAGTTCAACAAAAATAAAATGAACTATAGTAAATAGCATGAAAGTAGATTGACCAAGAAAAACATACTAGCATGAAAGTAATGTGAAAATAATATTAAGATTTGAAAAATCATATTTAAGATATAAATAAAAAAATTAAAAAGAAAGCAAAGGAAAGAAAGAACAAAAGAAAAAGGGGAAACAAGAAAGAAGAACAATTGAAGGAAATGAACAAAGAGGAAAGATACAAAAATAATAGGAGAAAGAAATGGAGATTTAGAAAAAGAAAGAGTCAAAACTTAAAAGTATAATGAACAGAAAAAGATAACATTTGATTCAGTTGATTGATGCGTAATTTTGTTTAAAGAGCATGTTTAAATCTTTTTTTTTAAATTAAAAAATTAAATAAATAAAAAGAATTAACGAAAAATAAATAAAAAAGTAATAAAACTGAAGAAAAAAATGTTGGAGAGAAATAAATGAAAATAAAATTACAACATTCCAATCCAAAGGTTGATGATTTTATAGAAAACAAAAAGGGTAAACAATTGTTAGTTTTTGAAAATGTATTTGGATTGACTATAAGTAAATAAAAGTGTTTATGGATCGGATAGCGGTTCAAATTTTTTTTACACCCTTTACTCAAACTTGAATCGATCTGTAAGCTCAAATGATTATTTTAAAATATTAAAAAAATTATTTTTATAATTAAATTTAAATAATTTTTTTAATTAATAAATAATAATTCGGATCGGACTGACATAATTTAAAAAATAATTATCCAAACTCGATCAATACGGATGAAATCTATTGAGTTGGACAAATAACTTAATTCTTGAACAAATTTAAAAGTAAATAACTAATTATAATAGCTAAGTCAAAGTCAGAGGTGTTTCCTTAAAAGAAAGGTACTTGATAATCAACTTTTTATACAAACAAATTGTTGTTCACTAAAAAAAAATCCCTGACAAATTGGCAATTGCCCCTTTTTATATGCAATTGAACTTAAACATTTTGCCTTTTATTTATGGCCCATCCATAATAATTGCAACCCCCTAACCTAAGTTAACTTTGTGTTCCATATTTATTGCTGATTGATAAATTATATTTAAAATTTGCCACATTCTTTCTGATAAAAGAGTCATTAAAATTGAGCAGAGATCCTTGTTTGTTTGTCTTCATCTTCCATGAAATGCAAGTGCAGTGCTATACAACTTTAAGATTTTATTATTATTATTAATATAATTAAACTGCAAATTTGAAGCTGATGATGGTTGGATTTGGATTATTCAAGGTTGGACTTGATTGATTGGATTTCAACTTATAATATTATTACTAATTAGAGAAGAAAAAATTGGTTATTTTTTGGGCCAAAAAATTGGTTATTTATTTAGTACTAAATTGCAAAGGTTAAATTCTTTAATAACAAGATTCCATAGTTATTGTAAAGTGACTTAGGGGCTTACCCAAAGGAAGAAAAAGGACAACAAAACCCTCCAAAGTTTATTATAAGATTTTTAAAATCTTTGTATCATATTCATATGTAGAGGGCCACTTTTCCCTAAAAATCAAACATCATTATTTTTCTCTCTCTCGTTTCAGCACACAACTTTTTCTTCTCCGGAAACCTTTTTTTTCTTTTCTTTTCTCTCTATTAGCAAAATTGTGATTTAAATTCTTCAATGTCAGGCAGTTATTTAAAATTTTACAAAATTTTCCTCAAAAATGATAATAAAGAAACCCATTAATTGACACATTGAGGGAATTAAAATTTTGCCCAATTCTTTGCTTACTTACAAGGAGCCTAGAATGTTGTCTAACTATAGTTTTTATGACAGTATATATATATATATATATATATATATTATACAAATAAAGATAACAAATGAAATAAGCTCTTATTGAAAAAAGAAATTATCATATAATTGAAAACATTTAACCTTATCAAAATTAGAATTAAAATAAATCCACAGGTAAAGTAAGCGGTCAAAAAATTTACAAAATTAATCTTTTAGCTAGCTCTAAACATTTATGGAGACGGATAGAAGGATATTTTTGTCCTAAGCAACAATTCTCTTCATAAACCTTGGATGCCCAATTAAAAAAAGAACAACAAACTACTAGTAGAGATGCAAGTGGGCAGTGGCAAGAACAACGGGCTCCACTTAAGCTTGCCAAAACTTTTTAAAAAAGAATCCAAACCGTTCGATGATTGTCCAGAAGATGTTATGGCAACAGTCAGAAGAAGAGCCCAAATAAATAAACACACAGTTGCTCAACGTCAAACCTTTTTGTCGAGGCCTTGAGGAGGGGCCATTTCTTTATTTAATTCCAGTTCCATTAGGTATGAAAATCTCTTTCTAACCTAAACTTCTATAATTTTATACAAGTTTAATGTGCAATGCACATGGATAATAAATCTAGGATTAAATTGGATTTTTATTATTATTATTATTATTATTGTTATTATAGATTCTTGTGCTTTAATTTTGTCTAATAAAGATACGCCTAGAAATTAGAAAGAAAGAAGGAAAGTAATGGTGTTGCAATTTACACACGGTGGTAGCGTGGCGAAACGTGATAGGGAGTAGCCATCCAACTTTTTCGTAAAGATTGAAAAGTAAATTATTAACAAAGAAAGGAAAAGAAGGGTAAATGTAAAAAACATGCCGTCTAACCCAAAAGAACTTGTAAATGGTCTAATAATAAAAAATATTTCATAAAAAAGAAATGCATAAAGTTAAAATTGTAGAAAAAAACGTTGTAAAGATCAATTTATCCGTAATGAAAGAATCATGAACTTGAACTCTAACACATATTCTTGTTGATGCTTTGATTGGAATATTCCACAACCAAAGATATTTCTAGAATTTTATTGGAGCTGGTGTTGATGAAGAGTCAACCATTAGAGTAAGAATCGATTTGCATCTGATCTAATTGTTAGTGGATATTTAAAAAACACTAGGCATCTGATCTAATTGTTGGTGGATATTTATAAAACACTGGATCTGCTTCTGAAACTTTTGTGCTTAGTATTTTTATTTCTTCCTAATTTTTCTCTAGATTTCAAGTATTCTACATCATTGTATTTTTCCATAGTATCTAAAGATGCAAAGTCAAACTCCTTAAGGTGCTAAATTACCTTAATTCTTCCATGTTTTTTGTTCTCAGCCATTCAAACTGAAAACATCAATTTTTTTTTATTGTTTATTCTTTCTCTAAATGCTTGTAATTTAAACCAAGCTTTCTTGAAAAACCACAAATCCAATTTCCATACATCTTTAAAAATACCCCTGCACCGCTTCACCAAGATTTCCTTTAGCCGAACCAACTGTATTGAGTTTGATAAATCCTTGAGGGGAAAGAAGCCAACCGACCATGATTTGAGTACTTATAATTGGCGAGAAGGAAAACTGCGGGTGACGAAAAAAAAGAGAAGAAATTATTCTTGAGGATAAATTTGTCATCACAATATCTTTTCAATAATTTATATTTTTTATTTTCTTTTTACAAATTATTTTTGAGTATTAAATTATTTAACAATTATGGTGTTTTAGAGGGCATGTTTTTTATATTCTCCCATAAAAGAAAAGAAAAGAGAAGCCCGGACCCGGACCCGGACCCGTGGCCGTGGCACATCAATCCTCACTACCCTTTCTAATTTAGTATAACTGTGAAAAAAAATTGAGTTAAAAAAAAATAAATTAAATTAAAAAATATATTTAAAAAATATGATAAAAAATATAATTTAATTTTTTTAAATATTTAATATTATTATAAAAAAATATCGTTAAAATATATTTAAAATAATAAAATTATTTTATTTAAAAATTAACTTTTAAATCATAAAAAACTTTATTTTTTTATTTTTTATTTAAATTATTAAATTTTAATCACAAAAACTAAAATTATTTACTCATTTAATATTTTATTTACGATAAATCACAAATTTTAACCTCAAAAACTTGTCTAACAGTAATCCTAAACGGCGCCAAAGTAACAACTAGCAGCGCACCGCCAAAAGGACACACATGTCATTACTGCATTTCCTCTCACACATTTTTGTCGTTTCACCCACTCAACTCCTACTTTCCACCATTCCCCTCCACACTCTCCGCTCCTCACTTTCTCTGCAACTTCCCCCCATCCCCCAAACTCCACTCTTTCTCTTCTTTTTCTTCATAGCTAAAATAAAATTTCATTACTTGAATCAATAGAAAGAAAGGAAGAAAAAAATGGGTTCTCGGGTTCAGTCTCACCAGCTAAGGAATGGGCTGTTCGTGTCGGGAAGGTCGGAGCAGCTAAAAGAAAGGCAACCGACAATGTCGTCACGGGCCGTACCGTACACTGGCGGTGACGTTAAAAAATCCGGAGAGCTGGGCAAAATGTTCGACATCCCGGTGCTTGATCATTCCTCATCCAGTGCTTCTCCTTCAAATCCCAACTCCAAGCAGCAGCCACAACTTCTGCAACCTTCACGTGCTTCGTCTTCTTCTCAGCCCAACAGCGGATCCATGCGATCTGGGTCCAACTCAGGCCCGATCAGGAAATCCTCCGGGCCCCTGCCGCTTCAGCCCACTGGGCTCATCACTTCAGGTCCCCTCAGCTCCGGTCCCAGGAGGTCGGGGCAGCTCGGCCAGGCCGAGCAAGCGGGTGCTATGTCGGGGAAAGCAGGGTACGGGCAGGGGGTGACGAGTCTCGGGGAAGGGGTGAGGTTTGGGTTTAGGGTGTCCAAGGCAGTGGTTTGGGTGGTGATGGTGGTGTTGGCGATGGGGTTGTTGCTGGGGGCGTTTCTGATGCTGGCCGTTAAGAAGGTGTTGGTTCTTGGGGCGGTGAGTGCGGTGGTGGTGCCCATGGGGTTGGTATTAGTTTGGAATTGCATTTGGGGAAGGAAAGGCTTGTTGGGGTTCATGAGGAGGTACCCAGATGCTGAGCTTAGAGGTGCTGTTGATGGCCAATATGTGAAAGTTACAGGGGTAAGTTTTTTTACTACATTATATTTTAGTTTATTTTTGTATGTCTAGCTAGCTATAGAAACTGAAGACTGCCCTAAAAATCTTCGACGTTGGTTTTTCTTTTGTTAGATGAGTTAACGGTTAGACGTCTGGATATTTTTTGAGTTATTTTTGTTTATAATTGGTAATTATAGATTGCTATTTTGAGGGATATTTTAATGATGACGGATTTTAGCTCAGAATTCTAAAAGTGGGTATCTAACTATTTAAAATGTTCTGCAGAGGAAAGCTATTGTTATTATAGCTGAAAAGTGAAAAGAAATCTCTAGATGGCGTTCAATACATGTTATTCACTGGAAACAATTTGAATCTTTATGGATTTAATGATTGTTTTATTCTACCTGTGATTCTAGTACATCTTGGTAATGCATCATGCTGACTGAACCAGTTGGTGGTTTCCTGATTTTGGAGATCTCATATGATAAAGAATTCGAGGACTATGCATAAGCTTACATTTTAAATAGAGTTAATGCTGAACCAAGTATAGCTCTTTGGGAAAATGCCAGAAGCAATGCCTTTTGAGTTTTGACCTTAGAAATTGTTAGTTTTGATTGTGTTCAACATCATAAATTCTTACAATGAAACAGAAAACAGAAAATGGCGCGAAAAGAAAAGCTCTCAACCAAGTTAACTCGATTAGCTTGAGCTGAAGATTTCTTCCCATTTTCTCACCAATTTTACACCAAAATTCTTGCGATCTCATTAAATCTTCTGGCGCACTCACTCATTGATCTCAAATTCACTCACGAGCTTGTTCGATCATTGAATGGAATCGCAACAAACTCATTTGAAGCTCAATTCTGATCGAGATATGCAGAGAACAGAATCAAAAGGATGCGATCAGCAGGGATGCGATCAACATGTCACTGATTCTCAACGATTGACATTCAAACAGGTTGTTAATGGAGATTTTCCCTCTCACTTTGAAACTGCCATAGCTGCGGGGAGAGAAGGAGAGATGCAGAGGAAAGCAGTTATAACTGCCTCCAATGACGTGGCACCTGCTGAATGGAGGAAGCTCTTTGCGGTTACAGAGGCTCAATCAATGCAGTTCTTTCCTCCTCAGAATTCTGAGGGGAAAATCACAGTCAAACCGCCTCAGGAGGTCTTTGATGAGGGAATTCAACAATGGCAACACTCTCTGGTTGCGCAATTCATCGGTAGACCACCTAATTTCAGCATGTTTCAGAGGATGGCCAGCCAGCTTTGGGGGAAGGAGGGCAAGATTGAAGTAAAGCCCGCAGGATCCAATCTATTCATCATTCAGTTCTCCACATCAGAGACAATGGAATGGGTCCTAGAGCATGGGCCATGGCATATACAGAATATGCCTATTCTTCTAAGGAAATGGAGACCTGGGATGCAATCTCTTGCATTTAACATGGATAAACTTCCCATTTGGGTTCATCTGGGCAAAATACCCCTAGAGTTGTACACTACAATGGGATTAAGCTACATTGCAAGTGCACTGGGCTCACCACTATACATGGACAAGATTACAGCAAGTAAGCAAAGACTTGCGTATGCCAAGGTCTGTGTAGAGATCGAAGCCAAAATGGAACTGCCAAGGTTCATTGAAGTAGAGCTGCGTGATGGATCCCTTGTTCAAATCTCAGTGGAAGCCCCTTGGTTCCCTCCCAAATGCAGCAACTGTAGCATATTTGGGCATATGGATAAGACATGTCCAAAAACCACAAAGGGGATCATCAAAGTGTGGGTGCCAAAACAGACTCAGAAAGAAGCTAATGTGGGTGACGTAGGCACCGGTGAGCTAGTCATGGAGGAAGAAAGGCATAATGCTAGCAAATCACTAGCAGATGTGGAAAGTCCTTCCTTCAGCAAACAGGTTTGCAGTGTTAGAAAACGCTACTGAGAATGGAAATGGTATTGTCACCAAAGACCCTGAATCACAAGAACAAAGTGAAGTGATGGAATCAAACTCCCCTAGGAAACCTCGAGCCGCGGCTGCTGGAGTTGCAGACCTGATGCGCCACCTTAAGAGCAAGAAGAAAGGGCCTTATGACAAAGGTAAGAAAACAGTGAAATTGAACTCCAATGCATTGAGTGGTCAGGCTCCTGGCCCCTCACACTCATGAATATTCTAGCCTGGAATGTTCGAGGACTTAACTGTCCTCTCAAACAGAAGCAGGTTGTACATAGGATAAAAAGCCTGCATATAGATATTGCTTGCATAGTTGAAACCAGAATAAAATTCTCCAAGATGCAGTCCACATTGGACAGATTCTATGGAGATTGGAGGTTACTTCATAACTACACAGAGGCAATTAATGGCAGAATCTGGTTACTGCATAAGGATTATGTATCAGTTGACAAAGTGATTACCACTGATCAATCCATCACTTGTTTGGTCTCCATGACCTCCCAGTCGTTTTACTTAACAGCAATCTATGGATTGAATGATGGCACTAGCAGGAGAAGGCTTTGGTCTCATTTGAGTAACCTCAGGGGATCGATTCATGGACATGCATGGATCCTTGCTGGAGACTTCAATGTTATAGCCAATAGCTCTGAAAGTTCTCGACCCTGTAGCTCTTTGCCTGATATTCATGACTTCCAACAGTTCCTTGATCAGAACCTGCTTCATGACCATGTATTTGTTGGTCCTCTATTCACTTGGTCCAACCATCAAAGTGATCATTTGGCAAGGAAGTTAGACAGGGTGCTTATCAATGACAATTGGCCTATTTCTTTTCCTCACTCCTATGTTGAGTTCTTAGCACCTGAAGTATCAGATCATTGTGCTGCAATAATTAAAACTGCTTTGCCATCTCACTCCCCTCCCAAGCCTTTCAAGTTCTTTAATTTCTGGACAAGGAGCAGTGAATTCAAGCATGTTGTAGAGAGTTCATGGATCATGCCTGCTACTGGGAGCCCCATGTCCATCCTACATCTGAAATTGAAGAGGCTTAAACATACTCTCAAGCAGTTCAACCAAGTGAAGTTTGGATCTGTTTCTGCAAGAGTGCTGGAAAAGCGCAAGGAACTAGATGATGTGCAGCTTTCCTTGCTTAGGGATCCCAATGAGGATTCCTTGATCACAGCTCACCACTTACTGACACAGGAATTTCATGAGTTACTGAAAGCTGAGGAAAGCTTCCTCAGGCAAAAATCCAGAATCACCTGGCTGCAAGAAGGAGACCACAACACAAGATTCTTCCATAGGATGGTAAGTGCAAAGCAGAGCAAGAACACCATAAAAGTGCTTTATGATGAAGCTGGGAACAGATTGGAATCCCACTCTGCCATCTCTGAAGCAGCAATTTCCTACTTCCAAAAGATTCTTGGCACTCCAGATCTTAACTTGTCTCCTTGCCCTCGAGAGATCCTAAGGGAGTTGATTCAAGCTACCGTACCAGAGGAAGCTTTGAATGTCATGACTTTGCCAGTTTTGGGAGAAGAGATCAAAGCTGCCATGTTTACTCAAAACAGTGACAAAGCACCTGGGCCTGATGGATATACAGCACACTTCTTCAAGCACACTTGGGACATAGTTGGCAATGAAGTCATTGAAGCTGCCCAAGAATTCTTCAGGACAGGAGTCATGCTTCCTGCCTTCAATTCCACTTGTGTTGCTCTCATTCCAAAGTGTCATAATCCATCAACATTCAAGGATTTCAGACCAATCTCCTGCTGCACTGTCTTCTACAAATGCATTACCAGAGTCATTGTCAACAGACTCAAAGGTTCTCTCCCTGCTATCATCAGTGGCAATCAGAGTGCCTTTGTCCCTGGTCGATGCATAACTGATAATGTCCTACTGGCTCAAGAATTGGTAAGGGGGTATGGAAGATCTACCATGTCACCCAGATGTGCTATCAAAATCGATTTGCAGAAGGCTTTTGATTCCCTGAGCTGGGAATTCATCCTGGATGTGCTTGCAGCAGTGGGAATTCCTAGCAAGATCATTTCCTGGATTGAAGGTTGCCTCACAACTTCCAGATTCTCAATTAACATCAATGTGGGCTGATGGGTTTCTTCAAAGGGGCCAGAGGGGTAAGGCAAGGGGATCCTCTCTCCCCATACCTCTTTGTCTTGGCCATGAATGTTCTGTCCAAATTGCTGGATACAGCAGCACAGCATGGGATTTTCCAGCATCACCCCAAGTGCAAGAAGATCAACCTTACTCACCTTAGCTTTGCTGATGATTTGCTAATTTTTGCTAAAGGCAAGGTTGATTCTGTAATTGGCATTCAGCAGGTTTTGAGCCACTTCTATAGCTGGTCGGGATTACAGCTAAACAATGCCAAATGTGAACTTTACTCATCTGGCATGAGTGCAGAGGAATTGCAGGCAGTTCACATGGCTTCAGGATTTCAAATTGGTAAGCTCCCTGTAAGGTACCTGGGCGTACCTCTGGTCACCAGAAGGCTCATTGACAGGGATTGTGAGCCACTGATTGCTAAAGTCCGAGCTCGAGTAAATGGATGGGCAACAAGGCTCTTGTCCTATGCAGGGAGACTTCAGCTGATACAATCAGTGCTGTTCAATGTGCAGAATTTCTGGTGTAGGCATTTCATCCTTCCTAAGCATTGCCTTAGGAAGCTCACCCAGTTATGCTCAAGCTTCCTGTGGAAGGGAAAGGAAGGGTCAGCCAGGGGAGCTAAGGTTAACTGGAGCCAAGTTTGTCTACCCAAGTCTGAGGGAGGGCTTGGAATCAAGGATATTCTAACATGGAATCAAGCTTGTATCCTTAAGAACTTCTGGTCGGTGCTAATGAAGGCAGGGTCATTGTGGATTGCCTGGATAGAGGTGTATGTGCTTAAGGGAAGGGATATTTGGCAGGTCCCAATTCCCAGTGGAAGTAGCTGGAGCTGGAGGAAGCTCCTGCAATTGAGGCCAATTGCATCACAGGTTACTAGGCAGCTTGATAGTGGCACCTTATGGCCTTTTATTGGTGATAAATACTCTGTTGCTGCAGTATGGGGTGTAATCAGACCAAAGAAAGAGAAGGTTTCATGGCATAGACTTCTCTGGTTCAAGTACTTCATCCCCAAGCATACGATTGTTTCCTGGATGGCAATTCTTAACAGATTGCCTACAAAGGATAGACTTGCTTCATGGGGAATTCACATTGATGAAACCTGCTCCTTGTGCCATCTAGAGAGGGAGACAAGGAACCACTTGTTCTTTACATGCAGATACTCCAAGGTGATTTGGCAGCAAGTTCTGGACTTATGCAGCATTAGGAGAAGGGTAGTCAGCTGGGAAGAGGAAGTGAGCTGGGCTTGCAAACTGAAGGGAAGATCTTTGATTTCAGTTATCTTGCGCATAGCTTGGAATGCTACAATCTACTCAGTGTGGAGAGAACGTAATAACAGGCTTCATGGCCAGGTTGCAGTCAATGAGGATACTGTCATGGAAGGTATCCGAGACATTGTCGGCCTTCGATTGCATGCTCTCCAACAAATCAAACTTGATTTTGTCAATATTGCTCTTTGTAATGCTTGGAAGTTGAACAACTAAGATGTGGATTGTTCAGCTCAACTAGGATTTATTAGTTCATTCTGTTACTAGTTATTGCTTCTGTGTCATTGCAATATTGTACCATTGTAGCAGTTTACTGCTTCTTGGATAAATGGGAATTCAAACTACTTATCCAAAAAAAAAGTATAGCTCTTTGACATAGTGTTGGTAATTCTGATCTCTAGACATATTTATTGTTTGCAACATAGAAGCTATGATTGGTTTAAGTCAGCTGAAGCTAGGGTAGTTATGGCTCTGGGTTTCCAACACTCATCATCATTAATTAGAAGTTACATTTTGTGCACATGATCATGGGCTCATGGGGAGGCATGCTTCACATGCCAAATGCACTGGTAGGGTACAGCATTTAATGTGGGGAACTGCATGTATTGACATTGGAAGCCTATGGCTACCATTATCATGTCATTGGTTTGTTCTTATGGACTTTGTCTTCTTCGAATTGGACTGGTTTTTTTTTTATTTGATTTTAAGGATGAAACCTGAAGTTGATGGTATATTAAGATTCCTAGTAGATTATCAATTCTTATATATTGATTATGCTATAGAATTAATAAAATCACAATTCTTATTGTAGGTTGTCACCTGTGGCAGCATTCCTTTGGAGTCATCTTACCAGAGGGTGCCCAGATGTGTTTATGTTTCCACAGAATTGTACGAGTATAAAGGATGGGGTGGAAAATCTGCAAACCCTAAACATCGATGCTTCTCCTGGGGATCTAGACATTCTGAGGTATTTGTTTTGGCTTAGAAAAATCTTCAGAATCTGTAACAGTTATGTTTGGCAAACTCAGAAATGTTATTCTGAGTAGATTTTCTCTTAAGCCACCTTTTTTATTGTGAACAGAAATATGTTGCTGATTTCTACATATCAGACTTCCAATCTGGATTAAGAGCATTAGTCAAAGCAGGCTATGGAGCTAAGGTTGCTCCATTTGTCCAACCAGCTACTGTAGTTGATATAACAAAGGAAAACAGGGACTTATCTCCAAGCTTTTTACGCTGGCTAGCAGAGCGCAATCTCTCTAGTGATGACCGTATCATGCGCCTAAAGGAGGGGTATGCCATTTATTGTTCTGCTTGTAGTTTCATGTTGATTTGTTGTGCACCTCAGTTGTATCTTTGTGGGATTTATAGACTTAAGCTTTAAATATTTTGGAAATTAATGATTTCATTTCTTGAAGCCTTTTAGGACATCTGAGTATAATTTCAGTTCACTGCTGATTAGAGGACATTTGTTGTGACACAGTTACATAAAAGAAGGGAGCACTGTCAGTGTGATGGGGGTTGTCCGGCGCCACGATAATGTACTCATGATTGTTCCACCATCAGAACCAATCTCAACGGGCTGTCAATGGAGCCGGTGCCTCCTCCCAACATATGTTGAAGGTCTTATTTTTACATGTGATGATAATCAGAATGCTGAAGTCGTCCCTGTGTAGATACGACGCATTTCATATTAGTTTCCGTTTGCAACTGGATGTCACAAGTAAATACTTGTTAAGGATGGAAAAAGGTTGAAATATCACAGGTGCCATATTTCTGTCTTCCTTTTCTTGTTAATCAAGTGCATGCAAATGGGATAGAAGATAGATAACACTTGAGAGGAAGTGTGAAATCGCATAACAATCAAGGATAATCTACTCCGAAATCAGCTTGCCTTGGCATTCTGACTGAGTTCCATCAGGGGAAGAAGGATTTTCTTTTGCATGAATCTAGAATATGTTGTATTGTGAAGATCCATGAGTTTGATTTAATTTATATAACTTGCAGAGGAGCCCTAAGGGGTTCAAATATGGTTGGTTTCTTTAGACATGGTAAATTATAGGCTGTCTAAAAAAAAAAAATTCTCTGAGTTTTTACATGTTTTCCAATTGATCATGTACAATGTTGATAAACTACATGGTATATATGCTAATATTATAACAGATATGATAGTTCTTCTGCTGTGTATGGTATATTTGCTAATGTTTTTAGATGCTATTCCTCCACCTGATTAGACATCTTGTATAAACTTCTTACTTTGAAGTTTTATTTTTCTAATAAGGCAAATAGTTATTGAAACTGAAGCAATTTTGAATGATTTGCAAGATGCACAGTGCATTGTGGGCCTTATTTTGCCATCCACATTCAAGTACCCCTCTTCCAGGGGGAGGGAATAGTAAGACTGCGGACCTGCAATTGTATTCCAAGGGGGCATGTACCCATTACCAAGCTGCCTAAGAAAAAGTAAGAAAATGCTGTGCGAGTTACATTTTAACTTTATTTTACTTCATTTGTAGTAGTACTTATTTATTTAAAAGAAAGAACCAAAGAACTTTTCATTTGCTAAAATTATAGCTCAAGGCCAACTCTAGTAAATTAAAAGATAAGTATTCCTGAATTTTATTAATATGCCTCAAAGTTGTTCCACTAAAAACAGCAACAATCAGTTCTGGTTATAGAAATAGCAAGCCAACTATCAAGAGGATAAGAGAGATTTCTATTACCATTACTTATTTTTCTATAAATAAAAAAAAAAAAAAGGTAAGAAAAGGAATTATAGCAAGGAAGGAATACTAAAGTCTAGAGGGGATCCCCCCTGCCACCACAAGAGTTTCTCCTGTAATATAACAAGCATCATCAGACGCCAAGAAAGCAGTTGCAGCAGCCATGTCTTCTGGGGTACCAAGCCTTTGAAGTAAGGTCTTTTCCTCAGCAATCTTCCTCTGCAACATTCCATTTTAAATTAAGTCCTTTACATGTCAAAGGACATCGCTTCAGCAAAGAGTAGCCAGAATTTAAAAGTCACGTATTTACTTACCACGGCCTCATCTTTTGTTATGTATGCTGCAAAGTTGGTTGGAACAAAACCAGGAGCAACACAATTTACACGAGTATCAGGGGCCATCTCCGCCGCGAGGGCCTAAAATATGTTCAGGTAATGCTTAAAAGATTTATAAAAAAAAAAAAAAAAAAAAAAAAAAAAAATCAATGGTTTGTAGAATTCTTGAAAAAATAATTTGACAGCAGTTAATATAATAAGACTTAGACACCAACCTTGGTCAATCCAAGAAGGGCCGTCTTAGTTACCCCATACATAGCCATAGCAACCTGTGGATGAAAGCCAGCAATTGAGGAAATAAGAACCACTGATGAACCCTTCTGCAAGTGAGGAGCTGCCTCCTGCAATAGTTAAAGAATTAAGTCATGGCCCTTCCTCATATGTTTGTCAAAGTTTAACAAATATAGATTCTAGAAAAGTAACCAACTAACCAAGTAAACTTATATGGCAAACTATGGTATAGGCCACTACATAATGTAAGACTGAAAAACAATCTAATCATAACAATAAGTGCATCAAAAACGCTATCCTAGAGCGTATATGTTCTTTTAATTCCCAACATTAATCTTCACCCAAAAGATTTACCTGTAGAAGAAGTACAGTTGCTTTGACGTTTATTTCCCATAGTTTGTCAAGGATAGGTTCTGCGGTTTGCAACAATGGATCTACAGACGGATTTACAGCAGCATTTGATACAATCACATCAATATTTCCATATTTCTGAAACAAAATCAGCAACTCTTATATCACATATTACTAGCATAGAGTGGTATAAAGATGTTCTTGGTGGCTAAACAGAGACTATTGGATTGCATTTCCAAAAGTAAGGGTTTCAGGCACTTTTAAGATTATATTTAGAATTTCTGATTTCAGAAGAAAATGATAACTTTGTAATAAGAACAGGAAATATTGGATAAAAATACTAACCTCGACAGTCTTATTAATAATATCTTTCCTTTGTTGTGCATTTGAGACATGACAAACAACTCCCAACACTTGAATTCCTTTATTCTTAAGCTTTTCAACTGCCTCATCCACATTTTTCTGCAAGCAGACCAAAATTACAAACATCCATCCTTATATTTAAAAAAGGAACCAAAAAAAAAAAAAAGAATTAATTTAAAATTTTAACAATTCTTGGAAAAACAAAATTCAAATCGAACGTGCAATTGTTAAAATTACAATAAAACCTACTTAAAATTGCCTACACGGATTAAACTGAACTTAGCAAATGTTTATTGTTTAGAAATCCAAACAGATCATGAAACATAAAGCTGAAAAATTCATGAATGATTTACGGAAAATGAGATCGAAACCTAATAGTCTTAGAAGAAGAAAAAAGTCAAAGAGTAAAAATGTTTTGGCTTTGGGAGAAAAAAAAAGAAGAAGAAAGAAAACCTGTTTGCGAGAAGAGATGACAACGGAGGCGCCTTCCAAGCCGAGACGCTCGGCGATGCTAAGCCCGATGCCTTGAGTGGAAGCCGTCACAATTGCGACTTTGCCCTCAAATCTTCTACCAATCTTCATCTCTGTCTTCGCCATTTCCAAGAAGAGTTGTCTTCTTTTCCTTTACTTATGATACTTTCCACTTGCTCTACTCATACTCTTATTAGGTGCGATTTACGTACACGTAATGAAAGGTTAAAATATTAAAAAATCTTAATTTATTTAAAAATTTATTTTAAATAAAATATTAATTTATTTAAAATTTATTTAGATATAAAATCTAAATTAAAAATTTATTTAAATAAAAAATAAAAATTTATTTAATATATATTAAATATTAAAAAATTATTTGAATTTGATAAAAATATAAAAATATAAATAAAATGATAAAATATATTTTTTATTATTTTAACCTAATCAAAGACATTGAAAGTAAGTGCAAAAAAAATACTTATTTTAATTATTATGTTATCTCTTTTTTTTTTTAACTTATTATGTTATCTTTTAATCAATCATAGAATAAAATATGATAAAAAAATAATCTTAAAATTTGAAAAGAAATACCAAAAACAAAGAAACATGTATAATCCAGAGCCTTTGAAAAGAGATACCAAAAACAAAGAAACATGTGACATGTCTAATCAATTTACGTTAACTAAGGTTAGTATTTACTATTTAGGGAGAGTAGTGGTCCAGTGGACTACATTTGCTAAAATAAAAAAAGCTTTGGGTCAGGTGGGTGGGGAATGGGTACACCATTTTTGTTTTTTTTCTTGGGAAAAATTCAACCTCTCATAATGATTCCACCAGACGACGAGAATTGGAGATAAAAGCCGCTGGGTATTTGGACAAATTTTTTTTTTTTTTTGGGCTACGGTGAACAAACCTATTTTAGAATCTATAACTTATAAAAAAAAAAAAAAAAAAAAAAAAGCATATAGAATCTATAAAAAAAAAATCCAAAATCCAGCATTTTATTTGTCTTTAATAAAATGTTGCAATAGGAAATAAATAGCACATTGAAACTGAATACAGACAGAGAGTAAAAGGACAAAGCAAGTAACCAAGAAGAAACTACAGTCTAGAGGGGTTTCCTCCTGCTACTACTATGGTTTCTCCAGTAATATATGAAGCATCATCGGAAGCCAGGAAAGCAGTTGCAGCTCCCATTTCTTCCGCTGTCCCAAGTCTATTCAGTAAGGTCATCTTCTCAAAGGACTTCCTCTGCAACAAATTCCCACTCAGATTCAGAATTCAGATTATCACAAAGTACAAAAAACCAAAATTTAGCAAATACATATACTTACTGTGGCTTCATTTGCTGTGATGTATGACGCAAAACGGGTTGGTACGAAACCAGGAGCAACACAATTGACACGAATATTAGGGGCCATCTCAGCTGCGAGAGCCTAAAAAAAGAATCAAATCAAGCAAGACTAAGAAAAGAACAAAATATATGCAAAATTTTTGTGGAATTCTTGATTACTCAAAACACCAACCTTGGTCAGACCAAGAAGGGCTGTCTTAGTAACCCCATACATAGCCATAGAAGGCTGAGGTAGATAACCACCAAGTGATGAAATAAAAATAACCGATGAACCTTTCTGCAAATGAGGAGCTGCATCCTGCATTACACAAGGAAATAGATAGGCTATATATATGAAACTTTCTTTGTGAGGACTGATCTTCTATAAACTACTATGAGAGTTAGCTATGGTAGTTAAAGGATATTTAGGCCACTTTTCTAATGAAAAGTACTACTGATAAAAAAATGTGTCAAAAAATAGGCAGATCATCCAACAACAAGAATCTAATTGTTAACATTAATGATCTTCACTGTGAGGAGTTACCTGCAGAAGAAGTATGGATGCTTTGACGTTTGTTTCCCATAGCTTGTCGAGTATAGATTCTTTGATTTGCAACATGGGTAAATTAACCGGATTTACAGCAGCATTTGATACAATCACATCTATTTTTCCATATTTCTGAAACCAAAACCACCAATTCTTAAAATGGCAAAATATATATTATACCAATTACCAAAAGGAATCATCATTTGTTGTCAAGAGAATGGCCTATTCTCTCTTATATCAGCAATGAATAAGAGAATAGACCACCAAGTCGTTGAATGTTTGGAATTTTGTGGTGTTCAACATTGTTTTACATTATGATCTTATCTCAAAAGTTTGTTCTTGCTTAACAATATTTACCCAGTACCAAATACTGAACTAAAAAAACTAAAGATTAAAGACAAAGTAGTAATTATAGTTTCATTTTCGAAGATCTGGAATACTTTGACCAATTATAGTTGAGTACCTCGCAAAACGATGGACCTTAATCTCATGCAGGACAGGGTCAAACTCTCATATCAAATGGAACAGATCAAAGGGAAGTGTTCAAATTCTCAAGTTTATTAGCTTTTTTTCCCCCAATGATTGGTATTAGAATTCAAGATTTTCACCGACTAACCTCAATGGTTTTGTTTATTAGATTCTTCCTTTGCTGCGCATTGGATACATGACAAACGACTCCCAAAACTTGTATTCCTTTAGCTTTAAGCTTGTCAACTGCCTCATCCACGTTTTTCTACAAGTATAGCTCAAAACATAAACATCCATCATCAAATCCAAAACAAATGAAACAACAAACAATTTCAAAAACAAAAAACAAAAGACTATAATTATCATGTGAACTTTTGTTACTATTTTGTAAGTAAAACAGCACTTACAGCATAAACAATCAATCAGTAACAAAAAGATAATACAAATCGTTTATTAAGTCGTGATAGACGTAGCATCTGTATAATTCATATAAAACTCTTCATGAGTTCTAATTCCACCGACTCAATTTTGTCGTGGTTTAATCAAATTCACAAAATTTGTAGCATTAATAACAACATAAGTACTTAGCATATATGGTTTGAATAGAAAAGATCAGATTAAAGAGAGATCTGAAAAGCAAAATTATTAAGACCTGCTTGCGAGAAGAGATGACAACAGAGGCACCTTCCAAAGCAAGGCGCTCTGCGATGCCAAAACCGATGCCTTGAGTCGAAGCAGTCACAATAGCAACTTTCCCTTCAAATCTTCTTGCTGCTACGGCTACCTTCTTCTGCATCTTCTCCATTTCCTATTTTCAAAACAATGGCAAATCAGAGTTTTCTCCTTTCGTCTGTTATATAAGCTCTCATAATAACTACCCCGCCATTATTTATAAATTTATATACTTTTCTTTTATTTATGAAAATCATAAAAATTTAGTCAAAAGGCATATTAAGAAAACGACAATTAAAAGAAAATAGTTTCATATATATTTCACATGATCAGATGATGATATATCTTATCTTCTATACATATGTAAAAGTCAAAAGTCTCTCGAAAGAAAAGAAAATATCTTATATGGATCATTTAATTTTGGATTAATATATAAATTGGCCATGTATTATACTATTTTTATGATTTGATACCTAAAAAAAAAAAAATCATGATTAAGTATCTAAATTTGTATTCCATTAAGCGCGTTACCTCAAATAATTAACGGTGCTAACGTGACTTGATTTGACCAATAATAACATGACACGTGGAAACTTTGCCACGTCAGCATTATCAATTTTTATTTTATTTTAATTAATTTTCTTAAAAAATAATGTTTTTTGAAATTAATTTTTTTAACTTTTTAAAATTCAAAAAAATTACTTTTTTTAATTAATTTTTTTTTAAAAATAAAAAATAATAAAGTTTATTTTTTAAAAGTAAATATTTAAATATTTAAATATTTTTTAATTTACATATTTTAATTAAAAAATTAAAAATATATTTTTTGAAATTAATTTTTTTATTTTTTAATTAATAAAAAATAAAAATTTAAATACTTTTTTATTTTTTAATTTGTCTCTTTAATTAAAAATTCTTTTAAAAATAAAATAATATTTTTAAATTAAAATCTGAAAAAAATAAAAAACTGGAAGAAAAAAAAAAGAAACAGAGAGAATCGAGAACAGAAAGAGGGGAGAGAGAGAGGGAGGGAGGGGGCGCCGGTCAGCCGACAGGCTCGACGTTGACCGACCGTGGCCACGCCCTTTCCTCATTCTCTCTCTTCATTCTCTTTCTCTCTCTACATTTTCTTTCTCTCTCTTCATTATCTTCCACTCTCTTCTTTTTCTTTCTTCTCTCTTCCTCACTCTTTTTTTCCCTTCTTCCTTCTCTACCTTTTTTCCTCCTTTCATCCTTTCTTCTCTTCGACTTTCTCTTTGTTTTTTTTCTAGATTTTTTTTTTATTTTTTATTTAATTTTCAGTTTTTTATTTTTAATTTAAAAAAAATCAAATTTTTTTATTTTAAAAATTCAATAAGATTTTTTCATTTTTTTTATATTAAAAAAATATAAAAATAATTGGTGACGTGGCATTGACATGGACACGTGTTGACTTTTTATTAGTCAAATCAGGCCACGTCAGCACCGTTAATTATTTGGGGTAACGAGGTTAACGGAATACAAGTTCAAGTACTTATTTGTAAATTTTTTTTTTCTTTAGGTACCAAATTGTAAAAGGAGGTATACTACAGGAGCCAATTTTTGCATTAATCCTTTAATTTTTTTACACCCGGACATTCTTAAATAATGGTCATGAATCATGCATTTAATTATTTTACATTTGATTTAAATTTTAAAATATTTCATATAATAATTGATAATTTTATTTCCTTCTACATTTTTAATTGACTTAAATAATTATCATGAATCATGCATTTAATTATTTTTAATTTGATTTGATTTAAAATTTAAAATATTTCATATAATAAATGATAATTTTATTTTCTTATAAATTTTTAATTGACTTAAATAATTTTCATGAATCATGCATTTAATTATTTTGGATTTGATTTGATTAAAATTTTAAAAAATTTCATATAATAAATGATAATTTTATTTCATATTTGAAGGTAATTCTTTTAATTATTTCTACATTCTTTTTCTTTGTTTTTGTTTATATTGAGTTCATTTTATTTATTTTTGTTCAAGCATGAAACGATTTGTTTACTTGCTTATTTGTTTAATCATTTTTGTTTATTATTATTATTTTTTAGATTGATGGAGCACTAAACGAATTGTATGAGCTATGTGGCAAGAGTTAGTGGAAAAAACCTACTTACAATCAAGTGAAAGCTAAAGATTCCCAACATAAGAAAAAATATGTATATTTAGTTGAAACTAAAATAGAAGATTATGTGTTCCGCATGAAGGGTGATAAATGATCTATAATAAAGGAAACTATGAATTCAACAGCTTACCGTTAGATTCGTTAAATTACCCATATATAATAATTTTATTCATTAGTTATATGTGATTCTGCTATACTCTATTATATTATATGGGTAATGTTAGTTAACTTAAATGTATTGTTATATCCTGTAGTTATAGGTCGACTTGAAAATCTTTTAGATTTATTTTAATGCAAGATAGACAATTAGGCAATTGTAGATGGCAAGTTTGCCTTACCTTTGAATAATAAATTTGTTAGTTTGAAAATTTGTGACATTCTGAAATTGAGCAATGATGCTTTTATTTTACAAGTTTATTGTTTCAGGTTTGTTTTGTTTAATTTTTAATATATAATTTCTATGTTGATATTCAAGTACTCTCACTATGAAAATTAAGTAATGTAAAAAAAAAAAAATGGAAATTAAGTAGAGTGATGCAAGAAATCTACTAGATGATACAGAGCATTGCATAAATTATAAAATCAAGAAAATGTATCAAGATAATTGACAATGCTAATTCATAAAAAACAAACATTCCTGTTATGTTAAGGAATTACTCCTTTTTGTTCTAATTAAGGTTTCAAGAAAAGAAGATAAAATATAAAATGATATTATGTAATTTGTCAAGAGTCCAACAAAATGATATTATGTAATTTGTCAAGAAGATAAAAAATAAAATGATATTATTTAATTTAATAAAGATTTAAAAATGATTCATGTCTAATTTCATACGGTAAGATATATCATTTTAATTTAACATAATTTTATGATCCAAATATCCTATCATACTATCAATTTAATTTATTTTATTATTTTTTAAAATTTTATTTTTTTATCTTAAATTACAAAAATTATAATGATAAAAGGAATATAATTTTTATTTTTTTCTTATCATTTTTGAACTTTACAATGAGTGAAAAAAAAAATTATTTTTCCATCTTTCTTCCAAAGTATATTATAGGCTTAAATATAAAATTGCTCCTTGTACTATATTTTTTTTCTCACTTTGGTACCTAAAGAATTTTTGGCCCATTTCGATACCTATAAATATAAATCCCGATTGGGACAAAAAATTATACTATAGGTATCTGAAATGGGCCAAAAAAATTTTAGGTACCAAAATGAAAAAATATATATAATACAAGAGCTGTTTTATATATAAGCCTATATTATAATGTTTTCACATTTTTCTCTTTCAATTTTTTTTTCATTTTTTTTATCACCTTTTCAAAGAGTGAATCTTAAGAAAGCAACAATGTTGTTTTGATTTTAAGAGTCTACCTTTTCAACTATTGACCAGAAGATTTTTTCCGTTTTTAAAAACCATGACCGTTGAAAACATATATATAATTATATTTTCTGTCAAAAATGGGTTCTTGCATTTGCAATTTTGAAGATAGGCACGTTATCCCTCAAGACTGATCCAGGTTTTAATAATTTTTTATAGAAAGAGTCAAGCAAAAGAACCAACAAAAAAGAAGCTTGCAGTTGAATCTGAATTCCTGAAAAGGGAACAATTTGCAGGCCGGTCTTCCATCTTTTGAGTAACTTTATATTCTAAAATGCTTAGAGTAAAGTATTTCACTTCAGATTTGTTCTTATTTTTTGGTTAATTTTAAATGAGGGGTAAAAACCATGATCATAGAGAATTCGATCTTGAACATGGCAGTCTTAGGCACTAAAAAGAAATAATAATTATAAAAATATTAACAATAAAAGAATCTTGTACAACTAGATAGTTGTTATAATATTTTCTTCAGGCTCTCGTCATAGCTATGGAAGTCCAATCTACATCTAGAAATTTTCTTTCTTTATGATCAGATGCATATAAATTTAACTAGACGCCATAGTGGACATATAAATTTAACTAAGACGCCATAGTGGACTGGACCTCATATGTTTAATTAGACGCCATAGGCCATAGCTATTTAATTTAGCATTACTCTTTTATCTTATCTCTATCTCTATATTTGACTATTTCCTTCTAACCGACAAAAATGAAAGATGAAATTCACAAGTTAAACTGCACAAATATGACATAATTTAATCTCATCAACAAGCTTTAAAAAGCATTTCATTCATAAAGAAAAGATAATACAACACTTAGTTCACATTAAGCTACGAATATAACCCAAAGGCGGTAAAATTCTCTCTTTAAAAAAAAAGAAAAAGAAAACTCCCATCCTCAACTCCATCCACATTTCATTCATAAGGATTCCTAAAATTCTTCAAGAGCTCTGGAATTTCATATCCTAACATATCGTCTACAGCTTGTATCATCTTAGGTTTCAGTTTTTCAAATTTATCTATATTGTAATTATTCAAGACCTCCTTATAGTGCTCAACACTTGGGAAATCACCTGCAGGTAAATGGAATTCTCGTTGGACCTGTTTCATATAAATTACAAGAATAAATAAACAGAGTGAAAAAAAAAAAAACAACAAAAACGAGATGACAAAAGATCAAATAGAGACAGACCTTCCCAAATTCATCTTCAAGATTATCAATAAGCCGTTGTTGAGCTTTAGATTTGCCCATCATACTAGGCATCTCCTTCTTGAGATGGCTAATTATATAAGCATGAATTTTTACAGCTCTAGCACGCTTCACAAATTCATTGATCTGCAGTATGCATTTCCCATCATATGCATATGGATTAACTAAACATACAATGATACAATACAAGCATATATATATATATATATATATATACATAAAACAAGTGCATGGGCAAAATTTAGATATGAAGAGGATAAACACACCCGACGATCACAAGCCTTTCTTGGAATGTCTATCAAGTCCTTCAGAAGATCATCTTGTTCTTTCTCAAAAAGGTCTTGCCCCAATTCATCAATAGCAGCTTCATTAATGAGCTTATCATTGAAAGAGCTACCAAGAGAAGATAGATTAGAATAGCTACAATTATAAATAATATTAAAATGTCAAGAATATTGAATAAACACCAGAACTAAACGGTGAAGAAATTGCAACGAAACAATAAAGGAAGTGCGGAACACCAGTAAGTTATGACTTAATATAAAAACTCGTGTGAAATAACTTTTTTTCTGGAAAATAAACTTACCCAATGTAAACACGCACAACCTCTGGAGTATTCAAAACTTTTCCAAGTGACCACATCAAAGCTCCATAAACTCTCATTAGCTGTTAATATGACATTGGTAAGTTGTAATGAATGTATCAAATTCTACTATTACAAAGCTGCAAATATAATAAAATAGAAGAGAGTATCGTACTTGTTGGGTATCAACTTGGTGTGCTTTATTTAGAACAACACGTATCTTGTCATCATTACCACGTAAAGATGAAATTACTCGTTTAAATTCATCACTTATGTCTAACTTGTGAGGGTCAAATAGAAGAAGAATGAGATCACATTTAGCTGCAAACCATGATATAACACCGGTGAAATCATAACTTCGTTGTGTTCTCTGTTTTTCTCCAGATAGAACTCCAGGAGTGTCCACAAATGTAATTTGATCTAACAACTGCAACCATGATTATGATATCAGTAAAAATAACTGATATATTAATTAATACAAAAAGGAAAAGAAAAACCAATAATTCTCACTGGATGTGGCATTTGAGAGCACTCAAATTTTGATAAAAAAGCACCTCCAAAAGTTGTCAATCCACCAAACGGCAGATCTGCTTGAACAGCAATAGTGTTCCCGGGTATACTCCTTTCATCAGGTCCAGACTGAGGTTAAAAGAACATGAAATCAAACATATTGTTATGGAAGTATACAAGAAACAATGCAAATCTTTTACTACACTAAAACCACATATTGTCATCTGTTTATAATAAATTATGTCCTTCCAAGTGAAGGTCACTCGTTTGCTGTAAAAAATTGACCCAAGAATGGTGATGGTCACTCAAAAAGGTTGTAACACATAGAATGATATCATAAATAAAACAAGTATTGCAATCAAATGACAATTTTTAGAATTCATTAATCCATATAATCACTTTCAAAACCAGAAAACTTGGAAATGCTTTTACATACCATTACAACCACAAATCTATCAGTTGTAGGCTCTGGTCCTATATGAGCTCCTGCCAATAGAATGATGACGGAAAGCTCAGCACACATCATAATCAACTTACTATAATAGCATGTTTATGGGAAAGAAAAAGGGAATAAAAGCCTTTAGCTTACCTGGGTAATCGCATTGTAACAAATGTTTTATAAATGTGGTTTTCCCGGTTGAATATTGACCCAACAGCATAACCATAGGTTTAGCATCAAAGTCACTGTTTGTCTGCATTAGAAAATCAAAGATCAATTCCAGTGTTGCCAAAGGCACATTTTAAGCGCTAGAACCCTTATATTGCTTGAGATGCAAAAAAAAAACGCTTGCCTAAGTGATGTAAGGCACAATATGTATATGTACGTGGTTTTGTATGTTTCTGTGTATATATATAAAATAAGCTTAAGATATATATAATTATGATAATAAACTCTGAAGAATGGTCTGGTTTATCTTACAAAACATGTAATTTATTTTTCTTTTGTTGTCCAAAATGCATGATTTCCTTATGGTCCTATGTATTTTGTTCAATACTCAAATATTGAAAAATAGAGAATTTGATATTATCCCTTTTCTTACTAGTAAAAGTACAGTTAATGAAAAAATTAAAAATTAAAGAATACTTCAATCAGGCGGGTTTTTTTGCGCCTATCGTCTTAAAAAAAGCACAATGAGACACACCAAGCGTGCACCTAATCAAATGCGCCTTGTCCGAAAGAGTTGATGTGTTTTTGTTGTTTGACGCTAAGGCGCAACGCCTAGGCACATGCCTTAACAACACTGGTCAATTCACTCCATTAATTAAAGCGTTTGTGCCAAAGAGTACATGACACGCCACAAGGAGTGTTATGTATCTGTTTCTGCACATAGACCTTGAAAACTACAGACATGGAACCATTCAATTCAAGTTCGCACAGTTTTCTTTTTGGTTAAAAATCAAAGCACAGTTCACTTACCAATAACGGAGACACAAAATCATTAAATTGATAGGTAACTTCCAATGGCTTTAGCTTTTCAATATACAATCTCTTCAAGCCATCAACAATTGAGGTAACCGCACTTGGAGGTGTCTGAGTAATAAACAGAAAAAACAAACTAATCAAGCAACAAACACAAATGACGATATTTTTACAAACAGATTCAGCTTAAAGATTTGTACAGCATGTGAACATTGTGAAAAACACATCCTGCTTGACTGATTAATTGAACTGAGACATGTCATGTATTAGCTGAGTAACTGAACTTAAAAGGCCTTAATAAAAAATCAAGAAAGAGAATCATAAATGCAAAGAAGAAAGCTATAAAAGATCCATTAGTTAACAACGGTTAGCCACCAATATCAAACAAATACAATGAAGCATGAGCAAGTCAAGATAGACTACAGAGGCAAAACAAACTCCCTCAAGGGCAAAAAGAAACTGAGAAATAACCTTTCTTGCAGACTTTGAGGTAAACCATTTAGCAGATGTTGGAACTTGGGGTTGATTAGATCCTGCATCATTAGCAGTAAGCTAATTCATGAGAAACCAACTAAACAACCTCATGGAAAACACTAGAAGATAGGATAGCATCTAACCATTCATTTCAGGCTCACCATTTGTTTTCATATCCTTCTTCTTCTGAGAAAGAAGAGCAAGTAAAAGAAAGTTGTAAAAACTAAGAAATTAACTCAAGCAATTAAATTGGGAAGGCAAGAAATAAGACCCCTTACCGCTCCTAAGGCATCCACACCTTCCATTAAAGGAAGACCAATATTCTCCAAGTCAACTGGAATAAACGAAAGAAGCATCAATATGGATTAAACAACAAGAATATGACCACTAGAGAGCCATGCATTCACTGATATTAAAACATGAGAAAATAGCAAAACAGGAATAGGTTATTTGCAACTTGCCTGAACTTTTAAGAACATCAGAGGTTATTTCATGTCCTGCTTGTGCCCAAGAAACCAGCTGGAAACCAACAAAAATTTGAACACTAAAATCACACAAAAGAACATAAAAGCTCTATTCAGAACTAAATACTCCATTCCATTATACAACCTGCATAGCAACAATGAACTCTGACAACCCTAGAAATCCTTGTCGTTTAGAATCTGCAATTGCCCATATCTGAAAATAGAAAAAGAAAAAACAAACGTGAACAATTTGAACTCAAACAATCATAGTCTGATCAAATACTAAAATAAAAATTAATCCTAAACAAAAAAACTAATGAAAGGAAAAGTTTCCATAACATATCTTCTCGTAGGCTAGAGGACAAATTTATAAACTGTTTATTATAATTCCAAAAATCATTTATCTATTCCAAGAAAGGCCAACCATAAAGAAGCGTGGCCTCGGTTTTTATTTTGCAAATAATAGCATTTAGTAAAGGATGACTACTTTAATAAACAAGTTCTTATTGCCTGCTTGAGTTCTTGACGAGAGAGTTTAGACATGGCGAAGAACTTGGTAGCATCATTTCCAGTAACACGTCCATCTCGATCTATAATCAAAGAAAATTTACGGTCGAATTCAACAAAAAGGAAAGAAAAAACAAGAAAAAGAAAGAAAGTGATTAAAGAATAAAGAAAGTAAAGGAAGAAACCTGAATCGGCGATATTGAACCAATCTTTGTAGATCTTTTGGTGCTCTTTGGAACATGACCCGATCGGTATTGGACTTGCCTCCATTTTCACGCTCAGAGTGTTCAGATTTTGAAATTTGAAATTTAAAAAAAAATTATATGATTCTGTCGTTTGATTTTCCTCTTTTATAACGAGTTTGGCGCTCGGGATAAGAATTAAGAAGGGACAAAGCGACGTCGGTTAGGAGAGCCTTTCAAAGCTTAAACGATGCTGGTTGAGGGTGTATTTTAAGTTCACAAGCGATTAGACGGTTATAGGCCATGAGATGATCATGGTATTGTCGGTTACATTATGATTCGATTTCAAAATGGACCTATCGATAAAGATTTATTTGTAAATTTTGAATTTGAATTTTTTTATCTTATCATAAATCTGATAATTTTGAATAAAATATAAAAATATTTAAAATATGACATAAAATATAATATAATACGAACATAATACAAATAGTCGAACATATCAAAATTTTTGAATTTAATTCATTTCAAGTTTGTTACTTTGAATAATGATTTATCAAATTGACTTAATTTTGGAATTGTTGTCTTTTCATCTCTCATAATTGAACCTTTTTCGATTTTGAAACATTTTTTTCGTTTCAAATTTGAATTGATGGGAAGTAATAGTAAGCAAGCTGTTTGTGTCTGTATTTTAATGACATGACATAGCTTAATTTGAAGTTTTGAATTGAGCATTTTGCATAGAAGTTTAGAACCCTCAAAAGGAGTGGAGTCCATACTCCATATAAAGTAGCCAATGCCAATCATTCCGGACATGACATGAACGTGGATCCAGTTCTCAATGGACTGTCCTGGCCTGGACTGGCCCATATCTAATTACCAAGAAATTAAACACTTAACTATACTAGTATTATGCTTGATCTCCATATAACCACACACAAAAAAGCATTTATCATTGCATTTTTCTTTAGAAATTCTAAAATGTAAAGGCTTATTATTCTTATTTGAAACTCGAGCTAATTGGATTAGAGTGAAAGGAAATGGGCTGTTGTTTTTATAGTAATTATATATTGAATAAACCATACTCATTTTTTATTTTATTTTTTATACAAAAATATTAATTGATCTTAAAAGTAAAATATGACTAGGTAAGGCAAGTGATCCATAATATGAATTTTCATGGATTACCCAGATGCTGAGTGCTTATTAAAAAAAATAATAAAAAGTTAAGGAAAAACCATCAAGATTCACGTTCACATAAAAATCGTCCTAAAACAAAAGCAAACTCCATTCCAAACGTATTAGTCACTTCCACGCGAAAATAAACAGCGACATATCTGCATGATTCAAAACAAATAAGTACATAGTAAATGAGAGATTAAATTTTAGGAGGGGAAATGGGTTTAAAAAAAGCAAGAAAAATTCAAACAATATCAATGCCTCTTATTTGCGGTGAAAAATGTATCAAATTTTTCATAATTTTACTTCCTTTTCAACTCATTTCCTTTCCTTGTTTGATTAAACTTGCAGTGTCTTTTGTTTAAGTTACTTTTTATTGTATTAATAATGATCATTGATAAGATAGTTAACTTCTTATAAACTACGAAACTGACAGTACGTACCTTTGAGAACCATGAAGGACTTCCATGTTTCCTCTGATGATAATCGGAGTGATTGCTCGGTTGTGGAGGCACAGTTGGAAAATTGGAAGACGAAGCTTGCTTCTCCTCTTTCACTTTGTTAAATATAGCGGTAAACCTTTCACCTGATGTGGGGTCAGTTTCATCCCATTCCCCAAATTTTGGTATTGATGCCGTTCTATGATGCTGCTAATTAATCAAATCCAATCAAACCAAACATAGTCAAGTTAAATATCCATGGGGAGGGAAACATATATAGTCAGTTTACTGAGCAACCCGTGCTTGCAAAGTTAGAAACAAAATATTTGTTCCTTTAATTGTTTTTTGAGAAATTCAAAATACTTGTATTTTCTTACGGAGATAAATCATAGGTAAACCAGGTAGAATACTTACTTCATTACCATCAGACGGATAGCTCCCATTTCGTGTAGATTGTCCTGAGACAGATGAAGAGAAGCTACTTCCCCCAGCACGACCTTTCTTTTTCCCAGAGTTTGCACGTCGATGATTTGACTGCAGAAGTGAATGATCAGAGTTGCTCTTTTCACTGCCAGATTCCGACGCCATGCTCCTATGGCTTCTTGCACTCTTTTGATTATCAAAAGAACCGCTTCTGTTACTTTTAGTAGCATTCTGCCTGCCCTGTCCGTCACTGTGGTGTTTATCTGCCGAATTGGACTTATTAGAACCTACAGCAAGAGGAACCTGAAGTGGCTGGCAATTACATTTGATTTCCAGGCCTCCCCTCTTATGCACGAAGGCCTCTGGATTCTCCTCAGGATCATTTGGTTTCATTCTTATGGCAGCCTTTTCTTTGCGAGCATTTTCAAAGTCAGTTGTATAAGCTGGTAGGTTATCATTGCCCCAGTCACCAAATTTGGGGACATGCGAGCGCTGTAACAAGCATAGAAATTACTATAGCATCATATAATGGAAAAAGGATAACATTGTTGTTGATATATACTTGGTCACCAAGCCAACTAAAGACAAGATTTCTGGTTTATGGAAGGGAGTAATAATTCAAAAGGGAAATCATATTCAAGAGATTGATTTAAACAAAACAGAGTGCTAAATGCAATATAATATAGCATATGGATGAAACAAATTGCTGGGAATCCTGATGCTTGATAAATTAAGCCACTCTCAAATCATCTTCATATATATGAACTCACCAGCTTTGCTTGAGACATGTCTCTCTTACCCTCACTGAACACAATAAATAGATCTATACATAAATAATACTAGTATAATGACAAGTCTAATTGTTCCTTTAAAGGGGAACATGTCCGTCCATGCCACAAAGGAGCCCAAAATTTGGGATGGGGAGTCTTTACTCTCCCAATGATCATTAAAACAATTCAGTGGAGGGCTTAACTCTCTCGCTCTCAGCCTGGTTTTCAACTAAAAATAAATACATAAAGTGATGCAATAACATCCTCAACTGTATAAGCTGAAGGTTGTAACTTTCAACTATCTCTACATCTTCCAGATAGGATGAGATCATGAACATGAAGTAAAGTCTTGAAAGTTAAATTATATCCCAATTCCAAAAATCAAACCCCACCGAAAAGACCCTCTTCTTTAATGGATGTTGAAGGAGATAGGTTAGCTGTTTCTGGTAAGCATTTATTAAACAGTGGAAAGGAAAAAAAAAAAAAAAACTATTCACGTAAAGGAGAAAAAAGAAGTTCAACTATAAAACAAGATATATAAAGCCCTAGGCCTTCTGAGTGATAAATTCAAGAGACAAAAAAGTAATCAAAAACATAAACGTTCAACAAGAAGATCACTTAAGCACAAATAAACCGCATTAAAAACTTCTGCAGAATTTCAAGAACAAATGAAACCAAAAAAGAAAAGGCTTACAGCCATGGATGATGATAAGAGTAATAGAATAAAAGAGTAGTTGTTTCTGATTCTGGTGAAAAACCCTCGAAGGAGTCGAGTATAAAATGACGCTTTAACGTAAGTTGTAAGCTTTGACCTCCGGAAAATCCGATGAGGCAAAGACTTTCCTATTTCAGACAATGATTCAATAGTATCAAAGCAATTGAAAATCCAAATCCCATAAAAAATCATCACTCCAAAAAAGTACAGCTATAAAAATTAAAAACATCCCGAGTTTATAGTTTTGGATTTTTTTTTTTATTAAAAAAAAAAGAAATTAAAAGATTGGAATATTTTCGAATGAATCAGGGATTAGGCCTCTTGTCCTTCTCTTTGCCTTCCACCCTGTTGTATTTTACTTGGGCAGTTGGGCTTTTGCCAGAGAATAAGAAGTACACGGACATCAGCTGAGGAGAGGAGACACGCTCCCCCGGGTCCCATTTTAAATTTTTTTCAGGGTAGGTCTGGCTGGTCAACATGGATTTTCTTTACCATGGATAAACATTCTTTTTAATTCAGTAAATGGTTGATTTTCTAATTCAGTATTCCATAATTAATTTGCAAAACTATTTCCAATATCTCATCTCTTAATCAATACCTTTAATGTTAGTTTTTTTTTTTTTTTTCGGCCTAACTTAGGAATAAAAAAAATTTGTAGATGCTAAGATTCGAATCTCAAACCTGCTAAATATTATTTTTTAAAGATAATTGTATAAACCAACTTAGTTAAATTCTAAGTAATATATACATATATATAGCCCAAAAACTAGAGAAATCCAAGGAACTGAAATTAGGTCATGTGGGTAGACAAAAATATGAGTAATTTTTTTTTTAAATGTTGTTTCATGAAATTTCTCTACTCATGTTCATGTCCAAGGTCGGTAAACAGGGTTAATAGTTGGTATAGCATATACTCGTTCCCCTGTTCTTCAAGAAAAACATAAGAGAGACACCTTCAAACCACTAGTTATTAAGGTCCACATTTAAAACCGTATAAGGATGTGAGGAGGAGCATTCCAAAATAAGATGCCACCATTAATTAAAAAGATTTATATTTGATACAATAATAATGTATAAATTTATACATTGTTAGTAAATTAGATAATACTATCTCATTAAAAATAAAATTATCTATATTTATTTTTAAATATTTTTAATAAAATGATATTATCTAATTCACTTTTAATGTAAAAAAAAAAAATACGCATCAAATATAAACCATAATTAAAACCCTTATTAATAAAACCACCATTTGTATTTAGAACCAGTGGTTCTTTCTGGAAATTTAATAATGACAGATGGGATTCCCCTCAAAACAATTAAATTAGGACACAACTAAACTCCCATTGACAACTCTAAATATTAATTAAGTGCATTAATTAATAGATGAACAAACAAGTACTCTTTAATCTACACTTTAACCATTTTAGCTGCAGAAACAGACCTATAAATAACTGCAAATAACAAACAAGTACTCCAAGAGAAGCAACTAGCAAGCCTATAGTATAAAATTGTTGCCATCTTTAATTTTAGTGAAAAAAAGGTTGTAAAAATGGGGAAGAAAAAGATGGGTTTCTCTTGGTTTCTATGGGTTTTGGGGTTAGTGTTTTTTATTGTTACTACCAACTCTGAGCATGCAGATAGCGAAGCAACATGCCAGGATTGCATACAGAATTTTGGTGGGTGAAGAAGCCATACCCGAGGTTAACTGCTGCATAGGTTTGTCTAACACATTCGGTGGCATTACCAAACACGAAACCCGTAAGACTTATCTGTGAATGTTTTCACAAGCTTGCGGAACGTGAACGTGACGGGTATAAGCCTGATAGAGCTAAGAAACTTGTCAAGTATTGTCAAATCGACTTCCCCGTGCCCCTTGCTCCCTCGGCCGCTGATTGCAAGAAGTAACCTCTCAATCTTTGCATGTCCAACTTCTAACTTTGTTTTATTAGTTTATTTATTACTCCATTTGATAAATTGTGTTATTGATTGCACTTATGAAGAAACTGTTGTGGTTTTAATTTATTGCCTGATTTGCAGCATCCGTTAGGGAATCGAAATGCGGTAGCTGAGTCGATATATCGTATGTGGGCACCAGAATAAAATGAAGAGCAGCAATAAATTTGAAAAAAAGTTATCTAATATTGACAGATTGTTGTTGAACTCAGCATTTAATGCATTGTGGTCTTGGTCTTCCATATGGACAATATGAAATTTAAGTGCAATTCTCCCAAATTTTCTGGTATCTCTCTACAAGTTAGTTGTTTCTTGCATAAACAACTGAACAAGAACCAAACAGGGTTTTACTTTTATCTTATAGTGCAAAAGGCCCAAACCCAATTTAATTGCTTGTGGAAGAAATTGAATTAAAAAAAATAAAACAAAAAACTTTCCATCTATCAAGATTCAAGATATCATTGAAGCATCATAATTGAAGAAAGTAATATTGATTATAAATAAGCAAATTAAATTGGACAGAAATCTATGAATTAATTGTAAGTAA
Source organism: Fremontodendron californicum (assembly GCA_030761205.1). Taxonomy (NCBI): domain Eukaryota; kingdom Viridiplantae; phylum Streptophyta; class Magnoliopsida; order Malvales; family Malvaceae; genus Fremontodendron; species Fremontodendron californicum. The sequence goes on from JAULJL010000027.1 coordinate 409,354, forward strand.
CAAATGTGTTAAGCGAATCCCTTGTGTAAAGGGGACGCTTTCAATTATAATAAAGACTGCTGGTTAGTAGTAGGATTACATTTTCATTCTATAAAAAACAAATTAAGTGTACTTAATTACATATATAAGCCTTTTCAATTTTTTTTTTTTTTTTTTACATATATAAGCATTTGAGATTCGAGTAAATGATTCCATATATTTTAAGTTTTTTATTTTTTTATTTGTGCCTAGTTTCATGAGACTGCCCCAGCCTGCCGCAAATTAAGTCGGGCGAAGAACACGTGTTTCTATGCGTTCAATAGTCATAATTTAGGATTGGGAAATTTGGGGTTATGGAGAGTGGTAATTATGTGTGGATATTGCTTTTTCAAGTATCAAACAATTAACTTGTATTTAATTTTTAGTAATCTTATATTGAGTGCTTAATTACTTCTCATCCATAATTAGTCTTAATGAGTATTACTAAAAAAAAGTATATTAATAAATTAACTGCCCTTTTATGAAGATTAGCAAGTTGAAGACTGAAGTTAAAAAGAAACGTTTGTTTTTGTTTGAACATATATATAGGGTCACAAGTGAAATAAATTGAATGAATGGAGAAGAGGCATATATATATATATATATATATATATATATATACACACACAAAACAAGATGTCACTCTTCACCACACTTATTTAGTAGAAATAACCATAAAAATTAGTTAGAAAATTTAAATACAGCTTGAATATATTCCCATTTGGACTATGGAAGTGGGGTAATCTTTACATATCAGAGTCTTCGAATAAAGGGCAGTGACATCACAACATTAATGATGTGTAAAAACTCAACTTTAAGGACAGAACCTGAGTTATCCCTATATATAAGGACCAAGTTGCAAGGGCCAACACACAAATTCCTTGCAATAATCAAGCATCTATTTGTTATTCTCATCTTATTGCAATAATCAACAAATTAAGACAAACAATGGAGAAGAAAATGATGGGTTTGTCTTGGTCTCTTGGGGTTTTCAGATTAGTGGTTTTGGTTGCACCCGAAAATTCTGTGCATGCCAACGGGCCATAATTAACCACATTGCTGCCTTGCTAGGCTTTCTTGACGGGTGCTGCACCCGCACCCATATTGCACCTTGTTGCTTAGCTGTGACTAACGTCAACGCTGCAGCTACCACCACTCAAGCACGTAGGGACCTATGATGTGAATGTTTTGAGAAGGCTGCCCCAGCTTTCGGGGTAAAGCGTGACAAAGCTAAGCAGCCTCCCCAGTTGTGTGGTGTCACCCTTCCCGTACCCATTGATCCCTCCGTTGACTGCAATAAGTAATATTCTCTCTGTGCTTGCTTAATTTTCTTCATTTTTCAATGCATTGATAGCTTTGTTTTGATTATAATTAAATTGGCTCATGCTATCTTTCCTTTCAAACGTGCAGTATCCAATAGGCAATGGAAATGAGCTGAGTGGAGTTATGCGGCTGCCACCAAGAATAAAGCATGAGCAGCTGTAATAACTTCAAAAATAGAAATATCATTTGTTGTGGAAGCTTTCAATATCCTCTTGTTGCTGATTATCTATTATGTATGTACAAGCAAATTATGAATAGAAGTGCTTGATCCTTTCTTGAAATCCTTCTGATATATCTCTAATTAAACATCATTAAAATCCTCATATATATGCCTTGCTCGCCATTCTTGACGGGTCCTCCACCCTCACCCTAGCTCCTTGCTGCTCAGCTGTGGCTAACGTGAACGCTGCAGCTAGCACCACTCAATCACGCAGGGACCTGCGTGAACGTTTTGAAAAGAATGGCCCAGCTTATAAGGGTCAAGCCTGAGAAAGCTAAGCATCTTCCTGTGTTGTGCGCGGTCTGTTGGATATCATAGCTTATAATTTGTGTATACATACGAAATACGTATTCTAATACGTAGGTTGTCGTAACTAGATACACAGTGTATAATCAAGGTACACAATTGATATCAAAATTGAATGAGAAATTAGTCTCATTAAACACCCACTTGAAGAGGAAGATGGTTGTAGTTGTGTGTGATATTCAATCCCACTTAGAACAAAGTTTGGCCTTAGCTTGTTGTATATATAGGCTAGCGTTCCATTGTTATGTTGGGCCTTAAGGATATCCAAGTTTTGTGGTGGGTGAGGATCTACACAAACTGAGCTGGACCACAAACTTGCCGTAGAGCCAAGCTAGGCTGGGACCTGCGTGAATGTTTTGAAAAGAATGGCCCAGCTTATGAGGGTCAAGCCTGAGAAAGCTAAGCAGCTTCCTGGGTTGTTTGCTGCCCATGTTCCCATACCCAATTGATCCCTCTGTCAATTGCAAGACATAATATTTTCTATGCCCTTGCTTTTTATTCACTTTTTTGCATTGAAATTTGAATATTGATATATTTTGTTTTAATTATAAACTAGCTCATGTTCTTTCCTTACAAACCTGCAGCATCCAATAGGCAATGGAAATGCACTGGGGAGTCCAGTGAGGCCGGTGCCACCAAGAATAAAACATGAGGAGCAGCAATAACTTCAAAAAGGGATTTCTTATGTAGTGAAGGATTTAATTATCTTCTTGTGTATCATATGATCTGTATGAACAAGAAAATTATGAATAGAAGTGATTGACCCTTTTAAAAAGTTTCTGATAAAAATCATTGAAGACTCTCAAATATGCACAATTTGATACTAGCCACTCAAGAAGAGATTAAAAAAAAATGCATGATTTTCTCAAGGATTGTAGCCTTGGACACAATAATATGCAAATTCATTATTCACACACAGCCCTTCAACTACCGTCATGGAAACCAGGTCTTCCTACTCAATAATGTTCTTCTGCAGCATAAAAAACAATGTTGCCAATACAAGGCTTTAGTTTCAGGGCAGTCAGCTTGAATGATCTGTGGACAAAAACAGGGGATTAACTGTCGCCTAGCATTTTCTTATATTGCATCCTTTTGAGATTTAATTATATCGGTGTTTGCAGTTGGTTTATACTTTCATATTGAATCCACTTTAGTCTTGAGGCAGGTGTAACTTGTAAAGCAAACTGATTATGCAGATCTGTTATCAGCTCTCTAATGAACAAAATGACAACTGCAAATTGGTAAAACTTCTCAAAATACAAAAATATTGAACCTCTTATCTTATTAATAGTTTCAACAGAAAATTGAACTCTTTTACATATCTTAGGAAATCATACCAAAGTAATTTTTCATAACATGGGATGGGAAATGTTACAAATAATTTATACCAGGGCTTGCTTAAGTACCGAATATAGACATTGAGTTTAGATATGAACTTGTATTTGACGTCCATGCAACCATCAGAACCTTGTTCACTACTAGAAATTTCCCTTTTCTTCTACTATTTGGTAATATGTTTCTTTGCATTCTAGCAAAAGTGATGTATCAATCACCCTCTCAGCTTACAGCAGTATACTTTTGCAATTTGGTAGCAGCCATTATGTTGGGTTGAGCTCTCTCCATGGTCTAAGCTACTCATGTCAAATTTACTGTGAAAAGGATGCAGAAAAGTTAGGGCTATGAAGACTATTATTTGGTTTAAACAGAAATGCCAAATGCTAGAAAGATTTAGATATTTTTATTTGGTTGAAATAAAAGCATTTATTTGCAGGGCTGCTTCTTGCTTTCAAGGCCAACAGTATATGCAGAAGTTGTGGAATAACTAAATTAGTTCTGTCAAATTTTTTTTTTTTTTTTTATTTCTCTTGGGTTTAAATTATAACTTTCCTTACAGATTCAAAGGGGTGAATAAGCAATACCTATTGTCTTATTGAGCAGCCAAAGCAGTAAAGCTAGTTCAATCCCAAATATTGTGTGGATTCCTGTTCTGTCTACCATGAAACCAAACACTGTAATTCCAGCTCTGTTGTGTTCTAGATATGTCACTGCAACACATGTTTGCAACCTAATTAGGAATTTAGGATTATACTGCAAAACTTATGCGGATTAAAAAGAATAAAATTATGGAGAGTGGTAATTATGTGTGGATATTGCTTTTTCAAGTATCAAACAATTAACTTGTATTTAATTTTTAGTAATCTTATATTGAGTGCTTAATTACTTCTCATCCATAATTAGTCTTAATGAGTATTACTAAAAAAAAGTATATTAATAAATTAACTGCCCTTTTATGAAGATTAGCAAGTTGAAGACTGAAGTTAAAAAGAAACGTTTGTTTTTGTTTGAACATATATATAGGGTCACAAGTGAAATAAATTGAATGAATGGAGAAGAGGCATATAATATATATACACCAAAACAAGATGTCACTCTTCACCACACTTATTTAGTAGAAAGAACCATAAAAATTAGTTAGAAAATTTAAATACAGCTTGAATATATTCCCATTTGGACTATGGAAGTGGAGTAATCTTTACATATCAGAGTCTTCGAATAAAGGGCAGTGACATCACAACATTAATGATGTGTAAAAACTCAACTTTAAGGACAGAACCTGAGTTATCCCTATATATAAGGACCAAGTTGCAAGGGCCAACACACAAATTCCTTGCAATAGTCAAGCATCTATTTGTTATTCTCATCTTATTGCAATAATCAACAAATTAAGACAAACAATGGAGAAGAAAATGATGGGTTTGTCTTGGTCTCTTGGGGTTTTCAGATTATTGTTTTTGGTTGCACCCGAAAATTCTGTGCATGCCAACGGGCCATAATTAATCACATTGCTGCCTTGCTAGGCTTTCTTGACGGGTGCTGCACCCGCACCCATTGCACCTTGTTGCTTAGCTGTGACTAACGCCAACGCTGCAGCTACCACCACTCAAGCACGTAGGGACCTATGATGTGCATGTTTTGAGAAGGCTGCCCCATCTTTCGGGGTAAAGCGTGACAAAACTAAGCAGCTTCCCCCCTTCCCGTACCCATTGATCCCTAGGTTGACTGCAATAAGTAATATTCTCTCTGTGCTTGCTTAATTTTCTTCATTTCCAATGCATTGATAGCTTTGTTTTGATTATAAATTGGCTCATGCCATCTTTCCTTTCAAACGTGCAGTATCCTATAGGAAATGGAAATGACCTGAGTGGAGTTATGCGGCTGCCACCAAGAATAAAGCATGAGCAGCTGTAGTAACTTCAAAAATTAGAAATATCATTTGTTGTGAAAGCTTTCAATTCTCTTGTTGCTGATTATCTAGCTTGTATGTACAAGCAAATTATGAATAGAAGTGCTTGATCCTTTCTTGAAATCCTTCTGATATATCTCTAATTAAACATCATTAAGATCCTCATATATATATATATATATATATATATATATATATATATATATATATATATATATATATATATATATATATATATATATATGCCTTGCTCGCCATTCTTGACGGGTTCTCCACCCTCACCCATAGCTCCTTGCTGCTCAGCTGTGGCTAACGTGAACGCTGCAGCTAGCACCACTCAATCACGCAGGGACCTGCGTGAATGTTTTGAAAAGAATGGCCCAGCTTATGAGGGTCAAGCCTGAGAACGCTAAGCAGCTTCCTGGGTTGTGTGCTGTCGGCTGTCCACGTTCCCTTACCCAATTGATCCCTCTGTCAATTGCAAGACATAATATTTTCTATGCCCTTGCTTTGTATTCACTTTTTCAATGCATTGAATATTGATAGCTTTTGTTTTAATTATAAACTGGCTCATGTTCTTTCCTTACAAACCTGCAGCATCCAATAGGCAATGGAAATGCACTGGGGAGTGGAATGAGGCCGGTGCCACCAAGAATAAAACATGAGCAGCAATAACTTCAAAAAGGGATTTTTTATGTAGTGAAGGATTTAATTATCTTCTTGTGTATCATATGATCTGTATGAACAAGAAAATTATGTATAGAAGTGATTGATCCTTTTAAAAAGTTTCTGATAAAAATCATTGAAGACTCTCAATTCTCAAATATGCACAATTTGATACTAGCCACTCATGAAGAGATTAAAAAAAAATGCATGATTTTCTCAAGGATTGTAGCCTTGGACACAATAATGTGCAAATTCATTATTCACACACAGCCCTACTCAATAATGTTCTTCTGCAGCATAAAAAACAACGTTGCCAATACAAGGCTTTAGTTTCAGGGCAGTCAGCTTGAATGATCTGTGGACAAAAACAGGGGATTAACTGTCACCTAGCATTTTCTCATATTGCATGCTTCTTTTAAGATTTAATTATATCGGTGTTTGCAGTTGGTTTATACTTTCTTATTGAATCCACTTTAGTCTTGAGGCAGGTGTAACTTGTAAAGCAAACTAAATATGCCAATGAGCAAGATCTGTTATCAGCTCTCTAATGAACAAAATGACAACTGCAAATTGGTAAAACTTCTACAAAATACAAAAAATATTGAACCTCTTATCTTATTAATAGTTTCAACAGAAAATTGAACTCTTTTACATATCTTAGGTACCAAAGTAATTTTTCATAACATGGGATGGGAAATGTTACAAATAATTTATACCAGGGCTTGCTTAAGTACCGAATATAGACATTGAGTTTAGATATGAACTTGTATTTGACGTCCATGCAACCATCAGAACCTTGTTCACTACTAGAAATTCCCATTTTCTTCTACTATTTGGTAATATGTTTCTTTGCATTCTAGTAAAAATGATGTATCAATCACCCTCTCAGCTTACAGCAGTATACTTTTGCAATTTGGTAGCAGCCATTATGTTGGGTTGAGCTCTCTCCATGGTCTAAGGTATTCATGTCAAATTTACTGTGAAAAGGATGCAGAAAAGTTAGGGCTATGAAGACTATTATTTGGTTTAAACAGAAATGCCAAATGCTAGAAAGATTTAGATATTTTTATTTGGTTGAAATAAAAGCATTTATTTGCAGGGCTGCTTCTTGCTTTCAAGGCCAACAGTATATGCAGAAGTTGTGGAATAACTAAATTAGTTCTGTCAATTTTTTTTTATTTTTTATTTCTCTTGGGTTTAAATTATAACTTTCCTTACAGATTCAAAGGGGTGAATAAGCAAATACCTATTGTCTTATTGAGCAGCCAAAGCAGTAAAGCTAGTTCAATCCCAAATATTGTGTGGATTCCTGTTCTGTCTACCATGAAACCAAACACTGTAATTCCAGCTCTGTTGTGTTCTAGATATGTCACTGCAACACATGTTTGCAACCTAATTAGGAATTTAGGATTATACTGCAAAACATATGCGGATTAAAAAGAATAAAATCATGAATTTTTTTTTTCTTTTCCAACTAACCTAAAGCCTGTCTCTTTTGGAAAGAGACTGTGTGTGCAAAAATAGGCACTAGCTTTGTGTTGTCCAAATCATCCCCTCCATCTTCTTCTTCTGATTCCCAATCAACACCATCAGGAAACATCTGATCAGGAGAAACAATCTGAGCTGTGGGAGTCTCGCCATCAACATCCTCGAAAGAGTTGATTGTGGCACAGACATGCCACTTGGCAGCAAGGCTTGTAATAGCCTGTGCTCTGTGAGTGATCTTTGTTGCACTCCTCAAGCAGATGAATAGTCCTGTTACCAAACTTATGGAGCATAACTGCACCAATCACCATAAAACAATTATGATTTTACATTTAAGAAAGTTTTGAAACTGAAGTATAGTCTTCTATGTACTAAAAATTAGTGGCTGACCGCAAGTTCTCCAGCCTCGTAGATATTGACAGTAGTAGTGGTTCGAGTGGTCATTAGCAAAGCAATGAATTGACTTGCAGTGGCCATCACCAGTGACAACAAAATAAATAAGCGAAACCGGTGGCTTATGATCCGAAGATTTCTTCTTATCCTGAGGTGTTCAGCCAAGATTGAACCTACTTCAGTTTCCTTTTGAAAAACTTGAGCAAAATCTTCCAGTCGAAGTATTTGCAGATGGCAAGTCAGTTGGTAAAAGATGCAGGCTAGGATGAAAATGGATGTTCGATAAAGCCACGAGGACAGCTGCAATGTGCATGCAATGATGTCACTCACGTATATGTTGCCAAAGTACGGAATTTCGCTGGCTCCGGTGGCATACCACCAAATTCTGTATGCACTCTCAGCAGCAAAACAAGGGAGGACAAATACACAGAGGAGTTTCATTGATTTCTGCAAATATCAGACCTTCACAAATTTAGATGATACAATGAAATTAATATATTGTTGAATGATTTAGATGATATTTCTGTCATACTTCTTCCCTTTACAAACACCCTTTTAGAAGAAGCAATGCCAAATACAGCTTTATTCTTGTGATTCAGAAGAAAAGAGAGCCATTTAGATTGTTCCCATCACCAGATACTGTATTTGGCCACTTTTGCAATACCAAAAGTAGAATTTCTACATACTTTCAAAGTCTGATGATCACAATCATTTGTATTTATAGTTAGGAGAAGGCGAAATTTTTGTTTGCCCAAAACTAACATAAAAATATACGCTAGTGTATCCTAAGTGAGCCCCAAATTAGAGCAACTTATAATTACTGTGTTTTTCTGCTCTCTATGCTGAAGCAGGTGAACACAAATTCATGGAGCAGCTCTTGAATTTCCCTCTCTTCCCTTGTACTAATCTCCCGTCAACCAACCAAAGGGAATGTAATTTCCAAGTGATTTACTGTTTAAGCTTTCATAGGGAACCAGATTGAAGGATTCTTAAACAAAACTGATAGAAAGGGATCTTACAATCATTAAGAAGCCTTTTTATTTTGGTTAATGGCTAATATAGAAGACTGTGGAGGTCTTAATTACTATTATCTTAATATTTATCTCCTAAAAACCTCTGGCATATGCAATTAGCCAATTATAATTCTACTAATGGAAAGAAGAAAAAAAAAGGTTCAAATCTCTGACCAAAACAACTCAGCTTGGAAGCTGTCAAAGTTCATCTACAAGATATCAAAAATTCAGGAAGAACAAGGCTGAATTGGACATGGCTTGTTAATCTGCGCCCAAGGAACATACCTGAAGCTCCTGTGCATATCCTTGTCGAACCTTGTCACTGACATCACACAATTTATCCAAGAAGAGGAACTTCCTGATCCCATATTTTCGAGCCCAAGAAGACAAACTAATAAAAGAAATCGCTGCAAAAGTAGAAAGAGATAACTGAACCAACGCATCGTAAGGCCTTTGATGCTTCTTGTCACAGTTGGAGCATAAAAGCACAAAGTGTGATACAATAGGAACTCCAATTGCAAGCACGAAGAAGAAAGACCAGGAGAGACCAACTCTCCATAAACTGGATTGATCTAGACAAACCCAGTTGAGACATAATCTAAAGCTCTTCAACTCAATTCCTTCTTGAGTTATATAGCCTGGAATTGCCCTGTTTTTAGATAACAAAGACTGCGTTTCATTTTCCATAGCTTTGGAAACTTTGATAAAGTCGGATTCCGGGTGTGAGAGAAAAACATATAAAGATGATCACTTTAATGAATAAGAAATGAGAAATGGCTATTTCAACTCTTATTTGTCAATATATGTATTCTGTTAACCTTTTTAAAGGTAGTTAATATATATTTATATTTATAGTAATAATACCTATATGCTATTATAAAAAGAGTGGTTGAATTGATATAACAAATCAAGTGAATCAATTTTGAGCAATTATCAAAAAAAAAAAAAATTATAATGATTATACAATAATAAAGGATATTAATGTCTTTCTAATGTTTATTTAAAATAAATTTTAATTTAAAATTTTATAAAATTTATATTAAAAAAACTACTTAAAAACTGTTTTCTTTTAAAACAATAACTATTTTGTTAAAAAAATAAAAAACTTATCACCCACATATTTTTGCACTATTTTTAATATATATTTTTTTTTTATTATTTTCAATGCATTAAATATAAATATTGATATATATATATATATATATATATATAATACCCAACATAGCAAAATCCTATATCATATTACTGCATGATTGGTTTTGTTGATCGGGGGACCCTTCTATGACTGGCCAGTTTCTGGAGTCCTTAGAACCTCAATCTTGGGAGTGATTGTCGCAGGAAAACCATGGTTTCAGATGTGATAGACCGTACAAGCTTTTACCTAGTTCGATGGTCAAAGGCAGGCCACAGGACAGGAGATTCAAAGTGAAGTAAAAACGTGGGGCCGTTAGGTTTGGCAGGTAAAGCAGTAGTTGTCAGAAGGAAAAAAAAAATGAAAGTGATCTACCATTCAGGTCAGTTTAGCTCAGTTTTTACCATTAGCTACAATATTTTGGGAATACTCTGGGGAACATTTGGTTTGGTTCTTTATTTCTTTTGATTTAGGATTATGAGAACAGATTTTTTTAGAACTTTTTTTTTTCCTTTTTAAAAGTTTGAGTCATGGCTGTGACTTGTGAGATGGCCATAGTTATTGGAATTTCAATAACGTGAAAATCCCAAGACACATGTGAGTTTGTAGATCAAGGGAACTTGTGAGATGGGTCTTATTCTTTATATAACTCTTTAAGAGAGTTCTTATTTTTTTTTTTTTTTTTTTTTTTAATTCTGGGACATGAAATGAGAGTGAATTTAGAAGAAAATAATAATGGAGGCAAGGAAGGCATAGATTAGCCGCACAGGACATGTTTTTTTATTATTATTTTTTGTGAATTCTCCGTTACCCTCCTTGACGTATAGAACTTGAATTGGGTTTTCCTGAGTTTGCCAAAAGTAACATTTTTAAGTTGAGATTTAGGAGCACACCGAAGCTATAGCTGTTCCTAAATTATGTCAGTTTCAAGGTTGTCACTGTCTCTAAAGAGTGACAATTAATTAGCTGGTCCAATTGGAATTAAAGTAGAAACTCCCTAATTCAAGCAATTCTGTCTCTACGATATGATCTGTTCCAATCTGTCCATTCCACGTTTAGTTTAGAGCATGTTACAATCAAATTAGAACTTAGACCGACCATGTAAATTCCATTTTCTGCAATCAAATCCAAAATGCTTTAAAGTACTAATAAATCACGTAAAATTAACATTTATGATTTTTTAAAATTTGTTTTTATCTATCCAAAGGTTTAATCTAGTTGGTTCATATAGCTACTTTTAAAAAATGACATTTAATAAATTTAAAATTCGAATCTCAATATCTATAATCTTTTTTCTATTCTCAAATTACGATTTTCTTTGTACCAAAATAAAATTTTCTTTTGCTAAGTAATATAATTACAATACATACCTGACAAATCAAGTTTACTATGGTTTAATTCATAATTTTGATACATTATATATAATCCTTCTTAATAATAATAATAAGATGAAAAGTTGTAATTGGACATACATCAAAGCTATTTATTAAATAGATTATTATGAAATAAACAATATCTGATAAAGGGTTGTGATTGCAAAAGAAAATTTTTCCCAAAATTATCATTTTCATTCAATATTTATTGGGCTTCAAAATTTCACATAAATTAAAAAACAAAGGAGATTAAGGGAGCCCAAAGAAAACGAAAGGGCTTCATAGAAGGCCCATATTCTTCAGAAATGGACCTAAAAGCCTGCCAAAAAGAAGCCCATAAATTATAAAAGTATCGCAAACAGCTGGCACAAACGGGAATAGTATGCGGCACCAAAACCTCCTTTCTATGCCAAACTCCAATACGACAAGTAGAACTGTATAACAGTAGAAGTAGGATTCCGCTTACATTTGTTAATCGCCAATTGCCACTTTTTGCCTTCCCAGTTTTAAAGCAGAAGATATGTCGACAACGAGTCTGTCTTCTGCGGCGTTTGCAATCTCAGCCTCTTCCTCCTTCAAAGCTAGAAATTCTAAAACCTCTCTTCTTTTCAACTTCCCAAACCCTTTGCGTTGCAATTCTCCCCCTTCCTTTCGACCGCTATCCAGGTAAATTTGTTCGAGTAATTTCATCGTTTTCCCTATGTTATAATTAAAGGAAAAGAGGATTAATTCATGGGTTTTTATTTTCATAATTGTAGGAAGTTGTATCCAGTCAAAGCAACACTCCTACAAGAAAATGAAGAAGACGTTGTCGTAGAAAAATCATTTCAGACAAAAAATTTCCCAGGAAATGAGATTGAAGAAGTAGGGGAATCACGTGTCAATTCATCATCTAGCGGTTTGGAGAGATGGGTCATCAAGATTGAACAATCTGTGAATATCTTCCTTACGGTAAAATTTTACATTCTGTTTGATTCAGTTAATTTTTGATGGAATTACTGTAACTCAACCCTTTTTGTTCATTCAGTCTATTTGATTTGGTATTGAAGTTGTTTGAACGTTTTTTTTTTATCCAGGATTCAGTTATAAAGATACTTGACACATTGTACCATGACAGAGATTATGCCAGATTTTTTGTATTGGAAACCATTGCAAGAGTTCCCTATTTCTGTAAGTCACTTTACTGTTTCTTTACACCGTTTATTTTCTTGTTCATTACTCTGATATCACCAAATATTGCATCTTAAATAGGATCATTGTAAATATTACATGTGTTTATTTTATAAAATGTACATTTTACCAGAAAAAGGGGGCAATAAGTTATCTATCGATTGTAGGTGTAGCCATTTATGAGAAATTAATTTGTTTTCTTGCTCAAACTTGCTGATATGATCTTTCATTTTCTGGAGGTGCTAGAAAGAGTTTCTTGTTGACATTTGGGCATTTTTGTTTTGGTTTTTGTTTTTATGGCAGCCTTTATATCTGTTCTTCACATGTACGAGAGTTTTGGTTGGTGGAGAAGAGCAGACTATATAAAAGTGCATTTTGCTGAGAGCTGGAATGAGATGCACCACCTGCTTATCATGGAAGTAAGGTCCTAAAATGGTTGAATGAGTATTGAACATAACTTGATGAGCATGGGATGATTCAGAGTGAGTTGAAGAGAAAATTGAAAATTATAAATGGTGAAGATAATGGATAGTTTCTTCAATGATGTTTTAAGGGGGGAAAAAGAAAACCAAACACGCTACAAATCATTCTTGTGATTATCTTCTTTCTCAATTACTTAACTTTTCTTATCATATAGCATTTTGGTTGCAGGAATTGGGGGGGAATTCTTGGTGGTTTGACCGCTTTCTTGCTCAACATATAGCAATATTTTATTATATTATGACAGTCTTCATGTATGCATTAAGCCCAAGAATGGCATGTAAGTACATTTATCTGGATTTTACTTTACAATTGCCTCTCTCTCTCTCTCTCTCTTGCACTTGTGTGCATAGACATAGACCTGGCAATTCGTGTATTTTGTCGTGTCATAATCATATTTTATATATTTTATATTTATATAAATTTTGATACGTTAATAATTCGTATTATATAGATTTTGAGATATTTGTGTCGTGTTCGTGCTTTTTCTTGTGTCGTGTTTGTAGTTATTTTTTACGTGTCGTGTTCGTATGTGTAATCGGGTCATGTCTAATATTATCAGGTCTACGTAGACATGCTTTCTGGATTCTTCTGGCCCCATCATCCTGAATGATAAAAGGATGTTTCCTCTTCAGTTAAAAACCTTATATATACTAATGAGCATGTAGGGAAAACCTATTCATGGACTTAAGTAGTTATTGAGACTAAAGGTGCCAACCAACTTATCGGTAGTCTTTCTTGGCATAGAACCAATGGCCTGCTGCCCTATCTTCATCCTATTTTACAGGTTTTAACAAGAGAGACCAAAGAGAATGAAGAGATTTTTTACATATATTGACCCCTGTCCATTCAAAAGCATAAAACCTCTAAACTGTTGGTTGTTTTTCTTGTGAATTCATCTCATCATAAAGAGAAAATGCTTTGTATTTTAAAAATTTCTCATTTTTTCTCCATGATGTTTTATCACTTAATTGTATTTGTGTAACACAGAAAATAAGTGTTGTAGAGTAGGTGACTAGATTGAACCTCACTTTTGTTCATCTGCTATGCTTATCTTAATATATTTGGTTTCATTACTACTGCAGATCACTTTTCTGAATGTGTAGAGAGCCATGCATTTGAAACCTATGACAAATTTATCAGGGCACAAGGAGGTAAGTTGACAATACCTGGTTATTTGTCTTAGCTTAGCCTAGCTTGCAGTTTGCACATGTATCATTTGACACAAGTTTGACAAAAATTCTAGTTTGAAATTATCTTGCATAAGTAAACAGTATGCTGTGTAACTTCTGATGCTACAACTCAACCATAACATGATTCAAGGGTACTTTGGATTTCCAACTTCTAATGCCAGGGGCAGTTTGGAGGCCTCCTCAAGTCAATTAGATTGGCTCATAATTGGTGTTAATGGCTTTTTCGACAAGTCATTAGATTGCTGTATCACACAAAAATATGACCGTCACCATGTCAGCATAATATATTTTCATTGCATATTTCTTTTAACTGATTTTACCATTTTTTGACCTGATATGTGCCAGTGTTGTCAAGGGCGCAAGGCGCACTCTAGGCGCTAGAACCCTTGTATTGCCTTAGGCGCAAGGCGCAAAAAAAACGCTCGCCTGAGTGAAGTAAGGCGCAATATTTATATGTGTGTCTATGTATGTATATATATATAATAAGCTTAAGATATATAATTATAATAATAAACTCTAAAGAGTGGTCTAGTTTATCTACAAAACATGCAATTTATTTTTTGCCCAATATGCATGATTTCCTTATGGTCCCATAGCTGTTGTTGAATACTCAAATATTGAGAAGTGGAGAGTTTGATATTATCTTCTTTCTTACTAGTAAAGGTACATATAATGAAAAAAGTTAAAATTAAAGAAATTAAAGAGAACTTTAATCAGGCGAGCTTTTTTTACGCCTATCGCCTTACAAAAAAGCGCGCCTAGGCGCACCAGGCGTGCGCCTGATCAAATGAGCCTCGCCCAAAAGGGTCTGAGGCGCTTTTGTTATCTAACGCTAAGGCGCAAGGCGTAGGCGCGCCTAGGCGCACGCCTTGACAACACTGATATGTGCCTTTCGTTTCTTTGTAGAGGAGTTGAAAAAAAAGCCTGCTCCTGAGGTTGCTATAAAGTACTATACTGGAGGTGACTTGTACTTGTTTGGTGAGTATTTCTTTTCACAGTGCATGGTTCAGTCTTTTAATATGTCATATGGGTTTAATAATTCCTCCACATTCCTGCCCAGATGAATTTCAAACTGATAGAGCTCCCTGTTCACGAAGACCAAAAATAGGTAAAGGACAACATTTGTTTCCTATTCTTACTTTTATCCCTTTACATGGCCTATATGTATTCCAATGGTACAAAGGAAGTTAAATAGGAATATGCTTTATTTACTAGATTCCCTGTTTGTTTGAATATTTCACAAGTCTGCTTCTAGTAATTATAAAGACCATTTTTCTGTTAAGTTACAACTTCAATTCTGGTGTCATTAAATTGGTTAAGTGACAAATGATGTCCTGCACAAGGTATGGCAAGAAACTATAGGAATTTTGTTGCTAAATAGTTCGGTGTGGGATGCATACTGACTAACATAATTGGTTTGAATTTCATGTCCTTTCTTAGAGAATTTGTACGATGTTTTTGTGAACATAAGAGATGATGAAGCTGAACATTGTAAGACAATGAAGGCCTGTCAGACTCATGGAAACCTTCGCTCTCCTCATTCATATCAAGATGATGGCTTTGAAGACATGCCTGATTGCATGATTCCTGAAGCAGATTGTGAAGGTATTGTAGACTGTGTAAAGAAATCCTTTACATCTTCTCAAGTGAAGTAAAACAGAGACATTTGAGAGAAATAGATGATGAACTCATGTGAATCTAAAAATAGTGAAAGAGATGTATACACAGAAAGAAAATTACGTAGCTCCAATATATGCCTTTGATTCGTAAATAGAGTTCTGTTTTCAAACCTTAATGCAATTTGTACATCATACCCTCCTTACGTAGAAGAAAGTTGTCTTGTTAGGCATGATTGAAGCCTGTATAGCATAAATAGCAATAAAGTTGATTGGTGATTTCATTTTTTGGAGGGTATATATAACTAATAGTGGCCTTTCCTATGCAAAGTTTTCTTGAGGGAGGGAACAAAGCAACGTTTTTAAGGGTCAAAGTATTGGGATTTGGCTTCTGTCTCTACCGAATCGAGTGATTGGATTTTGGCCCAAATTTGATTATTCAGGTCTTAGGCGGATGAAGACATTTTCTTTTCATTTGTCATAAATAAGTAATAGTGGTTTCTAATGCAAAGAGCAGACAAAGTCCAAACGAGGCACATCTATTGATGGTTAGATTGTTCCGTTCTAACCTCTAACTGCAAATCCATCGCCCAGAATTGAAGTTGTGGGCTATAAGAGCAATGAATTTCACCTACTTTATTAAAGAAAAAATACATCAACTTCGCTAGGGGGCTAGGGCCTGCATATTTTTTTAATTATAAGGAAAACGAGTCTGCCCAAGCCATTAAATCAGAATTTAATAGCCTTAACGACAGCTGAAATGATAATTAAGTTGTTTGAGTATTTTATAAATTCTGATACGTTAATAATTTATATTATATAAATTTTAAAATATTTATATATTTATATTATATTTTAATTATTATTTTTTATTTCGTGTTCGTGCCGTGCATGTTATATGAGTTTTGAACGTTACAAGACAACATGCTTTGCTGGGTTGGGTTTGGGTTTTGTAGATCTCGCAATGGCGGGGGAGACACCGAGGCAGGCATCTTTTTCACATGGTGAATGGTGATGGTCCTAACAGTGATCCTTCCTGAGGCCGCTCTCAGCTACAATGAGATCTTAAATTTTAAATTAATGTTGTTCATATTATTTCAATTCTAACGATCCTTACAGCTTTGAAGTTTTCGTTTTCATGGTAGACCATATTGTTGCCTCTATTGCAGGGAATCACGTTCTCATATAAAAGAATAGAAAGAGAAATTTAAATATTATTTATGATTCATGTAGTGTTATTATCATTTTAATTTCAAATTAAACAATGTTTAAATGAATTTTACTTTAGAAACTCAATCATTGATTACTCTCAACAGAATGTATTAAGATATTTTAGGCGTTAAATTCAAAACCGATGTTGAACTGATGATAAATGCTTTAATTGGATTGGTTGGTGGTTAAAAATAAGATATTTTAGGCATTAAATTCAAAACCAATGACCAATACAACAATTGCTATTTGCTACTATTTTGACTAATACTACTAAACTGAATGCATCTTCTATCCGTAATTAATGCCCTTTCTTTTCTTTTTGGTTGCACATAATTATTACCCTATTATAAGTTTCAGATAATTTTTCAAGGGTTTTTGCCAACGAATATTGTTAATTATTTTTTTAAAAATTATTTAATAATAACTTTGTATTAAAACTTAATTTTATTCATAATTAATTTTTAATATTTTGAATAAAAATATTATTATATATAATAATCTTAAAGAATATTTTTAAAAATCCTTTCTTAAATAAAACAGAGTATTTATTACTATACCAGTGAGTGAAGTTTTAAGTAAAGTGAAGAGCAATAACTATTTGATTTTAAAAAAAGTTTAAATATAATTAAATTACAGGAATTGAGATTAAAAAAGTTTAAATAATTCTTCCAGGAAAATTTTTATACTATAGTAAGTAAATATGGCGCCACATGACCCCACCCCCCTAAAAAAAGAAGAAGCAAAACATACAATACAATGGGAGAAAAGTCAAAATAAAGCAATTTAAAATGTAGAAACAGCCGCAAGTAAAAAAAAAAACACAAAAACGACGACGGTTTATGTCGAAAACGCCATTGGGAGACTTGGAAGTCTTTATAAATAAATTGTATTATAATCGTGTCTTTCTGTGTGTTAGAGTTGAACCCAACGAATCAGGAAAACGCCCGCCCATCGTGTTCCTTTTTCACCCCCACAAAATCTTTTCCCCACACCACTACCCCTTCCTCTCTCTTTCTTCCTCAGCAATCACTCACTGCATCAACACAAACTCCATTTTCCTTTCTTTCCTTTCCTCCCCTCTCAACAGTTCTTCTTTCTTTCCCTTTCCTTTCTTTTGTACGGACACCATATTTCACTCCAACAATACTGCACACTTAATTCCAACCACAAATTCCTTTTATACTAACATAAATTTAAAAAAAAAAAAAAAGAAGAAAAAACTGTATGGGAGAGAGTTCAATGGGTGGGACACTTGTCCCCACAGCAACTAAATCCGAACAACAACCATCGTCGCAGGAAAGCACCGCTCCTTCTCCTCCGCCGCCGGCAAATGCTCCACTTCATCCGCCTCCTCCTCTTCCACCTCCGGTGCCTCCGTCCTCGGCTGAGGAAGAGGCTGCTGAAGCTGACATGGACAAGGATGTGCTCTGTCCAATATGCATGCAGATAATGAAAGACGCTTTTCTGACGGCTTGTGGTCATAGCTTTTGTTATATGTGCATTTGGACTCATCTTCGAAATAAGAGCGATTGTCCTTGCTGTTCTCGTTATCTCACTATTAACCATATCTTCCCTAATATTTTGCTTAATAAGGTTTGTTTTCCTTTTTCAGTCTTGCTTATATTTATTTAAATCGGTGCTTAGGATGATCCTTTGTTTGGCTCTTGAGAACTAGGATATTTTAAGTTTAGATTTTTTAATGCAAAGGACATTGAAGCCTGATCCAAGAGTAGCTGTATTTGCAACTTTAAGTTGAAGTAACAGTTTCATTAGACCTAGTCCTGTAGAAATGGAAACTCGATATTTTATTACTCCATTATTGTTACTAATTTGAATAATGACTTCATTATATGGATGCGAGACTTTAATTTCAGTGGTGTTATATGATTTAGACTTTCTCTCTATTTCCATGGCATGATTTTCTAGACTTAGGTATCTATGGTAATTAAATTGGTTAAGTTGTGTTGAATTTGGGTAAAAAAATTTTGGGAAGCCTAATTGCTTGTATTCTAGATTTCTTGTTTTGTGCTTACTATTTTCAGTTGCCGAAACTTAATTAAGTCTTACTTGGATGCTTGTCTGAATTCCTAGTAAAGTGGTAAGAAAGATGAAAATGACAAGAAACTGGATAAAACTTCTTTGTGATGTCCCCTTCACACAGTCAGTTAAAATATTAAGTTTTGTCTGCTATTCATTCATGCAACTGACATTACAAATACAGTGTGTATATGCTTTTTTGTTTGTTTGTTTGTTTGTTTGTTTGTTATATATATATATATATATATATATATATATATATATATATATATACATATATATGTTAATTTATTTAGTAGTGTTTCTATCCTGATTATATACAATTCAAATTTATTTTATTAATGCAGTCTTTTACATTTTGTAGTTACTGAAGAAAACCTCTGCTCGTCAATTAGCAAGGACTAAATCTCCAGTAGAACATCTTCGTCTGACACTACTGCAGGTCAATTATACTATATTAGAGCATTATTTGCCAGATACACTAATTATAATAGTAGCTTTTGTATGTGGAACCTAATCAACTTGGTGACGTGGTTATGTGTTTGTTTGAATACTTCACTTTCATTAATGATTAATGTTCAATCACTAAGGAGCTTTTTGAATTCCCTAATTAATGGGCTTTACCATTAGTCAATCTTAACTTGTTTAAATTTACTTGTAGATGCATTCTCTGTTCACCATGCATGTAAAAAGAGTAGTTGATATCATTAAACAGAATGACTCTCCATGTGATCCTTAGACAGGGTTGTGAGGTGTCAGCTAAGGAGCTAGACAGTTTGTTGTCTCTACTTGTTGACAAGAAGAGAAAGATGGAGCAAGATGAAGCAGAGACAAACATGCAGATTCTACTTGATTTCTTGAACTGCCTAAGGAAGCAAAAGCTTGAAGAGCTTAATCAGGTCCTTAAACTTGAATTTATATGTTCCTGGAATTATAACATTCTTCAAGAAAATATAAGCGGGGATAGAGTTCTCTAGTTGATACACTAATCTTATGAAAGTTCAACCTGATTGCATAGACACAATTCATTAGTTTGATTGCGTGAATTCATAATTGCTTGCAGAAACTGAATTCTTAGCTACAAGTTGGTAAGAATATTGATGCAAGAGAAAATGAACTAAATAAGAGTCAATAGTTAGGAAGGTATAAATTGATCATTTAAACAACCCTATAGATAGAGCCCATAGAGATTTGAGTCCTAATTTTGTATTTTACTTTATGTTTTGATTGATGGTTTTATGTGTTTTCATTTTTTTAATGAAGATTCAAACGGATCTCCAATATATTAAGGATGACATAACCGCTGTAGAGAAACGTAGCATGGAATTGTATATGGCAAAAGAGAGATGCTCCATGAATCTGAGGATGCTTGTTGATGATTCCTTTGCGGCAAAAACCTTGCCTTCGTTGATTGATAAACATAACAATGGCATTACATCTGGTGCTTGCAACTTACAAGGCTGGATAGGTTCAGCCAGTTCACAGAGCAAGGTTAATTTGAAAGCTCAAGCAAGTTCAAAGGGATTCAGAAGTAAGGATGCCTATGGTGGGTCAGATTCTGCATACGATACTAATTCAGGATTGGCTGTAGCAAGAAAGAGGCGGGTCCATGCACAGGTTAGTGTCCTTGCTTATTTTCACATTTCTTGACCTTTGCTGTTGGTTGGTGCAATGCTGTATTTATTGGTGATTAATAAAGATGAGAAGGTCCAAGTTTCTTGGTCCATCAATGAAAAGCCTATTTACCAATGATCTTCTGGTGGAAGGGCATGCACATGAGACTCTATCGGTCCATTGGATTCTCATATTCATAATTGGTCTCTTGAAACATTTGATGTCTAGAAATTTTTGAGTTCCTCTTGTGTTTTCTTTGTGTTGCAATTCTGTTGATCAACTACTCTTAGACCCCGTTTGGAATCAAACGGGACCACTGTGCGGCGCGGTTGGGGCACCTTTTTGCCCCAACCGCGCCGAAGTTACCCTTTGGGAGACCGTGCTGGCCCCTTTTTTTTCACTGGAGCATAAGTGCTCCAGTGAAAGAAAAGGCCCTCCGGTTGGAGGTTTTTTTTTTTATACTATTTTAACCCTTATTTTGGATCTTTATGATTTTTATTTTTATATAATAAATATATAATAAATTTTGTTATTATATAATAAATATATATTTTATTTTTATATACTAATTTAATAAATATATAAAATTTATTATTATAAAATTAATAGAAATTAATTAAAAATAAATAATAACATGAATAATAAAAAAAATACAAAAATATTATTTGATATATTTTTATAATTTTTATTAATAAAATTATTATTTGACATAAATATAATTTTAATTATTTATTAATTTTATAAATATCAAATAAACTAAATTTTTTATTATATATACACATTTTAATCTAATGTCCCTAATGGTCATTTTATCTTCTCACTACAATTAATCTCACTGCCACCGCTGCTTTTGAATCCAAACACATATTCCACCATTGATTTTAATCTCACCGCACAATACTCAATCTCACCTGTACAGTAATTAATTTCACGTCGATCGCTGTTTTTAATCTCACCGGAGCCAATCTCATCGCCCATTCAAATGGACCCTTAGTAGCATTATGTTCAAAAGATATATGGAGCAATTGAAGACCTCCCATTGTTAAGAGTTACATTTCCCATATATTCCCTGTTCAGATAAATAGACCAGTCACTCCTTCACAAATGACTGGTTGATTTGAATTTATTTTGTTGGCCAAATTTTTATAATTATTATCTCTTGCCACAGTTTAATGACCTACAAGAGTGTTACTTGCAAAAGCGGCAGCATTGGACCAAACAATTTCATAAACAGGAAGATAAAGACACAAATGCAATGGATGTAGATGGTTATAATCCTGGTCTTGAGGATTTTCAATCAGTGCTAACTACTTTTACACGATACAGGTACATAACTTTTCCACCTGTTTCACCTTTTCTAAAACTAATATTTTTTCCAGGGAAATGTTCTGGATCTCACTCTGTAACTGTTCTTTCCTTTAATGTAACATTTGTAATTGTTTTGTTCACATTAGTCGATTGAGGGTCATTGCTGAACTTAGGCATGGTGATATTTTCCACTCTGCTAACATTGTCTCCAGGTGAGTCAAAAGTTTATCATTCTATGTATTTCTTCATAGTCATTAGAGAGTCATTAACCAGTCGTAGTTGCACAAACTTTGGGTCCCTTTGTTATGTTCTCTGACACCTCTTTCTTTAAAAAAATACTTCTTGACCAATCTTGAGTTGATTTGTTTGATAATTTCTCTGTGGTTTTGTTGATTAAATAATATGACTAGACTTATTTGAAAATTTGATGTCTTGTAACAAACAAAGTGATGATTATTTTGAACTTCCGTTCATAAAATTTTCCTCTCCCTCCGCGTCTTTAGAATTTCTAACAACTAGAATGAATCTGCAGTATAGAATTTGATCGTGATGATGAGCTGTTTGCTATTGCTGGAGTGTCAAGGCGCATCAAGGTTTTTGAGTTTTCCTCGGTAAGCATGGGATGAAATATTTTAGGTTTGTTAAGTGGAGTTCATGATTTCTGAAGTTTTTATAATAGTGGAAATATTTTCATAAAGGGGATTCGTAGCCATCTATCTTTGATAAAAGTGATCACTTTATACTTACCTGAACAAGGCTTCACCTGAACACTATTAGCTCGCCATTCTTCTATAAATGATGATGCATGGATTAGTGTACTTTAATGGTAGTTCTGTCTTTGATTCACCGGTCAACACTTACCTATTTGATTTTCTGCAGATTGTGAATGAACCAGCAGATGTGCATTGTCCTATTGTTGAAATGTCCACCCGGTCTAAGCTTAGTTGCTTGAGTTGGAACAAGTACACAAAAAACCATATTGCTAGCAGTGATTATGATGGGATAGTAACTGTCTGGGACATTACAACTCGGCAGGTATGAAATGATAACTCTTCACTTTTCTAACCTCAATATATAATTCTCATGCAGGTTGCTCTGCAAAAGCATATTTATTATAGTGTATGCTCCAGTCATCTACAGTTGCTTAATCTTCAATATAATGGTTCTTAACTTTACAGAGTTTGATGGAATACGAGGAACATGAAAAGCGAGCTTGGAGTGTTGATTTTTCTCGCACCGAACCTTCAATGCTTGTATCTGGTAGTGATGACTGCAAGGTAAAAATAACTTTTCTGAAACTTGATGATATTTACTGAGCATCTCTTGCAGTGTATCTGAAATAGATGAGAATGAGATTGACAATCCAGGGACCCTCTGTAATGGTGAAAAAAAAAGTGGAGACTTGAGGCAAGGGGACTGTTGGTCTATTTTCCTGTAGTATGTTAAGACATTTGAAATCACCTTTGTATTATTGGTTCTATATGAGAAATACACGTCGCATATGATAAGTAAGCAAAATGAGCAATTAAATTAGATCCATTAAGCGTCTTGTTGACAATTGTGAACTTCCAAAAGCTGGGCTTGTACTTATTATCCTGAGACTGAAAGCAAGCTGGAACACATTTTTCAGAATGGTTTAGGTCTAAGCTTATTGTAGTTCATGTTCTCAATAGATTATAGACTACAAAGTTCTGAGATGTGAGATCTTTGCAGAAACTGTTTCCAGCATGACATGGTCCTGTTACTGTTTCATAGAATAGCTATGTAGTTGTTGCAATGGTTTTTATGTTTGTTAGTGAAGTCATTCCGCCTACTGTTGGTCCACTAGACCAAGTTTGTACTTGATTTTGCAATTTAGACTGTCTAACCCCATTTGTATTTGACAGGTCAAAGTTTGGTGCACAAAGCAAGAAGCCAGTGTTCTCAACATCGACATGAAAGCGAACATTTGTTCTGTCAAGTACAATCCTGGATCCAGTGTTCATGTGGCAGTATGTCTTCGTTAAATAATATCTGCTATAATTGTTTTCCCACTCAAACTAAATAATTATAACTTTTCAAAGCATCCCAATTAGGAAAAAGAAATTCTTTCCCACCTTTCTGGAGGAATGGGGGACATAAATGTTTCATCTTTTGATCGGAATTCAACTTTAACAGAATCCTTAGATCATTTCCAGACAAAATTATGAATAAAGAAGGGGTTGTTGAAGTTTCTGGTTTTTGAATTTTTGCAGGTTGGTTCTGCCGATCATCACATTCACTATTATGACTTGAGAAACATCAGCAAACCACTGTATGTGTTTGGTGGGCATAAGAAAGCTGTTTCATATGTGAAATTTTTATCTAACCATGAATTGGCTTCTGCATCAATTGACAGCACACTGCGCTTATGGGATGTAAAAGAAAATTTATCAGTAAGTAGACTATCTCATATTCTGGAGTTTATAAGGTTTATTAACTGCTAACGAGGCTATCTTATAATACGGGGTATTGGTTTTTGTCAGGGCATTTTGCTGGTCGCATCCTTTTATTTTTTTTCAAATTTGATTTTAGAAAAATAACAGAATAAGTTACATAGTTAAGCACGGAAATTTGTCATATCCTTGCTAAAGGTAGAGGAAAGATAAGTTGGCAATAATTGGTTATTGAAAGTGGGAGCAATTAATTACTTTTTAGGAGGAAAAATTCTTTTCCATGCGACTGTTTATTTATCAAACATGAATGTCTACGGAGTTGCTATCTAACTTAGCATTCCATATTATCCAGACTAAAACTGCTCTTTTTTCTTTTTATATTATTCTTGTCAGCTGCGCACTTTTAGAGGTCACACAAATGAGAAGAATTTTGTGGGCCTCACAGCAAACAGTGAGTACATTGCTTGCGGCAGCGAAACAAATGAAGTATTTGTTTATCACAAGGTTAGTTTACATATTGGAATATGGTAATTTGGCATCAAATCAGTTAATAATTTAGTTACATTGAGTCTTGCAGGCTATCTCTAAACCTGCAGCTTGGCATAGATTTGGATCTGACATGGCTGATGCTGATGAGGAAGCCGGATCTTACTTCATCAGTGCTGTATGTTGGAAGAGTGATAGCTCGACAATGCTGGCAGCAAACAGTCAGGGAACGATTAAAGCGCTTGTGCTTGCAGCCTGAATGGTAAAATTCATAAGCAATTGAAATCAACCCTTTAATCAACATTGAAACATTGCGTCTTTGCTAGTTTGTTGTACATGTCATTAAGGTGAAATGGGCAGGTTAGGGAAGTTGATAGGTCCATTCTGGAATATTGATATTATTTTTTTTAGTGTATCAATATATCTGTGGAGTTTTTATGGACCTTTTCTAAATATGCCTTGTGAAGCCTTCATTTTATCATGGCTTGTAAATTGTAATGGTCATGGTCTGTTCGGAAGGTAGAAATAGGATTTTGTTATAATCGAGTTAGACTTCCTGCCTCCAAATCAATGTTTCATTGTATATGTGAATATTTTCACATTTGAAGTTTAATTTTATTTTAGCAATTTTATTCCAAGTCGAAGGACATGTTTGCAATTTTTGGGCAGAAAGAAAAATATGTTTTACCTCTTTCGGATTTCTTTGTATTTCAGGTGGCAAAAAAAGAAATGACTTCCTCCCTAAGCAATGCTTTAATGCTTTGACAAGACGTGAAACAATAAAAAGAAATGTTTTAACAATGAACGCTCCACCTCTAGGGATGGCAAAACTCGATCCGACCGATGGATTTCGCATCGATCCGTTCCGAATGGAGAAGTTTTTTTTTTGGAGCGGGGTGGAGCGGAGTGGTTTTGGTAAATGCTTGCTCCACTCCGCCCCGCCCCGACTTTTGAAATTACTATTTTATCCTTTAAAATATTTTATATTTTTTCTTATATGTTTAATATATATTAGATATATATACTAAAATCATATATATACTAATATTTTATATCTATACTTTTAGTATATATGTATTATATATATTATATTAAAGATTTTTATATACTAAAATTATGTTCATGAATAAATTATAATATAATTTTTTACAATATTAAGTTAAAAATAATTAATATAAATTGGGGTGTAGCGGAGTGGAGCACCGTGGAGCGGTTATGGATGTAACCGACATCCATGGATGTGGATGTTTCCAACATCCATGCAAGAGTGGGGTGGAGGTGGATAAGGCAATATCCGCCCCCGCCTCGCTCCATTGCCATCCCTATCCACCTCCACCCTACCATAAATGGATTGCAGGAGGTGAAGTGGACCCGAGGGCAACGACAGGCGTCCCGTCCAGTTTCCAAACTCATTTAGGCTAATTTAGCATTGTTATTTAAAAAATTTTGAGTTAAAAAAAACTCGAGTTAAAAAAATATGTTTATAAAGTATAGTAAAAAATATTGTTTAAAATTTTTTAAGTGTTTAGTATTGCTGTAAAAAATATTGTAAAAAATTAAAATGTCAAAAAAAAATATGTTTAAAATAATAAAAGTGTAGAGATGTGAGAATAATAAAATCATTTTATTCAAAAATCATCTTTTAAAGCTTAAAAGTTATATTTTTTGGTTTTTTGATTTGGTTTTTCAAATCATGGTTTTAACTGTAAAAATTAAATTTTTTTATCTGTTTAACATTACATTTTCGAGGAAAAATAATTTTTGATCTAAAATAAACGAAGCTTTATTCTCTATTATCTCACTTTGGTTAGTCAAACGTCCAAGCAAAGCCCTTATTTGTCTCTTATTTTGCCCCTTAAAGAGGAGGGCACCGAAATCATACAGGACATACTTATTCAAACTTTCCTCTACCTTATTAGTTGAGACTTGAGATGGCCCAGCGAGATGGGAAAAAGAAGTTATCTTCCGTCCTCTTAGGCTTAAAGTCAAGCAAATTCATCTCTATGATAACCATGCTCAAAGTTTCTTTGCTGCTCAGTACTAGCAATTAGCAAGTGACTGCTTTGAAAAGTCCTTTGCTCAAGTAAAGTTGATTGAAAGAGAAACAAATAATTTCCCAATAAACCACCACGTGTCATGCATCTTTTTGGCTTGTGTTGAAAGATTAGACTTAACCACCCACTGTTTCGGAAAATCATGTTCCAGTTTTAAGCTAGTGGGTGAAATCCTTGATTCACTTGCTATTCTGGGGCTGAAAACAGGGGCAAAAACCGGGACATGTGCCTGACACTAATCTACCAGCAACACCACCCACAAGTAGTGACATTTTTTTTTAACAAATTTCCACATCGATGGCTTTTGAATTTTTTGAATAAAATAATGTAGTAATGTGACTGAAGCCCCTACTTTTGTCTCCAAAGTCCAAAACCAAATCCCCAGCGACTTTTATTTCTCAAAATTACGAAACCCGTAAAGAACTTCCCCACCCCATTAGGCCAGGCCACTTATCATATAGACATTGGTTACACCCTTTTCTTTGTCTCCACGTCACCATATTCTCTCTTTCATCTCTAAAGTTATAGTAGAAAGGAAAACGTAAATAAATAAAGAAAAAGCCTCGAGAGTCCAAATTAGGATCCCATTCATGGCTCATCATCCCATCCGATTCGATCCCTCTCTTTTCTTTTCTTTTTATTATTACTTTATAATTATAGGGAGACAACCAAAGATTCATGAATCATAGGATCCTATCCTTCGCAGATTCTTTCTTTAGATTCACTCTTTAAATTCTTCTTCTTCTCTCCCCCAAAAGATCCATCAACTTTTCATTATTCTTTCTGTCGTTCAAAAAATTTGGCGCGAAAAAAATGAGAGTCGAAGGATTTGAGGGAAAGGTTTGCGAGGCGACCGACCTCTCGCCGCCGCCGCCATATACTTCTTCGGATATAGGAGATGATAGCGAGAGCGACGGAGAGGAGTTGTTCGTGCCTCCTTTGAATTTCGCCATGGTCGATAATGGAGTTTTCAGGTCTGGTTTCCCTGATTCCTCCAATTTTAGCTTCTTGCAATCGATAGGGCTCCGTTCAATTATGTGAGTTACTTAACCATGGCAATTTTTTTTTTTTTTTTTTTTTTTTGTGTTCTTAAAATGTTCTCTTTCCTGTTTTCCTTTATTCACCTTGCTGTTGCTGGTTACAAAAACGTAAAATTTCCTTAATTTTAATTGCTTTTTTTTTTTCCCCTTTCGTAGATATCTGTGCCCCGAGTCTTATCCAGAAGCCAACAATGAGTTTTTGAAAGCTAATGGAATCCGGCTTTTCCAATTCGGTATCGATGGATGCAAGGTATGCAATTGATTTTTCATTTTTTGGCTTAATTATCTCATCTAATTATTGATTACCATAACTATATCTCAAGGTTCAAGTTTTAATTCTCTGACTGTTACCAATTCCATTGACTGAAATTGTCATCGAAAATGGTTTTTCATAAGCTGAAATCAAAATGTTAAATTTGATATTCAGTCCTATTTTCTCTATATCCACGGAATTTGTGATCCCTGAACTGTGTCCAAGCATGCAGTTCCTGACTATTTGTGTTTTTGTTTTGCATTGCCGTAATATAAGATTATAGAATCCTTTGGAAAAAACAAAATTAATGACAAAGCAGCATCTTTCAATTGCATCATCATCCTCTCTGAAAAATAACAGCAGTTTTTGCTTAAGCTGTTTTTTTTACTTCCAGTTAATAGCCATCTTTTTTCTTCCTAGTGGTGGTAGAGGGAACTAGTTCTTCCTGAAATTTAAGGTTTGTTTGTGTTATATGATGGGGATCAAGCTTATGTGTACAGTCTGAGGCAAGAAACTTACCCCCTTTATATCTCTTCCCAAATGGGCATCTCTATTTCAGTATTTTGACTGCTATGTCAATTTATTGAACTAGAAAGTAGAATTGTGGACATCATGCTATTATTCAGGCTGTAGTTTGCTTACATTTTCTTGTGGCTGTTTATGGTGAAGAGTACTGAAATTTGCACAATGATTTTTAAACAAATTACTTGGTATTTGTTTTGATATGGTTATCTGCTTCATGAAATGATATCTTACATTCATAGATGTGTCCTGAATAAAGCAATATACCACAAGGTTATCTTAGATGTGTTTAGTTCACTCGAAGCCTAGAAAAAGGATTATTTTGCATGTGCGAGTGCGATCAATTGATTAAAACAAAATCTATGCATTCTTGATGTCATACTGGCCAAATATCTTCTGCCATATTTCTGATTAAAACAAAATCTTGAATCTTAAAGGGCAATACATCCTTGAAATTGATAATCAATACTTTGTACAGGAACCTTTTGTAAACATTCCAGAGGAAACAATCCGGGAAGCATTGAAAGTAGTCCTTGGTATTACAACACTTTTTACTTGTAGCCTATAGTTTTCTTGTTTATCATCTGGCTTATATTTGGCCTTGTCTGTTTTCCATACCAGATGTAAAGAACCATCCACTACTAATCCATTGCAAACGAGGAAAGGTAATTTCATCCTATATTTTTTCCACTTTGCAAATTTCTACCTAAGTTTTCAACCCAATTATTTGTTCATCAATATATTGCTATATAAGTCGTGCAGCACCGTACAGGTTGTCTTGTGGGATGCTTGAGAAAATTGCAGAGATGGTGTCTGTCTTCTATTTTTGACGAGTACCAGCGGTTTGCCGCTGCAAAAGCAAGGGTGTCCGACCAGAGGTTCATGGAGAGGTTTGACGTTTCCAATTGCCAATAACGTTTTCATGTTCAAAGAGATAGCAGAGCATCAACTATAGCTTGAACTTTTACTGCCATAATCGGAACAAAGCCAACTATAGTTGATATATACATATGTTTTCTTTTTCCTTTTTCCATACTTTTGAAGCATGGCATGGATGGTTAACTTTCTGCTACCGAATATTTTCCTCAGTGTAATGGAAAATCATGTATAAATCTTTCCTCGTTTTAATGGATTTTTATTTTAATTCAAACCCTTCTTATTTGCTCTTTCACTGATTTCATTAAATTCAAAAACAATGCGAGGGGAAATCCAGAAACAACGAAAAGAAAAGAGAAGGGAATAAAAAGAAATGTGGACGAGCAACAATCAGAGCGTCAATGGAGAAAAATGACGACTGAAACGATATCTCGGCCTTTGATTTTGATATACCTCAATATTCTTCCGATGAAGAGACAATCTTATAAACTGCCTCCTCACTCTTTTAACTGAACAGAGGTTCCTTCGAAAATCTTATTATAAACAAAGAAGAACAATTTAAAAAGTAAAAACAGATCAAGAAATTCTATCTATAATAAAGTAGCAGGAAGGACCTCCCAAACGCAATCCACGATTAGCAAAGCATAGTGGCGGTGCCGTTGTGTGTTTATGGGTTTTTTATAGAGCAGGAACCCTAGATGCTCCTCCTGCCAATGGTTAATTTATCAAAATACCCTTAACAATAACATGTTTCTTTATTTAATTAATAATAAAGAATTTTGGACATGGCCGAAAGGGTTCATTCGTTGGAAGGGGCTATTAGAGTTAGGGCATGGGCTCATCTGTTTGAATGGGCTATTAGAGTTTGGGCATGGGTTCATTTATTCGTTTGAATGGGCTATTAGAGTTTGGGCATGGGTTCATTCATTCGTTTGAATGGGCTGTTAGAGTTTGGGCATGGGTTCATTCATTCGTTTGAATGGGTAACAAGGGCTTGGGCAAGGGTTACGGGCCTTCAATTGGCTGTAGATCCTCAGGATAAATTGGGTTTTTCTTGTCCTTGTCCTTGCTATGATGTTGAGACCAAGTTCACTATGCAAATAAATATCAAATTTAATTTATTATGTGCTTGTTAATCCGTTTGAGGATAATCCAAATGTATATATTTGAGTTTGACTACCTAATTTTTATATGATCTGCCAAGGAAACGCTTGGAAGGCAGTATATAACTGATTAGAAATTAAAGTTCAAGAACTATATATATGAATTTCAACTCCAAAGATGGTGGAAAAAAGCTCCTATTATTCTCAACGTGATACACGCTTGACATTTTAATTTATCGAACTTTGTTCTCAACCTAAATTAGCGGAAAAGTGAAATTCTTCACCATTGCTGCCAGCCAGTCAGCCAGCTATTTAAAATTTAAATGCCAATGCAAAACAAAGTGTAAATCTCCTGCATAAGCAAAACTTTAAACAGGAAAAAAAAAAAAAAATTCCCCCGAGAAGATTGACTTGTATTTTGGCATCAGCAAGCTCCATCCTGCATTTTATCAACTTTATAATATGCTCACGAATTCTTCTACTTTTCTTTTCTCGTTTTTGCTTTATCAAGTAGTTAAGCAAAGTACAGATACCACGTATAATATTAGTATATAAAACACCCCAGGCAATGCGAACTTCACCTTGGATATGAATGAGATATTCGCTTTCAATTCAGGCAGCCTAATTATCTAGAGAGAGAGAGAGTAGATACCGATGGCTAAAGAAATAATCATCTCGAGATCAGAGATGAATAATTTTGATGAAATGAGAGAGCCTTATGCAAAAATTTTGATATTAATTTTGCATTTCAATCCAGAGACGGCTATTTGGGTTCTGAAAAAGGATCCACAACTTGCAACTTACAAATATAAGAATGGCAAGACAAGTCTTCCTTCATCTCCTCGCTAGCATGGCAACTGCTCTTAAGAGTAGTTCCCCCAGGCCCCACCACCAGAATATTGAAGGAGTCTATCTATTATTGTATGTGTTCTAGAATTAATAAATATTTAAGGTCAAAAGTGAAAAGCACCATTACTCATTTTAACAGCGCATTGTTGTTTGAAAGGCCTTCCGAGCGATTCATGTAATGAGGATGAGACCGATCAGCCTCCATTAAATCTGCAGAACAAAAGATTTGAAGCACGGTGTGCCAAGCAAAGGTCTCAATCAGTCAGAGCGCTCCAAAGGTAATTTTTAGCAATGGCAACTATTACATGTCTAATTATTGCTTATGAATCTTTTTAAGATGTTCTCTTGAGTTTCTTTGATTAGTACATAAAGCAAAAGAGAATATTATGGCTTTTGACTTAGAATTCCCATGTAAATTCACTTCTTGATAGGAAAGATTATCCAAACCATGTCTTACAGTACAGATATCTTTTTGTGTTCTGTTTGAGTGTGGAGACGGCATAATTAAGCAGTGGGTTTTGGACTGATTCTGTAGAGTCCAATTCTCACTTTGAAATAAGATCTTTACCCAGGCCCCCAAGCTCAACCATAGTTAGATTAGATAAGGCCCAATGTGTTTCTTTTCTTCTACCCTGGACCTGGAGGTTCCGACTGATTCCTACACCAACCTTGAGTTATCTTATCTCTTTTTTGTATGTATTCTTAAGCTAAGCCTAAGAGCCTGAAACTAAAAGGGGATTTGAACTACTTAACCAAACTTGATAATTCAATTAATGAAAGCCATATGTTAGACTATTACTATGATACCTATAAAATTATTATTACTATATTAATAAAGATGTGGAATATCAATCAGAATATGCTTTTTAGCTTTCCCACCTACCAAAATCAAGGTTAGGTAAAGGACAAACAAAACCAACCCACCTTCCCTCCTACCTCCTGCCTACTGGACCACGAAACTGCGTTCTTCATTGTCGTTTCGTTCGTTAAAATCCCCAATACAAAATACCATCGATTTCAATTGGCAAGGCAAACAAACAAATACCTTTTTCCGGGGAATACAATAAATACCCTGAAAATACATTATTACCCTTTTAACTTTTTTTTTGACTTAAAAACCACTGTTGCCAGCCAGGCCAGGTTTGGACAAATCTTATCTTACAGATCCACGCTCGAATCGCAAGTCGGCTCGCAACTGAAAACAGTGAGATAGGTGTACCACTAACCACCAAATCAACTCACAAGTAAAACAAATGTCTCCTTCTTTGGAAACTAACGGCGATGTCGCCGCCTTTAAAACGGCTCTGGTTTCGGGACGTGTCTCCTCTGTTTACAGTGAGGTCCAAACGAGTCGTATCGACCACGCTCTTCCTCTACCTTCTGTTCTCAGAAATCCCTTCAAAATCGTCGATGGTCCCCCTAGCTCCGCCGCTGGCAACCCTGGTTCTTCCCTCTTCTCTTCTCTCTTCACTTCACTTCTGTATTCTTCTTTTTCATTTTCGATCCATCTCTTATTTTTCTAGATCTTCATGCAAGTCACGCAGTAGTCTTTGGCTCAGTTCACTGAACTGGAATTTTGCTTTCTTTTTAAAATAAAAGAAAAAAGCTTTTAGGTTGTGAATGTAAAGATTTGTTTTTGGCAGATGAGATTGCAAAGCTGTTTCCAAATCTGTTCGGGCAACCATCGGCAATGTTGGTGCCAAATGGAGTTGACTCTCTCCGATCTGATCAGAAGCTGAAGATCGGCGTCGTTTTGTCTGGAGGACAGGCACCTGGAGGTCACAATGTGATTTCTGGGATTTTCGGTTAGTTCTTTTTCTCGATTACATGTTTCTATAGCATTGCATGTGTTTTTAGAATTATGATATTTGTGATAATGGAAGTACAACGTGATCTTTTATTTTTTTCCTTTGGAATGACAGATTACTTGCAAGATCGCGCGAAAGGTAGCATTTTGTATGGATTTAGGGGAGGCCCTGCTGGGATCATGAAATGCAAATACGTAGAATTAACTGCAGATTACATTTATCCTTACAGAAATCAGGTATCATTTGCTAGTTTTTACAGAAATGCAAGTAAGTCTTGTTTTTATTTGGCTTTGTAGCAAAATCTTAGGGAGCAAAAGCAAGTAGCAAAAGAAACAAGTAACCAAATGAATGATGCATGATCAGATATTCATAGTGTTTGGTAGTAATTATTGCTGTTGGGGATTTTGGTTGTTTATTAGTTTGAAATTTCTATATTATTAACATGTAAATGGTCGGTGTGAGCATCTGATAAGTAGCTTTAGCTTAATATTGCTCTTTCTGGAGAACGGAACAGTGTAAACAGTGTAAAAGAACAAGGCATGGCAATGTGTCATGCAACCCACATAATGGTATAGGTTCATGTTATTGCCAATATTAGTCATTTTATGTTGTCTTATGCTTTGCATCTATACATGTACAGCATATGTGCTTAGCCCTAAAGCAGATATCCCAATTGATTGCATTTCTTTATTTGTTTTAACCAGGGTGGCTTTGATATGATCTGTAGTGGGAGAGACAAGATTGAAACTCCTGAGCAGGTAAGATTCTTCCCATAATTCATGCAAGTTATTGACTTTTATCAACTAATAGTGGCCGAGTAAAGTGGGTGTAATTTTCAGTTTAAGCAAGCTGAAGAAACAGCAATGAAGCTTGATTTGGATGGGCTTGTTGTTATTGGTGGGGATGACTCAAACACAAATGCTTGCCTCCTTGCTGAAAACTTCAGGTACAGTTAGAGGAATTTTTTTATTGTTGAGATATATAGCTGCTGCTGTAAAATTTACCTTATCCCTTCGCTTTGCTGGTGTGACTTTGTTTCTTCAATTTGTCAATCAGGGGTAAAAATTTGAAAACTCGAGTGATTGGGTGCCCAAAAACCATTGATGGTGATTTGAAAAGCAAAGAGGTTCCAACAAGTTTTGGATTTGATACTGCTTGCAAGGTAAGGCTATAGTTGCATTCGCATTCTATATACTGCTTCCACTGTATATGCCACTGTTGTTGGATACGTACTCATGTTTGGTTACCTTCAAATAGATATATGCTGAAATGATTGGAAACGTCATGATTGATGCACGATCGACTGGAAAATATTATCATTGTAAGTGCTTGAAGCTTTCAAATTTCATGAACCTTTTGAAAAAGGTTTATACCTGTGTGACACGCACAAAATTGACTACTTTTTTAGAATATGGTTAGGGATAGAAATGACTTCTCTCTCTCTCTCTCCCTTGCTCGCCTGTTATTGTTTATGTTGGTAACACTGTTCATCTTCATCTGTCTGCTTAGTTGTACGGCTCATGGGGCGTGCAGCTTCACACATTACTTTGGAGTGTGCTTTGCAGACTCACCCTAACATTACCATTATTGGAGAAGAGGTATTATTCTTATCCCTCCAACAACTGCTTGTCACCAATAAGTTTGAAGAAGGTTTACATTTCTATCGTTTTAGGACATTTTCTATGTTTATTAGCAATTATGCTCTCTATTGTGGTTTAAGTTTTAGGTTTTTTACTGATTGCTTGAAGATAAAACTGTTGGAAAAAGTTTCTGCAGATACTTTATAAAAGCTTTCTCTACAAATTCGAAGTTGATCAGAGTATATATTTTTGCAGGTTGCTGCCAAGAAGCAGACGCTTAAAAATGTCACAGACTACATGGTTGATGTCATTTGCAAACGTGCTGAACTTGGTTACAACTATGGTGTTATTCTCATTCCCGAAGGTCTCATTGACTTCATTCCTGAGGTACTTTTGGTCATCAGCTGATCTATTTTATCAGATTGTATATTTCCTTATCATAATGGTTTCATGATCAGGAATCTAATGCTCTGCTATTTGCCAACATCTGCCAATGTGTACTACTTCTTCACTGATATGTATCTGCTTTTATGTGCTTCCAGGTCCAGCAGCTTATTGCTGAACTAAATGAAATTCTGGCACATGATATTGTTGATGAAAATGGGCTATGGAAAAAGAAACTTACTGATCAGTCTCTCAAGCTTTTTGAGTTCGTACCTCAAGCAATTCAAGAACAATTGATGCTTGAAAGAGATCCACATGGAAATGTTCAGGTATTTACTTTGTAATGATGTTCCTTTACTGATCTTTGTTTGCTGAAGTATTTGTTGACTTTCCATATTTATTTGTCTGTCTTTGTTACCATTAGGTCGCCAAAATAGAAACAGAGAAAATGCTCATTCAAATGGTTGAAACAGAATTGGAAAAGAGGAAGCAGGAAGGCTCTTATAAAGGCCATTTTAAAGGACAGTCGCACTTTTTCGGGTACTTATTGCTATATCTGTAAAGAAATGTGGTTCTAAGTAGGTTTAAACCTTAGCGCTGACTGACCTGATCCATAGAGTGTATTTATTATGGGGATCATAACTTGATTATTGCTGACGACATCTTTCCTTATCTGATTTATAATTTGCAGATATGAAGGAAGATGTGGTTTGCCAACTAACTTTGATGCCTCCTACTGCTATGCTTTGGGCTATGCTGCTGGAGCTCTCCTCCACAGTGGAAGAACCGGGTTGATATCATCGGTTTGTTTTCCTCCCTTTCTCTGCCTTCTTGCCACCTCCTAACCCTTGTCCTTTTGTAGTCCTGGGTTGATGTTGATATTCAATTGTGCTTTTAAAACTTAATGAGCTAATCGTTTTGCTTTTACATTTCGTAATGTCTACAGGTAGGAAATTTGGCTGCCCCAGTTGAAGAATGGACTGTTGGAGGGACTGCTCTTACATCATTAATGGATGTGGAGAGGAGGCACGGTATAGTTACTTCACCTTATCACATCAAGCAACTGTCTTATAGAACTTCCATTTCTTATTTCCTTTGTCAATGTATGCTGGTGAAGAACACTCTTAGATTGCACTTGACCTCCTCATATCTTAGATTTTATGTTCCATAGCATGTACTTAGTGGCATTTACATAGCTGCTTTTAATGAGTAAAATGTAATTCAGAACAAAAAATCACCATATTATTGTGGTCAGGCATTGCAAGCCTTTCTATACTGTAAATTAGTCTAGAAATAGTCTTCTGAAATGATCTTGACTTCCTCATAAGCACTTTGCTTCCTTTTGTTACTTTTCTCCTCAGTAATTCTAGCACATCATTAAACATTGAAATGTTTTGCAGGTAAATTCAAGCCTGTTATTAAGAAGGCAATGGTAGAACTCGAAGGTAAGATTCGACACATTTTGCCATTGTTGTATTACATGCTACTCTAGTTCATGATGCTACTGCCTTCTTCGTCGGACCAACTTGAAACTAAGCCACAAGTTAATTTGTTGTAACAATTATGTAGGTGCACCATTCAAGAAATTTGCTTCCATGCGGGAGGAGTGGGCCCTTAAGAACCACTATATTAGTCCTGGTTGGTTATAAATTCTATATATGTCAACATTTTTTTTTTTCAGTGGCCTCCAATGCAGTATTGTTAAATCTGGTTATAATCTATCTTTAACTTTATGTTTGATGGATTTTGGTTGCAGGTCCTATTCAATTTGTTGGGCCAGCTTCCACTGCTGTTAACCACACTCTGCTCCTCGAACTTGGTGCTCAAGCTTAGAGTTATTGATTAAAGTTACTGCTTTCATAGAAGCTGAGATGCCTAGAGATAGCAAGGCAAACGTAAAGTCTGTTTTGCTTGTGAAGCTCATGTTTGTTTTATTTAAGAATTTTGACAATTTATAGAGGTTTTTGGAGGATGAAATTAGCGATATGTGGATTTTGAAGCGCTAAGAACCAATTATATGTTGCATCGCGGACTTGTTCCTGGAGTTTGAAGTTTTTCAGTTCTTCATTTGTTTTTATTGATTAATATTATTTGGCAATTAATTAGCCATTACGAGTTACGACTGCCTCTGCCTTGGGTTGGGTTGGGACCTAGCCAGGCCACATCCAGCCCAAAGAAGGGAATAAAACTAAAGACTTCATAAGAAGAAAAAAATCCCTCAAAAGTTCTTTCAGTTCTCCTTAGAAATTCCATGCTTTCTCCTTGACATATATTATTCTGTTGTGTGTTTACATTCCTGCTCAAACCCAAGAAACCAGCCATCATTGTCTTGTTGCGCAAGAGCCATTAGATTGGTGTGACATCGGCCAATCTACCAACAATCCCATCAATTGTAAGTGGCTCATTTGCCAAACCACTAGCAACTCTATTTAGCTAGCATCCATTTCCGTGTTCATCATGTACATGAATTAACTTAACTTTTTGAGAGATTTTACTCCACAGAAAGTAACCCAACTCTATTTTACTCCTAGAATCCTCTTTCCACTCAAAATATTCTGCCATCCACCATAGGTTATAACCAAAACTGCCAGGGATGGATCATTCTTGAGTCTCAACCTAATTAAAAAATGAGAAAGCTATGCCACATCTTTTTTTTCCATCTAAAGCTGACCAATGAAAATGTAGCAAACCCTCTCCCTAGTCCTTTCCCTGCCTATACATTGGAGAGGTTGCTTGATTGCCTATTTTATGTGAACCCATCACGTGGAATTTGGTAAACAGTGGTAAAGAGTAATCAAACTCGAACATATCCTCTAATTAAACAATCGATTACCGAATCACATATATGCCAATAGGGTACAACCAAAAATGGTTTCCTTTTGCCAAATAGAAAAATAAAAATAAAAATTGAACTATATGTCGATGGCCCAACATAATACCACTAAAATTAAAGGCTAATATTGCCCATGACTGACGATTTAGTAATGATGAGATTAAACATTCTGTTTCTCTGACCACAAATTTTTAAACCTTTGGCCTCTATCTCTGAACCAATTTGAAGATAAGTCCAAATGAGAGTAGGCAATGCATCTGGGGTCCTAAATAACCTTTATCAAGCAATTCGGCAAATCCTTGCTTTTTATAATAGATAGGTCAAATGGTATAGACTAGCCATTTTCGATATAATAAAGGAGATTTGATGAATTCACATGGTGCACAATGTTCTTTTTGCATGCACAAGGAGAAAAGAGAAGAAAGCAATTTTGGTTAAGCATATTAAATCATTTCAAAAGAAGCATTCAAATTGTAGTAATAATAGTATACAACCCAAAACAGAAGTTGCATTTGTGCAAGAGACAATGATAAAACAAGCAAATGGTTTGGAAGGAATAGAAACTTTTAAATGTACCTGCCTTTTTTTTTTTTTTTTTTTGTTGTTGTGAAGCTTTGAAGTTTGAAGTAGGAGTATTTCCAATTTTACTTTACTACTCCTTACGAGAAAAAGGGTGAAGCCCAAGGTCTTTCTAGTGCTATGAGCCAAATATGGTTCAAAGACATAGCTGCTTTGGTCCCAATGTCCATATGGCATTGCTATGGGACTTCTCGAGGTCGAGGGTAACTAGATAAGCACGTTTTAGAAAAATGTTAATTTTATTGGTAAAA
Organism: Fremontodendron californicum; assembly: GCA_030761205.1. NCBI lineage: Eukaryota > Viridiplantae > Streptophyta > Magnoliopsida > Malvales > Malvaceae > Fremontodendron > Fremontodendron californicum. The sequence goes on from JAULJL010000027.1 coordinate 448,189, forward strand.
GAATAATAAATAATATTAATGTTGGTCAAACAAAAAATGAAATTCTTATTATTAAATAATTTCATAGTTGATTCAAATTCAAGCAAATGGCCCAAAAGTTCAGTTTATATATATATATATATATATCAGAAAAATGTTAAATCAGTATTTAGTAGTTTTAATTGAGATGATATTTTTTAAAAAAATCTTAAATTTAAGGAAAACAGTGCGTTAAATGTATTTTTTTTTTAATAATATATTAATTATCCTTAAACAATACTTACAAGCACTGTTAATCAGACTATAAAACAATGAATAAAACAGTTATGTCAGTCGGTAATTAATAATTCTTATGTCAACTATTGAGTATTTTGGGTGTGTACGTACGTACGTATGTATGTATGATGCATGCCGTATCTGTTTCTATAAAATTCGATGGCTGCCTTTGAACGATCGCGATTTATGGTGATTTGGTTTTTACGATACTTTCCATATTCCATTTTGGCTTTTACTCTTTCTCAGAACCAACAGGATATTATATTACCATTCGTATTTCTATCCTAATAACTAAGCCTGGAAAATGACTCTTAATTAGTTTTGTTTCATTTCTCCGTGACATAGATAAATGATGAAAGGGCGATACAAAATCTTCGCAAACGTTAAATTCCTTTCAATTTTTTTGGAACCATAAAATATAATTTTAAAAAAAAGCAACAGTTTTAGCAGATGGATATCATCGTCTTCCCTGCAGTCTCCATTATTCCTCAATATATTCCACAAAATCGCATAAAGTCAAACAAATTTATTTACAGCTTTCAGTACCCTTGGAGAGATTCATTTGCACATTTCTCTCCTTGGTTTTGCTAAATAAAAATTCTCCTTTCAAACGGTCTCTAGGAAGAGAGAATTTACCTTGTATTTTGGTTTCCCCAACTATAGTTTTTACTTTTTACCATAGAATATGGATTAAATTACCTTGTATTTGGCCACGTTCTGGGGTTCTTTTACCCAGAGATGTCTCACGCTCAAAGCTGCAGCTTGGTGACACTGACAAGCAAACAGTGCAGTACTGACGCTCGCCTGAAGATTCAGAAACTAGTCCTTTCAAAATCTAAGACATTTAACAATCATACTTAGTTGCCTGTTAATTAACTACCTAAGTAACAAGCATTATATTCAAACATTTAAGAATGTACATATAGTAACAAGCAACTAGGCTAACAATCATACTTAGCCTACTTGTTCAAACATTTAAGAACGTTACTACCTTTTTTTTTTTGTGGATAAGTAAGTGTTTTATTTATCCAGAAAGCAGTTAAACTGCTACATCCAACATCATGTGCAACATGTACACCACAAATCAATCAGGGAACATTAGCAACATACTTAAAACAATACTTAAAGCAATACAAGAAAGGACAAAGATCCTAGGAAAAAAGAGACAGTCCCCAATCTGCATCCAATCTTCGGTTCACATCATCAGGACTGATATTCTTGAGCCCCAACATCCTCATTCTGATGATCTCCTTTATCTGCTTAATGATGGCTCCCTGTGTGGATTGAAGGCGATTAAAGCACCTGTTATTCCTCTCCCTCCAAATCGAGTAAAGAAAGACACTCTATGATAAACGCAGAATAACAGAAATGAGAGCTTTTCCTCTGCATCTGCTTGCTGCCCATTGCAGCTCTGCTTGCCAGCTCCTTATACTTCTATGAAGTTGACATAAGCATAGAATATGTCCCCAGATTTCCTTTGAATAAGCACATTCAAAAAATATATGATTCCGGGTTTCTTGCTCAGTTTGGCATAGCTCACATTTGCCATCAACCTCCATGCCCCATGACATCAATCTGTTCTTTGTTGGCAGTTTGTCCAATATAGCCATCCAAGCTACTAGTGCATGTTTGGGAATATGAAGTGGAAACCAGATCAGTTTATCCCACTCCACCTTGTCCTGCCTAGGCCTGAGCTCATTCCAGACCTTAGCCACCAGAACGTTACTACCTTGGAGTATACGTAGTAGTAATAATAGGTTGGTGACTCATTAAAAGGATCAATAGTGAGGACTTTGTTTCTTTTAATTTAAGAAAAAGATTCAAACACATTCTCGTAATTCATTTTCAAATTTAAGTAACATAGATGAACTATTATCTAGTGATTTTGAATCATTAAAAGGATTGAGAAAGAAGTAGTAAATCCAGAAACACTACCCTTCATGATCACTAAACAAAAAGAAAGTTTATACTAGTTTCTATAATCATTTTGTCATTTGACAAAAAATGAAAACCAAAAAAAAACTTCAATATCGCTCAAAAACTGTTGAGAGGTATCAAAATTATTCGATATGATGAACAAAATCATCTAAATGCATGACATAAACACACATAAAAAAACAGCACGTCACATTATGATATGTCAAAATTAAACAGATATGAGACCCCTTAACCTTTCTAAAGCTTTTAAAGCTTTGAATTTATATAGCAGTGGACCATCTGATTATGATATTGCTAACAATGGATATAATAAATGAGCAAACAGATCATCGATTTGATGGACTTTCATTTCTAAAGCACAGGTACATCTAGGAGTGTTCAAACGGTTAATTCGGTTAATAATCGAACCGAATTATCATTAACTAAATTAATCAAATTTATTTTTTCATTAACCGTTAACCGAACTGAAATATTAAAACGGCGAATTATTTCGGTTAATTCGGTCGGTTTTCGAATTAACCGAAATAAAAAATTAATTTATTTTGCAACCGATTTTAATACATGATTTTATATCCAAATAATCTATCCAACCAACCAAAATTCAAAAGCAAAGCATAATAAAACTATTATAAATCCAAATATCAAACATACTAAACAACTAAAAAAAACATGATAAAACATAATGAACATTACATAAGTCTCAAAACAAAGAATATTTCGGTTAATTCGTGTAATTCGGTTATGATAGGATCCAAGATGGTCCAATTCCATGGCAATATCTATATGGGCCAAGATCCAAGAAGATCTAGGAAACGTGGCAAGAATGAGTGGAATTCACTTGGGTCATGTTGCAAGTTATTCAGGAAAGGCTTCAACATGCAAGATGGGCTTGCATCCAAGTTTGGTCCATGTGATTCAAGAACACAATGTGGCACATTAAGAGGGCTTATTTGGGCTTATTTTAATTCTTATAATTACTTAGGCATTTGGGCCTATATTATTTAGGTTTAGGCTTGAGCATGTTCAGCCCATATTTTACATATTATAACTTAGTAGATTAGGGTTATTGTAGGGAGGCTATAAATATATGTCTTAGCCGCTTACTTCAATTATCTTTTGATCAATTGAGTTTGAATTTATTCAAAGTGAGTGTTTAACTCTTTTTTAGTTCTTGACAGAACTTAGGAACTTATCAAAAAATTCTTTCTTTGTGGCGTTCAACCTATCAAACTTAGGTTCTTGAAACGAGAGTTTTTAGGGTCTAGCTTACATGCTTAATCTAGGTTTTTTGAAACAGGTTTTCTAAGGGTTTAAGTTTTCTTTGCCTGAATCTTGGCTTTCTTGGGGTTAGGGTATTTCAATTTGTTAGTGGGTTCAAAGGGTTTAACCCTTAGGGTTCACATCAGTTGGTATCAGAGCTTAGGCTTCCAATCAGGTTTTTATAGTTATCGCTTTGATTTGTTGTTTGTTACTTCTTTTTTTGGGGTTTCAGATACTATCACAGCAAAATCAATAACAAGATTTTGGGGTTTTAGGCATTCTTGTCTTGGGGTTATAGCTTTAGGTATTCTTGCCCTGGGTTATAGTTTTTAGGCAATCTTGCTTTGGGGTTTCGTTTCTTGTAATTGAATCAAATCAATCTAACAAGATTTTGGGGTTTCAGTATTCTTGTCTTGGGGTTATAGCTTTAGGCATTTTTCCTAGGGTTATAGTTTTTAGGCAGTCTAAGTTTGAGGTTTCAGTCTTGAAAAGTGGTTTAAATCAAGATTTCGTTTCTTGAATTCTTGATCAATTAAAATTTCTTCTTGTTGATTCTTGATCCGAATCTAGAAAAATAAAATTCAAGAATTCAAAGGGGCATTCGAACAGTCCCCCAAAAAAAAAATCATTCGAGATTTCTAGAAAATCAAGAAGTCTCGTTCTTGAAGAAAAAAAGTGTTCGAATAGGCAGAAAAAGAAAGAAAGATTCGAAAAAGATTGAAAAAAAGAAGAAAGAATCGATATTCATCTTTTTTTACTAACCAAAGTTGTTTTGCAGCAACTTTAAGATGTCTCTCACTTTATGCGACGAAGTAAAGCAAGCTTTACAAGAGATGAAAGATCTCACCTCATTGTTTGGGAGGTTTGTGCAACAAGAGGAAGAAAGATGGAGAACAAAAAAGAGAGAAAAAGAGAAAAGAAAAAAAGAAAAAGAAAGTGAGGTGGCTGCAAATAAAGAAAAGCAGGAGGAAACAGAGAGTAAAAAAGAAAGTGAAAAAGAAATAGAGGTGACTGAAATTAAAGAAGTAAGAGAGGAGCCACTAGTGAAAAAGGAGACAATTCATGCCGAGGGAAATAAAAAATTTGAGAATTTTTCTGATGCAAAAGAGAGTGAGGTTTTTATTCTTGATGCTCCTAACCAATCTCTTCCTATTTTTCCTGTTTCTTTGTTGAAGAATTGTGAGGATTTATTTTCGGAGGAGTTGCAGGATGGGTTGTCACCCATAAGCGGCATTGTGCATCACCTTGATTTAGTACCTAGCGCCGTCATTCTCACACACAATGCTAAGATTCGAGGGCGAATCTTTTCGAGGAAAGGGGGAATGATAGGATCCAAGATGGTCCAATTCCATGGCAATATCTATATGAGCCAAGATCCAAGAAGATCTAGAAAATGTGGCAAGAATGGGTGGAATTCACTTGGGCCATGTTGCAAGTTATTCAGGAAAGGCTTCAACATGCAAGATGGGCTTGCATCCAAGTTTGGTCCATGTGATTCAAGAACACAAGATGGCACATTAAGAGGGCTTATTTGGGCTTATTTTAATTCTTATAATTACTTAGGCATTTTGGCCTATATTGTGTAACATGGACATCTTTTAATTATTTAGGTTTAGGCTTGAGCATGTTCAGCCCATATTTTGCATATTATAACTTAGTAGATTAGGGTTATTGTAGGGAGGCTATAAATATATGTCTTAGCCGCCTACTTCAATTATCTTTTGATCAATTGAGTTTGAATTTATTCAAAGTGAGTGTTTCACTCTTTTTTAGTTCTTGACAGAACTTAGTAACTTATCAAATAATTCTTTCTTTGTGGCGTTCAACCTATCAAACTTAGGTTCTTGAAACGAGAGTTCTTAGGGTCTAGCTTACATGCTTAATCTAGGTTCTTTGAAACAGGTTTTCTAAGGGTTTAAGTTTTCTTTGCCTGAATCTTGGCTTTCTTAGGGTTAGGATATTTCAATTTGTTAGTGGATTCAAAGGGTTTAATCCCTAGGGTTCACATCAGGTTATTTTCGCTTAACCGAACCGAATTAACCGATAACCAAAATATTCAAAAAGTATTAACCGAACCGAATTTTATTTGATTAACCGATTAATCGAACCGAAAAAAAATTCGATAAATTAATTCGATTAAAATCAAATAGTGAACACCCCTGAACACAAGCATATCCATTGTACTTTTTGGGTAGGGAAGGGTGCTGCTGCTAGTTCTAGACTCTAGCTATTGCAGAATTTACAAAGAAAACAAAAAAGTAGTGAAAGATATTATTTATTGCTACAACCCACCCATGAAACATGGAAACCATACCCACTGAAAAAAGCTCTCTGCTGAATATGATGAATTGATGAACAACACTGAAAATTAAATACCTTTAATCACTCAACTGAAAAACCTTTTACTTCCCAATTATATGCATTCTTAATCTTATGCCTTGTTATTCTGATCATGTTCTTGAAATCGTGCTCCATTTCTGCAAGTTCTCAGTCAATTCAATTTGACATGATTTTTAAAAAAAAATATATATTTATTATATATTAGTAATTGACGGAACTCATTCTCTTTATTATAAAATGTCTGGGTTCGAATCTGGTTAGTGACTCTCTTCGTTGATGCTAATATCAAATGCCACCAATTATGAAACTTTTAGAGGTCCTTATCTTGTCCTAACTTGAGGGTTAGAAGGATCTATTTGTCCGCATTTTATGTATAAAAAAATTATAGTAATTGAGATAAGTTTGGTGAAGTAGCCTTAATAGCAGCACTGGACTGGATAATATTATTCAATACTCTTCAAGCCATGGAACTAAAGCTAGCACAAGGCAGTTGCCATCAAAAGAAAAATGGGACCTTTTGGGGGAGGAGATATGGGACCGAATTTCAACATATGGAATAATGGGTGCTTTTTTTAGGTATTCTTTTTAGCTTGCACATGGCTCATCATTTTGGTCCTAAACAAAAGGCATTAGCAAAGAGGAAAATCCTTCTCAAAAAATCTCAACCATTCTCTTATTTTTCTCACCTTTCACTCCTTTTAAAGGGCTAGTTTAGTATTATTGTTGGAAAAAGTTTGAGTTGGAAAAACCTCGAGTTGAAAAAAGTGTGTTTATAAAGTGTGGTTTAAAAACTTTTAAGTAGCATTGTTGTGAAAAAGTGTTGTAGGAAATTGAAATGTCAAAAAAAGATATGTTTAAAATAATAAAAGTGTAAAGATGTGAGGATAATAAAGTCATTTTATCCAAAAGCCAGCTTTTAAAGTCCAAAAGCTATATTTTTTGGCTTTTTGGTTTGGCTTTTCAAACCATGGTTTCAACAGCAGAAGTCAAATTTTTTTTATCTGTTTAACATTGCGTTTGCGGTGAAAAACAACTTTTGACCTCAAAAATTGTGCCAGAAACAATGCTAAACGAGACCTTAGAATCCTAAGTCCCCACACCGTTTCACCATTACACCACTATCCTACAACCCAACCACTTACCCATCAACCTTCCCCCCCTTGGGGTCCATTTTAAGTTGTCATTTTTGTTAGTCCTCAATTATGATTTTGCATGGTTTCAACCCTGCGATCTCTCTCTTTTTTTTTAATACCCATTTGACTTATGTTCATCACATGGTTCAGATTCATGGGTTATTGTTTTTCCTCTTGTGGGGTCTCTTAAACTTCAACCATCTTTTTATCCATTAAAATATTTGATGATTGAATATATAATTTAATTCAATTAATTTATATAATTATTTTTAAAAAATAATAAATTCAAATCACAGTATTTATAATTATTTTTTTATTTACAAACTATGACCTCTTTAAAAAAATAAAAATAAAGTATTTGATGATTTCTTCGACCGTGCCATTTTATATTTATGTTGTTTGGGCCTTTCCTACTCTTTGGTTAAATAACTTTACTTTTTATCCATATTTTACACTTCACCAAAAAATCCTGGAAACTTTAGGTTCAAGTTTTCATATACTTGTAAAGAAAAGGTTTCTTTTTCTTGGATTATAATCACACCCAACTATATAGGAATTTGAAATCGAATGGACCCATATTTGACCATTGAAATTTGGTTATTCTTAATGCTGGGATTTTCGAGTAATTGCTTCTTAAAGTCATCGATCTTTCTCATGGATTCAAGAAAAGGCCAGCGAACAGGCTGGTAAAGAGTGGCGACAGAGAGAATTACCTAATACACGCTTTAGTTTGGGACCTTCTCGTTATCATCTATTACGGACTCAATGAATTCACACTAAGGAAATAATTTTAGATTAATCAAATGTTTTTTTTTTTTTCATGAATAAAAACATAAAACGTTGGATGTCAACGCTAAATTAAGCTTTTTTTTCTTCCAAATAATGAAGAGAGACCATGAATGTGAGCACCAATATATGTATATCCCCCACACGCCATCATGAAATGACCCACTTGCATATGTATCTCATTTACAGTCAAGTTAAAATCATCTTTTCTTTTATTTTTTTCTCCTTAGGATATGATCATCAAGAATCTAGCACATCAACTTCCTAGGTTCAAGGATCAAATGGCTAGGATATTCTAAATAATATTTTTTTTTTAATTTTATTCTTTGCATTTCTATTTATTGCTACTTATTTTATAATAACATGATGGATGCTACAATAATCCTGACAAGAAATATACCTAAATATTTGTATCATATGTCAATGTGATCATAATTCAACAGCCAATGATAAATGCACTGGCGGATCTTAACATTTAATTTTGTAGGACCAATTAATATTAATCTTTATATTAGATTTCTTTAATTATATATATATAAATATATACATACGCAAACAATATATTAATAAAAAATAAATAATCTCATAAAATTATAAAAATAAAAATATTATTATGATAGCATTAAACCTTTAAAGATAAAAAAAAACTTTAAAATTAATAATAAAAGGAAAAGACCATATACATTAATCTCATATTGTATTTATTTCACACACGTATAGTATATAAGTTTTCAAAACTCTTTTATAACTCATAAAAGTTATTTCACACACGTATACTATATAAGTTTTCAAAACTCTTTTATAACTCATAAAAGTTTTAGTATTTTTCACTTAAGCCCTTAGATAAGAAGTAAATGTGTGAAATGAATGTATGAGATAAGTGTATGTAGCACTATTTATAGTAAAGTTACCAATTACACAGTCTTTAAATGAATTACGAGAACTTCTTTTGGCAATTTAAAATTATAAAATGTAAATAAACCAATTGTTAAACAATAAATTTTTCATCGACAAGAAAAATAAATATAATTTTAAAATGATGAATTTGAAAATTTGAAATTATAAATTTTGATTTTATCTTAATCTTTTATAAAATGATTTCCAATTTGATTTTTTTTAAACAAGATTGTATGACAATATGGGATAAAGATTTAGAGTAAAATTAAAAGTGAAAAATTATATGAAGAGGAAAAACTGTAATAAGCTATAAAGAAAAGAAGAAGAAAAAAACCACATATTTGATACTTTATTGAAGATTTGAAATTTTGTTAAAAGTCAAAATTTTAATTTGATTTTTGTTAAGTTCACATTATTATAATTTAAAACTAATAATAAGTTAATTTTAAAGATTTATATGTAATAATTGATGGGTACAAAAATAGAAAATGATAATATAATTTTAACATTTTTAAATTATAATAATATGTAAAATTATAAAACAAATAAATAAATAATTAAAAATCTTGGGGGAGCAAAGGCCCCCGCTCCTATGAGGAGCCGCCTCTGGATAAATGTGATTTACCTTTTAGCAATTCTCTTAACAATAAATTGAAGACAATTCTATAGTTTTCTGATTAAAGAAAAAGTGTATTTATTATTTTTTTTAAAAATTAATAAAATGTTTTTAGAATATTTGTTAAAATTTATTAAATATTTATTTATAATAATATTTTATATTTAATATGATATTTAATAATTAATTTAATAAATTTTAATACATTAGAAATAATAACTTATCTAATGATAATTTTAAAATTAGTGTTAGCAAAACTTTACAGCATAATGGTAACAATAATAATAGAAAATTTATTGAAAGTGAAAGGAGAGAATAATTAATCATAGAGAGTAAATGGCAGCCATGTTCTTAAATTATCATTATTATTAATATTATAGCTTGAGAACCTAATCAACATTTTCTTTTTAGCTTTATAGATTCTAATAACATGCATTTCTCTTTTGCTAACTCATCAATTCCATAGAAATTAGAATCAACAATAACAATTTCGATGCTCCTAACTTTGCTCTCTCTTTTATGCATCCATTAATGGACCCCAAATTTCCTAACTCCTAAACCCCCCAACTTTCTCGTTCTTTTCAATTGTCCCCCAAAAAAACAAAGCTAAAACTTAAAACTTAAAAGGTAAAAACAAAAAGAAAAAGAAAAATATTTCCCCTATTTTTCTCTTGCCTTTTTATCATTTTTTTATATTCTTTCTCTTTCTCTTTTTTTTTTTTTTTTATTATCTGTACGTCCCCTCCCTTCTCGTCCTTCACTCAAAAATACAAATCTCTCACCTTTCCTCTCAAAAAAAAAAAAAAACATAAGAAATTCTCATCTTTTTCTCTCTTTCTTTTTTCTAACAAAGAAATGGAGAGCCAAAGAACTGTAAACAAAGAACCCAAAAATCTATCACCATGCAGCAGTGGAAGAAGAAGCAGTGCAAGCAGCCATTCAAGTTCACCCGAATTCGAGTTCTGGATGGTCCGAAACCCGTCTTTTCCTCAACCTGATCTCATCTCCGCCGACGAACTTTTCGTTAACGGCGTTCTCCTTCCACTCCATCTCTTACCCAATAAACAACAGGAAGAGAACCCACAAGTCGACCCAAATCCACCGGCATCAGAACCTCCTATACCCGACCCAGAATTCGAACCTGGCCCTCCTATAACATCGGAGCCCGTTATTGTCTTGTCAGCTTCGAAACGGTGGACAGATATTTTTAAGAAAGAAAAAGGCAAAAACGGAACGAAAAATGAAGAAGACAAAGATAAAGTGAAAGAGAAAGAGAAGAAAAAAGAGAAGAAGAGTCAGAGTCAAAGCGTAGCGAGTCCAGCTGAGTTGAACATAAATATTTGGCCTTTTTCACGGAGCAGATCCGCAGGTACTAACGGGACCCGACCCAGAATGACAGCCGGGGCGACGGGTACCCGAAAGGTAAGTAGCGCCCCGTGTTCCCGAAGCAACTCGGCGGGTGAATCCAAGTCTAGAAAGTGGCCGAGCAGCCCCAATCGTGCAGGGGTTCACTTGGGCCGAAGCAGCCCAGTTTGGCAGGTTCGGCGTGGAGGTTCCGGTGCTAAGAGCTTCGATGTTATGGCTCGGAGTGCTGAAAAGAGCAGCGGTAAGAAAGAAGTTACCGAAACTCGTCGCGGTAAAATTGGTAACGGTGGCAACAATGGTAACAAAGCCAAGGTTTTGAATTTGAACGTGCCAATGTGTATTGGGTATAGGCATCATTTAAGTTGTAGAACTGATGAAAATAGTGCCATACTTGCCGGTATTAGTACCGACAGGCATGGCGGCCCTAGCAGCGGCGGTGGAAATGGTAGAAACACCGGCGCTAACGTTGGAAGTGGTAGTAATTTTTTTAATTTGCGCAATCTTTTCACTAAGAAAGTTTATTAAGTGTGTTAATCATTATTAACCTTTTTTTTTCCTTTTTAATCAACTATTAAGTTGGATTTTTAAAGTAATTTTCATGTTTATCCTTTTGTTTTCTCCCTTGAGTTCTTGTGTAAACAGAAAATTAGTTCTCTAAGTCTTACTTTTACCTGTAATTTGTTGAATACTACTACTGTTATTAAGTATTTTTAATTAGAGATGTAGATTTTTTTGCCACTTGGAAGGAAAAGTTATTTCACATTTTTGTTGGCTTTATTTACTTTTTTTTTTTTTTTCTGTTTGTTTCATTTTGTACATTTATGTAATATATGTTGGAAATTATGAGCCCTATTTTGAAATTCATCTGCCTTATTTTCTGTCAATACAAATTTATTAGAAGTAGAGTACGCAATATATTTTTTTGCTTGAAGATGTTGTTCTGCTACTTAATGCTGCAAGGAAAGGGAAGCCTGCTGCCTGCCTTGCCTTGCCTGGGGCTGGAGCTGGAGCTGGAGCTGGCCTATCATTATTGGTTGTCTTACTCACAGCAACCAGTGGCAATGGCTTTGCATCATATTATTTATACTACTATTTGTTGCTATTTACCTTGCGCCTTAATTATGGTAGGCAGCCATAAAAACCAAAACAGACGATTTTTCTCCATTAATTCTGGTGGCAACCGCCAAGGCCAAGCACAACGTCGTATTAGTATCAAATTCAAAAAAAAGGGGGAAAGGAAATAGGTTTTCTCTCTAAAAGAGTATGATTCTTAAAAAAGAAGACTTGAAGTTGAATATATATATATATATATATATATATATAAGGGTGTTTCAATACTTTTGAGTTTACTTGAAAAGTTGAGATTTTTTTTTCAACGAGGACTGAGGAGCCATTCCAACTATCTAGAACTAGAATTTAGCAGCAAAAAAACATATCCAGATAGTAATTAAAACAAGTTTCTTAAAGCAAACCCCTCACCGTGCATTTTTGTTTTAGGTACCAGTAAGAATAATCATTTCATCTATCTTGTTTGTTACATTGTCTGCATGCATCATGTATGTACTATGTTACTATGTAGAGTATTTAGTGTTAGCTTAGCTGACTAATTTAAGGATTCAATTTTTAACAAGGCAGGCAGTCCAAGAAGGGCTTGACTTGAGTAGTTATTTGTATAAGGCTCTCATGAGCCCAAGAGCTAATTGATAGAACCCAAATCCCAAACTGTATTGATATTTAAATCTCCCAGGCTCAAAAAAAGAAAAGAAAAGAAAAGAAAAAACCCCATACCATTCCAAAGCCAAAAATCATGAATGATGATTTATAAATGTATATGCATTTGCATGTCCTTTAATTACTCAATTTTAATTTATAAAAACCTAAGCTTAAATTGATTGAGTGATGATGTAATTTACTTCTACTACTACTTTTATGTCATTTTTCCTTCTGAAGTTGAGCCATTAGTTTCAGGCTAAATGCCCAATTAAATTTTGGAGTTAAATTATTGCCCCAACAAATTTTTTTTTTGTTATTACTTTTTCTTAACAGTTGAAAACAAAAGCATTGCAGTGTGTGTGTGTGTATGATACCTTTTGATGACACATCCCATCCAAAATACATGAGTGTTGAAGTAAAATTTTCAAAATAATAATTACTTAAAATAAGGAGTATAAAACCATTTCTTAAAGATAAAAAATATATCCTTATCATTTGTTTTATTCTATTAATGATTAAGGAATTTTGGAAAGGAGAGTCTGGACTCTGGACTTAAATTTGGGCTGAAATGGACTGATAGTTAGCATTTCAAAAGCTGCCGAAGTGCAAAGCCCAGTATTTATATGTTTAAGATAATGGGCTATGGCTCAAATTACTTTCTTCGTTTCGGCCGACAATAATAAAAGAAAGGTTTTGCTGACGAATATTATAAGAATTTTTTTTTTAAGATTAATCTATATAATAATGTTTTAATTTAATGTATTAAAAATAATAAATAAAATTATCAATTAATGTATTTAATATAATATTATTATTATAATAAATAAAATGATAATTAATTTTAACAAATATTTTAATATATTTAATACAATATTATTATTATTATTTTATATATATATAATATTAATTAATTTTAAAAAGTATTTTTAAAGTATTCATTTAGGAGGATAAAAGAAAATAAAAGAAATTAAACGTTGGTTCAGATATACAAAATTGCGCTCACTCACAACTCACGAGTCACAAGCCAGACCAGAGAATTTCCTCTTCTCTCTCTCTCTCTCTCTCAACTTTATTCTTAATCACAGAAAGAATACAGAATCAGACAAACAAAACCAATGGCCTCACGTGACAAGAAACCAGCGAAGCCGTCCAGCAGCCGCGCCGGTGGCATACGCACGCTCTCGGATCTTAACCGGCGCTCTGGACCCGATTCCGACAGCGATTCCGATAGCCCCCAGGAGTACTACACTGGTGGCGAGAAAAGGTCCTCTCTTTCTCTCTCTCTCTCTCTTTGGTTTAAAACCTTTTTTTCTTTTAAAATTTCATTCCAAGTTTTTCTTCGTAATTTAGTTCGTGCCTATGTGTTGTTTGTATTGTTGTTATTATGATCATCCAATTGCTTAATTGATTGTTGAGGAAATTTAAAGGTTAAGGAAGAATTGTAATTTATTGCTGAGTTATTAAAGTTTTAAGCCTGATTCAGATGGAGTTTAAGGATGAATTAGAAGATTACAAGAAAAAGAGAAGTTTTGGCTGTTGTTTTGGAATTATACTGTGGAATTATGCAGTGAGGATGTTGATTGGAATAAGAACTTAATTTTTGGATGAAAATTTGAGTAAGAACTTAGGGGCCAGTTTGCCAGGGTAGTTTAGATCTTCACCTTGTACTTTGGGGAGATAAAATTTGAATAAGACCTGAGATTGACTGGAAAGTTAATGTTTGCAAACTGCCAAGTTTAACATTGTTTTTCACGTTGAAATTTAGTTTTTTAGTGCTTGGGAAGCCTATGCCAGCTTGATAATATGATAAACCGAAACTGTTATACCAAGGAGACATTCAACAATTTACATTCAAGCAGGGTTGACTTTTCTTTCTTTGGATGGGAGTTTTAGACAGTATGTTGAGAAACCACCTTTTTGAAGTTCCATGAGCTGTTTTTGAGTGTTCGGCCATGGATTCTTTATCTCAAAATTTTGTAAGCATCTTAAACCTAACATATTAGTGCATCTAAGAAGCTGCATTTCCCAGAATAGCAGATCATGTTAAATTAATCCTTTAAATACAGATTCTAAGAGTTGATAGCACGGATTTACTTTAGTGTTAGATGCGAGATATAGGATTTCAAAGGATATTGATAAGTTGTCTTACCATGTTAAGGCACTTATATATATGAACTATTTTGTTTTGAGTTTGGGAGTCATTACTCATTGGCAATTGTTCGTGAAGGCATTTTTGTTAGCCTATGTGCATCACTTTCTGCAACTGCTTTGTGCATAGACAGTTTTATTCTACTTTTATTGTGCCCAACCAGAAGAACTGGAGAAAGGTCCTCTCTCTTTTCTTAAATGATGCTAGTTTGGGCTTATATGCTTGGAGTGCAAGTTGAATCATTTCTGGGACAGGCATTCATAAAGGTTTTCTTTTAGAAATTTTGGTGAATTATGTATAGTTCTTCTTTTGTTGAATAAGCACATGCTATCTTGTTTATTGGCAAATCGAAGCATACTATCTGTAGCTTTTTTCTGCCATAAAATTTCACTGTAAGCAAATTTTAACCTTGTTGATGCAGTATTTGCATGCATGATCGCAAATTAAATTTGATTTTTAGACAATGTTGATAAGGCTTCATTCAAAAATTTGTGTTGTTTGCTGCCATTAGTCGATATGTTCATCTAAAGAAAATATCAATCCTGCAATTCAATATAGTATGATGAAACGCTTAAGGATGATCAACTCAACTCTAATTTTTGCAGTGGCATGCTTGTTCAAGATCCTTCAAAGAACAATGATGTAGATGAGATTTTCAATCAAGCTAGGCAACTGGGAGCCGTAGAAGGGCCTCTCGAACATCTTCATCCATCATCAAGTTCAACAAGTTTTACTGGAACCAGTAGATTACTCTCAGGGGAAACTGTACCTTCTGCACCTCTGCAGCCTGAGGCTGTTATTCACAACATAGTTTTCTGGTCCAATGGTTTCACTGTAAACGATGGCTTTCTGAGAAGGTTGGACGATCCTGAAAATGCACCTTTCTTAGAGGTAATGGCAATTAGGATTTAACACCTATGAAAGAAATAAAACTAAAGAAGAGAAATAAAGTGACAGGTGTTATTAGAGGTATATGATATCTGTTCTTCATCTTTTGGAGTGAATACTCAGTTGTATGACTGCAATTACTAAGTTTGGCCTTCTGCGTTCTTATTTTTTCAATTCCAATTGCCTTGCAAACAGGTGTTTCATTCTATATGTTTTTTTTTTTTTTTTTTTATGAGTGAATTAATTGTTATGTTTCAGAATACCTTTTCTTGTTGTATTAACAACTTGGTTGCATCTGAATGCAGAGCATCAGAAAGTCTGAGTGTCCTAAAGAGCTTGAGCCTGCTGATAGAAGATCTGCTGTTCATGTCAATCTGATAAAGAGGGACGAAAAATGCCCTGTGAGTCTCTCTCTATCTTTAGCATGATATTTGTCTGTAAGGTTGTAAATTGTAGAATTAGAAATTGATTGAAAACGCCTTCTTCAAAAATGCATGTCTTCTTTTAACCCACATTCAAGACCAACCGGCTGATTCTTGAAGTCCATTTGTGGATATCACTCCTATGTTTGTCTTCTTGCAGGAACCAGAGAGGAAGCGTCAGGTAGCATTTCAGGGTGTAGGAAGAACTCTTGGTAGCAGCAGTACTTCGGCAGCTCCTGAACCAACTATCAGTTCCACTCCTCTCGACACTGCTCCAAACCCTTCTCCTGGCCTGGTTGTAGATGAAAGTTTACCATCAACCCCAATTCAGCTTAGGCTGGCTGATGGGACTCGCATTATAGCCCACTTCAATTTCCACCACACAGTTGATGACATCCGTTCCTTCATCAATGCTTCTAGACCTGGGAGTGCAACAAATTATCAATTGCAGATAATGGGATTCCCCCCTAAACTTCTTACTGATCCAACCCAAACCATAGAGCAGACCGGCCTTGCCAATTCAGTGGTAATCCAGAAATTCTAGCTTGCGCTGCATGGAAAATGTCTATCTAGTCATATTACTACAGCTGCTTATTTGTACCAAGTGAAAAAAAATCTCTATCAACTTAAACGATTATGAACCATTACTATATAGAGGAAGCAGGTTTTGATGGCTGATTCTGGTTGAATGGGATTGAATTGTTTGATTCTTTTTTTTTTTTTTTTTTCTTCTTTTCGTTTGAACCAAATAAGCGGCATACGGGAAGAGAAGCTAGGGTATGGAGGGGGGAAAAAAACGATGTTCAAAGTGGTATCATAAGCACTTTTTAAGCAGCCAGTTTTTCTTCCAATACAGGAATGGCTAATATGCATGCCGAAAGTTGCTAGCATATAATAAAGCACTTTATTCTTAAGCTCACCATTTCCATGTGCGATTCTACGCTTGATGCGATCTGGTAACAAAGGGAGATAGGGTTGGCCGGCGACGGGGACTAGCATCTTACACCCTTGCACGAGTCCAACAGTTCTTTTATGCAATTGATGGTGGTATATAGATTGGACAGGAAAAAAGCAAGATGTAGGCCAGAACTATCAAATACTTGCATTAGATTTATGCGATCGGGTTTGGTCGATAAAGGGCCCCTCCCTCCGCGTTGTGCTCATGTGCTAGCCACGAGCCACATGATGTTGATTTTTGACTCTCGGTACCAATTGTAGTTTTGTGCGTACCGATTTGCTACAGTAACTTTATCTCGGGATGCTACAGTAACTTCCGAAAAACATATTAATATGAGAAAAGACCAAATACAAGTGGTGTGAACACCAACTAACAATAGACACAATCTTAAACAAACTCTCTCACGTTACTATTCACTCACATACACCATAATATCCTATACCCATATACACCCTATATTTCTTTCATTTTTGTTTTCCTAATCACTCACCCGACACCACCACTCAATCACTCAATTGCTCACATCTTTTGATTTCTCCACTTTTTCTCTTCTCTTTGTTTTTTGCTCTCTTTTCTACACCTTTCTTCTATTTTTCTTTTCTCTTCAACCTCTCCACATTTTCTTCTTTCTTTCCTTTCTCCTCTACGTGTTCTTCCCTTCACCTCCACACATCACACACAACACTTATCTCTATTTATAAGCTTTGTTAAACCGACTTAGTACTGTTGGTTGGAGTATTCTAGAGTAAGCTTTAGACTACCATTTCAAGATGAAGAACCTAGAATTTTTGAATGAACCTTTTGGAAAGATGAAGGACTTTCTAGAGAGAGAAGATTGAAGAACACTCTAGAGGGAGATGAAGAATTTTCCATGAAGGTGAGTAGTCGGTGATTCTTAACACTCCCCTTCAACGACTACTCTCTCTTGATGCTGGCTTGGTTGTCATTTCAGGCTGTCTTCTGGACTCATTAAATCTTGCATCAAATATCTTTTCTTTTTCTTTCTCTTCTTAAAATTCATCAGCATCATTAACTCGACATCATCCATTGTTGACTGCTCTTTTCTCTTTTGATTCTTGATTTTATTTTCTTCCGTCTTTGCTTCAACACCATTGTTATCTTCTTTCTTCTTGATTTTCTCTGCTAGCCTGTCTCTGACTTTGGCATACTCGACTTTGTCAACTACCATTAATTTGTTGTCTTCACAATCGATCTTCATATCTTTCACGCCTTTGTAAGTCTTAACAGTGTCGATGACCTCGTTGTCATCTTTCTCAATGTTGACATCAGCTTCAAGCTTCTTCTCGACTTCTTGAAACATTCTTTCTTCTTCAAAAGTCTTTTCTGAAGACTGAAACATCGACTCGTTCTTTTCCTTTGACGTTCCTTCAATTACCTCTTGTCTTGGAAGAGTATTCTCAAAATCAATTTCTTCTTCCATGTCATCATGAACATTTTCTTCTAACTCGGTGGTGCAACCAGATACGAGTTCTTCGCATTCTTCAATAGTAAATGCTGTCTCAAAATCCCATTCTTCTTCATAGTTATTCTCCTGTCGTGAGAACACTGTTGCATAGCCTTGCACTTGTCTATATCGACAATCTCGAGCATAGTGGCCAAGCTTGCCACACTTGAAACACTTAATATTTCGACAATGAGACCTCACATTTTCTCTATCGTCTCTATCTCGAACAATTTGAGCTCCCCCTCGCTGAAAGCTCCTCCGTTGCCAAGCTTCTTGTTTGTTTTGAACTTCAATGTCTTCTATTCCTTGCCTCATAGCAACTTTACCTCTTCTATTGCTAAAGAGGGCTTTCTCATAATCTTTTATCATGACTTTAGACATTTGGTTATCTAAAGCCTCTTGATTTGCAAGGATATTTTCCAACTCAGTTAAAGTTGGTTCTTTGCTCCATCCACGAGTTGCAGTAACAATCCCGTTGTATTCAGGTCGCAAGCCATGGATGATAATTCTTCTCATCCTCGTTTCGGTAATGGCATTTTCTGGATCTAATTTTGAAATTTCATCACAAAGAGTTTTAACTTTAGAGAAATATTCGCTTACTGACATATTTTGCTGCGATATTGACAGAAGTTCATTCTCCAATTGTTGGAGCCTAGCATCATTTTTCCTCGCGAACAGCATTGTGAGTGTGTCCCAGGCTTCCTTTGGTGTCTTTGCATCCTTGATGCGTTGTAATAAACCATCCTCAATGATGACTGATAACACGTACATGGCCTTACCGGCTTTGATCTTCCATTTTCTTAGTTCTCCGGCATCAGTTGGTGGTGTTGAAGCTTCACCATTAACAATATCCCATAAATCTTGCCCGAGCATGTAATATTGCATGCGAATACTCCACATATTATAATTGTTATTATTGAGCTTCTCGAGCTTACCAACTGGACTTGAAAAATCTTCCATTGTGACTTGAGAGTGCCTCACTTTTCTCAAGGTTGTATTCTGCCAGTCTCTATATCCGCACGAACTACGATCCCCGATCGTCTTGGTCCCAGACCGATTAACTTCACAGTCCTAGACTGTGTACCGACAGAATTTCCACGTCTTTACGAACTACGATCCTCGATCGTCTTGGTCCCAGACCAATAATCTTCACAGTCCCAGACTGTCTTTCTCCGATATGCATACTCCGGTCCCTGACCGTCTAGCTCTGACTTCTTGCGGTGGCTTTCACTCTGATGGTAGATAGCCCTTTTCACCTCTTCTCGTGACGGCTCTCATACTACTCCAGGTAGATAGCCCTTTTCACCTATTCTTGTGATGGCTCTCACACTACTTTAGGTAAGTAGGTAGCCCTTTTCACCTGTTCTCGTGATGGCTCTCACACTACTTCAGGTAGCCCTTTTCGCGACTCGATCTATCGTCGATAATTACAATTCTCGATCATCTGATTTCGAGAAACTTCTGGCTTCTTGTCTTTTCTCCGATGCGCATACTACGATCCCTGACCATCTCGATCTGATATTCCAATCCTCTGGATCATACCGCTTTTTACGCTGGTCCTCTGGATTGTCCCGTTCTGTTACTTTGGTCTTCAAGATCGTCCCGCTCTGATCGTCCAACCTCTGATACTCTGGTCCTCAAGATCGTCTGACTCTGATACTTCGGTCCTTAGGATCGTCTGGCTCTGATACCAATTTGTTGATTTTTGACTCTCGGTACCAATTGTAGTTTTGTGCTACAGTACCGATTTGCTACAGTAACTTTATCTCGGGATGCTACAGTAACTTCCGAAAAACATATTAATATGAGAAAAGACCAAATACAAGTGGTGTGAACACCAACTAACAATAGACACAATCTTAAACAAACTCTCTCACGTTACTATTCACTCACTATTCACTCACATACACCATAATATCCTATACCCATATACACCCTATATTTCTTTCATTTTTGTCTTCCTAATCACTCACCCGACACCACCACTCAATCACTCAATTGCTCACATCTTTTGATTTCTTCACTTTTTCTCTTCTCTTTGTTTTTTGCTCTCTTTTCTACACCTTTCTTCTATTTTTCTTTTCTCTTCAACCTCTCCACATTTTCTTCTTTCTTTCCTTTCTCCTCTACGTGTTCTTCCCTTCACCTCCACACATCACACACAACACTTATCTCTATTTATAAGCTTTGTTAAACCGACTTAGTATTGTTGGTTGGAGTATTCTAGAGTAAGCTTTAGACTACCATTTCAAGATGAAGAACCTAGAATTTTTGAATGAACCTTTTGGAAAGATGAAGGACTTTCTAGAGAGAGAAGATTGAAGAACACTCTAGAGGGAGATGAAAAATTTTCCATGAAGGTGAGTAGTCGGTGATTCTTAACACTCCCCTTCAACGACTACTCTCTCTTGATGCTGGCTTGGTTGTCATTTCAGGCTGTCTTCTGGACTCATTAAATCTTGCATCAAATATCTTCTCTTTTTCTTTCTCTTCTTAAAATTCATCAGCATCATTAACTCGACATCATCCATTGTTGACTGCTCTTTTCTCTTTTGATTCTTGATTTTATTTTCTTCCGTCTTTGCTTCAACACCATTGTTATCTTCTTTCTTCTTGATTTTCTCTGCTAGCCTGTCTCTGACTTTGGCATACTCGACTTTGTCAACTACCATTAATTTGTTGTCTTCACAATCGATCTTCATATCTTTCACGCCTTTGTAAGTCTTAACAGTGTCGATGACCTCGTTGTCATCTTTCTCAATGTTGACATCAGCTTCAAGCTTCTTCTCGACTTCTTGAAACATTCTTTCTTCTTCAAAAGTCTTTTCTGAAGACTGAAACATCGACTCGTTCTTTTCCTTTGACGTTCCTTCAATTACCTCTTGTCTTGGAAGAGTATTCTCAAAATCAATTTCTTCTTCCATGTCATCATGAACATTTTCTTCTAACTCGGTGGTGCAACCAGATACGAGTTCTTCGCATTCTTCAATAGTAAATGCTGTCTCAAAATCCCATTCTTCTTCATAGTTATTCTCCTGTCGTGAGAACACTGTTGCATAGCCTTGCACTTGTCTATATCGACAATCTCGAGCATAGTGGCCAAGCTTGCCACACTTGAAACACTTAATATTTCGACAATGAGACCTCACATTTTCTCTATCGTCTCTATCTCGAACAATTTGAGCTCCCCCTCGCTGAAAGCTCCTCCGTTGCCAAGCTTCTTGTTTGTTTTGAACTTCAATGTCTTCTATTCCTTGCCTCATAGCAACTTTACCTCTTCTATTGCTAAAGAGGGCTTTCTCATAATCTTTTATCATGACTTTAGACATTTGGTTATCTAAAGCCTCTTGATTTGCAAGGATATTTTCCAACTCAGTTAAAGTTGGTTCTTTGCTCCATCCACGAGTTGCAGTAACAATCCCGTTGTATTCAGGTCGCAAGCCATGGATGATAATTCTTCTCATCCTCGTTTCGGTAATGGCATTTTCTGGATCTAATTTTGAAATTTCATCACAAAGAGTTTTAACTTTAGAGAAATATTCGCTTACTGACATATTTTGCTGCGATATTGACAGAAGTTCATTCTCCAATTGTTGGAGCCTAGCATCATTTTTCCTCGCGAACAGCATTGTGAGTGTGTCCCAGGCTTCCTTTGGTGTCTTTGCATCCTTGATGCGTTGTAATAAACCATCCTCAATGATGACTGATAACACGTACATGGCCTTACCGGCTTTGATCTTCCATTTTCTTAGTTCTCCGGCATCAGTTGGTGGTGTTGAAGCTTCACCATTAACAATATCCCATAAATCTTGCCCGAGCATGTAATATTGCATGCGAATACTCCACATATTATAATTGTTATTATTGAGCTTCTCGAGCTTACCAACTGGACTTGAAAAATCTTCCATTGTGACTTGAGAGTGCCTCACTTTTCTCAAGGTTGTATTCTGCCAGTCTCTATATCCGCACGAACTACGATCCCCGATCGTCTTGGTCCCAGACCGATTAACTTCACAGTCCTAGACTGTGTACCGACAGAATTTCCACGTCTTTACGAACTACGATCCTCGATCGTCTTGGTCCCAGACCAATAATCTTCACAGTCCCAGACTGTCTTTCTCCGATATGCATACTCCGGTCCCTGACCGTCTAGCTCTGACTTCTTGCGGTGGCTTTCACTCTGATGGTAGATAGCCCTTTTCACCTCTTCTCGTGACGGCTCTCATACTACTCCAGGTAGATAGCCCTTTTCACCTATTCTTGTGATGGCTCTCACACTACTTTAGGTAAGTAGGTAGCCCTTTTCACCTGTTCTCGTGATGGCTCTCACACTACTTCAGGTAGCCCTTTTCGCGACTCGATCTATCGTCGATAATTACAATTCTCGATCATCTGATTTCGAGAAACTTCTGGCTTCTTGTCTTTTCTCCGATGCGCATACTACGATCCCTGACCATCTCGATCTGATATTCCAATCCTCTGGATCATACCGCTTTTTACGCTGGTCCTCTGGATTGTCCCGTTCTGTTACTTTGGTCTTCAAGATCGTCCCGCTCTGATCGTCCAACCTCTGATACTCTGGTCCTCAAGATCGTCTGACTCTGATACTTCGGTCCTTAGGATCGTCTGGCTCTGATACCAATTTGTTGATTTTTGACTCTCGGTACCAATTGTAGTTTTGTGCTACAGTACCGATTTGCTACAGTAACTTTATCTCGGGATGCTACAGTAACTTCCGAAAAACATATTAATATGAGAAAAGACCAAATACAAGTGGTGTGAACACCAACTAACAATAGACACAATCTTAAACAAACTCTCTCACGTTACTATTCACTCACTATTCACTCACATACACCATAATATCCTATACCCATATACACCCTATATTTCTTTCATTTTTGTCTTCCTAATCACTCACCCGACACCACCACTCAATCACTCAATTGCTCACATCTTTTGATTTCTTCACTTTTTCTCTTCTCTTTGTTTTTTGCTCTCTTTTCTACACCTTTCTTCTATTTTTCTTTTCTCTTCAACCTCTCCACATTTTCTTCTTTCTTTCCTTTCTCCTCTACGTGTTCTTCCCTTCACCTCCACACATCACACACAACACTTATCTCTATTTATAAGCTTTGTTAAACCGACTTAGTATTGTTGGTTGGAGTATTCTAGAGTAAGCTTTAGACTACCATTTCAAGATGAAGAACCTAGAATTTTTGAATGAACCTTTTGGAAAGATGAAGGACTTTCTAGAGAGAGAAGATTGAAGAACACTCTAGAGGGAGATGAAAAATTTTCCATGAAGGTGAGTAGTCGGTGATTCTTAACACATGAGAAGCTCACCACAAATCCTGAGACATGGTGTCCTTAAGTTTTGGTGCCTTTATACCATAATTGAATAATGAGATGATGGATGAGTATAGATTAGGGTATAAGGGAGTCTTGTCATGAAACAGAATTTAGAAAAGCCAGTAATGGAATATAACAATAAGCTAAGGTTAGCTGCTAATGGAGAAAAGAAGAGAAGAGACGACCCTACCTTGGTGTTGCAAATTTGTAAATCAAATATAGAATGGTTAAATAAACATCTATTATGTCAAATCCAGCCCCCTAACACAGTGTGGTGTCATCCAACTTCTTGAGAAGACTGGTTTGCTTTGAAAAGGATGGTGGGGTACATATATATATATAATATAAATATTCTCTTGCTCGGTGTAAATGAGATCTTATGTTAGGGACGAGAGTAGAAGTGTTGAAAGCATTTGTTTGTTTTTTCTCCAAATGGGTATTCTTCCCAATCCAGATCTAGATCTAGAAATTGATTCTATATTTTTTTATAAAATAAATCACAATTTAAAAATAAAAATAAAATATTTAAATTTCAAATTTGTTAAAAATCATCCATCGAATTAAACTCTAAATTTATTTGACCCTATAATTAATTTAAATTATAATAATATCATCATCCTGGTCATCAAGCTCCTTTCTTTACTGTATAATTATGTTGGTAATAAGGTGGGTGGGAATTGGGATGCGTCTTTGAAACCACTCATACTTTGACGACCTTTTCACTAGTTGTTGTTTTATTAGCTAAGACTCAAAAATATGATATAAGGTGAAACTTTAGTTTACACTTTACTAGTAAGTTAAAGTTAAGCATGGCCATGGCCGAATAATTTATATATATATATATATATATAATATCTTACACAAATTGACTATTCTATAAAAAAATTAAAAGTTACGAAAGTCAATATTAAATAATACTACTAATCCTAGTCGTAATATTCATTCCCACAATCCCAACTTATTGTGAAAAGAATCAGTACTTACTACTAATTAATACAACTAATTATTTAACCAACGGTTAGTTACTAGAAAGGGAAACAAACAAACAAACAAATAAAGTACAAACCGAAAGCTTAATCTTTCCACTTTAATCCTACAAATTGGGGTTTGAACCCTTAATCCTTCTTTTAAGGCATTTGCCTCCATTTGCTATGTAAAGTGTATTAATAATTGGATAAAGAGCAAATTTTTTATAATATTTATGTGGTTGATTTAAATTTATTATTAGTTTTTTAATTAGTGTAAAATTTTATTGTATTTTTAATTTTGAAATAAATTTATTATCAGATTTAAAGCAAGTAAAGAATACTTAACAAAAAATTATGTTACAAACTATTTTACGGTTAAAAAACTAATTTTGAAAATAATGTGGTGGGAGAAAAAAAAACAATGAAGCTAAAATTTTTAAAAAAAAAACTTTTATCATGGTATTTTTATTAAATATAATGTCAAATAATTCAAACTTTTATATTTTTATAAAAAAAAAAGTATAATTAATATTTTCCATTTTCTTAAATTTAATAAAATAATACATTAAATATAAAATAATCTTTAACCGTGCAAATAAACATCAATTACAGGCCATATTACTATTACTAATATTACTATATTAGTATGATTTTTAATTTTTATTCATTATACATACTTGGTGAGATTACTTTTCAAATGTTTTTAGACACAAAGAAAAATAGTTAACTCTTCAAAGTATTTATATTTAATATATTGATAGTGTATAAATTTATATACTTAAATCTATATATTATCAGTGAATCAGATGATATCAACTAATTAAAAATAAATAAATTTATTTTTATTTTTAATTTTAA
This sequence comes from Fremontodendron californicum, assembly GCA_030761205.1. Lineage (NCBI taxonomy): Eukaryota > Viridiplantae > Streptophyta > Magnoliopsida > Malvales > Malvaceae > Fremontodendron > Fremontodendron californicum. The sequence continues at coordinate 473,552 of JAULJL010000027.1, forward strand.
TTTTTTCTAATAAAATTATATTATCTCATTACTAATAATATATAAATATATACATTATCAATGCATCAAATACAAAACCTTTCAAAAATATCATAATTGCAATACTGATCTCCTTGACTAGTCAAGACAGTAATAACATATACACTTTAGTAATCACGATAGATTTAGTGATTTTAATTAGGGAAGTGAAGCATATATATATATATTATATTATTATTACCAACTTTTATGACACATGTAAATGCATGTGATATTTATTCTTTAATATTAAAAAATATATATATATATATAAATAATACTTTAGTGGAAAAAAATAAAGTTAAAACACATAATAATTTAGTAAAAAAAAAATTAAAAAACTGTTTTTATGATTTTATCAAAACTAAATTATTATTTTACTCGTTACATTAACTCAATATTTTTTTTATAATAAATATAGATATAGATACTATTAATAATGCAACATCAATTATTACTAGTTTATGAGCATAATATGCATGTTGTAAAAAAAGTTCTTTTCATGACTATGGCTAATATATGGTTAAAGAAAAAAGTGGATTATCTTTCTAATGATCATAGCTTTAATAACCCAAACTTAAAGATGAACTAATAAGCTAATTACAGTCATCAATAATGGTTGGAAAAAGTGGTGGAATTGTTATTAATTGCCCCGAGTGAGGGCTGGCGATCATGACACCAAGTGGTCAAGAAAATATATACTCCAAGTCTGTTCTATCTGTCTTTCAAAGTTTAAACTTTATTTATTGAACTCCAGGTGTTTGTTCCTTCTTCCCTTTTTTTTCTTTTCTTTTCATTTTTTAACTTTTTTTAATCTCAACTTCTTATCATTCAACTGTTGATAGAAATGACGTAAAGTGATTCAGAAAAAAAAAAAAAAAAAAGCTTTTGTTGCTTGAAAGGAACTTAGCCTTCCTGTCCCTCCATAATCTCCATATTATACTCTCTCTCTCACCAGTTCAGCAGCACCACCACACCCATAGCTTCTCACTTCATCAAACAGCCAGTGACGTCTCTCTAACCTTTTTCTTTGCTTTTATTCGTACGCTGTTGCGACGGATTCGCGTACTATACGACTCTCTCTTCAAGCCCTAGCTAACCCTGACTCTAACCCTAAATCCTAACCCAGACTCAAACCCTTAACTCAGATGTTGCAATAAAAGGGGAAAATTATAGTTAACCTTCTTTTTGTCATTTTATAGTAAAATATCAGTAATATGTTTCTGCACACACCAAATTAAAGAAAAGAAAAATGAAAGGTGCCCTTAGAACTGTTTCCTTTTATCTTAATTTTCTTAATAATTGAGTAGGGGAAGGGTCAGTATTCTCGGATTAATTTGTAAATTAAGCACGGTAAGTTTACCAGGACCAGGAGGACCTTACCTACTGATTGTAAATTGAGAAAGGCTCAAAAATCATTTTCTTAAACATCTGTTCAAGCTTTGAAAGAGTAGTTTATATAATCATCTTTCAAAATCGAACTTGAAACCAAATTGTCAACTATCAATGTTTTGTGTAACTCATTTTATGGTTCATGTCTGTGTGTAACTCATTGTTGTCAAGACTAGTCCGTCGTATAGCCTATATCTGCATCATTCTTTGGGTCTTTTTTATAGTAGAAAATGCATTTGCTGCAGTATTCTACTTTTCTTTTCTATTGGCTGAAAAAGAAAATGCAAACCCGGCAGGCATATTTCAGCGGACTCGGATGGCAAGGCAATGCAGCTAATGTGAATTCAATTGCGCTAGTACTGCGTCGAAACATCATGTTAAAAATGAATGAAGTAAATTTTGCAATCTGACACGGCAGGTGTGCTATGTGTACCACGATTTATATAAAAAACTATGCATGGACAGTAGTTCATTTGAAGTTTTGCACATTTTCACTGACTAGTACTGCGGCTTCCCTGAAAGAAGCACATATATACATCCCTTTCAATGTACTTAGCTAACATAAGATTCTCCTAAAATAAAATATTTGAACTTAAATGACAGAATCAGGACATATTGTGGAACGTAGCGAATCTACATGTTAGACTTGTATTGATCATGCGCAACATGATATAGTCTATGATAATGAGAACATTGCAACCAAATCTAGTCTAGCAATATTCAAACACTCAGCCAAGTGCCAAGATGAAAGGAGAAGCTACATGTATATATCTTGACATGATGATCAAGTTTTACCAATATATATAAACATAAATGTTTCACACAAGCAATTTTGCTTCAAATTCTGATCTTTCATTGAATAATTTCTTAGTTTTAACAATATACCAGTATGCTTATATATGAGCTAGAAAACTTTATTGAAGGATATATGATCCTACGAATCAAGTACCGTATCATGACTATGGTTATATTTGGATGAATAATGCGATACAATGGTATTGTATTCCCAATTGATGAGCTTTTATTTTCACACGATCCTTGAGCACCTATTCAAACATAACCTATGAGAGTTGCCCAAAAAAAAAACTATATTAATTAAAAAAATTCCTTCATCCCGTGCATATATATAAATAAAGAAAAGCCAAATATTATTAATCAATATCATTAAACATTAATTTTAAATTAATACATTATATTTTTTAAAATTTAATAAAAAAATATATTTTAAAAACCCCTAAAGAAAAAGATCAACTCCTCTATGTATATGTATTCATCTAGGTATTCAGAAACAGTTAATCGAAAGAGACATTAGTAGTGGGTAGTATCTCTGGTAGCCATTGCAGAACAGAACAGAGCAGTTGTGAGAGAAAGTAGTAATATAGTAAGATGAGCATAGCATAACATGGGTAGTGTTTGGAAAATTATTAGGTGGATTCATAGGGAGACAATGTTTTCAACTTGATTGGAGCCGTATCCTATGGTGCCTAACACACACACTCACACTCACAGCCTCACAGCGGAAGCTAGAGAGATCCTTTAATATGAGAGAGTGAGATGAGATGAGAAGAGAGAGACATTCGGACTGTCCCACTTGCTTTACCAGCTTTTCTAGTTGAAACCCACTTTTTTCTATGTTAAATAATTGCGGATTAGATGCTACGACTGAGACTAACAATGAGTGTAAGAGATTTTTAAAATCTCTAGGAAAAAGTTTTTGTCCACTGTCTTCTTCTTCACTCTTCACTCACCTTATCTATTATGAATTTTTCCCTTTTCCAAGCTTTATTTACTGTTTTTTTTTTTTTTCTTGGAGAAAATGCTTTAAAAGCAGTTACTGATCTGATAGAAAATCACAATTTCGTAGTAATATATAGTATATTTTCTGCATCCACCTAATTAAGTTACTCATGAATTACCCAAGCATGAAAAAAATCTGGGTGTTTTTTTTTTTTTTCATTTATAGATTAAAAGTATATATATATATATATACTCAATTATTGATTTCCATTTCTGATATACAATGGAAATATAAAACCCAAAGTGTTGCAAAAATCAATAACAAACACCATTTCTCGTTAAATTTTTCACCTAAGTGTCAGCGATCGAGAGCTACCGGAACAAAGCTTAAAAGTAAAATTTCTTAAACTATTATGAATTTCCTTTTCATTTCGATAAAATGGCACATGCTTGATTATTAACTTAGTATAGTATGAATTTAGTAAATTCTTTTGATATCTATAGATATAGAGAGGATGGAGTAAGAAACCTAATAATGGAGAGTGATATCGATATACAAAAGCTTATAATATCATTAAGAATAAATGTCTTATGTTATTAACATTCAGTCAATATAACTTATAATTTTCATTGAGTAAATAATCTATAAAAAAGAAGATAGTGTAAAGAGTTTTACTTAAAATAAACTGTTATATACATTTTTTAAAAATATGTAAGTTTATAATAACTTAAAAAATCATATCATATGATTTTAAAATTTTAAAATACCATTTAATTTCAAAAATATTTTTTAAAATGTATGAATCATTTTTCTTTAATTAAATTATACTATTATCACAATTTATTAGTAGCACTTATATAGATAATTTTATTTATTCATTTTTTTAAAAAAATTACATAAAATTTATACATATATTATAATAGAAAAAAATAATAATAATATAGAATTTATTTAGAATTTATATTTGATACATTGATAGTGCATAAATTTATATACGGTTAATGAATCAGATGATGTCATTTCATTAAAAAAATTTAAATTTAAATTTAAAAAAAATATAAATAATTTTATTTTTATTGAAATTACATGATTGCATATCATAATGTATAAATTTATAAATTATTAATGTATCAAATATAAATCCGGTATATATTGTTTGGATCAATCATAAAATGTGTAAGTAAGACTCATTTTAAAAATGGTATCGGTAGCAAGAGGTTAAAAAGGAAAAACCAATCAGCTAAAATTATGTGTATAATCTATAATTATAAATTTATAATATATGGGAAGTGTGGGTAGGGTTTGAAGCGAAGGAGAGGACAACATAAGTGCGAATATTGAATGAGTGGACAGAAGATTGCTATGCTATCGAAAACCCAGTGAGTGAAGAGCACAGTAAGTACGAACAGAAAGAAAGAGAGAGAAAGAAAGAAAGAAAGAATTGTGATTCCGTGCCCCAAAAACCTTTCCCTCTTTCCGGCACTAGACTTGTTGCCCTCTTCCTCGATTTGGTCGTTTTCTCTCTCTCTTACTCTCTTTATCTTTGTATTATTGTTTCTCTTCCCTTCTAAAAAACAAAATAATTTATAGTAGTAAATCTAATCTCTCTCTTTCTTTTTTCTTTTTTTCTTTGCCAGTAATAGCAGTCATCAGTGGCAGTGCAAGAAAAGAGGGGGGAGAGTTTTCATCGGGAAGGTAAAGCTTTGCATTCAGCCAGTGCCTCATACATAACACCCACCACATCCACATAACATGAAACTTCAAACACTGCCTTCTCTTCTCTATGTTATCTTCCTTTCTCTCTGCATACACCGTGTGCGCTCTGTGCAATCCTACTGATACACAGCAAACCCCTCTCTCTCTCTCTCTCTTTGTTTCTTTTCTTCTAAAGAAGAGCAAGAGAAGCTCCAGAGACTGTAAAAATTAATGCTGCTAATGACTAGAAATATAATCACCCATTTTCCAAAGAAAATCTGAGCAGGCTTTGCCAGATCAGCCAAGAGAGTAAAAACCCACATTTCATAATTGACTGGCTGCTTGCTGCTGCTGCTACTTCCACCACTACTACTACTATCATCAGTATTTGGGATTTCCTGTAAAAAACCTGGTTCTTGTCGCATAAATCTCGGGAGAGTTCTGGAGATACAAACAATCTTTAGGGCAAAAAAAAAGATTGCATAGGAGAAAGAAAAACCAAGAAGGCAAAAAAAAAAAAAAAGGAAAGATAGAAGAGAGAGAGAGAGTAGTTTATGTTGTTATATAGCCAAGTCTCCTAAGTGAACAACTAGGAAAAAAAGATAAGATAGTGAGAGATAATGGAAGGTGGTTCCCATAGCACTTCTTGCATGATGGCTTTTGGACACAATAGTAATGGACTATGTCCTGTGCCGATGATGCCTCCTATGACTTCTCATCCTCATCATCATCTTCCTAATTCGGACACAAACTCCTTATTTCTTCCTCTACCTCTCACCAACAATCAAGAGCAGAACCATAATAGCAGCAGTGGCTCCTCTATGATTCTTGACGATCACAACAACACCAACAACAATACCGGGTGTTATTTCATGGCGAGCAACGATGGTAGCTCTTCCTCTGTCAAGGCCAAGATCATGGCTCATCCTCACTATCACCGTCTCTTGGCAGCCTATGTCAATTGTCAAAAGGTGACTCATGAACCCGCTACCCTATTACCCATAAACCCCTCTCTCTCTCGGTTAATCTTTCTCTCCCAAGAGTAACACACACAAAAAACACGCACTCATTCGCCCCCTCTTGTTTCGGAAAAAAATAAGACTTAAATGCTTGTCTCATTTCATTTGAACAATTTTTAGCTGAGAGGGATGATTGTTATGCCCTTATCATCGAACTAGTTTATCATGTTTTTGCTTTACTGCATCTTAAAAGATTTTTCTTTCATGAAAGCGAGAGGTCAGAACTCTTTTTGAGTAAGATATACGTGTGATAGAGACACGAGTCTTGAGGGTTTTTTTTCTTCCTTTTTTTTTTTCCCCTTATAATAGCGAAGAGATAATTTGTTTTCTAATGAAAGCAGTGTTAACGAAACCAAGCAGGTAGGAGCACCACCTGAAGTGGTGGCGAGATTAGAAGAAGCATGTGCATCTGCGGCGACTATGGGTCCTACTAGCACCGGCTGCATAGGTCAAGATCCAGCACTTGACCAGTTCATGGAGGCTTATTGTGAGATGCTGACTAAATACGAGCAAGAGCTCTCTAAACCCTTCAAGGAGGCCATGCTTTTCCTCCAAAGGGTTGAGTGTCAGTTCAAAGCCCTAACAGTTTCCTCTCCAAATTCTGGTGATAATATTCTCTCTCGTTTGCCTGTCTAACCTGTGCTTTCTTAGCAGTTTCACCCTCCAAACTGTTTGCTGTTATGAAATGGATTATTTCTAATATTAATTTAAAACGATCTGCCATGCATGTCTATGTTTCTTGGGACATATTGCTTTAGTAAGTAACAAAATATTGTATGGTTAGAGGAGCTTGTTTCCGAGAGCAGTGCTCAAGCTTTTCCTTCCTTTTTTGGCATGTTCTTCCCTTGTGCATTTCTTCTTTTATGCTTCCTAAAACTTCGCTACTTCTTTCATAGTGGGTATGGAACTGTTTTACTAACTAGGGCATCCACATTAAATAATGGTACATATTCCCTGCTTTGATTCTCTTCTTGATGTGGTTTCTTGTGAAGTCGTCTGGGATGCTAGATATGGGTACGTTTTTTCACCTTTTCGGAGTTCAACCTAGAAGGAAATGGCATAACATGGAAGATGTATCGTTTTGTTATCTAACTATGCTGGAAAGTTAGAACTTTCGGCAAACAGCCGGTTAACTTACTCTTGGTATACTGAAGATTGAAGAAAGAAATTTCTGAGGCAACTAATTAGCTGCTACCAGTTACTTTGGTTGCAAAGTCTTCCGGCCGCAAATGGATTATTTTTCAGCTAGCTAGCTGGAGCTACAGCCATCATATTAAAATGCGAAGGTGTGGTAATATTTGTATGCTTGTCGCTTAAAAGAGTGAACTATATACATCAAAGATTAAAACTCTGCTCTCAAAGAGATTGATCAAAATTTATAAGAATTTAGGGTTTGATCAAACTAGGGTTCCTAGAGTGAGAAGTTGAGTATTCATATGGGGGATATATGAATCAGAACCCTAGATTTGTGGCAAGGGTAATGCAAAGTGGGAAAGGTCTTAAGTAAAGACTGATGTTCTTAAGGATAGACACCATTTCATATAGTGGTTTTTAACTTTTTATGCGCGACCATTCCAGAATTCTTCATAAGTTGAAATTACCTCTTTGTGGTGCTTTCAAAACATTTGATCATAAGATGCTTGTTGCACTTGCCATGATCAGTGGAACTCGTTTGAAGACTATATGTTTGGAAATTAAAGCTCTTTGATGATTTCTAATTGTTATAGATGTTATACTTAAGTCTTCAATTCTTCAGTTGTGATTGTTAATACGGTTTGATTTTGAATTACTTGTTAGTAAAATAATGACACTAGTATCTTCAATTCAAGACATTTTTTATATTTCAAAATTCAGTTTTTTTGTTTTTGTTTTTTTTGTTTTATGACACATTGGAATACTTTTTGAAATACAAAATTTTACCCCCGAGAAAATAAAATGAATCCTTCCCCTTCTTTCTCCTATTCTGATAAATTAATTTCTGTAATTTGCAGCCCTTTTTGTTTTCTCGCCCTAATTTTCATGCTTCATGCGTTATTCAAACTTAATCTAATTACATGGTTGAATGTTTTGTCCCTTTACGGCCTTATGATTGGTTTTCTGATTGATCTGATAATGTAGATCTCAAGCAGATCAGTGTTGTTTTCAGGTTATGAGCTTAAGCTATAAGACTAATGTTTCTCCAATGCCCTTGACATTTTCGAGTCAAATACTATAGGGGTGCAGATATGCAGATGTTCAATGATAACGAGTTCTCAGATTCTGCCACTAGCTAACATGCTCGACATGCTTGATATCATGAAAATTCTACTCCTGATCTTGTATTTCACCTATTTGAGCCTATGTTAGAGTCTCCACCCTTTTTCATTGGAATCTATTGTTTAGACTGGCATTTAGGTTTCTATCTGCATTTGTGGTTCTTCAGTTAGCATTCAGATATTTGCCATCTCCAATTTAATCTTAAGTGACTTAAGGTGGGTTTGGTTGTTTCATCTTTTCTTTTTCTTTTTTTATGGTACTTGAAGAGCTATGGTTGTTTCATCTCATAACATTAGTCTGATGCTGATTTTGTTGAAGGCATTAATATAAAACTTGGTGAGGCCATAGTCTTTGGTTTGCCAAAACAATTTAGAGGTTTTTCATTCTGGTAAGGCAACCTTTTCTCATTAGGATGAGCCTCAAATCGCTGTTATCCTATATAATCATATAAGGGTCCCCATTTGAAGATGTACGAACCAGTATGTTAATTTTGACTTGATGAAGATTTAATTATAGTAGTGTTCTTGGTCTCTAGATAAGTAGGCCATCCTCCACTATAATATAATTTTCCCTTCTTTTTGTGTTAGTTCTTGAGAAAAGGAAAATTGATGGTCTATAAAGAACCCCTAAAGCTATAGTGCAAGATAGGTCAAACTGGCTTTACAGACATCTGACGCGTTGAAGTCTACTCAATCCTTTTTCTTTTTTTTTAGTAGTTCGGGGCATGGTGTCTTGAAATTCTTGAACCTTTATGTCAAATAAGGCTACATCAGTGGAAATGATTGTTCTCATATAGTATCATTTATCCCGATGATTTAATTTACCTAACCAAAGAGAAATTTTACCAACTGATGAATGTCATGTCTTTTTTTTAACAAAAGAGATCGCAGTTTGGTGATAAGAGAAGAGGTTGCGGATGTTAGGATTTGAATTTCAAATTTACTAAATGTTACCTTTTAAAAGTGGTTGCATTAACCAACTGGTTTATGTCTCGGTTCGTCAGTCTTTATTATCCCTTGAGAATTATGAAGTTTCTAGCAGTAGATTAACGTGTGTTTTACATGATGGCGGAATTGGTTTTGTATCTTGAGCATATAATCCTGGGCAAGAAAGCAAAACAAACTAAATATAGAGATTATAAGCTAGGTCAGTTTTGATTTGAACCTGAGTATCAGTACTGATTCGTGCATTCTTTCAATGGATTTGTTTGTTGACAAGAGAAATAATTTTATGGTGACATAGGAATTTGTATACTTGATTAATTAAATAATATGCCACCATGATCTGGTTTGAGCAACTAGGAGACATATTTTCATATATGAGATATCGATGCTTACTAATTCATTCTATATTCAGCTTGTGGTGAAGCTTTTGACAGGAATGGATCATCTGAGGAAGAGGTTGATGTGAACAACAATCTCATTGATCCACTTGCAGAAGATCGAGAACTTAAAGGTCAGCTTTTGCGGAAGTACAGTGGATATTTAGGCAGTCTGAAGCAGGAGTTTATGAAGAAGAGGAAGAAGGGGAAGCTGCCTAAGGAAGCCAGGCAACAGTTGCTGGATTGGTGGAGTAGACATTACAAATGGCCTTACCCTTCGGTATGTGTACACATTGCACAACTTATTAGTGGGATTATTTTATCTGTTTCTCCATTGCAAATTCTAATGCAAAAGTGAAACCTAAGTTTCCTCCTTTCTTTCTCTCTTCCAATTATATTCCTTTTTGAAAAGGGAAAAAAGAAGGGTGGGAGGTGGGGGTATAGTCTCATATTTTTCTTTTTGATCCAGCCCTTCATGTATTTTAAATACCTTTCAAAGAATTGATTTTCATCTTCATTGCCTCATATGTTACTCCCCATCTACATCTCCTACCACTACCATTCCCGTTTGATCAATTTTCCGTCTGAAAATTTTCTTCTCTTAGACTTGCATCGACTGCTCACCATGATTTAAGACTTGAATGGCAAACACTTACTATTGGTGACTTGAAACTTTTGCTTTAGAACATGTTATTTTGTAATCAAGATTGCTCTTCATTTAGTAACATGCTTAGTCGGGGAATTTTAGGGTAAGCTCTTTAAGGTGAACTTAAAATAGGTTTCATTATATATAAATATGATAAATTACATAAAGTTGTGTTTAAATGTAATTTTTTTTTACATATAAACATAACAAATTACATTTAAACATGACAATTACATATAAATATGACAAATTACATATAAACATGACAAATATGTCATGTATTTATATAATTTTTTACATATGTAATTTTTTTTTTTTTTTACATATAAACATGATAAATTACATATGTCATGGAGTTTACGGGAAACCTATTTTAAAGAGTTTTCCTTAGAATTTTCCATTTTTATTACTTATTAGTTTGTCCATGGGAAATTTTCTGACCATATCACTCTGATCTGTTAATATATTGCTTGCATTGCATGCAGTCTTGAGGTAATTGTTTCCCCCTATATTATGATATGGTCTATGTTAAATCTTTAATGTATCTGTTAATCATATCTGTGTGGTGAAACCGAACGTGCCGACAGGAGTCACAAAAGCTTGCCCTTGCTGAGTCAACTGGTCTGGATCAGAAGCAAATAAACAACTGGTTCATTAATCAAAGGAAAAGACACTGGAAGCCATCTGAAGATATGCAGTTTGTGGTAATGGATGCTACCCATCCACACTATTTCATGGACAATGTTTTGGGCAATCCTTTTCCCATGGATCTCTCTCACACACTTCTCTAAAGATAACATGAATGTGTGGATAACACTGCTACGTACTGCAAGGAAGTTTGAAGGCAACTGTATTTTATCTGCAAACTTAATAATTAATGTGATATGGAGTACTATATTTATGTCATATTATCATATGCATACCTCCTGTATGCACTTTGAGGCTATATTGTACCACTTTTATATAGTTTGGTCAAATGCTTTTAGGATGGGAGATTATTAATTATTAGTTTTTTATGTTCTTTTCCTCCAAGGAAAGGGAAGCGTAAATTGCAGCAAGAGAAGCAAACTGTTATACATTAAGCATATGATTAATGGTTAAGCTGGCTATCTGATTTTTCACTTGTTTAATCTGTTTCTAGGTCAACAGTGATGCTATTGCCATGTTACTAACAATTTTTCAACTTTTTTTTTGCTTTCAGTTTTTACTATGTGTATTTACATTCTGCAAAAAACAGCATGCTAATTCCTTTTTCTAAAAAATTTGACTTAATACATTAAGTAGTTACTTAGCATTTTCAATATTTTTTCATTGAACATATTTCATTAAGGTTTATTAAAATGATTTATCAAATACATAAAAAAATAAAATTATTTAAAATTTTAATTTTCAGTAATTACCAAACACATTCTAAATTATTAACTATTTAATTTCAATGCCCTTGTGTGTAATGGGCTTGCCCATATAAAAGCCCATATCAAGAACCTGTCAAAAACTTATCCAAAAAAAAAAAGCCAATATCATGTCATTCGGGCTTCCAACTTAAGCCCTAATCCAAAATTCTGTTTGGCCCAAACACAAAAAAAAAAATTTGGGAAACGAGCGAGATGGGGATTTTCCCTTTCCATTTTCAATGCGACTAATTCACCTCAAATTGGAAAGAAAAGAACATTAGGGCAATTTTCTTGAAAATGTTTTCTGCAGGGAAGTATTACGGCAAAAAATAAGCAGTGCAGTGAACATTGGAGTGTGAGTGAGCACCCCAATTCCCAAGAATAAGTGTGGGTCTCAAGCTGGAGCCCAGCAGCAGCAGTGAAGATATTACGGCAAAAAATGAAAAAAGGGGTTGGAAATGGCCAATGGCCAATGGGAACGGATATGGAGACAATCCTTCTCTGCAGTGAATTTGAACGTGGCATCATCTAATTAGCCCAAGCAAAAGACAACTAAATAAATAATAGATGGAAAATCTAGCATGCTTCTATGGGAAATCAGAATTACTACAACCAAAATACATTTTAAAATAAAATAACAACTCCAGCTCTTTGACTATATTGTCTCCAGACAGTACTCTCTTATCTGATTAGTTTCTAGTTCTACTCTCACTCCCATGAGGGGAACTTAGGGTTTGCCTTTCTTCCTTACTTAATTCTTCAAAAATTTTGAAGAAAAAACATTAGCAACTTTCCTGTAAAACCCTGATCTTGGCCGGAGCTCAAAACCCAACCCTAGCTTCCATGGCTAAAACAAGAACTGGGTTCTCTGCTGCCAAGCCCAAACCAGGGAAGAAGGACCTCGACTCTTACACCATCAGAGGCACCAGCAAAGTTGTCAGAGGTACTGTGTTTTACATGTAGATATTAGCCTACGAATACGTATATGCCATAGAAAATTTGTTAGCTTTGGTGATGTCGACAATGTTTTCTAGGAATTTTTGAATCTTCGCATTTCGTGTTTATCATTATGCAATTTTTAAATATGTTGAATTACTGTGGTTTTGATGGTTAAGAGGTTAATGTTTGATTATTTTGGTAGTCGGCTTTTGCTTGTTGGTGGGTTTAATGGATGCTAAGGCGTTCATGTTGAAAGATGTGAGTCTGCTGGCAGAGTAAAGGTGGTGGCTTTGCAAATGGGGATTGTTAAATGCATCTATCAATGCATATTAACATCAATGAATATGCAATAAGTGTGTTTTATAGTTGTGGATAATGTAGTTTGTGATAGCTAAGAATGAAAGTTTGATGTTTTTGCAGTTGGAGATTGTGTTCTGATGCGTCCTTCCTACGCCGGTAAGCTCCCCTATGTGGCACGAATTGAGAAAATTGAAACAGATAGCAGGAACAATGTGAAAGTTCGAGTGCGGTGGTACTATCGTCCTGAGGAGTCACTTGGAGGAAGAAGGCAGTTCCATGGAGCAAAGGAGCTGTTTTTGTCTGACCACTATGATGTGCAGAGTGCTCACACCATTGAAGGGAAGTGCATCGTTCATTCTTTCAAGAACTACACTAAGCTTGAGAATGTTGGGGCTGAGGATTACTACTGTAGATTCGAATATAAAGCTGCTACTGGAGCATTTACACCTGACCGAGTTGCTGTGTGAGTACTATGATCCGTTGGTTTGTGGATTATGATTTTCACTTATTGGCAATATGGCGTTGATTCTCTGGTGCACTTGGGTTTTTCTGTTTTGAAGGTACTGCAAATGTGAGATGCCATACAACCCTGATGATCTCATGGTGCAATGTGATGGATGCAAGGACTGGTATGGTGTTCCGTTCTTTTTATGATTTACTGGTGCCACCTGCCCTATAATTTTTATGATTACTCCTTACCATTCTGGTAGGTATCATCCTGCATGTGTGGGCATGACAATTGAAGAAGCAAAAAAGTTGGATCACTTTGTCTGTTGTGAATGTTCTGAGGATGATATCAAACAATCACAGAATGGATTTCATGCATCACCAGCATCTGATGCAAAGGTAGGGCCATTTTTTTGACCAATTTCTCATGATTCAAGATTAATTACTTAATTGTGTTTCTCTTTGTTCTTTAACCAATTTAATTTTTGCTAGTCCTCTGATATAAAATGTGCCATATCTATTTTTGGTGTCCTCTGAGGTAGTTTATGAATGTAAGGGACAAACCACCTGCAACATGAAAAGAGTATTGAGATATTGTTCCAATAACAATTAACAACTACTGGTTGCTAAGTCATAGAAGTTATTTGAAACATTGATAAGAATTCTTGATTTCTTGCCAAATGTGAAACTATAGTTGAAAACTTTACTTAGATCTCCTTATGGTTTATATTTGACTCTATGTAGCTTACAAGTTCTTCATTAGGTGCCATTATCCTCATGTGTATCCAAGTTATATTCTGGGCTACAGGGCTGTTCATAAAGCCAATGAATTGGAAAAGACTGTCCTAAAAGTAATGGCATTTATAGAATATACGGACTACACTCACTGGAAACCTCAAGTTAATGTTGGTTATCTATGTTACTACTACTAATTATAAATGGATAGAAAAGTTTATTTAGTAGGGGAACATAAGGAATGATAATCAGTGCACATGCTTTTACCTTATAGGACCAAGTTTAAAGATGAAGTGATAATGTTAAGACCTTAATAAATGCTTTTCAACTGGGAGGTCTTAGATGCAGGTTCTTCTTATATTTCTATGAAGTACCATAACTTTTTGGATATAATGTTAGAGGTCATATCTGGTAGGGTTATCTATTTCTAGTCATTATTGATATAGATCTGGTTTGACTGCCCACCATATCTCATGATATATTGTTGAATCATACCTACATTTGGGCCTAATACATTGATTGATTTGATTCTATATCTTTATCCAGCAGTATGCATAGTTATTATTTCCATTTAAGATTTAACATTGTCTTCTGCTGGTCAAGACCGTGATTGACTGTTACCAACATGTGTCCAAACATTTTACCTGGCACATTAGCAGGTGGCTTGTGATTTTGTCTATACTTTCTTTTAGTTTTGCTAATTGGGCTTGTAGAACATCACAGAGAGGTCTAGTCAATCATGCTAGACATAAAGTTTAGAGGGAAGTTTTAGATATAGAAATGTCACTGCATACAGAGAAAAGTCCATTTATCTGAATTCATCGTCTTTCAAAGTTCTGCCTCTACTTTTCATTTTCTGTGATCTTTTCCAGGTGGAGCCCAAACGGCGGAAGAGATAAGTAAATCATGGGAAAATTTTGTTGCATGAGAAGTGAAGACTCTTTATGCAGATTTAGCTTGTAGCCTGTTGTTATGTGAGTTGTACAGTGCAGAAGTTGTGTGCTTTGCCCAAAGTGGTGATTATTAGTAGCTATGTGTTGGAAACATCTGTATCATCTTTGTTAGGTTTAGGAGATTAAGTTTGTGCAGGAGGATTGATCTGTATAACGTTCAAGTATCACTTTCCAGTCTTGCCTTTCTTTCTGTATAACGTTCTATTGACTTCTTGATTATGCATTCCCATGTCACCATAAGCTAAGTATCTTTTACTTGAGAAGCATTGGATCACCGTTCATTCCACCCCAGCCAAATTCAATTATCTGCAAAAATATTTTTGAATGAACAAGGTTGCTTTGACTTTAGGCTGCACTGATCAGGTACGCTGAAATTATATTGTTTCAAAGAGGCCTTGGGAGGGAAGCGTTTTATGATTATAGTTAATCATTTCATTATGCAAAAAAATTTCTGTCCACAGCTTGAGAAGCATTTTCCAGAATTGCTGAAATTATGATTAAATGGTGCAAGGTTGACTGACTTGTAATCATGAAACATTGTCGATAGTATATTGTTAGGTTTGGCTGAATGTTATGTTTTGCGAGCCACCTGGTTTCAAATCAATTTTAGAATAATATTAAACAACAATAATATGAATAATCACAGAGCTTGATTTGAGTTGAGACTAATATTAAACAACAAAGAATGTTGCATGTTATAATTAGAACACGCTTCAAAGGGCAATATCTAAATCTGTAAGACACATACACTCTTTACACCGTGGATACCGGTAAACACTCCTAGCCTTCGGCCTACTCTGGACATGTTTAGTTTGCCTAACTGCCTTCCTCACTCTCTGCTCAAACACTTTCCACGTTATTGTATTGTTCTTCAAGAAGATAGTAGCTAATCTCCGCTTGTTAGGGCGTATTGTAGGCATCTTCCCTCCACCATAGTATATTCGATAACCAGATACCAAAGAAGACAACTGGCTACCGGAGTCCGTCATGGCAAATGCATCAGCTGCAGTGCAGGCAATGAAGTCCAGTGCGGCCATCTACAGATGAAATAAGATCATCGTATCTCATTGCACTCACACCAAGTATGACAGTAAATAACATCGAGAAGAGCATAAACAATCAAGAGAAAACCATTTGTCCTAATCTTACTAGTCTTAAAAATGCTAATATAGAAAGTTTAAATAGAATAATTTCCAAATATCTTAGTTAATTCAGAACCTATATAACTTTGATCGTTAATGCAGGAGACTGTATGAGAACAACCTGGAAAACAAGCATTTAGCAGCTTGTGCATAATGAAAAGAGCTAATATCAAAATAATTCTGAAAACTCAAATTTCAGTTAAGGACCAGCTGCCCAATAACCAACTACTCATCAATGCAACAATCGCAAAACTTAAACCTTTTATCAAACAAGAAGTTTCAATGCCACTTTGTTACCTGAGATGAGAAGTTCATGAATGGCTCAAGTTCTGCGGGTGAAAGCAAATTCTCTTTGGTAACTAAGTTAGGATACAAGCTCGTCAAAGCAGCCAATCTTGCTGTCCCTCCATATATTTGTGCCCCTGCCACATATATATGAGTCTTACGGTTGAAACCTAGAGCAGCAAGCATAAGTACTGCTTCTTCTGGTGGTAATGGACATAGCCCTTCAGACCTGAGCATGGAAGGGGAAGGTAACCTGAAACAAATAAAACAGTTTGTCTCAATATAAAGCAATATTTTGCATGCTTCTCCTCCAAATTTACAAGGAATGGTATGGTACAAATATGACAAAAGAGACCAAAAAAGAAATATGTCAGAGAAGAAATAGAAAATTATCCATACTTTTCTGTCTTCTCAAGCTCTGTTAATGCAGGAAAATGGATTTGTCGATAAGCTTCCAATTCTTGCATCTCTTCTTCACCTCCACCATACTCACATAAAGAATGAGCTACCATGTCAATCTCAAATCTCAAATGCAAACCAAGATATCTGGAAACTTTTGCAGCATGACCGCTCCTTGCAATCATAGCTGATACTGCACGTGGAGCAACAAGATAATGATCCAATAGTCCTGGCCGAGCTGCATGCTGGCGCAATCTTTCAAGGAGTAAAGCAGCAGTGTCTTGTATTTTTGGAACAAATTTAAGTGCATGAAAATTACATCTGCATCGAAGTCTCTAGATGAAGTCCCCAAATTAGGAAGAGCAAAGTAGGTAAGAAAAGGGTATAGCCATCAATTTTATTACCAAGAACTGATTATGACATTTATCTAATGAATAAAGCTAGCAATTAAAAGGAGCTTGTTATGGAATCAGATATTAAGCCTAGAAATTTACCTGCAACTGAAATGGTATTGGGTCAAATGCCAAACGATTCCCAAATCCAACGAAATGGACAACTCTTTTCTGGAGTAGTGTAGGGAGAATGTTTTTCAGATAAAAACTTGGTTTAGATTCCTTCCTAATATCTACATCTGTCACCTGGAAAATCAATTGAACAATCAATATAGACAAAAGACACCCTAAGACAAATATTGCAAGCAAAAACCATTCAGAACTTGGTTTAGATGAAGAAACTCACAACACTACCAATTGCCTCCAAATCTAGTGACTTTAGCTCCTCAGGAAGTTCTTTCACTATTCGAATGTCAGGAGTCAGGTAGCTAATAAAATGCTCCTCCTGATAGATATCGCTGAATTGACTATGAAATTTAAAATTCGATGTAGTTATTTTCCATCTAGACCAGATAGAAGTCATTTCCATAGATACTAAATAAATTTAATCTGAAAGTAAATTCCATTCATTTAGTGTTTAAAGATCAACAATATACTGGAAAAAAAAATGTTTTAATACAAGAGAACATCCATCTTCCGAGGGGAAAGAAACATAAAAAACTTAAGCAGGAAATTACTCTGAAAAGAAAGGAACATCGAAATGCCTCACCTTACATGTTTCCAGACACTACTGTACATAAATTTGGGAACAACAAGAGTTGCATTTAGTAATCGTGCAACAACTACAGCATTGCATACCTTGTTGTGCGAAAATAAATCAAGGATAGTAAAACCGACAAATACACACTAAAACACAAATGTTTTACGTGGTTCAGCAAGTGTGCTTACATCCACGGGAGGAGGAGCTTGAAAGCTTTGTATTAATGGAGATGGAGTACAAACATAAACCGAATTCAATGTGCTATGTTAGCACTGAACTCACAACTCACACAATACCAGAAAACTCTATAAATTTCAGAGAATTTGCTCAACTCTAATCAGTCTCACATTTTTTTCTCTCTCTACACATTGCCTTTTATAGGCAACCACCATGGGTGTGAACAACCTTAATGTGACAGCTACAAGCTGCCACCATCTAGCAGCCAACCACCATGGTTAAATGCATATAGTTGAATTATGGTACCATGGTAGCAAAAGTCATGGAAGCTTCCTTGACTTTGGTGGATGAGCCTCCATGGAAGCTTCCTTGACTTTGGTGGATGATTTGAGCGAATATTCAACAATCTCCACCTTGGCGAGAATCCACAGAGAGAATTCACTGATCAGAGCTTCCTCTATTCCTCCTTCAGGTGCTTTAAACTCGAGAGATATTGATCAAGTCCAAACAATGTTGAAACTTGATCCCAGAAACTATTTTGGTTAACATATCTGCGGGATTATCTGCAGTCCTGATCTTCTGTAGTAGGATGTTTCCTTCATCTACTATTTCTCGGATAAAGTGGTAGCGAACATCAATATGCTTGGTCCGACCGTGATGAACTTGGTTCTTTGCTAGGCAAATGGCACTCTGGCTATCGCAGAAAACATCTACCTTCTTCTGTGCTGTCCCCAAATCATCAATCAATCCTTGAAGCCAAATTGCTTCCTTGAAAGCTTCCTTTACAGCCATGTACTCTGCTTCTGTTGTAGACAGAGTTACCGTTGACTGTAAAGTTGATCTCCAACTTACTGGTCCTTCTGTCATGGTAAACACATAACCAGTAGTTGAACGCCGCTTATCAAGAACCCCAGCATAGTCTGAATCCACATATCCTACAAGATGCTTACCTATAGTTTTACTTCTCTCAAATTTTAAGTCCGTTTCCACAGTACCATGAATGTACCGTAGAATTCATTTCACAGCTTGCCACTGGTCTTTACCAGGATTATGCATGTACCGGCTTACCATACTTACAGCATGTGAAATATCAGGTCTCGTACACACCATTGCATACATTAGGGTACCTACTGCACTGACATATGGAACATGATCCATCTGTCTCTTCTCATCATCTGTACTTGGTGACATCAATGCACTGAGTTTGAAATGTGCCGCCAAAAGGAGTACTTACAGATTTGGTCTTATCATTAATGCCAAATCGCTGAAGTACTTTGCTCATATATTGAGCCTGGGTCAATTTGATTATACCGTTTTTTCTATCTCTGCTGATTTCCATCCTAAGAATTTTTTTGGCTTCTCCAAGATCCTTCATCTCGAACTCTGAGCTCAATTGAGCCTTCAGCCTGTCGATCTCCACCTTGCTTTTAGATGCGATTAGCATATCAACATATAAAAGCAAATAGATAAATGATTCATTTTGGAGTTTCCGAAAATAAACACAGTGATCAAATTGACTACGTGTGTACTTCTGATCCATCATAAAGGTGTCAAACCGCTTGTACCACTGTCGCGGTGACTGCTTCAGACCATATAGAGACCTGTTCAACTTACATGCCCAACCTTCACGATCGGGGACTCTAAAACCATCTGGTTGAGTCATATAAATTTCCTACTCTAAGGAACCATGGAGGAATGCAGTTTTTACATCAAGTTAAACTAACTATAGGTCATACTATGCTACTAAAGCCAATAATATCCGAATAGATGCATGCTTAACAACAGGTGAAAATACCTCATTGTAGTCTATTCCTTCTTTTTGAGTGTAACTTTTGGCTACCAGTCTGGCTTTGTATCTGATACTGTCTTTGCCGGTAGCACCCTCATTTTTGGCAAAGACCCATTTACACCCAATTGTTCTTTTGAGTGTTGGAAGTGGAACCAACTTCCAAGTCTGATTTTAATGAAGTGATGTCATCTCTTCATCCATCGCCTTCTTCCACTGGGCATGCTCGGGGCTGTTTACAACTTTTGTGTAATTGGTCGGGACATCATCATCAATTACTGGAAGGGCGAATGCCACCATGTCTGTGTACTGGGCAGGTTTCTGAATGTCTTTTCGGTCTGCTGGTGGCAATAGATTCAGGTTGCTGAAAGATTTCCGATGATGACTCCTCCACTTCAGTTAAGGTGTCATCAGATTCTGGTTCAGATTCATCAGAACTTTGACCAGCATCTTCAGATTCAAACTCTACCTGCTTTAGAGAATCATGGTTCTCATTCTCTGGAATTGTCAGTTTCAGCATTGCAGATTCGTCAAAGGTAACATCTCGGCTTACGATGACTTTCTTTGACTCAGGGTTCCACAGTCAGAATGCCTTTACTCCTTCAGTAAAGCCCAAGAAGACAGCTTTCTTGGCTCTAGGATCCAGTTTTGATTCACTTACGTGAAAATATGCTGGGCATCCGAAAATACGAAGCCGATCATAATCAGTGGCAGAATGTCCGGACCACACCTCTATGGGAGTTTTCCCATCAATTGCAGTGGAGGGTAGTCTGTTGATAATGTGAGAGGCGTACATTAAAGCCTCCGCCCAAAATGCTTTGCTCAAGCCCGACTGGGATAACATGCAGCGAACTTTATCAACCAAAGTTCTGTTCATCCTTTCTGCAACTCTATTCTGCTGGGGAGTGCCAAGAACAGTGAAGTGTCGGATTATCCCATCATTCTGACAGATTTCTTTCAGTGGATCTGACTTGTATTCTCCACCGTTGTCAGATCTCAGTCTCTTAAGCTTTCTCCCGCTCTGGGTTTCGATTATCTTCTTCCATTTTACGAAGATATCTAAAACTTCATCTTTATGCTTCATAGTATAAACCCAGACATATCTAGAGTAATCATCAATAAAGGTCACAAAATAGTGTTTACCTCCCAATGAAGCATTTTTGGAAGGCCCCCAGACATCAGTGTGAATGTAGTCTAATGTTGCTCTCGTACGATGAATTGCAGTGTCAAACTTGACTCTTGTTTGCTTGCCTAGGACGCAATGCTTACAGAAATCAAGTTTTCCAGTTTTGGCATTTTTCAGTACACCTTGCTTTATCAGGTTTTGCAAGGCCTTTTCTCCAACATGCCCTAAGCGCATGTGCCAAAGTCGAGAAGTATCAGATTCATCGTCTCCATTGTTGTGGGAGACTGCTGCTCTGCCTGTCACAGTTTCTCCATCAAGAAGATACAGATTTCCTTTCATAAAACCCTTCATTGCTAAGAATACTCCACGTACAACCTTCAGGACTCCATTCTGAATGGTCACCTTGTAACCATTTGAGTCTAAGACCCCCAGTGATATGAGGTTCTTCAGATCAGGGACATACCTTACATCTGTAAGTTATCTGATTGTACCGTCATGCATTTTTAGTCGGATCGTTCCAATACCTCTAGTGTGACAAGTATTATCATTGCCCATAAGGACAATCCCTCCATCAAACTCCTTGAAGCTTGAGAACCACTTCTGGTTCGAACACATGTGGTAGGAACATCCTGAATCCAGAATCCATTGATTTGAAGAGTTTGTTGTTGTGAAAATCGTAAATGCAAAGTCTTCCTCTCCCTCAGATTCTTGAGCTACGTTCACAGTTGACTTCTTCATGTTAGGACAGTTTTTTCTCCAGTGTCCTTTCTCATGGCAATAGGCACATTCGTCCTTTGAGAGTCGTGTTTTTGATAATCCTCTCTTTGAACGGGATTTACCTCGCTTGTTTTCTCCGGCTCCTCTGTTTGTCGTCCTGCCTCTGAACACAGTTAAAGCTTCTGGTGTAGTATTCTGGTGATCATGCTGATCCTTTTTCCTATACTAATTATTCACCAGAGCATTACTAATATCAACAAATTCAACCTCATTTTTACCATATAATAGTGTAGTGGTTAAATGATCATAGCTATTAGGCAAGGAATTTAACAAAGTATGAGCCTTATCTTCATCAGAGATATTTGCATCTAGATTTCAAGATCAGCGAGAATTTTGTTGAAACTTACTAGATGCTCCTGCATTGGCGAGAATCCACAGGAGCATTGAAACTTACTAGATATTACCATGCAGGAACATCTAGTAAGTTTCAACAAAATCCTCGCTGATCTTGAAAATCTAGATGCAAATATCTCTGCTGAAGATAAGGCTCTTACTTTGTTAAATTCCTTGCCTGATAGCTATGATCATTTAACCACTACACTGTTATATGGTAAAAATGAGGTTGAATTTGTTAATGTTAGTAATGCTCTGGTGAATAATTAGTATAGGAAAAAGGATCAGCATGATCACCAGAATACAATACCAGAAGCTTTAACTGTGTTCAGAGGCAGGACGACAAACAGAGGAGCCGGAGAAAACAAGCGAGGTAAATCCCGTTCAAAGAGAGGATCATCAAAAACACGACTCTCAAAAGACGAATGTGCCTATTGCCATTAGAAAGGGCACTGGAGAAAAAACTGTCCTAACATGAATAAGTCAACTGTGAACGTAACTCAAGAATCTGAGGGAGAGGAAGACTTTGCATTTACGATTTCCACAACAACAAACTCTTCAAATCAATGGATTCTGGATTCCGGATGTTCCTACCACATGTGTTCGAACTAGAAGTGGTTCTCAAGCTTCAAGGAGTTTGATGGAGGGATTGTCCTTATGTGCAATGATAATACTTGTCACACTAGAGGTATTGGAACGATCTGACTAAAAATGCATGACGGTACAATCAGACAATTTACAGATGTAAGGTATGTCCCTGATCTGAAGAACCTCATATCATTGGGGGTTTTAGACTCAAATGGTTACAAGGTGACCATTCAGAATGGAATCCTGAAGGTTGTACGTGAAGCATTCTTAGCAATGAAAGGTTTTATGAAAGGAAATCTGTATCTTCTTGATGGAGAAACTGTGACAGGCAGAGCAGCAGTCTCCCACAACAATGGAGACGATGAATCGATACTTCTCGACTTTGGCACATGCGCTTAGGGCATGTTGGAGAAAAGGCCTTGCAAAACCTGATAAAGCAAGGTGTACTGAAAAATGCCAAAACTGAAAAACTTGATTTCTGTAAGCATTGCGTCATAGGCAAGCAAACAAGAGTCAAGTTTGACACTGCAGTTCATCGTACGAGAGCAATATTGGACTACATTCACACTGATGTCTGGGGGCCTTCCAAAAATGCTTCATTGGGAGGTAAACACTATTTTGTGACCTTTATTGATGATTACTCTAGATATGTCTGGGTTTATACTATGAAGCATAAAGATGAAGTTTTAGATATCTTCGTAAAATGGAAGAAGATGATCGAAACCCAGAGCTGGAGAAAGCTCAAGAGACTGAGATCTGACAACGGTGGAGAATACAAGTCAGATCCATTTAAAGAAATCTGTCAGAATGATGGGATAATCCGACACTTCACTGTTTTTGGCACTCCCCAGCAGAATGGAGTTGCAGAAAGGATGAACAGAACTTTGGTTGATAAAGTTCGCTGCATGTTATCCCAGTCGGGCTTGAGCAAAACATTTTGGGCGGAGGCTTTAATGTACGCCTCTCACATTATCAACAGACTACCCTCCACTGCAATTGATGGGAAAACTCTCATAGAGGTGTGATCCGGACATTCTGCCACTGATTATGATCGGCTTCGTATTTTCGGATGCGCAGCATATTTTCACGTAAGTGAATCAAAACTGGATCCTAGAGCCAAGAAAGCTGTCTTCTTGGGCTTTACTGAAGGAGTAAAGGCATTCTGACTGTGGAACCCTGAGTCAAAGAAAGTCATCGTAAGCCGAGATGTTACCTTTGACGAATCTGCAATGCTGAAACTGACAATTCTAGAGAATGAGAACCATGATTCTCTAAAGCAGGTAGAGTTTGAATCTGAAGATGCTGGTCAAAGTTCTGATGAATCTGAACCAGAATCTGATGACACCTTAACTGAAGTGGAGGAGTCATCATCGGAAATCTTTCAGCAACCTGAATCTATTGCCACCAGCAGACCGAAAAGACATTCAGAAACCTGCCCAGTACACAGACATGGTGGCATTCGCCCTTCCAGTAATTGATGATGATGTCCCGGCCAATTACAAAAAAGTTGTAAACAGCCCCGAGCATGCCCAGTGGAAGAAGGCGATGGATGAAGAGATGACATCACTTCATTAGAATCAGATTTGGAAGTTGGTTCCACTTCCAACACTCAAAAGAACAATTGGGTGTAAATGGGTCTTTGCCAAAAATGAGGGTGCTACCGACAAAGACAGTATCAGATACAAAGCCAGACTGGTAGCCAAAAGTTACACTCAAAAAGAAGGAATAGACTACAATGAGGTATTTTCACCTGTTGTTAAGCATGCATCTATTCGGATATTATTGGCTTTAGTAGCACAGTATGACCTAGAGTTAATTCAACTTGATTTAAAAACTGCATTCCTCCATGGTTCCTTAGAGGAGGAAATTTATATGACTCAACCAGATGGTTTTAGAGTCCCCGATCGTGAAGGTTGGGCATGTAAGTTGAACAGGTCTCGATATGGTCTGAAGCAGTCACCGCGACAGTGGTACAAGCGGTTTGACACATTTATGATGGATCAGAAGTACACACGCAGTCAATTTGATCACTGTGTTTATTTTCGGAAACTCCAAAATGAATCATTTATCTATTTGCTTTTATATGTTGATATGCTAATCGCATCTAAAAGCAAGGTGGAGATCGACAGGCTGAAGGCTCAATTGAGCTCAGAGTTTGAGATGAAGGATCTTGGAGAAGCCAAGAAAATTCTTAGGATGGAAATTTGCAGAGATAGAAAAAACGGTATAATCAAATTGACCTAGACTCAGAATCTGAGCAAAGTACTTCAGCGATTTGGCATTAATGATAAGACCAAATCTGTAAGTACTCCTTTGGCGGCACATTTCAAACTCAGTGCATTGATGTCACCAAGTACAGATGATGAGAAGAGACAGATGGATCATGTTCCATATGCCAATGCAGTAGGTGCCCTAATATATGCAATGGTGTGTACGAGACCTGATATTTCACATGCTGTAAGTATGGTAAGCCGGTACATGCATAATCCTGGTAAAGGCCACTGGCAAGCTGTGAAATGGATTCTACGGTACATTCATGGTACTGTGGAAACGGACTTAAAATTTGAGAGAAGTAAAACTATAGGTAAGCATCTTGTAGGATATGTGGATTCAGACTATGCTGGGGATATTGATAAGCGTCGTTCAACTACTGGTTATGTGTTCACCATGACAGGAGGACCAGTAAGTTGGAGATCAACTTTACAGTCAACGGTAGCTCTGTCTACAACAGAAGCAGAGTACATGACTGTAACGGGAGCTTTCAAGGAAGCAATTTGGCTTCAAGGATTGATTGATGATTTGGGGACAGCACAGAAGAAGGTAGATGTTTTCTGCGATAGCCAGAGTGCCATTTGCCTAGTAAAGAACCAAGTTCATCACGGTCGGACCAAGCATATTGATGTTCGCTACCACTTTATCCGAGAAATAGTAGATGAAGGAAACATCCTACTACAGAAGATCGGGACTGCAGATAATCACGCAGATATGCTAACCAAAATAGTTTTTGGGATCAAGTTTCAATATTGTTTGGACTTGATCAATATCTCTCGAGTTTAAAGCACCTGAAGGAGGAATGGAGGAAGCTCTGATCAGTGAATTCTCTCTGTGGATTCTCGCCAAGGTGGAGATTGTTGAATATTCGCTCAAATCATCTACCAAAGTAAAGGAAGCTTCCATGGAGGCTCATCCACCAAAGTCAAGGAAGCTTCCATGACTTTTGCTACCATGGCACCATAATTCAACTATATGCATTTAACCATGGTGGTTGACTGCTGGATGGTGGCAGCTTGTAGCTGTCACATTAAGGTTGTTCACACCCATGGTGGTTGCCTATAAAAGGCAATGTATAGAGAGAGAGAAAAATGTGAGAGTGATTAGAGTTAAGCAAATTCTCTAAAATTTATAGAGTTTTCTGGTATTGTGTGAGTTGTGAGTTTAGTGCTAGCATAGCACCTTGAATTTGGTTTATGTTTGTACTCCATCTCCATTAATACAAAGCTTTCAAGCTCCTCCTCCCGTGGATGTAAGCACACTTGCTGAATCACGTAAAACATCTGTGTTTTAGTGTGTATTTGGTGGATGAGCCTCCATGGAAGCTTCCTTGACTTTGGTGGATGATTTGAGCCAATATTCAACATACCTGTCACCAACTGAAACATTTAGCAATCAGAAACTATATATCTAAACTCAAAAAGAGAGGAAAGCTGAATGCAGATTCAAGAGATTGGAAAACATGCTCGAATTTGTCATGTAATCACTTACAGCTACACGCTGCTGGTTCATTCCGCCATTTGCAGTGACCATAATGTATCCATTCTTCCCCTCTGGAAATAACAAAAGATGTTATGTGAGAACTACTTTAAATTATCCATACACCAGTAAATTAAACATATAGAACTAAAAGAGAGAGACCACTAGGTTCCCAGTTACGTTGATCAGCACATGGTCTCCAAGCAGAAGCATAAATCTTTTGGCTCACGTTTATTTTGCCCCTGTATGTCATAACACTTTTTTCAATCAAAATGCAAAACCAGAAGAGAGAAACAGTATCGAAATAGGCAGTTATCATAGGGAGTAAAGAAAAAGACATCATTGTTTATACTCAAATACCTTTGCCAAAGCATGAGCAGCCAAAGCCAACATCCTGCCATAAATACCATTATATTGCCTTTTCCATTTACCAAGGCGAAAAAGCAATGCATTGGCAAATAAACACTCTTCCCAGAGAGAGCAATGTCAATTATCTCCAAGAATTATACTAGCTCTCTTTCATTTAGCAACTTATTATTAAAATAAATGATAAATTATCACTTCATTAAACTGGAATTACTTACATTAATCCGGCAACAATGCGGCTAATCACATCCTTAAAGTCCATTCTTTTCCTCATCATTAACGTATCCTATAGTAATGGTAAAATAAATCTCAAAGCCAATAAGATGAGACTATGAGAGTTAAGCTACCTGAACCGAAACGGAAGAAGAATTCCTGGAAGATCCGTTCTGGAGTCCGACCCGGTGATCTTGTAACCGCAAAAGCATAAACCAATTGACCAAGAAAAACAAGCCAACCAATGCAATCACCACCACAAGTCCTTTCACCCTTTTCTTCTGGTACCAAACTTTCCCTCCTTTTCTCTTCACCTTCTTCGATTGCTTCTTTCGACCACCCCATAATTTTCCTTAACAATTCAGCTCCAACAAATGACGCCCCGCTCTTTGCACCGTTCATGAACCGACTGGGGCCGAGTCGGGGAGAGTGACTCGGGGACCCTTGACGACTCCTCGGACTCGCCCGGAGGTCGATCCTGTCGGGGATTCGAATGGTGTCGGGTTGGTCTTGTTTAGGTTCTACATTGTGAAAATTGTTTGTGTTGCTAGTTAAAGACATTGATTGATGGGTTTAAGGTTTGGATCCAACGCGAGAGTTAAGAGAGATTTGCATTTTGCGTAGGTTGTTTATTTAAGACAGCGTACTGCCGATAAAATCGCCAGCTTTTTTGGTATGATATTAAGAGTGTGATTTTACCGAAAGTGGAAGGTGATGACTCTGACGGGGCACTGAAAATTGGTAAAAATTTCTATAATTCTGCCTTGAAAACGGAAAATTATAAAAAAAAAATTCTTAAAATTTATTTTTCGTAGGTTTTATTTTATATATATATAATTTATTATATTTATATGTAAAAAATTTACATAAATACATAACATATTTATCATGTTTATATGTAATATGTCATATATATATATATATGTAATTATCATATTTATATATAATTTATCATATTTATATGTAAAATAAAAAATTACATATAAATATGATAATTTTATATAATTTATTATGTTTATATGTAATTTTATCATATTTATATATAATAAAATCTATTTTAAATTCGCAGGTTATCTTAGAATTCTCCCTTAAAAACATTTTATAAAGTTGTACAAATCCAATATTTTCATTTTTTAAAATTTTTATATTTGGAATAGTGCCAAATACTATAGTTGAATTTCCCATTTTTATCGTTGAAAATAGAAATTAAATTATCCACTTAATTAAAATTTATTCAGTTATTCAAAAAAAAAAAAAAAAATCATTTCATTTTTCTCCGGTTAATCATATCATCAGTCATTCACATTTACTACAGCGTTTGCTTGACAATGACCGCACCTCTTTCTTATCAGCCCAAATTAATCCACCAAAAAGGTTGTCTAAAACGCAGTGGATCTGACTCCCATGGGCCATGACCATGTCCTTTTCATCACCCGACATTGTCCTTTTCTGGTTACATTTTCTTTGCCAATTGCATATCAAAGAGTCCACATTCCATTAACACAATTTGTGTCGGCAATTTCTAGCAGAAAAAGCATGACCAATGGAAACAAAAGACAAGGGACTAAACATGAAATTAAACCATGATAACGAAACAAAGGAAATGTTGTGTACTTTGCTTGAATTAAAGAAAATTTTATTATTATTATTATTAAGATGCAAAACGTGAATGTGCATCATAATGTCCAATAATAAACCTATATCTATATATTTGCACTGTAAATTATAAACTTAAAAGTGTCAATTTGTGAGATATAATTACATAATTTTTTTTCGAATTTCTCGATTTTGATGGTGACTGTTCCACATCTTTTCCGCTTTAACTTGTGTGCTCTTTTAGTCATCCTAGACCTTCACATATTGCATACATGATTGTAATTGCAAGCTTCGAGTTTCACCCAGACCTTAAAATGACATGTCAATTGCCTCATGATCTGGAGTCTTATATGCAAATCCTGATTCATCACTAGGTCGCCTTTTCAGAACACTTGCCCTTTGCACTAACCTCACTAAAGCTTGCACAACCTCAGACATCGGAGGCCGAAACTCAGGTTCCGGCTGCATACAAACAAACAAACAAACAAAAAGCTTATAATCAGATGGTAAGAAAACCTACAAAACTAGAAGTCGATAGTACGTCCTATTCTTTTTGTTTTAATCTTCTTTTCTTTAACCCTTCTCACTTAACCTGCACCTGTTAACTTAATCCAAATTGTCCAAAGCATTAGTAAATTCCTTTACCTGAACACACAGAGCAATGATGTCAGCGAAGCGTGACAGAGATTTTGCAGGATACATGCCATTGAGGGCAGTATCAACCATTTTTGCCAGGGCATCTATATCATGTAGTTGGGGAGTGGCCCATCTGACAAGTGATTGCTCTGATCTAACCCTTGAACTAAACAATGCAGATTACACCAAAACAAAATTTTACTTGGACAGATAAACAAAGCATTGTAACAATGGCAAGATATAAAGATCATTAGCTAGTGGTTTCCGACCACTAGATACAGAAAAACGGGTTTCACCTGTCCAGTGGTTTCCGACCAGTCAGCAGCTCCAACATCACCACCCCAAAACTGTACACATCACTCTTTACAGTATATACTCCTGACAATGCAAACTCAGGAGCACTATAACCAAATGAACCAACCACCTGTGTCGAAACCTGCCCGATATGGAATCAAACAAAAAAAAATTAAAGAGCTAGCATAAAACTTCCCTTCACAGACGGCAGTCGAAGGAAACCTTGTTCACCAATGACTCATTGTCCTAAGAAATTTTTTACCTGTCGCTCGGTATTTGGTGTAAGAGCAGCTAAACCACAGTCTGACAAGTGAGGATTGAGCTCTTCATCAAGTAAGATGTTTGCTGACTTGAAGTTTCTATGTACAACTGAAGGCAAGCACACTTCATGCAAGTACCTGAAACAACAGCTTCATCAAAAAGGAACATATGCAAGCAAACAGCCAAACGCTCAGCAACACGTGTGTGCACCATGGAAGGGAGATACAGAGACTCAAAAAAACTGTACACATAAAACATACTCTAAAGCCCGGGCAGTGCCAAGAGCCACTCTGACACGTGCATTCCAGCTTAATGTCTTGCTGCCATCATCAGAAAAGTGCAGCATATCATGAAGACTGCCATTTCCTACATATTCATTTACCAGAAGACGCTGTCCATGCTCTGCACAGTATCCAGCCAATGTAACAATGTTGGGATGCCTCAAGCGTGACATATTGGAGACAGCTTCCAGAAAATTGTCTTCCTCTTGTAATGATAGTGCAGCATTGTCTATTTTTTTAATAGCCATTGTCTAGATCAAACAAAATAAAAATAATTAGTTATCATTGTGAAAAAATCTTGCATTATTTCACAAAATATCCAACATTAGCTTTTACTGGGAGAACTTCAATATTAAATATTTATTACAGTGAAGTTACCTTTCCATTTGGGAACTCTGCCTTGTAAACACGACCAAGGGAACCTTCACCAATAAGATATTCTTGACTAAAACTATTTGTTGCTGTCTGCAAAGACGCGACAGTATAGGATGTAGCAGTGATGGGTGACTTCATTCTGTTTAGAGATCCATTTTTGGACATCCTATCAACCGTCACATTTTCTGCTGGTGGGGGTTTCAAATCTATAACAGCAGCAACATTTTTCACCCTCTGCTCTTGCATCACAGTATGTCCTGCAAAAAAATGAAGCAGAATACAGGTCCAGCATTGTTAGGATGCTAGAAAGTTTTCAGCACCAATTCCTAGTGAATTTGAAAGGCATTGTAGGGGACAAACAATACTGCCAACAAATTTCTTTAAAATTGATTGCCTTATTGAAGCATTTTCATTCAATAGTAACCAAAGCAAAGCAACATTTGGTTTCACCAACAGACATGAAAGGGGTCAAACAATTTTAAAAATATAATGATCCACTAATTAAACAACATAAAGTTATAGAAATAACTAAGACATTGGCATCTATAATAGATGCCTATTGTTACTCAAGTCTAAAAGATTTTCAATTTTTCATTAGAAATAGATTCACTCCCTAATTAGTGTAGAAAATTCACATTGTCAATGAGGATTTCTGCAATCCAAAGATGTAACCAAAAAATAAATTTTCAAAGTAAAAGTACTGCTGGGAGAACAGAAATACGAAGAAGAAAACCTACCATCATTGGAGCCAACTGAAAGACTTCCCCTTGAAGCTCTTGCACCACTCACCTTTCTTTTATTTTTACAGATGCAGAAAACAACAAGAAGTAGTGCCAGGACAACCAGTAACAAAGAGCCAAGAACTATGCCTACAATAAGTCCAGCTGATGGTCCCTTATCTGAATTTGATGATTGACCATCAGAAGCAGGGGATGTACGAGCTCCTGATCCAGTATTATGTTTATTATGAGATCTACCAGGTGGAGGTGGACTATATGGTGGTGGAGGAGGAGCAGGTCCATTGGCAAAGGAGTTGCCATCATATCTGTTTCATTTTTATAGCAAAGTCAAACATTTTGCACAAACTAAATATCGAAAAGTTAAAATGGCAGCAGTGATACATCAAGCCTTACATAAAAGTTGGCACTGAAAAAAGCTCTCGAGGAATCCATCCACTGAAATGGTTCTTCGCAACATTTCTGTTCAGTATCTAGGGTGCATAAGAACAGACTGACAAAAAGTGTAAACCCAACAGCAGTATGAGAAAAGTAACTTACAGAGTTTTCAAAGATAAACCCGAAAGGACATTAAGAGAACCAGTCAATTGATTGTTCTGCATATGCCTGCCACAAATTCAGATATCAATAGCATGCACTTGGTCAAGCTCCACAAATATCTGAAACCCGTTTTTCCATTTGTTTTTACTCTTATTGAAGCAACACTTACAGCGTAGAAAGATTGCTCAATGAGCTAAATGAAATAGGAAGATCACCACTAAAATTGTTGAAGGAAAGATCCCTGCATTATTAACAAGTAAGGTACCCAAATAACGTGGTTAGAAAATATGGAAACAGACTACAGGTAACCTATCAGAATATGGTTAAATGTTATTAAGGTATTCAAAACTCCCCTCCATCCTTGATCCTTAATGAAATTTAATCCAATAACGATATGGTTGCAGCAAAATATCTCTCAATTTAATGCACAAAATTATAAATATAGGGAAGACAAAAGGCAACCATAAGTTTTACCAAAATCCAATTATAGTTTTCCTGTTGAAGCTTTAAATCAACACATTTCAACACCTTTAAATGTTTTATGATACAAACAATTTGGAATTTATTTGGTAGGCATGATTGAGATTACAAATTTACAAAACCATCTAGCCAACCACCATGACAGACCTAAAGTGAAACATGGTAATTGATCACTCAAAAGTAAACATAGAACTCCACAAAAACTTAATAATTCCATAAGTTAACTCCGTAGTTAGAGCTGCTCAATTAAACAAGTTCAAAAATTGGGAAAAATAATAATTGCATGGCTTCAAAAGAAAATCCACTTCAGTAACTATCCAAGTATAACTGAAAAGGAAAGTTTAAGATTTGAACCAGACAGCAATAAATGGAATACCAAAGCAACAAGGAATAACAACTTAGATCTCCGAAGTTATACAAAGATCAAAACTAATAGATTACAATATATATATATATATATATATATAAAAGGTTAAGTTCTCTTACAAGGTCCCAAGGTCAGGAAGATTAGCAAAAAAGTCTCCAACAGACGGGGAGAGTGAATTATGGCTTACATTCCTATAACCAAAGATTTAGAATTAGGAAATGAGAGGAAGTTTGATTTGCTACTCAACTGTGTGATGATTAAGCAAAACATCATAGTATTTGAGATATATCACTTACAGGTAAGTAAGAGTAACCATACTAGAAATGGAATAAGGAAGATTCCCACTTAAGTTGTTACCTGCAACATTCCTGCATCATATAATAAATAATCATTTTAACATTTAGCAGTAAAAAAAAAAAAAAACTCCTTACAACAATAGGAGCAATAATGAATCAGAGACATTACAGGCTCGTAAGATTTGGTGGCAACTGGTATGGAATTGTATCATGAATGTTGTTGTTACTCAAATCACTAACATAATACAAAGAAAAAGCCAATTAACTAATTAGATGATTAATAAAGAGATACAATCTCAATGTCTCGCGCAGGCATCAGAGCAATGGAATTATCTTACAGTGTTCTCAAGGACAAAAGATCATTGAGCAAGTATCCCATGGTTCCAGAAAGTCCTAACCCAGAAATATCACTGTTATAACAATAAAAGCCACCAATTAACCAAAATATAAACTGATCAAACTACAAATTCCAAAAACAAATAGCTACATTTGAAATATATACTCTCATACACAGAAACTACGGCCGAGCCTTCACAGGTAACCCCTTTCCATGACTCT
This sequence comes from Fremontodendron californicum, assembly GCA_030761205.1. Lineage (NCBI taxonomy): Eukaryota > Viridiplantae > Streptophyta > Magnoliopsida > Malvales > Malvaceae > Fremontodendron > Fremontodendron californicum. The sequence goes on from JAULJL010000027.1 coordinate 506,860, forward strand.
CCACATGGATCACCACCATCAGTTTTCCAATTCGTTAACTTTGTAGGACTGTTCAATGAAGTGTACATAACCTGAAGCGCTTGAACTGCCCACAAACAAGTAAAGAAAACAACTTAATAAGACATCCCCAGTTTCCAAAATTAATAAATCAAATACAGATTAGATTGAATTAAACCTTACATTTATCTATGCACTGATAAAATGCCTCCAAATATAACTAAAATCCAGAAATTGTAGATTCTTTGCTACTCGATACTATAAAGTATCACATTTTCCCAAAAAATGACAATATTAGGAATCAAAGCAAATATATTTTTTCTCTAATTTTTCTCACATTTTCTGGAGAAAGAAACACAGCATAAAAGATCAAACTTTTCAAACAAAAGATCATGTCTTGACTAATCACATTCACATCTAAGCCCAGAAAGTAAAAAATTTTAGACTTGTCGACCTCCATCATACAACCAAATCAATGAAGTCAATGCCTAAACAATTAAAGAAAAAAACCCAAAAAGAACATATCAAAAGGGGAAAATAGAAATACCATCGGAAGAATCAGTGATGCATTGAGCTGGAGTGAAAGCAAAGATCAAACCGAGTAAGACTGACTCAGTAAGTAGCAAACGAGTCATAGAAAGAGAAAAAGTTCTGTTAATGCAAGCCATTGCTAGCTTCGTTTCGTCTTTTTTTTTTGGGTGGGGGGGCAATCGTCTTTTAGTAGTTGTTACAGTTGATTTTGGCAGCGTTTAGAGGTGAAGATCAGGTGAGGTGCAACATATGATAGAGAACCATGGACGCGCAAGCACAGGTGAAGAAGAAGCAGGAGGAGGAAGAGGAAGAGAATGGGAAGTAGCAGTAGTTGTTGCGAGGCTCAGTGGTTGGAGACGTCGCCATTAAAGAAGAGGAAAGGAGAAAGAGAGAGATTCGAAGCTTGAGAGTAGTAATGAAGAGAGAGTGTGTTATATTATATGTGAAGAGTGTTGCGTTTTTGTCGGCGAAAAATGAAAAAAGAGTTGGCAGTAAAATTTTGAAGTAAATGTAAATCCAATTATTAAACATAGAAATTCGTACTTCGGAGTAGGTAAGGCATGACACTTTCTCACTTCTCTTCTCAGGTTCCTCTCACTCACTGTCATTTTCGAGTTTTGATCCTCTGCTTTTGTTCCTTTTTTCTGATGTCTTGTTCTTGCCCTTTAACTAATGCTTTTAACACGTTTCATTGTCTTTTTTTTTTTTTTTTCTTTTTCCTAACGGATTGCTCTGCTTTATTATTTTTAATTCTCTGTTGATGTCTCTAATTACAGAACAGGGTGAATTTTTGAAAATCATATATATATATATAAAATATAATAAGGTATATATTTATATGAAAATATCTGTTTACCTGAAAGTTTATGTAGATATCTTTTCATGTTAACATATTAGACAAATATAATTTTTATTATATATTATTCAATTTTCAAAAATAATTCTTACCAAAATAACTTATCATCAAATTTTTAAAATTTAAATTTCACTTTCAAAGATCAAATTTGATCTATTTGAATTATTAAATATATAAAATATTTATTTAAAATTAAATACAAAAGAATTTTGCCAGGCTAACTAAAAAAGTCTAAAACGCATGAAATTTATTTTTTTATTTATTTTAAAATTTTACTTCATTTTGATTTTTTTATGTATATATAATATATATATAATATTTATTTATTTATACATTGATAATGTTAAAGATTAAATAATATTAATTTATATATTTACACATATTTAAATAAATAAATCTAATTTGTGCATCGCACAAGTAACAAATTAGTTGTCAAATATATCAAAGGATATTATAATTAATTTTCAAAACGTGTTCCGATATTTAAATTAGTATGAATTAATAGAATTTTCAAAAAAAATAAAAAATAATAAGAGGTTCAATGTTTATGTTTTTATTTTACTTCTAGATAATGTTTATTTACTTATTTATATTTAATTGCTAGATGTCTATAAACTTGAGAGATTTAAATCAAATATTTATTTTGTTTGGAGCTACTCAACAATTATGAATCCGTCAAATCTTTTACATATAAAAATCTAACGTGAATGTAACATATTCACTTTTCCATTTTCATCTATGCTATGCTATGCTAGGAATTTAATCTAATATTAGATTCAGTGTTATGTTTGATGTTTGAAATATTAGAGTATATGTTCAATAATGAGAAAATGGAATAAGTAGAATAATTTCATTCCCGATATTTACAACAGTAAGGATGAACCTACAAAATTGTTTTTCTTTATAAACAATGAAATATTTACTCATAAATATATATATATATAAATGTGAAACTTACCAAAAATGTCATATGCTTAACATGTTACCTCCTTTTTCATGGCACGTAGCTGTAGCATGAGAAGAATAAACAATGCTGGAAAAAGAAAGATGAATAGATGAAAACGAAACAAATTTGGTGCTCACACTCACCATTCACCAAACGCGAAGGAAAATTGGGAGAAAGGTAAAAAATGTCTTGATCGATCTTAAAAGTGAATTGTGATTGGTGTGATACCAATGTGATTACTGATGTTCCACTTTTGGTGCAGGGAAGACCCGGACCCAGGACTCAGGACCCTAAAAGAGGCTCTGACTCATGAGCCTGGGTCCTGGAGTGGCACCGGCCAAGCAGATTGCGACTTTGCATTTTAGAGGAATTTCCGAAAACGACTAAAATGTCCAGTTGTGAATTCATGGGAAAACAAAACTTTTCCCCTTTTTCTGACTTTGGAAGCTTTTGAATCACTTTTTAGAGAGTGATGACTGATGATGATCAAAAGGAACCCAGCTAATTAGTTTTTGCTTTTCATAATAATTCTCACTGGAAAATTATCATTAATTTAAGTAGAAAACCCAATTTTATTTTTTTTTTATCATAATCCCTCACCTAACAAAAGTTGCAACATTTTAAGAAAAAAAACAGAAAGAGAGAATTTAATACTATTAAACTAAAATAACCCATTAATGCTAATAATTAGACCTCCTTATGGGCTGAACAGCCCGTCCGTCCCGGTAAGTCCGACCCGTATTGGGTCGGGTTTGGGTTTGATATTTTTGTTCCGATCCGGTCCGGCTCGAAACAGTATTTTTTATTATAATAATATTTTTTTTATTTAATTTTAATTATAAAAATATTTAAAAAATAATAATTTTTTAAGCTTTGTAGTGCTTAAATTCAATGAATTTAGATTCTAAAAGCTAGAGGACAATAGAAATTTAAAGAAGGTAACATGTTGAGAATTTATGTATTTTTTCGTGTAAATTTAAACAAGCTATTATTGCATATTTTTCTTTCTTTTTTTTCACATTCATGATAAATTGACAATTGATTTACAAAGATCTTAAAGAATCGAAATGACTTGTGATAACTTCTATTTTTTTATTTTTTTATTTGAAGTTATCAAAATTTTAACCATAATCATTAAAATTAAGAATTTAGCACTCTACTAATAATATATTATTGTCTTTGGTTGCATGAGAACTGAAAAAGCAAAATGTTGCCCGTGATTTGTCTTAGATTCCTTCAACCATAAAAAATAAGGAACAATCCCACTTAATGACCATGCCAATTTGTTCCTTTATTCACTCTCACGAGATCCACAAATAATCAATCTGATTATAAACAATTTAATGGTTAAAGATTTCCGCAAGGTGGAAATTGGGAAAGTGGATTTTATCCCTTATATTATATGTCACTAACAAACGCATTGCTTGCACCCATTTGTACTATATATATTTGCTCTTCAATATTCTAACGTGATTTCAAGTTTCAACATTTTTATTACTAGAAACGTCATCAAAATTTAATTTTCTTTTCTTTTCCCTTGATAGTCGTTTATAAGATTATCGAAAATAGTCACATGCAATATATATATATATATACTTTCTTAAATTAGGAATTAGATCCAAACAAAATTGACTAAAATACTCAAAAAAAATTATACTTTCTTAATTAAATTTCTCAAATAAGTCCTTAGCCTTTTTTCATTGTACCCAATTGAATTATTAAAATATAATTTTTATTTTGTATGAAAATCACTAAAATCCCTTAAAAATAAAAGTTTAATTAAACAAAAATAATATTTTAAAACTTAATTAGATAAAATAGTACTTTAACATTTTAATTAGATAGAATAAAATGATAGATTTATTCTTTTTTTAATATTTTAGTCAAAAATTTTTAAAGAAGCCCCTCTCCATGTTACAAAAATGTATATATATATATATATATATATAAAGGGTGACAAGATGCAAATACCTACCATAATTCATATGTGCATGGTTCATGTAAAACAATTAATGACTGTCCTAAAAATTTATGGTCAGGAAAAATGCATAAAATTAATTAAGGAGACAAATTCCAAACCAAAATATAATTAGGAGAAAATAAAGGATGGAGATGGAGTAGATTGGTCAAGAAAGCCGGTGGGTAACGATAAATACAGTAAATTAACTACTGCAGTGCAGTAGTAATGTAATAGGCTGGCAGTGGCAGGCAGGAAAGAGGGACCCGGCCCGGCCTCCATTGTTGCAGCTCTCACGTCTCATCAATTTGTTTACTTCTGTTGTTTATTGGCAACCGACTCTGATCGATGAATCTCGGTCCCATGAGATTTTCGAGTGGTTTAAGTACTTTTGATCAATACTAAATATGGGACGTACAATTCTTTTTCATGGGTCTTTATATATATATATAAATGAATTTATTTATTTATTTTTTATATAGTTTAAATATAGTATTATCTTAAAGAAATTGAATTAATCATTTGTTGAACGATGTTTTTCAAATTATACTGTTGTTTTCAATTCGTTCAGCATATAAAAAGGAATCGCCAAATTGCTTTATGTTTAATTAATATTGCTTGATTTAGTAATTGGGATCGAGAAGGTCATGTTTTATTAGTTTATTATAATGCAATGTTAAATGATAACAAGAGTGACAAGCCAACAAGCATATATAGGATAGGAGGAAGCTTAAGAATCTTAATTTAATTTACTTGGACGAAACGAATTGTACTTAAAAAGAATATGGAATTCTTTCTTGCAGTCTAATTTTCTCACAAGACAGAGAGAAAGTGAACTAAAAAAACACATAATAAACCTCACTTTCCAATTTACGAATTGTTTTAGTAGTAAATTTCATGCATGGGTAAATAATTTTTTTAATGTTTTTAGATTTGAATAGTTGAAGGAAGCAAAGGATCCAACCATTTGTGTCCAATATATCTATCTGTATATCCACTTTGTTTTTGTCATTTTCTTGAATTATAAGTAAGATATGGGATTAACAGTAGACCACATGAGGATGATGAGGGCCCATATTATTCTGAGGTACAGAAAAGCTGGCTAATTGGAATATAAAATCTAGATTATAGTGCATGATTGACTCAAAGCACAAATTAACTACTGTGACTTAGTAGTATTGTTTAGGTTAAAATAAGTTTTTGACTTAATTTTTACACAAAATCAAATTTTAGATCTTATCTTTCGCTAATATTAATTAAGATTCGAAGTTCCAATTTTGTGTGTTTGTTATTTTAATAAAACTTTATCTTCTTTAATAAATACGTTTTTATTTCGCAACAAAATTTTATTATTTTGGATTCACTATCCTTATTTCTATTTTTTTGTTTCAACCGACTTTTTCATGTATGATCCAAACGTTAGTGTGATCAAATTTGATAGTCATGATTCAAATGAACTCATGATACGTTTTGTAAAAGTTTGTACTTTAGTGGTCACATTTTTAAAAATGTTTTCATAATTTTACTTTTCACGTACAATATGAGGTGGCATGTGATTACGTGTCTGTTATCATTATAAACATGTTTGAATTGAAAAAATATTAAAATTTTAGATTTTTAATTGGTACAAATAATAAACACTCTAAAAATAAAATCATAAATGCATCAAGTCGATATAAGAGGATGAATCTTTAAAATCCTTAAAATAAGTAGATTGTATTAAAAAAAAAACCTAACAGTTGGTTTTAGTAAAAATAAATAAATTAACATCATTTAAAAAAATCCACTATCTTTATCATTTGTTCAATTAAATCTTTACACAAAATTAAATTTTAGGACGTCATCTTTTACTTGTATCAATTAAGGATCAAAAGTTTCAATACTCTTAATTTAGGCATATTTATTATTAAAAAAATGTAATAACTGGGCTACAAACTCTTAAGACAAGCACCATGTGTTCCATTTGAATCATGATCATCCAATTTGATGAAATTAACTACAACGGTGTGTCGGTTGGTTGATTGGAAAAAGGAAAATTACAAATAAAGGTAATGAATCTAGAATAATAAGATATTGTTACAAAACAAAAACGTATTTATTAAAAAAATAAAACCTTTAAAATTATTAAAATTAAATACAAGTCTGAATGAAAAGAATATTGGAACTTTGAATTCTTAATTGATACAAGTGAAAGAAGAGATCTAAAATTTGGTTTTGTATAAAGATTAATCCTAAAAATTGGTTTTAGCACATTAATTAATTAAGTATTGAAGCAAGTAAAATATGGGCAGAGCCGATTACCGAACGCCTAAAAAGATGTAGGAGGTGAGAAATCCAATCCTAGTCAGTTGAACAAATTGATATGATATGGACCATATGGTTATAGTAAACTTTATTAGGCTAGCAAAGCAAACTAGCTTGTAAAACAAAGTTCTTAACCGTTAGGTTCAACGACTCCAAACCTCACCCAACGCAACGGTAAAAAAAATAAAAAGAGAAAGGGTAAGACCGACGTAAAGGAGGAACTCCTTTTTTATTTTTGATAATAAAAATAACTTTTTTTAATTTATTATTTTTATGGCTGACATTTGACCTAAAAAAAAAAGAGAGAGAGAGGCAAAGGGTTTAAAGCCCATTAAAAATAACGTGTCCCAAAGCGATTGAAGTAGAATAGTATTGTTGATAAGACAGGCATGGGAGGACGGAAGGACGTTTAAACTTTAAGGCTAAGTCCCCAGCCCCAGTCTGTCTCTGTCTCTCCGATAGAGGACCCAGCCCACCAATGATATAGGTTCAATATCAAGCAAGCAAGCAAGCAAATCCAGATGCCATGTGCCCCAATCCAATCCAACCCAAGCCAACCCAACCCAAAATATATATTATTTATTATAATTAGTAATTATTATTCCAAATCGATTGTGTAAATGTCTGGTCTGGAATTAAAGAAGTTTTTGCTGCTGCTTCTTCTTCTTCTTCTTCAGCACATGAAATGAACAAATTATTAATCCAACATTAACATCAAATGAAATTATGTGAAAATGGAAGTGGACTTGAATATATGTTTTACGGTATACATCACATCACATGAGAAATGTGTGTAGTAATTTGATCTTGATTTTTCATATCACTCTTTCTTTTCTTCTTTTTTCTATGGCTCTCTTTCTTTTCTCTTTTCTTTTCAAGGAACCGAATTTGTTTCCTATTTACTAGTTGACTAGTTACTACACCAAAACGCTGCTGTTTTTGTATTCGTTTGTGCTTGAATATGTATTCGGGTCTAAAGATATGAGTAAACGCTGTCATTTCAGATTTATGTGAAAATGGAGGTGCACTTGAATATATGTTTTACGGTATACATCACATCACATGAGAAAAGTGTGTAGTAATTTGATTTTGATTTTTCATCTCACTCTTTCTTTTCTTCTTTTTTCGATGGCTCTCTTTCTTTTCTCTTTTATTTTCACGGAACCGAATTTGTTTCCTAATTACTAGTTGACTAGTTACTACATCAAAACGCTACTGTTTTTGTATTCGTTTTTGCTTGAATATGTATTTGGGTCTAAAGATATGATTAAACGCTGTCGTTTCAGGTTTTAAAAGCGAAAACGCTTAGCCGACATGTGGAAAATGAGCCGGCTCCTTTCGTTACTTTTTCAATCTATTTTTTTTTTAATATATCTTAATTATCATTCAAAAATAAAATTTTTACAATTAATGAATAAGTCCAACAAATATCAATAATAATGATTACTGTATTAAAAAAGTAGTGGACAAAAAATAATAAACTGAATTTTACCTAAGAAAAATGATCCGATTTTTTTCATTATTTTTTCTAATTTATTTTTATTAATACATTTTAAATCACCATTCATAAATTCATAACCTACACATGTCGATAATAATAAATATATTGAAACGTAATTGAAAAAAAATAATATGCTGGATCCGGAAAATATGCGTTAGTTTAGTTAGGAGATACGTCCGGCTTCTCTCTCTGTTTCTGGCCTAGAAGACTCATCGGTTCGAGGAAAACGATGTTTGAACAGCAAAGCAGAAAGTAAACGTTTATGCTTGGTCGTCGTCGGGATATTGATTGTATATAATAGAAATGAACAAGAAAGCCTTGGCCATTTTCATGCGAGCCAGAATGAGACCAAACCATCCAAGCAACTTTGCCCTTTCTCCTCTTTCTGTAAGTTTTTCTGTTTAAAGCATTAAAAGTTTCATTATTAAAACGTGAGTCCAAAATATGACTTTTCTTGTTTGTCGATCGTTCTCTGTTTGATTGAATTGTTCGATTAATCACGAGTTTAATAATCCGTGATTAGCGAAATCTGTTATGAACACTGGAGGAGAATTTTCTGATTTAGTTTGAATTAATTACCCACAGAATGAGGTTAACCAAATGCTATCAAATTCTCAAGGAAATCAATCCGGTGCGAACGTGGCACGCCATGCCACAGAACATGGAAATGAAAAGCTCAATAATCAAAGGTCTTTTATTTATTATAAAGTATTCATGTTACACAATCTTAAATACAATTCTTGAAGTTTAAATTTCGAATTTTGTTTTTGTTAACTAGGTCGTTCGAGGTTGTACGAGAATCAATGCACTCAGCTATATCAATGAATAAAACTGAAATTCTAGATTCTGTACTTAATGATTTTTCGGAGGTAAGGTATAGGTAACAAGCAATTACTAATTATCCTGAGTTTTCGTGTTTATGTCGTTGCTTAATAATGTTGTGAATGTGATATAATGTTGTGCGGAAGCGAATTGATATTACTAAAACCGATTTAAACACACTGAAAAATACCGATATTTTACGTGGTTTGGCAACTGTGCCTACGTCCACGGGAGGAGGAGCTTGAAGCTTTGTATTAATGGAGTTTAGAGTACAAACATATACCGAATTCAAGGTGCTACACAAGCACTGAACTCACAACTCAACACAATACCGAATTACTCTATAAACACAGAGTATTTGCTTCAACAATTTAGCTCTAACACATACTCAACTCTTCTCTACTCTCTCAACTCTACATGGCTATTTATAGCCATAATATCAAGGTGTAACATGCATCAAGTGGCAGCCACCATAGCCACCATAGCCACCATCCACCACCTATCTTGGTGTGAACACATTGCAAGTGGTAGCCACCATAGCCACCATCCATTTGCAAGTGGTAGCTTCCATTATTGGTGGTGCAAGTGGTGCAAGTGGTAGCTCCATTAATGGTGCTAAGCCACCTATGTGACTTTGAGCCATATTTTGAGCCATATTCCAACAATCTCCACCTTGGCGAAAATCCACAGAGAGATTTCACAGATCAGAGCTTCCTCCTTTCTCCTTCAAATGTACACACCATTACTCACATATCAGGGCACCTACTGCATTGGCATGATTCATCAATGCACTGAGCCTGAGTCAATTTTTCTGTCTACTTCCCAAGAATTTTCTTAGCTTCTCCAAGATCATCTCGAACTCTGAGCTCAGTTGAGCCTTCAGCCTGTCGATCTCCACCTTGCCTTTTTCAGCAGATAGACAAATGATCCATCTTGAAGTTTCCGGAAATAAACACAGTGATCAAATTGACTGTGTGTGTACTTTTCATCCTGTCTCGAAACAGTCCAACCGTTTGTACAGCTGTCACGGGATTGTTTCAGACCATACAGTGATCGGTTCAACTTGCTTTTGTAATCTCTGCGTCCGGGGACTCCAGAACCATCTGGTTGAGTCATACAAATTTCCTCCTCTACGGAACCATGGAGGAATGCAGTTTTTACATCAAGTTGAACTATCTCTAGGTTATACAGTGCTACTAAAGCCAATAAGATCCGAATAGATGCATGCTTAACAACAGGTGAAAATACCTCATTGTAGTCTATTCCTTCTTTTTGAGCCTAACCTTTGGCTACCAATCTGGCTTTGTATCTGATGCTGTCTTTGCCGGTAGCACTCTCCTTTTTGGCAAAGACCCATTTGCACTCAATTGATCTCTTGAGTGTTGGAAGTGGAACTAACTTCCAAGTCTGATCGCCTCCTTCCACTGGGCATGCACAGGGCTGTTTACAGCTTCTTTGTAATTGATCAGAACATCATCATCAATTACTGGAAGGGCGTATGTCACCACGTCTGTGTATCGAGCAGGTTTCCGAATATGTCTATTCGGTCTACTGGTGACAACTGATTCAAATTGCTGAAAGATTTCCGGTGATGACTCCTCCACTTCAATTAAGGTGTCATCAGATTCTGGTTCAGATTCATCTGAATTTTAACCAGCATCTTCTGATTCAAAACTCCACCTGCTTTAGAGAATCTTGGTTCACATTCTCTGGAGTTGACAGTTTCAGCATTACAGATTCGTCAAAGGCAACATCTCGGCTTACGATGACTTTCTTTGACTCAAGGTTCCACAATCGGACTGCTTTTACTCCTTCACTAAAGCCCATGAAGACAGCTTTCTTGGCTCTAGGATCCAGTTTTGCATCCGTTACTACGAAGCCGATCATATTTAATGGCAGAATATCCGGACTACACCTCTATGGGAGTCTTCCCATCAGTGGAGGTTAGTCTGTTGATAATGTGGGAGGCGAACAATAAAGCCTCCACCCAAAATGCTTTGCTCAAGCTCGACTGGGATAACATGCAGCGAACTTTATCAACCAAAGTTCGGTTCATCCTTTCTGCAACTCCATTCTGCTAGGGAGTGCTAGGAACAGTGAAGTGTCGGATTATCCCATCATTCTGTGAGAGGCTGCTGTTCTGCCTGTCACGGTTTCTCTGTCAAAGAGATACAGATTTCCCTTCATATAACCCTTCATTGCTAAGAATGCTCCACGTACAACTCTCAGGACTCCATTCTGAATGGTCACCTTGTAACCATTTGAGTCTAAGACCCCCAGTGATATGAGGTTCTTCTTGAGATCAGGGACATACCTTACGTCTGTAAGTTGTCTGATTGTACCGTCATGCATTTTCAGTCGGATTGTTCCGATGCCTCTAGTGTGACAAGTATTGTCATTGCCCATATGGACAATCCCTCCATCAAACTCTTTGAAGTTTGAGAACCACTTCCGGTTCGGACACATATGGTAGGAACATCCGGAATCCAGAATCCATTGATCTGAAGAGTGTGTTGTTGTGGAAATCGTAAATGCAGAGTCTTCCTCTCCCTCAGATTCTTGAGCTACACTCACAGTCGACCTCTCCATGTTGGGACAGTTATTCCTCCAATGCCCTTTCTCATGGCAAAAGGCACACTCGTCCCTCGAGAGTCGTGTTCTCGATGATCCCCTCCTTGAGCGGGATTTACCTCGCTTGTTTTCTCCGGCTCCTTGGTTGCTCGTCCTGCCTCTGTACACAGTTAAAGCTTCTGGTGTAGTATTCTGGTGATCATGCTGATCCTTTTTCCGATACTCATTATTCACCAGAGCATTACTAACATTAACATATTCTATATCATTTTTACCATACAACAGTGTAGTGGTTAAATGATCATAGCTATCAGGCAAGGAATTTAACAGAGTAAGAGCCTTATCTTCATCAGAGATATTTGCATCTAGATTTTCAAGATCAGCGAGGATTTTGTTAAAACTTACTAGATGCTCCTGCATGGTGATACCTTGCATATACTGGAAGCGGAACAGCTTCTTCTTCAGATAGAGTCTGTTCTCCATGCTTTTTGTCATGTACTTGTCCTCAAGTTGTTTCCAGAGAGTTTTTGCATTATTCTCTCTCATGACAAAGTACTTCTGGTCCTTGGCTAGGCATAACCGGATTGTGCCACAAGCCTGACGGTTGACAAACTTCCAGTCATCTTCAGAAATATCTCTGGGCCTGTCTTCCAGAGCGATATACGAACCCTCTCGGAATAACAGATCCTGAACTTCGCACTGCCACATGCCAAAGTTGGTGGTGCCATCAAATTTCTCCACCTCGAACTTTGCAGTGGTCATCGAGTTCTTTCTGATATAAGAACTTGATCGTGCGCTACTTGTCGTTTCATGTGTCTCTAATGATTCTGCCATGGTAATAAAACAAAATTACCAACAAAGTGTTTTTCCGGTACCTGTATGGAAAAACGGATGCAGCGGTTGAGTCCGGAATAGTCGAAATAGCCAGGAACGGGTCCAACTATGTAAATTTTGGACACACGGTGAATATTCTGCAAATATTCTGCTACAAGTGGCTCGAAATGGACTCGGTTTAGCTCAACCGGCTCGAAAAAGTCTCGGAATAGTGTTCTGAAACGGCTCAAAAAATAGCCCGAAAAAGTTGGTCGGAGCTGCGGCGGCGCGTGGGGCGCGTACGGCGGCGCGTGGGGCGCGTGGAGGCTGTTGTCTCACCGGCGCGTGCGGCGCGTGGGGCGCGTGGGGCCACTCGCCTTCAACCTCTGGAAGGCGCGTGCGGCGCGTGCGGCGCGTGGGCTTCACGCGTCTTCAACCTCTGGAGGCGCGTGGGCGCGTGAGGCTCACTCTCAGCCCTTCTGGCGGCGCGTGCGGGCGCGTGCGGTGTCTTCTGGGCCTCCGGTTGATTCTGTTGCACTCCTCTCGACGACCTCTTCAACCTGGTATTTTCAAAACACAAATTGGAGCACTTTTGAAAAACGGACAGAATCGAACAAACTCGGTTTTACGTAAAAATTGGCTCTGATACCAATTTGTTGTGCGGAAGCGAATTGATATTACTAAAACCGATTTAAACACACTGAAAAACACCGATATTTTACGTGGTTCGGCAACTGTGCCTACGTCCACGGGAGGAGGAGCTTGAAGCTTTGTATTAATGGAGTTTAGAGTACAAACATATACCGAATTCAAGGTGCTACACAAGCACTGAACTCACAACTCAACACAATACCGAATTACTCTATAAACACAGAGTATTTGCTTCAACAATTTAGCTCTAACACATACTCAACTCTTCTCTACTCTCTCAACTCTACATGGCTATTTATAGCCATAATATCAAGGTGTGAACATGCATCAAGTGGCAGCCACCATAGCCACCATAGCCACCATCCACCACCTATCTTGGTGTGAACACATTGCAAGTGGTAGCCACCATAGCCACCATCCATTTGCAAGTGGTAGCTTCCATTATTGGTGGTGCAAGTGGTGCAAGTGGTAGCTCCATTAATGGTGCTAAGCCACCTATGTGACTTTGAGCCATATTTTGAGCCATATTCCAACAATAATGCAGGGTTATTTTAGCCTCTCTTTCGAGAACCGCAGGAAATTATTTCTCACACTTGCCAAAGAGTATGATCTCAACAGGACACAAGTTCGTGAACTCATAAAGCAATATCTTGGGCTTCAGCTACCCGGTGATGAGCTTACTGTTGGTATTTAACCTAAATATTTTTTGAATTCTTGTTTTCGTGTTTATCGGGGTTGAATGGTGTGGAGGTTTCTTGTTTCAGGGAATGAAGCTCAATCAGGAGGAGTTGAAGATGAAGGCTTTCTTTCAACTTTCTATCGCATAGAGAGAAATTTGAGACATTCCCTTAAGCCAGTGTACGAAACTCTATTTAAGCGACTTAACACACACCCTGGAGGGCTGAAGTTTTTGACCATCCTTCGGGCTGATATATTATCCATTCTCGCGTAAGGTTACAGTCCTTTTTATGAGATTCCACCTATTATTACTTTTGTTTGATCCCATAGGTGTATAGCCTTTTAATAATAGTTGAAAAGTATGTTAGAGAATGTCCGAAACTCATGTGGTTTTTCACTTCTAATTTCTTCTACAAAGTCATCAAAAAAGATCACATACTACAGTTATATGGAACTTCCTAAGGGCTTGGGATTATCTTGCATCATAGTCAATCATTCGGGCATTGTATTGTTCTCCTTTAAGTAGTTTAGGTATTAGCTCTTATGGGATGGAGCCTCACTGTTCTTGCAATAAAAGGGAGCACTAATTCATTTTCTTTGTTATACTTTTTTTATATCTTTGGCTTTGGTGGGAGGTTTAGGTGATGCTATATCTACATCATTACCTTTAATTGAAGTGCAGCAGTTGCTATCTTGAATAATTTACATTTGCCTCCTTACAAAATTCTATATCATGAACAAGAAATGGTTTTTGGTATTGGAATGCTTAAGGTTGAAAAGGTACAAGAGCTGAATTGTTAAAAAATTTCTTTATATGGTTTATGGTTATTGTTGTTGGCTTGTTGCAGTTTTAGAACTTAGTTATACATTAATTTGTTAAAGAATTGAAACATGATTAATTCAAATGTATAAAAGGAACTGAAATTTTTGTAAATTTCAGAGAAGAAAATATTGCCTCATTGCGAGCATTGGATTCCTATCTGAAGGAGAAGCTTAATACTTGGCTTAGTCCTGCTGCTTTAGAGCTCCATCAGATTACATGGGATGATCCTGCTTCTTTGCTGGAGAAAATTGTAGCTTACGAGGTTTGTTTCTATTCTCCCTCTTGCTTGCTCATATTGTAGATTTTGCATTGTGCGGCCTTGTATTATCTAGTAATCAAATTTTGTCCAGGCAGTGCATCCAATCAGTAATCTTATTGATCTTAAGAGAAGACTGGGAGTTGGTCGTCGTTGTTTTGGATATTTTCATTCAGCCATACCTGGTAAGTAGTTCCTTTCACTATTTAGGGGGAGTGGGGGTGTGATATATTGAATTGCCTGCAATCCCACCTCTCGTCTTCAGTCTATGTCTCTCTCTCTCTCTATCTAAGTTTTCTGTATTTCAGGTGAACCTCTTATTTTTATTGAAGTTGCACTTTTGAAGAACATAGCACAGACAATACAGGTGAATTTTCTTTAACTGTACCATACTCCTTTCTTCGTCTTCTTGTTCTTAATATTCCTGTGAATGGTAGGAAGTTTTGTGGGATAATCCTCCAATTCCTGAAAGTGAGGCAACATGTGCATTATTTTACTCGATATCGTCTACTCAGGTATAATGTTTCCCCCCCCTCCTTTTATTTGTAAAAGATATTAACTATATGGAACATAAAGAAAGATATCATAGCAGCTGGTTACATGGTTTATGCAAATATAGTGTAGTTACTTGTGCTAATGGACTATTTGTAGCAAAATTTCCTTATTCTGTTTCCATGAACCTGACTGCCTATTTCCGACTTTTCCCAGCCTGGCTTGGCAGGAATCAACCTAGGAAAGTTTCTTATTAAACGTGTTATTACATTGGTGAAAAGAGATATGCCACATATTTCTGTAAGTACTCCTTTTCTTGGATCATATTTCTTAATCAAATAAGCTGCAAGATTATTTTTGCATGTTTAGTGAGAATCTCTTACTATTTCCAATAAGTTTCTTTTTTCCTGCTTTATGATTGATGGTAATTGCTCTGCCTGTAATGATATGGTGCATTAATCATTTTAATTTTTGAAATTGTGGTTATGCTGAACTCTCTGCAATCTGCATCATGAGTTAGTATTCGGCCCTTGTTCATTCTTGTGCAGTGGGACCAACACAATAGGTATTTCAATAGATTTTCAATAATATACTTGGCATTGTACAGGACATTTCACTACCAGTTTTCTTACATATTCCTTGAGATCAGTGCACTATGTTGCACATGCAACTCAAAATTCACATATTTTACATTTTTTTAGACGGTGCTTAAGTTTGCTTGAGACGGTGCTTACTGACACTTCTTTTCCTCTTACTACAAAGGTTTTTGCTACGCTTAGCCCTATCCCAGGATTCATGCAGTGGCTTCTATCCAAGTTGGCGTCTCAATCAAAACTTGCTGAAGCAGAGGACATATCTTGTTCATCCGCTGATAGATCTGGATTAACTTTTTATGAGAATGTACTTGAACTAGAAGAAGAAAGAGCACTAATAGATTCATCTGGGTAAGCTCCATTTTTTTGGGTGTGTGTGTGTGCTCAACGGGACTTTTGCATTTCCTGCAGATGAATGGTTTCCAGATAATTTTTTATGCCATCTGGAATATGGTTTTTAGTAGAAGCTGATTCATCTGCTGTTGCCAGAACAAGGCCCTGCCTTACATATAAATTTTCCTATTTGTGACTGTTGTGGTTCTTAAAGCTAATGGAGTGACAATGAAGCACATTGAGTTATGAAAATGATATTGATTAATTGTTTTCCCTGAAAAATAATGATAGTTCAACACTCAGATTATTTGTTCAAGCTGTACTACTTAAATAGAGGGAAAATCAACTTTTGGAACCATTTATGGAGGACGTTGTACATGACTGTTTGATGTATCGTTATTCTGTATTCCCTAACCCTTATTGTGCTCCTGAAATGTGATTTATGGAGTCTGCATATTGCCATTATCTGTTACAGGGATCTTGCTGCTGGAAAAAGTGGCATGGAAATAATGTTGAACTTGCTGACACCGACAATTCATGAGTGGCCTAATTCAGCTAAATTGCTTTCAGCATTAGAACCACCTCTAATGCGACTATGTGCGAGGTATATTTCTCCATTGAAATTTCTGTCTATTATTATTGACCAAGTAGCAATATCTTTAATTTCTTTAATTCTTATGTTACAAGGAACAGAAGCATAGAAACTTATTGAACTGTATAGAGTCAGATTAATTGGTTCTGTACTTAATATCTGGAGCTTGTGTTTCTTTGGGTAAAAATAATTGATGCTGATTCTTCAAATTAGGTACCTTCTGCAAGAGAAAAAGAGAGGAAAGGCTCTAGATTCTGTTGCAAACTTCCATTTGCAGAATGGAGCGGTATGTAATGAGATTGCAATCATAGATCAGCTAAGTCCATTTGGCAGAACATATTGATTAGTTTCTGGATCTTCCTCTATAGTAGTTAAATAATTCTACAAGAGGTTTTCTTTCAGAAAGGTCATCTCTTTAGATGCAAAGATTGATTAAAAGAGTCATGTTATTTTTATAATTTAACAAACTGCAGAAAACATTCTTGACTGCAAAATATTAGCTGCCCTAATGGATCAAAAAAATGGGGAACCAAGAGAGCGTGTTCTTGGAGATGCAAGCTCCGCTCTCTCTCTCTCTCTCTCTCTCTCTCTCTCTTAAGTACTGATTTCCACTCTCATTTAATCACTTTAAATATGGAACAGATGGTTCAAAGAATAAACTGGATGGCTGACCGATCAGAAAAAGGCTTATGTCAAAGTGCAGGTATCATGGTGAACTACGTCTACAGGTAATTTTTCTGTCACAACTAACAACCGGCCTTTATTTATTTAAAAAGAGAAATTTCACTTCATTGGTGAAGAAACTTAAAATTTCTCACATGAAACTTCTGAATTAATTAGGCTCAATTTGATTGCTTCCTGCTTGGATGTCTGGGAAAGTAAAATAAGATGTAAATTATTATTTAAACCTTCTATATATCCTTGCTGTATTCTCCAACTTTACCAGAAGATGATCAAACCATTGTTTGAGATATGTCTCAATTGGATCTATAATGAAATTCTATAGCGTCATAACAAAATCTAGCTTCTAACTCTATTACAAGTTCTCTCTTTTAGCAGCATAATTACATTATATGATGACTTGCAGGCCAGAGAATATTGAGGAATATGCCCAGTCATATTTCAGCACAGGACATATCCATTCTTCATACGATGTGCGACGATACATTCAGGTATTTAACTAGTGCATTCAAGAATATGAACTTTGATATGCATGGATAATCATTGATTTGTTAAAGATTGCTTATCTGCATGCTCCCACATCATACCCTGCATCTGCTGGCCGTTTCCGATTGCACCCAAAAGCCCAAATATGGATAGTGAAGTATCATTTCGATTCAGTTTGATGTGAGTCATGTCTCTTATTTGCCATGCTTGATTTTGCTATTGCTATGGTTTCAGCCATTAACGGAAAATGAATCTGAGGACAGCTTAGGATGATTGAAGGAAGATAATGGGAGTACGTTTTACAGCTTATCAACTTGTTATATACTTATTTCTTATGACTTCTCAAGATTCAAAGAAAGATACTTGATGTTGCTACCTGTATATTTGTCTTAGTAATGCAATTTCCTCGTCCATGAAAAACACCATCGGCTATAAAGGATTTCCAGGGATTGATCAAAGAATCCACGCATCATAGAAACTGTTCTTAACCTTCGAATAATGCTTCTACATGTACTATATATATTTCAATACAATGAGGTATAGGATACACCAGTACCGGGTACAGCACTATAATTTTGTTCTTTGTATGATCTATCTGATATCGGAACTGCATCGGCGAGCTGGAGTCAGAGAGTCGGATTCACTTGCCGGTTTCTTTTTCAGTTCCATGACTGGTTTCTAAAACATATTCCCTCATGAGTTTTGTGTTGGATTCATCCACCATCTGCACACCAAAAAGAAAGATCAAGAAAAATACCCAACTAGTATGAACCATATATCCAGAAGGATGAGAATAACATCAAAAGCTTATAGCAGGAAAATATATATAAAATCTTGAGGATTAACCAAGAGAAAATAATTTCCTGACCTTGAGAGATAAGCGCTTTAAGTTGTCCCACTCGAAATCATGTTTGCAATATGCAGATCGAACCTATACAATGATATAACAAGCTTTAGCCGATCAGTTTTTAGCAGAAAAAGCAGAAGAAATTTTGCAGAAAATCTCTCATGTACTGACCTCTAAGATGCGCAGGGCTGTCGGGCGGATGTTGTGCCAAATGGAAATTCCAATGAAAATTCATCACAAATTTAATACATTAATCAAAACCCATAAAGCAGACACCAAACTCTGGACTCATTAATTAACAGTCAAAATTCTCAAAATTTATGAACTATGGAAGATTTCTGAGTTGTAGTCTTGACAAGTGAATTCTTTCCCAGGTTGAAAAGAGATCGACCATTAATTTAACTTACGTACCTAGACTTTTATGCCTTGAAGATTCCCTCATCAAGTTGGCACAGAACTTGTCCCCATCATTCAACGAGTGGGTACTTAAAAATTCCATCAACTCCTTGTAAGCTTCAGGGTTATAGCTCTGCTCAGGGAAATTAACGGGTTACGAGATGAAATATGCATGATTAACGTTAATTAAACCATAATTAGCCCTTTACTAACTATATCTCTCAATAGGATGAACCATAATTAATGCAGAGAAATATGTATAACAATATAGGGGGGAAAGAACCTCAAGCTGTGCACTGACTATCTTAACTGCTATGTAATTGAAGAAATTGTGGAGGTTTTTGGTTGCCTTGGCCTCTGGTGACGCCTCTCCAAATCCTGCAAGGAAGCTCTCATTATCATTGAGTTAATTGAGACGAAGTGGAAAAACTCAATATTGGACACGCATGGATGATAAAGAGGAAGGAATACCTACCAGGGACATACATTTTTTGGCAGTTTAAGCGGGTGGAATGGGAGCTTCTTTGCTTACATGGCCAAGAAGGAAAACCCGTATTCCTGTTTGTTGTTTTTGCATCGAAAAAGGAGGGCTGAGTGAGTGGAAGAACAGCAAGGCTCTCCATTTGATATTGGATAGTTAAACTACGAAGAATGAATAGAGTTCTTTGATTTTGGATAAACTTGAAAGCCTAAAGCTCTATTCTGATTCTGAGCTGAAATATCTCCGGTTCACTGCAAAAATATCTACCCATCTATACGTGGAAAGGTACACTTCTATGTAGACCAGTATGGACCACTCCTGCACGTCGAAACTACACTTCTTTATCATTTTTTTAGTGCTTTTTCTGAAAATGGAAATTTGAGCTTGTATCAAGGGACAGTAATGGGCCTTGACTGAACAATTAGAAAACCAATCTGTTAGGACCCAGATCAACCTACTAACTAAAACGGCCCCATTCCCTTATTGGGTTTGACTCTCAGTCCTGACCCAAATCTTAGAAGGGGGAACGAAAGAAAAAGAATGAAATTTGGAAAAAATGATACCATGACTTGGTTAGTTGGTTTGGATTTTGATAGTACAAGCATTTGATTTAAGAATTCAAGGGAAACGAATCATAGGTGAAGCACAAAGCCAAAGCTGAGCATACTTAATTCCTTGCTCCACATTCAAGAGCAAACAAAAAAACCAAGCTGTCGTATGCGCCTATATAGTAGATACCAAACACTAATACCAACAAATTAGTTACATTAGACTCTTGGCTTTTGCCATCTTGCAATGATCTCCAAAACCCCAAACTGATGATCTTCTCTATCACAAAAATGATCATATTCTCAAAAAGGAAAACAACAACCGAACTGATCTTGGTAGTCTTTCATACTCTTCTCTACTTATTCATCCAAGTCCAAGCCAGCTGTAAAAGTGGCTGCAGCCTTGCCTTTGCTTCTTATTATGTGTGGGAAGGATCAAATCTCACGTACATTAGCAAAATTTTTAACAAGCAAATCTCTGAAATTCTTCCATACAATCCCCATGTTTCAAGTCCTGATAAAATTGATATCGGGACCAGAATCAACGTACCCTTTTCTTGCGACTGCTTAAATGGAGATTTTTTGGGTCACACCTTTTCTTACTTTACCCAGTTTGGTGATACTTATGACAAGGTTGCTAGCAACTCTTATGCTAACCTGACTACAGAGGATTGGGTGCGTAGGGTGAACGTTTATGATCCAACGAGAATACCTGATCATGAGACTATCAATGTTACAGTAAATTGTTCATGTGGTGATAGACAAGTGTCAAGAGATTACGGGTTGTTCTCGACGTACCCTCTCCGTCCGGCTGAGAATTTATCGTTCATTGCAGCAGAGTCCAACTTATCAGCAGAGCTGCTACGAAGGTACAATCCAGGGTCTAATTTCACTGTAGGGACCGGACTTGTGTTTGTGCCGGCAAAAGGTCAGTGATTACTTTTGAAAGTCACGTTAGTAAATGTTGAATTTGTTGATATCATTAAGAACTATTGTTAGTAACGTTCAAAGCCGGCTAAAATTTTTACCGTAACGCAAGGGCTAAGTAA
Organism: Fremontodendron californicum; assembly: GCA_030761205.1. Classification (NCBI taxonomy): domain Eukaryota; kingdom Viridiplantae; phylum Streptophyta; class Magnoliopsida; order Malvales; family Malvaceae; genus Fremontodendron; species Fremontodendron californicum. The sequence continues at coordinate 528,064 of JAULJL010000027.1, forward strand.
AGACCATATATTTTGTGTCATATGGTGGCTTGTGATCACATTCGCTGACTGAGGGAAGAAAGTATATAACATTATAACTAGATATCAGACAAAAACATGTGACGATAGTTGCAGAGTAGGACAGTATATTGGACAAAGTATAGGAGTCCAAATTCATTCCTAAACATAGAACTTAGCTGGCCACTTGGTCTTGTCAACACGGTATGCGGTCATCCAGAGTTTTGACACTTTCTCCTGTTCTAAAGTGCGGTTGAGTCTCGGCAGCCACTTTGTCTTGTTGTTGGCAGATAAATAATGGCTTCATAATTTGCAGGACGGTATTGAGTATTCCATATGGAAGTTGATGGGCAAACAATATAATACCAAAGTATGTTAGATGAGTGGTGGTTCTGTTCTTTTAAAGTATTGTTTGGTTGAGCAGAGATAGAAAAAAATTAAGATAGATAAGATCACTGATCGGGGTTGCTTTGTCGCTTTTCAATCATTAGTTATTATAGTAATTTTTAATACATTAATACTGTTACTCAATAAGTCCCTAATCAATCTTGACGTGGTCTCTTTCGTAATTCCTATGCTGCTAAAGCTAATCACTTTCAATGTGGTGGTCCATTACTTTTTGAAGATTGTGAAATCTATGGAAAACAACTATATTATTCACAACATGGGTTCTTGAATCTACAGATATTAGTTAATTTATGCAAAACAAACACTAGGAGGAAAAACAATGCTGGTCTTTGAATTTTCATTTATGTCCTTCTCCAAGGATTCTAAAATCTGGCTCTGCTGTACTATTTTCTATTGCCAAATTCTTATTCTTTGTACAGCGTGTGAACTGAAATCTGCTAGCAATTAATAATGATTAGAAATATATACAATTACAATCAATCTTAGGCATTTTTTAATCAAAATCTTGACTTCTTTCTTATGAAATATACAATTAATTATTCATGATTGCAGCTACATCTAATTACTAATTGCCGTCTGCTGATGCCAATTTCGTTTATTAAAACAGATATTGCAATCCGATCAGGGTTGCTCATAAGTTATAACTGTTTTCATTAAGTATGGCCTTTTTTTTCCTATGCAGACCAAACTGGAAATTTTCCACCGTTAAAGATCAGGTAATGGATATAACCATCTTTCATATTTCCTTAGACTGAATTGTATTGTTAGATGACCGTTTATTCAGTTTATCTAATGATTATATCAATTGTTCTTTTTTTTTTTTTTTTTTTTTTCTTTCTTGCAGCACAACTGGTAGGATCATTCTCTACGTATAGCTTCATTGCTCAATGTCTCTTGCCTTGATTTTCTAAGTATACTTGTCAAGATGGTCTTGATGTTGTGTTGAGCTTTACTTGTGGCATTTGAACCAGGAATCTCGAGTAGAGTTATTGCTGGCATATCTATTGCAGGAGTTGCTGGGGCTTTGTTTTTGGGAATTTGTATATATGCTGGCCTTTACAAAAGGAAGAAAGCTGTCGAAGCATCATTACTCCTAGTCCTAGAAGCATCCCCAGACCACAACATTCAACATGGACGTGGTGAATTTTTCTATCTTTGTATTGCAGTTGATATATATTCTAAGCTCTTTGTTATAGCAGGTTTTCCTTCTTCCATTGGAAAAAAGAGAAAAAAACAAAAAAAGAAGAAGCATGTATCCTGTTAAAGCAATAAAACAAGCACTAAACCCAGTTTTGTTTTAATGCCTAATATGGAGGTGCCTTAAGACAGTTCCCTTTGTTTTTTTAAAAAGAATGCATCTTAGGGACCTGATAGCCCATCACTGAAGGTTGTTGTCAAAGGTCAGGTTTTGATGGTCAGACAAATGGTTTCTTGAATAAGTGTTTACTATGAAATATCTTCTTAATTGCATAGTTCTTTTGATGACATTGATTCTATTTGGACAACTACATTCAAGCTTGAGAATAATTTTCTTTATCCTGTGGTGTTGTGGATTTAGGTTCCAGAGGTACCCTGAAGAACAATTCGGAAACAACTGCTCTTTTTGCTTCTCCAGGGCTAACTGCTATCACAGTGGACAAATCTGTCGAGTTCTCATATGAAGAGCTTGCCAAGGCAACGGATGACTTTAGCAATGCTAATAAGATTGGACAAGGAGGCTTTGGAACTGTTTACTTTGCAGAACTAAGAGGCGAGGTACCTTGTCCTAAGCTCTTGCTCCATGTTTTTTTTTCCACATTTAGTCCATTTTAGAGAATCTTATTCATGATATATGAGGATTATTAATTGTAGGGCGCATCATGTTCAAACCTGCTAGTTAAGTGTGCCCCAAACTCAGACTCTAAATGAATCCATTTTGTTTTGTCCTGTCATGCAGAAAGCCGCAATCAAGAAGATGGATATGCAAGCGTCAAAGGAATTTCTTGCTGAATTAAAGGTTTTAACACACGTTCATCACTTGAACCTGGTATGCAAGTTTCAAACAAAAAAAATCTCATTTGGAACGCCAGTTTGCATAATATGATTTAAGTATAGAACCATTTGGATAGCTGGACTGAGGTGTTATGCCAACAAAGTTGAGGCAAATTGTTAATAAAAATGGCAATGGCAGAGCTAGGATTTTCTTTGAAAGGGGGAAAATTAAAACAATCTAGGACTCTGGTACCATTAACACATAACTTATGATCACTTAACTGAGCAAGCAATTTGGTGTATATTTCCATATTCGCTCTTCATTAATTGCTTGGAGTTATTTGTTTCTCCTCATATGATAATTCAAGCACTCTTGAATCATCTGATCATGAACATATATGTGACTGTATATTAAAATTTCATGCAGGTTCGTTTAATAGGATATTGTGTTGAAAGTTCCTTATTCTTAGTCTACGAGTTCATTGAGAATGGTAATTTAAGTCAACATTTGCGCCAGGGAGGTGAGAAACAAGTATTTTTATGAGTTTATTCACAATAATAAGCATCTTACTTTATTGGAGCGAAATGAATTTTATTGGTGACATATTATGGTTTTTTTTTTTTTTTTTTTTTTTTTCAGATAGAGATCCGTTGTCATGGTCAGCTAGGATGCAAATTGGTTTAGACTCAGCCAGAGGGCTTGAATACATCCATGAGCATACGGTTCCTCTCTACATTCATCGTGATATTAAATCAGCAAATATTTTAATAGACAAGAACTTTCGTGCTAAGGTTATTGAATATTTCTGCATAATGTAGCAAAAACTAATAAAAATTCAGATGCATTTATGGTCTAATGAATGGTTGTATGTATATATGGGTGAATAGGTGGCAGATTTTGGGTTGACAAAACTAACTGAATTCGGAAACACTTCATTGCAAACACGTCTCGTGGGTACTTTTGGATACATGCCACCAGAGTAAGAATTTCTCCCTAAATTTCATGCAGTCAATTTATTTTACTCCCTAAAATTAATGCTTATCTATGAATCCATGAATATATAAATTTTTGGCTTTCATGCTTGTCGAACAAGAAACTAGTTTGCCTTAATGTGGCATTGTCTGTAGGTATGCTCAATATGGTGATGTTTCCCCCAAGGTTGATGTATATGCTTTTGGAGTTGTTCTCTATGAACTGATATCTGCCAGGGAAGCTATCGTCAAGACCAATGAAGAAGTAACTGAATCAATGGGACTTGTTGCTATGGTATTTATTAATTATGATCAGTTGTCTTGCCCTACTTTAGTCACTACTAGTAAATTCCTATTCTCCATGATCGTGTTTCAATGAATTCAGTTTGATATACGCAGTTTGAAGATGTTCTTAATCAGCCAGATCCAAGAGAAGATCTGCAAAAACTTGTTGACCCCAGGCTAGGCGATAACTACTCCTTCGATGCGGTCTGCAAGGTGAATTCTAATCCCGGTAAGCAAATGTAAGTATGGGCTTATCATCCCAATTCTAACACGCTGTCATGTCTGATTTTGGTAGCAGATGGCGCGTCTTGCCAGAGCTTGCACACAAGAAAATCCTCAGCTGAGGCCAAGCATGAGATCCATCGTTGTTGCACTTATGACACAGTCATCTTCAACTGAGGATTGGGATGTTGGCTCCTTGTATGAAAATAAAGCTCTAATCAACCTGATGTCAGGAAGATAGCTAATTAGCCACTGATCAAGGGAGGGGTTAACCAATGAATATGATACCTTGATAAGTAGTAGTACCTCAGGGAGACAAAGCCCTTATGTCTTCTAGATTCATCTTGACATCTGTGAATACTTGAATCCAAGTGATGTACAGTTCCTTCAGTTCCCTTATCCTGTATTCCTTTTTCCTCAATAAATTTTTTGGGTTAATGCTGGGAAGGATAAAAAAAGGAGGTAGAAATTGGTAACGAGAGACAGCAGATATTGTATAATTATGGCTATTTACACCACACACTGTTTATTTTTTTTGGCATTATTTAGCACTCTTAAGTAAATAGTACTCCATAAATGAGTCAATAAAAAAGAAGAGAAATGAAAAGAAAAGAAAGAATCCTAAATGGCATCTTTCATGTTAAACTGGATAATCGGTTATCTCTAATTCAATTATTATATTTAAGTTTTAATACGTTTTCATGTAAAAATATTAAAAAAAAAAAGTGTTTGTGAGGATTCGAACTCGAGAACTAGTATGATGTTAAATTAAATGACCAATTATTCAAAAATTTAAATTAATAAAAAAAACCCAATTATTATATTTAAACTCCAACATTACATTCTAAATTAAATTTTAGTTAAAAGCTAAAACCAAAAGCAAGAAGAATAATTCTGTATGAGTTTAAACAGTTCTGTATCGAATTTAAGAACTTCCTTGCCCTCCGATATGCACATAATCCAAGTGCATCCACAGCCACAACCACAGGCTCTGGCCTCTGTCTTTCACAACCATCACTTATATTGCACTAATTAACAGCATCAAAATGATGAGTTGGCATAATTATGGCATGGGCAACCAACCTTCTAAAGTTAAAAAAACTAGTTAGTATTATTGTTAATTTCTACATTGTTGAAGAGGAGTTTCAGGATATATAGTTAGAATGGTAGTTGAACTAAACGATAAATTGTATGTGCATCATATACTTTAACTCATTTTCTTCAACGAGAAATGATGTTTAACTATACATTTAACTTTTAATCACATTTCTTGCTGAAATTCTCTAAAGATCGGGGCACCTAATTCTCCAAACAAAAGCTTAATAACTAAATGCATGATGGCACCATTTCGTGTTGTTTTGCAGAAGTTAGGCTTTCATGCATGTCTGGATCCGACACCCTTAGTAATGATGGATGCATATATTGATATTGTTTCTAAACAGATAGAAAAAGGAACCAACCATTGTCTTTTAAGTATTCTTATTCAAGTGATATTGTCAAATTAATGCATTGTTACACCTCAAATATTCTTCCTCCTATTTTTTTTAATCACGTAAAAAAATCCTGACAATCATATGATGTGTTGGTAGCATATTGAACTTTTAATTTTAGTGATCAAAATTCAAGACAACCTCAATTAAGAATAAACTACTTAATGCCTATCCAATTACATTATATATGGATCATTCAAGAAGATTAAGTCATGTTAAAAAAGTTTTTCTTTTCTTCTCAGAAAAGGTACATGTACCTTCAAATTTTACTCTAAAAATTTTCAATCCATCAATTATTAGTCTTTCTTATATAGAGATTCAAATTGTACAATATTTCTTATGATACAATAAATTATTTAAGATTTAAAAAATACGACTAAAAGTATGTTAGCACTTACAAGTTACAACAACCTCTTTCTTCCTTTGGTAATATGTTTAAAAAGAAGGAAATTATTAAGCACCCATTAAAGTGATATTTATAAATAAAAAAAAAGTAATTAATGCATTAATTTTTTAAAAATTTAGTTAAAACAATGTATTAAATGTAATTTTTTTTATTTAAAAATGATAATTAAATAATTCTAAACTAATATTTATAAGCATTTCATAAAAATCCTCCTTAAACTATTAAAAAAAGTGCATGAGAAAAAAAGGAAGGGGAAGTAAAGAATGAACAGGTAGGTAGGCATCACAATTTGCAAAGTCCATTGTTTTGGTACCGGCCTTTATGACTTTACTATTAATTCCATTAAGACATGATAGCAAACCAAATATATATATATATATATATATATATATATATATTTGCCAAATACTATAATGTAAGATTCATGTAATGCATTGTCACGCATCCATTTGTGCCTTTGTTTCAGCTTAAGATATATAGTATATTATATCTTTTTTAGTCATGAAATATTAGAATTTAAAATTCAAGTATTCAAAGGGTTTTGAGTTTTTATAATGGATTTTGCTAACAAGTGTCTAAGGGGCACTCTTTAAGGTTACTAGATATAGTAATATCTTCATTCAATACATTGAAAATGATGAATAAAGTTATCAACTACTGCATTTAATACAATGTTATTACTATAAATAACAAATTAACTAACCTCAAAGAATGCCCTAAAGGCGAGTACTCGTTAGCAAAACCCCTTTATAATTTGACTTAATCCTTGGTATATGTGATATGATCAAGATTCAAGAGCTCTGATTGCTTATAAGGAGAGATTATAAAACCAAATTTACTTACAGTTGTTTTTAATTCTTTATTGTTGATATCAAGTTTTTGGCTTTTACAATTACTACTTTGTTTTGGGTATACTTTTGGCCAATTGGCCATGCATAAGGTTTAAACTTTAAAATCAAAGAAAAAGAAAGCAGGGTTGAATCTTAACAAAATTCATGTCATCATGTAGTAATAATTAAGAAACATGTTGGTATTTTACCTAATTTTATTTTATAAATTTTGCTAATAAATATTTTAAAAGTATTATTTAAAGATATCATATGTAATGATATCTTAATTTAATATATTAAAAATAATAAATAAAATTATTAATTTTTAAAATTAATAATATAATAATTTTATTATAAATAATATATTAATTAATATTAAAAAAAATATCTTAAAAACAATGTTAACGAAATCCTTATTTTATTTATCATCCATCTAATCCTAAATAAATAAATCCTTGTTGTCTCCTCTTCGAACAGCCAACCCCACCCCACGCATGACGCAGCTAAGCTTACGCTATATCCAGGCGGCCACATCACCTAATCACAATCCAACGGTAGCGCTCCCAACACGTCAACCGCTTTCTCCATCATCGATTCGGTTCTCTCCAATCTAATTGCCATTTGTCTCTTTTCCACGCTCCTCCGAAGCGACTCAGACCAAAAGACAAAAGCCCTCCTATAAAAAAGTAGCCGTTGCAACTCCCACGTGGCAGCTTCCCGACATTTAAGGCCACCGTTTAATTAATTAAGAAAGTATTAGAAAAAAAAAATAAAAAATTCAAATCCCTCGATTTGGAAAACGACATAAAATCACATGAAGCCACAACCTGAACACAAGAAAAATTCTAAGGAAAGCCTCTCTGTAGTTACCATTTCCAATCTCTTTTTAATCCGAACAAAATCTTTGTAAGAAAAATAAAAATCCCACTAAATTATTAAAGATAATACTCTTCTTTTTTGTTTGTTTGGCTTCTTCTCAATTCCTGTTTCTGGCTTTAGTTTCTTTTGCCTCTTATCTGCTTTCGGTTATCGAGAAGAAGGATTTTTGCTTTTCGGTTGCGTGGGTTTCACTTTCCCTGGCTAAGTAATGCAGGAATGTTCTTGCTTTGATTGAGTTCTGAAGCGATCCAAACACTCTCTAACTCAACTTCTGATCTGCAGCAACTAAAAGAAAAAGAGAGCAGACTCTCTTTGTCTTTGGCTTTTTAGAATAGCATAAAAACTGTTCCTTTTTCACTTGAAGAATCATAAACAGAAACAAGTACGAATTTTTATTCTACTTGAATATGTTTCCTTTGTTTTCTTTTCCTGATGATTTGTGTTGGTTTTGATTGAATTTATTTGTATGAAACGAGAGGATATGGAAATAATTGTTCACTTTTTAATTGTTAAAATAGTAGTATTATGTAACTGAGTTCCTTTTTGGTTTGGAAAATAGTAGTTTTAATTGGTGAAAAACTACGAAAAGCAGCGATTTTGATGTGAGTTTCTGTTTTAAGAAGTGATTTTTCTGTGTGGTTTCTGCTTATATAGCAGGAAGGTATTGCAACCTTGGGAGTTTAATTGTTTAAGTATGGTAGATTTCCTGATTTGGAATTATCTTTGTTTATGCAGGGGAGATTTTATATAGATGGCGACCCTAGGAGATATAGGGGTTGCAGCAGCCATTAATCTGCTAAGTGCATTTGTATTTTTTCTAGCTTTTGCCTTATTGAGGCTTCAACCTTTCAACGATAGGGTTTATTTTCCGAAATGGTATCTCAAGGGTTTAAGAAGCAGTCCTTCGAGGTCTGGAGCATTTGTGAGGAAATTTGTCAATTTGGATTTTCGTTCCTACTTGAGGTTCTTGAATTGGATGCCAGAGGCACTCAAAATGCCTGAACTCGAGCTTATTGATCACGCTGGACTGGATTCGGCTGTTTATTTACGCATTTACTTGATAGGGTATGCTGCAGGCTGTCTCAATTTCTTAACTGTTCATGTTTTGCTTTACTGTACTTTTATTGCTTTGTTGCTTATGCAATGGAAATCGTACTGTTGCTGTATATGGTTTTTTTCCCCATTTAACTGGTCTTTTTGTCCTGATCTTTTCTTAATAAGTTTGTAGGGTTTTTTTTTCTTCACTTTTTCTTCTTTTCTTGGTTAAGATGAGGGAATTTTTATGAAATGTGTTGGCTAATGTCAGGCAATTTATTCACCTTTTTTGTTCTCTGCTGGTCAAGTTTGTTTATATGCTGTGAAGACATTTTATTATTATCATTTTTCATTTCATTGTTGTCTTCTGATTGCTCTCTTGTTATTTTGCTTGCAGACTAAAGATTTTTGTCCCTATCGCGTTCCTTGCATGGGCGGTCCTAGTGCCGGTTAATTACACAAATAAAACATTGGAATTGCAGCTGAAGAATGTAACTTCAAGTGACATTGATAAGCTCTCAATTTCAAACATTCCACTTGAATCAGATAGGTAGGAGATCTTTTATCATTGCCAACTACTTTTGTCTTAATCTGTCATTTAAGTCATAATGTCTTAATCTGTCATTCAGATAAACTCATTCTAGCTGTAGAGCATTTGTTTTTTCTTTTTTACCTTTTCTACATAATTTATATTACAGTGGAATAATATTTAATCCTATGTTGTAGGTTTTGGACTCATATTGTAATGGCTTATGCTTTTACGTTTTGGACTTGCTATGTGTTGCTAAAGGAGTACGAGATAGTTGCGTCTATGAGGTTGCACTTTCTTGCATCAGAAAAACGCAGGCCAGATCAATTTACTGTATGATCTATTCTTTGCATTTTATCAAAACTAATTTAAACTTATACTTTTAGTTTTATGTATTAGTATCATGTCCTTTATCATAAAGTCAAGGTGATTTAAAATTTCTTGTCGATTGGCTATTCATTTAGGAAATTCTTTATTTAACATTTTAAGTTTGTTAGCATCCACTTGAACATTGACATAAGTGAAGTTCTTAAGAGAATTGGGAACAACGTATCATTATTGCATTTTCAAAAGTTGGTCTTAATATGTTGTTCTTCCATGTAGAATTTGCAATTTGCTGTATATTTTGAAGAAGTCATGGATTTCCTTTATATTATTTTTATTTTATTTGAGCATAGACACATTTATGGAAAGTGAATTTTATCACATCTTCTTCAAATAGCAGACTTACACCTTGGTATAAGAACTACGAAATTGATTTACATCATTTCGTGGATATTCTTGTTTCCTATTTTCTATATATTGATCCTTGAGGTCTAGTTGAGTTACTGCAGTTAAACAAATATAACTGTTTTCTGCTATTGAAAAATAATCAAATTACAAATCTTTGAGGGGCCATACTGCCTTTACTTTCAAAGAAGATTTGGGACATTCATAAAGTTTCCTAGATGCTAGTGCCACAACATTGAGCAATTTATTGGATTGAGGTTTTTTACTAAATAAATGCTTCTTAATGGAATTTGACTGTTGTAGGTGCTTGTTAGGAATGTACCACCAGATCCAGATGAATCTGTTAGCGAGTCTGTGGAGCATTTTTTCCTGGTCAATCACCCGGATAACTATCTTACACATCAGGTGAGTTCCTCTTGCATTTGTGTAAATAATAATGGTAATATCTTGTTCTACTTTGTCAGTATTCTGCTACATACTTCCCGTCCAAAGATGTCTATAATAGTACTCATTTTACACTGTTCAAAGATTATTGTAGAATTCAGTTTACGATTTAGTTCTCTTTAAAAATATATGTAGGTGGTATGCAATGCAAACAAACTTGCTAAGTTGGTGAAGAAGAGGAAAAGTAAGCAGAATTGGCTTGACTATTACCAACTGAAGTATTCCAGAAATAATGCAAAAAGGCCTTTTATGAAGGTAACTTGCTGCAGTCTGTCATGGCTTTAAGAGCTGGTCTCTTGCAAATGTTCAGCTTTGCTTTATATTTCTTATTTCTTCATAAGCATATTCTCTCTCTACCAGACTGGTTGTCTTGGGCTCTGGGGTGAAAAAGTGGATGCAATTGACTATCACATATCTGAAATTGAGAAGTTATCCAAGGAAGTAAGTATTTCTTTTCCAACTTGCACATTCTTTTGAGATTGTTTGATTTACTTGTTCATTCATTCAAAAGACTCAAGCCCGTTCTCATATGCTGCATCCAAGCCTCAGTCTTTTTCTAGATTAACTTAATTTATTGAGCCTGAGCTTTTAAAACTACGAAGCAGCTTAGTTTTTAAGTATTGCTACCACAAGAAAATGCCAAAAGATGTTCTTGTTTCATATCTGAAGCAATATCTGTCTTTGCTCAATGTTATTGCATTTTGTCTTCCTCCATTTATTGTCTTTCAACGTGTGATGATGTGGGTTGCTCATTTTTATATTCAGATAGCTGAAGAGAGAGAGAGGGTGACAAAAGATCCAAAATCCATAATGCCGGCAGCATTTGTTTCCTTTAAATCTCGATGGGGTGCAGCTGTTTGTGCTCAAACCCAACAATCGAGGAATCCAACTTTGTGGTTAACAGAGTGGGCACCTGAGCCACGTGATGTATATTGGCAAAACCTGTCAATTCCATACGTCTCACTAGCAGTTAGGAGGCTGATCATGGCTGTAGCATTTTTTTTCTTGACTTTCTTTTTCATTATCCCAATTGCATCTGTACAAGCTCTGGCCAGCATTGAGGGACTTGAGAAAGCAGCACCATTCTTGAAGCCCCTAATTGAAATGTGAGTTCCTTTTTAATATCAAAATCTTAAGTTATTATTTAGATTGCAGTACTATAACCATTCATTTTGCCTTTTTTTTCTCTGCAGAAAATTTATTAAATCAGTTATCCAAGGTTTTCTACCTGGTATTGTTTTGAAGCTCTTTCTCATTTTTCTGCCAACGATATTGATGATTATGTCCAAGTTTGAAGGATTCACATCACTATCATCTTTAGAGAGGAGATCAGCAACTAGATACTATCTTTTCAATTTAGTGAATGTATTCCTCGGCAGCATAATTGCTGGCAGTGCATTGGAACAGCTAAACTCATTTATTAAGCAATCAGCAAATGAGTATGTATTCCTTTAATTTTCTTATTCTTTGTATATCTGCTTTAAGTGTGATGCAATTGCTGTTTGTGCATGGATGTCCTTGCGTGCTTAGTGTTAGATATGTGTGCTTTTGGTATTGATTCTCAGTTGACTTTTTCTAATGGTATTAAGTTTGATTTCTCCATCAAATTGGATACGTTGACAAGAAAAAGCATCTTTGCAGAATTCCTAAAACAATTGGTGTAGCCGTACCAATGAGAGCAACTTTTTTCATTACTTATATCATGGTTGATGGATGGGCTGGAATAGCAGCAGAGATTCTGATGCTGAAACCGCTTATATTTTACCACTTGAAGAATTTTTTCTTGGTGAAAACTGAAAAGGATAGGGAGGAGGCAATGAATTCAGGAAGTTTGGGCTTCAACACCGGAGAACCTCGTATACAACTCTATTTTCTACTTGGCATGGTTTATGCTACTGTGACACCTGCTCTACTTCCTTTCATTATAGTTTTCTTCGGGCTAGCTTATGTTGTCTTCCGTCATCAGGTAAAGAACTTGATATGGAATATTCAGTATAATGGTAAATGAATCTTTTGTTTACCTGTGCCTGATTCTCTTTTTTCTTTTATTTTTTTCCCTTGAAAATGTAGATAATTAATGTTTACAATCAAGAGTATGAGAGTGCTGCAGCATTCTGGCCTGATGTCCATGGACGCATAATAACTGCATTGCTTATCTCGCAAGTCGCTCTCATTGGATTATTAAGTACAAAGAAGGCTGCTCAGTCAACACCATTTCTCATTGCTCTTGCTGTCCTTACAATCTGGTTTTACAGATTCTGCAAAGCCCGCTATGAACCTGCTTTTGTTAGATATCCTTTACAGGTTTGTTGGTTTTTGCATATTAGAAGTGATGGTTTCTTCTTTGTGTTTTGAGTGATTCAATTCATAAAAAGCTTTTGTTCGCTCACCTTACAGTGTGATCCATTAGTTTTTGTGTGCAATATCATAATCTGCAACTCTCATCACAATCATTATCTAATGAAATTTAGTTAATGACTAGCACCAGAAAAATAAAGAATTTCTATGAATCAATAATCTAGTAAAAACCTTTATCATTATTAATAATATTTCGTCTGTCGTTTGTTTCAGGAAGCAATGATGAAAGACACTTTGGAACGTGTAAGGGAGCCAAACCTCAATTTGAAACCCTATTTTCAAAATGCATATGTCCATCCAGCTTTCAAAGAGGATGATGATATTGAGGAGGAATTTAACTATAAGTTAGAAAATGAGAGTGTGTTAGTACCCACAAAACGCCAATCTCGAAGGAACACACCAGTGCCTAGCAGAATTAGTGGTGCATCCTCACCATCGTTGCCGGAGGCTGTTCCTGAACATGTGTAGCCTATAAATTAGGTACAAATTGTGAGTTGATGTTGTCACTAGCACTGGCACTGTAAATTAAATGAACAACTGAAGAGGAGGCAGCCAAGAGAATTGGTCTTTGAGACTTTGAGGAGAGAACAAGTTGTGAATTTTGTGTCTGTCAATGGAAAGAACTCCAATGTTAAGGCTTATCTGAGGATGATAGAGTAAATATTTTGTGCAGAATATTTGTTTGAGATTTCTTCTGATTTGTTTCTAAAACCAATAAATTAATAGAATTTCAAATTTTTTGGCCAAAAGGAATTTATTTATTTGATGTTTATCTCCATAGAGGTTTTTGACTAAACAAACAGTAGTTAGATAAAAAGAATTTCGATAGTTTATATTCAATTTAAGCACACCTTAAATCAAATCTTTCTTTGTAACCAAAAAAAAAAAAACAAATCTTTCTCACTGTCATGACTCTAGTCTAGACTCCTTTCCCTAGTAAGGAGGTAAGTAAAACAGATTACTACAACAAATCCTCCCAAAAAGGCAGATCACAATCAGAAAATCCTGCATCAAAGTCCAATGCTAAGATTCCTGCATTAAAGGCCAATGCTGAGGCTGAAGTAAATACTGATTCTGCTGCTGTCGTGAAAGAAGTCAGCATGTCTTCCATTGCATAGTTGTTGCTAAATCTCACCATGCTTTGCTGCTGCAAACTTCTTTTTCTTAACTCTTGAGCATTGGTGGCCTGAACCGACTCCTTCAAAATTTGTACTTGTTTAGCATCTTCAGCCCCCAATAGGTCTCTTGCAAAATTTTCGGGCATTAATTCTTTTCCAGAATGTTCAAGCTCTTCAGCTGTAAATCCACCATTACAATTCGAAGCTGCATTGCCCAATACTTGGTCTAATGATACACTATATATTGGTGTTGCTTCTCCAATGAAATTTTTTGAAACTGTAGCAAAGCCCAATGCTTCATCTGTTGCTAAAGTAGATGCTGGCTTTGCTGTTTCAATGAAAGAATTTGAATAAGTTGCAGCATAGCTCAATGCCTCATCTGATGCTAAAGTAGATACTGGTGTTGCTACTGATCCAAAGACAGAATTCTGCTCTTCTTCAAGTGAACTGCTGAACCTCACCCTTTTATGTTTTGGCTGATCATCAACTACATCAATTGCATGTTTATTTCTAATTGCACATAAAACATAATCACTCTACAAGATTAAAAAAAAAAAAAAGTAATTAATACTGTTAGACTTGCATAAATAAATATTCTCATGATGAAAATGATAAAATCACATATCAAGCATGTAAACTCAATACAAAAACTATTGATAAAGAATGACTACACAGTACACAACCAAGAGATTTAAGAGAGTCCCAATTAGGGCTGTAATCGAGTCGAGCCGAGCTCGAATAGTGAGCTGCTCGAGCTCGAGCTCGACTCGAAACTCGCTGCTCGAAACTCGGCTCGAGCTCGACCGAATACCATTTTTCAAGCTCGAGCTCGGCTCGAGATATAATCGAACTATTCGAGCTCGGCTCGATAAAGCTCGTTTACTCAATTTATGTACTCGAGCTCGAGCTCGTTTCATATACAATTTTTTTACATTTAAATAATAAGGGTAATATAGTAAATTATTATAAAAATATATATTATAAAATCAAAAGCTCGATTAGGCTCGCGAGCCGCTCGAATCGAGTATTGAGATACTCGAATTCGGCTCGCTCGATAGCTCGAGCTGCTCGAGCTCGAGCTCGGCTCGATAATGACCGAATCGAATTCGAATTTTTTTCGAGCCGAACTCGAATAGCTTGCGAGCACCAGTGTCTCGTTTACACCCCTAGTCCCAATACAATATCACAATAGCTAATCCACATCCAAGCAACACCTCCTGAAAGAAGAAAGTCAAAAGAAAAAACAAATACACGAAAATGTAATTACTCCTCCTAACCCTCTAACCGCGAAACCCAATATGAAAAAGCATAAACATCTACAAAAACTCAAAGAAGAGATTGATATCTCCTCAACCAGCAAAACAGAAGACATGTAAGAAAAAAGAGATTAAAACCATATTAATCTTGCATATAAATGCCAACAAGCTCTTGGCTGAGTGGCCAAGAGTCTTGGGGGCATGAAGTCTTGGGTTCAAACTCAAGCAACCTCTCCCCTTACCCAATTATCAAAAAAAAAAAAAAAATCTTGCATATAAAGCCCCAAATCTTTTAACCAAACTATTTCCATTTAAGAAAGACAAAAGTTGCTAAAAAGAA
This sequence comes from Fremontodendron californicum, assembly GCA_030761205.1. Taxonomy (NCBI): domain Eukaryota; kingdom Viridiplantae; phylum Streptophyta; class Magnoliopsida; order Malvales; family Malvaceae; genus Fremontodendron; species Fremontodendron californicum. Next base: position 543,333 of record JAULJL010000027.1, read on the forward strand.
CCAAACCAACCAAAGGAATAAGGAGACTAAATAACAAAATCTCAGCATCGAGACACAAGGCATGCAATGCGTACTTTTATTTTTTACAGTATCCATAAATCTGTAGTCCTCTTTTCTTTTATTTTCTTTATCTATATATATCTTGAACACATTTTCGTCTAAACCCTAACAACGAAAGAAAGTAAAGATAGACACAAAATATTTGATAAAAAAGAAAAGAAAAAAACATCGTGATAAACAAGGTTAATGGAAAAACAGAACTTACTTCATCATTAAGAAGTGAAAACTCATGCATCAGCCAATGTCCATTGTTGGAACCAGAACCTTTAACTTCAAAGACAAATAATTTCTTGAAACCCACTTGATTGTTATGAGAATCTTTAACAGGATCAGTTCTCTGACCTTTCCAAGTCCCACAACCAGCTTTTCGTTCTACCCGTTTTCCCTTAGCTTTCTTCTTCAACTTCGTGAAGATATAGAACTTTTCGCATGAAGTCTCACCAAAAAGCTTCCACGGTTCCTTGTCATTATCTCCATAGATTTCTCTGTCGGTGACCGCCTCGGAAGATAATGCTTCGCCTTTTGCCTTCTTCAGGAGATAATTTAAAACGAGCTGTTCATCAGTTGGTGCAAAACAATAACCATCTGGGATTTGCATCTTTGCTTTCTCTCCTCCAACAAGGATTGATTTTCCTTTCTTATGCTAAAACCCGTTCTTCAAGTAATTAGGAAAGAAACAAACCTTAACCTTGTATATAAGTTCATGCAGACCGGCTCCTAATCGGAGCCTGTGGGGGTTTGGCCCAATTTTTTTTAAATATTTATATTTATATATATATATATATTAATATTAAATAATTTTAAATTAACTCTTTTAAACTAAAATAATTAATTTTATTCTTTTATATCATAATTTAATTTTATACATTATTATAATTAAAAAAGATTTAAATCGTATTATTATTTTTGATTTTTGTACCCATCGATTATTACTTACAAATCTTTAAAATTAAATGACTTGTTATTAGTAATTTTAAATCACAATCACGTGAACTTAACAAAAATCAAATTAAATTCTTCGCTTTTAAAAAAATTCTAAATCTTCAACCAAAATATCAAATATGTGTTTTTTTTCTTTTCTTTCTAATGTATTACAATTTCTTCTTTTCATATAATTTTTTATTTTTAATTTTACTTTAAATCTCTATCCCATATTATCATGCAATCTTGTTTAAAAAAATCAAATTGGAAATCACTTTATAAAAGGTTAAGATAAAATCATAATTTGTAATTTCAAAATTTCAAGTTCACTTTTCTTATCGATGAAAAAATATTATTTAACGATTGGTTTATTTACTTTTTATTTTAATTTTAAATTATCATAAAAAATTCTCATAATTTATTAAAAAATTATGTAATTAGTAATTTTGTTATAAATAATATTATATGTATTCATCTTATATATTTATTTCATACACTCACTTGACTTAAAGTGAAAAGTACTAAAATTTGAAAAACTTATATACTATTCCTCAAACAATAAAAAAAAAAATCAATTTGGATTGGAGGGCAAAAATGTGAATTAATAAAATTGATAATTGTCCAACTCAATCAAATCATCACTATTCCTCAAAAAATAAAAAAATAAAATCAATCTTTTTACAAATAATGATAATAATAATAAATAAAAAAAATGAATTCTGATGTGTCAAATGTGTCATCAAATCCAAATCCTACTTGGAATAACAATTTGTAATTTCCTGAGATGAATTAAATTTATTTATTTAAATGTAAAACCAAACACAACAAGAAGTCCGCGAAGATCCAAACTCTAACTCTGGTCTGGTCCCCTAGTCCCACTCCCAGCCAGGCCCAGCAAAACCAACCTTTTCTATTTTACTCCATGCCCTATATATTATATATATTAATATAATAATACATAAACGCACATCTGACGCTCCTTTGGAATACTACTCGCTTCGCTAATCTCGTTTTCTTTTCTGGCTAATCCGATATCTCATTCTTTCGTTCTTATTTTTATATATTTTTTATTTTGCATCAACAATCTCTTTCAAAGAGATTTTTAGCTAAATAATAATAATAAATTAATTCTACTCCCTATAATCGACCCTATTCAATCCCAGTCCGCGCATGGTTTTCTTTTCTTTTTATTCCAGCGATCAGGTCTGTCTCAGACTCTTCACTCTTGTGTGATTTTTTTTTTCCGTTTAATTTCGTTTAAGAAATCTCAATTATGCTTTATTTTGATATTTTCTTTTATCAGTTTCTTTAATTTTTTTTTCTGCAATGATTTGGCGCCTGAATAAGATTCCCAGTGAATTTGTTGATGTTCGAATTCACATTATTTTTCTGTATAGATGAAAATCCTCATTCACGTAAATATTTCTTTTTTAATGATATCTTGGATGTTTTAAGAATAATTCAGTTGACTTAACCTAAGTAAATGCAGGTATTCCAGTATCTGCTTTTGTTTTATTTCGAAGGATCATAAATTTATTTGAGCAGATTTTTTATTTATTTTTATAAATTTAATTCTGCAGACAATGTACAGAGATACAATGCAGGAGTTTTGGCTTAATAATCACACTGAATCCATGAATAAGTTTGTTGCTTGCTTATATATATATATATATATAATGATGTATTATTGCTATTCTATTAGATGTTTTTGTAGAAAGTGGTTACCAGAAAATATGCAAGAAATTACACTTTATTCTGTATTTTCCGTTATTTAAGGTTAACTCATACTAATTAATAGTTTTTTTTTTTTTTTTCTGTATAAAAGAATAATAAGAATGCCAATTCTTTTAAGTTTGATTAGCATTAGTTGTTATTCAGTAAGAATGTCTTTGTCGGATTCTGATAATGTTTAATCTTTGCAGTGAGAATGGCAGCCGTGATTGCTAAGCGAGAACGGTTGAGCAATCATACTGGTCATAGTATGCAGATAACCTCAAGTTCATGGCATGTGACAAAGAAAAGAAATCCCATTACAATGCACCATGAAAATAAAAGGAAGGGCAATGCGGGGCAATTGTCAACAACAAGAACAAAAAATCCATCAAAGAAACGAAAGCTAAGCAAAGAAATTGAATTCTTAGAGGATGAGAAAATTCCTAAGAGGCATCGGAATGGAGTAGACAAGATAACTACTTCTTTGGAGGAAGATGTATTAGATGAATGGGATGAGGAGGCTATTGTGTTTATGAACATTAAAGCACGGAGCAAAAGCAGAAATTTGGACAGTTTGATGATCGAAAGAAGTCCTCAAGAGAATAAGAAGAAAAACTGTGATCCTATTGATACTTCATTGTGTTCTTCGTCATCGTTGTCATCATCATCTTCAATTTCATCATTTTCACATTTGAAAAGTGATGATAGCAGCAGTGGTAGATGCACAAAGAAAAATGTAAAAGTATTTTATTTCTTTTTAGTTCTAAAACTGAAATTTCCTTTTATTTTTTCTTTTTATTAATAGAATATTTATTTTTCTCACTGACAATTATGAGAAATCTTGCTTTAATCAGGCCAAGAGAAAAAATTTCAAGTGTCATCAGTGTGTGACTGAAAGGAGAACTGTTGTTCCGTGCATGAAATGTAAAGACAAAGTGTATTGCACCCTTTGTATCAGACAATGGTAGCATTTTCAACATAATCGGCTTCAATCTTTTATTTTTAATAATCTAAAGTGTTTCTCACTTCTTTTTTCTGCTGTGGTGTGTATAGGTATCCCAATATGCCAAACGAAGAAATTGCAAAGCAGTGCCCATTTTGTTGCAGGAATTGCAACTGCAGCATCTGTTTGCACTCAAGTGGATTAATTAAGGTCTGTTTTTCTCTTTAAGTAACCGGAATTGAATTATGTACTGGCCTCAGATTTATTCTTTTGGATAAATTGTCTATTTAATTGGTATGGTAAACATATGTTGACCGAGATAACTAGTGTTTCTGCATAGATTGCACCAGGAAGGATCTTGATATGTTGGTAAAGATTTCATCAGGGTGGTGCTTTGCATGAAATTTAATGTCTTTGCCTAGCATGGGGTCATGAAAATATCAATGAAATTGTAACCTAATAATTTTCTTTTTGCTGAATCTGTAGACATCAAAGAGGGACATCACAGATCAGGAAAAGATTAAGCATCTGAAATACTTGATTGACTCAATGCTTCCCTTTATGAAACAAATTTGCAAAATACAAAAGCAGGAGACAAAGGTTGAGGCTGACATTCAAGGTATGTTTTTTATTTTTTCAAACTTTGGCTGCAAGTGCTCTGTGAATATTCAATTAGTTTCTGACAAAAGATTCTCTATTTAGGGTTACTGCCTTCTGCAGTTGAAATACCAGAGACTCTTTGTTATACTGATGAGCGTGTCTATTGGTAAGCATTTCCTCTCTACATAAGCATACGATTTATCATGCGATTGTATCTGTTATTCAAAAGTTCTCATTGACCATCTCTCCGCCCCGATTTGGAACAGTAACCACTGTGCAACTTCAATCTTTGACATTCATCGTAGCTGCCCAAAATGTTCATATGAACTCTGTCTTAGTTGTTGTCAAGAAATTCGGGAGGGAAGCCTTTCTAGCCGTGATGATGTTGCATATCAATACAGGAACAGAGGTTACGATTATATTCATGGTGGAGACCCTTTACCAGAATCTTATCTTCATGAAACAGCTAAGAATCGGGCTGAGCCATCAATTCAGTGGAAAGCCAATAATGATGGAAGTGTTACTTGTCCTCCAAAAGAAATGGGTGGCTGTGGTGATTGCAGATTGGAGCTTAAACGTATCCTTCCAGTGGGATGGATTTCAAATTTGGAAACAAAGGCAGGGGAAATGTTGAGCACCTGCAGAACTAGACAAGGAATATTGAAGCTTGAATGTGCTGTATCAGGCAGAGAGACATTACATAGGGCGGCTTCTAGAGAAGGATCTAATGACAATTGCTTATATTCTCCAGCTTCAAATGAAAATCAAGAGGAAGACCTTTGTCACTTTCAAATGCGCTGGGCTAAAGGTGAACCAGTTATAGTTCGGAATACTCTTGCAAATTCAACTGGTCTAAGCTGGGAACCAATGGTAATGTGGCGTGCTTTATGTGAAAATGGGGATTCAGATATTAGTTTGGAGATGTCTGAAGTTAAGGGTATTGATTGTCTAGCTGGCTGTGAGGTTAGTTTCATTCTCCCCTTTTAGTTTTTAGACCACTTTCTTTTTCTTTCTCAAGCATTCTTTTCATACTTGTGTTATGTTTGAAGTCTGATTTTGTCAAGATATACAGGTGGAGATTAATACTCACCAATTTTTCAAAGGCTATATAGAAGGGAGAAGATATGATAACTTCTGGCCTGAGATGCTAAAGTTAAAGGACTGGCCCCCATCTAATAAGTTTGAGGATCTTTTGCCTCGGCACTGTGATGAGTTTATAAGTGTGTTGCCATTTCAAGAATACAGTGATCCTAGGTCTGGTATCCTTAACCTTGCTGTGAAGTTGCCACCAGATGTCCTGAAACCAGACTTGGGCCCAAAAACGTATATTGCTTATGGGATTGCGGAGGAGCTTGGAAGAGGGGACTCTGTTACCAAGCTTCATTGTGATCTGTCAGATGCGGTATGCCTTAATTAGCCACAAGATCTAGCAGCCTAACATTATATTCACTATTTGTTTTTGTTTTATCCTGCTCATACATATACATGTTAATCATAAGAATGAGTTCCAGTTAGCTTCCTGTGTGATATAATTCCTTTCCCTGTTATAAAAAAAAATAAAAGGAATGACTCATGGAATTGCTGAGTCATTATGTTTAGGAGAGAGTACTGTATGTGATGAAAGAAGTTTGCCTCGGTGTCATTTTGGAGTTTGGATGTGTTGGGAGACAATTTGAAATTCATTCTTATAATTAACTTTCAAACATCCATTGTTAGCTGATCTAGAATTTTCTAAAATGATGTCAAATGTCTAAAACAAGTAGTATGAGGGTACATCATGTTGGGACTGTTCAGATATAGGAAAACGCAGCTTGATGGTCTTCTTGTTGAGAAAAGCTTAGAGTAGATAACTCTAATTTTACCACTCAAAGAAGAAAGTTTAGATTTTAGGAAAACTCACAAATGCTCACACTTCACTCTAGACTACACTCTTTAGAGAAGAACTCCTTAGGAAAACTTAGAACTTTTATTGCTTATTGAAGCTTACTACTTGATGATTTACAAATGCAAGGGAGGGGGGTATTTATACAATACCAAGACAAACACAAGCCACACAAATATAAAATCTAAATAAATTACAACCACCCATTGTTGTTTAATAACAACCACACATTTAAATCACACAACTACAACCACACATTAAACCACACAACTACAACCACACATTAAACCACACAACTACAACCACATATTAAACCACACAATTACAACCACACATTAAACCACACAATTGCAACCACACATTAAACCACACAATTGCAACCACACATTGTTAGGCTTTTATTTTTCCTTGGGCTGGTATTGGACAATTTAACACTCCCCCTCAATACCAGCTCTTCCTCTTTGCACCATGTTGAGTTGACGACGAAACATTTCAAATTTGTTGATACTCAAACCTTTTGTGAATAAATCTGCCATTTGATCATCTGTCTTGATCTGCTTCATTTCAATCTCTTCTTGTAGAACCTTTTCTCTGATAAAGTGATAATGCACTTCTATATGTTTGGTTCTTGCGTGAAAGACTGGATTTTCTGCCAAACGAATTGCTGACTGGTTGTCGCAATACAACGGAACTGCATAATCTACTGGTTGATGTAGATCACTCATTAGTTGTATCAACCACGTACACTCTTGAGCTGCCATTGCTGCTGCTCGATACTCAGCTTCGGTAGTTGACAATGATACCGTTGGTTGTCTCTTACTGCACCAAGAAATTGTTCCAGAACCAAGTTTAAACATGTACCCAGTTGTTGATCTCCTGGTGTCATGATCTCCTGCATAGTCAGCATCACAATAACCAACTAACTTACAGTCTTCACCTTTCTTGTACAAAAGACCATAATCTATTGTACTTTTCACATATCTCAGTATTCGTCGAACTGCTTCTAAATGAGGCTTCTTCGGATTTTGCATATACCGACTCATCACACCAACTGTATAAGAAATGTCAGGTCGAGTCAAGGTTAAGTAGATCAGGCTACCTACCAATTGTCGATACATAGTTGCATCTTCCAAGTCTTTGCCTTCAAGTGCACACATCTTGCCATTTGGTTCCATCGGTGTTGAAATTGGCTTGCTCTCGAGCATTCCAAACCTTTTTAGCAAATCTTTAGAATATTTTTGTTGACAGAGAAATATTCCTTCTTGTCTGTGATCAACCTCTAGACCAAGAAAGTGCTTGAGTTGTCCAAGTTCTTTCATTTGGAAACGAACTGATAAATTCTCCTTGGTTTGAAGAATTTCTGCCTCATAATCACCAGTTATGATTAAATCATCCACATATATCAATACGATAGCTAGTTTTCCTCCATTAGCTTTGACAAACAAGCTGGAATCTGCAGGTGTCACTGAATAACCACTATGAGTTAAAAATTCAGCAATCTTACCATACCATGCTCTAGGTGCTTGTTTCAATCCGTAAAGTGCCTTTCGCAGCTTACACACATGCTCAGGATGATTTTGGTTTTGAAATCCCAATGGTTGAATCATGTAGATTTCCCGATCTAGCTCTCCATGAAGGAATGCATTCTTCACATCCATCTGCCACAAGTTCCAGTCTTTGTTGGCTGCAAGGGCAAGTAGGACTCGTACGGTTGTAAGTCTTGCCACCGGACTAAACGTTTCATCATAGTCTAGCTCATACTTCTGAGAGAAACCACGAGCCACCAACCGTGCCTTGTACCTTTCAATCGACCCATCTGGACGATGTTTTATCTTGTAAACCCACTTGCAGGATATGGGTTTCACATCTCTTGGTTTTGGCACTAGATCCCAAGTCTGATTCTGCTCAAGCGCAGTGATCTCTTCTTTCATAGCCATAATCCACTCAGAACTCTGTGATGCTTCTTCAAACGTCTCAGGTTCTGTTGCAATTGGTTCTTCCACTATGGCTGCATTAGCATATTTGGGATTTGGCTTCCGTGCTCTTGTTGTCCTTCGGATTTGTGATTGTGGAGATGGTTCTTCCACTTCACTCGATCTAACATCTGGTTGATACACACCAGTTTGCCAAGGACTCTGGACTAACACTTGCTCGTCATCGTTATCATCACATAGGTCTTCTACTTCATCTGAAGTTGATTGAAGTTGGACAATATACTCTCCCATTTTCTGTTGTAACATGTCTTCAAATTCTTTTGAATCTGACAACACCTCCTTTTCTGAGGACCACCAAGAAGATGCTTCATCGAATACCACATTGCGTGAAGTGTAACATCTTCCACTTGTAGGATCACAACATTTCCATCCTTTCCTTTGGTTGTCGTATCCCACAAAGATACACCTAGTTGCTTTCTTATCAAACTTGCTACGTAAATGATCAGGAACAAATACATAACATACACAACCAAATACTCGAAAGTAGCTGACTGAAGGTTTCATTTTCCACAATTTCTCAAAGGGGGAAACAAACTCTAACCTTGGTTGAGGAAGTTTGTTGATCACATGGGTTGCGGTTCTCATAGCTTCGGCCCAAAATCTTCCGGGTACATTCTTTGCATGTAGCATACTCCGACAAATTTCTGCAAGATGCCGATTCTTTCTCTCTGCTACACCATTCTGTTGTGGTGTATTGACACAAGTATACTGATGACGTATGTTGCATTCTCGTAGGTATTGAGAGAATTCGCCTGAGCTATATTCTCCTCCATTGTCTGTGCGCAAGCAACATATCTTCTTTCCCACTTCTCCTTCAACTATCTCTTTGAACTCTTTAAACTTTGAGAAAGTGTCAGACTTTTCTTTCATAAAGAAAACCCACACATACCTGGAGAAATCATCAATAAACGTCACCATGTACCGCATTCCACTAATTGATGGTTGCTTAACGGGTCCAAATACATCAGAGTGAACTAACTCTAATGGTTCTTTTGCTTTAAACTTTGACTCCTCGTATGGCAATTGGTGTGCTTTACCATATTGGCATCCTGCACAAACTGTGTCTGTTCTTATGTCAAGCTGAGGAAGTCCCTTAAGCATCGACTTCTTCATCATCATACTTAGCTTGGAATAACTAACATGACCTAACCGCATGTGCCATAAATCTGCTGTATCGCTCCTTCTTGTCTTGTCTACATATGCTGACTCTGCTGACATCACGTAGACTGACTCCAGACGTCGTCCTTCCATCATCGGCTGTCCTGAGATTTTGAGATCACGATATACCTTCACATCCCTTGGACCAAACAGAATATGGTGACCTGACGATGTTAATTGTGCCACTGAAAGCAAATTTTTCTTCATGCCTTGGACATGGTAAACATCTTGTAGTGGTACCTGATTATGACTATATCGAGGTGCTACTACCGTCTTACCGATGTGAGTAATCGGTAATCTTGAATTATCAGCTGTCACAACAATGCGATTTCCCTTGTATTCTGACAGGTTCTGCAACTTCTGTTTATCGCCTGTCATGTGATTTGAGCAACCTGAATCGACAATCCAGTCATTCTCATAGTCAATTCGGTCAGCCGTTGTTACTGTGAGAGCTAACTCTTCCTCTTCCATAGCAAAAAATGCTTCAGCGTCCCAATCATCTTCGCTTTTCTCCTTTGTACTAGAAGTAACAGCATTGCTCTCAGCGGGCCTTTTGTTAAACCAACAATCTTTTGCCATGTGACCTTTCTTGTCACAGTTGTAACAGTTACCTTCAAATCTTTTATTGTTGCTACGATTCTTTGAAGCTCCCCCTGGACGAGAGCTCCCTTCTCCTTGATGACTTTTTGTCTTGTCACCATACTTTTTAGATCCACCACCGACGTGCTGTTTGAATTTGCCTTTGCTTTTGTTGGTGTAGAGTGCTTCCTCTTCACTTTTCAACGAGACCCCTCCCATTTGCTTGGCCATAGATTCTTGACCAACAAGCAAATTTTCAAACTCTACAAGTGATGGTTGAGTTGGCCATCCTTGTATAGCGGCAACGAAGCTGCGATATTCGGGCCTCAAACCATGGATAATTATTCTTTTTACCCTGGTATCTCCAATAGCAGCTGTAGGATCTAAATCAGAAATTTCACGGCATAACGTTTTTACCTTGTGAAAGTATTGAGCAATCGGTATATCTCGTTGTGCAACTGATAACAATTCATTCTCAAGAAGTTGAAGTCTTGTGTCATTCTTTCTCGAAAAGAGTGCATCTAAAGTATCCCACGCTTCTTTTGGCGTTTCTAGCTTTTGTATGTGTTCCAACATTTCTTCTTCAACTGTGGTCTTAAGGGCAAACATGGCTTTACCCACTTTAATCTTCCATTTGCGCAAGGTTCCTTGAGCATCTTCTTGCTCGGGCTTCGTAACTTCACTACCACCAACGACTTCCCAAAGGTCTTGACCTTGTAGGTAAGACATCATACACGTCTTCCACGTGTTGTAATTTTTGTGATTGAGCTTCTTGATTCCTCCAACTACTTGAAGATCACCCATCGTGTCGGCAAGACTAACAATACCGAACAAGCTTGATTTTGAGACACAAACTTGTAGAGTACAAACTCCTCACAACTCAAGAACGCTCAAACCAAAAATAGTACCTGAATAACTATTTCACCGTGAATAGTACCGTATACGTGAACAGTATTGTACGTATGTCGTACACTAGAACAAATCCAGTATACGTTAACAATTACTGCAAAAGTATACAACCACACGTATGAATAGTAACCGTATCTGTGAATAGTGACCGTATACTGGAACAGTGACCGTAGCCCGTGAATAGTGCACCAGGTAGGTTCCCAGGAAAGAGAGGTGGGTCACTGATAGACACACTTAAATACCAAGTCTTTCCTAGCCAAAACTTCCCTAGACACTTTCACACTACCACACTTTATTTCCAGCAACAAGAATAATTCTTTTCTGATGTGGAAGATCAGACAATACTGCAACCACAGAGCATACTAAGAACCAACACTTTCACTGCAGCGGAATAAGGACCACGAACCAATGGCTCTGATACCAATTGTTGAGAAAAGCTTAGAGTAGATAACTCTAATTTTACCACTCAAAGAAGAAAGTTTAGATTTTAGGAAAACTCACAAATGCTCACACTTCACTCTAGACTACACTCTTTAGAGAAGAACTCCTTAGGAAAACTTAGAACTTTTATTGCTTATTGAAGCTTACTACTTGATGATTTACAAATGCAAGGGAGGGGGGTATTTATACAATACCAAGACAAACACAAGCCACACAAATATAAAATCTAAATAAATTACAACCACCCATTGTTGTTTAATAACAACCACACATTTAAATCACACAACTACAACCACACATTAAACCACACAACTACAACCACACATTAAACCACACAACTACAACCACATATTAAACCACACAATTACAACCACACATTAAACCACACAATTGCAACCACACATTAAACCACACAATTGCAACCACACATTGTTAGGCTTTTATTTTTCCTTGGGCTGGTATTGGACAATTTAACACTTCTAACTACTTCACATACTGAATAATCCATTACATCTCTTCATACACTGCTTTGTTTTCTATCTCATGCACATCTACTAACGTTTTTTTAATTATCAGGTAAACATTTTGACACATACTGCAGACGTAGCCTTAAGTGAGGAGCAGCTTGCTGCAATGGAAAAGTTGAAAATGAAACACAAGGCACAAGATGAAAAGGAACGTTTAGAGAGAGAGAGAGCCCATTCGGTTAAAGAAGGCCTTGATGCAGAAAGGAGCAATCCGGGAAATAAGATGGATGTTGTGGAACTCACAGATCAGAAAGATCACTACTCGGGTAATAATATACTTGATGTTTCCAGAGATGAGCTTGGAGCTAGAATTCCTGGCCTCTCCACCAGGGGAAAGGAGACAGGTGCGGCCCTATGGGACATTTTTAGGAGGGAGGATGTTCCTAAACTGGAAGCTTATCTTAGGAAGCACTCTAAAGAATTCAGGCATACCTATTGCTCCCCAGTTGAAGAGGTCAGCATTTAAACATTTCCTGTAGTTAGCAGTTGTTACCCTTCCTTAAGAGAGGGTTGAGATCTCCTATCTCCTATCACCTCTTACTCTTCCTCAAATGCATTGAAAGAAACACTTCCTTAAGTGACATTTGCTCTACGTTCTTGATGGTTGGGTTTATGATCAGGTAATCCATCCAATTCATGACCAATCATTTTACCTAACTGCGGAGCACAAAAGGAGACTGAAGCAGGAATTTGGTTAGTACAAGGAATGCATCTTTGATGTTTAATATAAAAACTTCGTCAATATTGGGTTCCTCATGTGAGTGTTTTATGCTGTCTAGGAATTGAACCGTGGACGTTTGAGCAAAACCTTGGAGAGGCTGTTTTTATCCCTGCTGGATGTCCACACCAAGTTAGAAATTTGAAGGTACTAATACATCCATCCTCATTGTATGTTCTTATGCAACTCTGTTTGTGGTCTCCTATGTTGCTCCGACTTTTTATTTTTCTTGAAGTACTCATGTCCGACACCCGTATCCAACGCATATTTAGACATGGGTATGATGAAGATATGACTCTCCAAAGACCCTCCAAATACTTGGAATAACTTAGAAAAAACTGAATATACCCGTATCCGACACTCACACCTGAGTCCGAGTAACATAAGTGGTCTCTCATAGTTTTGTTTCCACAGTCATGCACCAAAGTAGCTGTAGACTTCGTGTCTCCCGAAAATATCAAGGAGTGCCTCCGTTTAACCGAGGAGTTCCGCCAACTACCCAAGAACCATAGAGCCAGAGAAGACAAACTTGAGGTACATCCTTTCATTGATGTTTTTACACTTTGTAGTAATTGAATTGTTTTTGCTCTTCCCAAACCTTATTTGCATACCGTTTCATGTAAACAGATCAAGAAAATGATAACTTATGGAGTAGAACGAGCTGTTAAAGAATTATCAGAACTGATATCAACTCCAAAATGAGCCCCCTTGAAAGCTTATCCGGCCTTTCTGTTGGTAGAGTAATAAAAGACAATCTGGGCTGGATACTAGCTTTCTGTAAATTCATGGATATGGGAAAATATCTTTATTCTGCCCCGGGATTTAACTTAACTTTTTGTACACAGCCTCAGTTGGAATTTTTCTGGTACTAATAAGGTTTTAATAAATACCACCATCTTTTACTGTTCATCTCTTATATCCTCATCTCTCGTGCCTGTCCTGCAATTGCAAAGCCTGGCTAAACAAATGAGCAATTGCAAGCAAAAGATTTATAGTGTCCTAAAATTATTAACCAATGTAAAAGTACTTTCTATTAAGGATTATTATTTGAGAAATTATTTCAAATTTTTAGAATATACTAGCGAGATTAATAAGCTGACATATATACTTTATAATATATTTAAAAAGTAAAAAAATAACTTAAAAAGATGGGATATGTGTCAGTTTTGCAAGAGACAAACAATTAAGGCAAATCCAGCTCTTAGACGGGTTAAGACACAACAAAAATAAAGGTTATCTGGCTGCCAGTGACCGACTCTGACCGCTGGTGCACCAGATTGGTGCTTCAAGCTATTGCTTTTGGGTGCTGAACTTACTTTCGGATTTTCTCATCAACTTTCATCATTCGTTTATCTTAGTTATCTGAACCACCTTTTTTCTGGAATTGAAAGTCAAGTCATTCTCTGCTTCAAAAGAATTTCTTTGTACTTATCACCGGGTTCTAACCGCCATGGAAATAAGTACAAACTCCTCAAGCTCAGTAAAGACAGTTAGAGGTTCTGAGCTTCAGCAAGAAGGATCAAGGGAGCTCAGCAATGGTGATTTTCCTCCTCTCCAATCAGGGGAGAAGCAGAGGGGAAAAGCATCGATGCCAGCTGGGGAGGAGTTAGTTATAACTAACTCTGCTGATGTGGCTTCTCATGATTGGAGGAAATTATTCTCAGCTTCGACTGATCAAACACTTCAATTCTTTCCCCCAAACAGACTTGATGGACAGTTTACTGTGAAACCACCTGCAGAGGTCTTCGATGAGGGGGCTCAACAATGGCAGAACTCGATTGTGGCACAATTTATTGGGAGAGCACCAAATTTTAGCCTATTCCAAAGACTTGCAAGCTTACTTTGGGGAAAGGCAGGGGAAGTTACGGTGCGACCAGCAGGACCAAACCTGTATATCATTCAACTTCTTTCTCCAGAGGTTAGGGATTGGGTGCTGGAACATGGTCCATGGCATATACAGAACAAGCCTATCATTGTCCGGAAATGGGAACCAGGTATGAAATCCTTGGAATTTTTTATGGATAAATTGCCAATTTGGATTCACTTGGGAAATGTCCCGCTTGAACTGTACACCAATAGAGGCCTAAGCTACATTGCTAGCGCTGTAGGAAATCCCCTCTATATGGACAAAATTACTGCTGGAAAACAGAAATTAGCTTATGCTAAGGTCTGTGTAGAAATAGATGTAGGGACTGACATCCCACAGACTATAGAGGTTGAGATGCAGGATGACTCTCTTATATCTATCTCGGTGGTTATTCCCTGGATGCCTCAGAAATGTACCCATTGTGGTACATTTAGGCACTCTGAGAAGACCTGCACAGTCATGCCTAAGAAGGCTAGTGCAAAGGTATGGATACCTAAGAGGAAGGAACCCCTTGAGGTGATTGCAGGACCAGTGGATCTCACTGAGTCCATTAGGGAAGAGGAAGAACAAAGGAGAAGGGGGAAAGAAGTGGCTCCTACTGACAATGAAACAGTCGAGAGGGCAAATGATCAGGTATTTGATAAGGGATCTGAGGCAAAGAAGTCCCCTCAAGGAAGAGCAGGCTCAGTAAATAGATTTGCAGTCTTAGAATCAGAGGATGAAAATGAAGAAGACATGCAAATGGAAGAGGACTCCGAACCAAAATGGGAAGGTAAGATATGTTACTCCCCAAGAAAGCCAAGAGCAGCTGCAGCTGGGGTAGCAGATTTGATGAAAAACCTTAAAAATAGGAGGAAAGGGCCATTTGATAAGGGAAGGAAGCTAGTGAGAACAGGGGTGCCTGTTCCTGGAGGTCAATCTTCAACAAGCCAATCCTGAACATTCTCGTGTGGAATGTTCGAGGGCTAAATTGCCCTATGAAGCAGAAAGCAGTGGCTAGAAGGATACAATTACTGAAGATTGAAGTGGTTTGTCTCTTGGAGACAAGAGTAAAGCAACACAACATGCAACCTATCATTGACAAATGGTTTAGAGGCTGGAATATGTTAACAAATTACACTGAAGCATGCAATGGAAGAATATGGATGCTTTGGAAGGATCATTTAAATCTTGGGTTGATGGGAAGAACAGATCAGTCCATTACTTGCCAGATTTCTCAGACTGATTGCAGGTTCTATCTAACTGCTATCTATGGGAAGAATGAAGGTATTGAAAGGCGGAAGTTATGGGCCCACTTGACATCCCTACAGAGCTCTATATCTGATGAACCATGGCTGCTTGCTGGGGACTTCAATGTGGTCAGTCATCTTGCAGAAAGCTCAAAATTCAATGGAAATCAGACCATCACATCTGATATCAGAGAGTTCCAGAATTGCATGCATCAGTTATCCATTGATGATCATGCTTATGTTGGACCTCCATTTACATGGTCCAACCACCAAGAGGCACACTTGGCAAAGAAATTGGATAGAGTTCTGGTTAATGGAGATTGGTTTCCCCTCTTCCCTAATTCCTATGTGGAATTCATCCCCCCTGAGGTGTCAGATCACTGTGCTGCACTTATAAATCTGAACCAGGCAGGAGTCTCCCTCCCTAAGCCATTTAAGTTCTTTAACTTCTGGACTCGACATCCTGAGTTCAAGGCCATTGTTGAGAAATCCTGGAGAGAGGAAGTCTCGGGTTCCCCCATGTCCAAACTTCACCAAAAACTCAAGAGGCTTAAACAGGTGCTTAGAAAGTTCAACTTTAATCAGTATGGGGAGATCTCATTGAAGGTAGCAGCAAAACGAAAGGAACTTGAAGCAGTTCAGCTGGCAGTGTTATCTGATCCTACAGCTGATCTAATAGCACAACAGTCAATTTTGATTAAAGAGTTCCAAGAGCTCAGCGCTGCTGAAGAAAGCTACTTCAGGCAAAAATCCAGAATATGATGGATTCAAGAAGGAGACCAAAACACTCGGTTCTTCCACAAGATGATGGTTGCAAAGCAAAGTTGTAATTCCATAAGATCCCTCACAGATGCCAATGGGAACAAATTGGAAACTTTCCAGCAAATCTCCAATGAAGCTGTTGGATTCTTTCAGAACCTTATTGGCACAGCTGACACTGGGGTCACTGGATGCCCTCCTAATATTTTAACTGAGCTTCTTCAAGCTTCAGTTGCTGAGGAGGAGAAATTATCCTTAACAAGGCCAATCACCAGAGAAGAGATCAAAGCCACAATATTTTCACAGAATGGTGACAAGGCGCCTGGCCCAGATGGATACACAGCAAAATTCTTCCAGGAAACATGGACCATTGTGGGGAATGATGTCTTGGAAGCAATACAATCATTTTTTGATACTGGGAACCTGCTGCCAGCTTTCAATGCAACCATTATCACCTTAGTGCCTAAATGTAAGAATCCAAGCAATATCAAAGAGTTCAGACCAATTGCTTGCTGTTCAGTGATCCACAAGTGCATCACTAAAATTCTTGCCAATAGGTTTAAGCAGTTGCTCCCTTCGATTGTTAGCCAAAGCCAATGTGCATTTATACCGGGCAGGTGTATAAATGACAATGTGTTGCTGGCCCAGGAGCTAGTGAGAGGTTATGGAAGGGCCTCTTTGTCACCTAGATGTGCACTCAAGATTGATCTACAGAAGGCCTTTGATTCCCTTAGCTGGAACTTTGTCCTGGCTGTCTTAGCAGCTTTAAATTTTCCTGAGAAGTTTATATGTTGGATCAGGAACTGCCTCACCACTCCCAGATTCTCCATTTCCATCAATGGGGTTCTGGCAGGGTACTTCAAAGGAACCAAATGAGTCAGGCAAGGTGACCCTCTATCACCTTACCTTTTTGTGTTGGCCATGAATGTGCTATCAAAACTGCTGGATGCAGCAGTAAAGCATGGGATCTTTGCCTTTCATCCCAAGTGTAAAAGGATAAACCTCACCCACCTTTGCTTTGCTGATGATCTCCTAATATTCTCCAAAGGAAGTTTGGACTCAGTGATTGGAATTCAACACACCCTGCAGCTTTTCTACTCATTTTCTGGGCTTCAGATTAACAGTGGGAAAACAGAGATCTTTTCTTCAGGAATCCATAGAGTTGAATTGGATTCTATCCAGGAAATCTCGGGATTCAAATTAGGCTCTCTTCCAGTCAGGTACCTTGGTGTACCATTGGTGACGAGGAGGTTGACAGAGAAGGACTGTGAGCCATTGCTGGGCAAGATCCTAGTAAGAATCAATGGATGGGCAGTGAAATGGCTATCCTATGCAGGAAGGCTACAACTCATCCAATCAGTGCTTTTTAGCCTTCAAAACTACTGGTGTAGGCAATTTATCTTGCCAAAGCAAGTTCTGAAGAAGATCTCCCAGATATGTGCTTGCTTCTTCTGGAAAGGGAACGAGGGATCAGTAAAGGGAGCTAGGGTGAGCTGGAGGCAAATTTGTATGCCAAAAGCTGAAGGGGGATTGGGACTCAAAGATTCCATATCATGGAATCAAGCATGCATGATGAGAAATCTATGGGCCATCCTAATATCAGCAGGATCATTGTGGATTGCTTGGGTCCAGGCTTATGTGCTGAAGGGAAGGGATGTCTGGCAAATCCCTGTTCCTGAGAGTAGCAGCTGGGCATGGAAGAAGTTAATGCAATTAAGGCATAAGATTCAGCAACTTCCAGCACAGCAGGGAGGAAACAGATGGCCATTTCCAGGAAACAAATATGATGTAAAAGCTGTATGGAATGCACTCAGACCAAGAGCAGAAAAGGTGGCATGGCATAGGTTGGTATGGTCTCCACACCTCATTCCCAGACATGCGATTATATCCTGGATGGCAGCACTGAACAGGCTGCCAACAAAGGAGAGAATTGCATCATGGGGGCTTGCAGTGGATGAACTGTGTGTTCTTTGCAAAGAGGAGAAAGAAACTCGTGATCATCTCTATCTGGGATGCCCTTACTCTGCATCTATATGGCAGCAAGTGCTTCTGAGCTCCAAGGTCAGGAGGAGAGTGAAAGGATGGGAAGAGGAAGTGAAATGGGCTACTAAAAAGCTGAAGGGGAAAGCATTGATCACTATAATTCTAAGAATGGCATGGAATGCATTTGTATATGAAGTGTGGAGAGAAAGAAACAACAGAATCAAGAAGATTGAAGAACCCTCTTCAAAGGTGCTGGAAAGAATCAAGGATTCGGTCTCTATAAGATTAAAGGGGCTACGTTGTATTGCAGCTGATTCAATCAATGTCGAGCTATGCAATGGCTGGAACTTGAATTCTGATATGTTTGTTAGATAGAATTGGTTGTTATGGTTTGTTTCCTGCTATGTTGTAAATGGTTCTTTTGTAGCAGCTATGCTGCTATGTTGTAAACAGTTTGTAGCAGCTATGCTGCTTCTTGGATAATAAAAACTTCAAATTATCCAAAAAAAAATAAAGGTTATCAACTCGATTTTGTAACAAATTGGTTATTCAAAAGAATTTTTGTGATTATTAACGCGATTTCGTAATTAATCGGTTAATCAAAAGAATTTTCATATAAACTAAACTTTCGTTTATACATCTCGATTTTGGGCGATTAATCAAACTCAAATACAATCAAAAGTGAAATTAGATTTTGATTTAACAAAAATTTTGAAAATTGAAAGCGAAAATATAATAGGATGAAAAAAAAAATCAATAAAAGATGGATAGAAAAATTTATTTGTAAAGTGAAAAAATTTCATTATCATGCATTAAGAACTTTTATTATTTTATAGACCAAGTTTTGAACTTAATAACTATATTGATTTTTTTTATATACTTAATGAACATGTAATAACTTGTTTATAAATCCAAAAACTCACTCGTTTGTCCCATTAAAATGATATAAAAACATTGTGAAAGAATATTAGAAAACAAAGGTTTTTTTTTTTTAAATATATATATATATGATTATTGGCATCAGTAAGGACAACACATTTTTTAAGATATATTTAAAAACAAATCGCTTATAGAGTTTAAAAAACTCTACCGTCAATATATCAAAGACACTAATATATCAATGGGACTATCATGGCATTTTCTTTTTGGTTAATTTTTTAATTTTTTTGGGAATAAAAAGTATTTTAAAATAAGTTTTTTTATTTATTTATGAAATTAGTATGATATATAGTAAAAATTATAATCATAATCGAATAATTTTTAGATTTCAATTGAAAACCCAATTAGAATTACTTATTATGGATTATTATCTAGTACACTTCAGATCTAAATTCCACCAACAGGGTTAATAGGTTGACACATATTTTAAGGGTATAATAAAAAAAATGGGATATGTGGTAACTTCTTAATCCGTTTATGAAGTTAAAAAATTTACACTATCAGTGTATCAAAAAGAACACTTTAATATATTGAAAATGTTTCTGATCGAGCTTCCAAATAAAATCTTATTGTATATAAAAAAAATAAACCAATAAACAAATCAAATCAACAATCAATAAATAATTAGGTAGAATTCACACTAATGAGATTTAAATCTAAAATCTACTTATTTCAAAACTCCCTCTTATCAGTCAAACAAAGTGTTCATTACAAAGAATAAAAAAGTTTTATGTTCTAACTTCCCCTCCTTAATTAAGGGATACCTAACTTTATTTTTAGATCCAAAAATTGCAAATTTCTCAAAAATTTCCATGGATTCATCATGAAAATTTATAATCTAAAAGAAAGAAAGAAATTAGAATAATGAAAACAATATGAAAAGTACAAATCATGCAAGTTAAATCTTTTATATGAAAAGTACAAATCATGCAAGTTAAATCTTTTAGGAGAGAACTTAGATAGAACTTACCTTACAACATCTTTCCAACAAAAAAGAAGTAAAGCACTCCAAGCAAAAAAAAAAAAAAAAACACTACTATCTAAAGCCTTCTCATCTTCCCAAGAGAGATCTAAGATCTCTATTCTCACTCTCTAATCCCTTATTCTAGGCTTTCACATACAAAATAATAGGGGTTAGAGGCCTCCTTATTTATGCTAATTAATTATTTAGGGTTTCATGTTTTTTTAGGAGATGACAAAATTACCCTTCCTCTAGAATCCTAACAATAATAGATTTGTTTGAATTAGTCCTGAGTAGGAGTGTGATACAAGTAATTGATAATTATATATAAAAAAAATCTAAGTCATTGAATAGGAGTGTGATACAAATAAAGAGATTGTTTTTGATATATTGACAATTGAGTTTTTTAACTTTACAAACGTGATTAAAAATTTATCACATGTCTTATTTTATTTTTTTAATATATTCTCTAAGAATATGTCTTATCTTGTTAATTTTGCTAATCCGCTTGTGAAATTTAAAAACTCTACTGATGGATGAGATAATTTGTCTTAGATTATATGGAGGGAACCCGACAAAGATGCTTATTGCATTCATTAATGCAGCATACAAGGTTTTATTCATTGAACAAATGGAGCTTGAATTTTTCTCTCTTTCTCGATTAGCTAAACTAAATATATGGCTGATCCTTATACTGATTTTGGTACACAGAATTAATGACATGAATAATTTTGGAAGCCCTCTTATGGGGCTCTTCCACTTCTTGAGTTTGATATGTATTTGTTTAGGAATAGTATTTTGTTGGCTTTTAATTACCTTGTGATATCCTGGAGGGTAATTGGGTTTACGTTAAACCTAGCTAGAGTGTGCAATCTACAGGTCTGAAGCAAAGTTGAACATGCTTGTGATCTACCTACGTAAGTTGTTTAGCTACTACTTTGCTCACACATATGGGGCAAGCGTTGGAAAATTTTCTTTTGCGACATTGGCTTTCAATCTTATTTAACTTTTAGTTACATCCTGTTAAATCACTTTTTGTTTGATGTCTAGAAGAATGCCGCCCCCATATTCTTCAGTTTTCTGTTTGATGGTTGTCTTTGTTCATTTGTGATCTGATTTTTTTTTTTTTGACTTCGTGTCATCAGTGGGATAAACATCCAAAATCCATTATTGAACCATTTGTCTTGTTGCTTTCACCTTATGCACCTCACATGGCTGAGGAGCTTTGGTCTCGCCTTGGTCATCCAGATTCAATAACATATGTGCCCTTCCCCTAGGTATAATTTCTGTTCACAACTCATCTTTTTAGTCACTTCCTGTAGGACGGAGGGGAGGGGAGGGGGGGGGGGGGGGTGTGATTACCTCATAATCTTGTTCATGCTCCAAATGACAGGCTGATCCTATCTACTTGAAATAATCAACCATTGTCCTACCAGTCCAAATAAATGGAAAGACTAGGGGTACAATTCAGGTTGAAAAGGATGTTCAGAGGAAGATCTTTCAACTTAGCCTCACAAGATGAGAAACTCTCCAAGTATCTCGATGGGAAACCTATCAAAAAGAGAATATTTGTTTCCTGGAAAGATCTTAAATGTTATCTTGGATCGACAAAACGTCAAGGTGGGTGTCCAATAATCCTCATGGCCCTAGTACTTATATATATATATATATATATATATATATATATATGTGCCCACATTTTTAAGTGCAGAGAAACAGATTTGAGTTCACATTCTTATTCAACTTGGCAAGCATCTATCCTGGAAACGAATGCATATGTCAAAGAGAAAAAGGTGAGAATGCTTTATGTTTTGAATCAAATCTTTTATTGTTGCATACGAAGTGAAAAAGAGAAACAGATTGCACTGGCTTTGAACATTTTTACTACTGTTTTTTTTTTTCAGGAATATGACAGTTCCCTGGAGGATTGCTCATTTTAAGAAGTGGAATTTTTTTTTATATAAAAGAAGTTATAGATATTAGATATTAGATTTTAAATTTCAAATTTATTAAATATTATTTCTTAAAAATGACTGTATGAACCAACAAAGTGAAATGTGGAGGATCCACATATCCATGTATATATATTGGGCAATTGACTCTTAGAATGAACGTCCAATAATTTTTGTCAGAAGAAAATAAAACGGTAAAGATTTGTATTTGATTACACTAACCGTGAATTTTACACTGATACTTGCAAAATTCTCTAGAGATTATTTTGACTTAAATTGGGCTGGGCCATAAGCTCTAAAACAGGCCCAATTAACCATGTAGTTTAATCTTAAAATTTCTTTGGTCGGCCGGTAAGTTAGAAAATGGCAAAGAAAAAAAAAAGAAAAGAAAATGCCCTTCATAGTCAATTTCCCTGTAGAGGCTTTGGACTAGAGAAGAGAATGGAAGAGACGACACGACAGTCAGCAAGCCAACGCGGAAATTCTCCACAGATTTTTAAATGCTTTCTTTTTCCGTCTTTCTCTCTCTCTGTTTCTAAAGACTTCTTATTCGATAATTTGAATATTTGATCAATTATAGTATATATATACTAATAGTATTTATAAAGATGATATTGTTTTTACGTAAGGTGTGATCGGTTGCAGGACGAAGCATGTCGAAGAAAGCCTCAGCTCCAGTACCAGTGCGTCACGTCATCTGGTTAGGCTGGAAACTCGTCATCCTCCTTTCCCTCGCTCTTTGCTTCTTCGCTCTCCTCCGTCTCCATTTCTCGCCCGCCATCTCTTCTTTCCCTAACTCTTTCTCTCGTTCGCCTGCGAGATCTCGAATTACTCGCTCGAACTTCGACGGTCCTCCTAAGATCGCCTTCCTTTTCCTGGCCCGCCTCAACCTCCCCTTAGATTTCCTATGGGGCAGCTTCTTCGAGGTCAGTTCTGTCTTTTACCCCCCTCCCTTCTTTCCTTTTTCTACTCTCCCGAAATTTCCGCAAATTTTGATGTGGGACTCTGTTACAGAATGATGACGCGGCCAATTTCTCCATTTATATACACTCGGCACCTGGCTTCGTCTTCGACAAGTCGACTTCGCGGTCGCATTTCTTTTACGACCGGCATTTGACTAATAGCATTCAGGTGATTACTCGTCGAAAATGCAAAAAAAAAAAAAAAAAAAAAAAAAAACTTTGTTTAGTTAAGTTAAACTCAATAAATATGGTTTACCTACGTGCGTTGCAGGTGGTATGGGGGGAATCAAGTATGATAGAAGCAGAGAAATTGTTACTTGCAACTGCTTTAGAGGATCCAGCAAATCAAAGATTTGCTCTTCTCTCTGACAGGTTTGTACTTTTTAACAAATTACTAGTTTTTTTTTTTTGTGTGTTTAATTTATATTATAACTAATTAAATAAAGAGTTTTTTACAGCAATTTGTTTATGTTTATGTAGTTGTGTCCCTCTATACAACTTCAGCTATATATATGGATATCTGATGGCTTCTTCTAGGAGTTTCGTGGACAGGTAGATGGAAGGCCTTTTTCATTCTTGAGGTGCCAAGAATTGATTTTTTTCTTTCTTTCTATTTTGTGCATATGGTTTTAATTAAAAGAGAAAGAAGAAGAAAAAAAAAAGGAGTTGTATGAGTTTTAAGCTGGTTCTTGTTTGATTTGAAGAAATAATTTTTTTTGCAGCTTTGTTGATGTAAAGGATGAGCGTTACCACCCAAAAATGTCGAATGTAATACCAAAGGACAAGTGGCGAAAAGGATCTCAGGTTATTTATTGGAAATGTGGATGAATTGATCTGAGACATCAAAATTTGAAGAACTTCTTAATAGCTTTAAAAAGAGCCTCTTAATACCCCGTCTAATTCCTTTTGCAAAAAGGGGCTTGTTTTGAATAACGCCTCTCTTGTCTGCCAAATATATTTTCTGTATAACTGGCTTTAACTTCGAGAATTGCTTTTGTATTAAAATGCCATTTGCCTCTTGTCCTGGTTGCAAAGCCAACTTATTTAAGCAGCCACTAAAAAAAATGATGAATTGCTCATGTTTCCATAATTATTGTGCATTTTATGAGCTTCAATACCCATATTTATCGTGTCAATTGAATTTCACTTGTTTCGTATTTGCAGTGGATCACTTTGATAAGGAGTCATGCAGAAGTCATTGTAGATGATGAGGTTGTTCTTCCAGTCTTTAAGAAATTCTGCAAGGTATGCAGTTGATTGTATCATGTGTTCATTTTCAATGGATTTCTCTTTTTGTTATTGTGAAATATTGCTATCCACAAATTATCCCTTTTTAGATATCTTTTTCCCCCTTCTTTGGCATTTAGCTTTGCTGCATACATGTTATGATAATATATGGGTCTTCTTTTGGTGATCTCCTAAACTTCTTAGCAAGGTTTGTGTATGTTTATCAAACAAATTAATGCTAGGATAAAAGAGGACAGTTGGTCTGAGTTAGATAACTAAGGCTTCTGTGTTATTTTCTTTCAAATACTCTTATCCACAAATTATCACTTTTTAGAACTTTTTTTCTTTCTTTTGGCATGTAGAAGCTGCATTAATAATGTATAGAGTCCTCTTTTTGTTTGATCTATTAAAGTAGAGAGTACTGCTCTGAAATGTTTATCAAATATATTAGGGCTTGGGTAAACGGGAAAGTGGGAAACTTTATTCTAAACTAGTCTAGTAGGGCGTCTATTTGATGCAATACACAACTCCCTATTGGTATTTTTCAGTTTCTTGTTATCATCTGCTCATCAATTGGATATGGAACATGAATCTGAAATTTAAATTTGCTTCTTGGCTTGCAGCGACGCCCTCCTCTGGACACTGTGAGTTCAATTCCCCAATGAATGCAACTAGGCTGACTAATCAGGGCCTTTTTTTTTACCTCTTTTCGATTCAGGGCCTAAACTTTATTACGTTAAGTTTTAGCATTCTCTGTTCTGTTATTTTTACATCATTGATTTTGTAGAGAGATCTGATTACTATACGTGTTGTACTTTTGTTTTGCAAATACTCTTGAGTTGAGTGTTGTTTCAGATTTTGTGTGATCGATAATATGTTTCTTTTGATGTGATTGATAACTTCATTTTAATTGAACAGAAACTTCAAAAGCAGCACAATTGTATCCCAGATGAACATTATGTGCCAACATTGTTTGCAGTAAGTGAATAATCAATATATATCCTATTCCCACTTTTTCTTTTTCCCCCACAATCTTCTCAGCTTTTAATGGTTATACTTCAATTCTGTTGTTGAATAAGTAAAATTGGTCTCTTTGATTTTGTCTTTGGCTTTTCATGATTTTGTTACATTTGGAATCATGTTTTCTAATTAGTCCTAGTTTTTTCTTTTCTCGTTAGATGAGTGAACTTGAAGATGAACTAGACCGAAGAACACTGACCTTTACCCTGTGGAATAAGTCTGCTCCAAAAACGGATGACAGGGCTTGGCATCCTATTACATTCAACTATGCAGATGCAAGCCCTAAACGAATCAAGGAAATAAAGGTTATCATTATGCCTCATGTTTACTGTTTGTTGGACAGGTTATAGGATGTATGGCCTGATATCTTTTTCCATATGAATTCTTCTATTTCGACTGAAGATGGAAATTTTTAAACAGTTTTGTTGGCAGTCAAGCTTCGATCTTTATAATTGCTCAATTTGGTTTGCTGATTTATTAATCCTATAATCTCTCTAAATTGACTTATTTGGTGTTGGGCTCCCCTTGTCTTTTGCTTATTTGAACAGGATATCAACCATGTATACAATGGGAATGACTTCCGGTCAGAGTGGTGTCGAACAAACTCTACATCTGTTCCCTGCTTTTTGTTCGCAAGGAAGTTCTCGCGAGGAGCTGCCATGCGCCTCTTGAGCGAGGGGGTGGTCGGCCCCTTTAACGTCTCCTCGTTATTAGGCAATCCCTTATGATCTCCAATCACAATTTCTTGCACCACCCAACTCTCAGCAGATCCACTTCTAAAAACAATTAGGGTGGCAAGCAGAATGCCTGCTCAAATTTTTGCTAATTATACTACACAATCTTTTATGAAGAATATCATGAGGCAGATAATGCTGTTTGATTAAAGAAGATTAGAGTTGGAAAATCAGAGATATTGAAGGAGTTGGATACAATGCCCACCATTTCTGGCGCTAATTGATCATATTGTTTACAATACATGCTAGGAAAAAAATTATTACATTCTTCTCTATAATTATTTTGGTGTAACATCTCCATAATTACAATGTTTTTACGAACAGTACCAGTATTTGACGTCTCTAAATATCAGCTAATTATGTTCTAGTATGACTTTTTTCTTTTTTATTTCAATTTTTTACTTCCTAATTAATTACTAGTATTATTTAGGCTTTAAGATGTCAGAAATTCATATATTTAAGAGATATATAAAGAAAATAGTACTTTAATCTAATTTTTAATTGCTAAATTGTTTTTTCTTTTGCTACATATTGATTGGAGGCGACAAAGTGGGTTCACAAATTATGTTCATTCCAAAAGATCAATAATTTTTTTATTTAAAGAAATTAACAATTAATTTATTCCTAAAATAGCAAAACAGTTAGCATTTTTTAGTTTTTTAAAAAAAAATATTTCTCTAAATAAGTCCTGTTTTGGGATTTTCTGCTTAATTATAATATATATTTTATATATAAAAATATCAACTTCAAAATTATCAAAATTATAAACAGTGAATGACATATATATTTTTACTAATTTTAAAAATTAATTATTTTATTTTTAATGTTAAATTTTAATTATTTTATCTTTAATAATGATTTTATTAATTTTTAATTATTTTATTTTTGATAATGATTTATTAATTTTTTATAAAAGTAGAAGCATGTAATAATTATTTTAATCATTATAAACTTGGAATTTTCTTCTTTGAACTTTTGTTTTTAATTTTTTGGCCAACTCTTTGAACTTTAGTTTAGTCACGCCTATTAAAAATTCTTAGAACATTAAATTAAGCAAAGGATTCTCTCTCCATTGAATATATTTATACTAGTTTATGCTATATGAGTGAATGATATAATAAGTCAATATTATTTACTTTGATATATTAATTCACTATTAATTTTTTTGGCATAAATACAAATTTAACCCTCGAACTATGCAACTTAAGTCATTTTGATCCATATTCTTTTATTTGGGTCAATTTGGCTCTCAGTTTATTATTTATGTCAATTTCATATAAATTTAACAAAAATTGATCACGTGCGAGCATGTGATTAACAATTTTGTTAAATTTAGGCTAATTTTACAAGGCTAAATTGACTTAAATTAATAGCATGGGAGCCAAATTGACTCAAATGAAAGAATAGGGGTCAAAATGATTAAATTTACATTGTTCGATGATCAAATTTATATTTATGCCTAATTTTTTTTTTTGTTGGTAAAGCCATATATTAGATTCTTATATTTTGTTATAGAATTATTACAAATATCATCAAAATGTCATCAAAATTGATACTTATTATATATTTATGTCAAAATGACTCATGTCTAACCTTATATGATAATATATATTATTTTAATTTAACATAATTTCATAATCCAAACATCCTATCATACTACTAATTTAATCTTAATAATCATATTTGGTTATATCTTAATGTTTTGATTCTCGTCAAGTAAATAATACTTAATGCTTTATCGTTTTCTGTGATCTAATAACTAGATAAATAAGATTTTGATTCTTAACAATTTTTTTAAAATATTGTTTCAAAATCCTATTATCGTTGTTCTTAACAATAAATTTGAAAGTGTTGTTGTCATAAAAAAAAATTTAATAAAAAAAGAAAATATATAAACAAAAAATACTCAAATTTTAATTTAAATAACAAAAATATTAATTGAGAAAAGTTTAATTTAATTAAAAAATTAATGTTTAAAAAAAATAAAAAAATAGTGAATATTTTATTAATTTAATAAAATAATATTAAAAATAAAATAATTAATTTAATAAAAAACTTTAATATGTAGTTCATTATTTATATTTTTGGAGTTAGATACTTTTATTTATAGTATTGATATTAATATACACACATTTAACACGTTATTATTGAAAGCATAACTTGAGTATAGGTGACCTCATCTAAAGTTTTGGGAGTTATAGAGTAAGCTCCTAAGTTTACGGTAAGTTCTATTACATATAAATATAACAAAATTACATAAATTATTAAAGAATATTATCATGTATTTATGTAACTGAAAATTGTTATATATTTATGCAATTTTTTTTTTACATATAAACATGATAAAATTATATAAATTATTAAAGAATATGTCATGTATTTATGTAAACTGAAAATTATCATATATTTATATAAAATTTTTTTTTTTACGTATAAACATGACATAAATTTTTGGAGCCAACAAAAAACTTATTTTAAGTGATTTTCCTTATAATTTTCTTAAAGTTTCGCCTCTCATTTTCTGCCAATGCTTTCCCTTGTTAGTATTAAAATTTTCCAGTATATTATTATTTCCCATATCTAGAAACTGATCAAAGAAAAAACTATTAGCATTGGGAAAAGTCAACGAGCCTAGGCTCGTGCAACCATGTTTTGTATAGCAAGGAAGAATATATTACCAAACAAAACGTAAAGAAAAAAAAAAGTATTTTGTCCTTAAATCGTGTTTGCCACCTACTCACTACTCAACTCTCCTATAAGGTTGTTTAGTTTAATTCTATAAGCTCCATGTCTCAAATTCACAACCCAATTAAGCCATGGCTTCCTTTACCTCTCTCCTATTGCTTTCATTTCTTTTCTCAAATTTTGCTTTTACTCCGCAAGCTCATTCACTAGAGGGCTACACCTCGAAACAACTAGCATACAATGTCCCCAGCATTGTCCCTAAGAAAGTTATGAATGTAATAGACTCTTGCTGGCGAACCAAGTCCAATTGGGCTACCAATCGCAAAGCCTTGGCTGATTGTGCGGTAGGCTTTGGCAAAGCATCAATGGGAGGGAAATATGGAGCAATATATGTAGTTACGAACCCTTATGATGATCCCATCAACCCTAAACCCGGCACACTTCGTTACGGTGTTATTCAATCCACTCCTCTTTGGATCATTTTTGCCAGAGATATGGTTATCAAGCTCAAAAATGAACTAATAGTGAATAGTTTTAAGACTATAGATGGACGAGGGGCTAAAGTAGAGATTGCATATGGACCCTGCATAACAATTCAAGGTGTTACCAATGTTATAATACATGGGATTAGCATTCATGATTGCAAGCCAGGGAAGTCTGGTCTGGTTAGGAGCTCCCCGACGCATGTAGGGAAACGTGGAGGCTGCGATGGAGATGCAATCAGCATTTTCGCATCTTCTAACATTTGGGTTGATCATTGCTATCTTGCTCGTTCTAAGGATGGCCTGATTGATGTGATTCGTGCTTCAACCGCTGTCACAATCTCTAATAACTATTTCGCTCAACATGATAAAGTCAGCATTAAGATTTTGAAAATTTTCATTATAGCCTTCAAATATATGAAATTTAGTTGTCTTTTAGCCAATTAATTATATCCAAATATTGCAGGTGATGTTGTTAGGACACAGCGACAAATTCACTGCAGACAAAGTTATGAAAGTTACAATCGTTTTTAACCGTTTTGGTGAGGGACTTATTGAGAGGATGCCAAGGTAAAGGAGATGGCGAAAGTTGGTGTTAGTTTCTAACCATATTTGTGATAATTAATTGATCTCATATATATGTATATAAATTGGGGACCATGCATATATGGCAGGGTCAGGATAGGCTACGCCCATGTTGCGAACAACAGATATGATGAATGGAAGATGTATGCCATTGGTGGGAGCGCTAATCCAACCATTTTCAGCGAAGGAAACTACTTCATAGCTTGCGAGAATCCTGATTCGAATAAGCAGGTTACCAAGAGAGAAGCAAGTAATTGGCAAAATTGGAGATGGCAGTCTTCAAAAGATGTTTTTATGAATGGTGCTTATTTTGTTCCATCTGGCTATGGAAGTTTTGCTCCTCTTTATACTAGAGCTCAATCGTTCACTGCTACTCCAGGATACATGGTTCCTGCTTTAACATCTAATGCTGGTCCTTTACGCTGTCTTGTTGGCAAACCATGCTAATCTTTGAACTTATTATCCACTTTTCTTTCTTTCTTTCTCGATATCTATTCTACTATTGCTTTCCAATATATTCTTTGAAGCATGCAGGAGTGGCAGACATTATTTTACTTTTGGTTTCTCTCTTTTCTTTTTTTTTTTTCTTTTTTTTTTTGTTCTTTGGTATAAGTTGGTTTCTCTCCTTTTATTTACCTTTGTTCTTGTGTTATTTATGTATAAAATACTTTATTTCAACTTCATTGTTCAGTTAAAAAAACCAAACAAAGAAAGTTAGGGATGCTTCGATTAGGAAGAAATGGCAGCAAAATCACACGAGTGAATCCTCAGCTCTATCAAATTTCTATGACAATAAACAAAGAAAGACAGAACAAACCATTAAGGAGGTTTCTCCTACAGTTTCTAAATGATTACCAAAGTAAGAAAAGAATAAAGTTGCGGTTGCTTTCACTTTGCTCACACTCACACTTTTGTTCAGAAAAGCCTATTCTCATTGCTTTGAACCCCACATGTTACGGGTGCTTTAGCTCTCACTTTCTTCAAGAACCAAATACCGACCCCAATCCCTATGGCTCCAGCAGCTGAAACTGCAGTTACAGTCCCTGAAATAATAAGAAATCATCAAAGGCTTAATCTTTGTATTTTGATATACAAGTTCATAACCTATACCATTATAATTTTATCTTTTTAAGTAATTGCCATCATTAGCACTATTAATACAAAATGCTAAACCGAATTATAGAATTTTCACCTGCAATGACTCCAGCCTTTCTGTGCCCGGAAATGTCATGATCTGCACAACAGATAACAATAATTCCATGACAAGACATTCCAATCATAGCTAAACAGGCTTGTCAAGAGAAAAAAAAAAAAAAAAAAAAGTAGCTGCGTAACTATAACAGAGAAAAAAACTATAGGGTGATATGGATCTTACTTCTAATAAATCCAAGAATGTCTATATTAGCCTTAAGACATACCTTTACAATAGGAGGTAACATTTCCCTCCTTACATAGGCACAAGAAATTATGTGTTTGTGTATCAAATCCACATGTTCCAGCTCCCTTGGATGGATCCTGACACTGAAGGCAGCGTGTAGTCACCGGAACATCAAAATCAACCCGAATTCCATATTCAGGTACCTGGTTAGAAGGAGAATCAGTAGTTGTACTTATAGTTCTCCAATACACACTTGTATATGAAGCACAATACTTCAGCATCAGCCTTAAGGACTCTGTTGCTTTGGGGTAGTAAGAGCAGCAAGAACTTCCACTCAATGCTGTGGCACATTCAGGTAAATGCCTGCAAAGGTAACTAGCACTATCGCATGATGAATCACACCGATCAGGGAATCTCTCACAGAAGATAGGCTTAGGCTCCACAATCACATAATCCTCACTGCAGTTGAAGAAGAGGTAATCATTTTGAGGGGACAGTGAGAAATGTGTGCTTGTGTCAAGGCTAAAAGGCCTAGTTGGACGAAAGTTATCACCATCTTGACAATTCCACATGAATGGATCGGTAACAAGAATATGAGGGTCAGAGTAACTAATGCTGCGTACAGGGTATCTACCGGAGGGTGTACGGAGCTCAAGCTTGCCAGGGTCGGAGCAAGCGAGCATGTGTCTGTAATAAGGGCTGCCACAGCCATCATCAATCCCAAAAGGGTAGTTTATAGGAATATCACCACAAGTGGTTCTACAAAGGTTTGCTTGAGCTTCTATGGAGCTAAGAATTGGAAAGATGAATAGAATGATTTGGAGACATAAACAGAGAAATGAAGAAATTTTATGTTGTGTTATAGTAGGTTTGTAGGTGAAGATGAGAGAATCCATCATAGTCATGGTGGAAGTTAATTTAGCTTTCCCTAGTGGGATTTGTATTGTTTTAAAAGGTCAAGCAATCATCAGATAAAATAAAGTGAAGTCTTAACGAGAGAAAGAATCTGTCAAATTAATGTTTCTTTTTCTTTTGTATTCCCTGACATGTATACTTTGCTTTTGTGCTTTATGGTTTAAGAAGGTTTGAGGAGAATATATACTAAAACTGTGTGATGATTGAAGAGCATGTGAATACCATAAAAGCAGACTGCAGGATGTTTGATTCTAACATCACTTTAATTTAGAAGAGCCATAATAATTCTAGCATTACTCTGTCTCTGATTTCTTTCTCTTTTATTTTATTTTCTTTTCTTTTTCCTTTTCCTTTTGGACTGATTACTTTCTCTTTGGTCTTTTAGTTTTTCAGAATTTGATTTCAGTTCACCTCCTTCGAAACTATATATTAATTATCTCAAGTTGTATGTAATAGGCAGTATCTCAATTTCATTACCAAGGCTAGGTCCAGCTCCAGCCTTATTGGCGCCCACTACTTGGAAACTTCTAAAACTTAGGGCTGAATCCCACCTTCATAGTTAGAAGCTGAAGAGCTAAAATTGGGCCTTAGGACACTTCTTCTAATTATGTAAGAGGTCTACCCATAACCTTCTAGAAATGGGCCCTCTCCATGTCAATGAATATTATAACCTTGGTGAAATGTTGATGTACCCATTTCTACTTCTGTATACATTTTGTCTCTCCCTTCTCTTTTTAATTGAGGATGACTCATTCATGAACCATAACTCGCTTAGGAAGGTAGCCCTAGTCCTTCCATAACTCTTTTTTTTAGCTAAGGGTAAAACTCTAGACATTTGCTTAAAGTGTGTAATAAATACTACTTAACATCTTTTATTTGATGAAAGAACAAACATATACATATTATAATTAGTAAAAAAAAAAAAAAAAAAGAACTTTGTTTTTTACTTAATTTTTTGCTGCCGATCGAGCTAATGTTCAGTCGATTTTGCCTATGTTAATTTGCTTGAATTTGTTCAAAGAAATAGTTCTATTTGTTGCGTTTCTGCTTTGAGTTTTCACGCAGGAAGCTGCAGCTATATTTGAAAGGAAAAGAAGTCGTCTAAATACCATCTTTCAGCTACACGTGCTTCAATGAATCGTGCATATCTTCATTCATAGAAAACAATGGCGGTGGAAAATTTTACTTGAGAAAAATAACGAGTAAATGACATCAACAAAAAGAGGAGAAATTAATGACCAAAAATAAATCTAGGTTTCTATCTTATTATCAAGTCTAACACTCAACATGGAGCCTTGAAATTATACCATGTGACAGCTGATTTATGTTTAAAGTTTAAATACCCTTGAAAGTTGAAACCTAATTAAACCTCCAACGCCCACACCACTCCGGATGCATGCACACAAATTGCAAACTTTATTACTAGTTTGAAAAAACAAGAGCAACAGAATTCATGCGGGCAATGACCATGACCACTTGAGAGAAGGACAAACCTAACACCAGCTAGCTAGGCGGCTTAAATCCATGCCCATATACTTGCCATTCAACATTCAAATTTTAAAATACTAATCCATTCTCATAAAAAGATTACAATAAATCCCAATCAACAATAATAATTATTCATAGTATTTGTACAAAATCCTCAAATTTACAAGATGAAAAAGGTTTTTAAATCAATAAAAGATTGACTCAATCGATAATTAGTTCATTTCAACTTTGAGTAATTTTAAATATGAATCTTATCGATTTAATTTTAAATGCATATGAAAGATTGAAGAATTAATGTATCTTAAAATTTTATGTACTTGAAAGAAAAAAGAAGTTTCCTATTTTATAATACACAATTACACATCGATCACAAGTACACCATGGAAATTTCCTTAAATGAAACCACATACAGGTACATATATACAAGTCCCTAGAATGAGAATAAACCATTAAAAGGAGAGGTGTCGGTTCACATGGAAGCATGTGGGATTGTGGGGCGTGATAAATTTGAAACTAGCAGGCAAGTTCGAACTTGAATAGCGTAAGAAAGAGGATAATTAATGTACGGTTGGATGAGGTACGGTGCGACCCACAAAGTTTTAAGTTAGTATTTATAAATTCAATGATTTGATGTTTTTAATTATAAGCATGAAACATGACGGAGGCATATGTCAATCGAGTGGATGCACGGAAAGTCGACAAACGTATCTGAGTTGTCCATTAAAATAATTGCACCTCACCCACAATCCACGAAACTACTACCCAACATCTTCTTCATTGAACCAATTTGACCTAAAGACAAAGAAATATTATCCCATCCCATCCATTTTTTCTTTTCGCTTCATTCAATGCACACGTAGTTGCCTGGAAGTCTTGTACTAAAGTCTACTGTTTCAGCTTCTAAGGTTCTTCTCAGTACAAATAAGTTACGTGTTAAAGGGTGGTAGCCGTATTTTCTTGACTGTAGCTTAGAACAGAATATTCCACACAGTCAAGAAAATTATTTCGTTTTGTTTTCTTGTGGGAATTATACGTTGTATTTTTGTATTCTTCAAGATTACTAGTTTTTTGTTTTCTTGTAAATGTAGCATTTAATCATTTTATCTTGTTGTGAGAAGATATTCTTCATTGTTTTTTAAAGATAAGTTTGATAAAAAAAATAAAATAGAACAAGATAGGCATTACTAGTGGAAAAGGAAATTATGCTATTTTTTTGTTGTGTGTATTTACTTGAAAATCTGAACGAAATTATTCAAAATAGAACAATAATAAGAAAAAATGAAGTTTGTTTGCGTGTTCTAACCCTCCCCACAACAAAGTACAAAAAATATAAACATGTAATCTCCTTCTCTTCTCAAGATTGGAAAAACTAATAACAAGGGAAAAAAAGGTTAAAAAAGTCGACTATAATTAATTTCCAGGAAAAACTACTGATCTTATTGCCTATTGTTTGCGATGGTGTTGGCATTGCTGTTATTGTTGTTGGAAGTGTTGCTGCTACTATTAGGGTGAGCGCCACCAATGATGGAGGTGATGGCGGCTGCGAGGGCGGCGGTGAAGTTGGGATCATTCGTTATGGCGGCTGTGGCAGCGCTAACTGTGTCAGCCAGCGTGCGCTGCTGAGGCTGCTGCAATTGTGGATGTGGAACTTGGTGTTGGTGGCCTAATTGTGAAGAACCCATGTCTTGAGACAAGTGCAGGCCTGAGAATTTTGACTGATTATACAGTGCTTGACCAAAAACTTGAGGCAATTGAGGGGCTGATACTGACGCTAAGTTTTGGGGTTGGCTTGGAAAAGGGACTTGAAATTGGGTAGGCGGCCTTTGGAATTGTAGAGGGTTTGGTGAGTGTGTAAGGTCCAATGTCACAGTTGGGAATGGAGCAGAAGCTGAAATGGTTGCCATGCTTGAGGAGCCTGGAAGTATTGCCCTGGCAAGCAAATTTGGGTTCATGATCCCATCGGCACTGGCCATTGATCCTGAAAGCAACATGCTAGCAGCTGCTGCTGTTGTTGATGCCATTGCCATCGCAGCAGGAGGAAGTGGGTGATTGTGGTTGCCCTCGTAAGTTGTTATCAAGATTGTTCTATCATCCGCGCAGCGTTGAACCTGAGAATTACCATAAGTACAAGTTAGTTTCGGGCCTTGAAATCTAGATAAGTTCAAAATAAGACATCATTAAAAAAAAAAAAAAAAAGATTGAAACATACTTGTTTCCGGACAGGACAACCAACTGCCATGGTGCATCGGTAATAAGCTCGAGGACAGGGGTTTCCTTTTGCCATCTTTTGTCCGTATTTTCTCCATTGACATCCATCAGTGATCTGTATCAAATTAAATAATCAATTAGTTTCCAAACAATTTGAGAATAACTTCAAATCGAATATTCACAATTAATGATTAAAGCAGTAACATACCATGGGAGCTTCTGATCGAGCTCGAACAGAAACACGAGCTTTCCTCATGGTGGCCTCAGTGGATTGATCAATTGGCTTTGCAGGATTCAGCTTTTGGACTTTGTTAGGACCCCAACCCTCAGATTCCGGGCTTTCTTCTCTACCAATTCTCTTGCCATCCCGGAAACTAGAAGTCTCCTGATCAAGCTGAGAAATCTCATTCTTGCTTTTGATATAATCCTTGGATATAATTTCTACGTTGTTTGGAAGAGACCCTGAACGTGTTCTTTCTTCTGATGAAGAATGAGACATCTCAGCTGTTTCAGCTGCACTTGATGGGCGTAGATCCATAAATTGTCTAGGCACTATCACCTCATGTTTCTTCTCTTCAGATTTTACTTCTTGAATCTGAATCAATCAAAGATATTTAAGTTAGCAACAATACCTATGATCATAAGAAATACTAATATATAACATATATGAACAAGGATAATTACCTCATGTTCTTGGGTGCTTTCTGCTTCTCGATTTCTTTGCTGTTGCATTAAGTTAACAAGGTGCATCTGGAGAGCACTGTAATTGTTGCTGACATGACTAAGCATGTCTTTTAGCTTCTGATTTTCAGCATTCATACGTTTCAACTCCACTTGTAATTGTGCCCGCTGAAACAAAATAAAAAATTCATTCAGTTTGTCGATTCAAAAAAGAATAAAAAAAAATGAAAAAGCAAAGATTTTGAATGTTATCCTCATACCTCATTCTTGGCTTGCTTATCTTCCATACTCGATGATACCACATCATCAACAGTTGATTGATCACTTCCAGCATTAGCAGTGAGAAGAAGCAACCCAGTCTATAATTAAAACAAAACGAAACAAACATCAAAAATAATTTAAAAGAAAATGGTTTCAGAAAATAAAAAAGAAAACCAACTTACATTTACATCCAAATCAGAGACTGGACAGCTTTTACCATGAGAAGTTTCCTTCTTGACATTGACAGTAGTGGTTTTGTTATCCTCACGATCATCAACAACCCAGTGTTTCTTATCAGAGAAAAAGTCGACCTCATCAACGGCCAACCTGTTCTCATCAGAGGGTGAGGAGGAAGAGGAGGTTCCATGGCGGTCCTCCCTGGAGCCAGCAAGGCTAACAGGGAACTGAAGCATGTCTCGCTGGTTTAACCTGAAGAAAGGTCCGGTGGTGGAATTGGTTTTGTTTGGGAAGAAATTAGTAACAGGATCAGAATCAAGGGTAAGTCCCCATCCTTTGTCCATAAATAAAGAAAGAGTTATTCTAAGATTAAAGAGAGAGAGAGGGAGCTTGGAAGAAGAGAGCAAAGAGAAGGCGTTGAAAGGAGAAATGGGGGAGATTGAGAATGTGTGTAATATGTGTTGTGAAGTCTGTGAAGTCTTTAACCGGTGCAATGGGGTCGCCTATAAAAAGGGTTTGGAACGAAGACCAAAACCAGATAGATTGATTTACATTACTAGTCTACAATTTTTGAATTTTTCAGAATTTGATGGGGATTTTGATATTTTTACGTCAGATGGTGCGTCAGGTTACCAGCTGGCAATTGACCCCACTTTACCTCCTTCCCTTTCCATTTCCCTTGTAGAAACTAGTCTACTACAAAAAAAATAGAAAGAAAGAAAGATCAAAAAAAGAGTGAAAAACTATAAACGGATACACCACTTTTCTATGGCCCATTTTCCTTTTGGGGCCATCACAATTGACCAAATTAGCAGAGTAGAGTTTAGATTGGTGGCCGTGAATCGTGATTTACTTTTATCTAGCTGAATAACACTTTTCAGTTCCTTCTTCTTTTAACAATTAGCGGTAATTTAATATTTTAAGACCGTATACTCATTGGTTTGGCCAAATATATATATATATATATATATACTCATTGGTTTGGCCAAATATATATATATATATATTAATTGGACTTCAAATTTAATTTATTTAACTATTACTATTCAATTTGATTACTATAAAAAAAAAAACCTAATAGTATCAAATTAAACAACACAATTTCGTACTCACAAGTAGGATGACAGAATAACCCAAATTGGTCGGGTTTCGACCTGTTCATATAAGATTTTTTTTTTTAAACCTGATTCGAAAAGGAGTGTGACGTTTTTTATAAAAAAAAAAAAGTAGAGACGGCAGCGGTTTTAGGTGAACTCTGCCCCAATTTGATCCTGAATATTTATGAAAATACTCCTTTTAAAATTTTATATATTTTATAAATACTATTAACATATTGAGCATTGCTAAATGCTCTTACACGAGCAAGCTCTCTCGAATACGACAGATGCAAAAGTGACTAAAAAAGTAATTGTTGAGGTTTTTTTTTGGTGATTGAGCTTAATAAGCTCTTGGATTTTTCATATGAAAGCTGCAGAGAATATGTAAGGACAGAATAATGTTAAAGGGTATCGAAGTTATATCTTCAAGATCTGATGTTTAAGTCAGTAAAATCTTATAATATTTAAGGGAACATAAAGAATAAACAGGTGTAATGACAAAAGATTTTAGTATTTTTTTTTATCTCAGATCAACTTTTAATTCAACTATTTATATCTGATTATGGACTGTGTTAAGAGCTTTTGGGTTGAACAAGTATAAACCAAATGTCTTCTAAATTTAGAGTTGCCGGACAATTGTGGACCTATCTAATGTTATAAATATAGAGATCTAACTTGATCAAATCAACTTTGTGCCCAATAATTTTATTTCAAATTGCTTGAAATTGAAAATTTTAAAAACACAATCCTTCGTAAAAAAAAATTAAATTGAAAAACAATTTAGTTCTTCAATGTAATTGGTAGTAGTTTTTAGATTATTAATTAAGTCACAAAAAAACAAGTGAAAAAGTAAATATAGAGAGGGTTCGGGTGCGGATCGGGCTAGGACCGAAAATATGGAGTTGTTGAATGTTTAGAAAGAAAAAGAGATTTCGTCTGCATTTCGTCAAAGCAGAGTCTTTAAATCAAAAGGAAAACAAATAAAGAAAGAAATCTACCGCCCCGAAGGGTGCGGCGCGTTCCACGTGATTTAAAAAGAAAAACAAATGAGAGGAGAGAGGAGCTCCAAGCCAAGTCAACGAATTTGACGGCCCGGCTCTCTTATGACTGGTGACCGGGTGGGGCAGTGCCTTGGTCGCTCCTTGGCCCCACGTAGCATCACACTCCCACGTTTCAGATCTAATCTCTATTGACTGTTTACCGGTGGGACCGAGTCATTTGCTAGACTTTCTTTTCATTTTCCTTTTTTTTTTTTTTTAATTTCATTATTATATTACTTGCAGTTCTGTTCTTTCTTCAGCCAAGCTTCTAATTCTTTTCTTTTTTTTCTCCTTTCTGCAATAAACCTCTGGTGTAAACAATAACAGGAAGATAACCCTTTTAAATTAGATTTTATAAAAAAGAATATAAAATTCAATCAAAAGTGAAAAAGTCTACAATTAAAATGTTTGAATAAATTACATGACTTTATGTAATTGGATGATGCAACTTACCCTTCAAAGATTAGTCTAATGTTGTTAGATAAAAGAGATTGAATGAATTTTCTTCGTTACATATAATATTAACAAATGCTAGCAACTAAAAGTATTTATGTATGAGATCAAATCGAGTCAGGTTCGGTTCATTTTTAAAACTTTTGTTTAAGACAATAATTATGTAATTTATTGATAAAGTATTAAATTTTTAATTTTATTGATGAAAATTTAATTTTTTATAATTTTAAATGAAAAATAATAATATTCAAGATAAATAAGCTGCTCAAAATTTGAGAATTCAATTTGCTAATTAAAGGGTTTTTATTTTTT
This sequence comes from Fremontodendron californicum, assembly GCA_030761205.1. Classification (NCBI taxonomy): domain Eukaryota; kingdom Viridiplantae; phylum Streptophyta; class Magnoliopsida; order Malvales; family Malvaceae; genus Fremontodendron; species Fremontodendron californicum. The sequence goes on from JAULJL010000027.1 coordinate 583,173, forward strand.
ATTTTTTTATTGTGGTTGTCAACTTCACAATTAGGAAATTGAAGTCCTTGTGAAAGCTCAAACAGGTCATTGTCTTTTAAATCATATCTTGACTTCTAATTTAAATAAAAATCTTACTTCAACCAATCAAAATTTTGGTTCCCATGATCCCTATTCCCTATTCTGTGCGTGAGTACTCTTTCATGAAGAATAATATCTAATAACTTATTTGATAATATGAATAGGGTTTTAGTTCAATTTATTTATGAAATAATTCTTAAAATGTTTTTAGTAGATTTGAGGTTCGGATCTTAATATTTATAATTTTTTTATTATTCTCAAGTTACAATCTCTTTTGTATAAAAAAAACTTGTTTAAAATATATTGTATAATTTCTTGTTTCTATTTTTCTTCAAATTTTCCCCAAGTGGTAACCCACGTTTACTAACTTAATTATGATGATAGCGTGCAAGAAAAACATAGAAAACTTCTAGATTGACAAATATGCTCACTGTTTATCTTTTAATTTATCCAAGTTTTTTTTTTTACTTGGTTAGTTCTTAGCTCTCACATATAAATTACCCATCCTTTCTTACCAAAAAAATTTGTAGGATTATCCATTATAAATTGTCAATAGTTAATCCAAAAGGACTAATTTGAGTGAGGCTTATTCTAATTATAAAGAAAAAAAGCTTATGATTTTGGGAATTTAATTAAAAACTTTGAAAACTGCCAAATCATGAAATGTAGACGCATAAGAAAAAAAGGCGACTACTAGGAAAAGAACAAAGTGATGGCTGCAGAATCAAATATATCCCCTATATACATTGCATGTAGATTAGGTGCATAGTTTGATTTATTAATTAAGTCGCTTTCTGTTTCTCACTAACATATATATATATATATATATTGTTTTTGAAATACAGTTAATGAATTTTTTTTAACTTCAAGACGAAATTAAAACACTGTGACATATCTCAAAAAATTTTAAAATTATTATTTTTTATTTTTTAAATATATTTTAAAAAATATGTATCATTTTATTAATTTCGTTTGTAAAATCTAAAAATTTTATTAAAATATTTTTTAAATGTATATATATAGTTTCCATATATAAACCAGAGCTTTCTCTTCTTTTAAAAGTGGTAGACGGTTTTTTCAACATCTTGTGACAACTTTTTTTGCTTTTTCTCCTTTAGTTTCTTATTGGTGGTTCATTTTGAAAATTGAACATGTTGAATGAAGGCCAAAAGTTAATGCCTAATTGAATTGTTTCCCAACATATATATATATATATATGCTAGCTAGCTAGCTTCCTTTCTTTACCGTGACTTTGCCCGAGGCTTTTTTCAAGGAAACTTCAACATCAAAGAATGGGAAAAAAAAAGGATGTCGGCATCAATTTGACAATTTGATTCGATCCAAAGACTTATTGCACTTTTGTTTGGTATGGGATACCGTACGGCAATATATATATATATATATATATATATATATATCTAATCTAAAGTTTCTTTTTCCTTGTGAATCTCCTCTTTAGCCAAACTCATGCGGTTGGACTTGGAATTCATCAAACAGTGCCAAGAAATTCCCATGCATGCACATTATTGTCTTATTGAGAAATTCGTAGGTAAGAAGACAAGGCTGAGTTTGTAAATTTTTCTTCTCAAATTTTCTTTAAATTTTGGCCTCTTTTATATAAAAATAAAAAATTAAGAGGTTTCTATTCAAACATACGACACCGATAGCAAGAAGATTAAGGAAAAGGGAGAGCATATATATTAGGATTATTCACAAAATAAACAAGATTCCATTCAAAAGTTTTACAAGAAAAAAAAAGTTGTGTTTTGTTCACAAGTGTTAGATTGGCAGAGCTTTAAAACGTGGGCTATAAACAACATTTAGTAGGTTCAGCCATTTGGGGCGGGGGGTATCATATTCTTGCAAAGTCAAAACCTGCGTCTCTACTTAAGGGAAATGTTGAAGTTTTCTTTTTTTTTTTCTCTCTTTAAATGTTTGTTTTAGTTTTTACAACAAACAATGATCCAAAGTCAAAGTAATGGCAGCTATTTCTGATGAATCCCAAAAGAAAAGTAGTGCACCTCCCCCTGCAGACGTGCGGGAAGAAAACACACTGAAACCCACCAACTTTATTTGATTAGAGGCCGATACCAAATTTGAGGTCAATTTACAATTATCGTATAACTCTTGTAATAAAATTCTAGATGCATGTGATTTCTATGTTCTTAATTTCTAAAATAATAAATTGACATGGGACTATACAAGATGAAAACTAGTCAACAGTGGCTTGGTTTATTTAAGAATGATAGCTAATTGGATATTTATAATTTTTTAAATATTCAAATTCATTTATTATCTATTTATTATCCGAATCTGCATCTGATTTAAATAACAATATCCATCGAATATTCGAATCTGTTAAATATATGAATTTATTAATTTTTTTTTTAAATAAATAAAAACTAAATATGTAAATGGATATCGGATTCAGATATCCGAATCCGTTATCCATATAAATAAAACGGATTTGGATAATATATTCAAATATCCGACACTATCAGAATCAAAATCAAAACGAATTCGGATAACGGATATACAAAAGTTCATATTCGAATCCGCTGCGAATAATAAATATATTACTTGAATCTGCAAATTATCTGAATCTATAAAAAAATGATTGAATATATAATTATATATCCAACTTTTTACTATCCATTGTAATCTTAGGTTTATTGTTAGAGTGTATCTCCGGATAATCTCAAATACCTATATATATATATATATATATATATATATATATATATATATATATATATATGAAAAGGTGAGAGTTTATTTTTTCTGGTTTTAGGCGTACAAGAATTTCTCTCCATGCTTAATTTGGATTGAATAATTTTCCTTGGTTCTCAGCTACTGTCGTCATTGTACCCTAGAAAGCTGTTTAAACTTGAATTTTGAAGCATATATTTCAAAATTAAACAACTTGAAATATATCTAAAAGTTTATTGCATGGGGAAGTCTTATTTGATTATAAATTACACAAAAAGAAACGAAGAAAAAAAAAACAATAGTGTTCTGATCTTTCACATGTCATCATGTAAAAGACTAATAGTAAAACCATCCTAATTCTCTCCCTCCAACCTCTAGAAGAAGCCAATAATTCTGAGAGAATATCTAACAATATTTGTCCTGCAGGTATATGTAAGAAATTAATGTAGTGCGTAATGAAAAAGTACGTAGTTTCCAAGAAATTAAATTAATTAATGGATTTTGCATAAGGTTCATAAATCCAAGCCCAAAACATAGGGAGTATTAATTAAATTTGATAACATTACTGCTTATTATACAATTATTAATATCTTACTGTGGTAAAGCTACTTTACACTACAAGGCCAAGCTGGTTGGTCTAGTTTTTGTTTCTCTAAAAAATAACTTTTTAAAAAAAATAAAAAAATAAATTAAACTACTACTATATATAATTTAATTTATTTAAGTTTGTTCCTCTAATTAGAAGCGAAGAACTTGAATGATCATATAAAATATTAGAATTACATAGTAATATAAGATAGATATAGGTTGTACAACTAAAGTTGTGAATTATATATTATATATATGTGTGGAAATTTCAGAGCTTGTCCAAAATATAATTAAGTAGTAGTCAACGGATGCAGGTTTCTAATTGCAATAGGGAGAGAGTAGACAGTACCTTTCACATTTATTTTTCATTTCTCTTTTTCTTATGTTACCTAAACTTAAATTGCAAAATATCAAATCAATATTTCTCAAAGAATTATTGCTATTATAAGATCATTAGCACATATTATATTCTTTTCTTCTCTCTTTTTTTGTTCTTCTGCTTTATACTATTTATATATAATATTTTAATCCGGGGATGTTTTGTTTTAATATTTTATAAAAAATATAATAATAGTATAAAAAATTTACTAATAATTACTTTATAATATTTATTTTAATAATTTTTTATTTATGTGTTGTTGTGAGAGTAAATTTTTTTATAAATAATTCTTTTCAAAAAGATTTAATTTTTCTATATCTTGATATATTATAATATAAATATAATCATATATCTATTAATTTAAAAATTATGTTAAAAGTAATTATCCATAAATTATATAATTTAAATGTATTTGAAAATTTTATATTTTATTACGTAATGTATATTGAATTAATATGTTTTATTATTAATAAAAATATTTTATTTTATTTTTTAATGTATATTGAATTAATAATTTTATTTTTTATTTTTTATTTTTTATTTTTTTCATTTTTTTTTTACTTTTTAAAATAATTTATTCAATTAATAATTTTAATTTTTTGAAAATTTATTATATTTATTTTTTAAAACAATTAATTCATAATTTAAATTCACGCAAAAAAATAAAATTAAATAGACAATATAAAAGTATAAAGAATAAGTTTTGAACATGATGTTTATATTAATATTTAACAGATGTAAATGCAATAATCCAAATCTTAAGTCAATGAACTTAGAGTTTAAATGGAATTGCTATGACAAATTATAATCGAGATTAACTTTTAAAGTAAGGTATAGATGTTGTAATAACCAATTTTCGTCCGGGTCGGATTCGAATCCGACCCGGACCACCAACAAGCCCATTTCCCAACACGATCCGCGGGCCCAAACCAGGCCCAATTTTCGGCCCCTTTTCAACCAAGCACCAGACCCAACAGGGCCTGCTAACCAGCAGGCCCAAATCAACAGGGCCTGCTACTCAGCAGGCCCATTTCCCCATCCCCTACCCTTGAAACCCTAGCCGCCTCCCCCTTTTTCCCCTAACCTGACAGCCCTCTGCCACCAGCCTGCCACACGTCACCAGCCTCCCTGCCCACACGCCACCAGCCTCCCTGCCAACACGCCACCCACCTACCACAGCCACCCACACACGGCAGCCCCCCCCACACGCAACCAACCCCTCCATAAAAACCCCCAGACAGGAAAAAAAAAAAAAAGAAGGGGACCCCGGATTCGGATCCCCTAGGTTCGAACCCACCAAAAAAAAAAGCCAAGGAGGAGGCCCCTCAGCTAGCAAAAAAAAAACACCAAAAAAGAGGGAGGAGGGAGGCCCGATTCGGAGGACTCCCCACTGTTCGGACTTCCCCGGAGCAAGGAGGAGCCAGATCGAAACTCCCCCCTTTTCAGCAGATCCGAAAAAGCCCCCCTCCTTCACCAAAAAGGCCGGATCCGGGGTCCGAAAGCCAGATTCGGACCCCTTCAATCGGCTTCCCCAAACCCTTCTTCAACACCCAAACCTGCAAAAACAAAAAAACCAACATCCAGCAAACCCAAAAAAAAAAAAAAAAAAAACCTAGATCTACAAAATTCGGTGGGGATCCGGGCTAAACGGAGCCCGGATCCGTAACGAGGGGGTCGAAAAACCCTCGAAAGTGAGATTTGGAGTTCGCCGGCCGCCGGCGAGCGGCGGCCGGCGACGGTGGACGGCGGCCGGCGCGGTGGTCAGCCGCCGGAAACTGGGTTTCTGTGGGAGAGAGTGAGAGAGAAAAGAGAAGAGAGAGAAAGGAAAAAAAAAAAAGAAAGAAAATGCAAAAAAAAGGGGATTGGGGGGTATTTATACGGTGTCGAAACGGCACCGTTTGGGGGAGCGGGTCGAGGTGACCCGCGCGTCGACCCGCGGGTCGACACGGGGTCCGCGCGGGTCACCCGATTTTTTAAAAAAAATGTAAACGGCGTCAAAACGACGCCGTTTTGTCTCTGGGTCCGCGCGTGGACCCGCGGGTCGACCCGGGGTCCGCGCGCCCGACCCGAAAAAAAAAAAAAAAAAAGAGGGAATAAAGGCGCCGAAACGGCGCCGTTTTGTGGCGCCGAAACGGCGCCGTTTAAGGTTGGGAGGATCCGCGCCTGGACCCGGATCCGACCCGGGGTCCGCGCGGGTCCCCCTTTGCAAAAAAAAAAAAAAAAAGAAAAAAGCTGGGCCAGGCCTGGCCTAGCAGGCCAGGCCAGAACCAGGCCTGGCCCAGCAGGCCTGGTTCTGGGCCAAAGAAAAAAGAAAAGAAAAAAAAAGGAAAAAAAAAAAGAAAGAAGAAAAATTAAAATAAAAACTAATAATAATAAATTTAAAATAATAATAATAAAAATAAAAAATATATATATACATAAAAAAAATTAAAAAATCAAAAAAAAAATCAAAAAAAAATCAAAAAAAATTAAATAAAAAAAAAAGGAAAAAAAATATTAAAAAATTAAAAAAATTCACGATTATCGATTTTGAAGTTTTTGACTTTTTTTTATTTTTGACATTTTCAGGTGATTTTACGAAGATCAAGTCCGGCATTTTGATTTTTCAGATTCTCGACATTCGTCAAGTATGATTTTCTTATTTATTTTCATTTACTATTTGTATTTATTTATTTTGTCCGGCATTCGATATATTTTTGTTATTCGATTTCGATTTTAAAATATTAAAATAATAATTTTTAATTAATACATGTTTTTTAAAATTATTTTCGGTAAATAAAATTCTCTAAAAACGGATCTCTTTCTCGGATGGTCGGAGTATCGATCGTTTTTCGAAAAGGTTCGAGTGAGAATAATAATCGAGACACTATCGAAAGTATCGGAGTGATTCGGGAATTACTCTTACATAGATAATTTCTTTTATTTCGGAAATAATTATTAAAAGCATTTTAATTTACCTTTCAAAAAAAAAAGTTTTTAATAAATACGAATTACCGACGACGGAATTCGAAGGATGTCACGGTAGTGATTCCTAAGATATCTTGAGGTGAGAGAGTTTCGTTAAATATCACCACGAGTGGTGGGAATATTTGGCGACATGCTCGATACGAAAATTCTTTTTCGTTAAAAAAAATGGAAATAATCAACAAAAAAAGTGAATAAAGAGCGAATGTTTATTGCGCTCGATATTTTGCCATGCTCGTGTTTTTAATATTACGATTCGCATGTTTAATTTTATAGTTATGTGTTAAGCCGTATGCATCCGATATTTAAATATTCGCATCATACGCATTTAGATAAAAAAAATGGATGTAAATTGCCGACGACGGAATTCGAAGGATATCACGGTTGTGATTCCTAAGATGTCTTGAGGTGAGAAGATCTCGTTAAATACCACCGAGAGTATCGGGAATATTTAATGTGTATTTTCGATAACAAATTTACGTTCACTTTCGATTTTAAAAAAAAATAAAAATAGTTCAAAAATTCAAAAAATAATAAACATGTTTTTTTTAAAATAAAAGAAAAGAAAAGAGAATTAGTTTTAAATACCGATGTTAAATCCATTAAATCGAGATTTAAGATAACACGTGATCAAGTGGTACCGTTTTCTAAACGGGCGTTGCGGGGGTGCTAATCCTTCCCCGCACGTAACTGACTCCCGAACCCGATTTTGCTTTCTCTCTGGTTCAAAGCGCAGACTTCGAAATTGGTTTTACAAAATGTTTTAATTATTTTTAAAATGTTTTACTAAAATCGGTTTTAATAGGTGGCCAATCACACCTAGCAAAAAAGATTGGTGGCGACTCCATTTTTTGTGTTTTCATAAAATTCGTCTTAACGGTCGAAAAAAAAATCGTTATGACAGCTTGGCGACTCCACTGGGGATGCTTTGAGAGTTGAGCCACAAATTGATCATGTGTTATTTTAAAATCTCGATTGATGGATTTAATTGGTATTTAATTTTAATTCTCTTTATTTTCTTTCTTTCTTTCTTTTTATTTTGCTTTCATTTACATCTTGATATTTGTTAATTCTTTATTCATATTTTTTGTGTCGTTTATTTATTTTTTTAATAATTATGGAATGTTTAGAATAAAGGGTCGTAGACAAATAGTCGAGGGTTTTGTTTGTTCCTTCTCACACACGAGCACGTGCATTTCATACATAAGCTCTATACCCGAGCTTTATCCCTTTAGGTGGAAGTAAAGTACCTACGCTCTCGTGAGGTAATAACCTCCGCATGGGCTAGCGAAACACTTTCGGAGTAATAAAGTACCTACGCTTTCGTGAGGTGATAACCTCCGCATAAGCCTGGAAAATTTACTCCAACAAATTGAACCCGTTTAAATCGGGATGCCTTACTAGCCTTCACGGACGACAGTGAGGAGCAATTTGGAGCCTTTTAGAACCTAACTCAACCTCATGTAGTGAACTTGAGTAGAGCCATATCGAATTTCCGATCAGATATCCTCGAAATTAGGAAGGAACATTGTGATCTTTCGCTATTTGTTTACATTCCGAACAAACACTGTAAATTGGGTAATGATCATTCTCTATATATACCAGTATATCGTTTTATTTATTCTTTACATGCATCATATCGACATCGTGATTGCATTCATTACAATAAGGTCATGCATTCCGTGACATACATGGTCACTCATTGTATATACTCATGAATTAATTTGTTTATTCTTTACATGCATCATATGGGCATCGTGTTACATTCACGGCATTCATAGCTCATGCATCATGAAGCACACTTGAGAGGAATAAAAAAGAAGTCGGTTTAGCTTTGAAAGGATTTCTCTTCCAAATCAGAGGTATAAGAATCACTGCATACCTCTATGACATAGGTCAGAACCATGGAGGATGAACAAAATAGACTGGACAGAGTGAAAAGAGCACAGAGAGAATTACAAGAACAGTTAGCCAGATCTCAGCAAGAAACACGGGAACAGATCACCAAATCTCAAGAGGAGTCACGCGAGCAAATAGACAAGATGATTGAAATGATGACTAGGCTGACTCGAGGAAAATGGGTTGCTGAAGGATCGATCATAAGGGGAGAACCTCGACCTCGAGTAAACGACAACGAAGATCCGATTTACCTACCGAGTCAACAAGGCCAAGGACAATTTCAATTGAACTCGGAATTTCACCCCTCAGACTCGGTTGTTATTCCAAGCCAAGATGGTTCACTAGAACAAGAAAAGCTAAAGAAACGTGTGGCAAAGCAAGTGGAAGACGCAGAAGTGCAACAGAAGTATGATCTGTTTGAAGAAAGACTCAAAGCCATAGAAGGAATAGACGTTTTTGGGAATACAGATCCGAATGAGCTCAGCTTGGTCTCAGATTTGGTGATTCCGCTAAAATTCAAGGCCCCTAAATTTGAAAAGTATGACGGATCAAAATGTCCATCAATCCACATCATGATGTTCTGTCAAAAAATGGCTGGCTACACCAACAATGACAAGTTGTTAATCCACTGCTTCCAAGATAGTCTAACAGGGTCAGCTGCAAGATGGTACAATCACTTGGATCGGGGTTGTATCCGTTCTTGGAAAGATCTGGCAAAAGCTTTCAAGACTCAGTATAAGCACATGATCGACATGGCACCAGATAGGTTAACCTTGCAAAATATGGGGAAAAAGGCCACTGAGAGCTTCAAAGAATATGCTCATAGGTGGATGGACATGGCCACCCAAGTACAACCGGCTCTGACTCAAAAGGAAATTACTGTCCTTTTTGTGAATACACTGCATGCTCCGTACTATGATAGACTCGTTGGCAATGCCACAAAGAATTTTGCAGATATGGTAACCTCAGGAGAGATGATTGAAAATGCTATCAAGAACGGAAAACTCGAAGGAGATGAGACATCCAATGCCGAGGGAAACGAGGCACCTGAAAGGAAGGAGGAACATGTCCAGGCTATGGGAGAATTCACTCCATATCCCCGGGTCTCTCCACATCAATCATGTTACTCTGCCAATGTCTCTTCAAGTCATTATCCTTACCTTCCAAATATTCAAACACATCATCCTATGTCAGCCCTTGCAACTAGGCCTGCTTCCCAGAAACGACCGAGGGGCAACCAAGAGAAGTTTTCAATCCCAATCTCTGACCTGTTGCAATTACTAATGAGGAACCGATACCTCACCCCTGTGCCTTTGAAAATAGCTCCAAACCCATCAGCAAAGAGCTATGACCCGAATAGCAAGTGTGAGTATCACATAGGGGCAATTGGACATTCAACTGAAAGATGCAGACAACTGAAGAAAAAGATTGAAGGTCTTGTCCATGACGGCATTTTGACTCCAGAGCTAGTTGAATAGTGGAAATCCGCATTGCCATGAATCGGTTTCTTCGCCACGGGTTTGGAGGATGAGAATGGTTACCTTTAAAAGCATGCCGACAAGCATCGAGGAATATGCATGTAGTTCTATGCCTCATCATGAAAGCACATGTCTTATGTTGGCATCCACATGAAATAAATAAATTTCAAATGCTTTGTGTTTATTGTGTTTCAATGATAATTTGAAATTCTTGATTTGTGAAGAGCGCGTTCTTAAAAGAAAAAAAAAATTCACGTTAAGAAATGATGAGGAGTCTTGAGATTATTGATGATCAATGTTAGAAATGACCCAACACCCTTTCCCCTCTCTTTCGGACTTGCCTATGCTTGAATCCTTTGAGTTGAAACAGTCAATGCTTCCAGGAACATATTGTTGAATTTCAGAAACCACAGTCAGTGCAATAAGAAAAATGCAGATCCTAGTTTAGGTTATGAGCAATGGAACAAACTTTTGAGAAAATCCAAGTTTTTTGTTGTGTCTCAAACAAGTGAAACCTCTTTCTAGAATCTGAATTATGGTAAATTGATATGTGTCAAGGTTATGCCAAAACCATTCACATCCCTTTTCGTAACCACAAAACAAGAGTTGCCCAGACGTCACTTCATGATTAACGTCTCGGGTAACAATGATTAAACCTGATTTTCTCGTGTTCCTAGAAAAAGCTGTTTTCGAGCCATATTCTTTCTTGTCCCTTCGGAGAGCAAAAAGACTCGAGGTGTTCCTCGTTAAGATACGAATTCTCATTTGTATGACCAATCAAATGGTGCATCATTTGTAGATACGAAAGACGCGTGGTGGATAAAGATGGAGTAATTTTCGGAGCATACATCAAAAAAAATGAAAAATGAAAAAAAGAAAAAAAGAAAAGAAAGAAAATGAAAAACGAGTGTGACATCATGCATTTATGAAATTCAAGATGGTTTCAAGAAAGAAAATACCTTTTCATTATTTTCCTTTAAGGAATGACTCTTCGATTTTCGTGCTTGTGTTCGAGATGAAAAATGGCCATCTTTCATCATCCTTTCGCAAATAATAAAATATCCTTTTGCTACCCCTTTTGAGCCTAATGAATACTTTCGTTCTTTCAACCCCGATCAAGGATCACCCTCCATACTAGGGGGCAAATGCGAGGAAGGATCTTTTCAAAGGTCACAGATAATGAAGTCTTGGTTCAAAGACGAAAAAAAGAATGCCGTGAATCAAAGAGAAATCTGAGCTTCCAAACAACTACAAGCTCACCTTATCAAAATAGAAATGCAAAAAAAAAAAAGAGATGAAAAGAAAAATGAAAGCAAAAAATAGAAAAGGAAGAAAAGAACGGGTGAAAATCATCGAATAAAGAGAAAAGCTCAGCAAAGACAAATGCTTCGAAGAGAATCCTCCTCATGAAATGATCCTTGATTCGATCACCTTAAACACATGTTTGGGCCTATTTATCTTTTCTTTCAATGCCTCGAACCTCGGCCTACATTACGTATCTGGAAAAGACCATTTCGATCGAGCATGGTCATTTAAATTGATGAGTATATTCTTAGAAAAATGCATGAGACTTCGGTCTCCTTTCTGGTTAAAAATCTTTTTGGATAAGTCTTGATTTCTTGAATGCATGGTGAAACATTTAATGAAAAAAATGAAAAAATGGAAAGAATGAGACTCTAGGGTGAAAACCCGACATGGGCAGTCTAGAGTAAAATGGGAGAATTTCGATGCCGCCTATGGTATTGTCGAGGCCATAACAAAAGAAGAGGTCATTTTGAAGAAGTTAAAGAACATCTGAGAATTCCAAAATATCCGAAAACTTTCAACTCTCGTTTGGAGATTTGACTTTAAAAACTGAGACCGTTTTCCTTTCCAGGATTAATTCTCCAATTTGAACATCCTAGCTAGCCTTGACGTTTGTCAAAACGCCATGATTTGGAAACTGAGAAGGTTGAATTTGTTTAAGTCCAAAAAATCATGTTCTACAAAATCTGTTCCATTTGTGAGTCTAGAAAGGATATGCATTTTTCCTGTTGTGAAGTCTCCTTGGGTCAACCAAAATCTTGTGGTACCAAGCCTTCCGACTCATTTGAAAAATCCGAATTGACACTTAGAAAAACTTCTAACAGTGATCATTAATCTTTAAGAGATTTGGATATCACAACATTGAGGATGACATTTTCAGCTCAAAAGTTTTCAGTAAATAAGCAAACATTTTTCAAAAAAAAGCAAGCAAAAGCAGATAAATGAAAATATTTTTGGAAGAAACCATTTTCGATGTTGGCATAAGACGAAGGTTCTTCTGGCCCAGAGGTATGGAACTATTGAGGTAGAAGAAATGAACATTTGGCTCGGACTCCAGTTGATAAAATTTTGAAAAACTATCGGGGCAAAGCGATAGTTCCAAAGTGAAGAAAAAGGTTGATCTCTTACGAGGCACGATCGTTTCAGGATGCACTCTGTCTCGGAGAGGAAAAACAATTTGGAAAAGCTAAACCAAGATAAAAAAAAACAATTGGGAGCATTCGCATCATTCATGAACATTCGCATGTTTATTAAGTTTTGCATCTGCATCGTGTCGTAAAATGTGTACAGTATCCGAAGGTACTTGCACATGCATCATCAGGGGCATACGCATTGACATCGCATGACATTCACATTTCATGCATGACATTGACTATTTGAAATTTTTGACATTTGAATTCGAACATCCAGTGAGATTTTCTTCCAAGATATGATCTTCAGGTATGATCACCAAGACCTCCGGGCACCTCTTTTAAAACCTCCGGGTTACCTCTTTTAAGTCCTCCGGGCACAGGAAAAGAATTTATTTTCAAAGTTGTGGAGCCTCTGATGAGAGGAGCAATTTATTTTCAAAGTTGTGGAGCCTCTGATTAGAGGAGCAATTTATTTTTCAAAGTGATAGAAAATTAAAAAAAAAAAAAAGACCTTCGGGCATCTGTTTTAAAACCTCCGGGTTACATTTTTAAGACCTCCGGGCACAGCAAAAGAAAAAGGAAATTAGAAGAAAGAAGACCTCCGGGCATCTATTCTAAGACCTCCGGGCACCTCTTTTTCAAAGACCTCCGGGCATTCTTCTCAGAAGTCATGTTTGCAAGACCTCCGGGCACTATTCTCGAAAATCACCTATAAGACCTCCGGGCATCATTTTCAAAGAAAAGACATTTTTAAGACCTTCGGGCAACTGTTTCAAGACCTCCGGGCATTATCCTCAAAAATCATGTTCTCAAGACCTCCGGGCATTATTCTCAAAAATCATGGATAAGACCTCCGGGCGCCATTTTCAAGGAAAAGACATTTTTAAAGGCCTCCGGGCACCTGTTTCAAGACCCCCGGGCATTATTCTCAAAAATCATGGATAAGACCTCCGGGCGCCATTTTCAATGAAAAGACATTTTTAAAGGCCTCCGGGCACCTGTTTCAAGACCCCCGGGCATTATTCTCAAAAATCATGGATAAGACCTCCGGGTGCCATTTTCAATGAAAAGACATTTTTAAAGACCTCCGGGCACCTGTTTCAAGACCTCCGGGCATTCTTCTCAGAAGTCATGTTTTCAAGACCTCCGGGCATTATCCTCAAAAATCATGTTTTCAAGACCTCCGGGCATCTTTCTAAAAAATCATTGATAAAGACCTCTGGGCATCATTCTCAAAGTCAAGAATAAGACCTCCGGGCACCACTTTCAAAGAAGTAACATTTTTAGACCTCCAAGTATCTGCTTTCAAAAACCTCCGGGTAACATCTTTCAAAATGACATTTTTCAAAACCTCCGAGTACCATTTTCAATTCTTGCGAAGTCAAACTCAAAGGTCGAGCCTCGGTATGATTAGTCGAGTGGCGATATCTGAAGAATCTGACAAGGAATTTCAAAATTGAATGAGAAAGAGATGGGATATCCAGAATTAGTCTTCACTTTCGTAAGACTAAGGTAGTAAGTGAGGTGATAATCTAAGTTGTGTTCAAACTCATTGTCAAAAATTCAAAGTTCGTTTTTTTATTTCAAAGTTGTGGAGCCTCTGATGAGAGGAGCAATTTATTCTCAAAGTCGTAGAGCCTCTGATGAGAGGAGCAATTTATTTTCAAAGTTGTGGAGCCTCTGATGAGAGGAGCAATTTATTTTCAAAGTTGTGGAGCCTCTGATGGGAGGAGCAATTTATTTTTCAAGTGATAGAGCCTCTGATGAGAGGAGCAATTTATTTTCAAAGTGGTGGAGCCTCTGATGAGAGGAGCAATTTATTTTCCAAGTGGTAGAGCCTCTGATGAGAGGAGCAATTTATTTTCCAAGTGATAGAGCCTCTGATGAGAGGAGCAATTTATTTTCGAAGTTGTTGAGCCTCTGATGAGAGGAGCAATTTATTTTCGAAGTTGTGGAGCCTCTGATGAGAGGAGCAATTTATTTTCAAAGTTGTGGAGCCTCTGATGAGAGAAGCAATTTATTTTCCAAGTGATGGAGCCTCTGATGAGAGGAGCAATTTATTTTCCAAGTGATAGAGCCTCTGATTAGAGGAGCAATTTATTTTCCAAATGATAAGAGCATCGCTAAAAATGGATCTCAATAACTGAACAAAATTGGTTATACTGTCTTTGCCCTATTCCTGATTCTCAGCAATGTGCAAAGAGGGGCAGCTGTAATAACCAATTTTCGTCCGGGTCGGATTCGAATCCGACCCGGACCACCAACAAGCCCATTTCCCAACACGATCCGCGGGCCCAAACCAGGCCCAATTTTCGGCCCCTTTTCAACCAAGCACCAGACCCAACAGGGCCTGCTAACCAGCAGGCCCAAATCAACAGGGCCTGCTACTCAGCAGGCCCATTTCCCCATCCCCTACCCTTGAAACCCTAGCCGCCTCCCCCTTTTTCCCCTAACCTGACAGCCCTCTGCCACCAGCCTGCCACACGTCACCAGCCTCCCTGCCCACACGCCACCAGCCTCCCTGCCAACACGCCACCCACCTACCACAGCCACCCACACACGGCAGCCCCCCCCACACGCAACCAACCCCTCCATAAAAACCCCCAGACAGGAAAAAAAAAAAAAAGAAGGGGACCCCGGATTCGGATCCCCTAGGTTCGAACCCACCAAAAAAAAAAGCCAAGGAGGAGGCCCCTCAGCTAGCAAAAAAAAAACACCAAAAAAGAGGGAGGAGGGAGGCCCGATTCGGAGGACTCCCCACTGTTCGGACTTCCCCGGAGCAAGGAGGAGCCAGATCGAAACTCCCCCCTTTTCAGCAGATCCGAAAAAGCCCCCCTCCTTCACCAAAAAGGCCGGATCCGGGGTCCGAAAGCCAGATTCGGACCCCTTCAATCGGCTTCCCCAAACCCTTCTTCAACACCCAAACCTGCAAAAACAAAAAAACCAACATCCAGCAAACCCAAAAAAAAAAAAAAAAAAAACCTAGATCTACAAAATTCGGTGGGGATCCGGGCTAAACGGAGCCCGGATCCGTAACGAGGGGGTCGAAAAACCCTCGAAAGTGAGATTTGGAGTTCGCCGGCCGCCGGCGAGCGGCGGCCGGCGACGGTGGACGGCGGCCGGCGCGGTGGTCAGCCGCCGGAAACTGGGTTTCTGTGGGAGAGAGTGAGAGAGAAAAGAGAAGAGAGAGAAAGGAAAAAAAAAAAAGAAAGAAAATGCAAAAAAAAGGGGATTGGGGGGTATTTATACGGTGTCGAAACGGCACCGTTTGGGGGAGCGGGTCGAGGTGACCCGCGCGTCGACCCGCGGGTCGACCCGGGGTCCGCGCGGGTCACCCGATTTTTTAAAAAAAATGTAAACGGCGTCAAAACGACGCCGTTTTGTCTCTGGGTCCGCGCGTGGACCCGCGGGTCGACCCGGGGTCCGCGCGCCCGACCCGAAAAAAAAAAAAAAAAAAAGAGGGAATAAAGGCGCCGAAACGGCGCCGTTTTGTGGCGCCGAAACGGCGCCGTTTAAGGTTGGGAGGATCCGCGCCTGGACCCGGATCCGACCCGGGGTCCGCGCGGGTCCCCCTTTGCAAAAAAAAAAAAAAAAAAAAAAAAGCTGGGCCAGGCCAGAACCAGGCCTGGCCCAGCAGGCCAGGCCAGAACCAGGCCTGGCTCAGCAGGCCTGGTTCTGGGCCAAAGAAAAAAGAAAAGAAAAAAAAAGGAAAAAAAAAAAAGAAAGAAGAAAAATTAAAATAAAAACTAATAATAATAAATTTAAAATAATAATAATAAAAATAAAAAAAATATATATACATAAAAAAAATTAAAAAATCAAAAAAAAATCAAAAAAAAATCAAAAAAAATTAAATAAAAAAAAAGGAAAAAAAATATTAAAAAATTAAAAAATTTCACGATTATCGATTTTGAAGTTTTTGACTTTTTTTTTATTTTTGACATTTTCAGGTGATTTTACGAAGATCAAGTTCGGCATTTTGATTTTTCAGATTCTCGACATTCGTCAAGTATGATTTTCTTATTTATTTTCATTTACTATTTGTATTTATTTATTTTGTCCGGCATTCGATATATTTTTGTTATTCGATTTCGATTTTAAAATATTAAAATAATAATTTTTAATTAATACATGTTTTTTAAAATTATTTTCGGTAAATAAAATTCTCTAAAAACGGATCTCTTTCTCGGATGGTCGGAGTATCGATCGTTTTTCGAAAAGGTTCGAGTGAGAATAATAATCGAGACACTATCGAAAGTATCGGAGTGATTCGGGAATTACTCTTACATAGATAATTTCTTTTATTTCGGAAATAATTATTAAAAGCATTTTAATTTACCTTTCAAAAAAAAAAAGTTTTTAATAAATACGAATTACCGACGACGGAATTCGAAGGATGTCACGGTAGTGATTCCTAAGATATCTTGAGGTGAGAGAGTTTCGTTAAATATCACCACGAGTGGTGGGAATATTTGGCGACATGCTCGATACGAAAATTCTTTTTCGTTAAAAAAAATGGAAATAATCAACAAAAAAAGTGAATAAAGAGCGAATGTTTATTGCGCTCGATATTTTGCCATGCTCGTGTTTTTAATATTACGATTCGCATGTTTAATTTTATAGTTATGTGTTAAGCCGTATGCATCCGATATTTAAATATTCGCATCATACGCATTTAGATAAAAAAAATGGATGTAAATTGCCGACGACGGAATTCGAAGGATATCACGGTTGTGATTCCTAAGATGTCTTGAGGTGAGAAGATCTCGTTAAATACCACCGAGAGTATCGGGAATATTTAATGTGTATTTTCGATAACAAATTTACGTTCACTTTCGATTTTAAAAAAAAATAAAAATAGTTCAAAAATTCAAAAAATAATAAACATGTTTTTTTTAAAATAAAAGAAAAGAAAAGAGAATTAGTTTTAAATACCGATGTTAAATCCATTAAATCGAGATTTAAGATAACACGTGATCAAGTGGTACCGTTTTCTAAACGGGCGTTGCGGGGGTGCTAATCCTTCCCCGCACGTAACTGACTCCCGAACCCGATTTTGCTTTCTCTCTGGTTCAAAGCGCAGACTTCGAAATTGGTTTTACAAAATGTTTTAATTATTTTTAAAATGTTTTACTAAAATCGGTTTTAATAGGTGGCCAATCACACCTAGCAAAAAAGATTGGTGGCGACTCCATTTTTTGTGTTTTCATCAAATTCGTCGTAGCGGTCCGAAAAAATCGTTATGACAGATGTCTAACATTATCAAATTTAATCTAGACAAATAATAACTTTCAATCATTCTATGAAACGTGACACAAAATTGGGAGTTATTTGAATAGTATCAATTAGACTTGACAATTTCGGATACAACGTGATTATACGACACGAACATAATATGGAAAAATAATTAAAACACGACACGAAAAATAACACGAACACGACACAAAAACACGAAAGTGTCAAAATCTACATAAAACGAATTATTAATGTGTCAAAATTTATATAAATATATAATACCTTGAAAACAATTATGACACAAAAAAGTAACACATGTTCGTCTATTCGTGTTGTGTTCATGTTATTTTTCGTATCGTGTTTCAATTTTTTTTCATGTGCTCGTGTCGTATAATCATGTTGTATCCGAAATTGCCATATTTAATTGACATTATTCAAATAACTCTCAATTTTATGTATGTGTTGTATAGTGATTGGGAGTTATTATTTGTTTAGATTAAATTTGATAATTTTAGACATCTATATCTTACTTTAAAAGCTATCCTCATGTAAAGATATTTTGCATAATTTGTCATAGTGATTCAATTTAAACTCTAAAACACGAAAAAATAACACAAACACGACACAAATACATAAATTTTTTATTTTTATTTTCTCTCTTTCTCACCAATTTTTTTTTAAAAAAAATATAATTGTCATGTGGCAACTCCAAGTGAATCAATCCCCTTCAAATTGAGGGGGATTGCTTTAATATAGTATATATATATATATATATATATATATATATATATTTGAAATAAGAAGCATACATATAAATATATATTTCAGTATACATCAAACTTTTGATTAAATACCATGATTTATACTTGCCTGTTCCCTTAACTTTGTAATATTTACTTTTAATGCTGTTTTTACTACAATTTTACTTCACTTCTTTTAATCAGACTTTCTTGCACACTTTTATATATATATATATATATATATATATATATATATATATATATATATTAGAGGTGTCCATAGTCGGGTTCAGGTCAGGCCCATATATGGTATCAAAATTATATTTGCTTGTCCAAGTCCGATTCGGCTCGAAATATGGGCTTCAAAATTTGTCTAAACCCACTCATATTTGTCAATGAACAGCCCAAACCCATTTAAACCCGCCCATATTATTTTTTTTCTAATTTAAAAAAAAATTATTATTTAATTTTTAGTAATTTTATATTTTTTTTATTAAGTTTTTAAACATAGACAACTTAACATATTTTTTAATGTTTACGCTATAATATTATATATATATATATATATTTAATATTTATATGACATAAATTACATAATATATAAATAAATAAAAATAGTATATTATTTAATTAGAAAACTGGTCGGGCTGGGCTCAGATTTTGAATGTTGGAGTCAAGGCCCGACCCATTTTTTAAACAGGCCTTATTTTTTGTGTCCAAACCCATTTTTCGGACTTAATATTTTTGTCCAAACCCTCTCGAATATGGGCGGACCTTTAGGCTTGGACGAGTAACCCGATCCTTAGGCAAGTCTAATATATATATATATATATAAATATTTAAATTATGTTAATGCAATAACCAACTTCATAAAATTTCTTTGAAGGGCTTCCCACTTCCAATTTCCAAATCAACTTTGTGATTGGTAACCAAAGAAAATAAAAAAAAAAATAAAGAAAGGAAGGAAGGAAGGAAGAACGTCTAACAAGGAAGATATTAATTAGCTTCATAATCGGAATAACATTATTATTGTTACTATTAATTAATATTAATATATAAGAGGAGGATCAATTTATAATCGTGTAAAATTTATTAATTTTATATTCGATTGATATTTTAATAAATTGGTTATTGAATTTAATAATATAATTGCATTCGTGGTGTACGTAAAATTTCAAATGGATATTATAATTGTATCATGCATGTCGATCGAAAATATCATTTTTTATGTATATTTTTAACCATTAAATTTTTTTTTATATCAAATAAATAACTAAATATTTTTAATTTATATAAAATTTAATATACATGATTTATATGAATAAAGCACAAAATACGGTGATAGAATTAACAAATATATAAATATGGACTAAGGAAGCAGCAAAGAGAAGCATCTCAAATGTCAACACACCTTCCTTCACACTTAACTATATATCCAAAATTTCAAACCAAACATTAAAACAAAATCAACATCGGAGAAAAACACAGAGTTGACTGAGATTTATGTTGACCATCTGAAGCTACCCACGTGGCTCACTTACATGATGTAGAAATTTGGTTGTGTGGTTAGGTTTTGGACAACCTTGATTAAAGGCCAAAATTAATAAATACATAATAATATATAACATGGAGGAATAAACAGCTGCTAGCGGTTTTTTTTTCTAAATATAGCTAATTTTTTTTTTTATCAAAATATCGTTTTTTTCAGATTAATTCTCAAAATTCGCTTTTTTTAAACCAGTTGGGAAATCGCCATGGCCCATAGCGATTTCCCAACTGAAATTTTTAATTTTTTTTAAAATACCAGTTGAGAAATCGCCATTGGCCATGGCGATTTCCCAACTAAAATTTTCAAATTTTTTTTTCATTGGGAAACAAAATTTGTAATTCTTTTAATAAATAATAAAAATTATATAATTTAAAATTTTAAAAAATAAAGATTTAATAATTTTAATATATAAATTTTATCCATGGTGGTAGAAGTGTTCATGGGCCGTACCGGGCTCATGTATGGTATCAACACCACATTTGCTTGCCCGAGCCACGGTGGTAATTTTTCAACCTTTATTTTTTTTTTTAATTTTATAAAATTATAAAAATTATATAATTTTTAATTTTAAAAAATAAAAATAAAAATATAACAATTTACCAAAAAGTAAAAAATTATATTCGTAATTAGGCCTGCTCATGGGCATGGCCGCGACCCGAAATTTTTCAATTTCCATGCCAAGGCCCAGCTTGCGGGCCTGAATTTAATTATTTTAATATAAATAGTGATCCGGGCCTGGCCGGACGGGCTGCCCAGCCCATGAGCAGGTCTATCCGTAATGTCAATCGAATTCTTTCAACTTCTATTCGTAATAAATGGACCTCCGGGAGAAAGGCCAATCAGAGTGTCGTATTAGTCCGAGCTTGGACAAGTGTTTTTGTAATTTTATTAAATAATAAATTTTAAATAAAAATTATATAATTTTTAAAATTCAAAAAATTAAATAACAAAATTCAAAAAATTATAAAATTATAAATTATAATTTTTATATAAAAATATATTTTTAATAGTGAAATGGGCTTTCGGGTCGGCACAACTCGAAATGGGCTTGGGCAAGGGAAAAAATTTCGGGTCGCGGCCCGGCCCATGAACAGGTCTAATTACGAATATAATTTTTTAATTTTTGGTAAATTGTTATATTTTTATTTTTTAAAATTAAAAATTATATAATTTTTATTATTTTATGAAATTAAAAAAAAATAAATAAAGGTTGAAAAATTCCCACCGTGGCTCGGGCAAGCAAATGTGGTGTTGATACCATACATGAGCCCGGTCCGGCCCATGAACACTTCTACCACCATGGATAAAAATTATATATTAAAATTATTAAATCTTTATTTTTAAAATTTTTAAATTATATAATTTTTATTATTTATTAAAAGAATTAAAAAAAAAAAAGAACTTACCCTGGAAAATCGCCACCGTGGGTGGCGATTTTCCAATGGAAAAAAAGAAAAAATTTGAAAATTTTAGTTGGGAAATCGCCATGGCCCATGACGATTTCCCAACTGATTAAAAAAAACGAATTTTGAGAATTAATCTGAAAAGAACAGTATTTTGGTAAATAATTTTTTTTTGGCTATATTAAAATAAAAAGACCGCTGCTAGCATCCCATAATTCAACAGCCATTCTGTGAACGCTGCAGCTTAGACAATTTTGCCTGCTGCTGCAACAATTTATAATTTACAGATACTTTTCACACTATACATTAATGAAATAAGTTGATTAATTATATATAATATAGTACTTAATACTTTTCTACATAATTATTTTGATTTTTAAATCTAACCCTCAATTAAGACAAAAAATGGGCGAAACCATTTTTTTTTTTTAAGGAAAAAGGCTTTCATGCCATTCATATATATATATATATATATATTGAAGATATCATCTATCATATTAAATAGATCAAACGTGACAGATAAGTTTGAACATAAATTAGTAAAATTTCAAAATGTGATTTTGATGACTTTCACTTTTTAAAGCGAAACAATCAATTTAAAATTGAATTAAAGAATACCTTAATAAAAATCAATCATGGTGATTACAATTTTTGAAAGATGATCGAACTTACGAATTCTTTAAAAATTGCAAACATATTACTTAAATCATCAATAATGAATTTGAAAATGTAATATTCTATAACTGACTAAGCATAACTTGATAAAAATTGAATTTAAGCGAAATAAAACTAAGAAAAAGAAAAGCTTATTGATATTGAAGCTCTGGACACAATGAATGTTGCGCAAACTTGACAAGAAAGATTGCTAAGAAGCAATTATTGATTGATTAAATGTTAAACAACTTACAATTCACCAAATCGGACAAGTTAGGAACTTGATTACAAATAAAATTGTCACATGGAGCTCTAATAAATACAAAATTAATTTGGAAAAGATTGAAAAAATCAATTGAGTTGCTGGAGCTGAAGTGTTGTGTGCTGAGAGTGTTGAGAGGGGGGGATTCTTGTTGGCTAAACACTTTTATATATTTGTAGAGTTAGTTTCGTAAGTAAGATCATGCCATATGTCATTATATTTAAATTTGTAATCAAAATCTGCCACCATGTCGGCCATTTTTTTAAAATTTTGGAGTAAGAAAATTTCTTTCTTACAAAATGCAACAATTACCTCTATTTTGAACGTCTAGCTCACATGGTTTAACTACGTCTTCCTTCTTTGTAGCTCAATTGTAAGAACCATTTTTCTTGATTTTTAGTCACTTTTATCAGTAGATCAAGAGATGTTCTATAAAATCTTCAACCTCCAAATTCTTTGATAATATTTGGACATGTGATTGTTGACTTCATTCCTCTTTGTTGTAGCTATATCAATTTCTTCCAACCGGTCGATTTTTACATGTCGGATTTCTATTTACCACATGTTTTTTTGTTATTGGCTGATAGATTTTCAATTAGATTCCTTGCAAATAGAGAGTTTTTTGACAACTGAAGATTCTAAAGAGCAAATTATATGTAGCTGCTAAAATGTAGTGTAGCCATTTTTGCGTTAATTCTCCATTTTCCATTCCCCTGAAACTAATTAACTGAATCTTAAGAGTAGTTGCAATATTTTAACACTTAAATAAATAACTGAATCTTAAGAGTAGTTGCAATATTTTAACACCTAAAAAAAAATTGTACCTTTAGCATAGCATATGATAGGATCTTGAGCCTTTAAGATTTTCATCAAATGCCACGTGTTTTCCTTTTAACGGATTAAGAAATTATGGTGTAAACAATATATACGACTATATTATCTTTGAAGCTATTTGTTGATTAAATTTTAAAATAATTAAAAAAAAAAACATATCTAATTGCCGATTTATAGAAGTTTCATTTTTTTTTGTATGAGTATTACTATTACCCATGGAGAGAAACTATTTAGTTTTTATATATTCAGATTTTTTCTGTCGGCAAGAAGTACGAAAATTAAGGAATAATTAACTAATAATAAAATCAAGTTGCAAGTTGCAACCAATTGGAGGGCTCAAGTTCGTATAATTAAAATCTGAGTGCTTTCTTTATAAGGACAAGTCTTCTTTGAGACGTTCAGCAGTCTTATTCAAAAGCTTTCGATATTTAAATATATATATATATGTTTTGTTTGATTCTAATTTTCTTTACTTTATTTTCGTGCTTCAAACGGGTTTCTCTTAATTTCAAACCCTTTAATGACCGATAAATCGATGACAGTCATGCATTGCCCATATATATATATATATTTGACAAATCCCCCTTGGATTAATTATTTTATAGGGTTAAACAGAGAGAGGTTGCCATAATTCTTAATTTGTCAAACGAACAGCAAATTAATTTACTGCTGTGCTAGCTAGCTTGTCCTCGTCTGATTGTATTATTGTGCATAAAGGAAAAACGAAATGGACCTAACCAAAGATTTCAAACCCACCTGTTTTTTATTTTTAGTTTTTATGTTTTCACTTTTTTTTTTTTTTGGATAAGTAGATTTTTATTTATCCAAGAAAGCAGCAGTGCTGCTACATGTTACAAAGCTAGCTTAGCCTAGCTAAATAAATCAGAAAACCAATGCCATTAGACAAACATATCTGCATTTAACCTCCAAGAATTACATAAAAACGTATTAACTGAATCTCTTTTAATCTTCGTAAGATCACTTAACCTGGTCGAGATCATGTCTCTCACTTGCTCAGTGAGGTGCTCCTCCTTTTGCTCAGTTGAGTTGAACAAACGATTGTTTCTTTCCTTCCAAACTAGGTAGATAACTGCGTTCCAAACTAGCCTCAATATCGTTGTGATTAGAGCTTTACCTCTGAGGTTGACAGAGGCCCATTGAAGCTCTACATTCCAACATGCAACCTGCCTTTTTAACCTGCAAAGTACCATCACTCTCTGCCATATCTGTTTCGAGTAGGAGCAAGTGAAGAATAGATGATCCCTGGTTTCCCTCTCTTGTTTGCACAGCAAACATTTATCATCCACTGCCATTCCCCAGGAGATAAGTCTATCCTTTGTGGCCAATCTATTTAGGATTGCCATCCAGGAGAGCATAGAATGCCTAGGAATATTAAAATTACACCATACCAACTTATACCAAGCCACTTTCCCAGCTGAAGGTCTAATCTTGTTCCACACTGCTGACACTTGGTACTTTCCCTCAGGGAAAGGCCATTTGCAGCTTCCATCAGCAGTTGTGAGAACTATTATGGCAGCCACCTCTCTCAATTGCATGATCTTCCTCCAATTCCAACTGCTCCACTCTGGATAGAGATGTGCCATGGATCTCTATCCTTCAACACATAAGTCTTGATCCAGGCTATCCATAGGGAGCTATGTTTTCACTTTTCATGCTTGTTTTGAGGGGGAATTCTCCAATGAGTAGGTACCCTATTAATTAATTAATTAATTGAAAGAAAAACTATATATCATGAAGTCAGGTTCTGGTTGGCTTAATTTGAGTTTTCAGGTGACTGAGAATTTGCTGCATGATAAGTAATGTTAGACATTTCAAAGAGTAATAAATTTGATAGTTACAAGGAGTAACATCAATATATATATATATATATATATATATATATATATATATAGAATACAAAAAGAAAGTAGTGAAGACTAAAAATAGTTGATGAGATGCACTAAACATCAATCACTTTCATTATCTTGATTTGACTATAAATTATTTGGATTATTAATGTATTTGACAAGGATGTTTCCCTTAAAATTGGTAATTATATGGATCATTAATTTGAATACCTCGAGTAAGAACACAAAGAAGATAATTTTTTTGAAATTCTTGTATGCCTTTGTCACTGACGACAGACTATTATCTTGAGTTGAGAAAGCCCCAAATTTTTTTTTTATGTATAATCCAAAAAGATTAATCAGATCACTGGTGGGCTTATCTTAAACCCTTATTTGATAGACCATCCAAAATATATGGTTGAAGCAGAAGCAGTACTCATTTTCCATCACATGCAACTTGCTTTGCTTGATAGACCATCAATCACATAAAAACGACAAGGATGAGAATTATGTGTGTTAGAAATTAATTAATGCTTTTTGGATACACGCTTTAGTTAAAAGTGATTGTTACTTGTTATCCACGTTAGTTGAATTTTGACGGTGTCGAATACGGATATGTATCAAATATGAGTATATTTATTTTTTTTATTTTTTATTTTTTAAATTTGGAGGATCATACTTCACAATTCACATGTCTGAATATATGTCAGACACAAGTATCAAATATGAATACTTAAAAAAAATAAGAGTTCTAGTAACCTATGTGTTACCATGGGTAAATGGGTAAAATGAATTTTGAGCTACAGTTATAAGTGCTTGTTTAGGAAAATGATTAGCATGACTCACCACCAATAATAATTGAGAAAGTAATTATACGAATGTACAACAATAATTAAAAAGATCAACCAGTGATGGACTAATCTTAAAATTGCTTCATAAATATAAAATTATAATGGGAAATGTGTGTTTAAATTACACATTTGTGATATCTTGAAATATCATACTATATATATATATATATATATATATATATATATATATATCAATCATAGCAGCAAATGGATTCCCGCCAACAACTTCCAATTGGAGACAGCAGCAAAACAGCTATGCATAATCTGAGAGATTCACCAAACTGGTTTCAAATCAATGTTTTTCTTTTCTGTGATTGGCCTTGGCCATGCATGTTTATTACTTGTAAAGTTGAAATTTGGAAGTGATAGGCTGGTCGCTGGTGGGTGGTGGTAGAGCGTCAAACTAAAAGAACGGCCATAGACTTTTGATAGACAAATTGGCAAGTGAAGGTGGACTCTATGGCAAGAATTTCCACCACGTTACTTCCTACAAGGATACCAAGATACCTTTCACACACTGATTTTATGGGATTGGTCTGCCATTTTAGACCATCTTTTAACTCACCATTTTCTTTCTTCGTTAAGACAAAAGAAATTGTGTAGAAAACGTGTGCCTTTTCTTTTGTTTCTGTCACTTGTTTTGATTTTTTAGCCCAAAAGTATCAGCGGATTTCTATGACACATAAGAGTATTTTTCCAAAGTAATTCATCACAGCTACTACTTGTTCACCGCTTTTGAACCCTTCACCTCCTGTTTGTCACTGTAACTTCCCTAGCTTTTATTATCATATATACGCATTTTATATATATAGTGGAAGAAGAAAAAAGGCTTTGACAATAGAGAATAAAAAACACAGATTAGTCTTTTCGGTGACAATTCAGATAAGGAAAAAATTGTGCAGATGATTATGAGAATACATCAACTCTCAACTTTGCTTATTAATTATTTCTTCCATACCTTTCTTCAAAAGCTCCTAGTATGATCCATGGACCACCATGCATGGTTCAAAAGCAAATTAAATGAGCCGTGACCCTAGCTACTTAACAAGAATGAATTAATGGGAAATGTGAAAAGGCAACGGCTCTTCTCCAACAAAAATGAAAAAAAAAAAAAACAAAGAAAAAGAAAAAGAAAAAGAGAAAAACAAAAACAAGATAAAAGAATTATTTACTTTGTGAACAATTTTCCTAAACACATACTAGAAGTAGATATAGTTTAAGAGAGAGAAAAAAAATCACAAGCAATATCACTAAGAGGACACATACCACTTAAGGTATATATAAAAATATATATATATATATATATATGTGTGTGTGTCAATCTTTTAATCTCTTTAGTAGAATTAAAAATTTTCTACTAGGGAGACTGATTTGGTTAAAACTAGTGAGAGGCCCTGAAGGCCCAGGTGATGCAAAAGGCCCGAGCCTGATATCTGAAAACAGAGATCATTTATACGGAAAATGTTTAGTGGATCATGCAAAAGTTCAGGTTAACATGGACATAGGCTTGATGATAAAGCCATCAAAGGTCAAACCTCAAAAATAAACGTTATGGGCTCTTAATGTCCTCAGCAGTTGTAGTCATAGGCCCAGTAACCTCATCGTTCTCATGGCATTGGCAATGAACAATAAAACGTTCAATGTCTAACAAAAACTGATGGGACTCCATAAATTGTGGGCTTTCCTGCCACCTAATCATTTCAGTTTTAACCTCTTTTTCTTTTCTATCCACGAAATCCGACTCCCCGAATCCTCCGCAGCATAACAACCGTCCATTTCTTCATCAACGGTATTAATCCACAAAGATTAAGGCTTTGAAACGCCAACTCGCGAAGCATGGAATCATCGCCCATAAACTTACGCTTTTCTTTCTCTCTCTATATAGTATTTATTTAAAGTAAAAAAATGTCCGAGAAACGAGAAAATCGTGTGCCTCGATATTATCTTATGTTTATCTAACCGTTAAAAATGCCAGCTCTTGACAACGATGAATGGCTAAAAGAAGCATCAGCAAAGCTTAAATACCGGATTTTATCGGGTTTGCTGAGGTGGACCTCACCGGGTCTAGGATTGTGACAGGTAGCTTTGAGGTCCCTTTCTCTGTTTCTTTCTTTCAGGATCTCTCCCCATATATTCTCGCTTTCTGTTCCTTTTCTCTCCTCACCTACTTTCCTTTCTCTTGTTTGCTTTCGCCTTAAGCGGTCTCGATATTTCGGTGAGCATTGTTCTATCCGTTCCTCCATTTTCTTTTTAATTTTCGCATTTTAATTTTGCTAAATTACGGTATTTTATGCTAATATTTTGTTGATCGGATTATATTAATGATTCTTGGAGGAGTGGAAGCTTCAATTATAAGTTTTTTTGGCCCATTGATGTTTGTACTATGTGAAATTGTGAACTTTACGATTTTCATCAAATTTTCTTCTTTTTTTTGGTCTGATCAATCAATTTTAGTTTCTATTGTTGCTCGGCTTGTTAGTGGTGCACTGCTTCTTAGTAGTTTAATTAAAATGCTAAGAAATTATGTTCTTTTTTTGCTGATAATGTTGAATTAAGGCTTGAATGAAATTTCAGTGACTTTTATTTCCCTTTTAGCTTTAGCTGTTTAACCTGTAAATGAGAGTTCTTTTTACTCCTTTTTTCTCTGAATTCGAAAATTTGCAATAAAGGTTTATTTACTAACCATTTAGTTCTTTGCTTGACGGGAAATGAGGACTCAAATTGATTGAGCTGATAGGATTAGGATCAAGTTTGAAATTTGAAGGATTAATTAGCTGTTGAACTCTGTTTCCTCTTAGTGCTAACTATCTATAGCAGTTTAAAATTGAACAGGAGACCTTTTTTTTTCTTTTTAACTATCTATAGCAGTTTAAAATTGAACAGGAGACCTTTTTTTTTCAATTATAAAGGTTTTTTAGGAATTTATAACATGCCAGGTTCAAAGTTATGGTGGATAGTGTTGATATTAGCATTCCTTCATACATGCATATATCTCTTCTTTGTCCTTCTATCTGTTGTTCTAACAATCGAGTGTCAATGGGGGTTTATAGGTTAATATGGGAACGACTGTCAAAGTGGTTGTGCTGTCGCTGTTCATCTCGTCCCTGTTGTTTTCTGTGGTATCTGCATTCAATGATGGGCTGGTAAGAGTCGGGCTGAAAAAGATGAAATTGGATCCAAACAACCGGCTTGCTGCCTGGCTTGAGTCCAAGGATCGAGAGGCTCTCATAGCATCTATTAAAAAGTATCGCTTCCGTAATAATCTTGGAGACTCTGAGGAGACAGATATTGTTGCATTGAAGAACTACATGGATGCTCAGTACTATGGTGAGATTGGTGTAGGAACTCCACCACAAAAGTTCACTGTGATATTTGACACAGGCAGCTCAAATCTGTGGGTACCATCATCTAAGTGCTATTTCTCGGTGAGCCCCTACATTTATGTTTACTATGAATATATAGGAAATGAAACTCTTTGCCTTGATAGTTGGGAAAGCAAACGTAGTTCAGGGCACATGATTTGTGTTTTCACATTGTGGTGTAGGTTGCATGTTACTTCCATTCCAAGTACAAGGCAAGTGAGTCAAGTACATATAAGAAGAATGGTATGTCTTCTACTCTTTTTATTGCACTCATAATTGTGTAAGAAACTTGTTTCTTCTTGATGCTAAGGACATTAAGAACAATTTTAAGTTCATGATTTTATTCATTTGAATAGTAATATGTGAAATTTTGATTTTTCAAAAATAATGATGTGTATCTCTGATATTATTCAAGTACTTACCGATAGGTCGATCATAATTGCTGTGCAGTGTATGGTTGTTTCTGTGGTTGGTCTTTGTCGGGTAGGACGGACTTAAGTAGGAAGATGGTTTTCTGCACATATAAGATTATGCATGCTTTTCAGGCCTATTATTAATGAAATTGCACAAAGTTCTTTATGTAACCGTTTTCTTATAGGCTCACTTGGTAAATTGCATTATGGTGTCTATTTATCCCATGGATGCTAAAATAATATAGAAGTTGTATTATCATATTTTATGTAGGGAAATCTGCTGCTATTCACTATGGCACTGGAGCTATTTCTGGTTTCTTTAGTTATGACCATGTTCAAGTTGGTGACTTGGTTGTGAAAGATCAGGTAAGTGGAGCTAATCTTCTCGTCTTTCATTTGCCTATGATCTAGTAGTTTGAAACTTTCAATTAGGTAACCTAGTAGCTATTTTCATTACCAGGAATTTATTGAGGCTACTAAGGAGCCAGGTGTTACATTTTTGGCGGCCAAATTTGATGGGATATTAGGACTTGGGTTTCAGGAGATTTCAGTTGGGAATTCTGTCCCAGTGTGGTATGTTTGCATTTGAATTTATATTGTATATTTAAGATTTTTCTTGATATTATGAGCTTCTCATGGACCACTTGTTTGTCTTACAGGTACAACATGATCAAACAAGGTCTTATCAAGGAACCGGTATTTTCATTTTGGCTTAACCGCAATGTAGAGGAAGAAGTGGGTGGTGAAATTGTGTTTGGTGGGTTTGATCCAAACCACTACAAGGGCAAGCACACATACGTCCCTGTAACACAAAAAGGCTATTGGCAGGTTGACCTTTCAAAATTAAATTATTATGTGCTAGATAAATGCTTTATATATATAGTTTAATCTTTCTCATTTTTCTTAATTATCTTTTCTTTTTGATAGTTTGATATGGGTGATGTTCTTATTGGTGACAAACCAACTGGTATGTTCCTTCCAATGCCTAGAGTACTTTAAAAGTGGGATTAAATAAAATACCTAAAGCCCTTTAATTATTTTCTTTCAAGCAACAACATTTTTTGGCATAGATCTTTGTGGTTCTGACCTGGGCATATGCTATTCAGGATATTGTGCCGGTGGCTGTGCAGCAATTGCAGATTCTGGAACTTCTTTGCTGGCAGGTCCAACGGTAAGCCGTAATGCTTCATTGTTGGGTCTTTTGATCAGTCTCTTGTTTAACAGATTTAGCTAGTTGATTTTTGTAAGTGTTGGCTAAATTTGAAAATTATTCTAGCTATGTAACAATGGTGTCTAAAGATATATGTTAAGCTATGCTCTAGTTTTGCTCTTAAAGAGTTGAGAATAATCACTTGGGGAAAGCTTTCTTGTTGCTGATTAAATCCATGCTGGTTTGTCGTACTTGTTAACCTGGTTATTGATGTGATTCCCGGTTGTTTGTTTGTCTTGATGCAGACTGTGATTACCATGATAAACCATGCAATTGGAGCCTCTGGAGTGATTAGCCAGGAGTGCAAGGCAGTGGTTCAACAATATGGGCAAACTATCATCGATTTACTTTTAGCTGAGGTGAATGCTAGTTTTACTCTGAAATGTAAATTTTCATACAAGGTTGCAATTAATTTGTATAATTTGTTGTAATCTTCAGCTATGTGATTGATTCTCAGCTTCTATACTTACTTTACTCCACCCTGATGTTTCCAACAGGCACAACCAAAGAAAATCTGCTCCCAAATTGGATTATGCACTTTTAATGGTGCTCATGGTGTTAGGTCAGGCTCTGAGGTCTTTGTGTGTTTGTTTGCACTTAATACGGTCTTGCTATTTTCCCTAATTTATCTGAAGATAGAATGACTTTGTATTAAAGCGGTAAAGTAATGGTGCTCAAATGTTTTTTGTATAGCATGGGCATTGAGAGTGTGGTGGATGAGAGCAATGGCAAATCATCTGCAATTCTTGGTGATGCTATGTGCCCTGCTTGTGAGATGGCAGTCGTGTGGATGCAGAACCAATTAAGGCAGAATCTGACTCAAGACCAAATCTTGAACTATGTCAATCAGGTGACATGTGATAGCCGTGATGCTTGTTGAATACTTTGTGAGTGTGTTCCTTCCAATGCTGATTCTTCCAATTTGATACTTGTGCAGCTTTGTGATCGGATGCCAAGTCCAATGGGAGAATCTGCTGTTGACTGTGGAAGTCTTTCTTCCATGCCTACTGTTTCCTTCACTATTGGTGACAAAATTTTTGAACTTGCCCCAGAAGAGGTACACCCATCCTTATTTTCTGTTAGTAGTCTGTTAAACATTTGTATCCCCAATATGACTGGTTCAGAATGGATTATCATTCTTTAGTTTTCATTTCTTTGTCTGGCTTGCATCTGCTTATATGTTTATATGTTCATGAAATTATCCTTTGTCAAATTTCTTAAGCATATATGAATGGTTGAAAACTTGTCCTACTGATAGCACATTGTGCTGATGTTAATATACCGGTTGGTGTAATCAGTATATTCTCAAGGTGGGTGAAGGTCCTCAGGCTCAGTGCATCAGTGGCTTTACTGCTTTGGATATTCCTCCTCCCCGTGGGCCTCTCTGGTATTTTAATTTTTAACTACCCTATATATTTTTTACCTTAACCAATTCGTTAAACCATCTCAAGTCATATTTTTTTGGGTTCTCTCCTGACACTTTGTTTGATGCAGGATTTTGGGAGATGTCTTCATGGGCCGCTACCACACCGTCTTTGATTTTGGTAAATTGAGAGTTGGCTTTGCAGAGGCGGCATAAAAAGATCTACCATTGGGGATCTGAGTTTTTAATGTCCATCCATTACGGTGTTATGTGTAACTTTATAAAGATGGTGGAAATATGAAGTCACTGGGCTCAGCCTAAAACGTAAAATCGTGCTGTGTTGCTTGTAAATATTTCCGTACTCCTTGCTCTGTTTTACCAACCCTATGTATAACATGGTAGAAAGTAGGATTTGCTTTAGTCGAAGTTGTGAAACCAAGTGAGAAATGTTGGGCTTGCTTGCTGCTTTTTTTTATCAATGGTCAAAGATACTTATTAATAAGTTCCATATCCATTTCTTCCTGATTATTGAGCTTTTATATCACTAGGGAAAAGAAATGGGTAATTGGCATGCCTGCCTTTGCCAGCCAGAAGTTTATAGTCCTTAGAAACTTGGATTTTAGATTTAAGTCCTGAGGTTGGAGTTAATCCAGTAATAAATTACGAAACCACATAGAACTGCTCGCTATTTACTCTTTATTGTCGCATTAAATCTAATCTTAAGAGGGTATGAGCAGATGAGTGGGAAGTAACTTTCTGCCGTGTCAGGTCTGATGCAGATTTAAATCACTATGCCAAAAGCTTTTGGCTTTTGGTATGTGAATGAAATGAATTCATGCAGCTAACAATCACTATGCGAAAACCAAATTGGATAAGTTAACTTAAATGGGCTTTTCCTATAGGATATCTACGTGTTTGTTTATGACAATGACATCTCAAGTCAAAAGTCTTAAAAGAATTCCCACTTTTTTTTCTTTTTTCTTTTTTGCGATGGTTACCCCAATCCAATTGCTTATACTTGAAGAATATCATCCTATAATTTACTCATGCGCGCACTTTATATGTGCTTATTTTGGATAAACAATATGGCAAATCTCTCTAACACTTAACGAGCAAGTATGTGGAACTTAAGTCATATCATTGGCACATTCAATTAAGCATGCCAATAAGGCATGGAATGTAAAGACAAAAACAAAAGAAAGAAAGGTAATAAACGATGCCCAATTAGGAATCGGATTGGTGGCTGCCACATGAAGAAAGCAACACTCTGATTGGGTTTTACTTGAAAAAGACGCCATTTGAGATTGGCCGAAAAGGCATCTACGTCAAAATCAGTGTTATCGGTACCGTATCGATACCGATCGTACCGGTGATAAATATAATTTTTAAGATAAATCGAAATAGTATCAATTTCATTCCGTTCTGGTTTTGGAACCAGCTCGTAACGATCAATATCGGTACGTACCAGTCAATACCGATTAGTACAAGATTTTGATTTTGATTTATTTATTTATTATTTAAAAATTCACTTATTTGAATTTTTAAATCAATTTCAATATTTTTTGTATCATCATCATTTTTATTTCTTTCATAATTATATTTAAAATATATATATATATATGTTCATTAAATTAGGTTATTAGACATAATTAATAATAATTTACTATATTTTTTAAACATTTTAATATTTATTTTACCTATTTAATGTTTAAAAATTTTAGATATTAAACATTTAAAATTTATATTTGTATAAAAACATATATATGCATGTAATGGATGTATATTTGCATGTGTATATAATATATATTTTATTGAAAAATTTGAAAATATACTATACATATAGATATATGAAAAAATATTTAAAAATATCGGTAAATCTGAAACGGTACGTCGAAATACATCGATACTGATACGTATCAATATTAAAATAAAAATGATACGTCTACCAATACGATATTGATTATCTTAGTCAAAATAGTCCAACCATGACATGAGTCCAAAGCAATTACATTACATTACAGTAAAGAAGGTACCCAACTAACCAAACAACCAATAAAATGGATGTGTGGTTGTGAAAAGACGAGAAGGGTTGGTTAGAGAATATAAGCTGGGCAGGTCGGTTGGGTTTATTAGGTTGCTGCCTTTCCTTCTCTCAACTAAATTCCAACTACACCAATCCTTTTGCTTTTCACAACAAAGCCTGCTCTTTTTGCCTTGTCGTTCTTGTAAACTTCACCCACAATCCAAGAAAAGTAACTAACACACCATATCTAATAATTTAGCTTAGGATGGATGGATGCAATGCAAGTCATTCGATTTGTTGTGTGTTGGGTTTGCACTTAATCCTGGCAATTGCATGAATATGAACTTGTTCAAACATTTAAACACATGTATTTTGATTCACACTTCACATACTAATGACGAAAAACTTGCAATCAAACTGGCGAATATTATAATCATAATGAGTAATTCACGACTTTAACTTATTTCAAGAATTCAAATCCTAAATTTACTATTCAAGTCCAAAGTATAACTCAATTAGTTCATGAACCATTGATAAGAAAGAGTTTATTTTCTTTAATTTGTTACAAATTAAAAGCTAGGAAAGGAATATACCAGGGCCAACATCCTGCCCTGGCCATTGTATTTGCACCAAAGAGCAATTTAGTGGGACCTCATTGCGCCAGCTCATCTAGCATCGCACTCTACGTGAGCACGTGACAGTATGATTCATGGCTAAGGTAAGCAAGCAAGTAAGCAACCCGCCGCCCAGTCGGCCAAAGCTTTTAATCCAACCTCCTTTTGCCAAGTGTATCCCTCTGGTTTCAAGATAGATAGAAACGGCGGCCGCCCATTGGCCACTAACCAAAAATACTAATGCCGTTAAAAAGGCATTCGTTTTCTTGCATTAAATCCAAACCTTTACCTAACTAAAGCCACAAGATTTTGCATATAAATGCTCAGCACCCAACTCACCAAACCATTCCCAACTCTGAACTTTACTTTATATCTTTCATATTACCTTCCAAGTTCCAAGCTTTCACCTTACAAATGGATTGGA
This sequence comes from Fremontodendron californicum, assembly GCA_030761205.1. Lineage (NCBI taxonomy): Eukaryota > Viridiplantae > Streptophyta > Magnoliopsida > Malvales > Malvaceae > Fremontodendron > Fremontodendron californicum. The sequence goes on from JAULJL010000027.1 coordinate 618,472, forward strand.
CCCGTGGAAGAACCATTGGTCGCGGCTCCACTGCCACCGTCTCCATCGCCACATCTGACCAGTCCGGTCATGTCTTTGCTGTTAAGTCCTCTGAGCTCTCGCAATCAGAATCTCTTAGAAGGGAACAGAGAATTCTGTCTACATTAAGCTGCCCTCAAGTTGTAGCATATAAAGGGTGTCACATTTCATCCGAAAATGGTAAACTTCTATACAATCTTTTCTTGGAATATGCACCTAGCGGCACCATCATGGATGCAATTCACAAGCACGGTGGTTGCCTGGATGAGGCCATGGTTCGATCATACACTCGTGAAATTTTATTGGGCCTTGAATTTCTTCACTCTAGTGGAATAGTGCACTGTGACATCAAGGGTCAGAATATTTTGGTCACCGGCGATCGGGTGAAAATCGCTGACTTGGGTTGCGCTAGGCGAGCTGATGTGGTGTCAACTGCTGCTTGGTCAGTTGCTGGTACCCCTGTTTACATGGCACCAGAGGTGGCGCGTGGCGAACAACAAGGATTCGCTGCTGACGTGTGGGCACTTGGGTGTACAGTTATCGAGATGGCTACTGGACGAGCCCCATGGCCTGATGTTGGCGATCCTGTATCTGCCCTGTTTAGAATTGGATTTTCATGTGATGTGCCAGAAATACCGAGCAATATTTCAAATCAGGCAAAGGATTTCTTAACCAAGTGTTTGAAGAGAGACCCTGTTGAGAGATGGTCAGCAACCGAACTTCTTGCACATGATTTTGTAAAAGAATCAAAATTTCCATTGAAGGAAACTGATGGTTCTAAATCGGACACACCCACCAGCGTATTGAATCGACAATTATGGGACTCGATGGAAGAGTTGGAGACAATTCATATTCCTTCCAGGAAAAGTTGTTTGACCAACAAGTGTTTAATTGAAAGGATCCAGCTATTGGTTGAAGACAATCTTATTTCGTCTTTAGAAATGCCCAACTGGGAATGGGATGAAAATTGGGTAACTGTTAGAAGCAATAACAATTTGGAAGTAGAAATGTTCCCTAGCAGACAGGACCATAGCATTTTACATGTGGATGAACCTACAAGTAGTTGTGGAGGAGACATGAGCCAGGATTATGACTTAGTCGTTGATTATTACTATCTCACAAAGATTAGTGGGCAAAATAATAGTAACACTAGCAGTAATAGTGTTGAGAGTAGGTACAAAACAAGTTCATTTACAGTATGTAAATATATGACTTTTATCTTATGTATTAAATTGAATTACTCTAATGATAAATACTTTTTTAATGCATTTTTCATATTATCCAAAAGAATTTTTAAATCAATCTACATACTTCTATTCGATCTAAACAATGAGCTATCGAAGCTTCCATCATCCATTCGATCAACAATGTTACGGAGCCATCTCCGTCTTCCATATTAACAAGCCTTTCTCTTGGTGGCTATTTTAGGATAAGCCTTTCTCTTGGTGGCCAATAGACCTATCCAAGGATCGGATTATCCGTTCAAGTTCAAAGCCCGTTCATATTTGGAAAGATTTAGACAAAAATATTAGGTCCGAAAAATGGGTTTGGGCAAAAAAATAAGATCCGTTTAAAAAATGGGCCGAGTTTTGACTCTAACATTCAAGGCCCGAACCTGATCCGATCTATTTTCTAATTAAATAATATATTATTTTTATTTTTATATATACTATGTAATTTATGTCATATAAAGATTAAATATATATATAATATTATAGTGTAAACATTAAAAATATGTTAAGTTGTCTATGTTTAAGAACTTAATAAAAGAAAAAAATATATGAAATTATTAAAAATTAAATAAAAAGTAATATATTTTTAAAAAAAAATAGAAAATAAATAATATGAACGGGTCTAAACGGGTTTGGACTATCCATTTACAAATATGGGTGGGTTTGGACAAAATTTGAGACCCATATTTCGAGCCGGACCGAATTGAAAACATAAATATAGTATTGATACCATACATGGACCCGGCTTGCCATGAACACCTCTAGTGGCCAAGCTATGTTATGGAAGATTCTGACTGAGCCAAATGCTGTTTCTCAAGATGTCTGGCATGTATTCCCGCAAGCTCCCATCTACAGTATGTTTGCTGCTATGTCTCGCTACTATAACACAAATTTCACTGTTCTTTGTTTACATCCTCAGATGATTCTTTCACTTTCACTTGGTGAAGGTAGAGTTCGTGCAAACTATAGGAGTAAACTACTTGTATGCTCCTTGGATTTCACGGCTTATATTCTTGCTCCAATCTGCACCAATACTTCTTCCATATACTAGTATTTACCATCTGATTCTCTGTTGATTAATTTTGACAATTTGAAACATTAACATATATAGCATTCAAACCAAACAGCAACATCTTAAAATATAGTAGGCATGAATTAAAACATTTATTAATGTGATTGCTATTCACAGGCTTGCAGGCCATCTCTTTTCAAGAAATCTATGAGGAACCCGGTCAGACCCACATTGGGCCGGGTCTGGACAAATCTTTTAGTGATCCGGGCCAAACCGGATCACTATTCACACAATAAAAAAAAATTAATTTAATTAAAAAAAATTAATTTTTTTTTTAATATTGTAAACAGTAAATATGAACCGACGGATCAAATCTGAGTAAAAAAAAAAAAAATTCAGATAAAATTCAGATCACAGCACCGTCTATGAGTAGGTCTACATGGTGGGCTTACTCGTCCCATTAACCTTCCTTGCCCTGGCTGCTGCCGAATACGCACGAGAGGTGGAAGGTCGTGTAAAAACTGTGTTAATGCTTGCGTTACCAGTACTGCCAGCTGTGGCTTTTCTGGGCTCACAGCTGCCAACGCTGACCGATTGTTAAGTGAAACCGATCCGATAGTGCGTTTTTTCCAATAACTTAAAATCAAGTACTTGAGCCAGAGAACAAGAGGAAGATGAAGCAATAGTTGAATGCAATTAGAAACACACATCAATCATAAGTTGATATTCATGTTTTTGTCGGCAGTGTTTCATTTGACAGGCTCATCCATGCACTAGTTATAACTCAATTACCAAACAGTCTTACAATGTTTTTGATTCAATATGTCAAGTAAAAACTCATCCATTCAACATTTTAATTCTACTTAAATCAAACACATCAAACCAATAATACAAAGAGAAGCTATTTTCTCTAACCTTTTTCTTTTTCTTTGGATATTTTTTCTGTCCACACTTAAAATGATGCATGAATTACAACTAAACTGCAACCAACAAATCCGTTACATAACTCCAGAATAACTATATTGAAAATTGATAATGAAACTGAAAAACATTTCGCCATAGGTGCTCATCTCCTTAGGTATTCTTCTTACTACCTGAACGTGACAAACCCTGGTCCAAAGATTGCAACTGATTCCTAAGGTTTTGATTCTCCTCAAGCAACCGATCATACTCAAGAAGAAAACCTTCAGATTGTTTCCTTAAAGCAACTGCATTAGCTTCTGCAGCATTCATCTCTTTTGTCTTGGTCTCAAGATCAGACTCCAGCTGCGTAAATTTTGCCCGCAGAGTGGTTACTTCTTCCTCCAAGGCCTTAACTTTGTCTGAGCCACCAGGTTTTCCATCCTCAAAACCGAGACCTTGTTTCTTGACGGCCTCCATGTTCTTCCTTCTTATCCCGAGTTCTCTCATATAATGGTGTAATCTGTCTATCATTAGTGCTAGGAACAGTGATCCCCCTGCAATAAGTTACCCAACATTAAAAACACAAGTCTAACAGACCAATAGGAATTGACAGACAGCCCCAAGAAAATCAAACAGAGTTAAGCAGCCAGTACTAAAAATTACAATAACAACTTAAAGGAAATTAATATAAGAAGTTAAGAAACATAAAAATCAAGGGAAGTTTTGCGCTGCCCGAGGAAAAATATGGTGTCATAAAGAAGTCCTATATGTTTATATCAAGGCAAAGAATAGAGCCACATTTTCCTGCTGCACCATCTTTGAAGATAAAAAATGTATCCATTCTGGGTATTGAGTAAAAATTAAAACCTTAGCTAAATCCTGCCTTTAATTGCAATTTCAATCTTCAGCCAATTGGGCCAAAAGGGGAAACAAAATAAGAACCAACTGAATCAAATCAACTTTTTTTCTCCTTTGCTTTAAGATGACAATTAGACAAACAATAGGGCAAAACAACAAGCATCCTAAAAATGAAAATCAAACAAAAAAATGTCATCATCATCATAATAATAATAATAATAATTTCGACATGGATTTAGAATCTCATATGGTAAGATAGAACAAATTCAGATCCCGCACAAAAGTGAAAAATCAGGCAATTAACAACAACGGCTAGATTTAAAAGAATTGAAGAAAGGATTAATTACCCATGAGAGTAGCTTCGAGAAGGAGTTTGGCCATGAGGACCTGGTCCGTTGGAGTAGCCGCTCCATCATCGATCCAACGCTTCTTGATCTTCATCATGCTGTATACGCTCGACATCATCACCACGGATACCGTTCCCGCCACTGTCTTCAACATCACCGGGCCTCGTCCTCGCTTGACCCGATCCAGACCCATTATCACCAGCTTCCTGAACGGCGTCTTGAATGATAATACCGCGATCACCGCCATCTCCGAGAAAATCACCAGGAACAATAACTGAATCATCTTTAAAAGTTTTTTCTTTTGAGGAACCCAAAAAAGGGTCAAAACTAGAAACAAGTCAAGTGATTTTTTCTTCTTATTAGAGGGTGGAAGTTAATGTTTGGATCTGCAGTGTACGAAATCAGTGTGAGATTGAGAGCTAAAGAAAAAGGAGAAGGATTGCAATTCTTGTTTGTAACGTCGGTTTGGATTTTTAAGTTTTTTAGTTATTTTCTAAAAGGCCCTTACTTTTAGTTTATTTGATTTTTTTTTCTTTTTTCTTTTTTAAATTTGGAATTTTTACTTTATCTTATTACTTGAAAGGCTGAAAATGAGCTTTTAACTTTCTTTCTTTTTTTTTGCTTTTTTATATAAAAAATTAATTAAACATAAAAGTAACTTAAAAAGGTAAAAAGAAATTCTTGAAGTCTAAGCAATCTGACATGTCCTCATTCCTCAAACGCTAATTATGAGCTTGATTAAGGAAGTCACAAAAAAATAACATTTGCTATTATTATTATATAATCTCATGTAAATTAGTAAAGGGAAAACTACATAAAATTCCAAGAAAAATGTCCTTAATCTATATAATCTCCGTTATTGAGTATTTCTTTAAAAAAATGGTTATCTTCATTAAATATTAAATTGTTATAGTACTATTAATTAATTAATTAATTAAAAATAGAGAGAAAAGAAGGTGATGATGTTAAAAGAAGAAAAGACTAGGCATTATGAATGATGAGCCATAAATTTTGGGTGCAGAGATGGAGTGGTTGAAGCCAGTAACAAATCATACTAAATGGTGTCAATCAATATTTCTTGGTCTTGCCTTAGACTTGTTAAGCATTATGTAGTGAATAAACAAACTAGCCTATCCCTTCACTTCACCCATATAATTTAAAACCAACAAAAAAGGGAAAAAAAATGATTACTATACACAATCAATGTTTAATCAAGAAAAAATGGTTATTAATTAAAGATATGGAGGAAGAGAGTAGAGAAAAGAAAATCTTTGATTGAAAATAATAGTAATATTACAATTACTATTACTATATCTAATTTCAACTCTTGCATAAAAAAATAAAAAAGAAGAAAAAAAAAGTAGGTGATTCTATTTTTTCATTAATATCATATTAATTAAAATATTATTAATTTTTTTTTACATTTAATACAAATTTAAAAGAAAATAATATATTAATTATAATTTTTTAAAGATTTTGTTAACGAGTTCTCTAAGACACTCTTTAAGGGAGAAATAATTGTATGAAACAATTACGTTATGTCAGCATATATCCTTTCCATTCAAATCATGTCACGTAATTAAATTTAAAAAAAAAAATCAATTATTTATTACAAAAATCATTAATGAATTGCTGACATAAATATTTATCATTTAATTATTACATATAATGTGTAATAAATAGTTGATTTTTTTTTTAATATGATTATGTGACATGATTTGAATGGAATGGATATATATTGATTAGGCGTAACTGTTTCATACAATCTTTTCTCCTTTTTAAAGTTACCACATATAATAATATCTTCATTCAATGTATTGAAAATAAAATTATTAATTACTACATTTAATGCAAATTTATTATTATAAATAATATATTAATTAACTTTAAAAACACTTATTAACAATTTTTTTTTTTTTTCAAATATAACTTTAATCAATATTTACTAAACACTAATTAATATTTTTCATATTTATTATCACTAAACATCAATTAATATTCTTCACGAGGTCTCCATCTATGCCTCGAAAAGAGTCAAAGAAGGCCAACTTTTATTAATAACGTTCACATTGTCGGCATACTTTGCTCTTTATTCCTCTACGTAAATCCTACAATGTATTACTCCACTATTTAACATTTGTTCTCTTCTAAACTTGTACAATGTAATTTAATTAATTAATTAATTAATATTATATTCCAGTGTTTCCAGGATTTCATCTCAAACTCTTTTGCTCCAGTCAGCACTGCAGCAGCTACCACCCGATTTGGCAGTTTCCTATGTAAGATTTATTATGTTTCCTTGTGGTTTTTTAAATTAAATTCTTGAACTAAACAACAGGTTAATTAAATTAAATTAAAATTTGAACTAAACTTTTGTAGCTTACTTTCAACATACTATTACTATTAAATTAAATTAAATTAAAATTTGAACTAAACTTTTGTAGCTTACTTTCAACATACTATTACTATACTATATTTTAGATAATAGGGTTGCATTCCATTGGGAGAAACAAAGGGTAGAAAAGGTCTAATCGTTGAATCTTGAACGTTTTAAGTGTTTTAACTAGATGTCTTGCTCTTGGCGGACAAATATTTATATATATTAGTTGAAAGATGACCAATTACACCTCCCATCTCCCAAAACACAGAAATCTTCGTCTTTTTTTTTTTTTTTCTGGCTAGAACAGGCTGCAACGCGGTCTGCGGTTGGCCATGACTACATGCATGCAAGAGCTAGTCTAAGTTGTTAATTTATTTGGTCAAAGTGAGCCACTACTACGTATCGTTCACCCTAAAGTTAGGATCTAAATTACATTCAAAGATTGCCGGTCCTGGCTGGTGCAATTCCAACATAAAATGAAGACTGATATTTACGTCTTCGCTTTGTGGCTGGCTACCATGTTCTCATGTATGAATGTCCCAAGTCCCAACAGTGGGCACAAGGCTGCCTCAAGAGACATTGCTGATTCACATCTCTTGAATTCAATGGATCCTAACTTGTTTCCTAGCAAATGGAATATATATTAGCCCATAACATCATCATCATTATCATCAACATGCCATCTCAATTAAAGATTCTGTGGCATGATTATTATCTAATGTATAAGGCTGAGGAGAAACCCCAGATTCTGAAATGTTATTGCTTAACCAAGCACTAAACTCAAGTTCAAGCTAATAATGAAACTTTCCACCAAGATACAAGGAAATGAGATTTAACATTAATATTTATTAGTTCATGGTTGCACAGAGTAAGCTTCAAGCTACATAAAATGAGCTTATAGCATGGATTGTGAAGCAGGCATTATTAATCAATCCAAAACAACAGAAGGTTTCTGATCATTCATTTACTCTTGGGCAATGCCATGGATCTTGCCCGTAGATTCAGAAATATTCCCCTGAAAATGAATTGTAAAAAAAAAAAAAAAAAATTCACCTTGTGAGTATAAATTTTGTGTGGGGAAGTAAAGCGGGAAGAGAGCAAAGTATTTACCAGCAAAATGCAATGAGACTATTAAAAATGACACGGAACTGCAGCGGCACATATTGGTGGTTTACCCATCCCACAACTGGCCAGAACTGCAATTTCATTCAGTAAGGTTCTAAGTTATGTAAGGGCTCATCTTTTCACATTAATAAACTACTAGTACTCAGAATGAGAAACAAAGCAATACCGTCCATGCAGTCAACTGTACTTTGGGATACTCCTTCTTGATTCTAGTTTTCACATGCATCCAGGGTCTTCCTGCATTTCACATTTTCATTTAAACTACAAAAAACCAGCTATTCCTTGTATCCAGACAGGAGGCAAGTGTTGAGAAAAGCTTAGAGTAGATAACTCTAATTTTACCACTCAAAGAAGAAAGTTTAGATTTTAGGAAAACTCACAAATGCTCACACTTCACTCTAGACTACACTCTTTAGAGAAGAACTCTTTAGGAAAACTTAGAACTTTTATTGCTTATTGAAGCTTACTACTTGATGATTTACAAATGCAAGGGAGGGGGGTATTTATACAATACCAAGACAAACACAAGCCACACAAATATAAAATCTAAATAAATTACAACCACCCATTGTTGTTTAATAACAACCACACATTTAAATCACACAACTACAACCACACATTAAACCACACAATTGCAACCACACATTGTTGTTTAATAACAACCACACATTTAAATCACACAACTACAACCACACATTAAACCACACAATTGCAACCACACATTGTTAGGCTTTTATTTTTCCTTGGGCTGGTATTGGACAATTTAACACTCCCCCTCAATACCAGCTCTTCCTCTTTGCAATTGGTTCTTCACGACGAAACATTTCAAATTTGTTGATACTCAAACCTTTTGTGAATAAATCTGCCATTTGATCATCTGTCTTGATCTGCTTCATCTCAATCTCTTCTTGTAGAACCTTTTCTCTGATAAAGTGATAATGCACTTCTATATGTTTGGTTCTTGCGTGAAAGACTGGATTTTCTGCCAAACGAATTGCTGACTGGTTGTCGCAATACAACGGAACTGCATAATCTACTGGTTGATGTAGATCACTCATTAGTTGTATCAGCCACGTACACTCTTGAGCTGCCATTGCTGCTGCTCGATACTCAGCTTCGGTAGTTGACAATGATACCGTTGGTTGTCTCTTACTGCACCAAGAAATTGTTCCAGAACCAAGTTTAAACATGTACCCAGTTGTTGATCTCCTGGTGTCATGATCTCCTGCATAGTCAGCATCACAATAACCAACTAACTTACAGTCTTCACCTTTCTTGTACAAAAGACCATAATCTATTGTACTTTTCACATATCTCAGTATTCGTCGAACTGCTTCTAAATGAGGCTTCTTCGGATTTTGCATATACCGACTCATCACACCAACTGTATAAGAAATGTCAGGTCGAGTCAAGGTTAAGTAGATCAGGCTACCTACCAATTGTCGATACATAGTTGCATCTTCCAAGTCTTTGCCTTCAAGTGCACACATCTTGCCATTTGGTTCCATCGGTGTTGAAATTGGCTTGCTCTCGAGCATTCCAAACCTTTTTAGCAAATCTTTAGAATATTTTTGTTGACAGAGAAATATTCCTTCTTGTATGTGATCAACCTCTAGACCAAGAAAGTGCTTGAGTTGTCCAAGTTCTTTCATTTGGAAACGAACTGATAAATTCTCCTTGGTTTGAAGAATTTCTGCCTCATAATCACCAGTTATGATTAAATCATCCACATATATCAATACGATAGCTAGCTTTCCTCCATTAGCTTTGACAAACAAGCTGGAATCTGCAGGTGTCACTGAATAACCACTATGAGTTAAAAATTCAGCAATCTTACCATACCATGCTCTAGGTGCTTGTTTCAATCCGTAAAGTGCCTTTCGCAGCTTACACACATGCTCAGGATGATTTTGGTTTTGAAATCCCAATGGTTGAATCATGTAGATTTCCCGATCTAGCTCTCCATGAAGGAATGCATTCTTCACATCCATCTGCCACAAGTTCCAGTCTTTGTTGGCTGCAAGGGCAAGTAGGACTCGTACGGTTGTAAGTCTTGCCACCGGACTAAACGTTTCATCATAGTCTAGCTCATACTTCTGAGAGAAACCACGAGCCACCAACCGTGCCTTGTACCTTTCAATCGACCCATCTGGACGATGTTTTATCTTGTAAACCCACTTGCAGGATATGGGTTTCACATCTCTTGGTTTTGGCACTAGATCCCAAGTCTGATTCTGCTCAAGCGCAGTGATCTCTTCTTTCATAGCCATAATCCACTCAGAACTCTGTGATGCTTCTTCAAATGTCTCAGGTTCTGTTGCAATTGGTTCTTCCACTATGGCTGCATTAGCATATTTGGGATTTGGCTTCCGTGCTCTTGTTGTCCTTCGGATTTGTGATTGTGGAGATGGTTCTTCCACTTCACTTCGGATTTTTGTGATTGAGCTTCTTGATTCCTCCAACTACTTGAAGATCACCCATCGTGTCGGCAAGACTAACAATACCGAACAAGCTTGATTTTGAGACACAAACTTGTAGAGTACAAACTCCTCACAACTCAAGAACGCTCAAACCAAAAATAGTACCTGAATAACTATTTCACCGTGAATAGTACCGTATACGTGAACAGTATTGTACGTATGTCGTACACTAGAACAAATCCAGTATACGTTAACAATTACTGCAAAAGTATACAACCACACGTATGAATAGTAACCGTATCTGTGAATAGTGACCGTATACTGGAACAGTGACCGTAGCCCGTGAATAGTGCACCAGGTAGGTTCCCAGGAAAGAGAGGTGGGTCACTGATAGACACACTTAAATACCAAGTCTTTCCTAGCCAGAACTTCCCTAGACACTTTCACACTACCACACTTTATTTCCAGCAACAAGAATAATTCTTTTCTGATGTGGAAGATCAGACAATACTGCAACCACAGAGCATACTAAGAACCAACACTTTCACTGCAGCGGAATAAGGACCACGAACCAATGGCTCTGATACCAATTGTTGAGAAAAGCTTAGAGTAGATAACTCTAATTTTACCACTCAAAGAAGAAAGTTTAGATTTTAGGAAAACTCACAAATGCTCACACTTCACTCTAGACTACACTCTTTAGAGAAGAACTCTTTAGGAAAACTTAGAACTTTTATTGCTTATTGAAGCTTACTACTTGATGATTTACAAATGCAAGGGAGGGGGGTATTTATACAATACCAAGACAAACACAAGCCACACAAATATAAAATCTAAATAAATTACAACCACCCATTGTTGTTTAATAACAACCACACATTTAAATCACACAACTACAACCACACATTAAACCACACAATTGCAACCACACATTGTTGTTTAATAACAACCACACATTTAAATCACACAACTACAACCACACATTAAACCACACAATTGCAACCACACATTGTTAGGCTTTTATTTTTCCTTGGGCTGGTATTGGACAATTTAACAGCAAGGAAACTAAATCACGTCCAATGCCTTTCTTTAAAAACTAAATGTTTTCTTGCATTAGATTATATGGCTTCCTTTTTGAGCAAGATTTCACCATAAATCTTAAATGGTCATCAAATTAAGTTATTTTCCAGGGAAACAATTTAGATTCAAGTCTCTTTGCCCACCGAGCATATGTACATAATATAACATCTACTTACCCTCAACGACCACCCCATAGTAAATCATGAAAAGCAAGTTGTTGCAAGGAGAAGATGTTAACTGTTCCAGCACCACCTGATACGATTTGTTTCAACATTAGACCCTTCCTTATGGATCTTAGCAAGAAGAATCAAGTTGGTTGATTGAATTCAATATGATTTCCGAATTCCAATTCAAATCAATAGAACTGAAAAAGTGAATTTTATTGGATAATTGGAGAAATGAGTTTGCAACATACCTTCTTGGCAACAGTTTTGGAATCTCTCTTCCCCTTGAAAATTTTATCCAGTAATATATAAATGTAATGTCCAAATGGCCCAAGATAAGCAAATCCAAAAAGCTGCATTTAGCCATGACTATTAGACGAGTGCAGAAACATATTACTATAGCAGATGAGAACAAAAAAGGTTCAGAAACTAGTCTTTCTGATGCACTCATACAATCACAAATTCCCCTTTCTCTCATTAGCAACTCCCTTTATTCCCACATAAACAAAGTGCCCCAATTACATTCTAATTTTACCAAAGTTTCCTAAAATATCTCTTACCATAACAGTGGTTCCATTTCAAGATTCACCCATTAATATAAACATTTTCATTTAACCCAATTTTCTAAAACAGACAACACTAAGGTGAATTTGGTTTATGCCTATCAATTTAATTGTGGTTTAGAAAGACTAAATCAAGCAATCAACCAGCTTGAATCCAATTAAGCAATACAAATTAAGGGAATACTAAACGAAAGAAAGAGAGGATCTTTTACCATTTTGAGAAGAATACGTCTCAGCTGAAGTTTGGGTATTCCAGAAAGCTTCTGAGAAACAGTGTCACTAATCCCTGACAAAACCGCAGCCGTAATTGCCTGCATCAGTTTTTTCTCAATTTTGTTCAATTTCATATTTTATTAATCAATAATTCTCAAAAGCTTTTTCGCAAGCAACAAAAAAATAATAATAATAACAGAATGGAAACCTTAGTTCTCAAAGGGTGATGTTGAAGCTGTAACAAGTATTTCTGCAATCCCTTCTTTGCTACCGAACCCATTTTTCTTTGCTACTGATTACTCTCTCTCTGTGTTTGAGTTCAGCAGTACTAATATTTTCCAACAAAAAAGTCGGACAAAAACTAATTGCGTATGTTGGTGATATTCCTCGTGGTCTGGTCGTGGTAGTTAAGATGGGCGGATTGTCCGATCATTTTTTTTTTTTTTTCAGAAAAGAACACGTAACTTAATAATAAAATTATGGTGATTTTATTAAGCGCGAAATCTCTTATAAATTCACACATCACATATTTTGAAATCTGATGTGAGATAGAAAACAGACGTACACCACCACAATCGAATAGATCACCGAAGTCCTTAGACCTCCACACATCACATTCTTCTCACCATCAGTATTTTTTTATTCAAAAAAAGAACACGTCACTTAACAAGATCATGGTGATTTTGTTAAGAGCAGAATCCCTTATAAACTCACATACCACACACTTTGAAACCCGATATGAGATAGAGAATAGACGTACACCACAACAATAAAATAAAAATCGAAATCCGTAAACCTCCCCACATCGCACTCTGAAACCATGGTGATTGTCCGATCATTTTGAAGGGTAAAATCTGTAATTAGATTTGGTTAATCAACGTATCAGCATTTTGCTTAGCGTATATACTTCTTCCCCTTCTGTCCTTCAGTGGTTTGGGCTGCTCTGCTTTTGTATCTGAGCTTTAACCTTCAGGGCTGTCTGAGTTGATGCTCTCTTTAGGTATGGCTGGGGTATTTTTGGAATGACAAAAAGTCAACGAGTTTAGAAGGTTTTTAAGATTTTTTTAATCTGCACTTATGTTTGTTTTAATTGCGAAATTAAAGTTAACTTTTTCTAATCTTTATTGGTTGTATTATATCCACTCATTTACATGTGAAAAACCTAATTTTTAGAATAAACCAGTAACCACCATCCACTAGTCAAATAAATGTTTTTTTTTAATCAATCAAATTAATAAATCAAAGTCTATCTTATTTTGTCTTTTAAAAAAAAAATCATCTCCATAAAAAATTGATGACTCTTATTTTATAAAAAGAAATGTTAATCAGTGTCTATAGACACTGTTTAAGATGTTATATATATAAAAAAAAAAAAGTATAATTAATGTATTTTTTTTAATTCAGTAAAAATAATGTATTAAATACAAAAAAAAAATTCTGAAATAATAAATAAATAATCTTTAGCTAGTGTCTATAGGCATCGATTAAGCGAATCTTTTATAAAATTATAATTTAATCTTTGTCTATTAAATGTGAAATCATTTTCGCCTTAAACACTAACTATAATCAAATGTGTGGATTATGTTTTCGCTAAAAGTCAATATAAATTTTATATACAATATCATTGTTGATGTAAAGATTATTGAATTATACCTGTTATAAGGTATTGTTCGTTTTTGAAGATCAAAACATCCTCATAATTTTTTCCTTTAAAAAAAATGTCTCAATAAGAAAAAATCCTTATTTTATAAATTACAATTCTATTCTTAAATATTTTTTTTTTTTTGTCAACAACGTATACATCCAAAAAAAATATTGGCACTCCTGCGTCATGATGCACATAAGAAATTATCAAAATATAGTGGTTTCCATAGTCAAATCCTCCTGTTTGCTTTTGTTTTTTGTTGAAATTATTCCTAGCTGCTGTAAAACTTAGATTTAACATTTATTTAACAGTAATATAATCCAACCAATCGACGAGAGTGAATTGTCTTAGATATCTTTCAACGATCATGCATGAAATATGGCCTTAGCTTTATTGGTTTCATAATCTTTAATAATGCATTACCTATATATTTTAAAGTAATATAGTCGATTGTGATTAAGAAACACAATATATATATATATATATTTGTGCGATGGATATTGTTGATATCCAAAATAAAAAAAAAATAAATAAATATGAAAATACTTACCAATATTGACATAGCTTGCCGATCTTTCTTTATGACTCCAATCTTTATGAAATCGAGTTCTTGCCTTAAGACGCCATATCAATGAGTTCGTTTACCACTTCCCATGCTAAGACCCGAGCCCAAAGATGAAATAATCTTATCTTGAACTTGAAAATTATGAAAGCGAATAGGTCAGCCAAAAGAAAAGGCCTAGTCAATTCAATCAGTCAGTCAATATTTCCAAACATGACCTGACCTCCTCAAACCTCGTCGGTTGCTATAAATAAGCCTCCAAAGCGCTCCTCAGCTTTCATCTACAAAATCTCAAACTTTCTTTCCATTGCTCAAACCGCAGATCTCAACCTAATTAAATCCTACAGACAGCTTGATACAAATTCACAAACAGAGGAGATTTCAAAAGAAGAACGCCGTCACATGGCTTCTTTACAAGCTTCTAATTTTTTAGTTTCTTCTTCAATGCAAATGCAAATCCATGCAGCTATATCGGTCCCAAAGCTTCCATCAATCCGGTTTTCAGTTCCAAAAGTATCAACAAAAAAGTTGTCTGAGGAATTGAATACCAGGGATGGGTTCATCAACGCAATCCCAATTGAAAAGAATGTCATTAGGACACCAATATTGCTTCAAGAAAACTCATCTGTTTCAATGGCTACCGTACAACTTTATGCTATCTTAGAGGCCGTCGCTGATAGAGTCGAGATGCACAGAAACATCGGCGAACAAAGAGAAGACTGGAATACCCTTCTCCTTAACTCCATCAATATGATCACTCTCACTGCCGCAACCATGGCTGGTGTTACAGCAACTGGCGGCGCTGGGGTTTCACTTTTGGGTTTGAAGTTGGCATCCACTCTCTTGTTCTCTGCAGCCACTGGAATGTTGGTCTTGATGAACAAGATCCAACCCTCACAACTTGTGGAAGAGCAACGTAATGCAACAAGATTGTTTAAGCAGCTTCAGAACCAAATACAAACCCTACTTACTGTTGGTTCTCCAAGCAAAGAGGACGTCAAAGATGCTATGGAGAAAGTCTTGGCCCTTGATAAAGCTTACCCTCTTCCCTTGCTAGGTGTAATGCTTGAAAAGTTCCCAGAAAGTTTAGAGCCTGCTGTTTGGTGGCCTAAAAACCAGTCTCAGAAAACAAACAAAACACACCAAGAAAAGCACTTCAATGGAAAGGTACTGGAGAGCAATGGGTGGAGTGAGGAGCTGGAAATGGAAATGAGAGAAATCGTTGAGGTGATTAAGAGAAAAGACAGTGAAGATTATGAGAGACTAGGCAACAAGGCATTGAAGATAAACAAAGTTTTAGCTAAATCAGGGCCATTACTAACAGGAATTGCAGCTCTAGGATCTGCCTTTATGGGTTCTTCCAATGGTCCTTGGGCAGCAATATTGGCAGCTGTTGCAGGAGGTTTAGCTTCAGCTGTTAACACTTTTGAGCACGGTGGACAAGTTGGTATGGTGTTCGAGATGTATAGGAACAATGCCGGCTTCTTTAAACTTGTGCAAGAATCAATTGAATCAACTCTTGATGAAAGTGATATGGAGAAAAGAGAAAATGGAGAGTTGTTTGAAATGAAGGTGGCATTGCAATTGGGAAGAAGCTTATCACAACTGAAAGATGTAGCCAAAAAATCCAGTTATTCTCGTATAGAAGGAAGCCCCATTGATGAATTTGCAAGCAAGCTGTTTTGATCTAGATTCATGATCAGAACATGTACAAATACAATGATTAATTCTTTAATTCTTTGATTCTTTTAAATCAACCACCCATAATTTTTTTGTACAATTTTGTAACATTATATATAAAAGATATATAGGTTGAATCATGAATATCTATATATATATACTCAATGTAGATTTTTTTTTTCTTCCCATATTCTCTACTTTTGGAATGAGAAAGTGATTATTATTTGTTTGTTTATAAATTGACTACTATATTTTTTTGTTATATTGTCCAATAAAAGTCAGAAATTTCAAATTTCAAAGTAAAAGAATTGAAAGTTATTGGCTATATTAATATGCATCTTTCGGGTAGAAAAGAATTAGATGAAACAGGTACTCCAAATCAGTTTATATCCCATTCAATTCATATTAAGACACATCATTTTAATTTTCACGTGTTGAAGACACGAAAACCACTGAAAATTTTCAAAAATTATTTCACTCATCTATTGACAACTTCAAACCCAGAAATATTTTTTGTAATCTTGCAGAAAAAATTCAAACCCACACAGATATTCTGTTATCTTTATGTCATTTGATGAATTATTTTTCATGGATTCAAAACAAATGAATTTTCTTTTTCAGGTTTCTTTGACAATCTTATTCCCAAATAATCTGGATCTGAAAGAACTAAAATGCGCATAGAGAGAACTCAAAATCTTCGATCACAAATTGCAGAACTTTAGCAATTTTCATGAAAACAATCAAAAGGTATTATTAATGGTGGATTTCTGTATTTTAAGAATCAAACTAATTCGGGTAATATCACAACATAAGGAAAGAGTCTTGATTGGATATGACGGCTTTGATTACCCCTATATTTGATATTTTGAGTTGACTCTATATTTACCAAGTAGGTAACGTTGACTAATCTTGAAGGATATTAAGGAAGCGTTCAACATTGTATGCTTCGACTGGGTCACTCCTTCATTAGGCTCAAAAACTTAAGCCCAACTACTTATTTTTAAGCCCAATAATTTAAGATTGGTTTAAATTTTAACCGATATTTATAAATACTGTTTAAAGATAATTAAAATATAAATTTTTAATAAAATTATATTTAATGTATTATTTTTATTAAATTCAAAAAATATTAAATGCTAATTACAAATTTCTTTGTATATGCTGCTTGATATATGAGGAAACCATATATACAACTGTCTGATTTTAGCATGCTGGTATAGCTTGGATATGGCATACATTTTTTTTGGTGTAGAATAAATACTTAAATATCAATACTAAAAAATTGAGATTTTCATGGCTCCAAATTATATGATTGCAGCCCATCACATAAACTAGTGTACAAATTGTAACAGTGTCTTATCACATTTATCCGTCGGGTCATCGCTTACCTGTTAAAGGAAAAGGACCTAGTTTCATGTGACTGAAGTTTATGGTGGTTGAAACATCTTATCCTTAAACCATCCCTTTTTGTTTTGATTGATATTCTTTTAGCTAACGGAGAAAACAAGCAACGGAGTCAATAAATGACTAATCTTCACTTAGTTAAAGGTGAGAAATAAAGTTAGTAGGATTTGTCTCTTCCATTTTACTATCTTATTACTACTATATATACAGTAAAAAAAAAACACATTTTTACTATAAAGAACCGAATTTTCTTTTTCTTGATACAAAAAAAAAAAAAAATACTAAACATTTTCAATGAAACAGAACAAGCAAATCGTTAATCAATTATCACATAATTTTAAGATTAAGGAAATCGTTGGTTGCTAGAAAAATGTTTTGAGCCCAAGCAACCTATTCCTGGTAGGTGACTATGGAACCAGCAAAATTTTATTTGGCAATAGTCTCATTTGCCTCAATTCATGGAATCCAACCCAGATCTCAACCGACCCGACAAGTCCGATCCGATCTAATTTGGGTAAGAATATTTGTACTTCGGATTAGCCCGAACCGATTCGAATTATTATTCAATAATTAAAAAATGATTTTTTATTTAAATTTAATTTTAAAAAATATATTAATATTAATATAAAAATAAAAATATTTTTAATATTTTAATAATTTATAAATAATGAAATGAATTTATTAGCCGGCCCGATCCCGATCCGAAATAAGTTAGGACAAAAAAAATATTCTTTCCGGGTCTGGGTCCCCCTATCAGTTACTCTAATCCCGTGTACTGGTTTCTAAACTCAGTTCAATCACAGACCAATTACGTTTGACCAACTGGCTGCTCACTTCAAGGGGCCGGAATTTTTGGGTCTCACACTTTAACCTCGGACAAAATCAGCAACATACATTGGATTCCTTGTCATGACAGCCGTTAGATAAAGTGAGTAGATGGGAGAAACAGTACAAATGAGTAAGACATGAAGAGAAGGAGACAGAGATTGGGAAGTGGTGAACTAGCTCTAAAGTTCTTTAAGCACCACTCGCTGATGATGTGGTTTTGTTGGCTATTTGTTTCTATCGGTTTGGCAGAAAAACCCTCCTCCACCCACTACTTTACTACCAACCATCTCTTCATTTTTTAATACCAATATATTATTTTTATACATAATTTCTTTCACACATATAAAAGGCTATCTTTTTTTTTTATTTATCAATTAGCTCAGAGTTAGCAGAGAGATGCTCTTTTGTGCTCTCTGAATTGCTCTCTTTTTGAAGAAGAAGAACGCAAAGAAGGGTTCTTTGTAAGCCTTTTCACTCTCTTGTTTTCTCTTATTGCATTAATAGTTTTATGCCCTTGACAACTTGGTATTATTGTTTTTCTTTGTGATGTTGTGGGGAATGTGATTGAGATCTTGATAATGTGACAGCATGGGTTTCTGTTTTTTTTTTTTGGTTAAATAAACTTTTCTGTTTAGATCATTTGCATCTCAAAAACTTTGATATAATGACATGGTTTTCATGGGAGATGGTCTGATTATTTGTTGAATGCCTCTATTGGATACCTTAATTCTGGTTTTAGATCGTATTGGGTTATCATCTGTGAAGAAATTCATTTGATGTTTTGGTTGGTAATTTGGTGTTGTGTTGTAATGTTGAAATTGAACCAATTCATTGGATTTCGTGTGTGATTTTGAAGCCAGTAAGCATTTCCATTGACCTACTCATCACTACTCTTCCCGTAGAAATAAAATCTGGAGGAACTTTAGGCTTTACATGAATATAGAATGTTTCTATTCTGTTTGCCCTGTATTAATCATGTTTTTCACTTTCGACATTTTACAATCAACGTGTAGTTGTAAACCATATATTGCACAATGCTTTTTAAATCATTTTCCCCTTTCAATTAGAATGCTCAAAAAAGGATTCCTTTAGTACTGGTGTCGCTAGTTGTTCATTTTTGTGTAACTTTTCTTGAATTTCTGTTTCCTTACACATGACTGAGCATACTTTTTTTCTATCTTCAATTACCCAATTTTTGAATTGAGAAGCGAATGCTATTCTTAGTATTTACGTTATTGTCTTATTGCTTATTTCTGAAAGATTACTCTTTATCAGATATTTCAACTTTAGAAGATGAGGGGAAGTCTTTGGCAACTTGGGCAATCGATTACACGTCGTCTTGCTCAGGCTGACAAGAAGGCTGTAGCACGTCGGTACTTTGCTTCAGAGGCTGATCTGAAAAAGACTGTTCTTTATGATTTCCACGTTGCTAATGGTGGGAAGATGGTCCCATTCGCTGGATGGAGCATGCCCATTCAGTACAAGGATTCAATCATGGACTCTACTGTAAATTGCAGGCAGAATGGTGGACTCTTTGATGTATCCCATATGTGTGGGCTGAGCCTTAAGGGAAAAGACTGTGTTCCATTCCTTGAAAAGCTCGTCATTGCTGATGTTGCTGGGCTTGCCCCTGGAACAGGAACTCTAACTGTCTTTACAAATGAGAAGGGAGGGGCAATTGATGATTCTGTGATCACCAAAGTGAAGGATGATTACATATACCTGGTTGTGAATGCAGGCTGCAGGGATAAGGATCTGGCTCATATTGAAGAGCATATGAAGGCATTCAAGGCCAAAGGTGGGGATGTTTCATGGCACATCCATGATGAGAGATCTCTTCTAGCTCTCCAGGTTAGCCACTAGACTCTTCTAATTTTATGTCTCCATGTTTGATTCTCTTTATGGATTCTTTGTTTTGCTTCCTTGCAATTTGCTGGTGATTGTGAGTTGAACACTCAAACTTTTCCTACTTCCTGGAATTTGTCCTTAATCAAATGTTTTCCTTTTATACTTGAATAGTTTGGTCTGCTTGCTTAGTTTGCAGGCTATTGAGAAAATGACTCACACTTACCATTTGAACTATGTTTTGCATTCAGCTCTTATTACTTCTGTTTGTAGTTTGTCCTCTCACTATCTAGAAAATGTAGTCTTCTGTTATCGATGATGGTAGATAGATGCAATTTGATTGAATTCGAAGATATTGGATTGTCCTCTTCAAAAGTTGAAACACCTGTCTTCTCTCTTGCAGGGTCCTCTTGCTGCCCCAGCTCTTCAACATCTGACGAAGGATGATTTGAGTAAGCTATATTTTGGGGAATTCCGAATATTGGATATCAATGGTGCAACATGCTTTCTCACTCGGACAGGGTAATCTTCCATTTTGTTTCTTCTTGTCATTCAAAGAATAGTGATTTGGTTGGCCTGGTGATGTTACCACTTGTTGGGATGCTATGGAGGATAACTGATAAGTTGTCTCTTTAATCTATTTTTCAGTTACACTGGTGAGGATGGATTTGAAATCTCAGTTCCTTCAGAACATGCTGTGGATCTTGCTAAAGCAATCTTGGAGAAATCTGAAGGGAAGCTTAGGTTGACAGGACTTGGAGCTCGCGACAGTCTCCGACTTGAAGCTGGGCTGTGTTTATATGGTAATGACATGGAACAACATATATCACCTGTAGAGGCTGGTCTGACATGGGCCATAGGAAAGAGGAGAAGAGCAGAAGGTGGATTCCTAGGGGCTGAGGTAATTCTCAAACAACTTGAAGAGGGTCCATCAATCAGGCGTGTCGGCTTCACCTCCGCAGGCCCGCCTCCACGATCCCACAGTGAGATTCATGATGAGAAAGGAAACAACATTGGTGAAATCACCAGCGGAGGATTTAGTCCCTGCCTTAAGAAGAACATAGCAATGGGATATGTGAAATCTGGATTACACAAGGCAGGCACCAAAGCTAAGATTTTGGTAAGAGGAAAAGCCTATGATGGGGTTGTCACAAAAATGCCATTTGTACCAACAAAATATTACAAGCCATCCTAGATCAAGCTTAAAACACTTCAGCTCCAGATTTTCTCATTGTTTCCTGTTTTTGAGTGGTTTTTATAAACTTTAACTTCTGCAATCAGTACTAATGTCCTGTTCTTTTATCTATTTGCAAGAAGCTCTTATTGATAATTGACATGACATGTAGTAGTTTTTTGCTTGTGTTGTGTTCAATTCCAATTGTTAACTTCCAATTTACTCGGACAATAATAATTCAACATATGATAATAAATAGAAAAAATATATATTTTTATATATATCGATAAAAAAAATGGAGGAAAAATAAAAGGAAAATTGGCAAATTCTCAGGGGAGGAATGATGATTACAATAAAGTGAGAAACGACACCGCCTAAGAGGAACGTCAATATATCTGGTTGCTTGCTTCTCTAAGCAATAAAATCAAAATCTTGACTCCAAATTATTTACATAAAATAAAAAAAATATTCGTATTAATTTCGTTCAAACAACTGAATCTCTGGGAACCATTCAAAAAACTCGTGGCGTTAAGCATAAGTCTATAACAAAGATTCTTCTTTTATTTTTTGTTCAATCTTATTATTTCGTCCCTTCTCTCTCAGACGACTCATCTAAAACCCTCCAAGGTAATTTACTTTAAGCTTTTTTTTTTTTTTTTTTTTTTAATTTAAAAGTTTTCTAGTTTAGTTTTCGATCACCTGTATCCTCTCTTTGATTTCAATTTCCAATTTTTAGAAAGCGGTTTAATCAACAAAGGAAAGAATCGCTAATCGATGAAATGAATTGGTAGTGAAGCTCATATAAGCAAACACTAGTAATTCCACTCTGTTTGATGTTTATGAATAACAAAATCGACAACTTTCGAATTTAATCACCAAATTGATTGATGGGTTTTTTCGCAAAGTTATGAAATTTCTCTTGTTTTCAGTTCTCGGGAATGTCAGATAGTTAGATTGGTATTAATATTAAGTTAAATCTGCTTACTTTTGCATCATCTTATTTGTACTTTTCTTTTCCTCTTCTGAAGGCTATAGTAGGATGGTTCGATGATGTTAACGGTAAATCCTCAGGGAGCCATTAGCCCAAGCCAGACAATTCTGGGCAATACTACCCTTCATGGTAAACTGCCTTGTGCTGCAAGTTTCCATAGCTTGCCAGGGACTCACTGTAATAATGTAGTTCATATTCATAATTCATTGCCCTCATGGAAAGATTCCAGTAAGCTTACTACCCATCTTGTATCACATCGAGTTGCTGCAAAGAGATGGCTGGTCAGGATTGTTGAACCTAAACTCTTTTTTTTACTTTGTTTTTTAGAAATAAAATTGAGTGTTTTACATGTTTGGATTATGATTTTTTTTTACTGTAGTGCCAATCACATGGTTCTGTTTCATCTGATGATGAGTATCGTTCATCACGGAATATAGCAATCAGCTTGTTTAGGCGATACAGGAATGTCATTGATCGTGGAGGAGGTGACAACCTAAAAGTATATTCAGTGATTTGCTTGATCTGTTTTTTTTTATGAAAAAAGGTTGCCTGATTTGCAGCCTTCTTCATGTAATACTGTTGGATTGATGTTGTACCAGGAGTTCATTAGTGCTGGGGTGAATGCATATGCATTGGGCTGCACAGATGAAGGATTGCGGAAAGAACTTATTGCTATGAAGGAATCTGGCATCAAAATTGAAGTAATGCAAAGTTATGGCGGAAGCACCAGTTTGAAATCCAAGATTTGTGCAGAGGAGGTGAGTGATCCTACAAATTTTAGTTTTTACATTTGTCCCTAAAATCCTTTAGTATACCAGCAATATTCCAAAATTAAGCTACGAATACGATCATTTCTTTGAAGCATTATAAACTCTTTCAAAGATGTTCTAAACACTTGGTTGTTTCTAGGAGTTCCCTTCTTTATAGTTAGTAGGGAAATTTGCTGAATGAAAACTTTCTATTTGACTATACAGGTTAATGAGTGTATTTTATGGCTGAGCATTATATTCATCACCATTTTGTGTACACCACAGCCAACTATAGTTAGATGGTCATCTACTCCTCCAGTGTCAGATGATGTCTTGCATCAGTGGAAAGGCTTCTGTGCTCTCATAGCAAATGCATATTATATAAGAGGAATGGCATGGTGAGATGCTTTTAGAATTCTGGGGTTGAAAAATCTTCACTTTTGTCAAATGTTAGATTTTGATCTTTTCTATGGTGTTTAAAAAGAAATAGATGCTGTTGTCATTCCTTTGTTCATCCCTTTGTTACTCCGACTCTTCATTTTCCCTGAAGTATCTGTGTTTGACACTCATGTCCGACACATATTCAGACAAAGGTATGGGGGTATGATCCTCCAAATATATGGAAAAACTTGGGAAAAATTGAGCATACCCGTGTTGGACACACACGTATCTGACGCTCAGCTCCGAGTCCGAGTAACATAGGTTCATCCTAGAATCTGCTGTGTTGATATATTTAAACAGTAAAGCCTGAAATATGGATTCTTACTGCTAAATTCTTGTTTTCCCATAGGCTTCCAGTAAAAACTCTCCAGCTAGAACAAATGGCTGTGGTTGGACGTGCTGAGGAGCCATCAGTTGTTGCTAGCCGAATGCGATTAGTTTTTAGCACACTTGAGGTGAGTGAATTGTCGCGGAGATGAATGATGTAACTAAGGACTTTCAGCTCCCGAGGGGCTTAAAATGATTAGGGTCCGTCTGAATTTATTATCTTTTAATGTTTGATCATATGTTGCAGAGTAAGTTTGTGAATGATTATGGATCTTAAGTTAACAAACTTGTTAGAATATGATCCACTAGTATAAGAAACAAATGCCTTGATAGGATAATAATATATCTATCTGGTTCAAAATTATGCTGGGTGTGTATCCTTCTGCATGTACCCTCCCTGTTATTGCTAGTTGTTTACTGGTTTCAATGGCTTGTGCAGGTTGTTAGTCCACAGTGGCCAAGAGTGTAATAAGTGCTTCAACGTTGACGAGACCCTATTTTCTTAGGTTTTTATGTTGGAGTTTTGGTTCTTTTTATAAATTAATAATGTAGGAGAACTCAGCTCTTACTCAATTTGATTCATGCAACCATTCTTAAGAAGTGACATCGAAAAGATTCGTGATTCAAATTTCAATAACTGTAATCCATTTTTCTATTCTCAAGTTGTGACCTCATTTATACAAAAAATAATAATAATAATGTAGGAAAATATACAACACTTCGCAAAATTGTTTGTATGACCTTGTGTATATTACCTTATTATTGTATATTCGAACTTCCAAACTTACAGTTATCTACTTCTCATTCTGATTGCTGTGCCGAGTCTAATCTCATTGTTGTTGCTACCTTCTTTCACAATAATAGGCCATAGTGAAGTGGATTTTCATGTGATAAATTTGATGATTATGTAATATGGAAAAATAGAAATAGAAACAAGAATTTGATGATTGCATTTATGATTTAAAATTGACTAAAAATGTTCCATTGGGAGCTTAGATTACTGCCTTTTGTCCGTTTTCTCTTCAAACCATCAAAAATTCAAAATAAAGAAAAGATGTTGGAAATAACATCAAAACTGCAGCTGTGTAACATATACAGAAACTATAACTGATCCTGGGAAGTAAAAACTACAGCAGAGTCCTTCAGTGTCTTACGAGCACGCCAATAGACAGCAGCAGCAGTTTCTGATGTTCCCAACTGTTAAATGGAGTTGACAGACAAGTCAAAATCCGAGACAATTGTCAAATAAAAGAAATCACATTGAAGCTCACCTTAGTCTCCAGGGAATAGTAATCTTTCCATATGCTAGCATCCTGGTCATAAGTTGCAAGTGCAGCTTCATACAATTTTCGGGCATTTACTAGAGAATCTTCATCACCAAGAGATACCAGGTTTGACTCCAATTCAATGCAATTTCTATATAGAGCAAGACCTGGATGAGGTAGAGCAAGGAATCTACAATTGGAAGACGATGCAAAGTTAGAAACTTCTAGGCAATTTAGTTCTTGTTCTTCTACTAAACATGTAACTGGAACAGCATCGACCTTTATCTTTATATTACTAAGGAAATATGGTTAAGGCAATTTGATAGTAACCAGAAATTTCACTCAAGACATAATAACATACCGCTTATACACCTCTCTTGCATGTTGAAGTCCATCTTTTTGAAGAATGAAATTAACTACAGCTGAAGAGAGAGAAAATCCATTATCGTTGCCACCATATTTAGCTACCGAAATGAGAGAAAGTTCAATCAGCTTCTCAAAATACTTCTTCTGGTTTGCAAAGAATTTGAGAGCCTGCAGAATTAGATTGCATTACACCGGGGCTTTCATACTCATAAACTTCAATGCCTTAGTGTTTCTGATGGAAAGGTGAGGAATAAAAAGTATAAAATGCTCATAATGCAGTTCACATAATAGATTTTTCATGTAAATACAATGCAGATGATAAAGCACAACTCAATGTGCAAATCTAATATGATCTTTTGCTACTTTATTTAGGCAAACCATGGCTTCAGTTGCAGGCTTGCAGCATGAAGGAATCCAATTTCACCCACCAAGAGAAATGATTAACAAATAAAAATCAACCAAAGACTTGATGAGTGAAAAGAAAAGCAAGAATAGGTTATTGCAGAAACATACCATTATCCACAAGCTCTCAGCTTCTGATATTGACATTTTTGTTAAACCAGTTTTGAGAAGTTCAAAGATGGATAACGCATCAGCCTTGGTAGGAGAAAGGGAATTCTTCGTGATACATCTAATTTCTACTGAAACCCTTAAAAGCCATAACTGTACTGAATCTGAAAGTTTTCCACTGCAAAGCTTCTCTGCTACTTTCTTGGCTTCCCCCAATCTCCCAAGTTGTGTGTAAAATGAAATATACTGGCAAGCAAGTTCTTCCGTAAGACACCCCATTGTTTCAGCCTTCTCATAAACCTTAAAGATATGTGAAATGTAATTCAAGGTATGATTGGATAAGCCAGAGGCTTCCACTTCTCCTCTTTCAGAAGCAATGATATCCATCAAAAAATTTATATACAAATTAAACATCATGACTGAAGGCACAATTTTTGTTGCCTCTTCATACACCTGCACATGGCATAGAAATAATATGATCAATATATGATTTCATAGACATGCTTGCTAGAATTTATATAGTTTAATAGTTCATACCTGAACTGCCCTTTGTAACTGAGAATGCACGGCATCTTCATTGTTCTTCCCCGCACTTGAGGCATCAGACATTTCAAGTCTAGCTAGCCAATCCCAATATTCTGGATCAGCTGAAAAATCTCTCTTCAAATCACTCAGTATCTCCTTGCGAAGCTCTTCTGAATCTGCCACCTCTATTGCTTCCAGTATTTCAAGAAACTGTTTTCTCAGACTAAAACTAGAAGGAAGCGCTTGAATTGCCTCCTTATAGATAGTTTTAAGTATACCAGAAGCATGCTCCGAAAACAAATCCAGTTTCTTCTCAGACTCTTCGTCTGATCCATGATCATCATTTCCTCTTTCTTCATCATCAATGGGCATAAACAAATCTTTGTTTTTATCTTTCCATTGCTTCTCATCAACATCCTTTAGATCACGAACCAATGTTCCTTTATCCTCTCCAAGAGCAACCTTTCGAGCTTTTAACTTGTTAAGGTATGTAAGTTCCATCCTAAGATACTCTATCCAAAGGTCTTTTGAATTAGGACACATTCTCAAACCACTCTGCATTAAAGCACGAGCAGCTGCCACATTCAAATTATGATCAAATTCCCAAGCTGCCGCATATATCCAAACTCCTGACACCTTAGGATGAAACCTAAGCACTTGAGCCAAAACCTACAATTTTTTTTTTAAAAAAATTAACAAATTTGAACGATTATTCACATCTAAAAGCAAAATTAACCCCAAAAAAGTCTTCTTTAGATTTTTCCGTTTATTTTCTCAGCATCCAAACAATAAAGAAGTAAATAAAAATGTACCTTTTTCATTCTCCCATTCTTTCTCTGCCTACAAAACTCAAGGTACCGAAACCAAAGCTCAACATCTCCTTTATATCTCATCACGGCGAGTCTGTATATCTCCATGATTCTCGAGACAGTGGCAAAATCGGAGACCGATTTTCTCGTCTTAGTCTTCTTCTTGCCTTGGCGCACGAGTTCACGAGTCGCAGCCTTCTTACGGAGTTGGCGGAGCGAGTCGAGCTGAGTCTCGTAGTCGATGTAGGCAATGAAATCTTGCTTGAGAGGAGAAGGTCGCTTGAGTCGGTATTCGAACTTGCGGCGTTGCTTTACTATCTCGGCGATCTCGCGGCGAGTGAAGATACCGCGCCGTTCGAGGTCTTCGAGCTCATCTACCATGCGCTCGAGACGGTATTGAACTACGTCCGCCATTGTGGCTTTGTGTTGTATTGAGTCGAGTAGAGTGAGTGTAACTCAGTCTGACTCGGTGTTTAGGGTTTAAGCAAGTGAGGTTTGAGTTTTTAGGCGGAAGGAAAGGAAGGGCTTTGAAGTTTGAACACCGCGGCGAGAGAGACGCATTCTGGATTTGGCAGTGATGTAGAGTTTTCTATATGTGGGCTGAGTTTAGGGCTGACCTCAATCTGAATTTGGGCTTAGCCTAACCCGACAAGAATTTCATTATTTAGTCTTTACCTCTGCCTGTTTTCTTACACTTCGTATATTCGTATTATGTTTGTATATTTTATCGTATTTTAAGTATTTTATATTTATATAAATTTTGATACTATAATAATTCATATGAGACATTCGTGTCGTGTTTGTACTTTTTTCGTTTTTGTATCGTGTTTTTAATTATTTTTTCTTATTATGTTCTTATCGTATAATCATCTCTTGTTCAATATTATCAGATCCCCTACAAATTTAATGCCCAGCCCCATTCCTTAATGCCATTACTACTAGTACTACTATAACCTTTGCCACCAGCATGTCCTGCACCCTGGCCTTTCTCACCGTTTGAACCTCCAACACCCCCTCCCAACCCCTTGCCTTCACCATGTCCATATCATTCTCCTCCACTTTTACCACCACCTCCTCCTCCTCCTCCTCCTGCTCCTGCTCCACCATTATCACTGCCTAGTCCTGCACCATGCCCCTCTCCATGTCAGGCACCTCCTAGCTCCTCCTCCACCGCCTCCACCACCATAACCCTTACCACCTCTGCCAAAGAAGCTGCCACAACTTCACCAACTTGTATATGAGCAATAATTATCGTCTTCATTACCACCATCCTACCTCCAACCTCGAGGACCTTCATTATAACCACTCTCAATCATCAACATCACCTAAAATTTTTCTGGTATCCTGCGGTAGCAAGGTAAAACTTCGGTAACATATTAACTGAATGCCCATCCTGTTATAATAGAAACAAGAAAAACCTTACAGGAAGACGAGGCAAAGAAAGAAATGACTTAAGAGCTCAAGTTCAGTTCTTTTCCCACAAATAACAACCTAATTTTTATTCATCATATCTCTAGCTTGAACCCTGTCACCCCTTCGTGACATTATCCTTTTTATTCATTGGCTATAATAATTTACAAAGGCCATGTGATTAAATTTAGGTTGATGATAAGTACCAGTAGTCAATGGAGAAAAGAAAAGAGATGGTTGAGTCAATTGGATACTGTGTTACTTTTCCAAGTCTATGACTATGAGGCAGTGGTGGCCTGGTGGGTACCTGCCCAAGCAAAAAATCCCGCAGTTCACAGAGGACTGGCTTGCCTCTGTGATTACTTTGTGAAATCCTCTATGATTAATAAATATTAGATGATCCTGCATCTTTGCTTCTTCTGAAATCTGAATAGTTCGAAAAATCCCAAGATTTCGATACAAATATACAAATAAGAAACAGAGCACTCACAAAATACTGTAACTGTTTGCATCGTTTTGTTTCTTATCTATACAAAACTGCATACAAGTATGCTTGAAAGTGAAGATATAAATGGATCAAAAGTTCATCAAGCTTTAAATGAACCATTTACTCTGCCAGACTAGGCATTACAAACTTAGAGATTGTTAAAAGCAAACCATAGTGATCACTGGGCAAAACAGGAAGATCCAGTAATTTCTTCTCTTTTCTCACGTTCTTCTCCTTGATGTAAGATAGTTCAGGTATTGCCTCTATTCCAATCATCTCAATTCTACTTAATTTAAAATCATGCAGATTGCATACAAATCGGTCTAGTCTCTTTCTTAATGTGCGATTGCCTGACAACATCTGGTTGGATTTGGTATCATATGTCCATCCATCTTCAGCAGGCCTCAACTCACTCCAGGCATCAATCCATCCATCAGGTAAAGGAAACTGACCATCTAGTTTGTCATCCCAGTTCATATCACCCCCGAAAATAACATTCGGGTTATTCTGGAGAATGTTGATGGCCTCCTTCGCCTGTTCTACACGTTCCTTGCTGAACATTTGATCCCATTTTGGAGGGGCTGGACATGGACTCTCAAGATGGCTCGTAGCAACAACCAGTGATTTGTCCCCCGAAACTTCTACCTCAGTCATGCAAAGCTCTCGCCCCATTATAGAATTTTCAAAGGGTTTACAACTGAAGGATTTCACGGGCAGTTTGCTTAACTGCAAGTAATTTAATAAGTACTTGATTCATTGCTCATTAGCTATATTAATCATAGAAGTTAGTGATAAACATAGACTTAAAACAAAGAAAGAAATGCAAAAGGTAAATAAGTTGCTCAGAGGAAGTATAGAGATATAGCTTTTTCAAAGCGCACCAAAACAAGAGGAAGAAGAAATGAGGTAATAGGAATAGTTTGCATAAAGGGTCACACAATTATGCTGTCAATCTGGAAGGGCCTAAAAGTAGACATATTAAGGATCTCTCAAAAGGAAGCACAATCAAAGGCATACCTGCATACAAAAGTATCCCCTTGAATCAGCCATGGCATCTGAGACAGAGCATCGGTACACCTTCCACCAGTTGGACCGACGAAATATGTCATATATGATTGGGGTAACCTCCTAGAATAAAGCAGAGTGATCACAGGGTTAAGCTGCAAAGCGGTAAAGCATAACATCCAATAATGAATAATGGAGAATACAAACTAATACTATATTATTATAAGTCTATAACAAACCTGAAAACAAATGAGATCAGGAGAATGCAGTTGGATAAGATCACCAATCGCTTTCATCCTCTTGTGCACCTCCAGGTCTTCCCGAAACCAAACATTGTAGCTCAGAATCTTCAATGAAGTTTTAACAGCCCCTGAATTATAATCCTCTGTTGAAACAGAGATAAATGTCATAGGATATAAATACGATACGCATAGTACTTATATAAATAACATGAGAGAAATGGATATAATTAGTATAGCAAATCAACGAAATCAATTTCGAGAACAAATATAACAATGAAAGAAGAAAAAATTGTAACAAAAGATCAGAAAAAGTTAATCTTTTATACTAAAAGGAAACCACAGAAAAACCCCAATCTAAAAATCCCAATTGAGCAAGGAAAATCAAAACTAACTCATCACTGCCACAGCCTTATTGGACGCTTTAATGCCTCGGAAGCTACCCAATTCAACACAATCTTCATTACCCACATTCGGGTCCATGATCTTCCTCTTACTACAAGGCTTCAAAGGCAAGAAAACAGACCCAACAGAAGAACCCGCTTCCCCATCAAGACTGGTATCTTTCAAATCCTCGAAACTCGAAAGAAAAGACACTGGAGCCCGTGTGCCACAGATTTCACAGTTGGAGTTCTTGTAAAGGTTCAAGAAAGTGCAGGCTTTACATGGCCATTTAGGAGGTGAAGATGGTGAAGTCGAGGGAGAAGGAGGTGAGAGGCAGATTTTGCAAGCGGCTTTTTGGGATGGGGAGTTGAGGAACGTGCATTTCTCGCAAGACCAAGACATGTTTTTGATTGGTTTCGAAAGATGTTGTAGAAGGAGAAGATGAGAGGTTTTTGATATATTTCTAGGTCTAGGGTTCAAGAAGAACTGGAGTGGGTTAACGAGCATACTATTTCAAAACTTAAAAGCTTGTTTGGTTTCCACTTTTGCCGCGTTTGGGAGTTCCAGTTTGGATTGGTGGTACTAGATTAGGCGGATATCTTGTCTGGCCCACAGAAAGCTACACGTGTGCACAAAGAGACCTACAGTGAACTCACATGTTTTAGGGCTAGTTTAATATTGCTGTTGAAAAAAACTTGAGTTGGAAAAAGCTCGAGTTAAAAAAATGTGTTTATAAAGTGTAGTGAAAAAGTGTGGTTTAAAAACTTTTAAGTGTTTAGCATTGCAGTGAAAAAGTGTTGTAGAAAATTGAAATGTCAAAAAAAGATATGTTTAAAATAATAAAAGTATAGAGATGTGAGGATAATAAAATCATTTTATCCAAAAGCTAGCTTTTAAAGCTCAAAAGCTATATTTTTGGTTTTTTGGTTTGACTTTTCAAACCATGGTTTCAACAGCACAAGCTAATTTTTTTTTATCCGTTTAGCATTGCGTTTGCGGTGAAAAACAACTTTTGATCTCAAAAGCTGTGCCAGAAGCAATGCTAAACGAGGCCTTAATCATGAATGATCTCAAAACCCAGTTTAATCTAATGAACTATGTTGTTTGATGGGTGAGTACTGGTAATCCTAGCTAATCATGGATGATCTCAAAACCCAGTTTAATCTAATGAACTATGTTGTTTGATGGGTGAGTACTGGTAATCCTAGCTAATCAGGTGCTATTTCTTGGTGCTAAAGAAAAAGCTTTTTCTTCTTTTTCAACAGCGAAAAGCACAACCGAAAAGGAGTATAGTATAAAGTTGCTTTCTTTTTGTGAAAAATAGCATAAATCATGGAAAACACTGTTAGTACTTGGTACCATTTTTTTTTCCATGATTAGATTGACATTATGGGAATCTTGGGGGTGACCTAAATTTTGAAGTATGAGCAATTTCACATAGACCTATGCAACTCCCTTGGAGGAGCTATCTGTAAAATTGGGAAGCATCACTCATTTCTAGTTGAATGCAAGAACCCTGGATGAGTTATTGAAGGCATTCTCCATAGCAGCCCCAAAGATTCAACTCCCGTCCACCCACACAAACTGTTCAGAAATACTAAGAAACGAATACAAGTATTTTAGATCAACAAAAACCTCCTTTTTTGTTTAAAACAGAAAGCATTTCTTTATCTTGGCAACAAAAAGTGTCCAAAATTGATCCCATTTCTCCTACTAGATGATTGCATATAATCATTGTGTTGATTACAATATATATATATATATATATATATATATTTCAACTCTCAAATTATTATTATCACCATGCTCAATCAACACATTCGTTCAACAAGGACTCTTCCCGGCCTCATCAGATCATCATCAAAGATATTTCTTTTTACCTTTGGCACAAAAGATCATCTATGAATTCAATGCAAAATAATGATACATTTATAAAAATATATATTTTTTATTTTCCTTCTCATCGAGTGCTCACAAAAGGAATGAACAACAAAATACAGAATGCAATAGTAGTTGCACTTATTTGGCTGCTGTGGAAAGTGATGAATTTTAACCTTTCAGCTGCACCACTAGCTTCTGTCGAATTCACAACCGTTCTTGTCTTATTGCTTACCTTCTTACTGGAAACAGAAATTAAAAATTCTTTGTTAGGAACATTAAGCAACTTGTTTTTAACTACATAATTCTTTAACAGTATTTATAATATAGACAGAATTGGTCTTAAGAACAAAATGTTAAACAGAAAAAAATTATAAATGAGAACTAGACTATTAAGAATGGCTGGAATGTCTCACCTTCCTGGAAACACACAGCTTCCATGACCTGCAATTATACCCCACAAATTTTTTAAAGAAAAAACATGTCAGATTTACATATTGTAGAGTAAAATCAGAGCTAAGAAAAATGGAGGCTCTAAAAAGAAACAAAAAGAAGAAAAGAGAATGGAAAGACAAAAACAAGGTGGCAGACTCCATTTGAACTAAGTACAACCTTCATAAGATATAAGGCAATAATAGTAGATGATTGCTAGCATATATCTGATACATGCAAGAAGAGCCATTTTCTAAGGCAATCTAAACATGGAGATGTGCCGATGGCCTAGTGAGGTTACGTTGTGCAGTGGGGCACTATGTTACTCCGATTCTTCATATTTCTTGAAGTACCCGTGTCCGACACCCGTATTCGACGCATATCCGGACATGGGTATGGGGATAAGACCCTTCAAATACATGGAAAAACTGTAAAAAATTGAATATACCCGTGTCAGACACATATTCGTATCCGACACTCATACCCGAGTCCGAGTAATATAGGTGGGGCACACCACAGAAGCAGGGTCCAAACTGAAATCATAGTTCCCTGCTTGAACAAGAAAATGTTATTCCACGCCCTTTTCCACCTTCCAATCACAAAAGAACCCATGTGACTCCTGTCAGGTAGAAACTATACACGGTTCTTTCTTAGAAGTGACCTTTTCCCCAATGAGTATCCCTACATGGCTTGTAACTTGGAAGATCGACTATTCCCACAGCTTTACTTTCTGATAGCACGGCTTTATACTTTAAAACCTAACTACTTGTGCTTAAGCAACTTATTAGCTGTAAAGAAGAGTATGTTGATAAATTAAACACCGTTCTCCTATCACCTTAGCCTTAGCCCTTAAGGGATCCTTTGAACTTAGACATTCAAGGCGCTAAACCAGCAGCAAAGTGCTAGAACTTGGCACTTGATTGACTAATACATTGTTCTAGACTAAGGTAAATGCGCAATTGTTTACGACTACAATGCCTGACTCTTGTGCTAAGGAACTGATCAAAGGAAAACACACAAACAAGACTAACACTTAGTGTCAAATATCCTCATTTCCACTTTTCCATCAAAATAGTTAGATCACAAGTTAGAGCTGAGCACTTGGATAATTAACCACTTAATTTATTATGGCTACAAGAACAAATTCAACTCCATAGAAGAAATTTAAAACTTAAAAGCAATGTTCTTTTGAAGAATGGTTGGGGTAACGCTTACTTGGATCAGTGGTAGTTATCATGGCCACACCCTTAAAGTCACAGGACCCAGTAGCTTTCAGTTCCTTCTGATAATAGCTATCAAATGCATAAGAAGCATGGTTCTTCACGTTATTAGGCTGGTAGCAGTTCTCCCCAGGTTGAATCTCACTGCAATTTGCCCTCCCAGGACCACAAGCCCAGTCCAAAGCTGTCTGCAATGTCTTTGAATCAACCCCATCCATTGCAATACAATAGGTCTGATTGGTTGTATCATTTGCCAAAAAGGTCCCACTTCCTGATGCATGAAGCAAATACACTGGCGTCGAATTTGAATAAAACAAACCCCAATTCGCCTCAGACACTGGGGGTGACATCAAGTCCTCATTGAACAGCTCATATATATACACACTGGAAGTGATTTCTGGATGCAAAGGGGTTCCACTACGGTCTAAAACATGCTTAATAAGATTTGAATTATAGGTATCTGCATTATCTATAGTAGCATAAGGCTCTTTTGAATCCCCCTTTGAAGGCCACCCACTCTCAGTAACAAGCACTACAACATCAGTAACATTTAAATTCTTCATAGAAACATATGCAGCATCAATCAAAGCATCAAGCACATTCGTGTAATGCAACAAAGTATTAGGATCAACCATTTCTTTAGACGGTGTCAATGGTTTAAACAGGGAATTATCCAGCGGAACCACACCTTTATTCTCCATAAACACATAATATGGATAAAGATTCATCATTAAAGGAGACCCAGTTCTTGATAAAAACTGAAGCAAAGGTACCATAACTGAAGTCAAGCTTTGGTTAAAGAAAGCCTGAGAAGGAGGAAAGGTATCAAGAATAATAGAAGCTGCATGTGGACTTGAAACCTTGATTTCAGTATGCAAATTTGCAGCCACTAAAGCACTGTAAAGAGACTGAATTGCAGGAAGCAGCAAAGGAGCTGAGGATAGTACGGTTGTTAAAACCTCGTCTCCAACAGCAATATCAGTGATGAGCGTTTCAGGGTAGTAAGCGACGACGTTTCGATCGATCCAAGAAGCTGCCGTGGTGTTGGATGACCCTATTGCCAAAAGCTGGTTATTGGGTACACTGATAATGACCCGGATCTTTGTCTTTGCCAATGATTTGAGCATATCTGGATTTGCATCATAAAGTCGAATATGTGAGATTTTTTGCACTCGCAAGAACGAAACCAAGTCCGTTGATGATAGCAGATTTGAGACATCCGTGCCTATGTTAACACCCACAAACGGTTCTTTGTCTTGTTCTTGACTTTGCTGCTTGATTTCTCGGATTAAAGTTGATGACTCCGCTGCAAAATTTTGTAAAAGAAACATACTAGTATAAAAATTGAGTCCTTAATCCTTATTGGTTTCTTTGTATTTTAGTAAGCTATTTTCTACTGGGGTTTTTGAGACATTACCTGTTGAAGGAACTGTAAAGTAGAAGAAAATGGTGGTGATAATAAAAGTAGTAAGCTTAGAGTTTGCCATCGAAGAGGAGCTTCAGCTTTATTTTTCATCCTCTGCTTCAGTCTCTGCTAGAAATCTTAACATTATCTTTGCAAGTTTTCCTTTCTATTGGTGGTCACTGAGACTTATTTTCTTGTGGGATTTCTATTGTTTGTGCTTAGGATTGACTTAAGA
This sequence comes from Fremontodendron californicum, assembly GCA_030761205.1. NCBI lineage: Eukaryota > Viridiplantae > Streptophyta > Magnoliopsida > Malvales > Malvaceae > Fremontodendron > Fremontodendron californicum. The sequence continues at coordinate 654,603 of JAULJL010000027.1, forward strand.
GGTCTACAGTAAGAAGAAAGAAAGCTACTAACATTTATCAAAAGATCAACAACTTCAGAGTCTTAGGGGTGTTTAACTGGTTTTCTTTGCTTCCCCAAAGAGGTGTTTTTCTGGTACCATAATTCAATTTCTTGCCACACATTTACCACAATACCCCTTAGAACCGACAAGTGAAATTGTTTTTTTACATGTTCTGAGATTTTGCCCACACGGTCAACACTTTCCAATTCCAACTGGATGGTTGGAGACCGTGAGAGCTTTTTGGTAGGATATGCTGGCTGGCTGGCTGGCTGGGGAGGCCAACATTGCTGCGCATGAACTCGTCTTTAGCCGCGTGGAGGCCTGGGCGCTTAGCATTTAACCAGGCCAACTTTAAGTCCACTTTCAAAACTTAATCACTTGTTGACTACTCACTCACCTCGCATCAACTAGACAACTTGGCTCTCAATTGACCAAAACGAAAAGATTAGACCCAATTTTACTTTCAAGTTCTATCTTGGTTACATATTTTCTTTAATTTTTGCTTATATGTTTGCAAATGATTCAGTTTTAACCAGGCTTACCCAATACCCACCTATGAAAATGAAGCGAAACCTATGGCTATGATTTATGGTTTATGAATCATTTTGTAGCCTTAGAATTTCCTTTCCCGATATCCAAGGATCAATAATTTTAATTGGTTTTGGAAGTAGTAAATAGTCAAGTATGAATCTAACCCGAACTCCTTGAAAATGCATGACAGTCTAAAGTGCTATTGCATAATTGGGTGGAAACCGGAAAGAAACTTCCAAAAATAAGAGGCAAGAACAAGGCAAGCAGTGAGTCGCGAGCATAAACAGAAGAACACTTGCATCACATCACATGTGAGTCACCAATCACCATTGTCCAAAATGGTATCCTTTTTTTTCTGTTTTTTCTGAGTTTGGCTTCGATGCTTTAAATATTAACGATTGATAAGTAAAACCTGTCAGATGTCTTGATTTTGCGTAATTAAGATTCTTAACGGTGGTTTAGATGGTCCATTTCCAGCAACTCATTTACTTACAGAAGTGTGTAAGAAGGCAGGTGTCTGCTGAGCTAATTAACGGTGGTTTAGATGGTCCATTCCAGCAACTCATTTACTTACAGAAGTGTGTAAGAAGGCAGGTGTCTGCTGAGCTATGTTACTCGGATTCGAGTGTTAGTATCGAATACGGATATATTTAATTTTTTTTTCAAAATTTTCATATATTTTGAGGATTTTTGGAGGATCATATCTCCATACCCATATCCGGATATGCGTCGAACATTGTGTCGGATACGAATACTTCAAAAAAAAATTGAAAAATCGGAACAACATAACTGCTGACAATAATGTGTAAAATGCTGTTGAGCTACCGTTCTTGGTTGCTTATCTTGCCTGCCTTTTCCAAGGAATAAATAAATGTTGAGCTATTTACCCAAAAAAAAATGATGAGCCAAGAATCATGATGCATATCAAATTGGGTTTAATTAATTAATGAAATTTTTTAGGTTGAAACAGCAATAATTACAAATGTTGGGAATCCATTTGGAAAAGGCAGGGATGCTTTTCTTTTTAACCATACGGAAATTAGAAATTGGAAATTGGAATCCTAGGAGCCTCCGTTCCACATGCATATCTGTTATCATTCACACAAATGATGAATTGAACCAATTGTTTTTTCCTTCTCCTTTGTTAGAAAGTTTTGGAGATTGGGCTTAGCAGAGGTTTTGGGGCCTCAATTAAAATCAAACTTTGCAATCAAATCTGCATTTTTTTTTTCCCAATTGGACTAGCAACAAAAGAGTAGTATCAGATTCTCTCATTCTTGATGTCAAGTTGTCAACTGAAATTTTGCACTTTTGTGACAAGATTACGATTACAGGATACGAACACGACATAAAAAAATAATTAAAAATACGATACGAACACGACACGATACGAAAAAATAATACGAACACAAAACAAATACAATATAATACGAATTATTAATTTATCAAAATTTATATAAATATAAAATACCTTAAATATGATTATGATACGATAAAATATACGAACAGATATAAATACACGAATTGCCAGATCTAGCTACAACTGAGATTTGAGACTTCTCCTGTTTTCCACAATTACACCTGCCTGCCTGCCTGGTGGCTTTGGTTATAAGGCTCAAGGCATAGGCGTTTTTGTGTGTAAGGAGAAGTAATAGAAGCTTTAGCGCTTGTAGAAGTCCGAGGATTGAGGGGTTTTGAGTTTTAGACTTCCCGACAAAGTCCAAACTAGATCCTCCTAATAAATACCGTTGCTTCCTAGTCTTTTGGTCCAAACTCTAAAAACAACAGCCAGTGTTAATTACAGGTTGAGAAGGACTCATCTGATTGGTTGGTAGGTTGCAAGTACTAGGAGACGTGTTTGTCGGTTATTGCGTCACTTTGTAACAGACAGTCACGTTTGCGAGAAGTAATGAAGAAAGAATATTTGCTCCAGTGCTGACAGATCTTTAGGGCGTTTCATTCAGTCACTCTCTCTAGTAATTGCTGGTAAGCTCTTCGATCCAAATTGGGGTTTTCTTTCCCATTTTTTGGGGTTCAAATCAATTCTGTTTTAGCTTCTTTTTTTCCCCATAGTCTGATCTGAATTATTTGTTATGATCCATCTTTGTAACAAATTTTCAATCTTCAGTTTGATTCACATAAAAATTGAAAAAATGAAATGAAAAAGGTAACTTTGTTGATGGATTTCAAAAATTAAGACGGATTTGGTTAAGAAGGAAAAAGTTTAAGAAAATGGGGGAAAAAAAGGATGAACCTTTGTTTTAAAGATGTAGTTTTGATTTACTTGGTTGACTTGTATGAAGGTTTACAGAGCAATCGAATTTGTTGATAGATGGCTGAGGGTTCAGCTGCAATTCCCAGTACTGAGTTGTTGGAATGGCCAAAGAAAGATAAGCGTCGGTTCCTTCATGCCGTCTACCGTGTTGGTGATCTTGATCGTACCATCAAGTAAGTGTGCTTTTTCTATAAGTTGGGTGTTCTTGAATTTTTACTGTACTTTTTGCTCTGATGCTTGGAGGTCCTTATTTTCTGGTATAAATTTATATTCAGGTTTTACACTGAGTGTTTTTGAATGAAGCTGTTGAGGAAAAGAGACATTCCTGAAGAGAAATACTCCAATGCCTTTCTTGGGTTTGGTTCAGAGGAGTCTCATTTCGTTGTGGAGTTAACATACAGTATGTTTCTGCTATCTTTATTCTTTTATATGGAAATATTCTCTGCAAATGGCTTTTGTTGCATCTGTCATGCTTGGAACTTGCAAATTTTTGTTTCCTGATCAAACAGTTATCCCTATGATTCCTTTTATTCAACATGCTGTAAATCTGCTGCATCGCATTGCGACATAGTTCACTAAATCACTGTAGTAAATCTAAAGTGGGTACTTTTGGTTAGTGAAGGAATTTACTGATAATGGCAGAGGGCTTCTGAATTTAATTCTTGTTGTGTGATTATTAATTCCTTTTTAGTTCTCTTGAACTTCTATGATCTCTAAGAACTGTTATTTATTTTATTTTTTAACAGATTATGGAGTAACTTCATATGATATTGGAACTGGTTTTGGGCATTTTGCAATTGCAACTCCTGACGTAAGTTCCGCACTTTTGGAATACACAAGCAAAAGATTCATTGAAAATGCTGATATGTATTCCACTTTGTACTTTAGGTCTACAAAATGGTTGAGGACATCCGTGCAAAGGGTGGGAATATTACCAGAGAGCATGGTCCAGTCAAAGGTGGATATAGTGGTATTGCTTTTGTGAAGGATCCTGATGGTTATGTTTTTGAGCTCATCCAAAGAGCTTCTACTCCTGAGCCGCTTTGTCCAGTAATGTTTCGTGTTGGGGATTTAGATCGCTCTGTTAAATTCTATGAAAAGGTAGCTCAATATAAATTTACCTTTTGCTTGAATTTTGTTTCTCTACTAAATCTTATTTTTCAATTTCAAAGTAAATTCATTGTGCTTTGGGTGCATGAATCACTTAAATGAAAGTTTGATTTATTGGAGGCTAGTCCTAAACAGGCGTTGGACCTAATGATTGCTTGCTGTCACAGACTCACAGCTCTCAGCTGATTCTTTTCTATGACTTTTTGTTGCTTAGAAGGTGCTAGAAATTTTTTTTGACAACATAGTAATTTCTTTCAGGCCCTGGGAATGAAGCTAGTAAAGAAGGTTGATAGGCCTGAATACAAGGTAAATTTTGTCCTGCTTGGATTGTTTTATTTAGTTTACTTAACAGGAGATATGAAAAGCTATCCTTTAGCTGTGGAAGAAGCCTACTACATTCCCTCATTTTTGTTGCGTGCTCTTCACAGTACTCCTAGCCATGATGGGGTATGCAGAAGAACATGAGACTACTGTTCCTGAGTTGACTTACAATTATGGAGTGACTGAATATACCTAGGGAAATGCATATGCACAGGTCAGTTTCAGACTCTCTTTCTGCTTAGCTATCCTTGCAACAAAAATCTGTGTGATGTTTTCTTAATTTCTTCTTTAGAAAAGGTTCCATTGCCCTTTTTTGGTGACTATTGTCCCCATTCCAGGTTGCTATTAGTACTGATGATGTATACAAAAGTGGCGAGGTTGTGGAATATGTTATACAAGAGCTTGGGGGAAAGGTTACTCGAAAACCAGGGCCAATTCCCGGAATCAACACCAAAATTACCTCTTTCCTAGATCCTGATGGCTGGAAAACTGTAAGTTCTTAGTAGTACTGGCAACTTTACCATCTCTATCATTTGCAAGAGCATATGTAAGCAGTAACCATTGGAGTTTGGAATGTTCTTATAACTTATAAGCGTTCTGATAATAGATTTTTGGTTGGTTCAGTAAATTGGCAAGTGCTACTAGTCTAATTTTTATGTGCTATTGAAATTTCATGGTAGAACTAGATGGTAAGATTGGCAACTAGTGGTTGTTCTTATATCCTTCAGCTTGCCTGGACGTTAAACACTGGTAGAAAACTAAACCAGGTTTAGACTGGAAGCATGGTGTAACTGCACATCCCTCACTCAACTAAACCAGATGAAATCAAACCATAATAGAAACATACGAGTGATTCATGTTAGTAGAATCCTTTTATGTTGATAAGCTCATAATGTGGTTATGATTCGTGTCCGCAGGTCCTGATTGACAATGAAGACTTTCTGAAGGAACTCCAGTAGGCAGAGTAATAACATGGCAGAAAAGGCTCTGAATGCATGAAGCACATAGTCCTGCTACTATATGAATGAAAAATCAGTACCTAGCAGTATAAGCGAGCAATATGCCTTTTTAAATATGGTGGCTGTTATGCAACTTAAGATACTTGTATAAACTATATATATTGTTGACAACTTAAGATACTTGTAAGAAACCTAGCGACCAATCTTTGATTTGCAAGTAGGTTTTAGGCCAATGATGGAAGGGAAGAAGGCAAGTAGGCAACTCTGTCTTTTTGTTTTGCTCAATCAACCATAGAACCCCGCTATCTCTCCCCTCCAACAATGATTTTGATTTAGACTTTCCAACAATAATCTGTGAGCATGTCGGTTGCCGAAGCTTAATTGTGCTTTGTGCCCCTCACAACATTGCTTGCAGATTCTAAATTTTCTGAAGTTCTTTTTCACATGTTAAGAATGGGAAGGGACAAGGGAGGCAGAGACAGATATAAATGCTAGCAGAGAGAGCTAATTGTTTCATGAAAAATGAGGGAATGCCCTCAAGAGGGATATACCCTATAACATTGTCATATTGGATTGTCTTTCATCATTGAAATATCTCAACATGGCAAAACACTCTTATTAGGAGGATGAAAAAAATTGTGACTAAAAAAAAGAAGGAAAGAGAGTAGATCATGTTAAAGAAGCTTTCAACATATTCCAGGAAACTCTCCATCTTCAGCTGGATCAAGGCAAGACTTGTATGTGCATAGCCTGTGGGTTGAACTGCCTCCATCTTACAGGTTTGACACAGCAAAATAAATTTATAAGACAGAATGGACTCTATTGAGGGGGTATCCATCTATACAGCTTTATCCATCGGATAGGAACCAAGGATGCGGAGAAATCTAGCATATTCCTGCCAAAGAACATATATCATCTTCAGATTCAATCTGTCTAGGTGAATTAAGGGAAAAGAGAAGGGTTTTTTTCTATAAAAAAAAAAAAATGGGAGGAGCAGGGGATTCATGCTAGACTGGTTGTCTTTAAAGGAGGACAATACAACAAAACAACTAAGGAAGTGCCTCGTGGACAAACTAATGTTTTTGTCCACACAAGTCAACTATACGGCGAGAATTATAAGCTGGAAGCTAGTTAAGCATGCATCATAGACCAACGAGATTTCAATATGCTAAAAGGTGAAGAATCTTTAAAACCTCATGATGATTACATGGTGGATGATGCAGTTACTACATGTAAGTAATGTTGGAAACATGCCGACTTGATCAAGCTCTAATTAAATGAGAAAATACAGATTGACCCAAACGGGACAATGAACTTAGCTAACAGATAAAGACGTGAAAGATCGGTGGCAACACAGAGAAAATTCAGCATTTATGCTCCATGCAAAATACTGACTATTTACCCACACAAGTCTTGGTAAAAGAAGCATGGATTCCAAGGGCTTCCAGAATTCAGGCCAAAAAAGGACTTTTGGTAAGAAAAATATGATCATTACAAGTTTAAGACGTAACTATAGAGTTTGAGAGAACTGACCTGTAAATGTCCCAATGCATTTTGGGCACGCGGTTCTGCAATAGAAGCTTCAAAGTCTATGTAGAAAAGATAGTCAAAGTACCTGGCAGTGGCACCAGATATCAATCAGATTAATAGCATAAATTTAACTATTTATTTGTTATGATAATCTCTATGTCCAAAATAGTCTATTGTGCTTTTTTTTTCTCTCAAGGTGTTGTTGTTTCCATACCACCTTCTTCAACTCCCCCTGGTTTAGTTGCTCATATTTATTAGGCATACTTCGAAAAGTATTGGAATAAGATCTACCGCCCATCAATATGTATATTAGATCTGGAATTACTAAGATCCAATTTACAGTAGTAGATCTCAATAAATATGACACTTACTTGGCACTCCCTTTGTTAGAATCATCGACAACTCTTAGAGGACGCCCTTTTTGTGGTCGACTCTCTATCTGAAAATTTGCTCCAAGAGGTGAGATAACAATCAGAATCTTCTGACATTATGATAAGCCAAAGACTGAACACTTTTTTATAATTACCTTCGACAAATTAATACCCCTTAGAGAAAACACAGCCAAAGCTTTGAATAGCATGCCGGGACCTTCTTCTAGAGTAAAAACTATGCTTGTCTGGAAAGTGGAAATATTATCAACAAAAAGGAAATATTAATTCATCAAATAAAATACAAGCCACTAAGTTCAAGGATGAATACCTTATAAAGCCTGTCAGTTCCAGGAATTATAGGATCTCTTGCGAGTACCAAAAATCTGGTAACATTATTATCCTTGTCCTGATGCACGAGATGAAGTAAATTAAATCAAATCGGCTTTGTCAGAAATCAATAATCTTGTCCATTCTAAGCCTACGATACCAAAATCAATTAATTTTTAGAAAGCCAGCATTCCTCTTCTTCAAGGAATCTATGTGGCACCGTGAAGGTTTGACCTGGATTTTTTCTGCAAGAATGTCAAGCCCATATAGTGCTGCTGCTCGAGCACTTGATATTGCGCCCATATCCCTTTCGCCACTTGAAGCGACCATCTGTTCCGGCATCTTAGTATGAAGAACATCAGGAAAAACAAAAGAACAAGAAATGACCAAAATATGACTTATGAGGAAATTGAATTAGCACAAAAGATCTCCAAAAGTACCCGAGCAGCATCAGCAGCATCATCAGCAGTAACTCTAATAATGCCCAATTTGGTAAGTTTCATCTCACATTGAGCAAGTACCTGAAAATGAGGATACTCTTAGGAACACTAACACTTCAAGAATATGAATCCCAAACTTCAACATGAATATCTGCACCTCAAATCTTCCATATCTCGAAGTTTGCATATTTGACAAAGCAAATTCCTAATGGATCTAATATATTTACTAGTATGTCCCAAAACATCAGGTAACTTCCAGAACAAACAAAAAACTATAACCATATGGAAGTGTGAAAATGATTAACCTGGGGATGGCTTAAAACACGCTTCACTTCCTGATTTCTAACACCAGGCAATGCCAAGAGGCAGTGATTAACAACCAACTGCACCTCCCTTACTATGTGTAACCTATGCCGCAGGAGTAAGTCATAATTACGGTGGATGCTACCACCTACAGAATTTTCAATGGGGAGAACTGCTTTATCCACCAACCAAAGTTCGACTGCCTGTTAAAGGAATGCAACAATATAATGGAGACATTTCTACATAGATTCATGCAGTAGCAAAATACCAATAAAGAACTTATCATCCAAACCTTGAATGTCGCTTCATATTGGTCACATGGCACAGTCTCACAATTAGGGTATGCTTTAAGGGCAGCATCCTCACTATAAGCACCTGGGATTCCCTAAAATGAGTAATAGCCAATATAAGTATAGCAAGAAACACATGGATGTTTAGTCGAAGAATGAATAAGTTTCAGACCTGATAAGCAACCCGCACATTTGAACCATCGTCAGGAAATGGAGATAGATCGGTTTTAGACAGGGGTCCTACAGAACAGTTATATATTCAATCTTAGAAATTGCATCGACCAAAACCATGTATGTTCCAAGTTATTGAAATATAAGACACAACACACTATAAAGGAATAATACAGGAAAACTGAAAACTAATTTACAGTACATGCTGACCTATGTTGCTCCGACTCTTCATTTTTCTTGAAGTACCCGTGTCAGACACCCGTGTCCGATGCATATTTGGATATGGATATGGGGATATATCCCCCAAAGACCCTCCAAATACATGGAAAAACTTAGAATAAATTAAACATACCTGTGTCGGGCACATATCCGTGTCCGACACTCACACCCGAGTCCAAGTAACATAGATGCTGACAATCAATGAATTTTCTCTTGCTTAATAGTACATTCATGTATAGCTTTGAACGTCTAAATCAAACCTTCACAACTCAAAAAAATCACTAGATTCATACCGGTACATGATTCAACCCAATTAAAATAAGTATTATCATCTGGACTAATCTAATATCTGAAAAGGCAAGATGTCCATTGTCTACAACTATGAATTTCTTCCTTCTCCAATCATGTAAAAGTTATATTCCTTTATTGGTGCACATGCAGAGCATGTCCATTTGTGAGCCTTCCAAACCTAGAACACCTCAAATTCATCCACGTGAGAGTGCCATCCCATTGGATTGGCATTATGCATGAGACTCTGAAGTTCCAAAAAGAAGATTCCTTACCTATTCGTGTCGTCATAAGGTGCTCACAAAAATAAGAGATGCCAGATTCAGCACAAAATCTTACGTGGAGCTTCAAAAGAACATAATTAAAGATCATAAGCATAAAAAGCCACCAACAAAGTCAATCTTAATTGCCAAGCAACGAATCTCATTTCTGGGATTTATTTTCCTGCTAAACCAATAGTTCGATGGGATCTAATAGTCTAAAACACTATTTCCATGCAGGAAACAATAGCAACCATCTTCAACCTTTCCACACCTACATATCCTTAAAGCACATTCAAACAACTGACATTGAATATAATTGGCCTCATAAATGGCATTCTAGATATCAAATAAAACATCATTCATCCTAATGCATGTTCCAATTATCAATCATTACCCGGATTGCAGATAAAAACATCTGTTTTTAAGGAACGAACTCATTCAAAGTAGAACCTTGCAAAAACTACCAAAAAATAGTTATAAACATTAGAACATCGAACTGGAGTAATCTACATTGCCCTCCAACATATTTCTGGGTCCTTTTCAGCCTCAATCAAATATTTGAATCAAAATTGAAAAAAAAAAAAGGAATAGAAAGAAAAATCTATTCCTCTATAATTCAATTAATGCTAATTTACAGAACAGAGCATAGCTACCATCACACTTAAAATTCATAGAAGAACAACCCAATAAATTACTAGGAACTAGGAAGAAGATTTTAAACAGATTAAAACCAAACATTAGTTCAAAGAACTATAACCGAGTCCGAGTTAACTTACTAGGAAGAAGATTCAAGTCCTTCTGAAACGCCCTGGAGACAGTGTCCTGGGCTTGATCAATCTTCCCAGTCCGAGATGTTTTGGCCCCAGGAGTGTAAGGCTTCTCATCTTCAACAGGATTGATAGCTCTTTGTGCCGAAGCACCCAAAGCACAGAATTCCCATTTGGAAGGCCTCAAATCCAACACAATCCTACCTCGGCTAGACCCCAAATCTGTTGTCCCAAAATGAGAGTGAGGCTTTTGAGAACAAACCCAGATTGGAGCACACTTCAAAGCCATTAAAATAAAAGAAGCAATTTGAATCCAAATAATTATAACACACAATGTGAATGTCCTACTGTTTTTTGTCAAAAGAAAAAAAAAAAGGGGGGGACAAAACTTCAATCTTTCAGTGAAACATAGAAAATAAACAAGTTTGGTGGTGTGGGGTGATGTTGGTGAAGAGTTTTTGGTGAACAGTAAGACAACGTCAAAGGAAGTGAACGAGAATGCTGGTTAAGAATTGTGGACCCCACAACACAAAAACACTAAAAAAGACACAAACTTTTCTCTCTTTTTTTTCTCCCCTTATTTCCACTGAGTTGTAAACGTATACGTACGTTGAAGTGAGAAATCAAACTAAATATACTAAATTTCAAAGAACTGGGTTTTGCTTTCTAGAACAGATGGTAGATAGAAGGAAAGAGGAGGAGGTAGGTGGAACAGAAAGTTGGCTACACGTTTCCTTAGATTCGAGAGTGTTTGACGTCAAACAAAGAAAGAAAAGAAGGCCAATAGCAATGACAATAAATCCCATTCCATTTGTGCTTTGAATGAGAAACTTCTTTGTTTCTTTTCAGTCTTGTTCAACAAGTTAAGTGAAGGCCTGGACCTGGAACAGCTATTCCCACCAATCTCTGTACATATATACTCGACTCAGCAACCGGTTTTGGAAACTTGGATTGGAAGTGGAACCCATTGCCTACTAAAGTTTACAGCAGCACCTGAGCTGGTTTAAAACATGGCTTAAATATTTGGAAAAAGAATTATGTTACATAAATTTATTTTTTTTATATCTTTTAAATATGTAAAAATATCAAATCTTAATTAATTTTTATATATAATATGTATATTTCATACTCGTAATTTATATAACACATCACATCAAAATCAACTTTCTCAAATTCATCTTTTCAAATGTGAGTAATTTCTTTGAAAATCTAAGGTAATTTTTTTGGTAACCTCATTTAATTTGTAAATAACTATATATCCTAATTTTAGTAATGATCTTACTAATTTGAGATAATTTTTCTGCAAAAATCTTAGGTAATTTTCTTCAAAAATTTTTAGTTAATGTATCATTTAAGGTTGCATATTTTGTCTTAAATGTAGTAATGGTCGTCCTACTTATAATTTGAGTTTAGATAAATTTTTATTCGAAGATCTTAGATGATTTTCTTCGAAATCTTTTAGGTAAAATCATTTAAGTTTGTAAATTATTATATATCCTAATTTTAGTAAAGATCTTACTAATTTGAATTTAGGTAATTTTCTTGGAAAAATTTTAGGTAATGAATTTTATCATTTAAGATTGTATGTATGTTTTATTCTAATTGTAATAATGATCCTTGTAATTTGAGTTAAGGTAAACTTCTTCGAAGATATTTAGGTAACATTATTTAAGACTGTAAATAATTATATATCCTAATTTTAGTAATTATCTTACTAATTTGAGTGTGATAATTTTCTTCGAGAATATTTAGGTAACATCAGTTAAGATTGTAAAGCATTATACATTCTAATTTTAGTAATGATCTTGCTAATTTGAGTTTAGGTGATTTTCTTCAAAAATCTTTAGGTTATATTATATATGCTGATGCTATTAACTTCAACCATACCCTATATATGAATATGACTCAGAACTTCAATATATATCAGAAAGAGGCAACCGCCCCAAGAAAGGTAAATTTCTTGTTTTCCAGTTCTTGAAAGAAAAAAAAAAAAGTTGCTGTAGTATATATATATATAAGCATCAATTTCAAAATTATAAATAGTGAATGACATATATATCTTTATTATTTTTTAAAATTAATTATGTTATCTTTATATAGAATGAAATTTTTTTGACAAATTATAAATTGACACATGTCAAATAATTTTTTTTTTAATTAAGAATTTTTGTCTAATTAAAATTCAACTATATGTTATTCAATTTATCTTTAAATTAAATAAAAATAATTTAAAGATAAATTCATAATTTTGGCCAATCAATCAAATTGCAAGGATTTATGAATCATTCAATTAAAGTTCTTTTAAAACTCTTTTGTAAAGAGTTTAAATATTTTTAAAACTCTATCTCAGTTAGTATGCTAACACATATTTCCTAACAAATAGTTATCATTATTAAAATTTTACTAGAAACAATGATTTAAATACTTATATTATATATTAAAATCATGATTTAAAGGGTTCCGATCTATATTTTAATGATGCTATATATAATAAATATTCATCAATTATATATGACTTGCATAATAATAACCAATTAAATTATAACAAATATATATAATATTAATTACATAAATATAATTAATTCAATATAACAAATTATTACCATACTAAAATTAAAATAATTAAAATTTAATTTTTAAAATAATAAGTATATTCTAATTTATACAATATAAATTTTCTTATAGGCTACTACAAATCATTAATAATAATTTATTGATTTTCTTAATAATTTTATCCTTGATAATGATTTATTAATTCTTTTAATAAAAATCTAATTTTCTTATAGGCTACTATAAATCATTAATTAATCCTAATTATTTTAAGCCTAATTATTATTTGTAACTTTTCGTTTTAGGCCTAATTCTTATCCTTGAATAGTTCTGGCCAACACTTTTTGACAAATATATGTTATCGAAGAAGCTAAAAAGAAAATTCAGTCCATATTTTTTTTGGTTGATTGATGATCACTCGGTCAAGAAATGATTTTACAATTTGAAGTTCTTTGTGTTGAGACTTGAAATGGCTTCAATCGATCTTTTTTTTTTTTTTTTTTTTGTATAAAAGAGGTCGTAATTTGAAATTAAAAAAATAGATTGAAAATGCTCCGATTCGAATCATGAGATAATTGATGTTCTATTATTTGTTTGTTTAAGTTTACAATCGTCATTAAAGATCCATTTTTGATTCGTGGATTTTCAATTTGAATTCATTCTCTTTATTTTTAAATACAAAAAATAAATAAATAATATTACTATACCTTGCTAATTTTTAAAATTAATTATTTTATCCTTAATGCTAAAATTTAATTATTTTATTCTTAATAATGATTTATTAATTTTTAAAACTATTTTATCCTTGATAATGGTTTATTAATTTTTTCTTTAAAAAATCTATTTTCTTTGAAGGCTACTACAATCATTAATGAAACCTAATTAATTTAAGCATAATTATTATTTATAGGCATATATACTGATCACAGACATAAAAAAAAAAAGTTGATTTTCAAAGCACATGAAACTTGAAAACTTAAATTTCGTTATGTGGTTAACATTTATAAATTAGTTGAAAGTATGCAGAAAGTTCTAAAATTTCTCTATAATTGATGCAAAAACTTTTAAGAAACTAATATATATGTATATATATTTATAATTTTTTTTAATTAAAGAAGTTCTGTCTAATCAAAGTTCAACTATAAGTCATTCAATTTATCTTTAAATTAAATAAAAATAATTTAAAGATAAATTCATAGTTTTGGCCAATCAATCAAATTGCAAGGATTTATGAATCATCCAATTAAAGTTCTTTTAGAACTCCTTTAAAGAGTTTAAATATTTTTAGAACTCTATATCAGTGTAGGCTAGCACATATATCCTAACAAATAGTTATCATTATTAAAACTTTATAATTAAACATATATTACTAGAAACAATGATTTAAATATTTATATTTATATATTAAAATCATGATTTAAAGGGTTCCTATCCATATTTTAATGATGCCATATATAATAAATATTAATCAATTATATATGACTTGCATAATAATAACCAATTAAATTATAACAAATATATATATAAAATAATAATTACATAAATATAATTAATTCATGATAACAAATTAAAATAATTAAAATTTAATTTTTAAAATAATAAGTATATTTTATTTATACAATATAAATTTTCTTATAGGCTACTACAAATCATTAATAATGATTTATTGATTTTCTTAACAATTTTATCCTTGATAATGATTTATTAATTCTTTTAATAAAAATCTAATTTTCTTAGAGGCTACTATAAATCATTAATTAATCCTAATTATTTTAAGCCTAATTATTATTTGTAACTTTTCGTTTTAGGCCTAATTCTTATCCTTGAATAGTTATGGCCAACACTTTTTGACAAATATATGTTATCGAAGAAGCTGAAAAAAAAATTCAGTCCACATATTTTTTTGGTTGACTAATGATCACTCGGTCAAGAAATGATTTTACAATTTGAAGTTCTTTGAGTTGAGACTTGAAATGGCTTCAATCGATCTTTTTTTTTTTTTTGTATAAAAGAGGTCGTAATTTGAAATTAAAAAAATGGATTGAAAATACTCGGATTCGAACCATGAGATAATTGATGTTCTATTATTTGTTTGTTTAAGTTTACAGTCGTCATTAAAGATCCATTTTTTTCGTGGATTTTCAATTTGAATTCATTCTCTTTATTTTTAAATACAAAAAATAAATAAATAATATTACTATACCTTGCTGATTTTTAAATTAATTATTTTATTCTTAATGCTAAAATTTAATTATTTTATTCTTAATAATGATTTATTAATTTTTAAAACTATTTTATCCTTGATAACGGTTTATTAATTTTTTCTTTAAAAAATCTATTTTCTTTGAAGGCTACTACAATAATTAATGAAACCTAATTAAGCCCAATTATTATTTATGGGCATATATACTGATCACAAACATAAAAAGAAAGTTGATTTTCAAAGCACATGAAGCTTGAAAACTTAAATTTCATTATGTGGTTAACATTTATAAATTAGTTGAAAGTATACAGAAAGTTCTAAACTTTTTCTATAATTGATGCAAAAACTTTTAAGAAACTAATATATATATATATATATATAATAATTTGTTTGTGTTATCGGGTGGAAACAGTTCCTCTTATGTTTTCCCTAATTTAATTTCACTAAAAATAAGTTGATTTAGAAGTTAAATTAGTCTAATTTTAAGCACAATTTTTTTAACGAGTTTTATTATGCTTTACTGCATGTATTGGTGGAGACTATTTGTTATAAATTGTAATATCAATACAATTACGTCTCTAAAATATATAGTTTGTCCCTTTTGCTATCTAACTTGCATCCATGAAAACCTCAATTTCTTACCAACTCCATCAAAAATGCTAGCTATAGTGATCTTATCATATTAAGGCTTAGGATATAACTTCACAAACTTATAAATTTGCTAATTGTGGGAGTATTATATTGGTTGGTGCTTTCCTAAGAGCAATTTTTTGCTCGATTAACACATACTCGAAAAAGTTTCGATTGAAAAATTATGTAAGGTTTAAATTTAGTGTTATTAGAAAGAAATATTATCAATTGTCAATTCCATTATGAAAATTGGATCTTAAGGTAGTGGTTAATTATTACATGAATAGTTTTATCAGAAAGTGTGTGAAATAGCACAATCATGAATTATTGTTGAGCATTCTTCAAGCTATTCAGTAGAAGGAATTCAAAATATAAAGTGACTGTATCTACCATTGCATAATTAATTTTATTATAATATCCATAAACCATTGCCTATTTTGTCAACTTCCTCCTATGCATATTCATATGCCAATTGATAAAGTTAAGTTAGTTGATTCTTTTATTTTGCTACTTATTAAAGCTTAGATTTCTTGAAAAATATTAATTACATGATATATCACCCACGTGCAACGCACCTGTAGCTAAACCTATTAATTAGATATGATTAAAATATGTTTTCGTAAACCTATATAAGTCATATTATGATAAATTTGGGTATAAAGTTTTCATTTTAGGCCTAATTCTTATCCTTAATTGTTCTGGTCAACACTTTTTGACAAATATATATTATCGAAGAAGCTAAAAAGAAAATTCAGTCCACATATTTATTTGGTTAGCTGATGATCACTCGGTCAAGAAATGATTTTACGATTTGAAATTCTTTGTATTGAGACTTGAAATGGCTTCAATCGGTCTATTTTTGTTTTTGTTTTTTGTATAAAGTCGTAATCTGAAATCAAAAAAGAGGATTGCAAATGCTGAGATTCGAACCATGAGATAATTGATATTATATTATTTGTTTGTTTTAGTTTACAATCGTCATTAAAGATCTATTTTTGATTCGTGGGTCTTCAATTCGAATTCATTATCTTTATTTTCAAATACAAAAATTAAATAAATAATATTACTATACCTTGCTAATTTTTAAAATTATTTATTTTATCCTTAATGCAAAAATTTAATTATTTTATCCTTAATAATATGATTTATTAATTTTTTAAACTATTTTATCCTTGATAATGGTTTATTATTATTTTTTTAAATTTATTTTCTTTTAAGGTTATTACAAATCATTAATGAAACCTAATTAGTTTAAGCCTAATTATTATTTGCATCTTCCATTTTAGGCCTAATTATTTTATTAATTATTATTATTATTATTATTATTATTATTATTTGCATCCTAATCAAAGTAGAGTTAATAGAAAAACCCTAATTAAGACTCCGTATATAAAGATGAAAGTCATGATTAATTTATTTTGTGAATTTTTGTCTACATTAACATTCTAATATTGTGCTATTGCTTTTTTTACACAGTAAGCTAATTCAATTGCTTTTATGATATATATCTAAGTTTTAATTTCTACTGATTTTTTAGCCTTATTTGTAACATGCTTCTTTTACGGTAAGCTGATTCTATTTCTTTTACGATCTATCTAAATTTTAATTTATATTGATTTTCTAACCTTATTTGTAACAACCTATTATACTCTGTTTTTTATGGAACCCTGCTAAAGAATTATATGTGTTTTCTTTTGTTCGCAAGTACATATAGTGCAAAACAAATAGCGAGTCGTTATTTTTCTTTTTTGACATGTTGCTTAGCCAATTTGTACTACTTGGATGGATAATTTATAGGCATATATACTGATCACATACAGAAAAAGGAAAGCTTATTTTCAAACTACACGAAACTTGAAAACTTAGATTTCGTTTTGTGGTTAACATTTATAAATTAGTTGAAAGTATGCAGA
Organism: Fremontodendron californicum; assembly: GCA_030761205.1. Taxonomy (NCBI): domain Eukaryota; kingdom Viridiplantae; phylum Streptophyta; class Magnoliopsida; order Malvales; family Malvaceae; genus Fremontodendron; species Fremontodendron californicum. Next base: position 672,085 of record JAULJL010000027.1, read on the forward strand.
AAGTCCCAAACTTTCTCTATAATTGATGCAAAAACTTTTAAGAAACTAATATATATGTAATTGTTTGTTTCTGTTATCGGGTGGAAACAGTTTCTCTTATGTTTTCCCTAATTTATTTCACTAAAAATAAGTTGGTTTAGAAGTTGAATTAGTTTAATTTTAAGTACAAAATTTCTAACGAGTTTTATTATGCTTTACTGTATGTATTGGAGGAGACTATTTGCTATAAATTGTAATATCAATACAATTACGTCTCTAAAATATATAGTTTGCCCCTTTTGTTATCTGACTTGCATCCATAAAAATCTCAATTTCTTACCAATTCTATCAAGAACGTATTAAGGCTTAGAATATAACTTCACGAATTTATAAGTTAGCTAATTGTGGGAGCATTACATTGGTTTGTACTTTCTAAGAGCAACTTTTTTTTCTCGATTAACACATACTCCGAAAAGTTTCGATTGGAGAATTAGGTAATGTTTAAATTTAGTATTATTAGAAAAAAATATTATCAATTGTCAATTTCACTATGAAAATTGGATCTTAAGGTAATGATTAATTATTACATGAATAGTTTCATCAGAAATGGTGTGAAATAAGCACAACATAAACTATTATTGATCATTCTTCAAACTATATAATAGAGGGAATTCAAAATATAAAGTAACTGTATCTACCATTGCATGATTAATTTGATTATATAATTCATAAATCATTGCCTATTTTGTCAATTTCCTCGTATGCATAGTCATATACCAATTGATAAAGCTAAGTGAACTAATTCTTTTTTTTTTTGTTATTTATTAAATCTTAGATTTTTTTAAAATTATTAATTACATGATATATCACTCACGTGCAACGCACGTGTAGGTAAACCTAGTATATATATAAATACTAGTATATAGTTGTTGGATATGATCATGAACCTGATAATGATAACTAACTTGAATTATGCTTCTATATATGATGCTGAAATTATGAAATCTTCAAAGTAAATAATCTCATTTGGTGTAATTTTACCATTTTTTACGGGATATCATGCCATGCCATGCCAATTGGGAGACATGACAAAGTTCCCTTTTATTTTCATTTCATGTAGGTCAAGCATTTTTGTTGGAGGTCAGGTCAGGCACCAGTCCAGTCATTGTAACTTTATCAATTAATTAACATAGCTATAATTAAGGTACAGTACAGTACTGCATGGTAGGACTAATTAAGAGCGGGGCCTTTTTTTGGCCTTCAATAAAAGAGAAATAATTATTCCGAGGCGCTATTTCATATCTTGGATGGCAATCCTCAATAGACTACCAACCAAAGATAGGTTTGTTACTTGGGGCATGACAGTGGAGGAGGAATGTCTCTTATGCAGAAAAGAGAAGGAGATAAGTGATCATCTTTTCTTCAGCTGTGAGCTCTCCAATTCGACATGGCAAAAGGTATTGCAATTGTGTAGAATCTAAAGAAGGGTTGGGGATTTGGAAGGAGAATTGCATTGGGCCAGCCAACTCAAAGGAAGGTCATTGATCTCAGCTATCATTCGTATTGCCTAGAACGCTATGATATATCTCGTATGGAAGGAAAGGAATAACAAATTGTATGGCCATCCCGAGCTCACTGAGAACAGATTATTGGATTTCATTAATGACACTATTGCTCTTCGTTTGCCTGACCTTAGCAAAGTTAAAACTATGTGAATCTTGAGCTATGTAATGCATGGAAGTTGAATTCTTTTCCTTAATTGTTTATGATGTAATCCCTGTACATTTATAGCAGTTTCTTGGATAATAAAATTTCTAACTACTTATCCAAAAAAAATTCACAATATGATATTTTAGACATGAGAATTAATGATAATGAAAGGGAAAGTACTATGGGAAAGGGGTGGTGTTTCCATTGGTCACCTTCCTTGAAAATGGATGGAACCGGTGGATATATAGAACTGGGAAGTTGGTGGGGTGATTCCTTGCGGCAATTAAATAACCATTGAAGTACTAACCCTCTCTCAACTTTCTTAATTTCTTAACCTCATTCTCAGGAGCAACTCTTTTGTTAATAACTCAATACCAAGATATATCTATATATAATGAACAAAGCTAAGCTAGCTGCTGCCTTGCAATTTTTGTAAATTAATTACTATGATCAGTTATGAAGCAAGCAAAGCATGCATCTTTTCCAACTTGTTCCAAAGTTTGGGATTTCTTTAATTTTCATTTTTGTCAGCCAAAGATTGATATATATTCATAATTAACTGTATACCAGGATGTTTAAGGTTAACAAAAACTTTGAGACATGAGGTGGGGACTTAATGTCACTTTCCTTAATTTATCTATAATAACATGATTAACTTTGTCATTTCTTTACCTTTCTCATAGCTGCATTTTCTACACTTAAGGGCCCAGCTGGTTATAATTTAACCAAGCTTACCAGCACTTCCTTTCCTTGTGTAGTTATACTTTTAGTCGTTTAGTTGATTGACAGATATAAAGAAGAAAAGTCACTGGCTATGGCCCTTGTTAAATTGTACCAACCATAAATAGTTGTTTAGTTAGTTCCGTGATCCTTTCATAATATATATATATATATATATATATATATATATATATATATATCTAATTTAAAGTTTTATAGAAAAATATAAGAAAAGTGATATTTTCTAAAATATTACTAAATGAAATATCACTTATAAAAAATATATAAGTAAAAAGGTCACATGTAAAAAAGAGGTTTAAGATGAACATATATATATATATACATTTTGTTACCTCTACTTTCGATATTTTGAATTTCAGTCCAATTTTAAACGATGTTAAATTTTCACCGTTAAGTATGTTGACGTGGCGTTGACCATACTGATGTGGCGTTGACCAGCTGACGTGGCGAGCTTAGTCAGCAACAATTTTTTAAAATTGATGACGTGGATTTTTTTCCACGTGGCTTATTAACTTGGATGATCAAATGATATAATTAGTCCCTGTACTTATATCAAAATACGAATTTAGTCCCTTTACAATGATTTGAAAAAAATTTGATACCTATATTTTTGGAATTTCAAATTTTGGTCCAATCTTCAAAATATTAAATAATAATTAAAAATATTCACATTATTAAAATATTAAAATATATTATTTTTGTTAATATTAATATTTATTATTAAAATATAAAAATATTTATGTTTAGTTTAATAATATTAAAAATAGAAATATTTAAAATTAAAATATTAAAAGATTTTTTATTTAAACATTTTAAATATTTTTTGAATTAAAATTAAATAAATTGTTTTTATTAATATAATAATTTATTGTGTCGAATCAAACATAAAAAGAGATAAAAATGAAAAGTATTCTCAAACCATCAGAAATAATAAAAGGAGTGATGAGCTTCAAAGAGAAGTTTGCCATAGGTAGTCTGATCAAATAACACCATATTTTTCACATTTTCCTTTTGCTTTTTCTTTCACCACCTCTGTTATTACAACAAAGAAAAAAAAAACCAAAAACTCACTTCTTATCTAACTCTAAAAAGTAGAAAATAACTTCCGTTAAAAATATAGTTAAGGAAACATATAGTAAATAAAATGACTTTCCTTTTTTGCTTGTCATCTCCAGACTTTGCTGGCTTGAAGGAATGAGGAAGGGCTATCTTTCTTCGAGGCCTGCAAAAGCAAACCAAAAAAACAAAACTAAGTTAGATACAATCTAAAGCAAAGTTGATTTTAAATTTTATTGGTATAAAAAAGACTGATAAATCTAGGAAGATGAACATACAATGATATTTGCTGAAAGTGAAGAAAAAATGAGAAAGAAAGAAGGCACAATTTTTGGGTGTCACGAGACAGAAAAAATGGGGAGGTGGTGGGGTGCGAGCTTTTTCTAACCCTAAGGTTTGGTTGTTTGCTTCCCGAGACTTTCAAAGTCTCCTTACAATTTTTGTGTTAATTTTGTTTTTGAAATTGTTATCTCTTTTAATATTTGAGGATTGATTGATTTTCTTTGTTTGTTGATATTGTTTGAGCATAACTTATAAGCCAAATAAATGTTACTGTTTAACTTTTAATAGTATAATTATTTTTAATATTTTACGAATAAATATTACTTTTTTTTAATATTTATATTAATAAAATAATATTTTAATATTATTTAAAAATATTATTATTTTTTCAAAAATTATTTTTAGAGCTGATTTTTGCAAAATAAATGAACCTTAAGATTAGACCAAAATTTGAAATTCTGAAAAATTCAAGTACCAAATTTTTTTCAAATCATTGTAGAGGGACTAAATTCGTATTTTGATATAAGTACAAGGACTAATTACATCATTTGATCATCCAAGTTAGTAAGCCAAGTGGAAAAAAATCCACGTCATCGGTTTTAAAAAAATTTTGATGACTAAGCTCGCCACGTCAGCATGGTCACCGCCACGTTAGCATACTTAATAGTAAAATTTTGACACCGTTTAAAATTGGACTAAAATTCAAAATATCAAAAGTAGAGGTACCAAATTTTTTCGAATTAAAATAGAGAGATTAAATCTACATTTTGACTATAATACAGAGACTAATATCATAATTTGACCAAAGAATTGTCATTATTGGATATTTAGATCATTTATGTTAGTATTTTTTTTTAAGTATCGGTGTTCAATATATATTCGGACATGAATACGTGTATGTTAATTTAAATATATATAAAAAAGTTGAATATATCTTTATCAAGCATATTCTCATATCCGACATTTATTTTCGAATTCGAATCACATATATGATATGTGATTATGCATCCATAACTATTTATAAAACGAAATATAGTGACAAACTTGAGTTTTATAAATGACTGCCTCAATATTAATTAATAATTTGGTACAAAAGGAATAATACACTACTAAATTCTTTAATTATACATTAAAAAAACGGCTATTTACACAATAGCCTGCTCAAATTCCAACGTGTTTCCTTTCATGATTCCTACTAAAGAAAAGAATCAATAACATGTAGATTCCTCAACAAACATTATTAATATTGTCGAAGATGAAAAGAAATTAATAGAATTTTTAAAAGAGCAAAAATATTGATAGAATATAGAGAAAAACGTGCCATTGAAGAAGCTGACATGCAAGGGTAGTAATAGTATAAAGCAGGTTTGAACGATTCACAAGCTAGAAAATCTTGTTCCAATGGGGAAGTAAGTCATCGGAATCGGAGGGCTTTTCTTAGCCTTGCTTTCCTTTAATTTGGCTTCACTACCAGCTTTAACTTGGGTTAATGATCGTTGACTGTCCTCTCCCTCGGTCGACGCTACCTTATTAGAACCAGAGAAGCAACTGAGAAAACTAGTTAAGAGATCCATGGAAATTTGGGTTAGCTTTTGCAGAATTCTGAGGATCGAATCTTTCTTTAGTAAGAGAAGTAGTAGTAGTTTTTGCTATGTTGTTGGATATAATTATTTCTTGATGGTCTCTTATATAAGCATGTTGTTGGCTTGTTGGCATGTGAGCAGGTATATTTCGTGGAAGAATCTAAAGAGGAGAGGAAAGATGCATGATCCTGGACGATCAGGTAGCTTTCAGGTTGTTTTGTGTCGTGGTCTACAAGCGATAAATAGTCAAGTTGAAAATTTCAACAGAGAGCTGCTGGTTGTTGAATATTATGATCTTCATAGTTAAGTTAGCAGCCTAAATCATTTCAATTCAATGACTGAGCAATAATGCACGTATTTAAAACCATGGTGATCGGTATCGTATCGGTATCGTTCATACCGATTGATATGTACCGGTTTTGAAGAAAAACGAAACGATATCAATATCGTATCGTTTCGGTTTTTGTACTGATCGATATCGGTTTGTATCAATCTATACCGACCTGTATCGGTATGGGTTAGTACAAGATTTTTATTTTTTTATCTCGTCTCTATCGGCTTGACATAGGTCAATAGTTGCGTGATCAGATTCACAACCTAAAATATAAAAAAAAAAAAAAAAAAAAAAATTAAAAAAAAAAATCACAAAGCCATATACTAGAGCTGGTGTCAAGCTTACGGGCCTGGCAGTGCTGGACAGTTAAGTTTCCTACTACTGGGCCATTATTGAGACTGCTTAGCTTCATCTCTTCAATAGTAGGATTAAGAAAGCATTTGTTCAACTTCAACTCCATGTTATGGTTATATGAATATTCTTCATTTTTCTTTTTCTTTTTTCCATTCCTCATTTGGCACTTCACTTGTGTCCAAGAAGATGTTAATGGCCTTCTTGATATGGAAAAAAGAAAATGCCCACATGGGTAATTCACCATATTAAATACTAAAAAAAAAAAAAGAGAAAGCGACTTGTCATTATGAATATGCACATGAGATGAGATGCCCTTGAATTCGACAAAGAACAAGGAATAAATGATAATATGGATATTGTGATGTAACTATATTAATATTAATATATCCTGAAAAAGGAAATTGAATGACAGAAAGAGACTCATTCCCATGCTAAAGGAAAGGATTGTTCTATCAACAACATTGTTTATTTTTCAAGTCATATATATATATATAATATATATAATTGGTTAAAATGAGACAATAAACCTTAAAAAAAAAAAAAAAAAAACAAGCAAAGAGTTTGGAAACAAGTGAAATTGCTAGCGTTAGGTAATGGGATTTGGAAACAAGTGATTTGCCAAGTCCTTTTAAAAGGGGGTAATAAAATGGGATTACAGAACCTATCTATCGTGTGATGGATCCTCTCTTTATTGCGTTTAAGTGTATTTATGCTGCTCTTTATATCTTTTTCTTGACCTTCATATATAGTGGGACTATTAGTGGGGTTTACCTTACCTCAGTTTCTTGTCTATTTACTGTTTTAAGCTCTTACAATATGTGGCTCCCTACGCCTTCCTTTTTGTATGATTTAATAAAGCCAAAGCAGCTGCTTTGATGGGAACGAATAAATTCCAGTTTGGGGAATCCAAGGGCATAATATTGATGAATAAAGCCAATGAAAAAGCTGGATTTAGTAAAAGCCAAAGCAGCTGCTTGGACGGGAGCCAAGAGATGGCATAGAATTGGGTCTAAAATTAATGCAAGAAAACAAGTATAAAAATATTTGCTCTCACAAAAGGATTCTGTATAATTAATTCTTGAATTATGAATTGTCAAGCTCATCTTAAGTTGTACTTAACGACAAGATGTATATTTCATTCATTTTTGAGGGAACCAAATTCAGCAATTCATGGCTGATAGATGTAATGAAAGCTACTCGAGGACCTTGTTGGGCAGATCCATGGAGCTGCCTAATTAACCAGCAGGATTTACCTACATCTTGAAAATGGCTGACTACCCAGCTTTCAAGATGGAAGAGTCAGTGTCAAGCAACTAGTAATTTGTCTCCTCAACCTCCCTCCCCATGACTTGGTAAGCATTCAAGTTTTTCTCCTCAAACAGCTGCAAACTATACCCATCAAAGTAGTTTTGGAATTTAACTGTTGAAATATTTTGTTGGTCTTAATTCATGAATCTGCAGCAACAACATTTCAGCTCATTCAGATTCCAGTCTGTTGGAGCTTTAAGTGATGAGCAAACCTTAATCATATAATGACTTTTCAATCATCAAAACCATAATTGATGATTAATATATATATATATATATATATATATATAAATTAAAAGGAAGATAAAACAGCCAACAGCAGTACTGCACTCCCCATTTGGTCAAAATAAAGATGAAATTTCTTTTCTTACTTTTCACTTTATGCTGGCATTTTATTCTAATCAGAAAAAAAAAATGGTTAGGACACAGATTTTATGTTTTCCTTTTCCGTTCCCAGGAAAAAAGCACCGTCCAAATACTTCATAGGCAAAATAGACTCTCTTCAGCTGCCATAATTAGGTAAAAGAATGAATATATGATGCCATGTCCAGGAAAAAATGGCATCAAATATTATTATTACTATTATTATCATCATTACTTATTTGTAATAATAATGAAAAAAAAAAAGGAGTTTGCTTCAGATGATGGGAACAAGTGAGTTGGCAAGTCCTTTTAAAAAAGGGCAAAAATGGGATTAAAGACAAAGCCAAGTGGTCCATTCTTTATTACGGTTTTAAAGGTGCTTCAGCTGAGAAAACTCATTATTGTTCATCTGCTGCTTGCTTTTTATCAAATTTTCTCAGGCACATCAACGGCAGCCCCCCTTGTTAATCATCACCAGGTAGCAGGTACTCTCTTTTATCAAACCCTTCTCTGTTTCACTTCTTTGTTTTCTCATTTCTGCTATTGATCACAGTTACTTTAAGTCTCATTTCTTCTATTCTTTAGATCTTTTTTCTTAGCCTTCACTTGGAGGATTTATAGTCTAGTCTAACTGCTTCTGCAAATACATGTTTTACTAGGCTTAACTTAGTCCTGTATATCTACTGTTTTAAGCTCTTCTTTTTCGTATTAAAGTTTGACAATCGTACTGTTGATTGAAGCATAATATACACGAAAAGAAGGAGAAACTTTCGAAATTATGATTTCATGGCACTCCAATAAAGTATCTATGCAATATGCATCGTTCAAGAAGCATTTTTTTTTCTAAAAGATTTGGCTGAAATGTGGATTCAATTTTTTTTCTTGACAGCATTACTTTTCTGCTTTGTTGCATTTAAAACACAGTTATGATCATTGGGATTGGTTTCATAAACTTGTTTTTGCTTTGACTTTGAAAAGATACGAAGGTTGTATGGCGAGTGAGGCACCAAGCTGGGCTGATCAATGGGGTGCTGGAGGGATTGGTGCCATAGAAGATGAGGATGCGACAGCCAAGAAAGAGAATGGCAGCAAGAAATCCGAAGGAAAAGGTGGGTTTAATAAAGCCAAAACAGCAGCTTTCATGGGAGCGAAGAAATTAAAGCTTGGGGTATCCAAAGGCATAACATGGGTCAAGAATAAATGCCAGAAAAAGAGCTCCTCCAAATGAATATAAAAATATCCACTGGAACAGAATTTTGTATGAAATTGTTTGATTGTTTAGTCCCCACGATTTCAAGCAGCTTAATTTGTAGAACTTTGATGTATTCCTCATTCATTTTTGAGGTTAACTACATTCTCCAATTTATGGCACTTGTAACATATACTGCATGCTTTTTTTTATAAGCTACAATGTTGCATATTGATTCAACATTTTCCATTAATCAAAAATTAAAACCATAAAAATACAATTGAAAATCACTAATAAAGTTAGTTTCAGCCATTCAATTTATAGAAAATAAAATTCCAAGTTCAGACAGTTAAAAACTGTCATTGTCAAAGGGCAGAGCATTGACTTAAGTGGAACCACAGAGAATTTACACCTTTTCTTTTAGCTATTTACATAGATTGATTGCATCATGCTGAAAGTAAAGGGGAACCAAATGTGTTCTCTCCACTGTAAGTCATATAAAGAAAACCATCTTCATCCTTGTTTTCCTCGTAAATTGCAGACATCAAGGCAGCTGCAACCAAATAAAAAAAGAACTAAGCCTCACAAATAGAACAAAAAAATGTGATAGGTTATAATGCTTGAAGCTAACATGTTATCACTCACCAGTCGGCGGGAGAGTGTTCTTCACAAAGACAAATATAGCTTTCTCAGCACTAAGCTTAATCCTTTTACGGACAACATAAACAAATTGCCCCACAGTCAAATCAGCCGGAACAAGATACCTGAAGCCATAATCAAAGAAGAATATTAAGAAAAACATTGACCGGTCTAAGCGTAGGATATCTTGTTCAATTCTTAAAAGTCCATTAAGATTGACAACCCAAGCAAATAATTGACATAAGTCATCATTCACTAGAAAGCGAGTTTGGCAAATAACACATTAAATAACAAGAATATTGATCAATCTTCTTCCTACACATCTTAGCCAAAGAGTTTAGAAGCATACCAAAGAATAGATTAGTAGCTTTGGAAAAGTGTGATTGCGGTCATAGTACTACAACAAAAGGAATTTTAACTTAAATAAGGGAAAATGTTACTAACTTCTTTTTATCAATATCAGGAATGTCACTTCTTTCAGCCTTCTCTACAATAACCTGCATGGTTGCCCATTAGCATTGAAGAATATTAAGAGACGAATACAGGATTAAAATTTTCAGCAGAAAGGGAAGATAGTAACTTAAATATTCTTACAGGAATTCTGTCTGGATACTTCTCCCTGATGCGAGCAGCTTCAGCCTGCCTCCTTTCTGAGAATTAGAAATTTCAAAGTAGGAGAACAAGTATAAAGAAAATTTTATTAGCTTAATCAGATCAGAGAACAAGAGCAGCAGGGACAACAACAGAGATAATGACGATGCAGCAACTATACTCAAAACAGGTGAGACAAATTACATTCATTCCTATAGATCATGAAAAATAGGGGGGAAAAGAGAGAATAAAGAATGAAAAAGAAAATGATATCCTCTGCTAAGCAAGCAATGTTGAGAGTAATACTTCAAAAGGGTGCAAAAAGTAAAGAAAAAAGCCAAGAGTTAATAAGAAATAAATACCAATATTTCCAATCAAATTTCATTACTAGCAATGACAGAAATAACCTAGAAAAGCAAAACAAAGAAGATGCAGCAGAAACTGGAATACAAACAAACATAGGCAACCGTGTAGCAAACAGACAACTTTCACGTTTCATGCTTCAATTTTTTGCTCTTTTCAAAAATTGAAACTGCTTTAACCGAGAGCATATTTTTTCTACAAGAGAACAGACCACCTAAAAAAGCCCATTAATAAGAAAACCAATATATAGAAACGATGGAACATCTCATGAATTCGACCAAGAAAGAGTCATTCAGTTTGAAAAGACACCAATCAAACTCCACCAATTGATCCAATGTTTCATAAAAGAATACCTAATTTCTAAAATTTTCATACAATATTCCACATCAAGATAGCAGATTCTGAATAAGAATCAACAATAATTATAAAGAAAAAGACCATTTTTTAAAACAAAAAGATAAAACAAAGAATACCCAAATAAAATCTTAATGTAACAACAATTCAGTCAAGCAGAATTTTAAACAAAATTCTTAAAAGGAAAAAAAGAGACAAAAAACAGAAAGATTAGGGGATCAACGAAACTAACCCAAAGGATGTTCAAGCTTGAAAGAACTTTTCGCCATTGCAAAATTGGACACCTTATTATCCACTGCGAATTTCAAACATCGAAACATCGCCAAAAAAAATCAATCTTTTTCTAAATTAGAGAAAAAGAAAAGCCGAAAAATATATAAAAACAAAAACTAAAAAGTTTGTCGAAAATAAAATTAAGAAAAAACATACCCAACACGAAACAACAAGGGAAAGGCTTTAAGAAATTAGGGTTTCAATACAAAAAGAACCCAATTGATTGATTGATTGATCGCTCGACAGAAAGAAGGATGCGGTTTTAAGCAAAGAAATTTATAAGAAGATTTAAAATTTATATAAGAAAGTGGAGATTTTTGAGGCAACAACAAGGAAACCTTTTAAGGGTTTACTTGAATTCGAGGCCAAACACGAAACCAAAAGCTTAGGGGAATTTCTAGATGGAATTTTTTTTTTTTTTTTTTTTTTTTTATGATTATTCATTAGTACGTTTTCCCGATTGGTTGCCTTTGCCCCGGTAACAAGGAATCTAATCCGGGCCTTCCCAGGTAATTTAACTGTTTAAGAAACGAAGTCGGTTTAGGCTTTTTGATTGAAGTTAGGGCTCGAATGGGCTGTCAAGAACAACAATAAATGGGGTTGGTTTAGTATATTTATGGGCTTACTTACTAGTTAATTAGATTTAACCAACAAACTTGAATAAAAATCATTGATAAAATTGGTTTTTTTTTTTTTTTTTATAATTATTTTGCTATTTATTTGAAGAAAAAAAAGTGTAAATCAACTTTGTGTGTTATACCCACTAGCTACATGACCAGGGCCTCAAAAACTCAAACACGACCAACATACACCTATTATTCTTCATATAACGGACACATTATTTCTCATATAACAGATATCTGTTTAACATTTGTCGATTCAAAAATTATATAAAAGTTAAGACAAAATTCAAGGGATTCGGACATTTTCTCTGGTATAAAGTACAATTTATTTTTATTATCTCTTTTATTTTTTAAATTTTGATTAATTTAACCATCGAAACATATCCTTAGGTCTCAAGACCAACACTTATTTAATCATTTTTTGTGATAAACATGCTTAGTTCATTTTACCTCGGTAGCTTCTCCGAGCTAGATCTATCCACGAGTTGGGCAGGACCACGGTCCGAAAAAAATTTCAAACTCTTGCCCAGGTCCGACCTGCGAGCTCGGATTACTATTCATTTATTAATAAAAAATTTAAAAAAATTATTTTTTATTAATATTTATATATTTTTATAATTAAATTTAAATATAAAAATAATATTTTAATATCTAAACAGTGATCCAGATTGAACAGGCTACTTGAGCCATGGACATGTCTTCTACGAGCCCACCTGCTTCTAGCCAAAGTAGACCTCAAAAGAGGTTTGGTTGGGAAGTTGTACATAGACCAATGAGAATTAAATTGGTTGAGGAATGCTGGCCTGTAACTTGAACAATATACAATGTAGATACAAAAACTTCTTTATTGAAGTGATGATATATCTATATGATCCAATCATAGTGAAGAAATGGTTGAAATATCAACTTTACTTTTCTTCTTGTCTATTTTATAGGTCTTTTTTTATATAAAAAAATTCCCAATAAATCTTTTTCATTTGTATTGCTTCAAGTTCAAGTTGTGATTAAAGTAGGTAAAATGTCTTAGCTACAATTAGTAAAAGTCTTTAGCTTGGTTATATGATATCAAAACTTCTTGAATGCATGTGAACAAACTTTTAGTTGAAATAATCAGCTAATACTCTCTCACTTTTTTTTGTTCTTTCTAATTTCCTTGAGAGGAGAAACTAATTCAAAATAGCTAGGTAATTACCCTTTTAATTAGATGTTTAAATGCTGAGAAATATATATATATATATATATATGAAATTTGGTTTCCATTGAAATCTTGAAAAGAGTACCTTAAAGAATGAAAATTTTTACTGTTCTTTTTTTATCAATGTATATACTACTAATTTAGAAAGAAAATTTTCTTTAATTAGTTATCAACCACACACATGCACCAAGCCAAGCCACTAACAGCATAAGATGTCAAATAGTATACTTATTACAATCAAATATCAGATTTCACAACTTTGTATGTATAGAGAGTAAAGAATACATACATACATACATACACCTAATAAAAGGGCAAACCACAAAGAAGACGAATAGCATAGTCTAGTAGTGAATATATCTTTGCATATCTCTCTCTTGTAAATGCAAATGCAAGAGAGAGTAGTTTTTGCAGTTTCCATCGAGATCTAGCAGAAATATAGTAGATCTTTGGAGAGCATGCATTAAGTATAGGAGAGGAGACAGCCTGCAGAAACCGAGAAGTCAAGGACCAGAGCACAGAGAGCTACTGGCCTGGTCCATTAGGTTACTCCATTTAAGACCTTCTGCTCGGGTTTACTGCAAGTAATCTCACTCTTTTTACACCCTCTGCAGTGCTCTTTAATTGCGGTCACGAATTGCAAACATGGGTCAGTGCCACTCAGCGCCATCATCAGCAGGCGATGATGAAGAAGGGCGTTCTAAGGAGGAGGAAACGTATACAAGCCTGAAGAAAAGGTGTTTAACCATTGCCAAGGAACAAAGGTCGAGGTTTTACATATTAAGGAGGTGCGTTATTATGTTACTATGTTGGCAGAAGTACGGCAAGTATTGACTTTTCACTCTCAATTTTTTTTTTTTTTTTCAAGGCTCTCTCTCCGGCTTACCCGGTTGTGTATTAACTTCCTTCATAAATTGTGCCGTGATTTTCAAGTATCAGTAAATAATGTAAAAGTACTACTAGTCTACTACTCTAGTTCAATGGATCATCCCCAAAATTATGACTACCTTCACTCGTTTCTCTGCTTCTTGTATACAACTTGAGAGCTAGTTAATTTCTTAATTAATTAAGGGTATAACTATAAACAAAAAGAGAAGGAGAGAGAAACTAGAGAAATTTATACCATTGCCTTTAGTAGATGTAGCTATGAAAGTCAATGAACCTGTTAAAAAAGAAGAAGATAGTAATAAGAGTATATAGGATCTAGGGTTTTTTTTTCTGGTGGGGGTCAAGGATGATGAAGGAAGGAGAGATAGATAGGACTATGTTGCAGGGATAGCACATTTGCAGAGTGATCTCACGTGAAAACAGTCATTAAAGTTGGGCTGTTTTTTGCTGTAAAAGATGTGGGAGAGATGCAGACATCAATTCACATGGGGAGAGGGACAGATCATTGAGGGGTTCCTTTTGGTAGGACTTGGGGATCCATAAAAAGCAATGTGGCTTATTATCTTGTACTTGCAGCTGCCTCTCCTTTCTATAGCTTAGAAAATTTCTGACTCCATTTTTTTTTTTTTACTTTGCTACTTTTCAATCGTTTTAAAAATAGAAATTCTCAGTTAATTTATCACCCCTAATATTCAACATGGTGAAAAAGAGAAGTACAAAAGCACTACTCCTTACCTGAAAACCAACTAATTATAATCCCACTAATTTGATTCACATAATTCTAATAAATTTTAGTGGTCTGGTAGGTAAGCATAGCATCAAACAAGACACAATCGATTTATTAGCAAAATTATTGTTGTATAAGGCATCCAGTAAGTGGTGGTGATAGCCAACCCAATTCATCATAAATAATTGGAAATTGGTAGTTATTGCCATAGTTTCTGATTTTTTATTCTGAAAACATTTCACATATACATTTTAAATATAGTATTATATATATATATATATATTGCTATATTGACAACTCAATTGTTACAATGAATGACAGCAAATTGAGTATATTTGGCCATATAAAGCATTTCTCTTATATGTTTGCACGAGTGATGAAAAGTACGTAGGATTCAAGAATCAAAAAGTAGATATGGAACTCAAATATATAGAGCTGGGAATTGGGTGGATGTGGATCGATTACTTGTACAGTAGATACGATCTTTCTTTTGACTCTTGGGGTTTCTTTCGAAGGCTTTGTTTTCATATTTTGTTCTTTCTTAACCGGCACTGCTTTTATTAGGGGAACATGCTTCAAGCATATTCACCATTGTAGAACATGGGGGTCTGTCAGTAACAGGATGAGAGCACTGCACATCCAAACCTAATGGCTGCATTGATTGGGTGAGTCCATTCCTAGAGACCAATAATTAACTTCTAGGGGCCCATGGGTCAATCTTCAGTTATTTTGTGCCTTACCCATAATTCTTCTTTTCTTCTTTTTGTTTATTCATATATAACTATAGATTTTTTTTTTTTTCTTTTCTGTATATATCATCTTAAAATTTCCATTTCTGATATTTTAAAGAACATGTCAATGACTATTCTTTTGATGTGCCTTAACTATACAACAAAAGATCAAATGCCACTTAATTTCCAGGTTTATGGAGTATCCGAGTTTTATAACCAGGGATGAGACAGTACTTCAGCTTTTCAAGTGTAATTCTGGTTACTCTATCCGCAGTTCATACAAGAAAAGATCACCAAAATAATGGCCCTGATAGAATTATTATTATTATTATTATTATTATATATATGCATGATCATGATAATGATAATGGAGGAGCCAGTGTCTGTTTTGATATATTATGAATCCTCAAACAGGATTCTTTTATTGTAAGGGAAAACAACTCGATCGACACAACACAGCTAGATGAAATATATATGCTCCACAAATCTGGGTAAGCAAGTTTTTCCTATTTGTCACGAGGCAACGAATACTAATTTCTAGACCATTGTTTCGAAGTAATTGCTAACTACTTCACTCTGACTCCAAGCCTAGTGACGTTAAGCACAGGTTACTTGACAGGCGAAATTAAATTCTACGTTGATGGCTTGAACCACCCTAACTTAGACCGTTGAAACTTTGAAAAGCCTTTGCTGGGCAGCTTGAGCTAAAACCCTAAAATAAACTTTAGTGGCTTCATTAATGTACTATTTATCTAATCAAAAGTTGGTCCATATATTTCTTGGGGTCCAGCTTTAATATTGCTACTTCATACTAGTAATTAATTTAATCATGATCAACTTTGTAATTCTTTTTATTTTTTGTTTCTTCAAGGTGATTAAATGTGTATATGCTCAATCAAGATCAAGCACTGGACCACAGCCTCCTAAATACAAACTCTGTTGTGTTAATTAATATTGGAGAGGTCCAAATCGCGTCCTAAAATAATTTAATTATGGATTAAAACCCCCAACTAAAATTATAGCAACATTTGGGATGATATACTTCTTGTTTGCCCCATTAATTGTAAATATTGTATCCCCCCGCACATGGGAACATTCCCACGTACGGGCGATAGCTTATATGTTTATATATAAATGGTTTTGTTAAAGCGTGTTTTTAGTGTATTTTTTAAGGTTTATTTATTTTATAAAAAAATTGATTTTTGAAAAATGGATTTATTTTTTGAAAAGATTGATATTATTTATTGTTTCGATGATCTTGTCTAAAATATTTTCATTGTTTGATTAATTGTTTTTTGAAAAATTCTACATTGATATAAAAAGGATTGATCTTACACTTAGGTAGAATTTGGTATCATTTTTAATATCACCACGGTAATCTAATCACCGAGGTGATCTCGTTATTAGGGTGATCTTATCATTCCTGATTTGTAATCACTTTATTTGGTTAATAATCATTAATTTTTTAAAATTAAATATCCTTGTGTTTGGTGTTATTAAAAATCAAATATTATTTTGTTCAAAAGTACCAAAATAACCATGTATATTGTAATAATTACATAAGTTAATGATTTTAATTTTATTCAAAAATAATAATATGTAAAATATTAGTAATTTTTTATTTACTTTATAATTAGGTATAATTAATTATAAAATTAACCAATATATTTTATTGATAAGTAAACTAATATTTATAATATAAATTATGTAAAAAAAAACATTTGAATTAGAAAATAACACTTATATCTATTAAAATCATAATTAAAGAAAACAAAAATATTTGTTATATATTTATAACATTTAAAAAAAATTAGCACTAAATTTATTTTTTAAACTTTGTAAAATGAATATTAGTTTGAAAATATAAAAATTTATAATATAAAATAAATATAATTTTGAGAGAAAGTAAATTTTTGATTCACATATTAAATGGGTAATATTGACTATAGTTTATTTTATATATCACTTCACCTTGGTGGTAGAAGTTTTCCACCCTTTTAGATGGGAATTAGATCACCCTCCAAGGCAGTGATTTGATCACTCTCAGTGATCCAAGATCACTGTCACGTAGGATCACTGAGTACTTACCAATCATAGTGATCTATTCACTATATGTATATCACCATGATTTTTGGAGTGATCACCCCATACCAAACACCACCTTAAAGGGATCTATCATTTTATGTTTTGCTTTGCTTTAGCATCTATTCTTAGGGGATCAATCATTTTTTTGCTTTACATGAGCTTCTGAAAAATATTTTACCTTTTTTCATTTTATGAAAAAAATTTCCTTGGGCCTAAAATTCATTTTCCTCAAAACAAACATCGAAAAATATAAAAATCAATTTTCAAAAATTATTTTTCGCAAAACAAATGGATTTTAAAATTAATTAATATATTATTTATAATAATTTTGTATTAAATACAATAATTGATAATTTTATTGGTATACGAATTAGTTTGATGCAAAAAAACAATTTCGTTCAATATTTAGTTCTTAAATGCAAAATCTGGTTCCTAGAGATATTGTTGGACTAATTATGCTATCAGTCATTGTACTGATTAAAAATTTGAAATTTAGTCCCTCTACTATAATTTATATAAATTGAATCCTCTATAATATTATTTTTAAAAATTTGGTCCAATTAATAACGGTGTTATTTTTCTTCCGTTAAAATGCTGACGTGGACGTTGACTTGCTGATGTGGCGTTGACTTCGCTGACGTGACGAGCTTAGTCAGCAATTTTTTTGGCCAATTGATGACGTGAATTTTTTTTTGCCACGTCAGTTACTAATAAATGATGTTATTAGTCCCTGTACTTATGAAAAAATACAGATTTAGTCATTCTAAAAAATTTTGTACCTATACTTTTCGAGATTTTAAATTTCGATTCAATCTTAAAAATATTTAAAATATTCATATTATAAAAAAATTATTATTGAAATAATAATATTATTATATTAAATAGTATTTATTATTTAAATAATAAAAGATACTATTTTTTGCTAGTATTAATATTTATTATTAAAATATAAAAATATTTATGTTTAATAATATTCAAGAAATATTTAAAATTAAAATATTAAAGACTTTTTATTTTAACATTTTTTAAATGTTTTTTAATTAAAATTAAATAAAGTAGTTTTTATTAATATAATAATATATCATGTGGGATTAAGTTAAGTTCAGGTATAAAAATCATGTTCAAGATATGGTTCGAGTCAAATTAAATTCATGGGTTTAGTGAGTACCTTATAACTCTTTTCTAAAAAAAGTCCGCTTAATCGATACCTATAAGATTATTTATTTACTTTCTAAGGAAATTTTTTTACATTAAATACATCACTTTAATTGAATTCAAAAAAAGTGATGCATTAATTACAATTTTATTTATATATATATATATTACTTTAACCAGTACCACTAGACACTGGTTAACATTTTCCTTCTAAAAATTATGAAAGATAATTTATTGCGAAATATATGGAGCCTTAAACAAAGTCCATTTTTCACTGTTAAATGTGCTGGCGTTAGAGGTGTTCATGGATCAGGCCGGGCCGCGACCCAAAATTTTTTATAACTTTTACCCAAGCTCAGCTCGGGTTGGTCTGTAAGCTCAAAATACTGTTTAAAAAATATTAAAAGAATTGTTTTGATATTAATATTTATATATATTATAATTAAATTTAAATAATTTAAATCATTATAAAGAGACTAATTCTTTTTGAAAATATAAAAATATTAATATAAAAATATTTTTTTATAAAATATAAAATATTTAAATTTAATTATAAATATTAATATTAATATAAAAATAAAAATAATTTTTTATAAAAATCTATAAATTTAATTATAAAAATATAAAAAAATAATTATAAAAATATATAATTATTAATGCTAACAAAAAATAATATATTTTATTATTTAAATAATAAATATTATTTAATATAATAATATTATTATTTTAATAATAATTTTTTTAATAATATGAATCTTTTTAAGATTGGATCGAAATTTGAAATATCGAAAAATACAGGTGCAAAATTTTCTTAAAATCATTGTAGAGGGACTAAATCTGAATGTTTGCATAAGTATAGGGACTAATAACACCATTTATTAGTAAGCCACGTGGCAAAAAAAAAGTCCACGTCATGAATTGGCCAAAAAATTTACTGACTAAGCTCGCCACGTCAGCAAGTCAACGTCCATGTCAGCATTTTTAACGGAAAAAAAAAGTAACACCGTTATTAATTGGACCAAATTTTTTAAAATAATATAGTAAGAGGATTCAATTTATATAAATTATAGTAGAGAGACTAAATTTGAAATTTTGAATCAGTACAAAAACTGATAACATAATTACTCCGATATTGTTTGGTAGAATATGAGATAGACACAAAACCTATAAAAAAAAAATGAAGTTCACCAACCGAGGACTTTATTCCAAAGCTTTTATTTGAAATTCAAATAGTGGTGGTGGCACCTCACCAACATGCCCTCTTCGACGATCATAAATACAAATTGAAAGCTCAAGGGTTTGTTTCAGTGAGCTTTGTCCATTGTCTCTTGAACTTAATTTATATTTAATATACCCACCTCCTTTTTGTTCTTGGGTTGGTGCCAAATTCAATGCTACCATTTTCAAGGCCACATCCATCTCTCTCTCATTCATTTAAGATATGAGAATCTAACTGTACAGGTTCTTCACTCTGCGAGAACATATCCCATCTCCTCCTCCTCTATTAATGTTTCTTCTTTTCTCTATATCCTGGAAGCTGTTTTTGTGTGTGTCTTTTTACTAATTTTGAGTCTGTTTTGAAAGCTTTCTTACATACCTTTTCTTTGTTCATCAGTTTCTATATATGATCAGTTGAAGCTGAAGGTAAATATGTTGTTGCTCATCTTTAGTTTACCAAGTATTGAATTTTCTCCTTCATATGAACTCTTACTAGTATTAGTTTGTTGTACTTCTTCTCCAATATTATATCATCAGCTCCAGGAAGATGGTGAGAACATATATGGAAATCATAGTAAAACAAGAATGTGATATCGAGATATTGGTGCGGTTCAATCAGAAAGCATCACTCTAAAGATTGAGTTCTGTTATTTGATTGAGCCGTGCCAATATCACGTACAATTGCTCATGATTATAACTTTGCTTTCAATCAAAGTAGAAAAAATTCAAAGGTATGCCCCCTTCTCTTTAACCAGCTATAGTTGTTACCTGAAATGAATTGTTGGACCCTTTTTTCCATATATACAAATGATAATCTAATCCTTTCTCTCTTTTGATTAGATTAGATTTTGAATGTGCAGGGCTATATGTCAGATATAATTAGAGATAAGTTCATGTATTGAGTGCAGGCTTTTGAAGCTCTTATTAACCATTTTGAGTTGCATGTATATAAGAGCTTTCTGGACATTTCAAGGTGCATTATCTTTTGTTGAGTTGCCATCAACCTCAAGGCCAACTTTTCATGCAGGGAAATCCCAGCAAACCTGGTTGTAAACGGACAAAAAACCATGCCAAAATTATTGGGATGAATTTCTTTTGTGTGTTTTCCATATTTCTTGTTGTCCAAAAGGCAATGGAACTATTTGTTGAATTAAGAGAAACTTTTGTGTAGTAGGTAAGATAGATTTAATAAATGAAATTGAATTTTTATTTTGTATCAGTTACTTCTACGTAAAGGTCCACAACTTTTTTGACAAATTGATATGGGTAGTTGACAAGATTCTATCTCCCTTAAGGCTTAATTCTTTATAACACACTCCATATATATATATATATCTTTATGGAAAGATACAAAACAATTGGATATACCTAGAATGTATGCCAGCACTTTCTTTTCGTGCCATGGGGGGTGACCATTACAACAGTCATTGATCATTGTTTATGTAATTACTTCAAAGTTTTCTTCATTTGAATCTTACAATTAAAAGAACTGTTCATGTGCTAATTTATGTCAACATTCCTGTTGCAGTCCTAAGTAGTAGTAATTAAATTTAGGTGTGAAACTATATATAAATATATGAAATGTAAATTGGTTTGGAATTATATGCAAATGGTCCAAGATATATATATATACACATGAAAGCAACTTTATCATGCAGTGTGACCAGATTCACTGATGCAAGCCAGGTAAGGTTTGAGGACATTCTGAGACTGAGACTGAGGAGTGAGGATGCAGGTTTTTGGTATTATATGAGCATTGAGAGTGAGAAGAAAAAGGGCAAAATTAATTCAAAATAAGGACCAAAACTACAGATACAACGAAAACCTCATCTCATAGAAAAATGATTTACATCGAAAATATAAGTGCAACAAAAAACTTCAAGCAAAAGATAGCCATTCGATTTAGCCTGTAACGTTTCCACCTTGAAGATACACACATGAGACATATGACAAAAAGCCTTTTGTGTTGTCTCCATCAAGGCACTAACTAAATTTCTCGTGTTAAATCCTATTGCTATATATGATGTGCCTTGCCTTCACATAGTAAAAAAGAAATAAATAAATAAATAAATCCAAATGTGCAACGTGAATTTTGTAGAGTTTTCTTTTATATATGAAGCTTGCATCATCTAGCTCGGCCATGGCTCACTTCCGTTCTTAAGTCTTGTGTTGCAAGTCATGTAACAATAGTTTTCCAACAGGTTTTACTTAATCAGAGGCATGATTTAATTTGGTGGACCTAAAAGATTATGCACAGTTGTAAGGGAAACACAAAGCAATATTGAGTACTTTCTGAAAGACGGAACTAATTGTAATAGAAAAGAAAAAGTAGTTCCCAGCTGCCATGCCCATTTTTATATTATCGGATTCTCAGGTTTGTTAAATTGATGTAAATTTTGTAGTAAAAGCACGCAAAGTGAGTCAATTTCTGATTTTAAGCATAAAATAAAAGCAAACAGGAGAACAAGAGCATATTCCATGGCAAAATTAGGAAAGACAGAAAACATGTACTATTTATTTGGCATTATGGCTTACTGAAGGATATAATAAATTGACTTCTGTTTGCTAAATTATATGAGTCCAACATTCAACTTCATTATTGAATGGCCCAAAAGACGCTTGCAGCGGAGTGAATGTAGGGTTTAGCTTTATTAGGTATCAATATCATCAGTGATTCATTGCATGCAGCACTACAAACAGGAAAAATATTGGCTACTTTAATGAGATTTTTTTTTTTTTTTTAATTGGGTGAGAAAGAAAACTAAACCCATTATCTTGAAGGAGTCACGTCTTTATCCTTAGAGATTCATCAGTGGGCCGGTTATTAGGTTATCTACTAAATCTTCTGATTCAGTATAGGATCGATCGATGGCTGCCAGCATAAACTCACATGATCCAAGGCGCTGTGATGTCACTGTGCTTTTTTTTCATTGATCGACATGAATTGAGGAAGAAAAAATAATGTATCTGAATCAAAATTGTTCGTATGAACGACAAGAGAGAGAAGTATTGAAGATATAAAATGTGTAATATATTGATTTTATTGAGTAGGAAGCAGCAAAATAATGCTGCCCACAAAGATTACTAGTCTAGTTATTGATCTCATCACCATGGCAGAGAACTTGTAATACAGCCCTCCACCATTCAAAGAATGATGTTTGAGGCATGTAGTTCAGTCTTTCATTCTTTCTTACTGCTGTTGGGGTTGGTATCCTCTGAAGAAGAGGGGTACCCCAGTATGAAGGGGCGCCTCTTCTATTTCTATAGTATACTATTGCACATCCTTTACACTTACGAATGCAATATAAGTGTGGGAATGGGGAAACAAAAAACATCTCTATGCCTGCTCTCTCATGTATATCTTTCCTCAGTTAGACAGAACTTCTAGTCGTTTGCACAAAGTTTGTGCTCCATAAGGCATTTTTGTCTTCACCACAACGTTCATGAACTTCCATAATCCTCTCCACAGACCTGCAAATCCCACTGCACCTCCAGTCAAATGAAGCAACACAGATATTACCAGCTTGAGCTTTCCATTCACAATCTGCAAGAAAAAAGTTGTCAGTTCTATCTATAACACTACATGAACAAGACAACACTACTTAAATGGCGCGCGCAAATGAAATAATACACACGAAACCGGTTTTATCCCAATATCAAAAACTGCCCTCTAATAGGTTCACTGCCCAAACTTAATATTGATTGGGCCTTCAGAAAACAATATTAACAAGAACTCTCCACCTTGGAGGCTGGAATAGTGACATTATAGACCAAATTTACATGTTCAGTCATCAGACTTTTCATTTATGAGTTATGACATATATTTGACTAAAACTAAAATTTGTAAACTAATTAAACACTTATACCAGAAAAGCAAAGCCCCCATACCCTGCCCTTGCGGAGAAACGGAAATATATTTATGAGACATTATATTATAAGAATTACCTGGCGGAGTACCACAGCAGAGTCTCCTATCATCCACATGCTCCACATCTAAACCGATAAACCAAGATCCCAATGAAACATCTTCATTAGCATATTTATGCAGTACATTCCTGAGATAAAGCATAATTATTAATTTATTATCACTAGAGGCAATAACAAAGTTTTGACACTTCTTGAAGTATCTGAGATAAGAAATTTTGATTTGAACATGTGCAAGCTCAATGTTCTACAGCTTGACACATGCAACTGGAACTAAAGCCTCTTTGTTCAAGTTGCTAGTGCAGTAACTGGATAGACCAGCTTCCTGTTAGTTGAAGTGCACACAACTGATCAAACATAACAGGGTTAAAGTCATACCAAAGAGAAAAGACAAGTAGGAACTCACTGATTTATTGATATGTAAGTGGCCAAATCCTTCGATATAGCATACAGTTGCCCTGTAGCATGTCGAAAATATTTGTTTCCAACCTCACCAAATTTCCAGTACTCAGGTTCATGGTATTTCACTCCCCTATTGAATAAAGAGAATATATTTAAGAACAACCAAATATTACCAATATCTTAATATAAGCTAATTTAGAAAGCACAGAAACTCTGCTTACTTTCGAGCAAGAACAGGACCAGACTTCATGCAGCCGATATAAACTTGAGGTTTCTTACTATGTCCAGCTAAAGTCATACCAAGTGTTGCTGCAGTGTATTTAAGGCATATAAACTCAAGTGAAATAATTTTATTCAAGAAAGTAGCTAAGCAATTTGTCATAGATCGAATAACTTTGATGCAAAAATCATCTTAACCTTCTATACTGCATGTAAGCCTTTCCTTAAATTGAAATCTGATAAGTAAAATGCTTATCAACTAAATTCAGTGACACTGAATCACTATAACTTTATAAATCCATTTTCCTTATGGCACCAGCCAACAGTGTTTACAGGAACTTAGCAACTTGATTACATTAGTCATTATTTCTGTTCCAGGTAGTTAATGTACACTTGTCAGTTGCACAATTTTATCCCATAGTCATCTTCTGAACCACATTTCCTTCTTTCAACTTCAGTTTCTGAGCATTTTTATATTAACATGATTACTTTCAGTTTTATCGTAAATAGATACAAGCAAACTATGACCATCATCATATTCCTACAAAACGTTTATAGGTACTCAGCATAAAACTTGGATAATAACTTTATTTCATTCTAAAAAGAAATTAAGGCATATTCACAAAGGAATTCCGTTATGTACAAAGATATTTACACATGCAAAATGAAAGAAAAAAGTCTGTTTTACCTAGATTTACATGAACATCATCATCAACTTTGACATAAAATTCCGCATCCCACAAGGAAACAGCAGTGGCAAAATAAGTTTTTGTCTTGGCTGACAACTCCAGGTAGCCCTCAACATGTTGCTGCTTTTATTATGAACAAACAGAAGTAAAGGCCTGTTACATATTTGATATTTTCCTATGGTCTATTCACACTTGCAAATATATCTTAATGGATACATGTAAAGACTAATAACAACAGAAACAATGGGACAGAACAGAAGTATTACCAATCTCAAAAAGTCGCCATGCACCCTTTCCTCAGCTTCAATGGCTTTATCAAGAATGCCACCTGATGTTGAACTGGAGAAAAGGCCAACCAATTAGTTTAGTTTTCTACTCCCTAGTTTACAGTCAAATAGTTTACCAACACATGAGACTTCTTCACTAAAGAATCTTTGGAACTTGCATCTTTGTGAAGATAAAACAACCACGCTCAAATTAATTGGCACGTTAAGAAAAAAGCTTTTACATGAAATTGCTGGAGAAATTATTACAAATAGCCAAAGTATTTTAGAACAATCGGAAAGGTATGGGCAGAAAGGACGGAAATTACCTGTGACCGATAACAAAGCGTATGATGATGCCTTTCTCTTCTTCCAATTTTTTTCGCTTCTCAGCTAGGACATTTATTGTAAGATTCCATTTATCATACACCAAGAGGAAGATCATAGAAAAAATAAAATATAAGAACCATTAAACTAAAGACTTCTATGAAAACAGTTAATTCACCTTGAGGCATCCAAGTTGAACGTACAGAATCTCTTCGCTTACGACTACTAAAAGCTGTATTGATTCCTATAACCATAAAATATTTCCTTTTTGAAGTTGATTCAACATTCTTCAAGTCATCTGATATCATAGGGTCTTTCATAATTGTCTCACGTTCTGCCCTAGCAGCCATTAATTTCATCTCCAAATCTGAAATGGCTTTATCCACTGTCCTGCATTCCATGTAGAGCAATAAGCTATGCATTTAAAGCCACATTAGAGTACAACACCTCAAATGTAGATTTAACAAACATCAGCTTGGCTTACTGAATAGAATGTTGGGACCCTGAAATGCCTCTAGAGCTATTGGCTTCATTCTTTAAAACCTTCTAAGTTTAAGAAAAAGATAAAATATTACAAACAATCAGTTAGCAGGAAATAAAATCCAGATAACAAACTTTAGCACTAAACGGAAGAGAAAAGTTAAGGCTACTATACTAAAACGAATGCCAAATTATTGTTTCTTTCATGCCAACAAGTGGGCTCTTCAAAGCTCAATCATATAGATAAGTAACAATGGAAAAAATGTGTGACAAGAAGCACTCACAATTTTCAGATCACAGTCCACAAGTTGTTCATCCCCAATTCTAGATGTCCTCGGAATGCCTTTGGGATCAGGCACCATCCACATCCTGGTTCAGTATTTCATTATTAAAATGATTTGCATATGCTATTAAGTAAGCCATGGCAAAAACTAAATATTGAGAAAACTGTATCTTTAGATGTCTGACTTTTCCAAAACATTAACAAAAGAAGCTTAGCAGACAACCAAAAATTGTACCGTATGGTAACAAATTCTTTTTAGTAGAGATATAAATGTTAACTAACACCTGTATCAATCTAGATAACTTTGTTTAGGCAAAGGTTTTGAGTTTTTCATTTTACCCAAACAACATGACAAAGAAAAAATGGTGTAATACTAATCTTTAGACAATTACGACTTTCATGTGGCATTATGCAAAGCTCTCCGTGCAATTTAAAGGATAAGTCACAGCTACCAACTTCAGCACTTGACTACAGCTTTCCCCTTGCAAAAGGGAGGCTGAGAAAATATTACAGTACAAGGGAAAAAAAAAGAGCAAAGGAATTGAAATAGCAAAAACTTAGTTCTATCCTACCTAGATTAAGAACAGCATAGAGAAACATGTACACAGTTTTAACCCACTAACTAAAGCCACGATTCCTGGAAGTGGGTACAATCCAAATAAATAGCCAACAGTAGTTTGCTCCAGAATGATTACCACAATTTACAAGCATGCTCATCAAAGTACTTCCAAAAACTTCTTTCACGAGATCTACCAAAATTCTCAAAGTAATACCAAATTAACCAAAATGCATCATAAAATCAGGAAAGCACCAAAAAAAAAAGCAACTAAAAACTGCAAATTGAGGGTTAAAAACAGAAGGCCAAAATACCTATTGGTGAAGAACATTCCTGCACAGAAGCTAGCAAAACAAAACATGAGAGCCAAGTTCCTTGGTAAAACATGCTTTGAAGCAAACTCTCCTCTACTCCTCACAGACATTGTGGTCTAAGTAAGTTACTTTCTCCCTCAAAAAAGGCAAATTTATATGAAACGACGGAAATTTAGAAGAAGAAAAGAAAACCCAGAAACAGATTTAGAAAGGACAAGACATCAATAGTATAAAGGCCTAGTTTTTGATGACACACTCTATTGCTCTCTCTCTCCCACCTCAAAGAGACAAGCGAGAGAGAGAGAGTACAATGGGTGGAAATAGACACACTAACTGCCCTCTTAATACTTCCAAATTACAAAAACGTCCACTTTAGCAAACGGTCATCACTATATAAATGTCTCATCTTTTATGTTTCTACTTTCTCCTCTTAGTAACAGTCTTACAGTTTCTTTTCACTTTGTGCTGTAACAGGTTGTTTTCTTTTGTTTTTGATTTTTTTTTTTGGGGTGATATTCATATACTTAATTCAATATCTATTTTGACCAAAATATTTGCATTAGGGGGGCCAAGGCCCGCAGGAACCCAAGAACTGAATTTGGACTAGTTTTCTGTTGGGGATTTAGTTGAAATCAGGAACTAAGGAATTATTGATTTAAGATAGTAGAAACTATATTACACCTTTCTCAATAACATTTTCTTGGTTTAATTTGGTATTTAAGTGTTCTTTTTTTTTTTATTTATTTAGCGTGACAAGTAATTGCCTTCCCAGGTAACTAATATGTCCATCCATATAAGAAAACCAGGATAAATAGTCATAACAGATCATAACAATACCTAGAAGAGTAATTAGTAGTAGTACTATAATAATATAATAAATACCCATAAAGGGTTAGTTAAGTTTTTTTTTTTTTGTCAATTTGGGTGTCACAGTCAAATCTTGAATGCATTAAAACGATGGGGTGAAGTGTATTTTAAGATTCTCTATGAAAAAAATTAATAATCATATTATATATATATATATATATATTCGATATTAAAATATTCAACAATCAGTGGTGAAAATGAGTTTGGGGGGTTGAGTGAGAGTTGCTGCATGGTATGGAAATGAAAAAGGCTCTGCTCCTAATCTAGTTCTAAAATATGCTTTGATTAGGTTAAACAGTCAATGTAACTATAAAACTGGAAATTCCTTTTCCTTTGTATAAAAAAAGTTTAACTCACACTATATATCCTCCATTGTTGTGCAGAATTTTAAAAAAAAAATGGATGTAAATTGTATGGGCTTCCATTAGAGCTAGGACTCTCCATTTTTTTCTTAATACTATTAATAACCCAATGTTCTCAGTTAGAGTAAGTGTGAAAAAAAGGAGAATTAATCCCTAATATACACTTATATTACAGTCAAATCAACATATAGAATAGAAGCAACTATCTTCTTCTTTTTTTTTTTTTTCATTAATGGATTAATTTGAAAGTAAGGTGGGAGTAGCTATGGTAATGGCAGACGGGTGTGTTATGATAAATTAACAGCAAAGGATATGAAAATGACAAAATCAGAAACAACTTTAAGCCCCAAACTTATGGTGGGCACATCCTTGATAAGGTTTAAAGTAAATAATAATACCACAAAGGTGACAAATGACAATAGAGATATTGAGAGCAACAGCAACTAATGCAAACTAGTTCAAGGGAATAAATTAGTATGTGTTGGAAGTTTGAACTAGATTTGTTTCATTTTAATGGGAGAACCACTTATAGCTTATGACACCCTTTTGGATAGAAAATTACTAAATTAGCTCAAATGTTAAAATTAAGGGTAAGTAGAGAAAGTGGTAGGGGAATTTTTTAGGGAGAAAAAATCATTGGATTCTATGTCGGCAAAAGGGTACAATCTTTGAATCAAAATGTGGGTTGTGTTATAGATATAGATACTAGCTAGTTACATGAATAAGATCAAGAATCTGTCTAACCAGGAGCAGCTGCAAGACGATTCTCTTCTTCAACCTTTTCGTATAGTAGTGGTGGCCCCTGATTCTAATGGAAATGGAACTGTGCTGGGTATGCATCTGAATAATTTTAACTTTTATGCCATAAGACATTGTATATATAACTTTAGATTTTTCTTCTTCTTTTTTAATCTTTGTTTGAGCAAACATTGCTTTGTAGTTGAAGCAACAAGAACAAGAGAGTGATATCAGCTAACAGCTAATAATGAAGAACATAAATAAAGAATTGATTCATTGAGAATTACGAGAGTGTTACTACTTGTGATTCTCAGCTTGGTTTGACCTGTTAAAATTTGGAAGCAACATTTGCTATTGGAGAAATAGTAGTAATTAAATTATGTATGGAATTATCATGAAACAATTGCGACTATTCACACTTTGATTATCTCCCAACTCTAAATGGTCTAATAGAAAACATTCGAACTCAAAAACAGTTTGAAACTGAAATAATCCGAATCCAACCCATTTGCTACTATGGCTTTCCCCTGCTTTTGTTTTTATCTGTAAGCACTACCCAATACATGGGCATACAAACTTTGCTTTTAAAAAAGGATTTTGCTAACAAGTGCCCTAAGGCACTTGTTGAGGTTACTATATATATAGTAATATCTCCATCCAATACATCGAAAATGATGAATAAAGTTGTCAACTTTTGTATTTAATACAATATTATTACTATAAATAGTATATTAACTAACCTTAACAAGTGCCTTAAGGGCACTCGTTAGCAAAACCCTTTAAAAAAAGGGGAAGAAAAGGGAGGTATAAAAAATAAAAATATAAGGACAAAGAGAGGAAAAGCAACATGTCATGAAAGGAATAGAACAATTACCAATACCATGTACTAAATTGTTAAATCATAGGGAAAAGAACAACTATAAACATCTAAAAATTTGCCAATTGATGAGCTTTGGCTCAATGGCACCCGGTGTTGAAGAATATGATAGGACTTCATGTGGTTTTGTCCGATTGGGCTTTCGGGCTTCAGCAACGTCATCCAGCCAGGTTGTTAAGGTAGGTGGGGTGGGGGGGGTTAATAATGGTAGGATAGATGTTTAATGTGGCCAAAAAAAAAAAGAAAAGAATCTAAAAATTTGATGATAAAGGGAAGAGCAGCCAAAACAAGACTTGAAAGATGATTAACTAATTCTGTTTCCTGTTAAAGGTGCACCTCCAACTTTATACCTAAACCACCAAACCCTATTCCATTACCAGAGAAAATCTCAGAGGCTTTTTTTTTTTTTTTTCTTCCTGTTCTTGAAAAGTCACACCAAAAAGGCAGCTCGACTTGTTTTAAGACTCTGTTTTATAGTTCCAAGTTCATTACATGCCTACAAGATAATACGAGCAAAAGTTGGATAAAAGCAAAAAAGGTTACATGGGACCCAAAGAACAATGAAGATGATCACATGAACTGATGAACATGATGATCATGGTGGTGATTATGGCATTACATGATGGTTTGTAATATGCAAATGAAGATGATGGTGTGACATTACTCGAGGAAACCTGTTTTTGTCAAAACTGCATTCCTTACTTTGCTGAGATCTCTGCCTTTAAGCGTCCTTCCCATCCCTTCACAAACTGAGAAAGAAGAAATTTGACTCCTTGCAAGCTTCCTAGCTAGCCATTCATGTGGAGGGACCATCTCATCATCTTCATCCTCTATATTATAAACCATACCATCCCCATTATCAACCCATGACCCGTTTCTTGATGACTCCTCCATATTTGCATGCTTGCCATATATCTTGGACCAATCAGGGATGTCCACTGGAGCTGATGATTGCTGAGCCACCTTGGTTTCATGGCTTGCTGATAATGAGTTGCTAACGCTTCGCATCATTCTTGGTGCGCTTGGAAGGCGCCATGCAGAGGAAGAATTACTTGAGGAGTAGTCCCAGCTAGGTTTCCTTGGTGTAGGACTTGAATCTTCCTTCTCCTTTTCCTCATAAGACCAAACTTCTTCTTCATCAAAACCTTCATCTCTCATTGATGTCCTACTGCAACCACCAGTGTTCTTGCTCATGATACCATGCCAATCTGCCATGACTTCGCTCTAGCAAAAAGAAAAGATTCAATATTTGAGTGTAGAAGTCAATACCTTAGAGAAAGAGAGAGACTTGAGCAAGAATAGAGTGGCTCCTTTTCCATATAAATACAAGGGAAAAAATGTTCATTTTCTTACAATTATTTTATTTAGTTCCCGATGTTTTGTGTTTTTTGCAACTAGGCAAATCTGAGTTTATTTCTTGGGAATAAAAAAAAAGGAGAAAGATGTAAGAGAATAATATCAGGAATCTACCTTGCCTTTGTTTCAATACCCTCCAAAAGAACCAGAGCTTTTCAAAGATATCACAAATGGGTACTTTGCTTAACCCCAAAAACCAACCAGGAGAAGGGAAGAGAAGCTGTGAAAACAACCCTTTTTCCCGTGTCTGAATACTTCCAAAGTAGATCACAGATTTCAAGACCCTCAAAATAGTACCTGCAATAACAGAGGAGGAAAAAGACAACAACAGATGTAAATGAGATCATTTCTTATTTTCCCCAACTTTTATGCCTTATTTATTATGGTCTACCTATCTATCAAATTCGAAAGTTTAGAACAAAATATTATGATGAGAAAAATACTATCTTAGTTGACACTATTCTATAAACTTTACCTCCAAATGGTTTCTTTAAAGGTGGGTTGGCTTTGGCAGTTGGCACCCACAGAAAAGAGGCTAGGGTAGGGTATTGAGGCATTGAGCAAATCCAGGAAGCAAGCCTTATCAGAGCATATTTACCACCTATATATAAAAACTAGTCAGTTTTGAGAGTCGGGAGATTTCTTCATATGGGGTTTTATTGCTTTATACGAACTGAGTGGGCATTGAATTGATGATTTTATATAGGAGTAATATATTTTTTGACTAACTTTTTAAATATAAGTATATATGACTCTATATTTGCAATCACTGAAAAGACTGGCCTCTGATTGGGAAAGGTGGAAGAAAAGGATTGGACTGACCAACTTCACTGATTTCCGTAACCTTATCCTCAACTCACAGCAGCAACTGAGCTCAGTAGGCGTTAGCAGAGGGAAAAGCTATGTGAAGTGGTGAAGGAATGGAAATTTGAGGCAAACTTTTTTCTAGGAGAGGGTGCTTTAAGGAGTTAAAAGCATTTGGTTGGGTGATAATTGCATTGATATATGTGGTGGTGGGGGTGACTTTGTTTTTGATGATCTTAGTATGTGACGGGTGGATGAATGAATAAATGAATGATTTATTATCCATCAATTTAAATGTGTCTCAACTTTATATAACAATGGATTTTGCTAACTTGAGTGTTTTAAAGATATTTTTTTAAATTATTAAATATAATAATATTTTCAATCAATGAATTAAAAATAATGAATAAAATTATCAATTTTTATATTTAATATAATATTATTATTATAAACAATATATTAATTAATTTTAAAAAATATCTTAAAAACACTCCTTAATAAAACAATTAATAATAATCACTACTTCATTCTTCAATGCTTCTTGGGTTTTGGGGCATTTAGCTGATTGTAAATAGAGATCACTGACGGGATTTGCTTTGGTTTGGTTTGGGGGCGAGGGCTGGGTTGAGGGGTCTTCTCAACACAAATCAGGAGTTATGTTGGACAATGACAAAAAAGAAAAGGGGTGTGGGTCAACACTTTTTTTTTTTTTTTCTGCTTCATCATGCAATTATTATTTACCTTCCAAAAG
The DNA here is from genome assembly GCA_030761205.1 of Fremontodendron californicum. NCBI lineage: Eukaryota > Viridiplantae > Streptophyta > Magnoliopsida > Malvales > Malvaceae > Fremontodendron > Fremontodendron californicum. Next base: position 705,038 of record JAULJL010000027.1, read on the forward strand.
TTAGATTATTAATGTAGTAATAGTAACTAAATTGACATTAAAAACCTTAAAAATGTAATGAAGATTCAATCCCTTTAAGAGTTGGCTGTCAATGATTTTACATAACAGAAATCACTTTTTATTGTTAGTACTGTTAATTGTTTCATCCCTTAGACAAACCAAAAAAAAAAAAAAAAAAAGACAAACAAACGTTGTTTAGTTTCAAGTTTCAGATTGCCCAGAAATATAAAAAGGAAATATGTGGCTGCTCCACTGCCCCACAACATAAAATTTTTATCACTAAACTACAACCACTTTATTGTTAATTATTTCACCAATAACTAAAATTTATTAATTTGTAATGGCCAAAAAAACATATTTTACCCCAAAAAAAAGCATATATTGAGATGCTTGCCAACATATTTTTCATAAAATAATGAAATTTGAATTTTTCTTTATGCTGTCAATTTATATTGGTTTTTACCTTATTGTGTGTTAAATTTAACTACTATACATATTATTACTTAGGATCCTAACAAGAGATTTAAGTGGACAGGAATCAAGTTACCAAAAGCTAAAAGCTAAACCTTCTAATCATTGTATAAAAGAACCCCATTGCTACCGTTCAAAATGGACCAAATTTGATACAAGCACCTGCATTTGCAAAACAGCAAAAGCATGTTTTTTGATGGATTCGTTTCTCCTTCGTTATTTTTAATAATTATCTATAAATATAATTTTAACAATTAATTAATAAGTCTCACATATATAAATGATAATGATACATGCATTAAAAAATAATGGATTAAATCCTAACTCGTTTCCGTATATCTTCTACTCAAATGAATTGCTATCTAAAATCTTAATCCTTGTCCACCACCATTTCAGGGTCAGTAACAAAACTATCATTTCTATTTAGCTTTTGCTCCCTTCAAATGCCAGCCAAAGCTGAGCCAACTTTGGTGACTATTAAGGGAAGAAGATACACATCCCAATAGGAACCTTTTTTTTTTCTTCTTCTTAATTATCACCATTAACATGCTAACAAGAAATCATTAGTTTTTTAAGTCAAAAAGGGTGCATAATCAATTTCGACCTTACATGTTCCTCATATTCCAAAGGCTGATGTCATTTGAAAATCAAGCAAATGCAATTTACAATGTGAGAGCCTATTGGCTAGTGTCATTGCTCCAACCTTAAAGTTTTGTCTGGGTATTTTGATTTCGTGAAATTTGAAAACTTCACTCCATAACGACGAACAATGTATAGAGATCGAACTCTACTATCATCAAGTTGAAGTTTCAATTATATCAACTTCTAAGACTTAATACAACAATTTTTGTGCTTTATAATTTTCAAATTATGTATTATTTCATAGACATGAATCAACAACAGTTGATAAAAAAAAAGGGTTGCTCTCGAGAATGATAAACTTTCTTTTATTTTGAAGATAGGGTATTGCTTTATGCTACACAAAAATGGAAGAAAGATTTTTTTAAGAGCTAAACTATGGCAGCAAAATGAGCTTTTGAAAGGGAAGAAGCAATAAAATATAGGTATCACTAAACGCTGTACAAATGCTATGAGCCTATGAGAATGATTTTGTATCATTTGCTTAACCAGCTTCTTTTCTTTTAGTATTTCTTAGCCGCATGGTAAAGCTCCATATAATCAAGCGCAGGCCGGTTCCAAGACCAGTCTTGCTCCATCACCCTCTTGCACAATGAGTCAAACCAATCCCGACCATCATACCAAGCAGAGATTGCCCTAGCATTATCAATGAGTAATAAAAACAAACTCAAATCATCGTATATTTGCAAGAACAGGAAAATGCGGCGAATGCTAGGTCTTCCTATGAGTATTTACTAGTGCGTGAAGCAACTAAGGGACATGGAAACATCGAAACTAACTGATACTGATAGGAACAAATGAGGTTTACTAACTTCAGTGCTGAGAAATGAACTCACCTATCGAGGGCATAATTGAGTCCAGCACTATCAGCTCCATCGAAATTAAATCCGTTGGGTTCAAGACCTTGTTCTTCTGCTCTAGCTTTATCGTTGTCGACATCCAATACAGTGTCGTATAGTCCTTAAAGAAAAAAGTAATGGAAACACAGTGTCAGTACACTTTTGAGAGGTTCTAACCTAAGAACAGAAGCTCAATAAAATTCATAATAGAATAGCATCTCCATCTAAAAAACAACAACAAATTCAATGAAAATCATATGCAAAGAAATCTAGATGTCATTCATAATGCTTGTACGCTTCCATGAATCGCAAAAAGAGAACATTCACGTATCAACACATGTCAATAATTAAGACACAGAAGAATAATATTGTTCAGAGATATCAAAATTACGGACTTAAGATGAGTATGCACCTCCTGTTTTACGAACAACGGGTATGGAACCATATCTCATTGCTGTCAGTTGTGTCAGTCCACAAGGCTCAAAAATTGACGGGACTAGAATGAAATCAGCACCAGCATATATCTGTAAAAAAAAAAAATCAGATGAAAAAGCAAAATACTAGTACGCCCCTTTAGAGAATAATAATACATAAAATAAACTTTGTGAGTGCACACCAAGTGAGAAAGTGGCTCGTCATAGGTCAACCAAAGGCGAGCATGATCCCCATGAGATGAATGCAGCTGATTGGCCAAAGTTACAAAATCGTTTTGGATGCGAGGATCCGGAGCTGAGCCAAGCAATACAACCTGCCACCAAAAATTCCATCTCTTGCTTATTAAGATGCATTAAGTAGAAAACTAGAAATACACAATCAAGGAGGCACCGCAAGTCTATGTTGCTCCGACTCTTCATTTTTCTTGAAGTACCCGTGTCCGACACCCGTATCCGACGCATATTGGACATTGGTATGAGGATATGACCCTCCAAAGACCTTCCAAATACATGGAAAAACTTAGAAAAACTGAACATACCCGTGTCGGACACGTACTCGTATCCGACACTCACACCCGAGTCCAAGTAACATAGCCGCAAGTTGTTTATACATTCATTCCAAACAATATCAGACAGCATATTTCTAAACTGTGTTTGCATGCACACTCGCGTCAAGAATTGAAAGAAAAAGAATGGTCGAAGTAAAAGCCGGGTGGTATTGTAAGATTGACAGAATTCTTGGTGAATATCAATCACATCGATGTCACTACTGAGAAGTCCAGTACGATATCGACCTCATAGTGTGTGGGTCTATATGTGCTCATAGAGAAGATGGTGAAAGGGGGGAAGGGGAGGGGTAACCTGTCCATTGCGTTCTAAGGTGCGCCAGATTGCATGCTTGATGAGATGAATTCCTTTCTGTTGAGTTAACCGAGTAATAATTCCAACCAAAGGAAGATCAGATTTTTTCAAACCAAGCCTTTGCTGTAAGGCTTCCTTGGCAGCTCGTTTGCCTTCAACAACATTTTCCGAAGTGTAAGATATCTGGAACGACAAGCATCAAAAATCAAGAACAATAATAGGAAAAATAGGATAAAAGCTTCAAATAAAATGCTCTAGAGGCCAATTTACACTCTCTTTTTTTAGAGATGATTAATTGCTACAGTTGATTTAGAATATTGCATCAACAAAATTGTGGTCTTTTAAGTCCCAATCATGGAGGTAACAGTAATTATTGCTTGTTATATGATCAAGGCATAGCACATTCAACAAAATACAACTTTAAACAGTATCTCCAAGATTTAAAAGCAGTTAAAGGAATGAAGTGGGAAAGAAGAACGGTGGAAATTTCCCAATAGAAAAAAGAAGGAAGAGGAAGGTCTCCATTATTTAAATATGTATCAAGAAAAAAATCTAAAGATGCATAACAGTTCCTTCTTTTTCTCTTTTAAGGATTGAGGAAAGGCTCATAGATACAACATTTACAAAATAAAGGTCTATCTACTTACAGGAATGAACTTATCGTTATAGGGATCCCATATATCTAAGTCAATTCCATTTAATATTCCATGGAACTTTCGGAGATGAGGAGCGACCGCAGGATTTCCAGCAACCTCCTTTGAGTAGGTGAGCGATACCTGCATAATATGAATAAGCACTAACTCAGACACCATCATAGTAACTCTGAAGGATAAAAGACCACAAAGTATCTTGTATTAAAAACCATAGCATTAATTAAGATTACGTAAAATATGCATCAGAAAGGGTTACAGATGAATCACTTGCTCAGTATATTCTGAGTCTAGTAACTTATACTCAAGCATCTAGCCAGTATCTTTATAAAAATAAATATATATCAAAGAGGATAGTAAATACTATGAACCTTCTTTTTTTCAAAACATTAAATTTCTGAACCACTTAGCAGTTAATCATATCTCTTCAAATGAAAATGGAAGAAGCTAATGCCTACTGGTACGGTGGTACCCCAAGGATACGGTCCTAAATTGAGCAAATTATATATCTTTAAAACATTTAACAAAAAGACCAAAATATAATAAAAAATCATGTGTAATTGATCATAAACACTATATTTAAGAAAATATGTATACATGTATAGAGCTGGAAAACATAGATATTCAGGAAGTAAAACTTATTAGCAAAGATCGTGGAAAAAAAAAAAGTTCTTAGTAGTTTGATTAGAAAATACCACAAAGTAAAGAATAAAGGAACATACTATTATTGAAGTTCAAAAATTAAAACAGAGATACTATATTAAGTAAACTACAAGGAAATTTTGGGTACATACAGTTGTAGCCTTGTCTGTATATGCCATAGCTTTCGCAATGAAGTGTGCTCCAAATTCAAGGTTATGTATGGTGAAGACAACCCGAGTATTGCTAAGACCATAATGCATATAATGGTCCTTAAACAGCCATGCAACTGGGGCACTAGACCAATCATGGCAATGGATGATATCCTGCCAAGGGTTAAGCACACTTAAAATGGTTATCCTCGGAATTTTTTTTTCCCACAAATGCACGAACCCATAATATTCTTCTATAAATGAATTGTAAGGCCTATAGAGCTGAACAGAAAAACAAGATGGGTTTGACAATTGCTAGGAAAAATAATACCACCGTCACCATGCATATAGGTGATTAACTCGATATACTGCCAAGCATGTGAATTTAAATATTTAAGCCAGAACTATAGGTTGAATCATAAACTTACAGGGCGAAATCCACCTTGGTGTAGAAATTCGAGAGCAGCATGACAAAAGAAACCAAACCTCTCTGCATCATTTCTGCAACCATAAACACAACCTGTCGAAAAGAATCTGCAAGAAACAATACATGAAAGGAATCTTATGATTGTAATTTGTTTAACAAAGTGAAACATTTTAATTCTTAAAGGTGCCTCAGGAGTATAAAAATTACCCATTTTGTGGCTCCAGAAAGTAAACTGAAAGGCCTTCCACTTTACCAAACCAAACTTTAATTTCAGTGCCACCCCAAGAATAGCTTCTTTGGTAATGAAAGTCTTTCACCTATATCATAAAACATCCATTTGACAGATCTGAAATTATTAAAAAGACAAGTTTGATAAAAATGAAAATAGATGAATGTTTTTTTTTTCTTTTTTGAATACTAAGATGAATGAGTGACAGTGAGAAGCAGTGATAAGGACGAGGGCAGTTAAGCCAGGTATGAAACTTTCTTTTTCAAGAAAACCTGATAAGAAAGGTTTATGCAACAATTTTGCACCGATATTAAAAGAAAATTGTACTTCAGCCACCTCATGCAAGAGCTAACACCACATGAAAGCTCACAAACAGCATGCCTAGTAAGCAAGAATACAAACCAGAAGAGTCCATAGTTAAGGAAATTGAGGCAATATCACCAGTGAAACGAAAACAATGAAGCTGAAAAATCTGGCTAAAGTGACAGCAATGAAGCTTACATGGCTAAAGTTCAAGCAGTCATACTTTGGAAAAATGATGTCCACATTGTGGTTAAGATCTTGAACAGCACGAGAGAGACTAGTAACAACATCACCAAGGCCTCCAACCTGCAAAGTTATAAAACAGAAGCAACTGAGAAAAAGATGGAAAACGAAAAATCTTTTGGGTTTTTACTACATATATGACCAAAAACTAGAAACTAATACTCTACAAAATTCAGTAATATTAAATACTCTACAAAAATCAATTATATGACTTGTATCAGGTCAAGAGCCCAAATGTCTGTGTTGTCCCAATTCTTTGTGAGGTGAAGCATCCTCTCCCCCCAACTGTCTCATTTACAAAACACTTTTCATTAGGAAAAGAATTGTCTATCTGGCCTTCTTCCAGATTAAAGAATTTTCTCTTCATTAAGAGAAAGAATTTGAACAGACTCATAAGCAAATATAAACTAGAAAAACCTTGATATAGATCAGTGCAGTGAAAAAGTTTTAAAAGCGACAACTCCCTTAATGTCCAAAAGGTACCTTTGCAATGGGGGCCATCTCAACAGCAATATGCACAATGTGCATTGGTGGCTCTTTCACAATTCCTCCAAAAATAGGTATATGGTAATCCATACCACCTTTGTTGTCAAAACTTCCACCATCTTCCCTCTCAGAGAATACAAAGTCCATCATATATGCATCCAATGGAACCTTGACTGCAAAGACACATAAAGTGAGTAAGTCTTTGCCTCCAAAAGTAGAAAAAACCTCTAAATTGCAGGCACGTCAAGAATGCAACATTAATTAATACAAAGATTTAATACTGTAAAAGCCAAAAATAGAAAGAACGTCATATGTCACCTAACAAGATGATATAAAGCAACAATGGATCAGTCATATATGCCTAAAACTTAGGCATATATTGAATCCCAAATAAGCAAGGAGATATCTGGATCTGTAATTGGCATTTATACTCTTGGACTGAAAGTGCTTTCAGGGGGAGGGAGGCAGCAGGCGGAAGATGATAAAATGGTGAATGCAAACAGCAGATGATCCAAGGAGCAGTAGAGTTTTTATTCATCACTAAAACAGACTATAAAAGGATACTGATAGATGAAATGTCATAACCAGAAAACATACACAAACCATGTAGTTTAACTTTACTTGTGACAAGAACAAGGTGCAGTGGAGGAGATAAAGAAAAGCTTTATTCTCCATGTTAAAGAGAAACAGCTATAATGGAAAAAGCAAACAGATCCCATATAACTCAAAATCCTGAGAAGGTTGACTCAATTTACCAGTGGCTTTTACGTGAGAGCCATTATCTGCAGGCGACATTCTTTGAGGTGGTAATGGACCCGTAATGTGAGTCCAACGATTAAATGAACATCTGAACCATACTTCAGGTTTTCCATTAAGAACTGTGTTAGCAGGATTATAAAAAATTGTCACCGTCCTTCCTGCATGAACACCAAGAGGCTCAGTGTAAACCACATTTTTTTGAGAAAGCAGAAATCTCTTCAAAGTTCTTTCCTTCAATTCAGCTTTCATGTGTGCCGTTTTTTCAGTCTATGACAAGAGAAGAATAAGAAAAATAAATCATAAATACAACTGAGATAACTTAATAAATAAACTTTTTATCTTTTATTCTACAGGAAGTCTGGAACACAAGAAACTCATATCAGTCAATGTATATGCAGAAAATGCATTTCCAGTGGCAAACTTTAGCATTCTAACAGTGGTTCAAAATTCACATTCTTGTCATAAGAAGAAAAGGCAATGAAAAGAAGTCAGCAGTAAAAAACCCAAGCAACCACATCTCTATCTCAGCCATCATAGTCAGTGAACTACAACCCTAATCTTTCATTACAATGTTCTTAAAGGTGACTACCCTAACCTTTCTGCAAAATGCCCTTAGGTGTGCACGTCATGAAAATTACATCTTTAATAGATTGAAAAGGAGAAGGTAGAATGATATTTGAATCTTCACTCTACTCTATTATGCAGAAATTGACTGTAATTATTCAGAACATAGTTTCATGGAAACTGACCTTGGCACGTATGGCCTCCTCTCTTAGTTTCCTCTCCTTTTGAACCTTCCTAAATATCTGGTGTTCTTCCTCAACCCAGTACAGCTCTTCAGGAATGCTTTTTGGGACAATAGCATGGAAGTCTTGATAATTATTGTTATCATAGATAGTGACAACCTTAGGTGGTCCATCAGCGAAGACCCAATCCAACACAAGGGCTCGATCAGGTATAACAACTGTAGAAAAATTCCATCTCAATCATATGATGACACACCACAGAAATGTCCCTCTAATTACAAAGTATTATCTCAATCAACTATGCAGCAAGTCCAATCAGATGACCCATAAAACAACTTCGTTTCAAAAGGAATAAAATGGTTCTCTACCAACCAAATCAAAAACATTAAAGAACCCCAAGATAGAAGCAGCAAGCATTATGTGATTCCTGTATGTAATTAAATGCAAACAAAAGTTCCCATGTAATCAAGCAAGCATGTTATGGCCATAACAATCACTTTATTTGCCAAAGCTTAAATATCCAATATGTTGTATATCAAGCAACATTTCATAGCATTTCAACAAGTATCTGGAAAAGGTGTTAGACCCATAGGATATCACCTTTAATATCATCCACATTGTACCAACAACAAATTAAACAGAAGATAAATGGTCAAACATACCTTCTGCATACCACCAGTCACCACCCTCTTTCTCTGATCTGACAAGCTTTTCAACAATTGTTAATCCATCATTCCAATTATTATGCCCCCCATGAATCCAAAGCTCATTGGCATGAACAAGAGGGCCTGAACTTTTGTTATAATGTATCTTGACCTTGTCCACCCCTTTGAATTTGTTAGGCTCTATGAACCAAATGTTATCAACTGATCGTGCAGCCTTTTTCATCAATTGTTGCAATATTTCTCGCCTCCTTTCAGTCTCCGTCCTTGCTTGTGCTCTTTCTGCTTCACTTGCTGCCTTCTCTGCTTCTATTCTTCTTTGCTCTTCTTCTTGCCTTTCCTTTTCAGCCTGCTCTTTCGCAAGTTTCTCTAGTTCCCTTCGCTTCTCCTCAAGCAATAAATCTTCAAATGCAAACACATCCATTCCACCCTCCACAGGTATGCAGAAATCTTTTCTATCATTATTGTCGTAAAGGTTCTGCCCATTAAAGAACACAAAATCCATTTTGTAAGCTTCCTTCGGTACATGAATCAGGCAAGACCACCAATCCCCTTTGAGATGGGTCTTATTCAACCTTACAGTGAACGATCTCCATCGCCAGTCATTGAAGGCTCCCATGATCAGAACATCTGGTTCATTGTTCAAAGTGGAGAAACTCCTATTAAAGAACACTTCTATGTCTTCATCAGGTTTTATAATTTGAGGATAAACAAAAAATTTATTCCCCCTCAAGAAGTTTTCCTCTTCAAGCCCCTCAATTTCCTGTTTACGCAAATTCGCTTCCATCTCCAAATTCAGTTTTAGAGAATTATCTTCAATTGTTTTTTCATCAGACTTGGCACTTTCATCCTTGACAGTAACATTGTCATCAGTTTTTTTACCATCCCAATGCTTTCCTTCAGGGACTACATCTCTTGGTGTACTGACAATATCATTTTTCAAAGTTGTTTCTTTCTTCTGTAACCCTGCAACATCTTCAAGAATCTTACCTATACTTCCATTTTCCACATTCTGGTTGCTTATGCCAACAGCTAACTCTTTGCCCATTGATGGTATATCCTCTTTTGTCTCTTCCTTTTCACTTTCATCTACCTTATTCTTCTGATAAAGCTCAATGGTCGATTCCTCCTCAAGAGCAACCTTTGATTTAATTTCTCTCTTGTTAGGCTCTGCAGACTCACTCCATGTGGGAATGCTAGAGTCCTCTTTCTCGCCACTATTCTTTTGATCCCTCTTCTGGGTGCTCGTTCTTACTTGTGTTTTTGGGGTGAAACCCTTTGGAGCTGGACCTTTAGAGCTTTGGGTAGACGCTCTTCTTTGTCTCCTCTTTGAAAAATCTACAGAAAGCCCCATTTTTTAATCAAAGATGGGTTATCAAAAACGTTAAATTGAAACCATAGCACATCAGTTAGTAACAACTAACCAGCTGCACTAGCAGTAACTCTATGTGAAAGACTGCTGGCAGGGCACTCGCTACGCCATGGAGTAAACTGAAATCGATAATCAAAATTAGAACAAGCGTTCAAGGTAAAAGCGATCCCAATACAATTCCACTTGAAATTATATACTCAGAGTAATGCTACAAAGTACAAACAGGAAAAAAACTGCCAGAGCAAGTAGCACTATGAAAAATAATGAAATTTCAACGGAAACTAATAAAATACTCTGCTAAAAACAATGGAAAGACATAGATTTTTACATGAAAAAAAAAATGTCATTAATAACCTGACACGGTGAACACAAACGCAAAAGACAAATAATTAGAATCACTTATTATTTCAATTAAGAAAAGGAAACCCACGAATCTTTCAATCCAGATACACCTAAAAACCCAAACTTTCTACTAAAAATCAAACAAGAACACTGAACACCCAACAACCAACAACCAAAAGAAAAAAAAAACACAGTAAATTTACCTGTGTAGTTCTCGCAAAAGGGAAGGAACCCAGAAAAGGTTTGATCTTGAAGCAGCCATTTGTGTGGTTCAACACAGCTTTATAACTCGATGGTCTTTGTACTTGCAAAGTCACTTCCATGGCTAAGTTGTCAGAATAGAAGAGAGAATGTTTGTAATTCAAGTTTTGCTTCAAGGAGAGTTTTTTTTTTTTTTTTTTGCTTCACTGAAATCTATAGACTTTAGTTATAGATTTATTCAAGAACTTGATCCCTCTATAACTGTGCACATCTTGAATTTAATATTCCAAAAATAATTAATAAATTAAATTATACAAAAACAGAGAGAGAAGATGGATGTGACTCCTGGATGATGATGATAACAGCATCATGAACAGAGTGCTAGAATCTCAGCCATAAAAGACTACAATTTTAGAATGTTTTGCTATGTAAGGTATCAAAAACTTTTAATAGTCTGATGACCGTTTGTCTATGTTTGTTGGTTGATCCTACGGTGAAATATGAATTGAAATGGATGTTATGGAAGATTTGGCTGCAGTGTAGAGTAGCCCTTGACATATAATCATATTATAAAGATCTTTGAAGGTTTTGGAAGTACTAAATAGGCTTTTTAGAGGCTGTTCGTGAGATGAAGGAAGAACCGTAGAATCGAATCAACCAGGAGTTGACACGTCAAACTGCAGCATGCCATGTGGGCTCATCTTTGTGGCATAGTTTATTAGCAAGAGTCCACCATTGTTGTTGTTTTAGTTTGTCCTCTATTGCTATGTTAATGTTCAATACTTCAATATCTTCTTCTTTTAGACATGAAAGCTGTAATACATTATCATTTACTAATAAAAAAAAACTTCCATCAAATTTCGATCTCCTTAAGAGTTTCGTTTATTCTGTACAAATTACAAATATTTTAGGTTTCTTTTTTATTTTTTCATATAATGCAAATTTAGAAGAAAAGATGATGCTAGTCTTTCCAGAAAAAAAGAACCCAAAATGTGGTTGGTTTCTGTGGACTGACACAATTATTGTTTTTCATAAGTAACAATTTTTATATATATATATATATATATATATATATATATATATATGTTAAAAAAAGCTTAATCATTTATAGTGCTTTAATTTGGTACAATATATGAAAACAGTCTCCATTGTTAATCAACGTGTAATTGAGTTTTTTTATCTTTTACATCAATGGTCTGAATTAGACCTGCTCACGGGCCGGGCAGCCCGCCCGGCCCGACCCGTATCGGGTCGGGTTTGGGCAGAAGTTTTAATATTCCGGGCTGGCCCGGCCCAGAACAGTAAAATTTAATATAATATTATTATTTTATTTTAATTATAAAAAAAATAAAAAAAAAAATTATTCCGATGAACAGTGATTCGGGCCTAAACGGGCGGGCCTGGGCAGAGGAAAAAAAGAAAATCCGGGCCGCGGCCCGGCCCGGCCCGACCCATGATCACCTCTAGTCTGAATACAATCATAGAGTTAAAGATATAAAATACCATTATTGTTTAAATATACCTTAAAAAAATGTGGTTATGTTAATCCCTCTTGCGGAATCTAAAAACTAAACTAATTTCTCTTATTCTTTTTTTTTTATTATTTTTATGAGAAGATAGAAACCACTTGACAATCCAATATCATTTTCTCCGAAAGTATTAAAATTTGTTTGACCATTAAGAATGTTTACCTATCTTCAGAGATAAATCAAAGCTGTGTTGAGATAATTTTGCTAGATTTTCCAATATATTAATTCAGGAATTAAGTCTCCATATACGTTAACTTAGTTATTTCAAAACATTTTTTGTTTGTTTATTTTCTAGTTTTGCCAAGAAAATATTCTGAATCAAGAAGGATGTTAGTCCTAAACTCAACTCCCAAAAGGTTATAGAAAATGTTGTCTGTAAATCATTACATGTTTTGCTTAGTTTCTCTCCACTGAATTTCTATTTCATTTCCCATTATAATTTGCAATATCTTTTGTCAGGTTGAAGTTTTTTTATCTGCCAAACTCTTCCCTGGTGAATTTGAAGCTTAGCAAACCCAAGAGCAACACGTGAATGTGATATTCTCTTTATAAAACCCTTTTTTTTTTCTGGTTTATCAGTGCAAACAATGTATTGTTGCTTTAAATACCGCAAAAGTGGCTATAGCTTGCCTTCTTTATGGAGAGAGTTTAGCACATGTTTTCCCTGATTGTTTGTTTATATACCAGTAATACATGTCGGGGCCTCTGCCAATTCTCTGTTCCTTATTACCAATCTGGGATGACATTCAGGAGGAATGAGAGCTTTGCTTATTATAAAGGGCAAGCGCATAAAAAGGTGGTCAAACAGATTCATATGGCTAGCTCCAACTAGTTGGCATCAAGGCTTTTATGCAGGATTCTGTGATTTTTGTTGCTTTTTGTCTGTAAACTGCAGCATATCATTCAGATTTCTAATTTAGGTGGCTAAATTGCTAGTGAAGTTAACTTAGATCCACCAAATTTCCTAATGAAAACATCGGATGTAGTTGTATGCATTGATAGTGGCATGAGTTGGTTTGAAAAAGGGAAAAAGAACAAGATAAAAGATTTGCCTAGTTTTCAGCATTCAGGAATTACTGTTATGAGGAGGTATTGCTGTCACTGCTCTTCTTTGTCAGCAAGATTTTTTGGAATGGCCACATTTTAATGACCTGAAATTTGATCAAGTTTACAGCTCTATTGATGCTTCTTTCTTTCAGCATATTGAATAGTTTACTTGCTTTCAACTAAATCCTTTTAATTGAACAAAGCAACAAATCAGAAGGCTAAATAACCAAAAGGGGCAGTGAATCACATGAATCTACTTGGAAAGACTGTTTTAAGTTATTTGTTAAATGAACTGATGATAGCGTCCCCAAACTAATAAATACAAAGCAAAATTTCTGGCACTTGGGTTGCTCGTGCCATTGCATAATAACTTTACTATTTACAGCAAGAGTGAAGACAGAGGAGGTGCAAAATCTGGGAGAGGACTCTACTCCCAGCCATGTCAGCAGGCATACGAAAACAAAATCTCCAAAACTTACTAATGAGGGGGATCAATTATCTTTCTCTTTTTTGATTATTTGAGCTTCGACAGAACTTTCTCAGTTTCTAACTGGGTTGGCAGCATCCAGAGAAATATAAGCAACCCAATCACCATCACCAACAATGAAAGTGTAGTAAACTAACCACTGTCTTTAGCATCTTTTATTGAGTTCCCTAAACTCGTACCGGCATTTGCGATTGTATTAGCCCGACATGTACGTTTTCTTGGTTTCCTCAATGTTGGAACAGATAGAGGACCCAAGCTGAGTTGTTCTGCCATGTCTATAGCATGCTCCTGCACTGTAACTTTCCTTGTGCTTGGTGTTGCCTGCTTCAAAGGTCTGTTGAGACGATATGAAGCCAAAGTTTTAGTACGAGGGCCTTTGCTCATTGTACTCACTTCATTCTTAGGTTTTGAGCGTGAAGTACGGCCTGATGCAGAAGAATCCAAGCTCAACCAGGACCTGCTTCTATCCTTCTTTGGACATGTCAAACCCAGCTTCAAGAAAGACGGGCTTCCCCTTTCAGGAACACAAACATTGCCCTGTGAGTTACCATGGATGCTTAATTCCCATTGTTGATCGTTACAATCTCCATCCGTCACAATTTCTCGTGTCATGGAACCTTGGGCGTCCTACAAAAAGCAATGAAGTAGGAATTAAGGAACAACATACAGACAAACTCATGAAGTAGTGCCTCCCAGCTCATTTGATAACAGGGCTAGAGAAGAACACAAATGGTGCGAAAGCATGTTCTTGTATGAATGGGAAAAGACCAGGTTTCCAAAAAGTAAAAACATAGAAAGATACGTACATTTCATAAAATAAAGAGCATTTCAAAATCAAGTGCAACTGATCATGGAATGAATACAGAGGAAAACAGCAAAAAAGGTCCAGGGAAGGAGCTCTGTGCTTAAGTGCAATTTCATCTTCAACAACCGTGTGCCACAGATGACGTCAGGACAAAATGTTCAAAGAATTTTTTAAATAAAATTGTTTGATAAGGTGAAGCCATAACAAGAATTTCAGAAGATAGATTGTCAGAGTTTAGCTATATAATAATCAAAGAACGGAAAATGAAAATAGAGGCACAAGTTAATTACACTTAGATACCTACCCAATTATTTTCATATTTCAGAAGCAACTGAATATAACAAGAAGAAAGTGGAGAGACACCTTATCTTGCATCTCGGAAACTGGCTCGCAGCCTGAACCTCCTTCTCCTTCAGAATCAGCCATTTCCTCACACTCAAACTCCACATGTTCCTCAACTTCTTCATCTGAGTCACTTAACTCTTCCTGTTCCATCACAATCTCCGGATGAGACTGGTCAATTGCATCGTCAATATATCTGCCAATGATTTTGCTTGATACAGTTGATGCACGGACACCTGAAACAAACTTGTTGCCTGATGAATGGAAAGTGTCTTGTGTTTCTGTTGCATTTTGAGAATTTAGTAAACTAACTGATGAGTTTGTAGGATGTGCAGTCACATCCCTACTTAATGTTGCATTCTCTTTTGTAGATGAAGAGCTAAGATGGATCTCCAAGTCTAGGTCGGTAGCTTTCTCATTTGGGCTAGAGGGTCTAGATCTGGTGGAAAATGGGCTGCAATGGACCACTGACCTCATCTGGACAGCATTGGAAGGATTAGGTGCAGCAGATTTGCCATCCAAACCAACAGATGGAGATGCAGTTGAGCATGCAGTCACTAGTTCACTACTTGTCTCATCAGTTCTTTGCAGGAGCGGATGGAAATCAATGCCATTTGATGCTGAAACAGATTCTTTCATCTTCAAAGATTTGGTCAAACTATCAACAGCATGGTTAGCTTGCTGGGGATTGTAAAAGAGACTTAGGTTTAGTGGGGGCTGGTTCCCAGAAAAGAAACTGAAATAACTGGATGCACCAGCTCCACAATTCAATGGATAATATGGCACTTGTCCATCTTCAGGGACCTGGAACAGCAATGGATGCATCTTAAGATCTGTATGAGTACTTCTTTCTTCCGCAACACTACTGTCCTTGACAACTACGGATTCTTCTGAGTGGGAATTTGTGACATTCTCTCTCGTTGGATTGCTTTTATCACTTTTATTCATTGACGGCTTAGTAGAACGAGAAAATGGAGAAACCGTATTTCCTATTCCAACATCAACAATGCCATCTCCAGTTGCAGAAACCTTGGTGTATGCTCCACATTGATTGATTTTCAGAGCTGATTCTGAGATTACACGAACAGATGGTGGAAGATTCACTGGGGGCAAGTCTGGTGCCAATTTCACTAAGTGTAGATTGTTGGATTTACGAGATCGATATGGCCGTAAATATATTTGAGATTTGGAGGTATTCGATATCATACTAGGAACAGGGTGGGTTGGTTGCAACGCATTAGATGCACAATGAGAAAAGGTGTAAGGATGCTGGGAATGGTTCAACGCATGTGGAGATCCCTGCATAAGGCCAGTCAAGGGCCGAGTGACTGCAGACATATAGCTATTTGATTGTTCTCTGACATTAGCACCCTCTTCTGTTGGCATATCATTAGGCAGGTTCTTGTCTCTAATGTTCGAGAAAGGACGTTCAGATGAAATGAGCTTGGAAATACCTGGCCTCCAATCAGCTAAAAAGCCCTCATGTACATAAGACTCCTCTGCATCATCTATGTCATCATCTCCGCTGCAATTCTCTACACCAGTATATTCAGCTTGACAGTCCTGAAGTCAAGGAAAGTAAGTTAAATGATCATCTTAAAAAAACACTCCCCCAAGTATCACAGGTCCAAGCCGAGTCAAACTATATGGTTTATAAAGTTAATAATTGAACTACAAAGAAGAACATTGCACGAACATAGATTGCATAATGCAGGTTGCTTTTTAATTACAATTTTTTGAACATTTTAGAATCTTTGCTTTATGGTCTGAAAGTGTTATTCCAACCTGCAATATTGTACAATCAATTAGATGATTCAAGATCAAGCTTTAAACAAGCAACAAAGAGATCAGCTAGTTTGAATCTCAACTCTTAATAGACATCAATGCATTGGTGCAACTATTTACAAAACATTCAGATTATCTACACAATCTTTGAGATATCGAGTTATCGATCATGTTTTGAAGATCATAGATAGTAAACTGAATAATAAGTGAAAGTGTGAAGAAGTAAATGGGAATACATGTTTCCAACTTCAAAATAGTAAACAAACCTCTTTATCGGATGCATGTTGCCAATTAGTCAAATCGGCAGATTTACGCTTTCGTCTTTCTGATTCATATAGTCGCCGCTTCTCTTTCTTGGCTGCATCTTGTTTATATGATCTCTGAGTTCCAAGGGCTATGCGCCACTGCCGGGGAAGCAAGGATGGATCCCTGTGCGGGACAATAAATTTCCAGACAGACATCCAGTCAAGTTTAAAAACCTTGAGCCCCTGTGGATGTTAAAATCAGACTTGGAATTGCAAGACTATAATCAAAGGACGATGAGACATAAGTAGTACATGATTATGACGAGATTACCTCCTGAATACCTTGTATCTCTTCCGCAGTCAAGGAAGAGGTTTTCATTCTCCGGACAGCCTGCACAAAGTAGCAAAATATTTCTTATATAGTCTTGCAAATAAAAAGTAAAGAGGTCAGCAATCAAGTAACTATAATGCAAGTTAATTACCATGATGTAACTTTTCAAGTAGAACAATCTAATCAAAAGACCACCCCTTGCAATGCAATATAACCTAATAACATATCACTACTTTAGACACCCAGTATAGTTAAGTTCTTCTAACCATTAAATATTAGACATTCCAAAACCATGAAGTTCTTTTAACCATTGAACAAAACAAGATGTTTTATGGGGCAACTAAAAAGGTGACGCAAGTTAATTTAGGTCCAATTTTATAACAAAATATTTGAGAATCATGGTGCTTAATCAGAAGATGAGGAGGCAGGTACAGAAAAAGAGAAGGATGAGAGGTATCATAATTAATTTATACAATTCATTGATGAATAAAAAAATAAAACAAAACTCAAACAAATAACAAAAGGCATATATGTTCATCTTTGATTTGCTTTAGATGAGCAGATACCTTTATGGGATTTTCTGGCGCTTTAGATGAGCATCGATTTTTCTGCCTAACAAAAATCTGAAAAAAGTAAAATGAAATAGGAACTCACTGTTTAATCACCAAGAATGGTTAGATAGTGTTGCAACTAAGATGAGGATATAAGTTACCTGATGCTTAGATTTGCAAGGAAGAAAACGTTGCTGAATTGCTTTCCAATCCGAATTATATTCCATTAAGCCCAAAGCCAGTAATCTGCATAAAAATTTCAAATATAAAAACAATGAACCTTCACAAGCTTCGTTTTTCTCTTTGTTTAAATAAATGAAACTTCACATGAGCATGGATGCCCAACGAAGAATCAAGACAATCAAACAACAAGAGATCGCATGCAACTCACTCATCCTCTGTGTCAGTAAAAAGAACCCGATTTGCAACCGCCACAGGAGGTGGCTTATGTGGAAATAATGCTGGATTGAACAATGGAAAAAATCTCTGTGCTAACTTGGCAATTTCCTTATGGACTAAGGCAACTGACTGCTTTTTGGTTTTCTCAACAAGTGTAGCAGCCAATGTCTTCTTAGGTGGTGGCTGACAGACTGATGATGGCACTGCAGAGCCAGCCGGTAGAGCACTGCCTCTTAATGCTTCATTATTAGCTTCCACCATAGATGGAGAACAAGGAAGAGGGAACAGAGGCGCCTTTTCATATTGTGTAGTACAACTACTCTCCAAGTGACGTTGTCGATGCTCCTGGACAGCTGTCATAATAATTGTAAATTGTCAAATCCCATGGACATGCATAGCTAGCAAAACAAAAAAAAACAAAATATTCAATTTAAGCATACCAGAATAAACATCATCCATGTATCTTCCAACTAAATTAAACGGAGCAACATCAAGAATGGATAATACTGGGCTGCTTAAAAAAGGCACCCAGGAAGAGCACAACTGCCCATTAGAAACATGTTCATATCTTCTTCCAGGACTGGAAATATGTTGAGCATCAGGCATCTGTGTATTTGGGGAAAAGCAGACTCCATTAGCATTAAATATAGATGTTTTAGAGGTGCACTGTGTGGGGCACAAAAGGGGGACCTCATTTCGCACTGATGAAGAGACGTATGGAGGCTTGAAGCAAGAATCAGGATATGGCTTGCTTTTACAATCTAACGCTTCATCTCGTTTGTGAAGCATCTCGAGAATCAATCCCTGAATTTGAGATGCAATGTGCTGCCGAGAATGGTCAAGCACACAAAGAGAAAATATTTGAATAAGAAGTTGCACATGCTCATGTATCAAGCAATGCAACATGCCTATTTGACACGGAGTGAATCCATTGATGAAACCATCTACTGCTGCAGAGGGCACACAACTCTTGTAAATCTCAGGCATCCAAGTTTTCCCATTAAGAGTACGTATGGGTGCAATCGGCCCATTAGGCAAGATTGGTAAGAGGGGGCGCAATGGCCTCTTAGTCTGCTCTAAAAGCTTTCTTTCATATTGGACAGAGGCTTTTTGCCGTCTTTTCTGCCTTGTTTCTGGCCGCCGTCCAGCTCTTTGATTTTCCTCTGCCTGTGTCTTTTCCAATGTAGCTTCATCATAATCACTCTCAAGTGCCTCCTCAAGTTCTATTTCAAAATCCGCATCATTGTCCTCATCTTCATCATCGACATTTTCATTTTCCTGAGTTGACTGGTGATCACCATCCCCACCTTGCAAAACAGCTGCAAGAAATTTCCTATACTCCTCTTCATCGTCAACATTTTGAACGTCATCCTCATCATCTGTTTCCTGAAGAAAAGCCTCAAGTTCATCAAGAGTGAAACTGGCAAGTGAATATCGAGCCCTTGTACGCCTGCAGATAGCATCATCTTCAACATCATCCAAATGCATTACAGGCTTCTGGGAATGTGTAGCATTACTCGAGTCTCCAACCATACTATTCTTTACACTGCTCAACTGACTTTCCTTTTCTCTTTCCAATTGAGGACTAGATCCAGGTTTCCTCTTATTATGTTTCCAGGGAACGGTATTTTGCAATTCACGGAAGGTGTTACTTTGCATCACAATTTCCTCGTCACAATGCTCAGAATCTCCAACATCACAGTTTTGCAACTTAGTATTAATCTTTGATGAATTGACATCTGTAGTAACATGAGTATTTGCTCTACTATCAACAACATCACAACCCTCGATTTCAGAGCTCAAACTAGAAGAAGCCTCCAGAGAAGGTGTTTCCTTCAAAAAGGGATTGAAATCTACATCTTCTTCCTCATCCTCACCATCCTCCACTTCTTCCTCCGCCTCCTCCTCCACACCACCATCAGGTTTTGAGTGACCATTACTTACAACAGGAGGAGCATTTTGATGACCTTGGCTCCCAACCTCACTCGGTTGCACATTCTCACATGAAGACATTTTGAATGAATGATTTAATGGCAACGACCAATCCTTACGAACCCTAAATTCCTCTATAAACAGCAATTACCTAAAGTATCAATGAGATTAAAAAACTGATACTCTATAAACAGCAATTACTGAAAGTACCCATGTGATTAAAAACCGATACGCCTGTCACTACACTGAAGCACAGAACAAAACTGGAATGAATAATTACCCCAAACCTCGACTAAAAAAGACACGTGCTATAATCATCATCAACACCAATCTGGAAAAAGGATAATTCTCTTATATAACAATTAAACTAAGATCATATTTTAAATCAGTGCGTGGAAGATGAAACAACTAACTTAAACTGATTGCAAATATCATTCATCAAATTAGATGATCGCATGCCGAGAAATCAAGAAAGTGAAAGCATTGGCCTGTTAATTTATTGGTTAGGCTTAAATAATGTCAATTTTAAATCCTAATTTAACTGCATTGTAAATAAATCATCAAGAAACCTAGCTCCCAAGAGAATTTGACAAAAATAATGAGTTTAGAAGATTAAAAACCGCGAAACATTCTGCTGAAACATTTTAAAACATGAAAAATAAGAACAAATCATTCAGAAGAATGAAAAGGAAAGAGAAGAATCGTGCTCGTACCAGCGAATTGAATCGGCTGTGTGAAGGAATTTGGGAATTTAGGGCGCGGAAGACAGAAACCTGTGCAACTCTTTGTCATCCGAGGAAAGGATCCAAGTAACGGCGTCGTTTTCCTCGTACAAAAGATGAAAAGATGAGACTTTCCTTTGATGATGATCTGTTAAAAAACGAGACGCCGTTTGCCGTTTTGACGCCAGCAATTTGTTAATGCTGCTCTTACCTTCTTTTTTTCTTTTTTTTTTTTTTTCCTTTTAATAAAAAAAAAAAGCCTTTTATAATTTTGTTTGATTCAAATAAATTTTAAGGGAATTTAGCCCAAAAAAATTTAACGAAAGGAAAATGAGAATTTTTTAAAAAAAAATTCAGATCTTTTTAGTTATTATTTACAAAAATATGATAAGTTATGAGTATATAGTTATCTAAATTTATTTAGAGGCAAGTATTTATACTAATATTACCATTATCCACATCCATTATTTAGAAGAAATTAAAATCTGAGTATTTAAATAAATATTAAAAAGTTTTAAAAAAAAACCTTTATAATTATCTTAAAAGGATAAATTTTTTGAAAGTTTCTTTATCAAAACACGTATATATTTTTATAATAAAAAATTAAGAAAAAGTGAATTTTAAAATAGAATTTTCTCTTAAAAAAAATTATCATTATAATTTTATTAATATATATATATTATTACATAATTTATTTATTTATTGTTAATTCACCCGTTAAGTTGGTTTTCGATGATTTTAATATAGTATAAATTAAGATTTAAAAAAAAAATAGAATGTAAAGAAGAAGAAGGTGAGTTAATAGTTTTTTTTTTGTTCTTCAAAATGAGTATTTTTTTTTTTTCTTTTTAAAGTAAAAGGACAAAGCTAAACCCTTTTGGTTTTGGACTTGGGTTCTCTTAATTAATTAATTATTTAATTCTAAACCATTCAATCAAGTCAACATATTGGACCTCCAAAAGAATCTAATGCTCATGTTTTCTTTTTAATCTGCAATGCAGCTTATCATTTCCCTCATGTCACAGTCATAGCTTCCAATCTTCAAGTTATCAGCTTTTATTACCAATACATACCCCACTTGAAAAGTGTCTTTTCTTTTCTGCTATTTTTTCCTTACTTAAGGTTCATAAAAGCACTCTACAATAACTCATGAATCAAGGTCTTGAGAGATAAGTACAGATCATTTAGCCTTGATGCGCAGAATGTTCATCAAATTATGATAAATGATCTTTGCATGTTTGATGCAAATTGGTAATTTATTCATCAAATTTTAATCATGCAATGTCAGGAGTACAAAACTCCTGAACCCAGAAAACTTACATCTATGAAGGCTCAAAGTGCATTATACCACAGCTTTTTGTTTACCAACTTCCTTTTCTTGTGATGATAATTTTTAAAAGAAATATTGTATATGCATATTTGATCCACTACCTGCAGCTTGCTAATGCCTCTTTTGGTTCTTCCTCCATACCGCTTGAACTGCTATCTGATGAGTCACTATCAGGTTCCGAGGATGCCGAAACATCCTTCCTATTGCCTTCTATTGTCTTAGGGGTAAAACAAATGGAGGAAGGGTGATTATAATAAGGCCGTGGATGGATGGGGATGTAATTTGCATTAGTTGGATAAGATCGATAACCATATGTAGTTGGATAAGGAGTGGGAGGAAAGACATTTGGTGGAGGCCAATATACCATAGGCATGAAAGCATTTGCAGGTTGTGGTGGAAACAAGTGATGATATGGGGTTTGATTACCAAGACTCTTCTTCATCATTGTGTTTGAGACTTGTGTAGTAGTATCAGCTGGAGCCTGGGTGGATGGTGTGGACTGAAATGCTGCCATTGCATGAGTTTGAACTGTGGTGTAGCCCATGAGCCCAAATTGAGTAGCATGTGTTGAACTCGAAGGTGCTGATTGTTGAAATGGGGGTTTTGGCAAATTATGAGACTTGCTATTGGAGTTTGTCTGTCTTTTTCCCTTTGTTTTTTTTGAGGTAGCCTTCCCAGTTGATTGCTGTGAACTAGGACTAGCCTGCTGAAAAAGCAAGATAATTAGAATAAAGAAACCATCTTTTTAAGGGAAAAGACAATTGGCAATGGATTCAAGATGAGATCATATCACCTATAGAGCAGGCTCAGCTATTATTCATCACTAGATGTATCCCTCACCTTATCCACTTAATTTTCTAAAGTTAGTTCCATTGTATAATTAGGGACAACCTACAAGTGTAGACACAATTGCACATTCCTCTACTAAGCAGTGGTTTTTAGTACTCAAAAGACTCTACTGGTTCTTATGGAAATGTGATGATGTGGTTTCAACCTATGTTGCTCCGACTCTTCATTTTTTTTTTAAGTACCCATATCCGACGCATATTCGGACATAGGTATGGGAATATGACCTTCCAAGGACCTTCCAAATACATGAAAATCTTAGAAAAAATTGAACATACCCGTGTCGGACATATACCCGTGTACGACACTCACACCCGAGTTCGAGTAACATAGATTCCAACTCTCCTTGATAACATGGCACTTGCAGTACCATGCGTTAAAATTGTGACAACCAGTAAAGGAAACAAAAATCCTCAATAACTATAAATGAAATGTAGTACGATGTGATTCAGGAATTGCGATCTTACAGTGTTGGAAGCTATTGAATGTGAAAGAAACAACTCTTCACCTTCAGCATCCTTGTCTGTCCTGTAATATAAAGGTTGAATATTAAGTGAACTGCTGAACAGAATTTAATTGCAAAGGTGAGACATCATAACAGTGGCAAAGTGCAACCCTAATCCAGTATTTTATAGGGATAAATTGAAAGAAGCTGATGGTTACATCTACAAGTCCATATTAATAGTGATTCACAATGTTATGTCCTCTTCTTCCATTCTAAATGTACATGTTTGTCTTACAAGTCTACCATTTTCCGTGGAACTCCTCCTTACCTATAATACTTTTGCAGCAAGTCTAAGTTCCTGTATTTTGTTTCTCTTTGAACAAGGTCATCAGGAAAACCTGCCATGAACAAAACTGTGATGCCCAAGGCCTTGAAGAAGAAGCTCCCACTGCGAATATGGACTAGCATCGCCATTCGGCACATGACAGGTCCAAAAGACTTTAGTTTATTTCTTCCCATTTGCTGCCTGACATATCTGGAACAAATTCAGCCCAAAAATGTTGCTAGATTAGGCGCAGAACAAGTGCAAAACTATGATGTTTATAAAAAAAAAAAAACGTTCACAAGGCTGTACTCACTCATTTTGAGGAAGATTTCTTGTCCTTCCACCATACTTGATGCACAAAAATAGGCATGATGGACAGCTAGGATCAGAAGGACGCATAGCCTTCTCTTCCTTAAGTATTTGAACAGGACATAGTGTTGGATTCTGTTGATTTGGATAGAAAACCTTCCTCTGGATGCCAGGATTCTCATATAAGACATGCTCCTGTAATAAATGAATTTAATATCTTTCTTGTTACAACATTGAAAGAATGGAAAAAATCAGAGGCAATAATTTACTTGATCTGTTCTACATCCAAAGATTAAACTGAAGCAAACAATAATAATAGTTTTTTGAAGGCTGCATTGGCATCTGCCAGTGGTTAAAATATTGCATTCATGCCTTTTAGTTAGCTTTTGAACTGAAGGCCTAAAACATAGAAACACTAGGTGAATGCCTTTTAAAAACAAAGAATTTTCATTTGAAAGTAGTGTTTATTAAAAAAATCTCTGATTATAAGTTCTAATAGCAGCAACAATACATTGGACCAGTGAAGGCAACCATTAAACTATTAGCTCTGATCTGATCATAGCTAAAACTTATATATTCGAAGCAGCTATATTAGTAGCAAGCAAGCAGAAGACAATTCACTAACATTAGAAAACTAGATTGCTTACCCCTGGATTCTTTGGAGACACATATGGATCCCCCTTCCTTAAAATGCTGAAGTGATTGAAGTCTAACTCATACATATCTTCACATCCATGCCTTATGCCAAGGGATGCAAAAACAATGATCTTCCTTATGGTGTGTGACTGAGCATTTTTCAATAAAAGGGCATCTGATTCTAGTATTTTCTTTATTTCTTTTGGACAGAAAGGAACTTTTGAAGGTTTCTTATTCCATGATGTCTTTCCAGATACCATATGACAAGTCTCTTGCCCAGAAGGTGGCATATCTGCAGGAGACTTTTTTCCTCCATTTTTTTCTGTTTCCTTGTTGTCATACTTCAGATTGCTTCTGTTAAAAGGTACTTGTATATCCTGTAGGCCAATACCTTCCTCATGAGGTTCTTCTTCACGAGTACTTCTTAGATTCTCTTCACTTTCCCTATCCTTATAACCAGTGTTGGAATCATCCTCTTCATAATATTCATCTTCATCATCACTCTCATCCGTATCCTCATGATCTCCAGCAATTCCATTGTCTTTAAATTTATCAAAATGTGAAAAGTGGGTCTCATCCATGCTCATCCAGTTAACCAACCGGTCTTCCTGATTTTCATCAATGTGAGGCATGTTTGGTTTGTCATTTTCTGCCTTAGAAGACATTTCAGTTTTGATACTATTTCCATCTTCAGTTCTACGACTATTTATTTCCATCTTCTGTCTTTTGAACCTTTTTAAGCTTCTTTCTCTGGTATCAAGACAGCTGACCTGTGAGAGTAGAATTTTGTTTGGATTGAGCTAACTAGTTCATCCTTACGATGATTATCTTAATCTAGATTTCTTTTTTTTGCCATCACAGAAATATTTGTTAGACAAACTCATTCAATTAGTTGCTTTGAACATGGAAAGCTGCTAAAGTTTAGTTGCTTTGCATATGCAGACTTGCATTTGAAAATGAAAAAACAAAAGATATAACTATGAATTACAATACCATGTTTCATTAACAGAATTTTCATTGAAAAAGTCCATTGGATCATTTCTCAAAGACCAAGAACTTGAGAAGGCAAGAAGAGAAAAGTTAATCCAAAAATATACAACTTAAATGCCACAGAAGCTCTCCTACATGTATTCTTGAGTAATTTAATGGCTCCTATATCAAAATTAATGTCCATCCTATTACAAATAGACAATATTATTTGGCTTGTGAATGAGAAATGAGAACAGCTTCCTGGAGAGGCATTAAACAAATGCATAATAGCCAAAGCAAATACATTTATTTGTGGAAAATGATGCATATTATTGAGATCAAAATGACTAGGTTATAAATTGCAATGTAAAGTACAAATGATTTATTAAAGAGTTGGGGAGGACAATAAAAGCAGATTAAACAAAACACAAAATAAAAAATATGGAGTGGGGAAGCCATACTTGTTCATTTGTTAGAAGAGATTCCTTATCCCTTTCTTGTATTTGGGCTTCAAGTGATGATATTCTCTCCATAAGCTCTGCATTTTTTGCTCTCTCTCTTTGCAATTCAGCTGCAATCTCTGCAATGACATTTACAGTACTCTCACCCTTCATTCCTTGCTCTATCGCACACATTGCAGAAGCATTGACCAAGCTAGCGCAGGATTGAAGTTCCACCATTAATGGAAATAATGAGCTGCTCCGAAAATGAATAATCTAATTAAAGCTTTGAATCAAATATCATAAAACTAAAGCACCTTCCGAGGAAAACCTCAGATAAAAGCTTCAAAAAATAAATAAATAAATAAATATAGTCACATCCAAAAGCAAATTATAAAACTCGAGTATATATCCATGAAGTAAACAATGCAAGGATCGCTAAAGTATGCTACTTGAAAGGGAAAACTCACATCAGAAAGGTGGTTCTGAAACCGAAAGAAAGTAGATTGGTTTAGTTTACTGTTTGGTGTTAAGATTGTTAAGTCAACATGAAGAAAGACCAAGTGACCAACTATTTCTATATGAAAAAGGAGAAAACAAGGGAAGTTTCTCTTGAATACAAAGTCAAAAACTGTCAAAGTTGAAGCAATTAACTTGTTTACTTATAAACAAGAAAAAGTCAATAAGACGACTAAGAAGTAAGGGAAGGCAATGAACTGATCTTTATAGGGAAAGAGAGATGAGTCTTTGGCGTTTGGTTTTCGTTTCAGTTCTGTAAAAGAAAGAATGGTGGCGAGCAGTGAGGCATGCAACCCCACGTGCGTCTCTTTCTATCTGTCTACTTTCTTTTCCTTCGTTTTTTTCTTTTTTCTTTTTTTAATCTCAAACTAAAAAAGATTAGAAATAATCTTAGAAATGAAAAAAAAAAATAATAAAAAAATAGCATTTATGTTTATATCTTAGAATATGTAAAGTCCCCAAGTTTATTAGATTATCATTTGTTTGTTCATTTGACAGCAATTTTCGATTTAACAAAAGTTGCATTGTCTTGTTATATAGTGGTGAGGCTGTGCCCCCATTTTTAAGCATCCGAGGCACTGGATTATATACATATAGAAAAAAACAAAAACTAGAAATGTAAATTATACAGCTAGAATGGATATAAGAATTTACCTACTTCCAAAATAGGACACAGATAAAAAAGGTAGTGGGAGAATGTCAATGGCTACCCTTTTACCTGACCCAATACTCTTGGAAATGATCAGATCTCTGCAACTATTTTTTTCCTGGTTTATGTATATCAAGAATCTAACCATAGATCACCTGTCTTCCATTGTGATGATCCAATTCCCTGGTCATTTGCCATTTTAGGAATTTGAGAAGTGGACTGAATTTTGGTTTATGTTGATGTGCATGAAAGAATCTGCAGATTTGCTTATTGAATACTATAATTAATATAGATCTCCTCTGAAAATATAAGTACCATTTGAATCCAATTAGCTTGCTATGAAATTGATTCCAAAATGCAGGAAAACTTCATCCATATTCATCTAAATTATCCATGTGTTCCAATTTGCTCAGAACCATTATCAGAACAAAAACCTTTCATTGATGAGCATAATCTTAGATATATAAGCACCCCTTTCAATATAAATTGATAATTAATGTGGTCACTGTATTGAACTGGTGAAGGCTTATTTGAAGGTCATAATTTAAAAAATTTACCCCAATTATGACTACATAAATGCAAAATGACTGAACATGGGTTATTATGGTTATGATTACTGAAATAAAAAAGATGGAAACTTGCTGTCTGTCTTGACTAGGGAGCAGAGCACTTCCTTTTCCTAGGTATAAAGAAAATGTGTGCACACGTGCATGTAATTGCTTAATGGGGGTTTACAAATACAAAATAGAAAATAGAAAAACAAGCTCACGTGGAAAGGTAACTTAAATGGTTGTCTCTAATGCAGTTTCTGTCAGGGGAATATGAAGCTTAAACCTTGGATACCCTTTAAACAAATATTTCATAAACCAGATTCTTTTATAGTTCATGATGAAGTAGACGAATCAGCCCTTGTCTGATCTAGCACAAACACACTCTGAAATAGGGCAAGGCAGTATTTTTATCAGAAAAGGTTGCCATAGTTATTGAAAAAGAGGACAGCCAGGATAATATCAGAATTGTTAAGATATATTCTCCTTAGGGTTCTGTGAGAAATGTGCTGGTGAAGAAGAAAGGAGTTCTATAATAATAATGACTACACACATTATTTTTGATTCACTGCCTTTCTTTCTGGTTAAAATGGGTAAATATTAAGAACCCTTGTAGCTAAAGAATTGCAAGTGGCACCTGGGGTGGTGTAAGATACAATTTGTTTTTGTCTAGTGAAGCGTGTTTGATAAGGTTGCCTCTTAATAATTATGATATTTACGATATGCAATCATCGGATACCTTGTGTTAATGTTTGTGTTTTCCCTTAATGAAATGGGGACTCTGAGAGCTTTAAGCAAAGTATTTAAAACGATACAAGTACTCTTGAACATCAAACTGAAGCAGACAGTTCAATCTTTCTCGCCCTCTAAGAGCATCTCTCAGCCTTTACTTGCTATATGCTACTTTATTAATTAAACCTCAATTAACAATGCCAATCACAAATAAACTAAAACAAAGAATTTATTTATTCTTTTCCAATTGGAGATGAGTGTAGTAGTAGTAGTGTACCATAACAATTTCTTGGCTATTGAAAACTTTTTCCCTTGATGTGCACCTATTTAATTTGTTCCATAAAGATAGAAGTATAAATGATACTAAAAATGTACTAATAAAATGAATTTGGAGGTAGTTCAGGGATTTTGTTAATAGCACCGATTTTAATTTGCTCTTTTTATATATCTTGTAACTTAGGGTCGAGTTTGGACACTACTCTAGTTCTACCAAAATTAGTAGTGAACTTTTGCTTTGTGTTGCTACGTAAGCCTAGTTTAGTATTGCTGTTAGAAAAAGCTTGGGTTGAAAAAATATGTTTAAAAAGTGTGGTGAAAAACTTTTAAGTGGTTAGCATTGCTGTGAAAAAGTGGTGCAGAAAATTGAAATGTCAAAAAAGATATGTTTAAAATAATAAAAGTGTAGAGATATGAGGATAATAAAATCATTTTATGTAAAAGTCAGCTTTTAAAGCTCAAAAACTATATTTTTTGGCTTTTTGGTTTGGCTTTTCAAATCATAATTTCAACAGCAGAAGCCAAATTTGTTTTATCTGTTTAGCATTGCATTTGCGAAAAAAAGTAATTTTTAACCTTAAAAGTTGTGCCAGAAACAATGCTAAATAAGGCCTAAGTGAACTTTAAGCATAAGAAAACACACTAAAAAGTAAAAAGGGCCAACATCCGGGGCCAGTTGGGGATAACCCTATGGTTAGGGCCAATCTATCTAAAATCAAAGATATCCCTTCATAGATCAAAACTAGACCTGTTCATGGACCGGGCCGTGGCTCGGAAAATTATTTTTTTCTTTGTCCAAGTTCATTCGGGTCGGTCCGTTTCACTATTCAGAAATATTAAAATATTATTTTTATATTAATATATATATATATATTTTTATAATTAAATTTAAATAAAATATATTTTTTATTTAATAAATAATAATTTAGGCCGGGCCAGGCCGAATTACAAAAGACCTTGCCCAAACTCGACCCAATACGAGCCGGACCTACCGGGTCGAGCGGGCTACCCGGCCGTGAACAGGTCTAATGAAAACCTAGATTTGTGCTTTATTATTATTTTCTTTTTTCCCATCAGTTTCTATTGAAAAATTATTATTTCTAATTGTTTACCAAAAATTTAAAAAAATTAAAATAATGGATAGACATCTTTGAACTTTGGGTTTTTTCCGTCTGAATTTGAGCAAAATCTGAATAAAGTAATCAGGCCCAAGCAGTATTCCATTTCACCCTTCAGCTTTTGCTATGGTCCTATGGATATATATATATATATATAAATAGCCCATTAGTTTAATGATATGGATCCATAAGTTTCAAGCCTAAAAAGACAGGAAGTGGAAAAAAGGGCCATGGAGTGAGCCCAGATTCTTGTTCTTGTAAATTGCAAAGATTTCCTTTTCAATTTGCTATCTTTGACAACTCAACTTTATAAATAGAGTACAACTTTTATACTAAAATCATTTAAAAAATTAGGTTTCTGGACACCAATAAAATTACATTTTGAAAATCTTAATAACCAATCAAAAATGGCACTGAAAAGGAAAATACAATTGAGAATAAAGTTGTGACTATAAAAAAAGAAAGAAAAAGAAAATGTTAATTAATGTTTAATGGTAATGATTAAAATGATATTATATATATATATATATAAATATAATTAATGCAATATTTTTTTTTCAATTCAATAAAAATATTGTATTAAATGCAAAAAAATATTTAAATAATTCTTAAATAATTCTTAATCGATTCATATAGATACTGGTTAAGCGAATTAAAAAAAAAAAGATATTGTTCATCTTTGATTTTTTTTTTCTTTTAAAAGTCATTATTTCAATTGGACGGATAAGAAATGAGAATATAAGAACAAATGAACTTTAACCAATAACCAATGCCATCAAAACCATGGGGCCTCAAAATATCCCAAAGACATTTATATCGTTTATAAAATTTCTATATATATGAAAAAAAAAAAGAAAAAAAAAAAAGAGAGAAATGAATGGTTCTAAAATTTTTTATGCTTAATTTGAGAGCCCCATCAAAGGGGGACTTGAAAGTCATTTTCTTGCAAAAAGGCAAACCCCCCCATGAGCATGACATCTTCGGCTACAAAGAGCTCTCTCTCTCTCTTGGGCTTTGTTGTCTAGTTGTGTTATCCTGAGTCCTGACCCCATTTTCTCCATCCATCACCGTCCATCAAAAGCAAATTTGGTTTGGAGTTGGACCCCCCTCCAAACCAAATTGGATTAGAAAAATATTTATAAACAATAATCCGAATCGGACCGAATTGGATTAAAAAAATATTTATCCAAACTCGATTCAGTACAGGCCGGATCAGGCGAGTTGTCCGACCCTTGAACAAATCTAGTACAAAGCAATTAGACTTTTATTTTATTTATTTTTTAAAAATATTAGTGGTACTTATAAATCTACCGGATTTTTAGACATGGACATAAATGGTTAAATTTCTAATCATTAGCAGTGAGTAAGCTTGCAAATTACAAGAATATTTTGGGAAATAAACAAAAAATTTCAAAACAAAGGCTCAACCCTGGTTCATTTTTTGAGTTATTGTAACATCATAATGGCCCATTAAATGGAAAATTTTGTCCAACAATTCTTGATTAAGTAAAACATAATTTATTTTTTTCTGAACTTAATTTGTACCAAAACTACCATTAAAGAGAAAATGGTAACACACTGCAACTTTCAAATCTCAATTCAAGAACAGAATTCTTTTAGGACCCCTCAATTCAAAATCCTGCTTGCTTGAGCTCACTCGCAACTAAGTTGACTCATCTGTGTCGCCTCAGCCGAATCATTGCTCAAGTAAAAAAAATATTTAATAATTAAGTTGGTTTTCGCTCTTTTTCGAAGTGGCTAACAAATTGGTTAACCATAGAACCCGGTTTGGCTCCATACTGCATCCCTGACCCGCCTCATGTCCCGGCCTTTGAGGGTCCGGCCCACGCCTTCAAAAACCGAAGCCCCACCCGTTTTGTTACTCCGAGCGTACTCACGCGCCAAGTACTCGTGTGGGGGCATCATCTCCGACTCACCATCATCCGAGTCATGTATCGACTCCACCGAGTCGACCCTGTAAATCTTCCTCCAGTCAGGCACGTTCAACGGTGCTGACGTGGCCATATGCTGCCCACGTGGCGAAGCTGCGGCCGCCACACTATCATGGCCACGATAGTGATGCACGATCCTAGGCTTCGTCGAAGAAGAATCCTCGAAAGCTAAGGAAAGCCCGCCCACGTGGCGATCACCTCGGGGAATTCGGCGACGGCCCCCTCTCATATCGAAGTTCCCATTCTCACTACTCTCAGCCTCAGCGCGTGGACTCCATTCGCTCTGAGAATTATTGATACTCTGGTCGTCTCGGTCTGCGACGTTATCAACCATCGACCAGACATCTTCCTCCCCAAGTTCCGTTTGGTCCGTGACAGTGTCCCCTTGACTGTGCCCGTAACTGTAACTTCCTAGAAACCGTTCGCTTCTGCTGGTGGCAAACCGCCGGCCTTTCGACATGAAACAATCAAATAGTATTGAATATAGCAAAAATCAAAAAAAAAAAGAAAAGAAAAAAAAACCCAAAAACAAAATAAAAAGAAAAATCTATTCTAAGAGAGAATCAAGAAAAGAGGGAGGTAAATATTAATTGGAATCCATTAGAGAAGAGACTCGAACATAAGGAGGCTTAGAAGGGGAAGCTATGTATATATATAGCATTTTGGCAATGAGACAATGGAAGCCATTCATTTCATGTGAATTTCGACTTCATTTTGTCTTCATTTCATCTCTCCACTCCCCACTTCTAATCAGATTCATGGTGAGAAATAGAATGACGCTAAGACTGGCACGAAACTGTAAAAACAAATAGTATTATGAATTGAAAACAAAAAGAAAAGAGAGAGAGAGAGAAGAAGAGTGTGTTCACGCGCTGTTATGAACCAGGTGGTTGGAGGAAAATTTTGGAAGTAAACGACAATTACCAAATCTGAATTTTGGATAATGATCCTCATTCCTTATTAATATAACTTCACAGTTCAGAGATTTTTGTTTTTTCCTTTGTTTTTTTTTTTTTTTTTTTTAACTTACAAATTGAAACAGTAAATAAAACTAAAATATTAATTTTCATGGACAAAAAATACCCAAGTTATATTTTTTTATTTATATAAAACCATTTAAGTTTGAATAAATAATATACATTTAAACTATTTGTTAAAAACAAAATGCATATTATATAATAAGAAGAATCTTAAGTATGTGTAGTACTTGATAATGAAATACTATAGGAAAACAATGTTGGTTAAATAAAATAAGGGGGGTGATGAGTAAATTAACATTTTTTTTATAAGAGTCACATAATATAACAAAGTTAGTAATTAATTTAATGATTAAAAAAAGAATATGGGAATTTCCTTTGATACATAAATAAAATTTCAAATGACGTTGATTAGATATATCCACGTCAGATTTCATTCTCTTCTTAAAGTAGTGGAGCCCACACCATAAAACCTATCTATCTATGTATCTTGTTTGACTACGTCAATTCCATACAAAAAGGGTCCCACACTCCACGTGGGTGCTTCCCTTGACCCTTTGATCCTCCAACACGTATACCATTAAACTTAAACGGGTCACACAACCTCTAATCATGCCACGTGGCTAAATAGTAACGGGCTAAAGTTTTTTTTTTTTACTAATAAAAAAATATTGAGATGTTGTGGGAGAGGAAGAGGGCTAAGGGCTAAGGCTAATGATAGTTACAATAAATAAATAAATTAACCTTCCATTATTGATGGTTTAGGGCTTAGGGGATGTTAAACAAGATTATTTAATATTTGAATTTTGGTAACAAATATCTTAAAAATATTCTTTAAGGTTATTATATATAATAATATTTTTAATAAATTCATTAAAAATAATGAATAAAATTATATTTAATATAATATTTTTTACTATAAATATTATATTAACTAACTTTAAACAGTATCCTTAACAAATCCCTTAATTTTTTATATAATTTGGATGGTTTAAAAGTTAAATTAATCCCACTTGTGGGTGGGGCCTTTTTGTAGGACCCAACAATTTGATTGTCGTTTTTGTCAAAGTTTAAACAATAAAAACCTTATCCCCATTTCACAAGTTTAAACAATAAAAACCTTATCCTCATTTCACCATCATAAAAAAAACCCTCACAAATCACAATCATAAGCCCCAATATAAAGCCCAACAATGAGGCTATATGATTTTATTATATATATATATATATAAAAGAAGTTATAGTATAAAAAATAAAAAATATTATAGATATTAAAATTTGAACATAAAATTATTAGATGTCACTTCTTTACACATAATATGTTACTTAATTTCTTTATGTATAGCTATGGTTTGAAATTAAAATTGTTTACATTCAATGATTAGTACATAATCTTGATTTTCTTTATTTATAGAAAAAGAATTGTCCACTCTTTGCTCTTTTGGTTTGGGGTATTTTCTCTTTTAATGAATTCTTATTTTTGACATAAACTCCTTGAAAGATCTACAGTTAGCAAGACTTGGAAGAATCTGTAATTGATGAATCAAATAGTGACTGTGTAGTATCGTATATGTACCAATATAGTTGTAAAAAAACAGCAACTCTCACTGTCAATAATTGTAGTGGCGTGCTATCAGGACCCTCACTAGTTTCTCTCCCTTCTGTTGGATTTATAGTGGAAGGGTGGACCTCGGTTTGCAGGGACCGGACCTACCCCCTGGACCCATTTCCACTAGTTGGGTTTCGCCAGATTGTGCACCCTGACCCAGCTCTGGCTAGTCTTGGATCCATCATTGTTAAATCAGCATCCTATGCTAGGTTAGCTTTGTTAATCGGACGGTCACTCTTTTTTCCCCCTTGTAGTAACTTCAAAACTTTAGGTACATATATATAATAGAATAGAACTTAAGATACTCAAAATAAGTACTACTAACTGAGATACATACCTTAAACTTAACCTCCCATTTCTCTTGCTAATTATCAGTACAAAGTGATAGAATCAACATTTATTTTATATATATATATATATATATATATATATATTTTAAGAGTTGAATTTTGATCATCGAAACTAAGAATTCAACGCTTTACTAATGGATCAAATAGTTCTTAGCGTATCAACATTTCGTAAATATTGTAGGATAGAAATGACAGGGAGCTAAGCAAGTGCATGTAATATGTTGATGTTAGTAATTTCATATCACAAAGCAAATGTTATAATTATTAACTGATTAAAAGAAGACATATCCTGCTGTTGACATCCAAATTAATTCCAATCACGCCAACCCTATAGCTAATCATGGGGGATTATCATTCCTATCAATTGGCGGCTATAAAATAAACTATCCAATAACATGAGAGCTGCTCATTGACATTTAAAAATTCCATAGAGAGGCAACAATGTGGAAGTTAGATGTATAAAAAAAAAAATAGCCCCCCCCTAAACTCCCCGCATGAGTCATGACCCACCAATAGTGTCCTTATACACCAACACACTACAGCCCAAAACACTTACCATAATCAGCAAAAGCAGATTATGTCATGCATTTGGGATCTCTCTATCGCAATAAATATAGTGTTTCCATAGCCTTGGGTGCCAAAGACAAGATCTGGGGTACTGTGTCATTTTTTGGCAGAATCAAAATCTCACATGCTGCTGCACTTGCCAGCCACCACCATCCCTCTCTCCGCAACAAATCCAAAAGCCTTAGCATTTATGATTTCAATGCATATGATCTTATGGTTTACAAGTGTGTGCTTTTTTTATATTGGAGAGACTGAAATATCAGATAACTTTTGGTAATTCTCTTGATTTCTAGCTATATACCATTTGATGGCAGTATATATATTCTATAATAATGCATGCAAGCCCCGGTTAGATCCGTTGGATCAGAGGTTTGGTAATGATTGTAGTGGGGAGTGAGGAGGAATCAGAGAGGGATTATTTTTATGAGTTTAATAAGTGTGAAGACTGAAAAAGTCACGCAGTCTGTGATTAGTTTAAGAAAGGGTTTCCAACTTTGATGTACAATAGGGAAGAATCAGCAAAGTTTAGTTGGGGTTTTGTCGGGAAGTGAGGCTTAGAGTTGTCATGAGGCCAGCCAATGAAACGAGATTCTTGCACGAGCTACTCAATCAAATGTTGCAGGGCAGTGGGCTCCATTGTTTCTAGAACTAAACTACAGGGCCACGTCTCATAACAGCGAGTGCAAGACAATTAATTTCCATTGTAAAAACTTGCATGAAAATAAAATATCGTGTGGCTGACTCTCATGTTTTAACAAACACATGGATGTTCCAGTGAGGATTGAAGACTAAACAGTAAAAATTAAAATATCATGGTACTTTGGTAGTTCCTGTTTTTGAATTGTCTAACAAGTGTAAGATATTATGAAATGGAAATACGTACGTACGTACCTGTATAATTAAATTTCTCTTTAGTATAAATGCAAGTTGATCGAGAACCGGAGGTGGTGGGATGGGATTCTATCTTTAGGCATGCCAGATTGAACAGCAATAATCACCAACTGATCCCTATCCGGAATTGTATCTTTCAAGTACATATGCATGTGGCCACACGTCTTTGATGGTGCCATAACAAGGGCTTGCTACCCTTCAAATGGATGGTGCACTGATATTAATTATATATTCACCCTTTGCCATCAAATACCTCAACTATCTTATTCTCTTGGGTTCATCAATTACTAAAATACAATTACAATATTCAATGTTTGGGTATACAATTAATTCTTTTCTTGACTTTGGGATTAATTGTTGATATTCATTACTGAATCCCAAAGAAGTTGTAATAACAAATGAAATTACATTATATATCTTGATGTTAATATAGCTGCTAGCTACTGACTACTGAGAGTCGTTGACACATCATAGTATATATACCTATTCCTTGAAAAACTAGATAGGAAGGGATCTAGATGGACCAGCAATATTTCCCTAGCTCACTGAGCGTGTATACTACTGTTCACTTGTTCTTATACTTCTTACAGTACTGACACCACCACCTGCATTTGTTGTAGCCCTGCCTGACCATGTGAAAATAGCGGTTGTTCTTGGAGGGATTGGAATTCTTAGATTTCCTAATCTTTTCTTTTTCACTTTTTTTTTTGTGTGGGGTAGAAGGGGGAGAGAGTGATCTGTAACATCCCATCTCACATTGGAAAACTTTGAGGATCCTATGATATATATGTAAAGACTTCAACCTATACTTGTGAAACGTCTTTTGTAAGATAAAATCGTGAAACTTTCGGATCGATTATTTTCTGTTCAGTTACCTTACAACTAAGATTCTTCATATATGACATATATACTTCTGTTGAATTGCAGCTATATATCTTCCATTATTTTCCAAGACAACCTGATGGCAAATCCCGGTATATCTGTATTGAAAAAAAAACCCGTTACTAAAACAATGAACCAATCTTAACCAATTATCTTAATCAATAATTAGTGTCTCTCTCTCTCTCTCTCTCTCCATGAATTCCAAAAGGTCTCAAACAAGTTTTAGATGGGTTTAAATTCACTTTCACATTATGTTATTACAACTCGTGTAGTTGTCTCAATTGACTGATACATTCAAATTAGTTATAATGACAGTTAACAGAAAGTATAACTTTGCATGAGGATTTATATCAGTGAAGAAGTGCAAGTGCTCCTCCCACTTGCATGGTGTGGTGCCTGCCTAGACCTTGTGGTTCTGGACTTCTAGTGCTGGTGGCAAGTCCATTTCTCATTGAAGTGGGGTTTCCTTCAATCATGAAGCTATGCACTATGGCTCTTGTTTGGCCTATCATTTGATAATTGTCACTAGGCCCCAATTCCAGATCAAATCAAGCTCACTGCTCATGTTCTGCTGCATGCCTAATTAAACTAATTAAAGTTGGTCATCTTTTATTTTGATTAAGGGTTTCATCTAAATTATATATCTGATACATACACCAAATTACTTCCCTTATCTCCTTTTTTGCCAGAAACCTCTTCCTTAATTTTTAGTTGCTTGATCTTGAAACGTATACTTCACTGTTCTCTTCAAATGAATCTTGGCACTTGTACTAGTCATAAATTATGCCATGATACATATATTTCTCATACTCATATATGATCATACTCATATGCTGCAAGTTTGTGGATCTTAATTAGTTCTTCATACCCTATATATTTAGGTGAATATCCTTAACCTTTAGTCACCTTCTCATTAATTACTTTTCAGCCACAGAATTAATTAATTAGAACTTCATATATGTAATTGAACTCATGTTAAATGCCTTTATATGGCTAGAACCAACAAATATAAGTTAAACTTAATTTTCTCAAATCTCAATATGGTTCATATATAAATCTAGTTTGACTTGCAAGAATCTGTGGATAATTGATTTTTCTCACTTTACTTTCATTTGTTTTCAAAAGATAATTAATCTAAAGGCTAAAGCCATATCCCATGTGTAATGTATATATGAATTAGTGAGTTTCTAGACTTAATTCATGTAATCTTTCTAGATGGTCTCAATTTGCTTAATACAAGAATCAAATTTAAGATTCTTTTTCACTCATAAAAGTGAAACTGCTGTCCAATTCAAACATCTTGTTTGCTAAATGATCAGTTACTTTTCTTATCTGTCATTTAACCCACAATACAGCAAGGTGGGCAATTAGTGTTAATTGTACCCTGATTTGGACTTGAATTCTACCTAAAGGATCCTTGTTCCATCTTTACTAACATTAGTTTTAACCCCTCGAAACACACATCTTTAAAAAAAAAAAAAAATTATAGTGTGGTATAAACAAATATTTTTTGAGATCAGGAATTAATACATAAGCTAACCAAATTGCATGGTTTCATTCCATTGTAAAAGATCAGGAGAAAATATGTGATTTGTACTTGATCAGGCCTACTCATATTTCTCTTAAGAACAAAATTTAGATATTTGAACTTCAAACTTTTCGCTTCTATAAAATAAAAGAGCAATTATTTCACCATCAAACCAAAACCCCGTGTAATCACAGCACATGCCCCATGGCCATGAATCTATGCGCATCATTATGATCTCAAACTTCCACCCACTTCCACTGGCTCGGTATGTCCAAGTTAGGTACAAATTATTGATAGGCATTTCAGCCCATGTAAATCAGCCCAAAGCAATCATTAAAGTCTGGCTGAGGCTCATAAATTGCTTCCTAATTAACCCGTGAATTTTGGACACGACATGTCGCGTCTGACTCTTAACTGTACTGGATATTTGGAATTTTTCATATAACAGTTGATAATGAAGCTTGTAAAATGCTGGTTGAGTTGTGCTAGAGCCTAGATGACATGATAGCACCCAAACAAACTACTACTAATCATATATAGGGATTTGGCCATCAAGAGTCTTACTACTATAAATCTCAACTTCTCATAGACAAGTGGCTTTACATGGGTCATGGGGGACAAGATTGGACTTCACTGAGATATATATCTTATATCTTTAAGCTGATGATGAATGTCCAATGCCAATGGCAACTAGAAATCAAGGTATGTTTTCAATGTGAAACAATGCATGATATGAAGACAAATAATTGTAGACATGAAAGTTAAGGGAGGTGGGTCTACGATGATGTGAACAAGAGGGACAATGATCACGTCTTGGCATCTAAAATTGTCCTTTTCTTTTCTGTAATAAATAAGCATCTAAATCTTTTATTTGTTTTTTTTTTCTTTCTTGGAATTTGGAAATGAACCCAAAGTTTGTCAACAACTTCGGCAAGCAATTCCACTCGCCTTGTCCCCACAAGCACAATAAAAAGAATGGTCTAGCCATAAAGAAGAATTAATTTGATCAAAGGTATGGAAGAGCAACCTTATCCCCCCGTTTTGCAATGAAGATTGATCTCCAAAAAGCTTTTGATTCATTAAATTGGGACTTCATTCTCACTGTTCTATCAGTTTATGGATTGCCTGATAAGTTCATAGGATGGATCAAGGCATGCATCACTTCCCCAAAGTTCTCAATTTCTCTTAATGGGGGATTAGTAGGGTACTTTGAAGGAGCAAAGGGGTTAAGGCAAGGAGACCCTCTCTCTCCTTATCTTTTTGTCATTGCTATGAATGTTTTATCCAGACTTCTGGATGCAGGGGCTCTTCATGGAGTTTACAGCTACCATCCTAAATGTCACAGAATCAAACTTACTCACCTGTGCTTTGCAGATGATCTGTTGATTTTTGCAAAGGGTAACTTGGATTCTGTTGTGGGCATACAGGGTATTCTCCATTACTTTTATACCATTTCTGGTTTGCAATTAAACCCTTCCAAGAGTGAAGTCTTCTCCTCTGGTGTTAGTAGGACCACTCTACTTGAGATGCAAGAGTTGACAGGGTTTAAACTTGGCAAACTACCTGTTAGGTACCTTGGGGTCCCTTTGGTCACAAGAAGACTCTCTGAAAAGGATTGTTCTCCTTTGATCGACAGAATTACTCAGAGAATCAATGGCTGGGCAGCACGCATGTTATCCTATGCAGGAAGGCTTCAGCTCATTCAATCTGTTCTTTTTAATGTGTCCAATTTCTGGTGCAGGCACTTTGTATTGCCTAAGGCTGTCCTTAAAAGAGTTAATCAATTATGCAGCAGGTTCTTCTGGAAAGGAAGAGATGACTCAGCTAAGGGAGCAAGAGTCAAATGGAGTTCCATTTGCTGTCCAAAGTCAGAGGGGGGCCTTGGATTAAAAGACTTGGGAATATGGAATAAGGCTTGCATTATTTAGCACCTATGGGCACTTCTCTCTCAGGCAGATTCATTGTGGATTGCCTGGCTTCATGCCTATGTGCTGAAAGGAAGAACAGTGTGGCAGGTTCAACCTTCCCCAGGAAGCAGCTGGACATGGCGTAAAATGCTTCAGCTGAGGGCTTTGGCTTTGAGGTTCACCTCCAACCAGAATGGTGCTCTAACTTGGAAGTTCCCTGGGAACAGATTTATGGTGGCTAAGGTCTGGAATGATCTCAGGCCTAGGCAGGACAAGGTGGAGTGGGATAAACTGATCTGGTTTCCATTTCATATTCCTAAACATGCACTGGTAGCTTGGATGGCTATATTGGACAAACTGCCTACAAAGAACAGATTGATGTCATGGGGCATGGAGGTGGATGGCAAATGTGAGCTATGTCA
Source organism: Fremontodendron californicum (assembly GCA_030761205.1). Taxonomy (NCBI): domain Eukaryota; kingdom Viridiplantae; phylum Streptophyta; class Magnoliopsida; order Malvales; family Malvaceae; genus Fremontodendron; species Fremontodendron californicum. The sequence continues at coordinate 745,895 of JAULJL010000027.1, forward strand.
AACTGAGCAAGAAACCCGGAATCATATATTTTTCGAATGTGACTATTCAAAGGAAATCTGGGGGCATATACTATGTTTATGCCAACTTCATAGAAGCATAAGGAGCTGGCAAGCAGAGCTGCAATGGGCAGTAAACAGAATCAGAGGAAAAACTCTCATTTCTGTTATTTTGCGTTTATCATGGAGTGCCTTTCTTTACTCGATCTGGAGGGAGAGAAATAATAGGTGTTTTAATCGCCTTCAATCCACACAAGGAGCCATCATTGAGCAGATAAAAGAGATCATCAGAATGCGATTGTTGGGGCTCAAGAACATTAGTCCTGATGAAGTGAACCGAAGATTGGATGCAGATTGGGGACTGTCTCTTTTTTCCTAGGATCTTTGTCAATTCTGGTATAGCTTTAAGTATTGCTGAAGTATGTTGCTATTGTTCCCTGATTGATTAGTGGTCTTAAGTTTTGTTCAAGTATTGTTTAAGTATGTATAGCTTTAAGTACATGTTGCACATGATGTTGGATGTAGCAGTTTAACTGCTTTCTGGATAAATAAAACACTTACTTATCCAAAAAATAAAAAGAATTAATTTGATCATGCGCATTGGCATAATGGCATTTCGGATGGACAGAAAAATGAGGCTGTAATTTCAGTTTTGCATCTTAAGCAACATTGCCAAAATCAAATTACACGAAGTTACAGTTTCGTGTTCGGACAAGGGAAAAAAGGGTTTTCTCTTTTACTTGCAGAAATTTTCATGAGAAATATATATAGCTCGAAAGGCTTTCAGAATTTATGTCAAGGGAAAACTAGCGTTTAGGATGCTGCGACCTGATATCAAACAAAAGAATTGTCCATTGAAAAATAAGGAAACTAAAGGAAGATATAAAATGGAGCAGTTTTTGAATCATATATTGATAAAATCTAGTAATTGTATCAGTTATACATATAGGCAGAGATTCTTGCTTGGCAACAGCCAGGAGTGGGAGTGTACTTTGTGAAAACAAACTTGATATATGTGATGAGAAGCATCTTTCATCAGAGTTGAAAGTCAGGTTCCAAGAAAAGGAAGCACCTTGCAACAGCAGATCTTGTGTCTGTGTCTGGTAAGAAAACCTCTAGAGAAGTATAGCTTTTAACAGGACTTCCAGGGCCATAATCCTGCTCTTTGGAATACTGGCTCTTCAAAAAATATTGAGAAACCTATAGTTCGCCAATCTGTTGACTTGTATTGTGTCTGTGCCATTGAGCTTTCTCGCTTTCAGTCCTGGCTTCCGAAAGCTTTGCCTTCAAAGTATTCTTCTCGAAGCCTCTTGGCCATTCAATGCTCCCTTTCATGCCTCGAGCTATGTGTGGATTTACCAAGTCTAAAGAGCTACACTGCCCCATTGGCTTCTGGTGCTTAAGTAGTCCATCTTTAATAGACTTTCTATTTGGAAGATTTCTCCCCAGACTGGAAAATGTTCCACTTGAAAGCCTTCCATTACCCTCATCAGATATTGCTTTATAGGATCCACAAAGCTTTGCAGAAGATGTCTTCCACTTTGACTGTCCTGCAGATAATGAGCATACTTCACTAGTTTCTGTATTTGGAGATACTCTGGCAGCGGTTTCATTATCATGATAATTTTTCTGAGGACTCACAATGTGGTAATGAGAAACATCGCCAGTCGAAGAGTAATTAAAGCATGGTTTAATTTCCCTTTCACAAACTTCAACTTGCAGTAGTTCTTCAAGAATTGAGAATATATCCCCTGATCTCATAGGCTCATAAGAAAATTCCTCCATATCTTGAATACTAACTGCTTTTACTGCCTGACCGATCATGAGTTCAGCTTTTCTTAACTCTGTCACATCCAGGCTTGTGCTTCTTGACCTAAGAAAAGTTTCAAGGACAGTTATCAGCTTGTTCATCTGAGAGTACTTACTTTCAAGAACCAACTTAGCATCAATCAACTTCATTTGGACACGTTCTTCACGCCAATCCTCAGCAACCTGTAACATATTTCTTTCTTCTTCTACCTCTTCTCGAATTTTCATGGTCTCTATTCTCACGGCTTCAACTTCAGCCTTATCTTCTCCAATCTTCATTGCTAGCTCATTACAGACTTTCTCCAATAGCTTTCTGCTTCTTTTTTCTTCCTCGTATTTTTGAACTAATTGCATTGCTGATAATTTAGCTTCAGCAAGCTCCTTTACTAATTGAGAATTAATAACGTCCATTTTTTGTTGCTTTTTTCTTTCCCTGCTCAATTGACCCTTCAAATCATCAATAAGTGCATAAATGTTATCATGTTCTTTTTTCTGCTCAGAAGATGTTCTTTCCTCTCCAAGCTTCCTAATTAGGTACTTGACTCTATTTCTAGAGGAACGCACTTCATATTCAAGATCATGAATGTATAATTGAGCTTGCACTAATTCTGCTTGCAGAGCAGACACAAAAGACACAGTTTTGACTTGATCTTCAAGAAGCTTCATGTGACTTACAAAACAATACGCTTCAATGGATGCTTTTGAGCCTCTACCGTCCCACTTAGTTGCTCCCTCTTTTAAAGACTTCGAATGTTGGAAAAGAGATTCAAGCTACAAAAGTTTAAACCAAAAAAAAAAAAGACAAATCAGAGGCAATAATAACTGTACAGTCAAACTTAGTAATCATCACAGAATCTGTATGAAACAAAAATGCTAGTTTCTCATTGGTAAGGAAACCTAAGAGCCCATAAGCTGAGGCACAGGAAAGGTAGAACCTATAACCAATCTACAAAGAGAGCTAAATGGCTATAATGAATCAAAATGGAAAGAAAAAAAAAAGGTTCTGAGGGTCAAGTTTCTGAAAACAACTTTGCATAGATGAAGTTGAACAGGATGTAGTTTGAAAAACATTAATTCTTAATCTAACAAATGTTTCAGAAAACAACTTTGTATAGATGAATGGATGAACAGGATGTAGTTTGAAAAACATTGATCCTTAATCTAACAAATAGAATTGGATCTATCCTTCAAATTATCAGTTGAATGGACATCATCTCTGGCCTCTATAAATTAAGGCAAGGAGGGAATTGAGTCCTTGTAGCTGCCTTTTTGACCAGATGGCTTCATCACAAATGGAAGACAACTACCTCTAGTGATATTAAGACACATACTTTATGAAGAGTTCCTTGCTTTGGACCAAACATGATGGATTGGCTTCTCCGTAACTGATGTTTTGTGTCTGAACTATGTTCTTTGCTAGAGTGATTCAGAGGAAGCATCATATTTACGTTCGCCATGCGAGGCTGCAGAGTAAAAAACATGTCAATGTTTTCCATATATTCCTTTGGAAAAGAAATGACAACTAAAAATTTCATTAAAACCTTGCATCAATGAACATCAAGTCAAGCTGACATATTTGCAAGAACTTGTCCAGACACATACATTGAAGATGGCCTTTCATAAGCTTTTAATGAAAAAGAAGATAAATATCTGACAGAGAAGAGGGATTGGGATCTGTAAATACTGATTAATTATTAATAGTAGGATGCCTTTGATTAGTCTTCTTCTTCTTCAATATCAGTTGTAACCTACTCATCATGACAAATTATAGGGAGCTTCTTAAGACTTCAATCGATACAGAAAATCATGGACATGATTCTAATATGCAAATTCAAAATCCTTCTTTGCCTCTCCCTAATTTGAATTGACCATAGAAATTTTGTTAATTAAGATCAATATATAACCTCATCAAAAGAATACAAAAAGACCAAAAATGTATAATTATAACTTTTATATAAGTCGAATTTAGCATCCAAGACAAATCTAAAAGAACCCCACTGTCCACTGAGCTGAAAGAAACACTTTAATTTGATAATATCTGGTTTCTTCAAGCTACTGCTAACTTTTTTCCCTCGGCCTCAATATTCTTTCTTTCTTTCCATTCTACTACATTATTATCAGTATCCAATAACATAAATAAATAGAATAGATTAATAAACCCACTCCATATATATTTAAAACCAAAAAATCCCCATGCAAAACACGTCATCAACAATAAAAAAAAAAAAAAAAATACTATATACTAAAACCTCAATATCTACACTAATTCTTCCTCAAAAAAACAAACAAAATATATTAAGTTCACAACGAAACGATAATTTCAAGATATATTAAATTGAGTTGATCATAAAGAAACATCAGAAAATAAAAAAGAGACGTGTACCCCAAAGCGTAACCGATCAGAGGATCTACGTCTAGAGCTGAAACCACCAATTCCGCAGCGCAACAACCCAGCCGACAACCTCAACCGCCAGAGTCCAGCCGCCAGCTTCCTCGCCGATTGCTCCATGTATCTGCCTCCAGAAAACTTGGCTCCATCTCCAGCTCCAGCGCGTGAGGAGGAGCGGTGGTGTTTCTTCTTTTCGTTGTTGGTGTTATAGAAAGTCCAGTGCAAGAGAGGGGTTGATGGGGCTCCTCCGCAACTTCGTCGACGCCGAGTTTTGCGGCGAGCGGCGGCTGGAGGGTGGGTCCCGCTAGATGAGTTCATTTGGATGGCGACGGCATTGGAGACAGGAACAAAAGGGCTCGAGTTTCGGTAAGTTTGTCTGGGACTCTGGGGCATCAGTCAGGCCATGAAAATGGAACTATAACCGACTCATCTTATTATAATGTCGTGCTCTTTAAGTGCACTTTTGTTTTTGTCTTAAAATATAAAAAAGTAAAAGTGTTAGGTTTTCATTTTTATTTAAAAAATAACATAAACTTAAAATGTCTCAAAGATGAAAACATGATTATAAAAATTGAGATGGAAGGAGGATCTTTACATTTAACAATTTTATTAATAAATATAATTTTAATAAGATAATGTAATTTAATAGTTTTAAATTATACATTACCAAATTCAATAATACGTTATAAATTACAATAATTATTATATATAAGCAAAAAATGTACGTAAACAAGTAATCTATTTAACATGAATCTCACTTTAAATCAATTGATAATTTATATCATTTATACTTAATAATATAAGATATATCACATTTGTAATGTAACTAATTAATGGTTAATTAGTTCAATTGTTCACCAAAAGGATAAAAAAAAAAAATGATTTGGTTAATGACTTGTAATACTTAAATGATTTGTAACGAGTATTCTAAAAATATTTTTTAAAGTTACTATTATATATAATAATATTTTTCATCTAATATATTAAAAATAATGAATAAAATTATTAACTATTGTATTTAATATAATACTATTACTATAAGTAATATATTAACTAAATTTAAAAAATATCTTATAAATACTTGTTAGCAAAACTTATATATATTGATTTAGAAGCAAAACTTATATTTAAATAAGTAGCCAATAGTCAGTTAATAAAATATTGAACTTTTATTGTTAGTAATCAGTATTTAATTTATGACAATCTCATTTATAAATAATAATAATAAAAAAACCTTAGATAAGTAGGTATAGCGGGACGGAGCTATGCATCAGGATAATTCCGTAATCTGTGAAAAAACAACATTTTACATATATATATATATATATATATATATATATATATGTTATTTTTGGATAAAAATAGTATATTGCAAAAATTGTGTGTAGAAACAAGTTTGAATAATATATATCCAAATAACAGTGATCTACAAGAAGTTTTAACAGGGATGATCTACAAACAATGGAAACATTTGGGTACATTAGATAATTTTTTTGTTTTGTTTTAAATGCAAATTAATTGTTAATGTAAGATTTTGTATTGTATATATATTTGTTTTCACCGATTATCAATTAATTAATCTCCAAGAAGACATTGCCAACAATTGAACAAAACTCAAATTTCTTATTTAGGATTTTCTTAAATTATATATGAGAAGGGAGATCAATAATTTTCTTTTATTGTGTAAATATATATATTTTTAAGAATAAATGATTCTCAAGGAACAATGAACTTTTATATATAAAATTTATATTTGATACACTGTCAGTGTATAAATTTATACATTGATAATATATCACATGATATCACCTATTAAAAATTAAGTTTAAGATTTAAGATTTAGATTTAAAATTTAAAATTTTAAAATTTATTTTTTAATAAAATATAGGCTATCATCAGTAGTTAATTAATTGGGTTTGTATTTGATACACTGACAGTGTATAACTTCATACACTGTCAGTAAATAAGATGATGCCACCTCATTAAAAAAATTTAAAAATAAATATAAATTATTTTATTTCTAATAGCATCATTTTGTTCATTGACAATATATAAAATTATATACTGTCAGTGTATTAAATATTAATCCTAATTAATTTGCCAAATTCACGAGGAACAAAGAAGTTATTTGAGCGTTACTACCAGTACCAGGTGTCTGACATTAATTAAGGAGCTAGCGTTGCCCACATATCAGAAGCACTAATTGCATGCCATCCGCAGTAATTACTTGCTTTGTCAAAACAGTAATTAATATATCTTCCTTGGATTTGGATTAATGTGGCTTCTCTCAGGGTCTGAATTCTGATCAAGATACCCACTCTCAGTAATTAATTAAAAATAATTAAACCTTGGAAACATATATATTATGGGTTTGAAAATCTTCATTTTTTTGTTCCTTCTTTAAGTTCTATTTATTAATTAATATCTTCAAATTGAACTATAGTTGCAACATATATTTTCCAAGTGAAGTCACAAGCAAAAACCCAACGTATATATTTTTCCAAGTAGATGTATAGTATAAATAAACTAATATTTTGCTTTTGAATTGAACTCATTAAATGAAACCTATAAGTTGGTGGGTCTTGATTACTCTTTTTTTACAGATCAGGAAGAATTATAAGTGCGTATTCTGCATATTTTGCTGATCTAGTAGCTGTACCCATGTGTACAAATGACACATAATAAATTATATTGCGATTTGCAAAATATTATAGTAGTAGGGATCACTTCCAGAAGTAGCAATTGTCATTTTATCGATCTTTTTTTCCCCCTTTGGTCTAAATAGCTGTTGCCGTGGAAGTGGTTGTTGAGATATTATATATGAGAGAGGGATCCCCCAGGCCAGATGTCTTTTCGGTATGCAGTATTTGGTGCAGAAGCAGAACTAGACATAATTATTATTTCAATATATTTTATCGATCTCATAGATCACAAATCAATGTTTTAGCTAGCTGGTTTAATTTCGAGCAGGTTGCTCACTTTTATGGCTTTTAACTTTGATTTGATTTGCCACCTAAAAATGTTAATACTAATTTATAAGTTTTTGGTGGTCACTATAATTGCTGCTCATGTTCTTAATTGATATATATATATATATATATTAAAAAATTATAGTCTAAAAATAAGAAAAAAATTGTTGATACTAAAATTCAAATTTTATATTTGTCGGATATTATCTATTAAAAATAATTATATAAATTAATTGGATTAACTTTAAATGTATGAAATATTGAAAAATGAATTAATTTATAATTAAGTTTTTATTATATAATCAAATGCCATGCATGCGAAGAAGCTGATTTTTTTCCCTTTTCTTTAAATGATGATTCTTGGGTTAATATTATGGGGGGTAATCCTAGCTACTATAAATAAAGCACTTAATCTTGACAAGGCAAGATTATTTTTTTCTTTTTTTGCCAAGCCAAGGCAAGATTATTAATTCACCAAATTAATTATTAATTACTTTGACATATAATATACACATTTTAATTACAATTTAAATCAGATTTAAGGACTCAATTAGCTAGATAAAGTCACTTTCTTTTTCTCTTGAATATAAATATATATATATATATATTTTTTCTATAACAAGCAAGCAAGCCTGGATTGATTAACGTAAGAGCCGTGACAATTGGCAAAGAGACGTATAAGAGTAAGATCGATCATGGAAAAAGTAAACAAAAAAACTACATAAACAACTCATCTAGAAACAGTTTTTGGTGGTAGCAAGAAAATTCTTACAGATTTTATATTTTATTTTTTATATATACTAGGCTATATGTGATGGCTTTGATTGAAGCTAATCTTTTACTAGTTTAATTTTCTAACCCAATCATGTTATATATATATATATATATATATTTGTAAAACTAAACCAACAGATTTGTTTTCAAGTATTAGAATTTATTAAGATGAAATTAAATTCAAAATGTCAAGCTAGCAGCATAGCAGCTGGAAGTAGCATCCGTACGTTGTCCAATATCTTAGCGATAAAAAAAAAGTCATTTAAGAATTGCACAAATTCTAGAAACTAAGACTTGCTATAAATAGGGAGATTAATTCTTTTTAAACAAATTATAAATGGATATACTATATGAATCCAATCATTTGGCATTAAACAACGCTTTGCTCTAGGATAAAAATTTGCTCTTTTGTATTTTGTATATGGCAAAACATCTTTATAACTTAGCTGACCCTTAAAGGAGCTTGGGTCAATTCTCTTGAATCTTTCCATTACGACCCTTTCAAATATGCAACAAATTACCATCTTTGGTGGGTAACGTAAACACCTTGGCAAACAGATAAGCAATTATATATGCCGCTATTAATTAAGATCATTTAAGTCGACAATGGAGAAGAACAAGTAAAATCACAAGTTCATGTCTTCTAGAAACATTTTTTTTTAATTGTTGTAGCAAGAAATTAATTTAAACTAGTGGAAATTAACATTCTAGTGGCTAATAGTACTTAAGGTATTGATACTACTTGAAGCTTATATATAGTTTTTTTTTCTTTCTTTCTTTTCATTTTTCTTCAATAGGGTAGAATTGTATAAACTATTATTAGCGTACCTGTGGCCTTCATTCTAAGTTTTTCTAACACTTGATTGAAGGTTAAAGCAAAGGAGAAATGTATAAACTATTATTATATTGTTTATGTTATTCGGATGTGAGTGAATCACTACAAGAGAACGTCGATTTACCGACGGAATGTTTCCGTCGATAAAAAAAATCATTATCGACCGAATTTTGATTATTACCGACGAAAATCCGTCGGTAATGTTTTGCCCTATTACCGAGGAACTTTTCAGCATTTTCGACGGAAAAAGAATATTACCGACGGAATATTAGCGATAGATTCATTCCGTCGGTAATTTTCGTCGGTAAAAGTTTGGAGCGAACGACCTAGATTCTCGCCAAATTTTCACCGACGGTACCGACGGAATTTCCGTCGATGAAAATTATACACGATTTTCAAAATAATTTTTGACCGTTCACATTTTTTACCGAGAGAATTAGGTTTGTTACCTACGAAAAATCTGTCAGTAATAGTTTTTTCTCGATTTTTAATAAATAATAAATATAAATTTATTAAAAAATTAATTAAGGTTTTAAAGTGAATGGTCAGAAAGTATTACCAACGGAATTTTCATCGGTAATACCTACATTCCATCGGTGAAAGTTTATTCCGTCGGTGATGTGTCACCGACGAAAAAATGCTAATACCGACGGATGGAAATTGAAATCCCGCCCAAAATATTATCGACGGAATTTTCATCGGTAATACCTACATTCCGTCGGTGAAAGTTTATTCCATCGCTGATGTTTCACCGATGGAAGATGGTATTATCGACCGATGTTTAGTCGGTAATAGATTATTACCGACAGATGACATTTGAAATCTTGCCAAAAGTATTACCGACGGAATTTTCGTCGGTAATAACCCTATTCCGTCGGTGAAAGTCTCGAGCAGAACTTAATGTCCGAGACTTCTTTCCTCATTTTCTCTCTTTCCCTCTTTGCTTCGTCGTGCCCCATTCGCTGTCCGACCCTTTCGCCGTCGCCGTCCGACCGTCACCCACGAGCCATCACTATCGCTGCCATCGCCGTCGCTGTCTGACCACCGAGTATGTTTCTGTTCTCTCTCTTCTTTTAATTTCGTTTTTGATTTTTGGTTTTTGATATTGTTTGATAATTTGTTGTTTTTGTTTTTGTAGTTAAGTCCAAGCCACCGCCGTCCGACCGTCCCCCACGAGGCACCATCATCGCTGCCACTATCGAAACCGTCCGACCACCACGCCTGGGTATGAGTTGTTTGATAAATTGTTGAAATTGTTAATGTGTATATTGTTGAAATTTTTTTCGGTATATTGTTGAGTTGAAAGAAAATGTTAATGGGTATGAGTTGAAATTGTTAATGTGTATATTGTTGAAATAATAGTTTATTTATAATTATAATTAAAAAAGATAATATTAAAAAATATATAAAATTCTAATAATAAAAAAATAGTAATGTAGGCAAGTGAAAATTATTAATATATTTAAATTAATTGTGTAGGGTTTAGGGTTAATGCGTTATAATAAATGAAACTTTATTTATAATATAGTAATAAATATTTGAGGTAGGATTTGGTTAAAAGTCAAATTATAATTTAATTATGTTTAATACTATATATTAATTCATAATGTCTCATTGTAGAGAAAATGCCAGTGGCCTCCCGAGCAGACACCATTGGTTAGGAAATTATGGGAGGCCACATGCAAGGATCGATTCAAGGACATGATGAATTTTGAGAGGGACAATGCCATGTCCTTCTTTCAAACGAATCGAATAGAAGACTGCAAGGGTTACAGGTGTGATTGGATAGCAGTCGATATTTGGCATGAACTGATTGATAGCGTATGGAGTATTGACGCTTGAAAAAATAGGTCCCAAAAGGCCAAGAGTAATAGGAATACAGAGAAATATGGCAGTGATGCACCCAAAAGAGTGTATCTTATTTAACCTTGCACTAAAAAGATAAATTGTAAGTATAGTAGTTAGCAAGGGTCGAGTCCTCAGGGATTGGGTTTTAGTTTATAAGTTAATAGTTTAAAACTTAAATTCAAGAACAATAAAAAAAAAGGGGTTTTTGAATTCAGATTTAAACTAAAGTAAATAATAAGAATAAGATGCAAGGCGGTATAACCAGCCAATAAAAATATATATACTAAATTAGGCGGTATAACCTGCCAATAAAAATATATATACTAAATTAGGCGGTATAACCAGCCAATAAAAATAAAATAAAGTTAATATACAAATTAGGCGGTATAACCAGCCAATAAAAATAAATATAAAAAATAAGCAAACTAAAAGTAAGAAAACAAATAAGTAAGAAGAATCAAATATGAAAAATATGGTTAAGGTTTCATTCTCCACCACTAGACATCATTAAGAATCAATTTCAGATCTATCAATATCAACCAACTATCAAAGTTAACAACCGTAGATAACAACAAGCTCTGTTACCCCAATCTTTCCTTAGTTTGTCGTTAAATAGAACAAGCTCTCTATTTAATCTCTAACCATTAAACAACCTAGAATAAGCTCTCTAAATTCAATTTAATGGCAGCTTTATGATGAGAAAGATAGGTTGATCTAAGCAACAAACACATAAGCTCGGATTGTTCAACTTAGGTTATGTTCCACTTTGCAATTATTGAAAACTTGACCATAATCATTAATCACAAATTGCCACTTATGAATAGGAAATCAAGACAATTACACGGATCAAGACTCCTAAACTAGCAGTAGATAATTATCAAGATCTATCTAGTTGTACACCTAAATAAATCTAGACAACATCATGAACAATTCTTGTAGAAGAACATAAGCAACTTTGATAGAAAATTAATGATAGATAGAATCTGAAAATCAATCACAAAACATGTCTAGGGCTTTGAAATCACCCTTAACCAAATAGAAGTTTAGCCTAGCATAGGCATTGTAAACATAAACATAAAATTAAAGAAAATCTAAGAAGAAAATAAAAGAAAGAAAGAAGAAGAAGAAAATAAAGAAAAAGAAAACTAAAGAAAAGAAAGAAGAAGAAAACTTAGAGAATTTTATTACAATGGCTAATATCCTACCTATCTACAATATGATCCCTTACAATCATCCAAGGCCCTCTATTTATACACATTTTGGAGGGCTAAATGACAAGAGACAAGCTTTACAAATTTCAAAGGTAGGTATAATAGGTGGGTGCATTTTCTAACAATTTTCGTCATACATGACGATTTTGATCAGCCAACTTGATGGTCGATTTTGTCAATTTTGCAGGCCTTTTCTGATCACATGGTCTTCTAGAAAAATGTTACCCTATCAGTTACTGATCCATAGCCGTTGGAATCAGCTCATTTGCTGATGTGGATAAGAAGATATGGGCAAAATACGAAAACAGGTCAGCACAGACGTCATTGCACATCAGCCAACTTCATGGTCGATTTCGCTAGGGAAAACGACTCCGTTTCAAGAAGTGTAAAACATGAAAAAGATAAATATGCCTCTTAGCTTTGCACGGCTACAAATTTCAGCCTTATTGCTTCAGTGAAACTCGAGATATAGCTGATATGGCAAAAGGTGTCGGAACTGGAACTGAACTGGATTTACCCTTAATTCTAGTAATCTGAAATCACTCAAAGAAACTTGTGAAAAACACCAAAATACATAAAGATCATAAACACAATTAGACTAAACAATAATAACTCGTATTTGACACAAAACAATAATAAAACATAACTAAAAACTATATAATTATACGAGTTATCAGGCAGCATTACAAAGCACACTGGTGGATCAGTTCCTTTTCTAGTTACCGGTGAAAGGATGGTAAGATTTATTTTTGTTTTGCAATTTATTGTTTAAAAGTTTTAGCGTATAAACTATGTGAATTTTTATTGGTTTAACATAATTTTCTCTCTTCTTTTAATTTGTAGTCACAAGAGTTGCAGCGCAATGTGACTTTCTTGGAGCTGTTGTTTCCATAAACGTGCAAAGGGTCAGGGTGATTACGTAGATAATAAGTCTAAAGCTATAACTGTAAGTATTTAACTTTATCAATACTTTATATATTACATTAATTGATTATACCAGATATTTTTGTTTATGTACGTGTTCATTACAATGTCACATATTAATTGTTTATATATTTAAATATTTGTGATTGTAGAAAAATTATACTGCTTCGTTGCAGCAAAAATATGGGGACGATACGTCTTCATATCTCGATTTCAACCCTCAGTCCTAGTCTAATGCTATTGAAAGCATTGAGACTACGCGGATGCATGTTTATGGGTTCGGAACGAGACCGAAGAGAGGGCAAATTTTCGATCCACCCGGCAATCACCAAAGTTCAGATGCAGCCAGTTACACTCCATGTGGTCGTAGTACTACACAGCAGCTGACAGTAGCGCCGTCTGAGGACTATCATGCATTGAGGTCCGATATCTCGCAAATCCAGACCTCAATCGTGAGACTTGAGAATATCTTGACGAGTTGGAATACGATAATAACACATTTACTGCAGTCACAGATAGCAGCTGCATTAAGCGGGATCAGAACTCAAGTTGCCGGACTCAGTGCTGCCTTTGGCATGGGTGTTGGATCGAGTGCTACCGTAGTCGATGCAGGACTGAGTGCTGCCGGAGTCAATGCTGCTAGAGGCATGGCTGCTGGATTAGGATTGAGTGCTGTCGGTGCTGGAGTGAGTGCTGCCGGAGGCAATGCCGATGTAGATAGTGAAGCCAATGACAGCAGTACCTCGTTATGAGTTCTTTTTTTTTTTTTTTTTATATTCGAGAGATACATTTGAATATTATTTTATTTATATTTTTACGGATTTCTTTTTATTTTTTATGGTGTAATTATATAAAATTTTCTTTTTCTTTTTAAATTTTTTAAATAATTTTATTTTTAAATATTTATTTTAAATTTTTTTTTTCAAAAATCCGTAGGTAAAAAAAGTTTACCGACGGAACATTCCGTCGATAATAACTTATTACCGACCAAATCCATCTGTCCGAATATGAATTACCGACGGAATACATCCGTCGGTAAAACTATCACCGACGGAATATTCCGTTATAATGTTTTGTCCGTAAAGAAAATAACGACGAAACTATTCTGTCGATGATAAGATAATACCGACGGAAATTTCCGTCGATACTATTCCGTCGGTAAAGTAAATCAATACCGACGGAATATTTCGTCGGAAAAAATCCGTCGGCAAAAAAACTTTACCGACGTATTTTTTTTACCGACCGAATTAGTATCACTGACGGACTTTTTCGACGGAATATTTCGTTGGTAAAACGTTTTATCGACGGAATGTAGACTTTTACCGACGGATTATTTCGTCGGTAAAAGTCTGTCTTCTTGTAGTGAATGTCGAATATGAGTATGTGTCAAACACAGATATGCTTAATTTTTTAAAATTTTTCTTTGTATTTTAATCATACTCATGTTCGAATATATTAGATATAAATATTTCAAGAAAAGTAAAAAAATTAAAGCAACATAGATCTGACCTCTATGTTTCGATCACATGGTTGCATGCAAAATTTAAGCACAAGAAAAAGCAGCATATATAGACCGATCGACTAACAGAAAACGAAGTAATTGTTTTGAATGAAACGTGGATTAATTCCTTTCCATGCCATCTTTTTTGACGTTGATGAGACAACCATAAATTATATAATATGTATCTGGACATATATATTTTGATTATGCAATGGGCACCATGTTTTCCGAGTTAAAAACTGAGAAGATTGAGCATATTCAAGAGAAAACATGGAAAAAAAGTTATTATATAATATGAGACAAATAGAAGGATTTTGGATTAACATAGACGTTAGTCTTCCTTGATTTATGTTATTTTTCATATTTAATTAGTTCTATTTCATTCGTAGATGTTGGTCAACAAGTTGGTAGCATTTCAAGCTGGTTAATATGAATAGAATATTCAGTCTTTTCCAGTTTTGCTCATTATATTTTGTTCAGAGTTCAGACTTGTTTTCTAGTCCAATTTTCACCATTTGTTATTATCTTTAATTAGTTTTCAATTCCCAACTAGCCAGGTTTGACTTTGTTTTCACCAGGTTTCTCCCAAACTTTGCTTGTTATAAGCCAATGCTTAAATTAAATCTTACGTTGAGCCGCACTTAGCGTTAGCCTCCTTCTTGGCCCCATCCTCACCGCCCAAACTAGCTCGAAGCTGTTTCAGCTGAGCTGCTGAGATCACCGTCTCATCTGGGTCCCCAGGTAAGGCCAGAGCTCAAGATCCTGTCATTAATTCCTGTCCTATGTGGCCTGATTTGGTAGCATATAGTTTCCAGGAACCTTATTCACCTCTCTTCTTTTCTCTATAAATTCTGTGAACCCTTCCATGTTTAAAATCTCTTCTCCTGGAAAATTTATATATTAATTAACGTCTAAATACAAATTAAGAAACAAGTGCAAAAATCAGAAATGGGGAATTGTATTAGACACGAAAAGTCATCTTGGGCTGATGACGACTGGGGTTCTTTGGTGTCAACTCACAGCCACAGGCATGGAGATGATGCCGAGATTAACATTATGGAGAAGGAGAAGTTGCTTGGTGGAAAGAGAGGTGCAAATACCAGAGAGGTGAAGATAACCATTTCAAAGAAGGAGCTTGAGCAATTGATACAGAAGGTGGACATGCAAGGTTTGACTCTAGAACAAGTCCTGGCCAGGATGGTCAAGGGTGGACATGTATATGAGGTGGAAAACCATCGGTCATGGAAGCCGGTCCTGCAAAGTATTCCGGAAATGAACTAGTTAGAATTTCTTCATCCTCAGTTCTCTCTGGGTTTGATAATCTTTTTCATGCTTTGAAACATGAGAACTAGGCTGGAAATAGTCATGATTTTGTTAAGATTATTGTACATAAAGAATAGGTCATTCTGGATTGTTGACTTGATGTGTATATCCTGAATTCTGATAAATGAAAATTTTCTGTAATTAATATTCAAACGTTTTGGTTTTAGATTCTCGTTCTTTCTGGAGAGCTGATTATGTATAGTTGTTGGCGAATAAAGAATCAAATAGTAAATTATACTATATCAACTTCCACCCAAGTCCCAATTATTTTTTTATAAAGAAAATATCCGAGTATAGGGGGTGTCTTTTGCAAACGGATACAGAGTCCCAATGCAAATACGAAACCAATGGTGATTAACATTAGAGCGTAAATTTTTCATTTTCTAATTTGTGCACACACACGAAAACGAAACTGCATCTCAGGGTTCATCCATCGCCACTTCTTCCTGACAAGAACAGCATCTATGTTGCTGCTCAATGCCCTCTCAAACTGATGAATGTCGATCCTTGTAAAAGGTTGGGATACGATTACCACGTAGGTTTTTGGCCAATCATCAATGTGGCAAACCAAAACGCTGAAACTTTTCTTGGTATAACATACCCCTTTTGCAAGCCAAGGTGATCAGGCGAGAACATGGATAAGAACAATAATGTAAACAAGGATATGATCATAAGAAGGCAAAAAAGCGGCATCATAAATTGGATATATGCCAACTGAGTTAAGACTAAGATTCTGTGTGTAAAACGCGTATTGATGATTGTTTTGAAATCCTAGCGGAACATTAGCAGAGGCCAGAGGGGGGTCCATTTAGGTAGAGACCAACACTGGCGAAACTTTCGAAACATTAGCAGCTAGTCACGCCTGAAATACTCGGCAGCAAGACCACAAGATCAGGCCTGCTATGTATTCCCATCGATTCTATGTTTTTGCTCTCTGGTTAATCAATTCACTTCCCAATTAAAGCTCAAATTGTGTACTTGATGATATGTATTAGCTCAGCTATTAATTCATGGAAATAATTGATCTGGTCGACTCAAAAACTTTGACAATCTAAGTTGCTAATGTTAGATGGTCAATGTTGAAAAATTCAACCATGATTCTGCCATGTTGGACATTTGGGTCATAAGTTTGGTTTCTCTTTAAACCCAATGAGCTCAAGTCGGTTCTATATTGAGCAAAATTAAGAAACCATCTGCCAGTTGGGCTAGACATAATGTTTTGTCTCACATGTTAGGCCCAAAACTACTTTTTTAGAAAAAAGTTAGATACCCATGGAACCATCACCAGAAATATTAAAAACACCCAACCAACAACCAGATCACAACCTAAACAGCATTCACACGTTCTGAGAAAAATTACCCTCTCACGTGTCAAAGATGACTTGTAGTTGTAAACGAAGTGGAAGGGAGAGAGAAAAAGAAGAGAACGGCAATTGATGGCGTTATTGCCAGTGGGTGTGATTATATCTGAGTGTTTAATTTGAGTGTGGGGTCTACAGGACAGCTATTTTCATTACTCCTCACTGCTTTCCTGTTTTTTTTTTTGGTTGTCCCCACCCCTCTTTGAAGCTCATTCATGGCTTCTCTGGGCTATCTTCTCTCTCTCTCTCTGTCTGTCTTGTCTTACCCATTTCCTTTCTTACATTCTCTCACTTCCCATCCCTAACTCCTTAACCATTGTTCTAATCTCTTTTCCACTTTTGGTTTTTGTTTATGTTGTCTTGCAACCTTTTTTTTTTATCAAAGGAAAGAAGACACGAGTGCTGGGGTGTCTCTCAAGCACAGTGCCACCATGTTCCTGCTTGAGTTGTTTATGTTTTTTGCCTGTGAGTGATGTTTCAACACTTCTTTCTTGTTTCTTCATCTGGGTTTTACTTATTTTAGCTTGATCTGTTAGTTTTAACAGTTGGGTCATTGTTGTCAAAATTGCGTTTTTTTTTTTTTGTGGGAAATGTTAGCCTAGATTTCTTAAATTTTTTCTTGTATATTTGGGCTTAGAGAAACAGATTCTTCTTGGATTTCACGATAAATAAGGCTTGTAAAGTTCCGTTCTTTATGTGGGAAGGTTCTTGATTGAAAATAGTACTGCAATTTTTAGTAAAGTGCTGCATTGGCTGTTTAACTTATTGAACCTCTACTTTCTTGCATTATTGGCACTTTGATTCTGATATATTGTAGGCGTTTAGTGTTTTCCAGCTTGAATGCTTCGCTTAACTTTTTATTAGCTTTGTTATTTATGTTAAAAGTGATTGATGATATTAGGTTTGGACCTCTCTTATGTCCATTAGTTTGAAAAAAGATGATTAAAAAGAAGTTAATGGAATGGGAATGTTTGGTTCTGGTGAATATTTGATATTAGTAATAGTTTGCTAGTGATTTATTGTAGTTTTAGCCGCCCTTCTGCTGACAAATACTTGCAATTTTGAGTGTTTGTAACTGCTTATCACGAATAGGTCTTATAGTTGTTTACATTTTTTTTTTAAAAATCTGATTAAGCTTTTAGAATGACTACTTCTTCAATAAGGATACAACTACCATGGAAAATCAGTTTAGGTATTTTAGCAAAAACAGCGCTTAGAAATGTGTGATCTTGATTTTGGTACACCTGATACATGTACAGAGAGGTTGACCATGATTAAACCTGTCTGGGACAACTCCCCATTAAACCATGAGAAAGGTGTTTGAATCTGGGATCTCTCAACTACTTGTAAACTTGCTTCTGTTGATGTTAGAATGAGAAAAATAGATGGGTGGAGAAAAAAAACTGGGAAATGTTATAGATTGATGTATGAGGAACAGACATAAGCATATCTTATCAATAACATTGTCATTCTGAGCTATGCGAAGCAACAATTTAAGGTGTAAGCACTAAGCTGTTTGCAAGTTATGCTCTTAAATGCAGCAGTTCTCAAGTCCTGGATAAGTTTTAGATTTTTATGGTTTTTCTTTCCTTTCCTGGTTAAAGGTTGTAAACATTACCTCTTGCCTTTTTGAACTTAAGCACTAAAAATATTTGTACTTATAGCATAAGTGGAAAACTGTAAATTTCACATCTTACTTATCTTGTTATCTTGGTAAAGAGTATGATATTTTCATCTCTGTGATCCATGCCTTCATTTCAGGCTTCCATGAATGTTTATCCAGGCCACTGGATAATCTTAGAGGTTATATGTTAACAGACAGAGGAACAGATGCTTTCTTACCTGAAATTACTCCAACTGCATCTCCTCAGCCATTTCTTCCTCTTCTTGCACCTTCTCCATTGTCACCCTTCACAAATAGTACTTTTCCTAAATTATCAGGTATGTTTTACATAGTGGGGTACATTGGAATGCGAAAGCAATTGGGGTTTAAGTGTCTAATTACATTTTGCGCTTGGCCTTTTGTAGGACTCTGTATGTTAAATTTCACTGCTGCTCAAAGCTTGATAAGCATGACCTCAATCGATTGTTGGGCTGCATTTGCTCCATTGTTGGCTAATGTAATATGTTGTCCGCAGCTACATGCTACTCTTGTGATTCTTGTTGGTCAATCAAGTAAAGAGACTGGCGTGCTTGCTCTAAACAGAGCCCTTGCCAAGCCTTGCCTTTCAGATATTGAGCAAGTCTTGGCAGGCCAGGGTGCTGGTGATAATCTCAAGCAGATTTGCTCGATTCATCCATCAAACCTTACTGAAGCATCTTGTCCAGTAAAAGATGTTGATGAATTTGAGGACACTGTAAATTCTTCTGAGCTTCTTGCTTCATGTGAAAAGATTGATCCTGTGAAAGAATGTTGTGACCAAGTTTGTCAAGGTGCCATATCAGATGCTGCAACAAGACTTGCACTGAAAGCTTCTGATCCTTTGAGCATGGATGGACCCCATGTTTTACCTGAGCACTCAACAAGGGTAAATGATTGTAAAACTGTTGTCCTTCGGTGGCTGGCAAGTAAACTTGACCCTTATCATGCAAAGGAAGTTCTCAGAGGACTAACCAATTGCAATGTTAACAAAGGTGTGTTGGACTAAAGCATAGATGTAAAATTCCCCTTCATTAAATGTGTTATATTCATAGATTAGGATTCACCTCTCTACCTTCTCTTCTTAGGTATTACTATCTGATTGATGCATATAAGAGTATCTCTTTGGATATTGAGTAGCACAGAAGTTTTTTTACATCTTTGACTTTCTATTTATGTTCTTTTTTTTTTTTTGTCTTCTGCTTCAGTTTGCCCTCTTGTTTTCCCCAAAATGAGGCATGTTGCAAACAGCTGTGGAAATGGAATAAGTGACCAGACAGCTTGTTGTGATGCTATGGACAGCTATGTCTCTCACTTGCAAAAGCAGACCCTTATCACCAACTTACAAGCTTTGGATTGTGCTACCTCACTAGGGTTGAAGCTACAGAAATACAATATCACCAAAAATGTTTATAGCCTATGTCACATAAGCCTCAAGGATTTCTCCCTTCAAGGTTGGTTTTGTTGCTTGATGCACCTGTGATGAGCAAACTGAACTGAAGTGATCTTTACATGACAATTTTGAATTGGTACTAACACTTTATTCTTTTTGTTGTCATGATTGATTTTGATACTGATTACCAACAACTTTTATGCATCAGTTGGAAGTCAGGGTAAGATTCTTACTCCACTCAGAATTGGCAGCACAAATTTGCTTTTACATACTGGGAATTTGTTCCTATTTTCTTCCCTTTTAAGTTAGTTTAGCATCTCTATCATTTCTAACCGTGACTTCTAATTTCTTTAGTATGTTACTTGAATCATGTTGAAAGCTCTGTTTGAAGGCAATAACATAGCTCATACTGGAACAATCATGCCTGTTTTGGAACTAGAAAACTTTAAGTCATTGTCTAGTGTTTGTACCCTTCATGTGAAAAACGAGCATATTAGATTATCGAACACACCTCTGATCATTTATAATATTAACATGTCTAACTTGTGTGTTTCTTTCTACTGCTTTTAGCATCTGGATGCCTCCTGCCAAGCTTGCCCTCTGATGCGACATTGGACAAGTCCTCGGGAATCAGTTTCATTTGCGATCTAAATGATAATATTCCAGCTCAATGGCCCTCTCTGTCACTACTACCTGCTTCATCATGCAATAAAAGTATGTACTCTCAAGTTTACTGCTAGAATGGGTAGTCCATAGTACAACACAGATTTCAAATTACCTTGATGCTGTTTTCCCTCTGTGTCATCTTTTATTTATTTTCACTTGAATTCCTGGCATGCAGCTATCAGAATTCCTGCACTACCTGCAGCAACAAATGCTCAAAGTGGTAAGAAATGGACCTTTTTACTCCTCAAATTATTGTAATCACTTTGAGATGAGACGAGAGGAATTTGCGGATGTTGTCTGACCATGCAGACTCTAAAACATTTAATTGATTTTGAGTCGCGGAGTCATGTTGGTCAAACATAGGTTTGAAACAAGATAATCTTTTAATAAAGTTATACCTCAAAATTATTAAACTTTAATTATGATCCTTCCCTCTCTTTGAATAGTCATTTCTCTCTTCTGCTATGCAGGTCTTTACAATGAATATGTTGCAGTTTATCTTCTCATCGCTTCTTCAATGGCCATAATGATGCTCTTACAGTTCTAGTTTGAGGCTGATTCAATCTTTCTCCATAACCCCATGATGTATTCAAGTTGAAGATAACTGGATGAAGTGTTAAAGAAAGTTTTACGCTATGATACAGGCATGAATCCTGTTTATCAAAGGTTTAAGCAGTAGCAACTCTCAACACCAGAGGTGGATTCAAGTTCGTGTATCTGATCATATTAATTCACCATTCTTGCAGGTTTTGTGTAATAATAATATTTTGTAAAGTAAGTAACTTGGGAGAAGAGAAAAAAATATATGTTGTATCTATAAGTATTTGAGTATACCATGTAAATTTTGTTTGGAGATTGATAAGAATTTTACTCTACACAATGGGAGCTGTGGCCTGTGGAATATTTTGAGCCTGCCAATGCATTTCTTTAGTAATCTAGCATCTAGATTTACAATCAAAATATGATGAGATTTTTTTTTTTTAAATTCTCAAAAATGGTCTACTGAACAGTGAGTTTTTGGATTGTTCTGTTTTTGCTTGATTTATGCTGGGCTTAGATTTATATAATGGGTCCATTAGATGAAAATTAAATATAATGGGTCTCCCATCAACTGATCTGATTGCATTTGGATTTTAGACCTACATATATTCCACCTTATCCTTTATCCCATAACTTTATGAGATCACAAATAGCATTATTGGGCCTTACTGATTCAAGGCTCATTGGAACAACTTATATATATATATATATATATATATATATATATATATATATATATATTTATTGAGGTGGTCGGGATTGAATCTATAATGTCAAATCGGATCGGACTTAAATGAGTGTTAAATAAAGAAAATTTCCAATTATTTCTAATTTAAAATAAAAGTTTTTAAATATCACTTAATTTCTTTAAGTAGATAAATAAAAGAAAGGAAAAAACATTAAATAATAAATGTCATGAATAATCTTGGATCACCAAACATGCCATGCACAATTTCTGTTTTCAGGTTAAAAAAGTAGTAAGCTTTTAAACAGATATAGGTAGTGTATTTATTCTAAATTAATGAAAGATTGGAGAAACCATATTTAATTCTGATATGGACAATTGGGAATTAGAACTACTATTATAAATTAAATTAGATCAAGATCCTCACCAATTAAAGGGGAAAAAATTTGGAAAATTAATTAGTAAAAGATTCCTTAATAATTCTCACCACCAAATATATCTTATCCACTTTATTTGCTTCATAGTGGCCATAGACCCATTCCAAATTTTTATACTAATTATTATAAGTCTTATATAAAACCAAAAATTAAACCCGAACTTAACTTAATTAGTTCATGTAATCATTTTTAAGAAGTGATATTCAATAGATCCGAATTAAAATCTCAACATCTGCAATCATTTTTTTATCACAAACTACAACTCCTTTATACCAAAAACTACACTTTAATTTGTACTATAAATAAATGGGGCTACAAACATGCACTCTAATGGGGATTTTTCACTTTTCAAGAGATAAAAATGTATGGTTCAAGTAAAAGTATTAAAGTGTAAAGAAGAAAAAAAAACTAGTAGCTAGTTGTAGTAAATATTATATAAAGAGTTTTGCTGCCATTTATCTGTCCTTTTTTTTTGTGTGTGTCTTTAGATACTTAGACTTCCCTACATAAAAAGATTACAGAAAAAATATCTTGATTTATGCATTTAATTTTTTTTTGGACTGACATCATTATTATGGTTGTATTTTGGATCAATCAAATCATAATTAATTCTGGGGTACTTTTCAAAAAAAAACTTTTACACTACAAATCAATGAATTTTATGATTTTGAAAATACCAAATAAGAGGTAAAGTGATCAAATATTTTAAAATTTGAAATTTAATTCAATCAATTCATATAATTATGGCATTCAACATATTTTAAATTTAAATTTGAATATCAATATTTACAATTTTTTTTATATCAGAATTGATTTTTTTTTAAAAAATAAATATTATTTTCTAATAACAATGTAGTAATAAAGTTTTTTTTTTTTTCCTTTTGATTCAGAAAGTTACTAATCAATGTATTAGTAACATTAACATGGGCATGGCTGGTACCTGGAAGAAAATGACATTCGTTTTTGGAAGTATACCAATATTGTCATTCGTTCATTCAGCCATAAAAAGATTCAGAAAGAATCCGAGAATAGGTGCTAAAAATAACAACTATTCCTGACATGTAACCGGCATCAAGAATCACTTTAATGTAAACAAATCCCTGTAAGAATATAAAGGAAAAAGGAGAAAAAATCCCATTCCTTACAATTTCTTTAAAGGCCAAGTAATATCAGCATAGCTAAAACTGCTAGAGAAAACCATGGATTCTCAACAGGAGCTGAATCAGCCAATCCTGAACTCCATGCATGATCAGCTGCCACCACCCCCACCCGAGCCTTCAGAAGCCAGTCATGACCACGTCGTCCATGAGGTGGACTCTAGACTCGAGAAAGTTTTGTTAGACACCGAGCTGTCATTTTTCAAGCGTCTCCGATTGGCTTCATGGATTGAACTGAGGCTCCTCTTCCGCCTGGCAGCACCGGCGGTTTTTGTTTATATGATCAACAATGCCATGTCCTTATCCACTCGTGTCTTTTGTGGTCATCTAGGCAATCTTGAGCTCGCCGCCGCCTCTCTTGGCAACAGCGGCATCCAACTCCTTGCTTATGGCTTCATGGTACTATATATATATCTCTTCTTTATTTGACTAGGGTTTTTTGTTTGTTTGTTTTTATTTCAATTCATCTGTTAATTTGCAGCTAGGAATGGGAAGTGCTGTAGAGACTCTATGCGGACAAGCTTATGGGGCCCTTAGATATGCAATGTTAGGGGTTTATCTTCAAAGATCAATCATTGTCCTTACTCTAACAGGGATCCCATTGACGGTGGCCTATGTCTTTTCCAAGCCAATCTTGATCTTACTAGGCGAACCGACGGAGGTTGCATCTGCGGCTGCTGTTTTTGTCTATGGTTTAATCCCACAAATCTTTGCTTACGCTGTGAACTTTCCCATACAAAAATTCCTCCAATCTCAAAGCATTGTCACTCCAAGTGCATACATATCAGCGGCCACGCTTGGGGTGAACCTTCTGCTAAGTTGGCTGGCAGTGTATAAGCTGGGTTTGGGTTTGATAGGTGCATCTCTGGTGCTGAGCTTGTCATGGTGGATTATAGTGGTGGCTCAGTTCGTGTATATCTTGATGAGTGAAAAGTGTAAGCTTACATGGGCTGGTCTGAGTTTACAGGCCTTTTTTGGGCTATGGGACTTCTTGAAATTTTCGGCTGCTTCGGCCGTGATGCTGTGCTTGGAAACTTGGTACTTTCAGATACTGGTCTTGATTGCTGGTTTGCTGGAGAATCCTGAGCTTGCATTGGACTCTCTTTCTATCTGGTAAGAAACTCAGCAAAGTCTATGCTTTAAAATGATAAGATTAATCATCATACTATTATTCTTGGTCTTCAAAAAAAACCAGTTAATCCATCATAGAGACATTAGCTTGTGATCATAGTTTGTCTTCTGTTAACTTTTGTCTTTTAATTTTAACTTGTTAATTAAGTTTCTCAATAAACGACACAATGACACAGTATTTGGAAATTAACCTAATCTTGTTAATCATATTAATGAAACATAAACTAAGTTAAAGAGATTAAACGGAAAGAAACGTCATCTTGAAGACAAAGAGTATACTTACCGTATAAGAAAAAGAAAGGTAGCTAGGCAGAAAATTTTCCTTCATTTTTATGTTTTTCACCATTAGCATTTAGCATGTGATTGTGCGGGCATGCATGCACAGCAGCTTTTTTCATTACTTTTCACACTTGGTCCTAATTACTCCTTTACTATTTAAGTTGAGGGCATGCAGGTAGTCAAAAATAGAACAGTACATGCACAACTACCATAGATGTTTTTGGCTTGAAAGTGAAAAAATCCCACAGGCATGGAATCATGTTTCATATTCCAATTCCTCCATACAATTCATGCACATTCTAGATTATTATAATTAGTTATTTCTTTTAAGCCCTTTATTTTCTAGTAATTCTCCGTTTTTTTTTTGTTGTTGTTAAATATTAGTCTATATTAAGTACTTGAATTCTAAAAATATCTGCTTAACGGAAAGGTGAAAAGAGGGAATAAAAGTATAAAACTTTCTTGCAAAGTGCATATTATAATGAGCATATATGGAGTGGGGATCATGAGTCGATAACTCCATTTTTATTGGTATATGCCTATATTCTCTGCTACTAATTTCCATGAAATCCATCGTCGTGAAACACACCCTAAACTTTTTTACTTTTGCCGTTTTTTTAATATATGCTGCATGATCATAACATTTGGTCCACAATGCTTAACATAATTAACACCCTAATTAAGTTCTTAATTTGTTTTCTTAAAACATGCCCGGCCGGAGGCAGGAGCCTCTATCAAAACCAAATTAACGTGAAGCTTTCTTTTCAATTTTCATGTATGAAAAATAGAGAAAGTGATTGCTAGCTTCTCGATAGATGCATGTCTATCTTGTAATTCGTACGTGCCCCATCCATTTTTGCTTTATTCAAATATACTTTCTAGGTGCAATATGTTTACTACCTAATTAATTCAAAGGCAGTTTTAACTATTTTTTGACCATGAATTAATGTCGGTTTAAATGGTGCAGCATGGCTATATCGGGCTTGTTGTTCATGGTTTCAGTTGGGTTCAATGCAGCTGCAAGGTTCGTCACTTTCAGGACCACACTAGTTTTCCTCTTCAATGATTCAATTTCACAAACAAAGGGACCAAAAAACAACGCTTCTACAACCCCAAAAAGTCATAAAAAATACAAAGGAAATTGCTCTATCAATTGAAATCTAATTAACTACATGGACTCCCTTTAATTTTAGTCAAATCATTTAAGCTCAAACCCAAGATTATTAATCTTTGCAAGTGCTTCTGTTTCCATTAAAACAGTGTTAGGGTCAGCAATGAGCTGGGAGCCGGACATCCCAAGTCGGCTGCATTCTCGGTTGCCGTTGTGACATTGGTTTCCTTCATCATTTCTGTAGTGGAAGCTGTAGTTGTTTTAGCTCTACGGCATGTAATAAGCTATGCATTTACGGAAGGTGAGACCGTGGCAAATGCAGTGTCGGACTTATGCCCATTCTTGGCTGTCACTCTTATTCTTAATGGGGTTCAACCTGTCTTGTCTGGTACGTAAGAATTTTTTTTTTTTTTTGCTGCCACCAGCTAAACTAATGAACTAGCTGATGTAACTCATTATGATGTTTGGCAGTTTGGCTCTTGTCGAGTTAATAAAACAAAATGAATTCTTGTTAGTTGTTTGTTTTGAGCTTTGAACAATGGAAGTATGTTATTGAGATATGATTTGATGCATTGCAGGGGTGGCTGTTGGATGTGGATGGCAAGCATTTGTAGCATATGTAAACGTGGGATGCTACTACGTGGTAGGGATTCCACTGGGCTGTGTTCTAGGCTTTAAGTACGACCTTGGTGCAAAGGTAAAGTGTCTCTCTTCAAATTTGTAAAAAGACTTGTTCTAGAATTAAGGCATTGGATTCCGACGGAATAAATATAGTAACATACTGGTCTTTGAGCAGGGAATATGGTCCGGGATGATAGGAGGAACATTGATGCAGACCATCATTTTATTGTGGGTGACATTTAAAACTGATTGGAACAAAGAGGCAAGTCCCTTTGAAAAGTTTAACTTTTCCAATGCATGAACTTAAACCGCATTCCATCAAGTTTTCATGTCTCTCAAGTTCTTAATTACCACCCTATATGGGACATTGATTCTCAAAGCGGAAAAGTGAAAACAAATCTCATCTCTTCTTTCTTTTCTCAACTTGCTGCATACTCGGCCAAGGGACAATTCCCTTGGCCTATTACCATATCCTTTTGGTTACATAACCGGGGGTTAGTAACAGAAAGCTATCTGATT
Organism: Fremontodendron californicum; assembly: GCA_030761205.1. Classification (NCBI taxonomy): domain Eukaryota; kingdom Viridiplantae; phylum Streptophyta; class Magnoliopsida; order Malvales; family Malvaceae; genus Fremontodendron; species Fremontodendron californicum. The sequence goes on from JAULJL010000027.1 coordinate 773,014, forward strand.
TTCATTAAGTTCACCAGTGGGTAGTCACCGGCAAAGATGTGCTCGGAATAGTTATTGACCAAGCTGAGATGAAGCATTGATGAACCTGCTGAAATTTCAGGTGGCGACGGCAAAGAAGCGGTTGGACAAATGGGACGACAAGAAGGAGCCTCTTCTTAGGAACTGATTATTGAAGAGATTATTAAGCTTCCCAACATTAAATGCATCAAAAATGAAGAAATGGGTCTGGAATTGATTGATCCGCCACAATAAGCCATCACATACTGCTGATGCTAACCATCAAGCCCTGACATCCGGATGACCTGATAAATGCTACTGCCATGGCATTTCGCTCATGCTACTACTATCAAATGGTTTGCTTACTACTAGCTGTTCTAACCATTTTTTCACGGGCCATATAAGCCTTGAAATATGGTTTGCTTGGACTCGGCTCTAGGCTGAGAGTTTAGACTCTAGAGTTTGATTGATTCCATAAAATAGAAACTCTGTTCCCAGCTGTGCTCTAGTTGAGTAAATCATTCTTCCTGCTATTTTATGCTTATTGCTTAAGAAAATAATATAAGTAATGTTAATCCGATTTGCAGCTCATACGAAAAGTACATACAACAACTTAAGATTGTGTCTGAGAGAGAGAGAGAGCGAGAGAGCAGTATTACGTAATAATTTCTATTTACTATAGCGGTCAGTGGACGATGTGGATACATCTGACAGTATATTGATACCATCTTCTTATCCTTCTATGTGAAACTAGTAATTCATGACCAAGACTTTTTCTTTGTTGTTTCTTTTCTCAAACAATCGAAAGGTTTAGAACCAAAAATGGATAATGAGAAATGTAAGCCACAGCTAATGAAAATCATAAGGGCATCATTTGAGCATTTCATTTTATCAAACAATCATCAAGAAAGATGGCAACCTTGTAAGAAGATAAAAAAAGTCTGTGCTCACCTTGAGCAAAGATGATTTATGCTTTCTGTTGCTACTGGAACTAAAAATCCAAACAATTTTGAATCAGTCAGTATAAATCTTCATCATTCAAACTGCAGCTGATTTAGTTGCTTCTGTGTTGGTTGGTCTTTGGTGTTATAACTCTATGCAGATCAGCATCAATCTTACTGCATGCCATCTGATTTGCCTCCTTCATCCGAGTCATTCATCTCATCCCTCCTTGGTGGAGAAGCATTGGATCTAATCATATATTTGCATGTCCTGAATAAAAATTTATCAAAACCTATCAGATATTAAAAAAAAAAAAAAAAAACAATGCTAACAAACAGTAAATTAAGAAGCACATATAGAGTAGAAAAAAATCACTAATTCCACAATCTGGTTTTAGATTACTGCAACATTTGAAAATTTCCATCAAAATGCCAACAGTATGAGTATCTTATATGGATCCCAATGGTGAATATACATATTAAACACTAATTCCCATACTGACCATTGGCACTCCACCATTGTAAAATACCCTTCCCACAATAGTACAGTCTCATATGCCACAGCAGTACTTCTACAAATCTGTCTGCTCTTTTAGCAAACTTTTCCCTTACGAAGAAAAGTCTGCATAAGACGAGATGTATAAGTTGGTATTTATGTGTGTAGATGAAATATCCTTCAGAATGTATATGAAAGCAAAACAGCAGATCATGGTATTTTGCCAGACAACTTTCACTTCATGTGTTATTGTTAAGATGGGCCTTTGTAATTATCTATTTAGATCCAACTCCAAAGAAGGTTCCAAAGTCTTATCAATTAGTACTAGCATTTAATGTTTGACATTCAATTTTACAGTCTTCTGTTGATAATCCCCGAATACAGAATATATATATGTTCTGTTACTTATATCACAAATCCCTCTCTTAAAGATAAGTAGCATGAATGGCCAAAAAAAGAAAAGAAAAAGATGAGTAGCATTACGCTTCAAGAGCCTCTGCTTTTCTCTTGATCTCACTTGACCAAACCATTGGATCAACATCTTTGGGCAAGGAGTCCTGTTGTTGGGATTTCTCTTGTAACCACCTCTCCGCTTTATTACACTCATCAGTGACCTGCAAAAGGAGAAGAGACAAGTGTATAACCAATGGACTGGTGATATCAACGCATTTCAGCCAATTAAACATCAAGAATCTATACCGCATCTTTCTTAATGGATGAAAGTGATGTTGCAGCCATCCGATAATCTTCAATACACTTTAGTAGATCCCTTGTTGCTTGTACTCGGGCTTCTTCATCTTTATATCGATTTTCAATAGGGTCCACAAGCTTTAAAATTCAAAACAATTAGTTTGTTTTATTACAGAGCTGAAGTGGGGTAAATAGATAATTAGTCAAGTTATAGCTACCTTTATTAAATCCTCAAGCTTCTCTACATAAACATTTTCAGATTCATCCATTCCATCCTCATAAAGCCAATCTTCTGTCTGCTGAAGTTTTCTAGAAATCTCTTCCCTATCTGACTCATTGGCGAAGCTTCGGTATGTATTTAAAATCTATGCACACAATTGTATTACTCTAAAATGTAGCAGAACTTAAGAAAGGGAAAATGTACAGCACAATACACTAGACCTCAGAAAGACTGTGATAGAAATTAAGATTGTTTTGAAAGAATATATATGCAGGTTAATATTACATGGTAATCACCAAAAGGTTCTTGCTAGGCCTGTTAGATGATAAGAATATATTATATTCTATAATTCCTATTCATGATAAATCATCCAATCATGTCTGCTTTAGCTATTTCCCAAAATGAGACTTAAGAACAAGAAAAAAGCACACTACAGCACTTGCAATGCACAAAATTTCCCTCTGGCATCTTTACATATCCGTTACTGAACAGATGAAATGCGGGTGGGGGAAAACTATTCCACATAGTCACATTCATTCCCCAATAAACTTAACAGGATAGCTTGCTCTCCGTCACAAGAGTTTATGCTTACTACTAAAATTGAAGGTGGACTCATGACTTTTATTAAAAGCAAGAGTGGGCAGCATCCACCTTTTAACAAAAAGCAAACTTAGTCTTAAGACTTGCTTAAAAGTATGGGCCTTGCTCACGCTTCTATACATTGGTTTTGAATTACAGAGACATGTAGCTAAAATTGCCTCTGTTATAAAATCATTGTGAGAAAGAAACCATGTGAAGTTCTTTACTTGTAAGTGGAAAATAAAGCTGTTATAACCTTATGTCAAAGCAATACCTTATCACGCATCTCATAAACATAAGACTCCAGGGCATTTTTCTTATCTTTGGTTTGCTCCATCTTCAAGTCCTGTTGCATCAACCAACGTTCTTTCTCTTCAGCTTTAGCGAGCTCAGCCCTTTTCATTCCACCACAGATACTCTCACTAATCGGGATCTCCAACCTTTTTACAACTCTTCCTTTTCTTGCTACACCAGCCTGCACAAGGATACTGAATTCAACATCTAAACTCTTCAACATGGTATATTTGAATTTTTGTCCAGATATCCTTAATGTCAAGACACAATAGATAAAGGAGTTGGCAGAACATCATATTAAGGCACTCCACGAGAGGATAACTGCTAACAAATTAGTCTAAGGGTTCATAAAACCTTCGTTGTTTATTTCAATTCTGAATTGAAAGAAAAACAGTAAAAGCAAGGGTTTCACTGCTCTCCTCTTTCTTCTTGTTTATATCTATTTTTTCTGAAACATGACAACAACAATTAAAATGCAAATGCAGAAAGAAGTCAAGAAGCATGCACTGGGCAGCAGGCAGTACTTCAACTGAAACTTACACCAGGACCAGATGGAGGTTCTGATTGTGAATTATCGCTGACTTCAGCATTATTTTCTACAGAAGACATCCTATCAGATTTGTCCTCCACCTCTTCTGAAGTCAAACGGGGACCATTGGTTGTCACAGAGTTATCCATATGGTCCTCTATTAGCTGATGCAATAAAATTTGGAGCACAACTCAGTTAAATTACTTATGAAATGAATAAGGGCCAATATAATAGTAGAATTAATAGAAAAAATCATATTTACCAAAGCTGAATCCAATATGACAATCCCATGAAGATTTAGCTGAACTCTAACCTTCACTTTAGCCATATTTGTGTGGGATTGGATAGGACCAATCTACAGAAACATTAAACAATAATTTAAGTGTTTTAACAATGAAAAAGTAAAAACTAAATAGTAAAAACACCAAATGGAAAATTAAAATAGATAAACTGTTTAAAAATAAATATTTTTACAAGATTCAGACATATCTACAAGAAAAAGCATGCCAATGTAGCCATCATACCGTAAAAGTATTAAATTGAGGTGATAATCCAGAAGGTAACTCATTGGAATTGACATAGAAAGCTTCCATATTGAACATATTAGTTCTATGCAAAGTAAGAATCTTCACACTTGGATATGGGTGCCCTTTCGGGAAAAGCACACCATTCGACAGAGTGCAAACTGGACCTTTGTCAGATGAGAATCCGATAGATAAAGGAAGAGAATCTTGAACCTGCAAGTGACAACATATGACAAATGTTATAGCTTCTTACAGGAAATAACCCAATTAAGCAATAGTATGCATACAGATGCAAGCATCTAAATGTAACTCTTCTTTTTATTCATTGGTGCCCACAAGACCTTGAACAAGGAAAAACCTCGGTGATACTTGAACGTACTATTCCTTTCTAATATTGGGGCTTTTTTTAGAGAAGATGCAATGAAGCTTTTTTTTTCCTCCTAGGTAGATACTCAATTAGTAAAGTAACTCATCTTTCAGAAAAAATAATAGTAAAGTAATTCCTAGAAAGCTCCAACCTCCTAGACAGGCTTGAAGATCAGGGAAAAAGAACCAATAGTAATCACTCCTAAGACAGTACAGCCCAGAAGAAATCCAACACATGAGTCCAGCACTATGGAATATAGTACAAAGCAAACAGCAATTGGAATCTGCATAAACATAATAGAAATATCTGGTATTCATCTACATAACACATTTCATTTTCACCCTCACCAAGAATATATCACTCCAAAAGACGAAAAGGGAGAAAATTAAGCATGAAGAGATAGTGTATCACTCAGATGAGTGCGAGTGTGCGTGTGTGAATATATGAGAGAGAGAGAGAGAGAGTTCAAATAAGAATGTTGTAACGGAACTATGACAAGGAAACTTTTTTTTTTGTTTCCAGATCAAAAGACTTGCAGTTTTTTTTTTTTTTTTCTTTTATAATACACAATAAAAAGGATTTGATTCAGAAGCCAAAGCAATAATGTGTGAAAACACAAACCTCATACTCTCTGACGCGGAATATTGGGCTGAGCATTGCACACTGAAGAGCACAACCACGAGCCACACACTCACTAGCGTTTATTGTCCGGCTAGGCTCTTGGTTGAATATAGAAGATAAAATCCTCGTAATAGCTGGAATTCGAGACCCTGATCCAATAAGCTCAACTGAATTGATTTTATCCAGAGTCAGACCAGAATCAGCCAAAGCCTTGTGACAAGGGACACTAATCCTTTCCAACAAGTGAGATGACAACTTCTCAAACTCCTCCCTCTTGATTAAACCCCTAACATCTTTCTCATCCATCAAGCACTCTATATTAAGTTGTGCTTCTGCATTTGCACTCAAGACCTTCTTCAGCTTCTCACACGATGCCCTCAACCTAATTGACGCCTTTATATTTGTATAAACATCAATGTTATACTGCTCCTTAAATTGGGATGCAAAGTAATTGAACAGAACTTCATCAAAGTCTCTTCCTCCCAAGCTCCTATCAAAAGCATGAGAGATGATTTTCATTTGTCCAGTCTCAAAAGATGCAACACAGACCTGTGTGTCACAATGACCAATATCCACAAAGACAGTATAAACTGGACCAGAGTCAGAGAAATCAGTCTTGTAAATTCCATATCCAAGAGCAGTGGCGGTACAATCATGCAACAATCTCAATGGCTTCAGTCCAGCGATCACTGCTGCATCCAAATAAGCACGCCTCTGTAAATCAGAGAAGTAAGAAGGAATTCCAATTACACAATCCGAAACAGGCATTTCCAAATTCTTCTCAGCAATCTGCTTTAAATGCGAAAGCAACATCCCCAAAACCTGTACAGGAGTAAATTCATGAACCTCACCCATAAACTGTAATCGGATCAAAATTCCACCATCAGGACTTTCAAAAGTTTCGAAAGGTAACAACTTGAGTTCTTTCTCCAAATCAGGTTCATTAAACTTCCTACCAATCAATCTCTTCACCAGAAAAATAGTTGATTTAGGATTCATGGTTGCAGAAGCGGCTCCAGCTGAGCCCATGAACCTTTGTTTCTCACCGAATGAAACAACAGCAGGCGTCTCACGCTTCGATTCATCATTCAACAACACATCAATACCACGTTGCTTAACAACCGCGATAACGCAGTTCTCATTCCCGATATCAAACCCTACCACACTCATTTCTCTACTAAATTCAAACACTAACACGCAAAATTTCCAACAATTACACCGAAATCTATCAAAATTTCCAAAATATCTTATTCCTAAACAACTGCTTCAACTTTTCTCAAGCTCAAAAAGTAACCAAAACCTTCAAGTTTCCAGCATCCAAAACAAAACCACCTAAAAATAATTAAATTAAGTTAATTAACCAAATATTTGAATCAACTCGTATCGTTGATAAATGTACTATAAATCAAAAATGGAAACTAAAATATCAATTTCATTACTAAATATAAATTTGAGCTTAAATGAGGTTAAACTTCTGAACGTGTATAAATTCGAAGTTCTTTTTTTTTTTTTTTTTTTGTTTCCCGCATTTTGTGTTGGGAATCAAACAGAGAATTCAAGAAATTGAAAGATACCTGCTGAAATGAAAGAAACCAAAAGAAGATTGGGGACTGTTTGGCTTTGAGAATCGAAAGCGAAAAGTCTGCGATGATCGATCTGTCTCTCTTGATGTGCAAGTAAATGAAATGCAAGAATATTTACAAGTAAAAGCCTTTCCGATTGAACGGGAAAAATTTGGGCGTTGGAATGAAAAAACGTGTTTTTTTTTTCTTCTTAATAATGTGGTTGTAAATAAGGGCACGACAACAGGCGAGTTATAGGGTAACATTCTTAAATTGAGCTTTAAATAAATTATATTGTATGTAAATATGATAAAATTATATAAAATTGTTATATTTATATGTAATTTTTTTTATATATAAATATGATAAATTATATATAAATATAATAATATGTGATATATTTATATAATTTTTTAAATAATATATTTTTTTATGTATATAATTTTTTTATATATAAACATAATAAATTATATATATAATAAAATTTACGAAAAACACATTTTAAACAACTTTCTTTATAATTTTTCGACAAACAGTGTCTAAGAAGAAATAGCACTAAATTTCATTAATATATAATTTTCTTGTTTCCCCTTTTGGATTTAAACTTTTCCAGCTCGGCCTTTAGAAAATCCACGTCATCAATCAGAAAGTGGATCCCACCAGTGAAGCCCAGGGAAAACATCTGCAGCCTGCTTACCTTCGGCCCAAATACTAACCTATAATAGGCTATAGACTATAGCCTTGGGCTCAACTTTTTCTTTTCACGAACTATGGGCTATAGCCTTTGGCCCATAAACCAGCATTAGCCCATCCATCTTGAATGTTGAAACAGAATTTTGGTTAGAAAAATTTTTGATATGAAAAGAATTTTAGTTATGAGGATTAACATTGATATAAAATGTATAATTCCAACATGGATTATTGAACAAGAAAATAGTATCTTGGTAAAGAAAAAACTTATCAACCTTTTTATAAAAGGCCATAGTAAATTCTGATGAAATATTAGTATAATAATGAAAATGTTGATTTTCCTTTTATAGCTCTTTACTGACAAAAACTACTATTAAGTCAAGTTGTGTCTTGTGAAATTGACTTATATTAATAGGATTTTATTATTCTATTAACGAATATAGACTTTATATATTGGATTAATATTGACAGTGTATCAAAAACAAATTCATATTGGATTAATATTTGATGCACTGTCAGTGTATAGGGTTATACATTGTCAGTGCATCCTACAATGCCACCTGTTAGATTAGAGATTAGTGGTTAGGGTTAAGGATTAGTGGTTAGAGTTAGGGGTTAGCTTTTTAATGAAGTGTCAGTGTATAGAAGTGTATCAAAAACGAATTCATATATTTCATAACTAATACTATAGACTTAACCAAATTGCTCACACCCAGACATTAAACAACCTAAAAGAAGTAGGCGCAGATAATATTTGGTGAAAAATATGACGAGAAAACGTCACATGATCAATTAACCTCAGTCAATAGCAACATGTGAAGCCCGAAGATGAATGAAATGTGAAGCTCGATTTTGAGATCGTCAGTGACATACGAAATTTGAGGCCTAACGTGGTCCCAACCCAAAGCTTTTGATAGGTGTGCGGTGCATGAATATGATGAGAGCCAGCCAAAAGAGTAAGTAATAATTTTATTGCTAGTTTGAATTTTATAATCATAGAATTAGAATATCCAATGATCTATTCCAGAAACCCAAGTAGGCAAAAACATGCTCTCTTTTTTCTTTTTAAGAACATTATTAAGGCCGGCTTGTTCTTGCGTGTCTGACTTGGTAGATCTCTGAAATACTCTCTCCAAGTCCCAAATAACTTTCAGACTTTGAATGTGCTTGCTTGCTTTAACGCCAATATTTCAGTAATGAGAAAAATGCTGATGCAGTTGAAGTTGAACCCATGTGAGCTGTCTCAAATCTCAGTTGTGTCAATCATAAATTGCACTTGATCTTACCATAACTAAGGGTCTAGCTGGAATGAGGACCACAATCTGACAAGGCTCATTTCTTTTTGGGGTGATCTAAAATCAATGGAAGAGGCTATTTATTATCTTCTCTTACTCACCAACAATATAAATATAATGACCTCAACTTATCAGCCTTCGGTTCCATTGTTTCAAAGCTAAAAAGATTGGTAGGCTAGTAAAAGTCGAAATCTACTGCTGATCACCCTTCAAGCATATTTTGGTGTGGGTTTGAATTGAATCCTTTGATAAAGGAGAGAACACTCTTTGGACACCCCATTAATCCAGGCTTGAATCAAGCCTGTTATTCTTTTGTTCTTTGCATGTCCAAGAAACAAAAAGGGGAAAAAAAGAAAATGGTTTCAAGGCAAAAAGGAAAGTAGATTTCCATGTATCTATTTCAATTTTCAACCAAACAAATTAACCTGCCAGCTATAGCTGCTGGAAAACTCTGATTTTGGCGTTGAACAAAAAGAAACAATGCCAAGATGTGGTAGGAAAATTAAAAAGCAATCAAAACTTGTTATTGCAAAAACAAGAAAACACAATCACTCTTGTATTTTAAGAGAACAAAAAGAGAAAATCTATGTATACATATATATATATATAGCATATCCTTTAAGTGAACAAAGGACGAGGAAGGGTGGCAATGGTTCCATGATCATCACCACGGTTAAACAAGCGTCTCCAAGTTTTCAATTGATTAATAACCTGCTTGTAAACACCAATTCTTGCTGCAGAAATACTAACCAACGCACTCTTCCTTAACTTCTTCAATCTTCTCCCAATCTTCACCTTTAGCCTACACAATCTGATTCGTAGAAACGATGATTTTCTTCTAGAATCTGCTTGCACCAGCACTTTGTAGATCAAAAACTGAGCTCGTCGATGAATGATCTCTTCTGGGTCTTCCTTATCCACCTTTGAGTAAGCATATGATCTCCTCAGAAGAGCCATGTTTTTTCTCTAGGAAAAATTTTACTATCAAGAAAAGTTGAGAGAAAGAGTGGAATTCAAAGAGACAGTTGTGACTTAGGATTGAAGCAATATTTATAGGGGGAACTAAGCCATTGAGGATGTCATATGGTGATGAAGCTGTACATGTGCACTTAACATTGACTTGGTAGAAAAAAATAATAATAATAGAGGAGAAATTGGTTTTTAATTAGCTGGCCTTTCATCAGTGTGAAAACTGACCTGCTCTGAAAACAGCATGCCCCCCTATATAATTACTAGGCTTTTCTCTTTCATCAAATTAATTATATTTAATTTGTCGTATTTTTTCAGGTTTACTCAAATTAAATTTGGTTTTTTTTAATACAAAAAATAAATAAATGCAGGCTAGCATGAAGTATGTCGAAGGTACTGACGTAAGTTCTATATATATATATATATGATATATTTAATCATTAACAATAGAATCCAATGGGGTAATTATCAATTAAATCAATGCATTTCGGCTTATATACTGAAATTTATATGTATTCCTCTTGTTAATGTGATTATGATAACAATAAAATTACAAAGATTATTATAAGATTACGATAAAATTAGCTTATTATCTGCGTGTAAAAAGATATTTTTGTAACATGTGGACAATCAAGTTAATCGTATCGTTATCTCTATAATCTGATCGTAATCGTAATAATTACATTAACATCTTTTATCTTGATTCTAATTGTATGTAGATTGAAATCAAAAATCTTAAATCTTAAAACCTATGTTTAGGCAGGAGAAGAAAGGAGATTAAATGAACCTGGTTCAAGCTGGATCACTAAAATTATAGTGATGAATATACCATAAATACGTTTATAATGTTGGGTTTTGAGACATGTTTATATAATTTTTTAAGAAAATCATTATCCTTCAATATAGCATATATCACTGCATATGATCCAGAATTCCAGCTGTTTGTGAGGTTTGAGAGCACATCGTGGGAGTAAAACTCAAGAGTCAGAGTGTAACACGACAGCATTAATCAAAGGGGCCAGAGACAGAGTGAAGATAGCTATGAAAGTCAAAGCGGCAAATATAAAAAAGACCAAATTTCCACAGGCATGATGAAGCATCTTTGAAAAGGAAAAAATTAGTAATTTAAACAAAATAAGTGTCAAACTAGGAGAGGGGACAAACTATAAAGGCGAATGTCAAATGGCCAAACCGTCATACGTTGGCTTTTCAAGCGGTTAGACAATTGCTTTCTACAAGAATCAGCCTTGAGCCTGCCAATAATGGAATGTATTTTGCTGATAAATATATTGTGAGTAGGAATCACACTAAATTATTGGAAAAAAAAAACAAGTTCTTTCTAAATTTATTGAGAAACTGACAAAATGATAAGCATGGGAAAGAGAAAGAAGCTTGCTGGCCTCTTTTGTCGATAATAGTATTTGATCAAGTCTCATCTTCATCAAGAATTTGAGGGTTGTTGATGTTTTGTTTAGCCGAAGTTGGTGAGTTTAGGGAATTGTAAGAGGAAGGTGAGTTGGCTCTATTAAGCACGAAAAGAGATTAGAAGAATGTCTTCGAGACGTATTCTAATGTCTAAGTCAATGAAAATTTAAAAAATTCTGTAAGAAATAGAAGGAATGAAGAGGAAAATGTCAGAATGTTTGAAAATTTTATTTGGATCAACGTTAACGTTTAACTATCTTTTTATACTTGATGATTGCTGGATGCCAAGGATATAATAGATTAAGAAATGCAGCTCCTTTTCGTGTGTTTGCCAAGAGTTTATCTAGAATTACGGTTTGTGGCATAAACTTTATCAGCAAAAAATAAGGTTTTATTGATTTTAATATCATTTTGAGATAACCCCCGAATACTTAATTGATGAATGAGTTCATTGTCTCAAAGAGCAAAGTTCAAATTCACTTTCCTCGAATCAAAAATATCATTCCGAAGTAGGATATAGAATAATATAGCAAAAATAAAATGAATGAAATCCATGGTTCAAATCATCATAGCAAAGAGAAACTTTAACCCAATTCCGCCATTCTTCTCGTTCCAATAATGCTTTCAGAGCAAACAAAATTTTGCCTAAAATGAACTCGTACGATGTATATATACTACACAGTTGTTCTTGGTCCAAGTGAAAAGTATATACACAGAGGTTAGGTATACATTTCTATGGAACATGTATAAGTTAATGTTCCAAACGACACGCTGGGAAGTGGGAACAACAAAGTACATTAAAGATAACTAGTCATCATTTACAGAAAAATCCTCGAGAACTTGAAAATTATTGAACTCTGACAAAATTATTTCATTATCCAATATGACCTCAATTGAGCAAACTTCCATCATGCTTAACCCACCGATCCCTCAAGCTTCAAACTCATAAGTTGGTTCACCTCAGCACCAAACTCATCGTGAAGCTCATTGAAAACGTCTCGGCAAAACCCAGAAATCATGGCAGCCATGGCCTTCTCATAGTCAATTCCCCTCTGTTGAAAGTAAAATAACTGATCTTCACCGATTTTGGAGGTGCTGGCTTCATGTTCAACACGAGCTGAGGGATTCTTAACCTGTTAAATAACAGCAATCCAATCATGAGCAACAAAATATAGCTCCTAGTTTCTTAAAATAAGAGCAGTAAATCAAACATAGTAATGTAATGCCAATATAAGAAGTAATTATGACAGTACAAACATCAAGCAGATTTATGTCAAAACAAGAATGAGAATCAAGTTCTACCCCAACTAGCATTTCACTATTTTTTTCACAGGAGACTGGATAAAGGAGCTCTTGTTGGTTATGCGACTAAAAATGGTCAGCATGCACAGATGACAAGGAGTTGGGATAGACAGGAAAAGCACACACATGCATGCTCCAAAATATCAATCCAAAAGCTTAAGTTTTGTAGCAGTGTATAACATGGCTAAACAGGAAAGAAAGGGGAGCCACCTACTTACTCAAATCATATAATCATAATTCATAATTCATAATTATAAAGATAAAGGTAGTAAAAGCTAGTACATACATAAGTACTTAACCAATATAGGGGAAAAATTGCCAAAAAATCAAACATATGCACCTGGATGTAGGGATAGGTGTTTGCAGCAGCATTATCACCAATAAGCATTGAATCACATTGTGAGGAATTTCTAGCATTCTCTGCCTTTGATTGGACCTGAACAAGCCCCCTGTAACAGTTTCTTGAATTTCCAACTGAAATATCCTTCGAGATAATCTTAATTCTTGTATTCTTCCCCTTGTGTATCATTTTTGTTCCCGTGTCTGCCTGCTGAATTCATCCACATCCGCTGACCTTGAAAAGCCTTGAATTTGGGGTTTGGGGTTATGGGTTTGACGGAATCGAGCTCTGGGTAAAACCCTTTAGGGAACTTGGTTGAATCTGAGGTGGGTTGTAGTGAGAAGCTTGAGTTGCCGTTGGCTAGCAAGGAAGCCATGGTTATGGCTGTGGTTTCAGGATAGAGAAAGAAAGCACCAGAAAACAAACAATGTAAAAGGAAATCAAACTTAAAAGAAGTGAAATGATTTTCTTGGTTTTCTATATTTGATTTTATCCATTAATATTATTCTTGAATTTTGATTTTTCCTGGCTATAAGATTGTCAGATTGTCTCGTGGACAACACGTATCCTTCTCGTGGGAACCCTGTTGCGACCCACCCACTTTCAGATTGTTTTGTTTTGTGGATTTCTCCAACCGCCAGTGCAAATTGGCGCCTGTGGCCTAATGGATAAAGCCCAACTTTGGCTCAAATAAATACGCAGCCTACACTATCCCGCGAACCAAACAGCAACTCCAAAAAATTCCCTAAAAATAATAAATAATAAATAAATAAACAGAGAGAAAAAGAAAATACAATTATAACTAATAAATCAGCAAATTTTGGATTTGTTTATTGATTATCTCACCACCCATTTTTCACTCAGGTGATTTGGAATCTCTCCTACAACACAGGTACGTTATTTTCTTTTTTTCCCATTTAAAAACTGTAGTTTTTTTTTTTTTACTTTTATGTTATCATTGCATTAACAGTTTTGGTTTAATACTAAAAAAAATTTAATGGAAAAACGTGAAATAAACCACAACTGATTAGTGACTTTTGTTTCTTTTATTTTTGGATAATGGAATGAGTAAGAGATTTTATTTGGGATCGTGGGTAGTTCATAACTTAGCTAGAAGCCTGAGATTCATTTGCCTCTTTAGATTGTGAAAAAGATGGTAACTTTTTTTTTATTATTATTTTTTTATTTGTACCCATTGTGACTTTTTCACTTTTAAAATCTATGAGATATTTGAAATGCGTTAAAAGGGTGTTTGTATTTTCAACCTTGCTTGATTTGGGTTATGATTAAGGGCTCAAAATTTGTTTATATTTGGGGTGTATTTGATCCAGGATCAATGTAGTTGTATTGGAAAAGGGAAGGTTGCCCTCTTGGAATGTATAGGCTGGTCCGCATTGTTTTATAGAATGGTTTCGGGTTTTATGTTTCTTGTGCATAGATATTAGAACTGTCTCTTTCATCCTTGGTTAGTGTTTGTGATTTTCCCCATTTTCCTTTTCTCATAAATGTTTTAGCTCTATTGGGTACTATTCCATGTTGGAAATTACTTATATGAGAAAATTGTAGTTTTCTCAAGTCTCAATGTCCTTGATAATGCGAGATTTGGGCTAAGAAATCATGGTTCAAAATGGGAATTTGCTTAGCATTTCAATGGCAGATAAGGCCAGCCAGTACATTGCTATAGGCAAAATGCAAAAAATAAAAAAATAAATAAAAAGATAATCAAGCAAAATCTATGGCTTGAACTTTGGCCCTTCATCATGATATCAAATATAAACCAGAATTTCTTGGTCCTGCTTACACATCCAGACATCCTTCACAGATCATGACAAATTTTTTTTTTTACCCCCCAAAATGGGAAGAAAAAAAAACGGTTATTCTCATAGAGGTGGCAAGAAGGTCTTACAAGATCCTGATGTCCTTAGCTTTTATTTTGTGAACTTTTTTTTAGATGAATTGTATGTAGAACGAGAAACTAGGAAGCATTTAGTTTTTGTCACTGTATTGATTAAAACCCAGCAACATCTATAATGAATGTATATGGTCTGCTTAGGTGCCCAAATTCTGGGAAGCATCGATGTAAGATATCACAATGACAGACTTGTATAATTGAATGTATACCCATCTGGTTTGTTCTTGAATCTAACTATTACATATATGACCCTTTTGATATGCATATCTTAGTTCATCACCGATAGCTCCTTCATTGAATAGGTGATGTTAGCTGTTCAAATCTAACCCATTTATAGTATCCAGCACTTATGAAAATTAAAACATTGATTTCTTTATGGCTTTGAGCACTTATCAATATCAAAACTTTAGACCAGAATCTGAGCCTACTCCAAGAAGAACACGTAGCTATCACACCAGCAATAAGCAATCTTAATAATAATCCAGAGGATTTCCTGATATTATGTAGTTTGGTATACTTCGATTCTTGTGAAATATGGTTTACTAGCATGTCAAAAGAAGTAATATTAGTGTATTGTTGATCAACTACAGCTTTGTACCATTTTTCTAATGCACTCAGTTCTTCTGTGGTCATATTGATGATAAAAGTTTTAATTGCTTTTGTGATTGCAGGTAAACTCAGGAAGATTATCGCAAAAGGAATTCTAATAAGATAGTAAAAAGGTGGTTGTGCATCCATTTGTGCAGGATGAGCAGCCAGAATCAAGGGGCTAGCTTATCTTCTTCAGCAGACCCCCCTATGAAGCGGAAACGTGGGCGTCCACGGAAGGATGAGTTTGTTCAAGGGGACAACACACCTGTGACACCTGCATCTGACAATCTGAAGAAAAACAAGCAGAGTGTGGGAACAAGTAATCCTGCCTCTGATGACATGGTAGGTCAGATGGTTTCTGGTGTCATTGAAGGTTCATTTGATGCTGGATATCTTCTTAATGTTAAGGTAGGTGATACCAACACGCATCTTAGAGGTGTTGTATTTCTTCCGGGGCGATTCACTCCAATTACTGCTGCAAATGATGTGGCTCCACATGCTAAGATGTACAAAAGAAAAGAGATTCCTATCCCATTTGTAAGCCCTCAAGGTCATCTCCATGCTGTGAGTCCTTCATCAGGGAAAAGTGAGAAGCCCATTGAGCATAAAAATGACGCACCTAACCTTCCAGACCAAAGTCTACATACAGGGCCTCAGTCTGGTGCCACGGCTACTAGTGAGAGCCAATCTGCCTCTATTCTAATTCCTTCAGCTAGTAACTTGCCAACAAATGGACCTGGTCTTCCTCTGGGACAAAAGGTCCTGCAAGAACTAATCTTAGATTCTGGATTGAAGAATGATAAAGCTGTTGGAGTTGGACAGGATCAGTCACTGCAGGGATTTGAAGCCTTCAAACTGATGAAAGGACCAAATATTAACGTAGAGGCGCCTAAAGCATCTGAGCTAGTGTCTGCAACATTTACTGCTACTTTGCCAGTTACTGACAATGTAAATCTGAAGCCTCAAGTTGAACACCAGGCCGTGAGTTCTGATCTTAAGCCACAAGAATTGGTTGATGATGTGAAAAGCCTTGACCTTGGTAACAACCAAACACCTATATTTCCTGAACGTGAACCTCAAGCCATGGCTTGTGAACCCACTGGAATTAACATGTTCAGAAAACAGGCTTCGTCAAGGCAAGATACAGATATCTCACAAGATACTCAATCGGAGTTTGCTAAGATGATTATGAGTGGAGCTGACACGTCTCACATGGATGGATTTTCTGCAAGTGATGCTGCTACAACTACAGTGACAGCTCCATGCTCTGCATCAATGACCAGCCTACCAATAATGATATTTGGGGCAGAAACTATTCCATTTGGACCCAATCCTGCTGCTGAAGAATCCGTTCTTCCAAGAATGGTTGTACCTGAAGTTAGTAGTTCCTCAATGGCTATCAACACCAATACTGTGGAGTCTAATGCCAAAGATGCCATTCCACCAGCACAGTCTTAGTTTTCTAGTTTCACCGTGGAATAGAACGAGCCCTTACAAATCAAGGCTTGAAGGATGACTAGCGTATGTCATAACTAAGAATTAGTTGAGATTTTAAGGCAAATGCTTAATTTAGGTACTCCTTGTCTCTAATTTGGATTACTTTTACTCTTTGCAATCTACCTTTACCTTCTTCTGACTTCGTTTCTAGTGCATTCTCACGCTTCTGCGTTGTGCTGAAGATTTCTTGCAGTCTTTTTTACAGCATGTGTGCCTGTTTTCAAGATTTTTTTTTTTTTTTTTTTCGTTTCATTGAAATTTGTAGGTATGTGATCTGGCCAAAATAATTAAAACAAAAAAATGAAGACAGAATACCATTTTTATTTTACCCAGCTGCCTTTCTTTTTTTTTCTTTTTTTTTTTAATAAATTGAAATATTAAACTAAATTTTATGGTTCATAATTCATTTTTAAAGCATAATGTATTAGTTTAAATTGAAATGTGATTATGAATTGCAACATTTCTTTAGTTCTATGTTGCTCCAACTCTTCATTTTTTTTTTTTGAAGTATTCGTATTCGACACTCGTGTCCGATACATATTCGGATATGGGTATGATGATATGACCCTTCAAGAATCTTTCAAATATATCAAAAAAATTTAGAAAAATTTGAACATACTCGTGTCAGACACATACCCGTATCCGATACGTTGCTTCGACTCTTTATTTTTCTTAAAGTATTCGTGTTCGACACCTGTGTCTAATGCATAATCAGACATGGGTATGATGATATGACCCTTCAAGGATCTTTTAAATATATGAAAAAATTTAGAAAAATTTGAACATACTCATGTCGGACACATACCTGTATCCGATACGTTGCTTCGACTCTTTATTTTTCTTAAAGTATTCGTGTTCGACACCTGTGTCTAATGCATATTCGGACATGGGTATGATGAAATAACTCTTCAAGGATCTTTCAAATATATGAAAAAATTTAGAAAAAATTTGAACATACTCGTGTCGGACACATACCCGTATCCGATACGTTGCTCCAACTTTTCATTTTTCTTAAAGTATTCGTGTTCGACACCTGTGTCTAATGTATATTCGGACATGAGTATGATGATATGACCCTTCAAGGATCTTTCAATATATGAAAAAATTTAGAAAAATTTGAACATACCCGTGTCGGACACATACCTGTATCCGATACGTTGCTCCAACTCTTCATTTTTCTTAAAGTATTCGTGTTCGACACCTGTGTCTAATGCATATTCGGACATGAGTATGATGATGTGACCCTTCAAGAATCTTCCAAATATATGAAAAACTTTAGAAAAATTTGAACATACTGGTGTTGGACACATACCCATATCCGATACTCACACTCGAATTCGAGTAACATATATTTAGTTTCTTTTTGTATTCTATTATATTTATCTTCATTTTTATAATTAACTGTGCTATTAGTTTTTTGCTTTTTTCTTTTACATAGCCTAAAACTTTTTTAGTGGAACAGCTAAGGTTATAATATTGGTGTTTTTGTATGTTATATTATTCGAATTTTTTATTTTTTAAAAATATTTGTGTTCGATATTCATATTTAATATATATTTCGATATAAATATTAAAATATAATTTTTTAAATATATAAAAAAATTTAAAAATATCCATATTCATATCGGTATCCATATCATACACTTGCTCAATACAAATGCAAGTAACAAAATTTGCATGGATGACAAACAAGTTGCGACTCTGTCTTACTAATTTAAGTTTCTAGCATGTGTTACAACTTACAATCCAAGACCAATGACACTGTCTGTCAGTCAACTTATTCTCTTTTTTTTTTTTCCATCTTGACTTTTATTATTTTTGTTTGCGTACTTTCATGCAAACTCTTAACTCATTTTACATATGAAAGTATTAGGTTTGAGTAATGATAGTTTACCTATTGGATCCATCTCCATGGATTATTATGTCATATGATTTATGTAAATAAAAAAACGCAAAAACCCGTCTTGATTTGGGTCCATCAACAGTCAACACCAACTCTGTCCGGCCCGACTAATTCCGGGTTGCCAACAGATTAAAAAGTCCAATTTTTTAAACCTGAATCTATTGGGAGAATAGCAAATTAGCAAACACTGGAAGAGCTAAAAGCGGAGGCAAACTTTAGCGATCAAAACACTTTCAAGTGAGCGCAGGTAATGAAATAAAATGGAAATTAATTCCCCCCATTTAGTTTTCCGAGATAAATTTTGTTTCTTTGATAATGAATCTCTTCAAAATTTCCAGCTTGCTATTATAGTCCTAAAAAATATATATTATATATTTTTCCATGTGTTTGAAAATTGGCAATTCACAATTGTCAATTTCTCATACATTTGAAGTTTGAAAAAGAAACCCTTTTTCCCTGGGATTTTATAGGGTCTGTGTTTCTGAAAGTTTCTCAACTTGAATGTTGATAAGTTGTTTGATAAATGTCCTGTGAAGATACTAGTATTCTGTTATGTGGTAGTTTACATGGTAAAAATTAGCAATCAAAGCTCAAATTGGTTTAAGCTTTTGTCTTTGGGTCTTCAGATTTTTTTTTTTTGTTGCTGTCTCTTCTGTTTTTGATTCCATCTGTTCTATCCTGTAATATTGAGTTCTCTTTGGTTTTGGAAGATGGATATAGTTTCCCAATTACAAGAACAAGTGAATTCAATAGCAGCCCTAGCCTTCAACACTTTTGGAACACTGCAACGAGATGCTCCACCTGTCAGACTTTCCCCAAATTACCCAGAACCCCCTGCTATTCCCACCGAGGACTCAGTGAATTTCGCCGACCAACCTAAGCTTATGAGTGCTGCTCTTGTTAAGGCTGCTAAACAAGTTGGTGATTAATTTATCAGAATTGTTTTTAAATATCAATTTTTTTTTGGAACCAATTAGTGCTATAATTTATGATGGGATCAATGAGTTCATGTTTTCATGGCCGTATGTGGGAATGGGATGTTACTAATTGTTACTACTACTTTCACAGTTTGATGCATTGGTTGCAGCACTTCCATCTTCCGAGGGAGGTGAAGAAGCTCAACTTAGAAGGATTACTGAACTCCAGGTATAAAGAGTCTCGACTGGTTTACTCATTACTGTTTTCCATTTTAAATTACATGTCGGGAAATCTTTTTTAATTGTCTTTTTCTCTTTCTTCCTTCATTGTACCTGTTGCCTAGGCTGAAAATGATGCTGTAGGCCAAGAACTTCAGAAGCAACTGGAGGCTGCAGGTACATTTTCCCTTCCTTTTATTGGTTGCTACATTTGTTATCTTCCATGTTCTTAAGAGATAATAGCAGAGTGTTTCTCTCCAGTTTTTTCCCCCTTAGTGAATCAAGAAAAAGGAAAAATAATTACCGAAATACTAACCAGTAGGTTTAGCAGATTTTTAAAACCTAGGCTGCTTAATCTCAAGATATTTTTGGGCCAGAGTGGACAACCGTGGAATAGTTGCCAAGTATGCTTAGATTCTGGCCTTTTGTATTTTATGCAAGACATAGGATGTTGGCTCAATGCCTGTCATTCTACATACCTGTTTCTTTTGATTTTCTAATTCATTTTCAACTACTAGTATTGTGTTGTTTTCAACCTAGCTGCCTTGAAGTTAAGCATATAACATAGAGAATTAAGTTTCCCAGTATAAATTAGGGATCTAAACTGTAGCTTGGAAAAAAGAAATTGAAATGAAGAAAAAGTCTAACAATCTCTATGCTTTTTCTGTGTTTTTGGTACCCAGAAAAAGAATTGAAACAGGTTCAGGAGTTATTCAGTCAAGCAGCAGATAATTGTCTGAACTTGAAGAAACCAGATTGAAGCCAGTGCCTTGTGAAATCCTCCTTTCTTTTTATTGTCTTTAAATGTCTTTAATCGGAACTCGGAAGTACCCAAAGGTTCTTACATACTTGCTTAAGTTTGTACAATGTAGTATTCAAATGTTCCTTCTTTTTGTTACCTTCCATGCTGCGTTGTGGGCTCTGTTTCGGCACTACAATTTAGTTGTCACTGTTTTATGTTTGTATACAAAATTTGCTGTTTTCAGTAAAAGCCATGGTCAGGATTGAAATTTGGAAGTAAAGGGTTTTTCAAGTACTGGATGGAACAAGGAGAAATTGTCAAATCTATAGCACTTTGTTTCGGTAATGGGGAGAAAAAAGTGCAATTCACTTTGTACCTATCATACCATGATTAACTGTACTCCTGATGTTGCAGGCTTGCAGCAGCATATCATCATTGAGAGAGAGTTCTCTAATTGATGTTAGGTTTCAAAATCGATTTTCGATTAAATTGTAGCAAAACCATTATTTCTCGTCTCATTCTGCAATCTATAGGTTCAAGAAGGCCTATAGATCGAAGGTACATTTTAAAAAGTTCTCCCAAATCCAGAGTCTAAATTCCACCGCATGCTGCCTGAGATCCCCACCATGCTGCTGATTTACTCAATTCAATGATGATGCAACCATTACCCGAAAAATATTCCCCAATCCCAAAGGCACATTTTCATCATTACGTGCATCACAAAAATAAAACCATCTGATAAAAGTTAAACACCAAGAATAGTACAAAATTTTGTGATAAAGGAGGTTTATAATACAGTGCATATGCTATTAGCAAAGAGAATAACACAGCCTGATTTTATTTCCCCCCATAGATCAAAGTAGCATAAGTTAACACCATACTGGTAAATAGAAATAGCAGCCATGAAAGAGTAGCAGTTTTAGCTATATCCCAATTGTTGCTGCTGCTGAGGCTGTTGATAATTTCCATACCCAGGATATCCTCCATAGTACATGTTGGGGTCTTGGGGGCCAGCAGCGTAGCCATAACCATATCCATAATATCCACCGTTCCACTGGTTTGGATCTGCTTGGGCCTGGCAATGCAAGACATGTCAAAGGCATTGATCAAACTCATGGGTATATATATAAAAATATCAAGAAAAAGCAACAGTCATCAAAATATCTAACCAACCTGTTTGTTTGATGTGCTACGGCCCCATGAAAGCCGAATACTTTGTCCACCCAACTGAGTGCCGTTTAGTATTCGCAGTGCTTCTTCTGCACAGCTCCTGATGCATTGCACAAAAGCACAGAACAAAACAATTACATGAACTATATCTCTCCTTAATAGATCTCTTCAGAAATATTGAGCAGTGTATCTTTTTACCTATCAGCGAATTGAATAAATCCACATCGCTTGTTTTGTGGAATCTTCACATGCACCAACTGACCATACTGGCTGAAAACCTCTCTCAAATGGTCATCCGTCACATTAGAATCCAAATTACCAACAAATATCTGCATGGAAATATGTAAAAATAAAAAACATATAACAAGAAACTATGTTCCTCACTGAAAGTGACAAAGTACCCACAGTTGTATTATTTGGATCATTCTCGTTCTGAGTCCCTTGAGATGAAGCTGCATAAGAAAAATAAATGTGTAACAAAAGGGCAACAAAAAGGGAATAGCATTTCCAAGAAACAATGAGATAACACGACAGTGCATAGACAGGATTATTTCCATGAATCTTGTACTTCACACCTCCAGGGGCTGTCACTTAATTGTTAAGGAGAAAAAAGCATATAACCTGAAAAATGTGTAACCTATTTGAATAATATGTACAAGACCAAGATCCCTCGATTCACAGAAACATGATTGAAGAAGCACATAAAAATGTAAGTATTGGATATACAACAATAAACACAAAACATAAAGCACAATACCAATGTAAGATCAACAACTCCCATTTAAGTAGAACCCATGGGGTAAAAGGAGAATAAAGCAAAAAAATGCTAGGAGGACAAGTAAACTAAAGTGCCTAGCAAGCACTAATCACAAAAGTAAATAAATACTGATATTCATGCTTTTGACAGAGTTACAGTACAGAGTCTGAGCTCTCACTGACTGAAATCTTAAAATACATGTGACCTAAAACTCTAGAACGGTAACCAGAAATCGACAATCAGAAGCAGCAGGACTACGCAATAAGATCAAGGTAAAATGTAAAGGCACAAGGAAACAGCACATAAGAAATTACAAATGTCACTCTGTAAAACTGAAGGAGAGAAAGACTCTAACGATAAACTGAAATGTAACTTGACTGGAATCTCTTACTAACCAGAGAAGTATAAGTAAGTTGACTGACAGCTCAACCAATAGAACTGAAATGAACTTTGAAAATGTAGCATAACAGATGCTCACATAAAGGACGAGACATAAACACAAAAACTGACCTAAGCGAGGGCACGGACTAAGGGGGTAACCATTTCAGCTGAAATCAGTTCCAGGCCCAAAGATGATAGAGCCTCCTGACGCCCTGCTCTGAGACAACAGGAGTTTATAAGTTTTTGCAAGTTTCAAGATTTGAATAGCATTATGGTGCCCAAATGATAAAGGAAAGTACAGGAAGGAAATGACTTGTGGAAACTGCTGCTCAACTTCTAGAGAATAACTGAAAGAAAGAGAACTTAAAATAATATTAAGTACACTTCACAACAAGTCAACAAGTAATAATTGGAAATTTGCCCAACCAACCTTCTCGTTTCAAACAGATAATTCATAAATATAAATATCAAATTTAAAGGACATAAAATCCACATTACATACACTGAAACAAAAGAAGAACTGACATAAAAGAGCACAAGAAGATTCAAAAAGATTGTAGTCAAATTCAAATATATATATGCTATTCTTTTAATGCATCTAAGATGAATCAAAATATCCCAAAAGGATTGGGTAAAACAAATAACCATCAGCAAACATACCCGTTGGATATTGCTGAGCAGCAACAGTCTTCTTGTTAGTAGCTGGTCCTACACGCATAGGCCTAGTTGAACAAAAAGCACCATTCATCTCGGTCATAGCACGATTATATTCACTTTCATCTCCAAACCTAACAAACCCATAACCTTTTGTGCGTCCAGTGAGCCTATCAATCACAACCTTTGCACCCTTCACAGATGGAAAGGGTGCCCTGAAAGTCTCTTGAAGCATGTAATCTGTAACATCAGCAGCCAAGTCTCCAACAAAGATTGTAAAGTCAGGGGTCTCATCTCGCCTCTCGCCTGAACTAAAGGATGCCCAGTTCAACCTATAGTTGTTCTCACCATTCGGCATAGGTGTACCATGGTATGTTTGTAAAACTCTCTCAGCAGCAGCATGCGAAACAAACTCAATAAACCCATAACCCTCCACTTGACCTGTTTGCTTGTTACGGATAACTTTCACAGAAGCAACCTGCGAGAGAATCAAGACCATAAGAACTGTGTCTTGAATTACTCACACATACATCAGATAGAGAATTTTTACACTATCTTTTAACATAACAACTTGAGTAACAATGACACATACTACCTACATAAATACCCACGCCTCAAATCTAAATGCTTGCCAGTCTAAGCAAAGCACAGCATCCAAGTTAGGCCCTTAAATGCAACCAAAAACAGAACATGACATCAAAGACCCAAAACATATCACATCTACATCAAGACTTGTAACTGTAAAAGAAAGAACATATAAAACCTTAATAAACAAGCAAATCCACTACCAAAATCTTATTTTTATGCATATAGATTTTGACCAAAGAAATTAAACATGAATCAACACAAAACTTAAACACCAATCTGAAGAATCAAAATAAAAACAGCAAATCAGAGATGAAACATTACGTCAAAATAAACCCCGACAAATAAAACGACCCAGAAAACAAAATCTCAAGATAATAATAAATAAAAGTCGTTGAATACCTCTCCAGTTTGGGCAAAACAGCTCAAGATATAATTCTCATCCATATAATACTGCAAATCTCCGATCCACAAAGTCCGAACCTCATCAGCGCTAGCGGGTTGACCCGCTTGACCAGCCGGCTGTTGTTGAGCTGGCACCCCAGTTGAACCTTGCTGCGGCGGCCACATAGGTGGAGGCTGGTTCTGAGGCTGCATCATGTTCATCATCATGTAAGGTTGCTGCGACTGAGGAGCCGAAGGCGGTTGCTGGTATTGGTACTGTTGCTGGATCTGTGGAGCCATTGGGGGTGGGACCACGCCGGGTGCTGGTTGCTGCATCATCTTAAATTTGGGGTTGGAGAGACTGAGAGAGAGCAAAACCCTAACCTAAGGTTTGGGAGATGTTAAAGAGGGGAAGTAATAGTTGGGAAAAGGAAAAGCTTTTAAAGGATGGGCACGTAAGCTGATGTTTGTCAAAATGACTGAAATAGGTTTGGTTCTTAGCTGTTTAAGTGAGTTAAGGTATGGGATATTTTAATAATTTTTTGGGTTAAATTTGGGTTTCATGGGATGACATACAATTACAAAACAGGGTAATTTTTTAATTGTGTCAAATCAGATTCCTTTTTTACTTGGCAGTGTTTGCTGTACTTACTATAATTGTTGAAAAATTATAAGAGAAGTTCCTTAAAATGAATTTATTGTAAATTCGGTAATTTATTATATTTATATGTAAAAAAACTTATTTTATGCGCTTACCCTATAACTCTCCATAATTCTTCAATGTCTGAAGCGCGAAGTATGTAGACAGCTTTTGAATCTGAATGTTGAATCTGAATGTTGGAGAAGTCTAAAATTCAGCTGAAACATGGTATGAAGTTTTCACCTTTTATATTCCAAGTTGAGGTAAATTAGGTAATTAACTGGTTTTCCGTTCTTATTTTCAACTCTTCATATGACCTGGTAATCAGAATTCCCTTATTTCTAGTTTGTAAGCAGTTTTTTAGTGTGTTGCTTGGCTGAGAGGAGTAGAATCTAAAATTTGTCCAGCTTTTAACAATTCAAATCATTTTCATTTCAGACACAACCGTGCACAGATCATGCACCATCTTGATTCAAATACCGTTCCAAGATTTCGAAAACTGGCTTAATATCAAACACGTCAGTGACAGTGTAAATATAACTTCTTCACATCGCAAACCGATTGGTGACTGCTGGATTTAACCATTTGTTATCAGTTTAAGAAGTTCGAAAGCCTCCTTCAATCTTCTATCTGTGTTTTCTCTTACAGCAACAGCACGGGGATTCCTGCAAAACAATAATAGGATGAGAAACATAATTTGTGGGTCATAAATCATTCCACTTTCTTTTAACAAAAGTAAAATTTCTAAAAAATAACAAGCTTTCGTAGCCAAATGCCAACCTTTTTTCAATGTTTGCTTTCCTTGTGAGTTCTTCAACAAGATTGTGTAGTCTCTTCAAAAGAGCAGGAAACTTGTGTACAGCTTTCACACCTTTCTGATTTGAACATATCTTCTTCAGGATCTCGGAAGCAATAAAATATCCTTCTTCCTTGTTCCTGGAATAAGTTATTGACGAAATATGACCAAGTCAGAAACAAAAATGTACCATTATCTTGACTTCTAATACAGTAGAAAATGGAAAAACCTGTGCAACTCCCATAAGATTATCTCTACAGATCCAGGAGTG
The DNA here is from genome assembly GCA_030761205.1 of Fremontodendron californicum. Classification (NCBI taxonomy): domain Eukaryota; kingdom Viridiplantae; phylum Streptophyta; class Magnoliopsida; order Malvales; family Malvaceae; genus Fremontodendron; species Fremontodendron californicum. The sequence continues at coordinate 799,274 of JAULJL010000027.1, forward strand.
TCGATTAGCACTTCTATCAAATGTGGATAGCGGGCAAGGTTTCTGAGTGTTGAGAGCGCATGCTTTAGAACCTCCTGATCAGGTATGCTCCGACTGGCTGCGGAAATTTGCTTCAGTAGAATGCCAATTGCACCGGCAGCCACAAGTTCTTCACAGCATTTCAGAGAATGGGCTGTAGCCATATCTGCAATTAAGTGTTTTCGTAAGTACGTAGATTCAATGTCATTTATGCTCAGTGCTTGGGTCCTTTATAGGGATCATATTATGCCACTGTGCTCTATTCCCTAATACAAAGTAAGCTTATCCAAAAATAATAATGTTAATTTCTTTAACTAAATAGCCCATGATAAATCATGAACTATGAACATCTTCATTCGCCATGACTTACATAAGACACTTGGCATAATGCGGCAGAATACTGCATCATTCAAGAAACAATAATATAGGCGTAAAAAATCAGAAAATATAAGAACCTAGTATTAAATAAAGCAAGCCGTCACTGTTTCTAAGGAATGAGAATAACAAGAAAGTATGACTTTTGTAGAATACAGCATGCTCACCCAAGGTCTCACAGTTGTGAAGAATGCCTCTGATGGTTTTCATGCTCAGTAGTTCTGAAAGTGCTGACAAAAGCCTGTTAATAAGACGTCTGCTATCATCCACATTCATAGCAGACTTTAGCATTCTCAAGCGCAAATCCATTAGCTGAGCTCTTGATTCTTTCCGAGCAACATAACCTTTCCAATATGACTACCAAATTCATAAGGAAAAAGAAATTAGGATAATATACTTAAAATTTAAAACTGGGCCAGATATGCAAGTTGAACATTTAAAACATATATTAAGAACTCTAGCAAAAGGATTAGGATTGATCCGGCAAGCAATTTTAACCAAATGTGGCATAGTTCCAATTATAAATCAAGCTAATATTAAGTGCAAGCGGATTCTAAGAATCAGAAAACTTGTAACTGTAGACGTTTGCAAAAGGCATCATTAAATGCAATTATATAAAGCATAGCTCAAAATGGAGGTATCTTACTTGTATTACAACAATACAATGCCTAATATGCCTCTCTCGATAAGCTTTTTGCCTAGCAATCCACCCCCGTGCGTGACTCTGAATAATGATTGCTGATTTTGTTGTTAATTTAAGTAACAGAACACCCCTCCACCACCTTTGCAGTTTCAGAACTGAAGTAATCACTAATGTCAATTCAAAACTCTGGAAGAAGCCTTCTGACATCTTAAAATTGCAACTGCCAGCGGTAGCTGCATGAAAGGAAGATGCTCCTGCAATTGCTCAAAATCATTTATTTTTGTAAATTCTCAGATGGAACCACAACTGAAACATACAAATCAGAACTTTTAGTAATCAAATAAGTGGTAGCTCAGGAGAAACTAAGTACCTAAAAGCCTATTTCGAGTAATTTGTCCCCTGATAACCCTTTGAATCTTGATAGCTGCCTGTTTCTGAAAATGAAATGTCTTCTGACATTTTAGGCACCGTATTGCTCTTTGGATCTTAATCACAGCATCCCTGTGCATCAAAAGCTCCTTCCTTATCAGCCAACCACGGCAATATCTCTGATTTATAAGAAAAAAGATCAGTGATTTATGTATTGCTGCAAGTAAACATATTATAGAAATATATGCTAAGGAATGCCAATGGATATAAAATAGAGGTGATTATTATCTGCAATTTCAAATATGATAACAATTTGACAATCAGACCAAGGCAACGAAGAAAATATAAGGAAGCACTACAATATACTGAGTGATGGAAGAAACAACTTACCTGGATCACAACAATAAGATACCTATATCTCCAAGCTTTTCTCTGAGCTATCCATACACGAACAGAAGATTGAATGATGATTGCTGATCTGGCAGCAATTTTATATTGCTGAAAAGCACTCAAACATTTTTGCCCTCGAAAATTACTTTGAATTGTTATTATTGCTTGTTTCTGCTTCATGAAACTCCTTCTCAACTGCCAACCACGGAAATGACTCTGAATTTTGGTTGCAGCAAATGTCTGATTTTGGAGAGATCTACAGACAAATTCCTTCCAAGCAATCTGAAAGGCCCTCCAACATTTCAGTCGTCGAAAATTACTTTGAATTTTTGTTATTGCTTGCTTCTGCTTCATAAAACTCCTCCTTAACCGCCAACCCCGGTAATGGCTCTGAATTTTAGTTGCAGCATAAGTTTGTTTGTGTAGAGATCTGCAAACAAAATTCTTCCATGCAATCTGAATCCTGGTTGCCGCTTCTATTTCACTATTACTTAGACCCTTCTCTTGGCACTTAAGAGAAGCATTCTCAATACGAGCAATTTTATATTGTTGAAAAGCACTCAAACATTTTAGCCCTCGAAAATTACTTTGAATTGTTATTATTGCTTGCTTCTTCTTCGTCAAACTCCTTCTTAACTGCCAACCACGGAAATGACTCTGAATTTTGATTGCAGCAAATGCCTGATTTTGGAGAGATCTACAGACAATTTCCTTCCAAGCAATCTGAAAGGCCCTCCAACATTTCAGTCGTCGAAAATTATTTTGAATTTTTGTTATTGCTTGCTTCTGCTTCATAAAACTCCTCCTTAACCGCCAACCCAGGTAATGGCTCTGAATTTTAGTTGCAGCATAAGTTTGTTTGTGTAGAGATCTGCAAACAAAATTCTTCCATGCAATCTGAATCCTGGTTGCCGCTTCTATTTCACTATTACTTAGACCCTTCTCTTGGCATTTAAGAGAAGCATTCTCAATACGAGCATGTCCAAGAATGTGAAGTGACCTTACCATCCAACCACGAAAACATTTCTGAATTACAATGGCAGCCTTGACTAGGTCAGGGCAGGATGCATCACGTCTTCGAGCTATCCAAATCCTTGCAGCATGCTGTATGAGCAACACTGATCTTCTTAAATTAACAAAACTGTGTCTCTCAACGATAAACTTGACAAGTCTCTTGAGTTCTACTTGCGAAGCAAAGATCAAACAAGTGAAGTGAGAAACTGGTAATATGAAAAATGCATATAACCAAAATACTCGATAAGAGTAAATACCAGATGGAAATTCCTGACCTCCGGCAAAACTGAATTTGTTGAGCTCTGAATTTTTCTTTACAGTCAACCATGCACGTATAACAGTTTGGATTAAACCGATTGCTTTCATCATCTTCAGAAAATTACGACGCTCTATCAATCGCCTAAAATGAGACTATGACTATTGCAGCATTTTCTGAAGCATTATGCAGGGATTGCAAGGTTAGAAGAAAAAATATTACTTTCCACAGAGATGCTATTCATGGTGAATAAAATGAAAGGCCTTAGAGGTCAAAGATGCCATATTAAGTTAAATTTGAGCAAGCCATAAAATCAAGACAACCTTAGAAGAAATATATAATTTGTCAAGTGAATTTTCCAAATTCAATATGATCTAATCATGATGACAGAATAATTTTAACTCGCTGTGAACAGATTTCCCGTGAGAACTTGCAATAACAGGAATGTGGCAACAACAAATGAATATCAAAATTAAACTGCTTAAGAAGAAACATCAACTAATGAATAATGAGAAAATTTTAGACCAAAAGGTATTGAAAAATGCATCAATCCATAACAGAACAGACAAAGGAAAAAGAAAACTACTACCAAAAATTAACTAGAGAAGGAGCCGAAAATAACCTCTTGGAATGTCAATGCTTGTCTTCTGAGCTGTGAAACAACATGAAGTAGAAGCAGCAGGTCTTGCAACACTTTTGTAGTTTCGTTCTGTCATATCTCGCCACCAAGCCTGAATGGCCTTAAACTTTTTAGTAGCATCTGCATAAATGAAAATGTAAGAGGGAGCAAACAAAGATAAGATTTTAGTGCTCGATTCTGAGGGCTTGAACATATAGTTAACTAGCAAATGCAACAACTTCACATGATAATTTCCTTAAACTAATCACATCTAAAAAGTGAATAAGCATACAAATACATATACACATGCAAATGCACGCCAGACACACGCTCTATATGAAAAAGTGAAAATGCTGTGCACATCACTAGCATTATGAGCCACGTTTTATAAAAAAAAATAAATAAAGGAGCAAACAAAATAATAATCTTGATTGGCAAAAAAAAAACATGAAATAAAAAAGGTAAATGGACCATAGAACAAAAAACTGGGCTTCATGATTAGCAAAAGGGAATCGTAGGTAAAGTTTGGTGAACTATTTTATCCCATAAAAGGTCATAACACTAGTTGTCCACACATCTGTTGAATTAGTTAGCATCTACTCCTTGGAGAAACCACTACTAACTATAATAAATTTATAGCTAAAACACATCTCTTCTGTCTGAACTGCAGCCAATACCAGCTTATTTTCCAGTTTTTTGTCCCAGAAAGCTAGGTTCGATGAGAGTGATTCATATAGTCCTAGTTTCATGCATTTATATATGATGTGATTATTTTCAGTATTTGATGCGATCTATTCAACCACATTTAGCTGCATAAGATGAAACACATCCATCTAACATACATAACTTGCTAAAAAGAGAACTATCACTAAATAAAGAACCTTCAGTGATATCTATGTCTCTTTCCTTCTTGTGCACAACGGCTTCAGAACTTGCCGACTGTCTTCGAGTTAATGAATGCCTCCTCTCTAGGTTTTGGCAATTGCAACCCAATAGTTTATGGAAATTCAACTGATCCTGGCAAAAGATAGAAGAGTTCTTGAAGTGATTGCTTAACTATGGCACAATCAAATGGTTCAAAAAAGACTTCCGCTATCAGGCATTACCACATTTTTCTTGACAATCAGCTGGGACAACAGGAAAATGAGCAAAACTACCACACTCTTGTCACTAATTGCACCATTATGCTCAAGTAAGTCACTTATTTGCAGAACCTATACAACAACATAGGCAAATAGTAAGACATATAATCATATTGTATTGACAAATAAATATATGTTCAAAGAGTAAACTTCATTGTCTAATTAATAACATGCACAATCACCATATAAATCACCATTTATCATTTAACACTGTTTTGCCTCAAAAAACCCATAAGTTTTTAAAACATTACCAGCATCACTCAAATCTCACTTTCATAGCAGTTATCGAAAAGTTTAAGTAAACATAAATCAGAAATGTAAAAGTAAATAATACATAATCAATTACTAAGCATTAAACTAAACATTACCTCAGGAAAGTTTCCCAATAATGCTGTCAGTTTCTGTGATAATACAAAATTGTGAACTGCATCTGTGTAATCAGTAGCAGACATGATTGATTCCTCACCTCTTGTTTCATGAGAATCCTGTTAAGACAAAACAATAAGAGAATAATACAAATCACAATAGAAAATAATGAAAACATGGGACAGAAAAAGAGTGTGTACCACCTTGTTAGAACAAGAACAAGAAAGTTCTCTGCGGAAGTAATAATCAAGCAAGCACCATATGGCTTTTCCATTAACCAGTGAAGAAAAGTTGTCAATCTTAAGATCATACTTTTCACAAATCGCCTACAAATATTCATTTAACTTATTAACTGCAGTGAAAGCATGAAGATGCAAATTTAAAAGAGTAAACATGCATGAAATGAAGAATCCCTAAACACAACTATTGATTAACAAGTACATCAGACAAAAAAACTTATCTAAAAGGTGGAGAAGAAGAAAATTTAATGTGGTTATGAAAGAACACAATACCTGGATCCAGTTTAAAAGCATTCCCAAAATTGTGGAATTGATTACATTCAATTTATCCTGTAATGATTAGAGAAAAATGAAACTGAATTTATGAACATCAGGAAATCTTATAAACAACAAAAAGGAACATAAAAAATAACTTAGCAAAGTTTTTCTAGTATTTAAGCATATAGCTGGTTGCTACAACTTCCTACATGCATTTCTTTATTCTGTAATGAATAGAAAAAGTAAACAATTATCCATCCTTTCCTGCTCCCCACCTCCCATTTTCACCAGCCTCTTTTTTCTCGAGAACTCAAGGAAAGTCTGAAGCATACCATATTATAGCCACGTATTTTGGATATTTCATCAGCAATGGTTGTTTTATCAATCAGAAGTGGCAGCTGCAAGTTCAATGAAAACGTAAGTGACAGCTAAAGGATAAAAACTTGAAAAAAATCTTTAAAAACCATTAACATCTGAAAAGTTCAGACAAAGAGAAGATTAGCAGACCTGTAAATGATCAAATATATTCCAGAGCAATGATAGAGTGAGTTCCTTATCTCTGTCAGCAACATCATCTCCTGTAAACTTCAATCCATCGTCATCAAATAGCATGACACCAGCCTGTCTCAAATATTGCAGGGCAACACCACAATTTGCCAAATTCTTTTTATGGGTGTCTGAAGGAACTACTATTTTCTGCTCATGCAACAAGCTGCTAAGTTAAAATTACATTCCATGCACTGCTTAATAGTAACTAATTGATCCCGACAGGTAAACTTCAGGGGAATAGGATAGAAATACCAACCATGAGGATAGAGGGGTCATGTTGCAAAAGTTGAATAACTCTACAGAGCCGCACCCCATCTTGAAGATCCAAGAATAAATCTGATACTTGGAAGTCAAACTCAACAAGAGCAGACTGCACCAAGGTAAACATTTGGACGGTGAAAAGAAGAAAATATGAAACTTATTTATAATTCCATACGTCCATGATATATAAAGTTGATGTATAACCATCAGCACAAAGTGCCTCAAAATTAAGTTGCAAGATTATATATTAGTGTTAAAAGATATAACTGGTGTATGCATATGGACCCATAAGCACTATACAAGTATACCTGGATTAGAATTTAACCCACATACCTGCTGATGAGAAACTTTGTACCCTACCATCACTAGATGTGCAAGAAGATTACCTTCCCCATGCATAACATCAGATGATAAGAAATCTAGTTTCATATCATAAATGAAGACAATGTTAGCCCATAAAAACATAGCACATGTAGGTGTAAATTAAGCAACAAAAACATTGAAGCAAGAAGTTACAGAATTACCATTAAGGACTTGACGACTTGATTTTATACCAGACGAAACTGTGAAAAGAAGAGGAGAACCCCCATCCACTCCATCAATACCATAATTAAGAGGAAGACTGGTCAGAGATTTAGCTCGATCAAGGATAAGAACAAGCAACAAAACTCTCTTCAATATAACATTCCCCAAATTCTCATAGTATCCCGGTCTGTACAAACCCTCGACCTTCTTGTTATAAGCATAAGCCTTTGCAAGCCCAGTGTGCGACAAAAATTGCTTTTCTATTATCATCTTCAAAAACGAAATATCTCTCACAGAACTAAAATCTCCCTCAGATGACAACAAGGAATCACCGCCAAAAATAATATACAACCCGATTCGGAGCCAAATTGGGTTGTAAGACATTAGAATTTTAGAAGCCTTTTCCTTCATTCCAACATCTGTAACTATAGGACAATGTGCCTTCATTTTTAACCTCCCTTCATCTATATTCTGACAATTAATCAAAAACAACAATAAACTTCAATGCTACCAGTAACAAATTATAACCAACAAGAATACTTACAATTTGTAGCAAAAGTGATACTTATATTATGAGTAAAACATCACTAGTTTATTCCACGGTGCATTTACAGAGCCATAAGTTATACCACTAGCCAAAAAACTATCTTTCCTACAGAGAAAAGTAAAGAGAACAAGAAAAAAGATAAAAAAAAAATATATATATATATGGAGAAGCCAACCTTAACGACTTGAGTCATGACATTGAAAACCTCTTTGCAACTCCCCAAACTCAAATAAATCCGCATCCGCTGCTTCAAATCATCAAAACTACATACTTCCTTCAACGAATGCCTCAAAGTAAAATACTTTGAGCTCGAAATATCCTCGGCTACATTTTCGGATTCCTCCCCTCTCCACCACAACTCTCTCATCCTTTTCGGGCTTCTCCAGGCACTGTCCACTCGAACAACATTACTATCATTGCAGCCATTGATGGAGAGATCACAGCCGCAAGACTTAGGGTTCTGGAAGAGGAAATTGAGCCAAACGGTGAGAGATTTAGACAAAGACTTGAGCGATTGTTCTTTCTTGAGTTGTTCTTTTCTAGCGGACTGAGATTGCTCAAGCTCGAAGGCTTTGAGCTTAGCAGTGGCTTTGGCTTTGGAGCGGGAAGAGGAAGGGGCAAGGGAAGGTCGAGACCGGTAGCGAAATGACGAGGCTGACCTCGGAGTTTGCTTGGAAGCAGTGAAGAATTGAGGGCATGGGGAGTATAAATTGGGATTCTTGGAAAGGCGTTTGGGGGTTTTGAAGTTGGAGATGTCTTTGAGAAGGAAAGAAGAAGATGACGAAGGAAAAGGCTCTTCCTCCATTTTTCTTTTTTGGTTTAATTTGATCAGTGACTTCACTTCAGTTGCTGCGAATTTATGGGAGATATTTCATTTTGGTGCAAATTAGAGAAGAAAGTGAGAGAGAGAGAGAGAGAGAGAGAGAGGGAAAGGTCAAGAGAGGTTTCTTATTTTAAATTTGAAATCAGGAGCGCGTAGCACTACTAACGTTATGGTGAAGCCGGGTGCTCAGGCACGTGACGGAGCCCGCTAAAAACTTCACACGTGTTTACAAATTACAAGCATTTCTGGTCAAATATGGTAATGGACCTAATGGTAGTAGATTAGTAGTATTTTACTTCTTTTTTTTCCTTTTCAAAAATATAAATTTAATCATCAAATTATATAAACTGGATCATTTTAATTTTTGTAATTTATATTGTAAGAGAAATTATTATATTCACGAACAAAAAAATTAATAAAATAACACATATTTTTAAAATATAATATAAAAAGTCAAATTAAAAAATATATAATAACTTTTTTATTTATTTATAAAATTAAAAAAATTACCCTTCATATCATAAGAAAATGAATCAGACATATTTTTAGAATTCGAAATACCTTTTTGATGTATGATACAATTATGACAGGAGTTGAAATGTTTTTTATATAACGTAAGGTGTACAACCCAATATTTAGTTGGTTTGATAAATCCTTAAATCGCAAAATCCTAATGATTAATACAAACCTATACAAATTACATAAATATTTGAAATTGTTGGATGTGACGCTGAAATTGTGACCTCTAAAAATCATGCGGTTATGTACTCTTCGAATAGGAATCCATTTTCTGAAAAACGAACCAAGGAAAGTATACAGAAAAGATAGTTCTTTTCTTTCTATTATATTAATATTTTCTATTCTATTAGTATTAAATTGATATTATATTATATTAGTATTAGTTAATGATCCCGGCTTAGTGAGTCCTTTCTTCCGTCCTGCTTCAAGGCAAAGGAATGGAAATAAGAAAAAGCAAATTGTTTTCTCTTAATTTTATTAGTTGGAAATTGCTTTCAACTTAAAAAAAGGGCCAAATCTGCAAATGCACAAAGGGCAGCATCCTAAAACACTAAAAAAAAAAAAAAAAAAAAAAAAAAAAAGCACTCAGTCTGGTATAAATTACAAAATTCCATCCCCAAATCTGCATAACACAAGCAGCAGAAGCCAGCAACATCAGATATGCACAGCTAACCTCTAATTCTAATAATTAGCAATTTAGCATGTAAGCTCCAACATTTTCAAGGAAAAAAATGGCCAACCACACTTTTTTTAGGCCTTTGCTCAAGAGATCAATTCAACCAAAATTGGTCTAGTTTTCACAGGGCAGCAGATTAGTCTCTGATAAGATCATCTGCGGGTGGTGGAGCAAATCTCACATTTGCTGGCCGCGCTACCACTACAGCTTCATCTGCAAACAGCGCTTTAATAAAGGATGGAGTTTTTAGGGGTCGACGACCAGTCATTCGCGGATATACATCTTCAAGAAAATAGTAGGCATGACCAGCTATCATTCCCTGTATCAACAAAAATATTTAGTAAGTTTGACAAATAAAAAACACAAAAGTAACAATGATATAAGCAAACAATATGCAAATGTTGAACATGGCAGCAATGAGGATCTAAGCAAAGTGAGACTAAAACGGGGTGGCAGTTTATAGGAGCGCTGCGTAATTATAAGGCAGTCTCACAGTCCTTATCCAACAGATGAGACTAAATCCCCCATCCCTCCCCTTTCCTTTTCCGAACTGTTTGTCCCGACAATCACAATATGACCTTTCCAGCAATAAGCTTAGATGGAAAAAGCTTAATAACACGAATATAGCTTATTTCCACTCAACTGAACATACTACCAATAGATTTTGGAGATATGCAGAAAATTCATACAAATAATACTATCCCAATATTTCAACGTTAAAGCAGGCTCCGGAAGGGAAACACACCAGGAGGTCCACCCAAGCACTGGCACCAACAAGGACAGAGAATCCCAAAAGCACCTGAAAGACAAACAAGGAAAACAAGCCATTACAGTCTATAACTAGGAGAAGTAGGAGCAAGACCACAAATGTAAATAAGAATAATAAAACTTTAGTCCAATGGGAAAATCCACCATAACTACTTTTCTTTCTTGGTCAAAACTTGTAAATGCTTTGAAATAGAATATACATACTCGAAGAACAATAAAAAAGGATGGAATGAATAGAAGCACTCACCCAGGGTAAGTAAGCTGCTGTAAAGGTAAAAAGACCCAGAAAACTCATATGTATAAAAGGATTCTGTTTGCTCCACACATAAACCTACAACATGTAGTATAATAAGATGGCTTCCAAAATGGCTACCAGAGAACATACACTACTAGTAAAACTTATTTTGCATGTAAACAAAGGCAGAAAAACTTACCATCATGAATGTCAATGAATTGCTTAGAAATATGATTCTGGCAAATGACTCTGACAGATAAGGTATCATCCCTCCAATAAGAACAATGCCAGTTAAGACAGAAGCTCCAAACAAGAGCATGTAAAAAAAATCTGCAGTCCTTCCTCTAAAAGAGTTCTCTTCAAGAAGCTTGCAATACCGAGCAAGAAAGAACATGTGAAACATGAAATCCAAATCTGGCATTATCAAGGGATTCCATGTTAAAGGTGCTAAATGATTTGAGAATACTAGCTTCAATCATATTCAAATTTATCGATAATACATGCCTAGACAAGCAATATCGGTTCTAAAGATGTTTAACATCATTGGTGGAGTAAACTCAGAAGAAAAGAAAAAGGGGAGGGGGGAGTATGGACTTGATTTCTGTCTTTAAAGCATACCTCATTTCACATTTATCTGCACTTCCTCTATTGATTCAAGCTTTTAAAAACAACTAAAACACACAACTGCATTTCCATACTTTTGACTAAAAATTGAAGGGAGACATTAAAGAACAATTCTCTCTGTTTCATTTGGAAAATTCTACATCTTTAGCAATAACATGCACAACATAATACAAAGCATCGTTTCCAAGGCATAACAAACCAGAGATTTCATGATACTCAGACATAAATGCACATGAAATTTACCCATCTTGCGGAAGTAGAGGAAGTTAGTAACGAGGCGCCAGAATTGATACTGCTTAACCACGAGCTTAGGGTTCAAGTACAGATGATAAGGTGATATTATCTGCAAAGAGAAAACCAAATCAGATTAGCATAAAAATCCCAAACATGTTCTAAATCTTTTCAAAATCAAGATGGGAAAACCAATCATACCCAATTGCCTATTATACCAAAAAAAAAAGACATCTTTCAGAAAGGAGTAACAAACTAACGGTCAACTTGGCTGCCCAAATTCCCAACTAACTTTCTCAAGAAATAAAAGTTCGAAACATGAAAGATAAACTGAAAAACCAACATGGCAAATCCAATGGGAATCACCAAATTTAGAAATTTGAGACAAGCACAGCTCAAATCAGCCTAAAATAATCATACCCATTTGCATAGGAACCTAAAAAGTATGCATGAATTAAGTAATCATTGAAAATTGAAGAAACGATCACAATCCTATTGCCCAGATTGAGAAAAATAACGCCAAAAAAAGAAAAGAAAAAGAGGCATACTTCGAGAGAGCAACCAATAGTGGTAACTACGGCAGCTGTGAGATAAGAGCGGGTGATGATGGGCATCTGCTTATACCATTCTTCAACCGCTTGAGCCATCTTTTTTAAAAATAAAAAAAAAACTCTTTTTAATTTCTATAATAACAAAATTAACCCAATATATTTGAAAGGCTAATTCAATAAAATTGTTAATTTGATTTTCTGGGTTTTGGGGTTTTTGAAGATTGAAACAGGGAATTTTTTTTTGTTTTTGTGAAGAACCAAAAAGAAGAATGTGAAATAGCACAGAAAATATAAATCCAAATATAATTGACAATACTTTGGCTTTGTTGTATTCTATTTTGGTTTCTGTTTAATGACAAATCCAGACAAATCAGAAAGCCCGTGGTTGACACGAACCAATCGTATTGCCTTTGGTTGGCAGTAAAATAGTTCTAGTGGTTGATATAATATAGTAAACCATAACATAATCCAAAACAATTAAATGAAAAAAAAAAAAAAGAAAAAGAGATAATGATTAAAATTATTTTCCTTGTCCCACAGAAAAGACTTAATTTAAACATATATATTTTCTTTCTACTTCTTTTGATAATAACAATATTGTCTTTAATTGATGTTATCCAAAGTATATTTGATGAATTTTAGGGGTGGACAGACAAGCCAATAAATATCTATATATTATCAACAGTATCAATTTTACCTAAGGCATTGTAACTGAAAATAAGATTTTTTTCGAATTCGAACTTAACCGAATTAATTTATATAATTACTTTAAAAAAAATAATTTTAACAAATTTGAATTCAAATCTAACATTAATCTTTTTTTTCTTTTTTTTCTATCTCCAGACCTCCTGTATATCTAAGAAAAAAAAAATTCCTAACTCCCTTCAACAAGCTTCTGCTAGTAAGGCTAACAATTTTGCCCAAGACAAGTTATACTAGGCAAGGCATGTCCTTTTATTCTCATGTCAGTCAAACTGATTATTCAGCAACACAATATATTGTAATGCTACACGGTGCTTAAGTTTTAATGGATTCTAACAGTGTCCTTAGGCTCAATTTCTATCAGCATCCCCTGGCTGAAAACTGGAAACGGGTTTCTTGAGAAGGAATTGTCTAAGTAACAAAGCTTCCATTTAAATCGAGTCACCAGGTAATGAATTGTAACCAGCGTTTTCAATTCTTGCAAACTCGTTTCCAGGACAAATCCGTGCTCCTCCTCCGAATGCCACAAAGCAATAGGGTGGGGCTGAAGATGCTTGTAATTTCTCCAAACGTGTTGGATCAAACTTTGACGGATCAGGGAAAATGCGCTCATCCATGTGTGTCATGCATGCACCCCAAATCACCTAAAATTTTCAGAGATTGCATATTGGTTAGAGATTTCATATTTCAGATACCAAGTTACATCAAAGAACAACTTAGTTAATGGAACCAAGAGGTGAAGGATTGTTCCATACTTGCCATCCTTTTGGGATAGTGTATTTTTCATACTCAAAAGCCTTTCAGGACTTTCCTGAAAGAACCTAACAGAGGAGGGTTCATCCTTGAAGTCTCCATTGCTACTCTCCATGTATATTTCATTTTGGCAAGGTCATCCCAAGTTAAAAGCTCCTCCGAAGTCTTGGTCTTGGCTATCTCCTCTTGTTCTATAATTTCAAGTTTAATTAGTAGATTGTAAGTTTCTTTCAGTGATCAATATGTTGGGAAACTGAAACCGTTTGCTTACCTTGCATGATTTTTGCATAGACAGATTGATCTGTAGCTAAAAGCCCGACCAAGAAGGTAATGAGAACAGAGGATGTGTCGTATCCTGCTATAATTACACCTATTACATTGTCTATGATTTCCTCATCAGACATCAAATTGAAGGGTCATTGTTTCCGATACTGAGCAAGCAAGTGATGAGATCTTTGTTAGGAACGGCAATTCGTTAAGATCCTTGCCAATGCATCTCTAGATGCTTTATAACCTCTTCATCCATCTTCCCAACATATTGCTTTAACATTTCAGGCTTCATAAACGAAACAAGTGGCTCCCCTCACTCGCGAGCGTGTGATCATCACCAATCAATTCTGTCATATTTCTCTCCCCACAGATCCTTCTAATTGATGATGGTTGCTGATTTGCATGTATGTTGCCATCACAAAGTGAAGATGAATTTGTTAGCACCCTGCCCATGTAGGAAAACTGTTGGGGTACCGAAGAGGCTGAGTTTAGAAATGGGACCATATTTTCTTGTTCTTTCTTGAATCTTGAAGCCATTGTTCGACCGTGTTGGTGCGCATTGCATGCAGAAAGCTAAGGCTTTGGCCTATGAGGGGGGAACCCCAAGGAACCTGGTGGAAGCTTTTTGGATATTTTCCAGCTTGTCAGGGCAAGGTAAAGAGAAACGACTAAAAGAAAGAAGGTGAAACAGATTGTAAGATCCATTATTGAAGCTCAGGAGTGATACGGGAGGGATGGCAGATGGCTGTTCAATTTGTAGGAAAATTTGTGGTATTTTCTGTTACTCATTTAAGACATGAATGTAAGTAAAATGGTATGGTGTCTTTTTGCATCTGAATCATTGGCGGGTATCCTGGAGAGTTTTTTTTTTTTGGTTGTTATTCTCGTTTTCTACATACTTTTTTCTGTTCTTTGCATTTGGGATCCTTTCCAACATGAACATATAGTGAATGACATTTTCCTTGAGGATCAATTTTATGTCGGGTGGCATTTTCGATAAGTTGTTTCAAGCTGCATAGAAGGGTTTTTTTTTTTTTTTTTAAAGATCTTTATTTAAAACGTCAAATTAGAGGCTCTTGCACATTGAATCTTATACAATGTCAAATTAACAGCTCCAATGTATATTATTAAAATTAATGCCCATAAATGCAGCTACAAAACTCAAAAATACAATGGCCACCAATCGGGGAAAAAAATCAAACTGATAGTATTTCTAAGAACAAACTGATGCAACAACCACTAAATTGAATCTACAGGGAAAAAAAACTTTGGAGAGTTTCTTTCTTTTCTATTTTGTGTCCCTAGAAACTGGCATGCCCTTTTTATTCGCAACACTGACTTGGTATCTTGGCAATAGAAATGAGATAACTGGGGCAAGTACCTGTCATAGGCAGAAGAAGAAAGAAAATTTTACACCATGTTCTTCATAATATCATTGAAGAACATGCTATTACAGTGTTTGACAATTTTACACCATGTTCTTCATAATATCAAAGAAGAAAAGGAAAGAAAGAGGAAAAAATATCCTGGAAGTCGGATAGAAAAGAAGATACAACTAAAGGAAATTCTTACCACCATGTCCTACAGGATATGAGGAGCAAATAAACTTAAAAATGAAAACAAAAGTAAAGGTGATCACAAACTATAAACTACTGAGTTATAGAGACACTACTGAGTTATAGAGACATCAGTCCACTAAGAAGTGCTGTCACAGGTCAAAAATAGAAATGACCATCAACAATGAACCAGAAAAAGATAGAGAGCCTATAAAGAACTGCCATTTAAAAGAGAAAGTTATAAGCAAACAATCACGACAGGGGGGGTAAATTAGCTAAGAAAGCATATTTCCTACTACAAATACCAAGCATGCTTCCAAATAGAGTGACACTGTTTCAGAGATTGATTTTTTGAGGCATATGCTATTATCATGCTGCAAGATGCAACTTTGGTCGAAGACAGTGTTTCTCCCATTGACTTTTTCTACCAGGGAAACTTTCATGTACTGTGGAAAATTCATCTAAACTGAAATCTGACTAGCCAATAATGAGGAGAATATCGTCAAAAGCCATTCCTCTTGTTTCTAAAGGTCATATAAAACCGGAAGACAGTTTTTCAGGTCTTGCTTATTATAAACACTAAATAATAAGCTTACTTATTTGATGAGTTTTCAAATTTTACTTCTTGGCACCAATGGGCTTCCCAATAGAAAGCCCTGCAACATCCAAATATAGATGCATTGTTGAAGAAAGGTGTCTCTAGACTACGAACAACGATAAATAGAAGATAATCTGTGAAGGATTCTCTGAAGGAATGAAGACAAGACTAAATTGATTGTGCAGAAAGTTCTTTCAGAACTGATTTTACACCAGTATGGAAAAACTACAGGGTAAACAAAACTAACTGAAGCAACCAAATTGCTTTCGAAGAAAATAGCATTGTGTAATCGTTTGTGCGTTCTCTTCTTTCACAAATACTATACAGCCCTTTTTCTCAGTCTCTAGTCAGCAACCAGTGATATGCAAGTAACACTTGAAAACATGATGCTCTAGGCGAGAAACTTATGCCCATCCATGAATGTAAGAAGAATGTGCTCGAATTTATGTTAAAAAAAAAAAAAAAAGAGAGAAAAATTGAAAACCCATTTTCTATCTCATAAAACTGATATAGGACCTTAAGTAGTCCTTAGATTCTTAACATATTGGTTGGAGCCAGACATTTGGATTGTTTTGGAGTCACCTAGACGGTACAAACATTTCCACCACAAATATAATGAGCAGGCAGCTTTATTTTTGCAATTCAAAAACTTCAAAATATATATATATATATATATATATATATATATATAGTTGAAATTATCAAAAGATGATCAAGGCTTTTTCTTTTTTCATATTTGTCTGTGTCCATGATGTCTGACGAAATGGTAGGACTCTAACCTATAGTTTTTACTTTTCCTATTCTTGTTTGTCTGAATTTTAGATCCGTGTATTCATTGTTAGTATGGTTTATGATTATAACATGAACGCGGCAGAGACATCAAACAACAAGAAAAGCAGAAGAAATTAAAATAATATATATCAAAATAGAATCAGAGGAGTCTATATTCATATTAATAAGTTGTTGCTTCACTACAAGAAAAATGAATATTTCATGGAAGAAATTTAGTTGCAGTCTTGCAGCAGACTTGTTTAGGCTTTTCTAGCATGGCTGGTGGGATGATCCAACAAGGTGGTGGCTGAATCTTGTCGGAAGAAAATTCATAAATTGGCTTCACACTTTCATCTTTCAAGTTGTAAATGTCCATATCATGTTCTCCATACAAGTAATCTTCTTCCATTTTCTCCCAATAATCATCGGTGAAATAAATTGAGTTGTTTTCACAGTTGGGAAAAGATTGAGCTGAGACTGAAACAGATTGATTTCCACCCAAGAACAAAACTCGATCGCCTAAAGATTCCATCTCCACCCATTTTAGCTCATTGAAATCCAACTTAAACATGAAACAAACATGTTTTATAAGGACAAACCTTAGGCTGTGCGTAGTAATCAGTTAACAGATCTGGTTCACGAAGCAATGTCCCATCTCAATCCACATAAAACCCAATGAACCTCACAACAGAAGATTCCCACATGATTCTGTTGAGAAAAGCTTAGAGTAGATAACTCTAATTTTACCACTCAAAGAAGAAAGTTTAGATTTTAGGAAAACTCACAAATGCTCACACTTCACTCTAGACTATACTCTTTAGAGAAGAACTCTTTAGGAAAACTTAAAACTTTTATTGCTTATTGAAGCTTACTACTTGATGATTTACAAATGCAAGCGAGGGGGGTATTTATACAATACCAAGACAAACACAAGCCACACAAATATAAAATCTAAATAAATTACAACCACCCATTGTTGTTTAATAACAACCACACATTTAAATCACACAACTACAACCACACATTAAACCACACAATTACAACCACACATTAAACCACACAACTACAACCACATATTAAACCACACAATTGCAACCACACATTGTTAGGCTTTTATTTTTCCTTGGGCTGGTATTGGACAATTTAACACTCCCCCTCAATACCAGCTCTTCCTCTTTGCACCATGTTGAGTTGACGACGAAACATTTCAAATTTGTTGATACTCAAACCTTTTGTGAATAAGTCTGCCATTTGATCATCTGTCTTGATTTGCTTCATCTCAATTTCTTCTTGTAGAACCTTTTCTCTGATAAAGTGATAATGCACTTCTATATGTTTGGTTCTTGCGTGAAAGACTGGATTTTCTGCCAAACGAATTGCTGACTGGTTGTCGCAATACAACGGAACTGCATAATCTACTGGTTGATGTAGATCACTCATTAGTTGTATCAGCCACGTACACTCTTGAGCTGCCATTGCTGCTGCTCGATACTCAGCTTCGGTAGTTGACAATGATACCGTTGGTTGTCTCTTACTGCACCAAGAAATTGTTCCAGAACCAAGTTTAAACATGTACCAGTTGTTGATCTCCTGGTGTCATGATCTCCTGCATAGTCAGCATCACAATAACCAACTAACTTACAGTCTTCACCTTTCTTGTACAAAAGACCATAATCTATTGTACTTTTCACATATCTCAGTATTCGTCGAACTGCTTCTAAATGAGGCTTCTTCGGATTTTGCATATACCGACTCATCACACCAACTGTATAAGAAATGTCAGGTCGAGTCAAGGTTAAGTAGATCAGGCTACCTACCAATTGTCGATACATAGTTGCATCTTCCAAGTCTTTGCCTTCAAGTGCACACATCTTGCCATTTGGTTCCATCGATGTTGAAATTGGCTTGCTCTCGAGCATTCCAAACCTTTTTAGCAAATCTTTAGAATATTTTTGTTGACAGAGAAATATTCCTTCTTGTATGTGATCAACCTCTAGACCAAGAAAGTGCTTGAGTTGTCCAATTTCTTTCATTTGGAAACGAACTGATAAATTCTCCTTGGTTTGAAGAATTTCTGCCTCATAATCACCAGTTATGATTAAATCATCCACATATATCAATACGATAGCTAGCTTTCCTCCATTAGCTTTGACAAACAAGCTGGAATCTGCAGGTGTCACTGAATAACCACTATGAGTTAAAAATTCAGCAATCTTACCATACCATGCTCTAGGTGCTTGTTTCAATCCGTAAAGTGCCTTTCGCAGCTTACACACATGCTCAGGATGATTTTGGTTTTGAAATCCCAATGGTTGAATCATGTAGATTTCCCGATCTAGCTCTCCATGAAGGAATGCATTCTTCACATCCATCTGCCACAAGTTCCAGTTTTTGTTGGCTGCAAGGGCAAGTAGGACTCGTACGGTTGTAAGTCTTGCCACCGGACTAAACGTTTCATCATAGTCTAGCTCATACTTCTGAGAGAAACCACGAGCCAACAACCGTGCCTTGTACCTTTCAATCGACCCATCTGGACGATGTTTTATCTTGTAAACCCACTTGCAGGATATGGGTTTCACATCTCTTGGTTTTGGCACTAGATCCCAAGTCTGATTCTGCTCAAGCGCAGTGATCTCTTCTTTCATAGCCATAATCCACTCAGAACTCTGTGATGCTTCTTCAAACGTCTCAGGTTCTGTTGCAATTGGTTCTTCCACTATGGCTGCATTAACATATTTGGGATTTGGCTTCCGTGCTCTTGTTGTCCTTCGGATTTGTGATTGTGGAGATGGTTCTTCCACTTTACTCGATCTAACATCTGGTTGATACACACCAGTTTGCCAAGGACTCTGGACTAACACTTGCTCGTCATCGTCATCATCACATAGGTCTTCTACTTCATCTGAAGTTGATTGAAGTTGGACAATATACTCTCTCATTTTCTGTTGTAGCATGTCTTCAAATTTTTTTGAATCTGACAACACCTCCTTTTCTGAGGACCACCAAGAAGATGCTTCATCGAATACCACATTGCGTGAAGTGTAACATCTTCCACTCGTAGGATCACAACATTTCCACCCTTTCCTTTGGTTGTCGTATCCCACAAAGATACACCTAGTTGCTTTTTTATCAAACTTGCTACGTAAATGATCAGGAACAAATACATAACATACACAACCAAATACTCGAAAGTAGCTGACTGAAGGTTTCATTTTCCACAATTTCTCAAAGGGTGAAACAAACTCTAACCTTGGTTGAGGAAGTTTGTTGATCACATGGGCTGCGGTTCTCATAGCTTCGGCCCAAAATCTTCCGGGTACATTCTTTGCGTGCAGCATACTCCGACAAATTTCTGCAAGATGCCGATTCTTTCTCTCTGCTACACCATTCTGTTGTGGTGTATTGACACAAGTATACTGATGACGTATGTTGCATTCTCGTAGGTATTGAGAGAATTCGCCTGAGCTATATTCTCCTCCATTGTCTGTGCGCAAGCAACATATCTTCTTTCCCACTTCTCCTTCAACTATCTCTTTGAACTCTTTAAACTTTGAGAAAGTGTCAGACTTTTCTTTCATAAAGAAAACCCACACATACCTGGAGAAATCATCAATAAACGTCACCATGTACCGCATTCCACTAATTGATGGTTGCTTAACGGGCCCAAATACATCAGAGTGAACTAACTCTAATGGTTCTTTTGCTTTAAACTTTGACTCCTCGTATGACAATTGGTGTGCTTTACCATATTGGCATCCTGCACAAACTGTGTCTGTTCTTATGTCAAGCTGAGGAAGTCCCTTAAGCATCGACTTCTTCATCATCATACTTAGCTTGGAATAACTAACATGACCTAACCGCATGTGCCATAAATCTGCTGTATCGCTCCTTCTTGTCTTGTCTACATATGCTGACTCTGCTGACATCACGTAGACTGACTCCAGACGTCGTCCTTCCATCATCGGATGTCCTGAGATTTTGAGATCACGATATACCTTCACATCTCTTGGACCAAACAGAATATGGTGACCTGACGATGTTAATTGTGCCACTGAAAGCAAATTTTTCTTCATGCCTTGGATATGGTAAACATCTTGTAGTGGTACTTGATTATGACTATATCGAGGTGCTACTACCGCCTTACCGATGTGAGTAATCAGTAATCTTGAATTATCAGCTGTCACAACAATGCGATTTCCCTTGTATTCTGACAGGTTCTGCAACTTCTGTTTATCGCCTGTCATGTGATTTGAGCAACCTGAATCGACAATCCAGTCATTCTCATAGTCAATTCGGTCAGCCGTTGTTACTGTGAGAGCTAACTCTTCCTCTTCCATAGCAAAAAATGCTTCAGCGTCCCAATCATCTTCGCTTTTCTCCTTTGTACTAGAAGTAGCAGCATTGCTCTCAGCGGGCCTTTTGTTAAACCAACAATCTTTTGCCATGTGACCTTTCTTGTCACAGTTGTAACAGTTACCTTCAAATCTTTTATTGTTGCTACGATTCTTTGAAGCTCCCCCTGGACGAGAGCTCCCTTCTCCTTGATGACTTTTTGTCTTGTCACCATACTTTTTAGATCCACCACCGACGTGCTGTTTGAATTTGCCTTTGCTTTTGTTGGTGTAGAGTGCTTCCTCTTCACTTTTCAACGAGACCCCTCCCATTTGCTTGGCCATAGATTCTTGACCAACAAGCAAATTTTCAAACTCTACAAGTGATGGTTGAGTTGGCCATCCTTGTATAGCGGCAACGAAGCTGCGATATTCGGGCCTCAAACCATGGATAATTATTCTTTTTACCCTGGTATCTCCAATAGCAGCTGTAGGATCTAAATCAGAAATTTCACGGCATAACGTTTTTACCTTGTGAAAGTATTGAGCAATCGGTATATCCCGTTGTGCAACTGATAATAATTCATTCTCAAGAAGTTGAAGTCTTGTGTCATTCTTTCTCGAAAAGAGTGCATGTACAATATCCCACGCTTCTTTTGGCGTTTCTAGCTTTTGTATGTGTTCCAACATTTCTTCTTCAACTGTGGTCTTAAGGGCAAACATGGCTTTACCCACTTTAATCTTCCATTTGCGCAAGGTTCCTTGAGCATCTTCTTGCTCGGGCTTCGTAACTTCACTACCACCAACGACTTCCCAAAGGTCTTGACCTTGTAGGTAAGACATCATACACGTCTTCCACGTGTTGTAATTTTTGTGATTGAGCTTCTTGATTCCTCCAACTACTTGAAGATCACCCATCGTGTCGGCAAGACTCTAACAATACCGAACAAGCTTGATTTTGAGACACAAAATTGTAGAGTACAAACTCCTCACGACTCAAGAACGCTCAAACCAAAAATAGTACCTGAATAACTATTTCACCGTGAACAGTACCGTATACGTGAATAGTATCGTATACCATATACTTGAATAAATCTCGTATATGTTAACAATTACTATAAAAGTATATAGTGACACGTGTGAATAGTAACTATGGTAGTAACTCACAACCTAGCTCTGATACCAATTGTTGAGAAAAGCTTAGAGTAGATAACTCTAATTTTACCACTCAAAGAAGAAAGTTTAGATTTTAGGAAAACTCACAAATGCTCACACTTCACTCTAGACTATACTCTTTAGAGAAGAACTCTTTAGGAAAACTTAAAACTTTTATTGCTTATTGAAGCTTACTACTTGATGATTTACAAATGCAAGGGAGGGGGGTATTTATACAATACCAAGACAAACACAAGCCACACAAATATAAAATCTAAATAAATTACAACCACCCATTGTTGTTTAATAACAACCACACATTTAAATCACACAACTACAACCACACATTAAACCACACAATTACAACCACACATTAAACCACACAACTACAACCACATATTAAACCACACAATTGCAACCACACATTGTTAGGCTTTTATTTTTCCTTGGGCTGGTATTGGACAATTTAACAGATTCAACCAAATAAAACCTGCTGGTGCAAACATCTCTTAAGCAATTACCTTTGGCAAATGACTTCTCAGGAAAGGGTGGAATAAAATCAGATTTTTTGCTGACACAGCCGCCTTGCAAATCCCATACTTCAATACTGTTCTTCTCACTCAATGCATAGAGAGAGTTTTCATGGCATATGATATCTTGGTAAGGTGGATGGCTAACGTCAAGTAAAGTCCAGAAACTGTCTCCACTTTCATGATATGCATTCTCTTCCCCTTTATTGCACCATAGAATCAGACCATAATTTTTGTTGTTAGAATCAGGTTCTCCTGTCAGGATTGCCTTCTGAATAAAACATTCTCGTAATTGTTGCTTCCCACACAACTTAAATAGAAACCTAGATTCCTTATAATCCTTGAAATAATAATCAAGGATTGCCTTCTGAATAAAACATTCTCGTAATTGTTGCTTCCCACACAACTTAAATAGAAACCTAGATTCCTTATAATCCTTGAAATAATAATCAAGTTCATAGTCACCATCCATGTTTCTTTCCATCTTTAGTAAACCTAGCAGATGATGAACGGAAGGGAGTTGTATTTTAGCTTGCCTGAAAGGGTTGAATAGAAACGGGACAGCCTTTTCCTCCAAGAAAACTAGCCACCCGTTTGATGAACCAATGCAGCAACTTTCCCTAAACTCCTTTGATATCGTTTTCCGGCTATAAACCCGATTCTCCCCAAGATTCAAAATCCCATTGTAGCCATTGTTGTTAACATCAGTACCATCTCCTTCTTCAACTTCTTCCTTCGAAGGAAGCATAAGCCATGGCATCCGGGAAACAAACTCTTCCCCAAGTAAGTTCCAAGAGGAACAAACAGCTTTGGCTTGAACCAGATGATTGAAAGTAAACCTGCTGAAGATAGAACTCAGGATATCAGTAGGAACTTGATCAACAATGCTTGCTGATGATGATGACGATGAAGCCAGCGTTTTTCTTCTTCTTTTCATGGGAGAAAAATCCATGGTATTTGCCTTTCTCTTAGCTTGCACCGCCATTATAATGTGAGAAAACTAAAAAGATTAATAAATTCTGAAGTAAAGTAATGACATATGAATTATAATGGATGTATATTTATAAGCCAAAGTTACGCATAGGAATAGGATTTCGAGTTGAAATAGGATTGTTATATATAAACTCTGAAACTTGTTTTCTAAGAAACCTGGTGGGATGGTTTCCTAGCTTATTTCAATTACTAATTTTTATTAGGATTTACAATTTACTTAGCATTATTGCACTCATAATAATATAACAATATATTGACAAAAATAACATTTACTGCTTAATAGATAAAATTTTAATTAAATTAAACTAAAAAATTATAATAGAATTCGTTTTTGACACAATTATAGTGTAGTTCTTTAACTTTATAAATATATTAAAAAACTGTTATATATCTCATTTATTTTTTAAATATATCTCTTATAAAATCTTAAATCATCCATTTACAATGAATGAAATAATTTTTAATTATAATAATTCAAATTAACTTTCTAAATCTAACCCTAAGTTAAATTAAACCAACCTTATTACATGCAATTAGGCAGCTATTGGCCCAAGAAGAAAATAGACATTAGGCCCAAGTTTTGTTAAAAAAAACACAGAGTTAACTCGTTTAAAGTATATTCAACACAATAAATTATTTTATTTGCATGATAATAAAATTATCTTAAGAATTTGTGATAACAAATGCTATAATTAAAATTTTATATATTATTAAAATTAATGCCCATAAATGCAGCTACAAAACTCAAACAAAAATCAAACTGATATCACTCGGACCAAGTATTTCTAAGAACAAACTGATGCAACAACTACTAAATTGAACCTACAGAGGAAAAAAATATTCTTTCTTCCAATTGTCAACCGATAATGCACAAAGAGTGTCAATAAACCAACTCTCGATCAAATAACCCATGAAGAAATCAGCAATGATCTCCCCTTAGGAAAGCTGCAAATAGCCATGTAAATATACAATTAAAAACAAAACTTTGCCTGCATCATGAGCCGTTCCAGTTCTACTTCTGGATATCGTTCTCTGGCTCTGCTTACTTCACTCAACTGGAACAGTAACTAACCCTCTCAAACCTGCCAATACCATTTTTCTAGGGGAAAAAAACAATCCCATGAACAAAGAAGCAAACAGGCTATCGGATAGGGTGATATTGGGCGGATATTCTCTTCGGAGGCAACTTACGCAGGATGTACAACACTAGAGCTGAAGGTAGGATCTCAACTAGCTGTAATTTGAATCAAAAGAAATTACATGCTTAGGAAAATATAAGTGAGAGAAATAGGATGCCCGCAAATAAAAAGGGATTCGTAAAATACCATGTAATAGATCAAGTTCAAAACTGGATGGTCCAAAACATCAAGTGACGCATCTGAATCAAAAGCAGATAAAACCACCTGCACATAGTGAAATGAGTCACATAAAGCAGCAGGAATATGTTAGCAACCAAATGAAGAAAGCAGCATCACAATATAATTGTTTCTAAACAGTTTATAAAAAAGAGTTGAATTATCGAACTGTTGTCATTTGTCAAGCTCAATTTATTTGGGTTCAATTTCGGCATCTTATATTGTTGATAACGCATTTTGTGAGAACCAGAAATTACTCATAACATTCAACTTCTTGACCAATTTCTCTAGCTAAGACAATCTTAGACGCAACCTATGAAGAGAGAACTCAGGAGAAGATACGCTCAAGCGTCTCTCTCCATGGGCAAATCCCTAACTTTTGACTAGCATTCAGCTATTCACCTATGACTGGCAGTATTTAACCAGAGGCAAACCACCTACTCCTGTGTGCCTCTTCTAGTCATTACTAGCAAGAATGTCGAGAAAACAAAAACTCCAGGAGCTTCCTTTTGATTTAAAGGGAAGAAAAAAAATTGAATAAACTCATGAAGTATGGGTTTTTACTAGGAAAAGATTGTTTTAAGTCTTTTTACTTTGTTTTAATCTTTAAAAATACTGTACAAAATAAATCTCCCAGAGGTTCTCTCATATAAAGGATGTGGGACACTGGGATGTCTAAATTCATGCATAATTGAATGTTCAGATTATTAATTTGCATCAGGATATAATAATAAAATACATTGTCATCTGTGGAGAACGTAGACGCTGTTGTATTAGTTTCATACAGAGTAGTAGTTTAAAGTGCTACATTCTCCTTCAAGCAATAAATGATATAGTTTTAAAACCTACCACAAAGTTTGGTCAAAAAGAAAAACTTACCACAAAGCACCTAATAAGGAAGCAGGTGAAACAAATGGCTGTTACAGATCCAACCTACAAAAAAAAGAAGACATCAAGTAAACACTAGTAATGCCGAGAAAGTTCTACAAAAACAAACTAAGCCTTTTCCCACTGCATACGGTTGGCTATATGGTGTTGCTGCTCTATTCAAGAATAAATTCATGAAAAAGCCCAAATTTGTTTGAAGTAATTTCCCCAGAATGATGCCAAGTCAAAAACCAAGTGTTAATGCACATGAATAGGGCAAGGGGGACATATAGACCGAGTCTGGAGCCACGACCAAGTCCTTAGGCTTATAAGCCTCACGCAGCATCCTTGTGAGATGCGCACGTAGATACGGGTTGAGAGGCCTCATACGGCCCAGCCACAGTTCAAATGGTATCCGAGGATTAAACCATATACTCCTCAGTCGTTCAAAACGACGAGATAGAGCGCTGGAAAGTCGCGAAAGAACTCTAAACCCAGCACCATGTAACCTACACAGAGTGCGTGAACCTCTTACCTAAGGGCACTTTCCTGGCTTTTCGCTTTTATAATGTAAATAAATTGTTATTTACTAGGTGAACTATATAGGAAGGAAAATACCTCATGAAGCTTCTTCCTTCTCCCTTTTGATTCAATAGGGAAACGTCTTAGCATGAAAAATAATCTGGAAGGAGTTGAGTAAGCAGGATTAGGGTATCTTTAGAAATTCAAACTTTAATCACAATAGCCATAAATATTGTGTTAACAAACAACAATTACCTTCCTCCATAGAATAAGAATCCTAACGCAGCTATAAATGACACCACTGGAGAAAAAAAGAAGAAGAAAATAAGTGACATGGTTAAAAAAAAGAAGTAACACTTAACATGCATAAACTTCTATTAAGAAAAAAAATACCAACATCCAGATATAAACCTTGTGAAACTTGTTTTAATTTGATGGTTCACAATTACACTTACCAGCAATAAATATTTTTCCAATGAATTCCACCACGCTGTTGTCGTCTATCCAGAGGTATACCCAAATGCAGACCTGAAGTCAAAACTTCATTTTAAGTTCACTTACACTTAAGTATGTGTCAGAACTAGTTGTGGCAGGAAACTGTGAGATAAAAACTTGAGAGTAATAAATAAACAGATATAATAATTTCCTTCAGAAATTAACCTGGTATTAATGATTGTAAAATGCAAAGTAAACAGCACAACGAAATGCAAGTTGGAGCGCACCTGTATAACGTAAACAACACCATTGATTGACACATAAAAGATTCTGAGTTTATCCGTTGGTAAGCTTCTTGCCTGCTCATAATGGCAAGGTAAAATGTCATAGGTCCTCACAGAAGTACAAGAAAGAACCAAGTGCACAAGTTTGTAACTCAGGTCTATTGATCAAGGACAAGACAAATTTGACACATCATTTCACAAAAACAAGGAAAAGTCACTTGCCTGGTGATAAATCTCTGCCCAAAACAGGACAAGTAATGTGTATGTGGAGAAAAACAGAAGGCCCGGAAGATCCAACAGTACAAGTGTAAGTACCTAGTTCAAGAAGAAATGGCTCATGTCAGTATAAAAGCCTTGTGTCAATTGAATCATAACAATCTGTTAGTTATATACTCCATTTTTCTCTCAAAATAGCATTCTCCTTTATTTCCCTTGTGCTACCCAAGAAGCCTTAATTTGTCTGAGAAACTCAAACAATAGAGACCTAGATTATGGAGAAGAACGAGTGAAACTAATTTGCTTGTCATGCCCAAATATAAAATGTAATCTTATTGCATACAGAACCCAATGCAAGCTTTGTGTCAGACAACAACAACTTTAGCATATGAACCAATATCTCTCAATTCCATAGCAAACTAACCTTGGGATGCAATACAAATACTTGTTTGTGAAATCCAAACACAATAGCACGCACTGCAACAACAAGAAAACTCGCAATCAAATAATCAAACTTACATCCTCAATCCTAATAACAATGCCATAGAAAACACCGCATATGTTTTGAGGACTTAGAATATCACCTCCATTAACAATGAAGTTCATAAGATGGAAAACCTTCTGCGTCGTCCAACCATATTCGGGCACTCTCAATTCAATCCTTATTAATTGTATCTGCACATTACAAAAACACCAACTATTACATACAAACTAATCTAATATCCTAATACAGGGAAGAAATTTCTCGAAATTGAAATCATTTACAATGAAATTTACAGGGAAATTTAAATTTAAAAGCTTTAATTCCACACAGATTGTTTACTCCAATCATTTAAGTAAAATAAACGATATATTAATTGTGAAAAAAAAAAAGAGACAGTTATTAAATGTCAATATCTAAACAAACTAATTCAGTTTGACTCCTAAAATACTGGAAATTATTAAAATGAAAATAAAAGGCAATACTCGAAACAAATCTTCTACTTAGCACTGGTCCAAGCAAAAAGAATCGAACAGTTGAGTGAATCGAATAAAAAATTGAAAACTGAAAAGAGGGAAGAGAAAGCTGACCAGAGCAACGGAGGAAACTAGGGCATAAGCGGCGCAGAGAGTGTAGAAGATACCATACTGCCAGTGAGTTGATTCATTGATCTCGTCCCACCAATCGGACACCAGAGCTGGGAGCTCCATAGGCGTTAAGTTCAGTGACATTTTCGTCATTCTAATCATATCTCTTATTCTCCCGAGCTTTCCCGGGAAAGTCAAAATCCCCTCAGCCAAACAGAAAAAGAAGAAAGAAAGAGCAGAAAGAGACAAGAAAAACTGAGAATCCGAGACAGGAAAGAATACAACTCAGAGAGAGAAATTTGAGGAATTTTTTTTAGTTTAGATTATTATTTAAGTCTACAAGACCAGTGGTCCAAACCAAAGGGATAGGAGCTAATAACTAATTGAAGCCTTTCCTTTGCGTTTCTTTTTGGGTCGCTCTCTTCTCTTCTCTTCTCGAGTCTCACCTAAGCTTCTACGACTACGAGTTCATCAACAAAATGTGGTAGTTGCAATTTGCAATTTTGCTTCTTTTTTTCTAACTTTCCTTTTAGTTGGTGTCATAAATTGTAAGATTATGTGCATGGCCCATGGCTGCTTTTTGGGTTTTGTCAATTCTCCAATCTATCGATCTTATCCCCATGTCATGTTTAATTGGTTTTTGGCTTTTTCAAATGAAATGATAAATGCAAACAAAACAAAAGCTATAAATTTTTTATCTTCCAAGGTGGGTGTTTAAACTTTAAATGAGTGTTAGAGAGGGCCTGATGGGGTCCTCCGGCCATGAACATGTAAAGTAAGCAGTAGCAGAACCAGATGTCAAATTGGTTTCTTGAATTGAAACCCACAAGATGGCTAGTTGGCTTGGCTACCACCAACTCCACTACACTAGAGCTTTGTCTATATGAAAATGAAGCCTTAATTATCTTCTTATCTCATAGTAATCTTGATATGTTTTTCTAATTCTAATAAGAGTAATGCTACATGACCCGTCCCATTTTATCCGTATTTTTATCAGGCCTGTTTTTTTTTTTTTAAATAATGTTTATAAATTAGAATTTATTTTATTTTAATCTGATATTTTATTTTATCAAAAAATTATTTTATTTTAATTTTTATAAAATACATATTTTTTTATCCCTTTTGAGTTTTTTGTTAGACAGGATGGGATGAGAGGCGGGTCATTCAACATTTTCCTTCTAGTAAATTCAATCTTGGAACAAATTTTACTCTTTCTTTTCACTGTTTAACTCCTGTACTACTACAGTTTCTGCATAATGATTTGGGAATATAAGTATTTTTTTTATATTAATAATGCTCTGCTCTGCTTTAATAAAAATGGAAACTTTTATTTAGAGGTATTTATAAAATCCCCCTGTCAATTAAGCAGAACGGATCCGTGGCGCAATGGTAGCGCGTCTGACTCCAGATCAGAAGGTTGCGTGTTCGATTCACGTCGGGTTCAAAACCTCCCGGTTTACTCCGGATCCACTTTTTTTCGTCCCCCTCGCTTATTTTTTTTTTTCCTTTTGTTTTTTTGGCCCAGTAAAAGAATCCTCCTTTCTCAGTAGTCAGTGGTCCACTCCAATCGACACTGATCTCCAACTACAGAACCCCAAAACCCTAAGTTAACTCAAAATTACCTCGGAAAAATGGCCTTATTCTCCCGGATCCGTACATCAACCGCCGTAACTTTCCGCCTTCGCCACTTCTCAATCCTCTCCTCAGACTCCTTCACCCCTCTCACCTCCCACCAAAAATCACGCGCCGCCCTTTCCCTCCTAAAATCCGAGCAAAACCCCGATCGTATCCTCGAAATCTGCCGCGCCGCCTCCCTCACCCCAGCCTACCACCTCGACCGAATCGCTTTCTCCGTCGCCATCTCCAAACTCTCCGAAGGCAACCATTTCCAAACCATCGACACTTTCCTCCAAGAACTCCGTTCCCGCCCTGACTTACAAAACGAGCGTCTCGCTTCCCATTCGTTAGTCCTCTACGGTCAAGCCAAGATGCTAAACCGCGCCATAACGGCCTTTGACGACTTTTATAATGAGGGGTTATGCCGTTCGGCGAAATCCTTAAACGCTTTGCTTGTGGCGGGGTTGATTGCGAAGGATTATAAAGAAGTGAAGAGGATTTTCGTGGAATTTCCTAAAAGATATGGGATTGAACCCGATTTAGAAACTTATAACAATGCTATTAAAGCTTTATGTGAATCCGAGTCTTCGAGTTCAGTGTATTCCATTTTGGTTGATATGAAAAGCGAAGGGGTTAAACCAAATGCGTATAAAGAAGTGAAGAGGATTTTCGTGGAATTTCCTAAAAGATATGGGATTGAACCCGATTTAGAAACTTATAACAATGCTATTAAAGCTTTATGTGAATCCGGGTCTTCGAGTTCAGTGTATTCCATTTTGGTTGATATGAAAAGCGAAGGGGTTAAACCAAATGCGTATAAAGAAGTGAAGAGGATTTTCGTGGAATTTCCTAAAAGATATGGGATTGAACCCGATTTAGAAACTTATAACAATGCTATTAAAGCTTTATGTGAATCCGGGTCTTCGAGTTCAGTGTATTCCATTTTGGTTGATATGAAAAGCGAAGGGGTTAAACCAAATGCGTATAAAGAAGTGAAGAGGATTTTCGTGGAATTTCCTAAAAGATATGGGATTGAACCCGATTTAGAAACTTATAACAATGCTATTAAAGCTTTATGTGAATCCGGGTCTTCGAGTTCAGTGTATTCCATTTTGGTTGATATGAAAAGCGAAGGGGTTAAACCAAATGCGACGACTTTTGGGACTTTGTTAGCTGGGTTTTATGAGGAGGAGAAGTATGAGGATGTTGGGAAAGTGTTAAATTTGATGAAGGAACATGGGGTTCCTGTTGGGGTTAGTACTTATAATATAAGAATTCGGAGCTTGTGTATGTTGAAGAAGTCTAATGAGGCTAAGGCTTTACTTCATGGGATGCTGTCAAAAGGGATAAAGCCGAACTCGGTTACTTATAACCATTTGATTCATGGGTTCTGTAAGGAAGGGAATTTGGAGGAAGCTAAGAACTTGTTTAAGAATATGGTGACTAGAGGTTTGGAGCCGGATAATCATTGTTATTTTACTTTGGTGCATTTCTTGTGTCAAGGTGGGGATTTTGAGGCTGCTTTGAGTATTTGTAAGGAGAGTATGGAGAAAAAATGGGTTCCGAAATTTTCAACCATGAAATCGCTTGTGAATGGACTTGCTAGCATATCTAAGGATGATGAGGCAAGGGAACTTATCCAGAATGTTAAGAAGAAGTTCTCGAAAAATGCAGATAAGTGGGATGAAATTGAAAAGGGTTTGTTGCCCCAATAGAGAAGGTAACCAGGGTGTCCTAGAGTCTGTTGTTTAAAATAATGATTATGAATTATTAAAGCTGGTCAGGATAAGCCAATTTTGTATGGAAATTGGCTAGATTTCCATATGAATCATGTTTATCCAATTAGGTTTTTATAAAAGCTATATCTACTGATATGAACCTTCGCGCTAGATTTAACTTTTGAGATGTCCTGTTTAAATGGAAGCTTTTTCATGTTCCAAAAGTGATGGATTAAGTTTGAATCACCCATAGCAAATAGTGTTGCTCAAGTAAAGAGGAAATAGAAACAAAGATTGCGAGACTGAGACATGGCATAAATCAATATAATTTCCTAAAACAGATGTTACACATCAACAACAAGATTTTACAAGTTATAGTTTCAAGTTACTCTGTGCTAAATAGCATGCTTTGCCAATGCCATATTCATTGAGAGTCGATTGTTTCTGTAGCTTTTATTAGAAGATGGTGCAGGCCATTTACAAGCAACCAATAAGCCCCTTTGATTCTACATCCAGTTTGTACTCTGAACCATTCCTTTCTTCCCTCCTAGGGCTCTATATGCTCACTCATGGGCTGCCAGAATCAAAGGAACTCATCAATTGTCTAAGAGTTGCACTAAAAATTCAAACTAAGACTTCCTTGTGATCAATCCAGGTCTCTTTCTCATGTGTGCTCCATACGCAACCGTAGAACCCACTGTTGTTGCAGCCACTAGCCAACTGTCACGATAAATAAGTTTTCGTGACTTATAATCTATATGAGTGTAATTTAATGATCAAAGAGACAGTTAGTTTACCTTAAGTATGTGATACATGATTGAGTTTCTGGCGTTCCATACTCTGGTTGAAGGAGAGCTGAGCCAACTAAAATCAGCTGGAAAACTGTGTTAACCTGCAAAAAATTGAAGTCTTTAAGATACGGAAGCACTAACCATTTCCACAAGCTGCAGCATTCAGGATTTTTTTTTGCATTCTCTAGATGGCTTTTGTCCATGTAATGCCACAAATTTCTACACCTTGTTCTCACTGTCTATTTATAGTGGTTAAAATGCTAAGAAATGCTGACTCCATGGTGAAACCTCTATTCCACCCAATTAGGAAAAGAAAAAGATGACACTTACCTTGCTTATAAAGAGAGGCTCAACCTTCTGTGGACTAGTCCCATCAAGATTGAAGAAATCTACCCAACTTTTCCACTGAATCAAAAAAATAAAACAATTACAGTCAAGACTTAGATAATGATTAACAAAGTTTGCCAAGCCATAAAACAATTGGACCAAAAAACATGTGCTAATAAAGTTCAAGTTAAGCAACTTCACCTGCCAACCCAAGCTACTAGCTCTTTGGTACACTGCACCACTAACAAGGGCAACATCTCGCAAGACAACAAGCCCGACAAGCCCAGCTTTACAGCACAGAAGACCAATAAGATGGCATTATCAAACATTTACAGATAATATAGTACATCTATGCGTGTAAAATGCAAGTATCAAATAACATACACAGATTATTACTGTTCTACAGCAGCCGCAATTCCCTAAAATAAGGGTAGGTAAAACAGAAATCAAGAGGATGGATTCTGAGGCAATGACTTGCAAAAACTGCTGATATAAGCTGTAACTATGGTCAGCCCGTATGATCAGTTATCAGAAACTAGTACACCTCTTAAACTATTAATCTGACTAAGACAATTTCAACTTTTGACATAAGGAAGTCTCATGTGTATTTGTGTATTTGCATGATGGCACACTTATTTGAGGAAAGTGAGACAATATTCATTAAAATATGCTATGTACTCAGTATCTCAACTAACACTAATAACCAAAGAATTGCAGAAGATTCAAACAAATGCAGACTACTTACGGTGCAAAAGATGGTTATGTACCATTGACAAAGCAACACATCCAATAAGAACCTATACCAAGAAGACCAAAAATAAACTACTTTTCAAAATTAAACTCAGAAGCAAGTCACAAAAACCTACAAAGAAGTGGCATTAGTCAATTTACCTTGTCAGCGAGAGGATCAAGATAAGAACCCACGACCGAATTAATCTTCATCTTTCTAGCTACATATCCATCCAACTAGTAAAACAAGCAGAAATGATAAAAGGAACTTAATTTCTCATGATTTATACAAAAGTTTTACTTGTTCCCATTAATATGAAAAATGTCAGAGAATCCATACCCAATCAGTTGCACCAGATATAGACAATCCCAGAAATGCAAAACCATACATTTCATTTACAATCACCCTACATTTAGCTCATTAATTAATTACTGCAAAA
Organism: Fremontodendron californicum; assembly: GCA_030761205.1. Lineage (NCBI taxonomy): Eukaryota > Viridiplantae > Streptophyta > Magnoliopsida > Malvales > Malvaceae > Fremontodendron > Fremontodendron californicum. The sequence goes on from JAULJL010000027.1 coordinate 833,300, forward strand.
ACCAATAATCTAAAAAAAAAAAAAAGATTTTAAAATTTACCATCCAAGCAAAGGACCAGAAACCAATCGACTCATTGAAATTAAATTAGGCAAATTTACAAAACTCTCCAAAACAGCTTCCCTCTCCTTAGTCCCTTCCTTGTTGGTTTCCACGCGATCCGAGACTCTCGGGTCTGATAGGACCGCCCCGAATCGTAGCTTGACTGGAAACTTAGCTCCGCCGCCTCTAATCAGGTCAATGTTTAAAGCTTGGACTTTTCTTAAAACGGCAACATTTCCCCAAAGCGGAGTGGCGGATTGGGAGAGTTTCCAGGGAGGAGAAGAGAGGAAGAGAGGGCCATTGAAAGGAGCGATCCATTTGGAAAGAGATGGAGAAAAAGGCAAGACTCGACTGTGAAAGAGAGGAGAGGATAAAGGTGGAATTATGTAATTTGTTGAATTTGTTGATGCTGCGGTAAAAAAAGTTCGGGTTTTTTTAGGGCTTTTCGTGATTAGGGTTTGCAGAGATCTATAAATCGCCATTGATAAAGCATTTCTTTTTCTCCGGTTTTGAATAGAAAGACAAGACAGACTCTACAGACACTTTCTTTGGGAAGTTGTGTTCGATTTTCTTAGGTTTTGCAAGGGTTTAGGGGATGAATGATGATGACGAATTGAAAGGGCCACTTTTGCCACGTGTAAGTTTTCCCCAATTTTAACCATGCAAAAGAATGTAAAAATAAATATAAATAAATAAATAGTATCAAAAAAGAAAATTGATTTACTTTTTGCAGCATAGTTATTTTCTTTTTATTTTTTTTTAAAAAAGATGAATAATGAATTTTAAACCTCAATTATAGTTTTATTTTAAGAAACTATGATAAAATCTAGTTGAATCATCTTGCAATAATTTAAACTAAAATAAATAATATTATATCATTATTTAAGAGAGGAAAAAATAAAATAAATATATAATGTAATTTATGATTTAAGAAAAAAAGTAATTCATGATGCAAACGATTATGTTAACCGGATATAAATATATTTAATTTTTTATAAGTTTTTTTTATATATTTAAAAAATCATATCCATATTCATATTCAAATATGTATTAGATACAAATGCCGAATACAAATATTTAAAAAGAAAATAAGAATTCAGATAACATAATAGAAAAGTGGGTATATATATATATATATATATATTACAACAAGTAGTATTTAATCTTACATTATAGTAAACAGGTATCATCATCTTCCTATTTACTGCATCCTTGAATACCCAAATTATGGAATGGAAAGTTGTTGGAAGTTTTTCAAATTTGTTAAATGGAATTAAAGTGAACGTGTATGTTCTGTTCTACCAAAACCTATTCAAACAATTTAACTATTTTTCTTTAGTTTCCTGTGTTGATCTGATCTCTTCTCTATCTATAAGCTAAATGAAAACAACTATATTTAGCCATCTGAAACTGATATACTGACCAAGCTGATAAATGGGTGATTAATGGAATTAAATTAGACTTACCCCTTGCTTTTATATGAACAGGATTTTTTCAGTTTCTTCTATATTTGTAGCCCTGATCAAAATACCCCTTCATTTCTTTGCCCCCATTTTTCATCTTTCATACAATTCTTGCATTGGAGAAAGGTTTTTATAATTCTGAGAAAGGATTATATTAAGAAGAGTGGGCAAGGGAAAAAGAAATGAGCTGCTTCTCTTGTTGTAGAGTGGAGGTGCAGCACCGCAATAATGACCTTGGTAGCAATAACCACAATGGGAAATCATTGAGGTCTTTCATGAATAATTTGTCAAGCAAAACAGGTATCAATAGAAGATGTTCATTTTCAAGTTTCAGTTTTTTTTTGGAAAGTTTCTGCAATTGGAATCTTGTTTATTTTGATGTAAATAAACCCAACTAATCTTCTAGTGCTTAATTAGGCAAAAAGCCTAGTTGGGGCGTTTAATCCTTGTTCCTGATTGAAAGCTTCCAGAACCAGGCAAATGAATAACCATATTTATGCTCATGTTCCTAATTCTGGAAAATTTTATTTGGCCATGTTAATCAATGTGCAGGTAGCAGCAAGCAAAAAATAGCTGAAGAAATTCAAAAAATTGGAAAAGCAAAAGTTTCAGCTTGTATTTTCACATTTCGAGAACTAGTAGTTGCTACTGACAACTTCAATCCTGATTGTCTGATCGGCGAAGGTGGATTTGGCAGGGTCTACAAAGGATACATAGAGCATATTGATCAAGTATATCTCTTTTTCTCTAAACTGTTTTTGATGAGGACATTTTCATGCATGTAACTAAGATGACCCTCTAAGTTTATAACTTCATGCTTGGTTTAACTTCTTCTTAGATTGTAGCCGTGAAGCAACTTGACAGGAATGGAACGCAAGGAAGTAGAGAATTCTTCTCAGAGGTTCTCATGCTAAGTCTGGTTCACCATCCGAACCTTGTGAATCTGATTGGTTATTGTGCAGATGGGGATCAAAGAATTTTAGTTTATGAATACATGCCAAATGGGTCTTTGGAACATCATCTTCTTGGTATGTTAAAATGATACTTTTTTCACATATTTAGTACTCATTTATACCACTAATTCATTGTTACCAATTGATTGTGTGAGACTAGAAAGTAGAAAGCCTACTAGTGATTAAGTACTGAATATTGTGGAAATTAAGTACAAGAGTTGGATTTCAGAAAAGATTATTCTTCTTATCTGATCATAATTATGTGGATTCTGATTAAATTATCTGTTTATTTAGATTTACCTCCAGGTAAGGAGCCATTGGATTGGAATACTAGGATGAAAATAGCTGAAGGAGCGGCCAAAGGACTAGAATACCTACATGACTTTGCTGATCCGCCAATAATTTATCGTGACTTTAAAGCATCAAATATATTACTAGATGAGAACTTCAATCCCAAACTCTCTGATTTTGGACTTGCAAAGTTAGGCCCAACTGGAGGGAAGGACCATGTATCAACAAGGGTCATGGGGACCTATGGCTATTGTGCTCCGGAGTATGCAAGGACAGGCCAGCTGACAACAAAATCTGATGTTTACAGTTTTGGTGTAGTGTTTCTGGAACTAATCTCGGGGAGGAGAGCTATCGATATGGAAAGACCGAGTGAAGAACAGAACCTGGTTGTTTGGGTATGTTCATGGAGTCCAGAATGGCAGAATCACTTGTTTTCAGTAAAAAAACCTCCATTCCATTTCATTGTTTTCATGTTTAGCAAAAAAATAGAAACTAATGCCATATTGACTAAAAGATACAAGTTCCTCATAATTATTACTATGATTCAACCTGGCAAATCAGCAGCCATTACTGGGACCAAGCCTTTTGTTTGACATTTATTTCTGGCCTTACTGTAAATACATGTGACCTTTGCATGCTTTTTAGAGTTTTAAGTTCTGAGTTAAGTTAATCAATCTAAGTTTATCATCCATTCTCATTCCGCATCTTGCAGGCAGAGCCATTATTAAAGGATAGGCAGAAGTTCATGTTGATGGCAGATCCCCTGCTTGAAGGTAATTACACTGTAAAGGGTCTTTATCAAGCTCTTGCAGTTGCAGCAATGTGTCTTCAGGAGGAAGTTGATACCCGGCCATTGATTGGTGATGTTGTAACTGCCGTTGAGTTTCTTGCCAGGCCAAAGGACAATGACAAAATTGCTGCAGAATCACAAAGAAACAGTAGCTTGCATGTTAAGTCCGTGAAAGAAGGAAGTTCCAAAAGAGACCGTGACTTGTAGCTAGCGTAGCTGGGGTGAACAACCTTGAAGCTTGAAAAAAATTGCAGAACTGAACCAGCTAAAATTGGAACCTAAATTTTCTCAAGCTACAAGTTGTTCACACCATGCTAGCATGTTGTTTGTGTAGATAATTGTGAGTTTGTCAGCTATTTGATTAAGGGTGTAATTGTTTGAGTGGCAATCGTCTATGTTACTTGAATTTGGAATGAGTATTGGGTACATTGCAATGTACTTAACGTTTGTATTTTCTTCTTTTTCTGATACAAGAAGTGAGCATTATGGCTTGAAGTTAGATTTTTATTCGAAATCTAATCAAATGACAACCATATTTTTCCATGTCTAACCGGGTATGGTTTATTGCTTTGCACTCTGCAGTGTGATAGATTGAGTTTTGAGTACTTTCTAAGCTCTAACCAAATGGTCAAAGAAAAAGAGGACAAAAATGAGAAAACAAGCGGACAAAGAAAGGAGTGAGCAATGCATAAATGGGCCGAAAGAGACAAGAAATAGCGATTTGTTGGCCTTCAACGAAGTCTAGAAATAACGTGTTTCGGGCTTTAAAAACCCAACGTTGAGGGCCGAATTTCTTGGTAAAAAATGGCTCGCTCAATGCAATGAGTCCATTCAATGGCGTTTGGGTAAAAACTGATCTCCGGCTTTGAAAGCTCAACACCATATTTCTCAAACCCCAAAATTCATAGTTACCAATTATAGCCACAAGTTTATAATTACGTTGATGAGCTACTTCATTAGCGAAAACATGCATAAAAGTTTCTGCTTAATGTTCTTGTGGAACCTGCCTGAGGATATAAAATAAAGTTGATCCTAATGTGAGCCATAGAGATCAGACAACCTTAAAGGAAATGTTTAAACAAATAAATGTTAGAGATGGCCAAAAAATAAATAAATGTTAGATATTCATTTTACCTTGTCCCTAGCATATAGCTCATGTGAATCATGGCAGGTAAGAGAAGCAATGTGATGCAGCCTCCTTCCCAACATTTTGTGACACTATCAAATGAGGAAGAAGCATGTAGGAGATCAGAGCAGTTGAATATGCTCCCACAAGAGTGGCCGATGGCCTGATGGTCAGTGCATCTACAGTATTATATATATATATATATTATATAACCATTCACAAAAATTCCGTGCCATCTCCAATGGATCCAAACAAGCCAGGAATCATTATTACTATAGCAATCGTATCATTAGCTTTTTTAACTCTGATCCAACTACCCATTTTAGTTGCTTCACCTACTTTTTGTCTCAACTTTCAATGCTACTTTATATAGAAAGTAAAAATGTGCATGGATAAGTCTAGTCCAGTTTAAATCGGATTTAAATATGATATTAAGATTTTATATTTAAGTTGTATATTTGTAACTTTTTATCTGCGCATGCAAATTACTTGAGATGGGTTCCTGCTTGCGATGGTCGATTGCCATTAATATATGTAATGGTAATTTGATTCTTTGAACTTGGAGGGTTGGACTTGGATGACCAAATTGTAACTAAAAAGGGCGGTAATCAGTAGAGTCAATAGTCTCATCTATGACACTTCAATTAAACTTTATATCGCTCGAGCAAGGGAGTTTGTTTGGCATATATAAACTCAATTAATATCCAGCGACAACCTCCCCGTTTACCCTTTATGACCTTTTTTAGCCATGGTGTGCTGTTTTTCCACAACCCAATGAAAAATGAAATAAATGAAAACAGCATCCAGAAAAGCTGTAAAATAAAAAGAACCTTTAATATTGTGAAGACCAGGCACCAGAGCTCCAGAGATTTGTCAGCCAGCCAGCTAGCTTCGATACATGTATACACACAGAATTAATTCCTTACGCAATACATTTGATGGTATGTATATCTTCAAGTTGTTCTTCTTTTTCTTTGTTAAAAAATCCATTCTAATTTATAAATTTGTTAAACTTGATTATGGCCATGGTCACATAACAATCAAACCTAGTTATACTCTTAATTTGAAAACTTGATGTTCTTTCAACAAGTTTTGGACTATGTTACTTGGATTCGAAAATGAATGTTGAATATAAGATATGTATATTCAAAATTTTTTTATATATATATATTTAAAGAATCATATCTTCATATTTATATTCGAATGTATGTCAAAGATAAATATTTAAAAAAAAAATGAAAAATCCGAATAATATAAGACTTGAGTTGATATTTATTGAGGAAATAATTAAACATACACGACCGATATATATGTTGCTTGCTGTTTCGACCAAAATATAGATACCTATTTTCTAAGTGTCCAGCTCCATTCCTGCACAGCATGGGCACATTTGCTTGTTTTAGTGGTTGATTTTCTTTATAGAGCGCTGAAACAGGCCAGTTAGCGCAGATCATTCATTATCACCATTGGCAGTTAGCAGTTGGCTGTGAGTTGACGCAACGAATTAAAGGCATGCATTAATATGGCAAATTGGCAATGGGTGCCATTTTCTTTTGGATTCTGCGCCAACATTTATTGGCTTGATCTACCCGTCAACATTTCAAAAAAATTTCAATATGGGGTTCCCTACTGTCACACTATATTTGAAATGACTGGATTACTATAATTACTATTCTTGAGTTTCTTCGGTTATTCATTATGAGTATATATCTTGAGTTTTTATGACAAAAAAAAGAAGAAATTACTGTAACAAAAGATTTCACGAGAAATTCTTATCCGCAAAAGACTAGATAATAAATGTGTGATGGACTTGAAATTTATTCCATTTTTTATATAATTAAAATTATTAAAAATTAAACATTAATCATTAAAATTAAAAGTTTAGTAATCACCTAAGATCATCCTGAAATTTTATGTAAAATTACAACTAATTTTTCAATATGTACTCAGATAAATGAAAAACAGAACTGAGTACTGATAGCCTATTAGAAGTTCAAAAGACAACAAATGAATAAAGATGAGTGATATCCAAAGCTTTTTTAGTGACAATTGACAGGAGGATCTATAAAAATAAAGACGGTTTGGTGTGCTTCAAAATGTACTCCAATGCTAAGGTAATTTTTTACTCAATAAATTAAAAAACAATATAAATGATAAGTGAAAAATGTGAAGACATAATACCTCCCTTTATAGAGACCATCAATCTTTTTATATATAAGACTTGTGAGGTACTAAGATTACCAAAGTACCTTATGGCAATTTATTGGCATAACAAAGACCAAAAAAAATTACAGTAGGATATATATATATATATATATATATATAACTTGCATCAGTAGTCAAACAAAATCGTTGTTATATAGCCAAAAACTTTTTGTCCAGCTAACACCCGCCGTGATAGCTAGCTCTTGGCCAGTTTGCCCAATGCCAATGCAATAAATGTTCCTTTAAGAAAAACCTTCTACTCGCATTTAAGAGAGTCAAGTTGCCTGGTAATTTTATTGGCCTGAAACCAGCCAGGCGCTGTCTTTAATTTGTGCAAAATTCCAAATTGAAAGAAGCGGACAAGACAAATTAACTTATTACTATCTTTTTCTTTTTATTTTGCTTATTCATTGTTACTTACTCCTGTGGATGAGAAACATGGCGAGATTGGTGTGGACTGTGGAGGAATAATCACAAACTTCCCATCAAATTGGTGCAATCAGCCAATGGCAAAGCCAAAGGCGCACGGATTAAATTAGATAGCGATTGCACCCTTCCCCCCATTGTTATGGAATTGGCCACAGCCACAGGATTTGGGGGCCATGTTACCGTATGTAGTATTATTGCATGTATTAGGATCAACCCTCCACGCATTAATTAAGTTATTGGTACTATAAGACTTAAATTATTCTCATTTTTATCTATTTATGGGAAATCATTTTGAAAGCAAATGTATATAAATTAAGACAGGCAAATATTTGTGATCCCTTTCATTAATATAAATGAAAGCAATTAGTAATGTCTGGTTATTATAAGTAATTTCTAAAGCATCCTTAGGCATCTCCTGATCAATATCCAGACAGCTAAGAATCATCAACAAAGACCATGGAAGCAAGAAAGTCTAAAGCTTTTTGGTTATATTGATGATAGATCACTCCTTTTATCAACCCCTTTTTGGTATGGCTCTTAAATACTGTAATTAAGAAAGCTTAAAATTTTCTCCATATGCAGTCATAAAGCTAAGCGGTTACCATTAATAGCATAGGTAGAATTATAGCAAAAAGAAGATGAAAGAGCATTGGAGAGAATTCAAATCCACCAAAAAAAAATCATTTTCATGAGTCTACATCAAATCATTTGTCTGATTATTAACTAAGTTATTATTTATATATATAGAACCATCAATTGGGCAAGCATTAAAAATGCAAATTGATTTCTTGCTTGCTTAGCAAATTAAATTTATAAGATCAATGTTATTTCTGAGAGAGCATTGAAAATGGTTTTAAAATTAAATGCTTGAAATACATGATTAATTAAACACTCAACAAACCATATCAAAAGTATTATTAATTAAAGTACCTAAGTATATATTCTCTAAGCTTCAACATTTTTCTTTTTCCTCCCTTTTTTTGGGGGGGGCTTGTTCAAGCTTCAATTTTTTACCGGGGCAAGATGACAGCCTTGAGAGGGTTCTTCATCACAACAGTGAAAGCATAAGTCTCAGCCAAGTCGGGTGGAGCATCCGGAACTGGCAGCCACTTAAAAGCTTGAACCATCTTTGCAAGCAACAAATTTATGTGCAAAATGCCTAGATTCCAAGCCGGGCAAATCCGTCTCCCTGCCCCAAATGGCACCATCTTCACCGCCCGAGTCCCCGTCACGTCCACACCAACCCCATCACCAAGCAAGAACCTCTCGGGTCGGAACTCGCCTGGATCCGACCAAATATCCGGATTCTCAGTGATCCATGCAGTGTAAAACTCCACGTGAACACCTGCTGGAATTGTGTAGCCACCAAGCTCAGTGTCCTTTATAGCTGCATGAGATAGAAGAAAATGACCCGGAGGGTGTCGCCTGAGAGTTTCTTTAATCACAGCTTCAAGATAAGGCATTTTCTCCACATCTTCTTCTTTAATATCCCCATCTTTGCCTACACAATCAACAATTTCTTGGTACAACTTTTCTTGGATTTCTTGATTCATTACCAAGTGAAGCATAGCCCATTCAACAGTTGTTGCACTAGTATCAGTACCGGCACTAATCACCTCCGAACATAGAGTCACATACTCTTCTTCTCCCAATGGGCCTCGGGTTGCTGGCTCTAGTCCAAAGAGAGAGTCTATATAGGCTGCACCGATTGGACTCACCATTTCTTGGTTAGGGTTTTCACCTTTCTCCACAAAAGCTCTTCTGTTCTTTATCAGTGGAACCAAACACTCCAATTGCCTATTCCTTAGAGCTTTAGCTTCTTTCATTTGCCGGCGAAACAATGGAGTAAGGATAGGTAAGAAATCTGGTAGCTGCGGTGATGTTACCAGCATTACATCTTTAAGTATGCTTTCTATTTTCTTAATCCGCTCTTCGGAGATCTTTGCACCAAAACATAAGCAGATTAAGATGCTACATATAGTGAGCCTGCAGTTGCTCATTACCTCCAAAAACCCGTTCTCAAAAGCCTCTCTTTTGATTCTCTTCATATGGTTTTCTATTGCCCATTTGCGGATCCATCTACATTGCTTCACTCTCGTTGGGGTTATCAGCTCAGTAACAAAGTTCTTGCGCAGGGTTCGCCAGAGAGGTCCATACTCAGCAGAGTTGATAGCACATTTGCCAACACTGAACACCAGCCGGATCGGTGAGTCCGGTGGCCGGGAAGCGAAAGTGGGGCCTCTCTGAACTAGGGCTTCATGGATGAGCATGGAATCTGTAACAATCACCATAGTCCGTTGCCCCATTTGCAAGGTGAAAATTGGACCATATATTTTACGTAACTCACGTACTAAAAAGACGAAATGTCGACGTTGGAGGATGATTTGGATCAGGTTTCCAACAAGAGGCCAGCCAGATGGCCCTGGAGGGAGGTTCTTAGGTCCGCCACCAGTGACTGACCAGTAACGCCACCATAGACGGATGAAGATAAGTGCCAAACCAATGATGAAAAGGTCTATCAACTCCATTTTTTTAGAGGAAAGGGACTAGAATACAACGGGGTAATGAAAATTTTGTGGAAGGTAGGTTTTATAGAACAAGAAAAAGAGTGAATTAAATGAATTTGGTCCACCAGCTATCCGTAAATATTAATTTCTTTTATCAGATACATTTAATATATACGTACAGATACAAGTAGTAGCAGCAACAATGTTAAGTACGGGTTATATTAATAAAGTTAATTTTGTTGATTTATTTTGATGATGTATTTATGTTTCTGCTAATTGCTCGGCGATTTAGTTTATGAAATTGCAGGCACCGACTTAGCTAGTCATTAGCTTGTTAATTTGATCTCGTACATTGAAATTAGCATTGAGGGATCGAATACCAATAATAGATGCATGCTCGATGTGGGTAGGATATAGTAGGAATTAGTTGGCTTAATTAGCATCGGCATAACATTACATTTTATGTAGAAAAATATTAATTTGTGTCACATTGATTAAGAAAATATTTTTAAAAAAATTGTAATTAATGAATTTTTTTATTAAAAAAAGTAATAAAAATAATATATTAAATGCATTTTAAAAAAAATAATTAAATAATTTTAATCAGGCACTGGTTAATTGAATCCATTTATGTATATGGGTTTTTGTTAATTAATAATTAATACCATTTTGAGAGAATTTGTTAATTAACCAATAGGGTAAATGTTAATGCATATCTTATATATAAATGTCAGCTTTAGAATCAAAATTAAGTAATAACTTTAAAATTGTTTGAGAAAAAAAAAATAGGTCTAAGCATACTTTTTAAAATGTTACCAAAAGTATAATTATGTATTATTCCTATAACTCATTTTTTTTTTTTCCATCCATGATTCAATTCGGTCCATAAAAGTTAACAAACAAAAAACTAGATCAAGAGTCAAGACTATTCATGGTGGACTCCAAAATATATAGTGCTAATAATTAGCTTATCATTTGGAAAGGAAAAAGATATGGGAGTCGGATTACATAGTAATAAATGACACAAAAATTTCATTGTCATATCAAATTATCCAAAGTTCAAACGGATAAAGGGGAGAAAAATAATTGTTTGTTGGTTTAGCAACATAGCTTGGTTAAGCCATGTTTAAGAAAAGAACAAAGTAGGAAGAAAAAGTAAGAAAATAATCTTAATTCTGGTGTGATTGCCATGAAATTGAAAAAAAAAAAAAAATTATATATCTCAATGGACTCATCCATGGGCGAAGTCAAAATTTTGATTTAGGAGCGTCGAGTTTGTATGTATGTATAATCTATAATGCTATAATTAAAGTGAACAAAAAATGTTTATGAGAATTTTAAATTTAAATATAATGATATTAACATTACAAATAATGTGTAATTTTGTTTTAATGATCAAATTTTTTTTAAAAAATCAATTCTAAATAAAATACTAAAAAAGAATATTCCATCAATAAAAAAATAAGATTGCATACCATTAAAAAAAATAACAAAAATCAAGTGCACAATTAATTTTGCATAAAAATTGTAGTGGTTTATTAAATTTCTTTAATCATTTCTTTATTATTAGCAAAGAAAATTATTAACACAATAATTAATATCAATGTATCTATTTTATTGATTGAAAATGAAATTAAAGATAACTAAGCTAATAATGAATGAGTCTATCACAATTAAAAGTAGAGGTGGCAAAATGAACCCGAACCCGAAAACCCGCCCAGGAAAACCCGAACCCGAACCCGCCCAAACCCGATTTGACCAAAAAGTCAAAAACCCGAACCCGAAAAAGCCCGAACCCGAAAAAGCCCGAACCCGAATGGGCCCGAACCCGAATGGGCCCGAACCCGAATGGACCCGAACCCGAATGGGCCCGAACCCGAATGGACCCGAACCCGAATGGACCCGAACCCGAATGGGCCCGAACCCGAATGAGCCCGAACCCGAATGAGCCCGACCCGAATGGACCCGAACCCGAGACCGGCCCGAACCCGAATTTAATACTAAAAATAAAAATAAACAAATTGCAATTATTTTTTTTTTACAAAGCAATAACTTTAATTATTAATTTTATTCTAATTTTTTTTAATAATTTAATTAAAATTTAATATATTATATATATATATGATGAAATAATAATTTTATCAAAAAGTAAATTATATTTTGTACTTATAAGTTATAACTTTAACGTCTCATATCATGATGAATTTACAATCTAAATATTTTAAATTCTTGAAAATTTTAAAGATGTGAAAAAAAATTTGACAATAATTCAATTAATCTATAAGGGTAAAAAAATTGACAATAATTCAATTATTTTGGCCTTTTGGGTTATACTTAGACCTGCTCACGGGCCGGGCCTGGGCAGGATATTTTGTGTTCCGGGCCGGCCCGGCCCGGAACAGTATTTTTATTATAATATTATTTTATTTAATTTTAATTATAAAAAAATAAAAAAAATAAAAAAATTATTTTTTTATTCCAATGAACAGTGTTTCGGGCCTAAACGGGCGGGCCGGGCCGACCCAGGGCCAGGCCTGGGCAGAGAAAAAAAAAAAAACTGGGCCGCGGCCCGGCCCGGCCCATAAGCAGCTCTAGTTATACTTATGCGGTTAGGTTAGGGTGGGTTTAATTGGATTATGGCTTTCATGTGATTTTATTTTAGCGGGTGGATTTAATGGGGTTTTGGGTTTTATGGCCTTTTGGTTTTGGGTATATTTATTATATATTAATAAATAATCATATTAATTATATATTTATTACGTATAATTTAAATATTATATTTTTTAGTACTACTTTATAATTTATACTTTATACTGATGAAAAAAATATAAGTACTCGATATATATATATATATATATATATATATATATCTTGACTATAAGCATAAATTTTTTGCATTTTATAAGTATATAAACGAATAGATGAAGGCCAGGATTTATTTTTAAAAGTCTTTTATTTTATAGTGAATATAAATTATAATGTATTTATATTTTGAAATTCGAGCTCATCAAATCAATTATTTTAAATATCAATATATTAATTTATAATATATCATATTTTTTATAATAAATTATTTCAAAATTTGATTTTATATAACAAATTAATTTCTTATTCTTTTGGTGCTAACAAATATTAATTTTAAAAAATAAATATAATTAAAAATATCATATAATAGCAAAAGTATAAAAATAATAATAATAATAATAATAAATTAATAATTTGTTTTTAGATATAAATATTTAAATTACGTAAAAATGATTACATCTAATATAAAATAAAATAATGTAAAACATACCCGTACCCAGATCGAACCCGAACCCAGACCGAACCCGAACCCGAACCCGAATGGGCCCGAACCCGAATGGGCCCGAACCCGAATGGGCCCGAACCCGAATGAGCCCGAACCCGAATGAGCCCGAACCCGAATGGACCCGAACCCGAATGAGCCCGAACCCGGATGGACCCGAACCCGAATGAGCCCGAACCTGAATGAACCCGAACCCGAATAAACCCGAACCCGAATGAACCCGACCCGAACCCGCCCGAACCCGCCCAATTGCCACCTCTAATTAAAAGTGTTAATACGTTTACCTTATGAAGTACAAATTTTACAAGGGCCAAATTATAAACATTTGGAGGGACTAAAGCATAATTATACCTTATTTCCAAGTGAAATTTTAAGATATTTGCAAGAATTATCAAAAGTTTAAGGAAACCAAGACCTTGCGAGCCCCCTAAATTCGACTCTGAACTCATCAATAATAAAAATCACATGGTAATAAAGTTGGTGCATATATATATATATATATATATATATATATAGATGCAAGGATTATCAAAAGTTTAAGGAAACCAAGACCTTGCGAGCCCCCTAAATTCGACTCTGAACTCATCAATAATAAAAATCACATGGTAATAAAGTTGGTGCATGCATATATATAAATATATATATATATATATATATATATATATATTTCAATTAGTTTAGTTTAGTTGTTTTTTACTTAATTTACTTTAATTATTGTTTTTAATGAATTTTTTTTCTTTCTATCTTATCATTATTTTATCTCACTTACCACTAAATTATCAATTTCACCCCCCTATCATTTTTAATCTCAACACAATCTATTTTACCGTTTTGTCGAAACAGAGCCTATATCAATGTAGTCGATACCGTACTGGTACGATTGGTACGTACCATTTTTAAGACAAATCAAAATGGTACCAGTAGCGTACCATTTTGGCTTTTGTACCGGTCCGTACTGATCTATACCAGTCAATACCAAATAGTATCGGTACGTACAGACCCGTACCGGTTGGTAAAAGATTTTGATTTTTTGTTTAAAATTAACTTATTTGATTTTTTAAACCAATTTCAATATTTATTATATCATGATCATTTTTATTTTTTTATAATTACATTTAAAAATAAAATATGTTCATTAAATTAGACTATTGAATATAATTAATAATAAATTACTATATTTTTTAATATTTTAATATTTATTTTATTTATTTGATGTTTACAAATTTTGAATATTAAATATTTATAATTTTATATTTGTTTATAAACATATATATATATGCATGTAATGGAGGTATATTTACATTTGTATATATATAATATATATTTATTAAGAAACTTGAAAATAGGCTATATATATAAAAATATTTGAAAAATACCGATAAATCCGAAACAATACGTCGAAACACACTAGTACGTATCAATATCAAAACAAAAAAGATATATCCACCGATACGATACTGACTAGCTTGGCCTATATCAATTATTGGTGTAGCAGTAGCACTGCCGACGCTTTCAACAAGGTAAGTCGACGACCATCAATGACCTAATACGGTAACCATAAGTTAATGTGTGAGGGAGCTGCTTACCTAAAACTTTTAATGAAGCCAATGCAAATATATATATATATATAAATATATATATATATATATATATATATATATATATATATATATATATATAGCAAAACACATGGGCCATTGCTATGGTCATTGGTGGTCATATCATCTGCCTTTTTTTAGCTTACTCAAATATAGATGTTAAGTGTTAAACAGTTGGCTCTGGTCCTTACTTCATCATCTATAATTCTATAATGGTTAATGAGTTGACAACTCTCTCTCTCTCTCACTCTCTCTCTTTTGCCAATTTGATTTTTCTTTAACCAATATATTGGGTTGGCATTTGGCAGGAAAATTTATGAGTTGTGTTCATATTCAAGAATTTCATGGCTCCAATTTTATTTTTATAGTTTGGCAAATGTCGATCTTTTTAAATTTCCCTACTCATAGTTAATGCGAGAGCTACACCATTTTTATTGCAAATATATATTCTACATGTATCATGATTCATGTATGGTGTATATACCAAAGGCATTGCTTCTTTTTCTAGCTATGCTCATTATTTCGTATTAAAATATGATTTAACATGAACACACATATATACCAAAGGCATTGCTTCTTTCTCTAGCTATGCTCATTATTTCGTTAAAATATGATTTAACATGAACACATATATATATAAACCAAATGACTAGGAATATTAATTTTAATGATAACGTTTCTTTGGTTCAACCATAGAATAAAAATTGAATAAGATTATTTTCTGATAATAAATTTTGAATTCATTCATGCTTTTTCCATAATTTAAATGATGATCTATTCATATAATTATATATATATATATATATATATATATATAAAGAAGTTATCCCTTCATTCTCAATGAGAAACCCTAGCAACTACAACTTTTGATTTTAAATTCTCAAGTTCAAGTGGTAAAAAGAACCTAGGATATTACATCATGATATAAATCATATGCTTCTTAATTTTCAAACTATATATATTTCCTTTTTTTTTTTCTTCATTTTTTTGGATAATGACATAAAACAACATATGATTGAACATGAACACACATATATATATATATATATGTCCATGTCAATGCCTAATTTGTAAACCTGGATAGGTATCCGATGAAGTTCCTTTTTGGGCTGAAATTAAAAACAATTTAAATTGGAATAATAATGTCTTTTCTAGAAACTGAATATAACCTACATTTTCTCCTATTTATTACACTACTTAAACCTAACTGTTTTCTATTGTAGTAATATAAGAATGGCAGCTTTGCATTCCCTTAATGGAAGTTGAAGATTGAAGAAAGCTAAGAAAATGATTTTGGGGATAAAGGGGGGGACCAAGGCGTTAATGATTAACATGAAAAAGACATACATAGCTTTGGGCCTAACTCAAAGGAATTTTGGGCCTAAAATATCCAGATTGATTACAAACGAATGGACCAAAATGTTCAATTCCGACCCAAACCCTATCCGAATAATCTTAAAACCCTCAAAAACCAAAGACGACAAGTTTACAAGCTATACCATGAAGATGGGTTCAGCGGGCTTAGCTTCAATCTTCAGCAATGGCTACTGGATTCTCAGTGCTTGCTTCCGTGTCCCTCCTATGCACGTTAGCCTCAATCAATGCTTCTTCTTTACATAAGCATAACAAGAACAACGGCAAGACTGTTTTATATTGTTCGAGTTCAAGCAAGAGAGAGTGTTGGGCTCGAGTTAACCAAAGCCCAAGAGAACAGCCCATGACCATGAGCTCGAGTCTTCCTATATCAAATTAACATCTGTAAGTTAAAAACCTAAGATATGATTCCTTAGAATCTTACAAAACAAAAGTTTTCATCTCAAAGATTAATCTTTAATATTTTTCATGATTTTTTTAGTTAAAGATCTTAAACATGATTAATTTGTATAATTTTTTTTTTTTTTTAAAGAGAATGCCAAGTTTTTATCTTAAGATCTCAGAGGCCGTCCCGAAGAGAAAGTTGGGAGGAAATGAAGAAGATGGATTATTACCCAAGCTTTGTTTCACAGTTAGCAGCTCGAAAGAAATGGAGAGAGGTAATAACATGAACATCTGTGAGAAAAAGGAACCAATGTAAAGCATAGAAAAATCCATGGGTACTGCTTACATGCATGCCATGCCAACGTTGACCATTGATAAAGAAATTAATATTGGAGTTCACTGTATACCTCATTTTCGTATAGTTTGCTGGGCTTGACCAAAGGTAGAAACCAGATTAAAGTCTGATTTAGAAAAGGAGAAATACATTTACAAGTCACAATTCTTATATTTTCCAACAATCCAGAAAATGACTGAAAATGATAGAAATAGCTACAGCCATGGAGGGAGATTTCTTAAGAATCTTTCATTGTTATTTTATTTATTCTTCCTTTTCTATTGACCTTGCTTAATCATACAAAAATATTTCTTAATAAATCAATCATTTTTAGATTAAAGAATATATAGAGGAGAGGAGACTTTGTAATTAAATAAATAAAACTCTGAATTGGTCAAACTTAAAAAAGAAGAAGAGATAGATAGATAGATATAATCTTGTATTTTCTTGCATGTACTTAATTATAAGAAAACGCAATTTCTCATTGGTAACCATTTGTCATAATAATGATTGAATTGGGTATAGATTTGTATCAACTTCAACTCTGCTACATATAATCTCAAAATTAATCTCTTCAGCACTAGTGATGATTTTTAATACTACCAATTTTAATCTCCTCTAGCAATATCCACCATACATTCGCCGTCAGATGCTATAAAGTTATAGAGATATACAAAATACATGCCTGGAAATCAGACATTTCAGCTGCAGATATCGAAGAGGAGGCATCTGGAATCTATAATTCAAGACCCATAGTGGGAAACATCTTGCAAAAGAGAAAAGTTGGAGGGCTGCGGCAATATTTTGCAAGTAGTTATCATCATGGATAGTCAACTTTCTACATTTCTAATTAGTAATTAATTTACAGAGAACTTAAGCAAAGTTATGTAGGGGCTGTGAAGAGAAGATGAACACGACTTGTATACAGGTTAAAATTTCATATCCTTCTGATATACCAATAATGGACAAAACACATATCTTCAAGAATTAACTCACCACTAAAATCTTTTTTCCCCCTTGCTAATTGGACAAGCATTGCAGATTTGCAATATATAGTTGGTAAAAAAATTATGGAGTCCATGTTCTCTTGTCTACTATAAATTTTAAACGGAGTAAACTAAACTTTCACTAGTATAATGAGAAGTTGCTGGTAGTGAAAAAAGGGAAATATTTATTTGACCAAGACAGCTTAACGCCAAACCTGAAAGGAAACGATTTGTTGCCATGGTTTTATTATCACAAATGATCCTGGACATGGTTTTGCCTACCCCAATATTATTGGAGCAAAGATCTAGGAACAGGCTAATAGTAGTAAGGGCGATTCTTAGCATTTTCTGCTTTCTGGTGGTCTTTTACTATGCCATGCTCTGCGATGAATTTTTTGTACCAAGTTGCTGACAATTTTGGTCTTCTCGTCAGGGTCTTATAGTCAACATGGTGAAGTCCGAACCGAACCGTAAATCCAGAATTCCATTCAAAGTCGTCTAGCAAAGACCAGACAAAGTAACCCTTCACGTTTGCTCCTTTCCTGCATGCAATGGACCAGAGGAGGTCTCTTATATGAAGCTAAACTTGCAAATTATGAACCGCATGATTAGCCGGTTTGAATCAATATAACAGCACTGTGATAAAGGTTTGTTCAGGTTTTTCTAATAAACCACAGGTTTTAGTTTTTATTCTCACCTGATTGCTGTTGACAGTGCATCCAAGTGTCCAGCAATGTACTCTACTCGTTTGACATCATGTAAAAGTTCTTCAGTAGTGGAATCTGCTTTATTCAGATTACCGTATCCTACATGGAACACGATACATTATGAGTATATAGATAGGTTTTGCATTTAAATGACTCCTCTGGTCTCTCCTACCGTTTTCAGTAATGATCATAGGTAGGTTATGGTATCTCTCTTTGATATAGGTTACAATCTTCTCCATTCCTTGGGGGTAAAAATTCAGCCAATCCAGCTCAGTCTGCATAGTGAAAAAGCTTCAGCTATTAGTTTACATTGCAATGCAGCACAGTTGTGATGAAAAAGCTTCAGCTATTAGTTTACATTGCAATGCAGCACAGTTGTGATAAAGGTTACATACAGTTTCCCCTAGAGAAGTGCCATTTTTCTCTGAACTTTGTGCCCAAAATCCTTCTGTCTTTGAGGTTCCTGGTCCTGGTTGACACACAGAGAACAGGCAATCCTGGACATAGTAACTCGAGTAGTGGTTAATCCCGATCAAATCCAATCCTATCTTCAGCTTCTCTTTCTCAGTTGTTGAAAATTCAGGTAAAATAGATCCTAGAATGTTTTGCATTTCAGGAGGATATCTTCCAAATATCATTGGGTCTAGGAACCTGCATGCACAAGTTTAGTTAGGTGTCATTCAGCACATGAATATTCATGTAAATGCATATATAAAAATTGATAAAGAGAATGGTGAAGAAACCTACCAATTGATAGTGAAGGAATGAGCTCTTTCAGCGGCTAGCTTGTCATGTATAGAGTCGCTGATGGGTTCATACCATGAGCAATGCAAGACAATTCCAATGCTACCTCCTTGCGTCTCCTAGAGTTTAAGCATTAACTCAGAAATGTTGCTAATTAATCTTACATTGCATCAACGACAATTGGATGTTAAGTGCATTAATTGGTACCTGGTATTTGGTTCTGTAAATATGAACAGCGGCTGTATGTGCTAGGATAATATTGTGGGCTACTATAAAGGGCTCCTTCTCTGAATCACCATAGGTACAATTTCCGAATGGCCAGGAGCAACGTGATGGTGGGAATGTACCTATGCGGTACCCAAACTTGACTTGGAAATCAGGCTCGTTGAAGGTTACCCAATACTTCACCCTGTCTCCAAAGGACTTAAAGCAGATGTCTGCAAAATATGCAAAATCCGCCCTGAGATTGAAACAAGAATAAAGTCATTAGTGTTAATGGCCAATGTGGCATGCCATTTTCAGACATGTGGTCAATTAAAAGGCGAAATCCGTGCCCATGGATAGTTACTGTGACTGGGGACTCAGCCAACTTCCATATCTGTCCTCAAGTTCTTGAGGAAAGTCTATGTGGGTCAATGTTATAAATGGTTGAATGCCTGCAGAAAATGTCGAAACGGAGGCCCAATGACCGTTAGGATATATATGACATTTATCTTCGAAAGCTTAAGAAAAGTCATTCAAGAAAAGGAACTAAACCTTTAAGTAGGAGAGCATCAATTATGTTGTTGTAGAAGTTGATACCAGCTGGATTGATTTTTCCAAATCTCCCTTCTGTTGGGAAATTGAATGGTATATTTATTTGATATAAGTCCTGTTTCAATTAACTAGAACTTAAGCTTCACAAATCATAAATGGTTATTTCAAAAGACTCACGTGGTAAAATTCTGGCCCAAGAAATAGAGAACCGATAGCTGTTGACTCCAAGTGAATGCATCAGATCAACGTCTTCCTATATCAAAAACATCATGAAATAATCATATGCTAGCTGTTCATTCCAACAACCTTTGCAGATTATGTATGATTGCATTAGATAGTCATAACTCACAAACATAAGGAGTGGGTGGGTTTTTTTTTTTGGGTTAAAAATGACCCCAAAGGACATTCAACATGCATAATAAAAAAAATTAAAAATTTTGAAAAAGTTAGGACCCAATTAAAGGTGCAAGTGGAAGTAGCTAGGCATACCAAATATCGATGATAATGGTCCACTGCTATGTCTCCATTGCTTCCATCAACAATTTTATTTCCTGCAATATCATCAATCATATCATCTGTTTCTGTAGAAATGAAAATTATAACCTAATAGTGCATCAAGAACTAAACAGATACATCACAATCACAATAACTAAAACCAACCCCCAAAAAGCAACTATGAAAATTAACAACGATAACTAGAATCACCACATGCTGCTGCTAAAGATTGGAAAGTTGAATTACCTGGTTTATGGGAATAGACATCCCAGTTGTTCAAACCTTTACCATCACTAAGGTAACCACCTTCATACTGCCAAAACCCAAAATTGATAAAAAGATCAAGATGTGTATATTTCAGCATTTATGATCTTTTCCTAAGGTTCATTTTGATTATGGTTAATGAGTATATCAGATTAAAGTAGGTGAGGCAAACCTGGTAAGCAGAAGAGGCTGTTCCGAAGAGAAAGTTGGGAGGAAATGCTGACGGATTACCCAAGCTTTGTTTCAGAGTTAGCAGCTCGGATGAAATGGAGGGAGGTAAGAAGAACATCTGTAAGAGAAAGAAACCAATGTACAGCTTTATGAAAATATCCATTGGCAATCCGCAGAGGCTGTTGTCTGATATTACCAAATAGTAGAAAAATATCTCAATCTACGTATAAACATATAGGCATTGCTCAATGGACCAGAGAGATATGTACTAATAAATTTATAGAGGTCAGATTTTGGATGAAATTGGGCTACTTTTGTGCCATCGCAACGATGGCAAGGGATAGTCACATTTGATTATTGTATTATATTGCAATGGAGTATACTCCATCGATCTTTGATAGAATATTGCCTGCTTGAGATCAAAGCAGAAAAAAAGAAACAAAAGTTGAAGAAGGATATATATATATATCCATCTTATTTTGGAACAATCCAGTAAGAGAAATAAAACGGACTGAAAAAAAAAAGAAGATAAAAGAGCAAGCTTCACTAGCTAGGAGATTTCTTAAGAATCTTTCATGATTAAGACTGATTGTTTAATTAATCCCAATAGTAGAAAAAATGATTTAGCAAGTAGAACATTTCTTAATTAACAATCCAAGCTTGATATTATAATTGTCATCTTTTTTGTGGAGGGTTAGATCAGTCCAAAACTTTTACATTCTCCAATTTTTCAAGATCTTGTTTGAACTGATTGTAGAAAAAAGATTTCATAATCACTTATTTTAAATAACAGGAGAAAGTATTAATTATCTTCCAACCTTTAAAGTTAGCATATTGTTATAGTTTATGCATGATGTTTTGGGCTTTTGCAATTATGGTTGAATGGCATAATTATTACCTTTTGTCTCTATTCAAGCTGACTTGAGTAATAGCTTGGGCCCTTCAATTGATTATTGAATAATTCCTGATGTCCTTTTTGCGAAACAGTCGCTCCAATAATGGGATTGAAAATTGAATTTCGAAACTTCAACTCTGCTGCATATTATCTTAAACTAGTAATCTGCTTTGTGATGATTTTAGCACGACAATTTAAAATATTCAATTCGTTTTTTACGGATTTGAATTTATGGATTCGGATAAAAATCAAATTCAGATATTATTATTACTATCCGTAGCGAATTCAGAGCGGATGCGGATATGAAATCTCGGATATCCATTTTTGAATCCGCATTACATCTGCAGATTAGGATAGCGAATTCGGATATCCGAATCCGAATTCGCTTATTTGTAAAACACATAAATTTTGTTTGATTTTATATTTTTATTAAAAAAAAATTGATTTATTGAATTTAAATTAGCGGATTCGAATATCCGACGGATAATATTATTTAATTCGGATTTAGATTCGGATAGTAATATACGGATTAAATACGGATAATTTACGGATTCGAATTTTAAAACAATTTTACAAATTTTAATTTAAATAATACAAAAAATATAGATATTCGATCCACTGCCATCCTTAACCATTTTTGTATCCAGACCATGACCATGACCTCAGCATTCATCACCATTACCACCTGGCGGATGAGTAAAATCACCCAAGTATTTATCATGGATACTATAATAGTCGACTTTTCATTTCCAATAAGTTACAGAGTTCTGAAATCAGCAGTCAGAAACTCCATCATTGTAATATCCCTAAATTTTTTTTTTGGATAAGTATATTTTCATATATCCAAGAAAGCAGCAATGCTGCTACATGTTACAAGGCTAGCTTAGCCTAGCTAAACAAATCAGAAAACCAATGCCATTAGACAAACATGTCTGCATTTAACCTCCAAGAATTACATAAAAACGTGTTAACTGAATCTCTTTTAATCTTCCTAAGATCACTTAACCTGGTCGAGATCATGTCTCTCACTTGCTCAGTGAGGTGCTCCTCCTTTTGCTCAGTTGAGTTGAACAAACGATTATTTCTTTCCTTCCAAACTAGGTAGATAACTGCGTTCCAAGCTAGCCTCAATATCGTTGTGATTAGAGCTTTACCTCTGAGGTTGACAGAGGCCCATTGAAGCTCTACAGTCCAACATGCAACCTGCCTTTTTAACCTACAAAGTACCATCACTCTCTGCCATATCTGTTTCGAGTAGGAGCAAGTGAAGAATAGATGATCTCTGGTTTCCCTCTCTTTTTTGCACAGCAGACATTTATCATCCACGGCCATTCCCCAGGAGATAAGCCTATCCTTTGTGGCCAATCTATTTAGGATTGCCATCCAAGAGAGAATAGAATGCATAGGGATATTAAAACTGCACCATACCAACTTATTCCAAGCCACTTTCCCAGCTGAAGGTCTGATCTTGTTCCACACTGCTGACACTTGGTACTTTCCCTCTGGAAAAGGCCATTTGCAGCTTCCATCAGCAGTAGTGAGAACTATTCTGGCAGCCACCTCTCTCAATTGCATGATCTTCCTCCAATTCCAACTGCTCCCACTCTGGATAGAGATGTGCCATGGGTCTCTATCCTTCAACACATAAGTCTTGATCCAGGCTATCCATAGGGAGCCTGCGTCAATCAGTACAGCCCAAAAATTCCTTAAAATACATGCCTGATTCCAAGTGACAGTGTCCTTTACACCAAGTCCCCCTTCTGATTTTGGCAAGCAAATAGACTTCCAGCTAACTTTAGCTCCCTTAGCTTGGCCTTCCTTCCCTTTCCATAAGAAGCTTGAACATAGCTGCATCAACTGCCTTATGCACTGCTTGGGCAGAACAAAATGTCTGCACCAGAAGTTCTGCAGGTGAAACAGAACTGATTGGATAAGCTGAAGCCTTCCAGCATAAGACAAGAACTTTGTTGCCCATCCTCTAACCCTTGCTGTCACCTTCTCCAAAAGTGGCTCGCAGTCCGTCATAGTTAATCTTCTAGTGACTAATGGAACCCCCAGGTATCTGACAGGCAGTGTGCCTGTAATGAACCCTGTGGACTCTCTGATGAGCCTTAATTCTTCTCTGTCAATTCCTGTGGAGAAGAACTCACTTTTGGTGCTATTAAGTTGGAGCCCTGAGTAGGTGTAGAATTGACTTAGCACTAGCTGAATACCCTTCACTGAATCAAGATTGCCCTTGGCAAAGATTAGCAGATCATCAGCAAAACTCAGATGAGTTAAATGAAGCTTTTTGCACTTTGGATGATAAGAGAAGACCCCATACTGTGCTGCTGAGTCCAGCAACTTAGACAGGACATTGATAGCAATCACAAAGAGGTAGGGGGAAAGGGGATCACCTTGCCTGACTCCTCTTGCCCCCTTAAAGAAGCCCATAAGTCCTCCATTAACAGATATAGAGAAGTAACTGGTGGAAATGCAATTTTCAATCCAATCAATGAACTGCTGAGGGACCTGCATTGCCTTCAAGACTGCAAAGATGAAATCCCAGCTGATAGTATCAAATGCCTTTTGCAAATCCACTTTTATGGCACATCGTGGGGACAGTGTATTCCTACCATAGCCTCTAACTAACTCTTGAGCAAGCAGGATATTGTCTGTGATACACCTGCCTGGAATGAAGGCACTCTGATTGGGACAGATTACCAATGGAAGACTGCTCTTGAGTCTGTTAGTCAGAATCTTGCTGATGCATTTGTAAAAGACTGTGCAACAGGAAATTGGTCTGAAATCTCTCATTGTGCTTGGATTAGGGCATTTTGGAATGAGAGCCACACTAGTTGAATTGAAGGCTTTGTGCATCACTCCTGTCCTGAAAAAGAACATTGCAGCCTCTGTGACATCCTCACCAACAACTTGCCAAGCTGTTTTGAAGAAGTGAGCTGTGAATCCATCTGGCCCGGGACTCTTGTCACTATGAATCGAAAACATTGCTTCTTTTATCTCTGCAGGAGTTACCCTTTTAACCAGTTCTGCTTGGTGCTCTTCAGAGATGGAAGTCTGAAGAAGTTCAGCAAGTAAATCCTGATTACAGCCCTTGACCATATGGTCTTTGGATCCCAACAAGTTCTGGAAGTAGGAGACTGCTTCTGTAGCAATCTGATCAAAGTTTTCAAGTCTGTTTCCTTGTGCATCCGTCAAAGAATGTATGGTATTTTTGCTCAACTTTGCCCTTACCATCCTATGGAAGAAGCCTGTATTTTGGTCTCCTTCCTTTAGCCATTGAATTCTGGATTTCTGCTTGTAAAAGCTTTCCTCATCTTTGAGAAGATTATTGAAATCCCTGGAAATGATATCTTTCTTTGCTGCCAGTTCAACATCTGCAGGCTTCCTTAGTAGATGGATCTGCACTTCTGCTAATTCCCTTCTTTTGGCTTGTACCTTCTCATTAATAGCTCCATACTTCTTGAAATTGAAATTCTTTAGCTTCTGCTTCACTCTCTTCAATTTGATATGCAAATTGGACATAGGATCGCCTCTGGTAGGTTCCTGCCATGAGCTCTTAACTATATCCATGAACTCTGCATCCCTAGTCCAGTAATTGAAAAACTTGAATGGTTTGGGAGGAGAGTGATTCTCCAAGCTGGTTTTGATTAGTGCAGCACAGTGATCAGAGGTTTCAGGTGCAATAAATTCCACATAGGAATGTGGGAAAGAGATGAGCCATTGATCATTGATCATCACCCTATCAAGCTTCTTGGCAAGATGATTTTCTTGATGATTTGACCAGGTAAAGATTGGACCAACAAATTGGTGATCCATCAATGCATTCTGTTCAATGCAAAGTTGGAAATCTTTCATATCTGAGGTACTGTGTTGGGATCCATTAAAGCATGAGCTTTCTGATGGATGAGCTACCACATTATAATCTCCTGCCAAAATCCATGGCGCACCTTGAGTAGTTCCACTGAGGGAATGCAAGTGTGACCAAAGCAATTTCCTTCTGCTTCCTTCATTACTTCCATAAATGGCAGACAAATAAAACCTCAGAGAGTTCAGATTAATCTGGCATGTGATGGAAAAAAAAAATGATTATTTTATCATATTGCTAAGGATTATAATAAATGATTATTATTTTTTTAATTATTGAGTAATTGCAAAAGGGATTTTATTGAAATTTTCATAAGTAGAGAGGCTATTATTAGAAGAATCCCACATGTTAAGGATTATTTTAATAAAATAAACAAGGACCAGGGATTAAATAACCTATTTGTATTTTTGACAGATTAATCTTTCCCTTATTCTCTCGCTAGGCTAAAAAAAATCTTGAAGAAAATCAAAGCTAAAGGCCAGGAATGAAGTATTAACAAGAAATCAGGATGGAAGTGCTAGCATACATCAAGGAAGCAGTAGGATTTAGACTTGCAAGAGTCATGAGGAACATAGTAGCTGATCCTGTTCATATTAGGCTTTGTAATGCGTGGGGATTGAATAGCTCTATGTTTGATTAGTATGTTGATTATTAGCAGTTGAATTCTTGTAATTGAAGAAGACAGTATTGGCCAATTGAGATTCTATAAAGTTTAATGGTACTTGAGTATTTTATTTAGTTTCGTTGAATATTTGAGAGATCTTTACAATGATTAAGGAGCAATTCTAATTACATGACATTAAACTTGGACAGAATTCGCAGGAATGGTTCCATGAATCCTTTCCAAACAATGCAGGATTTGAACAAGATATTTACATGGTTTTGAAATATTGTCCTTGTTGACTCCCTGGATCATGTTTAGTAATTTACGGAGTACTTAATTAAGCAAAGCAAAGTTATGCAAGGGTTGTGAGGAGAAGATTGAACACGATTTGTATTCAGGTTAAAAGTCATATCCTTCTGATATACTAGTAGTGAACAAGATAGCATAACGCAAAACCTGAAAGGAACGATTTAGTCCCCGGTTTTATCACAAATGACCCTGTACATAGTTTTGTGTACCCCACAATATTATTGGAGAAAAGATTCTAGGAACAGGCTAATAGTAGTAAGGGCGATTCTAAGCATGTTCTCTTTTCTGGTCTTTTACTTTCCCTTGCTCTGAGATGAATTTTTTGTACCAAGTTGCTGAAGATTTTGGACTTCTCCTAAGCGTCTTATGGTCAACATGGTGAAGTCCGAATCGAACCGTATATCCAGAATTCCATTCAAAGTTGTCTAGCAAAGACCAGACAAAGTAACCCCTTACATCTGCACCTTTCCTGATGGCATTCAAGAGAACAAGATTAATCCCTTATCTTCAATGTCAAAGCAACTTAATATCGCTCACATTACCGGCTTTTTTAGCATAGTAAGGCTATTCAATGGACTCCTATGGAGCTAAACTTGCAAAATTTTGAATCGCAAGACAAGAAGCTTGCACAAGGAAGTAGAAGGAAGCCACTTTCCCAGGAAACTTGTGTTGTTCAGGTTTTTTCTAATAAACCACAAATTTTAATGCTTATTCTCAGAATCTCACCTGATTGCTGTTGACAGTGCATCCAAGTGTCCAGCAATGTACTCTACTCGTTTGAAATCACGTAAAAGTTCTTCAGTGGTCAAATTTGCTTTATTCATATCACCATATCCTACATGGAACACTATACTTTATGAGCATATAGATAAGTTTTGCATTTAAATGACACCTTTGGTCTCTCTTACCATTTTCAGTAATGATCATAGGTATGTTATGGTATCTCTCTTTGATATAGGTTACAATCTTCTCCATTCCTTGGGGGTAAAAATTCAGCCAATCCAGCTCAGTCTGCATAGTGAAAAGGCTTCACCTATTAGTTTACATTACAATGCAGCACAGTTGTGACAGAGTAAGGTTACATACAGGTTCCCCTAGAGGGGTGCCATTTTTCTCTGAACTTTGTGCCCAAAATCCTTCTGTCTTTGAGGTTCCTGGTCCTGGTTCACACACAGAGAACATGCAATCCTGGACATAGTAACTTTCATAGTGGTTAATTCCGATAAAGTCAAGCCCTTGATTCTGCTTCTCCTTCTCAGTTGTTAAAAATTCAGGTAAAATAGATCCTAGAATGTTTTGCATTTCAGGAGGATATCTTCCGAATATGATTGGGTCTAGGAACCTGTATATAAGTTTAGTAAGGTGTCATACAGCATATGAATATGAATGCAATGCATATATAAAATTTGTTGAAGAGAAGAACATAAGGCTTAGCCTAGTTGGTTTATGCAGCCACCCTTTTAGAGGTGGCATTCAGCAGGTCTGGGATTCGAATCTCAACATCTGCATTCCCTTCCTCTATCCTCATACTATGGTTTCCTTTGTGCTAAAAAAAAAATGATAATGAGAATGGTGAAGAAACCTACCAGTTGATAGAGAATGATTGAGCTCTTTCAGCTGCTAGTTTGTCAGCTATAGAGTTGCTGATGGGTTCATACCATGCGCAATGCAAGACAATTCCAATGCTACCTCCTTGTGTCTCCTAGAGTTTAAACATTAACTCAGAAATGTTGCTAATTAAGCTTACATTGCATCAATGACAATTGGATGTTAAGTGCATTAATTGATACCTGGTATTTGGTTCTGTAAATATGAACAGCGGCTGTATGTGCTAGGATAATATTTTGAGCTGCTATAAAGGGCTCCTTCTCTGAATCACCATAGGTACAATTTCCGAATGGCCAGGAGCAACGTGATGGTGGGAATATACCTGTACGGTACCCAAACTTGACTTGGAAATCAGGCTCGTTGAAGGTGACCCAATACTTCACCCTGTCTCCAAAGGACTTAAAGCAGATGTCTGCAAAATATGCAAAATCCTCCCTGAGATCGAAACAAGAATAAAGTCATTAGTGTTAATGGCCAATGCGGCATGCCATTTTCAGACATGTGGTCAATTGAAAGGCGAAATCCATGCCCATGGATAGTTACTGTGACTGGGGACTCAGCCAACTTCCATATCTGTCCTCAAGTTCTTGAGGAAAATCAATGTGCGTCAATGTTATAAATGGTTTAATGCCTGCAGAAAATGTCGAATCGGAGGCACAATGACCGTTAGGATATATATGACATTTATCTAGGCAAGCTTAAGAAAAGTTATCCAAGAAAGGAAAATAAACCTTTAAGTAGGAGAGCATCAATTAGGTTGTTGTAGAAGTTGATACCGGCTAGATTGATTTTTCCAAATCTTCCTTCTGTTGGGAAATTGAATGGTATATATATTTGATATAAGTCCTGTTTCAATTAACTAGAACTTAAACTTCATAAATCATAAATGGTTCTTTCAAAAGACTTACGAGGTAAAATTCTGGCCCAAGAAATAGAGAAGCGATAGCTGTTGACTCCAAGCGAATGCATCAGATCAATGTCTTCCTATATCAAAAACATCATGAAATAATCATATGCTAGCGGTTCATTCCAACAAGCTTTGCGGATTATATATGATTGCTTAGAATATTACAAAACGAAACTTTTTATCTTTAAGAAAGAATTCTCCTTGCAAATTATTTCCCTCAATAGGCTGTGGTCTTTATAAATTTTCAGAATCTCATTTTTCAAAAAAGTTCTCAAGTATAATACAGTAACAAGTTAAAATTTTACTACTACTAACTAATGTTATGATGATCTCATATATATATATATATATATATATATATATATATTATATTGAGTAGGTAATTTTTAATGTAATTGATATTATTTTTGTTGAGAAATCTAGAGAATCTCAAGAGATGAATACTACAACAAGCAAATATGGATGCGTTCCATTAAAAGCCAAAAGGTTACTGTCTCACCAACTCAATCTGTTACTGTTACCTAATTTTAAAGGAGTTACATCCATGTCCATATGCTGACCACAGTGCTTTCATAATTTAGTTATGAATTGCAAAATAATATGTCACAATCATAAAGAGTGGGTGGGTTTTTTTTTTATTTTATATTTTAAAAATTAAATCTTAATTATTAATATTAAGAATTCAACACTTTATTAATAAAACAAATAAACAAATTTTAAAAAGGTGAAAGTTAGGACCCAATTAAAGGTGCAAGTGGAAGTAGCTAGGCATACCAAATACTGATGATAATGGTCCACTGCTATATCTCCATTGCTTCCATCAACAATTATATTTCCTGCAATACCAATCATATCAGTTCTTTTTCTAGAAATGGTAATTATACCCTAATAAAATTATAAAATTGAGGGTCAATTTCTATTCAAAGAGTTTTTGGCAAATCTAAAAAGAGTTTTTGTAATGATAAGAGATCATGAATGCTGCTGCTAAAGATGGGAATTACCTGGTTTGTGGGAATAGACATCCCAATTGTTCAAACCTTTACCATCACTCAAGTAACCACCTTCATACTGCCAAAGTTGAAGAAGAACAAGAAGCATTTCAGAATTTATCTATTATATATCTGACATTGATTATAGTTAATGAGTATATCAGATTAAAGATGGTGATGAGGCAAACCTGGTAAGCAGAAGAGGCCGTTCCGAAGAGAAAGTTGGGAGGAAATGCAGACGGATTACCCAAGCTTTGTTTCAGAGTTAGCAGCTCGGATGAGATGGAGGGAGGTAAGAAGAACATCTGTAAGAGAAAGCAACCAATGTAAAGCTTTGTGGAAATATCCATGGCTATCCACAGAGGCTGTTCTCTGCTGTTACCAAATACTAATACAAAAATTTCTCAATAATGGACCAGAGATATATATAATTATATATATATATATATACAGTAAATTAATTTATAGAAATCTTACACGTAAGATTTCTACATTTATGCCGACGAGACGATGACAGGGCAACAGTCACATTGATTATTGTATTATTGCAATGGAAACAAAAGCTGAAGAAGGTTATCCATCTTATTTTCCAACAACCCAGTAAGAGAAATAAAACGGGCTGAAAAAAAACAAAAGAGAGAGCAAGCTGCAAGCCTCCCTAGCTAGGAGATTTTTTAAGAATCTTTCATGGTTAAGACTGATTGTTTAATTAATCCCAATAGTAGAAAAAAAATATGATTTAGCAAGTAAAACAGTTCTTAATTAACAATCCAAGCTTTATTTTTTATGATTGTTATCTGTTTTTTGAGGAGGTTTAGATCAGACCAAAACTTTTACATTCTCCAATTTTCAAAATCTTGTTTAACTGATTGTAGAAAAGAATTTTCATAATTACTTATTTTAAATAACCGAAGAAAGTATAAAATTTCTTCCAAAATTTTAAAGTTAGCATATAGTGATTGTCCCTTCAAAAAAAGGATTAAAAAAAAAATCAGCATATCTTATATATAAATTTTGGATGTTTTTAAGGTCATTGGGAATGTCCAGGACACTATTCTCTTTTCTTTTCTTTTTTTTTTTTTTGGTTGGTGGAAGGGTTGGTGGAAAAAAAAAAAAAAAAGAAGGAAAAGAAAGGAAAGGAGAGAAAAAAAAGAAGGAAGAAAGGAAAAAGGAAAGAAGGGAAAGAAAAAAAAAAAAGATAAAAATTTGTATGTGTGTTTTTTTTTATTTAAAATATTATAAATTTATATAAATTTTTACACGTTAATAATTTATTTTATGTATATTTTTACACGTTCCCGTATTCGTGTTATATTTATGTTATTTTTCGTTTTGTGTTTTAATTATTTTGCTTTATGTTTGTGTCGTGTCTCAATTCATCCCATATTTTACATTATTTGTCATAGTGATAAAATTTAGAGAAAAATTTGTGTGTTCAAGACGTGTTCGTGTTTTTTTTTGTTTTCAAAATATTATAAATTTATATAAATTTTTACACGTTAATAATTCATTTTATGTATATTTTTACATGTTCATGTTCATCTCATATTTTAATCATTTGTCATAGTGATTCAATCTTGAGAAAAAAATTATGTGTTCAAGACGTGTTCGTATTATTTTTTTATATTTTCAAAATATTATAAATTTATATAAATTTTTACACGTTAATAATTTATATAAAATATTATAAAATTAAATAAATTTTTACACGTTAATAATTTGTTTTATGTATATTTTTACACGTTCATGTATTTGTGTCGTGTTCATGTTATTTTTCGTACTATGTTTTAATTACTTTTTCTATGTTGTGGTCGTGTCGTGTCTCAATTCATCTCATGTTTTACATAGTTTGTTATTGTAATTCAATTTAGGAAAAAAATTGTGTATTTGTGTAATATCTTAGTTCATGACATATTTTGCATAATTTGTCATAATAATTCAATTTAGAGAAAAAATATGTGCTCGTGATGTGTTCGTGTTATTTTTTTTTTTGTATTTTCAAAGTATTATAAATTTATATAAATTTTTACACGTTAATAATTTGATATAAATTTTAACACGTTAATAATTCGTTTTATGTATATTTTTACACGTTCGTGTATTTGTGTCGTGTTCGTGTTATTTTTCGTATTGTGTTTTAATTATTTTTCTTATGTTATGTTCGTGTCGTGTTTCAATTCATCTAACAACTTATATAGTTTGTCATTATTATTCAATTTAGAAAAAAATTTGTGTGTTAGTGTCGTATCTCAATTCATGATATATTTTGCATGATTTGTCATAGTGATTCAATTTAGAGAAATATTTATGTGTTCTTGACGTATTCGTGTTTTTTTTTTCAAAGTATTATAAATTTATATAATTTTTTACACGTTAATAATTTATATAAAGTACCATAAATTTATATAAATTTATACACGTTAATAATTCATTTTATGTATATTTTTACATGTTTGTGTATTCTTATCGAGTTTATGTTATTTTTTGTGTTGTATTTTAATTATTTTTTTTATGTTGTGTCCGTGTCGTGTCTCAATTCATTTTATATAGTTTGTCATTGTGATTCAATTGAGAAAAAATTTATTTCACTTAGATTTATCTTTTAAACCTATAAATTATTTAGAACTTTAAATTATTATAACAGTTCTTTTTTACTATTTTATAAAATATTAATTTATTTTTTTAATTATTAATTTTTATTTTTAAAAATATTATCATTATATATTTAACATTTAATTTTCGTAACATCGCACAGGTATTATTTTAGTTTTTATAGTTTATGGATGTTGCTTTGGGCCCTTGCACTTATTATGGTTGATGAATGGCATAATTATTACGTTTGTCTCTATTCAAACTGACTTGAGGAATACCTTCGGCCCTTCAATTGAATAAGTTCGGTTGAAGTATTTAAATTATCTCTGTATTATAATTAAAAATATATTTTAATTTTTATATTATAAAAATAAATAATTTAATTATTATAAGTTTGAAATTGATGCAAAGAAATAAAATTGATAACAGTATTAATAGAAAATCGTTTAAATGCTGACATGAACATGTAAAACTGATAGAAAAAATGATTTAAAAAAAAATTAATGATATGTCAATTTTTTTTATTTAATTGAAATTTAGAAAAACATAATTTTTTTTAATGCAAATCCCTCATTTATCCGTAATAACATGTCATCATTTTTATTGAAAATCATCTATTATGTCAGTTTTTAAATTTCACCTAAGCAAAAAAATTTGACACATCATCAATTTTTTTTCAGGTTATCTATTCTGTCAGTTTTACATGTTCACATCAACATTTAGACGGTTTTTCATTAACACAGTTATCAATTTTATTTTTTTATTAATTTTTAACGTACAAAAATTAAATTATCTATTTTTATAATATAAAAACTAAAATACACTTTTAATTATAATACAAAAATTATGTCAGAATAGTCATGTCCATTTGAAATTGTGTCACAAGGACCATAAAAAGTACCCTCGTATTTCTGCTGCTCTTTTCCTGGTTATTTGATCAAACAAGGCTTGAATTAGAAAATTATATATTTTCTAAATTCGATAATAATATTCAAATCCTGGGTTTGTTGACAACTCTTAAATGCCTCAGATTTTTTCTTCCAAGATGTGTATGGTACTGAGATATGGATAAAATTGGTACCTCAAAGCTGCTGCTAGGGCATCCAAATAGCCATTTCTGTATTCCAGTTCAATTGGGCTTACCCGACTTGTCGTTCTCACCAAACCCTTCAAAAGCAGCAAAAACAATGGATAAGAAATATTGTTAGAACTTTTGGTTGTTTTTTTCGTGTACCTCATATTTTGTTCTGTAAATATCAACCGCAGCAGCATGGGACAAGATGATGCTGTGGGCTGCAATGAAAGGCTCTTTCTCGGAATCTCCACTACTACAATTTCCAAAAATGAGCTTTGAACAACGAGAAGGTGGATAAATCCCTGATCTATAGCCACGGATTACTGCAACATTAGGTTCATTGAAGGTAGTCCAGAACTTCACTGTGTCTCCAAAGTATATGAATTTTGAAACATATATCTGCGCAGTACTTGAAATTTTCCCTGAAAATATTTGATCTATATAAGTGGCAGCCATTCCCCAAATAAGCTAAATGACGGTACAATAGCAAGGCGAGGGAAGGGATTGTAAGAGATTAATTGCCACTTACTGCACTCGGGGACTTAGCCACGCCCCATATCTATTTTCAAGTTCTTGAGGAATACCGTAACGAGTCAATGACACAAAGGGTTCGATTCCTGAGACGGAAGAAATTAAAATTATTTTGCTAACATGCATATGTGAGTCATGGAATTGATGATTATGTAATTGTCCCTTTAATCAATTCTGTTCTTTTAAGGTAGCAGAACTAGAGTAGAGAGTGACCTTTATGGAGAAGAATGTTTATGAGCTTGTTATAGTGACCGATGCCAGCCTTATTTACACTTCCAAATCTTCCCTATGGATTCAAAGGTCAATTTGAGAGTGAGTTAGTGACTGTAAAAACAGCATGACAATCATATCAAACTCATTCATTTTTGAAGAAATAAAACTCACTGGGTAGGATTCTTTCTCGCCCATGAAATGGAGAAACGATAGCTATTGACCCCAATGTAACTCATGAGATCCAAATCCTCCTGTTTCAAAATCATTAGAAATCAGAATGATCACCTTTCCATCTTTTGTATCAAGAAATTCTTATTTACACTTTTCAGAATCATTAAAGCAATCAAAATATTGGTAACAGAATCATGTACAGAGAGTGATTCGTATCTAGATTTGTGACTTTCAATTTGTTTGTCTTTGTTGTTAGATCAAAGTAAAGTTTGCCTGACAGAAAAAAAAAAATCTGGTACAGGTCTACTTTTTTCTATCAGCCAATGGCTACTAGAGATGGATTTACCTTGGTGTCAGATCATCACAAATGCATTTGCACAAGGTTAAGAAAACTGAATAAAAATCAAACCGATGTAACTTTCAATTTTAGATCCAATCGATTAGACCGCCCGGTTTATTTAAATAAGGTTTGTGAGCATTTAGGAAAACTTGGGCTTTGATCAGCTGGGAAGTAAGGTACAAGAGGACAGGTTGAAGCGTACTTTAGCCTTTGAATACTTGCACGCAGCACAGGCAGTGGCTGTGCCTCCCTTACGGGTCATATGATTGAATCACCCAGTAAGAGAACCGAAACTCTTGGGGGGGCGTTTCCTTCAAGTAGATAACAGTTAGGGACAAATATTGGAAATCCAGGAGAGTTCTAATTTTCATGGCCACCTATGGTCGCACCAACTTCATACTATTAACATGTAGAATCATTTTCGGCCTTCTTTTGTTTTTTTTCTTTGTCATAAATTTCTAGTTTCTACATTTACTCAAACCAGAAAAGAATTGATCATGGAACCCGCTACATTCATCATTATCATAGCTCATAATATAACTGACATCAATAACTGGTCTTATTTCACTATAACTACAAAGTTCTTTTTTTTTTGCAATCTATAAAATTGATAAAAAGGATTGTAAAATCTAATAATTAATTGGCTGCATTAAAGGGTGCAAGACTATCATAAAAACTTGTTGCTTCGATCTTGAAGAGGAAATGTCGTGCACTGCATCAAAACTTAGTCCACTCCGCAACATCATCAAATCAAAGGCTGCCACTATCGTGAATTCTTTCCAAATTCATCTAATGAGCTACTTTCATGGTTTATGTCAGTTCACCAAAATCTGGAAATTCTTCACTTTCTCACGGCTTTGCCTGCTCAAAGCATAAGTTAACCATTAGGCAATCAATTATTTGACAAGGTAGAGCGCAAAATTAGTTTGGAATTGGATACACCATCTTTCCTAGCAAAGGTTAGTTCAAATTAAGCTAAAAATGTCATATTAGATGAACTCTTTAACAACTAAAGAAAATTCCATCTTCAGGAGCATTGGCAATTGATAGATATTGTGATTACACAAGCTGAAAACAAGAAATAGTTGGAAATTGAAGTCCAATTTTCAAAGAACCCAACTCAAATTCAAAAACAGATTAAGATCAGTGTTCAAAAGCAGGAAGTGCTTGATTTGAATCTTTCAAATGCTATTAGATGGCCCAAAAGGATATTGAAAGGCTATTCTAACGAGTTTTTTTCTCCATAATGAAAGCAAATTTGTCCCTTGTGTACCAGACTTTGGTCCCAAAATCTCAAAAAGAATTCTGAAAAGTCAAATTGCGTAAAGAGAGAAAAGAATATACCTGCGAATAAAGGAAGGTTCCAAGGATTGCAATGGCAGCTCCAAGGGCATTAACGGGCTGGACGGGCGTGTGGAAGATGATGATGGACGAGACTATAACTGAAATTCGCTTCAATGTGTTTCCAATGCTAAATGTCAAGGGAGAAATTTGATCCAGAGACATGTATGAAACCTGATTATACAAGTGGTAGAAGACACTCTGAGCTACCACCCACCTGTAAGAATTCACAAATTAAAGGAGAAGAAAAATGATCACATCATAAAGCAATTTGAATAACTTAAAACAGCCAAGAGACGGTTAATCAGCATCCATATATTTGAAGATACGTAGGATGTTGGAAAATTGCCAAGAAATAACAAAGAAAAACCACAAAGAAATCAAACAAACTGAAAACAAAAATATCATATGCTTAATCTCCTATATGAATAGCAACACAAACAAGAAACAAAAGGCTGAAGAGCACTTAATATGAAGATAATGGTAATTACCAGACAAAATTGGGTCCAATTTGTGAGACTGCCTTCTGCCAGCCAACAGCCCATAGCTGAGGACCCTCAACAGCGATTGCAAAAGGTGTTAGAATCAATAGAGACAACATAGACAAACATGCGTAGTAGTTCATCCCACTAACAGATTTCCCATTCATCCCTTTCTTTGAGAATATGTTCCGGAAAACAAATGCTAAATTTGATATCATAGCCCCCATGAAACCTAAAACATAATAGCAACGGAAACTCAGTATTTGAAAAATTGAGGCAATAAATTTCTATTATAGAAAAAAAGGGTAATCATGCTTTCTTACCAGTCATGTTAAAATTGAGCTCAGTCAAAGCTGAAAGTGCACAACCTCCGATAATTGGCAGGAGTGACAAGTAAACTGGTAATGGAAATGCCTCCCCTAATAAAAATCTTGAAACCAAAACACTGAAAGCAGGTTCACCACTCTTGATTATATGAGTGAATGAAACTGCAACCTTTGACATGCTCACAGTTGCTGCTACATGTCCAATAGTATGTGCCACCGCAACCTAAAACAGACAATGAGACAATCCATCAACAGATTTCTAAATATCTTCACAAACTCTGTTTTTGCAACTTAAATTTCCATGCTTTTTTGCTTTCTAACGTCTCACACAACAAACAATGCAGCATTCAAATTCAAATTCATCATATTTTTCCTACATGTTAAAGAAAGTCCAAAAGAGATTAAGGGAAAGAGTTAAAACTTACAGGGAAAAGTGTCTTCCAAAACTCAAAGTCGGTTTTAGGAGCATCAGCAACCCTCGTGGCCCAAGATATAAGCATCATCAGAGAGCCAGCAGCCAGAGACAGAGTAGAAGTAAGCCAAGGAAAAGGAAAGGCATTCAAAACCTTCTTGTTATATATATTGAATACTACATTCAAAGCCCACCAAGTAGCAAAGTAAATTCCAATCTTAATCCTTTTAGTTGCCTCCAGTCTTGCTTCCTCGTCTGGTAACTCAATGTTTATGTCCAGAGGCCTAGACCTGTCAGCTTCATAGGCCTGGCACTCTGTTTTCCTCTGCTGAGTCCTTTTCGAGATTGCAAGTTTCTCAATAGAGGCAACGTGTAGCGGTTTTTGAGAAGAGAAAGATTGGTCAGGGAAGCCATTGTGGACGTTCTTGATAACGGATAATGGGGAGAATTGTGGTCTAGTGATCGAGCGTTTCTTGAGTAAGAAATCTGTGGAAGTGAAAGAAGATGGGGAGTATTTTATTGAAGAAATCATGGTGTTTTTGTATGTTTTTTTCAAAGACTGTCAAGTAAAAACTTAAGTCTGATAGGAATGCGATGTTTCTTGTAAAATCTAGAGGTCTGACAGATAATGCAGAGTTTTAAAGAAGAATTCAAGAGAATTAAGCTTAGCTATAGAGAAGGAAAAAAAAGAGTAAAGAAGATGAGGAAGGTTATAGAATGTAAGAAGGAAAGAAACAGAGAGGGATGGGAAGGGTTTGTTTGGTTTGGTTTGGGGAGGAAAGAGGGCAGAGCAGAGAGGGGATTTATAGGCAGGGGAAGAGCAACAGAAAGAAGATGACTCTAGATGAGGCGGTATGGGGTTTTTCACTTGCCCCACAGTTAGATAATTTTCGAATTACTAAAATATCCTTCTGTTAGGTTTTGTGTATATATATATAAAATCTTTTTACTTCTTGATTGTTTTTTTTATTGAATCTCTAAAAATTGTTGTAGTAGAAGTTTTGCTAGATAAAAGAACCAGTATTTTTTTTTCTCCTTCTCTCTGTTTGGTTGAATAAGAAAAACTATCTTTAATATAATAAAATAATAAGAAATTTTTAGTATTCAACACTCAAAAGAATTTTTCCTATCTACTTTTTCTTAATTAACATGTTGATGTACTTGTTGGTTGAGTTGAGTGGATTTCTAACCGTTGTTAGATAAAAGTTGAAAATGGTTTGCAAGGAAAAATGTTAAAGGGTATCGAAAATTTGATTTTTGGGTTGATTTTGATATTTAAATCAATAAGGATTTAAAAGATATTCAAAGAAGGTCATAAATAATCAAAAGAATAGAGTGTTTATAATTTTTCTTGCCTCAAGTCAGCTTTTATTTCGTCTATTTATATATGATTGTGAGTAGCGCTGGATCTATGAGTTTGATAAATGTAGATTAAATATTTTTAATGTTTAGAGCTACTGAATAAATATGAGTCCTTCAAGTGTTATATATGTAGAAGTCTAATTTGATATAGTAAAATAGAATCCAATAAGGAATTTTTAATGTATCAAGATTTTATTAATTAACAGGAGTTTTAATTTTTACCAATATATATCAAGATTTGTTTAAATTCTAGTAATTCACTTTGTTATTTTCGAAAACCATAATTTATTTTTTAGAAAAAATATTGAAAATGATTTTGGAATGGAATGACTTTGACTTTCTACATTAGTAAAACATGCAATTTATGCTACGCATGCATGTTTGCAAATTGAAATTTTCGACTTCCCCTTTTTGTCTTTGCTGAATTTTGTAACTATCAAACTCAGAAAAATATCAACCATTATTTGTCTCAAATTTTTTTTTTTTCCAGCTGCAAAATTTAGAACGCGGAAAACAGTCAAACTTACATGAACTTTCCTACAGTATTTCTTGAATAATACTCAAATTAAAGCTTCCAAGTTCCACCCAACCTCAACTCGATCGACAAAGTCACGGTTGCTGCCATGGCTTGCTGCAACCCAAAAAAGATTGAACCTTCCCTCTTTCATATTTTCCATTCCTTCTACACCACCAAAATCATATATAGCAGCCACTATTTTTATTTCCAATTTGGTAAAATCAGAGATACAATTGCTGCAGCCTGCAGACATCAAATTCCCAAAAATATTTCATATATATATATATATATATATATATATATATGTCTTCAGTACTGACTTGCCATACCAATTATATATAGTTAATGCCATCTAAGACTGATGTAACAGCCCATAACTTGCTCTCAATTCTTCACCGCTAATTTCTTGCAGCAGCTCCCATGATTGAACATGTAAAAACAATCTCTTGAGTTTTATTGATTTGATTCCAAGCAAGAAAAATCTTAATCAAAGAGACAGACCCATATCAACACCTGTCAAATTTGCATGCTTTTTGATCGTTGATATTGTCTTATAATATTTTTCATGCATTATTGTTTGGACGGATCAAAATTTTTCTAACTCTAAAAATCTGAAAAAACCTCATCCTACCTCCCGCCTCTCTTCCACCTGCTTCTCCACCTCCTGCCACTCCAACATCCGCTTCTCCACCCCCAGCCACTCCACCACCTGCATCTTTCTCTAAATCCCCTTTTTTCGTTTTCCTACTTGATTTTTCTTAAAAATCACCAGAAAATACTAGATCGAAAAAAAAAAAAAAAAAAAAAAAAAAAATTCACTGCTTTCAACCTTTTTCACCATCCTTTGCCGCCCCAAAAATTTAAATTTGGAGCGGGACACAGACCGAGAGTGAGAGCTGGACTTGGAGTCTGAGCCGGAGTAAGAGCGGGATCGAGAACGGGAAGAGGATGCTGAGGTATGGAAGATTGATTTGAAAAAAAAAAAAAAAAAAAAAAAAAAAAAAAAAAAAAACGGCTGCCTTGAGAGATTGGTTGGGGTTTCGGTTTATGCTTTCAGTATTTCAGAGAAGGAATTCGCGTTCGTTTCGGGTGTTTCAACTGAAAAATCACTTGGGTTGTGTTTCAAGAAAGAGGATGCTGAGGCTCTTTTGGAACAGATGAAGAGTATGGATCCTGGCATGAGAAAAGAAGGTTCTACAGGGGTTTCTGTTGCTCTCAACAACGAACCAGGTTCTCATGATCTCATCAATAGAGATCCAAATACTGAATTATCCAATGTTCGAGAGGATCGTGAGACAGTTACGGAGCGCTTGCACATTCCAGAAAAGTTAGTTACAACCACCTTTGCTGACGTGGCATCAGTCAAGACCAATTTTGATTGGAAGAAGCTCTTCACAATCTCCTCCGATCAATCGTTGCTGTTTTTCCCACCTCAACACTCAAATGGATCCATCACCATCAAACCTCCAGCTGAGGTTTTTGAAGAAGGAGCAACTGTGTGGATGAACTCAGTTGTGGCGCAGTTTGTTGGCAAGGCACCAAACTTCAGCACATTTCAGAGACTTGCCAACATGTTATGGGGAAAGAATGGAGCAGTGGTGATCAAATCTGCTGGCCTGAACTTATACCTAATTCAATTTCCGAA
The DNA here is from genome assembly GCA_030761205.1 of Fremontodendron californicum. Classification (NCBI taxonomy): domain Eukaryota; kingdom Viridiplantae; phylum Streptophyta; class Magnoliopsida; order Malvales; family Malvaceae; genus Fremontodendron; species Fremontodendron californicum. Next base: position 874,411 of record JAULJL010000027.1, read on the forward strand.
TGCTGACACCAGAGAATGGGTTCTTGAGCAGGGACCTTGGCACATTCAGAATAAGCCACTCATTCTGAGAAAATGGGAGCCAGGTATGAAATCATTAGAGTTTAATTTGAAGAAATTACCTGTTTGGATCCATTTGGGAGGAGTTCCTCTGGAATTGTACACCAGACGTGGCCTCAGCTATATTGCTAGTGCCCTAGGAACTCCATTGTATATGGATAGAATCACTGCCGGCCAACAGAGATTGGCCTATGCAAAGGTATGTGTGGAGATTGCAGTGGATGTCCCCATCCCAAAATGTATTAATGTTGAGTTATGTGATGGCACTATTGCAAATGTTGTTGTGGATATCCCTTGGTACCCTCCAAAATGCAAGCATTGCAATTTGTTTGGGCATACAGACAGAAATTGCACCAAACAGCCTGTAGGGGCTACCAAAGTTTGGATTCCAAAGGAGGGGCCTAAAGCAGAACTGTCAAAACATGATGCACAGGCTACAAGCAGCGTAGAAGTTGAAAGCAGTGCCCTGCCTATGGCTCAAGAACAGAAAGAGGCAAGTATGAAGGAAACAGAAGTTAATGAGGGCAGCAAAAGGAGAGGAAGCAGAAGCATACAGAAAAGCAATAAGTCAGTATTAGCTGGTTCCCAAAACAGATTTGACATCCTGAGTGACTCAGAGAGGACAAATGTAGACCCTGGACAAACTAGTGGCTCTGAGCAATGGAGAGAGGAGGAACAATTGGTGGAAATCCTTCCAAACTCTCCTAAGAAGCAAAGGGCAGCAGCAGCAGGAGTTGCAGACTTGATGAAAGCCTTGAAGAATAAGAAGAAAGGGCCCATTGACAAGGGGAAAAGAGGTAAGGCAGTTTTACCTGCCTCTGGAGTGACCCCCCCTCAACTTTCATGAATTTTATAGTGTGGAATACTAGGGGGCTAAACAACCCTCAAAAGCAGAAAAGTATTATACAGAGAATAAACTGCCTGAAGGCAGACCTTGTTTGCTTACTGGAAACAAGAGTGAAACAACAAAACATGCCAGCTATAGTAGATAGGCTCTTTCAGGGATGGAAGCTACATCACAACTACTTAGAAGCTTATAATGGGAGAATATGGTTCCTATGGAGAAATCAGATGCAGGTTGATCTTATTGCAACATCTGATCAGAGCATTACATGCTGCACCACTTATAATTCTACCAGGTTCTACATTACAGCAATTTATGGAAGCAATGAAGGCATAAGTAGAAGAAGGCTTTGGCACCATCTTCAGGACATTCAAGGCAGAATTGATAGCTCTCCTTGGCTTTTGGCTGGAGATTTCAATGTTATAGCAAGACCACAGGAAAGCTCAGATTTCAATGGCTCCTACATGCTTACCTCTGATATGAAGGATTTTCAGGACTGCTTGACACAGCTATCAGTGTTTGATCATACCAGTACTGGACCAGCATTCACTTGGTCCAACCACCAAACTGATGCTTACTTGGCTAAAAAGCTTGATAGGGTTTTGGTGAATGATTGCTGGCATACACAGTTTGCTCACTCATTTGTTGAGTTTTTGGCTCCAATGGTTTCTGATCACTGCCTAGCATACATAAAGATGAACTTGACTGCTCATTCTCCCCCAAAGCCATTTAGGTTTTTTAATTTCTGGACTAGGAATCCAGAGTTCCTGAACATTGTGGAAAACTCTTGGCAAGAGCCTTTCATTGGCAATCCTATGACCACTCTATTCCACAAATTGAAGAGATTAAAGGCAGTACTGAGGGCATTTAACCTGGCCATATATGGCAACATTTCAGGGAAGGTTCAAGATAAAAGGCAAGAATTGGAGAGCATGCAGATGATCAATCTGCATCAAAGGCCATCTAATACTCTTGTTGAAACAGAAAGAAGACTCTATGCAGAATTGATGGAACTCCAAAAGGCTGAGGAAAGTTATTACAGGCAGAAATCAAGGATAAAATGGCTGCAGGAGGGGGATCAGAACACTCATTATTTCCATAAAATGGTGTCAGCAAAGCATAGCAAGCAATCCATCAGAGTCCTCTATGATGATGAGGGAAGGAAGTTGGAAGATTTCGGCCAAATTTCAAAGGAGGCTGTAAGGTTCTTTCAGAAGTTGATTGGGACTGAGGACAAACAGGTCACAGACTGCCCTAGGGAGCTTCTTACTGAACTTATTCAGCCTGCCTTGCCTGCTGAAGCTAAGGACAATTTAGCTAAGGCTGTTACAAAAGAGGAGGTGAAAAAAGCCATGTTTGAGCAGAATGGGGACAAAGCCCCAGGGCCAGATGGATACACTGCACAGTTTTTTAAAACTGCTTGGCCTATTGTGGAAGAGGATGTCACTGCAGCAATCTTATCCTTCTTTCAATCAGGGAGCAGGATATCAGTCTTTAACTCTACATGTATTGCTCTTGTCCCAAAATTCCAGAATCCTAATCATATGAAGGACTTCAGGCCTATTTCATGCTGCTCTGTCATTTATAAATGTATTACCAGGATCATCACTGCCAGGCTCACTCCACTCCTTCCTACTATGATCTCCAGCAATCAGAGTGCCTTCATACCAGGGAGAAGCATCTCAGATAATATTCTCATGGCTCAGGAACTGGTCAAAGGGTATGGAAGAGCAACCTTATCCCCCCGTTTTGCAATGAAAATTGATCTCCAAAAAGCTTTTGATTCATTAAATTGGGACTTCATTCTCACTGTTTTATCAGTTTATGGATTGCCTGATAAGTTCATAGGATGGATCAAGGCATGCATCACTTCCCCAAAGTTCTCAATTTCTCTTAATGGAGGATTAGTAGGGTACTTTGAAGGAGCAAAGGGGTTAAGGCAGGGAGACCCTCTCTCTCCTTATCTTTTTGTCATTGCTATGAATGTTTTATCCAGACTTCTGGATGCAGGGGCTCTTCATGGAGTTTACAGCTACCATCCTAAATGTCACAGAATCAAGCTTACTCACCTGTGCTTTGCAGATGATCTGCTGATTTTTGCAAAGGGTAACTTGGATTCTGTTCTGGGCATACAGGGTATTCTCCATTACTTTTATACCATTTCTGGTTTGCAATTAAACCCTTCCAAGAGTGAAGTCTTCTCCTCTGGTGTTAGTAGGACCACTCTACTTGAGATGCAAGAGTTGACAGGGTTTAAACTTGGCAAACTACCTGTTAGGTACCTTGGGATCCCTTTGGTCACAAGAAGACTCTCTGAAAAGGATTGTTCTCCTTTGATCGATAGAATTACTCAGAGAATCAATGGCTGGGCAGCACGCATGTTATCCTATGCAGGAAGGCTTCAGCTCATTCAATCTGTTCTTTTTAATGTGTCCAATTTTTGGTGCAGGCACTTTGTATTGCCTAAGGCTGTTCTTAAAAGAATTAATCAATTATGCAGCAGGTTCTTCTGGAAAGGAAGAGATGACTCAGCTAAGGGAGCAAGAGTCAAATGGAGTACCATTTGCTGTCCAAAGTCAGAGGGGGGTCTTGGATTAAAAGACTTGGGAATATGGAATAAGGCTTGCATTATTCAGCACCTATGGGCACTTCTCTCTCAGGCAGGTTCATTGTGGATTGCCTGGCTTCATGCCTATGTGCTGAAAGGAAGAACAGTGTGGCAGGTTCAACCTTCCCCAGGAAGCAGCTGGACATGGCGTAAAATGCTTCAGCTGAGGGCTTTGGCTTTGAGGTTCACCTCCAACCAGAATGGTGCTCTAACTTGGAAGTTCCCTGGGAACAGATTTATGGTGGCTAAAGTCTGGAATGATCTCAGGCCTAGGCAGGACAAGGTGGAGTGGGATAAATTGATCTGGTTTCCATTTCATATTCCTAAACATGCACTGGTAGCTTGGATGGCTATATTGGACAAACTGCCTACAAAGAACAGATTGATGTCATGGGGCATGGAGGTGGATGGCAAATGTGAGCTATGTCAAACTGAGCAAGAAACCCGGAATCATATATTTTTTGAATGTGCCTATTCAAAGGAAATCTGGGGGCATATACTATGCTTATGTCAACTTCATAGAAGCATAAGGAGCTGGCAAGCAGAGCTGCAATGGGCAGTAAACAGAATCAGAGGAAAAACTCTCATTTCTGTTATTTTGCGTTTATCATGGAGTGCCTTTCTTTACTCGATCTGGAGGGAGAGAAATAATAGGTGTTTTAATCGCCTTCAATCCACACAAGGAGCGATCATTGAGCAGATAAAAGAGATCATCAGAATGCGATTGTTGGGGCTCAAGAACATTAGTCCTGATGAAGTGAACCGAAGATTGGATGCAGATTGGGGACTGTCACTTTTTTCCTAGGATCTTTGTCCATTCTGGAATAGCTTTAAGTATTGCTGAAGTATGTTGCTATTGTTCCCTGATTGATTAGTGGTCTTAAGTTTTGTTCAAGTATTGTTTAAGTATGTATAGCTTAAGTACATGTTGCACATGATGTTGGATGTAGCAGTTTAACTGCTTTCTGGATAAATAAAACACTTACTTATCCAAAAAAAAACATCAGTTTGATTACCCTTTTGACAGCTGGTGAAAGATGTAAATTGAGTTGCTCAAGTTGGGACATAGTCGTTTGTTTTGTCGTTCGTGATAATGTCTTTTTGTTTCGACATTGGACCGAAGAATGTAATTTGCGTATTGGTATTAGGTTTAGGTTAGGTGGGAATGGGAAGTATTATCGTCACGTGAGCTTCAACATATGTAGCCAGTGCATGTCCTTTGGACCCCATGGGAAAGTCAGGTGCTCATATAGTTGCGAAACAATCCCAACAGCCAATGAAATGCTGTAGGCTTTCGCTAGGTAACGAAAATTGAAGTATCTATATCGCATTTTATCCGTTACGTAACATTCGTGATATTATCAAATTTCTTAAAACACTATCAAATTTATGTCCACGACCGCTAGCGATATCCGCAACCGCGACATCGCAACTACATCCGCAACGAAATCCGCGATAGCGATTTAGATCCATGGATATGATATTGTAAACAATTCACCAACCCTTCATGGCTGCAAGTGGGCCAGGCAGGATCCTTTTCAGATAGGAAATTTAGATCCCTGAACTGAAGAGTTTGGCACCGTATCCTTTAAAACCCAGAAATATTAAGATGGTATTCTAATTATCCCCAAGAAGACAAAGCATTCGGCATTTTTTTTTTGTTGCTAAATTGGTGTAGTAGGCTTGCCTACTTTTTTTGGGTGAATACAAATCAATTATTCAAAAAAAAAATTGTAGCATTCAACTTGTTTACCAGCTTTTTTTTTTTTTGGATAAGTAAGTGTTTTATTTATCCAGAAAGCAGTTAAACTGCTACATCCAACATCATGTGCAACATGTACTTAAAGCTATACATACTTAAACAATACTTGAACAAAACTTAAGACCACTAATCAATCAGGGAACAATAGCAACATACTTCAGCAATACTTAAAGCTATTCCAGAATGGACAAAGATCCTAGGAAAAAAGTGACAGTCCCCAATCTGCATCCAATCTTCGGTTCACTTCATCAGGACTAATGTTCTTGAGCCCCAACAATCGCATTCTGATGATCTCTTTTATCTGCTCAATGATGGCTCCTTGTGTGGATTGAAGGCGATTAAAACACCTATTATTTCTCTCCCTCCAGATCGAGTAAAGAAAGGCACTCCATGATAAACGCAAAATAACAGAAATGAGAGTTTTTCCTCTGATTCTGTTTACTGCCCATTGCAGCTCTGCTTGCCAGCTCCTTATGCTTCTATGAAGTTGACATAAGCATAGTATATGCCCCCAGATTTCCTTTGAATAGTCACATTCAAAAAATATATGATTCCGGGTTTCTTGCTCAGTTTGACATAGCTCACATTTGCCATCCACCTCCATGCCCCATGACATCAATCTGTTCTTTGTAGGCAGTTTGTCCAATATAGCCATCCAAGCTACCAGTGCATGTTTAGGAATATGAAATGGAAACCAGATCAGTTTATCCCACTCCACTTTGTCCTGCCTAGGCCTGAGATCATTCCAGACTTTAGCCACCATAAATCTGTTCCCAGGGAACTTCCAAGTTAGAGCACCATTCTGGTTGGAGGTGAACCTCAAAGCCAAAGCCCTTAGCTGAAGCATTTTACGCCATGTCCAGCTGCTTCCTGGGGAAGGTTGAACCTGCCACACTGTGCTTCCTGGGGAAGGTTTACCAGCTTTTTGGAGAGTCTATGAACAACCCTAAACCCGTTCGGATATCAAGTTGTTCAAAAAGATCTTGGAGTCCAACATTAACAAAACTGTTCACAAAAACATATTTGGATATCAAATTTTTTTGTTATTATTTTGGTACTCTTAATCTAAAGTATTTAAAGTTAAAAATTAAATAAATGGCTTCTAAATATAAAAATAATAGTTATTTACATATAATACAAATAAATATTATATTTAAAAAAACAGGTCATTTATAAAAACAAAATTCGTATTCAAGAAGAATGAGTATTTAAGAAACTGAGTGCTTTTATAAAGAAATATATTGCTGAATATAATGCAGCCCAAAGCCAACGACACTAGCATGTTATTCAAAAACAAAAATGAGTTCATCTGGGAATGGAGAATTCAAAGTGAACTTTGATGGAGCAATCAGTCATAATACTTCTTCAGGAGGAATATGAATTGTGGTTCGGGATGAGAATGGAGTTGTATTGGCTGCTTGTGCTGCCAACATATCTGGTGCGAATAATGCTTGCTTGGTAAAAGCATATGCAGCACTAAGATCACTAGAATTTACCTATGAACTTGGTTTCACAAGAATAATTTTGGGGGGCGATGCTGATGCATTGAATATAATTAGACAGATTCAGATGGTAGAGGCGAACCTGTCACCCATTGGCCCGGTCATTGAAGAAGCTCGAGCAAAGATGAAAATGTTCCACTCCTGTATTCCAAGACATACCTTGAGGTCAGGTAATGCAGCTTTCCATTTGCTTGCAAAATATGGTACACAAATTCAAGATGATGTAATTTTCCTGATATGATAGCCAATGTAATACAGTCTAATTCTATTTTTTAGGATCAATGAAAGAATCTTTTTCAAAAAAAAAAAAAAAAAACTTTCATAAATTATAAAATAAATGCCATTTATGAGGTAATGCGCTTGAATTAGTATCAAAATTTAATCAGTTACTCATTCTTAATCAAATACTATAATATAATAATTTTACTTTATTACATTTGCTTTGCTTCATAACAAATTTCTGCTTAAGAAAAAAAGAAAGTAGTAGAATCAATAATTAAGGAAATTGAAATTTTTCACAGGAATCAAGCATAGCATGGATGTGTATCATACTTAATAGTAATTAGTCAAATAGCCAATGTGAATCAATATTGTTTTGCCGTATTCGGGATGTCCGGTACATATTTCGACGTGTCGGTGCTTCATAGATACCTGTTTATGTTTGTATTGAAAATTTCAGAGTTTGACAGGTGTAAACCAAATGCCCTTAATCACGAGAACTAAATAGGTTGTTAAGGAGCTGGGAGTTCGCCAAGTATTTTTCTTATGTCTGCCATGCTGAAAACTTGATTCAGCCGTGGATTGCTTACTTGGGCTTTTGATTTCTTGGACCTAACAAACTTCAACTGTTATAATTAACCTATATTACTATCAGTCTATCACAATTAGGGATGGCAAAATCCGATCCGACCGTTGGATTTCGCACAGATCCGCTTCTAATGGAGAGTTTTTCTTTTTTGGTGCGGGATGGAGCGGAGCGGTTTTGGTAAATGCTTGCTCCACTCCGCCCCGACTTTTGAAATTACTATTTTATCTTTTAAAATATTTTATATTTTTCCTTATATTTTTAATATATATGAGATATATATACTAAAATCATATATATACTAATATTTTATATCTATACTTTTAATATATATGTATTATATATATTATATTAAAGATTTTTATATACTAAAGTTATGTTCATGAATAAATTATAATATAATTTTTTACAATATTAAGTTAAAAATAATTAATATAAATTGGGGTGCAGCGGAGTGGAGCACCGTGGAGCGGTTATGGATATAACCGACATCCATGGATGTGGATGTTTCCAACATCCATGCAAGAGTGGGGTGGAGGTGGATAAGGTAATATCCGCCCCCGCCCTCGCCCGCTCCATTGACATATCTAATCACAATCAACATAAACATCAAAACCCAAGAAGCAAGTAATCTTCTTTTTTCTAATTTGGGAAAAAAATGCGGAGAAAAAAAAAAAAAAAGCGCCAAAAACAACATCACATGAAAACCAAGGTCGGTGCTTAAAAAAAAAAAAAATCAAACAAAAAAGAAGTTTTTCCAACTAACCTTTACATCACAGTTGCATGCTCGCTGTCACGACCTTTTTCTTTTTTTTTTTTCATCAATTTGTAGATGTATATAGTATTTTGTTTTTTTATGTTAATCATGTAATTAAAAATATTATATAAATTATTAAATATGTTAAATTTTTTAAATATAAATATGATACATGTACTAAATATATCATATTAATTATGTTAATCATTTTTAAACGTGTTATATCATATTCATTATATTATTTTATATTTATTAAATGTGTCCTATTTATATTATATTTTGTACTATGTCTAAAATTATAAAGTATACTTAATATGAAATATTTGGTTAAAAGGCTTTTAAAGCTTGGGACAGTTGTTTAAAAAACTCGTGGACCCTACCTCAAAAACAAATGCCCGTGGACCCCATTTTGAACATTCTTGTCTACTAGGTTTTCAAACGATAACAACCGTCCGATTGCTTCCACGTTTATTGGACCGTTATATAATTATTCTCTGTAACCCTGCTCACAGAAATCAGAATATCTACGCTCATTAATAACCTCCACGTCATAGGATATCTTGCGGGCCCCATCTTTTTTCCCAAAAACTTCCTTTTCTTCTCAACCGTGGATTAAACAAAATCAAGATTAAAGATTTTTTTTTAAAAGTATAAACATAACAAAATTATATATAAACATAACAAATTACATATATATATATATATATATACATGATAAATTATATATAAATATGATAAATTATATATAAACATGATAATTATATATAAATATGATAAATATGTCATATATTTATGTAAATTTTTAAATAGTATAATTTTTTTACATATAAATATGACACAAATTACATATAAATATGATAAATTATATATGTAATGAAACTTTCATAAAGCTCATTTTAAGAAACTTTCTTTAGAATTTTTCGGGATTACAAGGGCTCGAACATGAGCCATTATGTATTTTTTAAAATTAATTATTTATATTAATAATTTTTAATTAAAAATAATAATTAATAATTTTATTTGTAACTTTTATTAATATATTAATTTTTAATTATAAAATAATTGATTGAGTTTGGTGTCATTCAATTAAATCAATTGATAAAATAATCCAAAAATATGAATTAAATTAAAGTAAATTTATAAAATAAAATAAAAATATCATTTAATATAAATTTTAAATATTTTTAATTAAATTTATTTTTTAAAATATTTACACATAAAAAAGTTATCTACTAATTTAGATAAATTTTGTATGAGTTTTGTTAATATTATTATATTTAAGTAAATTATAATTTTTAATTCATTAAAAGTTATCAAATTAATTATTGTATTTAATATAAAATATTATTATAATTGATAATTTAATTAATCTTAATAAATAATATTAAAGTAAATAATTATCTGCTCTCATCTCTGAAAAAAAAAGGAAACAAGAAAAACCTCCATGAGAAAAGTACCAGTAACTCTCATCTTTGTGACACACTAAACTGCATCTGTTTCTTGTTCGATGCGGGCAACAAAAATCCCTAATTCAATCCTCACCGTTTCACGGTGGGCCGGAAGCCCTAATCCTTTCACGCTTTCGCTAAAATTTCTCTGAAACCTGTATGGAATCAGAGAAAATCCTACTTTCCCGAGAAAACCCTAGAAATTTATCAACTTTCCCTGCAAGCAATAGCAGCAAGATCATGTCCAATGAGCTAGCGCAAAAGCAATTTCCGTCGATATTGGAACGGTTTAAGGCTCTGTTGAAGCAACGGGAAGATGAGCTTAGAGTTTCCGGAGGTGTTGGTGATGATGAGGTGGGAGCAACGCCGAGTATGGAGGAGATTGTTCAGCTTTACGAGGCTGTGTTGTCGGAACTAACATTCAACTCGAAGCCGATAATTACTGATCTGACGATCATTGCCGGTGAACAGCGGGAGCACGGCGAAGGCATTGCCGATGCTATTTGCGCACGAATTGTTGAGGTTACTTAAAATTTGGTTTTTTGTTGTAACTGCCAAGTAATTTGAACATTTTAAAATATTAATTTCAATTTTATTGCTTACAGGTTCCAGTAGAGCAGAAACTTCCTTCATTATATCTATTAGATAGCATTGTAAAAAATATTGGCCGCGAATATGCTAGGTATTTCTCTTTTCGTTTGCCAGAGGTGAGTCATTGGCAACATTTTTGGTGAAGTTCATTTCTTTATTATTAGCTTGATGTCAGATTAATTTAGTTTTTGTTTTAATTTGATTAGGTTTTCTGTGAGGCGTACAGTCAAGTTAACCCTAACTTGCGTCCTGCTATGCGCCATCTCTTTGGCACGTGGTCAACAGTGTTTCCACCTTCTGTCCTCCGTAAAATCGAGATGCAGTTGCAATTTCCTCAATCAGCTAACCGAGAAACGTCTGGTGTAACTTCCTTGCTGTCTTCTGAATCACCTCGTCCAACACATGGCATACATGTTAATCCTAAGTACTTGCGGCAGTTGGAACAACAGTCAGGTGCAGATAGTGTAAGCTTTCTGATGAAAAACTCTGTTCTCCATATACTCTGTTTTACTGTAATGTATGATTGTCAAACAGTTGTTTAGATTCTTGCACATTGCTGTGTTCTGCAGTCTTATGATTATGTCACTATTTAGGGTAAACAATGCAAAAACATGTTTTTCTTTTGAAAAATTCTTTGAATTAGATATGTTGTAGATCCTTCTGGACAGAATTGCTTTTGGTACTTAAGGAAGGTTATAACTTAAAGCTGAATTGGGGTTTGATCACAAGGGATAGGCTACTGAACATTAGTTGGAATTTCAGTATGAGAAGAGAGGTTAACATGACCCTGCAGCAAGTGATGATACAGCTAGTTTTAGCTCCTTTTCCGTGTTCATGAGCAGTATGACCAAGTTTTTTAGTTCTAGAGATCCTAGAGAAGAACAACTGAGGTGAAGAAGAGCAAGCGATCAATAAGTGCAATTAAACTCAAATTCTATTGGAAAACAACTGGGTTATTAACTTATTATTCTTTTTTTTGGGGGATGGGGTGGGGAAAGCTTATTGTAGTCTCCACTGTGCTTATATTTTTTGGTGACTAAAAAACTTAGACTTTTCCTTTTTTTGTTAATTTTTGTTTATAGGCTCTTTCTTTTCCCCTCCTTTTCCTTTCCAATTTTGAGTTGAGCCTTATGCTTCCTTTTCTTGTTAATTTTTGTTTAGAATATCTTTCTTTCGATTTGAACCCTATGATTTTCCTGCTTGTGATTTTATTATGATTCCCCGATGGTAAACCATTGAGAAATCTTTTTTAAAACTTCTATTATTGATGTGATTGTACATGCATGTATATATGCACATGCATTGTACAGAATGGCATCTGAAGTATGAAATGTTTGCAATCTTTGCAGAATACTCAGCATGTAAGAGACACATCTGCAGGTCTAAAATTGTATGGTAAAAAACATTCCGTTGGGTATGATGAATTTGATTCTGATCATACAGAGGTTGTATCCTCACATGCTGGACTACAAAGATTGAGCTCAACTGGAATTGGCCATACTTCTGTTGCAATTGGGGCTAACAAGTCACAGCTTTCTTCAGCTTCTAGAGTTTCAAGACCCTTCTCACCATCAAGGATTGGAGCTGATAAATTTTTATCATCAGAAGTTGATGATCTTGCATCAGATGATTCTCCTAGAAGGTTTGGTGAGGGAGCCTCTCCATCTCGTCCTGTCTTTGATTATGGACGTGGAATAGCAATCATCAGAGACGATGAGACAAGGGAGTGGCAGAAGAAGCACTTTTATGATGATTACCATAAACGTTCTGAAAGTTCTTTGAATGCATACAAGCTTAGCAATGGACATGAGCGTCAAACTCCCAGGGCTTTAATAGATGCATATGGTAATGATAGAGGAAAAGGAAATTCTAACAGCAAGCATGTACAGGTTGAACGGATGGATGTAAATGGAATGGGGAATAAGGTGACTCCAAGATCATGGCAGCATACTGAAGAGGAAGAGTTTGATTGGGAAGATATGAGCTCTACATTAGCAGACCGTAGGAGCAATGATGTTTCACTGCCATCTATTCCAACTTTTGGAAGCATTGGGGCAAGGCCTACTGGCTTGGAATCTAATAGTAGGAGCAGTCGCACTACTCAAACTCAGCTACCCATTGTTGATGATTCATCAGCAATTCCTGAAGATGCAGTCCCTTCACTGAGTGTATGCTTGTTCAACCTTTTATCTGTACCCTTTGCTGTTCAAGCATCCTTATTAGTTATAATACGAATCAAATTATATTTGTATGAGGAAAAGTCTGCTTCCTCCCCTCTCTTTGTTCTAGTTATGTAAACTGGTGTGGATATTTCTAGTTTTCATCACTGTTGATTTTCCATCATCAACCCTTAACTGAATTGATGTGGATGATTTGAACAATAGAATCTCTTGAATCATGAGGGTTTGGGTCCTTTTGCAGCCAATTTGACTTTCTATTCTTTTTATTTCTGCTAGATTTCACGACACCATTTTCTGGATTAATTGCTTGATTAGAGCATCTTCTCTTTGTATTTAACACTTATCTAGTTGGTTGACATCTTTCATCGTACATTTACACATTCGAATATGTTTTCTGCAGTCTGGTCATGGATCAAATCAGATTCTGCTGTCACATTATCCTCAGGAGGCTTGGAATTCCTCATACCGATTTTCTCAGTCATCACACCACCTTCATGCCAACGGAAGAGGAAGGGATTTTCAAACACCCTTTTCAGCTAGTGGTATATCCTTCTTAGGTGGCGAGAAAATTGTTCCTCTTATTGACAAATTTCCTGATGGTGGTTCACAATTTGTTAGGCCTCCAGCTATTGTTCCAAGAACCAGTTCTTCTAGCCTTGACTCTATTACTTTTGGAGCTCGGCCAGCCATTATACCATCGACAACTGGGGTATGGCCTCCTGTGAATGTTCATAAATCTCATCAGCCACCAACAATGCATCCTAATTATTCACTGCAGCAGCATAATAGGAGTCAATTTGATTCTATCAATCCTATCAATGCTGTCATGAATCAGGGTCAAAATAAACATTCATATATGCCTGAACAGTTTGATAGTTTTGAAAGCAAGGAGCAATGCTTAACAAGGGTGCCACAATTGCCTGATCAACGCCCTGCTTTACAACAGCGAAACAAGTTGCATGCAACTTCTTTGCAGCCACACTTTCTTCCTTCTAAGGAGGTTCGAGAAAGTTTCCTTTCATCTGCAACAGGACCATTACCACCTCGCTTACTGACACAATCCTTGAATCATGGATACACTCAACAAACGCATGGTGCTGTCATCACTATGGTCCCATCTAATTCAGTACCTGTTGCACAGCCTCAGTTATCGATCCCAAATTTGCCAACTGGCTCTTTGCATTTACAGGGGGGAGCCTTGCCACCTCTTCCTCCTGGTCTACCTCCGGCATCTCAAATGATGCCTACCACACAAAATGCAGGTCCACTGCTCCCTAACCAACCACAATGTGGTGCATTTTCTGGTTTGATTGGTACCCTCATGGCTCAAGGTTTGATATCATTGACAAAACCAACTCCCATACAGGTGCTTATATTGATGAGGTTCTTCTGTACTGATATATATGTTTCTTATTCAGTAAGATTTTATCGCAATGAAGCAATTTATTTTGTAGGATTCTGTGGGACTTGAGTTTAATGCAGATCTCCTCAAGGTGCGACATGAGTCTGCAATAAGTACTTTATATGCTGATCTTCCGAGGCAGTGCACAACATGTGGCCTTCGATTCAAGTTCCAAGAGGAACACAGTGCTCATATGGATTGGCATGTGACAAAAAACCGGATGTCTAAGAACCGTAAGCAGAAATTTTTTCGGAAGTGGTTTGTCAGTGCTAGTATGTGGCTTAGTGGTGCGGAAGCTCTGGGAACTGATGCAGTTCCTGGATTTTTACCCACTGAGGACGTTGGAGAAAAGAAAGATGATGAAGAATTGGCAGTTCCTGCTGATGAAGATCAGAGCGTATGTGCGTTATGTGGTGAGCGTTTTGATGATTTTTATAGTGATGAAACAGAGGAGTGGATGTATAGGGGGGCTGTCTACATGAATGCACCCAATGGATCATTTGAAGGCATGGATAGATCGCAGTTAGGTCCCATAGTGCATGCTAAATGCAGGACAGAATCTAGTGTGGTTCCCCCTGAAGATTTTGTACGGTGTGATGGGGTATGCATTTTTATCTTTTCCTCCAAATTGCATTGCCATATTTTTTTTGCTTGTTGCTAATATTATCTTTAGTAGACCCTTTTATGTTATTTAATCTCCTTATTTTCCATTTTCAGTTTCCTAATGCTTCAACATATCTTTCTCATGCTTCAACATATCTTTCTCTGTGAGTTTACTGCATTCTGTTAAGGATGAAATGCATTTTGTGCATTAATCTTGGAAAGCAAAATTGTTGTGGAACTGAATACTAAAATAAAATTTAGAAGTGGACGTGGGTGGGAAACTTCTCTTGTAAATATTTTAGCATTAAATTTTGAGAGTTCAATCAGTGGTATGAAGGGGGAACAAGTTTTTATCTGGCTGTTTTTGTTCAGGAATGTCAAAAATTTACCATGATTGATACTTCGAGTGCAGATGTAACTGAAATATGTTAAGATTATAACTGCATGTAGTGCTTCTTGTTTCCTGCAATTATATATACTTGTTTTGAACATGTCTTATTTCCTTGCCTCTCTGAATGCTGAGAGGATGTTGTGGCAGGCTCAGTTCTTGTAAAATATATATATATATATATATATATATATATATATATATATATATATCTTATATTTTCTTCTCGTTAATTGCAGGGAAATTCTGAGGACAGTAGTCAAAGAAAAAGATTGCGGAGTTAACCTTATTAAATCGGCTTCTAAGCTTATGTAACTTAGTTTGAGTTTCATGTTAGCGGTATGCTCTTACTTAGTTTTATGTTAGTTTTGGTGTTTGCGGTAGCTTGGCGACATGTCAGAACCTTGTACATGTATAGTTGAACCTGTACCATGCACAATATCTTGCAGCAAAAAGGTTACAGATTTCTCGCGGCCTTAATGTTGTGGCATTCTCCTTGGTTCTTTCCTGCAAAAAGATCCGGTGGAGCATTTTAAACTTTCCTTAATTATGTCAACAGTCACAGCTAGAATCATTAAAATGTTATATGGGGAGTATTGCTCTCTTTCGAGTTTTGACCATGTATGTGGAGAAGTTTCTGCAATATATAATTTTTGTATTCGTTGTTTTTTGTTTCTCCTTGTGATATTGTGCAGGGTCACATGGCAGTTTCAATTTGCAGATGCTGTTAGAAAGCTCTCTTTGGCTCATTTCTTGGCTGATGAACTGATTGAAGCAGCAACAGATTTTATGAATACTTTTAAGACTCTCCAATTCCTTTTCCCTTTCATGTAAGATGGTTAATGTTGTTTCCAAATGGTATGAATACTGAATGGTTAAAATTTCCTGTATTTTCCTTTTTAATTTGTTGCATTGCATGATCTTTCAGAATTTTTCATTAAGCAATTATGATGACAAGCAAGAGCTTTCAATAATTAAATTCAGTGGAACTTTGTTTTTGTTTTCTCTTATAAAAACTGAAACTCTTTGAATTTCTGAATTATCACGAGAAGTTTCCTTTTTTTATCTATCTATACTATTATTAAAGGAAATAGTTGAGTTGATGTCATTGAATCAAGTGATATTAACTCAGTCACTAAAAATACCAAAAATCTTATAAAATATTAAAAAATAAAAAATTAAATAAAGATATATATGTTTTTTTAATATTTTATATAATAATTTCTAAAAAAATTACTTTTATCTATTTTTTTACATTTAATTTAAAAAAAATCTAATTACTTTTAAAAAAAATTATCAATTTTTTTAAAAACTACTCACAAAAATCATTCACTTACAAAATTTATCTATTTTTTTTTACATTTAATATTTTAAAAATATAATTTCGAGTATGAAATTCTAGTTTTTCATAAAGAAAATTGAAATCTATTAAGAGTGGTCATAAAGGAAGTCTAGAGTGTGAGCCCAACTGAACTCAGCCTGACCTAATTCCAGTATGGCAGATTAGACTTGGGCTTGAAATGAGTGGAAGAATATGTATGATATACATAGCCCAGACAATATATATTATAGTCTCTAGAGGAACCCATTCAAAATGGGAAAGCTCATATTTAATTAACCATCCTAAAGTGACTGCAAAAGCAGGGTCCATCCAAACAGAATTGAGTTTTGGGTTCAAATGGGCCTCCTACATTCATGAAATATATAAGTTTTACAGTTGATTGATTACTGATGGAAACGAATAAAGATGGGTGATCAGTCGTGAATATATATCATCGTCCTTTTTACATACCTTACGCTTATTAAAGTAATTAGTAGTACTACTACTACAACCTTTTACTCTGATGTTGATGGCCCAAACGTGGAGGAGACTGCTCATTGATGAGCAGAGCAGATATAAATTCGTGGAGCCAGCCAGCCAGCCAGAAAGGTACTGCAACCTTTTACTCTGATGTTGATGGACCAAACGTGGAGGAGACTGCTCATTGATGAGCAGAGCAGATATAAATTCGTGGAGCCAGCCAGCCAGCCAGCCTGAAAGGTGTTGAAATAATTGGTTATGCTTGCTCTGCCTATGCTTTAATTCCCACTTACGCGTCCTTTGCGGTCCTGCTAAATTTTAACTTTGGGATATCTGTTTTGGGGTGACTTTTTTTTGTTTTGGGTTTATGCTTTTGTACAGTGTTATATATTTTGGGTGATGTTGTAATGGTACTCTGTTATTCAATAAAAGTAAATAAAAAACAAGAAACTTTGGCTGTCTCATCCTACCAGGACCCTGGCAGCCTCCATCAAAGCAAAACAAACTATATTTATCCATTGCCACCATATAAAAAAGTTTATTTCTATATATTTAATTTGTCCATCAGGCAAGTTAATTTGATAGTTATGGTGATGGATTAAAATTAACCTTCAAGTCTAAAGTACAACTGGTATAACTTGTAAGAGCTTAATGAAGATATTGTGGAGAAAAAAGAAAGTGGGCATGGTTATTTATTTATTTATTTTTTGTACTTTTAACTACGCAGGTTTATCCAATAGAAAAAGCGAGGCAAACCTAGCTAACCAGCTTCATTTCCCCTCATGAATTCAATAAAAGCACAAATGTAACAAGAAACATCAATATATATATATATATATATATATATCCATCACCATTTTCTTCGATCTACCTAGCTAATATAGCAGAGAAAGAAGACATACAAAAGCAAGCAAGCAAGAGGAAGAGCATCAGGCAAGTCTGCTAGCTGGTTTTAGTCTCTACCAATCAATGTTATAATTCTTCATTAAGTTTCTCCGACAAGTTTTAAATATATTGGTAGCTCATCTTTAGACAAAATTAATGGCTACTGCAATACACGACTATCTGTTTTAATCGACAGATATTTGCCATTATATTTGTTACCATGACAATTTAATTTATTGGTGGTGGCACAGAAATATCAATGTTTTCGATTATCGTGCAACAATAGCAGCTTGAAGAAGCAACTGGAGCCAACCAAACGTCTAGGGGCCAACCAAACGTAAGTTACTATTTACTTAGGTTTTATTGCAGCACCAAAGGCAAGTTTTCTCTCTTAGCAGAAATTTAGTATACTGTTTAAACAATTTGGTGAAAAATTCCTTTGTCAGTAACCCTTCTGTTTGGCGGTTCCCATCTTCTCATTGCTTTGCTAATTAAGAATATCTGGGATGTGTTTTAATGGATCATATATTGAGATGCATGTTTAATTCTCTATTGATGACTTGATGTTTCAATAACATTTAAAAGAAATATTAATTAATATATGTTAATTTGTTTTTTAGTTACTATTCTAATATAGATATATATTATCAGGATTCGGAATAAGAATCGGGTACGTATCCAACACCGAACTTTATGGCCTACACCTAGTAAAATACATTACAGCAAAAGCTGAAAAGAAGAGAAGCTCGAATTGCAGGACGACCATTAATACTTACAGAGTACTGAATTGAAAATGGAAATAAAAGCAACAAGGCAATGAGTCTGAACCAGGAAACAATGGTAGGAGGGAATTGATTTCTATGGTACTATATGCTCTTCCCATTGGTAGTATAAAGAAAACACTGGAATCCATTCCTTTTTTTTAAAGCTAAGAAATTAAATTATTATTTACATCTGTCTGAACTCTGAACAGTTGCATTGCACCAGCAGGAACAACAATAAGCATTGATTCAGCTTCAGGGGCGGCCCCTCCTTCCTGGAAAAAATTTGATATCTATTAATTAGTTTCAACCACTTTTGGTCCATAGTATATATATATATATATATAGATACAAGTTGAAATGAAACATTAAAAACATTTGCTTGTTATACTAACATGGACCTCGTTAAATCTCTACGTGCAGAATAAACACATGTCAAACTCACATACATCCAATAACCAAATATAAATAAGCGAAGTAAAAGCTGACTTACGATAAGAGAAAAAATAAAACCGAATCCTCTGATTATTTTTTATTTTTCCTTTGAAAATTCTTTGAACTTACATTAACTTAAGCATTAAAATACATCCCAAAAACATAACTTTGATACCCCACATTTGTTGCCTTTACAAATAGTTTTCAACTTTTACCTAACAACCCTTAAAAATTTACCCAACTCCATTCAGAAGTCATCACCATTTCTAGTGATGTACCCTACGTCCCTACCTACACCTAAGATAAATAACACTATTGGGCAGACACACCCAATTGCTTCAATGACTCCCAATTCTTCCCACGTTGCCTCATTCGTTTCCGTAGTTTGGGACTTGGATTGGGAATTTATAAGTTAAACCTACTAAATTTGTTCAATATTTTAACACAATAAGACTTCATGAACTATATATGCATGCATGACTGGATCATCAGATTAATGATTTCACATTAAAACTGTACTTGGATTAAATTGTTGTTGATGTGAACTCACTTAATTCAAATGTCAGTTTCTTTGCTTCGCTTCCTTTGACAAGCAAGTTGATAGTTCCTTTATATTTTGAGTAGGCAGATAATAATAATAAAAAATAAAAAAAAAAACAACAGAAGAGTATTGCATAAGAAATTTGAAAGGAAATCACTGATTATTTTCAGGTAAACAAGGCATTTGCACTCTCATCTCCCAAACAATCCTTTTATAACCAAAACTACCTTTGTCAATAATTCTATATATATATATATAGATAATATTCATCCAAATATATAAAAAGGAAAAGCTATCAGTTAAAAAACTGGGTATCCATTAATAGAATTTGGTTTTATTAGAAAAATAGTTCAAGGTCAGTCATGAGAACCATTTGACATAAGGCTCTCCAATGGTGGACTCGACCACATCCTTACTAGAATTCACAACATGGAAATACTCAGGGTAGTTGGTTTTTAACCATTGAAGAGAAGGCTAGCTAGTTTTTGAAAACTGAAATTTTGGGTCATTTTTAATGAATTCTTATGTGACATTTTAATTCAAAGTTTGCTTTGGCAAGTTATATTATATTATATATCTTGGGATTAATTGTCAAGACTACTTTCCTTTTGGAAAAGATCAGAAAATTACAGGATTCTATCTTTCACCTCAATCTTCTATTACTATTACAGGGATGGTGATCTTTTGAAGGTAATTTTTGACTTGTTAGGTGTATCCAAAGCTATTTATAATTATAGGTCCCATTGATGTCTAACTACTAAAAACAATATGCAATTTATCTACCTAGCCAGTTAATACCTTTTCCCTTTTATTCTACCTTTTCCCTTTCTCCCCATTTTCTTTTCCACCAATCAAAGGGTTCAAGAAAAGGAAAGGAAAGAAGGTAAACCTGTTAATATTTGCATGCCTAGCTAAGAAAAAGTAGTAAAAGCAACAGCTATTAATTAATTTCAAAACTACCAAAACAGAAGCAGAAACAAATGTTTGTTAATGGGGTGAGAGTACTCCAACTAATGCTTCAACAAAAACACATGAAACCAAGAAGGAAAAGAAATTAGACATTTTAATATAACTACTCCTACAGTAAACTCTTTAGTCTTAGACTTAGCCCTAATTAAGGTCACAAAAATGGTGAGTTCTCATTATGTTTCATCTTTGTTTGGCAAAGTCAATACCCGAACCTAGCTATTATCCTTGCAGGGTGGTGATTTTGCCTTCTTCCAAACACCACAAGGCAAGGCAAGGATCATGACGGTGCGTTCTTGACTTCTTCATATTATGTTTTTGATTTGAGGCAAACACCATTTCTTTTATTCTCAATTTTTCTTCCTCCTCCTCTTGTTCCCCATCCATCTGCAACACACAAAAAATAGGTTTAAGAGGAGGGAGAAAAAACCATTATGAACTGGGATAGATACCAATAAACTCCAAAAATAGTATAAATTAAGAGAAATTAATTAAGGTGATTGCTCACAAGGCAATAACCCTTTTCTGGTCAAGCATTATCACACATGACCGCAGCCTTGATCCTTTCAACTGTGCATTTTATTAGACTATTGACAGTAGCCACTGATCCAAGAGAGAGTTTTGCTGTTGGAACTGAATCAACTAAAATCTGGAATGCAACAGTAAGGAGGGAGCCACCAGAACCGATTTCTAGAATTCCTCCTGATCCATTAACTACTCCTGGACCACCAGGAAGTATTGCAAAACCTGATGGTAGAAGCGCAACATAATCAGGATCCCCACCACTTAAGACCACGTTCATAGCAACAATATCAACTGGGGCATAAATCACATATGATCCTGTAGCATCATTGCTGCTCTCTTGTAGTATCAACATGTTGCTTTGGCTTGAGTTTGCACTCTACAGATTATTAGTATACAATTGGAAATATTGTTAATTAGCTTAATGGATGATACATTGGTATTGAGAATTTGAGATAGGATTACCAATTAAAGATCTAAACCACATTTGCAACTTGCCAACTTACATTTACGCGCAGTAAGGAGACACAATTGCCTGGATCACGACCATTAGCTATATGAGCCATTTCTTGAACTAGACCACCATTTGAAAGGATATCCCACTATAATTAATTCAAGTTAAGAAGTGCAAATTATTAGTACAATAATCTAACAGAAAAAAAAAAAAAAGTGCTACATGTATGGTTAAAGATCTTGGAATTAATTGCATGGTTCCTTAAGACTAAGGACATAAGAATGCAATACCATTCTTGTGGGAAGGTAGAGGAAATATCGAAATGCATGACTGGCATAAGGAAAATACGTTAAGTGCGATGTATGATGATTGATCTTGAATTCAAATCAATGATGTGGACAAAAAATATTGAAAAAGTTTTTCAATCATCCAAAAAGAAAATGTTGACTAAATGGTTGAATTTTCCCAAGTCCATGCCTCCTTTTATCTAACAAAGCGAACAACTTTAGTACTATGTGGTCCCTTTTTCTTTGCTGCTACAAGTGGTGACAGAAGCAACTGTACAAATGCTTAATTGAAAAGCTTGATGATTATGTTGGTTTACCTCACTTCTAGAATTCTCATCCCGTAGGAAATCAAAAACCCTCTTTGGTGGGACTGGGATCCAGAAGGAAGTTGCAGCACTTAGCACAATACCAGGAGGCCTGCCTGGATCATCCGTACTCTTCCTGGTCATTACCCTGACATCATCAGAACCTGTTGCTGATAAAGTTGTCCAAGCATGAGCAGTAGAAGCACCAACGCCGGTACAGAAGCTAGTCACCATCCTCTCTGCCAACTTCAACATACTCTTCCTTCCTTCTGGACTTGTTATAACTGCAGAACAAGAATTGAAATGGTAACATAACTGACAATTTATCACCTTGTAAAAGGTTTCTCAAGGAGAATAAGAAAAGGGGTTAATATATATGCTTTTACCGCATAGATCCCCTGCTGGAATGTTACTGGCCATTGAACTTGCAAGACGTTCACACTGTCGATCTAATGTAGCCACCCAACGTTTTGCACCGAAAGCTAGACCAGAATTAACTAATGGTCTGTATATGTTATGGACAGCTCTATCATCCACTTCTACATGCTCAACCCATATAACCTGAAGTATAATGAAAACATGAGATGATTAAATGAAGATTATTTTGCCTGCTATAGACAGGGAATGAACAGGGGAATCTACACTAAAGGCTAATTTACCTTTGAGTACCCATTTGCTAATTCTTGGATCAAACAACCTGACGGCCTTCTTCTACACTTGGACATTGGACTCGGGCGTAAATTATCCAAGGAAACATCAACCACTGCCCAAGTTCCGTCAGTGTGCTGCTTACAATACCTCACGAAATAATTCTCCCGAGTTGGTACAAGTGGTGAAGGGACTTGAAACTCAGCTGTCATCTGAAATTAATGCAGGATGTTAGGTATGCTTTCAAAAGCTAAAGGAAGAAAATGCATGCCCTCTAGTAGTACCTTTCCAATTACTACCAGAATTTCATGCATGACAAAATTATTAGATTGAAAGTATGGTTTTGAAAAGAAAAACATTTTTGAACTACTAATTAGTACCACTTGCAAGGCTCCATTGTAGTTTCCTGCTACTCCAGTTGATAGGACTTCTAAAGTCATAGCCCTTGAAACAATACCGCAAAACACACTAGACCATTGATTCTGAAAATCAATTATTTGAATCAGAAATAATTGGGGGTGAATCTCTAAATATTTATAAAATGGATCCAAACTTCAAAAGAAAATCCTACCACATCCATGAGAATCTCAACTAGGTTGACATGATTCATAATAACAACAGCAGATTCCCTTGAAGCTTCAGATCTCAACCCCAAAGGTTTTGGTCCAATACCCCTAGGGAAAGTTCTCAAGTATTCATCTTCATTCAAAACATCTGTAGAATTCTCTCCAGGAACCCATAAAGGTTCCCCAGATTGGGCCATTCTGATTAGTTCTTCCATTGCCGCAACAGCAAGCTCAACAATCATAGGCTTATCTGCTTCTGTAGGCCCAGAGGCAGACCTTAGCAGATCACCACCACCATACATCTCTCCTACAAACCCTGATTGTGTTCCAAAATTGATAGCTCCAAGATCAGGAGAACGTGAATGTAAATGAGAAGAAAGGTGAGGAAAGGAAGTCAAAGGCTTGCCGACATATTTAGCAGCTATTCCAGATATCCTATCAATCTGTAATAAAAGAATACAAAAATTTATTAAGCATCAAACTAAGTAACTTGACAATAACAAGGGACGTGTTTAACGTTTTCCAATCACCTCTTCCTTTAACCGGGCATTTTCTATTCTCAAATGCTGCTCATCAAATGACATCTCTCCAAGAGCAGCTGGGCCTCCACAGTTGGGGCATGTAGCATTGCTAAGAGCTTCCTTGTACCTATTGTTCTCAGCACGGAGTTTTTCATTCTCAGCCTTCAATATAGCATTTTCATGGCGTTCATGTTGGGCCTGTAATGAAGGTGAAGTTTAACAGTTAAGCTAGGAACTGCTGCACATAAAAAACTTACTACATAAAACAAAAATCTTACATAGAAAATAAGTATAAATACTTATAGAAAGCACCTGGTTTGCACACTCTATATATGGAAGTATACCTTCATTTGGGTGCGCTTGTTTTGGAACCAAAACTTGACTTGTAGAGGTTCTAACCCTAGCTCGCGGCTGAGTTCCTTCCTTTGCTTGTCATCTGGGTGAGGGCACTCTTTAAAGAATCTGAGAAACAAAGTTTCAAAAACCCAAAAGAATCAATTCTCCAAAGAAGAACGAGCTTCTTTAATATGTCTCTCACTCTCATCTCTAATTTCTTGTATATAGACAACCAATGGAACACTAGACATAGAGAAAAAGACTTACGCTTCCATCTCTTGGATTTGACGCTGGGTATGGCGATGGTAACGCTTCTTTTTGGGGCGCTGGTTAGGATCCTGATCATCTCCCGAGGGAGCATCCATTTCAGTACCTGATTTAGTCTCATAATCATCGTCCCTGATCGTCCCCATTAGTTCACTTTCAGAGGTCTTATGGGTCATGTCGAACATATTGGGACTGTCAAATAGGTTTGGGCTGAACATGTCAACAAATTGCTCAACTGTCGAAGCTATGGATTTTTTCGGTTCTGCCAAGAGAACATACAAGTCAAGCTGACTAATAAGGGGAAAAAAGGCGGAGAAAGAAACTGTAGAACAGTGAAAAGGAATAATAAACAAAGTGCAGAGGCAATATTTTCTGTAAGCCGGAGAATGAGACTAGAGACCATATTTTCTTTAGCTGTGCATTCTCAAGACCTATATGGCAGCAGGTTCTAGCATTATGCAAAGTGCAGAAGCAAGTAACTGGCTGGAGTTCAAATGGACTGCAAACAAACTCAGCGGCAAAGTATTGATCTCTATTATTCTGCGTCTCGCCTGGAACGCATATGTGTATTTGGTTTGAAAAAAAAGTAATAACAAGCTGTACAAGCAGGCTGAAGGGACTAGTGATTGCATGGTAGAGCATATCAGAAACATTGTTTCCATTCGTTTGTATAGATAGTTCTTGATTTTGTAAATTTAGATCTCCTTAACAGTTGGGGTCTAAATCCTTCCAATTTTGACTAAACTGTACAGTATCATGTATTTTTTGTAACAGTTTGCTGCTTTCTTGGGTAATAGAAACTTCTACTTATCCAAAAAAAAAATAATAAACAAAGAAAAAAGCAAGTAAAAAAAAAGTCAAAACCAGTGCATATTGCATAATGATAATGGAAAACACTTCGGGGACAGTACGTGATTCCCAAGGAGAATCATGGACGTTCCTCCACCACATATTTTCAAAATGAAAATCATAATTTTACTTGATGAGCGAGTCCAGTTTGTTGCTTTAAATCATGTGGTTTTTGTTTGTCCGTTATTCGGACCGTTAGGAAAGTAAGGTCCTTGCATAATAACTCGAAGCGTATAAACTTTTTAGGGCAAGTAAACCATGGAGAGAGAGAGCTGTAAACCATATACCATGTCTCTCATTCTAAGAAAAAGTTTAAGTTCATTTATCGAGAAGGATTTATTTATTTATTTATTTATTTATTAAGACCAAACTTAAACTATAGCCAAGCTCAAAATAAACATTTATTTAATTAAACTACTAGTATCTAATTAAGTTAAAGTTAATTTTAAAAAATGGGGTAAGATGTAATAAGTATATATTAAAAGGATAAAAGTGATGAATTAATCAAAAGCTTACCCTAAAATGTGACTAAATATAAAACTGAAACTCGAAGATTAACTAACCCTGCATTTGGTTTTGCGCCTTAGAAGAGGGATGCAGATATTTGTCAAGACCTTGTGACTGGGAAAACTATCACCCTGGAGGTTGAGAGCTCAGACACGATTGACAATGTGAAAGCAAAGATTCAGGACAAGGAAAGGATTCCTACAGACCAGCAGAGGTTGATCTTTGCTGGGAAGCAGTTGGAGGATGGTCGAACTCTAGCTGACTACAATATCCAAAAGGAGTCCACTCTGCATCTTGTCCTTCGCCTCCGTGGTGGTTTCTGATTTGGTGTCTCTTATAATATTGCCTTCGGTGTCTGGTTGTTTTCGTAAAAAAAAAAAAAAAATTCCATGAACTTGTTTGTGTTTTGCCGTTAAAGTGACAAAAGCCTCTATTAGTTTGAAAACTCTTTTAAGATCTTGTGTTTTGTAAGATAATGATGCTTTGTGGTGCTGAAATGGTTAGAGATCCACATCTTAATTACTATATTGAATAAAGTTTGATATTGCTCAAAAAAAATAAAACTAAGAATAGCAGCAAAAAGGGAGAAAATCAGGTAATTACCTTATTGATTGTTGGCAAAGGGGAGTGAGAACTTAGAGCAACAACTTTCTCGTCTTAAACGTGGTGGTTAAGTCACTTACTGGAAACATCATCTTTGGAGATAGATAGGTAACTAATCACCTTTAAAACCCTAACCAGAAGTACACATATTTCTCTCTTCCTTGTTAGGTTTTGGCTTTGGAATCCTATATTGGAGGTTTTTGGGTTGATTTTAATAGATTCTCTGGTTTTCTCTGGGCTAAGCTAATGGGATTATTCCAAGTTACAAAAGAACAGAAATGATTATGGTTTTAGTCTACCAAAAAGTCTTCAGCTTTATTACGTGCCAAAAGACTGGACATAGAAAAAAAAAATAGCAGAGTTGACACTGAGAAACCCCTTTGACGCACCAATTATCAAAACCTCCCAAACCAAAGATTGTAACGCTCAACTAAGATATACTAGAGTATCCTATTAAACCCCTTTTGTACTCTCTCTTTCTCAGCAAAATAATAAAGGAAAATTTTCTTCAAACGAGAAAAACTAAAAACAAGGTAGCTAGAAGAGATATGAAAGAGAGAATGAGAGAATATTCTTGTAAGTTATAAACATAGATATACTTGTAACAAAATGGTCCAGGGAAAGAAAGAGGTTTGGCCCGTTTGGGAGTTAACTAGGCTTTGGGCGCAAAAACTCAAGCAAAACCTTTGAGCTTTGTTGAGAGAGATTAATGAAAGAAGGTTTAGAGTGGGTTTTTAAGTTTAGGGTCACCGGAAAAACCACCTCTAGGTTAAGAGGAGTGGTTCTGACAGAGACCTACCTTATGAAGGAGAGAGAGAAAGAAAGAAAAGAAGGGAAAAACAAAGAGAGAGAGAGAGAGAAGGACGGAAGGTGAGAAGAGGGAAAAGAGGAGATAAAATCAAGAGAGAGAGAGAGGTTTGAAGTTTGAAGAGGGGTGAGACTTAAGAGGAAATTGAAGAGAAGAAAGAGCTAGCTAGGTGGAGAGGATGTGGCAGCTAAGGAGTTATTGCAGAGGAAAGGGTGCAATAGCATTTATGGATGGTGAGAGGTGTAATTGCAAGAGAGAAAGATAAAGGCATCTTCCCTTCCCTTTGTTTAAATTTACTTGCAAGAGTGTGGTGACTGGTGACTGGTGTGAATTACGGTTCTTTGGCTCCAAGCTTTCACCTAGTTTCACTGTCACTGCTTCAATA
The DNA here is from genome assembly GCA_030761205.1 of Fremontodendron californicum. Lineage (NCBI taxonomy): Eukaryota > Viridiplantae > Streptophyta > Magnoliopsida > Malvales > Malvaceae > Fremontodendron > Fremontodendron californicum. Next base: position 901,805 of record JAULJL010000027.1, read on the forward strand.
TTAATGATAGGGTTTTTTTTTTTTTTTTAATGATAAGCATATAAATATATTAGATATACAAATTAATAATCTACATTTTTGTCCACTCTTTTTTGCATAATATAAAAATGATTAATGTCTCACAAATAAAATTTAAAACACTTTGATTTTTAGTTTTGGAATTATTTTCATTACAATTTGTTTAGTATTTATATATACTAGTTTATGCTATATGTATTTTGCACGTGAATGATATAATAAGTCAATATTATAAAAAAATTTGCCACTTAACATTGATTTTGTTGAGTGACAAAATTCAATCAAAAATTAAAATTTAGTGACAATATAATTCAATCAAACAACAATTAAGTGACAAAATTTAATATTGAGTTAAAAGTATAGTGGTAAATTTATCTTTATAATACCTAAAAGTACAATAACAAATATCAATCAAAGTAAAATATAGTGTCAAATTTCAATATCCAACTACAGTATGATGGCAAATTTGCCCTTTAACCCAATATTATAACAAAGCTTACCAAAATTATGTAAAAGATTATCAAAATTATATTAAAGGTTACCACAATTGTATCAAAGGTAACCAATATTATATCAAATGTTACTAAAATTGTATTAAATGTTATCAAAATCATATCAAACATTATTAAAATTATATTAAAGATTATCAAAATCATATCAAATGTTATCAAAATCATATCTAAAGTTATTAAAATCATATCAGAGGTTATATTATATATAATATATAAAAGATTATGTATTTATTATAACGTATTATATATTTATGTTAAAATTATTCATGTCTAAGATAATATATATTTTTGTAATTTAACATAATTTTATGATCCAAGTATCCTATCTTACTACCAATTTAATCTTAATTATCGTATTTGGTTATATCTTCACATATCGATTCTCGTCAAGTAAATAATGCTTTAAAATTTTTCGTGACCTAATAGCTAGGTAAATAAGATTTTGATTCTTAACTAATAAATATTTTTCTAATATTATTTCAAAATATTATTATTATTAACATAAAATTTGAAAGTGTTGTTCTCATAATTTTTTTAATAAAAAAGAAAATAGATAAGTAAAAATTAGTAAATTTTTAATTTAAACAAAAAAAATTATCCATTGAGAAAAGTTTATTCTAATAAGGATTTTAATGTTTAAAATAAAAAATAGTGAATATTTTATTAATTTAATAAAATATTTATAAATAATTAATTTAATAAAATATTAAGGACATATATATCATTCACTATTTGCACTTTTGGAATTAATACTTTCCTCTATAGTATTGATATGAATTTAGAATCATTATGAGATTATGTAAATTTGAAGGAGAAACACATTGAATTTTTTTTTTTGGCATAATATTATTACTGATATATATATTATATAATTATATAAATGTGTATATATTTGATTTATGTTAATTAAGAGATGAGTCAATGTGTCACTAATTAATTTTTCAGTAATTAAATAGCTTAAACTAATGAACTGTTTTTGGACTATTAAAAAGGAAAAAAATAATAGGAAAAAAAATAGCACCCAGCAAATTACTATAGCTGCTGGTAGAAGAACTGAAATTTCATTTTTATCCAAAAAGGGAAATTTAATAGCAAGATAATTTGATCAGCTGGGACAAAACGAAACTCCTAAAGAAATGAATGATAGAGAAATCCATGATGCTGTAATTAAATTTCTTTTGGAAATTGAAATTTAGAATTCAAGTATTACTTATACTTCATTTCTAGACATGTTGAAAGATCGGGTAGCCCGTCCGACCCAATAAATTCGACTCGTAGTGGATAGGGTCTAGATAGAATTTTTTGTGTTCGACTCGAATCACGGTTCACTTAATAAAAAATTTTTATTTAAATTTAATTATAAAAATAAAATTTTTATTTTTTATTAATACTTGAATAGTATACCGAATCAGGCTCGAGTATAGGAGATGAAATTTTTTTGAGCCGCAACCTATCCCATGAGCAAATCTATTCATTCCCATATTGGATATGTAACTGTATTCACTAATAATTTATCATTTCTTTCTTTAGATAAAAATTATATATAGGTTATGCCAAAAGAAATATTTATCACTTTTCCTATGCATATATATAGAAAACAAATCCTATATCTACCCAAAATGTCTTAATTAATAAATTTACCAATTATGTATAAATATAATTATTTTTTACCAAAATCATGAGATTCTTACAAATACAAAACTATAATAATTGCTTACCAAAATAACACAAATATTAGAGTATTAATATATATCACTATACATATATATATATATATATATCGTATGTTTATATTTTAATATTTATACGTATGTATGATTGGTTTGATTGTCATAACAAATAGTTGTGAAATTATGTTTGAAAAGATGTTTTCATAAGTTGTGTTGGCTAAGGATTTTATACATTTTTGTGAGATTATTATTAATTCATATTATCAAACAATTAAAAAAACCATTGATTTAAGAAGCCTTTTTCTTTTTTCACAAACACTTAAATTGCTTTTAACATCTGACACCTTCATATTATTATGTAAGCTACCAACTTTATGTACAATATGGCTACATCATCCTTTTTAAGTATATATGTTCCTAACTCAGCCTAATTACATTTTCTCTTTCCCATTCCTCTCAATCTTCCATTCAATGTATGTATTGTGTCTGAAGAATACACCCTCTGTCTCTGCATATATATTCAGAGAAGCACTCTATATTTACTTCTATCATTCTTCCCTTGCTTTTGCATGCCTACCAAAATCTATGGTGCAATTCTTATATAATTTTCAGGAAAATTTAATTATATCTCTTTCTTAGATATATATGTATAGCTCATTTTTTATACACTGATAGTTGAATTTTTTAACTCCACAATCGGGGTTAAAAAATTGTCAATATCTTATTTATTTTTTAAATTAAATTATTTATTTTTTAAATATACCCTAAGAGGTATGTATTATCCTATTAACTTCGTTTGTTAAGTTTAAAAATTTCACTGATGATGGATGGGATAATTTCTCATATATATATATATATATAATCATATCCGGTCTAAATTAATTCAAAGTTCGAATTAACCATATGTGAATTTATTTATTTTTTTGCACTAGAAAAAGTGATTTTCGCCATCATGCTATAAATATATATATATATATATATATATCATGACAATATTTTAATTATAAAATATGAAGTTTGTGATTTGCTAGTAAAAGTACAAACACATGCATAGAAACAGGTACAAGAGAAAAAAATAAAGGGGTTTTGCTATAATATTGTCTATCATTATTATACCATTTGGGTTGCGAATTCAGAATGTTTAAAAACATGTCAACCAACTTATTGTCCTGGCTTTAACTCAGATGTCACTTCTCCTTTGATATTCAACTATATATGTACCCAAGATTTTATTTTATTTTTTTGTTTTCGGTTAGTTGTTTATTTACATTTTTTGTCTACGGAAAAAAAAAATGGAAACAGGATTTGTAATTAATATTCTTTTTGGGGCATGCAGGTAAGTGACATTATAGAACAACAATATTTACTTTTGTAAGTGGTATTTTTTCAATTATGGTTAGCGATGAAAATGAAATGATAGGTGGATGAACCACCCAAATTTCGTCCATACAATTCTTCAATGTGTCCATACCCTAGCCAAAGAAAGTTACCTAACTACACATATATTATCTTTCATATAATTTCTCTAATAATATCAAATAATTCTTTTTTTTTGGGTCCTTAATTTCCTTGATGAGACATGAATCCGTACATGATATATATAGCTAAAATCTTTAGCCCCCACACAAGATCTGGAATGAAGCATTGTCTCATTTCCTTCCCATATTTCTTGCTTCAAATGTGACCCACTGTTAAGAGCAGTCTCTCTTCTTTTTAAGTGGAAGAAGAATTCATTAGTTTTATGGATTTTTCAAATGCTTCGGCCCCCATGTTTTCAATAACAATGGCCTTAATTATTTTAAGTTTTTATTGATGAGTTTTCATGACTTTTGCATTTGATAAATCAAACATTTTTAGCCATATGTGATAAATTTAATTCCATGTGCCCCCCCCCCCCCTTTCCTATCATTAATGCATTGTTTGAAATGAGTTCGTGCTTTATTTGATGTGTCGAAACCTAGTAATCACATGCAAACCATTTTGTCGGATTGTGACAGTTAGATCTTTTGGTTGTATCATTTATAGTCTTTTGACTATTGTTCATATTCGTCTAATAAAATTATTTTTGGTTGAGAAAAAAAAAAAAACTATGACATGTATAATAAGTTTTTTTATTTTTTTTTTTAAAATCAAGAATATTTTGATTTTTTTTAGTCTAATCTTTTTCTTGAACGAATTTTAAAAATGATGCACATAGAATCTGTTCGAGTCTATAAGAAGATTATTATTTTTTTTTGTATAAAAGAGGTAGCAACTTAGTGATAAAAAAAATGATTGTAAATATTAAAAATTCAAACTTCAAATTTATTGAATGTCAGTTCTTGAAGCTTATGCATAAACCAACTAAGATTCTGGCTTTGTTCTTTTTTCCTTTCTAGTTTCTTACCTTTCTGCTACGATAAATCTCACAGCAAGGAAAAAACTTGATGATAAATCAATAGAATTGATCTAGTAGAGTGAATCCGTGGCTGTGGTGTGTGTGAAACCTTTACTGAAATGTTTCCCTTCTCATCGTCAGAAAGGAGAACCGTTGTTTTCAAAAGAAATATATCATGCCAAAAGGATTGAATCAGGCTCATATAGTCATATTCAAACTCTTTTTCTTGAAAGTTGGGTCGAGAAAAAAAGAAATGAAGGGTTCAAAAACGTGAAGCGCGGTTTGGTGAGCTAGCACTGCAGGATATTTATTGAAGAAACAAAAACTTGTCTGAGTTTTCAATGTCCATACTACCCTACCCTGAAATTTCCATTTATTATTAATTATCTCCCTCAATCTCCATTGATTAGCTTCACCAGAGCTCATTCGACTATAAGCCTTTGGTTCTGGTAATGAGATAATGAATTCTTTAGCAATTTGAGAATATGCTATTGCTACCTCGATCCCTCAAACGGTTAAGGGAAAATTATTGCAATTTTTTACGGCCCTGTTGGGAAGCAAGAACCCATAGTGGCTGAACTCTTACCTCTTAAGATGGCTTTGGAGGTATTTTTACAGTCTTATTGGAAGAACAAGGGGAGCTTAATTATCGAATCAGACTCTGCAAATGCAGTTAACTGGTGCTCAAAAGTGGATTCTCGCCCATGGAAATTTTGGGACATTTGTTCAAAAATTGATTCATTGGTGAGTCAATGTGGTGAGGTGAAATTCAACAATATATACTGTGAAGCAAATGAATTGGCCGATACATTAGCAAAGGCGGGAGTTGATCGTTCAAACACGTTTTTTTTTTTTTTTTTTATAAGTGATTTGATTTCATTATCCCAAAAAAAGCAGACATTACTGCTACAGTACAATTAGAGTATAAGCAACATATAAGCAGTACAATCCAAAGTCTCTTACAAGCAAATACGTTTTTACTGTCTGTCGGATCATGCATAACACTAGGACATCACATATATTCATATTAACTTCATCATAAGTACTTGAAGCTCAAACCCTAGCAAAGTAGGGAAGAATCTAAATAGGCCAGTTTGGAGGTTGCATGATAATTGATCCAAAATAAATGTTTCACCATACTTCAATCAACGCTCAAGTATAGCTTAATAAAGATTATTTAAAGCAACACACCAACTTCCTTTATTATCAATGACAACTATTTTGGTGAATCAACAACTTTGATTTCTAGTATTAATTCTTACTGAATAAATGTACCCCGTTTTGTACAAACTAAAAGGTTCCCCGGCCGGGCAGTAATTGTAACCTGTTTTTTTTCTTTCTAAATTTACATATACCGAATAAGCGCTCTGGGGTTTGGACCAAAATATGGAGATGTTGCAGCTGCTACTACTAGAACCTTTCAACTTGAAGATTTTTAACACGTTCACTTTTCCATGCAAGATCGTTGATGAAGTAAAATTGAGAATCCCACTTAAGAAATCGTTCAAGAAATTAAGATCGGCGGCCAACTTGTGTGCAAAGATGATAACTGTTGTGCTAATGTTATGCTTTGATCGAGCTGAGATCAAGTCATTTTCGGTTGGAGCTTCAGCCACTATATAAATTCCCAATGATAATTTATATAAGCTGTACTATTCTTGTACTTATAAAAGCCTCCCTAATTTGGGTTATACTTAAACTTATTGATTAAGGCAATTATTTTTATAAAATGACATCCAACAAATTTGAATTCGAATTTTAGTATCTACAAGCCTTCTCTATTTTTAAATTGTGATTTTCTTTGTAAAAAAAAAAAAATAAAAAAATCCATGATTTGGATTATCAACCGTGACTACTAATCCCATTGAAACGTTTATATCTGGAAACTGGAATAATCACCAAATGAATGCTTTCAAGGGTAACAGGTAGGGCTGAGCAAAAAAACTGAAAAAATCGAAAACCGATCCGAACCGTAGTGTTCGGTTCGGTTTCGGTTCGTTTTTTTTAATTCGGCTAAAATTCGGTTCAGTTATTAGTTCGGTTTTTTCAGTTCAGTTCGGTTTTCGGTTCATAAGTCCAAAAACCGCAATTAACTGAACCGAACCGAATTCTATTTTTTAATTGATTTTTTAATTATTTTTTTATTTTTATAATATAAAAATAAATATTTTATTTCTAAATTAGTGAAAAAAAAATAAAAATACTATAAAAAAAAAGATAATTTTTAAAAATTTTAAAAACTAAGATACTTTTATTGTGGAAATAGCATGTTAGGCATAAATAACCTATTAAAATAGCATGTAATAAAGTCCAAATTTTCAAAAGCCCAAAAAGCCCAAAATAATATGAAAAACCGATAACCGAACCGAGATACGACGGTTTGGTTATAACCGATCTTTTGGCTATTGCGGTTTGATTTCGGTTACCCATTTGAAAAAATCGAATTCTTTGATTCAATTTATAAAACCTGAAATAACCGACCCGAACCGAACCGAACTCACCCCTAGTAAGAGGGTGAAGCACAAGGTAAGGTAACTAAAAGCACTACGACAATGATGAACAAAATCGCTGACTGCACAGCAGATTTTCCATTTTCCCATGAATTCAAATTGTTTCTATAATTGGAACAGTTCATGAGTTCGATCTATTTACTTTAAAGTATTTAGGTGAAACGATGAATATAATCGGTTAAAGTATTTAGGTGAAACGATGATTATAATCGGTTAAAGTATTTCGATAGTTCATATACTATAGTCAAAAGTGCATTTTAATCTTATACTATAAAAGTGAGTAATTTAATCTTTACACGTTTGAAATTGATGCAAATAAGTAAAATTAGTAACAGTGTTAATGAAAAATCGTCTAAATGCTGACGTGAACATGCGAAACTGACATAATAGATGACTTAAAAAAAATGATGACATGTTAAATTTTTTTACTCAGGTGAAATTTAAAAACTGACAGAATACATGACTTCGAAAGAAAATAATGACATGTTTTTACGGATAAGGGAAGAATTTGAGTAAAAAAAATTATGTTATTCTAAATTTTACTGGAGTAAAAAAATTTGATACGTCATCATTTTTTTTCAAGTCATCTTTTTTGTCAGTTTCATGTACATGTCAGCATTTAGATGATTTTCTATTAACACTGTTACCAATTTTACTTCTTTGCACCAAATTCAAACGTATAAGAATTAAATTACTCACTTCTATATAGGAACTAAAATGTACTTTTGAATATAGTATAAAAATTATTTAAGTACCGAATATAATCATATGATTAACAATTTGCCGAATACTTTCATAAAAAGGTGGGGAATCGATGAACAATGGGGATTGTTAATTTCAAAGTGAGCATGGCCGACGATTTGAGTATGTTTATAATGTGATTGCCTCATTGTTGGTTTTTTTTTTTTTTTTGCCACAAAGATGAAAGCAATGTAGTCGTTAGAATTTTTAGATTTTATAAATCAAATTAACATAATAATACATACTTTTTAAATATACTTAAAAAAAATATTTTAAAAATTAATTAAAAAAAAGATATTTTATAAATTTTAAATTTTAAATTTCGCTGTGAATTTATGAAATACAAACGGTTTAAAATATATACATTAATTATGTATGAACTATGGAAACGGTTTAAACTTTAAAGTATACATTAATTACCTTGTACGGACATCTTTCATTATTGTCATTATCATGCTACATGACAAATATAAGTTTTGTTGAATACTTTATGGAAATATATGATCTTGTTGAATTTTAAGAAAATTTTAAAATAAAAATGTGGAACAAAAAAGAAAAAAAAAATTCAATCCTTGGAGAATTTTTTATTTTTTCAAAACTCAAACTAGCATGTAAGGTGGAGAGTTTAATAAGATATATAAGCCACACTCAAATACAAGAAGTAAGTAATGCGAGATTTTTGATACCTATCTCGACAGATACCTAATGAAATCGGCGTAAAACAGACAACTCAACGGAACAAGCAAGGAACCTAGCTCTCTCATATCAAGTTAAAGAAACTCAAAAACAACCTCAAAAATTAGCTTGTAAAGAGAAGAGAGTCTAATAAAATATATAAGCCATACTCAAATATAAGAAATAAGAAATGTGAGATTTTTGACATAAAGAATTACAATTTCACTCATTTTATTAAGAATTAATGCATGCCATCAATACAAAAACAAAAAAAAAATTAAAATACTAAATGAGCCCTGAATTTTTTTAAAGTACACTTTTATATTTTTATTATTTTTAAATAAAGCATTAACTTTCAATTTATATCCAAATAAAATTTTATTTCGAACAAAAAAATTTTATTTCTTGAAAAAAAAAAAAGTTAGTACAAATTAAAGGTTTAATGATTTATTTAGGTATAAATTAAAGATTAAAAAATTATTTGAGTGTGATAATAATATTAAAATTTAGGGTTTTTTTTGTTGCTTTAGCTTAAAAAAACATGAAAAAAAAAAAAAAAAAAACTTATGAAGTCGTAGTACAAATTATGTAGCTGCAAAGGACTGTTTCTCAAAGAGAAACCTTGTTTTCTGAAATGGAGACAAATTTAGATTAGTAGTTTAGAAGTGCTTTAAAGTGATTACTCATTCACTGTCTTATTAAACAAAGTATTTGGTTGACTTTAATTTAGGATAAATTTGAAAAAGATACCATTAACAATACAATAATTATTATATGATATAATGAGTAAGAATTATTTGAAAAATAAAAATAAAAAATTATTAATAAAAAAATTGTAAAGACAAAATTACTCTTGATAAAAAAATATTTTCCTCCTTTTTTTTTTCTTTTTTTTTAATTAAAAATAAATTTTTTTGAAAATAAATTTTTTTTAATTTTAAAAAATCAATTTTTAAATTTTTAAAATTTTTTATTTACTTTTTTAATTAAAAAATTTTAAAAAATAAAATTAATATTTCTAAAATTAATATTTCTTTATTTTTTTAAATTTCAAAAATATATAAATATTTTATTTTTTAAATTTATTTTCAATTAAAATTTTTAAAAAATAATATTTTTTTAATGGAAGAGAAAGGAAAAATAAAATTTTTTTATTAAAGATAATTTTATCTTTAAATATCTTTTATAATAATTTTTAATTTTTCTTTTTCAAATAATTTTTATTTATTAAATCATTTAACAATCATGTACTTAATAAGAGCATGTTTTTATATTTACCCTTTAATTTACACCTTTACTTTTTAAAAATTTCTATATTGCCAAATATAATACTACTAACCCCAACGACGTTATAGGAAAAAGTTTTTCCCTGTAGAGAGATTCTTTTACATCGCAAGATTCTGCCCTAGCTAGCTACCATACTTCCCATGTTTTTGTTTTTGAATTTTTTTTTTTTTTTTTTTAATTTGAGAATGAAAGATTCCATCTTTACTCTTTTAAGTAGGAGAATATGTACCCATCATTGAATCAAAAAATCGGGTGCCATACTTCTCATGTTTCGTCTTTCTCTTCATGTCAATATATTTTTTTTTAAATTTAATAATGTTAAAATAAAATTATATAATGAATATAATATAAAAAAAATTAAAATATAATATGATACGAAAAAAGTTATTCATATCTTGATTCTTTCTCATTACTCCATAGGAAGCAATGAAAAATTCACTTATATTTGATTTTAGGAGAGAAAAAAAATTAAATTCTGAAATTAGATAAAATAAATCACGTGTAAAAATAAAACTGTTTCACTAGAAAATGATTAGTTATATATAAACATAGTACATTGGGCCTAAAATGGGCTTTCAAAAGCCTTTTTGTTAGGGGCTTCCGACAGTGAACTGACTTTAGGCCCAAACCTTACTCTTTTATCAATATTACGGCTATATACGTACCTTTCTCTGCTAATATCGGCTGAAGTCGAGAGAAATGACATGGATTTATGAAACTAAAAATAAAATTTGAACTATGAAATGTTTACAATTAACTCTAGCTTCTGTCTGTAATGTTTCCCTAACGAATAAATGATGAGTAAGTAATACTAATGGAAGAAACAAAAACCTGAATCCATTCCTCAGTTGTGAATTAATTTCTATCAAGAACAAGAAGTTCATGATTGTGCAAAGAAGTAGTAGCAGCAAATTCACATTGAATTGGTTTCCACTTCTAATTGGAATACGTGTAGGAAGTGCACACTCTTCCCCATTGAAAAGGACCCTTGAATGAAATCCATCTCCTTTTGCAGTATTTTTTTGGATAAGTAGTATGAATTCCATTTATCCAAAAAGCAGTGAAACTGCTACAATGAAACATATACAAATATAGAGTTTAGCAGTTCAACAAGAAATGTTCAGTTTCCAAGTATTACAAAGTGCAATGTTAACAGAATCCAGTTTAACTTGGTGGAGATCATGCAAGCGTAGAACAACTGTTTCACGGATGAATTCTAAGAGCCTGTCCTCTGTGGCTTCAGCTTGGCCATACAATCTATTGTTTCTTTCTCTCCAAACTAAATAGATCAAAGCATTCCAAGCAATACGGATGATGACTGAAAGCAAGGATCGACCTCTCAGTTTACTGACCCAACTCAGCTCCCCTTCCCAGCTGACAACCCTCCTCCGAATGCTGCAAAGTTCCAAAACTTGCTGCCAAATCGATTTGGAATATCTGCAGCAGAAGAACAAATGGTTCCTTGTCTCCCTTTCTTGGTGGCAAAAGAGACATGTCTCCTCAATTTGCATCTCCCACGACACAAGTCTATCCTTAGTAGGTAATCGATTAAGGATTGCCATCCAAGCTATAAACGTATGTTTGGGAATGAGGAATTTAAACCAGAGAAGTCTATGCCATGAAACCTTCTCCTGTTTTGGCCTAATTTCACCCCAAATAGCTGCGACAGAGTACTTGACACCAGGGAAAGGCCAAGTGATGCCACTGCCATGCTGCCTAGTAACTCAAGAAGCAATTGGCCTTAACTGCAAAAGCTTCCTCCAGCTCCAACTACTACCATTGGGAATAGGAATCTGCCATATATCCCTTCCCTTTAGCACATAAACCTCAATCCATGCAATCCAAAGCGAACCTGCTTTCATCAGCACAGACCATAGGTTCTTGAGGATACATGCTCGGTTCCAAGTGAAGATGTATTTGATTCATAACCCTCCCTCAGACTTGGCTCCAGCTAACTTTAGCACCTCTTGCCGACCCATCCTTCCCCTTCCAGAGGAAGCTCGAACATATTTGGGCGAGCTTCCTAAGACAATGCTTAGGAAGAATAAAATGCCTGCACCAGAAATTCTGCAAGTTAAACAGGACAGACTGGATTAGTTGAAGTCTCCCAGCATAGGACAGAAGCCTTGCAGCCCATCCATTCACTCTAGCACGAACCTTGGCAATCAATGGCTCGCAGTCCCTCTCAGTCAGCCTTCTGGTAACCAGAGGCACCCCCAAATACCTAACAGGAAGCATGCCAATTTTAAAACCAGTTGTCACTCGAACATCCTGCAACTCCTTACTGCTCATACCAGATGAGAAGAATTCACTTTTTGCATTGTTAAGTTGTAATCCAGACCAGCAATAAAATTGGCTCAAAACCATCTGTATGCCCTTGACAGAATCAATTTTGCCTTTGGCAAAGATCAATAGATCATCTGCAAAACTTAGATGCGTAAGATTAAGCTTCTTACATTTTGGGTGGTGCTGGAATACTCCAGACCTTGCTGCAGTGTCCAGCAGCTTGGACAATACATTCATGGCAAGAACAAAGAGGTATGGGGAGAGGGGATCCCCTTGCCTAACACCTCTAGCTCCCCTAAAAAAACCCATCAAACCACCATTGATGCTTATTGATAACCTGGGAGTGGTGAGGCACCTTTCAATCCAAGAGATAAGCTGGCTAGGGAGACCCAATGCTGCAAAAACAGCCAAGATGAAGTCCCAGCTCAGGGAATCAAAAACCTTCTGCAAGTCAATCTTGATAGCTCACCTAGGTGACATGGTTGATCTTCCATAGCCCCTGACCAATTCTTGAGCCAGCAGAACATTGTCAGTAATGCAACGACCAGGAACAAAAGCACTCTGGTTGCTACTAACAATAGTTGGGAGACAACCTTTGAGCCTATTAACAATGACCCTGGTGATGCATTTGTAGAAAACTGTGCAGCAGGAGATAGGCCTAAAGTCCTTAAGAGTAGAAGGGTTTTGACATTTTGGAACGAGAGCAACACTGGTGGAGTTAAAAGCTGGATGCATAACTCCTGTCATGAAAAATTCATGAGCTGCCTCAATCACATCCTTGCCAACAATGGCCCAAGTGGTTTTGAAAAAATGTGTTGTGTATCCATCAGGACCAGGAGCTTTGTCACTGTTTTGCACAAACATCGCATTTTTTATTTCTTCTCCTATGACTGGCATGATCATAGCAGTCGTTGCCTCCTCCAGTACAGATGTTTGAAGCAGCTCCACTAGGAGCTCTTGAGGGCAGGGGGAAAGATTGGAATCAGGGAAGCCAAGAAGCTTCTGAAAATAAGATACTGCTGCTGCAGAAATTTCTGAGAATGATTCCAATTTATTCCCTGCATCATCATACAACACCTTGATGGTATTTCTGCTTTGCTTTGCTCTTACCATCCTATGGAAATACCCCGTGTTTTGGTCACCATCCTGCAACCAAGTAATTCTAGACTTTTGCCTGAGCAAGCTCTCCTCAGCTTTCGAGAGCTCATGAAATTCCTGTGCCAGTGAGTCTTGAGCAGTGATCAATGTTGCATCATTGGGATCCCTCAGAAGGGAAAGCTGCACATCTTCAAGCTCCTTACGCTTTTCCTGAACCCTTGCAGAAACAGTTCCAAACTTCACCAAGTTGAACTGTTTGAGCACGTGTTTAAGCCTCTTCAATTTCAAGTGTAGAATGGACATAGGGCTTCCAGCTGCAGGCATAATCCATGAGTTCTCGACAACGTGCATGAACTCACTGTTTCTTGTCCAAAAATTAAAGAACTTGAAAGGCTTGGGAGGAGAATGAGGCATCAAAGCAGTTTTGATCACTGCAGCACAATGGTCAGATACTTCAGGTGCAATGAACTCTACATAAGAGTGAGGGAAAGAAAGAGGCCAATGCTCATTGATACGCACTCTATCGAGCTTCCTTGCCAAACGATCAGATTGATGGTTTGACCAGGTAAACAGAGGTCCAACATAAGCATGATCTTCTAACAAGTTCTGTTCAAGAAACTGTTGAAAATCTTTTATATCTGGAGAAAACCCAATGGGACGTGAGCTTTCAGAAGAGTTGGCTATGACATTATAGTCACTAGCAAGAATCCAGGCCTGCCCATTAATCGATCCACTGAGCAGACTCAAATGAGACCATAATCTTCTCCTGCTTGCTCCATCATTCAATCCATAAACTGCTGTCAAGAAAAATGATTGAGAGTCTAGAGTAACAAAGCACGTTATGGACTGATCAAAGAGGACCACCTTGTCAACAATCAGATGCTCCTTGTAAAGAAGCCAGATTCTACCATTTATTGCTTCTGAATAATTGTGAAGCAACTTCCAACCACCAAAAAATTTGTCCATAGTGGACTACATCTTAGAGAATTTAATTATAGTTTCAACTATACAAGCTATATCAATATGCAGGCATTTAATCCTATTTACAACCTGCTTTTGCTTTAGAGGACAGTTAAGTCCTCGAACATTCCAAGCTAAAATGTTCATGAATGTGAGGGTCCAGGTACCTGACCACTCAAAGCAATAGAGCTTGCCTTCACTGTGAATTTCCCCTTGTCATAGGGCCCTTTCTTCCTGCTCTTCAGATGGCGCATCAAATCAGCAACTCCAGCAGCCGCAGCCCTAGGCTTCCTTGGGGAATTACAGTTAACCAGTTCAATGTGCTCTTGTGGCTCAATGTCATTAGTAGCAGTACCATCCTCACTCTCTGAAACAGTCTCTAGCACTGCAAATCTGTTAGCCGAGGATAGAGTTTCCGCAGCAACAGATGGCTTGCTTACAATTGGCCTTACATCCTCACTGATTGGATCATCAGGGCCTACACCAACTGTGCTCCACTCCAAAGTATCTTCCTTATGAACCTGCTTTGGAACCCATATTTTGGTTGCCACCTTAGTGGAGCGTGGGCAATTCCTTTCAGAGTGCCCAAAAATGGTGCAAGCGTTGCATTTGGGTGGACACCAAGGAGCTTCCACTGAAATATGAACCAGTGAACGATCACGCAGCTCAACCTCAATAAACCGAGGCATTTCCAACTTTGCTTCCATCTCGACACAGATCTTGGCATACGCGAGTCTTTGTCTACTTGCCGTTATCTTGTCCATATAAAGAGGAGAGCCCAAAGCACTTGCAATGTAACTCAATCCCTTCATTGTGTACAGCTCGAGGGGAATGTTGCCCAAATGAACCCAAATGGGAAGCTTACACATGTTAAATGCAAGCGATTGCATCCCAGGCTCCCATTTCCTGAGAATGATAGGCATGTTTTGGATATGCCATGGTCCATGCTCAAGAACCCAGTCCATTGTCTCTGTTGTAGAAAATTGAATGATAAAGAGATTTGTTCCTGCTGGTTTAACTTCAATCTTTCCTTCCTTCCCCCAAAGCTGGTTGACCATCATTTGGAACAGACTGAAATTGGGTGGCCTGCCAATGAATTGTGCAACCAATGAATTTTTCCATTGTTGAATGCCCTCATCAAAGACATCATGAGGCGATTTTACTGTAATTTTCCCATCAAGATTCTGAGGAGGGAAAAACTGCATTGTTTGGGCCTCAGTTGCAGCAAAAAGCTTCCTCCAGTCAGCAGATGCCACGTCATTGAGGTTGGTTGTAACTGCTTTCTTCTTTTTCCCCCCTTCACTCCCAGTGGCGATGGAGCTCACGCAATCAGTTTCGGAAGGAAAGCAAGAATCTCCATTGACGACTTGCTTGAAGGTCATTCTCGAAAGATTTGATCCTTTCAGATCTGAGCCTTTCAGAGTTTTCGACATATCACGATCAAAGCTGAGTTTCGAAAGAGTTCGTTGTGAATCCATTCAGAACACATAATCAATTCAAAGTCAAAGTCAACAATAAGAGCAGACGAATGTGAATTCAAGATCAATGATTGAAACGGCAAGAAATTTGATGAAGAATGGTGAAGAAATGGGAAGAAATCTTCAACTCAAGATAACTAAGTTAGCGTGAGTTGAGAGCATTTTCTTTCGCGCCATTTTCTGTCAAATTTAGCAATTCCACTTTCGTTTTTTTTTTTTTTTTTTTTCTCCTTTTGCAGTATTGAGCAGCGGTTTGTTTTTCTTTTTAAAGGAAATGGAAGGTTGCTGTTTTCCTGGAACATTGGGATCTCTTCTCGGGTTTGAACCATTCATCTCTCCCATCAAATAATTCGACCCTGGTAGGCCTTGGATGAAGATTGTGTTGTTGAGCTTTTTTCTGTAGCGTTCCATTGAAAGAGTAGAGCTTTTCATAACCACTAACAGCTTTCTTGCAGAGGGAATAAGAAGGGCCTCTGCTGGAAGAAGTGTCTAGGATCCACCCTTATAGGTGGTCCACATTTGTAATCTGGATTAAGAACTCCTACAATTTTCCACCTTTGAGGAGGATCTATAGCTGTTTTGTTCAAATCAGGTGGAATTTTGAAAACTTGCTCTTGGAAATTAAACTGACTTGGATTTGCTTCCATCCATTGTGACTGGCAAAAAGGGTACCATCTGCAACAATTCGATGTCATTCGCCCTCTGCGCAGGCAAGTAAAAAATGATAGGTTTCTTCTGGCAGTTCAAAACTTTAGAAAAATCCATTTCTTGGTAGTACTGCCCTGTCAAGACGTCCCGAAGGGTTACTGTTTTCCATCATCACCTGGCGCGGCAAGAACTTTGTTTTTAGTTCTTTAGCCTTATATTTTGGGTTCCTAAAGACAACATACGTACATTTATGTCTCTGTGGATGAACAACACAATATTTTTTTCATTGTTATGCCTAAGAAAGCAAAGGGAAAGCCAATAATTTGAATTAGCAAAACTTTCCACTAACACAACTACAACTCCCTGCATGATTTTTCCTTGTTGTAAACCAAAAACTTTCTTGTGCCTGTAGATCATAAGTCTCATCCTTTGGACGTTGATCATTCTCTTTTGTTCATGTTATTACCCAGTCCCACACCAGATTTACTTTTATCGTTCTTTAAATTAAATATGAATTCTAATTTACACAAGCATTGTTCAAATTCCTACACTCCTTTGTTGTCTTCATGAATATCTTGAGTACTGAAAGGAACTTCTGCAATCTTTTCTGTGCATAATGATCGTTGATCAGTTCAAATCAAAAGCCACAATCTAGCATGATGATTTCTAAATTTCAAGGTCTATTGATGAACCCAGTTGAGTATATGTAGCCTTCGTCTTTGATGTTCGTGAAGATTTTGAGGAAGACTTGGGAGAGGAAGTGCTCTTCTTTTTCCGTTTTTGTTTCTTAGGAATATTTGACAGATCCGTGGTAGACAGGTTTCTTATCATCTCTGTTGCAGGTTGGCATCCCATTGATTGTTCAAAATCTGTTACAAAACAATTAAAGGCCTGATCAGAACGTTATATTAGTTTTAACAATGTCATTGAAATTATAGTTAAGGATGAATGAGAAAAACAAAAAAGTAAACCCCAGGACATCTTTCCAAACAGAAACTTTTACCTAACATGGAAAAGATAAAACAGTACCATGATGCATGCAAACCAGGCAATATTGGACACGACACGATTACACGACACGGAAAAAATAACTAAAACACGCAAAAAAACATGATACGAAAAAATAACACGAACACGACATGAATACACAAATGTCTCAAAATCTATATATTACGAATTATTAACATATCAAAATTTATATAAATATAAAATATTTTAAACACGATTATGACACGACAAATTACACGAATACGACACGAATACACAAATTGCCAGGTCACATGCATGTTCTCTTCTTTATCAAAAGGGATCGAGAAAAATAAGAATTTTCACTGTCAACATCATATCAAGGAAATCCGCAAAGTTTCACATATCCATATCTGGTGTTAAATGTTAAGCACTTTTATTAGAGGCTTGACCCAGACACCTAGTCAGCAGCTCAACAACAAAGAGACAGGATCCCCATAACTACTCTTTCTCGGCCAAATCATCAAAAGACAAGACCTGTTGGTTGGTTTTCTTCTTTGGATTAACTAGACAGAATTGCTGAGGAACACCTAAGTTATTACCAGGATATTTCCTTGCAATATTTTGCATAAAAAGAGTTTCATGAATCAGATTAAGACCTTAGTTTAATTTGAATTATGTTATTAGAATCTGAAATAATTCTCTTTGAATCTGAATGATATTCAATTTAATATAGGTTGGATTTAATAACTATCCAAGCATCCCACTCAATTATATTCATAAGTTTAACACAACATTCAAATGCTTTAAGCTTCCTTGATGACTGAATATCATCAAAACTAAAATGCTTAACAGCTTTAAGACAGAACACACCAACTAATAAATAGTGCTAACAAAATTTCTTATTAAAACCACAGGTGATATAAAAAACATAACTATAGAAGTGAGTAAAATTATTGCAAGGGACCACCGAAATAGTTAGGATTATTAGCCTATAGATTCCCCCTAGATATGGAAGTTTTGTCCCGTGACAGAAGAGCCAAACTCTTCCTCTTGGTAGCAAATAATCTAAAATCTTTCTCCATGTCTTGGAATCTTAGCTTCAATAAATTGAGACATAAAACATTTCCCCTTATAAATGTTACCCTTGAAAGGTCCTATTTTTCTGTTGTCTTATTATGAACTCTCCACATGGTACCAGACAATGCATCAGGGATACATAATTTAGAAGTATATAACCTTGGCTTTACCTACTATTCTCTGTATTGCATATTCTTGTCTATTATTTATTTACATTTAAACGTGCATACATATTAGTATATCATTTTGAAAACATTTATTATATCAAAGAAAATAAGGTAAATTGAGTGAAAACATGCTTTGAGAGAACCATGTTGAAAGAGGTGTAGGATTAGAACCTCTGGAGTTACCGATTGATGTTGCTGTGAAATCAGGGCCTGTCTTGAATTCATTCATCTGCATCAGGTTCCAGGCCAAGGCAACAATTAAGAGATAAACACAACACACTTTGGCCTATACAAATATTAGTATTTGAGTATTCAATCAAAGTATTGAACAGAGTAGAGATAAAAGAAATGCAAAAATGCAGACAACATACCCAACTGGGTGCAGTGCCAGAAGGGCCATCCCAGCCAATGTGTGCCACATGTTTAACATCTGTTGGGTACCCAATTTCCATCTCTCGCTCCTTCACAACTACAGCAACAATACCCTTTCCGACCTCAGTTCCAAAGCAATAAAAAAACCATCGAAAAACACAAAAGTAACCCACCCAGGAAAAATGCTCAAATACGTTCATATTTCATACATTTACAAATTACATATGCATACACACAGAAATGTATATGGAAAGGGACAGAAAGGGCCTTACCAAAGATTTGGGAAATGTATTTGAAACTTTTGTAGATCTCTTTGATCTTGGTAGCCATGATGGTGGACTAGGAACACAATGGAACAGCCGTTTCAAAGAATGATTGAATGTTGAAGGAACCCTCTAAGTAAATGTGGAGATTAAACTTTTGCCTGCTGGAAAAATATATGTACTTAAATGTGGTTTGTTGCTTTAAGCCTTTTACAATCATCAAAAACACAAAAACAATACAAAAGGACAAAATATTGCTGCGTATCAGAGGGGTAATTACATGTGATTGAGGAACTATATTACCCGTGAAACAAGCTTGGTATCTATCCTTGGAACTAAAGCAAAATTATGATAATACATAGATGAAAGATACAATCTTTTAGGAGTAAAGATAAACAATTGTAATGTACCTATAAAATACGGTGATGATGATAGCAGGAAGATTCAAGTGAGAAGCAACTTCTCCTCCATCTCCTCCAAGCATTGATGCAAGGTTCCATTCTTCATCTTGTTTACTATCACTTTTGATGAATGGACAAAACATACAAAAAAGGAAACCTCTAAGAGGAAAGAAATCCAACAGAGAGACAAATAACCCTTTCAAAAGAAACAAACAAACAAGGAAGAGAGAGAGAGAGAGAGAGAGAGAGAGAGAAAATTCAAGCAAATGAAGGGAAATGGCGGCTTGAAGAGAATGAGGAGAAGAGGGTTCTAAAGCGAATAGAAGAGAAGGTGGAGGAAAATGAAATGGAAAACAGTAAGAACCTCCAAAAACAAAAGGTGAGATATGGGTCAAAAGACAAGACAAAACAACAAAGAATCGAGTCAGGACATAAAAAATCGGGTGGTGGCTTAGTTTGGTTAAGAAACATAAGATTGTGACAATATTTGTTGTGGGGTGTAGGCTGCTTGTTGTTGAGAGCCAGTAAAATGCGGAACTCAGGTATTTATTTTTGATATGTCTTTTTATGACAACTCTGAAAGAAAATGCAAGTACTCTCTCTTAAAATGCGGGCAAAAACCAGAAGAGATGGGAGAGAGACAAAAAAAAGATTATACTTTTGCAGTTCTAGACAACTGTTGCAGTTTTGAAGATGTCCTTTAACTTGGACATAATTTTGTTTAATCTTCCTAAAAGAATGTAAATTTTACCCACCAAAATGTCAATAAAAAGACTAAAAATCAAGACATATTTCAACAATTGAATAAAAAAAAACCTCTTTGTTTTTACCTTAGATTAATATGCTAATTCTTCAAGGACGGTCCATTAGGGGAAAAAAAACTATCAAAAGTCAAACACCAAAGAATCATTCATTTTATTTGGTTCATTAGCAGAAACGTATCTTTCATAACTGTCAAGCAATTTTAATTAATCTTTCGTGCCGCCCACATGGATAGTCATATCTTTAAAAATATTCTTGGTTTTGATACGAATGTCAATTGTTGGAAGGTTTTGAATCTGACTTTTAACAACTTGTTCCTCTCAATTTGCTTACAAAATTCTTCTGGGGGGTATTATTTATTCCTACACTGCTTCTGACCACATCGTCTTGCAATCTAATACAGCTAAATTTCCTATGCTTTCTCTTTGGAAATCACAATATCTGCTTAGGTAATTTAGATTATTTATGCTGAGAATTGTTGATTGTTGCAGCCACGTTAAGGGCAGCTGTCTCTTAGAATGAAACACAACCTTATTTTTTGGTTTCCTGATATAGTAATGTGCTTCTCACCTTGGAAACAAAACGGGCGAGTTTTTAAGCACTGCTAAGAGCTAATCCTGACATTCTATTCTAATGATCTGAACAGTAAACGAATTTGAATATGCACATGGTGTTAAAGAATATGTATAATATTTTTGCATTTCTAAGAATCTAAGGGCATCATAGTTGAAAACATGATCTGATTACTTAACTGTTACTTTTCTTTCTCTGACTCCAGTGGTTGTTGATTAATGAACTGTGCATTTTTGTACAAAATGTTGTAGCCCAAGTTAACAAGTAGAATACTCAGCAAATCTCACTTGCTATTATATTACGACTTGATGGAAGTTTTAACAGGCTCAAGATCAGCACTTGCTATTATATTATAGCTTTAGATCGAAGTCCCAGTGTTTTGGTTTGGGTCTATTCTTCCTTGGGCCCAGCTGTGTTTTGTAAGTTGGAACCATATATCTTGGGCCATAAATCCATCAGTAACAGCCGTTGCATTGGCAAAAGCAAATAAGCCATAGCCCATATAGAGTATTAACAGGGAAATCTCCACATCAAAGATTGAAAAAGATAGTGATGAAAGGAAAATGCATTCATAAGGTTAAGTAAGGATAATAACTATATTCTAATTATCCAAAAAGAAGAAGATAAAGAAGAAGGATAAGATCTTTACCAACAGTGGCTGATTTGAAGGTTGTAGATCCATCACTAACATTTAGGCTACCGGTGATAATCGTCGAATTCATGCCATCACCATTCACCAACAATCATCAAATTCTTTTGGAGAAGGTGACAGCAAGGGTTAGAGGATGGGCAACAAAGTTCTTGTCTTATGCTGGAAGGCTTCAGCTTATCCAATCAGTTCTGTTTCACCTGCAGAACTTCTGGTGCAGACATTTTGTTCTGCCCACGCAGTGCATAAGGAAGTTGATGCAGATATGTTCAAGTTTCTTATGGAAAGGGAAGGAAGGCCAAGCTAAGGGAGCTAAAGTTAGCTGGAAGTCTATTTGCCTGCCAAAATCAGAAGGGGGACTTGGTGTAAAGGACATTGTCACTTGGAATCAGGCATGTATTCTAAGGAATTTTTGGGCTGTACTGATTGAAGCAGGCTCCCTATGGATAGCCTGGATCAAGACTTATGTGTTGAAGGATAGAGATCCATGGCACATCTCTATCCAGAGTGGGAGCAGTTGGAATTGGAGGAAGATCATGCAATTGAGAGAGGTGGCTGCCAGAATAGTTCTCACAACTGCTGATGGAAGCTGCAAATGGCCTTTCCCTGAGGGAAAGTACCAAGTGTCAGCAGTGTGGAACAAGATCAGACCTTCAGCTGGGAAAGTGGCTTGGTATAAGTTGGTATGGTGTAATTTTAATATTCCTCGGCATTCTATGCTCTCCTGGATGGCAATCCTAAATAGATTGGCCACAAAGGATAGGCTTATCTCCTGGGGAATGGCAATGGATGACAAATGTTTGCTGTGCAAACAAGAGAGGGAAACCAGGGATCATCTATTCTTCACTTGCTCCTACTCGAAACAGATATGGCAGAGAGTGATGGTACTTTGTAGGTTAAAAAGGCAGGTTGCATGTTGGAATGTAGAGCTTCAATGGGCCACTGTCAACCTCAAAGGTAAAGCTCTAATCACAACGATATTGAGGCTAGCTTGGAACGCAGTTATCTACCTAGTTTGGAAGGAAAGAAACAATCGTTTGCTCAACTCAACTGAGCAAAAGGAGGAGCACCTCACTGAGCAAGTGAGAGACATGATCTCGACCAGGTTAAGTGACCTTAGGAAGATTAAAAGAGATTCAGTTAATACGTTCTTATGTAATTCTTGGAGGTTAAATGCAGACATGTTTGTCTAAAGACATTGATTTTCTGATTTGTTTAGCTAGACTAAACTAGCTTTTTAACATGTAGCAGTACTGCTGCTTTTTTTGATAAATGAAAATTTACTTATCAAAAAAAAAAAAAAAAATCATCAAATTCTTCTTGTTCTTTCCTATCTCAACATTTTCTTCATAAGTACCCTTTTTCACATAAATTTAAATTATGTACCTGGTCTTGCTAGTGGTGACCCAGGAGATAGGAAAGAACGCCATGAACGAAGCTGATCATAGTTTCTCAGTGGATCATTTGTCAACTTCGGAAAACTGGGAGAAGGTCAATTTAGTGAACATGTTTTGCCTTTTTTTTAAAAAAAAAATTCTGGGTCCTGGATGGCTAAGCGGTTCAAGAGGTTGGCAGTAAAAATTTACTTGCAACATACTTTCGAGCTTAGCTCGCTCAGGAACATGCTCGAACCTTTTGTTCTTCAACTATTAGTCTCATCAAATATTGTTTTTAATGATGGTTAATAGAAAAGAAAAAAAAAAATGAGGAGAGTACATAATTAAACATAAACATAACTCTATGCTTTGAATTAATCCATAAAATAAAGATGGATTTTTGAGCGATGGCTTAGAAAAAGCAAGGAATCATCGTGACAATGTCTGCCACTTTAGTCTTTATGATCCAAGTGGGGATTTTGTATCCTCTTATAAATATGGAAGCCATAATGGACTTAGCTGAAATTCACCAAAGAAAAAACTCAAATATATTCTAATCATACATTGATACAAATCTAAATAGGATAACTTTGGACATGATACAATTATACGACACAAGCATGATACGAAAAAAATAATTAAAATATGATACAAAACACGACATCATAAATAATATGAACATGATACAAATATATATAATTACACAGTTGCGTTCATTGAAATGATATTAGTAGAAAAAGGTGATATAAAGGGGGAATGAACGAAATGCGAGGCAACGTAACTTAGTTTTCTTTTTATTCAAGAATCAATATTGATAAACATAAGTTTTACAACACAGATAATTGAACGGAAATATATATATATATATATATTCAACAATAATTAAGGCGGAATATGTCATTCTGCACGAAGAAGTTTCCTTGAAGCATGGGAATTAAATGAAACATCTGTAATATATATATAATTGTAAGTTAGAAATTCAGTAATGTGAAATGCAAATGTATTAAGAGTGAGAACTAAAACATTGGAGCAAGAAATAGCGCCTACCTGGCTGAACCGTAAATGGTGCTGCTCTCCAGGCAATTGGAGGCTGCCACTGACGAAAACAACAATGCCGCCTGTGACAGAAGCAGGTTGTGAATCAATGGTGCTGATCACATGTTGGCATTGATCAAATGGCAACTGCTTAAGCTTAGCAGTGATATCATCAACCCCTTGTATTTTCTGGCCCTCGAACGTCAACATGGAGGTAGGCTGGTAGAGAGAAGAGAGTGCTGGCCGATCATTATCGAAAAGATGGTAGTAATGATCCACAAATGCTTTCCCGACCGAATCAATTTGTTCTTCCATTGGCTATTGTAGAAGGAGAAAATTTGTAACCAATTACAAATTGCCACGTGTCAATTGAAATTCTTTTAATTAAGAAATTTTCAATTAAATTATACATTACCATGTGAAATTGATAATATCATATTATAATTAATTATTCTATAATTAATTAAATATGTACACATGGTTTGACCAATCAAATTGCAAGGATTCATGGGTTATCCAATCAAATTTCACCCATGTGTCATAATTATTTTACCTCTAATTAAATTAAATTAATTAAGAGATAAATAATAAATTTTTATCTCTAATTAAATTAATTAAGAGATAAATAATAAAGTTTTATCTCTAATTAAATTAAATTAATTAAGAGATAAATAAATATTTTATCTCTAATTTAATTAATTAATTAAGTGATAAATAAATATTTGTCTCTAATTTAATTAATTAATTAAGTGATAAAAAAATAAATATTTTATCTCTAATTAAATTAAATTAATTAAGAGATAAATAAGAAGGTATTATCTCTAATTAAATTAAATTAATTAAGAGATAAATAAGGAGATTAAGTTCTTTTAAAACTCTCTTTCACCTGGCTAGCTACCACTATAAATAGAGACCTCCCCTTAACACAAATTCACAATTCAGAAAGCCTGAAGAGAAGAAGATTTTGAAGAGCCAAATCCTCTCAAAATTCTTAAGAAGAAATTAGAGAAATTCTAAGAACGCGGTGCTTGTTCTTGAGAATTCTCTAAGAAGCTGCTCTCCGATCTTGTTCATCGAAGGAAAGGAGATAATTCCTGTTTTTCAAGACCAAGTCTAGAAGACCCTTGAAGCAGATCTCACCGATTCAAGATCAAGTCGTGAAGACCCTTGGATCAAAGTTTTACTGAAGAAAAGAATCAAAGGATTTCTTTCTTTAAGAATATTCAGAGATTGTAACCTCAAAGTTTGATTAATAAAATTATTTATTTGACTCCAAATTTTCCTTGTCATATTTTTGACATAAAATTTGTGTGTACAAATTTTGGCACGCCCGGTGGGACAATCTCTGCCTTTCATCTCTTTTCTTCAAAACTCAAGTTATCAAGTTGCAATGGCTCCCAAGAAGAACCTTGCTAACAAACCAACTCTCAAGCCTGCTCGAGCTAATCCTGCAGTCTATCCCACTTCATCATCAAGCGCTGATATCCCTGCTCATCCTTATGGTACTAGGAGGAAGACCAAAGCTCTTGCTGAATTGTATGAGCAAACTTTTCCGGTGCTCAATCAAAACCCTCTCTATGACACTTCTTCTCCAATTCAAGACTTAGAAGAAGTTTCCGCTGGACAAGTTGATTCTCCTCGAGGATCAAGTGCAAGTCGCCAGTTAACATACAAAGAACAAGATAGCTACTCAAGCAACAAGCATATTCCATCCTCTGCTCCAAAATCAAGTTCTGGAGTAATGGCTGTCATGACAACTGGCACCACATCATTGGAAGAACAAGTTGCACTTCTGGCAAAATCTGTTGAAATTCTTTCAGCAAGTATCAAAGAGAAGGATAACCAGATCGCTTCCATGATGGACAAGATCGCCGGTCTCACTGGAAAAAGGAACGAAGCTTCAAACCAAAATTGGCAATCAATCTTTCAAGATGATGGTGAGAACTCTGGCAAGGAAGTTGCTAAGGATTCCGAAGAAAAGATCAATGAGCTCGTCACTACCAGTCAGCTCAAGGATCTTATCAAGGAGGCTATCAAAGATCAAGTTGAAAGCGTCAATCAACCTTCATATACATATGCAAAACCATATTCTCAAAGGATCGATCGTCTGAGGATGCCTGGGAACTATCAACCCCCAAAGTTTCAGCAGTTCGATGGAAAAGGAAATCCACGCCAACATGTTGCACATTTCGTGGAAACTTGCAATAATGCTGGTACCTATGGGGATCTCATGGTGAAGCAGTTCGTTCGCTCCCTAAAAAGCAACGCCTTTGATTGGTATACTGATCTCGAGCCTGGGACGATTGACAGCTGGGAACAACTTGAGCGTGAATTCCTTAATCGGTTCTACAGCACTCGTCGCTTAGTCAGCATGATCGAACTCACAAGCTCACGTCAATGGAAGGATGAGCCAGTCATTGATTACATCCACAGATGGAGAAATCTGAGCCTTAACTGCAAAGAAAGACTGTCTGAGTCTTCTGCCCTTGACATGTGCATCCAAGGCATGAATTGGGGCTTGCGTTACATTCTTCAAGGCATCAAGCCTAAGACCTTTGAAGAATTAGCCACTCGTGCTCATGATATGGAGTTGAGTATGACAGCTGCTGGAAATCAAGAACCTCCGGTGCAAGAGCCAAAGAAAGCCAAGGAAAAACAAGATACCCGCAAAGGGGGCAAAACCTTTACCAACAAGGGAGAAAGCAAACAATCCATGGCCGTGACTACCAAGCCACTCATGATATCTCCCAAGCCAAAACAATCTCAAGAGACGAAATCTTCTCCTATCCAAGACAAAGGTAAAGGCAAGATCACTTTGAAGGAGAGGCAAGAAAAGAAGTATCCTTTTCCTGATTCTGATGTTTCAAGCATTCTTGAAGAACTTTTAAAGACTAAGCTGATTCAGTTGCCAGAAATGAAGCGACCTGAATAAGCTGATAAAGTAGAAGACCCCAATTATTGCAAGTACCATCGCTTGATTAGCCATCATCTGGAGAAGTGCTTTATTTTGAAGGATAGAATTATGCGACTCTATGAAGAGGGGAAAATCGAGTTTGAAGAAGAAACGGTGTCGTCAAATTTGGCATCAGTCAATATGGTTTCTCAATCCAATTTGCTGGATAGAACCATAAAATTTGGCTCTTTTGATCCTATCATACTGGCTCCAAGTACAAGTACGATAGTGGATATTCAGGGAAGCGGGGGCAACTATTTGCTTCGAAGACAAAATCAAGATTACGATGGTTGGACTCTAGTCACACGCCGAAAAAGCAAAAAGAAGAATCTTCCAAAAGTTGTGAAAGTGCCTACAAGAGCTAAGATGATCAAACAACCATCTAAATCTCCAAAGCTCAATGTGCCTCAAGAAACAAAAATGCCAGCTCAGGGTAAAAATTCAGTAGTGAGAAAGTCAAGGAGGCCGATCACTTTAAACGAATTTATGCCAATCCAGCTTAGAGATGAAGATTTGGTTTTCATGACTTGCTACCATAACGGTGGCAATGAAGATAATGAAAACAACATTGACTCAGTAGCATTCGAAGTTGATGATCATTCTTGTGCTACGAAAATTAACTTTTCTGATGAAGATCTGTTGCTGGGGTCAACCCCTCATAATCGGCCGTTGTTCGTCGTAGGATATACTCGGGAACAGAAAATCAATAGAATCTTGATCGACGATGGTTCTGCTGTCAACATACTCCCGTTGATGACAATGAAGGAATTGGGAGTTCCTTCAGATGAATTGATGCAAAGCCACTTGATGATCCAAGGATTCAACCAAGGGGGACAAAGAGCTCTTGGAAAACTTAGACTTCAACTTTTCATTGGAGATATGGAGTCAAGTCCACTTTTCCATGTGATTGATGCCAAAACGACATACAACATGTTGTTAGGACGACCGTGGATACATCAAAATGGTGTAGTCTCCTCAACTCTACACCAGTGTCTCAAGTATTGCAGAAACGGTCAAGTCAAGACGATCCTTGCTGACGCTAAGCCATTTACTATAGCAGAAGCACATTTCGCAGACGCAAAGTTTTATCTCAAAGATACATTTATTGAAGAAGTAATGTCCAACCCGATGCAAGAATTAAAGCAAAAGGGAAAGAAATTGGCTTCTTCCACAATTGGAGGAGATGAAATTGCTCAAGGTTTAAAAGATCTGACTCTTCCCCTCACTAACTTGGAAGAATCAAGAGGCCTTATACCTCCACTGCAAGGATTTGTTAGGCCAGTAGAAGAACCTCTTTGTGAACATCAAGATCTTCCTACTCATCGAGTTAAAGATTTTGATCCTAACGCTTATAGGTTGCTTGTCAAAGCTGGGTATAAACAAGAAGATGTTGCAAAATTGGCTCACGAGACAAAAGAGCCTAGCAAAGAAAAACCGCAAAGTTCATTCAAGATCCGACAGGTCTGGCAAAAGAAGATTGATCACATTGGAACTTCTAGAGAGGGGCTTGGATATTCTCCATTAAAATTGAAGATTCATAAACAAACTTCGAGGTACATAAATGTGGAGGAAGTTCCCGAGGAGCAAGAAGATGCAGTGAAGCCACCAGGACTTTCAGTGTTTGATCGCTTGGGGACACGCTCAACACGATGTTCAGTGTTTGATCGTTTGAGCATTCAATCATCACGAAGGTCAGTTTTTGAACGAATGGGAGAAAAATGCAGTGAAGTTTCTGTAAGTAAACCAATTTCCATTCAGTCAAGGCTTGGAAGTCCGTACTCTGAAGAAGTTAACTGTGGCCGAAAAAGAAAATCTTCCACTTTAAAGGAATCAAGAGATTTTCACAGCAAAATTCCTTCTCGAATGAAAAGGCAAAGCGAATGGAAGGTAACTACTGGTGAAGTTTTAAAGGCTAGAAAGCACACAGTGGTTATAACCAAATCAGTCTCATCCTCAGAGGAAGAAGAACTTGAAGAAACAGAAATCTTTACTTCGAACCATGTATCTGTAAAAGAAACTGGTGAAAAATCTCAAGAAGAAGAAGCCCAAGAAGCCCCTTCGTCCTTTGAAGAAGGAAATCAAGCTACTATTGATGAGCTAAAGGAGGTTAACATCAGTACTAGTGAAGATCCACGACCGGTCTTTATTAATGCTTGCTTACCACCAGAAGAAGAAAAAGCCTATCTTGATCTTTTGATAGAGTATCGAGATATCTTTGCTTGGACTTACAAAGAGATGCCGGGACTTGATCCAAAAGTAGCTATGCATCATCTGGCTGTCAAGAAAAGTGTCCGACCTATCAAACAAGCTCAACGACGCTTCCATCCTGACTTGATCCCCCAAATTGAAGCTGAGGTCAATAAGCTCATCAAAGCTGGCTTTATTAGAGAAGTCAAGTATCCCACTTGGATCTCAAATATTGTTCCAGTGAGAAAGAAAAATGGTCAACTTCGAGTTTGTGTAGATTTTCGAGACTTGAACAATGCTTGCCCAAAGGACGACTTTCCTCTCCCTATAACAGAAATAATGGTTGATGCTACAACTGGCCATGAAGCTTTGTCCTTTATGGATGGATCTTCTGGTTATAATCAAATTCGCATGGCTCCAAGAGATGAAGAACTTACCGCATTTCGAACTCCAAAAGGTATATACTGTTACAAAGTTATGCCGTTTGGATTAAAGAATGCAGGTGCTACTTATCAAAGAGCAATGCAAAAGATCTTTGATGATATGCTTCACAAGAATGTCGAGTGTTATGTTGATGACTTGATAGTGAAGTCAAAGGAAAAATCCAATCATCTTGCTGATCTTCGCCAAGTGTTTGAAAGATTGCGTAGATACCAATTGAAGATGAATCCGCTCAAGTGTGCGTTCGGAGTATCCTCGGGCAAATTTTTGGGGTTCATCGTACGACATCGTGGGATTGAGATCGATCAATCAAAAATAGATGCAATCATGAAAATGCCTGAACCGCGCAATCTGCATGAACTTAAAAGTCTGCAAGGAAGATTGGCATATATCCGACGTTTCATCTCAAACTTGGCTGGTCGATGTCAACCATTTAGCCGGCTAATGAAGAAGGATGTCCCTTTTGTCTGGGATGAGGCCTGCAGTAATGCTTTTAAGAGTATTAAGACCTTTTTGTTACAACCACCTATTCTGAAGGCACCTATACCAGGACAGCCGTTAATCCTTTATATTGCTGCACAAGAACGTTCCTTAGGAGCTTTGTTGGCACAAGAGAATGATGAAGGAAAAGAAACTGCACTCTACTATCTTAGTAGAACTCTCAATGGCGCTGAATTAAATTATTCTCCCATCGAAAAGACTTGCTTGTCATTGATGTTTGCAGTTAAAAAGCTGAGGCATTATTTGCAAGCTCATTCTGTTCGTTTGATTTCGCGAGCAGATCCCCTCAAATATCTCATGTCCAAGTCTGTGCTCAGTGGAAGATTGGCAAAATGGGCTCTTTTGCTACAAGAGTTCGATATTACTTATATTCCACAAAAGGCTGTTAAAGGGCAAGCACTTGCCGATTTCCTTGCAAACCATCCGATTCCAGATGATTGGGAATTCTCTGAAGATCTCCCAGATGAAGATGCTCTTTTCATCGAAATTCCCAGGCCATGGAAACTATTTTTCGATGGGGCTGCCCGTCAAGATGGAGCTGGAGCAGGTGTTGTCTTTGTCACTTCAGAAGGAGATGTATTGCCTTATGCATTTACTCTCACTGAAAATTGTTCCAATAATGTAGCAGAATACCAAGCTCTGATCATTGGATTGGAAATGGCAGTGGATATGAAGATCACTCAACTTAAAGTGTTTGGGGATTCCAAATTGGTCATCAACCAACTTCTTTCACTTTATGAAGTTAAGAAGCCAGACCTCTTACCATATGTCAACTATGCGAAGAAGATTTTGGAATGGTTTGACAATGTAAGCTTAGAACATGTACCAAGAAGAGAGAACAAGCAAGCAGATTCTCTAGCTAATTTAGCATCAGCTCTTGCCATGCCAAGTGTAGAAGTAAAAGTCCCTCTTTGCAAACGATGGATTTTGCCTCCAGTTGATTTTAAAGATAACAATACGGAATCCAATGTTGTTTCAGTTTGCGAAGTTGAAAAAGAAGATTGGAGACAACCATTGATTGATTATTTAGAGCATGGGAGGCTACCCAATGATCCAAGGCATAAAACAGAAGTGAAACGTCGAGCTCCTCGATTTATTTACTTCAAGGGTACGCTCTATCGCCGCTCTTTTGATGGTGTTTTCCTTCGATGTTTAGGAGAAGATGAAGTATCCAAAACCTTACAAGAAGCTCATTCAGGAATTTGTGGTGCACATCAGTCTGGAGCTAAATTGCACTTTCAAATTAAAAGAATGGGATACTATTGGCCAACAATGGTAAAGGATAGCATGGACTACTCCAAGAAATGTCAAGCTTGTCAGTTTCATGCAAACTTCATCCATCAACCTCCTGAACCATTACATCCGACAGTCACATCTTGGCCGTTCGATGCTTGGGGACTTGATTTGGTAGGACCATTACCTAAGAGTTCACTAGGACATATGTATATACTTGCCGCTACAGATTACTTTTCAAAGTGGGCAGAAGTGGCACCTTACAGGGAAGTAAAAAAAGAAACTGTTGCAACTTTTATCAGGACAAACATCATTTATCGGTATGGTATACCTCGTCACATCATAACTGATAATGGGAAGCAGTTTGACATGAGCAAATTATGTACACAGTTTGACTTCAAGCAGCACAAGTCTTCAATGTACCATGCTCCAGCAAACGGATTAGCAGAAGCTTTTAACAAGACTTTGTGCAATCTTCTCAAGAAAGTTGTTAACCGTTCAAAGAAAGATTGGCATGAAAGGATAGGAGAAGCTCTGTGGGCTTATCGAACTACATATCGCACACCAACTCAAGCCACTCCTTATTCACTTGTTTATGGTGTAGAAGCTGTTCTACCACTTGAGCGACAAATTCCATCATTAAGGATTGCAATCCAGGAAGATCTTTCTAGTGAAGACAATGTACGCTTACGTTTGGAAGAATTAGAAGCACTGGATGAGAAAAGGTTGGAAGCCCAACAACGCTTGGAGTGCTATCAAGCTCGACTATCCAAAGCTTTTAATAAGAAAGTCAAGCAGCGATCTTTCCAAGTTGGAGATTTAGTCCTTGCTGTAAGAAGACCCATAAATACTTCACATCGTATTGGCAACAAGTTCCTTTCAAAATGGGATGGACCATACGTTGTTCGAGAAGTTTATACCAATGGTGCATACAAGATCGTTGATCAAGATGGTGTCAAAGTTGGACCGATCAATGGAAAGTTTTTGAAGCGTTACTATGCTTAAAGAGTATGTTGCTCCTAAGCAAGAGCTTAAACTGTCGTATGTTGCTCCTAAGCAAGAGCTTAAACTGTCGTATGTTGCTCCTAAGCACGAGCTTAAACTGCACATTTAATAAGTAAAAAAAAAAAAGCCCGCTATGTTGAAAATCCTTTCTAGGACAACTTAGGCAAAAGTTAGGGCACAAAAAAAAAAATTGATGAACTACGTTATGACTTGATCCTTCAAATTCGAGGGTACGTAGGCAGCTTGGTTTCATTGCCAAGTTCAGTCCAAACAAAAAAAAAAAAAAAAAAATTGATTCAAATATTATCTTTTGTTCACTTGAAAGTATCATGATAATTCTCCATTCAAATTTCATGATTCAAATTATTTTTCAAGTAAAACAAATCTTTTGCAAATTAAAGATCTTTGGGAATTTAATTTATAGTCCATTATGATGCAAAAATGCTTCAGAAAGTGCAAAAGAAAGATGATATATGGAGAAAAAGAAATTTAACTTCATTTCAGACTTGAAAAGAACTTACAATAAAAAATAAAATAAAAAAACTAGCAAGCCTAAGAACTAATATAAATTTGAAAAAAAAAAAAAAAGTTACATCAAAAGGGAGTCAGGGCTTCCATTTGAAATTCTTCAAGTCGTCTCGAGAGGCTTCCAACATATTTCGCAACAAATCTAAGTTCTTGGCTTCATCCTCAGTAAGGGTAGTAATAGACTCAACATAATTCATCTCTTCACGAATCTTGGAGGTGTCGGTTCTTCTTCTTTTCAGTTCATCTTCAGTTTCTTGGAGCGAAGACTCAAGTCTATGTTTTTTGCGTTGCAAAGTAATAAACTCATGCTCTATATCTGCCAAGTTCGACTGCAGGGTGTTAAGGTTCTCAACAGTCTTATGTTCAAGTAACATTGAATCTTTAAGTCGAATTTCAAGTGCTTGAAGTCTTTCAATTCTATCCTTGGACGAAGAAATGGAAGATTCAAGCTCATTAAACTTTTGGACTTGTGTAAAGTAGTCTTCCACCATGCCTTTCAATAAGGATGAATCAACGGACTTGATTGCTTCTATTGCATCAAAGATCTTGTGAACATCACCACTAAGTGAAGAAACCCGATCAAAAGAAGCGCGAATAATCCTTGGTTGAATGCTTTCCCACAAAATAGTTGCAAGCTTCAACTGACTATCAGATATCACTTTTTCAGCACTAAACTTAGAAAATTCTGGAAGGGCGAGATGACTAGCTTCAACAAGAGGGCCTGTGGAAGTCTTCACTATAGGGGAAGTATTATTAACAATCACATTAGGGCAAGCATCTTCTTGATTGGGAACGGTACTTGAAACATTATTCCTGATCTTAGCTGCAAGTTTGTTGAACTCATGCGAACTAGAAACTGAAGCTTCACTTTTGGCGGGGGATATATCACCTTGAAAGGATTTCCTTGGCCTGGTTCGCTTCCAATGTCTTTCATGATCACTCTCATCAATTGAATCTTCAACGATCGCATTATGCTTCCCTTCGATGACTTTCGGTAAAACCCTTTGTCCTTCATCAACTAATGACACTGATCGAGGAACTTCTTGTGAAGTCTTCACATGCTCCTCTGTTAAATCTATGGTGGACGAGACTTTGGCTTTATTAGATTTGTCTTGCGAAATCTCTAAAGACTTTTTCTTAACATCCTTTGGAGGTTTTCTTCTCTTTGACGGTGATGTACGGATACTTGAAATCAAAACATCAATAGAATGCTCAAGATATGGCTCATGAACTTTCGACCACCATTCTATGTATCTTGCGGTCGCATGATCATTAGGATTTAGAGAACGAGCTGGAGAGATCAATCTGGACTTTGTATGAGAACGAGTGCAAATTCTCCAAAACCTACATAAATCATCCACAGATCCAGAACGAATGTCTTCCTTAAGAGCTCCGGGGATATCCTGACAAAACCCAAATTGTCTCCCAAATCGATGAGGACTGTAAGGTTCTACAATGATGGCTTGGTTACATCGGGCAGGCAAATAGCTCGAACGAACATTAACAAGGTAGCCATGATTGATCTTACTAAGAGTGTCATCATCAACAATCACTTCATCCCTATTTCTGGGATATAAGTTAGCATTCCACACTATGCCACTATGAATTAACTTGCGGGCGTCATAATCCTCAAAGTATTTGGCTCCACCTTCTCCTGAAAACTTGCTCATCAAAGGCCCATAGACATCATCTGGATTTTGAAAGTGAGTCCGGAAGTAATAACTTAGCCACCCATAAATATAGTGAATTGGAAAACACGCATCCGAAGAGCCCGCTTGAGCAGAAAGTGTAATTCGGTTTAGTCCATGGTAAATATTGGCTAACACCGGGACCGCGAGATTAACAGTTCTCCCAATCGCCATCAGGCTGGCTATCTTAAATGTCTCTGGCCGAACAAATTCTGAATCTTTACTTGGAAAAACGAAAACACAAATCCAACAAGAAAGGAAGGCAGCTAAATAAGTGTCTGTTGTTAAACTGTCTTTGATTCCAAGTGCAGTAAATGCTCCATCTCCTGCCATTCCCCGACCTTGGTATTTTCGAAGAATCCCAGTAGGGTTATGTGTAGCTTTTGGGCGAACAAGCTTCTTTGTTTTTCGAGCAGGTGGTTTGGTGTAACGCGATTTCCCTTGAAACCAAAAATTGATCCAATCCTCAATAGACACCTTATCCTCCTTGCCTTGCTTCAAAAGATGGAATGCAGCAAATAGATATTCACAACATCTCGGGATGAATCTTCCCTTGTTATCAAAGCCAGTCAATTCGGCAGCACAAGGAATAACTTCATCATAAAATATGCCGTGAATAGGCAAACCGCCTAGCTTATGCAAATCCCATAAGGAGATGGAAGCTTCCCCAGTAGCAAGGTGGAGAGTGTTGGTAGCCGGGCACCAAGCTTCACAAAAAGCGCGAATGACGTCTTTGTTGTGATCATAAGTGTATAATGATGCATAAACAGCATCATATATACTAACAGTCGTTAAATTTTTGTTGAAGTGGTATAACACATCTTCAGTCCATTCCCAATACTTTGGTATGTAACCAAACTCTCCAAAAATCTTGAAGGAAAATCCCCAATATGATCTTTCGGAAATGATACGGCTTCCCAACGTGTCAAACTTCTCATGATTAGAAGTATTGACGTGAAGACTAGACTGAAGAGATCTCGCCTTTGGAGAAGATTGTGAGGTTGGAGAAAGTTCTATCGACCAATCTTCTAGAGTGGCAGGAAAATCAAATGATTTCCAAGCGGATTTATATCTACCCGATATGGGCTTGCCGATGGAGAGATATAATCCTTCTTTTATGTCTTCGTCTTCCTTGGAAAGAATCACAAGATAATCTTTGTGATCTTTGAAGTACACCATGATAATTCTACAAAAAAAAAAAAAAATGTCAAGATAGGTAAAACAAAAAATAAAATAAAATAAAAATAAAAATAAAAAAAAATAAAAAATATATATATATATTATGAGATAAGCTGGTTGGCGATGCGGTGGTATTGGTAGGCTGGTAACTTAATTAAAACGCTATTATTATCACAAAAGCAAACACTTGTTCTCTCCAACAGTTACTTTCCCTTCTCAATTATAAAGAAATTAACCAAGCCAATTATTCCATATCTCAGCTAATTTTGTTTTTTTAGCCTACAAATGCTGCCGTTTCGTTTCCAAAAACACCCAAAACCCACTTTTTTGTTGCCTCTCCTGTTTCATCCCCCAACAATGGCAGCATCAAGTTTCTCTCTTGCTTTGACCATTGCTGCCATTCTCTCTGTCTAGGTCGTTAATGCTGCCCATCACCACGCGTCGACACCATCACCTTCCTCATCCTTTGTGTCGAGCGGGGGAAAGGTGTCGAAACCAAAAAGAACATGTTTCATCTTTGTTTGCATGGCTGGTCAGACACTTTCTGGAATTAAAACCTACCAAAGGTTCTGCTGGGAAAAAGCATGTCAAATACAATTCTAATGGAGCTACTGCATAAATGTCTCTTGGTGTCATCTTTTGGTAACAACCATCTCATGGATTCAGCCCTTCATCCTGCCCAGCTGGTTAGAAACAGTGTTTTGATGGGTAAACTTAACAAACTTCGTTCCTTAGGTGTGTCAAGTACAGAGGTTGTTGAAGAAAATACCTCACTCGAGATGTTGAAATTTGTTAGTCAAGAAGAGGAATACATCAATCAAGCAGCTAAGAAGCTAGAACTTGTCAAACTGCGTCGAACGAATAGCAGGGTTGTGGAAATAGCAGATGATGTTAGAAACTCAAACAGATGGGTTGTGGCAAAATCGTGGAAGCCATGTCCTCTTGGTATGCTGCTTCGTGCTCTTGGGTCGTCTGGTCGTATTCCAGTGCTCGGGAATAGGTGAAGCTTAGTGCAGTGCAGTGCACATGTAATATTATATTTTCTTCTGGGTCTGGTCTTCAAGGCACAAAAAAAAAAAAAAAAAAAAAAAAAAAAAAAATCGTAACTCACCCAACGCAGGGATGGTATGCCAAAGCCGGGACAGCTTGATCAAGTTCCTCGTCAAAGTGCTGTAAATCAAGCACCTCGTGCTTAAAGGCTCTCTAAGTTTCAGACGATTTTTTTTGGTTAATCTGCATATTGACACCTTTTGTTAAGCTATGAATTGCTGAGAATACACACTAGTTGAAAAAAAAAAAAAAAAAAAAAAAGAAGAAAAAGAAATCACCTGTTAAGCTCTCCAACGTAGCAACCTTTGACAATTAATTTGATATGCAAATTAGCTTGAGAAGGCCTTGCTTTTATAGGGGAAATAATTCAAGTCCCATGTGGTCAAG
Organism: Fremontodendron californicum; assembly: GCA_030761205.1. NCBI lineage: Eukaryota > Viridiplantae > Streptophyta > Magnoliopsida > Malvales > Malvaceae > Fremontodendron > Fremontodendron californicum. Next base: position 938,861 of record JAULJL010000027.1, read on the forward strand.
GAATAGAATTTCTAATTGCATTAGAATTTCTTTAAAACTAGAAGTTGAGTTTTAATTGAAATTAATTTGAACAAAGAAGCGATTAGATCAAAATCAAATTCTTTGTAACAGTAGAAAGCCTTCAAATCCTTTATCAAGTCAAACTCTTTGAAAAAAAAAAAAAATATATATATATATATATATATATTTTAAGTCTAGCCTAAATCCCATTTGTCACGTGGGCCAATATTGGTCCATATTTACTCTACATAGGCCAATGTTGGCCCAACACCCATTATCCATTTTTCGCTAAACCATTTAGGGTGGGCCAATCTTCCATTCATGGTCCATGTTGATGCATAAGAAATTATATTTGCTATATCAATTTTTTTTGTCTCATATACAAAATTATATGAGGATAATTAATTGGTGTAAATAAATTCTGGCATCAAAAGCAAATTAAATTTCAAGACTTGTCCACTTGCTACACTAAAAATAAAAAAAAAATCGTGTACGTAACCAAGTCTTGAGGGGGCATTTGTAGAAGGAGAAAATTTGTAACCAATTACAAATTGCCACGTGTCAATTGAAATTCTTTTAATTAAGAAATTTTCAATTAAATTATACATTACCATGTGAAATTGATAATATCATATTATAATTAATTATTCTATAATTAATTAAATATGTACACATGGTTTGACCAATCAAATTGCAAGGATTCATGGGTTATCCAATCAAATTTCACCCATGTGTCATAATTATTTTACCTCTAATTAAATTAAATTAATTAAGAGATAAATAATAAATTTTTATCTCTAATTAAATTAATTAAGAGATAAATAATAAAGTTTTATCTCTAATTAAATTAAATTAATTAAGAGATAAATAAATATTTTATCTCTAATTTAATTAATTAATTAAGTGATAAATAAATATTTGTCTCTAATTTAATTAATTAATTAAGTGATAAAAAAATAAATATTTTATCTCTAATTAAATTAAATTAATTAAGAGATAAATAAGAAGGTATTATCTCTAATTAAATTAAATTAATTAAGAGATAAATAAGGAGATTAAGTTCTTTTAAAACTCTCTTTCACCTGGCTAGCTACCACTATAAATAGAGACCTCCCCTTAACACAAATTCACAATTCAGAAAGCCTGAAGAGAAGAAGATTTTGAAGAGCCAAATCCTCTCAAAATTCTTAAGAAGAAATTAGAGAAATTCTAAGAACGCGGTGCTTGTTCTTGAGAATTCTCTAAGAAGCTGCTCTCCGATCTTGTTCATCGAAGGAAAGGAGATAATTCCTGTTTTTCAAGACCAAGTCTAGAAGACCCTTGAAGCAGATCTCACCGATTCAAGATCAAGTCGTGAAGACCCTTGGATCAAAGTTTTACTGAAGAAAAGAATCAAAGGATTTCTTTCTTTAAGAATATTCAGAGATTGTAACCTCAAAGTTTGATTAATAAAATTATTTATTTGACTCCAAATTTTCCTTGTCATATTTTTGACATAAAATTTGTGTGTACAGCTATATCTCAATACTCAAAAAGTTCCCTTCTTCTCTATTGTCTCAACATGCCATGGAAATATAAGGAGAATGAATAGGCCATTAAGAGCATAACTTGTGGGGCTAAGCAAAACAAAAGGGGAAAGATGACATTGGACTGTCTCCTGGGTTACCACTATATGACTATACTGCCCTCAAATTCCTTTGCTTTTAGCTTAAAGGGTAGTGATTTCTTCCTACTAAATGAAGGTGCAATGGTAATTGGATGATGGGGATCGAATCGATCGACACCGCTGCATTTACACGCAAAGTTGCCTAGGAGGATTGAAGTAGCATAAAGAGTTGATATTCGAGGCTTAGATTTAGGTCACCAAAATTCAGAGCCTTTTCTAGCCGTCCAAATTGACTTTTCCTTAACTACATTCTGTGAATGTTTAAAAGCCCTAAGGTCGTGACTCATCAGTAGTCACATACTAATAGTGAAAAAAAAAAACGCTGAGAAAGTGAAGAACTTGGAAGTGGGCTGAAAGTAGGGAATCTATTCTTTTTCCTACTAATCCTCTTTAGATGGATGCCAGTGGCTGGATGGAAGAGGGTTTTATTAGATACCATGTCATGTCTCCACTTAGCCAGTAGACCAAATCTCCATAATCAACTAATTGGAAGTGATTACTAGTAATAGGGGTGGGTATCGATTTTGATCCCTACCATAGGAGTGGAACTACAATCTTTAGGAATTGGGGGATTAGGGAGGCCTATGTTAACTCCGACTCTTCATTTTTTCTTAAATATTCATATCCGACACATATTCGGACAAGAGTATGAGAGTATGATCCGAATATATGGAAAAATTTAGAAAAAATTGAGTATATTTGTGTTGGACACATACTCATATCCGATACTCACACCGAGTCCGAGAAGGCTATACCCTTTTTAATTTCTGCTTTTTCGTATGAAAAATATGCAACTGTTGGCTTTTTTTCCTTGAGTAAAGTATTGCTACTACCAATTAGACCAAAACCATCCAACTATCAAAATTCACAGGAACAAGTTCCAACCACCAAAATTCCAAGGAGCAAAAGTCCAGGTCCTGGGTTGGGAGTAATTTGAACTAAATAGTATTATCTTTAAGATGCATTTGAAAACTAAAACTAATAAAATATAGCACTTGCTTTTAGTTTAATGCACTTGAAAGCTCAATGAAAGAAGTTGTGGCATAATAAAATCCAGACTAAAGTGTTTTCTTCATTTTCCAACATTAATTGCAACTCAATTTTACCAAAAATCAAAGCAAAAGTCCACCTTTTATCCACATCTAACCTGTCACCCCATTCCAAACCGGCCTAATTTCATCCACATCTTTCTTTGTTTATTCCATTGCCTTAAAATCAAATATATATCAAATATTTTCAAGCATCCACAGTCCCCTCTATCTCAGCAGCAGCAAGAACGAACTCTGACTGTACTCTTTCAGCTTTACTGAAGGTCCCATCTATTGCATTAGGCTGCCCCAATGCCTTCAAGGCTAAATGTGCTGCCTTCTGCCCTGATATCATCATTGCTCCAAATGTTGGACCCTGCAAAAGCAAACCACCATTTTATCAATATTGTTAACACTTAAATTACTCAAACCAAATTGAAAAAGTAAAAAGTTATAGAAGTGAATTCGAATAGTTGTATTATTTACCATTCTTGGGGCTCCATCAATCTCTGCTACTTCCATTCCCGTAACGATCATACCAGGCACAACCTCCCTGGTTAGCCTGACAATTGCATCCTCTGCAATATTCATATCCAGTGCCTTCATTCCAGGGACGCTATCAATCATCCCAATACTCTTCAATCTCTTGACTCTAGTAGCTCCAAAAGGTCCATCATGCCCACAAGAACTGATCACAACCTTAGCCTCCATCACATTTGGGTCCATGCAAGATTGCGTGTCATGGTTCATAGACACCAAAGCCCAGTTAGTTACCACTCCGGCAAACCCTGTTTCCCTTTACTCTCAAATCCTCAGCTGCCACAGCATTGAACAACTTCACGTTATGCCTGGCCAAAAGCTTGCTCATGATTGTTGATGTGAACAAAGCTGCATGCTTGATCACGACGTAGTCTTCTTGTTCATCATATTGGATGCCAAGCTCATCAAGGAATTTCTGAGCTGGTTTGCGCACAACCATGGCTGAAAATAGTTGGCCACCAAGCCATGCGCCTCCACCAGGGCTAACAGATTGTTCAATTATGGCAGCACAGATATTGGGGTTTTTGCTGATCTCGTAAGCACAAGAGAGACCCGCCAAAGATGATAATATCAGTGTCAGCATTGGTAATCATGTCCATCATGTAACGGCGTGTCATTTCACGAGCGACATAAGATTCTTTGATGGGTTGGAATTTAAAGGATTGTAAGTCATAAGGAGTTAAGGACATAGAAATGGAGTTCTGTGAGGAGGATTTAATGGGAGTGAAGCGAGAAGCAATTGGGATGCCATGGAAGGATGACTTGTGGTCTAAGAAAGAAGGTTTGGGGCTTGAAGACAATGAGGTGAGGGTAGTTGCCATGGCTGCCATTGATTGTAGTCAAGTGTTTTAGGTACGTTTTTGAAGGAGATATGGTGGGGAGTGATGAGTGTTTAACTTGGGGTATTTAAGCTTTTTTTTTAGGATGGAGAGGGATGAAAATATCTTAAATGGAGTATTGAAGCTTGATCAAAATATCTGTTCGAAAAAACTGAAAAAGATTGATGAAGTTAGAATTTGAACGAGTTCATAATGCTTGGGCTTATCTGTGAACCGAGAGAGTAAATAAAATAGGAAGCTTAAGAACTATGGGACTGTCTTATATGGGCTGGCACTATATTAATCGGGCTGAACCTACCTGGATTTAGAGCTTAGTCTACAAAAAAATGACAGCTGTGGGATTTGAACCCACGCCCTTTCGGACCAGAGCCTAAATCTGGCGCCTTAGACCACTCGGCCAAACTGTCACACGACAACAATCAACCATAATATTATTATAGTTTTTATTAACTCATCAGTCATTTTGAATTCTGCAAAGTCAAATCAGGGCTCATGGACCAGTTAGGCTGCTACGACCTACCAGTCACTGGCAATAAGCTGAAAATCAATGAATTGATAGCTGTGTAACATGCATGATCAACTTGCAATTAGTTTTTTTTTTTTACTTCTTTCTTGTAAAACTTGAATTTTGACGTTAATCATTTTCTTTAACAATAAAAATTAAAGAGCATTTACAGCTAGGAATTAAGAATTTGGTTAAATTTTTATTTATCCCAATTACTTAAACTCCACTCAATTAACTTCATTTGATGTTAATTTTCTGATTTAGCTTTGCACACTTCTTTTATTTACCTTAATTTGCATTTCTTCCCTTAGAATTGCTTGTTTCTATCACTAATTACCACATCATTAATTCTTTTCCTCCATAGGTTGGGAATTACATTCTTTTTTTTTACAAATTAGGTCAAGGGTATGCTTGAAAACCCCTGTTCCTTTATACATTATTGCACGTGATCCCGAGGCCTATATATGCTGCATGTGAGTGCATTATGAGCATGTGTCAATTCCCGATCATGTGAAAAAGAACTTGATTAGTTATTGCGATATTGCTTTAAGAGTTTAGACTATTATTAGTCTCTCAAGTTGCAATCTATATTAATCTGCAATAACTTCACTGTATAAAATATTTTGAATAGTTAGATTTAGATCTCACTTTTGTCTATTTATCTAATCTCCGGAATTCAACAACTTCAAAGAAATTTCACAGGGCCATATAATGAGAAGATAATGCCATTACTTTGTAAGCATAGCTAATTGTTCAGGTGTTGCGGTGGGTGGTGGCAAGCTTGGTCACAAAAAAAATCAGGTACAGCCAAGAAAATGGGCACATTCTAGCTATGAGATAAAGACCAAACTTGATTACAAAATGCATAGTGTCACCAGCTGTCCCAGGGCCATACATTTGAGAGCTAGAATGCCCCACGAGATTCTGAAAAAGGTAAAAATTATATATCAAAATTATCAATCCAAAATTAAGAAAGCAGATTCTCACTTTCTCACCCAATAACAAAATTGCTTATTGGGGAGGCAAGGGGGATGAAAAAAATGGAGAGAAAACAAGATGTAGTGTCTTCATATTGGCATTGGCATTGACAGTTGGATTATTTTTTCCTACTTCATTAAAGCCATACTTCGACATTCATTTTCAGTCCATTAATAAGCTCCACAATAATGGAACTGTTGTGGGACCTTATGACTCCTAAGAACGGTCTTCTAATCCTCATGGCATGTGGTTGTGCAGCTTTCTAAATCATCATAATCATTTTTTTATTTTAATTTGAGGAAAGAGATTTAAACTTTACTATTTGAATGAAAAAAATTATACACCAATTATTGAATCAAATGTTTAGATACAATGTAATCAATTATTAACTTCTAATTTAAGATTTGTACATTAAAAAATTTGTCGGATTTGTGTCTTAATTCTTAAGTCCATTTAGTTTTTCTTATTTGTAGATAGAATAATAGTTTTAGGGTTGCCTAAAGTTTATATAAAAGGTTGTTTTTGGGGTTTGGATATGTAGTCGCTGTCAAAATAATGAAGTAAATGATTTTTACTTATATTATTGATGTTCTCTCTTTACTATTTTTTTTTTTAATTTTGAGTAATTTTTTAATTGTTTATTTCCTTGATCTTGATCGGTTTAATTTTAAGTTCATTGGTTTGATCGTATTCTACTGCAAATGTAGTTTGAATTATAAATCTAAATCACAAGATTAATTGTCAACATGTTTGTCCACATGTAGTTTGTTTCATGACAATTATAACGTAGTCTGCTTTCTTGGTTACTGGAAACAGTATGTTGGTCATGTTTACCAAGAAAGCAAGCTTTGCTTTCTGCCTTCTTTTCACTGCTTCCAGTAACAAATGAAATTAAAAAGGAACGGTGGGAAAATGTGGAACAGATTTAAATCGTAATTAAAGTTGTTTATTCCTTCTTTTGAGTAAAGCTAAAGATTAGAGTGTGTTAATAATTGATTTAATTCCAATTTCGAAGTTTTTTTTAGCTAGCGGTGCCACTGTGCCAGTGAACAACGAGCAAGCAATGTTGGTCCCGAGACCCGACCGCCAAATCCAGTTGTCAAATCCAAGAACTTTCTGATTATATATTCGTAAGACAAATAAAAACAGTCACGTTCTTACATGCAAGAAATGGACCCACTCTCCATTTTTATACAGCTAATTCCAATTGGAGGGCAGCCTGGCTTTTAATCTTTGTTCCCCATGGATCATTCTCCTACTTCATTCCCTAAAATACCCTTGTCGGTTTTGCATCAGTTGCTTGATACCTAAATTTGTTTGAACGCAATTGAGATTCTTGATATGATCATCCAGCAGCACTTTTGTTCATGATGAACTTGGTGGAAAATCTTTCTACTTGTCTTCATAAAAATCATAAACTTTGTAATTACACGGCTGAAAGATTGATTTGTATATGTTAACCTTTCTGCTACTGGTGTGATGGTTTTGTTTTCTTCATTACCCTAACACTTATTTTTTATTAAGCACAGATAAATGAGGCAGTAATTAATCAGTTCTTGCATGGGTAAAATTGGTACATTCAATCATTATTAAATAATTAATAGACAAAAACTAGGTTTACTGTTCTACCCCTTCACACATGAACTCTCCAATCCATGTTCAAATACTCATCATTCAATGCACATTTCCTTCTCAGAGATCCAGCAGAGATATCTCATCCTCTTCTTCCAAAAAATTCTTCAGCCAACAAAATGAAGATATGGGTCTCTCCAATGGCCTCTCTACTCTTCATTGCAGTTCTAATAGCTGCTTTTTATTCTTCATCTGAAGCAGCTGATTCACAAACTTCTTTTGAAGATAACTTTAGTATAATGTGGTCTGAAGATCATTTCAAGACCTCTGAAGATGGCCAGACCTGGTACCTCTCCTTGGACAAAGAAACAGGTAAATATATAGACAAAACTTATCTTTCATAGAAATTTGATTCCAGGATTGATTGCCATTGTTGTTCTTGGTTATAAAACTTGCTTCATATTGGGATTTTAATTTGTTTCCTCCTGTTAATTTGTAGGATGTGGATTTCAAACCAAGCAAAGATACAGATTTGGGTGGTTTAGCATGAAACTGAAGTTGGTCGGAGGTGACTCTGCTGGTGTTGTGACAGCTTACTATGTAAGTACTTTTGACAATTTTCACAGATATGTTAACAAAGATATTTCCATTGTACTTGTGTGTTTCCATCTTATGTTCTTTTGGTTTTGATGAAGCTGATGAAGTTTTTAAGAGTGTTTGTTGCAGATGTGCTCCGAGAATGGGGCAGGGCCAGAACGAGATGAGCTGGATTTTGAGTTCTTGGGGAATAGGACTGGACAGCCGTATTTAATCCAAACAAACGTGTACAAGAACGGGGTTGGAAGCCGTGAAATGAGGCACATGCTTTGGTTCGATCCCACCGAAGAGTTCCATTCATATTCCATTCTATGGAACGACCATCAAATTGTGTAAGTCCCTAATTCCATGAGTCCCCACTGATCATGTCTGTCAAATTCTTTTATTTTTGTGTTAAAAGCGATTACTATAACTGATATTTATTAAATGATTGTTCAAAACTGAATTGGATTTCATGTACTGAATTCTTGCAAACAGATTTTTTGTGGATGAAGTTCCCATTAGAGTGTTCAAAAACAATGGTGAGAAAAACGACTTCTTTCCCAATGAGAAGCCCATGTACTTATTCTCCAGCATATGGAACGCAGATGACTGGGCCACGAGAGGTGGGCTTGAGAAAACAGAGTGGAAAAGAGCCCCATTTGTGTCGTCTTACAAGGACTTCAGCGTCGAGGGGTGCCAATGGGAAGACCCATACCCTGCATGCGTATCAACCACCACCAAGAATTGGTGGGATCAGTACCAGGCTTGGCATTTATCTGATTCTCAAAAGATGGATTATGCTTGGGTGCAGAGAAACCTTGTGATTTATGATTATTGCAAGGATTCTGATCGATTTCCCAAATTGCCCGGAGAGTGTTCCTTGAGTCCCTGGGATTAAGATTAGGAGCTATCAAGTGAGAAAATTTTGTATCAATTTTTTTTTTTTATTCTAAAATTATTTTCAACCAGAATAAAATATGTAATTTTGTTTCACTATTGTATTCAATCATAGGGTGTTTATATAATTTATTCACTTACTCTTATGATATGAGTTTGCATATTTGACCAGCTCTATCTTTGGATGATTGTTTTTAATCATATATTTCTATTATTTTGAAGAATAAAAGATTTTAACTAATAAAGTGATTATTATGCTATACACAATTTACAAGTAGACTTGTCTAGTGACAGGTAGAGGACGCAGTGGATCACTTAAAGTAACATGTTTATTAGCAAAAGGATACAACTGATGAACCATACATTGGTGACTTGAAACAAATATGGGGTTTTAAAATTCGGATTATCTTGATTGAAGACGAATGGCAAATTAGGATAAATTTGGAGCTTGAATAGGAATAATTTCACTTGAGGTGATAGTGTGATTGTGGCTTGTGGGCTGGCATGAGGTGGACCTACCCTCCCTTGGTAAATTAATTGCTTATGGTGGCAATTGGGTGTTTTTGTATTTTTGTTCATATTTCTCATAGGTTTTTTAATTTTTTTAAGTTACTAAATGTTTTATTTTTCTTGTGTTTGCAAAAAACTCTTTTAGAAAATATGAAGGAGCATTTGGTAAGAACTGAAGAAGTTCAAAAAGGAAAGGAACATTTGAGAATGAAATTCGTTAGGAAGCTTTAGAATCACTTGGACTAACATCAATTAATGCTTTTTACAATAAGGATGTATGATCTTGGGACAATTTTACTTGGATGGTGCATGGATTGTTGGAGACTTTAGTTTGGTTTTAGAGTTTGAATCAATAGTCTTTGCTAAATAGGCAGTGCTTCCCCCTATTGTAGTTGGAGTTTCTACAGAGTTTCTCAAATAGCAACTGGCATTAATTTCTACTGAGTGCCTTAATGATTATGAAATGTATGGCGGAAGATAGCTAATAACTATATTATCTCACTAATTTTATCTGGAAAATTTTAGTTTTCCTTTGCAAAGATGTTGAAGTAGGAATATGAAGGTAGAAATAAGAGGATACTACTCAAAACATGGACTTGCTTTTCTTCACTTATAAAGTGGGGGATGGCAAGATAAGATAGAAGTTTGTATTTGGATTTGGAGTTGGGATTTACTAGCTTACTAGTACCAAAACTGAGATAATTCTAATCAAGTTATATCATTGGAATGTTTCTCTAGGAAACTTTAGGTTTAAACCCTTTTTTTTTCTCTTTCTCTCTTGATATTTATTTGTGGAATGAGAGAACCTAAAATGTTTTTCATTCCCAGGTCTATTTTAGTTTAAATATATAGTATGATGTCTCTTTGTACTTTGGGGTGACCTGAATTTAATATGGGGATTAACTTGACAAGTTTATTGACAGGTCACTGGTTTGAAGATACTGATGTTTGGGCATTTGGAGTCATCCTCCTGGGTTTAATTTCCAAAAGGGATTTTATAGTAGAAGACTATGCCGATGGAATTCAATCCGTCTGGAATCCGGATGCTCCTCTTGTTGATGAATGGGCCATTAAAGAGTATGAAATAAGGAAGTTAGTATACGGGGATAAGGTTAGTCTGGTTTTAATTCAGGTGATGGAATTGAAGTTACTAAGTTGGCTATCAAATGTGTGGAGTATTTTTTTGATGATCGCCCTACAATGGAAGAAGTTGTGCAGTGTTTGAATGAACTGCTGCATGTCCTGCAGGCTGCAGTGTTCCTTGAGGACTTGGGCTTTCAGCAGATGTATCATCATCACTGATTTACCATCACCCCATCTCATCGATAGACACTGATCTTTCTGAATAGATATTGTGTGCTGTGCAGGGGTATGTGCAATGTGCGGTAAGCAAGTAGTTGACACCAAGCTTTACAAGAAGAGCAATGTGTAATAAGAAGGGGATATTAGCTGGTCTTCCAAGTAGATACCATAGTTGCTCTTTGTCATTGATAACTCACCAACGTCATGGTTACAGAGGCTGTAAAGGATCATCAATGGTAATGTTTATGCTGTATGCTTATTTGTCTTCTTTCTGATCATTTCTATTACTTTCCTTTCATGATTTTACTAGCAAACAAAGCTTTTTAATATAGGTATGCCCATTAATCGCGTCTCTAGCTGGAGTAACATGGAAGTAGTAATTGCATCCAAATTTGGTCTTCTTTTGCTACATATATATTGAATCAGTCTTATTACAACTACGATAATGGAATTTCCTATGGGGAAAAACTGACATAATTCGATTTCGCTTTCTATAAAATTACCAAGTTCCTCAGGAATTATTGATCCTAAAATCTCTAAGATGTCTCATATTTCCCTTAGCCAATCTGATCTTTACTTCATTCTAGATCACAGATTTACAAAACTTTTTGTTGTTCATGACCCACAACCCCCAATTTTCCTATTTATATTTGAGCACAATTTTTTTGTTGATAACAACCTTTTAATTTCAAATCCAAACACAGTTTGGATGTAATTCAAGGTTTTACGAACCCAAACCTATTTGGTTGGTACCAGTGGATATTATGCTGGAAGTGAAGACAAAGAAAGTTAAAGATGAAATTTTGTCAAGGAATGCAACGCGTACCAATGAATTGAAAAAAAAATACAGGCTAGCTTCCAAATAAGAGAAGACAAATATCTTGTAACTGGCCAAAGAATGCATGAATCCCTAGCCTTGTCCAAATGTGTTCTTGCTTGGCAAGCATAATTAGTTTATGACGAGCATACCAGTAAAGCCGCTATGTTATCCTATATTCCTATTTGCAAGGAAATATCATCACAAGCATTGTTAAGGCCAAATTATGTAAATCCTAAAATACTTATGCTGAAAAACTATCAACACAAGCAGCAGGCTCATATCAGTCCTATTGAAAATTGACAGGGCACAGTTTTTCATCACCATAGTAATTCATTGCCCTTTCTCTGGAGTCACAATCACACTTCTATTCAACATATTTTCCTATATATCACTAGGCAGCTTAATCAAGTCCATAAAAGAAAAGAGTTTCAGCCATAATGAACGCAGTTTCCTTGCTATAACATTTAAAATTATTCAAGTTTAAATTGCTTTCCCTTTTCCTACTTTTTTTTTTCTCGACATGAAAAGAATCCTCTTGCAGTATTGAACAATCCGTATTACAAGCTTTAAGTCTATATTCAATTTAATACAAGGATGAAGTCTCTCAAAATCAAGGGGCACTCTGGATTCTCAAAGTTATAGATTGGCAAAGAAAAATAAACCAAGCCAAATCATGAACAAAATAGACACTACGAAAACCAAGATATAGTTTAATACTTTGATCTTCGATTCTAGCAGAAGCTATTGGAAAATTGGTCGTATCCTTCACAAATTTCAGATGCAAAAGATATCTCCTTTACCATCTTTTTAAAATGCAATAGACATCACAGGACACAACACAATCATCCAAATTGAGAATTGCGGTAAATATGCAAATTATATTCAAAAGAAACCATTACATAAAGTAGGTAGAGATAAAGATAAAGACTTAAAATTATTTAAAAAGCCTCAACTGGGCCAGACATCACAATCCTTCACATAAAACAAGAAACCCATTCTCATGGAGAGCTTAGAAACCACCACGAAGACGCAAGACAAGGTGAAGAGTGGACTCCTTCTGAATATTGTAATCAGCCAAAGTCCTTCCATCTTCCAATTGCTTCCCAGCAAAAATCAACCTTTGCTGATCTGGTGGAATCCCTTCTTTGTCCTGAATCTTGGCCTTAACATTATCGATCGTATCCGAACTCTCCACCTCCAAAGTAATCGTCTTCCCAGTCAAAGTCTTGACAAAGATCTGCATCCCACCACGAAGTCTCAGAACCAAATGAAGGGTTGATTCCTTCTGAATATTATAATCGGCCAAAGTTCGACCGTCCTCAAGTTGCTTTCCAGCAAAGATAAGCCTTTGCTGGTCCGGTGGGATTCCTTCCTTGTCTTGGATCTTCGCCTTGACGTTGTCGATTGTGTCAGAGCTTTCGACTTCCAAGGTTATGGTTTTGCCAGTTAGGGTTTTGACGAAGATTTGCATACCGCCACGTAGACGGAGAACGAGGTGGAGAGTTGACTCCTTTTGGATGTTGTAATCGGCCAAGGTTCGGCCGTCTTCGAGCTGTTTCCCGGCGAAGATGAGACGCTGTTGGTCTGGTGGAATCCCTTCCTTATCTTGAATTTTCGCCTTCACGTTGTCGATCGTGTCGGAACTCTCGACTTCGAGCGTGATTGTCTTGCCGGTGAGTGTCTTGACGAAGATCTGCATCTTGTTTGGCTGAAGAGAAAATCGAAGAAAAGATGATCAAAGAAGAAAAATACAGAGAAATCAACTCGTTTGGGATGAGAAATGAAGGCGAGTAGAGGGCTTACTTTATAGGAAAACTCCTGAAGTGACAAACAAATGAAAATTTGACACGTAAGAGTGAGGTGGCTTTTGCCATTATTGACACGGTAACGGTTGTTAATTCAGTGGGCATAGGGATTAGGAATCCGATGTCATGACAAAGTCAAGCGGTGGGGCTCACTGCCGTTAGTCTTTTTGTTTAACGGTGTTAGGTTTAAAGGGAAAAGTGAGGAGGAGGAGCGTCTTTATTGACGGAATTCGTCCCGTCGAAGGTAAGTGGGCCGGGGTGGTCATTGTAGTTGGGCCCACAGGCATTTGATTTTTCTTTGCAAGTTGGGGGGTTGTTGGACCAACTTTACTTTGTTTCTAAGTTTTAAAATGTTTTTGTTTTTTGGGAAAGAAAATTTGTTTACTTTCTCCTGTACCCTTGCTGGCCGGCCCCTGAGTTTCAAAATTTATAAGAGGAAAAAAAAAAAAAAAAAACCCATAGAAAAGTTGAATAAAGAACAAATTTTATCCAAAAACAAATTTATAATTATCCAAAAGAAAAAGAACAAATTTTATATGGGATAATAAATAATAAAATTTTGGGCTTTCTTGAAGCTAATTGAAATGGGCGAATGGTTTCTGATTTTGAGGGAGACGATGCCCATTTTGTTGCTAATGGGTTGGGCTTCAAACTAGCTTTCAGGTACGCGTCTCTGTCCCTGACCCAAATCGGATTCATGTGGTTTAATCTAAACCAACCCAAACATTCTATTTTCCAGTTTGGGCAGGATCATACCAGTTTGAACTTTGAAGTCTCATTAAAAGTAAAGATTGGGCAGGGATGAAATGAGCAAAATATTTCACTATTTGATGTTATATAATAATTATGATTTTTCTTCATTGATATCTGTGTTGATGAAAATTTTATCTTTTAGGATCTCTACTTAAAAGAAACATTAAAAGAGAGATAAAACTACATATAACAAAATAAAATGTTACCACAATGAAAATTTTATCTTTTAGGATCTCCTACTTAAAAAAACATCAAAAGAGAGATAAAACTACAGATAACAAAATAAAATGTTACCACAAAATGTCAACAAAGGGATTAAACAAACATTACCAGTACAAATGTTAAGATAACAAAAGAAAATGTTGCCATAAAATGTCAGCAAACAGATTAAACAAGCATTAGCACTGCAAATGTTAAGTTAAACTAGCATATGAACATATTTCATGATCCTCCAGTAACACTTCCATTAAAAATCTCAATCGTATCACCTTGAGTAACTTGATGCCACCTAAATGATCTATCATCGTCCATCACATTCTGTTTATATATGAAAAAATAACCTTCTTGCGGAAGATGAAAATGAAGCCTTTGGTGCAATTTTTGCAGTTCTTTTCTCAGCTCTCCCACATTATCTGATGCATTCATTTCCACCGGTATCTTCTTCGTCCCGCATTTAGGCAATACCATCAGCTTTAGCCTTTTGGAAGCCGTTGTAATCGCCCCTGCCGATCCTGTCCCTGAACCTGTAGGCGATGGCTTAATATTTACATCAATCTCAGTATTCTCCGTCAGCTCACAATCGCGTAAAGAGTGATTGTCTTGCAACTCTGAACCGCTCGATTGAACTACTAGCCTGTTGACAGAAACAGGTTCCATCTGATCATGAATCTTTTCTTTTAATCGTAAAACAGTGTCGTTCACGTCCATCTCAAGCGGAACGGAGGTTTTGGAGGATGGTATATTGATGTTGAGTTGGATTTTCTTGGATGAAGAAGCTTGTTCAATATTAACTTGAGGTTTATCGGATTCCTGAGCGACGAGTAGTTGAATACGGGAGTTTTGAAGGATTTCACAGAACTCAACATCTCGTTCATCCTGAAGAACTTGGCCATTGAAGACAAGAGTTTGGCTAGGTATAGGTATTCCCTGGTATTTCTGTACCTTTTCTTTGATTTCCAAGACAGTATCAAAGAAACCAACTTCAATGGAAAAAGGTTTGCCTCGTTGGGTTTCAAAGATGACATCCATTTGAAAAGATTGAAGACTTGGGATCAATGGTTTTCTTTTCTGAAGTTTGTTTTGGTTTTCTTTTCTGAAGTTTGTTTTGTGAGAGTGTATTTAGAGGAGGTTGATTTATGCGAATAATCTGATGCTGTTAACAGCTATATCCGATATATTGTAACTGTGAGCCCGATTTAGCTGGTGATTAGTCATTTATTTCTCTAGATTTTGAAGATTTGGAAATGTGATATGCTCTTAAAAAGGTTCGGATTTTCTACTGAGAGTATAGATCGAGTAGTAGAACTAGAAACCAAGCTGCATGCATGGAATTACAATTGGCAGATTTTGTTTACTATATATCATTATTGTTATGATTCCTTGACTACTTTGTTTAGACTTTAGAGAGATTATTGTCAATTAATTTGTCACCATTTTTACCATCTTTTTTTTTTCTTTAGTTGGCAAAATGGATGATCTCGTCTGATAATTTTAAAGATGGAAACAGAGGACAGGATATTGATTACATTAATAACAATATATTTATACATGGGCTTGTTTTCAAGAGAAATAATCAAGAAACTTTCATGTGATATCTTTATAATTATCACCACATTGTACGTATAAATATTTACTCATTTAATATCACTATTAATTAATTTGTAATAATAAAATCACGTCAAAATCTTGTAGTTTTTGATAATATATAAATTTATCTTTATCTTATCTATCAAATTTAAAAATTTCACCGAACATATATAAAAAAGACTTAAAAAAAATCTATATACCATGCATAGATGTTCATAGAAGCACCATTTGCTAATTGTTAATCTGTTATAACTATACAGAATCCGTATGTGCAATTTAAAGAAATCAGGATTCTTTAAAAGCACTACAATTGAACTTGCCGAGGCCAAACTTGACCGTAAACATCCTTCTTATTGTATCGCCGGTCCCAAGACCATGGGACATCTGCAAAGGAGATGGAACAAAAAAAGGTTATATGAATCACAAAACGCAGCTTATATAAGATTGAAGACGAAATATAATCATATGAGATTAAAGCTTTATGACCTTCGGAGGAGTATGGCTCAGGAGGGAGTTCATAAGGCACAGGCAATGGAATTACTTCAGATGTCTCGCTTCCTTGCCATGCAAGAGTAACTAACTTCGTTTTTGTTACTCCAGAATTTCCCATTTTGCTTGATTTAACAATACCCTGATTCACATAACAATCGAAATGGTTATACCTTTTTCTTTGTCACATAACTTTCCCACCTAATTCAGTTGAATGAGAAATAGCCATTACCTTTGATGAACCTCCATTATCCGTACAAGAAAATTCGCCTCTCTCTTCTTTGACATGAGATGGTAAAAACAGCACACCCAGCTAGAAAGATTTATACAAAGATATAAAAACATACTGTCAATGTTTAGTTAGCACAAAAGAGAGGAAGGGTCAAATAATGAGAAGATCATACAAAAATTAAGAAATAAAGAAAAACAGATGCATTCATTTGTTGAATATCTACATTCTTGAAAGCTTGGTAAAATGCAGTGCATTCCATTGGTTTTGGTTTCATTATCTATTCAATGGCATTTACATTGTCAGACGTATGTACCTCATAAGAACGGATCATCAACTGAGAATTGTTCTTCTGAAGAGCTCCCCAGGCAGCTTTGCTAAGATTTGATGAAGTTAGCAAGAACCAACTGCATCCGTGAAGAAAGTTTCAAAAAACCAGCGTGAGAGAAGGGAACCGCACCCCCTTTTTTTTTTTTGTGGGTGAAAGGTGTAGTTGAGGAAATCCAAATGTTAAAAATTAAAAGCTTTTAAAAAGCATGATATATAGGGCTGAATGAATTCTTACGCCAGTTTTTGTCCCTTGTAGCGGGTGTATGTTTTTATATGTGGCATTGCACGACTGAAACACCAAAAAGTAAAATCTTAGAATCCACATTGCTAATTGATATTTTGTAGCTCAAACTTTCACCCGGGATGAACAAGATATACCAGCGCCCAGTATGGCTTGCCTTCCACTTTGCCCAATACTTCTTCAAGAATCCTTTTTCCACATTCTTAAGCGGACTTGGAATTGCACTTCCAGCTGCATAACCCTAGAAAACAAGGTAGAATGACAAATGTAAAAGAAACTTGACAAGAAATACTGTTTTTGTTCAACATCTGCTGGTACCACTAACAAGTTAGAAGATAATGCTAACACTGAGAAACTCTCAAACATGCAGTTATCAAATGGCAAGGCAGTAACAGTAATCTCTTAAATTTAAAGGAAACCAAGCCACCAAAATCGAGCTGCAGAGGACCAAAGGTTTTTTTGGAGTGAATTGGTTTTACACCGAATTGATTATATGCTTTTATAGAGCCATTAGTTGGACTTGGGATGCATAAAGATGTTCAGAACTGACAATAGTCAGTGGATGACTGTGCAATTGTGTAAATGATGTGAGGTTAAGTGGCTTACAGGAAAAATCTACTTGATAGTACCTCTAAGGAGCATCTGACATCTTCAACACTGGGCCATATTATTAATGACTCCCCTAAACCAAGGGGTGTTTTATCTTCTGAGTAACCTGATGACATTGAGGATGCTAGCTCTGCCATCCATTTCTCATCCAATGAACCGAGGGAGGAGAACTACAGTAAGCCAAACAAGAAAAAATCCCATCAATGAAAGCAAAATCTATACAACTACTTTCTTCTCTTAATCTATACAACTACTTTCTTCTCTTAATCTATACAGAAAGATTCATAGAAAAGAAAGGAAAGATATGAACGGGTGCAGAACCACACATGAGAGGACATATCAGAGAAAATAAAGTCCAATAACTAAACGAAATTTCATTAAAGTCTGTCACCAAATCCCACAGAGACTGATCATTAATATTCACCCTAAATCACTGCATGACTCTACATGACTAGAAGTCCAACAATACCTGATAAACTAGAGGAGATCTCTGAAACTCTTTATCAAAAAAACACTCCTGGAGAACAGTACGCAGCTTCATATGGCCCCACTTTTTCATATTGGAACCCGTATGATATCCAGGGACAGATGCAATTAGTCGGACCTGAAAATTATCAAATAGTTTATATGGTCCCACATAATTATGAGCTAGAAACAAAATAGGTTCCATCTGTAACATTATTCCTCCAGGTATATATGAACTATCACTTCAAACAATTAATCAAACAAATAAAATTATACCTTTGCATTGCTATAATCAAACTTCTTGAAGAAGGTGGAATTGATGTTGAAGTTTCCCAGAGCTGGTAAATTAGCAGTGAACCCAGGCCACTATAAAAATTCCAGAAAAGAAAGGCATCATTATAAATATTAACAAATAATACCCTGACAACTACCTACCAATCTACTTGAACTTGATTAGTAAGGTAAACATATAAAAAGAATGATTGACTGTTTTACCTTATAATATCTAAGTTTCAGTTCAAATCACATAAGATTTGTATGAAAGGGAGAAAGTTTTAAATTCTCTGAGTAGATCAAAATCGTGTTTTTCATATGCAATTTAAGAGCGGATCCACAGAACGAGCTAAAATTTGGTACCTTCAATGTGCTGAGATAGTCAATCAAGTCATTTTCAAATCCACATCCTTTCGTTGAGTTATTTTGATCTTTCCAAGGGAAATCTTGCATCCATAAACCTTGACTTTTATTATTCCAGTCAACATATATTAAGTTTGCTGTATGAACAATAACTCTCACTCCTTGAGGATAGACAAGGAGCATTGCCTTTGAATGGTGTGTCCCAAATGAAATGGGTAACGGTGGCTTGTGCAGAATCCAATTGGAAGGCATGTTTCTCTGTATAAGGAGCAGTAAATAATGTGAAAATCAACAAGAGATAAGTAGAGCTTCCAGCGATAAAAGGGAATATTTAGAGCTATAGCTGACCTTCATATGATCCAGCCTGCTATCACCTTCCCCATGAATAACCAATACATAGGGAATTTTTGCGAGTTTTGGACATTCTACACAAGGCAAGATGAAGAAACTGTTTTAATGTACGAAATCAGTATAAAACAGATAAGAAAAAAAAAGGCCTCATAGTCAAACAACAAGAACTACCAAAATGAGATGTAGACAGAATAACAAACATCATAACCCAAGTCCTTACAACACGTTACTTGAGGAACTGAATAACAGATGGCTTCATAAAAGTGAAGAGAATTCACCTGACATTAACCAATCAATATCTACCATGTAATTTGATAGGACCGCAAGAAGAACATCCCCCTAGCAATGTAATAAACAATCAAGTACTAATATATGCTGTAAAATAGCAGAAAAGTAAAACAAGGCCATGCATATCTTGAATCACTACTATTATTACCTCAATCACATCCCCTATAGAAACAGAATTAGTATTTGCCCATGCCGGCAAGCCTTGAACTTTCAAGAGACGAAATGTATGCGGCAACTTATCATTTGAAATACGAAAACCACGAATAGCCTCAACACATTTCTTTTCTTTATTATTGTCTTTCTCCTCTGCCTATCAAATTTGAGTAAAACCTTAAAAAGTTTAAAGTTTTTAAAGAAAAATAAGCAAAATTTCAAATTTAATACCTTCAACTTGTTAGCTGAGTTTGATTCATCTTTGGAACCTTGATTTCGCATTCTCTTTGCAGTAAGTTTCTGGCTTTCTCCATCGCTGTTAGCTTCACCAGAACTTCTCTTCTTTTCACCAGTTAAAGATGATACGTATTTGAAAAAGTGATGACCCGGAATTAGCTCTATAAAATCACCATTGCTAATAGCTGCATTTTCGCGGGAAGCGAGCTTCTTTCTCAGCTCGCCGGACCTAACAACCACTGGATTCGTCCCCTCCTACAAAATTCCACCACTCGATCAACAAAAGGGAGAGAGAGAGAGAGAGAGAGAGAGAGAAAGAAATTACTAAAAAGTAATGGAATTTACGACGAGTAAATCGGCGGAGCCGTCAGGGGAGGCAGTTAAAGCAATGTGTTTGCGGCTGAGTCTCTTATCGGGAATAGAAACATCGTTGCGGCCGATGAAATTGGGGCCGTAAAAGAGCAGGAGCTTAGGGAGTGAAGATTCCTCTTCAAGATTCTTATTTACAGGAACCAAGTATCCAATCTGTTAACAAAGAAAATGATTTTTAAGCTATGAAAGTAAAAATTAAAAAATTAACAAACAAAAAGAGAGAATTATTTTTAAAGGCTATCGACCTGAGAGCGAGGCATGGGTGAGGAAGTGGCGCTTGGTGCATGAAAATGGAACGAAGGAAACAGAGAGACGGAAAAAGAGGAGTAGTTTGGAAAGAGAGGTATGGTTTTTGGGGATTATTTGTAAATTAAGAGAGTAATAAAGTTTTAATTTAATTTTAAGCTGGGGACTGATGGGCGTTGCGGTGCGGTCCAATTGTTACTCTTTTATAGTTTTTCTTTTTTATATAAAAGAAATCGTAATATTAGAAATAGGGAGAGTTTGAGATTGACCTCGATTCAAAATTTGAGATTCGTATTTCAGTTTGATTTCGATCGAATTTTATTTTTAAAGTTCGAGTTCGATTCGAGATAAAAATCGAATTGTTCGAATTCGCTCGATTAAGTTTGATTAAACTCGTTTACCTAGTAAAAAATAACTCGATTCTCATGCTCGACTTCAAAATTGATTATTTGTGTTCAAACTCGAGTTCGAATTGAGATTTTTCAATATTAATTTTAAAAAAAAACTCGATTAGACTCGCGAGCTACTCAAGTCAAACATTAGATACTGAAATTCGACTCGCTCGATAGCTCGACTCAACAATGATATAACTGAATTCGAGTTTTTTTTTAGCCGAACCTAAATAATTTACGAACACAAATATCTCATTTACACCTCTAATTAAAAATAGAAAATTGAAGGTCACTTGAACTAAACTCGAATTCAGTCTTTTGAAGTCTTTAACTTGTATAGTTACTTGCATGCGTAATTGGGCAAAACTCATTCATTCCCTCACCCTGCCCAGCTGCAGTCCGCTAATATGTGGGCAGTGGCAGCTCGGAAGTGATAAAAGCTAATTCCATGAAACACCATAATCCACAAACGGGTAATTCTCCAACAGAGCTCATCCTCTGCGATCTTCTCATGGAGATGATAAAGGAAAATACATATTCCAATAGAATGAGATATCAAACTATCCAGTCACTTATAGAATCACAATTGTAGTAAAATACGAATATGCTAAGCAAATGGTATCTCATCAGGTTCCTCAAGAATGATATTGAGAATACAATTACTGGAGTAAGGCCTACCACAACTACAAAGCTATCTAAAACTAAACTTCATATATAGAAAGATATAATGCTACAAGAATTAGATTTGGATGTTTCCGTATCAAAACTTGGTAATCAGCAATAACCCTCTTCTCTGCCTTCAATTCAAGTATAAATGAAACCAAAATCATCTATATGAGTAAAACACGGTTATTTTCTTGTACGTTTATGAAGTTTCTGCAAACATTCTCGAGCAAGCAATGCAATAAATCTTCCTATCTTCTGCGCTTGTGTTCTTTCCGCATTTCTGCTATGTAGCTCTCTAAGTTGGACTTAATCCATAAGCGTCTCTGAATAAGATCCTCCTTGGTTGATTCATCTAATAAACACAAACAAGCTTTGATTAGAATAGGGATTTAAGAGAAACAGATAATACCAGCACTTGAGAAGTATATGTGGTAGCTCCAGAAGCCTTGACTTAAACCTTAGAAGGAACAATCTATTCCATGCCCCTTATGGACTAGTACTACATGATGATGTTGAAGCCATAAAGTTCATACTAAAATGCAAATCTTTGATGAATAACTAGTATAACAATAAAAAATAGTAATTACTATGTTGATCAACACATATTACTACCTCAATAAGCCATTTTATTCTATCATCTATCAAACCTCAGTTAAATCCCTAAAAAAGGTGTATTGCCTTTATACAAAATTGAGGAACTTAATCTTAGTTACCAATGTTTAGCCACGCATCAAGAGGCACTCTGAGGGAGTTTCTTGTCAAGTAAGCTGCATCTTCCCAAGAATATGGAGCTTGTTTCACCTTGTATCTCCAGAACCAACAGCCATACCAAAACAATAGCTGGAGAGACAGAAATTTAATCAGTAACCAATTTCAGTCTGAAAACTAAGGTTGAAGTCTAAGTCAAGCATTTTCTTGCCAATGCAACAACAGCAAGATCAAACACTCAGCTATATCCAACATATTTGGTATTCACTAATCTTAACCTGAAATTGCAGCTATTTTAGCTTAATAGCTAGTATTCTAACCTTGCCAATAGTGTAGGGGAGGAGAATGAAACGGACACCAATTAATTCCCAGATGGAGGGCTTTTCAGCTCCCTTAATGTCCAGCTCAAGCTCTTTGCTGAGATCTTCCTCCTTTTTCCTGCAGTGAAAATATGGGTAATTTTTATTCAAAAAGAAAACATGCACAAGGGGTTTAAAGGATGGCATGTGCACATTGCTCAATGTGTGGTTAATGTAAACAAAACTACGTAGCTCTAAGTGTGGTTAATGTAAACAAAACCACATCATTGGAGTCTAATTTTATGGGTCAAAAATCAAACAAGTATATGCGGTATACTTGTCCATTTGCTTGTTACTCTTCTTTTTATTTGTGGTTCCTCCACTGCGTTCAAGTTCCAATGCCCGCAGTCTGTTTTTGTAAGCAGGTGTCTTCTTGACCATATCTACAGCCTGAATCCAGAAAACGGAAAGGAGAAAAAAAGAGTAAAATAAAGGGAAATGTAAGCATTTCTATGTGACATATATTAGAAAAAAAGTTAGCTGCAAAATTCTCTTATTATGCTGTTTTATTATCATAACTGGCAGTATGCTGTTTGAACTTTTCATTTTTGTGCATTAGAAAAATGCCGAGGAGAGGAGGGTAGAGTTAAATCTTTGACGTTGACTCTCCATTGGAGGGGTAACAAGCTGTAAGCTAAGCTTGAGTTGTTAGTATATCTTTTGAAGATATGACAAGTGCCATTGTAATATACTAAGAAGTCACATTGCAAAAAGTTCAGTCTTCTAAGTGATACTATCTACCAATATTCAGCGCGTCCACCAAATGACATCGACATTCAGAAATAACAATATTTAGACAATACTTGATGGTAACTCACCTGATTATACCTTGTCCACCGATTTAGATAATGAAATGCTGAGAGAATCAGAAGAACACCAACCAGGACAGCACGAGGATCCTAGAAAACATACATATAGAATAGTAAGAAACAAGTAAATCCAAAACTCTATGCCGAACCAGAAAGAATACTTAATAACCGCATAAAGACTAAAATAATCCTCACCGTTTTGTGACCGTAATATGCATGATAGTAACGAGCTGTATTGTAAAACACCTAAATGGAACAGAAAATTGATGATTATCAGTAATTTTACAGAGTAATATACAAGGTCAACTGTGGTGAAATCAAATGATCCATGACAATAACAAGAGTGACAAAGCCACGTGAAAACCCAGTTTACATATTACAAATCATAATGCATTTATAAAATGCCTTAAACAAAAACTTAAAATTCACCTCCTCCGGATGTGCAATTGCATAATCATACTGCTCCCTTGTTGCTTCATCTTTCAAAATCTGCAACCAAAAAACCATTAGTTTTTATTCAATTTTAGGGGGGGAAACAAAAAAGTCACTATATTTCACAGTACTAACAGGAAAAATAAATCAGTAAATCTCAAATTCAATGTAACCCAGGGGAACAAATAGCAAATTGAAAGACAAAGGATTGTAGTTACCTCATAAGCATTGGCAACTTTCACAAAGATCTTTCTCGATTCCGGATCTGGATTCTTATCCGGATGACTAAACAGAAAAAGAATAGAAATTCAAGTTTAAGATACAATTAAAATCAATAAAGAGAGTGAAGAAATTTAAAAAAGAAAAACTTACTATTTCAAGGAGAGTTTGTAATAAGCTTTCTTGATCTCCGAGGCATTAGCAGTTTGAGAAACCCTAGAAAATATGAAGGTAAAGTTAATATAAAATATGAACGGAGAGAGATAGATTCGGGACGGAGGAGAGGTGAAAGTGAGGGAACTGACCCTAGGAGATCATAGCAATCGTCTTCGTCACAGTAAATGGCGACCGACGGTGAGATGTAGAGAGATAGAACGAGTATCGATACGACCACGCACCACCGAATCCCTGCCGGGGGCGCCATCGTCTTCATCTTGTTTTTTTCCTTCTCTGATTTACTTCAAAATGCCTTTGTTTTTTTTACAGTTAGAAGCTGAAAACAGACTTCTTACTGTAATTACAAAAGTACCCCCCTGATCTGACTCCATAAAGTCAATGAATTTACAGATTCAAACTTCCCCTGGGCCGGGCTTTCAGTTACCATGTCATAACCAGCTTTTTATGGGCTTCTATTCATTTACTGGATCCGATATTGGCTTTAAGTCCTAAGTTGGGAACAAAAATGGGTAAGGTTGCGTTGGCCTAAATTACTGGGTCTCTTCATAGTTCATACCCTTCTTCTCAAACACGAGCACAGTACATCCGAGCCCTTTTTTTTTTTTTTTTTCTTTCTTTCTAAAAAAGATAATTCAAATCTTGAAAAAAACATTGGATCCAATTTTTTAAGAGTTTATATTTGATACATTATCAGTGTATAAATTTATACACTCACAGTAAATCCTATACTGATACCTCATTATAAAACTAACCACTAACCCCAACTCCTAACCTCTACCCACTACCCACTAACCACTAATCCGACAAATGGTATCGTAAGATGTATTGTCAGTGTATAGATTTATACACAGTGCATCAAATATAAATCCATTTTTTTAACCATGATTTAAACATGTTACTTTGCTCTAAAAACAAAGAGTTATACAGTTTTGGTGGGCAAGCAGTGTCTTTCCCGATTGGTTTGAAGTACTGCATGCTTGCAGGAACAAAGTTAAGAATTTTGTGTTGGAGGACTGAGATAAAATAAATCTAATTATAAATTTTTATTATTTTTTAAATAAAAAATATTTAAAATCCAAAAAATTTTGAAACGTTAAAAGGACAAGGCCCCTACCAGCCCTTCAAATTCGTCTACTTGCTTGCACATGACAATTATGACAATCTCTACAGAAACTAGCATTGATGAATTAATCATTAGTTTTTGAGCTTTTTAGACGTTTGTTCATGTTTGTCAATCACAATAATAGTTTTACTTGTCTGGAGATATCCTTTTCTTTTTTTTCCCCTCAAAATATGAAATCTCATATTCATTAATTTTGATTCAGGTTTGCATTTGGATAAACATTTTTTCCAAACGAATATGATATTTTGTCACTTCAACTTAACTATCGAGTGATTTAAGTATGAAATTTTGAATAAATATCTTCCTTTTGAGATGTAACTATGCATTTTTTTTTAATGCTAAAAATATGATTCAATGCTTGAGATTGAAATGCTTCTTTCATCTTGTTGATTACTAGTATAGTGAGGGATAGATTAGTCGAATTAATTATTCATGTTAATAAGCAATTATGTGATGCTTGAGATATAGGAGTACTACACAATCATAAAAGTTTGTTTTTTGTTTATGCTGATAGCATGAAATTCTGCTCCTTTAATAATTAAAATTCTTTACTTATAAAAAAAAAAAGAAAAAAGAAATGCTTCTTTCATCAAGTGGATCGATGTGTGTACCTTTTCCTACCATTCTAAATGGTAACAATAAGAATTAGTTATAACATTGATGATATTTTTTTGACTATGAAAGTGGACGAATTTTTTAAGATTATCATATTAAGATTGAAGGTAATCTATAAGAATAAAAATGTTAAATTTGATTTTTAAGATGTGTTTCGATATTTAAATTATATAAATTCAAGGAATTTTTTATTAAAAAAAAAAAAACAGAGAATAATTAGAGGGTTATTTTACTAAAAAGAGAAAGGAAAAAGACCCCAGCAATGCACATGACTTGTTGAGCAAGTCGGCATGGGAGGAGGGGAGGGCTAAGGCTAACCCGTCAATGGCGAAATTGCCACGTGCCTGAAATATTAAAATTGAAAAGGTCGAATCTTTGGGAACTTTTAATGACTGAGTGGGAATACAAGATTTTGTCAATCAATAGAAAAAAAAAAAAAAGAAAAGAAAAAAAAGGGGGGGGGGGTGGAATGGTGGGTGAGGTGGCTCGCAACAACGACATG
The DNA here is from genome assembly GCA_030761205.1 of Fremontodendron californicum. Lineage (NCBI taxonomy): Eukaryota > Viridiplantae > Streptophyta > Magnoliopsida > Malvales > Malvaceae > Fremontodendron > Fremontodendron californicum. Next base: position 965,109 of record JAULJL010000027.1, read on the forward strand.
ACCTGCTAAGCCCATCCCACCACTCAAAACATTGAGCCTTGAGTCGTCGACCGCAACAACCCCCCACGATCAAAGTCTTGAGAGATATAGTGATCATTTCGATCCTTTTAAATTAAAATGACCACACTTGATACTCACTATGATCATCAGCCACTTTTGCACCTCCTTTCATCGACCGTCCATGTGGATAGGTTGACAATAATGGAGGCAAAAACTGGTCACCTCTTTTTTTTTTTCCCGTCAGATGGTTTAATTCATCGCAGATATTTGCATGTGTTGGTCCTTGAAAGATCAAGTCCTGATATTTGTACGTACATATTTCAAGCTATAAATGAACATAGTGTTCGACGAATCGTTCGTGAACAGTTTGATTTTTATTCGTATATATTCGTTTATTAAGCTAAATGAACTATTATGAATACAATTTTAATGTTCGTTTATTAAACGAACTGAGTTCAAACATATGTGTGTTCGGTTCGTTTATGTTCACGAACAAACTCGTTTATGATTCGTTTAAAACTCGTTTATTAATTTGTTTAAAACTCGTTTATTTTAGTTTATTGTTCGATAATAATATTATTATTTGTATTTTATTTTATTTACTTATAATATAATTAATATTATTTGATAACTTCAATTTAATAATTTAATAATAAATTAAATTAAATTAAATTAAATTACATTTATATTTTATTATTTTATATTTAATAGTAATTTAAAATTTACATTTTTTTATTTGTTTGTTTGTTAAAATTGTTTAGATTTGTTTGTTTATTGTTCATGAACATATTTTTAATTGTTCGCGAACATGTTCGATTATATGTTCATGAACATGTTCATTTAATGTTCACGAACAAGTTAATTTAATTTAAATAAACTTATTCGTGAACATTAAATGAACGAACACGAAAACTCTAAATTTTGAACGAACAAAGCTTGAACACAATTTTAAATCGTTAACGAATACAAATCGAACACAAACAAGCTCAAAAATAAATAAACGACACATGAACAGAAACCTATTCATTTAAGCTCGGTTCGTTTACCGTCCTACTAGTTAGTTAGCTCCCTGGTATAGGACGTAAAGTTACGTACGTACCCTTCGACAACTCAACCTTTGGCCCATTACAACTAGAGGTGGCAAAATGAACCCGAACCCGAAAATCCGCCCAGGAAAACCCGAACCCGCCCAAACCCGATTTGACCAAAAAGTCAAAAACCCGAACCTGAAAAAACCCGAACCCGAATGGGCCAGAACCCGAATGGACCCGAACCCGAATGGGCCCGAACCCGAATGAGCCCGAACCCGAATGGACCCGAACCCGAGACCGGCCCGAACCCGAACCCGAATTTAATACTAAAAATAAAAATAATTAAATTGCAATTATTTTTTTTTATAAAGCAATAACTTTAATTATTAATTTTATTCTAATTTTTTTTTTAATAATTTAATTAAAATTTAAAATTTAATATATTATATATATATGATGATGAAATAATAATTTTATCAAAAAGTAAATTATATTTTGTACTTATAAGTTATAACTTTAACGTCTCATATCATGATGAATTTACAATCTAAATATTTTAAATTCTTGAAAATTTTAGAGATGTGAAAAAAAAATTGACAATAATTCAATTATTCTTTAAGGGTAAAAAAAATTGACAATAATTCAATTATTTTGGCCTTTTGGGTTATACTTATACGGTTAGGTTAGGGTGGGTTTAATTGGATTATGGCTTTCATGGGATTTTATTTTAGCGGGTGGGTTTAATGGGATTTTGGATTTTATGGCATTTTGGTTTTGGGTATATTTATTATATATTAATAAATAATCATATTAATTATATATTTATTACGTATAATTTAAATATAAATTATATTTTTTTAGTACTACTTTATAGTTTATACTTTATACTGATGAAAAAAATATAAGTACTCGATATATATATATATATATATATATATATCTTGACTATAAGCATAAAATTTTGCATTTTATAAGTATATAAACGAATAGATGAAGGTCAGGATTTATTTTTAAAAGTTTTTTATTTTATAGTGAATATAAATTATAATGCATTTATATTTTGAAATTCGAGTTCATCAAATCAATTATTTTAAATATCAATATGATTAATTTATAATATATCATATTTTTTATAATAAATTATTTCAAAATTTGATTTTATATAACAAATTAATTTCTTATTCTTTTGGTGCTAACAAATATTAATTTTAAAAAATAAATATAATTAAAAATATCATATAATAGCAAAAGTATAAAAATAATAATAAATTAATAATTTGTTTTTAGATATAAATATTTAAATTACGTAAAAATGATTACATCTAATATAAAATAAAATGATGTAAAACATACCCGAACCCAGACCGAACCCTAACCCAGACCGAACCCGAACCCGAATGGGCCCGAACCCGAATGAGCCAGAACCCGAATGAGCCCAAACCCGAATGGACCCGAACCCGAATGAGCCCGAACCCGGATGGACCCGAACCCGAATGAACCCGAACCCGAATGAACCCGAAACCGAATAAACTTGAACCCGAATGAACCCGACCCGAACCCGCCCAATTGCCACCTCTAATTACAACTATAACTGCTGCTCTTCCTGGCGATGAATCAGTCGACCACGCTGGCTAGCTAGCTAATTATCGAAGACCCAGATCCTCCACCACTTCATCATCAGCCGTGACCAAGTCAAGATTAAAGACCAAGGTAAAGAAATTGCATGGAGAAGGACGCGGGGGAGGGATCGATCCCTTGGACGAGAGGAACATACCCCACAATTGGATAAAATACTTAGTTAAATGAGTTATATTTATTAATTGTTAATATTAATTAACACTTCGGAGTCTTAGGTGATAATTATTGATGAAAAAAATATATATTGGAGTTTTAGTTGCATTCGTTTTTTTTGATTAAATAACCTAATTTATTTTTTTCAATTATGTGCATGTTATTTAATATAATGTCAATGATAATTAAACAAGTGAATTCTACATAATAACTACGTAAATTTTATACACATATGACAAAAAATAAAGGAAAATAAAAATTTGAAAGAAAAATTAATATATGTATAGAATTTATGTGTATGTAACACCCAAGATAAAATATCTAATAGCACTAAGGCTATGTAGATTTTATTCTTGACCCCCAAAAAAAACTGGAGTTTCGATAGATATAAAATAGATAATCAAAGGTAAAATGAAATGATTTTAAGATCACTTAATAAGTGTATCATTTTTATTCAACCAATTTGTTTATTTATTGAGTTCATATATTTTGAAAATTTAAATAAATTTGAAATAAAACTAATTGTTATAGTCAAAGCTGTAAAAAATTGCACTAGTTTCTCAATCAATGGATTAAAACATCATGTTTAATCAATTAACTTTCATTCTTTCACTATATCAATAGAACTCAAGGGGAAAGCTTTGATTGTGCTTGTGCTCAGGCTAGCCTGAAATGCTTATCTCTATTTTGTTTGGATAGAAAGGAATTCCAGACTTCACGGTAGAAGTATATATATCCACAATACTTCATCAGCTCTTCTTAATCAAATCAAGGAGGTTATTAGATTTAGGATTCAAGGATTATAGTAGATAACAAGGGATGAAATCAACAAATTAAATGTTATTTATTAAAAATATGCTAGTTAAATGAATGTTATTATTTTTCTTGTAATTACTGTTGTTGCTTGTAATAGGCAATTTGTTCACTTTGTAATAGGCATGTTGAAAAATCCGGAACTTAATTCAGTTATTTCATATGGTCACTTTTAAGAGGTGGTATTCAATAAGTTTAAAATTCGAATTTCAATATCTGCAACTCTTTCTTTTATCCAAACTGAAACCTCTTTTATACAACAAAAGAAAAAAAGGCATGTTGGATGAATAAAAAACTAATTTATCCAAAAAAAGAATAAAAAAAGAGTGAGTATGATCTGCATCAGCATTGCAGGTAAGGTTCCAGAAGCAGATCCAGGAAGTTCACTGCCTCACCCTCCTTATCCTCTCCAGCAGTCCTGTCAGCCCTGTGACTCTAATAATATGCTATGAGGCCAAAATAATCCATATATATGCAACTTGGCTTATGTTAGGTATCGATTAACAATCGTAGCCTGTTCAAATCCTGTGCTAACGACCATCATTTAGGGGGTCTAAACACAACGATTAAGACACAAGTGAAAAATGCCTCATTTGAAAAGCTATATATTATATATATATATATATATATATATATATATATAATATACACATTCTCGACACACCTGAATTGAAAATCGAATGAGGGTGCGTAGATAATTAACAATATATATAGCGGGGCCAATGGCGCCTTCGTAATTCTCATTTATTCTCTCGGAAAAACGTGACTGATATTACCAGGGGCGGGCAGCAGCCAGCAAGCCATGTTGCTTTAATTGCAACCTTTGGTATCTTCTTAAGAATATAAGATTTAGACTGTCCAGGAAAAGTGAGTGTCGATTGTATTTAAAAATACCAAGTATAATATATTATATAATATAGTATAGTATAATAAATTTGAGGGGTATTTTGCTAAGACCCTTTGCTTGAAGTATTTTGGGCATAAATCCTTCTCTCAGGATCCTGATGTCCTTTTATATCAAAGCACTGCACATGGAAGCCCTTGATTCTCAAATTTCTCAGGTCAATCTAATTCGATGAAAATTGTTCACCCGCATGTGAGTCTACATTGTGCTACGTATATATGTACCGACATGGACTCTATTGCTCAGAGATTACGGTTTTTATGATTGGAGTATTGGACCCAGATGCAATCATGTGCCTTGTTTCTTAGATTTCAGTACTGAGACAGAAAATTGATTAAGTTCGAAGTTTCAATATCAAAACCCTTCAATTGGTGTAGGTTCAGCCAAGTTTCCTTCACAAATTACATCAAATTTCATTTGGTTCTCGTTCTTCCAAGTCCCCCCCTTATCTCTCTTTTCTTCCTCACTCTCATTTCAAACAATATGTACGAATTAGAAGAAAACCAACTTTTTTTTTTTCTGTGCTTATGCTAATTAATAATATGTTTGAAAAAAAAGACAGTACGCCCAGTTGCATTTCTCTGATAGTCAAATAAGACGCGTGTTCTTCTCTAAAGCATAGGCTCTCAATCCCACTGTTTTGCTTTCCTAATAATTAACATCAATAATTATAATGATTGATGGGGTATCTAATTTTTCCTATAAAATATCTGTCCTTCAATCTTCCTCGACTACACAAATAAAGCATTCACATTCTCTCTTTCAATCTTGCTCTATTATATATAGATGTAACATATTTATAGCTTTTTTGTGTTTTAATTTGCTCTTCTTTGAATCTTTAAGATATCAAATTTGAAGCATATATTGTTTTCCTTATAAGTGTAGTTGTTTTCCGATACTAGCTATCTAGAATTTTGTTTGTCCCAATCTTCATTTTCGTTCTCTTCCCTTTCGTTTTCAAAATAGGTAATAATAATAAGCTAAAAACTACTGCTAGACGTAGACATCTAGGTGCTGTGACGTGCAAGTAGTTATCTCGCACTTAATTTCGTCTTTGACGTTCCAAGAATCAATTGATAATCTTTCTTTAATTTTCCCTTTCTCATTTTATGTTCCTGCAGATAAATATATTCAAGGAAGCATAAAAATGGTGGAGAGTCATAATCTCATGACAAATATTAACCAGGTAAGAGATGAGAAAATGTGTTCAATTCTGAGTTATTATTCATTACCATATATTCATGTCAGCTGCTAGTTTTTATGCAATTTATACTGTGACATTTTGCAAGTTTGCTTAATTATGTTTTCTTTTCCCTCTTTATTGGTAGTTAAAAACCCTGAGATAAATGCATGGCTTTCAGTCCATATATATATATATATATATATATATATATATATATATATATATATGCATGGTCGTCTTAGATCTCTAATATAGAAAACCATGTTATTAATTAGGCTGCATATATATTTTTTAATTTGGGGAAAGGGTTTTCAAGCATGTTCTTTGAACAGAAAAATAATGCACCAGTCAATCGAGTCAAATGTTTGGGTGCATGAAATTATTAGTTAACTAAAATATGAATTTGATGTAAAAGTCAATATATATATATTGTCATAATGTGTCAAATACGAATTCAGCATGCTAGACACAAACAATGGAGTCGCCACTAATCATCTAATCAAGGTGTGATTAGTCACCTATACGAATCTATCCTATTTAAAGTAATCCTAAGCTCGACTAAGGCACCTTAAAAAGAATAGGTTATAGTCTACTTATCAGAACTAGGTTCGGGAGTACGGTTACGTGTGAGGAAGGATTAGCACCCTCACAACGCCTATCTAAGAAATAGTACCTAATTAGTCTTGTGATACTTAAAAAGTCTTAATTAAATGGTCTTGTCTATCCTATCTCATTTTAATTGTTAAAGTTAGAAATCTCGGAAATCATTTTTTAGGTCTTCTTTCCATTCATTATGGAGAAATTACTAAAAAAACATTTCTCACCTCGAGAGTATTCAAAAGAAACCATTAGTTCTATTGAAGAGTCTTTGTCGTCGGAAAAGTTAGATTATTCAACAAAGTTATTTCTCTTAAATTAATCTTCCAAAATTAATCCACATTTTTATTAATGTTTGTTCGAAAAATAAATTCTGATTTTTATATCGAAAATTATCCCTTAGAATATTCTTCCATTCGTTCTGGAGAATTTTTAAGAGAATTTTTCTCACCTAGAAATTTTTTAAAAGTCAACCATTCGCCAATGCTCGGGACCGTAGATTCTATGGCTGTTTAAAAAAAGTGTCCCCATTTCAGACGATCGGCACCATCGGGGCTTTGGTGCTCGACCACCATCGACACCATCGGGGCTTTGGTGCTCGGGCACCATCGACATCATCGGGCTTTGGTGCTCGGGACCGTAGATTCTATGGCTGTTTAAAAAAAGTGTCCCCATTTCAGACTATCAGCACCATCGGCACCATCGGGGCTTTGGTGCTCGGGCACCATCGGCACCATCGGGCTTTGGTGCTCGGGACCGTAGATTCTATGGCTGTTTAAAAAAAGTGTCCCCATTTCAGACGATCGGCACCATCGGCACCATCGGGGCTTTGGTGCTCGAGCACCATCGGCACCAACGGGCTTTGGTGCTCGGGCACCATCAGCACCATCGGGCTCTGGTGCTCGAGCACCATCGGCACCATCAGGGCTCTCTTGAATTTCATCATCGAAAAAAATCTTAATTTATCATTCGATTTTAATTAGGCATTTATTATAGAAAATTATCTTGAAAAAGAGACATTGAAAATTAATTATTTCAAAAGAATAAATTTTGACCTTTATTGATATCGAAAATAATCCCTTACAAAAAATCTTTTCATTCATTCTGGAGAATTTTTAAGAGAGTTTTCTCACCTAGAAATTCTTTGGAATTCAACCAAACGTGAACTCCTCGGATTTCATCATTGGAAAAGATCTCTATTTATTATTTTAAAACTAATTAATCATCAATTAATAAAAAATTTAATTAAAAAAAAATATATCTTACTAATAATAATCAAATTAATAATTAATAAATAATAATAAAATATAATTAAAATAATAGTTAAAAATAATTAATAATAAATAATAATGGTTAAAAATATATATAATAGTAAAAATAAATAATAGTTAAAAAAATAATATAAGAGTTAATAAAAAATAATAGTAAAAAATATATATAATAATATTTAAAAATAATATAATAATAGTAATTAAAAATAATAATATAATAGTAATATAAATAATAAATCGTTCAAAGTTGATTCGTAAAAATATACCTGCAAACATCAAAACTAAAAATAAAATTAATCACAATAAATAATTAATTAACATTTAAACAAATAATATAAAAAAAAAGTATTTAAGTCAAACAAAAAAAAACGTAAAAGGTGTAGAAAAATGATACAAAAGGAAATAGAAAGAAAGGAAACAAAAGGAACAAAAAAAAAATATAGGACAACCAGCAATTGGGTCGGGCCCAGGCGCGGGCCGACCCGACCTGTTGCTGGTTCCCATTCAAAACCATTTTTTTTTCATTTTTTTTACCTTTCTAAAAAAAATCTTATTCTTTTCTCTCAACTTCTTCTTCTTCAAAACACCAAGAACACCAAGAACAAACCCAGAAAATTTCCAGTTTTCGGTCATTGCCAGCTGCCTTCGCCGCAGATCTCCGATCTCAGAAAAATCCCAAAAAATCTCTAAAAATTCTTTTCGATTTCCTCTTTCCAAAAATCAACTTACTTTTTCCCGAATCTGACCTGATAATCCTAGATCTGAGTTTGAAAGTCGCAACTTCAACCTTTCCGATCTCCTCCGTTGGTCGCCGAATGATCACCAAACTTCAACCTAAGCTTCGTCTAATTAAAACCAAGATTTTTTACTACTAAACACTCTTCGAAACAACTCCTAGCACTAAGAATCAAAATTTTCGAAATTCACCAAAAAAAAAATTCTTCTACTGATCTTGCTTGCTTATTCCGAAAATTGTATATTTTCTTATGTGTTCTTTGTGGTTGAGGCTTGGGTTCATTATATCGGAAAAGAATTTAGGTTTTAATCTAGTTAGGAGTCTTTAATCTGATCAAGAAAGGATTTTTTGTTCCAACCATAACTCTTAGAGTCCAAGTTCAATCCAAATAAGAATTTTAGTTCAACCCAAACTTGGTTTCATCATTTATTTATTTATTTATTTATTTGATTATTTCGAATTTTCCTCTTTTTTTTTCTTCATTTTCGTTTTTTTTATTTAATTCAAAAATAAATAAAATTCAAATTACAACCCGGATAAAATCCGATATCTACATATATTTATATATATATCCGTTTAACTTGATATTAAAACTACATATACTTTTAGTAAGCACTGTTTCACATAATTGCAAAGTTTAAATTTCACGAATTTAGATTTAATCCAGTTGGTTCATACAACTCCTCTTAAAGGTCACATTTAGCAGGTCTGAAATTCGAATCTCAATATTTATATTCACTTCTCTTATTCTCAAATTACGACCACTTTATAATATTTTTTTAAAATTTTACTACAATTCTTAACTATTTCTCTCACATCCGTCTTAATTTCTCCCCCTTCTCTCTCTAATATAACTGTGGGACAAAAAGACATTTGAAAAGATCAAAATATAGTTGAAATAAGTTGGTATAAATTATTGAGAGAGAATCTAAAACAGTACATATAATATATAGTATACTTATATCTAGAAAATTCAGATGACCAAATTAAAATAGTAGTTTGTGAATGGTGAGATGCAATATTCAATTTACTTGTACAGAAAGAAAAGGACATTAACCACCTTCGCTTGAGGGGTCGTTGTCTACTTGTCTTGGCTAATTTTAATGAAGAAATTTATACCAATTTTGATAATGAAAACTTAATTATTATATTCATCAAAAAGTGGTGACATGACCCAAAGCCTTGTTTTTTTTTTTTTTTTCTTCTACCAAAGTCAAGAATTTTCCATAAAAACCTAAAAGAAAAAATTGTGCCCTTGTCCTATTGCAAATCCATGTGATGTGAGTGTGACCCAAATATTACATAAAAGACCAAAGTGGCCTTCATCTCTGCTGATAAATTAAGCTGCTAAGAGTATAAAAAAAAAATTCTCAACTTCCAAATATAATAAATAACCATAAAAACAAAGACACCCAAAGACAATATTGTTTCAATTAATTTCCTTTGTTGAAAAAAAAAATTCAGATATAAAATTGAAGATAAACAAAGAATTAACTTCAAAGAGAAAGCTGAGCTGAGCAATGTTTTGATGATTAATATGGCAATAAAATGGGATAGAATCTAGAGTGTAGGGCAATTGGAATAATGGGATATTGTTGAAATGGCATTCAACCTTGTAATAATTAATTACCGTCATAGTTGAAGTTTTGAAGATTATGGTATTCGGATTCAAAGATTAGTATTGTCAAATATAAGTATATGTTTGATACCGTATGTTTAATTTTTTATATATTTAAAAAAATTATATTTAAATATGTATCAAAAATAAAAAAAATAAAAAATTTGAATAACATAAATAAAAAATGCCATGGTCACGGTGCTGCCAAATCCAATAGCCCAATATCGTACTGTTTTATAAATTATCAAGTGTCTGATCGAGGCATATATAGCTTAGCCGACATAGAAAAGGTCCCACTCAATGAATGCATTTTGCATGGGTCTCTTCTCTTGTAGCTGTCCATTAATTAACAGCAGTGGACATTGGCATTTATTATTTGTTTACCCCCATTTACATTTTAACATACTACTACTTATAATTAAAAATCAAAGATATATATATATATATCACTTCAAATTTACTTAAAATTTGAAATATTTAACTTAGATTTTTGGTCATATATAGTTTCTAGTTGTTTGAACTTCATTTGTGCATTGAAGATGTCTATTACTATTAATTATTTAGAGATTAATACTCATTTGTCAGCTTTTGTCACAACTTACTTCTTTAACAAATATTCTATTCAAATATTACAACTTTAAAAGAGATTTTACCATTTCATCAAAAGGGGGTAATTTATCTTTATTTTTTATGAAATTTATCTTTATCTTTGTTATATTTTAATATAAGAAAAGGATATAATTAAAAATATTTCATCAACATTAGATTTAAAAAATCTATGATTTCATTGGAATATTGGATTAGTAAATTAACAAAATTAATTAAAAGCATAAAGAGAAAATAATAATAATTAAAAAATGTAAGAAGAAGAATGTAGAAAATGATCAACATAATTAAAGTTTAAAGATATATAATAAATATAGATGAGTCCAAGTTCTAACAACAAGACATGCAATTCAGCTTTGTCTCCAAAGTCCAAAACGTGAGAAAAAGGAAACGCCATAACGTTTTCATCGAACGGAAACAGAGAAAATCGTATTGTCTCCATCTCCCTCACTGCCATACAAACCGCTTATAGTTAGCCATTGTTAACCTTTCTCTCTTCTCAATCTCTGCTTCGAGATCAGCCGCTAGGCATGGATTCGGACCCACCATTCCACGAAACCTACAAGACCCTCTTCGCCAACTCCATCCAGGACGAAGAATCAAGGGCCAAAATTTCTCTAAACAACGACCGCCTTGTCATCGTTGAGGAACGCGAGCTTCCCTTGATTGATCTAAGCCGTTTAGGCCTCGACGAGGTGGAGAAGGAAAGGTGCAAGAAAGAGATAGCTAGGGCAGCGCATGAATGGGGTTTTTTTCAAGTCATAAACCATGGAATCTCGAGAGACATATTGGAGAAGATGAGGGACGAGCAAGTGAAAGTCTTCAAGCAACCTTTCTATAACAAGTGCAGAGAAGACAAGTTCATGAATTTCTCCGCTGGTAGTTACCGTTGGGGGACGCCAACAGCTACTTCCCTAAGGCAATTATCATGGTCAGAAGCTTTCCACATTCCCATGACCGATATCTCAAGCTTTGGCGCCTTCAATAGTACTCTCAGGTATTTTTTACAAACCTTCATTTTCTTACTATCTCTTTCTCTCCTGAATTCTCCCTGCTCCTTAATCTTAGTTTCTTACTTTCTTTGCAAATTTGTAAACACTATTACATAAAACAAAGAGCTAGAGAGTTTATAAAATCAGCTTGTTTATGTTTTTTAAAGTTAAGACAATGAAGCTTTTTGTCTATAATTAGTATTAGTTTGTTTAACTGCTGAGATTGCATGTCGGCATGTAATTTAAGTTTAGCTATAGTTTTCTTGTTGAAAACCCAACTATTGTAACGATGAGACAACAAGGCTCAAATCCTTAGTCTTTTCTAGTTTCCAATATTGCTGTACCATTAATTAGAGTCTTTTATCTTAAGCTTTTAAAAATTAAGGGATATATTTTGAAAAATTATAACATAGTAAAATGGACATTCACATTGAACTTTCCAAATGGAAGGATTATTTTTTATTGAAAAAGATGTACATATGCAAAAGTTAAGTAATTTTAACAAGTTCTAATATTATTTATATAGATATATTTTATTTTTTTATTGAAAATTATAATGAAAAATTTTCTTTTATCTTTTCAATAGCCTTAGATTAATATGGTTTACAAATACTGTATCATATTAGTGAAAAATTCTTCATATATTATTAATTTAAAAAAAAAAAATTAATCCATATAGTTAGAAATATGGGTTTTCTATTTTAACTTTTTTCATAAATTTCATCACCTCTAGATTTTATTTGTAGCAGATTTGGATCTACTTAGATATCCATTTGACATTAATTGAAAAGTAAAGCTAACAACTATACTTTTTTTTGTCTTCATCTTAACTCAATTTGATAAGTTGCCTTTTCATTATGTATTTGAATGTCTTATATGCGTCCCCAAATATGGAAAAATATTAGTTTGCTAAACTAGGGTCGATCACTTTATTTCCAGCCAATCCATATCCACTCGACCAAAAGGGAAGCTAGCCCTGCTGATGTATATATTTATATTCTGTATCAGCAATAAGTTTCAGAGTCAATTCTGAAGTAAATCGTCTTGGTGTTGTAGTTGGTTATAATCACTCTAGTCTCTCACACTAGAGGTCCCCGGTTAATTAGAACCCGGGCTCAGACATTTCTATTAAATTTTTTTTTTTTAATAATTTTATAAATATATTTTGGTCTTTTATTCTTGGTGGTTCTGCTTCTCTCTGTCATGCACAGCTGCATAGTCAAATGTGTGAGGTGTCATCTCTTTGTGGAATTAAGCTGCAACGTCTCAGTACATTTGCCCCTTTATTTCTAGTAAGACAAATTCAAGTCATGTTGCTGTTAAGGGTTAGTAACAGATACATACATTGCACCCTGTAAATTAAAAAGGTCTGAAAACTCACCATCAAGACAAATCATTCAACGTACCATGGAGAATTTCCTTTACCTTGCAATTGCATGCATGTTCTTCTGATCTCTTTCTCTTTGGCATGCATCAGCCAGCATTGGCACCTTCTCACGTGAATGTCACAAGTTAATTAGATGAGCTGGAAACTCCAGTCAATCCAGTCTGACAGCATGAAAAAAGCTTGATGTGGCCTCAAAATGGGATTCCTTTTTCTTGATGCCTACTGGGTGATTGAACCCACCTCCTCATAGTTGGGAGATTTTTTTTTTTTTTTTTTTCAATTTTGAAGCAAACTATGCAATAATTCTCAAACTACTACTCATTTGGCCTTTAATGTGTTAACCAGCTCATCACTGGAACAGTTTGCTACAAAAGTTGCCAGTCTTGCTCAGAAGTTAGCTGAAATTTTGGCAGAGAAATCAGGTCACAAGTCTAGTTTCTTCCAGGAAAATTCTTTGCCGAGCACTTGCTATCTCCGACTGAACAGATACCCACCATGCCCAATTCCTTCAGAAATATTTGGTCTAATGCCACACACCGATAGCGACTTCCTCACTATATTGCACCAAGATCAGGTTGGAGGATTGCAATTAGTGAAAGATGGGAAATGGATTGCAGTTAAACCCAATCCTGAAGCTTTATTCATCAACATTGGAGATTTATTTCAGGTAATCAATATAATATAGCAACTAACTTCTTTACGGTTCAAAATTAAAATCTAGCTCTCTTCTTCTCATGTTAATTAGTTAGCTATTCGTTAATTGTGCAGGCCTGGAGCAATGATTCTTATAAGAGTGTGCAACACTGTGTGGTCACTAATCCAACAAAAGAAAGGTTTTCGGCTGCATATTTTCTTTGCCCATCGTACGAGACTGTGATAGAGAGTTGCAGGAAGCCTTCGGTTTATAGAAGGTTTAGCTTTAGGGAATATAGACAGCAAGTCCAGGAGGATGTTCAAAACTATGGTTATAAAGTAGGGCTCCCAAGGTTTCTTGTATAAAAATATTCACCAAGTAAATATCGATTGCATCTTCTAGCTAGTTAGTAGTTAGCTCATTTTGTATAAAAATGTCGGTCTCCCCACCCCCAAGAAGATGTTATAGTATAAGTTTTGTTTAATTAGAAAATTTAATGGAAATTGTGATTTCACTAATTTGAGCAGTTTTGAGGTATTGATAAATGCTGCTAGAACTTAAAAAAAAAAAAAAGAAGAAGAAAAACCTTAGGCTCCGGGTACAAATTCTTCTCCCACTTGAGCCCAACAATCTAATAACTAGACTTGAAAGCAAAATCAGCCCTTTTAATAAAAGGCTGTCCACTGCCCAAAAAAATTCCCAACACTATAATCTTTTCAGCCAATTTAATTGATGGGCTGATAAACTCTTATTTACGTTTTCCCTATTGTTGTAGGCCCAATTGGTGGGCTGGCTTGTCCTTGTTCCACCTTCAACCTCCGCGCCACAGCAACCTCGGCCAATCCCCGATATTTCGGAGCCAAAACTTGAGCCTAAAGTTCCGAAACTGAAACAGATGGTACCGGGCACGACCACGAGCCTTAGGTCGGGCCACAAGCTAGGACGACCGAGTCATCGGACCGGGGCGCTTGAGGTGAACCACTCGGTTCAACGAACCAGAGAGAGCCTGTCTTTGGAATCCACTTCAACGGTAAATGACGGCGATCATGACGTGGAGATAACAACATCGGGGAAGCCAATTTATATGGTACCTGATGGAACTGGTTGGACGGCGGAGCACTCCTTTAACGCGGCGTTGGGGCAGTTCAAGCTTGCAAATTGTGGGGTATACCATCTACGGATATATTGGGTCCAATTACAGACCGCTCATTTGGGTGTCTCACCTTCTGGTCTTCCCTGGGGAGCTCCTGGAAGAAATTTCCCTCTTTCAGATGAATACTTTGGACGGATTGAAGCTGTTGAATTTACAATCAAGCAGGATGATGGGGCTCTACCTCAAAACTTGTGCAAGGCTGACATTGTTCTCACAGGTGTTTCTCATACTGGGAAGACACCATTATCAATTTATCTAGCACAGAAAGGATATAAAGTAGCAAATGTGCCTATTGTGAAGGAAGAAGCATTGCCAAAGGGACTTTTCGAGGTAGATCCTGAGAAGGTTTTTGGTTTGACTATTAATCCCTTGGTCTTGCAAACTATTAGATAAGCAAGAGCTAAGAGTCTGGGCTTTAGTGAGGAAGGAAGGAGTAACTATTCAGAGATGGATTATGTGAAACAGGATTTGGAGTTTGCTTCCAGGTTTTTTGTTCAAAATCCTCTCTGGCCAGTTATTGATAAAGATAATTAACTTTTTTACTCTATTTCTGTTTAGTTCACCCGTATCTTTTTTTGATTCTTTAGCATGGAGCTATTTAGAGCCCATTTGTAAGTTTAATAGGAGAAAAAATATGGTAAAAATTGATATTCACAAGTTAAAGATGTTTGACATGTTCATCTCATGAATCATGGCCTTACGGCTCACCTGCTGATACTTGTCTATGCAGAAGTGACTGGTAAAGCAATTGAAGAAGCTGCTGCTGTTATATTGATATTCTACAGTGACCGGAAGCATAAGTGTTAAATGCCACGAATCTCAAAACGCTACTAATGAAGTAATGAGATGGCTAGTTATTACATTCAGGTATGCAGGAGTGATAGGTTGCTGCCTCATAATAACAGAGAATTACTTACTTAGTAACTCGGATTGTTAATTCCAGGGAGAAAAGGTGAAATATAGTTTGGTTATGCAGTTTTTCTGAAGAGAAAAGTCTTCTTTTGTGTCAATTGAACATGTAAAGATTCTCAATAAAGTGGCAGCTATCTGTTTGTTAAGACTTACAAGTGGTTATAACGTCCAATGCTACTCCAAAGTGACTACTTAAATTCATCTCCAAAACCATATATTGATTTTTGTGGAGGAAATTCAGTACCAGAATGGCAGAATTATTGAGTGCTAGATCTTACTTGTCTTTAATCATTTATTATTACTATTTTAATTCTTTTGCTGTCATGACTCTACACTTCCACGTCATGAGGTATTGTCCGTTTTGACTCTGCAGAACCTCACGATTTTGTCTTACAAAAGGACCCTCACTAGTGGAAGGGGAGCCACCTCTTATAAGTCCAGACCACTCAATGTCTCCTGTGATATAAAATTTGCCTAGAGGTGTTACATTCACTTTCCTTACGGAACTCAACGTCCTCGCTGAGGTTTGCCTCACCACCGACCAGCGAGCACGGAGATATATATATATACTTTATTGAAGAGTTTTATAATTGGTGGGGGCTTTTTAATAAAGAAGAAAATTGGGGGCTAAACACTAAATATTCCACTTTTTTGTATAGGACATGTTAAAATTGCTTTGCTTCAAGCTAATATGGCCCTGTTGCGTCCTGGTCTGGGGCGTGACATTTGCATCCAAGACTGGGGGAATAAATCACGCTTGTATCCATGATTGAGGCATGATCCATACCTTCAGAGGTTTTCATTTGGTGATGTTGAACTTAAGTTTGCTGAAATGCCTTTCAGCAACACTGTTTTAGTCCTACAGTTTAGAAGGTTATTAGTGATTTTGTTGGGTTCTGTACCAAATAATACATTAATTTGTCTTATACTGTCGCATGTTTCATGTAGTCGATACGGACTGTTTCTGTGTGAATGAATCTAATCAAAGGATTTTCATTTTTATACAGTGAATAGCAATTAGGCAAAAGGGATGTATTCATGGTAACCACTGATGATGATAATGGTTGAAAGTTTGAATAAGAATCAACCTACGAGCCTTTGAAAAAGAATCCCGTAGCTAACCCTTCACTCCCCAAGGCCCAAAGCTTTGGTACAAAAAATTAAGAAGCTTCGAATGCGCATGCTCATATGCAAATATACAAATACTTTAGTGCCTGTAAATCTCATAGCTTTGCTCTCGCACATGAAAGCCACAAAGAACAAAAGCACTTGATGTTGGATTGCCAGAAAAGGAAACTGAAGAGCAGGTATGGCGAAGGGGAAAAAAAGAAGGGGGACAAAAGTAGCTTTCTGATCCTCCATTTCATCTGTGTCAACTGTACGTGGAGATAAACAAGAAAAGTACAAAAAGGTAACATATTTTTTTTTTTACATCTCTTCCATACATATTATATTTAATTAATAAAGGAAGATTCCATCTCTTTGTCAGAGTGGAGTATGCCCTTGTCCTCATCTCCAAAATTTCATCCTCAAAGAGTTGATAACTGCTAAATTTGAAGCCATCCTAATGTAAGGTTGATTAGCTTTTGCCGTCCTCCAACTTGTCTTCTTTTCTAAAACTTTCTTTTTGTTCTTCACTACCTGGATTATATAATTCTCATTAAAAGAAGATATTTCTTACAAAAAAGAGCCCTCACTATCAACCACTCGCATCCGTTTCTATTTGTCATGCATTGAACTCCCATGTGTGTGCTATATTGCTACATATTTTAATCAGCGATAAGTTGGTGAGTATATATCTTTCCAGCTACTAATCTAAAGCATTCTCATCTGCATTCATTTTGCTAATCGACAAGGTGAAGTATATCAGCAATATTGTGCCCATGCTCGACCTGTCAAAAACAAGAGAAAATTTTCACTTCAATAAATCCAATTTGTTAAAATGTTAATGTCTTTGCAGGTGAAATAGCTTAATAGCTTGCAAACTTACAATGTGGCAAAGAACATGAGAATCCTCTTGGGATCTAGTAGCCATGGTGGAGGATACCGCCTGAAACTATTTCTCCTTAAGCTGAATCTGCTTTCAGTGGCAGCAGCGATATTACCGGTTGTAATGGCGATCTGATGATGAACTTGCGGGTTGCTGGCATGATCCGTGGACACTACAGCCACCGCCGTGAGCTTTTCAGGCGTGCTAGACCCTACAATAGTAGTTGCAATTCAATAATTCCAGGCCCAATCCCAGAAATAAAATATGTAAACTAACAGGCATTTTACCATAAATTTTCCAACAATACGTGCATGAAAACATGCATCCAAGAGAAGAGAATCAACGAAAAGGACGATACTATCTGGAATCTGTACTTTGCACCAAATAATTAAACATCCAGCAGTACTCAAATTCAGGTACTGACTTCTTCTTAGTTTAATGACAAAGAACCTTTTTCTATAAGTAAATTCTTAATACGACTGAATAACTGTACTGTAGTTACAAGTTAAAATTTAAGCCATTCAAGTAACTATATATGCAGAAAGCCCTAAAGGAGCAAACCTTCTTGAGAATCTTAATAATAAACTAATTGATAATAATCATAATAACATCATCTGTATAATTGCTACTAAACCCTGGAGGTGAGGTTGATCCAGCAGGTTGGTGATGGAAGTTAGTGTATTAAACTACAATATGGCAAACAGCAAATATATTCAAATCTTAATTTATTCCGACTATTGTTTGCTAGTGTCCTGCATATGCAATTATGCACCAACAACCTCTCCCACAACAGGGACCAGTGGTCCATATGGGTCGAGAAAATTAAACCATTAAACTTGGGGAAAAAACTAGTAAAATCCGACCCAAACTGTTCCCATTTTTTTCCAGGAAAATTTTTCCTGGGAAAAGTTTCAAAAAAAAAAAAAAAAGACAATGCAATGATATAATCTAAGCAATTAATGTGCATTTGTAAAGAAAAAGTTTGTACCTCCGGCTGAGGAGGAGTTTGCAACAAAAGAATCTCTATCATTGACAATGGAACTAGAATTGGGAGTAATAATCTTCTTGTCGCCTCGCTGAGACCCTTTGCGAGAAAGGCTTCTCTACAATTTTGTTTTTTTCAATTAACAAAAGAAAAACTGATAAATATCCACATCATTAAAGAAAAAAAAAATGATTGAAAAGTAAACAAATAGCAGATAAGAATTCCTGAGAAAGACATTTTGATATATTGAGATGACCGCAAAGTCATGGGCAGGGTGGTAACGTGTTATCTTCAAAAGGCTTTTCTATTGTTTCAAAAAATTATTGAAAAATTAAACAACAACATTTACCCTTTTTATTATTGTTGTAAAAAACTGAATTTTTCAAGCATGCATAAAGCAGGAATTTTGAGCTATAAACACTCGTCATTCAAAATACAGAATTATCACAATACAAATAAGGAAACTTACTGTGATTCTTGAATTTGGATTGCTTTCTTTATTGGCTCCTCCATGAGAGAAACTTTCCATGTCAATAATAAAGCTATCGGATTTATCGGTTGTATATTGAAATCCACTGATATGATCCGAAAATGAATTCTTTTGTGTGGATATCTTCTCTTCTGACCCACGACCATCGTAGGAAGATGCCAAATCCTATCACCATATCAGGAACAAAAACAAAGACAGAACAGCTCTTAACTTGAAATTAAGATCAAAATTTTAAGGGATTATATTAGAAATTAATAAAACGATAGATGATAATAAAAACAAATTAAACAGTTACAAGAAAAACGAAAAAAAAGAAAAGAAATATTTGAAGAAAATTATTGAAAACCCAGATATATTGTGCTTACCAACTTTGGATTTTCCGTCATGTCCATCATTTTTCTCGAGAAAGTGAAGGAAAGATTAAAAAAAAAACAAAGGAGAAGACAAAGGGAGAAATGCAGAATTAGGACTCTATACAGCGTCCCCAATTGCGTATCCAATGGGGCACTCTTAATCAACCACCTGATTGGAAGAGAAAAGAAAAAGAAAAAATGAGACACACCTCTCCTTCTTAGAAGTCAAAAACTTCAAGATTTCTAAACGAATAAACTATTCTTAGAAAGAAAAAAAAAAGGTGATTTGCAACAACAACAAAAAAAAAGACTTTGGAAAAAGAAAAACGAATCACCAAACCTTTTGACGAAGACAACAAAAAGAGCTTAAGAGAACAAAAGAAAACTACTATTTTCTTTGTTAAAAAGACCGGTGCTTTAACTGACAGCTGTTGTAAATGAACTGACTTTGTAACAACGTTGGAAACTTCCCTGAAGTTCGAAGGAGAAATTTGTTTCAGTTTTTGTTAAAGAAAAACGAAATGGGAATTTGGTTAAGAAGAAGAAATCCAATATTTTCTTCGAGAAGAGAGAGAAAAAAAGACGGAATTTGGAAGTTGCAGAGGCTTTTTTTTCTCTCTCTCTCTGATTTTATTTATATGATTAGTTGGTAACTTGGAATGGCACTGATTGAAATGGAGCGTTTACAAAATTTTACAATAAAAAAATTTGTCAATATTTTACGTTTATTTATAGTATTATACAGACTGGGGAAATGATCATGTGGAGTTGGGTATATGATAAGGGCCTTTACGCTTTAGATTACTGCTATTAAAAGAAAAAACTTGTACTTTTTGTTTTTGAAGCAATTTCATGATTTTTTTTAGTTTTTATGATCATAAACTTTGTTGTTGGTATTAGCTTTTTACTATTTTTTTAGAATAAAATAAATATTAATTTTTTTAGAAAAATTATTTTACCCATCGAATATTTTTAGATTTTACAAATCAAGCTCGCACAGTGAAATATATCCACAAAATATATTAAAAAAAATTAAACATTTGATAAATTTTTAACATCGTTTGTAAAATTAAAAAATTTTAAAAATTTTTTTATTTATTTTCTTTTAATCATTTATATTTTAGTATGATATTTTGTGATATACTTAGAAAGAATTCAATATTTAACCATATATACCTATATATACATGAAAAGAAATTGATTGAGTCACTCGTACGATTAAATCTCCTTCTAGAAGTATATAAAATTTGCTCACTAACAAATTTGGTAGGCTAAACCAAGCTTATGATGATCTGAATACATGGGAAAAGTCTTTAATTATCCAAATAAATAAAATGATTTATATCACTACTTTTATGGAGTCAAATATCTTTTAGTTCAACACTACTTACTTCTTATCAATAAAATTAAATCTTATCGCACCAAAAAAAAAATTTAAATCTTACAAGATTATACGAGAAAATCTATAATTCTATTTAAAAAAAATAAAATGATAAAGTATCAATGGAACGAAATCTAAATAAACCTCATCAATTAGATTTTAAAAATCTAACTTATAATCAAAAGCATGATTAATTGACGATGTGTGATG
Source organism: Fremontodendron californicum (assembly GCA_030761205.1). Lineage (NCBI taxonomy): Eukaryota > Viridiplantae > Streptophyta > Magnoliopsida > Malvales > Malvaceae > Fremontodendron > Fremontodendron californicum. The sequence continues at coordinate 986,146 of JAULJL010000027.1, forward strand.
ACCCATTTGATATGGGCCTTGAAAAAAAAAAAAAAAAGGAATACTAAGGGCTAGTTTAGCATTGTTGTTGGAAAAAGCTTGGGTTGGAAAAAGCTCGAGTTGAAAAAAGTGTGTTTATAAAGTGTGGTGAAAAAGTGTGGTTTAAAAACTTTTAAGTGTTTAGCATTGCTGTGAAAAAGTGTTGTAGAAAATTGAAATGTCAAAAAAAGATATGTTTAAAATAATAAAAGTGTAGAGATGTGAGGATAATAAAGTCATTTTATCCAAAAGCCAGCTTTTAAAGCCCAAAAGCTATATTTTTTGGTTTTTTGGTTTGGCTTTTCAAACAATGGTTTCAACAGCAGAAGCCAAATTTTTTTATCTGTTTAGCATTGCGTTTGCGGTGAAAAGCAGCTTTTGACCTCAAAAGCTGTGCCAGAAGCAATGATAAACGAGGCCTAAGGCGTGGGGACTCAACGTTAACGCGAAATTTGAGTTTAGAATTGTTGATATCATTAGCTAAACATAAATTTCTTGTTAGGATATAATTCAGATTCAGATATAGCGACTATTGACCATAAAATTAAAGATTATCCATTTTGCATGCTCAACAATTATAACTTAATTGATTGAACAATCATTTTCAAAATAATGCCTATATATATAATTTTGAACTTTATGATTTATTTATGTTAGGGATAATGGTCAAATAAGTTTTCGAATTTTATTCAAAAATGAAAATAAATCATTGATTTTTTATTGTATAGAACTTAAAGTTATGAGTTATTATGAAACAAAATTACCGAAATATTGATATAATTAAGCAATAATTAAGTAGAAAAGCTTGGCACCGGCACCATAATAATCAATGGAGCAGCACATGTCGTGGAGGCAATGTATCCGGAGGTGGAGATGCTGTTGCTGTTCCTACTCTTGCTGGTTCGTTTATTTTACACTATTAAATAATCTAATGGTTTAGCCAAGAAATTTTAAATTTATAAATAAATAAAGCATACAACATTATCAACTTTAACGATTAGCCCAAAAAAACAGAGGCCTTAATGCTTGTAATACAATACTAATGATCCATTTATGATTCTATCAACAAATATTTCACTTCTATTAGAGGAAAATACATTTTTAATATATTTTAAGATAAACTATCATTAAATCAAGATAAACAAGCTGATTAATTATTTTCAGATAAAGATAATCAAATTAATAAATCATCATCAGATAAAAATAAATAGTTTATCGGAGATTATTTTTATTATTATTATTTTTTTTATCTTATTGGAGATTAAATTTTATCTTTGATTTCAAGTATTGATATTATAACATTTATCTTATTTTGTACATTAATCCCTATAAATATGAGATCAATATAGATAATGATCATCAAATCTTTCAATTAATCTACTCAAACAATTCATTTTCGATTAGCTTCAAGCTTGATTCGTAGGAAACATGCTCCTAGGTTTTCATAAAAAAGAAAAGAAAAAACAAATATTCAACAAGTTTTGGTAATTGCTTAAGGCTCGCCAATAGGATTTTGAAACATGAAAGGAGAGTCGTATTTCTTTGTAGGCACCGATTGAAAAGAGGAAAAAGAAAGGTAACCTTCCTTATCTAAAACTAGGAAGGGAAAAAGAAATATACTGACTTTGTGCCACTTAGCATGGAGATTCAACAAAATTTCCTTGAATACATGTGATCTGCGGTAAGTTGCATTAGGTGTGAAAGTAGTTTACTAAAAAATATTAAATGCTATTCGTGGGTGGGTGGGTGTTAATCAATTTTAGGTACAAATTAACAATACATTTTTATAGGGAAAGGCTGTGAAATTGAGGCGTTTCTTTTTTGGCAATATAAGAGTACAAAATCATAAGTTTCAGCTGCGCTCTGGCAAAACTTTACCCAGCAATCAGCTTAAGAATCTAAATACTATATACTCTAACTGCTCGATCCAAGGCACATAGCTCCAATTATGACTTACAATCTCTTCTCTTAGAAAATTGAAGGCTTAAACAAGCCTAGGGGCTTTTGTCACGTAATGAACCAGCATGTTTGCTATTAGCTCAACGTCAGAATCAAGCTCGGGACCAGCCCGTAGCCATTTACTTAATTTTCTTCCTCATGTTTGTTTCCAAGAAAAAATTAAATTTCCTGGAATTTCATGCCAACTCGAGATAAGTCATGAAATGGACACCTTTTCATATATTTCAGTTCCAAACAAAGAAAAGATGACTCTACACTTATGGCACTTGGACAAAAGATTTATGTTTTTTTGCAAACTTTTTATTCTTTCATTTTCGGTCCCCTCTTTCTTGCAATTATCATTGGCAGCGGACAAAGAAAAGAAAGAAGAGATATTGTGCAGTATAAGGGAATAAAACGGAGCAAAAATTAAAGTAAGATTTCTGTCTTGCACTGCCAGTAAGTTGAGTTCTACAGTTAGTACAATAAAGATTGAGATTATATATCCGTGTTTAATCCAATTAGTTCATCTAATCACCTTTAAAATATGACATTCAACGAGTATAAGATTCAAATTCTAGCGGCATTATCTTTTGTTAAAACAAAAACTGAGATCATGTTGGCAGCAAAAAATTAGAACTTGTTAAGCTTCATGAAAACCTAACATAAAAATAAACTTCAAAATTATTATTATTATTATTATTGTAATTGAGAACCGTAAAATCTTGATTGTTATAGTTTGCAAGGAATTAAACTATAATAAATCATGAAGCATCATGAGTTCAAAAAAAGGCAAAAGAGAAAGCACACGAGCAATAGATAAATTATATTATAGACGAAGCAAAAAACTAATAATACAAAATGAATATTAATTAATATTCTGCTCAACCATGTGGGAGCAATATATATATTATATAAAAATAATATGTAAACCTCTTACAAGTAATTATATATATTTTTTATTGAGCATAGCTGCATTTCTCAGCGCTGTTAATTTCTAAGTCAAATATGGTGGTGAAGTACTTAATTGGGAAGTCTCTTCAAACAAACTAACGATTCCTCATTTTCTAGTCTTCGTAATTGGGTACTGTTGGCTTATCCTTGCAACGTATAACCAAATTTGAAATTTGAGAGAGATTTCTCTTACAATTAGGATGAGTGTCGCATGTGAGTATGTGTATATTTAATTTTTTTTTTGAAAATTTCATATATTTGAAAGATCATACTTTCATATTTATATTCGAATATATATCGAACACATATGTCGAACATGAATATTTAAAAAAATAAATAATCTGAATAATATATATGATTATCCTTGCAACATTTTTCACGTTTCCACAACCTTTGCCCAACTCTAGGGATATGCAATCATCATAATATGACCCAATTCAAGAACCAGGATTTTATAATTTCTTCCTTTATTTGTTATTAATTAAAGGTTAACTTCCTAAAGATTTATCCATATCTGAGAGGATCATATATTGATATATAACAACTAACAAGGGGGGAAACAATTTTCAGCTTAAAATTTTTGTTATTGTCATGGATTTTTTTTTTTTTTTTTTTCTGTTTGGAATATAATTTGATCTTTTTTGCTAGCTGGTTATTTGATATAATATATATTGTCGTCCAGGCTTCGACCGCGCAATTATATAGGTTGTGTGATATAATAATATATCTTATCTTCTCATCCAAATAATATAAGATATTGAAAATATATTTTATTTCCCTGATTTATTATTATTATTTTTGTGAACGGGCGTTATTGTGCTTCTTTTCTTGGCTTTAAATCTTCTTCAATGTTACGTGATATAACTTGGAGGTAAGGAGAGAACAAAGTGGAGATGAATCATTGCAGCTGCTTCCACTTAGATTTGGTAGGGAAAGCAGAGGGATGATCTGTTCTATTTCGATTGTAATTGTTAAATAAATAATTAATACTTCGATAAGTTCAAACCCCCCTTTTCCGATCCCTTTGTCAACTGAAAAATAATGCTAGAATTAAGGCATAATCAAGAAATAATCAGACATATGTGGGCTACAACCAAAACCACAAACAAGAAATAATCATACATTGTGCGGCTGCAACTTGATGATGGCCAACATAGAATATTTCATAAGACAAACAGTTGGCCATCACCCATTGCTTAACACGAACCGCATATTCCTCTAATGATTGATGGGGGAGTTCTAACTTAGAGTATTAGTTTAACAGGCACAAGGAATATATTAACATGACGGCTGGGCACTTGAGAATTGAACTTTGATTTTCTTGTGCCAATTCACAAACTTGACTTCTAAGATATTTATTTCATAAATTGTTTTTGGATACAATGTATTGGGAATTGAAGAATTAATTAGTCTTAATAATCACTAAACAGGTTTTTGGATAATAGCTTTTGGTTAGGCGAAAGCAACGAGAGATATCAGATATATATGCAACAAAAATGGACAAAAGACAAATTGAAGAATCAAGCCTGTCTTTTAGAAAAGCCAAAAGGAACCCTAAGACAATACGGGTTGGCCAGCCCTTGCCCAATAGAAAACAAATGGTAGTTGATTCTCTTTCACACTGATTTTTACCCACACCAAAAAAAGGGTAATTATAATTCAGCAATGATAAGAGAATAGAATCTTCGATGCTCTATCAAGAATGTCTGAAACTTCTGAACCAACCGTAGCTTATCTTCTGTAATCTTAATAGCATTACAGTAATTGCTGAAAAGCCAAAACAATCTTGATGAGGCCAGCATGAATACAAACTGAATATAAGACAAGGTGTTTCCAGAATATGATAAAAGTCCAACGTATGAAATAGAAAGGATCGATAGAGTGTGGGCACTCTCCTATAAAATTGTTAGAAAGCTTTGTAACTTGATTGGAATGTTTTTGTTAGCATACTGAAACTGTTTTTTTTAACTCATGATTTTTTTACAATTTTATCAGTTAGAATGTCTGATGCATGCAATTAAGATCCATTTCAATGCCCCACCTATTTTTCTCGACTGCTGCAACCCCCAATGACTTTAAATTCTCCATATCATTTCCCTGGTGTTTTCTTAGTAGAAAATCGCTCATGGGATGCAACTTGCAAACCCATTGTTGGTGCTACCAAATGAAGAATTCAGCCGCCCTTGATTAATAAAGCTTATTAACCATGTAGGGAAAGGTAATATTTCTTAAACGATGCTGGCTTTGTCGAGATTGACATAATTTGATTCAGCCCATATGAAAGCATTGAATTTGCCTTTTCTGATTCTACAAATCTACATACATCCGTACGTGTTGTAATTAATGTTTCTTTGGGGTCTTTAGTTATTATCACTTTATAATATTCTTCTAGTTTTGATTAATTGTATGGCTTTAATGGTTTTGATTCTTTTATCACTCCATTTTTGTTAAGAGGATTTTCTTCATCGCACGCGAAGTTTCTATTATCCATGTCCCATCAGATTGGCTAATATTGGGCCTTCAAGAGTTGACCTGGACTTTTAGGTAGTTTTCCGGACCTTCTTGGGCTATGTTTTTTTTTTTTTTTTTTTTTTTTGTCTTTTTGGGTCTTTAAAGCCCTTTATTCTTGGGATTTCTTCATTTTGATTGGTATTTTTTTTAATCTTTTTATTTTCGATTCCATTATATTGAACTTAATTAGTGTAGTGAATATCATATTTAGACCGGAAATTGTCAAAATTCATGGTTTCTTCATATGTTTCTTATCCCATTTTGAGATCCTCTTGATGAGAGAGTAAGCATTTCTATGTGTATGAGCCTTAGTCCAAAATTGTACATCTAAACATGGTAGCCTAAGCGCAACCATTGGTCCAAACGAAGTAGAGGAACATGTCGGTTCATTCCCAAACCCAAATGCTCAATGGGCCGTCCACCGCTCGGGCATAGCACATTGGACACGTTGGATGGCATTGGCAGCCGAAAACAATTGATTCAACAAAAATTATAGTATCAAAATTAGTGCTACTACATTTTGGCTTTCTTACATCTTCAATAGCATTTATTATCAGCTGTTGCTCAATGCTCATTTTGTTTCCCTAAATATTTGGAATCAATATAATATGTATATAGGGATGGCAAAATCCGATCCGACCGATGGATTTCGAACCGATCCGATCCGAATGGAGAGGTTTTTTTTTTTTTGAACAATGGAGGCGGAGCGGGGCGGTGCAGTTTTTTTTGTTTGAAAGGCGGGGATGGAGCAGTTGTGGTAATTGCCTGCTCCGCACCGCCCCGCCCTGAATACTAAAATTATAATTTTACCCTTACATATTTAGCTTTTAAATAAATAATAAAATAATATAATTAGACTTTTTATTTTTATTTTTAAAAACTTAAATCTAATACTTTATTTTTTTCTCTTCCTATATTAGAAACATGTTTATATTTAATTTATATTTAATTTTTTTTAAAATGCTTTATTATTTGAAAAAAATAAAAATAATTAATAAATATCAAATGGGGCGGAGCGGGGCGGGGCGGTTATAAATGTAACCGACATCCATGAAGGTGGTAGTGGTATTGAAATTTCAACATCCATGGCGGAGCGGGGCGGGGGGCGGGACAGAGCAGTACTATGGCGGGGCGGGGGCGGATACTACAAAATTCGCTCCCGCCCCGTTCCATTGCCATCCTTATATGTACAGGAAAAATGAAAAGAAATTAGGAGACACAGCATTAATAATTGAAATAATAAACAAAACTTCTGCCCACCGAATTTGAAAACCATATTCTTTCTCCTAACTATACACATACTTTTCAGTTCCCATACGGCGCAAGATACCTTTATACCTTAAAGCTGACGTTCCCAATATTCAAAATCACTAGAAAAAAACCCGCTTGGCCGGAGTAGTTTATATTTTTTTATATAATTTTTTAATTAATTAATAATAATAAATTAATTTTAAATTATATTTTTTAAAATAATAATTATTTATTTAATTTTTTATTTTAAAATTTTAATAATCTTAATATAATTATATTTTGTTAATTATAAAAATTAAATTTATAAAAATTATTTATTTATAAATTACGTAATATAAATGTATTTTCAAATGTTATTTATATATATATTTAAAAATATTTAAATTTTATTGTATAATGTGTATTTTTATTTATAGGAGATAAAAAATAAATAAATAAAATTGTGATTTATATTTTATTCTCTCGTAAGATCGATTTTCTCATAAAGGTTACTAGCAAATTCATTTTTTTCCTTTTTTTTTTAATTTTTTTTCCGAACGGATCGGGTACGAATCCTAAATCAATCCGCGACTCAACGCTCAGGCCTACGCCTTTAAATACATCATTTAAAATTTAAATAAAAATAATTAATAAAATAATTTTTTTAACTTTTTTCCCTAGTCGATTGGGTACGGATCCTAAACTGACCACTGAATCAACGTGCGGACCAACCTTTTTAAAAACATCATTTAAATAAAAATAAAATATTTTTTAACACTTTTTCTCCAAGTGGATCGGGTACGGATCCTAAATCAACCTGCGAGTCAACGTGCGGATCAACCACTCTAAATTCATCATTTAAAATTAAAATAAAAATAATTAGTAAAATAAATTTATTTTTTAACTTTTTCTCCGAGCGGGTTGAGTACGGATCTTAAATCGATTCGCGAGTCAACGTGCGAACTAACCATTTTAAATACATCATTTAAAATAAAAATAATTTTTTTAATTTTTTTTCAAGCAGGTCAGATATAGATCATAAATCAACCTAAGAAGACAAAATACTTTTTTGGAATATATATTTATTAAAAATAATATATATTAACTTTTTTTTAGACATTTAAAGAAATGCCTCTTGGGTCCCTAAAATTTTTTTTGACAAGTCAAAAATATCCATAAAAAAAAATAAAATAAGACAAAAAACCCTTTAATGACTCAATGGACTCAATTTTCATAATAGTTGATATTGGTTCTGATTAATTATCAGCTCTAATTGAAGCTCAACCACGAATTAATTATTAGCTATATATATATATATATATATATATATATATATATAAAATCACACATGATAATTAGCTCCTAACTTTTAAGTATATTCTAATTTTGTAGCATATAATCCAAAACGCAAACTATAAAGTTGATGCAGTACTAGAATGTAAGAGCATGCATGCCATCATTTAAGACATGGATAGCCTTTTGATCAAACAATGGCCTCATGGCCTTATTCCTTTCTTTCGCCATGCAAAAAGACTCCAAATTCTTTAACGTCCCTTCTCTTCCCCGCCACCTTTAGATCATGTAAGCACTACTACATAAACACCCCTTCCTACAAACACTTCTTTTCATCACCTAAATTTCCTCGGAAAGCCTTCTCAATTCTTCAAAACAAAAATGTCCAATTCCGACAGGTTGCCGATCCGACAGTCCCAGCCCCAGCCACACCCTCAAACCCAACCCCAACCCATCAAACGCCACCACACTGCCCGCTACTATGCACATCGTGTTCGCGACAGCTTCACCACTAGAGTCACCAAAGTACTATGTGCCATTTTCTTGTCTCTTCTTTTAGTTGTTGGCATTGTTTCCTTCATTTTATGGCTTAGTTTACGCCCTCATCGTCCAAGGTTTCATATTATGGAATTTACGGTTCCTGGTTTGGCTCAACCCTCAGGGTTTGAGAATGCTCAAATAACGTTCAATGTCACAGCCAGAAACTCCAACCAAAACATTGGAATCTATTACGACTCTATGGTCGGGTCAGTTTTTTATAAAGATCAACAAATCGGGTCAACTCCTTTGCTGCACCCGTTTTTCCAGGAACCCAAGACAACTACAATTGTGTACGGCACATTCAGTGCAGCTACGCTTACGGTAAACAGCAACCGGTGGAAGGAGTTTATGAATGATAGGCAACAAGGAACGGTGGTTTTTCGTTTAGATATAATATCAGTAATCAGATTTAAGATTTCTGCATGGGACACTAAGCACCATAAGGTGCACGTGAATTGTGACGTTGCAGTTGGTCCAGATGGATCGATCTTGCCAGCTTGGAAGAACAAGAGATGTCCTGTTTATTTCAGTTGATTCTTGCATTTTACTTCTTTTTCTTTTTCATTTTCTTTTGGTTTTGCTTTGTTGAAGGGAAAGTTTAGTATCATTGTTGTATATATAATCATTCTTATTTGATTAATGTTATGTCTAATGGAATTATGATTGATGGCACATTTAAATCCTTCAAGCTTCGAATGTGACAAAAGTAAAACTTGTAGCTTAAGTTCTCTTTCTATATATATGCCTAAAGAGAAAATCATTTATGAATAGTCTTCCTTAATTTTTTGAGATGAACTTGATTAGATGATTAAGTGGTCCATTAAGCAAAATGGGAAAATTAGTGCAATTGAGATATTCAAATTGGTTCTTTTTTGTTTCTCTTGGTTAGGTTGGAGGGAGCAATTGCCACTTTAGCCCTGGTTATTTGGATACAAGGACTATGAAATTGCCAGATCTGAACCAGATCAGAGTTTTAGTCCTTAGCTGTTAAGTGTTTTCCCCTTTTATAACCCACTTGATTTATCTTGTTAACAATAATATTTGAATTTGAAATATTCCTCCCAAACGACAAAGGAGATATAAAGCAACTTCTATTGAAATTCTTTACTTTAATTACCTTAATTTTGACACACTTTTCAGTATCTCAATGTTTACCTTATTTAAGGATTAAGCTTCCTTAGTTCTAAGTTTTTCAATTATGGTTCTCTCATGACATATTGGAGTATGTCATAATCTTATACAGCACTAGAAAGCCTTTCACCAAAGTATTTTAAAAGGTGAACATTTTTTTTTTTGCTTTTCGAAAGGGATTATGGGCAGTATGTCTATGATATATATTCGGATACAGGAGAAACCGCCAATTGGGTATTGAAGCATATATATATGTATATATATATATGTATATATATATATATATATATATATATATGGCCATTGGTTCGGAGGGAAGGATATCATCAGGACTCAGGAAAGTTGACACCTCATGCTCAGAACTTGACAGGAAATGGAAACTAAGGTTTTGTTCCTGTAAGGCCAGCCGCTAACACAAAAATCACACATAAATTTGTATGCCAAGAAATTTGGTTACCATACTCTCTTGGGCTTTTTATATTTTAATTAATAAATTGATATTTTAAATACACATGTCTAATTGCTAAGAAATGCAAAACTCAGAACTGCTCAAGAAATTATGCTTGCTGAACTCCCGAATTTGCATCATGGAAATCAATTAATAATTATTTGTTAATTTGGAATTAGTTTAAACACAAAAAATAACTATAAGCAACGGATTGCATAATTCTAAGCTTTTTAGTTTCACTGGATATGTATGATGATCGTTCCTAAGACAGAAAGCTTCGAGATGTCCCAGAAAGCAAAATAACACTCTAAAGAAAAGAATGTAGTTCGTCTCCCCCCCCCCCCCCCAAAGCCCAAAACACCAATAAAAGTTCCTTGCTAAACTTCCATCCTTCAACCAATGAAATTCTTTAGACTTTATAGACTTTATTCTCACTCAAACCACTATTCCCTAGCTTCCGAGATAAACCAAATTCCATTACCCGGCTGATCTATCAATTCAATCCTTGTGGGGAAACCTCTCCTTGTTTTCATTCTCTCTGGCAGGAGTAACTATCCCAAATAGTAATGTGCGAAACCAAAAACTTCTACTTATGGCTTCTGCAGGTTGTTGGCCTGTTAGGCCTTCTTGTTCTTTGTCTATGGCTAGCCTTGCGTCCCAAGACCCCCAACTATACTATCGTGAATTTTTCAGTCCCTGTGGTGAATGATAGCAATATTGCATCTGATCATGGAACCATCCAATACGAACTTGATATCAAAAATCCAAACAAAGACTCTGGTATCTACTATGATGATATCTTCCTGATCTTTTATCATGGGGAAGATAAAGTGGGGAGCAATACTATCCCTTCATTTTATCAAGGGAAGGATAAACATCGTCAAGTGCTTGACCATGTGGATGTTGAAACCCGCCTTTGGACCGCTCTTCACAATGCAATACTGAATGCAACAGCTGAATTAAGGGTCGCTTTGTCAACAAAGATCAAGTATAAATCATGGGGCATAAAGAGTAAGCACCATGGCATAAACAGGGAAGGGAAGATACCGATTGGTAAAGACGGCAAGATATCAAACAAGAAGAAGAAAGTTAAACTTCGACATGCATCAAAAAAATGGAAACTACGGTCTAGTCGATTTCTCTGAAGTTTTTTAATACCTAATTACCTTGGCCTTCTTTATATATCTATTGCTGTAGTTACTCCATTTTTTTTTCTTTGTTTGTTGTATATTCATTTCTTTATGAAGACAGAAAAAGAATTTCATGGGTCAATGAATTTAGGCATCTAAATGTAATCATGCAATGAAACAATACTATTTTTTTTATATTAAATTTAGCATTCAAGTTGTTTTTTTAGCTATAAATGTTGGAATACAACCTTTTAAGGATATTATAATCCTTTTTTTTTTCATCAACATGTACCAAACCTTAAATCTCATAATACAATTCAGTTTTTCCAAAAGAAAAATATTGTAATTTCTTAATAGCCTTCCGTTACTAATTGTAATTCATATACTAATATTTTAACATATACTATGTATATATTTTACTTTACTAACTCATCTTACCACTGCCACACCACGTTTAAAATAAGTCAATAATTGATAAGCTCGGACCTTATTTTATGATTTGCAATACCAGATTATGCAAAAAGTACCATAAGACTCATCAATTATTGAAGCCCTTCAACAAGGGATATTCCTGTGAATTTAATTTCTACCCTAATGAATGCTGTTGATCTCTCCTTTCTTCAATTTTTGGCTGTAAAAATTAACCATCCGGAAGCCTCAATTAGAATAGTTGAAATGTATCATTAGAATAAGAATTAAACAACCTGATATTCATAACTGTATAGGTAATCATGCATCAGTGATAGTGAAAATATAATATATTGACAGAATGACAGTTAGCATTCTCTCTCCCACTTTCTCTGCAAATTATTTTTGAGAAAGGAAATTAATAGTAGGTATGATTAGGGAAACAAGTATCATACATAATTGTATGATCTAAGCTTTTAACAACCTCAGGATTTCCCCATATTTGAACTCCGGTACTGAATAGCAATTTGTCTTCGCCAAACATGAATTGGAACCTGCAAAGCAATAACCAGAAAATGTTTAGGCCTTATTTTGTGTCAGCTCTCCAAGCAAATCAATTTGATGAGTTTTTGATCAACAGTTCTACACTGATATCAGATCAGAGATATTAAGAATGTAAAAGGTATTCTTACAGCAGGGAAGCCACCATAGTCCCCAGGCTCTCTGATGTCCTTAGTGACACAGCTATTAGCAGCTAACCGAACCTGGAATAACCAACTTAGATTAGAAACATACCCTTCACAGAAGCATTCAAAACTTTAACTCTCAATGCTATTTCAATTGGATATAATCAAATTCACAAAGGAAAAACATACAGGAAGCAAGACACATTTGAGCAAGTATAAAATCTGAAGTTAAGAAATGGGCCCCTTTTTTGTTTTTTTTTTCTTTTTTCAAATCACTTACTAAAATGATGTTGAATTTCTAAACACGCAAATGCATTGTCATTTTGATCACTAAATTCTGTCTCTCTCCATATAAGATTTAAAAGGCCACTCGACAACTTGATGCAAGAAATTATTTTTCCTTCTCAAAATTAAGTAAATACCCTTGATGCAATGGAGACATGATCACGAACTGCTACTCTTCCCCCTAGGACTACGTAGTCTCCTATCCTGTGGTAAGAGAGAAAAACCAAAGATGATCACAACTCCCAGATACTTTAAAACTCTCATCAAGTTCACATACATGAGTACACTCAAATACATGAGAAACTTGAAGGACAAACTGGGAAAAAGAAGGAAGAACTAAAAAATAATAATAACATACATCACTGAACCTGCTATGCCGACCTGTCCACAAAGCATGCAACTTTTCCCGATAACTACATTATGTCCAATCTGCAAAGTGCATATTGGTAAGATAATGCCATAGAACATGCCAATCAACGAGGCCAGACAGCAAAAACCACCTGAACTAAGTTATCTATCTTTGAATGATCTCCTATTACTGTGTCTCTCCAACTGCACAACCAAATAGGTGATATACTTTCATTAAAGACTGGACTGATGAGAAATGCAGAAGCTAGTTAGGAGTGGAAAATATTCAGAGCCAACAGATAGCTCACCTGCCCCGGTCAATGCATGTGTTAGCTCCAATATCCACATGGTTCCCTATCCTAACATTTAGCATCTAAAGAAAAACAACATAGAAAGAAAAATATATAGTAAAACAACTTGTTCAATCAAGTATGAATAAAATGTCTGAAATTACATTTTGATGCTCTGTCAGAGGCTAACAGGAATCAATTCAACGATAATAGAAATGCCCATTATAAAGCTTTTCGTAAAGTTTAGCCTTGCAAAACTCAAAACACAAGAAAGTTTTGATGAAGGTGCTGTGTAGCAAAAGAGAAAAATAAAACTATTCTAACATTAACAGATTGTATAGATGTAGCAAGTTTACTACAGCTTTTTAATTAACATGTTTAGTCCATTGTCAATTATTCAGGGTATCAAAGAAAATATGATCTTGTTATTGATATATTTATTAGTTTAAGAATGCTGGATTACTTAAAGTCCATTAAACACCACCAACTTGAGGTTACTTGACCATGCTGCCATCCTCATCGACCAAAAATCCAAATCCTGTAAAATGAGACAAACAATTAAACTCCTGTACAAAATTACACTTTAATAGTCCTATAACACAGGCAGGGAGGCTAAGAGGATGTAAGTAAACATTTTGATAGTGGAACACAACCAAAAGTTGAATGAATCCAATGCCTCCTCTGACTTTCATTAGCTGATATAAGATCCAAGCTCAGAATAACCTGGCCTTACCATCTTGACCAATGCAAACTCCATTATGGATTACACATGAATCGCCTACAGTGCAGTTAGTGAGAGCAGCATTATACCGGAAGAAAACATAATAAATCAATCAGGAACCCAAAGAGGTCATAAATGCAAAATTAAAGTGAAACACTAAAGTTAACAATGTGGGATGTTTGTAAATTGACCGATTGTAACGCAAGGTCCAATAACAGTCCCTGACCCAACATGAATATTTGCACCCAACACGGATATTGGAATGAACTAGGGCACCAATCTCGATAAGCACAGTTGGATCAATGCAAGCTGACTTATGAAAATGCCCGCCTCCATTTTGCCATTTTAAAAACTCCTGGGCATCAACCTCAGCTCCGTTTTCTATCTTGACAAAAAAGACCATGAAAAAAGAGCAAAGTTAACTGGTAAGTGTTTGAGTAATACGTCCATTGAGACATTTTTGCAAACGACATAGCTGCTATGGAAACTGACCGGAGTGAACTGGGCTGGTTTGGAGTGTGGTTTGGTTAGTTGAGGATACGGAGAAATTATAAAGAGTGCCAAAACGTGAAGGAATGGAAAGAGGAAAGTTTTGACTAGGTAAATTCTTGAAAATGAAAGGGGCCATGGAGGATAATCTTTTCAGAGTAACTGCCATAACGACCAGGGAATAGTTTCAGTTACTGTAACGGTTAATGGAAGAACTGGAAAAGAGATGAAAATGGTAACCTTTCCTTTTTTTGTGTGTATAGCTCCAAATTTAAGTGGGCCTTTAATCAGCTTTTGGCCCATCCGTCTATCAGTTTTTTTGGGCCAACCTTCAGTCTAGCAGTTGACTGTGGCCTAATTTGATATTAATAGGCCCCAATGATGATCTGGATTATGGACAGTCCAATTCCAATCTTTAATCTTTACATTATGTTTATTTTTAATTCCTCAAGTGAATGATGTTTTAAATTTATAATTGGTTATTCTTAGAGGGGGAAGATAAAAAAATTTAGATCAACTGTCTCTATTGCAAGCAATATCACCCATCACCCAATATTTGACTTTATCAATACATCTATTCTTCAATTAAATTGGTTTTTAATATAATCATAGTAGAGTTTTTTAATTTCATAAATGAGATTAAAAGATTATTATATGTTTGATTTATTTTTTTTATTTTTTAAATTTATTCTAAAGAGTACGTGTTATTCTGTTAATTCGTTTGTGGAATCTAAAAACTCCATTGATGGTTGATGAAATAAATTTTTTTTATTCAATTACCTAACATGCAAAGAAACCGAAAAGAAAACTATTAATTTTTTTTTTTTTTTAAAGAAAAAGAAAACCTCTTCTTTAGTTTTGGTAAAACCAACCGCAAGTACTTGTATTTGCATGTAGAATTTGAAGCATTGAGTATATAAGAATACAAAGTTTTGTCATTTTATTTAGTTTAGGATATGCTAATTAATAGCCATGGATGGTTACTTTGAAACTGAAATGCAAGATTCTGATTGATAGAGATTTTTACATTATCCCCAGAGAAATATACAATGCTATTAGCAGTCACTGGCCTATTATTGCCTATGGTCTTCATCACAAACCTGTCCATTGTCCAACAACCACACAGACTACAATTTATTTATTTTGGATAAATTGATTTCATTATCTAAAAAGCAAAAACATGATACAAGTACACTGTAGCTTTCAGCTGTCGTCGGAGGTGATTATTTAATATCGATATATGTTCACCATAAATATTTTTAAATATTTAAAAAATTATATTTTTATATTATATTTAAATATATATCAAACACAAATATCAAATATAAATATTTTAAAATAATAAAAAATTCGAATAACATAAAACACCATCATTCTAGCAAAATATTAATCTAAGTCCCCATCCAACGTATTGACAGGATCAACAATTACTTTTCTTAATTACTCCCGTAAGTATCAGTCTTACTGCCTTCTTGATACAACCAATCACCTCCATCTTAGTAGAGTGGACTTGATTAAATCGTCTGTTATTCCTCTCTCTCCATATTACATTTATTGCACGATTACTCAAAAGTTGACCATACTAAAAATTTGATTGCCTAAGTAAACAATAACAATTATACAATTAGTAAAATATATTTTTTTCTGAGAAAGAGTTGAAATATGCTCCTCTTTTAACCTATCAATGGGCTAAGCTAGGCTCGTTTTTTGCGGTTGCCTTTGTTGAATATTAATTGTTTCCCGCGTGATTATCCTGCTTTTCATTTTGCATGCTATAGTATACAGTCTATGGCTTCAACCTGGTTAAAAGAGTAATCAATTTCCTTTGCAGCATATTAGAATTTAGATTTGATTATAATTATGGTAATCTAGGGGAACTCAAAATCAAAGTCAACTCAGTACTGCTTAATCAAAATTTTGGTTCGATCATATGGATATATATTAAAGTAGCGACTTGTATAATTTATACTGTTATTAGTGATGCAGATATTTTATGTGGTCAATTTACTCAATCAAAATTTCCGGTGGTCTAAGAATTGTGGTGCAAGAAATCGTTTCATTTAATCTAGATTTGTTCAAAAAATTGAGTTATTTGTTCAAATTTAAAAGTTTACTCGAAGGTTTAGATTTAAATACTAAATTCAAAAATATGACTTTGATAAAAAATGAGAGTTTAGACCTTTTGGGCATTGAAATTTTTTTTTACCTAGACTTGATCCAATCCAATTCGGTTTTACCGTTAGTTATATAAAATTTTGAGAAAGATCGATTTTTTTTTTAGAGAAATCGATCATTTTTAAAAGTGATTGATTTTTTACATAAAAATTTGGTGAATCAGAGTAAGTTTAAACCTTATTTTTTTTTTTAAAATCAGATCAAACCTAAATATAAAATTCTTACCATATTTTAAACGGAGACAAATCTAAACAGTCACAAAACTTGTTAATATTCTATTTGAACCCAATCCAAATCATGGGCATGCCCACCCTAGCCAATTTGACTATTTATTAATTTATGTGGTATTCCTAGCTTACTCAAGAAAACCATAGAACAACCAGTACCAACAGTTAAGCCCCCCCCCCCCCTTTTTTTCTCTCTCTCTCTCTCTAAGCTCATTATTTATCCATCCCTTATTATAAATGGTCATACAAGCCTGGACGGATCATTTAATTCTTCTGTTCAGCCAACTGATTAGCTTTCTTCCCTTGTAAACAAACGCAGTTGCCTGGACAACAACCACGGACGGCGACGGCCCTGGAATTAATCAAACAGAAATTCAACCAGCCACTTATTATCATTTCCCCAGATTGTATCATTGCTTCGCTATTTTTTACAACTATTTTAATTACAATTAGGGGAAAAATTATTAAAAAACTTCCTCAGATAAGTTTGAAACGTTTTACAATGAAAATAAAATATATATTGTGTAACTGACTATTAGTATTAGGGCATTTTATAATCACTGACCATTTAAGTCAATCGTTATGAATGACATTTAACTAAAAATAAAGATAATTATAGGGGTGATTGTCGGGTTTAGTCTCAGTTTTCTAAAACTACTGAATCCTTCCTGAATTTCCAGCTTCAGAACGTATAGTGGAAATTTCCCTGTGATGTTCATTAGTTTGACCATATTTTAAATTTATGACAAATCGTTTTAGAAGAGGAAATGTCTTGCAGCAATTAAGGACTTTTCAATTAAGTAAACTTCCATATTTACAGTTCTTAAGCAAAAATGTAATGCAAAGAAACATACTTCAAAGAAAGGAAAAAAAAATGGGCAATTATGCACTTTCAGTATCGCTTTTGTTAATCTTGATGCTGTTCATGCTCTTTATCGAAGTTTCTCCAAATCCTGTCTTCACTTTTTGCTCAAACAATAAAATCAACTACACAAGTAACAGCACATTTGAAAACAACCTTAAGTGGGTTCTTGAGTCATTACCTTCCAATACTTCAGGTACTGGCTTCTTTAGCACCTCGATTGGAGATGGCGCTGATCAGGTCTACGCTCGAGCACTTTGCCGAGGAGATGTCAGCACTATGTTATGTCAAAATTGCATTCAGAATGCTAGCCAAGAAATCCTGAAACTGTGCAGAACTGAAGAAGCAATTGTCTGGTACGATTACTGTCAGGTTCACTACTCATTTCAGAACAGTTCCTTGATGGTTTATACTGGAAAGTATCCAGACTCAAACAATCAGGAGAAAAACATATCACATCCTGGTCATTTCAATGATGTATTGACGTTTTTAATGAACAACATCTCAACGTATGCAGCATATGTTTCCAACTTCATGTTTGGCTTTGGAGAAGTGAAGTTTAATAAGAAGGAAACAATATATGGCCTTGTTCAGTGCACCAGGGACAATTCTGGTAGTACATGTCGAAGTTGTTTAGATTCAGCTCTTAAAGATCTTCATGGCTGCTGCGATTCTCGTACAGGCGGAAGTGTTCTGAGCAGGAATTGTAACGTGAGGTTCCAAATGTACCACTTTTATAATGCCTCAAATTCTCCATTAATATACCCAAAATCTACAACAGGTATAAACAAGAAAATCATTTAATTTATTTCTACCTTGAAACATTAAATCTTTGATTAATTAGTTTTAAGTTGTACAAAAAGGAACTGCTTCTGTTGAATAGCTCCTTTGTTATTGCTGCTATTTGCCATACCGCTCAAAAAGTCAGAAATTAGTCTCTCCAATCACAGAAAGAAAAAAAATGAAAGAAAGAAAGAAAACTTAGTACAGCCTTTTACAACAAGATTCAAAGTTTCCACCTAAAAGAAACTTCAACCACTGCTTTTCAATCATTCCAAACTAAGTGCTAAAATTGGATTTTAAGCTAATTCTTTGCACTGGAAACAGGGGTTAAATGGAGCAGTGGGATGGTTATGGCAGTTATATGTGCAACAGTACTGGTTCTTGCACTTCTCATTGGTTCAACTGTTGTCTATTACCGGTGGAAGAAAAGGACACAAAACGGTAAAACGCTGCAGAAAATTGCCAACCATCTTATTGTTAGGTACCAGAGTGACGGAATAGTGTCTCACAACTAAAATAAGAGATGAGAAAATAGGAACTGAACACACAAAATTTAACGTGGAAAACCCTCAATGAATAAAGGGAAAAACCACGGGGCAAGACTAGAAGAATTTCACTATGAGAAAATATTACAACACCTCTCTCTAAATACTAGGAGAGAACAACCTCACAAAGAATATAAGAAAGTATACAAGAGAGGAAGAGATAATTCTTGGGATGGTTTTAATACTTCTCCTTAAGGCTCTTTATATAGCCTTCAAGGAGGAACTCCTTCGTTGCTCCCACCGATGTGGGACTTTCTTATATAAGTTCTAACAATTCTCCCACTTGAAGATTTGATTAAACCAATCATATCTTCACACCACTCTTTCTGTCTTGCCATTCCATGTTGCTTACGTTTCTGATAGACCATAGGAGGATCGACACCAAATAAACTTGTCAGTGTTGATTGGCTTTGTCATAACATCTGCTAGGTTGTCTTTGGTGTGAATCTTTTGCATATCCACACTTCCTTCTTCTACTACTTCTCGAACAAAGTGATACTGTATACCTATATGCTTTGTCCTGGAATGAAAGGCTGGATTCCTTGCAATGTGCAAGGCACTCTGACTGTCACAATACACAATAATCTTCTGCTGCTTGTGCCCGAGTTCTTCCATTAACCTTTGTATCCATATTGCTTCCTTGCATGCTTGGGTAGCTGCCATGTACTCAGCTTCTGTAGTAGACAAAGCTACAACAGTCTGTAACTTAGATAACCAGCTTACCGCTCCTCCTGCAAGTGTGAACACATAGCCAGTAGTGGATTTCCTTTTATTAAGATCACCTGCAAAATCTGAATCAACATAACCCCTGACAACAAGTTCTGATCCTCCAAAACATAATGCAACATCTGAGGTTCCTTTAATGTATCTAAGGATCCTCTTAACAACATTCCAATGCTCTCTACCAGGATCTGCCATAAATCGACTGACCGCTCCCACTGCTTGTGCAATGTCTGGTCTTGTACATATCATAGCATACATAAGGCTTCCCACCGCTGATGCATACGGTACTCGAGACATTTCCATCCTCTCTGCTTCATTGCTAGGACTCATACCTGAGGATAATTTACAATTGACAGGAAGTGGGGTAGATATTGGCTTACAGTCTTGCATGTTGAAGCGTCGCAAGACCTTCCTCAGATAATTCTTTTGAGAAAGCCAAATTTTCCTGTCTTTTCTGTCTCGGTGAATTTGCATCCCTAAAATCTTGTTTGCGGGTCCCAAGTCCTTCATATCGAACTCCCTAGCCAACTGTGCCTTCAAATCTTGGATTCGATCTTTGTTGGGGCCTACCACCAACATGTCATCCACATACAACAGCAAAATAATGAAATCATTATCATCAAACCTCTTGTAGTACGTACAATGGTCTGAACTCAGTCTGTTGTATTCAAGGCTAATTATGAAAGAATCAAATCTCTTGTACCAACATCTGGGCGCCTGCTTTAGACCGTACAGAGATTTGGTCAACCTGCAAACCAAGTTCTCTTTGCCTGTTTCAACAAAACCTTCTGGTTGGAGCATATAAATTTCTTCTTCAAGCTCTCCATGTAGAAAAGCCGTCTTTACATCTAGTTGTTCAAGATGTAAATCAAATGCAGCACACATAGCCAGCACTACTCTGATAGTAGTAAGTCTGACAACTGGAGAAAATATCTCGTTGAAGTTAATACCTTCTTTCTGAGCATATCCTTTTACAACCAATCTAGCACGATATCGTTCTACTTGATCATTGCTATCCCGCTTGATCTTGTAGACCCATTTGTTACCAATGGCTTTTCTGCCACGTGGTAATTCCACCAGTTCCCATGTCTCGTTCTTGTGAAGAGCTTCAATTTCTTCCTGCATTGCTGTCATCCACAGAGAAGCATCTGGGCTACTAGTAGCTTCATGAAAAGTTGATGGCTCTCCATCCTCTGTTAAAAGACAGTATGCAACATTGCTCTCCGTAACATACTCCGTGTGCCAATTTAGAGGCCTTCTCTCACGAGTTGACCGTCGAACTTCTACAGCCTCGGACTCAACTGGTTCTGGTACCTCATGCTCTGGTTCTGCTTCAGAAGAATCATCTTCTTGAGAATTTCTATCCATCTGCACTGTAGCAGTCTCTTTTGAAGTGTTGTCATTTGTTTGCTCACTTTGCAGTTCATTTTCTGCAAAAACTACATCTCTGCTGACAACAACCTTGCGGGCAGTGGGATCCCACAGGCGATACCCCTTAACACCGTCAGCATAACCCAAGAATATACATTTTCTGGATTTTGGATCCAGCTTTGTTCTTTCTTGGGAGTTGTACATCACGTACACAGGACATCCAAACACATGTAGAGAAGAATAATCAGCTGGCTTTCCTTTCCACATCTCCATAGGCGTCTTCAAACCAATCGCCGTTGATGGTGATCGATTTATCACATAACAGGTGGTTTTGACTGCTTCTGCCCAGAAAGATTTGGCCAATCCCGCTGTTCTCAGCATGGCTCTTGTTCTATCTAGGAGAGTTCTGTTCATCCGCTCTGCTACACCATTCTGTTGAGGCGTATGTGCAACCGTGAATTGTCTCATAATACCCTCTTTCTTACAGAATGCTAGAAAGTTACCGTCTACATATTCTCCTCCATTGTCTGTCCTCAAGCACTTGATTCTTTTCCCAGTTTCAAGCTCTACTTGTGCTTTGAACTCCTTGAATACTGGAAACACATCTGACTTCTTCTTGATTGGGTACACCCATAATCTCCTGGAATAGTCATCAATGAATGATACAAAATACTTTGCTCCACCCAGGGATATTTCTGGTGACTCCCACACATCAGAATGGATTAAGTCTAGTATGTGTTTGCTTCTTGTAGTTACTTTAGCAAACTTCAATCTATGCTGCTTGCTTATCACACAGTGCTCACAGAAAGGTAAATTGACCATCTTGAGCCCGGGCAGGAGATTGCGTTCTGCAAGGACTTTCAAGCCTCGCTCTGACATATGGCCTAATCTGCGATGCCACATCATTGTCGTTTCTTCTTGGCTGGCTGCTGCAACTGATGCATCTGCCTCTTGCAACGTCTCTCCCAAAAGCATGTATAGATTGCTTGTGATCTTCTCTGCTTTCATCACCACAAGGTTTCCTTTCACTACTTTCAATATTCCACATTCAGTGTGGATCTTGCACCCGAGGTCATCCAATTGTCCAATTGACAATAAGTTCTTCTTTAAGCCCTTCACATGTCGTACCCCTTGAATTTTGCGAACAGTACCATCATGCATTTTTAATCTGACGGTACCGACTCCAGCAATATCTAAGGCGTGATCATTTCCCATGAACACAGATCCTTCCGAAATAGGTTCATAAGTGCAAAACCAATCTCGGTGTGGAGTCATGTGCCATGTCGCACCTGAATCCATTATCCAGACATCATTGAGTTTCTTTCCGCCTTTAGAACTAGTCGCTGCTTCACTATACAAGATTTCTCCATCATCTGAGGTACTTGCAACACAACCTTGGGAGGTTGATGTTTCAGAATTCTTTTCTCCACCCTTCTTATTATGCCAACACTCCTTCTTCGAGTGCCCTCTCATGCCACAATTGTAGCATTTAAGATTCTTCCTTCTTCGAGATTTTGATCTACCATGATTCTGACTCCCACTGGAGCCACGTTCTGTTGATCTGCCTCTCATCACCGTTAAAGCCTCTGCTTGCTTTGAATTTTCTGACCTTTCCTCCTTATTCTTGCGCCTGGATTCTTCTTCAAGAATAGCACCGGCAATATCATCAAAGTGAAGAGAGTCACTAACATTGTTATTTGTGATGTTGATGATGAGTTGATCATACGAATCTGGTAAACTCTGAAGTAGAAGTTCCGCACGTTCATTTTCCGCTATTTTGAAATCTGATGCTGTGAGTTGAGCAAATAGCGTATTCAGAGTGTTGATGTGATCCGTTACCGACGTGGATTCACTCATTCGAAGAGTGTAGAGTTTCCTCTTCAAGAATATTCTGGTGTGAAGTGACTTCACCTCGTACAATTTGTTTAGAACATCCCAAATCTCCTTTGCAGTCTTCTTCTCTGCAACACTTGACAAAACTGAATCCGCCATTGCTAGGTGCAGATTGGCAACAGCATTGTCATCCTTCTCTTTCCACTTTTCATCAGTCATTTCTGTGGGTCTACTTTCAATTGCTTCTAGACAATTATCCTTCCTCAAAATTGCTCTTATCTTCAATTTCCACAAGGAGAAATTTCTCCCAGTGAACTTCTCTATCTCGAATTTTGCTGCCATGGTTGTACACGAACTGAAGCGAGTTACACTATTTCACCGTGAATAGTACCGTATACGTGAACAGTATTGTACGTATGTCGTACACTAGAACAAATCCAGTATACGTTAACAATTACTGCAAAAGTATACAACCACACGTATGAATAATAACCGTATCTGTGAATAGTACAGTACAATTGAATAGCTCGTATACTGGAATAGTGACCGTAGCCCGTGAATAGTGCACCAGGTAGGTTCCCAGGAAAGAGAGGTGGGTCACTGATAGACACACTTAAATACCAAGTCTTTCCTAGCCAGAACTTCCCTAGACACTTTCACACTACCACACTTTATTTCCAGCAACAAGAATAATTCTTTTCTGATGTGGAAGATCAGACAATACTGCAACCACAGAGCATACTAAGAACCAACACTTTCACTGCAGCGGAATAAGGACCACGAACCAATGGCTCTGATACCACTGTTAGGTACCAAAGTGACGGAATAGTGTCTCACAACTAAAATAAGAGATGAGAAAATAGGAACTGAACACACAAAATTTAACGTGGAAAACCCTCAATGAATAAAGGGAAAAACCACGGGGCAAGACTAGAAGAATTTCACTATGAGAAAATATTACAACACCTCTCTCTAAATACTAGGAGAGAACAACCTCACAAAGAATATAAGAAAGTATACAAGAGAGGAAGAGATAATTCTTGGGATGGTTTTAATACTTCTCTTTAAGGCTCTTTATATAGCCTTCAAGGAGGAACTCCTTCGTTGCTCCCACCGATGTGGGACTTTCTTATATAATTTCTAACACTTATCTTGATATTATATTGTTTTCAGTAAAGGAAACAAAGAATGAAATTACAAGGCCAGACTTTATTTCTTTTGCAGATGTGGAAAGAAGCGAGAAAGGATTGCTATATGCATTGGCAAGCCCAAAGGAAGTAATCATTACAGGAGAAGGCGAGTTGGTAACTTCTCAAGAATTTCCCTTCCTTGATTTACCTACTATAAGGGCAGCTACAGATGATTTTTCTGATTCCAACAGGCTCGGACAAGGCGGCTTTGGCACAGTTTACAAGGTACCTAAGAGTTATGATGACCTTTTTTCTGTTAAGTTCATTAAGACTAAGGTTTGTCTATGTGCCTGGATCTATGTCTCCTGTCTGAATTAATTTGTAAATTAAATTCAACTATTTAAGGGTGTGCTACCAAATGGGAAGGAAGTGGCAGTTAAAAGGCTGTCAAAGAAGTCATGGCAAGGCTTAGATGAGTTGAAGAATGAAGTTATATTAATAGCAAAACTTCAACATAGAAACCTTGTAAGGCTATTGGGATGTGGAATAGAAGGTGAGGAAAAGCTGCTCATATACGAGCTTATGCCAAACAAAAGCCTTGATTTCTTCATCTTTGGTATGTATGTATGTACCCTTTTATTCTTCCACTGTAGGCTAGAACTCATGATGATCTTTTTGTTTATCAAATGATCTTTAATTTTTAATTTCAGATTCTGAGAAACGCTCACAACTTGATTGGAAGACATGCTTTGACATTATTAGTGGAATTTCCAGAGGACTTCTTTATCTTCACGAGGACTCCCGACTTAAAATCATTCATAGAGATCTAAAACCCAGCAACGTATTGTTGGACCAAGACATGGTTGCCAAAATATCAGATTTTGGGATGGCAAGGATTTTTTGCGAAAATCAGAACTCAGCTAACACTAAAAGAGTTGTGGGAACATGGTGAGTATGCTTTTCCTTGCAATTTTCTTCTTGACACTTAACTCGATAATTACTAAAAAGAGAAAAAAATGGTGGTACTTAAACTTGAAACAGTGGATACATGGCTCCAGAATATGCAATGGAGGGATTATTCTCAGTGAAATCAGATGTTTTTAGCTTTGGCGTGATAGTGCTAGAGATTCTTTCCGGGAAAAAGAATACTGGCTTTTACCAAACGGAACATGCCAAGACACTTCTTGCATATGTAGGTAAACCTGTAATTTGCCATCAATGAAAAGTATTTGTTCTGTCGAAATTTTGATTATCTGAATTCATTGGCAGGCCTGGCGACTATGGAAAGAAGGAAAAGAATTGGAATTACTGGACCCTTGTTTGATGGAATCATGGTCAAAACCAGAAATCAAGAGGTGCATGCATATCGGGCTTTTATGCGTGCAGGAAGATCCAGCAGATAGACCCACCATGTCTGATGTAGTAGTTGTCCTAGGAAGTGATACGATTACTCTTCCTGAACCAAAAAGACCTGCATTTTCTGTTGGCAGAATGAATCCAATTGACCAGTCTTCAATAACAGATCCATCAATAAATCAGATGACAATGTCTAATATCTCAGCCCGCTGATTGTATTGACCCGAGTAACAAATGAATTTAATCTAACTACTGTAAATTCTCCTTGATAGCGTAAAAGTTCAATGTTCGAAATTTCTATTTCCCTTTTGTTCAAATCAAACGTAACTAGAATGTTAGATGTGATTGTTCTGTTAACAAGGCATGATTAAATGTAATTAGAAATCTGCAAAATCATGTTGAAGTTATGAACATGATTTAAAGCAGATTTGGTTAGAGGCTTCTTCTTCCATTATTACTTTTGGAGTTTTTGCAATTTTGTCTCACATATATCCATGACATAATTATTGGTACTTCTAATGGTTACAGACAAGTAGACAAAGAGAGTAGGCGCCTAGAAAAGCTTTAATTAAGATATGTAAGAAATTTAATTTTACTTCTACTTATTAAAAAAAAAATTATTTTTTTTGGAAACTTTCATTAAAAAAACGTGCGATGTGATTTAAAAAAAAAAAAAAGAGTGGTACATACACATTTTAAAAATACTTAAGTTTTGCAAAATTAAAAAAAAAATCATTATATGATCTAAATTTTTAAAATACCTTTTAATTTTTATTATATTTATCTATCCACGAGTTGGTTACACATTTGATCTGATAGGTCGGGCCTTAACAAGGATTTTTGTAATCCAATCTCGGCCGATTTAAATTACTATTCATTTAATAAAAATATTTATTTAAATTTAATTATAAATTATATAAAAATAATATTTTAATAATTTTAAAATAATGAAATGGCTTTCGGGTCTGGCGTGGTCTATATGAAGTGCTTTTAAGAGGTGGATGAATCATTTTGTTTGAGAAAATTAAGATGTAGATTGCATATTGCAACCAATGTACGACCTTGATACCGGTAAACGCGCATCCCTCTGATTGAACGTTCTGCTCAGGTCAAGGTATCCAGTGCATCGTCCGGCTTAAAGTGCTGAAAGGGCTGAAAGCACCTTCCTCGAACTACACCAATTGTTGATAAACTTTACCAGACTTTTGTTTATCTTTTTTTTGCTTTCAAGACTTTTGTTTATCTGACTAAAGTTCTACCTAGATTCAGTGATTCTCCCTTCATTCCCCTTCAATTTCCCATTTGCTTGTTAGCAAATAATCAACCGCGTGTTGGATTTGTCTTCTGCCTCAAAATGTCAGAGTCATTATACACGTTACGACCATTCAATTATTTTTCCATCAGTGTCAATTTGTTGCATTTCAGCATAATTTACCAGTAAACTCTAATTAAGAAATTCATTGACTAGTACATATGATTTTCACTTGAAAGTTCTTCCCTGAAATTGCTCGGTAGTAACCAGGATTTCAAATAGCGGTGGCGTCGCGGTGTCGCGGCCGCTATTTCGCGGTAGCGGCACCGTCCGCCACCGCTAAAAGGCTCAATAGCGGTGTGAAAGAAATTCACACCAATAACGGCCGATCGCGGCCGCAAAAAGCGGTGTAACGGAAAATAGCGGCCGTAACGGCCCGCTATTTCCGCTACACTGTTATTCATTGAAAAAAAAAATTTTGTTCTAAAGTAAACTACAATTACCAAACAAAAGGCAACTAACGAGGCCAACAATGACCAAACCAAAGGTAGCTAACGGGCCAACAATGATCAAACCAAAGGCAAAAACTCAAAATAAACTTGTTTCTGTAAAATCAATCAAAATTCAAAACTAAACACACCCGAAGGCAAGACCAGTGCAGGCGGACTACAAGGGCGATTGAAGGTAGGCCGCATGCTTGGTTGAGGCATGTGTATGTGTCTATGAGAGTCTGAGAGAGGCAGAGAGATGAGATGAGAGTGAAGAGGTTGTCGGGTTGGGGCTGGGCTGTGAGTGTGAGGCAGTGAGGGTTAAGGCGTTGAGAGGCAATGGCAGAGGTATAGAAGAAGAGTGACTGGATATTGTGAAGTGGGTCTTGGGATTTTAGCTGTTATTGGAATTTTAGTTATGTAAATTTTGGGAAGAATGAGTGTGTCTGTTGGGGGTGGGTGGGTGGAATGGGATGGGGTATTTTTTTTGGGAAATTTTTTTAATAGAAATGAATTTTGTACAATTTAAATAAAAATAATTAAAATTAAATAATTATACATTGATTTTATTATTTATTAAGTTATTATTTTATATTTGAATTTGAATTTGAGTAATTTTTATTTTTGGTATTTCTATTGTTGTTAATTATTACTATTTTTTAAAAATTCATAGATAAGAATGAATCTTTTTCTAAATATGAATATTTTATCATAATGATAAAAAATTATAAATTATTTTTTTCTCATATAAATAAAATATTATAAACTACTTTAAAAATCATTAAAAATGAGTTTTTATACTTATAACTATAATTGTTATGTTTTATAATAAGTTGTGCAAATTTGAAAAAAATTCACGACCGCGATGACCGTAATGACCGCGATAGCATCCGTTATGTCCGCAACCGTGACAAATGCAACGCGACCGAAAATGCGGCCGCGACCGCAATTTAAATCCCTGGTAGTAACTGCCTATTAGCAGGATTTATAACTCATAATATTGAAGCTTTACCTGTAGGTTAAGCTTCAGTTGAACCAATCTTGCAGTGTTGCAGCAACTGGAAAGACAAGATATGGGTCATTCAAGGAGTTTTGCAGAAAGCATTAATTTGCTTTTTCTTTGTTCTTTTCTGTTTGGTCTTCATGATCTTGCTCTTGCTGATCCTCCCTACTCATTTTGTTCAAACAATAACAGTAATAATTCATTGAATAGTTCATTTCAAAATAATCTTTGCAGGAGCAGAAGGTGAAGCTAATACAGCAAGAATAGTTGGAACATAATAAGCCATGCTATTTTAATTTCAATTCATTTCCTCAAAATTGAATGATTGTTCAAAATTTAAGTAATTAAGACTGTGAAGATAAATGCTTTACCATACCATGGATACCAGTGAAGAGGTTATAAGTATAACTAGGCCAAAGCACATAGCAAGATCTGCTAAATATTTGTTTTTCAAGCATATTGATACCTTTCTAAAATCTAGTTATTGCTTTATGCAATAGTGGATATATGGCTCCAGAGTATGCCATGGAGGGATTATATTCGATTAAGTTCGATGTTTTTAGCTTTGGAGTACTACTCTTGCTTGAGATAATTACTGGCAGAAGGAATACAGGCTTTCATCCATCAAAACGTGTTCCAAGCCTCGTAGCATATGTAACTCTTCTAGCTCAATTACTTGCATTTCTCTTCAATGTATTAGCACTCTAAAACATTGTTAATCACATTGAATAATGACGCAGGCATGGCATCTATGGAATGAAGGGAATGCTTTGGAATTGATGGACCCCTTACTAACCGATGGATATGCCCAGATAAATTTTTAAGATTCACCCATATTGGACTGCTGTGTTTTCAAGAAGATGCCTTTGACAGGCCTACCATGTCATCTGTTGTGGTAATGTTAAAAGGTGAAACTGTGACACTAGGCCGACCTCAGCAACCTGCCTTCTCTGTGGGAAGATTTGCTGAGCATCATCAATCACTCACTAAAAGTTGCTCTGTCAATCGTTTAACGATTTCAAATATTGCACCTAGATGATTGACCATTGGAAGTCCAGTGATGCCACAAATTTAATATTTTCTTAAACTAAATGTTTCTAGTTGTGATGATAAATTCATCTGACAGAAATTCTGTATACTAGTATTTTTCTTGCTTCTTCAAATGAGAAAAGTAAAGTTTCCCACATGATCACTAAAGAATATTTTTTTTTATTTTTTTTATTTAAATTTAATTATAAAAATATATAATTATTAATATAAAAATATTTTTTAATATTTTTTTAAAATAATAAAACAAGTTTTCAGACCTGATTGTCCTGAGTCCATTTGGACAAACAAAAATAAAAATTTTCAAACCCAAACTCATTGCATTTCATATTAGTAGATTGTTCAAGTACTATTTTGCATGCAATTAAAGGAAATTTCATTTTTTTGACCGAAAGGGATTTAATCAACTTATTAATAGTTTCGAAGCTCTTTCCATTTAATTTACAATCACTAACGAAGCTACGAATTTTCATAGTTGCTTTCATCATTAGAATGTGGGAAATTTTGCTTACCAAGAAAAAAAACAATAAAGAAAACACTCTTTTTTCTCGAAATGTTATTAGTCATATTGACAAAGATGTAACTGACTAATGTAGTTTCCTGGAACATAAAACTGCTTTATGGACACTCTCTATTGGTAGGACTGGTCAACCAAATACAGCCAACTTTACCAACATAAGATAGTTTCGTATCATAAGCCCAAATTCGATCAGGCTTGAGCGATGAGGTAATCTGAGGAGGATTTACGGGCCACGTATTACTTGTACTGTGATCTCACTAATGATTTTGTTAAACACCAAATCTTTAATAAATTTAAATATCTACCGGGCCTTCGTATTTAAAAAAATAGCCCCCCTTGGACAGGTATAATTTTAATGACCGGCTATTTAATTTGTACATGCTCAGGGTATCCTTCCTAACAAACAAGAAATAGCCGTCAAGAGGTTATCAAGAAGTTCAGGACAAGGTACTGAGGAATTTAAGAATGAGGCCGTATTGGTAGCCAAGCTTCAACACAGAAACCTAGTGAGACTATTGGGCTTTTGCTTAGAAAGAGAAGAAAAAATACTAATATATGAATTTGTGCCCAACAAGAGCCTGGACTATTTTGTTTTCGGTATTTTTCATATACTTTGCAAGATTTTTTTTGGGAATTTGAATTGATTTTAAAGATTGCTTTGTAACACAAGTGCTTATTTTTGTGTAGATCCTGCGAAAATAGGACAATTGGATTGGTCAAGACGTTACAAGATAATAGGAGGGATTGCTCGAGGAATTCTTTATCTGCATGAGGATTCTCGGTTTAGAATCATACACCGCGATCTCAAGGCCAGCAATGTATTGTTAGATGGAGAAATGAATCCCAAAATATCAGATTTTGGCAAACTCAAGGAACCACCAGAAGAGTTGTTGGTACCTAGTAAGTTTTGAACACGTAAAGCTTTTGTATGCATAAGGGGTTTTTTTTTTTTTTTTTTGGATAAGTAAGTGTTTTATTTATCCAGAAAGCAGTTAAACTGTTACATCCAACATCATGTGCAACATGTACTTAAAGCTATACAGACTTAAACAATACTTGAACAAACTTAAGACCACTAATCAATCAGGGAACATAAGCAACATACTTCAACAATACTTAAAGCTATACAAGAGTGGACAAAGTTCCTAGGAGAAAAGAGACAGTCCCCAATCTGCATCCAATCTTCGGTTCACATCATCAGGACTAATATTCTTGAGCCCCAACATCCGCATTCTGATGATCTCTTTTATCTGCTCAATGATGGCTCCTTGTGTGGATTGAAGGCGATTAAAACACCTATTATTTCTCTCCCTCCAGATCGAGTAAAGAAAGGCACTCTATGATAAACGCAGAATAACAGAAATGAGAGCTTTTCCTCTGATTCTGCTTACTGCCCATTGCAGCTCTGCTTGCCAGCCCCTTATGCTTCTATGAAGTTGACATAAGCATAGAATATGCCCCCAGATTTCCTTTGAATAATCACATTCAAAAAATATATGATTCCGGGTTTCTTGCTCAGTTTGACATAGCTCACATTTGCCATCCACCTCCATGCCCCATGACATCAATCTGTTCTTTGTAGGCAGTTTGTCCAATATAGCCATCCAAGCTACCAGTGCATGTTTAGGAATATGAAATGGAAACCAGATCAGTTTATCCCACTCCACCTTGTCCTGTCTAGGCCTGAGTTCATTCCAGACCTTAGCCACCATGAATCTGTTCCCAAGGAACTTCCAAGTTAGAGTACCATTCTGGCTGGAGGTGAATCTCAAAGCCAAATCCCTCAGCTGAAGCAGTTTACGCCATGTCCAGCTACTTCCTGGGGAAGGTTGAACCTGCCACACTGTTCTTCCTTTCAGTACATAGGCATGAATCCAGACAATCCACAATGAACCTGCCTGAGAGAGAAGTGCCCATAGGTGCTGAATAATGCAAGCCTTATTCCATATTTCCAAGTCTTTTAATCCAAGACCCCCCTCTGACTTTGGACAGCAAATGGAACTCCATTTAACTTTTGCTCCCTTAGCTGAATCATCTCTTCCTTTCCAGAAGAACCTGCTGCATAATTGATTAACTCTTTTAAGAACAGCCTTAGCCAAGACAAAGTGCCTGCACCAGAAATTGGACACATTAAAAAGAACAGATTGAATGAGCTGTAACCTCCATGCATAGGATAACATGCGTGCTGCCCAGCCATTGATTCTCTGAGAAATTCTCTCAAACAAAGGAGTACAATCCTTTTCAGAGAGTCTTCTTGTGACCAAAGGGACCCCAAGGTACCTAACAGGTAGTTTGCCAAGCTTAAACCCTGTCAACTCTTGCATCTCAAGCAGAGTGGCCCTACTAACACCAGTGGAGAAGACTTCACTCTTGGAAGGGTTTAATTGCAAACCAGAAATGGTATAAAAGTAATGGAGAATGCCCTGTATGCCCACAACAGAATCCAAGTTTCCTTTTGCAAAAATCAGCAGATCATCTGCAAAGCACAGGTGAGTAAGTTTGATTCTGTGACATTTAGGATGGTAGCTGTAAACTCCATAAAGAGCCCCTGCATCCAGAAGTCTGGATAAAACATTCATAGCAATGACAAAAAGGTAAGGAGAGAGAGAATCTCCTTGTCTTAACCCCTTTGCTCCTTCAAAGTACCCTACTAATCCCCCATTAAGAGAAATTGAGAACTTTGGGGTAGTGATGCATGCCTTGATCCATCCTATGAACTTATCAGGCAATCCATAGACTGATAAAATAGTGAGAATGAAGCCCCAGTTTAATGAATCAAAAGCTTTTTGGAGATCAATCTTCATTGCAAAACGGGGGGATAAGGTTGCTCTTCCATACCCTTTGACCAGTTCCTGAGCCATGAGAATATTATCTGAGATGCTTCTCCCTGGTATGAAAGCACTCTGATTGCTGGAGATCATAGCAGGAAGAAGTGGAGTGAGCCTGGCAGTGATGATCCTGGTAATACATTTATAAATGACAGAGCAGCATGAAATAGACCTGAAGTCCTTCATATGATTAGGATTCTGGCATTTTGGGACAAGTGCAATACATGTAGAGTTAAAGACTGAAATCCTGCTCCCTGATTGGAAGAAGGATAAAATTGCTGCAGTGACATCCTCTTCCACAATAGGCCAAGCAGTTTTAAAAAATTGAGCAGTGTATCCATCTGGTCCTGGGGCTTTGTCCCCATTCTGCTCAAACATGGCTCTTTTCACATCCTCTTTTGTAACTGTCTTAGCTAAATTGTCCTTAGCTTCAGCAGGCAAGGCAGGCTGAATAAGTTCAGTAAGAAGCTCCCTAGGGCAGTCTGTGACTTGTTTGTCCTCAGTCCCAATCAACTTCTGAAAGAACCTTACAGCCTCCTTTGAGATTTGGCCAAAGTCTTCCAACTTCCTTCCCTCTTCATCATAGAGGACTCTGATGGATTGCTTGCTATACTTGACTGACACCATTTTATGGAAATAATGAGTGTTCTGATCCCCCTCCTGCAGCCATTTTATCCTTGATTTCTGCCTGTAATAACTTTCCTCAGCCTTTTGGAGTTCCATCAATTCTGCATAGAGTCTTCTTTCTGTTTCAACAAGAGTATTAGATGGCCTTTGATGCAGATTTATCATCTGCATGCTCTCCAGTTCTTGTCTTTTATCTTGAACCTTCCCTGAAATGTTGCCATATATGGCCAGGTTAAATGCCCTCAGTACTGCCTTTAATCTCTTCAATTTGTGGAAGAGAGTGGTCAGAGGGTTGCCAATAAAAGGCTCTTGCCAAGAGTTTTCCACAATCTTCAGGAACTCTGAGTTCCTAGTCCAGAAATTAAAGAACCTAAATGGTTTTGGGGGAGAATGAGCAGTCAAGTTCATCCTTATGTATGCTAGGCAGTGATCAGAAACCATTGGAGCCAAAAACTCAACAAATGAGTGAGCAAACTGTGTATGCCAGCAATCATTCACCAAAACCCTATCAAGTTTTTTAGCCAAGTAAGCATCAGTTTGGTGATTGGACCAAGTGAATGCTGGTCCAGTACTGGTATGATCAAACACTGAGAGCTGTGCCAGGCAGTCCTGAAAATCCTTCATATCAGAGGTTAACATGTAGGAGCCATTGAAATCTGAGCTTTCCTGTGGTCTTGCTATCACATTGAAATCTCCAGCCAAAAGCCAAGGAGAGCCATAAATTCTGCCTTGGATGTCCTGAAGATGGTGCCAGAGTCTTCTTCTACTTATGCCTTCATTGCTTCCATAAATTGCTGTAATGTAGAACCTGGTAGAATTATAAGTGGTGCAGCATGTAATGCTCTGATCAGATGCTGCAACAAGGACAACCTGCATCTGATTTCTCCATAGGAACCATATTCTCCCATTATAAGCTTCTAAGTAGTTGTGATGTAGCTTCCATCCCTGAAAGAGCCTATCTACTATAGCTGGCATATTTTGTTGTTTCACTCTTGTTTCCAGTAAGCAAACAAGGTCTGCCTTCAGGCAGTTTATTCTCTGTATAATACTTTTCTGCTTCTGAAGGTTGTTTAACCCCCTAGTATTCCATACTATAAAATTCATGAAAGTTGAGGGGGAGTCACTCCAGAGGCAGATAAAACTGCCTTACCTCTTTTCCCCTTGTCAATGTGCCCTTTCTTCTTATTCTTCAAGGCTTTCATTAAGTCTGCAACTCCTGCTGCTGCTGCCCTTTGCTTCTTAGGAGAATTTGGAAGGATTTCCACCAATTGCTCCTCCTCTCTCCATTGCTCAGAGACACTAGTTTGTCCAGGGTCTGCATTTGTCCTCTCTGAGTCACTCAGGAATAAAGAGTTTAGGATGTCAAATCTGTTTTGGGAACCAGCTAATACTGGCTTCTTGCTTTCCTGTATACGTCTGCTTCCTCTCCCTTTACTGCCCTCCTTAACTTCTGTTTCCTTCATACTTGCCTCTTTCTGTTCTTGAGCCATAGGCAGTGCACTGCTTTCAACTTCTGCACTGCTTGTTGCCTGTGCATCATGTTTTGGCAATTCTGCTTTAGGCCCCTCCTTTGGAATCCACACTTTGGTAGCCCCTACAGGCTGTTTGGTGCAATTTTTGTCTGTATGCCCAAACAAATTGCAATGCTTGCATTTTGGTGGGTACCAAGGGATATCCACATCAACATTTGCAATAGTGCCATCACATAGCTCAACATTAATACATTTTGGGATGGGGACATCCACTGCAATCTCCACACACACCTTTGCATAGGCCAATCTCTGTTGGCTAGCAGTGATTCTATCCATATACAATGGAGTTCCTAGGGCACTAGCAATATAGCTGAGGCCACGTCTGGTGTACAATTCCAGAGGAACTCCTCCCAAGTGGATCCAAACAGGTAATTTCTGCAAATTAAACTCTAATGATTTCATACCTGGCTCCCATTTTCTCAGAATGAGTGGCTTATTCTGAATGTGCCAAGGTCCCTGCTCAAGAACCCATTCTCTGGTGTCAGCATTCGGAAATTGAACTAGGTATAAGTTCAGGCCAGCAGATTTGATCACCACTGCTCCATTCTTTTCCCATAACATGTTGGCAAGCCTCTGAAATGTGCTGAAGTTTGGTGCCTTGCCAACAAACTGCACCACAACTGAGTTCATCCAAACAGTTGCTCCTTCTTCAAAAACCTCAGCTGGAGGTTTGACGGTGATGGATCCATTTGAGTGTTGAGGTGGGAAGAACAGCAACGATTGATCGGAGGAGATTGTGAAGAGCTTCTTCCAATCAAAATTGGTCTTGACTGATGCCACGTCAGCAAAGGTGGTTGTAACTAACTTTTCTGGAATGTGCAAGCACTCCGTAACTGTCTCACGATCCTCACGAACATTGGATAATCCAGTATTTGGATCACCAGTGATGAATTCATGAGAACCTGGATCCTGCGCTCCAATGTTATCAACAGTTGAAAAGAATGGGGTTGCTGGATTCGCCATTGCAGCACAAAGAAGAAGCGAAGAACGAATTCGAAAAGATATCAAACAATCAAAGAATCGGTGAAAGAAGGAATAAAGAGAGTAGAAAATGTATGGAAATGAAGAAAACTGAGTCAATGATGCCAGAATTGTGTGAAATGGAGGAGAATCAAGCAAGAAATGAGGAAGAAAAAATGGCGGAAATCAAGGGAATCTCGGTTCATGAAAGTCCTGCTATCCTGCGCCGAGAGGATTTCTAACGTGCGCCATCTTCAGTCTTCCATATTTTAAGAAATAAAAGGTCATTTTGATTCTACAGTACTGCTTTTTTTTTTTCGAATTTAGGAATCCTTGTGACATATGCTGATCTGCATGATGTTATAACTTAACACCTCCATCTTCCACTATAAATTATTAGATCAAGCTATTTCTGATTTTTGTTATAACTTATAATACAAATTATTAGATCAAACTAAAAATCTTTGTTCTTGTCATTACACTGACATTGTTACTGGTTCTGCAGTGGCTACATGTCTCCGGAATATGCAATGCAGGGGCAATTTTCTGTGAAATCGGATGCATATAGTTTCGGTGTTTTAGTTCTAGAAATCATAAGTGGCCAGAGGAACAGTAATTTCTATCAAACTGATGGTGCTGAGGACCTCATTAGCTACATGAGTATAATTTGGCCTATAATTTTTTTTGGCTTTGTTTGTTCGAATATCCTTACCTCATTGAGAAGGTAAAAAGGATTAGAAAAAAATAATTAAAGGTGAGATAACTTTTTGAATCTTACTTGATGAACCACTGCAGGCTTGGAAACATTGGAAGGATGGGACACCCTTGGAAGTTGGACCCTAATCTGAGGGATACTTACTCTAGAAATGAAGTCATTAGATGCATCCAAATTGTGTTATTATGTGTTCAGGAAGATTCAGTTGACAGGCCCACAATGGCTACCATCGTTCTCACGCTTAACAGTTACTCTGTCACACTACCAATGCCTAAACGGCCAGCATTTTTCCTTCACAGCACAACAGATGGAAGGATGCCAAACAAGGGGCTGGCTACTCAATCAATGCCATGGTCTATCAATGATGTATCTATTACTCAGTTATACCCTCGGTAATGTGAGTTAATGTATGCATCCTCAAGGTAGATCGCTATCTGCCAATGTTGAATAAGACCTTTTTGGCCAATGTTTGAATTCTTGGTATGATTCAGTAGCGGAGTTTGTGCCCTTGCTCCAGTCACTTTATGTATGATCTGGGCATTTAAGAGTTATTTACTCCCAAAATCTTGATATTCTGCAGTATTTTACTTCTTTTACTAAACCAAATGATTTGCTAATCATTTATACCTCTTGCAATTTATATACTAATGAAGAAGGCTATGTTTAACCTGTAAATGTGCTTATTGTAGAATTATCTTGGCTTGAACAAGTCATACGGAGAAAGTATAATTTGGCTGCCAGATAAAACAAAACTAGATGTTTTCAAGCAAATCAGCACAAGTATATATGTAGATCAACTTAAGCAAAATTATGATGCTCATTTGAATACTGACAACAACATGAAAATATCCAATTACCATGTATTTGGTAAATAATCTTAAGCAAAATTTACCATTAATCAACTGAAAAAAAAAAATAACAACAATAACCTATGACTTTATAGCTCACTCACCACTGATGAGTTGTGACTCTGATTTTCAGGGGCATAGGAAAAGCACCAGAAATCACTATACAATGCACCACAATTTGGTCCTCGTGGCTCCCGTTCTTCATTTCTTCTTTATTCTGCAGTACCAACTCATCATTCTAGCACTTCATCTATGAGATTTGTCAAGCCTCTTCCTCAGCCATATTCACTCTAGGTTTTTATTCATGTGTCAAGGATTGGTTTTGCATGCAATATGTACAGCTGGTATCGGTGAACTGTTCTGCATGGATCGAAATTACTATATAATGAAAAATTGCTGGCTGCAGACCCTTATTTTGACCTTCAAAATAACATAATTGCATAGCCAATGAATGATTCCGGCACAAATAAAAACAGTAGGACTGCCATTATTATGCCAATTGCA
Organism: Fremontodendron californicum; assembly: GCA_030761205.1. NCBI lineage: Eukaryota > Viridiplantae > Streptophyta > Magnoliopsida > Malvales > Malvaceae > Fremontodendron > Fremontodendron californicum. The sequence goes on from JAULJL010000027.1 coordinate 1,023,895, forward strand.
ATTCCATGGAAGGAGAATATCCTAGCACCTGTTTTAGCATACGGAAATGGTTCAATTTCATTTATCATCAAAATAATCTCAAGAATTATACTAAACTTCTAATCAACATTATGAAGTGGAGACTTGCAACAAATATGAAAGGAAAAAAAAATCTCCATCAAGGGAGAATAATGTTCAAAGCAATCACAACTCACCATCATTTTTAGGGATGGAAATGTTGGAATAGAACTGGTAATCATGGTACCACATGCTACAACTGGAACCATAAACCTCCCATCCTCTCTTGTTTCCAATTGTGGTTCTAAATGTCACTAGCTGAGTATCCAGACACTTGCTGCAGTCAGTTGTACTAATGTCTCTGATACACTGAGGCATGCCATACCTCTTCCCAAATTGGCCAGCATCCAAAACTGCAGTGTGAAACATCAAAGGCTGCTTTGGCGCTGTCGTTGCAACTTCACTCATAAAGATGAGTCCTTTCGAGACAACAGCTGCATCATCAAAATTGGTGTCATTGACTCTTGCCATCGAAGATTGATCCCAAACACCAAAGAAATGCTCATTTGAGTAGCGAAGAAAGCACCATGTGAACCAAACCTGAACCTTTTTGCTCTTTGAGCAATCATGCAAGGCTACTGCAACAGATTCTCTTGTACAATTAGCATAGTTTTCTTCAAAAACATCCCTTCTGCATTGCACAAGACCATAAATCTTCCCTGAGCTCCTTCCTACAGTGGTTTTAAAGAAGCCATTGCGCAGATGCTCGTTTTCAGTTAGTAATTTCAGAAGGTTGTCAAGATTGATCCTGAATGAGCTTTCAGATGTAAAATTATCAGCTTCTGAACATTGCCAACCGGAATTCACATTACTATCAGCATGGCAAATGCCAAGCGACAACATGAAAACTAAAATTATAATGAAACTTGGCACATTGAAATCTAGCATTTCTAATTTCTATAACTCATTTATATCTCTGCTGCCCAATGGAAAAGACTAAGAGCTAGATCTGAGCCATTTCTTTTCAATTAACCTTGAATTAGTGTCAAACAATGAAAACAATAATTCTATTTGTTGCTTTTGTTTGTTAAAGGTCAACTCTTCAGCTTTGATGCCAGGCAAGCAATCATTTTCTTAGCCATAACAATTTTAGAAGTCAATTGCAACTAGTTGCACATACTTGAGTATATGTTACCTCACTTCATCAAAAGTAGTAAAGAACCAAGACTTTGGATAAGTACGAATGATAGTAAGTTTGATTAAGATCATAGAACTTATATTGCAAGAATCCAAGGCATTTTTAAGTTAAAAGGCAATCCATGGTATCTTGTAGGCTAGGATGCAAGCACAGATGGCTGCATTTGGGGCATGATTTTCTCCCATTTTTCTTTTGGAATATTTCACATTCCTTAAAACTAGCTAGGACAAAAATCATGCAACAGTAAAGCAAGAACAGAAAAGAATCTTAAAGTCAAATTCAAGCTGTTAAATTTGGCATTTCCTCATTTTAACCATTTTTTCTTTAATTTTAACCACTCAGGAAAAAAAAAAGAAAAAAAAAAGTAGGTCTTGTTGCATAAGTTTCTTAACTTTACATCAATTTAGCAGAAGAAGAGTTGTCCCTTTGGCATGTTACCCTGGACCACTGATTTGATTTTAATGGGGGTACCACTTTGATTTATAATATCACTCAAACATGGCCTGAACTGGAAAATCCAAAAGAACTAGGATATCCGCCGCCTACTATTCTATCAACTTTAGGTATGTTGGATTTGAATGTTTCAGGATGTAATGATCAAATAAGCCAAATTTACTTTTTCTTTTTTAAAAAAAAAGTGAGCATTTTTAATAATAAAATAACAAGTACAACTACTTGGACTTGGGTTGACAGCAAGAATAAATTACAGTGAAACTAATATACAAGAAATTATGTTTTAAATCCTAAATTATCAGAGTTATATCAATGTTGTTGTCCTTACATTTAATTTAAACTGACCTCAATCTTAATTTTTTCAGAATTTTAGAATTCAAACACTTTGTCTAAAATAATTAAACAGAAAAATATCGAGTTGTATTTTCAATTCTACAATATATGTTCAAATCAAAAGAGTGAACTTATTAAAGGTCAAAATCAATGTTTTAAAAAGCGAACCACAAGCTGAACCGATGGATTTACGTAAAAATATTGATTTTTTAAATATTTTTAAAAAAATTAAAAAATATATATATATGAAAAATGTCCCAAAAATAAGAAAAATTCAAATAAAACCTTCAAATAAAAAATATATATAAAAAATCATAACCCTGAAACAACTAAAAATATAGTAAAACATAAATAAAATATAAAAACTCAAGCACAACAAGCAAAAGGTATAGATATTAGGCACAACACAAGTCCACTCATGCTCCACAACAAGCAAAGGGCTAATAGTTAACTAATTTTATTGGGTTTAATGTATTTTATGAATTAAGTTGAAAAAATTATTCAAAAATCTTTTCAATATTTTAAATGATTTTATCTATAATTTTTTATTTTACCAGCTTAACAGTTCTTTTTTTTTTTAGCGATTCTTGCCCGGTTCAATTATTATTCGGCTTGACATATTTTTAGACTAGATAACTTGTCGATTTTTAATTCAATCAGTCAAATTAGCTATTCCAATTCAACACTGAATTAAAACCGAACGTATTATTGTAATTGTACATTTCTAAACCCTGAACTTCAAGGTTTATTTATTAAATTAAAGGTACTTTTCTTCAAACAAAAAATGCTAATGAAAATGTTAAATGAATCATTATCAAACATGTAATCATCATTAATCTGAAAGTGGAACTACTGTATTTATTCCTGGGACATGTTTTAGATCTATTGTAATTAATTACTTAGACACGTTTGATCTTCCTGCTTTCTGCTAAAAAATGATGAACAAAACAGTTATCTACTCAATTTTTTACTGAAAAGCTTAAGAATAAGAAAAAGCAATCCTCATATAAGCATCTGCCATCTAATCCGACCTACCTCATCAATTCAATGATTATCGAATTTACATTTTGAAATTCATATCTTTAACAACAAAATTTAAATGCACGCATGCATTTGCATAAAAAAGTTAATCTGATAAGTGTGAAAATGTTAACCAATAATCAATCGACAACTTATGAAACATATGCTATACTACTAGTATTTAAAGGCATGCCATAGAAGTCGAGATAAAAATGAATCTCTTTTGAGTTCCCCAAACATTGAACATCGATCTGATTGGCATAAAATGAAAGTGATACCAGTTTGCTACAGTTTGACATATGAATATTATATTATATTATCAGTTAAAAAGAGCGATCCTTGGCAATCCAAACCCTTGTATTTGTATATACGCATTATAAGGGCAGGCAGGCCTGAAATTTTCCTTGCTTACCCCTTGGAAGATCAATAGTTAGCTACTTAGCTTGAAGTTTTCCAGGGGATCCTTTTCCGAGAAGTAGGCTGTTCATGGGCCTGTCAAGACGGGATTTGGCCAATTTCAGTCGAGACGATATTGCTAGGTCCCTCTTGTTGAGAAATAAAATGCCATCAGTTTTCATACCATTTTTGTTGGCCTTTTGGTTAAGATCAAGAGGTGTTTTGGGAAACACATGGCTGAGTATAAACTACCTAGTTATCCTTCTATTTTTGGAGAAAATAGGCCAAAAAATCAATGTTGGGACAAAATAAAAAAATAATTTAAAAATAAAAAATTTAAAGTCATCAACTCCCTCTCGATCCCAAGCAGACACACGAAGACAAAAGCAGGAAATTTTATCTTAATTATAAAAGAGAGATTTAATACATTATCTAGTTGCAATTGGGCTAGATATTAACCCCAAAAATCCAAGATCTCTTACTAGATTTGTTGTTATATAAATAATAATTAACATCTCCCAGTCATTATCCATTTCCAACTAGGTCACCTTGTTGGGAAGCAATTGCAAGGTTTCCCATATCAGCATATGCCACATATACATCCCCCATTACCTTACCAAATGTGGCCATCAATATCCTAAACCAACCCATAACCTTTTTCTTCTTTAAATTTCACGCACTAATTTCTTTTCCATAGCCAATTCCCACTATTAAAGCCTCATTATTAGTGAAAAATAATTGAGATCAATATAATTTAAAATCTCATATTCTCTTTTTTATTACATCATTTACATGGTACGGATTTCATATGCAAAATGGATGAATCTTAATTATTAGTTCAATTTTGTGACCTAATAATGAAAAGTAAGTGGGACAAGGAACATTCTTTATGAACTAAACAACAAGAGGCTAAAACCTGTCAGGCTGTCACTGCAACTGGCTTTTTGTTTATTTGTATAGTTTCTGGAGTTGTCTGCCATTACATTGTATGACATGTTTACATGAGATATCTGTCCCACTTGTAATGGGAAGGGAAACTTCCTGTGGTTTACTGGTTTTCCCTTCTTGCCATGTGACCTACGTCGAACTTAGCCTGTTCTGTTCAGGACACACGGGAATGAATACAAATGAATTAACGACCCCCATCTTGTTTTTTTGTTATAAAGAATATCACAGTTTGAAATAAATAAATAAAATTATAGGAATTTAAATTTAAACTTATTGAATATCACTTTTAAGATGATTGAATATGTTGAGAGAAAAAACGATCTCATATCAATTAGTCAAGGATTGTGATTTTATAAAGTAAGGACAACCATTTCCTTATGAAGCGTCTTTTCTCAAAGAACAAAATCATGAGGATGATTTTTAGACCTTCAAAACGTACAATAACTCAAAACAGGCGCAGTCCAGCAATTCTTGTTAACAACGGCACCGTCTGTGGGAATCCGTTCTGGATTCGTACTAGCACTCGGCAAAAACACAGTTCCACCCTTAACTAGGGGCTAGTGCTGAGGAGAAAACGATCACACATCGAATGGAAAACGATCCCACATCGACTAGCAAAGGATTGGACTGTGACATTATAAAGTAAGCATTCTCCTCTGAGACTCCTTTTCTCAAAAGACAAAATCATAAGAACGATCTTTAAATCTTTAAAGCGGACAATACCTCATAGCAAACGTAATCTAGCAATCCTTGCATCAACAGAATGAATCAATTAAGTTAAACTTTAGATTCACCCAATCTTCTTTATATATGTCAGGTGTTTTCTTATTTATTACTACTAATGAAAGGTTGAGATTTTGAGATAATTTGATAAAATCAAAGCCTCAAAACATTTATTGATTTCTCCAAAACTCAGTAATTTACAATGTGATGATATAAATGTCACTTTTTTCCTATCCAATGCAATAGTCAAATTAGTTTGTTTTCTTTTCATCGGCATAAACACAAAGAAAGTATATGAAATTAAAATTAAATTGCCTAATTAAAGTACTTAAAAGGAAGACTGGGATGGAGCTAATCAATAATGCAAATCTAGAGTGTATATTATATTGTTATTTAACTCAAACACTTTTTGAAGTTTGATCTTGTCTTTTTGTTCTTTTCCCGACAACTGCCACGCAATTCAAGATATTCATCCACATATAAATTATGTTATATGATTTCTTCAATAAATTTGATAATTTTAGATATATAACTTTAACAAACACGAATATAATATTATAAATACGATACGATATATATAAATATAATTAATATAATGTATTTCACTATAAGAGGATGGACTTTTACCGACAGAATAATCCGTCGGTAAAAATTCATTTTTCGTCGGTAAAACGTAAATTTTCGTGTACTAAGTTGGTGATACTAATTCGGTTAATAAAGAAAAATCTATCGGTAAAGAAACTTTACCGACCGAATGTTACTGACGAAAGTTCCTTCAGTATTGTTTTATCACCAACGGAATACTTTCGTCGTAAATTTCTCTATCGACAGAACATTATAACGGAATATTCCGTCGGTGATAGATATACCGACGGATTCCGTCGGTAATTGAGTTACCGACGGATGGATTTGGTCGGTAATAAATTATTACCGACGAAATATTCCGTCAAAAAATATCCTTTACCGAGGGATAATTCTGTCGGTAATTTTTTTTGAAAAAAAAAATATTTAAAATAAATTATTTAAAAATTTTAAAAATGAAATGAAAATTTTATATAATTATATCATAAAAAATAAAATGAAATCTTAAAAATATAAATAAAATAATATTCAAATGTATATCTCGAATATAAAAAAGAGAACTCATCATGAGGTACTGTTGTCATCGACTTCACTGTCTACCTCAGCATTGCCTTCGGCATCACCTTCGGCAGCACTCAATCCTCCGACAGCACCCATACCTCCGACAGCACCGACTCCTGCAGCACTCAGTTTAGCACTGGTAGCACTCAATCCTAGTCCAGCTGCCATGCCTCCAGCAGCACCGACTCCAGCAGCACTTAGTCCAGCACCGACTCCGGCAGCACTCGATCCAACACCCATGCATAAGGCAGCACTGAGTCCGGCAGCACTTGTTCCGATCCCGCCTAATGTAGCTGCTATCTGTGACTGCAGTAAATGTGTGATTATCGTATTCCAGCTCGTCACAATATTCTCAAGTCTCACGATTGAGGTCTGGATTTGCGAGATATTGGATCTCAATGCATTATAGTCCTCAGACGGTGCTGCTGTCGGCTGATGTGTAGTACTAGGACCACATGGAGCGTAACTGGCTACATCTGAACTTTGGTGACTGCCAGGTGGATCGAAAATTTGCCCTCTCTTCGGTCTCGTTCCAAACCCATAAACATGCGTCCACGTAGTCTCAATGCCCCTAATAGCATTAGACCAGGACTGAGGGTCGAAATCAGGATATGAAGACGTATCGTCCTCATATTTTTGCTGCAACGAGGCAGTATAATTTTCCTACAATCACAAATATTTAAATATATAAACAATTAATATGTGACATTGCAATGAACACATACATAAACACAAATATCTGGTATAGTCAATTAATGTAATATATAAAGTATTGATAAAGTTAAATACTTACAGTTACAACTTTAGACTTGTTGTCTACGTAATCACTGTGACCCTTTGCATGTTTATGGGTTTTGTTAAACAGCTCCATGAAAGTCACGTTGCGCTGCAACTCTTGTGACTACAGAGTAAAGAAGAGAGAAAATTATGTTAATAAAAAAAATTCACATAGTTTATACGATAAAACTTTTAAATAATAAATTGCAAAACAAAAATAAATCTTACCATCCTTTCACTGGTAACTAGAAAATGAATTTAACCACCAGTGTGCTTCGTAGTGCTGCCATCTTTCTCCGTGTTCCTATCACCCTTGGCCTTTTGGGACCTATTTTTCCAAGCGCCGGTACTCCAGACACTATCAATCAGTTGATCCCAAATATCGACTGCTATCCAATCACACTTGTAACCCTTGTAGTCTTCTATTTGATTCATTTGAAAGAAGGACATGGCATTGTCCCTTTCAAAATTCATCATGTCCTTGAATCGATCCTTGCATGTGGCCTCCCATAATTTCCTAACTAATGGTGTCTGCTCGGGAATCCACTAGCATTTTCTCTACAATGAGACATTATGAATTAATATATACTATTAAACATAATTAAATTATAATTTAACTTTTAACCAAATCATACCTCAAATATAGTCCACATAGATAGTTTCACGTCAACAGGTATCTTCGACCAAGTAGGCCACAATATGTTATAGTCTTGTCTGATGATCGAGGCAATGGTCGATTTTACACAACTCTCTGTGAAAGTCCTAAAATCTTGGATACGTGTTAGTGGACAATAATTTATTTTACTCAAATAATGAAATTATCTAAATATTATTAACTTACGTGTTTTGAAGAATTGACAGTCGAAACTATGAAATTTCATCTAGCGGTGAGGTAGAGGCCTGTAACGCGGGATCTGCCTGAGTCACCAGAGTAAGTGTAGGCCGTGGCAGTGGAGCGGGAGTCGATGTGGACGGTGCCACTGTAGAGGGAGGCAATCTGGACGGATCCACTATAGACGGAGGCAGTGCAGAGGGATGCAGGGGCGATGGAGGTACTGCAGATGAAGTATGTGGCTATGGAGCCGAATAAGGCGACAACTGTCTCGGTGGAGGCCGTAAAGAGGGAGAAGACGCAAGTGGCAACTCAGGTGTAGCATGTCCCAAGGACGATCCTCTAGATGGTCAAAAAGCATCCCACATAGAACTATGTTTCTTCTTTCCAGTAGTTTTACGCCCTACTCCTCGTATTTTATCTGTAAAATAAAAAATATTAAATTTATTAATAAATATATATTAAATTTATTAATAAATAAACACAATAACACAATAAAATAACAATCACAATGAACAATAACGAAAAATAATCACAATAACACATTATACAATTTCATAACTAACAATCATAAAAAAGAAATTTCATAATAAAAATAAATTTCATAATAAAAATAAATTTCCCACAAAATAAATTTAATTGTGCCTAAATTAAATTAATAAATTAATTTAATTTAGGCATTTGTAAGAACACTAAATTAATATTTGTAAATATTAACATAATGTTTACAAATAATTTCAAACAAAATAAATTTCACTTGCATATGTATAAAAGCTAAGAATTTATTATTTTTAAAAATATTAATAATTTTCACTTGCCTAAAATACTTTCTTTTACTATTACAATTTTATATATTTCTTAATATTATCTTGTTAAATTATAATTACAAATAAACTATTATTATTATTTAATTAAAATTTTTATGTTTATTACTATATATTATAAATAAAGTTTTTTTTTTTACTTTGATAAAATAATTAAATAAATCAATATTAAAATTTTTAAAATAATAAATAATTAATAATAATTGCATAAAATTATCTATATATTATAAAGGGAATGGCTGAGTTGGTGTCACTGAGTCAAGTGACACCAACTCAATTGGTGAAATTACAAAATTAATCAAATATAATTATAACATAAAAATTAAAATAGGAATAGGAATAATTTCGTCTTTCCAAATTTCATATACATATTTATTTTTTAATAAAAACATATTTATTCTTTAAAAAAAATCCACTAAGCCAATAAACTACCCACTTTCTCAATAAACTATCCAGTACCCACCTATAAAACTATCTATACTTTTTACTTATAAATTTTTTTAAAAATAAACTATCCACTTTCTCAAAAACGTGCATCATTACAAAACAAAACTTCAAGGCAGAAAATAACTATACATTATTATCCAAAACTTGAAATAATTGAACACATTCCAACATAAAGCATGTTTTATCACAATGGCACATCTACAATCAAAATAAAAATCATGTTTTATCACAACCACACCACAAAGACAAATGCTTGAACTCATCAATTGAACTAAAGGCTACATCACCTGAAGAATGTCAGCAAAATCTGAATCAGGCGTGGTTCTAGCAATTCCAGCAAAATCTGAACCAGGCACGGTTTCACCTAACAACCAACACATTTAGATTTTCTGGATTAAAAAGATATTTTCGGATTAAAAAGAAATTTCAGATTAAAAAGCACCTCGAAAGTTAAACTTTGAACCAGACACGGTGGTCGGACGCCTCTGCTGGTGGCGTGCGTAGCAGCAACGGTGGTGGCTCGCGAGGGACGATCGGACGACAACGGCAGGAGACGATCAGACCAAAAGAGAGAATGAGAGAAAGAAAGAAAATGTGGAAGAAGAAGTCTCGGGCTTTAGTTATGCCAAGACTATCACCGATGGAATAAGATTATTACCGACGAAAATTCCGTCGGTAATACTTTAGGCGGGAATTCAAATTCCATCCGTCGGTAATAAGGTATTACCAACGGATATTCCGTCGGTAAACTCTTCATCCGTCGGTGATATATCACCAACGGAAAAAGCTTTCACCGATGGAATCTAAATATTACCGATGGATAGTTCGTCGGTAATAATTTTTTACTGTTCACATTTAAAATTTGCATTTATTGCACATAAGAATCCGTGAAATACTATTACCGATGGAATATCCGTCGGTAATATGCCAATTCCGTCGGTAATATGCCTGTTCCATTGGTAATGTATTACCGACTGAAAATATATCACCGACGGAATAGTCATATTACCGACGGATATTCCGTCGATAATAGTTTTTGACAGTTCAATTTTATTATTATTATTTAATTAATTTGGTAATAAATTTTTATTTATTACCAATTTCAAAATCCGTGCTTTTTTATTATCGATGGAAGTTCCGCCGGTAATTATGGTAATTCGTCGGTAAAATTTAGGCGGGAATCTAGCTTGTTCGCGCCAAAGTTTTATCGACCGAATTCGTCAGTCGCTAGTATTCCGTCGGTAATATAATATTTGCGTCAGTAATGCTCAAATCATCCATCGATAATACGGGAAAACATTACTGACGGAATTCCGTCGGTAATGTTTTAAATTCCATCGCTGAAAAAGTGATTTACCGACGGAATAAGTCCGTCGGTAATTTGACGTCCTCTTGTAGTGTTTGTATTAAAAATTTTGACACTTTTAATAATTTGTATTATGTTTATGTTTACACGATTGACACAGAAAAAATACGAAACACATACACATATAGATTGACATATCTAATCTTCAATAATAGCTGTCGTATCCATGTCTGACTCTTCATCAGTAGGATAAGACATAGAATATGTGTCTGGCACTTCATCATAAAAGTGAACATTTCATCATAAAAGTCAACACAATCTTAGTGACTGCAGCAATTAGAGGAAGAGGAGGAAAAAAAAAAGTTTGATCCACCATTTTTATGGTTTGATTATCTATGCATATATTTGCTCTCTTATTCTTTTTCGATTTTTCTTTTTCAATCTCTGTATCCTAAATACTAAACTTTTCTTCAACAACAACATTAATCAGCTGGATTGTTTGAACTAAAATTAGATAGTAATTAAAGATGAAGTTGATTGGCGAAATAGACAAAAGTGCATTGACTGATATTAGTGTTCAGACACCAGATTGAAGTTATGACTATTAAGGAGTGAGAATTTCTACAAAACGAATAAATTTAAAAAAAGATGATATTATATTTAAATATGAATACAATTATATAAAAATATTTTAAATAAAATTAATTAAACCAAATAAAACATATTTAAATATAAATAATTTATATTTAAAATTATAGAAATAAATAAACGTATTTATTTATATATTGTATTGCATTGCACTATTTACATTTACATATTTTTTATTTAAAATATTAATTGTTATAAGATATATTCATATACCATATCTAATTTTTTAATTATTTTTAATCGATTACATAAATTTAAATTTTTAAATAAAAAATAAATTAAACATACAAACACATAGATAGCGACACTAGGACCCATGTAACATAGCATATAAGAACATTTCAAAGAAGTCTTGTTTCGACACAACTCTCTTCTCGAGACAACACACCCCACCACCACCAAAACAACTGCCAGCAAAAATGAAGATTCAGAATTTGCTAAGATGGATTTCTCTCACCCTTCCCTTTTTCATCATCCTCATCAGCCAAAGCCAATCCCATGCAACACAAACACAACCCATTTTAGATAATCTCACAATCGACACCTTCATCAACAAAACTCTGCAATGGAAAAGTCATCTGATAAAATTCCAGGGAAACGGCCAATTGAAACTATCAGCCCCGACTGTGCTAGCAGGAGTGTTCTGCTTCATAGCTGCCTCCATATCCAGTGCGGGAGGTATTGGTGGGGGAGGGTTGTTTATCCCCATTTTGACAATTGTGGCAGGTTTAGACCTCAAAACTGCCTCAAGTTTCTCAAGTTTCATGGTCACAGGAGGGTCAATTGCAAATGTTATGTACAACTTGCGTGCCAAAAGTACCAAGTTTGGGCGTAAGTCTTTGATTGACTATGATATAGCACTGTTGTCAGAGCCCTGCATGTTATTAGGAGTAAGTGTCGGAGTAGTTTGCAATCATGTCTTCCCAGAGTGGTTGATCACCATCTTGTTTGCCATTTTCCTTGTTTGGTCTACCTTTAAGACTTGTAGAAATGGGGTCGGATATTGGAGATTGGAATCAGATCAACATCAGGAAACCAGAATTGGGTATGAAAAACTGGAAAATGGGGTGATTAAAAACGGAACTAATTGGGCTGAAAGTGGAGAGATTGAGAGTCTAGAAGAACCTCTTGTGGGTATGGAAGGAAAAGAAAAATCAAGGTTTCCATGGAAGAAATTTGTGGTCTTAATTTTGGTCTGGTTTTCCTTCTTTGTCATCTATCTCCTTCATGGCAATCGCTATGGACAGGTACCCTTGTCTCATTCTCTGATCTTTCTTTTCAAATTCTGCATGCTTCAATTGTTTCTTTTTCATTATTACAATGATATGACATTTTGATAATGTTTTTGGAAATTCCAAAAAGCTTTCTTTTTTCCCTTTCGTTTTTTGTGTTAAAGGAAAAGTACTACTACTCTACATTAGGCTATGTCTCGGAAACAAAATTCTTTATTTAAACACCTTAAATAAAGATGATGTTAGAATATCTTATGGGATTCAGTAAGTTAACTTTAAATGTATACCTTATTGTTTCCTTTCTAAAAAGGTTGCTGACAAATGTGTTTTCATCTACTTTAGGGATTTTTTTACAAGCTCTTGGACCCTTGTCCCTGGGTATATTTCTATATTTGATGACTTGACTTCACTTACAGTGGGGATATTTGATAGTCTTATATACTTTTAGGTTGCTCAGACGAATTAAATAAAGCAATTAAGAGGACAGTAGCCCAGGTTTAATTATAGGCAGATTTCTCTTTCTTTACACCAAACCCACAATTAAAAAGGAAAGTAAATTGAAAGCTACCTCACTTTGGACTTTTACTCAGACAGTGAAATTGAGGAATAAGCCAACTATGCATAGTCCCAAGTATTCGATTTTGACAGCGCACTAGCTATGAGATTATCCTCCTACCCTTTGTATAATGTTAATCTCAATTATTACACTAAAAAACATACATCCAATCAAACCAATTATATATTCATGAATTTTCTTGAAAAAAAAGAAAGAAAGCAGATTTAGCAGTTTGTTTTTATATGTTTTCACTTTTGTTATTAGAACTACATGGAATGATGGGGATGATCTTCAATCCATGTATAATTCATGGCAAGTTCAATATTTTATGACTACTTAAGAAACATGCAGGGTATCATACCAATGAAGCCTTGTGGAGTAGGATATTGGACTCTCTCATTGTTTCAAATTCCTCTTGCCATAGCTTTTACTGCATGGATCCTTCGTAGAAAAGAGGCCATTGCATGCCAAGGTCCAAATAAACAGGTGCTTAGCAAATTATTAGTACAAAATTAGCTAGCTAGCTACCAGATAACTTAAATTGAGGAAAATTTATCTGAAAACCTTTATTTTTTCTTTATTTGTGAAGGGGGTTAACAAGCTTATTTTCCCATTAATGGCTCTAATGGCTGGAGGCTTGGGTGGAGTTTTTGGGATTGGAGGTGGAATGCTTATAAGCCCACTTCTTCTTCAGGTTGGGGTAGCCCCTGAGGTAATAAAATACTGTCACTTCTACCTTATTGAACCATTATAAAGTTCCATATTTATCTATAGCAAAAGTAATGAATTGATCAATATATGATGCAGGTAACAGCAGCTACTTGTTCCTTCATGGTTTTCTTCTCATCCACAATGTCTGCATTCCAGTACTTATTGTTGGGCATGGAGCACACTGGCACTGCCCTCATATTTTCGGTCATTTGTTTCGTCGCATCGCTTCTGGGACTGGTGGTGGTGCAGAAAGCCATAAAAGAGTTCGGGAGGGCATCCTTAATCGTGTTCTCAGTTGGCATAGTGATGGCCCTGAGTGCCATTTTGATGACTAGCTTTGGAGCTCTTGATGTTTGGGAAGATTACTTATCAGGGAGTTATATGGGATTCAAACTACCTTGTTGAAATCAATTTTATTAACTTGTTTAATAGCGAACTAAGTTTTTATTTGAGCTTTGAAATGAAGAGGTAGTTTAATGTAAAGCAGGAGGAATCAAATACCTTCTTGTGCTTAAAAGTATTAACTAAACCATCGTACTTAGGTGGGGAGAAATAGCAAACTGAAACTCTCATTGCATTCATCAAATTTTTGGAGGCTTACACTTTCTTGACAACCTTGTATGGAAAAATTGTCGTCTCCAATTTTGCTCCACGTCCTAAAACAGGGCCACCTTTAAATAGAAGTTCTTTGTACTTCATTTCCGATTTAAGACCATATTTTCATGGAATATCAATATATCACAAGGATTGCAGCAAACAAAACAAACAGGTAAAAGAAATTTCAATAAATACATTGGTTTTACTTATTTCTTAAGTAGAAATTACACAAGTTGCGCAATCGCAAGTAATCCACTTCTGTAATCAAAGCTTTCCAACTTTTAAAATACCTAGCCTCAAAGATTTGGCAACATAATTGACCAAAATTTAGTTGTACAAGAATAGAAGTTATCCGAGCAATCAATGATGAGAGTTTCAACTTCCAAACTTGGCACAACATTGCTTTCAGTTCTCATACTCTTCCAAAATAAGGGAGTAAAATGCAAAAAGTACAGACTAAAAAGAAAGCCACCAAGATCAATGACAAATATAATAATGAAAAAGGGTTCTTTAAATAAGGGAGTAAAAAGCAAAAAGTACAGACTAAAAAGAAAGCCACCAAGATCAATGACAAATATAATTATGAAAAAGGGTTCTTTGTGCTGAGGAAGGCAGACACAAAAACAGCCTGCCAGCTTATGCGGCTGGAGGGCGGAGAATATGATCCTGTGATGTATCAACAGCAGCAGGAGGCAAGAACTGCCACATGGAAACTCCAGGATAGCCAACAAAGGGCACCAGTTTGCCACCAACAACTTTGCCTGGGGTAGAAAATGGAGTTGGAATAGCAGGAGGATGAGGTAGGAATCCTGGCTGAGAACCCAAGGCCTTGACTTGCCACTCAATATTCTCTTTCTCAGTCTTTAGCCTCTGTTTCTCATCACGAAGTTCATTCTTTTCAGCCTACAAAATAAAAACTCTACTCAGCACAACCATGAAGAATTAAACACTCAAGCTACCTAATTCTCTTGGAAATTTAAGCAATACTGATTCATCAAATAAAATTTTTAACATCAAATCGAGGATCACCTTTAGCTCATTAATCATTTCCTGCAGACTCTCATTTGACTCCCTCAGTTTCTGGGCTTCATCTCGTAACTGAGTAACCATCCGAACAGCATCAACCAATATAAAAGCCTTGTCCACTTTGGAAGGCCTTCCAGGATCTAGGATAGAACCCAATTCCAGGAACCTTTAGATATTGAAAATGTAAACATCAGAGAAGGAAAAATAGGCTGAATGGAGAGAAATTGGGGCAACAAAACCATGCCTGTCATTTAGCCTATCCCTTCGAATCTTTTCTCTGCAAGCTTTGGAGCCAGATGCACTGCATGATCCAGACCTCACCCTGTGATATAACAGTGAAGAGAAATCAGACCTGGTATGAAACCAAAGCAAAATTGCACTAAAACTGGAGAGAAATCTAAAGCAATAAAATGGTGCAGAAGCAGAGAAGAAACTGTATTAAAGAAAATAGAGTAAGCGAGTACAATAAAAAAGATTAACCATTGAGTAGCTATATACCTTTTTTGGGAGCCTGTTTCGTTAAGATTGTCTGAATTCCCAAACAATTCATTAAATTCAACACTGCAGAAGTATCAAGAAAGGTTAATGAGCATGTTTAAAGTACAATGAGAAATTAACATAGCTTAGCTTGAGGGAGCAGCTGGGCCACGACAGCTTGCCAGCCACTTAGCTTATTGCCCAATTCCATTGCTAAACATAATGCTAAACTAAATAACACTAAACCAACAAACAACTTGGAAATAGAACTATAAAATTCAAAAGCTATTGCTTTGAGTACCATAATGTTGGAAAAATCCTTACTTGAAGTTAAAACCTACTTAAAGTTTCAGTTAATCAAACATGAGATAATCAAGTAATATTAAATTCCATTTCATTTTAAAATCCATAAGCAAAAAAGGAAAGAAAAAAAAAAAGGAGAAGAGAGGAACCTGAGAGGAGTTGAGCAAGTAAGGGAGTTAAATGACCAGATTGGGGCTGAAGGGTCAAGTGAGGGAAGGCCACCACCAGGGACAGGCATGTCTTCTAACAAACCATAATCATCGAAAATCCACGTGTTGAGGTTTTCCGAGTACACCAGGTCCTCCCCGTTTGGTTGCTGCCGGGATATCATATCCCCGGCAAGCATTCAGTAACGTCACAGCGGCAGAAGATGGGGTTGTAGCAGAAGTGAAGAAAAACAAAGAAAAGAGAGAGAAAGATGGAACGAGTGAATTGGTTGGTTTGAGGATTTTTGGGTGGGAAGATTGTGATGGTGGGAAAAGGTAGAGAATATTTTCTTTGGATTTGGTTTAGGCCTTTGGAATGTCAAAGGGGTTTGAGAGAAAGTCCACATTTTTTTTCCTTCTGAAAGTATTTCTTTTTCATTCCACTTCCATCACCGTCACAAGCCAGCCACCACAAGAAAAAAAAAGACCAGAGCAGGGCCACTTTCTTTCGGTTTCCGTTACGCAAGAGTGACACATATACAGTCCTTTTGACGACTGAGCTTTTTGTTTATCTTCTTTGGTGGGTATTGGGCTTCATTTACTCAAGCAAATAGGCTTGTAGACTAGTTTCGAAATTCTCATCATGAAGAATTATAGCCCAGAAAACTGGGGTTGTAGTTTTAACCCGTTTCATTGTTTTTGGGTCAGAAAAGAAAAACCTCTCTATCGACTGTGTTTTGAGATTTGTCACATCTCTCAACTCCCACAAGATACTTTCGGATTGGATTTAAATAACGATAGTAACATGATGTTACCATCATTATTTTGTAATACATTTGATTCTAGAGTCGTCATCTTTTCAACAGGATGAAGATTGTGGAACAAATACTACAAATCAAACTCCAGCCAAGATTTAGCAAATTACCTTATATCCTCGGCTTTATCCTTCTCAGCTTGAATAAACATGATATGACAAAGTAATACAGCTCTTAATTACATTTTCCAACATTGTGATCACACACTTACAAGACAGTATGCACCAAGTCGAACACTTTTTTTTTCTGAGATGAACAAGACAACCACATACTTTACATGTTCAAAGATGTATAGAAAGAATCACAAGCATTGATACTATGCAACATTTACACGAATGGACTGAACAAAACCCTCAACCCTTTTCCTTATCTCTTCTGGATTTGCACCGACTAACTTGTCAACTACAACAGTACCTTCCTTCATCAGTAAAAATGTTGGCATGGCCTTGATCTCCATCCTCGTTGCTACCTCCTAATAATTCCACTCAGAAAGAAATATTCAAGTCATCTTCATAATAAACATCTACACCATATCAAATTGCAGTCACAGAATCATGTTCAATCAACAGGACATGAATTCTAACACATTTTGACCATATCAGGCTACAGTTACAAAATAATTTGCAATATATATCAAAATGTCAAGAAGGAAGAAGATAACGAACTCTCTCTCCATTTGTACACATTATTACAGTTCTTTCTCCATTCTAATTTGTATGTGTGGAGTATCATTTCAAATGCTAACCCATTATCTAAAACCCACATCTGAACAAAATAACAAAAGATCATAAGATTCTTACCTTAACATCATCAACATCAACGGTGAGAAATAGAACATCATGGAAAGCTGAGGCCAGTTCTTCAAAAAAGGGGTTCATGGCCACTGAAGGCATACACCATGAAGCAGTGAAGTGTACAACAATCTACAACATGCCCACCAAAACAGAAATTAAAAAAGTCAAGAAGAAAAATAACCACATGAAGTCCTTTCTTTGAGATCAACAGACCATGTATGAAAAACATGAATTGTGGATATATGAAACTTTCATAAGAGATGCCTTCAAGGGGGCAAAGCCAAAATATTACCACTAGAGAATTTTAAACATGAAAAGTGAAGAATTGAAAAGCTTACAGGGCAGCCTTGATTTGTGGCTTGGTTAACATAGAAGTCCCAGGATTGAACAGAGTCAACCTTCACAACTCTAGACATATTCTGCTGCTCTTGTGCCTCCATCTCTTTCTTCCTTCTCTTTCACCTTTCCTGGGAAAACCAAACCCTCTCTGATGCTTTGTTTGTTTTGCTTGCAACAAGAGAAATGTCTTTTACACTAGATAAAACAAAATATGAGAAGCTAGGCCCACCGCCCACCTCTTTCCACATTATCTTCATCAAAAATCAAAATTGCTAGAAGAACCTAGACCGAAAAGACAAAAAGAACCCTCTGAAATTACTATAAACTCACTTTCTTCTCAGAAACCATTTTTTCCTTAATTTGTATACGGTGCTCAAGATATTGCTGAGCGGTCGTGCAGATTTATTGAATCTTGTCATATTATCTAATATCATTCCTATTCTGTATTATATTATTTTGAACTTGAAGATGCTTCAACCTCCAATGCCCATCAGCCTATCCCCAATAAATATCTCCCCAGCTTATTCCCTTTCCACTAAAAAAATAATTATTGCCCTCTCTCGCCTGCCTTCTAAACTTGTTTTACTGTTTCTATAAATTTGGTTTTGTTTTGTCTTCAACCTTTCATAGATTGAAAACAATGGGCGACATGCGACAGCCAAAGGTGTAAACACTTCATTTACAAAAAAATCCCTACTTTTTCAGGAAGATGGGCTTTTTCTCAATAACATCATGGTCATGGACATGAAAAAACTCAGAACATTCAAAAGTCTTTTTAATTAAAACAGAGAATTTCTAATCTTTTGTTTCTCTATTCATCAAATGATGAACTTTTTTTAATCATACAACAATGAAAGAGTAACTTTGTGCCAAGCCAATAAATTGGAGTTTTTCCTGTCTAAGTCAACCATTAGAAACAGCATAAATCTAAGAATACAGATTAGTAGTAAGTTCAAGCAGAACCTCTACAGATGATGATACAAATTACAAACCCAAACCCAAAGCTTTTTGTCATTACAAAGCATGATCCTTCAATTACTAAATAGTTACTTCTGTCATAAAAGAATGTGATAAATCATAACTTCAGCCACAGCTCAACCGAGAATCAGCTGGCCGCAAGGTCATCTGACGCCGGGGAACTCCAATTTCACATGCATTCACTCTAGCAGCAAAGCGGAGAGAGCACAACGACTCTCCCACAGAAGAAGGATCCGGCGACACATTCACAAACATAAGAGTTTTCGAATCTCCCCCAAGACAAGGCTGTTTATCGATGAAAAATAAATTTAAAAGGAAATCCAATGATTCACTGAAAACAAAATCATTCTACAATATAAACTATCATTAATTTAGGGCCCATTTCTGGACAAAAGAGACATGTCTATTTCAAAAGGATGCTACATTCAGAAGGCATCATCATGGTAATGTATACTTAATATGATATCAGAAAACACGGAGTTAGCATCAATCAAAGATGATAAGCTCTTCAAGAGCACTTTACCTGGAGAAGATATGTTAGCTTGGAATTCCTAAAAGGCACATGATCCTCCTTCTTTGCCAAGGCAAAAATGACATCACTCAAACACGACAAGCTCTTGTTAATAGCCTGATTTCATGGTAAGAGGTTAGCATAATCACATTAAAAAAACAATTTATGGAAAAGACAAATCCAGTTGTATGTTAAACACCTGAGTCTCCTTCAACCTATCCCCAGTAGCACCACTCCTTGACAGTCGCTCACTTCCTGCAAGATCAATAAGGTTCAAGACTCCCTGCACTTGTTGCTCGGTGCCCTAACAGAACAAAGAAAAGAAATGTCAGTATCACAGAAAAAAGAGGGCTTATCAAGATATCAATAAGGTTCAAGACTCCCTGCATTTAATAAAAGCACTCAAAGAAAGGATATTTACCTCATTTATTCCCGATATCCTTAATGTGAAAACCATGTGACTTCTTGACGATTGTTCATTCATCTGCGTCCTGCCCACAGACCTGCAAAGCAGAAAAGTATGACCCTCTTGAACATCCAAATTGTTCTATTGCATGGTCATTGAGAACAAAACTCATATGAAGCATTGCATATTATATATCAGAGACAAATTGTTCTAGACAACTGTATCATCATTCATAAACATTTTATGGTTAATAACATTAAGTAATTTAAAAGTAACTAATTTTTTCCATCGAAAATCATTTTGGGAAATAATTTCTGGCACAATTTTAACTGGTACAAAACTAAGGTAGATGCATAATGCAAGACATATTCTACACAATATTATGGCAAAAATACCAAGACTCTAAGCAATTTTACCTGCTTTGAGCAGCCTGCCGTAAAAGCGAGGAAATCTCTGTTATGTTGCTAACATCAACAATGGTCAGGTCACTGACATAAGTATTACCATTTGCGTCGTGTTTAATTGTGTACTGCTTTCCAGAAACTGCACTTTCTGGGCGTGTTGGATCTGAACCAATTGATCGATTGGTTGATAACAGATCACGGATGGTTTCATTGTATATTTCCAACATTGAAGCCTAAAAATATTAGAAAGGGTGTGGTTAAAACCATGACTAGCCAATGTAATAAGTGGAAATCAGGATCAAAATAAATTACCTGCATTTTGTATTTCCATCCCTGTGCTTGCAGTGACTGACTACTTTGGAATATCTGCTCCAAAGAACGCGGTATCAACCCTTTCTGTTCTGGGGCTTCTGGTCTTCCCATCATGGTGTAAGTCTTACCTGAACCTGTCTGTCCATAAGCAAATATACAAACCTGCCAAATAAAACAAACCACCAACAATCTATGAATGCATATTTACTTTGTATCAAAGGTCAAATGATGCAGATCAGATAGCAATCGTAGGCAGTGTTTTCAATGGCGCAAGGCGCACTCTAGGCGCTAGAACCCTTGTATTGCCTTTACTAGTGATTACTAGTGATTTTACAACTCAATTAACACCATAGACATAGTAGAATTCAGCTTCAAAGAAGAAAAGTTATGTGCAAAAAAAAATCAACTACTTTAAACTCAAATCTTCCTCAATTTTGAAACAAAAGAATCCTTACCCACCATAGATTACATTTCTAGTACAGTAAAAAGATTTGCTTAAGTTTGCAAAAACAAGAGCATAGAATAGCAAAATCACCTTATATCCATCAAGGGCACTCTGTACCAACTGAGATATCTCCACAAAAACATCTTGCTGTGAAGCCTCATGGTTGAAAACCTTGTCAAATGTGAAAGGATACTTTTGTCCTGCTGACAGTAAGAAAAAAAAATGATTTAAGATTATTGCCTTTGATATTAAACAGAAATTGAATAACAAAGAAAGAGCGCAAATATTCATACCACTTTGTATCAAGTCAATGCCACGGCCAAGAGATTCCATTGATGTAGGATAAGAGACAACTGGACCTTCTGTTGCTGCACCATCATCCGGTAATAAAGGACGTACCCGACAAAATACTCGAATGTTCCCTTTTAGTTCCTGCAATTAAAGAGAACTTAGTATCATTCCAGAATTATAAACAAAAAATAAAGGTGATGAAGCAGCAGTACCAGAATAATATTGTGTAGCTTTTTCCTCAAATTTTCTCCATCAATAAGTTTATGTTCTGTATCTGCCAATCGATCTTGTAGTTCTTGCATGATTCTTTTTTGTTCTAAATATTCCATCCTTGTTTCTGAAGCTGATAAATCGGTCATCTAAAAATAGGAAAGAAAGAACAAGCTATGACATCAAGAACTACATTCATGATATTTTTTCAAAACAAGATAAAGCACAAGCAATCCTCTCTAGATTTTAAGAAGTCAGTACCTTTAGTTTCTCATTTGCAGCAGCAAGCTGAAGCTCCAGTATTCTTATTTGCTCCCTCTGAGAATAGCATGTCTCCTGCAAAAGAAACCTAGCATGTAAGAAAGCTTGCCAAAAAGGATTTTACTACTTACGAGAAACAAAACCAACCAACCTCCAAGGACTTCGATTTCATTGTCAAGTTATCTAATTCTGCAAATGATTTTCCAGTACTTTCTTTGTACTTCACAATTTCAGCAGATAAGGCCTGCACTTCTGACATTTGGCGGTCACGATCATCCCTGACTTGTTGTAGTTCCCCTCGTAAGCATTTGACTTCATTTAGTAATGTTTCCTTTTGTTTAACAGCATCATCTTGAGACACCTGAGAATAATAAAATCCAAAAGAGTCAAAATCTATTGAATATGATATGTGTTGTCTCATATATGCAAAACTCAGTGCTACAGAATGCTATGAACAGGCGTGAACTGTGAACACATGTTTATGGTAAACCACCTATCAAATAAATCCAGGTTGCATCACTAAAGTTGAGAAGAAAAACAGAAAAGATGCATGAAAGTCCCTGACAAAATTTTTATGTCAGTTCAGAATTAGTTATCATGAAAAATCTGTCTCAACCATAAAATAGCAAAAGATTAAAATCCAACAACCCCAAACGAATAAGTTCTTCAAAATCCATTTAATTACTTGAAAAACAACGTGGAAGGGAAAAAGCAAAAGAAACAACTGAATAAGCTAACAAAGAAAAGTCATAGAAATGACTAATATAAAAACTTACTCTTGACAAGGTTAATTGTTCTTGCAATGAACTACAGTGGCCCCTTAAAGTGCTAAGATTCTCCACTATTGTCAGTTTCTCCCTTTCTACTCGTTTGAGTGACTCACGAACTGTTTCAAGGTCAGTGATTAATTTGGAATTGTACTGTTGAAGACTCAGGATGTACTCTTGTAATCGCTTGTGTGTATTGTCAAGCGAGGCAGCCTACAAAATTCAACAAAAGTTCAGCCGGCAAAGTAAACACTAATATAATAATAGCATCAATTTTCAAAAGAAAAAAGAATAAGCAAAGACATATATATATATATATATATATATATATATATATATATTACCCTCTCATTAGCAGCTGCTATATCCTGCTGAGCTTTGTCAAGCTCTTCTGTCAGAGAAGCAACCGACTTTTCAGCAGTAATCCTAGCTTCATTTTCTCTTGTATGGCGGTCAATAGCATCCTAGTTTTTTAAAACCAAACATATAAATAAAACATTAAAGAAAAAAAATATGCAAGACAAGTTTTTAAGATTAAAATCTTACGAGCTTTTCAGACACTTCCTTGGAAAGCTTCTCCTGTAGAGATGCATTATTGTCCCTTAACTCGGAAATAATAGTATTCAATTCTTCCTCCTTGTTTTTCTTCTCTAAATCTGTAGAATCACAAGTTAATTAACAACATCAAGCAGTAATTCAAATTAACTTTTAGGAAGCAGTACAATTACCTGTATCAATGCATTTTTTCTCAGCAGATTCCAATGAATTCTTAAGCTTCTCTTTGTCAACTACATGATTCTCATCACATTGTTGAAACCATTTTACACAAAGCTTAAGCCTTTTATTATGTTCCGCCGCGTGTTCATATTTAGCCTACACCAAATAATCAGCAACAGCAACAATAATAAGAACAAATAAACAAAAAAATTAAAAATTTATAAACAAAAAAAAAATTACAACAAAAGTTTTACCTTGAGATCGAACTTTTTTGCTTTCGGCTTCTCGTTCAATATCGCTTCCACTTCTTCTTTGGTGAATTCATGATTAGGACATTCCTCGGCGTTAGCGGCGGTTGTAACGTCTTGACGGTTGTTAACAACGGCAAAGGCTTGACGGGTTCGCCCGGTTCCGGTGGGTCCCACTCCTCTTCCTATTGCTCCAAGCCTTCTCCGTTTGTCTAACGGATTTTCATCTGCAAGCTCCTTCCTCTGAAATTAATAAATAAGAACACGATTAAAACAAACAGATTGAAACATTAAAAACAAAAAAAAGAGAATTAAAAAAGGAAAAGAGAAAAATCGTTTACAGATGAAGGGCTGCGAGGAGGTCTGTTCTGATTGCGGGAAGCCATATTTGAAATTCAGTCGAAGCTGTCACTGAGGGTTATTTGATAGTATTTTGTAGTGAAGGAATCAGAGCAGGGTTGGATCTGGACCGTTGATATGGGAGAAAATGGACTTGACAATCGATTTGATTTTCTTGGAGATTTTGGATTTGGGAACTAATTGGAACGTTAGGGTTTGGAAAAGGAAATGAGAGAGAGCGTTGTGAAATTGGGGGAGCGTGGGGACTGAATTTTTGAATTGATTTGAAATTAGATCTGGCGGCCTCTCCTATGAAAACAAAATAATACTAAACGGTAACTTCTTTCTTTTGGGCCCAATTGGGTCGTGTTGTTTAGCCCATTAATCTTACCCGCTCGACCCAGGTGTGGACGGATTGACCCATTTCACTGGACTTGGACTTCAATGAATCAAACATTGGGTCTTTATCAAAGTAATAACTCAAAAAAATACGCTTTTTTAATCGGAAAAATTATCTTAATCATCGTAGAGTTTTTATTTTTTAAATTCTACAAGTATGATTAGTGAGATAACACATATCTTTTAGGGTATATCAAAAAATTAATTTAAAATATATATATATATATATGACAGCTATTTAATCTGACTTATAACTTATAAAATTAAAAAATTTCATTGTCAATGTATAAAAAATGATCATTTCTAATTGTTTTAAGGGAAATGTTAATCAGTACCTAGTGGTACTGGTTAAGGTGACATATATAGAAGGAAAAATGTAATTAATGAATTATTTTTTCTTGAATTTAGTAAAAGTAACATATTAAATGCATAAAATTTTCTTAAATTGATAATTCTTAATTAGTGCCTATAGATACTGGTTAAGCAAATCCTTATTTAAACAATTCTCTATTACCTTTTTCAAAAATTGGCAATATCTAAAGCTTAATTTTTTTATGCTCCCTTTGAAGGAGTGGTTAGTGGAAATTTGCTCAAATAATGAGGTTGGAATGGGACAAGTTTTCTGGAAGTTACAAACTACCTTGTTTTTGTCGAAAGTACGATAGTGCTTACAGTGTTTGGAGTGTGGTGAGCAAATTTGCTATGGAAATTATGCAGGCTACTAAGCTAAATATTGGTGGGATTAGCCGTGAATAAAGATGGGTCAAATGGAAGCCACTTGAGCATATGGTTGCTTTATTTTGAATAATGAGGAGTTTGCACTTGCAGCAGCTTCAGCTAGGGTCTTATTCGAGACAATTCTGGAGGATGGGTTAAAGGCTTTGTTTTAAATGTTGGTTTCACTGATAATCTTATGCAGAGCTTTGGGGTATTCGAGAAGGGTTGATCTTGGCTTGCTCACTTAATATTCAGTCCCTAATTGTGGAACTTGATGCTGCAATGATTGTTAATATCATCATGAAAGGGGTGGAGGAGACTCATCCTTGTTCTAAATCAGCTAGAGATCGTATCAAGTTTATCCAATGAGGATGGATCACAAGAGTACAACTGCAACATATTCTTAGGGAGGGGAACAAATGTGCAGATTTTCTAGTCAATTTGGCTCAAAAATTTCCATTAGATGTTCATGTCTCGGAGGAACCACCAGATGAGATTCTGCAATTGTTCGAGGCTATAAAAAGACCAATTATTTTGCAATGTTAACACGGTCTTTAGAGCCGGATTCTTATGTAAAAAAAAAAACCTAGTAGAAAATGATAGTCTGTATCAAAATCTTTGCGGAGTCCACCTGTCAAAACACAAACCAGGTCACCATGAAACCCAATCCAACATGTCAAATGCCAAAATCATCGGCACCACGTGTCTAAGAACAATTGGTTATGGGCATATCCAACTTATCCAAAGTACAAAATGGCAGATAAGGTGTCTGCCCAAAACCAATCTACATCACAGAAACAATGGGAACAAACCTGAAAAACATCATTAGTCCAACACCCCCTACTTACCCCAAAACAAAAATATAATTCCACATTTCTAGACTTAGATCAATCACATTGAGAACACTTGGTTGCGGAGATGGCACAAGCAATGGCATCGATGGCTGGCTTACGTGGCTCCTCGCAGACTGTGCTGGAAGGCAGCCTCCAACTCAGTGGCCAAACCTGCTTGAACATTGCTAGCAACAATAGAGTGGCTGTGGCTAGGCCTGGTTTCACCGTCAGAGCCCAACAGGCACCTACCGAGCCTGAAACTGGACGCAGAGCCGTGCTGGGTCTTGTTGCTGCTGGTTTGGCCACAGACTCCTTTGTTCAAGCTGTGCTTGCCGATGCAAGAAGCATCAAGGTTGGCCCACCTCCCCCACCCTCTGGTGGATTGCGTAAGTCGTCAATTATCCTTTCAATTTCTACAGACCTTCTAATGATTTTTCTTTTCCTCCTTGCATTCGATTCTGTTTGGAATGGGAATTTTGGCTAAATTTGTAAATGAGCACTTTACTTGCATTTGAAAAAAATACTTAAAATAAGGATGAAAATGACAAGATTTTTATCATAAGTTGTTATAGATAGTTGTCAATTGCGCTCCGTAAGCAAGAATAATGAAGGGGAAATGATTTTGCATAGGAAACTTGTTCATAGTTTCTAGTAGAAATCATTCGTAAACAATCCCTGATAAATTGCCAAGAGGATTGACTACCAATGTAGTTTCCCAAATTTAATCAACATTGCCTTTTAGTGTCCATAAAGAACATGAAAACTGAAATTGTAGGTTGAAAATGGAATCATTATAAATTTGATACAGTTCAGTAATTTGATGGCCAAATCGTCATGTTTGGCAGCTGGAACTCTGAATTCGGATGAGCCAAGAGACCTTGTTCTGCCATACAAAGACAGGTTCTTCCTCCAACCACTTACTCCAGCTCAGGCAGCTCAGAGGGCAAAGGAGTCAGCCAAGGAAATTCTTGGTGTCAAGAGTTTGATTGACAAAAAGGCCTGGCCCTATGTCCAGAATGATCTCCGTCTCAGGGCTGAGTATCTCCGCTATGACCTTAACACTGTCATTTCTTCCAAGCCCAAAGATGAGAAGAAGTCTCTCAAGGAACTCACTAAAAAGCTCTTCGATACCATCGACGGAGTAAGTTTTGAAGTTTGCTTTGGTTTTTGCTACATAATTGCCGCACAATTAGTATTATGTAACGAAACATGGTAAATTATCACGAGTTTCTGATATGGATTTTTATTTCCTTACAGCTTGACCATGCAGCCAAGATCAAGAGCACCCCTGAAGCAGAGAAGTACTATGCTGAGACTGTATCTACTCTGAACGACGTTCTTGCCAAGCTTGGCTAAGAGAATTGTTGTATTTTGATGTAAGCCTTTGTTCATCGTTTGTAGAGACACTTTCATTTCTATGCTATGTAAAGGGAATCTTTATCCATTAACGAAATTGAAACTTGTTAATTTGTAGAAGCACTTTCCCGTCACTGTCAGCTCACTCATCAAAAGATTTTTGTTTCAGAAAAAAAAAAAAGAAAAGAAAAGGAAAACAAACAGCCACTAACATAGTTTGCAAATTGAAAAGGCACAAAAGCTGTATTTAAAAGGGGGAAAAAAATTAATTAAAAAAATAAATTAATCAACCATAATTTTCTCTTTAAATCATAATTTGCAAACCTTACTATGTTTGGCATTGAGTTGGCGTTGGTAAAATGAAAGCCCAGATAAAGCAGCCCAAATTGAAATGAAGTTGGGCCTTGTGGTAAATTATCCAAAGTTTACCAGTGTGGCAGGTTCAACCTTCCCCAGGAAGCAGCTGGACATGGCGTAAAATACTTCAGCTGAGGGCTTTGGCTTTGAGGTTCACCTCCAACCAGAATGGTGCTCTAACTTGGAAGTTCCCTGGGAACAGATTTATGGTGGCTAAAGTCTGGAATGATCTCAGGCCTAGGCAGGACAAGGTGGAGTGGGATAAACTGATCTGGTTTCCATTTCATATTCCTAAACATGCACTGGTAGCTTGGATGGCTATATTGGACAAACTGCCTACAAAGAACAGATTGATGTCATGGGGCATGCAGGTGGATGGCAAATGTGAGCTATGTCAAACTGAGCAAGAAACCCGGAATCATATATTTTTTGAATGTGACTATTCAAAGGAAATCTGGGGGCATATACTATGCTTATGTCAACTTCATAGAAGCATAAGGAGCTGGCAAGCAGAGCTGCAATGGGCAGTAAACAGAATCAGAGGAAAAACTCTCATTTCTGTTATTTTGCGTTTATCATGGAGTGCCTTTCTTTACTCGATCTGGAGAGAGAGAAATAATAGGTGTTTTAATCGCCTTCAATCCACACAAGGAGCCATCATCGAGCAGATAAAAGAGATCATCAGAATGCGATTGTTGGGGCTCAAGAACATTAGTCCTGATGAAGTGAACCGAAGATTGGATGCAGATTGGGGACTGTCACTTTTTTCCTAGGATCTTTGTCCATTCTGGAATAGCTTTAAGTATTGCTGAAGTATGTTGCTATTGTTCTCTGATTGATTAGTGGTCTTAAGTTTTGTTCAAGTATTGTTTAAGTATGTATAGCTTTAAGTACATGTTGCACATGATGTTGGATGTAGCAGTTTAACTGCTTTCTGGATAAATAAAATACTTACTTATCCAAAAAAAAAAAATTATCCAAAGTTTTCAAACATGGTGGTTGCCGGTGGGCCAGAGCCTGACTTCCAGGTTTAACCCACCCTTTTCAAAAATCCCCAATTTCCCGCTGTCCCTAAAGTCCACAACCAATCAGGAACCATGAGGCCACGCCCAATCATAACCGTCCATCAACAAGTATAATCAACAGCCATAGATCATGATCCGCGTGACTTCCTCTCATTGGCTCTCATACCCTCATCCCCCAGCTAAATAAATTCCAAGATATCCAAAACCCTTCCCAAAAAGAACACCTCCCTAAAACCCGCCTCTTCTCCTGATCTTTCCCTTTAGAAACTCACAAATCTGAAATTTCACTGTTTCTTTCATCTCGAATAGTAGCAAATTAAAAGAAAAGGATGGCAGGAAGAGGAAAGGCAATTGGAGCAGGAGCTAAAAAGATGGGCCAATCAAGAAGCCACAGGGCTGGTCTCCAGTTCCCTGTAGGTCGTATTGCTCGTTTCTTGAAAGCTGGAAAGTACGCTGATCGTGTTGGCGCTGGTGCCCCTGTTTACCTCGCTGCGGTCCTTGAATACCTCGCCGCTGAGGTAACTAATCAGCTATAATTTGTCCCCTTTCTTGTTGTGTTTTAATCTGGGGTGGTGTTTGATTTTTGATTTGTTACTTGTTATTTTACAGGCTTTGGAACTGGCTGGTAATGCTGCAAGAGACAACAAGAAGACAAGGATTGTTCCAAGGCACATTCAGTTAGCAGTTAGGAACGATGAGGAGCTTAGCAGGTTGCTTGGAACAGTTACAATTGCTAACGGTGGTGTTTTGCCTAATATTCACAACATGCTGTTGCCTAAAAAGGCTGGCGCTGGCTCCAAGGCCGGCCCTGCTGATGATGATAGTTAGGCTTATTTTGATGTCAATTTGTTAAATATCAGTAATTTTCTTTCTAGGTTTTGATTTTTTATTTTTGGAGGATTAGTTTCAGGGAATTGTGAAGATTGGCAATGGCTTCAATTGATGTTCTAATTGACGCATCCTATTTCTTCAGCTTTTAAGAAACCTTTCATTAAAGTGGTTAAAACTTATATCCAAAATATCAATACAAATAACTAAAAATCATATGTTCACTTTGTTACAAAGCTTGGAGAAGTAGGATAAGGTAAATTAGGCGGTGGCTCGAGGTCGATTTGCTCTATCTTCTCGGGCTGCTGCGGTGGCTGGAGGTCGATCTGCTCTATCTTCTCGGGCTGCTGCGGTGGCTGATACATAGTAAGCAACAGTGAAAAGTCCATGAATGAAACACAGAATTCCTCCAATAGAGAAAAGTCGATGGTGGGATATGCCGCATGTTTTCCTTGACTTTGAGTTTGACAGTGTCCCTATGATCAGCATTGTGAATCCAACTGCTAATACTATCCTGTTTTTGTCATCACAGTTTAAGTTAGAGGGAATGTCGGACTGATGATGTCTTTTCACTCTCAAAAAAAAAAAAAAGTACAGGTTCTAGATAGATGTTCCTTGACCAAAAAGGAAAGCATGATATATAAATCTGGCAAAATTTGTTAATAAAAGGTTTTAAATGTGGATTAGGTTAGTAACGTCCTGGTAGATATATCGTTCTTGTTTTGATATTATATGTATTGATATTAGTGTGTTTCGAATTTAACGATATTTTTTAAATATTTTTTATGTATTTATATGTATAATTTATTTTCAAATTTTTTAATAAAATATATATTATATACACAAGAAAATTTATATCCATTACATGCGTATATATGTTTTTATATAAATATAAATTTTAAATATTTAATATTTAAAATTTTTAAACATCAGATAAAATAAATATTAAAATATTAAAAAATATAGTAAATTATTATTAATTATATTTAATAGCTTAAATTAATGAACATATTTTTTTTATAGTAATTATGAAAAAAAATAATAATCATGACAAAAAATATTGAAACTGGTTTAAAAAAAATCAAATAAGTGATTTTTTTTAAAAGTAAAATAAAAAAAATTCAAAATCTTGTACCAATCGGTACGGACCAGTACATATCGATATTGACCGTATTGATACAGACTGATACAGGCCGATACGACTGGTATGGGCCAGCACCAAAACCGGAACAGAACTAAAGGCTGCTTGTATCGATTTAATTAAAAACTAAGATGTACCGGTCGATACCACCGATACCAATATTGATACCGGTACGGTACCGCCATCGTCCTAGATTATTGACAACTGTTTCTTAATCGGTGCCTTTTTGCACAAAAAAATGCAAATTGCAAGGTGGCCTGGAAACATTTCACCGGTCAATTTGTTGTGCAAATTGCAAAGGTGGGCATCAAGAAGCGGCAAGGCCTGGATATGGAGATCATTTCAGGTATAATAACTTTGAGCTTTGGCCCAAGATATTTATCACCTTTCGATTCTATTGAACAATGTGAGCAGTTAATTTGTTTCTTGATGGAGCAGTGGAGATAAAAGAAACTAGGCCTAGAGGAAGGTGGAGGGACATTAGAAGACATACCATGAGAAAATGAGGGAAGCCACGGCTAATTGTTTGTTAGCAGATGCTCTGTCTAAATCTTCCTTTGTCCAAAGGCATACACAACCACCGAGTAAGTTTCCAATAACATGGGCAAGGCCAAGAAGCACTGCTGCCGCCAGTCCTAGCTTGAAAGCTTGAAAGCTGGGGTCTCTACACTCAAAAATCCACATCCTCAAATGCTTCACCTGTTTAACAAAACCATATATCATGAAGAAAAAAAATTTTAAGGCTAGAATTCTCTTTTCATTCTAAGTTCTAAACATACCTTGTTTTCGGCTATTTCGGCTTCAATTCCAAGTATCCCAGCAGTAATGTCCATAGCCATGATCAACAGACAAATCAGAAAACCAAAGTTTCTTGCCATGTCTACTATAATAATTTAGTATGGAGCACCAATGAATAAGATTGCAAAGAAGGCAGGAGAAATATCTCAGTGAAAGGCCCCTTTTTATAAGGGCAAGCTTTATGAAACTCTGGAGTCTGAATGAAGAGGAGAATACGAATAAAGTAGGACCAGGCATGCAGATTAGTAACAAATACGAGGGAGATTAGCTGTGAGCTGTGAGTTTTGGATTAAAAGCTTCTTTTGTTCATACATATTTCTTTATATATTCTTCTTTTGCACCTTCTTTTCTTTTCAAATTCGGATTCCTTCCATGGATAACAAGAAAAGTAGATTATCCACCTTAATCTTAATAATAACTAGTAACCTTTTAGAGTCTTGGCTTAATTCTGAAAAGCCATGGCCAAGCCACAGCAGCAAACCCCTGTTTAGGTTGGTGAATTGGCAATGGCAACTCTATGATGGCCTGCCCCTCCCTTTTCTTTGCCAGAGTACCCAAATTCAAGATTCGGTTAACTGATCAAAACGGTTTGGAATCAAAGGAAAAGATGGTACCAACGTAACTTTGTGAAGCAAAAGACATACATCAAAACCTTGGTTAGAAGCCTGGAATCAAACTTTCAGTGGGCTGTGCCATACTTTTAAATGTTACAAAATTCTCAATCTTTACCAAAATAAAAAATTTCTCATAAAGCAAACATGTCTTCACATAGAATAATCAAGGAGCGTGCATGGGAATCATCTGAAATAAGCATATGCTTTTCATTCAATAAAATTGCAAATGTGTAGTTACTATAGTAGAGGTTTTGCCTTTTATTATCATCTTATCCTTCAAAATCAGTGCTTTTAAGATACATATCTCCTTTTGTTTTTGTATTAAAAAAATACAATTAAAACATTAATAAACCTTCCATATTCAATCAATTATTCATACCTTTTACAAATTCATCTCTTCTAACTTCCGAATTTATTTTTTATATATTTTAAATTGTTTATCTTATCACTGAAATTAACAATTTTATGGGCAGGGTGCAATATTAGAGCTAGTTTATGGGATTACTTACTTTAAAGCCCATTCGAATTTTATTTATAAGCGATCAAGTTAGGCCCAATTCAACAACTACTAGTAATTTTTTTTTTTTTCTAACAAGAAATTTTCTTGCCTTTTCGAGGAAAAAAAATATTACACGTGGCGCGAAAATATTACGAAAGTACAGGTGTTGGGTGGGTCCTAGACTCCCGATTATGGAACGAAACATTTCTCTAGAACCAACTCAAAACTTCAGGAGTCTCCAGCACAGACATCGATAAAGATTATTGTCAGCATTTTACCAAATCCAATTAACTATCTACAAATACTTATATTGGGAGATAAAATCATAGGAATTCTCTCTTTTCCATTCCCAGAAAACGAAAAGAAAGGGTGAACAAAAATGTCGCTGTGTTACAGATGGAAGAACTTCGAGGAAGACGAGGATCGACCCGAAAAGCCTCGCCGGTTTGGGGTCACAGAAATGCAGGGACCCAATCATACTCTCTTGACCCAGAACGTCCTCCAGGTATGGAATTTCATGGGTTGTTTTATTTTTGATCGACTTCTTTGTTGGCTGTCTGGTTGGAAATTTTGGGTTGAGCTGAAAAATTGCATCTTTTACCAGGATATATTTGAGTCAATGGGTCAATTTGTTGATGGATTGAAGTTCTCTGGGGGTTCCCATAGCTTGATGCCAAAATCGTTTCTAAAACAAGTGATTGACATGGCTCACCAGCATAATGTTTATGTTAGTACTGGTGATTGGGCGGAGCATTTGCTTCGTAAAGGTCCATCAGCTTTTAAAGATTATGTCGAGGTAAGCTTAAGCTATACCCAGATGAAATTTTTGATACTTTTTTTGTAAAGTATTTTCCTTTCTGATATAGTTATAATTTAATGTTAAAAGGAGTGTAAGCAAATGGGGTTTGACACAATTGAGCTGAATGTGACATCACTTGAAGTTCCTGAAGATGCCCTTTTGAGATATGTGAGATTGATTAAAAGTGGAGGCCTAAAAGCCAAGCCTCAGTTTGCTGTCAAGTTTAACAAGTCTGATATTCCCATTGGTGGAGATAGAGCATTTGGGGCTTATGTTCCTCCTTCTCCTAGATCAACCGGTATTGGACCAGATTCCTTTAAATGAGTTACTATTCTTTTTTATGATTTATCAATTTTTGATGAGGGCTTTGAATTTGTTTTGCTATTATTAAATTAAGCTTAAGGAGAGTTGAACCAGATAGCCAATCACACTTTTTTAATGATTGCCATCTTTTAGACCCCTTATTTTGTGTCTGGAAAATGTCATAGCAATAATGTTTAGCTTTCGCAGTGGTTAGAGTGAGTTGAACCATTGAAATATGGAATGTCATGTCCTCTTGCTGCTATGATTTTATTTTTGTCCTGAAATTGCTTTGGATAAGCTATTTTGTGTCAAGGGTACACTGATAGATAGTTGTCCTTATGTTTATTTCATATATTTTCACATGAACTGGTGCATAATAATCGAGAGATGCAAATTGTACTTGCCCTTCTTTATATTTTCATCAATTATTCTTCCTTAAATCGTTTAGTTTTGAAAAGCTCGAATTCTGCATTTTCAACCTTTGTCCTATCTTGAGCCGAGAGATTTAGGAAAGGAAACAATAGATTGGAGATAAGAGATGGTTGAACCAGTATGGTCTCTGAGCTGTTTGTTGAAAACAACCATAATTATTGCATTTGCTTATCTAGTGCAAAACACTCAATTTAGGATTGGGGAAAACCTGAGGTTTAAAAAACCTGTCTATAACCCTAAGCTTACCTATATTTACAGAATTTGTTGAAGATGTGGATCTATTGATCAGAAGGGCTGAGAGATGCTTAGAAGCTGGTGCAGACATGATTATGATTGATGCAGATGATCTATGCAAACATGCTGATTCTGTACGGGCAGACATAATTGCAAAGGTTATTGGGCGTTTAGGTCTTGAGAAGACCATGTTTGAAGCTTCAAATGCTAGAGCCTCTGAGTGGTTTGTCAAGCAATATGGACCAAAGGTATAATGATTTTTCATTAAGTTTCCCTCATACCAAATTCTGATGTTCTGTTTGTATATCATTGACATTCATGGCTTGTGCTTTCAGGTGAACCTCTTTGTGGATCAATCTCAGGTAATGGATTTAGAGTGTCTCAGGGGGCGCAACCTGGGGAAAAATCACACCTCGGTTCTTGGTTCTTCGTATTTTCTGTTCTGAACTGATAAAGAGAGATAGACTCCTCTGTTGTAGTTTGTCAAGTTAATGTTGTTACAACTTACAGGTGGTGTCTGTGTTATGTTTGTGCTGTGAGTGTGAAGTTAAATGGAAATGAAAACTTGATTGGCTATTATTGCAACAAAGTTGAAAGAAAATATTTGTGTGTAAGTTTTTTTTTGCTTTTTTTTATCATATTTGCAGCTTATCTAAATCCATGGAACACCTCAAAGAGAGGAGCTCCTTGGAGTTTAGATTTCAACCTAGAGATTACATGAAAGAAGAAAAAAAACGAAAAATGTTCCCATGCAAAGTCCAGAAATTGAATTAAAGCCTTTCAGTATGAAGCTTTTAATATTCCTGAAATGCTGCGAGAGACCATTGGTGGGCAGAGATGGATAAACAATGAGAAACAAACTGATCTCTGAGAAAAGCCCTGGTAGTGTGCAGGGTAATTACCAGAAGGGTTCATAAACCTTTAGAAAATTTGCAAGAAATGGAAGGTCAATCAAGCGTTGATTCAGTGGCTGGAAAAGCTGATTGCCATTCAAATATTGAGGAATCCTAGAGCTCTCCTCCCTTGTTTTGTGGTCATCTGCAAACCCTCAAAGCAAAGTTCTCAAATTATAACTTAGGTTGGAAAAAGATTGATCAAACATATTTTCGCTTCTCTGTCTGTCCACATTCCTTTCCATTGAGCCCTAATTTCTTACTCCAACGTTCTCTATAATTATTTATTCTTACAGTAATTACCCTCTCTTTTTGCGGGTTTTATTCTCTGTAATTATCGATAAGCATAAAGCTGTAGCTAGTCGTAGCTTTAGAATTCTGAACAATTCTGGCACTGATCCTGCCAGGCCTGGTCTAAATTCATTAACAACATTGTCCTCACTTCAATTCTCCGCCATTGTCTATTTACTGCTATTGCTCTTCTTCGACTCAGAAGTCATTATCTAAACCTGATATATAGTTTGATTATAATAAGAGTTGCTTCAAATGCTAACATCATTTAGTTTGAGTTTAAAAGTACGTTTGAATAATTTTTTATTAATCCTGAAAATACATGGAGACATGTTTTTAGACGACCCAAGCTTTTCTCAATCCGAATTATTTTCAATGGGCAACAGCATTGTCAAATTAAGGAAGATTTGTTTAGTACTCCATTTCTCTATTTGGAAAGGGAATCTTGTTACTGTAACAAAGATTATTAAAAGGTTTGAAAATCTGATGACCGAATAATGTACTACTTGAAAGAGAAAAAAAAAAAAAAAGTCTTGGCTACTGTTTTCCTGTCGCTTGCCTAACCTGATAATGCAATCAAAAGCAGTAGACCACCTAACCAGAGAGGCAGAGGCCCACGTGATGCATCATTTAGATCCAGGGCAAGGTTTTAGGTGGCCATTGGCACCCAGCTACCCCCTTTTGCCACTCTCTACTTTTCATTTTTCAGAAATATTGACACTAAATCTCCACATTTTAGGCTTAGCAACTTCAATTATATATTTATGCTAGAGTTTTATTGGAAAAGCTTTAATTGCTCCAATCTTCAATTAAAAGCTTTTATGCCTTATCTAAACCATTACTTTCTTATCAGAGAAAGCTGACATAAGAACCTACTCTTCGCATGATTTTAAATTTTAAATTTTTAATGCCGCTGTGCCTATTTGTCCAAGAGATGATCTTGACCTCAACCTTCAAGATCAAGATAAATAATATCATAGGAGACGATCGTCTATCATCCTATAAACCTTTTTCTTTTTCCTTTTTAAAACGCCTTTATAACATGTATAATAAACTTAAAAATTTTAAATACGATATAATTACACACATAAACACGAGCGAATTACCAATCTAATGTATAGAAGTCTAAAAAGGAGGACTTTTTGAGTCGTTGGTATGCACAAGGTCACGTGCTCACCTTCTACATGTAAATATCTAGCCACGCTTTTAGGCCAAGTGAGCCAATGTCTATAAAAAAAAGTAGGTGTTTCTTTCAGAGAGTAGTCGAGTAACAATTTCTTCAAGAAGTCAAAACAAGCAAAAGGAAAATTAAAAAAAAAAAAAAAAAAGAAGAGTAGAAATCCAGTGAAGAAAACACAAAGGCATAGAAGCATGGCCAGCCAGATCGTAGGAACAAAGACAGCTTGTGTCGTGGGTGGCACCGGGTTCGTTGCATCTTTGTTGGTCAAGCTGTTGCTTGAGAAGGGCTACACTGTTAACACTACAGTCAGGAACCCAGGTTGATCTTCTCTACTTCTTCTTGTTTTCCTTTTTCTTTCATTGCTTGATTATGTTTCTTGGTCTGAGGAATTCTAATAGCAACAGCCGATGATTTAATAACCGGACCGGTTATTGCACCGGAAAAACATTTCTCCCAATAAGCAAATACTATTGGCAATAAACTGGTTCAATCGGCTGGTCCGATTAAAACAATAAATTATAGTTGAAAATGTGTTTTGTTATTAAATGCGATAATAAAAAACAATGGGAGAAAGGTTGTTCTGTTCTTCTTACAAGGGGGAGTAGTTAGTAGTAATACTACCTAACTTCCTAGGTTAAAACTTTTGTTTGGTGGGGTATTCTAATGTTGTTCTGTTCTTTCTAATTTTTATGGGTTCGGATCAATCCATTACTTTGTAATACATTTATCTTTATCTTTGACATGTGTAGGGTCATTCATTAATTGTGAAAGTCTCACTTGTGAATGGTGATTAAG
Organism: Fremontodendron californicum; assembly: GCA_030761205.1. Lineage (NCBI taxonomy): Eukaryota > Viridiplantae > Streptophyta > Magnoliopsida > Malvales > Malvaceae > Fremontodendron > Fremontodendron californicum. The sequence continues at coordinate 1,061,319 of JAULJL010000027.1, forward strand.
ATGTATTGAAAAAATAATGGAGGAGGGTCGGATCCAATTTTTATTGTCACATCTAGAGGTGTTCAAGGGTCGGGCCGAATTTATGTATGGTATCAACATGATATTTGTTTGTTCAAACTTAGTTCGGCCCGAAATATAAGCCTCAAGTTCTGTCCAAACCTGCTTATATTTGTAAATGAAAAGTCCAAAGTCGTTTAGACCGACACATATCTTTTTTTCTAATTTTTTTATTTAATCTTTAGTAATTTTATATATATATATTTTTATTAAGTTCTAAAACATGAACAACTTAACATATTTTTTAATATTTATAGTATAATATTATATATATTTAATCTTTATTTGATATAAATCACATAATATATATAAAAATAAAAAAGTATATTATATATTATATAATTGAAAAACAGACCGGGTCGGGCTCGGGCTTATTTTTTAAACGGGCTTCATTTTTTTGTTCAAACTTATTTTTTAAACCTAATATTTTTGTCCAAACCCTTTTAAATGTGAACTGGCTTTCGGGTTTGGACAGATAACCCGATCTTTGGACAGGTATAGTCACAACACCCAAACTAAGTAAACATTTCTTTTATGCAGATAACCAGAAGAAGATCGCTCACCTGGTAACACTACAAAAGTTGGGAGACTTGAAAATCTTTCAAGCAGATTTAACTGATGAAGCGAGCTTTGATGCCCCTATAGCTGGTTGTGACCTTGTCTTCCATGTTGCAACACCCGTCAATTTTGCTTCTGAAGACCCAGAGGTATAATATAACACCATTGATAATAAAATTACTTCTGGTTTTGGGAATGACAAGGTTGCTTCATTTCTCTCCAATTTTTTTGATTATAGAATGACATGATCAAACCGGCAATCCAAGGAGTGCTGAACGTTTTGAAAGCTAGTGCCAAAGCAAAAACAGTTAAACGTGTCGTCTTGACATCTTCAGCCGCAGCTGTGTCAATCAACACACTTAATGGGACAGGTCTGGTCATGACGGAGAAAGACTGGACCGATATTGAGTTCTTATCGTCAGCAAAGCCCCCAACTTGGGTAATAATTTGAAGATAATACAATATTTCTCTTAGATCAAATTTAGGTAGGCAAAATCTGAAGTAAGCTTTATCCATGCAGGGGTACCCTGCATCCAAGACATTGGCTGAAAAGGAAGCTTGGAAATTTGCTCAAGAAAACAACATCGATCTCATTACAGTTATCCCTTCTCTCATGACTGGTCCTTCTCTCACGCCAGATGTTCCCAGCAGCATAGGCCTTGCCACATCTTTGATTTCAGGTATTAAATTAGAACCTAGTGTTCTGCCTTTGCATCAATCATTGTTCTGCTAATATCTAGATGTAAAACTGCTTAAACAAAGTACACTGGAGCACCATAAACTATAACTGATGGAATTTTAACATTTTTTGCAGGCAACGAATTCCTCATAAATGCTTTGAAAGGTATGCAAATGCTGTCAGGTTCGATCTCTATTACACATGTCGAGGACGTATGTCGGGCCCATATTTTTCTGGCTGAAAAAGAATCTGCATCTGGTCGATATATATGCTGTGCTGTCAATTCCAGTGTGCCTGAGCTTGCCAAGTTCCTCAACAAAAGATACCCTGAGTTCAAAGTCCCTACTGAGTAAGCCAATACGCATTTTCAATATCACAACTAAACTTCTCTTCTTTTCTGGGAGAATTGTGGTTAACATAGTTTGTTTACTTTATAACAATTGCAGTTTTGGAGATTTCCCTTCCAAAGCCAAGTTGATCATTTCCTCAGAGAAGCTTATTAGTGAAGGATTCAGCTTTAAGTTTGGGATTGAGGAAATCTACGACCAAACCGTGGAATACATAGAGGCTAAGGGGTTGCTCAAGTGAAGAGTTCTGAAGTTTTTCTTAATGTTTATGGTGTTTGGTTGCTTAAGAAGATCTATGCTGTGTTTTGTGATAATTTCCTAATAACTTCATGTTCTATAAATTAAGCAAAAATGATATGACGAATATCATCTGCTTTGATTATGAAAGGCATTAGTACTACTCTATTATTTGCTTTTCCTTCAGCATATAGATTAATACCTTTAGACACCAAGCATGATCTCAACCCTTTATTCTACTTAGCTAGGCTCTAATAAAACATGAACTCTTCATTGATTGACCATCATAAAAAATAAAATAAAAAATTATCCTATTAGAGTTAGACGACAAAAAATCAAATCACAAACTGGATCATAAAATAGATTCTTGTGTACAAAATAATGACTATGATACTTTGTTTCTGGGTCCAATTCAACCATTTGTGCATCTCTTTCATCGTTCAGTTAAAGAAGGATCAACGGTCCCTTGTAAGTCCAGTTCGAAAGTAGTTTCTTCTGCTTTAGCAAGGTAGTTTTGCGAGTTCCTTGGCTTACGGATCTCAGACAGCGCCAGCACAATTTCCCTCATTGAGGGTCTTTTTCTGGAGACATGATTTACACAATTATAAGCAAGGGCAGCCATATAATTAAGTTGTTGAACATCAAAATTTCCTTGAAGTCGAGGATCTGCAATCTCTTCCCACCCTACATTGTCTTCCACATCAATAGCCACCTATTCATGATCACAGAAATTAAAAAATGTCAATGAATCATGCAGGACTTTCGTACATTAATCAAATTCAAATGATAGCTTCAATCAAAGGTTCATATTTGCACATTAACATGTGTATGCATAGGCACTCAAAATCAGGTGAGCAAAAAGAAAAACGGCTTGAAGAGAGAGATCTTACAAACTCTACATACTCCATGAGACCCTTTTGTGCGTTCTTGCCACTCATTATTTCAAATAGTAGCACCCCAAAACTATAAACATCACTTTTCTTACTAAAGATCAACGTAGACATATACTCTGGATCAACATATCCGAAAGTTCCCTTGACATCAGATGAATGCAAATTATTCTTCTCCTGTCTTGAAAGTCCAAAATCAGCAACCTGCGCAGTTTGGCAATAGTAGTTGCACATATTAAGCCTCATAGGTGGGGAAAATGAACTAGCTACTGAAAACCAAATACGTACTCTGGCTTTCATGAAGCGATCCAACAAGATATTTGAAGATTTGATGTCTCGGTGCACAACGGGAGGAACAGCCTGTGATAAAATGAACGAAGCTGAATATTTACACTCTTCTTTTCAAAAAAATTTATCAGTTGGTCCTACAGGTTCAATGGCTGAAACTGGAACTTACCCCAAAATGAAGATACTCCAAACCCCTTGCCACGTCCAGAGCTATCTGAAACCTCAAATTCCAGCTTAAACACTCATGCTTTTCATCTGCAATTCAAACATGATAATGCGTTTTGTACCATGAGTGACCCAACGGTGTGGATTATCAAATCTGTTTCTTGCACAAAGAAAATGCTTATGGCCACTTGAAACCATCGAACTTGCAGGATAATTACACAATAACGAACTATTTACTGACCTTATAAAATAATGCGGAAATGTGAGTTCAATCAAGAAACATTTTCAGATAAAATAACTGCAAAAGTCCAATTCCTATTGTATTTGATTTCAAGACAAAAGTATGCTAGTTTATGATAGATGTTACTTGCATGGAGTTAATTTATCTTTTCTTACTGTATAAATAGGAGGCAAGACTTCCATTGCTCATGTAAACATAAACAAGCATATGCTGTCTTCTTTCTGCACTATACCCCACCAAGTTCACGAGATTCCTATGATGTAATCTTCCAAGCAACAGAACCTGGGAATAAAGCAACAAAATATTGATGTGTGCAAAGTCACTTTGCTTTCAACTTTTTACTTCTCTTTTTCCCCATTGAGGAATAGAGAAAGGATGTTGAAGATGAAGTAGAAATCGAAACAGAACAAAGTATAGCCTTAATATAGCAGCTTTATAATAAAGAAATTTGGTCTTAGACCTTCTACACCAGTACAGCCACTAAAATTCCGAAATTTCTGTTTAATTTTCTGTAAGATATAGATTAAATATAGTGGCAGTCGTATACTTGACAACCTAACATTTTTCAATTGTCATGTTTATTAATGAATTTATCATCAATTAACCAACCCATTGACTCGTAGGACTTGAAACCAAACATTCTATATTTGTACTTAACATACAAAAAGTTGCAATCTATAATTTATAATTACCTCTGTAAGGAACTCCATTGCCCCTTGCCTAGAATCAGTAGCAAGCACTTTAACAGCAACTGTCTGACCAGTTGCCATATGAGCTTTGTAGACAGGACCAAATGCCCCTTCGCCTATATTTGTTGAGAAATCACATGTCGCTTTCTGTAACTCTCTGTAAAACATTTCATCCGGAAATCACTTTGTAGTTTGTATAAAAAAAGAAGAAAATAAATGAAAAGGAAGAGTCTTAGAAGTCTCAAATGGAGAAAACCCTTTCCAGGAGAAGCAAAGAAATGGAAATCCAACAAATAAAATCAGTAATCAGACATGCAAAACCATGCTATCAATTGCATTTGATTTCCTTTAACATAAAATGTTATGCCATCTTCTAATTTAACATACTTTGTTCAACATCCAAGACCTAATTTACAGTTTATCTAAGTGCAGAATAAAAAATTGGAAAAATCAGTGGATCTTCCTGCCTTCCTGGTGTAGGAAGACAAAACATAAGAAAACCAGAAGGATCCTAATAAAAACAGCCAACCTCTGAAAAAAGTTATTTTGCATAAGGTAAGTACGAGATTGATTAACTTCTGGTCATAATCGACAGGAAGAACCAAGGTAAAATTCTTTCTGCAACAGTAGTAGTACATTGTTTGTTACAAATTGCTATCAACTTACTTGTAAGAGTACTTTGGTATGCCACATGCGGATGCCACGCTCTTCCTCTTAAGCCCTTCCAACCATTGGGGCATGTTACTCCATTCAGATGTTCTAGGGGAATCACGACCAAGGTTAGAATCTGACAGAATTGTGCTGGAATCTGCCCCATGAACACGGATGGGGAGTTTTTCTGCACTTGGACAAACCTTTTCCTTATTATCAGAAGGATCATAACGCTTCCTTTGATACCTAATGCACCACATAATAGACATGGCCAAAACCACACCAATAGCTACTCCAATGCTGATACCAAAAACTAGTCCCAATTGGAAGTTTCTCATTTCTTTAAACCTGATAGACTTTGGTTCCTATGGGTAAATAGAGCTGTAAAAAATGATATTACGAAAAATCGATTACATATTAGACAAATTGAAAAGCTATGATATGTTTAAAACAAGAAGGTTCAATTTCAACTCTCAAGAAAGAATGCTTATACCAAGAATTAGAAGGTTTATACCTTATTATTGCAAAAAACATAACTATTAGCATGAAAATTCTATCTAGATAGCCAATTTCCTTGGACAAACCCCATTTTTTCAGCTAATAAATCTTTCCTTCTTCGGGGAGAAATTATTCAATTAAGGGTGGGGTTAGAATAGCTTATTTCACTCAAATCCATCTTTTCTTTTTCTTTATAGATTCTTTTATCAAGAAATTAACTTGACTATCCTGGCAACAGTATGCATCAAAATCTGCTTTACGTGATTTGCAGAACAAATTAAACGCCAAGAAATTGAATCCTTCAAAATCTAACTATCAAGGTTTTGAAAATATTAAGGTAATCAAACTGAACTAACAAAGACAATATGAAATCTTTGTTAAGTAAACATCACAAAGTAAAAACAAACAAACAAAAAAAACACTACGTAAGAAATATTAAAGCTAGTGAGTGAAGGAAGGGTCCCCAAATATCAACGCCCAAGATTCTTCTAATTTTTCATATAAATTGTTACATGATGAAGCAAAGTTAACATGTTCGATCGATCCATTTAATTTTGAGACATAATTTCGTATAATTTTATTAACATATGTAAAGATGTTTTCATCAGGTCTAAAAAATGGCTGCGGTACCAAATCCAAACGAAAAGATAAAAAAAAAAAAGTAAGAAAAACCCTTGATTATATGATTTTAACTATGCATGTAAAATAGTACTAGCAGAGTTATCTTCTTCGGCATTTTATTTCATACCTAAAAACATGCGTTGATTTGATGAGACCTGTCTGGGAAAAGAAGGCGTTGTTCCAAGTTTCATGTAGAGTCCAATTTATTGGTATTAACTAAATATTAGAAATAAAAAAGATAATAATAAAGGTGTACCTCTTAAGATTTATCTCCATAAAATAACGTTAATTTTTTTTATGATTAAAGTTATCAAAAATTAAATTCTAATTACTGAAATTAAAAGTATGATACGTACTCCTTTACAAGTAGTCCACACGTTTACCTTTTTACTGGAGATTTTTATGCCTATTTTGATGGTTGATGAGAAGCGACAAAAGAAAAGAAGTAGAAATATAATTGATTAAAGGAAAATGAAATAAAAAAAATATAGTACTAGTATAATTCGTTTCCTTGTTTAGATGATTGGGGAGGTGAAAATATGGAAAGGAATTAAACTTTTTCCTTAATTCTTTGACTGGTGATTGAAGCAGGAAAGTAAATCAAGAAGTTCTTTACTATTTTATTATTACAATTACTATCATTAAAACTGAGGTGAAAAGATGGAAAGTAATGAAACTTTTTCCTTAATTCTTTGGCTGGTGATTGAAGCAGGAAAGTAAATCAAGAAGTTCTTTACTATTTTATTATTACATCTACTATCATTAAAACTGAGGACTTTTTGAAAATGTTTCAAGTGACAATTTTAATTTGTCCTACTAAAAAGAGAAATATCGTGAAAAAAAATAGGAAAAAAAAAAAAAGAAGAAAGAAGAAAGAAAGGGAAGGGGAAGACGTAGGAAAAAAAAAGTCGGTGTAAGGAAGGAGGGGCATTCAGCTGCTGACCTGACTTTGATCTGACTTTAGGTGATCAGTTCGTTGGTCGATCGATGTCGAAGCTAAAAAAGAGGAAGACCTATGACGGAAAGAGAAAAAAATGATTAATCGAATGTTTTTTTAATTTTCTTTTGTATTTGTTTATTTAGATTTTTATTCTTTTAATTTAATCAGAGGTATAAGAAAAATTCAAATGGTTGCTCAAAAAATGAAGAACTAAGAAGAGTGAGAGGTAAAGAAAAAGTCAGTAAGATTTGTTTTATTGTTTATTTTTTTCTCAATTTTTTATTAGTAAATTGTATTTCCTTTGTGCAGAGCAATGTGTACAAAAATACTTAGTCATTTTTGATGAGTTTCAATTTTTGTTTTATTTGTTGCTTTTAATTGCAAGTATTGTTACTTCTTTGTGTATTCTATTTTTTAGTGAGCTCTTAGCATCTTAACAACAATAGTGAAATTAAGGTTAAGTTAGCTCAAGAGTGTATAATGTATCTATGATTTTTGGTCCTGTGTGTGGGAAAGTTTAAATAAGCTTAGAAGATCTAATATACTTTTAGATCAAATAGACTGAGATGCAAAAGAAATTCCTTGGATTCTGAGATATTGATGCTATCAAAGGCTTTAGAGAAAACCAAAATGGGAGAATTGAAAAACGAATTCAAAAATGTGGGTGGTGGTTCTGCTAATACAATTTTCATGCATGAAAATGCTATTCTAAATTCTGATGGGAATGAAGTCGGCACAAATTGTATAAGGTTGTGATCTAGGTATTGTTTTTGTTCAACATCTCCAGATGCAATGTTCTTGGTTGGTCAGCAAGAAACAAACAGTATCATTTGATCTGTCTATTGGCAGTAGCAATACTGTTAACCAGTCAGTTCATGTAGAAGCAGCACGTAATTTGGATACTCATGTTCATTTGAGTCATATGAAAGCATTATAAAGGAGTACGTTCCACTATTAGGATCCAATAATTCAAGTTCCTTCTTATTGAGGGTGTCTGATGTGAAATTATGCAAGTAACTTCCCCTTCTCTTATCTTCTTCTTTCTTCTCTTTGTTTTTCCCCACTTTGTGACATATTGTAAATTTCATTTATTTTCCTTCACTACAATTTCAATTGAAGGTGAGGTTTCTTGCTCTAGATACAAAGATTTTAGAGCATTTCAAAAAATGTTTGTGCATATGCTTCTATTAGTCAAAATATTTTTAAGATAGATGCTTTGTTGTAGTTATTTCTCGATTGTAGTTTGTTAAAGCTAGCTGCATATAGTTACCTTGCAGTCTAGTTTCTGCTAATGCTTCCAAGGGAAAGAATATATCTACAAAATACAGTTAATTTGTTTGAAAATATCAAATTATTCAACTCCGTAGCACAATTCTTGATATGCCAATTTTAGTTGGTGGGAAGTACATAATAGAACTTAAATTTAGAAAGCTTTTCAAGGAGGTGGTCTTGAGAAAGGTCACTTGGTATATAGGTCTTAGTTCTGTTTTTTGGAGCCTAGAAAGGTAGAAGTCTTTGTATAAGCAGTGTTAATCAAGGATTTAAATTAATTATTGCATACGCATTTTCGTTCACGTCGTATTTATCGTGATTGCAGACGTAACAAATGCTATCACAGTCAATTATCGTAAATATTGACGATGAATATCGATGATAGAAAGAGTCAAAATCACAAAATAGCGAACGCAATATCACGTTGTGGCTGCTATTTAAATTTCAGGTGTTGATAGTAGTAATGTTTGGTAATATGTTAATATTTCGTTTTCTTCTAATCTGAAACTTAAAAAAATAAAAAATTGATAGACATGATTAGACTCATTTAAGTGGTTGGGAGCTTAAGCGCAGTGAATAAAAAATCGGATCGGATCGGTAAGTCGGATCGATTGAATCGAAAACAGGTGGTCTATCCGGTCTGACAAGTGTAATAAAATCGAATTTAATCAAACAAGCCAAAAACCGGTTTAACAAGTAAATTTTTTTTTTAAAAAATCGGAAAAAATCGGGAAAAAAACGTTTTTTTATTTTTTTAATTATTTTTTTTTCAAATTTTTTTTTTTGTAAGTGATGAGATTTGTCTTGGAATTATACTAAAGACCATACCACTAAGTTAAATGCTTATTTTTATTTATTATTTACTATATTTAATATTTATTTAACATTAAAAATATTTTTAAAATATTTAAAGTGTCCAACCGATCCAACCTGTTCAACCGAAAATCAAAAATCACATCGGTTTGACCTCTGGTTCGGTTTTTTCAACCTTGCTTAAGCCTATCAATCTTTCCTTATTTGCTTCTATCATTGATGCCTACTATTTCAAATTTTTTTGATAAATTCGCAAGAAAAATGCGAGCTTTCATACTAGTTATTATTTATTAGAGGTTTTTTTATTGAGATATAGCCAAAAAAAATACTAAAATACCGTTGTTTTTGGATTAATTCCCAAAATCTCCTCTTTTTTCTAGCTGGGAAATCGCCATCCCCCATGGCGATTTCCCAGCGTTAAAATTTCAAAAATTGTAAAAAACACCAAGGGAAATCGCCATGGGAGGTGGCGATTTCCCTTGGTGTATTTTGCAAATTTTGCAAAATTAACCAAGGGAAATCGCCACCCCCATGGCGATTTCCCTTGGTTAAATTTGCAAAATTTGCAAATTTGATGAAGGGAAATCGCCATGGGGGTGGCGATTTCCCTTCATGTATAATTTTTTTTTAATTAATAAACAAAAACTAAATTTATTTTTTAATTTGTAAATTTTATTTTTTAATTTTAAAAATTATAAATTAAATTAATTTTTTTTTTATAATTAAAAAAAAATCGTAAGGTATATTTTATGATTTTAAATTTATAAAATTTGTTTTTTAAATTTTGTTAAAATATTAAAACAAATTAGATAAAACAAAAAAAAAATTGAATTTGAAAGAAGGCAACTGTCATATGACCGTTGCCTTTCGTCCCCCCACCCCCCACACCCCCACACACCACTCTTCTCTATAAATACCTCCCTTCCTTCATTTTTTCATTCTTCTTTCAACAATTACATCTATTTCTACCAAAAAAATTTCTTTCTACAACAATTTTTTTTTTCTACAACAATATTTAGAAATGGCTTCATCATCACTATTGAGGTTACAAAAAAATCACATATCGGAGGTTATATTTAACGAGGTAAGTAAATTGTTATAATATTATTTGTATTACATTATACATTTTTAGTTATTTTTTATTGATTAGAATTTTGTAAATTTATAGTTTTATTGTTTTATAATTTTTATATTTTTAATGTTATAGTATTCAATTATAGTTTTATCATTTATTAATTACTATGGTTTTTTGATTTCATAATTATATAATTATTTATTTTATATATTGTTTAATTTTTTATTATTATAGTTATTTAATTTGTTAATTATTTTTGTTTTTTCATTTTATAGTTTTATATAATTTTAATTTTTATATTATAATGGTCTTTTTATTATTATATAGAATAATAATTTTGTAATTATTACTTTTTTTTATTTTATAGTTTTATATAATTATAAATTTTATATTATATTATTTTGTATTATTATAGTTTTATAATTGTTTAATTAATATTATTTTTTTCATTTTATAGTTTTATATAATTTTAAATTTTATATTATATTATATTATTATTGTTTTATAATTTTGTAATTATTATTGTCTTTTAATTTTAATTTTATAGTTATTTATTTATTATATAATTGAATTATTTAATAATTATATAAAAAAAATTCAAATTTTTTATTATTATTGTTTTCTTATTTTATAGTTTTATTTATTAATTTTTAATTGTTATAGTTTTATAATATATTAATTTTTATTATTATAACAGGAAACTCGTCGCGTGTTACGTTAGAGGAAATTTACATTGGAGGACTCGCATCCATCTATTATCGACCACTTAAGAAGAGCCGGATTTTATCACGCAAGTCAAATTCGACGATTTTTGATACAACCCGACTTAATCAGTGCGTTGGTCGAACGATGGAGACCCGAGACGCACACTTTTCATTTTCCATGTGGTGAATGCACGGTAACTATCGAAGATGTTGCGCTGCAACTTGGACTTCCGATCCATGGCGATACAGTTACAGGCGGAAGCCTGCTAGATTGGAATGAAGTGTGTCAAGATCTATTGGGCTCGGTACCTCCAGATGAGTATGTATCTGGCTCAACGGTGAGACTAACTTGGTTGAAATCGTTTCAAAATCTTCCATTACATGCAACCGAACAACAGATACAATATGCTGCTAGAGCATATATTTTACGTTTGATTGGAGGATTACTGATGCCTGACAAATCGAGCAGTCGGGTACATTTAATGTATCTTCCATTGCTACGTGATTTAGAGCATGCGGCAAATTATAGTTGGGGTTCTGCGTGTTTGGCGGTTTTGTATAGAGAACTTTGCCGGGCTACAGTTCCAAAAAGCCATGACATAGGTGGATGTTTAGTGCTTCTACAATCATGGGCTTGGTATCGGCTACCATTTCTTGCACCGTGCGTGGATATTTCGGCTGTATACCCCCTTGCAAGCAGGTAATGATCTTTACTATTTTATTAATTTTGTACGAACTTGTATTTTTATAGGTCATTAAGATATTATATGCATTTTAATAGGTGGAGTAGGAGTACGAGTAGAGATTTTACAGAGACTCCGAGCGATCTTGCAAGTATAAGAGTACGACTAGATCGACTAGGATATGATAAGGTAAATATTTCGATTGTTACATTGAAGTTTTTTTTTTTATTTAATCCATATGAAACTAATAATTTGTAATAATTATTTGCAGTTTCTGTGGATGTCATATTCCTCGCGTGAAATTATGGCATGCCTCCCATCGGATGCCTACAATAATTTCAATATATGGAAAGCAAACACAACATTGATATGCTTTTCATATGTAGAGTGGCACCAAACTAACCGGGTGTTGCGACAATTTGGGATGCAACAACCAATTCCTGCAGCCCCGGTGAACCTTGATAAGCTTCACAAGGTCGACATGCGTGGTCGTAATGATGAATTCTGGCCTGCGAAGCATGAACATTGGATCCAATGGTGGAATATACGTTTTCAACGAATTCCGACAGGTTACCCTATTGTTGGTAATAATTTCAACCCATCTGCTGATTACATAAAATGGTATAGAAATGAAGGTCGGCCTTTCGTTTGTCCACCGTCGATGTATGAGGATGTTAGGAGTATGCCATTTACCGGACAAACTTCAGCTCCAGTCCCTCCTAGACATGATATGGATGCTCCTAGACAGGATATGGATGCTCCTAGACCTCGCCGACAACGTGGGCGAACGCGTCAACCGACCTCATCGGAGTTCACAGCATCGAGGATGTCATTTGATCATCCTGAACCTGAACGGGATCATGGAGTACCATCCAGTCATTGTTATTCCGTAAGTCACCCCGGATATGACGTTGATGAGTGTTACCGACCATCACCGCCAATAACGAGGTTAGATGACCAGCTCCCCATCCTAAGTCCAAGTTCAGCATATCTAACATCAATGTATCAGTTTGGAACCCCTTCGTCAGCATTTGATGGTACATCATTTATGGGTGCATCTAGTAGTCAGGTTCCCGTTATGGGTGAACTAGGTGTTGATTCATCCAGCAGTGGGTTTCAAATTTTTGATACGGAAGAAATGACTGATGACATACAACCGGAACCAGTGGCGGTTATAGCAAGAGGTCGTGGTGGACCGCGAATACGTGCCACTGACGAGGTTGAACGACGGGTGCAACCACCACGCACTAGAAGAGCTGACACTGTTGCTCTACACCACACAATAATTAGAATAATTGTAATGTGTTTTAAATTTCTAATATATAAATTTATATGTTTTGCATTTCATGTTAATTATTTTAAATTTGTTCGGAAATTAATTGTTATATTTTATTTTAATTTATATCTTAATGTTGTTATTTAATTTTAATACACTACAAACAAATTGCCATATACTGACACTTATCTATACTGACGGTAGAAATCCGTCGGTATAAATGATCTATTGCGATGGATTTTTGTTACCGTCAGTATATGTTTAACATATACCGACACTTTGTTATCCGTCGCTATAAATACCCCATATACCGACAGTAGTTCATTGGCCGTCGGTATAGATACTCTGTATACTGACGGATTTTCAATGACCGTCGGTATAACTATGCTTTTTACTGACGGTTTCTCTTCTTCCGTCAGTATATTTGAAAAAACCCGCTTTTTTTTTAAATGGCAGGGAAATTTATTTTTTATTTATTTATTTTTTTTTAATTAAGCCTATACCGACGGATCATTAATTTATAACCGTCAGTATAGGTATAATTTATATTTAGGGTTTATTTCAGCCCCTCAGTTTTATTCCTTCGACAGATTTCATTCTCCCCTTTCTTCTGTTTTATTCCTTCGACAGTTTTAGGTATAATCTATATTTTTTTCGGCAGCTCTGGCACAAAGAAAGCAAAGCTCCAACAGCTCAATAGTCTTTACCAAGGTTAAAATCGATATTGCAACTTCAAAATTTGTGATTTGTGATATGTAATTTGTTAAAATCCCTATATTTTTCTCAAACACTGATGTTGCACAGGGAACAAGGCTTTTTAGACTCCAAGCACAGGAAACTTCAAAATTTCCTCTTTAGTTTGCAAGTTGAAAGTCATATAATCATTTCAACAAGTAAGTAACAAAAACCCTTTTTCTATTCATAGGAAAGTTCTTGTTTGGGATGTTGATGGTGGTTTTATGTTTGTTTCAAAAACCCTAAACCCTTGTAAGTTCTAACTTCAAAGTCTATTTAGAACTGCTTTTTTGTTTGTTTTACCCTTATGCTAGTAATTGGTTTATACTTTTTTAATGTAATTTGGACTGACCATTTTTCCTTGTTTTTGTAGCTTTTTTTCCGGATCTGATGATACTACTGTACGAGTCTGGGATCTTCTAGCGAATAAGTGTGTTGCTGTATTAGAAAAACATTTCTCAGCAGTTTCTTCTATGGCAGTGTCTGAAGATGGATGGACTTTGCTAAGTGCAGGAAGAGATAAGGTAGGGGAAAATTTCCTTTGACCTGGATTTAATTATTTATAGAACGTCTATTGTACGGATTTAAAATCACATGTATTTTTTCAATGTTTTTTTTATAGTTATGGTTTTGTGTCTAAATATGCATATAGTAACACTACTATTTTTTCAACAGTGGAAATTGCCAATTACATTTTTGACTCTTTACTACTTCCTTGATCTCCTTTTAGTTTATATTAACTTGTCGTTTTTGTTTCTTCTATAATTACAGTGGGAACTTATTACCACTTAAGTCTACTTTTTGTATTGTGCTTATTGACCATGGGCTACATTTCTGGTTGTCTGTCAATATCATCCATCTTTTGCTGATGTCTGGAAAATAAACATTTTATATAAAATGCTTTATAATGCTGAAAAACATTTTATAATTGGCAAATGTAAAAGAAACTGGAAATTTCCATATTATACCTGTAGGCCTGTGTCAAAACGCCTGATGTTCTGTGCCTGAATTTGGGAAGAACTCATGTATACCATTACTTTTGATTCATTTTCTTTTAGCCTCTAATTATATTTTATCTCTGTAATGCTAATATAATTTTGATGATACCCGTGAGAACCAATCATGGAATGTTTCAGAACTTTTCCAGTGATTTTGGTAAGTGTTTGCATATCCTCCTCCCACAAGCAGAGAGTTGTATAACTATGATCTGTAGGTCCTGAGAGTTCCCTAAACCATGAATTACAGAATCACTTGCAAGCAATTTATTCAACTTCTTCTGAGGATAACGTTTTAGGAAGATTAAGCATTTTGGTATTTCCCATTATCTTGATGCTGGTTGTTGAATAGTTGCTCTTGCATTGCTCTTGATGTTGAATAAGATTTAAATATATTTTTTGCAATAATTTATCCCATGGCTGGCCTGAAATCTAGATTGCAATGATCTTTTCTAACTCAAAAGTCTCCTATAAATGACACATCTTGTAGTGGATCCTCATTCATTTGTAGCATCTGCCTGGTTTTCAGTTGATGATGCTGGGAATTGCCTGTATATTGGGGCTTATACTCTACATCATCTTTTATTTTGAATCCTATAGAAACATGCTTTATTGAATGTCCTAGTTATATTCCCAGCACGAACACTTAGAAGCTATAGTGATGTGTTCTCAGCTTCTTCTTTTTTCTATCGAAAGGAGGGCACTCGTATGTTTTTAAAGTTCCATATTGGTTTCTTTACATCTACTTTCATTTTTGTCTCATTGAATGAATCGTTTGGGCAGGGTATTGTGCATATTTTGATGTGGAGAATGCTATGGACCCTTCACTTGTAGAATCAATAGGTGTAAACACACAAAATCTTCTTATTTCATTTCCTGATTCTGCTGAGAACTTGCTTTGTGCTGTTGACACACTGACCAAAAGTGGATCTGTAGATGTAATTGTGGTTGATAGTGTAAGTACTTGACTCATGATGCCTGCTCTCTTTTACTCAAACAACTTGTTTTTTTTTTGGGTTAGTACCCAGTTACCCACGCAATTGTTGATTTCATTAACTGTATGCGGTTGATTTGTTGGATACCAGGCATTTTGCTTTAGTTCTGCTTTGTAAAATGGTATGTGATGATACGATGATGATCCTGGATTTTCTCATGGGACCTGTGTAAATTTTCAACTGTGTTTTTCCTTGTATTATCCTTGTATTGTATTTAGTCCTTTGCAAATCTTGTTTTATATGTGTGGTGGTTTCGTCTTTACTTGAATTATGATTACTGTTATTAATGACATTTTTTTCCTGTGAACATGTAATTCTCAACAGAGGAAATATTTGAAAATTAGCCATTTGTTGAGATCTCAAAGATGTTCAACATGTAGTATCAAGTATTAACCTAATATGAGATTAATTGTCAATGATGAAGCCTTGATGAATACACAGCCATCGCATCTTATCAGCAAAATGCATTTGGTTCATTCATATCATAAAATTTATGTACGAGAGAGTAGTATTCCCAGATTAGATATGGACTACATCAAACATCAAAATTTGCACCAAGTTGATTAAATATTACTATTTTGTTTTGGAGCTAACACTTTCTTGAGGAGATAATACAATTGAAAGTTGATTCACAGATGACTGTTACCTGGACCAGTGGATATGGGATTGGTGAAGCTTTACCTTTTATTGAATGAGGTCCAAAAGGAGGACTGCCGTTCACCAGCTGGAACACTTGCTTTTGATAGGAACTGCATGTGCGGTGTGTAACCCATTTACTTTTACCCGAGGTTTGCTTTGCAAGATATGTTGGTCTTAAGTTTATCTTATGTGTAAAAATTTGTTTTAAGTTTAATTATCTTGTCCTCTTTGTCACCTATAAAGACATGAAAATTGTGTTTCCTTCAAGTTGTATGCTTTGGTTTTGAGATTGTAAACCTCTTTGTCATCAGATACAAAGCTCCTTATCTTCGGCATTTTACTAAATTATAGTTTGAATTTGCTGTCCAGGTACAATTGATGCCAAAGAGCTGAATGCCGCCATGAGGTACGAATATTTGTATCTGATGCTTCACAATTGTTAATACATTTGTAGTTGATATGAACAAATTGGAGCTAAAAGTTTTAGCATTACAGGTATTGTGCGTTTGCACGAATTTGGCTTTGCATTTGGCTAAGTATTTTATCCTCCCCTGTAAACACAGATCAGTTCAATGGATGGAGTTTTTTTTTTTTAATTACTTTCTCATTATCTTATTAGATAAGTATCTTATCATTATTTTTGCCTTATAATGCTACAATTCTTTTTCTTTACTTTACTATAGTGTCCTGCACTATCTCCTGTTTCTCGTGTTTAGTTTTCAAAGCCGCATTGGTGCTTACAGATTTTCTTGCTGTTATGACCTGTACTTCATCATATTCTTGCTGTTAAATTTATTATTAGTAGTTGAGTTATGTATATGTATCCTGAGTTTTCATAGTTTTCTTTTATAGTTTTTGCATCTCTCTTTCTAATGATGATGTGAGTTCTCATGACTTCATTTTTTTGGGGTTTTTCAGATCAGAAGGTGACAAAGTCTGGAATTGATATAATCGAAAAGGAAGAACTTTTTACTATTTTTATTTAATTATATTTTTACCTTTTGAGCTTAATTCAATAAATATATATTGACAGAACATATACTTTTTAGGTATCTGATGCTGGTAGTGCTCCAAATTTGTCACCAATAATAAGGTCTTCAACTTCTAGTCATCAAGTTAATGAAAATGAAGATGGTAAACTACTTGATTATTTTATTCTTCTATATTGACTTCATTACTTAATTGCTGCACAATGGATAATATTTGTCAATTTTATGCAGATGTTGCTAGATAGGAATATTCATGAGATTTGGATTGCTTATTTCACTGTATTATGACTTTAGCTTGCGACTTCTATTTAGCTTGTAAAAGTTATATAATTAAGACAATTTATTTGTAATTTTATTTTTAATATTATGAAATATTTTGTACTTTCTTATAATGGTTTTTGTACTTTCTTATAATGGATTTTTTATCTTGGATTAAATTATAAATATATCAATATTAGTAATTGAAAATATGAAAAAAAATTATTTTTACTAACCTCTATACTGACAGTTCACATAACAACAAAAAATGTATAGTATACTGATGGAGTAAACCGTCAGTTAATTTACGACAAACGGTCGCTATAGGTTAATTGTATATTTTACATTTTAATCTATACCGACGGACACACAAAAAAACCGTCGGTATACGTATATCAATGGTATCTATACCTACGACTACAAAATCCGTCGGTATAAATACGGTATCTATATCGACGGGTACAAAAGCCATCGGTATAGATGCGATATCTATACCTACGGCTACAGAATCCGTCGGTATAGATACGGTATCTATACCTACGGCTACAACAGCCGTCGGTATAGATGCGATATCTATACCGACGGATACAAAATCCGTCGGTATAGGTAAGGTGTAAAAGGGGCTACCCCAACATAGGCTATACCGACGGTAGTAACATTAGTGACGCCTAAAACCGTCGGTATAGGTTATACATCCTATTCCAACGGTCACCTTTTCCGTCGGTATAGGTCTATACCGACGAGGGTTTTACCGTCGCTTAATTTTTTGTCGGAATAGTCATTTTGACCGTCGGTATAGGGTTTTAGGACTTTTAGCGACGGATTTTGAAGATTTACTGACGCTTTTTGGACCGTCACTATATGACAATTTGTTTGTAGTGATATAATAATCCAAATTACATGATAAGTTGATTTTCTTTTTTTCATTTTAATTTAATTTTCTTTTTAAATTTTAATAAGAAATAAAATTTTAATCATAAATTAAATTAAAATTATTTTATCAAATATCCAGTTTTAAACTGTAACAATCTATACTATTATTAAAAACAATGATTAAATTGATGTCACGAGTTAATCGAATACCAACTCAAAAAAAATAATCAAATTAAAAAAATTATTTTACGATACCAACTTAAAAATAACTTCTTTATTTAAAAAAGTTACTCGATAAATTTCTTTACAAAAAAATTTTATTTACATTTTACATCATTAAATTATTTTTGATATAAATTAAATTTTCCTTTTTATAATATTACAAAATTATAAAAAATACAATCTTCTTTTTAAATTTTAATAAGAAATATATTTTTATTTTTTATAAAATTGTAATAATAAATTAAATTACATTTTTAATATATATTTAAAAAAATAAATAACCAAACCTATAAAAAAAATATTTTAATTTAATTTATAATTTTTAAAATTAAAAAATAAAATTTACAAATTAAAAAATAAATTTAAAATTTGTTTATTAATTAAAAAAAAATTATACATGAAGGGAAATCGCCACCCCCCATGGCGATTTCCCTTCATCAAATTTGCAAATTTTGCAAATTTAACCAAGGGAAATCGCCATGGAGGGTGGCGATTTCCCTTGGTTAATTTTGCAAAATTTGCAAAATACACCAAGGGAAATCGCCACCCCCCATGGCGATTTCCCTTGGTGTTTTTTACAAATTTTGAAATTTTAACGCTGGGAAATCGCCATGGGGGATGGCGATTTCCCAGCTAGTAAAAAAAAGAGCGTATTTTGGGAATTAATCCGAAAACAACGGTAGTTTGGTATTTTTTTTGGCTATATCTCAATAAAAAACCTTTATTAGACTTGATAATTTGTGTATAAATAAAAAATTGACAGACATGATGAGACTTATTTAAGTGGTTGGGAGTATAAGCCTATCAAATCTTTCTTAAATTTTAGGGTTACTTATTTGCTTCTATCATTTATGCCTACCATTTCAAATTTTTTGATAAATTTGCAAGAAAAACGCAAATTTTGAGTTATTATTTATTAGATTTGATAATTCGTATATTTATATTGTATTTATGTATTTTTTTTGCATCATAATCGTGTTTAAGTTTTTTTATATTTACATAAATTTTGACGTGTTAATTATTTGTGTTATATAGATTTTGACATGTTAATATATTCGTGTCGTGTCCGTATTTTTTATGTCATATTTTAATTATTTTTTTCGTTTAGTGTTCATATCGTGTAATCGTGTCGTGTCTAATATTTTTAGATCTTCTATTTACAAGGGAGTCCAACAAAAAAAATCTACATATTTTATATTCTTATTTTTTAATAATCGATTGGAAGAGAAAAGACATCAATAATTTTTAAAATATAAAATTTACTAATATTTTATATTCAAACCATTTGAATACAATTGTGAACTCTTTTATAATGACATTGACATCTCCATCCCCCGTGGACAAAAAAAATCAATTCACTATGTTTTTGGGCCATTCATTATTTTCTAGGGAGAATTTTACTTATAATTTTTTTTATTATAATTTTATAATTATTCAATCATAATAAAAAAATACTTATAAATATGGATTTGGTATAAAATTTTGACAAATTCTATAGGATATTGAATTATAATTGATTAATTGAATATAATAATTGTTGTTTACATGCTTCTATTTGTTGTCAATATTCTTATCATTATGACTATATATATATATATATATAATTTATGAATTATGAAAATCATATTTTTACATGATGATTAAAGTTGTTTTAGAATGTAATGAATAAAAAAATAATTGTAAAGAACTCGTTTTTGTTGATGTGACAAAATGGCCACAGAAGACTTTCATAGTCAACCATAATATTATTCTTACACCACGATATGAAAAACAATCTCGTACGTAAGATCCAATTTACTTTTTTACACGTCATTTGCATTCACGTTTTACACACAGAAAAAAACAATTGGACGATAGGTACTAGACTCCTAGGTAGGACTTACAAAAATAAGGTTCTCACAATCGAAACATCTCTTTACACACGGAAAACAACGATGGGATTGATGCAGTGATTAATTTATATTTTCGTATTATATTTATGTATTTTTTATATTATAATCGTAAGTAAAATATTTTTTATTAATATAAATTTTAATATATTAATAATTTATATCGTATAAATTTTAATATATTTGTGTATTCGTATCATGTTCGTATTGCATCATATATTGTATCGTGTTTTAATTTTTTTTTATAGTGTTTATATCGTGTCATATTTTATATCGTGTTCAATATTATCAGATCTATGATTGAACGATAGTAGAACCTAAAAAAAGAGTATTTCAACTATAAATTTTTTTATTATAATTTTGTAATTATTCAATTAAAACATAAAATTACGTAAAATTCATATTTAAAAGTATAAATTTTATATAATTTTGGCCTGTTTCTCTAAAAATGGGTCAATCGATACATCTTCACTCTTAAGCCACAGAAAAATCGAATGGACGAGGTTCAAGGCTTGAAAGCCACCAAAATGCCATCCGATTCCTAGTCTAAGGCAGAAGAAGATTTTCCAATTTTTTTTGGAGAGCTACAGGTCTTAAGGTGGAGGATGGAGTCAGTTAGATTCGGCGATTCGTGTTTCTATTATTTTTTTATTATAATTATATTTAAAATATTATATATTTATATAAATTTTAATACATTAATAATTAGTGTTATATAAATTTTAATATATTTATATGTTCATATTGTGTTATCATATTTGTATTAATTTTTTGTGTTATATTATATTTTATATATATTCATATTATATAATCATATATCGATATTTATTTATTGAAAAATGATTTGAACCGTCTCTTTATGAGTGATTCACGTGGGATGCATATATTTGTTGGATTTACTTTTGGCATGTTTTACAACTTGGACGTACAATACTTGTCTAATGCTGAATGACTGGTTCTGGTCCCCAAGGCTCTTAATTGTTAACTAGAACAGTTAATTTTGATTTAAATCCGAAAAATTTTATCAATTCATTCGAATTTAAATTTGATTCAACTCGATTTTGACCAGAAAAAATTAACAACCCGAAATCAATTAATCCGAACCCGAAAATGACCCGCACCCGAAATGACCCGAATCCATAATGACCCACACCCGAAATAATCCGAACCTGAAATGATTCAAAACCGAAATGACCCGAACCCAAAATGACTCAAACTTAAATAAAGTATAATTTTTTTAAAAAAATATTAATTTAATAAAAATAATACCTATAACATAAATTATTAATTTGTTTTAATTTTATAACTTATAAATACTATTTTGGAATGTGATAAAATATGCAATTATTATTTGGTATGTATAAATTGATCATATTCTTATATTTGTTATCTTCTCTATATGTAAAATAATATAGTGACTATACATGTACAGTACAAGTATAGTACAAGATCTATAATTAATATTATTAATCTATTATAATAATTTTGTTATCATGTGATTAGTTTAAAATTTTTGAATTGTTATTATAATTTTAAAATATATTATATTAGTTGGAATGGAATTGAAATTTTTAATCAATGCCTGGGAGTAAAAACAAATATTTGTTTGAATTTGAAGAGATATTACATTAGAATTTGTACGAATAGTCCGACCTGTGAACAAATCTAATTAAAGTAATTCACTCTCAATTTAGTTGAAAAAATTAAAATTTGTACTTGAGAAAAAAGAAATTTAAATCCTTATATTTTAAAATAAAAAACATGCATTAATTATTGAATTAAACGTTCAATGATAATGCGTATTATATATATATATATTTAAAATACATATAAAATAGATCACTTAAATGTATTTTATTATAACGATTTGTATACAATATAATAATATCTTATCATTTGATATATAATAAATTAATCTCTTATAGTTAACTAATTTAATTTCATAACATTTATTATTATATTTTTATTTTGAATTAGCATTTTGATAACTCGTATAATTATATAGTTTTTGTTATGTTTTATTATTGTTTTGTGTCAAATACGAGTTATTATTGTTTAGTCTAATTGTGTTTATGATCTTTTATATTTTTATGTAATTTGGTGTTTTTCACAAGTTTCTTTGAGTGATTTCAGATTACTAGAATTAAGGGCAAATCCAGTTCAGTTCTAGTTCCGACACATTTTGCCATATCAGCTATATCTGGAGTTTCACTGAAGCAATAAGGCTGAAATTTGTAGCCGTGCAAAGCTAAGAGGCATATCTATCTTTTTCATGTTTTATACTTCTTGAAACGGAGTCGTTTTCCCTAGCTAAATCGACCATCAAGTTGGCTGATGTGCAATGACGTCTGTGCTGACCTGTTTTCGTATTTTGCCCATATCTGCTTATCCACATCAGCAAATGAGCTGATTCCAATGGCTATGGATCCGTAACTGATACGGGAACCTTTGTCTAGAAGACCATATGATCAGATCAGGCCTCTAATATTGACGAAATCGACCATCAAGTTGGCTGATGTGCAATGACATCTGTGCTGACATGTTTTCGTATTTTGCTCATATCTGCTTATCCACATCAGCAAATGAGCTGATTCCAACGGCTATGGATCCGTAACTGATAGGGTAACATTTTTCTAGAAGACCATGTGATCAGATAAGGCCTGCAAAATTAACAAAATCGACCATCAAGTTGGCTGATCAAAATCGTCATGTATGACGAAAATTGTTAGAAAATGCACCCACCTATTATACCTACCTTTGAAATTTGTAAAGCTTGTCTCTTGTCATTTAGCCCTCCAAAATGTGTATAAATAGAGGGCCTTGGATGATTGTAAGGGATCATATTGTACATTGGTAGGATATTAGCCATTTTAATAAAATTCTCTAAGTTTTCTTCTTCTTTCTTTTCTCTAGTTTTCTTTCTTTTCTCTAGTTTTCTTTTTCTTTAGAGAGAGCAAGAGGTTGGATAATTAATATTCTTCCTCTTCTTTCTTTCTTTCTTTTATTTTCTTCTTAGATTTTCTTTAATTTTATGTTTATGTTTACAATGCCTATGCTAGGCTAAACTTCTATTTGGTTAAGGGTGATTTCAAAGCCCTAGACATGTTTTGTGATTGATTTTCAGATTCTATCTATCATTAATTTTCTATCAAAGTTGCTTATGTTCTTCTACAAGAATTGTTCATGATGTTGTCTTGATTTATTTAGGTGTACAACTAGATAGATCTTGATAATTATCTATTGCTAGTTTAGGAGTCTTGATCCGTGTAATTGTCTTGATTTCCTATTCATAAGTGGCAATTTGTGATTAATGATTATGGTCAAGTTTTCAATAATTGCAAAGTGAAACATAACCTAAGTTGAACAATCCGAGTTTATGTGTTTGTTGCTTAGATCAACCTATCTTTCTCATCATAAAGCTGCCATTAAATTGAATTTAGAGAGCTTATTCTAGGTTGTTTAATGGTTAGAGATTAAATAGAGAGCTTGTTCTATTTAACGACAAACTAAGGAAAGATTGGGGTAACAGAGCTTGTTGTTATCTACGGTTGTTAACTTTGATAGTTGGTTGATATTGATAGATCTGAAATTGATTCTTAATGATGTCTAGTGGTGGAGAATGAAACCTTAACCATATTTTTCATATTTGATTCTTCTTACTTACTTGTTTTCTTACTTTTAGTTTGCTTATTTTTAAAAGTATATTTATTTTTATTGGCTGGTTATACCGCCTAATTTGTATATTAACTTTGTTTTATTTTTATTGGCTGGTTATACCGCCTAATTTAGTATATATATTTTCATTGGCTGGTTATACCGCCTAATTTAGTTTATATATTTTTATTGGCTGGTTATACCGCCTTGCATCTTATTCTTATTATTTACTTTAGTTTAAATCTGGCTTCAAAAACCCCTTTTCTTTTATTGTTCTTGAATTTAAGTTTTAAACTATTAACTTATAAACTAAAACCCAATCCCTGAGGACTCGACCCTTGCTAACTACTATACTTACAATTTATCTTTTTAGTGCAAGGTTAAATAAGATACACTCTTTTGGGTGCATCAAATTTTTGGCGCCGTTGCCGGGGATTGTTTTCTTTAGTTTATTTGTTACTTGGTTTATTCTTATTTTCAGTTCTAATGAGTTTTATTTTCTTGTACATACGGGTTTTTCTGATCAAATTTTGAAAAAAAAAAAAAAAAAAAGAAAACGATGGAATTGAGCAATCTAACACTTGAAGAGTTGGTGGCATACATGAACATGGAGAATCAACAAGCCAATCTCACCTTCCCAGTTCAACAATTGGTCATGGGAGGATGTCAAGGCCATCAAGTGTTCCAAGACCAACAGTATGATCATTACTCAAACACTTACCATGAGGGATGGTGGGATCATACTAATTATGGCTACTCGAAAAATTACCAAGAAGTAGATCCTTATGCCAATTACACTCATCCATCTAGCTTCAATCAATCATGGTCCCAAGAACCAGATCTTTTTCAACCACCACATATGACTCAAAACTCAGGTACTTCTTTAGAAGATCTTGTCTATTCTCTTGTTACTGATACATTGCAATTTCAACAGGAAACAAGGGCAAGCATCCAGAGTTTGGAAAAGCAAATGATCCAATTGACTAGTAGTATGGTGGGATGGGTAGCACAAAGATCTGAAGAACTCCCTGCCCAAACAATGATTAACCCAAAGGAGAATACTACTATTGTGACCTTGAGGAATGAGGAACAAGATGAGGATGAGACAAAATTAGAGATGAATTCTATTCTTGAGGATAATGAAGCCAATGATCCAAATAAGAGTATTTCGGCACCTGAGGTAACGTTTGAGATTCCAATTTTTACTAATGTTTCTTCTCCACCTTTTCCTAGTAGATTCGCAAAGTTCAAGGAGGATGAACATGAACAAGACACGCTGGAAACCTTAAACAGTTTGTTTGTGGATGTCATTCAACAAGTACCAAAAGATGCACCATTCCTCGATGAGATATGCACCACCAAGGATGATGGAATAATACTTGTAATGGAGAATGCATCCACTGTTGTGCAAAGAAAGCTTCCTCTCAAACGCATAAATTTGGGAAATTTCATGCATGAGCCTGACAAGCCTAAAAAGCCAAGAATGGGTGTTGGTTAGATTCAAAACACTAACTCAAGTGTTAATTGGGAAGGCAGCCCAATTAAAGATAAAATTGCCAACCTTCCATATTCAGATTTGCTTTCTCTTTCTTTTCCTTTTTCTTTTATTATTTTTATTGTTTTTATTTTTATTTCTTATGTTTCTTTGTTAATTGTGTTTACTGTTTTTAAGTTCATTTAGGCTGCATAAGTTTCTTTTGTTTAATAGTTCTTTTCTCTTACATATAATTCTTGCATTGGGGGATAATAGCATTACATTAATGACAATGTAAGAATTATGTGTGGGGGGAAGAATTTAGGATTTTATTTAGAGTGTTTTGTTTTTGAGTCTTTTTATGTTGTTTCTCTTTCTGATCCTTGTTTTGAAAAACACTAGATGTAAATATAATTTTTTTTAACCCCGGTTAAATGGCGGATAACGGTACTCCGTGATTATTTAAATCGGTTCCATCAGCTACCACAAAACTGATATTGTATATAAATTTCTCTTTCAATTTCTCTTTCATTTTTTTTTTTCATTTTTTTTCAGGATGGATGATATTCTCACAAGATTGCAGAAACGATTTCTTCCTTTTCCTCGAAATATTTTACTGAAGCTTTACCAAGTTCGATTTGAAAGATTAAGAATGCTTATGCACAAAGGGATTCCTGCAGACATACGTTGGATAATTGAAGCCAAGGTACGTGAAGATGAATATCTTCCTGTTTTGCATTTACCAGGTACAGGTAGAAGCACTTTTGCAAAGAAGCGACGAGCAAAACGCATGAGTTCAAATTGCCACAAATGTGCACGATGGACGTGTAACGGTAAATGTCGTTCTATTGGGATTCCGTCCTCTAATCGAGATGATAAAATTGAATTCATTAAGGATGGACTGAGTAAGGAGAATTTGGGTAATATCCAACTTTCTCTTGAGACGCATCCTAGTGGAGAAGTACAAAGAGAAATTCTTGATTTATGGCCGCAATTCCAAAGGGAATGGCAACATCTTGGGAATCTGATGTTAAAAGACCCTGTTTGCCAGCTTGTAAGAAAACTGGATGGGAAGCATATCCTCGACTCATAGAAGGCGTTTAAGCCGTTTCTGGACGTAAAACCAGAGGAAGATGTGAGCCACAATCACAACTACAATAAATGACTTCTCAGTTTTTGGTTTGATTTGCAATAACTTTATTTCGGTTTAATTTACGTGTTATTCGATTTGTGTAATTATTCTCATTTTTTTTATTTGTCTTTTACGATTGATTTTTCTTCTCTTTTTTATTTTCTTCCTGAAATCACGCAAAAATCTTTTGTTAGGTTAACATTTTCTTCTGACAGGTCAAATACACTTTCGGCGACATTATTACTCTTGACTTTTACGGTTGATTTTTCTTCTCTTTTTGATTTTCTTCCTGAAATCACGCAAAAATCTTTTGTTAGGTTAACATTTTCTTCTGACAGGTCAGATACACTTTCGGCGACATTATTACTCTTGTCTGATTTACTACTCAGTCCTCTATATATTACACCATGTACTCATTCTCTTTCAGGCACTCGAAAAAAAGAAAAAAAAATGGAAAGTACTTCGTCCCAACGCATTAAAAAAATTTGTGTTTTTGGAGGTGCTTATCCTGGGAAAAATAACATATTCGCTGATGAAGCCATAAGAGTTGGAGTAATACTTGCCCAACAAAAGATCCAGTTGATTTATGGAGGCGGTAGTACGGGTTTAATGGGAGCAGTCGCTACAGCAGCACACGCCGGAGGAAGTCCAGTTCTAGGAATCGTGCCAAAACTATTCACAGATTTTTGTGGACCTACCTTGGGTAAGGAAATACAAGTCTGGAGTATCCCTGAACGGATAACAATCATGTACCATTCTGCCGATGCATTCATTGCTTTACCAGGAGGTCTGGGTACATTGGAAGAAATAGCTTGCGTGGCTTCTTGGTCATCTTTGGTCACAAATAAGAAACCCATTGGTTTGCTTAATATTAATGGTTATTTTAGTAATTTGCTTTCATATTTAGATAATGCTGTGGATAATGGATTCATGTTTTCAGAGGCAAGGAGAACCATAATTTCTGCTACAACCATTGAAGATTTACTCAAAAAGCTCCAAGCTTATGAGTATTTATCTGCTACGGTTGTTTCGCAAACGCTCGGAAAAAGAAAAAGAGATATGAACGAGCAAGGAGTGGATTGCACTTTGTCTTTGTGACATTATCTAACATTTTGTTTGTTGTGTCTCAGTTATAATAAGTGGTTAGCAACCTCTACAGGTAATATCTCATAAATTTTACCTTCTTAAAAAAAAAAAAAAAGTTTGTTGTGTTTTAAGCAATTTAGAAGTATTCATTCTGAACAAGGTCTGAGTAAGGGAGACTTGAGACATACCTTGTCAGTTTGATTTCTTTTTTTCAAAAAAAAAAAAAAAAAGAGTTTGTTGTGTTTTAAGCAATTTAGAAGTATTCATTCTGAACAAGGTCTGAGTAAGGGAGACTTGAGACATACCTTGTCAGTTTGATTTTAATCTTTTTACGTTTACTTGTTAATTTTTGTTTAGTATTTTAGGATTATTTAGGTTGCATGAGTTTGTTTTGTTTTGAGTCTAGTTATTCCTATTCTTATGTTATTAGTTCTTTTCTCTTACACATGATTCTTTCATTTGGGTTAATAGACTTACATTGAGGACAATGTAAGAATTAAGTGTGGGGGGAATGATTTAGGATTTCTTTTATTTTTGTCTACTATTTTTTTTTATGAGTCTTTATTATTATTATTATTTTTTAGTGTGTTTTAGTTCCTTTTTAATACAATGATGAGATATGAATTGCATAAGTCTAAAACATATTTATTAGTGAGAAGATTTTCATAAGAATTAAGCTTGATACTAATTTTTATGAGCCAATGTTAATATGATATGTTGATTGAGAAAGAAGCATGTTTAGACTTAATCTGACTTGTATAATCATCCTTGTGAGTTTTTGAGCCTATAATGATTGATGCATTATACAAATCAATCTAATTTCTTTCTTGAGTGCTCTTATGATTACATGATTCTCTAGAACTTGCTTTAAACCATTTGAGACTATATTGATGCATGTGACAACATGAATATGATAGAGGCATTAGGATTTTTAGCCAGGGCCAAACAGCCATCCCTTATTGATGTTCCAAGAGAACACACCCTTAGTGAACCAATTTGAGCCTACATTAAATATGCTGTTTTATTGGTAACCACAACTTACACCTAGCCTAAATATACTTATATCCTTACCCTTGTTCTAAAGATTGATTATATATTTTGAGACATATTGCAAAAAAACAAGGGATATTTTTAGTTAAAAATTTGGGTTAGAAACAAGAAATAAGTGTGGGGGGAAAAGAAAAGAAAAGTCAAGAGAAAAAGAAATGGAATACTGGCAAATATATTCCTATGTAAAAAAAAAAAAAATATGAATCATCTCTTGAATTTGTGGAAAAAGAAAAAGATGTTACAAAGTTGTTTAGAATGAAGAAAAGGCCCAACATGAATATCCGGCCTAGGTGACTATGTACTTGTAAAGAGTTTTGAGAAGTTTCTTTGTATAATCTTTTTATGTCTCTAAACTTTATGAACTCTTTGGAACCTTTGTGATATCTTTATCCTTTTGTTCTTCAACCACATTACAAACCCCTTGGCCCCATTACAACCTTGATTAAAGACCTCTTGATTTATGAAGTTGCATGATCTTTTAGTGGAGAATAGGTGGACAAGCAAGCATATGGTAGAAGTGTTTTCATGAGATTGATTGAGTGTAAACACTTTACCACTACTTTAAAGAGTGAAAATCAAGAGAGTATCCCATGTGAGAAGTTGAGATTAAATTTGAACATGCACTATTTTGATTGAGATATGTTATGCTAATATTGGCTTAACTCAAACAATTTACATTCAAGCATGATTTTTTGTGAAATTTTTTAAGCTATTGATTAGTTTATAAGACTTGTTCAAATATTGTCTCTAATTTGTATTGAAAGGATTATGAGTAAATATTTTTAGTATATGTAGTTTATTTATATGTAGTTTATTTATATTTTAATTTTTCAATGTTTGTGGGTATCGTTCTAGTAAACCCTCACGAGACTAAACTCGTCCACTAGGGACACCTAGGGGTTTAAAGGCTTGTGTCACATGCTAAGTGCCACCGTGATTTCCTACGAAAGTGGATTAGATTAGATTTTCTTATTTTATTTTTATTGAGTCGTTGCTAGGGACTAGCAACAATCTAAGTATGGGGGTGTGATAACTCGTATAATTATATAGTTTTTGTTATGTTTTATTATTGTTTTGTGTCAAATACGAGTTATTATTGTTTAGTCTAATTGTGTTTATGATCTTTTATATTTTTATGTAATTTGGTGTTTTTCACAAGTTTCTTTGAGTGATTTCAGATTACTAGAATTAAGGGCAAATCCAGTTCAGTTCTAGTTCCGACACATTTTGCCATATCAGCTATATCTGGAGTTTCACTGAAGCAATAAGGCTGAAATTTGTAGCCGTGCAAAGCTAAGAGGCATATCTATCTTTTTCATGTTTTATACTTCTTGAAACGGAGTCGTTTTCCCTAGCTAAATCGACCATCAAGTTGGCTGATGTGCAATGACGTCTGTGCTGACCTGTTTTCGTATTTTGCCCATATCTGCTTATCCACATCAGCAAATGAGCTGATTCCAATGGCTATGGATCCGTAACTGATACGGGAACCTTTGTCTAGAAGACCATATGATCAGATCAGGCCTCTAATATTGACGAAATCGACCATCAAGTTGGCTGATGTGCAATGACGTCTGTGCTGACATGTTTTCGTATTTTGCTCATATCTGCTTATCCACATCAGCAAATGAGCTGATTCCAACGGCTATGGATCCGTAACTGATAGGGTAACATTTTTCTAGAAGACCATGTGATCAGATAAGGCCTGTAAAATTGACAAAATCGACCATCAAGTTGGCTGATCAAAATCGTCATGTATGACGAAAATTGTTAGAAAATGCACCCACCTATTATACCTACCTTTGAAATTTGTAAAGCTTGTCTCTTGTCATTTAGCCCTCCAAAATGTGTATAAATAGAGGGTCTTGGATGATTGTAAGGGATCATATTGTACATTGGTAGGATATTAGCCATTTTAATAAAATTCTCTAAGTTTTCTTCTTCTTTCTTTTCTCTAGTTTTCTTTCTTTTCTCTAGTTTTCTTTTTCTTTAGAGAGAGCAAGAGGTTGGATAATTAATATTCTTCCTCTTCTTTCTTTCTTTCTTTTATTTTCTTCTTAGATTTTCTTTAATTTTATGTTTATGTTTACAATGCCTATGCTAGGCTAAACTTCTATTTGGTTAAGGGTGATTTCAAAGCCCTAGACATGTTTTGTGATTGATTTTCAGATTCTATCTATCATTAATTTTCTATCAAAGTTGCTTATGTTCTTCTACAAGAATTGTTCATGATGTTGTCTTGATTTATTTAGGTGTACAACTAGATAGATCTTGATAATTATCTATTGCTAGTTTAGGAGTCTTGATCCGTGTAATTGTCTTGATTTCCTATTCATAAGTGGCAATTTGTGATTAATGATTATGGTCAAGTTTTCAATAATTGCAAAGTGGAACATAACCTAAGTTGAACAATCCGAGCTTATGTGTTTGTTGCTTAGATCAACCTATCTTTCTCATCATAAAGCTGCCATTAAATTGAATTTAGAGAGCTTATTCTAGGTTGTTTAATGGTTAGAGATTAAATAGAGAGCTTGTTCTATTTAACGACAAACTAAGGAAAGATTGGGGTAACAGAGCTTGTTGTTATCTACGGTTGTTAACTTTGATAGTTGGTTGATATTGATAGATCTGAAATTGATTCTTAATGATGTCTAGTGGTGGAGAATGAAACCTTAACCATATTTTTCATATTTGATTCTTCTTACTTACTTGTTTTCTTACTTTTAGTTTGCTTATTTTTAAAAGTATATTTATTTTTATTGGCTGGTTATACCGCCTAATTTGTATATTAACTTTGTTTTATTTTTATTGGCTGGTTATACCGCCTAATTTAGTATATATATTTTCATTGGCTGGTTATACCGCCTAATTTAGTTTATATATTTTTATTGGCTGGTTATACCGCCTTGCATCTTATTCTTATTATTTACTTTAGTTTAAATCTGGCTTCAAAAACCCCTTTTCTTTTATTGTTCTTGAATTTAAGTTTTAAACTATTAACTTATAAACTAAAACCCAATCCCTGAGGACTCGACCCTTGCTAACTACTATACTTACAATTTATCTTTTTAGTGCAAGGTTAAATAAGATACACTCTTTTGGGTGCATCACATTTATTATTATATTTTATTATAGTTGATAATTAAACTTTTAAGTAAAGTTCTTAAATATAATTTAATTTTAGTAGAAAATCATTTCAATTTTTAAGATTGGTTCACTTGGTAAAATTTTTAGTACTAAGAGTTATTTGTCAAGGTTCGAACGTTTTAACAAACATATAATTATATATTTTCCAAATATCTAAATAGATTTATTTAACGATTCAGATACACGATAATATCCTATTTATTTTTAAATATAATTTTTTTTTATCTTTCAATAAAATTTTAATAAAATTTGATTTGATCAAATTATCTGTTTAAATTTAATTTGATTTGATTTTAAAAATTAATAAATTGAATCCAACATGACCCGAATTCAAATAACTCGAGTGTCAAACTCGAAATGACCTGAACCAGAATAATCCAAACTCGAATAACCTGAGTTTTAAACCATAAATGATCTGAACCAGAAATGATCCTAATCCGAGATAATCCGAGTCCGAAATGATCCGAACTCAAAATGATTTGAGTCAGAAATAATCCAAACCCAAAATGATCCATCCAAACACAATCCGACCCATTTAATTGACAGATCTAGTGTTAACCATCCAAGGATGTGACGTGCTGGCTGCTTAGATTTTTTTTACTCTCAAGCCATTTTTTTTATTTGAAATACTCAGACCACTTCTTTTGGTTTGAGATTCTTAGCCAATAAATCAAGAGTCAACGTGGGCTTTTATTGACGTAATAAGTTTTTATTATCACATCATCACATGCTTGTGTTGGTAGTATGTACCCAAAAAAAATGACATCAATTTTTTTTGGTAATAAAAGTTAAATATGAAATAAGAGATAAAATTGTAAATATTTAGATGAATTTATAAATATGTTAAAATTTGCGGATGATACAAAAAAGTATATATATATATATATGTTTTATTTGATGACCAAAAAGAATAGTAATTGTGGCTTATTTGATGACCAAAGTACAAAAAAGTATATATGTTTCATTTGATGACCAAAAAAAACATGGGGTTTATTTACATGCCGCACCAGATTAAATTCCAACAAAAGTAGTAAACAAATTATCATTTCACACAAGAAAATTATGGTGTGCGTGGGTAATTGAATGCTTTGACCGATTCTCAATTTTGTGTGGTCCTGTGGAGCCGCGGTATGCCGTATGCTGTTTCCATACGTTTTTCTACTAGTCATCAGTCTATCGAAGATTCAAGATGTGACGTAGAACATGTTCAGATTCCTCATTTTTTTAC
The DNA here is from genome assembly GCA_030761205.1 of Fremontodendron californicum. Lineage (NCBI taxonomy): Eukaryota > Viridiplantae > Streptophyta > Magnoliopsida > Malvales > Malvaceae > Fremontodendron > Fremontodendron californicum. Next base: position 1,094,369 of record JAULJL010000027.1, read on the forward strand.
TAAGTTACGACTTACGAAGTAAAGTTAACATAGGAAACTAGAAAGAAATTGACGTGTTTCATCTTTATACTTAACACTTGACAGCGACGATGAGATACTATTTGGTGCCTGTGCTCATGTCTGCCTATAAATAAGGCATAAACTTTGACGAATATTCAAGTAATTAAGTTTTAGCATTCGTCTATATATCAACCTAAATCCCTCAGCTTTTATTCTTTCTCACAATTACTGACCCCCCCCCCCCATGGATTACGGTAGCCAATTGCAAGCAGATCAGCAGCAAGGTTATCACTTGAGGTCAGAAGCCTTTGATGTGATCCAACAAAGGCGATCTGCAAATTATAAGCCAAACATTTGGAAATATGATTTCTTACAATCCCTTCATAGCAAATATGATGTGAGATCCATTCCATTCCATTCCAATCCAATCCTAGTCTCTCTCTCTCTCTCTCTCTATATATATATATATATATAATTTATATAAACCATTTCCTGCATGTTAATCTCAGTATATCACCGGCCCCCTTTCCCATTCTAGAAAATTAAGGAATTAAAAAATAACTCATGTGAAAGCCAACATATTTTATTTTTACATGAATAAATTCATTAAAGGCATTGTGAAATGTGTAGTCTTACTTAAATATCAGAAGCCTAAACCAAATTAGCCGCCACTAAATGACTGAAATTTTTTGAAATTAACGTTATACTTTTGCAGGGGATGGAATACAAGATAATGGCTGACAAGTTGAGAGAGAATGTGAAGGACATGTTTATCGAAGCAGTGGAAGAATTAGCTAAATTGGAGCTGATTGACATGATCAGAAAACTAGGTCTGGCGGACCTCTTTGCAGAGGAAAAGCAGAAAGCTTTACAAGCTGTAGCATCTTCCAAGAACAGGAAGAAGAGTGAGGAAGGAGAAGAAGACCTCTACATAACTGCGTTACGCTTCAGGCTCCTGAGGCTGCATGGCTACGAGGTTTCACAAGGCATGGATCTAATTATTATCTCCATGTATCTTTTTCATGCTTTGAAATATTATTTTCTATGATTTAAGTCTCTGATAAACCGTGTTGTCATGATACTCAGATGTGTTCAATGCCTTCTCGGATGGAAAGGGTGCATTCTCAGTGACTAAATGCACAGAGATCAAAGGACTGCTTGAACTTTTTGAGGCCTCATATCTAGCTTTCGAAGGAGAAAACATTTTGGATGAGGCTAAAGCTTTCTTAACAGAAACTCATAGGAGTATTTATTCTACTCTGGATACAAACTTAGCTAAGGAAGTGGCCCATACTTTGGAACTTTCGACGCACTGGAGGGTACAGTGGTTTGATGTCAAATGGCACATAACCATGTACGAGAACAATAAAAACATAGACAAACGTTTACTTGAACTGGCTAAACTTAACTTTAACACAGTCCAAGCCACGCTTCAGAAAGATCTAAGCGAAATTTCCAGGTGACAACCAAGAAATAAACCAATAAAAAGGATCCCTGACAATTGTAAAGTGAAATTAACATATATATTAAACATTTTGTTTCTTTCTGTCATATATATTCAGGTGGTGGAGGAATCTGGGACTAATGGAACATTTAAACTTCACAAGGGATCGACTGGCTGAAAGTTTTTTGTGCGCAGTTGGACTTGCTCATGAGCCTCAATATAGTTGTTTCAGAAAATGCCTCACTAAAATCACCACTATGATATTAATAATAGATGATGTTTATGATGTTTATGGTTCCTTAGAAGAGCTAGAGCAATTCACCGAAGCTGTTGATAGGTAAAGTACAAAAATTTTACCTATGTGCAGCATGCAGGATTAATACACATTCAGGCCATGTTTGTAAAGCATATATATCTAATGCAAATTATCTTAAATTCAGGTGGGATTCAAGCAAAATTCAGCAACTGCCAGAGTGCATGAAGATATGCTTCCAAGCTCTATATGATATTACCAATGAAATTGCTTATGACATCCAAGAGCTTAATGGTTGGCATGTCCAAGCATTACTTCATCTGAGGAAAGCGGTAATATATATATATATATATATATATAATTAATGCTTTCATCCATTTTGTTGTGTTTCATGTTTTGGATCTTACATTAGATCTTGTTTTCAGTGGGCAGGATTTTGTAAAGCACTATTTGTGGAAGCAAAGTGGTATAATGAAGGGTATACCCCTTCGCTTGAAGAGTATCTGACCAATGCATTAATTTCATCAGGAGGCATTGTGATTTCTGTCCACTCTATGCTTTCAATGGGGACTGATATAGCACAGGAAATGATAGATTTCTTGGGAAAAAATCAGGATCTTGTCTACAATATATCCATTATAACCCGACTTTGCAACGACTTGGGAACTTCAGTGGTAAATATTGTCTATTCTTTCAGGAAAAAAAAAAAAAAAACAGGTCAAGTTTCTTAATTTAATTTTTGGCTAAAGAAAAATTATTCAATGACTTTCCAATTACAGGCAGAGAAAGAGAGAGGGGATGCTCCATCATCAATCCTGTGCTACATGCGAGAAGTGAATGTTTCAGAGAAAGAAGCTCAGGAACATATTAAGGACATGATAACCAACACATGGAAGAAAATAAATGGCCAATGCTTTGGTAGTCAATCACCTTATAATTTGCTGCAATCCTTTGTGAAGGTTACCATTAATGTTGCACGCATGGTGCATTGCCTCTATCAATTTGGAGATGGGTTTGGCATTCAAGACCGAGAGACCCGAAGCCACATCAAGTCTCTTCTAATTGAGCCTTTCAAGCTTGATTAGACTGAAGTTTTGTTAAGACGACGTATATGAATGAAGAACTACAGTAAATAATAAGGAAAATATGAAAAACGCAGCCTCCAGAAGGACAAATAAACTTTACGAGCATGTGCTTCACAAGATTCCACGTATTTCACACCTTTTTTGAGGTGGAAATTGAATGTTCTCGCCTCTTTCTAAGTAAGGAGTTGATGAGTTGTCCTTCACTAGCTAGACCCACCAGTTACTAGACTAACTATTTGTAGAGCGTTCAACGAATCGTTCGTGAACAATTCGATTTTTGTTCGTTTATATTCGTTTATTAAGTTAAATAAACGATTATGAATACAATTTTAATGTTCGTTTATTAAACGAACCGAGTTCGAACAGATGTGTGTTCGGTTCGTTTATGTTCATGAACAAGCTCGTTTATGATTCGTTTCACGTTCGTTTATTAGTTTGTCTAAATCTCGTTTATGTTCGTTTATTGTTCGTTTATAATATAATTAATAATATTATTATTATTTGTATTTTATTTATTTATAATATAATTAATATTATTTAATAACTTAAATATAATAATTTAGTAATAAATTATATTATATTTTATTATTTTATATTTAATAATAATTTAAAATTGACTTGTTTTATATTTATTTGTTTGTTTATTATTCATGATTATATTTTTAATTGTTCGCGAACATGTTCGATTATATGTTCATGAACATGTTCATTTAATGTTCACGAACAAGTTCATTTAATTTAAATGAACTTGTTCGTGAACATTAAATGAACGAATACGAACACACTCAATTTTAAACGAACAGAGCTTGAACACAATTTGAAAATCCTTAACGAACACGAACTGAATACGAACAAGCTCAAAAATAAATAAACGAACACGAACAAAAGCTTGTTCGTTCAAGTTCGATTCATTTACAGCCTTAATTGTCTGTCAAATACTCTATATAGCAATTAGTGGAAAAGCATTTTGTTTACACCGAGCTAAAACAAGTGGTTTTGTTGAAAAGATGTAATATAAGGGTTTTTCTTTTTCTTCTTCTAGCATATGTTGCAATTTTTTTTTTAATAATCTGAAGAAGAGGAATCCAACCTTGATGTTGGAACAGGAGGAAGAGCATGCACCAGTCAAATTGAGCTAAAAGTTTTATTTATATTGCTATGTTGCAATCCTGATCCTTTTATTATCCATGCTTAATAATCCTTATTTTTTGCATAATCTCGCCCTAAACCCTTAAACATACATATTACAAGATTTATTAGAAATTAAACAGTTGAATTGCCCCCTTTAACCATTAATTAATCACTATTCATTGATAAGAGTAGGATCTTATAATAATGTATATGTATAGTGTATCTATGCTATATTTAAATCTATATTGAACTGATATCACAAATTAACTGGCACTAAATTAATAGATTAATTGACGAAAAAGATAAATTATTATGTAATAAAAATACATATTAATAAAAATTATAATGGTAATTTATTTTCTTTCAAGAGAGAAATTCAAATTTAAAATCTACTTCTTCCTATTTTTTTATTATAAATTTTTTTACCTGTTCTGGTTAAAAAAATTCAATATTTTTATCTCTTTAAGATAATTATAATTTTTTTAATTTTTATTTTTAAATAATAAAATTTTAATTTAATCCACATTTATGTGCATAAAATTAGTAATAATAAATTTCAGTAAACAATCAAAAATGTCAATTGGAAATTGTCTACAATAATGGCGTCCCAAGACCCTAAGTCCAAAGTAAGACTTGGTCCAATTATTCCAACTATTTCATATAAGTGATAAGAGCCCGCCCAACATGTTTTAGGGCTTGCTTAACATCAAGATTCCATTGTTTATAGTAGAAAGCCCAATTTGATGCAAATAAGAGACCGGTCCACGAAAATTAAGAAGAAGAAGATCCGTACAACCAAAGAACAGAACCGAGAGAGAGAGAGAGAGAGAGAGAGAGAGAGAGACATTAAACCTTTGTTTTGTATAGTTGAGAAAAGAGAGGGTAAGAGGCAACCCCCCTTCCAGAGCTTCTCCATTCTTCACTCTTTTCTTTTTGCCTATTATATTATTGTATTTTATTCTTTTTTATTCCAGCTTCATCAAATCGGGGGTTCCTCGTTATATATATATATATATATATATATATATATATATATATATATATACCTATTTATTTTTCTTTCCTATTTCCTATACAAATTCTTTAATTCATAAATAAATATTTATAGAGAGATTTTTGTTTTTGGAGGGACAAAGAAACAAAGGGAAAATGTCGAAGAAGAAAGTTTTCAGTGGCAACACTATGACTTTAAAAGATTTTCATGGCGGTTCAATCCCAACAGATCTCCCTCTCCCTTCTGCCCCTGGCGTGTAAGTTCCCAAATTTCAAATTCCATTTAATTTAATCCAATTTTCTCTTTTCTCTCTTTTTCTTTTGAATGTATACTTTTGGGTGTAATCCAAAATGTTAAATTTGGGTCGTTTTCTATTAGATCTGAAAGCCACTGGATCTGCAAGTGAAACCCTAGTTATTAATATTTTATTATTTTTGTTTTTATTGAATTTGATGGGTACAGAATTGTTAGGCCTACCGATCGTTCGGGTTATGATAGAGCAACATCGTGGGGAAACCCGATAGGCCGGCCTGATCACCGTGCCCGGCCCAATTCGTCTCCTGCAACTAGGCATTTTGATGATAAAACTCCATTTCTTACCAATTCAGTGCATATTGGTCGTAATTTCGATGAGGATGAAAGGAAGCCGTTAGATGGGGTTTCTGCCCCGCGTAGAACTATTAGCGATGAGAGTTTTCGGGTTCCAGCTAGTCGTCTGGAGCTGAAGCCAGAGTCTGCTTATTTAGGGAGGGTTTCAGGTCGATATGGGTCAGCTCCAGTCTCTCCGTTGTCGGGTGGAGCGGGGAATTCATACTCTAGTCGAGTGTCTGAGACTGCTCCTGTTGGTGCGAGCTCTCAGCGTTCAGGGGGGAATCATGGGCAGGGTGCTTCTGGGTCGTACCCAAATGCATGGGCAGCTAGGAAGGAGGTGTCAGTGACTGTTGCTGAGCCTGTACAATCTGTATGGTATGAACAAAGTGCTGTCTCGAAGTTGGCCAATGCTAGTGCACTTGAAAAGGTTTCCTCAGGTAGATGGCAGTCAAAGCAGTCTGTTCAATATCAGAAAGATGTTGATGTTAGTAAACATTCGGAAACAGAAAATGGCTTGCACTCCCAGGGTTATGATGATAAGACATACAGCAGAATGAATGCTGTGGCTGGGAGGGAATATTCTGATGTGACATCCGCAAGACATGTCGAAAGGGGTTTGAATATTGAAGATGGAATTCAGGGTGGTAGAAAGGCGTTGCCAGACTATGAGAGGAACCGTGGTCCTAATTATTTGGAAGTTAAAGAAAAGAAATCAGTAGTTTATGGTGAAGGAATTCAATCATCCTGTTCAGATGGCAAATTTGGTGGTTCTGAATTGCAGCCATCACTGACACCGTCAGAAGCATCTGAGCGGCCCAAGTTGAAGTTACTTCCTCACACTAAGCCATTGGATAATCTAGAATCACCTGATATTGATGCTAAGCAGGTATTGATGTGATGCCATAGTATTGAAGTTTGCATCCATTTAGTTCTCCCCTAATTTTGATAATTTTCTTGAAATAGGAGCACCAGCGGCTAAGTGAATCTGTTCTTAGCCATGCTGAAATTGGTAATGATTCATATGGACATGTGGATACTTCAAAACATGGTTCAGCTGGCAGTGAGAACAGGAACCAGACAGTGGAGCGTCCAAAGCTGAATTTAAAGCCACGTTCACAGCCCATTGAACAATTGGAGGGTAACATTGAGAAGGAAAGGTCAGTATGTGTCTAGACTTTAAATTAATGTTACTCTGTATGAGTGTCTTATACATGCCTATTCCTGTTATTATAAAATCATGAGACAGTTTTGAAATTTGAATATATTAAGTTTGCTTTGTATCATCATCTTTGGTAAGAGTAAATCAATGAGGGTGAGGGACAGAATTGTTGAGATATGTGAGTGACAAATATAATGCATTAGAAATTTGATGTCAAGAAATTTGTTTAGGGAGTATCTCTGAGCATCTCTGATTGCAGTTTTAGTTCTATAGCTATCAAAACATGTTTGTTTGTCCTGTTATGTTCTGTGTTTGGTTTTCCTCCTTTGCATTTTTTAAAATTTTTTTATTTATTTTGTGTTTGCTTTTTTGAATCCTTGTTGACTTGGCCATTTCCATTTCTTATTCCCTGTTCATTATGAATGCTAGTGTTGTCTTTATTTCCTTACACATTTGGAAAAAGCAAATTAATAAATTGGTGAGTTTGAAGGGGGTCAAATTAGAAGGTTATGTGGAATTATTTACACTCTAATTGATATATACTTATCGTTGAAAGGAAAAAACTTTTGAGAGCAACATTAAATTCTTTAATTTTGCAAAAGCAAAATTTTAGGTGATTTGTAAATTTTGAATGTAATAGTCTTTTAGGACTAAATAGGGAACTTTGAGCTTTAGCCATTAGATCATGATTTGAGGCAATAAATCAACTGTGAATCATTGAGTCACATTTAAGCTTTCTTATGAAGCAACTAAAGCACAATGGAAAGGTGAAAGAGTGACATCTATGATTTGCAATAGTTTTCTTAAATTTGTTTGTCACCTATTAACTTATTTCTTACTAGGTTAGATCTTGTGCATCTTACCTGGCTACAATGAGAGGTTACATATAATGGTGCTATATTTTATTTGCATGTCCTATCAACTTCTATAGTAATCTTGAATGGATGAGGGTGTTTTCTTTAGTTTATTTTCTGGAAAATCATCACTTTAGGTTTATGAGTAACTAATTAGCTAGGTATTACTGATGCAGAAATGGGTTGTTTGGCGGTGCTCGCCCACGAGAACTGGTGAGTCATGAGTGAATATCTTCTGCCTGCTTATTGGATTGTTTAATTATTTTGTTCTTTCATCACTTTGTTGATGTCAACATAATTTAATTTATTATTATAGCTTCACACTTATTATTATTATAACTTTTTTGTGATTTTCATAATAACAGCTGATAGTATTGCTATTCTGCTTTCTCAGGTTCTGAAGGAGAGAGGGATTGATGATAGCAACCATGAGCCAGGCCAACATCCTGATAGGTAGTCAGTTCTTGTATTTCATACCATTCTAGGACATTTTGCCCTTTTTTCTTATTGGGTTTGTTCACCAATTGGCTAAAGACTTAATGTACCATGTCGTTATTAATCTGTATGTTATGTGAAGGGTCAAACATAATGTTCAGAGGAGTGAAAAAGTTGCTGAGCAAGCAGCTCCTCGCCATGGTGAAAGAGTTGAGAATCCTCCTGTTGATCAGAGAGCTGGAAGAAAATCTGAGAGGAATCATCGTGTTGACAATGAAAGAGTTGATATGCAGATAAGGAATTGGCGTAATGAAAATCGGCGGAATGGCAGGGAAACTGACAAGCAGCAGCAGCAGCAGCAGGAGAGGCAGCCTTCACCTAAGACCTGGCGTAAGCCTGCTGAGCAGCCTAAACCAGTCTCTCCTGAAGCTGCTGGTGTGCGCTATGGAAAAGCAGCATCAGCGGTGGAGCTTGCTCAAGCCTTTTCCAAATCATTCTCAGATCAGAAAAGAGATGATCGATATGCTGGGCAAAGGGGTCTTCCTGGCCCTGCCCAAATGCCTTTTTCTCGGTTGATGGGTCCAACTTCAAGACCTCAGATAAATGGCTACTAAATTTTGAGAGGCTGATTGCCGTCTTACCAGTGAGCTGATTGTGTTACTGGTAATTGGTTTTATGCAATCAGTAATTATAATTGTGCTGTATGACCTCATGAGTTCATGCAATTGATTTTTTTTTTTTTTTTTTTCATTTAAAAGAATTTTTCAGGAGAACAATTGGCATACCAAATCGATAGCTATGTCTTTTTATTTATTTATTTATTTATGATTCTCAAATTTTGCTAGTTTTTCTTCAATACTCAGTTGCCTAACCAAACTGAAATAGCTGTTGTATGCATAAGCATTCCTGAAGAATAATTCCAGACTGCTATGCAGGTAGTTTATAATTTCTTTTATAGTATATATCTGAATATCGATTAATTGACTTCTTGCGTGTGTATCTTTGAGACTAAAATTTCTCATTGCTCAATGGAGCCTACTTATTCGTCTTTTCGGCTAAGCGGTTTCGGCTATGGGTCGGGGTCTCTACCTTTAGGTTTGGGCTTTTTTTTCTTCTTTCTTTTCTTTGCCGCAACCAAAATCTGGGACTTTATCCAAATCCAGCCTCCGCAGTCTGCTCTACTAAGGAGTTTTTCCTCTCTCAGGCTTAATGGAAACTGGCGCCACGAGTAACGGAAAAAGGCCGAACTTCATCCTTTGTTTGGTCAATAAGAATTATTACATGTATAAAAAAGAAGTCTCGAAAAACGTGCATCTTAAAAAATACTAATACTTGTTTTCAAGCTCGAGTTTCACATTTTCCCCTTACATTTCTATTTTCTAGAATGATTTTTGCAATTAAGTATTTCAGCTTACATTGTTTAAGTTTGACAATGTCATAGGAGGAAAGGAAGTCCTTCCTCTCTCTTTCACGGTTTCAATTTCCTTTTTCTTGTGGAAACCAAATTTGATGTCCATTTTTCAATGTAATGCATGTAACTAATATAAAAAAAAACAACATTACCAATCAAACCAATTGCCGATTTGTCGGATTTTTGTTTTGATACTGTTTTTTAAGGGTGTAAATTCGCAAAAACAAGCGTGTATTTGGTAATTACAGGTACCAACTGTAAAAGTTCCATTGTTTCAAAATTGCCTCGTTGCTTCTGATTCCCTCCCCTCCTTTGTCTATCCAATCTCTAGTCTCTCAACTAACAGACCTTCCTTGTCTCATTTTCATATACTCAATTGTCCATTGACCAACCAACACCACACCAGCTTCTTCATACAAACAACTTTTCTACACTATTTCTTTCTTTCTTTCCCTTCTCTCTTTGCATCACTCCTCATGTCCTTTTTTCTCCTCTTTTGGCTCAATCCCATTAAGTGCATCCCTTTTGAAACACAGAATCTTTCTTTTCTAAGCTCCATAAACCTGTTTTGCTCTAGTGGGATTTCCAGTTTTCACTTTAGTTTTATCTGAACAATGCAAGTCTGCTGTGATCTTGAAGTGGATGTCAATGGTGAAGAGGCTTTCATGGTAGACAAGGTAAATAGTGTTACTGTTTACAATCAATTCTTTATCTTTCTTGTTTCTTGTGGGGGATATAATGATATTTACTACTGTAGTTTGTTCACTTCACTTCGATTTTTCTGGGTAGAGTAAATCATATATATTATTGTAGATACTTAATTTCGGTTACTAATATTTTATCTTTTCTTAGAAAAAAATAAAGTTGTTTTACAGGAAATTATAATTCCGCGTAAAATAATAAAAATATTTCAAAACAAGTAATAAAGTCGTTTCACAGAGGTTGCTTCACTCGAAATTCTTTCAAAGGAACAGCTCTTGTTCAAAACAGCTTCTGTTCGGAACAACTTCCGTTCGGAACAGCTCTTATTCATAACAGCTTCTATTCATAACAGCTCTTGTTCGGAACAGCTTCTGTTTGGAACAATTCTTGTCCATAACAGCTTCTGTTTAGAACAACTCTTATTCAAAACAACTATTGTTTAGAACAGCTCCTATTCGGAACAGCTCTCGTTCGGAACAGCTCTTGTTTGGAACAACTCATGTTCAAAATAGCTCCTGTTTGAAAACAACACCTTCATGGAATAAATCATTTACAGAACGACACTCTCATGGAAACGGACCTTTACCAAGAAGTGTTCTACAGAAGACGTTCCACTTGATACTACTTCACCGAAGCAGAAGAAGTGAAAATAACCCCGGAATATGGCAAGGTTTTTGGGTTAATTTCACTATTGGAATGTTCCGGAGAGCTTGACTTGGTGGATCAGACATGGAGATAATTAAAAAGTCTCCTCTTAATCTTTTCCTGAAGTATGAGTGCTTCTCCGTTTCTTTCAGAACAAATAGTGAACTCTTGTTCACTATTCACTATTACCAACAACAATCTAAACTCCCATCAAATAAAGTATTAATGCCTTAGTAACTGACACTTTTATTATTATTCTTATTCAATGCTTATGATATGTAACTCCTATTCTTGACATATAGGAGCTCTCACAACTGATTTGAGGATTTTTTGGGCATTTGGACAAATTCTCTCTAAAGTTCTCTTTGCAATTCTCTCTTCAACCATACTCAGCCTTGCTCTGTCATCTCTCCACTTCCTCCCACTTACTTACCACCACCTGCCGCTGCGCTCAACATTTCAAGGTCTGCTCCAGTCTTCCTCTCCACCGTCTTCTGGCAATATCTCGTTCTATTTGTTTGCAACGCTTTCTTTCCCTACCAAAGAACCCTCTACAATTATCATTTAATGATATTTCTGTTTCATTCTCTATGATCTTTTGCATTCAGTTGTAGTCAATGTGTTGCTACTATGTGTACTCTCTTTTACGAGTCTTTTCTGATTCTTCTGGTTTTTGTAATCTATTCCTTTCACCAAGGATCTTGGCCCCTCCCTCCACTAGATTACAGAAGAAACAGGACCACTCTTAAATTTATTGTTTACATCAACCTCTCACCACAATTTCCTAAGAATGCAAGATTCTTTCATTTTCTTGTTTTGGTTTAATTAATACTATTTGATTCATTTATAGCTTTTTGTTGAGTTGGTAACCGCTTGGCCATTTGGTGTAAAATGAACTAAATATCATAAAATGTTTCTTCCTTTCATTAAATCCTAGCATGTGCTATAATTCCTCTTCAATTTATTTATTCATGCAGAGGACTCTTGCATCTTTCTCTGGTAGATTCAGCAAATTGTTTGGTTATTCGATGGATGTTACCAGGAACCTGAAAGTGGTATTTCATGGCTTTCCTGGGGGAGCTGAGGGTTTTGAGCTCGTGGCAAGGTTTTGCTATAACAAGGGAAGAACTGAGATAACTCCCGCCATTGTAGTCCTACTAAATTGCGCTGCGCAATTAATGGAGATGGTAAGTAATGGCCCCAGGCCTAGCTTGTTAAACCAAACAAAAAAGTCTCTAGATGGTATCAGTTTCTGGACCTGGTCTGAGCTCCTTGTAGCTTTGAAAGAGTGCCAAGATTTACTTTCTGCTTCAAATTCTTCGCTAATACTTGATAAGATCCTTGATTGTGTTATAGGAAGGCTTGGCTCTCCTATTGTTGCAAGCCCATACACATCTTCTTCAGAAAACTCCAGCTTCCAGTGTTCCTGTGATACAATGAGCAGCTATAGTATCAGAAACAATTTCTCTCAAATATCATGGTGGTTTGAGGATCTTTTGTTTTTGAACATTGATTTGATTGACAAGGTAATAAGAATGATGATATGCCAGCATTTCGATTATGCTACAGTTAGTAAGTTCCTCTTCTGTTATCAAAGATCGAGACTTATTAGTGCCACCCCAACTGAGAAGTGCAAAATCACAGAGGCCATAATCAATCTGCTCTCTTTGCTTGATAGGAGCTCCCTTACTTGCAAGTTCTTATTTGATATATTTCGAGTGGCTTCAAGCTTGAAAATTAGGAAACATTGCAAATCCATTTTGGAAAATCTTATTGGTTCAAAACTGGATCAAGCAACTATAGATTTTCTGCTTGTCCCATCCCCACACAGGAAAGGTTATATGTATGATGTGAATCTGGTTCTGAGGCTGGTAAAAGAATTTTGCAATGAAGGAAGTTGTTGCGTATCCCCCGTGCGTTTAAGAAAAGTTGCTAGCTTAGTTGACTCATACCTTGTGGAAGTGGCAGCAGATTCCCACCTGAAACCTTCAAAGTTTGCAGCATTAGTCATGCTGCTCCCAGATAGTACAAGAGAATCCCATGATAGGCTTTTTCATGCCATGGACATTTATCTAGAGGTATTGCTATGGACTTATAAATATTTACCTGTGTTATAAATGCCATTAATTGGTTTGCAAAAAAATTTAGAGCAAACCTGATTCTCAATGTTTCTTAGAATTCAAGTACTGATGCTGGTAGGGTGTAGTCTTTATGTGATGTAATGGCAGTAGTAAGTGGCAGACCTTTTGCTAGCGCTCAATCACTTCAGGTTTCTAAAATTTTAGGAAAATTCATTGAATATACAAATGAAAAGGGCAAAACTGAAGACCTAACAATACTGGACACGACACGATTACACGACACGACACGAAAAAATAAAACAAACACGACATGAATACACGAATGTCTCAAAATCTATATAATACGAATTATTAACTTATCAAAGTTTATATAAATATAAAATACCTTAAACACGATTATGACACGACAAAATACACGAACACGACACGGATACACGAATTGCCAAGTCTAATTATAGCCAGTTCTCTACATGCTAATTCTAACTTGATTGCTCATACTGGAATGAGATCACTTATTAGGATCAATGCCAATCCAAAAACTAAAATTTCTTGACTGATGAAATTTCTGAACAGGTTCATGGTGGACTATTTGAAGCAGAGAAAATGAGAATCTGCAGTGCACTTAACTACGCAAAGCTCTCGACAGATGCATTGAGACACTTAGCTCGGAACTCGAAATTTCCATCAAGAATAGCAATACAAGCCTTCATTAATCAGCAGTCCAAGCTTGAAAATTTATTTGAGGGCCAAAAACACCTCGACACCTTTAGTGGTTCCATCTCTGCCGAGGAAAGTATCAATGAGAAAGAGAATTCTGATCAAATCCTTCTGTATGCAAAAAGAGTCGACCTTCCCAGGAAAGCTGAGCCGCTTGATGTACAGCTGCCAGGAATGCAATCCAAAGTAACAGAACTGGAGAAGTTCTAATGGGATAATGCAGACTCAAACAGGAAATATTCCAAGAACAAGATTATCCAGTGTTGGTAATAATGCTAGATGCTTACCAAAACTTTGTTCTTGAAAGATAGTTTTGCTTCTGAAGTCTTTATAGTTTTTTCCCCTACATTGTCTTTGAAAATATTGTATAGGATGAAGCCAATTAATGTAAATGCAAATTATTTTTGTTTGAAATTTTGTAAAGAATGACCAATTGATAGCAAGTATTCAATAGATTTGGGATTTGAGATATCTCCTCTGGTTTTACTTCATTCTAGAAGAACTGTAGAAGCCTGAGTAGGAAACTGGTTTGCACTTCGCTTACTGATAAAAGCATATTAGATGGAAGGCTGAGGATCTTAACTGCATTTGTACTTTTATGATTTTCAATGAGGAGGCCTTAGCGTCATTTCCAAATTAAGATTTTCCTTACTTGGAACTTTGCTCTTTTGACATGATTAAAATGAAATACACAAAGAAGTCAAAGAAAGTTCCAAGTTCCAAACTGATGGCCTAGTTTTTTTTTTTTTTTTTTTTACAATGGAGAAGCCGTAGTTTGGGGATAAAAAAAAGGGTTGCAGATGCTGGGATTTAGATCCTAGACTTGTTAGATGTCACCTCTTAAGAGTAACTGCGTGAATCAACTGAGCTAGGCTCTTGATTCGTCTAAAATAGTTTGTTGAATGTCAATGAAAAGTACTAAAAAAAAAGCAGTCATTGTTCATGTAAAAGATAAATGACAGACAAAAAAAAAAAAAAAAAAAACTGCAGCCAAACTACAGTAGAAGGTGCTACTGCAATAGACACAGGTATCTACCTTAAATTTGAGGAAAAGTGCTTAGACGATCAAATTGGTCGGAATTGAAGGTTACAAATGAAAGATAAGTACTGAATATGGGTAATGGAAAGGCTACTTGGAAGAAAAACTAATAAAAAAGTCAATTTGAAAGAAAATCGAGAATTAGGGTTTTTGGTGGATTTCGGTGAAATTTGGAAGAATTACAAAAAATGGCCCGATTCGGTAGGACTAAAGCCTCTAATTGATGAAGAGTGATTAAAAAAGGGTAGCCTAAGGCTCAGTTTGAAGAATTCTAAAAATCAGACTTGTTTTGAGCAAAATCGGGTTTCGGAGGCAAAAAGACAAAATTGAAAAATTTGGGAAAACTAGCAAATGAACTCCAAAAATTCTGAAAATTTGCAAATCTCATTCTTAAATCATTTCGAAGAGATTGGAGAAAGAAAATCTTGATTCGGAGTTCGTTTGCAAAATGACCATATCCCGAGTCCCCTATGCAGAAATTCAACAGGATAAATCCCAGAAAAATAGTAAACGAGTACCAAAAATTTTGAAAATTTACAGATCTCATTTTTAAATTATTTGGAAGAGATTTGAGAAAGAAAATCTTGACTTATTAGATGTCACCTTTTAAGAGTAACTGCATGAATCAATTGAGCTAGGCTCTTGATTCGCCTAAAATAGTTTGTTGAATGTCAATGAAAAGTACTAAAAAAAAAAGCAATCATTGTTCATGTAAAAGATAAATGACAGACACAAAAAAAAAAAAAAAAAACTGCAGCCAAACTACAGTAGAAGGTGCTACTGCAATAGACACAGGTATCTACCTTAAATTTTCACCATGACCTAAAGTCTAAAGTGGAAAACTTTTGCACATTAATCTTGAGATTTCAAGTTTTAATAACATGGTTCTGTTTTTTCCTTGGAGAATGAGAACTAAATAATGAACTAATGATTAACGATGAATAAGGACATCAAAGGAAGGACAAATTACATGGCACTCCCAAGAAAAAGAAAAATGTCATGTTTTTTTTTTTGGAAAGTACAACAATTTTAATGAACCATGGTTTGTGTGAGCCATAAATGCCAAGGGTTTGGTTTGGACCAACATCCTTGAAAGAGACACTGCTGCTACTCTCTTAGATACAATCCCCAACAACTTTGATATTACTGATTTTTTTTTTTTGGGATTTGAAAGTGTTCTAAAGGCATTTTTTTAAGGTTAATTAATATATTATTTATAATAATAGTATTGTATTAATTACAAAAGTTAACAATTTTATTTATTATTTTCAATACATTCAGTGAAGATATTACCATATTTAGTAACTTTAAAAAATACCTTAAGGATACTATATAATAACTTTAAAAAATACCTTAAAAATAAAATCTTTTTTGTTTTTAGTCCACCAATTTGTGGGATGCTGAGACATTAATGAATGCCAAGTCATGAACAAAGCCTTCTATTCTAACCAAGGTAAAATTTGGTCTTTTACTCATGGGCTCAAACGGGTAATTAAGTGAAAGATGGGCTAATTTGGAGTCTTTGTTAACATTGGGAGTAGAAGCCAGGCTTTAATGGGCTGTGAGTAGCCCATATTGGCCTTTTGAGTCGGTGTCTAATTATCAATGGGCTATCCTCTTCGAGCCAAATTAAAGACGGCGCCGTTGCCGGGTCTCTACGGAACCTAAGTACGGCTTCGTCGTCATCATCAACACTTCTTTTCTAAATAGAAAAGTCTACGGACTATGTATCTTTGCTTCCTCTCTCTGCAATAAATCTACCCAAACAATCGAAATTAAAGAAACCCCCCGCCAAAAAAAAGAAAAAAAAAGAGAACAAGAATGATCAGAGGCTGAGAGAAAAAAATTCTTTTTATATTTTTTAAATTTTGATTTTGTTTTAAATAAAAAAGGAGATGTTGGAGAAGATCGGATTGCCTGCAAAGCCATCTATGAGAGGAAATAATTGGGTGGTTGATGCTTCACATTGCCAAGGATGTTCTTCTCAGTTCACCTTCATCAATCGCAAGGTTTTAGTTTTGATCCCTTGATCTTCTTATGGATTCTTGTCTTTTCTTCTCTCTAATTCAATACCCATATCTCAAAATTTGTTATTTTTATTTTCCAAATATGTGGGTTGGTTCTGATTTTACTCGAAATTTTAGTAATTTTGTTTACTTCAAGAATTTCTGGGATATTGAATGATTGTATTGGATCATTGGAATTTTAGATTCTTTGTTGGTAAACTTATTGATGCTCTATGATAGTTAAATTTCAAATTTGATTTTCATTAGGATCCTACTTTAGGGAAGCAAGATGTATAATCTTTTTTTTTTGGGTGATATATTTTTTTCTTGTTATTGATGTTCTTTTACTCTGGATTATCAGCATCACTGCCGAAGGTGTGGGGGCATATTTTGCAATAGTTGCACACAGCAAAGAATGGTTTTGCGTGGACAGGGTGATTCGCCTGTGCGTATTTGTGAACCTTGTAAAAAGCTAGAAGAGGCAGCCCGATTTGAGTTGCGCCATGGATACAAAAGTAGAGCTTGGAGAGGTATCTTTTTTTTTTGGTTATTACCTAAAGTCCATTCATTTTTCTCTGTGGAGTGCATTTAGTCACTGATACTAATGTCTCACTTTGTTTCATTTCGTATACATGGATTAGTATTAGAAAGCTGAGTTTCAGGTTTACTAAGTTTCTCTCCTCCTTGTAAAACTAATTTATGTTTAAAATTTGTAGATATAAGTTTGTATATGGTTCACTTGTTTGTTTGCTCATGTATGTTAGTTATAACTATGAAACCCCAGAGGATTTACCTTCAATATTAAATGGTTTAGCTGTTTTGTGCAGGTAGTTCGAAACCAGCTGTAAAAGATGAGGATGACATTTTGAACCAGATTCTAGGGGCTGACAGAAAGGAATCCTCTTCATCAGGAGTAGCTTCCAACAATGACATGACTCCTAGTGTTCAAAGGGCAACTAGCAGTGCTACATGTTCGAATGTTCAAGTAGTTGTCAGTCATGATGGGGGAGGAAAAATACATAGAAGTCAGTCTGTGGATCAGTCTATGCAGAACGATATGGCATCATCCAGTCCTGAGAAATTGCGCCAGCAAGCCTTGGATGAAAAAAAGAAGTATAAAATTCTAAAAGGAGAAGGGAAAGCTGAGGAAGCTCTAAGAGCCTTTAAGAGAGGGAAGGAGCTAGAGAGACAGGCTGAGTCTTTGGAGATATATATAAGAAAAAACCGTAAAAAAAGTTTTTCATCCGGCAACATGTCCGCGATCCTGAATAAAGATGTCCCTGAAGAATCTGGCAGAAAAAACAAGGTCCCTCATCCAGTGGCTAGGGATAAGGATGACCTGGCTGCTGAACTCAGGGAATTGGGATGGTCTGATATGGATCTACATGACAGTAAAAAATCCACAAATATGAGTTTGGATGGTGAATTCTCTTCTCTTCTTGGAGAAATACCGAAGAAGATTAACGCTCATGGCACTGACAAGACCCAGGTTGTTGCTATTAAGAAAAAGGCTCTTATGTTGAAGCGTGAAGGGAGGCTTGCAGAAGCGAAGGAAGAACTGAAGAGAGCGAAAGTCTTAGAGAAGCAACTTGAAGAACAAGAACTTTTGGCTGGTGCTGAAGATTCTGATGATGAGCTATCTGCAATAATCCATAGTATGGACAACGATAAACAAGATGAAATGTTAATGCAGTATGAACCTACGCAAAGCCTTGGCTTTGATTACCTTGCGGGAACTGCTGATGATCTTGGTATTGATAGCAATTTTGAAGTAACTGATCAGGATATGGAGGATCCAGAAATAGCTGCTACTCTGAAATCACTAGGTTGGGCTGAGGATTCTAATCCTACTGAAGATGTTATGGCTCAGTCTGCTCCTGTTAACAGGGAGGCACTATTAAATGAAATTCTTTCACTAAAGAGAGAGGCTCTTAGTCAAAAGCGGGCAGGTAACGTTGCGGAGGCAATGGCTCAGTTAAAGAAGGCAAAGTTACTTGAGAAGGACCTTGAAAGCTTCGATTCTCAGCCGGAGAATTTTGCAGTTAATCGAAATATCCCAGTTCCTCACACTGCTGATATATCAATGAAGTCAGTTAAGTTCGGTGATGAAAATGTTAATGCTATGAAAGATGTGGATCTGAAACCTGCACCAAAGAGTAGATTGATGATTCAGAAAGAGCTTCTGGGTTTGAAGAAGAAAGCCCTTGCTTTGAGAAGGGAAGGAAGATTGGATGAAGCAGATGAAGAATTGCAGAAAGGTAAGATTCTTGAGCACCAGCTTGAGGAAATGGAGAATACTTCCAACACGAAGGCTGCACAGGCAACTATTTGCAGTAAGGGGAAGGATTTGAAACACGAGCATCCTAATGTATCAGAAATTCTGCCAGTTGAAGATGTTTCAGATCAAGACATGCATGATCCAACATACCTTTCAATCCTAAGGAACTTAGGTTGGAATGACAATGATGATGAGCTTTCAAACTCTTTGCCGAAACATTCTAAACAAAAAGATTCTGAGAAAATTATTGAATCTTCTTTGACTTATGCCCCTCCTAAAATCCCAACTAAGGCATCAAGAAGAACTAAAGCTGAAATGCAGAGGGAGCTATTAGGCTTGAAAAGGAAAGCTCTTTCTCTGAGGCGCCAAGGAAATACTGATGAGGCAGAGGAAGTGCTTGAAACAGCAAAAGCATTAGAGGCTGAGATGGCAGAGATGGAGGCACCAAAGAAAGTGGTTGAATCAAAGTTTCCAGAAGAAAAAGGCACTATACCTCCCCTTAAAGGTGCTGTGGAAGAAGAAGATGAAGAGAATGTTACAGAGAATGATATGACTGATCCAGTTATGCTCTCAGTGCTAAAGAATTTGGGTTGGAAGGATGAAGAACTTGAACCTGTAACTGTGCAAGAAGAGTACTCTAAAAATCTTGCCCATGATTCTTTACATTCTGGCCATCCATCCAGCACTCAACCCTCTTCAGGCATTTCAGTTTCACCACCAAGAAGTAAAGGGGAAATCCAAAGAGAACTTCTGGGTTTGAAAAGAAAGGCTCTTGCCCTTAGACGAAATGGGCAAGCTGAAGAAGCTGAGGAATTGTTGCAAAGGACAAAGGTACTGGAAGCCGAAATGGCAGAATTGGAAGCTCCGAAAGGTGAGCTTGTGCTTGATTCGTCCAAGGACAGTAAATCTGGGAACTTTGAATCATTTTCTAACCATGAAGTGATCGTAAAGAAAGGGCCAGTTGCAGTGGTGGTGGGACCAAGTGAAACAGTTGTACAACCATCAATGGGTTTAGGAAGAATGGAGAGTGATACATATAATCCTACCCTGAGGAATTCCGATATGTTATTTCCTGCAACCTCCAGGCCACTAGTAGACAACCAATCCTCAGTGGAAAAATTGGATCCCTTAGGTGCAATGGGACTTTTAGGTGGTGATGGAAAAGTTGAAACAACCAGGTTTATCCCTCCATCTGACCAGTCTGCAAACATAGTGGATCTTTTGACTGGCAATGACCTGACAAGTTCACAGATACCACCGAAATTGGAAGTGAAAGTTGATTTTGAATCCAACTTCTCTTCTCTTGCTAGACCCAATGTTCAGTTGGCTTCCAAGAAGATCTTATAACCAAGGATGAAGATACCACTGGAAAAAGTAGAGTGGTTAATGGAGAGCAGAAGTCATATTTGTTTGATGTGAGTTCAGTTCAGGGATTTACTTCTCAGAACAGCCAAGATTCACTTAGGCAAACAGTTTTGTCTCACAAGAAGAAGGCACTTGCTTTGAAGAGAGATGGAAAACTGGCAGAAGCTCGGGAAGAACTTCGGCAGGCAAAGCTGTTGGAGAAGAATCTGGCAGAAGATGGCACTCCCACAAAATTTGGTGCTATTAATGTGTCAACATCTGCATCCACTGTTCGCTCTGATGCAGCAAAGGAGCAGGGTGCATCAAGTTTGGCTCCAAAACCACTGTCTGGTCGTGATCGCTTCAAGTTGCAACAGGAATCCCTCAGTCATAAGCGCCAGGCTTTGAAGCTGCGAAGAGAAGGTCGGATGCAAGAAGCAGAAGCTGAGTTTGAATTAGCCAAGTCTCTTGAAGCCCAGTTGGAAGAGTTGGCTGCTCATGATTCAACAAAGTCTTCTAGCATTGGGGCAGAACCAGTAGATGATGTAGGTGTTGAAGATCTTCTCGATCCTCAACTTTTGTCTGCCCTGAAAGCAATTGGATTGGACGATTCTAGTGTCGTGGCTCGTGGCCCAGAAAGACCAGAGCTCGTAAAACCCCATGCTGCCAAAAGTGAAAATGTTGACCAAGAGAGAATCCAATTGGAAGAGCGGATTAAGGCAGAAAAGGTAAAGGCAGTAAACTTGAAAAGGTCAGGCAAACAAGCTGAGGCTTTGGATGCACTTCGGAGGGCCAAAATGCTGGAGAAAAAGCTGAATTCCTTGTCCTCATAATAATAAATCATATAAAATTCCATTTTCAGCTCGGAAAATCTTCTATGGCTGGATTTTGAGGTACATAGCATTTGAGGTCACCATGTGAAATAACTCAAAAGCAAAATAGTTAAGATGATTTATTTTCATCTCACGTGTATGCTAAATTTCCATCATAGATTCTTTGATGGCAAAAATATCTTCATTTATATTTGGGTTAATATATAAATTAATTCCAATACTTTAGGCCTTTTGTCTGTTTGGTATCTGAAGAATTTTTTTTTGTCACTTTGGTACTCGAACTTTCATTTTGTCAATCACATTGACCTTTTGTTCTAACACCGTTAGTTAAAAGTTGATTAGGCAAAAAAAACTCAATCAGAGCCTGACACGTGACAAAACTGTCACATCATTAGTGCCATTTCAAAAAAATTCAAAAAATTCAAAAAAAATTCAAAAATTATAAAAAATCAAAATTTAAAATTTAAAAATCTCATTTTTTTAAAAAATTATAAAATAAAAATAAAAAACCAAAATTCAAAATAAATTATAAAAATTGAAAACTTTATATATATATATTTAAAAATCTCTAAAAAATTAAAAAATAAGAAAAAGAAATCTGAATATTTTTAATAAAAATGAAAAAAAAATCTATTTTTAAACTTTAAAATTCTATTTTTTTTTTAATTTCGAATTTTCATATATATTATAAAAATCAAAAATCAAAAATCAAAATAAATTATAAAATTGAAATTTTATATATATATTTAAAAATCTGTAAAAAAAAATAAAAATAAGAAAAAAAATCTGAATATTTTTAATAAAAATGAAAAATAAAAGTTTCTATTTTTAAATTTCTATTTTTTTTTTAATTTCGAATTTTCATATATATATATATTTTTTTAATTTGAAATTTCTATATTTTAAAAAATTATTTTTTATTTTTCTTTTTAATTTTGAATTTTTTAGATTTATCTTTTGATTTTTTATAATTTTATAATTTCTAAATTTTTTTAAAAATTTAAAAATTTTGATTTTTTAAAAAAAAAAATCAGTTTTTTATTTTGATTTTTATAATTTTTTTTGATTTTTTTGATTTTTTTTTTAAAAAAAAATGTGATTTTCAAATATTTAATTTTGATTTTTTTAAAAAAAAAAAAAAAAAAATTTGGGATATTTTTTGAATTTTTTTGAATTTTTTCTATACGATGAGGTGGCACTAATGATGTGGTAGTTTTGCCACGTGTCAGCCTCTGATTGGTTGTTTTTTACCTAGTCAGCTATTAATTAATGGTGTTAGGGCAAATGGCTAATATAATTGACGGAATGAAAGTTCAAGTATCAAACGGACAAAAGGCTTAAAGTAGGGTTAATTTATATATTAACCCTTTATATTTTTGCAGATCATTTGTTACAAAAGAATGAACATGTTGATTTATAAATGGATCTGTTCATTTGTCTCTGTTTCTGTTAAATTTGTTCTTGTTTTCTCTGTATTGTTCAAGAAAAGAGATGTAAGGTTTAAAATTTCCAGCAATGCAATAATCATAATGAAGGATCAGAAAGGATGAATTCTTTTAACTCGACCAATTTGTCCCTGTACACTGATTTTGGTTTTAAATGGGAAATGAAACTGCTACAATAGTTTAACAATTTGAGTTTGTATCAAACTATACCCCTTATAATCCCAAGTTGTCATCTATGTTATCAAGCTTTTCCTTGAGTTCTTTTTGGAACTCTCTTTAACTCGTCCTGAATTACAAGTGAAAGGTGATCAGTGCATGGAAATCAAAGTTCATCTAATAAAGCTCTTAAAATTTGGTAGCTTTCATACCAATGAAGTTCCTAAATCATTTTGAAGTCGAAAAATAACAGTTGACCAATATAATAAAATCAGGATAGCTTTCTAGGAATTCTAATTCCTTCTCGTTTATCTGATTTGCGACAAATAGAACTGCTTGAATTGCTTTTAGAGGGCCTGTTATTGATATCCAGGCATTTTTCATGTATTCTTCCAAAGTTGGTGTATATCCACTGTGGTACCATCTTGCCTCCAACAAGTAGGATCTTAGTAAATCAACCCACTGAAGCCATAAGCAGATCAGAAGAGTTCTTATGAAAATTTATCACAACGTCTTCAATCCGAAACACAGAAGAATTATCAGATGAAATTTATCAGAGAGAAGATACATTACCGCCTTTTTAAGATTCAACACAAGTACAACATCATGGCCCTGCTCCTTGAAAATGTCGTAAGCCATCTCATTAACTGTGTTGTAAAGTTGTTCCATTGCCTTAATATCCCACCTGAAACATGTCGAAAAGAGAAAGAAGTCAATTAATCCTCTCTTGGAAAGTAATAAGGCATGTGCTAGAGATGCCTGCAGAACATTTTTCGCCAACCTCTCAACGGCATCAGTGAAGAGCTCAAGTTCATATCCAAGGTACCATGGACGTCATAAATATCATCTATCACTGTGATTAGTGCAATGGCCTTTGTAAGAATTTTTCCGGTAGCTTCCAAACTGAGGCTTGAAAGCAATCCCCACTGTCCATAAGAAGGATCCTACTAATGGTGATTTTAGCACGAGAATACTATATCAATGTTGTTAATTACAAAGTACTGTTGAACAGTAATATATATTGAGGGCCCAGGGCTGCAAACTGATTCCAGAATTCTGGAACGATATAACTATGTAATTGCATCAATATCTTTGTTTATCGTGATTTGTGGAGGTTTGTTCATTTAGAGTTCCGATAATTAATTCCAACAAGGTCTCTCACGAAAGTCCAGGGCATTTTTTTCCACTTAAGTTTGAGAAACTTGTTCGGTCCTTGTCAAGCAAAGACAGACCGGTGAAGCTATAAATATTTGATATTTGTTCTTCCGAAGAAGTTATCAAACATAATCTGTCATTAGTGAATGTAGTCTAGCTGCTGTTGAGGATATAAGCCAAACCTGTTATGGCAATTAGTACATTAAAATGAAGACTGGCCATTGCCATTCTAAAAAACTTCAATGATATTATCGTGTCATATATTGATATATTTATCACAATTTCTCTTGTCGGGTGTTGCAGTTTGGTGATTGTTCCAAAACTCTTGGTATCGTATGGAATCCTTGAACTTACCATCTTTTTTACGTGGCATCTCACGTTGTCTCTTTGCATGGAAACATTGTTATATTTGTTAATTTGTTATCTTCTCGTAATTCGAAAGTGAATCCCTTACAGCATGAAAGCCAAAGAGGAAATTGCAAGAAACTGTGTGCAAAAGATTAACCCAATTAGCTCCTTCAATGGAACCAATAAGTCACTAAAAAGTGCAAATACATGAATCAGTTCACTGATTATTTGAAGACGGTCGGTGTTGCAAATTTTGGGGAACCCGCACACCCCCCTCCATTTATAAAAAAAAAAATCCCTTTTTAATTCCATGATAATTAATGTGGTATATGATTATTTCAAAAATGTTTTAAAAATGAAATTTCCGAATTTATTTATACATTAAATGGTTTTGTGATATGGATTAAGTATACATAAAAAAAATATGACAGCTTTCATCATTTAAATATTGATCAAATTTTGCGTATAATTTTTTTGGAATAATTAAATATTATTTTTTGATTGATTGTTCATATATATTGTTAAATTTTTATTGAATTTTATCATCAAGTTGTTGATTTTAATTTTTATATTTATTTTTAATAGAGAATCTACACACTTAATTTGTTGGAGAAATAGTACTAAAAGAAAGGTAGAAGAAGAAAGTATAAAGGTAGTAGAAAAGAGGGGGGGAGGGAAAGAACTGAATTGATGTGCTAATTTAGAAGGAATAACCCAGAGAGAGAAAGGTTGATCTCTTGGATAACATTCCAGGCTAATTTAGAAAAAAAAAAATAATAATAAAGAGGGCTAGAAGTAGACCTGCTCACGGGCCGGGCAGCCCGCCCGGCCCGGCTCGTATCGGGCCGGGCCTGGGCAGGAGTTTTAATGTTCCGGGCCGGCCCGGCCCGGAACAGTAAAATTTAATATAATATTATTATTTTATTTAATTTTAATTATAAAAAAATAAAAAAATATTTTTTTATTCCGATGAACAGTGATTCGGGCCTAAACGGGCGGGCTTGGGCTACCCAGGGCCGGGCCTGGGCAGAGGAAAAAAAGAAAATCCGGGCCGCGGCCCGGCCCGGCCCATGATCACCTCTAGCTAGAAGCCTAGAAGTGAAATTGTAAAAATATGACTATATAATTTCGGGAGCCAAAAGGAAATTATAACTTTTTTTTTTTTTTTCTTTTCCTTTATTTTATTATTATTATTTTTTTCTTTCTAGTTGGTGTGGCACTAAAATGCATCAAAATCAAAAGAAAAAAACGAAGTTAGGAATGACATCGGGTGAGGCAAGGCAACCAAACCCGAATCCGATTAAAGATTAAAGAAAAGCAATGAACGGAAAAATTATAAATCAAGATCAGACGGTTTGTTTAGTAAACTTGGATTCTTTTTGTTTCTAATCTCAACTACCTGACTTCTAATTAATTTGAATAGGTTATTTGATAACAATTATTTGGTTTCAAATAAAGAAGAAAAAATAATACGATTATAGAATATTCTAATTTTATTTAATTGGGTCAGGTAATACAGGTACCGATACTCTTAAATGAAAGTAGCGATAAATTTGTTAATTCGTGTATTCCTATCATGTTTATATATTTTATCATGTCATAATCGTGATTTAGATATTTTATATTTATATAAATTTTGATAGGTTAATAATTCGTATTATATAGATTTTAAAACATTTATGTATTCGGATCGTGTTTATATTATTTTTTTTATATCGTATCATATTTGTTTCATATTTTAATTTTTTTTTTTATGTTCTATCCAATATTATTGTAATAACCAATTTTCGTCCGGGTCGGATTCGAATCCGACCCGGACCACCCAAACCAGGCCCAAACCAAGCCCGATCCGCGGGTCCAAACCAAGCCCAAACCGGGCCCAAATCCCAAACCCAACCACTGGCCCAATTTCGGGCCCATTTCAACCTAACCCCTCTGCTGAAACCCTAGCCGCCTCCCCCTTTTCCCTGCCACCAGCCTCCCCACACTCAAGCCTCTGCCACCCTGACAAACTTTCCCACACGCCACCCACCTGCCACACGCCACCCACCTACCACAGCCACCCACACACGGCAGCCCCCCCCACACGCAACCAACCCCTCCATAAAAACCCCTAGACAGGAAAAAAAAAAAGGAGGAGGAGGGAGGCCCGATTCGGACCCTCCAGATCCGATCCTCCACAAAGAGGGAGAGGCCGGATTGGGACGACCCCCCCAGATCAACCCAAAACAAACCGAAACAAACCCCCCCCAGGGCCGAAGCCTCAGCCAAGGAGGCCGTCCCCAGATCGACACCCAAAAACCCCCTTTCAAAACAGATCTGGGGTCCGAAACCCAGATCGGACACCCCTACACCAAAAAAAGAGCCCCGACCCCCCACCTCCACTGAACCAAAAACCCTGCAAAAAAAGAAAAAAAAACCACAAATCAAACACCAAAAAAAAAACAAAGCAGAAACACAAAAGAAAAAGAAAAAAAAAAAAAAAAGTCGAAAAGTTTTTTCTAGATCTAGGGTGGTGGACTCCGATTCGGGCAAAACGAAGCCCAGAACCGGAGAGACGAGACCGACGCGGTTCCAGAGAAGGTGATTTGGAGTTCGCCGGCCGCCGGCGAGCGGCGGCCGGCGACGGCGGACGGCGCGGTGGCCGGCCGCCGGATTCTGGGTTGGCTGGTTCGGTTCTGGTGCAGAGAGAGAGAAGGGAGAAGAGGGAGAGATAAGAGAAAAAAAAAAAGGGAAGAAATGAAGATAAAAAAAAAAAAGGGGCTTATATAGCCCCCTGAACCGGGTCAAGGTGACCCGCGCCTGGACCCGCGGGTCGACCCGGGGTCCGCGCGGGTCACCCGCTTATTTTTTTAAAAAAAAAACCCTCGGCGTCAAAACGACGCCGTATTGCTTAGGGTCCGCGCGTCGACCCGCGGGTCGACCGGGATCCGCGCGCCCGACCCGGTCCGAAAAAAAAAACAAAGGCGTCAAAACGACGCCGTTTTGGTTCCTGGAAGCGGGTCCACAGGACCCGCGCGCGGACCCGCGGGTCGACCCGGGGTCCGCGCACCCGACCCGTTTCTGGCCACCAAAAAAAAAAAAAAAGGAAGGCCTGGACCGGTTCCGGCCCAAACCGGATCCGGCCCGCGCCGAACCAGGCCCAAAAGGCCTGGCCCCAGCAGGCCAAGCCTGGTTTTGGGCCCAGCAGCCCAAAACCAGGCGTTTTGGGCCAGAAAAAAAAGAAAAAGAAAGAAAAGAAAAAAGAAAAAAAAGAAAAAAAATTAAATAAAATTAAAAATAAAATAATAATAATAATAATAATTTTAAAAAAATAATAATATAAAAATATAAAAAAAAAAGAAAGAAAGAAAAAAAAAAAAAGAAAAAATTAAAAATTAAATTAAAATCAAATAAAATCAAAAAAATCAAAAAAATTAAAAATTAAAAAATAAAAAAAAAAGGAAAAAAATATAATAACAAATTAATTAATTAAAGAAAAATTTACGATTATCATTTTTGACGTTTTGATTTTTTCAGGTGGTCGAGGACGAGCAAAGAATTTTACGGAGATCAAGTCCGGCATTTTGATTTTTCGGATTCTCGGCATTTTTCAAGTGGTCGAGGACGAGCAAAGAATTTTACGGAGATCAAGTCCGGCATTTTGATTTTTCGGATTCTCGGCATTTTTCAAGTACAATTTTAATTTTTTTAGTTATTCATATTATTATTTTTGTTTATTTATTTTTGTTCAGTATTCGACGTATTTTTTATTATTCAATTTCAGTTTTAAAAAAAAAAAATTATTAAAAGCATTTTAATTTACTTTTCAAAAAGAAGATTTTAATAAATGCGAATAACCGACGACGGAATTCGAAGGACGTCACGGTAGTGATTCCTAAGATATCTTGAGGTGCGAGAATTTCGTTAAATATCACCATGAGTGGTGGGAGTATTTAGCGATATGCTCGATACAAAAATGCATAAAAAATGAAATAATAAAATTAAAAATAAATAAATAGCGAATGTTTATTGCGCTCGATATTTTGCCATGCTCGTGTTTTTAATATTACGATTCGCATGTTTAATTTTATAGTTATATGTTAAGCCGTATGCATCCGATATTTAAATATTTGCATCATACGCATTTGAATAAAAATGGATGTAAATTGCCGACGACGGAATTCGAAGGATCACGGTTGTGATTCCTAAGATGTCTTGAGGTGAGAAGATCTCGTTAAATACCACCGAGAGTGTCGGGAATATTTAATGAGTATTTTCGATAATAAATTTATGTTCACTTTCGTTTTTTTTAAAAAATAAAAAAAAACAGTTCAAGAAAATCCAAAAAATAATAAACATTTTTTTAAGAATAAAAAAAATAAAAGAGAATTATTTTTAAATACCGATGTTAAATCCATTAAATCGAGATTAAAGATAACACGTGATCAAGTGGTACCGTTTTCTAAACGGGCGTTGCGGGGGTGCTAATCCTTCCCCGTACGTAACCGACTCCCGAACCCGATTTTGTTTTCTCTCTGGTTCAAAGCGCGGACTTCGAAATTGGTTTTAAAAATGTTTTAATTAATTTTAAAATATTTTGCTAAAATCGGTTTTAATAGGTGGCCAATCACACCTAGCAAAAAAGATTGGTGGCGACTCCATTTTTTGTGTTTTCATCAAATTCGTCGTAGCGGTCGAAAAAATCGTTATGACAGCTTGGCGACTCCACTGGGGACCCTTTGAGAGTCGAGCCACAAATTGATCATGTGTTGTTTTAAAATCTCGAATTAATGGATTTAATCGTTATTTAATTTTAATTCTCTTTACTTTCTTTCTTTCTTTATTTTTATTTTGCTTGCAATTACACTTTGATATTCGTTAAATCCTGATTCATATATATATTTTTTTTATGTCGTTTATTTTTTTTTAAATCATGGAATGTTTAGAATAAAGAGTCGTAGACAAATAGTCGAAGGTTTGCTTGTTCCTTCTCACACACGAGCACATACATTTCATACATAAGCTCTATACCCGAGCTTTATCCCTTTAGGTGAAAGTAAAGTACCTACGCTCTCGTGAGGCAATAACCTCCGCATGGGCTAGCGAAACACTTTCGGAGTAATAAAGTACCTACGCTTTCGTGAGGCAATAACCTTCGCATAAGCCTGGAAAATATACTCCAACAAATTGAACCCGTTTTAAATCGGGATGCCTTACTAGCCTTCACGGGCGACAGTAAGGAGCAATTTGGAGCCTTTTAGAACCTAACTCAACCTCATGTAGTGAACTTGAGTAGAGCCATATCGAATTTTCGATCGGATATCCTCAAAATTTGGAAGGAACATGGTGATCTTTCGCTATTTGTTTACATTCCGAACAAGAACTGTAAATCGGGTAATGATGAACGCACATCGTGCTACCCGCAATTCAGTTTCATTTTTCGCTCCGAAGGCATCGTAATGCTTAAATAAGTCGATACTGTCGGAGCAAATGTTCGTTAACTTTTTGAGTCTGTAAATACGAAAATTTTTCTTTTCGTACATCTCGTACATTTCATGCATTGATACACTTGTAAATAAAGCATGTACATTTATAGTTGTACTTTCGATTTCACGGTGATAATAATCTCATTTGATAAACCGCATAGACATTTGTTGTTGATTAAATGAGAATTGCAAACCGGTAGTGTTGAATAAATATTTGGACATCAGTGCCATAATAAGACCCACTAACACAAAAGTTTTTGATAGAAATTGGTTTGTGAAAATAATATTTTGATTTTTATGAAGAAAAAAAAAACATTTTTCAAAAAAATTTCAAAACAAAAACAAACAAAAAATGTTGCGGATTGAATTTGGGGGCAATGTTTGTGCAATAAAATTGTTGAATGATCGAGTTCAGTCCAAATCATGAATGGTTTTCTGTATATATTCATGCATTAATTTGTTTATTCTTTAGACAAATCAAATTCGCATCATATTGCAATCATAACATGCATGGTCATTCATTGTAGAATACATTAGTGACATACATGATCGTGATTGCATTAATTCTTTACATGCATCATATCGACATCGTGAATGCATTCATAACAATAAGGTCATGCATTCCGTGACATACATGGTCACTCATTGTACATACTCATGCATTAATTTGTTTATTCTTTACATGCATCATATGGGTATCGTGTTACATTCACGGCATTCATAGCTCATGCATCATAAAACACACTTGGAGAATAAAAAAGAAGTCGATTTAGCTTTGCAAGGATTTCTCTTCCAAATCAGAGGTATAAGAATCACTGCGTACCTCTATGACACAGGCCGGAATCATGGAGGATGAACAAAATAGACTGGATAGAGTGGAAAGAGCACAGAGAGAATTACAAGAACAGTTAGCCAGATCTCAGCAAGAAACACGGGAACAGATCATAAAATCTCGAGAAGAGTCACGTGAGCAAATAGACAAGATGATTGAAATGATGACTAGGCTGACTCGAGGAAAATGGGTTGCTGAAGGATCGATCATAGGGGGAGAACCTCGACCTCAAGTAAACAACAATGAAGATCCGATCTTCCTACCAAATCAACAAGGCCGAGGACATTTTCAATTGAACTCGAAACTTCACCCCTCAGACTCGGTTGTTATTCCAAGCCAAGATGGTTCACTAGAACAAGAAAAGCTGAAAAAACGTGTGGCAGAGCAAGTGAAAGACGCAGAGGTGCAACAGAAGTATGATCTGTTTGAAGAGAGACTCAAACCCATAGAAGGGATAGACATTTTCAGGAATATGGATCCGGATGAGCTCAGCTTGGTCTTGGATTTGGTGATTCCGCCAAAATTCAAGGTCCCTGAATTTGAAAAGTATGACGGATCGAAATGTCCATCAATCCACATCATGATGTTTTGTCGGAGAATGGCCGGCTATACCAACAATGACAAGCTGTTAATCCACTGCTTCCAAGACAGTCTAACAGGGCCAGCTGCAAGATGGTATAATCAGTTGGATCGGGACCATATCCGTTCTTGGAAAGAGCTGGCAAAAGCTTTCAAGACTCAGTATAAGCACATGATCGACATGGCACCAGATAGGTTAACCTTGCAAAATATGGGGAAAGAGGCCACTGAGAGCTTCAAAGAATATGCTCAGAGGTGGATGGACATGGCCACCCAAGTACGACCGGCTCTGATTCATAAGGAAATTACTGTCCTTTTTGTGAGTACACTACACGCTCCGTACTATGATAGACTCGTTGGCAATGCCACAAAGAATTTTGCAGATATGGTAACCTCAGGAGAGATGATTGAAAATGCTATCAAGAACGGAAAACTCGAAGGAGATGAGACATCCAATGTCGAGGGAAACGAGACACCTGAAAGGAAGGAAGAACATGTCCAGGCTATGGGAGAATTCACTCCGTATCCCCGGGTCTCTCCATATCAATCGTGTTACTCTACCAATGTCTCTTCAAGTCATTATCCTTACCTTCCAAATATTCAAACACATCATCCTATGCCAGCCTTTGCAACTAGGCCCGCTTCCCAAAAACGGTCGAGGGGCAACCAAGAGAAGTTTTCAATCCCAATCTCCGACTTGTTGCAATTACTAATGAGGAACCGATACCTCACCCCTGTGCCTTTGAAAACGGCTCCAAACCCATCGGCAAGGAGTTATGACCCGAACAGCAAGTGTGAGTATCACATGGGGGCAATCGGACATTCAACTGAAAAATGCAGACGACTGAAGGAAAAGATTGAAGGTCTTGTCCATGATGGCATTTTGACTCCAGAGCTAGTCGAACAGTGGAAATCCGCATTGCCAGAAATCGGTTTCTTCGCCGCGGGTTTTGAGGATGAGAATGGTTACCTTTGAAAGCATGTCAACAAGCATTGAGGAATATGCATGTAGTTCTATGCCTCATCATGAAAGCACTTGTCTTATGTTGGCATCCTCATGAAATAAATAAATTTTGAATTTCAAAAGCTTTGTGTTTATTGTGCTTTAATCTGAATTTGCAAAAACAAACATTAAGGAAATTCTTGATTTTGAAAAGCGCATTCTTAAAAAAGAAAAAAAAAAATCTTTCTTCACGTTAAGAAATGATGAGGAGTCTCGAGATTATTGATGATCATTGTTAGAAATGACCTAACACCCTTCCCCTCTCTTTCGGACTTGCCTATGCTTGAATCCTTTGAGTTGAAACAGTCAATGCTTCCAGGAACATATTGTTGAATTTCAGAAACCATAGTCAGTGCAATAAGAAAAATACAGATCCTAGTTTAGATTATGAGCAATGGAACAAACTTTTTGAAAGAATCCGAGTTTTTGGTGTCTCAAACAAGTGAAACCTTTTTCAAGAATCTGGATTATGGTAAATTGATGTGTGTCAAGGTTATTCCAAAACCATTCACATCCTTTTCCGTAACCACAAAACAAGAGTTGCCCAGACGTCACTTCATGATTAACGTCTTGGGTAACAATGATTAACCTTATTTTCTCGTGTTTCTAGAAAAAAGCTGTTTTCGAGCCATATTCTTTCTTGTCCCTTCGGAGAGCAAAAAAGACTCGAGGTGTTCCTCGTTATGATACGAATTCTCATGACCAATCAAATGGTGCATCATTTGTAGATACGGAGGACACGTGATGGATAAAGATGAAGTAATTTTCGGAGCATGCATCAAAAAAAAAGAAAAAATGAAAGAAAAAAAAAGAGAAAAATGAAAAATGAGTGTGACATCATGCATTTATGAAATTCAAGACGGTTTCAAGAAAGAAAAAAAAACCTTTTCATTATTTTCCTCTAAGGAATGACTCTTCGATTTACGTGCTTGTGTTCGAGATGAAAAATGGCCATCTTTCATCATCCTTTCACAAAATAGAAAATATCCTTTTGCTACCCCTTTCGAGCCTAGTGAATACTTTTGTTCTTTCAACCCCGATCAAGGATCACCCTCCACACTAGGGGGGCAAATTCGAGGAAAGATCTTTTCAAAGGTCACGGATAGTGAAGTCTTGGTTCAAAAACGAAAAAGAATGTCGTGAATCAAAGAGAAATTTGAGCTTTCAAATGACTACGGGCTCACCTTGTCAAAATAGAGATGAAAAAAAAAGGGAGATAAAAAGAAAAAGGAAAGCAAAAAAAAAATAGAAAAGGAAGAAAAGAACGAATGAAAATCATCGAATAAAGAGAAGGCTCAGAAAAGACGAATGTTTTGAAAAGAATCCTCCTCATGAAATGATCCTTGATTTGATCACCTTAAACACATGTTTGGGCCTATTTATCTTTTCTTTCAGAACCTCGAACCTTGGCCTACGTTACGTACCTGGAAAAGACCATTTCGATCGAGCATGGTCATTTAAATTGATGAGTCTATTCTTAGAGAAATGCATGAGACTTCGGTCTCTTTTCTGGTTAAAAATCTTTTTTGGATAAGTCTTGATTTCTTGAATGCATGGTGAAACATTTTAAAAAAAAAAATGAAATGAAAAATGGAAAGAAGGAGACTCTAGGGTGAAAACCCGACATGGGCAGTCTAGAGTAAAATGGGAGAATTTCGGTGTTGCTTATGGTATTGTCGAGGCCATAACAAAAGAAGAAGTCATTTTGAAGAAGTTAAGGAACATCTGAGAATTCCAAAATGTCCCAAAACTGTCAACTCTCGTTTGGAGGATTGACTTTAAAAAACTGAGACCATTTTCCTTTCCAGAAATAATCCTCCAGATTGAACACCCAGCTAGCCTTGACGTATGTCAAACCGCCATGAGTTGGAAACTAAAAGAAGGTTGAATTTGTTTGAGTCCAAAAAAAATCATGTTCTATAAAATCTGTTCCATTTGTGAGTCTAGAAAGGATATACATTTTTCCTGTTGCGAAGTCTCCTTGGATCAACCAAAGTCTTGTGGTACCAAGCCTTCCGACTCAATTTGAAAAATCCGAATTGACACTCAGAAAAACTTCTAACAGTGATCATCAATCTTTAAAAGATAAGGATATCACAATATCAGACGATGGCATTTTCAGCTCAAAAGTTTTCAGTAAATAAGCAAACATTTTTCAAAACAAAAGAAGCAAGCAAAAGAATGAAAATATTTTTGGAAGAAACCATTTCCGATGTTGGCATAAGACGAAGGTTCTTCTGGCCCAGAGGTATGGAACTATTGAGGTAGAAGAAATGAACACTCGGATTCCAGCTGATCTTGAAAAAACTATCGGGGCAAAGAGATAGTTCCAAAGTGAAGAAAAGGGTTGATCTCTTACGAGGCACGAGCGTTTCAGGATACACTCTGTCTCGGAGAGGAAAAACAATTTGGAGAAGCTAAACCAAGATCAGGAAAAAATTGGGAACATTCGCATCATTCATGAACATTCGCATATTTATTAAGTTTTGCATCTGCATCGTGTCGTAAAATGTGTACAGTATTCATAGGTACTTGCACATGCATCATCAGGGGCATACGCATTGACATCGCATGACATTCACATTTCATGCATGACATTGACTATTTGAAGTTTTGACATTTGAATACGAACATTCAGCGAGATTTTCTTCCAAGATATGATCTTCAGGTATGATCACCAAGACCAATTTAAATTTCAAAGTTGTGGAGCCTCTGATGAGAGGAGCAATTTAAAGTTCAAAGTTGTGGAGCCTCTGATTAGAGGAGCAATTTATTTTTCAAAGTGATAGAAAATTAAAAAAAAAGACCTCCGGGCATCTGTTTTAAAGACCTCCGGGCAACTGTTTCAAGACCTCCGGGCACAGGAAAAGAATTTATTTTCAAAGTTGTGGAGCCTCTGATGAGAGGAGCAATTTATTTCAAAAGTTGTGGAGCCTCTGATTAGAGGAGCAATTTATTTTCAAAGTGATAGAAAATTAAAAAAAAGAAGACCTCCGGGCATCCGTTTTAAAACCTCCGAGTTACATTTTCAAGACCTCCGGGCACAGCGAAAGAGAAGGAAAGTTAGGAAGAAAGAAGACCTTCGGGCACCTATTCTAAGACCTCCGGGCACCTCTTTCAAGACCTCCGGGCACTATTCTCGAAAAGCATGGATAAGACCTCCGGGCACCATTTTCAAAGAAAAGACATTTTTAAAGTCCTCTGGGCACCTGTTTCAAGACCTCCGGGCACTATTCTCAAAAATCACGGATAAGACCTCCGGGCACCATTTTCAAAGAAAAGTCATGTTTTCAAGACCTCGGGGCATCATTCTCAAAGTCTAGAATAAGACCTCCGGGCACCACTTTCAAAGAAGTAACATTTTCAGACCTCCAAGTATCTGTATCCAAAAACCTCCGGGTAGCATCTTTCAAAATGACATTCTTCAAAACCTCCGGGTACCATTTTCAATTCTTGCGAAGTCAAACAACTCAAAGGTCGAGCCTCGGTATGATTAGTCGAGTGGCGATATCTGAAGAATCTGACAAGGAATTTCAAAACTAAACGAGAAAGAGAGGGGATATCCAGAATGAGTCTTCACTTTCGTAAGACTAAGGTAGTAAGTGAGGTGATGATCTAAGTTGTGTTCAAACTCATTGTCAAAAAAATTCGAAGTTCATTTATCTTTCCAAGTGATAGAGCCTCTGATTAGAGGAGCAATTTATTTTCAAAGTTGTGGAGCCTCTGATTAGAGGAGCAATTTATCTTTCCAAGTGATAGAGCCTCTGATTAGAGGAGCAATTTATTTTCAAAGTTGTGGAGCCTCTCATTAGAGGAGCAATTTATTTTTCAAGTGATGGAGCCTCTGATTAGAGGAGCAATTTATTTTCAAAGTTGTGGAGCCTCTGATTAGAGGAGCAATTTATCTTTCCAAGTGATAGAGCCTCTGATTAGAGGAGCAATTTATTTTCAAAGTTGTGGAGCCTCTGATTAGAGGAGCAATTTATCTTTCCAAGTGATAGAGCCTCTGATTAGAGGAGCAATTTATTTTCAAAGTTGTGGAGCCTCTGATTAGAGGAGCAATTTATCTTTCCAAGTGATAGAGCCTCTGATTAGAGGAGCAATTTATTTTCAAAGTTGTGGAGCCTCTCATTAGAGGAGCAATTTATTTTTCAAGTGATGGAGCCTCTGATTAGAGGAGCAATTTATTTTCAAAGTTGTGGAGCCTCTGATGAGAGGAGCAATTTATCTTTCCAAGTGATAGAGCCTCTGATTAGAGGAGCAATTTATTTTCAAAGTTGTGGAGCCTCTCATTAGAGGAGCAATTTATTTTTCAAGTGATGGAGCCTCTGATTAGAGGAGCAATTTATTTTCAAAGTTGTGGAGCCTCTGATGAGAGGAGCAATTTATTTTTCAAGTGATATAGCCTCTGATTAGAGAAGTAATTTATTTTCCAAATGATAGAGCCTTGCAAAAAATGATCTCAATAACCGGACAAAAATTGGTTATACTGTCTTTGCCCTATTCCTGATTCTCAGCAATGTGCAAAGAGGGGCAGCTGTAATAACCAATTTTCGTCCGGGTCGGATTCGAATCCGACCCGGACCACCCAAACCAGGCCCAAACCAAGCCCGATCCGCGGGTCCAAACCAAGCCCAAACCGGGCCCAAATCCCAAACCCAACCACTGGCCCAATTTCGGGCCCATTTCAACCTAACCCCTCTGCTGAAACCCTAGCCGCCTCCCCCTTTTCCCTGCCACCAGCCTCCCCACACTCAAGCCTCTGCCACCCTGACAAACTTTCCCACACGCCACCCACCTGCCACACGCCACCCACCTACCACAGCCACCCACACACGGCAGCCCCCCCCACACGCAACCAACCCCTCCATAAAAACCCCTAGACAGGAAAAAAAAAAAGGAGGAGGAGGGAGGCCCGATTCGGACCCTCCAGATCCGATCCTCCACAAAGAGGGAGAGGCCGGATTGGGACGACCCCCCCAGATCAACCCAAAACAAACCGAAACAAACCCCCCCAGGGCCGAAGCCTCAGCCAAGGAGGCCGTCCCCAGATCGACACCCAAAAACCCCCTTTCAAAACAGATCTGGGGTCCGAAACCCAGATCGGACACCCCTACACCAAAAAAAGAGCCCCGACCCCCCACCTCCACTGAACCAAAAACCCTGCAAAAAAAGAAAAAAAAACCACAAATCAAACACCAAAAAAAAACAAAGCAGAAACACAAAAGAAAAAGAAAAAAAAAAAAGAAAGTCGAAAAGTTTTTTCTAGATCTAGGGTGGTGGACTCCGATTCGGGCAAAACGAAGCCCAGAATCGGAGAGACGAGACCGACGCGGTTCCAGAGAAGGTGATTTGGAGTTCGCCGGCCGCCGGCGAGCGGCGGCCGGCGACGGCGGACGGCGCGGTGGCCGGCCGCCGGATTCTGGGTTGGCTGGTTCGGTTCTGGTGCAGAGAGAGAGAAGGGAGAAGAGGGAGAGATAAGAGAAAAAAAAAAGGGAAGAAATGAAGATAAAAAAAAAAAGGGGGCTTATATAGCCCCCTGAACCGGGTCAAGGTGACCCGCGCCTGGACCCGCGGGTCGACCCGGGGTCCGCGCGGGTCACCCGCTTATTTTTAAAAAAAAAAAACCCTCGGCGTCAAAACGACGCCGTATTGCTTAGGGTCCGCGCGTCGACCCGCGGGTCGACCGGGATCCGCGCGCCCGACCCGGTCCGAAAAAAAAAACAAAGGCGTCAAAACGACGCCGTTTTGGTTCCTGGAAGCGGGTCCACAGGACCCGCGGGTCGACCCGGGGTCCGCGCACCCGACCCGTTTCTGGCCACCAAAAAAAAAAAAAGGAAGGCCTGGACCGGTTCCGGCCCAAACCGGATCCGGCCCGCGCCGAACCGGGCCCAAAAGGCCTGGCCCCAGCAGGCCAAGCCTGGTTTTGGGCCCAGCAGCCCAAAACCAGGCGTTTTGGGCCAGAAAAAAAAGAAAAAGAAAGAAAAGAAAAAAGAAAAAAAAGAAAAAAAATTAAATAAAATTAAAAATAAAATAATAATAATAATAATAATTTTAAAAAAATAATAATATAAAAATATAAAAAGAAAAAAGAAAGAAAGAAAGAAAAAAAAATTAAAAATTAAATTAAAATCAAATAAAATCAAAAAAATCAAAAAAATTAAAAATTAAAAAATAAAAAAAAAAGGAAAAAAATATAATAACAAATTAATTAATTAAAGAAAAATTTACGATTATCATTTTTGACGTTTTGATTTTTTCAGGTGGTCGAGGACGAGCAAAGAATTTTACGGAGATCAAGTCCGGCATTTTGATTTTTCGGATTCTCGGCATTTTTCAAGTGGTCGAGGACGAGCAAAGAATTTTACGGAGATCAAGTCCGGCATTTTGATTTTTCGGATTCTCGGCATTTTTCAAGTACAATTTTAATTTTTTTAGTTATTCATATTATTATTTTTGTTTATTTATTTTTGTTCAGTATTCGACGTATTTTTTATTATTCAATTTCAGTTTTAAAAAAAAAAAAATTATTAAAAGCATTTTAATTTACTTTTCAAAAAGAAGATTTTAATAAATGCGAATAACCGACGACGGAATTCGAAGGACGTCACGGTAGTGATTCCTAAGATATCTTGAGGTGCGAGAATTTCGTTAAATATCACCATGAGTGGTGGGAGTATTTAGCGATATGCTCGATACAAAAATGCATAAAAAATGAAATAATAAAATTAAAAATAAATAAATAGCGAATGTTTATTGCGCTCGATATTTTGCCATGCTCGTGTTTTTAATATTACGATTCGCATGTTTAATTTTATAGTTATATGTTAAGCCGTATGCATCCGATATTTAAATATTTGCATCATACGCATTTGAATAAAAATGGATGTAAATTGCCGACGACGGAATTCGAAGGATCACGGTTGTGATTCCTAAGATGTCTTGAGGTGAGAAGATCTCGTTAAATACCACCGAGAGTGTCGGGAATATTTAATGAGTATTTTCGATAATAAATTTATGTTCACTTTCGTTTTTTTTAAAAAATAAAAAAAAACAGTTCAAGAAAATCCAAAAAATAATAAACATTTTTTTAAGAATAAAAAAAATAAAAGAGAATTATTTTTAAATACCGATGTTAAATCCATTAAATCGAGATTAAAGATAACACGTGATCAAGTGGTACCGTTTTCTAAACGGGCGTTGCGGGGGTGCTAATCCTTCCCCGTACGTAACCGACTCCCGAACCCGATTTTGTTTTCTCTCTGGTTCAAAGCGCGGACTTCGAAATTGGTTTTAAAAATGTTTTAATTAATTTTAAAATATTTTGCTAAAATCGGTTTTAATAGGTGGCCAATCACACCTAGCAAAAAAGATTGGTGGCGACTCCATTTTTTGTGTTTTCATCAAATTCGTCGTAGCGGTCGAAAAAATCGTTATGACAATTATTAAAGGTCCATTTGGATGGACGGTGAGATATGTGTTTAGATGTAAAAGCAGCGGTGACGGTGAGATGAATTGTAGTGGAAAAAAAAATTACCATTAAGGACATTTAATTTAATTTTTATATAATATAACTTTTAGTATATGTAATTAATTATATATTTATTTATGTATTTACATAATATAAATAAAAATATTGAATATGATTTGAAAATAATTAAATAACAATAAATATTATAAGGATATTGTAAATAAAAATATTAAAAAAATATATTATAATAAATAAAAAAAATAGGTCAAAAATACAATAAGTAATGATATTATGCTTATAGATATAAGGATAAAATAGAAATTTAATGATAACAATGAGGGTATAAATAAATAAATAAAAAATCCTACTGGTGTTTTGATTTTTAACTGGACGCAAGACGTCCAGTGACAAATTAGAGGTGCAGCTCGGTGGAGTGAGTCCACCACATGCTATCCAAACAGGGATAAAATCCCGTTTAGCTCCCATTGGAGCTCTAATCTCACCTCACTGGCTCAAAACGGGGATCAAAATGGAGCCTAAGGCTTCATTTGGATTGACGGTGAGATTAAAAACATATATCAAGATAAGATTAATTACTGTACATGTGAGATTGAGTATTGTAGTGGTGAGATTAAAATCAGTGGTGAGATATGTGTTTAGATTCAAAAGCAGCGGTGATGGTGAAGTGAATTATAATGAGAGATAAAATGACCATTAAAGATATTAGATTAAAATGTGTATATATATAATGAAATTTTAGATTATTTGATATTTATGAAATTAATAAATAATTAAAAATTATAAAATTATATTTTTATCAAATAATTATTTTATTAATAAATAAAAAATTAATAAAAATGATAATAATATATCAAAAAAATTTATTTAATTTTTTATTATTTATATAAATTTTTATTTTTAATTAATTTTTATTATTATATAATATATTTATTATATAATTATAAAATTTATTATATATATATATAAAAAAAAGTCCACAAGAGCTTGAAGCTCCGGGACTAAAACAATAAAAATACCCTCCGGTTGAAAGGTCTTTTCTTCATTGGAGTTTTAAGATCCAGTAAAAAAAAACAAGTACAACACAATCTCATTGTGCTGTACCTGTTATCCAAATGAAAATTATGACATGATTGGAGCACAAAAATGCTCCAATCGTTTCTCACCGACATTTTGTTTAAATCCATACGAAGCTTAAATCTAAGTTCAAAATAAATTCACTGCGGGTTTTTTAATTTTTAATTAATTTTTTTTTTTTATGATAGCTATGGAAAAAAAACATGGAAATCACGCCAGAGCAACTGCACATGGTTGTGCCATTGTACAGAAAAATTACGTCATTTTATTACAGAATCAAGTTGTCGGTACTCAACAACTCAAGTACTGTCTCCTTTCTTAATTATTAAATAATTTAGAAAATTTTAAATAAAAAATTTAGTCCTACATTGGACGACAATAACCCGATAAAATTTCGGCCTCTTTTATTTATTTATTTATTTATTTAGTTAGTTGCTAGCTAAAATTTTGTCAACCTTGGAGTCACATCATCACAAAGTCTCGCATATAAAAAATATCTTCAATTATAGGTTCAAAGCTATCTCTAAAATAATCTTGATTTATGTGGTAGCATCTATTATAATGATTTTTGAGTTTTTAAAATTTAAAAGGTATTTTTAAAATAGGTTAAGGATAATTTTATTTTTTTTATAATGGGTTTAAAGTTTTTTAATTTTTAAAAAAATTTTAGTTTTAAGTTTTTTTTTTTAATGATATATTTAATAGTGTTGGTCCGCACGTTCACTTGCAGGTCAGTTTAAGATCCGTACCCGATCCGTTTGAGAAAAACATTTAAAAAGATATATATATATATTTTTAAATCATGTATTTAAAAGGGTTTATCCACATGTATTTAAAAGGGTTGATCCAAATATTATTTTA
Organism: Fremontodendron californicum; assembly: GCA_030761205.1. NCBI lineage: Eukaryota > Viridiplantae > Streptophyta > Magnoliopsida > Malvales > Malvaceae > Fremontodendron > Fremontodendron californicum. Next base: position 1,135,784 of record JAULJL010000027.1, read on the forward strand.
TTAATTATTTTTAGTTTTATTTAGTTTTTTATTTCATTTTAAATGATGTATTTAAATGGTTGATCCACATGTTCATTCACGGATCAATTTAAGATTCGTTCCCGATCAGCATGAAAAAAAAAATTAAAGAAAGGGAAAAAATTATTAATTCTTTTTATAAAACAGTTTAAATTATGTATTTAATTGGGTTGGTCCGTATGTTCACTGGCAGGTCGATTTAGGATCTATACCCGATCGAAAAAAAATAAAAAATAAAAAATTTTATTAATTATTTTTAGTTTTAAGTTTTTTTTTTTAATTTTTTAAATGATATATTTAAAAGGGTTGATCCGTACATTGACATGCGGGTCGGTTTAGGATTCGTACCCGACTCGCACAAAAAAAAGTTAAAAATAAATTTATTTTATTAATTTTTTTATAATAATGTATTTAAAAGCGTTAATCCGCACGTTGACTCGCGGATCGATTTAGGATCAGTACCCGACCGACTCGGAGAAAAAGTTTAAAAAATTATTATTATTTATTTTATTTTTAAATGATGTGTTTAAAGGAGTAGGTATGCACGTTGAGTCGTGGGTCGATTTAAGATCCGTACGCGATCCGCTCAAAAAAATAAAAATAAAAATAAAAAAACAAACTTGCTGCTAACCTATATGAGAAAATTAATCTTATGAGAGAATAAAATACAAACCATAATTTATTTATTATTTTTACCTCTTATAAATAAAAATATACCGCATATAATAAAGTTTAAATATTTTTAAATATATATAAAAAATAATATTTGAAAATGTATTTATATGACGTAATTTATAAATAAACAATTATCATAAATTTAATTTTTATAATTAACAAAATATATTTATATTATTATTATTAAAATTTAAAAAATATTATTTAATAAAATATAATTTAAAATTATTTATTATTATTAATTAATTAAAAATTTATATAAAAAATTAAAAGTACCCCGACGAAGCGGGGTTTTTTTTTCTAGTACTTTTTAAAAGTGAAAATTTTAAAAATGTTAAAAGTGATTGATATAAATAGTTTTTATAATTTTTTACATTAATAATTTGTCCTTTTTTCTATTATCAATTAATTAATTGTTAATTTTTGTTATTATCATTTATCAATTAATCAATTATTATTAATGAATTATTTTCTCTTTTAGTAGACTCTTATTGAAACACACTAATATTACGTTTGGTTTGGTTTGCTGAAACAGAATAAAGTGAGAATGAAATTTGAACTAGATTTAGGTTTAGGATAATTAGATTACTTTTTAGATTTTATAATAAATATAATCATTTTAACATATTTTTTGAGTTCAGGTCAAAGTTTAAGATTGAGTATGAATTTTCTTCCTAATTGGGGAATCACCAGGACGAAGAAATGAGCAATGATTAAATGTTCTTCCTAATTGGGGAATATGTTTTTTATGGAACACTGTCAGACTGATCTACTTTCTTGTAATGGAAATTTAATATTTTTTTGCCAAAAACAAAAGGGAAAATATGAGAAACGTGCAAGGAACAGTAACTTTATTGTTAAAGAGTACAATAACTTACAATTATTTGTAGAAAGGAAATGAAAAGATGAAAAATTATTGTGAAGGAAACTGTAAAGTCCTAAATACCCTTAATGAAATAATATGTTTATATCTTCAGACTCTTCCTCTCCCCTCGTCAGTTTGGCTTTTGTTATTCTTTCCTCCATTTTCGCCCTTTTTTTTTTTATTTTCCTTGTCTCTTACCACAAACCTCCTCTCAAATCTATTGTCTGTGAAGGAGAAGGCAAGCAGAAGAAGAGATTTTTAGGTTATAGTAAGTTCAGGTGAACTTAATTTGGTGAATTTTTGTGATTATGCTTTTTGTCTAAGCTTTAGTTTAATGAAAATCACCACAATAGCTGCAAATTGGTGGCGCTTGAAATTTCATTTTTTATGTTTATTTTAGGGGAGCCAGTTATTTTGATATACTACATAGCTAAAATTGGGGAATGCATTATCTTTTCCACATCAACCTTTTGTTTTCAAGGCTTGTTTATAAATTGGAATATGTCTTACTCTTGCAGAATGATATTGATGTAGCATGTGGGGTGGTGGATTCGAATTTTCAGCCAGTTCTCAAGCCATATCAACTGGTTGGAGTAAATTTTCTTCTTCTGTTGCATCGAAAGGGTATTGGAGGAGGTACTTGTTCTAATCTTTTGATACCAATGTTATGTTAAGTGTGAACTTTATATTTCTAGGTTTTTTATATTATTGTTGTGATACCTAAAATAAGAAATTGTAATTGTTGATGGGAATTTGTTTAGTTAGTGAGCACATTCCTTAGTCATATCTGAGAAGCAAGAACAAACTTTTTCTGTAAACCTAAAAATGCTCACTCTTAAGTGTTGTTATCGGCCTACGGTCTCCAAGTATATTTGGAGATTGTTAATTGTGATTGGGTGATTAAAAGTTAAGATGAAGAAAAGAAACATAAAATTCATAACTATGGGTTGTGTTATCGATTCTTGTGTTGCATAATAACTTCATTGACCTTTTTCAGTAACTTTCTTGAAATGTATCATAACTTTCGTGGGAAAGGAAGGAGAAGGAAAAGTTAAGAACCTTGAGTACCCATACGGTAGATGTTGGCTAGGTTATCTAACTTTTTATGATGTTTTATTTTCTCTTAAATTTCAGGCTGGAGATGCACTGATATAATTGTATGATAATTTTAAATGTGACTTTGAGACCAAGATTAATCTTCTGAAGCTGGTATATTTTTATAGGTTTATGTGTTTTCTACGAATGCAATTGTATTATCTTGTGATACTACTGGAGCTGAAACTAATTTATCAAGATTTGATGTTGCAAACTTCTTGTTCTTCAGAGTCCCCTTTAGAAAATACTGTTTTATCAACCAATTAATGTGCAGCAATGCTCTGCAAGGTTAAATTCTAGTCTTACTAGTTTGAGCTTTTTCTTTCATGCTACATCCCCTTCTCTTATCATCAAAATCAAAAAATTTATAATAACATGGATGAATCGAGTTGCGAAGTATATAATTGAGAATAAAACCTGCATTAAAATGACATACCGTTGTATGGAAGATAACGCTGATGGTAATATGGCTAATGTGCTTAAGTATTATGTTTTCCAGCCAGAAGACTGAGGCTGTACTTAGCCTTACACCCAATCATTAAAAATAGATGGATATTAAGTAAAGAAAGTTTACAGCTTTTATTTGGCTAACATATATATTTATCCTTTGACTTCATTTCATTTTATTTTAATCCTTTCAATTATATAGGATTTGACATTTAATATGTCCATTTGTGCTCTTTTAGGAGATAACATCTACAACTTTGTAGAATTGCTTGCTCATAATATTGTAAGAACATCTTTATTAATTTTGTTAATTTCACCATATATTGCAGTTGAATTTTTTTTACAGGCAAAATAGTTTCATGTCATAATAGTTGTTTGTGCCTCAATTTAATTGAAATGATATTCATGCTTGTTATTTGCTTGCTTGCATATATAGGACTATGAAGAAATTGTCAGTGTAAAAAAAGTACATATAAGTTGCAAGAATGTACATATAGTTATGCTACATGTACATATTGTTTACTATATGTACATATAGTTATGGAGTTGACCTAGATGAAATCTATTTAAAACATCCTATGAATGTGGACCATAATTGATCCTATTTCACAGTTGTTCTATATATCCACAATATTCTCATCAATCTTATCTTTCTTGCAAGGAATTAAGAAATTTTGAAGTATTTTTTTTCTAACCCTCGAGCAATTTAATTTTTTAAAATTATTGACTGCAATGATGTGAATTTATTGGTTTTGGTGGTTCATGTTTGTATATGTCCACCATCATAGTGAAGTATATGACCAAAGTATTTCTCATGTATTTGCGATATTAAAGTTGTAATTGAACTTGATCTTTAATGTTTATAATATGTGAATAATTGCAAGTGTTGCGTAAAAGACAAAAGTCTTTCTTTCTCCCAACATATAGACCATTTGCACCCTTTTCCTCAAGTGATGGAGTAAATTTTCTTATGTGACATTTGTTTGGGGCTTGTAAAATTGAAATTTCTATGACTCTTATAAAATGTACATAAAATTTGCTTTGAAATTTCTATGACTCTTTCTTTCTCCCAAAATTGTATTTGTCATGTATTTGCGATATTAAAGTTGTAATTCAACTTGATCTTCACTGTTTATAATATGTTAATATTTAAGTGTTGCGTAAATGAGAAAAGTCTTTCTTTCTCCCAACATATGGAAGTGATGGAGTAAATTTTCTTATGTGACATTTGTTTGGGGCTTGTAAAATTGAAATTTCTATGAATCTTATAAAATGTACATAAAATTTGTAAGAATGTGGCACATAATATCTTAATTGATTCATTTTTGGTAAAATACATATTATTTGTAAGAATGTACATATAGGTATGCAATATGTACATATTGTTTTGCTATATGTACATATTGTTTTTCTATACGTACATATTATTATATTATATTTTCTCTTGATTGGTCTTTTTAAGGAGGGTTCAAACGTAAGAGTCTATTGTTGCTTTATACATTGCAGAAACATATTGTTCGATCATTATAAAGATGAAATGAGTGAATCAAGCCTTAAGAAAAGAGTGTATTGTTATTGTCATATTGATGGTGAGTTGTTGATTGTTAATGGCGACTCTATAGAATATCGAGGTGGAAGAACAGTGGGTGTGATGATCGATGAAAACACTAGTTTTGAAGAATTAGTGCATGAAGTTGGGGAAAAATTAGGGAAGAGTGTTGTTGGTAATGTATTTAGATATAACTTATATGTACATGGGCAGAAGACAATATGTACATTCCTGCATACTTATATGTACATTTAAGCAAAACAATATGTACATTTTTAGTTTCTACTAAATTCAACCCTAAATTGGTGTGATAGAATTTTACAGATAATATCTGTGTTTTACTTGAAGGGAAGGATGGGGACATGGAATTCCAAAGTATGATGGAAAAGATTACCCCAAATATGTCATACAAAGCATACTGCCTTGAGCCTGAGGTAGGTTTCTGATTATTAATGTGCTTCCACTATCATATAAAATTGTCATGAAACTTGTCATTTTATAGAGGAGGAACATGTAAGAGCTTAAATCATTGGGGTGTAGGATAGAAATTGTTAGAATATAAAAAAGTACATATAGTTTGGAATAATGTACATATTATTTTCCTACATGTACATATTATTTTGTTATATGTACATATAAGTTGGCTTATTTTGTTGAAGCATTTCTTATAATTCCTGTTAGTTTTTAGTCGTTTTAAATGAAAAAAATGACATGCAAACATAGTATGATTACAGGTTTGGCTTTAGGGAGCAACACTCTTTTAATTGCAATTATGTTACTGTCATCGTAGTATTTACTATATTTCTTTTATGTTGCATGTCCCACAATATTGAGAGAGAGAAAAAAAAAGGATGCATTTAAATGACGTATAGGACATCAATGTTAGTAAAAAAAAATATTTAATAAAAAATTTAACTTATATGTACATGGCCACAACAGAATATGTACATTCCTGCATCTTTATATGTACATTCCTGCATCTTTATATGTACATTTAGGCAAAACAATATGTACATTTGTAGTTTTGAAGAATTAGTACAATTTTAATATGAAATAGATGCTGTCAAGAGTGGAATAATAGTTAAATGGTCCTAAATCTTAACAATATTTGTAAAAGGAAATTGAAGAAATAAGAATTTATTACTAAGGAGATTGAAAATACAAATATACCCTTAATGAAATCAACATAATAGCAAAAACAAAACTTGATATTTTGCTTCCGATAATCTTCTTCCCCTTCTTCTTTCCCTATTTTCCATCCCTTCCCTTACTTCCTGACCTCCCCATTCTATCTGCCCTTTCTTTTTTCTTCGTATATGTCAACTTGTTTTACGAATAATTTTCTTTTGGTATTGTAAATGTACTGTCATTGTTTTGCTTTAAGAAATTGAAGAATATGAATGTTACATGTACATATAGTTTAGTTGAATCTACATATAGTTTTGTTATAATTACATACTTTTATACTTCTATGTACATATAAGTGCGCAAATAGTTTTCCACATTTCTGAGAGATTTGTTCATATACTCTTTTTAAAATATACATATAGTTACGCTAAATGTACATATAGCTAGGCTAGATATACATATTTTATAGGTATATGTACATATAACTTTGCTTCTGATCTTGCAGTATTTACTATAACTCTAAACGTTTTGCCATGTATGAAGAACTTCAACAAATTTGGGCTACTCAAAATAATTTGGATGCATATTTGTGCGGGGATTGAGTTCTTATCCTCCTCCACCATCATAGTCAACTATATGAAATTGTATTTCTCGTGTATTTGCGATATTAAAGTTGTAATTCAACTTGATCTTCACTGTTTATAATATGTGAATATTTAAGTGTTGCGTAAATGAGATAAGTCTTTCTTTCTCCGAAGATATGGAAGTGATGGAGTAAATTTTCTTATGTTACATTTGTTTAGTCCTTGTAAAATTGAAATTTCTATGAATCTTATAAAATGTACATATAGGTATGCAATATGTACATATCAATTTGCTATATGTACATATACATATTGTTTTGCTATATGTACATTCTTTCTTATTGTTTTGCTATATGTACATATACATATTGTTTTGCTATATGTACATATTGTTTTGCTATACGTACATATTATTATATTATATTTTCTCTTGATTGGTCTTTTTACTTTTGGGTTCAAACGTAAAAGTCTATTGTTGCTTTATACATTGCAGAAACATATTGTTCGATCATTATAAAGTTGAAATGAGTGAATCAAGCGTTAACAAAAGAGTCTATTGTTATTGTCATATTGATGGTGAGGTATTGATTGTTAATGGCGACTGTATAGAATATCGAGGTGGAAGAACAGTGGGTGTGATGATCGATGAAAACACTAGTTTTGAAGAATTAGTGCATCAAGTTGGGGAAAAATTAGGGAAGAGTGTTGATGGTCATGTATTTAGATATACACTGGAGTTTGACAAAACCAAGCTAATTGATTTGGTGAATGATGCCGGTTTGACAGATTTGATAAATTTTACTAATCGATTATGCAATTTGTATATTTTTCGAACTGAAGTGATTGAATCCGCCAACAACAATGACAGAAATATAGTGCATCATTCGAACGAAGATCTGTTCTGGTAAGAAATATAAAGGCTTTATAACATAAAAGTATATAATTGCGTTACGTCTTACTCATGTTTTTGTTATAATTGCAGTGGGGTTATTGACAATGAAGACATAAGTGGAAACTATTCTGAGAGGGAACGTAATGTAGGTTCTTCCATTGAATGTTCTAGTTCGAAGATATCTGGTGTTATTGTTGAATGTACTGCTGCGAACAAAAATCATTTTGCAAGCGAAATTTGGAAAGATCACATTATTGGCAGCGGTCAGAAATTCAAAGATGCATCTTCCTTTAGGCTGGGTCTTTATCAATTTAGTATTGCGAATGGATTTGCATATAAGTTTAAGAGGAATAGTAAGTCTTTTATTAGTGTGGTCTGCAAGGCTGAAGGCTGTCCTTGGCATTTAACTGCTTCGAAGATGCGATCTACTGACTTTATGGTTGTGGGGACATTTCTAAATGTGCACAACCACTGTGCGCAAGATGCAATACAAAGTAGACCTTCTTCGAAGTCAAAATTTGTTGCTGCCATAATTTCGGAGAAAATGAATTTGCAACCGGACACAACGCCACATCAAATTCGTGCTGCATTAGAATCTGAATGTGGAATTCCAGTGACCTACCAGCAAGCTTGGGCATGCAAAGAGCAATCCATGAAGTTGCTGCATGGGAAAGTCGAGGACTCGTACAAATTTGTTCCATGGTTGTGTGAGCAAATCAAAGATGCTGACCCCCAAAGTGTCGTAATCTGCACTTATGATAATGGTAATCATTTTAAGCAATTGTTTATCGCTTATGGATGCTCAATTATTGGTTTTTTGAATGGGTGTCGAGGGTTGATTTTTATTGATGGTTGCCATTTGAGTGGACCTTATAAAGGGACGTTATTATCTGCTAGCTCAATAGATGCAAATAATCAGCTGTTCCCACTTGCATATGCAATTGTTAGCTCAGAAAGTTTAGACAATTGGATGTGGTTCCTGGAAATTTTAAAGTCAAATGTTACCAGAGATGTTTCGGTAACCATTATTTCTGATAGGAACCAGAATATTATCACTAGTGTTGGCACAATATTTGGATCGGCTTGTCATGCTTATTGTTACAGACATATTAAGGAAAACTTTAGTGCTGAAGTTAGCAAATTCATGCATGGTGGGAAAAAAGTGAAGGAGCAAGCCCTAAGTTGTTGGATGCAGTGGTTTATGCTAGACTTGAAGAGGATTACAATGTTGCATTCACAAATTTGACCATGTACAAAAAAGAGCTAGGTGAATGGGTGTTAGATAATCAGCCAGAACATTGGGTCATGTCAAAATTCAGTCATCCTCGTTGGGATCATATTACTAGCAACGTTGCAGAGTCTTTCAATGCATGGTTAGTCAAGGAGAGGCGACACAACATCATTTCCCTCATCAATGAGCATAGAGAAAAATTGGCTAAAAAAATTTATAAAGCTAAGTCTGATGTCAGTAATTGGAAATATGGAGTTGGGAAGAATGTTGAGGAAAAATTACTGGAGAGTATTGGAAGAAGTAAATACTTCCATGTTTCTTGTTATAGCGATTTTACCGCTAAGGTAAGTCACGGCAACAAAGACATTGTTGTTAACTTGAGGACTCGACAATGCACATGTTTAGGATGGCAAATGAGTGGACTTCCTTGTGCCCATGCTTCTGCAGTCATTGAAGCAAAACATGGAGACATATATCAGTTCGTTGATGATTGTTATAAATCAACGAAACAGGAGTTGATTTATTCACTTACAATGGCTCCAGTTGAGACTCATAACTTGCTTGATTTCACCCTATCAGACAGCAGTCATTTATCGTTGAAGCCTCCTTTAACGAAGAGGCCACCCGGTAGACCAAAAGTCAAGCGCATTGAATCACAATTTATCAAGAAACGAGAAATTCATTGCTCTAAATGTAAGCAAATTGGTCACAATCGAGTTTCATGCAGATCACCAAATCCAGTGTAAAGCAATTGTAAGTTTTACATGATTACTATTTAAATTTGTATTTTCTGAAATATGGTTCCATGCCAACACAGTATAACTTATATCTTCTTCATGTGTTAAATGCAGGTTCATGGTTACATACCTTACCTTTGTAAAGGAGTGGCAACTTTTTTTGTAAAGTGAATTGATCCTTTTTTCAACCCTATCAGAAGAATATGAATGTTGAAGGTGCTATATTTCATTTTTTGACGCACCTCAATTGTATATGTAGGTTTAGGGTTTACAAGGTTAGAGGTGCAATATTTTTTGTTCGAGCACCGAAATATGTTTGTAGGTTAGAAATTTAATGGTTCAACGTGCTATATTTTTTGTGAAAGCACTGAATCGATGTCTATAGCTTTTTTTGTTTATTGTATAGGCATGCCAAGAATTTTGTACAGCAATGTGTAGACCTTTTTTTGTTTAATAGGTCTGTGGCATTTAGGTTCACAAGCTTCAGAAGCTTTTGGGTTTAGGTGGGACTATTGTTTAGTCTACTCTACTCTTCTCTTCTTATTTATGGTGTATGTAACTTCCTGTATTGTGTACAACATCATATTTTTGGAATGAATGAAAGAAAATATCAACTTTCTTCGTTCGAAGTTGATGATATTAGTTGGATTTGTTATTGTCTACTGCTACGGACTTGGGCAGAAGACAATATGTACATTCTTGCTTATATTTACAACTACGAAAACGAATATGTACATTTGTAGTTTCTCCTAAATTTAAACATCAATTTTAGTAACAAAAAATTTAATTCACAATATAACTTATATGTATATGGCCAGAAGACAATAGGTACATTCCTGCATACCTATATGTACATTAAGGCAAAATAATATGTACATTTGTATTTTTTTATGAAGTCGGGTTCAAACCCAAGCAACCCCTCCCCTTACCCAATTATCAAAAAAAAAAAAAATTTGAAGACAGAATGTTCGCGCCGCGGCTGAAAGCCGGGGCGTCAAGCAAATGAAAGGAATATGCCGCCTTCCCAAAACAGCAGACAGAAAAACGAGGCCGCGGCAATACGCCGCGGCTCACTCTTAAGGTTTAGGGTCTGCAGCAGTCAGAAAACGACGCCGTGACCAAGGGCCGAGGCTCACTCTAAAGGTTAACCCTAAACAAGACTGGAAAACCACGCCGCGGCATAAAGCCGCGGCTCAGTCTTACGGAATTAGGTTCTGAATCATACAGAAAAACGACGCCACGGCGTAACGCCGCGGCTCTGTCTTACGGAATTAGGTTCTGAATGAGACAGAAAAACGACGCCACGACCTAGGGCCGCGGCTATCTCTAAGGGTTTAGGGTTAAACCATAAACAAGACTGAAAACCCACGCCGCGGCTTTACGCCGCGGCTCAGTCTTACGGAATTAGGTTCTGAATCATACAGAAAAACGACGCCACGGCATAACGCCGCGGCTCTGTCTTACGGCATTAGGTTCTGAATGAGACAGAAAAACGACGCCACGGCCTAGGGCCGCGGCTATCTCTAAGGGTTTAGGGTTAAACCATAAACAAGACTGAAAACCCACGTCGCGGCTCAATGTTACGGCATTAGGTTCTGAATGAGACAGAAAAACGACGCCACGGCCTAGGGCCGCGGCTATCTATAAGGGTTTAGGGTTAAACCCTAAACAAGACTAATAATCACGCCGCGGCTCACTGTTACGACATTAGACAGAAAAACGACGCCGTGGCTTGAGGCCGCGGCTCTCTCTTATGGTTAAACCCCAAGCAGACAGAAAAACGAAGCCGCGGCTTGTCGCCGCGGCTCACTTTTCTAGGTTTAGGGTCTACAGCAGACAGAAGCAATTAGCCGCGGCTTTGAGCCACGGCGCCATGGGTAATAAACGGTTTTTTTTAAATATTTCTAACCCTAACACCATCAACTGATTTAAAAACCCCAAAATATCTTCACCCTTATGTTTATAACAATTTTTTGTCTCTCTTCAGAATCTCTTCTCTCCCAACATTTTTCCCAACATAATTTTCATTCTTATAGAAAACCCATTTATGTCATTCTCACATCTCTCATCTTTCCCAACAAACTTCTTCTCCATACATCTTTCTCTCAATTTCATCTAACTTGAAGCAAACGAATTATTTCATCAAAGTTTTAAATTCAAGTAAGTTTATATTGTTTCTTCAAGTTTCTTTATATTTGTTGGTTGTTGTGGGTTGAAATGCAAAAGTATTGGTTATTGTTGATTGGTTTATTTGAAAATCATGGCAATTTTTGGACTGGGTTTTGTTGAATTATAGTCAACATTGAAAATTTTGCTACTGATGACATTGTGTTTGATTATGTCGTGTTGATTGATTTATTTAGTGATGAAATTGTAGAAGAATTTAACTATTGCTTTAGAGGTGTTTGGTTGATTGAAGAAAATTGTTGAATTTGGTAGATATTAACCAACTTACAACTACTGTCATGGGATTGAAGAAGAAACTCAAGGGTAGCAGTAGTAATAGAACTTTTGATATTACTAAGTTCGTGTCGGAAGCGGCAGTATTACGACATACCCAATCTCTCCTCCAAAAAAGCCCTATTCCAGAGAGGGGGTTGAATCTTGATCCGCGTCATCGTGAGTATCAAGTGGTAATTAATTCGCGCAATTGGCAGAAATTTTGTGCTCCACCTCAATCCGCAGTGCTACCGGTGGTTAGAGAATTTTATGCTAATGCAGCCGAAGCCAGTGGTGATACGATTTTCGTCCGAGGATGTGAAGTACCGTTTGATCCGCAGACAATTAATCAATATTACCAGACACCGAATATTGTGGATGATGACTTTAGTCGGTATTTGAATGGCCACATTGACATGACTGTAGTCACAACACATTTATGCCCACAGGGGACTACTTGGAAAATATCGAAAGGGGAGCTTGTTTCGTTCAAGGCCAACACTCTGGATAAAGAGGTTAAGGTGTGGATGCATTTTATAGCGGCCAAAATGCTTCCATGTAAGCATGTTAGCGATGTCACCAAAGATAGAGCAATTCTTCTTTATGCTATTACTACAGGCAAATCGATTGACATTGGCCAGCTTATCTACAGGGCCGTAATGCATAGTGTTAGAACAACACGGGAGGGCCTATGGTTCCCCTCCTTAATCACTCGGCTGTGTGACCAGGCTGGTGTCCAATGGGATAATGGTGAAGAGTTGTTACATCCTAAGGGTCCCATTGATGATACCATTATGTATCGTTTGACCCGAGAAATTGATCGTCCCCCACCCAGACCTGGTGCGAGTTCATCCTCAACCTCACAACCTCAGGAGTTAACTATGGCAGAGCGCATAACCAGACTTGAACTTCAGAATGCGCATCACCTTGCATATCATGCCTATCAAACTGAATGCTTCAAAACTGTTGAACAACTTATCCATCTTTGTGCTCGTCATATGGGTGCTGACACGACCCAATATCCCACTATGCCACCACCACCAACAGCTTTGGCTCCCCAAGAAGCGGAAGAAACAGAGGAAGAAGATGATGAAGATTAGAACTGATTAGGTGCTGACAATGAACTTGATTTAGGTTTGGGGGGTATTTATTAATTATGGTTTTATAATGTAATTTTAGGGGGTATTTATTAGTTATGGTTTTATTAGTTTATGGTTTTATTATGTAATTTTTCTCTCCAATTGAAAACCCTCTGCTTTATTACGCTATCTTCAGCCCATGTCAACTTCTCAATTTTATTTTTGTATTTTCTTACACAACAAGTTTGCATAACCAAAATTAGGGTTGCCGATGGCAGAGCAACAAAACCAACGAGTTGTGAAACACTATGAAAGTAAAAAACTGAATCAAACTTTAACAAAAAAGCTAAAAGAAAATAAACTAAGTTGTTATATTTCAGAAAAATTACTTAATTGTGGTGCATTTCACTTAAATATCTTCAAACTTTTCATTCTACAACCTGATATACATCCTTTACATCAATCCTACTATTCCCGAACCAGATCACTTAGATGTACAGCTCTAAACTCCCATATGTACATTCCTGCATTCCTAAATTAACTTGTGCAGCATGAAGGCTTAAAGGTTAAAACAACATAAACAATCATGAAAGTGCAGAAAACAATTTTTAGAATCCACAAAGCCTGGACTTGCTCAGAACTTGCTCTTTTTCTGTATTTCTTGTATCCAAAATCAACTGGGCGGCGAGCTGCAGACGGTACTTCTTCGCATCATCCTAAAAAAAATTATGTACTCTCATTAAAATTCTCTGCATTAGTGTTAAAGGAAAAAGAAGTGATTTATATGACATTCACCCGATTAAGCGGTGGACTGATTCGGCCAAACCAGGATTGTAAGTGCTTAATTAAAAATACCCCGCAATCAGATGAACTGTAAGACAAATGAGAAAATCTATTGCATCAATAGTACTGATAACTAAAGAAACATGTATAACTCTTAAATGAATTAAAAGTAAGAGATTACTCGTCATCTGATTGCCAATCAAATTGTACACGGTTTTCCTTCAACTCTTTCATTGCATCTGCAGCAGGATGATTCCAAGCACGTAATAATGCTGAAAACACTTTAACCTGAAAACACAATTTGAAGCATGTAACACAAATATTCCACTACGAACAAGGTAGTTGAGAATATGAGTTAAAGATTACCAAACGTTTCGGGAAACCAACATGCAGACGCCCAAACGGCGACCTTCTTGAGTCGATGATTTCGATCTCACCAGACACCGTATTCACGCAATATGCAACCCAATGATTATTTGCACATAAGGGTAAGCAAATCTAAAAAGGATGAATTGATTATTAATGAGAAATCAGAAATAACAACTTCAAATATATATATATATATATACATCTTATACTAATGTGAATATCGATAAAAATAAGCATATATGTACGCATACCAGTTGAGCTTGCATAATATCAGCATTATTCGGTTCATTTGCAAGATAATTAGCAAAATCATTGGCGACTTCATCAGTTGTCTTCCTCCCAAACTTGTAATTAACGATGTTACACTACATTGAACGGCCACATTTCATTAATAACCTATACTATATACTTATAATCTTAATCAACATACAATAAGAATTAAACTTTTTTTATAGAGATGTAATTAGGAGGGATAAAAATTAATACCGCAAATTGTGAACTCAAAACAACACGAGTTCCAATCGATTTCCTACCGATATACATTTTGGTGGCCTTAATTACACGAACATACATCTCTACAACCTGCCATACTCCAAAGAAATATTAATTACGATACCATACGATAAAAGCGTTAATGCAAATGTGTAATTAACGAACTTCATTATACCATGTTATTCACCCAATTGGAACCGGCTAAAGAGAGTATGTCCGACCTCGTCAATGACCAACCATGCATTGCGGACAAGATTTCCCTACATCATTAATAAACATAGTTCAAATATCGCATTGTCGTCACAATAATGTTATGTAAAAAGTTGAGAGTCAATTGGATTGTGTAACTTACTCATGATTTGCATTTTCATCCCAAGCATAATTAACAACAGCTTTTTCTACTTTCTTCAATGTCGCAATTGGCCAATTAACATAGAATGGTGATTGAAGATTCATAGAAGTCGTAATTTTTCTAAGAATTCGTGGAGATCTCCTAATAACAGGGGAATCATGTATTTCCCTCTTTCGATTTCCACGAATTTCCTCTACAAATTCCACTCCATCTTCAAATTCAAGATTGGAAGGAACATTACATTCTTCCACTTGAAAATTTGATAGAGGTGCAGTTGTCTGTGAAGTTGAGCCTTTTGCAAATGGCCTAAACATAGATGATGGAGAAGCTTCATTCTCCACATTCTCCATCCTTCTAGTGAAATCATCGAACTG
The DNA here is from genome assembly GCA_030761205.1 of Fremontodendron californicum. Classification (NCBI taxonomy): domain Eukaryota; kingdom Viridiplantae; phylum Streptophyta; class Magnoliopsida; order Malvales; family Malvaceae; genus Fremontodendron; species Fremontodendron californicum. Next base: position 1,150,893 of record JAULJL010000027.1, read on the forward strand.
ATTTCCCATTTGAGCATTGACATGTGCTGGAGACAACTTCGCCAATGCCATGAAATCAAGAACATTGTCTTTATGAAGCTGGACCATTTCTTGATTCCACTTAATCATCCTCTCCGTACGGCCTTTGATCCTTTCAAATAAAGCCTAAACACATAATTCTAAATTTTAAATATTTATGGACACTGTTGCAACAATTTTAAAGGCTATGAAAGGTATTACAGTCTTAGATGAATTTCAATGACAAAATGTCGACATACCATTGCCTCTGGATCAAGCTGCATGGTTGAAACTTCTCCAAAACACTCATCCATAGGGGGATCAATGTCACTTACAACCTACATACAGAACTAGATTTCAATAACATTTTTTAATACGAACTAATAATCTATTTATAAATTAGAATGCGCAAAGAGTATTGATATAAATAAATACAAGCATGAATCAAACATTACTTACCTCCCCTAACCCATACCCCCCTAACTCTTCCTCAACTTCTAGGCGCTTCTTCATGGACGCATCATCCCATCCCATTAATCGGGGCATTGCACGAACAACAAAACGTTCGGATGGGATAACTCTATCCAAATAAAACATCTATCCAAAATGTTCTATATTAACAATAGGATAATAAATATAATCACTTTTTTGTTTACTTATTAGTAAAAGACATTGAAAATAGAATCAAACAATATAATACATATTTACCTGAAGGAAGAGTAAGGAGCCTGTAATGTATGTTGTATCTTGCCTGCCGTTGTACCTTCTAATGCCATTCATCAACTGCTTAAGTGTAAACCCACCCCAATTGTAGGAACGAATTTGGGATGAATTATAAATCGTGGTAACTAACTTTCTATTTACTTCAGGCCTACTAGAAGGCGCCATGACAGTACCGATAACAAACAAGACGAACAACCTTTTCCAATCATCTATATCTGTTACATTATGTAATAAGAGCTCTACTTCTTTCAATGAACAAACCCTTAAAAATCTATCACACCAACCCTTTATCTCATCATTTTCATTTACAACATCTACTCTAACCTCTTCTCCTGTACATGGAACACCAAACACTAAACCTACATCTGTATCTTTAATAGCTAAGATATGGTTACACCATCTTAAAACACAATTTAATGTCTCACATTGTTTAATAAGCCACTCACATAGATGGTGACGCAAAATTGTACAACTCAAACTTAGAAACCCACCAAAACCTATCTCTCGCACGGCATTTTCCTTCCTAACATCACCCCTAACCACTTCGTTCATAACCCTAACCAATTTACTAGGGCTACATCTTGTGCGCAATTGAACATCACACTGCAATTTCGTAATGAATAGATTACGTTCAATCTACCAATAATTTATATTATCATTAAAAAAAAAGTCGAATGAAAGAAAAATAATTTACCTCAAGACTTTTATTTTTTCTTGCAATATGGCGTGAACTATGACGTCGTTCCATTTGTTCTTCTCCGAAATTTGTATGTGTCACAAATAAAGCTGATAACCCAAAAATATATAGCTAAAAAGTTAACATTCTGCTATAAATAATAAACAAATGTAGGTGAAATTGCAAAGAAATCGTAAGAAAACGTCTATCCCTCCCTTTTATTTTGACCCAAAAAGAAATAAAACCTGAATTGTGTATGCATGTGCAAATTGAAAATTGCAGTTTCTCACTTTTCACACTCAACAATCTTGTTTTCGGAATTTCACAGGGAAATATGCATTGCATTAGTTGATTACAACAAAATAATGGCTCTCAGAAGCCTACATCTTTTGCTGAATACAACAAATAACATTCAACAGTTAATATGGTGGGTAATCAACCTAATCAATCTACTACAACCAATTTGTGAGGACTGTTTGTCCAAAGGATTGGTTTGGTTGCATTGCACTGCAGTGCAGCCCACCAGGGTGGGAGTGGGACTAATAAGTGTCTTAGGAGTGTTTCTCCAAAGCTGAAAGGCATATTTGAGAGTATAGCCCACCAGAAGCAGAAATGTATACTCTTAATGGTGGTATAAATTACATTCACTGCTTTAGGATATGAAAGAGTTGTTTATGAAATTCAGTGGGTCAGAATTGGAAAGTATGAGAGATTTTATTGCTTATGGTTAAATGAGAAAGAGTTGTGTCTGGAATTTTATTTGCACTTGTAGGGCTTTAAGAACTAAAAAGTTGCTGCAATTGAGGATTGTGGTTGCTGTAAGTTTTAGAGAAACAGGAGAACCAGGGCTATATCGATATAGTTAGAGCGAATTGCTCTGGAAAACTCGGGAGGATTTAGGTATTTAATGGTTTAACAAAAAGGGTAGTGTATTGCTGCAATTGGGAAGAATAGGGTGCAGTTCTTGTTGTTGTTCCTGTACCTTAAAGAGTAACCCTAATATACTGTAGCGAAGAACTTCAGGGGAATAAGAAAGAAATGCAATCAACAATGACAAGTTCTTCAGGAACCTCATCTAATTGTTCAAATCAATATCTAAAAATGTAATATAAAAGAAACTTCAGTTAACAAATCCTGTGCCTTTAATAAGAGGAAGTATAAGGTTATAATCTAACTATAAATTAACACTTTAATGGTTATTCATTATGAAAAATGTCATAAATCTCACAGTTTTGCTTTAAGAACTTGATATCAAAATAGACTTAAAACTTTAGTAAATGAGGCTTATAAAATGTATGAAATTTAATCCTATCAATGCTCTGCTTATTTTCACCTTTTAGGAGATGAGGAAACTTACAAGGATACAAATATTGAACATAGTTAAGAAATGCTCATTGAAGTTATTTATATTTCCTAGTTATTGATATTTTTCCCTTCTTTTTGTTGTGTTTTTTTCACTCAGATTAGTAGTTGCCAGATCCCTAGTGAAGTAGCAGAGTTGAGAAAGAAACAGGATAGTGATGTATCAAAGGAGCATGCAGTGCAAGTACCAAATATTGATGTAATGGCAGAAAAAGGATCTACTCCAATAAGTTTGAGTGCTCCTGCTGTTAATACAGGTGACCTTGCAACAAAATAAGCCCACTTATATGTACATAGAACTATAACAGTACGTACATATAGCATAACCATATGTACATTCCGCAAAAGTATATGTACATTTTCATATTACTGACAATTTCTTTCTAAATCTCAATCAATTAAGCTCTTATGTGTTTCCAAACCATAAAATCATCTAAGTATTCTACTTATACTATTACTTAGACAGACCCCAAAACCCTAACTATAATCCTCCGTTTAATCTCGAAATCGTTTAAAACAACTGTAAAATAATAGCTTTACTAAGAAATTATTAAAAAAAAAAAAAGGTCCACTTCTATGTACATAACAAATTGACAGAATGTACATAAAACTTCAATACAAACACAAAAGCAAATGCTAAAGAAAGGATGTTGTTTCTTTTTAAAAGAGACTTAAACAAATAAGAAAATTTGAAGATCTTAGTTGCAGAAAAAAAATGGTTATAACGTAGGCTACATACTTTGATTATATGTACATTTGGCAGAATTATATGTACATTTTCAAAACTCTAATCAATTCTATCCTAAATCCGATTCAATTAACAATGTATTATATGTACATTTTCAATACTGCAGCTATTATGTTCAAAGTCCGAAATGAAAAGGTGAACAAAAACAGAATTGACAATGCAAATGGTCGGGAAATATCCCAGTTGAACCCCAACATAAAGGAGGAACTTATGGACTCTATGTCATAATGTCTAGAATCCTACTAATGGCCAATGGCTCATAAAAAATAGAATTTCACAAAGAATAATCGGGAGCAAGAACGAATTTATGTCAGTATGCAACTCATTCACACATTTATGTCACAAAGCACTTTTAACAAACCAATTTTATCAAAGCAATTTTAACAAAACATCCACACATTTATGTCAGTATACAAGTCATTCAATAATAATGCTACCAAACAAATTCCTAACATCAAAATATAACTTATATTTCGCTACCAGACTTCCAGAACTTTCAATAACACAGGATTTCTAGAACTTGATAAACCAAATAAACATACGCTGTATATTACAGACACAATGCACATGTTTGAACTCAATTGATGCTACCCAAATCCCATTACATTAGAGCATAATTTAGCTGCAAGGAAAACAAATACGTGCAGGAATATAAAACAATGTATGAAATCTAAACAAAACATTTCAAAAATCAAATAAAATTATGCCATGACAAATCCAAAGAGGAAGGAGTTTACCTAAAGCTCTTCAGGACCAAGAATATGAGAAGATTTTCTGAGGTTTCACTCGGGTAAGGATTATCCTCCGATTTTCAGTCGCCTAAGGTTTTAGTTTCAGTCACCCTAAACCGAAAATGCAAAGAAAGTGAGGAAGAAATAGATGAAAAAAAAATGAGGCAAAGGGAGAAAGGAATGAGACGAAATAAAGAGTGAAGAACAGAAAGAGAGAAAAACTGAAGCAAAAATTCGGGACCCAAGTGGAAGCTAAACTCAAGAACACAATCAGAGACAAAAGCCAAAACAGAGAAAAACAGAATTATCAAATCGGGAGAGAAAAGAAGCCAAAATTGACTTTGTTTTTTAACCTAACACTACTCATAAAATGGTAATTACGATTTCCTCTTTATCAATTTTTAAATTTTCTATTTCCTTTTCAAAAATAATTTTTTTCATTCGTATCTTTTAACATAATTCCTATTACACTGCATGTTTCTCATATTACCCCAATAATCTTTCTCAATGGTATCCATTAAAAAAAATCCTATTACACTGGTTGTTTTTCAAATTCACCCTACTCAAAAAATCTACTCTAAACCCCAATACAAATTAGGCTCTAAAGACTTCCATCTATTTAAATTTACCAAAGTAACAAAAATATAATGATTCATACAAAATGACTAAGACTAGTAAATTAAAACACTCTTGCTCCCTAAGGCCAAAAGCCAAACTCTTAAACATAATCAATGTCGTTATCGTTTTTGTCATTTAAAACGACTTTAAACTAACACAATTTATAAGAAATGCTTCAACAAAATAAGCCCACTTAAATGTACATATAGCATAACAATATGTACATATAGCATAACAATATGTACATGTAGCATAACTATATGTACATTCTTGCCAACTATATGTACTTCTTTATACTGACAATTTCTTCAGTCTTGTATATGCAGGCAAGAAAGCAATCAACAAGCATGAATATCATTTCAATTAAATAGAGGCACAAACACTATCATGACGTTAAACAAATATCAAAGCTTTCAAATTCATTTTAAAAGCAGTTTAAAGTTAAAACTATTATTTTAAGTAAATGGTTTATCAGTTCTATAACTTATGATTAAGTAAAAATGTCAAATTGCAAATATATGTTCATAGACTCTTACAAATATCTGCTTATACATATCCAAACCTGCCCATAATAACCAAGTTTGGTGTAAGGAAACCATGTGCATGGAAAATATAACAAATCAAACTCAGTAGCCTCTCATCAACTAAATAAGGGATACAACTGAAGGTTAAGAAATCATACATGTAAACCAAATTGACAATTTATGAAGTACAATATAATTCATAACAAAGGGTACACAGCTGAAAATTATAAAATGGAAGAAACTAAACAGACAAAAATGCATCTAAATTATTGAATTCTACAGCAGAAACTCCTATTCTTAACACCACCAACCTTCATTTATCATTTAATTCGCTGGAATGTCAATATAGTTATAGCAAACGCTCTGTTTAGGTTCATATAAATTGAAATTTAAAAATGTTTTGGACATAAAATGCTTATTTACCTCTACATTGTTTGCCCTCTCGAAAAATTAATGAATTCAAACCATTCTTACAATTGATGGCAACCTTACTGAATAAATGATCTTTCCCCCTTTCACTTTGACTTATGTTCGCATCACAATATAAGAGTGTCAGGTACGACCAACAAATTTCAGCTAAAATGTTAATATCACTTTAGGACAGAAAACAAACTACAATATCACAACAAACTGTTTTTTTTATGGCAGAGAACATTACAACAAACAATATCACAAGACCAACCAAGTTTTCAATGATAAATCTAACAAAAATGAATTCTCTATACGATTACTTTTAGGACAGAAAACAACAGTAATTCGTGTATGGATATATATTGAATCTATAAAACAACAGATAAACAAAAATTAAAACAAGGTCAGAAGAAGTTCACCTGGTTTTGTAAAGTTGCTTTCCTTGTATACTGCTCCCCCAGGAACATACACATCAACCTTCTAATAACAGAAAAATATCATGTCAATAGAGTAACAAGATAACAGAAAAGATATGTCATATCAAATTATAAATGTCTAATTTATATAATATACATACAGATTATATTTGTTGGAGCAATGTCAATATATTATTCTCATTCTACTAGCCAATAATTATGTAATTTATCACAAAGAAATTTAACAGTTTCTGAAAGATCTTTAACAACAAAGGATGAAACAATCGCACCATTCTTTTATAATAACACATTCGTATTTCTAGTTCTTTTATAATAACAACATACCCATAAATTATAACTGAAATAACATAATACCCACAAATCAAAATAACAAACAAAATTTTACCTCAATCTTCTTCCTGAGCTTCCTATTTCGATCGCAACCCTAAACCCAACTAAACTCACAAATTAAACAAACTTTGAAATGGGTTTTCAATCCCTAAACCTTAACTTCTCAACTGGGTGAATGATTTTGAACAAAATAAAACTAGGTTAAAAACGTTGGTTGGGTGAATGATTTTTAACAGCAACAAAGAGAATAACAAAAGCAGAAGAAGAAGAAGAAGAAGAAGAAGAAGAAGTGCAGGATTGGGGTTTGGGTCGATTTCTGTCTTCTTATTTTAACAAGGAAAAACAAAGGTTAAACATGTAATTTCCATTTCCTTTGTAATAATATCAAACTTTTACATTTCCTTTTTCAAAATAATTTTAACTTATTGTACTCTTTAACAATAAAATTACTGTTCCTTGCACGTTTCTCATATTTTCCCAAAACAAAAAAGGAATTAAATTTTATTATTTTTGTTTTTATTCGAGACATCAGTTGTTGCCGGTGGGGTCAACATTTTTGTTTGCCATGATATTTTTCAAATCCATAATAAAATTGTTTCTTAACTTCTATTTATACATGATCACATTGCCCGTGGGGTCAACATTTTTGTTCGCCATGATATTTTTCAAATCAATAGTAAAAAAAAATTCGAAACTTTTTTTTATACATGATGAAAATGTGCAAAAAATAAAAAACGATTTATATTTAATACATTATCAGTGTATAGATTTATTTATTAACAATGTACCACATTATGTCATCTCTTAAAAATTAAATTATTTATTTTTTAATGAGATGTCATTGTAAGATTTATTATTGAATTCATTAATGTATAAAATTATACACTGACAATACATCAAATATAAATTTAAAATAACAATTCGTCTGCATTAATGAATTTTGTAATTCGACGAAAGTCCTCATAAAGTTAAAAATTAAAGTCCCATGCTTATATATGTGTTATTGTTGTATTTCAACATAAGAATTCTATAAATAAAAACCTTTGTCTTTTTCATTCAGCAAATACAAGAAATACGTATCAAACCAAAAACAACTCAGAAAATTACTCTCCATGGCGTTGTTTTCCAAAGTTTTTTTCTCATCCCCGAATTCTCCAGTTGCTATTAACAAAAATTCACGAATTAACAATTCTAACCTTAATATTGCTCCTACTTCGTTGTCTATGATTCCTAGATGTAACGTTGTTCAAGATCACAGAATCGTTTCTACACCCTTAGAACACTTTGATTATCGATGTGGACACCCCAACATTACTGTGAGTTTGTTTTTTATGTTCTTTTGTTTCTTTCAATATTATCCTTATTGCATTTCTTTTTGATTCATTCACTAGCTTATTTTGTCCCCCTTTATTCAAATCCAACACTCAAATCTTCCAGGATGAGTTTCGCATTGAACATGCAAACAAACTGGAGGCGTTCAAGCGTATATTTAGAGAAGTTGTTGAAGATCCATTACAAGGTTTGGCCATGATTGATGCTATCCAGCGGCTAGGAATCGACCACCATTTTCAATATGAGATTGAAGAAGTTCTGCAAAGGCAGTATATGCTATCAGGCAGTAATGGTTTTCATGACTACGATCTTCATGAGGTTGCCCTTCGCTTTCGATTACTTAGACAAGAAGGTTACTTTGTCCCAGCAGGTGTGCAGAAGTGAAAATTCGAGCCTTTTTTATAGACAGAGATCAAAGTATTTTTGTTCTGTTAATGAACTGATAATGGAAATGGTTTTGATGTAAAACAGGAGTTTTTAACAGGTTCAAAGACAGGGAGGGCAGGTTCAGACAAGAACTAGGCAGGGACATCAAAGGATTGATCGAACTGTATGAAGCTTCACAACTGGGCATAGATGGAGAAGATATTCTTGATGAAGCCAGAGAATTTAGTTCCCAGACCCTGAAAAAATGGCTAAGAGCTGAAATGGACCATTTTTCTGGTAGAGTTATAAGGAATACACTCGACCAACCTTTTCATAAAAGCCTATCAAGATTCTCAGCCAGAAACTTGCTAACCGATTTCCAAGGCACAAATGGATGGATAAACATCCTCCAAGAAATAGCAAAAATGGATTTCAATGTAGTTCAGTCCTTACATCAGAAGGAAATAGCTCACATTTCCAAGTAAGATTTATATTAGCATGGACAGAATCTAAAAGCTTTATATTGTCCAAAAAAATCCCCAACTCTAATTCTCCTTTTATGTTTTATGATTAATGTTTAGTTGGTGGAAGGAGCTGGGTTTAGCTAAGGAGTTGGAGTTTGCCAGAGACCAACCATTGAAATGGTATATTTGGTCTATGGCTTGTCTCACTGATCCAAGCTTGTCAGAGCAACGGATTGATCTCACAAAACCCATTTCCTTAATCTATATAATTGACGACATTTTTGATGTTTATGGGACACTTGATGAACTCACTCTCTTCACTCAAGCTCTGGATAGGTAATGCATCAACTTTCAATATCATACACACACATATCCATTCAATAAATCTTATAATTTTTGCACAATTTTGAACCTGTCCAATTGTTAGGCATTTTTTTTGGGTAGGCCCCATTTTTTTTTTTGTTGGTGAAAAAAAAAAAGATGGTAGGTTGGAGAAAATTTTGTGTATTCGTATTTTTTATTTTATTTAAAATATTATAAATTTATATAAATTTTTATATGTTAATAATTTATTTTATGTATACTTTTAAACGTTCGTGTATCCGTATCATGTTTGTGTTATTTTTCGTGTTGTGTTATTTTTTCTATTTTGTGTTCGTATTCGTTTTTTTTTTCATAGTATTATAAATTTATATAAAATTTTACACGTTAATAATTCGTTTTATGTATATTTTTAGACGTTCGTATATTCGTGTCATGTTCATGTTATTTTTCGTGTTGTGTTTTAATTATTTTTTTCATTTTTGTGTTCGTGTTCATGTTATTTTTCGTGTTGTGTTTTACTTATTTTTTCTTATGTCATGTTCGTGTCGTGTTTCAATTCATCTAATATTTTACATAGTTTTTCATTGTGATTCAATTTAGAGAAAAAAATTGTGTGTTCGTGTCGTATCTCAATTCTTGACATATTTTGCATGATTTGTAATAATGATTCGATTTAGAGAAAAATTTTTATGTTCTTGACGTGTTCGTGTTTTTTCTTCTTCAAAGTATTATAAATTTATATAGATTTTTACACGTTAATAATTTATGTAAAATACTATAAATTTATATAAATTTTTACACCTTAATAATTTATTTTATGTATATTTTTACATGTTCGTGTATTCTTATCGAATTTTTCGTGTTGTGTTTTAATTATTTTTTCTACGTTGTGTTTGTGTCGTGTCTCAATTCATTTTATATTTTACATAGTTTGTCATTGTGATTCAATTTAGAAAAAAAATTTGTTTCACTTTGATTTATCTTTTAAGTTGACTTTAGAAATTGTTTATAACTCTAAATTGTTACGACAGTTCTCTTTTGTTATTTTATAAAATATTAATTTATTTTTTTTGTTTAATTGTTAATATTCATTTTTAAAAATGTTGTCATCGTATATTTAACATTTGATTTCCGCGACATCGCGCTGGAGTCTAATCTAGTATATATATATATATATATATATATATTCTTTTATTAAACTCTACCCCATAATATATGTTATAATTTGTTCATAATTTTTTTCATTAATTGCATATAGGTGGGATTATGCTGCAACTGATGGACTACCGGATTACATGAAAAAATGCTTCAAAGCTCTTGATGATATCACTAATGAAATTAGCCACAAGGTGTATAAGGAGCATGGGCGGAACCCTGTCAACTCCTTAAGGAAGGCGGTACGTAAGCTGATCAACTCTTTAACAAATAATTCAACACCCATTATTTGATTATCTATTATTATTTATTATAGTATATAAAATATGGATTCGTAACAACTAAAACGGGCTTTAATTAGAAAAAAAGGGCTATCTAATCTAAATAGAGTGTTTTAAGATATTTTTTAAAATTATTTTATATAATAATATTTTTATTTAATATAGTAAAAATTATGAATAAAATTATTAATTATTATATGTAATATGAAATTATTATTATAAAAGATAATTTGTTAGCAAAATTTTAATTAAATTTATAAACTATACAAATAAAATATAGTACTTAAATATTAATGAGAACTAATTTTATTATCACCAAAAAGTAGAAATAAGTTAATTGGAGACCACATAATTAAAAGGAAACAATAATTAAAGTGTGAAGACGACTAGACGAGTGAAACAAACAACACACGTTTTTCATTTTTTTTCTTTTTTTTTGGTACAGAAGAGTAGTCTGTTAAATCATATCTTGTTGCTCAAAGTCGAATCACATCTCTTTCTTTGCCTCCTGATTAAAAAAGCTGTAGCGTAATTTTTCTATTTTATTTTTCTATAATAACTATGTATTTAAGAGTTAAAAAAAAAAAAAATCAACATGAAAATTCTCTTTCATTTCTAAATACCAAGAAGAAAAAGAAAAAGAAAAAATTCACTTTCCTTGACAGTGGTGGGTGTGTTGGTTAATTATTGCAGTGGGCCACCTTGTGCAAAGCATTTTTGGTAGAAGCAGGATGGTTTGGTTCAGGGAAGATGCCAAAGGCTGAGGAGTATTTGGAGAATGGAATTATTAGCTCAGGAGTTCATATAGTTCTGATTCACATTTTCTTCCTCCTTGGCCATGGCTTAACTGATCAAAATGTGAAACTAATTGACAATAATCCTGGCATCATCTCAGCCACTGCAACGATCCTTCGCCTCTGGGATGACATGGGAAGTGCCAAGGTATAATTAACTAATTAATTCAACTTCAAATTCATGTTATCAATATTGCTAATAATCAAGTTGCAATTCTCTTATTAAATTGAATTATTATATATATTAATTGTAGGATGAGAATCAAGATGGACACGACGGATCATATGTTGATTGCTACATGAAAGAAAACCAAGGCATTGCGTTTGAAAGTGCTAGGCAACATGTTATCGATATGATTTCCAACGCTTGGAAGGTTCTCAATAACGAATGCCTGTCCCAGAATAATCCATTTTCCTCGTCTTTCTGCAAGGCTTCTCTAAATCTTGCAAGGATGGTCCCAATAATGTACAGTTACGATGAAAACCAATGCCTTCCAAGGTTGGAGGAGTACATGAAGTCCCTTCTCTATCAAAGTGTACCCATGAAAAAAGGGAAAACTCTTTTCTGAAATGACAAGCTCAATTTAATCTATGCAAAATCATGAGCAGTATTTGTAATTAACTACCAAAAGGGTGTATTTTAATAAGTCTTGAAATTAGCTGTACTATATCATATTGGAAACGTTGAAAACTTGCTACCAATTCAAGTTATATTGGATTGATTTGAATTCAAAATTTTAAAAATAAAAATATTTTGGTTTCATTTTTCCTTAAAATCAAATAAAACGCCATAGTACATGCATGAAATGCAAGCTTGACATAACTTTTCTGCATCCGATCTTGTCAACCTAATTATTAATGTACATACGTAGGCTTAGCTGATGTTTGGCTAACATCCATGAGTTTTAGAAATGGTTGTTGAAGGTATCTTCAAACATGCATGTGTTTCACGTTAAATATACTGTCAAATTGGGGGAATTGTTTTAATATTAAGTATTAAGTATATAGATTTCAGATATTACTAAAGTTAAAGATAAATATCAATAACTATGTACATGATTTTTAAACAAAAAATAACCATAAGTTTAAATTCAGCAAAACTATTATCCATCTATTACATTCTCTATCAATTTAAATAAATTTTATTAGTATAAATTAAGAATAAGTTATTTAACTTTTTATTAATTTGGCACCTTAGTAAATATATTTTACTTCAAAATTTTTAATATTTTATCTCTAACATACAAAGGAATAAAAAAAAGTTATTATAGATTCAATAGCTTTATGTTATTAAAGTAATTATTAGACTCTCCAAAATAACTATTTAAATTTTTAAATAGTAAATATTTTTATTCATATCACCCTCATACCAATTATAAAATAGATTTTAACGCATGTTACTTTTAAATTTTAATAATATATTAATGATAAATAAATAAATAAGTATAAAAAAACATGACATCGTTTTATTGAAATGGAAGTTAATGGATAGTATTGAAAAATTGAAATTATAATACTAGAAATAAATAAATTCCATAGTAAAAAGAATAAATAAAATGAAAAACAATAGAAAGATAGGAAGGAGGTGGGGACAGAAGTGGGAGATTGAGAGGTGTCTTTTGGAGGACTTGGGGGAGTCGAGTGGGGCAGGGTGCTGCTATGTATAATAAAGGGAAAATTTAAAAAAAAATAAAAAAAATTATTTACTGTTCCTAAAAGTAGAACAGTGCATCCAAGAGAGGGGAGCACTGTTCAAGGAACTGTATCAGAATTTCATTTTAGTTATATCATATGGTTACTCGAATTCGGAATGAGTATCGAAAAATATGTATTTAATATAGATATATTTAATTTTTTTTATATATTTAAAAGATTATATTTTAATATTTATATTCGAATATGTGTTATTTATATATATAAATATTTAAAGAAAATGAATATACATAATTGTATGTATGACTGTATGTATAATTTCTGAGCTGCATGTGGTAGAAAAGAAAAAATGTGTACAAAAGCCACCATGAAAATGAACTCAATGTGGACAGATTAATCTTATGGGGGATAATTATTGAAAAAGAATGTGTCTTCTGTTAATTTGATATAGAGACTAGGGACCGTTTGTTTTTTTTGAATGTGACTACTCTAAAAGCATATGAAAAGTTTTGATGGGCTTGTAATGTTCATAGAGAGATTGTCAACTAGAATGAAGAGTTACTGGTTTGGAGGTTTAAAGGCGAAGCTTTAATCTTAGTAATATTACAAATTGCTTAGAATGCCTGCATCTATTTGATTTGAGGAAAAAAACAGAGGAATATATGATCAGAATAGAAAATAATATTCACAACAATAAGTTTTTCTTCAGATTTAAGAGATAGTTAGATTCCAATTGTATGGATTAAAAAATATTACACCTGAGTCTGTAAATAGAGATCTATGTATAGCTTAGGGCCTAAATAGTTCTATGTTAGTATAGCCTGTAGTGTTATTGTATAATTTGCACTTTGATTTGCATGATTTTATTTAAGTAATAAAATTTCAGCTTATCAAAAAAAAAAAAGAACTCCAGTGGGATACAAACAATCGTGGTTTCACCAGTGCAGAGTTAAAAATCCACTAACCAACACTTTGGGCTGAACAATAAGAAGGCAATCATGTTTTTGTCAATGGCGTTGGTTCATATTGCATCAACCCAACTTCAAGTTTCAAAACAGAACCACATGGGTCAAACTGAGATCCTTCACCAGATTATTTGTTAAACTGGTCCAATATGAAGCCCAAACGGGATCGAAAATAAGATAAACTTGATGGAACAAGCATATAACATGAACCGAAAAGAAGGAAATAAAATAAAAGAACAAGCATGTAAGTTATAAGTAAACTATCTCTTACATACAGTCTCATTCAAGGTCAAGGGAATTTCAGCTTCAAAGCAAATCGTGACAAGCCTGATTCCACGAGTTGTATAGCTTCTTCGATCCTTGACTCTTTAACCAATTTATCTATCAATGCAGCCCCAGAAATTAACCGTCGATCCATAGCCTCCTTATAAAGCTCAAGTGCCATTTCAAACTCATTCTTCTTCCTAAGGAACGAAAGAACTGTAAGATAAGTAACCCGATCAGGTAAATAACTTTTCTTTAGTTCACTATACCACTTCTTCACTTGCTCTAAATTCCCATCATTACAATACCCTGTAATCAAAGCATTGTAACTGTGAATATCAGGTTGGATTCCTTTACTCTTCATTTCCTCCCAGAACTCGACAGCTTCCAACATCTTCTTCTCATAAACCAATCCTCTTAACTTTGAATTATAACTCCTAATATCAGGAACAACGTTCTTCCTTTCCATTAATCCCCAAATTTCCTCTCCATCAGCAATTCGACCCTTAGAAAAGAACCCATCAAGCAGCGTGTTAAACGTAACTATATCAGGCTCTAATCCCTTCTTCTCCAATGTATCAATCACTGACAAAGCTGAATCCATAGAACCCATCTCACAGAAGGCCTTAATGACTGTGTTATAAGAAATCAAATCAGGCTCGATTCCTAACTTTTCTGGTAACTGTTCTAACAACTTCCCGGCGTTATCAAACTTCTTTGAATGAACACACGCTGACAAAAGGGCATTAAATGAGTTTACTGTACGGTTACATTTTAGTTCAGGCATCTCATCGAACAGTTTATGGGCATGTTCGAACATGCCAGCTTTGCCGTAAAGCATCATAAGGCGGATTACGAACCCTTCCTGGGAGATCTCTTTGTACTTCTTTTGATGTTGGAGGATGTCGTCGATCAATGAGAATTGTTTTGCGGACGCGAGACGGTGAACAGTGTCGGCGTAGGCTTGTTTGTAGTAGTTGCGGAATTTGTTGGATTCGGAGGATTTCTTGAATTTGTTGGCAAGTTTTTGGAACTTGCGTGCATCGTCTATGGATTTGGAGGAGGTTATGGCGGTGGTGGTGGTGGGATTGGTAGCTGAAGAGAGAGAAGTGGTAAAGATGCCGACCAGACGGCGGAGAGAAGCGGCTTCCGTTGCTTTGCTCATTTCTTTTCCGCAGTATTGAAGGTTAAAGAGTTTTGGTTCAAGGGTTGGGATGTCAAGGGGAGGCATTATATACTATGTAATTTTAAATTCTTTAAGCTTAGTATTTAAGAAATGATTTCGAGACAATAAAAAAAAGTGGAATTACAAATGTTAAAAATTAGTAAAGGATTTAATCCTTAATCTTTTGTTTCAAGTTGTGTAAATTTATTTGAAATTTAAAAACCAAATATATTGATTTGAGATAGACTTGTTAATTTTGGCCATTATAAAAAATATGATACAAATACAATATATTTAATATACATGATACTACAGGTTTAATACACTTATCGTTTTCGTGTTTAAAATTTTAACACATTTAATAATTTTTATTATGTTTATATTTACACAACTGACAAAAGAAAAAAACAAGAAATACGACACGCATAACATCCTATCTATATAAGTGAATAATATTATTGATTCGATCTTTCAATGCAGTGAGTGGTTAAATTGGATCAAGAACAAGTATTAGTCATGCTGACTAGAAGGTATGTTGTATACTGCTATGCACCAAAACATTCAAAAAGAAACTGAACAGTAAAACCAAACCCCATCCTATTGTAGGAGGGTAGAGTAGATAACATAGTAGCACTGCAAAATAGATGATATTCCCATTTTAGTCAAGCCTGGTCATCACAACTATGATGCTCCGATTCTTCATTTTTCTTGAAGTACTCGTGTCCGACATCCGTGTCCGACGCATATCCGAACATGGATATAAGGATATGATCCTCATGAATCCTCCAAATATATGAAAATCTTAGAAAAAATTGAACATATCCGTGTCGGACACATACTCGTGTCCGACACTCACACCCGAATCCAAGTAACATAGCATCACAGTACACATGCTTGCATGGAATGCAATCATTCATCAACTCATCAGTTCACAGGCACTGGAGAAGAACCACAAAGTATCACTCAAGTTCAAGTAACACAAAATATGAAAGGGTTGATGTGCTTTCTCAGTTCCTCCTTTTTCATGCTGAGATTGTACAGATGAAAAGCATAGAGAACTGACACATGCCAAAATCATAGAATTCATTTTGAGTGCAATACATAGCTACTATAAAATACCAAGTGCATAACAAAGTTGATTATCAAAGTTTCAGTTTCAAAATTCAATTCATTCATCTAACTTTGAGGTTAGATACAAAAAGCCAAAGGTAACATGCATGTGATAAATGAGAAAGCATAAAGTAACTCATAGAAAACTTAATCACTAATTAGAAAAAACAGCTAGAATATTATCTCCGCCACTAACATGAAAATAGTTCCCACTAAATCAACAGCAGTTATCCAACCTTGCAAGAAGTACAAAACCTAGTTTTTAGATGCTTGTTCAGATTCAATATCTAAAATGAAAACAAAGTAATATTGGTAAAACCATGGCACTACTCTGCGGGCATATTCAGCTTATAACGACAGAAAGTATTTGCCTTCCCAAGCTCCACAAGCTCCTTTGCATCTTCAATCATGGAGGCTTTGACCAATTCATCCACCACACGCTGCAACAATGCAGAACCAACCAATTTCTTCCTACCAAAAATCTCCTTGCAAACCTCAATGGCAAACCTCAAATCACCCTTCTCACAAAGGAATGGAAGTAGTATAGTAAAAGTCAGCTTATCCGGTACACAATCATTTTTCCCTATTTGACTGTACCACTCTTTTGCTTCCAATTTCCCCTCATTAACAAACCCTCTAATCATATAATTGAAGGTAAAGACATCAAGTTTAACTCCTTTATTCCTCATTTCTTCAACCAAGTTAACTGCCTCTTCCATTCTCTTTTCTGTTACCAATCCAAGCAACTTAGCATTATAACTCCTAATATCAGGCTCCACATTTTTCTCCACCATTTTACCCCATATCTTCTCACCATCAACAAACCTTCCATTCTTAAAAAACTCATTTAAAAGCGTGTTAAAAGTAATCAAATCTGGCTCCACGCCCTTCTTCTCCATCTCATCAAGCATTAATCTAGCAGAATCTAAGGAACCCATCTCACAGAAAGCCTTAATGACCGTATTATAAGAAACCAAATCTGGCTCAATTGACAACTTTCCCGGCAACTCCTTAAAAAACCCATTAACTTTATCAAACTTTTTGGCATTAACGCAAGCTCCCATAAGCGCATTGAAAGACAACAACCCTCTATTCGGCATTTCATCGAACACCTTATAAGCTTGCTCAAACATGCCGGATTTTCCATACAAATGGATTAATCTAGCAGCAAAGCCTTCTTTGGAAATGTCTTTGTATTTCTTTTGATCTTCGAGGATTTCTTCGATCCACCGGAAGCGTCCAGCTGAAGCGAGGCGGCGAACCGTCTCTTCATAGATGCCGTTTCGGTTGCGGAAGCGGCCGTATTCGCAAGATTTTTTGAATTTTTGGACGAGAAGCTTGAGGTTGCGTTCTTTGTAGAGATCATCGGCGAATTTTCGGACGGAGTCGGGCTGCGGGGTTGGGGTTGTGGAGAAGGTGCGGCGGACGACGCGAGTTAGATATGACATTTTTAGGGGTTCAGGGAGGGATGCAACGTTCTTTTCTTTTTGTCAATTTCTTTTATTACAAGACAATACTCATGCGTGGCACATTAAGCCACTTGACACAAAGTACACAACTTTGGCATGGCATGGCATTGCGCATCTTAGTCCTTAGGGCTTAGACCACAATAGTTTGTACTTCAAACTTCAAACTTTCAAAGTGGAATGAAATTCATATCTGCCCTACCAAAGCCTCACACATTTTGTACTTTCCAGTCAACAATACTAACCGCTATCTGCCCAAAGACATAAAAGTAATAGGTTTAAGTACCTATATAGTCTTTGTACTATAATGAAAAGAGTAATTTAATCCCTGTATTATAAAAGTGAGTAATTTAGTCATGTACAATTGAAATAGGTGTAAATAAGTAAAATTGATAACGGTGTTAATGAAATACCGTTAAAATGTTGATGTGGACTCGTAAAATCTAACAGAATTAATGATTTGGAATAAAATATGACTTGAAATATATCTAAATCTGTTAGATTTTACGAGTTAACGTCAGCATTTTAATGGGTAACCGTTATCAATTTTACTTATTTGCACATATTTCAATTGTACAGGGACTAAATTACTCACTTTTACAGTAGAGTGATTAATTTACTCTTTTCACTACAGTACAGAGATTATATTATGGGTGCTTAAACCGAAAGTAATACTGACCAAGGTTCTCTTTTCTACATTCTTGAGTTTTTAGTTTGATGTTAAATTGCCTGATAGAAAAACCCTTGATTATAAATGTAAGAAAAGTTGGTTCATATTAATATAATAAATTTTGGGTTTGCAACTTTGTTCCAAATAGAAGGGCATGGCTCATGAAAAACAATGGTAAATTTTAGAGGTTTCGATTTTTTTTTTCTTTCATTGGTGTCTCAAACAAGCAAACATAACCGCCAAGATTCTCTCTCAAACGATGTCCTTGTGACCTTGTGATAATCATGTTTATATAACAGTTCTCCCCATGTCCAAGTTGTAGTTTTGCTGGTGCTCTCTCTTCCTTCTGCATTTTTTAACATATTACAATCCAAAGAGAACTAGCAAGACTCCATATGGCTATGGAATTTGTGGGCTCTGAGATGACTGGATTATCCATAACTGACCGAGGTCCTAGCAGAGGAAGAATTGGGCGGAGAAGGCTTGGAGATGATGAGAACAAAGAATTCAAATCAAAGAACCTTCACGCCGAGAGACGTAGGAGGCAGAAACTCAGTGATAGGCTCCTAACTCTGCGTTCAGTTGTCCCAATAATCACAAATGCAACTACCCAAAACCCCCCACATTCTTCTATCTTCGTATTTCAAATTTCCAATTTGCTAATTTCACAATGTTTTACTTTTGTTTTTCCCTCTTGTTCCTGATCACTCTAGATGAACAAAGCAACGATAATTGAAGATGCAATTACTTACATCCAAGAGCTGCAGAAGACTTCACAGGTTCTCAGTGAACAGCTACTCGAAATGGAAGGATCATCTGAAGAGGGTGGAAAGCCAATGAGAATTGAAATTGATGCTGCAGACGATATGAAGAAATGTGGGATAAAGGTTGTTCACCCCTTTATCTTTACTTGAGTCATAGTCATATTATAATTGTTTTTATTTCCAATGATTTTTTTCTCTTCCACTCATCAGTAAACCTATATCTATTGTGATGTTTATATAGGAAGAAGTTAAGGTGACCAACATTGATGGGAACAAGCTTCTGATAAAGATTATCCTTGAGAAGAAAAAGGGTCGCTTCACTAAATTGATAGAGGCCATGAATTATCTTGGCTTTGAGCTCAGTGAAACCAATGTTACCACCTTCAAAGGAGCAATGCTTTTTTTATCCGGCGTACAGGTAAGTTTAGCAAGCACAAAAAACCAAAAAAATGGAACAAAACCCTTAACATTAATTCCCCATGTATAGTTGGACTTTGCCCTTTTTTCAGCACTTAAAATGTTCAGCTAAAAATATGTTAGATTTATTATGATTTTTCAGGGAACTTATGGGGATACTCTCATGGTTGAGCAGACTCAGGAGTTGCTTTTAGAGATCATCAGAAGCATGAGAGACTGTTCTGAATGTGCTATTGATGAGTCTCTCTGATTTATGAATTTGGGAAGACAACTTCCAGGATTATAGTTTATATATTTAATAACATACTGAATTATAGCAGTAATAATATGACTTAAAGAAAAAACCTTGATTATTTTAAGTCTGGATATTGAGAAGAACAAAGAAAACAATGTTGCATGGTTATTTTAGAAATTTAATCTCCCTGTTTGCTGACAGACATATTCAATTGAACTTGATGCTGAATATTAGATCATTTAAATTGTGAAATAATGATCAATCATCCTGCTGAGAGAGGTGGAGAAATTTGGTTATAAGAGACAAAAGAATATTGGACTAATCTATACTGAAGACATTGGTTTATAAGTATCACAAGAAAACACTAATTACCTAGAAAATTACCTTAAAGAAATAGAAATTCATGAAGCCAACTTTGATGGCTTTGTTGAAATCAACTTTCTAGCTGGGCTGAAGTTTGATTGATGGTCCTGTTTCACTCAATCCAAAGGCAAACGAGTTATTTGTTGAAAGCAATCGTATGGAACACAAAGTTGTTAGTTCTTGTCATTTTGTTGATTCTCACATTCTCTACCGTTCATTATATTGAAGAGTATCTGGGAAGTAAACCTCTAAGATCTCCCCAAAATATACCTTCCCGGACACCACCTCCCCTCAACAAATATTATACAAAGATCATTCAACATTCAAACAAATGGAACAGTTTCCAGGTTTTCAAACCAACATGCTAACAAGTAACAACTCTCATAAAATATATAAAAAGTTAAGATATTCTCCAAGTTTCCTTCTCTATATATATGACCGACCCTGTTTTCTTGGCAAGAGTTAAAAGGTTTACCACCGGATTTGAGTTTTATGGCTCGGTTTCGTTACCTTTGTTGGAATATGGCTTAGAATATGGCTAGAATATAGCTTGAATATGGCTCATTCACCATAGGTGGCTTAGCACCAATAATGGAGCTACCACTTGCACCACTTGCACCACCAATAATGGAAGCTACCACTTGCAAATGGATGGTGGCTATGGTGGCTACCACTTGCATGTGTTCACACCAAGATAGGTGGTGGATGGTGGCTATGGTAGGCTATGGTGGCTGCCACTTGATGCATGTTCACACCTTGATATTATGGCTATAAATAGCCATGTAGAGATGAGAGAGTTGAGTTGAGTTGAGTATGTGTTAGAGCTAAATTGTTGAAGCAAATACTCTGTGTTTATAGAGTAATTCGGTATTGTGTTGAGTTGTGAGTTCAGTGCTTGTGTAGCACCTTGAATTCGGTATATGTTTGTACTCTAAACTCCATTAATACAAAGCTTCAAGCTCCTCCTCCCGTGGACGTAGGCACAGTTGCCGAACCACGTAAAATATCGGTGTTTTTTCAGTGTGTTTAAATCGGTTTTAGTAATATCAATTCGCTTCCGCACAACAAATTGGTATCAGAGCCAATTTTTACGTAAAACCGAGTTTGTTCGATTCTGTCCGTTTTTCAAAAGTGCTCCAATTTGTGTTTTGAAAATACCAGGTTGAAGAGGTCGTTGAGAGGAGTGCAACAGAATCAACCGGAGGCCCAGACGACGCCGCACGCGCTCGCACGCGCCGCCAGAAGGAGTGAGAGTGGGACTCACGCGCCCACGCGCCGCACGCGCCACCAGAGGTTGAAGACGCGTGAAGCCCACGCGCCCCACGCGCCGCACGCGCCTCCAGAGGTTGAAGACGCGTGAAGCCCACGCGCCCCACGCGCCCCACGCGCCGGCCACCAAACAGCTCCACGCGCTCCACGCGCCGCCGCATGCGCCGCCGCAGGTCCGACCAACTTTTTCAGGCTATTTTTTGAGCCGTTTCAGAACACTATTCCGAGACTTTTCCGAGCCGGTTGAGCTAAACCGAGTCCATTTCGAGCCACTTGTAGCAGAATATTCGCAGAATATTCACCGTGTGTCCAAAAGTTACACAGTTGGACCCGTTCCTGGCTATTTCGACTATTCCGGACTCAACCGCGGCATCCGTTTTTCCATACAGGTACCGGAAAAACACTTTGTTGGTAATTTTGTTTTATTACCATGGCAGAATCATTAGAGACACATGAAACAACCAGTAGCGCACGATCAAGTTCTTATATCAGAAAGAACTCGATGACCACTGCAAAGTTCGAGGTGGAGAAATATGATGGCACCACCAACTTTGGCATGTGGCAGTGCGAAGTTCAGGATCTGTTATTCCGAGAGGGTTCATATATCGCTCTGGAAGACAAGCCCAGAGATATTTCGGAAGATGACTGGAAATTTGTCAACCGTCAGGCTTGTGGCACAATCCGGTTATGCCTAGCGAAGGACCAGAAGTACTTTGTCATGAGAGAGAATAATGCAAAAACTCTCTGGAAACAACTTGAGGACAAGTACATGACAAAAAGCATGGAGAACAGACTCTATCTGAAGAAGAAGCTGTTCCGCTTCCAGTATATGCAAGGTATCACCATGCAGGAGCATCTAGTAAGTTTTAACAAAATCCTCGCTGATCTTGAAAATCTAGATGCAAATATCTCTGATGAAGATAAGGCTCTTACTCTGTTAAATTCCTTGCCTGATAGCTATGATCATTTAACCACTACACTGTTGTATGGTAAAAATGATATAGAATATGTTAATGTTTGTAATGCTCTGGTGAATAATGAGTATCGGAAAAAGGATCAGCATGATCACCAGAATACTACACCAGAAGCTTTAACTGTGTACAGAGGCAGGACGAGCAATCAAGGAGCCGGAGAAAACAAGCGAGGTAAATCCCGCTCAAGGAGGGGATCATCGAGAACACGACTCTCGAGGGACGAGTGTGCCTTTTGCCATGAGAAAGGGCATTGGAGGAATAACTGTCCCAACATGGAGAGGTCGATTGTGAGTGTAGCTCAAGAATCTGAGGGAGAGGAAGACTCTGCATTTACAATTTCCACAACAACACACTCTTCAGATCAATGGATTCTGGATTCCGGATGTTCCTACCATATGTGTCCGAACCGGATGTGGTTCTCAAACTTCAAAGAGTTTGATGGAGGAATTGTCCATATGGGCAATGACAATACTTGTCACACTAGAGGCATCGGAACGATCCGACTGAAAATGCATGACGGTACAATCAGACAACTTACAGACGTAAGGTATGTCCCTGATCTCAAGAAGAACCTCATATCACTGGGGGTCTTAGACTCAAATGGTTACAAGGTGACCATTCAGAATGGAGTCCTGAGAGTTGTACGCGGAGCATTCTTAGCAATGAAGGGTTATATGAAGGGAAATCTGTATCTCCTTGACAGAGAAACCGTGACAGGCAGAGCAGCAGCCTCTCACAGAATGATGGGATAGTCCGACACTTCAATGTTCCTAGCACTCCCCAGCAGAATGGAGTTGCAGAAAGGATGAACCGAACTTTGGTTGATAAAGTTCGCTGCATATTATCCCAGTCGAGCTTGAGCAAAGCATTTTGGGTGGAGGCTTTATTGTTCGCCTCCCACATTATCAACAGACTAACCTCCACTGATGGGAAGACTCCCATAGAGGTGTAGTCCGGATATTCTGCCATTGAATATGATCGGCTTCGTAGTAACGGATGCAAAACTGGATCCTAGAGCCAAGAAAGCTGTCTTCTTTGGGCTTTAGTGAAGGAGTAAAAGCAGTCCGATTGTGGAACCTTGAGTCAAAGAGAGTCATCGTAAGCCGAGATGTTGCCTTTGACGAATCTGTAATGCTGAAACTGTCAACTCTAGAGAATGTGAACCAAGATTCTCTAAAGCAGGTGGAGTTTGAATCAGAATCTGATGACACCTTAATTGAAGTGGAGGAGTCATCACCGGAAATCTTTCAGCAACTTGAATCAGTTGTCACCAGTAGACCGAATAGACATATTCGGAAACCTGCTCGATACACAGACGTGGTGACATACGCCCTTCCAGTAATTGATGATGATGTTCTGATCAATTACAAAGAAGCTGTAAACAGCCCTGAGCATGCCCAGTGGAAGGAGGCGATCAGACTTGGAAGTTGGTTCCACTTCCAACACTCAAAATATCAATTGAGTGCAAATGGATCTTTGCCAAAAAGGAGGGTGCTACCGGCAAAGACAGCATCAGATACAAAGCCAGATTGGTAGCCAAAGGTTAGGCTCAAAAAGAAGGGAATAGACTACAATGAGGTATTTTCACCTGTTGTTAAGCATGCATCTATTCGGATCTTATTGGCTTTAGTAGCACTGTATAACCTAGAGATAGTTCAACTTGATGTAAAAACTGCATTCCTCCATGGTTCCGTAGAGGAGGAAATTTGTATGACTCAACCAGATGGTTCTGGAGTCCCCGGTCGCAGAGATTACAAAAGCAAGTTGAACCGATCACTGTATGGTCTGAAACAATCCCGTGACAGCTGTACAAACGGTTGGACTGTTTCATGAAAGGATGAAAAGTACACACACAGTCAATTTGATCACTGTGTTTATTTCCGGAAACTTCAAGATGGATCATTTGTCTATCTGCTGAAAAAGGCAAGGTGGAGATCGACAGGCTGAAGGCTCAACTGAGCTCAGAGTTCGAGATGATCTTGGAGAAGCTAAGAAAATTCCTGGGAAGTAGACAGAAAAATTGACTCAGGCTCAGTGCATTGATGAATCATGCCAATGCAGTAGGTGCCCTGATATGTGAGTAATGGTGTGTACATTTGAAGGAGAAAAGAGGAAGCTCTGATCTGTGAATTCTCTCTGTGGATTCTCGCCAAGGTGGAGATTGTTGGAATATGGCTTAGAATATGGCTAGAATATAGCTTGAATATGGCTCATTCACCATAGGTGGCTTAGCACCAATAATGGAGCTACCACTTGCACCACTTGCACCACCAATAATGGAAGCTACCACTTGCAAATGGATGGTGGCTATGGTGGCTACCACTTGCATGTGTTCACACCAAGATAGGTGGTGGATGGTGGCTATGGTAGGCTATGGTGGCTGCCACTTGATGCATGTTCACACCTTGATATTATGGCTATAAATAGCCATGTAGAGATGAGAGAGTTGAGTTGAGTTGAGTATGTGTTAGAGCTAAATTGTTGAAGCAAATACTCTGTGTTTATAGAGTAATTCGGTATTGTGTTGAGTTGTGAGTTCAGTGCTTGTGTAGCACCTTGAATTCGGTATATGTTTGTACTCTAAACTCCATTAATACAAAGCTTCAAGCTCCTCCTCCCGTGGACGTAGGCACAGTTGCCGAACCACGTAAAATATCGGTGTTTTTTCAGTGTGTTTAAATCGGTTTTAGTAATATCAATTCGCTTCCGCACAACAACCTTTGCATTGTTTTAGCTGCCGAGTGTTTTAGCTTTATTGTCAAGTTTCAACCAACAGATGGTTCGAGGATCATCCCACTAGAAGCTGGAACAGATGCTGATCCACCAGTTGTCGAAATGATAGCAGAGGGTCCAGTAATTAGAGCGATTGGAAAGCATTATTCATCTGATAAGTCTGCAGCAGGTGGAGATGTCATCCTTGGAGGATTTTTGATGGCTATGGTGGTGGCAGTTGTTTGCTACCTTCGCGTAACAAGAAGGAACCATGAATCCCATGCCTAGTTTTCAAGATTTTTCAAACATAAATTACTTAACGGTCTTCGAAATTTTCATATTGTTTAGGATGGAGGATAAATTTTCATAATCAGTCAAGTGCTTGATAGAAATTTTAAAACTATTGAGTACATTAATATATATGATTACTTCAAATTTTTAATGTTTTGAATTTTTGATACAATAATTTAGCAGTGTCCTACCATTTTCAAAGCCTCACTTAATCATAATGTTAAGTGTAGTTTATCTGATGTTCAAGCAAATGACTGATGGCACTACTTTACAAGTGTATATTGCTCAGTATTATGTTTTGGTAAAAACTAAAAACTGAATAAGCTCAGCAGGAAGAGAATTTTCTATTTTCAGATATGAAGTACTGCTAACTAATACTTGGAATGATCAATATTCGCATGAGAATAGCAATTTTTATTGCAATGATTGAAATTCAAAAAAAAAAAAAATCTTACTTTTAGCTTAGGAAATTAAAAAAAAAAAAAACTATTTTTACTGAAAGATCTTTTTCATTATCAGTTTTATAAACTCCAAAAATTTTGTCACTTGATTCCCTTTTCCATTTTTACATCCCTACAAATACCATCTACAAACTCTATTCCATACCTTGTTTTTTGGAATTTTTTTTTAAAAAAAAAAAGCACAAAAAAAAAAGAAAAATAAAGAAGAAAAAGTAAAAAAAAGAGAAGGAAACATAATCTCTCTTGAATAATGAAGCAATGGGATTTTCATCTCTGAATTTGAAATTCCTTCTTCTTCCTTCCAACCTTCTCTAACAGAACTTCTGCATTTAACAGCCATTTTTAGATGATTTAAGAACAGTTAATTCGACAAGATTCTGACAAACATAATCAAGAACACAATCCTGAGAAAACAGAATAAATTTAAAGATCTATAATTCTATACTAATTATTCCAATACTTTTTCTATACCAAGAAACTTTTTTTTTAATATTAAAAGTTTCCCACAGAGTTTCTCTGCCACCAAAATAGAGGAAAAAAGCAGGAAAAAAAAATCAATAATTATAAACAAATTCATGCTCCAGATCAACCCAAACTATACCAATGAGAATGAGAAAGGTTTAGAGAGACAAGAAGATTACCTTGAGGCTTGCAAACAGGCGGGTTTTCAAAGAGAGAAAGAGAGAGTTGCTTATGAGCAACACCAATATCAAACAAAATAAGCCCAGAAGAAGGATCATTGACAATGATACCTTTAACAGGCAACCACAAAAATAACTCTTCCTGAGAGAGCCCTTCGAGCCCCACAAGCACACCATAGCTAAGGTTAGCTCTCACCACACGGTCAAAGTGCACTCTCCCATCAAACTTGTGTTAGAATATGGCTCAATATGGCTCAATATGGCTCAAAGTCACCTATGGTGGCTTACCACCATTAATGGAGCTACCACTTGCACCACTTGCACCACCATTAATGGAGCTACCACTTGCACCACTTGCACCACCAATAATGGAAGCTACAACTTGCAAATGGATGGTGGCTACTTTAGCTACCACTTGCAATGTGTTCCCACCAAGATAGGTGGTGGATGGTGGCTATGGTGGCTGCCACTTGATGGTGTTCACACCTTGATATTTTGGCTATAAATAGCCATGTAGAGTAAGAGAGAAAAATTAGTGTGAGTTTAAGAGTTGAAGCAATTACTCTGTGTTTATAGAGTAAATTCGGTATTGTGTTGAGTTGTGAGTTCAGTGCTTGTATTGCACTTAGAATTCTGTATTTGTTTGTACTCCATCTCCATTAATACAAAGCTTCAAGCTCCTCCTCCGTGGATGTAAGCACACTTGCTGAACCACGTAAAAATCTGTGTTATTTCAGTGTGTTTAAATCGGTTTTAGTAATATCGATCTAGTTCCGCACTACAAATTGGTATCAGAGCCAATTTTTACGTAAAACCGAGTTTGTTCGATTCTGTCCGTTTTTCACAAGTGCTCCAATTTGTGTTTTGAAAATACCAGGTTGAAGAGGTCGTCGAGAGGAGTGCAGCAGAATCAACCGGAGCACCAGAGGAGCCCGCACGCGCCCGCACGCGCCGCCACAAGAAGCGTCCACGCGCCCCACGCGCCCACGCGCCGCACGCGCCTCCAGAGGTTGAAGACGCGTGAAGCCCACGCGCCACACGCGCCGCACGCGCCTCCAGAGGTTGAAGACGCGTGAAGCCCACGCGCCCCACGCGCCCCACGCGCCGGCCACCCAAACAGCTCCACGCGCTCCACGCGCCGCCGTACGCCGCCCACGCGCCGCCGTAGCTCCGACCAACTTTTTCGGGCCATTATTTGAGCCGTTTCAGAACACTATTCCGAGACTTTTCCGAGCCGGTTGAGTTAAACCGAGTCCATTTCGAGCCACTTGTAGCAGAATATTCGCAGAATATTCACCGTGTGTCCAAAATTTACACAGTTGGACCCTTTCCTGGCTATTTCGACTATTCCGGACTCAACCGCGGCATCCGTTTTTCCATACAGGTAACGGAAAAACTCTGAGTTGGTAATTTTTTTTTACCATGGCAGAATCATTAGAGACACATGAAACAACCAGCAGCGCACCATCAAGTTCTTACAACAGAAAGAACTCGATGACCACTGCAAAGTTCGAGGTGGAGAAATTTGATGGCACCAACAACTTTGGCATGTGGCAGTGCGAAGTTCAGGATCTGTTATTCCGAGAGGGTTCATATATCGCTCTGGAAGACAGGCCCAGAGATATTTCGGAAGATGACTGGAAGTTTGTCAACCGTCAGGCTTGTGGCACAATCCGGTTATGCCTAGCCAAGGACCAGAAGTACTTTGTCATGAGAGAGAATAATGCAAAAACTCTCTGGAAACTACTCGAGGACAAGTACATGACAAAATGCATGGAGAACAGACTCTATCTGAAGAAAAAGCTGTTCCGCTTCCAGTATAAGCAAGGTATCACCATGCAAGAACATCTAGTAAGTTTTAACAAAATCCTCGCTGATCTTGAAAATCTAGATGCAAATATCTCTGATGAAGATAAGGCTCTTACTCTGTTAAATTCCTTGCCTGATAGCTATGATCATTTAACCACTACACTGTTGTATGGTAAAAATGAGATAGAATATGTTAATGTTAGTAATGCTCTGGTGAATAATGAGTATAGGAAAATGGATCAACATGATCACCAGAATACTGCACCAGAAGCTTTAACAGTGTACAGAGGCAGGACGAGCAACCAAGGAGCCGGAGAAAACAAGCGAGGTAAATCCCGTTCAAAGAGGGGATCATCAAAAACACGACTCTCAAAGGATGAGTGTGCCTATTGCCATGAGAAAGGGCACTGGAGGAGAAACTGTCCTAACTTGAAGAAGTCGACTGTGAATGTAGCTCAAGAATCTGAGGGAGAGGAAGACTCTGCATTTACGATTTCCACAACAACACACTCTTCAGATAAATGGATTCTGGATTCCGGATGTTCCTACCACATGTGTCCGAACCGGAAGTGGTTCTCAAACTTTAAGGAGTTTGATGGAGGGATTGTCCTTATGGGCAATGACAATACTTGTCACACTAGAGGCATCGGAACAATCCGACTAAAAATGCATGACGGTACAATCAGACAACTTACAGATGTAAGGTATGTCCCTGATCTCAAGAAGAACCTCATATCACTGGGGGTCTTAGACTCAAATGGTTACAAAATGACCATTCAGAACGGAGTCTTGAAGGTTGTACGTGGAGCATTCTTAGCCATGAAGGGTTCTATGAAGGGAAATCTGTATCTCCTTGATGGAGAAACTGTGACCGGCAGAGCAGCAGTCTCTCACAACAATGGAGGCGATGAATCTGACACTTCTCGACTTTGGCACATGCGCTTAGGTCATGTTGGAGAGAAGGCCTTGCAAAACCTGATAAAGCAAGGTGTACTGAAGAATGCCAAAACAGGAAAACTTGACTTCTGTGAGCATTGCGTCCTAGGCAAGCAAACAAGAGTCAAATTTGGCACTGCAATTCATCGTACGAGAGCAACATTGGACTACATACACACTGATGTCTGGGGGCCTTCCAAAATTGCTTCATTGGGAGGTGAACACTATTTTGTGACCTTTATTGATGATTTCTCTAGATATGTCTGGGTTTATACTATGAAGCACAAAGATGAAGTACTAGATATCTTCGTCAAATGGAAGAAGATGATCGAAACCCAGAGCGGGAGAAAGCTCAAGAGACTAAGATCTGACAACGGTGGAGAATACAAATCAGATCCACTGAAGGAAATCTGTCAGAATGATGGGATAATCCGACACTTCACAGTTCCTGGCACTCCCCAGCAGAATGGAGTTGCAGAAAGGATGAACCGAACTTTGGTTGATAAAGTTCGCTGCATGTTATCCCAGTCAGGCTTGAGCAAAGCATTTTGGGCGGAGGCTTTACTGTACGCCTCCCACATTATCAACAGACTACCCTCCACTGCAATTGATGGGAAAACTCCCATAGAGGTGTGGTCCGGACATTCTGCTACTGATTATGATCGGCTTCGTATTTTCGGATGCCCAGCATATTTTCACGTAAGTGAATCAAAACTGGATCCTAGAGCCAAGAAAGCTGTCTTCTTGGGCTTTAGTGAAGGAGTAAAGGCATTCCGACTGTGGAACCTTGAGTCAAAGAAAGTCATCGTAAGCCGAGATGTTGCCTTTGACGAATCTGTAATGCTGAAACTGTCAACTCCAGAGAATGTGAACCATGATTCTCTAAAGCAGGTGGAGTTTGAATCAGAAGATGCTGGTCAAAAATTCGAAGAATCTGAACCAGAATCTGATGACACCTTAACTGAAGTGGAGGAGTCATCACCAGAAATATTTCAGCAACCTGAATCTATTGCCACCAGCAGACCGAAAAGACATATTTGGAAACCTGCTCGGTACACAGACATGGTGGCATACGCCCTTCCAGTAATTGATGATGATGTCCCGATCAATTACAAAGAAGCTGTAAACAGCCCTGAGCATGCACGGTGGAAGGAGACGATGGATGAAGAGATGACATCACTTCATCAGAATCAGACTTGGAAGTTGGTTCCACTTCCAACACTCAAAAGATCAATTGGGTGCAAATGGGTCTTTGCCAAAAAGGAGGGTGCTACCGGCAAAGACAGCATCAGATACAAAGCCAGACTGGTAGCCAAAGGCTACGCTCAAAAAGAAGGAATAGACTACAATGAGGTATTTTCACCTGTTGTTAAGCATGCATCTATTCGGATATTATTGGCTTTAGTAGCACAGTATGACCTAGAGTTAGTTCAACTTGATGTAAAAACTGCATTCCTCCATGGTTCATTAGAGGAGGAAATTTATATGACTCAACCAGAGGGTTTTAGAGTCCCCAGTCATGAAGACTGGACATGTAAGTTGAATAGGTCTCTATACGGTCTGAAGCAGTCACCGCGACAGTGGTACAAGCGGTTTGACACCTTTATGTTAGATCAGAAGTACACACGCAGTCAATTTGATCACTGTGTTTATTTCCGGAAACTCCAAAATAAATCATTTATCTACTTGCTCTTATATGTTGATGATATGTTAATCGCATCTATAAGCAAGGTGGAGATCGACAGGCTGAAGGCTCAACTGAGCTCAGAGTTCGAGATGAAGGATCTTGGAGAAGCTAAGAAAATTCTTGGGATGGAAATCAGCAGAGATAGAAAAAATGGTGTGATCAAATTGACCCAGGCTCAGTATCTGAGCAAAGTACTTCAGAGATTTGGCATTAATGATAAGACCAAATCTGTAAGTACTCCTTTAGCGGCACATTTCAAACTCAGTGCATTGATGTCACCAAATACAGATGGTGAGAAGAAACAAATGGATAATGTTCCATATGCCAATGCAGTTGGTGCCCTAATGTATGCAATGGTGTGTACTAGACCTGATATTTCACATGCTGTCAGTATGGTAAGCCGGTACATGCATAATCCTGGTAAAGGCCATTGGCAAGCTGTGAAGTGGATTCTACGGTACATTCATGGTACTGTGGAAACGGGCTTAAAATTCGAGAGAAGAAAAACTATTGATAAGCATCTTGTTGGATATGTGGATTCAGACTATGCTGGAGATCTTGATAAGCGTCGTTCAACTACTGGTTATGTGTTCACCATAACAGGAGGACCAGTAAGTTGGAGATCAACTTTACAGTCAACGGTAGCTCTGTCTACAACAGAAGCAGAGTACATGGCTGTAACTGAAGCTTTCAAGGAAGCAATTTGGCTTCAAAGATTGATTGATGATTTCGGGATAGAACAGAAAAAGGTAGATGTTTTCTGCGATAGTCAGAGTGCCATTTGCCTAGCTAAGAACCAAGTTCATCACAGTCGGACCAAGCATATTGATATTCGCTACCACTTTATCCGAGAAATAGTAGATCAAGGAAACATTCTACTACAGAAGATCGGGACTGCAGATAATCCCGCTGATATGCTAACAAAATTAGTTTCTGGGATCAAGTTTCAACATTGTTTGAAATTGATCAATATCTCTCGAGTTTAAAGCATCTGAAGGAGGAAGCTCTGATCTGTGAATTCTCTCTGTGGATTTTCGCCAAGGTGGAGATTGTTAGAATATGGCTCAATATGGCTCAATATGGCTCAAAGTCACCTATGGTGGCTTACCACCATTAATGGAGCTACCACTTGCACCACTTGCACCACCATTAATGGAGCTACCACTTGCACCACTTGCACCACCAATAATGGAAGCTACAACTTGCAAATGGATGGTGGCTACTTTAGCTACCACTTGCAATGTGTTCCCACCAAGATAGGTGGTGGATGGTGGCTATGGTGGCTGCCACTTGATGGTGTTCACACCTTGATATTTTGGCTATAAATAGCCATGTAGAGTAAGAGAGAAAAATTAGTGTGAGTTTAAGAGTTGAAGCAATTACTCTGTGTTTATAGAGTAAATTCGGTATTGTGTTGAGTTGTGAGTTCAGTGCTTGTATTGCACTTAGAATTCTGTATTTGTTTGTACTCCATCTCCATTAATACAAAGCTTCAAGCTCCTCCTCCGTGGATGTAAGCACACTTGCTGAACCACGTAAAAATCTGTGTTATTTCAGTGTGTTTAAATCGGTTTTAGTAATATCGATCTAGTTCCGCACTACAACTTGGCCATGCATGGGCTTTCCAGGTGCACTTCCAGGCGACCATCAGGGTCAAGTTTGTAGGATTTAACATTGTCTGGGAAGAGACCAACAGGCAGGCCTTGACTCTGGAGGAGATCTGGAATGGAGGAAGTGGCTGTGAAAGAGAGGAGAAGAAAGAGAATACTGAATAAAGATATGGGTGTCAGAGTTTTCAGTGATAGAGACATTGTTTGTAGGATTTTGAAAGACAGACAGAAACTTGGGATGCTCAGGTTTTTTTCAAGGGTTTTTAAACTTTTAATTTAAGGTTGTATTTTTAGGGTTACTACAGTACTGAGTCAATTCTATGATAGAATATGGAAGTGGGGGCCCTGGAAGGACTACACAATTTTCTAGGCTGGCAATTTTTAACTTATATTGACTAGATTACCCTTTCTAAATCTCTTATACTTTGGTGTTCTTGATGTGGAATGAAAATATTTAGAGGGTTGATTTGGTAATTTTAAAGGTTTTTTGAAAGGAATCTGATAACAATAAACAACAGTTTGTCACTCAGCAGCAGGACGGCCAACAATGATTAGAGGCAGCAGCTACATGCCCCAGGGTGAAAATTACGAGGTTTGAGTTTGACAGCTTTCCTAGCCATTTTTTCTGCTTTTTCTTTTAGTATATTAATTTGGCAACCAAGTTATCTCAATCACTGATGACAATGGAAGCTTTAACTCCCTTAAAACATGGGAGTCTTGACATGTAACAGGTCAGAAAAACAAGTAAAAAGGTTTGGAATTAAGGTAAGGGTTTTGTTAACGAGTGTCCTTAGGGTACTTATTAAGGTTAGTTAATATACTATTTATAGTAATAATATTATATTAAATACAAAAGTTGACAATTTTATTCATCATTTTCGATGTATTGGATGGAAATATTACTATATATAGTAACCTTAACGAGTGCCCTTAGGGCACTTGTTAGCAAAATCTTTTAAGGTAATTAATCGGTTGACACAGTAATAAACAAAATTATTTAAATACTTATATGTCATTGACAAATGGCAATGGCTTAAACAAGAACCACTTTCCTTCTCTTTATGACTTTTGCTGCTCTTCTAATGACCATTTTTTTTTACCTGACACCATCCTCCTCACTCTTTCTCATCTTTCTTTTGTTTTTTCCCAGCATTGTTTTCTTTAATTAAAGTTAATGTTAATAACCTTTTCAATTCAACTATAGAATGTTTATGCTGCATTTTTATTTTGTGATTGCAATTTTCATTTCAATCTGATAAGAAGAAATAAATAAAATATTTGTTAGATGTTAGTTTCCTTATTAAACTGGAGAGTTTGTATAAGTTTGGAACTGTATGTTGTATGTGCAGAAACTATCAGAGATGAAAGCTGACAAAATTTTCTCAAATGGTGACTGTTTAGGCACTGGTAGAATATGATGTTGGTAACTCTTGAAGCATTCTCAAGTAATTAATAGCCATCAAATTTAAGTTGCTACTTGTACTATTATCAATTATTTTGCTCCATAATAATGATGTTTTTCAATCAATTGTTAAAATTGGGCAGTTGATGCTCAAGAACAGTTTTTATCTCTTATTTAAAGAGTTCTGCAACCTCATTTCCCCTTTAAAAAAAACTTACTTTTTCTTCTTTATTGTTTGATTGTAAGAAAGAGTTTGTTAATGATGAATGTACCTAGCAATTAAATTATCTGAGGTTCAATATTTGAGGCAAGACCATAACATAATGAACCAATTTCTTTGAATATCATCTGCAATTTTACAGATTTTTACATATAGTAGATTGCTTGAAACATTTTAAGCAGTACTTGAGAATTATGCATGAACAGTTGCATACAAGTAAAAAAATCCAATGTAGATGATGGATCTAGTTGGATTCAGGAAGGAAATACTTACTTTCAGATAGAATTGTTCATGCTGCTACAAATTTTCATTATAGCTTTATTTACTACGATCATTTTTGCTCAAAGAAAAGAAAGAAAGAATAGGGAGAGACATCAACAGAGAAGTAATGGTAAAAAAGCACGCACTCTCAAGAGGAATCACTACTTTTTCACTCCTAAGAAACTTCTGGACTAAGAAATCAAGTAAAACTGCCCAAAGTTACATTTGTCTATAGGTTTCGATGTTTAAATGATATAAGAAAAAAGAGTTAAAATGTAGAGAACGAAACCAAGCCCTTAGTTACCAGTTTTACCCCAGAGAGAAAAGGGATGGATTGAGGAGTTAAAAGAAAGTCAGTGGATGGATCAAATCCTAGTTGGAGTTTGGACTAAACCCTAAAAAAAATACAACAATCTGAAACTCTAAAGCAGTCCATATCCCAAACTACTTCTCCATCTGATTTATAAACCTTTTTGGTTCCTCATTAATAGTAGTATTTTATTCAAAAATGGCATAAACATAAAACTTTACAGGAACAAAAAAAAAAGAAAAAGAAAATGTAGGCTTAAAATATGTTTAAATGTGCAAATGGCTGGTCTCCCATTATTATTTTTTTATCCTATTAAGCCTTCTAATATCCTATTTCAATAATCATTTCAAACCATAATCATAAAGTTATAGTATTAATTCATCTTATTGGAATAATAGGAAAGACCTATTTGGCCCAAAAAAAAAGTAAAAAAATAAGAAAAGATTGATGATGACCAAACAATTAACAAATATGAATCACAAGCAAGAGGCCCACATTTTTTAAGTTTTTTAACAATGAAAGGGTCGAACCCTCTTCCAAGGCCCATTCTGAGTGGACTGCAACAGCACAAAACTTCAGCAGTCTTTTTCTTTTTTTCTTTTTTTGAGTTGGGAAGGGGATTAGCGCTTTCCTAAGAGAGTTATGCATTAATCATTAAACCAAATACTCTAATGCATAATTAATTAATTTGTAGACAGGCAGCTTAACCCGAGAAACTTCCTAGCAATATCTCATTTGAGCATATTAGTTATTAGTACTTTGCTGCTACTTAATAGTCAATTATAGTCAGTTACTCTGTCACCAGATGCCCCTATTTTTCTTCTCTGAGAGTGACCAAGCGAATGTAGCAAAAACTCAACGAATCTTTAAAAGGGAATTAAGTCTAAAGTATGAAGACTAAATTTGAAATTTCCATTAACAAATGTTAGTAGTAGTGTTTTATATCTCTGCTTGAGTGCTTACAAAGATTAGGTTTATATTACATCATATCAACACACACAGTTCAAGGAAATCAAGCAAAGGCCTAACTAGATACGCAATGATAATAATGTATAGTCTCCCAAAGTTAATTCTTTAAGGAGAAAAAAACTCAAGTTTTTGTTGCCATTAATAAACAAATTAAATCACTCAATTATTTGAGTATAATCATTTGACAAAATCTTTACATCCTATTAGCAGTTCAACAAAACTCGTTTGGTTTTAGAGGGATATATAAGCATAAAAAAAAGGAAGGAAAAAACACTAAGAAA
The DNA here is from genome assembly GCA_030761205.1 of Fremontodendron californicum. NCBI lineage: Eukaryota > Viridiplantae > Streptophyta > Magnoliopsida > Malvales > Malvaceae > Fremontodendron > Fremontodendron californicum. Next base: position 1,187,071 of record JAULJL010000027.1, read on the forward strand.
CAGGGGGAAACAATTAACCAACTCTTGTTTATAAGCGTTTTCTTATTAAAAAAATTTGCTCAAGGTCAAGGGTCGGCTATGCATAACAAACAAAATCCTTGTGTCATGAAAGATAGTGATTAATTGTTTATCTTTAATTTGGCTTAGGCTAACTGAAGTGAATTTTTTTATAGTTTGTCTATGGATTGAATCTTATAAGTTATTAGAAAATTATTTGACTTTTGTTGATGCATCCAAAGGACATCAGGATTTTGGGATTTCTGAATATTGATCATAGCTCCTTTTGCCAAAATTTCTACTTGATTATTATGTGTTTGGTTGCATTAACAATAGTTTCTAATCTTTGTAATCTTGCAATAAAGGTCAAGATCATTTATCAAAATAAAAAATAAAAAAATCCCTTTACCAAATTCTACAGGGAGCAGTTTAACCTTCCTTTGTGGGTCATTTCATTTGGAATGTTGTTTTTGGAGGAAAGCTGCATTGACCCTTAAAAGGATAAGCAGTTATGTCAGGTATTGTTTGACTTAAGCTGGTAATAATATATCTGACAGAAATAGAATTATCTAATCTTGTTTCCCATTCTTAATTGTTTCTAATATCACATAATACAAAAATGCTTTTTGTAGACACTCGTTTTTGGTCAAAAACATTTTATGCAGGAACAAATCTTATATCCAGCGGGCTTTAGTAATAGTCTCTCTGTCAGCAGCGCTCTTGGCACGTCTCTTGGCACGTCGCTTGGCATGTCTCTTGGCACGTCGCTTGGCACGTCGTTTGGCACGTCGCTTGGCACGTCGCTTGGCACGTCGCTTGGCACGTCGCTTGACACGTCGCTTGACACGTCGCTTGGCACGTCACTTGGCACGTTGCTTCCTGGCACGTCGCTTGGCACGTCGCTTCTTGGCAGCAGGACTTCCTGCAGTAATACACAACTACATGAAGACTGTGGAGCTAACCCGGGAAGGTTGGCAGGATTCTTGAGTTTGCTCCACTCTTGGGATGTCTTGGAGAGCATGGCTTGGAGGCTCAGATATGGAAATTGTTAAGAAGTTCGCTTCTTAATCTTTCCCTGGAACACAAGTGCTTCCCTATCCCGCTGAACAGACAGTGCATTCTCAAGCGTGCTGTCAGTAGCCTTCATTCACTACATGTGACTGAAACACTTCTCCTAATGTAACCTCCCATAACTGGCATTTCTCCCACTATCATATATAACCTCTCCACCACCCATGATTGAGAGGAAGTTGATATAAAATAACTTCCCACTCTGTTAATAACTTCTCCTGATAACCTCTTTGAAGAGGCTATAAATAGAAGCTCAAATGCTTCATTTAGGATCTTTTGGCCATTTGACAAACTTTCAGTCAATAAGAATTCTGTGAGTTTTTCTCTGAATTATCACAGCCACCATAACCTTCACCATCCTCAGCCACTTACAGCCTTCATCACCACCTCCTGCCACCGCACTTGTTCTTCAGGGTCTGCTCCAATCTTCCTCTCCGCCATCTCTCTACGACATCTCGTTTTACTGATTTGCAACGTTTCCTCACCCGATCAAAATCACCCTCTACATTTTGGCGACTCCGCTGGGGAGGAGCGATTGCAGTTAGTAAAACTTTTCTGACTTTATTTCACCAGAAAAAATGGAAGATTCTGCCGAAGATCAAAGCGTAACAGTTCCATCTTACATCCAAGATCTGATGAAGATGATGAAGGCTAACGAGGAAATAATGCAAATGTTAGAAGAAAATAATAGAAAGATGATGGAATCTATCTCTCAATTTACCCCTTCCTCCAATGCTACTACCACCCAGGTCCAACTTGTGAACAACAGAAATGGGAACACCGCTGGTGGAAATACCCTTGCCACAAACGGCAATGGAGAGAACACATCTGACGCTTCCAACCCTGTGCCTACTGGAACCCTCGACATGATCAACACGCTACTTGCTGGTACTTCCACTGTGGTTGTTCCTCCAACCAATACTCAAGACTTGGTTACTAGGGAAGAGCTTCAGAGGTTACTTGAGGAGAAGAATAAAATTTTGAATTTTTCTGAGTTTGACCTCAAATTGCCATATCCTGCCCGCATAGCTGCTAAACCATACCCTACAGACTACATTAGTCCAAAGTTCAAACAGTTCAATGGCAAGACGGGCGATGCTCGTGAACATGTGATGAAATTTGTGGAAACTCTTAGAGTAGCTGGTTTGGATGATGATCTGAAGTTGAAAGAGTTTTCTAAGTCTCTCACCGAAAAAGCCTACACTTGGTATGCCAACCTTATTCCTAGCTCTGTGGAGTCTTGGAATCAGATGTGTATGATATTTGGTGAGAAATTTTTCTCCACTCAAGAGAAGGTCAGTCTTGTTGACTTAGGTAGAGAATATCAAAGGCCAAAGGAAAATGTCATGGATTACATCCAACGTTTTAGGGAGAAAGTATTAGACGTACAAGAAGCTCATGATGAGAATGAATTGGTTAAGGTGTGCATCCAAGGAATGTTTGACGAATTTCAACTTTATTTACAAAATTTGTCATTGCCTTCTTTTTCTACTTTAGTGGAGGCTGCAAGGAGAACCAACAACACTATCATGGGAAATAAGAAAAGAACCAATCAATTTAACTAGAGAGAAGGTGTTTTCTTTGCTTCACATGAGGAGAAATCATACAAGAATCCCAGACTTAACTATGATGAGAGAGTCTCTCCAACGTCATTTCCATGCTCTATGGAAAAAGTTCTTGAACTCTTGAATAAATGGGTGAATGAAGGCAGTGTACGTCTACCTAATGTTGAGCGTCAACCTACCAATGAAGAAAAAGCGAGTCATATCTATTGTCATCTTCATAGAACTGTTGGACATCCCACCAAGGAATGCAATATGCTAAGAAAAATTTACCATGGAAAAATGAAGAACAACTAAATGCTAATTAAAAGGTGTGTATTCAAATTTAGTGAAACATATTTCATTTGTATTGTTCATATGTATTTGGAAGCAATTATCTATTGATATTTAATTATATCTTTGCAAGTTTGAATTGTTACTATGCTTTACACACATGTGATATGTGACTAATTCAATTAATTATTCTCCATAACACTGACTAGAGAACCTATTCATAAGTTCTCTTAAGGGGGAAGTCGACCATTGTGGTCTCATGCGCCACTTTCGTCACTCTCCCATATACAAGCGCTCCCAATGGAGAAGTCGGCCGTTGTGGTCTCATGCGCCACTTCCGTCACTCTCCCATATACAAGCGCTCCCAATGGAGAAGTCGGCCGTTGTGGTCTCATGCGCCACTTCCGTCACTCTCCCATATACAAGCGCTCCCAATGGAGAAGTCGACCGTTGTGGTCTCATGCGCCACTTCCGTCACTCTCCCATATACAAGCGCTCCCAATGGAGAAGTCGGCCGTTGTGGTCTCATGCGCCACTTCCGTCACTCTCCCATATACAAGCGCCCCCAATGGAGAAGTCGGCCGCTGTGGTCTCATGCGCCACTTCCGTCACTCTCCCATATACAAGCGCTCCCAATGGAGAAGTCGGCCGTTGTGGTCTCATGCGCCACTTCCGTCACTCTCCCATATACAAGTGCTCCCAATGGAGAAGTTGGCCGTTGTGGTCTCATGCGCCACTTCCGTCACTCTCCCATATACAAGCGCTCACAATGGAGAAGTCGACCGTTGTGGTCTCATGCACCGCTTCCGTTACTCTCCCGTATACAAGTTCTCATAGTGGAGAAGTCAACCGTTGTGGTCACATGCGCCACTTCCGTCACTCTCCCATTCACAGGTTCTCCTAATAGAGAAGTCGACCGTTGTGGTCTCATGCACCACTTCCGTCACTCTCCCATACATAAATTCTCCCAATGAAGAAGTCGACTGTTGTGGTCTCATGTGTCGCGTCCGTCACTCTCTCATACACAAGTTCTCCTAGTGGAGAAGTCAGCTGATGTGGTCTCATGTACCACTTCTATTGCTCCCATTGAAATACAAATGCAGGTGCAAAATGCAGAACAAGCACACTACGTAACTCACTGGCGAAGCTCTACCCTCCATGCTCTCTAGCGACACAATGCAATATCCATGTCACGTAGTGTGCAGCAGAAATAGTCTGAAATATTTGGCTTGTGTAAAATCACAGTCTTTATCATGAAATCCTGCAAAACAACACCAGAAAAACCAAGTAAGTATTCTTATTCAAATAGCATAAAAAAATTAAACAAAAGGCAAAATCAAAATTTCATATATTTTATTTATTTATTTATTAAAACTTTCTTTTTAATAAAGCATGTTTAAAAAATATATATTATTTATTGCTTTTAATAAAACATGCTTGATTTTAAAAATATTTATTTATTATTCTTGTTATTAAAAAAAAAAAAACTGCCTGCAGGGCCCCGCCTGCAGGCCCTAGCTTGCAGGGCCCCGCCTGCAGGGCCCAGCCTGCAGGCCCCCGCCTACAGGCCCCAGCCTGCAGGTCCCGCCTGCAGGCCCCCGCCTGCAGGTCCCGCCTGCAGGCTCTTACATAAGAAAAAAAAAAAACCCCTCCCAATATTGTTTAAAATAGTGGCTATTTTATAAAAATATCAAATTTTTTTTTAAATAAATAAAAAAAATGGAGGCAAAATATTTATAAAAAAAAAAATCCAAAATTCAAAATCCTAATCTATTCTTGATTTAAAAGAAACAAAATCAAAATTAATTCTCATATGAAAATCTTATTATTATTATTATTTATTTCTTTATTCAAAAAAAAAAAAAAAAAAAAGAGGGGGCATGACCGGGTTGCATACAGGCAGTTTGCCTATACTTTTTGTTCATCCATTCCTTTAATCTTTTTATTTTATTTTATTATTATTAGTATTATTATTTTTAGCATCCCTTTTACTTCTAAACAAATACTCTACAAAATCATCTAGCTTTAACACACTTTCGCGCCTATAAATATTAAACTTAAACATGATATCATGAAGACCCATTTATTTTATTTTTTATTTACTTATTTTTATTACATTGCAATTGGGTCGTTTAAAGATTTAAAATCTTCAAGAACCCAATGCCAAACCATCATATGTTATTATTGTTCTAGTATCACATGCATGATATCATGTATCATTAATTTTATATAAATATATATATATATATTTTTTTTTTAAATGTGGGACAATCATATCAAATTTCGAAATTATATATTTTCATACCTGATGTTATTTACAGTGCATAAGAATTTTTTAATTTTATAATAAAAAATTCTCATGCAGGGGGCAAAATGTAGACACTCGTTTTTGGTCAATAACATTTTATGCAGGAACAAATCTTATATGCAGCGGGCTTTAGTAATAGTCTCCCTGTCAGCAGCGCTCTTGGCACGTCTCTTGGCACGTCGCTTGGCATGTCTCTTGGCACGTCGCTTGGCACGTCGTTTGGCACGTCTCTTGGCACGTCGCTTGGCACGTCGCTTGGCACGTCGCTTGGCACGTCGCTTGGCACGTCGCTTGGCACGTCGCTTGGCACGTCGCTTGACACGTCGCTTGGCACGTCACTTGGCACGTTGCTTCCTGGCACGTCGCTTGGCACGTCGCTTCTTGGCAGCAGGACTTCCTGCAGTAATACACAACTACATGAAGACTGTGGAGCTAACCCGGGAAGGTTGGCAGGATTCTTGAGTTTGCTCCACTCTTGGGATGTCTTGGAGAGCATGGCTTGGAGGCTCAGATATGGAAATTGTTAAGAAGTTCGCTTCTTAATCTTTCCCTGGAACACAAGTGCTTCCCTATCCCGCTGAACAGACAGTGTATTCTCAAGCGTGCTGTCAGTAGCCTTCATTCACTACATGTGACTGAAACACTTCTCCTAATGTAACCTCCCATAACTGGCATTTCTCCCACTATCATATATAACCTCTCCACCACCCATGATTGAGAGGAAGTTGATATAAAATAACTTCCCACTCTGTTAATAACTTCTCCTGATAACCTCTTTGAAGAGGCTATAAATAGAAGCTCAAATGCTTCATTTAGGATCTTTTGGCCATTTGACAAACTTTCAGTCAATAAGAATTCTGTGAGTTTTTCTCTGAATTATCACAGCCACCATAACCTTCACCATCCTCAGCCACTTACAGCCTTCATCACCACCTCCTGCCACCGCACTTGTTATTCAGGGTCTGCTCCAATCTTCCTCTACGACATCTCGTTTTACTGATTTGCAACGTTTCCTCACCCGATCAAAATCACCCTCTACACTTTTCGATATGATTCTTCTTCATCATCATCTTGTATTTGTTTCCATTTTCATGTAGGGCAAGTTATTTAATCATCTCAACTTCTCTATAAGAATTAGCTGCACAGCTTCGATGCAAACAAAAACAAACTAATTATTGAACATGAAACATTTGGCTTTGATTGCTCAAATACCAGTTTTTTATTTTGCTAGAACCAACTCTATGCTTCAAAATTGAGAGATTAATCTATTAAAACTAGAGTAAAATTTCACTAGCTACTTGAATGTTTCACGAGGCAAGAATTGAAAATGTGAACAAGCGATTTCAAATGAGACAAAGGAGTTGGGAAAGAAGCGTAGTGTGCACAAAAAACCGAGCATGGCAAAGGAATTCTCTCTCTAGCAATTATGACAAGAAGAAGAATAAGAAAAAGAGTAGGTCCAACCTGTCCCTCTACTCCATTTTACCACCATGAAACCTAAAACAAACATTACCTTGAATAACTCCTCAACCTGAGTCCATTGATCAATTAGAATGAAATTGACCCATCTGCCAATTGTTTCTCTAAAGTGTAATGATGATGTGAAGCTGTGGGGCTTTTCATACCAGTTTCATAAGCTTAGAGAATATCACAAAAATTAGCCCCCCTCCCCCCCCACAAAAAAAAAAGGGGGTGTGTGAACAAAACAAAATATTGATGGGGATGTATGATCTAATGGAAAAAATTGAAAAAGGATGGTTTATTCATACGAGAACAATCTCTTTTATTTTAAGAGAATTGGTGAATTTAAAGTTGTGATTTCAAATTAAGTTCAAAAAATTCGACCAATATATAGAATTGTGAATAATACTAGTTCAGACTTGAGAAAGCAGCTTAAAATATCAGTGGAAAAAGAAAAGAACTACATGCACAAGAACACCTTGCAAAATCTAATCAATATCAAACTCTGAAATGAAAAAGGAAAGTACTGCCAGTTAGACTGATAGTTGTAGTCTTTCAGTTGCAGACCACTGGAAAAAAAAAAATAATCAAGGACATGTGTGAGCATATAAGTTGATAAGAAATGACCCTTATTTCAATCAGTGTCCTAAAATCAATCTTAAGAAAATTAAAGAGGGTATTATCTGGGGACCCCAAATGATTACAAGAATGGTTTCAAATTACAGGGTCAATCATCCAAGTCAACAAGGCTAATTTTTTGGTGACATTTCATAATAAGTGCACAAAAACAATGATTAATTAATGACTTGATGTTGCTTTGGAATTTAGGAGGAGTTTTCTCCTTTGGTGCAAAATGCATTTTCAAGCCATAAGATCATATGGAAGTCAATCTAGACAGAGATGGCCATGGAGGGAACCTGCACCTAATTTAAAGAGAAAGATTACAAGTTACAATTGAATGGATTATAGTCTTATAGAAAGCAAACAAAGAAAAAAGATAGAAAAACTAGGTGAGAATTGCAAGGATTTGAACAAGTAACCCTAGAGCTTTTTTAATTTTATCTTTAATCATTTTCTCATTGAGCATGCCATAGCCATAACCACACTTGAATTTAATAAACCATGCTTGTCAGTCACTAACCCCACCAATATCATCATGTTTTACACAATTTGACAATTAATAATCTTATATATCATGTAATCTAAGGGTTAATGACTTAATGCGCCGCTCAATTTCTTATAGTAATAGATAGGGGAGGGAAAGGGTATATATATATGTTTAAAAAGAAGAGAGAAACAAAGAGTAAAGGGCGGTTGTTGTTGTTATGGTGCGTGTTTCACCGACTTTGGGGTTAGACCAAATAACCAAAGTCACCGCGCGCAACACGTTGAAATCACAAAACATATGGAGTTACGTATGGACCATTTTGATTTTTGGGTTTGAAAATTTGGAGTCGAACTCTCAAACCCTTCATTTGTTGGTCAACCCATGGCCTCATCTTCTTTCTCCTCATCTCTCTCCATTTGTTTAATTATTTTGTTCACATTTTGTTATAGTATTTGCTTTTACCCCCTTTCCGGCTCTTTGGCACGTGTTTTGTGCCCTCTTTTGGTTGCCAACGTGATCCCTTAGGGTTACTTTACCAAGGTCACAATTCCTTCTCAACCATATCTACCGATTCGTCCTTTTTTCCTTGTCATCTTTTACACCTCATGATTCCCTCATTATTACATCACTATACGTACTATATTTCTAAGTATACATACATGTATTCGATTAATTATGTGCATTTCGAACATATCGTTTCTATTCATAAGAATCATGCATAAATGTTAATTTGAAGATTAATTGCTTTCAAATCTTGAGGTTTAGTTACCATACAAGTTATTAGCATAAAGCACATGAAATTTTTTACATAAAGGCAAATATTTACTACCATGTTTTATGGTGATATATATATATAACTACAATGTGATTAATTACTATACTAACCAAGTTATATAATTATCCTAATGGCATCCATTGCCAGTTTCTTTAGTTATTAATGTTTGCAATATCACATAAAATTTGACCAAGTAATTAATTCATGCATTTTGTGTTTGTATACTCACTTCGTAGCTATTAAGAAAGACGTAGAAGCGTGTGCTTAAGCCGAGAAAAGATTACCAATCCCCAACATACTCACGTGTTAAGCTGAAATTATTGAGCTAAAAATAAGTTCTTTTATAATTAAGTTAGAGTGGGAATTAGTTTTGAACAAGGATGGTTTTCCATGCACCAGTCGATTCTTGAGTATGGTTAATTGTGTCTTAAGGGAAATAAGTTGATGGTTTATCAATTATTATGATCGTAAGATAATTATGTATAAGTCAACTAGTCAGTTATAATGACAACCTTGAACAACTCGGATCCTTTTGTATATGGTAATTAAGAGGAGTCATAAAGCATGACATGAGCAATATTAGGGTCCCCCAAATGGCAAATGGGGCGGGTCACTTTGTGAAGAGAGAACATTCCGCAATGAGAAGAAGACAAGCGAGAAAAATCCAAAAGGTTGATGGCTAATGGAAAGTGACCATTGCTGTGTCTTAACCAGAGATCGATGGTAAAGATCAGGAAGGGAAGGTCATTAATCTATCTCAGCTAGACAGCCACTTCTTTCAAAAGGAGTTTCCTTCCTGCATACCCAAATATAGAGACCGACCTCAGCTTTTGTTTCTCACTTTGTAATTAGAACGAACAGCTAGAATGATTCTTCTTTGTCATCGGAAATGGCAGCACCATTCATGTTCTGTATTGACTTTCAATTAGTTCAGACTTCAGAGTTACAAATCTTGATTTTAAGAGGATATTATTTGTAACGTTTTTACCTTAATAATATATAGCAGAGAAATATGTACAGTAACAAAAGAACCTAAAAAATTAGCAAAAGGGGACAATTCGGGGGAAATTAATGACATAGACATTTACGGTTAATATTTGTAGGGGGACGAAGGAAGAAGAAGGCAAAGATATTGTATTTGTAGTATGACGTTGACTGTCCCAATCACCATTAGCGGTAAGAACCTGTCAGCCTCGTACTTTGACTCTTGAGGCACCAAACACGGTCCCACGTGTCTCCTCGCACGCGCTCCTACTGCGTGGGCCCTACGACATTTTTCTCTCTTCCCCTCTCCGGTCGTCTCCTCTCGTCGTCTTTGGTCATATATATATATATATATATATATATATATATATATATATATATATATATATATATATATATAACAAGATATATGCTATGAGAAAGTCTTACGTGAATATCTTATATTTTTTACATGTAATATAATAAATAAAATTATATAATTTGAAATTTTTAAAAAAAATCAATTTCAAATTTAAAATTTAAAAATTACAATCCAAATTAATAAAAATATATTTTTTTTAATTAAAAAATTTTTAATATGATTTTTTATCTTTCCAAATTAATTTCTTTTTAATCCTTTAGGATTTAGTATTTTTTTAATTTAAAAAAAAAAACTCATATCATTTATTATAAATGTTATTTAAAAATAATATTAATATTATTTCCTTATTTCAACAATAAATTCGAAAAGTTTTGAATTCAATAAAACTTATTTTCATAAGATTCCTTTTAAATTAATTAATTAATTAGTTGTAATTATAAGTAATATTATATATTAAATAATACAACCCTCTTAAAAACTGATTTTTCTCTCTTAATTTTTATATATATTTATTAACAAGAATTTCAGTCCTTTTTAATTCAATTGGTAATGCTTCTAATAAATCAACATTTATTTCAATTAATTTATATTTAAACAATTAAATAGATAAAATTTAAAATCAAAATTAAATTAAAAACTACAAAAAAATAATGATTATTTAAGAACTATGCTAATCGAGAATAACAAACAAAATCCTCATATTTTACCCAAATTAAAAATAAAAAAAAAAGATAGAGATAAAGTTACAAATCCATTATTTTTTATTATTTTTAATATTTAAACAAACGAATCCTATTTCCAAAACTATACTTTCCTCTTTGTCTTATAAATTTTAGAGTAACAGAAAGATGTAGAAATTCATATTCCAGAATTAGAAGCAAGAGATGGGATCTCCGTTGCCATGGAAGACATAAGAACATCTCGTGTTTGGTGTTCTAAAATTTAACTTGATAATGCTATTTTTATATGATTTATTTTTTCTAAGTCACCTTTTTATTTTATTTTACTTAACTTGTTTTTATTATATTATTTTTAAATTAAGGGATAAGCATATACAAAAGTTTTGGATTTCTAGTTAGTTTAATGGAAGTACTACTTACTTTGATTAATTTGATCAATGCAAAGTGGCAGCCATCTCTTCTTCATCTTAATTAATTCTTCTTATTATATATATATATGCTTCTTCTTCTTTTTTATTTTTTTTTTATCTAAGCTTTTTATGCTTATTATATAGTTGTATGGTTTGTGGATTAAAAAAAACTATATATATAATGGGAATCTAAGAACTTGGTCATTATTAATGAGTAATTAATTTATCAAGTAATTGTAAAAAATAATATCATCTCATTTATTTATATCTTAAGATAGAGGGAATATAACATAGTTACCCTTTTGCTTAATTTCAAGATACATTAATCCTTGGTTGTGCTTTTAATTTTTTTTTTCTCTATAAATAAAATAAAATATAATGGAAAAATCCAAAGATAAATGATTAATCAAATGGGATTGATTCTACCTTAGCCTTGACTAATTGGATTAACTTTTACAATTTAATTTATTTTTCCCTTTGACTGCCTAACAAGTGTTCTATAACCTTCGGTCAAGTATAAGTCAATATTAGGCGGCAGTCCATATAAAGATTATATTTGATTATGAAATTATATTAAGATACATCAGCATATATATATATATAATCCCACGTGTATTAAAATTGACCAAAATCATTAGTTGAAAGATTGATTCATGAATTATGACTTGATGAAGTATCAAGGTGAAGCAAATTAACAGTGTTGAAACTTGAAAATTAAACCGAGAAAAAGTCTCTTTCCTCGTATTTTTTGGAGAAAATTAGATTTCATGGATCAGACCTAACTTACCTTTTAATTCATTCTTCAAAAGTCAACTATTTTCTTCAATTTTTATGTGTAGGGTCTAATTAACTTTGTCGTAATCAAGAAATTAAAATTAATTAGTCCATGTCTTTATTGCTTGTAAGAGTCTAATTAACGTTAAATCACATCCAATTAATTTCAATCTTTTTTTTTTTTTTTTGAATTCATTGTTGAAGACATTGACAATGATTTTGATTTTTTTTCTCTTTTGGGTGGTTCATTTACTAACGCATGCTGTTCAATTTACTCAAACAAATTTGTTGACTTTAAGGCGTTGACTTGTCATATAGGGAATTCTTTCACAAATTCACAATCTCTTTATATGGAACAAATTAGGCGGCATTTAGTTGTTTTGGTTATCTGCTTTTGTTCACCTTTTCTTAATTTGCTCTTCCATTTTAGCTTCTTTCATTTTGTTGCTTTCATAAAACACCAATCTTTTCCATTTATGGAGGAAACTCAATCTTGAAGGTGTGAAAAATAATTTGGCCTACCCAAGAAAAAAATAAAAGAAAATGCTGACAATTCCTCTATATATTTACTTATCCTATACGGTTTCAGACTTATAAAAAAAAATCCACTTATGTTTTCCAATTTCCATCATATTTTATTTCCTTTTTAAAAAAACTGAAATATAATCAACGGGATTGATTGAGTTGTAAAGATCGAATATTTAGTTTGTAAAGTTTAAACTCGATTCACGCTACCAATAGTCTCCTTTGATGAACAATGATCTATACTGTAATTCTGAAATGGAATAATTTTCCCTCAACCAAACTTTTTTCTATAAAAAAAATAAAAAAAAATTGAAATATAAATTCATTTGTTCATTCTACATATATATAAAGGATACAAGAGACAGATACATTGCTTATTTGATCACAAATAAGGAAATTCTAATTATAGGGGTAAGGAAGTTGTTAAGCATAATGAATTAAGGTTCAAAAACCTTTTCCCACTCCTATATTATTTCTGAAAAATAAAGATGAGATTTTTATAGTCGTATACTGCTTGATGGGTACTTTTCTTTTTTTAGAAAATGCTTAATGATCGGTTCGAATTTTCTTTGAAAACATATAAATAGTGCCTGAAATTCATTTCCTAATATGGACAATTGAAGATATACTCTTTTTTTGGCCCGGAAGTATGAAAGTAAGTAAAGACAAATAGGATTTAATTAAATAAAAATAGTATTTTAAGTGTTTAATTAAATGAAAATAATATTATAAGAATATAATTAAATATAATAAAAGAATAAAGATTCATTTTTAAAAAAAATTAAAATATGACGAATTTTTTGATATTATAGTTTTTCTCTTTTCTCTAAAGTGAATCTGCTGATAAGAGGTCAATAGAAGGGGTCCTCCATTTTCTTGACAAAAAAAATAGGTGCATATAAAGATCTATTTGATTTTTATTTAAATATCTATCTCAAAAACTTTACTCTTTTAGTAAATATAAGATTTTAAATTAAAATTTTAATCATTGAAAGTGTCCTCATGAAAACGCTTAAAAGGTTTTGGCATTGACACAAATATTGTTAAACCAAAAAGAAATTTTCATCATAAATAAAAGAAATTATAATAACTAAGTATAAAAACAAGAAAGCAAATTAAATTTCTATCCTCTTACTCTTAGGTCACAAATTTTTAGTAATTATTAATTAGAGTACAATTTTTCCAATTTGGAGAAACTGATGTTCACGCGCCACCACAACGCGTTATGGTTGCCTCTTAAAATATAATAAGTCAGTCTAATCGATGTCTATATTATCAATTTAAAATTTTTTTTATATTTAATATATTATTTTTATTGAATTTTTATGAAAAAAAAATTATTAATTATATTTTTATTTAGATATATTATTTTAATTAATGATTAATGACACTGATTAATGTTTTCCAAATATAATATATGGTAAACTGCTCTGCAACAATCATATTCATACATATTTTTGGGACCGTCTAGTCCCAATGGTCCATAAATTTCAGGTAAGCCTTTTTTTTCACTATTATATTCAACCAAATATCAACCGTCCGATTAAACAAACATTTTGGGTCCAAAACACTGACGTGGAAGTCAGATCAAATTAACACCATCTTCGTCAATCCTACTCATCATATACCCACCATTTTTTATATATAAAAAAATTCGTATTTTGAAATAAAAAAATATTAAAATATTAAAATTAAAATTATTTTTTAAAAATAAATTCATTTAAATTTCGGATTTATACGCAACCCTTTATTCACGAGGAACAAAGAATTAGTTTTAAAACAAAACAATTACATTTTTTTATTGGAAAAGTAGGAACAGGGAACAAAGTTAAATTTCTTTTTTAATTAATAATACTTAAAGGAAACAAAAAAGAATTCGATTCAAAATGCTTTCTCTCATTTGTCCAATCATCCCTTGAAATGTCAACCAAATTCTGGTAATTTCTTTTACACTAAACCGTACTACTGAACCGTTTAATATATAAATTACACATCTCTACAACACTGATAATTCCTTCATATATAAATAACGTTAACTCTCCAGGAAAGAACTCCCAACCAATACAAGAAAAAAAAAAAAACAAAACTTAGAAATTTTTGACCATGGCAGAAGAGTTTCATGCAGGGATTTGTGGAGAGACATGGTGGAATTCAACGAAAACCATGTTTACTGGATGTTCTTCGCTGTGTTCTACGGGGATTGCTGATATGGGAAGTTCCGGAGGATGGGGTACTGATATGGTGGATATCAAGGCAAGGTCTTGTGAGGAGTATAACAATTCAGTTTCTCATCATAGCTCTATAGTTTTTCAGGGTGCTCATCAAAAGCCTCAGCAAGTAGTTTCAGATAGTGGTGGCAGCAGTATTTTGATTGATTCTACCTTACAAATGATGGGTTTTGGCCTTTCATCATCGGATTGGAACCAATCTTTGCTGTAAGTTTGATGTCTTATATTGATAACTGGTATTAGTATTCATTTTCTTTACTATGATTAAATATGAATTTTTATGGTTGAAGTTCAAAACTCCAAATACAAAGAGACCTTATAGTCCAAAGCTTCAAGCACAAGTTAGAAAGAAGAATAACTTTTAAGACCTTTTGGTTCCCTTGGTTTGGAAAAGGAAGTCAATATGATCAATCAATTAAATGCTTAATTATTAGATTAAAATTCTCTACACATCAACTGAACATATATACTTTTTGTTTTATCATCCTTGCCTGCAGTCGGAGTAATGGAAGAACTGAGAGTTATAATTCAATTCTTCAAGAAGATATTGATTCAAGGTTGAGTTGTGGGCAAGAAACAGGCATGGATTCTTCTCAAATCCAAAAGGATTGGAGTCCAAAGAGCTATACAAGCCCCGGCGAAGATTCTTCCATTAGTACTAATTTGAAGCCTATCAATCAAGATTTTGCATCGGAGCAACAGGGATTGAATTCTGTAACCAGCACCGGCGGTAACAGTACACCCACCTGTCAGGGCTTATCAGCTGAATTTCCAATGGGTTCATACCCATCAACACTGTTACAAAGTTTGTTTGAACCTGATCCTCAACCCCAACAACAATCACTTGTCAACAACGGGTCAATCAACTATATGTCTTCCACGGCCACTTACGGGGCAAACGCTAATGAATTGTCATCTTCTTGGCCAAAACAATCTCCTTTCATAAGGCCATCACTGGTAAAGCAGCAGCCCAGCCCCAGTAGTTTGCACTTCTCCAACAACACATCTTTTTGGGACGCCTCTGCCACTGGCATAAACGACGTTAAAGCCGGCTTTTTACCCTCGACGCAATCACAATTTCTTGTACAAACATTTGAAGAGAAACCTAATTGCCCCAGCCTGACGACAAAGGTAAATAAATAAAGTTTGATGAGACCATATAAAAGTATACTTCATCATGTTCATGCCTTGGATCCATCCAGGGCTAGGGTTTCTGGGACAAGTTTGATTTGTTTATTTTATGTTTTGGAATTGGTATATTATAGACTAATACCGAAGAAGTTCGAAACTCGGGGTCAGTGATGAAGAAAGGAAGTAGTGAAGCTCCATTCAAGAGGCCAAGACTTGAAACGCCATCGCCATTACCAACTTTTAAGGTACTAGTACTATATAAATTTGACCAAGTTTCTTTATTTACTAGTGGGATCTTCGAGCTTTAATTTTCTTCCAAGTTAGTGATTGTTTATTCAAAGAATTAGATAATAATTTATAGCAATTTTTTTCAGGTTCGGAAAGAGAAGCTAGGGGACCGAATCACTGCCCTCCAGCAATTGGTTTCACCTTTCGGAAAGGTGAATTTTTGGAATTTTCTTCTACTAGTACTTTTTTTTTCCTTTTGATATTTCAAAGAGTATATAATTGAAAGCTTTACTTTTATATATCTCGGCCTTTGGGTTAATTTGTACCTTAATTACCTTTTTTTTCAGACTGATACTGCATCTGTTCTCCATGAAGCCATTGAATACATCAAGTTCCTCCATGATCAAGTCAATGTATGTTTCTCTATCTACTTCTTTCTATTCCTTTTCTTTCTTTCTTTTTTTTCTTATAAGACGGAATCAGTAAACCCTAAAATATTGTTAATAGACGATGAAGACAAGAATACTATCTGGAAAATTCTCAATTTGGACTGAAAAATGTTATTTTTACGTAATTTCAGGTTTTGAGTACTCCATATATGAAACAAGCAGCAGCTTCCATACAACAACAACAGGTATAATTATAATAAAGAAAAGAAAAGACTTTGTTGATAACTTCTCATCTTTTTCAGTCTGCTAATAATAATAACTAACAATTACTATTTGAATATATAATGCTGTAATTGTCTTATTCTGATTTTGAACCATTCTGTACTTTTTTTTCTTTTTCTTGCAGAGTACTGATAAATTGAAAGACCCAGAAGTGCCAAAACAAGATCTAAGAAGCCGGGGGCTTTGTTTGGTGCAAGTCTCGAGCACATTCCCAGTTGCTAATGAGACCGCAGCTGATTTTTGGACGCCAACGTTTGGTGCAACTTTCAGGTAGAGAAAAAGACAATTAATAAAGCTACAGGAGTCGTACAACAACTACTGTAGTAGTAGTAGTATTAGATTAATTACCAGCTCTCCGGCCATAACTTCAATTCAGAAAAGTGGGAAAAAGAAAAGATAATGGAAAACTTAGAAGGCTAGCTACATTGCTTTGCTGTATAAAAAGCTATAAACAAAGAAAAAAGGGAAAAAAAAAGGAAGTGACGCTCCAAAGATGGTCAGAGACGAACACAGTGTGCTGGACTGCTGGGCCAGCTGCTACAAGCAGGAATGATGTAGGGCTAGCAAATGATTAGGAATCCAACCCTTGAAGGATTATAAAAAAAGAAGAAGAAGATAAATATAGGTTTTTTTTCTTTCAAATAATCCAAGTTTTACTTATTAATTATAGTTTGGAGGTGATTAGCAACAGGAACAAGTGCTAAATTCAGCGAAAATCGACAGAATTTAACTCATTAATACTATATTATATTTTATTTTGTTGTTGTTTGTTGATGTTAGTAGCTGAATTTAGCAGAATGGGGTTAAATAGCCTTTTTGTTCCTGTTGAGTATATTTGTATAGGGCAGCCGCCCCTTTTATCATCATTTACTAAAGAGAAAACAAATAAAAAGATTTTTATTGAATTTGAATTTTCTTGTTGTTGAAGACTATAGGGGGTGAGTGGAGCTCATTTGATTGGGGTTTCAACTTTTTCAGTTTGTTTTTCTTATATATAAATATTTTTTGGAATGAGGTAGTGGGAAGTCAGAGGGCGGCCCACTGTTCCTGCTTTTAGGGTTTCTTCATTATTTTGATTGAGAAAGAAAGATAGAAAAATAAATAATAAAAAAAAGAGAGAAAAAAAAACTCTCTTCAATTCTTCGTTTGTGCTTGAGTGTTCGCGTGGCTGCTTTGAGCGTTTAAGATTTCATTATCTTATTGGGGGCATTAGATTTATGCTTTTGTATGGGATGGCCGCTTCCCACTGGTACATGCATTTTATAATTTTGGATAAGATGAAAACACAAAATAGATATAACATGTTTAATAAATATAAAAATAATATAATGAATATGATATGATATGTTTAATATGCATATCGTATTTATATTTAAAATTTTGATATATTTAATAAATTTTATTATATTTATATATACACACGATTAATACGAAATAATTTTTTTTTTGGCTCTAATAATAGACAAACTCTTAATAACGTAGGATCCTTTTTGTGTTGTTTTGACACTAGCTAGATATACTGCTGATGAAAGGTATTGTTTAAACATATTTCTTGTATGCCAAGGTGATTGACTGTCCTAAAAGTTGTAATTAATAATTATTTTTTTTTATAAAGGAGGCTAGATTTGAGATAGAAAAAATGGTTACAAATGTTAGAATTTAAATTTCAAATTTATTTAATATTATCTCTTAAAGATAATTGAATGAATCAAGTAAGTTAAGTTTCGGATTTTATAATTACTAAAACTTGTTTAACACATAATTATCTCTTTCTAATTATTATGTACTATAGCTCCACTGTTTATTAGCATAACTTTTCTTCAGTTGTAATGTGGAATTTTCAGCAACTTTATCCTACATGAATAGAAGCAAGCACATTGCAATAGTAACCATTGTCTTTAAGGCAATAATATCCTTTGAGAACTTTCAAGATGTCAATTTTTTTATTATTATTTCAATCAATGTGAACTTTTTTTTTTCTTTTATACATAATTAAGAAAATCCACTTAATCTTAAGTTACATGATGAAATAATGTAATTCTTTGCATCCTATATGTATTAATTTTACCTCCTTTTCATGATTTTCAATTAGAAATGTCTAAATTGAAAATCTCAAATTTACTATTCGGATTCCCTTTAAAGACAATAGGATCTTCATGTTACCTCCACTTCCAAACTATTGGTTTTCTACTTTTATCCTTTTTTTTTTTAAATAACAAAACTTAAATAAAAATCTCAATTTTATGTTATAAGCTCTCATATAACATATTTTCTTTTTTAAATATGTTAACGGTCATGATTATTTTGTATTGAAAAGTACTATTGCTCAAAAACGAAATAAAAGGGAGAGTTGAACCACAATTCACAACTCAACTAATAAAAAAAAAAAAAAAAACTAGGGCAGTCTCCATATTGGACTTCTTGGTCCTTTCAATCCTAGTTCAACTAAAAGTTGAATGATTGACTTGTTTTGATTATTGTTATGCCAAATAATTAACAGAGCTGAAAACTCAAGTCAGGTCCAGCCATTAATCTAATATAGCCCAAAAATTAAACAAGGACGATTTTAATTATTGTCACTTGCACAAAATTTTAAGTATAAAAAAAAATAAAGTCACTAAATTTTAGGTTACATTTTTATCTTCCAACAATTTTTGCTTAGGTAAACCGTTATTCTCTTTTCTCCTTTCTTTCTTGATTATTTGTTAACTTAAATATCTGCATTTCGAAATTCAAATTCTGATGTCACTTTGACTGTTTAGTTTTTCTTACAAGTCCTCCTTACTACCAAACAGATCCTCTCTCTGTATTCTTCCCTAAAGACCCCTCAACAATTATCACATCAAACTAATTAGCTATAAATTAAAATTAATGAAGATATGTGGGGAAACGGAATTCTCAAAGAGATGATTTTTCATTTGATCATCTTCAATTAAGCTGACTAAAATCAAAAGAAAGAAGTAAAGGAACTAACTAAACTTAAGATATATAGAATTCAATATTGGAGAAGATAATATAAACAATCTCATTTGTTAAGAGCAATCATGTAAAAGTTTCAAGTTCATTAGCTTTTTTTATCTTCTTTTGCCCTTAATTTAGTACTTCAGAGAATTCACATGGACATGACAGATCACAGGAGAATCCATTAACCTTCCATTTGAAGTCATTATATCCTCAAATTGTTGCTTTCAACCAGATCCTATAACAAGATATTATTCAAGTTTCTTAAGCAATGTCAAAAAAAAAAAAAAAACAGAGAGAACCAGTTAAAGGGTTTAATAAATAAAGTACCCAAAACTCTCAAGGAAGCTTAATATTGAAGAATCGCCTGTGACAAGTGACTAATCATGAAGAAAAAAAAAGTACTTTAATTGTTATAATTTTTCTTGATTGGTATATTGTCTTGACACCTGCTTTCTTTTTATTAAACTTTTTTCTTTTGGTGACTTCTGAATTGATTGGCTGATGGATGATATTATACCATAACATGAAGCATCCTGATCAGTACCACTCTCTACTCTCTAGTACACCATAGAATTCAATTCTTATTTATGTTTGTTTTTGCCCTAAGGTTCCTTAAAATACAAAGACAGAAACATAAAATGGAATACTGAAAAGGAAAAGCATCAAGGCATCATTGTTGATGTTAATAAAGTATATGAGTTTCAGCAGTTTATGATCTATCAATTTTTCTTGTTTTGGCTAATCAAAGGGTAAACTCAAACAATTAATTGTTTTCTTCTACTACAAGTTTTTTTTCTTTTTTCATAGCTTGAAAAAGGGTCATTTCTTTTCGCTCCTTTGAATATAATCTTTTACACCATTTTACGAATCAAACCATATGGCTTATAATAGCCTTCTAAGGAAGTATTGTTACACCATTATTATATATTCTTTCAATTTTTGGGTGTTGATGGGAAAAAGCTTTGTCGCCAACTTTTTCTTCTCTTGTTTTATCAGGCTCTTTGACCTCTCAGAAATGTTCCCGCTTCAAAGTAGTTGCTTTCTATTGTATAAGAATTTCGACCCCAAATGGCATTGTTTTTATTCAAATATATCAAGAAAGTTGCCTAATGAAAGTTTGATCTAATCTATCATAGGAGTAGTCAAGATGGTTAAATTCTGTGTTTATGAGTTCACACATTTCACTCAATATATATATATATAAGAGAAAAGATTCCATGGTTGAATTCTCTATCTCAATGTTAACTTTCAGAGAAAAAGAAATTGAAAATTGCAAAGATATTAGCACGAACTTGATTTTCCATGTTACAAAAAATGGCTTCAATTCATCCAGCATTCCATCCCAAAAATAGAAAATGACCCATCAATCATCATCGTGTCTCTACACTCTTTGGCTTCTTTTTCATGAAAACTTTCATTTAGGGGTGGGATGGAAGTTTCCTGTACGAAAAGGGAGCATCATTTGATATACAAAAGAAATGTAGATCCGTAGATGAGATATCAGATATATAAATATTGATGGCTCTGGCAGGGTAATGTTTCAACTTTCAAGCAACTGTTTTGAACGGGCTCAATTCTTATGGATTTTGGTTTTCTGGATTACTTGATATTCTGGCCGAAATCTACACAGATGATGTCCAAACTCCAAAGAGACGCTTGGACTAGAAGATCGACTCCATCAAAAAAAGTAATGGACCAGTCAATTAGGAAATCGGGCCCAGTTTTTTTCTCATTATCTAAAAATTTTGGACAAGAGTGTGCAATCGAATCAGCTGAAGCTCTCAAATACTAACAAAAAACAAGAATCAGCTGGAGCTGATGATATGATAATAATTTATATATAGTTGTAGTAATTGTTTTAGATGGGCAAGTAGAGAACCTGATGTCTTTGGCCTTTTTCTGCTACACTGGTTTAAAACACAGGACTGCTGGACCAGAAACTCGGCTGTGATACCACTATCTTGAAACAGGATCAGATTTAATTGCTCTATATTCCGAAATAATTGAATGATTCCGTGAAAGGAAAGAGGGAATCATTTGGTGCCAAGAAGGATAAAGTCATGGTCCATGTTATGAAGGTGAATAAAAACCTGGAAGTCCAGGAGGAATTCCTGTCGTTTGAAAGTTTTGTATGACCTTGCAATGGGCCAATGTAGTATGAATGGATCACTGATTACACTGAATCTTAAGGCAACTAGCACCACAAAGCATGGATTTTGATTCTAAAGGTTTAAGAACAAAAGACAAGTTGAAATCAATGACCGAGTCATGAATGAAACTTTCATCGTTGATAAGAAGCTAGTGTCTTGAAGAAACACTGTAAGTTTGTGACAACAAATCCATCCCAACCAAGCATATATATTATTCTATGTAGACCGAGATCTGGAACAAGTAAAATGGAAAGAAAACAAAAAAAAAACATGTTTATAAAGCAGAATACTAGTAATTTGGGAAGTGAAATATCAAGCTGCTCCCTTGAGCTTCTTTGCAATGCCAGCGAAGTACTTCCCCTGGTGGAAAGCCTGCTCTATCTCTAGTTCTGATGGCTGTCTCGAGCCATCCCCAGCAAAAGTTCCTGCACCATAAGGGCTTCCACCCTTCACCTTCTCCATCTCAAACATACCAGCACCAAAGGTATACCCAATGGGCACAAAAATCATTCCATGGTGAACAAGTTGAGTGATTGCAGTTAAGCTGCAAAATTTTCCAATAAGAAATTATTTGAAGTGCTATTTTATACTTCTAATAGTTAAGGTGCAAATACTCACGGGGTAGTCTCTTGTCCACCTCCTTGGGAGCCAGTGCTGTAGAAAATTCCAGCAGGTTTGCCAGCAAGCGCTTGTGTTCTCCATAGACCACCAGTTGCATCCATGAAGGCTTTAAACTGTGCAGCCATCATCCCAAATCTAGTGGGAAAGCCAAAAAGCACACCATCAGCCTCAGAGAGCTCATCTGGTGTAATGAAAGGGGCATCAGTCTTTGGTGGTGCACCCATCTTTCCAAGAACTTCTTCTGGTAGTGTTTCAGGTACCTGTCAAGGTGCCAAATTGCCAATAATTGGTTAAACTATAGAAGATAGTCCAAATCTACTTGCCACACCAAAATGTTTCTTGTATCTTTAGTGAAGAACTAAACTTTTTACTCTAGTAAAAAGGAAATAACCTAATTGAAAATTCCAACAAATCCATGAAGGAATAACAGATACCCTAAATAGTTGACTGTAAACTCTCTACCGTGTAGGCATGTACTAGTCATTGATTCTGTGTAACTCAAAGATGTCTATCTCGATATTAAAAGGCAATTCTTCCGATTTAAGAAGATAACATTGTGAAGATAATCAAACCTGCCAAAGTTTGACTTCTACTCCCTCAACGGATGCAGCTCCTTTCTGAATCTCTTGCGCCAGCTTCTCAACATGTCCATACATGGAATAGTAACTGAAACAAATAACCCATGTAGTTTTTGAGTTACTACTCGCAAAAATAAACTTTTGGTTGACAATGCAACAGTTTTCCAAGACTATAACAAGGAAAATTATCAATCAAAACCAATTACAATGGAGAAAATTAGACAGCACAAATGCATCAATGAAAGTGGTTGATGGGACTACCATGTTTGTCAACAAGGGAAGACAAATTGTGGGTGTTTTGTTTTCTATGTTGGCACGCATAAAAATAGTTCTGCAACATCCATATCGTCTACACATATATAAACAATTTCTTTCTAGATGAAAAAACAGTGATCTTGATTCTTGAATAACTATTATATAAGCTTACCTGTAAGCATTGGAAGCCATGAAAATGAAAGCCACTTTGTAAATTATACGCACAAAGAACTGGACTACAATAATGATGGATGGTGGGACCACATTCTTCCAAAGAAAAGAGCCAGCAAGTTTTCTCCTAATTATAATTTCAATGGTAGGTCATGTTTCACAATCACTTTATTTTGGTTTGTTGCTAATTAACAGCATTTTTTCACTTGGATGATTGAACCGAGTTACTCATATTAAGTAAAATTATGTACTACACGCATTAAATTCAACATATATTAACAAACATTGTAAAAACATAATTTTTTTTTTTTTTTTTGAGTTTCCCCACAATTACACCAAAAATGCACAAAAGAAGCCTTTTTCTTTTTTAGATTGAGTAAATAAGCATTTCTCACATATAAAGAATTAACCAGAATCCTATTATTAACATAGAAGAGCAAACTAATCTTTTTTCTACTGGGTTTTCTTTCTGCTTCTTCTATGGCTGGTTCTCAGCCTTCATTGTCATCAAGTAAAGGAAACAGAGAATGGAAAAGGAGAGTGAAGAATAACTTGTAATTGAATATAAAAGATTTCCTTAAAGAAGCAATGCCGATTCAAGCATATCTGTTGACAGAATCAAATAATTTGACAACAATGTATTTTCATAGTTTTTAAAACCGATCTCTAACCAATAAATATTCTCTTTTAAGAAAAATATGGTAATAAAACAAAACCATACATAGCTGAAACTCCATTTAACAGAGAAAAGAAAGACTAAGGTGTAGGAAAAGAGAAAGTATAAACTAAATCATTAATGCAAACAATTTTAAAAGAGTTAATCACTAAAACGAAACCCAAAAACCCAAATCAGATGATTCATTAGAAAAGAAAAACGACACTTCATTATTTAATGGCTAGATGCAGAAGAGAATAAATGCAAGAAAAGCAGAGCAAGGCCAGAAACATAGCAAAAGATTCCATTTTGGTTACAAAGCAGAGCAACCCAAAGAAACAAGATTAGAATTCTTACACAATGTAGACTTTGGCGGCCATTTTCTTTCTTGGTTAACTGTGGTCTTTGCTTTTGAAGGCAAAGTAGAAGTTTTTTTTTTTGTTTTTTGGGAGGGGGTTAATGAAAATGTTCTTTTAAGCAGAGAGGGAGGAGTAAACAGAGGAAGAGAGCCCTTTATTTATAGTGAAGTTTTAAGATGAGTTTTTGGGATATTCTTTTGTCAAGCAATTTTTTTTAGAAAGATAGGCAAAATAAGAAAAAAAATGTTAAAATAAGAAAAAAAGTTCTTGAATTTTATCTAAGATCTTGTAATTTTATTATATTTAATTAAATTTTTAATTTGTATTCAAATAATTTTTTAATATAAATTAATTATTTATTTAAGATAAAATTTTATTTAATACAAATTAAAAAATAAAAATTTATTTAAAAAACTAAAATAATTCAAGAACTTTTTAATATTTTAACCAAAAAAAAATTGTAAGTGTAAAAGATCAAATTTTAATTTCACCTCTTAAAAAATATATAAAAAAAAATCATTTGATTTAAGCTTAAGTTGTCGAGCACTTTGATTAGTCGTAGTTTACAATTACAGAATAATTTTGTTGGGTTCGGATTATTTTTTTAAGTATTTTATTTTATGTTAAAGTAATAAATGTAATTAGAATAATTTTAAAAATTTTGATTTGATTTGATTCTGATTCTGATTCTTATTCTAATTACGATTCAGATTACGATTCTAATATTATTGTAATTATTACTATAGTGATTCTTTTTTTAGATAGTGAGAATCCTCATGTATAATTATGACACTCTTGTATAGACTTTTATAGAATTAATAATATCAGTAATGTAACTCTTTCAATTTTTTTCTGTGGATGTAGATCACCATAATCGAACTATGTATTCCTTTGTGTTTTTGTCTTTTCTCTTATTCTTCTGTTCTAACAATTTGGATTCTATTTGTCATATTTGTCGTATATAAATTTTTAATTATATATATATTTGTTTTAATTTTCTAGTTAAACATTTTTTTTATAAAAAATTATTTAAATTTTCGTCATACCATGAACTTTTTTCCTTAATTATTTATGTTTATATATTATATAATGAAGTCGAACTATAATAATCTTAAATCAGGCAAACAATTAGTATTAATTATATTAATTAAAAATCAGTAACGTATGACTTATTCCCACATTAATTTTTAATTTTCCATGTATACGTAATCAGATATGTCAAAAAATGTCCTATATAAAATAATAAATATTTTTATATTATATGTAAGAGTTATAATTTTGTGAAGATAAACAAAAAAAAAAAAAAAAACATAAACTGATTAGTCAATCTTTTTCTCTTTTCAATTTTACAAATTACAAATATCTTTACAATAATTAAAGAAGAAAAGTAACAATACAAGAGAGGAAAATTGGAGACAAAAAAAAATAAGAAAATTGATTATAAATAATAAAGATATAAATATAAATATGAGATATTTCTTCAACTTTAAGCTTCCAAAAGAAACTTGGTTTTGAGGTTAAATTATAATTATAGTTCTGTTTTTAGGGGTGGAAAAAAAAAAGAGAAAGAACTATTTGTCTAATAACAACAGACAAATGGTCGGCTCTATTATTAAAGGGAACACCAACTCTTTCACCATCACCTTGGCAGTGGCAACCTTGCAAACTCTTTTTCTTAATGAACCAACCACCTCATCAGAAAGGGAAAATCATACAATTTTTTAGGTAGAAGAAAAGATTAATATCTATACCCTGCACACAAAAAAAAAAAAAAAACTAGTGATTAAAAAATGGGATCGGATCGATCGAACCGATTGAATCGAAAATCAATGATCTGTTCAATTCGGTAAGTATGTTAAAACCAGATTTTTACCGAACCAATAAAGAATCGGTTCAACCGATAAAAAATCGGTTTTATAAATATTTTTTTATTTTATTTTTCAAAATTTTATTTAATGAAATTTGAACCTTTAATCTCTTAGTACCATATTAAAGGCTGTATCATTAAGCCAAATTCATATTTTTGTTAATTATTAACTATATTTAATATTTATTTAATCTGCCTATTGTTTAAATATTTAAAAAAAAAATCTTGAAAGTCTTACCGGTTCGACTTCCGGTTCAATTTTTTTAACATTGAAAATAACATCTTGTAACATTATTTTATGTCAAAAACTAAGAAACTTTTGTTATTTTATGAACAAGATGTCAATTTTTTACAATAAAGATCCATTATTTCTAGACAGAAGCATTGGAGTTAATGCATCAGATTCTGATCTGAATTGTTAGTAATAGGGTCAAGATCATTGACTTTTATATTTTTACAGATTCAGAATGGATGGTTATTTGGTGCTACTTGCTTGCAATTTTAGCTTGTAATCTCTAATAATGGGAAATGAGAAGATGATAGCAGGCTCTGTGTTGAATCCAGAATGGGAAATTGCTATAATGATTAATCTTGACTTTTAATCCCATAATAAAAGAAAGAAGATTTGTAACAGCTTTCAGTTGAATTTCAAGAGGAGACAGACTGTTTTACTCACTAACAATTTCAAGAGGAGATAGAATCCTAGCTAATTAAAGATATTTTTTCAATGCTTATCCTTTTCAAATCAAACTATTTGTTTTAATTTTGGATAAGGAAAATAACATTCTGTAATGAAGTGTACGTAATCTTGAAAGGAAAATTTTTTTCAATAAGATTGCAGCTATAAGGAAATAAGAAGAAAATTCTAGCAGATTTCCTTTGATTCAAGAGGAAAATTCAGAGAAATTTAAAAATTCCTATTCTTTTCTTTTTTTCCAGCTAATGGTAACATTTATAGCCTCAAATTGAACGATTTAAGTGATGTAAAAAAAACTTGTTCAGCCTGAAAGTGAACCAACACTCATAATTTGATAATAAAGACTATAATAAGGTTATCTTTTTTCTTTTTCTTATCAGAAGAAATTCTGGCTCATCAAATTCGACAGTTTTAGTATTTCTCTAAAGAACATTAACCTTGTAATTTCTATGACATCTATGCAGTGTAGAATGGGGAACTTTTACAAAGTCATAGCCACCCTTTATGGAATGTAGAATAGGAAGATATTAACAAGTCATAGCCACATTTATTGTTTCCCCATTTAAAAGAAGAGAAAAAAAAAATTGCCAAGTCAAACTATCTATCAGTATGACAGAATCATGGGGCAAATTTTTTTAAAAAATTTCTCTGATATTTTAACTTCATTAACCAAGAAAATTAAAGTTGATAATTTTAGAAAATAATAGAAAATTTATGGGTGGTGTTGTCATGATGGTTCCAGGCGGCTGCTTAAGTTGTAAACAAGTATGAAGTATCATTTTTGTGTTTTGTCTTTGGCTTTCAAGTTGCTAAATTCTTCTGAAATTAAATTGATTAATGAAACAACATGGCTTAATTAAACAATAAGGTTTGTTAATAGGAGGTTTTCACATGGTGTCGTGTTTTTGTTTGAAATTTCGTCTTGTCTCATTGTCTCTAGCTAGAGGGATATCTAACAGCGGCATCAATGGCCTTTGTCTTGAAGCGTGCTTATATCTTCTTAATACCAACTCCCTCACGCCTTCAATTTTCATCCCATTTACGTATTTGTATACTCCTAATAGCCATTATTACAATATCCCATAATTATAAGTATTATTATTATTGTTATTTGATCATCTTTCATCTTCTACATTGCTCTTCTTTGCATACACTCTTTGTTCTTTTGCTGAGTGAGCTTTATGATTGCATTTCACTTGTTTTGCACTTCTTTCGATAAATGTTAGACTTAGAGTTAGATGATATCATGAGACCACCGTTTTCAAATTTACAAAACTCCCTGCCTGTCCCCATAATCCCCATCTCATAAAGTTCCATGTTTTGTTGGGGAGATAAATCCCTTCATATGGGAAGTTTATATGAAAAGGAATATTTATGAAAAACCCATTTTTGAAGAGATAATCTTTCGAAAAAATTGTAATCAAACAATAAAATATAGTTAATTAATGTTTAATCCTTATATTTTGGTAGTAGTTATACCTAATTTTTATATGAAATAATATTCATAAAGAATTGAGCATTGACTTATTTGGTAAGTAAATTATAAACTTATGATAGCATGTGTTAACCTATCATAAACTTATCCAAGAAAAGAAGTTTTCTTATAAAAACATTTGCATAATGTTTAGATTCAATCTAAAATTATTAAATCCATGACTACTATGAACTCAAATGGTGGGGAAAATGGTACATGCAAACTCTCTCTGGGGTTAAAACTTAGAACATTTAGAAGTTAAGAGGACCTACCAAAATTATAGAGTAGGAGAAATGGCTTGTTGCTTTGATCCACGAGTGTTTCTAGAGGATGGCCCCTCCTTTGGCCTCCCAATTTCATCAATATCCCAACAGAGAGCATTGCTTGTAATTAGGGGGAGGGAGACCAAACGTCTACTCAGATCTTTTTTAGTATTTTTTTTTTCTTCTTTTACTCCATAATCATAGCTATAAATTGGCTTTTTTTTTGGTGGTTGGTAATGGTATGGTATTGGCTTTGTGAGATGATAGCATTATGGACGCTTTCTTGCTTCCTATTGGGCTCACCACTAAATTAAACACTTTTGCATATTTGTATTTGTTTTTCCTTACCATTTTCCTCTCTTTCAAAAAGAAGAAAGGGACTGTCGGTAAACCACCATAAATTGCCCCCAGTCAAAAGAGGTGATGTTGAAGTCCACCAATTTTTCTTGACCTGATGATGGATCCCAAATCCCAATCCAGTAATACACGTTATGGATGATTAAAACATTAGGTGCCCCTTAACCCATTTTGTCTTTGCTTATTTACTTGCCATTTTCAGTTTCACTTTTATTTTTAAGTTTTTTTTTTTTTTTCCATGGCCATAAGTTCAATATTTCCTTCTGATTCATGATTAGGTTTCAATTAGCACAGCTTCATGATTAGGCTTAAAGTCAGGTATGGGTTGACAGCCAACGTTAGACCTAAAATGCAACTTCTTCCAAGCCCAAAAGCTAAATTATAATCAAAAGCCACTAGCTTCTCGTCAGTGACCTATTAGGCCCAAAAAACCAACCAAATGGCCTTTGTTTGTTGTCATAAAGAACAAGGTACACCCCATTCTGCCAGCCACTCAGACCCAAGGCCGAGATCAACAAAGATGAGAGGGGCAAAGCCTAGCATGTGTTGTACTTTGCAATTTAAGTTAGTCAGATCAGAAAAGAAAAAAAAAAAGAAAAAAGAAGCAACCAAGATTTGCGCCCTCGTCCCCTCCTCTAGTGCTGCCTTCAGTGGAGGCAGCAATGAGTAGATGGATCTCCCATCTCATTGGAAGCTCCTCGGATATATACTTTTTTTTTTTTACTCTCATGATCTGTTCCTCTCTTTCTTGCATGATTTGGTTTGTTTAATTACTTGGGCTATGTCGGCATCAAACAAAAGAAAAAGAAGAAATGCAAGATTAAAGAATAAATATAACAGAAAAAAAGTACTGCTTGTTGGACCACCAAAATCCAAATACACTTTTCTTTTTAATATAATTCAATAAAATATGAATGCAGAAAGTAAAAGCATAAGCTTTGCTTCTTTCAGCAGACAATTTCACTTCGATTTGATGCCTTCTTTTTACAAATTACTTTAATACGCATGCTTCGGACATAACTCCCCAATACATATTATCCATTATTTTCACTTTACAAAAGTAACAAATGATGGTAATAATGTAATTCCATTCACAGTTCTATTTTAAAACCAAAATCAGTTGGGAGTTGGGACAGAGAAAAACACTCACACACATATATATATATATATATATATATATATATATATATATAATTACTAAAAAATTCAGACTTTATTTCCCCCACCACATACTAAACAATTCTTATTAGTCTCAATCTCCCCAACTCGTTAAAACTTCAAATGTACACTAGAGAAAGCCTATGTTACCTAAGACTTTTTATTTTCTCTAAAATACTTATGTTTGATACATGTGTCCGACACATAATCGGATATGGGTATGAGAGTATAATACTCTAAATATGTGAAGAAAAAAAATGAGCATACTCGTGTCGAATACATACCTATATCCGACACTTCCTTCTAGTCCAGATAACATAGTAGAAAGCTGTCTAGCATAGGAAGAAAACAAGAAAGAGAAACAGAAGTAGGAGGCAACCAAACCAACATACCAATTAGAGCTAGCTTCCAAATTCTAAGCAATACTAGGATATAGACCGGTGGCAGCAAATGATCATACACGCTCATACAGTATATCATCTTATTTTAGTCTTGTCCTGGGCCCTAACGAAATCAAGTCAAATTTGGCTACCAATTTGGCCCTAATAATTTAATTTAATTTAATTAGCTGCAGCGCATTCCTCACTCAACCAGGAAGAATCAAACAATAAAAAAACCCTACCAAGCACCAACTACACACGGCCTGACCAAATATTGCATGTGGGATAAGTGGACAACCACCGTCATCAAATAAAACTAATTTTATGCAATGCTACCTACCAAACAATGTATTCAAACATCCATGATGTATGGATATGAAATGTTATATGTCTGTCACATATAATTTGTATGCACAATGTATCTCCAAGCTGAATGTGGAAATGAAGCATTAATCTGAAGCTTTGCTTCACAAATACTTCATTAACTGTTTGCTTTTGTAGACTTTCCCAAGTATGAGGGTGTAGATAAGAACTTTGTTGTAAACAATTTAGACTTAGGCCCTTATAATCATCAGCTATGAACTTACAAATGATTCACTGCCAGACTACAACAATCAACCCTAAGGTGTGCATAAAATAACTTGCTGGCTACAAAGGGAAAGTGAAATTCATTAATAATTGTAATTTCACTACAAGCAAATCATTTCAAAGAAACCACTTTCACCATGCAAATGAAAGCCATGTCCAAACTCAAAAGGTTAAAAACAAAATTGAAGTTGCATAGTGGAAAATGAGAAACATTGAGGATCACAAAAGGAAAAGAGGAACGGGGTTTCGCTCAATTCAAGGTTTTCGCAGGCACCTTTCATAGTTTCCCAACCTATGGAAGTTTTTCTGAGAATTGCAACTCAAAGTTTCCAAATCTACGTAAGCATTAACTCATCATGAAGCTTTAGCCTACAACGTATCAATTCATTACAAATCAAATGACATTCAACCTACATCAATTCATAAAAGTTCAACTATATAACGCCATTAAGAAAATCTCTAGAACCAGAGATTAAACTTCAATGGAACATACCTTCACCTGAAGTTTTAGACCTTGCTGAGCCTGGCCAAGTTAGAGACTGTGTGGTCCAAACAAAGCTACCATATACTCTTCAAGTAGATATCGAGCTGCTCCAGCAAATCAACATCCCATCTGCTACAGCATCTCATACAGCCAGGCAGAGAAACTAACCTAACACCTATTTGATATGGCAATCTAAGATTACAAGGTTTGCACAGACAACAGTTATTTGCTCACTCAGCATTCCTACTTCCTTCCTATAATAACTATTATGGGCATATCAAATTCATTCTATTTATGCTCTAAACCAAGATAAGATCTAATTTTCTTCTTATACCAACAAGAAAAGTCTCAAGGTACAATTTTGGCTACATTATAATCTTCATAATCCAAGTTATCATTTGAGACAAATTACCACTCCAAATGTCAAATTCACACAAAAGCAATAATGGACCACTTATGCTTGCATATTTATTTATCAACATTGAAAACATATAAATTGTAGTCATGTAAGTGATCACAGCATCAGAAAATGAATATAACAAGTAAAAAAAATATCTATTACATCTCATTCAAGTTTATTTCAAATTCAAATGGTTGCAATATGCAAAATCAGAATGTGAACACTAAGGTAACTTTGATCAGATCAAAGTATCCCATTACCAAAGTTCAATGCTCGAGGGCATTAACAATGTAATATTTGTCTTTAGACAACAACAACTAGAAGTATAAAGTATATAAAGAAACAGAAGTATTGTTGAAATTTCTATATAGCTTCTGATCCAGAAATTTTTAACTCTCAATGACAGAACCAGGGGCGATATTAACATTTTAAAAGTTAATAAAGAAAGAAAGGGGGAAAATACTGTAATTCACCACATCAAATTCCTAATAAACATAAAGCAAGTAAACGAGGCAAAAGTTCTATGGCAATTTATTGAATCGAAAAACATTCACAACCATAACTGGAAATATATCTTATTATTTAATCTTCTCATTCCAACAGAGGGAGATTTAAGTACGAACATTTCTTTTTATTTCCAATTTCTTTTAACAGCTTATGCCTTACAAAATCCATAGACAACAAAGTCTATAAGAGAAAAGGTTTCCAAATTGACAGGAGATCAAAGACTTAGCAGGTATGCTTTAAACACAAGGAAATTTCTAAATCAATACACAATTATGATTGAAGTAACAAAATTTTGAACTTTTTTTTTTCACTAAAACATCTAAAAACCAGAGAGAACAACAAGCCTTCCCTTTCACCATGTTCACTTTTATTCAATTATACATAGATACAAAAATCTAATCTTTTTTCCTTTTGTACAAGAAAACTATCCCCACCTTCTAAACATCCCATAAAAACCAAAAAAACTAAACAAAAGCAACTCACCTCCAACACTGAAAGTTTCATTCATCCAATAGCATGATTTCCTCTCAGAGTCTGAACCAAACTCGAAGTGTACCGCCTTATCTTCTCATTCTCTTCCTCCACTAACCCCATACAAATCTCCAAAACCCCTTCGTTTCTTGCTTCAAAACAAAAACTTTCACAATAATTACACAAACAATTCAAAGTAAATAACCCATATTGAACTCCTCTTGAACTCCCATTCCTTAAAACCTCAACCAAAACTTTAACACAACCATTAACTTTCATCATCTCTTCTCTCCCTTCTTTACATTTCACCAATAATCCCAACACTTCAATAGCCCTTTCCAGCCCTGAATTCAATAACCCAATTAGTATTGGCACCGCACCGCATTCTATAGCTCTTCTTCTGTTATCAGCAAATGAACAAATTGCGTAAAGAGCCGTTGCTGCCTCTTTCTTTTCCCTTCCTTTTCCTGCAATTAGAAGCCGAACTAATGTCCGAATCGCATCCGGGTATGCCCCGATTGTCGCTTTATTGACTTCTACGACGGCTAAGCTGGTTATGATCGTTGCAGCAATGGCTCTGCAATCGGGTGAGCCGACACGCAACACTTTGACGACCCGGTTAATTGCGCCTTCTGCGACTAAACCCACTTTGTTATCATCGTCGAGGCTGAGATTGAGAAGTAAAGAGAGTGCCTTTTCTTGTAAACTCGGATCGTCCGAATCGACACACTTGAGAACGGCACGGGCTGCTCCCGACTCGGTTAGTTTGCGGCGAAGTGCTGAGTCACGCTTGGTGAGTCTGGCAAGATGGGTGAGTGAGTCGAGCTTGGTTCCCAGAGGGGATTTTGGAGAGGTCAGAGCAGAGATGAGGGTTTGGGGTTGAGGGCAAGGTTGTGATTTTGAAGGAGTGACAAGGGTATAATTGGAAATTAAGGAGCGAAGGGCGTGGTTGGGGATAAGACATGGGTATTCATGTAAGGGAAGTTTGGTAATCGGACAGGTGCGGTGACCGGAGTCTAGCCACCGTTGGATTGATGCTCGGTCGAAGGTGTGACCCGAAGAGAGGATAACCGGGTCGGACATTATCTCAAGAGATATGGGGCACTTGAAATCGTCCGGGAGCTGAGTCGCCATCTCGTTTCCAACTCGGATAAAAGACTCAGCTTTACTCTACTTTTTTTTTTTTTTGTGCCTCTGTCTCTCTCAAAAGAGCTTTGAAAAGGAGTGTTTATGAGGTTTTTTGAAGCTGTGGAGAGAGAGGGAGGATTTGTTTTATCATTTCAGTTGAGAGAGAGAAGGAGAGAGGGATAAACGAGAAAGCTTGTGAAGAAGGTAGTTTGTGAGTGTCCAAAAATGACTACAATGCCCTGCTCATTCAGTTGAATTTTCGGACAGGTGACTTCGAGATTAGAAAAGGGTATTAAGGACATTTGATTTTTTAAATTTCCATTTTGCAAAATTTTATGGATATGTGTTTTCAAGTTTTGTTTTAAACACGGCGTGAGCATCTCTTATCTTATAAATCAAGTGAGCTCTTTAAGCATTTGAATATAAAATAGGAAATTATCACCAATATCTAATTAATTAATTATTTTTTTAATTTAATAAAAATAATATATTAAATATATAAAAAATTAGAATAAGTTTTAATTGATGTTTTTAGATATCAATTAATCGGATCTAAATTTAGGTGCAACACATTCATAAAAAAGAAAAATATATATAATGTAATGTAATGTCCTTTTATTAATCAAATTATATTTGAATAAAAGGTAATTTAATTAAACATTAATTTAATTTACATTAATTTGCAACAACGATAGGGTGTAGGGAGGAATATAATTATTTGTGGTTTAGTTTAGCGGAAGGGAGATTGGATTTGGACTTTTGGAGGGCTTCCTTTTCAAAGAGGGAAAGTCATCATTCTCTATTTAACTTTTTCATTAATGACAAGAAAAGCCATATTTCCAGCATCAAGGCCCATAAGGGGCAAATTCGGAGACTCATTGTCTTATTCATATTTCTAAAACCGTTGCTTCGGCTTTTAAAGGGTTGTTATTATTATTATTTATTTATTATTAAGGATAAAACGGACGGATGACGAAGAAATTAATTTGCATTAAAAGGAAGAGAAAAAAAACTCAAAAACGTAAATGCTACGGTTACCGAGCAACGGCTCCCTCCACGAGCCTCCTTTTATTTATTGAAATTACTTTAATGTCCTTGTAAGAAATGGTAGCCGTTTAAAGTCAACTACCCAAAAGTCCAAATTTATGTGCCAAATTAAATAAAACAACACGTGGCTTTATGTTTTTTTTTTTGTTTTTTTTACTTTTAAGTTTCTCAACTTATTAGGTACGAGACCTTTTTTTGCTAGTCACACGGATTACCCGTTGATAAAAATAAAAGAATTATTTTTTATAGATTTTATTAACTAATATTTTAAAGATATTTTTTAAAATTATTATATAGTATAATTTTTTTGTTAAATATATTAAAGTTATTAATTATTGTATTTAATATTAAATTATTTTCATATATTAATTAATTTTAAATAATGTATTTAAGATATTTGTTAGTAGAATTATTTTTAATTAATTAGAGTTTGATTTTTATAAAATGTAATCAATGTATTTTGAAAATAAGATCTTGATTGTATCAAATGATATAAAGAAGTACATTTATAAAATCGTTCAAAGAAAAAATTAAATCTATTTTGTTTGAAGATATCTTTCATCGTCTCAAAAAAATTTATTTAAAATATTTAAAAATTATTATCCAATACCCTAGCCTTTAATTAAATTTGAAACGATCTTAAATTTGAATCAGTCATGAAATACCCATTTGTTGAAGATAAAAGAAACGAGCATTTCTTTCAAACTACAATCAGAGACTGACAAGTTTGAAATAATGTCCGATTAAAAGACAATTTTAAAACAACACAAAGGA
Source organism: Fremontodendron californicum (assembly GCA_030761205.1). Lineage (NCBI taxonomy): Eukaryota > Viridiplantae > Streptophyta > Magnoliopsida > Malvales > Malvaceae > Fremontodendron > Fremontodendron californicum. The sequence continues at coordinate 1,222,966 of JAULJL010000027.1, forward strand.
TGACAACGGATTGAATATCTATTTTTTTTTTTTGTAATATTTGAATCTGAATTTACAAATTTAGAGATGATAATTTAAAATACGGATTCAAATATCCGCGGATATCCAATCCATTTTTTCGGATTCGGATTTACGGATTCGGATAAAAGTTAGATTCAGATATTATAATTACTATTCGCAGCGGATTCGGAGCAGATGCAGATATGAAATATCAAATATCCATTTATCCGAATCCGCATTACTTCTGCGAATTCGGATATCCGAATCCAAATTCGCTTATTTGTAAACACATAAATTTTATTTTATTTGATTTTATATTTTTATTTATAAAAAAAAAAAAACTTGATTTATTGAATTCGAATTTTTAGCGGATTCGGATATCCGACGGATAATGTTATTTAATTTGGATTTGGATTCGGATAGTAATATGAGGATTAAATGCTGATAATTTACGGATCCGCATTTTAAAACAGTTTTGCGGATTCGAATTCGGATAGTACAAAAAATGTAGATATCCGACCCGCTGCCATCCTTACGCAAATCTACTTTAAATTCCGAATCCATTTATTATCCGCATTAAATCCGAATATTACTATCCGAATCCAAATTAAATAACATTATTCGCTAGATATCCGAATCCGCTAAATATCTGAATTCAATAAGTAAAAAATTAAATAAAAATATAAAATCAAACAAAAATTAATTTTAAATTCAAATAAACGGATAATGGATTCAGATATCCAAATCCGTAAAAATAAGTTGATCTGGATATCCGAATCCGATATCTGCATAAGTAATACGGATTAGGATAATGGATATTTGAGGTTTCATATCCGCATCCGTTCCAAATTCGCTATGGATAATAATTATAATATCCGAATCCATAAAAATAAATTGAATAATTATAAATATCCGAATTCACACTATCTATTCTAGTCCTTAAATATAACAAGACCATCACTTAAAAAGGTTAAATCATCCATTCTTACAATAACAAGACAAGTTGTTAATATTGGCATTAGTTCAAATTTCTAATTTAATGAATCTGTTTTTATTTGGCCTACATCTCCACAATTTGACCCATCCAAATCTTTTTTTAAGATATATTTCCAGTAATTAAGACAGGATTGGATTTTTAATTGCTGTTGCCCCAGGAATGGCTTGTTGGGAATGAAAAATGACATTTGGGATAATTGAGAATGTTTTGTTTGAAAAAACAACAGTGTGGGCAAATATTGAATTCAGGATGGGGCAAAAAATCCAGATTTTTATTTTATTTTATTGACAAGTGGTTTAAAGGTATTTTTTAAGGATAGTATATATAATAATTAGTTTGAGATTTCAATGATTTTTTTAATTAATACATTTAATATAATATTATTATTATAAATAATATGTTGATTAATTTTAAAAAATTCTAAAAACATTCTTTAACAAAAAATAATAATACTATGGACAGTACAATGTATGATTGGAGGGATAAGATCAAAGGTTTTCTATTTTTTTTTTAATGTGGATTTACTTAAATTATTACAAATTGGCTTGGGTTGGCCCATTTGTGATTCATGGAAATTTTATACTAATTACAATTTGTTGTTTAAAATGGTATAAATAAATACAACCATATCAACATGACATATTTATATCCATAAATTAAGGATTCATTTAGGCTTTTAGTGTTATTTGTATTTAAAATGATTGATTTTACTTTTATAATGAACAGATATGTTTGAATCACTTGATCGGATTTTGAATCAATGTAATTTTGAATTTTATTGTTATTTTTACTTTATAATAATTTTGAAAAACTTTAAACCAAAAAAATAAATTTGAAAAGCAAAAAAAAATATATATATTTAACTAAATGAAAAGTAAATTATTTACTATTAATTTTTTTATTAAATTAATAATTTGTTGATAAAATATTAAATTTATAATTTTTTTAGTTAAATGACAGCTGTGGAGAAAAAGATGGGATAGATTTGTATTTTCAATCAATTATTATGTTTTATGAAAAGGAAGGAAAAAGGAAAGAGATGGATGGATGAGACAGAGTGAAGAATCTCTACCTCTCCTTCTGCTTACTTTGTTGGAGGAAATTGTCAAAAACAATGGCTGACGTGTTTGTTTGAACTTTGAAACTTATGAAAAGAAAAATGTGAGGCCTTGGCTTTCCTTCATTATCACATATATTTATAGAGGAAAAAAAATAAAAAATAAACAAGGAACGTGAAGCATGAGGATTGCCTTAGCCCTTATGGCCGTTTGGCCGTTTATATAGGTAGTATATCATTTTCTTATTATATATTTGATTGATGCCAAATCCAAATCACCAAGTACTAATAAATATTTTTTTTTTAATTGTATTTGAATAATCAAGCGGAAACGGTTCGAAACAAGCTAGATTTGGATGAGTTTGGGCTTGCTTTCGGCTAATTTGTTCTATCAGTGTCAGGTTCGATCTTTTGGTGATTAAATTCGTTGATGATTGATCGGATTTAATCCGAAATAGGAGAGAATCGGGAGAGAGAAAGAAAGGAGAAGAAAAAAAGAAATAATATTTATATTTATATTTATATTTATTTTTTTATTGTTAATACATATAGTTTCATTGTGTGGTGTCACATATTTTTATAATTAACGGTGTTTGAGGTAGGTATCACATTAATTAATAGAATTATAATACAAAAATTACATTACACATTTTTAAAGTATATGTATCATATTAAAAAAAAAGTTTGTATTTGATACACTATAAATGTATAGATCTATATACTGTTAGTGAATAATACGATGATACTTCATTAATAAATAAATATAAAATTTTAAAAAATTCTTAAAAATAAATACAGATAATTATAACTTTTAACGAGTAGTATCATGTGATTTACTGTCCGTATATAAATCTATACACTAACAATGCATCAAATATAAATCCTTAAATAATTTATGAGCTAAATGTCACATTACCAAAACAAAACAAAAAGTTTACCAAAGGATTAAGAAAAAATGCAAAGATTTGGGCATCCAAACTACTCGCCATCCAGATAAGAAAGCTGGGTTGGGCGGAAGCGAAAGTAAGGCTTGGATTCCGGAGTTATTATTGGGGAAGTCCTACAACGGAGCTAGAGCCCAAACTTCGGATTCAACTGGTTTGTTACTGCGGTATTATTGGGCCAACGCAAAAGTAAAGCTTGAATCCCGGAGCTATTATCAGATCTGACGGCGCTGAGGCTGAAGTTTAGTATTCAAATGGGGTTGGTGATGATAAGATTTGGAAAGCCAACCCATTTTGGTTTTTTGTCCAATAATATTGGAATGGCTTTGAACTTTGAATTTTCCAAATCCAAAATATTAACAAGTTTAAGATTAAGCATCAGTCTGCTTGGTACAACTTACATGAGAATATTGATAAGGTTTTAGCATTGATTATACAAAAAGTTAAAATGTCAGTGGAATTCTAACGACCCTCTAATAAGGTAACAGTCATCTCATTCGATATTAGATTGGCAAGAGATGATGAATCCGTCTCTGAAAGACACCTTTCTGCATAAAACCCAGGTTTTCCAGGTTGGGGTAATGACATACTCTCGCTATCCAACATCAACAGCACAGTTTGCATTACTGGCCTGTCTTCTGGCCTCTGCTGGACACAAAGGAGCCCCACCTGTATGCATCTCAATGCTTCATGTTCAGGAAACTCTTGTTCCATCAATTCATCCATTAATTCCAAGGCCTTCTCCTCATTCCACAATTTCCAGGCCTAAATCAAAGTCCTTGTTGGGTTAGAGAGTATTTCTGCAGAAAATTCACAATAAGAATTTATTTCACTGTATATACTAAACTTACATGTCCCAGAAGGTTGAGTTTGTGGCCAGGATGAAAAAAACCCCGGTTCTTCTTTCCACTCACCATCTCCAACAATATGACACCAAAGCTGAAGACATCGGATTTCAAAGAAAAGTGTCCATCTATTGCATACTCTGGAGGCATATAACCACTGCATCCATAGAAAATAGTATCGTTTTTAGCTGTAAAATTTCAAAACTCTAAAACACATGATTCTGGTTGATCCTCATATATACTTACTAGGTTCCAACTACCCTCTTTGTATTTGCTTCAGTTTGATCTCCACGAAATGTTCTTGCCATTCCGAAGTCTGAAATTTTGGGATTCATCTCGTTGTCCAAGAGAACATTACTGGCCTTGAGGTCCCTATGGATGATTCTCAGTCTTGAATCTCTATGAAGATAAAGAAGTCCACGAGCTATTCCAACAATGATGTCATGTCTTCTTCCCCAGTCAAGTGAAGGTCGCCTTGTTTCATCTGCAGCCATTTTACAGCACATATAATATAGTTTGATTGTCTTAATGTAGAAATAAAAAAGGGCTCAATACTGAGTGCTAACTTGAATCTGAAGCTTATTGTAAAACTTATAAAAGATAAAGCATCAGAGAAATGAATAGAAAGTTGAGATACCAAAGATGAAAGAGTCCAAACTTCTATTTGGCATGTACTCGTAGATTAACATTCTCTCTTCCCTTTCAATGCAACAACCTAGAAGCTTGACCAGATTTCTATGTTGAAGTTTGGAGATCAATATGACCTCATTTTTTAACTCTTGAAGGCCCTGTCCAGAATTCTCTGCAAGTCTCTTCACAGCTACTTCTTGTCCGGGCTGTAGCTCACCCTATGAATTATATCAAAGATTATTTAGTAACAGTAATGGAAAAAGAGAGAAGAAGAAATAGTCTAAATTAGATGATGTCTCCCAGAACAATCTGCAAATAGATTTCTACCTTGTATACTGGTCCAAATCCACCTTCTCCGATCTTATTTGCATCAGAAAAGTTGTTAGTAGCAGCTTGAATTGTGGCAAATTCAAATAAGGGGAGTTCAAGGTCCTCCTGACTTTCAACTTTGCTAATGGTCACTTGATTTTCTGGCTGGTTAGCTGTTAATAGGAACAAGGGCAAGACAACAAAAAAGAATTAAAAAAAAAATAGTAGAACCTGTGATAATGTCAAGGATCTTGCAAAGCTTACCTCTAATAATCTTTTGCTTCCAAATCACAAACCAGCCAATCAAAGCCAAGATGATCATTGCTGAAGCCACTGAGATACTTGTTGTAATTGTCACATTCTTCCTCTTGTTGCTTGTATCAGCATGTGATTCTAAGAATAAAAAATTAAATAAAAGTTCAGAAAATATTTCATTCAAAGACCAAGAGTGGAAACTATTAAATAATAATTGAACTAACAGAAGTAAAAGAACATCAATGGGGCAAGACATCCCCTGCTTCAGAAACAGCTAAAGCAGGACAATGATAAGTGCCTTTATTTGTTGAAAAGGAATTTTAGGATTTAGATAAAGAATTCTCACCAAGTGCAGAAGCTGCCATTCTTACATAAAGATCTTGTCCATAATCAGGAACTTCTCTAAGATCAATTAGGTCTCCATACCAGGTTACACAGCCATTCCCGGTGCCTCTAATGTCAAATTTAGCATAAGCAGCGCAAGAACAATTCTTCAGGCACTCTGCCTCGCAATCTTCAATTGTCATACTTACATTCACCCTAAACTGAGATGCATCTGGCAGTTTCAACCCTGTAAATTTCAGAAACACGTCTCCTTCTTGGCATATATGTGGATCCTTTCGTTCACATCCACCTGACCAATCAAGAACTTCCCAATCTTTGGATAATTTGGGCTCAAAACCCTTCAAGCAGTCACAATTGGGAGACTTGTTAATGTTGCAAAGACCATAACTACCACACAAGCCATAACTGTCACATCTATCTTCTTGAACTGTGAATATGAGGTACCAATTAGAGTGGCGATCATTCCAGGAAAGGTGCTGAACCGAGCCAGATTGACTTAACACAAACCTTGATGGGATATTGGCTGTTATGTTATATGAATAATACACTTCATCAGCATTGGAGACAAATATTGGAGTAAAAACTGGGTTTACCTGCAAAAGTGGCACACCACTAAATTGTGTTCCATACCATGGTCCACTTCGGAACTGCTCAGCGGATCCCTTACATAAGACAAGTTGAGGAAGTCCACGAGGATCGACGCTATAAGTATATTCTCCAGGAGATGGGTCACCCGAGCTTTTCCATGATGTCAGATATCTGTTCAGACCTGTTTTCTTGTTCCAACCTAGTTTCATGCCTGGTAACAATGTATCGGATGGATAGTCAAAGCTTTGCCATATGTAGTTCTCATCATTGTCATCCCCTGCATCTTTCACAACGAAATTCCCAGTATCTAACAGCTGCGCAACCGGATTTTTAGCTGTCCGGGATGAATGTGAAGACCAGATAATGCTCCCTGATTCATTGACAATGGCCAGTCTTCCATCATCACCAAGTGTCAATAATCCAGAAGAATTGATAAGCGGGAATTCTCTATTTCCGACCCAAACAACAGTCTTAACCGGGAGATTCTTGTACCATATTCCTAGATATCGACCACTGGAATTCCCATTATTGAAGAAACCTAGTTCAAATTTCTGGCCTGCAGAAACTATTATGTGGCTGTCATTGATAGAGTGTGCTGGAGTTATGATATCAACTGCAATCGAACTTTCTAAGAACAAAGATACTACAGATAGAAGAAACAAGAGGTTGCCCTTCAATTTCCCCATAAGTTTGTTGGTCTTCGTTTTCTCTACTTTAAATTCAGTTTGAAGCATTTAGCACCTTTCCCCTCGTGTGAAACCGTGAAGTCGGAGAGTCTAGTCATGTAATTGACTACTTGAGTGCAGAAGACTTGTTTTAGTGCGGAGTAGTTGGATATGGCGGACCCAGTTCTTTGGTCTTCTTCCCTCGTCTAAAGCAGCCTACCACAATTTACCTTCAAACATTGCATACCAATTAAAGATAGCCAAGAATCGACAACATTTGTGGAATCTTAAGTCTTTTCTGATTGCTAAGTCTGGTACGTGTAGGAGAGAATTTAAGCTTAGTTATTATTCCATTATTTCAGCTTTCTGCCTTTATTCCATGACCTTGATGTTGTTAAATAAATGATGTATCCGATTGCTGTATGGCTCAAAAAGAATTAAGAAAAACCAAACATGGTTTCCTTAAATATTGTCAACGAGAAGGATGATATCTAATGGAAATGAATAGACTAGGTAGACTAACTCGCATTATCAAAGCTACTGGCTATGGCTTAGATAGCTGAAAGATTCAAGTGTTCACTCATTTTCTTTTAGTAGTCTTTGAATATTTCAAATTAAGCTTTGGCAAATTCCAACGATTATTTAAACAAGGGAGATGTTTGATAACTAAAAGCCATGTTTACATTACATGGAGACAAATTTTGTAACTTTTGAAGGATGATCTTTTAGGTATTGTTAGGCCAAAGTCCTTTTGTCCTTAACCCACAATTCCCCTAAAATCAAAGTAAAGATTAAGAAAAAAAGAAAACCCTTTGGAAACTGCTGTAGATGCCAGCAAAGAGATAGTAGGAAACTGCTATATATTTGATATAATTTACATAAAGTTGATCTGTGATGCATATAAGTCAATGATTAAGAATGTGAGAGTACTTGATGAGAGTGCCCCATAGCCATGAGAGATTGTGTAGCAATCCTCTAAAACTTTTTGTAATTTAATACAGTTAAATGTCTCATACTTTAAGACAAGTTTGACAGATATGTTCTCATGATTCATGAATCGTGGGATCCAGAGCTGTTGAATAATCCATAATTGCAATGAAAAGAAAACTGACATTAGATCTTTCCATCAAGCTAGAACTAAAATTTTAATAATGAGGGAAATTGGTTATGACCCAAGGGATTTTGTCATTGTTTGGTAGAGTGTCTGCATCAATTGTCTGAGAAGATTAATGTTTATTTCTCCTTTGAACATGTTAGATGAACTAACAAAAATAACAACATTTTTTAGATTTTGAAGCTTTTCTCTTCTAGAAAACTGAAAAACAAGGGTTTTTTTTTTTTATTTATAATGTGAATAGCAGTATACTATCAAACTTAATACATCTTATTTCATGGATCCTGTTTAAACCATATGTGTGAAGATGAACTAATAATGGTGCAAAGCAGTTTCCAAATGGAATGGATTTTGTTTTGTTCTTTTTTCACTAGTTTTATACAGCTGGGACTTTAATGTCTGCAATTCAATCTCTTAAAAGTAAAGAATTATAGAATAAGCAAAAGTGGGAAACAGAAAGATTTGGTCCTAGATGTTCTCATAAAGTTCTTCACGTGCTTCACTTCTTCACTATCTTTGTGCTTTGCATTCTATTTTGAAACAGAAAATTTGAAGACTTGAGATGAGTAATTGACCCTTTAAAGAAACGAAAAGAATTCAAGCGTGGAGTGGTTGAAATATCAGGGCCCAGCCTTCCGTTTGCTCCACAGCTAAGAACAAATATTAAAATATTTGCTGTTCCATGGAAGATTCATAAAAAAAACTATAGTTTCAGACTAAAACCACCAATTTTAGCTTTTACACAGTTATTGTCAAAGGGCTACAATCTACATGAAAAAAAAAAAAAAAATCTTAGCCTAGTAACAACCATGATTAATTACAGTTTTTACTGCATCTAAAGAAACCAGAAGGATCAGAGAAGTATCATGAAATGTATCCTAGGTTTGTTTACTCAAAGTTTCAAAGTGGTGTCATCTATGGCTTTTTAAGAAATCAACATGTTTAAGATGTTTGTATTAGTCCTGACAAAAGTAATAAAGCAAGTGATAGAGTTTGATGTTTAAAATCTTAATATGTTATATATTTGAGGAATTTTGTATAACAAACGGAGAGACATGGAATTCAGCAAAGTAACTATCATTTTGGAATTCAGAGTAGTATAAATAAACTTTAAAATTCTGAAACTAAAAAGAAATATTGTCCTAACTTTCTTAAAAACATTAATGAAAGACCCAAAACTGCCACAAAAGTTATAGCAAAAGCTGTCCAAAAATCACAACAGAATATACAAGGGCAACTTTCTTGATGAGGCTGGAGGGACATTTCACTACCTGGCATCTAGCATTGTAACTGTGACTTGGTTCACAGTGCATGATTCATCTTGCTTACTGGTAGATGAATCAGTTTCAAGTGTATTTCTTCCTAGGCAAAAGCCTGGGGTTTTAGGCTGGGGCATTGTTGCTGTTTCACTATTCAACATCAAAACCACGGTCGACATATTTGGCCTGTTTTCTGCACGCTCTTGCACACACAAAAGGCCAACCTGAATACACCTCAGAACTTCATGTGCATCATAGGTATCACCTGCTGCTGAATCTATTAACTCCAATCCCTTCCCTTCTTTCCACGATCTCCAAGCCTGCAAGCAATAATGTGAATCCAATTCAGTATTGATTCAGTGACATGACAAGCTCTTACTGGTGATTAAGAGTTTAAGCATCAGTAAAAATATGATGTGATAACTGCTTACATGGCCAAGAAGGTTGAGTTCACTGTTTGAGTGATAAAACCCTCTGTTCTTCTGGCCACTGACAATCTCCAACACCAGAACACCAAAGCTAAAAACATCTGATTTTGTTGAGAAGAGACCATCCATTGCATATTCAGGTGACATATAACCACTGCATATATATATCACAGGTAATTAGGATTAGGAACTTTTGTTTTTACCTATGTTACTCGTATTCGGGTGTGAGTGTCGGACATTGGTATGTGGCCGACACGGGTATGTTCAATTTTTTCTTTGGAGGATCCTTGAAGGATCATATTCCCATACCCATGTTCGGATATGCATCAAATACGGGTACCTCAGAAAAAAAAAAAAAAAAAAAAAAAAAAAAAAGTCGGAACAACATAGGTTGGTTTTTACAGTTTCAAGTAAGTAGAGAAATCGAGTTTATAGTACTTACTAAGTTCCAACTACTCTCTTAGTATTAGCCTCTATTTGATCACCAGCAAAAATTCTAGCCATGCCGAAGTCTGAAATTTTTGGGTTCATTTCTCCATCAAGCAAAATGTTGCTAGCTTTGAGATCTCTATGGATGATCCTAAATCTGGAATCCTGGTGAAGATACAAAAGTCCTCGAGCAATACCACAAATAATATTGAAGCGCCTTTGCCAATTTAATAAGGAGCTTCTTGCTTTATCTGGAAAACAAGTTTTCAACTACTATTAATGCCATGAATTTAGAATTGTTACCTTAATTAAATTTCTTAACTAAAGAGAACCAATTGAGTTCATTAATTAAGTTGTGAGAGGGACTAACTGAATAAAACATGATCCAGGCTTCTGTGTTCCATGTACTCGTAGACTAACAACTTCTCATCCATCTCAATGCAGCAACCAAGAAGTCGAACCAGATTCCTATGTTGAAGCCTTGCAATCAATCTAACCTCATTCTTGAATTCTTCAGTCCCTTGCCCAGAGTTCTTTGAGAGCCTTTTTACAGCTATTTCTTGACCCTCAACCAACCTACCCTGGTATTAATTAGCACACATTTTTTCATGGTTAGATTTTGAGTGCATTTGTGGGTTATTTGCATGCAGTAGTATGTATGTATGTATCATTGAATTTACCATGTAGACACAGCCAAAACCACCTTGTCCAAGTTTATTTTCATCAGAAAAGTTGTCTGTAGCTGTTGTAATGGTATCAAAATCAAACAACGGTAATTCTAGTTCATCAGGTTTACTTTCATTCGAGTATTCCTTCTTACTTGAGATAACCACCTCATTCAATAGAAAATCTTGGCTTCTTTCATGAGGACCTGAAGAATAAAAAAAATATAACCTTGAAACCTAAAATGGAAAAAAAAAAAGAAAAATGCAGGGATAACTAGATTACATTCACTTGCTCATCCAAACTCCAGTTACCTTTATTTTCTATTTTTCCTCTTCTTTCTACTGCCTTCCTCTTCCATATGACATAGGCTATCAGTCCTAAAAGCAAAACGCCAGCACCCACCGTAATGCCTATAATTAGAGCAGTTGTATTCCCACCATCTCCTGAAAAAAAAAAAAAAAAAAAAACCAGATTTAATCAGTACTCCTTTGGACATTATATTAAGAACTTTTGAGAACAATCAAAGATATTTGTAAGCTGAAGTCCTACCCTCTTTTACTTTCACAAATCACATAAATATTTTCCACTACTTGTTTTCTGGGGAGTTACCAGAAGAGTTCAAACTTGAGACTTCAGAATTCTCTCTAAATTCCAATTCGTAAATCAGTTGAGATAAGCTTAAATGGCCTATATGTTAGTATTATTGCAATTGCACTTGGGGTAGACTGGCTGTAGCTTTACCTTTACTATAATCATCAATTTTATAATCTAGAAACATATGAAAATGAAAGTACTTAAAACATGCTATAATGCTGCATCAGTTACAAGTTCACAACCATGGCAATTTGGAGTTTTCCAATTCTTTTATCTTGCTACAATAACAATTTGGGCCATAGCCCATAAACCCCAGTACAGACAGGAAATTGGAGCTTCCAACTTGAGACCAGTAGGTCTATCTTCCCAAAAGAGATACACGACCATTAGACATGTGCCGTGGTCAGGAATTTCCCCAGCATGTCAATGATCATAATTTAAAGGATAAGTTCACAACTTCACATTATTATGTGAAATTAGAATGGCTGTGGCGCCATATTAGAAAGGTGAAAAATATGAACTCATAATTATTGAGTACACGTAAACAAAATGGAAATGAGAAAAACACATATTACACGACAGCAGCAGCAACAATAACCGTGTCGGCTGGCTATACATGGAGAAGGGTTCCCAGTGTGAAGAACCAGCGTGGCTGACTGTCACCAATCATGATTCTGATAGGTCACCTTGCGCACAGCTCAAACAATGAATTATGCAAGCCATGCCCGTATTTACAGAACCAGTAATTACTATGGATTCACCAAGCATATATACCGCCAAACCTCTTTTGCCAGAACCTAAAGTCTATCCCTTTAAAGCAGCTTTTGTTTAATGCATTCAATTCAAACCTACTTTTAGTACGATGTTCAATTCCTTCTATCCAAATGGGAATATTTTCTGGACGTCATCATCCTTCTTACTAGCAGAAACTAGGATTTAAATTACGATTGTGGTTTTTTTGGATATATTTTCGGTTATGTCTGTATATAATAAAAGTTATCGTGATCAATTAAGATAGAAAGAGTCGTAAAAAAAAAATAACAAGCTTAAAATTACATTATCTTCGCTATTTAAATCCTGATAAAAACTTCAATGAAAGAAGCAAGCATGGATCTCTGTCATTACTCTTGTGGACCTTCTCTCATTTAATATCACTACCTTTTCCTAAATAATTCAGTCAGCTAGGTAGACACATTCAGACCTGATAATCCGTGTATCCGTGTCGTGTTCATTATTTTATATTTATATAAATTTTGATACGTTAATAATTCGTATTATTTAGATTTTAAGACATTCATGTATTCTTGTTCTTTTTTTGTATCGTGTCGTATTCATATCGTGTTTTTAATTATTTTTTTTATATCGTATAATCATATCGTGTCCAATATTACTAGGTCTAGAGAGATTCTTTTATACAACTTCCGTATTAAAAGATGAAAATCTTCTGTAGAATAATGTCCACATGATACCTAACTCACCCACAACCGAAGGTTATTTTCTCGGAAAATAATGATTGGTGGGGAACTTAGTTCTAGGATTACGTCGCCGACAGCTTAGAAGATAAATAAAAAATCAATGGCCAATTGACATCCTCCTGTTTTAAACTCAAAGAGGGTCCTTGACAGGAAAACTGGCAATTTGACAAGGACGGTTTCTTAGACCAGTAGCACTAATGATCTACTTATATTATGCGATTTGGGCCTAAATGTTACACCCTTTTAGGCGGATTATGGGGCCAAAGGCTTACTCAGTCTCCTATATGGACCTTAATTTAGGCCTAAATTTCAACAGAAGGTAGGCCATTAGGTTCTAAACCTTAAAAGCCTAGAACTTTTTTATCCGGTAACATGCAACCCACTTTTCATTAGCGATTACAATCATAGAAGTCACTCATTCATATAGATATTACCATAAATTTGACTAGTCATAGTTGATTTATTCTTTATTATCATAGAAGTCACTCATTCATATAGAAATTACCATATAGAAGTCACTCATTCATATAGATATTACCATATAGAAGTCACTCGTTCATATAGATATTACCATAAATTAGACTAGTCATTAGTTGATTCGAAAAGTAGTAAAGGCAAAGCTAATTGGCCCGATCCCATAAAAAAACTATATTATGCCCTGAAGAGAACAAGGCTAAAGGCATGTAAACCAGCGTGCTAAGATTTGTATGCTTTAGTTTTTCCTTTAAACAGTGGCATAAAAAGGTATTTGGTATTAGGTAAAGAAAAGAAAGGGTGCCCTGAATATGATATAAAGCTACCCTTTTCACTTTAATTCCCTTTTTAATCCTTTCTAAAGTTGAACAGAGCTTTTTTTTTTTTTGATCAAAAAGAAATTAAAAAAGGAAAAACCTTTCCAACTGGACCCATATTGAAATAAGTAATAGACTAATAGACTATTGATGCTGTAATTGCTTAGATTTAGATCCGTTTATGATCGGATAGCCTATTTGATTCGACAAGTTTAATTCGTATTAAATCAAGTTTGAATAGGATATTTTTAATTCGAATCGATCCGATTCGAAACAGTATTTTTTTTAATTATAATAATATTATTTTATTTAATTTTAATTATAAAAATATATTAAAATATAATTTTCTTTTTTTAATATTACAAATAATGAATTCGGATCTATCGAATAGATCCAACCCAGAGTCAAATTTGAATAAAAATTTAAAAAAAAATCGAATCACGATCCAATCCGACCATGAACATATCTACTTAGATTTAACTTCAAAATTCGAACATGAAAAAACCACAAAATAACGTTGGCTTCGAGCTAACCTGCCAAAGTCAAAAACGTCGGCTCACTTTGTGGAAACATTCAAGAAAGACTTTAACCTATCTCTATTTACGGTCTACAAAGGCTTTTAGGTGGGGGAGTGGGGACATGGGAAACGGTAACATCTTTTGATTAAGCTATTATTTCACGGAACCAATCATGGCAAGAGTTCAGCTATCTTCACTCCAACACTCGGACTTTAACCTATGACAGACAACCTTATCACCATTTGATTCATCAAAGAAATTGAAGATATTCAAAACATTGATCTGACACACGTGGCTTAAGAAAATATTAATGAAATGAAACACCAACTCATCAGTCACCTATGATGTATAGCAAATCTTGCTAAAAGGGAAGAAAAAAAAAGAAAAAAAAAAAAACACTTCAAAAGCTTGTTGTATTTCAAGAGATTGTACTTCTAGAAGTGTGGGGTTAGTTCAGCTTCACACCAAACACTTTCTGCCATTCAATGTTTCCATACCTCCTTTTGATTTTTTTTGGGGTTAAGATAATGTTTCGAAGCTTGGTTCAACTAATGTGAGCCTCAAGCCTTCAACCTCTAAAACAGGGGATCCCCTGTTCTAGTTGACTCGATTAAATCGAGTCAGATTATGCATAATTAGTTATAACGAAAACAATCCCAAGTGAAGATTATTAAAGAAGAGGAATTTTGAAACGTACCTAGATCAGAAGCTGCCAATCTAACAAAGAGATATTGTCCACCATCTGTATATTGCCTTAAATCAATCAGGTCTCCAGTCCAAATGACACAGCCTGTGCCTCCATTTCGAATATCCGAGTTAGAATAAGCAGTGCAAGAACAGTTCCTGGTGCACAAAGCTTCACAGTCCTTAAGATTCATAGACCTATCCACGAATGAAGTCGTACTTTCAGGCAGCTTCATATTAGGCAAGTGCAAGAACTTGTCCTTGGTGCAATCTAAATCTGTCTTTCTAACACACCCACCAGACCCATCCCTCAAATTCCATGCTTCTTGATTCTTTGGACTGAACCCTTTGGGACACTTACAAACTGGAGATGCATTGTTGTCACAGATACCATATGGACCACACTCCCGGTAATGGTCACACTGGTCTTTTGGTGCGTACCAAAATGGATTCCATTGTTCAGTATCGGGAATCCATGTTAATCTTTGAAGATCCCCAGTTGGAGTAACTATCAACCTGGAAAACAAATTCTTGCTTGTAATAGAAAACGAATAAAATACCTCATCTTGGTTGGTGACAAAGGTGAAGGTGATATAATCAAGAGGTTTCATTTCCGGGACGCCGCTAAACCTCAGACCATTCCATGGACCGCTTCTGTAATCTCTCTTTTGTTTGTTCCACAAGAATATTTCCGGAAATCCACGATAATCTAGCTTGAACGAGAAATACCCAGATGAAGGGTCTCCTCCAGTTTTCCAAGCCGTTAAGAACCTGTTAAAACCTGTGTTTAGATCCCATCCAAGCTTCATATCTGGTAACAACGTATCTGTAGGGTAATCAAAGCTTTGCCAAAGGTAGTGGCCGTTGGTCTCATTATCATTGGTGTTTGCTTCTCTTAGAACCAAATTTCCAGAGTCTAACAGCTGTGCAACAGGGTTGTCACCCTTTGTTATATTTGATGACCATACAAGATTCTGTCCTTGGTCAAGAAGAACCAGGTTTCGATCCTCCAACTTGAAAATACCTGACGAGTTTGCAAGTGGGTTGTCTCTGTTGGCAATCCACACGTAGGTTCTGACAGGAATGTTCTTGTACCATATCCCCACGTACCACTCCCCTGGATGTTCCAGGGTGAAGAATCCAAGCTCGAAAACATCACCTGGGGAGACGAGAGTTTGGTTATGTATGATAGACTGAGTAGCAGTTAAGGTGTCTACCGAGATGGAAATTGCTGGGAAGAAGAAGATATCTAGGAAAGTGAAGAACAGGAAGTAGTTACAAAAATGGTGATTTGTTATAGTTCTCATTCTTAACTTACTCTGGCTCTGGGAGTTTCTCTCTCAAAACAAAAATTAATGGTGTAGTTGGTTTGTTCATTATGAAGACATTTGGTCTTGTTTGATAGGAGAGGATGCTTGACTCTTTGCTTGCCTTTTATTTTTATTTTTATTTTTTCTTTTTCTTCGTATTCTTCGCTTCTTCTTTGAATTTGGCATTCAAAAAAGCAACCAAAACCCAAAAAGACGATTTGAGCTTGTATATGTGTTTCACTAGGTCAAAGACTGAAAACAGGAAGATCACCTAACTCTCCTTTTATATTTATGAACGAAAATATGCTCTTCGGCTCTGCGCTTTCCCTGGTATTCACCGTTGGAACGGGCGCATTCACATTCACAAAGAAATGGAATGATTCACACGCGGATGATGCTGGGCTCGTCATGGCCTCAGAAAGAGACATTTCTTGGACAGAGCTGGACCCGCCTACCACAGTAATGATAGTGCCCTTTGACCATTTTTTTTTTTTTTTTTTTTGAGTTTTGGTCGATAGGTAGAATGAATAGAAATCCTCTATTCTATTTCTATGTCTCTATCCGTGTTTTTATTTTCATAACGAATCGTGAATTATATTTTTTTCGTTTTTTTCTTCGTTTGTTATCAATTGTTTAACAGGAGCTACGAAATATAAATACGACAGATCGATATTTTACTGATGATCAAATAGGTGAATTTCACAACATGATCTCTTTTATTTGTATCGTCTTTGTATTCGTTTTTTTTTTCAAATGAAATTGGTTTTTTGTTAGATAAAGAATCGGGTCAAACATTAAAAACGAACAGGTATGAAGAGAACCAAAAAAAAAGGACGCACGACTTGTTACGAGAGTGGGGGCACAGATAGGATCAGAGAAATAGGGGCAGAGGATTTGAATTCATTGGTATTCTACTTGGATTTTTTTGTTTATTATTATTTTTTTGGATTTACATTTGATGCCACCGATTAAAAGTTAAGTTTAGCATTTAAGGTTTAGTTTTAAAGTTTAGGGTTTTTTTAATGAGTGTCACCGTAAGATTCATTGTCAATATATAAAATTATACATATAATGCATTAAATACAAACTTTTTCTTTTCATCTTTCCTTTTCAAGTAGTCTAAAAATTCACTTTTCATTTTTCCCTTCCAATTCTAGGGTAGAATCCAATTTTACTCTTGAGATTTTGTATTTTTACCTTAGGAAAATCTCAAAATATACTATACATTTATATATATATATATATATATATATATATATTTTCATACCAACTGTTATGGATTCTGCCCTATTTTAGGTTAGACTTCAATCTGGCTTTTCAGTTTTGTCTATATATTGACTTGATCACCTTCTCTCTCATTTGATTTCAAAGTTTTTGAATTATAATCAAAGTCAATTTATTGGTTGATTCTTTTATTTGAAGATTCCTTAGCCACATTTTTCCTTTAAGGTTTTCTATTTATGTTTGGTAAGGTATTATAAGCATGATGAATTATTGAATTATATATGCTTTTGGAAGGGTGAACGGAGAGAATGACTTAATGTTAGATTACAAAAGATAGTAGGACTTGTACGAAAAAAAAAGAATAATATAGGGAGATGTTTGCAATTAAGAAATAGAACAAGCTGGGCTAAAATGGGCCTAACTTTCATTGAAGAAAATAAATGGGCCAAAGGTTTATCGTTTATGGGTTTTTTTCGCTTATATTCAGGAAAAATGCATGGGCTTTTTTCGGCCACCGGTGGCATGGGCTTAGTAAGTGGTTTCTTTCTGCTTTAATCTCTTCTATTTATTTACTTTTTTGTTTTAGAATTGCTTTAATCTTTGTAAAAGTAAATTACTAAAATACTTTTCAGAATATTCAATCTAACATCTATACTAATTCTAAAATTTCTAACAAAATTGATATTACGAATCAAATGACATCAACTCAATCAAAAAATTTACTTTAAAATTAAAATAAAAATAAAATAATAATTATTTTTTTTATTTTTGTAAAAATATAATTTAAAAAATTTATCCATTTTTATTCACGTAACTTCGAATTTTTGTTGAAAAAATCATGGGTTGAAAAAACTTGGGTTGAAAAAAGTGTGGTGAAAAACTATAGTTTAAAAACTTTTAAGTGTTTAACATTGCTGTGAAAAAATGTTATAGAAAATTGAAATGTAAAAAAAAAGATATGTTTACAATAATAAAAGCGTAAAGATTTGAGGATAATAAAGTTATTTTATCTAAAAGTCAACTTTTAAAATCCAAAAGTTATATTTTTTGATTTTTTGATTTGACTTTTCAAATTATGGTTTCAATAGTTAAAGTTAATTTTTTTTTTTATTTATTTAGCATTGCATTTGCGCGGTGAAAAACAGTTTTTTACTTCAAAAGCTGTGCTAGAAGCAATGCTAAATAAGACCTAAATCTTAGTTGTTAGAGATTGAAAATAGGAAAAATTAGAGAGAGAAATTTTACTAGTATTCAGTTAGAGATTAATAATAAGTGAAACATGTGTAATGTACCTCAAATACAAATATATTAATAACTGAAATGAGACTGACTCCCTATTACAAAATCTTTGAAAGAAAAAAAAAACCTTTTATAATTACAATTCGATCTCATTGAAGTTTGTATGTCCCCGGCTTCCTGCACTCATCCATGCTTATTGGCATGTAACCCTGTAGCTGAGCGGGCTGTTCCTAATTTTAATGCCCATAGAAGGCAATGGAACAAATCTAATACTTCAAAGAAGAGAAGCAGAAAACACCAGGTTCAGGAAAATCTTTGAATGTTGTAAAAGAATATGTTTTTTTTATCAACATATCAAAACAATGGAAGTGAAGTAATTAAACAAATATCTATCTATCTTCCATCTACCATTGTCACCGTTACATCTTTGGAAGATGCAGTTTCTTGACAATCCAGAATAGATTCTGCATCTATGAAACTTCTCATGGAAGTATAAGTGGGTTGTTTAGGAATTGGGAGCGTTGGGGTTTCACTCTCTAGCATTAACACCACGGCTGCCATTGTTGGTCTATACATTGCGGAATCCTGCACACACAGCATGCCTATATGTATGCATTTCAACGCTTCATTTGTTGAGCATGAATCCCGAATCGAAGGATCGACCAGATCCATTGCTTTATCTTCATTCCAAAGATGCCATGCCTTAAACCAGTTCAATAAAAACCCATTTTAGTATTGCAGCTTCAATAAAAAAAAAAAATTTCAAGTTCTTGTTTCAACAGTTAGCTTGGCTGTAAAATGGTGCATTTATACTTACATATGCGAGAAGACTTGTGTGGTCAGATGAACGAAAGCTAGTATTTCTCCGGCCACTAACGATTTCTAACAATAATACCCCAAAGCTGTACACATCTGACTTAACTGAAAATAGGCCTTCCATCGCATATTCAGGAGACATATATCCACTGCATTTTAAGATCAGGAAAGAAAGGATTAGATCTGTCAAGCTATTGACATTGTTTAAAACTTAAAATTTAAGCTTTCTGTTAACATCTACAAACATGTAGTGCTTACTATGTGCCAACTACTCGAACTGTATTTGCTTCATTTTGGTTACCCCCAAATATCCTGGCCATGCCAAAGTCTGAAATCTTTGGATTCATTTCTGCATCCAACAAAATGTTGCTGGCCTTTAAGTCTCTATGAATTATTCTAAGTCTTGAATCTCGATGGAGATAAAGGAGTCCTCTTGCAATGCCTTCAATGATGCTGAGGCGGGTTCTCCAGTCTAGCTGTGCTTGCTTGGCTTCATCTGCCATAAAGTTTATCAGGAAATTACAACTGTCAGAACAAACAAACAGCTACAAAAACTAATAAATTAATCCAGGCATAATAAGGAGCATACCAAAAAGAAAGTAGTCTAAACTTTTATTGGGCATGTACTCGTAAATCAGCATCTTTTCTTCCCCTTGAATGGAGCAGCCCAATAGTCTAACAAGATTCCTATGCTGCAGTTTAGCAATCAGGATAATCTCATTTTTAAACTCCTCTAAGCCTTGGCCAGACTGTACTGAAAGCCTCTTTACAGCTATTTCTTGACCTCCAGGAAGCTCTCCCTGGCGATAAAAAATAAACAGTAACTGTTATTACCTTTAATTCGATAAACATTACACTCATTACAATTCTGTAACTAGCTAAAGAATTAAACTCACCTTGTATACAACACCAAAACCCCCCTGCCCAAGTCTGTTTCCTTCACAAAAGTTCTTTGTTGCAGCTGCCAATGCCACACCACTAAAGTTAAAAATAGATAATTCTGGCCCATTAACTTCATTCCCATCTATAAGTATGTCAGATGGTCCTGACGGATCTGCTGAAAATTCTTTGTTCTTGGACTCATCAAAAACTGCTACATCATCATCCTTGCAACATGGCATTGATGAAACTGCGGGCAAACCTAAATAAAAGAGTTGAAAAAAATTAGTACCAAGTAGTAGACTAGACGGCTTTCTCTAAGCTACCTCTAAAGGAAATCATACCTCCCCTCTTTTTTTATCTTTTGAGGGAGGAATATTTTTTACCTTTCAGTTTCTTCTTGTATCTCCATAGTAGCCATATAGATGCCACCAAGAAGCATGCCCCCACCACAGAAATTATAATTATCACAATGTTGGATATCTTCCTGCCGCCATCTACGTTTGAAGTGAAAAAGAATGGTGCTAATATATCAAAAAAATTATACAATATGTCTTATGTCCATTATTGTTAAAACATCTAATAGGAAACATCAAATTGTTATATAAGATTTAACTTTGGTTCAGATTTATGCAGTCAAATGTTTGGGAAACTTGGCAAGAAACTTCACAAACCAACTGAAGGGTAAAAATTCCTGATCTAGTAAAACATCAAATAGGAAACATCTAATACCTGATCTAGTAACTGCAATATGAAGAAACTTGGCAAGAAAGGGCAAGGTTTGGGAATCAAACCAACTGAAGGGTAAAAATTCACAAAATTAAGACTACTTTGTAAGTTATAACAAAAATGAGCTAGTGAAAAACTTCTAATGGACCATAACAGTAAAAAAGGAAACGCAGCTTTACCTAATTCAGAATAATGGAGGCGGTAGAAGAACTGTAAACTTCCACCTTGGTCCAAATGCTGAAGATCAATCAAGTCTCCTGCCCATGTCATGCATCCAATGCCAGAAATAAATGCATAAGCGCTACATGAACAATTTCCCAAGCAGCTTATTTTACAAGCATCTAAGTTCCCCGCAGACAACAACAAGTTTGATAAATCGGGTAACTTTATGCGCTTCAATCCCTTAAACTCATCTGGTTTACCATTTTCGCTTGCAGTACCATTACTCCTCTGGCACTGCAGTTCCATCCTCCGTTCACAACCACCTGACCAATTCCCTCTACTCCACAGATCTGGAAACTTTGGTCTAAACCCATCTAAACAATTGCACCTTTGAGAATTAAAGTTGTCACAGGTCGCATAATTCCCACAATGATTATAAAGCTCACATATATTATCAGGGTCAGGCTGTGTTTGCAGAACTGTCCACTTCTTCCCACCATCATCCCACCTCGACTGCTGTTCCCTTCCATCCCAGCCAAACCGAAATCTCAATAAATCAGAAGGATTTGATGGATGATATGTAAAATACTGGGTCCTATTTTCATCAGGCTGAGAAAGCTTGAAGCCGTATAAGAAACTAGCAATATTACTCATATTTGGAACACCTGTAAAAATCACTGCATTCCACTGGCCACTTCTCCATCGCCTTCTCGTATGATCCCATATTACTATCTGTGGTCCTCCATCAGGATCAATACCCATGGTGTAGTTTCCTGGTGAAGGATCACTTGCTGATTTCCATGATCTGAAAGCATGGTACTCTCCTATTGCAGAATTCACTGGCACTTTCATTCCAGGCAGAAATGTATCAGTTGGGTGATTGAAGCTCTGCCAATGGGCCCTACTGGTATCACCAATACTTTCATTGTTTGATAGAACAAAATTTCCTGTATTCTGGAGAATTGCTGCAGTGTTATTTGATAAACCTGAAACATTAGATGACCAAACTAAACTGTTATTTCCATCCAGAACAACCAAGTTACCATTAACTCCAATCCTCAAAACCCCACTTCTGCTAGATATTGGACTGTCTCTATTTGCAACCCATACAACTGCTTTCACGTCAACCTTGTACCATATTCCGACAAATCTAAATGTGGAGTTTTCAGGACTGAAGAATCCCAGTTCAAAAGTCTCATCCCCAGATACCAACGTGTCACCATCCATTATCGTTTGTCCTTGTGTGATTGTGTCAACCGCATAGCAAAACTGAGCAAAAGAATATAGAAGAAAGATTAATGAATAAGCAAGAAAAGCAGAAACTGGGTTTTTGTTATTAGTTTCCATATCATAGTCTCTGAGAAATGCAGAGATGAATGAGACGGTAGACAGATGCTTACTTCTTATTAAAAGAAGTAGATGTTAAAATAAGTGTAGGAATTCAGAGAAGAAGACTCAAAGGGTGGCATGTTGTTGTCTAAGGAATTAGGAAGACAAGTTGTATTTTAAAACCTGCAGAAACTAAGCGAAGAACTTAAAAAAGTTATTCTGCGTCCACTGTATCCCACGTCGAAACCACTTTTGACAGAGAATTTTACTCGGTTTAAAGTTTTGACCAGAAAAAACATTAAACGATGAATCAGAAAGGTTGCTTCATTAGGTGATTGGTCGAGATAATTGAACACTCTTAAGTCCTACCACATGCCTTTGACAAGCTCAGAATCTAAGGTGATGAAAATGATTTTACTGTGACCTCCATTTTTTTTTTTCTCAGCTTAAAAGCATTAAATTCATATTAATATACATCTAAATAACAATGGTTTTGGTTTGCAATATTTTAAGTCTGATGTGAGAGTAAATTTAACATTCTTAAATTAACATTATACATGTGTTGCCAAGCAACATGTTGCACGAGCAATAATGGCCGATCGACCAACTTAATTGAGTAGAAGTTAAATGAGGCAAGTTCAATCATGAAAGATAATTAGTAATACTTATTTTAGACTTTTTTTTCTTCCCTTAAAGTTTCAAAATAGTCCAATGTCATATAGATACAGAAGTTGCTAAGAGAATTTAGTCTAATTGATTTATATACGTAATTTTAAAATGTAATATCTAATAAATTAAAATTCTAACCTTTGCAATATATATATATTTCTTTTATCTTTAGAATGAAACCTCTTTTGTGTAAAAGAAATAAGGCTTTTTTAATCATTTTAAAAATTATGTCCGATTAATGAAGTGAAATTGGAATAAATCCTAAGAAGGGAGGGTACCAAGTAATCAAGCACCAGATAAAGTGAACTTGTATCTAAATTTTTATGAGCTTTCAATAATAAAAAAGAGATAAGAACGAATTGCTTTCAATAATAAAAAAAAAAAAAAAAGAAAAAGAGAAATAAGAATAAATTGAAACATAGTAATGAATTTTTACTAAAAATGTAACCCAAAAAAAAAAAAAAAAAATCCTCGTTTTCCGTTGAAAATAAACAATTAGGCAAGTTGGGTGATGGCCGCATTTGAAGGCTGGCGAGGTGCGGGAGAAGTCGATAATGGATGGCCTTTTGGAGTTTGGGCCCAATGGTTTTATTAAAATATTAAAAAAATATTTGAATTATTTTATTTTTTAAGGTAAATTTTTATATTTTTAATTGTATTTAAATAAGATTTTGTTTTTTAATTTATATCTTAAATTTTATTTCAAATGAAATATTAATTTATGTTAAAATTTAATTAAATACAAATTAAAAATTTATTTGAATTATAATTAAAACTTCTTAAAACAATCAATCACGTGAAAAATATTTATAATAATTTAATTATGAAGGTAATAAAGTTGACTAGGTTAATATAAAAGGAGCCATCAGGCACCCTTATGGGGACCATTTTTCTGTCCTGGATTTGGACTATTTGGAATGGCATGCACTACGAAAGCAGGGAATCTGTGGTCATCTGGGTCAAGCTGAGACTTTGGGGTTCCTGGAAATTTCTGGTTGGGTTTTACAAAAGAAAGGTTTAGTTAGATATATACCAATATTAGTATTGAATATTGATAAATTAAGCAATAGGATTTTTGAGCTGTATTATTTGGACTTGTCAGTTGTTCGTTTGTAGTGGAGTCCTAGTCAGAAGGTTCATGGATAGCAGCAAGATATGAATGATTGTCAAAGAAATGTCAATCACTAAAGATTTTTTTAATAAAAAAATGGTGGGGGTTTTGGCAGGATATGAAACGCTGAGTATATCAGCAAACATAGAATTATCCTGTAAATGGAATATTTACTTCTTTTTTAAAAAAAGTTTATGAACTATTTTTAATTGTTTTCATATTTTCTTTCACTTAACTTTATACACGTAACAAGCTACTAACTCTGTTAAGTCATTATGATAATATTTAAAGCATTAGTCTTAAGAAGTAAGTAAAGAAACAAAGAAGCAAGGAGTGGTTGAGAAATGGCAGTTTATACTTTGTAATGCTCCTATATATTTTGTACTATATTAAAAATAAAAAAGAAGCAAGAAATTGCTGGACAGATCAAATCTTTATTTAATTAAAGGAAGGTGGACTTAAGTTAGAGCTAAACAACATAAAAAGAATTAGTATAATCAAGGTTAAACAAAAAAACAACATTTGGTTAGATAGATAGGAAAGATTAAATAACTAGGCAACAGCTTGTTGATGAAAAAAACAAGCTAAAGTTCCAAGCCTTATGCTTCAAGTAAACTGGTTTGTCCCAAGGGATGTCTGAACTTTGAACTTTGAATTCCCCAAAGCAGAGGCTACTGCTAGATTTGTTAAAGAATTCCATGGTTGTCAGTAATGCATTGGAAAAAGCTGTAGAAAGCTTTCCCATATTCTCAGTTCTTACTGCAGTGATGCTACATTACATATATATATATATATATATATACTGCAGAGCAGAACAAGGTTTCTAGTTTCTTGATGACCAAAGATTCTCCTCAGTCTTGTCCTTTTCTAAAAATAAAAAAAATGCTAGTCTTCTTTCTTTCTAGAGGAAATCAGGAAGTCCATATCCCTACCTTTTCCTCAGACAGCTGCGATCATCAGACAAATGTAGCAACTGCAAGTAGACCTGCTCATGGGTCGGGCCGCGGCCCATTTTTTTTGCCCAAGCCCGAGTTTGGGTTGCCCAGATCCGCCCGTTTAGGCCCGAATCACTGTTTATTGGAATAAAAAAAATAAATTTTTTTATTTTTTTTAATTAAAATTAAATAAAAAAAATATTTTTTTATTCCACTAATTCGGGCCGGGCCGGCCCGGAACATGAAATTACCTGCCCAGACCCGGCCCGTATTAGGCCGGGTCTGACGGGCCAGGCGGGCTGCCCGGCCCGTGAGCAGGTCTAACTGCAAGGCTGCAGAATCCCAAGCCGAAAATTAACCCCACCGCTAGTGAATTTACCTAGTTCTGATTCTGGTTGTAATTTTAGGGTGAGTTTGGCCTTGCGTTTTATTACTTAATAGCTAATTTGGATTGCAAACTCACTATCAATTACTAGCAATCGTATTTTGGAATTTCTATACCAAAGAAAAATAGATTTTTTTTTTTGCTAAGCAAAGAAAGAAAAATGGATTTGGTATTTTTTTAATTAAATTTAAGGTCTAAGTAAACACAAAGTGGATTTTTTTTATCATAGTTTTCTGAAAATCATGATTTTCCAAATTAATTATGTTATGGTATTAAACTCAACCTTCCATGAATATAGTATTGAAAATGGAAGGGACTTGGAGACTTGTTTTTGTCATCTCCCAAATTCATGGTAATCTATTTAAACATGCAGGATTTGGATATGGTGATCTATATATTGCCTCTTTTCAAATTCCACATTTTCATCATCTTATCCTTGATACATGATGTAGTAAGATTTCTTCATGAGTTGGTTTTTGAAATATTATGGGTTGAATTTTTTTAACTTTACAAACCGTATTAAGAATTTATCATATATTTTATTTTTAAAATTTTTTAAAGCGTTCGTTTTTTATACTTTTATTGTGGAGTTTTTTAATTCTACAAACGGAGTTAAAAGATTGTCATATGTTCAAATTTTGTTTTTTACTATATTATAAAGATATATGTCACCTTTCTAACCCTACTTATGAAGTCTAAAAATTCTACTGACAATATATGGGATAATTTCTCTTTTTTAGTATACCTAAAAATATGTGTCACCTTACTAATTTTATAGAATCTAAAAATTCTATGAATGAAATAGTTTTTTTTATTATTTTTTTTATCATGTAAAAAGTTTAAAGGTATGATAATTAGTGGTGGTTGCAACTTTTGGACCATGTGAAAAATTGACATTTTCCAAAAATATCTATTTACACTATTTTTAAATAATTCTAGCAGTCAAATGATAATACGTAAAAAAAAGGTCAAATAATAAAAAATAAATTCAACACACGAATATATTCCCTTGGCTTATCGGTTTAAAATTTTTAAATCTCAATTTTTCTAATGATCAAATTAGAGAATTTTCCTTACTAACCAACAATTTAATTTTTTTAATAAGTAAAATTTTCTTTTCCAACTTTTGACCTGAATATTGCATCAAAGGGGCCAACTTTATAATACCTATGGCGCCATTGATGATACAATCATATATACATGTCTATTCTTCTTCAACATCATTGTCTTTCCTAATAATCCTGTTGAATTTTTCACAATTTTGAGATTTTTTGCAGGCTTTGCACTTGATAAGGAAGAATAAACTATTCAGCTAGCATTATTATTAATTATAAATGCATGACCTAAGGAATTTTGGAATATTAATATATATATATATATATGGAAAAAGATCTTGAATCTAATGTTTTTCATATGCAATTGTCCTTGTATATTTTCATTGATCATAAGTAAAATCATATATAATATATAAAATCAAATTGGGGAAACCCAACCTGATATAATACTATATCTAACAAAGAGAAAAATCAACTCAATAATATTACTCTGCCAGGAAAAAAACCCCTCAATTATTGAATTTCTAGCCCAATTATGATGGGTCCAGAAGTTCTGCTAATTACTTAACCTGCTGGAACATAGTTGATCCATCTTTTGCATAAAAATCCATTCAATATTATTGCTTGGCCCGCAATCATGTTGTTTAGTCACTGTTGACATGATTGGCTTATCTTTCGCAAAGTTTTGCACACATCCCAGTCCCACATGTATCCATCTCGAAATTTCCCTGTGAAAACTTGGACAGAGATAGCTGGATCTATCAAGGCCCATATGTTGTCCTCACTCCACAATTTTCATGTCTGAAATTAATAAAAGTGAAAATGTTATTAAGCTGTTAGGCATTGGAATTCAAGTTTAATTATTGTTAATGATCAACAATGGGATGACAAGAATTATACTTACATATCCCAAAAGGCTCAATGAATGCCCATCGTCATGAAAACTTGAGTTTCTTCTTCCTCTAACAATCTCCAATGTTAACTGTTAAGCCAAAAGCATAAGTGGCCCAATAAGTTCAGACCAGATCAAATACCAATATCATTGGGCCTCGGGCCCAATAAGTCTCAATGAATGCCCATCGTCATGAAAACTTGAGTTTTTTCTTCCTCTAACAATCTCCAATGTTAACTGTTAAGTCAAAAGCATAAGTGGCCCAATAAGTTCAGACCAGATCAAATATCAATATCATTGGGCCTCGGGCCCAATAAATCTAAATCTTGAGCGACCTAAAGAGGACACGTCAGCATCCTGATTGATAAGAGCTTGCCCAACTACAAACAACCAATCAGGTCCTAACCATGCATCGCCCATCGCATCTAGAGAGATCGCCCTTCTATCACTTCAGATGACCACGTGACCTCCCTAGCATTCGTTTCCCATCACATCACTCCCTATCATATCGATGCAAAATCCACGTGGGATCTTAGTACACCTATCATCGACTAAAGCCCGACATGTGTCGTCTGGCGACCCGTCGATTAAAGCTATATATAGGACTCTCATGCCCACTAAAAAACCTATTGACCCTCAAACACTTAAACTCCCTATGGTTGCTCTGCCCCAACTTCTTCACCTCTCCATGATCCTTTCCTCTTCTCACCTCCACATTCTATAGTCTCCTCTTAGCTTCCCTTCACCATTAAACCATCCACCACCTAAAATACCATCAACATCAATATACCCCAAAGCTAAAAACATCAGATATTTTCTGAAAATTGCCCTTTCGTTTCATATTCGGGTGAAATGCGCCAAGGACTTCCAGTGAAATCTTTTAGCTTCAGTGGTTGTGTAAAAAAATCAGGAATATGCACAGAGAGATTGTTTTTGGAACCACCTTGGACCTATTATCAGCCCTGGAGGTGATGGAAAGGACAGAAAATAATAGAAAGAGGAGGAACAAATTAAATCATATGTAGAGAACCTTTAAATGTTATGACACCCATGATGATTTATCGGGTTTTGGCAAAAACTGTTGTACATTTAAGATCCTATATCCTAATATCTCAGGAAGTTTATGAACAATCAATGATAGCTGCCTAGTGCCGAATGACTGAATTTTCGTTTTTAAAAACATAAACGTTGTCGTTGACATTTGACATTTGACAATAACAATGCATTTTCTTTTTCCTTGCAATCTTGCAGCCGAAATGATTGATTATTCGCAATTCCGAATGTAGCTTATATAATTGGGTTTATATATGCACTTGTTAAGATAATAATACATTAATTATTATTATTATTTTTTATAAATATCACCTAATTAACAAGTATCAATAAACATTAACATTTTTTTTCATTTAATTTTATTGAGTTAGACTTTGCAGTTGTGAAGGAGAAGTGGACCAAGCTGTCTTTATCACTACATTTGGGAATCCGGTTAGCATTGTTTGTGTGGGCTAATTGGCTAAGACAGTACTGCTTAAAAAGTCCATTGGCATATCTTTTGGCATTTGAAAAGTCCTAGTAGTAGTACAAATAAATGGTATAGTAAAAATACAAAGAAGAAAAGGTAAAAAGAGTGAAAGCTCACATATATTCTCACTGCAGTAACTCTATCCTGCAAAACAAGATTTCTATCTGTATACATTGGAGCAGAAAGGTAGAGAAGTCTTGCATGCAGGAATCCTCAAATTTCGAAAGCATGGAGCAAAAATCACTACAATTTTAAATGTCTGACAGGTATTAATATATAGCCTAACTATGAAACAGCTAAATCAAGCATAGAATATATGTATATATATATGTACTATCTCAGAAACTAGCTTCTAATGATCGGCCTTCAATAATGGGTACGTAGGGTCACCTTGTTAATAGAACATTGGTTTAGATTATTTTGAGGGGAACTTGCTCCTAATGCAATCGGTCGTCCGGTGAAAGCAGGCTGTTTTGGAGTTGGAAGATCAACAATCTCACTATTAATCTACAGTTAATGTGGATAAAACAAGTCAATGTAATTACAAATTAAGGAGCGTCTCAAATTACAAAATTATAAGGAAAGAGACAAAGATTGCAGTAACTTGGTTAACATTTTGATTAAAGTAAACGTGCATGATATAACCAAATTATAGAGGAAATGATATAATGCATGCATTGGATATAGAAAAGGAAATTTACCATATGAAATATGACAATCCCAGGATGTCCTAAGCCTCGAATCGAGTTTAATCTTTTGGATAGGTTTGAAACTTCGAGAGGGGCGGCAAATCACGAAGGTGCCCAAGGGGTGCCGTGAAAGGTACTAATCTCCTTGTGTTCGCCTTGGCATCTGGCCGGAAAAAGACGGGCTAGAGCAAATAAGGACACGACACGACCATATATTGGACCCAGACTTGTCCAATCCAAGGTTGTCATTTAGCATTTTGATTTACCAATAAATTCGATACTGTTTGATAGACATAAAGAACCTTAATGAAAAAGAAAGCTAATAATTCTAACTCTAGCAATGATTACAAGTAAATACCAGCAAAGCAATCAAGTTAAGGCAGATTACAAAGGATTATTTATAAAAATCCAATCCATAAATCTTTTGCACCTAAAAAAGTTCAATTTCGACGAAAGAGATTTGAGGCTAGATTCCTTTGTATGGGATGCTTTGAGACATAAACAAAAAAGAGTGACCTGACAGCTGGTGTGGTGTCAATTTTCAATTCCTAAACACTCATTTATTGCTTGACTAGCAGTCCAAAATCGATTACCAACCAAAGCCAGAATGCATGTTTGGCGTTGTCAAGTCACCTTAGAGTGCCTATTCTGTGCAGAGGAGTTGAAAACCAGAGACCACATCTTCTCTAGCTGTGAGTACTCCAAGCAGCTGTGGAGCAGGATATTGCAGGCGTGTGAGCTCACCAATCCATAGGGAGTCTGGCAAGAGGTTCTGTCCTGAGCAGTCAAAAAACTGAAGGGCAAGTCATTAATCTCAATTATTATGAGGATTGCATGGAATGCTTACATTTATTTCCTCTAGCAAGAAAGAAAAAGAAAACTCCATGGAGGACCAGCTAAACAGATACAAGACCTATTCTGTTTAATCCTCAATGTGGTGCGAGACAGGTTGACAGGTTTTAAAAATATCTCCACTGATCATGTTAACAATCAGCTTTGTATTGCTTGGGAACTTAGTGTCATTGTAATAGATTAGATTACTATGGTCATGTGCCTTTAAACTTTGCTTTCTAAATAAAGAAAGCTTACTAATCAAAAAAAAAAAAAAGATTTGAGGTTAGATTAAAAGGTAAGTCTAATAATCAACAATGACATAATTACAAACCTTTATCACCTTCTTTTCTAATTTCATATGATTTCTTAACATGTCCATCCAATATTTGATCATTGCTATATAAAATATGACGTTAATAAATTAAATTAAAACAATCATATGTGTTTAAGAAATGCATTGACTACATTCATATTAATCCTTTCGTCAATAGTTAAATAATTATTATAGGATGGTACTTTAGTAAAATTGGCATCCAAAGCAAGCCATGACCAATTCAAGTGGTACCTACAACCTTCTCACATGTAGCTTCGAGGAAGGATGACAAATTTCACAGACACAAAGAGACAACCTTCTCAAAACAACAACATTTTTTTTTATCTCCACCTTTAATTTGTTCTCATTAACACTCTTTCCTCGAACATTTCTCCTCTTTCCCCCCCTCAGCTTTATTCTCTTTTCCATCACATATAAATACCCCCCCATCCCAACCTACTCCTTTTGTACCAAACTAATTTCCATTTCAAAACCATACAAAAACCAATAGGTTCTTTTTTACGTTTATGAACAAAAAATGGCGTCCCAAAATGGTATAGTGTTCGAAGATTTTTTCCCGGCCATGGTTGAGAAATTGGGTGCTGAAGGTTTTATGAAGGAGCTGTGTAACGGGTTTCAGTTGCTTGTGGATGGCGACAAGGGAGTGATCACTTTTGAGAGCTTGAAGAGGAACTCAGCATTGCTTGGTTTGCAAGATATGAGTGATGAGGAGGCGATTTGCATGTTGAGAGAAGGTGATTTGGATGGGGATGGTGCTTTGAATGAGATGGAGTTTTGTACTCTCATGCTTAGGTTGAGTCCTGAGTTGATGAACAGTTCAACAAAATTATTGGTAGAAGCTATTGTCAATTTCTAGACCGTTTATTAAACTATTACAAGTACTTCATTTCGCTTTTATTTTCATCATTTTTGTTTGCCCCATCATTTGCCAATTTAGCAAGAGTCCTAGCAGTAGTACATTTTATTTCTTTTCTATGCGAAATTAAGGGCCCCGTCAATTTATCTTGCTTAAAACCTTGGGCCAATTTTGCCCAACCTTTATTCAATATATAACAGGCCGAACCAAACCTGATCGGCCCAATTGCGAACATTTGTTTTCAAGCAACTTTTACTGAAATTGAAAGCGTTATTCAGCTCCAAAACTATTTGTCATTACATCTCTGAAATTGTTGATGAGCTGCTCATAATGTATAATTGGATAAACAAAGTGTCCGAAATCATAGGTAAGAAACTGGGATTAAATTAGAGTTCTTGTTTCACTCTCCCAATCTACAACAGAAAGCAACTGCACAGCAACAATTGCATGCTTAAACTCATTTTAAGCGGACAGGAAAGTTTTTCTCAGCTTAGTTATCTGATTGTCTGGAGAACTTTTTTTTTTTTTCATGTCCATCCAACTGGGAAAGGTCTCATTAATGTCAATCTGCCAAGTACACAAAAGACAGCAACTAGAGACAAACACCAAATGACGCCATCCGATGACCATGAATCCGTCCAAACCATATCTTAACTTTCACATTTCTAGTTCCAAGGCAACAATTTGAACTGAAAAAAAAGCATAGCATCTACTTAGCTAATCGCTAACATTTGCAGTTCGGAATCACCTTAATTAACAATCCGAATCATCGCTTCAAAATGATTGACAATTGTTGCTGCCAATATAATTAATTTGATGTTGGTGATCATATTAACAATAAGATAGGGTAATTCATTGGCATTAGACAGTGATTAAAAAAGGAGAAATGATCCAAAAATATAAATTTGCTGCTCATGGTCAACTTCAGAGAAAAGAGACTAAACCTCTGATTGCTGAATGTTTGAAATTCCTTTTATTCGAAGAAATCTTATCAGACAGTTTAAGAATGTAACAACCTTTGATTTCGGAAAGGAAACCTCATATGGGTTACCATAAAATTTACACTTTGTCTCCCCCTTCCCTTTCCCTTCTCTCTCCTCTTCACTACCTCCATTACTGATGATGACTCCGCCGCCATTATTATTTGGGTTTATCACTGTTTACTTGATACAGTCAGACATTTATTTCACTGTTTGAGGTAAAAGGATTATATTTATTTATTAAATGCAGTGGTTACATGTCCTCCTGAATATGCAATGAGACTGAGAGGGCGATTTTCTGAAAAAACTGATATATTTAGCTTTGGGGTATTAGTCTTTGAGGATGTTATTGGAAGAATATACACTAGTTTTCATAATGATGAGCATTCTTCTATATCCTTCTGGAACAGTAAGTCTAACTGATTAAGTGATCCAATCAAGCAAGCCTCCTATATAGTTCATTCATCATTGTCTCACAAGTATACCAACATGTAGCAGTTTCATGGTAGAGCCAAAGTTTACAGTTTTCAGCTGTGCGTTCAAGATTTTCTCAAAGATAGACCAAAATGTCTACTGTTGTTGTTTAAATCAGTGATAGATCCTGACATTTGATTTTGAAAGTATCAATTAATACTTTAATAGATCTTATTTTTTTTATAAAATATATCTTATTATATTAATATAAATATATGCAAGGCAATATATTAATAAAAAAAATAAACTTTTAAAATTATAAATTTATCAATTCATAAACAAATGTATAAAGAAACATAATACATCAAATAAATAATTTTATGCATAATACATCAAATAAATAATTTTACTTAAAATTGTGAATAACTTTTTAAAAATATATATATATATATATATATATATATAAATATTACGATTGCTAAATAATATATTTTTCATCAAGATAAGAAAAATAAAATATTCTATTAAAGTTGAAAGTTTAAGTTTAAGTTTAGAAATTAGGGTATTTTTATAATTTTTTATAAAGTGGTTTCAATTTTTTTTTTTTTTTTGTTAATAAAATAGTGCATGGTAGCATAAGAAAAAGATTTAGGATAAAATTAAAAGTAAAAAAATTCTATGGAAAGAAATTGTAGTCAGCTAAAAAAATATTTGGTACTTGATTGGAAACTTAGAATCATATTGAAGAAGTTAGAAAATCAATTTAGCTTTTGGTTAATTTACATAATCGTGATTTAATTTTTGCGACAAACCTTTTTACTTTAAAGATTTGTGAGTTATGATTAGTTAATACAATAAATAGATCAATAATAATGTGATTTTAACATCTTAAATTATAATGCATAAAATTAAATAAAAAAATCACAAAAATAAGTAAAATTAATAATTTTAATTTTTTTTAAAAAAATCATTTAAATTTATTTAATATATATATATATAAAACCAAATTTAAAATTTTTTGGGGGCCTTCTTAAAGGAGCCGCCACTGGTTTCAATGCTTAGCAGCGACATTGAAAACTTTCCTACTCCGAAGCAACCAGAATTTACTGAGTTAGAATTTATCATTTATCACTCTTAGTTAAACCAAAAGGGGTGTCCTATAAACAATGTAACTCTATCGATTCCCGAAGGTCGATAGTGAGCTAGCTAGCTACTTCTTTTAAAGCTGATTTTTGTTCAAGAACGACTTGCTGATCATTGTAGCTGATAATGATATCTCAAAATTAAAGAAGAGTCATTCTTTTTGTAAATTACATTTTGAAGTAATTAATGTTTAATTGTTAGGATTAGTGTCTCCTGGGACTTGTATATCTTCTAAGTCTCGAATCAGTAATTAGTTGTTATATTATAGATGGAGGAAAAAGGGAAAATTTGTTGGAAGCATGAAGTATCACAAAGAAACAAATGAAAACAAGAATAAGAAAGGCAAATTGATCATAGTGAAAAGCTTTCTCTAAAGTTCCAACGTTGATATATAATGGAAAAGAAAGGGTAAAGTTTCCAATACTGGTAACTTAGCAGTTAGTACTTAGTTTGGCTTTACTAGTAGAAACCCCTGCTTAGAAGAAAGAATGAAAGATCACCAACTAGGAACCTTCTTTTCAAACCGACAATAGAACAACACTGATTCTCATGGATCCAAAGTGCTAATCAACATTAGACCTTTGTTTGCCTCAGTTGAATTAAGCAGAGGAGGCTTTTATTATTATCTTCCTTAACAGTTAACCCTTTGTTGCATGGCTTGTATTATTCATGATTCTGGATGGAATTGAAGTTGAAGTCACTGCAAGCCAGAGAAGGCTTTCATCAAAAGAAACTCTGGCCAATGCCAATATTGTTCTCTTTGATCTATTTAATGGAACAATAAATCTAGAGCTATATATCTACTTACAAGTTTTTGATCTATTTAACCAAAAAATGAATTATGGGTGTTAGATCGATTTTAGGGTAGACTCTGAAATCATAATGAGCCAATTAACTAAAAATTTAAGCTGATAAGTTAATTGAAACAAACTGTCATTATTTTTCCTAACGGTGCAAAAACAGTACCCTTTCTGATTTGATAAAAGCCTAATCGTGCCTTACTTGCCTATATCTTCCTTTGTTTTTTCCTTCAATTACTTCCTCCCACTTTTGGTCAATTACCACCATCCTTCAGAAACTAGAAGAGACAAGCACTCTCTGGCTGGACAGTTCATAATAGGAAATGGAACTCTCATAAGAAGTTTCTCATTATTAACCGGATTAGCAAGCATCAAGGCTCATTCTCACCCCCCATTATATAATTTCATGGTCAATGTACAAAGAATCATTCAAGGAAATTACCTGAAATCTGAACACACAATTTCTCACTTCAACATTATCATAATCATAAGAAATAATAATCTGTTGACAACCTAATGATTAATTATCTTTAAAGCTTTTAAATATTATCACAAGGAAGGTGTGGAAGAACATTTCTAAAGATATTTTCAACTATTCTATTCCCATGTGGTACATATTTTAGCAATAGTGCTTTTCATGTAGTATCAATTTGGATGAACATGGAGAGGAAAGCTACTCGTCTAACTTACCCAAAGTTGATATTTTAAAAATAAAAATACCTAGTAACATTTATGAAAAGGCATAAATTGGGGTTCGTGTTTTCCCCCCTCACTTTCGACTTCACTTCAAATTTATTCATTAGGTAACACAATCTGATGACTCTGACGTCCAAAGTTCGATTCTCGGATTCTGTACTGATCAATTGCTGGTGGCTCAAAACTAGACAAACTACTCATTTTAAACATAGTGTGGTGTTCCAGCAATTGCCCGTATAAAACCAAAACTTTTTGTTTTTCTCTCATAAGTTGAATAAAACCTGCGTCACCAACTGGTACCTCCCCCATGCAACTTCGAGGAAGGAGAACATTTTCACAAACGAAACAGGCCTCGAATTTATACCCCAGAAAAATGCCGGCTGCAACAACCTTCCCAAACAACTTCCTCTTACCTGTACATTCGTTGTCATCGACAATCCTTCCTCCAATATTTCTGTTTCTTTCCTTTCCTCCTAAGACTTTATTCCCTCTACACATTATGTAAAGTTATAAATACCCCATATCTAATCGGCCTTTCTCTATTCCCACATTGCATTTGAAAAATTTCTAGGTTAGGCGTGTAACTTGTTTGCCTTCATTATTAAAAAATGGCAGCACAAAAGGCGATTGTGTTCGAAGATTTTTTCCCTGCCATGGTGGATAAATTAGGTGCAGAAGGGTTCATGAAGGAGCTGTGTAATGGGTTTCGGTTGTTGATGGATAGAGACAAAGGAATGATCACTTTTGAGAGCTTGAAGAGGAACTTGGCTTTTCTTGGATTACAAGTTATGAACGATGAAGAAGTGGTTTGCATGTTGAGAGAAGGCGATTTGAATGGAGATGGTGCTTTGGATGAGATGGAATTTTGTACTTTAATGTTTAGGTTGAGTCCTGCTTTGATGAAGAGCTCAAGAACATTGTTGGAAGAAGCTTTAGTTCACGAAATGTAATCCTTTGTTTGCATTCAGGAAAAGAAAAAAAAAAAGTGTAGGTGTTGTTCTTGTTCTAGGGCATTATTTGCCGGCTAATTTATCTGTGATGAAATGTTGAAATCAAAAATGAAAACGTAGCTTCTCTTTTCTCAAAATCTTTTTTCCATATTAGTATTTTCTTTTCCCTGATATGATTGAGAAATTATATATCAGCAAATAAAACCAATTTAAATTTGAGAAGAAAAAAAATCTTTAAAATTTTTGGCTTGCAAAGTGATGCGTGTTTTTGTAAAAGAAACAAATAGGTGAAAAAAATTGATGCGAACTGATTGACTATGATATTGTTTCCATTGGTTTGAGTTGTTTTAGAAGTTTCAGTTTTTATATGTTTTTATTTATAAAAAAAAAAAGTTAGCAGAAGACAAAGAGGAAAGAAGAACAACAAATGGACAAAGGAAGAAACAAACAAGACATGAGACATCTCTTCCATACTACTTGCAACGGTCAATCAGACCGTTAGATCCTGTTTGTTTTTACGCTCAGAGGTCAGAACTCTCCGACTTCGAACTCCTGGTAAGAAAAAAAAAAAAAAAAGGGGGAAAGAAAAGAAAGGCTAGGCTCAGATTATTATGGGCTTTGTCTAGCTAAAGAATCCAATCAAGACACATAATAATGGGCTAAGTGTTGCGAATATCAATATAGGTTAGTTGGTTGTATTCATTGAAGAGACCAATACTCTGGCCCAAACAACCATAACCCAATTAAAACCAATTCGATTTTTTAGAAAAAAAAAAAACATGGTTTCAGGTTTTTTTTTTTCTTAAAAACTTTTACATTTGGTTTTGGGGTAAATATGAAAAATATATTCTCGATAGTCAAATAATTGTTAAATGATCTAATAGATAAAAATTATTTGAAAAAAAAAAATAATTAAAAAATATTATAAAAAATATTGTAAAGACAAAATTGCCTTTAATGAAAAAATCTATTTTTCTTTTCTCTTCCATCAAAAAAATATTATTTTTTAAAAAAATTTAATTGAAAATAAATTTTAAAAAATAAAATATTTAAATATTTATTTTTTTAAATTAAAAAAAATTATTTTAGAAATATTAATTTTATTTTTTAAAATTTTTTAATTGAAAAAATAAAACAAAAATAAAAAATATTTATTTTTTAAAATTCAAAAAATATTATTTTTAATTAAAAAGTAAATTAAAAAAAAAGAGAAGGGAGGAAAAAAAAATTTATTAAGGGTAATTTTATCTTTATAAATTTTTTCTTAATAATTTTTTTTGTTATTTCTCTTTTTCAAATAATTTTTTCTCACTATATCATTTAATAGTTATTATATTATTGATAGAATGTTTTTCAAATTTACCCTGTTATTTTCTTCCTTAGAGACTAGACCCTAGAGTCTAGAGAGTAGAAGAATTTATTTCGACATGATGGAAATAGAACGGGGAATTCCATCTATGAAGGAGAAGCACCCAATTGGCAAATACCTAACTAAAAAATGGAAACAATTAAACAAATCCTCTGGTTGAAAATATTTCCGATGTGTGCTAGCTTTGCCATTAACAGATGCCCTGTTTTACAAAACACAAGCTTACAAGAAAGTGAGAAACTACCCATATTTCCGATATGTTGAAACCATGGTCATCAAATTTATTTTTTTTTTGGTTCTAAAAAGCATGAGTGACTTCCCACATGAGCCATGCATTAAATTCTTAATTGGATAAAGTTGCAGTATGAATCGTATGCCTAGTAAATTATCTTCAGAATCTTGCCCTGATGCCCAGACCCCTTTTATGTTTTCGATAGTTAATAAAAAGATGCTTTTAAGTTTCATATCACTCATTTTCATGCTCAAGGGGAAGAAAAACAGGTTTTTTAGTCACCTGTGAAGTATTATCCTCTTTAATTCGAAAGTTTTACGATTTTGTCTTACAAAAGATGTATCACAGTCCAAAACATAACAGATATAACCAAGATTACACACTTAGCTCCCATATTTCGGTTTGTGATTGCTTTGATATTATTTGTAGAGACCCGCAACCAACTTGTGATGTATTGTCCGATTCGACTCGAAAATCTCACGATTTTATCTTACAAAAAACGCCTCAAAAGTATTGATTTAAGTCTATATATATATATATATATATATATATATATATATATATATATATATATATATATATATATATATATATATATATATATATATAACGGATCTTATGAGTTTCTTAATATGGGGTGTTAGAGGAAGTTTAACCTTGTCCACATGCAATAATACATGACACCGACAACATCAAGCCTACAGAATATGAAGCACCATCATGTCGAGTATCATAAACATGACAAGCTGATATTGTTCACGGCCTCAAAGGCAACATGAATCTTTTTCTCTTCTCAACCTGAACCACAAATTTCTTTTCCTCGTTCAAATTTGGTCTTGCGGGAAAAAGATATTATATTCATCCATATCTTATTGTAGTAATTGCTTTCATCATGCTGCATTTTTCGATCAGACACGAGGATTCATGTTTTGTTCTACCACGAGAATAGTGGACACATAAGCTATGGAAGTTGAATTTAGGTGTGAAAATCCACTTTTTTTTCCACGCACAGTTACTGTTGTTGTTGTACATGACAAAACATTTATTAAAAATCAATCAGGTTGGTCAAAATAGGTATATTAGAATTTAGAGGTGATGACATGAGAATATAACATCAGCCACACGTTTTTCAAACTCATTAAAAATGGTAGATTGGACTTTGTCAGATGACTAACCACCAGAAACCTTAAATTAAAAGGCTGAAATCGACTATCAAAAGTTTACTCTCTGGGTTATTGTTTGGAGTGGAAGTGCTTGGGAATCTGAAAGTTTTAAAATCAAATTAGATAATTGATAATTTCCAATAAAATCATGTAAACACAAAGGTTTAGTCCGGTTAGTAAAAATAAAGTTTTTTTTTTTTTTATCAATTAAGTGTTAAGTATATCGAATCTAAATCTTGCATTATGTAATTTTGTTGAATTAAAAGGAGTATTCATCCCATATTGAAACACTCCCACATTAAATAATTTGGTTAAACTAATGTGAGTGCTCATTCCATATTGAGTAACTAGGATGAGTTAAGAGTAACGCTCACCTATAAGTAAGAGTTTTTTTATTAGGAACCTTATAAATAAGGTCTAAATTCACATTTTTTTTATATCTCAAAAAGTTTTTCCTCTTTTAGTTAAATTTTTTTGAGATATAAATCAATGTAAATTTAAGTCTATTTATTCTTAAACTAATTAAATTTTTTGAAATAATAAAATAATGTGAAAGTAAGCTCCCAAACTCATACAAAACTAATGTGGGATACAAACAAACCAAAATTCAACATTAAGATCAATTTTATCAATTTTTGTAAGAATATTTTGAGAGTAAAAAATTAATGCATCTTTAGAATTATCGATGAAAAGATTAAGACCGGAATAAACTAATGGTATTTTAAAAAAAAAAAAAAGATGTAGAAGGTTTAATTAAGGAGAAAAATTGAAAGAAATCTTCCATATACAGATACTTGATAATTCTCGATAAGATCTTTATCACGGCCTAATTTGCGCCAATAGTGGACCAGACAAGCACGTTTCTCTTGACAAGAAAATATGTAGCCAGACAATAGGTGAAACCTGACTCCGCTCCGGTAACATGAACTTTGTCAGTGGACAAGCGCAATTGAAAGAAAAATCAACTTCAGGAACCATTTTACTAACACGATTATATAATATAAAAAAATAATTAAAATATGATATAATATAAAAAAATATGAATACGATACGAATATATAAATATGTCAAAATTTATATAATATAAATTATTAATATATCAAAATTTATTTTAATATAAAATATCTTAAATATAATTATGACAAAAAAAATATAAATACAATAAAAATATACACATTTTTAGATCGAATCCCAATTTCAAGCCATTTACTCTCCTAACAAAAAAATTGTAGTAATAACTAGTATGATGTCCACAGAATTTGTAGTTCACTGGGATTCAGACAGGTGTCTTATGCGAGTACTGTACCAAGCTGAGCCCACCAGGGGAGTATTGAAATTGACGGAAGTCCACAGAGACAGGGGCTTATCTTTCATCATTAATTTTTTTTATTACGAAAAAAATCGCAGTTTAAAATAGATAATTTTTTTTTTTTAATATTAAGTTTTAAATTTTAAATTTATTAAATATTATTATTTTTTAAATAATTATATAAATCAATTAAGTTAAATTTAGGTTCTTTCATCATCAATTTTTGGTTAATAGTTGAGAAGTAGATTATGCTTGCACCAAGAAAAGAAATGACTTAACTAGTTAGGTCCAGTGCTGGATGCCTGGACCCCCAGGTTCAGGACTAGTATTTACGAACTAATTGTTGAATAGAATATGATGTGGCAAGATCTGGGTGGGTACTGAATGTCCAATAGATGATCATAATCCCACCTAAGAAATTTCGATGCAAATTCCCCCCCCCCCCTCTTTTGTTTTCAATTGCTTCAATTTTATTTTTTATTAACTTTGCAGATTTCTTGGAATCAAGTTCTTTAATTTTAATTAGTAGGCTTTGTTCTGTTAAAAAATCCATTTCTTCTCATTTACCAAACTTTTCGAAAAATTAAACTCAGTGAAGCAAACATGGCTTGATCTTGTTAATATACTTTACTGCAACTGGCCACATATTTCAAACAAACACAGACTCTAGGTTATTGGTGCATTACTTCCATCTCAAAAGGAAGATTTCCCTTATCTAAAAAAGATGTAAGATTTATATAAAATTAAAAAATAAGAAAAGAAAAAAGAAAGCAGAAAGGGTATTTATCCATTTAATAAACATTTGCCAAGTTGCCCTTGAGCATGTGTTATGTATATTACAGAAACAGAAACAAAAACAGAACATATAGGGGCATAAAATTCAGTGATGCACATGGAAATTCAAGCTTGAAGGCAATTGTCTCAAAACAAGGGGGAAAAAATGAAAAAGTGTGAGCTTTGCAATTCTCTGGCAAAGATGTATTGTGAATCAGATCAAGCCATCTTGTGCTGGGACTGTGACTCCAAAGTACATGGTGCTAATTTTCTGGTTGCTAAGCATTTAAGAACTCTTCTTTGCCATCTCTGTCAATCTCCTACGCCCTGGAATGGCTCCGGACCAAAGCTTGGCCCGACTGTCTCTGTTTGCGACAATTGTGTCAATAGAAATGATTGTAGAGAGGAGATTAACAATGAAGAAACACGCGATGAAGACGATGAAGATGATGATAATGATGATGATCTTGATGGGGAAGATGACAGTAGTGAAGAAGATGATGATGGCGATAGCGGTGGCGATGAAGAAAATCAAGTGGTTCCTTGGTCATCTACGCCACCGGTTTCCAGTTCTTCAACAAGTGAAGAATGCTCCACCAGGTTTGGCAGCACCCAAGAAGATGCTTCTCAATCAAGAACAGTTCTTTCATTGAAGCGCATGCGTAACACTGTAGAGCCCGCTTCTCGAGTAAGTTATTCTTTTACTAATCTTTCTTTCTTAATTTCACTTTAATGATCCTGATAAATCTTGGGATTTCTCATTCATTTAAGCCAGAACCTGATTTTTACATTTTTCTGAACTTCTGTTTTGAAGCATGATCACCCAGGCTGCTCATATTCTCCATAACATCATGAATTTGTCAAATGAATCAGCTTCTTTAGATGCCTTTAGGTCACTGAAAGACCAGAAAATAACAGTCAATGACTCTCTCAGGGGATTACAGAAGGGTAAGGTTGCTGGAGACATATGAAGAAGTCAACAACACCTGCAAATGAGCAAAAGCTGCTTCAAGATGTTAATGGCATTTTTACTGACTGTTAGGTAAACTTTTCTAATTAGAAGTCAGCCAATCTTGACTGATCTGTATTTGGTGTATTTAATTAAAGCAGAAATATATGTGTTTCTTTTTTTTTCTTCTTGTTAAAATATCAGCTGAATGTATAGTTGCAAGTGTTAAAAGAGAAGAGTTAGCAACTTGCTAACTTAGTCTTGATTTAGCAGCTTCTTGGATAAATAAAATAATTACTTATAAAAATTTTGGATAAATAAAATAATTACTTATAAAAATAAAAACAGTGTTAAAGAGGCAAATAACAGCTAATAAATTTTGTTCTTTAAGAAACTTGATTTATTTTTCAACCTCTAAACCTAGGATCACATGTTCCTTCTAGGAATCAGGTAATCAGCTATCATTTCTTTAAGGGTGAATTGCACTATAATGATCAGATTTGCCAAAGCTGCATTTAGTTTTTTAAGAAGATAGGCACCATATGATCTCCATAACAACAACAACAGTTTCATTATCCTTTTTCATTTTCAACACACACTTCGATGGAATCAAGGCAAAGATAATGCTACCAATTATGACAAAGCAATTCCCTTTCTTTAAGTACTATACCTCTCTCACCTTCCTTATTTGGTACCCAACATTTTAATTTACCAAATTATTTGGA
This sequence comes from Fremontodendron californicum, assembly GCA_030761205.1. Taxonomy (NCBI): domain Eukaryota; kingdom Viridiplantae; phylum Streptophyta; class Magnoliopsida; order Malvales; family Malvaceae; genus Fremontodendron; species Fremontodendron californicum. Next base: position 1,266,033 of record JAULJL010000027.1, read on the forward strand.
TTACAGTACTTCAAACACCTGAGAGTTTACTCAAGTACAAAGGTTTTTCTTTTTCTTTTTGAAAAAAAAGAAAAGAAAAGAAGAATATTAAACAAGTGGCTATTCTGGTCTGGTTCTACCCCACCCTTGACAATGCGTAAGTCCAGGAATGAGGAAACCAGTGGGACCTTTTTTCTAGTGCAAATGTGGATACCAATTGCACCCAAAACAATTGAATTTGGTTTAATTGTTTGACCAATAAAATCCAAAATTCCATTTCTTCAATTCACCAGTGAGATTCACAAAGACAAAATTAAGCGTTGAGAACTAAAGAGGGGATGGCGGTATTCAATGTTTCTTTTGCATGCTCCACAAGTTTTGTAGTTTTCATGTTTTATAAAGTTTTATAAAGTCATTTTTTTGGCAAAGAAATTTATTAAGCACACGCATTCTCTCAAGGTACATCCCCTTTGTTCCCATTTTGTTCTTTGAGAGCTTTGGACAGATAAAAATTGAATGGCTTGAGTTTAGCTAGAGTGAGGTCAGTGGTTTCATTTTGTCCGCACGCGTTGACAGGCTTATTATTATGTCTTTAATCCTACAGAAGAAACATAGGAAATTAATGAAGAAAAATGACTGGTTTAATTTTTATGATTAGCTGCATTGAATTCAAGCTTTTTTAACATTATCTCTTCAAGCTAGTGACATTTTTAATGATTCAAATACTGTTTTTTCTAGGCTTCTTAGCTAAAGTAAAAAAAAAAATTGTAGTTTAAAGTGTTGAATTTTTAATTTCAGTAATTATAACTTTAGCCTGCAAATCACTGAGAGACATGGGCATGCATATAAGCAGTAGTAGTTCATCATTTCCCCGTTTACTCTCTTCCTGAGAATTGAATTAAGGTTTCTTAATTAAATATATATTTTGCCATTAATACAATATTCTTAAGCAATATCTTGGGATTTTAATCATAACCCAGCTTTGCATCAATGATCAATCCCACCATCTCTTTCACCCTTATTGTATTGTCTAAATTAAATTAATTTATTTTCAGTATTAATATAAAATTTTATAATAATTACTTCTTATTATTTGATTTGATTCGATTCCAGCATTGACCAATCATTTCAATCCCTTTGATCAATTTGATATCAAATCTGATTATGTTATGTTAATGATAAGTATGGTTACAACAACTTAATATAATACAAGTACTTAGGCATAAATGCATGCATGCATGACTTTGGGAAGTGAAGGAAACCTTCCGACACCTCCACGTGCTTACCTTAAAATAATCATGAACATGATAGATTAGTATTCACTTTACATTTACAAGTTGCTTAGTAGTTTTCAACTTAATTTAAATATTAACAAAACTTTAATCTACAAAAGCAAAAAAAAAAAGGGATGGTTCCGAAGGGAGACAAATTTTGCGTGATCATAGAATATATATATATGGTAATTTTGAATATGATATAAAAATAATAATTGAAATAAACGAAAAAATAATACGAATATATGAACATATTAAAATTTATATAGCACGAATTATTAACTTATCAAATTTATAAAAATATATAAAAAAATTAAACACGATTATGACAAAAAATGACACGAACATGATACAAAAACATGGATAGCCAGATCTAGTTATAGTCTACCATGGAGGTGAAACAATCAAAGATAGTTCTTTTTTTTTTCTTGGATGCCTTCGGTTAATCTCTTTGGATTCCATTTTCTCCCAAGCTATAGATTTTTTTTATTTGTTTGTTTTGTTTTCCTGATCTATATGTCACAAACACAAGGAGTAATGAATATTATTTTCCCTAATGTATCATTTGGTCAGTGTAGCTCATAAAGATGAATAAAATTCCTGTCGCATTTCAAACTGCTTTGCTTTGTTGACTTTGTAATTGCTTGCCTAGTTTAGTTATACACATACATCATGTTGACAAAATGTTTTCAAGTCTCACCATATTTCAATATGGTGGCAGCCTATTTATATTAACCAAAGTTAAAAGTTAGAAAAATACATTGATGATCACTCACTTTACAGATATACAAAGGCATATTGTAAAAACAAACATTTTTTTTTTTCACACAAGACCAGTTCAGACATTCCATTTCAGACCATTCCAACTTCTAAACTGCCTCAGCATCCTCCTTGTCGCTGCGAATCTGTATGAAGCAGCGAAACATGTCATATTTTGTTGAAATTAATTTTTCATATTTCACCAAAACACAGCATATGATCGACCATGTTATAACACCTATAAGAAATAAGAGAGAAAGATAGGGAAAAAATATTGCAAATACTTTCTTATTTGCAAGGGTGGGTACTACATGTATGTAACTCTGGCTGCAAATTAGATATTATAGGGGTGTCATTTAAGAAATTATATGAAGCACACAATGGTTCATAGAAGAAAATCACTATAAAACACAAAACTCTCTACATGCCAGTTTATACAGTTACTAATACTTAATCAGACCGATCAATAACCACCAGCCAAGAGGTAGCATTCTGCTCAAATAACTTCTTTGGGCTTCAAGCTGAATGGAACTTAATTAAAAAGGTGGGATTTCATATGTCAACACAGCTTCTAGCTCTAGAGAAATATGCTCCTCAAGATAATAACAATCTTCATTTATATATTTCATGTTATTCTAGATGCAAAATCTTACATAGTTTTGCAGCGCTATCAGCACCTCAGATAAACTTTCAGGGTGATTCAACAGAAACCAACTCAATTAAGTTATTACGAGACTGACTAATTGGTTGCTTGATACATATATGCACGTGGATATATAGCTCTTAAGATCCAGATTTTCCAGGGAAAAATGCTACTAAAATAACTGATTTCAGCAATGCTCAGAGGAGCCATAGAAAGCCATCACAAATTGCATGAAATACAGTACATCATAAAATCCCAGACCGAGTGCTAGTCCAGAATTATGGCCAACATCTTGTTTTTTCATCCTAAATATTCAGCTTCTACCGCCACAAAATATAAAAGTAAAAGGCTACCAAGACAACTCAATTGTGCTGCCCAATCATAGTCAGGATGTGCTGTACAGCAGAAGCTACCCAGACAGAGCATACATAAAGGTTGATAATTATATGAGGTGTTACCAAATAGATTAATCACTGTAATAAAAGAGGGGCAAATGTAAGCATAAACATCAATAGGCAACTTCTTCAATGGACATGCGAATGTCAACTTCACTTAAATTACCATAAGCGCACCATTTGCCTTTTTGAATGAACTATTAGTTCTTCATTTTGATTACGAACACCAAGGAAGAAAAGAATGACTCTTCTTTGTTTGTTTGTTTGTTTGTTTAGAAGGAGATTTAAGGTAAGACACTGCAGTCTGCAGAGTGAATCATTCAGAAAATAAATGCATGGAGAGTACGTTTAAGCTAAGGTACATATATTACCACGGATAAATTACAAGGAAAATCACCCACTAACACAGCTAGTGGTGCTTGAGAACCTTGGATTTCTCAAGGAATGCTGACCCTTAAAGAACTTTGTTCTATCAGGAGGAGCTCTTCCTGTTCCTGACACAAATTTTAAACTGGAAAGTCTGATGTAGACCTTCCATACATCCGTATGCATGATAAACTATGCTGTTATATACCAACTTAATGGTAGAGCAAATACAGGTCTTAAACCCCTATCAGTTTAATGGATGTAAACCCAATAACATGAACTAGTCCTCAGAAAGGGTTACAGACCAGTCACGGTTGGGAAGATTTAATCAACAGAGACAAGAAAGAGAGAGAGCGAACATTGAATAAGAATCTGCTTCAGTTATTAGATCCATTTGCTTATGCATAAATGCATTAAAAAGAGCATTTAATTTGCACGTGAGGGTGAGGCACCAACCAGAAACGATGGAACCGTAAACTTAACTGAAACATAGCAGAACTAAAGTTTATGCATAATTTCAGGATGTCCTCTTCTTTTTTTCTGTAACAAAACATCTTACTAGAATTGGCGCAAAGAAATAGAAGTTTACTACTTTGATTGGGATGCATCCTTGAATTAAAAGGGTTTAGGGTACTAAGACAAATTATAAAGAACGCAATAACATAGGAGAAGCTAACCAATTTTGTACCATAGGTTACAATATGGATTCTGAAGTAAATGATCTTCAGGGCTCATTAGAACACAACAGAATGCATCAAAATGACATGTATGGCAAATAAAATGTTACTCACAGTATCAGTAATCTTATAAAGCATAGTACAAACATTCTATAGATAAATAAAACAAGGGCTCTAAAGAAATATCTCAACTAAAAAAAAGAAAGACATCAATTTGAAGTGTGTGAGCAAGCACCCAGCAGAAATGCTAGTTCAATGGAATGAGAGAACATAAAACTGAAATAGACTAACTGGAGTCTAAAGCTGACATATATATAGAAGATCTTTCTCTCTAATTAACAAACATTTTTGCTCACAATTTTAACAGGAAAACACATTTACAGTTTGGCATTGAAAGGTTTCAGGCAATTAGACAAATCAGACAAAATGTAACTCAGGTGCAACCCACTGATGCAAAAGAAAAAGAAAATCACTGTAATGACACTGATCAATATGCAAATTGAGATGCAATCTAAACAAATTATAATAAGGAGAACAGAATTGTTACAGAGAGAGATGGGACCTTTCGCCAAAATTCATAATCAACAATCTGATAGCACCCTTGAATAAGAGATGCTGAATCATATAATCAGAAAAACCCCTCTCCCCTCTTCAATTTTCCTTCTAAGAATAGAATCAAGAATACAATAATGTGCTTGTCTTACTTAGATGATCAAACAATGACACTTATGAGTATGACATATGAAATAATGAAATTACAAAAAAAAAAAAAAAACCGAACCTGAGTGTTTATCCTAGGCATCATGAAACTCCTGTTCCTCCTCCTCTACTGAAGTACATAAAACTTCTCCATCTTTATCCAACCCAATTTTCTTTTCAACTTTCCCATCGCCATCTTTGTCTTTCTCTTCATCAGGAAACCTCACAACAAGCACGGGACAAACACAGTGATGAACACAATAATCACTCACACTTCCAAGTCTCCCTTTGGCACTCCTCTTCGCAGCTCCAACCCCTCTACTCCCCATAACCATAGCACTCAAACCCAACCTTTCCACCTCCAAACAAAGCCTTTCCTTCATATCATGATCTTTCACTATGTGAAACTTAAAGGGTATATGAGATTCCGCCAATGGTAAAGCAAGATCGTTTATTTTCTTATTAGTGAACAAATCAAAATCTTCCTCCCGTTTTTGCTGAGTTACCTGGGTATCATCTTCATCAGGAAGTGACACGTCTATAGCTCCCCAGTCAGCACCGTAGAGAACGTTCGTGGGACGCACGTGAAGGAGGATGACAGTGTCACCCGAACGAAGGTAGTTGTGAACAGCCCATTTAACGGCAAAGGCACTCTCGTCGCTAAGATCAACGGCAATCCCGATCTTACGGTGGGTCCCGGAGGAGGTAACTGGGAACCTTGGAGAAGATGGTTGGACCAAAATAGCTGTGGCCGATCGGTCCGGCGATAATTCCGATGGGTTTATCTTCTTGGATGAAGTGGCCATTGAGAACAGGTTTTCTAATATTTTTGGCTGTGTTTAATTTTCTGGGATTTGGGTGTCGGAGAGGGACAAGAGTACCAAGACAAGTTGGTGAAGAACGTTGGAAGTGGAAAAAACTAGAAACCGAAAAAAACGTCAATATAACGTAAGAGGAGGTTCAAATTCGGACAAGTATTTTTGTTTTTGATAGGTTCGGTGTTTATATTTTATTAATGTATTTTTATGTATTATATTTATATTTAAAATATTATATATTTATATAAAATTTAGTAAATTAATTATTTATATTATATCAATTTTGATATATTTTATATTCGTATTATTTTTTATATTATATTATGTTATATTTTATATTATTTTTTATATCATATAATTATATATTTTTAAAATTATCAAGTTTAATTTTGGATAATGTGTTGTTTGTGCTTTCACCTAACTCGCGTAGACTGTGGAAGTTTTGTCTTTTGGGGGTTTTAGTATAGTACCTGCCATTTGGTACTGCCATTATCTGTCTCTGTTTGTTTGTCGTATTCTTTCTTTGTGTAGATTGGAACAATACATTGTTCGAAATTAAATATTCTTAGATTTGGGATTTTTTTTTTATTATCAAACGTTATTAACTCTATTTAAAAATTATTAATAAAATTATTAAAAATACAAAATATTATGAAAAATCTTATAAACATTATAAAAATACTACAAATATAATATTACAAAAAAAAATATCAAAATTAACAAAATAATTACAAAAATTATCAAAATTTCTATAAACGTTAGCAAAAAGTTTAAAAGATTATGAAAATTAATATAAAAACTATTTAAAATGTTATAAAATTTAATAAAAAATCAAAATTATTTAATACGTAACACCAAACTCTAGGTTTTTTTATTAAGATATAGCCAACAAAAAAAAAATACCAAATTACCGTTGGTTTCGGATTAATTCTCAAAATACGGCATTTTTTTTCTAGCTGGGAAATCGTCATCCCCCATGGCGATTTCCCAGCGTTAAAATTTAAAAATTTGTAAAAAACACCAAGGGAAATCGCCATGTATATATATATATATTTTAAATTAATAAACAAAAATTTAATTTAAACAAAAATTTAATTTAATTTGATAAATTTATTTTTTATTTTTTAATTTTAAAAATTATAAATTAAATTAAAATATTTTTTTATAGGTTTGGTTATTTATTTTTTTAAAATATATATTAAAAATGTAATTTAATTTATTATTACAATTTTATAAAAAATAAAAATATATTTCTTATTAAAATTTAAAAAGAAGATTATATTTTTTATTAAATTTTTATATCAAAAATTGTATTTTTTATAATTTTGTAATATTATAAAAAGAAAATTTTAATTTATATCAAAAATAATTTAATGATGTAAAATGTAAATAAATTTTTTTTTTTTAAAGAAATTTATCGAGTCACTTTTTTAAATAAAGAAGTTATTTTTAAGTTGGTATCGTAAAATAATTTTTTTAATTTGATTAGTTTTTTTGAGTTGGTATTCGATTAACTCGTGACATCAATTTAATCATTGTTTTTAATAATAGTATAGATTGTTACAGTTTAAAACTGGATATTTGATAAAATAATTTTAATTTAATTTATGATTAAAATTTTATTTCTTATTAAAATTTAAAAAGAAAATTAAATTAAAATGAAAAAAAGAAAATCAAGTTATCATGTAATTTGGATTATTATATTAAAATTAAATAACAACATTAAGATATAAATTAAAATAAAATATAACAATTAATTTCTGAATAAATTTAAAATAAATAACATGAAATGCAAAACATATAAATTTATATTAGAAATTTAAAACACATTACAATTATTCTAATTATTGCGTGGTGTAGAGCAACAGTGTCGAGCTCTTCTAGTGCGTGGTGGTTGCACCCGTCGTTCAACCTCGTCAGTGGCACGTATTCGCGGTCCACCACGACCTCTTGCTATAACCGCCACTCGTTCTGGTTATATGTCATCAGTCCTTTCAGCCGTATCAAAATGTTGAAACCCACTGCTGGATGAGCCAACACCTAGTTCACCCATAACGGGAACCTGACTACTAGATACACCCATAAATGATGTAGCATCAAATGCTGACGAAGGGGTTCCAAACTGATACATGGATGTTAGATATGCTGAACTTGGACTTAGGATGGGGAACTGGTCATCTAACCTCGTTCTTGGCGGTGATGGTCGGTAACACTCATCAACGTCATATCCGGGGTGACTTACGGAATAACGATGGCTGGATGGTACTCCATGATCCCGTTCAGGTTCAGGATGATCAAATGACATCCTCGGTGCTGTGAACTCCGATGAGGTCGGTTGACGCGTTCGCCCACGTTGTCGGCGAGGTCTAGGAGCATCCATATCCTGTGTAGGAGAGACTGGAGCTGAAGTTTGTCCGGTAAATGACATACTCCTAACATCCTCATACATCGACGGTGGACAAACGAAAGGTCGACCTTCATTTCTATACCATTTTATGTAATCAGCAGATGGGTTGAAATTATTACCAACAATCGGGTAACTTGTCGGAATTCGTTGAAAACGTATGTTCCACCATTGGATCCAATGTTCATGCTTCGCAGGCCAGAATTCATCATTACGACCACGCATGTCGACCTTGTGAAGCTTATCAAGGTTCACCGGGGCTACATGAATTGGTTGTTGCATCCCAAATTGTCGCAACACCCGGTCAGTTTGGTGCCACTCTACATATGAAAAGCATACCAATGCTATGTTTGCTTTCCATATATTGAAATTATTGTAGGCATCCGATGAGAGGCATGCCATAATTTCACGCGAGAAGTATGGCATCCACAGAAACTGCGAATAAAAAAAAACTTCAATGTAACAATCGAAATATTTACCTTATCATATCCTAGTCGATCTAGTCGTACTCTTATACTTGCAAGATCGCTCGGAGTCTCTGTAAAATCTCTACTCCTACTCCTACTCCACCTATTAAAATGCATATAATATCTTAATGACCTATAAAAATATAAGTTCGTACAAAATTAATAAAATAGTAAAGATTATTACCTGCTTGCAAGGGGGTATACAGCCGAAATATCCACGCTCGGAGCAAGAAATGGTAACCGATACCAAGCCCATGATTGTAGAAGCACTAAACATCCACCTATGTCATGGATTTTTGGAACTGTAGCTCGGCAAAGTTCTCTATACAAAACCGCCAAACACGCAGAACCCCAACTATAATTTGCCGCATGCTCTAAATCACGTAGCAATGGAAGATACATTAAATGTACCCGACTGCTCGATTTGTCAGGCATCGGTAATCCTCCAATCAAACGTAAAATATATGCTCTAGCAGCATATTGTATTTGTTGTTCGGTTGCATGTAATGGAAGATTTTGAAACGATTTCAACCAAGTTAGTCTCACCGTTGAGCCAGATACATACTCTTCTGGAGGTACCTCACCCAATAGATCTTTACACACTTCATTCCAATCTAGCAGGCTTCCGCCTGTAACTGCATCGCCATGGATCGGAAGTCCAAGTTGCAGCGCAACATCTTCGAGAGTGACCGTGCATTCACCACATGGAAAATGAAAAGTGTGCGTCTCGAGTCTCCATCGTTCGACCAACGCACTGATTAAATCGGGTTGTATCACAAGTCGTCGAATTTGACTTGCGTGATAAAATCCGGCTCTTCTTAAGTGGTCGATAATAGATGGATGCGGGTCCTCCAATGTAAATTTCCTCGCACGTAACACGCGACGAGTTTCCTGTTATAATAATAAAAATTAATATATTATAAAACTATAACAATTAAAAATTAATAAATAAAAGTATAAAACTATAAAATAACAAAACAATAATAATATAATATAAACAATAATATAAACAATAATAATATAATATAAAACAATAATAATATAATATAAACAATAATATAATATAAACAATAATAATATAATATAATATAAAACAATAATAATATAAAAAACAATAATAATATAATATAATATAAACAATAATAATATAATATAATATAAAAAACAATAATAATATAAAAATAATAATAATATAAAAAACAATAATAATATAACAATTTACTTACCTCGTTAAATATAACCTCCGATATGTGATTTTCTTGTAACCTCAATAGTGATGATGAAGCCATTTCTAAATATTGTTGTAGAAAAAAAAATTTGTTGTAGAAAGAAATTTTTTTGGTAAAAAGAGATGTAATTGTTGAAAGAAGAATGAAAAATTGAAGGAGAGGAGGGGGGTATTTATAGAGAAAAATAGTGGGTGGGGGGTGTGGGGGGAGGGGGGGCAATGGTCATATGACCGTTGCCTTCCTTTCAAATTAATTTTTTTTTTCTAATTTGTTTTTAACAAAATTTAAAAAACAAATTTCAAAATATTAAATTATAAAAAAACCTAACATATACCTTACGATTTTTTTTTTTAAATTATAAAAAAATATTTTAATTTAATTTATAATTTTTAAAATTAAAAAATAAATTTATCAAATTTAATTTAATTTTTGTTTAAATTTAATTTTTGTTTATTAATTTTAAAATATATATATATATATATATATACATGAAGGGAAATCACCACCCCCCATGGCGATTTCCCTTCATAAAATTTGCAAATTTTGCAAATTTAACCAAGGAAAATCGCCATGGGGGTGGCGATTTCCCTTGGTTAAATTTGCAAAATACACCAAGGGAAATCGCCACCCCCATGGCGATTTCTCTTGGTGTTTTTTACAAATTTTCAAATTTTAACGCTGGGAAATCGTCATGGGGGATGGCGATTTCCCAGCTAAAAAAAAAAAACAGTATTTTGGGAATTAATCCGAAATCAACGATAATTTGGTATTTTTTTTTTGGCTATATCTCAGTAAAAAAAACCCCAAACTCTCATTATAAATAATATAAATAGAGAGAAAATTATATTTACTCCTACTCGTGTTAAAACAAAATTGAAAAGAAAATTAAAAAAAAAAAAAAAGAAAGAGAGAGAATGATCTATGCGCACCGTCTTGATTGCAATAAAAAAAGCCAAAGAAAAAGAAAGTGTCGGCTCGGATCCTCTTTTAAACCCGATCCAATTTCTGAAGATCCTAACTCTGGTAATTTCTAGGGCTTCACTTCTCTCTCTCTCTCTCTCTCTCTCGATCTCGATCTTCCAATCCAATAACAATTGAAAATAATTAGAGTTAGGGTTTTCCCATCCAATTCAAATAACCAAAATGCCACAAAGACACTCGAAGAACAACAACGATTTAGCCTTCTTCACATACGATGAGAAGAGGAAGCTAGGGTACGGGACTCAAAAGGAAAGATTAGGGAAAGACTCGATTAAGCCATTCGATGCTTGCTGCCTTTGCTTGAAGCCTTTCATCGATCCTATGTCTTGCCAAAAAGGTCATGTATTTTGCAAAGAATGCATTCTCGAATGCCTTTTAGCCCAGAAAAAGGACATCCAAAGGTACCCTTTTAGCCCAGACCCTTGTGTTTGGCTCAATGAGTCATTGATTGGTATTTTGCTCAATTTCTTTGCTTAGAATGCATGTTAATGACTTGTTAATTGTTGGTACTTTTTATTTCTTGGGGTGGTCGCTTTGACTGTAATTCAACTTATAACTATTTTATAGGTTGCAATTCAATTGGTAAAAGGAGACGCATTAGGGATTTGTGATTTTTCTTTGTTGAGGGGTTATTTCTCAACAAACAGCTAAGGCCTAAGATCTTTAGAACGCGATTTTCTTGGTATTCAGTGGATCATAATGGCAGTAGGTGGACTTGCATGTAAAAAGATGGCTGATGATTGGTGGCCAGAAATTTTGAGGTGTTGCCTTATTTAGCGTTCTGTTTAGTTTAATTGAGCCTGGTACAAAACTAGTCTGATGGCCCCCATTTCTGTGTTTCTTTGTGTCTGTGATAGAATTGAAAGTGGAAGAAACAAACTGAATGGAAGTAGAGAAGCTGGTTATCATAGAGATAAGAGACTCTTTAGCTTCTAACAAACTTTTTTATTTGCAAATATGAAGGATGCTTTCAGTCTATGTTATCCTGACTCTTCATTTTTCCTAAAGTACCGTGTCCGACGTCTGTGTCCAACACATATTCGAACATGGATATGGGAGTTTGATCCTCCAAATATATGGAAAAACTTAGAAAAAATTGAGCTTATATGTGTTGTATACATCTCTATATCCAACACTTACCTCTGAGTTTGGGGAACATAGCTTTCCGTTAGTGTGTGCTTGAGTTTGTATTCTTTAACTTACACTAGCCATTTTGCAAAACACTGGTGATGTGTTTGAGCATGACAACAATCATGAGTTTCAGATCAGGAAGAACGATTTTATTATGACCTTTCTTTTTTCAAGGTTTTAGATCATCCCTGTGTCTGTTTTGTTTCATGATAAGCTGGAAAACTTATTCATGTAATCTATTTAACCATTAGATCACATCAGTACATTCTCTGTTAGTAATTGTCCAATAATAGGAGGTCAGGAGTTGAAAGCTTGCAAGGGCCAAGGAGAGCACCTTTGCTATGCTTTCCCCCCTTTTCATTGAAGCAAAGTAGGATTCATATATGCCTTCTTTTGTGATTTTAATGTTTAGTAATGTATTTTTATTTGTCAATTTAGCACTATAAATTGGAAGTCTCCAATGTGAAAAACAACCTTTCACATGATGCAGAATTTTTTTTGAAGTAATAAGGTTCTATGCTAGTTAAGTTGACTTCTTTTACTGATTTTTCTTTAAAAGAATAAAAAAAAAAACTGTCTTGTTCAGAATCAGCTAAAAGATGCCATTTATGGGGTCAATAATGGAAAGCATGTTTTTCTTCCATCTGGCAGGAAACTTGCTGCCCATGCTGCTCAGCAGAAACAAGAGAAGGAAGAGGAGGAGGAGAGGTTGATGTTGCAGAAAGCAAGAGAGCTTGATGCATTTGATCAGCAAAACCATGGTGCTGTACCACAATACAGTGACAGAAACCACAGCAGAGACAAGAATGGGTTCCATGGGGCAAATAGTGTGAAGGTCACTTCTTATGAAGAGGAAGCACTCCGGACGATGAAAGCTTTTTGGCTTCCCTCTGCCACTCCAGGAGCACCTGTTAAAGTCGAGGCTCCTTCCAGCAGTACAATTTGTCCAGAGGGCAAAGAAAAACTCAAGCTGAAGAGCCTTTTTCCTATCTACTTCACTGAAGATGACAGTGAACAGAAGAAATCTAATTTTCTTGATAAGACTTATATTTGTCCGAGCTGCAAGGTCACTCTGACCAACACATTATCATTGGTAGCCCTTAGCTCCTGTGGGCATGTCTTTTGCAAGAAATGTGCTGACAGGTTTATAGCCGTCGATAAAATTTGTTTGGTCTGTGATAAGGCATGCAAAGAGAGGAATTTGGTGACCTTGGAAAAAGGAGGGACAGGCTTTGCTGGCCATGATGATCATCTTGAAGCCACTGATTTCAAGCATTTGGGAAGTGGTAGTGGCTTGGGGCTTGTGAGGCCTGCAGCGAAGACATAAACTTTCTTTCTTTCCTCTTTGAAAGCCAACTGGTTTGCCTCTTGGTTCGAAGAAAAGTGAAACAAGAAAGGGAAAAAGGATGCAACAAGTTTCATTTGCTTTATGCCTCTCGGATTCCATTATCTTTACACATCATTCTGTTCTGAACTTCTGGTATGAATGTGTTTAATTTTATTGTAAAATAGCTACGGTCATGTCATTTCTTTTTACATGTTTAAACATTTTCAGGCTCAACTTCTTGCCGTCGAAACTAAAATGGTAATATAGGAGTTGGAAGTGTTGATTGTTGAACTTCTTCCCATTGAATTCTTATCGAGTGCATAATAGAAATAGAACTCCTATTTTTATTTATTAATATTATCATAAGAAAATGTTTTTTTAGTGGATAAGATAAATGAAAAGGAACCCAATGGACCAAGCAACAGGTTCATATATGGATCCCTTGCCGTCTGTTAGTTTTCTTATCGTGCTGAAGTCTCTGTCTTAGCATCTCTTAAAAAGGGTAGGATATGGCTATTGGATCAGAGAGCTGACGAAAACGGAGTTGTTTATTTTTGGTAACAACTTCATATTCTATAAATAAAATATAGGTTCTTTTCTTCCATATCATTAAATCATTTGAAAACCCTGTAAGGAAAGTCTTTAACTTGTAGCCAATAATCTTTTTGTTAAATAAAAAAAAAAAAAAAAGAAATAAAGAAAGAAAGAAAGTTTAAGTAGAGATGGGAGGATAAGCAAAACAAATGTAATGCATTAAGCTGACGCAGGCGGACTTGGTCACTCTCAATGTCAACAAAAAGATGCCATATTTGATAGTGGCTTTTTTATAAAATAATTTTGCTAACCAACATGTGTAAGGTTATTTTTTTAAGTTATATTATATAATAATATTTTTTAATATATTAAATAATTTTTAAATTTAATATAATAATATATTAATTTATCTTAACAAATAATTTTAAAAGTACTTGTTAACAAAAAGACGGCATCCGCCATATGAGATTGCGCCTACAGAGTAAGATAGTAGTAATATGGATTGGGGAAGATTTTACAAATCTTTTTCATTAATCAAACTCAAATTGCAGCAGAAAACGCTTTATGCAGTGGGGTGATTGAGAATTGGCGATAATTACTACTCTCAAACCACATTTATTGGGAATCATAAGAAGGAAGCTTATCTGATTCTTATCATCAAAAACCCATCAACATGCTGTACTAAAAGACACCACCATCACCACCCCCTGCTGCTTCACTTTCACCTCTCCCCACCCCACGTAACTTATAATATTGGTCCTAATAATCATCAATGTGTAAACTTGGCTCCTTTTTTGGGTGAGAAATTAGGGAAGTTATCTTAGAAACGTTAATATAGCAATTATTAGCAGATTATAATCTTAAATCTCCTAATAATCTGGATTCTAAGTGGCAATAGCTGTCCGGTCAATGACAATTATCCGCCTCGCTTTGGGTCCCACACCCCATTAATCACCCCCGCCGCCCACCCAAAATATAAAAACGATTTTATTGAAAACATTTAAACAAACGAAACGAAACGTTAAAAGGCAGATCTTATTTGTCCTTCCCATAAAGAGAAAGGAGAAAAAAAGATAAGAGGTTAAGCTGTGAAATTTCCTGGTTTGGTTTTTAATGGCGGAATTGGAAAAACAAGAAAAAGTTGTTGTAAATGGAAACAAAGAGGAAGAAGAAGAAGAGAGGCTGTTAGAGGGAATGGCAGTGTTGGATTTCGACATGCTATGTTCGACGGTGGCCTTGCAAGCCCAAGGCAAATGGAGGAAACTTGAAAGCGCTGAGGATTGTTTAGAACAAGGAAACGGCGACCTTGGTGGCGTTTTGAGATTGTGGGAAGGTGAAGTTGTTTTTGATTTCTTGGATGACCGCCGTGTCGCTCTTGAATCTGCCTGGTCAGTTCTCTATCTCTCTCTCTCTCGATTTTGAGAAGAGGTTTTTTGTTTCCATGGAAAATTAAAAAAAAAATTCCGAGAAAGAAACTTCTTTCCGGAGGAAAAAATAAAAAATAGTAGTACTAAAATTGTTTTCCTCTCTCTAATTCCGAAAATTTTGGAGGCCACCAAAAAATGTAAAAAAGAAATAATCTTTACTTTTGCTTTTTTATTTTATTTTAATTTTGTTGATAGGATGAAACTAATTCAAAAGAAAAACCTGTTCTTTTTTGCTGACCCAAATATTTTCTATTTTGTTTATATATTTTTTGCGGCTCCCTTTTTCTGCAAAATAGTTTTAGCTCCAAAAGGAAATAATTTAATCATTTTGATTAGTTTAAATATGATTTATTTAATCTCTTAAGCTTGTTTAATTGGTTGATTGACCAGTGCTAGCTGTTTAATTGAGTTTCTCCCCCCCCATAACCTTTTTTGAGTTTCTTGTCCTGAGGTTTAGCTGATAGATTTTTTCCCCCCTGTTTAGTTCTTGTTTTGATGTTATGAAACTGATGTGAGTGATTATATTTATGTTTGTGAAATAGTGTGTTTTAATGTTGCAGTTGTCCCTGCTACAGATTTGGGAAGAACATGGGGCGGGCTGGTCTGGGTTATTGTTTTCTTCAGGTAAAAATTTTCATTTTTCTACTTTCTTACGACTCAAAATACCATCCCCGGAAATGGGCAGTTCCCAGATATGTGTTTTCCTCTATGTTGCTCCGATTCTTTATTTTTCTTCAAGAATCCGTGTTCGACACCCGTGTCCGATGCATATCCGGATATGGTTATGAAAATATGATCCTCCAAGGATCCTCCAAATACATGAAAATCTTGGCAAAAAATTGAACATACCCATGTAAGACAAATACCCGTATCCGACATTCACACTCGAATCCAAGGAACGTAGGTTTTCATAGACATCTTATAATATGCAAGTTTGGGGATTTTGCAATTTTTATACGTATTCTAGTTACTGGACTTCAGAGTTTATTGCCAATGATGCTGTATTTCAATATATTCTGAATTCTTAATGCGCTTTTGCAGGGAACCGTTTATTTCATTCTTGTTGCCACTGTGTTTCTCAACTTCCTTGCCTTTATTGTCACCAAGCGGAATTGCTTTCTGTATTTGGCTGTTGCTTTCATCATATCTCTTGGAGCATATTTGGGTTTCTTCCGTACACAGATCAAAAGAAAATTCAATATTAGGGTGAGAACTTTTATTTGATTCTTTTCTGAGTCTAGGCTCTTATGAGAAGTAATCTTATGATATTTCCTTCTGCTTTCTAATTGACTTTGTTGACTTCTTTATACTGACTGAGGATGTTATAATTCTCATGGACTGACTTCAAAGTTTCAAGGAGGTGTCAAAAGGACCAACTAGATTGAGAAAAGCCTGTTTTTCATAACATTTGTAATATGTCCATGGTACTTTCCATGGCATTTTCAAAAGCCCAAATATATAATTGATATTTAACCACGCAATCACACTGTCACACACACTGAGGTGGGAATTTAAACCTTGGATCTCCTTGGACCTCAGCCTGCCTTTCTACCACAGGACCAAAGCCTCATGGGCAGTCCCAATAATTTTTCTTGATTCCTCTTGATTATAGCATTGTCAATGCATTGAAATTCTGTTCTTTTACATGTAAGAATTATAAAGCTTGATAAATATTTTCATAATCTGCTCATGTACTCAATTGTAAAAGGTAGTGTTTGATTGATCTAGTTTCTGGATAAGACTGATTATCTTGAATTTTAACTACATGATTGATCGTCGTGCTTTCCTGATTTTTTCTTTATATTGGTTATAGACTTCTGATAGTTATTTGCATTTTTACTTGTACTTTCCCAGCATCTTACACTCCTGTTACAATTTTACTAAAATCATACTATTGTTGTGAATTATGTTTGTTTGCAGGGTAATAATAGCTTATTGGATGATTGCATCTACCATCTTATCTGCCCTTGCTGTACATTATCGCAGGTTCTTGTCCTTGCCAAACTGTGTTGGAATTGAGTATTTTGACTCTTTTAATTAGTGATACTATTAAAGAATCAAAGTCAAATGTGGCTCAAATTTATGCTCTTCAAAATTTTCATTTTCCTGAATATTGATAATTAGCTTCTTCTTTTTTGGACATGGAGAAGGAGTCCAGAACATTGGAGATGAACAATGTCCAAGATGGTACATGGCACGGTCGTGGTGATATATGCATCGGAAGCCATGGTGAAGGGAGCAGAGCATTCTTTGAGCTACACCCTCCTCCTCCTATATCAATTAAGACTCCTCCGCTCTGCAGCATGCAGAATAGTTTAAATGGTGATGATAATGCTTGAACCTGAGATGCTGTGTATTCAAAGATCTTGTCGAATATTGGCTACAACGGCGGATCACAAACATCCCAGAAAATTTATTCTTCGATGAAGGGATGTTAGACAAGCAGGTGGAACAGCAAAGTTTTTGCAGCTTGGACCATAGAATTAATCCTGCAGGAATGGTGATCCAATTTATTCAAGGAGAAAGATAATGGTTCTTCCATGTGTATGCCAACTTAGCCTGATGAAGAGAGCAACAGCTGAATTGTGTCTATATTCAAGTTTCTTTTCGACCGAAACTTCTTTCCATACAAGTTTTAGATTGCTACCCTCTGGAACTAATGGCCTGGATTATCTGATGGTGAAGCGAGGGATACCTGTGTTAAATTTTTACTTGTTTCCCTGTTTTCTCAATTGCAAAAACTTCTCTGTAATCGTATATAGCATGTATTCCTCTTTAATACCGGATTTTCTCAAATCATGAAGTTAGTTTGACGAACATAATCAAGCCTATACATAATAAATCAACCGAAGAAAATGAAAACGGAAGGCTATTGCATTGAAAAAAAATTAACTCGCATGGTAGTTCAATTGGTTAGATCAGCTACTCTTTAACTTTGGCTATACACAAGTTCTAAGTCCGGTTTTAACTCGCATGCAGCATGCCGGTTCATGGTAGTTCGATTAGATCAGCTACTCTTTAACTTTGGCTTTCTTTGCTTTCCTTTTTCTTCTTTGCCAAAGCTGCTTAAATCCGCAAAGAAAGTAGAGGGTGGCAAGGTAATTAGATTACCAAACACTTTCCCATCTTAAATTTGTAAGTATAATAATCCTTCATCTTGGACTGAACTACTCAAGAAATGTGTAACCAAAACACGCCTATTTGACTTTGATTCCTGTTTTGGTTCCAGAATGCTAACATTGATCAATAACTATTTAGAACTATATTAATATGTGGAGATCCGCATCCAACTTTTGAGGTATTGTCCGTTTTTACCCGAAGGTCTCACGGTTTTGTCTCACAAAAGAGACCTCATAAGTATGAGCTTAAATCTCAACATATATACCATAGCAGGGGGTTTTACAAACTCCCCCCTTTAAAGCTTGACGTCCTCGTCAAGCCCAACACTGAACACACAGAACCAAGATCACATCGGACGTTGGGAATCTAGAGGTAGATCTCACCGTGTAGCACTTAGCTCCCGTAGGATTCTAGAAGTGGCTCTTAAGGTGTAGCACTTAGCTCCCTTAAGATTCTAGGGGTGGCTCTCACGGTATAGCATTTAGCTCTCATGTTCCAGCCAGTGATTGCTCTGATACCATTTGTGGAAACCCGCACCCAACCTGCGAGGTATTGTCCGCTTCGATCTGAAGGTCTCACGATTTTGTCCCACAAAAGGCGTCTCACAAGTATGAGCTTAAGTCTCAACATATATATCATAGCAAATCTTCAGAGTTTTTCACTGTGGGATTGGAGGTGTTACAAATCTATATATACTACTATTATATTCATATCAACATTTGTTTCACACCCTTTTTTGTCTCACCATGAATCTTCCTTGAAGTATCTGTTTCTAATTAATAGAAACTTACAAATTAATAGTCAATAATTCTATAAAATTAGTCACCAATAAATAGTCATAAAAATGTCACTCAAACCCCATGGATTTATTTATTTATTTATTTAATTACTTTGAGTATGAATTCTTACCCCTCTTTGAAGCCCTTTGATATGCAAATTTGTATACCAGGCTGTGTTTTCTCATTGCCCCTTATTAAAGTATTGTTTTTTGACGGAATATTGATGCTTACAAGGAAATTTTCTTCAACACACAGCATTAGCAATTCCTGGTCATTTTGAAAATCTAAAGGCAGGATGAAGTTCAAACTTGGTGTACTGTTTGTCGTGTCTTGATTCTTTTACACTGATTAATGTAAAGACTATAACTATTGACTCTAATTTTGTACTTATCTGCTTGATTTCCATTTTTTTCTGTCATATTTAATGCATGTGGGCAACGCTGTGTCCTTTTTAAACCCTTTTCTAGTTTTCTTGACAAACAACAAAATTAACAAACATGTGTCGACCTATATATTAAGCATTGAAATAGTATACCAAACGATGTTCCACGAGGAATCCTGTTTGGAATAAATGCTTTGCTTTGTAATCGTCATATCTTGGAAAATTTGGGACATTGAAACACGTTTTCCCACTGAATCGATAAGATAAACCTTTTTTTTTTTGTGTGAAAGTCAACAGAGCTTTATTATGAGAGTTAAAACAAGTATGACAGATAGATTAGACAAAGTAACAGCAAAAAGAGCATTCTCCATACCATGTGACATCGTTCATCTGGTAAAGTAAATTGCCAAGCCAAGAAGAAAGGAATTGGGTCTTTTAGACTATACCAGGTGACTTCCCAAAGATAACAGCATTTGGCTCAAATCTTCTTAGTTTCAAAGCAACCAAAGAAAAGGTGAGTTACTGATTCCCCTTGTTTTTGCAGAAGGTGCATACTGCCATGTTCCAACTTGACAAGATAAACTGCATCAAGTTTTTCCATAAAACACTTTGGTATTGCCTTAACTTGAAATCTGGTTTACTTCTTGCAGAGATGGCAAAGTCAGTCGAGAAGAGAACTCCGAGAAAAGGTCCATGGAGTCCCGAAGAAGACCAGAAATTGATTGCTTATATTAATAAATATGGTATCTGGAATTGGACAGAGATGGCCAAACCAGCAGGTAATTAATTAAGCAAAAAAACTATAAAACCTGCTCCAAAATAAGCAGTATCATAGAGCAATACTAAAGCTTTTGGCTAGTAATTTACACTTTTATCTGGTCTTTTATGTACTTTTTTACTTGTAGGATTGCAAAGGTCCGGGAAGAGTTGCAGACTTCGTTGGATGAATTACCTAAGGCCTGGAATTAAGCATGGAAAATTCACTAGGGAAGAAGAGGAAACCATAATTGATTTGCATGGAAGGCTTGGAAATCGGTAAGTTCTGAAGGCTGTACATAAACTATCCCTTTTGATTGTCATGTTTACTGCAATTGATGCTGGTTTTTGGAGCAAAAATTTCTATCAAGATCCTTGAAATTTAAAAAAGATGTGGGGATTTTAGGAATGTGAGAGAACGGGATTCAAACCCAACTCTTTGAGTATGGAAATAGATGCACCTACAATTTAGTCAAATATTCGTGTGGAAATAACTATAATTGTTTCTAATTAGTAGTTTACAGTTTATTTGATGAAATATATCCGGAAAATTGAGACTTGAGATATTATATGATTGTAAAAGAATTTGAGCAGTTTCTTGTGATGGAAGATAAATATTGTTGGATCTTCTTACCCAAAAAAAAAAATATATATATATATATATATATATATGGGGTAAAATTTGCAGATGGTCAGTGATTGCATCAAGGTTGCCTGGAAGAACTGATAATGAGATTAAAAATTATTGGCATGCTCACTTGAGCAAACGTTTGAAGTACAATACAGTGCCAAAAAGTGAACCTTTCCAAATATCCAATGCTGAAACAGAACAGAATAGCTCATCCGAAATTGATCTCCCACCAGTCAATGCTCCAAAAGCATCAATTTCAGAAAGCTCTGGTGCAATTTCTACCGACAGTTTACCTTCAACAAGCTCCAATCCTACAGCCAAAATCGAAAAAAACCAAACACATTGAGGAAACCATTGGTTCATTTGGAGAACTTCAAAGCATATTGGAGCAGCCATTCACTGCAGAAGGATCAACACAGTACAGAGGAGAAATCTGAGGCCATTTATGCAGAGCCTGGAGTTTCAGACTTTCAGCAGCCAGCTCTCAGCTGGTGTGTTTCCAGTATCAGGTTAATTCCAGCAATGATGTTTGGCTCAACTTTTTGATGAAAGAGAACATGTATGGAGGCTAATAATCTCTTTTTCAATCTCTAATTTCTAGCATATTGCCTGCTAGACGTATTTAATTGTTCATAAATAATATTGTGTAATTGGGCTGTTGGCTTTGGCATTGAATGGCTGCTAGCTCTTAATTTCCATGTATATCTCTTATAGCAACAAAGATTGCAGCTTCGTTATTGAATGTAGGCAAATCTTGGTTCAAGTGGACTGATCAGGATTTTGGCAGGAGATCTAGATTCTGGCTTTTTAACTTTTCTCTTGTTCTCAAGTAGGAAATGCAGGCAAAATAGAAATAAAATGTGCAAATTATGTAATATAAATTGAGACAACCTGGAATTGAGGACGGTGTGGATTATGGCCAATAAATTTGCAGTTAGCTTAATTAAAATTAAAAGAATTTTTTAACCTTCACTTCCTTTATTTTTTTTTTTTTTGGGTGGTGAAATTTGTAATCTTCATAGAAAAAAACAACTCCAAAATTTTTGTGAAAGAAAACTGAAGTACAGAAATGGCAGAAACAGCTTTATACACGGATTAAAAACTGGACATGCAATTTGGGCTTGGATCCTTGGACCATCTATATAATAGCCCAGTGGTCCCTAAATTAAGATGATGTTTTCCAGTCTACAAGAATCAAATTTCTGACATTTTACCTCCAAAAGTGGGCCCAAAGCTTCATTGAGGACCATCAACCTTTGCCCAATCTATCAATTAATTGCAAAACTTGCATATTCAATTCTTCACAAACATTTAACATCTTCCCCAATTGACAAACAAGAAAACAAACCTCATAATCAAAAGTTGTGATTAGTCCTTGAGCATAAACAAAACAAAATTCAAGAACCATTTAACTGTTATGCTTCTCAATTCCTCAACAACCCACAAAGATAAGACATGGTCTTATTTCTGCTCCCTGGTTACTTTCAAGCACATAAATTGTGTAGTTTCTCGACAAAGATACCAAAATCTTTTAAGATTGCAACGTGCCTTGAACGTTACCTCTCTCTTTCTCTCTCTTATCCCCACAAATTCTTTTTTTAATTTCTTATGTAGTGGTAGGAAGGACTGGAGGAGTATCTTCTTTCCCGCCAATCTCCATTTTTCCTTTTGTCTTTTTCACCAATTTATATAGTTATATTCTATACTTTGACATGAGAAATGAAACCTCCATCTCTGACTTTTCAAGAAAACCATTTTCTTATTTTGAAGCTTATATTAAAATATCTTATTGAATGAAGCATTGCTCTAATTCCCTATCTGCTACAAAACAACACAACATTAACAATTTAACACAAACAACTTGTACTGTTTTAACATTTGAAGCCATGTTTTGTCGTTCATGTCCCTTTTCCAACAGCTGGCCCCCGGTTACATTTAATAATTAAATAAATTAAAAAAAAAAATCCCCATGAAACAAAATGGATTATCTAATTTCTCTCATCTCCAAAATTTTTATTATTTTATTCTCTTTTTCAGTTTTTAGTCAAAGAAAAGGGTAAGAAAAAAGAGGGGCTTAGTGATATTGTGCCACATCTCTCTTGAGCTTCTAATCAAAGCCATTCATGACTTTTTTTTTTTTACCTTCAGGACAAAAATAGGTAGTGAAAATCTAGCTGAAAATCTTATCCACATGGTTGAATCTGGGAAATTTTCAGCCTTTTACTTTCACTGCAAAAACCATTCAATTTACGACGCTTGATTTCTTTCTTTTCAGGCATTGCAGTGGCAGCCGTGGTACTCTCAATTTCTGATTTGGTGCAGTGGCAGTCCAAAATACTTATTGGGGTTCTTGTACTTGAGCTTGACACCGTATCTACAATTGATTCGCCCATTTCGTTAATCACCATCTCTAGCATTTCATTAAAGCATTTTAACAGGTTCTCCTGTCAAATTATTAGATTCATTCATTAATGTAAAAGTAAAAAAGAAATGAACAAAACATCTACAGTAAAACTAAATACTAGTACTAGTTGCTTACTTTATTCACATATTCACAAGACAAAATTGAGGTTTCGAATGATGGAAACTGCAATGGGAATAGCTCATGAGATGCCAGAAGAAGAGATGATGCTGCAATTGTGGATGGTTTGAACTCTAACAGATTGATTTCTGAAACAAAAACAGAGTTTTCCCGTAAGGGTTTAAGCTGATTCCTTATAAAGACATGAGGGAAATTATTTATGTTTCTGTAATTCTGTTTAATTACCATTACGAGCTTGGAAGATTATATTTGTAGCTCTATCTTTTAATGCTTGTGTCAAAGGTGGATCTTTTAGTTCGAACAAAGATAAGAAGAAACAGATAAACGAGAAGGGTGTTATTGATCTCATTCGCCAATTCAAGGTATCAAGAATCAGAAGCTCCATTCGTTGGATAGCTGGGGCATCAAAGATGAATCCTTCTTCTCTCTGTTTCATTTGTATTAGTCTTGCATGAGGGTAAAGAAAGTGAAAATTAATTAAAAATAAATGTTTTTACCTGGAAATTAGAGGAACAGAAATGTATTTCCTTCATTTTTGCAGCCAAAGAAATGCAAGCTATCACAAGTAGCCTCAGAACCCACGGATTACCTTGCTACAAACAAAATTCAAGATGTATCAGATTATAAGCTGAAGTTGTTTTAATGCATCAACCAATCCTCTGTTTAGTTACTAAGTAAACAAAAATAAACAAATTGACTCTCTGCATCATATTTCAAGTTTTTTCTGTACTTTCAATCAACTTCTTATCAATCAAAAGTTCCAACCAAGACAGTAAAAGTCCATATATGGTAAAACTCATTAACTATAAAGACAAAGAGAGAATATTTAGCTTGACTACTTACCGGGATTTCTTGCCTGGAGATGAACCGATCCATGTAGTTAACAGCCAGGTATGGGGTGAAGGGATCAAGGTTACAAGAATACTGTGCCTGGCCAACTAAAACAAGTTTACAACAAAATACAAGAAAATAAAAGACAAGAATAGTAAACTATGTAAAAGAAAAAATGAAAGAAAAAAGAACAGTAAACTAAGTTAATATTAGATATGGCAATCCATACCTGCAAAATGAGAGAAATGGCTTCCTGTCGGAAAGAAACATAGAAGTCACTGGTCTTTAAACATTGAAAATAGTTCTGAGAAGGCATGTGATCAGATTCTGAAGAGAAGACAGTTGAAATTGTATCATATTGGTGTTCTTTCAAGCTTGTAAATGGGTCCTCAAGATCAAAGTACTCCATATCAATTCTCTCTTTTGTTTGGTTAATTTTCTGTGTTTTTTTCTTCCTTCCTTGAAAATTTAGCCTTTTATTTATTTATTTTGCTTTTATGTTGGAATTTGTATGTGAAATTGAGAAGAATGAGAAAGAAATAAATGTGAGAGTAAGTTTGCAAAAGAGTGAGAAATAATGATGGAAAAGAGAAGCTTCGCTTTTTGTGCTGAAAAAGAAGCTGTGGAGTCTTCAACTTCACTTCTGAGTCTTCTCAGTCTCAGCAGCTGCCCTATTTAACTTATATGTGTGTTGGTCCCCGCCCCTGCCCCTGCCCTGCCCCGCCCCTGCCCCTGCCCTTGCTCTTTTTCTCCCTTGGAAAAGAAAAAAAAAACAGCAAAGTTGTGGTTACGTTTTGTTGTTTTTAACAGGGACCGTAAAGATTTTGTAGTCTTAACACTGTTGAATAGTTTAATCCAAACTAATCTGGAATAAGGGTTCCATATTTTAAATCAAATGTAAAAGCTTCTACTTTTCTAAAGCTAATGTTGAAGAAATGGATAAAAGTGACCTTCTTCTTGAACATATATTCACCAGGTTATTAGTGACTCCTTCCACTTAAACCCTTTTTTAACTACTTAAGTACATCAAGAAGAAAAATGAAATTGACAAAAAATTAATAGGATCATATACATGTGAACATTCCTAGGGGAAATTGTAACGCTTTCAATTTCATATTAAAATTTTGTGATGATTTATTATGATATATATATTTAAGGCGTTTTTTGTAAAATAAAATCGTGAGATTTTCAAATTAAAACAGATAATATTTTATAAATTAAATGCGGGTTTTCACGTAATCGGAAAGTGAAGATTTAAAACATGTGGAACAAGTATTGTATTTGCTTCTTAAAATTTTGAGAAATGCATGCATTGCAACTAACATTTGACATTTGTGGTTTCTAGTCAAACCCACTTTCATTTCTTTGCACGTATATAGTTTGATAAGTTCTCAGTCAGTCAGTCAGTTTATCATATGTACTTCCATGCTCCCACACCCACTTCCAGTTTCTTAACATCTAGATTAGTAAATTACTGCCCCTTAAAGGCTGAACCCAATCCATGTCTTCTTCAACCACAATTTGAATTTTTCTGCTAAAAATTGTCTGGTTTATTCTAACTATATACCCAGATTTCTATGAAAAAGAAAGAAAAAAAGACCCAAAAGCACATATTTAAGTGCTCCCTGTTGTGCTTGTTGCATTCATTAAAACCAAAATCTCAACATTTCTTGAACAAATAAACGAAGTTATTTTCAATTGAATTAAATGAAATTAAAAAGAGGAGAAAGAAGTGAAGGAAGAATTATAGCAAGGAAGCAAGAGGAGAAAAGTGGTCCCAAGCAGAGCACACAAAGCAGCTAAACGGTAGAGAGAGTTGCGGTATATAATTATATATCCTCTCTTCGTCCCGCGATAAGCGGCGTCGGTCCATTTTTAACTAGTGCCGCATAATCCACCGCTAAATACACTTCTGCAAGTTATTTTAATTTAAAATATATATTTTCTATGTCCTAGACTCGAGGTTTAGTACTTTCTCCAAGTCATTGTTTTATTACGTGGATTGACTTAGGCAGTCCTTTCTTTAAAAAATAAATTACCTTCCATTTCCTTCTAAATATTTAGAAGTTTTCTTTATCGGATTGAGTTTGAAGAAAAATTTTGCTTTGATTTTATCTGTTTAAAATATATTTTAAAAAATTATATTAATATTTAAATATATATTAATTAAATTTATATAAATATATTTTTTATTATTTAAATAATAATTCAAATTAAACCGAATTCAAAAAATTTAAATTATCAAAATTTTTTTACAAACCCGATCCAATAACCCAACCACTAAATAGTCTATCCATATTCTCCGACTTCCCTACCTAATTTATAAGCCACTCGAGCATTTAAGGGTGCAACTTCCTTTTACAGAGAACAAAGATATTATTGCGCCACATTCCTTGACTCAAAACTGTGCAAAGATTACAGAGGTATATAGGAATTAGGATTAATAAATTGATTTGTACTATTTCCTATTTCTTAATCATATATATATATATATATATATATGATTTTGTTAACTAGAGACTTTGTATTATTATATATAATAATATATTTATTTAATTTTTCAATGAATAAAATTATTAATTATTATATTTAATAGAATATTATTATTATAAATAATATATTAATTAACTTTAACTATTATCCTAAGACATCCAATAACAAAACTCGTATAAATATCTTAGATTCAGTCCTTTTGGATTTCAAGTTCATATTTGGATAATTTATACCTTTGTTAACGGATCGTTGCGCGTCACGTGTTGTGATTTGACTAAAGATAAGTGGGTCGATATCCCACGTGATTTTTAATGTGAAAGACGGCGATGTGATAAACAAAACGACTGTCGGGGAAGCCACATGATCATTTGAAGTTATAGGCGATAGGACTCGCCCGACATTTCAAGGTTAGGCAAGCTCTGGCTGGTTGAAGTCCTGACGAGTCCATTCTTGAACCTCTTACCTTGGTCTGATTGTTGAAGGTTCATTAGGCCCAATAGTTGGCCTGGAGGGCCTTGAAGTGTTGATTGGGTTTTAACATTTGACAATTCCAATTTGCTATTTTCATAATGATGTGGTCCAAGATTAAAGATCACAGTTAGAGATGATAATAGATAATAAAAAATTAGATATTAGATATTATTTTATTTGATTTTTGTAGATTTAGATATTGTGAATTCGGATTTTAAAATTACTATTCGTAGCGGATTCGGATAAAAACTTTTAAATAATCAATATTTGACTTCGTTATCCAAATTCACTTATACGAATAACGAATTAGGATATCCGAATCCGATATATGTTTATATATTTTATTCTTGTTTAATTTTATATTTTTGCTTTTAAAAAATTGATCTAATGAATTTGGATATCCGATGAATATTACTATCTAAATCGAATGCATATTCGAATAATAAATATATACGGATATCATGTAAATTAAGCATATTCGAATTTGAATATTTTAAAAATTGCAAACTATCCGATTTCTATATAGGACGAAATATAAAATCGGGTTCTTCTTTTCTTCGTCCTCTTCAGAGTAAGGAGACAGGATTAAAACAATTAATCCAGTATGAATTTTTTTGCTAAATAGTACTATGTTTTGTCATTAGTTTCATACTAAACATATATGCATGCTTTTATATTATTTAAGATAAAGATAGATTTTCTTTTCATGGTCAATTTTACTACTCATATCTGAACCTTTCTTTATCGCATAATAACGGTAGGGACGGTTCATCACATGAGTAATAGCAAAGCAAGCCACAGGCTAACGGCTTAGGCCTTAGGCCGCAATTCCGTCTGAGCCCCCCGTCGTATTGGAGAACGAAGATGGTTTACCTCTCAATTGATGCGGCATCCAATATTGGAAAGAAAAAAAAAGAGTTAACAATATTACCGTACATGGGACTCACGTGTTTGTGATAAATGTCAATTTTGGGTACACTGCTGATAGATAGATGCCACCACTACTTTTCATTGCTAAGAATTTAAGTTTGACAAAGAAGCGATGTGGATCGATACCCTTATCAGGAATTCAGCAAAACGTTGAGAATCCTGTGAAACAAAAGCGATAAGACCCCACCACTGCAACCCCAGTCTCAGATTCTTGGAAATTTCCCATTTCAAAAACAAGTTTACACAAGTTTACATGTGTGATTTATATCATCAATTCAAGAACAAAAGTATTGATAGAATTATACAAAACATGGATGGCTAACTGAGTCAGCAAACAGAGAAGTGGGGCCATTTTTTGTTGGCAAACGATGGAGCTATAATATATACACGATATCATTATCAGCCCAATCACGTTTCAGAACACAACACAGATATGGACAATTAAAGTGGCTTCCGGTCGGTCCCTTGGTATTAAATTTGTTGGAATTGGTTTTATAAAACAAAATTTATACATGCCAATGGCCAATTCCTTTGGAGAAAGAAACAAATTAAGAAGATATAGCCAGCTGCATCACAGAAACCAGATTGTACCCCGAAGAGAGCTTTGAAATATTGGTGTAACATTCTTGAAGTTTTCATAACGTACAAATTGTGTTATAATAATCTTTCTTTTTCATGGCAGGGGGACAGCTTTGAGTTCCATGTCCTTATGTTAGATGAGAGTCTTTTTTTTTTATTTATATTCTTTTACAAATTAACAATATTTGCTTGTATTTTCGCTCACTTTATATATCGTCCTGAGACAAACTAATGTTTCATGGCCTAGTTATCATTAATTGTTTCGGACACGAGAAACTTAGAGGGCCATTAAAGCACTTGACAACTTAAAAACAAAGCCAATAAAAATGACTAAATGAGAATATTCATCAACCTCTGATATGAGTATTCTCAATTTATTACAAATAATAAATCCTTTTGCCCAAAAAAAATGAATATTTGATTAAAATCCGTTGTACAAATTTTAAAGTGAAGGAAAGAAGAAAGGACAGTTTTTACCATGACCCAAAATAAGTTGTTCATATATTATTATTATATTTAAAGTTGTCGGGATTGAACTCAAAGTACTAAAATTAAAAATCTAACCTTCTTTTTATCCTTCATTTTTCATTTCTTTTCCTATTTTCATTCTTTTACATATCTTGATCTACTATCTTCGACAACTATCATCTTGCTGATCCATTGATCCCTAACTTTTGTTATTACAGCGAAGTCCCTTGATTATTAGTTTGAATCTTATTCCTCTTTACAAAATTAAGATGTTCCAATTGTCCACAGAATAAGACATAAATGGTTCATATATGCACAAGCATGAATAAAACATTGTCAGGTGTACATGTCAGTTATTATCCCTCCCCTGTAACGTTAAAATGCATACATAATTAATCACAACCATCCATAAAACTTTATGTGGTTGAGATTTTGATATATGTATATGCGATGGCGAGAGTCCTACATTGCATATATCCCC
Organism: Fremontodendron californicum; assembly: GCA_030761205.1. NCBI lineage: Eukaryota > Viridiplantae > Streptophyta > Magnoliopsida > Malvales > Malvaceae > Fremontodendron > Fremontodendron californicum. The sequence goes on from JAULJL010000027.1 coordinate 1,295,606, forward strand.
ATATGCAAACTCGGATCAGATGAGGAAGACAAGGCCAGGCCAGGCCGGCAAAAGGCATTCTTCATATCCGTCACTTTGTCCCTTAGTAATATCCATATATCCCATTCCTTCTGATTCATAATTACATGTAAATATGATTATTAATCTATCTGTATACGTAAAGAAATTGTAAATAAATGAAATGTAAAATAGAAATATCTTTGTGCGTGTGTATATATAAATCTAAAATCTCATTAATTTATACTTTCAAATTCAAATGGAATCTAACATATATGAATGAATTTGGTTTTTCTCTTGAACGTTTATTTATTTATTTATTGTAAAATAATCTCTCTAGAGTCTAGACATGCTAGTGTGATTGTGTGAAAGCAAAGGAAACCATACCTAAAAGCCAACCGAATGCCCTTTATGGGCATTGCCGTTTGTGTGATGGGTAGAAACCGAACTTACCGAAAAATCGGGAAAGCACAACCGGTAGTTCTTTCTCTCCCAATTAACAGGATCTGTAAATATGGTACTAAATTGCACAAGATATATATATATATATATACTCCAGCAACACAAATTCAACCAAGGATAATCACAAACAACCAATCACACGAGACACACAATTTTTACGTGGAAAACCCCTTTAAATCAAAGGGTAAAAACCACGGGACTTAAGAGTCCAGTCAAAATCTCCACTATAATGAGAGTGTGTTTACAATATCACAATAATTCAGCTAACACAATGAGTACACAACTCTAACTTAGCTATCAACAAGTGCTATTAAAATCAAAGAGAAAAAGTTGAGAAATCACCCCAAAAACGTGACTACTATTCGGACACAAAACAGTACTTTATAGTGTTCAGATGGAAATTCTCACCGTACACAATCAGCATCTACGTATCCTATAGCCACTGCCAGAAAATCAAGAAGATCGGACCACGGATGAACCTCCGATCGACGACTTGATCAGAACTGTGCAACTCACTCTTTCTCCTTCTCTGCCGCCACTCTCCCTTTTTCTTATTTCTTTTTGTTTCTGACTCTCTTCTAGCCTAAACACAAAAGCCCCCTCAATTAAAAGGGCTAAAGGCAGAAAAGGTATTTCCTCCACATAGGAGGGACCCATGCCCAACAAATCTCCCCCTCCCGACTATGTGGAGGTGTTCGCCATCCCGGCGATCAAACAACATATTTCAAACTTTTCTCTTGGTAAGGCTTTAGTCAACATATCAGCGCCATTATCATCAGTATGAATTTTCTCAAGTTCTAACAATTTAGCATCGAGAACATCTCGTATCCAATGATACCTTACATCGATATGTTTAGACCTAGCATGAAAGGTTGAATTCTTACCAAGATGAATAGCGCTTTGGCTATCACAAAATAAAACATACCTCTCTTGGGTAAAGCCAAGTTCTTGCATAAATCTCTTCATCCAAAGCAACTCCTTGCACGCTTCGGTCACTGCAATGAACTCTGACTCAGTAGTGGACAATGCAACACATTTTTGCAATCTGGATTGCCAAGCCACAGCTCCCCCTGCAGAAGTAATTAAGTAACCCGAAGTGGACTTTCTGGAGTCAATGTCTCCAGCCATATCAGAATCTGTATAACCAACTAGAACAGGTTTCTCATTGCCGAAGCAAAGTTTCAAGTTGGAAGTACCCCGAAGATATCTCATAATCCACTTCACTGCATTCCAATGCTCTCTGCCTGGATTAGAAAGAAACCGACTGACGGTGCCAACAGAATGAGCTAAGTCAGGTCTTGTGCATACCATTGCATACATCAAACTACCCACGGCTGAAGCATAAGGAACCTTCTGCATGTCTTCCTTCTCTTCTCTTGTGGAAGGACTCTGCTTGACACTCAATCTAAAGTGTGTAGCAAGAGGAGTGCTCACCACTTTAGCTTTGTCCATACTAAACCTTTGAAGTACTTTTTCAATGTACTTCTCTTGTGATAACCACAATTTCTTGGCATTTCTATCACGTGTGATCCTTATGCCAAGAATTTGCTTTGCTGGCCCCAAGTCCTTCATCGCAAAGGATTTACTCAACTCTTGCTTCAACATATTAATCTTAGAAGCATTACGACCAACAATAAGCATATCATCAACATAGAGCAACAAAATAATAAAATCATCACCAGAGAATTTCTTGACAAAAACACAATGATCAAAAGTAGTCTTCTTGTAGCCATGCTCCCCCATAACAGACTCAAACTTCTTGTACCATTGCCTCGGAGCTTGCTTCAAACCATACAAGCTCTTCTTTAATTTGCACACATAGTCCTCTTTTACTTGTGCAATGAAACCCTCTGGTTGCTCCATGTAAAGCTCTTCTTCTAAATCACCATGAAGAAAAGCAGTTTTCACATCCATTTGCTCGACTTCCAAGTCATAATAGGATGCCAAACTCAATATAGATCTGATAGAGGATATTTTTACAACTGGAGAGAATATTTCCTCAAAATCAATCCCCTTTTTCTGACTGAAACCCTTGACGACCAATCTAGCTTTGTATCGTGGAGTTGAAGAATTCTCTTCTTGCTTCAACCTGTAAACCCACCGATTTTTCAAAGCTCTTTTACCCTTAGGCAATTTCACCAGCTCAAACGTATGGTTGTCATGTAAAGATTTAAGCTCATCTTTCATAGCATCAACCCACTGACCTTTGCATTCACTCTCCATAGCCTCTTCATAACATTCCGGTTCTTCCCCATCAGTTAAAAGAACATACTGATCAGAAGAATACCTTACAGAAGGCTGTCGATCTCTAGTAGACCTCCGAAGTGGAACTGTTGGTGGAGATATATGTCCTTGGTGTTGATCATTCACAACACTATCCATGGGAGCATCAAAATCACCCATACCCTGCTGGTCATCATGGACATCTTCTTGCATGCCATCTTCAACTGGATTTGGCGGAGGGGTTAGAGGAATTGGATCCATGGCGGTCAAGTTATCACTATTCTGTGGATCGGTTTTCTCCGCCTTGTCAATGTCATCAATGGTCTGATCCTCAATGAAAACAACATCTCTGCTTCTAACAAGCTTCTTTTCAACTGGGTCATATAACCTGTACCCAAATTCATCTTGACCATAACCAACAAAGATACATTGACGAGTCTTGGCATCTAACTTTGACCTCTCATCCTTTGGAACATGTACAAAAGCCTTGCAACCGAACACACGCAGGTGATCATATGACATATCCTTACCAAACCAAACTTTGTCTGGAACATCACCTTGCAAAGGAACACTTGGAGACAAATTAATCACATGTGCCACTGTATACAAAGCTTCACCCCAAAAAGATCTAGGTAACTTTGCATCTGAAAGCAAACATCTGACTCTCTCAATCAATGTTCTGTTCATTCTTTCGGCTAAGCCATTCAACTGTGATGTCTTAGGAGGTGTCTTTTGATGTCTGATTCCCTGTGCACGACAATAATCATCAAATGGTCCACTATATTCGCCGCCGTTATCAGAACGGATGCACTTCAACTTCTTCCCAGTTTGCCTTTCAACTGAAGCCTGAAACTGTTTGAACACATCAAGCACTTGGTCTTTTGTTTTCAAAGTATAGACCCAAAGTTTTCTTGAATGGTCATCAATAAAAGTCACGAAATAAAGTGCACCACCATACGACCTTACTTTCAAAGGACCACAAACATCGGAATGTACCAACTCTAGCAAATCTGATTTTCTTGAAGGAGGATGACTCTTAAATGAAACTCTTCTTTGTTTTCCAGCCAAACAATGAGCACAATTCTTCAGTGTAGCATTCTTCAACCCAGAAAGTTGATTCTTCTTGGCCAGACAATTAAGCCCCTTTTCACTCATGTGACTAAGCCGTTTATGCCATAGCACAGTTGAATTATCATTTTCCGTCACATTAACAATGCCTCTGGAAATTGAAGACTGCATCAAATATAAATTTGAACACTTCTTTCCTCGAGCCACAACGAATGAGCCTCTAGTCAATTTCCACTGACCATCACTGAAGGTGTTACAAAATCCCTCATCATCTAGCTTTCCCGCTGAAATCAAATTCAAACGAATATCCGGTGCATGTCTGACATTTTTTAGCGTCAACTTTGTTCCATTGTTAGTTTCCAAACAGACATCTCCCATGCCAACAACATGTGCTAAGCCATCATTACCCATCTTCAATACCCCAAAATTACCAGGCGTATAAGATGTGAAGAATTCCTTCCTAGACGTGACATGAAGTGAAGCACCAGTGTCTATTACCTAACTTGTCTCGCCGCATGCTAAGTTGATCACATTCTCATCACAAGTAACCAACAGATCATCAGAGGTAGCAGTAGTAACACGATCATTCTTTCCATGATCCCTTTTCTCTTGTTTATCACTACCACCTTTGTTCTCTTTCCTCCACTTGTAGCAATATTTCTTGATATGGCCCATTTTGCCACAATGATGGCACTCAACATTTTTAAATCTTGATCTTGACTTGCTTCGGCTTTTATCTCTACCCGTTTCATTTTTGCTCCTACTTCTCCCCATATTATCCGTAACTAGAACCTCAGACTGTGATGAAGAACCCTGAGACTTTCTTCTCACTTCTTCATTCAAAACACCATTCTTGGCAAGTTCCAAAGTTACTACACCATTAGGAGCAGAATTAATAAGTGAAACCCGAAATGTTTCCCAAGAATCCGGTAGAGTAGCAAGCAACCAAAGCCCTACTACTTCATCCTCAAATTTGATGCCCATACCAATTAACTGATTCATAACTCCTTGAAACTCATTCAAGTGATCAGCCACAGTTGTTCCTTCTTTATATTTCAGTTCCATCATCTTTTTAAGCATGAACAACTTGTTATTGCCAGACTTTAAAGCATACAAGTTTTCAAGCTTGCTCCACAATGTGCGTGCATGTGTCTCTTGATCAATGTGATTGTAAACATTTTCCTCAACAAATTGGCGAATAAAAGCACACACCTGCTGATGCTCAAATTCCCATTCCTCATCACTTTTAGATTCGGGTTTTTGAGTAGCAAAAACAGGAAGATGCAAAGACTTCACAAATAACAGGTCTTTCATTTTATTCTGCCACAATTGATAATTTGTGCCATTCAAAACAATCATTCTACTTGTGCCAGCCTCCATAATTACACAACAACACAATCAAAGTTCTGATACCAGTGTGATGGGCAGAAACCGAACTTACAGAAAAATCGGGAAAGCATAACCGGTAGTTCTTTCTCTCCCAATTAACAGGATCTGTAAATATGGTACTAAATTGCACAAGATATATATATATATACTCCAGCAACACAAATTCAACCAAGGATAATCACAAACAACCAATCACACGAGACACACAATTTTTACGTGGAAAACCCCTTTAAATCAAAGGGTAAAAACCACGGGACTTAAGAGTCCAGTCAAAATCTCCACTATAATGAGAGTGTGTTTACAATATCACAATAATTCAGCTAACACAATGAGTACACAACTCTAACTTAGCTATCAACAAGTGATATTAAAATCAAAGAGAGAAAGTTGAGAAATCACCCCAAAAACGTGACTACTATTCGGACACAAAACAGTACTTTATAGTGTTCAGATGGAAATTCTCACCGTACACAATCAGCATCTACGTATCCTATAGCCACTGCCAGAAAATCAAGAAGATCGGACCACGGATGAACCTCCGATCGACGACTTGATCAGAACTGTGCAACTCACTCTTTCTTCTTCTCTGCCGCCACTCTCCCTTTTTCTTATTTCTTTTTGTTTCTGACTCTCTTCTAGCCTAAACACAAAAGCCCCCTCAATTAAAAGGGCTAAAGGCAGAAAAGGTATTTCCTCCACATAGGAGGGACCCATGCCCAACAGTATATGCGATGGCGAGAGTCCTACATTGCATATATCCCCATATGCAAACTCGGATCAGATGAGGAAGACAAGGCCAGGCCAGGCCGGCAAAAGGCATTCTTCATATCCGTCACTTTGTCCCTTAGTAATATCCATATATCCCATTCCTTCTGATTCATAATTACATGTAAATATGATTATTAATCTATCTGTATACGTAAAGAAATTGTAAATAAATGAAATGTAAAATAGAAATATCTTTGTGCGTGTGTATATATAAATCTAAAATCTCATTAATTTATACTTTCAAATTCAAATGGAATCTAACATATATGAATGAATTTGGTTTTTCTCTTGAACGTTTATTTATTTATTTATTGTAAAATAATCTCTCTAGAGTCTAGACATGCTAGTGTGATTGTGTGAAAGCAAAGGAAACCATACCTAAAAGCCAACCGAATGCCCTTTATGGGCATTGCCGTTTATCGAGGCAGACCCTTCAGCCTTTACTTTTTCCAGTCATCAAATACCCATTGCAGTACTATATATAGTCAAACCATTTGAACCAACTCTTTCTCATAAGTCATAATAATAAGATGGAGACATACATACAATCGTCGTCAGCATTACACCACCCTATGGCAATTAGGTAAACAATCATTAGTTTCTCCATTGCCAAAAAACAAGCATGAAATCATAACTTTTTGCGTACTTTCCATTCACATTAGCATTCTTTGTTATTATGGATACAAAATTAAGATTCTTAAACATTGTTGTTTAATGATTTTTTTTTTTTTTAAGTATTTGTATTGGATACACATCTAATATATATATATATATGGACATAAAAATATGATCCTCTAAATCCAAATAATATAAAAATGCTTCGAAAAAATTAAATATACTCATATCGAATACATATTTATATTCAATAATCATCCTAAATTCGAGTAACATAGCATTCTTTGTTATTATGGATACAAAATTAAGATTCTTAAACATTCTTTGTTGATTAATGATGTTCTTAGTAGGATTACGGATTACCAATTCCTTTATAACAAAATAAAAATAAAAATAAATGTTTATCTTCATTTTGGTGCATGGGACTTATCTTCTTTTGTTCTTAGCCGTTCCAATTGCAACATCCTTAATTTGTTATCAAATTTAGTTATCAGTTTAAGTAATGTTTATCAGTGTTTTTATCTTTAACTTATTATCTCTTTGGCTCTATTAGATTTTTTCTCAGTAATAAAAATCCAGGAACGAATAAGCTGTTTTAACCCCCAGAGCAGAACAAGATAGTATTAATTCTGAAAGTTTCACTAATTGCATTTGAGATTAACACCAACAAAGACTTACCGACGAGATTCGAACCCAAACATTTCATAGCACTAAATTTGCTAGCTATTTCCCTCTCTTGTCCATCGTATGAATTTATTGAAGATTATCATCTTTTAGTTCCAGGGGAAGGGGGACGTTATAGGAAGAGGGAGAACTTGGGCTTGAACATGACAGTATTCGATGAGCAAATCTTTTTGATACTCGGATGAAATTGAAAGGCTAGCTATAAATCCAAACCCACTTGTCTTTGTCTGGACTTTGGAAGGTCGAAAACGGCTAGCCCAAAAAGCTTAGAGCTGGTGCTGGTCCTTCCAAGTTCGACCACATGTTTATTGGTCTAATTTGGCTACTAAAACCCCGTTGGGTGACTCTTAGTGCAATGGAAAGTCACTCGTGCTGTGTGATAGGGGTCCATTTCAGAACTTCCTGTGCAGTGCTTGTCTTATTTCTTCAAACAATCTGCAATTCCTCTCCTTTCAGGTGGAGTAGATGACAGCACTCCAAGCTAATCCGTGCACCTCTTGCTGGACTATCATTTCCTTTGCAAAAGAAAGAGTAGCAAAGCTGCGTAACCTTCTTAATGGCCTTCTGGGGAAGAACAAATTGGCTGCACCAAAAGTTCTGCATGCTGAAAAGTACTTACTGAATGAGTTGTAGCCTCCCAGCAAAAGACAAATGCCTGAAAGTGGAATCTCCAAATATCTCACTGGAAGTTGACCAAGCTGAAAACCAATAGAAGACTGGATATTTGTGAGAACAGTATAGAACAATTTACTTTGGAGCTATTAAGCTGAAGTTCAGAAAGCTGATAAAAAGTCTTCAAAATTGAACATATGTACATGATAGATTCATTAGTGCCCTTAGAAAGAAAAAAATGAGCAAATCGTTTTCATTCATATATACTTTTCTACTTGAAAAATACCCATTTTCATTACCACCACAAAGTAATTCACATCACCCTTAACTTTTTACGTGCTGCCATTTTCAGATTGCATTTATTTAGATGAGTAGTCATTTCATTGAGAAAAAGAAAACTATGTGTCCGTTTCTGTTTTGACAAAAACTTGCTGCAATAGTTATTTACTTTTCAGTTTTTGTTTTCTTTCTCTGTACTTGTTATAGCAAACCCTTTTGTCATCCTAACATTTCCAGAGTTTTAACTTTGATATCCCATTTTATAGGATTAGGAAGTAGCCATGACTGTTGCTGATGGAGGAGATTTGCCAGCAAGGATTGAGGGTTTTGCTTTCTGTTTTGTGTTTTTCTTTTTCAGAGTTAGTATCAGGGGAGGATTCCTATTGATTTAACCACATATAATATTCACTCAGTTTGCTGTGAAAATGAACCAGGGAAAATTTAGTGCCATGGTGGTTTGTTGGATTCTTGGACTTGGATCTCTTGTCTCTTGGAATAGCATGCTCACAAATCACACTCCATACAATAAATCTTATAATTTTTGCATAAATGTGAGCCTACCCACGTGTCCAGCTATTTTTTAGTGGGCTCTATTTTTTTTAGTTGGTGAGAAGAGAAAAAAATAAGGAAAAAAACAAGTAAGAAGGAAGGAGACAAAAATGAAAAAAATTTGTGTATTCATGTTTTTTTTTTTTTTTTTTAAAGTATTATAAATTTACATAAATTTTTATATGTTAATAATTCGTTTTATGTATATTTTTAAACGCTCGTGTATCCGTATCGTATTTGTTTTATTTTTCTTATTTTGTGTTCGTGATGTGTTCGTGTTCGTTTTTTTTTTCAAAGTATTATAAATTTATATAAAATTTTACACGTTAATAATTCGTTTTACGTATATTTTTACACGTTCGTATATTCATATCGTATTCATGTTATTTTAGTATTGTGTTTTTTTTTTTTTTTTTGTGTTCGTGTTTATGTTATTTTTCGTGTTATGTTTTACTTATTTTTTCCTAAGTTATGTTCGTGTCGTGTTTCAATTCATCTAATATTTTACATAGTTTTTCATTGTGATTCAATTTAGAGAAAAAAATATGTGTTCGTGTCGTATCATAATTCATGACATATTTTGCATGATTTGTCATAGTGATTCGATTTAGAGAAAAATTTGTGTGTTCCTGACGTGTTCGTGTTTTTTTTCAAAGTATTATAAATTTATATAAATTTTTACACGTTAATAATTTATATAAAGTACTATAAATTTATATAATTTTTTACACGTTTATAATTCAATTTATGTATATTTTTACATGTTCGTGTATTCTTATCGAATTTTTCGTGTTGTGTTTTAATTATTTTTTCTATGTTGTGTTCGTGTCGTGTCTCAATTCATTTTATATTTTACATAGTTTGTCATTGTGATTCAATTTAAGAAAAAATTTGTTTCACTTAGATTTATCTTTTAAGCTGACTTTATAAATTGTTTATAATTTTAAATTGTTATGACAATTCTCTTTTGCTATTTTATAAAATATTAATTTATTTTTTTTGTTTGATTGTTAATTTTCGTTTTTAGAAATATTATGATCGTATATTTAACATTTGATTTTCGCGGCATCGCGGGGTCTAATCTAGTTGGAGATTATTATTACATTTTGTTCCCGGTATTTAACCTACTCTTAACTTTCTGTTTCATGTTGAAGCTAGAAATCACTGTTGTATCCTTTTATTTTACATCAAGCATTTTGCTCTTTAGCAATATTAATCCGAATTTGCTGTCCCAATTTACTGCCTGACTTGAATTAAGAGTAGAACTTTAAAGTTCAAATAAGAATTTTTTTAGTTAGTCTAATGATGTTTTCCTTTACATTTGAAGAATTACCATCCTTCAAGGGTGCTTACCCTCGTTTATCAACCTTTTGCACTTGGAACAATGGCGATACTGGCATACAACGAATCAAAGATTGATACCAGACGGCGGAACATAATTGGATACTTGCTTTTCTTTGCAAGCACTTTCATGCTCATAGTGGTAGTAACTAGTAACTGCTCCTATGTTTTGTACATTGTGCTTGATTTTCCATGTAGTAATACATACTCCATCCACTTGATTAATTCTCCCTCTGCTGGTTCAAAATTACCTATATTTTTGCCATCACATTTTTGACAGTTGGATTTAGCCACATCAGGGAGAGGAGGAATTGGACCTTTCATTGGCATATGTGCAATTGTTGCTTCTTTTGGAGTTGCAGATGCCCATGTTCAAGGCGGAATGGTTGGAGATTTATCTTTCATGCTCCCTGAATTTATCCAGGTCGGTTTTCTTTGACTTCTTTAATACTTTATGGCAACTTCTCACTTTTATTCTAAGGTTTTCAGCAGTTGATTTAATCCTTAGATTAGTTGGTTTTATGATTCTGTCCTTCCTTGCTGGTTTGGCTGCATCTGGGGCCTTAACTTCTGCTTTGAGGCTCATCACAAAATGAAGGATTTTCAGTTTTTATTGAAAAAATATATATTTCTTTTCTTTTTTGCGGTGTTGTTTCTAGCTATTTCTACATTCTTGGAGTTTCTTTGCGTCCTGCTGTATGCATTTTTCTTCCCCAAATTGCCAATAGTGAAGTACTTCCGCTCAAAGGCAGCCTTAGAAGGATCAAAAACTGTTAAAGCTGATCTTGCAGCAGCAGGAATCCAAACAAAAGAAGACCAAGGAGTACTGCAACCTTCTTTTAGCATAATATTTGTCAGACTTTTTTAACATTCCATAAACTAATAGATTTTGGCATTTCCACAGCATGAAGACAGTGCTCAACAGAATGAGAGGCTGAGCAACAAACAATTATTCTTTCAGGATATAGATTACGCGCTTGACCTTTTTCTGATATACGTTTTAACATTGTCATTTTTCCCTGGGTTCATATATGAAAACACTGGTGAACACAAGTTGGGTTCATGGTTAGTATTCATTCATATTAGAAATTTTTTTTTTTCTTTTTATGGTATTTGAAGATTTATCTGCTTTGGGTTTCTACTTTCTATATCATGACATTTTCTATTTGGAAAAATGTTCCAATGCCCCATTGAACTGAGTCTTGACTATAAGATACCCATCATTACATATAATATGTGCACAATTTTATCTACTTGGAGTATTTATCCAAGTAATTGAATACTTGTAAGCCCTTAAAGGCATTAGACTATCAAGGAAAAACTTCCCCTATGTTCACATAGTATTTTTGTCTTCCTGGGAAATTGCTTTGTAAGTTGAAGATCCTTATGATTGGTATTTTCAGGTATCATCTTTTGCTGATAGCAGCTTACAATGTGTGGGATCTGATATCAAGATATCTTCCCCTAGTGAAATTCCTGAAGATAGAGTCCAGGAAGGGCCTTATGATTGCAATACTTTCTCGTTTCTTACTGATCCCTGCTTTCTACTTCACTGCCAAGTATGGTGATAAGGGATGGATGATACTGCTTACTTACAGTCTGTGTCCTTACAGCAGCACCTAAAGGTTACAAGGTCAGTGTTAGCATAGTCATTTGCAGTAAATCTTTTTTTCCTTTTATTTGGATAAAATTTGCTGCAAATTTTAGCAGTCTCAGTAATTTCTAATGAAATTTCATCCTCTTTATTTTGGCAGGGACCTGAGCAAAATGCCTTAGGTAATCTACTAGTATTATGTTTACTAGCTGGCATATTTGCAGGGGTTACTTTGGACTGGTTGTGGTTCATTGGTAAAAAGAATTAATGTCTTCTAAAGATCCAAGTCTATCTTGTTATATGATGAAGGAAGTTGCTCTTTAACAAGTGCAGAAGTGTTCAAGCTTTGATTTAAGGGATGAAATTTTAGATTATCTTTACTTTGTGAGAATTATTGGGCTAAAAAGGCCAATCTTTGTAAATCATCATTTCAGTGTTTCTTACACATACATGATCCTTCTATACTCCATACCCTTTTTATCATAGCCGAAGTGACCAAGAAACTCAAGCTTTCTTTATGCTTAAACCTAATTCAGATAACTATATGTTTGCTGTTAGTTCTATTCAATAAAAGGTTGATTCCAAATTTAACTTCAGAAAATAAATCAAAATTCCTCCCTTTTCCCAATAATATTGTTTTTTTTTTTTTTAAAACAAAAGAGGTCGCTGCTTGGGAATTGGGAAGGGAGGCAGATGCTGGGATTCAGACTCTAGAACTGTTAGATACCACCTCTTAAGAGTGACTGCATGAACAAACTGAATTAAAACTCGGGATATTGTTTTCTTTTTAGTTCCAAAAGTTATATTGTAGACCGTGGGAATGTCCCCACAACTCATGATATAATCATACAATAATATATATATATATTCTCTATTTTCTTTTCACCATCAGGATACTAGGGGAGAATAAGAGGACTCAGACCTGCCTGCAGTACTCTCTAAGGAAAATAATTAGATCATAAGTAGCAAATAAATGCATTCCATTCAAGTCAACTAAATTAAGTAAAGCCCTTCCACACCATCCTTTGTACTTTAACCCCATTTCAATTGGAAAGTACCCCCAAAAATAGTTAAAATTCAGTTTTTCTTTGGATGGGAGCAGTTAATCTTACAGTTATAGCTTGATGGTAGCCATTTTGTGCTGCAGCATTTCCATCTTTCTTCTCATGCAAGTACTCAATCAAGCACGCAGGCAAATTTCTTAAGAATCCAATTAATAGAAGATGCTTGAAAGTTGTTGAAGAAATCTCTCTAGCCATTTTAATCATATGAATATCAAAATGTTGCCTTCTTGCTCTAAAATTCTGAATGTTCCTTGCTTTATCTCTACTCCAACTTTTATAATCCAATGCCAAATGGAAGGAAACAAACTTCCATGAGCAATAACACCTCTGGTTTTTCTTCATCTTTCTTATTAGTTCTCTGAAGATTTCTCCTGGTTTTTAATTGTCGATTTCAATGTTGATTTTTCATAAACTTCAACAGGTAGTTTGAATAGATTTTTTTAAGAAGGAATGTTAGGAAAATGATGTTGGCCTTGAGCAATATTTTTAGATGTCAAAGATTAATACAAAACCCAGTTCGATTGTTGCTTAGGAATTGGCACAAAGAACCTATTCCAGTGGCATGGAAAAAAACCTGAAATTGGATGGACTAAATTAAACTATGATGGATCTTGCAAAGCTAGAGGAAAAGCTAGCATTGGAGGGGTCTTCAGGAACCACAAGGCCGAACTCTTACTTGGTTATGCTGAATCCATAGGAAGAACAACTAGCACTATTGCAGAACTAGCTGCATTACAAAGAGGCCTTGAGTTGGTATTGGAAAATGGTTGGACTGATGTATGGCTTGAAGGTGATGACAAGACATTGGTCGATATCATTGTCCAGAGGAGGCAGGTTAAATGTGCAGAATTACAAAGACATGTTAGTCACATAAACTTGATCAAATCGGAGCTAAACAATTGTATTATGACTCATATCTATAGGGAAGGCAATAGAGCTGCTGATAAATTGGCTCAAATTGGACATCAGCTGGAGAAACCTCAAATTTGGTGGCACATTCCTCCAAATGAAGTTCTACGTATTAATTGTGGATGAAGACGCCGAGGGTAAGATCATTCTTTGCAGAAGATAAGCAGATTTTATTGTAAATGTATACATGTAATTATTTTTTTTTATTCATCTGCTAGACTGCTATTTTTCTTCTTCTTGTCTGATATGCTTAATCTAGGCATATTGATCTCCTTTTACACATGTAACTACACTGTATTCTAATGAAGAAACCCTTGCACATTTCGCATTATTCACATATTGGCAGGATTTTTAATTAAAATTCAAGTTAATAAATTGCTGCTGATACCCTGCAAAATCAAAAGCAGGTGTTAACGTCAAAGTATAAACACATTATTTATGAGAAATATAGGCTTCCCTCCTTTATGGAAGATTGAAACGCCCTTTTATTAAAGGAAGTAAAAGCCGGTCGATGGAGGTTTGTTATCAATAGAAAATTATCAAAGTTCTAACATTTGATTGATTACCTACCAATCAAGTGGTCCCTGCCTGGAGGCTGGAGGTTGTGATAACGAATTTCTGACTAATCCTACACAGTTTTACATACTATATATGAAAGAAAATTATGGTAAACCAGACATAAATGAATTGGATAGTTGGATGTTGGGGGTTAAATGCAGTACAAGATTCAAGTACAATTAGTAGAGCCTGAAGTCTCTCAATCGAAGCAACTTCATTCAGAGGCCCAGAAAAGAAGGGGAATTAAATATTTTGCCAACATGTCGAGGGGAGACGCTGCAGTGTCCAATTTGGCAAGTAATATGGCAGTACGAATCAAATTCAAAGTTACATGTACTGCAACTCGCATGTGCAAGTTGCTTGGATCTATTGCTATTGCAGCTGAAACAAACATTTGGAGATTCCCAGATGGAAGAAACATCATTGAGTGCAGCGTTGATGAATTTTTTCACTTTATGCCCCGTTAGCATCCCATCTTAATTTCTGAGATGAATTCGCCAGCGCTGCACTCAATCATGTTTTTTGCTCTTACTGGAACAAGGCCATCAAGAATCAAGGGAATATAAATGTTACAGGTTTTGTCTCTCTTTGTTGGTTACCCTTTTTCTCCAGTATTTTGGAAATTAATATCTTAAAAGCAATTCTTTAGTTCTTGATGAAAATTGAAAAATCAATTAGTTTTTCTATGTACATTTGACTAATCGAATCAGCCAATCTTTTGACAACTAAAATCATATCCCCAAACAGCAGGAGCACCATTTCATTTTCTAGACGAGCATAATTTCCAGGTTAACAAATCCTGCTATGTTCTCATGCTGTTCCAGATCAAAAACAGATGCCAACTAGTCTGATGATGACTACCCCAATACCAATAATTCGTGTTAAAAGCAAAGCAGCAGGCAACATTGAAACCAGAGATAAATGGGCCCTGCAGTGCTACAAAGTCTTTTCTCTTTGGTCTATTGAGTATTTCGAGAAACGGATAAGTTTCATGGTTCCACAAAATTTGCATAGATATTGCACTACTTTATGTCAGCATGATATATATAAGAGTAACAGTTACCTGCACTATTCCCCCCATTCAAACGAGTATATACAACTTGTTTCTCACCAAGAGATTGATTGTCCAGTAAATCATGATCAAAACCATGAAAACAGTACTATAGTAGCAAGTGTATAGGATTGGAATAATAATGCTGGAAATTTAAATGAGATTTTGCAAATGGATGGGTGGTTTCTGCTTCGTGACTTGATACAGAATGAGATTTGATGGTATAAATTGAATGAACAGAGAAACTTCTCTGATTAGATGATTGATAGTGTAACCATTTTGTTTACTAAAAAAACTGGGACTTCCAAATAAACAACAAATACTTTTGGCGTTTCATAACTGTAATAAATCTGTGCATTAAATAAATTGTCAGTTTTTACTTGTAACGACAGCTGATACAGTAGTGCTTTCAATGTAAGTCAGGGTCGCTAGTTATCTAATCTGATAATGTCATAGTGCCTCTATCTTGGCATGATCCATGTAAAAACACCAAAATGCAAAATCTGCAGCAGCATTTTTCTCTAACAAATCTAAATGATTCAATATCAGACATATTTCTGCATCATATGATAAAAAAAACCATGATCAATCTCTTTTGCATGAAATCTGTATATTTCAGTTGCAAAATTTACTCAACTGCTTACTGCAATTGGCAATTGCCATTCAAGTAAAACGATCAAATTATCATATGATTAACTGGTGCATACTAAAATTCAATAACATTCGTGTTGCTGCTGATATGATTTCACTCAAATAATCCCAGCATCGATTGAGATTTTCAGCCCACCTGCCAAAGCAATGTTCAATGTTCAAACACCCCCAAAAGAATTAAAAAAAAAAAAGAGGGAAAATTCCAAAGAAAATCCCAATAAGAAGCTAAAAGAGACGTTTCCGTAAAAGCATCTGTTATAAATATATCTCTCAACCCTTTACAGTCAAAACTCAAAAAATGCATTTTTCGAGAAAAACCCAAAGAGTCCCCCTTAATTGTCTCAAACTGTCGAGCTCCCGATCAAAGCTTCCTCTCGGTGCACCATTTGGAAAGTTTCCAGGACCAAACTGGACTCCATCTTTCCTCAAAATTACCATATCTGCCACTTTCCCTTCACTCTACTACTCCCAATAAACCCCTACTCTCAACTCCTCTAACCCTTCCAAAAAACCGCTCTCTCCTCTTTCTACTCTAAACCCAATCCCTCTTCCCTGTTTTCTCGAGAATAGCATTTATTTTCCCGGATTTTTTTTTTAATTTTTCCTGGAAAATCAGCCAAACAGAGGAATGGAGGAAGAAGGTGCTATACCGGACCATCTCCGGTGCAATCGAACCGACGGGAGACAATGGCGGTGCCGGCGACGGGTAATGGAAGGCAAAAAGCTGTGCGAACTTCACCATATCCAAGGCCGTCATCGACAAAAGAAGCAGAAAGTACCAGAATCCCTCAAAATGCAGAGGAAAAAGAAGAAAAAGAAGGCTTTTGAGAAGAACAAGCTCGAAATTAGGGCAAAGTTGCTGAAATTAGCAAGGCCAATGAAGCGAAAGCGAATGATCGGAGGGGAATCTGAGGCGTTAGACGAAGCTGTTCGTAAGATGAAACTGAAAAGAGGAGATTTGCCATTGGAGCTTATAAGAATGGTTTTGAAAAGAGAAGTTGAGAAGAAGAAAAGGAAGGAAAGTGATTGTAGTGATTTTGATGAAGAAGAAGAAAAAGGTGATATGATGAGAGAATTGCCTAATGGGTTAATGGCTATTTCTTCTTCAAGTCCACATTTTGATAATGCAGGTTCATGTTCCGGTTCCGGTTCTGGTTCCGGTTCTGTTTCAGGTTCTTGTTTTAATGTTAAAGTAGGAGAAAATGAAACTAATACTGTTGCAATTACCAGAAGGCGTTTTCGGTCTAAGAACATTGAGCCATTGCCTGTTGGTACATTGCAGGTATTTATTTGGTTTTGGTTTGTGTTTTTTTTTTTGGTTGAATTGTGGGTTAGTTTTTTTTTCTTAATGAAGGTTGTGCCGTATAAGAAGAATGTGGCGAATTTGAGGAGAGGGAGAAGAATAAGGTGCCATTGGTGTAGAAAGGGCGGTGTTCCTAGTTTGATCAAGTGTTCGAGTTGTAGACAGCAGTTCTTTTGCTTGGATTGCATAAAAGAACAGTGGGTGATCTTTTCTTTTTTGGTTTTGACGTTTTGTTTGAATTGAGATTGTAAAGTAGATATATGTTTGCTTATTGACGAAGAAAGCAAATACTTTAATACATGAGTATGAATAGTATATCAAAATGCAATAAATTTAAGGCATAAATACCTGTTTCAGCCACTCTAGAAGTTATTCACCTAGTTTCTCAATTGTTTGTATGGACCTTCCCAAAATAGTGTTTTGGAGAATACTTTCCCAATCTAGCTTGAAATGATGCATTCAAAACGTATTTAGTCTTTGTCCCATCTCTATAGTTTGAATGTAACCTGTAATGTTGGATTTGAACCATTTGGTTGGAGTTAAAACATAGATATGTTGATTAACTCTTTTGATGTTAAATTGCATACAGGTATTTTTTTAAGCGAGAAGAAGTTAAGATAGCTTGTCCAGTATGTCGTGGAACTTGTGGCTGCAAGGCCTGCTCAGTGAGTCAACGTATAGACACTGAATGTAAGGTCTGATGACATCTGAAACGCCTCAATTTTGACATGCTGCTTGCATTTTTCCATGCTGAGATCTGATGTTTTGCCTAATACAAAACACATGTTTCAGGAGTTTCTAAGGGACAAACACAAAGTGGACAAGGTGTTACATTTTCATTATTTGATCTGCATGCTTCTTCCTGTTCTGAAGCAAATAAACCAAGACCAGAGTGTTGAGATTGATGTGGAGGCAAAAATAAAAGGTAATTACAATGATGCTTCTTGAATTTTTTTTATTAAAGTACTCTATTTTAATCAGTTGAAGAGGTTGTGATGTCTTCTTGTGTGTCATAGGAAAAAAACACTGTGATATTCAGGTTCAACCAGCTGAATTTGGTGGCAA
Source organism: Fremontodendron californicum (assembly GCA_030761205.1). Classification (NCBI taxonomy): domain Eukaryota; kingdom Viridiplantae; phylum Streptophyta; class Magnoliopsida; order Malvales; family Malvaceae; genus Fremontodendron; species Fremontodendron californicum. The sequence goes on from JAULJL010000027.1 coordinate 1,313,788, forward strand.
TAAGCAATATTGTTGGTATGCTCTTTGCTGCTTAAAATGTATTCAATAAAATATGTGTAATTTGTTTTTTGTTGCTCTTTGGTGATGATATTACTTCTGGAGCAGCAGTAACTGCAAGACTTTCATTCTGGATTTCCATAGAAGCTGCCCAAAGTGTTCATATAACGTCTGCTTAAGTTGTTGTCGGGATATCTTTCAAGGGAGTTTAGTTGGAAGTATCAAAGAACTTAACTGCAAATGCCCAAATAGAAGGAAAACTTGTTTGCCTGGCATTCACCTTTCAGATAAGAAATCTGTAAGAATCTCTAAGCAAAATTTTGACAGTAGGTATTTTGATTCTTCTGCATCATTGCCTAGTCAGAAAGCTCCTGATAGCAGTGTTCCTATATCATGCCCACCCAGAGAGTTTGGTGGTTGTGGTGATGGCCTTCTTGATCTGAGATGCATTTTGCCGCTAAGTTGGTTCAAAGAGCTGGAAATAAGTGCTGAAGAAATAGTTGGCAGCTATGAATTGCCGGAAGCCTTTGATACTTTTTCATGCTGCTCGCTATGTCCTGGGACAGATTATGAAGCTAAAAGGGTGAAGCAGTTGCAAGAGGCTGCTAGGAGAGAGAATTCAAATGATAACTTCCTATTTTACCCCACTATCATGAACATTCATGGTGATAACCTGGAGCACTTCCAGAAGCATTGGGGTAAAGGCCATCCTGTAATAGTTCGGAATGTGCTTCAGACTACTGCTTTAAGTTGGGATCCAGTATTCTTGTTTTGCTCATATCTTAAGAATAGTGTCGCCAAAGCTGAGAATGAAGAACTAAGTAAAGCTACAGGTTGCTTGGACTGGTTCGAGGTTAGCTTTTTAAATTACATCACATGCCATATCAAATTATACAATTTTTGGAGTTACAGGAAGATAAATTGGTCCTCTTTAGTTCCACACTCCATCTCTCTCTCTAACACACATACAAACACCCATAATCCAAATATAGGGCATTCATGAAAATGCATTTAAACTTCCATGTGCATCTGCTTGATTCTCTGGTATGCCCGCAGGTTATGAGGTTTCTTGCTTGTCAGTCATTATTTTTTGGTTCATGTTTTTTATATAAAAAATAAAATAAAAAATCGTGAGAGTTGATATTTGAGCTCTTTGCATTATGTTTGGCTGCCATCTAGGATCTTAAGTGAAGTGTAGGTTATAAACAATTTTACCTTTTATATGGTGGCAGGTTGAAATTGGTATTAAGCAGTTATTTTTGGGGTCATTGAGGGGGCTGGCACAATCTAGTATGTGTGATGAGAAGCTGAAACTGAAGGGCTGGCTTTCTTCTCATTTATTTCAAGAACAATTCCCAGATCATTATACTGAAATCATTCGAGCTTTACCACTTCCAGAATACATGGATCCTGGAAGTGGTGTTTTGAACATTGCTGCAAGGTTGCCACAAGAAATCACAAAGCCTGACCTAGGGCCATGTGTCTCTATCTCATATTGCAGTGGTGAGGAACTTGTACAGGCTAATTCCGTGACAAAATTATGTTACAGTTTATTTGATGTGGTATGTCTATTTCTATCCTTCGCTTGCATCTCGGTCAATTTATCCATTCTCTTAAAACTTGGGATGATGCACATTTTATTCAAGTTATCTCGACTCAGAATGTAAATTGATCTTGCTCAATGATATTTGCTAATGAACAGTTTACTGTATGTTGTGCACATTTAGATAAAACAAACAACTCAGTCAAGTGCATATATCATAGTGGAAAATAAGTTTCTGAGTCAGGCCTAATCATGTTTTATTGCCATGCACTTCTTTTACAATTTTCAAAATATGATTTTACCATAGTGTGGTGTGTCTAATTGATCATCCACTTATCCTAGTTCATATAACTTTCTACCTTTACAAAATGTTTGTTTGTATATTCTGACAAATCTTATCATCACTTAGAAGATAATGTTGTAAGGTGACCTCAACAAGAAATTATTTGAAACTTTTTAGCAATTTGCATTGTTTTGGAGTTTACTGAGCATCAAGCATTGGGAATATCATTTGAAGTTGTTCAAAAGTAAAATATGAAGCTTCCAGTATATCACAACCGTAAATCTATATCTAATTGTTGTAAAAACCCTTTAATACGTACATTTATCACCCTTATTGAAAACATCATGGAGATGTAAGTAATCTTTGCCATTTATTTGTTTTTCTTTTTTCCCCCTTTCTATCCCAGGTTAATGTTTTGGCACATGCTACAGATGCTCCTGTTTCCATGAAGCAGCTTAATAAAATAAGAAAGTTAATGAAAAAGAAAAATTCTCAAGACCAAAGGGAGCTTGCTAAGACTACTCTTGATCAAAAGATGGCTAATAAAGTGAAGGAAAAATCTCCATCACATGGTGAAAAAATGGAAGAAGTAGGATTGAATGATATGATCAGTAAAGAAATGCATGCTCATGACAGATTACCAAAAGTTTCTCGATCACCTTCTGCTGTGCATGAAGCACATGATAAGGAAGATAGCTCTGACTCTGATTCTGATTGTAATTCAAATTCTGAAGCTGCACTGCTGCTTCCATGCAATACCATTCACAGCTCAGAAGCATTAGAAAATCAGGAAATCTTTGGGGAAAGAACAGACTTAGCCAAGTCTTGCGGTGCAGAATGGGATGTCTTCCGCAGGCAGGACGTTCCAAAGCTTATGGAGTACCTTAGAAAGCACTCAAATGAGTTTGGTCACACATGTGGCTTCCGAAAGCATGTAAGACCAGTCCCGAGACTTGACAATGTGCTAGCAGAATGGACATATTGCTGATTTTTTTTTACACTACTGCTGCAGGTGGTTCATCCAATCCTTGATCAGAATTTCTTTCTTGACACAAGTCACAAAAGAAGGCTGAAGGAGGAGTATGGTGAGTTTACTAAGTTTTGTTTCTCTTGTTATAGTTGAGGATAAACCTACTGAAATTTCTTACCACCTCATACTGCTTCTAGAAATTGAACCCTGGACTTTTGAGCAACATGTTGGAGAAGCCGTTATAATTCCAGCTGGCTGTCCATACCAGGTTAGGAATGTTAAGGTAACGTATATTACTGATATCTTTGGTTTTGAATAATTGTTATAGAACTTACTGAATGATGTTGTGTGCAAATTTTCATATGCTTCTTCACTTATTTCAATTTTATGATTTACAAGTTATTGTTTTGCCAAGAAATTTCACCAATTTATGTGGCTATAAAGGTTCTTTTCTTTCCCCTGACAACCTGTAGTCCTGCGTTAATGTGGTTTTGGACTTTGTTTCACCGGAAAATGTGACCGAGTGTATCCATTTGATCGATGAACTTCGTCTGCTTCCAGAAGATCATAAAGCCAAAGCAAAGAAGTTTGAGGTAAACTTTGTAAAAATATTAATTCCCCAGTTAACAGTGTTTATTTTCTGAATTAATGTGAATAAGATTCTGTTTTTTGCTCTAAAATCAGGTTGAGAAGATGGCCCTGTATAGGATTAGTGCAGCAATAAAAGAAATTCGTGAGCTTACATGTGCAGAGTAAGTTACTTGTGGAATATTAAAATCTTTTGTCTGCTTGTAGCATGATATTCATCAAACTCCACTAAAATTACAGCTAATAACATAATGTCATAATGTCTCATTCTTGAGTTTAGGTCCAGTGCTGAGCTCAGTGAGTAGTAGTTGAGGATTTAAGAACAATGACATTTAATGTAAGGGATTCTCAGTTTGTGGCTATTGCTGCTGGTATCTTCTCCTCTTATGGTTTTTCCTTTTTTTCAAGCATTGCTCCCAGCAAATAGCATGGTATTGCATGCACAAATTTTGATGCAATTGTCCATTCTCCCTCTCTCCCCTTATTGCCTATGTAAGTCGAACTATGTGAAACTAGGTCACTTTGCTGCAACTGACTTTGTAAATGTGTAATATTTATCAACCATGTACTTAAGTACACCTAAGTCAGGATGGAAACTGATTCATACTATTTACCTTTTATTGAATACAACCACACAGCTAATTTCTCCAATGACGCAATCACTGATCTTAGTCAATCTGATAGATTTTAACTCCCTTTTTTCTTGAGCAACCATTTGTTCAAAGGAAAGGCAGACTGGAAATCAGTTTCAACTGACTTGTTGCTGTTACTGATTAAGTTATTAAAAGTTCTTCTATGGGACCCTTTTTTTATTTTGTTTTCTTATCAATGATCCCCTCCTTCCTTCCCTGGTGAGACACCAAATCAGAGTTCTGCTAATTGACAGAACAAGAGGTTTCGGCTCTGCCCCGACTTCGTGTTAACACTATTCTCTAAATTGGCCCATGATTATGTTTAATTTTCTTCTTTCAAAAGAATAGGAATACATAAGACTATAAGAGAACTCGAAATTGTATTTCGTTTATTTACGAGTTGATGGCTTCTAGCCTTGCACAAATCAAGCACCATTATACAATCTTTCATGAATCATGTAGTGTAAATATGTTGAAAACCATGCAATGCAGTTTGTTTACACAATTAACTGATTTGCAAAGCAACCCTTTTCATCGTTTTCTTGCATTATATCTACAAATTGACTAATGTCACAGCAGAGAAAAAGAGATTCCAGCATTATCTATCAACTAGGTATGTGAAGCACCAAATCCAAATGTATTACAATCCATATAGCTCAGCTCAACTATATTGAAAATCCTAAACTAATTAAGTTCTGGTAAATGAATTGTTATGTCACTCCATTTTGTGCAAAGAATTTAAAGAAAAAAAAAATAGTTTTTTCACACTTTATTTCTCTCTTGTGTTGCCCTTCTTTTTCACTGTTTTCACCTGTGAGTTATGAAGCACTGAATAGAGGAAAGTAACAAATAATTACATAAGGATGAAATTTCACATTAGCTCAAAATTTCAAGGTAAAGATGAAATGATACTTGTGATGCTTTTCAAGACCGGCATATTCTAGGGTCTCGGCTCTATCAAAATTGTTTTTTCTAGAAACAGAAACACAGGATCCTAAAGATCCCTTGGCGAGGATGCATTCAGCTAACCATACTTCAGATAATGTTTTATGGAGCCATCAGCCCATCAATAGTGTAGGAAAGAGATTTTGCCCAGTCAGCTTTGAGTAACAATGTCTGTAGCGTTTTCATTACGTTATATCCTGGATCAAGTTTCCTTTGCCAACCCTACAAATTTAAACAACTACCAAAATGTGATATTCAATTAAATGAATTATCTGAAATGGCAATAATGAGTTAATGACTGTATGAATGAATTAGGTTTATCTTCATATTATGAAGGCATTTCAGCAAGTCACACCTAGGACTATTATGAAACAATCCCTACTATAATGACAGCTATTTATTTTGTTTCCCTTCAGAAAAACATAAAGCACAATATATAAACATGAGTAAACATAAAGACAAGAAGTTCTTATCAAGCAGGTAAATGACAGCAAAGGGGGCACAAAGTAAAAAAAAAGACATCTCAAATGGTTGGTCAAAGGTTCAACATGAAAGTTTGGATTCACACAAAATGGAAAGAAGTTACCTCAAGAACCAAAGTTGTGACCATCACAGTGCATACATTGCCATCAATATTGACTTTATGACGCCTTACTTTCTCAAGCAGTTGTTCCATGCATTCAGCTGGATGGACTAGATCACCCTCGGGAGTACCCCAAAAAGTGAATGATTCTTCCACTTCCTGTTGAAACAAGGTATTAGAAAACCAAGCAGAAGAAGATAACATAGATATAGAAATAAATAAATGGTACAAAAAAGGAAGGGGTGGGTGGTAAAATAAAGATATTCTAACTTGGAATAGAGATGACTGACCATTAATGCGTTCATCTAAAATGACAAACCAAAAGATAAAGGGAGGATATAGAAAGCATTTGGGTAGACTAAATGGGAAAATAAAGAGAAGAAGATAACACAGAAAGCCTTTTCCTAACTTCTCACTGTCCTAAAGCCTTTTCCTAACTTGGAATAGAGATGACTGACCATTAATGCATTCATCTAAAATGACAAACCAAAAGATAAAGGGAGGATAAAGAAAGCATTTGGGTAAGACTAAATGGGAAAATAAGGAGAAGAAGATAACAAAGAAAGCCTTTTTCTAACTCCTCACTGTCCTAAAGCCTCTGGGTTTTAGGACAGTTTGGGTTACATCTATATAAATCACCTCTATAAAAGCCTTTGGGTTCGGGCAGTTTTGTCGCTGCGATAGTCTAAGTGTGCACTCTGCAGCAGTGCGGCCGTCTCTACGGGCAACAGCCTTAAAAAATTCCAACAAATTTATACGGTCACCCTTAGAAAGTTCAGCAGTCATGCCTACATCAAGGAAGATGACATGAGGCTTTGATTTAAAGAGCCGTTTTCGAGAAGCCCTGCTCTGAGACACCCGAACAAGGATATTTCCAGGATGCATGTCAGCATGAATAAAGTTGTCCACCTGAAAGAAGAAAATTATAATCTCTTGGAAACCAGAATCGTCATACTTCAATTCTCTAGCAGATAAGATGATGAGAAAGAGGGATCAAACATCATCAAGTAGATATCACATAAGAATGTTACCAGAAGCATAAATAAACCAATTAGAAATAGTTACCAGAAGCATCTTTAAAAGTGCATGAGTTCCAATATGAGCAACTGCAATCTTAATCCGATCATGTCCTTCAAGTCCATCAACATAGCGTGCGACACTTTCCCCTTGCTCATAAGTTTCCACTAAAACAGCGGGATGCACAAGTGGATACACAGGCTTAGGAAAAGAAACATCCTTCCAGCTTCGGAAATTGTATATAAAACGGTTCAAATGGGCAGCTTCCCTTGCAAGATCAACTTGAGACATCATGAAAACACCAAACTGCTGGACACTCTCATCCAACCTCAACCAGTTCAGAGTAGGAATGAACTTTGATAACTTCGCCACTGAGTTGATAATCATAAAATCTCTCCTAATTGATTCACCAACACCAGGATGTCTAACCTTTACTGCAACTACCATGGGCTTGACCCGCTGACCAGGATAGCGGAATCTCAAAGAAGCCCGGTGCACCTGAGCTATACTTCCAGATGCCACAGGTTCCTCTTCAAAAGCCTCAAAAATTTCAGAAAGCTTGCGGCCAAATGCTTTTTCAATAGTTTTCTTTGTGTAGGCAAAGCTATGCTCAGGAGCTTTGCTATGAAGCTCTGAAAGCTTGGTGCATAGATCTCTAGGGAAGAGATCTGGTCGTGTTGCTGCCCATTGACCCCACTTTATGAATGCTGGACCTGCCTTTTCAAGTGTGCGATGCACAACCTGAAGCCACATTTTCCTGAATTGGGGACCAAAAGAGTCGGCAAATGGTGCCATTATTATGCTAGGAGAGAACAAAACTGCAAGAAACAGAGCTCTCACCAGCAAGATAACACCTTCTACTACTGAAAGTAGTATAGAGGAAACAAAAGCATGCCCATCTTGTGCACGCATAGACAAAGAATTCTGTGATGGGTAGTAATCTGTCTCTACTAAAGTCCTCTGTGCCAATGCCACTTGTCCACATGCCAAGCCAAAAATGCCAGGAACTATCAGGTGTGAGCGGGACAAAGCTAAGCTGACTGCTTGAGCAGTCCTGCTTATGTGGGGGAAAGTTTGACCACTGGCAGAACATTTCCGTGTGAGCCTTTTCCAAGCAACTTGGGCGTGATGAGTTACTGCACTACTTGAAGAGAGGAAGGAATGGTTCCTGGCAAAATAACCTCGACACAACCCTTCATTGATATTCTGCAATAAGAATGGAGCCTTTCCTCCACTGTTGAACCCATAATGGGAGTACACTCTATATTGTGGCAAACGCAACCCAGCAGTAACAACCGTTCCATACTTTCTAAATTCTGAATGGCTCGTCCTCTGGTTTGAAATAGCAGATTGTGCAGCTTTCCTAATATTTGCAAATGTCAAAACTCTACATTCCAACAATTCTCTCATCATTTACCATGTAAATTCTACAAACCTTAGAACCAATTATAAATCTTACACAAAAAGGCAAAGTATTCAGAACCCAATTGTCAATTTCACACAATATGACAGCAAGAAGGTTACTTTCTTACTTTATTTCATTAAACTCAACATCTCAATTCGTTGGAAACATATTTTTCTAAAAGTTCTAACCTATAACGAAATAATTTATTGAGCAATCATTGGATTCAGGAAACCATTACATTTTTCTACACCTAAAAGAGCAGCAGAATAAACCTTCTTAGATAAAATTTAATTTAAACTTTTTCTAAAATAAGAAAAAGAAAAGCTTTAAAACCATTAAACACAAGCTCCTAGATAAATTAATCCACCAAAAACCCGGACCCAGGAACCCCAGCAAAAAAAAAAACCCAGAAAAAGGCTTTTAATAAAGAAGCAAAAAAATTGAAAAGGGAAGAGAGATGAACCTGGACATGGCGATATAGAGAGGGAAGGTAAAAGAGGGAGCTTTAAAGAGGCTAACGTGCGAAGGCGGTGAAAAATAGAAGAAGAAGCAGAAGACGAAGTTCTTGAATGCATCTTCTCATGGATGATTCTCTTGTGATTAACAATCAAAATTCTGATGCGTTTTTTATGGCCCCAACTTCATTCTCTTTCTCTCGTTTTGGTAAAACCTAGCGGCGCGAGAATGAGAGAGGAAGAAGAAGGAGAAGAAGAAGAAGAAGAAGGAGGAAGAGATCTCGCCTGTCTCAATGGGCCTAAGATTGGTGAAGACGTTAACTCGATTATTTTAGGCCCACTTTTGATTGGTTCTCGTGGGCTTCACGTAATTGCCTCATTTCTGTCTGGCCTCAGCCTGTCATAATAAATCTATAAAAGGCAACAAAAAAAAGTCATATTTAAAAGGCTAAAATAATAAAAAAACTCCTGAATTTTCTCGCTTTATTTAGATAAGCCCCTATACTTTTATTACATCCAAATAAGTCATTAACCTTTAACATGTACTCAAGCAAGCCCCTAATCTTTAATTTATACATAAATAAACCTTTAACATAAATTAGACCTACTCATAGGCTTAAACAGCGACCCAATTTTTTTTTTTACCTTACCCAAGTCCGGCCCGAATCACTATTAAAAAATAATAATAATAATTTAAAAAAAAAACATTTTTATAATTTAATTTAAATAAAAATTTATTTTTTAATGCATGAACAGTGATCTGAGCCGGACCGGACAGATCCTAATCACCAAAAATCATACCTAGTCTCGGTCCAATACGAGTCGGGCTTACCGGGCTAGGCGGGTTGCTCAATCCATGAGCAGATCTAACATAAATCAACTTTTCATTTGAAACAAGGGTTTATTTAAATACAATAAAAATATAAGAATTTATCTAAATAAAATGATAAAGCTGAGGGAATTTTTTAGTATTTTAGCCTATTTAAAATTTAGTAAACTTCTTGAGAGGAAAACTTGGAAAAGGTCAAAGAAACTCCGAACATTTTGGAAAGGGCAAAAATCCTGGAGCCTAATGCCTAAACTGTGGCAGTTTCAAGCTTAGATGTGTTGAGCCCATTTAATCTGGGCAGGAGAAAGGCCTTAATTCAGGACCAAAATTTTCTTTTTTGGTCCAATAGCACAAAACAAGGGAGCCTTTATGATTTTATCGGATTAATAGTATAATTAGAAAATTCCAGAGACCAAATGGCCTACTGATGATAATAATATCGTTGTTAACTCTATTATATGGGGATGTTCTTTTTTTTTTTCTTTTTTTTTTATTGATAAGCAAAGCTTATTATTTATTTACCCAAAAGTAGACTTAGCAGGACACGAAAACAACACGAAAAAAATAATTAAAAACACGACACGAAAAAATAACACGAACACGACATGAATATACGAATGTCTCAAAATTTATATAATACGAATTATTAATTTATCAAATTTTATATAAATATAAAATATCTTAAACATGATTATGACGCGATAAAATACACGAATACGATACGGATACACGAATTGTTAGGGTCTACCCAAAAAAAACAAATAAAACCTGTGATGAAGATTACAACCGAGAAATCACCAACTGAATTCAGAAAACAACCAAAGCTTAACGTATTTCACACATTGTTGATAACTATATATGGAGGGCTTTTTTCCAACACATGTTCAACAAATTGTTGCTTCTACCTAGCTTGGAGCTCAGATTAAAGTCTACCATTATTAAAAAAGGATGAAATTAAATTTTGATCAAATTCACATCTCCCATTTTGGATTTTCACCTTTTATTAGTTCTAATTACTAAGGAGTACTTGGAGTTTTGGTTATTAGGAAATTCTTATTCAACAGCAATCAAAACACCTATTAAGTATTGTTTGGCAATCTGCACCAATTAGCAACAACAACAAAAAAAGACCATAGAAGGCTGGCTTTACCTTCAGCGGATTTAAGCTCTAGCTAGCTCAGCTAGTGACGTTAACCTTATCCATAAATTAAGACCATAATTAATCATTTCAATTGATGGAAAAAAAAAAAAGTCATTTTCCAAGTCGTGATTCCAGCTAGCTGGGCTCGATTAATGACTATTTTAGCATTAATTATCGAAGGAGATGTAATCGAAAAGTCTACCTTTGCTGACATTATAACCCATTACAAACGTACGTATTCATACGTCACAAATATGAAAAATCCCAAGTTTTTGTTTGACTCCATTATTATTAGGCTAGTAATGTGGAATTTTTTATCATGACAATTAGCGACGGGTGTTTCTATTTCATTGAACTCTTGGAGAGTGGATACTCCCAAAGGTTCCTTTCAGTAAGAAATTAAAGAGAAGATGGTGAAAACATTAATGGAAAAAAGAAGTTCATGTTTCTGCCTATCTAGCTAATTAGGATTTTTATACCAAACCGTTGAATGTTAGGGGTAATCTATAAATGAGTATGAATATATATAAAAAATTATGAAACTTAATTTCCATTTTACCGAATTCAAAGGAATTAATGGTGGATAATTTTTGTCTGAAAATTTTAACTTTGTATTATTTTATCTAAGTCAACTATCAAATGAGTTATGATATATATATTCGATAATTAAATTCTAATCACTTAAATTAAAAGTCTAACAAATTATAATTCAATAAAAAGCTAAAAAGTATCATTAATTTTGGATTATCAGAATAGAAAAAATACTTAATATATATATATGAACCTAATCCTAAAATGAATGATTCCTCTCCACCATTAGTACATACAATATTAGTACTTCAATTTATAATCAATGCAGAAATAATAATTCAATAATATGTACCATAGTCTTCAACTGATAATTACACACCAAAGAGGCAAAGACCGTACGTTCACACACAAATATTTAATTTATCCTTCAAGAGAGAGAGAAAAGAGAAAGAGAAAGCATGGAATCTAAAAAGCTTGAAGCAATCATCAGTTAAGGTTACAGCAAAGCCTGTTGTCTACCTTTTTGTTAAGTTTGAGTTAACTAATGGGTTAAATAAAGAAAATTTTAATCTCATGAGTAGTATTGATGAATCAAGAGGAGTGTTCACTTATAAATAAGAATCGTAGTCTTTTGAGAAACATAACCTACCACCTTCTAAGAGAGAGTCTATACACTTAAGTAAAAATTGTATTAAAATTTGAGAGTTTATATACTTAAGTAGAAGTTGTATTAAGATTATTTGGGTGGTGAGTCAAGTTTGTTTGTAAGAAGGTATGTAGCTTTATCCGTGCAAAACTTACAATATTTATAAGAAGGATTTTTAGCTTTATCCGTGCAAAAATTACAAATTAAAATATTTTCTAATAAAGTATATTATCCCTATGAAATCATAAATGTAGAAAAAAAAAATTAAACCACGTAAAAAAATTATCTTTTCTTCTTTTTCAAATATTTATTATAAAATTAATATTTATTATTGAATTATCACGTTATTCTCGAAATTTTAACATCCACACAGTCTAGAAATCAACATTCAACCAGAAACATATGGTTGCTTCTGTAAGTGAAGCCGACAAAACCCTTTCTTTTTAAAATTATTAGTTTCATATTCCAAAAAAGTGAATTCTTAGTCAATAATATTATATAATAGTCCCATCTTTTAAAATGTCCACAATAGATAATAATTGTTATGAACTCACCATCGAGGCCCTATTTCTTTTAACCCCAATTCTGCACATTTTCCTTACACGATTTAAAAAGCAACAAATGAAAAAAAAAAAAAAAAAAAAAAGAATCCCCAAGTCATATTAAGACAGGAACCCACTTTAGAGTGTATAGTGTTTACTCATTCAAAATGTTTGAAAGAACAAAATTTCTTTGGGCGGTCGAGAAATGGAGGGTGTCCTTTTCTCAAGCTCTGGTCGGCTCATAGTCAAAGACGAACCTTACCTTTATAACTCAAATTTTTTTACGCTATTTGAAACTCAACCCTTAAAAATCTTATATAATTAATTTTTGTACATTGGATTATATACATACGAATGGAACGTGAGAAAGACGAGAGAAAAAACGAGGTGCCTAACTGCATGTTCTGGTTTTTGACCCATAAAAAAGCCATTTTTTTGACGTATAAATGACGCAGAGCTTACATGGGAGGGCCGGGGTGTTTGACCTAGAGGGTCGATAAAAGAGGGAAAGGAGCTTCGGGTCGCACGAGTAAGAAGAAGATAGGGAAGTTGTTCCTGCTTATAAATGCCGATTTTATAATTTTTATTGACAATTTTTTCCTGTGTTTGGTTTGATTAATTCATCGCTTTTTACGTGCACGCGGTTGACGATTGTTCAAACTTTTTTCATGCATCTGTTTCTTTTTCTATGACATATATATATATATATATATATATATATATAGGTCAAAACTCAGCTATCTGTTAAGTAATAAGTGCTAACGAATACCCTTACAATACTACTTGTTCTTATATACTTAGCTTCAAATCTGCAATTGCCATGAGTTTTGATGTATTACTGAAGAAAAAAAAAATAATATAATTGAAAATTAAGTAAAAGTGGGGATAATTAATCAGTAAGATAGTTTACAGTCAAGGGTTTAGGATTTACGGTTAACCAAAAGAAAGAAAGCATTGAATATTTAAACTTTATCGACTCAAATTGTTTGATCAAGCTTGAATTCATAAGTTTAATATAATTATTATGTACATTAATAAAGATTAAAAAAGTAGCGTAGGTTATGGTTAAAACAGTATCATATATATACATATTCTTACATTAATGTTACTATGTCGAATTGATGTACATACGCATATATATACATTTTTTTGTAAAAATATTATTCAATATCGTTGTATTTTGAAATTTTTATTAAAACATTTTGTTCAATCACGTTTTCCACATTCCCAAGTTAATTAATTAACAAACATTTTTACAACTGGGCTACATTCTTGAAATGTTTTTTTTTTGGTCAAACATTCTGGAAATGTTAAGAAATTAAAAAATAATTTTTCGCCTTTTCGTATTTCTTTGTTTTTTTTTTTTATTTAAATGTTTCATATTTTTTAATATTTAAAGTCTAAAAAAAGCTTGTCATATATTCATTGTTTAGACGTATGTTATTCAGACTTTTTATTTTTTAAAATATTCGTGTTTGATATCAATGTTTAACATGTATTTAAATATAAATATAAAAATATAATGCTCTAAATATATAAAAAAATTTACAAAATATAAATATATTTATATTGAAGACATATTCATATTTAATATACGATGTCTGGACACAATTTGATCCATTTTTCCGGATAAAAGAGGAGAGGAAGGTGAAAGATTAAAGTTGACCAGAAAAGCCAAAGTAAAATACGAAGTTAATTTATTATTGCATAAAGCCCCCAAAAGCCAAAGTAAGTAATTATATTGATAAGAAAAGTCAAAGCCACGGTAGCTCTACAAAACTGGATAAAGATTAGAAGCCTGTTACTGTACTGGTTACCCGGTCAACCGGTAAGCGTCAAAGGCTCAAAAGTCAAAACCCCTGCTTTGGGGACCCACCCCTGCATGATTGAGTCCACGTATCCCTCAAATGCTGACGTGATTAAACATTAGGTTCTTGGTTTGACATTGAGGCTTAATAAGAGTGATAATAAAGACACAACAAAAACAGCACAAGAGCCACGCCATGTTTTTCATTTCAATAAAAAGGAAGCTCTTCCTTTTAACTGTGGTCCCCCACCCCCCACGGATTTCGTCGACACGTGCCCTTCTTTTTTTTTTTACTTTTTAAGGTCAAACCCCGCCATTACCATAGTTCCCCATGCAAAATTACCTACTTTATCATTACCAGAAAAGACAGTCACCCTTACAGATGGCAGATACACGTGTCGGATTCACGACCTCCGATGCTGTCATGCCGGAAAGCCTGCCGGTATTATTGACTTCCTGTCGGGATCTTTGAAACCAAGATCTTACTTTCTCTCTTATGATTGTTTTGAATTTTATTTTCTTTTTATCACGATCACAATTAATAAGTAACACGTTGGGTTAGTATTTTGATTAGTATGTATTTTTCTGATTTAAAACCTTTCTTGTTATAGGCAAAGATTGCCCATATTAGGGAAGGGCTAAAAAGACGTTTGCTTGAGTGTCAAAACTCTTGTGAACAAAGCCAACAGCATCATCCCTATATATGTATGATTTGATTCATTACTGTTCTTTTTATATATATATATATATATATATATATTTTTGGGAAGTAGACATTTGTCTGTCTATTTTACAGGATTTGAATAAATATATGATAAGATGACTAATCTAAATAAGATATGATAAGATACAAATAGAAAGTAAGGATAGCAAAAAAATAATTGTTGTGACATATCAATAATGGAAACTTCCCCATTATAATAAAAAGATTTATATTAAAAAAAGGAGAGAACGGTAGGATCTTTCTTCCTAATACAGTAAGCTTAAGAAAATGCAACAAATTAATTATTAGTAGAAAATATTACACTTATCAACACCCCCCACAGTGAATCCAAAAACCCAGAAATATGGACATAAAGGGAAACTTTTTTTTTTGTGTGTGAGAGTTTGATTTTGCAATTACATGAATTCATTAACATCCAAAATATCTGGGATTTCAAACTTCAAAATGTTACTGCTATAGCTTTCTCTTTCGTCTTCAGTGCTGCTACTGTTGATGTATGTTGAATTTGAATTCAATGGAGTTGGACTTGATGAAGGCGTCGATAGAACTGATGCGAAGCTAAAGCTCTGGTTGCTGGAATGGAAATTTGAGGTTTCGGAAGAAGGCTCCATGACGGTTTGATGATCAGAACCGTAATAGTTATAGTTTGGCAGTAGCGGAACGTAATCTTCAGTCAAATTTGGAGGCATCGCATTGCCTTGCCAGTCACTTAAATCGGTGAGGTTTGATGGAAACTGGTCTACATTGGGGTTCATGAGTTGTGTTTCGTTAGAAAATGGAATACTGCAAGGAGTATTAAACGAGTTGCAAGCTGGGATTTCTTGGACTTGCTTCGGAAGATGGTTAGATTGCATTAATGGTTGATATTGGTTTTGGACTTGGGAACTGCAAAGCTGGTTTTCTTCAACATTTTGAAGAAGAAAATTCTGGTTTTGGTTTTGGTTCTCACGTTGAGATGACATGAGAGAAGTGGCTAGCCTGAGAATCTCAGGGTTAACGAAGGATTGGACTCCGAGTAACCTTGACATGTTCATTTGAGATTGGTTGTAAAGAGATGAGCTTAGTATTGAGGAGAGGTCAAGAAGATCCAGTCGAGGACTATGAGTCACCGGATCAATTCCCATTCGAAGAAGCCTCTTTCGAATGTGCGTGTTCCAATAGTTTTTTATTTCGTTGTCTGTTCTTCCGGGCAACCGAGCAGCAATGGCCGACCACCTATATATGATAGATTCAAAACATTAGAAAAACAATATAGTGAAACAAAGAAAAATAGGCGTTTCAAAAAAAAAAAAGAGAGAAAGAAAATATAACTAAAAAGAGCAAAGGAACGATGGAAAAGAACTTACTTGTTGCCCAATATACTGTGTAGCTGAATTATTGTTTCTTCCTCTTCAAAAGAAAATCTTCCTCTCTTGATATCAGGCCTCAAGTAATTAGTCCATCGAAGACGGCAACTCTTTCCACACCTTTCCAGCCCTAAACAATTAAAAAGTCAAAAAAATGAAAAAAAACCCATTAGCATAAAGTCCAAAAAAAGTACAATAATTCATCCATGCACAGCAGAGCAGAAAGTAGGCACATTAAAAGTACTAATGAATCAAGACTTATTTTCCAACTAAAAAAATAGTAGTAGGTAATGCTTACCAGCATTCTTTGGCAGTGTCCTCCAATTTCCATAACCATGTTTTTGAATATAATCAATCAATTTCTGATCCTCTTCCGGCGTCCATGGCCCTTTTTTGAGCCCATTTTTATCACAGCAAGGTGCTCTTCCCATGGTAATAAATTACAGTTTCTCAACAAATCTTTGCTTTGCCTTTTGGTTATATAGTAATTAATGGTTAGCTTCTGGTTAGACTCTCCTCGACAGAGAGAGAGAGAGGGGGGGGGGGTTGAGATAATTGAAGAGAAAAGAGGGCAATGATGCAGCAAAGAGATGTAGGGGACGTACTTGTATAAATAGCGAGAAGGGAAGGGTAAGAAACCAAAGCTAAGTCAAAAAGATTGGGTACCGTCCTCTGTTTATCACTATGGCGACGTGTCCTCCTTTGGAGAAAAACTGTGAAGCCCCCCCAAATGTCTCTTTCCTTTGGGTTGGATTTGCTAAAATCTAAAATCTTTCATTTTTTTTATTATTATTATTATTATTTTCCCTTAATAAATCTCAATTAGGGGAAGATAATCCATCCAAAATGTCCTTGTAATTATCTTTGCCTATCATTTTCCCGGCGGAGGGAGAGTTTCACTCCTTACTTTCTGGATTCATAAGCTGTCACCAAAATGAAACAGCCACGTGTCCCCTCTTTTCTTCTTTTTTTTGCATGGCTGCATTTTTACAAGGATTGGCTTTGACTTGAATTTTAAGTTATAGCTTAGATCGTCTGGGTTGTGACTCAAAGTCTTTGAAGTAAAAGACTGATTTACCCATGGAAGTAGAATTGCTGGACCAATTCTGTTCCACCACATGAGGGTAATGCAATCATTTTACCTTTTTAATATTTTTTTTGTATTAATTAATTAATTATAAGTGGGAAGCATTTAATTTGGGATGGCAATAATAGAGTTCGGTGCTTGCCGAAATATATGAACATTAATTATGCAGGATTGGAAAAGGGTTCTCCTCCAATAAGTTTCAAGATAGGCTTTAATTTCCACAATGTTAATTAATTTATAATAGGCTTAAAGTTGACTAATATATTATGAATTTTGTTAACAAATACTTTAAGGACACTCTTTAAAATTATTAAATATAGTAATATCTTCAATTAATGTATTGAAAATGATGAATAAAGTTATCAGCTTTTATATTTAATATAATTTTATTACTAAAAATAGTATATTAACTAATCTTAAAAAATACCCTAAGGGCACTTGTTAGCAAAACCCATATATTATTTATAAAAAATATATTATATTAAATATAATAGTTGATAATTTTATTTATTATTTTTAATATATTAGATCAACATATTACTATATATAATAATTTTAAAAAGTGTTTTTAGATACTTGTTAGCAAAATTCATTTATTAACGAGTACTGTCGGTATTTTTTAAGGTTAATTATATATAGTAATATTTTTATCTAATACATTAAAAATGATTAATAAAATTATTAATTACTGTATTTATTATAATATTATTATTTTAAATAATATATTAACTAATCCTAAGGATACTCGTTAATAAAAAATCATATTATATAGGATTTTATTTTAAAGTTATCATATTAAAAAATATTCATTATACAAAGATATTATTAATATACTATAAATAATATTTTAACTAAACTTAAAAAATCTTAAAAAATACTCGTTAGCAAAATTCATGTTATATATTATTATCTATATATAATTCATTTTTTTGCCTTTCTTTTCCATTGATAGGACTAAACATTCATAGTAAAACTCGTTTAATTAAAGATTAATTAACACAAGAGCTTAAATTTCATGGGGGGTTTATTTAAATGGAGTAGGAGAGTATTTAGAGCTTAGTCAACATATATAAAAACAAAGTCAGCACAAGGACAAAAGAGAGAGTTTGATTTTTGTGTGAATATGAAAGACAGTAGCCTCACATCACGACAACTTCCAATATATTTATGAATAGTTTTAGTCCATCCTAAGTTTGATTTTTCAAGTGAGCATGTTTTCACCATTTTTTTTTTATTTTTTTTATTTTTTATCTTTGATCAAATTGAGAAAATGCTTCTTCACTATCTATATTTCTGCAATGCTCATGGAAGTGGAACCCTTTTAATCAGTACTAGGCCGGACAAAGATAGGGTAGGGGGGTTTTACAATCTACATTTGAGAGCAAATTGAGTAGAATTGTCAATTTGTAAGAAATTGGAAATAACCCTTAAACACGTTAGCTTGATATCTTATGGTCGAAAAGGTTTTACAAAAAGAAAACCAAATTAATCATCATTGTTTGGAACTTGGAAGTAACTTGTGAACTTAATAAGTGGTCATTCATTGATCTCCTAGTCTTTTTTCTCAGCCACATTTGAAATATGATGATTTAACTTAACTTCATTGACTTGTGCAAATTCGACCGATCGAGCAATTATTATTGAAGGGTTGGGTTGCTTCTAAAATAGACTATGATCGCGGCTTTGTGAATTTTGATGGCGATATCATCTCTAAAAAGTAAAAAACATTGTATTTATCTGTTCTCATTTCATAGCTAGCTAGCTAGCAGTTCACAGCCTCTCATTCACCTTAAAATATTCCTGGTCTAGCTAAGCCTAAAACAGCTCTAACCACTCCATTTCTAGATTATCTTCAATGGGAATTAAGGATCATATATAGTTCATAATTAAGGTTGTGTAACATCAAAAACATATATATGTTTCAAAACTTAATTACCATGATTCTTAATTGGTTTATTTTGTGATGGAATATAATTCTAATTTTCCTTTAACATGATTACTCATAAAAAGGAAAACAAGGGTTTTCAAACTATGGGGTTTTTCCTTTAAAAATTAGTTTTTGGACACATTCAAAATATAATATTTATGGATAACATCAATTTTTTTTCTCTTACCATGTTGGAGACAAATTAATCATGATTTGTTGCTTTCTGCCTATTTTCTCCCCCACAACCTTTAAGTGGGCCATAAACTCATAGTTGTAAAGCTATGGAAAGAACCCTTTTTTCTAGAATTTCTCTGAGTCAATCAGGAACCAAGAAAGTAATACAGGAAATTATTGATAACAGATCAGAGGGAAGAAAAAAAGAAGGTAGAGAACTGAGTAATAAGAAAAAAGGAAATAAATAAGCCAATTGTCATAATATATAAGGACTTAAATTTTCAAAGCTACTTTGAAGTCTAAACTCAAAACTAATAATAAAATATTTCAATTGGGTCCACGCCATTTCACTCTGAAAACTATTCCTTTTCAACAAAGTTATTGAGAAGATTATGACTAAATGACACTGAAAATTTTGAAAAGAAGTATAATTAAAACTAATTACAAATATTTCCCTTTTAACCTTTTGTATTGTATTTAATTTGGAGGAAATATTTTTTTTTCTTAGCCTAATTTCATGTTTTTTTCCGACACATAAGCTGGCTTTAGGCCGACCAAAAGTTTAGTCATGTATGTATATAACAATAAGAAAGGACAATTTGGTCAGATTTTATTTTTAGTAAAATTAAATAAATTAAGGATTTGCCAAAAAACAAAAACTACTAAAAATATAATCAATATTTGCATGCATGACAATATATAATCTCATGTACGAACCCCTCTTTCTTTCTCAATTCTTTGGGTATAATCTCAATCTTATACGTGTTAAAATCAACGACGCTTGATTTCAAAAGTAGGGACCACGCCTTCATCAACCCATCACAAAGCTGCCACGTCACAACATTTGGACTGGACACGTCCTGATGTCAGCTCTCCAAACCTCTCTCTAATTGACGTAAATAGTAATATGTGAATTTTAGTTACTATAGTAATATATATTTTTGAGGTTTATTATTATCGGTATTAAATTATTAATTAATTACTTGTTTAGCTTATAAATTGCTTGCTTGCTTGCGTTTCTTACCTTGTTTTATAATATCATATTTATTGACACAATCATATATTAAGTAAAACAAAGTATATCCCTAAAGAAATCCGTACGACCAAAAGAAAATAATTTAAAACTAAAATATATAGTAATTAAGCCTTCATTAGCTAATTCAAAGTGATTAACATAAAATACAATCATAATCACAGGTTTATGTCTCCATGCTTGCTTTCATGGAGACACTAATGTCGAAATAACAAATCAAATCAAAATAAAATATTAATATTAATATTGTATTCGCAAATTGATATTATATATTAAAGGAGATTTTACGAGTTTAATTTAAAAGATATGCTTACATATGCATAATATATATAATAAATAATATGGTTGATACTTGATAGGGTAATTACTTGTCCAAAATCCAGGGTTTGCTTGTGCATGGGTTTTCCAAAAGAAGTTGCATACGTGTTCTTTCATGTTTGAAAGAAAAATAAATAAATAAATTTGGTAGATTATCTAAAATTCTACTAATTTATTATATAATAATGTTATTTAGTTTTTGTTGTGAGCTGTTCAGTTGCTTCAACAAAACATAAACATTTGCTTAAAACCCATTATTTTAAATATATTAAATATATCCTTTCCGGATACGAGATCCGACGTATTGATGATGATATGCATGAGTCATATATGCATGCAGTTTTAGTTGTTACTATTTATAATTAATTTAACCGTGCAAAACACTTCATTTCTAATTATAAATAGAGTTTTACGTACGTAATTTATTTTTTATTTTATTAAAATTAGATGATCAAAATTCAAAGCAGATGAGACTGAGAGTATTTCGTTTTTTTTTTTTTTTAAATATTTGAAGACAAGAACAAACAACTGGCTTTGGTAAGAGGTCGAGAAGAACTTTCTCAAAAACAATGGTGAAAAAAAAAAAAAAATTGATTGAAGTAAGCAGTCAATGACACGTAGCTAAGGGCAAGCAGAAAAATTGAATGATCTTGTTTTTTTTCTGGAATATGCTGATATATTAGCTGATGATAAACGCAGTCGGATTCACGAGCTGAAGACGTGGTGAGAGTGGATTCGTTTGAAACCAATGTGAAATATTATTAATTATGAATATATGGTTATGGGTAGACTTTTCATGACTCCGATCAAATACAATCTTGACAGATAGATAGGCTGGGTATTTTTCATGTTTTAGTACGGTTAAAGTCCCGAGATCAGCATACGTATCTGATGAAGTAAATAAGGTTGACTCCTGAAATTTTTAACTGAAAAAAAAATAATAATAACAAGAAATTTGCCAAGGTTATATACTTATAGCTCAAGAAATGAGGACATAAAAATCTTGTAAGTTGTAACTATATCACTTTAGGTATCAAAAAGAAAAGAGAAAAAAAACCTTAAACTTGATCTTTTGTAAACATACTTTCATAGTTTTCTGAACAACATAAGCATATATATTCGGGTGCCTTAACTCCAACCTCGGCTCTCCTGGTTGTGGTTGGCAAATGGCAACAGATTTCAGGCTCTTAAATGAATTCATAGGCTGCTCTCTACATCCATTTCTGCCGTTTTATTTATGAATACCCACAGCCTAGTCATCGGCCAATAGAGGGAAGCTTAATTACAGAATCATAATATATATATATATATATATATATATATATAATATGCCAACAAACATACAATACGTATTTATATGAACTCTTCGATAATGATTGTCATATTTCTGTGTTGGGTGTCCGACACTTTATCAATAGAATAGGATGTAAAATATGTGTTCGATATTTCATCGTAAAAATAAATATTTTATCATATAAGTGGACACATCTCTTGTGACTGTTGCAAGAAGAGGAAGAAGAAGAAGTTTTATTCACCATTTCTCTTGTTTGATCCATACATCCATTTTTTTGGTGTAAACCTAGGGTGTCTTTAAATATTATAATTTTTGGAGTCCAGGCTCTTGTTAGTTTAGGTATTTTCATTAATGCCGTAATGTTTATTATAATTTTTGTTTGCTTTATTGAATATATTGCATATTACTTGGATTTGAAAAAAAAAAATGAAATTTGAAATAGAATTTGGCATATAGTAATTAGCTTTCTCAATTGTGACAATCACCTATAGAGTAGACTTTACAGTTCATTCCTATTTTCCAATGAAAAATATATGATTTATGCTGTAGCAAGACATGTAAGACAATTGACAAATCAAATGGTGCTTATTGCTTGATTAACAAGTAAGAAAGTTTAACGGATGAGATAATTGAAATTCGATAGGAAATAAAGGGAATGGATGTATGGATATTCACTTCTCTTATCTCCTATCGAATTTACTCTTTAATCTTTGTATCTTGAATATTCACTTCTCTTGAACAATATCATTAATCATTTGAATTGTTTGAACTCAAGTTTAGATAGTAATTAGAAATTAAAATAAAAAGTTGATTGGTGAAATACATAAAAATGTATTGATTGATATTGATGTCAAACTATGACTATTAAAGAATACTAATAAAAAAAAATGAATTTAAATATGAATGCAATGATATAAAATTATATTTTAAATGAAATTAATTAAGTCAAACAAAACATATTTAAATATAAATAATTTATATAAATTATATATGAATACATATAGAAATAAATTATTTATTATATATGGTATTGTATTTTGTATTTATATATATATATATTGTTATAAGACGTATCCATGTACACATATCTAATTTTTGTTGCTTTTTAACTGATTCTGTGAGTCCAAATTTTAAACAAAAAACGAATCAGACATACGGATACATACCAAATGTCAAATACCGATACCAGAGTCCATTTAACTTAGCATATAGTAAATGTCAATTCAAGCATGTTATTAGATAGCTCGAATTGTCAATGCATCCAACGACCAGAAAAGGAGAAACCAAACAAAGACAATACAAGCTGAATAAAACATAGAAAAGCAAAGCGTTGCCCAAAACAGTGAGTGAAACACACTCATTTCTTGCAACTTTCATGAGTGGGTTCAGTACAAATATATAAAATGGGGCAAATACCATTCCTACGAACACTACTTCATAAAATTCGACAAGCCAAACTTTCCGAGAAGATGCTCAAAAGGTGTGTGTTTGACACAATTTAACATCCCTTTCAATTAAAAGACTAAAAGTATTACAATAAGAGAAGATTAAGCATTACCAATGATTACACATTACACATGCCTAGAAGAAGTTCCTTCTTTTGACAATCTGATGGCAATGGAATAATTTTCATTTTTCAATTTATTCCTGTGAATGAACTAAATGTTCATTTTACAATTTGCAGGATGCCAGGATCGAATGAAACCTTAATTAATGATATTCAAAGAATACAACAATAGAATATGAATACCCATACCGTATAATTCAATGTCAAACAACTGTTGAACTGGAAGATATCATCTCCAGTATCTGATGATGGATGTCGCCATTAGTCACAAGAACCCCAATTGCAGGGTATATGATCCTCCGTTCAACTTGATCTGCTGCTAGATCAAGTTCACTTCCTTTCCAGTCTGTCACCTGAATTAATGGTGTCAATTTATTGTACTATGTTAGCAAATGAATGCTATAATAATCCTTTGACTTTAGAAGTAAAAATATGGAAGACCATGATGCGGGAAACAGGGAACTGGATGTAACTAAACTAGATTCTCCAAGAAGAAGGTAGGCTAGGACAAATGAAAGAAATGGTCCGCAAACAAAACGAGGATATCAAACCAATGCCTTTTACTCGTAAATAACAGCAAGATATTATGATATATTTCTTTTCCATACAAGATTAACTATGTCTGTATGTCATATGGATGTGTGTGTTTTTGTTTTTTCCCGATCACGTTATTGGCTCCATGCAGAACAAGCAATGAGGAAGCTACAGAAAATGTCTTCCACAACGACCACTACCAGACAACCTCTCTTCTGTGACAGAAAATTTTTCTGTTACAACATTCTATCACAGATGTGTAACATTTACCTTTCCTCCAGCTTCATGTACACATATCATACCAGCAGCATGATCCCAAGCCTATATCGTAAAGGAGAAGATAAGTTAACTATTGCTACTGAATTTCTGTGTTCAATTAACTATTATCCAAGATTATACCTTGATCACTGTTTGAGATCTTGCTCGAAGAATGAAAACAGATGCCCGACCTGAAGCCACCATTAAGTACTTGCATAAACTGCAAACAAAGCGGAGATGTATATCATGCAGATGCCATCAATACTGTTAATGTAGAATTAGAAACTCTCATCACAAGAAAAAGAACTAAATAACAGAAAAAAGAGTATTGTGTTTTAGATACCATGCAATGCAGTGAAAGCTCAATGGAGAATCATACAAGCAGAAAAACATTGTAATAGCAATTAAAAGACAACAAACCTTCCACAACATGTGGGCAAAAGACGAATTTCCTTATCCCCAATATCATCATTGTCACTGATTCTTGCTTCGTACAAAACTGATAGTGGCAATGACTCCCATGTTTGACTATCTGAAATGCAGAAGCGGGCTTTGTGTACCAAGCAACAACCATCAACAAAGCATCCGGTCCAATCAGATGAAATTTTGGTTGAGCTATCAAGCATATACTTTAACCTCTTTGTCCAAGTTCCACAGCCAACATGAGCAACCATAATGATCCCCAATCCAGGTGAACTATTTTTATAACCTTGAACATCAGTGGTGGACCTGTAGGAAGTATCTACAACCCAGTTAGGGCAGCCCATGACACCTAACATGATCTCTCCTTCAACTACAAGAGACAAACCTACCTGAAAAATTCAGAATATGCCCTCAGCCAAGAAGGTGACAAAGAAATATTGTGCTTATATAATAGCAAAACACCATTAAAAGCAAAAATACACATTCATTTAACAACAGCAAGAACAAGATTAATAGTTTAATACAACCACAATCATAAAAAATATCCAAAGAACTCTCAAATGTTGATTTTATTGAAAGAAGTAAAGAACTAAACCAGAAAAGTAAATGTTCGACTTATGATTGAACTTGTCCTATGTATATAACTACATATTTTAGAAATTTCAAGCATGCATATTACCATATTACCATATTTTCATTTGAATGTAATGCATCATTCATGTACAACAGAATATCGTTTATTATCTTGAATCCTGTACCATATCAGTAACATTTGTTAAATAAATGCAGGCCAATAAGGCAATAACAATACGGCACTTTTTTTTCAGTGCTAGACGTACTAAATTTACAAGATGTTTCATGGCACTAAGACAACATTTCAAATGAAAAAATTAAGTGAATCGAAGCAGACTGCAAGCCATACCACATATAAGGCCCGGCTTCCTTTTACAAACCCTCGTGTGCCATCAATTGGATCCAGTATCTGCATCAGGTTTGTGGACTTAACCATGTCAAAAAGTACATATCAAGTACATGGAAACCCTTTTTTTCTATTTCATCAGCAAAAGTCAAAACTGCAATTTATTGATAAGCTTATGTAGATTTTATCGGCATACCCAATATGTGGCTGGTTTTGTTCCAAAAGCAAAAGCATTCTTCCCCCCTCTATCAATTGCTTCCAGCACATCAGCATGTGACAATGATTCCTCATCAAAGCTCGTTTTATCAGATATTGCACTTACTACAGGATCCACCAGATTGTTTGAACGTAAAAAACCAGAGTCCTCTTCCGCCACCAATGGAATTGAAGGGAACAATTTACCCAACTCTATCATGAAAAGGAAAGAATAAACACAAGCGAAGTTTCAATTATCTCATCCGTTAAACTTTCTTACTTGTTAATCAAGCAATAAGCACCATTTGATTTGTCAATTGTCTTACATGTCTTGCTACAGCATAAATCATATATTTTTCATTGGAAAATAGGAATGAACTGTAAAGTCTACTCTAAAGGTGATTGTCACAATTGAGAAAGCTAATTACTATATGCCAAATTCTATTTCAAATTTCATTTTTTTTTTCTTTCAAATCCAAGTAATATGCAATATATTCAATAAAGCAAACAAAAATTATAATAAACATTACGGCATTAATGAAAATACCTAAACTAACAAGAGCCTGGACTCCAAAATCTGCCACTGTGACTGGAGTTTGGTCATTCTTTTCGAGAATCCGTCCTTCATCTGAGAACAGAGACCTTTGCACCTGTAATCACAAAAATATGTAACTAATTATAATAAATAAAATGAAAATTTTGAAATGAGGAAATGAAAATTCTTAAGAAATAAAATTATAAAAGCAAGAAAATATATTTGAAATTAAAGCAAGCAATTTAATCAAGAAATGGCTAAAGAATAAGAGGCGAGATTCAAATTTTGGAGTGAATTTACATCAACGCAAAGACGACAAGCTCTCTCCACGACCTCCACCGCGGCTTCAAGTTCTTTGTGGTACTTAGCTTTCTCATTTGGAAAAGGAAGACTCGACCTGAATTTTTTTTGCGCAATAGAGAAAAGTAAATACTAATAGTAAATAAAAGAAATAAAATTGAAAGTAAAAGTTAAAACTTTATAGTGTGGATTTAGGTAAATAAAGTAAGAGAGACCTTACTGTGAAGAATCGTCGGCGGAGAGGTGTACGGGAAGGGTGGCGAGGGAATAATCGGACGGGGAAGAAGCCGGGAGAAGAGTGGTGGAGATGAAGATCCATGGCGGGAATCATGGGGTTGTTGAAGTGAAATTAACGGCGGAGAAATAGTGATTAGTTGGTGGGTATTGAGTGGAAGGAGAACGGGAGTGGGTTTCAACGGTCCTTCGATTGCCGTTGCTGAGCTGTGGACAAGGAATGCCACACGTGTAGGCATTGGGTGGGCTGGCTGGACGGATAATTAGGAAAATGTCGGCTTGAAATGGTGTCGATAATATTGGATTGGGCTATTGGATTGTCTCCCGTTTGGGCTTCTCGTAATTTAGAAGCATTGGCTAAGTCTTTCTATTTTATAGAAACAAAAACATT
This sequence comes from Fremontodendron californicum, assembly GCA_030761205.1. Taxonomy (NCBI): domain Eukaryota; kingdom Viridiplantae; phylum Streptophyta; class Magnoliopsida; order Malvales; family Malvaceae; genus Fremontodendron; species Fremontodendron californicum. The sequence continues at coordinate 1,340,961 of JAULJL010000027.1, forward strand.
TTTTTTATAATGCCAATGTCTTAGGTTAAATAATTTTAAAATGTATTTAACATTTTATTCTCAAAATATTTCTAAAAAAAAATGAATCCTGATAGATAAAAAAATAATTTTTTTTTTTTTGGATAAGCGTTGTATTACTATCCAAAGCAACAAATCTGTTACAATCGTACATGATCTCTGCAAATAATTACATTTTCAAATCTGTACAAGGAAAACAAAATCAAGGTGTTATGAAAGTCAGGTTATACGCAGCCCCCACTTCTCAAATAATCTTCTATTTACATTGTCTCCAACAATGCCTTTTAAGTAAAAAAAACCTCATTCTAATTGTAGTCTTTATCAGGTTCACAACTTGCATCTCATTGCATTATCCTGTGGAATAAACTCTCCTATTCCTTTACCTTTGAGCCTACTCACCGCCCATTGAAGCTCCCCATTACATCCAGCAACCGTTCTTCGTTGCCGACATAGCTGCATTATCTACATCCACACGTTTTTTGAGTAACTGCAGCTAAAGAAGAGATGATCCTTGGTCTCAAGTTCCTGTTTGCAAAGAGGACATCCTCCATCCACAGTGATCCCCCAAGCAGTCAACCTATTAAGAATAGCCATCCAAGCAATCATAGCATGTTTGGGGATATGCATTTTACACCAGATGAGCCGCTGCCAAGCAACTTTCATTTACTTCGGTCTCAAGACTTCCCAAACCTCAGCTGTTGAGTATGTGGCACCCTTTGTTTTCCATATGAGGCCTTGCTCTGTTAGTTGTAAAAAACAATAAAACATATTTTTATATCACTACTTAATTGAGATTTGAGAATGTTACATGACATGTAAATCAGAGAAGGTATGTGAATTAATGTTTAGTTTAATTAGTTCATACAGTCATTTTTAATAAGTGATATCTAACAGGTTAAGTGTTCAAATCTCAATATCTGTAACTTTTTTTTCTATCCCGAGACTTCAACAGGTTAAATGTTCGAATCTCAATATCTGTAACTCTTTTTTTTATTCCCAAGCTACAACTTTTTTTGTGTAAAAAAAAAACTAAGAGAAGGCATGTTGGGGCAAAGCATAAAATAAACTTAATACATTACATTTTAGTTTTTGAAAAATATTAACTAATGTCTAGTGATACTGATTAAGATAATATATATATATAAGTGTAATCAATTTTTTTTTTTTGAATTCAATAAAAATAAATATAAAAAATATTAAAAAAAATTTCTATACTAAAATTAAATAATTTTTAATTAATGCTTATAAGCACCTATTAACGTATCCTTAGTTTTTTATGTAATTTTTTGCTTCCCTCTATTATTATTTGAATTTCCATAAGCAATCAATTGATGAAGAAAAGTACCCACTGACGATTTACTTTCGCATCAAATTCCGGGTTGTTTAAGTTTATGATAATGGAATAAAATTTTGCTAAAATTTGTTTTAAGAGTATTTTTTACGATTACTATATATAATAATATCATCATTCAATATATTAAAAATGATGAATAAAATTATCAATTTTTATATTTAATATAATATTTTTACTATAAATAATAAATTAAATAATCTTAAAAAATACCTTAAAAACATTAGATAACAAAACCCAATGGAATAATATCTTTTTTCGTTATCCTTCACTAAAACAAATTACTTTTGGTGATCAGCATCATTATCAGCACAAAAATATCTTACCCAACCAAAAATCTGAAATTATCCGAAAGCCAACAAAAGTCCCGCATGAGAAACTTTCAAATCAAACGTAGGCAAAGGTTGTCTTGTCCTTATCATCTTATCGGGAATCTGATGTTTTGTAATAAAAATTAGACGCGTCATCCATGCACAGGATCAGGACCCCACTTGACCCCTCGTTTTCCTGCTTTTTCCGCTGATAAAATCGTTCATTTAAGTCACAATTCATATATTCATATTATTTTCGTATATTTTATCACATTATAATCATATTTAAAACATTATATATATATAAATTTTATAAAATATTAATAATTTATATTATATAAATTTTAAAATATTTATATATTCATGTAATATTCATATTATTTTTTCGTATTATATCATATTTAATATTATCAGATTTAGTCCCACCAACCCGGTTGTTTTCCTAAAACATCGTCGGATTCAAGCTTTTCTCTCTCTCTCTCTCTCTCTATATATATATATATAGACCTAAGTTCCACCATTTTCCAAATACTTCAAACTTCTTTGAAAACGATTTTTCCTTGTAATTGTTTGATTATTTATGAGCTTGAAATACGCGAGTAGGGTGTTTTACCAGGCGGGGATGAAAGACCAGGCATCAAAGTGTGAATCTAATCTAAGGTCTCTCAAAGATTCTTCTTCTGCTTCTTCTTCCTCCAAGCAAGCAAGGCGTTTCTCTAATACAGTCGATTCCGGGGCTTTCAAGGCTGCCAAGAACGAGAGGCTCAAGCAGGCGGAGGAGTCTCTTAGGACTGTCATGTACTTGAGTTGCTGGGGTCCTAACTGACCATCATTAAAGAAGATCAAACTAAGAGGAGAAATTGTAAAAATTCTTGCATGTACATATCTTTTTACTCCTATATATATATATATATATATATATATATATATATATGGACTATAATTATGCAGTATTTGAGGATTTTATATAATCCCAACTGTCAATCTTTCTCCTAATAATAAGTAATCAAATATAGCAATCATGTTTCTATATCTACTTTCGTTTTTAGTGGTTAAATTAATTAGAAGCACTAGACCTCATCGTTTAAGACCTTTTATTTCGGCCTAAAGTTTGCAAAGTTTATCTCTACTCTAAAATATGAAAATTTTATTCATTTTATTGTTCTAATGGAGAAAACGAAATTAGTCATGCATGAGGAAAGTGTTAAAATCTGATTTTGATATTTAAACAGGCATTTAACAAAGTTTATATTTCATGCGTTATTAATCTATAGTTTTAGACCCGACAAGTTTTTGCCATCTTATCAAAATAATTTACTACTTGTATTAATGAGTAAAAAGAAAATACACTTGTCTTATTAATGAATAAAATTTCTATCAAGTGACTACTTATTAATAATTGATAAAATTATAAAATGATTAGATTTGTCCAAATATTGAATTTTGGATAAAAATTTTCAAATTCAGACAATATTAAATTCTATTAAAAAAAATTTAATTTGAAAATATATATTTTTAAAAAATCGAGCTTTTTGAATCAAAAGGACTAAATCGAACTTTGAGTAGGATTTTTAAGAAATTAATTTAACTCAATTCGATTTATGGGTACATATTTTTAATTACGTGATAAAAATGAATCAAATATTAAATTCTTTATAAATGACAATATTTAGTTCTATCTTATCCCTATGGTATTTGGGCAATTCTTTCGTTTTCTTTCCTTTTAAATTTTATTATTTCAGTACTTAAATATCTTTTCTTTCCCTTTCTTTGATAACTCACTTAAAGCTCCATAATTAATTATCAATATTACAACTCAGCCTGACAAGTATGAATGTATGATAATTAATACATACATGTTTATCCATCCATTCTCTTCCAAGAAGTAAACAAAGAAAGATCATTGGATAAATTCGAGCATGGCAGGAACCTAAGGCCCAATCCCAGGCCTATTGTTAATATCCCATGGACCCAGAACCATGTATCTAAAGTCTAGACAACCGGCTTAGCTCGGATAAAGCCATGCTCCCATCTCCATCTCCACCACATAAACGTACAAGGCTTGCCTCAAAGGCTGAAACTAGTGATAATCGATAAACTTTTTTGCGTCTCGATGTCCTTTCAGCTTCAATTATATTGAAGCTCCAAATACAAGATAATTCTTCTTTTGTTTGAAAAACATAAACAGAAAGTTTGATTTTACACTTACCTTCTATAAGCCTTTATCAAACTCCATTGCTATCTAATCTAATCTAATCTTTTATTTTATATTATTTACTCTGTATTAAAGAATTCTTTTTGGGCCTGAACGGGTGTGGGCTGTGGGGGCATTTGCTTTTTATTTTATTTGCTACAGTCTAGTTGCTTAAGAGGACCAATCACTGTCTAGAATTGGGCTAAAGTCAACTTTTATTTTCAACTTGCAACCGCCAATTTAATTTCCGCGTCATTCCCACTAATTATTTGCATTATTATTACATCCTTGATAACTTACAAAGACGGGACCGATTCTCCAATATTATTTTTTCAGTTCATTTCTTTTCAATACATCTTAATCATCACTCATAAATGAGATTTTTACAATTAATGAATAGGTTCTACACATGTCAATGATAATGATGAATGTATTGAAAAGTAATGGAGTGGATTCTAACCCCATAAAATCAAGATAAATTATCTCAATAATTAGTGGGTTTATTACTTGTTAGGCTTCACGAACAAAATTAAGAGGATGACACATATTTTTTAATAGGGTAACAATTAACATATATATTTTTTAAATTTTTATAGTATATTTAAAAAATAAAAAATAAAAAGTAATTTAAAGTTATATATATATATATATATACTAGAATATTTTCTCCGCTTCACTTGGGATTTTTTAATGTTTATAAATTTTTAATAAAATTAAAAATCATAAATAAATTTAAATTGAATCTTATTAAATAACTATCATTTATTTAAATAAATTTTTTATATTTTAATATCTTAAATAAATGAATTTAGAGCTAAAATCGAATCATTATAATAAATTATACAAAATATGAAATGAATTGAGACACGACACAAACATGGAAAATTAATTAAAACAGAACACGAAAAATAACATGAACACCACATGAATACACGATCGTGTCAAAATCTATATAAAATGAATTATTAACGCGTAAAAATTTATAATACTTTGAACACACAAATTTTTCTCTAAATTGAATCACTATGATAAATTATGTAAAATATGTCATGAATTGAGACACGACACGAACATATAAATTTTTTTATAAATTGAATCACGATGACAAACTATGCAGAATATGAAATAAATTGAGACATGACACGAACACAACATAGGAAAAATAATTAATATACTACACGAAAAATACATGAATACGACACGAATACATGAACTTGTCGAAATATAAATAAAACGAATTATTAGCGTGTACAAATTTATATAAATTTATAATACTTTAAAAACGCGAAAAATAACGCAAACAAAATATGAAATGAATTGAGACACGACACAATCACAACATAGAAAATAATTAAAACACGACACGAAAAATAACATGAACATGATACGAATACATGAACATGTCAAAATTTATATAAAACGAATTATTAACGTATACAAATTTATATAAATTTATAATATTTTGAACACATAAAAAAAACACGAACAAACAATTTTTCTCTAAATTGAACCATTATGACAAATTATGCAAAATATATCATTAATTGATACACGATACGAACGTACAAATTTTTTTCTAAATCGAATCAATGCAAAATATGAAATGAAGTGAGACACGACACAAACATAGCATAAAAAAATAATTAAAACATAATACGAAAAATAACATAAACATTACACGAATATATGAACGTGTCAAAATATATATAAAATTAATTATTAACATGTAAAAATTTATATAAATTATAATACTTTAAACATATAAAAAATAATACGAACACAAACCCATAATTTTTTTTTTTCTTTTGTATTTCCTGTCTTTTCCTTTGTGCCTTTTTTTTTCGCTCTCCTTATCACTCCATGATCCATCACCCTTCTTCCTTCTTTCCATTTTTTTTTCCTGTTTTCACACTTCTTCTTTTTTATTAATTATTGTGTAATCTTTAATATCCTTAACAAAAGTAAAAATTCCCTTTCTATCCTTGTTGGACATGTGTCAAGTATGCATACATTTGTGTAATCAATTTTATATTAATGTTAGATGATGGTCGTTTAATCTCAATTGTAAAAGTAAAAATATTCCATTGTCAATATTCTTATATCAAAAACAAATTCTAAAATAAAGTACTAATTATACAATTACAAATACTACTAAATTAAATGCTTTCCAAAACTAAAATATAAATTATGATTTTGTTATAATAGAAGTCTAGCAACAAAAATTATAATGATTTTCGACTCTTCTCTTCCATACTTAATTATAATAAATAAAAGAGTCATGCTATTTGCCCATTAATTTTATCCCAATTTTTATACCAAATATGACATGTAATTATTTGATAAATTCAAATATAAGATATACAAATTAATAGTTAAATCAATTAATTTATAAATAAAATATTATAATCAAATCAAAATAATTATATGTCACGTGAAATATAACAAATTGAGACAAAACAAAAGTAAGAGATTTTTTTATGAAAGGTTTGTGATTTAAAAGATTATTTTTCAAAATATTGTACTTTCAAACTTACTTTTTAATACATAGCATTTTTTGTTATATCATTATCACGTCATTTTTTAAATTTTTTTATAAAAAATATACAAAAAATTACATCAAATCTCTAACCTAAAACACCCTCTCTCTCTCTCTCTTTAAAAAAACCTCACTCTTAACCTTCAATTTTATTAATTTTTTTAAAGATTTTATTACCGGATGTTTTAAAAGTATTTTTTAAAATTAATATATAACAATATCTTCATTTAATATATTGAAAATTATGAATAAAATTATTAATTTTTATATTTAATATAATATTTTTATTAAAAATAATATATTAATTAAATTAAAAAAATGCTTTAAGGATACTAATTAATAACTACTTGAGAAAGTAATTTTGGACTGGAGTGGAGAAGTTTAATATTTGATAAAAAAATACAAAAAAATGAATGTTGAAGAAGGAAAATCCAAGAATGTTTGTTACGTCATCTTGAAGAAAATACAGTGGAAAAACCCCAACTTTTGCCGCAAACACCAAAATTTATCCGCACTCAAACACTTACATCACATTCACACCTCTCTCTCTAATCTTCCCATCACTAAATAAATTTGTCATTAATCAAATATCAATCCCACCACAAATCCCATTAAATCAGACGTTAATCCAATCCAAATACGTCAATCAAAAATCCCACCTGCGCTGCTTTCCTCGTCAACTCCAGTAAAGCTTTTCTTCGTCGTTCAAACGTTTATTTGCCGTAGCTGCAAATCAAAGAGAAAGAGGAGGAGGAAATTAACTGACAAACAACTTTAGTTTTAAATTAAATAAACGAGGCTCAGTCAAAACTCAAAAGCAGTAAAATAATGGAAGAACAGTGAAGGACTCACGGCGTCGTTTTTGAGTTTGATCCTCCCCGCTAATCAAGCACGGAAAGGTAAACTTTAAACGCAAAAAAGCCAAGGAAAGTGAAAACGGACTTGAATTCTTACACTCAAATACAGTACATTCCATGCTTTGAAATCCGATTCTCTCTCTCTGTTTTCCCTTTCACGAGTTTCTCGATTCAAACACCAGGGAAAGTTCTTCTTCTTCCTTCTTTTTTTTTTTTTTTTTTTTTAAGTTGGGAAACGCGGAAGCGGTGCCGTAGTTGCTCTTTTGAGAGATGGCAATAGAAACTGAGCAAAAGTCACTGTCCGATGGCAAAGTTTGGGGACTTTTTAAGTTGCCGTTTCGGCAAACCGGGAACAATACCAGTACGACGTTGTCTTCTTCCTTGGCGTCGAATCAACAAGGTCAAAGTCAGACTCACGTCGAAGGATCAAACCATCACGCCTCTGCCAATTCGGTTTCCTCCGTTGCGAAGTCGCTTTTACCGACTCGGCGTCGGCTCAAGCTTGATCCGGCTAATAAGCTCTATTTTCCATGTAAGTACCTTTTTTAGTATTATCTGATTTAAGATTTTCCGTTTATTTGATTAAAGCTAAAACAAAATTTTTTATGCTTATTTTTGGAAATTGACAGTAAAGTCAACAAATTTTTAAGAGTACAGATCGTTGATTAAAGTAGCTGGTAAAAGGCAGAGTAAGATTTGTAGTTTTAGTTTTTTTCCTTTGCTACTAATTGTTTGATTTTTTTTTTTTTAAAAATAAAGAAGATTTTTTTACTGTGAAATAAATAAGGAGTAGAAGGACTTGTTGACTTAATGCAGAAATTTTTCTATTTGATTTATTTCGAAAGAAATTGTATCGAAATTTCAAAGATTGAGAATTAAAAGCCAGTAAAATAACTAATTTCAGATTACAATGTTCTTATTCTTGATTGTGTATTTTGTTTTGTTTTTTGAAGATGAACCCGGCAAACAGGTGAGGAGCGCGGTCAGGATAAAAAACACTAGCAAGTCCTATGCAGCTTTCAAGGTACACCTTAAACTTAAACCCTCTGAACATTTCATTTTCACTGTGTTGTTTTTGTCTTTCTTATTATCCATTTTGGTAAGTTACATAAGTTAGAGATAGAAGTGGAAGCAAGTATAATTATATTTAAATGTAGTATATTATAGCCATTGCTTTGATGAGTCTTGTAATGAGTCCTTTTGTTTCTGTTGGTTTAGTTTCAAACAACAGCACCAAAGAGTTGTTTCATGCGCCCTCCGGGTGCTATTCTTGCCCCTGGTGAGAGCATCATTGCAACGGGTAATTGTTTATTTACACTCTTATGTTTACCCTTTACTTCTGGTTCGTATTATGTATTGGCACTAATATATGTTTTTGAATATTCTTCATATCATCTGAAAGACTCTTAATGAATTTCTCTTCATGTTTTGATTGGATCTACTAGTCTTCAAGTTTGTGGAGCCTCCTGAGAACAATGAAAAACCAATGGATCAAAAGAGCAAGGTTAAGTTTAAGATCATGAGTCTCAAGGTGAAAGGTCCAATGGACTACGTACCTGAGCTGGTGCGTAGAACTTCTCCTATAAAACTGTGTTTTTATATGATTCACATGAATTCCGTTTTCTATCTTGATGACAAAGAGTAAGACTTTTCAATTTGACCACATTTAGATGTTGGTGATCTTATGATGAACATAAAGTAATATCCTGTTGATGCATATAATATTTAGTTTATGTGGTTAATAGTTTTAATTTCTCTGCAAACAAGTGGCTTTATGGGATGACATTACATATAAGCAGTGCTATAGTTTGATAGAATTCTTGTATTTCCAAGGCTTTGTAACCTGAAGCATAAAATGTCACTATGGAACAAGCTTCTATATCCAATATTCTTCTTTTCTGGATTTGTACCTGCTGTCTGCAATATAAAGAAACTACTGTGCTTTGGGGCCATTTTTTTTTTTTTATTTTTTTATTTTCTTTTCTTTTTTTGCATTTTTGTCATCAAGATGTCCTGCTGTTGCTTGCTGTAAATCGACTTTTGAAGGCTACATATGCCCAATTTTGATGCTTGATGGGATGAGAATCTCTTGTTCTAAGCTGATTTTGGGCCCATTTTGATAGAGGCATGCATGATTTTCAATCATTTTTTGGATTGTCTGGCTGCCCTTGTTTGATGCACAATTGGGATTATTCTTTTACCACATACGCTGTTGATTGCTTCTCCACCTATCTGAACTTTCCTTTTTCCTTTGAGGTTGGATTTTTGTAGACTTATGGTGTAATTAATCTTAGGTGCCTCATTTTTGTAGTTCGATGATCTGAAGGATCAAGTGGCAATAGAGCAAATATTACGGGTTGTTTTTCTAGATCCTGGGCGTCCTTGTCCTGTAAGTACTCGTAGCATCTTACTATCTTATCCAGCTATATGTGCCTTTATTCACACTTGCTTCTGCTTTTATACATTTGCATGTCAAGACTTTCCACCTGCATGATGCTTGAAATGCATACCAAATTATCAATATTTTTGCAAACAGATACTCCCATCACCAAGTAAAATCTAACAAACAAAAAAGAACACATAATTAGCCTAAATATTTATGGGTTTCTGCCTCGTGACTTTATGAAGGCTCTGGAAAAATTGAAGCGCCAATTAGCTGATGCTGATGCTGCACTAGAGGAACGCAAAAAGCCTCCAGAGGATGCAGGTCCAAGGATTATTGGGGAAGGACTCGTCATAGATGAATGGGTAAAAGTCTTCTCGTAATCATCTGATGAAAATTATGATTGTATGACATGCATTACTTATGGCTGTCAATTTCTATTCTGCAGAAGGAGCGAAGGGAAAGATACCTTGCTCGGCAGCAGGTTGAAGGAGTAGACTCAGCTTAGAGCTGCAATTCTTAATCAGGTGCTTTATCATGTGATTGAAATTTTATATAATTGTCTCTTGCGTGTACCCCTCAAATCTTTTCATGTAACGGGAAGGGTGTTATCTGGAAGAATGGTAAAAAATTCCAAATATTTTGTTGTTTTATAAAAGTGAGCTAAATTTTCTGTAATTGGGGAGACTTTGAAACTCTGCTAGTTACCATCTGCTTCGTGGATAATCCGATTTTGTCGCCTCCCTAAATGGATCTCAAAGTGAGAAGTGTCTGAATGCATATTCTACAATGTTCGCATCAATTATCTTTAGAAAATGTTTCACATTTTGGGTACTTCGTGGTAACAAATTTTCCAGTGCTTTTTGTAATCTTACAAAGCCATTTAGATATGGGATGAAAGATGCTCTGTTCTTTCGCTAGCCGGAGCTAATGCTAGTCATTGTGAATGCATATAGATAAATCATGTCGGATAGAATATGGAGCCCTTTCTGGACATGATATTTAGATGCTACGTCGTTTCTAATCATCGACGATGGGCAATTGATGAAGTGTTTTTTGGGATAAATCCAGCGGTTTCTTGTACTTTATGGTAGGGTTGGGCCAAGGCGCCCACAACTTAAAACGTCGAAGGAGAATGAAAACTGTTTGGCTTTCCATATGGCTTTAATCAGCAGGACACGCAAGTCGCGCCAGCGATGGCCTCTACATTCCTAGTGTTTCTTGCCCTTTTCATTCCTAATAATAAAAGTAGCATTGGTTGCTCTACATCACTGTCAGGAATTTTTGTTGTCGTTGTCACTGTTAATGCCATACGACCCTATCTTCCTTTTCATTTCCCAAACGCTTATTACCTGGTTATACAGTATCTGCTCAAGGAGCCAACTTTCCTTAATACTCTGCTCGATCAATTATACCTGTTCTGCTCAGGGATTGCCACGTTTTTAACATATAACGTTTCTGGGTGGGGGAACTGCTGAGCAAATCCCTTTGGAGTTTCGACGAGTCCAATCAATAATTTTTGATCAAATTGTGACATTAGTCTCGTACTATAATCAAAAAGCGTATTTTATCCTTCTACTTTAATTCGAAAAATTTTGGTATTTCTACTTTTCGAGATTTTGAATTTTAGTTCAATTTTAAACGGTGTCAAATTTTTATCGTTAAATATGCTGATGTGACATTGATCATGCTCGCAAACTGATAATGTTCCATTAATCACTCTATATATATATATATATATATATATATATATTATCCTCTTTTTCAACAGGCTTGCAAGAAACAAGGATAAGTTACAAAACCAGAGGAACTAGACATAAGTAAAGATGAGCCATTTGAGCAGAGTTTGCATGGCAGCTAGTGTAGCTGCAGTGGAAGGACATAGAGATTGTAGCTCCAAATGGAATTCCAGTCTTCGACCTATTAACGCCTGCAAGAGAAGGAATTTTTTCTTGCCAGAGGCAAATAGAATGGCTAGCAATATATCAAAATTAAACCAAATAGACCTCATGAGTGGCAATTGCAGGACACATCAAATTTGTTTGATTATGAACGAATATCCAATCTAAAGAGATATTCATATCTTCTGATTTTTCATAAAGATTTGTCGGGTCTTAAGTCTTAACCTACAGAATGATCATGACAGGTTGCTTTCTGTCATCTTTTGATTGGAGTATCATCGTCCTAATCGTCAACCTTGTCATTGTTATTATGGTTTCTCTTCTGTGTACCTTGTAACCACATTTGGTGCCAAAGTTTCTCTGCCCTCTCAGGGCTAAGATAGAGCTGTACTGTTAGGCTCTATGTTACCGTATTCTTTATTTTTCTGTACTCGTGTTCGATACATATTCAGATATTGGTATGGGATATAATTCTTCAAATAAATGAAAAACTTAGAAAAAAAATTAAAAATACCTGTGTTGAACACATATCCTTATCCGACATTCACCCCAAATCCGGTTAACATAAGTTATGCTGGCTTTTAGGCCATTATTAAAGCGATGCAAATTGCAGACCTCTCCTCTATGCTGCTTCAAGATTCTTAATCTTAGTAATTAACATTGCTTTTTTCTTTGACTAATCCGCCAGGAATGAGAGTAGATCACAAAGAAAAGCCGGCCTCTTGTTTTGCTTCTTTGATGACTCTTTTGTATGTTACTATCATGAATTTTTGCTATAAATAGGAGTTTAATCCAGGAAGTTGCTCCACCGAAAAAGCAAAACAGCTTCACAAGCTAAGGCAAGAATAAAGAAAAGGAACCAACAAAAAATGGCAAAGTCCAACAAAATTGCCATGATCACCAACTTTGTCTTGATCGTTGCTGTTTTGGTCATTGTCTCCATGGCTGAAAGCCGAGAAATTGGGCGTAAGTCTCAAATAATAATAAACTAAAAATCTGAATAATAAGAAAGAAAAAAATTGAATTTTTCATTTATGTTTAGTATTAGAAATTTGATCAAATGTATTGAAATGTGCAGTTCTAAAGGGAAAGAAGAGCGCCCCAAGCTGTAACAAAGTCTATGGCGTAGTTAGTGGCGACACATGCTTTGGTGTAACAAACATGTTCAACTTGAACACTACATTCTTCGAATCAGTCAACCCAAATCTCCAGTGTGATTCTATCTTTGTTGGTCAATGGCTTTGTGTTGCTGGAAAAGCATAATCAAGCAACTAAATGATCAAGAAATTAAAACAGTTCTTATGATTCATAGTCCATGAAATAAGGAGAGAGTAAAATTTTCTCCATGTCCATTGCTTTTAATTTTTTTTTTTTCAATAAATGAGGAGAGATTAAATTTGATTATTGAAATTAAGAATTTAATATTTTACCCAGAGACTGTAGCCATTATCCCATGTTTCTTGGTATTCTTGGAATTTCAATAGATTTCTTTTTCTCCATCGTAAACTTAAATCTGATTCACTTTCTTTCTGTACATCATGCAAAATCTTTTGCTTGCAATGTCAAGAAGAATATTAGTAAGAAAAATCAGATTCAAAGACAAATCAATCAGGGGAAAATAATTGGTATTATTATCAAAATTCAAAACTAAACGGCAAAGATTGGTGTTCGTAGTAATAAGCTTCAAAATTTGGGCTACGCCGTGAATCAAGATTTTACAACTAGAGTCCAATTAGGAAAATATAAGCCGTAACGTAAGCCTACAAACTACAATTCAATCCCAGTATACTATAAGGCTGATTAAAAGGCCCATAATGTTCAAATTAAATGTCTGATTTTTTTTATATGAAATTAAATGTTTGATTAGTTGAAGGAGTTCAGTTGTTTTTCCTCGTTGAAATTAGATTTAGTAATTTTATACATGATACAAAAATAAAAATAGATACAATATATTTAATAAATATAAAATAATATAATAAACATAACACAACATATTTAAACATGATTAATACGATTAATATAATACGTTTAATGCAACACGTATATTTAAATTATCAAATCTAGTTAAAACGATTACGTTGTTTACATTTGTCACCAAAAAAATTATTGAGAAATAGTGAGGGACAAGTAACCAAAAATTAAATTCCAATTATCCACTTCTTTTCATCTTATCCAAAACCAAAAAAAAAAAACATGTCTCTTGAAAAAGGGGAGGTTTTGGAACTTGAAAGAGGCAAAAAAAAAAAATAAAAAATTTTGCGCCTCCACAAATCTAATAAATGTATAGTCATGCGATTCTCCTGTGTTGCGACAGTGCAAGGCCGTGATCAAATTGACAAACAATCCCTTTTCTTCTAAAGATTTTTGCCTTCCTATGTTAATCCATGGCCAATTCGTACATTAATTTCGTCTCAATTCAATTCATTCGCCGAAAGCTTATACAAGTCTCATTATAACATGGTGACAAAGAAAAAGAAAATGCCACTCCAAAAGCATGAGAAACTTCTTGATTCTCCAGTTGGAATAAAGTTGTGGAAATCTTATCAAAGTGTTTTATCCCTTTGTTGCAAAGTTTAAGATAAATTTGCCATTACTTGCTACCAAGGTTAACTGTAATATATCCAATTCAGTAATTAAAATCCATAATGTTTTGATTTTGGTACCTTATTATTTCCAAATTTTTCTTTTTAATTATTCAAGATCCCTTGTTATCACAATGACTCAAGAATCCATTATCCACCCATTATTTTAATATAAAAAATGGATCAAAATTCTAGTGTGATTTTGGGTAAGGTTAGATAAACTGATCTTTGAGATTGATACCTTAGCTTTGATTTCATTACATAGTTTAGACGATTAACAACATTGACAAGAAATTGATAAAAACAGTGGCAAAGAAACCTCATATGAAACTAAACAGAATCAACAAAATATCATATGTTATTTTTTTTATCAAGGGAAATGCTTATGTAAAATTTGATAAATCAAAGGGAAAAAAATAACTAGTTTTTTTACAATTATTCAATCACCTTTGCTATTATTTCAATTGCAATTGGGTCATAAAACCATTCTCTCTTGTTTCGTTTTGCAATTTCATCTTTGATTTGTTTATACTCCAATAAAAAGCTGAACAATACTGAAACCAATAGAGTATGTACTAGTAAATTGAAAACAAAGAAAAAGCAATTAAATATCCGGGGTGAGTTAAACATTCTTCGAACCCTGCCCTCCCTTGCTCATCTCCATACCTCCATTGGGGTAGTCAAGGTCTTCAACGAATCGGGACCAGTACCAATGTGACCTCCATACTTGGTTCATCTCTTCAATTGGGATACCCTTTGTCTCGGGCAAGAAGTAGTACACAAATATGGACATTATCACCACAAAGAAAGCGAAGAAAAGGAAGAGCCCAAATTTCAAGTGGCAGAGCATGGTTAAGAACACTTGAGCCACTACGAATGTGAAAAGCATGTTGACAGACACATTGATACTTTGTGCAGCTGATCGGATTTCCAGTGGGAAAATTTCACTAGGAACCAACCATCCAAGAGGTCCCCAAGACCAGGCGAATCCGGCTACGTAAATGCAGATGAAAAGCACCACAACAATGGCATACCATTTGGGCAAGTCACCAGGGTTCCCATTAGTTCCAAACTTAGCACCAATGCAGGCAGCTACAACAGCCTGAAAATCAGCAAAAGATAAAATTTCCAAATTGTTAAATTGTTATTGACATTTGGGTTTCAATTTCATTGTTAAAAAAATCAAGTACCTGGCAGATCAACATTTGAACTCCACCCTCTAGGAAAAGGAATCTCCTTCCCCACTTATCAACACCATAGATTGAAACCAATGTTGCAACAACGTTAACAACACCAGTAATGACAGCAGACATGAGGGAAGCATCGTCTCCGAAACCAATTGTGTTGAACAAAACAGGAGCGTAAAACATAATCACATTAATGCCAGTTAGTTGTTGAAAGAAGGGAATCAAAATGGCCATGGTTAAATGGGGCCTGTATTTCCTCTGCAACAAGTTTCTCCAAGGGTGCTCAACAAGATTTGATGCATCACTGGCAGCAACAAGGTCCCTAAATTCTTCATCAACATCATCAACCCCACGAATTCTCTTGAGTTTCGTTCTGGCTTCCTCGGTTTGACCACGTTCGATCATGGAGTTTGGTGTATCTGGGAGGACTAGGGATCCAACTGTGATGATAAGGGCAGGGACCATTGCACCACCCAAACTCAGGCGCCAGCCCCAGCCGCCTTTGATCTTAGCAAAAAAATAATTGAGCACGTTGGCAACAAGTATACCAACTGTAATCGACAATTGGAAGCCAATGTTCAATGCTCCTCTGTATCTGTAGGGGGCCATTTCAGAGAGGTAGAGTGGCACAGACTGTAATAATTAACCCAAAAAATAAAAAGAAATTGTCAAAATAAAAATACAAATCACCATTACTTTAGTAGTATACTAAGAGTTGGACTTGGGCGTGGAAGTAATTCTAAAAATCTCTTTCCCAGGGACCACATGGCTTCGCCAAGTTGTCAATTTTTATATTGGATTAAAAACAGAACTTAATTTCTTTTCAACCCATCGAAGTCACGCTTGTAGAAAAACAAGACATTTAAGAGCACAATTTTCATTTCAATTTTTCTATTCAACGCCCGTTGCATCAAGGCGTAAACTTTAGCGGAAAATACTACTAAGAGATGTCACGCAAGGAAAAACAAGCCATGTCTAACCAGGCAAATTACAGTAATAAAACATAAACGCCTTTTTCAATCTTCATAACTCTTTTAAAATATTGATTTATTGGAAATTCATTATTAACACCAAAATGGTGACTTATTGCTGACTTCTCAGATCTGAATAAATGAAAGCTTAAAGAAGAGTGGTCAGTTACAGGGTAGATAAAAAAAATCAAATTTATAAAAAAAACCCAGCTCATGTTTTATCCAGTAAGATGGAACAAAAGCTCATATCTGGATCAGACACAAGTTTGTAAAGACATGTTTTCTTGTCATTTACCAAAGCCAAAAAAAAAATTGTCTGATATGTTAGTACTCTGAACCATCTGAAAAAACAGATCTGAAGAAAAAGGGTCAGGTTTCAAGGAAGAGGAACACAAAGAGACACGTTACACGACAAAACCAAACAAAAATCTAAATAAAAAAATATATATGAACTTTTGTCAATTTTTTCAGACAGCACATTTTTTGTTCTCACAAACAACTTGCAAATGAAACAAAACAAAACAAAACTTTGGGAAAGACCCCAATCAGAATGCCAATCTCTCTGGATCCAAACAGGGAAGAGAAAAAAATAAACCCAAACACAACATTGAGACCAAGAGCTTGGAAGTAGATAATGGGTTATTACCTGATTGGCGAATCCGATACCGAAACCAAGTAAAATTCTGCCAACAATCAACATCCAAACAGCTTTGGCAAAGCCATTGATAAGAGCTCCGGCAAAGAAAAGTAAACCACCAAAAAGCATGGACAATTTCCTTCCGAGCTTACGGGTGACAATGGAGGCTACCAGGGAAGACAAAAGAGCAGCCAAATATAGTGATGATGTGAACATCGTCAGCGTTTGGCTATCATATTGGCAATACTGATTTGACGACTTATCAGCTTCCTTCTTCTCCCAAACTTTTCGGAAGAACTTTTGAAGAAAAGGAGTCATAGTTGTCACTCCACCTGTCAAAAACCCAAGAAAAAAAACATTAATTTCTACGTGAAGCAAACAAAACAAAACAAAACAAAGAAAAGAAAAGTTTTTTTTTTTTAATTTTTATCTTTGAAATATTACCAGAAATCCCAATATCATAACCGAAAATCAAACCCCCCATGGCTGCAACAATACATGTTACAGTGACGAATGGTGTAAGGTTCCCCGGGTACTCCTTGCCGTTACCCGGCCCAATTCCTCCACCAGCCGGCATTTTCGATCTTTCTTTACTTCAATTGTAAGAAACAAACTCAAAATCAGGAAAAGAAGAGGCGATGAACACAAAGAAAGACTCAAGCAATTCTAGGACTAGAGTGTAAAATGCAAGCGAAAGTAGATAGAGGTTTCATAATAGCATGGGAGTTGTTTATATAGAGAAAACAATAAAAGATTCACAATATTCTGAGCTGTCAAAAAAATCGTAATATCTTGATTTTTAATCAATAAAATTTAAAATTATATTAAATTTCATTTTCTTAATACGTAGGATGTAGTCATGTTGATAGATAAATTTTTTATTTTTTCCAACAACAGAAATAGAGTAATTTATATTCTCTTTGTAATTAAGTCTCCTTTAACATCAACCGTTTGATGACCCTACAAACAACTTTAATAATCAACCTTTGTATGTCAGGTCGTATTGGGTTATATCATTCTCACCAAAATTGAAACAAGACAAACCCATTTTTCTGCGCATTTGAATTTGTCCAAATTATTTATCCAAAAAAAAAAATTTGTCCAAACTAGTACAGTTTAACCAGCTTCATGTAAATCCAACCTTGTTTCCTAATCAGGGTTTTAATTTAGATAAAATAGAAGTGAAAAGGGCAAACCAAAATTTGGGTGCTGGAAAATATTAATGTTTTCAATATACTTGGTAACAAAATCAGACCACAATTTAGGATCGTGTTGGAGAGAAGCTAGCAGTCGGTGAACGACAGTTGGGAAAAGATGAAATTGAACACGTCTGATATTATTCAATCTGAGCAGGCAAAATATTTGCCTTATCGGAATTTGGATAATGTTGGATTTAATGTCACGTCGGCTAATGTCATAAAGCGGAGAGAACGTAAGTTTAAAGGCCTTTACAGCAAAGATGTAGCCATGTGAATTCCCAAATATACGAGTGAATTCTTCCCCTTTATTCGAAGTATGAGTATACAATGTACGTATTTATATATCCCAAAAGAATTCAATTTTCTCGTATATGTTGGCTGTAATTAATGATTTAGTAATTATTGAAGAATTAATGGGGAAATTTTGGATCGAGAAGATTTGGAGATGACGTTGGGTGCAGATTTGTTAATTGTTCTTCTGTTCCAAAGGCTTGGCCCTGTCTGTTCCTGAAATCGTGGATAATGTAAAGCCTGAAAAGAGAGATTTTTTTAGAACTGATCTGGTTTCGTTTTTTCTGACAATAGTATATATGTAATAAATCCCCGGTTGTTTGTTTACCCTTGTTCAAATGGTTAGATTAGATACGAATCTCATCCTCCCCAAACGCAAAAAAAAAAAAAAAAAAAAAAAGAATAAAAAAATTCCTTCTTTTAGTTTTGCTTTCTGGATTATAAATTTTCCAATATGTGCAACCTCAAATATAATTTTTCGCCGAATACATCAAACTGTAATTGATGCTCGAAAATCTCTGTTCTTTTTCCTTCCACTCACTCCGAACAAAAAGATATTGCCTCACATTGCACTTGCTGCATACTCCATTTCACTACAAAATTGCAACATCATTTGTATTATTAAGCACATTGGGATCAAATTACATAGGATAAAAATGGTATTTTGAGACAATAATTAACTATAATCAAACTCGAAATCTTAAAAATAATTGAAGTTTCAAAATTGGGTTGTTTGAGTAGTCCAAAAAGTATTGACTTCAAAGTCTTTACATTAATTTAGCAGTGTAAGATGGGGACTATGCTTTGGGTTCACCAAATTTCACTTCTAGATGCTTTTGGCCATGGTGATTCCAAAGTCAAACCTGTTGTAGAACTTGAAATAATGTAGCAGCTCGCTTTATATCCCTCCTTTGAGTCACTTTTTTTTTGCCATAAGTATGTTTGAAACTTATTAATTGCATGTAAGAATTTTGCAATGGATGCTGAAAAAAAGGGTACATCTGACATGAATAGATGCTCAAGTACTTCCCCTGTTCTTTATTTATTCTTTAGTCTTCTTAGCACTCAACAAAAGCCAAAGGAAAAAGGGAGTAAACAAGAAAGTTTAGCACTCAACAAAGAACATAAGAGAAAAAGAAGAAAACAGCAAAGTAGGAATATTGTGGATATATGATTGGGTTTTTGAATTATTAACTGTTACAAAAGAATTCATCAATATTCATGTAGTAATGATATTAGTAATAACAAAGGAATATTGGAGAATGAATTATTATAAAATTGGGAGCAATAACTAGTCAATAATTTAAGGTGTAATCATCAATTATTTATAAACATGAAAAATGAGAGCTCACATATGAATAATTATGATTCAAATCCATTGTAAAATTAGATTTTTCGTACAAAAAAGTTTAAGTTACATGAAATTTTACTCGCACTGGAGAATGTGAAACTTTCATGAAAACTTAATTAATTCATGAATGGATAGTCTTGTAAGTGGAACCCATTTGTTAAAACTTCGAGTTTAACTTACTAAATTGGTTGCTTAATAACATTATTGCCTTAGTTTTCCAACAAAAATGATGGATGTGTCCTTACAATCAGTGTGGAATTTTTACTTGCTTTTACAAAAGTGAATAGAATAGAAGTTCTCTTTGGAAACATCCTAAAAGCAAAAAAGTTTAGAAAAAGAAAAATTCTAACTGAAAAAAAAAAATTAAAGAGTAAGAGAACAAACATACAGAAGAAAAAAAAAAGTGAAAAGTTAAAAAAAAAAAAGAAAAGAAAAAGAAAGAAAGAAAGAAACAAGGCTACCTGTTTCAGATTCTCTAAAGTAAACCAAATTCCATAGAAAACTTCTTCCCCAGGAATGATGAAAGTAACTTTTCCGTCAATGGAGTGGAGTAGAGTGCCTTTGTGAAGTTTTTCTCGTTTTCACTTTTGACTTTTGTTCGGAGATATAAACATGGGAGTTTTTTTTAGTCATAATTGATGTCAAATGCATCAAATTCATTAAAAAAAAAAAAAAAAAACCAAAGCAGACAGCCAATGTGACCCAAACATTGGGTTGCCAAAACTGGCACCTTGAGTTAAACTTTATGAACCCTTATTGCCAATTCGCTTGTCAAATTGCACCCCGAATGGCCTACTTATTATGAACCGTTCAATGACTTCTCAAAAGCAACCTCCCTCTCTCACAAAAAAACCTTTGGGGCATTCGAATAAGGTTGGCTTGACCCAAATTATCCACACAAAAAAAAAAAAGTTGGCTTGACCCAAATAAAATTGATGATTTTTGTTTTTAGTAGAATTGAAAAACAAAAAAAAAATGGGTGAGTCAAGTGGTGCAAATTGGGGGACCCTAGGAGGCTGGGACCCGAGAACATGAGTTAGTTATTAACAAGGCCTAGTCATAATCCAAAAGGTTTCTGCTGTAATCTTCGATAACATTTGGGGTTGAGTGAGCCCCAATGAACCATATATGACTCTGTTCACACGTGCATAGTTTGGCAACTATTTCTATTTGGTCTCATTCACATGGATTTTCTACCTAGTCTACTTACTCTTCTACTAGACTACTACGCGCCTTTTATTTGGTAATAAATCATCATCATTTTTTTATTTATATATAAAATAGTCCAAAGTTTAGGAGAGAATTGGGAGAAAATGAATTTAAGGTGTATCAAGGATCAATTCCAATTTTGCAAGATTTTTCTTTTTTCTTTTTAAATTAAGAATTTAATTCAGTTAATTTATATAATAATTTTCAAAAATAACATTTAATAAATTTGAAATTCAAATATTTACTATCGCATTTTTTATCTCAAATTACGATTTTTTTTTTTAAATAAAAAAAATCACTTTTAAAATTAAAAAAAAAACTATGAATTATTGCTACGTCATTTATGATTACTCATGACTATACATAAATAAATAAAAGAAACCCAGCAGCTTCACTAAATGCATTGAATTCCAACGTGCTCAAAATAGGGAATGGGCGGTGAATGCAATCTCTTTCTCTTGGGATAAAGATTACATTTAGTATGGTGGTGGTGTGCATTAGTGATTTTGGGCCACAACGCAAAAACTGTGAATTACTTCCGTTTTGAGCTTCCATTTCAGGTGCCCACCACAATCCTGGCAACTTCTTTATTTTGATTCGTTTTAATTGTTTCGGTGAAATAGTTTAAAAATATGAAAATTGTCAAACAGATAAGCAATTGAGCAAGCACACTTTGATGCAAAGCTAAGCGCTGCAATGAGCCAATCACCTCTTTCCTTAATTTATAACCTCAACACTCAAAGAAAAAAAAAATGGAAGGAATTTTTTTTGTTTAGTAAAAAGAAAAAAAAAATTAATGGATTTACATTTTTTTTTCTTAAAATTCAATTCTTTAAAATGTGAGAGGAAAACATTAATTCAACTTAAATTAATAACTTTATTTATAATTTTATCCTTAATTAATATCTTTTTTCTCTCTTTATTTTCATAATTCATGTTAAACCTATGAAAGAAAAATAATTTTCTTTCCTCTCCTTTTTTTTTCTTCTTTTTTTTGTTCTTTTATTTTCCTTCCATTTTTCTTCCTTCTTACCAAATATAGTGTAGGATAAGAAGAAGAAATATTAACTTTGGTATGGAAAAGAGTGCGTTTAATTGATAAGTATTATTTGGTCATCACAGGGTGGATAAGGAAGATAGAAAAAGAGAGCTGCAAATGCAATATGTAAGTAGAAGTCAACACGATACACAAATCTAATACCAGCCTAGCTAGCTACAATTGAATTGGAAAAGAAAAAAAAGTCAACGAAAACATTCATAATAAATAATAATAATAATAATAATATGGGCAAGAAAAGAAAACCACAAAGGGCTGATGGCTAATGGGAATGGGGTTCAATGTCTGTCTCCCTTATAAGTATGGGTTGGACGTAGGCAGGTAACATAACTTGGCCTTTTGCGAAAGTCTTGTCACCATACCTTCATTTTTTTCAATTTTTTATTTTTATTTTTTATGTCTTAAGTCTTCGTTGCTGCTTAGGTTTATCTGGTAATGATATACTGAGCAATGACTATGAACATACTAAAAGAATCATTCATCATCATTATTATTATTATTATTATTTATTAATTCAATCATCTGAAAACAAGAAAATTTGTGAACATGTTGTTTCTTTTGTAATAAAGAGCAATCAACGACCGATTCTCATGGAATAGAAATAAGATAGCCGTTGCCTTGCCGGTTGCTTAGCCTTAATTTTTTATCTTTATCTTCACATGATCTCCTCAGCTGTCAATTTAGCTCTAAAATATAGTAACCTTGTTTTGTGTATATATATATATATATATATATATATATATATATATATATATATATATATATATATATTTCGACGACTAACGGACGGTGTTCAATGTTTTCTCGGCTTCAAAACAATAATTTAATCAATTAAGATAACCATGATCAAATAATGTCACTTATTGTATAATTCAATAACCATTATTTGAATAATTTCGTTTATTATTGGATAAAAAAATAAAATTGAAATATTCAGGGGATATTTTATTAATGCAAATGATTGTACTTTTAATTTGTTCGATTTTGAAACATAAAATAATAAATTTAGAATATTTTATTAATGAAAATGATAAATTTTTTTCAATTTTATTATTTAATATTTAAAAATTAATAAATTAAAAGTACCTCCACAAAATTCAATTTTATCCCATTTTAATTCTACCAATGTCGGGTCAATTGTTTTTCCTTTTCACTTAGTACTTTAACTTTAGATTGAGAAATTGGTTAATTGAAATAGGGAACTTTCTCCTTAAAAAAAAGCAAAATTGTTGATTAAAATACCCCCAATTGACTTCTTAAAAATATCAAACCAAATTCCTTTTCTTTAAATTTTTGTAGATATTAAAAAAAAAATTAGTATTTTATTATATATAAACACGTACCTGGTAACGTCCAGATTCTGCAAATTACAAACAGACAAATCGGTTTGCGCCGCATATCATTCTTCCAGCACGAGAATGCTTCATTGGTTTATTATCATAATTACTATAATAATTAAATTAATTATATATCTCTGTCAATAATTTTAATATTAAGATTAATTATAGGAAACCTATTTTTATGGTAAGATATAAAAGAACATGCCAACAAAGTGCTGTTATTTAATATTCAATTTTATGTTTAATCGTCCTTTTAAATATAAATAATAAAAAAATTATACAATTTTTTTTATGATGTGAATATTGGGTGCAACCTTTTCTTGTTTTTTGGGAAAAGAAACAGCAGATGGGTTAATGTTTTCCCAAGCTATTCGGTTTTCTCTATATGAAGATAAACATATATTTAGTATTAAATTAAACTAATAATTAGTTAATTAACGAAAGCTTTTGCAAGCAAGGATAATTACAAACAGAAAATGACACCCCTAACTTTTTATTCTAGACAAGACAATAACATTTTTTACTTAAATAAGTAAGCAGACCTATTACAAAATAAAATGCTGCTTAACAGTAAATAGGTAAAAATATAACAAAAGATTAACAAAAAATAAATAGAACACTATCATTCCGTTGACTCTCTAATCAGCTATACTCTGCAAAGACAATTACATATTTGCTTTGTTGTTGTTTCCATTTTTACCAAAAGGATAGAATCAAATAACAAACCAATGGAACT
The DNA here is from genome assembly GCA_030761205.1 of Fremontodendron californicum. Classification (NCBI taxonomy): domain Eukaryota; kingdom Viridiplantae; phylum Streptophyta; class Magnoliopsida; order Malvales; family Malvaceae; genus Fremontodendron; species Fremontodendron californicum. The sequence goes on from JAULJL010000027.1 coordinate 1,365,072, forward strand.
TGAAGTTTAACTCAGTTGATTTATACAATCACTTTTAAAAAATGACATCCAACAAATATAAAATTCAAATTTTAATATCTGTAACCTTCCATATCTACAAGCTGCGGCTTTCTTTTATCTTTTAAAAAAATAACAAACCGATATGCTCTGTTTCCATCTTTTAAGTAAACAAGTTGGAAGTCATCCATAGGTTTAGGTCTCTGATTGCTGAATGCTGATAGAAATAAAAGAATAAGAGAAAATCCTCTTATGGAATTTGTGATGATGTATGCAATCACTTTTAAAAAATGACATCCAACAAATCTAGAATTCAAATCTTAATATTTGTAACTTTTCATATCTACAAGCTGCGGCTTTCTTTTTATCTTTAAAAAAAATAACAAACCGATATGCTCTGTTTCCATCTTTTATGTAAACAAATTGGAAGTCATCCATAGGTTTAAGTCTCTGATTGCTGAATGCTGATAGAAATAAAATGTTAAGATTCCACCGACTCCTCTCTCCCTCTAGAGTGTTCTTCAATCTTCTCTCTCTAGAAAGTCTATCTCTCCAAAAGATTCCAGTCATAAATGGTAGTTTAAAGTTTTCTCTAGAATACTCCAACCGACAATGTTAAGTCGGTGTATTATGGTTATAAATATAAGAGATGTGCTGTGTGCAAAAAGTGGAGGTGAAGTAGATGAGAAAGTAAAGAATGAGGTAAAAGGTGAAGAGAAATGAGCAGAGAGAGAAAAAGGAAAAAAAAGATGTGAGTGAATGATAAAGACGTGAGAAATATTAGAGTGTAAGGTGTTGTATATTATGGTGTATGTGAGTGAATAGTAAAGTGAGAAAAAGTTTGTGTGAGGTTGTCTTTATTGTTAGTTGGTGTTCACACCAATTGTATTTGGTCTTTTCTCATATTAATAAAAGAGTTGTTTTTCGAAAGTTACTGTAGCAAATCGATACTGTAGCACAAAACTGCAATCGGTATCGAGAGTCAAAAATCAACATAAAAGAATAAGAGAAAATCCTCTTATGGAATTTGTGATGATGTATGAGTATATTTGAATATGGCGTAACTCAACTGTTTTTAGCAAGTTGTTTATAATTTTAATCATCTGAATAATGTTTGATCTGGCTTACATTTCTGCTCTTACAAGTTACAAGAAAGCTCTGTCATATTATTATCTAAACATTAAAGTTTAAGGGGCAAAAAAGAAACTGATGTTTGGAATTGGAGTTTTACGCAACCAGTTCATAAATCTTTAGTATTTCATCCTAGATGTTAGTCTAGAAAAAATAGATTGAAAGATGGATGGAAATAAACTCTATGCCCCTCTTTACAAGACATAAATCTTGGGTATTTATGAAGTGGGCCACCTCTTTGATTTAAACCCATTTCTGAGAGAGAAACTACCTTAGCTTGATTCGATCCTGGTTCAGGATTAAAAATGGAAAACAATCTTCAAATATGACTCCTCCAATACGAGAAGGACCATTCTGGGACCTTGTACTCTGCGTGCGTTTGACCATGAATGTTTTTACAACACATTGACAGTCAATATTACTGTCAGTAAAAGATTAAATTTTGTTCCCTAGATGAATCAAGTTGTTGTTTTCTATCCATTTTCATTTGCAAAGTTTCAATTTTCAAGTTATTCTCTGGCTAACCAATCAACAAGTTGTAAAGATTCGATCAAAGTAGCAAGTGCTTAAAAAGGATCAAGATACTATTAATCAAACCTGAACAAGATAATGATTTAAAACAACTCCAAGACAACCCAATCTGAATTTTTTTTTCTTTGGCAACTTAATCTGAAAGAAAAAGGAAAAGACAGCTACATCATTAAGTAAAAAATTAAGAGCAAAGCATGGCATGAGAGATATTAAAAGCAGGACAGCAAAGACTTGATATTGATGAACATGACAGTTAAAGAGTCAACAAGTATATGATGGCTAAAGGCTTTTCATTTTCATTGCCTCATTTGCACATGTTATTGGACTAATTGATGGGTTCTTTGAAAGGAGAATTCAACTAATAGTGGTCCATAGCAAGCAACAAGTCTTTTTATATGAGATAATTATAAGACAAATCTCTTGTTAAAAAGGTGAAGTATTTTGGAATCAACAAAGCCTATAAATGTCTTGTTTAGAAATATAATTACAATTTACAACTGTATCTTAAAGTTAGAGATTTATACCAGCATGGCACAAAGTAACCAAATCCAGTTTCTGAAGATATGAAAACATTCTAATCTGACAGAATTGACTGCAATTGAAGATTGGAAAATTGATAAGAAGTGAACAAAAAAAAAGAAGATAAATAAATAAAAGAATTGAGCTGAAGGGTTAAGTTTAATCTACCATTACATTATTAGTAGACAAAAAGATAGCAATCATCTTCATATCAGCAATGTATATTCGCTTTATTGGGTCCCAGGAAGCACCCATAATCAAATGATAAGACTCATATCATCCTTAATAAGCTAACCTCTACTTCCATATCTAAAGACCAGCAAGAAAATTTTGAAAGTTCAATAGCACACTCCGCTTGAAAAGAACTTATGATCAGCTACCACTTTTAAGCTCTAGATTCAAAAAATTGGAGGAAATGGGGGAGTACATCTTTATCAATTTTTAATTAACTTAAATCTTAGAAATCAATAATGAATAAGAAAAAAGAGAGTCTAAATTGGAGTGCACAGGAAACACTGAAGAAATTGAGCATGAATCTAACAGGTCCGGCTCTCCTCCTTTACTTTTCAAACCATTATTTTTTAATCTAATACATTTTTAATCATCATTAACAGATATAACTTCCACAATTAATAGTAGATTTTACACATGTAAATAGTAATATGAATATATTAAAAAATAATAGACTAGATCTTAACCCGAATCTAACACTATAAAAATTGACATCACCTTATTTTTCCACAAACTAGGGGGACAATAAAAGAAAGAAAGAATGGTGACAACACAACACTAAGATCAATAGAAATCACAATACACAAATCTTGCTAGCATTGCATTATGATAGTCGCTTTCAAACTTTTTGCCCTGCAAAAAACATACTTCAAGTATGATATTGCTCTAAGAAAATTAAAAAGCTTGAAGAAAATTTTCTAGATTTGCCTCATCTGAGAAATGGGTTGTGGGCTAGGACCCAATACTTTCGGGCCTAAACTTTTTTCTTGTCATTTCGATGTATTGTCTGTATTAAGGATTCTTGAACTCAAACTCAATCCAAATAGTGGCCCAAACTAAATATTGAGCTTCTGTTAGGCTCTTAAATCTTAATATTTGCATGCAATGCCAAGTGAAATCAGATCTTGTCTCGTACTAGGAAATCTGTAGGCAGTAAATGGGAAAGGCGTGAGTGGGTGAATTTTGCTTCTAATCGTTAAAAGCAGCAAGCAGCTTGTGGTCTACCGCACCAGAAATGAAAATCTTGTGCTCATCTTTCATTCACCGCAATGCTAATAAATACTTACCCGCTCCCTAACCGCGTTGCAGCAAAAAAAGAGAAGATCAGATTGTAAATAAAAAAATGTTTGAAAGAAACTGAACCATAACATCGCGTGATATTTACTGTTCTAGTGTTCTATATTTATGGTTTCAGTTACTTCGCATCCCACTTATCAACGATTACCGTATATACCTTCTCAATCAATACATAAAGACTTAAAAATAAATTTATAAGTTGTATGCAAGTATTTGCAGGAACTAAATGGATTAATTAATATTTGAGAAGTTCATCATCCCATTTAGTTTCCTCCAACTTCTAAACTATAATCTGATTTGTAAATGTTACTTCAAGTAAAACCTGTATAAATTCAAATTGAATAGCAATTATACTAGATTTTTGGGTCTTTTTATTTCTTGTTAAATTCAATCTAAACATAACAAATGTGGGTTGATATGGTATTTGAACAAGTCAATTTTGTTTCTAATATTTTTTATAAGAATCTCTAGTTTGTTCTTTTATGTTTTTCTTTAGCAAATAAACATTGCTGTGATTTACTTCTGCTTGCAGGCAGGACTACTGTGGCATTACCTCTTGTTAATTGGGATTTTATTAAAAAAAAAAATTTTAACCAACATTTTGTTAATTTGTTCTGCTTTGCTAACAAGGCTGGTTTAAACTTTAAGATGAGCAATGTCGCTGGTTTAAACTTTAAGATGAGCAATGTCTTTTGGCATTGGATTCTGGTGGAAATCATCGCTACTTGATTCATTCAAGAGGTTATCAAGGCAATTGAGATCAAGAAAGAATCCATTTGGTAGCAGAGTGAATGGAACATATGGTGCTCAAGTTCCAAACACAGCCTGTCAAAGATCAAGACAATTTATCATGGTCCACAAGCCTAATAAATCAACTTGGCTAATTAATTACCATTAAATTTGTGTACTCTACAAAATTATTCGGTCCCCAACATTGGGGCATGGAAACCTCTTTCAGTCCAGCTGATAATCGACCTAAGCAAATTGAGTCACAGTTCTGAATTATCATATGTCTAAAATCCTGTCTCAACTCTCAAATTAATAAGAAAGTGATGTTTGGCAATCTAATCATATGCAAAACAACTAGTAATTATTTAGCCTTATATCAGAATATTAAACTGTTTTTAAGAACAAGAAAACTGTCATAAGAGGAAAGGCAGTGCTGGCAAAAAGACAAGCAAATAGAGAAGGAACTTTCATCTATCGCTATCCTCTTTGTCCCATAATGACGGATGATAAAAGCTTGATTGCCACTGTTCGCATGGCCATCTGGGTTTTCATGTCTTTCCCATGTGCAAACAGACAAATGCTTCCAAAAAATCTATATATTATATTTTATCATATAACCATTTCTACCCCATATTAACTAAAATAACTAAAATTGCATCTTTTTTTTTATAGTACTTCATTTCTTTTCAACATAAGAACTGTAACTCCAAACTGGAATGCCAGAGTATCTTTACAGGAATCTATAAGAACAGCTTTTATTAGATTGCTACTGATTACAAACTAAACAAAAAGCTGTTCAAAAGCTGTTTCTAAGGAGATAGATTGAGGACACAATGAACTTTAAGATTTGTGAAAACAAGTTAAATCAGACTTGGCAAAACACTTAATGTAGATTAGATATACAGCAAAATTACATTCAAGAATGCCAGAATCCACTCAGCATACTACGAAATCTATTCGTAGACAACTTCCTGACAAGTCTTTTGGCATCAGAAACTTCAGCTTCAGCAAGTTTCTCTATGTTTTTTAGATACCCAGAACTGGCAATTTTCCTTCTTCCACTATTGCAACTTGTCAAGGACATTAATATAGAGAGCAAGAGCTTTTTGTTACCTGAAATGCCCTCCTCTTGATCAAGCAATTGAAGAAGAAAGCCTATGTTTCTATCATCTTGAACAAATCTTTTTCGATTTTTAGAAACTGAAACCAAGCTAGAGAGTGCCTCGGTTGCCATTTCACGCACTTCGTATGACTTTGCATCAAGCAATTTGACAAGCTCGGGCATGAAACTGGCATCCCCCATTGCTTTTTTAGCTTCTTCTGATGCGCCACAAAGCCTAAATGTCACCTTCAATGCCAATTCTTGAACCGAAACCTCAGCATTGCGTAGGAAGAAAAATAATTGATCAATAAACCCATAATTCATCAACATATTTATGCAGTTCTGTGAAGAAAAACATAAATTCTCAATTGCCCTTAATGCTACTTCTCTTGTTTTCGAAGAGGTAGCTGATTTAGGATCCAAAACGCGTATTAATGCACGAATTCCCCCTTCTCTAACAACAATTTGACGAACTGATTCATCCCCAGAAGCTATATTTTGAAGGAACTCTATTGAATTTATCTGCACAATTTCTTCTCTTGATCTTGAAAGCTTGATGAACGTTGAAATTATACCTTCCTCAACCATAAATCTCTTAATCTCTTCGACACCAACAAGATTTCTCAACACCCCACAAGCAGGACTAATTAATTCAGCTCCAAAATCACCGCTTGAACATATTTTCAACAGGGCAGTTACCCCACCGTGAGCTGAAACTGACCATGCATTGTCTGAATTAAGAGTCAATTTCTGAAGACACCTAGCAGCTCCTTCTTTACCCAAATCACAGCCAGTTTCCAAAACCCGAATCAAAGGCCCAATAATCCCAGCTCCAACCAAAACCCCCTTATACAAATCAAACCCAGATATTAAAGATACAATCTTTGAAGCCTCTTCTTGAATTTCCATCTCTGAGGAATCAAGAAAGCTTACCAACACATTCACAGTGTCATCGACTTCCACTACAAGTTTAACATACCTCTCGTCTTCAGCCACAACTTCATATAAATTAACCAAGGCTTGCCTTTTCATCTCTATATCACCAATCTTCATTCTTGTCAACAAATCTCTTATGTAAAACCTCATGTCATCTTTGCAAGCACCAAGACCGGGCCTTGAAACCACAATGGCAAAACCATAACTCAAAATCCCAGCAGTGTAAATCCCAGAAAGATTCTTTACATGGCGATCAAATTTTGCAACCATCACATCAAGGTCACTTTGCATCAAGAGCTTCCCACTGTAAGAAAGATCCACACATGTTCTTGCAAGATCATAACACTCGTTTACAGTGACCAAAATGGGAGGAATCAAGCCAGAAAAGACTGCTGTGTTTTCGCTTGAATCACAGTTTTCAACGGCCATTAAGCCAGAACTTAACTCTTCTAGCTTCTTTCGAATAAGTTGCCATTTAACAGTGAAAACTTTGATAGAATGAGAAAGAGAAATCAAAGAAGATATATCCTCAATGACCTGCCTGAGACTAGATTTCATTGCTGTGAAAGATTCAGTTGAGTTTTGATGTTGCTGTTGCTTAGGTTTCTCTTCTTCTCCCATTTTGCTGTTTATCACTAATTTTGAACCAACCCCATTTTTTTCCCTTCAATTTTTGCTTTGAAGAAAGGAATCTATAAGTAGAGGTGATCTAATCAGACAATGAGAGAGAGAAGGAAGGGCACTGACTGCATATCTATAGTTATAGTTATCTTTTTGTTTGCAGCTGAAACTGAATTGGGTGTTTAATGTACATTTACAGGGCTGACCTTTTGGGGGTTTGTGTAATAGTGACAAGTCAATAGAATGAAGATAAGGGTATTTCTGTCATAATAGCTATCGTTAAAAGCTAGCTGAAGCTCAGACTGTTGGATGTTGGAAACATATTTAATGACTGAGGAGGAAGAAGATGGTTAAAGGAGAAAAAGTGTCTGATGAAGGACACAGAGTTAAAAGGTTTTATCTCTTCTGATGATTTTACATGAATGGATTTACATTTGGTAGCTCTGGGTTATATCTGTTCAGAATAAAAATCTAGTAAAATCTTGAACAGCTATGACAAAGGCAGTAAAGAGTAGTAATAGGAAGTTAGCAAAATCTAACTTCAATTACCAAAAATATAGTATAGAATTATGAAAATGTCTAACCCCATAAATAAAACTCATAGAAATCTACAAGAAAATCAGTTTTGCAGGTAATCAAGATTATACTCTGGAGCCCTCTTTTATAACAAATTTCACAATCAGCCATACATCATATACATGGTGCATCAATTTAGTACTCAATTTTAGGTTTGTGGGATTGGAACTTGGATTAGTTAACCGTTTCTTTAATCATACCTCAACAACTTCATTCTCAACTGATAAGTTTAAATGATGACTTTAAAGAAAAGAAAAAATGACAATTGGCTTAGATGTTTGGGAAATTCTGACTTGAATAGAACTTTAATTCCATAAAGAATATATATAAAGGTAATTAGTCTTTGGTATAAAGGAGATTTAAGAAAAGAGATGTTATTTTCATTCATACTCAAGACAAGTCAAAAATTTAATAGGATAGTGTATAAATTTGCATTAAAGTGTGGCTAAAAGCTAGTTTTAAGTTTGCTGGAATTAGGCAAGATAGGCTCCAACTAATTTTATCAATAAAGAAAAAGGTCACGACTCACGAGATTGAGGTTTTTCTTACATGTTTTTTAAAAGGTTGGTAACATTGTCAACTTTACCTAATTATATGTTAATTACTTTCCATTCCTTAACTTTTGCAACGGAGGAACCAATTGGAGCTCACTTTTGCAATTCACTCTGCCTAAAACATCTTGAAAATGTATTAGTTAAGACTAAGAGTCTGAATTAAAAGTAAGAGCTAAGATTAGGCCCATAACATCTATGTTAGCTTTTATGTCTGAATGCATTCAAAACAATTTGCTTTTTAGGAAGAGTGGGATTAGAATAGAATAATTTTTCTAATAGTAATTCTTGATACTATTGCTTGTAATGTAGGTTTAACGGTTCTAGAACCTTCAATGATTGGTGAACCCGCGGATCCATTTGCAACTCCTTTGGAAATATTACCTGAATGGATTCTTTTATTTATTTATTTTTTCTTTCGACACGACAATTTTGATTATCAGATTTTTTGAATAAAGCATCTGTCTACGTTTGATAATTTTGAGTCAATTGAAGGGGTAAGCCTATATATTTCTGGTTCTAAGAGCAGTAGTTCTAGCGGTCGACTCGCTTCTTTCAAATTGTTTCGAAAAGTCTCAAAAGAAACAAAAAAATGGATCACTCAAAGAGTGGATGGTTAGGAACACCAAAATACACGAAGGATTAGTAATGGAGATTATGTAAATTATATAAAAAGAGACTTCTGGATAACATAAAAGGAATACTAATTGGGGCTTTAAATTAGTAGAAATGACTAGGCAGTACTCCCCACGATTCCGGTCCAAAGTATGCTCCTATCCACCAATTAAAGTAATGACTATCAGGAACGAAATAAGTATCTTGGCCCTTTCTTATGAGTTGATCCTGAAGGAAATTGATTAGAAAATTTTTGGTAAATCGTTGATTCATCGAAAAAAGAAAAAGAGAAAATATAGAGTCTATTAGACCCTGATTAATAAATAATCCAATTACCAATCTCTTGTCCCTTATCTGGCAAAAAGCTTTTTTTTTTTCTTTCAAATTTGCTGCCATAAGAAATGTGAAAGAATAGAACTTTGATAAATCCCGGTTTAATCTAGTTGGTTCATGTAGTTATTTTTAAGAGATGACATTCAACATATCTGGATTTGAATCTTAATATTTACAATTTTTCTTCTATTTCTAGATTACGACATATTTTATAAAAAATAAATAAATAAATAAGAAAGAAAGAAAGAATATAACTTTGATACAAATAAATGGCCGGGACATGCTTTCAACCTAATTCCTCGTACAGAAAACATTAAAATGTTTGTTATTGGCGTTTGGTTCAAGTGTTGAAGTTTTACTATATTTCTCGAGCACTGAAACTTTTATACAAACCCTACTTTATAACCCTACTTTATATATTTCTTTAACAAGTAAATGAATAAGTATTAATTTGGAATCACTTGAAAATCACTCATTAGAAACCCACTAATTTGCCAAGTAAGATTATATAAGGAAGAACCAAAATAAAGACAAAGCTGCAGGGTTAAGGCTTTGAGAGAAAAACAAAAGCCCTTATGGACCACCCGATTTATGAAGACACTCCTTTCCATTTGGGGCAAAAAAAAAGTAGCTTTCATTTTCTCAGCATGGAAAAAAAAAATGAAAAAGCCCCCATCACTTCAAAACCATGTGAAGTCCTTTGTTGGATGCCTTGAGCTAACAGTCACCTTTCCAACAGGAAGTGCAGATGAACCAACATAACATTTGGAAAGAAAGTAGCTCTCTTTTTCTAACCTTTTTTTTCTTCTCTTGGTGAGGTTTATTAGATTACTAGGAGAAGCTGAAGAAAAAGCCAAAAGCTGTGTTCTTGTCAAAGCAAAATATGCAAAAAAGAGAACATAAAGGGAATTGACCATTCACTAAAATTAATTAAGTTTTAAGAGGATAAGAATATGAAGAGGAATTTATGGTATCTGTGCTTATAAAAAAATGAGGAGGCAAGCGCATCATAAACAAAGGAAAAAAAAAACCCTCGGAAGAAGACAATTGAAATGTTAAAAACAAAAAAACATTGAATGACCCTTGAATCATGATATGATTACGTGTCTAATTCCATGCTAGGACTGTCGTATTACCAGACAAAATGCCCCCCCCCCCCATAATTCTGTGAGTCACGGATCAATATTTTATGAAATCTTGTCACAAGAACTAAGGTTTTACACCAAGTCTTTTAGGATTGATTTGATTAATTAATTAAACTTACCTTTGTTTTTTTTGTAGAAGTAATAAAAAAATATTTTAGTTTAACAAAGTATAGGGAGAGTCGGCGATTGAACTTTTGGGGGTTCTATTGAACTTTTATGTTCGTAGGACATGGTGCCTGCATTAGGGCAAACTCCATCGCATGCAATACCTTAATGTTGCATCCAACAGTGATCGATCTTCATCTCATCCTTAACAGCATAATTGGCTATGCACATGGCCTCAATCCATCCTTTGGGTCCGCATGCATGTTTGTTAAATCCTTCGAGTACTTACATATGCACCAGCCTTATCTTAGTGGGGTTTTTTTTCTTTTTCTTTTTCTTGTTTACTAATTATTATCATACAAGATCCAATGAGCAATTCAATTATCATAGAGAGTATCTTCAGCCTTTTCTTACATCTTAGTTTCAAACTAGTTTTCAAAGGCTTTCCCTGCATTGTCATCAGATTGTGGGATATGCAATAATGTAGGGTATTTTTGTTCATTAGTTGAAAAGTTTTTTTATATTATTTTAATTCCATTGTTGGATATAAGGCTGTTGTGGAGCTACACACTGCATAAAAGCCCTAAAACTCTATAGTATATACTGTTTTTGTTGTTTAATGCCATAGGAAGAGTTAGGTACAATACATTGTGTGTAAAAGCAAGAAAGTGATGGTGTAGCACATCTTTGAGTAGGGCAGAAGGGAAATTCTAAACAGATGCACAATTACAAAATACCTTTGCTTCAAAGAGAAAGGTACAGATAACAAATATTTCATGTTCATCTACTCCAAAAACAAGAAACAAAAACGATCCAATAATGAGCTAAAATAGGGTTAAAAAAAAAAGGAAAACAGAATATAGGAGAAAAATGCAAATAGAAATTTGGTTGATGGAGACATGTGGATCTGGTTTCTCTCATTTCCTAGTGGAATCTCCCAATTATCTGTTCACAATCATTTCCTAGTGGAATGCAATTGGAGAGAAATTTAATTCTCAGCATTGGACTCACCCCTATATTGCATTTCTTTACCTAATAAAGCTTGTTGATTGTTGCTAATTACATGTTAATGACATAACATAGAATTTCTAATCACACCTTAATCTAATTTCAAATAACCAGATTTGAGAATCTATTAGTAATTAATGACCCATGATGTGATTCATTAATAGGGGACTAATTGCATTTTATTTTAGTGTTGATAATGACACTCCCACAATACTTTAATCCTAATCCTACCTTGAGGCTGAGGGGGGCCTTACTATTTGACCTAACATAATAAAGACCGCTACAGGGTGTGGAGCCACCGCTGGAAAAAGCTAATTGGTTTGGCTTTCAATTGTAGCTATCTAAGCATATGGGCATAAGGCCAGGAGATCATGAATTGCGACCAGTCAATGGAAATAGAACATCAAAACATGTGCTTAAGCCCAGAAATCATGGCGACTAAGCCTTTCCAACTATCCCAATTTATTGTTACTATGCTTGCCATTGATCCTGGCATATATGCAAAACATGACTAGAATCTTTAACTTCTTTCTTTTGTATTTCCAAGTGCGATCCAATTAGCATGCTGTCCAAACACCAAATTTTAAATTACCTAGTCAGCTTATTCTTTTTGTTTATCTTTGATTAATATAATTGCTGTAATGTTCATGGAATAGCTTAGTTTTTTTGTAACTTCCAGGGCAAGAAAACGATAAGATAATCAAAATATCATGCATGGGACCTCCAAAAATAGATCCAATAGCAATATGGTTATTATGATTGCTTCAATTCTGAAAGAGATAGCTTACCACAAAGTTGCTCAAACTAAGCTTGTGTCATTGTGTTATTGGATTGAAGCACAAAACTGTTTGCAATAACAGGCTCAAAATCTGAGGGACAAAAATCTAAATAGACCCTTCATTTCACCAAACATAACCCTCAAGTTAGATTGCAAGTGAGGTGGGGGTTTTTAAGTGTGAATCGAAGAATTCAAATTAAATGATTAACACCCTTAATACAAAATCTTACTAACCATAAAATTCTAATGATTACCTGAATCAAAAAATGTGATTGAAGGAGACCAAATTTCTCAAATAAAGAATCAAGAGAAAAGAGCAAAGCTGGTTAAAATCATACACTAATTCATAAGCGATTAAAATTTTGGCACGTCTGAAAAATGCTCTCAACTCAAGATAGCATTTATCTTGAACTGAAAATTTTTCACGCCAAATCCACCAATTCCTCTGAATTCCTTCACAAGAATCGATCGTTGCCTTGATTCTCTTCTTGATTCCTCATTTCTCCTTCATCTTTCTTCATTTGCTGCTACAACTCTCTGAGTTGCGAGTTCTTCAGCTGCAATCTGCTGAGATTGAAATGACTCCTCTTCGATCTCCATTGAAGATTGTTACTGAAGGTTCTGAGAGTAAAAGAAGCTTCAAACAAGTCATCAATGGCGACCAACAGTTATCATCCATTGATCAAAGGCATTTTGGGGAACTTCCAGCGGAAGGAAAACAAACTCAGGAAGAGGCAGTTATAACAAACTTTGCTGACGTGGCCAATGCTGATTGGAGGAAATTATTTGCCTCGTCAGAATCCCAATCTTTACAGTTTTTCCCCCGGCTGCAAACGGAAGGAAAAGTTATGGTAAAACCGCCATTTGAAGTATTTGAAGAGGGAGAGCTTCAATGGAAGAATGCCTTGGTGGCTCAGTTCCTTGGGAGACCTCCTAACTTCAGCCTATTCCATAAGCTGGTAAATCTGCTATGGGGGAAGGATGGCCAGATCGAAATAAAACCTGCAGGAAGAAACCTATATGTTATCCAATTTCCTCTTCCTGGGACTCGGGATTGGGTTCTTGAACACGGTCCATGGCATATCCAAAATAATCCAATCATTCTTCGCAAGTGGGAACCAGGTATGACTTCCCTTGAATTCAACATGACTAAGCTTCCAGTATGGGTTCATCTAGGGAACATTCCACTAGAATTGTACTCTGCGAGAGGCTTGAGTTACATTGCAAGTGCCCTGGGGAACCCTCTGTACATGGATAACATTACTGCTAATAAACAGAGGCTTGCTTATGCCAAAGTTTGTGTTGAAATTGAAGCCTCTCAGATGGTGCCAAAAACAATAAAAGTTGAAACTCGAAATGGAGTTGTCATCTCCATCTCAGTGGAGATCCCTTGGCTTCCTCCAAAATGTCTGCACTGTGGTATCTTTGGACATATTGAAAGGAGTTGTCCCAGCAAGAAAGAAAAGGAACCTGCCAAGGTTTGGATTCCAAAGAAAACACACGAAGAACAAGCATGGAAAAGTACTGAAAGACTGCCAGAAGAGCAGGATTCAAAAGAGAGCTCAACTGTTGAGCAAGACCAGCCAATTACCAGAATTCCATCTCCAAACGAACACCACATAGGAAACAAAGCAAAGTGCATTGAAAGTCTGCCAGTTGAGCAGGATCGAGGTCCTTCATCATCAGCAAACAGATTTGCTGTCCTGGACTCAGTCTTTGAGGAAGAAGCAGTTATTGATACTGAAATTGGAAAAGGGAAAAATCATGATGAGGCCAAATGTGCTTCCCCAAGGAGGCCACGGGCTGCTGCTGCAGGTGTAGCTGATTTGATGAAAAACCTAAAAAGTAAAAAGAGGGGGCCCCCAGACAAAAAGGTAAAGGCAGTCAATGCTGCCTTGGGAAGTCAAATCTCCCCTCACTTTTGATTATCCTTGTGTGGAATGTAAGAGGATTGAATTGTCCTCTTAAGCAGCGGGCAGTAGTAGAACGATTGAGACATGTTCAAGCTGACATTGTTTGTTTACTTGAGACTAGAGTAAAATTACCTAAACAAAAGCCTATCTGTGACAAGTTATTTGATGATTGGAAGATTACTCATAATTATCAGGAAGCTGAGAATGGTAGAATCTGGTTGCTTAGTAAAAATGACATATCTGTTGATCTGATGCTGAAAACAGACCAGTCCATTACCTGCCAAGTGAGCAATGCTGCTCAGATCTTTTGTCTTTCTGCCATCTATGGAAAGAATGATGGAATTGGCAGGAGAAGTCTGTGGTCACATCTACAGAAAGTCTCAGGCCTGGTTCAAGGGAAGGCTTGGATTTTAGCTAGTGATTTTAATGTGATTGCTCATCCATCTGAGAGCTCAAGCTTTACTGGTTCTCAAAGCTGCTCACAAGACATGAATGAATTCAGGGACTGTCTAGTGCAGAATTCTCTTGAAGACCATTGTTATGTTGGTCCAGTTTTCACCTGGTCTAATCATCAGGAAGTCTTCCTTGCAAAGAAACTTGACAGAGTCTTGATTAATCCTCAATGGCTTTCCTCTTTTCCTCACTCTTACACTGAGTTTCTTGCTCCAGGGACCTCTGACCACTGTCCTGCTCTAATCAAAACAACAGTGCTGACAGCTTCTCCACCAAAACCTTTCAGGTTTTTCAATTTCTGGACTAGAAATGCAGCCTTTATGAATATTGTTGAGACTTCATGGGGGGAGCATGTATCTGGAAATCCCATGACTAAGCTTCATATTAAACTGAAAAAGCTGAAACAACAGCTTAGACAGTTCAATCTTGCTCACTATGGAGACATCACTCGGAGAGTTCAAGCCAAAAGAAGAGAAATGGAAGCTCTTCAACTCCTCTTACTCAAAAACCCCACTGATGTGCATTTGGTCTCTTGCCACACTTCCACTGTTTTGGAGCTTCAGGATCTGGTCAAAGCTGAGGAGAGCTTCCTCAAACAGAAATCCAGAATACAATGGTTGCAGGAGGATGATCAAAACACAGGATTCTTTCACAAGATGGTCCAGTCCAAGCAAAGGAAAAACACAATAAAAGCTCTATATGCTTCTGATGGAACCAAGCTGGACACTTTCCCTCAAATTGCTCATGAGGCTGTCTCTTATTTTCAAAATCAATTAGGGATCACTGACTGCAACATCACAGGTTGTTCTCAAGTGCTTCTCCAAGAACTGGTTCTTCCAATTCCCTCTGATGTTCAGGAAGAAATGATTAGGCCTGTGACAAATGAGGAAATCAAGGAAGCTATGTTTGCTTCAAAAAGTGGGAAAAGCCCTGGTCCTGATGGATTCACTTCACATTTCTTCAAAACTGCTTGGTCCATAGTGGGGAGAGATATCACAGAGGCAGCTCATTTCTTCTTTCAGACTGGCTTCCTGCACCCTGCATTCACATCCACATGTGTTGCTCTTGTGCCTAAATGTCCTAATCCTAGTACCATGAAGGACTTTAGGCCTATTTCTTGTTGCTCAGTATTCTATAAATGCATCTCCAAGATCTTGGCTAACAGGCTAAAGATAGGGCTTCCTGCAGCCATCTGTGCAAATCAAAGTGCCTTTGTCCCTGGAAGATGCATAACAGAAAATGTTCTCTTGGCACAGGAATTGGTCAGAGGATATGGTCGGTCATCCCTCTCCCCTCGATGTGCAATTAAAGTGGATCTTCAGAAAGCATTTGACTCCCTCAGCTGGGACTTCATCATAGGAGTTATGGAAGCAATGAAAGTCCCTGAGCTTTTTCTGAAATGGACAAAGAAATGTCTCACTTCTCCTAGGTTCTCCATATGTGTAAATGGTGGACTAATGGGGTTCTTTCAAGGTGCAAGGGGAGTCCGACAAGGGGATCCCCCCTCCCCTTACTTGTTCACATTATCCATGAATGTGCTCTCCAACTTGCTTGACCATGCAGCAAGACATGGACTTTTCTCCCATCACCCTAAGTGCAAGAAACTCAACTTGACTCATCTTTGCTTTGCAGATGACTTGATATTTGCAAAGGGTTCTCTTGACTCAATTGAAGGAATCAAGCTTGTTCTTGACCAGTTTTATCATTACTCTGGTCTGCAGCTTAATAGCTCGAAGAGTGAGTTGTTTTCTACTGGCATAAGGGGTGAGGAGCTGAGGGTTATACAAGCATATACTGGTTTCAAACTAGGTTCTTTGCCTGTTCGTTATTTGGGAGTCCCTCTGGTTACCAGAAGACTCTCAGTGAAAGACTGTGAGCCACTGATTGCTAAGATGACTGCCATAGTAAATAGTTGGGCTGCAAAACTTCTTTCCTATGCAGGAAGGTTGCAATTGATACAATCAGTGTTGTTTAACCTTCAAAACTACTGGTGTCGACACTTCATTCTCCCAAAGCAATGCTTGAGGAAAATATCACAAATATGCACAAGTTTCCTATGGACAGGAAAAGAGGGGCCAGCTAGAGGTGCCAAGGTCAGCTGGAAGAAAGTTTGCTTGCCAAAATCAGAGGGAGGATTGGGAGTGAAGGATGTACTCTCCTGGAACCAAGCCTGCATCATGCGGAACTTATGGTCAGTCTTTATGAATGCAGGATCCCTTTGGATTGCTTGGTTGCAGGCCTATGTTGTTAAAGGCAGAGATGTGTGGCAACTCTCTGCTCACAGTGGAAGTAGTTGGAATTGGAGAAAAATTTTGCAACTAAGGCAACTGGCAGCTAGTTGTGTTACTCATGATCAGAGATGGCCTTTCCCTGCAAACAGATATTCAGTGGTTGCAATTTGGGATATTATTCGACCAAAGGCTGACAAGGTACCTTGGCATCGACTGGTATGGTTCAAATGGAACATTCCCAGACATGCCATAATATCGTGGATGGCTATTCTTGATAGGCTTCCTACAAAAGACAGGCTTGCTACATGGGGGATGACAGTGGAGGCAGAATGTTTATTGTGCAAAACTGAGAGGGAAACCAGAGACCATATTTTCTTCTCTTGTCCTTATTCCAAAGCTGTATGGCTGCAAATTCTGGACCTAAGCCATATTCAGCGCAGGACTGGATGCTGGGATGAAGAACTGCAGTGGGCAATCTCAAGGCTAAGAGGCACTGGATTAAGAGCTACTGTATTACGCATCGCCTGGAATGCTTTCCTCTATTCTATATGGAGGGAGAGGAACAATAGGTACCATACAAAAGTGGAACTTCCAGAGGACAAACAAGTGAAGTTCATCAGGGAATTAGTCATGCTGAGATTTCATAACCTAGGCAAAGTCAAGGTGAATAATGCTAATCTTGAGTTTTGCAAGGCCTGGCAGTTGATTCCTTAAGCTGCATTTCCTAGTGTTTGTAATTGAGTTTGATAGTTTTCTTAGTTGATCTCTTATTTGTTCATGATGAACAATGCTGTAACATGTAACAGCTTATGCTGTTTTCTTTGGATGAATAGAAACCACTACTTATCCACAAAAAAAAAAAAAAAAAAAAAAAGCTGGTTAAAATCTAATTAGGAATTTTTTATAAACTAGTTGTCAGCTTATATGGTAATAGTAAAAAGAAAATCTTGCAGAGAACATGATTTGTTTCACGAGTATTCTGAATAAAGAAGTGAGGCCTCCTGAGATCTTTAGTGGACCTTTCGAAAGCTTGGATATTTGGACAGATCACATTGAAATCACGTGCTAGGTGAGGTGAATGGGGTCCATTTCAAGCCCATCAATCGAACGTTTGCCAGAGCTGAAATGATGAAGAATGGTAATAAAAAAAATAAAAAAAAAGTGGGTTCTTTTAATTTGAAGTGGAATCGTCGAAGTAACTCAAAAAATGCAAATGGGTATAATTGCTTCTTGCAGATTCGTGGTTCATGTTAATGCCCTTCTTGGAAGTTGGAACAATATCCAAGGACAATGTAAACCAAATGATTGTTCTAGAATGGTTATTCCTCACAATTGCTGCTTGTGATGCAGCGGAACCATGGCAATTAGGATTTCAAGACGCAGCAACACCTATGATGCAAGGAATAATAGATTTACATCACGATATCTTTTTCTTCCTCATTCTGATTTTGGTTTTCGTATTACGGATCTTGGTTCGTGCTTTATGGCATTTCACAGATCCACTGTAAGTTACTTTGTGGATTTCCCAGTGCCTTTCAGATAAAGGTGATTTTGGGCATGTGAACCTTTTCTTTAATCTGCAACTTTTGGATGGACTGTCAAATTCAGCCCAGCTAAGTTTGAGAACTTAAGTTCATGACCAGTTTAGAATTCATATTGTTTTACTTCTCCCAGTGAATCTCTTTGAACCGTTGATAAAAACTCCATCAGGAAGCTAACCCAGAGGGCTCCTTCCATCACCAAAGGTACATTCAATTAGAACTTCGTTTGTAATTAAAATTTACATGAAAATTCAAAACAAGCGACTTGGTTAGGTTGTGAGAGTGAGCGAGAGAGATGGGTAATCAAATTTATCAGCAAAGCATCTTTGAAAAGTGAGACCCAATCTTTTTTTTTTTTTTATATAGGAAAATGATCTTGTGCAATAATACACTAAAGACTCCAAATTTATAGGAAGTGGATAGGGGTCAATAAGGGAAGTACCTACGAGCAAACTTAGTCTTTGATCAAATAAAACGAAAGACAATCGACAAATGCATAGTCAAAAAAGACAACTAATTATCAACCGAGTCATACTACCACAAACTCCTACATCCTCAAGATAATGTGGACCCAAAATATAGTTTATACTTTATCCCTTTAACACATTGTGCAAACAGAACCGTCGATCTTTTAGCATATGCCTAAGCCAGCTCTGATCATATGGTCCAAGAAGCTCCATTGTATCACGCAACCCACTGGCTTTAATCCATTGCACCGTTGATGACCAGAGACCTTGGCTTTAAGCCAGCAGCATCCCCTTCCTGGTTCATTTTTTCTATATAATCCTTCCATATCATATTGCCTTACGTCTCCAACCTTCTCTTCATGCTCCTTCCTCATTAATAAAAGCTCTATCCAGCGATGTTAGAGGGCAAAGCAATTGTAGGCGAGACGGACATGCTCCAGACAATGCAGAAGGATGCACTTCACTTAGCTGCAAAGGCTCTTGATATCTTTGAAGCCACTGAATCAACTGATATAGCCGGCTTTATAAAAAAGGTAAGGGCTCAAAGCTAGAAATTACTGTTAACTTTGTATGGGGGTATTAAATACATGGAAGAAACTATAAATGTGATGGGTTTTGATGTCTGTTCTCAATGCAGGATTTTGACAGGGCGTATGGACCTGGGTGGCAATGTGTTGTAGGGACGGATTTTAGTTCGTTTGTGACTCACTGCCCTGGTTGCTTCATACATTTCTGCGTTGGCAGTCTTGCGATCTTGCTCTTCAGGGGTGTAGTAAATCAAGCACATGAGGCAAACTTGTTCCCAACCTTTGAGGCTTTAAATGCTTAGACGGTCCAATGTTTAATGCTTTTCTGTTTGCCTGGCACCTTATAAAAGAAAGAAACAAGTTTGAAGAATCAATTTCAAGTTCTGCAGATCCGCATATTTATTCTTTTACACTATTGCTCAGTTGTATGAATGAATATCAACCCAAGTCTACGCCTGTAGGAGGGGTATGTTGTCTTCTGTGAAACCTTTCACAGCTGAAAACAAACAAGCTTTATCCTTAGAAACAGTGAGAAATTCACAGCTTCACCAAAAAAACCAAAATTAAATAGAAAAAAGTACTGAGCCATAACTCTGACTTAGAGACAACTTCAAAAAACATTTAGTAGTGTAGTTTGAAGATCACTTATAACTAAGACATGGGGATCTTCTTCAAGAAAAGTATCTTAATCCAAGCCACTTCTTTGCATCATAAAAAAGCAAACTATGCAACAAGACCCAACCAGTATAAACATTCCCACTTTGTTTCAAATAAGAGACATCCTTTGCAATACAGAACCACCTATTTTCTCCTTTACCTACAACTTTAAGGCCTTTGTGTGCAGGCACGCCTGCATATGTGTGTGTGTGTGAGAGAGAGAGAGAGATTACCGAGCATTTCAGAGAGTAAGCACAGATGGCGGGGCATCCCTCCTTGGGCCTGCAATTGAACGATAAACATAAACTTTATCAGCTTGACCATCAGCACTTCCATCCTCCTTCATTACCTCAACATTCAACCTAGGCATCTCCCTCGCCAATAGCCTACAACCATTCATTGTCACATTGCAGGCTGACATCCAAAGTGACCTCATAGACTCGTACTTCTCCAAACCTGACAGCAGTGCAGCATTTCCAAATGGGCAGTCTCTTATCTCAAGTTTCCTTAGTTTTGGACAACCTCCCAGAACACACTGCATCGCCCAGTCACTGCTGCCTGCAAAAGCCACTGAAAGGGTCTCCAAGTTCTTAGCATACCTACCAATATACTCAAATGTCAGATCAGTTAAGAGACCTGAAACTGAAAGCCTCTGGAGTTTAGTGCACGTCTTAACCACAGCACCAAAAGCTTCATCCATAGGTTCATTTGTGAGATAATCCGGTTGACCTGGGTTCATTATGCATAAACGGAAATGTGTAAAATCAGGGCAGTTCCGTACAATGGTTGCTACAGCAGCATTAGTCATCCGCCGACAAAAATAAAGGACATAGTGGAGTCTGGGGCAGCCATAAGACACAGCAACAAACCCAGCTTCAGTGACTCCATGGATAATTTCCTCTTCAAAGGGATCAGCAGGGAAAACTCGTAGTTCCTCAAGTAAAGGGCAGTTCAATCCAATGGCCTTCAGTCCTTTGTCTTCTACCGTGTCCAAGACCTATAGCAAAAGAAAGTTTTAAAAAGTTAAGCTCTCCACAATTTATGGTTATTAAACTAGCATGCAGGTTCTCAATGATCAATACACCCTTCGGATGAGCAGGAAGCACAGACGGTTTCTTGCTTGAATAACCAACTCTTCATGGTCAAGAAAAGATTTAATTTGTCCAAGTCATCCATGATGTGAAGCAAGCTATAGGATCATGAATGTTAACAATGCAAGGCAATTCTTCAGCAAGAAGAAAAAGATAGTACCGAATGTAATGAGAAATCCTTCAGTGCTCTATCCATGGACCACATATGCATACCCTTTTTGCCTATCGAATCTGCACAGGCGGATTGACAATCCCTCATTCCCTACAATCTATGTAATACAGCAGCTTCTACCTTGCATTATAAACCCACAAATTCAAGTACACTGTTGGCTGACTTTCTACAAACTATATTTTCAATAGGTATTTTGTTTCTTTGATTTCTAAATTTTCTAGAGGACAACACAAAGAAAGAAGTAAAAACTGGGCTTCATCTGATTGTAAAAGATTATTTCTGCAAATGACTCTCAATATCTCTTGACAAAGTCATGCAATACAGCATGGAGCCATCAATAAATTACTTACTAAAAAATGAGACAAATGGAAAGACTTGAAACAAAGGAGTCTTCTTACCCAAAGGCGTTTAAGTCGTGGACAGTGAGCAAGAAGCTCAGCAAGTTCACCACTTTGCAAAGCAGCATAGCTCAAATTCAAGAATGTTAGATGCGTGCACGCAGGGTATAAAGCAGGGAGATATATGCCCTTGGCCTCCCACAAACCAGATAGCGTATGCATATTCTTGCAATTACTTAATGTGCTTTCAAGCTCTTCATATTGGCGGAAAGTAAGTTCTTGCGAGAATGAACCCGTACCAAGTTCAGCTAATTGAGGAGCATTAACAAGAAGTCTTTGTAATTGTTCCAAGGATACGCTCCTGTTCAACTTTAAAACACTCATTGACTTGCACCTAACTACCAGCCTCTCAAGTGCATCGAAATTAATATCACTAGTCAAGTTGGCAAAGTTCAGTACTTCCAATGATGTGAAGCTTTCCGGGAAGCAGCTCAACCAACTACATCCTTTATCATCAATGCCATTCTCCTGAATGTCAAGCTCAGTCAAGTTCCTGCAAATGAATAAGAATTTAGAAATTCTCTTTCACAAGAAAAAACCAACATCCATAGCATGAGGTTAAACAAAGCCAAAAGATTGATTCAATAATGCTCAAAATATTAAGATGTCAAACACAGTCCAAGAACCAGATGACATTTTTCTAAGACTTCCCGAACTGTTGTTACACCATGTCTACAGGCATTTAGCTCTAGGAAACTAAGTAGGTAGATTTCTTCTTCAATCATTCCTAAAGGACAGATAAAGATGTAAATTCTCCCAACCAATGAAAATGGGCATATCGAGGAAATGATAACTCGAGGATATATGCCTACAATAAATGCATATTAAAAGGTTCAATGTCACATCAAAAAAAGGAAAAAGGAAAACAAAAAAAAGTGAGAATGGGAAAAGTAGGAGCTGCTCCGTTTCTAATTTCCACTAAAAGTCCCTATTCGTCTAGTAAAGAGAAAAAAATCATGACAATCCTTTCCTAACCAAAAACCAAAACATATGCCTAATTAATTGCACGAAAGGGCACCTTCTCAAGAAATTATTTTTCTAAATAAAGGGAACTATTTCAAAAAATAGACTCCAGGAATCTTCTGCTTCATCTCAAGTAGAAACTAGTTGTTGATTTGGATCCCTTACAATTAAGCCTGATAATTGAAATCAAAGATACAAAATGAAGATAATATCCAACTTTACATCAACAAGGGTAGAAAAGGGTCAAATAGCTAGCAGCTGACTTCTCATTGAAAAGGTCAAAAAAATTATCTTGACCATAGTTTCATAGCAAACAAATTCCTTTATAAGAAAAAAAAAAAAAAAAAAAAGGGATCATTCGAAACCAACTCTTAATGGTAGGCAACAAAAGCGTACGAAGATTTAATTTCCAATAATAATGCATCTATAATGAACTTGAAAACAGGTTACATCTAATAACTTCCCAATAATGCAAAATTAGGGGAAAATGATATTTGTGTTGCTTGCAATGAGATCAAGAAATAGTCCTTGAAAATTACAGGTCAAACGTCACATCCCAAGAAATAAATAAATAAAGAGAAAATTGAAAAGGAACCAAACAAAAAAATTAAGAAAAAAGAATCCACTTTTCATCTCTTATTTTCCCTTCATTTTCGACGGTATATCCCCAAATATACGTCCAGATAAAAATTACAAATTAAAAAAAAAAAAAGAAAAAAAAAAAGAAAGAAAGAAACTTTCAACGAGATCTCTAACTCTCAGAAAATGAGAAAAAATAATTATGAATTTTAAAATATAAGAAGTGACGAACTTACTTGCAATGAGTGGCAATGGTAGCGAGTCCGTTAGTGCTAAAACCGTCGCAGCTTAAAAGCGAGAGAGCTTTAAAGTTGGGAAAAGAAACGGCTAAAAACTCCAAGCTTTCATCGCTGATTGCCATTCGCTTGAGCCTAAGCTCTTCAAGGAACGGATATTTAGTCGCGAAAACGACCAGCCAGGCGTGAATATCGGCACCCCAGTTATGCGGCACCAAGTTGAAGTCAGAAAATCTAGGCTTCCCTTTCAACGTCACGCTCCTGATTTTCGGGAAACGTCGTGCGACGATCTCCGGCGAGACGGAGTAACAGTTTCCGATGAAAACGTGAGTCCTCGACCACCGTTCCGCGTTGAACCAGTCCTTGCAAACCAACGAAACGGAGCTTCGGTCTCTGTGAGATTTCAAAAGAGAGAGAACTCGCTCGAGCACTTCGTCGGGAAATGAGGATCGCCGAGTTGACTCGTCCGAGTTCGGCCGGTCCTTCGACCTCTTAAGCTCGGATGATTCCATTCTGAGTACAACGACGAAGAAGATTCAAGTTAATAATAGAGTACTAAAACCGGAGCATCCGAAAACCCGAACCGGAGATCCAAACTGAAGAAGTTTTTTTTCTTCAGATTATGATTGAAAAAAGCTCTCCTTTTCCATCTCTCTTTCAATTTTCTCTCTCTGAAAGCAAAAAAAAAAAAAAAATAGATGACGCTTTGATTTTTGAAGAGCTAAAGAGGAAGGAAACGGGGCACCTTGCGTATTATAAAGGAAATATGTAAATAAATAAATAAGTAAAAAAGTTATAGTTTTATTATTGTTATTAATAATTGCTGATTATTATAAATAGGATATACAAGTTTTTATAAAATTATAGGATATTTTTTAAGATTAATTATTTATAATAAAATTTTATTAATAAATATTTTTAAAATATTTTTTAAAATTATTATATATATTTATATATATTCATATTTTCACTCAATATATTAAAAATTATAAATAAAATTATAAATTATTAAATTTAATATAATATTATTATAAATAATATATTAATTAACTTTAAATAATATTTTAAAAACACTCCTTAATAAAACTCTTTATATATATATATATATATATATCTTAATAATTCCAATAGACACTTAAAAATATTTTTTTAAATATTATTAAGGGATAATAAACTAATAATATTAAATGAATCCACTTAATTGAGACATATTAATTATTATTTTTAAAAAATTATATTTAATATATTATTTTTATTAAATTCAAATAAATAATTTATTAATTATATTTTTATATTAATTTTATATTAATTTTATCTTTAGAGGTTAATTAATATTTTTTATATTAAATTAATGTTTTGTTTATTTTATAATATTTTTCTCTGTTCACTCTACCTTAGCTGAAGTTGACGCGGACATGGGCAAGAGCCAAAGAGGACATCAGCTTATAGAAGATCTTAGCCCACCATACCTAACCTATGCCCGGGTGCGTTATGCGCACAGCCTCTTATTTTTTGCCACGTAGGCAAAATTTCCGCCAGTTAGGGGTGTTTAGGCCATAGGGGTGCATTGTGCGCATAGGGTGTAAGTTAGAAAAGCGTGGGGGGTTTTTTGGAATTACCACTGTCTGTGGTTAGCTTTGGGGGTTGAATAAAGAAGTGGTGAAAAAAAAGAAGGTAATTTACCTGACATTGACAACGGCGTAGTAATTTTATTTTCTTCGTTTATTTTATGATGAGGATGATGAAAACACGTTAACGTCCTGGCCATGAACGGGAATGTCCCAATGTGCGTAACACTTCTCCCCCTCTTAAACCTTCATTTGATATATGTGTTGATTTATCTCCCCGTTTTGCCTCCGTTTTCTTCAGTAAAATGTCGATCTTGCCCCGATCAAATTAAGAAATTTACCTTTTTAATTGTCAGAGATTATTTATTGTCTTCAAATTATTTAGTCTAGCTCCAGCATTCTAGTTTTTATTTTAAACATAAAAACAAATTTGATATTCGAAATATGCAATTTAAATTATTTTAATTTTTTTTAATCAATTCGGTCCTTAATTTTTTTTTTGATATCGTATAAATTTAACGAAAATTGATAACGTGCGAGTATGAGACTAACATTTTCGTTATATTTAGGCTATTTTACAATAAATTGATTTAAAAAACAAAAAATTGAGCCAAAATTTAACGTTTTCATTAATTTTAAATTAAATTAATTGAAAATAATAGCATGAAAACTAAAGTGATTCAAATAAAAAAATAAAGGTCAAAATGATTTAAATTGCATACTTCGAAAGTCAAATTTATATTAATACCTTTATTTTATTGAGAAAGTGTAGAATTTTAATTGGAAAATGAAGGAGTTTTATGAGGCATAACAATGTATATTTTAATGATCATAAATTCATAATTGAAGTTCAGTTCAGCATATCAAAAGGAAATCAAAACTTTGGAAATTCAACAAACTCTATAATGCAAACTGCATCATTATCTTCTTTTGTTTGTAATTGTATGCTATGTTGTGAGAAAATTTCATTTCCTCAGCCAGAATTGCCACCCATACAACATTCATTTTCAATCCTATTCATTAATAATATAAGGTTTCAGCATTTAAAAAGAAAATTCTTCATTATTTTCGGTTAATCTGACAACTTTTTTCGAGATTAAGATTTCGCTTAATATTAAGGTGAGCCCAAATTTTGAAGTGAAAACTTGTATTTTACAATAATCTCAATATTAAATTAAAAAAAATTGTTTTTGATTTTATAATTATGATTTTATAATTTAAATCGAAAGATTAAAGAAAAAAAATAGTAGTTTCAAGCCAATTTTTTATTTTAAATAATTTTATTATATACACATTTTTAAATACTTTTTATTTCATGATAATAAATACTAAATACTTTAAAAAAATAATATTTTTTTAACTGCACTATTTAATCATATTTTTTAATCAATTTTTTTTCAATTCATTTTTTTCCTACAGTAAGCCCTAAAAAATCAGCAAGGCCAGAGCTGATCTTTTTTTTAAGATCTCACTGACATTTTTCCCATAAATAGTAGTTTCTCACAAATTCCAATTCATCATACAATTCAGATTTTTTTTCTTCTCTTCTTAAAAAAAAACCCAAAAAAAGAAAAATAAAATTATTATTATTATGAAAATGACATCTCATCTGAAGGCCATTAATGATTTCCAGGACCTGTCACTTTTGTCTTGGAAGAACAACATCAGATGTTCTAAATTACTAAATTAACCTCCTAAGTGACAGCAACTAGACGATAAAAGTGAGGGTGGGAGTGGGAGATGCTAAAAAATGGCACAAACTCCCAGGCGTTTTGCGTTTTGTCTTTCAGTTTTTGCCGTTAAAGGCGTTTAAATTGGCAATGCAGCAAACATGAACCGGATCAAGAAGTGGGAGTTTAGGCTATGAGATGGGACGGGAGATTACGTGTATTTACAACAATGCCATTGTCTAAATTAGCGTCGCCTGAATCAGTAAAGGACAGCCACGTGATATATTCAGCTTTTGTCAGAGAAAAAAAGCACACACCTTGGATTTAGCAACAAAAAAAAACTATATTTCCCATTGTAAGGTATTTTCGTAATATTTTGTGAAAAATAAGGATTATTTTCCATGTTTTTAATAGTTGAACCGGATTTGGCCTTCCCCGGTTCAACATAATTGGACCAAATTAGTTGATAAAAAAAAATTAATATTTTTCATTAGACAATACAATACAACTGTAAGTCATGTGATATAGCACGTGACACCCTCTACAACCGCACGAGTCGAGTGCTGCGGTGGCAGTGGCAGCATCTAAATCCTCAGAGCTAATGTTATCAAATCTCAATAATTAAAGATAATCACCAAATAATTAAACTGATACTGATTGTGCTAAAAAAAAAAACAGCCTCTGCTATGAACCAGCTGGATGGAGGTCAATACTCTCTCTTACCTAGCCTAGTTTAGCTGGACACAAGTGGCACATCTATTTTTCTTTTATTTTTGTTTTCATTTTCTTAATAGATTTGCAAAGCCAAAAAAATAACCCCAAAAAAGCTAGGTTTTGATATAAATAAAGGAAGATTTTCACTAAATAATATTAACGCTAACGTTAATATAAGATGTGGCATTTCTTATAATAATTTTACATTTACAATTAGTACATGTTCAAACAATAACTAGTTTTTCATCATGTTGATGCCTTCTTAATGATGGAATATTGGAATTGGATGAATTTTTAAAAATTGTCAGACAAATATTGAAAATAATTTATAAGAACATGAGATGTCAAATTGATACCAGAGTTTGATTTTTTAGGTATGCGTTGATACCTAAATTAATATATGATCAAAAGATTTTCAAAATAAAGGCAAGGAAAAATTAGAGGGTTCAGTATTGATTTTTTCTTTTACTTCAAATCAGTGTTCAATTACTTATTTATACTTGATTGTTGAGTGCCTATAACTTGAAATGTTTAAATTAAGTGTCTATTCTGTTTTGAGTTACTGAATAATTATGGACGTCCCGTCAAGTGTTCTACATATAGAGATCTAATATGGATAACACAAAAACCATTTATCAAAAAATATTTTAAATCACTAAATCGATAAAAAAATATTCTCTCAAAATTACTGGAAAAATAATTAGACTCGTATAAAGCTTAAGAATATTTTTAATCGTCTTAAGGAAAAAAAATAAAATTAGAGAGAAATTGAAGTCATAAAATTAACTAAGATATGTTCATTACTCTTTTTCAAAGTACTTGAATTTCGTTCCATTTATTTAGATTCTATGTATCAGTGGTGAGTTGTTTTCTCTAGTAAATTTGTAGATGTTAGATTTTTATTTTTGTTTTCATATATTATGAATAAAATGAAGAGAAAAAGGAAATATAAAGTGGCAACGTCGTGCATGGCAAAGTTAAAAAGGTTTACTTCATAAAATTGTCACGTTGTGCATAAAATAGCTAAGATTTTTTTTGGTTAGATTGAAAAGTTCTCTAATGAAAGTAACTTCACTTAACCAGTCATTTTCACTGTTTCAATCAAAATAAATGGATGAGATGCAAAAAGTATAACAACGTAATAATAATAATAATAATAATAATAATAATAATAATAATAATAATAATAATAATAATAATAATAATAATAATAATAATCGAAACTGAGTTGCATTTTTGGATAGTTTCTAGTGCAAATTTAAAAGTTTTTTTTGGTAAATTTTTTTTATATTTGATGCACTGATAATATATAAATTTATATACTGTCAGTGAACCAAATGATATCACCTTATTAAAAATAAAATTATTTATATTTATTTTTAAAAACTTTTAAGAAGGTAACTTCATCTCAAAAAAATAAAAATAAAAAGCAGCACTTCAACTTGCAAAAATGGATTGTGAATTCTCATTTCAGATAGCCAGCCTTTTACAAATTAAAGGATTTGGATATATCTCAGCATTTTATTTATTATATATGTTAAATTGGATGATCAATTATCTTAAAATTTTAAATTAATATAAAAGAATTTAATTATTATATTTAAATTTCAACACACCCATCACATGTAAATCGGATTAATTATTAATGGACTAGCAAACAATGTACAGTTCAATGAATAATAAGACAATAGATTAAAAAAATATTAAAAGATAAAGCAATTGTCAGAATTCGAACTCGAGAGTTATAATACTATATTTAATTGGGTAATCAATTATCTCAAAATTTTAAATTGACAAAAAAAAAAATCAACTATCATATTTAAGTTTTAATAATATATTGGATGAATAATTTTTTATTCATGGCTAAAATATTTCATTTCCAAATAAAATCAAAATGAAGTACTTGACATCCAATAAACACATAGTATTAAGATTTTATATAATCTTCTGGGTTTTACCCAGTTTTTGAAGTAAAATTTCACATTTGAACACAAAAAAAAAAAAAAAAAAAAAGAGAAAAAAAATGTAAGCTGCCTTAATTGTTTTGTTCTCCATCTTTATCGATCATATCATCAACTTGTATAATTTTAAGATGCCCCATGGCTGGCTATGGGTGACGCAAGAAAGAAGACCTTCACCTACCAATTCTTCTCCCAAAGAAAAGCTTTAAAAAAGACTTAATTGGAACAACTAACTCAACATCTTTATAATGGCTGTGTTCTTTGTTTCCTGTCTTTTATTTTATACAATCATTCAAAAGTTTTATTTAATTTATTAATTTTATGTACATTAAACGACAATCTTTCTTAACATTTTTTCCGAGTGGAGTATAATAAATAATGTTAAGAAAATAAGATTGGAGAAGGTTCCACGTCATTTTTTGAAAAGAAAAAAAAAGTACTTGTAATAAATGCAATAATGGCTTATCAACTGTGTGATCATGTGAGGTAGAGGATGGGGTGGGCCTTTTATTATTATTATTTTATTTTTTTGCCCATTTGTGGGGTCCTACACTTTCTTTAGGGTTTTGGGTATGGTGAATTGGTGATCCAACTGTTTCAATTTGGGGTTAGGTTGTGGAAAAATAGAAATCACATGCATCCAGCTTCCATAACCAAAACCTCTATGAAAGCTTCACCCTCATTTTCTTTTCTTTTTTTATAATGTAAAAGTGTCTTAACAACATTTGTTTAACAATAATTTTATTTCATATTTTTGTTATTTTATATTTAGATTGGATTTTTTATCTATTGTAAATTGATTTTAAGTTGAATGTTTAACATAATATCAGAACTCAACTTTTGTTATTTTGTTCTTACATGTTATTTTTGTTCTTTTCGAATTTATCATGTGATAACTTTTTTTGTTTTTATCTGCACTGTTAAAGTGATATTATTTTACATCTGTTAAGTCTAATTTTTTTATAATTTTATATTCAGATTGAACCTTTCGTTTATTATCAATTAATTTTAAATTGAATATTTAACTAGCATTGCAAACTTGTGCTTATGCTCTAATCCGATCTCTTAGCTTGGAAATTGAAGAGTACTAATAGATAAAACAAGCACTAAAAAGATATGTGATATAGGGTCTAAGAAAATTAAAAAGAGAAAAATACTATTTATTTGTCATGCACAGTATAAACCAATTACTCATAATAATTACACGTTTTTATTCATAAGAGTTAGTCTAACTAATAAGAAAAACATTCTTTTTTTTATCAATCGATTTTTGTGAGCATTCTCGGAATAAAATTGGAATAAATACACCATTTTTTTTTATTTTTTTTTATGTACAAAACTAGATAGTGAAAGAAACAATCAGTTGGCGTTTTGAAACAAAAAAAAAAAAAAAACTTGAATCAAAGATTAAACTGAAACCGCCTATGAGGAATTTCATGAAATTATGATCTTCTCCTACATTACATATTTAATCTTGAATTGGATTAAGACCCTTACCCTTTTTGTCCCCCGAAGATTAAGAAACCCATGTTCTGGTAGGCCATCCTTTTTCATTCAACGTCCACATCATTGTCCAATCTATGCACCTTCCTTGTCTCTCGTAAAGACTAGCTACTACTCGTAGAAGAAAACATGACAAAGGCAGACTAGAGTGGGGGAGATTACACGTGGCACTTTAACCTCTCAAGTTTCTACACTTGGCACTCATTAACTTGTTAATTACAATGTGAACGTGATTGTAATCATGACACCCTTAGCGTATTTGTTTTGATTAAATTTGAGTATTGCTTCAAACTTCGAAGCATCAATTTGAAATTTGTTTTTTTTCTTTTTTCTTTTTCAATCAATAATATATATATGGTTTGGCAGGTTAGGTTCTCAAGAGATTCCAAAATTATGTCTCCTGCTCGATTACACCCTAACAAGAGTCAGTGTCGGCGGCCCATTCATATTTGCCTAGAAAAGCCCATTTCAGCAGTAAACACGAGCAACCAGAGTTTAAATGAATGAATTGGTAATAGATTGAATCAATTAATTCGTAAGTTTTGGCAAAAGTGGGAAACACTGCCAAGGGACCAAAGCCCTGCCTGCAGTGCAGCATGATTATTAAATGAATGAATTGGTAAAAGGGGAAGGAAAAAAAAAAAAAAAAAAACCTTTTCTTCAGCATTCAAAACTGTAGGCCTTGTTATGTTTATGTAGCAATTCCGCTAAATAGTAAATGCAGAACCGAGAGACCTGTTAGTTGTTGCCTTAAATGCCGCTGGTATCCCTCCCGAAAATAAAACGCCTTACCCAGTCCGAGACCACCAATGCCCTTGTGCGCCAGCTTACTTGCTTGCTGAATTTAAAGGAAAGGAATACATTTAAGACTAACAGACTATTTAAATTAGATTTCCTAAATGTTTCATTAAGTTTTTATGCTAAACTCAGACTCACCAATTCAATTTCTAAAAAAAATTTATGAAGTTCAAGCTGAATATGGAAGCAAAAAGCCGGAATAGAAACCCCAATTAGTAGTAGTACCTTGCATAGACAGAATACCAGAGCCACTGCGAGCTGTGTCCAATAGAGACCCAATCACCAGGAAGTTGTGCAGCTGTTTGCTCCCCTCCCAAAGGCGCAAATTGTCCCAAGTGCCTGTACCTGTAAGATCACCAGTATTTATGGTAAGAATATAATTTTTCTTGGTTGTAATCAAACATTATATACTACTAGGTATATTGATCTCTTTCCTCAAGCCGGTAAGATTGAATGATCTTAAACAGCTAATAGTCTACTTTTGAATTAAACTACAACCATTTACTGTGAATATGTAACTGGTTCGTCGTCCATTTCCTAGAAACCATAAATTGGATAACAGCCCCAAAGACACATGCAGAAGAAGATAGAATGCGCACAGACGCGATAGAAGTTCAATTTGTACCTAAAGGGATGGAATCTATGGCGACCTGTGCCCCTGAACCTAGTGGGACCTTCAGGATTCTTTTCGCACTCTTCCATACGGTTGAAGCACTTGGCAAGATAGGCACCTTGTTGATTTGCAACCTGAAACATTGGCAGATGGTGATTTAAATTCTTAGTTCGAGTCTGCTATAAATAAATTAAAATAATTACCTGTGCAGTTGCAGGCAGATTCTTCATCTGAGAATCAACTTCAGAAAGAGCTGATTTAAATTCTTCAATATTCAGCTCAATGGATTCTTTTGCAGCATCCCCTTTGGCTTCCTTCAAAAGATCAACAATGTTACGCACCTGTTTGCTCTTCAGATAAAGCTCCACTTGAGGGTATCTTTCACAAATATCATCAATGATTTCTTGAAATTCTTTGACCGTCAGTGTTCCCGAGTTGTCCTTGTCTGCCTTTTTAAATATTTCTGATATATCTTCCTAAAAAAATGTCTTGGAATTTAGAAAAGAAAGAAGAAAGAAAAATAAATAAATAAATAAATACTAGCAATAAACAAAAATTCATAATGGAATGGCAAAGTTTTGCAAATAGTTACCACTACTTTCCGCTGGTTAATAGTTGCACAGTCACCAAGTGCATAAATGTTATCAAATCCCTCAATTCGCAGCCATTCATCAGTTGCTAAAGCACGCCTGTTACCCTGTTCCCACAGAAGACATAGTGGTTTAGTGAAACATAATTGGAAGAGTGAAAACTAACTTGCATGAGTGACAATGAAAATACAGTTAGTCAATGAGATGAGTTCCTAGATCCAAAGGTATTTCACCTGACCAATTTGCTTCATAAATTCCTTTATGAGAGGACGAGGCCCAATGCCAGTTGACCAGAGAACCATTCCATATGGTGTAGAAGTTATTTTTCCTTTTTCTTTTGTAGAAATTTCATCATCACTTACTTTTGTAACCATTGACCCTAATTTCACATCAATGCCATCTCTTCCGAATTTGTGTTCGGCAAAATTTGTGATTCTTTTGTCAAACCTGAAAACAAGAATGTCTTAAAGCTTGAGAAAACCTCAATTTGTGAAGTAAATACTTTGAGTTGACAAACCTTGAATATAAAGAATTTAGAACCTAAATCTTCTCAGTGATAACAGAGATCAGGTTCATAAAAATGAGGAAAACTAAGTACTAATTTATAACAGAGGATTTGAACATTCACATTCTTACATGTTCAAAATATGATCTGTAGCCTCAAGAAGTGTTATTTTCACAAAGTCTTGGACCATAGGATATAGTTTGACCACATCCTCATTAACAAAATCATGAAGTTCTGCAGCAAATTCCACACCTGTAGGGCCACCACCAACAATCACAAAGTGAAGGATTTTCTTTCTCTCCTCATCACTTAGATTTGGTAGGCTTGCTTTCTCAAAGGACTCAATGACATTCTTACGAATCTTCTGAGCATCATCAATTTCCTGCACAAAGAATCATGCTGCTTAAAAAATGAAAAGAAAAGGAAACAAAAATACTGGTATAAGAGAATGAAAATGGCTCCTATCACCATGTTTCCCAAAAGCAGTATTCCCTTTATAAATTATTTCCTTTATCTAACTCCTTCAGCTCAGCCATACCTTAATTTTTAGAAAATATAGCAAAACATAAGACAATAAAATTGAAAAAGAAAAAGAAGTTACCTTTAAGAAATGGCAATTTTCCTCAACACCAGGAGTATTAAAGGTGTTAACCTGAGCTCCCACGGCTATAATAAGGTAGTCGTAGTCTACTGCAAACTCTTCTTCCCCCTTTGAATTGGTATTTATAGTAGCGCGACAGTAAATTTTCTTATTTTGTGGATCTATCTTGACACATTCAGCTTCAAAGAAACTGATGTCAACATTTTTCTGCTCATGCATGAAACAAGGAAACCATCTTCAGCATGCTTTTAAAACTGGTTTTCTGAATTTTACAATATACATCATCTTATTTTCACAGTCAATACACATTACCTTTCTGGTGACGTTGCGAATTGGCTCAACAATGCTGCGAGCTTCTACTTTACCGCATGTAACACTCGGTAGCAATGGGGTAAACACAAAGAAATTACGAGGAGACACAACTTCCACCTCGTATGTAGGGTTATTCAGATTCTTCAAGAAACTCATTCCTGCCCAGCCAGTTCCGAGCAGCACCACCTTCTTTTTCTTGGTTACTACTTCAGATGAAGCAATAGCATGCGCAACATTGGTTGTGATTGCATCAGCATGAGCAACATGGCCCCTATTGCCATTGTATGTGTTTGCCTCAGCGTAAGCTATAAGGCTCCCACCACTGCACAATAAATGCAATAGGTTTAGCCCAAAGATAAAACTCACTCCGGTTCAAGGAGAGCTTCAAGAGAAAACTAAAAAAAGGGGAAAATGCAGTTCATTTTTACAAAATGAATCTTGATAAAAATTGTCAAACAAGACTAGAAAAATGAACCAATAAAAGTAGTCCAGTTTTTGTATTGACATTTTTTTCTTCCCTTTCCTTTCTCATTCTTAATCCAAATTCTCTTTTCTTCGCCATTTTAATGAACCAAACAGAGCTATAATTTTCCTTGTAAATCCACAAAATTTGCTAATTTAGATTTCTATGATTTCTCTAAGCTCAACAAAAATGAGAGAGCTTAGACCTCAGTTCAGGTTACTCTCTACTTCAAGTTCTCTCTCACCAAATCATTAAACAGAAATTACATTTCCCTGTACTCCAAACAGAGTTCCTCTGTTTTCAGAGTTTTGACAGAGCATTTAAAGAAATCCAAACTTTTATGTCATTTTCAGCTCAAAATCTCAAATTTACTCGTCAGTAATTATATAGATAAAAAAAAAAAAAAAGCTTTTATCAAATGCAGAGCGAATATACTCATAATGAAAGCAATGAGAGCATGAAGAAATCAATATTTAAAAGATTAAATCAGCAATTGCAACTAAAAAAGAGAGAGAGAGAGAGACGTGCATTTGGCATGCGCTTGAAAAACGAACAAAACAAATTACTAGAAATAAAATCAAATATCTGTAAAAACATATGAAAACAAAAAATAGAAAGAAATAGTGATTGAACAGAGCAGAGCACCTGATTGTAGAGACGACGATGATCTTAGAAAGATAACGATAGTCCTGGAAAGCCCTAGATAATTTCCCGAAGAAGTTGAAGCTTCTCATTTTCTTAGCTCCTTAGATCAGTTGTTAGCCTCTAACCAAGAAATCTGGAGAAAAAATGGAAGGCAAGTAAATGGGAAACGAGACTTGGGAAGCAAGTCAAAGGCGGCCACGTGTCACGAGATTTTGGTTTTGACCACACCGTCGTTTGAGAAATTTCTGACCGTTGGATCCATCAGTCTGACCTAATCATCAATTGGGCAATATTTTTATTAGGGCTACTCTTGGCCCATTAAAATGATATTTAAATTGGGCCATATATTATTCTCGGCCCAATTCCCACCCTTTCGGTTTTATGATAAGTTTTGACTTTTGAGGTCCAAGTTCTAATCTCGTACAAAAATAATAAGAATAAACTTGAATGATATTTTTATATGAATTTTGCTAACGGACTAATTTCGGGATGCTCCTCCGATTTTAGCTATCTTTTCCTTCCCGGCCCTTATGCATCCCTTGCCGCAAGTCTTCCTTACCCAGTCTCAGATTTGATGTCAGTTTTCCCTTGACTGATGGATCAATCCCCTCAGTCGCTGATGTTCGATCCGATAGATGGACGTTTATTAGTAAAGCATTTTTTATAATTATTTGAAAAGTCGAATTTTGATAACTATATTCATTGAATATATATTAGATAAGTCAAGAAAAATAAAAAATCAAAACATATATAATTGATATCTCTTGGCATTTTTCTTTCTTTTTCCCTATGATTTAACATTTCATTCACTCCTTTAACACACACACATCAAATTTGGCAAAAATCTAATCAAAGCTCATCAATGGAACAGTAAGATTATCGTTTCCCCAAAAGATACACTGCTCATGATCTAATATGTCTGATAAGGTTTTGTTCGTCTTTTTTGCTGAAACTGAGGGGAATTGCTCATTTTAGGATATGTGACGACAATGGAGTAATAGCTAGGAGTTGTAAATGTTTCAAGCAGTTAGTTAGTTAGTTATTCATTTCCTTTACTTTTTATGACTAAAGATAAGACCAATCTTGTAAAACCCGACTCTAAACTGCATATAAGATATAACCCCTTACCCTCAAAGAACAATTTGATTTTTGTTCAGTTTTGGATTATCCCTGAAAAGGTTGAAACCAATTTATTTATGGATTTTTTCCCCTATGTTCTAAGGTCGGAATTGAATACGAATCCAATAATCTACTCGATTTTGTTTTTACATCATTTTTTTTTTTCAAATTTTTCTCATGCTAATATTATTTTTACATGATGTCATTTTATACAAATAAAGCAAATAATTAATAGAAAAAAAATACAAGCAAAACAAAATTCAACAAAGGCAAACTAGCTGGAAACATTTTTTATATATATATATATTTAATCTTATCAAAATTTGATGTCTCAACCTTGAAATTAAAAATTCAAACATGTTTCAAATATTAAAATTAAAAATATAATATTCTATCAACTAATCGCCGGAAAGATGACTCTTTTCAGTATGTATAGTTGTATACTATTTTCAGTGCACTGAAAATGAAAGGGAAAATGAAGAGAGAAGAGATAGTAGAAGGCAAGTAGGCAACCATCTTTGACACACATCTGCACAACTTGACCACCATGTTATGTCGTCACATCTCTATCACCCCGATGTTCATGAATTTCTTGGGTACACTTAAGACTTGGGTAAATCTGAAAAATATATTCTCTAATCAGAATAAATTTGTAAATGATCTAATAATAAAAAGTAATTCATGAAGAAAAAAAAAATGCATAAACCAAAATTATAAAAAAAGACATTGTAAAGACTAACTAATTCACCTATTTTTTTCAGGCTCACCAAAACACAGTTCCCTTCTTATTTCTTTCTGTCACGAAAATACAAAAAGACTGCCTCACAATCAAAATTGCATCCTGACTAAGCACAAATAATAAATAAAAATAAAGAAGTTAAAATTTTACAAGGGATCTACAAAATTTGGTCTTAAAACTGAAGCTTTTGTAGCTAAGGTTATAGTTTGCAAGGTTACTAGCAATGGAAGTGAAGTCTAAGGGAGGTAGGGCTGTAAATGAATCGGGCTTGATCGAACAAGTCTTTGTTCATGTTCGTTTGTTTATTTTTGAGCTTGTTTGTGTTCGGTTCGTGTTAGCTAAGGATTTCAAATTGTGTTCAAGCTCTGTTCGTTTAAAATTAAATGTGTTCGTGTTCGTTCATTCAGTGTTCACGAACAAGTTCATTTAAATTAAATGAACTTGTTCATGAACATTAAATGAACATGTTCATGAACATATAATCGAACATATTCGCAAACAATTAAAAAAAATTCATGAACAATAAACAAACAAACAAATAAAAAAATAAGTCAATTTTAAATTATTATTAAATATAAAATAAAAATATAATATAATATAATTTAATTTAATTTAATTTATTACTAAATTATTAAATTTAAGTTATTAAATAATATTAATTATATTATAAGTAAATAAAATAAAATACAAATAATTATATTATTAATTATATTATAAAGGAACAATAAATGAACATAAACGAGTTTTAAACCAACTAATAAACGAGTTTTAAACGAACTATAAACGAGTTTGTTCGTAAACATAAACGTACCGAACACACAGCTATTCGAACTCGATTCGTTTAATAAACGAATATTAAAATTGTGTTCATAATCGTTTATTTAATTTTATAAACGAATATAAACAAATAAAAATGAAGAAATATTTACTTTTTTATTAAGGGACAGAAGAATGGAAAAAAGTGAGAGAAAGGGAAGATAAGAGAAAAGGAAGAAATATTTTACTTTATTAAGGGTATAATGGTTTTTATGATTTTCTTTTTAATAATGATTAAGTTTTTATTTTATTTTTTTAAATTATTCTTCTTTGAAGATCATGTTTTTCAAGTCTACCTTTAAGACTTTTACATGAACAGAAGAAAAAAAAAGAAAGAGGCAAATCAGTCATCTCATTACACAATCAAAACTCGGGTTTAGGGACTAATTGTACTTTTAACAACGATATAATACAATCCGTCACCAAAAATAATCCAACATCCTCATTCCAAAACCCAAAACCTCAAATCTCTCTCTTTCTGTACTTTTTTTTTCCTTTTTCTTTCTTTTTACTTTAAGCTTTAATTAATTTGATTAATGCAACATTAGCTGCACCTAACCCTTACGACAAGAAATATCAATCTCTATCAAATTCTCGTCTTCTCCATGAAAATCCAGATCTCTCGTATCGAGGGCTATCTCAATCAACCCTTCTCTATCTTCCTCTTCCCATCTGTAACATATCTTCTCCGACGAAACCCATTCTCCGGTCGCCAGAAAATCCGTTTCCGACGATGAACTATCTGAGTCTGATTCCGGGTAGTAAAGCGATAACGATGGGTACCTCTCAATAACACCGGTCTGATTCGGGTCATTCTCATTCGGATCCTTTCCTTCTTCTCCTTCATATTCTTCATATATAACCTCTAGCGGAGCTCTCACGTCCCATTCGACGAACGTTTCTTCGAAACTCTGAATTATAGGGTCTGGGTCTTTTTTGCATGTCTCCCATTTGAGCTCTTGTTGTGAAAAATCTGTTTTTTCTTCTTCAGGTACAGCAAGGTTTCTTTTTTCTTTGGTTTCCGTTTGGATTCTTTGGATGGCACCGAGACGGAGGAGAGAAAGCAAGAGAGAAGCAGTTAAAATAAGCACAGGAGAGAAAAGGATTTTGAGAGAAAAGCTTCGAGGGAAATAAAGAAGAATTAAAATGTAAAGAGTGATAATGCAAGAGAAAAAAGGATTATTTGAGGAGAGAAAAGGAAGATTAGAAATTGTTTTTGAAGAAGAAACCATGGTAGTAACAATTTCAATCGATTTCAAATACTCCCAAGGATTCACATTCCAATAGCCATTCTTATTTTCTTCCATAAAGAAGAAAACTTTTGCAGAAGTGAAAATGAAAAGAAGTTTAGTGGGGGGTTTTTAAAGGGGACTGCTTGACTGTTTCTTCACTCTTTTTTTTTTTTTTTTCCTGACAAGTCTCAGTTTTTGCTTTTGTGAAGAGTGCGTAAGAGTGAGGCATGGAATATAAGGAAAGTGTTGGGAATATGCAATTACTGAGATGACCTTTGTTGATTAACTAAAATCTACATTTGAGAATAGAGATGGAGTTTTGTCTAGTAACGAAATCGACAAAAGATCTTATAATATCAATCTTAAAAGATGGTTCATCTTTCTAACATTGTTTGTATCTATCCAGTTTAGCTCCATGGATTTTAATCAGTGAATTAAGACATGAAACAGAGTTAAAAGAGTTTGAACCCATTTTGAAACTGTTCATCACTCCCGATGCCTTGGTTCTTGCTTCTTAGACATCTAATGTTTTTCTTCTTTTTATTTATGGAAATGTAAACAGTCAATTAGGTATTACTACAAATTCTTTTTGCCTTTCCTTTTATAATAAATTAATCAAACATTAAATGTCAATTTTTTTTTTTGAAATAGTAATTTACTAAGTGCCATTAAACTACACATCAGTATTTGCCTTTTTTTACAAAGGTAATTAATAGGCTTTGTAGGACAATTCTATATATGATCTCCATGCCATAAAAATAAATATGGCAGATGGCCAAGATGATGATCTGATGACCTTTGTTAGCGTGCTAGTTCTCTTGCACCAAGTCATGAACAATTATGTTATCTGAATTTTTCATCATTTTTTAAATATTTGTATTTAACACTCGTGTCTTGACATATATGATATATTCAAATATAGATATGGAAGTATGTTCCTCCTAACATATGAAATTTTTTTTAAAAAAATTGAGTATGTCCATATCGGACAATTATCTGTATTTGATACTCACACTCAAATTTGGATAACAGATATTGGAGCTTGTAAGATATAACTATATATATCTGACAAAATAAATGAACGTTTTCCTACTAGTATTATCTTTATTTTCTTCTTTAAAAGCACATGACATAGCATCTGAAATGGTAAAAAAAAAAAAGGTCCAAAATTAAATAAAGAAACCTAAGTTGACAGCAAACAGTTAATTTGCATCCTCTTTAGTTAGCAGGCTTATGAAAATATATATGAAGAAATAAAGCAAGGGAAGTTGTTCAAATTAAATGAAAACTTGGAACAGTCGATTGGAGGTTGAAACAATATTATTAGTGCAAGTGTTGAATATATTGGTTCTGTGGGGACTATGATCTTTGTCATGAATTATTTCTTCCTTTTTCCCCATTTTATTCACTTTAGTTAACACAAAATCCATTGCTTCCTGGTCATCTTTCTTTTCATTTCCTCATCATGGTTTTTATCTTTTATTTGAAAAGGAAGTTGTATTGTCTCCTATCAAAACCTGGTGGAGTATTACTGTGCTTGTTGATGTATCTGTATCTTTCATTCAATCTTTCCAGAAACCCTTTCAGATAATCCTGTTTAAGTTTTAATTGCTTAGAAGTAAAGTTTGAAACATTACACGTTTAATACTCCACAATTAATACAAATATATATAGTCAATTACGTACAGATAAAAGAATTTCAAAAACAGCTTTGATTGAATCTGGTAAGATTGGTTACATTGGCATATAGTTTTCCTGATTATTAGGTTCTTCTATAGCACCTGATAGAACCTGAAAAAGCAATCAAATTTTTAGTTTGAAAATAACCACAGGTTATAACCTAATCATACACAGCAGACACAGTATCCTCCTTCCATGCAAAGTCCAAACCTTATACTCCATTTTTTTTTTCTTTCAAAGATGAACAGCCTGACGGTGACAACTTTTCTATTCGGAACATGCTCCATCCCTCCACCATCTGCTTGCGTGTTCATCAGCTCAGCTGTTCTAAAACTTTATTAAGAAAAGAACCAACTTTTAACTTTAGTATTATATTGTAGTTTGCAACTGTCTGATATGGTCTGCTAAGTGTTAAACTTGCTCAACAAGGGACAGATTCATTTAAACAGGGAGGTTTTCACCTTCAAAATGGGTTTAATACTGGTTTACAGTTCCAAATTCCAGCTGCTGTCTTACCCCCTAATTGTGAGAAGACCTGAGCTGAATGCTATAATAAGTGGTACCTATAGTTAATGAGAACTAAACCGAATAATGACTCGTCCTCATATCAAATTATTCAACCCTTGGATTATTTGAATCAATGTTAAACTAATAAAAATATTTTATATAATTAATTATATAAACTAAAAATTCTGATATAAGAATAAAAATATTCATTATCATTTAAAAGAATACAAAAGAACCATAAGCTTACAGAAAATTTTATTTATTTTAATTTTACTTTTTTAAGAAAATATAACTTTTTTTTAGTGAAAATAATGAAAAAATCAATAATTAGTATGCAAAATTAAGTTAGGTATGATTTCAAAATTATTTTAAAGTGATATTTAATTGATCCGAATCAATAAAAAATTTGATGAATCATTGATTTTTTTCATAAATTTGACATATCAATATGAAAATTTGTAGATCACTTGCATAAATGATTCAATTATCGAACAAATCCAAATCAAAGGTTTATCAACAAATAAATCAATATGATCTATATATGTTTTGCAACAAAAAATGAAAGTGGAAGACCAGTGTGATGGGCAATTCATCCAAAGATTGACGATGAAACCCAGCAAACCACAAGGGAGTGGATGGTTCAAAAGCAGCCAAAACGCCCTGCTGTTGCCTTTAGCTTCAATCGAATGCCAAGTCTCTCCTGCGCTTATACGTCCATAAATTGAAAAGAACCTAACCCATTAGGCATTAGTTAACTGGACCAGTGTGTACTGATTACATAACCATCTATTCTTTTGCTTACTATGCACGTGGTATGTGTAAAAAAGTAAGGTACGCCCCAAAAGCATTGCGTTAAAAAGCTACAATTGTTGGAAAAATAAAATTTGAAAAGGAGATGTATTATATTTTTCAAAAGCTTCCTTCGTTTGGTTTGATATTGAAAGCAAACAAAAACGTAACATGACATTTATTATATTTGAAATTCGAATTTCAACAATTGTAATTTTTTTTTATTCTTATACTATGACCTCGTTTGTACAAAAACAAAAGTTAATTGACCTAGCTCTCTCTCTTTCTACAATTATAAAGTGCTAGTTTTGGGTCTACCACTAAATCCTAGCTTGACTTCCAAGAAAAATAAAACAATTATAGGGTTATGATTGAATGTGGAAAGAACAAACAATGAGTTTCAACCTCATGGGTTCTCTCTCAGCCTTTTGAGTGGAATATTTCTATCTTGATAAGGTCAAAATGTTGAGAAAGAATAAAGAGATTTTGATTACTCTGTGTAACCAATGTGAGAATCCATGCATATATAAACTCACATGAGAAATTTAAAGTATAAGTGAATTTGATTTAATCTTTATCTGCATTTCATTATTCACTTTTCAAAAGGCAAATTCTGGTATATTTGTGAATGGACCTTGGTTCGTTATATCCAATTCATGAACATGAACAGCATACAAAGGCACCAAGTTTTATGCTCAATGCCTGGAATTATATTTCATTCGCATGTCGACTTCCTGAAAAGAAACAAGTGAATATATAGCTTCCCGTACCAAGTTGTTTGAGACCCAAACGGGAAAAACAGTTAATCAACAAGCTAACCAGTAGTTGTCCATGGCAGAATTATCTTAGCAGAAATTTCCCTCGATCGTGACATTGAAAGCTTTTACACTTTGCTGCTATAGTTGACACGTATGGAAACATGCTTTTAAGATAGAGTCAGTGCTAGTTGTCAGTTCTTGCTAACAATCTAAATCATCAATCCAGTGTTGCACATATAATTAAGGATTTTAATTAATTGTTGATTGAGAATTGACATCCGAAACACACAAGCTAAGAGGTGTACGCAAATTGAGTTGCCCGTCAAAAAGTATACACATCGGCATGGACATGGAGGCATGAGTTGCTCGTTGACAAGTGAGTTCAAAGACCGAGTCACATGCATTTGTTACTCATTTACGCCTTAGAAACATGAGTTACCTAAATAGCATGTCATATCGGGTGGGAGGAGACAAAGACTAGCATTTTGTTAATACCAATTTTGCAATATATAAATCAAGTATTCCTGAAAAGAAACAAGGGAAAATAGAAAACACCCAAATAAGAAGTTTAATATGACTGGAAAAGGACTGGCTGTTTGCCCATATGAAGAGGTAGCCATTGACAGAAGTGGATGGAAAGAGAAACCATTAACTGTGTCTGCAGATTATATGGAATATGCAACAAAACTAGTAGAAAACAGATATGATCAAGTTTAGCAAAAATAACCAATTTCTTCCTGTCATGGATAATTCAAATATTTGATATTCATTTTCTCATTCATATGATTTCAACTGAAAAAGTAAAAAAAAAAAAACCACGTACGGGCATTCAGCATACGTGAATGAAAATGGCAGTAAGAACTAATAATTCATCTAAAATATGGCGTTTATACCTACTTTGTTATTTGTATACATCTATAACTGCTAGAACGTTTGAAAGAGAGCTAAAAGTAGCCTCGTTTGTCATGTTAAGCCATTTCATCCCCCAACAAATGCAGATGAACTATACTTCTGAAACTTCATGAAAATGAACTGCACTCCATACTGGCATACAGCTATCAGTAGTATCATGGACGAGAAGAGGAATATCCTCCACAGTGCCGAGTATTAGGAGGGAATTGTCGAGGAGTTGTATAAGGAGAACTACCAGATATGGAGGGAGGACTCGGCTCAAATATAGATGGTCTTGAAGCCTGAAAACCAGCATGTTGTAGGCTACCACCACTGCTGTATTGCCCAAGATAAGGATTGTGTGCAAACGAAGAAATAGTTGCACCCCTAGCTGGATAAGGTTCAACCATGTTACTACTATAGGAATTAGTGGGAAGGCCATGTACGTGATTCATGCCATTGTAGGGGATCTGATAATGGTTACTTCCGCCACCCGGTATAGGATGATAACTCCCAGAGGAACCAACAGTCTCCCTTGGAACACTACTACTTTCATTATATAAATAAGGTCCATAAGGAGCTGGTGCCTGTGGAACTTGATATCCCTGATACCTTTCAGAATAAGCTTGAACCCCTAGACAAGTTGAGTACACCTGCAACATTTAACATACCATACACAAGTTGCGAAATGATTTTCTTGCCATCCTGTTTGCTCGTTGACACCATTGAGGGTAATCCGTGCATTTGTTACTTACTTGGTTGGGCATTTGGTAGCCAAAGTTCAACAGAGGGGGGGCTGAATCCAAGCTAGGTTGCCAATGTCCTCCAATAAATGACCAAAATAAAATATCATCAAATTAAAACCATGATATTCATATAAAATATCCAGTAATTCTTTATTTTAGCTCGCAAAAGCCTAGATGAAAACCTGATGAACAACTAGTTTTTGACTCAAAAGAATTTTGCCGAGAATAAGGTGCTGATGCAGATCCTA
The DNA here is from genome assembly GCA_030761205.1 of Fremontodendron californicum. Classification (NCBI taxonomy): domain Eukaryota; kingdom Viridiplantae; phylum Streptophyta; class Magnoliopsida; order Malvales; family Malvaceae; genus Fremontodendron; species Fremontodendron californicum. Next base: position 1,409,753 of record JAULJL010000027.1, read on the forward strand.
CAGAACGCTTCATCTCATCCAGATATCGCTGTGACTCTCCTCTTTCAAGTTCAACAAATTTCACCTTAAAAAAATGCCACATAGTTAGTAACACTTTCATCAACATTATTCATATTGATGATAAAGTTCTTAAATAAATACCTCGTCAAATAACTCATCTGAACCAGGCATTTCATTACTTAAAGGTAAAGCATAATTGGCTGCCAGAAACATGACAGAGATCAAAATAAAGCCACAAACTAAATGATTGCAACAACTAAAGCAAATTGGTATGGGCAGAAAAATGCAACAACTGCTTAAATATGCATGCTGGTATAACAGAATACCTATCATATTATTTACTGCATCCGCTGGCACTTCCTTTCCCATCACTTCAAATCTTTTAGCAGCACGTAGCTCTAATTCCTCTGGCTTTGGAAATACCACTACAGCGATCTGATTTCCGCACAAACCATTTATACAAAGAAGAAAAAGGTAAGGGACTAATGAAAATTTCCGCTGTCATAAATTTATCATAGGTAGGGGAAATAACAAATGTAACTACCTTCCGAAAGTTCACAAACGGTCTCAATTTACGTTTCCGTGCACCCTTGAAGACATTTGTTTGATCAATAACATAATTGCGAGGTGTCTTGGCAGCCCTTGATAAGAGGGTATCAAAAATTTTATTTGCTCGACCCATCAAGCGATCAAATCTTTCACCATAATTTCTCTTACGTAGTAACCCAGGAACCTGTAAACAGACATGACTTCAGTTTGTTAGTCTAAAATCAAAACTGCTAATGGGCTGGGAAACCTAAATTTTCATATTTGAAAGCTATAAAGAAGACAGAAGATACCTTCATTTGATCCAAAACCAGATTTGTTCCCAACAAGACATAACGCTTCTCAGGATGTTCTTTCAACCATTTCTCCGCCCATGTGGTCTTGCCTGACGCACGTAATCCCACCATCATCATTACTTCACAATCTGTCATGTTGGAAAAAGCTGGTCCCATTATCACATTTCCATCTTCAAGAGCGGAAGCCCAAGGTTTATAACCACCTTGAGGAACCAATCCATCTTCAATACTGAATTGCAATTCAACAACAACATTTTTTAACATAACATGTGGAAAGACAGCTGATTCCCATGAAAGCTTCCTAATAGAGGTATCCAGCACTCCAAGACCCTCTGGACCAGTATCAAATTGCATTGCGGTACCCAACCATTTCCCATTCCTGGCAAACCCAATTGAAGCCAATGGCTTACTTTCAAGCTCTACCGCACAAACAATTGTATCTCCAACCCCAAACTTTTCACCATAATCAGAAAATTTTCCACCATTAGAAAATTTCCCTGTGCCCCCAAACCCAAAGCTGTGTTTACTTTCCCCAAGGCTTCCCACTTCCTCATCCCCCCTCGAAATGCCGAGACGGCAAACATGCCGTTGGTCAGGGGGAGTATCTTCCATTTCAACTGGTTGAACAGAAATAATTTTGCAGCCAAAACAATACTTCCCTCTAGTTATTCCAACATTGGCACGAGCACCAGACCAGCAATAGGCAAACCCGTGTTCATAGAGTGCTGATCCTTTAAGACCACCATCTTCAATATCAAAATCTAGTGAAAGGGAAACAATGCTTATCAAGAATCAGAAACATATAAAAAGGCTTATATTAAGCTTCAGAAAATATACATGTATGCCAGTGAAACTATATAATACAAATGATAACACACCTCAATTTACTTATCTAAGAAAATAAAAGAAGTATCTAAGTAATCAAGATCTCATTCTTCTGTTCAACTTGACTTTAGCTCAAACCTAGCCTGTAACTCTAGTGCTAGTCAGAAAATCCAGCCTAAAATCCACCTTGACCAATCATACTTAACTTGAAAAGTCAGAAACTTGATATCGACCCAACATGATCAATTGCCATCGCTAATGATAATTGTATACCTCAAAAACATTTCATTAATTTCAAATCCAATTCATGGCGTAAACACTTGATATTATGAATTCTTTAAACTAAAGTATTATAATTTACCTAGGCAATTTTAAGTTACAAAATGAAAACAATTAAAACTCAAAAGAAAAAGCTACCGAAGGGTTTCATAATTCAATCAAATTAAACGCGATCAAAAGAATGAAGAGTGATAAAATAAATAGAAAGAGCTCAAGGCAAGAAATTACCCAAGCCGCAGTCAGCGGGATTGAGAACCACCCGCTGTTTCTTTGTATCATCATCGTTAATTCTAGCCTTCTTGGCCTCTGGTTGTTGTTGCTCGCCTTCTGTTTCGTCCACATTCGGGAGATCGCGTTTCGTTGAAGCCATGAATAGAAGTTTCTTTGGTTCTTGACGGAAAGAGTAAAAGAGAGCGCGAAATTGTTAAATAGGAAAGGGAAGAAAGAACGTGTGGATCAAAACGACAGGTCATTGCATTCAAATATATCCTTAACCGACTTTAAGAGTTTGGGCTCGTGTGGTTCGTTTAGATTGGGCTTAGGTTTTCAATTGGGCCTAAACAGCAAGACAAGGGTTTAAAGAGCTATGACCCAAAAAACTTCCAAACAAAGCAAGTTATTCTAATAATAATAAATAAATAAAAACATAAACTAAGTGACAAGTTTTATTTATTTTTATTATTATTTAAATGTATTTATAATTCACATAAAGTTTGGAAATGTATAGATTCTCTGTCTCTCTCTCTTGATTTCTTCTAATTATGAATTTTCCTTATTTAGCACTTTATAATTAGATTTAAACCAGAAGAAAATTAATAATTTAATTATATTCCCAATGACAAAGGCTGACCTATAAAAGAAGATACAAAAAAGAGATTATACTAGTTAATTTTTTTGTTCTTTTAGTGACATTGAAAAGGATTCTTCTGAAATAAAAGATTGCATTTTTTGCCAAATAAAGGGTGAACATGCTTCTGTGTGACACTTTGAAGAGACAAAAAAAAATATATATATATATTTTTCTCTAAATTGTAAGCAAATATGAGACTTGCCATGTGCATCTCTGGAAAAACCTATGTTTTTCCCTCAAAAAAAAAAGAATGAGATTCTCAATTCTCAGCTATAGACATTGGATGCTTTTTTTCTTTCTTTTTTTCTTTTTGTGTATATATATTAATATATATATATATATATATAAATGAAAACATTGGATTCTTTTAATTTTCTAGACATGCATGCAAAATTCAGGTTGTGCAGTAAGAAACAGGCAAAAGTTAGCACTAAAGAAGGGGGCTTTAGACTTTTACATAAACTATGGATCCCTAAATAGATTCTTTAACAAGGTCACAATGAATTGAAATTTGTGCCAAAAATGAAAACATTGGATTCTCCTAATTTTTTAGACATGCATGCAAAAAATTTTGAGGCTGTTTTCTCCATAATCTATAGTACTGAGATTTGTTGCTTTGTCTTCTTTTCTAAACTAAAATCAATTTTTTTTTTCTACCAAAAAAATGTAAAGAAAACAAAAATCAGTAAAATAATTTATAAATCCCCATGTGTGGTCATGTGACTTTGAAATAGGACAAGCTGGTCAAAACTCAACAAGTGCAAAAGAAAACCAACAAAATGTTTTCAGATTCCTTATTTCCTTAGCTATAAAGTTTCTTCAACTTAGTACAACTAACTTAACTAGAAAACAGGGGGAAAAACATTGACGAAATCATGTAACGCTGATTTTCTTGAAATGAAATTGGAAATCCAATTAAAGCTTTCCAGATATAGCCATGGATTGGACAAGGTAATTTTTCAATTTTTTTTTTTTTTTCAATTGAGTTTTGATTGCTGAAATCAAGACTTCCTTAATTCAAGTAGAGAACAGCTAGAATCACTAACATAAACATTACCGCGTTTTGCAAATGCAAGATGCAACCTTCCTATAGCTGTCATTAATTCACAGATTCCCAATCAATTCTCTCCAAAATCTCTAATAAATTCTCTTTGCTCACAGTTTTTAATTATAATTAAACCACACGGTTCGAACTTAGGTTTAACTAAAATGATTCATATATTTTTTTAAAGTTTTCATAGAATTGAGCGGTATTTATAAATTCTCCTTCTCCAACTCTCTCTACAATTCTCTCTAGACTCTACCATATTTTTTTTTAAATCACGTCAAAAAATAGTGATAACTCCCAAGAAATCACATATTTGTCATGATCTTAGTATATTGCCTCTTTAGATATTTTTCTGCCAATTTCCCACTTTTCAAGAGGTCTTAATCCCTGGAAGGAAGAAGATATGGAATATGTTTCCCATTAATTAATCAATACCTATATCTATGGTCTGTTCACAAATTGTAACACTTACCACTAGAACATAGATTTTTCAAATGATTTAAGAAACTATTCTCGGAGTTATTGATTCTCTCCTATCAAGGCAATGAGCCAATGAATATTTATTCCTCAAATTCCCAAACAAATGGGCTATCCATGCTGCTCTATCTTGTACAGCTGAAAGCCAGCAGTTTCTTAGAAGAGTTTTAAACACTTTACAATTACTACTTCAAAGCGAAAGGACACAGCTTCCAATCTACAAATAGCAGTGTATTTAATTGCAGTTCTATCATGCAGCCGAAATTTATTTACTAGCTTGTAGAACACATCAAATTCAGCAGCAAAAATTTGTGGTGAATCCAATAAAGCAAGGGAAATAAATACACATCAATATATGGAATCTGCATCTTTTGTAACTTTATTATTCATTTTCTGATTTAGCTCTAAGATTCCACCATCCATTACTACCTAGCAAATCCATAGCTTGGTAAGATCATCATTGATTTTTAGAGCTTCAAGATCCAAACTCTTAACTAATAATAGTAAACAAAACATAGTGAAGATAAGTACTAATTATACGCATAAAAGAGTGTATGCAGAATCAACTGTACACTCTCAAAACTCAATTTTATCATATCAGAAGGGTGAAGATAGCCCTTCAAACGAATAACATCCGAATCTGGAATCTCCCTTTCTTTCTCATGTACAAGAAGATACAAACAAGCCAAAAAACCCAATCTTCATCGAAACATTTGAAGAGATGGCTTGTCAAGAATCTCACCCATGTACAAAGATCTAACAAGCAGATGCACTAATCAACCCCCCTTTAAATCTACAACAACAACAAGCTATTTACAAAATTTAATCTTTTTTCGTGTCAAGCAAACAATGCCACTGAAATATCAGCCAGTTTTTTCTTGTTGATTGACCTGTGAGACCGCCATTGCCTCGGTGCATTTGGAGCTTCAATCTCGTTTAATTCACTTGATTCCTCAAAATCAATTGAAGTTCGAAACGCCTTAGCCTTTGTTGGTGTGCTATAAGCAAAATGCAACTGCTTTGCAATTACAGTCTGAAAAAAAAAAAAAAACAGAACAATCATAGTCAAAATCAGATTGAATAGTTAAGCAAGAAATGAATAATTTATAATCCAAATTAAACTGCATTATTATACTCACAGCTTCTTTGACTGATTTAGAAACTTTAAAAAGTTGCTTCAAATCTTCATGATCCACACCACAAATAATCCTAATCTGCACAAAACAAACAAGTAAATCTATCTCGTCAATCACAATCTCAGAATCCAAAAATAGAAACTAATAGAAGAAAAAAGAAATGAAGCTTTGGGATTTTTAGTACTTACAAGAACATCTTGAGGAAGTAATTCAAGAGCAGATTTTTCATGGTAATCATCAATCATCATCATTCTCTCACTGCATTGCCTTTTCAATAATGGAACTTTGTTCGCAGAATCAAGAGGCAAAGATTCCTCCATCTCATTTGATATTCCAATCCTTTTCCTCCCCAATCCACGTGTGCATCTCACAAACCCTAACCCTAACTCTTCTTCCTCATTCACACCACCATGCTTCAACTTCAGTGAAGAAGTACGGCATACTTTGCACAAAGCCATTTCCATAACAAACCTCTAACGTCCAGAAAAAAGGGCTAAAGTCTTTAATAATCTGAATCAAACCCACACAAAAAGAAACTCAAAGATTATATTTTTCACTCAGGAAAAGGAATCTACAGAGGAAAATCTAAAAACAGTTTCTGAAATACCTTAGATCTCAAAACCAAAAAAAAAAGGATCTTTAGAGAAGCAGAAAGCCACACCCCACACGAAACATAAACTGAATCTGCGATTTTTTTATGTTTAAAAATAAAGATAAGATAAAACCCTAAATTCCAGAGAAGAGAACTGTTTGTAGTTGTACTGGTGAAAAAGGAAACAAAGAACTTGCCTTCTATAAACAGAGTTGCTTTAAAAATGTAAACTTCTTCTTATACACCGATGAAAAGAAAAAATTAAAAATTAAAAGAATTGAAATATCTACGCGTTTTTAGCTTCTTTTTTTTTTATTTACCCTAGAAATTACTGGAGAATTCCGATAAATAGGATAAATTTTAGTTTTTCTATTTTCTTTCAATCGTGCGTGTTGGGGGATGGAATTTAATATAGTGCCTTGGCGGTTAAATTCGAAACTAGCCGTTGGGAGGGGACACGTGGAGATAAATTAGGTGAGGTAGGAAGCAACTTGGGTATGAGGTGGAGATATGGTCGGTCCAAGTCGGCTTTGTTGGTCTGCTTCTCTAACACGTTTGGTGTTTGTTCAGTTGTGAGTCGAGATACGGATATCGAGTGAACCGTCTGTCTGTCAGGGTCTTATTGGTGAATGATGTGACACGTGTAGGGTTGATATGAGATTGGCGATAATTGAGCGGAGGGAATTTAGTGCAAACGTACACATGAGTAGGAGAGTGAAAGATTTAACGGCGGCCAATGGTTTTGTACTTTTGTTTGACCAAATGATTCTAATTTGGAGGCTGACGGCTGGCTGTCAGCAGGTTTTACACGACTGGCCCATCCTATCCATTGGAGGGTCAACACACCTCAATACTCGGCTGTAAATGGTTAATATAGAAAAAGGGTAATACCCGTTCTGTACTATCATTTTGTTGGTATAGGGTTAACGTCGTTAAATAACATTGATGACGTGATTCTCATTTAATTATATGATATGTTATCAAATTATTTTGTTATATCATTTTTAAAAATAAATAATAATAATTTTTTTATTTTCTTTTATCTTTTTATACTTCTCTCTCTCATCCATTCCCATTTTTCAAGCTAAATTCAGTCTCTCATCAGTTGGGTATGAATAGGGGAGGTTGATCCGATGTTGGTAGGCCATATCAATCGCGCATTCCGGCCTACTGTAATCGGCTTTAATTTTCCCTGACCGATCAATGATTGACCAGATTCAATTTAAAAGAGACAAACCGAGAGAGAAAAAAAAATAGAGAAGAGAAAAAATATTTTATTTTATTTTTATTGTTAATACACATAGTTGTCATTATGATGCCACATGTGTTTAAAAAAAATGTAAGTTGATGAAGCGACCAAAATAGGTCACGTATCATTATTTCATTGATCAATATTCACGTAATTAATGTTATTAAGAGTAAGTTTCACATTAATTAATAAGATTTAGTTTTTGATATATTGACAGTAAATTTTTTTTAATTTCAAATATTTTAAAAAATTATCACATGTTTTATTTTTTATTTAATTACTATACTTTAAAAAAATATATCATTCTTCTAACTTTACTTATAAAGTATAAAAATTTTACTATTAAATAATTTCTCTTATAATAAATGGGTCATATCACATTATACAATTTAAAATAGATGTACCGCATTCGATGATTTAGTTCCATTTGAAGGTCAAATAGAATATTAATCCTAAAAAGATACTATTTTTTTTCTCAAATTTCGGCCAATAGAGAAAAAGTGATAAACCAGCTTTAAAGTTGGAAGTTTCGCCCACAAACAGAGTACATTGAATTTCACTTGATTGCTTCATTAGAAATTCAACGAATGTTTCACATGTATATTTATAATTAGAAAGTTGTGATTTGTTGTATATGCTAATTATCAATATATATATATATTATATATAATATGAGCTACATAGATGTCCCTATGTTTGACACCTGTCATAAGAAAGATATTTTTTTCTTTTGTAAATGGCATTAAAGGACATAAAGAAAAGAAAAAGAAAAGTTTGGGAGAGGGGAATCTGAAAAATAGAAAAGTAAAGAGGGAAAAGAGGAGAAGGGGAGAGAGAGATTATGCTCATTTTCGGTGATATTTTATCGTGTCTTAATTTATTTTATATTTTGTATAATTTATTATTGTAATTTAGTTTAGAGAAAATTTTATGTGTTTGTGTCGTATTTCAATTCATGATATTTTGCATAATTTATCATAATGATTCAATTTATAAAAAAAAATTGTTCGTAACGCTTTTTTTTGTTCAAAGTATTATAAATTTATATAAATTTTTACGCGTTAATAATTAGTTTTATATAGATTTTGACATATTCGTGTATTCATGTCGTGTTTATATTATTTTTCGTGTAGTGTTTTGTTTTAATTGTTTTCTCATATTGTATTTGTGTCGTGTCTCAATTCATTTCATATTTTGTATAATTTATCATAGTGATTTAATTTTAACTCTAAATTCATTTACTTAAGATATAAAACATAAAAAATTATTTAAATAAATAATAATTATTTAATATGTTTCAACTTAAATTTATTTGTGATTGTTAATTTAATCAAAAATTTATAAATATTAAAAAAAATTCCGAGCGAAGCGGGAGAATAATTCTAGTATATATATATATATATATATTTATATATACTCTGCAAGAAAGGATGCATAAGCATTGTACGAGAAAACATTCATTAATTAAACCAAATAATCATAAGAAAAAATGGAAGAGCAACACAACATTTATGGTTTTTTCAAACCAAAGATCAATCATTGTTCCAAATTCCAATCCAAGGTAGAAAACCACAACATTAACAAAGCACAAACTAATCTGTGTATTCCATTCCATGGGAATTAATTCAACAAGGCTGAAGCCCATCAGCAAAAAATTAAAACTTTTCGCTTACTGTTCAAACCTGCAGGTCTTGAAATGCTTGGGGACGGGGCTCTCGTCATCGTCCCCATCATAAAAACGTACTTTTGCTGAAGTTTCCAATACTATAGCCCGTCCCAACAAATATTTCACCATCTCTAATATATTATCTGTTGTGCGGAATTAAAACGAGATTATTAAAACCGATAAAAAACACATTGAAAAAACACCGATAATTTTACGTGGTTCGGCCAATATGCCTACGTCCACGGGAGGAGGAACAAAGCTTTGTATTTATCGGAGATGGAGTATTACACGAGATACGTATTACAAGTGCTCTCTATAGCACACACTCAACCGGGAGGGGCTCTCTCTAGAGCTCTCACATCTCTACCGGGAGGGAGCTCTTGGAGCTCACCTTTGGAGCTCTCCAACTCTATCTCACTCACACTCTCTCACTCTTTTCTCTCTCTCTACATGGCCTTTTATAGGCACATATCATGGTGGGAACACATAGCAAGTGGTAGACAAAGTAGCCACCATCCACCAACTATCATGGTGGGAACACATAGCAAGTGGCAAACAAAGTAGCCACCATCCACCAACTATCATGGTGGGAGCACATAGCAAGTGACAAACAAAGTAGCCACCATCCACCAACTATCATGGTGGGAGCCCCCATGGTTGGTGGCTATGGTGGAAGCTTCCTTGGTTGGTGGTAAGCCACCTTTGGTGACTTTGAGCCAATATTCAACAATCTCCACCTTGGCGAGAATCCAGAGAGAGAATTCATTGATCAGAGCTTCCTCCATTCCTCCTTCAGATGCTTTAAACTCAAGAGACATTGATCAAGTCCAAACAATGTTGAAACTTGATCCCAGAAACTATTTTGGTTAGCATATCTGCGAGATTATCTGCAGTCCCGATCTTCTCTCGAATTTTAAGCCCGTTTCCACAGTACCATGAATGTACCGTAGAATCCATTTCACAGCTTGCCAATGGCCTTTACCAGGATTATGCATGTACCTGCTTACCATACTGACAGCATGTGAAATATCAGGTCTCGTACACACCATTGCATACATGAGGACACCTACTGCATTGGCATGATCCATCAACGCACTGAGCCTGAGTCAATTTTTCTGTCTATTCTGATCTCCTTCCCAATAATTTATTGGCTTCTCCAAGATCCTTCATCTCGAACTCTGAGCTCAGTTTAGCCTTTAGCCTGTCGATCTCCACCTTGCCTTTTTCAGCAGATAGACAAATGATCCATCTTGAAGTTTCCGGAAATAAACACAGTGATCAAATTGACTGCGTGTGTACTTTTCATCCTGTCATGAAACAGTCCAACCGTTTGTACAGCTGTCACGGGATTGTTTCAGACCATACAGTGACCGGTTCAACTTGTTTTTCTAGTCTTCGCGACCGGGGACTCCAAAACCTTCTGGTTGAGTCATATAAATTTCCTCCTCTAAGGAACCATGGAGGAATGCAGTTTTTACATCAAGTTGAACTAACTCTAGGTCATACTGTGCTACTAAAGCCAATAGTATCCGAATAGATGCATGCTTAACAACAGGTGAAAATACCTCATTGTAGTCTATTCCTTCTTTTTGAACGTAACCTTTGGCTACCAGTCTGGCTTTGTATCTGATACTGTCTTTGCCGGTAGCACCCTCCTTTTTTTTTTTCGTTATCTGTATGGAAAAACGGATGCCGCGGTTGAGTTCGGAATAGTCGAAATAGCCAGGAACGGGTCCAACTGTGTAACTTTTGGACACACGGTGAATATTCTGCGAATATTCAGCTGCAGGTGACTCGAAATGGACTCGGTTTAGCTCAACTGGCTCAGAAAAGTCTCGGAATAGTGTTCTGAAACGGCTCCAAAAAATGGCCCGAAAAAGTTGGTCGGAACGGCGGCGGCGCATGGGGCGCGTGCGGCGGCGCGTGGGCGTACTGGTGGTCACAGGCGCGTGGGCTTCACGCGTCTTCAACTCTCTGGAGCGCGTGAGGCGCGTGGGCGAGTGAGGCCCACTCGCGATTCTTCTAGTGGCGCGTGTGGGCGCGTGCGGCCTCCTCTGGTGCTCCGGTTGATTCTGCTGCACTCCTCTCAACGACCTCTTCAACCTGGTATTTTCAAAACACAAATTGGAGCACTTTTGAAAAAACGGACAGAATCGAACAAACTCGGTTTTACGTAAAATTTGGCTCTGATACCAATTTGTTGTGCGGAACTAAAACGAAATTACTAAAACCGATAAAAAACACACTGAAAAAACACTGATAATTTTACGTGGTTCGGCCAATATGCCTACGTCCACAGGAGGAGGAGCAAAGCTTTGTATTTATCGGAGATGGAGTATTACACGAGATACGTATTACAAGTGCTCTCTATAGCACACACTCAACCGGGAGGGGCTCTCTCTAGAGCTCTCACATCTCTACCGGGATGGAGCTCTTGGAGCTCACCTTTGGAGCTCTCCAACTCTATCTCACTCACACTCTCTCACTCTTTTCTCTCTCACTCTACATGGCCTTTTATAGGCACATATCATGGTGGGAACACATAGCAAGTGGTAGACAAAGTAGCCACCATCCACCAACTATCATGGTGGGAACACATAGCAAGTGGCAAACAAAGGAGCCACCATCCACCAACTATCATGGTGGGAGCACATAGCAAGTGGCAAACAAAGTAGCCACCATCCACCAACTATCATGGTGGAGCCCCCATGGTTGGTGACTATGGTGGAAGCTTTCTTGGTTGGTGGTAAGCCACCTTTGGTGACTTTGAGCCAATATTCAACATTATCATGCTCTTCAAACTGAAGGCATTTCAAGGGTTGATATTAATTCCTTAATTTCCAATTTTCTCCAGTCGAAATAGAATCCATTAAGCTGCATGCAAAAGTTTTTATGTTTTCAAACACCATCAAGATATATACAAATATAAGCATTTTGGACCATATGTAATAAAAGGATTAACATATGCTTACATCAATGAAAAGTTTTTCTAATGAAAAGTTTCACTTTCCATGAACAACTGTAGTTCCTTCAAGTTCCAAAAGTTAAATCGCAGGGTTCACTTATCAAAGAATACCGGGGATACATCATACATCCTATATCCAACTATCAAGAGAGTCAAGCCAAAAGAATTAATAATTTGAGATTGTTAGGGAATGAATGTTGGTCATGAGAGACTCGAAATTAATAATAAATTAATAAAAATGTTTGAATTCATATATTCTATTTATTCATGACATCAATGAAAATTAATAACCTAACCTATCGAAGTGTTTAAAATTCTGAAAACTAGATAATTGATTAAAACAACTGTTTTCACAAATAAATAGATTATAAGAGAATCATAATTCATTGAATCACATACCTCATGAAGAGTACTACTAGCAGAGAGAACATGAATATGTGAGAGATGGCATAAAAAACCATCTTCTCTCCTGAATTTTCCCCCGATACCTCTTAGAGGTTTGAAATTGAGAATCACGTCATTTAAGTGAGAAATCTAGTCAAATTTGAATAAAATGAATCTCCCACTGTAATAAATTGAGTGCATAGTTGGACAATTGCAATTGTTATGCCTAATAGCTACTAAGATTAGAAGTCCAAAATAAGGCCCAGCCGCTAAACGAGCGAGGCTCATTACTCAAAAAAGAACAACCGTAATCATTACCAGCTACACATGAATCCAGATATAAAAGATATGAAGTAAAGTCGCAAAATCTTTAAGATTACATTATCTGATATTTGGCTTTGCCCTTCTTTTTTTTCTTCCTTCAGAATATGTTTTCAGAACCCGCCCTTTAATTTTCTTTCTTCCTCTGCTCCTCTCTCGAGTTATTTTATTCGCAATCCAAAAAGACATCAAAACTGTAGTAAGAAATTCAGGGAAACACTTACATGAATAAACATAGTACACAAAAGTAACCTGCTGAACGTGATTAATTTTTGCAAGCATTGCATTTGCTTCACCATGCCATGCCTCCGTGCTCCTTCCTGGCTGAGTATAGGCATCATCATGTAGCTATCAAGGGTAGCTAGCTTCATCCAACAAGACAAGAGACATTTAACTTTGCCAACATTCCAAAACTTCCAATGACTTCACACTATGAATTCAAATTTCCAGCGTATCAATACCTCCACAGCTTATGGGCGGAAGCCGGCGGTCCAAGAATTGCCTCATCCACCAATGTTTTCTAGTATAGAATTGTTAATTTAATTTCAGAAATCAATTCAGTCGTTGTAGTATAGCGGTGAGTATTCCCGCCTGTCACGCGGGTGACCCGGGTTCGATCCCCGGCAACGGCGGTCTTATATTTTGGGCTTTATTTATTCAAATCGAACCGTTGAATCCGAATATCCCATGCCCGACGGGCGACGGCTCTTTTTTCTACTATATTTCGTTTTCTCTTTTTTCCCTCCCTTAACAAAAGCAACTAAGTGCCCTTAAAGGCTTAAAGCCCCCCAAAAACAAAAAAACCCCGCCCTCATGTTTACATTCTGCTCCTCTTCCCAGCCTCTTCAGCTCACCTCTTCCCTCATCTTATTATTCTTCTCCTTCAGTTGAACGCCGTTATTTATGGTTTCAGCGCAATCTTAGCGGAGATGCCATTTTTTCGCAGGCTCTTAAATTGTTAATATTTTCTTCACTTTGATTCCCGTGATTCTGAAGATACTAGCCACTGCCCACAATTAAGATTTATGACTTTACAGAAAAACTCTAGAGTTTGGCGATGGAAACCGATGAAACGCCACGTGTGCTTCCCTTTCAACTTCAATTCGACAAACCTGTTCCCTCTCAGGTTTATTTCTTTCACTTCATAATTTCATTTTCGTCTTTTTTTTTTTTTTTCGATCTTATCTAAATATCTATGATCATGCGTATTCTTCTTCTTCTTCTTCTTTTTTTCTTTTCCAATTAATTTTGTTGATTAGATTAAAATTGCGGAATGGAATCCAGAGAAAGATTTACTGGCTATGGTTACAGAGGACTCCAAGATTTTGCTGCATCGGTTCAATTGGCGAAGACTCTGGACAATTTTTCCTGGTAATTCATGGAATGTTCTTTTTTAATTATTATTTATTTATTTTTGATAAGCTGTTGGATTTGATTCAAGTGCTTCGTTTGTTGAATAATTTTATGTATTTTATATATTGTTTTATAGGAAGGTGCATTACATCCTTATGTTGGCGTCCGGACGGTAAAGCGATAGCAGTTGGACTCGAGGACGGCACAATTTCATTGCATGATGTTGAAGTGAGTTAGCCTTTTTATTTATTTATTCAAATTTTAAGGTCTATTAATAACTAATTTGCTTATTCAAATTTTAAGGTCTCTTGCTTGTTTAGTTTCTCTGTATATGATTGTTGACAATCATAATCATTGATTGTGTGCTCAATTCTCATCTATGTTTTTATATAATTTCATATCCCTGATACTACAATCTGCTTGAAAGCTCCATAATTCTTTTTTCGTTAGTTTTCGTAGCCTGTTGGCACTTATTATATGTGGAGATTTCCGATTGCATGAATGTCTTAATCTCAATAATCTGTTCTCACATTGGGAAGTGGAATAGTTTATGCTGTAACTGCGACAGTATTCAGAAACTTATTTACTTATTAGAAGCTAGTTTATAGATGGAGGATGTGAATTTAAGTTGGAAGATTATTTTACCATGATCTTTTGACTCTGCTTATTTTTTGATGTGTCCATAGCACTTTAATATTTGTATGACTTTTTGGCTTTGGCACCTGAGACATGACATTTATTACGTGTGCGTATCTTCTTAAGGTTAGATTGTTGGTACACATAATTATACAACAAATTTTGTTCATCTAACTGATATTTTGTATTTCTTGCAGAATGGAAAGTTGTTGAGAAGCTTAAAGTCTCACACTGTTGCTGTCGTGTCCCTAAACTGGGAGGAGGATGGACAAGTGATTAAAGTATGCCTTTGTCTTTTGGTTTGAAATATCTAAATCTTTTTAAAATTGTGACTTGTAACTTGTAAATATCTTACAGAAGTTAAACTTTTCTCAGACATCTACATCTGTTATCCTTCTTTGGGTTCATATAAATATATGTTTGACATTTTAACTTCCTGATCAATCTCAAATTACCTTGAAATGATAGGATGATTCTGTTAACAATTCAACATATGAGGACCGCACTTCTCGTTTCTTTCCTCCTGCTCCAAGAGTTCCTCGGGATGCCCGGACTGGTACCTGGTGATAGTGAAGAATCATTTCGAGAGCTTTCAAATTCTTCATACCAACGATTTAACATTTTATGCAGTGGTGACAAAGATGGAAGCATATGCTTTAGCATATTTGGAATATTTCCAATAGGGAAAATAGTAAGCTACTCATCTATCTTGGAAATAATTTTCTGGATTATACTGATTAACTGATTTACGTTATTGACTTATTCCCTATCAACTAACTCGTGGAAATAATTCTAGGCGTTTTAGAGCTGGTCTGGCTAATAAAAATAACTTTTATGGCTTTGATTCTTCAAATTGACACTCTTCTGTCAATTTACTTCTTATATTTTTATGGACATTGTGAAATCCCTTGTATTTCTCTCCTAAAGTACTAGATATTTTCCTGAACTAATATTCATGGTTCAGAGATAGCCATATTCTTCCTTATGTTTATTTTATTTATCATTATAATTATTTTATGTTTGATGCAGAATATAATCACCTCTATTTCTTTATTTTAATGTGAATTATTTTGCACATGAAATTGTTTACCAGAACATACACAAGTTGTCTATTCCTACTCCCTTTGCAAATGAGCAAGCTACTTACAGACTTTTGCATGCTTCAATTTCCAAGGTATGCTCATCCTTTGATTGAATTCACAGTGGTCGCAGTGCATTTAAGATGACATTGTTTTCACGATTATTGGACTGTTTAGTTATTAATGATGCCTAGAACAAGGTGTTACAAAGTGAGTGTATTACTCTTTATGGGAGAGCTTTGTTCAAAGAGTCAACCAAAGAAGAGTTCTTCTAGTTTGTGACTTTACTCTTTTTTTTAATTTATATTTTTACGGTTATAAATTGGACAGCTTGTAAGGTGTTTGTCAGGGCTTTTCTGGTTGAAAGGTCATGCAGTTGGATAAATCATGCTAACTAACATTAAAAAAATATTTCCCTCATCCATAAACCGAAATAAAACATGTTCTGTTTATTTCAGTGCTTAGTGCTTACAGGCCAAGATGTAGTAGACCTATCTGATGTTCCTATTTTGTTGTTATTAGGTTGCTTTGTCAAAAGACCTTTGTCATCTGATAGTAATGTGTTCTGGAGAATTTAATCAAGATGAGGTTGAATCAGCGGAGAGACAGCTGGGTATACATGGTATGCATGGCTTGCATTGCTTACTGCTTGATACTTCTATCTTTTGGAGGAGGTAACTTTGCTGGAGAAACTGGGAATAACTTTAGTTTGTTTGTAGATTTATGTTATTAAGTTTTGTAGTGTTAGATTTATCTACATTTGAGTTATTTTCAATGGCATTTTGTAATGGGTCTTGCTCACAGTTTTATCATGCACCAGTCGCTTATCTGAAGTTGATAAAACATGAACATGCTTTATTCCTTTATCCCTCTCATGATCTACTTCAGCCTTTCTTTATCTCTTTCTTATTGAAGGAAAAATGAACTCCATCAAGTGGCCTAACAAGCTTCTAACATTGAGGATCTAATTGAAGTTATTCGTACATCATTATCGGTAATGTGTAAGCAGTGGTCAGATGCCATGCACACTTTTCGCGAGAAGTTTGATTCTCTATCTAGTTTAATAATTGACCATGGTAACTTCTGACTGATTAGAGTACTAATAATTGCATTTGCCATTTCTGCCGCATGTCCATTCATTGATTTCTATCACATGCATATAGGGCTGGACTCGTCTCCCCAAGAGGAGTTTCTGAGCCTCCTAGGTGGTGCTCGAACTAGTCTGCCAGTTCATCAGTTTCTAGTTAACTCTATTGGTGAATTGGTAACTTTGCCTTATGTAATCATTTCTTCTTTTTTTTTTGTTAGAAGGAAATTAGTTTGCATATTCTATTCAATGAATTTCTTACTAAATAGGGAGTGAAGCGTGTGTCAAAGGTCGTTTGTGGTGCTGGAAAAGAGCTTCAACATGTTGTCCTTGATCATCTTCAGGTGCTTGGTTGAATTTTTCTCTGCAATTCATGAAATAATTACTTTTCAGAAGAACCTTTTACTTGCTAATTTTATATCATATCATGAAACATCTTATTGCAATTAGGTGGATCAGGTTGATAGATCCACGATTTGGGTGCATAAATGAAAGTTAAGCTTCCTACTAAGTTTGTGCCATTTGTAGTTTGCTTATACGATCTTATTTCTATCTAACATTTTTGTGGCACAAACTATTTGTTATGGCCCAATTTGGCACATGCTCACTTTCAAGGGTTGTTCTACCTACTTTCTTAATCTAATGAATGTTAGTGATTATGTTGAAAAACTATCAGCTTAGATGGTTGCTCTTTAGGACAAGGATGAGTTAAAATAATCTATGCTTAAAAATAATGGCTCCTTGTTGTACATAAACCTTTACTAAACCAGAGTGTAGCATTTTCTGTCACCTTGTTTAGACAATGTTTGATTCTGATAATCTATTTAGAATTGGAATCTCCATTTTAGGTGCTGTTTTTCTATTTACTTGTCACAAAATGTTGTACGGTGAGTGCTCCTCCTGATGTAATCCTGCTGAAATGAATTTTCCAGCCTGCCGCAGAAATTATTGGATTCAGGATGGGAGAACTTAGAGGTCTTTCTAGATGGCACACTCGTTTTCAGGGTATTGGCCTGGATGAGACTCTTATCAATAATGCAACTGAAAAATCTGGAATGTTACTAGTACAAGTGGAGCGATTTATGAGGGTGCTTTCCTCTGTGTACATCAGGTAAACCTTAATATTTGAAGTTCTTTTGGTCCTTCTTCCTTCATTCTTAATCCCCCCACGTACCACACACATGAAATGGACAATTTTTGTCTCCTGGATTTGTGTTTTTCTTCTGTTTCTGATATCTGTCTTCGCTTTCAGTTTTCAAACTTCTTTAATTGGCTGTTAAAATGCATAAAGCTACTTATGCAAGAGCCAAGTGATCAGCTTTTACCCTATAACAGGTTTGTTTTTTAGATGTATTCCATTCTCCTTTGTTGGTTATCTTTAATTTTGTAGCCTTACATTTCGCTTTTGACAGCGAACTTGTTGTTATATTCTTGAAGTTTTTATATGATCAAGATCCTCTTAAACCCTTTCTGGAGCTGTCTGAAGTTGATATTGAAAGTGATATGTAAGTTATCTTCTCAACCGTCATAGGGTCTAATTGGTGCATTTCACTTTTTCTTTCTTTGGTCTGTCATCTTAGATTTATGCATATTGCTTGTTAAGCATACACATAAGGTGTCACACAGCATGACTATGAATATATCATACATCTATCTGTTCACGAACTATAGTAGCAGAGGAGACTTTTGTCTACAGGAAGAAAAACGTACTCCTTTTAAAGAGTCAATTGTAATGATGCTGAATCTGCTGATTAAGGATGTAAAAATGAAAAAAATTTAACTTTAGTTTAGTACTTATCAGTTATCAAGCTGCATACTGGGCATAACTCTCATTCAATGATTGTTAGTGTTAATTGAACTGTATATACATATGGCATGTACGAATATAAACTTATGCATGGATCTCTAATAGATGTATGATTTATCTGGGTAGATTTTATGTGCATCAAAATTTTCATTTTTTTATCCTTGAAAGAATCCGCTGCTCTCAATCCTTTAGGGACACACTGCAAAGAGTTAGAGAATTGGTTCATTTTGGGGGATTTTCGGATTGTGAATATCTGCGGAGGACATTAGCTGGGGATTTTCAACAGATGGAGTCAAGATATGCTTTCCTTTAGCTTTCCACTGTCCTCATCTATCAATTGGGAAATTCTGTATATAGAGATTTTATCATTGTTAAAGGCATGCATTATGTTCTATTGAGTATTGACTCCTCCAGATGCTTAGGAAATGTGTAAATGTAAATGTTTGAGTGTTGAAGCAGAACTTAATGTTTTGTGAAATTTCTCTCTAATAAATATACCTATTAGCAAGAGCACTATTTCAAGCAATTCATTTCTACAACAATCCTCATAACTCCCCCCCCCCTCTTTTTTTACTTCCTTTGCTTTTGAGAAACTGGGTTTTAACTGGAATCTCACTTATATATCTGGTAATTTAGCCTTCCATCTTCATTTCATTTATATTGCTTTTTGGCTGTACTTCAAACCATAAATTGCCTTATCGATGGCTCTGCAATTTCAGTTTCAAGGAGGCTTTCCTGATGCCTTTTACTACAATTTCAAGGAAGATACTTTGTAAGGATGTGCTATCCCATCTTCACCAGCATCTGTGTCTGTCACCGTTCCTATGTCAGTAACATACTACAAGGTAGTCCCCTGCCCGCCCTTCCCTCTTTTTTAATCTCTAGTCACAGTCATACATTTATTGGTTTCTATATTTAAATGAATATAGTAAATGCTATATATTTCATATCATCATCCCTAACATCAGTAGCAATGTAGTTTTCTTATCTTTTTTAAATCCTTATCCGTGCATTGTGATGTTTTCTCTTCTTTCTTTTTTTTTTCCTTTCTGTAGGATGCCTCTACAGCTATCTCATCTTATCAGACTCATGGGTTTATTGACTCTTCCTCAAACATTGCTAATTGTATAGGCATATCAAGGGGATTCATGCATAGTTTGAGCAATAGTATTGAGGAGTCTGCTTCTTTGGAAGCTACTTTGCTGTCTGTTCCTGATGGTTATCACTGTGTGGATCTATCTTTATATAAGGTGAAAAACTAGGTTTTAATTTAGGGGCTCTTTGGGATGTCATTGAAGTTCATTTTTCCTTTTAAACTATCTTTTTTCTCTTCTTTTGATTCTAACAAAGGAAAGCCAAAGAGTTTTTGGTTATTTAATGATTTAGCCTTCTCTTTTTTAGTTCGAGTCTTTTGGGATGTTTTCTAACTCACTTGATCCCCTTTTTTCTATTTAAAAAATCTAAAAACAGGAAGGTAAAATTGTTTTGCTATTAAATGAAACAACTGCTGCTTCTGAAAGCTCTGGAGAATCTTGTATGATGATCTTCCAACCTAATGATCTCCCATTTGTATCTATTTCAAGATCCAGTTGTATAGACCTCTGGAACTTAAATCAGCTAAAGGTAAATGTTTCTTCTGGCAGATCCTAACCGCACTTCTCGGACTAAATAATTGACAGGACCTTTAACTTGATTGTTTCTGCTGCTCAATATGATTACAAACTTAAATACTACATTCTTTTACATGCCTGCGAACTCCAGTTACCTTAGTCTTATGTTCCTTGAACATTTCAATATCATTGTAAACTCATTTAGATTTGTAGCTTTTACATGTTTTGATATTAGTCTGTTGATTTTTTGCACTTACCTCCTTAGACCTTACATTTTGACCATGCTTTTATTAATGCCCTTCTCACTCTTGTTGAAACCGTATCCTTTTTTTTTTCCCATCATTTTGAACTAAAAACTTTACCCTAGTTGCCTTCTCCATTTGAAGCATCTTTTTTTTTTTTTTTTTATCTCCTGTTCCTGTCTCTTTCATTAATAATTATCTTTTTGTAATTTTATGTGAGCATATATAGTCTTTAGTTTAAGCTACCATTATGGTGTGAAGTACTTACTTGTTGGAAACTATATCTATGTGCATGTAGGACTCTGTTATGCACCTACAACTGGAGAATGAAAAGGTTCGAAGTATTCCTCACTCTGTAGTCACACCTCTGGCAGTTAGTGGTATGTTTTCTAACTGAAACATCCTAGCACTGCCCGATATCACAATTCGGTTGGATCATACTAAATATATATATTCCATATCTTCTTAACGTTTATGTTCAAATTTACTGTAACAGCATCTAGAGGTGTAGCTTGTATTTTTGCTGCAAGAAAGCGTTCCTTGGTCTACGTACTGGATGAAGATGAAGATGATGTTTCAGATATTGAATGACTGCGCCCTCCTCTGACTCTTGTTGTATTCTTCGGTAAACTTTTTGTCTGACTATAAGAATTTTTTTTTGTTATATATATATATATATATATATATATTTATTCTATGTTGATTGTCAGTTATTTTATTTTTCCCTTTCATTAGAAGCCACTAAGTTACATATTTGGAAGAATATAAATCAACCAAGTTCGTATATCGTAAAGATGTAGTTCACTAACATCGAATATTAAACTCCCTTTGGTAGGAAGGAAAGAGAAGGGAAAGAAATACTTTTAATCTAATGGTTGAGTTAAAAAATAGTTATGAATCTCAATAGTTGGATTATTACTTTTTCTTTTTTTTACCTTTTTCTTTCTTTCCTAGCAAACGGAGGCTTAGAGTTCTAGTTTGAGAGATTAGTTGGCAGACAAAAAGAAGTTTTTCTTGTAAAGCATTTGATTTTGTTTCACGAGCTTATGTACCTCAGAGGTGGGAGAATTTTGTTCACAAAAAACAGGCAACAATGCTGCTTGCAAAATGCAAAGCCTCGAGGTCTAGGGTAGCCAATGCCTTGCCTAGTAATGATAGAGAAGCAACGGATAAACAATAGCTTTTGAGCTATTTTTGAGTTCCAGGATTATTTGTGAATAACGTGTTTAAGCACACAAAATATATCATGAACCACCATTATAACACAGGAAGAATGCTCAAAGGTAAATAAAAACACAGTTCCATTATGTAGCTGTGAGATTTTTGCTCAGGCGATGTTATCACTAACATTACCACTAACATTTACTTTTTGTTTTATGTTACAAGTCAAGGACATAAACATGCTTTTATTTCGTTAGATCTCAAATAGAATAAAATACAGAGCAGAGATGGTAGTCATCTAAAGTAGTGATATACATCTATTACACCTGCTACTTGAACTCGTGCCGGAGACGTTCCCCCTTGATAACATTTTTAAGCCTCCACCTGAACTGAAACCCTACTAGTTATGATGGAAGCTTACTGTTCAGAGAAGAAAGGTACAAGCAGAAAGGTCCCTGGATGGCTGAGTTAGAATCCAAGCAATACAAGGATTCGAATAGCCAGGTCCTTGAGTCCTTGCTCTGGTTGGGTTAGAATCAGGCAGGAAGATGGAAAGAAGCCTACTAACACCACATCCAGACAGCTTTGCCTCAGAGGCTAAATTTATGAATCATCCAACTCAACAAGGTGTGCGCGTCTTTCAGCAACCTTTTTCCTAATAAAGTTGCCCCATCTGAGGGCTGCCTTGAGCTTGAGCCATCCCACTACAGCTTTGCCAGATGAACGAGAAGCTTCATTGTCGAAACCATAATTCAGAGATGGGGTGGTGGGCATGTATGTTGAGGAATAAGGATAACCATCATCTTCAGAAGCATTGAATGGAGTATGGCCATGGCTTCCCATGTTAAACATTTGAAGCAAATGCTGCATATCTTCATTTTCAAGCATCTCATTACTTCTCATTCTAATCTCCTCCTCTGAGAAGAAATCGTCGACTGCCTTATAAGTAGGATTATTAGATGTGCCAACAACACCATGGAAACCTGGCATGGATGACTGAGATGGACCAAGCGCTAGCTCATTATCATTTCGTGGAAGCTGGACAGGTTGTGAAGCACTGATCAACGGGTTCTGCAGAGTGAATGAAGCACCATTCAACTGAGTCTGAGCATTAAGATGTACATTTTGTGATTGCATCGACAATCTGGCCGCCATAGAATCATCATAACCTACAGAGGCAGATAACACAGTCAACAACAAACATGTTCTCGTTCACCTTTTTTATTTTATTGTATTTTTTGAAAAAGAGTAAGGGAGAGGGATTCTTTTCACTTCACCTATGTACTCAAAAATAGTTTGTAAAAAATGAAAAATTTATATGAAATTCAAGTTCACGTTCAGTCAAGAATTTATACCTCCAACATTTAGACCAGAATCCAGGGGAGGCTGCTCTGAAGGAACTGGAACTGACAGGCTTCGTGGAATCTGCTGCTGGTTAATCGAACTTTGATAACTTTGCGGATCCATTGGAACATTGGCTTGTGAAGCAACTGCACTATCATCATCTTCGTTACAGCCTAGTAGAGACTTGCCATCATACTCTATAACATGCATCCAGTTTTCATATGCCTTCTTTACCAAGGTATCCACATAAACCTGCAAGAACATAATGATTAGAAGTTTTCTCAAGCTTTTTCTTCTTTTCTTTTTTGTATGTATTTATATTATGGCAAGAACATAAAGGAACATAGGTAAATGCTGTACCAAATCTAGTACTCGAAGCAAAAGAGTAGTTGAATTCAACTTGTTAAAACAAAAGACTGAAACTTTCAAACAAAGTAAAATGGGTTTGAAGATAAATGCAAACTAAACCGAATACATATCAGAACTGCAAGTTCTTTTACCTTCTGATTGTCTGAAAGAGAATCAGCCGCATAATATTGTCCATTAGCAATTAGGCCACTCAACTCATAGATGTTGTTAAAGACTATGCCAACACTCCTCACGTCATCAGGGTAATAAACATAAAGTTTCTCACTTAGAACACAAGTTTTTGCATGCTCCGCCAGAACATCCCACATCTTATTAGACATTCCACTTCCAAGAATCTACAAGAAATTGATCAAAAAATAGTTACAGATAGAAGAACAAAAATATAATTCTGATTTTGAGGATGAGACGCAAAAAGTCTTACATTTCTCAGCCTCTGTGAGTCTCTAACCACAAGTCTCAGAAAGTCTTCGACTGTAAAAATTCCAGCTTTATTGAGCCTCTTGTGAAACGACCCATCTTTGCCAATCTTCTCCAATCTCCAGACCTCATCGTTTAGTGCAGGTGGATAATGTTTCTTGTATACTGATTTAGAAAAAGAAGGCAAAAGGTAATGATTTACTGGCTCTCAAATAACCAAAGTTATTAAGTCCTATTTTCGCTTCAGAAATACGGAATGCTTTCAAATAACCAAAGTTAAGAACTCACACTCTCCTCTGTGATCCTTAACAGTGAAGGCATCTGTTTTCGCTTCACGAATACGGATGCCATCACAAGAGCCAGATGCAACCTTTAGCCCTAATCTGAATTTCCTGCTCCTAATCCAGCTTGAGTTGTCAGTAAATGTTAGCTCTCCTAGTGTTCCCACACCTTCCTTCAGCAACACCTGCAGATCTCCAGTTAGTAGTGGCCTCTTCCCTTCACGCTCCTTGACAACATGGCCGTCAAATTCTTCTCGAGTCCAGTTATCATCATCTTCATTGTTGAAATCACCCTCAAGAACAACAACATCTAGTTTCACTGAGGACTCTGGACCACATGTGACAACATGACCAGTGTTTGCATCAATCAAGACAATGTGGATAGCAGCACCCTGCTCCCCTTCGACTTTCCCTCCAGTAAAGAGAGGGAGAGACAACCTGGATCTAAAGTGCAGCTGCAAATTTCTTCCATCAGGTCCTTCTATCCGTTTAGGAGAAGGCCTGCATTTTCTAAACCATTGTGAGAATGAAAACAAGAGGCAGAGTTCTTAAAAACACTTTGCAAAATACACTAATTAATGGCAACAAGAAAAACACACTAATTGGAATAATGTAGGGAAAAAGTGCAGCAATCAGAACAAAAGTCAGCAGATTTTATTACAAGATTTTAAGCAAAAAAAAAAAGAAAGAGTCCATACTTGGCTGTAAGCTTGGCAGGGCCTAGTTTTGCTAAAGCACGTTCCACTTCTTCACTGACCTGTTCATATTGCCGAGGCCAGAAGAGTTATGAGTTTATATACAACATCACCCTCCAATTGAGAACAAGAAATAAGTAAGAACTTCAAAAGAGAAGAATAAAATCCAGAATCTTACAACTCTCCGAAGAATAGGCTCCAATGATGAGCAGAGTTTCTGCAGACTATCCACCTTCAGAGCTTCAACAATCACACTGCGCCAAGTTCAAAGCTTTATGTTAACAAAACAACTCCTTTAGTATTTACTCGCCAACAATTAGCAGAAGTTTTCAATAGAATTTTGACATAAAGATGAATCAAACTCCAGTCAAAATTATACATCAAATATAGGTTCCTCACTAGTATATATAAGTCAAGGAAAGAAAGACTGGGTTTTTTCAGTTTTATAAGCTCTGTCAGTCAAGACACTGCAACTGCACCAACACCCATGCCCCCATTTTCATCTTGTTGACATAACAGAGTTGGCTCATAACAATACACCCACATAAAACAACACAATTATGGGCTCCCTGCTTAATTTTATCACCTTTTCTCTTTACTTATCAACTGTTTTTGTTCTATAATTAAATCAGAATAATCCAAAATTATTGCTTTTAAAATTAAAAAAAAAAACTTTTTTTATATAAAATAATACCTACATTTTATTGCATGTGAAAGCAATTAGAGTTAGTTATTCCAACATCCATTTCTTTTACATCAACAAATTTACACCCCGAAAACAAAAACATAAAAGACAGACAAAAAATAACAAAATGTTTGATTTGAAACATAGACAAAAAGAGAAAGAAAGAGAGAGAGACCTAGCAAGAGCTGGTCGTTTCCTATCAGGTCCTTCATCTCCAGAACTCGAATCCAGACCTCTCTTCTCTCTCGCCATACTATTCGACCTCTCTACATACCTCGTTTGCATTTTCAAACTTAGCCCTGTTTGGTTGCCGAGAAAGAAACTACCAGGAAAAAAAAAAACTGAAATCAAAACTCTTCTTCCGTTTTGTTTTGTTTTCTTTTTTCTTCTCTTCACTTACTTTGAACTTTCCCTTTCTCAAAAACAAACGCAAACTCGAAAAATCTTTCTTTTTTTTCTTTCTCTCCAAAGGCGAGTTCAATTTTATCCAACAAAAAAGGAATCAAATTTCTCTCTCTTCCTTTTTATCTTTCTTTTCTTTTTAATTTCCAAAAAAAAGTGAAAGAAAATGAAAGGGAAACAAAAGAGAAAAAGTGAAAAAAAAAAAAAGGAGGGATTTTTGGGGAGAGAAGCTTCGAGGAAACGTCTGCGAACTTTCCTTACTGTATTTGTTTGTTTGGAAGTTTGTTTCTTGTCAACTTGTTTTTTACAGTGACGGCTTTGGCACAGTGGCTAATCTGTTTGGACTTAAAATTTGCAGCTGCGATCTTCTTTTTCCCAGAGCTACGGGATCCCGTGACCAAATCAGAGCCGTTCGATACCGAATCTCTTGAGTTATTATACTTGCTATTAATTACTACAACTAATTCCCGTATTATTTTCCATAACAATAATATACTTGGAAATTTTCCGTAGTTTTCCGCTAATTTTTCAATCATTGCATTAAAAGCCTTTGAAAATGATGCTCTCTCACCATTGAGTCTGTCTGGTTAACTATCTTCCAAAGTTACCCTTTTAAGCAAGTTTTATGCTCATAGCAACATGCGAAAACTAAACTATCTTTTCCTAATTCCTATAATTTTTCAAGCAATTTTGGTTCATTTCTTCTCAAAGAGAGAGAGATTTTTTCTTTTAAACCACAAATATCAATCATCTTCCGTCCTGTGGGGTTTCTTGTTCTTGGCTCTCTTGTTTTCTGTCTTCTGCCAAAGTAATCATTGAACTGAAAGACAAAAACAAAAAAAAGCAAAAGCCAAAACATAAGCACCACTGAAAAAAGTTGATGCTTTTAAGTAGTGAGTCTGGAAAAGAATGCTAGACAGTGATAGAACAGATACCCTACCTACTATGTGTGAGAGACAGCTCAAAACACTTTAAACTGGAAACCAAAAACGTTTGCTCTGGTTTATTTGAACTGAAAATGGAAATGGAACAAATCAATATATTGAAAGTGGGAGTTTTGCCATTGAAACAAGCTTCAAAGTAGGCAATAGAAAAACCATGATAAACACAAACATAGGTTTTACTTGCAAAGTGTCAATTCGTCCGGCTTGTTAAACTTGTATTACACTCTATGTAAACGTGTTATACTTAATAACTACAAGGATTGAAAGCCTAAGACTATGGCTCAACTGTTAGACAGACAAAATTTCTTATGAAAACAGTTTCAAATTTCAAAATTTTAAGATCACATTTTCATTCCCCAATATCTTTTACTCTTTTAAACCTTTATCTTCCTTCTCCCGAATATTTATTGATTTAGACATAAAAACGCGCTCGAAGTCCAAACTCGATGTCCCTTTGAGTATTTGCTACTCCTTACAGATATTCTTCTTGCTTTTAGACAGACTTTCTCTCCAAACCCTCCTCTTACAAAATATATCAGATAAAGGGTGACAATCTTTTGGGAGTGGCTCCTGGTCCTGGGGCAATGACCAACTAGTTAATAGTAATTTCATAAAGTTTGAATTGCAATGCGTAGGATAAGTACTTTATTTTCGTATATAGAGGGCAATGAAGTGATTTCCTTCAGTTACATAGATAAATTTTTACAGTAATAATTAAGGTAAAAAATAAAATGAAAAAACTATCTATGATGAAAATAAGCAAGTTCTACGCTTGTGCTATGGTATCAATTCAAAAGCCTTCTAGTTGAAAGAAAAGGAGAGTGCCTTGTTCTTGAGAACTCTCTTCTTTATGTGGTGGCCTCGGGGCTTTGACAGCTGCAGAGTTGCTTCCTCTTCATAGTCTTCTTCCATTGTAGCAGCAAACAGAGCTCTTGACTTGAGTCTGTCGCTCTTTTTCCTAGATTACAGTGGGGCTTAGCGAGCCGGAGTTTTGAAGATGGGCTTTATATTTGGGTTCAATGTGGGTTGTTTCTCGGTTATTAATCCAGTCTATTACATGCTTCGAGATTAGAGGCCTTGGTGTTTTGTCTTTGAACCCAAAGGATAACGGGCTTTTCTGATTTCTTTGAACCCAAAAAATCCGAAAAAAAATTTGTTTTCTTTGAAAATAAGGATAATGATATATATTTTTTCTTGATAAATTTACAGGACAAAAAAATCCGAAAAAAATTTGTTTTCTTTGAAAATAGGGATAATGATATATTTTTTTTCATCATAAATTTACAGGTTGAAGTAAAGAGATGATCCGATTGGCCATCTTTTTTTTTTTTAAGAGATGATTCATTTTTTTTCCCACCATGAGAGTAGATTGAGTTGTTTTTAAATTTGAAGATGTGAAGCTCAAAAATTATTTGGAGTTTGTTTTTGTTCAACGATTAAATTATCTGTTTATTTCAATATGTTCGATTCAATTCAAGTCGAGGTTTGAACATATTATTTTAGTTTTGGGATCGACTCGATTCAGATTATTATTTCATTAATACAAATGAATTTTTATTTAAATTAAAAAATGTAAAATTAATTTTCAAGTCAAATAATTTTTAAAAAACCTAGAACAAATATTTTTTTATTATCAAGATTTAACTTGCTTTATCTAATTCATAAACACTTTAATTGTGATATGGCACAAAAAATTTCCATCCCTTTGAGAGTCAATAAATGAAGCTTAAATTTTAATTTTTTCCATAACTTTTATCTTCAAATAACAAACATAGTTTCGTATTTATTTTCTCCAAATCATAGATCATAAATAACAATAGTTTTTACTTTTTATGTCCAAGATTAGATTTGGTCTTGGACGAGTTGGCCAATTTTAAAGAATATCGTGAATTTAATAAGCACGTGCCTTTAATCGAACAATGAACCGTACAAATGTCAAAAACAAAACGCCAAGTAGGTTAGGTGTAACCACAGCTCAATTATCCGCACATCTTCATCATCCTCTCATCATTTCTGCCACGCTCCACGCGCCTCTCCTTTTTTGGGGGTAAATTTCATTTCTTTATTTATTTTTAGTTTTTAAACTAATAAAGAAAGGTTTCAACATATAAATATATTACATAATTTATTGTAGATTTTGCTAACCAATATTTTTAGAGCACTTATTAAATTAGTTAAGTTATTATTTATAATAATATTTTATATTAAATATAATAATTAATAATTATTTTGATAAATTCTAATACATTAAAAATTATATCTTATTTAATATAATAATTTTAAAAAATATTCTTAGAACACCTTCTGTTTATTTACTTACATTCTATTCAGTTATTTGATTATTTTCTTTGAAAATATTAATATCATATAAGAAGAGAAGTTGCTGCGTATTTCATTTTCTCATGATCAACATCAAAATTAAAACAATCACCATATGAATCACAACTGATTTATTAAACTTAAAAAATAAAATATTACTCACGAGTATTTTAGGATATTATTTAAGATTAATTAATATTTTATTTATAAAAATAAATTTTATTAAATGTTATTTGAGAACTTTACTGATGGTTTTTAATATATTGAATGAATATATTAATTTATATAATAACCTTAAAAAATATTTTTTAATTTATAAAATTCAATAAAATAAGATAATGGTGTTATTTGATAAACTGAATAAATTAAAAAATTAAATACTGAATTTTTAAGTATAAAAAATTTAAGTATTGAATTTATGATATAAAAACTGTGTAGCAAATTTTTTATTAATCTTTTATAAAAGAAAAATATGATTTTATAATTATTTTTAATTGATAAAAAAAGTTAAAAGAAAAGAATATCATATTAGTATAAATTTTTTCTGAAATAACATTAACTTAATACATGATTAAATAGCTAAAAACTACTAAACATTTTTAATTTTTTCATTGCAAATGAATAATTAAATGATCTTTAAAAATTATTTATCAAGCATATTAAAAAAAAAGTATTGAAAAATAAAAAAATTCAAAATAATTTATGAAACACAACCGTAAATTATTCCCAAAAAAAATGTCCTCTAAGGTGTTACATAAATGACTAGCGCGTGAGAGCGTGGCCTAATCCAACAGCAAAACAATAGAAAGAAAGAATAAGAAAAAAACGACCAAAACGACCAAAACCAACCTGACGTAAAAAGCGAGGCAAAAGAAACGTCTCACTCCCCACATCCAATGCCGTTTTAAACCCGGTTCTCCAACCTATCCAAACTAAACCGGACCAAAATCGCCACCACCTCCTCCCCTCTCTACTAATAACAGCCAGACTTGTGACAAATTCCAACCATTTTCAAAACCGGTAAATTCTATGGATCAAGGTGGTCAACCCGAGAACCTCTCCCCTATATTATCGGACCGAGTCCTAGTCAACGGGACGGTGGTTCCCCTCACGTTCACCGGTGATGGGAAGCTCCGGTTGACAGGTAAAGGTCAACAGTCCTGCTTGATCGTGGAGAAGGAGGTTCTCGGATTCGCCTTGGAAGGTTCTAGAATCCGAGTCAAGGCCGCTGTCGAAAAGAGAGATGGAATCTACTGTTTGGGGAACAGGGGAGATTTGGTGAGGCAGAGTTTCGTGTTGGAGCCTCTCTCAGAAGATTCCCTCACACTCTGGTCTCAGAAGCTTCGTGATTACATTGATTCTCTTGGTAAAAAAAAAAAAACCCTTTCCTTTTTCAAAATTTGTAATTTTAATTATTGTTCATTACGTTTTTGTTTTCAAAACAGGACGGCCAAAGAGACTATTAATATTTGTGAATCCATTTGGAGGGAAGAAATCTGCGACTAAAATTTTCACAGAAGATGTAAAACCTTACCTTGAAGATGCTGATATCCAGATGACCGTCATAGGTTTGGATTCAATGTTTTTTCCCCCCAATTAAATCCATGTTTTAATTTAGCACATTGCTGTTAACTTTATATTGATTTTGATGACTACCTGAATTTCTCAGAAACTAAACATCAGCTGCATGCAAAAGAAGTTGCCAAAACTTCGGATTTATCAAAGTATGATGGCATTGTCTGTGTTAGCGGAGATGGAATTCTTGTTGAGGTTAGTTTTAATTGTCTGAATATTGCATTATTGTAAATTTTGTGGCTTTATTCTTATTTATCTCAGTACTTGTTGCAACTTTTTAGTAGGTGGTAAATGGACTACTTGAAAGAGAAGATTGGAGTGCTGCAATAAAGATGCCTATTGGAATGGTTCCTGCTGGTTCGTTTTCTCTCTATCACCATGTTATCATAAGTTAAAATTTCTTAAACATATGATTTGTGAATGTAAATTCATCTTTGGGTTGTGCTTTACTGGAATTTCTTGATTTTTGGAACCCTTAAATTTTATGATGTTATGTTAGTTGAAACTGAGGCTCTCTCGTTCTCATAAAATTTACAATTTTTTGGGCCCTTCTTGCAATGATTTGCTGGTTTAAAGTATGTGGCACATAAAGATCTTTGCTTGTCAATATATTTTGATTGTCTTGTGAGTTCTTTATCTCAGGCTATTAAAACTCGACTTGCTGCTCTATTTAGTGTTTTCTGGTTCCTCATTAGGCTATTACCCTGCCTGAAGAGAATGACAATAGTTGGCGAATTATTCTAATGACTTATTTTAGCAGTGTTGATCTTATAGTAAATTTTTGGGGCTGCAGGAACAGGAAATGGCATGGTTAAGTCTTTGCTGGATTCAGCTGGTGAACCATGCAGCGCATCTAATGCCATTCTTGCTGTTATCCGAGGTTAACAAGGGTGTCTATTATATAATTGAGAATATAAAATTCTGGTTTTTCTGAGCAACAAATAGTATTTCATTTTGATTGAAGAAATTCTTGGCTTAATGTTTTACTCCTGGCAGGTCATAAATGTTCACTGGATGTAGCTACTATCTCGCAAGGGAAAACGAGATTTTTTAGTGTCTTGATGCTTGCATGGGGTATGTAAATTCTTCCACTTTGGATTGCATGTTTGGAGTGTGTTTATTTTCTACCTTTCATGTGGATCTGTTGGCAAAAGTTTGGTGATGTATGCATTTGGTTTTGACTACTGGTCACGAACTTTAAAAATATTGCAGTTTTTACCTGGTTTATTCTTTCATTTCAGGTCTGATAGCAGATATAGACATCGAATCTGAAAAATATAGGTGGATGGGGAGTGCTCGTATTGATTTCTATGTATGTCCTTCATATTATCTGGTTTGTTGTTGTGCACGTGCACTTATATGATAGCTTTTGCACCTCATTAGGGCACAGCTTGTATGGCTCCATAATACGATTGGGATTTGGTAATGAGAATAGTCTGTGTGTTTCCTATGTAGGCTGTTCGACGTATATTATATTTGAGGCACTATAATGGACGTGTTTCTTTTGTGCCTGCTCCTGGCTTTGAAGATTATGGGGAGCCAACCAGTTATCATGGTGAACCTACCAGTGAAAAGAGACCAACTCAAGAGGAGTCTCTGAATATTCAACAGCATGGGTACCTTGGGTCTGATGTTAAGTTGGAGGAGATGCATTGGAGGACTATTAGTGGACCATTTGTTTCAATCTGGCTCCATAATGTACCATGGGGAAGCGAAGATGTCATGGCTGCACCCAATGCAAAGGTTTATTTTACACTAACCTCTGAATGTAGTAATTTATTAGATTATCTGTAAAAATTCTCTTAGTTTGTTGCTTTATCCACAAGTAACATGCCTTTAACCTATATGTAGCATTTGCAGTGTGATTAACCCCTGACTTTACAATTTTTCAGTTTGTCCAAACTCCACTCGAATTGACACGAAAGTCTAAAAAAAAGATACTACTATGTTTCTTCTGCTTTGCCTTGTTCTTAGCACTTTTACAAAGTATACATTAACACACAACCCAACCCAACGCAACGCAAAGTAATTGAATTTTTCAGTCCTGTTTAACGTATAGCATATGAAGGTTCAGAGATGCCAGAGTTTAGCATGTAGATGCCCTCTTGATCTGGAGAAAACTTAGTTTGAGGAATGCATACACTAAGAGAGTGTTTTCGTGCTTCTTTCCGGATTTTAGAAAGCTCTAAGGTTTCAAGAGAATAACTATTATGTAGTAGAATGTGCAGAGCCAGAACCTTGTTTCACCTCTACCACTTTTGATTTGTATAAAATTCCTGCAACCATGCCACACTGTATGCAATTTACTTCTGTTATGTTTAATTTTGCACAATAGTCTTACATTATAATTTTCAACTTTGCAGGTATGAAATTCTCAGATTGATTTTGTGTTTCTAACATTTATAACTAATATTACTATTATGTTTCTTTTATTGGTTGCAATTGCAGTTTTCAGATGGTTATTTGGACTTAATTATGGTTAAGGATCTGCCAAAATTAGCCTTGCTGTCATTAATGTCAAATATGAACGATGGGAGTCATGTCAAATCACCATACGTTACATACCTCAAGGTAATTAAGTTCAAAAATGATAACAATTAACCTGGGTTTGGTAGTGTAACTTTCTTCTACATAATTAAGGTAGCAGAGATTATAGTAATGAAGCCATCCATGTTCAAATCTGTGACTAACTTACAGGTGAAGGCATTTGTGTTGGAGCCTGGTGCACGAGTTGAGGATCCAACGAAGGAAGGGATCATAGACTCAGATGGTGAGGTCCTGGCAAGGGGAAATGTAACATACAAGTGTAATCAAAAGCCCCTTATGGCGTACAATAAGCTTCAAATATCTGTGGATCAAGGTTTAGCTACTTTGTTTGCACCTATATCGGCCTTGGGTGTTGATTATAAATGAGTCCTATTTTGTCATTCCATTGATTTGAAACCAAGAAAGAAAAAAAAGTCTTTTTGACTGTCCAAAACCACAAAGGAGAGATAAGGGGATTGAAATTTGAAAAGAGAAGGGAAATGTTCTTTGGCAAGTTGCTAATAATCCTCGTCTCTAATGTAATATTAATTAAGTTCCTTTTTTTAGTATTTGTCTTTTAATGTATGTCCAATATAACAGAAAAACAAAGAATAAAGGGAAATTGTAAGGCGTGGGACATGCAGCGGGTACAGCATGATATTGAACCTACCTTGTTTTATTTACATTATGTTCAGATTTCAGACCAGCTATGCCTATGAGCCTAATGATCTCTTATGATTTCGTAATATAAAAAGTCAAAAAAGGTTGGCCTCAGACTTGGAGTCCCCACTAAAATGAGAACACCTCTGTTTCTGTTTTTTTGGAGGTTAATTTAGTTTGCGGCGGGCGATCTAAATGAGTGGACCTCGGAGACAAAGACTCAATCCAATTAGGCATAGGCAAAGGCAAAGGCAAAGGCAAAGGCACTCACAGTCACAGTCACAGCTGTCTCACGTCACAATTCACATTCGCACGCACCAGGGCAGGGGCTCTCGAGTCTCTACTAGGAGTGTAAATGAGACACTGGTGCTCGCAAGCTATTCGAGTTCGGCCCGAAAAAAACTCGAATTCGATTCGGTCATTATCGAGCCGAGCTCGAGCTATCGAGCGAGCCGAATTCGAGTATCTCAATGCTCGATTCGAGCGGCTCGCGAGCCTAATCGAGCTTTTGATTTTATAATAATTTACTATATTACCCTTAGTGTATATATATATTAAGGGTAATATAGTAAATTAATATATATATATCCTTAAAACCCTAAAACTTAATAAATTTTTTCACTCACCCTCACCCTCAGCCGCTCCTCACCTTCACCCTCACCCTCACCCAAGTCTTCAGCTGAATCCAAAGAAACTTGGGCAGAATCCATCAGCAGAATCCAAAGAAACTGGTTCTTCACCCAAGTCTTCAGCTTCAACTTCATCATCTTATAGGATTATGAACTTGGGCATATGGAGTCAGCTGGTTTTGGCAGTCTTAGGTGGCTTGGTCCTGTTCTTCTAAGATAGGACTTCTTTGAGTCTATTCTCGATTTACTTTGATTTTTAAAACCATTTTTTCATTTATATGTTATTGAGATTATGTGTTCAGAATGTGAGTTCTTGTGTTACAGTTACTATTTCAATTTAAATGGCATTTTTGCCTGAATATCTGTTTTTCAAAAAAAAAAAAAAAAACCTTAATAATAAATATCTTGAGATTACAACCTATGCCTCTTCCTTTGAATATTTCCAGCCGTGATGATGCCGCACAATATGGAATTAGTGATATTTTACATGTTTCTTCTGCAGCAGCACATGCTACCTGTATGGTGGTGAAACGAGCTCGAGCTCGAGTACATAAATTGAGTAAACGAGCTTTATCGAGTCGAGCTCGAATAGTTCGATTATATCTCGAGCCGAGCTCGAGCTTGAAAAATGGTATTCGGTCGAGCTCGAGCCGAGTTTCGAGCAGCGAGTTTCGAGTCGAGCTCGAGCTCGAGCAGCTCACTATTCGAGCTCGGCTCGACTCGATTACAGCCCTAGTCTCGACTCCATTCTTTGCTTTGCTTTTTGTCTTCAAAGTTATTTCATATCGGTTTAATTTTGTATTATTTGTGGTTTTATATGTCGTTTCATTTATTTTCAATTGATTTTAGATTAGATGTTTATATTGTAATTATTACTGTAATTCTTTCCTTAATTGATAAGAATTCTTCTGTATATATAAAACACTCCTATATAGATTTTAACATAATTAAAAATACAAAAACTTATTTTCTTGTAACATAAGAATCAGAGTCTGTTCTGTTATTTTTGCATATTAGTTATGTCTGTTATCTCTTTCTAATTAACGTAATAGACTCTTTTGTCTCTACCTACATGTGATGAGACATGTTAAAGTAGTATTATCTCACATCGGTTAATCCTGAATTGCCTGTAGTCTTATATTTAAATTGAGTTTTTTACTTATTGACAATTGATTTTAAGTTATATGCTTAACAAGTTGGACTTGCAAGTACAAAGAAAGTCAAAGAGAAGTCAAAATTTGAGTTTCGAGATGCATTTCAATGCTTAAGTTAACGAAAGTTTAAAAAATTATCCGAATAAAAAAAAAAAAAAAATGAACAAACGAAATGTCAAAGTTCTGAAAAAGCTTGTTTGAAATTAACGTTTATCTATATTTTTACATTTAAATTTTTATAACTGTGAACTTGATAGGTATAAGATAAATAAACATCATTGTAGAAATCCAAATAAAGCTAGATATAACAAGATTTTATAAATACACAAATGCTCGTCCGATATAGTGATCTTTCAAACTTTAAGCACAAGCTTGTTTGCTGAAATTATACAAAGCCGAGAACTACTAAACTCCGGTCTGAATATCTGCTGTGGTCATTCACTCGTCCGATCGATGTCTAGGTTTATTTATTTTATTTTATTTGTGTGGCTGTCCTTCACGGCCCAGAACATTGCAAGCCTGTTAGTTTTCTCTAGACCTGCTCATGGATCGGGTCGCGATCTTTTTTTTTTTAAATTCTTCGTTCAGATCCGGTTCGATAGATCCGAATTCACTGTTTATCAGATTAATTTTTTTTATTTTTATAATTAAAATTAAATAAAAAAATACTGTTCCGAATTAGGTGGAACCGATCCGAATTAAAAATATTATGTTCAGACCCGATTTAATATGGAAAGTACAAGTTGCTCGATCACGAGCAAATCTAATTTCCTCCAAGGAGGAAAAAAAAAAATAAAAAACAAAGAAAACAACATTGTTATATGTGGTCGAGATTCAATGTTTGCCATTTAAGTAATCATTATTATCAGTTTAGTATTTATCGCAAACCAAAATATCTCAAAATCTCTGTTCTTGTCCTCTCTCGTCCCCTACAGATAATTGCCCTTGATCAAGAAGCTAGCTAGCTTGAAAACAAAACCAGTTTGGGCAACAATTGTCAAAGAAGCTTCCATGTAATTCTTTAACTATAGTTAATGTTGCTTTAAAATTACACGGTCGTTCCTTAACAGCGCACAAAATGGGATGAAATGGTCTCAAAAGTCCAAAATCTAGCAATTTTATTAATCACGTGGGTGTATAGTTCATGAAATCTTTGCAAGTTGACAATTCCAGTACAAAAATGACCAATGAAAGCTGATATGAGTGGAAGAGATTCAGGTCGCTTAAACAAGTGGTATCGATTTCGAGCCTTTATGAACGCAGAAAGTCTTCTTAGGAGAGGTCCCCTTCTTGGCGCCTAATAATACCTCGAAAGATTAGTTATGAGCGAAGCCTGTGGATACCTTGGATAACCAAAAATTACAGTACAAAAATGTTGTTGTCTTTGCATACGACTATCTTCTAATTCAATAGATGCACTTTGAATTGGATCGAGTTTAAAATAAGATATTTTAAATTCGAACCGATTTGATACGAATTATTATTTAATAAATAAAAATACATTAAAAGAGATTTAAAGTCAGATCGAATATTGGATAAGTAAATTTTTTACTATCCAAACTTGACCCGACCTGACTTAATACATGGATATATGAAAGCAAACATCTTATAATTTCATTTGTTGATCAACAAATTGAAAACTCGGCAAAACAATCAAACCATTATATGACTTTTTAATTGCATCTTTCACTTAGAGTTCAAGAAAAAATTTTCTTGTGGATATGTACAAGAATTAGATTCAAAGAATAAATTAGTAAAATATTGCTAAATATTTTTAAGTCATATTTAGTTAATTGACCAATAGGATCTTTCACTAATAACAACTTAATTAACACTTTAAAAGAAACATTAATGTAAACCAACATCCTATTGCTATATATAAGAAAATGTTTATATATAAATGAATGTTGAAAAGATTGTAAAAATTTCAGGTAGTAAAATGTTTAAAACTCAATATTTTGGACCAATATTAGAAAAACAAATAAAAACAAAACAAGAGTTGAACAAAATTAAAAAAATTAAAAAAAAAAAGATGAAAAGCGGGTGTTAGTTTAGAGAAAATGAAGCATGCGTTACGTGAACATGCATGACCGTGGCGGCGGGCCATGCATGATTTCCCCATTACCATATAACAACCCTTTGCAATGACCAAAAAACCCTTTTTTTAATTGGATTAATTGGATTATAATAAGGTATTATTAATTGGATTCGTACATTTTATAATTCGACTAGGTACAAGTACTTCAAAATTAAAGAATATTATTCGTTTCATAACTTTTCTATCAAATATTTACATTTTCTGACATAAAATGTAATTATTGATTTGATTGTAATATTTAGAATTTACTAGCTTATGCATGAATTGACAAATTCATTTTTAAATTTATTCAATAATTATTTATCCTATGAAAAAGTACAAAAATTTGTGAAAAACTTGACACGAATAACACGACTCTTCAAAATTATGATACCTAGTTAGTGGCCGTGATTCCCACTCGTTCTTTTCTATTTTCACGTGGGGGCAATTTTGTAAAAACAATTTACATCAGTCCAAGAGAAGTCAAAATACCCAAAACTAAAGTTTAAAAACTGTAATGACTAAAACTAGAGTAAGTTTCTTACTGTGAATATATGGTAAGTTTTATTATATATAAATATGATAAAATTATATAAATTATTAAAAAATATTATCATATATTTATATAATTGAAAGTTATTATGTATTTGTTTATTTTTTTATATATAAATATAATAAATTACATATAAATATGATGATTATATATAAATATGATAAATTATATATAAATATGATAAATAATATAAATCATTAAAAGATATATCATGTATTTATGTAAATTAAAAATTATCATATTTTTTATATAATTCTTTTTATATATATAAATATGATAAATTATATAAATTTTTGAAACCTATATGAAACTTATTTTAAGTGACTTGGAATTTTTCATAAAACATCCTAGATTGAAACTGAGGTTATTTTATTAAATTTTATCCCAAAAAAAAAAACAATAATAAATATAAAAAAGGCCACGGACTCGACGTGTCTCTTAAGCTGTTTTAGGCTTTAGCTTCAATATATAAACAAAAAACACACGCTTGTTTATTTATTTATTATTATTTATAATATGGATTTATATATGTACTATATAAAAAACGCATTTACAATCTATTTATTTTGGTTTATTATTTTTCTCTCTCTCACTTAAGTTTCACTCTTTCTCTCTCTAAAATCCCTTTCTTTCTCTCTTTGTTTTTCTCATGATTGTGCAGATCAGCTTCTAAGCATCCGTTCTTTTTACGTTTTCTTTTTAAAGTTTTCTTTGTTGTTGTTTTTCATGAAGAGAAGAAGCTTAGAATTTACGTGTGGGGTTTTTGAAATTTTGAAATAAAAAAAGTAATAGGAAGATGACGTCAACTTCGAGAGCAGCTTCGTCTGCTAAGATTTGCTTCAATTCAAACTGTAAGGACTTGAAATCGGAAAGACCGAGGAAAGGATGGCGGTTGCGAAACGGAGAGTTGGCTGAGCTCTGTGATCGATGCGCGTGAGTTTCACTTTTCTTTTTAGACTCTGTTGACTTCTTTTTTAGCCTTTTCTTTTTTCTTCCAATTTTTTGCTTTTATTTTAGTATGAAATTAAGTTTCGTTGCAGAATTGTTGTCCTTTTGTGGTTATTCCGGAGGTTAGTTTGGGAGATTTTGTTAACTTGAATTAGATGTTCAAGATGCTTTACTTAATCCGGAACTTTTTTTTTTTTAATGTGGTCTTAAAAGTGAATTATTGATTAATTTATTTGCCATGTTATAATCTGAATTAAGCCCTTTGTTATTTTAGTTCTGCTTTTGAGGAGGGAAGATTTTGTGATACTTTTCACTTGAATGCTTCTGGTTGGAGGAGCTGCGAGTCATGTGGGAAGGTTAGTAGAAACATTTATTAACGTTAATTTATTTGCTATAATTTGGTGTGATGATATTGAATGCGTGCTTTGATCTTCCCTTGTTTTTGTTTTAGATTCTTTTTGGTTAGTTTACCTTTGCTTACAATCGTCCTTTCTCTGCAGCGGGTCCACTGCGGATGCATTGTTTCGGTACATGCATTTACTTTGTTGGACGCTGGAGGAATAGAATGCGTAGCGTGTGCGAGGAAAAATGTTGTTTTGGTGAGCATTGATAACTTTACTATGTTATTCTGATGTATCTCTTCCAGAATCTGTTTTTAGACTATAGATTGGAATTGTTACTTTTAAAAATAGGGGCATAATCTGTCATTACTTGTTACTTTGTGATCATATATGAACAAAAGACATCCTTTTTCTAGTTGATGTTCTCTTACTTTTAAGTTAAAGTTTGCGACTTGAACTATATTTCCTAGTCAATAGTATTCCTTGGCGGTGGGCTATGTTATAAACCTCTTTATTTCACATTCTATCTCAGGGATCAAATTCTTCGTGGCCACCTTCTTTGCTTTTCCACTCATCTTTGTCTGAGAGATTTAAAGACTATTCTGCAAAAGGTTGGAGTCAGCTAGCTGGTTCGGGTCCTGTACCTGGGCGGCAAGCGCCCAGTCTGTTCAATTCTTCAATTCCTCAGCCTGAGTTGCATTCTAGAGCGCCCTATGAAGTTGATTTATCCACTGGCATTGACAGACTAAATGTCTCAGACAGAATAACTACTCCTTCCCTGGAAAAGAAGAAAATTGAGGACTTTTCTGAAAGGTTAATGAATGGACCCCTGAAGCCTGGTGCACGGGATATACATGAGAATGGAAATGCAGGTTCAGAAAATTTTTCCTTTTATCAATCATGGTAGTCTTAGGAAACATATACCTAGGAACATTAATGCTTGCATATGTAAGATGTGGATGTCCACTCATTCTTGGACGTACATTTTGTTCTGCAAAAATTATCTCGAAAAACAACTTATTAGTGGCTGCTGAACCTCTTGCAAACCATTTGTTGTCCAGGAATCAATTGTGAGGAGCAGCGTAGTTCTTGTTTAACTAAATCTCAGCAGCCTTCTCTGAAGGAGGAGTCATCTAATCCACCATTTGGGTTAACTGTACCTTATACATCTGCAGATGAAGCAAATGGTCAAATCGGGGTTTCCGGCACTCATTTGCGACCAAACCCCCAACCTCCACTGGCCAAGCAATTTCGTAGTAATCTACATAATGGGCTTGACTCTTCAGGTGAAACTCAGATTCGTAATGGGAGGCCTCGACCCGATGGCCGTGGAAGGAATCAATTATTTCCTCGTTATTGGCCTAGGTTTACTGACCAAGACCTGCAGCAAATATCTGGCGAGTATCCTTTGATTCTGTCAGGCATTCTTGATAATTTGTAGTTGCTGTGAACATACTAGGTCATTTACCAATAATAATTAATTTTTCACAGTTAATTAACCTCTTTAAAAACAAGCTTTGTTCTTTTGTGAGTGACTTATATTTTATATAAATTTTTGGAAAAAACCCTCCACTAATATTAATTCTCAAAGTTGGATTATGTCTAAAACATTTGTTGAACACATATTTATTGTTGCTGTTCATGTCCATTCTTTAATTACATTGTGCTTCAGTTAGACTTAACCATATGTAAGTTCAAATTCTATAATCACTCCTTTGTTTGAGAAAATGTTGAGTGCTAGTGATGCTGGGCGAATTGGACGTCTAGTCCTGCCAAAAAAATGTGCAGAGGTGAGTCATTGCTCTTGCATACTTAAGAGTTTTTAATTTGATCAGCATTTATTGTTTTAATAGCTTTGCAATAAAATTTTACAGATTGATGGTCATAAAAGCTTGGCTGTAATTTTTTTTTTTATTGTTTACATCAATTATCTAGAATTTCTTTTTTGTGGCAAGGTAGCAGGTTTTGACTTTATGCATTTTTGGTCTCACTTAGCATCCTACATTTCTTTTACTGGAAACACTTTCATCTAGTTTTGTACTGTCAGTATTACATGATTCTTTTGCTGAAGTTAAATATGAGCCTTGTGTTTGGTGTTGTACATCTTAGTTTCTCATCAATTGTCACCTAGATTGTTGTCGCATACTAAAATGCACTCATCATGAGACAGGCCTATTTCCCACCAATATCTCTGCCAGAAGGTTTACCTCTTAAAGTCCAGGATTCAAAAGGAAAGGAATGGATATTTCAGTTCCGCTTCTGGCCCAACAATAATAGCAGAATGTATGTTTTAGAGGGGGTTACTCCTTGCATACAGAGCATGCAATTGCAAGCGGGCGACGTAGGTAACAAATTGATATCACTGGAATACAATGATTTAGAGATTTCTATCTTTTATGCTATGAGGCCCAAAGTATGCCATGTTCACGTTATAGCTTAATCTGTGTTCTCTTCTGTCAGTTTTATTCTTTAGAATTTTTCTGGTTTCTTTAATTGCTCCTTGTCCTTGGATTTAGCAGTTCATATATGTTACTGACAGGGTCTAATTGTGTTACCTATTGCACTATTCATTTTGTTTGTCGAGCAATTGTGTGTTTCACACCCTCGTGCATTTCCTATGATTATGCATCATGATTTGAGACTACATCTGTTCTGAAACTGATAGTTATGCTGTTTCCTCAGTAACATTTAGTCGATTAGAGCCTGGAGGGAAGTTGGTCATGGGTTTCAGAAAGGCTTCAACTGCTTCAGCATCTGAGCAGGTTGGTCTTGCCCAATTATTTAATACTTTCTATTCTGATTGTGCATCTGTATGCTCTAGAGCTTAAGATAACATGCAATACAACTGGTTCATATAAGCTCTTTTCTTCCCCTTATTCTTAATTCCTTCTGAGGATGCAGTTATGCTTCAATCATGGTAAAACATTAATTCATTGGTTAAGATAAATGTTGTTCTCTTAAAAACTATATTTAATTTTTTTTTAAATTAACTTTTTTGTTGCCCCCATTGACTCAACTGATTCAAATAGCAATTTATATACTTTTATGTGTTTTCATTGGCAGGACAATGAAGCCAAAAATAGTAATGGAGTTTCTACCCATGGAGATGTTAGTGTCTCAAAACCTAAAACTAGTGATATTACTTAACTATTAATTATTTATAAGATAGCTCAGGTTCACCTAGCTTTTCATCAATCAACCAGGCTGAACTGGCAGATCCTACCTCATGGTCAAAAGTTGATAAGTCAGGATACATAGCAAAGGAAGCATTAGGAACCAAACTAGCAGTTTCCAGAAAGAGGAAGAATAGCATGCTGGGTTCAAAGAGTAAGCGCCTTAGAATTGATAATGAAGACCTGATAGAGCTGAAACTAACATGGGAAGAAGCTCAAGGGCTACTCCGCCCCCCTCCTAATCATGTAGCCAGTGTTGTATTGATTGAAGGTTTTGAGTTTGAAGAATATGAGGTACGGTAAATCCGCATTTAATGTTTCTTTTTGACCACTTGTAATATCTGTTATGACTG
The DNA here is from genome assembly GCA_030761205.1 of Fremontodendron californicum. NCBI lineage: Eukaryota > Viridiplantae > Streptophyta > Magnoliopsida > Malvales > Malvaceae > Fremontodendron > Fremontodendron californicum. The sequence goes on from JAULJL010000027.1 coordinate 1,452,807, forward strand.
AAATTGCTTTCGGTTGTAAGTTGCAGCAATGGGAGCCACATATATTTTATCATTGTGGTGTTTATTACTCATTTGTTGGCAAATTGAACTCCTGTAACATGCATATCTAAGAATTTCTATGGTTGATATACCCTTGACAAAGCCATAGAGGGTTGCTCAAGAGCCTTTACATTGTTAATTGTTTATGAATGCTACCACAGATCCAGAATAATTAGATGCAAGAACATTTTCATTCTTTCTCATTCTAGTCTTTGTCAGGCTTTGTTTAAAGATGTGATCCATTTTTGTCACTGACTGTTCCCTTTCGTTTTGCTAGAATGTGGTGTGTTTATTGTTTATCAATTAATCAATTTATTATTTTTGGGTTGCCTATTATAGTATTTTGATACATTTTATATTCCAAAAATTGTATCCTTATCTAGGGGATCCTTTATTTCCTTTTCTGTAATTGTTCCTGAATTTCTCATTTTTTTTGTGTTTGTTAATGATAGGATGCACCGATTCTTGGAAAGCCAACAATATTTGCAACTGATGATTCGGGGTAAATCACTTTCTTTTGGATGCTCAGCCTTGTATTAAAGAAAAATTGATTAACTTAGTACTTGGCTTTGATTTGGTTAATGTTTGTGGATTTGTTGAAATCTCTATAATCTTCGTATAATATTGAAATATTTTTTTTGTACTTACAGTGTAGTTGGCACCTTGGTGGGTTTATTCTAATATTCTGTGAAATTATAATGAAAAGAAAGTCCAAATGTTATTTACTTTGTTAGCTTGTCTCATAGGAAGCAAGAGTTGTCTTAAACCTAGCAAATTCAATGTCTGTTTCTTTTGTGTCAGGGAAAAGATTCAGTGGGCTCAATGCGAAGATTGTTTTAAGTGGCGTAGATTGCCTCCCGATGTTCTTCTTCCTTCGAAGTGGACCTGTTCCTGTAACTCATGGGATCCAGAAAGGTAAGGTTCATTCGAGTGTTTTTTTTTCTATGTTGCCAATGCCGTCTTTTGCTACGATTCTAGGCGACATGTAAACGTGCTGTTTAACTTTCTCAACCAAATTAATTTAATGCCCTATCCGCCAAAAAAGAAATTAAAGGAAAAAGAACCCTGGAAAAAAAGTGAAAAAACACAAATTAGTTTTTACATGGGCATTGCATGAACACTTTTTTTATCTACCATGCTGGCAGATCTTTTTGTTCGGCCACTCAAGAATTGACAGCAAAACAACTGGAAAATCTGCTGCCACACTGTAATCCAGGTATTTGTTCCTTGAAGAAAACAAAATATTTACATTTTGTATGACTGTCACTGACCTGGAGCAAAGTATGAATGAATTTGATTTCTAGATGATGATTTTTGTGTAAAATGTTGATTCTTGGTAGTTCATTTCCTATTGTGAAATTAGCAAAATTGGTTTTGTGATTGACAGCTTCTTCTAAGAAAATGAAGGCTGCTAAACAGGAACCAGAAAATGTAGATGCTTTAGAGGGGCTGGACACTCTTGCCAACCTAGCTATCTTAGGAGAGGGTGAGGTTCTCCCTGCTTCGTCTCAGGCCACGACAAAGCACCCTCGGCATAGACCTGGCTGCTCATGTATCGTATGCATTCAGCCCCCAAGTGGGAAGGGCCCCAAACACAAGCAGACATGTACTTGTAATGTCTGCCAAACAGTGAAGAGACGCTTCCGCACCCTCATGCTGCGGCGCGAGAAGAAACAGTCACAAAAAGAAGCAGAAACTACACGCAAGAAGCAGCAACCTTCATTGCCTGATAAAGTATTAGATAATGACCTTCTCCCTTGCACTAATGCAGGAAATAGCAGTCCAAACCCAAAAAAAGTTGTCAGTGAGGGTTCAGACGATGATCCTAACAGAGTAAAATCCTCAATTTCACCTTTTAAAGGCCAAATTGACTTGAATATCCAACCAGAGCGAGAAGAAGAGCTGTCACCTGGTTCGGATTCTGGCAGCATGATGAGATTGCTTCAAGATGCCACTGAGAGGTACCTTAGGCAGCAAAGGATGTTGAGCTCTAGTGGCAATAGTAATTCAGAAGTTACTCAGACGCAACCTGGTGGAGGCTCAGAAGGAGAAAAAATCAGCAGCAGTGTCGATCTTGGAGCCGGTCATCGAGATGCTGATGGGGACCATCCAGCAGTTTTCTCTATTAAAACATCTGCACCCACATCAGCCACTGGTTAAGATCAATGCACTATGTTATATTTTAACCATTACCAAGGAATTACTTTCGTGTTGAGGGCGGTACAGTTTTGGTTATACATACATCTTCATCGGCATTGTTCTTCCCTGACTGTACGTACATAAACGAGGGTATGAGGTTGATAATCCGCGGATCAGTTTTCGATCATTTTCTCTGCAGTAATATACGTGGATTTTGACCCGTTGAAAAGAAAAAAGAGGGGTGGGGGCTGATGCAAGCAAATGCAGCCAGTGGGGGGAGGAGGTTGAAGCTAATTTAGTTTATTTTAGGAGCTCACCTGCTACACATTGAGAAGAATTGAGGATGTAAATTAAGTGCCTGCTTTGCTTTTCCAGTCAGTTACATTCTATTGATTTTACATTGTTTTGTTGCCTTGCATGCTATATTTCATGTGGCGAGATCGAAAAACGTGCGTAGGAGTAATGATTTGATAATCTTGTGAATACTGACTGCTAAACTGAAAATCAAGTCCTTTTTTCTCCCCTAAAAAAACTGAGTCATTGTTAAGTAGGGGAAAAATACGAAGAAATAGAGAAGAAGTTTTCATCATATTGACTAGTTTCTAGCTACATATATAAGCTTGTGGGCTTTTTATGAACCAAATAACAATGAGGAAAGCAATTATAGAGGTTCAGTTTATATTAGAAGCATATTTCCTCTTCAAATGAAGCAATTCTGTATCTTTTTTTTTTTTTTTCTTTCTTTTTATGAGAAATAGAATACATTACTTGCTAAAATGATGATAAGAGAATTGTACATGAGAGGATTGTGAGTAATGTATTCATGGATAAAAGAGAATGAGTGGATGACCATTGACCAGGTCAACCAAGCTATCTTGGTATCAACTGAAAAAAAGGAGTGTCATTGATTGTTCTGAAACCAACTGAATGGCCTATTTTTTAGATTAGCTTCTTTGATTTGATACCTTCCTTTCTTAATTCTTACCCAAAAAATAAGGGAAATTAGCCTTTGTCCCTTGATACTTGATTGGTGACAGTTTTCCCTTTTGTCACCTTCTCTCCTCTGTTCCTCCTGGATGAAGAGGAAGACAAAGCCCCAAGTCTCCCAAAAACTCCAAATACATTACAAATTAATATTATTAGATGAGTTCATGCACAGCTTCATCAACCCTTTGGGGGTAAACTTCATAAATATTAACAAAAAACAAGAAGCCATTCAAGAAGAAAAAGAGGAGTAATTTGTAAAAGTACTTTCTGGGCAAGATGAATGATTTGATCTCAAGTTCGTTCAAGAAATACACAGACCTGAAGGAACAGGCCTACCTGGACGAAATGGAAGCTGGAAATGAGTGCGTTAATCTCGATAAATTCTTTGAAGATGTTGAGAATGTAAAAGAAGACATGAAAAATGTGGAAAGGCTGTACAAGGCATTACAAGAAGCCAATGAAGAAAGCAAAACTGTACACAATGCAAAGACAATGAAACAATTACGTGCCCGAATGGACACAGATGTTGAGCAAGTGCTTAAAAGAGTCAAAATCATCAAAGGAAAGCTTGAAGGTTTAGAACGATCCAATGCAGCTAGTCGAAACATTCCAGGTTGTGGCCCTGGATCATCTGCAGATAGAACCAGAACCTCAGTGGTTAGTGGGTTGGGAAAGAAACTGAAGGATTTGATGGATGGTTTTCAAGGATTGAGATCAAGGATGCAATCCGAATATAAAGAAACAGTGGAACGCAGATACTTTACGATCACAGGGGAGAAAGCTGATGAAGACACAATCGAGAATTTGATATCAAGTGGTGAAAGCGAAAGCTTCCTGCAAAAGGCCATTCAGGAACAAGGAAGAGGTCAGATTATGGATACCATATCGGAGATTCAAGAAAGGCACGATGCTGTTAAGGAGATAGAGAAGAACTTGATTGAGTTACATCAGATATTCTTGGACATGGCTGCACTTGTGGAAGCTCAGGGTCACCAACTAAACGACATTGAAAGCCATGTTGCTCATGCTAGTTCCTTTGTAAGAAGAGGTACCGAAAACCTTCAGGAAGCAAGGGAATATCAGAAGAACTCGAGGAAGTGGACATTTATAGCTATAATTGCTGCTGCTGTTCTCATTTTAGTCCTCCTCTTACCACTCTTACCAACAATTATAACTCTCTTGTAGGAAGAAAGAGAAGGGAAAAATATATCTTCTTGAGATGTATTCTGATTTTCAGCCTAACAAAATTCAGTTTAGATCGTACATATAGCAAGTTTCAGAAAACTATTGTTTTTTCTCACATGAGAAAGCAGTTCCTAGACAAGAGTTTTCAGTTTTCAACATAAAAAATAGCACAATTAGAAACCAGAGTTTGGGTATTTTGTCCAATCAAGTTGGAATCCAACAAACTTAGGAGCCAATCAGTATGGTAAGGAGATTTTCTTTTGACAGAAACCCTCCAAAAGGTTCCAGAAGAAGAGCTAGTTTGAGTTAATATTGTTTGCGTGGGTGGGTTACTGGGACATATAAAATGTTAAAATTGACCATGTTTAAATAGCTGTTTGACATCCTTTTTTTTGAATGAAATTTCACTGGTTTTCTTTATCCGCTTCTATTTGTAACATTATTGGCTTGGAAATTGGTAATGAGTGGTGTGTTCCTGGAACAATATAATGAAAAAAAATTGATGCCCCAAAAGCCACATCAAGTAACTCATACCAGGCTTTCAAATAACCCACAACTTCAAAAAGCATTTTGATCTTAAGAAAGCAAAGCACCAAAGGCCATTCTCAATCTCAGAAAACCAAATTACCCAAAAAAAACAACCTCAAGCAAGGGAAGCTGAACTTCCTAATACTCAACACTTTAAAAGCACAAAGAAAGCTGGAAAGGCCAATCTTGACAATCTACAATCCATTTCCTTTGAGGCCAAAACATGTTAAATTGAACATAAATACAGAGATTGGCCTCATTTCTTTGCCATGTTTTAAATGCATATTACTATGAACTGCATTGAGTTGAATTGAAGAATTTCCAGCAATTGTGCCTTTTAGGTGTAGTTGCTTATTCATCTATGAAAAAAAAAAATGCCAGCCCTTGTATGGGATTATACTGGATTTCAAAATTTTCAACTATGTTGGATAGACAATTTATATACAATGCAACAATCATTCATGCATAACAAGTAATCTAACATGGTAAAAAACAATCGGCGAATGTATATATATATTACAAAACCAAATCAAAGCACAAATTTATTCTCATAGAATGACACCATAAACATTTTCTCCATATTATTCAGCACATTAATAGCATTTTGAGCTTAACAACCCAATAATTCCCAAAATGTATACACTATTACCAACTTAATAATCCTTTCCAGACATCACTGGGAAACCACCAGTTTGCAGCACTAAAAAAAAGGGTATATTGGGTCACTTCAAGTACCAGCATTAGGCAAAGCAGCCATAAATGAATTGTATGAAGATTCCAAATCAAAGTGCAGCTGCCTAGCTTGCTGCTCTGTTAACTCATCTGCTGCCCCCATCTTCGACAACCGTGAAATCCATTCCTTCATCTTTGTCTTCCCCTCGAAATCAGGTGGCAAAATACCAAGCTTATTAAGAGATGCTGAGAGGTCAGACAACAAAGGATACACTTGATCAACTGCCACCATATTGAGTTTCAATGAATCCATGGCAGTAATAAAATTCTGCACACATTCGGCCACAGTGGCAGCTGAGGTAGTAGTAGACGCAGCAGCTGCAGCTCGGTGCTCCACAGTAGCAGGCACCCCAGAGGTTACCAGACGATTTATAGCAGCCGGGCAGTCCATTTTATATGTATCTGCAAAGCGTTCAATGCTAGGGACTGTGTCTTTGAGTGTAAAAGCTAAGGTTTTGAAATGGGCAATAAGCTTTTGGCACTCAGTTTCATATTCAGATGATGAAATAATATCCCTCACATAAGCCTTCTCAAGCTTCTCTGTTGCTTTGATAATGGCATATAGCTCTGCAAAATTCTCATACATTTCTCTCTCGCGCTTGTCGTTCCATAGCTTAACCTCCATTTAGGCAAGACTTGGTATATTATTATATTGAATAAAATAAAAGGGTCAACTTGGGATTAAATAAATTGGGGTTTTGAGTTTGAGTTTGGAGGATGGAGAAGAGAACGGGACACGCGTAAAGAGATCTAAACTCTATTCACTGCAAAACAATTAAATCAACAGAACAGAAAAAAGAAACCATAATCAGATTACCACCGTTCATCATCAATAAAGATTCTATTTTTCTGCATAACACAAATCCAACCAATAATGAAAGCATTAAAGAAAAAGAAAGAAAAACATGAACTTTATGAATTCTTCATCATCAAACATAGGAAAGATCAAACTTTTAACATTGTTTATTCTATCTGATTTCCTAGAAAACCAAACAGAAAACCAACAGAAAACACGCTAAGAATATAACAAACAGATGATCAAGAACAAAAATTGAAAGAACCCAAGAAAACTTCGTACCTTAGTTCATCCCAAATGAGTAAAGCCCTAACAAAATTCTATGTTCACGGTGCAAATTATAGGAGAAAGAAAAATTGGTAAAAAAAAGGTTTTCTTTTTTATTTATTTGATAAAAATATAAATAATAATAATGGTGTGGGGAGTGGAAATGACTTACAAAGTAAAACGCTCCCTTGCCTTGAATGTTGAATCCCTTCTCTTCTCTTTGTATTATTGTATAGGATTGCCTATTGAAATATGTCATGGGCCATATTTCATGGCCTGCTCGGCCCATTCTTTAAACCTTGAAGCGGGTTAACAAAACCCAATTCCTGCACAAAAACCTGCGGATCCAACACCGCACAGTCACTGCTTACTCCTTTTCTTTTGGGCGCCATCCCGTCCAATCTCATCATTTCCTTTCCCCATTTTCCTATTCCAAAATTGGGAATTTTTCCCGAATCCTTTCTTCTTCTCAACCAAAGAATTTCATGCCATTCTATAAACACTGCCAAAACTTTCCACTCAGGTCAGTCAAGTAATTTTGTCATAGATTTAGAGTTCAATCATTTCTTTTATTTCTGGGTTTTATTTATTTTCTTGAATGTCGTTGCCAAAGGAACTATACCCATCTCAAGATGACCTTCTTTACGAAGAAGAACTGTTAAGAAACCCCTTTAGTTTGAAACTCTGGTGGAGGTATCTAATAGCTAGATTAGATGCCCCTTTCAAGAAAAGATTTATAATTTATGAACGAGCCTTGAAAGCTTTGCCTGGCAGTTACAAGCTTTGGCATGCTTATTTACGAGAACGTCTCGAAATTGTTCGGAATTTACCCGTTACTCACCCTCAATATGAAACCCTTAATAATACTTTTGAGAGGGCGCTGGTTACAATGCATAAGATGCCTAGGATTTGGATAATGTACTTGTTGACGTTAACGGAGCAGAGGTTGATTAGTAAGACACGTAGGACGTTTGATAGGGCACTTTGTGCATTGCCTGTGACCCAGCATGATAGGATTTGGGAGCCTTATTTGGTTTTTGTGAGTCAAAAGGGTATCCCCATTGAGACATCACTTAGGGTTTATAGGAGGTATTTAAAGTATGATCCTAGTCACATTGAGGATTTTATTGAGTTTTTGGTAAATTCAAGACTCTGGCAAGAAGCAGCAGAGAGACTAGCATCTGTTTTGAATGATGATCAGTTTTACTCGATAAAGGGTAAAACTAAGCATAGGTTGTGGTTAGAGTTGTGTGACTTGCTGACAACGCATGCCACAGAGGTTTCAGGGCTCAATGTGGATGCAATAATCAGGGGTGGGATTAGGAAGTTTACGGATGAAGTTGGGAGACTTTGGACTTCCCTTGCTGATTATTACATCAGAAGAAATCTGTTTGAGAAGGCCAGGGATATTTTTGAGGAGGGAATGACAACTGTGGTTACTGTGAGGGATTTCAGTGTTATATTTGATGCTTATTCACAATTTGAAGAGAGTATGGTGGCTCTTAAGATGGAGAACATGGATTTGAGCGATGAGGAAGAAGAAGAAGATGTTGAGGAGGATGACGATGAAGATGACATCCGTTTGGACATTGATCTGTGCAAGTCAAAATCCAAGTTTGAGAAGAAGATATTTAAGGGGTTTTGGTTACATGATGATAAGGATGTGGATTTGAGGTTGGCTCGGTTAGATCATTTGATGAATAGAAGGCCAGAACTGGCTAATAGTGTACTTTTACGCCAGAATCCACATAATGTGGAGCAATGGCACCGTAGGGTCAAGTTATTTGAGGGGAACCCCACCAAGCAAATATTGACGTACACAGAGGCAGTTAGGACGATTGACCCATTGAAAGCTGTTGGAAAGCCCCATACTCTGTGGGTGGCTTTTGCAAAGCTATATGAGACTTATAAAGATCTGGCAAATGCTCGTGTCATTTTTGATAAAGCTGTCCAAGTAAATTACAAGACTGTTGATCACCTGGCAAGTGTATGGTCTGAGTGGGCAGAGATGGAACTGAGGCACAAGAATTTCAAAGGCGCGCTGGAGCTAATGAGACGTGCCACAGCTGAGCCTTCTGTTGAGGTCAAACGAAGAGGTAATCCCTGTTTCTGTTGCATGAGTAAATGATATCTGAATTGAATGTTAGGTTATTACTTTCCTTTTGATATGCATAGCTTTGTATCCTATTCTTTTCCATCTGAGTCTTAAAACCTTTTTTTTTGCTTTAAAAATAATGAGACCAGTGTTATCTATGGTTAGTACCTTATTAAGCTTGAGGAATTTGAAACCATGGGTTATTTGTGGAACTAAAACTAACCCTTGCATCTTTGATCTATTTTGTCGTTTGCAGTGGCTGCTGATGGGAATGAACCTGTTCAGATGAAGCTCCACAAATCCTTGAGGCTCTGGACATTCTATGTAGACTTGGAAGAAAGTCTGGGTACTTTGGAGTCAACTCGAGCAGTCTATGAGAGAATACTGGATTTGAGAATTGCTACGCCACAAATTATTATAAACTATGCATTTTTGTTAGAGGTAAAAAACAGTTCTGTACTTCTGTTACAACAATTACCATACAAGTTCTCCTTAAATGGTTTGATGGACTAACAAGAGTTCTTCTAACTTGTGCAGGAGAACAAATATTTTGAAGATGCTTTCAAAGTGTATGAAAGAGGTGTCAAGATATTTAAGTATCCGCATGTGAAGGATATATGGGTCACTTATCTGTCAAAGTTTGTAAAGAGATACGGGAAGATGAAATTGGAACGAGCAAGGGAGCTGTTTGAGCATGCTGTTGAAACGGTATGCATATTATTATCCTTTCAAATCTTTAGGCTTGTTATCATTTTTGCTGAAGTATTATGAGCATGGATTGTTCGCAATTGGCTTGATTTACATTTCTGTAACTGAAGTAGGTTTAAGGTCACTTATTAAGTTGTAATCAATGGAGAACCTCTAGCCAAAATTATATGCTTATATGTTTCTATTGTTCAGGGTTGATTTCGAAATTTCTGACTTGTCACTAGACAGAAAGAGAGAAAGGTTCCCTCAACCTCAAAGCATAAGATTCTTGCTAAAACGCATGTAACAGATAAAGAACTTTAAAACTAGTTAGATGGCATTGCTCTCAGTCTGCCTTTGGCTGCTTATGAGATTGTTGTCTGTGCAAGAAATAATAATTTGTCAGATGATTGGCAAGCTGTTCGTACGATGGATTTAATTTTAAAGATGTAGAGTAACCTGATTACATGGAAGCATGAGTTTGACTGTTGGGAAACTTCCTTTTAAAGTCTATGGTCTGCTTCTTTTTCCTTCCCTTTCCTTTATTTTTCTACCTAAACTTTATATTTGACTTGAATGATGCTGAATTACCAATGTTATATGATGCTGATTTTGACATCAATTTTCCTCATTTTTATCAGGCACCTGCAGATGCAGTAAAACCCCTGTATCTTCAATATGCAAAGCTGGAGGAGGATTGTGGGCTAGCGAAGCGAGCTATGAAGGTCTATGATCAAGCAACTAAGGCTGTTCCAAATCATGAAAAACTTGGCATGTATGAGATTTACATTGCCCGTGCTGCTGAGATCTTTGGTGTTCCAAAAACAAGAGAAATTTATGAGCAGGCAATAGAGTCTGGTCTTCCAGATAAAGATGTGAAGACAATGTGTTTGAAATATGCAGAGTTAGAAAAGAGCTTAGGAGAAATTGATCGTGCTCGTGGAGTATATGTATTTGCATCTCAGTTTGCCGATCCACGCTCTGATGCTGATTTTTGGGATAAATGGCGAGAGTTTGAGGTGCAACATGGAAATGAAGATACCTTCAGAGAAATGTTGCGGATTAAACGGAGTGTCTCTGCAAGTTATAGCCAGGTAAGCTTCTTGTTATTTTCTATTTTTAATTGCACACAACCAAAAAGCATAAGTTAGAAGACGATTGGAGTTTAATATTCATTTCTTCTGCTTTTGGAAATGACACTTGTTTGGACGAACGGAGATAGTAGGTTGTCACTATCAATTAACTATTGGAATGTTGACAAAATAAGTAATGGCATGCATTATGCTTTTATTTTTTCTATCTTCTTTTAGGATAAAATAAAACTCGTTTATAGTTTTCAATATTGCTGACCTATGTTACTCAAACTCGGATGTGAGCGTCGGACATGGGTATGTTCAATTTTTTTCAAGATTTCCATGTATTTAGAGGGTCCTTGAAAGATCATATCCCCATATCCATGTCCGGATATGCACCGGACACGGGTATTTCAAGAAAAATGAAGAATCGGAGCAACATAGTTGCTGACTACTGAGTTTTTCCTATTATCACCAGATATATCCCTAGAGTAAAATGTCTGAACACCTGTATCAGTATATGTTCTTTATAGATCAGCTATCATCTAAGGACTCAATTTCAGTTAATTTTCTTCTACTGCTACTGGCTACCTTGAGAGGAAGCCATTTGTGTTACTATAAAGACGCTGTGTGGTCATGATATTGGCATATCAATATCATACACTAGCATATGAATTACGTATATTAATTTCTAATTTTATTTTCGTTCTTGCATAATCTTGAACTCTCGAGTTGAGACTTTCAATTTCTGAACTCCAGATTCTATGTCTCATTTTTTTTTTTTTCTTTTTTCTTTTCTTCCAGACACACTTCATTCTCCCCGAGTATCTGATGCAGAAGGATCAGAACATCGATGAAGAAGCTAAAGACAAATTGAAACAGGCTGGTATCTCTGAGGACGAAATGGCTGCTCTTGAAAGGCAATTATTACCTGCTACTAATAATGATATTACTACTAAAGACAGCACTAGAAAAGTAGGATTTGTGAGTGCTGGAGTTGAGTCACAGGCTGATGATGGTGAGCTGAAAACAGCAGCAAATGTTGAAGATATTGAGTTGCCTGAAGAAAGTGACTCAGAAGAAGAAAAAGTTGAAATTGCGCAAAGAGATGTTCCATCTGCTGTGTTTGGGGGTCTCATTCAGAAGTCTTCCCGGAAAAGGGAAGACGGTGACGACAATGGGGATGGAGACGATGCCTTAGCTGCTGCCAAAATCAAGGATGGTAAGAACCGTCTGGGTGCACTTGAGCGAATTAAAAGGCATAAACAAGCTTAAAAATTCTACATATTCAGCTCCTGCTGAGACAGTTTTGACAATCGCTGTACACTATTAGCAAAGTTTGCGTGCTGTATTTGGACTTGGAGCATTTATATATTTCGATTAAATCCTTTAAGTTTTGGAATTCTGTTTTTCAACTATATTGTGATCTATTATTGGGTCAATCTAAGTGACTACTAACTCTAGTGTTTAATCATAATTTTCCCACATCATATATATCATCAAAATGACAGCATATACGGATCTCTTTCTTTTTTGCTTGTGTTCTGGCAGCACTCAACTGCATATTTTCACATTCATCAATTATTAAGCCCGAAAGTTACTGATTTATTGAAAGAGGAAATGATGATTACTAACATTGGCATTGGCGTAGGTTTAAGTATTCACATAGTCTCTATATTATAGTGAAAAAAATAATTTAGTCATTGTACTGTAAAAATCTGTATTGTAAAAATAAGTAATTTAATCCATGTACAATTGAAATAAATGCAAATAAGTAAAATTGATAACAATGTTAATGAAAAATCGTTAAAATGCTGATGTGGACTCGTAAAATCTAACAAAATTAATGACTTGGAATAAAATAAAATTTGAAATATATCTAAATCTGTTAGATTTTACGAATCCAAGTCAGCATTTTAACAGTTTTTCATTAAAACCGTTATCAATTTTACTTATTTGCACCTATTTCAATTATACAAGAACTAAATTACTCACTTTTATAATATATGAACTAATTTATTTTTTTTTACTACAGTACAAAGATTATGTGATACTTAAACCCATTGACGTAAGTTTCTATGGGAAAACGCCACATTATGAGAGGCGCATGCTACATTATGATGATGGATGGGACGTGAATGCAACATTTTCACCGAGCCCGTCCGAACGTGATCTGACCCATCAACCAAATAACTCAAGTGAAAAGTTAGGAATGGGTTTCATTTTGTTTTTAACTTGAATTGGGGCCTATGTTGTAGATCAATTATTATAGTCTTGTTATTATGTGGACTATATTGGAACTTATTATGTCAATCAAGCTTTAAGATACAGCAATACTTTGCCTTAAACCTTGAACCGACCTTAAAGATTGCTAGTGCTAGTGCTACGAAACGAATGATTTAAAAAAAAACCCAAGCTGAGATCATAGTCATAGGCCAATCCCTTTTTTTAACTTTTCAATTTCCTAATCTTGGAATAAAGTTTTCATGAAATATCAAACTTTTGGTTATATTAAAGTACAGTGGTTTGGTTATGTGGGTTTGTTGTTTAATGAAAATCAAAATTTATTGTTCTCAGCAGATAAGACCTCTATTCAATTATTATAAACATGTTTTAATTAGAGATTGCAGTGTTAAAAAATGACATGACCAGACCAGACCAGACCAAGTCACATGTATTTGGGTCATCCCAACCCAACAGTTCCAATCCTGCCTGGATCAACATTTGCAACTCAGGGACCCTAGTCCTTAATATCCCACAAATTAAACAAAGACAATGATGATTTAGTAGAAACATATCAGTCATTCATTGAAATATGAATTAAACCAAAACAAAATTAATAATAAACAACCAAACTGCTAATTGTCTTCATTTACAATACTTTAATTCCTATGAATGATCCTACTAACACTCAAACCAGCTGTACCATATAATCTACCCACAAAAGAAAGCAACACCCTAGTTTCATCAAGCCTTTTTTTTTTTTTTTTTCATTTTTTGGTAATTTTTCAACTTTTTTTTTCCCAACTGTCTTCAACCTTTTTTAGACCTATTGGATGAAACATATTTCCAAAAATTAATTAACATATTCTTGTCTTCTTTCTTTTTTTGGGTTATGAAAGAAGATATTTACTATTCCTTAAATAAATAAAAAAACATGATTTAAACTATGGTTAACCGATAATTAGTGGCTAACTTCCACGGTTAACCATCTCCATGTACTGGTTTAGTGACTCTTGCCTCTGCAACCTCATCTCCTCATTGAACTTCTTTATAAACGCTTCCACTCGACGGTTCAACTCGTCCTGACTCAGCGACGGCTCTTTCCTCAGCTTTCCTGTAGCCGGAGAAGAGTTCACTTGTACAGGTGGAAGCTGGTAATTCGTCCGGTCTCTGAACGTTTCTGATTTCTTCATCAGAGGCGAGTCGGCCAATGCCTCCACGTTTATATCATGGCCGTGATTCTCCCACGTGTCCGACTTCTTCAAATGCCTCGCCAACGGCATTGCTCTCCCTTCCGTTATCATCTTCCACGTGTTCTCCAGCGTCTCATGCCGTTTTGTCTTCGCCACTCTCAATGCTCGGCCACCTGCATTAGTCGCAGATAATTAATTAATTAATTAAATCACCATTCTAGCCTTCTTAATTACGCAATTTAGATATTTTAGTTTTTTATCATATAAAAAAACGACTATTTTGAACTTTTTCAGTGGCGCGTCAAGTAGACGCCATTTTTTAACGGACTTCTTCTTTTATTTTATTATTAAAAAAAGTTTAAACGACATCGTTTCAGTTCGAAATGTGATAGAACATGGACACGTGGATAAAAGAACTGAAACGCCGCCGCAGAGGATCCGTCGAGTCGACCAAAAAGCTTTTCTGAGTTTTTTGAATTTCGAGACTTTAGATATAGACAAAATCTAACCGAGTAACCGTTAACATTTTTTTAAAATAAAATATTATATTGTAAAAAAGATTCGATAGAAAAATGCTGAATATACCTTCAAGGTTGGCTTTAACAGGTTTCCGGTGACCGAACCTAGAAGAAGCCGGGGGTTTCTCCGGCGGGAACAGAACATCCGATTGAATCTCCGAAGAATCCGTTCTCCTTGGAGGAATCCACTCCGATTTGGAGATGGCAAACTCGTCACCTCCACCATCTCTATCATCTTCAACCGCTACATTGCTCTCCTCCTCGAAAACCCTCGTTTCAACATCTTCTCCTCTCTGCTTTTGCTCGTACATGAAAGCACTCGGTTCTACTACACCGAAATCCAAGCCACTCTTCATCTCGTACTCCAACGCTGGCCGTTGATCCATCGAGATCTTCGATCGCAGCTGCATCTGCATCTGCTCCGTCTGTTCTTTCTCGCTGTTGTTTTGATGAAACAGCGACGATGCTGCAATTGTGAGAATGATTCCATTGATGATGACGTAAAGATACGGGGGCTTGAGCCAAGAACGAAACGTGCTCCACAATAACGGAGCTTGAGAAACAGAGAATTCCAAAACCAATGGAACAGAGACTTTAAGTCCCCAAGCTATACCCAATACACCAGTAGAAATAAACAGTACCTTTAACGACAACATCCAAGTGCCTGCCGACGCCATTTTTACAGGTAAAAAAAGAAAAAAAAAAAAAAAACCTTGGTTTGGTTTTTTGTTCTGTTTTTTTAAGGTTAGGGGGGAGAGGACAGGGAGTGAGGAGTGAGATGAATGAAAATATATAGGGAGGGACAGTGGGGACACAGTTTATGATTGAATCTTGGCCCTTAGATATAAGAGGAAATGTACATGGACGGCATAGATTCGTTTTCCTGAATATGAGTGGTGGGGCCATGAGTAATAAGAATTAGTTGGATTACTTTTTTTTCTCATTAAAATTAATGAAATTGTTAAAAGATAAGGTGAAGGTTAAAATGAAGCTTTCTTTGTTTCTGTTTAAGTGGACACGAAAACAAGTGACCTTCCGGAACTTTACCATCATAATTATGTTTTCTGACAATTAAGTTATCTTCTCAATCAGTCATATCATCACTCTTTTTTTTTTTTTTTTTTTTTAAAATTTAAAAATTAAACATCTTTTTGCAATTCTACCGTCCCAAATAGGGAGGATAATTTAAAATGAAAATTCGAATATTTATGATTATTTTATTTATTTTTAATAGATTTGAATAAAATTTAAATTGAAATATTATAATTATTATTTATAACGGATGCTGACACAAATTTTGGATATCCGAATTTGAAATTTTTTATTTGTAAAACACATATTTTATTTTATATTTTTATTTTTAAAAAAATCAATTTATTGAATTAAAATTTTTAACGGATTCGGATGTCCGACAAATAATGTTATTTAATTTGGATTCAGATAATAATATGTGGATTAAATGAAAATAATTTATAAATTCAAATTTTAAAATAATTTTACAAATTCAAATAATATAAAAAATTATAAATATATGACTTGTTATCATTTCTTGTCCCAAAGCATTTGGCTAGCAAATGTGTGTCATAGGAGAATATTTTTACCGTGTCACCTCCAATCAATTGCTTACCTTTTTTTATTTTTAAAAATTTTTTAATTAAGTATTTAAAATAATAACTAAATTTATATAATGAATATATAACACAAATTTTTCATTAAATATATGATCCGTTTTAATATAAAATAATATTTTTTAGTAAATAAATTTTTTAAATTTAAAAATGTTAATTAAAATAAATATTACAAAAATAGAAAAAATAATTAGATATTATTTTAGTATGTTTAAATTTGTATAAATATATTATTATTAATTATATACAAATTTTAATTTAATATTTTTTTATTTATATTTCACCTCATTATTACTATTTTTATATCCAAACACAGATCTCACCATTAATTTTAATCTCATCGTTACAATAATTAATTTAGCTATCATCGCTATTTTCAATTTCACCAGAATTAATCTCATCATCCATCCAAACGAAATCTGATAGTAATAATATCGTATTAGATGTATTAATTAATAATTTTATTCATTATTTTCAATGCATTATATGAAAATATTATTATATATAATAATTCTAAAGAGTATCTTTAAGACATTCTCTAACAAAATCATATATATATATATATATTCTCAATCAATTTCAAATAAAATAATTTTACCATTACTATTTTTTCTAATCATTCGTTAGGTAAGTTTTAGGTAAAAGGATTTATCACATATATATCTTAAACTTTAAATTTTATTATAGTATTAAACAAAATTTTTGGAGAATGGAATATTTTTAGTTTTTTTTTTTTTTCTGATAATGGAATATTTTTAGTTTGGAGTGGTTGGCTGGTGATAGACCTATTCGTCCACGTTCGTATTGAGTCGAATTTGAATAAATTTTTTTTTAATTCGAATTGATTCGACAAATTCAAATTATTGTTCATCAATAAAAAAATAATTTTTATTTTTATTTTTATTTAAATTTAATATTATTTTTAATAATGATATGAATTTTCAAATTAATCCAAATAATGTTTAAGGGATGAGGGTGGAATTATTTGGTAGTATTAATTACTAAAAGAGTGTAGGGCAACAAAAGTAATAATAGAGGCAGAGGTTTCAAGAATTTAATATACTTTAATTAGTGACTAATCTTTATAAAGAATGTAAAGAGAAGTGCGTGCTATTTTCAGGAATTGGCAGACTATAATATGGCAGTAGGAAATTTTTAGAATTATTTAAATGGAAATCCAATAGAAGTATATATTTTCCAACGGTCATATTATTGACCGTTACTCACGCAAGTTGTAGCAATATCCTGAAGCGCCGATCCAGTGGGTGCGGAGGGGTTAGCCCTTTGGCCTTTGGGCATGTGCCTTACAGCTTGGTGGGTGCACCACTGACAGACCAACCCTTCTCTTCTGTACGACTTATATAACTGATGATTTTATGTAAAAGCATTGGTTCCTTTTTAAGAAAGATTTGGACAAGAATTTATAGAAAGTAATTGAACAGTGTGGCTAGCTAAGTAGCTAGCTGGCTATGTCCTACCAAATTAATTTCCAGTTATTGTTAAAGATTTGGCTTTAAAGGTTATATGAGCTGTCTTACTGACCCTAATCGTAATAACCATCATGCATGCTTTTCTCTTCTTTTTTCTCTCCCCGGCTTTTTTTATATTTAAAATAAAAGAGATGAACTTAAAAATAAAATAAAAATTACATATGGCGAAATTCAAACCATTTTTCTTTTTTAATCAGGATTTTTTTGAGCATTTTAACATCTGTGTTAAGCTTAAATCACATGTTCATTTGCATTTTCTTGGATTTGTATGCAAATGTTATCACCAAACATGTTTAATTTTATTTATTTTTGCGTGCTCAATATAAAAGCTATGATGAATGTATATAATTAGCAAACCACAAAGGGAATAAATGTTAAATTCTTTATTTCAATAACCAAAATTTAATCATAAATATAAAAAGAAAAAGAAAAGAAAGGGAAGGGAAGTATTTATAATTTTTCTTTCCAATTTCTCTCTTTATTATTTCTTCCTTCACTTAGACTTCATAAGTTATAAATTACTTTTAATTTTTCAATTACTTTAATTTAAATGAAAAGCATTTAAAAAGTTAAATAGACCTAAGAAATGAACCAGTTGTGTTTGGAATACATTTATGAGAGAGAGAAAAAAATGCCTATATATATATATAGTCCATACATAGTTTGGATAAAAGCTTCAAACTGGCTTTAATTACTTGTGATTAATTAGGATCAAAGGAATTGAGGTTGCAATGATGCTTTTGAGGAAAATAACAATAAAAGAATTATCTCATTCATCTTCATCATTACTAAAATTTTTAAATTTCACAAACAAAATTAATAGAATAACACATATCCCTTGAATTATATTACAAAATTAAACA
Source organism: Fremontodendron californicum (assembly GCA_030761205.1). Lineage (NCBI taxonomy): Eukaryota > Viridiplantae > Streptophyta > Magnoliopsida > Malvales > Malvaceae > Fremontodendron > Fremontodendron californicum. The sequence goes on from JAULJL010000027.1 coordinate 1,471,250, forward strand.
TATGATTATATTGTAACCGGCTTATAAAATTAAATTTTTTTACGACCAATCTATAAAAAACGAACTCATAATAATAACAATGCAAGTTCGTGAGTCTCGCATCTTAGGGGATAAGATAGAGACATGACCTAAGTATATAACTCAAGTATTTGGAAAATAGTCAATAAATTATATTATTTCCCACTAACTCGAAACATCATTTTTTCCCTTGCATTATATATTTATGAATCCCACCATTAAATGCAGTTTTTTTTTTTTCCTTTTCTTTTCAGCAAAAAAAAAAAAAAGACGGTTATATCATAAATCATAATAAAGACTTGTAGTTAGGACTTGGCCCATATTTATGGGCGAAGAAAAGAACAATTTTTAATATATGCTAAAAAAACTATATATTAAGGCAGCATGAGACCCCATCATGGAGAATTTATATGTTTATGATCAGTAATAGCAATAAGAAACTTAGAATAGAGACATAGTTGGTTGAGCAGAAAATTCTGTAATTGCATGTGTATATATTATAAAGACCTCATAACAACATTTTAATAAGTTTTCAATTCTTTAATTATTTCATTTTCATGACGTTTTATCCATAATTTTCGTTTCTTGGCTATAAGACGTCTGTTTGCAAAATTCATGAATATATTATCAATGGCATATATATTATGGGTTTATATTTGACACACTGACAGTGTATATATTTGTACACTCTCAGTGAATCAAATGATACCATGCATCTATTAAAATATTCTAAAAATAAATACAAATAATTTTATTTTTAATGAGGTAGTATCATCTGATCCACTGACAGTATATAGATATATACACTGTCAGTGTATCAAATATAAATCCATATATTATTATGATTTTTATCAATTTAAAATTATTTAGGATTTATTTTTCTTTAAAATAATTATACAACCAATATATATCATTAGTTTAAGAATATTTGCTAAATGATGTGACCCTTAATGATCTAGGTGTAACAAGTTTTATTGGTCGATCCTATTGAAAATCAACCAAAAAATAGTCATATTCTTGTTATTAATAATAGTTTGTTACGTTGATAAAGTGTTTTTACTCTTAATTTTAATTAAATTTGATAATTTATGTATATTAAATATGTCAAAACTTTAAATAAAAATACATACGGTACGTATATTAAACATATCGTGTTAATCGTATTAATTATATTTCAACGTCTTGTGTGGTGTTTATTATACCATTATCGTGTCTATTAAACATGTCGTATTTTCATATATTATTTATAATTATCATGTCTAATTTCAATAATCATAATTTAATTATGTTGAATTCTTTCGATGATCAAATTCAATTTTTAAAAATCTCAAATATCTAAATAATTGAGACGATATTGCATGTGCCGACATCTAGTAGTCTTTCATGCAAATACTATATACTATGGCTAGTTGTTAAAAAGATATTCTTTAAAGTAATTTTTTCTCCCAAATGTAATGAAGCTAGCTTTGTTGAGAGACCCTTTTGGCCGTGTCTTGTGCCATCCGTTTGCATGCAATTTGCGGTTTAGGGATAAGAGATAGAAACTTACTGATTAAGACATTCAAAAGTAACCATTGGTCTTTTTAGCTGTAAATTATGTGTTCTTTCTAGATTAATGCTGTGGTAAGATTTGAAATTTAAGCTCAGAATGAAGGCTGAACAACGATTGCTTTCGGCTAAAACGCGTGTCGGAGAAGGGGACAAATTGTCGGTCCATTTATCTTCCAAATGTTTTAGGATTAAGACTGCAGGGGAGAAGATAAAGTTGACTCCATTAATCAAAGTCTAGACAAGAAGAAAGTGCATGGTAGTTGTATTGTATTTTTTTAATAATAATAAAAAAGAAAATCCTTTTGAAGCGAAAGCGTATGGACTATATATGGAGATTTCAATTAGAAAATTATGGATGTCACTATAGAAGGATTTTGGCCATGTATTTTTTCGGATAAACAAGTAACTCTGCACATGTGTATGCGTGTGTATTAAAATGATATTATCTCATATCGATTAAATTTTAAGTTGTATATAATTTTATATTTAAATTAGGTTTTTTCATTTATTATCAATTGATTTTAGGTTGGATGTTTAACATTGTATTAGAATATAAATTTTGTTTTGTAATTTCTTCCTTATACTCTTTGTCATGTGATAGTTACTCCTACATATGATGGTTATGTTAAAGCAATATTATCCCACATCGGTTAAGTCTTTGATTGTCTGAAATTTAATATTCAAGTTGAACGTCTTCACTTATTATCAATTAATTTCGGTTAAGTCTTTGATTATTTGTAATTTTATATTTAAGTTGAACGTCTTTACTTATTATCAATTAATTTTAAGTTAAACGTTTAACAAAATATAATGATAATAGTTTGTTTTTTCGTTTTTCTTTTAAAAAAGAAAAGGTAATCCAATTTGGGACCCTCAGAGTAAGTATTTATTATAAAAACAATACCTTAGTAATCGATTAAAATGAAATTTTGGATAAAAAAGAACAGCTGTTTCAGGGATCAAGACCCTTGGTTTTGGATAAAGCAATGTTAGATATATATTGTTGTTTTGGTATTTTAAGTTATCAAAGATTGAATCCATCATCATCGGATACTTTTATTATTTCCGCCTATGCTCTAAAAAATAAATAGAAGGCTTAAGTATAAAAAAAACCTTAAACTAAAATTAAAAAATCATCTAAGCTCCTATCATTTTATTGCATCCATTTGAACCCTCAAACATTTATTTTTATCAATTTGAACCCTCAAACATTTATTTTCACCCAATTGAACTTTCGATTAGACGAAAATTGATAATGACCTTTTTTTTTTTTTGAAAAGCATAGATTTTATTGCTTAATGAAAATGTTTCTGATAACAATGAAGCAAAACAACAGTTAAGGATTTAAGGACTATAAAATAACAGATCGTTCACCCTATTAACACCGGATTTAGCTAACTTATCTGCAGCTTCATTAGCTTCTCTCGAAATATGAACAATTGCCCAATTTTGGATGCTAGCTTTTGAAGTCTCTATTGTCCTTAGGAGGCTCCTTATTCGCCATGGAGCCTTACTCGGATTCATAATCCAGCCAACAACCATCTGACTGTCGCTTTCAATAATGAGTTTATGTGTATGTGCCCATATTGAAGCTCCAAATAACAGGAAAGCTTCTTTAACAGCCCTCAGTTCTGCCACATTTGAATCTACTATATCGATCGATTTAGAAAAAGATAGTTTTACCGAACCTTGTTCATCACGGAGAATTCCACCAATCCCCGCAGGACCAAGTTTGCCCCGCGCCGACCCATCAACGTTAAATTTAAAACACCCAGCAGGAGGCTTACTCCAAATAAGTGCAGAGCCATTTTCCTTCTTCTTCGATGTGTGAAGAAAAGTTGGTGAAATCGTAAGCTCTGAAATGCTTCCTCCCACATTAGGCCATTTTGCTTTGAACCAAAGTGCGAGTTTGAGCTTGATGGTGTCAAGTAATTGCAATACTTCAACATTTTTCCTATTGAAAACGATGTCGTTTCTGTGCAGCCAGATGGACCATATTACTGCAAAGAAAGCCATCCTCCATATTTTATTACACTGTTTCACCGGAAGTGCATGTTGCCAAGCAAGAAAAAACGACGTTGCACTCCTTGGAGAGGTCCATGCTATGCCCCATGATTGACAGCATTTAGCCCAAACGAACCAAGATACTCTGCATGTAAAGAAAAGGTGTTCTATAGTCTCTGGCATCATGTTACAAAAAGTGCAGATTACCGAACCCCTGTAGATTAGTCCTCTCTTCCTTAATTCTTCCTTAGTTGCAACACTTCCTCTCAAAACTTGCCAGCAAAAAATTTCCACTTTCGGAGGCGCGAGACCAGCCCAAATCTGTTTCCAGTACTCCCATTTTGATGAAGAACAACTCATCACAGAGTAGCAAAATGATTTTGTGGTGTAAACGCCACTGCTAGTATTCTTCCATAAAACTGAGTCCGAAGAGTTCCTGTTTATCACTTGATTAGCCAGCAGATCCATGAAAGACTCCCACTAGTGTATTTCCCAATCAAACAACCTTCTTCTAAGTTGTACCTCCCAAATCCATTGGTTGTTGTACCATTGTCCAAAATCTGCTATCTTCCCATTTTTAGAAACTGCGACAGCAAATATTCTCGAAAATTGATCTTTGAGGATCGAACCTTTAATCCATTCATCCTGCCAGAAATTGATAGAGCTACCGTCGCTTGGAAGAAAACACAGTCCTGCATATATGAAACGATGAAAGTTATTAAATGGAGACAGTGGCCGAGTGATATTTTTCCATATTGGGGACATTTTGCGATTGGAGCTGTAAGATGGGAGCATGTTCCTCGCTGAAGACTCATATTTCCCAGCTATGACAGATCTCCATAAACAATGACGCTCATTTCCAAATCTCCACACCCATCTGTTGAGAAGCGCTCTATTTTTTAGTCTTAAGTCAACTAAACCAAGCCCACCGAATTCCTTAAGGTTGCATACTGACTTCCAGTTAACCATATGAATCTTTTTCACCGACGAGGACCCACCCCATAGAAATCTTCTGACCAGTTTATCCAACGCATCTGATACAGCACGAGGAATTTGCAATATAGACATAAAGTAAATAGGGAGGCTGGATAGTACCACTTTAATCAGTGTAACTCTACCCCCGATTGAGAGGAATTTTCCTTTCCAGAATGCTAACCTCTTGTCAAATTTCTCTATGATTGGTCTCCATAGTGAAATAGTGTTCACTCCTATGCCCAGGGGAAGGCCGAGGTAATGGGAAGGTAAGCAGCTACTCATACAGCAAATATCCGAGGCCCATCGTTCGGTAACATTCTGCTCCACTCCGACTCCGAATAATCTACTCTTTTTCATGTTGACTTTAAGGCCTGATAACAGTTGAAAACATTTAAGCTCTCTTTTGACATTCCTGATCTGATCCTCTTTTGGTTCTCAAAAAATTATTGTGTCATCCGCATATTGGAGGTGTGAGACAGATACAATCCCTGAGTCGATATCAATGCCTTTGAACAGACCGATAGAGGTAGCCTTGCTCAGTAAAAGACTCAAAGTTTCAGCAACCAGATTGAACAATAAAGGAGAAAGAGGACAGCCTTGTCTCAAACCTCTATTCATTTTGAACTGTTCCGTAGGCGCTCCATTGACCAAAACTGACAACGATGCTGAGGATAGGCAAGCATGAATCCATTTCCTCCATTTTTTTCCAAAGCCCATTCTGCCCATTACGAAGTCAAGGAAGTTCCAATCCACACAATTATAAGCTTTCTCAAAATCCACCTTGAAAATCATACCTCCCACTCCGTTTATCTTCATAGAGTGTGTTATCTTATTTGCGATTAATGAACAGTCCAGGATTTGACGTCCAGGGATGAAAGCAAACTGGTTTTCCCCAACTATTTCCCCCACTGATTACCTCAAGCGATTGGCTAGAACTTTGGCAAGGATTTTGTAAACACTTCCCACAAGGCTGATTGGACGGTAGTCATTGATGGTGGTGGATGTGTCACATTTCGGAATTAGAGTAATGAATGAAGCATTTATACAATCATCAATACAACCAGTACTATGGAAATTGTTCATAAAATTCATGAACTCACCTTTCAAAGTGTCCCAAAAATTCTTGAAAAAATTCAGATTGAAACTGTCCGGACCCAGTGCTTTATTACCATCACAACCTTGGATGACACCCATACCTCTTCCTCCGAGAAAGGACTCTCAAGTCGAGATGAGCTTTGCTCAGTAAAAGTCTTAAAACAACAATTGAGATCTTTAAACTTTGCGACAATATTAGTATTGAACCGATTTTTAAAGTGTAACCCAATTACCTTCTTGAGCTCCAAAGGTTCTTCAAACACATTCCCATTAACCAACAATTTCCCAATATGATTCGAACGTCTCCTGGTTGTTGCAACCAGGTGGAAGAATTTGGTATTTCTATCACCCTCTTGAGCCCATTTCAGTCTCGATTTCTGAAGCCATGTTTGTTCTTCCAATCGGTACAAAGACCATAGTTCTGCCTTTTTATTCGAGATCTCTTCTCTAAACTTGCACCCCATAAGCCCCTGTTGCACTAACTGTTCTAGCCCAGCTATCTCTTTTTCAAGTTCAGCTATGCTAGAGAAGTTTGCTTTATGTTTCTTCACGGACCAGACTTTGATAGCAGGTTTGAGATTTTTTAGTTTGTACCATAAACCATACCCCGATGGCCTATTACTACCCTCTGAGTTCCATGCAGATTGGATGACCCTGTGAAAACAATTATCTTCCAGCCAGTGATTAAAAAAACGAAACGGCTTAGGACCCCAATTGACCGTCTCTTTGCTAATCAACACAGGATTATAATCTGATAAAGATCTAGGCAACGCTGTTTGCTTAATAGAAGTCCAGTTTACTGCCAAAAGAGGAGATAATAGGAATCTGTCCAATCTGCAGAAAGTTGGGACAGCCCTGTTACTGGTCCAAGTATATTTTTCCCCCGATAATGGAAAATCCATGAGTTCAGCCTGATTGATGAAATTGGAGAATTGCTGCATTGGTGTGACATTGGTCACTGAGCCAAATTTCTCTTCTGGGCTTTTAACAACATTAAAGTCCCCCCAATACACCAAGGGATATCAAAGTTTTGCAACACTCCCAGAAGCTCTTCCCAGAAGTTTACTCTTTCTCCATCATCATTTGGAGCATAAACATTGACAAACCCACATCTCAAATTATTCAGTTTCAGCATACCGATCAGCAGGATAAAACGGAGAGAAATAAGTTTCAGTTCTAACGAAAAAAATCATCACGCCAGAAGGTTATGAGACCTCCAGCAGTTCCCACAGAACCCGAGAACTCTATCTCCACATGAGTCCGACCCCAAACAGCTCTAATTATTTTGGGTTCTATATCCTGTAACTTAGATTCCTGAATGAAGACCATCGCAGGCCTCCATTGCTGTACCAATTTTTGCACAGCCAAAACCTTTTCTCTTCTGCCCAAACCCCTAATATTCCATGACAAAATCTTCATAAAGAGAAAATAGACGCACCTGGTTCAAACAAAACCACGATGGAAAACTCAAGCATTTACCTCTCGATCCTCCCTTTCCAGTTGAGCAAAGGCATTGATGATCTCCTGTTTGTCTCCTTGAAAATCAATCCTCAACTTCGAGCTTACAAGCCATGTAGCCTCTGCCTCCCTCATAATTTGTGCATTCCTTGACCTGATATCACTATCCGAAACAGAGAGTTCCAGATTGTTTAGGTCCTCGCTCATCTCTTTATCAAAAATTACTCTTAGTTCTTTCCTTATTTGCCTTCTTTTCCTAACTGCGGATATAGTAGATTTTTTTGACACAGATATCTTCTTCTTAATTTGTTGTTTTCTTTTAGACACAGCCTTTTTCCTACCTCTTCTGGGACTCCTCTCAATAGCAGGGACCAAGGTGAAACTGTTTTTTGGGCTGGTATCGTGTTCAAAGGAAGGGGAGTAATGGCTGCACACAGGGCCCAAAATTCTCAGCCCACTTGACTCCGCATTTCGATGGCCCACCTCCTCAAACTCTGTTGGCCCAATGACCCCATTAACGCCACCATTAACATGGACGTCGCTATCCACTTCCCTGACACAGAAAGAATCTGCAACACAAGTAACTTGGTCTGAACATTCCAAATCTATTGGGCTGTTAAGGGACACGAGTCTGGGAAGTGACGCCAAGCCACCCACCAAATCACCGGATTGCACATTGTTCGATGGAATTAAACAAGTCTCATCAATAGCCTCATGGGAGACTGGAAATGCCTGACACTGAAGAGTCATATTCCTGTTATGGCCTTTTGGAATCGGATCACCGCCCCTGCACCTGGCGACGTCTTCCTTGCCGTGAAACGAAACTGGCGATTTGGATGTAGACTTTGATGGAGTTGAGACTTCATGAACCCTCGTATTAACATCTACATCAGAAGCATCCTCAATGGATATTAATATTCTGAAAATACTATCTCTCACATTGACTGAAACAGAGGATGGAACATTCATTTTGCTTTCACCTTTAAACAAGTTTTATTCAATCAATGGCTCAATTGGATGAAAATAAATATTTGAGGGTTTACTTGATTGCAATAAAATGATAAGAGATTGGATGATTATTTAGTTTTAGTTCAAGAGTTTTTTTATATTTAAAGCCTAAATAGAACTATGGTGGCTTGGTGCTTTCAATTTTCAAGTGAATCTTCGTTCTAAGATATGCTTTGGTTATTCGTTCGTTAACCTGGAAAGAAGACATCAATTTCCTCCCTTTTTTTCTTTCCTAGATTTCCAAGTAATTACTACGTACTGCTCTTTCTAATTCCCTGATATCTAACAACTTGGTTGCTTGTATGGCAAATTTCATGGCATATTCCTGAATGGTTGACTAGCCAATTGTTATTTGATTAAAGTATCTAGAAAATTGGTACTAAAGAGAATTTTTTTCCCAGCTAAATGGGTACTTTGGAACATATTCTTTTGGCTCTGTATATCTTCCTCAGCCATCCAAAGCAATACTATATTTATTACTTAGAGCAAAATTATTTTCGTTGCTTGATTATCATTGGTTTAAAGAGCATAAGGAGTTTGTGGCATGACCGTGAAGGTTTATGCAGATTAATTAGTCTGTCTTTGTTCACCTTGAAGTTGCGTTTGTTTAAGTTACGCTCTCTTAGAATTGCATGCTATTATTGTTTTACTTCTGCTATTTTTCGAACTAATAGCTCTAATCCTTAACTCATAAGAAATGAAAGAAAAATGCTAGTGAGATGTTGCTCTTTCTTTGCTTATGGTTGGAAAAGAGAAAATAACCAATTAACTATACATTAAAAGAAAATTAAGGTATAACACTATTTCATTTTTTTTTATGGATATTGCCTTCAAACAAACTTCATCTCTAAGCCATAGCATCAGCAAATTGAAAATGAAAAACACAAAAGTAAGCATATTATATTGTCTACATTTGGGTTGGCAAGAAATAATATATATATTATGGATAATATTGCAGAATATGTCCCACAAAGACCACCATTAATATCCGAAGTTAATGTCTGTCATTTGGGCTAACAACCATTCTGTCCTGATTGCTTGAGGAGTTGTTCCATCTTAGCTTGTTTGTTTGGTCGATCGAAAAAGTGCAATGAATTACACTGAAAAAGAAAAGCAGATAAAAAATCGAAAGGGTTGTGGGACAGTATACAGTATATACTTGAGATAGAGACGGTTTGGCTGAGTCCCGGATGGAAGAAATTAAGAAACATCCTGGAAATTACATCTCCAAACGGTAATTAAATCGGGAAACCGTTTTAACAGTTGAAATTGTGGACGGTGGTGGGAGTAGATAAGTCAACAAATTGGGACAATCCTGATTGGTTTGGTTCAAGACTTTCAAGTGTAGTGACAGTTTTGAACTTAACCGTAGGATGTTTCTTTAATGGTAATTAAAAGTTTTAGGATGACGACCTTGTTATGGATGGTCAAGAACAAGAAATATGGAGATGGGAATGGAAGAAAAAGATGAGGGCACTTTTTCAAGTCTATAGTCCAAGTCCATAAGTAACCGATCTGGCGCCGTCCTTTTGTTGGATGGCTGACAGATTTCATTCCTTCATTGGAACATGTCCTAGGTTGTTTGTTTTGTTTTTTAATCTGATTCTTACTATATATATATATGTGGATCAGTTGTTCTTAATTGTGATTTTTAATTGAAATAAAAAGCTTAGAATTCAGCTTTGCTTTTGTGTCAAATAAAGCACAAGATTGGTAGCTACGTGCCTGTTTATCTCGTAAATGGATTAGGAGTTGAAAAAAGAAAAAAAGAAAAACATTTTAGGTCTTTCAAACTGTAAGGGATTTGATATTTAACTATCAAATAAAAAAATAGGACGGGTTTTAATTGATTTCTCCTAAAGCTAGTCAAAGTCAAGGCAAAACATAGCTTAATTGCTAACAAGTAATTATGTAATATAAATATAAAGGAAATCATAAGTTTCGACACCTGTTTTTTAACTTTAGTTTTATACTAATACTAAACTACTAATTTATATATGTATATTTAAGTATCTAAGAAAATTAGATATGAAAACTCGTTCATATATACGTATACACTTAACACGTACAAACACACATTATAATTAGATTGCATGAATATCATGTTTCGTATTTTTTTTATGTTAGTCGTGTAAATATAAACACAATATAAATTATTAAGTGTTAAAATCATAAATACAAATACAATACATATGTTAAATATATCGTGTTAATTGCGTTTAAACATGTCACATCATATTTATTAATTCTATCGTATTCATATCGTATTTTTATATCGAATCCAAAATTATTAGATCTAGATCTCATTATGATCTCTTTTCGACAATTTGAGTTATGGAGTGATTTGAATCCTACACATTTAAAATTGGAATTAAAGAAAAAAAATTTAAAAAAAATGAAACTTTGATCACCAATTTCTTGACTATGGAAGGGCTCAAAGGGGCATATGGCGCCATGTTTGTTGGTCAAGATTCCATAAGTCAACCCGAAAAGGATATTATGGAACTTAAGTTTGTGAGATGCTTAGCTTAGGGTGTGCATACACTTGTAAAATTATTAATTAACTAGATTAGACCCCCGCGCGATGCCGCGGAAATCAAATGTTAAATATACGATCACAACATTTTTAAAAACAAAAATTAATAATTAAACAAAAAAATTAATATTTTTTAAAATAGCAAAAGAGAACTGTCATAACAATTTAAAGTTATAAAAATTTATAAAGTTAGCTTAATAGATAAATCTAAGGGAAACAAATTTGATCCTAAATTGAATCACAATGACAAACTATAAATATAAAATGAATTGAGACACGACACGAACACAACATAGAAAAAATAATTAAAACACAACACGAAAAATTCAATAAGAATACACGAACATGTAAAAATATACATAAAATAAATTATTAACGTGTAAAAATTTATAGTACTTTATATATATTATTAACGTGTAAAATCTTATAATACTTTGAAGGGGAAAAAAATACGAACACGTCAAGAACACACAAATTTTTCTCTAAATCGAATCACTACGACAAATCATGCAAAATATGTCATGAATTGAGATACAACACGAACACACAATTTTTTCTCTAAATTGAATCACAATGAAAAACTATGTAAAATATTAAATGAATTGAAACACGACACGAACATAACATAGGAAAAGAAAAGTAAAACACAACACGGAAAATAACATAAACACAAACACAAAAATGAAAAATAATTAAAACACAACACAAAAAATAACATGAACACGACACGAATATACGAACGTCTAAAAATATACATAAAACGAATTATTAACGTATAAAAATTTATAATACTTTGAAAAAAAACGAACACGAACACTTCACAAACACAAAATAAGAAAAATAACACAACACAAAAAATAACACAAACACGATACGAATGCATTAACGTTTAAAATATATATAAAACGAATTATCAACGTGTAAAAATTTATATAAATATTTAAACACAAAAAATAACACGAATACACAAATTTTTTTTCGCTTTTTTTTTCCTTCCATTTTTTTCTCTACACTAAAACAAAGTGGGGTATTTATATAAATATATAATATTTTAAACACAAAAAATAATACGAATACATAAATATTTTTTTGCTTTTTTTTCCTACCATTTTTTTTCTCTACACTAAAACAAAGTGGGGTCCACAAAATGGGGTCCACAAAAAAAACAACTAAAATAAAATGGGGTCCAAAAAAAAAACCAAGGTGTCGACGTGGCCACCTTCTCCTTGCTGCAAAAACAGCAAAATTTATATATTGGATTTTGCATGAAAACAGGTAAACCATCTTTTTCAATCAGTTAACCAAACTAATAAACTTGAATGTCAATTGTAGCTCCTAAACTCAGCAAAATATTTGATATTGCGCCATTTAGATCATAACTTGTCATCCTGCTATTTTATTTTAGATAATGCTGCACGAAATCTAAATTTAGAACTTACATTTGGACTCAAACTAAATGAAAAAGCATCTGGTTGGTTGCTTGCTTGCATCTTAATTTGATGATCATCTAATTAATCTATTGAAAAATCTAATATAAATATATACAAAAGTCTTGATTTAGAGGGAGGGAAGAGATAAAAGAGAAGAGAAATGTCAGGGTCACCATCTGGTTACTTCAGCAACAATGGAAAGATAAGAAGAATCAAAGTTTATTACATTATTACATCAGCACACTTCTTATAAGAATGAATTATTATGAAATTGAAATCAGTATCCAATAAATCTAAATGATTAAATCATTTTCAACATGAGGAAAAGGGCATACAGAAAAAATATATATATATATATTTTTTTTTTGAGAATATATACTCCCCTTTGATTATGTGTAATGCAAAGAATTCAACAACGACTCTGCCAATGAGTTACCGCTTTGTAAACATCCCTTGTGTTAATGACGAGAAATCATAATCTTTTCCCCACTGAGGTGGAGTCACTCTAGGAACTGGAGATGCTGAGATAGGCTTACCTCCAATGCTTTTCATGTTGATGTTTGATGGAACTACTGGCCCTGGTGTGTACAAGCTGCAAGTGCAACCAAATTAGTCATAAGTGCTTCAAAATGGGGCATATGACAAGTTGGATCACATGGAAAGTGATTACTTGTTAATCAAACAAGAAATGCATTTGAACAAAGTGCTTGTGAAACTTAGTCCTCGTGTACCCGCATGCTTCAACACCTCCGTCTAGTGTTTACGTCCGTGTCTACTTGTATGAAGACAAACAGATAACTGATTTCACATAGAACTCTTCATACTAGGATCGATGAAGGTACGAAACAGTGCACTGAAATGTCACTGGTAATCAAATCATCTATACCAGGGACAGTTTCCCAATGAACCCTCATTTCCAGTGCTTATACCAAATTTAAAGAACAGCATATTCAGTGTGATGTGATGTGCTGTGATCCAACCTTGATAAACTACGAATCTGGTGATTGGACTTTAGTTTCTTTTTTACTAGAAGGACCAGTTTGCTTTTAGATTCCTACAATTCTTATAAACTAAAGCCAATAAAACTGATCAATTACATAAAAGTTAGAAATAAGCAAACTTTTAGATGGTCAAGCTGAAATAATTTGCATATGCACCTGGAAGTTGGAAAATTAACTGAGTTTCCTGCTGGGTGCATCTGTTGGTTGCTTCCCATCTAGTACAGGAAGACAATAACATGATGAGATAGGATTAGAGATGAAGCTACAATCCGGAAAAAGAACAATGGTGGAAGCATGTTGCAAGCAAACCTGCATATGTTTCTGTAGACTAACGACTGGCATCACCATTCCAGGAACTTGATGGCCAACGCTTCCAAAATTCGGAGCAGGAAAGTGCATGCCATTATAGCTGAATTGATGTGCATTGATAGGAAAGGCTAGGGATCCACCATTAGGCTTCGCAGCAGTACTCATGATGGACTGTTGTTTGGGAGGCATAGCAAGTTGTTCTTGATGGATAGAAAATGGAGACGCCATACTTGACTGCAAAATGTTCACAACTAAATGGTAAAAACATAATTTTAAACTTCATGTTTCATATCAAAGACAAAACAATTTAAATTTAAAACAGTAAATCTCTACTTTCAAACTTCCTTGAATGGGGCAGTGACTTGGCATGGTACTCAACTATAAATTCCATGGTGACTGATTTAACTACAATGCTCAAGATGATGAAGATCCCAAGCCGAATATTGAATACTTGTGAGAATAAATAATCAAATGAGGCTATTCTGTCATGAAAGCACCAGTCAATATTCAATATACAGTTTCAAATTTCAACCAAGAGACACCTTACCTTCTCAAAGAGGTTTATAATATCATGTTTAGCATCTTCCTGTGGATTCTCTGAAAACTTTTGTTTCACTGTTGCTGAATCTCTATATAGATCCTCAACTCCATTTTTAAGGTGCACCTTCTTTTGATTAAAGTTTAATGAATCACTTGCCTCCCCGGAGGACTTTGCTCCAGTAGCTGCAAGTGATAGGCTGAAGGTTAAAGAACTATATTTAACAACTCTCAGCAAGAAACTATAAGTGATAAGCTCAAGATGGCAGGAAACATACATGGCAAACCAGCCCAAGAATTATCATGAGCAGAAGTGTTGGAGTCATTTTCTCTAGAATCCCCCATGGAGAGCAAATTGAAAAGTTCAGTAGCGTAATCGATTTTGGGTGATGCTACTGGTGCAGTAGTATTAACATCTTGCTTTATTGATTCAGCCTTTGAGACTGATGGAGTACTAGTAACCTCCTGCTTTACAGATTCAGCCATTGATGCTGATGGTTCAGAATTCTGTAGAGGTTCTTGTGGTCTTGTATCAGGTGTAACCTGTAGATAATGTACACTTATTCATTTCTATGTCACATACATGTAATCAAGAAAAATACTACTTTAAAATGTTCATGACTTTGGGTATAAATTTGGAATTTGTTTTCTTTCATGTTTTCTAGCACCTCCAAGCATTTCGACATTTCACAAGAGATCCTACCGTGTTATTTATGTTATTTATCTTGATCTAAGCAACAAAAGGTTTCATATTGTGTGAGTTTTTCACTTCCCATCTAAGCAACATAATCTTATAAACAAAAATTATAACTTGCATCAACATTGAATCAAAATATTATTGCCTTTAATATTCAACATTTCAATGCACACTAAAAGAAAAATAAGGGAAACCATACAGGTTCTTCCATTTGCAAAATATGCGTGGCTATTTCAGACAAAGAGAGAGGTGGAATGAGTATGCTCTGTTTGATAGGCAGCAAAGTTAACTATAGAAAGAATTCTTACTGTAAAAAGGAAATGCATTTACTGACAATCAGTGTATTACACCAAACAAAGACTGTTCTTACTTCTTACCTTCTGAGGAACATTTATATGCACTTGCGAGCAACTTTTAGGAGTAGTAATGCCGTTATTTGTAACAGGTGGGTGAATAAATTTCTTCTCCTTAGAAACAGGATTTACATTATTCATGTTCTTATACCCACCACTTTTGGCTCCTAGTCTATTAAGAGCTTCTTTCTCTTCATTTACACTTGAAGGTGATTTTGCCTTTCGACCTCTGGGAATCCATCTCTTTTCTTCATACCTAATGAAGAAAAAAAGCATCCTTAAGCAAAATTTTAGGTAGTAAAACTACTTATGACAAAGCAATAGAAAAAAATCAAGCATAAAATTAAAAGTCTTAGATGGGTAGTTTTTATGAAGTTGTACTTGGCACGAATGAAATTCTCAATTCTAACTCTGTCATAGTTGGGAGGCAACTCTGCTTCCCAGTAATTATTTGATTTCTCATTCCCCATGGCTGCAAGAAAAAAGAAAACAGGATCACTATCATCACCTGAATTTGATTTGGGATGGTAATCAAAGAAATAACTGTGGGCCTTACATCGAATAAAAGAAACCTGTTCTGGAAGCCATGTATCTAAAGTGGCAGATCTCACCTGAAAAGAGATCAAATAGAGTCTCCATAAACATGATAACAAGAAAATTAAACTATAATTGCAAAAAATGAATCATCGAAACTGTTGTCAGGAGTCCGGGGAAAAGAGAAGCAAACTTTATAATGAAACAACATAAACAAAACCTTTGATATGTGTACTCCAAGACTTCTGTGAATCCCTGAACATTGCATGCAAATGAATATTCCTAGATTGACACTAGCCCATCGTGGCCCCCTGCATAGCAGACAAGCCATTATAAAATCAGCAGTCCAAGTCATTTACAGTAACTCAGGTATCTGGTTTAAAATTTCTATCTTGTTCCTAATCTTACTATACAAAGACACAGTAAAGCATTACTAAGAGCTACATTGTTACCAGATACCTACTTGCTTTTGCAGTCTGCACATTCTCTATTTTCAGGTAACTTAAGAAGGCCATCCAATATCTGCAGAAGATGGCACCAGATAGGCCAAATTCATATTAGTTGAATGTAAGAAAAGCAAGTTATAACTATATTTCTAACCGAGACAATGTTACTACTCTGGACACAAACACATGCTTGCACACGAAGGGAGGAGAAACTATATGTTTAGAAAATTAATTGGCATTTGAGGTACAGTATTATATGGCAAACAACTTGAATCACAGAAAAACAACACTAATGGACGAGAAAAATTCGACATGGTTGTCTTGTCTTGCATACTCCTTAATTCAAATAATTGTTAATAATTCGACAACAAGTGGCCTAAGACATTCAAACGAACTGGAACATGTTAAAAAGGGAAATATTGCAACATCAAGGAGTAAAAGACCCCATGTTGGCAGCACCAGCTTCCGGACGAGCTATAGCCAAATGTATGGTTGTTTGTGGGCCTTCAATTCAGACACCCTGGGATTACCAAACATAATTGACAGCTAAAATATAAAGAGCAGTGTGCAACTCGCTTTATTTGAAAACTGGAAATCACATAAGACAAATACTTTAAAACGATTTCAAATTGGCAAATTAAGCTCACGATTAATTAAACAAACACACATAAGGAAGCCCAAATTGGTAGATAACACAATTTTAATCCAGGACAAAAGTCATTCCAAAATTAGAGAAAGTTCAAACAGTTCAAAACAACAATGAAATCAGATTGTTCACTATGGCCTTGCTTTAGAGAGTTCATCAATATATGGGTATTAAAAAAAACTTGCAACCATATAATTAGAACTAAATTGTTTATTTTCATTAAACATATCAAAATTCAGACTTTACCAATAAGAAAGAAAAAAAAAAAATAGAGTCTTCAGCAAAAGAAAACACTAAAGCTTAAATAGGTAATAAACAAAGATATTAAAGAATGAAAATACAAAGAGAAAACCTTTGTGTGTTTAGCGTTAAGTTCTTTAGAAACGTTAGCCTTCTCATTCATGATGCTTGCAAGTTGCAAACTATCTCTCCCTTTGCTCCAAAGCTCTCTCTTTAATTTTCTTTTCTCAGCAAAAAGCTTTTATTTTTTTGTCTGACAAATCTTCACTCGAATTAGAGAAAACCCGAAATGAGAAAGAAAGAAAGAAAGAAAGAAAGAAAGAAAGAAAGAGGCGAGAATCAGAAGGGAAATGAGAAATGGCAAAGTGGGTATCTTTCTTATGTTTGTGCTTAGACTTTGTTGAGTTGTTCTCTTTGGTTGGAGGCTAGCGTGTACGCACTCGTCAAAATGGGGCTCCCTCTTTTGGTGGCCTTGTTATTCTAAAACCGTTAAAGGTCAAGAAAATAAAGTAATAATAAATTAAAGATTTTGTTAACCTAAGAACATTTATTAAAATTAATTAAATTATTATTTATAACAATATTTGATAATTAATTTGATAATTTTTTAATATATTAAATATTATAATTGACTTAATATGATAATTTTAAAAAATATCAAAAAATACTCTTTAATAAAATTCATAAATTAATATTTTGAATTACTCGAGTTCAAGATTCGTTGAAGTCAAAATTGAAATCTGATAAGCAATTTGATGGTTAAAATACTTAAATAGTTTTTGTACTATAATCAAAAGTGTATTTTAGTTCTTGTACTATAAAAGTGAGTAATTTAATCTTTATACGTTTAAAATTGGTGCAAATAAGTAAAATTGGTAAAAGTGTTAATGAAAAACCGTCTAAATGCTGACATGGACATGTGAAATTAAATGAAAAGATTACTTGAAAAAAATATATATGACGTGTCAAATTTTTAAACTCAAGTGGAATTAAAAAAAACATAATTTTTTTTACCCAAATCCGTCCTTTACCCATAAAAACATGTTATCATTTTGTTTTGAAGTTATATATTCTGTCAGTTTCTAAATTCTGCCTGAGCAAAAAAAAATTGACACATCATCATTTTTTTCTTTAATTCATCTATTATGTCAATTTCACATGTCTACATCAGTATTTAAACGGTTTTCCATTAATACTGTTATCAATTTTACTTCTTTGACCAATTTTAAACGTATAATGATTAAATTACTCACTTTTATAGGACAGGTTCTAAAATTCACTTTTAATTATAGTACAATAACTAACTAGATACTTTAACCGCAATCTGATTAATGAATAAGTTTAATAAGAATGGAATTACACCAAATGCTGACCTGAGCCAACTCCGATGCCTACACTATCCTTATCTTATAGGTCAAAGAAAATTTGAGTTGTTTTCGATTTGAATAATCTCGAGTTCATATCATTTCAAGTTTGAGTCATCCCAAGTTCGATCATTTCAAGTTTGACATTCGGGTTCGGTCATTGGGTTCGGATTGTTTCCAGATTCAAATTATTTTTAAAGTTGAATCAAATTAATTTCAAGTCATTTTAGATTGATTTTCGGACAATTCAAATTTGGATCCGGATTAATTAAAATTTGAGTTGGATGGATTAAATCTGATTCGAATTCAAAAGAATCGAACAAAATTTTCAGATTCGAATCAATTCTGAAATTTTGAGAAGAAAAAAAACGTTCAAGTGTCCTCGGTGGATATATACAGCGTGTTTTATCAGCAAAACTCTAACCGATCTTGTTGTGGCATTAGAAATCATTTTCAGCTAATTAGTAATCTTAATTTCATTAAATTTGTTTAAAACTTATATTTCTATTTTGCGAAATATCATTTGACAAGATGATGAGATCTATATCTCTTATAGCATAAAAAGAATATTTTTTTATTGATTAAATAGTAATTTAGACCGGATCGGATTTAAAATATCATATCTCGAGTCTAGGCCTTGGACAGATCTACTATTTTATAAAATAGAGTAGATGCATTTCTAAGCTTATATTCTAAATATTTTCTTCCAATTACAACTTGGGCATCCCAAATATCATTCATTTTTCTTGCCTAGCTTCATCTTAGTTTCAGTTTCTCCACTATATGGTGCAACATGGTATGCGTACTGCTGGAGAACAGAGAAAAACACCATCTCTAGACACACCAATGTGTTTTGAAGAGCTTCCTCAATGTGCTCTACATCCAACCAGAAATGATGAGATCGAATAATGCCAATCGCAACGAGTATGTCAAGTACCACTCCCTGCATGTGGGTCAATTGATGCCATTAACGAAATCAGGATAATCACAGTAAAATAAAGTTTAACAAACAAATCATTGACAAAGCAAGGACAAGAAAACATAAAGCTGGTAGCTATGTTATCCAAGCTCAGAGTGAGTGGAGATACGGGTATGTGTCCGACACGGGTATGCTTAATTTTTAAGTTTTTTCATATATTTGAAGGTCATACCACATATCCATATCCGAATATGTGTCGGACACGAGTACTTCTGGATAACATAGGCTGATAGTATTGGGAAGGAAGGAAGAAAGTTGCAACACAAGGCACTGTTAAGACTTTGACAACACACAGCTTGGTTTCTAAATCTAATACAACAAATCAGTCAAAAACTCTGCATTAGTTACGAATAATTGAAGAATTTATAGTGCTCAAATAAGAAAGTTCAACTCTGAAACATTAATCCTGTAAACTTCTTAGTAGTTAGAACTTAGAAGGAAGAAAAGGAAATTTCCAGCCAAATGAAGAGTGAAGATAATTCAACAGGTGCTATATGGTTTGCTAAGTTCGAATAGCCATCACATATGCTATGATTTACTATTCTTTAATGAGTTCCAATCTGATTAAGTACATGATGCATTTGATTATATGTTGAATCACCTAGATTAAGCCCAATTACAAAATATCTTGGAATATGTTCCTTGAAGAGGGCACAAAGTTTTTCTGCTTACATATTCTGAAAGCTGAGTATTTGCTACCTATCTTCAGAAGAGTTAAAAGCCTAGGAAATAGGTTTGGCTAGTTCTACTCTGGAGCTTCACTGTTTATTTTTATGGGTTTAGACTTCAAAGAAAACAAATGTCTATCCTTTCATGCTTCTATTGTGTGTGAACTAAGTGAGCCCTCCAAAAAAACTAAAGATTCGTTGAAAAAAGGATAGAAGAAAGCAAGTTTTTACCTGCCAAAAGCAGAAGAAAACAATCCCCTTGATGCACATGAACTTTGCAAGTGGCTTGTGAGGTGCCAACTCTTTTGCAAAAACATGGTAAAAGACTACCAAAGAATATAATGCTAATGAAACAGAAATATTGAGGATGATAGTGAATGTCCAGCTCAACCAAGAAGGATAAATCCCAAGGATTTGCAGTGTTATCATCAAGATAGAACACACTGGGCGGATGACGACGAATTGCCATGTCCAGTACTTGAGAAGCTTTAGTGTTCGGTGGTTTAGCCTAACTGTTCGAGGCTGTAGTTTGAGCAACCGCAATGTATCAAGAGATTTGAGTAATAATGTAACTTGTTTTGAAGTAGCATATATAAATTTAAAATTCCATACCTGAAAAAGGGTCATTGGAAATGAATGGTGAATCTCTCTTCCTTTGATTTCATCAGGTACAATATTTTTGCTAATAGATATATTCAAGTAACTATACATCAAAGCCAAGAACTTAGCAATCACCTACAAGTACAACCAAAAACATCCAAAAGAAGCAGTGATTAATTTCAACAAACATAAATCAAACAAAGGCAAATCCAAAGATTGAGCAAAAGGGGCACTCACTAAAGCCTCGTAGCATTCCTTGATTGATTCCAAAAACATGAAGAACGCTTTGCTTCCTCGAACATCTAATAACCCCACAAAGGAGTCGACAGCATAAATAGGAGCCATAAGGATAATAATCAGTATAGCTTTCTGCTCCTTTGGGTTTTTCCAGTAAAAGAGATGTTGTGATAAAAGCTGCAATGTGAAATGCAGTGTAAGCATCACACAAAATGCAGATCCCATCAGAGTAATTTGCCCACGATTTAAATGGCTGAAGTCCATGGTTTCAGCTAAGAGATGAAAAACCCAAAGCAGGAATCTGCAAAATATGGAACTACACTGATCAGGGAAACCGAATTTTGACCAAAAAAACTCAGGGGATGAACTACCAAATCGTCAAAATTAAAGTAAATTTTAAGAGCTACCCAGTTTGCAATAACAGAAATTTAAGACAAAGATTGTTGAAAATAACCTGATCAATGAAATCTTTCAGGGATTGAGAAAATAGCAACTAAAGTCTAGAGATGCAGTAGAACTAAAGTCTGAGGTTGAACCCGCTGCTTTTGCTGATCTAATAAATATAGTAATAATAATAATAATAATAATTGCAGCTTTAGCTTTTACCTAACACTGATTGACACGTTCCCAAGGTGTTAAACACGGGATCGACTCTGATTTTCCACGTGAGGCTGGGGTCAATAGTGTGGGAGTCATTACGGAGAAGAGACAATTTTGAATCAAGGTCATTATGGAGAAGAGACAATTTTGACTTTAAGGCTCCCATAACATTGGTATACTCTCGCCATACACGTATTTATGAAAAATTTTAAGAAAAACTCTTCAAGATGATTTTCTTATAAGTTTCATTATATATATATATAATTTATAATTTATGTCATATTTATATATAAAAAAAATTATATAAATATATAATATATTTATCATATTTATATATAATTTATTATATATATATATATAATAAAATTTATTTTAAGCTCACCCTAAAAAAAAAACATCCTTATAACTCCATGTATTTATGGGTGGCAACATGCTGGACTTTACTGAATCCTGTACTCTACTTAGACAGTCTTCCTTCCCGCGTACTTTTAAGATTGAAACTAATTCTCTCTGCCTTCTCGCTCTGAACCTTGCTTTATTGCCTTGTTGAGTGAGTGCAGCAAGGAAAGAAAGCCAGCTAGCCCTTATAGTGGCAAACCCGAAGCGAGATCGGAGTCTGAATACCACGAGCGGTGAAGTGATTTTCCCAAGCCTCGAATAAAGGCCTAGCCGAAGTAGAGGTACTTATGGCAGAACGGGCCGATCAAAGAAGCATGCATTTACATTACAGGCATGAATGGAATAATCTGCTCGAATAGGACAATAAAGAAAGATATGGAATTCCCCGCTTGGGACCACCCACGGGACTTCACACCAGGAAGCACTCGACGGCTGTAATGTGAACATTTATGTATACGTAGAAAGGGGATAAAAATCGTCACTGACAGATCAATGAGCATAAAAATGTACTGTTCAAGGAGGTTAATGATGAAATTAAATATTTTTTTGGATAAGTAGAAGTTTTCCTTTACCCAAATAAGCAGCATGGCTGCTACAGATTACAATGTTTATGAACAATGTTTATGAACAAAGAAATAACTATTTGCAGCAGACGAATTAGCAGCTAGTTACAGCAAAGATTAAGTTCCAAGCCGAACACAATTCACTATTGACAGCATTCACCTTGACCTTCACCAGTCCAGATAAGCGCATGGAGACTATTTCCTTGATCTGCTCGAGTAATTGATCTCCATTTGCTTCAGTTTGGTGAAAGAGTTTGTTGTTCCTCTCTCACCAAACCAGATAAATCAGAGCATTCCATGATATGCGAAGAATAAGAGAGACCAGCGTTCCTCCTCTGAGTGTGTTGGATGCCTAAAGCAGTTCCTCAATCCAATCAGCAGCTATTATGTTAATCTTGCACAAGTCCAGTACTCCTTGCCAAACTGGTTTGGAGTAGTCACAGCTGATGAATAAGTGGTCTCTTGCCTCCTTTTCTTTTTTGCAAAGCATGCAATCTTCCTCTACATCCAGGCCCCAAGCAGAGAGCCTATCCCTGGTGGGCAATCTCTTAAGGATTGCCATCCATGTAATCATGGAATGCTTTGGGATGGCCATTTTGAACCAGAGAAGCTTGTGCCAAGTTACCTTCTCACGTTTGGGTCTGATTTCATTCCAAACAGCAGTCACTGAGTACTTGTTCCCTGAGAATGGCCAGATAATGCTCCCATGTTGATGTCTCACGATTCTTGAAGCAACCTCCCTAAGTTTCATGAGTTTCCTCCAGCTCCAACTACATCCACTTGGGATAGAGATCTGCCAAGTATCTCTACCCTTCAGCATATAGGCATTGATCCATGCGATCCATAGTGAACCTGCATTTGCCAGAACTGACCAGAGATTCCTGAGAATACACGCTTGGTTCCATGATAACATGTATTTGATTCCAAGTTCCCCTTCAGGGTTTGGAAGGCAAACAGTATGCCAACTTACCCTAGCTCCCTTGGCAGATCCAGCTTTTCCCTTCCAAAGAAAACAAGAACGGAGCTGAGCAAGTTTCTTTAAAGTGTATTTTGGGAGGACGAAGTGCTTGCACCAATAATTCTGCAAATTAAAAAGAATAGACTGTATCAACTGCAGTCTTCCAACAAAGGACAATTGTTTTGTTGTCCATCCATTGATCTTGGCGGTGACCTTTTCAATTAGGGGCTCACAATCTTTCGTTGTCAACCTCCGTGTCACCAGAGGAACTCCGAAGTACCTGACTGGCAGAGTGCCTATTTTGAACCCAGTGTGCTCCTGAATGAGTTGCTGCTCATCCCTGCTGATCTATGTGCAGAAGAACTCACTTTTTGCATTGTTCAGTTGGAGGCCTGAGAAAGAGTAAAACAATTCCAAAACCTGTTGAATGCCTTTTGCTGAGTCCAAGGTTCCTTTAGCAAAAATCATCAAATCGTCAGCAAAGCTTAAGTGAGTGAGCTTGATCTTTTTGCATTTTGGGTGATAAGCAAAGACACCAAAACTTGCAGCATTATCAAGCAGTTTGGATAGTACATTCATAGCTAGAACAAAAAGATAGGGGGAGATAGGATCACCCTGCCTGACCCCTCTAGCACCTTTGAAGTACCCCATCAGTCTTCCATTAATGGAGATTGAGAACATGGGAGTGGTGAGACAGTTTCTTATCCAGCCAATGTACTGATCGGGAATCTTTAAGGCTGCTAAGACAGCCAAAATGAAGTCCCAGCTTAAAGAATCAAAGGCTTTCTGCAGATCCACCTTGATAGCACATCGAGGAGAAAGAGAGGATCTACCATACCCTCGAACTAACTCTTGTGCAAGAAGAACATTGTCAGTGATGCTTCTCTCAGGAATAAACGCACTTTGATTGCCACTTATGATGAGGAGGAGACATTTTTTTGTGGATAAATGATTGTTTATTTATCCGCAAGCAGTGAACTGCTACAAAGTACATGCTAGTTCAGTATGCTGACCCGAGAACCAGCAACAAGGAAAATACCAGTTCAAACAGGAGAACTAGAAACATAGGGACACAGAACCCTTCCTAGTCAGTAAGATCCCAGGACTCAAAACAATGTGTGAACTAGTTCAGCTCGTAAACATGGAATCGTTTAGGCCCCAGCTGATCCTGAGATTGGTGTTGACAGCATCCAAGGCTATGTTCCTCCAACTTGCTAGCCTCATTCTAATGGTGTCTTTAACTTGGCTTATGATCTCTTCTCTTGTGGAGTGACCTTGGTTGAAGCAACGTTTGTTTCTTTCCCTCCATATCCAGTAGATACTGGCACTCCAAGCAAGGCGCATGATGGTTGCAATGAGAGACTTTCCCCTAAGTCTGTTGACAGCCCAGTGGAATTCAGTATTCCATCCCCCAGCTTGTCTCTGCAGCTGACTTAACTGAAGAATTCCTTGCCAGATTCCATTCGAATAGGGACATTCGAAGTATAGATGATTTTTGGTTTCTAATTCCAGATGGCAAAGAACACAAGTCCCATCTAAGGTCATCCCCCAGGAGAGGAGTCTGTCTTTAGTAGGCAATTTGTTCTGTATTGCCATCCAAGCCACCATTGAATGTTTTGGAACATGGCCAGGAAACCAAATAAGTCTGTCCCAGCCTGACTTCTCCTTATGACCCCGCAAGTCTTTCCATACCTTTGAAACTGCAAACTTGTTGCCAGGGTATTTCCAAAAGCTAGCACCATCATGAGTTATGATGAAATTCCTAGCTAGTTCCTTCATCTGCAAAAGCTTCCTCCATGTCCAGCTGCAGTTCTGAGTTTCAGGAGCCTCCCAAAACGATCTCCCTTTGAGCACATAGGCTCGAATCCAAGCTATCCATAAGGATCCTGCTTGGACCAGGAGAGACCAGATATGGTGAAGCACACAGGCTTTGTTCCATGTCAAAAGATCTCTCAATCCCAACCCACCTTCTGATTTAGGACTACAAATGGTGCTCCATTTGACCCTTGCCCCTTTAGCCGAGCAGTCTGTCCCTTTCCAAAAGAAGCTGGAACAAAGCTTATTGATTTTCCTGATGATAGATTGAGGGAGCACAAAGTGTCGACACTAATAGTTCTGTACATTAAAGAGAACTGATTGGATGAGCTGAAATCTACCAGCATAGGACAGATGCTTGGCAGCCCATCCTTGGATACGCCCTGTGATCTTTTCCAGTAGGGGGGAGCAATCTCTATCCGTGAGCCTCCTAGTGACAAGGGGAACCCCAAGGTATCGAACTGGAAGCTGGCCAAGCTTAAATCCTGTAGCCTGTTGAATCTCCTGTAGCATGGCTGAGGAGATGCCAGAAGAGTAGATCTCACTCTTCCCACTGTTAAGCTGCAGACCAGAGTAAAAGTAAAACTGTTCCAGAATGCTTTGTATTCCTGCAATTGAGCTCAGATTACCTTTGGTGAAGATTAGCAAGTCATCTGCAAAACTGAGATGAGTTAACTTGATTTTGAGGCATTTGGGATGATAGCCAAAAACTCCAAATTGAGCCCCAGAATTCAGCAACCTCGAGAGAACATCCATGGCAATCACAAAAAGGTAGGGGGAGAGAGGGTCTCCTTGCCTTATCCCCTGATGAGGAGGAGACATTGCTTGAATATGGCTGCCAGAATCTTGGTAATGCACTTGTAAAGAATGGTGCAACAAGATATGGGTCGAAAATCCTTGATAGAACTAGGATTGGTGCATTTTGGAATCAGGGCTACACAGGTTGAATTGAAAGCTCAGTACTGAAGAAATACTGCACAGCCTCCAAAACATCCTTACCAACAATGTTCCAGGCTGTTTTGAAGAAGTGTGCAGTGAAACCATCAGGCCAGGGGCTTTTTCACTGTTTTGGCTGAACATTGCATCTTTAATTTCCTCATTTGTGACTGGTTTGGTTAGAACGTCTTGGTCCTCAGCTGAGATAGAAAACCGGAGAAGCTCTGCAAGAAGTTCCTGGGAGCAGCCAGAAAAGTTGGGATAAGTGGATCCTAATAGCTTTTGGAAAAATAAAACTGCCTCTTTTGCAACCTGGGAGAAGGATTCCAGCTTTTCTCCATCATCATCAATCAACATTTTGGTGGAATTCTTGCTTTGCTGGAATGCAACATTCTATGGAAATAACCTATGTTCTAATCCCCTTCTTGAAGCCACCTGATTCGTGACTTTTGTCTAAAAAAACTCTCCTCAGCCTTGAGCACTTCATGGAATTCCTGAGAGAGTAAGTTTTGGGCTGCAACTTGATCTGAAGCTGCAGGTTTCTGAGGACAGATAATTGCATAGCTTCAAGCTCAATCTTTTTTGCTTTTACTCTTTCAGAGATAGCTCCAAACCTGGCATGATAAACTTCCTCAGCTCTTGTTTAAACCTCTTCAATTTTTTATGCAGCTTTGACATTGGGTTACCAGAAACAGGCTCTGCCCAAGAAGTTTCAACAAAGTGCATGTACTCGGGGCTTTTTGTCCAAAAGTTGAAAAGAAATTAAATATTACTGAACACTTCTGATCGATTAACATGCTTCTGGAAATGATGCCTTGTCCAAGAGGTTACTGATGATGAAATTAAAGATGCTATTTTGGGTTTAGGATGATCCCTCAAAGCCCCAAAACCTGATGGATTTCCAGGAATTTTCTTTCACCATTTTTGGGATATACTATAAAGGATGATGTTGTTTCCATGGTTCCTGGTTTTTTTTTCAGAGCGGACATCTTCTCAAAGAACTCTACAGAACCAATATCGAGCTCATTCCTAAACATAAATTCCCAGAGGAAATTTCTGACTATAGGCTGATCAGTCTTTGTAATTTTGGTGGCTGGCCGACAGATTCAAGACAATTTTCTGGTGGCGCATGAAGCTTTAAAATATCGAAAGAAGGATCTCAAAGTAATTATGGCTCTTAAATTGGACCTTAAAAAAGGCTTATGATTGAAAATGGGTTCTTGTTCCTTCTGGGTGAAGAGAATTATGGAATGTGTTACTACGACACAATTTTCTCAATGGTGATTGGTGAAAGAAGGGAAGCTTTTTATTCCTCAAAGGGAATTGAGGCAAGGAGATTCGCTCTCCCTCTATCTTTTTTTATTCCGATTATGAATGTGCTTTCATCTTTGTTTGATAGAGCCTCTATATATGCAGGGAAATTTCCATGGTTTTAGGATTAACAGAAGATGTCCTAACCTGAACCACCTTCTTTTCAATGGGTATGATTTTTGCCTCTTCAAATTTGCACAATTGTGAAACAATTATGACTTTTCTGCAAAATTTCAAGAGTGCTAAGGATAAGCTGTCAATCTCGTTAAGTCAGCCATCTTTTATTCAACTGACTGAAAACTAATTTCAATAAATTTGTCCATTTTGTCACATGTATTGAACCAGGATGCACATAATTAGAATCAATCTTTCAATTATTCAAATCCCAACAAGTGTAAAAGTCTTGGCAATGGCAGTTTGACTCCAAATTTTTTCTCATTTGACTACTCTGTGAAACAAACACACACACCCCCACAGGACGGCAGAAAAGATGCAAGTCCCTCAAATTCGCCATTGCTTAACTCCAAGTCTCAAGCATTGTAAGTCTCGCTTAGTATCGTACGTTCAGGCACTTTATTTAGAATTCTCCTAATGTTTGTTTTGATTCAGACAATTGAAACAAGACGACCCTTCACATCTTGCCAACAATAGATTCTGTCTCTTCTTAATTCTATATTTTGCCCATATTAGTAAACAATTTTTTATCAGCATTGTCTTGCAAAGTTTGCATCTATATATATCCTTGTATCCTACTTTTTTTCTTATTCAGAAATTTGCTGAATTGAATTATGGATATCAAGAAATCATTGTCATTGGCTTTAGTTTTCGTATTAGTTTTTGTGGTTTACTGTTTTGATCGTGTACTATCTACCACAGTCACATATGACCATAGGGCACTGGTTATTGATGGCAAGAGGAGGCTATTGCAGTCGGGTTCTATCCATTATCCTAGAAGCACACCAGAGGTAGGTTTTTTTATGTCCATTTTACATGTGAATTTGATGCTTATTCTGTTTAGTGAGGTTTCTTCTATTTGTGATAACATGGATTGAAATTTTCAGGTTTGGCCGGAACTTATTAGGAAATCTAAGGAAGGGGGATTGGACATGATCGAGACTTATCTTTTCTGGAACTACCATGAACCAGTTAGAGGAGAGGTATGCATTAGCTTCATATTTTTACTATTATCATCAATCTTGTTTGTGGTGAGTGGAGTAGGTTTTAAGGATGGTTAATAGGCTTAGAGTTTTCACTACCAAGAGTTTGGAATTCGTAGAAGGTAGACCTGACAATCCGTATGTGTCTCGTGTTTTATGTTTTTTTTTTCGTGTCAACTGTATAAATATAAACACAACACAAACTATTAAATGTATCAGAATTCTAAACACGGATACGATATGTGTATTAAACGTGTCGTGTTAATCGTGTTTATTACACTATTTTCGTGTTTATTAAACGTGTTGTGTTTTCGTATCTTGTCTAAAATTACCAGATCTAGGAGAAGGTATGTAGTCTATAATTGATTAGTCTTGGTAGTATCCCTATTAATGTGGCCTTCTAACATGGGTTTCCTTTGAACAATTAATCATTTCCTAAACTTCCCTTGACATAAACTTTTCCTCTAAAGAAGACGATCACTTGCATATTCCATAATGTTTGGGATTACTTAATTTGCCAGGAGTCAGCTAGTCTGAACTCTGAAGCATGTTGGCAATTATTTTCTTTAAATATTATGTTTGGTTCTTTGCTTTTGCTTATTAAGATAGTTACTTTGAAATATTTTCCTTTTTTTTTGGGCAGTACTACTTTGAAGACAGGTTTGACCTGGTGAAGTTTGTGAAAACAGTTCAGGAAGCTGGCCTTCTGGTTCACTTGAGGATTGGGCCATATGCTTGTGCTGAATGGAATTATGGGTTTGTAATAGCATTTCAATAGTTGTAATATTTAAAGTTGTTTTTATTTTTTGCTGTGGTCTGTCAAATCTGCAATTGATCATTTGGACTATATGTTTCATCATTTTTATTTCCCATGGTGCTTACTCTACTCTATCTCCATTACAGTTGTCAAAAAAGAATAATTTCATTGAATTTCCCTCTCTGTTTAGGTGAAACGATGTTTGAACTATTATATATTTTTTTTCTTGCAGTGGATTTCCTCTTTGGTTACATTTCATTCCTGGAATTCAGTTCCGAACTACAAATGATTTGTTCAAGGTATCTTTTCGTCTCTCTGTGTGCGTGTAAACCATTCTTTTTACATGCAGTCCTTATAACTATGTTACTCGGGCTCGGGTGTGAGTGTCGGATATGGGTATGTGTCCTACACGAGTATGTTCAATTTTTTCCAAGATTTCCATATATTTGGAGGGTACTTGGAGGATCAAATCTCCATACCCATGTCCGAATATGCGTCGGACACGGGTACTTCAAGAAAAATGAAGAGTCGAGCAACATAGCATTATAACATAACTTAATTTAAATGATGATGCATACCAGTCCTTATCCACCTGATATTCTTGTGTAAGTTAGGTGTTTTTCTGTTGTTATCACTACAGAGAGAAATGCTGCGTTTCCTCACCAAAATTGTAGGACTAATGAAGGAAGAGAATCTCTTTGCATCACAAGGAGGACCAATCATCCTTGCTCAGGTGATTTACTAATATATTATGAACATTCATTGCATACTGGCCTTTCTTTGTAATTCATTTCCAGTGATGACAACTTAATCTTTTTCATTCACAAGATTTAGAACACTTTATATTTTCTTGATATGTTTATTTTGGTGGTAGTTTTTCCATTGTGTGGTAAAGCTCACCAATCAATAATCAAATAAGTCGATTCTGGACTGTTTAGTTGAATTCATGTCTCATACAATCATGTATCAGGTTGAAAATGAATATGAGCTTGTTGCTTGGGCATATGGGGTTGCAGGAGAATTATATGTCAAATGGGCTGCAGAAGCTGCTATCAGTCTCAATACAACAGTGCCTTGGGTGATGTGCCGACAAGAAGATGCACCTGATCCAATTGTAAGTTAAGGATTGCATGATATATAGCGCGATATATTATAGGTATCTTATAACCATTTCATATGGTTGATGAATTTCAACATTTGTATGATTTGCTAAACTTTTGCTGATGCAGAGATATTGGTTTCTCACTAATTGCATTTAATAAGTTAAAGTTTACATCAACCTTCTATAATGAGAAGCTGTATGCAGATAAACACATGCAATGGATTCTATTGCGATCGATTCACTCCAAATTCCCCATCAAAGCCGAAAATGTGGACTGAGAACTACAGTGGATGGTAATTGTCTCTTGCCAATCTGACATAATTTTTTAATTTTGCTAAGTCATTGCTATCAATTGGTAGTTATAGCAGAAAAGTGAACATCTTAAAGCTTTATGGTGCAGGTTTAAATCATTTGGATATCCAATTCCTCATCGACCTGTTGAGGACCTTGCTTTTGCCATTGCACGTTTTTTTGAAACGGGTGGAACTTTTCACAACTACTATATGGTGAGTTGCATGGAGTTCTGTTCTTTTTATTCAGCTTGTAACTTGGTAAACATGTGAACCAATCTATCAGTCTGTTAACAGTATGAACATGTTCTGTTGCTGAGCCCTGCAGTATTTTGGTGGAACCAACTTCGGGCGAACAGCTGGAGGTCCTCTTGTTGCAACAAGCTATGATTATGATGCCCCAATAGATGAATATGGTAAGCTTTCTATTATTTGGTTCATGTAACACTTATTTTTTCAAAAAATCATGATATTTCCTCTGATGCCATGCCTCTGGCTCCCAAAAAGGCTCATATGGAGTAATAAAATGATTAGTAATGACAGAATTTGAGAGAAAACAAGAGAATATTCTGTTGCATGTTATGAACTTTCTATAATGTCGCCTCATAATTTACTTTATAGATATGATTATCCAATAATTCCTATTTCATTTCAAAGTACATTAGCAATACCATTTCGATGTTCATGCAGGTTTTATTAGACAGCCAAAATGGGGTCACCTACGTGACTTGCATTTGGCAATAAAGCACTGTGAGGAGTATTTAATCAGCTCTGATCCAATTCGCCAGCAGCTTGGTAATAATCTAGAGGTAATTTTAGATGTTTCAACATGTTTCTCTCTCTCTATCTCTCTGTTACATGAGAAATAAGCATATAGCTCTGAACTCTGATTAGTCATGCAAATGAAGAGGTCAATAACTTTTTTGCACTCTCTAAATATGATATGAGGTGCTAGTGTAGGCTGACTAATAAGATATAAGCTCATTGAAGTATCTTGAAGCTGTAAAAAGCTAAAACCACCTGATGGCATTCCAATTTTCCTGCTTGTAGTTGCCTCTTTGTTGTTTACAATTTGTGCCATTTTGGATCAAAGCAGCCTTTTTGGTGCAAATTCCTCTTTGCATGTATATTATTAGAGCATTTTTCCGGTTTTCATGCCATTTACGTGTTCTTATAACTTGTTATCCATCTCTTTGCTAGTAATCATGTTGACATATTTTTGTCTTCTTCCTTTTCAAACTTTGAAGGCACATATCTACTATAAATCCTCCAATGAGTGTGCAGCCTTCCTTGCTAATTATGACAGCAATCTAGATGCAAATGTTACATTTAATGGAAATTTGTACTTCCTTTCAGCTTGGTCTGTAAGCATCTTTCCAGACTGTAAGAATGTCATTTTTAACACAGCAAAGGTATTTCATTATATCTTCTTCTTGCGAGTTGTTATTTATGTGATTGATTGTAACACATTTCTCCTCTGATCTCATCATGGTAATCTTTTCGTTTCCAATAGCTTTGTGCTACTATGCTGTTAACCTTGTTCCTTGCACTGTTTTTCTTGATTGAAGGTTGTGTCACAAAGAAACTTTGATGACAACTCATTTGCTCATACAACTACTGTTAATAAGTTATTATTATCAGCATCATCATGGAGCTGGTATACGGAAAAAACAGGTGTTTGGGGCAATAACTCGTTTACAGAATCACGTTTATTGGAGCAGATTAATACAACAAAAGACACTAGCGATTTCCTATGGTACACAACAAGGTAAATCACTAATATTGATTATTCTTTCTTGATTGTGAAAGTAGTCAGATCCTTTCCAACTTTAATTTGTTGATGAAGCTAGAACTGAAAATAGACCATATTAGGTGCTAATTGAAATTTACTTGAAAAACATTATCATCATTTTTGATCTGTTTATATTGTGTCAAGATGATTTTTGTTTCTGATAGTTTGATTCAGTTCAGTTTATAGACTATTTCTGATGAATTGTGGATGAGCCCGTTCCGCATGTTATCTGTGATGTTTTTATTAGGAGTTAAGACAATGAGAGTCCTAGAACTTCTAGATGATATTTTATTACATCAATGAACTTATTGTGTATGTCCTTTCTATCAAGTAAATAAACTGTTTAAATTGTTCAATTAGACATTTTTTTAACAGAGCAAGCGCATTTGATGTGGTAATAAGGCTACATTCTAAACCAGAAAATAAGCAGAAAGAAGAACAGGTATTTTTCTTGGAGGTGGCACTGAAGAATTAGAACCAAGTGTATGGGATAAAAGTTTACTTGCCAAGATCTTAACACAAATCAACTCTGAAATACTATATTCATTGATTATAGATTCTGTGACCTTTGTTTTTGACAATGCTTCATTGTTTTGGCAGTATAAATATCATGCCTGATCAATCAAACGAGGTCTTCCTGCTTATTGAAAGTTTGGGACATGCAGCACTTATTTTTGTCAACAAAAGGCTTGTTGGTAATTACTGTACTGATTGCAGTGGAATACTTTTCTGCCTACTGTTTTTATCATCATGTACAGCATTAACATTCAATATTAAGAGTCACCGGTGTTTCTCATTCTTATTTTAACCTCTGGGAGTTCTAATCTTGATCATGATTAGATACAAATTTTTTTAAAGTTCTCTGTTCAAGATGTGATTGCACTTTCAGCTACAGCTTTAAGATTGAAAATTGATCAGCTCGTAGTTCAGTTTTAAACAAGAAATATTTCTGTTGATTTCTGTTCATGAATCATCAGTTTTTGTAGGCATTTCTTCACTTGGTATGAAACATAGTGACATTCTTTTCCTCTGAAAACTACTTCTTTCTTCAAAGACCCTTCTAATGGTGATAAAGGTGGTCTTAATATATATGTTCTCAAACTTTCTTGCTCTATCATACTGAGTTCACTCTTCTAACTTGTTCTGGTAACCTTTTTGTTCATATATTTCAATATTTTCAATGAAATAGCAAATTACTTGGGAGTACATAACTGTGATTCAATGCACTTTGCTCGATTCTATCAACTTTCCAGTTTGATTTAGATGCCCCATCATACAACCTGACTTTTATTTATCTCAACATGAAAGTTTTCAATATTATTTTCAAATTTTCTTATTGGAAGCTGTGTTTATGGAGAATGAGTTTTTTTGTAGTAACACCGTAACCTGGTGATGGTATACCAAAAAGGGAAACCAAATGGCCGAACAACAACTATGTTCAACTTTGTAGGTTGAGTGCTGTGAAACCAATTTTTACTCTATAATAAAATAAATTCCAGGAAGTTATTACTGTAATTCCATCATATTTTTCTCTTCAATTCGCTTGATGTTCTCACGTCCAATCCTAACATTTCTCCATCACACTTTTCGATGCTGATCAACTTTGAAGCTGAATTCATAATTGTCACTAGTCTTGTATGTGATGTTCCTTTTATCTTCTACGTTTTACAGCATTTGGATATGGTAATCATGATGATGCAAGCTTTTCGATCAATGAGAAAATTAGTCTTGTTGAGGGAAATAATACATTGGATGTGTTGAGCATGATGGTTGGTCTACAGGTAAACACAATTTCTTAACTTATGGCTAGTATCTTTACTTGTTCAGACATTGGCATGCTCATTCTGTAAGGATTTTGAGTATTGGAAAGAGGAAAAGGAAGAGTGGGGTAGGGGTAGGGGTGAGGGAGCCACACCCTATGTTGCTCCGACTCTTCATTTTTCTTGAAGTACCCGTGTCCGGACATAGGTATGGGGATATGATCATCCAAGGACCCCCCAAATATATGGAAATCTAGGAAAAAATTGAACACACCCGTGTCCGACACTCACACCCGAGTCCGAGTAACATAGGCCACACCAGCTCGGGATTTTGATGATGTTTAAGGGCAATGAAAGCAAAGGACACTAAATGCAGTTAACTCCAACTTGGGGACGAGGGGGTTAGAACTTGGGAGCCGACACCTATAAAGCTGCAGTAAGTAAGATTTCATAAGGGATGAATTGAATTATAGAGAACTTAATGAGACAAAGGATTGTATTTCCAAACATATAACCTAATATTGTGTAGGATGTTTGGCACACCTAGACCTTGTGGCATCAGAGTCCTTTACCATCTTTCCTCTTTGGGTAACCTTTAGACTTTAGTATAGCCTTGTTGTTAATCTATATGGTATTTCTATTGTAACCAACAAGACCTATAAGGAAACAAATAGGAACAAGTTAGCTACTTTTAATGGGAAGTTGTTGGATTAAAATACTTTTTGAACAACCAATACAGATATTTCAACATATAAAGAACTTTCTATGTAGGCAAAGGCAGTTTTTTCACATTTTATTGAAACTGTGACCTGATAATTGTTCTAAAGATTCAGTTCCAGACCCTCTTTCTGCTTTAGACTGTGCAACTATCTGGAGCATTACTAAACCTGCAGGCATCTAGATTCTGATTAAGGTGTCTTTGTTATCAAGGACTAAGGGTTACTGATTGTAATTTGTTTGTTACTTCTATATGCTTCAGAACTTTGGGCCGTGGTTCGACATTCAAGGGGCAGGAATTTTTTCTGTGGTTCTTGTTGACCCATGGAATGGCAAATATGATGTTTCTTCTGGAGAATGGACCTATCAGGTTAAAGTCTGCAGATCTACAAAATTATCCTGGCATATATTGAGTTATATCGTGTGTTGTAAATTCAGAAGAACTTTGACAAATTTGACTGCACAATAGTAAATTCATTTAGATGTATACTCCTTGCTTTTTATCCTATCACATCATGATTCTTTTTTTCTTTAGCATTTTAGAATTTATCACCGAAGAAGTTTACACTTAAAACTACTTTTGAATCTTGCATATGATGTAATCTGAGGCTTGAGCATTGTACATATTTACTTAATCTGAAGTTTCTATGTAGTTACCAAACAATAGCTTATGGTAATCAGAGCTTGCAATAATTAAATACTTGAGTATAGTCTCTAGGAAAGATAATCTAAAATTGTATGCTTCTGTGCAAGAAGATCTTGTACTGAAACAGCATCAGTCTCTAGTTGTGATTCCTAACTGCCTAGAGCAGCCGAAGGGCAAAAGAATTATTTCTGTTCACTGTTAATGGAATTTCTACCCAGGATTCTAATGCTTATTAATCACAATTATCAGGTGGGACTTGAGGGAGAATACCTTGGTTTAGATAAAGTAAGTCCGTGCAAATAGTTCGCTGTGGAAAAAGGGGAGTATTCCACCTATAAACAAGACTTTGATATGGTACAAGGTAAGTTTTTTTTCCCCCCCTTCAATATACAAGCTTTTTATCACACAATTCATTGAAGCATTTTCAGTGCAGTTATAAACCTTGAATTACTATCCCCTAATGCACTTGTGAAAGTCATTTTACTCCCTCAAGGTTTATTGTTAACAGCTGGTTGGAGCATTTGTAGTCTGATGTTCTGTTTCTTGTTCTCAGGTTACTTTCCTTGCTCCTGAAGGCAAGGGTCCTTTAGCCTTAAATCTCACTAGCATGGGGAAGGGTCAAGCTTGGGTTAATGGACAGAGTATAGGACGATACTGGCCTGCCTATCTCTCACCATCTGAAGGTTGTACCGAGAATTGTGATTACAGAGGAGAATATGATTCGACAAAATGTCAAAAGAATTGTGGCCAACCTGCTCAGACATTGTAAGTTTTATGAAACATTTGATTTCGATCCTATGCAAAATTTATGGATTTGATGTGTTCTTGAATCTTGCTATTCATGTTGTATCTCCATGTTACTGATCTTATATGTGATTGCGATTTCTGAAGAACTAATCATGCTGTCCAGATATCATATCCCACGCTCTTGGGTACATCCTGGTGAGAACCTATTAGTCCTTCATGAAGAGCTTGGTGGTGACCCTACAAAGATTTCTGTGCTGACACGAACCGGCCAACAGATTTGTTCATTTGTATCTGAGGAAGATCCTCGGCCAGCTGATTCTTGGAGACCAGACTTAGGCTTCATGTCTCAAAGTCCTGAAGCTCGACTGACCTGCGAGCAAGGTTGGCGCATTACTTCAATTAACTTTGCCAGTTTTGGATCTCCACAAGGAGATTGTGGTGCATTAAGGACAGGGATTTGTCATGCAGACATACTATCAATGGTTCAGAAGGTAAGAAAAGACCTTTCCTTGCTCATATCAGATACCTTTTTGACTGCAGATTTCTCAGTTGAGCCTTTGTAATTGAACAAATTTCTTTGGCATCCTTGGTTGAATTTGTAGGCTTGCATTGGTCAGGAGCAGTGCTCAATACCTGTTTCCACAGCTAACCTTGGTGACCCTTGCCCTGGTGTGCTGAAAAGCCTTGCCATTGAAGCTATATGCAGTGACTAAAATCCCAATGCTTATTGCAAGGGATTTCTTCTTTTCTTTTAGAAAAATTAATTTATGCAAAGGAACACATTAGAGCTTTTATTTAGAAAATGACCAACCTGTGCTTTAACTTTTATAAATCAATAATTTTATTCTGATACCAACAAAGCAGACAGAAATTAGCCAGCATTCTCAGAAAAAGGATCTAAACCTATAATAAGCTGCAAGACTATCTTCAGCATATTATGGAATTAGCAGTATCTTGCCAATGTGCTTGCCACTTTCCATAAGCCGGTGAGCTTCTGCTGCTTCTCCTATTGGGAAGTGTTCGTAAATCACTGGCTTCACCTTACCTGAGATAATTGCAGGCCAAACATTCTTCTCCACCTCACTCACAATTGTTGCCTTTTCTATTAGACTTCTTGTTCGCAAGGCAGCCGCTGCATATCAAAGCAACGAAAGATATATATCAATTCAAATGTTTTTTCCATACACATTACAGTATTACACTGCTAGAAAATTTAATTTTCCACCTTCATTGTCATACAAAGAATGTTAGTCAGATTTGTAGTAAATGTCGGATACAGATATACTTAATTTCTCCAAGTTTTTCTATATATTTAGAGAACCATACTTATACCTATATCCAAATATGTGTTAGACACAGGTGTCGAACACGAATATTTTAAAAGAAAATAAAGAATCAGGGTAACATAGCATACAACAACAAGGGTCTGGTTCGGTGGCTTTTGTGAACATAATAATACCTTGGATTGTTAGCCGTTTTGCAAAGATAGCTCCGAGATTTACTTCTGTGACAAATCCACTCAAGGAGCCAATCATAAAAAGCCTGCCATCAACATTTAAGCTGTCAAGGTTTTGCTGAAGGTAGGCTGCTCCAACACAATCTAGAATAACGTCAACGCCTGCCATATAGGAAGGAAATTGGAAAATTTTAGTTCTAACATATTGGTCTTTTTCGAAGTTGAAGAACTCTAAGAGATCTACCTTTGCCTCCTGATTCTTCCTTTACCCGTGCTACAAAGTCCTCTGTCTTGTAATTGATGCAGACATCGGCTCCAAGATCCTTGCAAACGGCTAATTTTGGCTCATCCCCTGGCAACCAAATGTGTATGTAATCGGTGAATACATGAAAACAAAAGGTTATACCATAAGATCGCAATTGCAAACAAAACCTGCTGTGACAAAAACTTTTGCCCCTTTGAACTTTGCAATCTGAATGGCAAATGTGCCAATTCCACTAGAGCCCCCATG
The DNA here is from genome assembly GCA_030761205.1 of Fremontodendron californicum. NCBI lineage: Eukaryota > Viridiplantae > Streptophyta > Magnoliopsida > Malvales > Malvaceae > Fremontodendron > Fremontodendron californicum. Next base: position 1,509,453 of record JAULJL010000027.1, read on the forward strand.
GATCTACATCAGATCAATTCTTAAACATTATTAGCATGGGTATAGGTTATCATGCATCGGGGGAAAGAAAAAAAGTGATCTTAGGATAATATTGTTACCAGAAGAGTTTCACCAGCACATAGCCTACTCATCATAAAAACAGTTGACCAGACTGTGCAAGCAACCTCTGGGAATGAGGCAGCTTCCGACAATGTAACACCTGACGGAACAGGAAGAACTTGCCCTGTTGGAACAGCCACTTTCTCGGCATACCCTCCTCCGCTTAGAAGAGCACACACCTTTAGCAAAAACAGAAAATTAAAGCAAAACCATTAAAAGAGAAGCTCATAAAGTACATATGTACACATATGATATGCTTATGAATTCACCTTATCTCCTACTTTCCAGCAAGAAACATTTTTTCCAACGGATTCGATGATGCCAGAGCATTCAAGACCTGGGTAAGGGCTACCACCTTGAGGTGGAGGGTAAAAGCCTTGTCTCTGATAGATGTCACCACGGTTCAAGGCTGCAGCTTCAACTTTGATAAGGACTTCATCATCTTTGATTTTGGGGTCTTCCACTTCTTGTAGCTGCAATACTTCTGGATCACCTGGACTTGTTATCACTACGGCCTTCATAGCTGGATTTCGATTTTTTTTTTTTTTTTTTTTACAGCAAACGCTTGCTTATATGTTGCAACTTCTAAATATTTTTTATGGTTTTATGTTCATATGATTGTCAAAGATGACGCATGTAACATGTAATTCCAAAAGAATAGCTGCTTGAACATTATATATTAGTATTAGATTTTATTTTTGTACAAATTTTGGTGGGTAATCTGATAAAAGATACAATTAGCAGCTGATTGGACCAATCAGATGCCTTATGACTCCATTGCTACACTAAAAAGGCAAGTCATTTTCAATCAAACGATTTAATTAGTCACTAATTGAGTTATATGTGCTGTGAGTTATCCTTTCCTTTGTTAGGTAATAGAGAATGACTCGTTGGCTTGCAACTTTGTTTTTGTTTGGAACTGGCTAATTATTATTCTCCCCCAAGCTTGCTTCTCCAAACCCCTTAGTCTATTCTACACTGCCAGAGTAAATTTTGGTGCTTTGTACACTGAATTTGTGCTTCAAAAATATCTTATGCTATATTATTTAACCTTACTTTGGTCTCATATTTCATTAACTTGCTTGATTCATATGGGCATTCTTTGAATTTCAACTGTCAGATTTTTCCTTCAATGTTTCAAAATTTTGGAGAGTCATGTGCATTACTGTCTAGCTTTTTTCAAGTGTTAAGCTCAAGTAAATGCAATTGATAACACAGCAACTTGTTTATAGTATCTTTCTGAAATAAGTGCATATCAGTTTTGCATGATTTTCATTTTGGTAAAGATTAAATTAGGCCACAAGGGCATCAGGAAATAAACTACACATAACATGATTCACAAGTGGTTCATTTTATCATCAAATGACACACCATTTCCCCCCCTAGAAGACAAGACCCTTACCAGCATCATGGAACAAGTAGTATCTTCCCAATATGCTCACTACTTTCCATGAGCCGATGAGCCTCCCCGGCCTCAGATAAGGGAAAAGATTTGTAGATGATAGGCTTCACCTTGCCTGCTGCAACTGCAGGCCAAACATTCTTCTCCACTTCATTGACAACCGTTGCTTTGTTTTCTGGATTTCTTGGTCGCAAGGCAGCCCCTGAATACAAAAACATCAAATTACATATTATAATAGTCCATGATCTAAAAAGGACATGCTTCAGATATGCCCGCTACAATTGTAATCATTTTAGCAGCAGATGCAACATATGTAAACATTAGATGACATTCATTAGAAGCAGTATAATTTTCTATTTCGGGAAAACGAAAGCATGGGGAAAGGTGGGTGCATCTGTGGAGATGTATGTGGCTTGTGAATATTTCTAAACAATGCGGTGCTTTGTTCTATGTTCTTTATGTTCTCTATTACCTTGCACTGTGAGGCGCTTTGGAAGTAAAGTATTGAGTTTAATTTCAGTGACTGCTCCACCCTGGAAGCCAATAAGACAAAGCCTTCCATCAAAATTTAAGCTGTCCAGGTTTCGCTGAAGGTAGGCTGCTCCAATACAATCCAGAATTACATCAACACCTGCCATTAAACATTTGAGAATTTAAATTGGCTGTGTAAATGCAGAGAAGAAGTGGGTGCTGAATACAAGAGCATCAATTCCAGTGTAGAATGCGGACCAAAGGTGCAATTATAAAAACTAGACAACATACCCTTCCCGCCAGTTTCTTCCTTAACGCGTGCAACAAAGTCCTCTGTCTTGTAATTGATGCACACATCAGCTCCAAGTTTCTTGCAGAAAGCTAGTTTTTCTTCACTCCCTGGAGATCAAACACTACCACATCTAAATATAAGAAAAAATGAAAACACAAAATTTACAATACAATCACTATTGCAGGTAGACCTGCTGTAACAAACACTGCTGCTCCTTTGTTCTTGGCTATCTGAATGGCAAAAGTGCCAATTCCACTAGAACCACCATGGACCTGAAATTTTAATAGCAGTCAGGTTACATCTCAAGAAATGGATCAGATATTATAGAGATGACTGATACTAAAAAGAGACAAAGAAAGATATAGAATAAGTCACTTAGGTCAGGCATCAAAAACATTTGTTAAGGTGAAGCACTAAATTCCTCCACTTAAACCTAAATAAGTTCATTGGTAAGCATTTCAGTAATGCTGTCTGCAGATAAATGTCACTGTCTGCTGATAAATGTCAGGACAAATAACTCCTCTGGTAAGTTGAAGGATAATAGATTAAACAATGGACAGGCCATACCATATACTGTCTTCAGTGACATGGACACGCAATCCTGATAATAGTATCATGAAATTAAATATTCAAACACTTGAACATAGATCTGGCAACTAAAATGTACTAGGATGGAATTCATGTAAGCCTCTGATCAAAAGATCAGCTGACAACTGAACTGAGTAGATATTAGAGGAGAAAATTGGCACATATGCTTGATCTACAAGATCCTAAGATAATCAATAAACCTCACACTAAAGCTTATCCATTAATCATTTTGTTAAACTGAGTTACCCTAGCAACCCAAAGATTATGCGGCATCGAATTAGGCCAACATTGAATGATACATAGACAACACAGTGGATATAGAGGTTACCAAGAATATCTCCCCAGCAGATAAGCGACTCATCATAAAAACAGTGGACCAAACAGTACAAGCCACTTCAGGTAAACCAGCAGCATCTTTGAGGGAAACCCCAGGTGGGATTGGAAGAACTTGTCCAGCTGGAACTGCCACTTTCTCAGCATATCCACCTCCACTAAGAAGAGCACAAATCTGCATATAACAGATCGTCACAAAACAAACAAGCTACTCATTGAAGTTGCATTCCCACAAATATAGCAAAACCCCAATTTCCTAAAAGGCTAAAACCCTCTAAAATTTTATCTTTAAACCTCAGCTCATGAAAAACAGTAGATCATTCATATAAAAACCACACCTTTTCAATAAACCCATATGAATTATACTTGCTAGAAGTGGAAATTATTATCAATTACCTGATCACCAACTTTCCAGCGAGAAACATTCTTGCCAACAGCTTGGACGGTACCAGAACATTCAAGACCAAGGTAGGGACTAGCACCCTTTGGAGGAGGGTAAGAACCTTTCCTCTGGAGCGTATCAGCCCGGTTTAAAGCGGTGGCTTCTACCTTGATGAGGACCTCATCATCTTTGATTTCTGGGTCATCTACTTGTTGCAATTGCAGCACATCTGGGCCTCCTGCTGTTGTTATCACTATGGCCTTCATTTCTTTCCTTCTTTATTTTGGCTCTGGAATCTATAGCAGTTTGATTGATAAAAAGAAATAGGTTATAGGCAAAAATGTGAAATAAAAGCAAGAGTTTATTATTTGTTTCTTTTGAAAAAAGAGGTGTCAAGTTTGTTACGGCACTGTTTGTAAGATCAACACTTATGAGCTATAAATCGACCATTTAGACAATTAATAATTATTTATAAACATCAATTACAAATTATTCATATTTAATATATTATTTTTATTAAATTTAAAAAATTATATATTAATTATATTTTTTTAATATATAATCAGTATCACTAAATATTATTGATATTTTCTTAATAATTTAATATAAATCCTTTTTGAGCTTTGAAAGTGACCAATGAGACAATGAATCTGGACAAAACCATTCCTCTAACCATCATTTTTTTTTTTTTTTTTTATAAAAAAATTCTTAAACATAATAAGTAATTTGACTTTATTTACACTCTTTCATCTAGACTCAAAGTTAAGAGAATTTGGTTATCCAATATATTTTTTTCTATTAACATGTTTTATATTATGCTCTTTTTTTTCTTCATTTTTTTAGTAGCATGATATTACATTAACAAGCATAATACAAGATTGTTTTGATATGTTTTCATATCAACTAGAAATAGACAACGAAAATATTTATTTTAAATTTTGTAATTAAAAAATAATTTCATTTTATATTAATAATGATAATATCATAATGAAAATATGCAAATAATGATATAATGTTAAAAATTTAAAAAGAATATTATTTACTTGAATACATAACATATATTTGTTTACTTAAATTCAAACTTAAAAAGACTTATTAACGTGTAATTCAATTCGAAATTTATAATATGAGATAAATTGAGACACAACACGAATATAACATAGAAAAAATAATTAAAATACAACACGAAAAAGAATATAAACACGACACAAATATACGAACGTATAAAAATATACATAAAACTAATTATTAACGTGTAAAAATTTATATAAATTTATAATACTTTATATAAATTATTAACGTTAAAAATTAATTATTAATGTGTAAAAATTTGTATAAATTTATAATATTTAAAAAAAACACGAATAAGTTACGAATACAAATTAATCTCTAAACTGGATCATAATAACAAATTAAATATGAAATGAATTGAGACACGACACAAACACAATATAGAAAAATTAATTAAAATACAATACGAAGAATAACATGAACACCACACGAATACATGAACGTGTAAAAATATACATAAAATAAATTATTAACGTATATAATTTTATATAAATTTATAATACTTTATATAAATTATTAACGTATAAAACTTTATATAAATGTATAATACATTGAAAACACAAAAAATAACACGAACATACAAATTTTTTTTTAAATTGAATCATAATGACAAACTATGTAAAATATGAGATAAATTGAGATACGACAGAACATAACATAAAAAAAATAATTAAAGCACAACACGAAAAATAACATGAGCATGAAATGAATACACGAAAGTGTAAAATTGACATAAAATTGATTATTAACGTGTATAAATTTATATAAATTTGTAATATTTAAAACATAAAAAAAAAAAAAAAATTACACAAATTTCTAATTTTTTTCTTTCCTTTTTTTGGTCCATTATTTTCTTCTTTACAAAAAATAAAAAATGGAGGTGCCACGTGGACACCTCCTTTGATCTCGAAAATGTTCCATATTTAGATATAGGATTTCACAATCTTTATCCTTCAGTATTGTGATTATATCATCTTTGTATTAGTTCTTTATATGCTGATTCAACCACATTTTTCTAGTTTTTCTTCTTATCACTTTAATTGTGATTACAGAAACAGGTCTTAAAAGAAGTTACAATAACCTTGTTGATAAATTAATACTACTTCTATTTTCTTAAAAATGAAAATCCCATCTTACTTTTTAATCTTTTCGCCATCCTAACTCAAGAATTACAGTCCATAGATACTTCTCTTTTCTTTTCAGTTTTAAGTTTTATCCCCACAGACAAGCATAAAGTTAGTATATATAAAATGAAGAAGGAAAGAAGAGGAACGAAGAAAGGCATGCTTGCTTTTCAGGTAAAGCTGGACTGTACGTCGGTTAAAACATAAAACAAGACTAAGCCCCCTGTTCACGAAAATATAAGTTTCTCACTTTTCCTGGTGATCAAAGACAAGATATTTTGCGGTATTGGTTCTTCTTTTCTTTTTTCTTTTTTTTGGAAAATTAGTAACTAAATGATCTTCTCTTTGTTTGGTTCCTGAGAAAATGTTTGTTACCATTTGATGTTTTCCAAATCTTAAAAAAAAAAAAGTTTTCCCTTTGAAACCCATAAGAAAAAGAATTATAGGGTCAAAATGGGATTTTCTGTGCTGTGCTTTTCTCTTTCTTCATCTTCTTATCAACCAAACAGAGGAGTCAACATGAAAAAGAAAAACTAAAAAAAACAAAAAAAAAAAACACAATAAAAAAGGTTGCCTTTTGAAACTTTACAGAATTCACTAAATGGGTTTTAGAAGAATGGGTTGGCATGAGCTACTTTGGATTGGAAGGGTGCTTGTTCTTATGCAATTAGTTCATGGGGTAGTTGGTTGGGGAAAAGATGGTCATTATGCTGTTTGCAAGATAGCCGAGGTGAACTTCTTTTTCCCTTTTTTAATTTATTATTCACTGTAGCATTATGATTTTTTGAGTAGATATGGACTTTCCAAATGTTTTGAACAATAAGATCATATAGTTTGATTAAGGAAAAAACAGTTTAATTTCATTAACGTTGATGAGCTTTATTGTTCACGGAACTAGCTCAATAATTTGTAGCTTCAGGGATTTGGATTGGTTCTTTTTCTTTTTTGTGTATTGTCACAGATTAAACTGTGACCTAACCAAATTTGCAGAAGAAGGATGAAAAAAGGAAAAGAGAATCGAGACATAAGAGAGAAAGAGAGAATAAGAAGTTAAGAACAGAGAATAGAAGGAATTTGATAACTTTTCATTCATAATTTTTGTTCAGTACATTGTTTTGACAGCTTCCAATTTACAAAATTTATAGCACAACTGTGTAGTCATTCTAATGGAATTACTAAATTCTAGGAATCAACAATAACCAAGTTTTGACAGCTTCCAATTTACAAAATTTATTTAAACTAGCTAATAGACATCTGCCACCTCAGCTAACGGTTTTGCCTCCACTCTTGTCCTCATCTTCACCAGCAACGTTCAGCTTGTCAGCTCCCAGTTCAGCCTTTTGTTCTGCTTCATTCATCCTTTTCTGCCAGCTTCCAGCTCTAACTTCAGCTCTGTTTCATTTATTTGTAGCTAGTTCCCAGCTTTCTTTCTCTTTCGGCTCCACCATCGATCTCTCCCCATAGGTTCATTACATGTATGTATATAAGTTATTGTTATTTCTTTAATAATATTTTGTGCATATGTAACTAACAATTCTAGACAAAGAAATATATCCTGAGAGTATGATGTTTTGCGTATGTTGGCTGTGAGTCAGAAGATGCTGCCAATTTCTTCTGAATGTGTTTCTTGATCCTTCAGGAACATCTTACTGTAGAGGCTCTGGCTAAAGTTAAAGAATTGCTACCTGATTCGGCTGGAGGTGAGCTTGCATCTGTATGCTCCTGGGCTGATGATATAAAGTGGTACTACCATTGGCACTGGACTAGTCCCTTACACTATGTTGACACCCCAGATTTCAAGTGTAACTATAGATACTGCCGTAAGTTTGGTGTCGTTCTATATTCATGTTTTGGTTCTGTTAATGTCAATACCGCTTTGTAGTTGCTTTTGTTAACTTTTTTTGCTGTGGCATTCTTATAGGGGACTGCCATGATTCTGCTGGACATAAAAATAGTTGTGTAACCGGAGCCATTTTCAACTATACAAAGCAACTTTCTTCAGCATATCGGGGATATAATCCCAAGTTGAAATGCAAGTATTGTTCGTACTCCTGGTTGCCACTTATACATGCTATGACATAATATTTTCAACCCTTATATGGTGACTCTTCTTCTGTTGGTGACAGACAATTTGACGGAGGCACTTATGTTCTTAGCTCATTTTATGGGGGATGTCCATCAGGTTTGTGCTCTTTTGCTGGTACCTCTGAACTTAAAGGAATTCTGAAAGATGCAATCATACAAACTATGCAGTTGCATATATTCTGAACTTAAAGGGAGTGTGTTTTATGATCATCAATAACTCAATATATTCTTGGAGTCTACTATTACTCTATCAACAAGTTCAAAAAAAGAAAGAGAAAAAGAAAAAAGGTTGGTGTACACGGTACACCAGCTTCATTTACCATGATTTATCTATATAAGAGTGGTACAGATTTTTCAAACAATATTTTTACTAGTCTCATTACCTGGTTCACCAGGAAAGGTGCTTGTAAAAAACCAATCATTTTTATATGCAACAGCTTAATCTTTATAGTCCCATTGGTTTAGAATGACATATTATAGCTTTAAAATGCTAAACTTTTTGAAGGTACAATGAATATTTCTGTAATTCTGGTCCTTTATCATGTTGTATGTGGTGTTATTAAGTATGTATTTCTTGTATACCTTTTTATCGTCTTTTTAAACTGATTTAGCTTCTTACTTTCATGTGGAAGTATGAAATATAATTCATTATTTGTTTCTTGTGGGAAAAGAGACTGGTACATTCCAAACTAACGTTTTCTTTTCTGATTACAGCCATTACATGTTGGCTTTACAGGAGATGCAGGTGGGAATACGATTACAGTCCGTTGGTACCGTAGGAAGACAAATCTACATCATGTGAGCACTTCATTGTCCTCTTAAGTGCATCTCCCTCCAGCATCCCTTTTTCTTTTTCCTTGTGATAAGCAGGAAATTGATGTTGGAGCAAATTTATTATGCAAAAATACCCTACTGTCTTTTGTAGCCACTATATCTCTAGTCAAAACTCAAAAACGAGGGAGGGGGTGTTGAGGAGGGGTCAACAATTACATTTCAAAGCAATATTGACTGGTCAGACATCAAAAGAGGCCGTTAAATTTCAAGTAACTATTGACCCAACTTATCAGTTGTCACTTCTGCTCTCTAATTGTGAGGGAAATAAAACAAAAAGGAAATAATAGGTGCTGGACTTGTGAGTTATTTGAGGCGAATGTATATTTCAGTGAAGAAAACCATTTCCTTGCCCTCCTCCTTGACCGATGTTAGTCTGCTGATAACTCTTCTTTTTGGCTGACTTGTTTGTCAAAATGTTTGGATGGAGATCTCCATTTTTTAACGAGTTTTTCAAAGAAGAGATTCATGTCAAAGGTGCTGATAAACTCATGCATGAGAAAGTGTGCATATGTGTTTGGGGCCTATCTATTCCGTCTTTATGCAACTTTATCCAATACTATCATTGTTCCAGGTTTGGGATACCATGATTATTGATTCTGCTGTGAAGACATTGTATGGCAAAGATCTTGCAATAATGATTTAAGCCATCCAGAGGAATATTACAGTAAGCCTTTTGTTTTCCTTCGTATTCACCTGTGCATGTAGCTACTGCAGATAGCAAATAAGAACTGTTTACTTTTAAAGGTGTAAAATATTGAAGTAAACTGAGGAGACAATAGATGATTTTATGTTTCTGTCCTTTGAGTGTCTTGAATCTTCCAGTGTATTTGATTCAATTGACAAACACAAACAAAGTACTCAAGTTTAATTTGGACTTTAGGGAACCAGGAATTTCTCCACCCCCTTTTTTGTTGTTTTGGGCTTTTATTTTTCGTACTTGGGTTTAGACTTGTATGTATGTTTAAAACAACCTATGCAAATGCATATGTAAAGGTGTGATACTTATTGCTGTTCTTATGTTTCTGTATTCCTCTATAGGATTCTTGGTCCAGTGAGATATCATCATGGGAATATTGTGGATATAATCAAACTGTTTGTCCTAACCTGTAAGTATATGTCACAACTTATTCTTCCAACTCTTTCTGTGCACATGCTGGACTGCTTCAACTGTATTAACTGTGATGTAAATTGTTAAAGCACATGGAATGCTGAAAGAAGAGTTATATTTCTATGCTTTGCTTGATTGCCTATGTCTAATAACAAATTAATCCGTTGACTTATATTAAATGTACACCAGTTCTTATTTTGGTTTTACTAATGCATGCCTGAGAGAAAAATGCTTTCTTTAGTTAGGCATGCTCCTTGATGTTAAAGAAGCCTGAGTTGGAAATATGAAGATATACATGCTCCAAACATACAAATACATATTTAGTTTAATTCTGACATTCTTTTTTTAAGTAGCAAAAAAGGTAATTACATTTCTACAAAGAACTGGCATCATTAGACATAATAAATTGCCTCTATACAGGTATGCTTCTGAAAGTGTTAGGTTGGCATGTAAGTTTGCATACAGGAATGCCACACCTGGAAGCACCTTAAAAGGTATTTTCTTCTTCCTCTTTCTTTTTCTTCTTCTTTGATGATTCGAAGGCACCTCTTTACGGAACATATCTTTGCTCTGTTGTTGAGTTAAATAGTTAAAGTGAAAACTTGTTGGAGAGAGATGGCAAAATCGCTGCTACTATGTCTATCAACTGGCCTAAACATTACTGGATTTCTGACCCTTTTACCTTGCTCTATAACTGATCTGGTTCCTGAATTAGGTGCATATGTATGTCTTGGTTTATATCTAACTGTTGCTAAATATTAAAGGCATCAATATAGGTTTTAAAAGATTGTTATGTGTAAAGACCGGGCCAGGTTTTGAAAGCAATCATCTTAATGAGTTTGTACAGGGTAATGGAAAATTATTTCTAAAGGAAAAAAATCATGAAAAGAAATTGTCTCTAGATGCTTTTGTTTTTAAGGAATTGTCTTCTGTTGTTACTGATTGAAGTAAGGCAACTATACTCAGATGTTATCACGTCCGAGCGAAGGTATTTTCATATCCCGACCTCAATTCACATAAAGTAAAAGAAATTTCGTCCACTCACTTGATGCACTTGCCGAGAAGTATCAGATAAAACAATGCCAGTTAAAATGCATAACCATTCCTTTCTTTCGAGATAAAAAACCAACCTGGAAGGAAGGAACAATAGCCAATGATAATTTACCTGCTAGTCAATGCCATTTATTATCTTTTTCTCTTTGAACATGCCTTTTTAACATTATTTTTCCTGCACATGGCTAACTTAATACCAGCTATGCAACCTGCCCTGGTTGGTATAAATATGTAGAGGGTGTTTTTGATCGGGTGAGGAAACGTTGCAAACCAGTAAAACGAGATATCGTAGAGAGATGGCGGAGAGGAAGATTGGAGCAGACCCTGGAGAACAAGTGCGGTGGCAGGTGGTGGTGATGAAGGCTATAGGTGGCTGATGATGGTGGAAAGTATGGTGGTTGTAGAAATTGCAGAGAAAATGTTGCAGAGAATTCTTAACGTCAGAAAGTTTGTCAAATGGCCAAAAAGATCCTAAATGAAGCATTTGAGCTTCTATTTATAGCCTTTTCAAAGAGGTTATCAGGAGAAGTTATTAACAGAGTGGGAAGTTATTTTATATCAACTTCATCTCAATCATGGGTGGTGGAGAGGTTATATATGATAGTGGGAGAAATGCCAGTTATGGGAGGTTACATTAGGAGAAGTGTTTCAGTCACATGTAGTGAATGAAGGCTACTGACAGCACGCTTGAGAATGCACTGTCTGTTCAGCGGGATAGGGAAGCACTTGTGTTCCAGGGAAAGGTTAAGAAGCGAACTTCTTAACAATCTCCATATCTGAGCCTCCAAGCCATGCTCTCCAAGACATCCCAAGAGTGGAGCAAACTCAAGAATCCTGCCAACCTTCCCGGGTTAACTCCACAGTCTTCATGTAGTTGTGTATTACTGCAGGAAGTCCTGCTACCAAGAAGCGACGTGCCAAGAGACGTGCCAAGAGACATGCCAAGAGACGTGCCAAGCGACGTGCCAAGAGACGTGCCGAACGACGTGCCAAGCGACGTGCCAAGAGACGTGCCAAGCGACGTGCCAAGAGACGTGCCAAGTGACATGCCAAGAGCGCTGCTGACAGGGAGACTATTACTAAAGCCCGCTGCATATAAGATTTGTTCCTGCATAAAATGTTATTGACCAAAAACGAGTGTCTACAAAATATACATGCTAAAATGCTGTGATAATGTTTTATACGACATGATCACCACTTTTTCCATGAGAAATATCAGCTATCTTAATTGCAATTTTGTGTCTCATCTTCTTTTGATCCTTAGATGATTATTTCCTCTCTCGGTTGCCTATTGTGGAGAAGAGACTTGCTCAAGGTGGGATTCGCCTTGCTGCGGTGCTCAACCGACTATTTAATTCTGAAGTGAAAATTGCTCGAGCATGAAGATAAGAGGACCAGATAAGCATCTCTAAATTATGAAGTAGGGGACCACTGTAGTATTGTTCATAGCTTAAACTATTAAATACACGAAACTTATGTAACCAATTATTTATCATTCATCCCTCTGTCAACTCTTTGAAGACAAGTTAAATGAACTATATGTTTATCGCTGATTGTATTCCTGTTATTTTGGTGATACTTTCCATATACCGGAATATGCCCCCACATTACATGCGTTTGAGGTCACCTTTAGGTTACGTGAAACAGTGGAAATGCAAACTTACACTCAATGATTATCTGTTATTTTTGTGTATGTATATATATATATATATATATATATAATAAACCCATTCTGATGGAATCACTTTGTTGTGTGTTGCCAAAACTGATAAACAAGAGCATTAGGGTGTATTAGGTAGCAAGAAAGACTTTGAGGATGGTCATGTTGGGGAGGTTGTCTTCATTTGGGTTTGTTTTATTGGTGGGTTTGGCTCTAATTTTAATGCCCAGAACCCAGGGTTGGAGCAAAGAGGGTCACATTTTGACATGTCGGATAGCGCAGGTAATGTTGATTCTATTATTCCTTTCGTTTTGCTCTTCTTCTGAGCTGGTTGTTTGATTCAATTTATTTCCATCATTAAAGGAAGGCAGGTTTACCTCAAGTAGGCTGAATCTGATGAACCATATATATATATATATATATATATATATATATATATATATATATCTGAGAAATGGTGCTAATAAAACTTATAATATATATCTGCATATAGTAGACGAAGCTCCACCATCTTATTTGATAAATAAGAGAAGTGCAGTATTGAAGAATCAAGAGTCATTTTTTGCGACTTTTTTTTTTTACCTCTCTTTCCCTTGTCAATTGGCAAAAGATAAAGAAAAATATTACTTTAAATTAGTTAACACTTGTTGGAAAACACAACATACTATTTGATGGACCATAATTCGAAGTCATGCCTGCAAAAGCATGTCAAAGAACACTCAAAAGGCTTTGACAGAAGAAATAAACATTGACAATTTACTGTCCCAATTGCATAGGGTCTTTTAGAGCCTGAGGCTGCAGAAGCTGTTGAAAATTTGCTACCAAAGTATGCCAATGGAGACCTGTCGTCCCTCTGTGTATGGCCCGACCAAATCCGGCATTGGTTCAAGTATCGATGGACAAGCTCACTTCACTTCATCGATACTCCAGACAATGCTTGCTCGTATGACTATTCAAGTAATTAAGCAGAAAGCTCAGCAATCTTTTGGTCATAAAACGATATAAAATCACCAGAATGATAAAATAATGCAATTTTTGTCATTTGTTTTAGGGGACTGTCATGATCCCCACGGCTTGAAGGACATGTGTGTTGCTGGTGCTATCCAAAACTTTACCTCACAGCTTTTGCACTACAAGGAGGGAACTTCAGATCGTCGCTGTAAGGAAGCTTATATTATTCGTAAAATTAATCGGTTGTTCTAAGATTTAAGTATTATCTTTCCTAGTAATAGGCTTTGATTCAATACCATGGCTTCTTTGTTTCTGCAGATAACATGACAGAAGCCTTGTTGTTCTTGTCACACTTTATGGGAGATATCCATCAGGTGTTTAAATATGTCAACTTCTCTAATCTCTACCATATATATATATATATATGTATATATATATATATATATATATATTCTTCTTTATCATTTTGCTTTGGTGGGTTTAACTGTGACTTTCTTCTTTCTTTTAGCCAATGCACGTTGGTTTTACAAGCGATGAAGGAGGAAACACCATCGCGTTGCGCTGGTTTAGGCACAAATCTAATCTGCATCATGTGAGTAACCTTACTTGTTTATATCATTTTAGCTTAGAAAATATAGATAAGAAATAGTAATTAATTAGCCACATTTATGAATTTCAACAATGTATAGGTCTGGGACAGGGAGATCATCCTTACAGCTCTTGCAGACGACTATGAAAAGAACCTGGACAGCCTTCAAGAAGACTTAGTAGGGAACTTTACTGATGTAAGTTCAATTTTGTTGACTTCCTCCTACTAGTTTTTTAGAATTTATTCTCAATTACTACTCATTCTAGCTTGTATTTGTTGTATTTACCTATAATTGTTACTTTCATACAGGGAATCTGGTTTGATGATGTAGCATCATGGAAAGAATGTGATGATCTTCTTCCTTGTTTGAACAAGTTAGCTTCTACCCTTTTTCAAACAACTATAAAACCATCTGGTAAATTCAGGAAAATGGGTTTTTCCTTGCTTGATGATCTATTTTAATCAAAGCTTTCCATTTTCCTATGTGTAGGTATGCTACAGAGAGCATAAACATAGCTTGCAAATGGGGTTACAAAGGCGTAAAGTCTGGACAAACTCTGTCAGGTATGTATACTATTGCGTAAAGCATTGAAAAAAGTCAAAAACAATACCAGTTTTTATGGTCTTCCAATCATCACCACTAAAAGAACTCCTAAAGCCTAAAGGGGCTATTAATCTTGTCTTCTTTTTTCTTTTCTTTTTTTTGGTTATAGATGAATACTTCAATTCAAGGATGGCAGTTGTCATGAAAAGAATTGCTCAAGGAGGAGTTAGATTAGCCATGATCTTGAACAAGGTTTTTGGTGAGTCTGAAGAAGGTTTTGCAGCAGCAACCTAACAGATGCAAACCACCATTGAATTTGACTTGTCAGAATAACTTTATTTAGGTATATATGTATGTATGTTCAATGTTTTATCACCATTGTATCTATGCATTTGTACTTTATAATATAAACCTTCATGAAAGAATTTGTTAACAACATCAACAACAATGTTATTAAAATTAGAAACCCAATGTGTCATATGCTCATTGCCAGAGAACAAACAACTAGTGAATTTTTTTCAGCCAAGGCATGGGGGAAGTACCTCTAAGAAATTATAGGGGAAACCAAATCCACTTCCCTTCTAAAATAGCAAAGAACTTCTAATCTTATGCAATAATTTGTCTACTACAAATAGAAAGAATCAAAGGAAACACGCCAAAGTTCATTTCTTGATACATTCATCCACCATCCAACCGATTCATTTTTGTTTTTTTACAAAAAAGGTCAAGGCCTAAGAGAATTGAGAAAAAAAAATTGCAAGTTTTTGAGGATCGGACTTCAGTCTTATTGGATTCCAACTTTTAAAAAAATAAGTGAACCATTTGGATTAAATCTCATGTTCAATTATCTTTATCCCACATAAGCTTAAACAACCCGGTAAACAAGTTGCGCAAAACAAGATACCTAAAATAGATTATGCATTTTTAAGATATGCAAATTTGTATGACAAATTTACCATTTGGCTTTGATGGGAATCCCATAACAACCAATTTTTCACAAACAATGCTTCTAGGCCTCAAGGTTGAGGTGTCAAATAAATTGCTCAAGTTCAAAGCGTCACTGAGAAGGGTAAATTTTCCAAAGAGGCATGACTAAGAGTTGCCAAGACGTCAGCACAATAAGCATGAGTGGAATTCTACGAATCTGCAATGCAATTTAAAATAACAATCCTGAATTTCTACACCAAAATTTGATTACACTGAATTGGCCTGATTTACCTAATTGAGAGTTGGCTTAATACTACATATTTTAGTTGTATATACGTATAGGATAATATCACAATTTTCTAAATTCTAATGAATCTTTCGTTTTCTTTCTTTGGGCAATCGATTTCCAAATATCTAAGATCACAAATCCACAACTGGTGAAGGCTAAGAAAGATTGTATTTAGACCTAGCAATTCATGTATTCTTGTCGTATTCGTATTGTATTCGTGTATTTTATCGTATCATAATCGTGTTTAAGGTATTTTATATTTATATAAACTTTGATATGTTAATAATTCATATTATATAGATTTTGAGACATTTGTGTATTCGTATAGTGTTCGTATTATTTTTTTATGTATCATATTTTTAATTATTTTTTTGTGTCGTATTCAATATTGCAAGTCTAATTGTATTGAAGTATTAAACCAAAGACTACCAATGAAAACATCAGAATTTTTACATTCGAAGAAAGTGGAAGACAAACAATGAAGGAAGCTTAGCAACCCCTTCGGGCCAGGTCAAAATTTGACACGTGAAGAAAAAGCTACACCGTTGGAGCCCAAGATCTTGCTTTTGTGACACGAAACACCGTTTTGGACCAACTTCTTTTGTCTATTTCTCATTGGTGGGTCCATCAATGGAAGCTTGGAACTTGGAAGTCTCTCTAGCCCATTAAAGCCGTTCATCTTCCATGCCAGTTTCCCAAAAACTTGGGGGACTTTTTGACTTTTATTTATGAACAGTTCAGAGATGTCACCACCACCACCATCATCCATCCACATTTTAATCGCCTCTTGCTTGGACTAGGGTTTTAATACAGCTGCCATAGCCAGCTGGACCATACAATATTCCAAGAATTTGACAAACTACCCCAATACTACTCTTCATTGATCTTACAGACAAGCTACCCTAACAAGGACAAGGTTGTCTTTAAGGTGATCATGTTTTCTCATACTATGCCGTTTAAAAACAAGGAATCAGAGAGATTCTATTCTTTATATTCTTGCATTTGTCTTTCCATAGCCAACTCACATAGAAGAATATACTGCATCAAGCTCCCAAGAGAATGCTTATGTTGCTCAACAACTATAAAAACTTATTGGGTTTTGATTCTTGTTTTGTTCTGTGAAAACAAAGCATTAACTTTTTCTCTCAAAACCTCTTCAATAATCTTGGGTACGCTCGTTCATTGCTCGCTCATTTCAAGCTTGCGAACAAGTGAAAAGCTCAAATATTTCCAAAGTAATGTTCTTAAACCTTCTCATCAAAAGTTTGTTACTTTTATTCCTCCTCCTTGTTTTCAATCTCTGCTAGGCAATTTTGCGCTGAAAGATTGCTCATTTATTATAAAAATTTCTAACAGTTCACATTATATGTATTGATATATGTTTGATAGAGTTTTGTTCTTTTTAGCTTCAAAATAGAATGATTTGACCCTGTTTTTTTTTTTTTTTTTTTTCATCTGTTGTTTTACTAAGATCTGTGAAGTGCATTCACATGGGTGAAACTTGATTTTTAAATGAGGTTGCTTGGAGTGAAAATCTTTGTTTTTGGAGGTGTTGTACGTATTTGAGACAATGGTTATTGTTTCAGTGATTTCATATGTTAAAAAATTCATGGTGCTTGTTGATGTTGATCTCTGTCATTTTGTAATATAAATAGTAGGATAGCTGCTTTTGTCAAATGTTTAATCAAGCCGCCTATGGTCTTCCCATGTTGATCTTTGAAACCAAAGCATATTCTTGAAAAAATTGCCCTAGTTTATTAATACTACTTATTATGTATTTATGTACTACTCCCCATTTAGGTGTTGTAATGGAATAAAGGAATTGGAATTAAGAATAGAGACCAGAAAAGAGAGAGAAAGGAGTAAATAGAAAAGTTGTATTTTCATTCATGAGTATTATTTGATTACATCAACCATACATATAAGGGGGCTGAATTCCTAACAGCCAATTACAATGAACCAATAGAATTTCAGCATCTGACAGCTGAAATCTAACTATCATCACAGCCCGATTACTGACTATCATCACAGGTGTATTCTACAAATCGTTGCTTTTAGTGACACATTTCTTTCAAAGTCAGAACTTTCTTGGCAATGATCGTTCACATGTCTTGGTATCTTCTAGATTTCGAAAAATAAAAATTAGGGAGTGTTTTGTGTAGGTAAAGCAAGGTTTTGGCTGGTATTGCTGTGAAATAAATGCCAATCCCTGAGTTTAAGCAAAATTCTGTTTCACATGTAAAGATTGAAATTATCTTCGCTTTGTATCACGTGTTCTGTTGAAATAAATGCCAGTTCATTTTTATTTAAGTTTGTTGTATCACGTGTTTGACTTTTCTTGGATTCTTATATCCCAGAATATCGTGGTACTCGTATTTTGATCTTGATCTATCATTATCAATAGCGAATGATAATTAATATAGGAATTCTATGGTTAAAACAATTGAATGTTACAAATGCATGATACAAGCATATCTGATAGCATTCCCTATATGGTGTTAGGTTTCCCTTTACCTACCTAAATGTTTGGTTGGTCATATAGGAAATTGGAATGACAGCAGACAGCTTTTACGTGTTTATTAGCTCCTCATGAAACTTTACAAAATGTTTTCCTCGTTCTATCTGCTTTCACCAAATGACCAAAGCAAAGTTGGCATTTGCTTTCTTGTCTTGTAGCCTTGGAAACAATCGTTCTCACATTTGAACAAACTTCTCTTAGTCTTGTTTGGACCAGAGAATACCTCCAAATACTTGGGAGTTTCTGCATTGCTTCTCTATATAATTCTTGTCCTGAATTTAGGTAGGCCTTCTGCTAGCATAGCTTACTCCTCTAATTTTTTCCAGGGCAGATACAAAAGTTCCAACTTGCTAGAACTTTATTAAAGCAAGTACTTCATGGCACTTGCACGGGTTGCTAGGAGTGGCTTGAGAAGATCAGGAGGTACCATTGGTAGTTACGCAAGTGAGACGGATATCTTCTGTGAAAGAGCATCCGGCCACAAAAATTTCCTTCCTTCCCTTGAAAAAATAAATGCGCACAGCAATTTGACATACCTTTCCACCATCAAGAGGGTAAATCACATGAGTTTTTGGAGCAGGGAAATAAGGACAACCCCAGATTATCAATGTCCCTCAGCAGAGCGGTTAGTGGAGTTGCAGTCAGAAGATGATGAACCAAGGTATCCAGGACTGAAGGCAACCAAGCCAGGTGAAAAGCCTAGAGTGGTTGTCCTTGGTACTGGATGGGCAGCATGCCGATTCCTCAAGGAGCTTGACACCAAAACCTATGATGTTGTTTGCATATCACCTCGAAACCACATGGTCTTCACCCCTTTGCTTGCTTCAACTTGTGTTGGAACCCTTGAATTTCGCTCAGTTGCTGAGCCTGTTGGCCGGATACAGTCTGCATTGTCAACAAGCCCCAATTCATACTTTTATCTGGCTTCTTGCAGAGGCGTTGATAGTGACAAACATGAGGTGAGTTAATGTATGCCAGTAATATATTCTATTTTACTGTAGCTATCTGTACCTCCCCAATGAGTTTTTATGCCATACTGTGCCATAACGTGCAGGTAGTCATGACTAATGACTGATATTGGTTCCAAACTAAATTCAAAAGCAAATAAGCGAGCGTGAATTGGCTTGTTATATATGGGAAATCTCGATGACAGATTTTGTTTCCATGTTTTTTACATGTCACAGTCATTGAAAGCCTAACTATATACGTTCATCAGGTGTATTGTGAGACAATGAGCGATGGTGGACTACCTCATGAGCCTTATCAATTTAAAGTTGCATATGACAAGCTTGTAATTGCTGCTGGAGCTGAGCCTTTAACTTTTGGTATCAAGGGGGTGAAGGAAAATGCATATTTCCTTCGTGAAGTGAATCATGCCCAAGAAATAAGGAAGAAGCTCCTCTTGAATCTGATGCTCTCTGAAAATCCAGGTGAGTGATGTTTTCTGGCCATAGATTTTGCAATCCTGGTGTCTCCTTTGTATACTTGGTCTGTACTTGTTTCATATAATCATATCACAAACTCCTATTATCTTTCCTCATCATGAGGACTCTCTCGCTCTCTCTTGGTTCAAACTCCCCATTTAGGACTCCTTGTGGCTAAAGTTGACCCCTAATTTTCTGGCCAAGGGACAAGGTGTTGATGTCATTTAGCATTTTTACTTGTTTATATAAACAATTACATTCTCTTACAATTCAATTGGTCATTACAGGCATATCAGAAGAAGAAAAGAAACGCATCTTGCACTGTGTTATCATTGGGGGTGGCCCTACAGGAGTGGAGTTTAGTGGTGAGTTGAGTGATTTTATAATGAGAGATGTCCGGGAGAGGTATAGTCACGTAAAAGATTACATCAAAGTCACGCTTATAGAGGTATTCCATGTGCAAGAGGGCAACTCCCTCCCATTTTTCTCTTAGTAAATATCTGTATACAATGGATGTTGATTTTGCCATTTCGTATACCTTGGTCAGGCAAATGAGATTTTGTCATCCTTCGATGTTGGACTACGCCAGTATGCAACAAATCACTTGACCAAAGTAATTTGAATTCCTTTCATATATTCCTAGAGCTATTGTTTGTCATAATTCTTGGAACTATCTTTGACATTTTGAATTTTGCATCAGTCTGGTGTTCACCTTATGCGAGGTGTTGTAAAAGAGGTTCATCCCAAAAAAATTGTTCTCAGTGATGGAACTGATGTCCCTTATGGCCTCTTAGTCTGGTCCACTGGTGTTGGTCCTTCTCAGTTCGTGAAATCATTAAATCTTCCCAAGTCCCCTGGTGGAAGGTATATACACTGGCATTCTTTTGCACTGACCTATTTTCTTTTGCTTAACTTTAGTCTTTTTTTCCCTCCCAACAAAGTATTTCTTGGATGAGATTAACTAATTTTATAGGGTTGTGCAGGATTGGTGTTGATGAATGGTTGCGTGTTCCTTCTATAGAAGATGTATTTGCACTTGGAGATTGTGCTGGTTTCCTTGAACAGACAGGGAAGCCTGTTCTTCCAGCTTTAGCTCAGGTTGGTCCATTATTCTTCTAGAAATTCTTGCTTCCCTGATCCAATACTGCCCTTTTACTCTGTTGTCAAATCATGGAGGAAGTATTGCTTAATCAAAAGCTTTTCAAGGAACAAGCATATATATTGTAGGTAGAAAAAGTTTGAAAAGTAGTAACAGAATTAGTTCATTTACTTATTCTAGATGGATGGTAAATTTCATAATTGATGAGCTAATTGTTTTGCACTCGTTAAACAGGTTGCAGAAAGGCAAGGAAAATACCTGGTGGAGGTGTTTTACAGGATTGGGAAACAAGAGGGGGGCAAGGCTTTCAGTGCCAAGGACATGTCTCTAGGAGAGGCTTTTGTCTATAAGCATCTTGGAAGCATGGCATCTGTTGGTCGTTATAAGGCCCTGGTGGATCTTCGCCAATCTAAGGTAATAATCAATAGCCATTTCTGACATTGAAAACCAACAAAAAATTTACTTGTTTAGCTTGGCATCTATTCTTGAGGCTTGACTTCTGATTCTTAAACAATAATAGTTCGGTTGTTATTAATCTTCTAAACATGTATGCTGCGCTGCCAGGATGCTAAAGGCATATCACTTGCCGGGTTCGTAAGCTGGTTGATTTGGCGCTCGGCTTACTTGACGCGTGTGGTGAGTTGGAGGAACAGGTTTTATGTGGCAGTGAACTGGGCGACCACGCTGGTCTTTGGCAGAGACAATTCCAGGATAGGTTGACACTTGACAAAGCCCCCCATCGCCCAGGCTTCATTGGGCTTTGATTTGTCATTGATATTTTGAATCTTATCTTAAATCTTTCATTGATTCCAGATTTACTCCTCCTTCTGTATATTTTGGTATTAGCTTAATGTTTAAATGATTCTGGAACACTTTAGCTACAAATTAGAGAGTGGACAAAAGCATAAATGCAAAGAAATTCCATGAATTCATTTATCT
The DNA here is from genome assembly GCA_030761205.1 of Fremontodendron californicum. NCBI lineage: Eukaryota > Viridiplantae > Streptophyta > Magnoliopsida > Malvales > Malvaceae > Fremontodendron > Fremontodendron californicum. Next base: position 1,531,235 of record JAULJL010000027.1, read on the forward strand.
GAAAGATATTAGTACAAGCTTTGTACAAAACTGACATGAACATCAACAAAAACACAGCTCACATCTTTCCTAGGACAGGCAACACCCTCTCCCACGCTTTCTTACAAACTCATCAAATTTTCCTTTTTTTTTTTTGGGAGAAAGAATTAAACCTAGGACAAGTGAGCAGCAGCTGCCCTGCGACTACTTGCAGAAAAAATAGAAGCAAAAGAATGGGCAATTCCCACCAATATAGCCACTTTCACTTGACCCCTCCTTGGGATCGGACGTCCAGCAATCCTCGGTGAAAAATTCCCACCGTTGATCATTTCCCTCCTTGCACCTTCCATTTCTTCTTAGTTTTTAAAAAATATCTGAAGATTGAATAGAGGAGAAGAAAACAGAGAGCTTATATTGGAAACTTTTGTTTTGAGTTTTGGTGTTTTGGGTGAGTTGGGTTGTACGACTCGGAGGTTGTCCCTTGTCATGGTTTATATAGAGAGTAAAACAAATGATTGCCCTTTGTTTCTAGCAGATATTACGATCATGCCCACAGAGTTTGACTATGACTTGATGATATTGACCTTTTGTTTTTATGTACTGTCGCATTCAAATTTTATAACGGTGTACTTTTCTAAGTTGGATTTTGTCCAAAAATCTTCTATTTTAGTATTATTTTTTTTTATTTTGCTTTCGTATTTTTAAGATTATTATATTATATAAATTATTTTTAATATATTAAAATTCATTAAATTAATTATTATATTTAATATAAATAATAATTTAATTAATTTTAACATATATCCTAAAAATATTTGTTAACAATTTTTTTTTCCCAACAACACAACAAATCACATTCGACTATTATTAATGAATAGTTAAAAGTTCAATGAGAAGAAGAAGATGATAAGTTGAAATGAGTTTCCTAAACACTCTAATATACGGATATTAATTAAAGTGATATTTTATAAAATTTCATTCAACTTTTTTTTCTTTTCAAAATTTAAAGTTGTTTTCATTCACTTTGTATTTATAATATATGGCATTCATTTCATGTAGTACTTTACTAAATTTTAATTGTTTAATTATTTGAATATAAAAAATATAATGCTTGAGGTACAAAAATCAACTCTCAGCAAGCTCTGTTTTGTCTAACATATTAAAACGAAAGATATTTTGAGTGATAGTATGAACATGACCTTCTTTAATCTGAAATTTTCAATTTTATAAGGTAAAAGGATGAGTTGATCATTTAGACAAGTCGACAAGAAAGATGCTAATCTCGTAAAATAATGATAAAGTAAGGTTTAAGGTTGTTAATTATAAAGAAATAATTATTGATGTCATGTCTGAATTAAAATCACGTGCTCCATTGCACCCAGACCCAAAGTCCCACCGGTGGCTTTTGTCTCCCTGTCCTTGTCCCTGACTCTGACTCTGACTCTGACCTGTCTGTCTGTCTGTCAGTCACCTCCTCCACCTCCACTTGTCACAAACTCACAATCCTTAACTTATCCAACGAATCCGATCCAACTCTGCAATGAACCGGATTAGATCGAATGGTTAGCCAGACTTGCCAACCCCCACTTCCATCTCAACTAAAAAACGTTATCATCTCATCATCTGCCCAATGTTAAGGCAAGGGAAGGGAGAGATTGTTGTTTGGAAAAGTTGTAATCTTTTTCTTTTGGGGTTAGTGGAGAGTCACAATCTCATTCACCAATCTCTTGTAAAGGAGTGTGACTGTGACAAGACTAAGGACCGGAAAGTTATAAAATAAGCTTTTTAAAATAAAATTTATTATATATAAATATGATAAAATTATATAAATTTTTTTTATTTATATGTAATTTTTTTATATATAAATGTGATAAATATATTATATATTTATATAATTTTTTATAAATATAATTTTTTTTACATATAAATATGACATAAATTATATATAAATATAATAAATTATATATATAATAAAACATACAAAAAAAAAACTCATTTTAAAAAAGTTTTCTTATAATTTTCCTTGAAATCCATCTTCTTTCTTTTTCTCATTTATTGAATTTAATAGTAAAAAAATAGGGGATATGAGTTGTTGGATTGTGTATGAGGACTGAGGAGGGAATAGATTCGAGTCTATCAGTTAATTACATCATCAAATCAGGTTTATTAATTTGATAATGTCCCACTCAAAATACCTTTTATTTTAAGAAAATATTAATCATAGACATTAAACTACAATATGCATGCATCTCCACTGCTAACCAGACTCCATTACTATTACTTTTTTTTTTTTTATTAGTTTTTGCTTGAAAGAATAAAGATATTGAAAAAACTCCATTTTGTTTGGTTTTTTTTTTTCTTTTATTTTTTTCATCTCTCATCTTTTCATCTTTTAGGGTATTTCTTTTTCTTCTCATGTAAATTGTGGGGTATATATATACTTTTCTTGGAAAAAAAGGCTACTACTAATTCAATCTAGTAAAAGCAATTAGAAAATGTTCTTCTAAGTTGAACCAAGTTTTTTTTTTTCATTAATTTTCTTGTATTTAAATTTGAAATTTTAAAGTGTTAAGGAGGATAATATAATATTTTTTGTATAAAAAAAAAATCACAGTCTAAAGATTAAAGAAGAAATTATAAATATTGGGATTAAAAATTCAAACCTATTTAATATTACTTTTTAAAAATAATTATATAAATTAATTAAATTAAATTTCAGATTCATCACGATAATAATAATAATACTTTTAGTAGTAACAAAAGCATCCCTTGAATTAAGGCATTTTCATCATTCTGTAATTCCTTCCTTTTTTTTAACTGGGGAGAGTTTTCCTTTTAATTTACAAAAAGGGTCAGAAGTAAACTATTTTTTAAAGGATAATTGGATTGACTCAAAGAAGTAAAGTAGTAACTATCGTCTATAGGCTTCCCTAAAAAAAATAATACTACTATATTTTGTTTTCATTTTCGTATATGCAATAATATTATACATTGATTTTATTTAAAAAGCAATTAAAGTTGTCTAGGAGAGGCAGGCTCTATAAAATTTTTGCTCACTCTTTTTTTATATAAAAAAAATTGCAAATAAAAATGTAAATGGAGAGACAAGTATTAAACAAGTAAAGAAACAATAGAATTCTTTCTATAAACAAAGAAAAACAATAAAAATTCATTATATTTATAATAAAACATTTCTTTGTACTACAAAAGCTATAATAATAAATAAAAGATGAAAAAAAAGGAATAGCTGTTCATATATTTCCAAAAGGACATAAATGCCCATGTCTATCATATAAATAATTGGGCTTCCCAAGGCCAAGTCTGGTATTTTCTTCACCGAGAAAACTAAGCAGCTGCACATCGGCTACTACTTCGAGAGAAGATAGAAGCAAAAGAATGGGCCAGGCCCAAAACTATAGCCAACTTTACTTGACCCCTCTTGGGAATCCGACGGCCAGCAATCCTCTGAGTGTAAATCCCACCGTTGATCATTGCCCTCCTTGTACCAGCCATATCTTCTTTTGTTTGCTGATATAAACCTCTTTTGGAGAGTTTAAGGTTGGAGTGGAGAAGGAAGTACTGAGTGGTGCTTTTGTCTGAATTTTAGGTACAATTTGGTGGGAAGGAAGGTTCCCTTTATATAGAGGTGGCTAAGGAAAGTTCCCTTTCATAAAAGTCCCCAAATTAAGGGCTGCGCTTAGGAGTATATTATTTCCTTTCCGATTTGATCTCTTATTTTAGTTATTATTATTTTTTATATAAAAAAAATCTGAAAATAAGGAATGTTATAAATATCGAAATTCAAATTAAAATCTATCAAATATTATATTTTTAAAATATATCAATCAAAATGAATTAAGTTGGAAAGTATTTATAATTTCATTTAGCTAATTGAATTGATTGGTCTAAAATCAAGGGCAGCCACGTAATTGATGAGTGGAATCAAATCAAGAATATGCTGGAAATGGAATAATAATGGAGTAATGTTTGGCTAAAAGCAAAGTTATTGAGGATCACGTAAGTGATTATTTATTAATTAAGTTGCATATTGATCACATGGGGTTTTTCATTTTGTATTGGTTCAAGGAATCATAGACTTGGCACTGGCACTGGCACTGGCGGCTGCTACTTTCACTGTTCCATTATTTGCTTGAACCACCTTTTTTTTTTTATCCTCTCAAATCCTACTTCCCATCCCATCCCACAATTCCACATTTAGTAAAATAGAAATGCTCAAAAATCAAATTATTTGTTCAAATTTAAAAATTTATTTATATTTTAAAGAGTTTGGATAAAAATATTAGGTTTAAAATATGAGTTTGAATAAAAAAAAAAAGATTCGTTTAGAAAATAGACCGGGATTTGACTTCAACTATTCAGACTCGAGTTCGGCCCGACCCGCATGTTTTTTATTTATATAATATAATATATTATTTAATTTATATCATATAAAAAAATAAATCGATATAATATTATAATGTAAACATTTAAAAATATGTTAAGTTATTTATATTTTAAAATTAATAAAAAAATTAAATTACTAAAATTAAATAATAATAAAATATTTGTTTAAATTTTTTTAGAAAAAAAATATGGAGGGGTTTAAATGGGTTTGGACTACCCATTTATAAATATGACGCGTGTTTGGACAAAATTTGAAACTCATATTTTAAGTGTAGGGCCGGACTTGAACAAATATATATGAATATATGGTGTTCATAGAAATAAATTAAAGAAAATCACCCAAAACATTCCCACCCAAGATTTATTGGGGGAGTCTGATATGGATGCGCCTAAATTAGTCATTATCATCATAAAATTGCATAACCACATGTTTTCTCCTTTTCCATCGTGATATATATCCACCTAAAAAGCTTCTTTTTATGTTGCAATTTGCATCAAAATATCTTATTTTCAAGCTAGGTGGGTTTTTTTTTTGTTAAAATAGTTGGGTTATTGCATTAAATTACATATCAGTGATTCAATTGAAACGTCTGAATGTGTTTTAAATTTGATGACTTAAATTTGAAACTGATCTCATGAAATCGACAGCAGACAATATAAGATTTTTTTTTAATATAAAATAGATCGTAATTTGAAAAAAAAAATGAATTATAGATATTAAAATTTAAATAGATCGTAATTTAAAATTTATTAAATATCATCTCTTAAAAATAATTATATGAATCAATATGAGTTGAACATACGAACATTTGCTTACAACATAGCCGATATAAAATGTGAGTGAGGGAACAGAAAGAGAAAGGTACATTGAATCAGAATTTTGTTGTTTTCTATCATTGATGAGGTTAGTTTAGCATTGCTATTAAAAAAATTTTGGATTGGAAAAATTATGGATTGAAAAAAGTGTATTTAAAAAGTATGATAAAAATGTATGGTTTAAATTTTTTCAAGTGTTTGATATTGCTGTGAAAAAGTATTGTGGGGATTTTAAATGTCAAAAAATATATGTTTAAAATAATAAAAGTATAGAGATGTGAGGATAATAAAATCATTTTATCTATAAACCAGTTTTTAAAGTTCAAAAATTATATTTTTTTGACTTTTTAGTTTGGCTAACTGTTTTTTGACTTTAAAAATTATTCCAAAAACAATATTAATCAAGGCATTAGTGCTACAAGATTTTTTAGGGCACATCCATCTCAGTATTAAAAATGTATTATCTCCCTGGTTAAGATTGATGATGGCGATGGCGATTGAAAAGAAAATTATTTTTTAGGACCCAAATTTCAAATGTCTGGGAAGTCTCTGTTAGGCACCATATGAATTCATAAGGCCGTCATCCACCAACAATCTAATAATAAGTTAGTGTATAAATTTGTTCTTATGCAGCATCATCATCAGGTTGATAAATTTTGAGGAAAAAAAAATAGAGATTCCATTTTGCACTTTCAAGTTTTTTATGCTATTTTTTTAATCGGTTAGATAAGATTTAAGATTCAATTTTAAGTATATAAGATAGTTTTATGGTTTGAAAAAGTGTTATAGTTTTATAATAATATAATAATAATAATGGCTAATGCGGCTTTGATATAGCCATTTTCGCCAACTTTGGACCGTTGGATGAGGGGCTTCTGAAATCCATAAATGCACCCATTTCTCAGCTGCTGGAAGCCCAGACATCTAACCCATAAATGCAGAAATGGGCTCAGATTGCAACCTAAGCTCTATGCTTCATTCTTTGGGCTTCACTGGTGTGAAAATGTGTTTATAACTTTACAAGACTTGGTTGCCACTGGCCAGTGGGCCAGGGAAAAATTGGAGGTCCTTGTCTTTTAGAAAAACTAATTTAGTTTCGTATTTGATATACTGAGGATAAAATTTTTAACTTCACAAGCAAGGTTGAGAATCTCTCACATATTTCATTTTTTTAATTTTTTTTTTAAATTTAATATATTTTCAGGAATATATGTTACCATGTTAATCCCGTTTATAGAATTCAAAATTTTTACTGACGATGATTTAGATAAATTTTCCTTTGTTTTTCCTTTACAATAAAAACACAATGTAAAACTTAATTATTCTTATGATGATATATGTGGCAGAGAGTTGCAAGAGAAGTTTGGATTTCCAAAATTAACTCAACTTGGAAATCAAATTAGCATAGATAATCTCACTGAATTATGGCACTGGGAGTAATCCACTGGTAGATTCACAACAAAATCACTGAACAATTATTTAACCTCATATTCAAAGAAGAAATTACACCTTTATTCAGCTTTTTGTTCCAAATTAATATCGATATTTATGAATTATGATGCACTCACGTCATGATAACCAATGCTGAAGTAGGCCTAAACCAACTGAATTATTTTTCATTGCTTTCAAAGGATGAAAAATTATGATTATTATTTTTTTAAAGTAAAAGAAATTATGGTCTGGTCTCTCTTATCTTAAGAATGCCAAGTTTCGTGATGAAAATGGCCTGACAAATCCAAGCACAGTGCATGGACGGCTCTCCATAAAGTTATTTTCTGATAGAAATTTCCATTTTTCCCACTGCTCCACTTGATTACTGCGGCATCTAAATGGCTTAATCGCTTTCATTTAGATCAAGCAGTGGCAGGCCTTGCACTCGATTGTTTAATGTTACAAATATTAAAATTATAGTTTGAATGATCACAACAGTACTGCAAGTTTTCTTGAATTATGAACTTGTTTACTCTAAGGTGATCATGTTGAGAAAAGCTTAGAGTAGATAACTCTAATTTTACCACTCAAAGAAGAAAGTTTAGATTTTAGGAAAACTCACAAATGCTCACACTTCACTCTAGACTACACTCTTTAGAGAAGAACTCTTTAGGAAAACTTAGAACTTTTATTGCTTATTGAAGCTTACTACTTGATGATTTACAAATGCAAGGGAGGGGGGTATTTATACAATACCAAGACAAACACAAGCCACACAAATATAAAATCTAAATAAATTACAACCACCCATTGTTGTTTAATAACAACCACACATTTAAATCACACAACTACAACCACACATTAAACCACACAATTACAACCACACATTAAACCACACAATTACAACCACACATTAAACCACACAATTGCAACCACACATTAAACCACACAATTGCAACCACACATTGTTAGACTTTTATTTTTCCTTGGGCTGGTATTGGACAATTTAACACTCCCCCTCAATACCAGCTCTTCCTCTTTGCACCATGTTGAGTTGACGACGAAACATTTCAAATTTGTTGATACTCAAACCTTTTGTGAATAAATCTGCCACCGGACTAAATGTTTCATCATAGTCTAGCTCATACTTCTGAGAGAAACCACGAGCCACCAACCGTGCCTTGTACCTTTCAATCGACCCATCTGGACGATGTTTTATCTTGTAAACCCACTTGCAGGATATGGGTTTCACATCTCTTGGTTTTGGCACTAGATCCCAAGTCTGATTCTGCTCAAGCGCAGTGATCTCTTCTTTCATAGCCATAATCCACTTAGAACTCTGTGATGCTTCTTCAAACGTCTCAGGTTCTGTTGCAATTGGTTCTTCCACTATGGCTGCATTAGCATATTTGGGATTTGGCTTCCGTGCTCTTGTTGTCCTTCGGATTTGTGATTGTGGAGATGGTTCTTCCACTTCACTCGATCTAACATCTGGTTGATACACACCAGTTTGCCAAGGACTCTGGACTAACACTTGCTCGTCATCGTCATCATCACATAGGTCTTCTACTTCGTCTGAAGTTGATTGAAGTTGGACAATATACTCTCCCATTTTCTGTTGTAGCATGTCTTCAAATTCTTTTGAATCTGACAACACGTCCTTTTCTGAGGACCACCAGGAAGATGCTTCATCGAATACCACATTGCGTGAAGTGTAACATCTTCCACTCGTAGGATCACAACATTTCCACCCTTTTCTTTGGTTGTCGTATCCCACAAAGATACACCTAGTTGCTTTCTTATCAAACTTGCTACGTAAATGATCAGGAACAAATACATAACATACACAACCAAATACTCGAAAGTAGCTGACTGAAGGTTTCATTTTCCACAATTTCTCAAAGGGTGAAACAAACTCTAACCTTGGTTGAGGAAGTTTGTTGATCACATGGGCTGCGGTTCTCATAGCTTCGGCCCAAAATCTTCCGGGTACATTCTTTGCATGCAGCATACTCCGACAAATTTCTGCAAGATGCCGATTCTTTCTCTCTGCTACACCATTCTGTTGTGGTGTATTGACACAAGTATACTGATGACGTATGTTGCATTCTCGTAGGTATTGAGAGAATTCGCCTGAGCTATATTCTCCTCCATTGTCTGTGCGCAAGCAACATATCTTCTTTCCCACTTCTCCTTCAACTATCTCTTTGAACTCTTTAAACTTTGAGAAAGTGTCAGACTTTTCTTTCATAAAGAAAACCCACACATACCTGGAGAAATCATCAATAAACGTCACCATGTACCGCATTCCACTAATTGATGGTTGCTTAACGGGCCCAAATACATCAGAGTGAACTAACTCTAATGGTTCTTTTGCTTTAAACTTTGACTCATCGTATGGCAATTGGTGTGCTTTACCATATTGGCATCCTGCACAAACTGTGTCTGTTCTTATGTCAAGCTGAGGAAGTCCCTTAAGCATCGACTTCTTCATCATCATACTTAGCTTGGAATAACTAACATGACCTAACCGCATGTGCCATAAATCTGCTGTATCGCTCCTTCTTGTCTTGTCTACATATGCTGACTCTGCTGACATCACGTAGACTGACTCCAGACGTCGTCCTTCCATCATCGGCTGTCCTGAGATTTTGAGATCACGATATACCTTCACATCTCTTGGACCAAACAGAATATGGTGACCTGACGATGTTAATTGTGCCACTGAAAGCAAATTTTTCTTCATGCCTTGGACATGGTAAACATCTTGTAGTAGTACTTGATTATGACTATATCGAGGTGCTACTACCGTCTTACCGATGTGAGTAATCGGTAATCTTGAATTATCAGCTGTCACAACAATGCGATTTCCCTTGTATTCTGACAGGTTCTGCAACTTCTGTTTATCGCCTGTCATGTGATTTGAGCAACCTGAATCGACAATCCAGTCATTCTCATAGTCAATTCGGTCAGCCGTTGTTACTGTGAGAGCTAACTCTTCCTCTTGCATAGCAAAAAATGCTTCAGCGTCCCAATCATCTTCGCTTTTCTCCTTTGTACTAGAAGTAGCAGCATTGCTCTCAGCGGGCCTTTTGTTAAACCAACAATCTTTTGCCATGTGACCTTTCTTGTCACAGTTGTAACAGTTACCTTCAAATCTTTTATTGTTGCTACGATTCTTTGAAGCTCCCCCTGGACGAGAGCTCCCTTCTCCTTGATGACTTTTTGTCTTGTCACCATACTTTTTAGATCCACCACCGACGTGCTGTTTGAATTTGCCTTTGCTTTTGTTGGTGTAGAGTGCTTCCTCTTCACTTTTCAACGAGACCCCTCCCATTTGCTTGGCCATAGATTCTTGACCAACAAGCAAATTTTCAAACTCTACAAGTGATGGTTGAGTTGGCCATCCTTGTATAGCGGCAACGAAGCTGCGATATTCGGGCCTCAAACCATGGATAATTATTCTTTTTACCCTGGTATCTCCAATAGCAGCTGTAGGATCTAAATCAGAAATTTCACGGCATAACGTTTTTACCTTGTGAAAGTATTGAGCAATCGGTATATCTCGTTGTGCAACTGATAACAATTCATTCTCAAGAAGTTGAAGTCTTGTGTCATTCTTTCTCGAAAAGAGTGCATCTAAAGTATCCCACGCTTCTTTTGGCGTTTCTAGCTTTTGTATGTGTTCCAACATTTCTTCTTCAACTGTGGTCTTAAGGGCAAACATGGCTTTACCCACTTTAATCTTCCATTTGCGCAAGGTTCCTTGAGCATCTTCTTGCTCGGGCTTCGTAACTTCACTACCACCAACGACTTCCCAAAGGTCTTGACCTTGTAGGTAAGACATCATACACGTCTTCCACGTGTTGTAATTTTTGTGATTGAGCTTCTTGATTCCTCCAACTACTTGAAGATCACCCATCGTGTCGGCAAGACTAACAATACCGAACAAGCTTGATTTTGAGACACAAACTTGTAGAGTACAAACTCCTCACAACTCAAGAACGCTCAAACCAAAAATAGTACCTGAATAACTATTTCACCGTGAATAGTACCGTATACGTGAACAGTATTGTACGTATGTCGTACACTAGAACAAATCCAGTATACGTTAACAATTACTGCAAAAGTATACAACCACACGTATGAATAGTAACCGTATCTGTGAATAGTGACCGTATACTGGAACAGTGACCGTAGCCCGTGAATAGTGCACCAGGTAGGTTCCTAGGAAAGAGAGGTGGGTCACTGATAGACACACTTAAATACCAAGTCTTTCCTAGCCAGAACTTCCCTAGACACTTTCACACTACCACACTTTATTTCCAGCAACAAGAATAATTCTTTTCTGATGTGGAAGATCAGACAATACTGCAACCACAGAGCATACTAAGAACCAACACTTTCACTGCAGCGGAATAAGGACCACGAACCAATGGCTCTGATACCAATTGTTGAGAAAAGCTTAGAGTAGATAACTCTAATTTTACCACTCAAAGAAGAAAGTTTAGATTTTAGGAAAACTCACAAATGCTCACACTTCACTCTAGACTACACTCTTTAGAGAAGAACTCTTTAGGAAAACTTAGAACTTTTATTGCTTATTGAAGCTTACTACTTGATGATTTACAAATGCAAGGGAGGGGGGTATTTATACAATACCAAGACAAACACAAGCCACACAAATATAAAATCTAAATAAATTACAACCACCCATTGTTGTTTAATAACAACCACACATTTAAATCACACAACTACAACCACACATTAAACCACACAATTACAACCACACATTAAACCACACAATTACAACCACACATTAAACCACACAATTGCAACCACACATTAAACCACACAATTGCAACCACACATTGTTAGACTTTTATTTTTCCTTGGGCTGGTATTGGACAATTTAACAGATCATTCTATTTTCTACATGATGATTCTAAATATTTTAATCATTTGCTTGTATAAAAAGCGAGATCACAATTAAGTCTCTGAACTCGATTATTGAAGGCATCTCTTTTTCAATATTGTGCAACATATCAGAAACAGAAAAAAAAAATAAAAATCTTATCAGCATAAAATGTTGTTAATGCGTAAGCCGCTATCATATGAAAAGGAGGGCTGCACTTAGATTAACATATAACGTATTGATGAAATCATGATGACCCAATACCCCAAACTTGCAATAAAAAAACTTTAAGAAAAAGATTAGTGCCAAAAAGCTATGGAGTATCCGAGAATAATTACAATGGAATTTAGAGTTTTAGTGTAGAAGGTGTAGACCTTCAAGTTATCAGTCCTTAGCCAGTTAGACTCGGTGATTAGATGCTTGGTGACACTTAGAAGGTTCAAGATTAAGATGACGACGAATAGGAAGAGAGGCGTGCAAAGTTAAGTTATGGAGGATTTTTTTTTTCCTTGCTTAATTGTTCTTATCCACCAATGAAATAATGACCATATGGGGTTTTTAAAGCCTTCTTTATAATGATTTAAGGTCCATCAATTCTTGAGGCGAAAGCGAAAAAGAAAAGAGTTTATGTACATTGGAATTGGCAACATAGAAATGAAAGCTGCTCTCCCTTGCTGGAGCCTGGAAGGCTGGAAGAGCCAATTAATCCAAGCTTTTTGCATCAGTTTTTTGGCTAAACTAGGACACTTTTAAGTTTGATACAAAACAGGGGGAAAAAAGGGCTAAAACCCATCCACCGCCCCCCTTCCCTTCCAAGAAAAATAGGGTCTGGGTCAATTTTCTCAAGCTGCATTTCTCTTTCAATTGACCAATCGTTTTAGTCAGTTACATTTTTGTCCTTTTTCTTTCATTTTGATATTTAAACTCCCTTTCAAGGTCTTAACGTCCACCAAAGCCAAGAGTAATCTAAACCACAGGAAAACCACGAAGTGAGAGCTGAGTGTCTAATCATTCCCTGATGCCTTTAAATTGTTCAAGCCTGGTTTTCAGAGTCCCGCATATCCTGGGACAAACCAGAATAACCAACACCCAGAAGTTAACATCAACAACCTATGTAGGAAGTTTCTTCCCAACGAATAGGAAAAAAACCCACCAAAACAAGTCCTTACACATTGTTTCTCAGTTAAAGTTTAATCAAAACTACTCTTCTTCTTCTTCAGTAATGGAAGACCAGAGAAACCTTGTTCTTTCATCTCCAGGACCAGAAAAATATTCCAAGGAATTGGATGTTGCTGTCAGGGCTGTCCAGATGGCATGTTCACTATGTCAGAAAGTTCAGGACAGTTTGATTTCTAAAACCAACAGTCCAGTTCATTCCAAAGATGATAATTCTCCTGTCACTGTGGCAGGTATACCAATCAACTTTGTGCTGTTTTATTCATTTTCTGAATTGGGTTCTTGACAATAATGCTGTTCTTTTTTTTTTTTTTTTGGTTTCTAATTATATGTTTCATGGGTATATTTAGTTCTTGTAGGCTAATGCTTCTTTCCTGTTAATTCTGCATATTTGGTGGTTCAATGTATTTCAAATTGTTTTATGAAGATATTTGGTGTTGTTGCTTTATTATCTTTTGTTAACAATCTATGGGCACTTTAAATTAGGAATCTTAAAAAGGGTTAGATACATAATGATGATCAAATTTCTCATTTAATTAGTCTTTATATAGTTATATTATGAGTGGGAGGAACTATAGCAGGTCACCATTTAAGTGGGGAGAGATGTTGCATACTTTTTAATGGTCAATATTGCTGGAACATTCAGGATAACTCCATCCTCCATTCATGCTCGATTGTGACTGTCTTTCTGGTTGCTGAGAAAGGAAAGATAAGTAGGCCCATCAACATAAACTAACTGCAATCCTACAACAAATTGATTTCCACTGAACTACTGATTCTTTTTCAGAAACTTACCAAAACAACAAGTGTAACATTGTTCTATAATGCTGCTATTGTACAAAATCAAATGAATTTCATCCGCTTTACTTGCAGTGAATTACTTGATGTAACTGAACTGCATAACAGATGTTTTTCATGAATTAGCATATATCAGTTTGCTTGTAACAAGAACAGTCTTTGACAGTAAAATAAGCCCTAGCTATGACACTAGGAGATGTTATAAATGTTGTGGAGGATTAAAGGAGACACATGCCTTCACTTACTTGTGTTTCTATTAATTATTTTACTCCCTTGCTTATGCTTCTAATATCCATCTTAGATGAACCAGAAATTCCTATTTAAAATAGAAGTTCACTGCAAGCTCATTTGATGTTTTGAGATTTCTACTCTGCATAATTTTGTGCATGATCTATAGTTTGTGGCTGGAGTTCTCTTCCCATAGTTGTTCGGACTTCGGACCACTTCTCTACCATCCTCAAGACCCCCTCCTCTGCTCCTACTGAAGTAATCTACCACTCATATAGCTCCTTTCCTGATATTTTCAACTCTTCTTATTCAGGCATACTTCTCACCCTTCTAACAGTATTTAGTTGGAATATCACTGAAATTTTGCCCCTGGATGGAGTAAAGCACTTCCGATCAAAATATTGAAGTTGTCATGCGACTATTGTTTGACAAATTTGCTGGGGGGCACCTTGTTATTGATTTATGGAGCATCAGTTTGAAGCAAATGTGGCATAAAAGTAGTAAAGCCACTTTATTTTGTTTTAGTTGTTTTTAGTTGAGATGAACCTTTTGGTTAATAACTTGTCATCCCTGGAGAAGTGAATTAAATTTCATGTTTTTATTTGAGTAGTTCTGTACTAATCACAACATTCTAGATTGTCTAATCATCTTGGTTAACTCTGTGTAACCAGATTGGAGTGTTCAAGCAACTGTAAGCTGGATACTTTCTGAATCCTTTGGGTGTAAAAATGTGTCTATTCTTGCTGAAGAAGATGTTCAAACCCTCTCTAAGGCTAATGCAACAGGGTTGTTAGCTGCTGTGGTAAAAATAGTCAATGACTGCCTAGCTGAGGCACCACATTTCGGGCTTAAGGGTCCGGAAACACCACTTAGGAGTTCGGATGTTATCGAAGCCATTAGTCGATGCAATTCAACCGGAGGCCCTACCGGAAGATTTTGGGCACTTGATCCTGTTGATGGTACATTGGGGTTTGTTCGTGGTGATCAATATGCTGTTGCTTTAGCACTAATAGAAGATGGAGAAGTTGTGCTTGGTGTTCTTGGTTGCCCAAATTATCCAATGAAGAAAGAATGGCTAAGTTATCATCATCGCTATCATAGAATTATATCTAAATTGACCCAACCAACATCTGAATCATGGGATAAAGGTTGTGTGATTCATGCAAGGAAAGGTAGTGGTGAGGCTTGGATGCAGCCTTTACATCAGAAGAATAAGCTGCTAGAATGGCCAAATTCTGCAATACCAGTTCAAGTATCCTCCATTGATAATCCAGCATTGGCTACTTTTTGTGAACCAGTTGAGAAGTCAAATTCAAGCCATTCCTTCACAGCAGGATTAGCTCACAGTGTCGGGCTTAGGTGCATATATTTTTTCTTTTTCTTTTTTATATCTCATTTTCCAAACTATCTATTCCAATTGCCAGAATTTTGTTGACTCTTGGAAACGAAAGATTCACATTTTATGCTTTCTTCTCTGACAAATATAAATAAATTGAACTTAAGTTCTATATATTGTTCCATGACTTCTCATCAAATGGAACTAGGTCCTTGGGTTATATAAGGCATGGCTAGCTTAGATTATAGAAATAAAGTTAAAATGGATGACAGAAAGCAAAGAAAGGATTGTAGGATTCTTTGGACATAAACATGACCTATGTTGCTCGAACTCTTCATTTTTTTTAAAATATCAGTGTCCGACACCCCTGTCCAACCCATATCCGGACATGGGTATGAGGATATGACCCTCCAAATACATGGAAAAATTTATAAAAAATTAAACAAACTCATGTCGTACACATACCCATATCCGACACTCACACCCAAGTTCGAGTAACATAGAACATGACATGCTTCAGCTGTGTAACAAAAAAGTAATGACTTTTTTTTTCAAATGCAGGAAGCAACCACTGCGTGTATACAGCATGGTGAAATATGCAGCCATAGCTCGAGGGGATGCTGAAATATTTATGAAGTTTGCAAGGACTGGGTACAAGGAAAAGATATGGGATCATGCAGCTGGTGTGATTATCATACAGGAGGCTGGTGGTGTGGTAACTGATGCAGGAGGATCTCCTCTTGATTTTTCAAAGGGTATATTCTTGGAAGGTCTCGATCGAGGTATAATTGCTTGTTCTGGAGCTAAACTACATGAAAGAATCATCAAAGCTGTTGATGCTAGCTGGAACTCCTCCAGTCTATAATCATTTTACCTTTTATATTGATTACTACAAACCAAAATGCTTGATAGAGTGAGGATGCCTACGACATATATAAGTCTGCATGTTTATTTCTGTTTATAAAGCTCAAGATATCATCAGGCTGCTTGAGCATCAGCCAAGAGTTGGGTTTTTACTTTTTTATTTAAAGTTGTTTTAATAACTCTGTAAAGAGTGGACTTTTCCCACCCTGTACTAATGCCATTGTTAATATTTTTGCAACAAGTCCATTAATCGAGATGAATTGTTTAAGTTGGATGTGACCTAATCGATCGAGATGAATTGTTTAAGTTTTTTCGTTCTTACATATTAGGTAGACCCCAAAGGTCAGTTCTATATGATAGGAAAGTGATAGAGACCAGTTCTGCTATATATCTCTATCCTCTTGGAACTTATGGTCTTGTTCTTGAGGCTCCTTAACTAGACATCACACTATGAACCAATTGTAAAATGAAACTCTCTATATATAGAATCAATTCATACATGAAAATCATCTAAGTCTTTGTATAAGGTGTCTGCTAATCAAACTCCAGACTGAAATATATATATATATATATATATATATATATTTACAGAAAGTAGCACTCAAAACAACTTACAGAGATATGTGCAACAAAAGCCAGGATCCAGGAATAACAAGCTCTGTCTGCTCCTTCCTGGAAAAAGTGCATATAAGCAGAACTAACACATGAGGTTACTGTATATCTTGTTGCCGGTAGCCTGTGCCATTACATGGCAGCCCTCATAGCTCCTCTTGCAGCCTCATGCTTCATCTCAGCAGCTTTGCCGCTGCCACGGAAATACATGTATACTTGCTGCAAAGCCAACAGTCAACGATGTTAGAAATCCCATACGTGCATGTGTATGTGATATTTGCAATGAATCAGGTAGGGGACTGAACAAACCTGGATAACCCAGATGCTTACAAGTGATTCAACACAGAATAATCCAAAACCAATAAAGTAGAAGATCTACACAAACAAAAGATTTTTTTCATCAAATCGTCAAGAGAAAAAAAATTTCTCAACTTTTTGGCTAAAGTCAACTGCAATCACAATGTTAAAGCCTTAAGCAGTACACAGCATTCTTTTTGTTCCCATCTATATCCCACTTAACACCATAATGTAATAAATTTATGCTACAGACTAATCAAATGCTTCACTGTTTTAATGATGAAGCCTGATTGTGGGATAAAGCTTCTGGTCAGATTTAAGGATATACTTACCCCAACCAAAGCATGGTCACCAATAAGATCTACTGCAGGTAGGATCCCACTGTATGGGACAGAAAAACATTAGTAAGATATAGGAAGAAAAACTGAACTAGAATACCAATTTTGCATCTCAAATACTTGCAGTACATTGGCATTCTACTCAGATAACAGTTGATCCATTATCTTGTATTTGAAATAGAAGAATCCAAAAGAAGAAAATGCACTGTTTGGAGGATAAGTGCATCATGTCAACTCTAATGCACTGATGTAGTTGCAAATAAAGAGATAGATTCAAGTCACATTACTCCAACTTAAATAGAGATTGCCAAAGGTCAGATAAAAAAATAGTTTAGGAACATACGTTAGTGATTTCCCTCTAAAAACTATAGGGGGAGCCACCGCTGCGAAGATGCAAAAGCCGATATGAAGCTATAAACAGGAAAAAAAGGAATAAAAGAATCAGTACCTACCAACTCCTAGAGGAAAAAAAACATATCTATCAGGAGAAAATGAGATATTACCAAATCAAACAGGAAAAACGATCCAAACCTCAAAGAACTTTCTTTCCTGCATGATAGTCATAGGATGAGAATAATTCAAATTAAATAAGGGCTGATTAGCAAGTGCTAGGAACGTGAACAGCCAGATTTAAGAAACTAGCAATAGAAGTAGGCATTGGAGCCAAGCAAACATTTAAAAAAGATACTGCAATATTAAGAAAAAGCGTGGAGTATATTAAGTACCTAAAAGCACGATACAGTGGGCGATACCACAAAACATAGGCTCCTGGGACCCCTGCTATGAAGTAGATGATAGCCAAGAACCAGATCCTCACACCTAAACAATAATAAATAAGGTAAAACACAACATAATACTAACATTATATTCAAAATGAAAACAAGAAATATGCAACTACATTTCTAAACTAACCTTGCCCTTCGATCCATGCTGTAGTAACAGCTATGAGGTTCCATAGAAGGCACAGAACCAATCCTGCATAGAATCACCATATACATCACCCAACCGTCCTCCACTACTTGGCTTACACCAAAGCCTTTTCCAACTAAAGAGTTAAACAAAATAAAAGCATGGTACAAATAATTACCCAATGCAATCTATCAAAGAATACAAATTCATATTGATACAGCACAAATTTTCTTTTTGGCCAACAATATTACAAATTGAGCAATGCTTAGATGCACCATGCATAGAACAAAAGGTAGCAATAAGCCTTCAACAAAAACTTACATACCTAAAAATGTTGAAAATGCAACATACTGCAATCTTTGTAGATGAATTGGTATATCATTTGCAATATCATGATGAATGATCGGAAAAAATGGCGGCCAATTTTTCTCTTCTAGAACAATTCCAGCTGCAAAACAGAGAAGTCAAACTCTAGCTCATGGCAGAAATGTAAGAGTAATTGACCATAAAAGGAAATAGAATCTGGTCAAAATATTTTGCAAACCAAATGTCATCTAGAGCAAATATTGAAATTATGAGCAAGCTAAATGTGATCAGTGTGACTAGTCAAACTATAAAAAGAAAATGAAAGTTACCTCTTGCTGCTGCCTCCTCTTTGCGCTTCACTTCCTGCGTGGAATAAGCTGATCAGTGAAAATTGTAGGGATGGAATAACTTATAAGGTGCCAAAGGGCAGTAAACAAAATAAAGTTCTTGCTATTTATTTATGAAAAAAACATGCATGAATGAAAACTTGCATCTTAAAACCATCCAAATAACTTAGTACGCTAAAACACAAAGAGATAACACACATGATATCCCATCAACAGCCTAATAGTATCCTAATAGTAATTTGTAAGACAAGAATTATTGAGATATATTCGGCTTTCATCACACCAGATTCTAAATGTATTGATAAGACATCTTTGGGAGCAAATTAAGAACAAAAATAAATCTATGATTCTGTAGAATAAAAATGAATTCGAAGTTACAAAATCTCTTCCATGACATACCTGCTCCCGCCTTCTCAGTTCAGCCTCCTTAGCCTGGAGTTCCTTCTCTTTTTTCTTCAAATCCTAGATTTAAACAGTAAAACCAGAACAGTGAGATCAAACGCTTAACCAAATTATGGAAATGGCATTTAGAGACAGGTGAGCTCTTCACCAACCTGATAATATGATCCTCCTGAAGCTGTATCGAGAGGAATGTCAATTGTTGCCTCACGATCATAATTGAAACCAGCAGGTTCAGGAGGTAGTGGTGAAAGTCTTGAGTTTGATGCAGGGGGAACGCTTGAAGTATTCTGAAAATGTATTGATAATATGCGATCAAGAAGGAAGTATCATAAGCAAATTTTCCGGTATACAGATGTTCAGAAGCAATACTAAAAGGCCTAATAAAAAATATAGCAAGAAACTTATTTTTTTTTCTGAATTAAATCATCCTAAACCTTGATCAAATGCAAGCTAACTCCTAAACCTATCAGCATTACAGAGAGAACTCAGGCCTTAGGTCAATCAGTACCAATTTCACTACTGGATTCGTTGCAAATTAACAAAAAATATGGAATTTCAGTCTGTCCAAGGGATTAAAAAGTGGTAGCTTAGCACAACATCACATCAAGCTATGGTTTTACATAGCATTGGTGACTAAGTATCCATGTCTAAAAGATAAACTTAAAACCTAGCCTTCCAAAATAGAGTTGATAGCCAAAACAGAGGCACTCTCCACAGATATGAAGGAGATGAACCAAAGCCATATGCTAAATCCCACACCTTTCACCCATTATCTAATTAGAAATATGCCCTAAAACTGCTCTCATTTTAACTTCAACAATATGTTTTGAATCAAATATTCCCTTGAAACTTTATAAACAAGGATATAGTTTACCGTTGAAAATAGACCTCCACCAAATTTAAACTGCCCAGATGCCTTCCCTCTCACCGCTGGATCCTGGTAGAAATTATTTAAAAAAATCATATTAAAATACAAATTGGCTAGCATCCGTATACTAACTTATTGACAGATAAATCAAGTTATAAAGCCTGATAATGTGTCATAGTCAGCATTTCCTGGAAAAAGGTTCACCTAAGTGCAAAAATGAATACCATAAGAGTTCCCCCTTGTGCTTAACCACTATAGCAGGAATTACACATTTTGAAGTACATAGGTTACTAAAAGGTACTGACATGGCAATTAGATTATCAAAAGGAGGTAATACTAAAGAAAATAAATCATTTCTCTCTGGGCATCATAGAAAAATGATTAAATAAAACATGGAGAAACATTATCCAAATCACTTTTTCTCAAAATTAATAACAATAGTAAAAAAAGCATGATCTTTAGAACTATGAAAACGATTATTTTTTAAACAAATTGATGATAAATTTAATTATTGGACAAGCTTAAATGAATTTTATACTGTATTTAGTGCATGTTCATTAACAAGAAAACACGAAGTCACTTAAATGATCGCATCAACTACAACGACCAAGTAAAACACTTTCCAAAATCGAATTTAACCAAAATTTCAGATCAAAATTAAAAATCTCGAAGTTATCAGAAAATAAAACAAGTCAACGAATAACCTGTGACTAAACCTTTCAGCAAAGCCCTAGAATTTCAAAGAATTACAATAAAAAGCAAACAGAGTTACCACCATAATTGAACTACAAACTTCAACTCCACCAAACATCATCGAGTAACAGAAATAGATGAAGAGATAAAATGAAAAGAGAAAGAGAAACTGACCGAGAAAGGATTAACTTCTTCTTCTTCATCAAAAGGATTTTTATCGTAACGACCAGCCATCTGCGTAGGGTTTTTATCTGTAACAAACTTTTTAAAAAATAAAATTGCTTAGTATAAATATATATATATATATATATATATATATATATATATATATATATATATATATATATATATATAAGGAAGATCTAAATTAGAGAGGAAAAAGAAGAAGCTTTTCGAAGAAGCAAATTGAAATACTCAAAGTTAAGAATTTTTTGAGGAAAAATCTTCAGTTCTTACGAAGAGAAGGCGAATTTTGTAGAGAAAGAAACTTGCTTTGCTTTTGCGGTGGAAGATAGAGAGAAAGAGAAGTTGGACTTTTCGTTTCTAGTACGAATTTGTTGAAAAAGAAATCAAGAGGAAACAGCGGGAAAATAGAATAATCTCTCTTCACATTACTACTTTCCCATTTTTTTTTCGTATATTAACTTATTTTTGAATTTTCTTGTGTCCTGTTTGGGGGGAAAATAGAAACTATTATACTTTTTTTTTTTGTTAATTCGAATGATAAAATTGAACGTTGGTCATTTAATAATGTTTTTTTTAGGCTACAAATTGAGAATTACTCAGTTAGTTTAACAACCGTTGAAAAAAAAATTGGATTAAAAAAAGTGTCATAAAAAATTATGATTTAAAATTTTTTAAGTATTTAGTATTATTGTGAAAAAATATTGTAAGAAATTAAAATATCAAAAAAAGATATGTTTAAAATAATAAAAAATGTAGAGATGTGAGGATAATAAAATCATTTTATTCAAAAACTAGTTTTTAAAGTCCAAAAGTTATATTTTTTGGTTTTTTTATTTGAATTTTCAAACCATAGTTTTAACAATATAAGTTAAATTTTTTTATCTGTTTAATATTGCGTTTGCGGTGAAAAATAATTTTTGATCTCAAAAATTGTGTTAGAAGTAATGCTAAACGAGACCTAACCAAACTAATGTTTTATGTTGAAGGAACTAAATTAAATTAATTGTTATTCAAGAATAGAATGTGACTAACTAAAATTTAGTGAAAGAAAGAATTATAATAGTAATGGGAAATTTTGAACATCCAGAAGAGTTTATGGTTGAAGTTGAATAATGTCTTGAGGAAGAAAAAAAGTTGGAAAAATCAAAACCAATTAATTAATTAAATTTAAGGACATTGAAATTGACAGTTGACTGTTACAAGACAAAAAAATAATTGCATTTATCTTAACTGATTTTTTATTTTTTTAATATTATTCATATTCTACACTTATATTCCTCACATATTGAAATATTGATATAAATATAATTTTTTAAATATAAAAAAAATTAAATATATTTATATGAGACGCATATTATATACGACACTCATCTTTTGATATTTTTTTAGTAAATTTATCCTTTAAAAGTAAATTCTTGATAAATTTAAATAAAAAAATAATTTTTTTTTTTTTTGTTCTTTCTTTCTCCCTAAACTAATATGGTGTGGTTGGTTAATATCAACTGAAACATTGTCTTGTCTGAATAAAAAAATAGAGTAATATCAAACTTAATATTCCTTCTTCCTTGCTACCTAATCGAGTCCATTCCAGCCACCCACAGAGAAGATCTTCATATTCTTGAATACTTATTTCAAAACAAAACACACCCCAGCCAACCACAGAGAAGATCTTCATATTCTTGAATAGTTATTTCAAAATGATCTTTAAATTCGAATCTCAAACCTATTAAATATCATCTTTTAAAAAAATATCATTGTTAAATTCAAACCTAATGATTACATGAATCAACTTAACTAAATTTCAAATTCAAATTTTTTAATTGTTTGATGAGACAAAAAATGGGTTTCAACTTTCAATCTCGTAATCATGTAAATTCTTAGCTAGAGCAGATGGCTTATGATTAATTATTTAAAACAAATCAAATCAAATAATAATATCATAAAATATTGCTTTGTCATTTCTACTTGTATAGCAAGAGGTGAACTGCTCTCTTGCATGAATTATCTCTAAGAGAAATATATACTTTTCAATTACATCTAGAATAAATTGCAAAAAAAGAAAAGAAGACATGTAGAGCTTGATCTATTAGGCAAAATTTCGAAGCATGGGAAGAAAATTATCCAAATAATGAAATAATTATGAGCATCCAACAAAGGCTAGAGGAACTAAAATACAAGTATGGATGAGACTACTGTATATGTGTACGAGGAAGCCCCCAACTAACATATCCAACCAGCTTTGGTTAGGTCATGAGCTAAAAACTTAGTTGTGTTGACGTTTCTGTTTTCTGCGCCTTTGATATCTTAGAAATGGATCCACCCAATTGTTGTCCTCTTCTACAGCTTGATTCCATCGCTCTTTAAAGACTTTAAGTTCCCAAGTGGATTGCCTCCGAATCTGCAACAATATGTGACTTTGTTAGAAACCAATGTACAGGCTTATAGAAGAATCTAAAGACAATCATGTTCCACAAGGCCATAATATATCTCTTTTTATGGGGCGTCGAGATAGTTGAATCGTATTCATTTGTCCGAAGAAGCCGGGTAAAAACTCCGGCTACAAGGCCATCATATTGAGTGCCAACAATCTTTCATTTGCACATAGAGAGAGATGAGCATCAAACTATTGAGAATTATCATATTCATATGGTAACCAAAAGGGGTTGCCTAAAACCACTTATCAATTGTGAATTGTCGAGTTGAAGCCAAGTTTCTCTTTGCCAGAGAACTAAAACAATATATCTGTAATCACATCGATTTCTTATCTAATCAAGGGAATGTCTCATGTGCAGAGCTACTGATAATAAGGGACTATATGGTGAATTGAAGAATTACTAATCTCACCTCAGTTCGTAGATCAAAACTTGAAGCCCCAGGACTCTGCACATAAGCAGGAAAATCCATTAAGAAACCAAGTGAATTACAGTATCTAGAGCGGCGTGATTGCCTGGATGAATCTGACAGGAAGTCTGTCACTTATCATAGTTTACCTTGATGATAAGAAAAGAAATGACTCAGTGCAGAACAAAAATAATTTAGATGAAATTATGAAGGCTTCCAACTATTGAAAGAAACAAATTAGGATGAACTTGAAAGCCAATGATATGCTACTTTGCCAAATTTTGGCAACAAAAACAGGAATTAGGTCATGTTTGGATGATCCAAGAAATTTGTCCAGACAAATGAAGGACCAGGGATTAGATACACAATAAATAGGTAAAGAAATAGAAAAAAAAGAGAGCAGGTAAAGTATATTCACTCGGTGTTTAACTCCATTAACAGAAACTCCTTCAAAGAATATATTCTCTACTCTTGTTAATGGTTACCATTAACCTCGTGAGGAACATGAGCAAATTAAGATGAAAGATATGCTTCTTTTTTTTCTGGCCAATGACGGAGATGCATTTTTGGTGGTGTCAAATTGAAGCACCAAGACAAATCAATAAAATGATAGAAACAAATTAAGTCACCCAAAAAATATAGAAAGTATAAGAAGGGAAGGAGGCAAAGCAGAACAACCTTTATGGTTGTCCTCATTGTGGGATGCCCACTCCCGCCCAAACTTTGTATGCCCTTATGAACAATGTACTCGCTATCAATCACGCCCACCTTCTTTGAGCGATCACCCTGAATATTAACATATGTATCTATAATAAATATTTTATTTCAGCTGTCTCTGCAGAAATATATGTTTATTAGACTAATAAGGGAAATGAACTATAAAGAATAAGTAGTCAACAAGGGATAAGCAGGTCCAAAATAGCATCAAGTGAATCTTACCTGTGCACAATACCCAAGTTTCATATCTACTCCCCATCCATGTACAAGATCATTCTGAATGAAAGGAAAAAAAAAAGGCTTAGAGATTAATAGCAAAACTAAACAGAAAATGAGAAAATGAAACGTTTTGTGATACATGTGTATGCTGCAAATTGACAGAAAAAGAAAGAGTAGATCATTTGGAAATGCAAGGCAGAGATTGAAGCAAAGAATCAACAGCGCCATCGTTAAAATTCTATGTAGACAAGGACAAAATGCAAGATTACCTGTATGAGATGCCATGCACAATACCAGGCAGATCTTGAAAACACAGGAGCCATTCCCTCCACAAATCTACGAAGGTAATATGAATGATTAAATCAGTAATAACTAACCGGATAATGACACTAGATATTCTTCAAGAGTTCATCAATCCACTTATCGTCAGTCTTATCTACTGGACAGTCAGTGGCTTTACCAGCTTGTAGCAGAGGATTTCATATGGAGTTTGGAAGATGAAAATGGGGGCAAATCCTTTTTAGGACTTCAACCCAAGCAATTGTCCATGACACTTTAAAAGTTATCAAGTATAATGACATAGGACAGGAAATTTAGATTGCTCTTTTTTCAAATACCTTGACGGATGAAATTATTGTCATTAAATTGCTTAAAAACATTCTATCATGCTAGGCAAGCAATGTGATGGTAAAATAACTCACCCAGTGCATGGTGGCCCCTCACTTGCATTTGAACACTTCGTTTTACCTCTGAGGTCATAGACTCTCCTGTGCTTGCCAAAACTTTTCATATAAGTATTATACAAATAATAATATGTAAGCCTTTTATGAATAGTCATAGACCATCCCATTCACCTATGAAACTTCTTCGTTCTAGCGCGTATAGTGATTCTGTGGTGTATTTCTGTTGAATTTGGGTCTAAAGCTGGCTGAGAAATCTCTAAACCTTCTGACTTCACAATTTCTAGGTACCTGGAGAAGGAAGACTTACCAATTAATCAAAATGTTTGCGTTTTCCCCAAAATGAAAGTATGCTCCTGTCATTACGCATCAAATAAAAGCCTCACAAAGCACAAATAGTAACCAAGTGAAAGATTGAACTAAACGTTGAGAAAACCAGTCAGAAGATTATACTATTATAGAATAACACATAATATCATGTAAAGGCAAGATAACATCAAGATATTGCAGGTAACAGAAATGTCATAAAAGCCATTTACCTTCTTGGATCGAAATGCTCCACCCCTAAATCTTCATCCCAGAGAAATATGTAGTCATAAATAGACACAATATCTGGATGTAGAAAGCGCTTTGCAAACCACCTGAAAGAGGGAAGAGATCACTAAGCTTATCCAATTAAAAGAAAAACATAAACCTAAGAAACACCATACTGATGTAGCAACAAGGACAAGGATCATTTTGGCAATTCAATCAGGAAATTCCATCAGACAGAGTATGGATACAATAAAATGATCAACAACATTCATCTAAGACATTGGCTTTCTATTTTTCAAGCAGTTGAAAGTCTATGACCCTATTCTATAGCAGACCAAACGCCTAGAGTCAGCACATACAAACATTAATTTATATTTCATAATGTTACATGTGCACTCGACGGCAGCACAAACTCTAGATTCAACAATAAAATTCACAATGTTAGCAAGCAAATGTAAGAATCATAGAACTATTGATTAAGACCTTATTTTTTACAGTAAGTCCCAAAAGAAAGACTTCACCTTAAAACGACTAAAAACCTTTATTTCCCCAACTATCCTATTGCTTGAATTATGAAATGGGATATATTTTGAATCCAAGAGATAACGTAAGTTTAACTCATCGGAAACAGCTTCAGTGAGAGAACCTACAATATGTGCAGTCTGTGTTTAGATATACTTCAATTTAAATATGAGCATACACATCCACCAACACGTTTCACAAGATATAGAACAAAAGAATCATTTCACCAGCAGTGAGTCTTACCACTTTGTTTGGTTATGAGCTACTATGTGAATGGCTTTCTCACCCCAACCAAGTTCCCACCATCCATCCACATTGCCATCATAATGAAATAAAATAATGGTAAAATTCGCTGCAAGAAACTGAATTCAACAAAATTAGGAAAAGAATGTGCAGTTCGTCAAATTTGAAAATCAACAGGACAAGATGCAATACCTTTTGCACAACATCATCAACATTTTCTTTTTGCTTGATACCAACTGGCATTGCCAGCAAGTTCTTATTTGTGGTAACATTAACCTGCAATGAGATAGCCAATCCAATGTCATGAGCAATTGTAAACAATCTCATCTTTTTGCAAGAATAACAAAATTCCAGCAGATAACAATAGTCATTAGACCTGTTAAGCCTATCGAGATCATCTGTTATCGTATCCATTCAAAGAGAAAACTATGGGGAAAGAAAAACCAAAAACAACAAAGAAACTGGGCTATATGCATCTCTTAGAGTACAATTCATGCCAGCATACAAAAAATTAGAGTCTCACCTTTGACTGCGAATTCCTTGACCATAGAGGCCTTAGTTCCAAATCTGAACGAGCTTGCTTAATGCCACGAGGCAAACTTCTTAATTTCCCAGAAGGCAATTGATAATCCTAGCCACAAACATAATATGCAATGCATGAGTTGAGAAAACAATGACAATGAAGGAAATGCATCCAAGCAGAGTACCAATGGGAGCACTTAATGAATTAAGAATTACAAATTAACTTGTACTAAAACATAGTCTGAATAAAAACCAAAAAGTTTCAAGTTCTACAAGCTCATGCACGGAAAGGAACTAAAAACTGACTTGGCATGGTATAATGTAAATGCTATTATTAAGACATTCTTACCTTTACTGTTTCAAAAGGGTGCAATTTTGTTTCTATCTGACAATAAGAGAAAAGCATTTAAAAGAGATCAGAATATAGCTTTAGCAAGCCTCAGAAGGTGCAGTCATTTTTTCTTCTCTAAATAATCAGACAGCTTATTCTGATAAACCAATGCCAATATGAAATTAGTGGGCCAAAAGGTAACAAAAGATCCCAGATTGACCACTAGAAGGCCAGGAATAACAAATCCCATATATCTCCTAATTGTAAATCAAAACCGTTGAAGTCTAGAGAATAAGAGGAGAAGATATACCTCTGTCTCATGGTATTGATAATTTGTGGTTCTATACACAATGAACAACATAACTGTACAAATAACTCCCATAAATGGAAGCTGCTTCATTTTAAACCCGCAGTTTCCCTGCAACAGCATCAGACATTTAGAAGCTTTAAAACTAAAATGCTACTGAAACTTCTATTTTCCAAGGCCTTCAAACTTGAAGTTAAAAAAAGAGCATACCCCGTCAAATAAAGCATTTTTTTTCTTGACAAGCGCATTCCATGATTTAAATGTCTTCATAGACAATCAAAGTTTTTCTATTACCCTCAAAACAAACTGCAGGAAATTGCATGTAAAGAAAAAAAAAAGTTACATCAAATGTTTTTCAAGGTAAATGTTACAGTTAATAAGCTACTAACTTAATTTTCTACTGAAAGACCATAAATCATAATAACAAAAAGACCCAGTTTTTCTTCTTTTGGCTTCCGCAACTGACATAAGGAATTGGAAGTTGCAAAAAAGAAGATAAAATAAATTAAAACCTGAAAAACGGAGATGGAGGAGAAGAGATGAAATAAGTGAAGCCACTAAATCATGAAATTTAAGAGGGTGTTTAAATAAGTTGAAGCTTGTGCATGTGCGGGTATCAAAATGGCCATATCTCAAAAGGAAAAAAAAATGCTTCACATTGCCATTCTAAAATTTGAACCGACACCCACAAAATCTAGAAGAGAACAGAACAGAATCCCAGTTACAAAGATTAACCAGCACTTTTCCCTCAGTCAACAAAATTTCACAGCAATTGTTAGAAGGAAAAAAGAAAAAAAAAACACAATAAAAACCCTCTGAGATTAAAGGTTTTTTTTTTTTTTTTTTACAAAGTAAGGATTAAAGTAGCCGAAATTCGAACCCACACGAATCAGATTAAAGGGTCATTTGGATAATGAGGAAGAAGAGACAATCGTTGCCAAAAATAGAAAAAAAAAATGAGTTTGAGTATTTGTTAGATCTAAGGCTGTGCCCTATTACTATTCTAAGCTCCTCGTTGAGATTTAAAAACAAAAGGAAATTAAGAAAATGAAAAATAATAAGTTTTAAGAGCAAAGTTTCGATTTTTAGATTGAAAAAATAGAGAGAGAAACAAGATTGAAGTGAAAAGAGAAAATTGAGAAGCTAAAACAATCTCAATAAGCTTGACAAACTGAGAGACTATCCATTAGTATTATTATTATTATTCAAAGAGAAAAAAGAAAAAAGGAATTCAATAAAAAGAAAGAAAGAATAAGAGAAGCTGTATAAGCAAAAGAAAAATCTCTTAAAAACCGGATCTTGATTCACCCACCATTGTCACACACAAAAAAAACCTTAAATTGAAGAGAGATAATTGAATGCATAAGGGACCTTGGAGATTAAATGGAGGCGAATTGATTGATCAGAGATGAAGCTAGAAAAGAGTAAAAGCTTTTGGATAAATGTGAGTCGTCTGATTCAACAAACCAAAATTGAATGAATCAGCGAAAACAGAGAGAAAGGAAGGAAAGGGTCGGAATAAAAAAAAAAAAACGAAAGAAGAGGAAGCAACGCCACGTTTCAAAGGAGCATGCGAAAGAACAATAGGAAGGAGATTTTTGGGGACCTTCGCTTTTGCTTTTGCATGGAGGTTTCAGGTTCTGGTTTGGTTTGGTTTATATACAGTTGTCGAGCAGTGGATCGCCGACGACTCCCCCTGCGACAGCTCCCTCTCCTCCAATTACACATTCCCCCTTTTTTTAATAATTAATAGCAAAAATCTCAAAATAGTTTCAGAAGTTAGGTTAGATAATTTATCATGGATGGGTTAGCAAAGTAAAACCCTATTTCCCATCACATTTTTAGGACATGACATGTTTTTAGCAAATTTTGAAAGTTGAACATCATAAAATCAAATCAAGCCTAACGTAACTAGTGTTTCTTTACAACACACATTAAACACAAGTAAATTACGAATCTTTTCAAAATTAAAAGTTTCTAAATCAGAAAAACCTTTCCAAATCAGAGTTAGACATGAAAATGGAGTTTCCCATGCAAAGCTGACTTGCAATAAAGGCGATGATAGCCAAAGATAGTGAATCCATAAATCTTATTATATTCAAACGAGTCCAAGCAAATTATCTCACCTTAAAGATTAATAAGTAATAACCCTATCCATTTGCCTTTGTATAAACTTAAGCGATATATAGGAAAACAGAAATTACAAGTGTCCGATCAAATTCTAATTTTACAGTCTTAGGTTCAAATTCTTTTTGAAATAGCCAAGAGTTATCCCCAATTAGATCTGTTCATGATCGGATCGGGTCGCGGTTCGATTTTTTTTATATTCTTTGTCCCGGTCTTGGGTCAGGCCAATCCGGTAGATCCGAATTTACTATTCATCAGATTAAAAAAAAATATATATATATATATATATTTATAATTTTATAATTAAAATTAAATTAAAAAATATTATTATAATAAAAAAAATACTATTTCGGATCAGACCGGGTCGGCCCGGAACAAAAATATCCTGTCCAAGCCCGTCTCAATAGGGTCGGGCCTGCTGGACCGGACGGGCTGTCCGGCCATGAGCAGGTCTATCCCTAATCAGCTTTACAAGGGATTTTATGTATCTACAAACAGTCAAAGGTTAAACTGCTATGAACATGTGAGTAAGATTTGATAATTTGTGTTATTTTTTGTGTTATAATCGTATTTAAAATATTATATATTTATATAAATTTAGATATATTAATAATTCGTATTATATAAATTTTAACATAATATTTGTATATTTGTATTGTATTTTATATCGTATTTTAATTATTTTTTTATATTGCGTTCATATTGTATAATCATATAGTAATCGAAATTATCAAATTTACATGTGAAGCAAAAGATGGAGTGATTTTTAGGAGTCAAAAGATACACCTAAAGAAATATGCATGAAGGTGAGTAATTTAATGCAATATCCAAAAGAAATATTATTATTTACAAATCCAATTAGTGTTTAGTAATTCATATTATTAGTTATTACTGTGGTCATCAAACAAACTCAGATGCTGAAATTAATTCGAGTTTTAATTTATAGATAAGACAGTACGAAGTTTTGTAAAGAAGCATTTGCTTATATAAAACAAAAGATATATTTACCAATATTAATGTTGCAATTAATGTTCCTAGTGGAAAATGATGTTGACTTGGTGCATGGTAAATTCAGAATCTTAATATATAATATGTAATTAAAGTAACTATATATTTATATTTATTAAATTAATCCTCAAGCTAAAATGGCTTAGGTATATGGTCACAACAATGCTTTAAAATAGAGATTAATAGTGATGGGTATGTGCTTTGGCATTAACTAAACATTTTTTTTATTCAATGGCTGAATGAACATAATTATGCCGATCACAAATATTTAAATATACGATAATCTGCATTGGCCACCGCTACTATATTAGAGATATATATTAACAAAATTTTACGTATAGTCCGGTTCGACAGGAATTAGTTTTTCATTAACCATAAAATGAGAATGAAAAATACTTAGATTTACATAAATAAATAATAATAATAAAAAAAAAAACATGTATTCCTAGGATCATAAAAATTGAAGATGCACGTGAAAGTCTGCAAAAATAGTTGAGATCAAGCAATCGTGCGAGCATGCCACAAATTGTTCACAGTATATTTCGTATAAAAATTGCTAATTGGGGTTAGGTTCATGAGATCCAAACCACCCATTTATGGTTCCAAACGGTTTAGAAAACAAATTGCAAGATTTGGTACTAATTAGATTTGTTTATTGGTCGGGTCAATTTTGAATCGAGTTTAGATAGTATATTAATGAACTATATGATAGTCCAAATCCGATTTTATTATGCAAAAATGTTATTCAGACTGGTTCAAATTTTTACATAAAATGATTGATTAAAAAATGATCGATTCTTCTTAAAAATTTATATTACTAATAATAAAACGAATCAAATTTGGCAAAAAAATGCTATGCTCAATGTCCGGCCATTTTTTAAACGAGTTTTTTTTTATATCAAAATTCATTTTTCAAGCCTAATATTTATGTCCAAATCATTTCAAATATCGGACAAATTTTGAAATTTGATTTGAACGAATAAATCGATTCATGAAAAAAATCTAGTGCTAAGCACTCCTTGATGGAATGGTAGCAAAAATATATAAAATATTTGAAAGGGAATGGGAATGGGAATGGGATTGGGTTGTTTGTTTTACATAATTAATAAAGTGGGCAATTGACTTAATTTTGATGAGACTACTAGTTTAGTTTCAAAAATAAAAATAAAATAAAGGGTGAAAGACGACCTTGATTAATCTATATTTTATAATGTATATGGTTTTGTTTTAATGTAGCTGGGGAAGGTGAAGAGTGGTTCCTAAGTTTGTTATATATAGCTTAGGTTATTAGGTTTGCAAGTCACCTAAAACATGTCGAGTTTCATTAGTTCTTAGAAGAAAAAAACAAATAAAGCATGGGTCAGACATGGACGACGAAAGAAAAACCAGGGTTTTTGTCTAACACGTGCCAACTAGCAGGCAAGAACTCGACGGTTTAATTCATTGAAGTTTCCTCCATATATATATATATATATATATAATAGCCATAGATCTCTCCCCAGCCTCAGGTTTGCAGCAGTTACTACTTGCTAATTAAGCCACAGTACGTATCTGATAAAAAATTAACTCAAATCCCTATGTTTTAACCTAGTCAAAACAAAACAAAACAAAACAATTAATTAATTAATTAATACTCTGTATAAGTACTGTACTAGCTAGTTTTGTAAGTTGTTCTTTGATGTTTATAAAGATTTTGCACTACATATTTACAGGAAACAAAAACATAAAACTAAAAAATATATAAAGGCTTTCCCGTAATCAAATATATATAGGGAAGAGATGGAACAACGAAGAGAGAAACATATAATTTCATCAATGTCGACCTTGTAAAATGAGAAACCCAAGCCACTTCGTCGACACAAGAAGCATCAAAACATTGTATTAAATTCAGCTGAAGCAGAGTTAATGCCCCCATAATTCATAACTATTTGCTATAGGTGGGTGGTCAGGTCATGCATGTGCTAAGTCTGTTGATTGCAAACTTTTCTTATACTTCGACTGCTGAGTCAAATGTACAAATATTTAAAACAAAAAATTGCTAATTAGCGTATATTTTGATGATATATATATATATATATATTTAAAATTATTATATATAATAATATCTTCAATGTTTTAAAAACATAAGTTAACAAAACTCATAATTAAAATGAATAATTATATAAGTAATATTAAAGTTTTAATGGGATCTATATGAAGATGATATATATATATATATATATATATTACTATTTGGGAGATAAATATATACTATTATTTTATGCATATGAATGCTCAAATCATTGGTAAGCTTAGCCTTGATAGGGATATGTTATGTATGAAGAAAGGAAATAATAACTACTTTGATGCAAAAAGTCAAGACATAAGTAGGAAAAAAAAAACTTTGACATTTCATAGTCATGAGCAATTATATACTACTTACTGTTTTGGAAATACAGTAGAAAAAGATAAATCTTAATCCTTGAGCAAGTTTTGGCAATTATCTTCTTTTTTTCTTGACATAATAATCAAATCCCAAAAATATTTACTTGACTATATTGGATTGGTTGGTGTTACTTACCTCATAATATTTGGCATTGGTAGGCATGAACTGGCTTTGAGTATGACGTTGAGTTGAGGTTTAGGAGTTGTTAGAACAAGACATCCGATATGTTTAAGGTTCGAATCCAACATTGTAATCTATTTTTTTATATTATATTTAGATTGTAACTTTTTTTTTTATATTAAAAAAAATAAAGTTGCTTTAAAAATAAGTGATTTTGTTCATCAAAGTGGTTAAGGTCATTGCTTATCCTAGCAAAAAAGGTTAACCAACAACTGAGCAAGGGGCGACCAGGTCAAGATAAATTCATTGAAAATTCTTCGACTGAAGCCTTCCACTATAATTTCAAAAAAGCGTTATTTTATTTTATTTTATTTTATTAAGGGTCTATTTGGATGGACGATGAGATTAATTTCGATGAGATTAAAAACAATTGTGACGGTGAGATTGGATACTGTAACGGTGAGATTAAAATCAGTGGTGAGATTTCAAATGCAGCGGTGGCGGTGAGGTGAATGATAGTGAGAAAGAAAAATGATCATTAAGGGTATTACATTAAAATGTGTATATATATAATAAATAATTAAAATTATATTTATATTAAATAATAAAATATATATTAAAATTATATTTATGTTAAATAATAATTAAAAAATTTTAAAAATATATTTATGTAAAAAAAAGTTAAAAAGTTAAAAAAATTAAAAAATAAAAAACCAGTGAAGAGATAAAAAAGAAATTATCTCCTCTATCGGAGCTCCAGCCCAATGGAACCTCTATTAGGATGGCATCCAAATGCTATTCTAATGGGGATTCAGCCGGTGGGGAAAGAAATATGGGTTTTTGGGCCATGATTGTCAAATTTTATGTGGCATTCAATGATTTTTGGGCATGGCCCATGAAATATGGGTTTCTTGAGTTGTTTTGCTAATCATTGTGTTTGGCTACAATTGTAAATAGACTTCTTTTTTAACATGGACAATAATAACCATTACAGTAAACTTGGAGAGTAATTAGTCTACTTTGCAAGAGAAGAAAGTAGAGAAATAGTTGAATATTAGGAATTTCTGCCATTGTTTATCCACAAGAACAAAACTTGTACATAAAAAAAATGGGTTTCCTTTTTTTCACTGATTAATGTTAGTGTTAGACCTTACAGTGCAGTTCTGCAACTGTTTCCCAAAAGGAGAAAACTTATACACCAGATGACTATAGACACCTTTCTACATTTAGTACAATCAAAAACAAAAAAGATCAATATAATACATTATACAACATGATCACATAGCTCGAGTTCTCTTTCTTCCTTTTGTTGGACTTTCGGACTTTTGACAAGCGCGTCCACAACCCACTTTTCTTGGCCGAGCTGAACCCTTCTTTGTCACCGCTAAGGATTCAATTGATGGAGGAGAACCTGCATTAGTTGTTTTTTTACTTACATGAGAATTCCCAACTACTGGATTCCTGCTGTTGGCCGCGTTTCCTGGCAGTTTGCGAATGCTTCGAGGCTTTGCAGGAGGCTTATGCATAGGTCTGCTCGAGGTAAAGGTTGTGATAGGAACCTTACCTCCATAGTCCTTAAAATGTTGTCGCAGAGTTGCAGTGACAATATGTCTCAGAAGTAGTGCAGATTTATATTCACGTGTGTTCTTGGAATAGAAAACCAAGGCATTGTTGGCAACTAATAACATATCACGAAAGAGTTCTCTAACAGACATGATGGAATTACTGCCTATTCTTGATCTTAAGGTGTCAAAATCCATGTGCCGAAGGATCATTTTCTTGTATCTTCCTCTTTTCTGTGTGTGAGAAAGGAACAATGTTGAGATTATCTATTTATCAACATAAAGCCTTGGTACAACTGAACGAAGCCAGATAACTGAAGAGCAGATTAAAAAAAAAAATGACATCATTAACAAACTAAACTGAGAATATTATCCTTACCTGGCTATCAAGCCTTCGTCGAAAGACACAAGCACAATCATTCTCTGCTACAGAACTGAATATTCCCATTATATCATCAATCCCTTCCTTGCTTGAACCTCTGCTCTGATCCTCAACACCTGAAGATTTGGCAATCTGAGCAGAGTTGCTAGCCGAAGTTTCTTTGCACCGTGAGGCACTTGCAACATCAGCTGGGCCTAGAAACTCACTTTCTCCAACACTCCCTTCTTTGGCATCCTTACTGCGATCTTTTCTCTTCCTCTTCCCCCTCCTTTTCCTTATACTCCGCAACTGTCCTCCAGAGAAAGCATCTGCAAACTTATCAATGCTTGAAATTTTCTCCCTCTCAGCTGTCAGTGAATCTCCTGGCTTCAAGTCCATCTCTTCAGCAGACACTGCAACTGGAATCTGACAATCAGGTGCCCATTTTGTCTCGGCTTCCTGTGTGAAACTACCAGCAGAGAGGCCATCCTTATATGTGTCCTTACTGGAAAATTCAACTCCCTCAGATTTAAGACATGGTAGGTCTGATTCTGTCTGACTGGAATCATAATCAACCCGTGAATCATCTCTTTTCTCAGCCTTTAAGCTTTCGAGCTTTGATTCCAGCGACCTGAGAAGGACTAGAATGAGTCAAGTGTATATAAACGCAGGAATGCAAGTTTTAGATGTAAAAAAATCCAAAGAAACCAAGATCAAATTCATAAGTTTGCATGTGTCCTTATTATAAAAACAAAATGCAGGTCCATATACTTGGAGATATCTGAAATTAAAAACTCAATTAAATTCTCAAACTCACTTTAAGTATATCTTCACTAAGTCAAGTTCAAACCATTATGCAACCAAAAGAAATTAGGACTATCCAGAAAAAGCTCTTAAAGGACTATTAACCAGGTCATATCTTTCTCTTTTACAACTTCAGCAAGCAATCATTGAAGGGTACTTGAGAATCTTTGCTTTGTATATAGTTTAAAACCAGAGAATCTTCTTAAGGAATTTGGTATTTTGAAACTCCAACAGCTAAATCCATTGACAGATTACAAAGAAGAGTGGAGGAACAAGACTTACATTACTAGTAGCATAATGCATTTGCCTGAGAGAAATAAATGTGCTGAACTATCTGATTAACCTATCCTGGTTGGGCAATAAAGGCAAATTACTTACCCAATTGAATCTTGGGATTGCTCTAAAGCTCGTCTCAGCTCTGCCATTCGTTGTTTACGTAACTCCTCAAACCAAGCTCTAAGAAGGAAAACGTAATAGAAATGTTAATAAAGCATCATATTTCAGAATGTAACTATGCAAACATGTGAGCAAACTCTGGACAGGATTACTCACGTGCAACCTGAGTAACGTTGTTGTAAATCCTCATACTTAGCTTTACAAACCTGCATTCAGGTACCAACTTCATCAGATGAAATTTATGAAAATAAAATTAAGCATCTGGAGTTCTGGACAAGTAATTTAGTACACTGCATTACAGTAGGAGTACTATTCTATTACTCCTTCCTGCATGAAGAAGGAAGAGTTCAACTTAATTCAATAAAAGACACACCCTTAATCATATTCATACCAATGCTTGTGAAACATTATTCACTTCAAGAAATGTTGGGAGTACCGAGAAAGTGTATATAAACGCCCTATGAACCAAACTACATCCCTTAACTAGTTCAAAACTGCAAATTTTTAAAATTTTTGTTTCTTTTGTATATATGATGAAGTCTAAGAGGAAGAGGGAGGGGGGATTCGAACTTTGAATCATTCTTATCAAACATTAGGCCAAGCTTATGCTGTAACAAACATTGAAGTTCCATGGTTTTGAGAAGTAGCTTGTACTACTACTACTGCTACACCTAACAAAATTAATTAAGCATTAGTTGATGCAAATTAAGTAACATTAGTGGATACTGATAGCTGCTATAATTAGCTTTTTAATTGGATCCTATATTAACCCTCATTTCCTAAAATTTCCAGTTTCCAACTCAAACCATGAAATCATAACTACTTTCCTCAAAAACCACCCTGAAGGGAAGATCATACATTTCAGCCATTCACTAAACCTCATTGGTCACGTGGATATCACGTGACAAGCCCTTTCCCCAAACCCCAATAGCCAGGGAAGCCATCATTGACCAATGACCAATGACCATATCTTCATTTAAAAAAAAACTAGTTGTTGTGGTAAGTAATAATTAAGAACTATAAGTATAATCAAAATCAAAATCATGCAAATAGAACATCATGTTAGTCAAAGTCAAGACGTGTTTGCCACATAAAAAGTAAGGAACTCGCCCCCTTTCATGTCACTGTCTTATTGCATTCCCATTTCTTTAATACCAAAAATGAATTAATTAAATAACCAATAGAAGAAAAAAAATTACAAATAAATTGTGCCAAAAAAGGGAAAAGAAATCCATCAAATCAAATAAGAGTTCATTAATTGAATTAAAGTATTAATTGGCCAATAACCTCGGGAGTGAAAGCAAAAGGAGAAATGGTTCGGGTTCGGAGCTCCGAAGCGACGAGGTCCCAATCTCGGGCACCGTGGCGGAGAACCGCCCCACCTAACAAAAGCTCCTCCCACGTACCCCACTTCCCCGTTATCATCTCCGTTCCCATGTCCAAGTGTACGGCCACGATTACTTCAACAGCAACGACGACGAAGACCCACCACCAGAAAGTTAAATTAAATTAAGTCACCGCCTTTCTCTTCGCCTTAGGCGCCTCCGGCGCACGTTAGCCAACGCCACCCTCTCAAAAAAAATAGAAAATTTCCAGAAACAAAAACAAAAGGCGGTTTTTTTTAATGAATTCTGAAATTCGTTTAAAAGGGTAATAAAATTTTGAATTTTTGACGGTAATGGAAATAGCCAAAAAGAGAGAAAAAAAAAGAAGAAATCAGTGGTCAGTGGAGAAATGATAGAGATTTTGTGGAATAATGTCGAAGAATTGAAGAGAGAGAAAGAGAGATTAACGATTTCAAAGATGCAATTTTTTTTAGGGAACAATTTAAAATATCAGAATTTGTTTTACAGTGAGAAAAACATGGGACAATGAAAAACTTTTAATTTTTTTTAAGGGGCATGTAATTTTGATTTTGTTTTCCGAGTTTTTTTTTTTTTTTAAATTATTACATTATTTTTAAGAACAGCTGAGCTGTCTTTTCATCAGCTTTTCTGTTTGCGGACAGCCTGGATTGACCTAATTGTCTCTATATCCATTTTGTCTTTTCTAAATGACAATTAACTCCTTTCTTAATTAGGATTTATTACGAGATAATTAGCACAAATTTCATGTTTGTAAAAATTAGTAGATAAAATAGTTTTTTTAGGTGCAAATAGATTTGTAAAAAAAAAACATTTTATTTATTTTTTAAAAAAATAATTTTTTGAGTTTAACGGCTTGAACCAAACCTTGACAAAAATTTACCTGATCCGATCTTCGGAGTCCTTTTTATGAAATAAAACCTTTTTTCTTTTCTTTTAAACTACATTAATTTGGACATAGATTATTAGGTAAAAAGAAAAGCGTGTTGGAATTTTTTTTTAGAATTTTGCTAACAAATATTTTAAAGATATTTTTTTAAAAATTATTATATGTGATAATATTTTCATTAATAAATTAAAAATGATAAATAAAATTACTAATTTTTATAATTAATATAATACTTTTAATATAAATAATATATTAATTAATTTTAAAAAATATTTTAAGGAGTATTCGTTAACAATTTTTTTTTTATAATTATTTTCCCCATAGAAACAATGTGAAAGTGTTGTTTGAGTCTACAGTAAAAAAAAATTTGGCTTTTAACAAGTCTTTGGACCAAAAGACGTCACTGATGAGGTTGACATTCTTAACTTTCCCAATGATCAAACAATTAATTAATCACAGTGAATTTTGTTGTATATTTTCATGCATTTGTGTTTAACATCACTGACCAATCTTTAAATGTCTGATTAATGAATCGTTGGCTGTCTTAATCATATTGGTTAACCAAAAGGAACATGTTCCTAATTCCTGAATGTATCAAATTTAAAGAATCTTTCTTTGGTTTCACCTTCTAATACTATTTGAATTGCTTCAAACATTTGGAAAATTTTATAATTAGATTTTCCTTGAAAAGAGAAAAAAAGAAAGAAGAATTTTAGCAAAATCCAGAAGAATGCAAGAAGTTATCAAATGTAGGAACCAAGAAACCTAATGAATGAATATATTAATCTATTCTTAATCTCAATCTTTATTTAATAAAAAAATAAATTAATATTTAAATTCTCGAACCACAATTTTCAAAAATCTATCTACACATGCATACTATTTTAC
The DNA here is from genome assembly GCA_030761205.1 of Fremontodendron californicum. Taxonomy (NCBI): domain Eukaryota; kingdom Viridiplantae; phylum Streptophyta; class Magnoliopsida; order Malvales; family Malvaceae; genus Fremontodendron; species Fremontodendron californicum. Next base: position 1,571,000 of record JAULJL010000027.1, read on the forward strand.
TAATAGTCAATTACTGCCGATTCTTAAATCTTGCTATAGTTTCTTTTTTAAGATAACCATAAGGTTTTATTTACTGATTAAAGCTAAATTATTCTCATAGAGTTTAACTCACTTTAATCAAATAAATATATTAATCGTTAAATCAAATATTCGGATGAATTCATATATAAATTATTAAGCTAAATATTCGGATGCTCGACTAGTTATAATTATAAAATGAGATTTTACTAGTTTTTAATACTAAAAAATTTCGGATAAAGAGAGAAAAGAAGAAAAAGAGGCTTCAGCCTTCAAGGAATTGATATATTTCATTGAATATTATAGCCGAAGAGTATATATATTTGCATTGGGACATGCTTACATTTTTTACAAAAAGAGTACATACAGCACTATACTGAATCAAAGAATGCAAGGAAAGTTTCGTGGAGTACCAGATACATTGAGATTCACAGGCTGGCTTCTTCCATCGTCAAGATGCAACGATTGCAAGCGATGATATTTACTCAGGCTAGCATTCCGGTACCGACAAAAGCGGGCCGAGCACCATAATATAGTAAGGTGGCGAGACAAAATTGTTTATCCAAGATATATAAGATACGAAAATGGCCTTCTATGGCACTTGAATCTTTGTAAGTGGTGTCAGCTCAGCCACTTCTTTTTCATGCTTCAGCAGCAGATGGTGCAGATGGCGCCGCCGATGGTGCCATGACGGCATGCATCATCATTCTTGAAGAACTAGGTTCAATTCATGTGCACATCTTGCTATCACACCACCTCTCCTGTAGTAACACAAAATGAAATTTATCATGTTAGCTGTTCACCTTAACTAGGAACCAATTAGGGCTACTCGAGGCTTCATTGCTTAAATGTTCAAAGCATATAAAATATCATGATATGCAAACTGCTGTTATGGATATTGAGTTATCATTATAATGTCAGCTGCAATTAAGAAATGTAATATGTTCCTAAATCTTTTTACATAACAATGTCAGCTGCAATCATTCACTCGAATAGCATCTCACCTTATGAGTGCTGGAAGAAGTTTCTGAATCTTTTGCAGCTGCATAAAACACTGATTGCAGCATTCTCGCCTGTGTTCAAATTTTGAAAAACAATTAGTTCATAGTGGCTTCATCAAACCCATAATAGATGAGAAACTGAAAAGCAGATATCCATAAATAAGTATAGTTGCACCTTTGCTCAGCGTGCAGATCAACACCAACACCACGTGGGGCTGAAACAGTTGAGCGTATCATCGGACCAAAAACTGTTACAAGCTTCAGGAGCATCTCCAATGAGACATTTACATGCCTGTATATTCATATTACATGCACAAAAATCAGTATGAGCATCATAAGTAGAAATGCCCATTATTTAAATGTTGAAAAATGAGGTATAACTTTAATAAAATTTGCACCCACATGCCCAAACGGAATTTCATGTCTTGATACCGCCTCAATTATTTTAGTTTCCAAGAGATGAAAATTTATGTTTTTGAAAGCAATGGATGGAGTACAATATCTTACAATACCAAGAACTAATACTTTGCTGTGAAAATTACCTTTCGGTTTTACTATCTAATAAGCCCATAAGCACAGGAAGCAGGCCAGAAAACAGATCTAAGGTGAGAATGTCCATTTTTTCCATGAGAACACTGATTACATCTGCTTGCACCTGCACCATAAGTAATTGAGTCTAAGCAAGAGAGACTATGCATGACAAGCCTCTAGTTACTACTTGTAACCATCATTAAAAACAGAAAAAGCAACACACATGAAAGCTTCCCATAAATACCCACAGAATGATCTGGCAGCTTCCGCAGGGCACCAATTGCACCTTTAATGTCATTCTTTTCCCAAAAATGTTGTACCACCTATAAGTTCACCACAAAATCAATTAAGAAATCCAACCAAAGAATGAAAAAAAAAAAAATTCATGTAAGAGGCAAACAAAGTACTGAAACATGAATGATGGAGATTTCTTTTCCCATGTTCTTTTTAATAAACTTAAATTGCTTTCTTTTCACCAGAACAAAAGTTTGCCACCCGTCATAGGTGTTTAGATGCACATGCACATGTTCTAAACCATAATGCTAGTATAATATTCTGCACTCCATTGATTGTGTAAATATCCATGTCTTTGCCTAAAACTATGGTAATTCCAGAAAGAAAAAAGCAACAGCTACAATGCATCCACCAATTTTATCCACAAATAGACAGCTAAATTTACCTGTAACTTTGTCAAGCGTGACCGAAGAGTGCTTAAGAATATATCATGCGTTTGCATTAGACTTTCAGTTATGTTTCCATCATTACAAGAGATTGATTCGCCCTTTGAAATTTGGCTTTCACTAATAGTAACATTCCCATCATTAGCAGACCTCAATCCCCTCCTAGAAATTTGATTTTCAGTAATTGTACCATTTGGTCCACTTCTATCATTAGCAGAGGTTGCTTCCCTTCTAGAAAGTTGATTTCTAGAAATGATCCCATCTGCAATGGAAGTTGATTCCCTTCTAGTAATTTGGTTTCCAGTAGTTATCCTATCAGAAGCAGAGGTTGATTCCCTTCTAGACATTTGATTTCCAGTAATGATGCCACTAGATGGAGAGCTTGATTGCCTTCTAGAAAATTGATTTCCAGTAATGATCCTATCATGGGTGAAGGTTGATTCCTTTCTAGAAGTTTGATTTCCAGTAATGATCCTATCAGGGGTGAAGGTTGATTCCTTTCTAGAAGTCTGATTTGCAGTAATGATCCTATCAGGGTTGAAGGTTAATTCCCCTCTAGAAATTTGATCTCCAGTAATGATCCCATCAGAATTGGGGGTTGACTCCTTTCTAGGAATCTGACTTCCAGTAATGCTTCCCTCACAGCCAGAAGTTGATTCCGTTCTAGAAATTTGACTTCCGCCCCTGTTGACATCATAGGTAGAGACTGATTGTGTTTTGGAGATTTGTGTCTCTCCTTTCTGTCAGGTTAAAACATGAGAATTAAATTTAATTCAGTCATAAAAACATGAAAGTACATGCACATGCAAGTCTGTCCAACTTGGTTTACACAGCTTCTTTCTGTTTGCACATGCAAAAACTGAAATTTGAAACTTGGACAAAGGATACACTTAAGCTTACCATTATGGCTGGTGTTCTATCTGTTTCAGGTACCGCAGGAGGCGTACTGTTAGTTGCTGGATCACCACTGCCGTTTAATCTCTCTCTTCGTTCAAACCTCTCAACCAGAGTGCGCGTTCTCCCTGAAACAACAGCCACTGCCAAGAGAGAAATTTCTAAGGATCAGAATACATCCAGTTTTATACTTAGGGGACTTAGCTGGAAAGAAAGAGCACACCTCCATTGACAATTTTGACAGAGTTTGAGTCTTTGTTGCAAGTGAGGGATTCATTGCCTGAAAACCATAAGAAAAAACTAATCACTAACCATTAACAACTATATATAAATAAATATGCCACAAATTATCACAAGAAAGGCGAAAAGAGAAACAGAATAACATACAAATGTACAACCATAACTGACTTAGGAAGAAATGATAACATGGTGTAGAATAACACTTACAAGTTTCTTGATTAGGAGGTGTCTGTGGTGATGAAATCTTTTCAGATTTCTCTGTAACACTCTTGATGTTTGAATCCTTTTCATCACAGGATTTTCTATCTCGATCCTCTGATACAAGCCTAGTTTGAGATTTCAGATCCATTGCACTGTCTAACCCGCTTTTTATATTGCCAAGAGTTCCTGATTCAACTGCAGCCGACAGCTTTTCAACCTCAAACTTGTTGACAGATGGTCTTCTAACATGAGCTGGTTTGAGCAACATGCCTGGTTTTGTCCTTGAAAAGGTGATGGATTCTTTTGCAGAATTGGTAGAGTCTTTCCCAACACGATTGTCCCGTGGAACAACACTAGGTGTGATAAAAGACTTGTTATCCGATTGTCCATTAGATTTAGCATTAACTCCTGTTCCAGGACTCTGCTTCTCTGCTGCCAGATTACTTATTTCACAGGCATCCAATGGGAGTACCACTTTTGGAGAATTCAAAGAGCCATCTTTCTGTGTGGCAATAGGATTACTGCCAGCAGCTTTTCACAGAAATGGGAACATCATGTCAGAGAAAATATAGCTTAAGAACTTTTATATTTCGAAATTAAATTTCCATTCACATTTGTCATCAGTGGAGCAGTCAAGCTCCATAGACATGGATATTGACCATACCAACAAAGTAACAATAGGTAGAAGAACCAGTTCAAAGAATAAAAACAACTGAGAAGCGAACTTACTGTCAACATATATGTTCTTTATTTCCTTTGACTCATAATCAGGAGACAAGGGCCGTGATCCCAAAGTTGACCTCATGCCACTCCCTGCTTTCTCCAAAGAATAACTTCCCTCAAGATTAAATTTCCTCTCTGCGCGGTCATTTGGTCCATATGGCTCAATATGCTGAGACATGTGCAAACAAGGCTTTTAGGAAGAAAGGTAAGACCAATAACTTGTCACTCAGGTGCAGACTTTAAGAGCAACAGTTCAAAATTGAACCAACATAAAGAGAATGCAAGGTAAGAAAAGGATGACTGTATATACCGCTACATCTGCTACCCAAACTCCAACAGAATTTTGATAGTATGAGCAACCCAAAAGTTTGCCTTCATTGATGCAGAGGTCGCCAAGTGTTGACCATCCCATATCAACAGAATCATGACAAACTACTGGCTCCCATGAATAAACCTACAATCATGACAACAAACTTTGAGATGTTTGCTTCTTAATTCAGATAGAATCAAACTGGTTTTATAATGGAAGGTAAAACCTTCAAACCATCGTCTGATCCACAGAACAGGGTTCTCCCATCAGGATGAAAGGCAATCGAGCGAACCCCTGTAGCCTGAAAAGAATGAACATAAACATTTTATAGAAGTATGATGAAAAAGGTTGATTATCAATAATGGGACTTTTATTTACTTTTATCTTTTCCTTTAAAGTGAGAGGATACGTTTCTCATACTTGGGTACCGAAACAGGACACTTATGGATATCCAACACAAATGTGTTGAATTTTTTGTAGGAAATTTGCAGGATCATGAAAAAGTAACTATGTTCATTAAGTTAGACAATATGCCTTCAATACAGAAACATTAGGTTAAGACGTTAAGTGAAGAGTAGAGTAAAATACTTTTTCCTACCATTCTACACAGCACTAATTGTTGGGCAAAGGAAGAAAAAAAAATCCTTTTAAAAGAAAAATAAAAGTCAAAACCATTCTATGACTTCTTTCCATTCCACCTTCAAATTAAAAAATAAAGTAAATGACTGATTGTTACATAAAATGAGTATCTTGAGCAGAGGAAATGCCAAGAGGGAGGAGGAAGCAGTGGAGCAAACTTCTATGGTTGTAATTTGGAGACACATAAGCTTATATACCTCAGGTCTGGAAGATCCAATCAGTTCAAAGGTTTCTAAATCCCAGAATTTTACTGTTCTGTCCGCCGAACCTGAAAATTTTGGCTGCACATCAATTATGATATCCCCAAGAAAATGCTGGTTTCAAGAGAGTAAAAAATTCAGAAATATTGAGTACATGTTCCACATACAATATGACAAAAGGAACAATGACAAAAGGAACAATTTGAAGGCTGTGAATTTTCAATATATTTACAAAAGAACAATGCATGAAACATGGACTGACAAGTCATTTTCCTAAATTAATAGTTAAATGTTTACTGAAAAATATTAAATCTTTGCAAGCAGGTTAAGGAAGTCTATCACATACCCCCACCTTAACCTGAAAAAAAAAATATTTATCAAGCAGGCAATAACAAGCAATACAGCCAACCAGCTCTTGGCCAAGTGGCCAAAGAGCCTAGGGGCATGAAGTCTTGGGTTCAAACCCAAGCAACCCCTCCCCTTACCCAATTATCAAAAAAATATATATATAACAAGCAATACAGAAAAAGGCAAATGCAACTAGGATAAACTCACTGACTCGTACTGAAATCACAGACTCACCTGTGGCCAGGAGAAACTCAAGAGGATGGAAGTCTATGGAGCGAATATGTCCTTCATGAAACTTAAACTCATTCAAGAGTTTTCCAGCAGTAAGATCCCACACCTATTCAGTAGTGACAGGATACAAGTGTGAAATGATTAGATAAATAGAATTGATGATTCATTCAATGCAGATGATGGTGTGATTTCTAATTACCTTTACAACATTATCAAATCCACCAGAAACTACCCAGCGGCCATCAGGAGTGAATCTAATCATACTAATGCCTCGAGTATGGCCCTTGTACGTGTGAGTGCATCCCTTTTTTCTGATATCCCAAACCTTTAGATTTGTGTCCATGGAACCAGATGCAAAGAACTCACCAAATGGATGGAATTCCATGGCAGTGCAATTAGATCTGTGTCCAGTAAGTCCGCGAACCACTACACTTCAAAAACAACATCAAGCATTTTACAAGTTAATTATTACCCAATTTCAGTTTGGTATAAAAGCTGATGATCCACTTGTTCCAATTTTTAAACAGGTGAAAGTTCAAAAGTAAGAGTCGGAGTTGCAAAACATCTTATCCAACATTATTCTTTATGTCTAACTAGCTCCTACCACGATACTGTTATCATTTGACATCTAATTGATAGAGAAGGCTCTTAATATAATTTCCTAAGGAGGAATCAAAGACTTACTCTTTGTTTCTTCCAGATCCCAAAGCTTTATCACACCTGTAGATGCTCCAGCAAGAACCAAAACTTCTGCCGAATCAAAAGCTAAAGATTCCACCGGACTAGTATGACCACAAAGACTCTGCACATTAACACGTATGATACCTTTATTCTTTTACTCAAGATACAACATCACCCTTATTCTTATTGGCATCTATTGATCCAAAATGTGAATTCAAGCAACGAAAACAAATACCCTGTAAGAGATACCATCCGAAGCTAAACTCGGCAAGAATCTAGTAAGAGAGAAAGCATATAAAACTCACCATTAGAGACGTGGGCTTCCCAATTGCCCAAACATTTACTTTATGATCATCTCCGCCTGTAATAAGAAGCCTACATGTCTTTTTTCCCATACTTAGACAATTCACATTTGCTGTATGAGCCACAAATTCCTCTACATTCATTTTGTCAAGGAAGTAAACAACTAAAGTATAAAGAAAAAGAAAAGCCCCCTCTACATTTATTTTTAGATAAATGCAGCAAACATTTTTAGAATTTTCTCTTCAACTTGAGACTAGTTGAGCTCAGACTAGCATTATCTGTTAAAGAATAAATCTTTATAAAAGCTTAAAAGTTTTCACTAGAACCAAGACTAATTACTTCAAAAAAATTCCATTTTCCTCTAGTTTCTTAGCTAGCAAAGCCTGCCAAAGTAGCAAACATGGCCAATTTAATCAACCAAGAAATATTTATTTTGAGCTGAAATTCATAATAAAAATGCAAAATAAGCTAAGAATTCACTTCAGAACTTAAATAAATATCCGAGACAGAAGTTAATTCAAGCTAAGCATTTCAATAATAATAACAATAACAAAAAGAAAACAACAAGAATTTAAGCTTAAGATACGCAGCTTATATCCACGCTTCGCCATTTTCCACGAAATTAAATCCAAAACGAGATCGGAATCAGAACTGGAACCGCGATTATGATTAACTTCACTCGAAACTGTTCCTCAAGATTCAACTAAAAAGACGAAAATCGGAAACTTAAAGAAAAATGTTTACTTTACTTGGAATGTAAATCCAACAAGAAAAGCTAGGAATCAAAATCTGGTGAGAACTTGACAGCCCCCTAAAAAGTAAAATAAAATAAAAAATCAAATTTTCAGAGGAAAAATAGAAGAAGCTTTTCCCTTGTTTTTCATATGACTAGAAAAGACCATAATTTTAGCAGACTATGATTGAACCCAGTTTTTTTTACTGTTTATTATTCTTACCAAAATACCCTTGCTCTTTAGCTGTTGCAATAATCAAATTACTTAACTGCCCATTGTCTTCTACGTCTTGACGTGTCGGTTGGATCCCCTGTTTAACTCTCGTGGTTTAGGTTTTCTTGTCTTTTTCCTCTTCTTTTGTTTTAATTTTTTGTGGAGAAAATTAAAATTTTAATTTGATGCTTTTTTTATATGGAAAATGATGTTATTAACAGTTAGGTTAAGAAAGAAAAAAAGGGGTTTGCGGCAATAACAATTAACAAAATGAGAAATTCCTTAAAATTAATTTTTTATTTTAAAAAAATAAATTGAGAATTTTAGGATGATGCAGACATAAATAAACTTATAAATTAGTTGACTTTAAGTTGTTAGCATGTCAGTTTGTTCATTAACTACTCTAATATAGTTGCTTTTTATTATTATTATTATTATTATTATTATTATTATTATTATGGTTTAGACTTTAGACCTTATGAAAAACAAAAGAAAATATCAAATTAATGGTATTTGTCAATTTGCCTTATCTTCTTATTTCTTAATTTTAAAATATACTTTGTTTAGTCAAAATTGTTATTTTATAAAGAAAACTTGATAAATACTTTCATTTTTAATATTAAATGGGTTTTGTTAACTAATATATTTAGAATTTTTTTTAAAGTTAATTAATATATTATTTATAGAAATATATAATTATATATTTTTAAAATAAATAAAAATTATAAAATGCATATTGATTAAAATTTACATGCAAAATTTATTCGATGTACAAATTATATCAAATTATTATATTATTTTTAATATTTATGCAAAATTAATTATGAAGATAAAAAAAATTAATGTAAATTTGAACTTTTTATTTATATCAAATAAATTAATTAACTTTTTAAAATTAATGAAAAATTAAAACTTTTAAGATGAAATAATTCTGCATAAATTTTTTATTTTTTTTATTTATTATCAAATTAATCTATTTAACGAAAGTGTTTTAATAAAATTAAACTTCTTACTAATAAATTAGATAAATTTTATTAATAATAAAAAAAATTATAATAACAATTTAGAAATACAATGAATAACGATGATTATTTTTGTCGATTCAAAAAATTCTTCACATTTACGCTTTTATATATATTATAGATTATTTTGGTTTAGACTTTAGACCTTATGAGAAATAAAAGAAAATATCAAATTAATGGTATTTGTCAACTTGCCTTATCTTCTTATTTCTTAATTTTAAAATATACTTTGTTTAGTCAAAATTGTTATTTTATAAAGAAAACTTGATAAATACATTCATTTTTAATATTAAATGGGTTTTGTTAACTAATGTATTTTTAAAAAATTAAAATTAATTAATATGTTATTTATAGTAATAATTTTATATCAAATGCAACAACTGAAAATTAAACTTGATAATTTTATTCGTGATTTTCAATCAGTACATAAAATTATTATTATATATAATAATTTTAATGAAATCGATACTAAAAATATTTTTGAATAAAACAGTAATAATTACATTTAAATTCATGGTTCATGGCTAAGATGTGCTTTTAAAGTTATAATAATTAAAGGGATGACAAAAAAAAAAAAAAAAAAAAAGAAGCTAAGATTTGAAGTGTATTTAAAGAAGAGAGATGCAATGATTAGATTATTGAGTGCCATAACACATGCTTCTTTTGGGTCAAATGAATAAATATTTAGTGCCATATTATTATTATTATTATTATTATTATTATTATTATATAAAATTTTACTAATAATTTCACTATTAAAGTAAAGATCCTAATACAATGGGTATTATACAAAAAAATCTGCTATAAATAGTTGAAAGAATAGGTAGTACAACTCATCCAAATTTGTACCTAAAAATTACGCAGAAGCTGGTTCAAATGTCAATTTTATCAAAACTAAGCTTAATTGTTGTTTGGGTCTTGGCCGTGGGGGCAATTTGGATTCTCATGGCAAGAAGGAATGTTCCTGCAAAAACACATGAATTAAAAGATTACTGTCTTCCTTTCATTTCTTTCTAGGCTCTAATGAAGGAGGAAAAAAATAGAATAAAAACCCTGCTCCAGTCTTTTTCTTTCTTAAATTGATGCAGGCCCAGAAAGAAATAGGTACCAAGATAAGGTGCTGGATTTGATGGCTCTTTTTTTTATTTTATTTTCTAGAAAAAGGGTTGTAAAGAAAAAGAGTTATCAAATGCAATTTTTGACAGATTATCTGCAGCTGACAGCAGTAAAATGGGCAGTGCTAGGGATAATATGGATAAAGACCATTTCCAACATGGTAGATGAGATACTAATCCTTTATGGGTTTATATTTAGTAATTTTGAACATAACACGATTAAACGAAACGAAAAAAATAATTAAAATACGATATGACACAAAAAAATAACACGAATATGTCAAAATTTATATAACACGAATTATTAATATCTCAAAATTTATATAAATATATAACACGTTAAACATGATTATGACATAAAAAAAAAGAATATGAATATAATACGAATACACAGATTGTGTCTTTTAACATCATCTTCAAATTTAACCAAGTTTTAATCAAATTGAAAATATCAGATTAGTTTTTACATTTTACCAATATTGTTCCTAAGTCATCTGTCACCTAGTAACTGATTACTGTGATATCTGATTGTCTTGTTCCACCAATCAATGGGTGATTTGGAGTTTAGCAGCACCAAACTTCCTTGTATATATAGTATATACAAGACAGGAGTCAAGGTTTTTTGAAATCTAAAAGGAGAAGTGGTGGTATTTTCCTTTTATTTATTGCCTAGATTTTGGTATTTTTGCAGTTGCCGACATGTTATCCATGTGGATTCACATGCTTGCTAATTGTTTAAATCTCATTCCCATCCTCGTCTAGATCAAAACCAGAAAAAATATCATTTGACTGTCTGGGCACTACCCGACATCCTAAAGCTTACATCTTAAACCCCCCATCAAACCCAAGAATCTTTGTCTTCAACTTTCCATCTTTTTATTTATGTTTACAACCTCCATTTTCTCCTGTTTCATTTTTTTTTTTCATACAGGGGCAAAGAACAATCTGTCAAAAAGAAAATTTAAAAAAATGATATCAGTCAATGTAGTTAAAAGTTACTCGAATTCGGGTGTGAGTGTCGAACATGAATATGTTTAATTTTTCTCAAGATTTCTATACATTTGAAGGGTCCTTAAAGGATCATATCTCCAAACTCATATTCGGATATACGTCGAACATAAATACTTCAACAAAAATAAGAATCGAAACAACATAGCTCGAATAACCATACCACACTGGGAAACAATTTTGGCAGATATAATAGTAATTAATAAAGAATAATATTAGCACCTCCCCACTAAAAAGAAGAAACAAAAGGGGTAAGGCCTGAAAAAATTTGCTGTTAGATCGGCCTTAAGATTTCTAATGCAACTAAGCCTTCACTACTCTAGATTGCTGATAAATATTACAGGAGGCATCCGATAAGCCGCCGATTCAAGCAATAAGTACCCTTTTTGGAGAGTTTCATCAGATTGAACTTTCAAATCTTGTAATCACTCATTCTTTCTCAAGCTGACATCTCTTCTGCTTCATTTCCCTTTTAAAGAAAATATTCTATATACAGCCAAATTGCTTAAGATTCACCTCTAAATCATGTGCACCAGATCTTGAATAATTTCAGATATTGGCGGTCTGAATCCGGGCTCCCACTGCAAGAAGATTCGATATAAGGTGCCTTGTAGCTCTCAGTAAGAAAGCAAGATATTATATAACCTGAGATGGAAGAAATATGGAAACATGCTTTTTGTGGACTTTGGTTATCACATTCCTATTTTAGCTTTAATTATTTATAAATTAATTCCCTTTTGGAAATAGAGTATATTTCATTCAATCTTTAGACAGTCTGTTAATAAGATTATATGAAAACCTAAGAATGTCTCTCTCGGCAACGCTCCATAGTCATATACTGCAGAATTTCACTCTCACATAAAGCATGGCCACAAAAGTAGGAACATGAAAAGAGGGATAAAGAAGTTCACCTGTACACATCTAGATATTATATCGGCAAAGCGCGATAATGACTTCACTGGATACGCTCCATTTAGAGCTATATCAACCATCCTAACTAATGCATCAATATCATGAAGCTGTGGAATTGCCCATCTAACAAGAAATTGCTCCCCCAGAGGCCGTGACCTATACATGTTCTTAATATAAGCTTAGTGTAAGGTAAAAAAATTCAAATGGTTGATAAATTACCTTCACGCAAAATTTTCATGTGGATGCAAGATTTGGCTAACCTGTCAAAGGATTCTCGCCCTGTGAGAAGTTCTAACATTACAACTCCAAGGCTATAGACGTCACTCTGGCAAGTATAACTTCCAAACTCAATTTCTGGGGCTGCATAACCGTAGGATACAAAAAGGCTTCCAGAGAACTGAGAATACATGCAGTGAAATTAGCCACAGTTTTGTAAGATAATTAATACAAAAAACATGTATAATACGCACATGTTAACAATGTTCATCTTGGACTCTGTCAAGTGTTTTAATGAGTTTGGTCCTGCATTCTTATGTTAGTATGTTTATGTTGAATTGAGTGTATTAGTATCTTGTATTGACCAACTCTGTTATACTCGGACTCGGGTGTGAGTGTCGGAAACGGGTATGTGTCCGACATGGGTATGTTCAATTTTTTATAAGTTTTTCCATGTATTTGGAGGGTCATATCCCCATACCCATGTCCGAATATGTGTCGGACACGGGTACTTCAAGAAAAATAACATAGTTTAATAGCTTAGAGGCAAAATAGGCAGGAAAATTTTAAATAAATGCCAAGACAACAAAAAAGAACAGCAAAAATAAGCAATAGAAGGAAAAGCAATTCCCGTCCTCTCGCACAAAGATAAGGATTCCTCATGCCTTAATTTTGAAACTCCTAAATTTTACAGGTTCATCTCCCAACTTATATTCCTCTATAGTTTCATACCATCCATAACTCTCATAATTCATTGCCTTTTTTGCAACATATTAGATTAAGTTTTCTCACTGTTCAATTGCAGTCTATCAATGTCCACTGAAAACAGCTAAAGAGTGTAATCAAAAGAAAATGGTCGTCTCCAACAAACATTCATATTCCTAGTAACTAATATATTTGTAAACCCTAAAATCAGCAGGACTCGATAATCACACAAATATATACACATTTGTATCCAAAATTACCTCACTTGCAGAGCCAGATGACATCAAAGGAGCCAAACCGCATTCTGAGACACGAACTGCAAACTTGTCATCAAGGAGAATATTCACAGACTTGATATTCTTGTGCACAACGGGTGGCTGACAGACTTCATGCAGATACCTTATCAAAACCACCACACAAAAAAAAAAAAAAAAAAAAACTCAGTTTTTGATTGATTGGTGGCTTAAAAACGTAGAGACTAAAGACATTCATATAAGTCACAAGCACGGAATTATGGGCTCTTCTGGGTTTCATCGAAGCATCATATAAAAGATGATACAACCTGCTCAAATATACAAGGCTAAAGAGAGGATTTTTCTCCCATAATAGCACATCAAATTTCCTTTATTACATAAATAAAGGGCTATTGTATTGTCAATATGTTTACTTACTGTAGGGCTCTTGCAATTCCAAGTGCCACTCGGACACGTGCATTCCATGAAAGTTTCTTATGGATCCCATCATCAACATGCAATGCATCATACAGTGTCCCGTTTCTGCAATACTCGTACACAAGTAACCGTTGGCCATGCTCATTACAGTAACCCACAAGCTCCACAATGTTAGGATGCCTAAGTTTAGAGATATTAGACACTAGTTCAAGAAATTCAGCATTATTCTTCCACCTGGAAGCTCTAGTATCCAGTTTCTTGATGGCAAGTAGCTATAAAAGAATACATAAGAATGTCAAACATACAGCACATAGAGGTTAGGAGGAAGTAAAAGAAAGTCAACAACAGCAATTTTTTTTCTGTCTCTCTTTAATGAAAAAGTAATAACATCAAAAGCAACATAAAGGACTTGCACCCACAGGCACAAAATGCCAGAGGAAGGGGGCCTGAAGCTAAGAACACACTCAATTTTGCTATCACATTGTACACTAACGCATCGAAATCATCTTACCTTTCCATCTGGAAGCTCAGCTCTGTACACACCACCAAGCATCCCTTCTCCAATAAAATTTTCCTCAGAGAAGCTGTTTGTATACTGCTGAAGTGATGCAACGGTGAAGGCACTTACAGTCAAAGAACATGAGTCCCAACTTCTAGAAGAGCGACCAGATCCGTTTATTTCTGTTGGCATGATTGGGCTTACACTGGCCTCCTCCACAGGGGGAAATAATGGAGGAGGTAGTGGTGGCCGTATTGACATGGACTTCACGTTCACACCTCCCATGTTTATCTCATGATTTTTCTTGAGCCTTGAACTTGCAGGCCTCATAGTTACATCAAGAAACTGTTCATCTTGTAACTTCGGACTTATTCCCATTCCTTCATTTTCTAGTCCATATCCATCCACCGGCTTCGTGACTGTCTCTTTATCAACTGTTGAACACAGTGCCTTTCAATTACATAAGATTGTAGATAGAAAACAGAGAATTTTACAAGATCTGACACAGGGATAGACTATTATTAAGTTACCTTTCTCTGTTTGATAAGTTGGTTGAGATGATGATTTTTTAATTTGGTTAAGTTTTTTACTAGGGCCCTTACATGCATTCACACCATGCTTGTCAGAATTTTTGTTCCCTTTAAAGCATCTCCACACCAAAAGCAGCAACACTCCTAAAACCAGAAATGTTATAAGCCCTGCAGCAGCAATCCCAATAACCCTCTTATTCGTCCAAAATCCTCTTGCCTTTGCCCACTGAGGTAATTCTAGGCTAGAAGGTCCACCAGCAGGTCCCCTCAATCCTTCTAAAGGAGATGGGGCCCAGGCTATAAATGGAGGAAGTGCTGGTGGTGGTGAAGGAAGAATAGTAGTATTAAAGGGATTTCCATCTTTCCTGCAGAAAAGATGTCACATATCATTAGAAAGTAAGGAAGATGTGGGGGTTGAAAATGGAAATACAGAAACATATATGTATATAAACACACACAAATATGCACTAAAATAGCACTATGCAAGATCTGAACAAGCCAAAAGACAATCTGAGGATTCACCTGAAATTTGGAATATTCAGCAACTTCGCAGGTATAGGACCAGAAAGTATGTTGTTTTCTACATTCCTACACAAGAAGAAAGTGACAGCTTGTGACGGTTAGCTACTTTCATGTTAATGCTAGATCATTCGGTGATAAATTTTTGAAACAAATATTGAATGAGGATAATTCAGAGGAAAAAGAGTACAAATCCGAAAGGGGAAGATCCTGTAGAACATCAAGGACCCCAGAAAGTTTATTGTTCTGCAAGTGCCTGCAATAGAAAAGTATATATGATCCTAGATGATAAGAAGCATATGCAATTCATGAAAAGTTTCTGCATCAATGAATTGCTCACAATGTGGTAAGAGATGACAAGTTCCCAAATGAGGGAGGCAGCTGACCACTCAAATTATTTCCTGATAGATCCCTGAACATAACATGTTGTCAGAATTAAACCTAGAAAAGTAAACAGGGAAAAATATATATGATTAACGAGCTTACAAATCCACCAAACCCTTAAGCTGTTGAAAAGAATCTGGTATTGCTTCACTTAAATGGTTATCATCCAAAAGCCTGAAGAGAATGATGGTAGAATATTGAATGATAATAAGAAAATGATTAAAGTTGAGAGTATAATTTCAGGATAAGCAAGTTTGACTTAAACTTACAATTCTGTTATTTGTGTTAAGGCAGGCAAATTAGCAGGGATGCTCCCATTGAACTGATTACCTGAAAGATAACTAAAAGAAGAGAAAAACAAAGCTGATTCAATCATGGATAAGCTTAGTAAAAGAAAAGCACATACTATTTGCTTATAAAGTATATTCTATAGATAAATATAAAGATTGTAGTCAAACATACAAATTTCTGATGGTGAGAGGTATGTTGGATGGAATACTCCCTCCAATTTGATTGTGACTCAGATCCCTGCTTCATAAAACAGCAAAAAGCAACACAAGGCTCTATAAAGAAAAAAAATCTATAAAAGCTTGCAGAATGAATTAAATAATATGTGATACTTGGAAGCTGAACTTCAAGCTTCCTTCTCATCCTACTCTACATGACATACATTCATCGGCATACAATTCAACCCATTTGGACAACTCTTAGATTACCCAAGAAGCACAAAGCTTAAAATCAGTTCGAAATGAAACATTTGGGGAAATGCATTTTCTCAATAGATATTGTCAACATTCACAAGTGATTTAAGAAGGAAACAAGTATAGCTTGTTTTGAAGCATCAGCATCTATAAAAGATTAAAATGATTGTGAACATGCCGATTATAAATGACTGAACCTTAGTCATCAATGCTAATATGCACATCACCTAGAAACTATCTATTACAACAGAAAAATTCTTACATTACAATTATCGATTCAAAGCCTCCAATGCCTTCATCTAAAACTCCTCCCAGATTCAAGCCATTTAGTCGTCTGAACACCAATAAGCTCAACAAATATTCATACAAAATTTATTGACAAAGAAAGGAAAATTATGGAAAAGGAAAGAAAAACCCATTTACAGTTCTGTAATATTCGAGAAGACACATGAAACGCCCTGCCATCCTTCCCCACATGGATCTCCTCCAACAGGAATCCACCCAAGAAGTGGTGGGGAACCCAGAGAAGTATATAAGCTATTTATTGCTGAAACTGAGGGACATACAGAAAACAAAGAAACAATTACTACAGGCTTCGAACGACTTGCTTTGAGAAACTTCCAAGTTCCAACATTTAAATTAAAATTCTGCACAAGTTTAAAATAAAATAAAACTATGCTTCATTGACATTTGCTTGAACCCAATGACTGTAGCCAAGATAATTAAAAGTAGATATATACAAGCTCAACCTTGAAAATCATCCAAAGCTCATATAATTAAAGAAACGAAGCAAACAAAGCAAAATGCAAGTTCATGGACTCCACTTTCTCGTATTTTCTATCCCTTTCTCAAACTTTCCCGACACCAAAACACAGTATCATCATTCAACAATAACCAAATTGCAAAAAAAAAAAAAAAAAAAAAAAAAAAAAGTGATGCAAACTTGAGCTAAGATACTTTACCATCACGAGGGTCAGTAATTCCAGCAGAAAACGGCAGAGTCAAAACCCGCAACAACCAAACACATACCATCCCCCAACTCACAAAACCCATTTGCTTGCTTAACAAAGACCTTTAAAAAAAACCCAACTTTCTCTCCTTTTCCCAGCCCATGTATGTAAATGCAAATTTGAATTTCTGGGTTTTTTTTTTTTTAAGGAAATAAAATAAACGGAGGGAATTTATTAATTAATGAAAAAGCTAAGCCATGAAGATCTTTTGGGTAGAGAGAGATAGTGGCAACGCAAGCTAGTAAAGTAAAGAAAGGAGTG
Source organism: Fremontodendron californicum (assembly GCA_030761205.1). Taxonomy (NCBI): domain Eukaryota; kingdom Viridiplantae; phylum Streptophyta; class Magnoliopsida; order Malvales; family Malvaceae; genus Fremontodendron; species Fremontodendron californicum. Next base: position 1,588,500 of record JAULJL010000027.1, read on the forward strand.
AGTGAAGAGAAGAGAAGAGAAGAGAAGAGAAGAGAAGAGTGTTTTTTTTTTTTTTTGGGTTAATATGAAAAACATGCTGTCTATAAAGAATTATTGTGAAATGGTATAATGAATAAAAGTTATTTGAAAAAAATAAATAATTAAAAATTATTATAAAAGATATTGTAAAGATAAAATTATACTTGATAAAAAAACCTTTTTCTCTTTTTTTCTTTTATTTTTTAATTTAATTTTTAATTAAAAAATAAATATTCTAAAAATAAAATTTTTTTAATTTTAAAAAATAAATTTTTTTATTTTTTATTTACTTTTTTTAATTAAAAAATTTTAAAAAATAAAAATAATATGCTTAAAATTAATTTTTCTTTATTTTTTTAAATTTTTTTAAAATTAAAAAATATATATATTTAAATATTTTATTTTTTAAATTTATTTTTAATTAAAATTTTTAAAAAATAATATTTTTTTAATGAAAGAAAAAAAAAATTCATGAAAGATCATTTTGTCTTTATAATATTTTTATAATAATTTCTAATTATTTATTTCTCTTTTTCAAATAATTTTTATTTATTATATTATTTTACAATAATTTTTTATGGAGTACATGTTTTTCATATTAATCCTTCTTTTTTTTCTTAGTACTGGGTGGCTAATTCCTGTTTCAGTCAAACTGAAAGTGACCCACTTGTTTCTGTCTTAAAAGTAACCACGACCAACCAACGGCATGCAACCTTCTGTCTTGTGACTTATCTTTTTAAATATTGAGAATGTTTTTAGTATTTATATATAAATATAAATCTGTTATACAGTAATGGCATTTTTGTACATTAAAACATATGAAGTGGTAAAAATACTAAAAATAGGATAATTGTTAATTTAAGCGCCGACCTACAAAACTATAAACTTTCTTGTCCTCATCCTATCTTATAGTAAACTAAAATGTTAATTATATTTACTAGTAAATATGTTTCATTAAATATATGCTTGTAAATAATTTTTTCTTTTCTCACGAACCTTTTTCAAATTCATTATGAAATATCTACTAACATAGTTTTGCTATGATTCCACATGAATTGTGCCATTAGCATTCGGAACTACAACTTATTTTTTATTTTTTATAAGAAAGGTTAAAGTATAAGAAAAAAAGAAAAAGAAAAAAAAAAGGAATATGAAAATGCTAGAGATGGGATTTAAGTTTTAAGTTGAATGAATCATTTAGACGGTCGAATTAAAATCCGGTTGACTCAATGAACTATGGGCATCATATCATTTGCTTAATAAAAGTAAGCACTAATTTAATTTAATTTATTCATTTTATGAATGATGTGATTGCTGTGTGGACATAATTTGCGCCTATTGCGCCTTTTATCGTGCTCAATTAATTGACATTTCTTCCAAGAAAAAAAAGTGTAAATTTGCTAATAATCCAACAATAATCATCAACTTAAATGAAGTTTTAATTACATTTAACAGATTGTTCTATAATGTGATTATTGAATGATAAATCGCTATCTGATATATATACATGCTAGACCTATTTAATGGCTGGATAGTCTGTACGACCCAACATATTCGATTCAAATTAGGTCAAATTTGATTAAAAATTTTATAATTCGGACCGGCTCGATTTGAATTATTATTTATTAAATAAAAAAGTATTTTTTATTTAAATTTAATTAGAATATATATAAATATTAATATAAAAATAATTTTTAATATTTTATTAATTTATAAACAGTAAAACGGATTTACAGACCAGTTCAATCCCAATTCAAAACAGACTTGAAAAAAAAAATTCGGATTATGATCTGGCCAGATCAATGAGCATGTCTAATTTTTTTTTTTTTTTTCTTTCTTTTCTTTTATAGGTTTTATAGCAAGTAGAGTTCTACTTTTAGGTGGATTCCTACCGACCCCAGCAAATGCCGAAAAGGAAAGCCTTCTGGGATAAGAACATTGGAGACATATAACGTTCAAAAAATGCAAAGCAAAGAGCCATGACATGGAACCTAGCTTAGCTACTCTCTTTGAATTACAAAAATAAAACAGGGCTTAGATTATAATTAGAGTCAACTAAATGAAATATATTGATGTATTAATCTAACGGTTGGTTTTGAACTTTATTATTTGTCTCCGCCAGTCCGCTCCCTCTCGTTATAAGTCACTACTCTCTTTGCATATGGCATCTGAGCTTTTCTTTAAGCAAATAATTATATTTGATTGAATGCCGAGGGGTTAATTCAGTTAATAAAAAGAGAAGTTTGCTTTCCTTATTAACTGGGATTTGATTCATGTGACCTATGGGACTATTTTTCTAAGGCTTCTGTTCTGAAAAATAACAGAGATTTCCATTAATGGGGAAACTTACTGGAGAAAAATATAGTTCAAACGAGCATGATTTTGGCTACAGCTAGCATCTCCAAGAAAAAGATAAGCAAAGAGCCAAAGACATGCATGCAAAAGACAAAGAGTACTCTCCCATATAGGGATGGCAAAACCCAATCCGACCGATGGATTTCGAACCGATCCGATCCGAATGGAGAGGTTTTTTTTTTTTTTTTTTAACAATAGAGGCGGAGCGGGGCGGTGCGGTTTTTTTTTGTTTGAAAGGCGGGGATGGAGCAGTTGTGGTAATTGCCTGCTCCGCACCGCCCCGCCCGAATACTAAAATTACAATTTTACCCTTACATATTTAGCTTTTAAATGAATAATAAAATAATATAATTAAACTTTTTTAGACTTGCAAAATCCGCCCCCGTCCCGCTCCGGATACTGCAAAATCCGCACCGCCCCGCCCCGGATACTGCAAAATCCGCCCCCGCCCCGCTCCATTGCCATCCCTACTCCCAGAGGGTTTTACTAATTACTTATTAGTCATCCTTAGAGAACCTAAACATGTATTTTTAGACTTAGAAGTCAACCATATATATATCCAGAATCCATGGGTGTTAGATGAATTTCAGGCGGTGGTTAAAAATGAAAGTTTAACACACATATGTAACATGGAAATGAACTCAGAACAAGAAAATACCGATGACATTGTATCATGTAAAGAGAAAGAAGACTCTGATTGGAACATAAAAGAAAGGAAAAAAAAAAAAACTACTGTTAAGATACGGATGTAGCTACAGTTAAAGTTTTTTGTGGTTCTTGCTTGTCCTAGGGTTCCCGACTCCGAATTCTGAAGGAATGTAATTGCCTAATGAGTCTAAATTTTGCTTGGGCTTAGGTTTTGTTGGTTGGAATCTCTGCTTGCGATCAGTTTTGGGCCTTGGAGGATTGCATTTTCTTCAGTTTTACGTTTTTTGAGGCCCTGAACAGAGTTTTAAAGCCCAGTTATCGTCCCAATGTGAGACGTGAAATGTGAAGATATCCATGCGAGTGAACTAGTGGAGAAGCTGAAGGTGTAAGTTAATGTTAAGAATGATGGTAATGGATAGTGCGGATTTGAATATTTATAATTATTCAATTTGTTTTTTGCGGATTCAAATATTATGGATTCGGATAAAATTTGGATTCGAATATTATAATTACTATCCGTAACAAATTCAGAACGGATGCGGATATGAAACTTCGGATATCCATTATCCGAATCCACATTATTTATGCGGATAAAGGTTCGGATATTCGAATCCGCTATCCGAATCCATTATCCGTTTATTTGAATTTAAAATTAATTTTTATTTGATTTTATATTTTTATTTAATTTTTTTTTACTTACTGAATTCGAATATTTAACGGATTCGAATATTCGACGGATAATATTAATTAATTTAAATTCGAATAATAATATTCGAATTTAATGCAGATAATAAATAAATTCAAATTCGAATATTACAAAAAAAAAAAAAAAAAAACAAATATCCAACCCGCTCTCATCCTAAATAGGTGTCCTTATTTTTATATGAAGCATCACAACATTTTCTGACCAAAATTCTGCGGATAACAAGGTGTAGTAGTGGAAATGGAGGTTCAAATTCACTGTTTTGTTACATTAATTTCCATCCCATCTGTAACAAGCTGCCCTTGAAACATCTTCCCATGCATACTCTCAAGCAACAATTATACAATATACCTCAAATTTTTACATGTAAAATGATCCATTTATGGCAATCAAAGCCATCTTCCGGATCCAAGTCACTATCTCAGAAAAATTTTAAACATGAAATGGTGGAAATTGACAGCAAGCAATTTAAGTATTGCCAAAGCCAGTCAGCCCACCAAAAACGCTCTCTATATACACAATATAACGATCATATGGCCGAGAAGCGAAAAAAGGGCAACTCTGATCCAACTAGACAGGCTTGCTTTTTCATAGAAAACCTCCTGCTGGAGAGTAATCATGATCGTTTTTTCGGTGTAGAATGTGCGAAGGGATTTCTCGATTTTTAGTTTTCTCCCACTGAACTTGCATTAATGGTTACGGATGAGTTCGAGGCAGGATTGACTGATGAATTGTGTTGATGCTGCTGAGGCAATGAAGGGGCAGGAGCTGGGTGTGCAATAAAAGTAGGAATTTCATCCCCAGGCATTAAGACTGAAACTCCACTGGTGTATATCGTCATCTGCACAAAGTAAATTACCTTTATTATGACCTTTCAATCGAGATTAACAATGTTTACTAGGAATTAATATAGCCTAGAACTAAAAACCAAATGAAATGCTCTATATTAGTTCTATTGGAAACTCATATATAAGAGAAGCAGTATCTGCTACTCATGCAAAAGCAACACAAACAACAAATGTCAAGGATGCAAACTTGAGATGGGTGAATTGTGCGGAACCTTGTCGAGGCTCAAAGCAAATCCGCGGCCAGAACATTAATCATAGTCCCTCTCGGGACTCATTGAAATTTCTAAAGTTTATTAAAACTTTTGATATGACAGTTCAAGTGTAGAAGACAAATAATAATTTCAGGGGAATTATAAAAAATAAGTTACTTCCAACAACAACAATAAAAGAATAAGAATAAGAACCATCAGCCTCAAAATCAAGCACAAAGAATAAGGGGAAAGGTTCTGCATGAGAAGTTTATCCTGGAATGGGGAAAATCTTACAAATGCATAACCTCACCCTCAACTGCTATGTTGCTCCGAATCTTCATTTTTCTTAAAGTACCCGTGTCCAACACATATTCGAACATGAATACGAGGATATGATCCTTTTAAGACTCTCCAAATACAAAAATCTTGGAAAAAATTGAACATACCCGTGTCGGACACATACCCATGTCGACACTCACACCCGAGTCAGAGTAACATAGCTCAACTGAATCACCTTGAGCAGATCAGACATCCACATAGGCGAGAGTAAAACCACCTAGTTTCTAAAGTTCGAGAAATGGATAAATCCAGAGCTGAAGAAGGAAAATTTTCTTAGCATAAATGAGGGCAGTAGTAACTAGCAACTGCAGAAACACTAATAATGGCTTTTTAGTTAAGGCCACTGAATAAGACCACCTAGTTAACAGTTTCTAGACAAGCATCCTTTTTAAAGAAGCATGGACCTTACTACCCTACAGAAACCGACGACCCACCTAGTTGCTGTTATATGAACCAGATGTAGCAAATCACCTCTCAGCTTTAAAAAAAAAAAAATCTAGAAAAACCAACAAGTGGACAAAACTCAAACTACTAATAATGCAGATTTAATGTTTCAATTGCCTTGCATAATAGCAGAACTACAACATTTAGTTATTTGTATCAGACAGCATCAAACATAAGACTATATAAGAATGTAGAATAGAGCAATCTATTTAGCAACATATAAAATAAAATAAAAAGGCAACAAAAAAAAACCGTTATCATAAGTTCCCATCCTTTGGTAGTGTAACATGTTGCAATCCTTTTGCTTAAACTATTATTCTTAACTTAGTAGAAAGGGTTGCGTATTATCTCGAAAATCAACAAATGCATTAATATTGCAGGTTAAAAAAGTATCATATGACAGATAGTGCTGAGAGAAAAGTATGTGGTGAGAATGATACAACAGAGACATAGCTTGAGAGGCATAATCTATGACCCTGGTAAAAAATTATTAAAACACAAATAAGGAGTCATTTCAGACCATGAAATTACATTTTTCAGTCTCAGAATCCTATGCAAGGTTTGCATTCAAAGTTGAAACAACAAGTTACTTCTAAGTTGCTTATCAATTGCCACTCTATCTCAAATTGGCTCATAATTTGACAAAACTTTTGGTAATTACTTACAAATTATGTTATGGCCTTAATAATCATCTGTTTCTGCACTTTAGTATAGAATGCTTTTCCAGAACTGCCATTAAGCAGGACAAGTTGCTCATGTCAACCAGAATGTATCTTGTTTGTTGATATATAGGCATTAGGCAGTATCCTAAAAGATTTGGCCCGCAAATGCAACTAACCATTAACTTCCAACCCTCAACTAAACAATTTCAATGTCCCCCAACAGGTGCTACTCAATACTCTACCTGGGGTATTATGTCTCAAGATGCCAGGATGCGAACATGGGTCCTTAACACATGATCAGTTGTATTGTTGAATTGATTTAGACCTATCACCAGCAGGACTCCATGGCCATTCTAATGTGCCATAGTTGGCTATATTGAAAATTTTGGAAGGTTTTGAACCTGATTCTAATTAAATACAACTTCACAGTAAAGAGATTAGTAATAAGCATTCCATCACTTAACGAAAACTCCCTTTATATGCTCTATCCCACAGAATTATAACCCTAAAATTGAAAAAATAAGGTTTGGAATAGTAGGTAGGTGGGCCTAGCCTCTGCATCAAAAGCCACAAATCACATAGAGTAGACTAAAGATTTGTCGCATGATGCAGGACCACTCTAGGAAACCTTTGGAAAAAGTTAACCTAAACTGAGATAGTTCATCTAAATTGCCTTGTCATCTCCCATTATGAAAGTGCATCACACATAATCTCATTATCCACAGAATCCAAGGGTTATCTTAATGAAGCTAAAAGAGTGCACGTTGAGAGCTGAAAATAAGAAGACAATCAACTGAAACTCGTCCACCAAGGTTAACCATTAGTTCCCAATCTGATGTACTGGCCACGTGCAGCAACAGAAAGATCGACACTGGTAAGTCCGGTGACCAACATGTAAAATGGTGGGTCTAAACACAAACAATTACACCTATTTGTTAGACTCTTCGGTCAGGGACCAACCATTCAACTTCAATGGACCCTTCACTTCTTAGATGGGCCATTGCCTAAACTATCATAAATACAACGACAGACAGTTGACAGCTCCAAAAATGATCAAACTTTTGACTAAAAGATGCAAATATGCAATTAAATGAAAGGAAGAAAATTTAAGCAACTGAGATGCTTTATGTCACGAGGCACCAAATTGACAGAAAATTAAGCTCTCATTGGCTAACTTTATAGTTAAAAAAGAAATGTCTGATCAATATAATTGTTTGAAATAGTTAGCACTTACTCATAAACAAAGTCAAAAGATAGAACACATTATCCAAAAGTAAATTCAGTAAATGACTAGTTCAAGGAAGAAGGGAGGGTCCCCGAGACAAAAAGAGGAGGCAAGGGCCACAGTTGATAAGAAATACTATTCATGGAGAATGGGCATCACGGGAAATGAAACAGAGGAAGGAGGAAAAGAGGAACAAACATAAAAGAGAAGGCTTAAACATTGAGCTTAGACAAAGCTAGCAGGAAGAAAAAAATGTCCAAAAATTCTCTTTTGCCTAAAGAAAAGAATGTGAAGATATTCAGATCTAATTAAGCATCTCTAACATGCTTAACAGTTGTAGAAGTACAAATTTACAAGAAATGTATATCCTTGACAAAGCAAACAAATTTTAACTTGAGCCAAAATGAAGGATTTTACTGCTAGACAAAATGTATGATGTAGAGAAGCTTTATGACAGATCAGATACTAGTAATTGCTACTGTTTTCTGAGACGAAAATAAATAAACCACCCCAAACTGTCAAAAGAGAAGGAATTTATTTTTTCCCTTTTACCCTTGAATTTTAAAAAAGTAGCCATGTAAAGCATAGTAACCACTTGTTTTAACCCCCAGAATATCACGCTTAACAATCAAATTCAAAAAAAAAAAAAAAGAAAAAGAAAAAAGAAAACTTTGAACAAAATTGAAGAAAACCCAGATGTGGAAACAAAAGGGTGACTCACTTTTGGTGATGGGTGGCTGAGCTTGCCATTGGAACTAAGCTGAGATTCAAGATCACCATGGTTACGGCCACCAGAGAAAGAGTTGGGTCTAAAAAAGCGTTCGAAGATGGCCATGACTAAGAACATGGAGATGAGAATGGCAGTAGCAACAAAGCCAAAGGACACCGCATTGACAGAGTTGTCAAAATGTCTCCAGTGGTCCTCTCTTTGTACATTCAATGGAGCTCCTACCGGTGGCCAACTATAGAAGTAGATTTCTTCTTGTCCCATTTTTTCAGCAATGGAAAAAAAAGAAGATTTAGCTCTTAATCAACTCTCACTCATCAAGTAGCTCTTCATGAGAGAGAGGGAGACAGGTAAAGGAAGGGTTTTGAATTTTGATAGTGTCGAAGTTATGGCAGTACTTAAGGCTTTTTACACCAGAATCAAAGCCTCTTGGAGTACTTTAAACTGGTTAGGTTTGGGACTTTGCGAGAGAGAGAGAGAAGCATGTGGGTTATCTTTACATGTGGGTTATCTTTACATGGGAGGTGAAAAAGAGAACTTTGGAATTTGAAGAGGTTTTTTATTTTTTACTACTAATTAACTAACTACTTGTATTTTTCTTTTGTTTTTCAATTGTTGGTGGAACAAACAAAATTCTGGGTATTTGTAAAGCAAATTAAAGTGTTGAATTGACTTCTTATGTTTTCTTCGGCCTTCATGTAATTTTCTTAGGTTTTGTTTGACATGGCTTTTGAAATAATTTTTGAGATAAAAATTATTTTTCATCATAAATATAATATTAAATAAATAAATAAAAATTGATTTTCGTTATTTAAATTATGATTTGAAAAATCAGATAAAAAAAAAATATATAGCTTGTAAGCTTTAAAATTAGCTTTTGAATAAATTAATTTTATTATCCTCATATTTTTATATTTTTATTATTTTAAACATATAATTTTTTGACATTTCAATTTTTTACAACAATACTAAACAATTAAAAAATTTTAAAATATAATTTTTACCATATTTTTTTTAATCCAATTTTTTTTTAACTTGAACTTTTTTTCCAAGAACAATTTTAAACTAGCCTAAACTCTGGAGTTTTGGCTTTGCTTTGACTTGGACTCAACATTACTGTCCCTGTATATGTATGTCTTTAGATGGTTTCAACAGAGACAATGTTTACCATTATTGATCTTTTTTTGTTACTGTGTTAGTTTACTAAATACTTCCATTTTATTATTATTAGTTATTTATTACAGTATTATTTGAAATTAACTAATCCAAAAAAAGAAAAAAAGCACTTCCACTCCATTGTCTCTCTCTCCTTTTTTATTTTTATTTTTTTATAGTAATAATAATTTTGTGATAAAATTTCATGTTTAGGATACAAAAGGCTTTGATGAAAATCACTGTTCAATTATGGATTCCTTCTATCCAAATAATTCGACCAGCTCTGCACCACTTTATATTAGCCAGTTTCACAATCATGCCTAACATTTTATCAATTTTGTTTATCTTTATAATGCAACCTCTTTAATTGGAAAGTAAGAGTGCAACAGGACACCCAACATGCAAAGATTAAAATATGTGAGCTACGGGCTACCCCCCATCCAGAGTTGCTACCTAAAGCATGAAAATGTCCAGCTGACCCAAAGGAAATAAGCCATCTTTTTTTCTTTTTCATTTTCTCCTTCAACAAACAGTACACTCCATCAAATGATTATTAAAGGTTTTTGTTTTTGTAGACAGATTAAAACAATGAACTATGTCATGGGCCATTGCCAAAAACCTTAGTTTGTTTTCACCTGCTTGTTTTATTGCCTTAATCTTCCATTTAAATTACTAATAATCCTCTTTCAAGCTCCCATTGGCCATTACTCTCTGCAGGAAAGTGAATTTGGGGGGTATTTGTGAAATTAGTGGAAGGATTGATGGGAGAAGTTGAAGAGTGATACAGACAGAAAGAAAAGGATTAGAGAAAGAAAGACAGAGAGAAAAGAGCAACATAAAACTTATATAAAATCATGAAAACAAAAAGTTAAAAGTACCATATGGTCCTTTCTTTCTTTCTTCTTCAATCTTGAAAAGGACAACTCAGAAAAAATAGTCCCTGAGGACCCCCAACCCTGCAGGCTGTGTGGCAATAGTGCTATGATTATGTGGCATCCGACATTAGCAGTTTTTACACATCATTAGCCAACAGCTCCTTCTTGGTGAATCCTCCTAGTACAAGAATCATAGCTGAGCTAGCTCACCAAGAGAATGGCAAACCAAAGCTAAAATGTCAATTGCTTGCTTTTTATGTTTTATCCAAATTCGAATCAGATGATTATTTTACTTGTTTTCAAGCTTTTTTTATAACCAAAAAACATTTGCTTGAGTTGAAGATGATGCAAATAGGTAAATCCCATGTTGTAAACATGCCAATTTATCAGAAGGCAGAGCCATTAGCCATCAAATAATTGAGTAATCAGCAGCATCTGCTAAAACAATCTGCTGATTAGGGAAGGTGCAGTGGCGTCTTCAGTTTTCACTGCCCCAAATAGTTTAGCCTATTTTAGTCCCATTAGACCCCAATTACGAACCCAATTTCATTAAATCCTCCACATGCACCATGTCGGGATATGTGCCCTTGTCCCCTTCCTACCTCCTTGAAGTCTTAAAAGTTGGAATTGAAACCCCCCTCTGGTCCCTACATTTGCCCTCCTCCCACGTGTCACGTGGCATAACGAGGTCGGTCCTTTTAAAAAAATACACCTACTTGGAAAAGGGTATTAATAAAGGATAGATTTTTGCCTAAGCACAAGCCTCACACTCTCTCTCTCTCTCTTTCCCATAACAAATCCGACACATCAGGCTTCTTCTGTCGGCCTTTACATGCTCTAACCAAACATTTGGACATCTAAAGTTCTCGAGATTGTCTCTTATTTTAACGGTCCAGATCAATGGTTACATTTTTTTGGATCTTGGCCGTTGATTTTTGTGTCAGTAGGGGTCAAAATCAAATGGGTCAAACATTGTTAAACAGGTTTCTCACGCGTGTACTATACCATCACACGTGTGATAATGTGTCTAGGTGTAGAAATTGACCAAGTAAGAAAGGGTTGGGGGTGCATGGGGGCTTTCTGTAGTTCTGAGTCAGGTTCTCGTGGGGTCATGGCCTCATGGGTCATGGTCACTCATGAAGGTGCATGGTGGCTTGTGCTATGCTTGGCTGAGCTCAGGGCTCACGTGAAAGTAACTTTTACGTGTTTTTATTGGCCTGAGTTTTTGGTGAACTTTCTCTTCTTTTGAGGGCAATAAAAGCCTGGTCATTTGAAATCTTGACCACTTGATGACTTGGGATTGGGCTCTTTCTTTTTGAGGTTTGCACTTTTGCAGGCCTATGGCTAATTTTTCTTTTCTTTTTGGGTGACAACCTATGGCTAATTTTCAATTGACCCAAATCCTCTTTTGTTGCATTTGCTTCATCAAGAAGATCTTCACCATTTGGGCTTCTCATTCCAGCTTATAAGGTGTGTGGTAAAAGCGGGTAAAAGCTTGAGACATTGGAAAATTTTATTCAATTTGATATGGACCCAATTAGAAAGCAGCATCACTTCTTGCTTCAAAATGTGTAAAAATAATAATAATTATATAGATTAATGTAATTCTAAAGTAGGATTTGATTAAACTCTTGGCAGATTTGATAAACCAGAAGGGAGAGAAACAGCTGAAGAACCCAATTTGGAACTGAAACACTGAGCTGTTTCTTTTTGAATTGGGATAAGTAGTTAAGTACATATTACATATGGATTAATTATATTTTTTAAACAAAACAAGGCAAACAAGATATTATCATGATATGGTGTCATTGGCTTCTTTCCCAGTTTTGGACAAACATCATCAAACTATTGGCATACAATATTTTTCCTTCTTTTGGTTATGTCACATATATCACTGCAACCCTTATAAATAAACAAATTAATATGATTCAAATATGGATTTTTGGGTAAGATTCAAATAACATAAGTGACAGAGTTAAGATTTTAAGTTATAAAATCAAATTAAAATAAAATATGTATCATAATTTTTTTTTTTTTTATATATAATTTATATTATATATGTTATTATCTTAAAAAAAAGTTATAAAAATCATATATGAAATATGAAGGAAATTTATTTTCCTCTATTTTATTTGGTATAAAAGATGAGAAATAGAGAGAAAGAAAGAAATTAAGGATAAAATTATTAAAACTTAAAAAATTGGATTTGAAGAGAAGAAAGGTATAAATCTACTTATTTTCTTTTCATCTTCTTATTTCCCTTTTACCAAACAAAGAAAAAGATAGACAAAAAATAATTTTTTTCTTCCACCCTCTTTTATTTCTTTCTCTTATCCTCTTACCAAACACAATATTATAGGTTTTTTTTTTTTTTTTTATAAAAAAAAAGAACAAATAAATTATTAATGCTTTTTAGCATGTTGATTACGCTTTATAAAACGAAATTTTTTTATCTTAAAATTTAAACTTTTATAATTACAAGCAAAATAAATTTTTTGTCTTCTTGAGGTCATTTTATCTTTGGAGCTTTACTATAATCCTAAAATTGTCTAATCACAATCCAAAATTCTCTTTTATAAGAGGTAAATAATTTTTTGCTTATTTGTTATAGCATATGCTACTTAGACATAACTAGTTTACCATCCAATTCAGGCAACTAAGGTAGGTATTTTTTTTTATCAGTTAACAAATACCTTATACAGTACAACCGACCTAAGTAAGCTTAAAGGAGCCATGCCCCCAGGCCCCAAGTCAGATTGCTTGCGATTGCTGGGCTGCTTTAGGAAAGTTGAACGACACAACAATGACTGCAAAGCTCTTTTTCTCCTTCTTCCTCCATTGGCTCTAAGCTCTTCCATGCATCAACAGTTGCCGATGTATCAAACATATAGACCACTGAAAGTGTTCGTGATGATTCACCGCCCATTCGATACCCTGCCAAGAAATATAAATGGGTTCCAATTGGTGCCATTGTTAAGTAAAGCCTTTCCATTGGAGGCCAATTTTCATTATTATTTGCACCTAATGTGGAGATTGGTGGATTAAGAGTTTGTAAACGAGATCCATCTACTTCATCCCACATATTGAGTGTTCCATCATAGGCCTCAATGTGGCCTTTCCAAGGGTTGAGACAATCCCCGGAGCTAAACAACTTGCCATCGACCGCAACAATTTGATTTGGTGGCACATCCAACTGCCACATCCCCGCCACGAGGTCCCATCTCCCTGCTCGCGTGTCGAACATCTCAGCGGAGCTACGCTGTGGAGAAAATGTCAGCATGTTTAGATCCGAATCCGATTCACCTCTTTCTGCAAAACCACCCACCACGTAGATTTTGCCTCGCCATGTCACCGCAACACATTTGTATCTCAAACTGCTCATGCTAGGCAATTGAGTCCATTTTTCAAGAGCAGGATCATACATCTCAGCCGATGAAATTCCTCTAGCACTAGCCAAATTGGACTTCCCTCCTGCCACATAAATTTTATTGTCGCAAACAGAACAAGCAAAATCGTAGCGTGGTGTGCCTAATGGTGCACATTTAAACCATTGGTCCAACCGAACATTGTATCGAAACACTAAAGGTGACACTTCAACACCAAGATCGAGAGATTCATCGGATTCATCACTTGAATTATTTTGAGGCCTCTTTTTGTCCCATAACCTCCCACCGATAAGGTAAACTGATTCTCCTAGAGAAACCATAGCAAAACCTTTTAAGACATGGTTTTCAAGTAGGTCTGGAATTAAGCTGACATGACTCCATGTTTTGTTAGAAGGGTTGTAACACTGTATACAGTTAAAAATGTTAGTATTAGGCCCTGCCTCTTTAGGACAAAAAGCGACGAAAACTCTATAGCGAGAAGAGTTGAATTCAGGCGAGGCTAGTGGTGGTGGCTGGGAAGGGAGTGAACCCATTGGAGTAGTAAGGGAAGGTGATAGGCCTAAAGAGGGTTCCTATGCTTAATTTGTTTCAATGTCAAATGGGAAGATTTAATGTAAAGATTTAGAGCAAGATATAAGAAAAAAAATATGGCGGATAACACAACAAGAATTGTGAGTATGCAGGCATCGACTAAGAATTTAGGATGGAAGGTGCGTATCATCCAAGCATTGGAGATAATTTCTAGGGATTTTCTTGTTCATGTTTTGATCAAACATTTGATTGAATGTTTTTTTGGTAGGTTCTTGTCTGTTGCATTATTCGTTATGTGCTGAAAATTCTCCGTACTTTTCTATGACTTTGAATATACTTGAATATTGTTATAGGCTTATAGCTTTGTTTTTTATTATGTTATTCAGATTTTTTATTTTTTTTTGAAATATTTATATTCGATATCTATGTTTGACACATATTCGGACATGAGTAAAATAGTATGATCCTCCAAATATATGAAAAAACTTAAAAAAATTAAGAATACCGTTATCGAACACATACTTATATCCGATACTCAACATCAATGAATTTACTCATAATTTTAGTCTATATTCTCTAGTAGGATTAAAAATGATCATACTTCCTAAACATTTTATTTTCACCAGAAAGAACACAACAAGAGATTACTATGACAGTGGAACCAGCCCATTGTTTCCCTTCATCAAGCCTAGATTTCTATTTTGTCCACCATATATTCTCTTTCTCTCTTTCTTCCATCTCCACTTTCCACATTTCAACAATGAGCACACATATAAACTACTAGTAAAAGCAAGCATATGCTTTGGAACCCACACTTAATAGTATAAAAAAGAACTCAAAAAAGGAGCAGGGAGGAGCAAATCCATATAAGATACTGCTGCATGATATAACATCTGGAATCTCACACTTTTGCTTTCATTAAGCCAGCATAAACTCTGTTCTAGGCATTAGGTTTGCTTATCAAGAAATATCCTTTACTTCATGCCAATAAAGTGATTAAAATTCTTTTATATATTGATGGCATGCTCCTGGGATCCAATCTTTTATCTTATACTATACTAGTAGGAGTATCTTTTATCTGTATATGGATTTGAGAAGTAAGAACATCAGGCTTTGTTTTACCTTTTTGTTGTTTAAGGCAACAGACAGCAGCCATGGCAGCATTTATCAGATTTTTAACTTTTGGACTTTGAAAACAGACACAGACAAAACCCTAAACCTAAATTCATATCCTGAAAGAGAAAATCCTACAAGGGTAAGCACATCGCTGCGAAAAGCCCATTTCTCCCAAGTTTGGTAGTTTTTTTTCAAGTTAATAATTGTGCTCAACGACCTTCCGGACAGAATGAAATTGAAATGAGGCCAAAAATAATGAAATGTCTATTTGAGATGCTCATGTATAGCAATAGCAGCAAGCCTAAGTACTGATACAAGTTTGCTGCAGAGAAATCCTGCAATAAGTACATGAGGAAGCACCATTAGCAATGAAAACGAGAGCACTTTTACTAGGAAATCCAGCTAATTTTGAGAGAGATGGGAATGATTGAGCTGACAGCTTAATCTTGAATGAATAGTTTTGGCTTTGCATATTGACATTGTTACATTACATAGTTTCCAGTGTTGGCTCCCTAGAGTAAGTCTAAAACTCCACCAAATCTAACTTCCTAAGAGTCCACTGATCCAAAAAAGGGGTCTACCAATCACAAAATTCCAGTTTAGAACATAGAACCAAACTTGAAGATATTGCCATGTGACCAAAACCTTTTGAAATTGAACTCCTATTGAAATTTAAAAAGAAAAAAGCATTAAATGCGAAAATCTTTTTTTAAATAATATTTTAACTATCCATAATTAGTATTTATAAAGATCCGTTGACCCACTTTTATTATTTGCTCACTCAAACATGATACAAGAAGAGAGCAAGAAAGGAAGAGGCATGAATTTTGCTTCCTTCCATTGTAGTCATTGGCTTATTGGAAGAATCTGACTCCGTTAGTTAAGCTTGGACTTTTCTATACAGCACAGCAGCAGGCAGAACTGGCAAATGGTCCCGTTTATGAAGAAAACCATTTTCATTAGATATTAAAACAGAAATGTAAGTTTTGAACATATAACAAATAATCAAATATAGTACTACAAAATTCTATAAACAGAAAAATCTACTGTAAGTTGCGACCTGTGACTAAAGTTTGGACTTTGGAGTAAATATTAAGAGGGGGACCTGAAGAAAACTTGACAGAGTTTAAAATATTAATAAAAAAAGTTGTGACTGAGAACTGAGGAAGGTAGTTGAATCAAAGAAAACTGAGGAAAAGATTAATAAACAAAGTTGTGAGTTGTGACTGGAGTGATTGAGAACTGAGGAAGGTAGTTGAATCAAAGATGCCTCTCAGGATGGAAAGCAAACGTATCTGATGCTGATACTACGACCATAGGGAAGGCTCTCTTCCCACTGTATCTTTTTTTTTTTTTTTGGGTTTTGTTTTCTCTTTCTATCTCACTTTTGGATGGAATTTTAGCATCCCAATGTAATTCCAATGAAAAAGCAGTGTTGCTGTTGAGACTGCAAATGGAGCTGCGCAGTTTCTTTGAAAGACCAAGAAGATTACTACTCTGTTGTAGTCTGTAATCAGCACCACTTTCATTTTTTTTTCCCCTTCTTTTCCTCCTTTTTCCCCTTCTTTTTATTCCTATTCAAAAGTTTTTAAGCTCTTTCTTTGTTGTCTTTATTGTTCTTTCATTCTTCTGCATCATAACTGGATTGCAAACCATTTCTGCTTCTCCTCCCCTTTATAAAAACCCTCCTCTCTTGCTCTTTCTCCTTATTTGTCTATACATACATTTTAGCCTAAAGGGTCATTGATTTTTTTGCTTGTAATAAGAGAAACAAAAAAAAAGGGAACATTTATGGATTTCATGGGAAGGTCGGAATGGGTGAATAGTTATGGTAAGAAGCAATGCAGAAGTCTTTTTTGGAGAGTGAAAGCAGCATTGAAGAAAGCTGTGAAGAGAAGGAGCAAACAGCAGTTCAAGTTCCAGTATGATCCTTCCAGTTATGCTCTCAATTTTGATGATGGTTGTTGCCATTCGGGTGTTGAAGCAAATACAATTGAACTTGCTCGATTTCAAGATTTTTCAGAATGCAAGAATATAATGTGGGTTTATGTTCTCTGTGTCAAATCGTAAATCAATCTCTTGGTTTTTATGTTCTTTCTTTGTTCATTCTGTTCTGTAGAAAACAGAAAGTAGAGCTTTGTAGCTATTGTTTTCGTAGGTAGACATTAGATTAGTAGTTTCAGGAGAAGATTTGCTTTTTCAATAGTTTGCAATTTCGTCCATCTTTTCTTGTTCTTTCGCACTCTCTATTGGCAGATTTTCGTCCTCCATCTTTTAACCCCATTTCGTGGGTAACAAATTCACATGCAAAATTTAGATTTGACACTATGTCGTATTCGTGTATTTTTTCGTGTCATAATCCTGTTTAAAGAAACTAAAACCATAGATGGACTGAACCGGCTCATAGCACCATATCTGGTGATTATGCTTTGATTTCAATTGACAAGGAGAGAGGAGATTGAATATGGATGTAACTGAAAGGAGAGAAGTTCCAGTAAACATAGCAATAACAGCACAGCTATGAGCTTTTTCTATTTTTTGCTTTAAATTGTCTAATGGAATCCCCATTGAAGGGAGAAATGCATGATCATCAATTGTACAAGGGCACTGACTTCACCTAAAGAACAAAGTAAAGACCAACCAAAGGAAACTAAATTCTTCTAAAATGAAACTAAACACCGACCACTTCTTAACAAATGACATCCAACAAATCAAAGTTCCTAGCTACAGTCACTGTGAAGAGGTTACAAGCATATCACTTCATTCCATTCAAGCTCTATCTCTGGTCAATCCAAGGCAACTAGATTCCTCCACAATGTCTTTCAAACCTTTCAAACTGTGGGATCTTCGAGTGTGGCGTTTGACAAATCATTTATGCGAGGATAAGCAGCTTTCTCATCCAGTTGATTCTGAGCCCATATTAGCATCTTTAGCAAGCTTGGAAGCTTTGGGTCTGTAATCCAGCAAGCAGGTTAAGCAAATTTTATTAATTCTTGAAGTTGCAAGAAATAATCTCAAATTTTAAATCAAACTGGGACATGCAAGTAATAACTTAAATAACTAAAAAGGTTAGACTTGAAAGTTCCATTCTCCATACAACATTACAATAAAGCCTGGAAAAGTTGGTACCAAGTAACTTGCTAAAACATTGTTACGGGACAGGAAGGTCAAACCTCTTTAATAGGGATGGCAATGGAGCGGGATGGAGGCGGGGATTGCCTTATCCACCTCTGTCCCACTCTTCCATGGATGTTGGAAACATCCACCTCCACGGATGTCGGTTACATCCATAACCGCTGTACGGTACTCCACTCCGCTACACCCTAATTTTTATTAATTATTTTTAATTTAATATTGTAAAAAATTATATTTTAATTTATTCATGAACATAATTTTAGTATATAAAATTCTTGAATATAAATAATATACATATATATACTAAAAATATATATAATATTAATATATATATTTAATATATATACTAAAAATATAAGGAAATATATAAAATATTTCAAGGGGTAAGATAGTAATTTCAAAAAACGGTGCAAGGCAGAGCGGAGCAAGCAGTTACCAAAACCACCCTGCTCCACCCCACACCCGCTTTTCAAAAAAAAAAAAACTCTCCATTCGGAGCGGATTGGTGCAAAAGTAAAAAAAATAACTAGATATATATCCATCGGTTAGATCGGGTTTTGCCATCACTACTATTTAATGACTAGGTATACTAACTTATAAACAATCAGTCATCAGCTCCCCAAAAGTAAAAAAAAAAAAAATAAAGAATATAAAAGACAGCACACCAACCTTTTTCATGACTCTGGCTAGTAAGAATGGCTGCATTCACCTCACTTGCTGTCTTAAGGCGCTGTGATATGTCCAAAAGCTCTCCAACTGGGCAGTTTGAAACATCTTCAAAAGCCAGGAGTGAAACAGTCCTCTCCAACTCTTCTAAAAAGCTTTGCTGCAGAAAAAAAAAATGTCATCTTAAATCCAAGTATTAGCAACAACTGATTAATGCTGGTTAGATGTTCAAAATGTTAAGAAGCAAAATAAGCATGCATAAGAAAGTTCACATGAATTAATGAAGAAGAGCTACATTTTCTTCTCCCCTAGGTGCAAGCTCCTCCTGAGCAAACTCCAAGGCTTCTTCTACTTTTCCATTCCGAATCAATTCTATCAATCTCTGCTGTTGGAGATGGAAAAAGAGTTGGGGGTTTGTATCCAATATCTGCAAAGAAATGAATTTCAAAAAGTGAAGATAGTTTCAAAAGAATAGTATGACACTATTTTTCCTCTACAGCATGTATCAGAAGAATATTCATATCTGAAAAGAATTCCTCTACCCTTATAACAGATTTCCAAAATTGCTTCACCACCACCAAATATGGGATTAGTCATTTCAAATCGAAATAGTTAAACATAAGAGTGCCCCTTTTTAACACCCAACTTCTCTCAATACTATGGTTGATGACAGACAATTAAGAAAAACAACTCTCTTTAGAGGTCCTAATAATGGATTTCCTAATAGTTGATCAAGCTCTGGCTAAAACAAGATATCATGGAATATAAAATCCTCGAATTCATTCTTATTAGTACAAACTCCCTTTCTCGTTTCACATTATTACTTCTTCCATTAAATTAATAAGACAAATTTAGATTTTCATAGAGACTAGTGGAAGGAAAGAATTATAGTTACAACGAATCAATGATATGAAACAGATCCTGTGTTCATTTGAAAAAGTAACTTGATAGTTTAGCATTATAAGCAATCAACAGAGTTTTAGTAGTTACAGAGCTCATTACGTTGTAATCCAAAATCCTACCTCAGGATTTAAATCGTTAACTTTCTCAATCGCATCCTCAACATTTCCACATTGTACAGCCTTTTTAACAGCCATGCGATCCGAGATTGTTGCAAGATCGATATCTGCTATTCAGCAATAAGGAAAATAAAACTTATACTTTAAGAACACTAATAATAGAGCACAAGAGTAAGCATTTGTTTTCTTTGTAGGATACGCTCAGTTCCAGATTCCATCCGGAAATTTTCAGCAGCTTCAACATAACCCTCAGTAACAAGAAAATTCATCACCAATTTATTCATGTCTTCTTTCCTGATTTTAACATCATTCAATCTCTTTTCCCACTCTTCCCGTGTAATCACTTTCTTCGAGGTAGCCTATCAGCGAAACAATTTGAAACATAAATAACTTCGATCGCATAAACTACTACTCCAAATGCCTTCAAGATTCCATTTAAGGCAATCTAATCTATCATGCCTCTCATGCATACTTCAATACAAATAAAACGTTGACAATTTAAAAGAAGAAAAACAAGACTAGCTAAAGTTAAATTTCTCTTTATCAAGATTAAAGATTTCATTGCTTCAATTATCAAGATTAAAGATTTCATTGCTTCAATAATATCCAAACGTATATTCTAATAAAAAAACCTTTACATATTAGCATAGCTGACTTTGAATTAACTTTTGAGCTAAAAATAAAAACTTAAAAGAGTAAAAGAGTAAAAATCAATGATCAAATTATCCCCAATTATCAAATCAAAATTAATAATAAAAAAAGAAAGATACCATTTGTTCTTCGATTTCAGCTAGTCGACGAATCACAATCCAGAACAGTGACATCAGTGCTGTACCTTCACTCCCATTTGATTTCTCAAACCTTCTCAAATATATCCCTACCAAAAAAAAAAAAAAAACCCAAAATTTATACATTAAACAAATTTCAACTTTTTCACTCCAAAATCCACCGAACAATCCGTTAACAAAAGAACCCTAATCTTGCTGAATAAGGAAAACAAAATACCTTAGGGAGATGGATTTAGAAATAACTGAAATCGCAACGATTATGTATTTATATAAAAAAAATATTAATAAATGATTAAAAAAACGTTTATTTGGGTTCCAAAAGAGTTCTTGCTGCGATCCCTTTCTTTTCCTCAAAGTTTTGCAGCGAAGGTTTATCATTGGCGGTTGTTTTCGTTTTTTAAAAAAAAAAAAAAAAATCGATCTAAACGGATTGGATCTGGTTAGAGGTTGATGGGCCTTAACCAACATTGTTGATGAGACATGAGATTTGGGCTTCAGATACTTTTCGTTCTTTTCAGTTCACCGACTCTGGGTCTGTTGGTCCATGGGTTTTGTAGAATCTCGTTCCTGAATTAATTCAAATATCTTTTGTCATATTGATTATTTTCCTATAGAACACTTGATTTTTGGTCAAATTGTATAATTATATGTAAAATGATGAATTTAATCCTTTTTATCATAATCTGTAAAAATCGAGTCTTTTTACATCAATGAATGATTGGATATACTCCAATCATTAACGGAACTCGAATGATGTGACAATTAATTTTTCTTACGTGATATTGATTTTGGGCTTAACCAAAATATACTTCAAAACAAAACAAATCCTAACCTAAAACAGCATCAGGTTTTAAGAATTAGAGAGGATTTAGAGAAAATCTTTTAAGGATTCAGTTAGGGTTTGGGTCGAATTCGAAGGAGACAAAAATATTTCAATGGTTCGTGAGAAAGTTTGAAGAACAAGATTAGATTAGAGTCAAAAATATTTTAATGGCTTCATGCAGCATAAATGATAAACCTATTCCGATCTTGTGTTACATCTATCATTCAACCAAGACAAAATATCACACTACGAACAATTTCGATGTTTGTTATCATCAGGTTCACCAAACAACAACGAATGCCACATTATAGATAATTCAGTTTGCAATTGTATACCCAATTTATTTGTTGTGTGAAAGCAAACAAGAAACAAAGACAATTTTGAATGTTCATATCCAACAGGACCAGTGATAATGAAAACATGCCCCCCAAGAAGCTCCATGTGATCAATGACCCTAAGTTATATTACTCGAATTCAGATTTGAGTGTTAGATAATGGTATGTGTCCTATATGCGTATGTTCAAAAAAAAAAGTTTCTTCAAAATTTTCATATATTTTGCGGATTTTTGGATTATCATATTCTCATACTTATATCTAGATATGCGTCGAACACGAATATTTCAAAAAAAATGAAAAATCGGATCAACATTAAGATCCTCCAATCTCTATAAACTATGGCTACATATCCCGGACATCCAATGAACATGTTTTCCAAATGAAATTTTTTCTCAAATTAATATATTTGCAAAAGAATTCTACCAAGAACACTTTCACATGCTTGGCTAGATGCTCAAGGAACATGGCCAAAAGCTAGCTTGTAAGAATTCTGTTGACTTTTGGTTTATCCACAATCCCTTCCCATGTTAGGTAGGTCAAATAAGTGCTGCAAAAGCTCTATTCACTTTTGTTAGTGGCATGAATTAGAAACCTTCAAAAGCACAAAAGAGGAATACAACTGGAATTTATATTTCAGGATCATAGATAGGTATTGGCTCCTCGGTAGCATTCTATTGATAAATTCAGAAGATGGTCAATTGAACTAGGTCAAAAATGGGCGCTGTGCTAGCCAAAAAGGGTTTCTCTAGGGAAATGCAGAATATAATTTGATTATTGAAGCATATTAGAGTTAGTCTGCTTGATTCAATTTAATTATAATGATTATGCTGTTACCTTGATGAGAAGCATTTCAAATAGTCAACATTTACAAAGTAGTTCAGATTCCCTTCAATTTATACACAGTTATGGGATAAGTTCATCCAAAAACCTTTTTCTCACTAATTATACTCTTATCATCTGTTTGTCAATGCATTGTACAGTACTGCAGCTTGCCACAAGTCTATCTTTTTCTCACTAATTATAGTGAAGTTCTTAGCTCATCATGAAATTGATATAATGCTTGTGCCCACTAAAATGAGAACAAACAAATAAAATTTGTGCATTTTGCGTCAATTTTATGGTCATACAATTGTGGTAGAAGAAATAAAAATATTATCAATTGCACAACAGCTGTTCTAAAGATGTTATTTGAGAGACAAATTCAAGATGAGGCTTATCAGAATCAGATTTTTGGTCCATTGGAATTTTATACATAGTATGTTCCACATGCCAAATGAGTCTTCTCATGCTTCAGAATAGTCAGACAACAATTGATTATCAATGTCACCCACCACTTTTATAGGCTATTGTATGTGCAGACCCTATAGCATAGGTAAAAAAAATACTAGATATGAATGGCCTAAGCACTTTTTCTACAAAATAAAATCACAAAATCTTTATGTCCTGAAGTGAGGAACTATTTATAGTTTGTATCATGTGAAAAAGGAATAACACTATAAAGAAAAACAAGCCTATTTATTTACTTTCAAAACGGGGAAGGTGGAATTTACCTCTTTATTGGCTTCATCATAGAAAACAAAGAAAATGGTATACATATTTTTTATATGCTAATTTGTTGAGAGGTTTTGCTTGACACAGCTTTATCATATGTAGGCATCAAGAGGAGGTTATGTACAATGTACTGGTCTAGTGGTCTGTTTCAAACTGTATTTGAATTGATTTTACCACTCAAAGTATAGAGCATGTTTACTCTTCTTTCTGGCAGCATATCTTTTAGATGATAGTAGGAACACTTCAAACTTGGTTTTAATCTTTTTGAAGGTTCTTGGTTTAATACACTTTAGATGAACTTTCTGGGTGCATAATTTTATGAATCAAGGTTGTTGATTGTTGAAGGAAGTATTTTAGAAATTTTACCCTAACTGACAACAATACTGATTGGGAGTTTATGACAGTAAACTAGATGGTAGAATCAATAGCAAAAGAAATTTTTTTTTTGTATGTTTAAGAGCCATTAGCAGCTGATTATATTCTATGAAAAATCAAATTTCGAATACATAAACATTAAAAGAGTATGATGGATTAGCTATCAGCTATGTTATTGTATATATTATCTTTTGAACCTTGAAAATGTAGATATAAATATCAATGATGGATGCTATTCCTCTACTATTCTCCTACTCTGCAGGGCACTTAGCCACTCATGAATTTGAGTAGGTTGTCTTCATCACTTTGCAAACTTGATATAATTCAGCCTTTAGAGCACATCTGACTTGGGCTAGAGCTGTAGTAAGGGATAGGATTGAATTAGAGCTTTTTGGAAGTTCTGTCAGATTGAGGTTATCAGAAATAATTATAATACTAGAAAAAAGACCCCTTATAATTTTTTTACTTAATTAATAATAAAATTTTAATTTTAGTTTATATTTTATTAAATAATAATTTTTTATTTATTTTTTTATTTTTAAACTGTAATAACATTAATATAAGTATATATTTTTTATTTATGAAAATTTTTTATTTATAAATTATATAATACAAATGCATTTTCAAATGTTATTTATATGTATTTTTGAAAAATATTTAAACCTTATTGTACATTGTATATTTTTATTATAAGATATAAAATATAAAAAAATAAAATTATGATTTGTATTTTTTTTTTCTCGTAGGATCGATTTTCTCACATAAGTTGGCAGCAACTATATTTTTTCTTCTTTTTTTTTTTAAACTTTTTTCTCGAGCGAGTTGGATACGAATCCTAAATCGACTCGCGAGTCAACATGCGGATCAACCACTTTAAATTCATTATTTAAAATTAAAATAATTAGTAAAATAATTTTTTTAAAATTTTTTTTCCTGAACGGATCGAGTAAGGATCCTAAACTAATTCGAGAGTCAACGTGTGAACTAACCAATTTAAATACATCATTTAAAATTAAAATAAATATGATTAATAAAATATATATATTTTCACCCGAGCGGATCAGTACAAATCCTAAATCGACCTAAGAAAAAAAATTCTAGAATATTTATTCATTAATAATAATATATTTATTAATGCTTGCCAATTTTTTTTTTTTAACCTCAAATAAAAAACAAAAGAGGATAAACAAATCTTGAACATTTGAAGAAATACTTTTTGGGTCCTTAAGGATTCTTTGTAAGAAGTCAAAAATATCCATAAAAGATGACAAAATAAGACAATAAAACCCTTTAACTAAATTCAAAATTTCCATATGAGTCCTTAAGGATTTAATTTTCATTATAGTAGATTTTTGTTCATTTTAAAACTTTATTTTATCTGATTATCAGTTTCTCGTTTTAGCTCTTTTCAGAAGCTCCTATTTGAGTTTTAGTTTTAGCTCTAGTTAATTTTTACAGGTGCCAATTTTTTATTTTTTTTTCAAGCTTGATTATATCCCAACTTCAGCATTTTGAAGTAGAGCCAAAACATGCACTTAGCCTCTTAATTTGTTAGTGCGTTCTATCTCAACTTGCTCAGGCCATTGACTTGATCATTTCTTAACTGCTAAAGTGAAAAAGACAAAAAAAAAAAAAAAAAAAAAAAAAAAGAGAGCACGAGTTTATTGTAGTTCAGATGTTTATCTCCATTGAAAAAAGCTACAGTGAATTTTCATATGCTGATCTGTCTCCTCATTGATCAGATTTATTGCCAGATAACTGATGTGGAGCATCATATAAGTGATTGAGTTCATGTGTGATACACACTCATAAATTAGTTAAAATAATATGTTCTCTATAGTAATGAGCTTAAGCATAGATCTGCCCTTTTCTTTCTTGAAATTATCCACATTCCTGATTAGTGGCAGTGGATCAATACCAAAGAGAGTGACAAAAAGAGTTTAGTAAAGGGATTAGGTGGACAATCCATTTGGCCAATATAAAGTTAGGTTGCAGTATATGAGTCAGAAGTACATGTAGCAGTTTGCTTTTTGGGTGCCATTTCTTGGTGCAAAAACAGAATGAGCACTTGTTGGATGGATATTTAACTGTTTTTACATATATATCACTACAATAAGTGAAGCAGAAAGATATGTAGAGTATTTTTTTTCTCATATTTATTATCTATCTAAAGGGAGTATTTGTCATATGACAGTGGGTTGATCAGCATTACAACTAGCTAAAGGCATTATTTGTATATGTTTCATTACTGCTTTTGGAAAGAGTGCATAAACTCTGGAGAGAATTGAATCCAAAGGCTTAGCTTAGTTGGTTCATGCAACTAATTTTAAAAAATAGCATTCAACAGGTTTGAAATTCAAATCTCAACATCTTCAATCCTTTCTCCTACTCTCAGTGCAATCCTTTCTCCTACTCTCAGACTCCGACTTTCATTTCACAAAACAAAAAAAAAAAACTCTGGAGGGAAACTTTATTCAGGAATATCTTTGATGCTTGTGATGATGATATATATTAGTTGCCGTTGGATAAATGTATATCAAATAGAAAATAAAGAAGGACATGAATAAGTCATACACTGAATATCTATGAGATGTTTTCCATCTCATTATTCAACGAAATAAAGTTGGAATCCAGGTCATTGTTCAACAACCCTAATTGATGTTCCTTTCATACCTTTCACCACCTGGGGTTCATCAGATTCAACAGTCACAACGCACAAGGTTATTCACAAAGCTCCATCTTTCAACTTTGTGATGATGAGATGCTTAAAAACAGTAACCTTTTTTTTCCTTCTTCTGTATTTTAGAAGAACCACTAGTTGCGAATATATGCCACAATGTCTTTTCATATATATACTGGCTACTTTTTGATAAGATAATTCATTGGCAATAAGCCAGTCAATTCTTCTGAAGATACTGCCATGTTCTGTTGTAGTCTTTTGTATAATCATAGATGTGGACCATTGTAGACTTTGTAACAGTCTGTCTGACCCTTAAAAGATTTACGAGCCATTTTTTTTTATAGGATAGTGATAGTATTCAGGCAATGCAATTTTAGGACCATGAGATGGTAAATACTTGATACAAACCAATGCCTTAACTCGTATATCTTTACTGCAGGATCAATCCCATAGAGCAATTAGACTTGATTTATCTGTTGCATAAGCAGAATTGAAAAAAAAACCCATCTGTTACTTCATTGTTTTATAATTAATTATCTTTTTATTTGCCGAAGAAGCTAACTAATTCAGCACTATATATATTAAGAATCTGTGTAAGTGTGTCATTTGTTAACAATTTTCTCTTGGTTTGGATATGTTGAACTCTTGGTCAGTAATTTATTTATCTGTTCATGCACACCAGAGCTTAATTATTAAATTGTAAACAATTTCACTATTGTAGCTTAATTTCTAGATTCAAAAACTTATTCTAGAAACGAAAAGGAAACATTGACAAGCATGGCAGAATGAACAAGATTCTGGATAAGCTTTCTTCCAGTCAAACTTTTATGTTTTCAAAGTTTACACAGTTGAGTTCCCATCATTTTGAACATTTTTGTAGAAAGTAGTAAAAAAGTATTAATGTAGAAGGTTGAATATCAAGAACATGTTCCATCAAATCTCAATGGTCTGTCTTGTTCTCAATAACCATGGAGACTTTGACTGAATGAATATGGATTTATGAATTATCATATAAGTGTGCTTTTCTACTTAAAACCAACAATTTGTTAGCCTTAAAGCTGCTAAAGGGCCATTTCTACTTGTTTTGGATGATTTGTTCCAATAAACTGAAGAAGTAAAAGACAAATTTGATGCTATACATTGGTGGATTTGAATAAAGGATAAACATAAAAAAATTGAAGTTAACCATGGTGTAAACAGGCAGGTTACAATGTATCTAATCTTTGTTATTGTTTAAAATGTTTTCTTAATTAAGAGTGAATCTTCAAACAAGAAAACTATAAAAGGTACTTGACTCTCTTAATTGCTTGAAAATCATTCCCATATTTATCAGAAGAAAGCTTATCACCTTTTCCTGTCCATTTTTTCTCTTTTAATATCTTTCCTTGTTTATCTTTATTTCTATTTTAATATATGTTTCCTTATTTATCTGTAATTCTATGGGAATCTTCGACCTGTTAACTCCTCAAATAGTCTTGATTATAATTAAGCCATGAAATCAAATCCCCCAAACTGAGCTTTGCTTTTTACATCATGAGAAGAAATTTTGCATATATATATGATGTACACCTTCTATATGTTGGTTGTATCACTAGTCTTGTTCCCTTGCATCTTGGCTCAATGGCAATATTTGTTGAAAATTTTCAAATTACGTGTGGGAAGCAATCCCACATTGGATAAAATAACGGAAAGCCAATTTTTTTAAATAAAGACAAGTTGATAAAGTGCATGAATTTCTTGGGTAAAGTGAATTGATTTCATTAGTGTAAAAGAATTTTCATGTTTCTCAAGTGCAATTTTTTTGCATACCTACTAAATAATATGTGGGAGCGAATAAAATTTCAAGTAAAGTGACATTGATATACCTACTAAATGTGAATAAAACTTCAAGTAAAGTGACATTGATATACTGAAACTTTAATTTTTCAAAATTTCCCAGACTTTTGTTTTAACAATATTGCAATAAGTAATCACAGATACTATTGGATTGTGTTCAGCATAAGTTATTGGGGGATAATCATCGACGTAGTTCATATTACCATGATTCAACAACCCAACACAGAGAGTCCACCGTCCTTTGAACACAGTAGAGAAACTGTCTAAAATCCATGTCAGATTGCAATAAAGTACCCAATCATATAAAAATCACGGTGCTACATAGGACAATTAATTCTTCTGTATCTTAGTACTTTTGTAATAGTCCCTACACTGAAGCAGTATAAATAGATATGTTATCTTCTTGGTATATAGTCATCGATCCTCTTTCGTCTGTATCAACATGGATTTTGGACTGAAAGTGGCTGTTTTCCTTACTTTGGCTTTTGTTTCAATTATATCATCTGTGCATCTTGTCGCAGGTGATAGACATTGGCGATGGTATAACGAGAAGGGATTGAGCTCCCTGGGAAATGATGATGATCTCGTTACCAACTTGCCTGGCCAACCAGCTGTAGATTTCAACCATTATGCTGGCTATGTCACTGTGAATGAAACGAATGAAAGAGCACTTTTTTATTGGTTCTATGAGGCTATGTGTCACCCTGACGAAAAACCATTGGTGCTGTGGCTTAATGGAGGTAAGATTAATTAATAATAAAAATAAAATTATCTGGAAAGTGATCAAACTGCATGCTCTTGTAGCTATATATTGCAACTTGATTACTTGTTCACCTCTGGGTAGATCGTAAATTGTAATGGTAGATGCTGGTCAGAACAAATTTGATCTTGGTTTTAGAAAATACAATTTGTTATCAATTAAAGGTTAATTACATAGTTTTTATATATAACCTATACTCTAGGCCTTTTCAGATTCCAATCTTTTGACCAAAAGATCTCTCCCTCCAATACTTATTTGTACATATAGGTTAAAAGAGAGAGAAAAAGAGAAAACAATCAGAGATTCTTTCATTTCGAGTGTTGCCTGGTTGTTAGACAGACCCCCCGGACCATATAAATAAACTTTTCTGTTGAATAATTGCTATAAGATATATGATCATTGTCACATGTGTTCTCGCTTAGTGGAGGTCATTGTTTTTCCTGATTTCCACTTGTGGAAATAAGCCTCATTCCATAATTATAAATTTGTTTTTTGTTTTTATTTTATATTATTCTATGTTCTCTAATAAGCTGACAATTAAGTTGTTTATGTTTCAGGTCCTGGGTGCTCTTCTGTGGGATATGGAGCAACTCAAGAGATTGGTCCTTTCATAGTGGACACTGATGGGCTTGGAATTAAATTTAACAACTTCTCATGGAATAAAGGTATAAATTAAGTTGAGAATTTATCGATTTCTAGCCAACTTGCATATGTAAGTTGCAACTATTCCTGTAGTTGATTATTTGTTGTCATCGACGTTGTCAGACACTTACTTTGTTCCTCTTTATGTCATGCTCTCTCTGAATTCCAATACCGTATTAAGAATTTTTTTAATGTCTATGATGATGCAGAAGCCAATATGTTATTCCTGGAATCTCCAATTGGAGTTGGATTTTCATACTCAAATACTTCTACTGATTACGATCATATAGGAGATGAGTTTACTGGTGAGTTTAACCCAAAAATGTTGATGAACCTGTAAATTGCTGTGACTGTTTCTTAATAGGGTCTGCAAATTATTAGTATTATGTTTTGGACAAATAGTCTGCCCAATATTATTTGTCAACTGTGGCCAAACATAAGCAACCAAAGAGGTGATTTCAAGTTCAAATTTCCTCTAAACTACTTCCAAAATATCATTGAGATAATATATATTTGCTTCCCTGTGGCATCAGAGTTTTTATTTGTATGTTATACATGCATGAAAAAGTATGTATAGCTTCTATGTATAAATTATATATAGGAACTTCTGATCATTATCAGATTACCAGAAGATTATTCTTGTAACTAATTTGTGTTTGTTTCTGCTATGGATTACTTACACCAGCAAATGATGCGTACACTTTCCTGCATAAGTGGTTCCTGAAGTTTCCATCATATCGAACACGAACCTTTTATATTGCTGGGGAAAGCTATGCAGGTATTCCTCTTTAATAATTACTTTTGTCTTTTATCTCAATAAAGTGATTCTCAATTAACTTGTTTTTCACAGGAAAATATGTGCCAGAGCTGGCTGAACTCATTTATGACAACAACAAGGATCCTTCACTTCATATTGAGCTTAAGGGTATTTTGGTATGGTCATTTGTGAATTATAAAATAAAAATAAAAAATATTCTTTAAGCTAGTTATAAACTCATGATAGTCAATCTGGTATCTTTTTTTTTCCCCACTAGACTATGGCATGCTTGCTTGACGTGCTGAAATTTCCTACTTGTAAACAGTTGGGTAATCCTGAAACAAATGGTGCTGAGGATTGGAGAGGTCTGGTGGATTATGCTTGGAGCCATGCTGTGGTATCTGATGAAACTTACAAAATAATCAGTGAAAACTGTGATTTTAACAGCAATAATACATGGAGCAATAAAAATTGTAGTCAAGCTGTGGATGAAGTGCTCAAACAGTATAAGGAGATTGATATCTTCAGCCTATATACTCCAGTGTGCATTGGTGATACTGCAGGTTCTGATGACAAATCAATATTGCAAGTCATGATGAAGCGAACATCCAATATGGTGATTACATGCTTTCATTTCTGTAACTTATATTGACCTATAATACAATATCAATGCCTGAGTAATTTCCCATGACTTAGATTCTTGTCCTCTCTCTTCTTTTTTTTTTTTTTTTTGTGGGGGATAGAATTTCCTTTATTCCATGTAGCTATGTTATTTAGATTCGGGTGCAAGTGTCGGATACGGGTATGTTTAAATTTTTTTAAGTTTTTTCATATATTTGGATGATCTTTAGAGGGTCATATCTCCGTACTCATGTCTGAATATGCGTTAGACACGAATACTTAAAAAAAAATAAAAAGTCGAAGTAACATAGTATTATAGTACTTTCATTCACTTTTGCAAGGAAGTTTTGACATGGTGGTTTCATGGATTTCCTTACCAGATGCCAAGGATTTTGGGTGGCTTTGATCCCTGCCTTGATGGTTATGCAAAAGCTTTCTACAATAGACTGGATGTTCAAAAGGCTCTCCATGTTAGTGATGGTCGACATATCAGGAACTGGAGCATCTGCAAGTAATGCGTTATAGATATATTCTTGCTATGATTCATTATAATTCATTTAACCATCATATTGTTATATAATTAGCCTGTATGATGAGAAGAATTGCACATTGGGATTGTTGTTTTTAAATGCCAACTGAACAGTACTGTCATTCCCTTTTATGCAGCCAAAAGATATTTGATGATTGGTCAGATTCAAAGCCATCAGTACTTCCCATATACAGAAAGCTTATTGCAGCAGGAGTTAGAATTTGGGTCTACAGGTAATTAATTCCCATGCTTCGATCGAACAGTTTTCTAGACATTCATATCGATTGTTTTTTTTTTTTTTTTTTTATCTCATGGTAATTGCTTCTGAGTGGTGTAGTGGAGACACGGATGGAAGAGTTCCTTTTCTGGGCACGCGATACAGCATAAGTACTTTGGGATTGCCCATTACTAAGGCATGGAGACCATGGTACCATCAGAAACAGGTATTGATAATGATGACATTCTAAGTGCAAATAAAAAAACATCTGGTTTAACTATTAATTGCTCTGATCAATATTTTATAAAGTTTAACTAACTGATGAAAACTCTCAGCTCTAATTTTGTCATAAAGATTAATTAATTAAGCCCTACCATGTGATGGTTTAAGTGGATATTAATACTTAAAGGGTCTACTTCTTAAACATTTTAGAATGCTGATATATATATATATATATATATATATATATAGAGAGAGAGAGAGAGAGAGAGAGAGAGAGAGAGAATTTATTAAATGAAAAACAACAAATCATCGAGAATAAAGAACTCATAAATATTATATAAATTCTCTCTCTCTCTCTCTCTCTCTCTCTCTCTCTATATATATATATATATAATATTTATTTAAATCTCGTTGGTTGTGCACCATGCATAGCACAAGCATGTCTATTTTACAAAATTCAAGTATTTTTATTTCTTTTGGTCAGGTCAGCGGTTGGTTTCAAGAATACAAAGGACTTACCTTTGCAACATTTAGAGGAGCTGGCCATGCAGTTCCCTGCTTCAAACCAAGCAGTTCACTCGCTTTCTTCTCAGCTTTTCTCCTTGGGGAAGCTCCATCTTCCTCCCGATAAAGTCCTAGAGGATTTTGGTCTTAGTACTATATATAGGTATAGCAGAAAACAGTAAAAGTAGAAAAAATAACATGGTCTAGGTGTGTTTTCCCCGACTAAAACAGTCCTTTCAACTTTGGGTATTTTATATGTGCAGTACTGCACGGGAGATGAGCTAGACTACTATTTAGTAATAAGACAAATCAACAGGAATTCCTTTTTCTGCTGTTTATGAGACCAGTTATAAGGCATTCCTTTTTTTTTGTGTGGCTGAATAATTAATAATAAGCTGTCTCTTTCCACTAGATGCATGGTGTTTATCTCATATAAAATGAACACAAGAATTGCTGTCAAATTATCAGAGCTTTGTTTATGTTTGATGGGTATCTTTTGTCCAATCGAGCTGGTTTACCCAGTTAAACACTTGTTCTTCACTCATTAATGGAAGGTAGGCCACTCCTTACAAACCCAAGTCTCTCGTTTGTCTCTTATCAATATGGGATTTGTCAAGGGGCATTTCAGAAACAAACGAGTAAAGATTGATTTCTGACAACATCTCTTCCTTAATCTCTTTAAAGAAAGCTTCAATTGAAACATTTGAAATTAACTCCATGGCACAAAGAAGAAGCTAAAATTTAATCAATCCAATCCAAAGCTTCTACTACGTACTATTTTCTCTAATGGTTGAGTACTAGAGAATTGGTGCGAACTGCTAATGAGTGAACATCAATTTATAAGACTAACCTTGTTATGCCAATTAGTCTCCAAGAATAAAAGTTAAGCCCATGAGGTTCAAGAATTGAAGAATTACCTAACACATTTGACACCTGTTCAGATAAGACCCGACCCTCCTTGGCTCCTCAAAATTTTTTATTTTTTAAAATTTTTTAAGTCAAAAATAGTAAAAAAAATAAAAAAATTTGGTTCTTCCAAAAATTTATATTTTAACTCGTTTTTATCCCGGCCCCTTTAACATAAAATTTTTGAATATTTTTTGTCATAATTATTGGAAGCGTGAATAATGACATGTTGTCGCAACGTGTTTTACGTTTGCTCTTGCCATGGTTTCCCCATGGTCTATTGTTCCATGTTTGCACGTCGAAAGATCCATCCATGCCGTACTGAAAATTAACTCTGACACCATTTTTGTTTTTAGATGAAAAATCCGAAGTATAAATTTTTTTTTTGTCCACATGCATTAACATAGATCCGTATCTAAAACCAATATGTCGAGTAGAATCTTTCCTCTTCCAACAATATTCCAAATTAAATTCTTTGAAAAGTAAAATTAAAAAAGAAAACCTTATGCAAGATCTTAAATATGTTACAATAGTGAAAAGGACAGCTAACTCTATTGCTTGCAATAACCTGAATCCTGCTTTTTACAATGGAACCAAATATATTTGCTTTGAAAATTTTTGTGTGGGCAATTGCTTCCATAAGTGTTCTATAGGAAGGAATTTAGGGTTCCTTCTAGTTTAGAACCATCTCAGAAGTTGGTAATTGTAATTACATCGTGAGTTTGATTTGAGAAGTAGCTAGAAGTTGAATGCTTTGATGAGTTAGGCCTCGTTTAGCATTGCTTCTGGCACAGCTTTTGAGGTCAAAAGTTGCTTTTCACCGCAAACGCAATGCTAAACAGATAAAAAAAATTGGCTTCTGCTGTTGAAACCATGGTTTGAAAAGCCAAACCAAAAAGCCAAAAAATATAGCTTTTGAGCTTTAAAAGCTGGCTTTTAGATAAAATGACTTTATTATCCTCACATCTCTACACTTTTATTATTTTAAACATATCTTTTTTTGACATTTCAATTTTCTACAACACTTTTTCACAGCAATGCTAAACACTTAAAAGTTTTTAAACCACACTTATTCACCACACTTTATAAACACACTTTTTTCAACTCGAGCTTTTTTCAACCCAAACTTTTTCCAACAGCAATGCTAAACTAGCCCTTAATTAATTAAGGCTCCATTTGGTCGTCATTTTGCTTTTGGAAGCAAAAAAAGAAAAAAAAAGATATTGATAAAAAAAAAAGTAAATAAAAGTTTTGAAATATTATATATATGCAAAATATGTAATTTTTCTAATTATTAAAAAAAAAAAAAAAAAAAAAAAAAAAAAAAAAAGGCAGGTTGCTCCTACTCGAAACAGATATGGCAGAGAGTGATGGTTCTTTGTAGGTTAAAAAGGCAGGTTGCATGTTGGAATGTAGAGCTTCAATGGGCCTCTGTCAACCTTAGAGGTAAAGCTCTAATCACAACAATATTGAGGCTAGCTTGGAACGCAGTTATCTACCTAGTTTGGAAGGAAAGAAACAATCGTTTGTTCAACTCAACTGAGCAAAAGGAGGAGCACCTCACTGAGCAAGTGAGAGACATGATCTCGACCAGGTTAAGTGATCTTAGGAAGATTAAAAGAGATTCAGTTAATACGTTTTTATGTAATTCTTGGAGGTTAAATGCAGACATGTTTGTCTAATGGCATTGGTTTTCTGATTTATTTAGCTAGGCTAAGCTAGCTTTGTAACATGTAGCAGCACTGCTGCTTTCTTGGATAAATGAAATTCTACTTATCCAAAAAAAAAAAATATGTAATTTTTGTAAATGACAAAATTTATGATTCTAGTTCTATATGGACTTTATATATTATAATAATTGGTTCAAATGATTAAAAACATACAAATTCAAATTTTCAATATTTCTGAATAAATCAACCATCCTAAATATATATATATATATATATATATTCACAGTCACTGGCATTGAGGGAAGAAATGCAATTAAACAAAAATCTCAAGAATTATGCGGATCTTCTAAGCTCAATCATCAGAACTTCTTGGATTTTGGTGGGCAATGGCCGAAGGGATTGAAGGATACACTCCATGATCCGATTCCCTCCTCCTAAAATCAACCATTTAATTCAACCCTTTTACGCGGCTCCATTGCTATCCCTCTACATGGCCCATTTACAAACTGATGGGCTCTTGTTATTAAAAAAATGTTTGATTATATTTGGGCTTTGGTCGCAATGATTTTCACCATTTTTTTATTTTTTATTTTTGCAAATCCTAAGAAAACAAAAATCACATGCTGAATTATCCAAAAAAAAAATCACATGATGATACATATGGGTAATTTATATTTTGGGTCACTGAACTTAACATTAACTTTCATATAGGTCATAAACCTTTAATTTTATCAAATTACATCATTGAACTTTTATTATTAATAAATTAGGTCACTTATACTAATTTCGTTGAGTAATTTTAACGAAAAACTGATTTAGCATTCATATATTTTTTATATCTCATCAAGATAATGTCTGATTGGCATTGTAAGTAAAAAAAACTTTTCATACTGAGTTTGCTTTTTCATTAGAATTATTTAACGGAATTAGCATAAGTGACCTAATTTATTAATAATAAAAGTTAAGTGATGTAATTTGATAAAATTAAATATTTGTGACCTATATAAAAATTGATAAGTTCAGTGATACAGAATGTAAATTACACTGAAACATCAAAGCCAAAGAGAGCCATCAATATTATTTAGTCGAACATGCACTGTGATATGGTGGACTTGATTTTAGGATAATTCTTGCTGTCATCGTTAATATATATTGGGTTTTGTTAATAATTGTTTAAGGATATTTTTTAGAATTAGTTAATATATATTTATAATAATAATATTATTATTATTATATAAAATGTAATAATTGATACTTTTTTTTATTATTTTTGATACATTAACTGAAGATATTATTATATATAATAATTTTAAAATTTATCATAAAAGTATTAGTTAACAAATTCAATTAAAAATTATAACTCGATCATTTTTCAACTAATCAAACAAAAATCAAACGATTATTAAAACTCAAATATATGCTTTATTATAAACCTATCGGTGTAAGTTCATTGTTAAAAGCAATGATCAAAGGACACGACTGATGAAGTTTGAACCAATAAAAAATGGCAAAACAATTAGGCAAAGTGCTTTTATCAGAAGCCAATGCCAGGACGAAACATAACTAGAATTTAGACTTTAGAGCAATGAGGCAAGATCCCATAGTGAAGTAAAAGCTCATGTTGGCCATGTTCACATTTTTGAAACCCAAAAAGATTTCATCTTTTTTTTCTTTTTTTTTTAATGTTGTAATCAACAGCTTGATTGTGACCTTGGGCTAGGAATAATCATACGTCATTTGTGGAAATTATGGCCCCTAAAGATTCTTTCATATCACTCGGTATTTATAAATATTAATTAAAAATTATTTTATTAAGATTAGTTTACAAGATTATTTATTTTTTATTTTGGAAAAGTATTTTTTATTTAATATATTAATTTTATTGAATTAAAAAAATAATATATTAATTATATTTTATATATATATATATATCACCTTAACCAGTGTCATTAGGTATTAGTTAACATTTTTTATTTTATTATTTATTTTTATTATTTTTTTTATATTTAATATATTATTTTTATTGAATTAAAAAAAATAATACATTAATTACACTTTTTTTATAAGTATCATCTTAACTAATAACACTAGACACTGATTAATTAATATTTTCCCAAATTAAATTTCTTATTTGGCTTAGGGTTTCCCCATTTTATATTCCTACTAGCTTTTAATGTGCTAAACATTAATTCTTGTAACTTATAAGCTTATATACTTTAATACATTGTTTGATGCTTATATATATATATTATACAACTTCCTGCATTACATGAAAATCTAATTTCATGGTTATTGGATTATTAATTTTTCTAGTACTTAAACCCTTTGCTTTAGTTAAAA
Organism: Fremontodendron californicum; assembly: GCA_030761205.1. Classification (NCBI taxonomy): domain Eukaryota; kingdom Viridiplantae; phylum Streptophyta; class Magnoliopsida; order Malvales; family Malvaceae; genus Fremontodendron; species Fremontodendron californicum. Next base: position 1,626,100 of record JAULJL010000027.1, read on the forward strand.
ATGAATTTGAATTTAATGCAAAATAATCATATTAAGAAATAATTTTGAATGCATAAGAAAATATGATAGACGATACTAGTTTTAATTATACACAAAAGTATGCCTGAATTTTTGTTTCAACTACTTATTTTTAATCAAATATGATTTTATTACTTAATACTAATATATATCTATATAATTATATAACAAACTTTGAAATAACAAACAAACAATAAAAAATATAAGTAAGAAATTAAAGCAACTATAAAGCATGACTTAACGATCTTGCACTCCATATTTTTATTATTTTACCCAAAAGAAACATTTATTATTATTATTATTATTATTATTATTATTATTATTATTATTATTATTACATGAAGAGGAATATAAAGTAAATAAGAAAAAGGGAAAGACATGAATATAAACATGAAAGACTCTCAATGTAATTATAGATTTGCTGGATTCATGTTTTAATTTGTACTTTTTTTGGTAAATTAACAGTCATAAAACAAAGAAAAAATTGTTATTAGAAGTTAACATATATCCTTTAAGTTCAAATCATGTCACATATTCATATTTTTGAAATATATATCTTTTACATTCAAATCATATTACGTATTTATATATTTTTAAAAAGTTATCTATATATTACAAGAATCATTAAATTGTTAAAATAAATATTAATTATTTAATTATAACTATAATTTGTATAAAAAAATTAATTTTTTCATATGTGTTTACATGAAAGAACATATATCCTTGTGAATGCTTTAATTGGATTCCAAAGTTAATTAGACTACAATTCTTACTAAGCACGTGGCACATTATAAGTGATGGGCAGCATAGTTTGGGGGCAGAGGAATTTCATTGGAAAAAATGGCAGAAAATATAAACTGATAAAAAGTATTCAAAGACCTTGCCCACTTGCCAATATTGAGCCGCCATAATTATATCCCTGGAAGAAATATATTATTGGCTACAAAGTGCATAAATCATATAATTAATTTGCCTGTACAGTGCCAAAAAAAAAAACAAATGTTCTTAATTAACAATATTGGTTATCCTGCTTGAATCATTTAATTCACACATTATGTAACTAAGATGTATTAAATAATAGTTACAACTTACACCCATTTTAATCCCCAACTAATTAAGAGTTCCAATTCATGCTAGGAAGTATAAACTGTTGCCGATCGCCAGGGTAAAATGGAGCGTTTTGAGGTAGCTGATAATTGAGCAAAGAAACAAAGGAGTTGGTATCATCAATGCCAGCTGTGCCTGCGCTACTACTATTTAGATCACCCTGGAATCTTTTGCCGGATTGTGACCCTATTGAATTTGGTTCATTCCAGTACTGTAGAGCTGGAATTGCGCGTTTAACAGGGATTGAATTTGTTGTAGTAGCAGCAGCTAAGGATATGGAAAGATTCTGCTTTGAGCTTGAAGAGACTGCAGCTATTTGTGAAATATTGGAACTGTTTTGCATGCCTTCTCCTGTTAATATCCCTTCAAAGAAATATTTGTCTTCATGTTCTAGCAATGAACCATAACTAGTAGCTTTCGAGGTTGGAGGTTTTGGGTTTTGATGGCTACAAGTTGGCAGTGTTGCTAGCATGCCCTCCATGGAATAGTCGTCTTTGTCCCTCTCCATCGGTCTTTGGGTATTATTCTTCTTGTAAATCCGGCATAAAACCCAATTATCAAGCTTAAAGAAGCAACCAGAAACACAAAGCAGAAATGAGAAAAAACAGAAAAAAGAAAACACATCAGTAAAATGATGTAAATATTCTTAAATTTATGGGATTTTAACAAGTTATCTACGTACGTACCCGTAAAGAAGCTTTCCTGTTGGGTACATCAGGAATTTGTGGCTTTGAAGTAGAATTATTGTCGATAAGACGATATTCATGCATGATCCAATTTGTTTTAATCCCTTTTGGAGGCTTACCTCCATAGAATACTAGAGCTTTTTTGACACCAACCTTTTGATTTCCATTAGAAGTTAAAATCGGCTTATCGGTCCCTGTGGCTTTCCAATAACCAGAAGTTGCAGCTCTATTAGGCCTTGCTCCATTCGGATATTTCCTGTCTCTAGGACTAAAAAAATACCACTCTTGCTCTCCAAAGGTTGCCATACCTACAAAATCGCACAATTCAAAGACTTGTACATCAAGTAATTGCCTAATAAATATGAGTTGATCAATGTAAATTTGGGTATATATATAAATATATATACTTGGCAGCTCCCATGGATCAAACTTGTAAAGATCAACTTCTGCTATGATTGTAACAGGTAGAGGAGCAGAAGCAGCCTTCCGTTTGAGGTAATGAACCACTAGCTCTTCGTCAGTCGGGTGGAATCGGAACCCTGGCGGGAGTTTCGGGTGCGGCGAGACGGATGATGAATCTGTACTCTCCATTAAACTGCTGAATTTAACCTTTGATTTAAATAATTTTTCTTTCTAATTTTCATGAAATCTATGGAGTTTGAAGACTTATTGATCAGGTAGATGAAAATAATGGACAAATTAGATAGATATACGTTGATGACTAACTTAATGTTATAAGATAAGGGGAGGGGTATGGGCGGGTGGGTGGGTGGGGGGACAAAGAGTGACCCGGCTGTTAGGTTCTGACAAAGGACCAAGACGGCACCGATGTTCGAATGACACGTGGTGAGATGCGTGGTGGGTTTTGGAACTGCCTGTACGTTTTCCATGTCATGCTTTTGTTATGTAACAGCCTCACCTCAGTCCAAAGAGAAAATGGAGGGTGCATGTGTGTAATTTTCGACCCATAAATGCTTAATTAAGGAAGTTTATTTTACGATTACCCTTAGATCATACCAAAGAAATACAAAATATCGAGTATTAACTGACATGTATGATGGACAAGCTCTTAAAAGTTATGAATTCGAGAAGATTTAAAAATATAATGTTATCTTCAAGTGAGTTAAATAGATAAAAATTAAGGATTAAAGGTAAATTAAAATTAAAACAAAAAAAAAATACAAAATATCGAATCCAAAATTTAGTCTAATTGATTTATGTAATCATTTTAAAAAGTGATATCTAACAGATGTGAAGTTCAAATTTCAACATCTGTAATTTTTTTTTATCCTAAACTATATTCTCTTTTATATGGAAAAAAAATACAAAGTTTTATGAGGGAAAAGTGAAGAAGAAGCATAATCCATAGAACAAGTGGCGTTATCGACCCGGTAGGTTGTCATTTTCCTCTATAATCGATTGGAATATATATTACATCTATATATATAGATTACAAGTAGCATGCTTTCCTTGATAGCGCTTTATCATCTGGAATTTACTTACCATATAGCCTTCAGAAAATGCATGCCTATTCACTCTTGCACATTCTCGCTATTAACTCCAATCTATATCTTTATTTATTTCACTATTTGTGTCAGAAAAATCTAATTGCGCAACCCCTTTTATATATGCTTTCTTTTTCTTTCTTTTTCGTTGCCACTGAAAGGAATTCCATGGCTAAAATTACCGCTCTCTATTTCAAGTACAAAGCCAATTAGTTGGACATTATTTTCCATCGATGATAAGATTATCACCAAATCAATATCAATATCAATATCGGTATATATATATATATATATATATATATATATATATATAAGAGGCTGTTTGAAACTACAAGGATCGATGATCTTTCTTAATTTATCACAATGGCGCTTCATGTTGTTACCACTATTATCATTTTCTCTTTTTCCCTGTCAACAAATCTCACAAAGGAGGGAAAGCCATTTTCATGGAAGTTCTTTAATTTTCAACAGAGATTGACATTATCTTTGTTCGGTTGCCCTCATAATTGTGAAGTAATGGATGCCCTTTCAAAATTCAAAGGTGGTTATAGAGATGTCTGTAGTATGGCTTTGGCTACACAAATGGATATGTCTTAATCAAAATTCATCAGCAAAGGTGCTGGTTCCGTGCCACTTCCAAGTACATGACAAAATATTAATGGCTATTATTTCAATTTCTAACTGTTGAAAAGAAGATGACATATCACACCCAACTTTCGGCTGCAGAGCTGACTTTTAGAACAAAAAAAGCTATATATGTTTTTGATGGTCTATTGTAAAAATTGTTGATAGACATATAACTTGGAAAAGGCAGAAATCAGGTTGAAACAATTGGGGTAGTACATAACTACATATGATATGAATGTAGTAACAAATGAATATCTTAATTTAACATATCAGGCAATCACATGAAAACAAAAGAAAAAGTGTTGCTTTGGCTTAGAGATTTCTGATAAATTCAAAACTTAAAAAGAGATTGGATCCTGATAGCTGTTAGAAATTTAAGTTGTGAGAGAAGAATACGAATGAAAGAAAAGGAAACTTTGAAATTTGAAGCAAGAAATGCTGATCCAAGATGCAGCAGGAGAATCTTTGAATATTTCAGATTTGTCCAAGCTATGGCTTGCACACATGTGGAGCTGCTGGTATCCTATTTCATAGAAAGGTTAGGTCTCATAACCAGAGCTAAAAGGCGACCAGCAACTTTACTAGTGTGCCAACTCACTTGTTCTTTAGGTAAACAACAGGTGGGTTTAGATGCTTCGTTGAAATCACAAGACAATGAATTTACAACAAAAGAAAGAAGATTTGGCATCATAATTAAACAATTCTATTTATATATTCCTTTTGACAAAAGATAATATAGAGTACTTTATTTTGCAACAGATAGTCCTCCATTAATGCTGATCTTCCAAACTTCTTTAATTTGGACTATCAGAATAAAGAGAAGATCCGAAGGGCCATTTCAGTACAATATGGATGAAAAAAACTAAAAATTATCCCAAATTAATAAGTTGTCTCAAACTGGAAATCTTCATTTGACCGCGAACATTTATTAAGAGCCTCCTTTCAGCCTCTAAAAGGGTGTCATAATATACATCTTGCAAGCATGAGCAGCAACGTATGTGGTCATTCTATAACGCTTATTCATTGAAACAAATGAGTGCTGCAATAAGAATATCATAAAGGTTAAGTCCAGCTAATTAAAGAGAAGCCATGTTAACTTTGATTTATATGTCACTAATTCATGTGTTACCATTATAATCGAAGAATATCAGAGAGAGAACTATAAAGGCTAAATCATACCATCCACAAGTCTCGAACAGTGACAGGACTAGAGGGAGAAAGTCCAATTTCCCTCCATCCCACGGATATAAGTGCTCTAGATTGGCTTCTGTTCCATAACACTACCACCACTTTTTTCCCTGATAATGGCCCTGCCCATACCTGTATCGATTTGATGAGCAAATTGTACTCAATTTTTTGTTTTCTTGGTGGGTTTGGTAAGAACACTGCTTTGGAAATGAAATGGAAGAATACATTGTCCAAAAAAAAAAAAAATACCTCTAGGCCTCCTTTGGATCGTATTTTCCTCCCCTGAACTCCTAGTGAGTCCTGATTAACATCTATCACTTCCTTGTTTCCAAGGATACTTAGAGTCTTTTTGCTTGCAGATCGAACATCACATCCAATGAGCAGAGGAGCCTGGCAACAAAAGGTTTAGTATGTAATCACAAGGATTACGTGCAGAAAAAGAAGGCTAGAATTAAGAGACACACCTTCATAAGAGCCCAAATACTAAAATGAGACCGATATTCCTCAATATTCAACCCTCCATTGCCCACTTCTAGCATGTCAGGATCTAGTGTAAATTTGAAATTATGGCTTAAATTAATGAAATAATATTGAACAGATGAATAAGCAAAGTAGCTATGAAATTAGTTACCATTCCACCTGCCGGGTCCAGCATATCTCCCCCAAATGTTGTTTGAATCTGCAATCGATGTTATACTAGAAAAAAACAGGAAAAAATCAAATGAACTGTGAAAACAACTAATTCAATGGTTAATCGAGAACCATAATCGGTTAATCAACTTAAGTGTACATGAATAAAAGAATAAAAAGGACTAAACCTTGCCCAGGTGTCATTAATATCCCCTGTAGTCCTCCAAGTATGGCCATACGAACCAGCCCATTTTGCCGGATCCTCTTGTCCCCTAGAAGAATACAGTTATGTGTTAGGAGCAGTTCTTAAATTTCCGTATAAAGCTGATGTCATAAACTTCATATGCACGTACCATTCACATAAAGAGTAAAGGATTGGCCGACCAGCATTTCTCAATGCACGACTCATCACAGCATATCTTCACAAAGAAAATTATATGTCACATAACCAGATGTTCTTAACTTTGTAAGGACTTTGCCTCAATTAGTTTCTAGATATACTCAAATGTAATAAACTCTAGTGACAAATGAGTCTACCTATTTTGAGGTTTGGAACCGTCATGATAGCAGTTGTCATACTTTAAGTAGTCAACCCCCTGTAAAATAAGCCCCTTATTAGCCAGGATCCTGTATTTAAGCAAATTCTATATATAGTTGCAAACTTAAGGAAACCAACCCATTGAGCAAAAGTTCTTGCATCTTGATATTCATGCCCAAGAGAGCCAGGCATTCTGTCACTGCAGGTTCTCTTACTGTGGAAATCCAACAAAGTTTAAACTTTCAAACGCTTTACCATATATTTTGTTCTATAAGCTGACCAAAATTTTGTACACATAATTAAAATAATCTAAGGGACATTTACCCAGCATCAGCATATATCCCAAGTTTCAAGCCTTTAGAATGAACATAATCTGCAAGGGCCTTAATGCCAGAAGGAAAGGTAGTGGCTTTGGCCCTTAAACTACCCTTCTTGTCTCTTTCCGCTTCAGCCCAACAATCATCTGCTTTTTACACAACCAATCAGGAAAACAGTGAAAACTCATGCAATCACCATTAAAGAATAAAGAAAAACTTGTTTTGGATTCATACCAAGATTTACATACTTGTATCCAAGTCCTACCAAACCAGTTGAAACAATAGCATCTGCTGTCCTTGGAAAAAAAAAAAACTAGTTAAAATCCATATTGAAAAGAATATAAAAGTTACTTTCTTAAAACATGAGCCTTATACTATATCCCTATGTTACTCGGACTTGGGTGTGAATATCGGACTCGGGTATGTGTCCGACACGGGTATATTCAATTTTTTTTTATAGATTTTCACGTATTTGGAGGGTCTTTGGAGGATCATATCCTCAAACCCATATCCGAATACGCGTCGGACATGGATACCTAAAAAATAATGAAGAGTCGGAACGACATAGCTATATCATGAGATGTTTGATTTTTTAGCTCAAATCCTAACATTAAAACTAATTTCTGATTCCAGCAATTTCAAGATTGGACTCTTGGTCTATGTCAAAAGTCAAAACCTGAGGAAATAGTTCAGTTGTCCCTTAAAAGATTTATGTCAGAATTTTTCAATTCATTAGAGCAGAACACAAGGCAGAGGCAAAATTTACTATGTCAACTAACAATTGACAGCAAGGAGTCACAAGATTTTAGGAAACAATAAATAAATAAATAACCCAACAACCAAGGATGGATTTTGAGAAAGAATTTGAAATTCAAAGGCAGTGTATCAAAACTGGGTGTAGACAAAATACACCAAATTTTAAATGCATTGAATAATTAGATGATCCTATTCAAGGAAAGTAAATATAGCCTTCAATTTTAAACATCTGTGCTGCAATATTAAAGGTATATAGTATGAGTCATATGAAGACCAATGGTAAAAGGAAAAGAGAAGGTAATTTATAATCTATAATTTAATTTCAAGAATTCCTTGGTTAGACCTATTAGAACCTAATAAACAAGTGTGTAGGCAATGCTTGTAAGTAACACTAAAAGACTGCAGAAAAGAAAAAGGAAAAAAAAAAAAAAAAAACTGCAGATTGAAAGGTATCTACTGTTAGAATATTCAAAGTCAAAAACAAAGAAAATGGAAGTAATTAGAGTGTGGTTTCCAAAAGGTGTAAACTGCATGGTGGTGGTCTCAATCATCTATTCACTATTTCTGCAACAAAATACCAATCAATCTTTTGAAAAAGAAAGATGCATGATGCAACATCCTTATTTTTTTAATAATAATATTGTTTTTTTTTTTTGTTGATAAAGGGTAAGGGGAGGGGTTGCTTGGGTTTGAACCCAAGACTTCATGCCCCCAAGACTCTTGGCTATTTTCTTTTTTGATTTTAATTCTCCTTGAACAAAGAAATACATACATACATCTACCATTGAATTAAATGCTCAACTGCTAGTCAAATTAGCTATTTTCTTAAACAGTAAAAAGTTTTAAAATTTGGGTATTGAAGTTGAAAAACGTTTGTAAAGTCCTATCAAGTACTTGAATGCAAACTCTACTTTCACTAAATAAAAATGAAAATGACAGAGGAGAAAACAATGATGTCAGTTTGACCATTTTCCTTCCATGAAAGAATAATATTTTATTAAGGGTTTAAACCATTTGATTTCTCTAGCACAAATTAAAATGATAATTGAGTAATTTGAGAAGCTTAATTACCAATACTCTTTATAGTCTTCTCATCTATATCACAATGAAAGTGATTCCAGCTATTCCATCTGCAAGAATAATCTAACTCAATTAATAAATGTAATCTCCTCTCAAAAACACTTTTAAGACAAACCCTGAAGGCAAAAGTAACAGATTTAATACCCCATTGGAGGAGTACGAGCAACCCCATTGGCAAGAAGGAACCGAGTGTAAGCTTGATTACGTCCATGGCTGCTACTGATGTTCATTGAACCAGCCACCTCGTGGATGAGCCATAGGTTAACAAGAGCAACAAAAAGAAAGTTAACTCTGAATCCCATATTATGGAGAGAAAGAAAAACAGAGAGGGAAAAATATTTCGGGAGTTTTGAAAGTAGAGATTCAATTATTATGGAGTGAAAAAATAAGGTCGAGAAATGGCAAATGCAGATGGGAGATCGGAAGAGGACAGTCCTTTTAACAGGCACGAATGAGGTGGCTGACTGGCTTGTCGGTTGGGGCACAACCTTCTTAAATATGATCTTTGCTTTTACAGCTAACTAGATTTTGTGGGACATTTCAAACATTGTTTCTAATCCAAAACCAAAGCAAAAGTGAGGGAATTCAGAATTGTTAAATTAGATCAAGTATGGCAATCCTCCAAGTTACTGTATATAAAACAATTTGCAAAAACACATTATGTAATACTGAGCCTATTCAAAGCTTATCAACTGAATGAGTCAAGATTTTTTGAGTAAGATTTTCATTTCTTAAACCATATCTCTCTTAAAAAGATCAAAGACTATTATAACAAATTTATAAAATATACTTGTATAATGAATCAAGTTTATCAATTGAATGGATCGATTATTTTTATGTATTAATATTTGTTGTCACGTGTGACACACATTGTTTTATAAAATTTTAAATATTTAGTTGTATATTTATAAATAAATAAAATTAATAAAATGTTCATTAATGAATTTGTATTAACATATAAAATTTGTTCTCGTATAAATTATATCAAATTAATATATAGTTTATTATTTTTAATGTTAATATAAAATTAAAAGTACGAAAATAAAGAAATTTAATGTAAGTTTTATTTTTTATTTTTAATTTATCAAATAAATTTATTTATTTTTTAACGTTAATGAAAAATTAAAAATTTATAAATAAAGCAATTTAATGTAAATCCTAACTCTTTTTATTTATTATCAAATAAATTTATTTAACAATTTTTTAATCAAATTAAAATTCTTACATATAAATTGGATAAATATTATTAATAGTAAAAAAATTTACAATGACAATTTAGAAATTTAGTGAACAACAATGATTATTTTCATCAGTTCAAAAGATTTTTCACATTCGCTCTATTATATATATTATAGATATAGATTAACATTTGTTGTCATATGCGTCGCACATGAATATTTTATTTTACATATTTTTTAATATATAATTGTATATTTTACAAATAAACAAAGCTAAAAAAGTTTATATTAATCGAAATTTGCTAAAAAATCAATGTAAAGTTTAAGTCTTTTATATTTTAGAATTTTGAAGGTAAAACAATTCAATATAAACTTTTAATTATTTATTTATTATCAAATAATTATATTCAACAAAATATTTTAATAAAATTAAACTTTTACTCATAAATTGAATAAATATTATTAATAAATTCACAAAAGTATTTTAATGAAATTAAACTTATTACTTATAAATTTGATAAATTTTATGAATAATAAAAATATATATTTACAATGGCTATTTAAAAATACATTGAACAATAATGATCATTTTCGTCAATTCAAAAAAAAATTCACATTTGTCCTTTTATATATATATATATATACTAGGTCTTAATGTCACATACGTTGTAAGTGATTTTACGTGTTAAGTTTTGCAATCTTTGCAAGTGGTTATAAAAAAACTTGTTTTGCATCCGATTGTGAACAAGAAAGACTTTTATTTTACAATAAAAAATAATAAATTTATCAATCTTATTTTTTATGTTATTTTTTAATATTAAAAATATAATAATTGAGTAAAATTTTAAAAAAAGAAAGTCTTTTTTACAGCTAAGAATGTAGACTTGCTTGATGCAATTTCATTGAAGTAAACCCAAGTACTTAAATATAAAATTTTACTAAATTTTAATTAATATTATATTAATATATATTTTCATTATTTATTGTTCAAATATAGATAGATTATTACTTTATAACAAACAAATCTTTACATTATACGTAAAAAAAATTCATTATATAATTAGAATATTCATATAAGTTAATATTTAGCTTCCTAAAAATATTTAAATTTAAAAACTTAAATATAAAAAAACAATACATAATAAGTTAAAGATAAATTAAAAAACTCCAACTTCATAAAAAATTAATTTAAAAAACAATTCCAATAATGTTCCAAAAATGTTTCAGGATAATAAATTAATTGGTAATAATTTAAAAAACAACTTAACAAATAATCAAAAAGGCAAAAACCTTTGTGACGATTTTCTTCTAAATCTATTGAATTTGCAATATGCTGAAATCTACTCAGACCAAAATAAATCTAATAAAAAATAAGAAGCAAGAAATCGTATTAAAAAAAAGAATAACTTACCAAATAACCAAAAACCTTGTTGTGAAGGGAAATTTTTTTAAACTATTAAATTTGCAATATCTCGAAATCTGCCCAAAAAATGAGATACAAAAAAGAAATGTTATAATAGTAAACGAAAAAAAAACCCATTATAAGAAGGAAAAAAAAAAAGAAGAAGAAGCAAGAAGCTGTATTTAAAAACAAAAAACAATGATTAACAAAGTATTATTTAATATTTATAGTTTTGTGAAAATAACAACTAAAACATCTATTTTTTAGTGAAAACTGAGAAGTTTTAGTTTTAATTGGTATACAAGTACAATATTAATTAAGTGAGAATTACTCTAAAATTATAAGTACTCTTTGCTCATTGACCAGTTAGCATAATTTTAATTAGAATGAAAGTGTAATTCAACGGGATATGAGAAGTTTGTATTTATTATAAAAAGAAATTTTTATTTATAATTGATTAAATATTCATTAAAAAAACTTACACAAACACAAATTAAATAAATAAAATTAAAAATAGATAAATAAGAAACAATAATCAAACTTACTAATGCACAGTAACTATACGAAATAAAAATGCTAGTTTCTCATGAAACCTAAGATATATATATATATATATATATATATATAAATTAACCAATAATAAAAATAAAACAAATGAAATTACTATTATCTTATTTCAGTCGAATATTTGGATAAATTTTTTAAAAAGTATAACCCAATCCTATAATATATAATATAATAATAAAATATTATTCTAATGGCTATTAAGTAATTTAATAAACAATAATGAGTATTACCGTCAGTTCAAAAGATTCTTCACATTCATACATATATATATATATATATATATATATATATATATAATGTACTTAAGGTAGAATATTTTTAATGATTTGGTATCTAAAGAAAAAAAAATCACAATTGGATATCTAAACTTTATTTCCATCAAACAAGTTAATTCAATGGACTAACGCTTTACATTAAATGCTAACATGACTTAGTTAATCAATATTAAATCGTCACGTGTCAAGTCAATGCTACGTCAACATTTAAAAAAAATATTTGATTTGACGTGTGACGACTTAATATTAATCAACCATGCCACATCAGCATTTTATATAATGACGTTAGTCTAGTTGAGTAATTTACTAACAGAATACAAATTCAGGTATTTAATTGTGAATTTTTTTTATACATTAAATCACTAAAAGATGTATAATTCGATAATCAATTTACATATTAACCGTATAATGAATCAAGCTCGTATTATTTTCCAAAGCTTATCAATTGAATCAGTCGACTTTTTTTTTTAATGTACATAGTAGAGATTTTTTGGATGGAAATATAAATCTTTATAAACATATTAATCATTTACGGTACGTTTGGTTCGCTGTAATGTAATAGAAGGAGAATGGAATAGAGGAGGGAATGGAATAGAGGGGGAATTGAATAGAGTAGTAATAGGTATTACATAGTTTGGTTGGTTAAAATGATGTTTAAGGAATAGGTAAAGAATAGAGAAAAAAAGATTATTTTACTTTTAATATAAATAATAATATTTTATTTATAAAAATTAAACTTATTTCTTAATCTCTTATAACTTGTTGTAAAAAAATATTTAAATATAGTATATTTAATAATAAATTATATTTATTAAAATAATAATAATAATAATTATAAAAATATATATTAATATTTAAAAATATTATTGATATTATATATTTAATATTTATACATAACTAGAATGATTCCCGCGCGATGCCGCGAAAATCAAATGTTAAATATACAATGACAACATTCTTAAAAACGAAAATTAACAATTAAACAAAAAAAAATATTTATAAAATAGCAAAAGAGAACTGTGTCATAACAATTTATAAAAGCACCTTAAAAGATAAATCTAAATGAAACAAATTTTTTCCTAAATCGAATCACAATGACAAATTATGTAAAATATAAAATGAATTGAGACACAACACACACACAATATAAGAAAAATAATTAAAAACACAACACGAAAAATAATATAAACTCGATAAGAATATACGAACATGTAAAAATATACATAAAATAAATTATTAATGTGTAAAAATTTATATAAATTTATAGTACTTTATATAAATTATTAATGTGTAAAAATTTAAATAAATTTATAATACTTTGAAAAAAAAAAAACACGAACACGGTAGAGACATACAAATTTTTTTCTAAATTGAATCATAATGACAAACTATGTAAAATATTAGATGAATTGAAACATGACACAAACATAACATAGGAAAAATAATTAAAACACAACACGAAAAAATAACATGAACACGAACATAAAGATGAAAAAATAATTAAAACACAACACGAAAAATAATATGAACACGATACGAATATACAAACGTGTAAAAATATAAATAAAACGAATTATTAACGTATAAAAATGTATATAAATTTATAATACTTTGAAAAACAAAAAAATAAAACGGACACGAACACGTCACGAACACAACATAGGAAAAATAATTAAAGCACAACACGTAAAATAACACAATCACAATACGGATACACGAACGTTTAAAAATGTACATAAAATGAATTATTAACATTTAAAATTTATATAAATTTATAATATTTTAAGCACAAAAAAATAACACGAACACATACATTTATAATATTTTGAAAACAAAAAAAAAATAAAACGGATACGAACACGTCACGAACACAACATAAAAAAATAATTAAAACACAACAAAAAAAACACAAACACAAACACGATACGGATACACGAACGTTTAAAAATATACATAAAACGAATTATTAACGTGTAAAAATTTATATAATTTTATAATATTTTAAACACATAAAAATAACACGAACAAACAAATTTATAATATTTTGAAAAACAAAAAAATAAAACGGATATGAACACGTCACAAACACAATATAAGAAAAATAATTAAAACACAATACGAAAGATAACACAAACACGATACGAATGTACGAACGTTTAAAATATATATAAAACGAATTATCCATGTGTAAAAATTTATATAAATTTATAATACTTTAAACACAAAAAATAACACGAATACGCAATTTTTTTTCTCTTTTTTTTTCCTACCATTTTTTTCTCTACACTAAAACAAAATGGGATCCACAAAAAAAAAAAAACAAGGGGGTGACGTGCCCACCCTCTCCTTGCTGAAAAAAATGCAAAATTTATCTATAGGATATTATTTTTAAAATATTATATAAAAAGTAAATTTAAAAAAAAATAGATTTTATTTAAAAATAATTTAAAATATAATTGAAATATTATTAAAATTAATATTTAAAAAATATTTTTATATGTATTTTTATTATTTTTTCAGATTATGTAAATAGTACCCAAAAAAAAAACTTTTTCATTTTTCCTCTCATCTCTCCCTCTCTAATTTCTCTCTCTCTCTCTCTCTATAACCCCAGTCTCTCTCTTCAAACCTTCAACCGGTAGTTTCATAAAACCCAAATTTCGGCCAACCATCGCCGCTTGCCGTCGCCCGCACCACCGTCAGCCGCCGTCCACCGCCGGCGACGAACCCAGAAATAAGCCAAAATTCATCGAAATCTTCCTCTTAATCTCCTCTTTCTTATTTTCTAAAAATATCTGAAAAAGCCTAGATCTACAAAGTTGTCCCTCGACTTCCTCCCTATTTTTCGCCGTCCTCCGCCGCCCCAAATGCCTCCATTTGCTGATATGTTCATCCTCTTGTTGTTATCTTCCTCCTCCCAAAATTTGGAGTCCCAAATCGCTCCATAAGTAGCCTAACCCGAAGAGAGAGAAAGTTTCTCACTCCATTTTTTTGTGTTTTCTACATTTTTGTGTTAGTTCCACTTTTTGGGATGTATTGAAATAATTTTTTATTTAATTTTTTTTCTTGCCATGGCTTGTTTGTGCATTGGCAAAATTGTCAAAAAAAATTTTGGGCTATTCGGTACTGGCTGTAATAGCCATTTTTTGGGGAGCCAAGAATGACTATTCAGTGAATGACTGTAATAGCTCATTCTACCGAATTACTGTTCATGATTATTCATGTGAACCAAACTGTGGAATAAAAGAGAATGATGAAATAGCATCCTATTCGGTGGGCTATTACAGCCAACCAAACATGGTGTTAGTGAATCAAGTCGTTAACTCAAATTTTAACTTATAAATTAAAAGGACGTTTGTAATGGGGTATTCATTAATTTATTTGATTATAATGCTAAAGTCATATGTTCAAATATCCGCGTAGAACAAATATATATATATATATATATATATATATATATATATTATACTACTTCTTCATGTATTAAAAAAAAAAAAGATATGCTAGAGTAACTCTCTTATCAAGAAAGAAATTCTCCTGCTAGAATTATAAAATGTTGTAACTAAATTTTTATTATTTCATTTAATTTCTTTTGTATAAAAAAATTGCAGTCTAAAAATAATAATAATAAAAAATTATAAATATTGAGATTCAAAATTCAATTAGATGTTACTTTTTAAAAATAATTAT
This sequence comes from Fremontodendron californicum, assembly GCA_030761205.1. Lineage (NCBI taxonomy): Eukaryota > Viridiplantae > Streptophyta > Magnoliopsida > Malvales > Malvaceae > Fremontodendron > Fremontodendron californicum. The sequence goes on from JAULJL010000027.1 coordinate 1,641,664, forward strand.
ATAAACCAATCAGATTAAATTTCGAATTCCTATTTTAATGTTTTTTTATTTAATTAAAAATAAATACTGCCGACAAGTGACAAACAGAATCATATATATTTAGGGTCTATTTGGATGGGCGGTGAGATTAGTTCCGATGAGATTAAAAATAGTGGTGGCGGTGAGATTAGTTACTGTAGCAGTGAGATTAAAATCAATGGTGGGATATGTGTTTGGATTCAAACGCAGCGGTGGAGGTGAGGTGAATTATAGTGAGAAAGTAAAATGACAATTAAGAGTATTAGATTAAAATATGTATATATATATAATAAATAATTAAAAACATATTTATATTAAATAATAAAATGTATGTTAATATTATATTTATGTTAAATAATTATTAAAAATATATTTATATTAAAAAAATAAATTAAAAAGTTAAAAATAAATAATTTATAAACTAAAAATTTAAAAATAAATATTTTGATTTTTTTGAATAAAATGAAAAAAAAAATAGTGGAGAGGATAAAAGAGAAATTATCCCCTCCATTGGGGTCCAGTGACCTCCAGTCAAATATTGTAGCTCAGTTCAGTGAAACACATCCACCGGAGGTGATCCAAAGACACCTCCAATGAAGGTCAATGAAGGGGAAAACTCCCTCACAAAAAATAAAAGATTGGTGCGGTGAAATTCAAAGTGACCCTTAATTTGGTTAATGACCGACCGATTCTAATAGATTTTTAAGCTAGCTATTAAGTAAAACCCAATCGATAATGCCTCTAGTTTAAAATTATTGCTCACCTAAATGTTTCCAAAGGCATGCATGTTTCACATGATTCTTAAGGACAAAAGTGTTGGTTAAACATTTGAGTCACATTAATTATTATAAAATATTTATCTAAATCAAGTCTACACAGTTAATTAATTCAATTATATATTCATCTTCACTTTTACTAATTCTATATGTATGATCGTTGTAGCTTAAAAAAATATAGAGAATCTATATGAGAAAGAAAATGTAAACCTTATGGACAATAGTGTATGCATGTTTTTCTTGCTTCTATGTATAATGAGACAAATAAAAGGGGAAATAAAGAAGAATCAGTGGGAAAACCTAGGAAAGGAAATTAAGTATGGCAATAAGAAACACTAGATACTGTGGTCTTCCATGAGAACAAGAAGAAAAATTCATCTTCCCGCAGTTGACCTTGAATTTTTTAAAGTATTTTTTTTTTGGGTGTCAAAAGAAAAAGGTCAATTTTAGTTTAGTTGAGACTTTAAGTTCCGTTTGATTTGTGCTTTTATCTTTTATTTACTTATTGTTTTTAATTTATTTTTATTTTCATTAAAAAATAAAATAAAATAAAAATATCAATTAAACGGAGCCTAAATATGTATCGTAATTAAGATCTCAATTGAATTAGCAATTTTTATAAATTTTATTCATCTTCAGTTTTCCTCAAATGGTTAGCCTTTTTTTTTTTTCCTTGGCCAGTAAAATGGTATGCCTTTGGAGACCAAAGAAGTCGATTGTTCATATTAGTCGATTGTTCATATTTTGTCTCTGAGTAAATGTTTTTTTTTTTTGGATAAGCAAAGATTTATTTATCCAAAAGCAGCATGCACTGCTACATCAATACAACCAGCATAGCTGGCAAACAAATGTACTATTTTACAATGTTTTCTTTACCTAGCTAAGAACCAATTATGCTATCAGTGAGCTTTTTAACCCCCATGCAACATGCAAATCTCTATTAACAGTATCATCATTTATGGTTTGCATCCCCCCTAGTCTATAGCTAACATCCTCCTTGATTTTCTCAAGCATTTGCATACATTGCTGAGATTGTTTACCAAACATGCGGTTATTCCTCTCCCTCCATACATGATATATGAGAGCATTCCAAGCAATTCGAAGCACTGTAGCAATAAGAGATTTACCCTTTAGCTTCCTCTTTGCCCATTGAACTTCAAAGTCCCAGCTTCTGATGACTCTATGAAGCTTACATAGGTGCAGAATCTCCCTCCATACTGCCTTAGAATACTAACACTCAAAGAATAAATGGTCTCGAGTCTCCATTTGTTGACTGCACATATCACAAGTTCCATTTATTTCCATTCCCCATTCCATCAATCGATCTTTTGTAGGGAGCTTGTTCTGAATTGCCATCCATGATATTTGGGAATGCCTTGGAATATGGTAGGTATACCATACCAATTTATCCCAATCCACCTTTGGCTGCTTTGGCCTGATTTGCTGCCACACTTTAGCCACTGAAAACCTGTCCCCAGGAAATTTCCAAACTAATCTTCCATTATTCTGACAGGTAAATTGAGCTGCTAATGGTCTCAATTGTAGGAGTTTCTTCCAAATCCAGCTAATTCCCTGGGTGATTGGGAACTGCCAGAATGAGGTGCCTTTTAGAACATAGTTGTGGATCCAAGCAATCCACCATGAACCTGCCTTAAAAAGCAATGTCCATATTATCTGCATTATGCTTGCCCTGTTCCAAGAACCTAGATCTTTCAGGCCAAGTCCCCCCTCTGATCTTGGACAACAAATTTGCTGCCAGCTCACCCTTGCTCCTCTGGCTTCTGCATCTTTCCCTAACCAATAGAATCGAGAACAGAGTTGATTAATTCTGGAGAGCACTGCCTTAGGTAGAATAAAGATTCTACACCAATAGTTTTGTATATTGAACAAAACTGATTGAATAAGCTGAAATCTTCCAGCATAGGACAGAATCTTTGATGTCCAGTGAGTGATCCTAGCAGTAATCTTTGAGATAAGTGGGACACAGTCTTTTTCTGTCAGCTTCTTTGTTACTAAAGGAACCCCCAAATACCTCATTGGCAGCTCTCCTAGCTTGAAGCCTGTCACCCCCTGGATTTCCTGAAGCTGAGCTCTACTGATTCCAGAAGAATAAAGTTCACTTTTGGCACAGTTGAGCTGCAAATCAGAAAGTTTATAAAAACTTTCCAGGATATCCTGCACTCCTTGGATGGATTTCAGGTGCCCTTTAGTGAAAATCATCAAGTCATCAGCAAAACATAGGTGAGTGAGCCCAATCCTTTTGCACTTAGGATGGAAATCAAAGACTTTATGCTGTGCAGCTGCATCCAAAAGCTTAGAAAGGGCATTCATAGCAAGCACAAACAGATAGGGGGAGATAGGATCTCCTTGCTTTATACCCCTTTCTCCCTTAAAGTAGCCCACCAAGCCTCCATTAATTGATAGAGAGAATCTAGGACCAGTGATGCAACTCTTGATCCATGTTATAAATTCTGTTGGAAAATTCAAAGCTGCAAGAACCAGCAACATGAAGTCCCAGTCAAGTGTATCAAAAGCCTTTTGAAGGTCAACCTTTATAGCACTTCTAGGTGACAGAGTTTTCCTGGCATAGCCTCTTACTAACTCCTGTGCCATTAGGACATTATCTGAGATATTCCTTCCTTCCACAAAGGCACTTTGACTTTTGCTGATGATTGTTGGCAGGAATTTTTTGAGTCTTCTTGCCATCACAGATGTAATACTTTTGTAGACTACTGAACAACAGGAAATAGGCCTGTAGTCTTTAATACAAGAAGGATTTTGCTTTTTTGGCACTAGAGCTATAATTGTGGAATTAAAGCCTGCCAGCAAATCTCCTGTCTGGAAGAAATGAAGAATGGCATCAATGTACTCTTCCCCTACTACTATCCAAGCTTCCTTAAAGAAGTGAGATGTGAAACCATCTGGCCCTGGAGCCTTGTCCCCCTTGATGGCAAAAATGGACTCCTTGACTTCCTCCCTGGATATTGGCTTTGAGAGTTCAAACTTTTCTGCATCCGAGAAGGAGAACTGCAAAAGTTCTCGTAGAAACTCCCTTGTACATCCCTCAACATTATAGTCCTTAGTGCCAATAATTTTCTGGAAATGAGAGACCGCTGCCTGAGATATCTGTGAAAAGGTTTCAAGCCTATTTCCACTATCATCATACAGGACTCTCATTGTGCCCCTATTCTGCCTAGCTGCAACCATCTTGTGAAAGAATCCAGTATTCTGATCTCCTTCTTGAAGCCATTGAACCCGTGACTTCTGCCTGAAGTGACTCTCTTCAGCTTTCCTCAGTTCATTATACTCTTGAGCTAACATCCTTTCCTTTTCTACCAATTCATCAGAAGGATGGCTGAGTAGATCTACTTGGACATCCTCTAACTCCTTCCTCTTAGTTGTAACCTTCTCAGATATGCTACCATAATAAGCATGATTAAAATTCTTCAATACTGACTTTAATCTCTTCATTTTGGTATGCAACCTGACCATGGGATTACCACCAGTAGGTACCTTCCAAGAGTTCTCAACAATGTGCAAAAACTCTGGATGTCTGGTCCAATAGTTAAAAAACTTGAAAGGTTTAGGTGGAGAGGCACTCACCATATCAAGCTTTATGAATGCTGGGCTGTGATCAGAAATTTCTGGAGCAAGGAATTCTACATGAGACTCTGGAAATGCTGTGAGCCATTCTGCATTAATAAGCACTCTATCTAACTTCCTTGCCAGGAAACCTTCAATTTGCTTGTTAGACCATGTGAATCTAGGCCCTATGAATGTGTGATCAAAACAGATAGAACTTGTAAGCAATCAGTAAAATCCCTTATATCAGTGCTAGGTGCTTGAGATCCAACATAACTTGAGCTTTCAGAGGGGTCAATGATAGTGTTGAAGTCTCCAGCTAGCATCCATGGAAGGTTAGACATTGTGCTATTTAGATAAACTAAATGGCTCCATAACCTTCTCCTTTCAATGCCCTCATTAGAAGCATAAATGGCAGAGAATAAGAACTTCTTGCCTGTGTAAGATATGCTACATGTAAGGCTTTGGTCCATTGAAGCAACCAGACTCAGCTGCACATGACTTTGGTAAAGAAACCAGATTCTTCCATTATTGGCCTCAGAATAGTTATGGAACATGCTCCATCCAGGAAAACTTTTATCTAAAATCTGTTGCATATTCTGAAGCTTGACATGAGTCTCAATCAGACAGACAATGTCAGCTCTTAGCTTTCTTATTCTACTAACTACATCTTTTTGTTTAAGGGAATGATTGAATCCCCTTACATTCCATATGAATAGATTCATAAGGATTGGTTAGGCAAGGAACTTCCTGAGGTAGTGGGATTTACCTTTGCACTGGTCCTTTTTCCTTTGTCAATAGGCCCTCTCCTCTTTGTCTTCAGATTCTTCATAAGATCTGCTACTCCAGCAGAAGCTGCTCTTGGTTTCCTAGGAGAGTGCTCTGTCCTGTTTTCGTCTTCAGTAACTGCCCTTGTATCATTCCTGATCTCAGGCTCAATTTCTTCCCTATCCTCTTCCTCAACTACTTCTTCCAAAATGGCATATCGATTGACTGAGTAAATGTTGCACTTGCCTATACCTTTGGATTTTTGATGTACTACTCTACTATGTATGTCAGCAATAGAGATATTTATGGATCGAATTGAACCGAATTTAAAAAATTTATTTTTTTTTATTTAAATCCGATTTAAATTGGACCGAGCTGAATTCAAAAACTTGTTTCATTATTTAAAAAAATATTATATTAATATTTTTATATTTTTTATAATTAAATTTAAATAATAATTTAAATCGAATCGATTCAAATTATAATTTTTTTTTTATTTAAATTCGAGCTATACCACCTGCCAAACCCGTCAGCAACAAGAAGTTTAGAAATTAAAAATGGCAGCGTGCTTTGATTTCTTTTGCAATAAACAATGAAATCTAAAAAGCTACCCAAATCCCAGGAAATATCCCCCATCATTTCTTAGAAATTAAATTGTGTCAAAGGGTTTGACAAGCATGTCATACTGGCTTTACCATCTACATTACGCATTTTTTCGACCCTCAAAGTCAACCGTAGATAGGGATGACAATGGAGCGAGGCGAGGGCGAATTTTGCAGTATCCGCTCTCATTCCGTTATAGCATTGCTCTGCCTTGTCCTGTCGTGGATGTTGAAATTTCAATACCATTATCACCTCCATAGATGTCGGTTACATCCATAACCGTCCCACCTTGCTCCGTCCCATTTGATATTTATTAATTATTTTTATTTTTTTTCAAATAATAAAGCATTGTAAAAAAATTTAAATATAAATTAAATATAAACATGTTTCTAATATAGGAAGAGAAAAAAAATAAAAGTTTAGGTTTAGTTTTTTAAAAAGAAAAATAAAAATAAAAATAAAAATAAAAGTTTAATGATATTATTTTATTATTCTTTTAAAAGTTAAATATTCAAGGGTAAAATTGTAATTTCAGTATTCGGAGCGGGGCGGTGTGGAGCAGGCAATTATCACAACTGCTCCATCCCCTCCTTACAAACAAAAAAAATCCCACCGTCCCGCTTCGCCTCCATTGTTAAAAAAAAAAAACCTCTCCATTCGGATCGGATCGGTTCGAAATCTATATGTCGGATCGGGTTTTGTCATCCCTAACCCTAGATCTTCTCCCATTAGCATTAAAAAAATTTGTCAACTTTGATAGATCAATATAAATCAATTTAAAATTTAGAAACTATAATATCTTTTTTTTTTTAGATAATTCTGTAATTTTTCTCATCATGCTTCATAGGGGGGGGGAAAGAAAATTGAGAAAGGGAAGAAGAGGGAAAAAAAATGCTACTCTATTCATTAATTTGGTATTGGAGAAGGAAAATAGAAGGGGAAAAATTCAGGGTAAAAATGATAAATAAAATAACCCAATTCCATTGCTAGAAATCATTTTTTTAGTGCCTTGTCTTATTTCAAATTATTTTTCATTTCATTTCATTATTATTCGATTTATAAGAATGAAATTATACGATATTTTTAGTTCGTTTTTAATGCACTGATAATAAAAATTTTCATTTCTTTCAAATTTTTCATCCATCCATCCATCCATTTCTTTTTTTTTTTTTCTTTTCCAAAAACAATGTTTCATTTGTTATTATGAAATAGAGAGTTTTTTACGTGCCAAACATAGAATGGTTAATTATGTCATAATAAAGTGTTACATCCATTGTTTAATCTATGTACAAAAAGAAAATTTACTAGAACTTAATTTCAGATTAATTTCACTATTTTTTTTTTATATATATATATTGGTTAAGCTAAGCATACATCTTCCAAGCAACCAATTTTAATTAAGACCCATGCTTACGTCTATCCGCAGTGGACTTCACATGGGAAAGTTTTTATGCATATCAGTTTTAGGTAGCTTTGCATGATTGTCAAATAGAATAAGCTTTGATTTTGCTTCTTTTTATTTATCTTTTACATATTTTATAAAAAAAATTATCTGAGTTAACAAGATGACACATGTTTTAGAGTATATTAAAAAAAATTTAAAAATTAATTAAAGAAGTAAGACTAAAACATTTGATAGATTTTTAATCCGTTTATCGAATTAAAATATTTCATTGTGAGTATATTAAATATGAATTCTATTATATATATATTCCCGCCCAAAAACAACACTTCGAAAGAAATTCATGAAAACTTCACTAGAGTGTGGTGATATATAGATTGATGCAACCTCCTGGAAATTTTCAAACATGAAAATAAATCCTCCCCCCCCCCCCCCCCATTACTCTTTACAAAATTAAATTTAATTAAATTTCTGGGTATCAACCCAGATTCATCATTGAAATTTCGGTGTACTATCCGCACAGGTTCTCTTCTTCCAACATCTAGATAGAGAAGACCCAGCCAGGATTACTCAAATGAGGAAGAAATAATAATAATAATAATAATAATAATAATAATAATAATTAGCAATCTTGTTGAATCTTGAACTTATTGCAAAAGAATATTCATTCTGTCCCTAATGTATGTCACAACATTTTTTGAAGAATTGTATCTATTTGTTCACTTATTGTCAATGATGGGAGATCAAAAAAAAAAAAAAAGAAAGAAGAATTTTACAACTTATTTGGAGATCTCCGCACCAAGTGTTTAGGAAGTAAACTTTTTGGTTTCCTCCTACACGAAAAAATGATTGAATTTGAAGAAAAACATAAAAGAAAAAAAATTAAAATATTGGGGTTAAACGTTAAAGGCAGAAACTCAATGCCTTAACAAATAAAGAATATCTTCATTCATAATTTCTTATTGACGACCCTGCACAATATATGTACTTTTCTTGCTTGAATTCTCAGCTTCTAACTCCACCAAGTTCTTAATGACAGCATCAGTTGCATTATTCAAGAAATCCGACCAGTCCCTACATACCCAAAAATGAAAAAATAAAATTAGAAATTCCATTCAAAGATTATATACCAATTCTAGTTCTAGTAAAAAAAAAAAAAAAAGAACATTAAAAAGGTATTTCATACCCTGTTAAAGTGTCAAATGTAAGTCCAACGGTGTACTTTGACTCCTCAAGAGCCGAGCTAAACCTCTGCAATTGCTTGGCTGAACGTGTTCCGTAATCCATAACCTGAAGCTGAGATGGTTTCACATCACAGAATATTGGTACAACCCTCTTCTTACTCTCCATTAGGAGAGCAAGCTCGTGGAGGCAGAAGTAGGAATCGCAATAATTGGGCGAGAAGATTGCTACACCAAGTTTACAGTTCCGGATAGCCGGATTGATTTTTTCGAATAGCCTGTCACCAGGCTTCATGTTTCTGCTATCAAGGAAAGGCCTTAGCCCCAACCTGAATAAATGGTCATGAAGCAACCCTGCAATGGTTCTCTTCGTATCAATTCCTCGATGGTTAATAAAGATATCGCAAGGGGGTTGTGTAGTAGTTGCCTGGATTGAGGTTCGGGGTTGAAGGATTTTACGGCACAAGTTCTTGGCAGATGAAGAACAACGCTGCTGCTGCATGACTCCTTTGGAGAAGCTAATTAAAGCAAAGAGGAAAAATATTTATTTTCAAAGGTAAATAGTTGATTCAAGTGTATATAATTGGGTTTTGGCTTTTATTGCTTTTTTGTTTTGAAGTTGTTTGGAGAGAGCTTGAGCGGGGCAAAGACGCTGAGAGATCATTGTATTTATAGGTTTAAAAGATCTGATAAAATTTGTTTAATGGGTGAAAATAAATTTTGATTTTCAAGCCAAGAATTTTACTATTCTACGGTTTTTGTTTGACAGCTTACAAAATTAAAAGAAAAAGAGAAAACAAAAGCCTTGATCGATTGACCCCTCAACTCATGCTTTAATGCCGATATTGCATAATCCTTCAAACACGTTTAATATTTTTATGTATATATTTTATTTAGTTTTCGATCCATTTGACTTAGTCTCTCATAGGAATATTGCATGTTCTTATAATATTAAAAAATATATAATTAATTAGACCGAAAGGAAAACTTGAAATACTCCCCTTTTCCTTTTCCTTTTTTTTTTTTTTTTTTCTTTTACTTCTTTTTAATGAATCCAATTTTCTATAACCAAAAAGGTGATCAAATAATGATGATAATGATATAGCCTTGTCTAATACACAAGAAAATGTGTTGTGACCTTTAATTATTTTCTATTTAGTAGAATTATGAAATAAAAAATTAATTAATTAAGCTCCACACTTAAGCACATCTAAACTTCCATTTCTCGCCAATCAATATATGCAATCAAGGGATCTAATAAATCCAGAGAATCAAGAAAATCGAGGGATATCATACTATCGAAGAATCATAATTGATCGAAGAATATATTTAACTATATTCACTCTTTTGATTATATTAATTTTATTGTCTAATTGACTTACCAAATATATTCACTCCTTTGATTATATTAATTTTGCAATGGAATTGGAACTCCAAGTCGTGGGGCACATACCATATAAATGAAGAATAATATGAAGTATTTTTTCATGAAGCATGCAAAATTTCCATTTACGTTTCTGCAAATGCAAAAAGTTAGTTCACTTGTTATATTAAAATCCCATTTTCGGGAAAATTAATTATTATGACATTATTCTATCTATATATCAGCACTTATGTTACACATGGTTCAATCCATAATTAGCAGCTAAATAAGTCATTAATGTGTAAGACTTATAATTAAGCCAACCAAAATCAATTTGATTTATAACAATAAAAAAAACATGTAATTTCTTCAAGAAAATCAAGGGATATCATACTATCAAAGAATCAGAGTTGATCAAGAAATATATTTAACTATATTCACTGCTCTGATTACATTAATTTTATTGTATAATTGACTTACCAAGTATATTCTAATCTTGAATGTTATAATAGTTAATTGCTTTCCTATTTTCACAAACTCTGGTTTGTTTATATAAGTTTCCTATTCTTAATTTGCATTATTTTCTAACTTTTTAAGAATTTCATTTTTTTTATCATTTAAAAAAAAACTGAAATTCTTGAAAAATAAGAAAATTGCTCAACAAAGATTTAGGAGCCTATTAAAAAACCTAGTAAAAACTAAGAAACACGGCCACAATCAAATGTGGGATAGCCTTTGAGGTGATATATTCTCTTCACCATTTTTACAATTGAATAATTTTTAGAATATTAAAACTTTTAGGCTACATTTTGATCAGTTCGGACTATGAAAAGAAATGCTGGGGTTTCTTTTGCATTTATATATAAGTTTTGTTAACCAGTGTTGGTACGTAGGACACTTTTTAAAATTAATTAATATACTATTTATAATAATAATATTATATTAAATATAAAAATTTTAACTTTATTTTTTATTTTTAATAAATTAGATGAAGATATTATTATTTATAATAACCTTAACGAGTACATATGTTAAGACACCCTTAGCAATTTTTTTTATATATAATTGCATTTTCGTTAAAAATAAAAGCAAGAAGAGGTGATGTATCTAGCTACTAGCTGGCCACCATTGCCATTTTGCAATGAAATTGGAACTGGAAGTCGTGGGGCACATACCCTACAAATGAAGAATAATATGAACTTTTTCTCATGAAGCATGCAAATTTTCCATTTACGTGCGTCTGCAAATGCGAAAAGTTAGTTCACTTGTTATATTCAAATCCCATTTTCGAGAAAATTAATTATGTCATTAATCTATCTATCAGCACTTATGTTACACATGTTTCAATCCATAATTAGCAGCTAATTAAGCCATTAATGTCTAACAGTACTCTTATAATTAAGCCAACCAAAATCAATTTGATTTATAACGAATAAAAAAACATGTAATTACTTCAAGTGGAAAAATGTAATTAATGTAATAACAAATAATATAATTTTCATTATTATTATTATTGTATAAAGGAGGCCGCAGTCTAGGGATAAGGCAAGGATTGCAGATGGTCAGATTCGAATTTCATATCCGTTGGATATTATCTATTAAGAGTGACTGTATAAACCAATTGATCTACGCTCCGGATTCTAATTTTATTAACGGGTTAACAAGTTAATACATATTTTTATAAAATATATTAATTAAAAATAATTAAAAGGTTCGCTTAACCGGTGCTTATAGGTATTAGTTAAGAATTATTTAATTATCAATTTATGAGAGTTTTTTTTTGCATTTAATACATTACTTTTACTGAATTAAAAAATAAATAAATTATTAATTACACTTTTTTTAAAAATATTTATATATATATATATATATATCATCTTAACTTAACATTTCTCATAATTAAAAAATGTAACAAAATGAACTTACCAACTATGTAGAAAATGAACTCATCTTAATTTAAGAAACAAAAATATTGAGAGTTAGCCAGTGAATCCAAAGAAATTGTTTATACAAGTTGCTAGTATAGTATGAATTCTTGACTCAATACTTAATGAAAAACGTGGTTCTTGAACATAAGGCCAAGAAGGTGGGGTTTCATAGCAGTGTCGAAAATGGTACAAAGTTTGTAATTGGTCGACTCATACTTTAATTAAGGCTGCAAATGTGAAGCAACTTTTCTTCGTTATTACACAAAACTTGATTTCCAAGATTTGGAAATTTATAACATAGTGGACTCGACAACTCAAACGCCGAAATTTCTTCATTGCTCAGAAAATTAATAATTAAAGCTTCTTATGTTTTTGCTATAGTGTACCGGCCGACAAAAGTTGTAAGCATGTCTTTAATTTGTAATTAGGTCAGAAGTGTTGATTTTTTTTATATATATAAAAGTTATAGTTATTATAAAGTATTATATTCTTATGGGGAATTATTGAATTAAATCAAATAAACAATTGATCAATAAATTAACATATAATTGAATAAATTCAACATAAAATTGAGCTAAACTCACGCACAATGAAACTTAAATATGAGACTTTAAAATTCTAATTTTTTTTTTGCCACTAAATAAATGCCTCTTTAGTAGGTCAAAAGTGTTGAATTGAAGGTATATTATATATATGACTATTTTGTAGACTATATTTTATTATTATTATTATTTTTGGATAATTAAATTTTCATTAATAAATTCAAATTAACAAAGTAATCAAAGTTTAGCCCTTAAATTGGGATGGGTACTCTTCGGTCTCATATAAGGTAAATGTAAATTGCCTCCAAAAGGGATAATTTTCCGAATTCAAAATTTAAATATTGAAGATTTCAAATATGAAGATTCAATTTGGAGATTTCGAATTCATTCAATCATGAAAACGTGAAAAGTAAAATTTTGGAGTAATTATTGAAGATATTCTTTTATATAAAATTGCAAATACAAAAAATATTACAATCATAATTAACTATTACATTCATATAAGATATTAGCAAAAAAAAAATATAAGATATATATCATTAAACAAACAAATCAACAAACAAATCAATACATAACTGAATAAATTCAACATAAAATTAGACTAAACTCACACACAGTGAAATTTGAACATGAAATCTCAAAAAAAAATTATAATTAATGAAAAATGGAGTTTACATTCTATTTTTATTGTTTTTTGTTTGTTTGTTCTTTCATTGTTTTTAAAATTAAATTTAGTATTACGATTTTGTGTTGCAAAATTGTACTTTGAATTACCATCACAATTCATAATGTCAAACGAATGCAAGACTTTAAATCAAAATTTGAGGTTTGATTAATGAATAATATATTTCACTATTATTATTTTTTTTCAAATCATAGTTTTTGGATTAAAATTTTTGTCATCTAATTGTAATTACCAATGGGTCTAAGTTGATACATGATTTTATTTTGGGTGGATTGAAGATAAAGAACACAAAAAAAAAAATTGAAGATATAAAGAACCCGATACTAAATTCAGTTGGTTCATGCAGTCACTTTTACCAAGTCTGAAGTTCGAATATCAGAATATGCAATTTTACAAATAACTTCGGATCATCGAATTTCAGTTGATTTTGTTTAATGAGAATTGCATATAGGATCAATTTTATTTGATTTAAGAAACTGTAAAATAATTGGTTTGATTCAGTCCTCCTTATAATTGACAGAAACTTTGAGCAAATCTGCAGCTGAATAGTAGTGCTTTGGCCTAACTTTTTCTGGTCATATGAACGCGAAAATGTGGAAATCAAATTAAACTCGGTTTCCTAACAACTTGTTTGAATTCTTCCTTGACTGGTCTCTGCCCCCTGAGAATTCCTCCACTGCAAAAGTATAAGAAAGAAATAAGAATTGTCTTTAGATGAGATGTTCCAAAAGACGGGTTTTCACTTTTCACGACTATAAACTTATTAATTATAAGCTTTTAATCATTCAGATTTGAGTCTGATCAACACGAGATTTGCCTGAAACTCCCAACCCCAAACCAAACCCCCCAAAATTTTCAGACTGAGTAAACCATTGCTTATTCTATATTATTTTGACTATTATATATCTTTTCCCCTGTTTGGCCCTAATGCACTTTCCCCCTTTTCTTGATGCAATGAAATGGGCCTGACAAAAAGGAATATTTTTGACCCCTTAACCCCTAAATGGAAGCCTTTAAATTCTCAAACTTTTGTATCATTTGGAGGCATGATTTTTGCCTATGATCTCAAATTGAAACAACTAAAATTTCATTAGGGGATGTGTAATGTGCAAAATTTTAACTTTTTTTTTTTTCAGTTGTTGGAGATTAAATTTTGATTATTAAAATTAAAAATTTAACACTATACCAACAATTCATACGATTAACTACTAGTTTATATTTATATTTAATTTCATCAAACAATTGTTGTTTAAATTCTTAAAAGAGAGTAGACGAATCCACACGTGGTTTGTTAATAGAGTACAAAGATCATGCAATATGGACAAATTTCACTTTTAACACCATCAATTCTGCAAGGAAGGTTCTATTTCAATTTATTTTTTTTGTTTGCCTTCGTAAACAATGACAGATTTGTAACTTCTAAGTTATTACAGTCATTTAATTTATAGTAGAATTTACAAATGGCAATTCAGGTTTGATCCTAAGGCTAGGATATATATATATATATATATATATTATGTCACCCACTTTGTCTTGTCTTGTCTTGGTAGGTCAAATAAAGAGATAAGAAGGAAGGAATTCTAATCTGTGAAAGTCAAGTGCCTAAAATTGACCTTTAGTTGGAAGCTACAATGACAGTAAACTTTCCTCAATTATAACTTGCAAAAGCACATGCCATTTGGTATGCTTGTGAAATTGTGAAGAAACATACTCAATGTTACAAAAATCAATTCCTAGAATCTAACTAGCTACCACAAATTGAGATTATAAGCTGCCCTTAAATATGGGTTAAAAATAGAGAAGAGAAATAGATATATGCAAAAAAAAAAATAATAATAATTCACCCATTTGAGGCATGTTGAAATTGTTGGAAGATGAGATGTTGTGTTGAAAGAATAAAGCATCTGAGTACAATTTGCAATATTGAAGAGGGAAATTTTTGGCCTATTTTTTATAAGTGTTTGTTTGTCCAACATTAAAATAGTGTAAAATAAATACGACACGATATATTTAAAGATGATTAACGTGATATATTTAATATAAATATCGTATTTATATTTAAAATTTTATTATATTTAATAATTCATATTATATTTATATGATTCGCATGAAAAAAAAAAACACAGAACATAGTATCCAAACTTCTTGTCCACTCTTAACCCCATATGTACCATAAATTAATAATAAAAGAGAATAAAGAAGGAGCGGTCTTAAATCTTAATAGGAAAATGTCGTTATTTCCAGCTAAGGTTTGATATATAGCTGTCTCATAGTTGTCTCCAAACAAATTCAAAATACAAAGGAACAAATCCTAGCTAGAGATGCTCCTGTGGTAGATCTAAGAGTAAATTTCAAATCAAATTTTATGAAGTTAGTACATCAAGTGTTTAAATGGGAATATTATAATTAAGAAAGTATCTGTATTATTATTATTATTATTATTATTATTATTATTATTATTATTATTATGATAAATCAAAAGAAAGTGGGTGCTAACTTTTTTCTTGGAAACTATTTTTGTGGCCAAAATTCTAATAGCCAACAACACCACCACATGAGGGAAACAATCAATCAATCAATCATTACAAAATACAAATCTTCCACCGAATTTTCACTAAGAAAATTTTCAAATTTCAGCCCACTTTCTTGAATTTTTCATTCAACATCCCTTCACGTGCAATGGAAATTGAAAGTTGATTGAGATTGAGGGACCATTTGTATGATAAGGGTTTTTTTTTTACATAAAAAATCATTGATTTTTGAATTTTTATTATCTTTACTGTTAAAATATTTGAATTCATTGAAGCTTTGAATTGAATTATTTGTTTAATTTAATAAATTTGATTTTGAATTAAATCGAATTTGAAATAAAATTTTTATATTTCAGATCATTCGGTTTGAATTTTATTCAATTAATAAAAATATTTTTATTTAAATTTAATTATAAAATATATAAATATAAAAATAAATTTTTAATATTTTAATATATTTCAACAAATTTCAATAAATTTCGAATTTGATGAATTGAATCTACGTAAATGAATTTTTTATTATTTGAATCCGACCATAAACACCTATAAGCGGAAAATTCTAAGAAAAACTCCTTAAAATGAGTTTCCTGTAGGCTCAATTACATATGTAATTTGTCATATTTATATGTAATTTATATCATATTTATATGTAAAAAAAAATACATATAAAAAGATTACATAAATATATGACATATTTATCATGTTTATATGTAAAAAAAAATTACATATAAATATGACAACTTTATATAATTTATCATATCTATATATAATAAAACTTATTTTAAACTCATCTTAAAATAACTTACCCTATAACTCTCCTATAAGTCCATGATCATCTTTAACTTTTCTTTCCCCGTTCCTTGTAATAAAAATTACTATTACTTTTATTTATTGTTATAATTTTGAGTAAGATTGTAAATTTCATAGAGAAAAAATAAATTATTGTTAGCATTATTTGTGGGCCTTCACTTTCCCATCACTGTTTGCATGTGCAAAGCTTCAAGGGTAAATTTGAAAAACAACCGGTAGATTCAATACAAATCATTAAGTGGTACCATGCAAAAGAAAAATTGTTGAAAAGGAAATAACAACTTATGAAATTATTAGAAAGGAAATGAAAATGACTTATTTATCCTTAATGAATATTGAGTTAAAAACAAAAGGCAGCAGGAGGAATTCAAGGATATGAGGCAATGCCTGATGTAAAGTCATTGGACGTCTGGAACTTCCTCTGAAATTCAAATTCGATTTTGGTGGTTCCAGTTTGAAGGTTAACTTACGAGGTGAACAAAAACAACTGTTTCAAAATTGGGGATACCTTTATCATTTTGCTATAATATAATAATAATTAAAAAAAAAAAAAAAAACAATTGGTCATTTGAAAGGAAAGGGCTTGAACCTCCTTTTTTTTTTTAAACCCAGGATTCCAACCTTTGAGCAATTTTTATCTTGGAGTCTGAATTTTTTATGCTTATTTTAATAAAGCTTTAATCAAAAGCCCAAAGTCTTTCTTTCCTTTTGTTTGGAAATGAAACAAATTGATAAGAATTAAAAAAAAATAGAACGGGAAAGTTGGGAAGATAGTAGGGCTGTTCACTATTCGGTTTTAACCGAATTAACTGACCGAAATTTAATTCGGTTCGGTTAATCGGTTAACCGAATAAAGTTCGATTCGGTTAACGATTAAAGGTTTTGAAGAATTTCGGTTTTCGGTTAATTCGGTTCGGTTAAGCGAAAATAACGAATTACACGAATTAACCGAAATTCTTCAAAACGGCATTATTTTATGCGTTTAGATAATTTTTTTTTAAAAAAATTAATTTATATATTAAAAAATTAATTTTTTTTGATTGGTTGGACTTGGATGGATAATTTGGATACAAAATTATGTAAAAAAAAATAGGTTAGCAAAATAAATTTCTTATTTATTTCGGTTATTTCGGAAACCGACCGAATTAACCGAAATAATTTCGGTTCGGTTAATTAACCGAACTAACTATTCGGTTCGGTTAACGGTTAATAGAAAAATAATTTCGGTTAATTCGGTTATGGGTAATTCGGTTCGGTTATTAACCGAATTAACCGAATGAACACCCCTAGAAGATAGGAACAAAGATGAGGAAGGGAGGAAAGGGAAAGGGAAAGGGGGAGAAAATCTGATAAAGAGAAAGGTGTTTATTTTATTAAGGGTATTTAGGTCATTATCAATTACTTAACAATAATTTCTTCTTCTTCATTTCCTTTTTTCAAATTATTTTAAGTTATTAGACAAGCTAACACTTATTCTATTGTTGGACGGATGTTTTTCAGATTCTCCTAAGCTTCAACACCTTCCACTGGCTTTCTCTTTCATTCGCATTCAATGTACAGTTGTTCATTTTTATTTTTACAAACAAAATCTAAATCTTTGACAATTTGACCAACACTTCCATTAACTCTTCACTTTGCACTTTTGCCAAATCCAAAGCTTCCACTTTACTTCAAGAATATCATTAACTACGTCAAACTCCCCCAGTTATCATGCTTTTTGTTCGAGTTCTCTAACAATGGACTCAACAACTCTCCTTGATCGTGCTTTGTTTCAACTCACACCAACTCGAACTAGGTAAGCTACAATATGCTATGTCATGCAATGAAATGAAATGACTGAACTGAACTGAACTGAACTCTGTGTTTTTCTTTTACTTGGATTTTAATTTTTAATTTTTTTTTTGGTTGTGAAGATTTGATCTGGTGCTCTTCTCCAAAGGAAAGAATGAGAAACTTGCTTCTGGGCTTTTTGAACCATTCATTTCTCACCTCAAATTTGCAAGAGATCAGATTTCAAAAGGTGGGTATTCGATTACTCTGCAGCCACCTGCCCCTGGTACCCCCTGGTTCACCAAAGCAACCTTTGAGAGGTAATTTACAGCTGATTCTTGATTCATTTCTTCCTTTATTTTTCATTGGAGTTGGGGTTTATCTTTAGTGAGAATGATTAATTATAATGAGTGGCAGAGTTTATTAATCTAATTTCCCTCTATGTGCCATAATTCTTATCTGTACATTTATTCTTGGATTTCTATATATGAACAAAATCAAATTTGATGCAAATTTATCTCCAAAACTCAAGTTTTGACTAATCATCTGGGAAATCAGACATTTAGTCCTTGCATTCTTGGATTCTGATAAATTTACCTAGCAATGCAAACTGATGGTGGATTCTGATAAGCTAGTTCATTAGAGGGTGAAAGCTTTAAAAGAGAATAATCTGATAGTGCTTTTAGACCAAATCTGAGTAGGTAAGCAGATATAATTTTTATTTTCTTTGTTTTGCAGATTTGTGCGCTTTGTTAGCACACCAGCAATTCTTGAAAGGTTTGTCACTATAGAAAGAGAAATCTTGCAAATTGAGAGATCAGTTCAAGCTAATGAATTAAAAGCTAATGTCAATGGAAGGCAAGAGGAAGGTATGCTCAAAGACTTAAATTTTGTTAGCAAAAGTTTCCATTTGGTTGTAAATTGTAATTGCTTTGTTTGTTCAAAATTGCAAAAAAATTTACTTTAAAAACGTGTAGAGTTTATCTCCTAATTGAATTTTTATTTTTTTGGTATATGGGTCAGATCCTAATGGTAATACAGGGAAGTCAACTGGTTTCACTAAGGTATTCCTTTTTTTTTTCCTTTTTTTTTTCCTTTAGAAATTTACATTTTTTCTTTTCTTTTTGATTATCATTCTTTTGTGTTTGTCACCAGGTAAATGGTGAACTCAAGACAAAAGATGACATTATACAGGAAGAGAACTCCAAGTAAATCATCTTATCCTTAAATGGCCTACATTTGGTGATACTAATTCTTACTCCTAGTGCATTTGATACCCTTATCATTGATTCATCAGTCATTTTTGTGGTTAGGATTCAACTTAAACGGCTACTGGAAACTCGGAAAGCCTTGCTCCGGAAAGAGCAAGCAATGACTTATGCTCGTGGGCTGGTTGCTGGTTTTACAATGGAAAATATGGAAGATCTCATTTCGTTTGCAGATGCATTTGGAGCATCCAGGTTAAGGTATGAACCATAACTATAAAGTGGTTATTTTTATTTTGGGAGTAAAAAGAAAAAACAAAATAAAAATGGGTAAACATGAAAGTGATTGAAATTAATTAAGTCAAAAGACAGTACTTGAATAGTAATAGTTCATTTCATATCAAAATTTTCACTTTCAGATCTTATTAGTAGTTTCTTGTTCAGAGATAAGAAAACAGTTTTATTCACTGCTTGACTAATTTTAGCCATAATTTTTTACTTATCTAGAATCATTAGCTTTTAGCTGCAACCTCTGAAGCATGGGTACGGCTCACTTGCAAGAGTACCCGTACTGGGTACGTACCGGTACTGGTACGCATTGGGTACGGCTGGGTACTTACCATTTTTATAAAAAAAAAATTAAGAATGGGTACGGCTTGACCAAATTTTACACTAAAACTTAGCATTTTAATGCCCTAATGCATATTTCCCTTCCCTTTTTTTCATTATCGATAGTATTATCATGCCCTAAGACATATTTGGAGGCTGTTCTTTTCACTGAAGATGGGTAAGGAAATAATGAGATAGATACTGTTAGAGTTTGATTTTCATAGTCATGCTTAGATGTTGTCATGTTGAACAATTTAAGTATTGTAGTTTCTTATTTTGAGATGTTGTCATGTTGAAATTTGTGTGTTTTATCATTTATATTATGTTGTATCATATTTTATTATGTGAAATTTCAGTTTCTTATAAAAATATATATATAATATTAATGTACCCGTACCCTAGTTTTTTAAAAATTACCGTATCTCGTACCCGTATCCATGCAACGTAGGTTGCAACCTTCAGTTCTTTTGATTACTGTCTTTCTTTTACCTTTTTCACTTTACTTTGGGCTACAACTTGCTACAAGGCTATATGCCACATTGCTTATAATGCTTGATCTCTTGTACCTCTTGGCTGATTTTATCTAATACTTTACCACTCTAAGAATTAAAATTACATCTTTATCTGTTCATGATGAATTTTGTCGACTTCTTCTTCTGTACCTGATTTTTTCTTTGAAATGGGCATCATCATGCTTCATATGCAATGAAGTGGTTTGGCTATCATAAACTAGTTCCACAAAAGCCCACCCTTTTTTTTTCTCTTTTTTCCTGATAGCCAACCCAATTGGAAACTTATAATTGAGCATTGATCATCTTTAGGGAAGCATGCATTAATTTCAAGGAATTATGCAAGAAAAAGCATGCAGACCGACTTTGGATGGAGGAATTAGCTGCAGTGGAGGCATGCTCGCCATCAGAACTGCCATTATTGGGAACATCTGGCATTGTGCTTGCAAATGGAATTAGCATCCCTAATCCAAGTATCATGTCAAATTTCCCCATAAATGGTGCATCTACAGGTGATCATGCTCCAAATGAATCTGCAGGTGCATCAAAACCAGACCCAACACGGCCTGGAGCTGTGGACTGCAAGAAAGGTATCTCAGAGGCGAACAGCGTTTCCTTGCCTTTTTCTTTACAGATTAAAAACAACCATAATGTGCTTCTGTTAAGTCAATACTCAATACTTAGGCTAATTTGAACTATAATCCATCTCATTATCATTAACCTTCCTGTTACCTTGAATGGCAGACTGCTTTTTGTTATTGGCTCACCTGCACTTGTCTGTAGAAATGCAAACCATTTACCTGATTCCCACTTTGGAAACATTCTAACTTCTTGCTTGACATATTGGACATCAACTAGATAATAGATATCCTTAAAATCCTCTCAAATTTCAATATCTGTTAATATTTCAATAGATAATGTTTGGCTCCTCTGATGTACATGCAGATGAGAATTTGCCTGCATCAGATCAGACACCATCAACCACAACAAAATATCAAGTGCCAATTCAATGGCCAAATCAGATACCTCAGCATATGTATAATTTACAAGGCCAGCTACCTCCATATCAAGGATATTCTTTCCCTCCTATGCAGCCTGCACCTATTCCGTATCCAATGAATATGCAGTGGCCTCCTAACAGGAATCAGAAATCATCTTCCAGGCAAAAGAAGAAATTGCCAAATGGAAAAGGACTTGAATATTCAGGAGAAGAAAGACAAACGGAATCTAGTGGCTCTGAATCTGGAAGTGATTCAAGTTCAGACGTGCAACAGGAAGAGAGAAGGCAGTCATCACCAGATCCTCCATATAGGAAGAAAAACCGTAAAAAGTCATCAAGAACGGTTGTCATCCGAAATATTAACTACATCAC
Organism: Fremontodendron californicum; assembly: GCA_030761205.1. NCBI lineage: Eukaryota > Viridiplantae > Streptophyta > Magnoliopsida > Malvales > Malvaceae > Fremontodendron > Fremontodendron californicum. The sequence continues at coordinate 1,663,318 of JAULJL010000027.1, forward strand.
TCCTAAGAGGAGAAGCGGAGAGAGAGGTCAAGTTTCTGATGGATCTTATTCTGATGAGGATGATCTAATTGATTCAGATTCCTTTAAACAGAAAGTGGATGATGCAGTTAAGTCACTGAAGGAATCGTGCAAGTTAAACTCAAGTAATAACAAAAGAAGAGGTGCAGACCAGAGCCACCAGATTGCAAATAAATCAAAAGATGCTTCTCATCAGAAAGATTCTAATAACCTTTATGTAAACACATCAGAGGAAGGAAAAAGAAATGAAAACTGGGAAGCTCTCCAAAACCTTCTGATTAGGGATGAAGAAAATGCAGGTGTGAATGAAGTAGAATGGAAGCTGGCTGAGGATGTTCAGGAACATTTCATGGCCAGAAACTTTGATGGTGAAATTTCTGCAACCACTCTTTCTTTGAACTTGGAATCGCAGAAAGTTCCAATTCAGCGGACAGTTTTGGGTGATTCTTTCGTCTTGACTGAGAGGGATGGAGAAAATGAGACTAGGGTGAAGTTGGATGATTTTGTTAACGGAGAGAATTATCGTCCAGTCATGAAGAGAGGGGACCGTGTAGAAGTGGATTTGTTTCGTCCAGAGAGATTGGAAGAATCAGGAAACAAACTTCGTAATCTCATATCTGCTTGTGCAAATGAGTCATCTGTAATCAGGTCTGGAAAGGAAGAAGATTGGTTTGTTGGCAATCACTCTGTAAAGCTAGAAAACCAGGATTCAACCAATAATCAAATGCTTTTTAATGGTGGTCATGTTTTGTCACTGGAGAGTGATCCTTTATATTCTGAGAAAAGTAGGAAAGACGTTCTTATTGATGATTCTTTCATGGTAGCGGCTCGGCCAGCAGGTGATGATCAGGATGATTCCCAATGGAAAACAGATATAAGTGTGTTCGCAGATCTAACTTCACGTAGCAAAGCAGATGGTACAATAGATGGTTCACAAGATGAGCATAAGGTACTTGACACCCATGAGCCAAATGATCTTTGCATGGTGCTTGAACGAAATCCTGGATATGAGTCTTCCAGAGACTCCTGGACAATGGATTATCAAATTGACTTATCATTCACAGAAACAAATAGAAATGTAGCTAGGGAATGTGATGATGAGAAGGTTCCTTCCAATCATAAGAACACCATTGCCAAGCATAATGGTGTCCTTGGAGTGAAGAAGCCAGCCAAAGAAGCAAGGTCTACAGTTTTTAATGGAGCCCTAGGGAAGAGCAAGAAACCATCTCTTGTTAGTAAGTCCACAATTCCGAAGAGCAAGTTGGAGAAGGTAATATTTAATATTTCTTCCGACAAATATGTTGTTATATAACCCTTTCCCCTTTTATTTCTTTCTAGCTTCTAATATAAGATGCTTGTTCCCAGGAAGAAGAGATGCGGAAGAAGATGGAAGAATTATCGATTGAACGGCGGAAAAGAATTGCTGAGAGAACTGCAGCTTCTGGTTATGCTTCAGCTGTATCCAAGAAATCACCATTAGAAAGCAAAGCAGCAAAAAATTCCCTAAAGAATGATAAGAACAAAAATCTTTCCACTTCTCAAGCAACAAACAGGGTGAGTTCTGTCAAACTCAGGGCAACTTAAGAAAGAAGCCTCAAAGATGCTTGATCTTCTGAATGGTTTGAGATCCTCCTGAAATCTTTCGATCCGAGGAAACTCACACCGATTAAATTTTCTCGGAACATGGAATTGCACTCCTCATGAACATCCCTCATTGCACAGTTTTGCACTTGAGATCATATAATCTAGCAGCTAGAGCCCCTTGCAGCTTTTACTGTATACATTATCAATATTTCTGAGTTACACCTTCAATTCATTCCACCAGTGTTTTGTTTTAATTATTTATAAATACTAAATAAGCTCATAAACATATAAAGTCATTAGTTCTTTATATATTTCATTTTCTTCCCTCAAATTGTATTCTACTGTTTCTGAATGTCAGTCATTACTGATTTATTGTCAAGGAAATAAGTGGGTTCTTTCCTTTGTTTACTTAAAAGATTTCTTATTGAGATATATAATTCATGATCTTCAGTAATTGCTCCGGATTTCAACAACCCTTCTTGCCACTTCTTAAAGCTAATTTTGGTATGTCACTTCGATTGAATTAAGGAGCTTAAACGATAAGAGCTCTTTATAAGTTGATGGACTGACTGCTATTATTGGTGGATTGAAATAAAACTAGTCCCCAAAAAACGAAAATTAACAATGATGTGATTTTGGGGTTAAAGAAAACTAAACCAATTGCACAATTATGGGTTGCCAAGAGAAAAAAATGTAAAAAGACATCTAGTTCTACTTGTATATATTCGACCTATATGAGCAACGATAGAGCTTAGAAACAAGAATTAATGAAATCTTCTATTTTTGGTTTGGGTTTTTGTAGTTGTGATTGCATCAAGTTCTAGAAGAAAAAAAATTCGTCCAAAAAAGTTTTAACAGAAAACAAAAAAAAAAAAATAGTAAATTACTTTTATTTAATTAAAAAATTAAATTTTGTGAATATTTATTGTTAAAGACTTAAAATTTTAAATTTATTGAGTAATGAGATAGCGGTTTATTATTCATTGACATTTGACCGTGTATAATATTTGTACACTATCAATATATCAAATATAAACCTCTATTTAAAAGTATGAAATTATATTTGATGCACTCTCAGTGTATAGGTCTATACACTGACAGTGCATCTTATGATGCCACCTGTCGAGTTAGGAATTAGTGGTTAGGGTTAAGGGTTGGTGGTTAGGATTAGTGGTTAGTTTTTTAATGAAGTGTTAGTGTAAGATTCACTGTCAGCGTATAGACTTATACACTGACAGGGCATCAAATACAAACACTAATGCTATGTTTGGGAACATGAATTTGAGAATTTGGATTTGAATTTCATTTGCTATATAAACTGTGATAATGAAATGCATACATTAGTTAAAATTAACATGATTGTATATTTGAAAGGTATAAAAACATGAATTTCAAATTCACAAATACCTATAGGTATTTCAAATTCACCACTACATAGCATCCAACAAATCCATAAATTTGAAACATAATCATGAATGTTATATTTACATGTGTTTTATTATACAATTACACTATTTTTGAAATCTAATTTCATTATTTGAAATTCAAATTCTCAAATGCAACATAAAAATATTATATAAATGATTGGATTTCTTGCATTTGCATACCGCCTTAAAACAAGAGGGCAGGCTAAATCAAGACTCTCAATGAACAAATAGGGTATAGCTTTAAGGGGTCAGTTGTCTCTTGATTTTTTTAATCCTAATTTGTTTTACATTTTGGAAAATATATTCTCAAGTTAAAAAATGAAATTAAGAGAAAATAAATCATAGGTTGTCATTCCATGAGTTCTTGTTATACAAGATTTGCCCATAGCTCCATAGTTTACTATATTTAACTTAACCATACTTATCAAAAAAAAAAACTTAACCATAAGTCAAACATCACTAGGGTTTTTTTTTTTTTTTTTTGAAATATTTCAAACATATAAAAAGATATGAGAAAATAACTAAGCAGCTTAATCTGTTCAAAATGATAAAGGTGAATTAAATTTAGTAAAATTAAGAAACAAGAAGAAAATCTTGTTACTTTTGAGATAAAATGATCAAAAAACAAACCCATAAATCTTACAGAAGTGGAGAGCTTTTGTAGTTTAGGTGGCAACCAATACCATCCAATTTAAACCCATTTCTCAAGATTTTGTTAGAGGTTGAAAAAGCTAACTCCAAAACACACAGACACTAAACCAGGAATGTCAGAAAAACAAACTAGCTACTAGGCTTTAACAAGATGGAGGTGCCCTCCATAAATAAGCCTGCCATTGTTGTTTCTATCCTTGGCTTCTCCCTTTCAGAGATAGTTCCAAACATGCACAACACCCAAACTGGGTTTTTGAATGTTTCTTTTTTGTTAACTTGAACAAAATCTTAGAACATTACTTCTCTTGTTTGTTCTCATGTAATGGTTATCCAACATCAATATCATCATCATTGTTCAATTATTGAAGCCTTTATAAAAATTTGGTCTGTGTTTTGGTAACATGCCAGCAATTTTCTGTGGTTTGGCACCAAGGTTGTTTGGTAGAAAACCATTAAAAACTGTCCAGGTAAATATTTAGACTTTCTGTCTTGCATTTTTCTTAATTGTTCTTTGTTTAGTTTGAAGGAAATGAATATTATTAATGTTGATCAGTCTGCAAAACTATTATCTAAATGCACAAGTCAATAAGACCATTATTGAATTCGAAAATTTTCTAAAATTCAGTCCAATCCAGCATTTTGGCATTGTGAAAGAACATATTTTACTTGTTAAAAGGCCAGTTTGATTTCATTTTCCAACTCCCTTTGAGGTTTTCTGATAACATTCAACTTCCTGTTTCAACAAAGTTCCCTTTTTTTCAATTCTACAAGTTTTCCATTGCTACACATTCTTTTATTGAATGATTGCATGAGTTGTTGTAGCATATTAAGGATAGCATACCATTTTGGAAAGCCTAATTAGGAACCTGCAAATTGCAGCAGCAAATGCAATTCCGTGTAAGCTTCTTGACTGAGATAACGAATCAACCAAATATGTACTGAGGCATGTTGAATTAAAATTCTAATGGTATTGGTATAATATACTTCACAAAAAATGCATGATTTTGAAAGATTAGTCAGTCCATAATGTTGGTTAATTAACTCTATTGTTAGCAATCCTGAGAAAATTTGAACTTGTGCAGGAAAAGAAAACCTCTCAGATATCTAAGGTATCCAAGAATCAAAAGGAAATGCAAGGCGCCAGGAAAGATAGTTCATCTCAATCAGCATGCAACTTCATTCTGATTATGGAGCTTAGGAAAAAAATTATAACTTTTAGAGACATCATTGACTTACCGCCTTGTAGTACCTCTGTTTCCACAGATCAGGTAATGTTGGCCCTCTTCTTTAGCAACTCTCAGGGAGCTGCAGAAATACCTTTTCATCTAAGTTTGTTTCAAAGAATTTTATCTTTCCTATATGTCTTTCTGCAGCTGCTGCTAGGGACAATGAAAGATCTCCATAAGTTCTACCCTGAAAGCATACAACAATTCCGTGGGTCAGAATTGAAAAGATTACCTCTTGATAAGGTTGCCACTTTTCATAAAATTAGCTAAAAGTAGCTATTTGGATGCTAGCATAACTTCAAGATTAATCCTATGCTAACAATCTACATGAAATGCCCTTAAACAGGTGCTGATCTACTTTTGCAAGGCATTGCAAGGCCTTGGAGACACTTCAAAGATGAGCGATGAGTGGATGGACAAATATAAATATGATATATATGAAAATGACAAATGCAAAAATGTTGATAAACTCGGTATGTAGTAAATTTTCTCAAAGATGTTGTTAGTTGTTACCTGTTGGCAATTGTTTGAATCTGATAAAAAGCAAAGAAAATTTGATTTTTGTTTTAAAGGTTTCGAAAAAAAGGAAGCACTTGCAAGAACTTTTGGGTACATCTTCATTTTTGTTTAGCATTTTCCTGTATCTGATATCGAAAAGGAGTCTGTCTAGTTACCTTCTGAACTTATTCTTGATTGAAGTTGATAACAGTTTTTCCATATTTTTTTTCCCATTTACCTTTGGCAGTTGAAATTGCTGTGGCCACACTCAATGGCTTGATTAAGATAGCAAGAGAGAAATTCGATATGATGGATGAAGATGACGAAAACAAAGATTTCGGTCCAAAGGCTAACACATTCGGAAAGGTCTTAAAGGATTCTTATTCAGACAACAGCTCCAGTTGCTCTTCTCCAGTGACACCAACTTCAGTCCTTCCTGAGTTGATGAATGGTTCTCCAAAATCTCCTTATTCCTCATCTCTTCTGTTGCCTCTCAGGGTTCAAGCAGTGGGGAAACTGAATCCTATTGATGTGAAGCGGCTCGCATTAGACATGCTTCCAAAGGTTGCAGTCCAAGTCCCCAGCTCTTTGAACAAAAAGAAGATTACTATTGAGGAACAAAAGAAAGAAGCAAAGGGTAATTCTCCAGAGATAAAAGCATCAATTGTTGATGAAACCAGAGATTCCACCTCTCAAAATGAGACATCAGAGGATCCACTTTCTAATTCAAACAATGCTTCTGGTGATAGAACTACCAATGGAAGAAGCAATACAGCACCATCAAAGTTGTCACCAAATGTAGCACCACCATCAGAGATGCAACCTTCCGAGTTGTTGAAAGACATAGAAGTAGCTGCAGAAAAATCACCATCAGCACCACCAACACCGGAAGTTTTATCGCGATCCCCACCAGCACAGCGAGCAAAGATGTCAACAGATATGGAGACAGACATAAGACTACTTCCACCACCACCACCACCAGGACCATCAGCAGAAGTTTTATCGCCACCCCCTCCATCTCAGCCAACAAAGCTGTCAAAAGATATGGAAATAGACATAAGATCACTTAAACCACAAGCATTGCCACCACCACCACCACCTCCATTGTTGCAGCCAAATGTAGTATCAGGAGGACTACCATTGCCCCTACCCCCAATGTTACAACCAAATGTAGAAGCTGCACAACCAACATTAGTAGCAACAGAACCACAGTTGCCCTCACCACTTTCAAGGCTGACAAATACAGCAGCAATTGGAATACCATTGCCGCCGCCACCACCACCTCCAGCCCCATTTAAGTCAAATGTAGTGGCTACAGGAGCACCCCTTCCACCAAAACCTCCAGTCCCAACAGGGGCACCACTTCCTCCACCACCACCACCTCCTCCTGGAAGTGCATCAGGAATACCACCACCCATGATGCTTTCGAAAGGATCAGGACCATTGCCACCGCCACCACCACCCATGTCACTGGCGAAAGGAGCTGTTCCACCACCTCCTCCACCTGGTGCAGCAAGATCCTTGCGCCCCAAGAAAGCAAATACTAAATTGAAGAGATCAAGTCATATGGGTAATCTATATCGGGTTCTTAAGGGCAAAGTAGAAGGATGTCCTCTGCAAGGCAAATCATCTAATGGAAAAAAGAGTGCGGTTGGAAGCAGCGCCAGTGGGAAACAAGGGATGGCTGATGCATTAGCAGAGATAACAAAGAGGTATGTTTCTTACCGTACTCTAATAAATAATAGATTCCTGAACCTTATTCTAGTGAATTTTTGTTTTTAAGAATAAGGGGAATTTAGTGAAATTAAGTGACTAATCACATTGTTCTTTTTTCTTTTTTGGTCTCAGATCAGCTTACTTCCAACAGATCGAAGAAGATGTTAAGAAATATGCAAAATCAATCACAGAAATCAAAACTGCCATCAGCACATTCAATACAAAGGACATGACCGAGCTGCTCAAGTTCCACAAACATGTGGAATGCATTCTTGAAAACTTAACAGATGAATCTCAGGTTATTTGAGCTTGTTTATCTACCTTTATTGCCCTATACTGATGATTCTATCACTTCATGAATCGTTGTTTAACCTTGAAATGTTTTGGATTGCAGGTTCTAGCAAGGTTTGAAGGCTTCCCCACAAAAAAGTTGGAAGCATTAAGGACCGCGTCAGCACTTTACTCCAAGTTAGAATCAATGATTACTGTGCTACAAAACTGGAAGATTGAGCCTCCTTTGGCGCAGCTACTTGACAAGGTTGATCGTTACTTCAACAAGGTATGGTTTGGCTCTTGAATAAACATAAGATTATTAATAATACGATTCTGATCATTACCTTCTAAGGCATTCTCCATAACAAACCAAAATGCATAACTTGATACTAATTATAATTACTTACAGATGAAAGGCGAAATAGATGCCCTGGAGCGAACCAAAGATGAAGAATCCAAGAAATTTAAGAGCCACAATATCGATTTTGACTTCCAACTTCTTGTACGAATCAAAGAAGCAATGGTTGATGTTTCCTCCAACTGCATGGAGTTGGCAATGAAGGTAACTGGATTCAGAATATGTCGTAAATATAACTAATACTTCTCAAATCTCAATCAATTTGAAGCTTCTTGTTATTTGCCTGGCATATTAAAATTGGATTTTTCTTGCTTTTGGGACGTAATTCAGGAGAGAAGAGAAGTAAAGTTGACAGAAAATGAAGGGTCCAAAACCAAAGCTGAAGCACAAAAGAAGGGGTGCGTTAAAATGCTATGGAGGGCTTTCCAACTCGCTTTCCGGGTTTATACATTTGCCGGAGGACATGATGATCGTGCAGACAAGCTGACCCGAGAACTGGCTCACGAAATCCAGACTGATCCTCAACACCAGTAATTATAAACCAAATTCATGATAATATATTAATATGAGAAACTTCAGGAATCGAAGTTTCCAAGTGCATTGTAAATTAATGTTATATATTTTGATGAACTAGGAATTAAAACTGCTTCATGGGTTTGAAACCGGCTTTAAAGCAACCAGCAAACTCCTCAGCTTGAGATTGTAAAATATTAAGGCTTTTTTTTTTTTGCTTTTAAGCAAGTGTTGATTGATCATGCTTTACTGTAATAGTATCCTGGTTGCTGAACCTTTTAGTTTCTTTTTTTTGGTAAGAAATGATGATTACAGGTAATTACGAATTGTCATATTTCAAAGAAGACAGGAGAAAAGGAGATGAAGAGGGTTTAATCAATTCTTCTATAACGTCGAAGTGGAATTGCATTTCTTATATCTTATTGCAAAATAAATGAAGAATCAAAGCCATTCCTGAAGTAGTCCTTTTCTATTTTTTTTCCTAGTAAAGTCTTCAAAAATTACGGGACCACATCCTGTTATATTGGCATGATGACGATGATGAACCATAGATGGAGAAAAATTCCCAGTCATTGTTTATCGTCCCCCACACATCGATCAATGAGTTGGTACATGAACATATTTTATTGAACACATACTCATGTCCGATACTCATCTTTAAATTCTTATAACATTGTTTTCAACGAAACCCAAATAATTTCTCAGATTGCATTCTATTTCCCTGTACATGGCTTTAATTGCAGGATTTTCTATCTTAATTTATTTGAATTAAATACAAATTCAACGCCATTGTAATCAACAAGTTCAGGAGGCTGGTAATCATTTGCATTGCGGAGCTTATAGGAGTCGGGAGTGTTGGGGAATTTTCAAGGAAAATTTGAACCAGATTTCAGTAAAAAACAACTTAGTTTTGGGCTCAACCATCTTCAATCAAGCCCGGTCCGACCATCATTTTGACTCCATATTCGACCAAATTAGCCTATTTCTAGTAGGCCGTAAAGCCCTTCATATTTGTTAGGCCTACCTCCCTTGACTATTTCTTTTCTTAAAATAAAGGGTTAATTTGAAAAAATCCATTAAACAGTAAAATTATTGTTCAAACATCTAACAGCACGAAATATTTAAAAAAAAAAAAGAAATAAAAAAAAATTGTTAGAAAGAAATTTATAAAGATAAAATTATCCTTAATTAAAAAATCTCTTATTTTCTTCTCTTTTCAAATCAATAAACTTAAAATTTTAATTTTTTAAAAGTAAAAAAATTTAAAAAAGTAAATTAATAATATATAAATATAAATATTTGTTTTTCTAAAATTAAAAAATTTATTTTCAAAAAAATTTATTTTTCTTTTAAAAAATTTTAAAATGTTGACGTGGCAAAGTTGCAACTTAAGTTTTTTTTTTTTTTTTAAACTCTAAATGATTCATTAAAGATAAAAATATATTTACAATTTTCTTAATAATAATTTTTTTTCATTTTTTTAATAAATTATTATTAATCATTATACCATTGAACATTCATGCTAATATTTATGACATGTTTTTCAAATTTATCCAAAAAAAAAATTACTAGCTATGGCCCGACAAAAACATCCAAGTACCGTGTGAAGTCATGGCATTGAAAACGAAAGAAAGTTCAATGCCGAGATTATGAGAGAGACAAGGCTATCCTTCATTAATTCTCCTCTATGAAAATGATAGTGACTAGAACAAGTCTAATTAATGTCCCACAAAATCAAACGAAACCCTAATTTTTCCATGAAAAGCAAATTCCTAATTTTCTTTACTATGCCATACAATGTTTAATTTTCGTAACATAGGAAACATTACCATAAATTAACTAATTAATGAATGCAACGAACTTTAAAGCATCAACTACCGCAAAATTAATTTGGGGTTAGAGCTAATCCATGGCAAAAAAAACAAAAAAAAAAAAACCGTTAAGATAGGAAAATTTTAGAAATTATTGCTTTCATAGATAATTTATGTAGACTTTACCTTCATAAAGTACTTCATGTCATTCTTGCTCATTTATATTAATATTAAAGTCTTGCTCATTTATATTAATATTAAAGTCCTTAAGTTGATGTCACTAATTAATGAGAAACCAATTCAATTAATGAAATTATTTAAAAATTTAATTCAAACAACAATATTATGACCATTTACATACTTTTATATTTTAAAAAAAAAAAACCTCTCAAAAATATTAAAAAACTATCCAATTTTTTTAATAAACTACCCTACTTAAATTTTTTTTTTTAAATATTTCTTTCACATTTTTTTTTTCATTCATATAGTGGGTGTATAAGTTTCAAACAAGTTATAATTGCCCTTACACGATCCCCTTTAACATGGGCTATTGTCAAAAAAACAATCATCACTTAACTTTTTTCAGAAAAAAAAAAATGAGCAAGTTTATTAATTAAATTACGAGTTTCTTATTCAACAACGTTAAACACGCAAAAGTAACCACGTCTCGTTCATTTATCCAAATCCATTCGCATAGTGTATGGATATGACAAGACCCAAACATAACATCTAAACAAGTTTTAACATCTAAACAAGTTTTCTTACTAATTAGAACATGCCATATAAGGTTCTATGGTACTTAATGGCCTTATTTATACTTGGACAGACATTGATAGGGAACAGTTCACTTCGATCCATCGATTTCAACATCAAAGGGATGAAGCAAAACGTTTACACAAAGTAGGTAGCTAAGCAAGGAACGGAAGAAGAAAGAAACTAAGTGATCATTCTCGGATAAAGTCGATCTTGATATTACCAACCGTAACAAGACCCTTCCCGTCTTTAGGCACCAAAGTGACCACAATATTATCATCACCTTCAACATCCAAATCCTCCAACAAATCTGATAGTGGCAAAGTCAATTTTGTCGCCAACTTCTTCCCTTGGTTATGGTTATGAGGCAGATTAGTAAAGCTCCCTGCAAACTCCGAATCTTCTGGTCCAGTAGGTTCATCATCATCCTCATCGTTAATGTACACATCAAACTTCACCGCTGCATCTCTGTCTAACTGGATGTTTTCTAGCACCAATACTTCTTCTTCATCTTCCTTTTCGATTTTACTCCTTGATTTCTTTGGCCTTGGGATTTCAATGGTCACTATTTGGTCTAAAACTATAGGGAATACATTACGTATGACGTTTTTTTTCTTTGTTTCGGCTGCCATTGCATGACCATGATCATGCTGACGCTGCTTTCCCCCTTTCTTGCCAAACTTTCGAGGACTTGGCTTGGTTTTAAGCCATGGAATTTCAACTCTTTGATAATCGTAGCCCAAAGGTCTGGTGTCAAGGCAATCACGAACCTTAGCACGAACAAGATTTGCATTTTCATCGTAGAAAACAAACGAGGCGTCAAGCCAATCTGTGTCAGTGAAATCATTTCGCTTCTTTCCTGGTAACTCCTTCCAAATCGACCACATTCGGTCAACATTGCAATGATGAGCGTAGAACAATGGGTCTCTTCCTGCAGAATAGAAATTCCCCATGTCTTCTGAATATGGTTGTCTTTTGTCTCCGCACCAAATATGAATTGGTGTATGAGGAATGTTCTCAATCGCACCATATCCTGGACTGCCGTTTTCACCAGCACGGTACGCCGCTCCATGGAAAAGAGAAGGGGTCTTGTTCGACACCATCTGTCTGTACATCACATTGAGATTACTTTTTATTTGATCTTTCTTTGTTGATTCTTCTTCAGTGGTATTGTAATCAAGGTCAACCAATACTGGAGGCTGGTGGTTCACATTGCGCTTTTCATCGTAGAGCGGAGAGTTGGGGTTTACATATATGGCAGGTATAGGCATGCCCGCGGGAGCATCCCAGTTCCAAAATGGCAAGGCAAACTCTGGATCACCAATCAACTTGCCCAAAATCCTTTCATAGAAATAAAGATATAATCTATGGAATGGGAAAAAGAGCCATGAGAAATGAACTTGAAGACCAAGATCGGGAAACCCAACCTGATCATAAGCCCCATTACAATAAGCACAGTGAACATTGGCTTGTTGCATGAAATTACGTGGATCATCAGCAGGAAGAGCTTTCATGAGCTCCAGGGCCTTGGAAAATTTAGCTAAGTAGTCAGGATCAACTAAATGTGCTGCAGGCCTATAGCGTAACTTGGAAAACTGAGGTGGTTTGAAATCTATGATCTTAGCATTTGACGGTGGGCAGCAATAGACAGTCGCTGTCCCTTTAATAGTTGCATCGCCACAAAGGGTCAGGTCAGGGGCGGCTATGGGGGCCGCTAATGCAAATGGATCATTGGCAAGGTTGGTTGCACCATAGAGACCTCCTAGGCCAATAAGGACATCCCTTCTATCAAACCTGTTGAGAGAAGAGTCTCCATTGTTTCTGGAACTAGGAGTAGCAGGCTGGTTTTGGTTCCCATTCGTGGCTTTGCATGACACTACTTTATTGGGGACGTCGAAGTAATAAGGCTTTTTCTTCTTAGTTATGGAAAGTTGAGTTGTTCTTGGAAAGAACGAATTTTGACTGGAGGAGTTGGTAATAGTGGTTGGGGTTGACGAAGGAAGTACAGTGGAAGCCATAGCTTGATTGGTGGTGTTCCTGTTGAGATGAAAGACCAAGAGGCTTTGGCATGGAATTTATAGCGAAATCAGTGGGCGTTGGATCCTTTGTAATTATTACGGTGCATTTATTTTCTTAGCCCCTTGCGAATCAATTTGACAGTACGTACAATAAGATTTTCACATAATGAAAACCTGCTTTTATAATTTTGATAGTGGAAGGATAAGGTAAACTTTAAGTAGAATTTTTAAAGATGATAATTTATTAAATTTGTTAATGTGATATTTATATTTTAAAAATATTTATTTTGATATTTAATATTTTTACTTCGTGTGTTATTATAGTATCTTTCAGTAACACCGTTAAATATTTATAATGTGACTTTTATATTCAATAAAAATTTGATACGTGACATCATATAATGATATCACGTGTATTACAAAAAAATTATTATTTTAATTTTAAAATAAAAATTATTTTTTTTTCTTTACACATGGCACCACATAGATGCCATGTGTAATAATAAAAAAAAATATTATTTTAATTTAAAATTTTCTTTCTTTCTTTCTCCACTTTTTTAATTTTAATAAATATTTTTAACAAAATTTAAAACAATAAATATTTAATTTTTGTAATTTTAAATAAATATTTTTAAAAAAAATAAAATAAAATTATTTTATTTTATTTTATATTTTATTTTATTTTTGTAATTTTTAAAAATATTTTTTTAAAATATTTTTTTTGAAAAATTAGATATTATACATTTTTTAACAAGTAATTTTAAAATATTTTATATTTTAAAAATAATTTTAGTTAAATTTTTAAATTTTTTAAGAAAAAACATATTTAATTTTTAATATAAATTTTTTTAATTTTTTTGTGTTATTTAATTTTTGTGTTATTTAAGAAAAAACATATTTAGTTTTTGTGTTATTTATTTAATTTTTTTTTTTAAGTTCATTCAATTTTTTTTAATAATTTTGAAATGCAAAAAAATCATAAAAATTACAAGAATATTAATCAATACAAAATAGAAAACTAGGAGTTTAAAAAAAATGAACTAAAGAAATGAAAAAATATATATTTTGTCATATGGCATTTTGAAAGACTACCTGTTCCGTCGCTGTTGAATGTTGATCATAAATAATTAAAGGGTTTTGCTAACGAGTGCCCTTAGGACATTCTTTAAGGTTAGTTAATATGCTATTTATAGTAATAACATTGTATTAAATGCAAAAATTAATAACTTTATTCATCATTTTCAATGTATTGATTAAAGATATTACTGTATTTAGTAACCTTAAAGAGTGCCCTTAGTAAAAAACGTGCATTGAATATGGTAATTGGCTATATTGATTAAAGATATTACTATATTTAGTAACTATATTTAGTAAAAAACGTGCATTGAATATGGTAGTTGGCTTTATTACTAAAAAACAATATCCGAATCCAATAATGAAAGCTCCTTTACTGTGGAGACCCGCCGCGCCCTCCGAAAATAATATTAGCATCCAATAATGAAAGCGCCTTTGGTGTGAAGACCCGCCGCGCCCTCCCTGCATTTTTTAGCATTTAAAGTTGCAATCTCCTTCGAAATTTTAAACTAGCTACCCTTCTTAGGGCTTTGCCAACAGTGACAGTAATAAAATCCGCATCTAAAGATCAAATATATAACTGGTTAAAATATTAAGAAAATTAAATTATTTTTTAAAGTAAATTTGTATTTTTTATTGTATTTAAATAAAATTTAATTTGATTTATATAAATTTTTATTTAGGTATAAAATAAAAGTTAAAATTTTATTTTGTTACAAATTAAAATTTAAAAACTTATTTGATGTAAATTAAAAATTAAAAATTTATTCAGATGCAAATTAAGTTAAAAGTTTATTATGGTGCAGTAAAAATATAAAGATTTATTAAAATAAAGTGATAAGGTTTTAAAAAATTTATTATTATTTTAGTCTATATATATATATATTTTTTTTAGCTAATTTAAAATTCAAACATCAAAGTTAATTGTTAGGTATCCGAATATTTGATTCAGATGTATGATTTTTTTCCTGCTTCTTTTTTCCTCATGAAATAGGAGGTTAGGTGGGTGTTAGTCAATCCTTCAAGTCATAAAATAATACCTTGTCGTACCCTCGTAAATCTATGAACATTCAAGATTAAACTTTAATAACATATCATTTATTGTTGAAGCAAATGACTTATCAATTAAGTTTTTTTATTGAAATTATTTGTTTATAAGTAACTTAAATAGTTTGCCACATTTTAGATTTTAGTGTTTAGTATTGTTGGTTTATACTCCCTCCGTCCAAATTGTTTGTCGTTTTTTAACTATTACGGAGTTTATCAAATTTTATTTTTTATAAAAATTAATATTCCACAATTTTAATGTTAAAAGATTATGAAAAATTCGACCAAAAAAAAAGATTATGAAAAATAATTTTAGTTTAGAATATATAAAAGTAAGGATTTTATTCAAAAAAAAAAAAAACATAATTTTGAAATATAAAAAAATATATATAGACAAAAGAAATGGAATAGAACTACTGAAGAGCTATCAACAAATTTTTTTTTTTTTTCTTTTTACGATTGAAATGGATTAAACTGAACTGGAACACAAGCCTCACATGCCACAACTCCACCTTATAACCATTGACCTATTGGCTACATTCTTTTATTATTAAATCTAAACTAATTATAAAAATATTAGCTGATTTTAATATCACAAGTCAAGTGATACCAATGAAAAATGTACAAAAAGAAATCAAATCTATATTATTAATAATGCTCTTGAATGAGTTTGGTGTCACGAGTCAAGTTACACTATCTCAATTAGAGAATTGCAAAAAAAAAAAAAAACTAATTAAATTTTAGTAAACATATAAAATGAATAGTATAAATGTTACTTAATATAAAATTTTAAATATTTTAATTAATTTTATTTTGAAAAAATTGCACTCATCTAATTTAAAAAACTACACGCTATCCATATATAACTTCTTACTTTTTCTTCAAATTTTTTTATCCATATTGTAAGTGTATCAAAATCTAATAAATTATAATATCAAATTATATAATAAAAATTATATAATAAAAAATGAATAGTATAAATGTTACTTAATATAAAAATTTAAATATTTTAATTAATTTTATTTTAAAAAAATTGCACTCATCTAATTTAAAAAACTACACGCTATCCATATATAACTTCTTACTTTTTCTTCAAATTTTTTTATCCATATTGTAAGTGTATCAAAATCTAATAAATTATAATATCAAATTATATAATAAAAATTATATAATAAAAAATGAATAGTATAAATGTTACTTAATATAAAAATTTAAATATTTTAATTAATTTTATTTTAAAAAAATTGCACTCATCTAATTTAAAAAACTACACGCTATCCATATATAACTTCTTACTTTTTCTTCAAATTTTTTTATCCATATTGTAAGTGTATCAAAATCTAATAAATTATAATATCAAATTATATAATAAAAAATGAATAGTATAAATGTTACTTAATATAAAAATTTAAATATTTTAATTAATTTTATTTTAAAAAAATTGCACTCATCTAATTTAAAAAACTACACGCTATCCATATATAACTTCTTACTTTTTCTTCAAATTTTTGTATCCATATTGTAAGTGTATCAAAATCTAATAAATTATAATATCAAATTATATAATAAAAATTATATAATAAAAAATGAATAGTATAAATGTTACTTAATATAAAAATTAAATATTTTAATTAATTTTATTTTAAAAAAAATTGCACTCATCTAATTTAAAAAACTACACGCTATCCATATATAACTTCTTACTTTTTCTTCAAATTTTTTTATCCATATTGTAAGTGTATCAAAATCTAATAAATTATAATATCAAATTATATAATAAAAATTATATAATAAAAAATGAATAGTATAAATGTTACTTAATATAAAAATTTAAATATTTTAATTAATTTTATTTTAAAAAAATTGCACTCATCTAATTTAAAAAACTACACGCTATCCATATATAACTTCTTACTTTTTCTTCAAATTTTTTTATCCATATTGTAAGTGTATCAAAATCTAATAAATTATAATATCAAATTATATAATAAAAATATTTATATTTTTTAATTTTTATAAAATATATTTTTTGAAAAAAAATTACCTACTTTTTTAAATAACTACCCATTTTTTCTTAAAAATTATCTATATCTTCATTTCATATAATTTCTTTTCACCCATAATATGAGTGTACAAATTTCTAATATTGCTAATTTATCAACAACAAAAAAAGGGTCGCCAATTAAATTTGTCCCTAGGGTTAGGTAAGAAAGTATAATGAGAAAAAGACACAACTTAGAGGCTGACCCGCAGCTATTAAATATAGTCTTTAATTCACACCGGTTCCCCCCACAGGCCGAAACTAGCTTAGCCAAACACTGCTTTGTTTATTGGCCCTCAAAAATCTTTTTTTATTTTTTTTATTGTCCGTTTATTTAAGGTTTTATTATTATTTTCAATTCATTCTCTTGATTTTTTTTCTCTAAAATATCAATTTTATTTTTTCTTCCTTTTTATATGAAAAAAATCAGTATATAATCTCTTTTAAAAAAATTCTCTTTTTATGATATATTTTTCTTAGATACTTTAGCAACTAAGAAATGGTGAACATGTTTCTCGTGTATTGGATGTAATAATTATTGTATGGAATCAGAGAAGTAGATAAGGGAGCCGGCAAGGGACCTTGACCCCCTAAATTTTGTAAGATTTTTGAAATACTTGTATCATTATGTGAAAATAAAAGTATATTTATGTTTGGTCCCCTAAATTTTTTAAATTTTTTGAAATATCTTGTATCATTATTTGAGAATAAAGTATATTTATATTTGGTCTCTCTAAATTTTTTTAATTTGGTCCTTTGTAAAATTTGTAATTTAATTTGATAAATTTGATAATACTTTTGATTTAAACCTCATTCATTATTACTAATTTAATTCTTTCTCTTTACCTTTTCAATTAAACAAATAGATATATTTACATTAATTAGAGCTAATATTTTTCACTTTATACTTATAAGAAAAAAATAAAGAAGGAAGAAAGTTAAACCATTATGATATTTAATACAAATTATACATTGCATTTATTTTAATTTTTCTAAATGTATATGTAATCTTATTATTTTATTTTTTTTGTAATATTAAATAATTCTATGCATAGACTGTAACTTTTTTTAACATTGAAACTTTAATTCTTATTAAATTTTTTACATATGCAACATGAATTAATAAATTTGAAAATTGAAAAATTTTATTAATTATAAGGAATTTATATATTGTTTTCAATTTTAATACTATATATAATATTTAAATTTAATGTTTTCATACTAAACTTGTTCATGGTTCGGGTTAGGTCAAGCTCGGATAGCAAAAAAAATTTACTTGCTCAAAGCACAATCCAGCCCGTCTATCCTTTAAGTCTCTTTTTTTAATATTAAAAAATAGTTTTTTTCATATTTTATTTTTAAAATTATTTTATAATAAAACTAAATAAAAATATTTTTAAAATAAAAAATAAACTTGAATCAAGCGCTGACTTTAAAAGCTTATTCGGGTCGAACCTATCGAACTACATGGATAATCCGACTTTTGAACAGATTTTTTTCATAACAACTTTTATTATACTTTAAATCTTATATATATATATATATATATACATCTCGACCCCCCTTAACAGTATTTCTGGCTTCGCCCTGTATGCAATGTGACTCGCAATCAGATTTGTTTTGAGTAATTAAATTAATTGTTTTTGTTTCATATATAATGTTTAATTTTAACTTTCTACACAATTTAAAAATATTAAGTTAAAATTTTACTCTTATCTAGACCTGTTCATGGGTCGGCCCGCAACCCAAAAAATTATTATTTTTCTTGCCCAAGCCCATTCGGATCGGGCCCGGACAGGCCCGTATAGGCCCATTTTACTATTAAAAATATTAAAAAATTATTTATATATATATTTTTATAATTAAATTTAAATATTTTTTTTTATTTAATAGATAGTAATTCGGGCAGGGCCGGGACGAATTACAAAAGACTTTGTCCAAGCAAGGCCAAATAAGGGTCGGGCCGGTCGGGTTACTCGGCCCGTGGACAGGTCTACTCTTATCGGTTATAAAGGTTTTTTATTTGAATTACCTTTACATCTCGAGAAAAATGGATAATTTAAGATGTTTTTTTATTTATTTTCAAACAAAAAATTTATTTAAGATAATTTTAAAATTATAAAAATAAGACAACATTATAAAATGGAAGGAATATATAGTTACTAAATAGATATAACAACTTTGATTTATATCTTGCACTATAAGAACTTTCATTTTAATTAAGCAACAAAAAATTTTCAAAATAATTTGTATAATTGTTATAAAATATATATTTTTTGCAATATAGATAGTGCTATGTTTTTTTTTTATATATATATATATATATATATAAAATTGTATTATGTGGATAAGAATGACATTGAGTTGTTAACCTAGAGTTCTAATCTATTTATAAACATATGTCGATGGTCTTATAAAAAAATTTCTCTTAACCAATTGACTATATGTCTATGATAATTGAATTAAAGAGAAACTCATTAAGCTTAGACTCTAAAATTGATTACACATGACATGTAAATATATTTTTACCCTACATGCAGATCAATTCATCATAATAAATGAGTATGAAACATGTGTTATTCAATCTATGTCTAACACTAAACTCCCTATGTTTAATTGTATTTAGGTTACCAAATCAATCTAATTGGTAGCTAAGCAATTCGAAGCATTAAGCACAAGATTGAATAAACAACATCAAATAGCATTAAATCAAGCAATAGAGTAAAATAATTCAAACTAGATGTTGAGTTCCATTAAAATCCTAGAAAAATAAATTAGTTCATACTAATTAATAAAAATATAAAACAAAGGAGTTTCACCATCATCAATATTACAAGAAAGATAAAGAAGAGTAAAGGAAAAGAGAAAACTAAGATTTGTCAGGTCTTCAGTCCTCTAAAATCTCCTTAGCTCCTTGAAATATTTTGGTGGCTACTCTACTCTTAAGAAAAATAGGTTTATAGAATTTAATTTCCCTTTATTTGAGCCTTAAAAGATCTTATTTATAGAGCTTTAGACCCCTGAAGTCAGATCGCGTCCAAGCAACATATAAATGTTTTTACGTCTTTCTTTTCATGGCAGACGCACGGGCGCTGCAGGTCTCGACCTCGGTTGGCGCTGCAGCGCCAGCCCTTCTGTTTGCTGCACTTCACTTATCGGTTATAAAGGTTTTTTATTTGAATTACCTTTACATCTCGAGAAAAATGGATAATTTTAATTAAGATGTTTTTTTATTTATTTTCCAAACAAAAAATTTATTTAAGATAATTTTAAAATTATAAAAATAAGACAATATTTATAAAATGGAAGGAATATATAGTTATTAAATAGATATAACAACTTTGCTTTATATCTTGCACTATACGAACTTTCATTTTAATTAAGCAACAAAATAATTTCAAAATAATTTGTATTATTGTTATAAAATATATATTTTTTGCAATATAGATAGTGCTATGCTTTATATATATATAATTTGCATTTTGTGGATAAGAATGACATTGAGTTGTTAACCTAGAGTTCTAATCTATTTATAAGTATCTGTCGATGGTCTTATAAAAATATTTCTCTTAACCAATTAACTATATGTCTATGATAATTGAATTAAAGAGAAACTCATTAAACTTAGACTCTAAAATTGATTACACATGACATGTAAGTATATTTCTACCCTACATACAGATCAATTCATTAAAATAAATGAGTATGAAACATGTGTTATTCAATCCATGTCTAACACTAAACTCCCTATGTTTACTTGTATTTAGGTTACCAAATCAATCTAATTGGTAGCTAAGCAATTAGAAGTATTAAGCACGAGATTGAATAAACAACATTAAATAGCATTAAATCAAGCAATAGAGTAAAATAATTCAAACTATATGTTGAGTTCCATTAAAATCTCATACTAATTAATAAAAATATAAAACAAAGGAGTTTCACCATCATCAATATTACAAGAAAGATAAAGAAGAGTAAAGAAAAAGAGAAAACTAAGGTTTGTCAGGTTTTCAGTCTTCAATTCTCTAAAATATCTTTAGCTCTTTGAAATATTTTGGTGGCTACTCTACTCTTAAGAAAAATAGGTTTATAAAACTTAATTTCCCTTTATTTGAGCCTTAAAAGGTCTTATTTATAGAGTTTTAGACCCCTGGAGTCAAAAACTTCGCGTCCAAGCAACATGTAAGTGTTTTTAAGTCTTTCTTTTTCTGGCAGATGCACGGGCGCTGCAGCGCTGGGTCTCGACCTCGGTTGGCGCTGCAACGCCAGCCCCTCTTTTTGCTGCACTTCGCTTATGTCGTATTCTCGCACTTTTTCGGTTGATTTGGATGGGCAAATCTTGTCCGATTTGGATCAGTAAACTACCATTGGAAATGTATGGAAATCAGCTTCAAAAGTCAAGAATGAAGATTTCTTGAATAAAGAATTTAAGATCATGTTTTGCTAGCAACAAGCTCCGGAGGTCAAATCTGTCCATGTGTTGCTTTGCACCTTTTTTCGTCTTTTCGTACCTCAAAACTCCTTCTCACTTTGGACATATAAAAATATAAAAACACTAATTTAATAACTAATTTAAACATTAAATAAATAAATAACATTAATCTAAAAACAATTATTACTAATCAATTTCGAATAAAAACTTTAAGGACTTAGCCGATTTGAATGCACAAAATGTGATAAAATAACTATATTTCATAGAATTATCAACTATCTTTTGGGCTTTGCCAACAGTGACAGTCTAATAAAATCCACATCAAAGATCAAATATATAACTGGTTAAAATATTAAGAAAATTAAATTATTTTTTAAAGTAAATTTGTATTTTTTATTGTATTTAAATAAAATTTTATTTTTTATTTATTTTTAAATAATTTTTTATTTAGGTATAAAATAAAGATTAAAAATTTATGACTTATTTGATGTAAATTAAAAATTAAAAATTTATTCAATGCAAATTAAGTTAAAAGTTTATTTTGGTGCAGTAAAAATATAAAAATGTATTAAAATAAAGTGATAAAGCTTTTTTAAAAAAATTATTATTTTAGTTTATAATTTTTTTATTTTAGCTAACTTAAAATTCAAGCATCGAAATTAATTGTTAGGTATCCGAATAATTGATTCAGATGTATGATTTTTTTCCTGCTTCTTTTTTCCTCATGAAATAGGAGGTTAGATGGGTGTTAGTCAATCCTTCAAGTCATAAAATAATACCTTGTCGTACCTTCGCAAATCTATGAACATTCAAGATTAACTTTAATGAAAGACTTTACTAAAATATCATTTATTGTTGAAGCAAATGACTTATCAATTAAGTTTTTTATTGAAATTATTTGTTTATAAGTAACTTAAATAGTTTGCTACATTTTAGATTTTAGTGTTTAGCATAGTTGGTTTAGACTCCCTCCGTCCAAATGTTTGTCGTTTTTAACTTTTACGGAGTTTATCAAATTTTAATTTTTATAAAATTAATATTCCACAATTTTAATGTTTAAAAATTATGAAAAAAAATTATTTTAGAATATATAAAAGTAAGGATTTTATTAAAAAAAAAATTAAAAAAACATAATTTTGAAATATAAAAAATATAGACAAAAGAAATGGAATAGAACTAATGAAGAGCTAGCAACAATTTTAATGTTATAAAGGTTTTTTTATTTGAATTACCTTTACATCTTGAGAAAAATGGATAATTTTAATTACGATGTTTTTTTATTTATTTTTCAAACAAAAGATTGATTTAAGATAATTTTAAAATTATAAAAATAAGACAATATTTATAAAATGGAAGGAATATATAGTTATTAAATAGATAAAACAACTTTGATTTATATCTTGCACTATAAGAACTTTCATTTTAATTAAGAAACAAAATAATTTCAAAATAATTTGTATAAAATATATATTTTTTGCAATATAAAATAGTGCTATGTTTTTTTTATATATATAAAAGAAGTCGCATCTTGTTGATAAGAAAAATAATTGTAAATGTTGAGATTTAAATTCAAACATGTTTAATTTTTTTTTTAAGATTGATTACATAAATCAACTGAACTAAATCTTTAATTTTAAATAGTATTATGTTACAATATACTAGTACAAGAATACAAGTTATCTTTTACAGCAAAAGTATATATAAATTGTTGATTATTATTTTACAACATTACTATTTACGGCAACAATTGTAACAATTTATTCAACATTTTTTTTTGTAAATTTAGTAATTCTTGTAATGCATATAGTATCTTGTATTTTTTCTCGTATCAATTATTTAAATATAAACAAAATAAAAATTATTAAATATGTCAAAATTTTAAACACGAACATTATATATATATTTTAAACATATCATATTAATCGTATTTAAACATGTCATATCGTGTTTATTATATTATTTTTGTATTAATTAAACATATTGTATTTTCGTATCGTGTTCAAAATTATCAAATTTATTTTTTTATAATATAAAAATCTTATGTTACAATAAATGTTGTATAAAAAAATTTTCCAGCAAAAGTGTGCATAAAAGTTGTTATAAATACCCTTTTTAACACAAATATTTATAATTTAGCAAAATTTTTTTTGGTTACTAAATATCATATTTTGCTTTATATATATGTAAGTTAACGTTACCACTAATATAGTATGAGCTCTTTACATATCTCAAATAATTTTTTTCAAACACCTAATTCACAAAAATAAAAGTTTGAAAAGTCCAAGCAATCCAGCTATATTGTCGGAAAAAAGTTTATACAGGACGATTTGAGATCGAAAATCATAAACTCCTTTCACTTTCACCAAAGAAAATGACAAAACGAAAAAGAAAAAATCATTTGCACGTTGATCATGCATGTTCTGTTACTGTTACTATTAGTAGCAGTGCAAAAATGAGCTGGACTCCAATATTTTTGTTTTTCTCTTTAGCTGTTATAATTATTTTTCACTAAACTATTATATATTATGTATCAAAATGTGTTAATAATTGAATTCGAAATTTAGGTTTACACAATTATTTTTAAAAAATAATATTCAACAAATATAAATTTTAAATTTTAATATTTATAACTCATTTTTTATCTTAAATTATGATTTTTTTTATAAAAAAAATGTGTCAATAATTGCATCGAAATGCCATTAAAATTTTGTAGTTATTCTCAAAGAAACCATCGTGGCATTTCAAAAATATATTTAAAACTTTTGTTATACCCAACATTACTTTGAGCTAAGATCCAATACTTAATCGAGTCCATAAGGTTTTTATAGCACAAAGCCAATTATTGATTTTTGAAGAAAATGATACATATTCATAATTAATTTGGTTTTACAAGGAAGATAAAGGGACAATTGTAACCAGCTGGCAGAAGGGAAACAGTTCGAGATTTTTCATGTATGCAATAAAAAAAAAATGTGAGGTAAAACTAAAAGCTTTGGAACATCTTTTAGATTTTTACTATTTTTTTTTACTTTATGTTTTCTTTCTTTCTTCCATAAATCATTATCGAGTTGAATATTGAAGTATGTCTCGAAATGTGAACTCTGATGCCCCTTTTAACTGTGTTATCTTTTGACAGATTCTGCTCTATCCCATCTTGTTTTCTCATTCACTACAATCTAGAAAACCTCCTCCAAACATAAAAAACCATCTACAACTTTATAACATTTGGGCATTAAAAGTTATATAATTTTATTAAAATGCCCTAAAACTAAAATCATTTATTTGTTTTTTATTAAGTTCACGGTCAAATCAAACTAGGACAAAGAATATATGATATGGAAGGAATAATAGGTATAAAAAAATTAAATGATAAGTAGTTTTATTATAAAAAAAATGAGTAAAAGTAAATATTAATTACAATATAAACAATCAAACAATACTTTATGCTAAGTATTTTTTTTAAAATTATTATATAAAATAATATATTTTTTAATATATTAAAAATCGGATATTAACTATCAACTATCATATTTAATAAAATATTATTATTATAAGTAAAATGTTAATTAACTTTAAAATAAAATAAAAAAACTTATAAGAGTATTAAAAAAACCCTTTTTTTTTTTTCTTTCTTTGAGCAAACACATATTCAAATTCAATTATTCATTTATTCATTTATTGAGTGCATGTGCGGTCTGATTCATAATAATGGATTAATGGGTGACAATCAATGGGGTAGCTCCAGAGTTGGTTGCCAAAATGTGTAAATAATATTAATCAATACTTTTAAATATATCATTTAATTTTTTTACTGATTTGATTTTTTTTTTATTTGCAAATAAATTTATTTAATAAATTTTTTTTAATGAATTAAAATTCTTAAATATAAATTAAATAAATTTTATTAATAATAAAACAATTTAAATAATAATTTAAAATTTTAATAAATAATAATTATTATTTTCATCAAATTTAAAGATTTTCCGTATTCATGTTTTGTTTGTAAAAAAATAAAAATCAGTTGAAAAGTGTGGGTAACAAAAGGTAATACTGTTGAGCCACTGGAAAATAAAATTTTTTATTTTCAAAGAAACAACCAAATATTGCATTTGAATTTATTTACACATGACAAAATCTCACTTAGTGGACTGGCTTTTCCAGTCCAATGTAAGGACCCCATTGCCGACCCTTAAATTTTAAACACTATTTACCTTTTCTGTCCATGTTATCATCATCACGAGAAAGAAAAAAAAAAAAGAAAAAAAAGCATTATTTTACCTAATTTTAAGATTCAATTTTTATCCCATCCGAAATTTTAGTTCAATAATCGGTGTATATATAAAGTTCTGTTAGCCAATATTTTTTAAATATTTTTAATGTTAATTAATATATTATTTATAATAATTATATAAAATAAATTTTATTTATCATTTTTTTAATGTATTAAATCAAATTATTATTATATATAATAGAAAAATATTAATCAATGCATAATGATATTAGTTAAAATGATATTTAAAAAAATAAAATAATAGATTTTTTTTAATTCAATAAAAAAAATATATTAAATATAAAAAAAATTTAAACTAGTAATTAAATAATCAGTGTCTATAACACCAGTTAAGCAAACCTTATATAATAACCTTAAAAATTATCCTTAAAATACTTGTTAACAAAATTCTATTATATAAACTAATATTTTCATACAAATCATTGAAAATCATAAATAAAATTATCAACTATTACTTTTAATACAATACTATTATTATAAATAGTATATTAATTAAATTTAAAAAGTATCTAAAAACACTAATAAAAAAATCATATATTTTTTGCTAAAAAAATTAAGTTTGAATTTTTTTTCTTAAAAAAGATATTAAATTTAATAAAAAAGAATTCCTAAGATCAATGCATGTATATTTGCCAATAAGATCAAAGGGTTCACACTTCAAAGGCTAGCCAACAACAGATAAATAGCAGAAGAAGATAACATGACCTGATGGCCTGATGGGGTTGAACCCCAACAAGCAGCTCAAATCTACAATCACCCCACCAGCTCCACTTATTGGCCCAATGTCAAACCCATAGACCCAAACTCCCCACCAGACTTGAAAGCGCCTTCTGAGCCTAAGTAAGGACAAAAATCCAATTAGGATAGGAGATTCGAACCTTACTATTTGGAACAAGAAAATATGCACCAATCATTGAATCAATAATCATTAAGCGAAAGGTTCGGATGCAACTCTATACTTTCTTTGAGTTTGGGAGAAACTTGAAAAGCTTGAAAATTGATAAAGCTCTATATTGCCTTTAAAGTCTTTTTTGTAGGGGTGAGCGTTCGATCGAGTCGAGTCGAGTGAAAAAAATTCGGATTAGTCGAGTTGACGAGTCCTATTTTGTCAACCAAACTCAATTTAAAATTTTAGCGAATCGAGTCGAGTTAAAACAAATTCGAGTCGAGTCGAGTTGAATAATTTATTTGAGTTAAAATGTTATCTTGTAAATGTTGATTGACTAGATCATGTTACTGTTATCTTGTAAATGCATGTATATCTATAATTTTGAAATTTAGTTCTATGAAATTACAAATATATATATATTTTTTTGTTTTATCTTTTCTTATAAATATAATTATCAAAGACTTGTCATACTAAATAAATAGCCTACTATTGACTTTTAAAAAAAGAGAATTCATTATCTTTTGAATTTCATCGTTTGGTTAGCTTGGTAATGTGCATGATATCAACCAAAAGCTTCAATCTTTAACTGAATGAAGCATTGAGTGATAGCCTTCCCCTTTTGAAACTAAAAAAATTCAATGTAAACTTTCAATCTAGACTTGTCAATTTCAAAGAAAAAAAAAATGAATGATAAATTATTAAAACAATAAGTACGCAATCAACAGCTCATGTGGATTTATTTTTCTACTGAATGGTGACAAACAACAAAAATAAATGACCCAACAAAAATGGGCTAAAGAGTAAAAAGGGAAGACGAAATAAGGAAAACGCAAAACTCAAGCTTAGTATCAAACTCAAATGAGTAAAACGACGTCGTATAGAAATATTTTATTCGGATTTTCGAGTTATTCGAGTTGTATAAATCAAATCCTAGCTAAACTATATAACTCAAATTACTTAGTCGAGTTGATCCGAAAATCCGAATAACTCTAATAAACCGAACTATTTAATTCAAAATTTAAAAAAAAATTCGGTTTTTTCGAGTCGAGTCGGGTTTTGCTCACCCCTACTTTATTGTATAAAAACCTTATGTACTACACTCCTTTATTTTCGTGACAATACTATACAAAGTACAATTGCAGTACACTTTATCCTTATATTGAATAATAATTACCCATTAAGGATCGTTATGGAATTTCAATTTTTTATACACCTAACTATAATCTATATCTATATAATAATATATATAAATTCAAAAATAAATAAATAAAAAAGTTATTTAATAACGCAATCCTGCCAAGCTACAATCAATGGCGTTATTAATATTGTAATTTCATTGTTCTCACCAAGGAAAGAAATTACATTAGGAGATATGGGTGGCCTTTGTTGCTGTCAGTCATTTGTCTTCTAAATTATACTATTGAAGTATAATTTACTTACTGTGATGGGGATATTATGCGATGGCAGTTCCAAGTTTTAAAAAAAATTCAACTGGTTATAATTTCAACCATGATCCATGTTAATGAGTAAATCTATTCACGGACTGGAATTTTCTTCTTCTCTTATTCAAACCCGGCTCACAAACCTGTTTTACTATTTATTAATAATAAAATTTTAAAACATAATTTTTTTATAATTAAATTTAAATAAAAATAATTTTTTATTAAATGGACAGTAATTTAAGCCGAATCAGACCAACTCGAATTATAAAAAATTTCTGTCCAAGTTCAATCCAATTTGGATCGAACCGATCAGATAGCCCGATCCTGAAATATGTCTAAGTCATGAGGCTGGTACTTGGACTCGATCCATCCCCAATAGGGAAGGAAACATGTTTGTCATATAAATAGCCTCATGAGAAGAGAATGGTTAACCCAGTGAGATTATGACAAACTCAACAAATGTGAGGAAATATTCGTAAAATAAATAGAAATATATATAACTGTATATATGACCAAAAGAACTGAAGAATTGCGGGCCAAAGGGGGAAAATAGTCAGAACACTACTACATTTATAATTTATTTACTTGATTAGGATAATTAATAATGCATACAAAAATGAAAAACAAAGGGGATATTGGTCAGCTCCGTTGAAATCCACTCGGCCATGTCTGATTCTTCACAGCTTTCAGAATTGCTTCAACATCATATAGAGTTTCTTGATCTTTCCCAAAGAGTGCAAGTTCTGTAGCAGCAGCGACATTCTCTTCAACCTGATTATTGACAAGGCTTTACATTACTATTACTCGCATCTCAAGCAGAAGTAAGCTGGAATTTATCCATTATATTTTGTTAAGTGATTAAGAAAATTCTATTGTCAGGCACAAAACAGATTTCAGAAAAGCTGTAATACTTGAATATAAGAGAAAAGGAGGCTATTAAGTCAAAATGATGAACCAGAACCTGTTTAACTGAGTTCATGCCAACCAGCACTGACGAAATATCCTTATTTGACAAGCTGTATTGCATAGCTAACTTTGAAATATTCTTCCCTTTCTCTTTACAATAGACAGCAGCAGCTTGGCAAGCAGACTGAAGAAACCAAATTCCACAGCAATGACCACTCAAACTTACGAAGATATATGGAAGCTTATATTCAAGCATATGAAACTATGGAAATGACCAATTAAACATATAACGTGAGTTCATGGTGAAATACATTTTTGAAGTATTTAATATAAGATGTGCTGTGGTGTTAATGAACCACATTGTAGCTAGAGCCAAACATAACATGAAGCCAGATATAATCTCCAAGTTTTACATTAATGTATAAGTTCAGGCTACCAGAAAATTTGTGCTGCAACTTTTAATTCAGCATGCAGTATGGTCCATCAAAATCTCAGTCCATTTATTTCACATGATTGAAAACCTCTAGAGGTCAGAAAACCATGCTCTGTCAGTGATGAAAACCCAATCTGCACAAAATCTAGGATCTTAGCAATTCTTTCTTGCACTGATAGCAAATACTTCAAGGAAGGTGTTTGAATTGATGCATTATTTGATTGACATTTGAATATTATATCAGAAACCAATTTCCATAAAAAGAATTGTCACTCCTGTAAATATCCTAAATAGGATTTAAAGTAGGTACTACCAATTTTTGCCTTTTTCTCCCTAAAATTTGTTTCAGGTTAAAGCCCTTCATTCTAACATCAATTAGATCCAACAGATTATAAGGGCATTTCATTTTTAGAGATACCCCATAACCAGACAACCAGGTTGTATGAATAGCTTTGCATTCTGCAGGAGTACAAACGGTCTGAGGCCTAAAAATCTCACCTTGAGTTCAGGTGATGCTGGATGCCAATCCGGTGGACCGAGCTCAGTAAGAAGCCCCATGGCAAGTGGAGATGCACTTATTACACCAACACCTTTGTTCTTCAAGTAAGGCAATAAATCCTCCAATGTTGAATCATTAATACTATAATGGCAATATGACAAAATTACATCAACTGTGCCTGGTGGAACCCTATCAAGCACATAAGTAAAAATTTCCAAAGGCAATCCCGTAATACCAATGAAACGAATCTTCCCTGCTTCCTTCAATTTCTGAAGAGCTGGAATTGTCTCATTCACAATCTGTTACTTACATACAAACTGAATTGAATTGACCAAGCTTTCATGCATATCCATATTTGTTAGTAAGAAGGCTTTCATACAAATATATCATCAAAATGAAAATGATAATAAACCTTTTAATTACTTAAAGTAAAGACCTGATCAAGAGAGCCAAATTCAATGTCGTGGCATTGAAATATATCAACATAATCAAGTTGAAGCCTTTCCAAGCTTTCATCAATGCTTTTAGTTACTCTCTCAGCACTGAAATCAAAACCTTCATGATATCTCCCACACTTTGTTGAAACTATATATTAATTTCTAGGGACCCCTAGAGCTTTAATTCCCTTACCAAGCATCTTCTCTGATAATGTCCCTCCATAATACCTTTAAACGGAAAGAAAATGAAAGTCATTAAAAATTAAACAAAAAAAAAGGAACTTTTAAAACCCCCAGTTTGTTAAAGTGAAGAAATTTGGCATTACGGGACGTGTCAAAGAAGTTGATGCCGAGGCGGAAGGCTTCGCGGACAGAGGCGATGGCATCGCTTTCAGAGACGGGACCGAAGACGCAGCCGAGAGGGGAAGCTCCGAAGCCCACGCTACTGAGTTTAAGGCCCGTGTTCCCTAGAGGTCTCAGTTCTAGTTTGGGAACCGCCATGGATTGTCTGCTATGGGTTTCTTTTGTGAGAATTGGGAAAGATAAGAAAGGACTTTCCCAGGAAAATTGTAACTGTAAATGCTAGAATAGGAGTAGAAGGAATTTGACAGTTAAAAAAAAAACCTTGAACTTGGAACTGTGAGGACTGTGGCACTAGCTGACAATCATCATTTTTTTTAGTTTTCCTTTTAATAAAATTGGGCTTTGGGCTCTGCCGACTGCAAAACAACCCACTAATAATTCATTCATCTATTATAATCATCCCAGCCAATCTTCAGTTCCACCATTTCTGGCCCATTAGCTCATTTTTTTTTTTTAAGATGAGAAAATTGGTAAGTAAATTTTTCTCAAGTGTTTTTTTTTTTTTCCTTGTTGAATATATTTTGATTCAAACTTGTTATATAAAACCGCTAGAATGTGGAGCATTACAATTGGAAACCGTCACAATTCACAAACATCGTTGAATCGCAAGGTTATTTACCAGTTACCAAAGCTGGTAACTGCCTTAAGGTTCTGCTATCTATCTCAATTCTCTACTTTCCCAAGCAGAAACTACCAAAGATTTGTCTCTTGCCATTGTCCTTTTTTTGGTCTTAATTGTGACAGAAATATGTTTGGTATTCCTTTCGGATGGAGAAAAGCTTCTAAATGGTAACCTCAAGTCAATCTGAAAGCCATACAATCTTTTATTCAACTAACTGAAATTTAAGAGATTTACATATATTCTTTGCAGCAAGAAATTGGTCAGGTGTGTACAATGCCGTCTTAAGTTTCTCAAGATTAAGAAAAGCTCTATCATAAAGCAATTACGTGAGGACATTGTTGAGCTGCTCAGGAATGGCAAACCTGAAACTGCCTTTTCCCATGTACCATTTGGTTTATCAAAGAACTACCATGAACTTTTCATTAATTCAACTGATCATTTTCTGTTCTTTGAAAGTTTGGGTAATTTTGGGTGTTATTTGAACTTCAATGACTACTATTATACTAAAGTTAATTTCCCACATTTTTTTTTTTTCAGGCTGAGGAGCTTTTTAAGGACCAGAGTTTATTGAGTGCCTATGATCTGCTGGAGCATTTTTGTGAATTCGTCATCCTTCACCTCCCTTACATTCGAAAGCAAAAGTATGATCACTCCTCTAATATAAATATAACTACCCAATTTATGCAAAAGTAAGGTTTTACATCAAAATACTGCTGCCATTGTTCTTTTTTTTCCTTTTTCCAAGATGCAGATAATAATAGTAGCTGGTTTGGTCCACCTCATCACAGTGTTTTTCTGCATTTTTATTGACTAGAGAATTATGCTTCATCTATTTTTTTTACATGTCTCTACCAGGAACTATTCCAATGACATCAATGAAGCAGTTTCAACTTTAATCTTTGCTGCTGCATGGTGTGGAGATCTGCCGGAGTTGCAAATAATCAGGAAGCTATTTAGAGGACGACATGGGAGCAAATTCATTAAAGAAATAACTGAATTACATTCAGGAAACCATGTGAATAGTCAGGTTGCCTTTTTTTTTACCTTAAGATGTATATATATACCTTTGGCCTATGTTACTTAGACTCGGGGTGAGTGTCGGATACGGGTATGTGTCCGACATGGGTATGTTTAACTTTTTCTAAGTTTTTTCATATATTTGGAGGATCATATTTCCATACCCTTGTCCGAATATGTGTCGGACATGGGTGTCGGACACGAGTACTTCAGGAAAAATGAAAAGTCGGAGTAACATAGCATTTGGCCTTCCAATTTCCTTTTTGTGTCTGTTACTCTGTAGCAACTAGCAATCATTAATTTATTATATTTATGTTTCAGGTTAAGGAAAAACTCTGTTTAAAGTCTATTCCAGATAATATGAAGCTGAGTTTGATTGTTGAACTAGCTAAGGATCATGCTCTCCAGGCACAGCACCCAGGGAGCAAAAAGAGGCTTGGATCAAATCTCCTGCTGGTATGTATGTGCTATAATTTGCCACTCCATATCTTTCTTTTTTTCACTTTATTAAATCTAGTCCTGATTAATGTATCATAAATCTTCAACTTGAGCAAAATATGTTGCACATCAAAATGCAGATATGTGGAAATGATAGTTTTCATTGTGAAGGATTTCTTTTTGAGGTAATGACTCAAGGTGATTATGGCAGCAGTTGGCTTGCAGAGATGCTCTCTGCAAATGATAAGGACATACAGGCCAAATTATCGGGTCAGGTTGTTGAAGTTGGGAACTCTGTTAAAGCTGAACGTAGATATGAAACCGAAATGGTCTGCGATAAATTATCAGGCCAGGGCAGTTTAGGAAGTTTTGGCTCAAACCACCCTTCCACAATCTCTTTTGGAAACAAGGTGGAAACCAAAAGAAAAAGTTCTAACAAAATAACCTTCAATCTTGATGAAGTAGAGGAGATTCACATTAACACTCTACATGACTGTTATGCTGGGGACAAAACAATGTTTTTATTTAATTCAACTCTGCTGTCAGAAAGAAACAATTATGGATTTAGTGGAGCAAGCTTGTTGGTTTCATCTCACTGTTATAATGATCATTACAATGGTAAAGCCGGATTGTGGAATCGAAGAACATGCTTGATGGACTCTTGCAAGAGGAAAAGCTCAAACAGCATGATGTTGACAGGAATTTCCTATTTAAAGGAAGGCCAACTGTCATCATATCAAAAACACATATATCATGGAACTTGTCCCCAGGATAGGCATTCAAGAAATATCCCTTCCAAAGATAGCTTTAAACAAGAAGCACCGATAGAGGTGTGGAGGAAAATAAACTACAAGAAGCCTACTAAACACAGTGTTGGGGAATTTCAGAATGACATTTTGATTAAAAGTAGCAGGAAATTGGGAGAAGCAGAAGAATTAGAATTTCCAACCAATATTGTTCCACATCAATCTTATCCAAGGAGCATGATTATAGCTCCGGAAAGGGTAAAGAAAACAACCAATGACTATAGTTTACAATCAGATTCTTATAAGCAGTTTCAGAACTCAAAAGGCAGCAATTCATCATCTTATAGAAATGTGCACCCGAAGCTCCCTGACTATCATGAATTAGTGGCTAAATTCAAGGCCCTCAAGCAAGAGCATCAGCAAAGAGAAGCCGCATGCCGTAATGCCATTAAAACTTAACAAGACAAGCTGCAGCTGAATCGATGATTATCCATTGCAACATTGTCACAATCAATGTATAAATCTATGATTGCTTTCATTATCCTTAATTCTCAATCTGGGAACCATGAGTAAGACTCTTCTTTGTTTTTGCTTCTTCCTTTACCGCATCCTTTATCGTTTTTCAATTTGTAACATCTTTCATCACATTATGCTCATTCCTGCTAAATTTTATTTCATGTCATTGACTATGAGCTTTTATCGAAAATAGTTGACTGTTGTAACTTTGTATAAGCAGCAAGACATTTCTTATATGTTCTTTATCAGTTAACATGCATGTAGAAGATGATTAGTGATGACAATTTTATTACCAAAAGATTATCTGAATTAAATATTGGATGATAGCATAGCAGTGCTAAAATCTTGATATTTAGGGGACAAGACATAATTACTTGATTAAGATGTAATGATTGACTTGTTCTTAGGTAATATCAGCTGATGAAAATTGAAAACCTTGACTGGTTAATGGTGTAAATGAAGTGTTGTTTTTTTCTTGAATTATTTTGGATGAGTCAGCAGCCAATAATCCATTGTCTGCCATACCTTTTCTCTTTTCCTTAATGGAAGCACATCATCATGCCCTTTTCTTTTCACCTTTTAATGCTCTACCAAATCATTTTCCTTGACTGGATGTCAATGTCTTTCAGAATTTTTGTTAATTCCTTGCTATTGAACAGCAGCTAGCAATACTGCAGAAACAGTGAAATACTGTAAAATATATGTCTTAACAATTTGGTAGTCAAAATTTCTTTGATATTAGTACAGATACATCGGATGAGTATATGTTCAACATGAAAATGTTCAATTTTTTTTTTATATATTTAAAGGATCATATTTTTATACTCATGTTTAAATATGTGAATACTTTAAAAAAAACAAAAAAAATTCGAGTAACATAGATTCTCAGCCATTATATTTATATTATATGGCTTCAAACAATTGGAGTGGAGTTCACTTCTCTTGTGAGTAGTTGGTAAACACAAGTAATCTAGTTTGACACGTTTCGATCCTCCAGATATAAGTTCTTCATAACAAAGTAAAACTGGTTTTAGACGGATGTCACACCCGTAATTCACATGAATTGCTCCTTTTTTATTTTATTTTTGTTTTGGTCCTCTCTACTAGCTAATCAAATATTATAAAACTTTTCCTTGTTATATATTCTCGTAAAAAACCAAAATTATAAGCTAGTATCAACCCAGATGCTCCTCTGATAAATCAATGACACCCCAATCCTTCAAGTTATTCTACTGTTTGTTCCCTTAACATCTGTTGATGTCCTCGGAATGGTGGAGCAGGAGTTGTAAAGTAAAAATCGAGAGATATCTGTAAAGACAAAAAAATGTCATAGGAATATCGGAGTTATGTTTTCTTAAATAAATATTCAGAAAAAAAAATATTGCAATTGGTTTTAACTTTGAACAATTCACAAAAATAAAAACCAGATATAAAATAAGGAAGGAATAAAAGAAAAGCTGTTGAATATTGCCAACCTTGGTCCTTAGAAGAGCAGGAAAAAAAAAAAAAAAACAAAATGGATAATGTAAGAGTCCATAAATTCTTTATCGATTTATGACATTGATAAGCTAAAAATTAAAATAATATAAAACTTCAACTTTGGATCTTGCTAAGTTTCTATCCCAAATTAAATACTGGTATAAAATGATTTCCTTTCCCTTCTACTATTTGTATTTGTTTTAGTGGATAAACACAGGGTCAAAATCAAATCATTAAACAAAATTCACGTAAATTAATCCTCCAAAAACCAAACTAGCAAGCACCCGAAAACAACTTATTTTTTTATTATTTGTAAAATGTAGATACTTAATTTTGATTAGTAATATATTATAGATTCCTTGTATTAGTGTATCACTTTGCTAATTAATTAATAATTTATTATTACGTTCTCGAGAAGTAAAACCACGCGACCCTAAACTAAACCCTCCCAAATAAAAGCGTTTAAAATACTTTACTCACATCTTCATTTATATCTCCACCATTTTATAATAATCATTATTACCACCAGTTTGTTTCTGCTTTTCTCTAACGCTTTTGCTTACTTTTTCTTTTTCTCTTTTTTTGCTTCTCTGGGTCATAATTTTTCCAGATCTTTGTTTCTGCTTTGTGGGGTTTTTTTGTGTGTGTTTGTTTTGAGCTATGGCTTCAACGTTGTTACTGGCTCTGGTTTTTGTGATTGATCTGATTGCTTTTGGACTTGCTGTTGCTGCTGAGCAAAGGAGAAGTACTGTGAGTTTTCTTCACTTTATATTTACTGAACCGCCCTTTTGTTTCTTTCCTTTTTTGGTGTACTCTTTGCTGTTTCAGTTTTATTTCCTTGTCATGGGATGTCCTTTTTTTAACCTGCTTTGATATGCTAATTTCCAGAAGTTTGGTTAGTTTATTTTGTTTAAGATTTTCTGAGTGGGTTTTTGATTTCATGTTGTAAAGTTTAGGCTTTTTCTTGTTGTAAGTGAAAAGTTTTGTCTTTCTGGTTCCTTACTTTCTAAAAAAACAAATATTTGCTACAGTTCTTTGCTTGATCTAGAATGAATCTGCTTTAACCTGTTGGTCATATAGGCAAGATATTGCTACCAAAATCTTCATAGAATGTTTTTTGTGTTGAAGTTCAACATTTCAACAAGTGCCCACTGAAAACTAAGCTAGAAATACACTTGGGTGCAAACTATTTGACTTAAAAGATGGGTTAACAAGGTTTAGATGTAAGTTTAAGGAGTCTTATATCTGAAGCACTGAAGAGGGAAACTTTATTTTGCTGCAGTTTTTATCGACAAGCTTGTTGGGTTCATGATAAAGGAATATGCAAGAAATATGTAGGAAAACACTAAAGGAAACAAATGCTGAGAACATTGTCTATCTTTAATATCATTTTAGATGCTATGTTACTGCAAGAATGGCTTAATTAGAACATCAAGCTAAGGGCAGAAAGGATTCAGTACATTTTGATCCCAAATTTAGTACGCTTGCATTCTGTTAGCGTCATGGAAATAGGTTATTGCATTGAAGAATTCTATTGTTGCTTTTCTTTATAGATGAGATTTGGGTAGTGTATCTGTTGGTGCTAAGATCATAGGCTATGCTTCTTTCAACAGCAGCAGAAATGTTTGGTATTTACGAATGGCGTATCTTACAAAGATAAATGTGGCTTATATCCGGATAGATTAGTGCCTCTTTTATTGGGGTAATCGTCGACAATTAAATTTGCACGCTTTATTCCCTGTGTTGCTTTCCTGCTGTTAGAAATAGGAGTTTGTAAAAGGAAAGGGTATTAGTATTACTTTTTTGCTATGTTGCTCCGACTCTTCATTTTTCGTGAAGTACTCGCGTCCGACGCATATTCGGACATGAGTATGAGGATATGATCCCCCAAGGACCTTTCAAATACATGGAAATCTAGGAAAAAATTGAACATACCCGTGTCTGACACTCACACCCGAGTTTGAGTAACATAGCTTTTTTATTTGATGGAGTAGATTCTAGAATCAATGTGACCTTTTTACCTCCATGAAGCTTGAGTATAACAGTTTCTATATATGGGAGAAACTGGTTTATTATAGTCTAACAGGGCATTCCATCGTTCTCTGTTTGCAGGCCAATGTTGGCAATGATGGGAAAGAAAGCTATTGTGTTTATGATAAGGACATTGCAACTGGCTTGGGTGTGGGTTCAGTCCTATTCCTTCTACTTAGTCAGATACTAATAATGGTGGCAAGCCGATGCTTATGCTGTGGGAAGGCCATGAAACCAAGTGGGTCTAGAGCATGGGCAATTGTCCTATTTATCACTTGCTGGTATGTTTTTAGTTTAAACAATAATTTAAATGATCTTATCGTCATGGTCAAGAAGCGTCTTTGAGCAACCTAGTCAATCGACTGCTTTTTAATGATATGTGTTAGTTTCCCTATCATCTAAACGATGTGTTTGCATTGGTATTTCAGGGTGTTCTTTTTCATTGCGGAGGTATGCTTGCTGGCAGGGTCAGTGCGAAATGCTTATCACACCAAGTACAAGAATCTCTTAAATGATCCCCCATCATGTGCAACATTGAGAAAGGGTGTCTTTGGGGCTGGGGCTGCATTTGTGTTCCTAACAGCCATAGTTTCTGAGCTTTACTACGTTAGCTACTCCAAAGCTAATGATGGACAGGCTAACTATGGCAGAGACACTGGAGTGAGGATGGGAAACCTATAGATGAGTATGGTCATAAGAAATATTCTAAACTGTAACTCGTTGTTAATTGACCTTAGCTGTTTTTGGTGTAGACAACTTGGGTGATAGCATGTGTGATTGAGTATACATTCATCTTAACCATGGACATGTACTTGTTGTGTGTATCCCACGTTACAGGTTACAACCTTAGCATTTTGTCTGTTTATTAAGGTTTGAGTTATTCCTTCTTTTTTTTGAATATGTTGGTCATTACAAGTGCATTTGATCATTTATTTTTCAGTAATACTGATCCCATAGAAACTTTTTAAAGAGTTTTTTCGGTTCCCATTCCGTACTGGTTCTCGAACCTTGCTGGAGAAGGTATATGTCAGGCACCTGACCTTCAAGGACAAGAGAGCCAGTGGAAACTTGAGAGAAAATGGAGAAAATCTAGACTGATTAGGATTTAATTCAGCTAGTTTGAAACTGAATGTCTGAATCTGGGTTTTTGAGAAATAATTTTCCAAAGGATATATGAGGTAATATCAATACATGAAAGACTTTTTTTTTTTGTTGTAAAAGTGTGACTGTGAGACTTGCTTATTTGACCAATCATGAAGTTGACAACAAACAAACTCTTCTTAACTTTTTTGATAAAGACATCTAGCAAATTGTTAGTTGGATTGCTTAAAGTTGAAAATTTAAATTTTAAAAGATAGATTTGAATTTCAAAAGTAATATAAATTGTGTAATAAAATATATATAAATATAATATTGATAATTATTTTTTAAATTCATAGATTTGTTGGATGTTTATTTAATGATGAATTTGAAATACCTATAATTATTTGTAAATTTGAAATTCATGTTTTTATACTTTTCAAATATATAATCATATTGAATCTTAACTAATTTATACATAATGTATATATTTCATTCTCATAATTTATATAACAAATAAAATTTAAACTCAAATTTTTAAATTTATGTTTTTAAACATGACATAAGAATATTAAAAATAAAGTGCGAGTTAGGGAACCGTACCTGTTCGGCTGTTTCACATGAATTGAGGCCTAAACTCCAGTAAAGTGAAACCTCGTCACAAGAATCGAGGCCCAAATCTGATAGCAATTGTTGGGTTTACTCCTCTCTGAGCCTTTTAGTTTCTTCAAAAATAGAATAAAATAACGAAGGATCTCTAACGAAATGATCATCTGATTAAAATCATAGAATGAAAAAAGTTCTGATGTAATTGTTCCTGTTTGTCACATGAACAAACAAGGTGAAGGATAATGGAATACAAAAGACCAGAATACTTCACACATTGATAAATACTACCAGAAATGAACAAGCAAGCAACGATATCATTCCAGAACAACCAAATTCTCAGTTGTCTTATAAGACGAAATAAGTTGATTTAGCCATTGGTACTCTTCTAACTCTTTCACAGTCTGATGATAAGCGAAGGCCCCAACAGCTTCTCCAGTGTAATTCAAGCTTCCATTCAAGTGTGATCCAAAATATATGCAAAAAGGAGTGAATTAATAACCTATGTTACTTGAATTCGGATGTGAGTGTCGGGTACGGGTATGTTCAATTTTTTCCTAAATTTTCATGTATTTGGAGGGTTCTTGGAAGATCATATCTTTATACCCATGTTCCGATATGCGTCGGACACAAGTGTCGAACATAAATATTTCAAAAAAAAATGAAGCGTCGGAACAACATAGTTAATAACTCTTGTTTCTGGGGCTGCTACTCCATGTCCCCACAAGCAACGAAACATCCCTGCCAGAGGCAGAGCAGTACCAATTTTGCCGAGTATTTTAAGCCGTAGGTGGTGCTCAAATTTCCTAGAAATGTTTCCAAGTTTTCGAGGGAACGAGTTAAATTAGTCTCTATCCCTTTTCCTAACATCAGTCAGTTCAATCTTATCATTTCAATGGATGCCGTATGTAATCAAACGGCCATATG
The DNA here is from genome assembly GCA_030761205.1 of Fremontodendron californicum. NCBI lineage: Eukaryota > Viridiplantae > Streptophyta > Magnoliopsida > Malvales > Malvaceae > Fremontodendron > Fremontodendron californicum. The sequence goes on from JAULJL010000027.1 coordinate 1,703,480, forward strand.
ATCAGTTTTTTGATGTATTTGTTACCCTATGAAATGACAGGCCTTCCACAAATACACTACAATTATTCAACCATTTCCATGAATTTCGTACCAAATAGCTGAAAGAGTAAAACGAAGAATCTTTTTAATGGAAGAAATGTGACAAATGTGAGTAATTTCAACCTTCATTGTACGTGACTAAACTATTTGTTAAGCCCATAGATAAAACTCAATTCAAGGAAGCTGATGCTATAAAACAAACTAGGAAACAAGCCTGGAAAGTGTGGCCCCAATGTCCACATGCTCTGGATCTGAACTTAGAGGATGAGAGCAGACAATCTTGGAACAAAGATTTTGGTGCCTAATAAACTAGTAATAAACATCAATGAAATCTAGAAGCACACAGTTTAGACCGGCCAGAAGAGAAAGAAAAAAAAAACTAATGCATAAAAACTACTTTACAACCAGAATGCTGTCAGGACAAAGAAAAGAGAATGATTCTCAACAAGTGGTCATAAATTATGAAGAAAAGAATCCATGTAAAAACATTACAAGTATTCAGATATCCCAAAATATTCATATCCACAAGAATCTTCCTCCACATCTGGTTTGCCCAGCATAGCTGGAAGAGACCCCATTTCTAACTCTTCATATATGATATATTCCATCATATTATCTCCCCCTTATTCCATTCATAAAGTGAGGAACAAGCCTAACCTAACATAAAAACTCATATTCTTACATTATATAAGAGGTAGAGTACAGAATGTACACCTATACCTTGAAGCTGAATCTGAATCTGAAAAATGACAGCTTCTAACAGTCTACATCTTATTTTTAACCGTTACAAGTTGAAAGGAAGACTATACATATTAATAATCAATCAAAGAAAGGGAAAAAAAGGGGGTTTCTTATAGATACTGAGTTACTGACAAATATTCAAAAGAGAGGAAAAAAGAATTGAACCGTCCTCCATTAAATAGGAACACCCAAATCAAGAAAAGCGCTATATAGACAATGGATATATGGTTAAAAGACCTTCATGGTTTGATCTCAGAATCATCCCATGGTATGTTGAGATCAGTAGAGACCAGTGCATCAATATCATCCAAATTCCAGTAGTTTGCCATGTCCATGCCACTGCTTGAAATAGGTACTTGCCATGTCTGTGAAACAGTGCCACTTGTGGTGGGCATGATGATGCTGCTGATGGTTGGATCCTTCATTGTTTCTCCAGTGTAGTTATAGATACTTGAAGATTGAAATGAGGTTGGTATCGAAGAAGGGGTTGTTGTGTCAAAAGAACTTGAGCTTGAACTTGAAAATGGAAATGGAAATTCTAAGCCTTGAGTTTTAGGCAAAAGCAGGGTTGAACCCAGGCCGAACACGCCATTGCTTGTGCTGAAACTTTTGTTGCTCTCCAAGTTGCTGCAATTGATAGAATTCTGTTGCAACAATGAATATGGTGGAAGACTACTAAGCGCCTGAAATTGCATATTCGGTATGTTCTTTTGATCAGCATGTGGAAGCTGAAGGTCCTCCTGCCTTTGTTGCTGCGATTGAATTCCCATGAAGGAATCGATCCTATTATTACCACCAGATATAGTGGAGCTTTTGATGGCAGTACTGGTTGTGCTAGTGCTCGCAAGGGTGGTAGCGGCTGTGTTGTTATTTGATGTCTTAAGCCGCTTGTTTTTACGACCTCCACCAACAGGAACATTGCGGAGAATACCACCTTTAGTCCAGTGCCTTTTACAAGACTTGCAGAAATGCCTAGGCTGTGACTTGTTATAGTTGTTGTAGTAACAAAACTTTGTATTTGTAGAATCACACCTTGGACACTTCAGTGGCTCTGATTGCTGCTGCTGCTGCTGGTTTTGTTGTGATGGGTGTTGCCTCTTCATTGGTGAAGCTTTTGGTAGCTCCAGAGTTTGAGCCTGCAACAAAGCTTGGTTCCAGCCAAGACCATCACTAGAAACCTGTTTAGAACTCAATCCCATAACTCTATGATATCTACTTCAGAAAACTCCTAACTATACCGCAAGCAAGAGTGGTGAGAAGCAAAAGTCTCTTCTATGATATTGATGATTGATCAGGTCAAAAAACCCTAATGAAATTTTCTAGCCTTTGGATCGAGGTGCAAGAAGAGAGATCAACCTGAAGAAAAGCAGGTTGATGAGATTCTTCCTTACAAGCCAAACAGTGTGATGTTTTGAAGAAATTGGAAATTGGAGGGTGTTAAGTGCAAGGAAATTCCCTGGAAGGTGATGAGAAGTGAGCATGCTTTTGAGCCTCTCTATCTTTAATCTAAGCTATCTCTATATGCCAGCCTACTAATACTATATATCTAAACGGAATAATATTAATAAAATTGTAATAAGAATAAGATAAAAAATATATATCAAAATTACAAGTTCCTAAACTTAACCTTTCTTGTACAAACAAAAAAAAAAAAAAAAACTGGTGGGTTTCTTTTAACTTTGCAAAACAATTAATCTGATATATAGAAGCATTAATCCAAAGAATTTTATAGTGCAAAAAATGAAGATATAGGAGAGATGAAAGAGAAGGGGAAGGAGAAAGAATCCCTTAGCCCTGAAGGTGAAGGTGGGATGGTGAAACGTGGAATTACCTGGACCGTTGATAGTGGAGTGATTGGACTGTAAAGAGCGAACGTAGAGATCATGCTATACTATAATAAGTAACAGTAAACTAATTAAGCTATGAATATAAAAAGTTGCACTATATGAAATGTTAGAATGTCATGCATATATATATATATATATCATTGAATCAACATATTCACTTACAACATCTTTTCCTAACACATGAAGAGAGAAAAATGAGATCTCGTGATATTTATAATTTTTTTTATATTAAAAAAAATCACAACTTGAAAATAGTAAAATAAAATTCAGATATTGAAATATGAATTTTAAATATATTGAATGTTACATTTTAAAAATAATTGTATGAATTAATTGGATTAAACTCATAATTTTGAAATTATAAAAAAGTTGACATCACATAATAATAGCTGAGAGGTGATTCTTGTGATGATCCTATGGGCCTATGCACATGTGATTATGCACGTGTGGGCTCGCCCATAGGTGTAAATGATCTCAAAATTGGATTTTTATTTTTATTTTTTTTGGCTAAATGGCTCGAAGTTAGGTCTAGAAATGCTGAATTATTGCTAGCTAGCAAGAGCAGCACGATTTATGGCAATCCTTTCAGTTTTCTTTTTTCAAAAAAAGAAAAAGAAAAAAAGAATACGATCTATATATATATATGGTTTAGCAGTACTCACCGGCCATGAAATTAACTTTTGTTTCTTTTCTCTAACATGGCATTGGCAATGACATATATAAGAAGCAAGAAAAATCTAAAATCAATCACTCATTTTCATTTCTGTTCCGCATATAATGAACACACCAAGTGTAAAAGAAAATCATCAAATAGAGACATATATATATATATATATATATATATATATATATACAGAAAGAGCAAGAAATTTTATCCAGGGTTTTGCTCTGAATTTAATTGTAACCCCCTCAAGAATAATAGGGTTCAGTCTCTGATTTCATAAAAGATACAAATCATCACCATTTTATTCTATAAAACCTTTGGAACTGATTGCAAGCAAATATTCAAAACGGTTCAGAATCAAAATATATAATAATTGTATAAATTTGACATGATGAAAAGCTCACAGCTATAGCCTCCATGAAATTAGACTGATTAGAATATGAATTATTCGTGCAAGTTGTTCGTCGCACAAATAATAATTAAGCCACGAGTGAAGCATAAGTTTGATTTTAAACAAATTTAGTATCTTTCTTACATGTTAATATATAAGGGGGGTGTAAATGGAAATCAAACTTTATTTAGTCGGTTGGTTAGGTAAAGTTGATTGTATGGGCATATTTTCAACACTTTAAAAAGGATAAAATGGAACGTCGACTGTTGCACAATTTAGAAAGCGACTAAGCAAGTTTAGCTTCATGATCAAACTTAAATTAATTAATAATTTAATCACAAACAGTCTAATTTGTCCACCTAAGAGGTTAATAGCTCATCATACCACCTTTGGTACTTCAAATTAAAAATTATTTCCAATCTAATCAAATGAAAGAGCATGGCATATAAACAAGTAGTTGCAGCTAGGGGTGTAAATGAGACACTGGTGCTCGCAAGCTATTCGAGTTCGGCTCGAAAAAAACTCGAATTCGATTCGGTCATTATCGAGCCGAGCTCGAGCTCGAGCAGCTCGAGCTATCGAGCGAGCCGAATTCGAGTATCTCAATACTCGATTCGAGCGGCTCGCGAGCCTAATCGAGCTTTTGATTTTATAATATATATTTTTATAATAATTTACTAAATTACCCTACTGTATAGTGGTGAAACGAGCTCGAGCTCGAACTCGAGCTCGAGTACATAAATTGAGTAAACGAGCTTTATCGAGCCGAGCTCGAGCTTGAAAAATGGTATTCGGTCGAGCTCGAGCTCGAGCAGCGAGTTTCGAGTCGAGCTCGAGCTCGAGCAGCTCACTATTCGAGCTCGGCTCGACTCGATTACAGCCCTAGTTGCAGCAGCCCTTTTTTTTTAGTATAATTAACATTAATCACTAATGTTAATGTGATATATATATATAATAATAATAATCCTGGGGACGTCGACGGCACGTGTCGGGACATCATAGGTGTTGGAGTCTCCTTGCTGGACCACTAGAGCAATTGGATGATGAAATCCTGGTTGGAACATGAATATGGTGGTGTTAACAAGGTAGGTGCTTGTTGAGAATTGAATTCACTTAGATTGTGTTTGAAAATTTATATTTTAAATAATGGATTTGAATTTTAAAAATAGTATAATTGTATAATAAAATATATGTAAATATAATATTTATGATTATTTTTCAAATTCATGGATTTGTTAGATGCTTGTGTAGTGGTGAATTTGAAATACATATAGATATTTATGAATTTGAAATTTATATTTTTATATCTTTCAAATATACAATTATGTTGAATTTTTAACTAATATATACATTTTATTATCACATTTATATAACAAATGAAATTCAAATTAAAATTTTAGATTCATATTCTCAAATATAGTATTAGAATATTCACCGGGGAAAAAATTGAAAACAAGAAGCTGAAGCATGATGGGAACAGTGACCCATCAGCAACCGTGTTAATCATGAACAAAGAAGTTTAACACGTAGCCTTAAGGGCCAAATTTTGACCCCCCAATGAAAAAGGAAACAGTTGGAAAGCGATGCAGGATCGAGAATCATGAAGTTCATGGCAGATTATTTGTGATATGACAATAGAGAAACATTTTGTTTGATGCTTTTTTTTATTTAAAAAAAAAATTGCATGAATGAATCATCAATAACCCTGTTTGTATAAAAAAAAAAATTGATAAAAAAAAAATCGCAGTCTAAGCATAAAGGAAGAGTTTGCAGATATCGAGATTCGAACTTCAAACTTGCTCGATATCATCTCTTAAAGGTGACAACATAAATCAACTGAACTAAGTTTCGAGTTCTGTTTGTATAAATCTTTTCTTCTTCTTTCCAAGCGTTTTTATTGACATTTTCACTACTCTTCCCCTCTTTTCAGTTTTCTCTCTTGGTTCTTATGATCAAACCCTAAATCTGAATGAATGTTTTTGTTTGTATTGCATTTATTTCCATGCATGGCCACAGCTAAATGTGGCAAGGACAAGGCTTGTTGGAAATAATTTTAGTCAAAAGAACCTTTCCACTGTCCATATCAAGAAAAACTTGAGCCAGTTTTTCAAGCATATAATAACTCTTTGCTCCCTGAAAGAGCATAGCCTAAAAAAAAAGGAAGTTCAAGTTCTGTTTCTTTGTTTCTGAACAAGCAAAATTTGTTGTGAAAACCAACTTCTTAAGGAAAGTTTTTGCCTACTATTTGTCTTGAGATTGAAACTTGGAAATCCCCCAAAGTTCAAGCTCAAACCAATTCAAAAACTGACAGAAGACTACATGCCAAGCTCACCAGATTTACATCATGATAAACATTAAACAGAGTTCACAATAAGATTTTGTTCACTGATGGGATCCCAAGGGCCTAAATTTTCTGCTTTGGGCGGCAGAAAGGGCCAAAATCAAAATCCAAGCTGCCTGATTGATGTTTGATAACATGTCAATCAATAATTTAACCTATCAAACAAGATTAGCGAGTCAAACCTGAACAGGTTATTGAATTTGTTTCAGACTACTCCTAATATTAATTACAACAGTGTTTAAAGATAATGATTCAAGAATCAGATATTTGAGATGATCTCTTAGGCCCATTATTGCACGATTGCTTGCATGAATTAAAGGTTTAAATTTAACTCCATAAAAAGTCGGCTACATTTATCATGATTAAAAGCCTTTTTTTTTTCATGAATCAACTTAAACATAAGACAGCTGAAAGGAAAAGTAACCTTTCAAATCAACAATAAGTTCATCTAAAAATCAATCAGCTAATCACTGTTTGGAGATGGTAGCGTGGCTGGTCAATATGGGATTAGGTCTCCGAGAGAGTAATGAAGAAGTAAGCTATATATTTTTTATATATATATATATAAATAATAATAAAATAAAAAAAGTATCGTCAAGCTGCAGCATCCACAGTTGGCTGAATAAAAAGAAAATGTCACGCTCAAAGTTCAAGTAGTGTAAAATAATACTACTTGCCTACCTGGATTTTCTGTTAATGGAATAAATTCTCAGGAAACTCAAGAGTCAAGGTAGGCTTTGACAGCATCCATCAGCCAGCCATCACCACTCATAGCTATGAGGACCCCAAATTTGCCCGAGGGTCGACGCCCCGGCTCTTGCCACTTATATTATACTACTATATTCTATTTTCAATTTGCATGATGAAGTTAGTTTGTGATCAGAATTAAATATCCTTCCCATATAATGTCAAAATATAGGGTTTGCATTTGTTGAAATCCTGCATTTTATGATTTTTTTTTTCTTTTCTTTTTGGAGGTATTTCTTGCCCTTTCTTGCTAGAGTACTGAGGAAACAAAAAAAAAAATCATACCATATATTTAATTTAAAATGTGTACAGAAGATAGACCTAAGATTGAAATTGAAATGAAGTTATGCAAACCGAAAAAAAAAAAACCATCCATATATTTAATTTAAAATTAATTCCATCTCTTCCTCCTTTGTTTTGTTTTTTTTTTTAATAAAAGGATTCCTAATATTTATCGATTTATTTATTACAATCTATTTTTGTTTTGTTTTGATTTAATATGATTAACATAGAACATCTCTATATAGTTTACTATTAACATATAATAGAAGTTAAGGTAAGCATTTGACGTTGGTTTCATGAGGTAAGCCTCGTCCGGTCTGGTGTTTGTGGAGTGGACTGGCGTGTGTTTCCATGAATTTAGCATTTGAAGAAGGTGAGTGGGGGCTTTTAAAAATTATTTATTTATTAAATAAATAAATAAATAAATAATAGTACAAATAAGTAAATGGTTGTCCGTCATTGTCATAGATGATGAATTGAGGAGGATCCACTTTAGAATCTTTGTATAATTTTATCAAACTACTACAACTACTACTTTTGACCTTCAATCTGACAATCTTTATTCATTTATTTATTCATGCAGGAAAAATCAAATTCCAACTCAGCCTCTTCCTCTTCCTCTTCCTCTTCTTTATGTACTCATGATTTTGAAAGGAAAAAACACTCTTTGTTTTGCAATTGCAATGATTTCCCTTTTTACACTTTAACCTTCCTTGCACAGGCACAGCTAATCCAGTAGTTTAGGATGGCATAAACATTATTTTATTTTCATCAAATCAATCAATCAGCTTATCGCTGATTAGGCTAACATGGTGAGATTAAAGTGGAGTGAATTGAAGATTATTAATTATTATTGTGTGGTTGACATTGATTTCCCGTCTAACTTACAAGAATTAAGTACTATTTCAAATAAAATAAAATAAAAAAGAACATTGGAAACTCAATTCTTCAGATTCAAGTGCAACCCAACCCAACGCCATCAGTTTTCATTCCGCTGGGCAAAACTCGTAGACGTGGAAAGGCGTTAGGACTTGGAAGCCAGTTGGGGAGCAGGATATGACATAGTTATAGCTATACTATAATTGACATATATCTATCTATATTATAGAACGCAACGCAACGCAACGGCAACGCATCATACAACATACAATTGATGGGGAAAAAAAATCCGATTGACTACAATATCTAGCACAAACGTAAAGGAACTCTGATTCTCCACGGACAAAGCAAGTAAGCTTTCTTCACACAGAACAATATCTTGGCCTCCTTAACTTAGAATTTGAAATCCTTTTTCTTCGATTTCCCTTCTTTCTCCTGCATCTTACGCTTCCTTTTCTTCTCATTCTGCATCAAAAAATTTACATCTCATCATTACAACCACAAACAAACACATGGAATCACCAATCAATTGTGCTGCCTAAATATGTTTAAAAATCTTACTTGACCAACCCAATCAACTCTGAAATTATTATATTAGTATTTTAAAAAGAAAATTCTTCCATTTCTGATCATTTTTGTAGAAACTACTGTAGAAAATATTCTGCTAATTTTAATAACAAAAACATCAGATATCATTATCAAGCATGTGAGCAAATGTTTAAAAGACCTAACCAAATTCGGGTAGGGCCTAACTATCCAACAAAGAGTCCAACAGAACCCCACTCAATATTTCCTAAAATAGAAACACTAAGGCTTACCTCAGCCACCATATCACTGAAATCCTCACGCTGACTCCGTAGCTTCTCCTCCTCCCTAGCTTCTTCATACCTGTGAAATCAACATAAGTGAGTAAAGTAAACTTAACTTGGCGACTACATAGACTTGGATTGTAAAAGTTACAAGAGTCTGACTTACTTGGCAGACAACACATTGTCCATAACTTCCAACTCCTCTGGCTGTAGACTGACTTCCACCCTGTCAGATTTTTGACCCTTAAGAAGATCAACCTGAAAAAAGAGAATTTATAATCACAGGTCAAATTATGATGACATAACCAATTTAATCAACAATGGTTTCAACAACTTCAGGCCAAATATAATGTCTGATTTAGGCATTTAATAGCATGCCATTGACCTAAGGGCTTGGGAGTTAAAACCCCCCTTACCATTGCTAGTTTATCTCCAAGTCCTGTGTCGAAACTCCAATAAATGTCAAGTGGAGTTTGCACCAAGGAAAATACTACATAATAATGTATGCAAAATGGCCAAAAAGTTTTTCAAACAAGATTAAATGCCTAAAGTTGCAAATTCAGGATATGCTTCTAAATCTAAGCACAACTGTAGTCAATATAACCAGTTAGGAAACAATTGCAAGATCAAAAAATAATGTCAACTTCCGTACCCTTTTGGCTGCCGACTTGTCTTGGGTGCCAGTGTTGACCACATACCTGTACGTAAAAAAAACAAGTTTCATGAAATCATTCAAAGATTTGAAGCTATAGGAACCACACAAAAAAAAACAAGGCAGATCCTTACGTGTGTGTTGTACCAAGTAAAGTCCCAGGGGCAATCCTCTCTTCTTTTTCTTCAAGTACCTTCAAAGAAACAAGTCAAATGAGAAGCAATGAGAAGAAAATATCACGAATATAAATACAGGTGATATGAATAAAGAAAATGCGGAGACGGTTATGTTTCAACTATAATACTCACTTGGTAAAGAGGCCTCTCAGGCTCCTTTCTCTGCTGTTTACGAAGGTCAATGACATCAGGTGTCTCAACACCAGTAGGAGTACTGAAGAGAAAAGGGGGGAAATGTTATCAAGAAAAAATCTACTACTTCACATACAACATAGAGCAATCATAATGGCTATTTATCAAGTAAAAAACAAACTGACAAAGCACCTGGCCTGATAATTTTGGGCATTACAACAGATTACAACGGTAAACAGAAATAAAATACTGGAAGGAATAATACCTTGAAAGGCTATCGACAGATTGAATTCCATCCTCTAACTCCTCTTCCTCAATCTGCTCTTCCTCTTCTTCCTCTTCTTCTTCCTCTTCCTCTTCTTCCAAATCACCCCAGTGCTTTGACTTATCCACAGGCTCCTCCTGGATTTTAAAATTTGATACAGAAAAGTAACATGTTGCGAAATTAAATCACAGGCTCAAGAAAATGAAATTAATCCAAAAAATTTGAAGCTATTAATACTAATCTTCATTTTGATACCAAATGGCACATGTAGCCCAGTACATCATACACAGAAATGAAAACTTAATCCAAAAACACTGAAGCTGTTAATACTTAATAGTTATCTTCATTTTGATACAAATGGCACCTCTAGCCAAGTACATCATCCACATGAACACCAGGTTTAGATGAAGGGTTCTAGTAGGATATTGTCCAGTAAAATCCAATTGGTTCAAAGAATTTGACAAAAGTTTACACATTGCCATGGAGAATACAATATTATAATCTGACTTAAGCTGTTCTACTCCTGTAGAGAGAAAAGAATGGTGGAGTACTTGTGTGGGTCCTTTAATGTTAAGACACTACTTCACCTTATAGATTATTTCTTTTACTTCAGTCAATTTTTATCATATGAAGGCCAATAGCAATACAAGGAACAAAACACTTGCTAAAAGCCTGTTAACATAATAGTCAAGAAAACTAAAATCGAATACAAACTTCGTAAAAATCTTGGAAGTACCTCATAGTTGGGTTGTTCTTGCTGCTGAACTCCAAAAACATCTCCATACAAAGGTCGTCCATACTATTGACAATAAGTACATTAGACTAAGAGAGATATCAAAAAGATTACCTCATTTAAAGATAGCTTTCAAGCTTACTACAACACAGAATACAGAACACTTCTAAGAGACTTACCTCATCTACAGGAGGTTTGCCCCAGCCACCAGGGTGATAACCAAAGCTTGCTCCAGGAGGGATGGGTGCATTTAGCCCTGGTATTTTCAAATGTGGGTATGATGGTGGAGGACCATACCTCTAAAAGGACAAATTGGTAGTTTAAATATACCAGCAATACTGAGATATCCCATGGGAAAATAAACTTAGGATATTAACCAAACTAACCTGCATATTGATAAGCCATGGGGGTGGAGCCCCATCGGGCATACCAAGAGCTTCTTTCAAATCATGTGATAGAGAGCCTGGCTTCATCTCCCTCAGCTTTACCTGTATTCCTTACGGACAATATTAATTTACAAGTTACAACAATGGGAAAATCTACTGAAAGAAATGTATCATCAGACATTCATTTTTTCCATTCAAGATTACCTACATAAGTGTCAATATCAGTACATTCAGATATCACAATAGCCTGTTGCAGCACATAATACATCTCAAAGTTCAATGTTTCAGCCAACCAACAAGTCACCATGGCAACTAGAAAGCCATTGAATTCACCAAAGGTTCAAAAAGCAACAGAAAACTACATACAAGTATAAAAAGTCAGAGCTCTCACGCACTCAATCCACAAAAATCTCAAGCTGTAATTCTGTTGAGTCCAGTTTCTATAACCCCCAAAAAGACACAAGGATTTATGAAACAAAATTTCCTCATTTCACTGGTTTAAATTGAACTATATTATATCAATTGCATTTTGCAGTAACCCCAAAACCTCCCTGTCCCCCTTAGGACACAGCATATGCTCCTATCATCTGCAAAATTTACAGTACATTGCTATCCTCTAATGTCCCTATAATATTAACACCAATTACAGCCTTAAGATGTTTGTATAATTGCATATCAATTCAAAATCAACTGACACGTGTATTGATGAATTATAAGAGGCAACCTAATATCCATTTAGAAATAGCAGAAGAGTACCTCAAATTCTTTTCCTTCATGATAGAGATCCCCATGAGTAGTAAGTTTTGGCTTTGTCTGATATTTAAAGAACGCATCATGGAGAACCTAAAAAACAGAAGCCCGAATATCATTTGTTAAAAGAGCAAGACAGTATCATTTCAGGAAGGAATAATGATTATAAGAAACCTTCCATGACAGCTGTAAATAAATTGAAACAAAATTCATTATACAAAAAAATATATATATCTAAGAAGCAAGAAACTAAGAAACCTGATAGTCGATGTCCATTTTCCCCATCTTTGGCTGCATACGCTCACGTTGCTTTTGTTTCAACTTCTTACTGTCCTCTTTTTCAATGTAAGCCTGAATGAGAGAAAGAGAACACAAGTGAATTCTTGAGTTCAAATCAAGAATGTCATTATCCACTAAAAATCTATAAATTATTTTAAAGAAATTTATTGTTTTTGGAGAGGTCATCTTTGCAGATGATTTTCTTGACATAAATTGGAGGACGCTCTATACAATTTGCGATTATAATGAAATTTAATTTACCTGTCTAATTTTCTCAATTCCTGTCGCAGCAATGAAATCGGGAAGCTGAAAAGGTTGCTTTTCAATACCACGCTTTCCCTACAGAAAAGATCCAAAATACAATGAGATACCAGAAGTTAACAAACCAAAAACAAAATAACTAGGAAACTTCTGCAACTGACTCAGGTCACTTAAAAATAAATAAATAAAGCTTAGACGGATCTAGCCCGAGCATTTAGCACAATGCAAAGGCATCTGAAAATCCAAAACAGATTAATTAGCACCTTAACAATGAACAAATATCCCCCAACATCTAGCATGCAAAGTTATGCTATGCTACCAGAAAACCTCATAAATATCTATATCCCAACCCACAAAGCAATCATATTAAAATAGAAATCAATAAAGAGTCCTCTTTGCAAAACACCTACAAGTCCAGGCTCCAAGGTTGTCACAGCCGATCCCCTGCAAGAAGCACATATATACATATAAGAGAAACCTTATCGACTTGATCTTCCCCCACCCTCTTCCCTAAACCATTTATCAAGATTATGCCTACCAACCATGCATACATATTTGACCCATATTACTCGTTATGGTAGCAAGAATTACTAACCTGCAAATATTTCCTTTTCTGACTCCAATGCCTTGGCACAGGAACCGTATTCCGATATGCCTTCAAAAAAACCAGCAACTTAGGATCTGCAGCAGTTGCATCCCAGACCTGAAAAATAAACATAACTATCATGAACTATTGAATTATAAACACAGGAAATGTAAAAGTTGTTCTTTCCACGAGTTGCATTATTCTACAGCATTGCATGCAAAATCCATAACAAAATATTAGATACGAAACGCACTTACTAGCCGTGAAAGGAAATTGGTAAAAAAGAAAGATTTCTTCATTTTAAAAGGAAAAAAATTCATAACCTCTCAAGAGATTTGGCAGCAAATGTGCTCTAATTCTATATTGGACTACAAAAAATTTTAGTGCTGGTTTAAAAACAAACTAGACAGGTTTCTGAAATGACCATAAAGAGAACCAAATATAAACAGCTATAAGTGCAAAAAGATAAAGAAAATCCAAATAAACAGTAAGAGGAAAACATACTTCTACAACATCAGGTCTTGAGCAAATCTGTTTCAGTTCAGCAATTTTCATCCGCCTTTGAAGCTGTCAATAATAACAATATAAGTGTTCTCACTTTTCAATCTCATCAAAACCAACAGAATATGAAAATAACATAAATATTAGAAAATAAAAGGAGAAAAATAAAAACCTTCTTCTTCTTATTTGATAGGCCACCTTTCTCTTTTTGTTGATTATCCTGTTCTTCCTCTTCTGAATCAGAATCAGCCTTCTTCTTCGAGTCTGCATCTTGAGCAGACTCATCCTTCTTATCTGTCTCCTGTACAAACAAAATTATAAGTTCTTTAGAGAACTAACAAGGAAATTCAAACAACAATAATATCGATAATATCCAACCGAATTTTCATTTTACCTCAGAACCAGCAGCTTCCCAGAAGCAGAATTTTTCGAAAACCTTCCTAAATTCCTCATCAATACCATCATCTAACTCAGCTTTTTCAGGAACGTACTCAACCACAACTTGTTCCGTTAACTACAATTTCAAACAAAAAGAAAATGCTATAATTAATACTGAACAGATGTAAGTTAATTAAAGTGCAATACACGGGAATAAAAATTTTGAACCGAACTCAAATAATTATAAGAATTTCCTTAAAAGGATTCTGAAACCTATTTCGGCTAAAAATAATCGAAAATCCCTAAATCACTATCAAAAGCGCATTTAAAAACTGTGTTATATGCGAATAAATGCAGATACCAAATGAAACAATCGATAATCACTAAAACCCTAGAAATCTCACGAGAGAAAACGGTTAGACACCTGCTGATGATCGGAGTTCTCTTTCGTTTCATATTCTCCAGCGTCGCTGTCGCCGGCTCCGGAAACCGCGTCATTTTCTAGCTGGGAGGCCTTGTTGTTCTTCTTCTGCTTGCGCCTGCGACGACGTCGTTCGCTCTCGCGGGACTTCTTGGAGACGGCGGAGGAGTTAGGGTTAGAGTTTTTCTTATTCAGATCTCCGTTGGAAATGACGGCACCGTTTTCGTGCGAGAGTATCTCGGCGGTCATATCTCTTCGTTTAATCGGACGGGGGAGTGTTTTGAGAGACAGTGGGAAAGTGTGTGCGTATTTGGAGAGTGATACGCACGTGTGTATATGATTGCACGTGAGAAAAGTTGGGCTGTTGGTCGATTATGATTGGACATGAGAGACGCTGGGCTTTCTGTTACTCTATTCTAATGGGCCTAACTTTTTGCCCAAATAATGGGCCTGATTTAATCTTCATAGTTTCATTTAGTTTGAAGCCCAATATACATTTTATAATATTTTGTTAACCAATGCCTTTAACCGTGTTAAGATTAATTAAATTATTATTTATAGTAATATTTTATATTAAATTCATTTGTTATTATTTATTTTGATGAATTTCAGTAGACTGAAAATAATAATTTATCTAATATAATAACTCTAAAAAGTATCGCTAAGACACTTGTTAGTAGAGCTGCTCATGGGCCGGGCCGCGGCCCGGTTTTTTTTATTTTCTCAGCCCAGGCCCGGCCCTGGGTCGCCCAGGCCCGCCCGTTTAGGCCCGAAACACTGTTCATTAGAATAAAAAAATAATTTTTTTATTTTTTTTATAATTAAAATTAAATAAAATAATATTATTATAATAAAAATTACTGTTTTGGGCCGGCCCGGAACACAAAATATCCTGCCCAGGCCCGGTCCAATACGGGCAGGGCGAGCTGCCCGGCCCGTGATCAGGTCTACTTGTTAGTAAATTTTTTTTTTTTTTATAAATAAGATGGGGTTTCATCTATTTTTCGCTACCATTTATTTCTAATCATACTAGATATTGCACATCCACAACTAAGTGAAAATAAAATAAAGATTGAGTTGGGAAAAATAATATATTAAAATAAATTTATTTAATAATGTAAGATGTAGGTAATTTTTTTAAAAAAATAAGGAAGTTATCTTATGAGATCAGTGTAGCAGTTTTTTTTTAAAGTAAAAATACTTAAAACATCTTTAATTGCATTTTATATTATAAATTTAGTTTTGATTTTTTAGTAAATTTATCAACCGAGTTGGATGTCTTGTTAACTCGTGACACCAACTCAGCCCCTCTTTTTAATATTAGTATAGATAACTCGTGATACCAATTCAATCATTCCTTTTAATAATGGTTCGTTTGCTTATAAATATGAAGACTGATTTCGGATTTTTGTCAGAGAAGAGATTTATGAACAGTAGACTTCCTATTTTGATAGAACTGCATATTATCTTCAAGTTAACAAATGTTACTCACATGATCCAAACTCCAGATATCATTCTGCATTATTTACTTCTTCTCTTTTTTACTTCAAACATTTGCTTACTGAGATAGTGGGGGGAGAGTTACCGGTATATTTTCAAAATTAGTGCTATAGGTTAAGGTGGTGATTATTTGTTTCATCATTTTCAATATGACATTTCTTGTGTATGCTTATGTCAATATTATCTACTATTTGTTATTTGCATTAATTAGTTGGAATTCTGATTTTGTAATATGTTCTCAGATATATGTGGATGTCTATGTTACGAATTCAAAGGTGAATGTTGGATATGGGTATTTATCCGACATGGGTATATTTTATTTTTTTATATTTTTTCATATATTTGGAGTACATCTAAAACTATGCCTTTTCCGGGTTGCCAGTACATATAAACTGGAGAATTATGCTTGGTGTGGGAATTTTCCCCTCGGTCTTTATTGGATTTGCCTTATTCATAATTCCTGAATCCCCAAGGTGGCTGGTAATGCAAAATAGAATTGAAGAAGTGGAAGACAGATTAGCAGAAACACAGTCGCTGTTAGGTTCGCCAAAACCATTTTTATCTTGATTAATGCAATGTATTTCTTATTGACAAAGTAGGTAGAAAACCTTTGCTTTATGTAAGCACATTAGGGATGACATTCAGCTTATTCTGTTTGAGCTTCAGGCTAACTTTTGTCGCAGATGGACAGCTTGGGATTGAGTTTGGCAATTTTATTTGTTTGTGCAAATGTCGCTTTCTTCTCAGTTGGAGTTGGCCCGATATGTTGGGTCTTTTCATCTCAAACATTCCCTCTAAGGCTTCGACCTCAATCATCTGGTCTTGGAACAGTGAGCAGCAGCCTTATTTGTATGTCCTTCCTCTCTATATATGTCTCGTGCAATTACAGTTGGAGGGACCTTCTTTGTTTTTTTTCATGATTTCAGCTCTATTTGTTGCTTTTGTACACACGTGTCCCAGAAACAAAAGGGAAATCTTTGGAGCAAATCGAAATGCTCTTTCAGAATGAGGAAGAATGGCAAGGAGGTGAGGTTGAATAGTACTAAAATGTCGCTATTAAAGGCCGCGACATAACAGAAATGGAGATCTTTGCATTACATTTTATCTGTTACATAACATCCGCGACATTATCAAATTTCTTAAAATACTATCAAGTCCGTGACAATCGCAATGCGTTACGAAACGCTCGCGACACCGCAATCGCATCCTTGACGAAATCCACGATCATGATTTAGAACTATTGAAATGGGAGACGCAGAGCGCCTGGTGCAGAAACTATAAGTTGGAGGCACTCGGTCATGCTAATTAAGCCACAATTTTGCCACAGCTTTGCTCGTAAACTTAAAACTAGATCGTGCTAGTGGTGCTTATTCACATCTGTTCTGAATCCTGTAAGAGTTCACATCACAAAAGAAGAAGAAAAAAAACTTCTAAAAGTTTGTTGCGGCTGCTGCTGTTGATAATAGTTATTATAAAGCTTTTAAGAGGCAGCCGACTATAAAGACAAGGACAAACAGGAAGGGGTTTCATTTTCTTAAATGCAATTGTCAGAGCCAATCCCATTATCAAAATATATTCAGAAAAAAACTCATTTAGAAAACTGTTGAAATGAGAAACAAAAAATAAATAAGAAGAAGAAGAAGACAAAAAAAAAAACATGTGGCCATAGAATTGAAAGAGTAGGCTTGTTTGAGGAAACATACCATGTTTCCCTACAATGTCTTGTTAGACCATTAACAGCTAACATACATTTGATCAAATTGACAATGACGATAATAATTTCTTTGGTATAATTATTGATTGAATGATAAGTTCATTATTATCGAACGTTCTTTGTTTAAAACATCTTAATTATTTCATGAATTTTACTAATGAGTGTTTTAAAAACACTCTTTAAGATTACTATATATATATATAAAATTTTGTTAACGAATATCTTAAGGTCACCTTTAATATTACTATCTATAGTAATATCTTCATCCAATTCTTCGAAAATGATGAATAAAGTTGTCAACTGTTATATTTAATATAAAATTATTACTATAAATAGTATATTAATTAATTTTAAAAATATCCTAAAGGCACTCTTTAGCAAAACTCATATATATATATATATATATATACATATATATATATATATATATACATATATATATATATATATATCCAATGTAATTCCAAAGTGACTTTTATTTTTAGACCATAAATGAAAATAGACTAATTTTGAGGTAGTAAACAAATGATAGGTAGAAAGGGACTTTTCTTGACAATTGACTTCCTAGTTTCATAGTAAATGGTTGAAATAATTAGATTCTTTTAATTCATTTTTCATGCATAGGATGGTCAGTTGCAATCAAAGCATCCTTTTATTTCACAATCTCATAATCATGATTAACATATTATTAACATTAATTAATATGTATCATTGGAATCATTATTTAATGATTAAAAAAAACTATATGAAGTAGTAATTAATGATGATATTATTATATAATGGTGTAAGAGAAGAATCCAAATCTGTTTTGTCAGTGGAAGAAGCTGAGAATTCTGGCAATGAAGAAATAAACAAACAAAGAAAAACTTGAATAAGGCATGTTATGCAATTAAGCCATCTTTTGTCAACTCATGAACTGAGAAAGAGAAACATGAGAATCATGCTTTGGAGACATTATTAATCAATTGTTTTTCCCTTTAAACTAACTCAAAGGCAGTTCTAACAGTGGATAAATTTAAATCACTTCATTTGCATGTGCCAAACTTCCCCAAACCCATCCAATTTGACCTGAAAAACAAATTGAATAATGGCAATCCCCCCTCCCCCCCCCCCAAAAAAAAAAAAAAAAACATTGAATGCAGATTGCATGACCTTAAAAAACAAAATAAATGTGTCATTACTTCACATTCAAGATGCAAATGCATATTAAAATGGGGTGATATAGTTGTGTACTCGTTGACTTCAACCAATCCTATCATTTATAGTTTCTGAATATTATATGTTTTTTTAGTTCTATCATGGCGACAAGTGATGGAAAAAAAAATGTTTTGATAGATAATTAATAGAAAATTAAGCTGAAGAATCCTTCACAACGCTGCAAGAGCAAAGACCATTGACAATTTTTAGTAGGAAAATTGTGAAATCTGAAGATAACGGTGAAGCCAACTGCTGTAATTGTTGATATGTTTATTTGAGGACCAAAAAAATGGATGGCTTGTTTACTGGTCCAAAACTAGATAAGGATGATGTTTACAATTGACATATCTTAGAGAATATGGTGAAGACAAAGAGATAAATTATAAAACATATGGTGTACCATGATGTAAGCCAGACCAGAAAGTAGGTGCCTACATTAATTGGAAGCTGAGAAATCACTTTCATGGCTTATTCAAGGAATGACCTAGCTTCTTCAACCAGTAATTGACCAAATTAAACAACCCAAATCTCAATTATTGCAGGTATTCTGTTACCAAGCATGAAAGAAATACATAGGAACAGAATGATTTAACAGCATATTATTTTCTTTTTATTTTCAGAGATTGAAATAATTTGTAGAAAACAAAGTTTAGGAGAAAAAACCCCAAAGGATTATGAATAAATGCACAATGAAAGATTCTCTAATAACTAACATCATAAACATTTCAAAAGTGAGCAAGAAAGAGACCATTTGATCTTTTATTCTATACTTACAAACTTGATGATGTCGAAGAATTGCAGAAGATGCAGCAATCTGATATAATATGATGAATAATGCTTCCTTCTTGAACTCTAACTTTCCTACTCTGTCTGTTCCAAAGGTGAACAGCATAGCTTTGCCTGCGGATTTGCTCAAGCTTATTATGCAACCAATTTGAATGAATCTCATTTTTAGGCCCTCGAAATAGGCTTCGGATTCTGCTCCAATCAACCGGATAAAAAGCCAATGGAGGCAACACAGTGAAGTTAAATCCAGGCCTACCAGTAACTCTTGCAACAACCCTTGAAACCAAGTAAGGACCATTGTGACCCCATTTATTTCCATCAAAAGTGAGTGCAAATTCTTGAATGAACTTGTACAGCAATGGATGTTGCTTATCAAAAACCAGCACAGCATTGTTCAATCTGCTCCAATTCTTGGTTTCAACATTTATGGATTGAGCACCAATCACGTTTCTTAAAGTATTGAAACTCTTTAAAACTATAACATCTGTGTCTATATAAATACCACCATACTTATATAACAAAGCAAGTCTAAGCAAATTAGAAAGATTTTGACCCAAAGAAACCTCACCAGGATCAACATTTCCTTTCTTTAACAGATTAAACCACGATTCTGCATAAGTATTCTTGAAAATGTAATCATAATCAGGATCAACAGCAATCAACTTAAACCCCTTATCCACAAACGGTTTTAAAACAACACTTCCCCTTTTAGAATCCAATGAATTTGACACAATAACTAGACAAGCTTTTGGGTGTGACTTGAACACACTCTCAATAGCAAGCAATTCTCTATCACCTAATGACGCTAATGAAGAAATCCAAGTCATGAAAAACCGAGACTTACACTTGGAATTCTGAAAAAAATCCTTAACTTTGGAGGAGAACCCCTTGGCTTTTGCCTCTAAACGCAAAGTCCTCAATGTCTGACGGCTCAAAGGAGCCTGTTTTGACCTAAAAACTAAAGGCTTGTCAACAGGAACCATTGAAAAGTTTGGTTTTTGCAGAAGAGGCAAATGGGTCTTTAAAATAACAGGTGGATCCTCCTCTTTGACTGCATACATCACCGAGGATGCCAACTTTGTCACCGTTTTATCCCCGGGAAGATTCTCAGGCAAAAAATTGGCGGGCTCTGGTGAAGATTTGGCGGGAACAGGGAGGTTAACGTAGAAGACAGAGAAGCCATTGCAAGCTAAAAGAACAAAAAGGAAAAGAGCAAAAAGTGAAGTGGGTAACAAAAACACAAAGCCAAAGACTGAACTTTTGGTAAGTTGGAAATTATGGTGAAGTTTGGTCATTTGAAGCATTGCCTTTTTTGCACTTTTTTGGTCTTGTAAAGAAACTAGAGTGAATTGCTTGCAGACATTGGTAGTAGTAGTGCTTTCATTTGTACATGAAAAAGTTTAAGAAAGAAAGAACAAATCAAAGGCAGTTGCCAAAGACAAAAAAAAAAAAAGAAGGATTTTAATGGAGGAGGCTGGAGACGGCAAAAAAATGGTATCCAAAAAGAACAATTTTATTTTAGAGTTCTGGTTTGGACATTGGAACCGAACTGTAAGCAAAAAAGGAGTCTCCAAGGCTGCCTTTTTTATTGGCCAAAAATAAAAGTATAATGCTGTAATGGGATAGTTTTTTTTTTTTTGCTCTGATGAATTCACGGATTTTTTCTTTATCTCTTTCCTTTTGCAGCGGCAGCCGGCTGTCGGTGTCGTGTTTGTATCATATAAATTATAAATCTTTATAATTATTTAATAATGCTTGAAGTTAATTTTTTTATGTGAGAAAAATATTATATAGGGTTTAATTAAATCTCAATTGATACGTTACAGCCAAACTCGTGGCAAATAATGCTGGCTGATCCCAAGCTGACAACGCCAAAATTTAAATAAAGATTTAGCATTTTCATAATGCCCAAATTTAAATCCCAAACCAACCGCCACCGCCAAAGCTAGAGACCTTAACGGATTAAATTTGATATTTTAGATAAAATATAAAAATATAATACTGATATGTTTAATAAATATAAAAATAATATAATAAAATAATATAATACGTTTAAATATGATTAATACAATATTTTTAATATACATATTCATATTTATAATTTTATATTATATTATTTTATTTTATACGATTAAAAAAAATATATAAAATACCTTATATACATACAAATTACCAAAAGTTTAAGCTGGGCTATACCATAAAGAAAATGTTGTTGTTTAATAATGCTATTTTTTTATAAAAATAATATTGTAGTTTAAGAATAAAAAAGAATTATGAGTGGCTAATCTTTATTTTACATTTTTTAGGAGAAATTATACTATAATATAAATAGGATAGTTTCTCAATCATTTAACTAGGACTAGGAGTATTTCTTGGTTGGCGTTTGGTGCGGTCCGCCTGTCCGTAGATCAGCCGATGGTGGCCGATGGGTGTCTTTGGATCCCACGTCTACAATGTGTCTGAGTTTCTTATAAGTTTTATAGCAACTACGACAAAAAACAGCAGTGTCGTGAAACGATTTGTTTTCTATTTTTTCATTAAATTGAATTATTATGATAAATTATGTAAAATATGTCATAAATTAAAATACGACACAAACACACAAAAATTTATCTAAATTGAATTAAAATGTCAAATTATGTAAAATATGATATTAATTAAGACACGACATGGATACAAAAATAAAAAAATAATTAAAACACAACACGAAAAATATCATGAACACGACACGAATATACAAACGTGTAAAAATATACATAAAACGAATTATCAAAATATACAAATTTATATAAATTTATAATACTTTGTAAAACCAAAAAATAAAACGAATACGAACACATTACGAACACAATATAAAAAAAATAATTAAAACGTAATACGAAAAATAACATAAACACGATACGGATACACGAACGTTTAAAAATATATACAAAACGAATTATTAACATGTAAAAATTTATATAAATTTATAATACTTTAAACATAAACACACAAATTTTTCTTTTTTCTTTTTTCTCTTTCCTTTTTACCATTTTTTTTCCCTTTTCTTTTTTTTACCCCTACCCAACAACTTAAAAAAAATGGGATCCACATAACACAAAAAAAAAAAAAAAAAACGTGGAAGCACAAATTTTGTGAAAAAAAATGAGCGTGACGTATTTACATCATTTTGGTGAAAAAATATAAAATTTATTGTATGAATTCCCCGATAATTAAAATCTTAATTATTGGTGTATTCTTTTGACAAAAAAAAATAGGTGCATCTCACAGTATTTGTCAATGGGGTTAAACCAAAAGAAGTTGTTGGCTATGATCCTTGAAGTTCATTGTTTTTATGATTATAAGGAAGATAAATTTAATATAATCCCTTAAACGAATCACATTGAAATCAGAATATTTGCAAGAACCCTGTTTGCATTTATACCTCAAAAATTTGTTGAAACACAAGTCATTCAAATTAATAAGTAATTTTTCCTTTCCACAAATCAACTGCATTATTAGCTGCATCCTGCATGGGTAGCCATCACTTTTTTTTTTTTTTTCCTTCCCCTTCCCCTTCTCCAATATCCATTATTTTTCATAAACGATAGTAATTTCATAAACAGAAACAACCTACATGTACTCACACCACAAAACAATTAAAATAATCAGAGCGTTAAGGCAGTTTGATAAAATGACATGGAACAAACTTAATTTCCTCTAAAGAACAAGTGAAATAAGAATATTATTTTTACCTGTTTAACATTTTTATCTCAAAGAAGCCCTCTTCTTCTCTTGTAGTCACTAACTGTCAAGGTAAGAGCATGTCTCCTCCCATCATTCTCAGGGACTTGGCATCCAACAGTTGCTTCTATCCTTTGTTTCCTAGCCATGAATCCTGCCACAGCACCTTGGGAACCGCCAAGCTTCTGAAGCGCATTCAATGAGATTGGAATCTCAAAGTCATGTAGCATGTAAGATTCTGTCCCTTCATCGACAGGTGCACTTGTGTCGACCAATTTCCCCGCACCAGCAGCTTCTTGCAAGGCGGCTGCTGTAGCTGCCCTGCCAGCCTCTGCAGCAGCCCTTGCATCATTGCCATGTCCAATGGCAATTGCACCACCATTTGTATCATCACCATTTGCCAATGCTGCTGCATCTCCTCCAGGAGGCTTCCCAACATAGTAATTCCTTGATCTAGTCCACCTTCTTGAAAATGGATCATACCCAGCCTCCCCTGCTTTTAAACCAGTATTTTTGGGTTTCAATCCTGATGCATTTTTGAAATTCTCAACTCTGTTCTTTCTGTTCATCTCAGCCAACCTAACAGCCTTGACATCTTTTCCCTGTGCCTGCCTGGAAGCCTCCAGTTGCTGCAGTCTCTTCTTAATCCTCTCAACCTCTGCCTCATCATGCTTACTTTGTGCAATTTCCAAGCCCCTTCTCAGTCGATCCTTCTCGGCCGCAATGTTTAATGGTCTAGATGAAGTGGATTTTTTCTCCTGCAACATCTGCTTTACAGTAGCTGCTGAATAGACGAAAGTTTTGGCCTTTTGTAATGCTTCTTTCTTTTCAAGCACATCTTGTTTGCTCGGCATCCGGCCTCCACTTCGCTCCACCTCCCTAATCAATTGTCTAAACTCCTCCTCTTGTGGTGGAGAGTCTGAAATCATAGCCATCTGCCACCTGGCAGCAGAGCTTTCATTGCCCCAAACAACATTCAAATACTTATATGTTGTCTTGTTCTCTAGTTTGTATGTCCGCTCAGTATCTGTGGCATCAACATTTCTGACCATGCAGAGCCTGTAGATAGGGCCAGTTTTCGACCTTCCAATTCCAACTCTTACAAAACAACCCACAATCAACTCTTCAAAAAATGGCTCCATAAACCATTTTGCAAGTTTTGACCTTCTGATAGTAATTTCCTTAATATCATTAAATGTTGGCCCATCTGGCCCCCGTGTACCCCTCTCATCATCACTATCAACCATTCCACCATCCCCAGTTGACCCTTCATCTTCACTATTAGACCTACTTTCACTCTGACTCTGACTAGAGCTACTTAGACTTGATGCAATGAAGGGTTTCCGCTTGACCGGTGATAACCCCCGGCTGCCTGAACTGCCTCTAGATGCATCTCTCAACTTACGATGTGCCTCTGGATCTTGCTGCTTCAGTCGTTTTGCTCTCAACTCATTCAGGGCATCATCCTTAGCAGCTGCCCTATCTGCAGATCTAGCTGATGATCGCACTCCACGAGAAGAGGGAAGAGGTGGAGTCTCTTTCCGTGACCGGCTAGGCCCATCATTGTCCCGCTTCGATCTAATCTTTTCAGTAAATTTCTTATCACCTCTCTTATCTGCACGTTCTGACAGAATCATTTCTCTTTCAAGTTCGGTCAACTGTGCAAGCTGTCGCCTGTCTTCCTCGTTCTTGTAAAGATCATCACCAACATCAGATTCATCACTGCTGTCACGCTCACGGTCAGAACCAGCATCATCATAATCGCCTTCTTCCTGACTGCCCTGATCATCATCTCTTTCAGCAGGGTCCAGCCTCTTCTTCAATGGAACTTGTGACCCGGATGGTTTTCTGCTTGCATAGCCATGATCATCGTCTGAATCATCATCCCTAGAGTCACTTCCACCATCCGAATATGAACCCTCACGTCGCCTTCTAGATGGTGGAAGCGGGTGTCTGTTTCTCCCTCCTGTACCTGTTCTTCCTGCTGCCTCCAGAAGCAAATTTTCTAAGTCTGCCATGATCACCAGAGCGCCCTTCTACGCTGTGATAGTTTGTTTCACTTCTGAAACCATTTAAAAAGTTATAGCAAACCAGTTTGAACATTCATTAAATGCATCTACAAGGAAATTATGAAGAGATGCTCATTAAAATGGACGCAAGGCAAGCATGTAAACCACCCGATTGCAGAATTTTCTAATCTTTATTGCTCATGTATGGGATAATAATCGGTGAGTTTCTTTATAGTAAAACAATTTCGATTGAAAATATACCAAGAACTAAAGGGTGTACTTTTGTAACCTTAACTTGCTCATCCACCTTTCTTCTTCAGCTCTTCTTTTACCATTACCAATGGTGAATCTCATAATCAATTAACAAAGATTATAGTAGTATAATAATGAAGCAATGATTAACTAAAATACTTATCATGATCAAAATACAGATCTAAGCCAGATAAACTGAAATTTTCTAAAATTTCTTATTCTCTGCATAAAACACCAAATTTTTAATTTTTTAAAATTCGGGGCAAGACTTGGATACCACAAATTTCAAAATAAACAAAGAAAAAGGAAGATACCGGCGCCGACGAAGCGACGGATTCGGCACTGCCTTAACGTTAGAGATATGAATAGACCCAAAAAAGAAGGGGAGAGAGGGGTAAGAGTAAGACTAACCTGGGTGTCGCGAAAAGCTATTGTTTTCGTCGCGGATTTTTTTGATCTGAGCCTCAAATCAGAGGAGATTTGAAAGAGAAATCAAAGGGTAAGTCGGGGAAGAAGGGCAAAGGACAAGCACTGGGTTGGATTTTTAATCTTATCGGCCCATTTAATATCAGATATTAGTTTTTGATTGCTTTTAAACCTAATTTTGAACGCTATTCGGCCCATTTAACCGCTTAAAATAGCTGTTTTTATATCAAATCTTCACTGAAACCATCCTGCTAAACAGGCTTTCCTTATCTGCCGTCCCTTCTCCATCCAACAAAGATCGATTCTTGGAGTTGTATCTTTGGGTCTGTGTCTTTCTTTGTTCCTAGGCCTCAAAGGTACCTGTAGGTTTCTACATTTTCAGGTGGAAGCTACTTAGATTTCCCAATTATTCCAATTCCCACCACCTAAGAGACAATTTTTAATTGTTCAGTTTGATAATTGAACCCTGTCTAAGTTGTTTGATAGCATCTAACGATAGACCACTTTTATACGGTTGAAGTACTGTGTCACCCATAATCATTTACAGCCAACGTGAAGAGAAACAACATCCCTTTTAGTTGACACAGATTTGCACGATATAAAGTAAAATACATATATATATATATATATGTGTGTATGTAACTGAATATTACTTGCACAAGGCAATGAAAAAACTTCTAGATTATACTTTCATATACACGAGCTTGGAATGGTGCTACAAAGAATAATATTGTCAAGAAAATAAAAAACAAGAAAAGGGAAAATTGTGGGGGTAAAACAAACCAACGGCATTGTGTGATAACAAACAGCTAATCTAAAATGGAAGACAAGGGGCTGTACAAAATATTTCATTACTTCTTCTCATGGTATCCTACATGACTCAATCACTTCACTCACAGCTTTATGAGTCTCTGGAGAAATCATGTTTAATGTAAAATGAAATGCCTGCACGATGAGAAAAGAAAGTAGTGTTACAAACAGATTATGAAATTTGCATAAATACGTTCCCAAATTATCCAATAATTTCATATTCTAGGGCCTAAATGCAGCAAATTACCTTTCAGTCAATGGAAGGGCATATCAAACCATAACTAATAAACCCTATGGCCAAAATTCCAGGCCTAAACTTTTGGCCAAACTTCAATTTATCTTGCTCATGATGAATGAGTTTACATTCAACTCTCAAATGATGTCAACCTACTACTATTTTGCAGCTAATTTCATTATTTGATGGTACTTAGATTAAAGACATACCACAAATCTCTCCAACACGGGTACCAGAATCGCCAAGCTGTGATTTGGAAGACAATCAGCAATTGCATTTCGTGTGCTCTTACTGTGAATGACAAAATGGAAAAACAGATTTAGTAAGAAAACATGGAAACTGGGCACTGGGAAAGATATTAGGAATGCTAACCTTTCAGTAGAAAGAAATGCAAGTAGTAGGGCTGCGTAAGCTTCTAAAATCATCTTCTCCGCTTCTTTCTCTTCTTGTAGCATAGCAGCCTCGTCATTCTGTATAATCCAATACAACAAAGATTTAAGGAATGTCAATCATGATAAATTCTTCCAAGCCCACTAGCATAAAAAACATAATGCTCAGAGTCATGAGGAATGAGAGGAAAGGAAGAGGAAGGAAGGAAGCAGAGGAATGAAGGGAAGATTCTTTATCATATAGAGAAGAAGTCCTCACCCAAGGCAGAACTTCTCCAGTAGCATCATCTTCTCCTTGGTTCGCAAGAAAGATGGCACATAACAGTGGAATTACAGCCAAGCGCCTCTCCTCTCTTAACCCTTCTGAATTTGGTAAAGAAATAGAAGCTGCTGCAAGCCGTGATCTGCAAAGAAGCATGGCACGTAATTGTTATGTGCATGTGGCTATGAGTATAAAAAGGCATAAAACGACCTCTATTCTGCTTTGTAAGCCACTGCACTGATTACAAAGAAGGTACATCAACCTGTTATGTTCATCCTTCTCTACTAGGTTCACAAGCAGACCCAGTATTGCTACAAGGAAATCCAACTCTGGATCAGTAAGAGGTCTTTCATTCCGGTCATCAAGTTCTACACTAAGAGGATTCTCTTCCATTTCACTGACGCGAGGGAAATATGAGCGGAATGAAGGGAAGTGGCTGGCAATCAATGTAGACAAGGTCTCTAGGGCCCCAGATGCAGCAATTTGCTGACAGCCGAGAGGGTTGTCATTTGTTAAATTCATCAAAACCTGCCAAGATAACACCCCACTATTTGATAAAAAAACTAGTCTAAGAGAGAAAACATGCAGGATATCAAGATGTCATACACAGCAAAGCCAGTTTTATACTGTCTATAAAATTGTACAGGCCCATTCAATACAATCAATACCATTGAAGGATTCAAGAAGCAGAATAAGGACAAAAACGTCCGTTTACCTCATTATAATCATACATGTGATTAACGCATTGAAGCTAAAAACAAGCACTGCAAAGGTTGGATGAAATGTGATCTACATATTCAAAAATACCTTGACAGCAGCAAGAAGGCAGTCTGAAAGAAGGCTGGAATATTCTTCTTCAGCACTTTGAGAACCAGAAGTTGCATTAGAATCATGATATTCTTCATTGATAAATTCTGTCTGGCAAATTTCCCCATTACTTGATTCTTGTCGGCTCATTGTAAATTGGCATTGATGCTCATCTTGGATTTCTTTATTTCTTAGCCCAAATTTCCCATGTTTTTTAGTTTGGGATTTCTTTCTTTTCCCAGATAATAAGTCCCACTTTGAAGGCACAAAATCTTCTTCATCAAATGCATAAGGATCCTGACTGTGCTCTAAAAGTTGCCATTTGCCATCCTCTGTACCATCAGGTCTCTCACAAAGATTCCCTGACCCATTGCTTGTTACAGGTATTTCATCATATGAACTTCCTAATTTCCCACTAAATGAGCTGGACGAGGAAGAATGGATTCTCATCTTCAGTAAACAACTATCATTCGTGGATATAGTTGCAGTTTGAAAACAGGCTACAGAACGACCCAGAGTGGAGGGTCCTGGATCATTCTGAGATGTATTGAAGCTCTTTTCAGAGAAGGACCATTCCATGCTAGAGGATTTTTCAGACGAACTGATGGAGATAACATCATGTCTATCCACTGTAAAATTAAAGAGAATCAATCAAGTCCAAGAGCAGCCACTAGAAAGATATATTTAATGATATCAGACTGCCCAATACCTTTACAATCTGCAGTTAGAGCAAATTCATCAGCATCACCCATTGCTTTAGAATTACTACAAGCCCTTTCAGTACTGGACGATGCAGAAGAACACTTAAGATAAAGCCCTGGAAACCAAGACATTGGTAAATCACAATGCAATAAATCTTTCAACGGATAAAATGAGGATGAGAAAAGAAAAGAGAAGACATTTGGAAGTAGTAATTGCAGCGCCAGTAACCTGAGAGAATCTTGATTACACTTATAACAAGCTTCGTAAAAGATAGTCGAGATCCAAGAGAGTTTAATTGCCCTTTCATTGCTAGCAGATGACTCTACAATAAAAGGGAAAAAAGAATTTAAAGACTTAACAGATTAATATAAGTGGCGTTTAAGTTATACAAACTAAGTGGAAAAAAAAATGAAAACAAAATAACTCAAAATCACAACTTAAGTACCTGATTGTCACTACTGAGGAATGCAGCATTTTCCATGATTTTCAAACATTTTGAAAGCAGCACCAGGCTCGGCACATCCTTTTTATCTTCTGTAAGAGGAGAAGATAGACTCTGCTCCACCCAACCCTGCAGAGAAGTTAAAGCATTATATGTCACCAATGAATAATTTATAATTCCCGGTGAATGGCTAATTTATCAACAATTGCTAATTCCCGGTGAATGGCTTCATGTAAAAGTAAGAGATGGAACCAGAAGACTCTCAAAATTTAAAGTAGTATTTCTTAATCTCCTTCAGTTCAAATGCAACAGAACAGAAATGAGTTATAACAAACAAGCTCACACCTCCATAACAGATTGGCACTCCATGGCCACTTCAAAGACAGCATCAAGTCCTCCAAGCTCTCTTAGTTTCTCCTTGAAATTGCCCCCAGTTTTCCTTACCGTACCAGTTGTATCTGAATGAATGAAACCAATGCAAAAGATACATGAAAGCAATTAGCAAAGGGCGAAAAAATACCTGACTGTAAGAGTATGTATTTATATGTACATATGTGGTTGAGTTTAGGTCTATATTGAGCTACCATTACAGTTGCAATAAGACAACCTATAAAATAAATACTTAAAAGTCTTAGATATTTCCATTAGATACCTTCAAGAGAAATTTTAGACAAACAAGCTTTCTCCAAAGTCAACAAAGCTATCCATTTCGGGCTTAACTCTGGCCTTCTTAAGCCACTATCATCCCCACATCTTGACTTCATTTCCTTGCAACTAACAAGAATTTCCTCGACTTTAGAAATAATGGCAGCAGAGCTTGAATCCAACACTTTAGTTGTAGTATCCCGTGAGATATCGGCATCCTTGCGTAATGCCAAAAGCTTAAAGCCTACTTTCCCTATTTTGTTTTCTTTAGCAGTAGGGATAACTGGCTTCAACAATTTAATTAGAAACTGAATGCAACTAGGTGATTCCAGGAGATGCTCATCTTGTCCCTGACAAAATAAATTCATACAAACCTTGATGAATACTATAATTGACATGTTAAAAACATTTAATTCAACTATATGCAAATAGTGGTCTAAAAAATTTGATGCAAACAGATCAAAAAGTACAAAAGCTACAACTCCAAAATTATGATGCATAAATGATATCTGATATTCTTGGAACATTAGAAATAATGCATTTTACCTTAAATAAATATTTCTCTTCAGGCATCTAAGCATGGATTTCTTGAAATCTGAATTTTAATTTTTTTTTAATAAATAAACATGTTGACATTTTTCTCTCACTCTATAAGAATAAAATTCAACTGAAGATAAAAGTAAGGCGAAAACCAAATACGTGGCAGGACAGATTAACATCCACCTTTAATTGCAACCAGTTATAGTATAGCAGTACGTGTAAGACTGCACTAGAAGACCCAAATTTCCAAAGTCTGCGTGCGCAGAAATAATAGTACTAATAAGTTTGGGATTCCTCATTGTTAACTTTCAATTTAATCCTGGATCCACATCTTCTCACAAGAATCCTATGTGTGCATAAAATCATGAACTATTAAGCAGAAATTAAATATAGATTCATAAATAGTCACTGAAGTGCAACTTCAACTGCTGAAAAACTTACATCACTGGTCAAGACACAGAAAAGGGCCACAGCAGCCAGATTGCTTGGGATGTCATCAAAGTTGAGCCCCAAAATAGCATCAATTATTGTCTTTGCCATCCTGAAATGGACATATTTGCAAAGCCAGTGTAAGGACAACAAAGTGCATCACAGTAATTCTGCCTTCCAGAAGACAATAGGATCATCAGGCATATGCTTGGTCTAAGGAGAGAAAATAATACTCAGGAAAACCACTCAATCTGTTATCCATATCATTCTTTTAGATAGTGAGTGAAAAAAGTATTCAACCAGTAAAAAGTTAATGTATAAATTTAGAAAATCAAATAAAGCCGAAAAGGTCAACTGACGATCTCTTCAAAAGATATTTTTTGAAAAAAAAGAGGCAGCAGACAACTAACAAATTACAATGGTAGCTGATCCAATCATGGATGGCCTGATATGCCAAAGTACCTTATGCTACTTTCTTAGAAAGACTTTGAAGTTTGAAAACTAAAACACATAGTGAGTGTAAAGACAGGATGATGGCTATGCTGAATCTAAAAGAGATGATAACCTATGTAAAAGTTCCCACGGATCTTTACATGCGCGTATATAAATAAGTCATATACTAAATGAACCAATCGTGCAATCTAAACTTACTGAATTCAAATTCAGTTATAAAGTTTAAGATAGCTTGAAAATATTACTGAAATTGGAAGATAGTCAAAGAAGAGATTAAACAAAAAATAATTACATTGCATTGCATTGCATTGCATTCTTAAAAGATTAGTCAAAATACAAGTCTTATATATCTTCTCCCTCATCATTTTTCATCCCCCTAAGATGTCATTAGAAACAGGCTATGCCATGTTTTATGGCCCTCAGATCATTGAAGGTATTATACTAATTAGAATTGTAGAACTTTTCTATTGGTGTCAATAACATAGGAAAATATATATTTTAGAACAGAATGGAAATAAACGTTCCTGATAGTTAATACTACTAGATTCACAAATTAACGGCCAAAGGAAAATTTTAAATTAATAACCAAATCAAATACCATTCATAAACTATAAAAAAATCAATAACTTACATGGCCCAAAAAAGGAATGAGAAAACTATCCATCATGCCAGAGAGCTCCAACGTTCCTAACTAATTATTAGTCTCAAGGATGCAAAACTACCAACGATCTTTACAATTTCCTGATAAAATAGGCCTTCATCAAAGACCCAAACCTCTGATACATTTATCTTTCTTTAACTAAATCGAAAAGCCATATATACCTAAAGAGTTGAGATTCACGGAAAGAGTCTAGAGATCCACGGAAGGGGATTCAAATTTTCAAATATACTTAAGAGTCTAGATATCCACGGAGGGAATTTAAAATTTCAAACTCTTACTAAAAATTCTAATCCTTATATTCCTAAAAGCCTAAAAACACAGGTCAAAACACCCCTTAATCCGTTTGAATCAATAAAATAATTTCATGAGCGAATCTAAATTTAAATTTCGAAAATCCACACAAATTAACACTACCCAGATGCCCAAATCAATAAATTTCAACAAAAGAACATTAAAACTAAAAACCCAAAAAGAATTGAACATACCCATGAGTTCTCAAAAGTCTCCTCTGTTGGGCCGTGGCGCAAATTGAAAGCAAAGACAAGAGACTAGCTCTTCTGATCCTCACCGGCTGGCCTTTCTTCAACCCATCAAGCGCGAAATTAACCTCGTCAACGTGCTCCATCATTTCACCGAATTCTTGAGCCTCCATCAGAGTCGAAGTCGGCGAAATCCAGGGCATAGAAGAATTTCCTACCTCTTTCTTGCTCTGGCTTTGCTTCGGTTTCTTGGATCTCCGCACGACGCCGTTCCTCGAATCGTCAAAATCGAAATTACTTTGGGTTGTTTTAACGGTTGTTACGTGGTTCTTGTAATCGTCGTCGTTGAATTCTTGAGAGGACGGCCAGAAGGAAGAGGATTCTTGAGTGTTAAAAGGGAAACTGTAGATGTCTTGATACGGTGCCGTCTCTTGGGAGAGGGGAGGGGAGTCGGAGACGTCGTCGTTTAGGGAGTCGGAGAATGTCCTGGTTAAACCACGGTTGCGGCGACCGTAGGTTCGAACGATCATGGTTCGGGGGCTGGGTTCCTTTCTGGTAGCGTTATCTTGGATTTGGCATTTAAACGAAAGAGAAGGGTAATTGGGACAAAGAAAGAGAAAAAATAAATGAGAATTCTTAAGATTTTGAAATGAAATGAAGAGCTCTCACTCTCTCTCTCTCTCTCTCTCTCTTTCTTGGATGGTGAGCTGAGGGAATGGAAAAGAGAAAAGGTTTTAGGAGAAAGAGAGATTTTGGGTATTTCGGGGGCTGAGGTTTTGATTGGTCAGGATTTTTAAATTAAAAAATATTAATTATATTTTTAAAAATATTATTTTAATTAATATCACTATTCACTAAACAATAATTAACATTTTTTTTTAAATTGTAGGGCTAACTATAACTTCTAAGCAAATGACCCAAAAAAGAAAAAAAGTTAAAAACGCAAAAATATGAGGGTAGTTTGGTCATACAACGTGAGAGTTGGGATCAGGTTAGGTCAGGTGCTCGATATCTTCAACCTTGGGTTACCCTGGGACCCACCTGGTTATTAATTTTAGCTGTGAAATAACCGAAATAACTTATTACTGCTATATTATTAATAAGATTTTGATAACGAATGTTCATATGATATTTTTAAAGTTAGTTAATATATTATTTATAATTTTATTATTTTATTAAATATAAAAATTAATAATTTTATTTATTATTTTTAATGCATTAAATAAAAATATTATTATATGTAATAATCTTAAAAAATGTTCTTAGAGCAGTTATTAATAAAATCTAATTAATAAATGTATTGCAACATGTTTTAGTATAAAATTATCAAAACTTTAGGGGATCGAAATGAAGGATGGCAACTAATCGGAATTTTTTTTTTTGTAATATTCGAATCTGAATTCGTAAAATTGTTTTAAAATTCGAATTCGTTTATTATCTGCAATAAATCTGAATATTACTATCCGAATTCGAATTAAATATCATTATTCGTTGAATATCCGAATCCGCTAAATATTTGAATTCAATAAATCAAATAAAAATCAAACAAAAATTAATTTTAAACTCAAATAAACGAATAATGGATTCGAATATCCGAATCTGAATCTGAATCCGCAAAAGTAAGCGGATTCGGATATCCGGATTCGTTATCCTTATAAGTAATGCAGATTCGGATAATAGATATCCGAGATTTCATATCCGCATCCGTTTCGAATCCACTACGGATAATAATTATAATATCCGAATTCGTAATATCCAAATCCACAAAAAGCAGATTGAAAAATTGTAAATATCTAAATCCGCACTATTCATTATCATCCCTTTCGTGACCCTCCCTCCGCCGCCTTCCTTTCAGGTTGCTCCGCCGCTGGAAAAAGCATTTAGCAGCTTTTGTATTTCGTAACTTCATTGTCCAGATCGAATTCAAGTAAGG
Organism: Fremontodendron californicum; assembly: GCA_030761205.1. Lineage (NCBI taxonomy): Eukaryota > Viridiplantae > Streptophyta > Magnoliopsida > Malvales > Malvaceae > Fremontodendron > Fremontodendron californicum. Next base: position 1,738,134 of record JAULJL010000027.1, read on the forward strand.
GGTTGAGAAGCTGAACTATAGGCACCGTGACGAATTGAATGCAGGGCAGAGGTTAAATTAATTATGTGCATTAAAGATTAGGAGCCAGCAATCAACCATTTTCCATTAGATGTTAGGCTGTTACTCCCTAATAATGGAAGGGACCAAACTTTATCATAGTTTTATTTTATCAGAATTGTTATCATATTTTGATTGTAAGAGTGGGTGATACTTTTTCTAAGCTGGTAAATGATGATTAAGCCCAATCAGAGGCAGAAAAATAAGAAGGAAAAAAAAGTGGATTCCCAACTAATTCAAGGTTTTAAACCAAAATTTTTGCTCTTATCCATAAAATAAATTTTGCATTTTTTGCAGGAAAAAGGGTGACCACGTCGCCCCTTTAATTTTTTTGTTTTAGTGTAAAAAAAAAATGATAGGAAGAAAAAAAAAAGTGTTCGTGTTAGTTTTTGTGTTTAAAGTATTATAAATTTTTACATGTTGATAATTCGTTTTATGTATATTTTTAAACGTTCATGTATCCGTATCGCATTTGTATTATTTTTCGTATTGTGTTTTAATTATTTTTCTTATATTGTGTTCGTGACGTGTTCGTATCCGTTTTAATTTTTTGTTTTTCAAAGTATTATAAATTTGTGTGTTCGTGTTACTTTTTGTGTTTAAAATATTATAAATTTATATAAATTTTTACACGTTAATAATTCGTTTTATGTATATTTTTAAACGTTCGTGTATCCGTATCGTGTTTGTGTTATATTTTCGTGTTGTGTTTTAATTATTTTTCTTATGTTGTGTTCGTGATATGTTCGTATCCGTTTTATTTTTTTGTTTTTGAAAGTATTATAAATTTGTGTGTTCGTGTTTTTTTTTTGTATTTAAAGTATTATAAATTTGTATAAATTTTTACACGTTAATAATTCGTTTTATGTATATTTTTAAAGGTTCGTGTATCCTTTTCGTGTTTGTATTATTTTTCGTGCTGTATTTTAATTATTTTTTCTATGTTGTGTTCGTAACATGTTCGTGTCCGCTTTATTTTTTTTGTTTTTCAAAGTATTATAATTTATATATATTTTTACACGTTAATAATTCGTTTATGTATATTTTGACACGTTCGTATATTCGTGTCGTGTCGTGTTCATATTATTTTTCGTGTTGTGTTTTAATTATTTTTCCATCTTTATGTTCGTGTTCATATTATTTTTTCGTATTGTGTTTTAATTATTTTTTCTATATTATGTTTGTGTCATATTTCAATTTATTTAATATTTTACATAGTTTGTTATTGTTATTCAATTTAGATAAAAATTTGTGTGTTCCTACCGTGTTCGTATTTTTTTTCAAAGTATTATAGATTTATTTAAATTTTTACACGTTAATAATTTATATAAAGTACTATAAACTTATATAAATTTTTACACGTTAATAATTCATTTTATGTATATTTTTGTGTATTCTTGTCGAGTTTATGTTATTTTTCGTGTTGTGTTTTAATTATTTTTCTTATGTTGTGTTCGTGTCATGTCTCAATTCATTTTATATTTTATATAGTTTGTTATTGTGATTCGATTTAGGAAAAAAATTTGTTTCATTTAGATTTATCTTTTAAACTATCTTTATAAATTGTTTAGAATTTTAAATTGTTATAACACAGTTCTCTTTTGCTATTATATAAAATATATTTATTTTTTTGTTTAATTGTTAATTTTCGTTTTTAGGAATGTTGTCGTCGTATATTTAACATTTGATTTTCGCGATATCGCGCGGGTATCATTCTAGTATTATATGAATTTTGTTAACGAGTATCTTATTTGAATATTATATTAAATATAGTATTTAACAATTTATTCATCAATTTTCAATACATTGTATGAAGATAGTAATTTATATAATAACTTTAAATAATGCCCTTAAAATACTTGTTAGCAAAATCTATATTATCTTTATAGAGAGGGAAAATAACAAAAAGAAAGTTAAAAACAAATTAATCCAAAACATCTCAATTAGTTAGAGGTGTTAATGAGAAAACCGAGCGAGACGGACATGAGTATAGTATCAATATCATATATATTTGTTCAAACTCAATCCAGCTACCTAATTTTGATCTCAAATTGTTTTAAGGTCCGTTCAGATTTATAAATAGATAGCACAATCCCATTTAAATTATTTTTTTTTTCAAATATGTTAATTTTTATTTAATATTTAATAATTTCATTTTTTTATTTTATTAAATTTTAAAACATTAATAATTTAACATATTTTGTTAATGTTTACACTATAATAATATATATATTTATCATTATATCATATAATTATAATAATATTATATAATTGAAAACGAGTCGAGCTCAAGTTTTGAATGTTTGAGTCAAGGTCTAACTTATTTTTTAAGCAAGTCTCTTTTTTTTTTTTTTTTTATCCAAACTCATTTTTTGAGTCTAATATTTTTTGTCAAAGCTTTCAAAATATCAAATAGACATTCGAGTTTGGATAAGTGACTCGATTTATTGACAGCTCTATGATTAAGAAACAGCTAACAACTTTTATATATTTTTTAATAATTAAAATTGTTATACATTGAACCTTAATCACTGAAAGTACATGCAATTTTGACAAAAATAAGTTAATTAGTCCATAACTTATAACTATTGTCTTTAATATTTTTGTAAAGTGCCTTATTTGTATATAAGTTATACAACTTATATTAATCTTTTTGTTTCTAAATAAATCTCATCTTACTTATTTCAATATTCAAATTTGAGATATTTACTATGAAATTTAAAATTTATAGTTTCTAACCATTAGTTATTGACTTGGGATGTTTCAATTATTTTCATTAAATTTGGAAGTCAAATTACTTTTGTACATTAACGTCATGATTCAAACTTTCATGGTAAAAACTTCTTGAATTTGAAGAAGTAGAAATATTGGACAGGCAATGTTAAAATAAATTCGAAATTTATCTCAATTTATTCATTTAATTATCTTTAAAATGTGATATTTATTAAACTTGAAATTCAAATCACAGTATTTAGAATTTTTTTCTTTTATTCTCTAACTACGATCTCATTTATACTAAAAAAATAATAAAAATGCAAAAATACAAAATTGTTAATTTTCAATATTTTGACATTTTTTTTGGTGGACATATATGAGCATAGTTTATTACCAATTGTTAAGTGGAACCGGAAATATATGCTCTAATTTTATGTTATATATCTTAATCAGGAAATATGTATTAATTTAATTAAAAAATATACTTAAGAGAACATTATAAAGTAACGTAAATATGAAATAAGAATATTTAATGTCGGGTGATAAAAATAAAATTAACATTAAATAAAAAATTTTGAGTGATTACAAATTAAAGAAATGCAATAATAACTTCAGTCTGCAAGAAATACCATCCGATTGAAGAGTTTGAAGAATGAGAAACATATTTGGTGATTTGTGTATGTGTATTTTTTTTTTTAAGTTGTATAAATATAAACATAATAAAAATTATTAAATGTATCAAAATTTTAAATATAAATATAATATGTGTATTAAATATATCATGTTAATCGTATTTATTAAACGTGTTGTATTCGTATCATATTTTATTTTGTATTGTGTCCAAAATTATTTAATGGTTTGTTTTTAATCTAAAAACGATTACTTACCTTAAACTTAAATAAATAAATAAATATATTTTATATTTTATATTTTTGACATGAAAGTCACAAAATTTTGTTCTAAGTTTTCAAAAATTACGAAAATCTAATCTAACACGAGCTGTCAAAGCACCAGACGGAAGCGAATCTACAACAACAGCCATAAAAGCGGCTATCTAACAGGTTAACCCAATCCAAAATTTCATAAATATCATTAAAGTCCGCCAATCTTTTCCCAATTTTTACTTACGTCCCTCCCTCAGTAGTTAGGCGATTTTCCCCAGCACGTCATCGAATGACTTCCTAGAAAAATCAAAAAAGGGAAAATTAAAGTTCAACCCCTCCCCAGCACTGGCGCCTTCACATAAATTTATAATGGTTTAATAGTATCGACTGGATCTAGGGTTTTCTCGCTTCTTCATCACCAAAAAGCAAACCCTAAAAAAAAACAATTGATTTTTCGTTTTTTTTTTTTTTAGTAATATTTTTTCTCCGAGACGGGGAAATTAGAAAAACAAAATCGAAAATCAACAAATCGAGGCGAAGAAGAAAGCAAGCAAGATCCATTATTAGGGTTTTTTCATTTTTTTTTTCTTGAGATCAAACACACCAAAAAAGCACAGATCTATGTGAACAAATCTGACCAAAAAAATGAGAAACCCTAAATCTTGCCTTTGATCCTTCAATTTGATTTTTGTTTATTGTTATTGGACTTGCAATCTGCAAAAAAATCTGGTCAAATCTAAAGAGAATCGAATCGATCGAAACAACTTGTAAAAACTTTTGTTTGATTTTGTTGATAAATTGACGAGAAATTGAGGATCTGAATCTGATGATGAGTATGTACAAATCGGTTGTGTATCAAGGGGAGGAGGTGTTGGGGGAGGTTGAGATTTATCCACAACAACAACAACAACAGCTAAGGGAAGAAGAAGATGGGAGGAAAATAACGGTGATGGAAGAAGAAATGAAGGAAATCAGGATAGGATATTTGACGCAAGGCAGTGAGAGATGTCCGCCACTAGCTGTGCTGCATACCGTTACTTGTAGTGGGATTTGCTTCAAAATGGAATCATCAAAGGAAAACAACTACTCTTCCTCCTCTTCTTCTTCTCAGGACACGGCTCCGCTTCATCTTTTGCACTCCGAATGTATCAGAGACAACAAGGTATAGCCCACCATTTGCCCATCAACTTGAACAAAACCCAGAAAAAAAATTTGTGCTAAAACAAAGTGGGAAACAAATAATAAGTTAAAAAAGTAATGTTAAAATTGCCCAGAAACTACTAACTTACTGGACTCTTTACTGGACAGATATTTTTACAGGACCCCAAGTTTGAAATTTAGACGATTTTTGCAGAACCCAATATACTTGTAAAAAATGCATCAACTTAGAGAACTGGGAATATGAACCAATTGTAGCTCCTGATTTTGTGAGAACTGTCTGAACTGAAAATGCATGAACTTATGGAACTATGAGGTTTTTGACAGATTTGCTGAAGTTGCTGATGCCCTAATCTTTGGTGACTGTCTGAAACTTTTATTTTTAGTCCAGAAAAGGAAATATGAACTGGTTTTTGGGGAATTACGATGTTCTAGATTATTAACTTCTTGACAATTTTAGTGAAAATTGTATGTACCATAAAAATGTGAACTCATGAACTGTAAGAATTTTCTCAACTTCATTGGAACTGCCCAGAAAACTTGAGCTGAGCTGTTTGAAGCTTATCCCTGAGTTTACTAAGGTGGGTACGATTTGATGGGAAATCTTTGAATACACCTTTAGATATTTATGAGCATTTGTCTTGTTATTGTTGCTGTTAGCCTGTTATCATTAATAGGGTTTGTGCTTTGTGGATGAACTTTACTTGGATCATATCTTACAGTTTCAGGCTGAAAACTTTTATGATGTTTATGCCACTTCATTTTTTATCAGATGATGTTTTTCTTTTCTTATTGGAATTTTTGTGAGAATTGACGGTGATGTTATTTGGTGCTTCCAGACTGCCGTAATGCCTATGGGAGATTATGAGCTCCATTTGGTTGCAATGTATTCTAGGAACAGTGACAGACCCTGTTTCTGGGGATTCAATGTTGCAAGGGGACTCTATGATTCTTGTCTTGTCATGCTGAACCTAAGATGTCTAGGAATTGTATTTGATCTGGATGAAACTCTCGTTGTTGCAAATACAATGCGCTCGTTTGAGGACAGAATAGAGGCTTTGCAGCGAAAGATGAACATCGAGGTTGATCCGCAACGTGCTGCAGGTATGATGGCAGAGATTAAGCGTTATCAAGATGATAAGACCATATTAAAGCAATATGCAGAGAATGATCAGGTTGTTGAAAATGGGAAGGTGATCAAGATTCAGTCTGAGGTTGTTCCAGCCTTGTCTGATAATCACCAACCTATTATTCGACCGCTCATTCGATTACAAGAGAAAAACATTGTTCTGACACGCATCAATCCACAGGTATATACTTTGTCAATTCCAGTAAAGATCTTTTGCATATTGTTCAATTGTTCTTTTCTTGTGTGTGTTATGGTTAAAAGCTGCTTTGTTCCATCCTGTAAACGAGGAACTGTTTGGATTTTATGCAGTTGATCATGTAGAGACTTTTTTGCATGTTCTCTCATGGTTTTTGTTGATTACATATTGCATTAATTGACTTTATATTTGCCCATAGATTCGTGATACTAGTGTTCTTGTGAGATTGAGACCTGCATGGGAGGATCTGAGAAGCTACTTGAGTGCAAGAGGACGTAAACGGTTTGAGGTTTATGTTTGTACAATGGCTGAAAGGGATTATGCTTTGGAAATGTGGAGGCTTCTTGATCCTGAGTCAAATTTGATAAATTCAAAAGATTTGTTGGATCGTATTGTCTGCGTCAAGTCTGGTAAGCTAGTTATTGGTAAAGCTGATTTACATGCATAGCTTGCAATTTGATCTGTTTTCTGTCTGAAATGGTTCACTTCTTGGTTGTTTTGAACTAATTAAGTGTTTGTATAATAGGTTTGAGAAAATCATTATTCAATGTCTTTCAAGATGGAATATGCCATCCGAAAATGGCATTGGTTATTGATGATCGCTTAAAAGTTTGGGCTGAGAAAGATCAACCTCGTGTGCATGTCGTTCCAGCATTTGCCCCATATTTTGCTCCTCAAGCTGAAGTATGCATGATCAGAAATTGGCTTCTCTCTTTATTGGCATTTGATGACAGCATACATGAGCAATAAAGCATTAGTTTTCATCATCTTTTTCGTAGCATGCACTTATTGCAACTCTTTATGCTGTAGGCAAATAATACTATTCCAGTTTTATGCGTTGCAAGAAATGTTGCTTGCAATGTTAGAGGTGGTTTTTTCAGGTAATAACACTAAAAGTCCTTACATGGCATAACCTTCTCAGTCTTATAACTCAAGATTGAGCAATTCAGTTGGTCTTATTTGTTTATGCCTTCCAAAATTTTCATGAAATAACCTTGGAAATTGATGGCAGGGAATTTGATGAAGGCCTTCTACAAAGGATTCCTGAAATTTTATATGAAGATGATATTAAAGATATTCCTTCACCTCCTGATGTGGGCAACTATTTGGTCTCTGAGGTTAGTCATGACAGCTTTTTCCTTTTCTTTAATTCTCTCTGGCCTTGCTTGTAATATTTACGGGTTATAAATTGTTTTGGTATTGCTACTTTGCTCCTTGTTCATTACTAAATTTGCTATGCCTCTTAGGATGACACTTCTACGTCAACTGGAAACAAAGATCCACTTTTATTTGATGGCATGGCAGATGGTGAGGTTGAAAGAAGACTAAAGGTAATTGACGTCCTTAGGCTCTTTTGATCCATGGAACTAGGCTTATACACTTTATTCTTGTTTTCTCCAGGGGTTTTTAAATTAGGTGAGATAGTTCTGATTTATATTTTAGAATTATTGTCACTTATTGAGGTGAACTTACTTTTATCTGTGTGGATTGAATTTATAAACTTTTTCATATGCTTGTTTCATCCAGGAGGCAATTTCAGCAGCATCAACAGTCTCTTCAGCAGCCATTACCCTAGATCCAAGGCTCGCCCTTTCTCTTCAGTTCACCATGCCATCTTCTAGTTCAGTTCCATTGCCAGCAGGTCAGCCATCAATGGTGTCATTTCCAAACATGCAGTTTCCTCAATCAGCTCACGTGATTAAACCAGTGGCTCCTGTTGCGGCCCCAGAACCAAGCTTGCAAAGTTCCCCAGCTAGAGAAGAAGGTGAGGTTCCAGAATCAGAATTGGATCCTGATACAAGGAGGAGGCTTCTGATATTGCAACATGGGCAAGATACCAGAGATCACACACCACCTGAACCTGCATTCCCCCCTGTAAGACCTACAATGCAAGTTCCAGTTCCACGTGCTCAATCACGTGGAAGTTGGTTTTCTGCAGAGGAGGAGATGAGCCCACGGCAACTGAACCGAGCAGTTCCCAAAGAATTTCCTTTAGATTCTGAACGAATGCATATTGAGAAACATCGGCATCCTCCCTTTTTCCCTAAGGTTGAGAGTTCTATTCCATCAGATAGACTTCTTCGTGAAAATCAAAGGTTATCAAAAGAGGTAATTGGATCTTTGTGGCCGTCTGGCATGTAGCCATGATTTCTATGCTAAGTGGCAGGTTAAAGTTACCTCTCCTTGCCAAAACATAGTTATCTTAGATCATAATTCATTTGCAGGCACTTCATAGAGATGATCGGTTGGGGTTAAACCATACACCGTCTAGTTATCATTCTTTTTCAGGTGAGCTGAAGCAATTAATTGCACATTGAATTGAATGCAAAGTTTCTTTTTATTCAATGGGCCCTTGTTATTGTTGGTACTCAGAGGTTTAATCTTACTGAAAATTTCAGAGATTATTTCCATAATCGTTGTTATTCTTTTCATTATACCTCAATTCTCGTCTTGTTTTTTTCCAGTAACTTGAATGTTCTTTTCAATTGAAGTTTACAGATTGGTACATTCTTGTCTGATATGTAATTGTTATAAGTTTTTGAGCAGGATGAGGTGTTTCTAGCATTTTTATTTTTACTGTTTGTTCAGTTTGAATGATCATAGTTGCAATGTCTATGTATTATATTTGTTGTTTGATTTTGTTATATTGGGGTGTTCTACATTTGAAGGTGAGGAGATGCCCCTTGCTCGATCATCTTCTAGCCACAAGGATCTTGACTTTGAATCTGGACGAACTGTTGCAAGTGGAGAAACTCCAGCTGGAGTTTTACAAGATATTGCAATGAAGTGTGGAGCCAAGGTAATTTGGAAATAATTTGTGCTATTTGAGTTAGGTCGTAATGTTTATGTTTACAAATATCATATTGTTTCATCTTAGTTCACTATATGCCTACTGCTTCTAAATTTTGTTTCTAAAACTTGTAGGTGGAATTCAGACCTGCTTTGGTTGCTAGCCTGGACCTGCAATTCTCCATTGAGGTTTTATAAACATTTTGACTTGTAAATCAGTTTTTACTTTTTCATGCTTTCAGCCTATGACCTTTTTGTTCACAATTAATTTCGGGTTTTTTAAAATTTATTATTATTTTTGGGTTTGGTTTTATTTGGTATTTCAAAATTTGAGATGGTGACATCATCCTTTGCTTATCCTCTTTCTTGCCCGTGGTAGGCTTGGTTTGCTGGGGAGAAAATTGGTGAAGGAATTGGGAGAACAAGAAGAGAAGCCCAACGTCAGGCTGCAGAGGATTCTATAAAATGCTTAGCTAGTAATATGTCTTCCTATTTTTATTGTTATCTACAAGTATGTTGCACCATATATCTGAATTTGATGGGTTGAGATCCCCTCTAATGCTTTTTAGACTAATAATAATCAATGCACTGGAGCAAAACTTAAAAGCTATCTTACACCTCAATCTCTGCTTTACTGAAATTTTATGATATAAACTGGATACAAAGAGTGACAGTGAAAGACAACTACTTCGAAGAATAGTACAATTTCCAGTAGTAAGAGCAAAATGCATTTCACTTTTTTTTACCTTAAAATTATGTTTAGGCCAATGTTATAAATACTTGTGGTAATAATCTACAGAAGAAAATTGCTTGATGGCTCAGCTTCACTTAGCTGAATAATACATTTCTGGCACAGAACTCGTCACTAGATTGTCAGTTTTCCAGGCTTGTGATTAAGCTATGTTGAGCTGGTTTTGTTTCTGTTTAATCTCAGAGGAATGTTTTGTTGGCATGTTTCTTTTTTACTGTATATTGATTCATTTAGGCTCTCTTCTTATAGTGTTCTTTTGGAGCGATTCTGACTCTATTATAATTTACTTACAGATACATATTTGTCACGTATTAAGCCTGATACTGGGTCTGCACAAGGGGATGTAAGTTCGTTGTCCAACACAAATGACAATGGCTTTCTTGGTAATGTGAATTTGTATGGGAACCAGCCATTGTATAAAGAGGAATCTATGTCATTTTCAACTGCATCAGAACCATCTAGGCTTCTTGATCCAAGGCTGGAAGGCTCCAAGAAATCTATGGGTTCAGTCACTGCACTTAAAGAATTAGTGAGATCTCAGGAACTCATTAGTTATATTGATCTTCAAAATCTTTGACTACTAGCACTACTAATGTAATCTTTAGTTCAGACTGATAATATGCGGTTTGTTTACAGTGCACGATGGAGGGCCTCGGGGTAGTTTTCCAAGTGCAGCCTCTATCTTCATCTAATCCATTGCAGAAAGATGAAGTATATGCACAGGTTTGCATTTAACAAATCGTTTGTTCTTTATGGTCTAGTCCAAGAATGGTTCTTTTATAATGAGGGACAAAGAAACAAAAAAGAATGATATTGAAGACCATCAGCTTGAACTATGTGTTTTAAGAGCCTGAACTAAGTGATATCTGAATTCCTTGGGGATCCCTATTTACATAAAACTCTTCAGTCATTCCTTAGTGTGGCAGTAAAAGAAATGATGAGTTCATTTTTCAGATGTAGAAGCAAAATCGCATTTTGTGATCTTTTAATAATATTTAGTTACTTTTCACCCTGATTATAACAGTTTGTCTATTCTGGTTTGTTTATTGGTTTAGGTTGAAGTAGATGGGCAGGTTTTAGGGAAAGGGACTGGGTTGACATGGGAAGAGGCTAAGATGCAGGTATACCTTTTGTTATATTTATATCAAAATTTTCTTGTGTGACGTATTATTTCTTACTGTATAATATCTGCTGCCTGGGCGCTTATATCTCCCCCTTAGGCTGCTGAAAAGGCCCTTGGAAGTCTAAGATCAATGCTTGGTCAATTTACTCAGAAACGTCAAGGTTCTCCAAGGTGTGTGATCTTACTTGTACTGTTACTTGTGGCCTGTGGGGAAAAAACTTATGTTGCTCCAACTCTTCATTTTTCTTGAAGTACCCGTGTCCGACACATCCGGATATGGATATGGGGATATGATTTTCCAAGAATCCTTCAAATACATGAAAATTTTGAAAAAAATTGAACATACCCGTATCGGACACATACTCGTGTCCGAGTAACATAGGAAAAAACCATTGTTGCTCCATTTACATTTTCTTATTCGGTGTATTATTGGTTATATGGACAAGGTCATTGCAAGGTATGCAAAGTAAACGCCTAAAGCCAGAGTTTCCACGAGTTCTGCAGCGGATGCCCTCTTCTGCTAGATATCCCAAGAATGCTCCTCCGGTTCCTTAAAGACCTAAAACCCCTTCTGGTAGGTTGGTTTCTCATTTTATAGTGTAGCAGTTGCTGTGACATCTGTACAGTACACAATATGAACAACGGGTGAGGGCTATTGGGACCTGCAACCCGAGTTGAGTGTTAACCTCGGTGTTTCTTGCATGACGTGTCTGAAGCCCAACAGATGAGATGTCATGACATAAATTCTCCCAGAAAGCATGGGAAGATGTTTTTTACAGAGTGTCGTGAGGATTTGCATTATTCACCGTCTTATCCTTGCCTCGGAGGGACATTCATTCATTCAGTTCAGTTCAGACAGATGATAAATTTGGTAATGTACTGGTTTTTCCCCCTCAAAATGCTTAACAACAACCCACAAGGTGGCAAAGGGAGGTGCCAGATATAGCCCTCTGCTCTCTTCTTTGGTTGATGCTGCTAGTACCAAATTCATGGTGGAATTTGTTATTTGTCGAAGCAATATTAACAGGACACGGATACGGGCGCTAATGGCAGGCAGGGCTCAGCTTGTTGTTATTTTAAGATTCAACAGTCAAACAGCGCTTACTAACTATAGTCCAGAGCCTCCCCCAACTAACTAACTGGTTTGCTGCTTGCTATCTCTGTGCCATCCGCGTGAAAATTACTCTTCTTTAACCAGAGTCTGACATTGGTGAACTTTGCTTAGTTCATTGAGCTGATGTATTACAATTTTTGATCATCTGCGTCGAGTTGGCTTTTCTCATTTTGTCAGCTGCTTCATCTAGAGATGCCAGTTTTGCATTTAAAAAAAAAAAAAAAAATCTAAATTATCCACCCTCCAAAGAGATTTCATTTCACTAACCAGTTAAATTTTGTGCCGATTTTTAATGATTTTCGCAGAATAAGGATGAGAAAACTTGAAATAAAAAACTTGATAAGGACAAGTAACTACTTACTAGCTTAGCTAACTAATATATAATAATACATGACGTTATTCCTGCAGTGAAAACGTAAGGTTACCAAAAATACCCGAAACAACGTCGTTTAGCTGTCTATCAACTCGAAGGATTAACAAGTAATTTCGAAATATATTTTTCTTGCCAAAATCAAGTCCCTTCCAGTCCCGTCGTCCGTCAGCCTTAGGTATATAAAAAGTCAAAAATAAAGAAACCAAAAGGAAACTTGAAAGAAAGCAAAGCTCTCTCTCTCTTATAAGCTAAAAATCTCCATTTTCAATTCCTTTCTCTACTTTCTTTAGAGAAGGATGGCGTCCTTTGATGCGTACGGTATGGAAGGAGAAGAGATTCACGCTGCTCCAAATAACCATCCCTTCGAAGTCGACGACGAGAGCTACTCCAATTTCGGCTCTTACTCCAACTTCACCGACAACCAGCAATTCCCGGCGGATGGTGGTGACGTGGCCGTGGATCACTTGGCTTCTTCTCCTGAGATCTTCGGCTTCGGATCCTCCGATCCAACACCTGTTTACTCGGAATCTCCTTTCGGTACTACGATTCCTGTCGAAAACGGAAATGGAACCAACGGATTTGGTGTTGGAAACGACGACATCTTCGCTTCCGATGGACCGGTGCTGCCTCCTCCTACTGAGATGGAGCCTGAGGAAGGCTTCCTTCTTCGCGAGTGGCGGCGGTGAGTAGTAGTAATTTCTTTTTTCAAACTAAATCGCTTGATTTGTTGACTTTTTGTGTGGATTTGACTGGATCTTTTGGTTTAGCATTTCTTCTCAGCTTAGATCTGCAGTGTTTTTGAGTCGGCTACGAAAATTTTGCTGTTGCATTGGTTGAACTAAGATTAACTCTAATTCAAATTTGTTAATGATCCTTTCGTGTTTCTAGATCTGCCATGGTTTTAACTATTGCGGCAATTAGCTGCTTGTTTTTTTTCGTTTCATTTATGTTACTTATGAAGTTCAAATTTGTTGATCTCTCTTGTTATTAATTGAAGTTCTTGTTCAATTTATATTACTCTTAGTTGATAGTTCGCCTCATTGTAATCCATAAGAGTTCATTAGCTGTGATAATGAACAAATTAGGAAACTTTTTGAATGTAGTCGCGACTTTTATGATCTAATTAGCCAATAAAATTTTAAAATAATTGATGTAGAAGATCCAGATCCACAATGAATTTCCAATCAGGAGATGTTTGAATAGTTTTCTGAATAATGTATAATCTAGTCATGGTCTATGTTACTCCGACTCTTCATTTTCCCTGAAGTATCCGTGTCCGACACATATTCGGACATGAGTACGGGGGTACGATCCTTCAAATATATAGAAAAACTTAGAAAAAATTGAGTATACCCGTGTCGGATCACACCCGAGTCCGAGTAACATAGGTCACGATTGCTTGGTCTTTAATAATTAATATCGACATCATTTTCTTTTGAAAGATCATTTGCATTATTGTAGAGTCACTTCTATGATCTAAGAAATATGTTTCACAGTCCTGAGGTAGTTGTGTTTGTAAAGTACTTATTTTAAACACTGTTCTATAGTTGGAAAGGGCAATGCCCCCACTTGATTACTAGGTGTAGGTTGAAACGGCGTGTTTTCTTCCAATTTATGGATGGAGGGTAGTTTTATATTTCACAATGATAATACTGAGGATAAACATTCAATAATTACCTTGTTTATTGTAGATTGTGAGGATATTCTCGTATCTATAAAAGCATATAAGGTTTGAAATGCTTTGCTTTGAACCTCTTTATGACTTTGGTTCCAGTGACAATGCCACGTAATGAACTCAACATTCGCAGTTACTGGATTCTAGATCTGATCTGTGAAATTTCTTAAGTGCTTTATATTGTATTCATTTATGGCAGAGTCCTTTTCTTAGCTGACTGGCATGAATATCATAGTTTAATGACATTACTGAACACTTCATTTTTTTCGAATTTTTGGTTGAGTTTGTTTTCAAAAGATCTATGAACTTATGAGTCCTTTATCCTATATCAAAGATAATCTTGATAGCTTCTTTGTCTGTTTTTACAATATTTGTTGGTTGATCTGAAATAAGTTCTATAATATTACGTCTACATATACTGATTTTTTAAGAAGTTACTTTATGTTTCTATACTAGCTGAACTGTAGAGCTGTCCATGGGTTAGGTTACCCATTCAGCCCGCTTGGACCGAGTCTGAACAAGGTTTTTTGTAATCCGGATTGGCTCGACTCTGCTCAAGCTGGGCTTGGGCAAGCAAAAATAAAATTTTTCAGGCTCGGCCTGGCCCGTGGACACCTCTACTGAGCTGTATAATGTGAAACCTTTTTTTTCTTTTCTCTTTCTATATATGCATTTCACTACTTTTTAGTTGCCAGCCAAAAGTTTTAATTGTTGATATTTGTCTTCTCGCTGCAGTCAAAATGCCATTCTGCTTGAAGAGAAGGAGAAGAAGGAGAAGGAGTTGAGGAACCAGATTATTGAAGAAGCTGAGGAGTATAAGCGAGCATTCTATGAGAAGAGGGAAAAAACCATTGAGACCAACAAAACTAATAACAGAGAAAGAGAAAAGGTAATATTTCCAACAAATAGTCTTATTCATGCAGATGCTCATGCGAGTATATCTTAACGCTTGATATTTTTGGGCTTGGAGCAGCTGTACTTGGCTAACCAAGAGAAGTTCCATAAGACTGCGGACAAACAGTACTGGACTGCGATAGCAGAACTCGTTCCTCGCGAGGTACCTAATATCGAGAAGAAAAGAGGCAGGAAGGACCAAGAAAATAAGCCATCTGTAACTGTCATACAGGGACCAAAGCCTGGAAAACCGACTGATCTTTCAAGAATGCGGCACATTCTTGTGAAGCTGAAGCATGCACCCCCACCTCACATGATTCCTCCACCCCCACCTGCTCCAGCAAAGGATGCTAAAGATGAAAAAGATGCGAAAAACGGAAAAGATGCTGCCTCAAATGGAACTGCATCTGCAGAGAAAGGGGCACCTGTTTCGTCCGCAAAAGATGCCGCCGCCGCCGCCGTCGCAAATGGTTCCTCACCTGAACAAGATGCTACTGCTGCTAAGGACCAACCTCCTGCAGAACCAGAGGCAACAACAACAGCCTAATTGCTTACAATACATTTACCATGGTTTTTTCTTGCCCCATTCTTTTTTTGTTTTCCTCAAGATTTCGATTTTTTATTGCATTCCATATTACCATGGTATTTTCCTCATAAGGATTTAGTACCATTAGTTCTACTGAACCCTATTCTTAATTGGTATTTTAAACATTTCATGAGATTGGATTTTTCAACCGTCATCGTTTTATTCTGCTTACTGAAATGACTTTGTGGACTTATTATGTTGCTTGGGCAAAGTTCCAAAATTGTTTTATAATGTGCGTTTATTAATTATTATTCAAACAAAAATGCTCGCTCAATCTGGATGTCGAGACACCTAATGGTTGGAATATTGCTATTGAGATTTTCAATCAGAATTATCTTACTTAGAGCTTTTTCTGCTTATGGTTGTTTTGAAAGGACGAAGACCTGATAATTGATGTCTTATTCGTGTTATAATCTTGTTTAAAATGTTATATGACATGTTAATAATTTATGTTATATAGATTTTGACATATTCGTATATTTGTATTATTTTTTTGTATCGTATTGTGTTTGTATTATTTTTTCGTATCGTATAATATAGAATCCAAAATTACTAAGTCTCAGCAAATATAACCTTGTTGATTATTGCAAATCCAATTTGAACATATAAAAGTATTATACTACAGATGAATGGATTGACTTTTTACTTGAAGATGCCACTCCGTCTTGAAAGAATCCTGGAGCTTTAATTTCTTCCTCGTTGAGCCGAATCTTTCTTGCAAGCATTTCAATAGCCTGGCTCATTAAAGGCCTTCGGTTGGCTGCTGCTTGGGTGCAAAAAAAGGCGACTTTTATGTACCTAACGACTTCTTCCTCTGGGAATTCTCCAAGCTCAGGATCCACGAGCTCGATGAGTTTCCCATCTTCATAGAGCTGCCATGCCTATTAAAAGCAATTATCGATTGTGGATGTTATGAGATGGCAATGATATGTTAATGTTGAATAAGAGGATATTAGATTAGAGCTGAACAAGTTGAAGAATGAAACAGCATATTGTAAACCTGAAGCTAGAAGAAAATTGGAGAATTATTATAAACAAAAATTAAAAGCGTACCCATTCCAAGAGGAACTTCTCAGTGCCTCCCCAGTTTGCCTTTGAGTTGGTTCTGCCACTAATTATTTCGAGTACAAGGACACCGAAACTATAAACATCAGCTTTCATGGTTAACTTACCACCCAAAGCATATTCCGGGGCCAAATAACCACTGCATAGAACAAACAACAAAGTAAGCTCGGGTCATTTCCATTTCCTTTTCACTCGTTATTTAAATTTGATTTTCGAACTTAGGTTTCATCAAAGTCCAATCTCTAGTGACACTATCATGTTGATTATTCCTATTACAGAAACTTGGCCTGAACTCTAATGGGAATATGATACTTGATCATTTTATATCCAAAAGAAAGGTTTGATGAAGAACTGCAGTGGCTCATATTTAGAGATGTCCATGGGCTAGACCAGGTCGAGGTCCGAAATTTTTTTACTTCTCTTGCCCAAGCCCATTTTGGACCGGGATCGGGACCGATCCGAAAGCTAGTTTCACTATCCAAAAAATATTAAAATATTATTTTATATTAATATTTATATATATTTTATAATTAAATCTAATAAAAAAATATTTTATTTAATAAATAGTCATTCGGGCCGGACTGAATTACAAAAACATTTGTCCAAACCCGGCCCAATATAAATTGGACATGCTACCCGACTCGTGATCAGGTCTACAGTCATATTTTCTACTTCCTGCTATAGTTTATCTTCTTTGACATCAAGCACGCAATTCAGCTACATGCCTCAATATGCATATTAAGAAACCATATGCATATCCTATTTTCTTACTAACTATACATTTTTCTTCTACTCTATCATTTCATGTGTAAAGTATCTGTTATTTCTCTCCAGCAGTTTGCTGATTATTCAGACTGAGTATCTCTTTTGAACCGCCAAAGGCGTGCTCCTTAAATATCAACTATGAAAGGACCTTCAATTCCAAAGACAATTACTAAGCTACGTTATCTGACGCTTCATTTTTTTAAGGTATCTGACACTTATGTCTGACACATATTCAGATATAATTATGAGAATATGATCTTTCAAATATATGAAATTTTTTTTAAAAAAATTGAATATACCCGTATTCAACACTCACCTTCAAGTCCGGATAACATAGTCACTAAGTTGATTGGGATCGTTATTTGTTACCTAGTTTATAATTTCTCTAACAAGTCTACACTCTACAACAGCACAGAAAGCCTCAAAGGAAAAAAAAAAAGAAGGAAAAATTCTCCCATGTCGAACAAGAGGAAATAAGGAAGCAGTGACATACCTTGTTCCCAATATTCTGGTGCTAATGTGAGTGATATTATCCGGAAAAAGTTTAGCCAACCCAAAATCTCCAATTTTTGGGTTAAAGTCTTTGTCAAGAAGTATGTTACTAGGTTTGATGTCTCTATGAACTATATGCGGTACAAGTTCTTCATGAAGGAACGCGAGACCCCTACCAATGCCCATGCAGATAGCAGATCTTTTGCTCCAGTCCAGTTTGATATTTATACTCCTTTGATCTGCAAAAGCTAGGAATTAAAAATGATATTTCAGTCTTCCCCTGTATTCACATTGAAACAGACAAAAATAATATATATATATATATGAACCTAGTGCTTAGTCCAATTGGTTCATATAGCCTCTTTTAAGAGGTAACATTTAACATGTATGAGATTCGAATCTCAGCATTTACATCCTCTTTCTTTATCTTCAGACTACGACCTCTTTTGTACTAAAAAAATAATAATGTATATAATTATATATCCTATAACTTTTTGTGGCGAGGACCGCGAGGTCATTTAAACTGAAGACCTCCTCTTTGGAGGAAGGGATAGCTGCCAATTAGGTTATGCCCTGGCCACCATTCAAACAAAAACTTAATACCATATTCTTACCAAACAAAACTTTATCAAGACTCTTGTTTTCTACATATTCATAGACCAATATCCGATTTGTTCCTTGAACACAGCACCCAATTAGCTCAACAAGGTTTGGATGCTTGACATTTGATATAGCATTGATCTCTGTCAAAAATTCATGCACTCCCTGCTTTGAATCGGCAGCAAGTGTCTTCACAGCGATTTCAGTTCCATCTTTCAGAACTCCCTAGAAACATTGCAATATAGCTAGTTATTATTCCATTAAAAACAAAGTTAATATCAGAAAGCAAGACATTAATGAGTTTTGACTTACAAGTAAATGTTAGAATTCTCTAACTATGGAACCAAATCTAAGGAAAATGTATTTGGGCCTTGGCCTTCTAGTTCTAGGCTCTAGTTTATGTCTGCCCCACTGTTGAAACTAAAAGCAAATTTCTGTTAATATTTAATATGTTCATATTTTCAGTTGAGTTTTCTGATATTCCCAGTCTTTTCTGCAATCAATTCTAAGCCAAAACTATTAAGCATTGGTGAACCTGGATTCAAAAGTAGTAATATTATCAAATCAATTTTAAGCCAATAAAAAATAAAATCGATTAACGGGCATTTATAAACACCAATTAAAAGTTATTTAATTATTATTTTTTATAAAAAAATTACATTTAATATATTATTTCTACTAAAATAAAAAATATATATATTAATTCTATAAATATCACATTATCACTAGAGCAATTGAAAACTGAAAAGAAATATTTGCATAGTTAAATTACATGTCAAATTATTTCTATTTAATTTGCTTAGCTAACTAAATATCAGGAATTTCAAAGCAAGCACCTTGTAAACGGTTCCGAAACCTCCACGTCCTATTTTATTACTCGAATGAAAATCATCTGTGGCTGATCTTAATTGATTGTATGAGAAATGGTTGACTCTTCGAAGCAATTGCTCTGCCAAAAAAAGACAAATAATTTTACAGAACCAAAAACAAAGTACAATACTTGAACATGCAAAAAAAAAAAAAATTCAAATCCAATAAAAGTTTTAAAATTTTACATAAAAGAAAACTTTTTAAAAAAAGGTTTTAAGATGAATCCTCACCGTCAATACCGCCGGTGGCCTGAGCAGTGCTCCGTCTCCGGTGAACAACTGATCCTCCAAAACAACCGCAACTCATATCTTTCTCTGCAATACCTCACTCCTAACTCCCCCAGATCACACCATTATCGCTTTTCTTTCAAAGATCAAAAAAATAATAAAAGTATCAAAGTAATAAATTTTACTAACACTTACGAAGCTCTCATTTGCATGCATATTCAGATCAAATCAACAAACCATAAATAAAAAAAACAGCAGTTTTAACTTAAATGAAATTTGATTACTTTCAAAAATCAAGCTAAAATATAAACAACAAATTTTCAACTAAACAGCTCATCATCACCATCTCAGTAAAGGCAAACGATTCCAAAAAAGAAAATAAAAAAGCCAAAAACAGAAAATATAATTTACCTAGGAGCTTGGATGATGAGAGCAAATGAAAAAAAAAAATCCTTTTGGGCTGAAATTGAGTTAAAAATGAAGATAGCTGGATTTGGTTTAAGTAGGTAACGAGTTATAGATTTTAAGTTATGTAATTTTAGTTTTCTCAGGTTTTAGCTGTGTTCCCACTTCTCCTACTCTCAAGTCTCCACAAAGTAAGCGACCTTTTTTTTTTCTCTTTTGTTTTTCTTTTTCAAAATATCAGTTATATATTATGTTATTCGAATTTTGGTGAATGTAAATACGGATATATATTTAACAAGTATATATTTAAATTTTTTTTTATATATTTAAAAATTTATATATTTATACATATAATTATAAATATCAAACATAGGTTATATATACATATATCCGAATATAAATACTTTAAAAAAATAAAAAAAAAAATCTGAATAACATAAGATATATATACATTATTATTATTATGCACATCTATCTTTTATTCATTTTATTTGTTTACTCTATTTGTTTCCAAAAAAAGGAAAGGAAAAAACTTCCTTTCATTTCATTAAATAAAATTTATGTTAATTTATTATTTTTATTAATTATTAAAAATATTTATTATTTTTAAATCATATAAAATTAAAATTAATAATAAAATTCAATCAAATAAAAATAACGAGTTAAAGAATAAAATAAAATTGACCTTAATCCCTTAATAAATCGAGTTTTAAGCATGTAATAAACGTGGTATGTGTCCTATTGATAGATAGATAGATGTTAATTTCCTTTTATTTATTTATTTTTCTGTTTTTCCATACTTTCAGAGTTGCAACTGATCCTAGTTTCTTTGATACATCTCTCTACCGACAAAAGGTTAAAAGCAAACTCCTCTTACAAAGTCTATCAACATTCATTTGGTTGCATTCTAAATACAATCATCTAGAAGAGGGAATCTATACCTATACCTATATCTCATTCTCATCCCCTCAAAAACAAACAAAATTCTAGTTACCGTCCTAAATCATTTTTATCAACAAATTTTATACAGAAACAGCTTTTAGGGTTAGCTTGATATCCACAAAATGAAAATTCACTCCCATCTTAAACTGCAGCAACTCCTAAACCCATGTAGAATTTACCGGAAAGCCTTCTTTCAAAACATATCCGTACTGTACTTGTCGCATAAAAGAGGAATCAAAGTGAGCCCAGCTAACAAACAAACAAACATTCAAAGGCATCGTCGTCTATACAACTCGAACCCACGTTCCACCACACATAGGACATCCATAGGCCCAACGGCTGATCCACCAAGTCTCCCGTTCATTTTGACTAGGCTCATTGGTTGAACCAGGCGAAGCAAAAGCTGAAGTCTGTCGCAAGCATCTTATGCACTGCACCAGAAGCAGCCGATATATCATATAAGCCCAATAAGATTATTAAAGGAAGAGTCAAAGATAGGAAGACTCCGAACAAACAAGGTAAAGCATATATCAAAATGAAACATTTATTGATGCCCCGAGACTTGCGTCATAGTTGACAAAAAGATCATAGCAGTCAATTAATATTTTGAATGCGAGCGTCCATACGCATGTGTTTTACATAAAATAGTTGTCCTCCTAGTATTAGTCATATTCTCATTGACACCAACAATATTCAAAGTTATATTCAAAAGAAGACCTACAATAACTCAATGCCAGAAGCATCTATTTCACACAATTAAATGGCAGGACGGCCAGCAGACCAGACGAGCATAACAAATGAAACAATTGTTTTTTAATTGCCCACAGAGGCAAGCAATACTGAGCACAGCTCAACCAAAGACCCCAGTCTCACTATCTTTTCATATTGATAGTGGGAATTTTCTTGTAAACTTAAAAGGTGGCAATTCATAGAATCATGCAGGTACTATCTATATTTAATGCTTTTTATCAGTAAGGCAGAAATAAGAAATCTTCCCATTCCCCACTGATGGGAATTGAAAGAGTTTTCATGTGGTAATCCTACCAACATAGACAAACACAGAAGTTAAAGAAGGAATAGATGTTTAAGAAAACTTCATCTCAAACCTTGTACCAAACACCTTCAAGACCAGTCTTCCACACAGCTGTCACAACATCTCGTCGAGATCCCATTATACCAAGATATGCACCCAGGCCACCATAAGTGTTTAAGCCAAATGCTGCATCTCTTTCAGACAGCCGGCGCTTCCTTGGCCAGAGGGTTTGGGCTCCATAATGGACATTAGAATTTTCCAATGAGCTCATATCAAGCAAGTCAATGGAATTATTTAGCCTGGGAATATCATCTACTCGGCTCATAATCCTCTGGATCAGACCATGGACCACCAAACATATTCCGTCTGTGCCACTCTTCAGATGGGGGATGCAATTCTGACTCAAGCAATAACAGACCAGCAGCATCTGCACCCCTAGGCCGAGGCATATTCTGCACAGAATTCAGAAACATAGCAGAAATTAGATATGTTAATAAAAAGGAATTCGGAACTCTAAATAATTAGAACATCAAAATGTAGGACAACCAACATTAGTACCTAATGTCTACTCGCACGAAAACTTTGTGCTACCTCTTTTTTTTTTTAACTTTTTCTAAAGAAGGTTCCATTATGCTACTTAAAACTGCTTTGATTAACATAATAACATCTAGAATGCACTCCGTAGATTCGGAAGAATTTGTAAACAGAACGACAAATACCCATATTATTTGCTCTATCAGTATGTATCAAAAAATACAGAGATACACATAAAAACATTATTTGCTCTATCAGTACATATCACTAGCTACAAAGATGCAAATCATGAGTTACAGTATTTATGAGCTGCCTAACAATTATTGGCAGCATTGTGCAACTAGGTCTCCATACAATTAAACGATAAAATTTGCCTACCTGCATATGTGGGCCAAGGGATGCTTCTACCACCTCAGGCAATACCGTATAATTTCCATCAATGTAATGCAACTGCACCTGGATACTGCAGCTCCCCACCTGAGAAACTGGTAATGGGTGTGCTAGAGCAGAAGTACGCCTACAGAGATCCATAAGAATGAGGAAAAGAACCTTCACCTGCAGAGCAACATATGAGGTTTATTATATCAAGGTATCAACCCAGGCTGCCATCACTGATTCTTCAAGGCAGAATCCTAAAAGTTATTTGAGACTCCTGAACACACAGTTTCTAAGCAAAATTTTCAGCATATCAACATGATATTCCAACAAATTACTCAAATATTCTAAGCAGAGACAACCACTGGTGACAGTAGTGGTAATGGTAGCAATAAAAAAAACAGTTACTACCTCCTCAAAAGTGTATCCTTGACCAGCAATCCCAGAGCCCATCTTTAATCGCCCAGTAGGACATTCCTCAACACTTTTAGCTCCAGGTACTACCTGTCCACCTCGTGCTCCCTGGGCTTCATCAGGCCTAGCCATAGTTGTTGTTGGCTTAGCAGAAACAGAATTGACCTCCTCCATTTTCCCAGGAGTCCCGGTCTGAGGTTTTTGTGGATTTGCATCAGTATTTTTTTGTGCAAAGCGAGGTTGTAGCGCTCACCGAAAGAAAAAGCAAAAAAGTAGAAGTTGACATAGTCTATGAAGGAAATGGCAGTCCCCAATGAGCCTAACAGCAGGTGTTCCAGGAAAAGTTCCTGTATTAATGCTTATTGGCATAAAGGAGGAGGGGGCACTTATGGGGTTCGGAGTTGAAGTTGAGACTCCATCAGTTGAGCCACTAATCTTAGCAATAGCACCCTGTACCCAAGCTTGCATCTGTGTGCTTCCAGTCGAACTTGTGGTACCACTTTGACCAGCTGTAAAACATGGGTATCTTACTGTGGCTTAGGCAGATAAATAAAGCGAATTTAAAGTTACAAATCAAGAAGGGTAACAGACCTGAAGTTCCTCAGCAATAAACCCAATAAAGCAAAAAAAAAAAAAAACAAATAACTAAAAGCATTTTCTATTAATAAATTTTCAATATCAAAAGACTATTGCTACTGACCCTGACTAGTTGCTGGAGTTGCTGAACATTGGGTAGGACTTGTTACCATGTTGCGATTGCTGCCAGTACCTGCAGTAACAGCATGGCTTGCCAATGTGCGACAGAAACTTGCATAACGCCGCAAACGTGTAATAAAATGTGAAGCCAGATCCAGAACAGCATCAACATAAGCCTGCATATTGCACCAACAATAGGAAGTATAAGCTAACTGAACAAGGGGCAAACTCTCTTCTGAAAGAAAATGCTTTTGGTAGAACAGATAAGAGTATTTTGATATGCCGAGATGTGAACTGTTTTGGTAGGGAACAGTTACTAGCATGACAACCTGGTCAGAGACCGACCATATACCCTTACGCTGCACACTAAAAAAGTTGCTAAGCTTATACATGAAACAAAGGAAAAAATAAAGACACAATATCAATATAATTGACAGTGGATACCATTTTATTTCAAAAGTTAAATTTCAGCAGGATTAAAGACTCAATACATGTGAAGGTAAGTCGAACATAGAGACAAGACCTGAATGCTCTGAAGAAGGGCTGGATCAACAGCCATTGCTTCAGGATCAATGCTGGATAACGTCTCACCAGATGCCTGCCATGGTTCTGATACTAGAGCTGAAGGATTTACAAAAGCTGATTCAATTCCTTTCCCTAGCATATCCAGCAACAACCTTGCTTGCATATCTAGAACCATTGCCCTAACCTCTTGGGCATTTGTACCTTCCAGTAGCCTGCACTTTAACCTGTCCAGACTCTGCAATGTATAAAGACAACTCAATAAGCAGGTAAAAAGAATAAAAAAAAATTAATCGGACTATGCTCAGTAAAGATGATATTGAATTTTCAACCAAACAATTTGGAACAATTAGCCCTGAGAAATGAGAATATCAAAGGTTCAAGCTTCCTATTCATCTGTTTTGAACCTCCAAGCCAACATCTATATTCTAGAACCCTAGAGAAGGCAGCAGAATTAGAAAGACGGGAGAATATTTAGGCTATCAAGGAAGGGTTCTGTTTTAAGATGCTGATAGCATGATAGCCTCATTAGATGAGGTTTTAAGCACTGTGCACACTTTCTTTAAACCATGTAATAATTGGGAAAATAATTTAATAACCAACTAGAATTAATCATGTAAAAAGCAACTGCCAACCAGATAGTGCAATAATAAAGTTCAATGAAACACATACAGGTCCATACTGTTGCCTGTGCTGAATAGAAGGGAGAGAGTGAAAATCCGCATCTAAGACAGTAATCACGCTGTTCAGAGAAACTGAAAAAGGACAATAAACATCAAAAACAGGAACCAAGTAAGCATAAATGGTGATGTAAATGCATATGATAAGAAAAAATATGATTTGCACTTAGGTCAAAAAAATTAACAGATAGTGAAAACATGTTTACCAATGCCATCCTCAGCAGCGCTCTGTGTACAGCCAACAGCATCCCACCAATCAACTCCAACCAAAAGACTCCACCAAAACCTGCTCCAAAAGCTTAACATTAATAAAAAATATTCATCATATCAGTACCTGAGCATACATTAGCTAATTTGGTACCTCTCCGCAATAGCACGTTCCCAGGTTGATGAGTTAGCCTTTATTTGACTACTTGAAACAGCCGGCGGAAGAACACGAATTATCTTCAACATGGTATGGTCCTTGCTAGTGTCATGCCAAACAGAAGCTGAACAACAGCTTGTTGAAGAGAAGGCAGGGGCAGCGATTGCAGATCCAACATTAATCTGGTAGCTATCAACAGCAGTAAAGTTTGGACCAGAAAAAATGTGGACTCCACCCCGAAGAAAAGAAATAGCAATCTCAGCACTGTGAGCAGAATAAACAATTCGAGCAAGGGTTCTAACGTCACTTGGCAGATCAAAAGGATCAAAACTGACTCTCTTTGCCTTCTCAGCACTCGAATCAGATGCTTTTCGAGCATCAAAAGTTGGTCCCGCAGCAGCTGCTTGGTGACTCTTAAAGTCATTAGTTGGCGGTATGCTTGTATCCACTTTAGACACCCATACAGTTTGCATAGGCGCCTGCCCACCAAAACTGGAAGAAGGATTCCCAAATATATTATGGAGAACAACAGGCTGAAGAGATGACTCCCAACGTTGCACTCTCCAACCTGTGATTGTAGGACCCTCAGCTGGATCATATGGGGACATGTATTGTCCTGCAATAAACAAGATGACACAAACACAAGGAATTTAGAGATGGCCAATTAATAGCTGGTAAAATATGATCTTATTCAGAAACCAATAATATCAACAGCAAAGAAGCTTTCAGTCCAAAGTGAAGAATATGCTATAATTATCAATTATTATGCCAATGATCTATTTGTTCAGTTACCGCCTAAATGTGCCGATACAAGCCAAAAACATGATCCATCTAGTCTTATTTTCTAGTTTACTAAAGTTATGGGATGTCCGACATTGTCTACAACTTATTCAAGCCAGAAGATTAATATCTTCAAAATGCCGTCATAAGGATTAATAACTTTACAAATTAATCAATAAGCTAGATTCTTCAAGAAGCAGAAAGAACAAATTAACCAAACATTATATGTAAGCTATGTTTTAGGAACAGCAAGAAGTTTCAATAATTAACTTAAAAGATCAGACAAGTACCCTCAACAATAACAACAGCAATTACAGAACCACCATGAGTTGGATCAAAGGCAACTGCAGTTACTCCGGAGCCCCAAGTAGTGGTTGCTGCAGATTGTGCTGCAGCCTCAGGATTCACATATGCTGAGAAATTTGAAACTGGCGAGCAATGTAGTGACAGGCACACAGCATCATTAAAATCTTGATCTGTTGACTTCTTCCCTTGCTTTGCTTCAGATATCAAATAATCTTGCCAACTAAATAAGTATGCAGCCAATGGGGCAAAACCTGCCCAGTTGGGTGGATTAACTGAAGGTGGGATCCCATTAATTGTGCTAGTCTTTGCAGTTGCTTGAAATCCATTTCCACTGCCAGGAGTAACCTCCCAGACAACAACAGTAGCTGGGTTTACAATTGGAACACCTGCCACATGCATGGCACCATTGTCTGTTATTATCGCATCAGCAGCCATGATCCCACTAGGGCCAGCACCCAATATTCCCTTGCTCGTGCAAAACCACTTTCGTGCTACACTACCCTGAGTAGGGGGGCACTAGGACCAATGAAGTTGAACGGACCCTGAAGAGAACACGGAACAAACACAAAGAAAATTGGGCCACCTGGCTGCAAAAACAAAACATTTTTTCACCAGATACCAATGATGAGTGCCATTCAAATTTCTATAATGATATTAATGCGAAAAACAGAAAGAACAGACCAATTGATGAGTTATAACCAACGAGATCATCATCAAAGAACACTAATAGCTTCTATATGATCCTATAAAATAATTAACCTTAGAAATCCAGAATGTTTACAAATTAACTTTTGCTCAAATCATGAATAGAACACAATGCACATTTTTTACTAATGAAATTGTGAGCTAGACCTCAACTTTCTGGCAAGCCAGAAGGCAAACACTTAATGAGGAAAAGCTACAAACCTGAATTTTGAGATTGCTGGGAAAGAAATTTTTCCTCAAAAGTTGACTTTGAGTTTACAGGACTACTGGATTTTGAGGAAAGCCACCTATACTGATTATTAAAATACATAAAGCAATAGCACAAGTGATCAGATCACCAACATTACGGTAATAAGGACAAAACAGAGAACAAATGAGCAAAAGGTATCCGCTGAAAGAATAAAAAAGAATGTTAATAAGGGAACAACACGAAGAGTGTTCATTTCTCAGCTTCTTTCTTTTCTTTGAAGGCTTTAGTCATAGAGAGAAGATCCATCACTATCATTTCTACATATGATGAGAAGTTTAAGGCAATTTATTAGGACAACAGCAAAAAAATGCACCACAAGCATAAATTACATGATAATCCATGCCTCAAAGATCCATTTTTCCAGACATCAACTTTGCAGACAGCAAAAATACTTACCGGAGACACCCCTGACAACCACTTAATAACAACTGCAATATCCTGTTGCCACTCATGCTCACGCTTCTAGCAGCTAGCATCGCGTACCAGATGAGCAGGCCCCTGCATTAAACGTCGAATTTAAGCCAAGGTAAGATTTTATGACCACAAATTAGCAAAAGATAAACCAAAATGACGAATGACAGAAAGCTTAAGAAAAAACCAATGTTGTCAGTGTAATTAAGTCTGAAGTGGAGTTATATAAAGAAAAGCCATGTTAAGGACTTAAAGGGAGGTCACTTTAGTATTTGGAAGAAACAATCTAGTGTGCTAGCTTACTTGGGACGGCTGAGTCCAGATGGTTATCCTCCCATGGAAGTTAGCTATCAATAAGGCACGAGGACAAGAAGTAGGTGACCATTCAATAAACTGAACAGAATCACGAGGAGAATCTGCAAGAAGTGTGCAGGGCAACTAATTATATACACAATTTTGCACCTGACATATTAAACGAGTCAGAGCTGATACTTGTTAAGGAGACATGATAATTATGACAACAACCACAACCACGTTAAATAAATAAAGATGTAAAATACACACACTCATCATCATGCTTCCACGATACAAATACCTTGCATAGTTATAAAGATTAATAAACAAGAAATGCAACAGTATGAAAGTGACATTTTGGCACTACTAAATGAGTCAAAATATTCAGCTAGGCACTGACAATACTTTAGAACTATAAAAATAAGAGCTGAAAATGTAGATTTAAGCTACCTGCTATGACATTGAACACCACACAGTCAGTCGCACGCTCTGGGAACACAATATGTATAGGGATCCAAAACGGTGGATTTGCATTAGAACTACAAATAAATAAAACACTAAATGAGTTTTAATTTAAAACGGTGTATAGAATAAATGAGTTTTACAAACTTTAGTGTTCCTAAGAAACTTGGATTCCAATTATTTCTATAGTTCACTTATATGATGAAATATAGCATAAAGATAATTCACGAGGAATTTACCATTCTAACAGAAAAAGAAAAAAAAAAATTGCTCATTTTTTTACCATCAAGTCCAGCACTCTCAATTTCACTTGGAAAAGAAGAAACAATTAAAAGAAAAAAACTGACCTCGGAATTCTAGCACAAGTTTCAGACGCACAAGCAATAGCATTCAACTTCCCACACCAAGCAACAGCACTGAAATAACAAAAAGAATGTAATGAAAAATCAAACCAAAAAAAAAAAAAAAAGTAAATCGATGAGTTGACTGTGAATTGAACTCGAATTCTAACCTAAAATTGCGGCACAATTCAGGGACTCTCATTTTATATTGCAAATTGGACCTAGGTTGTTTTAACCAAATGCAAAACACCGTAGCTGGATTAACCGAATCGTCTTCCATTGTATCCTTCAGGTTCTCCAATGCAGTGACAACCTCGTCTTCTCCAGCAACAGCAACCGGTTTCTCGGGGACCGTCTTAACAGTGGAGTCAAACGACTGGGCCACGAGCTCTTCCTCTGAGTCCTTATTATCGCCCAAGCCTGGCCGTTGATTCAAAGCGAAGAAAAAAAACAAAACCCTATAAATCTCTTTATTTATATGAAAGAGATATGCGAGTTGAGTGGTGCAGAAGTCGCAATTGAAGGCGACAGGAAGCACTGTAGAGTGAGAGAAAGTAAGTTGAGTGTTTGTTTTAGGTAGGGGGGGTTAGTGGGATTTGAGATTAAAGATTTTGTTTTCTTTTTTTTTTTTTTTAATTTTGGAGGACTGGGGGAGCAGAGCAATTCTTCAACAAAACAAAAAAATCGGAGAGTGGAAATATGAATTTTGGGTGGGACGAGAAGAATAAAAAAAGTGAATGTCCGGCTTGGAAATTGACGGGGCGGCGGGGGGGGAGTCGTCAGTGAAAAGAGAGAGAGAAAGATCTGTTTATTTGATTAGTGAGTGAGTGAGTGAGTGAGTGAGTGAGTGCCTGCTTTTGTGGGCTGGACTCTGGTTGGGTGGCGTCGACATCTGCCCAAAGAATTTGGGTTTCTTTTCAGAACAACATAAATAATGTTGTCTTTAAAACTCTTTTCTTCTTTATTCTAGCCTTTTGAAAGGACATTATTTAGCATGCTTTAAATTTTTTTTTATGAGTTTTTGTTAATAGAGCACTTTTTAAATTTCTAGTTTATGTTACACGATATTTTGCACCTGATGATATAATAGTTAAATATTATTTATTTTAATATATATAATTTATTATTAGATTTTTTTGGTAAATTTATGCATTAGATGATTTTTTATTTTGGTATAAAATTAAATCAAATAATATCAAAATTGTATCAAATGTTGACTTGTTCAAGGGCTAGGTAACCCGTCTAGCCCCAACCTGTATTGGATTGGGTCTGGATAAAATTTTCAATGATTCGGATTGACCCCGAGTAAGTTGAAAAAAAATTCAAATCGAGGTCTGACCCGGCCCATGAGCAAGTCTAATCAAAGGGTAATCAAAAACTAATATAAATGTTATTAAAATTATTTAAAAAATTATATTAAAAATTATCAAATGTTATAAAAAATATATTAAAATTTGACAAAAATATATCAAAATTGTATCAAAGGTTATAGAAATTATATAAAAGGTTATCAAAATCATATCAAATGCTATCAAATCATAATAAAAGGTTATCAAAGTCATACCGAATGTTACTAAAATTTTACCAAAGATTACTAAAATTATTTCAAAGGTTACAAAAAGTATATTCAATGTTATCAAAATTATATGAAAGAAACTAATGAAGGTTGGCCTGAGTGGAAAGGGCTCTGGTCGCTTAAATAAGTGGTCTCGAGATCGAGCCCTTGTGAACTCAAAAAACTTTATTGGGAGAGGTCTTGGGTAACCAAAAATAAAAAATTATATGAAAGATTATCAAAGTCATATCAAAGAGTAATAAAATCATATAAAAGGTTGACAAAATTATATCCAAAGTTGTCAAAATTATATCAAGAGCTATCAAAATTAGATAAAAAAATTATCAAAATTTTTGTATAGGCTTTTATAAAAAGGTTATCAAAATTACATCAAATGTTATCGACACAAAAATCATATAAAAAGTTAACAAAATCATATCAAATGTTAACAAAAAATTAATCAAAATTACCAAAATTATATCAAAACTGTATCAAAAGTTATCAATACTATCAAGTTACCAAAATTGTATCAAACATTACCAAATTCCATCATAGGTTATCAAGATTATATCAAAGGCTATTAAAATAATATTAAGGGCATCAAAATCAGATAAAAGGCTATTGAAATCATGTCAATGTTATCAAAATTATATCAAAGATTATTAAAAACTATTAAAAGTTAACAAAATCATATTCAAGGTTGTCAAAATTATATTAAAAGTTATCAAAATGATATCAAATGTTATCAAAACTATTATAAATACTACCAAAATCTTTCAAAATGATATCAAAAGTTATTAAAATTATTAACGGTTACCAAGATTATAAAAAGATTATTAAAATTATATCAAAAGTTACCAAAATAAAAAAATGATATAAAATGTTAACAAAATCATAACAAATATTATTAAAAATTATATAAAAACTTACCAAAATAATATAAAAGGTTATCAAAATTATATTAAAGGTTACCAAAATTGTACCAAAAGTTAACAAAATTATCTCAAATGTTACCGAAATTATATCAAAGGTTATAGAAATTATATAAAAGGTTATCAAAAGCATATCAAATGCTATCAAATTAGATTAAAGGTTATAGAAGTTATATAAAAGTTTATTAAAATCATATCAAATGCTATCAAATCATATTAAAGATTATTAAAATCATATCGAATGTTACCAAAATTGTATCAAAGGTTACTAAAATTATTTCAAAGGTTGCAAAAAGTATATTCAATGTTATCAAAATTATATGAAAGATTATCAAAATCATATCAAAGGGTAATAAAATCATATAAAAGGTTCACAAAATTATATCCAAAGTTGTCAAAAGTATATCAAGAGCTATCAAAACTATGCCAATGTTATCAAAATTATATAAAAAATTATCAAAATTTTTGTATAGGCTTTTATAAAAAGGTTATCAAAATTATATCAAAGGTTATCAACACAAAAATCATATAAAATGTTAACAACAAATTTATCAAAATTATATCAAAAGTTACCAAAATTGTATCAAAAGTTATCAAAAGTTATCAATATTATCAAGTTACCAAAATTCCATCATAGGTTATCAAGATTATATCAAAGGTTATTAAAATAATATTAATGGCATCAAAATCATATAAAAGGCTATTGAAATCATGTCAATGTTATCAAAATTATATCAAAGATTATTAAAAGCTATTAAAATCATATTAAAAGTTATTAAAATCATTTCAAAGTTAACAAAATCATATTCAAGGTTGTCAAAATTATATTAAAAGTTATCAAAATGATATCATATGTTACCAAAACTATTATAAATACTATCAAAATCTTCCAAAATGATATCAAAAGTTATTAAAATTATTAACGGTTACCAAGATTATAAAAAGAATATTATTAAAATTATATCAAAAGTTACCAAAATAAAAAATGATATAAAATGTTAACAAATATTATTAAAAATTATATAAAAATTTACCAAAATAATATAAAAGGTTATCAAAATTATATCAAAGGTTACCAAAATTGTATCAAAAGTTAACAAAATTATCTCAAATGTTACCGAAATTATATCAAAGGTTATAGAAATTATATAAAAGGTTATCAAAAGCATATCAAATGCTATCAAATCATATTAAAGGTTATAGAAATTATATAAAAGTTTATTAAAATCATATCAAATGCTATCAAATCATATTAAAGATTATCAAAATCATACCGAATGTTACCAAAATTGTATCAGAGATTACTAAAATTATTTCAAAGGTTGCAAAAAGTATATTCAATGCTATCAAAATTATATGAAAGATTATCAAAATCATATCAAAGGGTAATAAAATCATATAAAAGGTTCACAAAATTATATCCAAAATTGACAAAATTATATCAAGAGCTATAAAAACTATGCCAATGTTATCAAAATTATATAAAAAATTATCAAAATTTTTGTATAGGCTTTTATAAAAAGGTTATCAAAATTATATCAAAGGTTATCAACACAAAAATCATATCAAATGTTAACAACAAATTTATCAAAATTATATCAAAAGTTACCAAAATTGTATCAAAAGTTATCAAAATTACATTAAAAGTTATCAATATTATCAAGTTACCAAAATTCCATCATAGGCTATAAAGATTATATCAAAGGTTATTAAAATAATATTAAGGGCATCAAAATCATATAGAAGGCTATTGAAATCATGTCAATGTTATCAAAATTATATCAAAGATTATTAAAAGCTATTAAAATCATATTAAAAGTTATTAAAATCATTTCAAAGTTAACAAAATCATATTCAAGGTTGTCAAAATTATATTAAAAGTTATCAAATGTTACCAAAACTAATATAAATACAATCAAAATCTTCCAAAATGATATCAAAAGTTATTAAAATTATTAACGGTTACCAAGATTATAAAAAGATTATTAAAATTATATCAAAAGTTACCAAAATAAAAAATGATATAAAATGTTAACAAAATCATAACAAATATTATTAAAAATTATATAAAAACTTACCAAAATAATATAAAAAGTTATCAAAATTATATCAAAGGTTACCAAAATTGTATCAAAAGTTAACAAAATTACATCAAATGTTACCGAAATTCATCAAAGGTTATAGAAATTATATAAAAGGTTATCAAAATATATCAAATACTACCAAATCATATTAAAGGTTATAAAAATTATATAAAATGTTATCAAAATCATATCAAATGCTATCAAATCATATTAAAGTTTATCAAAATCATACCCAATGTTACCAAAATTGTATCACAGATTACTAAAATTACTTCAAAGGTTACAAAAAGTATATTCAATGTTATCAAAATTATATGAAAGATTATCAAAATCATATAAAATGGTAATAAAATCATATAAAAGGTTGATAAAATTATATCCAAAATTGTCAAAATTATATCAAGAGCTATCAAAACTATGCCAAGGTTATCAAAATTATATAAAAAATTATCAAAATTTTTGTATAGGCTTTTATAAAAAAGTTATCAAAATTATATCAAAGGTTATCAACACAAAAATCATATCAAAAGTTAACAAAAATTTTATCAAAATTACCAAAATTATATCAAAGATTACCAAAACTGTATAAATCAAAATTACATCAAAAGTTATCAATATTATCAAGTTACCAAAATTGTATCAAACATTACCAAAATTCCATCATAGGTTATCAAGATTATATCAAAGGTTATTAAAATAATATTAAGGGCATCAAAATCATATAAAAGGCTATTGAAATCATGTCAATGTTATCAAAATTATACGAAAGATTATTAAAAACTATTAAAATCATATTAAAAATTATTAAAATCATTTCAAAGTTAACAAAATCATATTCAAGGTTGTAAAAATTATATTAAAAGTTATCAAAATGATATTAAATGTTACCAAAACTATTATAAATACTACCAAAATCTTCCAAAATGATATCAAAAGTTATTAAAATTATTAACGGTTACCAAGATTATAAAAAAATTATTAAAATTATATCAAAAGTTACCAAAATAAAAAATGATATAAAATGTTAACAAAATCATAACAAATATTATTAAAAATTATATAAAAACTTACCAAAATAATATAAAAGGTTATTAAAATTATATCAAAGGTTATCAAAATTGTATCAAAAGTTAACAAAATTACATCAAACATTATCAAATTTATATCAAAAGTTGTATCAAAGGTTATAGAAATTATATAAAAGATTATCAAAATATATCAAATGCTATCAAATCATATTAAAGGTTATAGAAATTTTATAAAAAGTTATCAAAATCATATCAAATGCTATCAAATCATATTAAAGGTTATCAAAAGTATACCGAATGTTACCAAAATTATTTCAAAGGTTACAAAAAGTATATTCAATGTTATCAAAATTATATGAAAGATTATCAAAATCATATCAAATGGTAATAAAATCATATAAAAGGTTGACAGAATTATATACAAAGTTGTCAAAATTATATCAAGAGCTATCAAAACTATGCCAAGGTTATCAAAATTATATAAAAAATTATCAAAAATTTTGTATAGACTTTTATAAAAAGGTTATCAAAATTATATCAAAGATTATTAACACAAAAATCATATCAAAAGTTAATAAAACCATATCAAATGTTAACAACAAATTTATCAAAATTACCAAAATTATATCAAAGGTTACCAAAACTATATCAAAAGTTACCAAAATTACATCAAATAGTTATCAATATTATCAAGTTACCGAAATTGTATCAAACCTTACCAAAATTCCATCATAAGTTATCAAGATTATATCAAAGGTTATTAAAATAATATTAAGGGTATCAAAATCATATAAAATGCTATGAAATTATGTCAATGTTATCAAAATTATATCAAAGATTATTAAAAACTATTAAAATCATATTAAAAGTTATTAAAATCATTTCAAAGTTAACAAAATCATATTCAAAGTTGTCAAAAGTATATTAAAAGTTATCAAAATGATATCAAATGTTACCAAAACTATTATAAATACTACCAAAATCTTTCAAAATGATATCAAAAGTTATTGAAATTATTAACAGTTACCAAGATTATAAAAATATTATTAAAATTATATCAAAAGTTACCAAAATAAAAAATGATATAAAATGTTAACAAAATCATAACAAATATTATTAAAAATTATATAAAAACTTACCAAAATAATATAAAAGATTATCAAAATTATATCAAAAGTTATCAAAATTGTATCAAAAGTTCACAAAATTACATCACATGTTACCGAAATTATATCAAAGGTTGTATCAAAGGTTATAGAATTTATATTAAAGGTTATCAAAATCATATCAAATGCTATCAAATCATATTAAAGGTTATAAAAATTATATAGAAAGTTATCAAAATCATATCAAATGCTATCAAATCATATTAAAGGTTATCAAAATCATATCGAATGTTACCAAAATTATATCAAATATTACTTAAATTATTTCAAAGGTTACAAAAAGTATATTCAATGTTATCAAAATTATATGAAGGATTATCGAAATCATATCAAAGAGTAATAAAATCATATAAAGGTTGACAAAATTATATCCAAAATTGTCAAAATTATATTAACAGTTATCAAAACTATGTCAATGTTATCAAAATTATATAAAAAATTATCAAAATTTTTGTATAGGCTTTTATAAAATGGTTATCAAAATTATATTAAAGGTTATCGACTCAAAAATCATATCAAAAGTTAATAAAATCATATCAAATGTTAACAAATTTTTTTTATCAAAATTACCAAAATTATATCAAAAGTTACTAAAATTGTATCAAAAGGTATCAAAATTACATCAAAAGTTATCAATATTATCAAATTACCAAAATTGTATCAAACATTACCAAAATTCCATCATAGGTTATCAAGATTATATCAAAGGTTATTAAAATAATATTAAGGGCATCAAAATCATATAAAAGGCTATTGAAATCATGTCAATGTTATCAAAATGAAAGATCATTAAAAGCTATTAAAATCATATTAGAAGTTATTAAAATCATTTCAAAGTTAACAAAATCATATTCAAGGTTGTCAAAATTATATTAAAAGTTATCAAAATGATATCAAATTTTAACAAAACTATTATAAATACTACCAAAATCTTCAAAAATGATATCAAAAGTTATTACAATTATTAATGGTTACCAAGATTATAAAAAGATTATTAAAATTATATCAAAAGTTATCAAAATAAAAAATGATATAAAATGTTAACAAAATCATAACAAATATTATTAAAAATTATATAAAAACTTACCAAAATAATATAGAAGGTTATCAAAATTATATCAAAAGTTACAAAAATTGTATCAATAGTTAACAAAATTACATCAAATGTTACCGAAATTATATCAAAGGTTGTCGAAATTATTTAAAAAACCACCAAAATCATATTAAGTACTATGAAAACCATATTAAACGCTAATAAAATCATATAAAAATTTATCAAAATCACATCTTAGATTACTAAAATCATATTATATATTTATGTTAAAACTATTTATGTCTAATTTTACATGATAACATATTATTATAATTTAATATAATTTTAAGATTTAAATGTCCTATTATATTAGCAACTTAATCTTAATTATCATTATTTGTTATGCTTTACATTCCTATTATCCTCTGTTTTAAAGATCATACGTAGTATTTACGATTTTTTTTTCATATAATTGAAAAACCCCGAGATCTCATTTCATTACTTCGTTTCACAGTCTCTCTCTCTCTCAAGCCTCAATTTAGCAAAAAGACTGAAATCCGTTAAGCCATGAGCACAACGCAACAAGGAACTCACTCCCTGGCGTTCAGGGTGATGCGGCTTTGCAAGCCATCGTTCCACGTCGAACCTCCCTTCCGCCTCGACCCTATGGATCTCTTCGTCGGCGAAGACATCTTCGACGATCCACTTGCCGCCTCTAATCTACCTCCACTCTTATCTAGCCACGTCAGTAAGTCCACGGACTCCTCCGATCTGACCTACGCCAACAGATTCCTCCTCCACCACCCCTCCGATGCTATGGGCTTCTCTGGCCTCCTCGTCCTCCCCCAATCCTTCGGGTCTCACTAGTCACTACATCCCTCTCTCTTTTAGTATTTTTTTTTATTAATCGTTTATTAATTTCTTTTTATCTGAAAATTTGTTGTGGTTTAATCAATATAGGGCGATTTATTTGGGAGAGACATTCTGCAGCTATATTAGCATCAATAACAGTTCTAATTTTGAAG
This sequence comes from Fremontodendron californicum, assembly GCA_030761205.1. Taxonomy (NCBI): domain Eukaryota; kingdom Viridiplantae; phylum Streptophyta; class Magnoliopsida; order Malvales; family Malvaceae; genus Fremontodendron; species Fremontodendron californicum. The sequence goes on from JAULJL010000027.1 coordinate 1,775,935, forward strand.
TTAGGGACGTTATTATTAAGGTCAGTCTGTTTAATTTGTTTCCTTTTTGATGAATTTACCGCAACTTTTTTTGATAACAACTGTTTACCTGTTGCATTGATAATGTGTTTGAAAGGGAAGAAAATTTGAATATTAATTTACATTTTCGTTTCTAGTTTGGTAGGACCTGTTCTTTCCCCCTCTTTAATTGAATTTGATTAAGCTTTTGTGTTACTAGCATTGAAAATCGAAAAGTGCCAGATCATGTGCTTCTTTTTAAGCTTGGTTTGAGTATCTAAACTCAATATTTTTCTTTTTCACTTATTTTAATCTCTGTTGAGACTTGAGATTAGTGCCTAAACGAGGTTTTTCTTGCAAGCTCATACACGCTTTTACTGTCAAAACATTTGTTTAATTCGATACAAAAGATTAAGAAGTCTTCATTTTATTATAGGCAGAAATTCAAACAGAGAGGCAGAGAATCCTCCTCTTGGATACATCAAAATCACCTGTTGAATCGATACGTGCAGGCGGGCATTATGATTTCATTGTGGAACATGATGTCAAGGAACTTGGAGCTCATACGTATGTAGTAGCTGACTGATTTTACTATCTCCCGTAATTTCTTTCATTAATTATTTTCCCCTAACTTGACCGTGATTTGTTGAATGACAAAATTTAGGCTGGTTTGCACTGCATTGTACAATGATGGTGATAGCGAACGGAAATATCTTCCACAGTTTTTCAAGTTTGTTGTTGCGAACCCATTATCAGTTAGGACAAAGGTACCATCTCATGCCTTAAGAAAAAAATGGAATAAATCTAATGGACATGCTGTCCCTGGCTAGCTCCAGAGGCATTTTTTGCTTCTACTCTGTTCTTTGAAACTCTCTCTTACTTGGCTTTTATTTTAATTTTCCATTCAAAATTGTAATGTTTCTTGTCTCTGTTGTGCAGGTCCGCGCTGTCAAGGTAGGTTGAGATTGACTTGAATTCTCTAATGTAAGTTAAATTCATGCTGCTACAAGTAGAATCATTTTATGTAATGCAAACTATAGAAATAAAAGGGTTATAATGGCTTGGTATATATACATTGCTTTGTGATTTTATAAATAAGTTGATATCAAATCAACTCCTAAAGCTAAAAGTTATGTTTTACAGCCTCAGTATTTTATCCCTCCTCATTGTGAGAGGAAAGGGCAAGGGCTACCCTCCATTATGTACCCCAGCCTCTGAGTTTTCTTCTGGTTTTCTTTCTTTTTGTTGTTTCTTATTTGTAGCATTAAAAGCAAGGTAAGTGTGCAGATTTGTGTGTTTCCTTCTGTTGCAAGTCAGTTTCTGCAATATGTAAAGCTACCATCTCATGATCGGAGTGCCTCATTTGGTTTTAATGTTGTTGATCTATGACAAGTACAGCCAATACTAGCGCCATTGTCTCTTAACATCTGTTTGAGTCTGCATCATTAGTTGTAAAAGTTGTGAGTCAACTTGGGCTTTCATCCTTCTGTAATAGTTGAATGGTTTTATATCAGGAAACTACCTATTTAGAGGCTTGCGTAGAGAATCATACAAAATTAAACCTTTATATGGACCAAGTTGAGTTTGAACCAGCTCCTCATTGGAGTGCTACAATACTAAAAGCTGATGAACTCCATCCTGCAGACAATTCGTCAATTGGGTAAGTATTGGATATCTCACATGGATGTATCATTTGATTATTTTATTGTTAGCAGCTTGTCCATGCAATGCTTTGAAGTTCTAATTGTTTTTCTCTTTGATTTTTTTTTAAACTGAAACTAATATAATCTTTTCTTCTTTGTTAATAATCATTTATTGGCAGAGAGATATTTAAGGCACCTATTCTTATCAGATCTGGCGGGGGAATTCACAATTACCTTTATCAATTGAAATTGTCTACACCTGGTTCTGCACAAGTGAAGGTAGAGGGGACTAATATGCTTGGTAAACTTCAGATAACATGGCGTACAAATTTGGCTGAACCTGGCCGCTTGCAAACACAGCAAATTTTTGGCACTGTAAGTTATGCATTCTTATTATTTTAAAGACTGAGTTTCATATTCTCTATTCGGAAATCTGTACTATACTGAAGCAAATAATTTCTTTTTATTCTTTTTCTTAAAAAGAAAAGGAAAAACACTGTTGAGTTCTCTATGTTCTGTTTATTTTGAGAGTTTGAGATATGCATAAATTTCAATACCAAAAAAAAAAAAGAAAAAGAAAGAATTATCAAACTCATTCTAATATGTTTTTTCCTCTTTTTCAGCCCATCAGTTGCAAAGAGATTGAGTTGCAAGTTTTGGAGATTCCATCCCTAATCAACTTGGATAGGCCCTTTTCGGTATGTTTATTATTAGATGCATTTCTTTTTGCTTTTTGGCAAACTCTTTTTAAGAAATTCTTTTCATCCTAATGACAAAACTTAAGGTCGCTGCTATCAAGTTCCTGCTTCTTAGAGTTTCTCCCTTTGCTTCTTAGTCTTCAGCTTCACCCTGAAGGAATTTTTAGTTGACCTTTAAATGACTTAATCCCTGCATTGCAGGTACATCTAAATCTCACAAACCGTACAGATAGAGAGTTGGGCCCATTTGAGGTCTGGTTATCACAAAATGGTGCACATGAGGAGAAGATTGTTATGATTAATGGGCTTCAGAATATGGTAGTTGATTTAATTGACTTCCAACATTATTTTAGCTTATTTTGTCCTAGACTATTGTAACATTTTTCTTTTAGACATTTTCTGGAGCATATATACCTAAAGCTTTCCTCTATTGGGAGAGATAGAGGGTGATAAATGAGTTTTGGTCTTGAAACTTATATTCTTAGAACTTCTTGATGAAGAGAGATTTGTGGTAGGTGGTGGCTAAAGTGATATGTTACACCACATAACATGTATACATGAATGATGTGATAGGAATTCTTCCGAACCTTGCATTCTTAGAGCTTCTTGATGAAGATGGAGATGTGGTTGGTGCATCTAAAGTAATCTGGTCAGTCTGCATGAGATCTATGTATTAAAGGTGTAGTTGAAATTTCTGTCCATGTAATTTGGTCATGACAACTGAGGATCACCTAAACCTGGCCGATCAACCCACAAAATAACGGGATAGTGGTTCTTTTCTTAGATATTACGGTTGTAAGGTTTTTTTATTTTTATTTTTATTTTTATCTTTTTCCTTTGTTGCCATGAGGTACTTTGTACATTTATGAGGTAGTTGCATGCCTTGTGCAATGTTGAACCTCAAGCATGACCCAGATGGATTGCTTTGGTTTGTCTTCTGATAGATTATCAGTACCTGAATAACATAAATAAACATTTGTACTAATGATTTATCTTTTTCTTTTTTATATGACATATAAAAATTATGATTTATTGCAATACTTATATACAGATTTGGCACTTGTGTTTACAGGCATTACCTGCGGTGGAGGCATTCGGTTCCACTGATTTCCATCTGGTATGAAGAAAATTTCTGGACCATATATTTTCGATCTGGTGGTTTTAACTATAGCTTCAGCCTGGTCTTCAACATGCAATCATTTGCTATCAAATGGAAGATATTGCATTATTTGATACTTATTTATTCTACTTCTCCCTTGTATAAGTTGCTGAAGACACAGTTGGATTATTGTTTACCAATTGTGCTGCTACTCCATCTGCAACTACTTGTACATAACCTGATTTTCTGTTTTTGTTTTTTCTCCCATTATAATTTATGGGCTCTACTTTGCATGTGCAGAACCTGATTGCAACTAAACTCGGAGTCCAGAGAATTAGTGGAATTATAGTGTCTGACACAAGAGAGAAGAAAACTTTTGACCCTTTGGCAGATGTGGAGGTTGGTATCATTGTTTGCAGGTTTTAGCAAACAGACTAATATGATTTCATGTCATCTCAAATTGGTAGCATCAGTTCACAGATGTATATTACCAATTCAGTTCTAATGTATCTTTTGATTGCATTGCAGATCTTTGTGGAGTCAGATTGATTTATCAATTAGTTCTGATTGGTTAGGCTGCTAAAAGGTTGAATCATCTCTCAACTTAGCAAAAGATGCTTTGATGTGTGAGGATCATTGGCATTAATTAGATTAAGCAGCGATGAAGCAGCCAGCAAGCTAGTTCGTTGCTACCGTCGCCTATGATCAAATTGCAAGGGCGTCTTTTTGCCATTTTTTATGACTTGCTTTCCCTGCATGAAAGGGCTTATGGCCTCCTTCAAATATGTATGTTTCGATCTCTTCCGATGATCAAATGCTGAGCTGCGCCATTTGTTAGATGATAGACTCTTCCGTGCTTTTCGGTTTGTCATCACATATTAGGATATCAGAAAGCTTTATGTTAGTCAACAAAACACGGGTGTACTTTTATTTATCAAATATGCCTTTTCATGTTTACACGGCATTTTCACAGTCGCAAAGTCGAAGTCAGTTCGACTGACCGAGAATTCATAAACAAGGAGGAAATAAAGCCAAGAAAACACAAAATCATTCAAAAATCAGAAGGAATAAATTCTGGATGGGTCATATAATCCCAATCTTGTCAGTGAAATATCTATCATTCAAGCTTTCGAGCCTCGCAGCGCCCAGTTGGCTTCGCTACCGACTCTCGGCATGCTACTTATTCTTGACTGAACATCGGCCTTGAAGTCGGCACCACACATCACCCCTTCGCTATCAATTCTTGGCATTGCCGTCATTTTGCTCCTCGGATGCTCAAAACTCATCAATCCTTGCTCGCTGTGGAACATACACCCTGCATTCACAAAAAATAAAATTAACGTTATACACTTGTTTTGTATGGAAACTTTTTTGGATAGTCTTAGAAAAAAAAAAAGAACACCATACCAGCTGGAAATGGTGCAAATGATTTAGCACAACTTTCTTTTATAACCTTCAAGTTGTCTGAAATAACCACAGATCCATCAGCTGCAACACCCCAAAAGAGTTTAACCCCTTCATCTGCACTCTACACACCAGTACATAGAAAAAGAAGTTGAAAGAAAATAAACATTTGAAGTTTTCATTAACATTGTTTTTTTTTCCCTTCTATGAGCTTTGAAAATGATCTTACCAATGCAGCAAATACACTTCCAGCCTTGCCATCATAGACCACAAATCCATAGCTGCCTTCAAGATCCTTGAGGACCTGATGAGCTGGGTATGGACCACGGTCCCGAAGGGTCCTGTATGCCTCGATTATAAACATTGCTTCATTGTTGCCTTTTGATAGACCATACTGCCTGAGAAGGCTGCATAGATTATTCAAACTCCCCAAGAAAATGCAGTATATTTCATCCACTCCACAAAACAACCTGCAATTCCATCAAAAACCCAGAAACTTTAATCAGAAACATTATAAAAAAAAAAAAAAAGGGGTTTGTTTTGGTATAATGTTGAACATCGAAGAGAGGAGAAAGCGTTGACCTTTGATAAGTTGTACAAGGATTCTGTGGTGGAACATAAGCTAAGGAAGCTGCAGCTCCAAAGCCAATTGAGAAAACATTGATGGGATTTGAAGAGAGAAAATCCTTTATGATTTCCACGGGAAGCTTAGGCTTCCTAGATGAACTGAGTGAAGCTGGACTGTGCAGCTCCGATGGTGGATTCACTAACCCTTTGTTGAATATAGTTAACATCCCTTCCCTTCCAAATAACTTTTTTTTTTTTCTTCTTTCTTTTCAATCAGAAATTAATCTTCCAAAAGGAGATTGATTCAAAACTAAGATAAACGCAGGTAGCTTGAGACTTGACAGAGTAACAAATAAGACCAAATGAGATATTGAGAAAAGCCCATAATCTATGGGGTTATATATAACTGAGGGTGAGCCATGATAACGTGGCAACATTATCCAAACTCGACAATTGATGCTTAGATTACACGTCAAGATCCGAAACTAGATTAATGTTCACAACAACTTTTTCAGTTTTTTTTTTAATGTTAAATTATTGTTAAAATAAGAAAAAAACTTTATATTTTTAAATTTTTAGATAATTTTTTTAATTGTATCTAATTAAAATTTTAAAATATTATTTTTGTTTAAATAAACCTTTATTTTTACAACTAATTTTAATGGTTTTTATGTAAAATAAAAATTTACTTAAATAAAGATAATGTTTTAAGGTTTAATTGGATATAATAAAGAATAATAATAATTTGTTTGAAAATTTTAAAAATACATAAAAAAAAATTTAGTATTTTATTCTTAAATTATTTGGAAAGATACAGGAACCTTGGTGGTTTGTGTTTTGCAATTCAGATTTAGAATCTTAAAAATTACAAATTATTGTAAAATTAATTGAACCAATCATCAAGTGGGACATTGGAAATAATTTACTTTAATTAATGTTTATCATTTTATATGGTTTCTTTTCCAATTTCACACGTTTTATAAGATTAAAATTTTTCAAATTTCATATTGGTGGATTGATTTTTTTTATATAAATAAAATTTTTTATTACTTATATTCAGTGACTTGTTTAGAAGTTTACTTATTAATCTTTTTATTAATAATTTAGAAAAGGTCAAATTTTTTATTGAACGAGTTTTAATGTTGTTTTTGGATAGAGGGTAGAAGGGAATCAAAGAATCTGCCTCATGTCCCGGGCTTATCCATAGGCACAAACAAATAAGGGAAGTGACGGTGAACCCAGTCAGCACATTATTTCTGCCACTGACTTTCAGGTAAGTCTGGTAAGTAATAGATAGGCCTACAGATAAGGATGGTAATGAGATCAAACGAGATAGAAATTATTTTATTTTTATATAATTATTAAAAATATTTAATTTTATGAATGTAAGTTATATTTATAATCGTTATATATTATTTTATGTTTTTTATTTTATTTTTTATTAATTATTTTTAATTTGATATTATAAATAAATATATTATAATTTACTCATGAATACAATTATTTAGTATATATATAAGATTCTAGTATATATATATATATTAAAATATATATATAATATTTTTAAGAGTAAAATAATAATTTTAAAAAATAGACAAAATTTAAAATAAATATTTATAAAAAGCATCTCGTTTTCATCTTATTTAAAAAAAAAAAAAATCTTTCTAAACGAATTGACGTAAAACGGATATAATTTTGTTATTCCTACCTATAGAGCATCCGACATTCCACCACGTATACAAATCAGAAGCTCAAACAATTCCATACCAAAGTTGTTGTCCTAACTAAAATTTAATCCATTTATCCAAACAAACCAAGCCCATGTCTGAAAGTCGGAGCCCATCTTTTAGAAAGTTTAGCCAGAAAGGTTATGTTTGTCGAGTTGCAACTTCGCAGCAAAACTCCGAAATTATTCTCAACAGGCCTACACCACAGGGCCCAAGTATTCATTCATTATTTTCCTTACTATCTATTATCTATCCATTGTTGAAGGGTTTGACCTCATGGCCCCTAACCAAATGGACCAATCTTAAGAGTGGCGGGTTTCTCTTAAATGCCCAAAAATTATTTTAAATTTCATTTCATTTATTATTTTTTTGGAAAATTATTTGATCCACTATTAAAAAATCTAATATTCATGTTAATTTTTTAACCTCACTTATTAAATTTAAAAATAAGGCTATGCATATAAACTTTTGAAAATTTGGTCTAAAAGGTAAATCTACCTAGTGCTTATACTTAATCCTTAATTAGAGGATATTGAAATTTAGTCATACTTAGTATACTTTTTGATATATAGGTAAAAATGTTGAAAATTAATAAAAAATTATTGAAAGAGACAAGAGGACATCACATTCTTATAGTCTTATCTAATATCTATTTATAAATAATAAAGTAAGAAAATCTTTTGTTGAATAAATAATACATTTGTGATAACGTTGCCGATTTGATGGGTTGGACAGCACACGTCTACTTTCAATGAATCCAACCCTCCAAGCGTTCAACCAAAAGTCTAATTATAAAACGACATTTTAAGATGATAGGTATATTTTTAATTGAAAATTCAAATAGATTTTAAATTAGAATCATAATAAATCTATAAAAATAGTATTTAATATAAAATTTAAATATTTTTAATTAATTTTATTTTTATTAAATATTTACATATAAAAAATCTACTTATTACTTTCATAATTATAAGCTCATTTAGAATAGAGCGGAGATTTTCGTATGGGATAAGGAGCCCGTCACGGACTTACGAGAACCGAAGTCACCGTCACCGTCACCGTCACCTAGAATCACCCACCAAAAGAGAGAGTGAGAGAGAGACTTCGTCTCTCTGAGTAAGAGAGAAAGACCCCAAAGACTATCAAAAAATTAGTTTGGAGAAGGAAATTAGGGTTTTTTTTTGGGGAGGATTGATCGGATTTTTTTTTTTTTTTGTTTTAGTTTTGGGTAGGGGGAGATGTACATAGGTTCTATGCGAAAATCTTTCAAGGACTCTCTTAAAGTGCTTGAAGCTGATATACAACATGCCAATACTATGTATGCCAATACTATGTAAGTCTTCTTCTTTGAAAGAAAATTTCTGGTTTTCTTTTCCTTGTTTTTTGTGTTTCTTTTTGGAATGAATGCTACAGTTAACAGTCCATAAAACTTGATTTTTTTTTTTGATTTTCCAAAAAAAAAAACATTTCTTTCTTTTTTTTTGAAAAAGTTTAAATATTGGTTTTCAAATCATGATTGTGAATTCTATTTTACTTGCCCAGCACAATGTTATCATCGGTTACCTGTAACAATTGTTTCTTTCTTTTTTACTTTTATTTAATCTATAAAGCTAGTCCACGAAGTTCTTCATCTTCCGTTGCTCTTAGCTAAGACATTTGATTTTCACCCCTCCATAGTTGATACTTTGCCCTTTTTCTAAGTAAAAAGAAAAAAAAAAAATTGGGTTTAAAACATTTTTGTAGTTACTGAAAAGCACTTTTTATATTGAGGAGGGAGGGGTGTACTTTTTTTTAGTCCTTTTAGCTGGATTTATTTCTTTTAGCTTGTTTCAGTCAGTAATGCATTTAATATTTCTGGTTATATTAACTTGAGTTCATTTTCTTTTACTGACACTTATTTTCCCTAAATGGACACTATATATTTCTTTATTCTGAGTGGCATTTTTTGTATATAAACCTTGTTTTGATAATGCTAGAGTAGCACAAGACTGCAAGGATTCTTTTCAGAAATTGCATGTTTGTGTCGGACATTTTTCATAATTTTGATAGATTTTTCCCATCTAACTTCACGTGGCAAATGGGTTCTACTTGGTTTTACTGCTTTCAGTATTGTTTTTCATCTTTACATTATAATACAAGCATCACGATTAAATCATCAATTACTGGTTATTCCAGCCCAATAAATGCATGAACACAGTGTTTTGATTCTTATACATATACATTTCTGCCTTTTTGGGTTATTAAATCGGTCCATAGTCGCTGTAAATTGCTTGTAACTTGACTAATTTAGTAGTACTATTGTTAAGACAATGGTTCGTTAAGTTTCTGAGATTTGGTTTTTTCTTGATATTGAAAACCTTATTCTGGGAATATTTGACATCTTATACAGCTAGAAGATAAGGTAATACATTTCTTTGTGGTTGCTGAAACAGCGGTCTTAAAAATAGCTAATATGCTGTTGTTTTAAAATTAGTTCTTTTGAACTTTATCCCTTGGATAAAAGTGAACTGCTAGAAGAAACATAGTTGTTTGATCATTCTGTATAATTCTGCTTTGCAGCAGTGTGTGTTCACCAATATATTTTGACCCATATTGCTTAATATTATCATTATGTTCTTCTCATTCTGCTTAAACGCCCATCACGCAATGCAAGGTGCAGGGCGTCAGATTTTCCAAGGGAGTATGATGGTGCATGCCTTCAAATGAGAATGTCATACAGTCCAGCTGCGCACCTCTTCTTATTTTTGGTGCAGTGGACTGAGTGTCACCTTGCAGGAGCTTTTGGGCTGTTAAGAATACTAATGTACAAGGTTATATTTTGTTACTTTGTGTGTAGTTCATATTGGGTCAAAGTACATGGGAAGTCCCTATACTATATCATCTAATGCAAATTAATCCCTATACTATAAAACTGAGTAATTTTGTCCCTGTATTTTTAAAATTGAAGCAAAAAGGTAAAATTACTAACTAGTGTAAAGAAAACTGTTAAAAAGGCTGACGTGGCATTTAACCTTGTGTTTATTTGATGATGTGGCACCAATAAAATATATTATTTTGAGCTGACATGGACAAAATAACAAACTAAGTTGGCAAATAAAATAATATATTTTATTGGTGTCACGTCAGCATTTGACATCTACGTCATCAAATAAACGAAAAGTTAAATGCCACGTCAGCTTTTTTAACGGTTTTTGTTACACTAGTTAGCGATTTTACCTTTTTACTTCAATTTTAAAAGTACAATGACTAAATTACTCAGATTTATAATAGATGGACTAATTTACACTAGATGGTATAGTACAGAGACTTCCTAAGTACTTTGACCCTCATATTGTTATGATGAAAATTAGCTGATTTCATCATCCTATCACATTCTGCAGGTTTATGTGGATGGAACTACCACCATGTCTACACATGAAAGGAAAGCAAGCATAAGAGAGTTCTATGGTATCTTTCTTAATCTGAGTGTTTGGTGAACTTATAGAATGTAGTTCTTACGGTTATCCTAATGTTTCTTAATTCCTACTGTGTCCAGCTGTTATCTATCCCTCTTTGCTGCAACTTCAGAGGGGTGTCACTGATACTGAAGATAAAAAACAGAAAGCGGTGTGCATGGAAAGGTACCACAAAAGAGAAGATGAAGAGTATAGGCAGCTTACTGATGTTGATTTTGATAGAGAAGAAGAATGTGGAATATGCATGGAGATGAACAGTAAAATTTTGCTTCCAAACTGCAACCATGCCATGTGCTTGAAGTGTTACCGTGAATGGTATTCTTCCTCTTCCATGCCCTTAATCCCCTTATTCCTCTCTCTTTTGCTTCTTTATATTTTTATATCTTTTTATCTGCTTAAAGCATTTACTTGATTTTTGTCACATAATACATCAACCATGCAGCCATCCTCTAAAGTTCTCCTGTTTTGACCTCCCAAGAGTTGATAGGAATACAGTCCCTACTCCCTACTAATATACAGTATAGACAATAATGACCTCTCTAGGACCTTTACTTTTTTGTTGTTTTGCATTCATAACCTTGCTTAATATGTATCTTGTGAACAGAGGCAAATCTAGGGGGCAGGCAGGGGCCATGACCTCCCCAAAAATTTTAATAATATAGTTTGATTGTATATGAGTTTTACTTTGGCCCCATTAATTTAGAACTCACCCCCCCTCATGATGTTTTTGGCTTCGTCCCGGCTTGTGAATGGAGCCAATGGAGTAAAGGAGAATAAAAGAAAAGAATTTGCAATAAAGTAAAATTGAAGTGACAGGTAGATGTTTTGCTTCAAATGCTATTTAAAGTATGATGGAATTGATTTTTTTTTTAAACTTATGGTTAAAGCTTATGATGATGCAGCATGTAGAATGGAGAATATGATGTTTTCTTTACATTTTTATAGGAGGGAAACCATACATGTCATCCAGTAGTCCCAATTGCTTTTGAATATTTTTGGGCCTTCTATCTAGTGTCTTAACTTCAACATCATACTTTTTTTCAAACTCTATATCTGAACTTTTTCTTTATCCTCCATCTAGGAATGAGGTTTTAAAAACTGTTGATGTCATCACTGCAGTAAGCTGTCTTGGGTTAAGCAAATTGCTTTACCACATAAGTGAAACTTGTACCTCACTGTTTGTGATTCAACTAGACAGGATTACTGACTGGTATGGGATGTCTAAAGATGATCTTTCCATTCCTGTTACATGTAAGTGAGCACTGTTGAATCTAACTTGGATAGTATTCTAAAGCAATAACCCAGTAAATGTTATTGGTTGATTCCCAGTTTGCTCCTATGTTACTCGGACTCAGGTGTGAGTGTCGGATACGGGTATGTGTCCGACATGCGTATGTTCAAAATTTTAAAGATTTTCATGTATTTGAAAGGTTCTTGGAGGATCATCTCCTCATACCCATATCCGTATATGCGTCGAACACGGGTGTCGAAACTTCAAGAAAAATGAAGAGTCGGAGCATCATAGGTTTGCTCCATATAGTTTCCTGATTATCTACTATACTTGTCTATTGTTGCCTCTTCTGGTACAATCAAAGTTTTGAACAACTGAAAGTAGAGCTGAAAAGTATTGGTGCTCATCTTATCTGTAATAACTTTTCAATGCTGTCTCTTGTTTTTTTTCTTTTGGAATCCTTAAAACTGTTCTAAACTTATCTGGTGTTTAGAGGTTGTAAATGGATATTGCCCTTTAGACAATGATAGATTTTTTTTATGATGTTGCATTGAATTGCAGGCGATCAAGATCACAGTCCTGCCCTTTCTGTCGTGATAGTCTTAAGAGAGTTAACTCCGGGGATCTCTGGGTATATACAGACAGCAGGGATATAATTGACATGGCCACATTGACGAGGGAGAATCTTAGAAGGCTTTTCATGTATATAGAAAAGTTGCCACTGATTGTCCCTAATACCATTTTTTATACTTATGATTCCCACCTAAGGTGATAAGTATAGTCTAAAATATCTTCTCTTTGGTCCGAAGTATTTTCTGCTCGTTTTCTATTGATTACATAAAGACCAAATCGATCGATTTTGGCAAATTTAGGTCAGCTAGTACTGCAGTGCTAGCTTTTCTTCACACTTCTCACCAGAAGAAAAACCATGCCCGAGTTATTGTGGGCTGGTGCTGAAGTTGAGGTTAGTCCCACGTTGCTTCGACTTTTCATTTTTCTTGAAGTATTCGTGTCCGTCATCTTTATCCGACACATATTCGGACATGGTTACGGGAATATAACCCTCCAAAAACTTTCTAAATACATAAAAAGACTAAAAAATATTGATCATAACACATACCCGTATCCGATAAATCATGCTTGTATTTTAGTACATTTGTACATGCTTGTATAGCCTAAGGTTTGATGATAAAAATCCTTGCCAAATCATTTTCTCTCGTCTGCTTTATACTTCTCTCTTTTATTTTTTATTTATTTATTTATTTATGATCTTGCTGTCTTTTGAGGCTTGTAGATTCTTGAAAAATAAAATTCATAAAACATAGTAATTCTTGGAAATGTTTCAAGGAATATGCTCAACTACTTGAATTCGTAGGATGAACAATTAACGTGTTTTGATATTTTTAATTGTAAAGGTTTCGGTTAATGGGTGATTATATAGATTTTTGATATTTTTAACTGACGAGGTCTGCCGGTTAACCGGTGATTATATAAGTTTCGGTTAAGAGTTTTTAATTATTATTTAAGATTTTTTTTATTAAATTTTAAAAATAGTAATGTATTAATTATATATTTTTTAAAAATATCATTCTAACTAATATTATTAGTCATTTGTTAATATTTTTCTAAAATAAACTAAAATACCAAAAAAAAAACTCAGAGTTGGCACACATATTAAAAGAAACAAAAAAAAAGTCTAAATCCAAGCTGGATTTTTAAAACCGTGAACACCGTTCATACGTAAAACGGTCCTCAAAATTTTTTTTTTTTGAAACTTAACGGTCCTCAATTTTTAGTGACTGAGAAATTGGCAAGAAAATATCCATATTTTTTTATGCATCCAATTTATGACTGTTTTTATATATAAAAAAAGGCAAAAACATTCTAAAGGGGCAGCAAGAAAAAAAAAAAATATTCTCTGGAAAAAGAGATAGAAGAAGAAGAGAAAAGGAAGAAAAGATTAACAAACGGTGTGGAGAGAGAGATGGGGAGAGGAGGGGAAAAGAGAGAGGAAGAGAAAGAAGGAGTAGTAATGGCAAATGACTTTTTCTGGTCATATACGGATGAGCCTCATGCTTCAAGGAGACGTCAGATCCTCTCTCAGTACCCTCAAATTAAAGAGCTCTTTGGCCCTGATCCCTTGGCTTTCCTTAAGGTATCCCATCACTTCTTATCTTTTTCTTCTCATTCTTCAATTTGTTTCTTTTACTGCTTTTAGATCCGAGGCAATGCCGCTGGCTAAATGCATTCGATTTTGATTTTTTTTTAATTTTATTTACCTCAATGGGAATCTGGGTCTTTCCTTTTTTCTTTTTTGGGATTAAAAAAAAAGTCATCTTTCGAGTCACATTGATTGGAATTAAGCTCTCTAAGCGATTTAATTTCTTGGGTTTTTTTTTAATATCCTTGATGCTTCAACTTTTTTTTTTTCTTCTGTTTTATGTGTGGTTGACATGAAATGTGTTCCTTCTATGCATTCCAAATTGGGGATTATGTTGGGTGATTTGGATTTGGGGGAATGTATCTTTTTTGTTGTTGTCAATCTCCTCTGCTTTGCAAACTTTATGGAATGGAGATACTTTTAAGTTTTATACCAACACTTAAGCGGCCTTTGCTTTTGTAAATTTAAACTTGTTTTTGATTCAATAATTTAGCTCCAAATATTACATTTTTGTCTTCCAAGTAGCTTTGACATTTGAGAATGTGGTGGTTCACATGACCTTTAGTTGGAGTCACCATCAAGTTTTTATCAAACCCATCTTTTTTCTTTTCTTTTCCCCTATTGCTGTTTTTTATGCTTGAACTTTCAAATGATAGATCCATTTGAAGTGAATTATGTCAATGAATATAAAGAAATATGTGCATACTCAATCTCCTTGAAACCTTTGCATTGCAGATTAGTATGGTTGTTTTGATTCAGCTATGGACTGCCACTACCCTCCATGATGCTGGCTGGCTGAAAATATTGGCAATTGCCTATTTCTTTGGCTCTTTCCTCAACCACAACCTCTTCTTAGCCATCCATGAGCTCAGCCACAATCTTGCCTTCTCTACTCCTGTCTACAACCGTTGGCTTGGCATTTTTGCTAACCTCCCTATTGGTGTGCCAATGTCCGTCACTTTCCAAAAGTATCACCTCGAGCATCATCGTTTCCAAGGTGTAGATGGCATCGACATGGATGTCCCAAGCTACACCGAAGCCCATCTTGTGACGAATGTCGTCTCGAAAGCCATATGGGTCATCTTCCAACTCTTCTTCTATGCACTCCGCCCTCTATTTCTCAAACCAAAGCCCCCTGGTTCTTGGGAGTTCATAAACTTGTTTGTTCAGATTGCCCTCGATGCGTCCGTAGTTTGTTTTTGGGGCTGGAAATCTTTTGCGTATTTGATCCTTTCAACATTTGTTGGGGGTGGAATGCACCCAATGGCTGGCCATTTCATCTCTGAGCATTACATATTCAAGCCTGACCAAGAGACATATTCTTACTACGGTCCCCTCAATCTTATGACATGGAGTGTTGGCTATCACAATGAGCACCATGATTTCCCAAGGATTCCTGGGACCAAGCTGCATAAGGTGAAGGAGATTGCTCCAGAATTTTATGAAGGTTTAGAGTCTTATAAATCTTGGAGCCAGGTTATTTACATGTATGTTATGGATCGGACCGTTGGGCCTTTTAGCCGAATGAAGAGGAAGCTCTCAAAAAAATCTGAATAGGTGGTGTTTCCCCTATTTGCTATCTTTTTCTTGTCCACCCTTCTTTGTTTCAATATTTTTTTATCTTAATTTGTTGTTGTTTGTAACATTCTTGAGGAATCAAGATTCCATTATGTAGTTTTAGACGACCAATTTAGTTAATTTGTGCGTGCAGGAGCCATGTTAATCTTTTCTGTATCGTTCCAATTTTATCGGATGTCTCCAAAAGGAATATCTTTAGACATTTGAGACAGGCTACGTTGTTTTTTCTTTTTTTTTATTTCTCTCGCCATGTTCAGGACACTTTCTTACCTTAAACTTCATCAAAAACAGCTTAATAGGTTTTTATTAACATGATGAAGTTTTGGTCTTGAAATTAAGGTGCAACATTCGCCTGGGGATTTTGATTACCTGAGAGTTGGTTCGTCCGAGTATCCTCAGTCGACTTCGTTGCAGACAGAAAACACGACAAAGAAAACTGAAAAGAACAAAAATGAAGGTTCTTGTTTCTGTATAAATATTCGGATAACTGGGAAACAAAGAATTGGAAGATAAATGTGAAAATTGCTCCTTGTCCATGGTGGAATTTGACACCCTAAAACATAAGATTTGCTTATTGAATCGATGGATTCTATTTCTACCTGTTTGTGATGGTTGTCTGAGATTTCTTTTTCAGTTTTTTTTGGGTATTATATCAGGCTATGACGAGATTATATTAGCATAAATTACTATAAAATTATACCATGGCCAGTTAAATTATGTTCTAAGCATAAATAATACAGATCATAAATAGTAGGAGTAACAAAAATGAAGGATATACATACCATGCAAAACAATGAGTAATTAATGCTATAGCTTGTCGATCTGATAATTTTGAACTAAACACGGAAAAATAACTAAAACACGACACAATATATATTAACGTGTCAAAATTTATATAACACAAATTATTAACGTGACAAAATTATATAAATATATAAAATCTTAAACATGATTAAGACACTGAAAAATAAAACAAGCACGACACGAATACATGGATATTCAGGTATAAGATTTAACCACTCCAGTTCAGTGCTGAAACTCATTTTCTGGTATGAGCGACAAGGCTGTACCTAGCTTGGTTGTGTTTTCATGGTGGCTCTGCTTTCATTTGCTTCTCTCTTCAGATGTATTCTTGTGATTTGTGAATGATACAGAAAATTGCCGACACTCTTTTTCACTTATTCGTCTGTTAATGATCAATCAATAACATCAAATAAGACCAAAAGAAGTAAATAAAAAAAATAAAAAAAAGAGTGGTATTTTAAGCAGGGAAAAAGGAAGTTGGAAAGAACTCTTACATTCCAAGCTTCATTCTTATTGGCAAAGGGAGAGTCTCCAATGACATAAGCAGGTTGTGGAGCATGGTTATTTATGAGGGGAAGCCTGGCTTGAGCGAATTCTTCATCACTATCATAGTTGGAGCATTGGTTGGGGCCAAGGGCTCTCAAGGCCATGGCCAATAGTACTGAAAGTCCCTGCAAAGAGAGTGTAGAGGAAAAATAACCAAGCTAAATGTAACCTAGTTGGAAACTTAATTAGCAAAACATCCTTCATAAATGTTCTGCTCATTTTCTGTTTTGAAGTAGCATAAAAAGAAGAAAGCAGTGTAGTTCAGATTAACTTCTGGCAAAAACAGATAGCAGTAATAAAGTTTACCTGTCCTAAGATGATAAGCAGGCCAATCCATTTGAAGATGTCAATATTAGACTGCACAAATTCTTTGAAATCATGGAACCTCCCAGTTGGATCTTCAGGTAAATCCTGACCAGTGACAAGAAACCAAACTAAATGCTTAACATGGAGACTGGAGAGAGATTTAAATGAAGCAAACAGGGAAAGTCACAAAGGAAACAAATATACCTTCTCCCAGTCAGAATTTAAGAGTATATCAGCTGCAATTCCAGTCTCTATCAGTAGAAGCACTGAGATTATCACCATGTACTGCTACCATTTAAGGACAACAAATATTGCTTACAAGTTGCAACTAGATTTGTACTATTTACATAGTAAAAAAGAAAAGTAATGCTTCTTGAGGCATTAGAATGAAAAAGGATACACAGAAAAGGCAAAAACCATTGGCGCTATCTGCAGAAATATGGCCTAGGCATGTAAGGAGGCATAAGGTGATGCCTGTGCCCAGAAAAGCGTATATAAACCTGCAGTTTTGTAACCAATGCTAGTAAGAAATGTAAGTTTTCTTTCTCCCAAACTAAACTAGGCTGAAAAAGTAGATGAAAATTGAACAAGAAAAACTTGTTAAAACTCATAAAAGAGCTTAATTACCATGGAGCAGTAGAATTGAAGTCATCAAATGATGAGCCTCCCATGTCTCTCTGCCAAACTCTTACC
This sequence comes from Fremontodendron californicum, assembly GCA_030761205.1. Taxonomy (NCBI): domain Eukaryota; kingdom Viridiplantae; phylum Streptophyta; class Magnoliopsida; order Malvales; family Malvaceae; genus Fremontodendron; species Fremontodendron californicum. Next base: position 1,793,844 of record JAULJL010000027.1, read on the forward strand.
ATCCAAAAACCATATAAAATCATAGAAATCCCGACCATTGCCATTATCAAGTTCACACCTTTCAGGATTGATTGCATGCAAGATTTTACAATTCTTGCCATTATGAGAAGAAACCCCCCCAGCTGATTTTCTGATCACCACCAGGATAATCTCAACATTAGCAAGCAGCTACTTGGGATCTTAGACACTATAGACTTTGGAATATAGGACAAGGAGAAATTGGTGTGGCAGTTGCTTATCAATCAAAGAAACAGTGACATTTTTATTGTTTATTTTTTGATATCCAAATGCGTGGGATTTTAATTTCCGAAATAACAAGGTATGGTACATAAACTTTAGTTTCCCACAGGAACCAGGGAAAATAATGAAAACAAAGTTATGATGGAATGATTGAGAGAGAGAGAGAGAGGAAATTTCTCGGAAGCTATCTGTCTGTTTTCTTGTTGCTTGGCTTTACATTTTTCCACACTCGCAAACAAAGACTACGGATTTTCATTTTGATTCCACTTGTCCTAAAAAATGAAGATATATTAGAGTAAATGATTTTAACCCTATCCTTTGCAACCAATGTTGCTGTGGTGTAGTGGTTATCACGTTAGTCTTACACACTAAAGGTCCCCAGTTCGATCCTGGGCAGCAACAAATTTAATATAATTTTGTTTTGATGATTTAATTCCCCCGTAGAAGGATTTGGGTAGGAGGAATTAATCTCCTACAACTGAGACCTTGGGTCTAAAAATTGTCTTGAAATATTGCTATGATTAATATTCTACTAATTATTTAATATAATTTTGTTTTGATGATTTAATTCCCATAGAAGATTGATAGGAGGAATTAATCCTGATGATTTAATTCCCCCATAGAAGGATTTGGGTAGGAGGAATTAATCTCCTATAACTGAGACCTTGGGTCTAAAAATTGTCTTGAAATATTGCTATGATTAATATTCTACTAATTATTTAATATAATTTTGTTTTGATGATTTAATTCCCGTAGAAGATTGATAGGAGGAATTAATCTTGATGATTTAATTCCCCATAGAAGATTGGTACGAGGAATTAATCTCCTATAACTGAGACCTTGGGTCAAAAAATTGTCTTGAAATATTGCTTTGATTATTATTCTACTAATTGATTTGGATATATAACAAAGATAGCTATTGACAGGTGATTTTGTCGAAATCTCCATCGGAGATACATATACAGGGTACCCTTCCTCTGGTTTCAGTGACAGAAAGAATCCAATTCAAAAGGAATTTTGATACAACCACCCTGCTAAGTGGAGATTCCTAGCACCCTTTTTCCCTACCAAAACTTTGAACAATCTCGTTCAGCCTGCATTTATCAGGGAGATTGGATGATATAAAATCTACTTGTTTTGACCACGAAGATGCTCGCGCATAAACATATGAATCTCTGCCTTCACAACCATTCGCATTTTCTTAGCATCCTCCCATAGTAAACCACAATGCACTCGAGCAAAGTCAGAAGCAGCCTCAAAGACATCCTGTCCAATACAAGACATGAAACTCCAAAATATGATCACCAATGCAATATTCAGAGACATTAAAATATCACTCAAAATCAACATGCTTAAGAAGATTACCCTTGAAGGAAATTCATCATAAAAATGAGCAGGAGTCGTCTCAACTCTATTCAAATCAGATTCCCACAATCTTATCTGCAATAAAAGAGTGCATCTCAAAATTAGGGAGCGAGAAATAACATGAACATATCCCTATAGTAATCTACTTTCTAACTGAAAATAGCAATACTCAATATGCTTCCCTCAAAGCCAGGATGTATCGGTTTAAATGAATTAGTCACATCATAGTGCCAAAATATTTAAGCAGATTTAAGTATTTAACCTGATCCGTGACATTTTCGGGTACAGATGGCAGTTTCTCAGCAACTCGAGGATGTGCATTCTGCTGAAGGAATGTAATTATCTGTATTCAGGGGTTACATAAAGCAAAAGAAGCTGCTTAGGCTATGTTGGATAACTTCGGTTGCTACTATTGTCAATGGTGTGATTTATTGCATGTCCAGATCCTGCAATTTGGGACATAAAAGAGCAACTAGAAATGGATACTAACCTGATCAGCTGTAATGCCATGTTCAAAAGCATTATACAGGCTTTCTTTTGTTATTGCACCAACTATGAGGTTTGGAAGTTGATACTCTACCCTACAAATGTGAGCACATTACATTTAGTAAAGAATTCAATAGTGAATATAAGAGTAATAAATCTTAGAATCTTAGAACAAGCTGGTTAAAGTGGTTGGCTATATGTCAATCAGCAGATTGCAGGTGAATTCAAGAGCCTTTGGGCAGGAGTGGAGAACTTGAATCAGAAAAGAGAAATGTTAATCAGCTATGTTTTGAATCAAGCAGAAACAGCTCCATCGTTTACTTATGAAAAATTTATTACTACATTTTTATCATCTTCTATAGACTTCTAATAGCATCAAATCAATTGGGAATACTTTTTCTGTGGTATCAAAGGGGCAGTTAATTTATAATCAAAAAGGTTGTGTGGTTGTATTTCCACCTATTGGCCCCACAGACCCCAAAGACCTTAGAGGAAAATAAGAAATTTCTGCATTTGAAAGTGGGTGATTTCCATTTTCTTTGGAACCACTCTAGAAAATGATATTCAAAAATTATAAAACATAAAGTCCATGTTTCCCAAAAAAAAAAGGTACTACATATTTTATCACTTTCCTCATTGTTTGAAGATTGTTTTGTTGTTATTCTATTAAATGCAATTTGGCTCTTCCATAAGGCAAACAATGCAACATTTTCTTAATGCAACAAAATTCGATGATTCACTACCTCATACCTTGAAAATAGACGTAAAATTTCAGTGTGTAACTTAGATGACGAGTATGCATAGATCCTAAAGTTTGTTTCCACAACAACAAATCCCTGAGGTAAAATATAGCAAAAGAACTGCATGAGTAAGAGTAACACAACTAAAGAAAGCCATGATAATGATTACTACAATCAGAAGCTGTGTATTCACACAAGTGAGGTAACTTATTTAGCCATACCTGTTTCCTTGATGAGGAATCTGCTAAACTCACTGAAAGATTGGTGGCTAATTTAGTAGGTATAAACCAACTCTCTTTCCTGCCCTGAACATATGCAAATACCTCAGAACCATCATAAAGCATTACTTAAAAAAGATTGTCCATGTATTCCTATAAGAAGAATAGCATGAATTAGGAGAACCTTCTGAAGCTTGACCAATCCCAAGTCTGCCAGGTCCTTGATCATAGCCGTCTGGTCATCAGTCAGTGTATCTAAATTATATGCCTATGACAAGACAAAGCAAATTTATAGCAAATTAGTCCAAAAAATTCTCACAGAAATTAGCTTTAAAGAACCTCAAGAAAAGTCGAGAAAAAGCATTACCAAAAGGGAATAAGCTTCTATGCAAATAACAAAAGACAACAAAAGGTTTAACAATAAAAAGTTAGAGGATTAATGTAGATTCTGGCTAAGACAACATGGAATAAACAAATGGCAAACATAGACTTCTTCCAACAAAACTTTTCTATGGAAAAGTACGCATGAAGAGAAAAGTTATAAATGAACACGGCATACCTCACCAGTGGTATGAAAACTAAGTTCTAGCAAAAATGCAATTAAATCTGCTTGATCTACACCTTGCTCCTGTACCAGAAGAAGAAAGTCTAAGCATAAGATACAACCATTTGCTACAAAATGACAGAACAAGAGTTGCATCAATGACCTCCAATTCAAGTAAAGAGGCCAAAACCAGGCACCTTTTATTTTTCCTTCATTAAAATGGTCAATAGATGGATCCGCCTATCTACAAACATGTATGCAACCATAGATCCTATATAGGCAATGGCCAGAAATTACCTTTTTCCTTGAACTAAAAGTAGCTGTCATAATATATATATAAACACCTCATGCACAAGTACACACGTATACACAAGCTCTTACATTCTTGCACATACGAACACCCTAGGGTACATTCGCATTTAAGAGGATAATACATACTGATAAAACCAATGCCAAATAAAATTTTACAATAAATGCATGCCAATTTCCCCTTTCCAAGAACTTAACAACAGCACAACACAATATCTGTAACAAACAAGTTCCAAGGGAAACACCAAAAATATCTCATGAACTATACCTCTGAATTGGAGATATATTCTCTGATAATATACCAAAGCTGAGCATTTGTGTCCATCAGCTGTAAATTAAACACATGAAAAGTAATTTTAGGCGACAGACAACCAAAAAAAATGCAAAAGGGCCATGAGTTATAGGATGCACACCAAGAACTGGAAACCACTCTCAGTTAATCTTGGAGCTTCTTTCTCTCTATAGAAACAGACATATAAACATCATGACACCAAACATGAGATATAGAACCCTCAATATCTAACGCATAAAAGAAATGAAGCTTAAGTGCATGGCAAGATATAACACCTCTGACGTAAAAGACCACGCTGAAAAATTCTCATCATGGAAGAGCTGAAGCTCGTCGATCTTTCAGCTTGTCCTGAACTTATAAGTTGCAGCAAGAAACACTGATTAACAAAGCGGAAGAAGTAAGAAGCAGCTCAAACAATAAAACTAAACAATCGAGCAAATTGCAAAAGTAATTGCATCATTCCACATCACATACACTACCATCAAAAACATAAATTCTGCCAATAAAAGAATCAAAATAAACAGGTGAAATTCACACCTCCCATTGCTCATGTGCATAGGCGTCAAGTTCCTCCAAGGTTGGAAGTCTCGCAGTAACATTTGAAGGCATTGGTTCTCTTTGCAAAATCCCACTGCAAAACAATAGTCATTTATATAACTACTACAACAACAACACAAGGAATGTAGCGGCATAACAAACAATCAACTACATGAGTGATAGAACTGGCTGTAATTGATGTAATAGCAATAGGAAAAAAATAAGAGGAATAAATTTTAAACCGGCAAATTTGAAGGTTTTACAAGTATGCAAACTCATAATACATAACAAAGGGCAAAATGTTAGTCCCTTTAATTTTGACAATTGCAAAAAGAAAACAAGTACCATTATAAATTAAAAAAAAAAAAAAAAAAAACCTTACCCATATATCAAATGTTTCCGGAGATTAGTCTGAAATGTGGGATTTAACTTGTAAGTGGTTTCCTTCTTCCTGCCAAAAAGAAAAAGATTGAGTAATTCGATTAGCACATACATGATACAATCAATTTCCTATTATGCACGATAATAAGAAAAAGGAAACAAGTTTTTCAGACTAAGCTTAAGCTGTTATGCACTTCCTCTTGATCCTTAGGGAGAAGTAGCCGCTTGATTTTAAAGAGAAGATCAGCTAAAAGTATGTAAATGAAACAAGAAATAATTGCAGTTGCTTACCTATCAATTACTTCTAATAGTCTTAATTGAATCAACCGATCAATATGTAAATGAAACAAGAAATAATTGCAGTTGCTTAACTATCAATTACTTCCAATACTCTTAACTGAATTAACCGATCGATATGTAAACGAAACAAGAAATAATTGCAGTTGCTTACCTATCAATTACTTCTAATACTCTTAACTGAATCAACCGATCGATGGCAACTTTGTGCTTAGAGGATCCATCGGCAAGCACCCACTCCTGCAACGACTTGGATGTTATGGGAACATCGATGTACAACATTTGTAACACGTATTTCTTCGCTAGAGGCGGCAGCGACCTGCTCCATAAACAAATGCTTCGATCAATACAGATATTCATTTGTTTTTTAAGGAGTTAGCTGAGAAGCATCCTCAACAGAGATATCCTTGATTTAAATTTAAAAAGAAAATAATGAAAGATACGTTTTTTTTTTTTTCTACTTAAAAGAAAAAAGGAAGACCTGAGAATGGCTTCGCAAATGAATTGATTACGATAGAGCATGTCGAGCTTAATGGCAGGCAACGAAGACACCATGTCCATGAAATTCTTCGCGATAATCTTCACCTGAGGCATTTTTCTTTTCTTTACTTTTTTCTTCTTTCGATTTTTAGGGTTTTGTTTTGTCTCCGGATGTACACTGGAAACTAAATTGAATGATCCGAGCTCGAATCGAGCATTGATAAAGAAAATTATTATGGTTGCTTATTTATTTCCCCGTAGTAGCGGCGCGCGAGCAAGCTGAGGGAGAAAGCTTTAGACGACGTCGTCTAAAGTAGTGGGCCTGCTGGACCGGCTAGCTTATTTTCTTTTTCTTTTTGCTTCTTCTTTAGTAGCTGTAGGCTGTAGCGTATGTACGTCTACCGTATACATACATATTGCCTTGAATTCAGAATTCAGATTAATCAAGTTCTAAAATCTATTAAAAACCAAACCAAAAAAGTTCTTTATTTGTAGAGTTTTCCACTGGGACTAGGGTTTGGGCGAGTTGACCATTCTGAGTTAATGCAAATTACAGTGTCAATTCCGAATTGAGTTTGAGTTTCTTAGCACCCCATTCACCACCAATGCGGTTTTGGAACTCAAGCTCCAAAAGCTAGATTATTGCTCCAGAACGTTGTCAATAAAGGTTGTGACTGGATAATAATAGCCAATAGGGCTCCCAACTCGTTACTCCTATTCTGCCAAACATTTCATGGAACAATTACTGATTTGACGAGAATATCAACTCGGTGCACCAAGAACGAACTTTTCTTGTGCAATCAGAGGGACTTACTTATCTCCTGCAATCTGTTCTGTACCCAAAATTTCATTCATAAAGATCAGCCACAATCAAAATGCAATGAACGCGATGGATGGATGGCTCGTATACTTTCCAATCAAAGTTCAAAACTACAGATTTCATTTAGATTATGAAATTCCGAAAATCATCAAATCTCAACAAGCTTCCATGTGTCATCATAAACAAAATTGGAAGGATATGTCGCATTTCATCTCAGTTAGTAGAGATCCAGAAAACTAGATGTTGGTTTGAAGGTTAACTAAGATGACAAGGGACAAAATACAGAAGCAAAATACTATGCTTCTTCACCAAAACAGCCCCAAGACTATAGCAATCAAATAGTTAGCATGTCAGCAACATGATGAATCTCCTTGCAAACTATTCAGCTAACAAGTTATTGAGGTATAACTTAATCATAATTTATGTTTCACCTCTTCTTATGCCGATGTACTTGGTACAGCAGGTTCATCAGGTTTAATGGCAGGTGGATTTGATGGCTTCTCCACTGGAGGAGGCTTGGGTGGCAATGGTCTGTTTGGTCTGACTTGATCGACTTTCTCTTTACACATTTCAAACTGCAGTATATAAAAAAGGAAAAAACATCAAATTGTGAATAAAACAAAGGTGAAGAAAGCGAATGACTAATCTTTCAAATTCGTGAGAACAAACCAACCTTATAACCACAGCCAGCTACACAAGCATGGAAGCATTCCTGTATGCAGAAAAGGAAGAACAATGAAATTAATAGTACATCATAACTGACTAAAAATAGTGCTTTCTTTCGCTATTCCGTATTAGACATTCTTATCATTCTTCTTTTGGTACAAATTCCTATCACTTACACAATTGCACTGTATATACATCCTTATGCTTTGAATTATGAAATGTTTGAATAACAAACTCCAAATCACATGTACCTCCAGTAAATAAGAAGTACTACTGTTATTTAAACCAAAGCACTTTCCACCTAGTTTGGTGCCTCACCATTGTGCAAACCATTCAAGTTACAAAAACAGTACCTTGGGGCGCTATTGGGAAAAAATATGCCATTGTAACAGAATTTACTCTTTTGCACGCTAAATTCAAGTATACATCCCACATTTTGTTTGAATTCATTGCACTTCCAAGAACATTCCGCAAATAATCAAGCAGCATCACTGGTTATCAACTCCAGAGTGCCTATAAAGCATCCAAGGGAGAATATTACCCTTGGTACACATTAAGACTAAGTTCGTTCTGCCTCAACCTGTCTACACTAACAATCAATTGCAACCCAGTGTAAATAATCATCTCTGAGTAACAAAAGTGGAGAACACCTAACTTAAAAACTGCTATAAAGTTTTCCTAGAGAACTGCAGTTTAGATTTCGAAAGAGAACGTAAATCGACTAAATTTGCATAACAGCAGACTTCGAGAAGTTCATGAATAATAGCTCTCATTCTTTCAAACGAGTCAACTCATGAAGAGGAGACATAAAACCAGCTCATCACAATCCAATGGCTGTGTAAAATTAGCAGTTCAACCATATTAAACATGAAAAAGTAGAAGTAAACGACAAAATCCAGGGTCATTATGAGTATAAAAATGGGATAAAGAATGGCTAAAAGATTAAATACCTCAGAGTAATTGGCAGCTCCAGGAGAACGATCAATGTAAGCACTCCATTGCTGGTCCTTTAATACGGGATCCTTATAGCATATCTCATTGCACTCTGATAAACCTGAAAAGCCCAAGATCTTAGCACTTTAAGATATAATCAGCTGCAAATGATATGTGGCTTTGCCACTGTATCTTAGTAATGTATAACACTATTAAGGCTGGTTAAAGAACTCTTCCAATTGATGAAATCTTTCAAAAGCGAATAATCTGGGGAGAACTGAATGCTTGATACATTAATAAAAAATGAACCATCATTCTCAATAGCCTATGATAAGAATGTTGTCTCTTGTCACCATAGCTTCAGTGAACTGCTTTGTTTTTAAGTTGCCTCATTTTTCCTATAAAAAGAAATGATGCTCAAAGTGTAACCAGAACTCATGTCTTAATCAGACCTTCTGAGATTAATTCCTTGCAAATATGAATTAAGCACTTGAAAGCCGAACAAGGAACTTCGAAACACTGATGTTTGGCAATTAGATTAAACTAAACCAGATCCAATGTAACATACAACTTTTCCTTATAAATGACTTATAAATTACAAGAACGATAGAAACAAAATTGCTTACATTCTTCCCATGTCTCTCCATCGCCGTCACACCCTTTTTTGCAAAACACTCTCCCTACAAGAACTCGCCATGGTTAGAGGAGTCAATGGATAACTGACATACAATCAATCCAAGTAAATTTCTCGATGAATCAAACATAAGTTCATAAGTCAATAATAGGTGGAAATTAAAGTGAAGAAAATCTTATAAGCAATTGATTGAGTAAACAAAGAATTTTGACATTTCATTACAAAAACACGCAAAGTTTGGGAAATTTATAGCCAATTTATAATAGTACAATGAATACCATCATATCATCACATTCTTATTACTTAACAACCAAATTCAGGAACATACATACAGTAATTTATTAAAAATCATTTGAAGAAATCCTCGCAATCCGTACAAAGCAATAAAAACACCAATAAATACAATAAATAATAATAATAATGAATTAAAATGCAACCAATTCAAGCTACAGATCGATTTAATCGATATTGACAGAACCGTATAGTTAAAGCATGAAGAATATAAATTAAAAGAAAAAAAGGAAACCAGGAAAAAGAAAGTTTACAAGGAATTTGCATGAGAGTAGCGTATTTGTGAGTGCATTGATTTCCACATGGGGAAGCCCATTGCTGAGGTATCATTTTCTCTTCGTTTACCTTTGCTTGCTTGCTTTCTCTCTCCAAACGCGGCGTCTCCGACAAACGAAATTGGAATTTTGTTTGAGCTTTTGGGGGGGGGGGAGGAAGGTAGGAGGGGTGACTCTCATGTCTGGTCTTCTTATAGAAAGGGTAATTCGGTCATTCAATAGATGGTTTTGGTTTGGTTTGTACCGCCCAGCTTTTTTGGTTGGCCCCTCGTGGATTTTCTTTGTTTGGTCGTGGCAACGACTATGATGTTTCAATTAACGACTAGCATGTCCCCACGTCATACGGCTACAATCACGCCACGTCATCTATAGTTTCCTTCCCGTCCCAAAGCATAAATTTTTAATTTTTTATGTATTATTAAAAAAAGAAACTACTAATCGTATTAAAAAACTCTCATATTTTTCTTTCCATTCCTTTTCTCTCATACCCTCCTTCCCTTCCTCTAATAATTCTCAAGGATAGGCTATTAGCCTAGTACAAGTGTAGACTATTGTATTTATTTCTTAAAATGAAATGTTTCATTATGGTTTAGAAATGGCTTATATAAAAAAATTCATGTATTATATATATATATATATATATTTTTTTATATTTAAAAAAAATTAATTCATTTCAAATATTTATAGTATAATTTGTTGCCTAAATCGGGTACCTAATCTGGCCAAAATTTTATATTATAGGTACCGAATGGATCAACAAAATTTTAGATACCAAAAAAAAAAAAAAATGTATAATACATGAGCAATTTTATATTTAAGCCTTTAGAAATTAATTTTCAATTGACATAACTTACTTATCATAAACATACTATTAGCGATGGTAATGGAGTGGGGCGGCGGGGAGATTACCTTATCTACCTCCGTCCCACTCTTGCATAGATGTTGAAAACATCCACCCCTATAGATGTTGGTTATATCCATAATCGCTCTACGGTGCTCCATTCCGCTACACTCCAATTTTTATTAATTATTTTTAACTTAATATTGCAAAAAATTATATTGTAATTTATTTATGAACATAATTTTAGTATATAAATAATTTTAATATATATAATATGCATATATATATATATATATATACTAAAAGTACATATATAAAATATTAATATATATCTAATATATATACTAAAAATATAAGAAAAAATATAAAATACTTGAAGGGATAAGATAGTAATTTCAAAAGACGGGAGCAGAGCGGAGCAAGCATTTACCAAAACCACCCCGCCCTCGCTTTTTAAAAAAAAAAAAAATCTCTTCATTCAGAGCTAATCGGTGCAAAATCCATCGGTTTGATCGAATTGTATCATCCTTACATGTTATCACTTTTAGTAAAAGAAATAAAAATAAATTTGTAAAAGTTAATTTTATACGAAATAGATTCGATTTTATTACTTTTTATCCTTTATCTTAAAAAAAAAAAATTAATCAGTGTCTAATGACACAAATTAAAATAATATACATAATACTTTAATTACCTTTTTCACAATTCATTAGTAGATATTATAAATATAAAAGGTAGTGACAAATGTATTGATAGTTAATAAGAAAATAATGGATTGAATCATACTCCAATAAATTTATTGAAAAAAATAATAAAAAAAAAAACGTTTTGTAATGAGTGTTTTTAAGTGTTAGTTAAGAAAAAAAGAATTTTAGTGTATTATTTTTATTAAAAGGTTTTGTTATCTAGTATTTTTAAGGCATTATTTAAGATTAATTAATATATTATTTATAATAATAATATTATATTAGATGCAGTAATTGATAATTTTATTTATTATTTTTAATTTATTGGATGAAGATATTATTATATATAATAATTTTAAAGAATGTTCAAATAATTATTAAATTAAAAAATACATTAATTATATATATATATTTAAAATATCACCTTAACTTATATTACTGATGTTAGTTAACATTTTTCATATATTATTTATAATAATAATTGATAAATTTATTTATAATTTTTTAATGTTTTCCAATAAATTTATTTATAATTTTTTAATGTTTTGGGTGAAAATATTGTTATATATAATAAGTCAAGGATGGGATAGCAAAATAAAGTATAAAAAAAAACCAATAAATCCAAAGAATATCCAGCAGATTAGTACGCGCCATACCGAGGGAGAGTGGAGACGAACCATGTGACAATTGCTTTTTTATCCGCATAATAAATTTAAATTTATATTTAATAAATTATCAGTAAATTATATGATAATATTTTATTAATAAATAAATATAATATTTTAATTTTTTTAAATAAATACAAATAATTATAATTTTAACAAATAACATCGATTCACTATGAATGTCATTATTTATAAACTGATAATTTATCAAATATAAATCTATAAATTTGTATGCAGGTAAGGTAAATGGGCAGTGATATGCACTCTCCGACAGATTGATGCGGAATTACAATTTCCTAAATAAATCAGCAATGATAGCATTGGACGCTCCACATTTCATCAGGAATCCAGATGTAACCATGCAATTGGCTGGTGACGTTGCATTTTCCAGTGACGGGTGACGTTCGTTTTGTCTCATTTCCAAGTTCGTGAAATCATGCGTGTACCAAGATGTGGAAATCTCATTGGTGTTTTTGTTTTGTTTTCCTTATTAATAGTAAACAAGGGAGAGAAAGTGGTAGCGGGGGAGAGAGATGGACTTGCTGCAATGGAGGCTCTTACCTCTGTTAACGCTGCTTGCTTCTTTTATTTTTCTTTTCTACATTCAGGATTCTTCCAAGGTTTCTTTTCATCACAGTCTAATTATTAAATGTTAAATATAATCTTTATTTTCGCTTTTGTAGTTTTATTTGACTTTGATGAGAAAATGAACAGATGAAATGGAAAATTTCAGCTTTCTGACTTTCTTTAGATGTAGTATCTGGTTTTGCAAGGAGTCTACTTCTCGATTCTTGCTCCCAATTATCTTAGATTTTGGTTTGGATTTTGGATTTTCAGTTTTCTGTTTGTTTTTTTCCCCCTTTAAACCATTTATTAACTTTGCAAAAGTACTGTGGTTTAAGAATCTAAAAAACTAAAAGTACTTTGATGAATTTTCATTCTTAATAACTCTGAAACGATTCTGTGATTTTGCTTTGCTTTAAGGAATTACTTCAGTTGAATTTTTCTGGTTCTGTGTAAGCCAGTTTGTACTTGTAGATTATGATTTTTAATGTTGTCAATTGATCAATTGGATAAACCGAATTTATGATTTTACATTTGACAGCCATCTCAAAGCGATTGCAGTCTTCTTCCTCACAGTCACTATTGGATTGCAAGCAAGCGCATTGTGACACCACAAGGGATTATTTCTGGTGCAGGTATGTAAAATGACTGATTTCACATATGAAGATTTGCAAGAGGAAACATGGGAATCTAGTTCATTATGTTGATAATATTATCAATGTTACCACAAGACTTTTTGCTGTACTTAAAGTCATTTTGTTTATTTTCCGGATGCATAAATGGACAGTGGAGGTAAAGGGAGGGAATATCATATCAATAGTTAAGTATAAGGATTGGAATGGAAAATCTAAACAAGTAGTTGATTACGGCAATGCGGTTGTCATGCCTGGCTTGATCGATGTGTAAGATATCAAATCTTGTTTTCTTGCCATTCATGCTACTTAATAATGCACTCACAATTTGTTTATTTTTGCCATAAGTAAATATCTACCATAATACTATGTTTGGTAGAAATTAAAGATGAAGGAAAGAGAGTGGAAGTAAAAATTACTTTTTTTCCCCCCACCATTTCCTTGGTTTGGTAGGATAGAAATAAGAGGAGGGAAGAAAAATGGGTGGATTTGCACCTTTATTTACCTCCAATTTCATTCATTCCATGAGAGGAAAACATTTATTCAACTTAAATTAATAATTTCATTTACAACTTTACCCTCTAATCTCTTTCTTTCACTCTATTTTTCATTCTTCTTACTAAACACAATGAAGGAAAAATAACTTTCTTTCCTCTCTTTTTTTTTTTTCTTTCCTCACCTTTTCCGCTTCCCTCCATTTTCCTTTTTTTCTATCAAACATAGTGTAAATTCTAAGCAACGATTGAGATAGATAACTGCATGAGCATGAAAGTAGACGTGATCAGAAGGAAGACTTACAATGCTTTAAAAGGTGCTTACAATTTGTCCATGGATTGGTAGGCATGCACATCTAAATGATCCAGGAAGGGCTGAATGGGAGGGATTTCCTTCAGGGACTAAAGCAGCTGCTGCAGGTATCTTGCTTTACATGTATAAAGTATAATGAACTTGTGTTAACAGATGTTTCCTTCGATAATAAATACAAAGTATAATTTATTAATTCACCTTCTTCATGAGCAAACTTTAAAGTTTTCTGTAGTGGGTTTTTTTGCTACTTATTTACCTAGAGACTAAAATGTTTATGTTTGGTTTTGGTTGTTCCGATAAATCTGTTTTTCTTCCTTATTTTTCCTTCATGACCAACAGACATATTCATGTATAGTCCTTTTGAATTGTGTTAAATGGAATACTTCTTTCTTATTTTTTTGGTCTGCCACAATATGCAGACCTTAACTATTTCTATTACTGTATATTTATAGGTGGAATTACAACATTGATTGACATGCCTCTGAATAGCTTTCCTTCCACCGTTTCAACAGAAACCTTGAAACTCAAGGTATGCTTAGTAATCATACATATATAACAGCATAATAGATATGCTATATATCATCTATTTGAACATTTCATTTTTTTTTTGGACAGATTGAGGCTGCAGAGAAGAGTATTTATGTTGATGTTGGTATGTTCCATGAACTGTACCTTAAGAAATAACTATTTCAAAAACTTAAGTCTCAAAAATATACCATTACCAGGCTTTTGGGGAGGTCTAGTTCCTGAAAATGCATTCAATGCAACAGCTCTGGAAGCTCTCTTAGATGCTGGTGTCCTTGGTTTGAAGGTAAGCATCTAATGAGGGTAGTGATGATTCAGCTATACGTCATTTGCATAGAACATAGTATCTATTTCCCTTTAAAGGCTGGGTCTCGTATTTTCTGAGATAGTTATGTATGCCACCAATCATATTGTATGAATAATCTTGATGTCATCTATGAACTTGAGTAATTCCTAATCAGTGGATGCTACTCTGGATCCTAGACATAATGTGCATAATATGTTCTCAATATGTGAGTTGAGAACTCGTTGACACCATTAGAACTTAACTCCCTTCTTTTCACCACCTCTTTTTCCCCAAACAAAGATAGGGGTGATATTCTGTAATACGTGTTGTTCATCATCTTTGACATTGAAATTTTATCTTACAACTTTTATGTTCTTGCTTTGCAGTCTTTTATGTGCCCTTCAGGGATCAATGACTTTCCTATGACAGATGTCAGTCATATTAAGGTTTGTTTCTGATACCTGAATTTAACTCAATTGATAGTAAAGCTGGTCTTCCTTTTGAAACAGAGCACATTTGCATTTCTGTCCACTCTTTTTCAATGTTCGTTACTCTTGTAATAATGCATAAATAATGAAGTCTTTTGATGAAGTTATTTTGTCACTTGAATCAGTTTTTGAAACATTGATAATGTTTAGGCTATATCAGTGTTGTAAAGGGCGCAAGGCGCACCCTAGGTGTTAGAACCCTTATATTGCCTCAGACGCAAGGCGTAAAAAAAGCTCTCGCCTGAGTGAAATAAGATGCAATGTGTATATGTGTGTGTTTTTGTATGTGTCTGTGTATATATATATATATATATATATATATATATATATATATATATATATATATAAGCTTAAGATATATAATTATGATAATAAACTCTAAAGAGTGGTCTAGTTTATCTACAAAACATGCAAATCTTTTTGTTGGCCAATATGCATGATTTTTTTATGGTCCCATGTCTGTTGTTGAATACTCAATATTGAGAAGTAAAGTTTGATACTATTTCCATTCTTACTAGTAAAGGTATATCTAATGAAAAAAAGTTAAAATAAAAGAAATTATAGAGAACTTCAATTAGGCGAGCTTTTTTTATGCCCATCTCCTTAAAAAAAAAGCACGCCTAAGCGCACCACGCGTGCTCCTGATCAAATGCGTCTCGCCCGAAAAGGTCTGAAGCGCTTTTGTTATCCAGTGCTAAGGCGCATAGGTGCGCCTAGGCGCACGCCTTGACAACACTGGGCTATATGCTGAAAATCATATCAATTTGCTGCTTTAGGCAGGGCTATCTGTACTGGCCAAATACAGGAGACCTTTACTTGTACATTCTGAGATTCAAGAAGTTGTCGAAAGCGACGTACAAACTGAAGATGCTGGTGATGATCCTCGATCATATTCAACTTATCTTAAGACAAGGCCACCTTCTTGGTAAGTTGAATTTTCTTTTATTTTATTCTTTGGGAAGAGGGGCATGTTTATATAATTTTATTGAGGGCTCAATGGTTCTATTCATGTTTTGCACAATCTACAAATCGTTGAATTCTATTTCTTTACATAGTTTAGTTTAATTTTTATTTCCCACCCAGGGAGGAGGCAGCTATTAGAGAACTTTTGACTGTCACAAAGGACACAAGGATTGGAGGTCCGGCGGAAGGTGCTCATCTTCATATTGTTCATTTGTCTGATGCTAGTTCCTCCTTAGATCTTATAAAGGTATCTTATACGATACATTCCTTTGATAGAACTCCCTTGCTTGATCATAGCACAATTTTCTCATTCTGTTTTCTATTCTTCTAATTGCCAATAAATTACTGCTTGTGGACATTTCTGAAATTCAATTCCAATATGAATGGTAAACTTGATGGTTAATTTGCTTTAAACTTAATTATAATTCTGTGCTCAGTGGCCAGTGCTTTCCAGGTTCTTCCCAACCCCCCCCTATTTTTTTATTTCTCCAGGAAGAGCAAGGGAGTATCTTTTCATGAAACCATTTCTGTGTCGTTGGCAGGAAGCAAAAAGGAGAGGTGACAGCATAACTGTTGAGACTTGCCCTCATTATTTAGCCTTTTCAGCAGAAGAAATTCCAGATGGAGATACTCGTTTCAAGTGTGCTCCACCTATCCGTGATGCAGCCAATAAAGAAAAACTATGGAATGCTTTAATGGTATTACCAGTAATTTTTCAGGTGTTACTAATTGTCATAGATCTAGTTTCTTCAAACGTTTGCTTCTTCTCTATTTTCTATTCTGTTCCAGGAAGGACATATTGATATGCTGAGTTCTGATCATTCACCATCAGTCCCAGAACTTAAACTCCTGAATGATGGTAACTTTTTGAGGGCTTGGGGTGGCATATCATCTATACAGGTTGTTGATTTTCCATTTACAGAAAAATTATCTCAAGTAACTGTTTGCTTTCTTCTGTATATAAAATTCCACTACCATCTTACATTAACATTAATTTATGCATATTACACTCTATTTTTCAAACAAATTCGGCTTGCAAATTACCTTAACGCTTAAGAGTATCTCTCTGGCTTCAAGGTTGATTTCTGATGAAACCCACTTTGGTCTGCTTCATGTTGTTATGCAGTTTCATTAATTGGAAAAGCTATCACTTTTAGTTCAGTTACTATTCTTGCCCTATGTTTTGCTCCTACTCTTCATTTTTCTTAAAAGTATCCGTGTCCGACGCATTTTCGGACATGAGTATGGGGATCCTCCAACAACCCTTCAAATACATGAAAAAAGTTAGAAAAAATTGAACATACCTGTGTCAGATGCATACCCGTATTCGACACTCACATCCGAGTCCGAATAACATAGTTCTTGCCCACTAAAAAGATATGATTGATTAACAACAAACCATAACTACATACAGTAATAATTAAGCAGTTGACAGCATGATTAGACTTGCTTATATGGGCCCTTCTTACAATCTTTTAAATACCTATTTCATCATTTCCTCACGTTCTCCCTTTGATCATTATTTACTCTTACTGGGTGGTGGACACTGATTAAGTCCCTTCTATTGAGACATCTGCAGTTTGTTCTTCCTGTAACATGGTCATATGGACGAAAATTTGGAGTAACATTGGAACAGTTAGTTTCATGGTGGAGTGAAAGGCCCGCGAAGCTTGCCGGACAACATTCAAAGGTCAATTTTCTTGAATCATCTTTTCATTTGCACTTTTTTTTTTTTTTTGATGCATTATGAATGAATAATGTGGAGATGGTAACTACATTGTTTAGGGAGCCATTGCAATTGGAAACCATGCAGACATTGTTGTCTGGGAACCTGAAGTGGAGTTTGACCTCAATGCTGATCATCCTATGTTTGTTAAAAATCCAGTACGTATCCTCCGGTATTCTCTATTATCCCGTGCGTATATATGATTCTTGCTTGTTCTTGGTTCCATTTTTAAATTGGAATATATTTCTTCGCTTTCGTATGCAGAGTATCTCTGCCTACATAGGAAAAAGACTATCTGGAAAAGTGTTGGCGACTTTTGTAAGAGGGAACCTTGTCTACAAAGAAGGTAATCATGCTGTCGCTGCCTGTGGTTCTCAAATCCTAGCAACTTAGAGAAAAGGGAAAGATTACTTGATTCTCATAAACATCATAACAAGGAATTTGAATCAATGAAAAGTTTGTTGCTGTATTATACTACTTCACACCTTTCTTCTCACTATTCATGCCTTGTAGGAAAATCTTTGTTTTTGAGTAATTTTTACATTTCTTTTCAACTTCTCTTTTTCTTTTCTGAAAAATGAATATTATAATCCAAAAGTAAAGCCGAACTATAAGGGAGGTGTATAATTATGTTATCCCGACTCCTAAACGAGTATCGAATATGAATATAAAAATGTGTTCGATATAAATATATTTAATTTTTTTTTAAATTTTTTTCATATATTTGAAGATCATATTTTATTTTTGTATCCGAATATGTGATGCTTAAAAATAGAAAAAAAGAGTTCGGTAACATAGCATGTAAATGTTGTATTTAAAAAAAAAAAAACCAAGTTTAATTACTTATTAAACAAAATACATGAAATTTAACCCAAAAAAAAAATCATGAAATTATATAAAAGAAGAAATTGTAAATCATAATGTGATGGTGACGCTTATTCTGTAGTAGCTAAGATTTATTTATTTATTTTTTTAATAATTCGAGACATGAAAGATTTCACAAAACCTAAGAACAAATTAGGAGGGATTTAAAACCAAAAAAATAAAGTAGGAAAAGGAAAAGGAAAAAAGAACGTGGTAGAGACAAATGCCGATGCAGGGCGTCGCGGCGTACGTTTGGGTTGGGTTTAAAAAACAGAAATGGATAAGAAAAAACCCATCCAACTGAAATCTAATAATCTTCATGCAACTCTCCACTCGTTTCCTTTCCCTCCCAAACCCTCCATTTCTCTCATACCGCCACCGCCACTACTCTATCTCAACTAGACCCTTCAGACCCAAATTCATCAACTCGCTCGCCAACTCACCCGAGTTACGTTCATCCGAACTCGCTACCGCCCTCCAGAGCGAAACCCTAAAAACCTTAGAATGGCCTTCCCTATGCAGTTACCTCTCTCCCTTCACATCTACCTCCATGGCCCTCTCACTCATCAAAACCGCCGGAATTCCTGTCGGTCAAACCCAGGAAGAGTCCCAGAAGCTTCTCGACCAAACCACATCCGCTTTGCACGCCATGGAGGCCTTGAAGTCGGAGCCGTTGGATCTCTCTGCCATCGAAGACGTCTCAGGAATCCTTCACTCTGCGGCTTCAGGACAGCTGCTAACAGTAAGGGAGCTTTGCAGAGTTCGAAGGATGCTTGGCGCCGCAAGAGCCGTCTCGGAGAAGTTGGCAGCTGTCGCCGAAGGAGGTTCTTTGGAGAGGTATAATAAATTTCTTTTCATTCTTTTTTCAATCTCGGCATTCTTGGCGTGAGTTTAATGTCCATTAAAAAAAAAAAAACAGTTATAGTTTGTTATGATTATATTTTAGAAATGGTTGGAGTTATGAGTTTTCGACTTGGTCTTATTATCTTAATGTAATGTATGTGATTCCCTTATATTGGATTAGTGTAAACTTTACATATATAAAACTGAGGAACAACACGTCTAAAAGTTTTATAGTTGTTTTCAAGGCGTGTCTTATGAGTGCTCAAGCTTCAAGTCGAATGAAATGATCTTTATACCTGATGCTTATCACTCGTAGCTAGAAAAGTTCAGTGTAAGTGTGTAACAATGATGAATGCTTTGATTCTCTGAATAGGTCAAGAGCTTGATTTTTTATTCCTATAAGAATTCAACCTTTTGATCTTAACAGTGTTCGATTTATGTATTTTGTTTTTTCTAGTATAGGCACTTCAGACTTATAAGATCTTACTTCAAAATGATTTTGGTGTAATTAATTTTATCTGAAGCGTCTCTTAAAGGTCTTTATTTTTGCTTTGATACAATTTGGAGAGAGCAGTATGTCATATGATAATATGGATTATCTTGTCTTAGTTTCTGAAAAGAATATCATATTCAAGGCACTATAGACCCAAGAGTGCACTGCTTGTTTCCTGTTTACTTTTATGACATTAAATATATAACCTGCCTGCCTGTATAAAAATTAAATTTAGTTTTATAGAATCTCATTCATGTTATTATTTTTTGCCAGGTACACTCCATTACTTGAAATACTTCAGAGTTGCAATTTCCAGATAGAGTTGGAGAAAAAGATAGGATTTTGCATAGACTGCAATCTTTCAACTATTCTTAGTAGAGCTAGTGAAGAATTGGAGCTTATTAGGGCAGAAAGGAAGAGTAACATGGAAAATCTGGATTCTTTGTTGAAAGAAGTATCAGTTAGTGTATTTCAGGCTGGAGGCATTGACAGACCTTTAATAACCAAACGGCGGTCAAGGATGTGTGTGGGTGTCAGGGCTTCCCACAAATATCTGCTTCCGGATGGTGTGGTTCTAAATGTTAGTAGTTCTGGTGCAACATACTTTATGGAGCCCAAAGAAGCAGTTGAGTTGAACAACATGGAAGTAAAGCTTTCAAATTTTGAAAAAGCTGAGGAAATGGCTATCCTGAGCCTGCTTACATCTGAAATAGCAGAATCAGAAGCTGAGATAAAGTATTTGTTGCATAGACTTCTAGAAGTTGATCTTGCTTTTGCTAGAGCTGCATATGCTCAGTGGGTGAATGGTGTCTGTCCAATTTTAAGTTCAAAGGAATCTGAAGTGTTAGTTTCCAACGGAGCAAATAATGCTTTGTCAATAGATATTAAAGAAATACAGCATCCACTTCTCCTTGGGTCTTTTCTAAGAAATTTCACAGATTTCATCGCATCCAACTCTGCGGATCCATCTGTATTGGGCAAGAAAAGTGGTGGAATGGCTGCTGTAAAGTCTTCAAAAGGTGTATCCAGCTTTCCTGTTCCTATAGATATCAAAGTTCAATGTGGAACAAGGGTGGTCGTTATCTCAGGACCCAATACAGGAGGTAAAACTGCTTCCATGAAAACTTTGGGACTGGCATCTATTATGTCAAAGGCTGGCATGTATTTGCCTGCTAAGAAGCAGCCAAGACTTCCATGGTTTGATCTTGTTCTTGCAGATATTGGGGACAGCCAGGTAGTGGTTTACCTTTTCTATGAGTGATAATTTCTCATTTCTTTATCCGCTTTTGTTCTGACTCTTCTTTTATGACTGAAGTCTTTGGAACAAAGTCTTTCAACATTTAGTGGGCATATATCACGAATTTGTGAGATCTTGGAAGTAGCCTCAAAAGAATCACTTGTCCTCGTTGATGAAATTGGTAGTGGAACTGATCCTTCAGAAGGTGTGGCTCTATCTACCAGTATCTTGCAGTATCTAAAAAATCGTGTTAACTTGGCTTTTGTAACAACTCATTATGTGGATTTAAGTCGCCTTAAAGAAAATGACTCTCAGTATGAGAATGCGGCCATGGATTTTTCGCTGGAGACCTTACAACCTACATACCAGATACTCTGGGGTAGAACCGGTGACTCAAATGCATTGACTATTGCTAAATCAATTGGTTTTGATACAAGTATAATTGAACGTGCAAAGATGTGGGTGGAGAGTCTAAAGCCAGAGAAGCAGCAGGAGCGCAAAGGTGTGCTGTATCAATCACTAATGGAGGAAAGGAACAGATTGGAAGCTCAGTTCAAGAGGGCTGAATCTCTTCATGCAGAAATTATGGAACTTTATCATGAGGTATGATTTTAGAAATTCCAACTTGTTGCAACATGATTCTATTTTTTTGTTGCCACTTGCTCTTTATTATAAATAAGCACGGGAAAAGAAGTGATGGTAGGGTGTTAGTTAATTAATAGAAGTCAAGCTGTGTCCTATGGCCCGTTATTAGCACATTGGAGAGCTTAACTTCTTTTTTCTTTTTGAGACTAGAATATGTTTTGTTTTACTTATTGAAGCATTTTGATTGTTTGTTTCTTTCTCCTGATAATGAAGGTTAGGGGTGAGGCAGACAATCTCGAAGAGCGTGAGATAGCTCTCAGGGCGAAGGAAACCCAAAAGGTTCAACAAGAATTAAATGCTGCAAAATCTCAAATTGAAACTGTGGTGCAGGAATTTGAGAATCAGCTCAGAACTGCTGATTCTGATGAGTTTAATTCGTTGATTAGGAAATCCGAATCTGCAATTAACTCCATTGTAAAAGCTCATCGTCCTGGTGACAGTTTCTCTTTTACTGAAACAGATACAAGTTCATATCAACCTCAGTCTGGTGAGCAAGTCCATGTGAAGGGACTAGGAAAAAAGTTAGCTACTGTTGTTGCAGCATCTGAGGATGACAACACTGTACTAGTCCAATATGGTAAAATTAAGGTCCGTGTTGAGAAGAGAAATGTTAAACCTATTTCAATTAGCAAAAGAAATGATGCAATCAGCTCCGGGCGGAGTTTGAAGAGACAGGTGTGCAATAAAGATTGCTTTCTTAGACATTTTGCTTTTGTTGTATGTTTGTGTTACATTTTAGTCCTCTTATCTGGATGGGAACCATGCTGAATATTTGGTGGAGGACAATAATAGCTAGAATTGAGTTGAGTAATGGTGAGCTTTGACCAAAGGTTCTCCCAGTTTTATGTTCCCTGCAGTTCGATTAATTACTGGGGCTGACTTTGTCGGAATGCAGCTCCCCTCCCCCTCCCTGCCCCCTTATGTATATTTGTTAAGCTTGTTGTTTTGCTCTCCCAATGTCCTTTTTGTTGCTTCTGGGAAAAGCCTATCCACGTCTATTTCTGCTCTTTATCCTGATGAAAAAGGTTTTTCATCAGTCTAATTTCCCTTGTGTAGTCTGTGGTCCTACTGGATATCATACTTGCATGAAACTAGAAATATAGGTTTTCACCCATCTTTTTCTGGTGAAATTTCTTATTTAAGTTGCATTCAAATACATATTTGACCATGTTTTTTGTATCCTTTTGTTGAATGCCTTTTGAAACTTTTACAGACAAATAGCCCATAGCTTGTGTCATACTTGTGCACGTTGTTTCACAAAAAGATTCACCTAGATCAAGTAGATGCAATGAAGTTGGCCAGTCCTCAGCTGACATATTGAATCATACTGTTAAAAGTAGCATTGTTGGGTTTGTTTCATGTATGGCTTAAGCTTATTATCTTCTGCTTGTCATAGAGTTGAATTTTAATAGCTCTGATTCTGATCATCTTTGCTACAGGGAGAGCAGACCAGAGAGTTCCCCAGTAATTCAGATGCTACAAAAAGTGATGCAATTTCTTACGGCCCATTAATTCAGACATCGAAGAACACTGTAGATCTCCGCGGTATGCGAGTGGAAGAGGCTGCACACCACCTAGACATGGCCATCTCTGCAAGAGGATCAAATTCACTTCTCTTTGTTGTGCATGGCATGGGCACTGGTGTCATTAAGGAGCGAGCTCTGGAAATACTAAGAAATCATCCACGTGTGATGAAGTATGAACAGGAAAACCCAATGAATTATGGTTGTACAGTTGCTTACATAAAGTGAAGGACAATCGTTTTCCTTTTACTTGATTGAATTCACTTTCAGTATAGATTTGTATACACACATTGCATTTAATTTAGGTGATTCTTTTTAATTGCCAATTTTGATTCAATTGTTTCCCTCTGTTTCCCACCCTTGGCTTACAACGATTTTACCATCTGCGTCATGGTGTGGAATTAGCATGGATGATTAATCCATGAATGTAAGCTAATAGCCTTGACTAGGTAGCAAGTTGTAACGATAACAATGCTATCTCGCTTTCATCATCCATTGATCTAGCTGTTAGGGGTGTGCAGGATATCGGTATACCGAACTTACCGACCGAAACCGATGCTATTCGGTTAATTTGGTTGCGGTAGTGATCAGTAAATACGTTCGGTTTATACGTGTATATTTGGTGGCTTTTTTGACCGAATCAATCGAAAAAATAATATTTAATTAAAAAAATTTATTTAAATCCAAACAATACCCATAATTAGAAGTGGCAAAATGAACCTGCACTCGAAAATTCGCTCAGAAAAATCCGAATTTGAAAAATCCGAACCCGAATTTAATACTAAAAATAAAAATTATCAATTTGTAATTAAATAATTTTTTTATAAAGCAAGAACTTTATTTATCAATTTTATTTTAATATCTTTTTTAATAATTTAATTAAAATTTAATTTAATTTAATTTAATTTATATATATGATAAAATAATAATTTTATCAAAAATACAATTATATTTTGTGCTTATAACTTTAATGTTCTATATCTTGATGAATCCACTATCTAAAAATTCTAAACTCATGAAAATTTTAGAAATGTAAATTTTTTTGACATAAAATATTACTTATACTTTATTTATGTTATTTTAAGAGCACCCTTATAATAGTATAATAGTATTTTATATATATTAAAATTAATTAATAACAATTCATTCATTTTAACTTATCTCTAGTATAATAGTATTTATTATATTAAAAAATAGATAAAAACAACTTTTTTAAAATATGTGTTGCTCTTTGCAACATATATATAGTTTTCTGATGCATATTATTAAATTAAGTCATCAACACCATATTAACTTGCCCAAGTCCGGATCGATCCGAAATATAGGCCTCAAATTCTGCCAAAACCTGCCCATATTTGTAAATGGATAGTCCAAGCCCGTTTAGACCTCAAAGTTAAATGCCAGGGTTCGTCCCTAAAAATTTCTTATTTTGTAGTGAATATAAATTATAATATATTTACATGTTGAAATTCAAGTTCATCAAATCAATTATTTTAATATTAATATGATTAATTTATAATATATAATATTTTTTATAATAAATTATTTTAAAATTTAATTTTATATAAAAAATTAATTTTATATTCTTTTGGTTCTAACAAATATTGATTTTAATAAATAAATATAATTAAAAATATCATATTATAATAAAAGATTATTTTTAAAAATAATTATAAAATTATTTTTAAAAATAAATATTTAAATTATGTAAAAATAATTACATCTAACATAAAATAAATATGATGTAAAAAAACTCGAACCCGAACCTGACTGAGCCCGAACCCGAACCCAGACGGACCCAAACCCGAACGGACCCGAACCCGATGGAACCCGAACCCGAATGAGTTCGACCCGAACCCGTCCGATTGCCACCTCTATAAAAAAACTCGTGCACATAACCCATAGGTCAAACTCATAACTGATAACTCCATAAGAGTACACATAACCCATAGGTCAAACTCATAACTGATACTCCATAAAACTAATAGGTCATAACACCATTCAGCCAACCCATCGAATTCGAAAACTGAATTAATCGACTGAACCGATTAAATTCGATTCAGTTGGGAGCTTCTTTGTTGGTCAATTCGGTCGGTTGTATGGATTTAGTAGATTTAATAGGTTATCTCGGTCGGTTGTATGGATTTAGTCGATTTAATAGGTTATCGATATTTTGAAATCGAATCGATCGAATGCTCATCTTTACTAGCTGTCCAGTTCGAATTTTTTTTCTGAATAACCCATCATTATTTCTGTTTTTCTTGGAATGCTCAATCTGACATGTCAGCCCACCAGAAGAAGAAACCAAAATTTTTGGCACCATAACTGCATGCAAGGCATACCTTAGCTTCAAAGTCCAGATTACACGTTAGACCCAACCAAAGCCTTTGAGCTGCCACATGCATAAACCCAACGTAATCCTTTTTTTGTAAGCTAGCGAAGCGAACCTTCAGTATTGTTTCAGTTACAAAAGCTACAAGAATTAGAGATAAGCATGAACTAAGCCTCGGCTCCATGTAGGGTGCCAAGGATATATGCATCAGCTTCAGCATTAGTGTATGCAGTAAGCATTGGCCTTTAAGAACTCTTGGGATTTTGCTGCAAACATGTTGGCTGTTTTCGAGAAAGCAATAGGAAATCCACCAGAGGAGCTTGGGCTTCCTTCAGTTGGCTTAGATTTAGAGGGTAAGAGAACTCGGGAAGAAATCTTGGAGACTTTCAGGTTATTGCGGCCAGAGTCAACCTTGACACACCTTTCAAATGGGAATTTCATGACACTGTCACATGAAGAAACTGAGAGTCCTTTGCATCCAAGGTATTCAAATCTCGGCCTACTTCTTGTTTGTTTGTTTGGTTATGAGCTGAATTATGATCTTGTTTTCTTTCCTTAAAATAATTTTGGCTGGGAATAAAGATCATGCATTGAATGTTTCATGTTTATACTCTGAAATCCTTTTGTATCAGATAAAATTCATAAATTTTGTAATCAAGCACTTATAATGCACCTAAATGTAGATTTCAGGCTGGCGATTAAGGTAATAAAAAAGGCTTTTAAATCAAATTATTAATTAGTATATTTATTTTGTTAATAATGAACTAACAAGGTAACTTAGAAATAGAAACTAGAATTGTAATATGGTTCAGACTTCAGACCTCAGAGCTTTCATAAGTCATTTGATGTTGGGTGGATATCCATGACTAATTATTGCTATTGGTTAAATATCTCTGGTCTTGTTCCAAGCTAATAACATTTTCAGAATTATGGCTTTCTCCGAGTATCCGATTTCCAACATAACAAATTAATGTTGGGTTTTCATTGTTTGATGATCTTGGAATGTACCAGCAGGTCCATGGTTGTCATGGATGACATTTTCTGCATCTTTATTGGGAGTCTTGGGAACATTTGCGAACTCAGGCGACATTATGGCTTGTCCAGACGAGAAACAGAAGCCATGGTCGTGGTTGAAGTTTACAAGGTCCTGCGAGACCGAGCTCCATATCCACCTGATCAAGTTATTAAAGATCTTGAAGGAAAATTTGCTTTCACTCTTTTTGATGCTAAATATAGTACCCTTTTCGTAGCCAGAGTAAGCTAGAAATTTAATCAAATGCGTTGTTTTTCTTATATATATAGTTTTCCTAAACTTTTTATCTTGTATCTCAGAAAATGTTGTTGGCTTAACATAATATTTAATAATGTTAATTAGGACCGCGAAGGAAGCGTTGAACTTAAATGGGGAATGGCTGGAGATGGCTCCCTGGTCTTGTCAGATGATCCAAACACCATACAAGAGGCTTGTGGAAAATCTTGTGCACCTTTTCCTCCAGGTAAGTAAGTAAATAAGTATAGCTTACCTTTCAAGTTCATTATTAATGCTAAAAGTTGGGTTTTTTATTTTTTACATGGTTGATTTTACAGGCTGCATTTTTATAAATGGCAACGGCCTTATAAGCATTGATCACCCACTTCACAAGGTAAAAGCAATTGCTCGTGAAGATGAAGATGGAAAAATCTGTGGAGTAATTTTTCAGGTGGACTTGTTCACACGACTCCCAAGCATTCCTCGTACTGGTAGCGCTGCAAATTGGGCAGATATTATCGTCGTCGAGGGAGACTGAAAAAGGGAGAAAGTTTTATCAGAATTAATGGTCAGAACAAACAAGGAAAAAATCATCTGGCAAATGTGTCGTTTTCTTTTCAATGTAATGAAATGG
Organism: Fremontodendron californicum; assembly: GCA_030761205.1. Lineage (NCBI taxonomy): Eukaryota > Viridiplantae > Streptophyta > Magnoliopsida > Malvales > Malvaceae > Fremontodendron > Fremontodendron californicum. The sequence continues at coordinate 1,821,355 of JAULJL010000027.1, forward strand.
AGAAGCCCAGTAATTAAACATAATCTGGATTCTGGGTCAATGTTATTTGTTCTTATGGTCAATGTTGTTGAGCTTTGCATGTTTCATATCGGCCTCTGTTTTAACTTTTTAAGCACCTTGTTAACTGCCCCAATAATTCAGGAAATAAAACAATAACAAAGTTAACTGCCCCAATATATATCTTTGGCATCAGCAGAGCCAGAGGAAGAAGAATTACCAACTTCATGCATGGAGTCGCTGATATCATTGCAAACTCTTTTGCATCCTTGTCCATTGTGGAGAAACCGACCCTGTTACCAGATCAAATCCCCAAGCATAGTGAAAGTAATAAAGTTATGCAAACCATAATAGCGGGTACCGTATCGATATCAATCGTATACGTATCGGTTTTGAAGAAAAACGAAATAATATTAATATCGTACCGTTTCGATTTTTGTACTGATCTGTATCGATTGATACTAACTTGTATTGATCTGTACCGGCCTATACTGGTACGTATCGATCTGTACCGATTGTTACAAGATTTTGATTTTTAAATATTTTTTTTCACTTGATTTTTTAATCAATTCTTAATATTTTTTAATCATAATAATTTTTATTTTTTATAATTTCATTAAAAATATATATTTATAAAATTAAGTTATTGAATCTAATTAATAATAATTTATTATATATTTTTTAATATTTATTTTATTTATTTATGATTAAAAATTTTAGATATTAAATATTTAAAATTATATATATTGTATGTAATTGAGATATATTTGTGCATGTATATAATATATAATTTTTTTTTAAATTAATTATTTTTAATAAATATCATGTTACACTTCTAACGTTTCTTAATTTGGAAACTTAAAAGAAAAATATGGACATTTAAAGCATATATCATAATATTTGCTTTTCAATTTTTGATTTGGTTTTGACAAAAGAAACAAAAATTAAAAGAAAATTCAAAACAATATGACCATCTAAATGGAAAACTTGTTTGAGAATCTATTTCAATTTTAGTAGTGAATTAGAAAAGGAAAATTTCTTAGCATTTTTAAGGACTTACCAAAGAAAGGAAGGAAAACAAAACCTTTTTTCGAAATTGCTTAAAGTAGCCTTTAAGAGTTGAGACCCACACGGTAAAAAGCAGAAAGAGAACAGTTTCTAAGCAATTTCAACAACGTGCAAAAGCAGGATTTGGGTTATAAATATACTCACACACTCTCAGAGTTAGAAGAATCAAATCTGATTAACTGTGCATCCAAGCTATTGAGCGCCAAAATCCTTTTCTTTTCTTATCTTTGCCTTTGCCTTTGGTGTTTTTTTTTTTTTTTTTTTAATATTTAATATTTCTGTATAAATACTTCACCTAACTTCACAAGAATTTCAACGTCGCTTCCTCCAAACCCCTCACTGAAAACCCTCTGGTAAGTTCTTTAGAACTCTCTCTCTCTTTTGCTTCCTCTTCTTTTCTTTTCTTTGAATTTAAAATATTTTCTTTTTCTGAAATCGCTTCTTTGCAGCCAAACTCGGTATTATTTGAAATCTTTATTAGTTCATTTTCGATTATAGTTATGGTTATTTAGATTTGGTGGCTTAATTCTTAATCATGAATATTTTGATTTCACGTTTGTTGTTTTTGGAAGTTTATTCATTGAAATGTTACTTATAAAAAATAAAGATCTCTTCTTTATATTCCAAAGGTGGACTCTTTCTTGCATGCATTTTTTGTGATTGTACTATAAAAAAAAAGTACAGTGGCAGAATCAAGAGTTGTGATGGCTGATAAGCTAAATCTTGGCATTATATGGCTAATTAATGCAATTAACTTGGCTTTTTTTCCCTATTTAAATGGGTACTTTTTTTTTTTGGGGCTCTATTCTCTCTTCTTTTCTATGTTTTGATTTTCCTTTTCTGATGATTCTTCTTTGATCAAATTGATTTTTTTGCTGATGACTAGATTTAGTTAATGCTGTGCTTTTAAAAGTCTGATAACTGTTAATTTATGTTTGTTGCAATAATTTTTCTTGGCTTTGCATTTGCCAAATGATGTGAGACATGCGATTCGTCCTCTGAAAAATGTTTTAATGTTGGTCATGGATATATCATTATCTTTTCAATAACAATTTTTGTTTACTTGTTTAAATCGTCTGTCGTCCAGCTTTGTAGCCTAAATTTACATTGAATTATTTCTTATTTTTCCCCTCTTGTTTTTTTGAAGTGGTATTTGAAATGGAGGTGTCTGGTATAAATGGATTGCAATGTGATGAGGAGAAGGCATTGAACAGTTTGCTTGATGCATTCGGTTCTGTATTTTCTCTTAAAGATATTGCTTCTGCTTACTGTGAGGCGGGCCGTAATGCGGATTTGGCTGGTGAAATTCTGTTTAAAATGCAGGGGAACACCTCTACGGTTGCTACTGATGCATCTAGTGGTGAGGTGAAAAATGATGAAACTTTGGAATCATCCTGTGATAATAATTCCCTGAATTATTATAGAGCAAATGGGGGTTTTGCAGCCCCTAAGCAAAAATGGCGACCAGTTTTAGCTTCTAGTAATGCATCTAATGGCGAGCTGAAAAAGGATGAACCTTTGGAATCATCCTGTAGTAATAGTTTGCAGAATTCTTTTCAAGCAAATGGGGATTTAAGAGCTCTAAAGCAAAAATGGAGACCGGTTTCAGGAGGCACTGTTTCAAGCATGCTAGGAAAGGGGTATATGAAGTCTGTCCCTTTGGCTAATGGTTCCTATCCAGGAACCAAACCTTTGAAGGTGGACTCAAAGGAGTTGCCAATGTCTGAACTTTGGGGGGAAGGACTCAAACCCAGTTTTCTAAAGGAGGACCATTTGCACAAGGATATGGAAGATTTTCTTTTCAAAATGCTTGGAGAGGGATTTCGACTGGACAAGGATGTGATTAGAGAAGTTCTTGGTAATCCAACTGTTAATCATTGCCATCTTAATTGATTTGCTAATGTGGTCCTTTTAAGTTAATTTCTTTGTTTTATCTGAAGTTAGTTATTACAGCTTCACCAGGCTACCCTTTAGCATTTTCAGTATATTATTTACCAAAAGGAAGTTCTTTCAATTTCATATAAATCTTATTTTGTACTTAAAGTGAGGTCATTTGATGTCTATATCATTGTTAATTGAGTTTGAGTCAATATACATGTGCACATCTGCAGACATACATGATCATGTGTGACAACTAATCAGGTTTTATTATTATTTTTTTATGTGCAGATAGCTGTGGATATGACATGCAAAAGGTATGGATACTATCCTCATTTTAGAGGATCTACCATTCTTATTCAACAAATGTGCACTTCCTAAGCTTTGTTAGTGCAAAGTATCATGTATTATTAGGGAAATGAAGTTTCTATAGGCTTTGTTTACTGTTCATTGGCCTTTTAATTGCTTTCCTACTTCGAGGAATAAGATACTTTTGAAGGTTTTCTAATGGTTGTGATTTCTCTATCTAGTATGTATGTATAAACTTGTTATAACTGATGACTATTCCTTTCCCTCTCTCCTGACTTATAAGAGCATGGAGAAGCTCCTTGACCGGTCATCTGTGAGTTTGGACGAAGGAAACAAACTTCTTGGTGAGTCCAGTAAAAAGGTTAGTCTAATAATCAAGTGTGTAAACCCAGTGGCTACTTGGCAGTATAATTGTCCATGTTATACTTTGTTAGATTAAAATAAAAGTGATGATGCATTTTCTTGCTTTTCTCTCTGCTATGAAATGCATATCATATTAATTATAAGTATCTGTCCACTTTTCTGCATTAATGAATGAAATTTATTCATCATTCAAACTATGAAATGCATATCATGTTAGTTTTCTGCATTAAAGAATGAAATTTATTCATCATTCAAACTATGAATTATGATAGGTTGTGAAGTTGATGGTTAACGGTCTCATTTAAAAGAAAAATTAAAAATCTAAGCACAGTTTTCATGAATGAAATTTTAAGTGCTTTATGTGGACAAAGTTTTACCAGCTTTATCTTCATGACTTTTTCATTGAAAACATATGTCCAAAGACTACAACTGCGTCATCTTTTTTTTTTTAAAGGGAAAAGCATTTGTAATGAACTCATGGCAACATTGTTTCTTAATCATTCAACTTTTGTTGTCAGGTATCATGCAATGTATGTTATTGAAGTTGTATGTATTAAGCTTGCCATGTATGGAGATGTTTTTATATTTTCCATTTGTATTAAACTCGGGTGTTTATAATCTTGAGGATTGATTATCTTTTTCTATTACTCTGTTCATTTTTACAGACTAATGATATGCATCCAAGGGCAGAGGGACCTTCACAAGAAAAGTAAGTTTTATGAATTTTTGTTGAGTTTATATTATTATTATTTTTTTTGCTAGGTTCAATAGTGTACTTTTATCAACAGAGAGAATTAGGGAGAGAAGTTTTTCATGAATAATTTCTTCAATTAATTACTAATTAGGCTTTCTTTTGAAAGGGGAAATTCCGCATTTTACAATTCCTGATGAACTATCCCTGAACTTTACTCACTAGCAGGAACAGAGTTTTGAATGCCAATGGTGGAGCAAGACAACAGAAGGACAGAAATGATCTCCAAAAGGAAGTCTTGGCTGCTTTGTTTAATGGTCCTGAGAGATTTGATGTATTGCCTAGGAGAAGAATGAGATCAGCAAAAAGGCCTATTGCATTAGGAGAACTTGTGGAAGGACCTCTAATTGATTTCACTGCTGAGCAGAAGGTTGATAAAGTTCGCTCACAAGAAGATGAAAAAGATGGTATGTGCTCTTGTCCATTTCACTTGGAAGTTTATGTAACTAAGTATCGTGTAATATGCTTGTAGGTGGCCAATAAGCTTTAGCAGTAGCTTTGGGATCTTAAGTAAATCCTAGATATTTAATTATGAATTATCTGGTGCAAATGTTTGCAGAAGAAAGATCAAAGGCGTTTATAATTCATCTCTAATAATAATTCATGAGCTAAATGGTTTGCTCCACAAAAATCCCTACCAATGGGAAACAGTTGTGGCTGGCTGCAAATTTGCTGCTACTGTTTGCACATTTATGTTCGCAATGTCTCGGGTTCCTTTGTTTATATGTAAATTTTAATTCATCTTGATTCTATGATAACTCGCAGGTGAAGATAAAGATGAAGAAGAAGAAGATAGTTTCCAGGCTCTTCGAAGAGCTGTGAAGGAATATAGGGGCACGATGAAGGAATATTATAAAGCTGTAAGTCTTGTGGTTTTAAAATTGCAGTCCATTTTTTGCATGTTGACTCTATTCTCAAATGTCTGATGCAATTTAATATTATATCGATCCCCTTTGTATTCTAAGTAACTGCTATGCGTTCCTTGTCAGGCTATTGATTCTTTCGCTAAGGGGGATCAAGATCAAGCAAACAGACTTCTAGAAAAGGTAAAATATTCAGCTAGAAAATAAAGTAAAATATATGCATGTTCTGTAGATACAAGTAAAATTAACCTATTCTTCCTGGTTGCTTATGGATAAAGTGGATGGATAGTTGTAAACCAACTAGATAAAAGGAAGTAATCCTAATGCTAATCTCTGCTGTCAAGTGTCAACTACTTCAATTATGAATGTATTTGGTGTGGCAGGGACAATTTTTTCGTGAAAAGGCTCGCCAAGCTGATGAAGAATCCAATCAAAAGATTTTTGAAACTAGGTTTAGCTTCTTGTTCCTTAACATGTTTGTGGAAGAACCCTTTTTTTTTTCTTTTCATTCTCTCTCTTATCCTTTTCCCGACTGCATTTGTCAGGAATATGGATACAGAAGATGAAATGTTGCTTGACTTGCATGATCATGGCGCTAAGGAGGCAATACGTCTTTTGAAGTGTCATTTATCTTCACTAGCAGGCATCCCATGTAAGTCACCATTCTCCCAAATTTGATTTTACTCTTGAACCCTGCTGTTTTACTCATGGTTTTGTTTTCAATCAGCATTCAAGTACCTAAAGGTCATTGTAGAAACAAATGAAGAAGATTCCTCTAAAGGCAGTCGTAGACGATTGGTAAGACTTTCTACTTACGTTTACCTTGGCTGTACGCTCTTTGATTTTAATCTCATAGTTACAGTAATTAATCTCTCTGTCACGTTGTTTTCAATCTCATTGGAGTCAATTTTGTCGTCCATCCAAATGAACCCTTAAATCCTTTGCGTAAATTGGAAAAAAAGAAGATTTTTTAGATATTGATTTAATTGTGTTATATGTTGCAGGTTATGAAGCTATTGGAGAAGGAATCAATAAGTTGGAGTGAAGGAGAAACTTGTGGAGTAGTATTGATTCGATTGGATAATATCAACCCCAAAAGTTTGAGTTTTGCCAAAAAAATACCTTCTCTTTGAACTTAAAAGGCTAATAGCCATTGTTTGAAAAACTCAGCTTAAAGACTGAAAGTTGCTGGCTGTCTGAGTGATTCTTTTTGGATTGAACTTTAAAGGCTAATAGCCATTGTTTGAAAAACTCAGCTTAAAGACTGAAAGTTGCTGGCTGTCTGAGTGATTCTTTTTGGAAATTGTATTCCTAATTTGTAATTGCAACATTCTTATATATAATATAAGCAAGCAACTGTAATGAAAATTGAAAATAATTAAAAACTTTTTGTGGTACAATGGGTTTATTTTTATTTTATTTTAGGATTTTATTATTGAGTGTTTTAGGTGCACTTTTAAGGTTATTATATATGATATTATTTTCATCAAATGCATTAAAAATAACAAAAGAATTATCAATTATTATATTTAATATAAATATTATTATTATAAATAATATATGAGTTTATATTTAATGCATTATATAAATTTATATTTATGTTGCTTCGATTTTTTTTTTTTTTTGAAATATCCGTATCCGACACATATCTGAACATTGATATGGAGATATGATCCTTTAAGAATCCTCTAAATACATGAATTTTTTTTTTTTAAAAATTGAACATACTCGTGTTGGACATATACCTGTGTCCGACACTCACATTCGAGTCCGAGTAACATGGCTTTATACACTATTAATGAATCACGTGATTTCATTTCATAAAATAATATCTTTCAATTTATTGATCATGTATAAATTTATACACTATCAATACATTAAATATAAATCCAAAAAGAACCACATGACGATAAATCCCAGCCCCAAAGATAATGATTTATTTTTCACTTTAGTTTAACACAACAATTAGGGCGTTTGGTATGATGAAAAGTGATCACTTTCTATGAAAAATAATTAGTGGGAATGTGATTCTCATGTTTGGTATGCTAAAAACGGCTTACTTTCTTGAGAATGTAACTTTCCTTGGAGAGTTACTTTCCCACAAGCATTGGAATGTGATTCCTATGAGAAATTGTGAGAAAGTAACTTTTCCATGTAGTTTGAAAGTAAAAATAAATGTTAATACAAGATTATCCTCTTTCAATTTTAAAATTATCAATTGAAATATTATTTTAAAATATTTCATACAAATATTTATTAATAATAAATATTATTATAATATTTAAATAATATTTAATTTGCATCTACCCTTAATTGTTCAATTACTTGAGAGTAACTTTGAAAATTTATTATTAATAAATATTTTTTATTATAAAAGTAACTCAAATTATCAATTGAAATATTATTTTTAAATATTTAGTACAAATATTTAAATAATATTTAATTTTCATACAGCCTTTTAACTTTTCAATTGCATTAAAGTAATTTCAAAAAATTATTTTTAACAAATATTTTTTATCATAAAAATAACTCAAATTACCAATTAAAATATATTTTTTAAATATTTAGTACAAATGTTTGTTATTAATAAATATCATTAAAATATTTAAATAATATTTAATTTGCATATAGTCTTTTAATTTTTCAACTACATGAGAGTAATTTCGAAATTTTATTATTAATAAATATTTTTTATCCTAAAAGTAACTTAAATTATCAATTAAAATATTATTTTTAAATATTTAGTACAAATATTTGTTACTAAAAAATATCATTGAAAAATTTTAAAATTAATAAAAGTTACATTTTTTTTATAAGGGTAATTTCGAAAATTATTATCACATTCTCAGGATTTAAATCAGCACTTTCCAATGCATACCAAACGTTGTAAAGTTACATTCTCATGAATCACATTCCCAAGAATCACATTCTCAAAAATCAAATTCCATAAAATGTGATTGCTTGGAAAGAGACGAAATGTTCTCATACTACTTGAAAAGGTTTTTTTTTTTTTTTTTTTTTTTTCTTTTCATACTATTACTACTAAGATAAAATATTTTGTTAACAATTGACTTACACTATTTTTTAATTTTAAATTTTTTTAATGAAATGATATGATTGACGATATATAAATTTAATGTGAAGGCATAAGATATAAATATATATTTTTTTTGGATAATTAAGATGTAAATCATTTTGCTTAAGCTCAAAAAAACCAAAATTTTAGTGCTGACGTGTCATGGTGACAGTGCACGTGGGACCCTGAAGAACAGAGTTAATCAAAATGGCGTTAAAACAAAGCCAGAATAGTCTACGATCTCAAAATACCAAGAAAAAGAAGAACTGAAGGAGAGTTCGAGGTTTGGAACTGTTTCGAGTGGTGTGAGATAAAAGCAAAAAAAAAAAAAACTAAAAAAAGTGGAATATTATTAATCTTTAGGCTTCTAGCTATCTCTTCTCTATTTTGCTTTGAAGCAGAGAAGAAGAACTCAATATCGAAATCATTAACATAATAATGGCAGGAGGTGGTGGTGGTTCAGTAAAAGATGTGAAGTCGAAGGGTGAGCTCGATGGCCTGCGGCAGAGTGGCGCACCGGTTATCCTTCACTTCTGGGCTTCTTGGTGTGAGGCTTCCAAGCACATGGACCAAGTCTTTTCCCATCTTTCCACCGATTTCCCTAACTCCCACTTCCTTAGGGTTCTTCTTCTCTTCCCCTTCAAACATTGAAATTTCCTTCTTAGAGATAAAAATTTTAAAATTTTTCGGTTTTTTTTTTTCTTTTTGTAATAAAAATTTATTATTTGATTGTTAGGTAACGAATATTTTGCAGGTCGAAGCAGAAGAACAACCTGAGATATCTGAGGAATACTCAGTTTCTGCTGTGCCTTACTTTGTCTTCTTTAAGGTAAATCTTTTGATGGGTATCTTTGTTTTTTTTTTTTTTTTCTTTTCGCTGTCCCTAAATGGTAGGATTAAAAATATTCCATCCTCACCATTTTCTATCCTTCCTACCAAGCAAAACCTTAAAGAGTTTTTCCTGTGGTGTGGATTTGTAATTATTGAATATTGTTGCTCTCTTTTATGGCTGTTCCAAATGTAGGTAATAGGGGGTAAAAGTGGTTTTTTAAGGCTGCCCATCTATAATGGTGTGATCCCTGACTTGCTAGCTAGCTGCGTGTTTCTGTATGTGCACATGCTAGCCCTGAAGTAAATTTAATTCATGAATGTACCCTGAATCAGTATGTGGAAAAAAGATGGAAATTTTTTGTGAAATATTGATTTGATATTTATTTTCTCAATAAATAGGGTGGGCAATTATCATTAGCTATTTGTTCTTACACTGGATATTTCTAGTCTTCCATTTGGTACAGAGGAAGACTTTCTATAGGTAGATAGATCATTCGTGCTAGGGACCATGGAAAGAAAATTTATGATCATATATGCACTGTAGTTTGTCATAAATGGAAACATGGAAGATAGGAAGGTCAAATTGTGAAGGGAATGACTGAATGGTAGAGAAGGCCTTCAAGGGATGTTGCATCATGCATGCACTCTAAGCTCGTCTTGCCAGTACTAGAAGGGTGAGGCTAATTGGCTTGTCAGGCATTTAACTAAGTTTGCCTGTGACCTCTTTTTTCCACCTTGAATAAAAGCAATAGTTTTTCCAGTTACCACTGTTTGAGGCTGGCCTATCCAACGTGCCCCTTCTTTCTTCTCTTAATATTGTCCTTTGATAATTTGCTGTAAGTTTTATTTCATGGTGCTAGGTTCATACTGGTTAGTATTCCATTTTGCTATTTAAACATTCTCAGAAGTATGAGCTTATGATCTTTTTATCTGGTGTTTTAACTGTTTGTTACCATGTTTAGTATCTTTTCCTGAAATGATTGGCTCTGAGATTTTCTCAAACTGCCCATAAACTAGTTGTTATGCTATTCTTTCTTGTACTTTTCATGTTATTTCTGAAGTTAAAAAAGAATTCCTTTCTTTCTGTCTAAAGTTGTTACAATACTTAATCCATATGTATTTCCTTGTTTCCGTCAGGAGGGTAAGGTTGTTGATAAATTGGAGGGTGCCGATCCTTCCAGTCTGGCCAACAAAGTTGCCAAGGTTGCTGGGTCAATTAACCCTGGAGAAGCTGCAGCTCCTGCTAGTCTTGGGATGGCTGCTGGACCCACCGTCCTTGAGACAGTCCAAGATTTGGCAAAGGTAAATGGTTCATCCCAGATGGGAAATCAAGTGCAACCTGGCCTCAATGACGACCTTAAAAAGCGACTGCAGCAGCTGATTGAATCTCATCCAGTATTGCTATTCATGAAAGGAAGCCCTGAGGAACCCAAGTGTGGTTTCAGCAGAAAAGTTGTTGATATTTTGAAGGATGAAAGGGTCAAATTTGGAACATTTGATATTCTATCAGACAATGAAATTCGTGAAGGTTTAAAGAAGTTCTCTAACTGGCCGACATTTCCTCAACTCTTTTGCAAAGGAGAACTTCTTGGTGGGTGTGACATAGCAATTGCCATGCATGAAAGTGGTGAACTGAAAGAAGTTTTCAGAGATCATGGAATTGATATTATTGAGACTGAAGAGGGAGTTGGTGGCATCTCAGAACCCACTGGGTTGAGTACAAACCTAGATTCTCGGCTGGAAAGCTTGATTAATTCAAGCCCGGTTATGCTGTTTATGAAAGGAAAGCCTGATGAGCCCAAGTGTGGCTTCAGCCACAAGGTAGTTGAAATCCTTAAACAAGAGAAGGTTGATTTTGAGAGTTTTGACATACTCTCAGATGATGAAGTTCGTCAAGGTCTGAAAGTTTTTTCAAATTGGTCTAGTTACCCCCAATTGTATATTAAAGGTGAACTTATTGGTGGATCAGACATTGTGTTAGAGATGCAGAAAAGTGGTGAACTTCAAAGGATTTTAACTGAGAAAGGCATCATTAAGAAAGAGACATTAGAGGACCGTCTGAGAAGTTTGATTTCATCTTCACTAGTGATGCTCTTCATGAAGGGTACCCCCGATGCTCCGAGATGTGGTTTCAGCTCTAAAGTTGTCAATGCCCTAAGGGAGGAAGGTGTGAGTTTTGGGTCGTTTGATATTTTAACTGATGATGAAGTGAGACAAGGATTGAAAGTCTTCTCAAACTGGCCGACTTTTCCTCAACTTTATTACAAAGGTGAGCTTATTGGAGGTTGTGATATTATACTGGAGCTGCGAAACAATGGTGAGCTCAAAGCCACACTGTCTGAGTAGGGTGGGTTCAATTTGTTTAAAATAAAGACTTTGGGACAAACCTTGGCTTTAATTTCAGACTTTTCAGTCATCCAAGTTGAATTTGTCAATTGACAGTGCTTCAAAACGTTTTTTTTCTGGTTTTAATTTATCTTCAAACTCTCTCTACTTGTGTTTTCGAGTTATGATTAAGTAGTACTTCCTGTATCTAGCACAATTTGCATCTTTGAGCCTATGAAACTCATACTTGTTAATAATGGATTTTTACATATATTTTTTGTTATGATTTAAATAATTTACAAGAAAATAGTAAAAAAAAATTGTAAATGAAATGCTCCTCAAAAGCAGTATTAATTAAACAAGACTACAATACATAGGTATTTATTCGAATTTAGATGTGATGCTTTACGTTGATAACGATTGACAAGTTCACTACTCTTGCAAAAAGAAAATTCACATCAGTCATTAAGGCAAATGAAATAACAAAAGAGAGTAAATTCTTAGTCTGAACTACAACTATGGCCAGCAACCAAGCCATTGAATTTAGTTGGACTTCATGGCCAATATCGTTTTTGTTTCTTCATCTTCATCTATTTTATCAGCTTTCATGAGGTCCAGAAATTTATCCACTCTTTTACCATCTCTTATATTTGCCTTTAACAAAGCATGATACATTTTTCTGTCAACTGGAATGGTTCTCCTCAATAACGCCACGAATTCTTCCACATCTTGAATACTGCCTTCATCACCTAGCCAATCCAAGATGCTTGTAATCACCCTAATGTTGGGTTTCCACCCCTTATTCTCCACAAATAAAGATAGGGCAGCTTTCATGCACCCCAAAGCTTTTTTCACCTGACCTCCATCTAGGTAACCTGTTGCAACAATGCCCCAACTGTTAGGTGTGGTGGCCTTGCCTTTTTTCATCAGGTTTTCAAGCATGGTTTCTGCCTTTTCATGTAGACCCTTTTTAGCATACCCAATAATGACAATATTTGGTATCCGAAAATCGTAACAGTTGCCAGATGATTCCCACTCCTTGACTACTTTCTCAGCTTCTTCAAACTCTTCAAGCTTCACAAGAGATTGCAGCATAGTACTAAAGTCCTTGTTTATATGCCTTTTACAAGCATCTTTCTCTAGACCCCATAATCTGACGACCTCAGCTTTATTTCCCAAGCTTGCATATAGTGATATTAGATGATTGTAGCCAGTTCCATCTTTATTATCTAACTTCTGTTCCGATTTTTTTAGCGCATCAATTGCCTTTTCAGTAAGACCTGCTTTTATGTAAAAATTGGCAACAACAGAATAAGTGGTCCAATCCATCTTAATGTGAGGTTGACTCTCCATCTCTGTTAAAATTCCTTCCATTCCCTCAAGATTAGACCTTACACCAAAAGCATTGATGCAGATTCTGTAACTGAAGTTGTCGGGGGAGATGTTGTTCTCTTTCATCTCCCTCATTACATCAGGTACCTTCTCATGCTGTCCTATATTTGTGTAGAGGCACATGATATCATTGTAAGTAAGAGCTGTTGAGGCCAAATTCAACTCCTTCATTTTCTGCAAATGAGAGAGGGATTTGTCTGTCTGTCGCTGCCGCACATAACAGTTCAGAAGAGCACCATATGTTTTACCAGTTTTATCTTGGTCCTTCAATTTATCAAAATAGCTTTCTGCATCAAGAAATCCACGAACTTTACCAATGAGATCCAACTGCACGGCATGTTCAGCAGGTGAAAAGGCACAAAGACCTTTTTTATTCATCCATTCAGAAACCTGGACCCGTTAGACATCAGAAAGTAACAGAAAAGAAACAAAGTTAGCTAATGGTTTGAAGTTTGAACATTCAATTACCAACTAGAATCGCAATTCCTTACTGAAAATTTTCATGCCAATACGTATTTGACCACTACAAACTAAAAAATCTGATATCAAACAATTTAAACATCAAGCGACTTGCCACAATCAGCCTTATAGTAACAAGTTTATATTTGTAGGTCTAAGTACAGTTCACATCAGTCCATCTCCACTTTAGGCATCGATGTAGAGCATCCAGCAACAATTGAAACAGTGCTCGAGTTCCATTTTTTTTAAAATTGAAACCTTTTACTCTCCTATTTGCTATGTTCATAATTCCAGTCAAACACAGACTCTCTCTTGCAGGTCAAAAGTTGACTCCATGAAAACAAAAACCCACATTTTGCTCAATCATCTCCATTACTTCAGCTTACAGATTTCGACATTATTTCAAGCCAACAATTTCCATATTATTCAAATAATCAAATTCAACAGCATGCCCTGATAAAATTCAAGTCAAATTATGAAAAGAACTCTAACAAATTAATTGGCAGTGTCGAGGTTTAAAATTAAAAATTCAAGTCTTTCTCATTCAGTTCTCACAAATGCTCTACTACTTAAAATGATAATTACATGAAAAACCAACATAAATCATCACCTAAGAAAACCAAAAGAAAGGGTATATCAAATACAAAATTTCAACAAATTAGAGTGAAATATATAACAAAAATAAAGGGAAAAAATGACACTAAACGAAACTAGAATAAATAAAAAAGACCCAAACCTCAAGAGCCTGAGTGAAGCGCCTTCGTTTGCGAAGATCGTGAATGATGCGTTGAAGCTCAGCGACTCGAATGTTGCTCCCATTTTTGAGCCAGCCTTCAAGCTCAGCTTCAACGCTTTTGTCAGGGCTTCCCAAAGGACTGATTCTGGAATATAAAGTGGCTTTGTTGACTCTATTCGTATAATAAAATCTGCTAAATAACCCATTTTGGGCTAGGGATTTTGAGATTGACAACAGCTTTGTGGAGTTCATGGTTTAAGATTGTTCAAGGTTCTCCTGCCTGCTGGGGGTTTCGGGAGAGAAATGAAATGAAATTAAACCGGGAGTGGCTTTGGCAGAATCTTCGAGTAGGGTTTAGGAGAAATTGGGTAATAAAGATGGGGTCGTTGGGCCTTGTCTGAATAATGGGTTTAGATAAGATGTTGGATTTTTACGCAAAATGGGCTTTACAAGTTAGGCCGATTATGGGTGATAACTGATAATAATCTTTCTTTATTAATTTGATCATAGTTTTTATTTGAAATTTTGACCGCCACAACTTGATTTGTATTTTTGAGAAATTATCCGATTCATCGTTAATAAATTAGTAAGATAATGCATACCTCTTAAAGCATGTCAAAAAAGTAAAATATATGATAAATTTTTAATTTTATTTGTAGAGTTAAAAACACTGTCACTATATCAAATACGAACTCTTGTATATTTTGATACATTGTTACTGAATTGTATACAGCTTAGTTAGCATATTTATATGTTCATTTTTTTTTTTCCATTAGTTTGAGAGATTCTTTTATTTTATTTTACTATTTATAGGAAATTTATATATATGCCTTTGTATCAAGCACTTGCCATTTTGGCAATTGGCATGTGTTAATCTTAAAATGCAGTGAGGAAAGCAAAGGGTATTCCATAAGTTCCATGACCATGACCATAGGCTACAATGAAACCCCCCTTTTTTTTTTTTTTTTCATTTTTGTTAATTTTCTCAAGCACCCATTTGGCTACAAGGGAAAAGAGGAAATATTACAGAGGAAGAGAAACCAAATCCACCTAGCTAGCTAGCACAATCTCCTTTCTTTGTGATTAGTAGTTCCCATGTGTTGAGCAACGCAATCCAACAACTTAATTTCTAGAGCTTTGAATTGGGCAATTTGGGTCTGCAATTCCACCTTCTCTCTCCTTAGATTCTGGTTCTCCTCCATCAGTGTTTGACGATGAATATTTTCCTCATCAATATTGGCATTAATCTGATCTTCATCAGAAGCCTTCAAGAAAGCAGGAAACACACTTGGCTCCGTTTTCTTTCGTGTTATCTCCACTAGCATTTGCTTATAACCTCTCTGAAACTTCTCATGTTTGAATTCCCATCTTTTTGATGATGTTTTCTTAAACCCCTGCTTTAAACATTATAGTCTTATTATAAACATGAAACATCCAAATAGTTTCCTTAGGATTATTTTCATTGACTTCACTATCAAAGAATAGATTTTGGGCTTAAGCCTCAAGCTGAGCTGACCTAATACTGAGTATTTTCCTTTCCTTTCAGCTGAGAAATTTTTCTCAACAATCCGTTGTAGTCTAGTTGGTTAGGATACTCGGCTCTCACCCGAGAGACCCGGGTTCAAGTCCCGGCAACGGAATTTATTTTTTATTTCCATGAAAATGCTTTTCTCAATATTCTTGAAAGATCAATCAAAACTTTTGCTTTGCTTCATCAGATAAATGCATGTATAAAGGTTAATTTTCAACGAAAACAGTTAAAAACATTCAAAATATTGTAGAGCAAACAAAAAAAATGTTGTAGAGCAAACAGCAAGCTAGCTAGCAACTCACATATGTATTAAGTTGGCGAATGAAGCTAGAAAAATTATTGTGCTTGAAATATCTAGGCAAGGTTAGCTCTGAAAACTCGGCAGGCGACCACACCACGAAACCTGTTCCTTCAGCATTCCATGAAACGATTTTCTTGCTATCTTCTTCTTCTTCACCTTCCTCTAACAAAGCATAAGTCTTCGACAAGAATGGAGCAGGCCCTTTTGTCCTCGGAGACGAGCTTGAATTATTACTCATCAGCTTGCTGCTCATGCCTTGATTAGGATCTCCCAAAGAAAATTTTCTTTTCTTTTCTTTTTTGTCTTTTAATCAGGGTATTACCCTAAAAAATGCTTTCTTGTATATTTAAGCCACCCTCTTGGAAACTACTAGTGCCGTGGAAGGTGGTCTGTTTCTTTCTCTTTCTTGTACTTTCTTTAGTGATCTTTTTTAGATTTTTTTTTTTTTTTTTCATTCTTTTTTGGGTTTAGAATTAGATAGTGCAACTTTCTCCATGGATCATGGTTTTAAGAAACAATTTTTTTTCTATAACAAACTGTTTATTTTAACTTATTAGGCAAAAGTGAAAGGGAAATGCAATTTTGAGCCAGACAGAAGATAGAAATTTCATGCATTTGGTATTGGGAAGTTAACACTTAACACATGGCACTTCTGTTAGTTTCCTTGTGAATGAATCTAAGCAAAGTTATGGAGATAAAAAAAAAGAAAAGAATTAGTCAAAACTTGACTATTGATTGTTTGATTTTTGTGAAATTTCAAGAAAAGTGCAAACCTTTTTCATTGCATT
This sequence comes from Fremontodendron californicum, assembly GCA_030761205.1. Classification (NCBI taxonomy): domain Eukaryota; kingdom Viridiplantae; phylum Streptophyta; class Magnoliopsida; order Malvales; family Malvaceae; genus Fremontodendron; species Fremontodendron californicum. The sequence continues at coordinate 1,838,023 of JAULJL010000027.1, forward strand.
GAAATTTGAATATTTATATATATATATATGACAAATTATGTTGAAAATTATTGATTTTTTTTGGGAACAAATTATGGATGTTATTGATCATTTGTAATCAATTTATATTTGCTCAAAAATCGGGTTATTCAATTGATAGATTTGATCTTAATAGAGTCGGATTTAGATAATATATTTTAAATCTGAATCAGATTGATCAAATCTGAATTATTATTCAGTAAAAAAAAATATTTTTATTTAAATTTAATTATAAAATATAAAAATATTTTTTTAATATTTTTTGAATAATAATTCGAGTTTTTTGGATTGAGTCGAATCTTGAACAAGTAAAATTTTTTATCATCCTAATATGACCCGGCCCAAACGATCCATAAACAAATCTAAGTCAGCTTTGAGATCTATTTTAGGACTATAATTAAGTTTTCTTTTTTCCTTTTATTTTCTCTCGTTGCTCATCTTCATTGTCCCAAAAAACTAATGAAGGTAAAAACTTAAGCATATGATAAGTTCTAGTAATATTTTAATTTTGGTGAGGATTAAACACAAACCAGAAGTATTTTATTGCATTAATTAAGGGTTTAAATTTACTGACAATTATTGCTGACAGTAGTTGTAACTTAATTAGACTACAATATATATATATATATATATTGAATATTCACTTAAATATGTACCATGCAGAATTAGGGTTTGGGTGCATAGAATACAGATGCACTGCAAATGCAGCTTTCACATCAGCCTCCCCGACAAGTTGAAAAAATGAAAATTAAAAGAATGGCCGCGAAGTCTGACTATTTCTGGAAGGGTCTGCCAAAACTTTCTTTTCCTGCTGTATTATGAAGAAAATGTAATTGTCTAGACGGGTCGAATCGGTTAGGTTTAATTGATATTTGAATTTTTTTATGTAAGGTTCATTTGATTTTTTTTTATTTAAAGTTTAATAGGTTTTTTAAAACATATATTAAAATAATTAAAATATTTTTAAATTAAAACTAAATAATAAATATTTTTATTTATTAAATGATCTAAACCCGAATTTTAAAATTTTTATTTAAAATTTAATCTAAATTGAATCGGATTTATCGAAAATCAAACGAACAATTTAACTCATGAACAGATCTATTAACACCATCCATTTTTTTTTTAATGTAGACTTCAAATTAATTAGATAAAATGTTTAACTCCTTGAAAATTAACATCAAAATAGTATTCAAAGATTTGATTCAATAATAAATACATATATTTTTCGAATTTGAAATTTTTCTTAGGTTCTGACTTCTAATGAAAAAGAAAAAGATTGATATGGATTATTATATTGAGGATTAGGGAAGTGACATGTGATTAAAGGTCATCATAAATTAATTGGTTATGGAAATCACAATTGTTAAAGAGCACTGTGAAGTGAGAGTGATAAATGATTAGTGCCATTTTTGGGTTAGGGGAGGGGAAGATAAAGAAATGATAATAGAATGTAGCAGAGTTGGTGGCACACTTGAATTGACTGTTAAATACAGGTTAGGTGTTTACGTATAGCATTCATCAGACAATATGCCCGTGATCAACAAACACACACACACACAAACTTCTTCTTCTTCTTTGTCCAATTTGCTTTTCCCCTTTTTACACTTTTTTTTTTTTTAATTTTATTTTATGTTTCCTTTTTTTCTTCTAATTATAGATTAGACTTTATACTTTAGAGCCATAGAGGTTTTTCCTCTTTTCAAGACTTTCTAACTCTATTGCTCCCTCAATGGCTAGGATACCGACGCCCGAGAATTGAATTTACTACTATGAAATAATAATTAAATATGGTATTTGTCGAGATAGAAAATAATTTCACATCGATTAGTCAAATATTGGATTATGATTTTATAAAGTAAGGATAATCCTTCTCCAATGAGATGTCATTTTTAAAGCGAGCAAAATCGTGAGAACAATTTTCACTTTTAAAGCGACAATACCTCATAGTGGATACGTCTTGAATTAAGACGACCACCTCTCAATTATCGAGATGTCTTTTTTTTAAAAGACAAAATCATGAGGACGATTATTAGTCCTCCAAAACGGACAATACCTCATAACGAGCGTAGTCCAGCAATCCTTACATCAATAATATTTTAAAACAATATGATTTTCCATTTAAATACTATAATATTTGGATCTTAAAACAGTTGGTTTTATGTGATATTAGTTTCAAATTTTGGTAGTTATTTGGAAAATAAATTATATAAATTGTATTTCCAAATTGTGCAGATATATATAGTATTTAATAATTTGGATTAGTTACAAGAAAAAGAAAGATTGTCTCATAATCATTCACTAAAATCATGCTTTACTTGCTGCTTAATCAATAATCATTGTTTAATTTGTTGGTTAAGTGGGTGTCCAAGTGAAGTGCATCTCGTGCAGATTTGAGTATGGAATTCCATTCTCCTGAAATTAAATATTATTATTATGTTTGGGTACATATCTTGAGTTAAGTTATTTGGATTTTTTATTTTTTTAAAGTATGTGTATTTAATATTTGTATCCAATACATATTGGGATATGGGTACGGAGTATGATCTTTCAAATATATGAAAAAACGTAAAAAAATTAAATATATTTGTATCGGATACATATTAGTATCCGACACTCACTTGAATGCGAATAACATAGATCTTGAGGTCTCTATATGTTATCTTAATGATTTTGTCTAATTTGGGTTGTAGCAATTTTGACATGGAATGTATTTAGTTGCATGAAAATTTTGCATTCTTAGTGTTTTTTTGGTAATCGAAGCAAAAGGGTCAGTGGATTTATTTTTTTTAAAGAAATGATTGAATCTGTTTGTACAAGGAGTGTTTATATTGGCCGTAAGCACTAGTTTTAAATTGATAAGTAGTTAAATACCCTTTGTTTTTTTTCTAAAAGAATGTTGCTGTTTCAAGTAATTGATTTTGCAACAGGGACGAGATTGGATTGATTTTACTTTAGTAACATGGCTGTGGTAATCCCAATGGAAATATATTGATAAAAGCCAAATTTTTGGCCAAAGTATTCTCGTTCCTTGTTTAACTATTGATATAGGCTTGAACATGATGCAAAAAAAAAAAAATTATGTTTTTGAATGGTAAATTGAGTAGAATTTGCAGAAAACCAATTCATACAGCAGCTATATGATACATTGTCACCCTGGAAGCCTCAACCACCTCATTCCTACGTGTGATATTCTCAGGTTTTCCCAATTCTTTCCATTTAAAATCATTTATCAGGTATTTCACTGGATGACTGACAGAACGTATGTTCCTCTTTCTGCTGGTTCTGTTGTTGCACGACTGAACCTGATCTTGAGCAGGCGGAGAATTATTTTATTAACATTCCAAAACAACTGAAAGCTTTTAAGGTTCATGTTGCTCAGCTCTCAACTGCTATGGCCGTGAAAAATGCTGTGGAGAAAGCAGAGAGGTTCTTATGCAGAAGATGAGAGATATGGGTTTTGCCGATGCACCAGTATGTTACAATATTTTGTCAGGTCTCTAGTACCGTACTGAAAATTATTCGAAATTAGCATCCACCTCTCTGCATATATATGCAGCTGCTTACGATGTTTAAGGGAATATATAAGAATAAGATCGTCGACAAGATGGAAACCAGTCTCCAAACAGCTCTGGACTGGCAGAATCATGCTGCTGCAGCACAAGGCAGATTGATGCTTTTAATATGCTCCTCATCAAATTATATGCAAAATTTGGTGAAAAAGATGAGATCTAAGGGGTATATATAACTATGATAAGTGCACTTTTGAAGCTTGATCAAGTTTTTGAGGAGCGGGAATCCAGAAAGCTGTGCTATGATTTCCATAATCCTAAATTACTTACTAATCGAGGTATATTGCAAAAAATGGTCTTCTAACAAAGGCTGAATCACTCATGGATGGTGCTCTTTGGCAAATGGATTTCTTGAAGATAACCAAATTCATATGGCAATGGAAGCAATGAAGAAAGCCAAGCCTAGTAAGGAAACTTTGGCCAAAGCTGATGGGTTCATAAATCAACTCAAGGTTGAAGGTGACAGTCCATCGTGTAACAGCTAGAGACCCTTTGTCGAAAAACGAAAAGAAGCATAAACCAAATGCAAAATTTTAACTAATTTTCCAATGATTGCCTTTGTAAGTTTAAGTAACCTTAAGCTAATTGGTTTTTTTTTTTCCCTAACTCCCTTAAGATAAAGCCACACAAATCAACAATGGACGTTTGTCCCTTTATTTTTTTATCCCCATTAAAAAAAGGGTTAAACTTGGGCTATGCTCATGACAATTGGGCTTTGTTCATGCTAAACTTAGCTAAGATCAATCCAGTCTCTACGATTCTGTTGCTCGGCTCAAGCCCATATATTTCTCTTCTTTCCATCAATATCAAGGAAAATAAAATGAGAGGAAAGGAAAGGAAATATCAAAGAAAATGAAACCATTTTTTTAATTTTTTTTATGCAAGTGTAAAAATGTAAAAAAATCTACCCATTTTCCTTTTCCTCCTTAATTGATTGATGCAACCATTATTAAGATGTGACATTTAACAAATTTAATTCAAATTTTAACATTTGACATTCTTTTATCTTTGTACTTTTTATATACAAAAAATCAATGTTCTTTTCTGTATCAATTATCCATGCATGATTTTTTTTCTGTTGGAGCCTGAAAAGTGAAAGTTATGAATGAATCAGCATATAAAAAAAAGAAAAAAAAAAGATGGGAATGTGGGATAGAAATCATACTTCAGCAAGCACTTAATAAGAAGCTTCTTTTTGGTACTTTCTAACTTTCCTATTGTGGAACTAACATTTTTTCTATTTGCAAGTCACTTTAATTAAGAAAATTCACCACTTTGTTGTATGTCAAACAATTATACAGTATCCTATCTTTAAGCATGTTTAAGAATCACTTAACCAAAGTTTTTTTTTCCCCCAATTGATAACAGCAATTTCAATTAAAGTTGATTTAAAAGTACTAATTAATCTTGTAGCACCCAATATGCTTTTTCAAAAGCTAAACTTTGTTTGAAGAACAAGCAAAATCACAAATGTGTTAAAAATTAAAATATAATGTATTAGATGGTGACTTATTTTTATTTATTATTATTTGCCCTTTATTGCAACCAAATAAATATTAAATGATGACTAGAAAGAAAGAGTAGTTAAGAGACCAAATTGTTAATTAATGGACAAAATTCTCAGTTATGGTTGAACAACAATAGGGACTAATTAACACCTTTAAAAACAAAAAGATTAAAGATATGAACATTGTCCACATTTGAGAGAAGAAGAAGAAGCCCGCAGGGGAGGGAGAGGGATTTGGCTGCACTTTTGGGATATGTGAACCAATATTTAAGACTTACTTACATATGGGCTGTGTGAGCTGTGTCCCTTAACCAATGGTCCATATATTGAGAGCTAGTTTAGCATTGTTGTTGAAAAAAATTTGGATTAAAAAAAGCTTGTGTTGAAAATTTTGTATTTAAAAAATGTGGTTTAAAATTTTTTAAGTGTTTAGCTGTGAAAAAGTATTGTAGAAAATAAAAATGTAAAAAAATATATATATATGTTTAAAATAATAAAAGTGTAGAGATATGAGGATAATAAAGTCATTTTATCCAAAAGCCAGTTTTTAAAGCCCAAAAGCTATATTTTTTGGCTTTTTGGTTTGACTTTTCAAACCATGGTTTCAACAACAGAAGCCAAATTTTTTTATTGTTTAACATTGCGTTTGAGGTAAAAAGTAACTTTTGATCTCAAAAATTGTGCCAGAAACAATGCTAAACAAAGTCTGAGCCTTTTTCTATTGTTTAAGCCAGCAAATGATGTGGTTAGTGAAGTTGATGGGAAGTAGATCTCGCAATTCAAGTATTTATGTTGTATTCCTATATTTTATTTTATTTTAATTGTGTTTAAAATATTTTATATTTATATAAATTTTAATATATTAATAATTCGTATTATATAAATTTTAAGATATTCATATCGTGTTCATATCATTTTTTATGTCATATTTTATTTTTTTATATATTTTAATTTTTTTTTTATATTTTATAATTATATCATATCTAATATTATCATGTCTAAATAGAAAGAAAAAGGAGAGGAGCTTTTGGGTCTCTTTCAATCTTTTTCCACTGCTCCATTACCAGCCCCATCCGCCCATCCCCTCCCATCCCATTCCTCACCAATCCTTCTCGAGAAAACTTGTGACCACCCTTTTTTAGGGTTAGTTGAAGCTGTGACTGTGCACCTCATATTCCCCAAGAGTTTTAGGGTATTTTTTTAAGTGAGTTTAAAATAAATTTTATTATATATAAATATGATAAAATTATATATAAATATGATAAATTATATAAAGTTATCATGTTTATATGTAATTTTTTTTATATATAAACATGACAAATATGTCATATATTTATGTAATTTTTTACATATATACTTTTTTTTACATGTAATTTTTTTTACATATAAATATGACACAAATTATATATATAATATATATATAATGAAACTTAAAAAAAAACTCATTTTAAAGAGTTTTCCTTATAATTTTCCCATATTCCCAAAGTACTATAATTTGTCAAAAAGAAATATCCACTTTTGATGAAATATCACAAAACTTTCTTGTTAACATAAAATATGTATGATTCCCCTGGAATTGTTGTATTTATTAGAAGTTCTTATTAACGAGTGTTCGGACTTTTTAAAGATATTATATATAATAATATTGTTATTTAATATAATAAAAATGATTTATAACAGTATTAATTATTATATTTAATATAATGTTACTATTATAAATAGGATTTTGCTAACAGATGTTCTAAATATATTTTTTAAAATTATTATATATAATAATATCTTCATTTAATACATTAAAATTTGAAAATAACAAATAAAATTATCAATTATTATATTTAATACAATATTATTACTATAAATAATATATTAACTAACCTTAAAAATATCTTAAAAACATTCGTTAACAAAACTCTTATAATAATATATTAACTAATTAAAAAAAACTCTACGGACACTCGTTAATAAATATTCTTTTTTAAATAACGTTTTTCCCTTTTTTTTTTTTAGGCTTAAATAGGTAATAAATAATTTAATGGACCGGTTATTAATATTTATCATAATTTAAATCGTTTTACTTAACCGATTAATTGCTGACTTTTCATATTTTGATTTTTCATAAATGCCAAAAGGCCTAAAACTAAAGGTGTAATATATAAGAATAAAAAAAAATTAAACAGAGCATTAATTTACTAACAAAAGAAGAGCATTAATTTTGTTTAATTTTGAGAAAGTTGATAGACAAACTTGACACTTGACAGTGACTCAAAATTAGGGGGTCCATGGGCTTAACGTGTCTAATGCCAATGCCAATGCCAAACTGCTATATAATATATATATATATATATATATATCATTAATAAAAATTTAATGCAAAAGTAGAGGAAATAAAAGTCAAAAGAAAATTAAAGTAAAAGTGATGTTCACCGCCGATTAAAAGAACGGGGTGGTGGGGGATTTAATTTAATTTAAATATTTTTATATAAAAAAATCACAATTAAAAAAAAAATTATAAATATTAAAATTTGAATTTTAAATTTATTAAATATCATTTTTTATAAATAATTGAATTAATTAAATTAAACTACAAATTCAATCTTAATTAAATCTTAGATTAAAAAGAAAAATTCTTCGTAATGGTAAATAAATGAGAAGCAAGGAAACAAATGAAAGGGGTATGCTAATCAAGATAGAGGATAACTTAAAAAAAAATCAGAAATATTCCTGACTGTATTATTAAAAGAAAAGAAAAACAGATGCAGCATTGCAGCTTGTTCAAAAGTTGAAAAGGTGCCTTTTTTTAAAATAAAAATAATAATTTCTTGAGTGAGACAAATACCTTAACCCTACATACAAGTTGCAAATTACAGCCAGTTTCCAGTACATATTGGAAGAAAATGACATAAATTTCAGAGAAAATCTAAATATTGTATATCATATAGTATGATCTATCTACCTATGCGGCTATACCATAAGTTTACATCCTGATTCTTTACAAAGTATACAAAAAGGTAAATAAGAAGAAACTCAAAATACGACAAGACACAAAAGGAAACAACAAAAGAGAAAAATTGAAATTCTATTCAGTGACCTGTCAGCCTGAATCTCATGCCTTCTCAACCTGGGGCTACCACTTCCCGCTAGGTGATATGAGTTTGGATAAGTGTATGAGCTTTCTGAATTTCCAAACACCCTTGCATATACCATCTCTCCAAACATCCCGACTACCGGATGATGAAATCCGGTCACTGTGGTGGTACCTCCGAGGTTAAGCAACGGTGAGGATGAATCATCTTCATAGTAAGCATTGGGGTTGTAATTTTGATTTTGATAAGGATTCCGATAAGGAAGCTGCTGACCATTAGGGGATATAGGTGATAAAAGAACTTGGTTACCACAAGCCGGTGGTCTAGGGGGTATCACCATACCTCTATAAAGGGCCTTGCCTCGAAGCTCGGGTTCCGATTGGCCCCGACCATAAAGGGGAACCATGGTGGTGTGGGATATATCAGCTTTGCAAACTGGGCACTGTGGATGCTCGTCTGAAGCAAGGGAGGCACTCTGGACATGAAGCCACTTATAGATGCAAGGCCAGCAGTAAAGGTGGCCGCAGAGTGTGACAATCGGCTCATGTGCAAAGTCTAAGCAGATATTGCAGTCAAAGTTACCATTCAAATTCTCAGATGTTGAAGCATTGGATTTGGGGATGGTCTTCCATTCCTGAGCATAATATTGCCCAAAAGCCATGGATCTGTTCTAAAAACTCAAATTTAAAGTCCACTAGGACAGTCTTGACCTCTGAGACAAGAAAAATGAAACAGGATCAGCACACAGAAATGCCAGATATCTAATAAATGAGCAACTAGACGCTGAGAAAGAAGAAGGCAAGAAGTCTAAAAACAGAAAAATTACTATGAAGTCTATAATTATGGTGCAATAGTATAAAAGACTTGCAATCAAGTAGCAACTATATATGCAGAAGACATGTGAAGGCCCCAACGCATAGCTTGATTCACATTTTCTCATCAAAAGGGCCAAAAGTTTTAGTAACCCTCTACCAAATGGATAAAAAAGTAAAAGAACAGCATATTTAAGGGACCATAACTTATATTCATGTATTTCAATCATAATATGGGTAAGGAGTAGTACAAAAACTTGTGACAAAAACTTTACCATTTGAGACGACATCCGTGGTTTAATTTAGATGAAGCACAAACAACAAACTGCATCTTACTATGTTAATTAGGTGAAAGTGAAACTTTGAAATCCATCAAATTATTAACTTGTTCAATTATTCAAACAAAATACGAAGCTTCCAAGAATCCACCACCGATAGACCCCTCCGTTGTCGATGGGACATGGCCGACCCAAAGTAGATCCTTTTTAACTCTAAAAAAAAAAAAGTCAATAGATTGAGTTCGAAGAACAATTTTTCTCGTTACTAAATTAAATCGAAGTTTCGGAAACTATAACATTGAGTTTTTGATGTCCTATTTGTGCAGAAATATTTTAATCAAAGTCACCAATCACGAACGAGATTTTGGAAACAATTATAGTCTATTAATTCTTATTTCCGCGAGATTGGGATTCTCTGATTTCTTCAATGTCTCAAATAAAAAGTGAAAGGATAAATCTTAAGCAATTTTCCATGGGATTTTAGCTACCGATTCCTTTATATTTCTAACTTGTTTCTCAAAAAAAATATTCGAGAGGAATCGAAAGAAACTTTTCCAGAAAAAAAAAAGAAGATAAAAGAGGCAAGTTCTTTTCTACATTTCAATTCTAGTTCCAAAAAAAAACCACAAAGCTTACTCGATCAAAAGATACAAATACAGAGATCTTAATATTAATCAAAACGATAAAATAAATTAAACAAATAAAGGGCAGGAAAGACAACAAAAAAGAAAACAATAACGTACCTAAACAAAGAGCCGAAAATCCGAAAAACTCTGAATTTGTTTTTATCGTTCTGTTTTGAAAGAAAAAAGACGGGATAGATAGAAGAAAGACTCCACTAAGCTTCAATTCGAAGGCTGTTTTATATGGGAAAAAAAATTGAAGGAGAAAGAGATCTTGTAACGGAATGGGAGAGCGCGTCTATGGACGAGGCCCCTTTGATAGAAGAATCCCATTCCATTATAGATATAGAGTAGTATATCTTTTTCTCTAATTTTTTAACGTTTCTACTTTTTCTTTCTTCAATTGCTCCATATTTTATTACCGTCTGACTAAGTGAAGACATCCTATGTAAATTTGCCACGTGGAAAACCTTGGCAAGCCGTTGTCAGTGTAGTTATTTTTTAAAAAAAATTTGTTAAGAAGTGCTTGGACACTTTTTAATATTAGTGTTCGCTTAATTATAGAGATTAGCTAAAGATTATTTTTTATTATTTTAAAAAAATATTTTATATCTAATATATTATTTTTATTAAATTAAAAAAAATAATGTATTAATTATATTTTTATATATATTATCTTAATCAGTGTCATCAGGCACTGGTTAACATTTCTCTTAAAATTATTATATGAAGTAATATTTTCATTCAATGCATTAAAAATAATTAATAAAGGTATCAACTTTTGTAATTAATACAAGAATTTTACAAATAAGTGTCTTTCGGACACTTTTTAAGATTTTTTATATAGTAAGGGTCCTTTTAACCGGTGTCTATAGGCACCAGTTAAAGATTATTTTTTTACTTATTTAGGAAACTTTTTGCATTTAATACATTACTTTTTCTGAATTTAAAAAAATAATAATGCATTATTTACATTTTTCTTTCTATATATATCATCTTAACTAGTGTCACTAAGCACTCGTTAACATTTTCTATGTAGTAATATCTTCAATCAATGTATTGAAAATGATAAATAAAGTTATAAACTTTTGTAATTAATATAATATTATTACTATAAATAATATATTAACTAACTAAGGATATTAGTTAGCAAAACATTTTTTTTCTTTCAGTTTTGACTTTTCATTTTTAAACTAATGTGATAAAAGATTTATGAGATAGAAAACGGGAATTAATTTTCCATCCTGCAATCAAATCAAAGTCTATTTTCATGTGTTTGGGTCTATTATTTTGATTTCTATAACTTTAATTACTTGCAACATATTTTATGAATTTCATCTATTAAACTTTGCTTAAATTTCGCTGTACTGAAAAAATAATCAGTTTTATATAGCTCGTTAATCTTTACTATATATATATATATATACATATATCAATACAAAACTATTAAAATATTTTCACAAAGAGGAATTCTGTTATATGAATATAGTCAATTATGTTCATTCTCTTATTGGCTTGATCAAGTAATTATAAAAGTATAAATTAACCGGTATTTTTCCAAAATTAAAAAATAATTTATTTTTTATACATTGATAATGAATTTATTTTAATTTTATAAACGGAGTTAAAAAACTGTTATATATATATTTTTAATTTTAATTTTTTACTATACTTACAAAAAATGTCACTCTTTTAATATTACTCGTGAAATCTAAAATTTCATTTATAATGTAAGCGATAATTTCTCTTAAAAAATAATTAAAAATATTGAGATGGTAAGTTCTGACCTTTTGAATTGAAAAACCTCAAGCCTTCTAGATTTGGCTCCTCTGTTGATCAAAGTTTTTCGTTCAATTATCACTAGAAGAGTCGAATAACTAATTCTTCACGATTACTTTGTCTTTTTTTTTTTTTTTTTTCAATACTCATTCTCTCCATGACATGTCACATGACAGATGACATTGTTCTCACTGATTTTCTCGTGGAAGAATGGTTCAAATCCAATTTTATTATATTTCAAATCCAATTTTATTATATTTTCTTAAGTTTTTTATAGTTAATGTTTTTGTTATTTGTTAGTTTTTATTTTTAATAAAAAAATAGAAAACAAAAACGCCCAAGTCTTAACATGATTCCTTTTTTAACTTCACTAAGCCACTTTTGGATAAATTAAAGGAAAAATAAAATTATAATCATATATGCTACTTTATAATTTTACCTTATTATGATAAGAATCCACCACTTTTGGGAACATAATCATATAGTAGTATTTGAAAATATTTTTTTTTAAAATTTAAACATTGCATTATTTTTTTCCTAAGTATCTCGCTCTGCTGCAGTTCTAGAAGGACGGTGCAGCTGCATTTAAAATCAAACAAAAAATTAAAAAATATATCCGAATTCTGGCCCATTCAAAAAGGATAAGTGAATAGAAAAACCGGTGCTATTCACCTGTTTCGCCAGATATATAATTGCCCAAGACTACGAATGGATCATCGTTGATCAAGCATCCGTGATGCTGCTCAGATGAATCGGACGACCCAGATCTTGATTTTCTATAATGCAATAAAAACATGGGAAGATTTATGCCCTCTAGAAGAGAGAATAAAATAGGTGCTATTTGGGGCCATGACCCAAAAGCTATACCCAATCTAGTAATTTTAGTAAGCACTATATTTAAAATAATAAAAATAATAAAATAATAAAATTATTTTATTTAAAAGTTATATTTTTTAATTTTTTGATTTAAAATTTAAAATTATGATTTTAACAGTAAAAATTAATTTTTTTTTATCTGTTTAGCATTGTGTTTACAGTGAAAAATAATTTTTAACCTCAAAAATTGTGCCGGAAACAATACTAAACAAGACCTAACTCATGTTGATTTGTCTGTTTGTCAAACTTGAGATTTTTTTTTGAATTTTGTTAATAAATGTCTTAAAAATAATTTTTTAAAATTATTATATGTAACAATATTTTTATTTAATGTATTAAAACAGATAAATAAAGTTATCAATTTTTATATTTAATATAATACTTTTATTATAAATAATATATTAATTAACTTTAAAAATATCTTAAAAACACTCATTAATATTTTTTTTTTGCGTCATTTCAGTTTTTTTTATTATTTAAATATTTAATTAAGTCTTTGATTAAACAGTTTTCTGTTGGTGAGCACATTTTTTTTCTCATAACAAAACATTTTAATGCACATATGTGATATGTCCCCACCTGATTATTATTCTACCGTGTCGTCTTGCCCTTTTCTTCACTCCCACTCAAATTTTTGTGTGTGTCAAGTACTCAAGTGAAAGATCGTCTTGTTGATAAGTTGTGTTATATGAGTTTAGGTATCCGTATTGAATGTTATGCGTTCACATGTTTAATTCATTTTTTGTTAAAATTTTGGATTCGTGAAATTGATTAATATTGCGTTTGAAAACTTAAAATTTAAAAATAATATAATTGTGTAATAAAATATATATAAATATAAAATTCATGATTATTTTTTAAATTTATAGATTTATTAGATACCTATTTAGTGATGAATTTGAAATACTTATAGCTATTTGTGAATTTGAAATTAATTTTTTATACCTTTCTAATATATAATCATATTGAATCTTAACTAATTTATATATAATGTATGTATTTTATTCTCACAATTTATATAACAAATGAAATCCAAATTTAAATTTTCAAATTCATATTTTCATACATAACATAAAATATCTAAAAAATAAATACATATACATTAATATGTTTTATAACAATTTCTTAAAAATATATAATACGATATATAAATAAATATTTTATTTATTTTTATATTTATTCATAAAATTTTGTATAAATTATTCATTTTAAATATTTTTTTGTTTGATTTAATTGATTTTATTTACAACATTTTTATATCATTATATTCACATTTAAATAAAATGATATTTTTTTTAATGTTTTTTGGTTACCTATAACTTCAATTTTGACATCAATATAAACCAATACATTTTTTTGTCTATTCAGCTAATCAATTTTTCATTTTCATATGTAATTATTACTCCAATTTCAATTCAAACAATCCAGAGGAACAATCTTGTCATACAAGGGAAATTGAGTAGATTAAAAGAGGAAAGTAAAAAGGAATAAGAGAGTGCATATATGAATCAAACCATAAAAATAATGGATCACACTTTTTTTTTTCCTCTCTTTTTTCTCTTGTCGACTTTTGTGATGAAATGTTAGACACATATTCTATATCTTATTCTATCAATAAAGAATCGCATATGAATACAACAATCATTATTGAAGAGTTGATGTAACAAAGTTCATAAAAAAACTTTGGTCCTTTAACTCCTCCTTAATAGTGACTACAGCTAAAACTAAAAGGAAGTAATAGCCCTTCTCTTGAAAATTAATGTCGATGGTAGTGAAAGTGTGAATGGAAAATTGCCTTTAGTAAAACCAAATCTTAACTCAATTGATTCATGTGGTCACTCGTAATAGGTGGTATCCAGCAGTTTTAAAGTTCAAATCCCAATATCTGTAACCATTTTTCCTATCTCTAAACTACGGCCTCCCTTGTAAAAAAAAAATATTTTGCCTTTAGCGGATTGATTAGCTAATCAAGAAACCAAAAGGAGCAGCTCTTTGTTTCGTTTTTCCAAAGCTTATTGTATGGACTATGGATTACCATATTCAAGCAGAAGCACAGTATGAGTTCCTATATTCCAAGGACCGAAAGCTGAGCATCCAGATGATATGAATGAGATGGCTCAACCCGAAGCAGGGGGCGACTAATTGGGGTTAATTTTCAAGCTCAACGCACACGAATCACGAACGATCGGCAGAACTATATACGAGATGTCCCACCACATCTTTTGGTCAAACACTCCGAGAACTTGATAATATTGCTGTCGAGGATCTCTGGATCGTTGAATCATCAAATTAAGACCATAACTCTTAGTAGTATTTAACTTGGACTGTCCAACTTCATTTCAAATTGCCCAGTCTAGACTCTAGAATAGAGAAGAGGTTAGTAGAAGATAAATACGTGCGCTTCACGGTGCAAAGAATAACAGAAGATGATGAAGTTTAGAAGGAAAAAGTCTTGCATTTTTAGTTCAGTAAACAGGATTCAATCTGACAAATTTAAACGTCAAAAAAAAAAAAAAAAGAGTTCAGATTGAAGAGAAAAGAGATTCATGTACGCTTATTGCCTTTGTGGTTCTCACGATTTCATGATAAGTATTATCTATAGTAGTATTAATTCGACGTGAACCATGCTTAAAACGAGTACGAGTATTATTTATTCCAAGCTTGTCGTGAACCTTACTTTAAACTAAAAATCTCAAAGTTGATACATTAATGAATATACTATCAAACTCTTGTGTTCAAAAAATGAAAAGAATGTGAGATCAGATCACCTAATTTTCTTTATTCACAAACCACACCTAATTTTCAGTACTGAATTTTATTTAGGATAGGTTACTTTATGGGTTTTGTCCAAACCTCATATTAAGTAAATTATTATTTTTAATTTATTAAAATTATAAAAAGGTTTGATTAGCCTAACAAGTGTTTATAAACATCAGATAAATATTATTTAATTATTATTAAAAAAAAATTGTATTCAATATATTAATTTTATAAAATTCAAAAAAAAAATATAAAGTAAAAAAGAATAATTAAATATTCCTTCATAAATCAAAATTAATAGAGAAACCTATAGAGTATAGACTATACTTTAGCTAGCTAGCTAGCAAAATAAATCAAGATGAGAAGAAATTATTGTTTGTTGACGATCATGATGTTTACACTTTATATTATAAAATAACTCAAGATATTATAAAAAAAAATGTTTTAATTACTTTCATTTTTTATTTACTGTGGAATGACTTGACTAATTGGTGGTAGACTAGACACATAAATATATGCATGTTTAAATTTTAATGTGACCAAAAGAAAGTTAGGATAATATATATATTAGAATTTTTTTCCCTTTCACTGAGAGTTTTTTTTTTTTTTTGATATTTATAAACTTGTAATTAAATTAATAATCATAAATAAATATAAGTTGAATCATATTAAATAATTATTATTTATTAAATATTTTTTATATTTTAATATCGTAAGTAAATAAATTTACTGTTAAAATTGAATTACTATGATAAATTATGCAAAATATGAGATGAATTGAGATACGACACAAACACAACATGAGAAAATAATTAAAAATGACACGATATGAAAAATAACATTAACACGACATGAATACATAAACGTGCCAAAATTTATATAAAACGAATTATTAACGTGTTATATAAATTTATAGTATTTTAAACACGAAAAAAAAAACATGAACACGAACACGTCATGAACACACAATTTTTTCTCTAAATTGAATAACTATAACAAATTATGCTAAATATGTAATGAATTTAAACACCACACAAACACACAAATTTTTTCTAAATTGAATTACAATGACAAACTATGCAAAATATGAAATGAATTGAAACACGACACGAATACAACATAAGAAAAATAATTAAAACACAACATGAAAAATAACATGAACACTACATGAATATACAAACGTATCAAAGTATATATAAACAAATTATTTATGTGTAAAAATTTATATAAATTTATAATATTTTAAATATACGAAAAAATAACAAGAACACACAAAATTTTATATTTTTTTCTTTCTTTTTCTTTTTTCTCTTCTACCCACAAAAGAAAAGGCCACGTGTTGACTATGAAGAATCCTTGTAGTCAATATTATAGCATGAAGCATGAAGATAGATTGTATTTGGAGATGAGAGGTGAGGTATTTGAGTTCAAACTCAAACTTATCAAAAATTGGAAGGCAATTAAGGATTGTGACTGAATTTGGACTCAATTTAATTGGTTTATGTAGTTATTTTTAAAAAATCGTATTCAGTAGGTATGAAATTCGAATCTCAGTATTTGTAATTTTTTTTTTATCTCTAGACTGCAATTTTTTTTGTACCAAAAAAGTAAGGATACTAACCTAATTAAATACATTTAATTAAGATTTACGATAATTAAATAGTATCAATTACTAGTAGCAACAATGAGAGTTACATGAATTTGGGTTTAACTCAATTGGTTCATGCAATTATTTTTAAAATGTGATATTTTAACAAATTTAAATTCAAATTTTAAGAACCGCAACTTTTTTTTATATATGCAGGTTATGACATTTTTTGTAAAAAAAAAAAAAAAGTGAGTTACATAAGATTGAATGAATTTTAAAAGTGACTAGGCTCCGTTTGTTGGTGTTTTTGGTATTTGGAATTTGCTTTTTTCAATTATAAAGTGAAAAGCAAAATAAAAAATAAATAAAAAACCAAAGATAAATAACAAAAAATATAAAAAACAAAAGCACCGATAAAATGGAACCTAAAAGAAAGAATATATATATATATATATATATATATATATTAACAAGTGACTTTTCTTTTTTTAACATATGAACTATGAAGGTTTGTTGGATGGTTTCTTTGAGATTCTTCTATAAAAATGTTTTTTTTCTTCTTCTTGAGTATTCATTGGGCAACTACGAAATAAAATACGATTATCTAGCTATCTAGAGAGTTTTATTAAAGATATATATATATATATATATATATATATATATGATAAGAAATAAACAAGTGCAAATAATTCTCTAGTATGTGTGTGATCCATAATTCTTAAATTTAAAATTTAATTTTGATGAATCCTAAGAGTTTCTTTTATTCCTTTAAAATATTCAAAAGAATATGTGCACACTGATTTTTTTTTTTTTTTTTAAATAAATTTCTTTAAAAGAAGTAGTATTTCATAATCAAAAGATGGTATATTATTTTTTTTGAAAAGAAAAAAATACAATGAAGAGGTAAAATGGAGTGGCAAACCCTAAACCAACTAAAAATGTAATTAGATGAAAATTGGAAATATATAGGAGTATATCGGATTTTAAAGTATAATAAAAATAGAAAATTAAAATTTGGGTAAGAATGGATTTCGTTTTAGTGCTCGAAAATAATATTTTAAAATATTTGTATATTTTTCGTTATTTGTGTGGATAAAGATTATGTTATAGAGTATATAACGATCGTAAGATCAATTTTTACTTACATGTAAATTTATGTTTAGCCCCTTCAATTTTTATTTATTCTTTCAATTTGGCCCCTTTAAAAATTTAAAGATTATGTTTGGCCCCTTTAAATTTTTTTTGGCCCTTCAATTTGGTCCCTATTTATAGAATTTGTTTGATATAATAAATTTGGTAACTTTTTAGTTTAAACCTATTCACTAATTATCTCTATTTACCTTTTCAATCAATTAAATAGATGCATTTACATTAATTATTTTGTTTAATATTTTTCATTCTATGCTAATAAGAAAAAATAAATAAAGTTAAACAATTATAATATATAATACGAATTGTGCATTAATTTATTTTGTTTTTTCTAAATATGTGTAATCTTATGGTTTCCTTTTATAATATGAAATAATTTTATATATATTTTAATTAGACATTAAATTTTTTTGATGTTGAGATTTTATTTCTTATTAAATTTTTTTCATATGTAACATGAATTATAATATTTAAAAATTAAAAAAAAAATCATTTCATTATAAAGAATTTATATATTGTTAGCAAATTTAATATCATATATAATATTTAAAGTTTATTTTTATACTAGAATTGTCCATGGAATGAGTCGAGTCAGGCTCACATAGCAAAAAAATTTACTTGTCTAAGGCTCGGTCCGATTCAAGCCCACGAATAATCTTATCCTTGGACGATTTATTTCATACATGATTTTTATTTTTACTTAAAATCTTTATATGTATATTTTGACTGTACCTGCTAATGAGTCGAGCAGTCCGCCTGACCTGTACCAGGCCTGGGCAAGATTATTCGTGATCCAGGCCGACTCGGATCAACTGTGTAAATAATAATAAAAAATTATTTAAATTTAATTATAAAAATATATAAATATTATATATAAATATATTTTTTAATTTTTTAATATTAAATCAATAGTGAAACGGGCCGAACTGGGCCTAGTCCAGGCCGGACTTGAGTAAAGTTGAAAGAAAAAAAACGAGTCACTGCCCAATCTGGTCCATGAGCAGGTCTAATTTCGACCCCCTCCTCAATATTTCTGGTTTCGCCTTTGTTTACATATTTTTATAAATTTTTTTTTTTTGGATAAGCTATTTTCAAAAAAAGATTTGTAAAACTTTCGTATAATTTCTTTTACAATCATCATTTGGTTCAAAGAATTCTTCATTCCAAAATTGTACGTGAGATTTTTGTTTTTTCCTTTATGCGTATAATGAGAAAGTTTTGTTTTGTTTTTTTTTGTCAAATGACAAATAAGCTTATTTGAATATTTGAATTGAGAGAAAAAGAGCGCCAATTGAGCGCGCAACAAAAACGACATTTCTAGTTTCCAAACGGCCAAACCTCTTCATTTCCAGAACTCAGTAAAATTAAAGAAATTCTCCTCTCTCTCAGACTAAAAGAAAAGAAAAACTCACTCGCTTTCCTTTTCTCCATTTTGAACTCCAAATTTTTCCAAAAAGGAAAAAAAATCGAAACAATGTCAATAAGCAAAACAAGAACCAAAAAGCGAGGATCGGAGTCCTTGCTCGTCAAATCGGATCTGAAGACCCGACTTGTCGATGATTTCGATCCTGATATTTCCAGGTCATCCTTCTCGACAACTGTTCTTCTATGTTTTCTTTGTTGAACATTTTGTTCGTTGATAAAATTTTGGTGAAAATTTCAGCGATCTCAAAGGGATCATGTCGGCGCTGCAACTGATCAAAGAAAAAGCACAGAAGGACGGGCAGAAGATGAACGAAGAGACGATTTCCAGGTAATTTAAATTTTGATTCGTTTTTTTTTATTAAAACGATTTTATTTGAATTTTATGAAAGTTTTACATAAGAGCTGTGATTTGTTTGCGGTTTCTTTACCACCTCCTCGACAAATTCAAAGATCAAGTTGTTTTTCTCAATTTTCATATGGATTTAAGGATTTTTTTTGTTGCGAATTGATGTATGTTTTTGGTTGGTCACGTTTCATAACTTCAAAGTATTTATATGAGTTAATGAGTAATTTCTTAATTTGATCTCCATCACTCAATTTTTACTGTCTTCAGATTTGAATTAATGATGTATCGTGTTATTATTTGCTATCTATTCCTTTTATAGATCTCTGATACGTGAAGATCATTGCGTTTTCGCAAATGATTTCATAAACTGACGCTTGCAATTACTCTATAAGATCTCTTCTTCACATGACTAATTTTAATTTGAGGAAATTGAAATAATAGAACTGTTACATTAATTTTTTTAATCATTCTTTTAGTTTTTTCCCCCTTCTTTTTTTTTTTTTTTTTTCAATTCCTTATCAATTTCTGCTATTTATTTAGTCTCTTACTTGTATATTGCGTTGACAGTGTGGCTGCTGAGATAAGGTCTAAGCTTGATGATCTGAAGTCAAAATTTGAGAAGGAAAGGTAAACTATAGCCTACTAATAATGCAACCTTGAACCAAAATTTTAAGCACATTTTTGCTAATCTAAATATAATAATTTATTGTTGTTTGTTTCTTTTTACTCTAGACAAACTTTTGCTAAGGCACTTACAAAGAGCTCAAAAGAGGTACATACTTCATAGGGATCTCAGGGCTCAACCATCGGTCGATGAAATTGAATTTGTTATTTGGATTTAACAAATGGTTTAAAAGCTTGGGATGCTAATGTGATTGCTTTGTTTGCAGTGTGAAAACTGCTTGAAGGGTGAGACTGCAAAGTTCCAAGAGGTTTATGAGAAATTCTGCAAAGAAAAAGCTGTCCATCTGCAGGCCTTGAAAGGTAGTTTTTGATTATTTATTAGAATATGTTGAAGTAATATTTTGTATCTTTCATTTGCCAGTATCCTCAGACATGAAGTTTATTTATTTATTTTGAACTTTTCAACTGCTGCTGATATGACAAACATGCTCAAACTAGTTTTGGCCTACTTCTTTGGAATTAACCTGTACATATTTATATATTCATTTGTTTCTAGCTAATTTGCTTATTAACCTTTATGATTGATATGTTTTAAATTTTAGTATAATAAATGAAGTTTTTCTATTTCAAAATTGATCTGATTCTTCTAGCTGTTGGGACTGGCATGTGAACTATAAAAAATCCCAGGACTTCTTCCTATAGTGTAGATAGATCTTTACATTGTTGTCTATCATTCATGCCTGAGCTTGGTTAGTTGGTGGTACTGATATAGCTTTACCTTTACTCTCCTAAGCAGGTCAAGGTTTTTTTGCCTTCAGCATTAAATATTTAAATGAGACATTTTATGAAAAACAAAGCAATTCATTTCCTTCCTCAAGTGATAAGTGATAACCATAATTGACTTAGACTAAACTTTCAGAATTTGCAGTTTATAATCCGAAAAACCATGATTTTAAACCGATAAACTAAAGGACTTTTGATTGTATTCTGATTGTCAATGCTGTTTCACAGATACTATTTCCAGATTTGAGGAAGAGAAAGAAAGGCTGTTTGTGCGATATGAACAATTGTGTGAGCTATAAAGCAACAAACTCTGTTCCTCTGTTTTAATAAAAACCTGATTATACTAATTTGATATTGGTTGGTATATTAGGGAAGAGAGAGAAGAGCTTGATATCTGAGCAAGAGAAATTCTGTGGTGATAAAATTGCTCAGTTGGAGGAGTTTTTGAAGGAAAAAAAACAGGTTATTAAATAATGAAATTACCCAGTAGTTGAATCTGCCTTCTGCTGACTTGAAGAGCTGTAATGTCCATTTTACATTATGCAATGCAGGATGACAGAACTTTCAGCATTTTGAGGAAAACTCTTGGCTCTTTCCTGGACAATGGCTCCGATGAAGAGTGAAGACTTCCCACCTGAAGATTGAAGATTTGCTTTAAAAGACAAATATGGCTACATCTTACTGAGATAATCCTTTTCATCCTTTGGTATGTGTAGCTTATGGTTTACAGCATCCAAAGCTTCCATGCGTATTTACTTTAATACAGCAACAAAAAGAACAAAGTTAAATACTTGTAGGCCATGGAAAATCATCTTCCCTCGAAGTCTCAACAGTAGTATAGAGATTAAGTAGCAATTATAGTTGCAAATGACAGTTGCAGGTGAAAATTCTTTGCTAGTGAAACTGCTATGGTTGATGACACACGGTCCTTACTGTTATCTGCTAAACATTATCAGCATTTTTTTTGAACATGAACATTATCAGTATTAATTCCCGTACATTGATAATTTAAGTAAACATACCCAGATAAACAAAGTTAGTCAAAGGATCAATAGATTAGACAGGTATTGGCAGTTTAATGCACAGCATTGGGAGGGGTCGGTTGCCCTTGCCGTTGTACAGACCACGGAGGATGCCTATTGTGTGCCTACACATGAAGGATCGACATAATCAGTCCACTGATCTTAACGATATCTCACAGACAAAAAAAAAACAGCAGCAATAACAACCTGATCTGTGCAAATATGTTGATGCAAGCAAGTAAACATAACATACTCCGATTTCTGTCACAAAATGGCAAGAGGAACATTTGACTGATGGAGTTTAATTTTGTCTAAGTTTTTCCATATATTTGGAGTATTATACTCCTATAATGTTTGAATATGTGTCGAATACTGGTATCAAACACCGATACTTTAAGAAAAATGAAAATTTCGGGTAACATAGGTAACACAGATAGTTATGAAGAAAATTAGAGAACTCTAGAGAAAGTAAACTTTGCTATTGACATAGCACCTACCATCATTTGCTCGGGCCATCTTGCCAAAGAGCTACCTGTAGTTATCACATAAGCGAAAGATAAATTAATTAGGCTACCGCTAGCAGAAGACTTGAAGGCTAAAGTCCACCTGGACAGAAAAAAAAAAAAATGGCAATAGCCCTACATCTTTCAGAGAGTTAGTTGAACAGATTCAGCAAATGCCCCGGAAGCTTCTCCGTGCAATCAACTTTCAAAGCATGTGCTTTTATAATTGAAAAAACTGCAAAATTGCCCAGTAATTTTGAGTCCCTTATTGATTTCATCAGTGTCACATATATCAAATCTCATGCTTTGGCAGGTTACCAAATATATGTTGAGGAAACTAGTATATCACCACCTATATCTGTCTTCCTAACACACTGCTCTAAGCATCTTATTTATATCTGAAACCTGCATCTATTTCCCCCCCCCCTCCCCACTTGTCAAGTCCAATTAAATGGTTTTCATTTAAGCTTTTCAAGAGAATCCTATTTTCCTCCTATCACTTGAGTCATTGAAGACGACCTTCATGGCCAAAGCCAAGAGGATCATCACCATTCTCCTAAGGCTTCTAGCCTTGGGTGCAACTCTTTCTGCAACAGTTGTCATGGTTACTAGCCATGACTCTGCCGACGTTTTGAACTTGAAATTCTCAGCAAAATATAACAACTCCCCTACATTCAAGTAAGATTCACCATCTTCTATCATTCTCTATAGTTATTTATTTATTTATTGAAGGATTGTTGAGATAATCATCATAGTTTTAGTCTGCTAATATTTCTTGGTTATTAAATGTTTGGCATAGGTATTATGTGATTGCCGAGGCAATTGCAACCGGGTACAGCCTTATAGTTATAGTTCTAATTCTCTCTTTAAAGAGTTTGGTTTGGCGCCTAATTGTGATCCTAGATGTGGTGATAGCAATGCTACTAATCTCAAGCATCTCAGCTGCCTTGGCAATAGCTGAGGTAGGCAAGAAAGGGAACAGTCATGCAGGTTGGCTGCCCATTTGCGGACAAGTTCCAAAATTCTGCGACCATGTCACCGGATCCCTTATAGCAGGTTTTGTTGCAGCAATTGTTTACTTGCTGCTCAATCTGTATTCTCTTCATGCTGTCCTCAGTCCCCTATTTACTGTAACACCTTAGGCAGACAGAAGCGATTCTGCTATGTTCTTTTTTTTTTTTTAAGCAGTGTTTTGTAAAACGAATGTTTTATGTTATTACAAACCCACTTCAAAAATTCAGCTCGGAAAGTTAGTAATGGGCTTAAGCCTTTGTGAGTCTATATCGGAATGGACCAAACCATGATCCTTTTTGTCCAAACAGAAACCTTATTCTTATCAGCTTGAGTTGCAAAACATAAGTTTTGAATCTTTTGATGATAAGGCAACAGGAAACATGGTAAAAAGACAACAGAAACTTACATTACATCAGCATCAGCTAAAGGGCATAACCGAATCTTCCATTACATGTTAATGAATAAATACTAAAATGTCTAGAATCAGATATTTTGTAAAAAAAAATTCTTTCAAGTATGGGTATCAGTTATCAGAATAACATAAGGACAAGAATCATTTACCCAAAACCTCAGCCTATCACAGGAAAACAAACCCCCACCATTCAAACTAGATTAGAGTGCCCTAACTCCTGATAATCAAAGACTTTTGGTAATAGAAAATCCTTTATGCACTTTCATCAAGCTATTAACTGCCTCTGAAAGACTGAAACCCACCAGCAATTTTCCATAAGGCCAAATGTATAGCAAAGAAGCATAGAACCATAATCTTTTTCGCCCCATCTTTCAAGAAGATGGTTTGTGAAGCTCTGTCCTTAACCATCCCTTTGTTTTCAAATTTAACCTCCAAAGATGCTAAAAGAGCTACTAAGCACTATAATCTTTGTCGTTCAACTCCTAGAATTCGTTGCTCAAGTTCTAGTGCAGAGGGGCCCGTAACTGCTGGTAAGTTCTGTGTTTTCTCCATTTGCAGTTCCAGTTTTCGAACTCTTGATCAGATATTACATGGTGATTGATTGGAAAGAAATAAAAGAAATAAAAGTCCAATATCTTAGTTTTTGATATTGCTTTGATTATACCTCATAATGGACTTGACTTTCTGTCAATTTTATGCTAAATAGATACCACATGATATACATTTGGCATGACTAGTAATAGTATTGTTCTTACTACTTGATACAACTTTTATGAAGTACTAGTACTACTGTATGTTCTTTGCAGCTTAAAAGTTGATTTTCATTGTGCGTATATTACAGATAAACTTGAAAATGATCATTCCTTGACTGGTACTGCTTATGATTTTGAAAGAGCTACCACATCACTTACTCGTTAGTCCTTATCAACCTCAAAGAAGGTAACTCTTGTAAGGCATGGCCTCAGCTCTTGGAATGAAGAGGGTAAAGTTCAGGTTTGTTGCCTCCTGCTCTTGTCTTGTAAGTTATTTTCTATTACAAGATCTTGTTTGTGTTGTGGGTGGTGGGTATAGTTGCAATACTAAAATATGAATTGAGAGAACGGGAGCTTATGAGGACTATGAATCTGATTGATTAACATTAAATTTTAAGGAGTTTTGAGTTGGCTGTTATTGTGAACATATAGGAAGTTAGTTCTTCCATGTCTCTCAGAATTCCATGAATTATGAACTGCTAACTTTTTTACCCTTTGTGTTGTAGGGAAGCTCAAACTTATCTGTTCTAACAGAAACTGGAGTGAAGCAAGCTGAAAGGTGTAGGCAAGCCCTTGCAAATATGCACTTTGATCAATGTTTTTCGAGTCCAATATCCCGTGCTAAGGTATGACTACCGACGTTAATTGTTAAGGTTGGATGTATAGGATTCTCTTTGATTTTGAACCATCTTTCTTTAATGCAGACCACTGCTGAAGTGCTATGGCAAGGGAGGGAAGAGCCATTGGTTTTCCTTGATTCACTGAAGGAGGCCCATCTCTTTTTCCTTGAAGGCATGAAAAATGGTCTGTTTCATATATATATATATATATATATATATATATATATATATATAACTGCCTGAATTAACCATGATTTGATTCTGAAAATTGTTAACTTGTTTATAACTCGGTCTATTTAGAAGTTATCCTATAGCTGGTTTTGAAACTCAGTTAACTTAATTAAGCTCATTCTGCTTTAGAATATTGCAAGTTTTTTTTTTTTTTTATCATTATTTAGTTCTGCATGTATTAGACTAAATGAAATTCAGAATTTGGAGGCAGTGGATGCTAGGGTGATATATCCAAAGGAGCATGTAACATGGAGAGAGAATCCTGCGAATTTCTACGTGAATGGTGTCTACCCTGTTGGGAAACTATGGGCAACAGCTAGAGAGGCTTGGAGGGAAATCTTGTTCACACCAGTATGCTCTCTCTTACTCTTTTTTTTGTAATTTTTACCATCTCTTGCATTGCAAATTAATTTGATTGATGAGTAAGAATCTTTATCTTTTATCAGGGAGAAAATGTTTTAGTTGTTACTCACAAATCAATGTTAAGGGCACTGATCTGCACAGCTTTAGGGTTAGCCCCTGAAAGGTATGTCATGTTCTAAACATAATTATAACAACTATATGAAGAATCTGAGATTATTCTCACAAACTTATATTATACTCTATCAGTTCATGATTCGCTTCTTCGAACCTGGTGAATACCATATTACGTTTCAACTCCACCCTTTTTCCCCTTATCTTAGCAGTTCACGATTCATTTTTTTTTTTAATCTTAGCATGAAAAATTATTTTCACTTCTTGCCAATGTGCTCTCTTAAGACATCTTGTTGAACTCAAAACTGTCTGCTATTATTGTAACCAGAGAAGAAAGAACACGCATCTAGGATCCTTATCACCTGTGGTTCATAAATGATTTTGCTTATAAAACATCTTAGGATGATGTGCTGGCATTCCTGCTCTACTTTCGGCGGCTCTAACAGTTCTTTTTATGCTTCAGGTTTCGGTCAATTGATGTGAACAATGGTGGTATATCCACATTTAGTTTCAACAAAAGAGGGGAAGCTATGCTCCAGTCTCTGAATATGACTGCTCACATGTATAGCGATCATGTGTATCTTTCCTGAAACTGTTTGAAGCAATAGCTGTTACTAGTGAGAAACAAATCATAATATTTTGCTGCTTTGTAGTTCATATGAATATAGTATGATACCTTCCATAATGATTAACACAGATTCTTAACCAGTAGAGCAAAGGCTCATTGTTTTGAGTTTGCCTAAACCTGGTTTATTCTGGTAAATGGTTTCTCTTTGAGTTCTCTTGTAGGACATGGCTGATTCTTTTGGGGTATTCTTTTGCTTCCAAAATCAAAAGTCTTTTAACTGTTAATTAGGGTTTATGACTTTGTTTCTTACTATTCACTTTTCCTAAAGTAATCAACTTGACTGAACTTGAACATTTCCAAAACTAGCATCCTGAAAAAATGAGGAGGAGAAAGTGGAAACTGAAATGGGGAAGAAATAAACTTTGCACTTTTGACGGCTAATTAGCAAAACGAAACGTTTCACCTGCTTTCATCCAAAATCTTAACTGCAGCTTTGCCTTTGATTTAAACCTCACAAAACTTTCCCTCCCTTTCTCCCGTTTTCTGTCTTTCATGGCAAATTTCCATGGAAGCAAAACAACTTGATCAAGCGCCGCAACCATTTTTTTTTTTTTTTTAATTCTCTGTTCATCTGATTAGCTCCTCTTTATTCTTTGGTTGTGCAGAGCCATACTGCACTTTCAAATTATGAACTCTAAACTTTCTCTTGGTCTCTTAGCCGTACTGTGCTTGAGATAAGCAAAATTGCTGACTGGAAATGCGATTGGCATTACTGAAAATGGAGCAGAGCTTGAAGGCTGATTGAGTCAAAAGTAATGAAATTGCGCAAACCATGCAACAATGATCCAAAAGTAATGAAGTTTCGTATCAAATGAAGGATAAGTGGTTATTATCCTTGGCAGCTAATGACTACGATTCAATATTCTAATCTTCCCTTTCCTATTGACCTTATTCAATTGTACTCTGGGGGAAAAAATTTGGAAAATCAAATGAAGTTACAAATTTTGTACAGTATTATTTCATAATATAAAGATTTTGACTGAGTTTATATAGATCTTGACGTTTTTCAGCATTTAACATGCAAATTCAAGGCTCCAAGCTATGTGCCTGCATAACAGCTAAAATAAGTCTGTTGCAGAGATCTTGTTGGTGCATTCATGAATATACAAAGCTTCAGGATATATAAATTGGCTTTGCAAAAAGATATTGATTTCAACATTTATTTCAATATACTCTTTGATTTCATAACTTGGATTTCAAAAAATTTGGAGGAAACATACCAAAACCGGGAAGCAAAAGGATCCAAAGAGGAGGAACATGGAACATAAGCCCATAGCTATTGAACAATGAACACGATGACTTAAAAAGAGTTTTACTGTATTTGATTCTGAAAAAAAAATTCCACCATCACTGTATCATAAGCTATAAAAGTTTTTCTGAACCGATTCCCCTTGCAATTCCTCACTGCTTTCTACAGGCACTTTTTCATACACAGCTTCCTTTCTAAACCGTTTAGGTAGCAAACACTGACCCCCAAATCGCTGCTGCAAGAAAATGAAGAAAGCAAAGAGCATACCACCACAAGGTATAATGATATCCCAGGCAGTGGAATAGAAATCCATCTTATGGTTTGCATATATATATGATAAATCAAGATATCCTGAAGAACTGTGAGCTCTGTAAAGATCGTATGCATGAGGCAACAACCGGACCAACGTGGTTCCTATGTAAAACGAAGCAGCAAGAGCCTTTTCATTTGATTTAGACAACATGTTGAATACTATCTGTGGGAGCAAAAACCCATCAAGGATCAAACCGCCATAAGATTTAAAGTCACTCCATAAAGAACGTTGCTGGAATGGAATCATCCGAAGATGTTTCTGGTGTGGTTGTAGAAATGGGCTCTGGTGGGAATTCTTCCATTGGTGCACAAACCAAGCAATCAACCCACCACTTACATATAAAGGTAGGGATATGTATAAAACCTTTTTCTCTGCATCCCATAATCCCTTTTGGCTTTCATCACCTTGTCTTACAGACCAAGTAAGTTGGAGAAGACGAAACTGCAAAAGGAAAGCTACCATTGTTACTGCCCTTACTATTATTTCATTTACTTCAAGCCATCCACCACTTTCAAGAAAAGCATTCTGTTGATTATGGTTTGTTACAAACAAGGCCTCAAAGTTCAATAATAGAGGAATCATGTGCCCCAGAGTAAGAACAATGAGCATCAAGACAGAAATGGAGGGAAGCACTTCTGGGTGTTTCTTCACATGAAAAAGCTGCAATCCAACAAAAACACATGCAAGTGTATTGGAAATCAGAACCATGGTAATCTCCAGATCCATTCTCCAAATGGATTCTTTAGCCTGTCCGGTGTAGAATGATTTTGAAGACAAACTAATGGGTCCAAAATAAAGCGGGTCTGACTTGGTCCGTGTGCTTTCAATAGTTCCCTTAACACGATATTTTTCTGCAGCATTTATAGGAGAAAATTGGACAGTAATCACAATGTCACAGTCTAGTGAATCATTTTTTATCAAATTGTGATTATAGTATCTTACATGTTTACATCCTACCATGCAAAGAACACCAGAATGTCTATCATAGATTCCCTCAGCAGAAATTTCAAGTTCTCTGGCCAAAGCAGGATCATTACTTGAATGATATGTGTAGCTAATCTCGTAGCTGATATTTAATAGCCTGCTATCATTATTGCTCAAACGAACTGCTGACTCAGTTGATACCGGCAAAAGACCATAAGACTGATGCGTGTAGGGATGATAACCCACAAACAGCGGGTTCGCAATACCCCATGCTGATTCTCCTTTACTATCTATCACCAACATTTCAAATCTCATGTCTATTGAATCGCCATCAGGGTATGTCTTTCCCTTGTGTTCAGCAACATTCTTATTCGCACAAGATCTTCTAGCACTGTCAACCTCTGTATAATCATATCTTAAACCCGGAACACTCTTTAACCCAGGTGATACTTCCCAAACACTCCTGAACCTAATCATATCAAAGTAACTCTGGTCATCCTTGCTTTTATCACTCCAAATTTTCCCCACAAGTGAATCCCTATTTCTCAGTGACAAAACTTTGGGGTATCTCAGGCTAAACTTAATAGAACAATCGCCAACAGATGCTCTAATCAAAGAATCCCTGAAATTCAAAACTCGACAAGCAACACCACAAACCCTATTCTTCTTCTCATCCCATGCTCCTTCACCAATCAACGTTGTATTAGGATCAAAAGGGAAAAAAGCACGGATTGTACTTGAGTTCCGAAACCCCAACAAAATCTGCATTTTCCCTTTATCCACACACTTAATCTGTCTAAAGAACATGAAACTCGGAACATATTTAACATCCTTAATAATGGAACTACAACTAACTTTATCACAATCCTTCCCATAATCCAACTCAAACCTAATCTTACGTTGAACAATCACTGAACAAAATCCTCCATTCGCTTTGCTAACAGCCAAACTCTCTCCCTCACCGTCAAACTTACTTAAACAAGAACTTCCCTTTCCATTATCAACCAAACTAAATTCATAATTCTCAAAATTCCTCACACCCAATAAGGAAACCGGCTCAAAATAACTCAAACTATGTTCAGAATCCAAACTTTCCAGAACCCCAGAGATTAAACTTCCGAAAACATTAAAATTAGTCGAATAATTAAGCTTAAGAACAACATTAAAAGTCCTAAATTTACCTGCATTTCCGTTACTTACCCCTGATCCAACCATACAAAGTCTCCCAGTCGATTCCGACCAATACCCACTAAGTGAAAAACTCGGCATTCCTCTTCCGATCACTGGAATTCTCGGTCCCCTGATCCGAAACTTCCGACGCAATCCACGGCGGGGGTTTAAGTGACCGTCATTGGAAGAAGAAGAAACGGAAAATGATCTGGGAATCTGTAAACCGAGCTTTCCTTGGAGTTTATAAATTTGGGTTTTATTACCATCAAGGGTGTTGTGAGAAAACTGAGCATAAAACGTAGCGGCTTTGGGCACATCGGTGGCGAGATTAGATTGGAAGAAAATGGAGTCTCCGCCGGTGAAATAACCGATTTTAAAGTCGAGGTGGTTAGCAATGGTGGGGCCGGAAGAAAAAGCGGTAGGCTCCACCAGGAATTCGGGCACGACGTCGTTGCAGTGTTTGGAGTACGCAGGCGGGGTTTGAGTAGGGATTAGGGAGGTTGTTTTTGGGGTTTGAAGGAGGAAAAAGAAGGTGAAGAAGAGGAGGAAGGGACTTGGAAGGAAATTATGGGTTTTGGAATGGTTTTTTGGGTAGAAATGAGGAGGAGAGATAAGAGGT
Source organism: Fremontodendron californicum (assembly GCA_030761205.1). NCBI lineage: Eukaryota > Viridiplantae > Streptophyta > Magnoliopsida > Malvales > Malvaceae > Fremontodendron > Fremontodendron californicum. The sequence goes on from JAULJL010000027.1 coordinate 1,869,177, forward strand.
TTTGGCGGCTTCATCGTTGGTTGGTTTGGAAATGGAGAAGCCTCGGACTCAGAACTCGGAGCGGTGAAGAAGCTGTGTCAGATCAGTCAGGTATTTAAAGCTATCTCCATTTAAGGGCACGTTTGGCAAGTTACCCTTTTTTTCATAAGTCAAGTTATTATTACTAGTATTTACTATTTAGTACAGCTATAATTTTAAAAGGTGTTTATAAGAATCATTTAAGAATCATTTAATTATTTTTATTGAATTTAAAATTTAAATTTGTTTTTATATTTAATATATATATTTTACTGAATTTAAGGAAAAATAATACATGTATTTTTTATAAATATTACATTAAGGAGTATCATGAGATACTGATTAATATTAACCTAATTTTAATTAAAAATGATTTAATTAACTTCTGTATCCCAGAATTATGACCAACCACAAGTATAGGAGTTTTAATTTGATATATAAGCACGAGGTTTAATGACAAAATTCTAGGAAATTTGATTCCACCACCATTAAAATTAAAGTATTAGGACATATAAATTCAGGTTTAATTCAACTGGGTTATGTAATTATTTATAAAAAAAAAATGACATTCAACTATCACTTGATTCACTTCCCTTATTTTTTACGATTTCTAAGAAGGAAAAAAAAAATACTAGGACATGATGTTGACTGTGGAACTTCCTTGATGGCCTGTTGGATCTGCAAACAAAAACGTGCCGACAAGCCAAATTCTTGGGGAAAAAGAAATGTGAAGACTTATGGCGCCAAAAGCACGTATATGTTGAGAAACATTTTAAGTTTGAATCTGTTACTTTTTAAGAGGAAAACATGATTACATGACACAAAATTTTGTCAAATTTCTCGATATAGCAAATGTATAAAATCTAGACAAAGGTACTGGGGATTTAGAAACTCCAAAAGAATATTGTTAGAGTGTGTAATCGAATCGAGCCGAACTCAAGCTGTAAAAGATTCGAGCTCGATCGAGTTTTACTTTTAAAACTCGATTCGAGATAAAAATCGAACTGTTCGAGTTCGCTCAATTATGCTAGTTTACCTTGTAAAAAATGAACTCAATTCTTATGTTCGACTCCAAACTCGATTATTTGTGCTCAAGTTCGAGTTCGAATTAAGATTTTTCAATACTAATTAAAAATTAAAAAATATATTAAAAATAAAAAAACTCGATTAAGCTCGTGAGCTACTCGAGTCAAGTATTAGGATACTCGAATTCAGCTCGCTTGATAGGTCAAGCTACTCGAGCTCGACTTGACAATGACCGAGCTGAATTCGAATTTTTTTCGAGTCAAACCCGAATAGCTTGCAAGCATAGATGTCTTGTTTACACTCCTACATCATACACATAAAACTTGAAGACTTATCAAAGCACACCAATCCAATCATCACTTCTTATTTCACAATCTTAATGTCTGCAAACAATAGTTTTTGTACAGTCATAGCACAAGCCTGTTAAGCATGGCTTTCGACTGTAATAGACGAGGAAAAACATTGCAATCTTTCACCAAAGCACACCCGGATTATATGATACAGAGCTTTCCTTATAGGAAGCTTTATTCGATTTTGTTTTTGGATCCTGGCGAGGCATATTATACAAAGCTACTCACCTCATAGCAATTTTCATAATGTATATTTGTGTTTACTGCACCTCAGCAGCATATTCACTTTTCAAGCCCACGGAATTGGCTGCAATCAATTCCCTGATCTGAAAATGCCTCCACAAGCTTTGGGAGAAGCTTAGCGAGCATGATTTTGAACCCGGTAGAACTTCCTTTAAAGTTTTCATCATGCCCATTTCCACCACATTCAAGAGCATATCCTACTGGCACACCTCCTTCCATGTATGCATTGCAAGCCGAGATAATAATTCCGGCGCGTTTACTAAAATGCTCCTTGACAAGTGCCTCACAATGCTGTACCAGCAGAACAACAAACATTAGCGTAAACAATTTGAAGGAATAACCAAAACTAGTTTTGACATAAGTGGCATTTCGTTTTTATTTTAATCTTTAAATTCATTGACAAGGTATAATATGTTTATTACTGTTTCAGGGCATATTATGTCAGTCCCCTAGAATGGATTCATCATGATCTTAACATATCTAATGAGATTGAGTCATTAGAAAAACTAATGGTATCAAAGAAAACGGATTATTATTTTTATAAAGTTTTGGCAGCTACAAAATAGGGAGTAGACAGTGCCATGAATTTTCTCTCATTTTTCTGAATGGGAAAAACATAAAACATTTTAGCACCAATTAATACTCTAAAGAATACTTACAAACTCATCAGTCAAGAGATGGCATCAGTATTTAATGTAACATTAAGTGGTATTCAAAGCTAATTATCATAACTCCATTACTTCAACAAATGCAAATGATGAATGTTTAAATTGTGAAATTTTACCTTGGGTGGCTTGCGGAGTGTATAAAGCATAGACTGGCAGGTGACCAGGAATGCATTTTCATTGTAGCTCACTGAGTTTGTCTCCCCCTCAGCTCTTCCTAACTGTTTATCATATCCAGCTTCATTGAAATAAGGTTTCTCATTAAGCACAAGAGCCTGGAGGGATAGAAGAACTTGTAGAATTGTGGAGATTCCAGGATTCCAGACCTCAGTGTCCGAACCTGTCCACGTATTTAGAAGGCTTAAGCAAACCTTCCCTGATTCGTACAAGTTGGGATTGAGGCGGAGCCCCCCTGAATGGTAGTGCACCAACTGCAAAATTTTGATTTTCATGAGATTTTTTTTACATATATTAACATTTTCATGATTTATGTGAACACTTGTATTCAGTTTGTGCAGAGACCATGAATTGGAAACCCTCCTTTTCCTTAAAAGGGAACCTCACATAAAGTTATCGAAAATTCAGATAGGCATAAATACTTTATTGCATAGGAAGAGATAGGAATCAAAGAGGTCAGTATCCTCTTGGCATTATAGAGTTACGCATTCCAAAAGCTGCAACTATTTATTCAAGCCAATTCTCTAATTATTAGCAAGGCTGGAAGTAGAACTTACAGGTGGTTCATACGGATACTCCGAAGGAAGAAAAATGTCAAAAAAGAACAGCCCGTCATGGTAGGGCGTTCCAGGGGCACCAACAAGGACTGCTCGTAGTAGATCTATCCTTTCCTCGTATACACGGACATAGATAGTTTCTGCTCAGGTAAAAAATAGTCTCATGAAAAAATAGCAAGTAACTGGCTCTAAAATTTAAGTGTTGAATGAACGGTATCTGACAGAAAGAGGACCAGTGCATCGATACATGTAACACATAAAATCATTACAAAGAGTAAGATAAAGTGCTAACCAGGAAGATTTTTCTCTAGAATACTCCATTCTTGCTGAACCTTCTTCAGCCAACTTCTTTTCACCTAGAAGTACGGACAAGTATAAAAACTAAAATGATCCAGACTGTTTGAACAACTCAAATTGTATGTTTAAGGAGTCAATTAAGTCATGTTTCTAACCTGAGACACAGCCAACACCTTGCTTTCACCAAGAAAGTGGTGATCTGAGCAATCACTAACCATATCAAACAGCCTAAATTGATCTGAAGTCTCACCGGGTCTTGGCATCATAATACCTTTGCTTTCTTTGATCTCTTCTACTTCCTGCTTTATGTTTGTCGTTTCAAATATCTGCATCTCACTCAGATCTAGCTCAGCACAGTGATTGCAAGTTTCCAACACTTCTTTCTCAAGGAGAATGCCATATTCTTTTGCACCATGAGAAATACAACCAGATGACTCTTGGCTTAAAAGTGATCTGGATCCAAGGGATCCAAGGATGCTAGAAGCAATGCTTGAGAAAAATCCAATAGCAGCTTGAGGACGGAAGAAGGAAGTCGGCGCCCATGAGAATTTCTTGCTACTTTCATGAGCACTATCGAAATTCAGCAACTCCTGAGAATAGAATCACAGTCGTTATTTAGTTTAGTGAGACACATAATACAAGAATTTTCATGTTGTCAAATTCCCTGAAGTTTAAAAGTAGTTTCATTTTAAAACATGATTCCCTGGCCCTCATTAAGAGATTGGATTTACAAGGCCACTATGATGATTCAAGTTCCATGCAAGTTATCGGCAATCAAACCAAGATATCATGAAAACTGAAAGTGTCTTACTTAGTAAGAGTCCTAACTGGTACCGTGCGTTTCTTTAACTATTCAAGAGCATGAGCTGAACTGCACAAATTGCCAACATAAAAGTTCTATATATCTAATTAGAAATCCTACATAGTTCACAAGAGTTGAATTGCAGACTTAAAACTTATGCCTCATAAATTTTCTACATTTTCAATGCATATTTTGCAAAGAATTTTAACTAATTTAATCACAGGGTTTTTGGTTTATTTCAACAGGCTATTGGAACCCCCCTCCCCCAGCCCCACCCCACAACTTTTTTTTTTCTAATATTTAAAGTGTCATCTCAACATAAATTTGGGTGTGCATCTGCAAACAACCAGATGTGAACATGCAGATTGACAGAAAAGTTATGCTCAAAAAATACAAATGAAAAAGAGGGAGAGAAAGTTGGATTTACCTTTCCTTTGAGGCTATTAGACTGCGTCTCATGCACAAACATCTCTTGATTAAAATCCTCGGTATTTTCTTCATAGAGAACAGGAGTTGTAGTTGAATCTTCATATTTATCAATATGGTAAATTTCATACGGTGCAACCTGTGACAAAGTTTAATGACAAATCAGGATGGTAGATCTGTGACTGATAATTGATGAGCTAAAGACAGAATATAGTCAACCAAAAACGAGTTTCACAAGTTCATGGATTCTGTTGAAGGATGTAGAACTAAACTCAAACCACAGCTAAATCCTGAACCTAGGGGTATTAACTTAATGTAAAATATGTATGCATATGATTCGAATCATGGAATAAGGATGAATAAGATTCAAACCTTTGTTGGAATACCAGAAGCCCATTTCACCTCCAAATCACCATCTTCAAACCCAATGACAATGCCGATACAGGATAGACAATCCCAATTCAAGTTTTTGCCTTTCGGAGCAGCTTCTGAGCCAAAACCAGTTTCTGAGATTACGTGACCTTTGTCAGCTTGATCACCAAACTGGTTCTGAACCACCTTAAACACAATATCACCAAAACAGTAGGAGTAGTTTGGGTGCTCAACAAGTTCATAAGCACTAACAGTTTCCTCCATCTGCTCTCCATCAAAACCATTTACTTGATTATCGGCCATATTTCTCCACTGTACCTTAACTGTTCGCTCTTTTGCATCCACACCACGCACCACACCCCATCTTTGACTATTGCCACTGGTTCCCTTTTCCAGGACAAACTGATGAGGCCAAAATTCGTGCGCATTTGCAACGCCAACAGGAAGTAAAGTATGTGAATCTAATCCCAAACCGCAGGTACCATCCTGCCACACAACATCAACCTTGGTCCTTGTCTTAATGATAACAAAGATTTCCTCCAATCTTGAACCCAGGTTTCCTCTTTTAAATCCTTTTTCTAGTTTCCAGTTATCTTTAATTATATCATCAGTTGATGCATGGAGAAACTTTTCAGAAGTTCCCTTGCGGTCAGCAAAAGAAAGCATACACCAATCACCGAGCTGCCAATTTGCGTGGGAAAAAGAAGACAACAAAGTCAAGTCTTTTGCCTCCTGCAAACGTGAGGGAGGAGTGGCACTCAAATCATGATCTACGTGAGCAAAGGAAATCCAATCAACATAGACAAAACCAGCATCCACACCAGAAACGGTCCCTTCATCCTGATTTTCCCTCCAGGTACCACATAACCATCTAGTTGATCTAGAAACATTTGAAGGCACAACCTGCACTCTCTGTCCTGGATAATATGGATATTGTGAGTCATCAATTATGTTGGGAGAAACAGGCACAAGCTTCTCGTGATCCATGGCAGTGACCTCACACTTTGATCCATCATCAAAGACGATAGAGACACAGTCAACAACTTTATCCACCCTTCCGATCCAAGTTGCATTAACCACATAATCCCTAACTGAAATGGAACGGATCTTCAAAAGTTTTTTTGAATTTATATCTTTTATGATTTTCCCATGAACATTCTCAAGATCCACAAACATATTAATATTGGTTACTCTACCCATCTGCCCATACGGGTCTGTTACAGAGCGCACAATGTCTCCATGAATGAATCTCCTCTCAAATGAGAGGAATTCATCAATTTTTCCAATACTTTCCTCCAGACTTGATAGAATGGTACAAGCCTGGCCACCGTACAGGAAGTCAGTTTCTTCCTGATCCTCACTACTGTCACTTTCACTAAAACTTTCCCAATCAGAATCAGTAAGGAGCACATCCATTTTTCAGTGCCTACGAGAAGATATAGGTTAAATTTAGTTCGACATAAATAATATATGAAGGAGTTATATTTTAGCAGGAAGAAAAAGATGCAGTTAAGCACCTTCTGGCAAGATTCTGACCTCAGTAATAAAAATAATATTTTCTGGTGTGACTTTTGCTTTCAAACCTTTGCTATCTTTAAGAGCAGGATCTTTACTAGACAGAAAATATCATAAAAGATAGTGTATGCACCTGCGAATGTATGGAAGCTTTAGTTTAAAACAGATATGGTAATATGAAACCAATCATCAAGTGTTTCACTTAATTACAGCAACTAAACTGTTAGTTGTTAATCTATATTTTGTTTCTTTTTTTGTACAAATGCTATAACGAAATAGTAAAAAGGTAGGGGCAGAAAGACATACCAGTAACTTCACTCCTGCTTGAACAAACTGAAGCATCCAAGCCAGTCCCAGTTTATCTTAATATATATTGTAATAAGGATGGTGAGTTAATAGTCAATCCCAAATGAGGGCACAGCCAAGGATATGACTATACTTTTCTGTTACGAATTGTGGTATGTATCTTCCAGTTGATTCAACTGTTCGAAACAGATAGTGAGCCAAATGTCCTGAAGAGGATATTTTGACTCTAATGCCAAAGGAGATTTGCCCTAAAGGGACGAAGGAGCCAACAAAGTACTCCAAATGCCAAAGGAGATTTGCCCAAATGGGACCGAAGTATACACTGGAGGAAACTTCCAAAGGAGATTTCCCACAGAAGTAACAAGGGGGTAAAGTTGCCAGGTGTTTTATTTGAAGGTCAGAGTGAAGTTCCTAGTATGAAAGGAGATCCCTATAGAAAGAGCTGCAAATGATGATAATAAACACTCCTTCCTTAGGAAATTCACTCGACCAAAGGAAATTTTAGTAATTTTTGCCAAAGAAGATTTGCCCAACAAAGCTGAAAACTTCACAGATAAATATGTATGTAAAATCTGAAAGAAATATTTCTTTCAGTAACAAAAACTATGATGCCAAAGGAGATATGCCCCAAAGTAAAGCAGAAGTTTCCGTCTTTTCCCTCAAACACAGCAGATCTGTCTCATGCAGAAATTCGACTAAATTGGAGAGAGATCAGCCATATTCAACCAAGCTAACAGAAACAAAAGATTGTTATTTGCTGTCTGTGGAAAGCTGCCTATCAAATAATGTCCTGAAGAAATTTATTCGAACGATGGCTTTTCCTTGCTGAAACTCATGAGTGCTTCTCTAAGCCATTTAACATTTCCACGAAACCTTCAAAACAACAACAGACAGAAATATCTCCTAAGATTCTTTAACTTAAAGGAATTATAAAAACAGCAAAATGCAGTTTCACTAATCACATGTTTTTTTCCAAAAAAAAAAACAAAGGTGCTTAATAGAATACATAAATAGACTAAGAACAACAAAAGAATGTAGATTTAAGAATCCACTTTTACAAAAAAAGAATAGCATCTATACCTACATATAATATTTCATCACTAAGATAGAGTAACTTATTAATTAAAAGAAAGAAATTTCAGATACCTTCAATTAGATTACTCAATTAAGACCCCATTTCTTTTCAAAGTTTGCAGCTTTAACAAGTTTTCTTTGCATTCAACAATTTAAAAATCCAAAATTCAAATAAAAACGTACCTTTTTTTTTCTTTTTCTTTTTCTGCATACAGGCCATATTAACATAAACAAGTACAACCTTGAATTCCATAAATAAAATTCCAGTTATATTAAAATTGAACAAATAATAACAAAAAGTTTAAATTATAAAGCATAGTAACCCATGAGAAAAAGAAATTATATGAGATTTTCATGTTTCTAGAAAAAGATAAAAATCGAAGAAACAAACGTGTGAAAGAGTTAACATTACAAAGGAAGGGAAAAAAAAAAAAAAAAAAAAGAAGCTAACCATTTGCCGCTTCTGAATACGAGTAGAGCCATAAATCCTAATGAAAGAAAAGCGATCAATCAGAAACTGTACGTAAACTGATCGAACCAACCCTACTCAGAAAACGACTTATAATCCATTTACAAAAAAATCGTGTCTTTTTCCCTTCAATTTCACTCCTGACTTTGTTTTCTCGCTGCTTCTTTCTCTTTCAACGGGTCCAAACTCCAAACGATATAAACAGAAAAACGCGGAAGAAAAGAAAAGAAACGAAAAAAAAAAAAAAAGAACGCGGAATTTCAGAAAGGTATCATTCCTCTCTGAATCCGACAATCACGACGCCATTAACGAATCTTGAAAACATTGCAGTAGAGTGACAAAGAAAAACAGCTCCTTTCTCCGTCTCTGTCGCACGCGCGTTTTGGGTGTTTTGTTTGTTGAACGTTAAAGAACGGAGTCGTTATAGAGATGATCTTTTTCACATCAGAAAAAAAATATATTGAATTTGGATTCTATTTATATTTATGCAATACATACAGAAAACAAAAGAATACTAGAATTTACACACCCACTAGGTGGATGAATTTTTTTTTTTTAATTTGTATTTAAAAGAAAAGATGCCTTAATAAGATATTAAGATGAGTAGTTTTTTTAAAGATGCCTTAATAAGAGATTAAGATGAGTAGTTTTTTTAAGTAAAAAATGTGAGCAGATTTTTTTTTTTTTAAAATATAAAAATGTAGATAATTTGTTTAAGTGAAAAGTTGATAATTTTTTTAAATGGATAATTAATTAAAATAAAAAAGTAGATAATTATTTAAGTGAAAAGTTGCTTTTTTTTTAAAATGGATAATTAATTACTATTTTAAGTAAAAATATATAAACATTTTTAATTTTATATTTATTAAAATAACATTAACAACCTCCTGATAAAGTGATAAAAGATTTGTGTGGCATGTAAGATTTGGATTCAAATCTTACAAATGCTAAAAAAAGAAAAACTCAACAAAAGATTTTATAACAATATAAATACACCATGAGTTATACTGTACTTTCTTTCCCATAACTAAACTTAGACCATATGGCCACACAAAAAAAAAAAAAAAACACTTAGTTAGTACCCAATGACATTACTGCCCTTTTATTTTTCTTTTATCACAATCAAACCTACGTATTAATCAAGAAATTTTTAATTAAGCCTATTTAATTTACGTTTTTTAAGTTTTAGTTTAATTAATTAGATTTATGTGCAACATAAAACCCCAGCCAGCCTCTCCAATTTTCTTGCTAATTAAAGAACATTTTAAAAAAAAATTGATCATGTGATGAGCCAACAAGAGCAAAAAAAAAAAATTAATAGTGTAATTTAAAATTTTGAAATTTTTTTCACAAATAAACCAGTTTCAAGACTGGAAGATCCTCCATAACTACGCTAATGCTTATAATGGTAGAGTCTGGTTCTTGTGGAGGGATCAGTTGCAGGTTGATTTTGTGACAGCTACTGATCAAAGCATTACTTGTTGCATTTCCTTCAACTCTAAAAAGTTGTACATCTCAACAATTTATGGGAGCAATGATGGTACAAAACGAAGAAGACTCTGGAAGCATCTTAGTGATCTACATGATGATATTGGTAATGCACCTTGGATTTTAGCTGGAGATTATAATGTGGTTGCTCATCCCTTAGAAAGTTCAGATTTCACTGGTTCTCAAGTTCTCAGTCATGACAGTAAGGATTTCCTGGAATTCATGAGCAACAGTTCAGTCCTTGATCATGCAAGTATTGGACCTATTTTCACTTGGTCCAATCATCAAACGGATGGATACCTTGCAAGGAAGCTTGACAGAGTACTAGTGAATGCACACTGGCACTCCCACTTTGCCCAGTCGTTTGTTGAGTTTCTGCCACCAGGGATATCAGACCATTGCCCCGCGTTCATCAAGCTAAACATGGGTGAACACTCAACCCCAAAAACTTTCAAATTCTTCAACTTTTGGACTAGGAATCCAGAATTTATGAACGTTGTGGAAAACTCTTGGAATGAGCCTATTGAAGGCAATCCCATGTTCATTCTCTTCCAGAAAACGAAGAGAACGAAACTAGCTAGTCCTGAAAAAGTTTAATCTTTCCAATTATGGAAACATCTCCAGTAAAGTCCAAGTTAAGAGGAAGGAGTTGGAGGACACTCAAATAGCAGTCGTGAATCAGGTATCTAAAGTTGAACTGGTAGAAAAAGAGAGGACACTTTACCTGGAGCTCAGGGAGCTTCTCTCAGCTGAAAAAAGTTGCTACAGAAAAAAATCCAGGGTGAGGTGGATACAGGAGGGGGATAAAAACACCCAACTTTTTCATAAAATGGTGTCTACTAAGCAAAACAGGAACTCCATTAGAGTTTTGGTTGATGATAGTGGTAATAAACTTGAAGATCCTAGCCAGATTTCAGAAGCAGTCATCTCATTTTTTAAGAAACTGATAGGAACTATTGATAATCAAGTTTCAGGCTGCTCAAAAGATTTTCTGACTGATTTACTTCAAACCTGTCTATTTGCTGAAGCTCAAGAATGTATCTCCAAGCCAGTTACCAGGGAGGAAGTGAAAAGAGTTATGTTTGCCCAGAATGGAGATAAGGCGCCAAAGCCAGATGGATTCACTGCACACTTCTTCAAAACTGCTTGGCCTGTTATAGGAGAGGACATTAACAATGCTGTTCTCCACTTCTTCCACACAAGTAAAATGCCAATAGCCTTCAACTCAACAACCATTATCTTTGTTCCAAAGAGTAATAATCCTAGTAGCATTAGGGACTATAGGCCAATATCATGTTGCTCTATAATCTATAAAAGCATTACTAGGATTATTACCACAAGGATTACTAGCTATCTCCCTACATTGGTCACCAACAATCAAAGTACATTTATACAAGGAATGAGTATTATAGACAATATACTTATGGCGCAGGAGCTGGTTAGGGAGTATGGTCGAACCACTATTTCCCCAAGGTGTGCCATAAAAATTGACTTACAAAAGGCGTTCGATTCATTAAGTTGGGAATTTTTGTTTATTGTATTAGTAGTCCTGGGGTTCCCTAAAAAATTCATCAACTGTATTGAAGCTGTGTAACTAAAGCCAAGTTCTCCATCTCCATCAATGGTGGCCTGGTGGGGTTTTTTAATAGGGCTCGAAGAATCAGACAGGGAGACCCTGTAAAGGATATAAAAAAGAATTCAAACAAACCAACAAACAGCAGCAGATAAGCAACCATATCAGCACACAAAAATCCTAACCGAATCTACAACAAATCATAATAAGAGGATAAGCACAATCAACTCAGCTGATATTTAAATTTCAATTTGTAACAAACATACAAGTTCAAATATTCTAGGCAACTCAGACTTGTATATATATTGAAGTGAGTAATAAACAAAAATACAACTTGTCATTGCTGTAAACTATACAGATTCTCTACATGGTATCAGAGCTACTGCTTAAAAGCTTTCGATCCTCACTTCTTTTTTTTTCTCTCTTCCTTCATCTTCAATGGCTGCCAACAACTTCCAACCAACTGCTACCACAAACATGGTCAAAACAGAACCAATTTCCATCAATGCTGCAGCACAGCTCCCTCTAAAACTAAATTCTACCAATTTCTCATCCAGGCAGATTCAACTTGTTTCACTCCTTGATGGTCATGACATCATTGGCTATCTAGATGGTACCATTCCCTGTCCAGAATCCACCATCACCATCAATGGAAACCAAAGTCCTAACCCAGCTCACAACATTTGGCGTAGGCAGGATAAATTTATTCTGCATGCTATAATAGCCTCAATCACAGAGTCCATAATACCAATCATAGCAACTGTCACAACCTCTCAAGAAGCTTGACAGAAACTTTCAACCACATTTGCCAGCAAAACACGATCCAGGATCATGTCATTGAAAAAGAAGCTTACAATGGCAACACAAGAGGGACGTTCAATTGCTGAATATATGCAATTTATGAAATGCATTACAGATGATCTGGCATTGGCTCAAGCACCAATATCTGATGATGATCTGACTCTTTTCATTCTTAATGGTCTAGGGACAAATTTCAAAGAAATATCAACAGCAATTCGAGCTCGTGAAACTCCAATTTCATTTGAAGAGCTACATGACAAATTGACAGACTATGAAAGGATTATCAAACAAGAAGAACTTCATCAGCCATCACTAGCAACTGTTCAATTTGCCAGAAAAAACCAGAGGTAGTCAGTTTTACAAAGGCAAAGGAAATCAGTCCAACAATCAAAGCCGGAACAATTTTTCATATCAAAGGAAGCTATCATTTCAAAATGCAACATTCACTTCACCAAGACTAGTCTGTCAACTATGTGAAAAACTAGGTCATAGTGCAAAGTTCTGCAGAAGCACTACAACACTCGACAAAGAACCAGTTGCAAATCATGTAACCACCTCTCAACCAAGGAACTCTGCAAATTGGATTGTTGACACAGGCGCATCACATCATGTTACCACAGATCTAAACAACCTGTCCCTGTACACAGAATATGGAGGACCATATGAGATCCTTGTAGGTGATGGAACAGGTTTGAAAATCACACACACTGGTACATCTGTTATCCCTACAACCAATAAACCCCTTCAATTAACAAATGTCTTGCATGTTCCACATATGAAAAGCAATTTACTTTCAGTTTCAAAACTATGCCAGACTAACAAAGTTTCAATTGAATTTTTTCCTTTTCATTTCTTGGTGAAGGATCTAGCTACGGGGGCACCACTAGTGAAAGGTCTGAATAAAGATGACATCTACGAGCTACCAAGTTGCATGTTGTCCTCTTCAAAATCTGTCCAAGCCATGTTAAGTGTAAAAGAGTCAACTGAGTTATGACACCATCGCCTTGGTCACCCTTCCACTAAAATCCTCAGTCAAATGCTTAATGTTTTTAACTTGTCTTCTTCATTCACCAATAAACAAATCATTTGTGATTCCTGCTGTTGTAATAAAAGCACAAAATTGCCATTTGCTCAGTCAACTTTAACCAGTTCTAAGCCACTTGAGTTAATCTATACTGATGTATAGGGACCAACACACACATCTTCTTTGGATGGTTTTCACTTTTACGTGATCTTCATTGATCACTATACAAAATACATATGGTTATTCCCCCTTAAACAGAAGTCAGATGTTTACTCAATCTTTTCATCCTACAAAGCATTAGTTGAAAAACATTTTAATACACCCATCCTTACTATGTACTCTGACAATGGTGGTGAATACAAAGCACTGTCCGATCTTTTTGCATCTCATGGCATCTCTCACCTAACTACTCCACCACACACACACCCTAACATAATGGCACTTTAGAAAGAAGACATCGACAGGTTGTTGAAACTGGACTAGCACTTTTGCACCATGCATCCATGCCATTAAAATTTTGGTCTCAAGCATTCCAAACTGCTGTGTACCTCATCAACAGGCTCTCCACATCCATACTTCACATGAAATATCCATTCCAAACACTGTTTAACAAAACACCAAACTTTACTAAGTTAAAAGTGTTTGGGTGCCTTTGTTACCCATGGCTAAAACCCTATAACAGTCACAAATTACAACCCAAGTCTAGACCCTGCATCTTTCTAGGCTATTCACCAACTCAAAATGCATACAAATGTTTTGATCCACACACACAAAAAATCTTTGTGTCTAGACATGTCTTGTTTCATGAACAAATGTTTCCTTTCAATAAGTCTCCTCATCAATCATCCAAACTTGAACAACAATTACCTTCAACAGCTACTCTTGATCTTCCATTGACATACTCATCAGTCACACCAACCTTGCATCAGTCAGAATGCTCGCCTATTCAGAATTCAACTAATCAATTGGTGTGTGCTCCTACAGCTGTCCCATCAGGTAATGTAACTTCAAACTCAAATCTGCCTGCATCTATGTTACCATCCACAAACTCGCATCCCAGCACAAGAACCCACTCCATGACCACCAGGTCCAAAAACAACATTCACAAGCCAAAAGTCATACACACAGTTACAAAACATACCATAACACCTTCCCTAGAACCTACCTCTGTCAAACAGGCCCTTCATAATATCAATTGGCGACATGCAATGACAGCAGAGTTCAATGCCTTGGTGAAAAACAACACTTGGGAACTGGTGCCACCCTCTTCCAAACAAAATGTTGTAGGTTGTAAATGGGTCTATCGTGTCAAAAGAAAACCAAATGGTACTATTGATAGATACAAAGCAAGATTAGTTGCAAAAGGATTTCATCAAAGACCAGGTTTGGATTTCAAAGAAACCTTTAGTCCAGTGATTAAACCAACAACCATTCGAACTGTTCTCTGCATTGCTCTTGCCCATAAATGGTCAATTTCTCAAATGGATGTAAATAATGCTTTTCTTCAGGGCACTCTCACTGATGAAGTCTTCATGGCACAACTTTCTGGCTACATCAACTCTGATAAGTCAAACCATGTCTGCAAGCTTAACAAAGCCATATATGGCTTAAAACAAGCTCCAAGAGCTTGGTATCAGGAACTCAGCAGTTTCTTAATTAACTATAGTTTTTGCAAATCAGTCTCTGATGCCTCACTCTTTGTTTATGCCAAGGATTCAGTTATTTTATACTTTCTAGTCTATGTAGATGATCTGCTACTAACTGACAACAACACAGCAGCCTTGAGACAATTTCAGCAACAGCTTGCTCAGTGTTTTTCTCTCAAAGACCTTGGTAGCTTACTCTACTTCCTTGGAGTTGAGGTTGTCACTACACCAACATGTCTCTTCCTCTCACAACACAAATACATCAGAGATATCCTTCAGAACTTCAACATGGATAATGCCAAAGTCACACTAACTCCATTGCCTACAAATGTAAAGCTTCAGCTCAAAGATGGTTCAGGCTCAGCAGATGCCATTGCCTACAGGAAACTGGTAGGATCACTGCAGTATCTCTCCTTAACACGACCAGGCATAGCTTACTGCATCAACAAACTGTCCCAATTTATGCACTCTCTCAGTCAAACTCATTGGACAATTCTGAAAAGGGTTCTACGATACCTCAAAGGAACTATACATCATGGCTTATTTCTCAAAAAGCCTTCAAACCTACATGTCTCTGCCTTCAGTGACTCAGACTGGCTGAAAATTTGGATGACAGATCTTCAACCACAGGCTACATCATTTATCTTGGTGGGAATCCAATCTCTTGGAAATCAACTAAGCAAAGGACAGTAGCAAGATCTTCCACTGAAGCAGAATACAGAGCTATAGCCAACACAATAGCAGAACTAACCTGGATAAAGAACCTACTCTCTGAATTACATGTTTCCTCCCATAGATCTCCAACTCTTCATTCGGACAACATTGGGGCTACATATCTGACTGCCAATCCTGTTTTCCATTCTAAGATGAAACACCTGGCAATTGACTATCATTTTGTTAGACAACATGTTCACTCAGGAGATGTCAAGGTCTCATACATATCTACAACTGACCAACTTCCAGATGGTCTCACCAAACCACTTACCAGACAACGGTTCATGTTTCTAAGATCCAATACTGGTGTAGTTGATAGCTCCACCGTCTTGACTCTTGAGGGGGCATGTAAAGGATATAAAAGAGAATTCAAACAAACCAACAAACAGCAGCAGATAAGCAACCATATCAGCACACAAAAATCCTAACCGAATCTGCAACAAATCATAGCAAGAGGATAAGCACAATCAACTCAGCTGATATTTAAATTTCAATTTGTAACAAACATACAAGTTCAAATATTCTAGGCAACTCAGACTTGTATATATATTGAAGTGAGTAATAAACAAAAATACAACTTGTCATTGCTGTAAACTATACAGATTCTCTACAGACCCTCTCTCCCCTTACTTATTCGTGATAGCAATGAATGTACTCTCCAAAATGCTTGATGTAGGGGCTCAATATGGGTTGTATAGCTATCATCCCAAGTGCTTGAGAATCAAGTTGACCTACCTTTGTTTTGTAGACGACCTGCTGATCTTTGCCAAGGGTAATCTGGACTCTATAGCTGGTATACAACTGATCTTGAAGGAATTTTATCAGCTTTCAGGACTACAACTTAACTCTTCGAAGAGTGAAGTGTTCTCTTCTGGTATCAGTCGTATTGACTTGCAAGAAATCCAGGAGACTACTGGGTTCAAGCTAGGCCACTTGCCTGTCAGATATCTTGGAGTTCCCCTGGTAACTAGAAAACTCATTGAGAGTGACTGTGCCCTTCTATTTGAAAAGAGCTCACAGAGAATTAACAGTTGGGCAGCACGATAGCTTTCCTATACAGGAAGAGTGCAGCTCATATAGTCAGTCTTGTTTAATGTGTAGAACTACTGGTGTCGTCATTTTATCCTCCCCAAAGCTGTTATTTAGAAAATTAGTCAATTATGCTCCAATTTCTTTTGGAAAAGGACGGAGGGCACATCTAAAGGGGCAAGAGTGAAGTGGAGTTCTATTTGCTATCCCAAACCAGAGGGAGGGCTTGGGTTAAAGGATCTACAGACCTGGAATAAAGCCAGCATTCTGCAACACATATGGTCAGTAATAGTTCAATCTGGTTCATCATGGGTTGCATGGATCAAGACTTATGTTCTTAAAGACAAAACCTTATGGCATGTTTCCATTACTCAAGGGTGTAGATAGATATGGAGGAAGTTATTTCAGATGAGAGCACTAGCGCTGAAGTTCATACAATTCCATAATGGACAGACAGTCTGGAAGTTTCCTGGGGACAAATATGCTATCAAGGTTTGGGGAGAAATAAGAACCAGGCAAGAAAAGGTGGGATGCGATAGGCTGCTATAGTACCCCTTCCATATACCAAAACACTCTTTGATTGCTTGGATGGCCATTATCAACAGGCTGCCTAAAAAAGACAGATTGATCTCATGAGGCATGGAAGTTGAAGATAGATGTGTGCTATGCCAAAATGAACAAGAAACTCGGGACCACATCTTCTTTGAATGTGGCTATTCTAGGGAGATTTGGCAGGAAGTGTTGCGACTATGCAATTTGCAAAGAAGAGTGGGAAGCTGGCAGCATGAACTGGCATGGGCTGAAGGAAGAATGAGGGGCAAAGCATTAATTTCAACCATCATACGTCTGGCTTGGAATGTTTATATCTACCTGATTTGGAAGGAAAGGAACAACAGATGCTTTAATCAAATCCATTCGAATGGGGCAAGCATTCTGGAAGAATCAAGGAAGCCATAAGGATGCGGACATCAGGGCTAAAGAACGTCTCTCCAGACATTGTCAATTTAAGCATTAGCAATAAGTGGGGACTAAATTCATCAATGTTCAATTAGATAACTAGTAAAAGTGGTTGTCAGTTGATAGAGTTGGGTGGTTTTGTACTGATCACATGAGACAAGTTGTAGCCATGTAGCAGTTTAGCAGCTTTCTTGGATAAATAAAAGGAATTACTTATCCAAAAAAAAAAATAGTTTAAATTTTTCGTCCAAATGCATGATTTTTGTGTGTGTAGAAATTATGAGGATTTAAGGTTGTGATTGATATTATCATGCACATGTTATTAGCTTAATGAGGAAACATGTTTAATACTAATGGTTTATTACACATAAAATACAATCATACAGCATAAGAATATGCTGGGTATGTATAATGTCACTAACAAGATTCTGTAGTATATATAATATATATAAAAAAAGCAGAAAAATCATGTCAGAATTGCTGCAAGAAAAACACTTCAATTTCTGCTGCTTTTGGTAATGGAAGACATTGTCAGAATTTCTAAATATAGTTTTGTTGCCACCAGATTTCATGTTCAAGTAGTAAAAAAAGTTTAAATTTCGAGTCAAAATACTCTTCACTATAGTATATTTTGCAAAAAAAAAAAAGAAAAAGAAAATAGTCATTGAGAATTGAGGTTCTCCTTTAATTTTCTTTTATACATCTATATATATATATATATATATATATATATATATATATATATATCTTGGAGACATTGTATCTGATCTATGCATATAGATTTCTCTCTCTCTCTCTCTCTCTCTCTCTCTCTCTCTCTCTCTCTCTCTCTATATATATATATATATATATATATATATATATATATATATACATATTGTTCATGTAGGGATCAAGTTAGGTAAAATTATTCTTTGAATTCCATTGATGATCATTCCTTTAGCTGTCCTTTGTCGAAGAAAGTGACTGGAAATCTGGAATTAAAACCTGAAAATTAATGGTAGAAAGCCATGCATGCATACATGCAGAGAGAAGCCTGATCTCTGTTGAACTGAAAATCAAATCTGCAACGAAATGACAACCAACTTTGATCATGACATTATTCTTGATTCTCGACCAACAAGTACTGCTTGTTAAGAGACCTTTTACCTGCAAAATTGTTACTTAACATAACAGATTTTGCTATATATATATATATATATATATATATATATTAGCCTTTTTGTTTAATTTCGTCAAAGGCAGATTCTTGATTCAGTTAATCACCCATTTGCCATTGTTGAAAAATTGTTGTACTTATCTGATTAGAGATCGCACTACTTTCTTGCGTACGTAGTTTGACAAATCATGTGGACACTCCTATACTACGTATATCAGTACACATACAAGTAAAAAGTAGTGTTGGTTTATTTAGAGAAAAAGATTTTATGACGAAATCTAGCTAAAAACAAAGCCATTTCTTGAAATGTTCTTCAAATAAATCGATATGTTTTTTTTTCTTTTTCTTTTAGTATACGAGACATTTATGCTATCCGAATTTTTATATTTTTTTAATATTTGTATCTGAAATTTGTATCCAATATATATTTGAATATAAGTATAAAAATAAAATATTCCAAATACATGAATTTTTTTAAAAAAAATTAAGTATATCCATATTATACACGTTACCTTATTCAACATTCATTCAAATTCAAATAATATAGTGATGCAGTGAAAAACTGGTAGCCGATAGCAGAAGCCAAATTAATTGGGTTTGTTTAGCTAGCTATATATAAAACCAAAATGAAAGGGCAATAATAGCTTTGTTCTTTTTGTAGGTACAGACTTTTTAAAGAGAACTAGTTTAAGCACTAACTATGTATATTGTCTAGCTAGCTGGAAAAGCAAAAACAATTACTAAAAAATATTATGCTGAAAATGACTAGTTCCTAACTATCTTTTTCACTTCAAGGCATCATATATAGTTTTCCATTACTATAATTTATATAGATTCTTTTTCTCTTTTTAGGTAGACAACAAATTGTCAGTTCTTGTTTTTGCACTTTGTAGGCTGGCCTGAAATGCAAACCAAATTTCGTCTTGACCATCTAATATTCATAAGGGGCCATCATGTTCAGAGATTTGGATTGGGACGAGTGTCAGCAAAAAGAAATATTTTTGTTCTTTTATTAGCAAAAGCAATTCGAGATCTTTGAAAAACTTATTGGAGTGTCAGGTTAGCAAAGCTAAACATTTTGCTAAATTGTTCATGATTTTTGCCGTAGTCAAGCTCATAAAAGAAGCTAAAAGTTCAACTGATATACACTAAAAGCTCTTAGAAGCTACTGAAAAGAGCAAACGTTGGAGGATTTATATATCAGAGCTTGTACTGCAATTTGCCATACAAGCTTTTGAATGGTTCCAACTAAGGGCACATTTTATTTTCTTAAATATCAGAACTTATAGCTACCTCTGATCCAGCAAAGCCAGCTATGGTCAGTGGCATTATTGCCTCCTTAAGGGCTGCCACCCAAATTTTTAGCGAAATTATATATGCCAGAACTTATTCCCTGACCAAGAACTTATTCTCATTTTTTCCTTATCCTTATCCTTTTCTTTCCTCCCTTTCTCATGCATATGTAAACACCTATGATACTCGGATTTTTCTTTTTTTTTCTTAAGTACTCGAATCCGACGCCCGACATATATTCGGACATGGATATGAGAATATGATCCTTTAAATATATGAAAAAACTTACAAAAATATATCCGTGTCGAACACATACCCGTATCCAACACTCACTCTAAAATTAGGATAACATAAGTAAACACACATTAGGTCACCTGGATTATTGATCATAGTTGATTGCACGCTCAGAGAAGCACAAAAATTGGACAAGTTACAACCAAATAATACAAATCTAATTGTCTCATTTTAACTGTCGTCATGTTTTACATTTTAAATTGTTGCTTTTAGGACAATTTAAAAGCTTAATTACAGTACAAGGATTCCACTGGCGAGCAGCAAGCGGAATATTCACAAGATCATTCCTTCCCCAATACATTTCTTCCTCTTTCAGTTTTCAAGTAAGTGGTTAATTAGTTTTTAGTAAATAAAGACTATTTGAGCTTCAAAATTTTGGACTTGGAATAACATATATATCTCCCCTATATTGTCAAAGAAAGCATGTATAGTGGAAGAATCACTCTATCTTGGGTCGCAAGCTTGGGTTGGCAAGTTCTAAACTGACAGAATTTGAATACCCTTTTATCAATAATATCCAAGTAAAAGTTTTTTTTTTTTTTTATGTATAAAGGATTATCGCAACTTGAGGATAAAAGAAGGGATTGTAGATAATAGAATTTGAATTCAGCTAGATTCCACTTATTAAAAATGGTTGCTGAACCAAAATATTTCTTTTCATAGGTCAAATTGCATCAACAATCTTTAGTCAACTTTACTACCAGTACAACTTCTAATGGATGGACTATACTCGTTGTTTTCTCCACTTTGAACAAGGAAAATTTAAAAGATGACAAAACTTAAAGAAGTTATTCGGCACCAAAATGTTATTTTCATATAAACTTTGATGTTTGCTGGCATAAAAGAGTATGCAAAGTAAATTTTCATTCTTTATATATCAGATTCACTAATTTTGATGTCTCTGTCATCTTTTCATAGATTAAGAGAGTTTTCTTGCCATTCACAGAATATTTACCATTAAAGATCTTCTCAAGATGTATAAGGATCATGGATGTCGAATGGGGATCCTTGACTCAAATGCTTAGACACCAACTGATGGAATCAATCAAGCAGTTATTGTAGAACGATGGAACCAGCTTAAAGGACTCAGAATCTGATCTTTCTTTCCTAAAAGAGTGAAAAAAAAGAAGACATTTTTGTAGAATAAAATGACAGAAGAGAGAGAGGAAATCCACTTTTAAGTAATGCCAAGAAAAGGTTGGCCAATATTGCATATTCATAGACCACTGATTTGATTATAGTGCTGTGGAACTGACAATGAAACTCAGAAAACATGGTGGATTTTTTAACTCAGCATTATTATTTAAACAATCAAGGATTCTTAATGCTATGTATGATTAAACAGATAAAAAAATTTATGTGAAAAATAGCCGACCATTGATTGCATTTAGATTTCATAGGAGTAAAGAAAATGAAAAGGATCCATAAAAAAAAGGCAGACTTCTATTTCTTGTTCAAATTATAATTTAATAGATATGATTGAAGCTTAAGTAATTTCAGCAAAAATGTACTAAAACAGAGTAACATGCAAGCTATTCTCTCTTTAGAAATTAAGACCAGATTATAGCTGTGGCACATCGTTGCCACTATTGTTAAAACAGACAATTTCATTGGAGCAACAGTAGAATTATCTTCAATAAGGGGAAAAAATTATATTTTATAAAAAAAGGAGGAAAATATCAGTAAGATGTAGCAATATGCTTACCATATGGTTTGGTTTATATGAACCAAATAAAATGGAAAAATTAGCACAAAAAAAAAATCGTAATAATTATGAATGAATGGAAATGAAGATTTACATGGGGTCAGGAACTGCTCAAGAATGTCATGAAGTGGAGTAATTATTGTGACAATGAATTCCATTAACATAATTATATTTAAAACGAAAGTGGGAGCAGTGGGAGCACAAGTCTTTTTTTTATAGATTAATTTGTAGAGTAATTGGTGGCATTTGGCAAAGAAAGGGCAAAGGGGTTTCCACTTAGAGGCACTTTGTTTCATGGAAGGGGATATTAATAAAAAAATTATAAATTAAATCCCATGGCCACCTGCAACCACTAATAAAAAAAAATATAGAAATTAGGATTAGACTTTCAATTGGAGCATAACAGGGGAAAAGAAAATTCTTAAAGGTGTAAGTGTTGGGTCCATCCCAATTACTTAGGCCTTTCAAAAAGTTCCAGCTGTCTATAGGCATTATCATCTCCATCTCTTCAAATCTGTTGGTTTACTTGGCTTTTTCAAGTGTAAATTGTTCTTAAAATAAGGGAATTGAAAGATAGAGATCAAAGAGAGAGAGTAAATACTAAATTCCTATGTTAACTGAATTTTTAATTTTTCTTAAAATATTTATGTTTGACAACTGTATTCATATCGAATATAAGTATGAGATATAATTTTTAAATATATAAAAAAGATTTTTAAAAAATGAACATACTCGTATCAGACACATATTTATATCCGACACTGGCTAAATAAAATACTACGTGCATAACATAAACTTGGTTAGTGGATTCTAAGCCTAAGATGTACACCTGGAATGCACAGCGGAGCCTGAACCTAGATGGTTTTGCCTTATACCAATCAGGTGGAGAATACAAATTTTCACCCCAAAAAAGGATAAAATTGCACAAGCAAAAGAAGAAATCGACTAGCATTGTCACATTGCCGAAAATGAAGAGTTTATGATCCTAATAAAAAACTGGAGTCAACCATAAAGGGATATGCATGCAGGCAGTTGTTGGCTACTTCCATTAATTTGCTCCACTCTTTGAAAATCAATGGAGGCAACTGTGGAGGATAGAGACAGGATGCTCTATCATTGTCTCTATCCATATGTTTCAAAACAATTACAAGTAACCTAAAACATGTGCTGAACTTCAAGTTCCAAGCATGATCTTTTTCGTTTTGGTCCCAATCCCTCGCAAGGAAGTGATAAATCTCATTATCACTTCACACCCCAAAAACGTTATTTGAAGAAACTAACAATCCTGTTAACCATGTATGAACTCCTAAATCTTCATGATTTTCATTCAAGGCATGACAGAAGGAGAGTGCTAAGTTTTGCTTTCTTTTCCAGCCCTAATAGAAGGTCAGTAGATAGGAAATAATGTACTGGAGCTAAGTTAGATCCCTCCAGGGATACCTGTAATTGTTAGGTCATCCTAAAAACTGGTAGAACATAAATATACAGAAGTTTAAAAGCTAATAAATTGGTAAAACAGTGATTTTATTCTTTTCAAATCTTTGTATCAACCTCAACTTTTTGACCTGCCCCATCTGCCAAATCAAAAGAATCTCTTAAGCTTTATTTATGGTCCTCTTAAAGGTCCTCAACAAACAAGCAACATGCAATGGCCAATGAAAATTGTGAAACATCATTAACGAACTAAAAGATTTTTTTTGGGTTTATTCAGACTTTTTAAAGGTCCTCAACAAATATTCAGACTCTTTTTTTTTTCTTTTTTTCTTTTCGCTTTTCCTTAATCGTTCATTCTCTTTATAGTTATATTTACTTTAGTGTACTTACTATAATAATATTAAATGTTGATATGCCGTTTTTCAAGCATAAAATCGTAAGATAAAAAACGATGGGGAAGGTGTAATAAACCAGAAGCCCAATATATTTTGTATTTAATGAACTTTTGTTGATAGTATTAGACCCAGCACCGGCCCTGATACAATGGGCTTTTGCAAGTAGAAGGTCCAAATGGCTGGTTACTTCGGTCCAGTGCCGCTGCCCAGTCCCTACTAAGCCTTCCTTTTTCAACACAAGGATGGGCGGCTGCTGGTTTAGATCGAACGTACCTAGGTCTTATATTCATAAGAGACTAACAAGAATATTTTACTCCTTACTAAGTTGAAGCTGTAAAGATTCATCTTAATTGAATTTGGAGTTTTAACTCAAATAATTCACTCACTTCTTTTAAAAGACAGATTCTCATAATTAGGGTTCGATCTATAACACTTGCAAGTTTTTCTTCATGATTTCCCTTTAGGTGACATTTAATATTATTTAATATTTAAATGTTATGCTCGCATGCCACTAAGTACTCGAGTGTGTTATTCTAACTCCAGCATACTTTTTTTCTTTATGTGTTTTTGAGGCATTTGGCTTTTATTTATGGATAGAGGTGCTCATGAGTCATGGGCAAGCCACGATCCAGAATTTTTTTTTTTTTTTATCCAAGCTCATTTCAGGTCGGTTTTAGATTAGCCTGTAAATTTATTTTATTATTCATAAATTATTAAAAAATTAAAAAACTATTTTTATATTAATATATATTTTATAATTAAATTTAAATAAAAATATTTTAAAATTGTTGAATAATAATTCAAGCTGGACCGGGCCGGTCCTAATTACAAACCCAAGCCCGACTTACAAATATTTTTACTCAATCCAAAGTATTTGTGTTCGTTTTATTTTTTTTTATGTTCAAAGTATTACAAATTTATATAATTTTTACAAGTTAATAATTCATTTAATGTAGGTTGTGACATATTCGTGTTGTGTTCGTGTTATTTTTTTGTGTGGTCAAAAAATTATAAATTTTTTAAATTTTTACATGTTAATAATTCGTTTTATGTAGATTTTGAGACGTTCGTGTATTTGTTTGGTATTCATGTTATCCTTCATGTCGTATTTTTTTTTTCATGTTGTATTCGTATCGTTTTTAATTCATCCAAATATTTTGCATAGTTTTTTATGGTGATTCAATTTAAAGAAAATTTTGTATGTACGTGTCGTGTCTCAATTCATCTCATATTTTGCATAATTTGTCATAATTATTCAGTTTAGAGAAAAAATGTATGTAACGTGTTTGTGTTATTTTATCGTGTTTTTAAAGTATTATAAATTTATATAAATTTTTACATGTTAATAATTGATTTTATGTAGATTTTGAAACGTTCGTGTATTTGTGTTGTGTTCGTGTTATTTTTCTTGTCATGTTTTAATTATTTTTTTCATATTCTGTTTGTGTTGTATAATCATGGTGTGTCCGAGATTGTCAAGTTTAATTGACACTATTCAAATAACTCTCAATTTTGTGTCACGTGTCGTCGTGTTCGTGTTATTTTTCTGTCATAATTGTATTTAAGTTATTATATATTTATATAAATCTTGACACGTTAATAATTCTTTTTATTTAGATTTGGCACGTTCGTGTATTTGTGTCATGCTCATTTTATTTTTCGTGTCGTATTTTAATTATTTTTTTCATGTTATATTCGTATCGTATAATTATGTTGTGTCCGAAATTATTGGATTTAATTGATTATTTTAAATAACTCTCAACTTTATTCAGGCGTCGTATAATGTGTGTTTCATTAAATATTCAACTGTAAACATTTAATATTCACGCGTTTATTATGTGTGTTTCATTAAATATTGTCCTCTTTGTTTCACGCGTTTTATGATGAATGGTGGCAACTCCTCTTCACTCTTTTTGTATCCTCTTTGTTTCACGCGTTTTTGTGTCCTCATTTTCTCGCTTCCTTTCAGTCATGCTTTTAATGTTACTCTCATGGCGGAACAAGAGAGCGACGAAAAGAAGGGTGATGGTTGGGTTTTCTTATTTTGTTTTTTCCAGCTTTGCATGTTGTAATTTTTTATGGCTTTTCTTAGTTTTTTCTCATGCTTTACTTTCAGGGTTTCTGTTGGATTGTGAGAAAAAGGAGAGCTGGTGAAGGTGCCGGTGAAAGCAGGGAAGAAAAGCGCATCGGAAGAGAATGTGAGGCAGAGAGGAGGGATCTGGAAAATGCTAGCTTTGGCCTTGGCTCTCCAAATATGTCTGGCGTTCTCATACTGTCAAGGTCTGAAAAGAAGTCCTTGCTTTTTTTTTTTTTAATTTCGAAAAAAAAAATTAATGATGGAAACCGATAATTCTTGATCTTTTGGTATTAGATACTTTTGGTTTGCATTTCTCTAATATAATTTTACATGCAATGATTTTAATCGTGATTTTATTTTTTATTTATTCAAAAAAATTGTTTGTTTATTTTGTAGCTGTTGTTCGATCAAATTATCAGATCAAGGCGTTTTAAACCAATTCTATTATTAATATTTCAATGTTTCGTCTATGCATATAGCGTTTTATAAGATTTAATGATGAATTTTTGGTTGTTTTGAAGTTGCGATGAATCCAATGTTACAGATTTGGAATTTTTTATTATTTTGAATTCTGGTATTTAGAATGTTACTAATATTTTTGGTTGTTTATTGAGATAATGATGTTGGAAGTGAAGTGTTTGGTTATTTTTTATGTAGATCTTAGCTATTGAGAATGGTGGTATCAATCGCTGGGAGCACGAGGTGGTGCAAAGGGAAAGTCAAAGCAATCGAAAGATTTCTTAGTAATGACCATGGCCAGTAACAGGCCTAGACCTCTACACCTGAGAAAACCATTGCCTCGGCATCTCTCATTGTCAAGAAATGGATCATGGAGTAAGAGACATGTGAGATTATCTGTAGCTAACCATTTCTCTATGCTTGATCTGTCATAAGTTTGGACTATACATAGAGTGACAAGATCTGTGAACATGTCAAAGATGATTAGGCATCTAAACAAATGAGGTATGGTCATCATATATTTTTTTTTGGATTGTTTCAAGTTAGTTATGTTTTTATAATTCATTGATTTTAAGAGTGATTACTGACCTTTGTTATTGCAAGGATTGTTCCAACTATTGCACTACTTAAGTTTGAGGTAAGTTTTGGTTCTAATTGTTCATTGCTTTTTAGATTGTTTAGTGGCTTTTTTTTTTTTTTTTTTGGTGCTACATTTGAGCTGTGTTTGTAAAATTTGTTGTGTTTTTATTACAAGGGTTGTTCAAAGCATGTAGCCAATTAAGTTTGTGGTCTTTCTTGGATTATATTTTTTATAAAAAAAAAAATTATCAAATTAGATACTATTCTTTGCATTAAGATGCTATTGTGATATGTGTGATTAATTTTGCTTATCTTTATTATTTTTCCTTGTTGTTGCTTTTGGTACTTGCAGGTTTGAAATATAGTTCTTATTATAGTTGTTGTGCTTTTAATCTATATTAAAGCTCAAGTAATGAGCCATATGCTGACATCTGTCAACATGGTATTGGATGGTTCTTTCTTTTCTATCCATTTGTTCTTGCAAAACGGTGTCGTCTCATGTTTGTTTGCATAACTATCCGAACAAAGCATGTCGCTTTACTATGTGTGTTTCACGCGTAAGCATTTAATAACTATCCGAACAAAGCATGCCCCATTAAATATTCAACTGTAAGCATTTAATATTCACGCCTTTATTATGTGTGTTTCATTAAATATTGTCCTCTTTGTTTCACGCGTTTTATGATGAATGGTGGCAGCTCATCTTCACTCTTTTTGTGTCATCTTTGTTTCACGTGTTTTTGTGTCCTCATTTCCTCGCTTCCTTTCAGTCATGCTTCTAATGTTACTCTCATGGTGGAACAAAAGAGCGACGTTTATCCAGCTCTTCTCTTCACTCTTCTTCATTTTCCTTATATTCCTGCATCGAGAAATCCACCGATGCTCAAAACGCCAACTCCACGACGTATGAGGTAGTTCAAGAACTCAAGCCTTTGATGGCTCCGGTGATCCCTCTCATCGAGGATAAGTACTTTGTCAAGCTACCATGCTTCGACTTCGTCTGGATCGTTGACAGGATCGTGAACTTGTTGAAATCGTCATCTGAATTATTTGGTATCAGAATATATTTTGTTTATGCAGTTGTTATAATAATTCATGGATCTCCTGTTGTCTCTCACACTAACTTTGTTTATTAGTGTTATCATTATACTCTGCCTAGCTTTTTTTTAAAAACAAAAATCCTCTGAAGTTGTTTGTGCATTGATAGAGCAGCATTGAAGAAGCTGGATGTCTGCTGATAGTTTCGGTGAAGAATTTCCTGCTCAACCAAATCTAGCTTATAGAAAAAAAACACTCTATTTTTCGCCTTCGTTTCACAGGATGTTTGGCAAGATGAGTAAATCCTTCTCATCCCAATTTTCTTCTTTACCTACTTTCCTTTTTGCCTCTCTTTATACATGGTGATCTGTTCTTGTACAGTCCTGGTTATTTTTAAAACCAAGGCTCACCTTTAATGCACTTGAACCTGGTTTATATTGAGGCCATGCATAACTAACTTCCCTTCTTTCATGTTCATAGCAAGGTCTGCATGCTGGGAATGCCCACTCATTGCAGGCAACAAATGGCTATTTCATGCCCATAGATATGGCAAATCAGCTATTTGCTTTTTTTAACAGATTGTTTTGTGAGTGGTGCTTTTTTTTTTTTCTGGGGGTTCTTAATGGATTGCCATCAGACAACTTTGTTCCTGTCTGGAAATTTCATTAAGATGATTATTTAGCCATGCATCCTTATCTCTTTTGTAGGCCACACTTAGATTAGCTCAACTGGATAGAGTAGCAGAACGTTTATCCGGCCATGTCATGGAGCATCATGAAGTAATGGGTAAGTTTTCTAATGAGATTTCTAATGTTTGCTCTGCTATTCGAAGGATGTAACCTCTGTTCAGACATCAGCTGATTTTATTGTATTGGTATACAAATTGTTGCTCATCTATAGATCGTTAAAATGAAAAGCATGTTCTTTGCATCTTTGAGTGAAGTTTTGGCTTATGATATCTAGAGTATCAATCATCTGAATTATTTATCTCCCCCCTAGACATACAAATTTTATGTATATGTATATATTTACTAAACTTGGTCCATGACACTAATTATTCATTAAAGAATGAAATATTAGCTTGATTGGCCGTAAGTTGATTAATTGGCATGATGTGTTATGGTTTTGGTTTTACTGACGCCTGTATCAATATATATATAATACATTTCTATGGGGTTATACAGAATGGTTAAAGATTTGGTTGTCTTCTGGTTTCTTTCTCTGATTAAGGTGACAATGTTTTAATTTTAATTATTAAATTGGATGAGGGGTTGGAAGCGTTTAAGCTTTTATGAATTTAACTTTTAACTTTAGCTATTGTGTGTACTATAGAGATGGTTTATGAGAAGTTCAAAATTCATTTTGTCTTACTTCAAGTAAGGTTTTGATACTTGCTTTTGGCCAGTGAAGGGTATGAATTTGGTCAGGGACTTGGAGAAAGACTTGAAGATTGCAAATGTCATCTGCATGGTAAGCATTTGCATTATAACATAGTTTCATGTCTGATTGTTAAAGAACATCATCTGTAAAATGTCAGCTCATCGTTTCTGCTTTTTCACAGTACCTAGTGATTTTGTTTACTACAGTAGATATTACATGTTCAACTGTTGTGCTGCTACTGAATCTATATCTCATTAGAGTTTGTATTATGGTGTTTTCAGAATGGGAGTGACACAAGATTAGGAAGTGCTTGCTTCTATTCACTTTTAAAATCAAGCAAAGTAAATATGGTAGTTTACAAAAGTTTACAGAATTATGGAAGCGCATGAATCTGGTTTTGTCACACTAATACCAGCAGTGTACTTTATAAAATTGCCAGAGGTGGTATCATAATCTGCCTTTGCACCAAAAGCAATAGTGGGCATGCCAATGGTTGCTGTGACATCAACACCTGGTGTTTGGTTGAAGAGAATCTCATCATCATCTAATTAAGGTTCATGACATCAACACCTGGTGTCTGGGACAAGAGGATCCAGCTTAACTAGACTACATTAAGATTCAGCATATACATCAAGCAACCCGCCTTTCAACAAAAAGAATAGTAATTAAAAAAAATCCTTGAGAAGGAGAAAATCATAGCACAAAGATTGAACGACCTCTTAACTCCTTTCTAAGCAAAACAATTGCTCAACAAAACATCAATTTCACCCAACAATACCGTGAGAACAAGTACAAAATGTGCATAAATTCAAAGCAACAAATAGTATCATAATCTTAGAGTTCAAAGATAAAGCTGATTCATGAGAAATTCAGGGAAGTCACCCCTAAGACAAAGATTTCTTTTCTGTGTTTCTTTTTGATGGGAACAAAAAAAGAAATTAGAAAGAACAAGAACCTTGAGGTCCTTGACTTCTAAAATGCCTCTAAATTCTTTTTTTCTTTGAATATTTAAAGCAATTTAAACAAAAAGTAACATACATATTTAAATACATGATTTTGTGCTCACTAGAGCTATATAGCATGCCTTTGGTACCCCAAGAGAACGATAAACCTAATGCCTTTCTGCTTTTCTGCTTTTATATGTTTATAGTCTGGTTCATAGTATCCAGAATGTATGCCTTATTGTATTGAAGATTTTCCAACTGCTTCACCATCAAGTTTGGTCTCTCGCTATTGTCAAAGTTTTCTACTATTTCATATACACATTTTTTAGTTATATGCTAATACACTAGGGATTGCTGGACATTTTATTTGTTTTAACCATATGAATTGAGGTTGGACATAGTGGCGTTGCTGAGAGCTTCTACCGAAAGCAAAGAGAATTGCTAAGAAAAAGTATGTCATTTTCTTGGGCCCTTATTATTTTTTAGGGTTGATGGAAGCTAGAGATTATAGATTTAACCTCATTTTCAATGTTGGTTTATATGGCCTCTAAAGGTTTGAAATTTTTTATTTCTGAGTCATACTATGTCTTACACGTTGTTTTATTTAAAATTTATAAAATGTGATAGACCTTTCACCTATGAATATATAACAAGAATGATTTTCTATCCAGTGTATTTGCATTAATGGTTTCAGGTTCTGCTTACAGAAGGCCTCAAAGGACTTTATAAAGAGTGAGATTGTACATAAGTTTCCATTCTTTCTTGGTTTTTTTCTTTTTGGATGCATGTAGTTTAAATTTGGACAATGGGCATACATGTATTATCCAGATAATATTGGCCTGAACCTGTGGGGTTAGTTACAAGGTATTTATTGTTAAGCTTTATCTTCATGTTCTGATATTGATAATCTTTTTTTCCCATTGGTGTTAACATAATGATTCCTGGATGTTGGTTTATAAATTTTCATCAGGAGCTTCGCCATTTTTGCCGTGGATTAAAAAAAAACGAATAATAAAGGTGTTGTAATTAATTTTGTAAGGAAGAAACATAAAAATGAATATTTACCTGTGAAAGTAATGAAATATTATTAATGTTAATACTTATTATTTTTTCTGAAATGCTGTAATACACCAAAACAAAAAAAAAATTACAAAACTTTACCGCCCACGACGAAGCGCGGGTTTTCACTAGTTCATTCTTTAATGCTCTTCTCAATTATTCAAACAATTTAGGAAAGCAAAATAGTTGGATAACAGAACATTTTTCCCCAATGTCCTTAGGATCCATTTGAGTCTCAATCAGAGACACATCAATTGTACTGATATGTTATTTTATGATTAAACCTTTTAAATTTTATCTCAAATTGCATGTGATTTAGACCTGACAGTTTATGTATTCATGTGATATTCGTGTATTTTTATGTATCGTAATCATTTTTAAAGTATTATATAAATTTTGATACTTTAATAGTCCGTATTATATAGATTTTGGCACATTCATATATTCACATCGTGTTCGTGTTATTTTTTTATATCGTATCGCGTTTTAATTATTTTTTCTGTATCGTGTAATTACATCGTATCTAAAATTGTCAGGTCTAATATAATGCCAATACTTTGACTCGAAATTAAGATTTTTATATTTCTTAATCTCTTGTGAGTATAAATACAAGATAATATGTAGTTATCATAAATCCAAAAAATTGGGATCGAAGACTATCTAATTCCAAAAATCTTGGCAAATTGAGGATAAACTAAGGTAGACTATAATAAAAACTATACAAACATTAAGACTTGTTATTAATAAAAGTGAAGATTTTGTATAATCCAAAGCCACTAAAAAGAGTTGTAAATCAGTAGGAAGAGTAACTGAATTATTTGGTTTAATTCACACAGATTTAAGTGATTTGAAATAACATGACAAAAGGTGACAAAAGGTTTTATATCACTTTTATTGATTTTTCAAGATTTATTTGCTTAGGAGTTAGGACTAAAGACGAATCTTTTGTCGACATGAGTTGGTTCAGTTGGTTAATTATTTATTAACGTTTTAATAAATATCAAAATTCGAGTCTTATCAATAATCTCACTTGGTGGGTAATTTGTAAGAGGGCGTTTGGTATGAAGGATAGTGATCACTTTTCATGGAAAGTAATTAGTGAGAATGTGATTCACATGTTTGATATGCTAAAAAATGCTTATTTTCCTGGGAATGTAACATTTCTTAAAGAGTTATTTTCCCACAAGTATTGGAATGTGATTCCTGAAAAGTGGTGGGAAAGTAACTTAGTTAAAAAAATATTAAGACAAAATTATCCTCTTCTTATTTAATTTAAAATTATCAATTGAAATATTATTTTAAAATATTTTGTATAAATATTTTTTAATAATAAATATTATCAAAATATTTAAATAATATTTAATTTGCATCGAGCCTTTTAATTTTTCAATTACTTGAGAGTAACTTCAAAATTTTATTATTAACAAACATTTTTTTATCATAAAAGTAACTCAAATTACCAATTAAAATATTATTTTTAAATATTTAATACAAATAATTGTTAATAATAAATATCATTGAAATATTTAAATAATATTTAATTTTCATACAACCTTTTAACTTTTCAATTATATGAAAGTAATTTCAAAAAGTTATTATTAAAAAATATTTTTTATCATAAAAATAACTCAATACCAATTAAAATATTATTTTTAAATATCTAGTACAAATGTTTGTTAATAATAAATATCATTAAAATATTTAAATAATATTTAATTTGCATCAGACCTTTTAATTTTTCAACTACGTAAATTTATTATTAATAAAAAAATTTTTATCTTAAAAGTAACTCAAATTATCAATTAAAATATTATTTTTAAATATTTAGTATAAATATTTGTTAATAATAAATATCATTGAAAATTTTTAAAATGAGTTAATAGCACCAATGGTCCATAAACTATAGGGCATATTTTATATTGGTCCCTAAACTTCAAAACATATCATTTTGGTCCTTATTTACAAGTATCATAACAAATTGATCATTCCTTAGCTTTTCCGTTACCTTTACTATAGCAATCAGCTTAGTGACACGTGTCATCAGTTTATTGCACCACATTTCTCTTCATTTTTTTTTCCTTTATCTTTATTTTTTTATTATTTTTTCTTTGATATTTTTTAATAAATAAATGTGAATAAATATTTTTTATAAAATTAATGTAAATAAATATTTATATTTTATAAATTATTTAATTATTAAAGAATTAATTTAAATTATTATTTATTTTTTGTATTTATTTATAAAGAATAATAAAGAAAAAGAGAAAATAAAAACATTAATAAATACAAAAGATAAATAATAATTTAAATTAATTTCTTAATAATTAAATAATTTATAAAATATAAATATTTATTTACATTAATTTTATAAAAAAATATTTTTTCTTTTTCTTTTTCTTTTACTTTTTCTTCTTTATTTCTTTTTTCTTCTTATAAATAAATTACTTTCGTAAAAATTTAATAATTATAAAATATAAAATATTTATTTACATTCATTTATTAAAAATATATTTTTTACTTTTTTATTTTCCTTTATTTTTTTTCTTTCCTCTTTTTTCTTTCCTCTTTTCTTATAAAATTAATGTAAATAAAATATTTATATTTTTAAAATTAATTTAAATTATAGTATGAATTATTATTTATTTTTATTTATATTTATTTACAAACAAGAGAAAAAGGGAAAAGATAAGAAAGGAAAAAATAAAAAACTTATAAATATAAAATAAATATTTTATATTTATAAAATTTTAGAAAGTTAATTTAATTTAAAATATAATATACTTATATATATTTTTGTATTTGTTTGTAAAGAAGAGAAAAAAGAAGAAATGGAAGAATTTTTTTTTATGAAATTAATGTAAATAAATAGTTTTATATTTTTTTTCAATTATTTGATTATTACAATATTAATTTAAATAATAATGTAAATTATTATTTAGTTTTTAATATTTATTTATAAAGAAGAGAAAAACAACAACAAAAAAAAGAAAAAGAAAGAAACAAAAAAATTAAAAATATTTTTTATAAAATTAAAGTAAATATATATTTCATACTTTTTAAATTAATTATATTTTTAAAAAATTATTAATATGAATTATTTTTTCTTTGTATTTATTTATAAAAAGAAATAAAAAAAATAAAGAAAAAGGAAAAAAATAAAGAGGCAAGTTGGAGTCGGCTGGTGACACGTGTCACTAAGCTGATTGCTACAATAAAGGTAACGGAAAAGCTAACGGAATGGATCAATTTGTTATGATACTTGTAATCATGGACCAATTTGATACGTTTTAAGTTTAGGGACCAATAAAAAATATGCCCTATAGTTTGGGGACCATTGGTGCTATTAACTCTTTTAAAATTAATAAAAGTTACATTTTTTTAATAAGGGTAATTTCAAAAATTACCATCACATTCTCAGGTTCTAATCAGCACTTTTTCATGTATATCAAACGCTATAAAATTACATTTTCAGGAATCACATTCTCAGGAATCACATTACATTCATAGGAAAGTATCAAACGCCCCCTAAGTACTACTGTTAGCATTCTTTGAAGCTTGTGACATACGTTGATCCTGAACTAGAATAGCTTTCCCTCACTTAAATTTTATATGAAAAAAAAAAAAACGAAGCTTTTAAAACAATCGTATTATTGTTGGCAAGTATGAACTATTTAACCAACTATTATTGTTTCAAATATTTATACTATTTTTCATGTTATATTATTATTGAATAAATTCAACTAAAAATATCTTACAATCAAATTAATAAATTATTGTTACATCAAATGATAAAAAAAATTTAGAAGAATAATTATTTCATTTTACGTAATATATTATTATTCGATAAATTCAATCAATACATAGATAAAATGTTACAATCAAATTAATAAATTATTGCACTTCAATCGGTATAAAAGTATTGAGACGAATTATATTTATATTTGAGTTATTAAAATTCCCAAGTATAGAAGAAAATTATCTGTAACCAAAGCCTATTATGCCTCACTAACCAATAATAGTAAGAAGTTTGAGTTCAAATAGTAAGAACTCAAATTGAATTTAAATAATAAGAAATTTGAGTTCGAATTTGACTCGAAATTCGTCATTTAAAATTCAGTTTGAGCTTGATTGGGTTTTATTTTTAAAATTGAAACTTGATTCAAGAAAAAAAATTGAATTATTCAAACTTGCTTGATTAAGCTCGTTTATCTAAAAAAAAAAAAGTTTAATTTTCATGCTCGATTTTAAATTTGACTAATGTACTCGAGTTCGAGCTCGTCGAATTGATATTTTTCATTACTAATTAAAAATAAAAAACTCAATTAGGCTTACGAGTCACTCGAGTCGGATATTAGGATACTTGAATTCGACTTGCTCGATAACTCGAGCTGTTCCAGCTCTGTTCGACAATAATCGAATCAAATTCGAATTTTTTTTCTAATCGAATATGAATAGCTTGCGAGCACAAATATCTTATTTACACCCTTAACATAATACATAAAAATAACAAAAAAATTGTTTACAAACTTAGATTTAGTTTAAATAATTCATCCATATATTTTTAAGACGTGATTTCCTGCGACATCAGTCTTGTAAAAAAAAATTCACCAATTTCCCTTAAATTTTTATCTCCTTTATGTTTACATTTTCATTTGTGTATGGAAAAAAAAAATTACAACCACGTTAATTTAACAGATAAAAGAGAAATTTTTGTCGTCAAATTCTGATCACATGCAAAACGTGTTTTTTTTACCTCTTCACGCGAAAAAGAATTAATTGAACTTTCTTCGTAAGAAATGCCTAGAATTCGAAGCCGCGGCCATAACGCGGAATGGAGGATAATGTTAAGATTTGTTCATTTGACTAAAATAAAAATACGTAGGATTTACGTTAGAAATTAAGGTCACGTGATTTTTTTTTTTTTTTATTTGCTCATGAAAAGCTCGAAGCTAATAAGAAACAGAGAGCTGTCCTTGCAATTTTTTGTCTGCACGACGTTTTTTTTAAAATTTAAACAAAAAAAATAATTGTGTCGATGGAAATGAGTGAAAAGATTGCTCCTGATTATTAGAATCTCTCATGCCACACCAAAAATTGATTTAGAGTGCCAAATTTTTAAAAAAAAAATTTGTAAAATTTGAGATCCAATGGATCTTTTCGGAAATGATGTCGAAAAAAGAAAAATTGTGAAAAAAAAAAACCCCTACCATTTTGATTTGATGTGAGGGAAAAGATGTTGAACCTTTGTAGGAACGATTTTTTTAAATAAATATGAGTTTTCGTACGTGAATTGAATGGTTGAGAGGTCGAATGAAGATCGAAAAATTAAGATTTTATTTAGATGCGTAGTGATATTGATTTTAATGAGATTAAAATATTATAAGGGAATAGATTTTTACCGTCGAAAATTTTTTTCGTTAATCGTAAGTCGGTAATACTAAATTCGTCAGTGAAAATTTTTTCGTTCCGATAAAATATTCCATCAGTAATATAAATAGATTTTTACCGTCGAAAAATTTCTTCGGTAATCGTAAGTCGGTAATACTAAATTCGTCAGTGAAAATTTTTTCGTTCCGAAAAATATTCCGTCGGTAAAAACATTACCGACGATTTTTTTTTTTTACCAACGAAATATTTCATCGGAATTTTTGAATTGGATTAAAAATATATATTTTTAAAATTATATAATATTAGTAAAAGATATTATTATTTCGCATTAATTTATATATTATAAATCATCTAATATTATGAATAAACAAAAAATTTAAGTAGCCATGATAAATTTGTTAAATGAGACCATAAAAATTAACAAAAATCAAGAAAGTATTTAGGTAGTTATGATAAATTTTTATTCAACAGAAAAAAATTGAGGTGTAAAAATAAAAATAAAATAGAAGAACGAAACAAAAAAAGAGAACAACTTGATTAAATCAATGAAACTGTTTTAATTTCTTGTTGGTCTTGTTTAAGTGCCGACGATGATGATACAATCTAATATTGCTTAACTGCAAAAAGAAACTTCTCTCTTTTATGGGGTCCTTTTTCGTGGTCTACAATTCTTTCTTCTCATTGCATAATATTTATGATTTTATTTATTTATTTTTTTTGCTTCGCCAATGACATCAAATCCATTAGTAAACAGGCATAGAACAGACACATGCCAACAATTCCAAAGCTATGAAGGCAACATAAGAAGACACCACAAAAGAACATAATTTAGTTTACAAGACAACTGACAGCCATACACAACAAAAAACAAGGACAAAACCATCACCAAAAGGCAGAAAACAAACCGTAACAGTCAAATCCCAAATTACCAATAGCATCAGCAAAAGACTTAAAGACTCCTTTTAGCAATTGACAAACTCGACCCTACCGATCACCTTGCAGAGCCACAACTCTTGGGTTTGATCCTTCGTACATCGTTAAATAAAACAAATTTTTTATTTAATTTTTAACTATCAAATAACTTAAAATATGCTTTTTAAATTTAACCTGACAGCAATTTTATAATGAGAAAAATAAGTTGATCTAAGTAACAAACACACAAACTCAGATTGTTTAACTTATGTTATGTTATACAAAATTTTGGTTGGAAATCGTCCAAAATTTCGTTGGTAATAAGGATAAGCATTACAGATGGAACTCCGTAGGTAATATTCTAAATTCCATCGGTAATGTGGACTATTTTCGACAAAAAAAATTCGTCGAAAATTCTTCCGTCACTAATTCTTCGTTCTCTTGTAGTGAAAATAGTTATGACGGTGTGATTAATT
This sequence comes from Fremontodendron californicum, assembly GCA_030761205.1. NCBI lineage: Eukaryota > Viridiplantae > Streptophyta > Magnoliopsida > Malvales > Malvaceae > Fremontodendron > Fremontodendron californicum. The sequence continues at coordinate 1,907,298 of JAULJL010000027.1, forward strand.
ACTGTAATGGAGAGATTAAAATCAGTGGTGAGATATTTGTTTGGATTCAAACGCAACGGTGGCGGTGACAAAGAAAATTATATTATATTAAAATGTGTATATATATATAATATATAATAAATAATTAAAAATTATTAAAATTATATTTATATTAAATAATAATTAAAATTTATTAAAATTATATTTATGTTAAAAAAATTAAAAATTAAAAAAATAAATTTTTTAAATTTTTGTAAAAGAAATTGAATATATTTTTTTTTTAAATAACGAAAAAAAGTAAAATGAAAATTTTCTCCCTGGGGTCCAGTTATCAACTGGACCCCTATCCCTCCAGTTTAACTGGAGGGGTTGATGATGATATTAGCATCTTCACCGGGGATGCAATGAGGTGCAATCAGTAGGAAGAAAATCCCCCCTCCCGAAAAAAATTTGGATCCTACCGTACATGAAACCTAAAGTTCGACAGTGAAAAGATTAAAATTTATCTATGGATGTTGAGAAGGTAATATGGTGCCAATAGAAAAATAGTTCATTGAAAAACCGAAAATATGATAAAGAATGAAAAAAAAAAAAAAAAAAACAATGAGAGTTAGGATCAAAATTGCTTTGATATTATGAATGTTTGTGTAGGTGGAATAGAGTAATAGAGAAGAAAAGAACATAAAAATATAAAAACACAAAAATTACATGATTCGATTATGATGACTTATATCTACGAGAAAAAGATTTAAAGTGCTCCATTATTGATATTTTAACTAATATGAAAAAGTACATAGAACTCGTGTAGACAATATATAAAAAATAATAATGAAAAAAATATTAGGTATTACAATTGATTGTTTTTTGATTATCAGAATTTTCTCATAATTATCTTTTAAAAAAATTTTGGAGAATAAAGTTAATATTTTAATATTTTCCAACATTATCACGCAAGTATAATGAACGAGAACAATGTTTGCTCTGATATGGTATTAAATTTTAGATTAGACGTCACCTAAAACCAAAATGATTGTAAGTGGAAAGATCTTATATGCTCATCTCCAATTTAATGGATACGAGATTTACTTTTATTACCATTTTAATAACATACATATTAATTTCATTTATTTTCAATGAAATTTTTAAAATTTACAAATTAACAAAATTATCATGTGATTCTTATATTAATTTTTTTTTTAATTTTTAATATATTTTAACAAATTATGTAACAACCTTCTAACTTATAGCTTAAAATCAAGAATCTAATTATCCTTTTTGTTAAATGTTTTCTAAAATCGCATCAATCAAGTCATGTTTAGACCTGCTCCTGGGTCGGGCAATCCGTCCGATTCGATAGGCCCGACTCGTGTTGGACTGGATCTGGATAGGATTTTTTTGTTTCAAACCGGTCTGAAACAGTATTTTTTATTATAATAATATTATTTTATTTAATTTTAATTATAAAAATATAAAAAATATTTTTTTTAATCAGATAAACAGTAAATTCGGACCTACCGACCCGACCCTACCCAAGACCAAATCTAGAAAAAAAAATTAAAAAAATCAGATCGCGATTCAACCCGACTCATGAGCAGATCTATCCATAAAAACGTGGCCATTGCAAAAATGTTGCCTGAATGTTATCAAATATCAATTTGATTTTCTTATAAGATCAGAAGAAGACACCGATACTTCTTATGATAAAATGTGTTTTCCTTGTGTTAATTTTGAGATATATATTACGTACAAGGAGACAATTAGATGAGTTGGATCCAGCTAGATATGTTTAAGTTCGAATTATTCACTCGATCCCAATTTATTTGGATCTGAGATAGGATGTTTGTAATCGGAGTCAATCTGACTCGATTGATATTATTATTTAATTAATATAAAATATTTTTTATTTAAATTTAATTATAAAAATATATAAATATTAACATAAAATAATTTTTTTAATTTTTTAATTTTTTTAAAATAATATAACGAATTTTCAAACTTAACGAACCGGATTAAACTAGATTTTAAATAAGTAAAATTTTGAACTATTTAGACCTGGCTTAGCCTAATCAGAACCACAGATAACTCTAGACCCAGCAAGGAAGCATTATGATTGTGAGCTTTGCTTCCAGTTGGAGCCTAGCTTGACAAAATTAAAAGAACAAAAAAATCTAGCTAACTTTTTTAAACGTCCCATCCATCCAAGATTTCAATATGCTTGAGAAATACTTTTTTCTATGACATATATTAAGGTGTGAACGAATAAACAAAACCATATATTGAGCAAAAAAAAGAAAGAAAAAAAAATTAAAACATATGGCTGATCAAATTAATGTGCTAATTAAAAGGTGGATACTATTGCCAATGGTTTTAAAAGCATGCCACAAAAACCTTTTTTTTTTTTCCATTTTGTCGAAGAGAAATATTAATCCGTATTTAATGATATTAATTAAGTTGATATTTAAAATATATATATATAATTAATAATTTTTTTAATTCAATAAAAATAATAAATTAAATATAAATTTTTAAAAAATAATAATTACATAATTCTTAATTAATATTTGTAGACATCAATTAACTAAATTTTTTGTTAAATCATAATATTGAACATCAATGATAATTAAAGTCAAAATTGAAAAAGGTTTGAAAAAAGAACCATATTGGCTGGTGAAAACAGGAGCAATTCTTTATACAGTAAACAGTACTGGAGCAATTCGTTTCTTTTCATAAAATATCTCACATCCATCCACATTAAAAGCAAGCGTACGTCGGTTATTATTGCCAAAGCTTTTCATATTAGAAGCAAGCATGTTTCGTTAAATCGTGTGCAGACAGATAATCCATATAGGCATATCAAATGAAAGTTAATATATATATATATATATATATATATATATATATATATATACAAAAAGGCTTAGATCATAGTAATTGTACAATTCGTAGACGGATTAGACCTTACCTAATTAGGTGGGAGAGGCATAATATATACTGCGATTTCCTTTCTGTTCTTCACATTCTTCCATTGTCACTCCAAGTCGAACTCCAAACGTTTTAATTATGTTAAAATAATAAATAAGTAGAAATGTTTTAATTAAGTTGTTATAACTTTTTAAATTTAAATACAATTTTAATTATAAAATTTATTTAAATAAATTACTAATTTTTAATTTATATTTCAATAAATTCTTAATATAAATTGATTTTTAATTTAAAATAAAAATGAATTTGAATATAAATTAGAAGACATGCAAAAACTTATTTAATACAATAAAAATATAAAAGTTTATTTTAAAAAAATAAAATAATTCATGAATTTTTTTAAATATTTTAGCCTTTTAATTAGGACTGGCAAAAGGATGAGATATTGTGCAACTGAAGCTCGAAAAATCAGTTTCCCTCCCATTCGTTTATTTATGTCGTTTTGGCGTATGTGACTTTTGAATGGAACAATTGCTTAAAGCATGGCCATAGGATTTGTACTATAAATTAAGGAGGCAGGTAGTTAAAATATCACTTTCTAATTGTACAATATAAATAAAATAATTCATGTGAATGATATAATTTGGCATATGTGATTTTTTTGGTATTTATTTTTTAAATAAAAGATATTAAACTTTTAATTTTAGTGATAAAAATTTAGTATTGATTACCTTAATTATTAAAAAAAAAAATTAATAAGATTATTGAAAATACAATGGGAAATTAGGGAAAAGTGGGAAATGAAGTCGGTGTTTAATTATGCAGAAGTTCGGAGTTAAAAGTATGGGCAAGACTGAGTCACCGTATCAAATCGGGTCTGATTCCTTTCATTATTTATTAATTTTTAATACACAAATTATCATCAATTATTTGTATGTTTTTTTTTTACGCACGTGGATCTACATATACTATTGATAATGATGAATATATTAAATAGTAATAAATAAAAAAAATAATGAAAGAGAGCTCAATCCATCAAAATCCATGGCTCATAGTCATATGTTACATTGTGATCTATTTAACTCATCGTTTCAAATCTTTTTAAAACGCTGTCATATAATTTTTTTTTTAAAGTATTACATATTGAAAAAGAAGAAGAGGAGACATAAACGAAAGAACATTATTTTAAAAGTCAAATTTGTGAAAGAGAGACTTTATTTAGTACGTACATTTCTTTCTGCCTCTCAAAAATAAGAATATAAAATCTACATGTTCCCCCTTTGCAATCCATTTAATACGGTAATTAATGCAATAATAATAAAAAAAAAACTAAGGTTTATATTAAATAGGGTCTGGTTAACTGATGCTCATTATTTAAGGATAATTAAAATATATACTATATGTAAGAAAAAAATTTGTATGTAATATATTATTTTCATATTAAATTTTACAAATCTATATTAATTAGTATATATATTTTAAAATATCATAACTGACATTGATTAATATATTTCATATTAGGAAAATATTAAAGGCACTGGTTAAGGTGCTATATATAAAAAGAAAAGTACAATTAATGCATTATTTTTTTTAATTCAATAAAAATAATGTATTAAATGTAAAAAAAATTATTGAAATGTTAAATAAATAATCCTTAACCAGTGCCTATAGGCACTGGTTAAGCGAACCCTTCATATTAATATGATAATTTTCTTAAAAAATCTATTCTTATTCTCCAAATTACCCAATGAATAGTTTGGGCATAATTAAAAGGTCTCCTTGCTTTATTATATTTAGATAGCGTTTGGTATCATTTTTAATATCACTATAGTAATTCAATCATTGAGGTGATCTCATTACGAGGATGATTTTATCATTCGTGATTTGTGATTACTTTGTTTGGTTAATAATCATTAATTTTTGAAAATTAAAGATCACTATGTTTGGTATTACTAAAAATCAAATATTATTTTGCTCAAAAGTATCAAAATAACCATGCATATTATAATAATTACACAAGTAAATGATTTTAATGTTATTCAAAAATAATAATTTGTAAAATATTAGTAATATTTTATTTACTTTATAATTAGGTATAATTAAATTATAAAATTAATAAAAATATTTATTGATCGACAAGTAAACTAATATTTATAATATAAATTATGTAAAAAATCATTTGAATTAAAAAATAACACTTATATCTATTAAAATCATAATTAAAGAAAACAAAAATATTTGTTATATATAATTTTTTTTTAATGTTAAAAGAAATTAGCACTAAATTTAGTTTTTAAACTTGGTAAAATGAATTTTAGTTTGAAAAAATAAAAATTTATAATATAAAATAAATATAATTTTAAAAGAAAGTAAAATTTTAATTCACATATTAAAAGGGTAATATTGACTATAGTTGCTTTTACATATCACTATATCTTGGTGATAAAAGTTTTTCATCCTTTTAGATGGGAATTAGATCACCATCCAAGGCAGTGATCTGATCACTCTCGGTGTTCCAATATCACTGCCACGTAGGATCATTGAGTACTTACCAAACATAATGATCTATTCACCATATGTAGATCACCATAATTTTTTAAGTGATCACCTTATATCAAACACTACCTAATGAAATTAGAATGATATATTAGGCTCCAACCCTAATCCTGCTAAGTTCAAGTAACATCAAACGCACTTTAATTCGTTCTTTAAGAATTATTAGACCATTGAAATTATGAAAGAAATTTCATTATTTCAAATTATATTTTTTACAAAAGAGGTTGCAGCATGAAGATAAAAAAGTTCATACATGCTGAAATTTGAATCCAAAATTATTAAATATCATTTCTTAAATAGACCATTTCATAAGTTGAATTGCTTGCCAGACCCGACAAGTCCGACTCATATTGGGCAGAGATTTTTATGATTTGGGCCGGTCTGGCCCAGATCACTGTTCACATATTAAAATAATATTATTTAATTTAAATTTTAATTATAAAAATATATAAATATTAATATAAAAATAAGTTTTTAATTTTTTTAAATAGGAGGAACAGTACCATCGAGCCCGCGGGCTGAGCCTGTGTAAGAAAATAAAAAAAAATTTAGATCGTGACCCGATCCGACCCATAAACATATCTATTCTTAAATATAATTACATAAATAAATTAGATTAATCTCCATATTGTTTCACCTCAAAAAAAAATTTATAACATAAACAAACATACAAACAAAAAGTAAACAACCCTCATATTTGAAGGTGTTTGAAATTTGTTCCCATCACTCCATGACAAATGTAATTCGGTAAAATCTTATACCATTAAATAAAAATAATCCCCAAGATTTCAATTTTGTCTTCCCCTCAATTTGAGTGGAATTGCTTTATTGTTGACTTGCGACATGGCAAGTCAATATTTTTTTATTTAATTAAAAAAATAAATTTTTAATATATTTATGTTATATTCGTATTATTTTTTTTATATTATAATTGTATTTAAAATATTATATATTTATAATAATTTTGGACACGTTAATAATTCGTTTTATATAGATTTTGAAACATTTATGTATTCGTGTTATATTTATGTTATTTTTCATATCGTGTTTTAATTATTTTTCTCATGTTGTCTTCAAAATTTTCAAGTCTAATTGATACTATTCAAATAACTTTCAATTTTGTGTCACGTATAGTAGTGTTCATATTTTGTTATTTTTTCGTATCATAATCATTTTCAAGGTATTATATTTATATAAATTTTGAAACGTTAATAATTCGTTTTACAAGTTATGAGTTATTGTATAATAGTTGTTAAGTTTATATTTTATTATTTTTTAATATGAACAGAAGTGATAGATATCAATATAATCTAAATGAATTAATTTTTAATATCCATCATAACTTTTTTACATATAATGAATTAAATTCGTGTATTCGTATTGTATTTATGTTATTTTATATCTATATCTCACTTTAAAAATTATCATCAAATTGAGATATTTTACATAGTTTATAATAATAATTCAATTTTAACTCTAAATTCATATTATTTTTTGTATCATAATTATCATTTAATGTATTATCAATAATAAAATTAAAATAATACGAAAATTCAAACACTAATAAAAGTCAAAGGAAACACGTAATAATTGCAAAAACTGTCTTTTCTTATTTTGTTTAAAAAGGAAGAGAAAAAAAAACAATTATTGTAGAGGGACAAAAAAAAAAAAGTTTTAATTGATCGAAACGATGTAAAGCGTCGCAGAAACACGTGATTCACAATTGATAATAATCTGATTGAAGTTGAAACTTGAAACTGAAGTTTACATAGATTCTTTTTACATATAATGAATTAAATTCGTGTATTCGTATTATATTTATATTATTTTATATCTATATTTTATTTTAAAAATTATCATCAAATTAAGATATTTTGTATAATTTATAATAATAATTTAATTTTAACTCTAAATTCATATTATTTTTATATCATAATCATCATTTAATGTATTATCAATAATAATAAAATTAAAATAATGTGAAAATTCAAACACTATAAAAGTCAAAGGAAACACGTAATAATTGCAAAAACTGTCTTTTCTTATTTTGTTTAAAAAGGAAGAAAACAAAAAAATTATCGTAGAGGGACAAAAAAAAAAGTTTTAGTTGATCGAAACGATGTAAAGCGTGGCAGAAAAACGTGATTCACAATTGATAATAATCTGATTGAAGTTGAAACTGAAGTTGACATAGATTCTTTAGTTAGATTAATCTTTAGATCAGTTCCCCCCCCCCCTATAAAATGGGTAACCTATATGTTTGATTGGAAGTAGCTTGCAACAGCAACGTCTCTGCTTAATAGCTAGGTTGCCTTTACAACAAAAAGAGAGGAAAAAAAAAAGGGTAAAAACTATTACTTGTCAATGGCAGGAGGCAAGGAAATTTTCTGTTCAACCAAAGTGGATATGATCCCGTCAAAATCTTTGCTTTGTAATTACTACAGTCTTTCTCCTTCTTCTAACTCCTTGTTTAATTCATGCAAGAGAAGAGTAATGCAACTGCAACTGAGAAAGGTTGTGGCAGCTACTGCTGCTGCTGTTCCCATGGTGACTGCTCAGCTCATTGAGCTTGATTCCATCAAGGATATCCCCGAAAATATTCCACTGCAATTCACGGTCACAGCTCAGGTTACGGTTAAGTATGATCCCAAGGAAAATATGAAGGAGATGATGTTTCATTGGTGGGATTCTGGTGCCAATGCTGCTCAAAGAGGTGTTTTTCTTCAGCTTGTTAGTACTGATGTTGACCCAAGTAAGCACTAATATTTCCTCCATTTCCATTAATGCTTATATGAATATTCAACCTAAATCCAATTACAAATACAATATAATAGGTTAACATAAAGCTAAGATATAGTCTTATCGAACCCAATTTTTGGTACTAAAATTTACTCTTAAAGCATATGGATTTTCGTTTACTGAATGAATCTAATTGCTCATGATCTTTTTGAATCAATGAAGGGACGGGAGAGCCATTGGTGAGCAAGGAAGCTATATTAGACTGGTCCAGAGACCTAAACATAAATGCTGACAAAGTCAGTAATTACGAAGTGCAATTTCTAGTAGATGCAAACTTTGGGGTCCCCGGAGCTATCCTCGTGAGCAACAAAAATCAAAAGGAGTTCTATTTAGAAAGCATCACCATTGAAGGACTTGTTCATTTCAATTGTCACTCTTGGGTTCAACCAGAGAAACTCCACCCGGAGAAAAGGATTTTCTTTTCTAATAAGGTTAAACATTTTATAAAACAATCCTTCTTAGAGTAATTAATTAATCTCATAAAAATGTACTCATAAAATGATTTACGTGTTTTGCAAATTATATATGGCAGGCATTTTTACCAAGTGAAACACCGGTAGGACTCGAAGAGTTGAGAAAAAAAGAATTAAGGCAACTGAGGGGCAATGGAGAGGGTGTTAGGGCATTATCAGACCGAATTTATGACTATGATGTTTATAATGACTTGGGACATCCAGATAAAGGAACCGAATATGCAAGGCCAATTTTAGGAGGACAACATCGTCCTTATCCAAGACGTTGCCGAACCGGACGTCCTTCCACTAAGTCAGGTGAGTTGATATTTAAGAGTATTTATCATAATATAGCCATTTAGAACGTAGCTAGGCAAACAATTGAGTAGTAGCACTAAACTTTCTTTTTTTCTTTTTTTTGGTAAGTAAAATTTCATTATTCAGAGAATCATACAAATCGAACTGCGAACTATACAATAAGACTATGGACTATACTAATATAGAACTATTTAGATCTCAAGTTATACACAAATCTTTATTTACATAATGCAATATTCTTTAATTCATATAATCAAAATTTAACTGTCTCTTGAATTTTGAAAAAAAATTTGTTGAATAGTACTAAACTTTCACAAGCATAACTACAATGTTAATTTTAATTGATCAATGGCACAGATAGGAAGGCAGAGACCCCGGCAAATGAATCGATGCCAATGTATATACCGAGAGATGAAGTATTTGGAGAAGCGAAGAGACAAACAGTCGATGCAGGAAGCTGGAAAGGCATTGTCAATAATTTTTTTCCTTTCCTTAAAGATTCCTCAACTGAGGGTAGTGAGGTTATAAACTCCTCTGAAATCAATGAACTCTACAAAGAGAATCCTTCCAATGAGTCACAGCGGAAAATAACACTACATTTCCCAATTAAGCTTAATAAGATGATCAAAGAATCTACAGCAGATTCTTTCAAGTTCAACCCTCCAAACATCGTCTCCAGTAAGCACAAAAATTCTTGCTCTTTAATTGAGAAATCTTTATAAAGAAGAAAAAAAGAAAACTGGGTATCCGATTCTGATCAAAAGTCACTGCTGCAATTTCAGGGGATGCTTCATGTTATTTACGAGATGATGAATTTGGTCGTCTAACACTTGCTGGCATGAACCCCAAAAGCATAGAAAGGCTTAAGGTAGGACCATTTATTTGGGATTAATCAGTACACGAAAGAGAGAAAAAATTGTAAAATTTTAACTAAACATAATAATTTTTTTTGTTTCAGGTTTTTCCACCTGTAAGCAAACTAGATCCACAAGAGAAGTCAGCATTAAGAGAAGAACACATCATCTGTCATCTTGATAGGATGTCTGTACAGCAGGTAAGGAAAAAAAAAAGTAAATTTGAAAAATATCCTCTCTATATTAGAATAATTATTCAATGATTTAATAATGTTGAGTAATTTGTAAAAAAAAATAAAAAAAATATTAAAAAAAATTATAAAAATAAAATTATTCATAATAAAATAACAATGGGAAGAAAAAAAACTGAGTTGTTGATGCTGAGTCATGGTTTTTCAACTGAGTTCTCTTACGAGTTCGACTCATTCGATTCCTTTTCTGCTCTCAACTTGCCTGTTGAAGCTGTTGTCGAATTTACTGAGATTGAGAACAGTGACGAGATGAGTTTTTACTGGGTTGACTCGTCTGACTAGCTCTCTCGATTTGTCAGAAACTCACTGTTCTTAGCTTTTCTATGGACAAAAATGAGATAAATAATTTTTGGGTTTTTCATGTTCAGGCTTTAAATCTTAACCTGTATTAATAAAATTAATATTATTAATATGCATCAACTTTAACTATGGAAGACAGGAAGTGGCCTTCCCAAGACATAAAATCATGCCTTCACGAAGAACTCAAGCTCTGGATTGCTTCAAGTCAGATTCTTTTTTATAATGAGAATGACTGATATTAGTTGAAAGAGGAAAGTTTGAGAGAAAAAAAAAATTGAGAGAGAGAAACATTGAAGAGAAAAAAGAAAAAAAAAAATTTTATTAAAGGTAATTTTGTTATTATAATATCTTTTCTATTAATTTTTTTTTTATAAATTATTTTATATTATTAAATCGTTAAATAATTATTTAAATTTAAAAAACATATTTTTTATATTTATCCCAAAAAAAGAAAAAAAAATCTAAGAAGTCGATACTTGGTTAACATTGCAAGTTACAAGAGTCAACTATTCTAGGTGTACATATTTGTCTTCGCATGTCATGTCTGCAGTAATCGTGTCTTGTTTCTGCGTAGTTATTAGATTCGAAGAATCTGTGGTTCCTTTTGCATTACGTAATAAACTTGATGACAGTAGCATGGTCCACTGTCGATCAAACATCAAGGACTGCCTATGACTGGAAGTATGTACACAGACTTGTAAATTGTAATACAAGTATAATATTACACAAATATACGATGATAATAGAATTTTAAAAAAATAAAATATGAATATAATAATAAAATATTAAATATTAATATGTAAATAAATTTTTTATTTTTTAAAATTAATTTTGAATCAAATAGTTTAAATTTAAAAATTGAAAAATCTTAAATTATCGTATATTTATATCGAATATGTGTCCGACACTTAAACTCTCTCATACATAGATTGTCCGTGTTTGATAGTGACCATGTCGCTTTGATTTCACATCTGAATAATTGAATTCCACTATGAAATTTTTTTCCTTTTCATAAAAAGAATCATTAGCTTATATTAGTCTTTAATTCATGGATCTTACGTTTTCGTTTTTGAAATTCTTTTACTGCAGGCAATAGAACGGAATAAGCTGTTCATAGTGGACTATTACGATACCTACCTTCCATTTCTGAACAGCATAAATGCTCACGCTGATCGAAAAGCCTATGCAACTCGGACAATTTTCTTCTTGACCCAAATGGGAACTTTGAAGCCGATTGCTATTGAGCTCAGCCTCCCACCAATGAACCCTTATATTCCTTCAAAGCAGGTTATCACCCCTCCAGTTGATGCCACCACCTGCTGGCAATGGCAACTAGCTAAAGCCCATGTCTGCTCAAATGATTCTGGAGCTCATGAACTGATTCATCATTGGTACGTACGCAACGCAACGCTAAACTTATAACTTCAATTAAGTATTGATTTAGCTTGATTTGATGAGAATTCGGTTCTAATAAAGGAGTTGAATCGTCACACGATTTTATACAGGTTGCGGACTCATGCATGCATGGAACCATTTATCATAGCAGCAAGGCGGTACTTAAGCGTAATGCATCCAATTCACAAGCTTCTTCATCCTCACATGCGATACACAATGGAGATAAATGCACGGGCTCGTGAGCTTCTCATTAATGCCGGAGGAATAATTGAGTCCCTCTTCTCCACTAAAGAATGTTCCATGGAGATTACTTCTTTTGCTTATAAAAATTGGCGCTTTGACATGGAAGGCCTCCCCGCAGACCTCATTCGAAGGTACTATATCGTATATTTAATTAGATACACACATTAAGTTTCCCCAAATTTATATGTTCCATATAATTAGAACCCTGTTATTGTTTTACAAATCTAACTTGAATTTCTTTTTCTTTTGTGCAGAGGAATTGCAGAACCAGACCCAACTGGTTCGCATGGCCTAAAACTACTCATCGAAGACTACCCATACGCCAATGATGGGTTGCTTATATGGTCCGCCATTGAGAAACTGGTTAGGGACTATGTGAAGTATTACTACCCAGACGCAAGTCGTATTCGATCTGATCCAGAACTCAACGCCTGGTATTCTGAATCCATCAATGTAGGCCATGCCGATATCCGCCATGAAAGCTGGTGGCCCAGGCTTTCAACACCAGAGGATCTCGTCTCTATTCTAACCACCATTATCTGGATTGCGTCGGCAGAACACGCAGCTCTGAACTTCGGACAGTATCATTACGGTGGATATGTCCCCGTACGTCCATCTTTTATGCGCCGGCTATTGCCAAATGAGCATGATCCGGAGTACGCAACTTTCCTTGCGGATCCGGAGAAATACTTCTTATCATCATTGCCAAGTTTACGAGAAATGACACATTTGATGTCTGCGCTTGAAATTCTATCGACACATTCACCGGATGAAGAGTATTTAGGAGATAGGAAAGACCTTTCAACATGGACAGGGGACCCAGAGATTCTTGAGGCATTCTACAGATTTTTAATGGATATGAGAATGGTAGAGAAGGAGATTGAAAAGAGAAATGCCAATCCAAAGCTTAGAAATAGGTGTGGGGCTGGGGTTTCTCCTTATGAACTACTCGTGCCATTCTCAGGACCTGGAGTTACCTGCAAAGGAGTGCCTAACAGCATATCAATATAATATGAAATGAGAAATTCAAGAGAACCAGCATTCAACCTGATTCTTGGGAATTTTTTTGTATAGCAGTAGAATAATACTTACAATTTGCTGGTGCCAACCAATACAAGCTAAAGCTGAAAGCAGCTTAATATTTGAGTTGTGTGTTCATCAGGCATCAGCAGGGCTGTAATCGAGTCAAGCCGAGCTCGAATACTGAGAAGCTCGAGCTCAAGCTCGATTCGAAACTCGAGGCTCGAAGCTCGGTTCGAGCTCGATCGAGTATCAATTTTTAAGCTCGAGCTCGGTTCGAGATAAAATCAAACTATTCGAGCTCGACTCGATTAGGCTCGTTTATATACTCGAGCTCGAGCTCGAATTAAGGGTTTTTAAGTATGTATATATATATTAAGGGTAAAATAGTAAATTAATAATAAAAATATAATAAATAAAAAAAGCTCGATTAGGCTCGCGAGCTGCTTGAATCGGGTATTAAGATACTCGAACTCGGCTCGCTCGATAGCTCGAGCTGCTCGAGCTCGAGCTCGGCTCGATAATGACCGAATAGAATTCGAGTTTTTTTCGAGTCGAACTCAAGTAGCTTGCAAGCACAGGTGTCTCGTTTACACCCCTAGGCATCAGTACATGTATAGTGCAAGTCAAAATATTTTGGGAGGTTCCTGTATTATGTTAGGGCCGTTAACCTTTTATTAAAATGAGGCGGCTATTCAAGTTATAATTATGACCCAATTTCTAAGTACCCATTTTGCTAAAAACTAGTGCCAAAGGCCCAAAGTCACGGGAAAACTGAGCTAGACTTTTATAGATGCTGCCTTTCTACTTAACACCTTTCTTGGGCTTTTGCATTAAGCCAAGCTTAACACATTGAACTTGTGCAAATTTTACTTCATGATAAAATAAGCAAGGCCAGGGACGAGTGGATAACAGCATCATATCTGTCCCATTTTTTTTTTTTGTTCATTAAAATAGTCAGTCCATGGGGCAAAGAGATCATATCTGTGCCATTGAATACATTTTTTGGTTTTCTGAGAAATACAAACAACGCAAAGCCCTGTATTTGCTTAATGTTTTCTTGAATAAATTCAACATCATCACCAAGCACAGCCAAAAGAAAACATCTTTATAGAAACTAAGCAACGGATTATTCAGCAATCCTCACCTACTTAGTCACTTTCAATCAACCTTGAACCATGAAGAACTCGGACAAACAGAGGGCAATAGATATCAAAGATGTTGGCATAAAGAACCAAGTAGAAACGACCAAAATTTAAGGTAGCATTAGTGGAGAAGAATTTCATTGAAAACCTATATGACATGATAAAAGGAAGTTTGTTCAGTAGAATTGAGATTAAATAGCATATGACAAGCCCAAGTGGAATAGAAGATTAATAGTTTAGCAGTGCAACCAGAGCAAGAACAATAGCAGTAATAATCATGTCATTTACACAAAATATCTACATAAATGTTAAGTAGCATGTATTTCACCTCTATACTTGTGGATCATTAATGAGAGAACAACTATGTATTTAAATTTTATCAACCTAGAACCCAGGGCTTAGCCAAACTGGTTCATACAGTCATTTTTAAGAGATAACATCCAGCAAGTCTGATATTCGAATACCAGCATCTACAAGACTACAACCCTTTCCCTGTCCCCAAACTGCGACCTCCTTTGTATCCAAAAAAAGAGAGTTATCAACCCAACAAATGGTGACAAAATATTGCTAATATGGAAGAAAATGCTAGGATTATCAGAAAACTTTAGCTTCAGGTGAACTCACCAGCTCAAAATTCAGAACACCATGGGAGCATCCTGCCACTTATTTTCTAGCTACCAAGAATCCAAGATAGACCTTCAACTTTGCAATTTCCGCAACCTCATGCTGCTTTCAGTTTATATATCCAAATCCAGATCAAGATTTTACATATATCCTTCCTCAAGTAGATGTTTAAAGTTACACAGGCAAGCTATGGCTTTATTGTTTATAAACTATCTAGTCCCTAAATGGGTAATAGCAAACAAAAGAAACAACTCTTTAGAGATCATGTCCAAAATCATTTGCAACCAATTTATGAACCCAACAGAAAGACATAGTATACCCCCTTTCACTCATTTTCTTCCTCAGCAACTAAATAAAAGCAGCACTGATTTCAGCTTCCCAAAGAAAAGAAAAAAAAGAACATTCTTCAATTGCACTAAATTCATATTCACAAATCCTTAATACCTACAATAACAAAAGGATTTGGCTTGAATTTCCATTCAAAAATCATCATTTCACATTGTAGCCAATAGTTTGCCAATTATCCCAAAAAACACCAAGAAAGAAAAAATTACAAATCACAATCAACATATATATCATTTCAAGTGTAAATAAAACACAAAAGTTGAAAATCTTCTCAAATTCTAACTCATACCCAATAATCTTACACTTCATTTCAAAAGGACCCAAATTACTAACTTCACAAAATATACACCTCCAAATTACAAAATAAAAAATACAAACTATTTTAAAAATAAGCAGCAAAAACCGAAATGTAAATTTAACCAGAAAAATTAAATCTAATCATACTTTTCTCTCCAAGAGTAAACCAAAAAGAATACCCAAGAGAGAGACAATAAAATGTCGCCAACTGTCTGTCTAAGCCAATCCCAAGCCAAATCTTCCACTCTTCTCTCGAACCAGATCCTCCACATCGCCATGAAAACATGCAAAACCGTGCAGCCTTTGGAAAAGAACGATTGAAAATCTTTATCTTTAATAAAAGAGACCATAAACAGCAAGAACCCAATCGCGAATAAGAGCAAACCCGCGAAAGAATCGGAGGTCCGGATCAAGAGCTGATCATGTGGGGTCGAGCCCAGAAGTTTCGTGGCGGTCTCGATCCCGTGCGTGAAGGTGTAGATTTCCTTCATGCGGAACATCATGAGGGCACCGCTTGATAAGGCGATCACCGAGTGGAGGAGACAGATCAGCATGAAGGCTGACGATGATGGCGATGATGGTGTTGTTGTAGACATTTTCGTGGGTTTTGGTTTTTTCTTTCTAAATTCGACCGGACGGTTGTTAAAGGTTTGTTAAAATAGGCATGGTTGTAGTTGAATAAAACACTAACTCTAACTTCATTTCAGGAAGCGGGAGACTAAAGAAGAAGATGAAGATGAAGATGAAAAGGAAAAGGATTTTCTTTAGTTTTATTGGTGTTTTTTTTTTTTTTTTTTTTGAAAGATTCTGCCGAGCTGGGATTTTTCCGAAGATAAGGATCTGGTGGGACCCTCTTTAAGACATGAAATAATCTGCTTGTCCTTTTAAGGACACGTGCAGATTCTAAGTAGTGCCCACATGTACATTTCCACAGTTCTAAAAAGAAGTTTGTAACAATTCAAACCAAAAAAAAAGATTTTGTAAAATTTATATTGGTTATACACTTATACTGATACAGCTGAGCTGATTAGTATAAATTTTAGATAAGAATTTCCAACTTCAATTGTTAATTAGGTTAAGTTTCAAAGAATTTAAAGTACTTAATGATAATTTTGTTCGTTTTTGGAGATGATTAGTATAAATTTTAGATAAGAATTTCCAACTTCAATTGTTAATTAGGTTTAGTTTCAAAGAATTTAAAGTACTTAATAATAATTTTGTTCCTTTTTGGAGAGATTTTGATTGATTGTTTCTTGTGCTTTTAAAAAGAATTAACAGTATTAATGATCTCAAATTTTAAGATATGTTTTATATTGATTTTTAAATTTTAAAACGTACCAATTAGATTTTCGATTTTATAGTTTTGTATCAATGTTTCGATAACAAAACCGTTAAAATAGATGTTAAATGACATATAAAATGTGACGTGTAAATTACAAAAATATTATCATGCTGATGTGGTCATTTTTTTTTTGTCTTTATTCCTTTTTTCTTTTTTCTTTATTTTTTTTTAAATTTTAAATTTTTTCTTTTTTTTTGGTAAATAAATACAAAAAATAAAAATAATTTATACAATTATATTTATAATTAATTTATAAACATATAAAATATTTAGGTAAATTAAATTTATAAAAACGTAATAATAAATTTTTTTATTTTTTCTTTATTATACTTTTCTTTTTTATCCTCTTTATAAATAAAAAATAAAAATTCATATTATAATTTAAACTAATTTTATAAAAATATAAAATATTTATTTGCATTAATATTATAAAAATATTATAAATTTTTTTACTTTTTTTCTTCTTTATAAATATATAAAAATTAAAATAATTAAAATTAAAATTAAAATTTCAAAAATAAAATAATTTATAAAAATATAATATATTTATTTACACTAATTTTATAATAAAAAATAACTTTTATTTTCCTTTTTATTATTTCTTTTTTCCTTTTTATTTTTCTAAATAATTTTTTTATAAAAAATTAAATAATTTATAAATATAAAATATTTATTTCCATTCATTTAATTAAAAATTTATATTTTTTATGTTGACTCCAATGCTGAAGTTGAGGCGGCAACTATTTTGATCAAATTTGTCATAAAACGTCAAATCGGACCTTCCTCGATCTAGCGCGAGTGATCAAATTTGGCCTAGTGCAATGTCAATCGAGCATTATGAATGACAGTCTGATCCTTCACAGAGTCAGATTGGATGCGGAGATTCAAAATTTTCTTTTTCGATCGACGAGAATTAGGTGTAGAAAATAAGAGAAAAAAATTAAAAAGGAAAATAAAAGGAAAATAAAATATATTTACAAAAAAAAATGTAAATGAATATATATTTGATAAATTATTTAATCTTTTACAAAATTAATTTATTTATAAAAGAAAAGAAAGAAGAAAAAGGAAAATAATTTTCTTAATTAATTAAAATAAATATATTATTTTTATAAATTATTTAATTATTACAAAATAATTAATTTTTATTTAATTATTTATAACTGTAAATAAAAAAGAAAAGAAAATTTATTTTTATAAATTAATGTAAATAAATATTTTATATTTTTTATAAATTATTTAATTTTTTAAATTTAAATTATATTATAATTTTTATTTTTTGTATTTATTTATTAACAAGAAAAAAGGAAAAAGAGAAAAAAGTAAAAACAAACTTAAAATAATTTTTATAAAATTAATGAAAATAAATATTTTATATTTTTAATAGATGATCTAATATTTATAAATTTAATATAATATAAATTATTATTTATGTTTTAGTTTATTTATAAAGAATATAAAATGAAAAAAAGAGAAACAAAAAAGAAAAAAAATTAAAAATTAAAAATAGTTTTTATAAAATTAATTTGAATAAATATTTTATATATTTATAAATTAATTATATTTTCAAAAAATTAATTTAAACTATAGTATAAATTATTTTTTATTTTTTGTATTTATTTATAAATAAAAAAAAAGAGAAATGAAAATATAAAATTTGAAAGGAAAAAAAAGGAATAAAGGAATAAGGAATAAAAACAAAAGATAAAAAGAAAGACTACATCAGTAGATGACATTTTTGTGATTAACACGTCACATGTCATCTGTCATTTAACATCTAATCTAACGGTTTTGATAACGAAAGGACCACATTGATATAAAACTATAAGATCGATGATCTAATTGATACGTTTTAAAGTTTGAAGATCAATATAAAATATGCCCTAAAATATGGAGATCATTGGTACTATTAATCGGAGATTTTTGATTGATTGTTGCTTGTGCTTTTAAAAATGTCAAAATCAATGGTTGTTTGTTGTTCATTGTTGTGAAAACTTTTATTTTGCTTAAATCAAACCAGTATTTGTATGAGTTATGGGAAACGTATTAAGCTTGCCAATTCTTTTTCATGACTCAATTATCAACAATCTTGCATTGATGGCATTTATTTTAGCAGTTGTCTGATGCTCAGTTTTACCTTCTATTTGAAACGGAAATGTCAAGATTCTCAAGAATCAAAGATGCTTCCTGGAAACAAGAATCCGGATAGTTCTTGAATAATCAGGACTGAAGTCTGTAAGTATGGAAGTGTAGATTATGGCAAGGGTATAAAGCAAAAGTGAATACGAACTCGGACTTTAGTTCAACTGGTTCATACAATCATTTTTAAAAAATAATATTTAACATGTTTGAGATTCAGATCCCAACACTACAACTGTTTCTTCTATTTCAGATTGTGACATCTTTTGTAAAAAATAAAAATAAAAACAGAATACAATGTGGTTAAAATCCATGTACCAAAGAAAATGCAGTAAATTGAAACAAGAGGGAGGGAATAAGGGAAGAAGAATACTGAGTTGAATTTGAATGAAGAGAGACTATAAGATGGCTTTAAATGAATTGAATCCCAATATAAAGCTGCTATCATAACGATACAACAAAATGGGTTACAACCGGAGGATTTTGGTGGTAGCCCATTTATATTAATAAAATTCAGGGACTATAATTTATATACAACAAAAAATGAATGAAAATAGACAATTGCCAAAGTTAAAATAAAAAATGAATGGACTGTAGTGTCTTGTGGATCAGAACTACAACACTCTTGCATGATCTTCCAACCCCGCGATGCAACTTTCTGAAACTGGGGAAGAAAAATAATGGTAATTTGCCTCAACAAAACTTTACCCTTGAAACGATTTCTCTGCCAACTTTTGCAGTTACGTCTAGAACCTGACCTCCTATCTCTTCCACGTCTTGGTGAGAACTTCCTGAGTGGAGTTGTGCTAATTAACAACACTTTCACCTGAAGATTCAAGTGAAATTGTCCTTAGGTGGATCATTGGCCAAATATAGTGATGGCGTTGGAGGATAAATTGCAGGAGGAGCCAGCTGAGCCAAATGTGCTAAAACTTCCTTATGGTGTTTCTGCAAGTCATTAACAAATAGGGGAAAGAGAAGTACATCAGAGAGAAAGAGAGAGAGGCCAAGTCAAGAAATCAAACCAAAGTAGGTTGCTCTAGAGAATTGAAGATTTAGATTTGATGTAAAATTTGATGGTCAGATTGCAGGTTCTAGCAAATCCTACATCCAAATTTGACCATGGTATGCTCATGACACAATCTTAAATATGTGCAAGAAATGGGAAAGATAGTAGCTGCTACATATATATACAGATGCAGCCATTTGTATCAAAGGCCAATTTATAGCAGTAATTATGCATCAAAGAAAATACAAACAAACAAATAAATCTAGGTTCAAGAGACAGTTTAAGTGCTCCTCTATATGCACATGCAATTTCAGACCTACCTTTCTTACAAGGTTCAAGTTCGAACAATTGCAATTCCCTTTCTTAAATTCTAAACTTCGATCTCCCTTATATTAAAAAAAAATGAGTTGAACTAAAACCATTTAAAAAACTGTACATATAATTAATAATAACAATTACTAAGTACTCTCCCAATGTGAAAATTGATGCTGAATCTTCAATCAAGTGCTTGAAATTAATATATTAAATATGTAATGAACAATAAGATAAGTTTTGAGGATGCCAATGCGTGAATTGCCAAGAGAGATTATAAAAGCAATGAATAAGACCATTAATCTCTTTATGGGGAATCTGAGCCTGGCAAGGGTATCCCACTAGGCCACTACCATTTGAAATGGGTTGTCTAGTTTCTCCAAGGATATATAATTTTTGCATTTTTTTTTTCTTTTGGAATTTTGACAGATCCATTTTCCCATTCATTGCAGTCCTTTCAGTTCAGCATATAAAAAAATGTAAGAAACGCCAAAAGAATATAAAATTCAGGTTGATTGGTCATTAATTTCATGAAAATGAATGAATACTACTGCTATTTTGAATTAAATGGTATAGATATTGGTTGGTAAGTAATATTTTTTCCTGTAAGTCTTGTCATTTATATTAATACTAATATTCTGATTTTCAATTCAACCTCCCCAACCCAATGTAATGTCAAATTTTAATTCTGCTATTCTGCTGTTTCTTAGTGAAATATACTAGTATATTGTGTCCTGGAGAAAATGAATTTTGCTGGGCCTTGAAGTCTGGAACTGCAGCTTAACAGATAAATGTGAAAACTTGCATTTGGTAATTAATAGAACAAATTTTTGCAATATTAGAAGGATTAGTATAGATATGGGCCATTGAATTTTCATGTTAGAGTTGCAGCCCCTGATGAAATTCAATGACTTTCATTTCTCAAAAAACAAGAAGCAAATTTAACTTGACCATATCTGTTAGCTTGCTAATAGCATGATTCCTGTTCTACATCTACTTTCTGATCTCTGTTAATGGTACTAATTTTGCCATGTTTGAAAGAAGAAAAGGAAATTCAGGTTCAATTTGGTAATCTGTGGATGTTTTGCTGTACTTTTGTTAATTAGCCTTCAGTTCAATGTCCAAACTGATAGAGCTTTTTTCTTCTACTTTTATAAGTTAGAAATAGTCATCTAATCAGCCAAAATTCAATTTTTCTATTCAACTTATCTTTTCTGCATATAGATTTTTAAAGGAACAGATTACAGCTTATCTTCTGCTATTTCCTTCTTGCATTTCAACATTTTGCTTAGGATTGTCTAAGTTTTCTGATTAAAAAAGAGTGCAGTTTTGCTCCATAGCATGCTTTTCTTACAAGGAAGAAATTTCATAGAAAGCGAAAAACATTGGAAGACTTTCATAGCTATTAAATTAAGAAAAAGCTGCAAACCCAAAGATATTATTTATCCCTTCTATCTTTATGGATTTGACTTTGCCTATTTGACTAGTATTCATAGTGCTGCGAATTAAAACAGATTTGGAAGTGGGCCTCTCTTATCTCTTAAAGATCAATTATTTTCTTTTGAGAGCACACGACTGAAATTGTTTTATTTGACTTTCTGACTTTTTTCAGACAAATTATAATTTGTTAAACAATAAATTGAACTTCATTTGTGCTAGTTCCCAGCTGATGTTGCTTGATTTGGTATTTATCCAGCTTAGCATTCAATATTTTTGTTATTGAAGAGCATAGTGGAAGTGATAATTGGTTAAAATATCAGAAGCTAAGCTATTTTGGTCAATTAAACTCCATCACCTCATCCAAGGAAAAAGGCTATAATGAAATTGAATAATGGTTTCTTGATTCTTCCAGGATTTGCTAGGGATTTGACTTTCATCAAAGGTCTTTAAAATCAGAGTAATGCTAGATGGTCCGCCACACTTGTTCCGTATTTTTTATCCCATCTGACATGAAAGTTTTATGTCATTATTTTAAAGCGTAATTTTTTTTTTATTTACTTAAATTATGTGTGATTTACACATTAAACAGAACATAAAATACAGATAAATGAACTGGTCAAAGTGCATTTTCTTTAAAACCAGCCTCAAAATTTTCAAGCATTTCTTTGCAACCATTTTAGAGTAGAGCCAGCTGCAAAGTCTTTCAGAAAAAGCATATATAATTCATTTATGTCTCACCTGCTAAATATGATGGTCTAAATCATGTCCTGTCAACTGATTGATTTGGTACATAATTTTATGTTACCCGAATTCATTTTCAATTTTTAAAAAATATTTATGTTTTAATTTTTTAAATATATATAAAAAAACATATATTTATCATATACATAATCGCATCTAATATTTATTTTGATTTTGAATTTGAATTTGAATAACATAACATAATTTATAATTACCATAAAAAAATATATATGATATGCCTAACAGTATTTTTTTTATTTTTATGAGGGCATGAAAATGTAGATTCATTATACTTCTTTCATATTTTAAAGAGATAGATTACTTGCACTCCAAAGGCACTTCAATTAGAATATTCATGTATTCAAATGTTTCAAATCCATGTGGGGTCTGGTCTGCATCCCCTGCCTGAAGAACTTCTTCTGTCACTTTCATGGTTGCCGCATGCCATAAGTATGTTTATGTTCAAGTTTTCAATATGAAGGAAAAAATCATTGAAAATTTTATTTATATGGTAAAAGCTAAAAAGTTAAAAACATGTGTTCAAACTTCAAAGTTGGCTAAAGAATACACCTTTGTTTTACTCTCAAAGGGAAGAGAAAAGTATTGTTTTACTTGTTATTTTAAGCATGGATTCAGAAATTAAACCATGTTTTTAAGTGGAAAAGTATATAATCTTTCTTCTTCTTGAAATAGAGAAGAAAGACATGTCAAATAACAATCATGTAATTTGTTAATAAAATATTAAAATTTTAATTTAGCAATTAAAATTCAACCGTTGACCGTCTCAAATATAATATATATATATATATATATATATATATAACAGGATTTACAAACAAAAGGTTAAGATGGATCCTAACTAGATTACCTGTCAATATATAATTTTACCCTAAAAAATTAATTCTATGTATTAATAAAATTATAATCATAATCAAGTAATATTTTAATATACATTAAAAGAAAAATAATACATAAACTAAACTAAACTAACAACCAACAACCAATATATCATTGAACAAAATCTAACCTTTGAAATTGGAATAAGAAGGTGGCTTTTTCAAATTGAATGTCCCTGTGCTTTAATCTTTATTCACTCGATTAATTAAGTACTTTTTTATTATTTCAAACTTACTATATGGTTGAACTTTTATACCTAAAATAAGATAATTTTATCGTTCTCTTATAAAAAAACGATTTTCAATTTTCATGCATATAATTTTGGATTACATAAATGGTAAGTAATTTTCTCATATATCAACAATCGAATTTAATAACTTTAATTAGAAATTTACTTTAATCACTAAATAACCTCTTAATAAACAAAAATAATGAATTTTAAATCATTTCTAGTTATAAAGTCAACAAATGTACATGTTGTTACATAAGTGTACATTTATATAGCTTTAAGACTTGTGATTGGAAGATCGTAAATGATGAGTATCAAAAATCAACCCTCATTTATTTTGGCTAGGATTTCAGCTCCAATGTTTTTTTTTATAAATTTGGCTAACGAATACCTTTAAGACTTAGACACTTGTTAAGATTACTTAAATTATTATTCAAGATAATCTTTTTTATTAATTGTAATAGTTAATAATTAATTTCATAAATTTACCTAATAAAATTTCTTAAAATAATAATTAAACAATCAAGTACTTGGTTTCATTGTACATTATATGTGACTGTAGATCGTGGATTCCGTACAAAGACAAATATAATACCCAAATCGACGTGAAAAATATAGCCCTTTTTTTCTTTGTTTGAAAAAAAAAATGGCAATTGCAATTGAAAATTTTGAGTCAAAAAACAACTTGTTCTTCCCAATATCTAATGTAACCCCAGATTTTTCTGTGGAAAGTGTGGCTGTTGCTATCATTATTCTCCTCCCTTCCTTCGTACTTTATTTCCTTTTTCTTTTCTTTATCATTCTACTAAACTAGTATTACTTTCTGATAATACATTGTAAAAAGAAAATTATGCCTTCCTTGACTTTTCAACTTCAAAGCCTTATACTTTAGGTTATGTATCTTTCATAATTAAGATATGTCATTCACATTCAATTCCACGTACTTGTTTGCTATAAATGATAGGTTAATTACCTATTGTATGAAAGTAAAATAAATAATACCCAACTCTTTTTTTATTTATTAAAAAACCCTTTATTTTATTTCATTATTATTCTCTTATATCAATGATGAACAGTCATATGATGTGATTGATTAATTAAAATGTTAAAACTCTTAATTTTATTAATCAAATTCAAATAGCTGATAACTTCAACTATTGAAAAAGAAAATTCTTATTATCAACTTTTGTCTTCTTATTCCAATTGATAGATGTGTTTCATAATTGATTAGCTGTTAATGGACCCTTTTGTCTCCTCTATTGGAGCCTGGAGAGAGATCCAGGCGGCTCACTTTTCTCTAGTGTCTAATGTGAAACCAAAGAAAGAATAAGAATATCAATGTATTTCTTGCTACTAGACAAGTATAAGAAATTGCTCTTCTCAAACATTTAATTATGGGAACATATTGTGAAAATTTGCTGCTTTTTTTTTTTTCATTTCTTTTCTCCTCACTAACACTTAAATATGGACCCAATACTTGTTTTGCAATATCTTAATCATCTGAGGGGCAAAACCATAAAACTCGATCACATCCAAAAGGTTTGACTATGAACTTTCAAAACCTCACATCACATGTCGGCTAACTTGACAATTTCATTGTATTTCTCCCCTACCTTCCCTAATCCCAATCCAACTCCCTGTTTCATTTAACTTATCAAAACCTGAATTCTCCCATGATAGAGAGGCTCTTCAGGTTTTTGCTTTTGCTGCAATGAAGAAACACCCAAAGCCTCTCTTGTTTATTCTTTTGTTCATAATCCTGTTTTCTCAGTCTGTTTTCTCTGTTGATTTTGTCTTCAATGGCTTCAATTCAACTAATCTTTTACTCTATGGCATTGCCAACATAGATTCCAGAATTCTTACACTCACGAATGAAACAGCTTTTGTAGTTGGTCGAGCTCTTTACAGCTCAAAAATCCAAACAAAGACTCCAAATTCTTCTCATGTCCTTCCTTTCTCTACATCTTTTATCTTCTCCATGGCTCCTTCCAGGAACAAGGATACTCTACCAGGACACGGCCTAGTTTTTATCTTTACACCGAACACTGGTATCAATGGAACAAGCTCATCTCAACATCTAGGCCTTTTCAACCTCACCAACAACGGAAATCGTAACAATCATGTCTTTGGTGTCGAATTCGATGTTTTTGCTAACCAAGAATTCGAAGACATAGATGACAACCATGTCGGAATTGACATTAACTCCCTCAACTCGGAAAGCTCCCACAGGGCAGGTTATTGGCCTGACAACATAAAGAGCAGCAGCAACAGCAATAATAGTGATGATGATGAGCAGGCTTTTCAAGAAGTGAAGCTGAATAATGGTAAGAACTATCAAGTTTGGATTGACTATGCAGATTCTGTTATTAATGTTACGATGGCTCCGGTAGGAATCAAAAGGCCTAAGCGTCCGTTGTTGAATGTTTCTTTGAATTTATCTGATGTTTTTGAGGATGAAATGTATGTTGGATTCACTTCATCAACTGGAAGATTGGTTGAAAATCATAGGATTTTGGCTTGGAGTTTTAGTAACTCAAATTTTCAATTAAGTGAAAGTTTGATCACCACCGGTTTACCGTCGTTTGCAATTCCGAAGACTCCATTTTATAAGCGTAGATGGTTTATTGCAGGAGTAACAGTGGGAAGTTTTTTTATTCTTGTTTTTATTGCTCTGTTTTCTCTTTTTTTGATTAAGAGGGAAAGAAGGAGAGCAAGGGAGAGAGCAGAAATGGAAGACTGGGAATTTGAGTATTGGCCACATAAGATGACATATCAAGAAATTGATGCAGCTACCAAGGGATTTTTGGAGGAAAATGTTATTGGAGTTGGGGGAAATGGAAAGGTCTATAAGGGTGTTTTACCAGGAGGGACAGAGATTGCTGTAAAGCGCATTTCACATGAAAATGATGGAGTGAGAGAATTCTTGGCTGAGGTTTCAAGTCTTGGTCGGCTAAAACACAGGAGTTTGGTAGGTTTGAAAGGTTGGTGCAAGAAAGAAAAAGGGACATTCATGTTGATCTATGATTATATGGAAAATGGAAGTTTGGACAAGAGGATCTATAATGACTGTGATGAGAACAAGATGTTGAGTTGTGAGGAAAGAATTAGAATCCTGAAGGATGTCGCCTCAGCATTATTCTATTTACACGAGGGATGGGAAGCTAAGGTCCTACACAGGGATATTAAGGCCAGCAATGTATTGCTTGATAAGGATATGAATGGAAGGTTAGGGGATTTCGGATTAGCCCGGATGCATGGGCACGGTCAAGTGGCTAGCACAACGCGTGTGGTTGGAACCGTGGGTTACTTGGCCCCCGAAGTGGTTAGGACCGGACGAGCATCAACACAAACTGACGTATTCGGTTTTGGGAACTTAATCTTAGAGGTCATGTGTGGGAGGAGGCCTATAGAAGAAAGGAAGCCACCTTTGGTGGATTGGGTATGGCAGTTGATGATGCAAGGTGAATTACTTGCTGCAGTAAGTGCTTGGTTAAGAACTAATGGAGGATTTGATGAGGAAGAGGTGGAAAAGGTTCTGCATTTAGGCTTGTTGTGCTCATATCCTAAGCCTGATTCTAGACCAACCATGAGGCAAGTAGTCAAAGTTTTGGAGGGGAAGAATGAGCCTTTTGAATCAGAAACTGAGGATATGGAAGCATATTTGCTGCAAAAAGTGAAGTCAAGGGATATGTGGGTTAATTACTCACAAAATTTTGGCTATGCATCACACCCCACATTCGATGATATTCGACAGTCACATTCCTCTTCCATGTCACTCTCTTGGACCAACTCCGTAGTGGATGGTAGATAATAATCCTGCATTATTTCTAAAATCAGAGCCACCTTTTTGCTTCTACTGATTTTGAAGCACCTTGGATAGCAGATTTGGACAATTATTAAGCATGCTCTGGAAGGACTGCAAGATGAAAGAACATCAATCATTAGGTGGGTGGGTGAGGGGAGGGCTTTTCTTTGTTGTTTTTGTGCCTTTATACTAGTATTTTTTTTTTTTTTTGCAGTCTTTCATGTTTGTTGAGGTTGGGTGTTATAGAAGAGATTTTCTTTTTCTGTTAAATTTGTAAAATCTAGGCATGTCATTGTACTTATGTACGTTAAAGTTTAACTTTAAAACCACATTGTGATGATTAAAGGATGAGTTTTGGATTATGATGTCAGCCATGAAATTGCTCCTTGTATGTTGTTTGTATTACTACAATGAATCTACCATGCCAAGAAACTATACTGGTTGGCTCACTGGATTACTGGAGGCAGTGCTTTTGCAGTTAAAACTCATCATCATAGAAGTCAAGTTCTCCTTATCCAAGTGCCACCCACCACATAGGTATTCCTTTGCAAGGAAATGATGCTCCAAAATGATTATGCTCTTCTTTAAACCAGTTACGAATGAAATGATTGCTCCTGATCTTTGAACTTCCATTAGCTTCTGAAATGTCTCCAGTGAATAAAATTATACAATATATTAAATTACAGATCTCAGTATACAATTAGCACCAGTGGTCTAGTGGTAGAATAGTACCCTGCCACGGTACAGACCCGGGTTCGATTCCCGGCTGGTGCATCTTTAGCTTTTATTATTATCCCTTTTAGTTTCCTCCAGTATACTGTTATAGGCACAAGCACTGCATTTTGGGTGAGCTTAACAGTTTATACTGACTTCTTTACAGAAAAATATGGGTTTAGAGTGATACCTAGGATGAGTGGATATAGGGTTTTTTTTTTTTTTTTGATCCACTATTATTTGTGAGATAAGGGAAATCTACCAGATTATATCTACCAAAATAATCTTATTTTCCTCTTGCTTCCTCGTATGGCATTGAGTTAGCCAATTCTGCAACTATTGGGTGTT
This sequence comes from Fremontodendron californicum, assembly GCA_030761205.1. Classification (NCBI taxonomy): domain Eukaryota; kingdom Viridiplantae; phylum Streptophyta; class Magnoliopsida; order Malvales; family Malvaceae; genus Fremontodendron; species Fremontodendron californicum. The sequence continues at coordinate 1,935,774 of JAULJL010000027.1, forward strand.
TTCTTACCTATCCAAGATTGAGTTCTTTTAATTACACCGATCTTTAGGATGAGTAAAATTTGATCTAAGGTTTTATGTCGTGATCCTGTCGATGTTCTGGAACTATAATTTACATACAAAGTATGCTTCACAAGCAGTGAAGTAGAAGTACTTTTGTAACTGATTTTAGATTTTTAGCACCATTTTGACATGGTTAGTATCTTCTATTTTTTGTTCAGAAAACGAAAGGAACTCCTAAATCTTGTGATTGCATAATATTGCACTTCAAGATTGAGGTTGTATTCTTGGTTGGATCTCTCTCTGCCTTCCGCCCTTGTTTCTTGGGCTTAAACTTTCTTTGGACGAACAATTTAGCCCAATTTTTCTATTGGATTTTCCCTTGAATCACTCATTTCTCCATAGAAAAAGGATTCAAACAGTATAAAGGTGATTAAAGCTGTAGCTGCTAAAGCAGCGGATGACTCGTTCTGGCCCTGAAATTAGCATCCATTCCCTAAGCATCTGCCTAGCTAGCATTATTCTAGTCATGATAGCTAACAGAATTTCGAGTTTCCATTTGTCAAAAAATGCTCCAAACTAGTCTTGTCTATTAGGTATATTGAGTCTAAGTCTCATTTTGAGTAACTTAGTTAAGTTAAAGGGTGTCATCTCACATTGCTTAACTTAGTTAAGTCAAGTAGAACACATCCCACATTGAGTAGATATGTCAAGCCAAAGAAGGTGCTCACCTATAAGTAAGAGTTTTGGAGAATCACCCACTATCCCCTAAGAGAGGAGTATGTACATTTAAATAGAAGTTGTTTTGAGAACGTAGGCTAAAAAGGGTGTCACGCTATTCCCAACATTGTCTCCAATTCTTGTCTTCACATCATTAACAAATAACAATCTTCCTTATGATGATAACCTATAACACTACTATTATTCATTTCCCCGAAATCTTGTATTGATAATTGCGGCAAAAGCAAGCCCTCATAATTCTGCAAAATCAAGGCCACCACATTATCCCATCCTTGCCAAATATACAAGCTAAGTAGAGTAAGGGAAGTCCACTAGAAGAGGTTAAAAAAATTTCTCATCAGCCAAATGACAAAGAATACAACAGTGACACCTTCCTTCTCCTAAAAATCCTATAAATGTTTGTAATCTGCCTTTGAATACTAGCCAGAATGTGCTACTGCCACATAACAGCCTCTGTTCATTCTTCGTTGCCCTGATCAGACAGTGAACTTATCTTCTTGTCAGGTTCGCATATAATTTTCCACAGAAACTGTCCGGATACAACTCAAAGCGAGTAATTGAATCGTTGTTTCATTATTGCAGCAGTATTGCTACACCAATAGAGCAAAATTCACTGTATCTACTCTCTGGCTATAACATGACATTAATTTTATAATATTATTCACAACTTCCATACATTCTATATGTAAAAAATGTTTACAAAGCCTTCAATTATCATCAACAACCCGACCTTAGCTCAGTTGGTAGAGCGGAGGACTGTAGTGGGCTCACTCAGAGTAATCCTTAGGTCGCTGGTTCGAATCCGGCAGGTCGGATGATTTTTTATGGTGCTAATTTTTATTACTACTATTATAATGGCAATGGCCAGCTTGTTTCTGGAAATATTGTCCAAGTCTTTTTAACTTAGAAACTTACAGAAAGAAGGGGCAAACAATAACTTAAAAACAACCCAACAGAGAGAGAGAGAGAGAGAGAGAGAGAGATGTGTTACTTGTTAAATATTTGTTTTTTTTTTTTATTATTATTAATTTTTCCTTTTTGATTCAGATCAACTCAAATGAAGAAAGTGAAAACTATCAGCAATCACATGGGCGTTAATAAATGTTCATCCACCCATTTGTCTGACTAGGTACAGCAAATTGTTTCCACTGGCAATAGTTGGCACTTGGGCACATTATAACCAAAATCTAGCTTATAATAAAACATGAAAGAAACATTTGCAGCAATAATTTGTTGCTTGCATAATCTACATCATTTGGTAAGACCTCGAATCTTCTTGTCTAGGATTTGAACAGGCTAGGCCTAATTCATACTTAATTCTCACTACAAAAAAACTCATTTTTACAAACATTTATAAATATCGGTAAAAGATCCCAAACTATATCTATTGATATCGCCGACAGTTCATTAACCGTCGGTTAATTAAGTATCAATGAAAAATTTCAGACGAACTTGTACATTAGGACTCTTAACCATAGACTCATTATTGTTAGAATTGTTCATCAACCACTTCATCATTCTTCTCTAGAAAAGGAAAAAGACGACCAAACTTCTCCAACAATGTCACCATCTTTGTTGAACCATAGATAATAAGAAGACAATGCAGCCTAACATTTGGTTCAAGGAAAAGTGCGTATATCTTTATTCTTTACTCAAAAAGAGTTAAGATTTACATTTCCGTTTCGTTAAATCAAAAAGAAGAAAAAACATCTTTGCAAGATGGTAGATTAAAAGCTAATTAAAGTGCTGAACTGCGGATTCAATTCAACTATGCACACCTAACTTCAATCATTTTTAGCAGCTCATTCAATTTTTTTTTTTAATCCAACTTTGTCTTGACCTAAAACAAATATATATATATATCGCTTAAAAGCATCATCAAACATATTGTTCCTTGAATGAATGCAATTATGCTTATTCTTACTCATCTTAACAGAACAATAAATATAATATATATATATAATAATAATGCAAGTTTGGTGTGGAACAAAATTCTCTGAGAGTGATTTAATTTATAAATATTTCTACTCAATTCATAGAACTCTAATCCCCTTGTATCTGATTTTGTTGCTATGGGCCATAAATAATGCTAGATTTGGTTTAATAATCATCTAAACTAGATCTAGCAATGCGTGTATTCATATCGTGTTCGTATATTTTATCGTGTTATAATCGTGTTTAAGATATTTTATATTTATTTAAACTTTGATACGTTAATAATTCGTATTATATAGATTTAAGACATTCGTGTATTCATGTCGTGTTCGTATTATTTTTTCGTGTCATATCATGTTTTTAGTTTTTTTTTTTTTTGTCGTATCTAATATTGCCGGATCTAATCTGAATTGCTAATTTTTACTGTACCTTTTATTATTCCACAGTCCACACTTACCAAATTTGCCAGTATTGGGCCAGAAGCTGGTTTCAATAGGAAAGGTTAACAAATTAACTTTGTCGATCGTTTTAGGTTACGTTTAGCATTGTTTCTGGTTGTCGGAACGCTCGTTTTGACAGCCAAACAATGCTAAACAACTAGTTTTTTTTTTTTTTTTGTGAAAGCATTTTTTGAACGCTGGTTTTGAACCAAACCTAAAAGTAAAAAAAATAGGGCTTTTGTGGTTTGCAAACCATGGTTTGGGGAGAAAATTATCAAATACCCTTTTTATTAAAAAATTATGACAAAATTATCCCCTAGTTAATTTTATTCATTTTTTGAATAAAATTATTCTTTTATTTTTCTAAGTATATAAAATTCTATATTATTGATCTTTTTTAACTTAAAATAAAAATATGAAGAGAATATATCTGTTTATTTTTTAATTTTAAATAATTTAATTTTTTAATAAAATTTGAAAATTTTATTTTTGTATAAGTTTGTATTATTAAGTCACACAATTATTTTCAAAATTTTATTTTTGTATAAATTTGTATTATTAAGTCACACAATTATTTTTTTATACATCTTAATAATTTACTAATATTAAAAATGATTTATTCTGTATTTTTAAATATTATGTCCTTTTTAATCATTTTAATTACACACCGCAGTTTTTCACAGCAATGCCAAACACTAAAAAATTTTAAACCATACTTTTTCACAATACTTTTCAAACACACTTTTTTCAAATCGAATTTTTTAAACCGCAACAGTAATGCTGAATTAGGCCTTAATCTATCATTGAGCATCTTGTGGCTAATAGCCTAATAGTTGTTGTTCGGGGAATTTCTCTTCTCCTTTAAGCTAGATTCCATTTTAAAAAGGACAAAAAGGATAAGGATAATGTTTTGTCTATAATTAAATGTTGATCATGGACAGGGCACGTGCACAAAAAACATATAGAACTCAACATGTTATTGTCCAGCTCAATTATCCATCTAGTTTTCGCATTCCATCGTTCAATGGGTTCACACCATGCACCAAATCTCTTCATTGCTCTTCTATCCTCACCATATATAGATGGTGTTGAGATGCAAGTTTTGTATCTTTTATTAATGTTTTAGTTTGTCATTTTTATCTTATTAATTCCAAGTGGTAATTAAGGAGATAAATTCCTTGGATAAATATCATCAAAAACTCTTTGGTTGTGCTTGGTAGAGTAAAAAAGTGAAAGAATGGAAAGAAGAGTGTGGAAAAGTGGAAAGAAAATAAGTTTTGAGTGTGCTTGGTAAAAAAAAAAAAGTGAGAGGGAAGAAAATAGGAAAGATTATCATTTTTCACATCTATTAACAAAAACAAATCATTCCAAATTGAAAAGAACAGAGGGAAAAAAATGAGAGTTGTGTGAGTCATCTTAACTTACAATAAATATAATGCTAAAACAATATACTTTTCATTTTCTTTCCTTTTATTTTTCAACTCTACGAAGCAATTGATGGAAAAAAAAATTAAATTTTCTTTCCACTTTTCCATCTTTCCTATCAAGCACACCAATGGAAAGAAAAAATATATTTTTCATCTTTTTTACTTTTTTCCTCTTCCACTTTTTCATCTTTTCAATTTTTTTTTTCTACCCTATCAAGCAAAGCGTTTAAGTTAAAACTAGTTTTGATGAAGACTTATCCTTCCTTAAGGGCAGAATTAAAATATATATAAGTAGCTAGATACATGCTAATTTGATTAATTTTGGATTCCTTATGATTAAACTGATTGTATAGCTTGCATCTATATTTTTCGGATTTTTTTTCCGTAAAATATTCGTATCCAATACATATTTAGATATAAGTATGAGGATATAATCTTTCAAATATATGAAATTTTTTTAAAAAAATGAGCAATACATATATCCGACACTCACTCTACAAATCCAAAACATTAATAGAAAAAAAATACTTTCGTAGAAAGTGATAATCTTAATGTCTAGTCTAGTGCTGTTTATGAAATCTTATCAGTGGAAATTATTAAAGAAAGAAATCATCATGGCCCGAGATCAAAGCCCTAATTTAATTAGAGGGAGGGGGACATGAAAGATAAGTATAGATGGATATCAAAAGATCATCCCACCATCTTTTGCCTAACGACAATCTGATCAAGTTTAAGGTTCATGAATTATCTTGCTTTCACGTACGTACACTTAACAAACTTCAGCATTGATCAAGAAGTTTCCACCGGGTCGGGACTGTCTCAAGATGTCGACAAAAATCGACCAACCAAGAACAAAACCTAGCTATAAATTTAAGCTAAATATAATTATTTAAGGACTTGGCAGAATAATGATTAGAGCAAAGAATTAACGAAACTAATCACTAATAGAATAAAAATATCAAACAAAATTTTGGCGTAATTAGTTACATTGCATGTTAAACACATGCATAAATATATGAAAAATACAGTTGACCCAAGCATTATAATAAATTATCCTCATGAAATATGATCAAATCATCATTTTCTATCTGTGTCAGCCTCTGGCTTTTAATCTTATCAACAATGGAGGAGTCTCCATCTACAAGCCCGACAGGTGCTGGTGTGGTCAGAATACGCGTCTCATTTCCGTGGAGTTTGGTTAGCTAGCTATGATGATATATGATTATCACGCCAGCTACCAAAAATATCCGATATAATATCCGATATGATGATATATATATATATATATATACCATAATCTAGATTATGATTAATTTCATTAATCTTATTTTATACTGATCATTCATCAATGATAAACTCACTCAAAACAAGATAAGGTTAACTTATTAGGTTGTGTTTAGTAATCAGATTTAAAATGAGAGATTTGTAATTTTAAAATTAATATAATTTGTATAGTAAAACACATATAAATATAATATTTATGATTATTTTTAAATTTATGAATTTATCATATGCCTATTTAATAATGAATTTAACTAATTTATACATAATAATTTATATTTTATTTTCATAATTTATATAACAAACTAAATTCAAATTCACTTTTGCATATTCACTTTTTCAAACATAACATATTAACACTAAAATCTGCTTATTCGGAAAAAGAAAAATAAAAATCCAACTTGAATTTTTGATGAGTTGAAGAAGATCCTACATTTCTACTCCTAAATTAATTAATACTTTAATTATAATAAGTTTACAATGGAAGAAGCTATAGAATAGAGAAATTAAGAATAAAGTCAAAACTCACGAAAAGTTAATCCAGTTGGTAAAAATAGGGTTCTGTTTACCTATATCAATTAGGATTTGATTTTTGAAAAATATTTCAAAAGTAAAATCTTAAATGTATCAAATCAATGAATGCACCTTAAAATGGTTCAAATAAATTACTCCTAAACATATTATCAAAATAAATAAAATCAAAGAATATTAACAACAACAACAAAAACTTTCGAGGAGCCCCCTGCAATATTTCATATATATATATATATATATATATATATATATATATATATATATATATATGTGGGTAGACTTAATTAGTTTTGTTGACAACATGATAATGAGTGTTTGGATTGTGAGTAATTTGTGACCCATGAATTTGAGGTTAGGTATAGTAATTAAGAAATGGATTAGGGGAAGGCAACCAGACAAATGATGACTAGCATCTCGATTTTATTCTTGGAATAATGTTAACCAAGATGTTGATGTTAAAACTAAATAGGCCTTCGTCAAAAACGTGGACTAACAATAAACAATGTTATATCTTGTTCTCCTTTTCGAATTAAATTGATTCATATAGTATTAACTTTTATTTCTCCTAGTAATAGGCGGCAATTGCGCTGACATTTTTATTTTAAAATGGAAAAGAAAAATTCAAGCGTTTTTTATAATATGAATCTGATTAATAGGTGATTAATTATTTATATATACTTGTTACGACTAGTTAAATTATTATTTTAAAAAATATTTTTATTTAATACATTGTTTTCATCAAATTATAAAATGCTAAATGTACTTAGGTGTATTTTTCAAGAAAATATAAACTTTCATAATAAAAAAAAAAGAGATTAGGCACTTAGGCTGCAATATGTCCCTTTCATGGACATTAATCTTTTTATCACAGACTAATCTCTTTCAAGTTAGATCTAAAATAATTACTCTCCACTTTTTTAAAATAATAATAAATTAGCAATGATTGCTTTTTTGAAAGTTAATAGTTTTAATTTTTTTAATAAAAGACGTCAAAGTACCCAAAAAATTTTAATTTTTTATAAGAGTTGAAATTGAATTTCAAACTTAATTAAAGAATGAATCATTTAAATTAAATCCAAATTCTAACATAATAGCTTTAGTGCCAACGTTTTCTTCCCAAGTTATGTTGAAAAAGGCAATTACTACAACAACCATCAATGATCGCACCAAAATTTACCCAACAAAATTGGTGTTATTTCCACAAACTGTAAGTATACAAGGCCATTTTGTTTTTTCCCCCTAAATCTCCTTTATTGCATACGAATAAACTTTGCTTTAGAGGAGAAAAAAAGGAGAAGGAAGAAAATACCAATGTTTGCTATATATTTCCATGCTAACAAAATTAATCCTATAGAAATGTAAAATTTTCAAAGAGAAAAGAAAGAAAAATTATTTCATTTCGTATGATAGATGCTTTTTCTTTATTATTTTTTTATTAAACAATTAATAAAAAAACAAAAACAAATAGTAAAAAGCACAAAAGATATATATATATATATGAGGAAGGATCCACTTACACTGGTGTAATATTAAATTAGTCTTACACACTTTCATAATTTTTTATACGATTTATATTTGTTTAATCTGACCCTCGTATTTTATGTTCTATTCATATAGATCATACACGTCGAGTTTCGAGTAAATTAAAAATATCTGTATGTAAAAAACTTTCAACTGTTAAATATATATTAAAAATGATAGTATACTCGATCGATATGGTAGAGATATCAGATCGATTTGAAACTTTACGTGCACGATAAGTACAATTATATTATTAAATCTAACGGTCAATTTGTTAAAATATAAATTATATATATATATATATATATACCAAATGACAACGAGCATATTAGAACTCTTCTTTTATATATTAGTCTTAAAGGTGGAATTGTTTTTATTAGTTATTTTTAAAATATTATTTTTAAATCAATAATAATATAATTTGTTGATAAAATATTAAAATTTTAATTCTAATAATCATTGATTAGAGTTCAATTCTTGAAGGTATCAATTATTGAAAAAGAGAATTACTTTAAACATCTATTTGCTTGTTAAGATAATTGACAATAATTGCGTCTTTGGCAATAGTTTTGATTCTTTTTCCATAACAACAATAACAGTTTTGAATGATCGTTTGAAATCTGAAATAAAATCACACAATGTCGACATAAAGGGAAGATACATGATTTTTTTTTTTTTTTCTTTTCTTTTGCGGCGAATAGACATGGGGACTAGTAATTTCCACAAATAGTCACAATAATCAACTTGTCCTTAATGAATAAAAACACACACATACGTCATTTCAATATTTCATAATGGAATTAGCTACAATTTTATATTATGAGAATGAACTTCACATGCCAATTTTTTTCTTGGCATCAATTCATTCAAAAACAATAATTAAAAAAAAAAAGAACATAAATTTCTTTGCAAAGGTATTAATAAGACGAGTCGGACTAAGTCCGATTGATTTTTAAAAATTTTGTCTAAATTTTAATTCAATTTGTAAAGCTTAATAGACTCGATTTAAAAAAAAAAATATTAAAATAATATTTTAAAATTAGATAAAAAGTTTTACTTATTAAATAATATTTTAAATTAAGTTGAGGTGGTTTTAAATTTTAAAAATTTCATTCAAAATTTAAATTAAAGATTTTGCTAACAAATGTCACAAGGGCTTTAAGATTACTAAATATAATAATATTTTCAATTAATACATTGGAAATGAAAAATAAAGTTATGAATTTTTGCATTTAATACAACATTATTATTATAAATAATATATTAACTAACCTTAAAAAATACTCTAAAAATACTCGTTAGCAAAATTCTTAAATCAAGTTGAGCCGAACTCACCGAATCGGAGACAGGTCTACTACTTTAGGCTCCATTTGAATGGACGGTGAGATTAAAAATAACGGTGGATGTGAGATTAGTTACTGTAGTGGTGAGATTGGATACTGTAACGATAAGATTAAAATTAGCGGTGAGATACGTGTTTGGATGCAAATGCAACGGTGACAATAAGATGAATTATAATGAGAAGAGAAAATGATCATTAAAAATATTAGATTAAAATGTGTAAATATATATAATAAATTATTATAAATTATTAAAATTATATTTATATTAAATAATAAAATATATATTAAAATTACTCTTTTTACAAAGGATCTAGTGAAACTACTGGATCTTTACCCTCCAATTGGATTAAAGGGGGCCATGAAAGTTTAAGTCGCACTAAAAATACATCCAAATGCACCCAATAAAAGTGCCAACCAATGGAGGAAAATCCTCCATAAAACCCCACAGATTCCATCGCGCTAGGGGCCCTTAGTAGGCCATATTAGCATATTTAGACAACTTCTCTCATGTTTCAATTAGGGGTGTAAACGAGACACTTGTGCTCGCAAGCTACTCGAGTTCGACTCGAAAAAAACTCGAATTCGATTCGGTCATTATCGAGCCGAGCTCGAGCTCGAGCAGCTCGAGCTATCGAGCGAGCCGAGTTCGAGTATCTTAATACTCGATTCGAGCAGCTCGCGAGCCTAATCGAGCTTTTTTTATTTATAATATTTTTATTATTAATTTACTATTTTACCCTTAATATATATATATATATACATACTTAAAAACCCTTAATTCGAGCTCGAGCTCGAGCTCGAGTATATAAACGAGCCTAATCGAGTCGAGCTCGAATAGTTCGATTTTATCTCGAGCCGAGCTTGAGCTTAAAAAATGATACTCGATCGAGCTCGAACCGAGTTTCGAGCCTCGAATTTCGAATCGAGCTCGAGCTTCTCAATGTTCGAACTCGGCTCGGCTCGATTACAGCCCTAGTTTCAATGTCCTCATTCATTCAACATCAAAATATGAGTTCTCCCAATTATTGCAGCAATCGAAATGACCAAACTACTCTCCTAGCCCTTTGTCATTCAGAAAATTTAACATAAATTATTTGAGTATTGGTGAGGAATCTTATCTAATTAGATGCCAAAACATAGCAAACCATTGGCAAGACGCCGCGTTTTCTTTACCATAAATTTTTTTTTTTTTTAAATCCTAACAACATGTGCTCTTCCTGAATCAATTTGTACTTCAGCTTTATGATTTCAATGATATTAGTATTTTCATCAAAAAATAATAATAATAGTTTATGTTAGATAAAGCAACAGTAAAGGCCACTCTCTTTCGGATAAAACTAAAACGTCCTTGATTTTGCCACGTTTGATCTTATTCAACACTCAAATCACATCACTCTGTCTCTTCCCATTTTTTGTGACCCCACCATTTCGAGATCGGGCATAGAGATAATTAATATTCACTCCAACTTTTACCAATTTTAAAATCCCATAGAAAACAAATTTCTTCAAAAAGAAACAATTATAGAGCATAAAACACTCTAATTAGAGGTGGTAATCTAGCGAATTGGGTCGTGTCGTTTTAGACCGTTTGAAATTCGTATGGCTTCAGCTTTAGATAATTTTAATTTTTTGAATATTTTCAATCCAAATTAAATTTAGATTAAATGTATTTCGAATTTATATTATACGATTTAAATTGTTAATTTTTTATCAAATTAAATTTGATCGAGTTTAGATTGAGATTAATTTTTTGAGTTAAATTAATTTTATCAACTCTAACTCTAACTTTTATGGCATCAATATATACGTACAATTTTATTTTATTTTTAGCCAAAGAAATATTGTTCACTTTATCGATACTTAAATATCGAATAAGAGGAATTAATCAATTGAGATAATTTTTCACACTAACATTTCTTTCGGTAAATATATGAAATTATTTATGAGAGGACGTGAATATTCGAGTATATCCAGATTAGATCGGTTGATCAAAATTATTGCAGCCGATCGACGTGGATCCTCGCTGTCTGGTCCAAAATTACTTGACTAGATCGATGCAGATAATCCAATAGATTAATGCCACGTAAGAATCCAGTTTCTCTCTCATGTGCGCGGCGGCTCGTTCACCCACGTTGGTTCAAACCGAGTCCCACTTTTTCCTAACTCCTAGTATAAAACCAGTCCCATAATCCACAACAAACTCGCCCAGTTTTTAAATCACCTTCGTAATAAAAAATGGCTGCCATTGCAACAAGAATTTCATGGAATCATCGGAATTTGACGTACGATTGCCAGGAATTCAAGTTTACTGAGCAATCAAATTCAAGTCTGTCAGATATGGAGTTCGGGTTTCTTGAAGATGGTGACCAAGGAATCCTTGGAAGTTGTAGCAGTGATGAGTTTCGAGGTAATAATAATGAAATGGTAGATAACGGAGCAAGAGAGTTGGGGGATGATGACGAGGAGAAAGAAAATGATGAAAGTAGTATTGAAAATAACAGAAGTTATTGGGAGAGTCAGCACCAGCTTTTACAAGCTACTTTGTGTAGGAGTAGCTCTTTAGAATCAAGAATTAGAAATGCCACCAAAGAAGCCTTGAAAGATATTCAGAGCACGAGAATTGTTTGTGCTTGTGGGAAATCAATGGCTGAAAATTGTAGGAATTGTCTTATGAGAGAAGTCTCTAGCCGTCTCCAAAATGCCGGTTTCAACAGTGCTATTTGCCGGTCTAAATGGAGAAGCTCTCCAGATATCCCATCAGGTATATATATATTATATATAAAAATTAGAACATTAATTCCATTGCTTTATCTTGGTGGGGTATAATTTGTTAAGGAATGAGAGGGATTTAACAATTCTCTTGGTTTAATATTTTGCAGGAGAACACAGTTTTTTGGATGTGATAGATAATTCCAGAAAAGGGGATGTAAGGGTAATAATAGAGTTGAATTTCAGAGCTGAGTTTGAGATAGCAAGAGCAAGTGAAGAGTACAATCGACTAGTCCAACGATTGCCAGAAGTTTTCGTCGGTAAAGTAGAAAGATTAAATAATGTGATCAAAATTCTATGTTTGGCAGCCAAGAAATGCATGAAGGAGAAGAAAATGCACATGGGGCCATGGAGAAAACACAGATACATGCAAGCTAAGTGGCTAAAATCCTGTGAAAGGAATACATCTACACAATCCTTGTCGGTGGGACATTCAGGCGGCCGATTGCCGAAGCCAAGGGCGTCAATGCTAACTGTAGATTTGCTGGAAAACTTATCCAATGTGCGTTGTACAGCAGTTAAGGTTGTATGAATAATTAATGATACTACTTAAATCTGAACTTTAGAGAATGGATAAATAATGATAAGAGTGTGTTTTTGATTTGAAATGAGGGTTTTTGTCTAGAATTCTTGTCCTTCTTTCTTACATACATATTCTTCAAAAAATTTATTGTTTAGTTTTGTTTGAAGTTTGATATTCAAAGATATGCTGCAGCAAGTTTCAGATTTGATGACAGAACATGGTTTGTCATGGAGCAAAGCAATACACCTGGATTTGGATTCTTTACAATCTTAGCTTATAAAATAATGTTTAATATAATATTAAATGGATCAGGTTCCAAGCTAATCTTTGACCTTATGTCGTTTTAATTAAATCATAACTTCAAAGTAGTAATAAATAATCGACCAAGTAGGGAAATTTCTATGGTTTGAGCTTAAGAAGTCGGTAATATCGCTTCTATTCTGTCATTTTGGAATCAGGTTATGAAGTTACCGTTTTGAAAGTGCATAATTAATTCTCCTAAAATTTTCAAGCCTTAGGGAAGATTATTAGTAATTTCATAAATGCTTGTAGGGAAATTACAAACAGGAGGGTAGAGGTTAGGAGTGCCAAATTGGTCATACATATTTATGATGAGGAAGCCAATTTCCATGCAAACTTGTCGGCTTATCACTTTGAGGTAAGAGGCTGCCTAACATTTAATGATATTATTATTGACATTCCCAATTTTGTATGCTTGTAGGTTATCCTACTCCTTTTTTACTAAAAAAAATAGAGATTGTTTCATTGTTCTTTAATTACTTCTTAATTTTCAACTCAACTATGTTATTGTATTTCATATTTTCCAGTATAGCTTTTATCATGGATTTAAACGGTGGTAAGGGTACAACGTAACGGTTGTTATTTATTTATTTTTTTTAATTATTTCCGTTATCGATATTCATCATTTTATTGATATGTTCAAATTTAGTATGTCCATAATGATTAAATTTACGATCGTGTATTACATGTTTATGGATTCAATTTACAATTTGTGAATAATTTTTTTTTAAATAAATAAAAAATCATCGAAAGTGTCATAAATTATTTTTAAAATCATTAAAAATGAATTATTATAATTATAATTATTATGTTTTAAAATAAATTCCAAAAAAAAAAAATCATGATTGTGATGAACGCAATAATCATAACAACATCCGTTACGTATTCATCTATGATAAATATGATAAAACCGAAACATCCACGACCGCTATTAAAGTCGTGCCTCTTGTATGAGTATCCTTTATGGTCTCTTTAGCTAGTAATATACATATCAGATATAAAAATAGTTATGCTAATCTAATTCACTTTACATCTGACTTATCATTTAAGTCATGATTTAAATTATCTCATCCATCGTTACTTAATTAACAAGCTGAAACTTATGTCTATAAGGTATATTAGAAATAATTACAAAAAAAAATATTACAAAAAAAAATTTATCAATCTCTTAATCTTTGTACATAGAGTTGTAAACGAATCGGGCTTGAACGAACATGCCTCTATTTGTGTTCATTTATTTATTTTTGAGCTTGTTCGTGTTCGTGTTCGTTAAGGATTTTAAAATTATGTTCAAGCTCTGTTCGTTTAAAATTGAGTGTGTTCATGTTCATTCATTTAAATTAAATAAATTTGTTCACGAACATGAACATATTCATGAACATATAATTGAACATGTTCGCGAATAATTAAAAATATATTCATGAACAATAAACAAATAAAAAAATAAGTCAATTTTAAATTATTATTAAATATAAAATAATAAAATACAAATATAATTAAATTTAAGTTATTATTAAATTATTAAATTTAAGTTATTAAATAATATTAATTATATTATAAGAAAATAAAATAAAATAAAACAATAATTATATTATTATTAATTATATTATAATCGAACAATAAACGAATTTTAAACAATCTATTAAATGAATTTTAAACGATCTATAAATGAGTTTGTTCGTGAACATAAATGAACTGAACAGATCTTGTTCGTGTTCGGTTCGTTTAATAAACGAACCTTAAAATTATGTTCATAATCGTTTATTTAACTTAATAAACGAATATAAACGAATAAAAATCAAACTGTTCACGAATCATTCATCGAATGCTATGTTCATTTACATCGTGTTTGTACAGTTTAAGAAACGAACTCATACTATTTCTTTTCACTTAAACCATTTGAACATTTGGTCGGCATAGAAATTAAAAGGCCCAACTAGTCCGAATGACTTTCTCTAGTGTCATGACTTCAAATTTTTTTAACTTAGGATGGGTGAGCCCAACAACCTCCATAGTGAAGGCAATCCAGTGATATATTGGGTTATTGGGCTTGGCGATTGACAGCCCATACATTTGTTGAGGAAGATTGGGTTTAGGCCTTTGGTGGAGATTACTCGGATTGACCCAAACTTTCTATTGTTCACAGAATTGGGGACTTTTGATTTAGGGCCCATGTTAGTTGGGCCCATATTTTACACCTAGAGGCCGATGGGTGTTTTTTTTTCTTTACCAAATCGTAAAAAAATAATAATAATAATAAAAGAGAAATTATTTCATACATTATCACTGTTAGTGCCCACAAGTAGGTTGACACATAGTCTTAAGATATAATAAAAAAATAAAATAAAAACTAGTTCAAAGAAAAAGTGGGACATGTGACAATCTCTTAATCTATTTATGGAGTTAAAAAAAATTCAATGTCAGTGTATCAGAAATGATCTCATAATAAAAACATAAATAAAGCATAAGGAAGCTGCTGGGAATGATCCCTTTAGATTTTGCTCCTTTTTCAACATCCGTTTGCTTGCTTTCATTGTTAGTGCATTTCTGATTTAGCCAACAAATAGTGAAGGTATTTGTTTCGGATTTGCTCTTTTTCTTTTAGGTTTATTCTCCCTTATCCTTTATATAGTTTTGGTAAAAGCAAAACGTCTAATAACAAAACAAGTACTCTTAATTTCTATAAGTTGACTAAAACAAGGCTTAAAGCAAGTTGGATGAGTATTGCTTGGGTAGATTTATCCTTTAATTAAAGAGGAATGTATACTTATCATCATTTAATTCAAAATTTGACATTTTCTTTGAAAATCTTTCAAACAGTTTCTTATTACTATATGCAACTATAAACTTTGACTTGTCAAGCATGATTTGTGTTGGTATTATTAACAAATAATGAACAATCCACTTTGTACTCTTTTTTTAGTAATTGTTGTATTCCAATACTTCCATTTTTTTTTTAATGAATGTATTATTTTTAGATAGGGATTCAAAAATAAACTTATGGACAAATTCATAGTATTAAATATTTCCATTAAGACGAAATAGGTATAAATAATGAATCTTTCCATTTTTTTTATAACGCGGTTAGAAGTATTTTTAGTTTTGCCTGAATTGATTTTTTCAAAAAACACATTTTATTATAATGGCTTGATGAATATTTTCAATTTTTTATGATACAATTAGGAGTATTTTTAGTTTTGCTTGAACTTAATATTTTCAAGGATAATTTTAGAACACGCTCTCTTACATTAACATGATGCATTCGAAATTTTATTTTCGAAATACTTCTTACAAAAATTGAATTCTGATTGAGTAGAAAATAGAACTTTACTCTTCTAATACCTACAAAAATGAAGTTTAACTAGGTTTAGGCCTAAGTTTCAAGGAGGAAATTGGCTGATTAATGCTGCGGTGAGGTTGAATCAAATCTGAGGCATTGATCCTAAGTGTTCCTAAAGACAAGTTGGGAGCAAACGCTCCCCCATTCAAATTGTAGATTCGTGGTGAAAGGGCCCAACAGCAGCCGCACTTGAAATGGGCGTGCCGTGCCCGCGTGCCTAATCCAAAACGCACCGCAATTGGTCAAAAATGATCCTTCTGTGTTATTGTCCCTTTCAAATAATCCTCTTTATATCATTACCTTTTTATTATAGAATATATTATATATTATTGATGTAATGATTCTGCGACTATTATGAGATATTGTCCGTTTCGGAGGTTTAAAAACCGTCCTTACAGTTTTGACCTTTAAAAAAAGACACTTTATAGGAAAATGGTTATCTTTACTTTATAAAGCCACAGTCCAATCTTTGGCTAGTTGATGTGGGATAGTTTTCTCTCTCAACACTAGTCTTAGATAAGGGTGTGGATTGTGTTTTTGCTAAGGGCTGGTATGGAACCAGAACGAATTTCCACAAACGGCATATTTTCTTAAAGGATAAAACCGTAAAAACAATTTTTAGATTTTCAAAACAGATAATATCTTATAATGAGCGCAGTTCAACAATTCTTGCGTCAACATATATAATTACAGAAACCATAGAATACAAATACTCCTAATTATCAATTTATTATATGGTTTAGGTACTATCGATTTCGTATTTAGAAATCTCATTCTTATTGCTTAAAAAAAAATTGTTTAATTTACTCTTAAATTATATAATTGTATAATTTATTGAGAAATATTTAATTTTTAATTTATGAATATGAATATGATTATAATTATAATTTATAATTCTAATTTTGAATCCAAATATTACTCCACAATATAACTTTTAACTGCCCTATAATTTTATTTGATTTTTCTTCTTACTTATCCTCCTATCAAAACAAAGAGCAAAAGTCCAATTCGAATCCAACCAAACAACTTCCAAAATCATTAAAAAAAAAAAATGATAACCATATCCCATCCATATACAAATATACGTATACATACGATCCATATACCTAAAAAATACTAACAACAAGGTCGCTGGCCACAAACAAATAAAATACTACAACAAATCCGTGCGAACCGTACCATCCACCCAAAGCTTTTGCTTTTGCTGAAAGGAAAAAAGAAAAAGGAAAAAGAAACTCATATTCTCTATGAAAATGACACTTGTATTCCTCCACTTTACTTCCTTTTTTATATAAAATCAAAAACATAAGCTTTTATTTGAAAAATCAAAATTCAAAAGCTGTCTTTTATTGACTTTCTCTCTTTTGTGGGCCCCACGCTCCACCACCTTTTTTTCCCGTCCTCAACCCGAAAATATCGGGTCCACGGAATCTACGGTCCCAGCCATCTCCGTATACGATACCGATACGTATACCTTCTCAAACTTCCTTTTGCAGGGGGAATTCCTAGATTTTTTATTTTCTTTTACTATTTTTTGGGTTTTTGTTGTTTTTCTTTTTCCTCTGATCTTTACCCATAAAAGATCCTGTCTTTTGTTTATAACAACGAAGAAGGTTAGAACTTAGAAGAAGAAAAAAAATGCCACCTTGCGTTGATTAGCCATGTACTTCTTAGCTTCATGGTAAAGTTCTTGTTTTTGGATGCTTTTTAGTACTTTGAGATTTTTTCCAATTTTTAATTTTTTTTGTTTATATGGTCATATGTGAATCTGGGTATTTGTTTTTTTTTAATATACATATGTATTATTTTTATAATGGGGTTTATTTAATGTTTTTGACAAATTTTTTTTTTTTCTGTGGTTAATGGGTGTTATAATCATGGGTTTTTCTTCTTCTTCTTTTTTTTTTTTTTTTTCAAAATGAAGTATATATTTTTTTTTCCTTTGGTTTTTTGTTTTACTTTATGTTTAATTGTTTGATGGATGACTTTTTTATTTGGTTACTTGTGTGGGATTTTCCAGGCATTCACGGAAGGTGGTATTCTGACTTTTGAAGCCTAAACAGAAGAAGAAAAAAAAAAGGTTTTTTTTAGGAAGGGTTTGGTACTTTGATTATGAATCAAAGGCTTTTTTGTTGTTTGATAGATTGAAGAAAGGGTCTTTCAAGTGATTCTCTTTCTCTCTCTCTCTCTCTCTCTCTCTCTCTTTTTTTAATGGAGAAGAGATTAAGGCCAGCCAGAGTCTCATTCTTGATGGTTCTTCATGGCTTTGATTGGTTTCTTGATTTCAATGGAACCAAAGTTTGATTTTTCAGTGGTCAATTGTTGATGGGCTTGAAGAATTTTCATTTCTTAAGCTCTGTATATTTCCTAGGAGTATTGTTTCAGAAGCAGTCTCTTGATTGTGTCCCTTCTTCTTCAAAGGAGGAGGAAAACATAGAAGGAAGATAAAGGGAAGCTTTGAGTTTAAGGTCTTGTAGCTTTTCAAGTATTTGGAGTTAATTACAGGGATAATTAAGAAATGGCAGAAGAGGCTAATTCTTGGATTAGGAGAACAAAGTTTTCTCACACAGTTTGTCATAGATTGGACTCATCTAGATTGGTATCTTTTCCTTTCCAGCTACAATCAGACAAGAGGAATCAGGAGAGGGGTTTGGGATTGAAATCTTCTAATCAGAAATCAGTTCACAATGATCCACAGATTCAGCGAAATCCGATAACAAACAAGCAAAGATCTGTTTCTCCTCTCCCTCAGACTGTTCTCTCTGATACATTTAAGGAAGCAAGGTCTGATAGGAGGAGATTCTCAACTCCACATCCTCAAAGGAAAGAATCAGAGAAGCGAAGGATGGGAAAGTTTTTCCACAAAGAATCCCATTCCCATGACAAGAAAGGATCCAATTCACCGGCACCATCAAATTCAAGTCCTCTTAGGCACTTGGGTTCCATGAAAGTTTCAGATAAGTCAAGGAGCAGGAAGGAGTCGGCTTGGACTAAGTATTTTGACCATGCTGGAGGAAGGGTTAACTCCGTAGGAGCAGCTGATGAACACGCCGTTGAACTTTCCCAGCTATTTCTTGGGCTCAGATTTGCACACGGTGCGCATAGCCGGCTTTATCATGGGATATATAAGGAGGAAGCTGTTGCAGTTAAAATTATTAGGGTACCAGATGATGACGAAAATGGAAACTTGGCAGCTCGATTAGAGAAACAGTTCAATAGAGAGGTTACTCTTTTATCCCGACTCCACCATACGAACGTTATAAAGGTAATTGATTTTTATTTTTTCTGTTCATTTTCCCTTTTTTCTTATGTATCTTGTTCATGTATTGTCATGCTTCTCAGACAAATACAGTTTGTTCTGGTTTTCAATCCCTTAATACCTATGCCATAGCTTTAAATTATCTTGAATTGAGTATTTCTGTTGGGGGTGCATAAGGTTTCGGTTCTCACTGTATCTTTTGATCCGATAACCAGTTTGTAGCAGCATGCAGAAAGCCACCGGTTTATTGTGTTATAACAGAATATTTATCAGAGGGTTCATTACGGGCATACTTGCACAAGCTTGATCACAAGTCTCTTCCATTGCAAAAGTTAATCGCTATTGCCCTGGAAGTTGCTCGTGGAATGGAATACATTCATTCTCAAGGAGTCATTCATCGTGATCTTAAACCAGAAAACGTCCTTATTGATCAGGAATTCCACCTGAAAATTGCTGATTTTGGTATAGCTTGTGAGGAGGCATTTTGTGATCTACTGGCAGATGACCCAGGGACTTATCGTTGGATGGCACCTGAGATGATCAAAAAGAAATCGTATGGGCGGAAGGTGGATGTGTACAGCTTTGGACTAATCTTGTGGGAAATGGTAGCTGGAACAATCCCATATGAGGATATGAATCCTATCCAAGCTGCTTTTGCAGTTGTGAACAAGGTAAGTTCCTAATTCTTGCTTCTTGGTAATATGGATGCATATATCTGTCCTAATTCAAGCCTTTGCTTATCAAAATCTTCATGTCTTTGCTTATAAAAACTTTTCTTAAAAATGAACTTCAACACCCACCTTAAATCATCCAAACCTATTTTCTTAAATAGTTGTTCATCTCATTGATTTAATCATGTTCAGTCAACCAATAGTCTTGATGCAGAAGACATGGCATATGATTGCATTCAAAATCTTTATGAATTTAAGCAATGCTGATGAATAGAGTTGTTTAGTCTGCATAATGGTAGACTGCCAAGAGGCTATGCCATCTTGCTGATTCTGAGCAGTAATACTAGTATGTTAGTCACATGCCGTGGCATGAGCTGTTAATCATAAGCTATCATCCAAAAGACATTCGACTAACCATCTATTGTATTCAACCTAAATATGAGGCTAACCTAAACACCATCTTAGAAATGACAACGGATACTTAATATGAAGGAAGCATCATATAACTCCTGTATTTGAGTGTGTCTGATGAATTGTTTGGATGACTCTGTGGAGGTTTTGGAAAGTAAGAGCATGGTTATTAACAGATATTCTACTTGAATTTTCGCTTACGGGGGAGGGTTGAAGTGCAATTGTTGCATCTTTATGTATGATTGTTGTATTTGTTAATCTCAGCTGAGAAGCTTTTTATATCTGTAATAATTCTGATATCAGAATTATTTTTTTCCCCTAGAATTTGAGACCTGTAATCCCAGGAGACTGTCCACCTGCCATGCGAGCTTTAATTGAGCAATGTTGGTCATTGAATGCAGAGAAGAGGCCTGAATTTTGGCAGATAGTGAAGGTGTTGGAGCAATTTGAGTCGTCATTGAATCGTGATGGAACCCTGAATTTGGTTCAGAACCCAACTTGCCAAGATCATAAGAAAGGGCTCCGTCATTGGATTCAAAAGCTTGCTCCCGTGCACCCTCAGGCTAATGCCTATAGTTCACCTATGCCTAAACCTAAGTTCACATGAAATCTTTATTGTGACCTGGCTTTTGTAGTGTCACCGAGCCAATTGTAATTAAAAGGTTCGTTTTCTAAGCTTCTTTATTTGTACCTTATGTCACATTCATGTGAGAGTGAATGAAATAGATTGGTAGGCATGCATCAAGGGGAATCTGTCTTTTACTATTTTACATAACACAACAAAAACAAATGATAATTTTTTTGGACAGGAAATTAAAATATTGGCGAGAAAAAGAAAAAAAAAAAATTAAAAACCATTTTCGTTTTGGAAAGTTATATGTTAACACACCATGTTTATAGCTTTGTATATTTCATTTTTTTTTTTTTTTTCTGTTCCAAAAGAAAAATACTAGTGTGCAGAAATCACAAAGAAAGAAAATCCCGTCTTTTTATATAGTTCTTCCATCTGCTTTCATCAATGTTAGTTTAGAAGCTATACATTGTTTTCCAGCAAGGTTTTACCTCTATGGTTTTGGAAGATGAAAGGTATTACATATGAGTAAAGTTTCTGCAATTTATCATGGAAAGTTGATTCATTTTATTGTACTTTCATTTCATGCATTGAATATTATTTATCATGATTTGAAACTCGTTGGGTCATACCATTCCTCTCTTTTGAACTGAAATAAACTCCTATTTTACTGTAACTAATTTTCCATCCCAACTGAATTTGCCATTACATTAAGCAATGTAAATCCATAAAACCCACTGAAAAAAGTTTTCTTCCTGTTAATTAGTTTTTGGATTCAGGATTCAGGAATCTGCAATTATATACCTGAAAAGCAATAGTTTGGGAAATGCTTGCTGGCAGTTAGTTGTTCACATTCACTCTGTGTCTGTGAAAACCGAAATGACATTATTTTCACTTTATATGTTAAAAGTGGAAGTCGACTTTCCAGTTTTGAGTACGTATAAAAAGTATAAATATGCTTTCAACCCCCAGGGCCAGGGGTTCTTTTACTTCACATTTTTACAGTCATGAACAGATCTTACATATTCGAATTCATTAATAGATCTTTCATATACGACCGGTGATGTTAATTATATTAAAAACAAATAAGAAAAATTAAAAAGTAATGAATAGAACCGATGAGAGTTTTTTTTTTTTTTGGCCAGTAACCGATGAGAGTTCAATCCAATCTCAAATGGGAGAAAAAGGGCCAACCAACTTTCATCAATTTGTACAGTTGCTAGGATTCAGCTTTTTTACAAAAAAAAAAAAAAATAAAAGAAAAGAAAAGGTTTATTAAAAATATAATTTCTCTAATTCTTTAAGTTTAGAGTGAAATTTATTCTTCCTATATAAAAAAAAAAAAGAGTGAAATTTATTCTCGGTTGATATTTTCAGTATTAATACATGCAATATTTGTATAGCATAAAGCGATTTTTTTTTTTTTTAAAGTTGTCAAGAATTGAATTTGATTATTAAAATAAAAGTTTAATATTGAATTAATATATCATACCGTTGAAACAGTTTAAAGTAAAAGAAAGGATAATTAATTTAAAAATAATATCTTGGGTTAGGTGGCCGATGTCCCAATCTTGTGTAGGTACTATGTAATAAAAACATAATTGTTTATAAATTGGATCGGATTAGATTCTGGGTGATAAAAAAAAATTGTTTGCATTTGTATGCCCAAATTTAATTGGACGGTTACCCCATCAAATATCAATGTCAATTTATTTAATTTGGACCCGTTCTTGTTGGCGAAGGAGCTACACTTCAAGGATTGCAATGGCCTCTTTATGTCTGGCCTTTGCATAACCAAAGCCTCAGACTTAGGACAATTTTAGTGAACTCCATCTATTTGTACTAGCTTGGCCTTAATGTCTTCTTGCCCGTCTTTCCTTTAAAATCCAAAGGTAAAAGAGAGAGCAATTTTCTTCTCCTTTTAAAGGGTCATAAAATGTAAAAGACGTATTGTTTATGTTTAGGTGATGTTTGGTACGAGATGATTTGTTCAAAATTGATTACGATTCGTTAAAATTATTGTGTTTTTTTTTTATGTCGGAGACAGAGCACACTATTATTTATATAAGACATTCTAAATGTTTTTGAGAATGGCACATTTGATATGTCTTTCTTTTGTTAACTACTGCTATTTCTTTATGATTAGTAATTTTATTCACGTTATGTTGCGAGAATTATATATATTTTAAAATATACACGAGTGATTTTATTAAATTATTTTAAAAGATATAAAAAGAATGAAAATAAAGAAAAGGTAAAATTTTTAATATGTTTTTAATATTTTTTTCTTTCTTATTATACCTTTATATTTTTAAGTTTAATTTGATAAATACAAAGTGATAAATAAACTACTATAATTATTTTAAATCATATTTTCCTCACAAAAATCGATAAGAGAATAATAAAAAAATATAAATAACTTTTTTAATACATAAAAATCTAAAATTATGTAATTTTTTTACTAAATATATATTTACTTATTTTTGTAAAAATAATAAATTATCAAAAATTAAAACAATAATAATAAAAAAAACTACAACTACAATTATTTTTTTTTTCTATTTTCCCTTATTTTTCTTAACTATAAAAATTAAAATAACACTAATAAAAATAAACAAATACATTAGTACCAAACACTCTCAACATTTCAAAAATACCCTCTTTCCCATCGAAAGACTCTTCTACCCTCACGAAAAGATAAATTAGGACCTAAGTACTCTTATCATTTACAGAAATATTCTCTTGTCCTGAAAAAGGATACTTCTACCCTAAATAAAAGATAAAATAGAACAAACAAATCTCGAACATTTAAAGAAATTCCTCTTGGATCTCTAAAGATTTTTTTGTGAAAAGTCAAAAATATCTATACAAGATGACAAAATAAGACAACAAAGATCTTTAACTAAATTCAAAAATCCCCTATGAGTCTCTTAAGATTTAATTTTCGTTATAGTAGATGTAAGTATGATTTTGATCCAATGTGATTTTTTATTGTATTCTCATAGACAAAGTCTCACTTATTTTCCTAGAAGGGATGAGTGAGTGGACCTTAATCGGTCATGCCTTTCTTTCTAACACTTATTCTTCGGATCGGACTTAATTTGCAATTGTGGCAGCTTGACACCTAGCTTATTTTAAAAATAAATGTAAATAAAGTACTAATTAATTAAAAGACATTGGTTATTGACACATTAACAACATTTTAAAGTTAAATTCTAGCCAATTTTCTAAGACAATTGTCGTAGAGAAAACGATGGAAGACTAAATGTGAGAGGATAAAAGTGGTAATAATACACTGCGAGATGATTCAGTTGCTTTGATTACAGGTTGAGCATTAGTCGTTTTTAATTGATTAATTTTATTAGATTAATTCGGATTGATTTGGACAATTTCGATATTAATTGGTAAGTTTTGTTGGTTTAAACATTTAGTTCAGTTGATTATCGGATTTAAGATTTGATAACTAAACTAACTATTCAAAAGCTTTCAAACTCAAAAAAAAAATTGAAATTTTTTGATTCGCGTGGATAAGAATCGATCCATTTTCAAATAGGGAGGTTCTTTTTGTTGTGATTTCTAAGTATCTATACATGATCGATCATTTCGACTATTATTTCAAAATATATATTTTGGTTTGTTCAATTTTTAAAATTTTAAAATTGAATAAATCAAACCATCAATTCTCTCTTATTTGGTTCTTCAAAACATATTTAGGTGGAGTCTAAAGTTAATAGAAAATTATCAATCTTCGTATCAAAATTCAAAACCAAGACCAAAGTCCCATTAACTTAACTATAATTCCTACTTTCCTAGTTAACTTTATTCTCCAATTCAAAAGTCTTCTTCTCGAGGATGGTTAAGATTTATAAGAGAAAAGAATATATATATATATATATATATAATTCAATATGTTGTAAATTCTTGACTATTTGTAGTTTTGTACTAGGAATAGCGTCAATTTTTTTTTATTCTTAAAGGAATTATTAGTTGCCAATTACTATTTGATCTAAATTCACAAAGTCTCATTATTGAATATGGACATAAATATTTTGGGTCTTGATAAAGTTCTCATTATGGAGTATGGACATAAATTCATGTCTTTTATTTAGACAAAATATATATGATTCTAATATTTGTCATTATATCTAGTTAATTAATCTTTATAAAATGTGAAGTTTGATTTAATGCAATTTAGTTTTATGGTGGGTAGATGAAATCAAGATTCAAGTTTATTAATTTCACCAACTAAATTTTGCCTTGCTTGAGGAGGGCCAAAGTTATAGGCATGAAGCATCCAAGTCTCTGACCGCTTTTAGTGCTGGTAAAGTATGTAACAATTGTCCAAATTAAAGGAGATTCCAAAGGAATTTCCAATGCATTCTCAATCAAGCAATTTTACAGCTAGCTGAACAATCCCTGGAAAAGCTTTCAAGGAGGTTATTACATTTAGTCTTTCTTCCTTTTAAGTTTTTTCCCCCTCAATTTCCTTTGGAATTCCAATTTCCAAGTCTCTCTCTATATATATATATATAGAAAGGAGACCAAAGTCATCCCAAGTAATTATTATTGTTATTGTGGCTTATGGTTTGTGGATGTACAAAAAAAACATGGGGATATGAGGCATTTTATGTTAATTGTAGGTTGGGATTATTTGTATTTGGTGTAAAAAAAATATGATAGACAAATTTAACTGGAAGGGGGTCCTCCATTGTTGCTTTTTTTCAACATCAATTAGATTTCACTTTTTCATCAACAATTCTTATCCACTGGGATTGGGTTTTGGGTCCTTTTGTAAAGCGATGAAATGGCACCAGGAAAAGTGCATAATAAGCTGGTAAGCCCTTGTTTTCCTTCTTGCTAGGGACGACTTCTCCTAGGCTACAATTGCCCAATGAAACCCAACAACCATGTTTCTCCACTGCCATTAAATATCCTTTTGGACAGAGAATTACTGGATGATTCACTTCTCGTTTATCTTTTCCTCTAATCCTAGCTACTTTTATAGATGATCAAGGTTGTTTTTTTTTTTCTTTATTTGAGTTACTCTTTGAATATGAAATCATGTATCAATCAATTAAATCAAATATTTAAAGGGAAAAAAATACTATTGAACATTAAAATTCTATTTGAAAACTCGATCAAAAAATTCATCATATTAAAATATCGTTTTATGATTAAACCCGTGAAAGCAAATATATTTACATAATCAAAACATTTTAAATTGGGTCTTGGCTCATTTCAAGAGATAAGCAAGAATTCCAAGGCTCCCTTTCGGTTTGTCTTCTTGTGATCATGAAAGTTAATACTAATATTCACATGCATTTGGTTGTGTTAGTATTAAGTGTTAATATTTTTAAGGTATATTTTTTTTCCAAATTTTCTTGGCAACAAAAAGCTCAACTAAAATTAATTTACATAATGGTCTCTTTGATAATTAAGACATGAAATGAAATCACAAGATGCCCACTATATTATCTTTAAAAAAACGTTCAATGCATTACTAGTAAACTCATTTAAGGCAAAAATATACTCCATTAATACAAAATGTGTAATAATTATTTGATTTTTAAAAAAAAATTCAAAGTCAGTAAGATCCAAAATGCAAATATTATCAGTTATACTTTTAAGATGATTCTAAATAGATCCATAAATAATTGCATAATAAAGAGAAAAAAAAAAAGCAACGAATAGGAATCTATACCTATAGTGCCCTTTCTGGAAAAGAAAAGGAAAACCAAGAAAAGATTACATCTTCTCAGCTGATTTGGCACTGTCCCACCCTTTCACATAAGAAAGCATGAGATCAGAGGCCAATTTTGCCAAGAAAATGAAAATCCCAAAGCAATAATTTGCATTCTTCCTCCTAAATCTGGACCACAAAACTCAAAGTAAGTGATGTGGTCCATTTTAGTCCCTAGACGTGAGTCCTGTGAGGTTTCTTTATCTGGCTTGGCCGATAAGCCCCCAAAGCCACTTCTGTGAGGTTTCTTTATCTCAATACATAGTGCTCGGTCCTGTTATAGTAGTCCCACAAATTTTAACCATGTTAGATAGGGTAGCATGTGTAAAATACAAAGTTCATTTTTTTTCATAATTTAAAATTTAATTTAATTTAATTGATTCATATAATTATTTTTAAAAAAATGATATTTAATAATTAAGTTTGGAGTTTGAATTTTATCATTTACAATTTTTTTTCTTATATTCAAATTACGACATTTAAAAAAAAAAAAATCATTTTTGCAAGGATAGAAATATTGATTATTAAACATATATAAGAGCTGTCAAGTGAAACAGCTATTAAAATGCGATGTTTCGATTTTGGGATATTAGAATTGGATTCATCAAATAAAAATGGTAATCTATTAATACAACTAGATAATGCTCGCGTTTCGTTGCGAAATGTTATCAGATTTGAATTAATATTTTATAATAAATTTGAAAGATAAAAAAATAAGAGTAAAGATAATAATTTAGAAAAATAATAATTCTTATTCTTATACGACATATGATATATAATTGAGAGTTATTTGAATATGGTCAATTACATCCGGCAATTTCAGATACAACATAATTATACGATACGAACATAACATGAGAAAAATAATTAAAACACGACATGATACAAAAAATAACATGAACACGACACAATTACACGAACGTTTTTAAATCTACATAAAATAAATTATTAACGTGTCAAATTTTATATAAATATATAATACGTACCTTGAATACGATTATAACAGGAAAAATAACACGAATATGATGACACGCGACACAAATTTGTTAGTTATTTGAATAGTGCCTGTAATAACCAATTTTCGTCCGGGTCGGGTTCGAATCCGACCCGGACCAAGTACGAACCGGGCCTGCTATTCAGCAGGCCCAATCTGTAAACACCAGGCCCAATGCTCAACTGGCCCAACCCCTCAACCCCCAAACTGGGCCACCAGTGGGCCCAAACCCATCAGCCCAGCCGGCCCATTTCCCCTAACCCTAACCAGAAACCCTAACCCTAACCAGAAACCCTAACCCTAAACCAGAAACCCTAGCCCCAACCTAACCCTAACCTGCCACCAGCCACCATCACCCTGACCAACCCCCCTGCCACACGCCAAAAGGCCACCCCAGACACGCCACCCTCCCCCACACTCAACCCTCTCCCAACACTCAACCGGCCACCACCACCAACCCCCCATAAAACCCCCATCACCAGCAAAAAAAAAGGAGGAAGAGGGAGGAGGGGACCCCGGATTCGGATCCCCCAGACTCGAGCCCCCCACAAAAACCCCAGGGGCGAAGCCTCAGCCAAGGAGGAGGCCACCAGATCGACCCCTCCGTTCGCCAAAGAACCCAGATCGGGGTCCGAAATCCCGATTCGGACCCCCTTTCTCCACCATCGACCCCCCCAAACCGAACCCTGCAAAAACAAACACCAAAAAAGCCAACCACAAACAACCAAAAAAACAAAAACCAAAAAAAAAACCAAAAAACCAAAAAACAACAATTTCAAAAACCTAGATCTACGGATCTCAGTGGGGATTCGGGCAAAACGGAGCCCGAATCCGAGAAGAGGAGATCCGGGCGGTTCGGAAAAGGTTACTTTTTAGCACAACGGCCGCCGGCGAGCGGCGGCCGGCGAGCGGCGGCCGGCGACGGCGGACGGCGGCCGGCGCGGTGGCCAGCTGCCGGATTCTGGGTTTGGGGCGGCTGAGCAGAGAGAGAGAGAGAGAAAAAAAAGAAGAGAGAGAGAGAAGAAAAAAAAAAAAAAGGGGAAAAGTAAAAAAAATGAGGGGTTTAGGGTTATTTATACGGTGCCAAAACGGCACCGTATAGGGCAAGCGGGTCAAGGTGACCCGCGCCTGGACCCGCGGGTCGACCCGGGGTCCGCGCGGGTCACCCATTTTTAAAAAAATTTAAACGGCGTAAAACGACGCCGTTTTGGAGCCAGGGTCCGCGTGCGGACCCGCGGGTCGACCCGGGGTCCGCGCGCCCGACCCGAAAAAAAAAAAAAGAAAAAAAAGAGAGAAATGCGCCAAAACGGCGCCGTTTTGTAAGCGCCGAAACGGCGCCGTTTTGCCCGAGAAGGATCCGCGCCTGGACCCGGATCCGACCCGGGGTCCGCGCGGGTCCCCCTTTGCAAAAAAAAAAAAAAAAAAAAAAAAAAAGCTGGGCCAGGCCTGGCCCAGCAGGCCAGGCCAGAACCAGGCCTGGCCCAGCAGGCCAGGCCAGAACCAGGCCTGGCTCAGCAGGCCTGGTTCTGGCCAAAGAAAAAAGAAAAGAAAAAAAAGAAAAAAAGAAAAAAAAAGAAAGAAGAAAAATTAAAATAAAAACTAATAATAATAAATTTAAAATAATAATAAAAAAAATCAAAAATATATATATAAAAAAAATTAAAAAATCAAAAAAAAATCAAAAAAATCAAAAAAATTAAAAATAAAAAAGGAAAAAAATATAAAAAATTAAAAAAATTCACGATTATCGATTTTGAAGTTTTTGACTTTTTTTATTTATTTTATTTTTGACATTTTCAGGTAATTTTACGGAGATCAAAGTCCGGCATTTTGAATTTTGGATTCTCGTCATTTTTCAGGTATGATATTTTTTATATTGTTATTTTTATTTATTTATTTTTGTCTAGCATTCGACGTATTTTTATTGTTCGATTTCGATTTTGAAATTATAAAAATATTTTTTTAAAATTAATACATGTCTTTTAAAATAATTTTCGGTAAATAAAATTCTCTGAAAACGGATCTCTTTCTCGGATGGTCAGAGTATCGATCGTTCTTCGAAATGGTCCGAGTAAGAATAATAATCGAAACACTATCGAAAGTATCGGAGTGATTCGGGAATTACTCTTACATAGATAATTGTTTTTATTTCGGAAATAATTATTAAAAGCATTTTAATTTACCTTTCAAAAAAAAAGTTTTTAATAAATACGAATAACCGACGACGGAATTCGAAGGACGTCACGGTAGTGATTCCTAAGATATCTTGAGGTGCGAGAATTTCGTTAAATATCACCATGAGTGGTGGGAGTATTTAGCAATATGCTCGATACAAAAATGCATAAAAAATGAAATAATAAAATTAAAAATAAATAAATAGCGAATGTTTATTGCGCTCGATATTTTGCCATGCTCGTGTTTTTAATATTACGATTCGCATGTTTAATTTTATATTTATATGTTAAGCCGTATGCATCCGATATTTAAATATTTGCATCATACGCATTTGAATAAAAATGGATGTAAATTGCCGACGACGGAATTCGAAAGATATTACTGTTGTGATTCTTGAGATGTCCTGAGGTGAGAAGATCTCGTTAAATACCACCGAGAGTGTCGGGAATATTTAATGAGTATTTTCGATAATAAATTTATGTTCACTTTCGAATTTTAAAAATTAAAAACAGTTCAAGAAAATCCAAAAAATTATAAACATGTTTTTTTTAAGAATAAAAAAATAAAAGAGAATTATTTTTAAATACCGATTTTGAATCCATTAAATCGAGATTAAATTTAACACGTGATTAAGTGGTACCGTTTTCTAAACGGGCGTTGCAGGGGTGCTAATCCTTCCCTGCACGTAACCGACTCCCGAACCCGATTTTGTTTTCTCTCTGGTTCAAAGCGCGGACTTCGAAATTGGTTTTACAAAATATTTTAATTAATTTTAAAATACTTTTCTAAAAACCGGTTTTAATAGGTGGCCAATCACACCTAGCAAAAAAGATTGGTGGCGACTCCATTTTTTGTTTTTTCATGAAATCCGTCGTAGCGGTCCGAAAAAATCGTTATGACAGTGCCAATTAGACTCGACAATTTCGGACACAACATGATTATACAACTTGAACACAATATGGAAAAAGTAATTAAAAACGAAACGAAAAATAACATGAACACGACACAAATACACGAACGTGTCAAAATCGACATAAAACGAATTATTAACGTTTAAAAATTTAGATAAATTTATAATATTTTAAACACACAATAAAATAACACAAACACACAAAATTGAATCATTATAACAAATTATGCAAAATATGTGATGAATTGAGACACGACACAGACACAAAATTTTTTCTCTTAATTGGATCACCATGACAAGCTATGCAAAATATTTGAATGAATCGAAACACGATACGAACACATGAAAAAAATAATTAAAATACGACACGACACGAAAATAACATGAACACGACACAAATACACGAACGTGTCAAATTTTACATAAAATGAATTATTAACATGTAAAAATTTATATATTAAATTTTTAATACTTTGAACACACGAATACGAAACAAACACACAAATCTTTCTCTCTTTCTTTCTTTCTTCTTTCTTTCTTTTCCTTCTTTTTTCCCTCTCTTTCTCTTTCTTTTCTTTCTCTAAAAAAAAAAAAAGATTAAGCAATTCCCCAATTGACAAAACACCAAATTTGACATATAACAACACTTTTAAATGCTGCGAAAACTAAAAAAAATTATTATTGTAAGATAAGACAGCATTTATTCATGTGCTGTATGTGTGGCCGCAGCCTTATGTCTTTAGTAGCAATTTTACATATGTATAATAACACTTATCAAAATGCTGTTATTTCTACTTTATAACAACTTTTCATGACCTTTTGCATGCATTTTTCATTTGCCTTAAAAGATATCAATGATAGCAATTATAAGTGCTACTGAAAGTATTTTTATATGATAAGATTTATAACAACACATGTCAAATGCTTATAAAAAATTTAAAAATGCTGTAATTATTGATCATTATAATATATAACATCAATATGTGAAATGTTGTCAAAGTGTTGCCTTGCTATTTTTAACAACATTTGAGAAATGTTATAAAAAAAATACTATCTAAAACTAATTTTGGCGTAGTGTGAGAACAGTACACTACGTCAAATTTAACATATAACAGCATTTTGAAGTGCTATGAAAACTAAAAAAACTGTTGCTGTAAGATAAAACAGCATTTATCCATGTGCTGTATATGTAGCCACAACCTTATGTCTTTAGTAGCATTTTTACATATGTATAATAACACTTATCAAAATGTTGTTATTTATATTTTATAACAGTTTTTCATGACTTTTTGCATGCATTTTTCATTTGCTGTAAAAGATCTCAATAACAGCAATTATAAGTGCTATCAAAAGTATTTTTATATGATAAGATTTATAACGGCACATGTCAAATGCTTATAAAAATTTTAAAAATGCTATAATTATTGGCCATTATAATATATAGCAACAATATGGAAAATGCTGTCAAAGTGTTATCTTTACTATTTTTAACAACATTTGAAAAATACTATAAAAAAATGCTATCTAAGACTAGTTTTGACGTAGTGATAATTGGGAGATTGCTTTTAATTATTTTATAGATATTAAACTTTTAACTTCATAGTTTAATTTTTGATAAATTTATTTAAATATATAAAAAAATTATGATATGAAAGAAAAATATTTTTCATGCGTAATCTATATATATATATATATATATAATAACAACTGCGTTTGAGAACATTAAAAAAGAAAAGAAATTTAGGGCTAGTTTAGCATTGCTTACCTTCCAAATATTCAAACACATCATCCTATGCCAGCCTTTGCAACTAGGCCCGCTTCCCAAAAACGGTCGAGGGGCAACCAAGAGAAGTTTTCAATCCCAATCTCCGACTTGTTGCAATTACTAATGAGGAACCGATACCTCACCCCTGTGCCTTTGAAAACAGCTCCAAACCCATCGGCAAGGAGTTATGACCCGAACAACAAGTGTGAGTATCACATGGGGGCAATCGGACATTCAACTGAAAAATGCAGACGACTGAAGGAAAAGATTGAAGGTCTTGTCCATGATGGCATTTTGACTCCAGAGCTAGTCGAACAGTGGAAATCCGCATTGCCAGAAATCGGTTTCTTCGCCGCGGGTTTTGAGGATGAGAATGGTTACCTCTAAAAGCATGTCAACAAGCATTGAGGAATATGCATATAGTTCTATGCCTCATCATGAAAGCACTTGTCTTATGTTGGCATTCACATGAAATAAATAAATTTTGAATTTCAAAAGCTTTGTGTTTGTTGTGCTTTAATTTGAATTTGCAAAAATAAACATTAAAGAAATTCTTGATTTTTGAAGAGCGCATTCTTAAAAGAAAAAAATCTTTCTTCACGTTAGGAAATGATGAGAAGTCTTGAGATTATTGATGATCATTGTTGGAAATGACCCAACATCCTTCCATCTCTCTTTTGGACTTGCCCATGCTTGAATCTTTTGAGTTTGAAAAAATCAATGCTTCCCATAATATATTGTTGAATCTCAAAAAACCACTGTCAGTGCAATGAGAAAAATGCGGATCCTGGTTTAGGTTATGAGCAATGGAACAATTTTTGAAAAAAAAATCCGAGCTTTTTGGTGTCTCAAACAAGTGAAACCTCTTTCAAGAATCTGAATTATGGTAAATTGATGTGTGTCAAGGTTATGCCAAAACCATTCACGTCCCTTTCCGTAACCGCAAAACAAGAGTTGCCCAGACGTCACTTCATGATTAACGCCTCGGGTAACAATGATTAAACCTGATTTTTTCGTGTTTCTAGAAAAAAGCTGTTTTCGAGCCATATTCTTTCTTGTCCCTTCGGAGAGCAAAAAAGACTCGAGGTGTTCCTCGTTATGATACGAATTCTCATGACCAATCAAATGGTGCATCATTTGTAGATACGGAGGACACGTGATGGATAAAGATGAAGTAATTTTCGGAGCATGCATCAAAAAAAAAAAGAAAAAATGAAAGAAAAAAAAAAGAGAGAAAAATGAAAAATGAGTGTGACATCATGCATTTATGAAATTCAAGACGGTTTCAAGAAAGAAAAAAACCTTTTCATTATTTTCCTCTAAGGAATAACTCTTCGATTTACGTGCTTGTGTTCGAGATGAAAAATGGCCATCTTTCATCATCCTTTCACAAAATAGAAAATATCCTTTTGCTACCCCTTTTGAGCCTAATGAATACTTTCGTTCTTTCAACCCCGATCAAGGATCACCCTCCACACTAGAGGGGCAAATTCGAGGAAGGATCTTTTCAAAGGTCACGGATAGTGAAGTCTTGGTTCAAAAACGAAAAAGAATGTCGTGAATCAAAGAGAAATCTGAACTTCCAAATGACTACGGGCTCACCTTGTCAAAATAGAGATGCAAAAAAAAAAAAGAGATAAAAAGAAAATTGAAAGCAAAAAAACAGAAAAGGAAGAAAAGAACGGATGAAAATCATCGAATAAAGAGAAGGCTCAGAAAAGACGAATGTTTTGAAAAGAATCCTCCTCATGAAATGATCCTTGATTTGATCACCTTAAACACATGTTTGGGCCTATTTATCTTTTCTTTCAGTACCTCGAACCTCGGCCTACATTACGTGCCTGGAAAAGACCATTTCGATCGAGCATGGTCATTTAAATTGATGAGTCTATTCTTAGAGAAATGCATGAGACTTCGGTCTCCTTTCTGGTTAAAAATCTTTTTTGGATAAGTCTTGATTTCTTGAATGCATGGTGAAACATTTAATGAAAAAAATGAAAAAAAAAATGAGAAAAATGGAAAGAAGGAGACTCTATGGTGAAAACCCGACATGGGCAGTCTAGAGTAAAATGGGAGAATTTCGGTGCTGCTTATGGTATCGTCGAGGCCATAACAAAAGAAGTCGTCATTTTGAAGAAGTTAAGGAACATCTGGGAATTCCAAAATATTCCAAAACTGTCAACTCTCGTTTGGAGGTTTGACTTTTAAAAACTGAGACCGTTTTCCTTTCCAGAATTAACTTTCCAGTTTAAACATCCCAGCTAGTCTTGACGTTTGTCAAAACGCCATGATTTGGAAACTAAAAGAAGGTTGAATTTTTTGAGTCCAAAAAAATCATGTTTTATAAAATCTGTTCCATTTGTGAGTCTAGAAAGGATATACACTTTTCCTGTTGTGAAGTCTCCTTGGATCAACCAAAATCTTGTGGTACCAAACCTTCCGACTCAATTTGAAAAACCCGAATTGACACTGAGAAAAACTTCTAACAATGATCATCAATTTTCAAGAGATGTGGATATCACAATATCAGACGATGACATTTTTAGCTCAAGAGTTTTCAGCAAATAAGCAAACATTTTTTTTAAAAAAGCAAGCAAAAGCAGATAAATGAAAATATTTTTGGAAGAAACCATTTCCGATGTTGGCATAAGACGAAGGTTCTTCTGGCCCAGAGGCATGGAACTATTGAGGTAGAAGAAATGAACACTCGGATTCCAGTTGATGTTGAAAAACTATCGGGGCAAAGGGATAGTTCCAAAGTGAAGAAAAATGTTGATCTCTTACGAGGCACGAGCGTTTTAGGATACACTCTGTTTCGAAGAGGAAAAACAATTTGGAAAAGCTAAACCAAGATCAGAAAAAAAATAATTGGGGCATTCGCATCATTCATGAACATTCGCATATTTATTAAGTTTTGCATCTATATCGTGTCGCAAAATGTGTACAGTATCCGAAGGTACTTGCACATGCATCATCAGGGGCATACGCATTGACATCGCATGACATTTACATTTCATGCATGGCATTGATTATTTGAAAATTTGACATTTGAATTCGAACATTCAGTGAGATTTTCTTCCAAGATATGATCTTCAGGTATGATCACCAAGACCTCCGGGCACCTCTTTTAAAACCTCTGGGTTACCTCTTTTAAGTCCTCCGGGCACAGGAAAAGAATTTATTTTCAAAGTTGTGGAGCCTCTGATGAGAGGAGCAATTTATTTTCAAAGTTGTAGAGCCTCTGATTAGAGGAGCAATTTATTTTTCAAAGTGATAGAAAATAAAAAAAAAGTCCTCCGGGCACAGGAAAGCAATTTAAATTTCAAAGTCGTGGAGCCTCTGATTAGAGGAGCAATTTAAATTTCAAAGTTGTGGAGCCTCTGATGAGAGGAGCAATTTATTTTCGAAGTTGTGGAGCCTCTGATGAGAGGAGCAATTTATTTCCAAAGTTGTGGAGCCTCTGATTAGAGGAGCAATTTATTTTCAAAGTGATAGAAAATTAAAAAAAAGAAGACCTCCGGGCATCCGTTTTAAAACCTCCGAGTTACATTTTCAAGACCTCCGGGCACAGCGAAAGAGAAGGAAAGTTAGGAAGAAAGAAGACCTTCGGGCACCTATTCTAAGACCTCCGGGCACTTCTTTCAAGACCTCCGGGCACTATTCTCGAAAAGCATGGATAAAACCTCCGGGCACCATTTTCAAAGAAAAGACATTTTTAAAGTCCTCCGGGCACCTGTTTCAAGACCTCCGGGCACTATTCTCAAAAATCACGGATAAGACCTCCGGGCACCATTTTCAAAGAAAAGTCATGTTTTCAAGACCTCGGGGCATCATTCTCAAAGTCTAGAATAAGACCTCCGGGCACCACTTTCAAAGAAGTAACATTTTCAGACCTCCAAGTATCTGTATCCAAAAACCTCCGGGTAGCATCTTTCAAAATGACATTTTTCAAAACCTCCGGGTACCATTTTCAATTCTTGCGAAGTCAAACAACTCAAAGGTCGAGCCTCGGTATGATTAGTCGAGTGGCGATATCTGAAGAATCTGACAAGGAATTTCAAAACTAAACGAGAAAGAGAGGGGATATCCAGAATGAGTCTTCACTTTCGTAAGACTAAGGTAGTAAGTGAGGTGATGATCTAAGTTGTGTTCAAACTCATTGTCAAAAAAAATCGAAGTTCATTTATCTTTCCAAGTGATAGAGCCTCTGATTAGAGGAGCAATTTAAATTTCAAAGTCGTGGAGCCTCTGATTAGAGGAGCAATTTATCTTTCCAAGTGATAGAGCCTCTGATTAGAGGAGCAATTTATTTTCAAAGTTGTGGAGCCTCTGATTAGAGGAGCAATTTATCTTTCCAAGTGATAAAGCCTCTGATTAGAGGAGCAATTTATTTTCAAAGTTGTGGAGCCTCTGATGAGAGGAGCAATTTATTCTCAAAGTTGTGGAGCCTCTGATGAGAGGAGCAATTTATTTTCAAAGTTGTGGAGCCTCTGATGAGAGGAGCAATTTAAATTTCAAAGTCGTGGAGCCTCTGATTAGAGGAGCAATTTATTTTCAAAGTTGTGGAGCCTCTGATGAGAGGAGCAATTTATTTTCAAAGTTGTGGAGCCTCTGATGAGAGGAGCAATTTATTTTCAAAGTTGTGGAGCCTCTGATTAGAGGAGCAGTTTATCTTTCCAAGTGATAGAGCCTCTGATTAGAGGAGCAATTTATTTTCAAAGTTGTGGAGCCTCTCATTAGAGGAGCAATTTATTTTTCAAGTGATGGAGCCTCTGATTAGAGGAGCAGTTTATCTTTCCAAGTGATAGAGCCTCTGATTAGAGGAGCAATTTATTTTCAAAGTCGTGGAGCCTCTGATTAGAGGAGCAATTTATTTTCAAAGTTGTGGAGCCTCTGATGAGAGGAGCAATTTATTTTCAAAGTGATAGAGCCTCTGATTAGAGGAGCAATTTATTTTTCCAAGTGATAGAGCCTCTGATTAGAGGAGCAATTTATTTTTCCAAGTGATAGAGCCTCTGATTAGAGGAGCAATTTATTTTTCCAAGTGATAGAGCCTCTGATTAGAGGAGCAATTTATTTTCAAAGTGATAGAGCCTCTGATTAGAGGAGCAATTTATTTTTCAAAGTGATAGAGCCTCTGATTAGAGGAGCAATTTATTTTTCCAAGTGATAGAGCCTCTGATTAGAGGAGCAATTTATTTTTCCAAGTGATAGAGCCTCTGATGAGAGGAGCAATTTATTTTCAAAGTGATAGAGCCTCTGATTAGAGGAGCAATTTATTTTTCCAAGTGATAGAGCCTCTGATTAGAGGAGCAATTTATTTTTCCAAGTGATAGAGCCTCTGATTAGAGGAGCAATTTATTTTTCCAAGTGATAGAGCCTCTGATTAGAGGAGCAATTTATTTTCAAAGTGATAGAGCCTCTGATTAGAGGAGCAATTTATTTTTCAAAGTGATAGAGCCTCTGATTAGAGGAGCAATTTATTTTTCCAAGTGATAGAGCCTCTGATTAGAGGAGCAATTTATTTTTCCAAGTGATAGAGCCTCTGATTAGAGGAGCAATTTATTTTTCCAAGTGATAGAGCCTCTGATTAGAGGAGCAGTTTATTTTCCAAGTGATAGAGCCTCTGATTAGAGGAGCAATTTATTTTCCAAGTGATAGAGCCTCTGATTAGAGGAGCAATTTATTTTCCAAATGATAGAGCCTCGCTAAAAAATGGATCTCAATAACCGGACAAAATTGGTTATACTTTCTTTGCCCTATTCCTGATTCTCAGCAATGTGCAAAGAGGGGCAGCTGTAATAACCAATTTTCGTCCGGGTCGGGTTCGAATCCGACCCGGACCAAGTACGAACCGGGCCTGCTATTCAGCAGGCCCAATCTGTAAACACCAGGCCCAATGCCCAACTGGCCCAACCCCTCAACCCCCAAACTGGGCCACCAGTGGGCCCAAACCCATCAGCCCAGCCGGCCCATTTCCCCTAACCCTAACCAGAAACCCTAACCCTAACCAGAAACCCTAACCCTAAACCAGAAACCCTAGCCCCAACCTAACCCTAACCTGCCACCAGCCACCATCACCCTGACCAACCCCCCTGCCACACGCCAAAAGGCCACCCCAGACACGCCACCCTCCCCCACACTCAACCCTCTCCCAACACTCAACCGGCCACCACCACCAACCCCCCATAAAACCCCCATCACCAGCAAAAAAAAAGGAGGAAGAGGGAGGAGGGGACCCCGGATTCGGATCCCCCAGACTCGAGCCCCCCACAAAAACCCCAGGGGCGAAGCCTCAGCCAAGGAGGAGGCCACCAGATCGACCCCTCCTTTCGCCAAAGAACCCAGATCGGGGTCCGAAATCCCGATTCGGACCCCCTTTCTCCACCATCGACCCCCCCAAACCGAACCCTGCAAAAACAAACACCAAAAAAGCCAACCACAAACAACCAAAAAAACAAAAACAAAAAAAAAAACCAAAAAACCAAAAAACAACAATTTCAAAAACCTAGATCTACGGATCTCAGTGGGGATTCGGGCAAAACGGAGCCCGAATCCGAGAAGAGGAGATCCGGGCGGTTCGGAAAAGGTTACTTTTTAGCACAACGGCCGCCGGCGAGCGGCGGCCGGCGACGGCGGACGGCGGCCGGCGCGGTGGCCAGCTGCCGGATTCTGGGTTTGGGGCGGCTGAGCAGAGAGAGAGAGAGAGAAAAAAAAGAAGAGAGAGAGAGAAGAAAAAAAAAAAAAGGGGAAAAGTAAAAAAAATGAGGGGTTTAGGGTTATTTATACGGTGCCAAAACGGCACCGTATAGGGCAAGCGGGTCAAGGTGACCCGCGCCTGGACCCGCGGGTCGACCCGGGGTCCGCGCGGGTCACCCATTTTTAAAAAAATTTAAACGGCGTAAAACGACGCCGTTTTGGAGCCAGGGTCCGCGTGCGGACCCGCGGGTCGACCCGGGGTCCGCGCGCCCGACCCGAAAAAAAAAAAAAGAAAAAAAAAGAGAGAAATGCGCCAAAACGGCGCCGTTTTGTAAGCGCCGAAACGGCACCGTTTTGCCCGAGAAGGATCCGCGCCTGGACCCGGATCCGACCCGGGGTCCGCGCGGGTCCCCCTTTGCAAAAAAAAAAAAAAAAAAAAAAAAAAAAAGCTGGGCCAGGCCTGGCCCAGCAGGCCAGGCCAGAACCAGGCCTGGCCCAGCAGGCCAGGCCAGAACCAGGCCTGGCTCAGCAGGCCTGGTTCTGGCCAAAGAAAAAAGAAAAGAAAAAAAAGAAAAAAAGAAAAAAAAAGAAAGAAGAAAAATTAAAATAAAAACTAATAATAATAAATTTAAAATAATAATAAAAAAATCAAAAATATATATATAAAAAAAATTAAAAAATCAAAAAAAAATCAAAAAAATCAAAAAAATTAAAAATAAAAAAGGAAAAAAATATAAAAAATTAAAAAAATTCACGATTATCGATTTTGAAGTTTTTGACTTTTTTTATTTATTTTATTTTTGACATTTTCAGGTAATTTTACGGAGATCAAAGTCCGGCATTTTGAATTTTGGATTCTCGTCATTTTTCAGGTATGATATTTTTTATATTGTTATTTTTATTTATTTATTTTTGTCTAGCATTCGACGTATTTTTATTGTTCGATTTCGATTTTGAAATTATAAAAATATTTTTTTAAAATTAATACATGTCTTTTAAAATAATTTTCGGTAAATAAAATTCTCTGAAAACAGATCTCTTTCTCGGATGGTCAGAGTATCGATCGTTCTTCGAAATGGTCCGAGTAAGAATAATAATCGAAACACTATCGAAAGTATCGGAGTGATTCGGGAATTACTCTTACATAGATAATTGTTTTTATTTCGGAAATAATTATTAAAAGCATTTTAATTTACCTTTCAAAAAAAAAGTTTTTAATAAATACGAATAACCGACGACGGAATTCGAAGGACGTCACGGTAGTGATTCCTAAGATATCTTGAGGTGCGAGAATTTCGTTAAATATCACCATGAGTGGTGGGAGTATTTAGCAATATGCTCGATACAAAAATGCATAAAAAATGAAATAATAAAATTAAAAATAAATAAATAGCGAATGTTTATTGCGCTCGATATTTTGCCATGCTCGTGTTTTTAATATTACGATTCGCATGTTTAATTTTATATTTATATGTTAAGCCGTATGCATCCGATATTTAAATATTTGCATCATACGCATTTGAATAAAAATGGATGTAAATTGCCGACGACGGAATTCGAAAGATATTACTGTTGTGATTCTTGAGATGTCCTGAGGTGAGAAGATCTCGTTAAATACCACCGAGAGTGTCGGGAATATTTAATGAGTATTTTCGATAATAAATTTATGTTCACTTTCGAATTTTAAAAATTAAAAACAGTTCAAGAAAATCCAAAAAATTATAAACATGTTTTTTTTAAGAATAAAAAAATAAAAGAGAATTATTTTTAAATACCGATTTTGAATCCATTAAATCGAGATTAAATTTAACACGTGATTAAGTGGTACCGTTTTCTAAACGGGCGTTGCAGGGGTGCTAATCCTTCCCTGCACGTAACCGACTCCCGAACCCGATTTTGTTTTCTCTCTGGTTCAAAGCGCGGACTTCGAAATTGGTTTTACAAAATATTTTAATTAATTTTAAAATACTTTTCTAAAAACCGGTTTTAATAGGTGGCCAATCACACCTAGCAAAAAAGATTGGTGGCGACTCCATTTTTTGTTTTTTCATGAAATCCGTCGTAGCGGTCCGAAAAAATCGTTATGACAGTGCCAATTAGACTCGACAATTTCGGACACAACATGATTATACAACTTGAACACAATATGGAAAAAGTAATTAAAAACGAAACGAAAAATAACATGAACACGACACAAATACACGAACGTGTCAAAATCGACATAAAACGAATTATTAACGTTTAAAAATTTAGATAAATTTATAATATTTTAAACACACAATAAAATAACACAAACACACAAAATTGAATCATTATAACAAATTATGCAAAATATGTGATGAATTGAGACACGACACAGACACAAAATTTTTTCTCTTAATTGGATCACCATGACAAGCTATGCAAAATATTTGAATGAATCGAAACACGATACGAACACATGAAAAAAATAATTAAAATACGACACGACACGAAAATAACATGAACACGACACAAATACACGAACGTGTCAAATTTTACATAAAATGAATTATTAACATGTAAAAATTTATATATTAAATTTTTAATACTTTGAACACACGAATACGAAACAAACACACAAATCTTTCTCTCTTTCTTTCTTTCTTCTTTCTTTCTTTTCCTTCTTTTTTCCCTCTCTTTCTCTTTCTTTTCTTTCTCTAAAAAAAAAAAAAGATTAAGCAATTCCCCAATTGACAAAACACCAAATTTGACATATAACAACACTTTTAAATGCTGCGAAAACTAAAAAAAATTATTATTGTAAGATAAGACAGCATTTATTCATGTGCTGTATGTGTGGCCGCAGCCTTATGTCTTTAGTAGCAATTTTACATATGTATAATAACACTTATCAAAATGCTGTTATTTCTACTTTATAACAACTTTTCATGACCTTTTGCATGCATTTTTCATTTGCCTTAAAAGATATCAATGATAGCAATTATAAGTGCTACTGAAAGTATTTTTATATGATAAGATTTATAACAACACATGTCAAATGCTTATAAAAAATTTAAAAATGCTGTAATTATTGATCATTATAATATATAACATCAATATGTGAAATGTTGTCAAAGTGTTGCCTTGCTATTTTTAACAACATTTGAGAAATGTTATAAAAAAAATACTATCTAAAACTAATTTTGGCGTAGTGTGAGAACAGTACACTACGTCAAATTTAACATATAACAACATTTTGAAGTGCTATGAAAACTAAAAAAACTGTTGCTGTAAGATAAAACAGCATTTATCCATGTGCTGTATATGTAGCCACAACCTTATGTCTTTAGTAGCATTTTTACATATGTATAATAACACTTATCAAAATGTTGTTATTTATATTTTATAACAGTTTTTCATGACTTTTTGCATGCATTTTTCATTTGCTGTAAAAGATCTCAATAACAGCAATTATAAGTGCTATCAAAAGTATTTTTATATGATAAGATTTATAACGGCACATGTCAAATGCTTATAAAAATTTTAAAAATGCTATAATTATTGGCCATTATAATATATAGCAACAATATGGAAAATGCTGTCAAAGTGTTATCTTTACTATTTTTAACAACATTTGAAAAATACTATAAAAAAATGCTATCTAAGACTAGTTTTGACGTAGTGATAATTGGGGGATTGCTTTTAATTATTTTATAGATATTAAACTTTTAACTTCATAGTTTAATTTTTGATAAATTTATTTAAATATATAAAAAAATTATGATATGAAAGAAAAATATTTTTCATGCGTAATCTATATATATATATATATATATATAATAACAACTGCGTTTGAGAACATTAAAAAAGAAAAGAAATTTAGGGCTAGTTTAGCATTGCTTTTGGAAAAAGCTTGGGTTGGAAAAAGTGTGTTTATAAAGTGTGGTGAAAAAGTGTGGTTTAAAAACTTTTAAGTGTTCAGCATTGCTGGAAATTGAAATGTTAGAAAAAGATATGTTTAAAATAATAAAA
The DNA here is from genome assembly GCA_030761205.1 of Fremontodendron californicum. NCBI lineage: Eukaryota > Viridiplantae > Streptophyta > Magnoliopsida > Malvales > Malvaceae > Fremontodendron > Fremontodendron californicum. Next base: position 1,979,113 of record JAULJL010000027.1, read on the forward strand.
GTGTAGAGATGTGATGATAATAAAGTCATTTTATCCAAAAGTCAGCTTTTAAAGCCCAAAAACTATATTTTTTGGCTTTTTGGTTTGACTTTTCAAACAATGATTTCAACAACAGAAGCTAATTTTTTTTATCTGTTTAGCATTGCGTTTGCGGTGAAAAACAGCTTTTGATATCAAAAGCTGTACCAAAAGCAATGTTAAACGAGACCTTAGTCAACTCTACGGTGCTGAATTATTATTGGAAATAGGAAAATGCTGCAAACTCTTGGAACCTGCCATGTAATCTCTGTCTATACTTGACCTACGTCAACCACGTGTCGCATGTATTTAGAAATTCACCAATTATTTAGTAATTTAGGATTTTAAGGAGTCTATCTAAATCATTAACCATTTAGCTGGAGATTATTATGATACTAAACATGAAAAATGTTGATAAAGAATTACTCAATAAATTAGTAATTAGTTAAGATTAAAGAGTTGAAATCAAAGGATTAAGCATGATGATTATGACATTAAGGTTTTGTTTGGTTGTGTAAAAAATCAAAGATAGAAAATTAGAACGACAAAAATGTAAAAAGATAAAATAAAAAATTCATAACATGTTTGATAGAAAAATGAAATAAAAATTATCTATTACTTGATAAAATTTAAAAATAAAATAAAAATATATTATTTTATCATCATATTTTTTTATCATTTTTATTATTATTTTAATTTAAAATAACTATGCATAAAAATATCATTTTTTAAAATTGACGGCATCAATCACTTAATTAAATCAGAATTCTCTCTAACTTCAAGTCAGGGTTATCATTCCACGTTTTCTGTTGTTGGTCAAATCACATTAGTAGAAAAGGAAATGCAGCAGAAATTTCCACCTGATTATATGCTAATATAATCGTCATTTTCTGATGAATTTTATCTTAAAACGACCATCATTCTCTTGGAAAGGGAATTTAGGTGGATTAATTATTAGAAGATTACATAAATAAAATCTCTTAAAACGACTATCATTCTCTTGGAAAGGGAATTTAGGTGGATTAATTATTAGAAGATTACATAAATAAAATCTCATTCATGATCTATAGTGATAAATTCGATTTGGTAATTGGACAACCATCCAATTCCAAAGTGTCAAATTAAGTTTATATATATATATATATATATATGAAAAATATTCAATTAAAATTGATTAAAAAAATGAGATAATTTTTTTTTGATTGGGGCATGTGCTGTGAATGCTTAAAGCCGGAATTGGTACAGTAGCTTTTGTAAATACATATATAATTTCTGAAGAATTAAACGGTCAATGACAGTCCACTTAGCCCTACAGCAAACCCCACCACCGGTTCATATCAGGAAACTTTTTTCTCTATGGCATCTCAATATATATTTTGCTTTTTTCTTCTGGCTTTCATTTCTGATAGGAGAAACCTTTAAGGCTTTAACTAACAAAGGGAAGGAGTGTAAACACAGTAATTAACCCTGTTGGGCAATGAGACTTCTTTTTTCAGTTTTGCTGGCTGCTTAATTTTGCTTCCCACAAAGAAATACTGATCATCCATGGAGAACAACCCTAATAATTCCTCAAGAACAGACAGAAAACTCATTGAGAGGAACAGGAGAAATCAAATGAAAGCTCTCTATTCCAAGCTCAATTCTCTCGTCCCACATTACAACTCTAGGGTTTATCTCTCTCTCTCTCTGTCTCTCTCTCTTTTCATGCTCTTTTTTTAATATATTTGAGATTGTCTCATACTCTATATATCAACAGATTTATTTCAAAATGTACACAAATATTTGCTAAATCTCGATTATTTTCTTTCTTTATTGCATTGCATCATGTATGGAGTTTTAATTTGCAGGAATCAACATCAGTGCCTGATCAACTAGATGAAGCTGCAAATTATATAAAAAGGTTACAGACAAACTTGGAGAGAATGAAGGAAAGGAAAGACAGCTTAATGGGAGTAGAAAGGTCGACGATTACAACAAGCAGGAGCAGTAGTGGGCCAAAATCTCCTCAAATCGAGATTCATGAAATGGGTTCTTCTTTGGTGATTGGGTTAACCACCGGCTCCAACAGTCAGTTCATTTTCAATGAGACAATTCGTATTCTTCATGAAGAAGGAGCTGAAGTTGTTAATGCCAGTTTCTCTGTTGTTGATGATACAGTTTTCCATACTATACATCTTACGGTAGGCATGCTGCGCTTTCACTTTCATTGCCCTTTTTCCTTGTGATGTGAGGAACAGTAAAACTGAGGAATCTTTTTATGTTTTTTGGGTTTGGTTTGGAAATTCTTGGCTTAAAATTTGTGTAGGTTGGGGAGTCTGCACCAGATTATGGAGCTGCCAGCAAGATATCTGAGAGACTAAAGAAGTTTGTCCATGATGCGCTGCAAGACAATTGACAAGTAGTGCTAGCTTCTGTAATGGAGTAAACAATCTGAATCACTCTATATATTCTGTTTGATTGTTAGTAAAAAGTTTTTCAGAAACCTCTCAAGCGATGAAATATGAGGCGCCATTGCCGCTTGGTAATTAGTATATCATGAAATAATGCTGCTTGGCAACCAGATCTATTGTTATGAATTGTGATGTTCTGATCAATTCCCAAGTTTTTTTTTTTTTTCTTCTTTTCATATTACCCTTCAAATTACCTGTCATATGTCATATGCATATTAATGATGTTATATTAATGCTCTATATGACAGGTAATTCTGGTTCTGATCAATTCCCAAGGCTAATAAACTAGGATTAAACAACACTTAGAACTTTTTATGTATTGTTAATTCTAGTTTAGATAGGTTATGATGTATATTAATGCTCTATATTTGATATATTATATGAAAACTTCTTCTATTTCTAGCTTAGAGATGATGTTACTTTTGTTAATTAATTCTCATGACTAGTTGGAGTTGGAACTTGGAAGTCGATCGTATTTGTGTGTTTTAGATTAGGTTACATAAAAATATACTATCTTCATTCTTCTTTTATTTACATATGAATTTATTATGAATTTTTGTTCATTTTGTTTCCTACAATTTCCAATTTCAAAATATTAGCCTGTTTTACTTTTTGCTATTTATTATTTTTTTTACTTAATTTCCTTGTAATTTGCACATTTGTTTCTCTTTAATGATTCTGTATATGTGCGTATATATCATTAGGCCAAAATTAGTTTTAGATAGCATTTTTTATAGCATTTCTCAAATGTTGTTAAAAACAACAAAGATAACACTTTGATAGCATTTTGCATATTGCTGTTATATATTATAATTACAATATTTTTAAAATTTTTGAAGCATTTTACATGTACGGTTATAAATCTTATCATATAAAAATACTTTTGGTAGCACTTATAATTGATATCATTGAGATCTTTTGCCGCAAATGAAAAATACATGCAAAATGTCATGAAAAGCTGTTATAAATTAAAAATAGTAGCATTTTGATAAGTGTTATTATATATATGTAAAAATGCTACAAAAGACATAAGACTACGGCCACATATACAGCACATGAATAAATGCTGTCTTATCTTACTACAACAGTTTTTTTAATTTTCACAGTACTTCAAAATGCTGTTATATATCAAATTTGGCGTAATGTATAGTGTTGTTTGTCTGTCAAAGCAAAAAATAATAATTAAAAAAAAAAAAAAAACTATAGGTGGTTTGAACTGATGAATCGCAATATTTGACCCTGAGATTGATGTTGCCAATAGATCTGTGGCTAAAGTTTTATAGAATTATTGTCAATAGACTCAATACAAAAAAAAGACGGTTCAAAGAAGATATAGAGCAAATAAAGTAAAGGTTTTCCCACCTAAGAAAGAATGTCATTATAATATAGTTGGTAAGATGCATCATATATAGATATAGAGGCAGATAAATTTTCAGTGAAACTTCCTTAGTTTTTTTGTAGAAATTAATGGTACTTATAATTAATACTAGGAACATGTTATTGACATGGAATGAGAATTGAGAAGTCAATTATGGAAGTCTTTTTTTATAAGAGATAAAGCTTCTTTCTTTTGCTATTTGTTATATATATATATATATAATTATATATATATATATATATTTGTCGCTTATTTTTAGTTAAATTTTAATAAAAATTAATAAAATTATCAACCAATTAAGAATTTGGGATTTGTTAAATGTGCTTAATGTGAAAAGGAATTCTTTGGTAAGTTTCCTTACGAAAGATGAATGACGTTTGCAAGTATTCTTTTGCTTGCATCATAGTTAGTAATATGGAAATCATTTTTAGCGTGTTTAGATAAAAGGCAAATAGGGGAGAAGTGTGGAGAATTTATAATATAATTATTGTTTGTAAATTCTACTTGTAACTATTCTGTATGAATAAATATATGACCTTTTAATGTTTCTTTTTTAACTTCTCCCATTAACCCAAAAAAAAATAGACATATCCCAATTTCACTATTGATTTAATTAAAACATCAAATAGCATTCCAAAAAAAATCAATTAACAGTTTAACATTTTATCAACAAATTATGTGATTATCAACCACCTTATCTTATTGAGATATGTTTGATGTTGACATTGTCCTGTACTCATGTTGTCTTTTTAAGAAATGGTTAAATTAAGGGGAAATTATTTATGTTCAGACAGGAGCACAATATATATATATATATATGATGAAAAAGAATATGTGAAACCAAGTGAGTCCCTAAATTAATTCATGTTTCCTTGTATGTCTAATGACATTCCTATTAATTTGATAAGGATATATGGTAATAATTTGGGCTGTCCAAAACATGTCTTGTCCCTCTATCTTATCATGGCGGTTCAAATTAATAAGGCTTATGGGGGTAAAACTCAAGTCTCACTCTTAAAGCGAATGAAAGGACAATTTTAAGATCATCATAAAACAAAACTGTAGGATCACTATGAGACACTAAAAATATATTTATTTCAAATTCAAAAGGGTTTTAAATAAGACCGATAAATTCACAGTTATAACATTGACTTTCATATTCAAAATTCTTAATTTTTTTTCCATCTATTTTTGTACTATATGAATTGAAAATGAAAGTTGTACTAACCCATATATATATCGGAACGATCCATGTTAGTATGGTCAATCATGAAATTATGTGAATTCGATAATTCAACTTAAGTATTTCAACAAATTATACAATTAATTATGAAGAAAACCCAATCAAAATAGAGCCAAAAAAATTGGTGTTTCAATAGGTCTAACACTGTATAAGTGTCTAATGGTTAAGATGTACGACGCACACATTTATATATTAAAAAAAATTCCAACGTATGATTGGAGTATTTTACCTTTTTTTTTATTTAAAAAGTGCTCGTCTTTTTAAAGCGCTTGACCTAATTAATATAAGCACCAAATTTAAGTCCCACAAATTTTCTGTCTTGGATGTGGATAAAAGGAGCCCAAGTTTAAATAAATGGGGAAAGTCTAGTCCTAATTTTGTCATTCTTGGACAAACAGTAATGTCTGAAAAGCCCAATATGAATATCAACACTAACAATGAGAAGCCAAGATCTCAAAAGGTCCAAGATGTTTCAAGAACCTTGGGCTCAAGAAAAGATCTCAAAAGGTCCAACATGTTTCCAGCAAACAAAACCAAAAGCCCAAGGGTAAACCCGTCAATTAATATAGTATAAATGCCCTAGGGTTTTCTTTTCCATTCCCCAGACCCTCTTTTACTATCCCTTCTCTTACTCTGCTGTTAGATCAAAATCCAGAGATCCATCAACAATGGTAGGAGTTTTCGAAGTAGGCGCAGTTCCGTTTAACCCCGACGGCTGGGGTCCACCCGACTCCGCCACCGCCACCACCACCACCACCACCACCACTCTCCCTCTCCACGTTCCTTTCGCTCCCTTCTCCCGATCCGATAAGCTCGGCCGAATCGCTGACTTCACCCGCTCTTTTCCTTCCTCAAACGCCAACCCATCCAACCGCCCTTCCTCAAAACCCGGCGCAGCCAATTCCTCTGACGCGCCCTTTGATTTCTCCCTCGACTTCGACGCTTTCCGTCTGGCTAACCCCGAAGATGAGTCATCCTTCCATTTAGTCGACGCCAAGCCTCCCCCTCGGCCTAAATTCGGCCCTAAGTGGCGTTTCAACCAACATCGACCTCAACTCCCTCAACGACGAGATGAAGAAGTCGAGGCCCGAAAAAGAGAGGCGGAGAAAGAAAGAGCCCGCCGTGACCGTCTTTATAATCTCAACCGATCCAATCAGAATCAGCAACGTCGCGAAGCCGCGATTTTCAAATCCTCCGTCGATATCCAACCAGAATGGAACATGCTCGATCAAATCCCTTTCTCAACATTCTCCAAATTATCCTTCTCCGTTCCTGAACCCGAAGATTTACTCCTGTGCGGCGCCTTAGAGTATTACGATCGGTCCTTTGATCGAATCACCCCGAAGAACGAAAAGAGACTCGAAAGGTTCAAGAACAGAAACTTCTTTAAAGTCACCACGACTGACGATCCGGTTATCCGAAGGTTGGCCAATGAGGATAAAGCAACTGTTTTTGCGACGGATACGATTCTGGCAACGTTAATGTGTGCACCCAGGTCAATTTATTCATGGGATATTGTTGTTCAACGTGTCGGGAATAAGTTATTTTTCGATAAAAGAGATGGGTCGCAGTTAGATTTGTTGTCGGTCCATGAGACTTCTCAGGAGCCATTGCCTGAAGCTAAAGATGATATTAACTCTGCGTATTCCTTGGGTGTTGAAGCAGCCTATATAAATCAGAATTTTTCACAGCAGGTTTTGGTTAGGGATGGGAATAAGGTGAGTTTTGATGAGCCGAACCCGTTTGCCAATGAAGGTGACGAGGTGGCTTCTGTTGCCTATAGGTATAGAAGGTGGAAACTTGATAATGATATGCATTTGGTTGCGCGGTGCGAGGTTCAGAGTGTTGTCGATGTTAATAAGCAGAAGTCTTTTCTTACTTTGAATGCGCTTAACGAGTTTGATCCCAAGTATTCTGGTGTTGATTGGAGGCAGAAGTTGGAGACACAAAGGGGTGCTGTTTTGGCTACTGAGTTGAAGAATAATGCAAATAAGTTGGCTAAATGGACTGCTCAAGCACTTTTAGCCAGTGCTGATTTGATGAAATTGGGATATGTTTCGAGGGTGCATCCTAGGGATCATTTTAACCATGTCATATTGGCTGTTGTTGGTTATAAGCCAAGGGATTTCGCTGCGCAAATTAATCTCAATACTTCTAATATGTGGGGGATTGTGAAGTCTATTGTGGACTTGTGCATGAAGTTGAATGAGGGGAAATATGTGCTTGTGAAGGATCCAACTAAGCCTCAAGTGAGGATTTATGAGGTTCCAGCTGATGCTTTCGAGAATGATTATGTGGAGGAACCATTGCCAGAAGAGGAACAGGTTCAGCCACCAACTGAGGATGCTGAAGGTGGGGAGGCAAATGGCACTACAATTGATGTTGAGGTCCTTGATGATAAAGAGATTGAGGCACAAACTTAATGGTAATGGTTCTTTGGGCTATTTCTTAATATTTTCTTATGCATTATGTGGTGTGACACTATGATGTATCTTGAAGTCTCTCATGCAATGATATGTATGCAGTTTAATTTCCCTTGTTCTTATGTTAGTACTTGCCAGGTTTCTAATTGTGTGATCCAATTTTTTGCATAGTTTCTTACATGTTGACAATCTACCAAAGTTTAGTAATTAGTATATTTATGTCAAATGTTGTATATGAGTTCTGCAAAAGCAGTTATAAGTTCTTTCTGTTTTTCTTTTTTCATATGGAAATCAACTGGAATTATATGTGAATTAAGCAAATTCTGTGAATGATTACTTGGTTTATTATTCTATCAATCTGCCTGCATGATCATAATGAGTAAGAATTATTTGAAAAAAAGAAATAAAAAAATCAAAAATTATTAGAAAGGAAATTGTAAAGATAAAATTATCCTTTTAACTTTTTCTTTTTTTCTTCTTCTTATTTTTTAATTTACTGTTTTAATTAAAAAAAATAAAAAATTTTGAAAATAAAAATTTTTAATTTAAAAAAATTAATATTTAAATATATTAGTTAAATATAAATTTTTAATTTTAAAAAGAAAGACCTTGAATGGCATGCAAATTTCTATAAGTTATTATATATTAGTTGCTTTTACTGAAGCAGACATTAACTTTCTGGATCATTTCTTCTTTGGCCTACTTCATTTTTTATGTTTGCTTGGATGCTTTATCTTTGATTGCATGTCATGTTGGAGTTTGTCTGATGTTTCAATGCTTGATTGCTACACAGCTTATTTGTGATTGCATTTCCAAATTCCGGTGTTTATGGAGAACTACAATCCGGAAGATGCTATTGTCTCAAAAGACCAGATTTTAAGCCCATGGCCCATATTAAATTTGTACTACACTCTCCTTTCAGATTTGTTTTTTTTTTTTTTTTTTTTTTTTTTTTTTAAAAGCATCGTTTGCTACTTGGACTCTTGTCAACGTGATTTTGCTTAATTCCATGTTCATATTCGAGCATTGGCAATTTTGGATTAATTCGGACTATCCATGTCATTAGTTAAATTAATCAGGCCACTGAAGCATAAAGCAACGAGTTATCATATCATATTCAAAACATTGTCGGTAGTTAATTCAATAATTATATATTAATAGCTTTTTTTTCATTATATTTAAGGTTGCTTTTTATTGGTGCTTTTATTTTTGTTAAAATTAATAAATAAAAGCTTTTGCTAACAAGTGTTCTGAAGGCATTTTTTTAAGGTTACTATGTGTTGTAATATCTTCATTCAATGTATTAAAAATGATGAATAAAGTTATCAGTTTTTGTATTTAATATAATAATTTTACTATAAATAATATATTAATTAATTTTAAAGAGTGTTTTAAAGGTATTCATTAGCAAGTCCCATAAATAAATAACAAGAAATATAAAAAGTAAAAGCCCCAATCAAACTAAATCTAAATAATATATAAGCTACGCAAATATCCTTCAATCTTTTTTCTAGCTCAGTGTGGTAGTTAGGGCTGGATCGACCTATAAATTTTGCTTGTTTCAGCCTTTGTTTTCCTCTCTTTCGGCCTAATGAAAACAGTTGAAGAATACATTTAGTATCTCAATTTTTGGACTTTAGGTTCAAATTTCAAAATCACTCATCTTTTTAAGCCGAAAAATTGGAAAAAGAAACAATTATTCACAAACTAAAACTAAAGCTAAAGATGAGAATATTTAAAATTGTGTAGAAACTGGTTATGCAGCAAGCCAAGCCAGAAACCCAAGAAAATGGATGACTCTACAGTCTACAGCATTAAAACCATTAAAGTTGTTATATCCTTTGTAAGAAACCTGTCAATTCTGATCCAAATTCAAAAATTTTGTTTAATTCGTCTGAGTCCAAACTCCATTCAATCCGATTTGACTAGAAAAAGTTAAAAACCCGAAACTGACCAATCCGAAATGATCCGCACTCGAAATAACCTAAATTCAGAATTACCCGAACTCGAAATGACTCAAACAATTAACCTGAAATGATCCGAACTTAAATTAAGTATAATTTATTTTGAAAATATTAATTTAATAAAAATAATACCTATACCACAAATTATTAATTTGTTTTAATTTATAACTTGTAATTATCATTTTGAAAATGTGATAAAATATGCAATTATCATTTGGTATATATAAATTGATCATATTCTTATATTTGTTCTTTTCTCTATTTTTAAAATAGTGTAGTGACTATACATGTACAATACAAGTATAGTACAAGATCTATAATTATACTATTATGATATTTTTTTATCATGTGATTAATTTAAATTTTTTGAGTTGTTATTATAATTTTAAAATATATTATATTATTTGGAATGGAATGGAATGAAATGAAATTGAATTGAATTGAATTGAATTAAATTTTTTAATCAACGTCTGGAAGTAAAAACAAATATTTGTTTGAACTTGAACAAATATTACATCTGAATTTGTATGAATAGTCTAACTTGTGAACAGATCTAGTTAAAGTAATTCACTCTCAATTTAATTGAAAAAAAAACTAAAATTTTTACTTGAAAAAAGAAATTTGAATCCTAATATTTTAAAAATAAAAAACGTTCATTAATTATTAAATTAAACGTTAAATGATAATGCGTATTATATATATTTTTTAAATACATATAAAATAGATCACTGAAATGTGTTTTATTATAATGATTTGTATAAATTATAATAATACTTTATCATGTGATATATAATAAATTAATATTTTAACAAACTGATCTTTGAATTTAGAAATATAATTGTACTCGTCGTGCACGTAAAGTTTCGAAACGATCCGATATCTCTATTATATCGATCGAGAATACTGTCTTTTTCAGTATGTATTTAACGATTGAATGTTTTTTTACATCGAACAAATAGTTAGACATTTTTAATTTACTTAAAACTCGACGTGCATGATCTACGTGAATAGAACATGAAATATGAAGGTCGGATTGTTAAAATTAAAATCGTATAAAAAGTTATGAAAGTGTGTAAACTAATTTAGTTTTATACTAGTGTAAGTGGACCACTCTTTTAATAAAAATTATACATTATACAAAAAATATTATGTATATTAGTACTTCAATATGTTAAGAATTGCACATTTGCTTATTATAAAATTTTTATTAATTTTATACATTATGTTTAAAGTTTAAAAATATTTAGCATGATTAACTAATTTAATTTCATAACATTTATTATTATATTTTTATTTTGAACAAGCATTTATTATTATATTTCATTACACTTGATAATTAAACTTTTATGTAAAATTCTTAAATCTAATTTAATTTTAGTAGAAAATTATTTCAACTTCTAAGATTGGTTCACTTGGTAAAACTTTTAGTACTAAGGATTACTTATTAAGGTTGGAACGTTTCAACAAATATAAAATTATATATTTTTCAAATAACTATATAGATTCATTTAACTATTTCAGATACACGATAATATCCTATTTATTTTTAAATATAAATTATTTTTTTATTTTTATCTTTAAGAAAATTTTAATAAAATCTAATTCGATCAAATAATCTGTTTAAATTCAATTTAATTTTAAAAATTAATAAATTAAATTCGAATAACCCGAGTGTCAAGCCCGAAATGACCCAAACTAGAATGACTTAAACCCGAATAACCCGAGTGTCAAACCCGAAACGACCCGAACCAGAATGACCCAAACCCGATTAACCCAAGTGTCAAACCCGAATAACCCGAATCCAAAATGACCCGAACCCAAGATGACCCGAACCCGAAATGACTCGATTTTTTTAAGATCTGAATTGATCCAACCCGAAATGACCCAACCCGACCTGCCCAATTGACAGGTCTACTTTGTAGTAGTATTTATGCAAGGCCACATAAAATGTTAGATGCTAATTGATGCCTACTATGAAAGGACTTAACATACATTGAATCTGATAATATTAGACACGATACGATTATACAATTCGATACGATATGAAAAATAATTAAAATACGAGATGAATATATAAACATATCAAAATCTATATAACACAAATTATTAACACGTTAAAATTTATATAAATATAAAACACTTTAAATATGATTATAATATAAAAAAATACACAAACACAATTATGATATAAAAATACACAAACACAATACAAATATACGAATTATCATCAATGAGTTCTGACTTCTGAGCTTTGTGGGAGAATTTTTTTAGGTATATTTATCAACATCCCAATACTATCCATCTCCCTGAATTATTGGTGGAAGCTTTTTTTTTTTTTTTTTTTTTTTCAGTTTTCAGCCTTTTCATCTTTTTGTGGTAAGTGAATGATTTGAAATATTGCAAAATTTTCCCAAGACTACGGGGGACAAAATGTCTAAAATGCATTGGTTAAATCTGATTTGTCGATCCAAAAAAAAAGCAATTAAGGAGAAATATTATTTGGGGAGTTTTAGAATAAGTTAGTTTAAAATAAGTTTCATTATATATAAATATGATAAAATTATATATAAATATGATAAATTATATATGTAACTGAAAGTTATCATGTATTTATGTAATTTTTTTTTTTTTACATATATACATGACAAATTACATATAAAACATGACAATTACATATAAACATAACAAATTACATAAATTATTAAAAGATATGTCATGTATTGATGCACCCAAAAGAGTCACTACAGCAGAATAGGCCTTTAGCGGCTTTTTTTTAATAATAGCGGCGTTTTTAAATGCCGCAAAAAATTTAGCGGCATTTTCGAAAAATGCCGCTAAAAATGTCGAGAAAAACGACGTTGGGAATTTTCCCGGCGTTTTAAACAAAAACGCCGCTAATGTAGTGGCGTTTGTAGGGATATTTGTCGGCGTTTATAAACGCCAGTGTAGGACTGCAGCAGATGGTATTTGAGAATAAATTAGCGGCGTTTGTGGATAAAAAACGCCGCTAAATTGAAGCATTTAGTGGCGTTTGGCTCAGGAAACGCCGCTAAATTGAAATATTTAGCGGCGTTTGTCTCGAGAAACGCCACTAATTTTAGAATTTCGTTCTTTAATATTCACAAATATAGCGGCGTTTGTGTTATAAAAACGCCGCTAAATTTCCAGAATTTATAAAAATATATATATAATTTTTTTTATTTAAAAATTATAATTAATAATATTATTCAATAAATTTACATTATAGTTTACAATCAATACATAACAAAAATATATTAAAATTTAATAGTATATTATAAAGTATCATTATACAGCAATTCTATTAAGAAAGCACAAAATAATCAACTTATAATAATTGAAATAAAATTTAAATTAAACAAGACAAGGTAGTATAAAATTTAATTTGTACCTGTAAATATATAACAATTGCAAGGTCCAAAACTCCTATTGCCAATCCTGCACTAAAATTACAAGTTATTATAATTTTTTTCCAAATTTGTAAAACAACCAGTGATTAAAGTTAATGAAAGCAAAAGTAAAAGAATTGACCTCCAAGGTTCATCATCAGTCAAAATGCCTCTTCTAATTCAATGTTTAGAACCTGAAAAAAAAATGCAAAAACTTTAAATAAAATCTCCAATTTACAAAATGCAAAAACATAAAATTGTTACCTTCAAACAAGAATCTTCTAGGAATGGAAAGAGATTAACAAAATTTTGCTTAAATCTTTGACCTAAAAGCTGGTGGGTGTGAGAGGATGGACAGAGAGAGGGAGAAAAAATGAGTTTTGTGTTTTGGGTAAAGAGGAAGAGGAAGAGGGGTCTGTTAGTGATTATATTTCCAGCAAATAGAGGCGTTTGTTTCGACAAACGCCGCTAAATTGTAGATCTATTCATCTCCTTTTAAAAAAAAACGGTAAATTTTGCCGCTCGATTTTTTTAATATTTAGCGGCGTTTGTATACTAGAAACGCCGCTAAATTTATTCATTTAGCGGCGTTTATGAAGATATCCTCTGATTTTTTTAAATGTAATACATTTAGCGGCTAAATGAGAACATTAGCGGCGTTTCTAAGACAAACGCCGCTAAATTGCAACATTTAGCGGCGTTTATGGAGACAAACGCCGCTAAATGTTGTCCTCTGATTTTTTTCAATGTCATACATTTAGCGGCGTTTCTCAGACAAACGCCGCTAAATTGCAACATTAGCGGCGTTTCTAAGACAAACGCCGCTAAATTGCAACATTTAGCGGCGTTTATGGAGACAAACGCCACTAAATGTTCTGCTCTGATTTTTTTTAAATGTCACACATTTAGCGGCGTTTCTCAGACAAACGTCGCTAAATTGCACATTTAGCGGCGTTTATGGAGACAAACGCCGCTAGATGTTCTACTCTGATTTTTTCAATGTCATACATTTAGCGGCGTTTGTCTGAGAAACGCCGCTACATGAGAACATTTAGTGGCGTTTCTTATAACAAACGCCGCTAAATACACTAATAAAAACGTTGCGTTTCTTTTAATAGAAATGGCGGGTAATTTTTTAGAGGTAAAAAAAAACCCGCGTAATTTGAGAAATATTTAGCGGCGTTTTTTATTCTAAACGCCGGTAATTGATCTCATTTAGCGGCGTTTCTTCCTTACAAACGCCGCTAAATTAATATTTAGCGGCGTTTAGGGTAGAAACGCCGCTCCCTTTACAAAAACACGGTACCTGCCGGCGTTTTTAAGTAAAACGCCGCCAGTAAAATGCCACTAAAACCCAAAATTGCTGTAGTGAGTGTATCTTTATTTAATCTTGCACTAAAAATAATGAATTGTAAGTATAGTAGTTAGCAAAGGTCGAGTCCTCAGGGATTGAGTTTTAATTTATAAGTTATTAGTTTATCACTTAAGTTCAAAAACAAGAAAAGAAAATGGGGTTTTGAAATAATTTTAAGTAAAGAAAACAAGATAAGTAAAAAGCAAATAAATAAGAGAAAATCAAATATAAGAGAAGTATGATTAAGGTTTCATTCTCCACCACTAGACAATATTATGAATCAAATTCAGATCTATCAATTTCAATTATCTATCAAAGTTAACAACCGTAGATAACAACATCCCGTGTTACCCCAATCCTTCCTTAGTTCGTCGTTAAGCAAGACGAACGCCACTACTTAATCTCTAACTATCAAACAACCTAGGATAAACATCTCTAAATTTAATTTGACAGCAGCTTTATGATGAGAAAGATATGTTGATCTAAGCAACAAAAGCATGAACATGAATTGTTTAACTTAGGTTATGTTCCACCTTGCAATTAGCGAAAACTTAATCATAATCATTAATCACAAATTGCCACTTATGAATAGGAAATCAAGACAATTACACGGATCAAGACTCTTAAACTAGCAATAGACAATTATCAAGATATATCTAGTTTGCAACCTAAACAAATCAAGACAACATCATGAACAATTCTTATAGAATAACACAAGCAACTTTGATAGAAAACTAATGATAGATAGAATCTCAAAATCAATTACAAAACATGTCTAGGGCTTTGAAATCACTCTTAACCAAAAAGAAGTTTAGCCTTGCATAGGCATAATTAATATATACATAAAAGAAAAAAGAAAAGAAAAGAATGGAGAAGAAGAAAAAAAATTAATGATGATCCTTGAGTCTCCTAAAAGATTATGATAGTTTGTGGCTCAAAAGATGGTATTTATAGAGCTTTAAAGTCTTGAAAACCTTTTTTTGCTCTTCAAGGAAGCTATGAGCCAAAATATGTCAATTTTGGACAATTTACGGTTTTTTCGATTTTTCTCAGATTTGGAAACAAAAACTCGGTGCCGCAGCGTCAACTTTCTGCCTTGGAGCTTTTTGCTTTCTGACTTCGCTTTCACGACTGATGCACTATCTCGCACTTCGTCGGCTGATTTGGATGACCATCCGTTGTCCGATTTAGGCGTGTAAACTATCGTTGGAAAGGTATTCAAGTAAGCTTCAAAAGTTAAGAAGGAAGTTTCTTCAAATAATGAATTTAACATAATGATTTCCTTACAACAAGCTCCGAAAGTCAGATCTGTCTGATCATCTAGCATTAAGAAATTAAGAAATTGATCTTTTTGACTCCACAATCTTCTTCCTTCTTGTGATTATGATTTTGTAAACGTTTTACCATCATTATTGATATCTTTTGACTCATTATCCTTATTGTACTTAAAATTCAAAAATATAATATAAGTAAACAAGATAAACATCGAAAACATAATAAAATCTAAAAGTAGAAAGACATAAAATGTATATTTTATGAGTTTATCATGTATTTATGTAAATTGAAAGTTATCATGTATTTATATAAATTTTTTTCATATAAATATGACACAAATTATATATAAATATGATAAATTATATAAATTTTTAGAACTTATAAAAAATCTATTTTAAGGGACTTTTCTTATAATTTTTCCTTTAGTGCGGGGGGTGGTTTTTTTTTTTTTTTTTTTTGTTTGGGTTGGGGACATAAACACAAAGAGGGATGTCACTGACAATTGACTTCATATAATTTAGGGGTGTTCATTCGGTTAATTCGGTTAATAACCGAACCGAATTACCCAAAATCGAATTAATCGAATTTTTTTTCCAATTAACCGTTAACCGAACTGAATAATTAATTCGGTTAATTAACTGAACCGAAATTATTTCGGTTAATTCGGTCGGTTTCTGAATTAACCGAAATAAATAAAAAATTTATTTTGCTAACCTATTTTTTTACATGATTTTGTATCCAAATTATCCATCCAAGTCCAACCAATCAAAATCCAAAAGCAAAGCATATTATAAAATCCAAATATGAAACAAACACAGCTAAAAAAAATGATAAAACATGAATATTACATAGTCTCAAAGACTCAAAAATATATCTAAATTAATATATAAATTAATTTTTAGTTTTTAATATATAAATTAAATAGGAAAGGTTATTAGGGTTTTTAGTTTTTAATATATAAATTAATTTTAAAAAATATATATATATCTAAACTCATAAAATCTTGTTGTTTTAAGCATTTCGGTTAATTCGTGTAATTCGGTTATTTTCGCTTAACCGAACCGAATTAACCGAAAACCGAAATTTCTCAAAACCATTAACCGTTAACCGAACCGAATTTTATTCGGTTAACCTATTAACCGAACCGAATTAAAATTCGGTCGATTAATTCGATTAAAACCGAATTATGCACACCCCTAATATAATTTGTACGAGACTAAACACCACCCATGATGTCAATTGTCAAGTTTGTATAAACTATTTGGGTCGTGGTCCCCTGAGGCCCTAACCTATTGGCTTTTGCTATCTCCCCTACCTTCTAAAATTATCAAATCTAACCAAAACAATTAAAATACTATAGAATAGAAGGCTTTATTTTTCCATTCTCAAACTCATTTTACAAATGAATTAACTACTTCACCATTTGATATTAATGTTTCATTACATTTTAGATGATATAACTGTTAAATACAATCAAATACATTGAAAATTATCCCCATCTTGATTAAAATTCAATTAATGTAAAATATGTTTAAGATGCTTGTAAAAACTTGTGATAATATAATAAATATTAACAAAAAAATTGTTAATTATACTTAATTGGAAAACTAATGGTATGGAGTATGACTTTGAAAGAATTTCCCCGAAATTGTGTATATATATATATATATATAAGTTTATTACTACTAGAATTTAGGGTTTAATTCAATCAGTTCATACAGTTATCTTTAAGATGTGATATTCAATAAATTATGAATTCGAATCTCAACAACTGTGATCTTTCATCTATTCTCAAATCATGACTATCTTTTATATATAAAAAAAATATATTACTACTAGAAAAGATAAAACAAAAATGAAAAGAGGGATTGTTTATAGTATTATTATTGAAGGGAGAAAAAAATTAGGAATTATGGGTTGAAAATGAGGGAGAGGTTGTGACTCGGGACAATAACAAAAGATAGGTTGGACCTAGATTTTTCCATGGGGTGGGTCGCGGTTCGAATTTTTTTTCCTTGTCCAAGTCCATTCGGGTCGGGCCTAGACCGACCCGTTTCACTATTCAAATATATTAAAAAATTTTAAAAATATTTTTTATTAATATTTATATATATATTATATAATTAAATTTAAATAAAAAATAATATTTTAATACTTAAAAAGTGATCCGGGTCGGGTCAGATCATAAAAAATCATGTCCAGACTCTGCCTAATACGGATCGGACGGACTATCTAACCATGGACAGGTCTACTTGGACCTAGGAAGCATCTAAATCTTGTAAGAAAATATTTTAATATTTTTTTAATAAAATATATACTAAAAATATCAGTCCCTTACAAATAAAAATCCTGTAGTATCACGAGTAGTTGGAGATTTAAATGCAATAAAAATAAATTTTTGAAGAAAGTATTAACTTTGTTATGCATTAGTGATAAATAAGCACTCCATCAAATAACATAGTAATAACTAATAAAAGTATTTTTAAAGCTAATTAATCTTGAGAGGCAGTGATTTAATGGCAGCAGTAAGTAGTAAAGTTGCTTTGTTACCTAATCTATTAGGAACGACAGATTTTTTGGTCCATCATATTACATTCATGCATTTACGATTCATGTGATAGCATTGGTACTCCTGAAAAGTATTCTACTTGCTTGCAGCTTGTTTTTGATAGGGATAAATCAAATATCGATTTTCGTTTTTCTTATGATAAGCTTGAAAAAGGGGGAAATATCACGTATCCGTTTTTAGGACAATTTTTTTTTAAGTTAGTTAATATATAATTTATAGTAATAATATTTTATTAAATATAATAATTGATATTTTTTTATTATTTATAATGTATTAGTAAAAATATTATTATATATAATAATTTTAACAGTGTTTTTAGGCATCCAATAGCAAAATTCATATACTATTTATAGTAATAGTATTATATTAAATATAATAATTGATAATTATTATCATTTATAATGCATTAAATGATAAATATTTTATATATAATAGAATTTTATTAATGAGTACTTAAAACAATATTTAAGATTATTATATATAATAATAATATATTTATTTAATATATTAAAAAATAAAATTATCAATTATTGAATTTAATAATATTATTATAAATAATAATATTAATTGATCTTAAAAATATTTACGATCAGTGGTTAACAAAATCTTATATAATAAATTAAAAATTATTTTAAAACAATTATTAATAAAATTCTAATAAATAAATAAATTAAATAATAGTAGTAGTAATTGTTTTGTTTTGTTTGATATGATACGATCTTATTACCTTACCTTACCCTTGTCTTCGTCTGTCAGACTCAAAGGTTGTGTTGTGCGAGTCAATGCCAAATATTGAAACTTTTTATTCTATTGACGATTTTCATATTTTCTCTCTCTTCTGGGCCCACCCATTTTGTCTGAAAGAAGTTCCACACACCACCAATCACATGTTACCACTTGGACTTCCTCTCTATTCGACCCACACTCTCGCTTTTAGCGCGTGTGTACGGCTCGCTCTAATCTACAAACAATTCCACACCAGCTTCCTATATGAGAGATGAGATTTAACTACCCACGTAGTTTTTATACTGTAATAAAAAAATAAATTAATTTTTATATTATAAAAATAAATAATTTGTACCATTAAAATAAATGTAAATAAATAAAATTGATAATGATTTTAATGAAAAATCGTTAAAATACTGACGTAGACTCGTAAAATCTAACAGATTTAGATATATTTCAAATCATATTTTATTTCAAATCATTAATTCTGTTAAACTTTATGAGTCCACATCAAAATTTTAACTGTTTTTCATTAACATTGTTATCAATTTTACTTATTTACACCTATTTTAATTATATCGAGATTAAAGTATTTACTTTTATAGTATAATGACTAAATTATTTTTTTTCACTATAATACAATGACTATGTGGGTACTTAAACCGAGAGATAAGAGATAACAATAAAAAATATATATATACTATGTTATTCACCCGTAACCGAAAGAAAATGTTCAACCATCTAAATTTGAATTACATATCATAATTTTATACGCGATATAAAATACGAAACGTATATTAAAATATTTTAATTGATACTATATTACCAGGACAATGCCAAACATTCTATTTAGAGAAGGTCGAGTTTGCAAGTATAATGCTATAAACAAAAAATTGTATATGAAAATTTTAAATTTCAATATAATGATATTAAAATTAAAAATAATGTATAAATTTATTTTAATAAAAAAAATATTTTTTTTAAAAAAATCAATCCTAACTAAAATAACTAAAAAAGATTATTCCATCAATAAAAACATTGGATTGCATACTTTTAAAAAATAAAAAATTAAATGCACAATAAATTTTCTATAAAAATTATATTGATTTATTAAACATTCTTAATAATAAATGAGGTCAATCAAAATTAAAAATGCTAATAAATGTACTTTATTAAGTACAAATTTTACAAAGATACCAAATTAAAAATCTTTGAAAGGGCCAAAGTAGAGGTGCTCATGAGTCGGATCGAAATTTTTTTCGAGATCCTGGCCTAGGCCCGGCCCTGGGCGGGCTCGGACCGGCTAGTGAGCACTGTTCATTCTATTTAAAAAATTAAAAAATATATTTTTATTAATATTTTTATATTTTTATAAATAAAATAATATTATTTTAATATCAAAAATACTGTTTCGAGTCGGGCAGGGCCAGACCGGAACAAAAATTCTTTGTCCAGGCAAAGCCCGGAACAAGAATTCTCTGTCCAGACACGGCCTAATACAAGTCGAGCTTGCCGAGCCAGACGGGCTGTCCGATCCGTGAACAGATCTAGGTCTAGGCCAAAGCATAAGTATATGTTATTTTCAAGTGAAAATTTAAGATATTTGCAAGAATTATGAAAAGTTTAAGGGTTCGAAGGTCCTTGCCAGCCCCTAGATTCGTCATGTATATTACATGCCATAACTTTGGATAAAAAAATATAAGTATTTTTTTGAGGTTTGTTTAACCGGTGCTTATAGACACCAGTTAAGAATTATTTATTTATCATTTTAATTTTTTTTTGGTTGCATTGAATACATTACTTTTATTGAATTAAAAAAAAAATGATGCATTCATTACATTTTTTTTTCTATAAATACCACCTTAACTAGTGCCATTAGGCACTGTTTAACATTTTTTTTTTAAATTTACTATTGCATATTATTTAAGAGAAATTTAAGTGATAGATAAAATTTTACTAAGATCAAGAACATTAAATAATAATTTTTTTATAAAATTAATGATCATCAAAATAAATGTCTTAAGACATTAGTCTATGCTTGATGAATAAATTTAAATGAATTTTGGGATAGTCAAATATTGGAAATGAAAGTTGTTCAAAGTTGTTTTGACATATCTTAAATAATTTTATGGTGAGTTAATTACTTCCAAGAATTCAATCAAATTCATATCCATTAATGAAAATACTAGTAGTAAGTAGTAATAAAAAAACAATCCTCTCAATCTAATGATGGTCAAATAATGTCAAACAATTAGAATGAATAAGATAGAAATTAGAATGATGGTAGCGCGTGTCTACCACAGCCATAAATGAGGGAATGGGATTTAGACACAACTAAAAAGACCCCAAAGTCCCCACCAAAATCAAAGTACCAAAAAAATTCTCCTATTCACATCCAATCTCCTCACTCTCTCTCTCTCTCCCTTCTTTGCTTCTCCATTTCCCTTCTTCTTTAACTCCTTTTCCTTCCAAGGAAGAAAAAATCTAAATGGAAACCTCTTTAAGGCCAAGGCAGAGCCCAAACTCGAATTCCCTTGCATCTCCCAAAAGCCACAGTCCTAACAGCAGCGCCAGCAGCAGCAGCAATAACACCAACCCACCTCCGCCAACTCCGCCGCCTCAACAGCCCAAACCCATCACCAGATTCGATTCCGCCAATCCGTTCCCGACAACCTTCGTCCAAGCCGACACTTCCTCTTTCAAGCAAGTTGTCCAGATGCTCACGGGATCCACCGAGACCGCCAAGTTTGCTTCTTCCACCAAACCAACTCCCTCCCATCAATCTGACCCGAACCCGAAAACCCACATCCCTCCAATCAAATCCATCCCCAAAAACAAGCAAAATTCTGGATTTAGACTTTACGAGCGAAGGAGCTCTCTCAAGAACCTCAAGATCAACCCCTTGAACCCGGTTTTTAGCTCCAACAATTCAGGGTCTTCGCCCCGAAAACCAGAAATACTCTCCCCTAGCATTCTTGACTTCCCTTCTTTGGCTCTTAGCCCGGTTACTCCCTTGATACCCGACCCGTTTGACCGATCTGCACCTGGAAATCACACGAATTGTTTTAATAATAACGCGAAACTAGACAAGGAAGCTGAAGAGAAGGCAATCAAAGAGAGGGGTTTTTATTTGCATCCATCACCG
Organism: Fremontodendron californicum; assembly: GCA_030761205.1. NCBI lineage: Eukaryota > Viridiplantae > Streptophyta > Magnoliopsida > Malvales > Malvaceae > Fremontodendron > Fremontodendron californicum. The sequence goes on from JAULJL010000027.1 coordinate 2,001,065, forward strand.
GCATCTACGCCGCGAGATTCGGAGCCTAGGCTTCTCCCACTTTTTCCAGTTACTTCACCCAGAGTTTCAGGTTCTTCTACTTCTTCTTGAAATAAAAAATATATATTTTTAGTTTTTTCTTTTCTTTTTGCTTTATTTGATGCTGTTGTTGTAAGATTTTTATATATTGATGGGGCACTGAAGATGGGGAATGGGAAAGGAAGGGAAAAAAGACAAGATTTGTAATGTTGGATACTTTTAACAGGAATGAAGAGAGAATATTTGCTTCAATTGTAAAATTTTATGCTTGTTTGACTTAAGTTTTTTTCTTTGTTACGTTTGGATGCTAGGAAATAATATATGAGTTAATCCAAATAAGAACATAGAACGAGACAAGATTTGTAATGAGGAATTAAATTTTGGTAATTTGAGAAATTACAGTGGCTTATTTAGTTGTTAATATACATGGATGACTGTGAATTGAATTGAAGGGGAAGTAGTATCAGTGATTTTTAGTTTTTTACTCCCTCTGACAATTCTTTTTCTATCAATAAATGCAAAAGATAAGTGACTGGGAGTCTTGGGTCCAAATCAGTTCCATTACTTTAGACATTAATAAACATTGTAAGAAGTGCAGATGAACTGAGAGCCAATTAGAAGAGAGAGAAAGAGAGGAATTGGAAAAGTTTTGTCTGTATAAAATGGCAAAAGCAGCTTTGAGGTAAGCTGTCAAAGAGAGTAGAATAGTTAGATACATGGGCAAGGAATCTTTGACTCTTTTATTTTTGTTTTTCCTTTGTGAGGAAAAAAAAATGCCAAGAGAGGCAGGCATTTCTATGTGCTTTTTTTATTATTATTATGTTAACTTTCTAAACACTCTTGATTTTCTTATTTAGTGATTGTACATCTATTAGTTTTTCTACTTCCTCAAGCTGTGGTCTAGGCTCTATGCAACAATTTCTAGTCTACCATCTTTAGTCTTGACCTTGGGGGTAGATCCACCATAATGTGTCATTATGAGAAAAAAAATGTCACCATTGGATATGAAATGGGTCCCATTCAATCTTGCCATCTGATGCAACTTTTAATACTTAAAATTTTAAAAGTTATGATTTTTTGGTCATAACAGGTTCCTGTTGATGTATGTGGGTGGTGGGGTCTTATAAGTTATATTCTATAAGAAAAAGTAATAAATCTAGTGGACTTGATGACCAATTTGGTACCATTTCAGCTGCATAAGATATTTTATTAGGACAGTGAATTCAAGGACCCACTTGGATAAGAAGAGGTGGAAGGAAAGAGAAAGCAATGACCCCTTTTTTTTATGAGTTGCCTGAGTAAGAGGGTACTTCAATACAAGAAAACTTTGAATTGTTGTTGTAAAAGCATTCATGCAAAAGGTAGTTCTTCTTTGTTCAAATGTTGCACTTAAACATTGTTTTAAGTCTTACTCTTTGACTCAAAAGGGAGACCAAACTGTAGTAAATGGAGACATGAGAAAGTGCATTTAGGTGGGAAGGGGAAATGGGACTCCTGATGATGAAAGGCATGAAAGAAAGCTGTGATTAAAAGATTTTGTTAAAGAGTGCTTTTAGAATATTTTTTTAGGTTAATTAATATATTAAAAATTTTGTTAACGAGTGCACTTAAGATATTTTTTAAGATTAGTTAATATACTATTTATAGTAAAAGTATTGTATTAATAATAAAAATTGATAATTTTATTTATTATTTTAAATGTATTGGGTGAAGATATTATCACATATAGTAATTTTAAAGAGTGTTTTTAAGGTATTTGTTAGCAAAATTCATATATTATTTAAAGTAATAATATTGTATTAAATGTAATAATTAATAATTTTATTCATTATTTTTAATACATTGAATGAAAATATAACTATATATAATAACTTTAAAAAATGTTTTTAAGGCATTTGTTAGAAAAATCCGAGATTAAATTGGGAAAAGCCAGAAAACATGGTCTCGGGTCACCTCTTTTGTTTTGTTTTGTCTTCCTTTGTTTGTTTGTGTGAATATATATTGGTTTGAGCCCTGCGGTTGGTGGGTCATTTATTGGCAATTTTGAAACTTCCATGTGCACTGTTTTGAGACCCTTTACCAAATTATCAGCTCAAGTCTTCTTCTTCCTTCACTATCAAAAGGGTGAACCCCAATTTTTTACACATGGCGGGCCCTCAGCTCATCTATTAACCCATATTTTTTCCCCCAATTATCAGTTAATCCAACTTGTCATAAACTTGATTCAAGAATTGGGTAGTGTATCAATCTTTTTGGATGTAATTAATCTTTATGCTATTGTATGTACTTTGAAGTATTGGATTTCAACTGTTACAACTTGATATTTTTAAATATTAATGTGACCAAAGAAAATTATCTTTCATTTTATAATTCAAAATCATAAATAAAATAAAATATAAAAAAAATCAAGGATCATCAAGGAATTCATATCATAGAACAAATAAAAGAGATGAACCGTTGAAATTTTATTAAAATAAATTTAATAGTTCACATTGAATATGGTATGGTATCATAATCATTGAATTTTGTTTTTGGCATTGCAACATTACTGAATGCTGAAGATGGATTCATGTTACACATTGTTATGGATAACGTGTAAAGAAACTTGAAAAAAAAAACAATGTCATGGTTGAAACCTAAAAGATAGATGAAGAAATGGAAGAAAAAAACCTTCTTCAATTTTATAAACAAAATTTGTTCGTATTGGTCTTATAATTGATTGGTAAAATATTGAACTTTAATTTTAATGATTAGAATTTTTAACAATTTTGAATTTAAAAAAGGGGAACTCAAATCATAATATTCAACGAAGAACAAACTACTTTATTTTAACCTTATTTTTTTTACCAAAATAAACATAGATAAGAACTAGGACTACTATACATTGACATGGTAAGAAGTTGACAAACAGATAATGCTAATAAAACTTAATATAACAGATATTAAAATTTTGAAAGGGAATTGAAGTTTTCTTTTTAGAAAAAAAAAGGGGTGTATACAAAAGGACAGAAGTGAGAGTAATGGGATGAAGACATTGGTTGATAAAAAGGACCCAAAAAGCATAATTTGATTGAAATTTGTTTGGCAATTGCGATTGAGACAATCTGAATTATTGACCAAACCCTTTCATCACCTCTGAAATTTACGTCTGTATTTTAGTTTGGATGATTTTGTTTGGCTGCAAAATCGAACCGCAATAAAACTTGAGCTTAGTTTAATTGGATCGTACAACCATCTTTAAAAAGATGATATTTAACAGATTCAAAGTTTATATTTCAATTTCTGTAATTTTTTTTTTTAATTTTTAAATTATAATTTTTTTTTTATATATAAAAAAAATTCAATCATTTGAGGACCGTTCACTTCCTCGTGTTCTACTGATGTATGATCTACCATTAAATAAATTGTTAGAATTTATATATTCTTATTGGGTCATCTAATTTATGGGATGACTCACTAACTTTATTTTCAACTTTAAGAAACCAATTTGGTTTCAGGTAAATTGGCTGGAGAAAGTGTTAGAACTTCCTCATAGATATCAATATATTATTTGATGTATAAATACAAAATACGTATATTAATATGTAGGTTGTCGTAAGTAGATATACGATGCATATTTTATATTGATATCATGTTTAAATAAGAAATTATCTCCAAGTACCCACTTGAAGAGGAAGAAAATTGGTTGATGTTAGTGATTGGTGTGGAATCCCACATAGGATGAACAAAGGCTTAAGCTTGTGGTATTTATAAGCCTTGTTTCAATAAGAGGTTGGGCCCCAAGGGGCACCAAAGTTTTGTGGTGGGTGAAGACCTACACAACTTGGGTTGGACCACATGCACAACCCATCAGTAATTAATTTTTTACTGCCCAACCCACATGTTTTTCTGTCCAAACTGAACCGGCACAACCCATCCTAGATGAATGTTCGATCCTACCGAACTAGTGCTGCCAACCAACCTAGGGACTGTGTGATTGAGACATGTCTGTTCGGACATCTTTTTTGATCCAAAAATTATGTCTTAACGAACCGTTTCTGTCTGAACTGTTCTGTCTGTTTCCAACAAACATGTCTTGTCCGAACAGGTTTCGTTTTTTCTATAAAACCTGAGCAGTGTCTATCATTTAAATGTACCAAAAATTAGTCTTAATTTTACTGTTCTGCTCTTGTTTTTTCCGTGTGTCTTCTATGAGAGAGACCGATATTTTTTTGGTTTGCCGTGTTGCTAAGAGTGTGCTCTCGACTACAACGTAATCGAGGACGTTTAGGAGACAAATTGCAACATACTGCAAGCACCTATGAGACAGGCAATAATCGTCTTAAGGTCAGAGGTCCAACTTTGACTCGATTATCGGATTAACCTATAAGTGTTGTCAATTTTCATTATGAAATGTTCGTAATTCATATATGTTGTTCTGCCAGAATTTCAGATAAGTAATCTGTTCTTTATTCTTTATATATATATATATATGTTTATGCCGTAATGAAATTAATTCTCTTTACATGTGTTATAAGATTTCTTACACTTCCTTCTAATGAAAATTTTCCCTTAGTTAGTAATATTAAATAAATTTCTTAAAATTAAAATGATCAATTTGATTAGTTTGTACAATTTTTTTTTACTTTTTACTTTGAATCAAAAACTAATTAATATTTTTTGATAGAAAAGTATTCAAATTAATTTATGAAATCCATTTTATTTAAACAAATATTAAAACTATAATATTCATCTAGGTTTAACTCAAATAATAAAATTATATACTTCATCTTGTGTAGAAAATGATGATCATTATATATCATTGAGATTGTTATAAATAAAAGGAGTAAATAAAGAGAGATCAAGACAAAAGAAATATGTACTTTCAAAGTTTAGTTCTTCAGGAATTAGCTATGTCACCAAGCCATTTTCTATTACTTCTTTTTGGATACAAACTTATCCTTATATAGGACTCCAAAAATCATTAGGGAGGGAAGAATACATTTCTCAATACAATGTAACATAATTATTATGGACATAATATTTAATCTAATTCATTCACCATATGCATTCATCCTAATCTAGTCATCCACCAAATACATTCATCTACCTCATGAATGTATAATACTTCCCCTTTGATGACTATTCACTATGAATATGCATCGTTAAAACCTCGTTAAGAAAAATCCAGTGGGACAAAAACTTAGCGAAGGAAAAAGAGTAAAATATTCATAGAAAATTTACTTCTCCTCAAAAATAAAATCATTTATTTAATGTCTTTAAGTCGGCGCATTCCAATGTTATGTACGTGCTTCTTGAAAATTGAAGTTGACAATACCATTGTGAATAGATATGTGGACTGTCACTTAATCAAATTTTGCAAATATCAACATCATCTTTCTTCAATAGTTCATGTGTGTAAAAGAATTTTGGTGAAATATGTTTAGTTGTATCACATTTTATGTAGTCACCTTGGATTTTTAAAATGCATGTTGCATTATCCTCATGCAATATAGTTGGCTTGTCATTTTTCACGAACAATCCACATGCTTTTCTAATATGTTGAATCACAATTCTTAACCACACGTATTCATGACTTGTTTCATGAATAATCAATATTTCTGAATGGTTTGATGAGGTAGTAGTGATTATTTGTTTAACAGACCGCCATGAGATAACAGTATCACCATATATGAAGACATAACCTATTTGTAACTGAGTTTTGTGGGAATCAGAAAGATATTCAGCATCAGCATATCCCATTTATTCTGATTTTACTCCATTCGGGTAAAACAAACTCATATCAGTCGTGTCACGGAGACAACGAAAAACATGTTTTGTTTCATTCTAATGTCTTTGTGCTGATGCAGAACTAAACATTGCTAGTAAATTAACTGCAAAAGTTATATCTGGTTTAGTACAATTTGCCAGATACAAAAGTGATCCTCTTGCACTAAGATATGGTACTTCAGGACCAAGATTTTTTTCATCATCTTCTCGTGGACGAAAAAATTCTCTTATTACATCAAGTAGACGAACAAAAATTGGAGAGCTTAATGGATAAGATTTATCCATATGGAATTGTTTCAAAATCTTTTCTATATAAGATGATTGATGAATAAGAATCCCACTTGTCAAATGTTCAACTTGAAATCCAAGACAAAATTTTGTTTTCTTAAGATTTTTCATTTCAAATTCCTTCTTTGGGTAATCAGCAGTTTTTGAGATCTCTTCTAGAGTCCCTAATATGTTTAAATCATCAACATACATTGTGACTATAACAAATCCAGAATTTATTTTCTTGATGAAAACACAAGGACAAATGACATTATTTTAATATTCATTTTTCAATAAATATTCACTTAGACGATTGTACCACATACGTCCAGACTACTTTAATCCATATAAGAATTTTTGTAGTTAACAAAGTACATTTGTCGAGGTTTTGAATTATATGTTTCAGGCATCTTAAATTTTTCAAGGATGTATATGTCATTATCTAATGACCCATATAAGTAAGCTATCACCACGTCCATTAGACGTATGTCAAGTCCTTCAGAGACTATCAAATTAATCAAAAATCTAAAAATAATTGCATCCATAACATGATATGTCTCTTCATAATCTATACTAGGTTTTTATGAAAAACCTTGTGCTACAAGTCGTGCCTTGTATCTCACAATTTCATTTAACTCATTTCTTTTAAGTACAAAGACCCATTTATACTCAAGTGGTTTGACATCTTCAGGTGTCTGGACTACTGGTCCAAATACTTTATATTTGGTTAATGAGTCTAGCTCAACCTTTATTGCTTCTTTTCATTTTGGCCAATAAATATTAGAAGCAATTGTATATGCAAACACATTATCAACAACAACTTTATTTCTTCCCCACATGTTTCTAGATTTTAATGAGATCTCATAATTTACCGGTACCCGAACCACTTCTGGGGTTGTTTGTCTAGTTGATCTATATTATTTTTGACCTCTTCTAGAAAGTCATTTTGAAGTGTTTTCATTTCCTTTATCTTTCGAGGAACATAATCCTTTGCACCAAAAGGTCTATCACGCTTCTGGCGTACTTTAGATTCATTGGCTGTCATACCCATATGATATCCTACAGGGACAATTAAACGTGTAGAAATATTTGCAGCTGATACATGTGATTTAGAGACCTGTTTGAATGTTAGAAAAAATATCTGGTAATTGATTTGCAACATTCTGCAAATAAATTATTCATTGAACTTCAAGTTCACATTGATTTGTGCGTGTATCAAGATTGGACAATGTTGGTGTATACTAACAAATTTCTTATGCATTAGATCCTTTACCTTTTTCTTCCCTTAATGATGGAAAAAATTAATTCATCAAATTGACAATCTAAAAATCTTGCTATAAAAAGATCACCTGTTAAAGGTTCAAGAAATCTAATGATAGATGGAGAGTCAAAACCAACATAAATTCCAATGATAGTGCAATAGAGACATATACAACACAACCAAAAACTCTAAGATACAACATGTTATGTGCAACATGTACTATAGCATGTCCCCGAACAGATACAAGAAGTTTTGATCTCATAAGTATAAGTATAGCAATCAATTATAAATGTTTAATGAAAGATTCTGCTAAACTATTTTGAGTATAAACATGTGCAAGTAATGTTCAACACTAACTCCAATAGACATGCAATAATCATAAAAAGTTTTTGAGGTAAACTCTCCTGCATAATCTAAAAGAACTGTCTTAATAGAATGGTCAGGAAAACTTGATCTTAACTTTATAATTTGAGCAAGGAATTTAGCAAAAGCAATATTATGAGTTGAAAGCAAACAAACATGTGACCATCATGAGGAAGCATCAATTAAAACTATGAAATACCGGAATGGTCCGCAAGATGGATGAATTAGGTCACAGATATCTCCTTATATTCTTTGTAGAAAAGTGGGAGACTCAAAAGATAATTTAGATGAAAAAGGTCTAACAATTAATTTACCTACGGCACAAGAAGAACAAAAATAATCATCAGGCAAAATGATTTTTTGATTCTTTAATGGGTGTCCATGTGTATTTCCAATGATACGTCACATCATGATTGAACCTAGACGGCCAAGACGATCATGCCAAAGTATAAAAGTTTTAGGATCTGAGCACTTCCAGTGTATAAAATTTGATTCAACCATCCTTAATTTTGTGAAATATAAGCCAAATGTGAAACTCGAAAATTTCTTTAAAATGAACTTCTGGTTGGAAATTGTAGAGGTAATATAAAGATATTCCACATCTCTCTCATTTTTGTTTCAACATAATATCCATTGCGACGTATATCTTAAAAACTTAGTAGATTTTTTCGGGATCTACTAGAATATAACGACGCATCATCAATATATAATATTTATTCCCATTTGGGAACATAATATGGACTCTTCGAGAGCCATCAATTATATTTGCAGAACCAGATATTGAATTAACATTAATTTCAGCTAATGTTAATTGCAAAAAATATTTTCTATCACGAAGAATTGTGTGAGTTGTATCACTAACCACTAAACATATGTCATCCTTCATGATATAAAGTAAAACTTACATTATCACCTTTAAAATAATATAAACATAAATATATCTCATTAGTAGATATTTTTCATTCCTAATCAAATGACCAATTTTGCCATTACAGTTTTCGAAAAAATCAGAATCATCAAAATCAATATTTAAAAAAGATTCATTATCATAAGAAGGATCAACAAGTTGAGATAAATTTACTTCAGTATTTTTTTTATTCTTTTAGTGATACTTTGTAAAGATCAACTAGATGTTTTGGAGTCTGATATATTCGAGACCAATGACATTTATAATATTTAAAGAATGACCTTTTGTTCCACACCTATAGCAAATATTGTCATTATTTTACTTTATTACTATTTTTCGAAATTTTCTCATTTTTGACCCACTTCTTTTGATTCTATTTAGCACCTTTGCTTTCAGAACTTAAATGATAATTATCACGGGTTCGATAATTTTTTCTTCTGCTACCCTTTTTACCACCACGGCCTCGTCCACAACCTTGAGAAAATGCCACATTCACTGTAGGGAATGGTGTTGAGCCAGTAGGACGAGATTAGCTCAAAATTTTGTGAATCTACGCACTCGGTATTGCTTCTGCAAAAGCACATTCGAAGTATGAAAAGTTGAATATGTTTTTTTCCAATTTATCTTCATCAGTAATATTTTCTCCACATAATTTCAATTGAGAGAAAATCTTAAACAAGGCTAAATTATATTCAATTACGAATTTGAAATCTTGTAGCCATAAGTGTATCCATTCATATCGAGCTTTTGAAAGAATCATCATTTTTGGTGTTCATATCTTTTCTTTAAGTTATTCCAAAGGGTTAATGAGTATTTAATAATAAGGTACTCAGTTTTTAATTTTACGTGTAAATGGTATCAAAGGAAAATCATTGCTTATGTGCGATCCTGCAGGGATGCTTGGTTTTCTTCTTCAATAATATTTCCAAGATTCATAACTTCAAGATGAATCTCAGCATCATTACAAATAATTTCTTCCAGAAATATCAAGAGCAACGAATTCAAACTTCGTGAGATTTGTCATTGTAAAGACACTTGATATAATAAATAAAAAGTCCAAAATCAGGTGGACATTAAGAATCTAAAAAATTACTCATCTCACATACAACATATAATAGAACATGTACAGATATATACTTTTGCAAATAATAAGATATACTAGATTTCTAGATAACATATGTTAGAAAAAGCAAAATTCTTACCTTGATATAATGAAAGGAAACTTGAGGGACTTTACTACCGTTAGAGATTTGATCGTGCTGATAACATGTTATAAATAAAGAGAGATCAAGACAAAGAAAATATGAATTTTTAAAGTTTAGTTCTTTAGGAACTAGTTATGTCACCAAGCCATTTTCTATTACTTCTTCTTGGATACAAATTCAACCTTATATAGGACTCCAAGAATCATTAGGGAGGGAAGAATACATTTCTCAATACAATGTAAACATAATTATTATGTACATTATAATTAATTTAATTCATTCACTATATACATTCATCCTAATCTAGTCATCCATCAAATACATTCATCATGCATGTATAAGAGAAATAAGATTTCAAACCACCACATATATTTGATAAATCCAAATGAAATCATTAAATTGTATGTGCCCTTTTATATTCAAAGAATATGATTTGTATCTTTTTTTCTCAAATAAATAATAATAATAATAACAATAACAAAAAAGCAATTGAACTGCAAAGAGAAAAACCTACCAAACTCTCATTATATTTATAATAATACGATATATATATATATATATATTAACTAGTCTTTCTTTTTTATTTCCTCCATAAAATACATATTAAAAACAATAAAGAAGTGCAAATTACAAAAGCAAGAACGACAGCTTGACCCTCTTTTGCACCACCCTTAATTAACACATTTTTTTATGACCAAAAGCAAAGCCAAAATAAAAATGATATATTTTTTTTTGTTTTGAAACAAGAAAGAATTAAGAAGAAGAGGAAGGAGATTTAGAGGAGGAAATATTGCAAGCTCGATAACTCAAGATCCTGGAATATAACTTAAGGTTGAAAACAGCAACGTTTTTCTTTTTTGGGTTTGATTCTCTCTCTTTGGGCAAACTTTCTCTTCAACTAGTGAGTGAACCTATAGCAATGCGTGATGACGCTGCAACCACGAGTGTAAGGGTTAGCTCTTCTCATGCTTTGACAGTTGTAGTAGGACCGTCCACGACGGTTGCATGGGATTGAGTTGGCCTTAAGGGCTCCATAGCTAATATATTTTCTTCTCTGAGCAAGTTGGCGATGATTTGTCTCGGAATCCATCAATGCATCGGTTTCATCTTCAACGTTACACTGTCCGCCAATGCATGAACTTGTGTCATCGTTGCCAAAATGGGCGAGACCCCAGCTGGCCTCGTCAAATGTGGTGGACTCGGTCACCATTGCCAAGGCTAAGAGAAGGAACATCAGCCAGACCTTGGAACCCATTTCGGGAACGTTAAAAGGAAAAAAAAAAATGCTAACTTTCTGAAATGAAAGAAAAGTTGTGTGAGAGAGAGAGGCTTTTGTAATGGCTAAGCTCTGCCCTTCCGATAAAGAAGGGGAAGAGTAAGATATAGAACGATTGCGGGATGGTTGTGAGCTTCTTTGGCATAAAAAAAGAGCAAAGACGGGAGAAATTTAGAAGGTAAGATTAGTGGTTTATAATTTTGTGATTTAAGCTGATTTTTTTTCGAGGATGCCCGTTTCTTGCTCCTTGTTTTTCTGTTTGTTCTGGTTATGTTATTTTTGGGTTTTCTCTTTTTTTTGTTATTACCAGAAAAAACCTAGCTGTTTATCCAACTGCCAATGCCTGTAATTGGAATGTTAAACCAAGCTCCCTAATTGGCTAACTTCAATGTGCGGCTGACGAGAAAAAAAAAATTGAAACAGAGGATAAGATTGGAGGCAGAGGAACTATAAAAATGGTTGACAAATCTTTTATACTATAAGGTTATTTAATCGATCAATTTATTATAGTATTTTCTAGAGTTTCAATGAATATGAATACCTGATGAGAAAGAGATATATAGTAACTAACTAACCTAACCTAACCTAAACTGGTCTGGTTTTGTATATGCATGGGCCTAGTGGCATGACATATTTGTCCATTTGATCCAAGTGCTTAATCTTATAACCAATTGGGCAAGTTAGAAATGGGGAAAGGGTTTTGCTAAGAATTCTTAGCCCAAGAGAAAATTCTGGGCTGGTTTGGCATGGCAAGAGTCCAATCCCATGGTATTTGGGTTTCATTCTGAGCTAATATTCTAAAACAAAGGTTTTCTTGAGCTGAGCATAATATATATTCTTACCTTGCGAGGAGAAACCCAAGCTATTGACACAAACAAGAGTTTGATATAAGGAGAGTAACTAGATCTTGAACAGGATTGTCTAAGAATTGTTAGACTTGGAGCCACTACCCGGCCAAAATATTTGTTAAGACAACTGTGAAAAAGTTGCCTTGACGCAAAGTTGCTGAAGTTTGAGTCTTGTACTTGTTACCTTTCTACAGTTTTATGAAGTCTATTTTGAAGGGTCATCAATGATAAAGGGAAAACTCTTATTTGTGCATTTTATTTTCATGGGACGCCTTGTTTATAAGATGTTTGAAGGCAAATCTTTTAGACTCTTGTCCCCTTCTACCCACCGTACTTGTTTTTGTGGAGTGGATAGTGAGCATGCTTGATGAAGTCGAATCATATGGGGTGGATGATAAAACTAAAAGTTCTATATCCCTTTTTTTTTTTTTTGCTGCTTTTATTGACCTATTGAGGCAGTTCAATGTTAGGGTTGAAGCTTTTGTCCCATGAAAGAACTGCATTGTGGGAAGACTATGAGTTGAGGGGCTTTTCACCATTAGCTCAAATACATGATTCATGCTGCGATGAGTCAATGCCGTATTAATCGTATAATCAATGCTGCTATGAAGATTGCAAACAGATCGGATGGTTCCTGTATGTGGATCACGTATGATAGTTTGGGAAAGATATTCTATGTGAAGGATACAAATGTAATGCCTGAGAGAACAGAATCAGGAAAAGTAGAGTCCACCAATTCTGATGTAAATGTCGAAGGGCTGCATCAGGATTTCCCCATTCCCACTCCTGATGCTTCCCGCTTTGGTCTTTTTGTTCAATACGGAGTTCCTTCTGTTTCAAATCCAACAATTTATACAGAGAGTTCAATGTTGCATCCAGGATTTCCCCCTGTTTATGGCGTGGAGGAAAGGAACCGAGAAGGGAAAAGCTGTTTCATGGTTATCAAAGACCAAGCCCTTATGGCTGTGGTGCCATGGCTGAACTTGGAGACGAGCCGCTGCCACTCTTGCAGTATCTGAAGGACAAAGAATGGCTACTCCAGCAGGATCCAACCCTGAGAAATCCTACTTACATGGGAAATTAATTAAAAGTTGCAACTCAAAACTGTTGATAAAAAGCTTTTCTCGAGTCTTCAAAGCTCTCTTTGGACCTTCACGTAGCATACAACATTTCCCCTAGGACTTAGATGTCAATTTAAACAAGTTGATAATTGTGCATGCATGTTCATATGTAAAGAAGTTGAAAATATGTACTATGTTTTAGTCAGATGTCTGAAAAGGGGTGTTCAAGTGTGAAGAAATGTCCAGCTTGTCCGCAGGTATTACAGATTTAGGATGATTTTATAATAATATGATGTTCTCTTACTGACCAGAAATGTTTTCTCCTGTAAATTTACTTTGCTAGATGTCGTGTGTAATGGGAAAAAATATCAAGAATTCCCCATCAAATAAGGTAGCCCAAGCCAAAATATCCATTATGTTATTATTTTTGGGTGAAAATTTCCCATATTTTTAGTCAAAGACCAAAAAATGATTTGATTGGTCTAAAGTGTCAGTTTAAAGTGGAAAAATAGTTAGTTCCGTTGCCGGGAATCGAACCCGGGTCTCCTGGGTGAAAGCCAGATATCCTAACCGCTGGACGACAACGGATTTATACTTTTGATCTTCTGTTTAACTTTTTTGGATTCTAGTTAAAGCCCTTTTGCTTCTGAGGGCTGAGTCTCAAACTCAAGATCTAAAGATCCCAGACTAAACTAAAATGGAAAAGAAACAGTCAGCAGGAGGCGATATATCATCAGCCGAAGCAGTTTTACTTGGAGCTTTAGCTCCTGGTGTCAACGTCGGTTCAATTTCCTTCTCAAAGATTCTGCCTTTATTTTTCTGTGTACATATACATATATATATTTGCAGGCATATTTATGTAGTTTCTAATAAAAGGTTTGGATTTTTTGTTGTTTGGGTTTCAGGGTCCGACATGGAATACACTAAAATCAACGTTTTTGATGTTGGGTCTTTGCCTTGCTGTTATGTTAGGTTTAGCATTCTCCTCCAGTGACTCTTCCTTGATTCTTCATGTTGCTTTCCTTGTTCTCATCACCATCTCCCTCTTCTTGCTTCTTAACTGGTACTATTTCTTAATTCTATGCTAAAACCCCTATTATCTTTTGACCCAGTTATTATTATTTTTCATTTAGTTGAACATGAATTTATAGTTTTCTAGCTTTTCATTAATTTTGGAGTTGCTTTATGTGTTATTCATGTTTTGAACATTGCTTAAAGAAAACCATGGGTTTGTGTATCATCATTGGACAACCTTGCTAAATATGTGTATTGTTTCATCTTCAGCTAGCTACATATATGCATTATCTATTTCTTGATTTTTCTCATTGGATCCTAGAGCATACTTATTAAGCTTTATTGGATTGTCAAAGGTATTTTTCTAATAACTATCATGATTCCCTCAGACTTTAATGGTTTGGCATTTTAGCACTTGAATACCTAGAGAAATTGGATTTGTGGCAGGCTTTTCTGACCCCCCCCCCCTTTCTTTCTTTTTTTTTTCTTTTAGTAATTGTTTTCCTTTTTGTCTGAAAAGGAACTGGTTTTGTAACCTATATTCTGCAATATTAACGATGTCACCTTAGTGAATTTTTGGGTATTTTGTCACAAACAGGATGAATATTGTAGCTTACAGCGTTTTGTAATGTTCTCTGTAGCTGGAGCCAGTAAGGCATGCTCTTGTCATATATTCTGTTACATTAGATAGCAGTTAGGATTGAACCTGCAATTGCTTGCACCACTTCCTGTTATTATGGCACATAGCATGGTTTAGATGGCAAGGTAAGTTGGGACCTCTGATTTTTGTTTCAATCATGTTCTAAAATGTCAATTCTTGCATGCTTGCTTTGTTCTTTTCCCAGTTTTAGAACAACAAAGTGGAGGGAAGAAGGCAAAGGTGATTGGTTTTTCGTATGATGATCTTTATGCAATCAAGTAATTGGATGCATAGGGATTTGGCCTTTGTTATTGGAACATGATTTGAAGCAGCAAAATTGAATCTCTAATCTTCTTTAGTTGGAAACTGTTACTTTGCATAAACCCTGAATTAGGTTGATTGGATTTCTTATGCAGGTTTCTTGAACAGACTGGTTTGGTTTCTGTTGAACGGCAAATGCAAGAGATGGACTTGGTACCAAATGATCGTCAGAGATAATCAAGAAGAGGCAATTAAACAGAATGAATGATTTTCTTTTCTTTTTTTCTTAACATTTAAAATAGCATTACAAGTGAAAATGTCATCAACAAAGGAAGGGTGGATGATAAAAGGATACAATCTGAGATGCATTCCTATAGAGGAAATGGTAAGAAAAGTTTGGATGGAAGCGTGAGCAAATCATGGTATTTCCTTCTCTTTCCTAGGAATCACATCAGAGATGCCCTCATTAGTCACTCTTTGCTTCCTTCTCCTTATGTTTGCTCTTCTTGCTCTTGATGAAGCAGAAGCATGAGCAGCATGGGAGGTGAAGCAAAAACTTATTGTTTCATTTACTGATGATTCAAATATTTGCACAAACTGAGATATATATAGAGCTCCATCCTCTGTTTTTTATCGCGATTATTATTTTATTCTCGTATTCATTTTTGTCCTTGGATGCTATTACTATTTCTCCTTGTTATTGATAAGAAGATGCCTAACTTCTCAATGATATATTCATAACCATTTGATGTCTTATTTTTCTTTGTGCGGTTCATGTTACTATTTTATTTTTCTTTTTGCATGAGAATAGAAAGGCCATGCTTTTTTGTTCTTTTCCTTGCCCAAAAAAGGCTTTATGTTTTGGCAAGGAATAAGCAGCTGCAACTGGCAATGTTATGTTCAAGGCAGAATCTTATAGCCGGTTCTGAAACTCTAGGAAACTGGTTTACTTCACCCCAAAGAAGGCTTAATGAACAATCTTTGCCAACCAGAAGATATGGTTTAGGTTCAAGAACTAGAACCTATCAACTCTGTTGCACTTAAATTAAAACAAATGAAAGAAAAGGGCCCCTCCGTTTCCTTTCAATTTTTCTTTTTTTAGTTACCCAAACAGAGGTAAAAGGTAAATTAAACAATTTTAAATATGATATAAAAATAATAATTAAAATACGACATAAACACGATACGAAAAAAAACACAAACACGATACAAAAACTCAAAATACTTTTGTGTTCTATATTCTTCTTTGATTTTTAAACAAGAACACATACAAATTTTACAATTTAAAACCATCCATTTGGATCACTTGTTTACTCATCATAAATTTTCAACTGACCTTTTTTGTAACTCATCAACAAGCTCCCTTTCCATTGACCTTTTAATCAAAAGCAAAAGTTTTTTGTTTTGAGACATGATAGGGATTTTATGCTAACACACCTTCTCTTTGTTGTTAACTTTTCTTTATTATTATTATTATTATTTTTTATTAATGTGCTATTCTTACTAGTTACTACACTGAGGTATAGGTTCAAGAACTAGAACCAAAGTTGGACAGTATATTAGATTAGATTAGTTTTCTATAATCCCTTGTTTTTTTTCTTTCATTTTCTTACAAGCTTCCGAGTAGAATAGATTAGATTATATGAGATTAATAAAAAAAGGAAGCTATCCCATTCTTTTATCTCAGATTATTGAAGTCCTAATGTATAAAAAAAACAAGCATTTTGACTTAAATTATTCCATTTCAGTGTTGTTTCAAATATAATTGGGATTCTATAGTAACTTATCCATGCATAATATTTTGAGTTTTTTTTTTTCTTTGAAAAAAAATAATACTAGTGCTGTTTTTATGTGTTAATATTTTTTTAATTACTATAGCCAAATGCTAATTCGTTGAACGTAACGGTATTGGGAATTTGGGATGGCCTTAATAACGGTATTTCCCATAGCTGCTTCTCATTTCAACATGCAAAATACACCATTTCCTTTCTCCTTCCATTTCCAACCACAATTGCAACAGAGCTTTTTGCTGGAGATGGAAAACTGGGTAATCTCTCTTTTTCTTTTCTTGCTCAACTTCTTTAATTTCTGGTAGTAGCATCTTTTTTTTTTTCATATATTGGTGTCTTTTCATTGATTCTCCTCAGTCCTCACTTCAGAAGATGCTTCTTTGGTTCTTGAATTAATGGAAAATAATCTAAAACTTCTGCACATACATTTCTCTTCTAACCTTTTCTCCTTGTTTTTCCAAGAAACCAAGCAGAGTACTTCTACTCCATTCTTGAACTTGAATCATGTGAAAACTTATTGTTGGCTTGGTTTTTCATAACTTTCTTTTAATTTCTTGGGGCACCGATATTGTTTTTTGGACGTAAAAAAGTTTCCTTCTTGGGTAGGAAAAATATGTTGTGTTATGTCATTCATGATTCTTGACATAAATTTATTGGCTTCTCTTCTTTTTCTATAGTTTCTGATGAATTTTTGCATCGCTTCTATATATGTAAGCCACAAATCCTTTTCTGAACTTTAATTTCTTGCTTTGTTAGATAGCTAATCTAAAATTCTAACCAAGCAGGAGAAGTTTTACAATGCTACTGCGCTGCTTTGTAGGAAAATACTAGTATTATTCTTGATTGTCTCTAGTCACATTGATAAAGAATGGTGTACTTTAAAGGGGTTGTTGAGCAAATCTTGAGCATTTTCTTTTTCCTTAGTCTCAGTTTGGATATAGTTTGCTGTGCAACTGACTGTCAGAAACCTTCATTTTTAATTTCTTTTAGAGTTTTCTTTCTATAGGAGGAGATGGATATTAAGCGTCGTGTCTTTTTACTCAAGCTTTTTTCTCTTCTTTTTCTTCATACTAAACATTTTCTATGTATCATTGGGTTTTAAAATTTTTAAAAAAAAAAATAAAAATCATCTCTGTTTGGTTATTTGTTTGCAGGCTACAAGAGTGACTTGCAGAATGGAACATGAGCCATTGCATCCACCTATATCTCAAAAGATACATTGGCAACCTGACCTCTCATTCAGCCATTTTAAGTACAGTACTCCAATAATGCAAAATATTCGTGGCGATGGTGCCTTGGTGAACTGGAGATCGAAAAGTCCTATCCTTCCAGTATTCCAGGGCAGTGCCTCATCTGTCGTAAAACCTGTGCCGCCAGCTTTTATAGGAGCCCCACTGGAGAACAGTAAAGCTTCTGTTCTAAATGAATTGGTTCTAACAGGTGTTCTGAAGACAGCAGTTGCACCATTTGAGCGAGTGAAGCTCTTGATGCAAAACCAGAACGATATGATCAAGTCAGGCCGGCTGCCCAAACCATATAATGGAATATCTGACTGCTTTGCTAGAACAATCAGAAATGAAGGTATCTTTTCCCTTTGGAGAGGCAACACTGCAATTGCCATTGGATATGTTTCCTCTAAGGTAACTTCCATCAAGTTGTCCTATAAGTTGCTGTCCTATTCTCAGTAGTTAGAAAATTTGTATCATTAATCTGCTTGAGATTTGTTAAACCCTTACACCTTTATGTACTACAGATCATATCTTTTACTATCTTCCAATATGCTAAGAGTCGTGAAGACATCCAGTGGACTTACATTCGGATGCTAGTGGCAAGTGGTCTTGCTGCAACTGCAAATCAATTTCTTGTTTATCCACTTTTTTATGCTGGAACACGCATGGCAACCGATGTCAAAACTACCAGTAACTTGGGCAAAAGGCAGTTTAATGGTATAGTCGATGTCTACAGAAAAACACTGAAATCAGATGGCATTGCTGGACTATACCGTGGATATAATATTACACTTGCTGAACTTGGTATGATGACAGCCGTATCTGCTGTTTTAAACCCATGGCAACAGTTTTGTTTGCTTTTTTGCAGGTAAGTGGATTAGATGAACTTGTATTTTTTGGTTAGAAAATGGTTTTGTGTATTTAATTCAATAGGCAATGCTATCTGGTATTGTGGTTACAGGAATAATCTGATAAATGATATGGGTTAGAAAATGCTTGTTTTTTTGCAGAAAAATAATTTGGCCAGGGCTATGGTAGAATTTGGGTTTCATACTTGTCGCAACCTGGCTACTTACCCATTGGATACAGTGAGCAGAAGGATGATGATGACCTCCGGAGCTGCTGTTAAGTATAAGAGTTCACTGCATGCATTTGCACAAATTTTCAAAACTGAGGGTGTTATATCCTTTTATAAAGGTGCAGGGGCAGAAATCCTTTTAAATGCTGCTACCAAAGGTTACGTATTGTTAATGATTTACCTAGCTGGTGTTCTTAGTGTTGCAATGGAGAAGCCCGGTGATGATGGCAGCCCCCCTGGTTTCACTTTTACCATTAGATGGAAGAATGCCGGAGGTAAATGACAGGGCAGTGACGGCAGAAGTCAACTTCATTCATGATGGATAACATCTTAACCATCCATTCATTCCAATTTCAGTTTTGCCCACCTTTTCCCTTCTTGACATAGAGCTGAGAAACAATTTCTTTTTTCTTTTTTGGGTCATACGAAGCTGCAAAACTTGTTAAGTTGACCAAGTAGACAAGGAAAATATCGTTAGATTTTGAAAACTCTATTTCCGTGGTACTTCTGCTGTGGTTTCCTGTATAAATATCTTCTTTGTATGGTATTTGGTTTCATAACTTACAAAATGCTAAATTTTGCATTGTGAGTCGGTAGGTTAGCCTGGCTCATGCTTAGATTTTAATGGCACATATTCCTTGCAAATTATTTGCAGACTAAACAACAAATTGATATTTAAGGGACTTTAACTTGCAAAATATCATTTTTAAGTAATCAATACGAAGAATGTCGGCCAATATCAGGATAGATGGCAAGTTCTCAAGCAATTGAGTTTGACAGACATCAGAGAACATATGAAGATTAAAAAGAAATATTCTAATAGAAGCCCAAAGTAACATTAATTGGAAACAAAATTTTAAAAATTGAGAAGGCAAAGCATCAATTATAATCAACAAAAGAAACGTCTGAATCTTGTACTTGGTTGACCTACATTACCAAAGCCTCGTGTAGAGGAGAATCTACATTGCCAGATGAAGATAAGGAGGGTAAATGGTGAAGCTGCTTTTTCAGGACCATCACTTCCACAGCTCTTCCATGGGAATCCCTCGTTCTTGAGCAACCTCACGGAACTGCTTCATTTTCGGCACTGCAACAACTGTAGCTCTGGCATTGTTAAGGCCATTTTTACTTCCAAGTAGCTTACCCAACGCGTTCTCAACACCTGCCATTTCAAGAACAATTCGAACAGCACCTCCTGCAATCACTCCAGTACCAGGTGCAGCAGGTCTAAGCTTCACCTTTGCAGCCCCATCATCACCCTCGGATCTGCCAGCCATTTCCCAATGATATTAATGAAAAGCATAATTGGCATGCCTTCTTTTACCATTATATTAGGCTAATTTGAGTCAGCACCTACGGTGAAGTAGAGTTTTCCCACAGGAAATCTTTGTCTATATTTCAACATTATGAAAGCATCCCAATCTTTAACTTCTAGCAACTGCAAAGTATTGTAGGCTGTAAATGCTTCAACAAATCCTCGGCCTTTCTAATTTATCAAGTCTCGGATGATTCAATAGAAATTACAAGAATTACAGCACCATCATTCAGATTATATTTGCTCTATTAAGCCTCAATTAGGGCCTTTCAGGTTCAGCAGAGAACTTAAGACCAAATTGCATAAATCCACAAGCACAGATCACAACACACAATTACCATACAGGAAGAGTTTAAGAGACCTCTATTAAAGGATTAAAACAAAATCACTGCATAGACATTTTGAAAAGATGACAGTCTTACATACTACAAACTAAGACTATCCCCTCACGTTTCCAAAATGGATACACAATAAGCAAACCTAAAAACTGGGAATCACTGAGTCAGGTAAAACATTAGCATAAACAACTACAAGAAAAAACGACATTAAACTGAGAAGCACTAATAACCTATCCAATTAATGAGCAAGAAATACTCAGGGAACCTCAATTAAACATAAAAAAGAAATCTTTTTTATACCCCAAAACAGAACATTTACTCTTTCACCAAAACAACCCCAAAGAGAAAATTAAACTCCTTTCCGGTGTGGGAAAGTCAATTACTTTGTAATAGGAATAGTAATAACGTTCCTCCGAGCATTCACAGCCGATAACCTCCTTAGCTTTCCCAATTCCAACACCGACTTGCCCTTGCTTATCGCCAACCACGACAATAGCTCTAAAAAATGCAATTGTTTCCCTCCTTTAATCACTTTAGTAACTCTCCTAACTTTCCTTACCTTATCTTTCTTAACTTTCCCAAACGCACTTGTTTTTTTTTTTTTTTCACTTTAGAGTCCATTACGGAAACATCGTTGCCTAAAACAGAGATTCCACTGTAGGCTGGGCCGTAGAGTTCCTCATAGGCAGAGGCGATTTCGTCCTCGGTTTCCTCGGGGTCATCATCGAAAGAAGGTGGTGGGGTGAATTCTTCAGGGGGTGTTGGTGGGTCAAAGACGACATTATTCTTCGGGGTTGAGGTCGTCAAGAAGGAGGTGTCGATGTCGGAGGCTTCGGCTTGTGGTGTGAGGGAAAGGGAGTGGAATGAGCGGGAGAGAGAAAAGGGTTTGGTGGGTTTGGGGAAGAGGAAGGAAACGGAAGGAGTGGGAGTGCGAAGGGTGAGAGAAGGGAGGGGAAGAGAGAGCTGCGGCTGATGCTGTGGTTGTTGCCATGGATAAGTGTCAAGATTGACAGGAAAGCAAGGCTTATCCCCTAAAGAACAACAGTGTGTAAAACGGTTTCCGAGAGAAGTAAAATTGAATCTCAAAAATGTTACAAAAATGGAGACATTTTCACAGTATGGTGCGCCATGTTTAGCAAGAAAAATGTACTTGCATCCATGAAATTTACATTTACAAAAGCCAAAAAGGATAGTAAAAGAACAAACAAAATTTGTTTTTAAACCTTTTTGCCATTTTTGAGGCAATTTTTTTAAAAAAAAAAAAAAAAACTTGACTGATCAAGTTTAGTCATGGTCTTAATGAAATTTCAATCGCCTATAAGTATAAAGGGAATTTTAGTAAAAAATTCATTTATAATTTGAAAAACAACACAAACATGGGGTTAATTTGAAGAATAAATATATAGGAAAGATGAATATTTATTTAATGTTGAGGCTCTGAACGTGATATGGATTCTCATTTAAATAAGATTATCGATTAAAATGGACATTCACGTTAGCATTTTTAGACATTAATTCAAGAACTTTTGATCTCGATTGAAGTTCTGAGTTGAGCTGAGGCCCAAAGCCATGGTCCACAGTCATAAAAGTGGATCTCCCTTGGGCCTTGAAAAGGACACCAACCCGGCTAGAGAAATGTAATGGGTTATTGTCATAAATGATAGAGATGGGATGGACCCAACACAGCTCGATTTATTGGGCCAATATCTTTGAACCTAGACCTAACTTTTCAGGACTGGGTCAAGTTTAGCAAGGGGAACCCAGACCCTGGGGCCTGGAGGGTTTTCTCTTTTTCCCCTTGTTTAATGTATGAGGGAAAAGGAAAGCAACATGTATTGACTTGTTGAACCCACTAAGACCCTAAAAAATTCACACATGTCCAACACGTCGCATTAATGCTACAACCTGTCAATCAATTAGGCTGCCACCTTCTCGTTGTCTGCTCCATATAGTTTGCATTTGCATGGAGGTGAAGGAAGAACTAAAAAACTATACTCAAGAAGACACCGTTCGCAAGGAGAAAGTAAAGATCCTGAACAATGGCAGCCTCGTTGATAGCCAAGAGCGCCATGTTCCAGCTTTCAAAAGTGTTCCCTCAAACTCTTACTCTTAGATCCTCCCGCAAAGTCTCACGAGTCTGCTTCACTACCACCGCCTCCAAACACCCTGCGGTAAAACCACAAACCTAGCAGATTCATTGCGTTGTTTTTCACTTTGAATGTCTTTTATGGAGTTGTCAATGATGATTTCATGGCTTGACACTTTTTGTTTTATTGATGGAGAAGTTTGTGCTGATCATCCTAGAGTTGGTGTTTTTGAAATTTCAGGGCATAAATGCATATGAAGAAAGAGACCCGAAAACTGACTTGGCCTACAGGGAAAAGGATACCTCATCATCCGATGAAGAAGCTGAAATGACCTATGCAGTGGAAGATGCCTCCGAAGAAGCCATAGAAGGAGCAAAACAACAAGCACAGGAAGCAAAGGAGAAAGCAAAAGAATATGCACACAAGACCAAGGAGAAAACAAAAGAAACCGCCGAAACGGCGGCTGAGAAAGCAAAAGGAGTAACAAACAGAGCGGCGGAGACTGCCCAAAGCGCCAAAGAAAAAGCGAAACAGAAAGCTAAAGAGTATGCGTACGAGACCAAGGAGATGGCCCAAGAGGGAACACAGAAAGCATCCGAGACTGCCCAAAGCGCAAAAGAAAAGGCCAAAGAATATGCACAGGAGACGAAAGAGAAGACTAAAGAAGGCACAGAGAAAGCTTCACAAACTGCATACGAAGTGAAGGAGAAAGCTAAAGAGAAAGCAGAAGGTGTTAAGGAGAAGACTGAGGAGATTGCTGATTCTGTGGCCAGTAAGGCCTCAGAGACGATGCAAACTGTTGGAGAGAAGGCAAAGCAGACGGTTCAAGGAGCTTGGGACGCCGCCAAGGGGACAACGGAAAAGATCAAGGAGACTGTGGTTGGGAAGAGTGAGGAGGAGGAGGTGGAGGTGAAGAGGATGGATGACGATGTTGTGGAATTGAGGAGGCGTGCCCGAAGAGAAGGTGATGAGAGGAAGTATTGAAAAGGAGTTTGATGGGTTCTTTCTTTCTTTCTTTTTGTTTGTTTGTTATGTTCTATTTTACAATGCAAATAAGTTGGTGGGTGGCCTAATGGTTCTCTTACAGTAAAGTTAATATTTTTGTCACATTAATCTGCAAAAGTTTTACTATGCTTAAAAACACGAGTGCAGTTGAATATGAATGAAGGAGAACACCTTTAAAAGTTTTACTATGCTTAAAAACACGAGTGCAAACTCTAAGAAAGCCTATATGTTTTATTCCATTCTCAATTTGCATATAAATTTAACCATTAGGCACATAAAATATGCTAAGAGCTACTAAATGGAGAATCAAATCAAGATAGCAATAGTGTCATGCAATTTGCTCATTGACACTGAAACTTTGTCGGCTTATCATAGAAATTGTTTTGCAAAATCAACAACATATTAAAAGATAAGTAAACAACATATTAAAAGATAAAGTAAATTTCTTGATAGAAAAAAAAAAAAAGAAGTAAAGATAATACATATTGATCTATGATTGTAATGCTAAATTAAAAAAGAATCACAATTGCAAGAAAGAGTCGCATACCCTGCTCAATAGTTGTGCCCAGTTCCTCAACAGTACCCATCTTTTCCTCTATAGCCTTTACAACTCCTAGACAAAGTTCCTGCAGCCTCTTGATGGTAGTATCTATATTGTTGCCACATTTTAGTATTGCTCTCTCCAGAAGCTGAAAGGAATAATTTTTAGATATTAATAGAAGAGACAGATGGATCATTATTTTGACAGCCAAGCATAATCTCTTACTCAGAAATGAATTAGTAAAAGCAAATAGCTAAGCAACAAAAAAGAAGGCAAGAAGCTAAATCTTTTAACCCACTAAAACAAGTAATCTCATATATACAAATATTTTGTATAGTCACACAACTGATTCAATTCATTTTTTTAGAAAGAACTATTTCTTCAGTTGTGGGAAATGACATCATTAAGGAAACCGCAACAACTCCACAAAGAATTGAACGAAGATGATCATAGAAGTAACCAAGTAGGGACCTTGCAAAAAAAAAGGACTTGACTACAATCACAAACTCAAAGATTTTCCAATTAGCAGTCACTTTTATGGCTTCAATCCACTCAATTGCACTTGTTAGACTTTTACCACAAAATCAACTGGAAGATGAAAATTACCACCTTTTCTTTTAAATGAATATTAAAATAAAGTATTCAAACGCTTCACCTAACATAAAAAATAACTAATACTAAAATTCTTTTTACTTGCAGGATAAGCCAATGGATCAAAAGGATACACAATCCAATGCAAGTTTAGAATTTTATCCTTTTTATCCTCACTTTTCAATCTCAGCATCCAAACAGAATTAACAAAGCAATGAATTAAGAAACAACTACACTTTAGTCATAAATCTTTTGAAATCTAATTTGCTAATACTACAATAATTTACTAATAACAAATAAAATTTACATTTTTGCATCTAATTAACGAATACATTTACCAATATAACTAAAAACTAAATAAAAGGGCGATATACCTTAGGGTCCATGTGAGGGAAGAGGACTTGGAGGTGATCGAGGGGAGATGGCAGCGAAGAGAAACAAACAGATGAAGGAGATGACGGTAAACAATGTCGGAGCTTCTTAGAGATAGAAGTCGATGGCGACGACGGGATATCCTCAAAGAACGATATATTTAACAGAAGTAAAAGTAAAATTTATCTTCGAAAACGTTAATATTTAAGAAATTCTGAAATTTTTAAGAATTAATCAAACCAAACAAAAATCTTTTGTTCACCAAAGCAACATATAACAGAAGTAACATATAAATCAGAAGGAAAAAAAAAAAAAACAAAAGAAATGATGAAGCTTAGCCAACCGACTAAGGTTTTCAGCCAATCAAGAAAAGAACTCGCCAAACAAACAATACAGATATCAATTTGCATGTGATATGAGAGCGATTCAACAAATGTAAAGGATTTGACGAGAGAAACTTACCGATTTTGAAAAGAGAGATTTATCGAGGATTTTCAATTAAGAAAAGACCAAACCCTAAAACAAAAAAATCAATAACTTAGGATTTTCAATTAAGCTCTAAAGTAATAGTTCTGATTTAAACACAAAATAAATAAAGAGCTCAAAAAAAAAAAACATAAAATGAAGAAGAAAAAAATCAACATGAAGAGGGACAAACCTAGGCTGAAATGGGGTAGATGAAGGGCTGACAGTTCTTTCCAATTTGGGTTTGGGTTTTTCAGATGGAGACATTCCTCTGTGAGGCGGATGGTGCTGATGAAGGGCTGGGGGTTTTCAACCTTGGGGTTTCAGGATTTCAGAGGGAGAAAGAGATGGTTTTAATTTTTAAGGTTTTAAGATTTCAGAGGAAAAAAATCAAGGTTTGGGTGTTTTGAAACCGATTTAATTCAAAGGGATAAACGGGGCATAAAATTTTGGGGTTTGATGTTTTTGATAGGGAGGACTTAGGGTTTCGGTGGTATGGGATGATTGAAGAGGAGGCGGTTGAGGGGTTTCGGGTTACAGATGGTGATGCTTTCTTAGGGAGAAGCGGGGGAACAAAATTTTGGGGTTGATTCTATTGACAGGGAAGCTTTTAGTGTTTCGATGGTTTGAGAGGATGAAGGGGTGTGACTGAGGGGTTTCGACTTTCAAACAGCGATGCTTTCAGATTTTGGGGTTTATTAATTTGAGAAGAAAAAATCAGGATTTGGGTATTTTGGGACCTGGTAAACCGGTTGCTGCACTTTTTTTTCTTTTTTGGTTTCAACGGTTCAAATTAGATATTTTTCATCTATCGGCCATAATTTCTTGAAGCTTATTTGAAGCCTATGTTAAGAGACTTTTCTTAAAATTTTCGAAAGGGAAAGGGAATGGGAAAGAGAAGAAAAGAACAAAAAAAAAAAAAAAAAAAAAAAACACTAGTTAGCTAAGGTCTGACACAACCCACCACCCCATTGCCGACCGCCACGCCACCTTTTCTTTGGCCAGGCCATCTATTTGCCCACCGCTTATTGGTTCATTCCTTATTATATATATTATCTCTCCTCTAAACCTAGCAGCTACATATCTGTTACTTAAATTCTTTGTCCCTCTTCCTTTTGGCTGTATTTTGCTTTTCTTATTAATTAGGCCACAAATTCTTTGGCTGTCACCAAAAAAAAAAAAAAAAACATTAAAGAGTACTGAATCAAGGTTTGGAGGCTGGGGTGGTTTTTTTTCTTTGGCCATTTTAATCTGCTATTTCATGCAAATTCTGAATTCTTTTGAAATAGACTATGAGATTGATTTTGATCATATTAAAAATAATGATGATAGTAAAATTAGATATTATAATAGTGAGATTAAAATCAACGAATAGATAAATGTTTAGAATTTTGGATGTAAAAAAAAAGTGAAAATCTTATGAAAATGCAAAATGATAGTTAGATACGTTAATCTAAAAAAGAATTAAATTTTCTTCATGCGTATTTTGATTTCATTTAATATTTAAAATATTCAAAATTGATTCAAAATAAAGTCGATAAATTATTTTATATTAAATAATATTTAGGATTTCGAATATTAAAAAATTAATTTCTTAAGGATACAATTTGAGAAAAAAAAATAACAATGAGAGTAGAAATAGAATATTATACTTTAAAATTATTAAAATTATTTTAGTTTTAGAATTTTAAATATATGAAAAAATTAGATGAAAAAATATTAAGAAAGAAATATATATCCAAATTGGGTACGGAGAGACAATAGATATCTTCTGTTTTTTTTTGGTTTTTTTATTGGTGTCATTTGACATATGTTCATGATAGAGTTAGTTTTAACTTTAAATAATTAACTATATTAAAAACATGACATGATTATAATGAAAGAACATCAAACGGGACAGAAGATATTTGTTCGCTGTGAGACACCCTTTCCCACCAGTATAGATTAGTCCCTTCACTGATGCCATGTTGGCGTGACCTTTCTATCCAATCGGACAGTTACGGTACGATTAAGCACCTCACGGTTCCGATGAAATCCATATTTAAGTCTGAGAGTTCGTTTGGAACCCACCGCACCTCTGGTGCGGTGTGATTCCAAGAGATTTTGTGGGGGGGTTTTCCCCCACGAAAAGTTAGTCCACTAGGGGTGCATTTGGATGCACCCCCAGTAGAAAAGTCACTGGACTGGAGCTTCAAGGGTCCAGTGGCTCCACTGGACCCTATTGGAGGGGGAAAATCCTCATTTTAGCCCGTCCACTATTTTTTTTCTTTTTAATTCTTTTATTTTATTAATTTATTTTAATATAAATATATTTTTAATAATAATTTTATTATATAATATAATTTTAATTTTAATAAATTTTAATTATTAGCATTAAATAAATATATATTTTATTATTTAATATAAATATATTTTTAATTATTTATTAGATATATACATATTTTAATCTAATGTTTTTAATGGTCATTTTTCTTCTCACTATAATTCACATCACCGTTGCGTTTGAATCCAAACACATATCCTACCACTGATTTTAATCTCACCACTAAAGTAATTGATCTCACCGCCACCGCTATTTTTAGGGTCCATTTCGATGGGCGGTGAAATTGACTCCGGTGAAATTAAAAACAGCGGTGGCGATGAGATTGGTTACTGTAGCGGTGAGATTAAAATCAGTGGTATGATATGTGTTTGGATTCAAAAGCAGCGGTGAGGTGAATTATAGTGAAAGATAGAATGACCATTAAGGACATTAGATTAAAATGTGTATATATATAAAATAAATAATAAAATATATATTAAAATTATATTTTTGTTAAATAATAATTAAAATAATATTTATGTTAAAAAATAAATTAATCAAATAAAAATAAAAGAATTTAAAATAAATATTTTTAAATTTTAAATTTTATTTTTATATAATTATTTATTTTTAATTAATTATATTATAATAAAATATATATTTATTAATTAATTATATAATAACAAAAATTATTTATTATATCAAATTAAAAATTATTTTATTTTTAAATAAAAAAAGTGATATGGACAAAAATATATCAGCACTATTCACACAAAGTAAAAAAAAAAAAAAAAAAGATTAAAGTATAAAAATGCCCTCTCAATAGATGCCACTGGTGAAAGCATGCTCACCGTGCTGGTGGCATGAGACTCAAATCTGATTCTTTCAAAATCAAATGAGATTTTAATATCATCTAAATCAATCTCATTATCACCTATATATGGACCATGAATCAGGTCAGACAACTGGGTTTACTCTCATGATTTTTTTTTTTTTACGTTTCTTCCCTCCCCTGGATTGGTGTGTGTGTGAGAGATGGGACTGATCTGAACCTAAACACACCCATTTCTCTATTATCAACTGTACTTTCACTGAACCAACAAACTTCCCAGTTCTCTTTTTTTTTTTTTTTTTTCTTTCTCCTGTTAAATTATTTCTCTCTTTCTTCACTCCAGATTGAGACCTTTCCTTAGTGGACTTTGTCCACGCCCGACACTCGTACATCTTCTCTTCTTTTACCTCTCATAAAAGCAGGTCAGTCACTCCCTCCGCTTTCTATACATTCACATAAATTCTACGTATCTAAATAAGTATATATATAAATTTATATGTACATAATTAGTATGTTATTTCTCTCCTCTTTGTCCAGATGGAAATCTGGGGGAGATTTTGTTGGGTTTTTTAAGGGGATATTTTCATAATTTAGATTGTTGATTACCATTTGATTTAATTTTTGCTGAAAAAAAAGTTAAATACTATTGGGAAGAGCCATAGTTTTCTTGAGGTGGATTGGTGCTTGGTAGGTAGAGATAAAGAGGGGAAAAAAAGAGAGGAAAATAAGCATGCACACAAGGTAATGAATAACGATCGCCGTGGTTTAGTACTTTTCTTTGTACAGTGGAGATTCTCAAGAGCCAGAGGCAGACACGTAGAGTTATCATATAGCTCTATATCTGAAACGCCTCCCTTCTATCTCTCTCAGGCCTTATCTCAAAACCTACATGCACCAAACCCAGCACCAAAAACAAAGAGAACTCAAAATCTTGATTCTGTCTCAGATTAACGAAAAAATAATTAATAAATCAGCATACAGCACCACTGTCAGAAAGAAGACTATATAGTTATAGTGATGCAGCGAGATAGAGGAGTGGGAGGGATTGATCAAGACATGAAGCAGAACCAACAGCAAGATCGGAGATTGAAGACGTTGACGGGCCAGAATCAACAGCAACAACAGCACCCACCTCAAAAGTGTCCTCGTTGTGAGTCTCTTAATACAAAGTTTTGTTACTACAACAATTACAGTCTCTCGCAGCCTCGTTATTTCTGCAAGAATTGTAGAAGGTACTGGACTCAAGGTGGAACCCTGAGGAACGTGCCTGTGGGAGGTGGTTGCAGGAACGGAAAGCGCACAAAGGTTTCTTCTTCTGGTGAAAATTCAAGGTCTCAGCCACAGATACTTCAGCAGCAAGCTCAGCAACAAAACTTGACATCACCAGTACAAACTATGATCTCTTCTAATCCAATGATCAGCGTAAGTTCTGCTTTGAGAACCAAAGAGTCTGGTAGTCTGGCTTCATCATCTGCTATTTCTTCAGTGGGATCGTATTATCCTGGTGGTGGGTTCTTGTCGTCTTTGGCAGTAATTCAGTCAATGAACCAACCGCAACCTTTTAATCAACCTCTCAATCAGGCCCTAAGTATTGGTTGTGACTTGGGTGGTTCTTCAAATTTGGGTCTTCTGCAGGGATATGGTGTCCATTCTTTTGGGTCACAACAGCATCAGCCAATTCAGCAGACCCAATTCTTTCAAATGGGTAATAGAGATCAAAAGACTGTAAATATGTACCCATCTGATCAAGAGGGGTTGATTCAGTCTAGCAGGCCTGCTGCGGGTAATTCTTCTCAGCTGAATTGGCATCAAAGTTTCATCAACAATAGTAAACCTACAGTCTCTGAAGCGGCTTTGTGGAGTATCAACGACAACAACAACAACAGCAGCACAAGCACCACTGGAAACACTAACACCAGTAACACTAAAGGTGCTGCTTCTTTGAATCCAAATCAATGGCCTGATGTTCCAGGTTATGGTGCTCCATAGCGTTTTTTCTTCCGTTATTGTTGTATCTCCCTCCAAAAAGAAAACGCCTATAGGTAAACAGCTTAATAACTCTAAAAGGAATTTTTTTTTTTTTTTTGGGTGCCTTTTGTATACAAAAAGACATTAAACCTCGCATATCTAAATATTGAATCATTTGTTGTCTGTTTAGCTGCTATTGTTGGGTTTGTTTTTAATCTAGTTTAACTTGAGGAAATGAAATTAGAGAGAATTTTGTAACGTGGGTGTTCTTGTAAATGAAAGAATAGCGTCAAATTAATGGCCATTCATTGTTTTTAATGTTATATAGATATTCTGAGTTGGGTTTGGTTGTTTTTGAACTTTTTGATATTATAAGGGAGTAGAAATTCCATGTTTGAGCTTTTGTTTGATTGTTTTACATCTTGCTTTATTGCGTGGAAAAAGATCCTCCATTCAGAAAAAGCAAGTGACTTTGCTTTGTAGATAAGTAGGGTTTGCATTGCAAGAGTACAAAGCCTAAAAAGAGAGAGAAGAAAGAAAGAAAGAATAGATAAAAGAGTGCATGGATAGTGGAGCTGATGTCTTTGTAAAAGTTGTTAGACAAGATGGTTTCGCCTTGTGCATGTGGCTCACTGACTATTTGCAATGCTTATAAGGTCCATCACTTTACAATTCCAATTGCTCAGCCCTCATCACCTTTCACTTTACCCTCTCTCTCTCTCTCTCTCTCTCTCTCTCTCCATCTATATATGTTTACATTCCTAGTAGGTAAACTCAAAAACCCAAAGACAACAAATATGACTTGGATTCTTTATCTGGAACTTTCTATATATATATATATATATATTGGGAATTGGGCTGGTAACTTTGCAGAATTCATTCGATAACAAAAGTATTTCATGGCATGGGCGCAGAGAGAGAGAGAGATCAGATTGGATCATCTTTTTTATTCACTTATCTTTCTTCGTTGTTTTGCCAAAAATCCCTTTTAAAAGAGGTTTTTGGGTGACAAATGCATGGAGGAACAATCCAGTTTCTAGCTTTAACACCACATATTTTGCCATGATGTTGAGTACTTCTGGCCCTTTGATTTGGGGCCCCTATTTTTTGTTTTCACCTTTTTTGAAAAGCTATACTATATATTATTAGCATGCATCAGTGGGTTACTCCACTTCGTATCAAACATCCCATCAGAATGGGACTCGAAGGCCCCATTACCCCATCATTTGGTCAGTCGGTTTTGTTGTTTAACTTCAAGGACGAATGGTCTTTAGTGGACGAGCCTTTCCCTGTGAATTATGATCATTTTGGTCAGCAAACAGCTTGCTATGTCATAGCCTTTGGCTATCTTTTACTGATAAAAAGAAAAGAAGATAGGCCATTGTCAATTTGTCACTCACTTTCAAATAGTACACTTTCTTCATATACCCCATTTTATTTTTTAATATAAAATATGAAAACTTTTCTGTTATATTAATTATGTCACAAGCCAAGAAAAATTATCATAATTTTTTATTTTGAACACTGAAAGTAAGAATTCAATGCTCTTAATTTGATTTTTTTTTTTTTGTCTCCCAAGTCTAATGCCTTCTCTCCCCATTCAATTTCCCCTTCGATCTTTGGATGAAGTTAAAAGGAAAGTGTTGCATTTTCTTTATCTTTAGGTTGAAGCTAAGCCTTTCCTTATATGAAAAATCAAGTAGGATAACTTATCAAAGAAGGCAGTAAAGAGAAGAGATACTGTGGCCTGGCCCCTGAGGCGCCTGAGCAGACAATTACTTGTTTGATCAGTTTGGCAAATTAAGATAATGCTGGTCCAAGCATGCACCATATCCCCCTATAAATTAAGGCTGGTATGGTCCCTCCCTATCTATCCTATTCCTAGATACAACATTTAATTGCACAATTAATGAAGAATAAATTTGGGTTCTACAAACACTGCCCCAAGTTTTCCTTTTTGCCATTTTTGGAATCCATTTTACAATTTTTTTCCATCTAAAGTAGTTGACTTGTAAATTAATTATTATCATAACAAATTAATAGTCATAAATTATAACTTAATTAAGATAAGACTTCAATTCAAGCATTTAATGGTGAATTTTCTTTGAACTCCGACTATTTTTTTTTTCCTTTTTGAAAAAGAAAAACTAAAAAAGTTCAAAATGTAAATCAGAACTTTCTATAATAATGTGATTTTTGCTAGAAATTGCTCGACAATAGACACAAATATGTTAGGATTAAGTTACAAACTTTTCTAGTACTCCAATAAAGTGATGCCAAGCAAGTAATTATTTGAACAAAGGTAAGGTTGACTGAAAATTCAACAAGAAATTTCATAAATCCTTTGCAATATTATTTGGGGTTTGCTTGGAAATGAAGGGTTGACGCCATAATAATAATATTATTACGACCCAAAAATGCGACTCTCCCCACACCCAAGTTGCGTGGAGAGGGGTATGACTTAAGATCACAGGCACAGCCCTCTTAGGGAAGGCAATTTAAAATGTGAATTTGAATATTTATGAATATTTAATTCGTTTTTTTGAATTTGGATATAAAGTCAGATTCGGATATTATAATTATTATCCATAGCGGATGTGGATATAAAATCTCGGATATCCATTATCCGAATCTGCATTACTTCTGCGAATTCGAATATTCGAATCCACTTATTTGTAAAACACATAAATTTTATTTTTTTATTTTTTTTTAAAAAATAATTTATTGAATTCTAATTTTTATCAGAGTCGGATATCCGACAGATTATGTTATTTAATTTGGATTCGGATAGTAATATTCGGATTAAATGCGGATAATTTGCGAATTTGGATTTTAAAACAGTTTTACAGATTCAAATTCAAATAGTACAAAAAATACAGATATCCGACCTGCTGTCATCCCTAAGCTCTCTCGTAATTGAATTCATTTCCTAACCAATCTAATTAATTTTCCTGCTCATATTTTCCTAGCATTGCGCTACTTGTCCTCTTCTCTATGGCTTCCAAAAGAATGATATTTGGTCAGGCTTGCAATACAATATTTGATAAATTAAAATTAAATTATTACTATAGGGTAATGTAGTTGGTGGATTTTAGAACCTTTTGATTAAGACTGATTTGGGTTCTTTCTTTTTTTTGTTCTTTAATAATAAAATTTGTGAACTCTCATTGTCAACGCCAATATTAGCGTAATACAGTGAGATTCCTTTGTCTAATTGCGTTCTACTAATTATGTCAGATAGTGAAGTGTGTGTGATAGAGCAACACAAAGGAAATTTGTTGCAAACTATTGAGCCAAGGAAAAGCTTTTGTGACCAAAGTGTTCAATGGTCAAAAAGATGAAAATCTTGCTGTTTAATGTTTTCAAGGACATGGCTGGAATCGCTGGATATATATAATATAAATTTCAACAGGGGAGAAAAAAACAGACTGCTGAATGCTGATTATGGACTTTGGACTTTTTTTCTTTTCACAAAACTTTTCAACTTAGGATTACCCAATTGAGACGAGGGTGGATGGTATATTCAAGATTGGGCCCAGGTACCTAGGCCACAGATCCATTATACTTCAAGAAAAAGAAAACCCAAAACTCAGCATTCATATAAAAGGAGGATTATTAAATTAAACATATAGGAGGTTTTATCTTTTAAATCATCTTATTATTAACTCAAATTCAAGCAAAATAGCTAAGTCTATTAACTAAAGCCAATAAAAATATTCATATATTTCCTTTTTTTTGTAAAAAAAAATCACAGTTTGAGAATAAAAATTACTGGATGCCACTTTTTAAAAATAACTGCATGAGTCAATTGAACTAGATCCTGAGTTCAAAATATTCATATATTTCGTTTTAGCTTTACTACTATTATTTCCTTTCATTCCACCCTACATATATATCTTAGTCTTACAGCTCATTAGGAGCCAGCCAAGGTAAAATGAAATTAATGCAGACATGAACTCAACCACAAACAGTCAGCCTGCATTTTCATGGATAATAGATCAGGGTTCTTGTTTTGTCAGTTTGAGGTTTCTGAAAATGTAAGTAAATCTAAAACTGAAAAAAAAAAAATTAGGCTGATTATAAGAGTAGTTAAAGATGAAATTGGTCCCCCCAGACAATCTCCGGGACACCCAGTAAAACTCACGTATGCTACAAGTTATCAATGAAAGCAATGGGACAAGAGGTACGCCCAGCAAGCCAGGCAGCAGTGGCAGCACCACTGCCTCATACTCATTCTTTCCTAGAGACTACATAGTCTATAGCAATAGCTCGACCGACTATTTAGTAGATCAAAATGATTCTGAATTTCTTAGGCTTTTTGTTACACGACACACCGTCCTAATTTGAACAGTACATCAAATTGGATAGGCCTATCTTTGGGGGTTTACATCAAATGAGGGAGATCATCCAGTTCTTCGAATTGCTAACTTGATTTCCGACGCCTTTGTTTTTTTTTTTTTAGTTAGCAATAATATTCCCACTTCTTTATCATATATTTAACATCCCCACTTTTTTTTTTTTAAAGTTAACTTTGAGCAAAATACACTTTGTTTAAGAAATTAAATCTTTATTGCTGAAAATCATGGGTTGTGAAGGTCGTGATATGAAATTGTACCTCAAATATATTTGTTTTTTCTTCACATAATATATATATATGCTCAAACTTCATCGGGCTTGGAAATTGCCCGTTAATTTTGTACGATATAAATGTAACATATATATACATACACTCAGCGTATCTATAAATGCAATATTTATGAATTATCATATTGATATTTAGATCGTTATATTATGAATTCCTTATCACATGTATATATATTAATGTTAGGATTTCCAAAGAGAACTAGTAGCAATAAAACAAAGAAAAAGACCATGCATGGTCACAATTAATTAAACAATCAAGGATAAAATGGCTGCAGGAGAGGGATCAGAACACTCATTATTTCCATAAAATGGTGTCAGCAAAGCATAGCAAGCAATCCATCAGAGTCCTCTATGATGATGAGGGAAGGAAGTTGGAAGATTTTGGCCAAATTTCAAAGGAGGCTGTAAGGTTCTTTCAGAATTTGATTGGGACTGAGGACAAACAGGTCACAGACTGCCCTAGGGAGCTTCTTACTGAACTTATTCAGCCTGCCTTGCCTACTGAAGCTAAGGACAATTTAGCTAAGGCTGTTACAAAAGAGGAGGTGAAAAGAGCCATGTTTGAGCAAGATGGGGACAAAGCCCCAGGGCCAGATGGATACACTGCACAGTTTTTTAAAACTGCTTGGCCTATTGTGGAAGAGGATGTCACTGCAGCAATCTTATCCTTCTTTCAATCAGGGAGCCGGATATCAGTCTTTAACTCTACATGTATTGCTCTTGTCCCAAAATTCCAGAATCCTAATCATATGAAGGACTTCAGGCCTATTTCATGCTGCTCTGTCATTTATAAATGTATTACCAGGATCATCACTGCCAGGCTCACTCCACTCCTTCCTACTATGATCTCCAGCAATCAGAGTGCCTTCATACCAGGGAGAAGCATCTCAGATAATATTCTCATGGCTCAGGAACTGGTCAAAGGGTATGGAAGAGCAACCTTATCCCCCCGTTTTGCAATGAAGATTGATCTACAAAAAGCTTTTGATTCATTAAATTGGGACTTCATTCTCACTGTTTTATCAGTTTATGGATTGCCTGATAAGTTCATAGGATGGATCAAGGCATGCATCACTTCCCCAAAGTTCTCAATTTCTCTTAATGGAGGATTAGTAGGGTACTTTGAAGGAGCAAAGGGGTTAAGGCAGGGAGACCCTCTCTCTCCTTATCTTTTTGTCATTGCTATGAATGTTTTATCCAGACTTCTGGATGCAGGGGCTCTTCATGGAGTTTACAGCTACCATCCTAAATGTCACAGAATCAAGCTTACTCACCTGTGCTTTGCAGATGATCTGCTGATTTTTGCAAAAGGTAACTTGGATTCTGTTGTGGGCATACAGGGTATTCTCCATTACTTTTATACCATTTCTGGTTTGCAATTAAACCCTTCCAAGAGTGAAGTCTTCTCCTCTGGTGTTAGTAGGACCACCCTACTTGAGATGCAAGAGTTGACAGGGTTTAAACTTGGCAAACTACCTGTTAGGTACCTTGGGGTCCCTTTGGTCACAAGAAGACTCTCTGAAAAGGATTGTTCTCCTTTGATCGATAGAATTACTCAGAGAATCAATGGCTGGGCAGCACGCATGTTATCCTATGCAGGAAGGCTTCAGCTCATTCAATCTGTTCTTTTTAATGTGTCCAATTTCTGGTGCAGGCACTTTGTATTGCCTAAGGCTGTTCTTAAAAGAATTAATCAATTATGCAGCAGGTTCTTCTGGAAAGGAAGAGATGACTCAGCTAAGGGAGCAAGAGTCAAATGGAGTTCCATTTGCTGCCCAAAGTCAGAGGGGGGTCTTGGATTAAAAGACTTGGGAATATGGAATAAGGCTTGCATTATTCAGCACCTATGGGCACTTCTCTCTCAGGCAGGTTCATTGTGGATTGCCTGGCTTCATGCCTATGTGCTGAAAGGAAGAACAGTGTGGCAGGTTCAACCTTCCCCAGGAAGCAGCTGGACATGGCGTAAAATGCTTCAGCTGAGGGCTTTGGCTTTGAGGTTCACCTCCAACCAGAATGGTGCTCTAACTTCGAAGTTCCCTGGGAACAGATTTATGGTGGCTAAAGTCTGGAATGATCTCAGGCCTAGGCAGGACAAGGTGGAGTGGGATAAACTGATCTGGTTTCCATTTTATATTCCTAAACATGCACTGGTAGCTTGGATGGCTATATTGGACAAACTGCCTACAAAGAACAGATTGATGTCATGGGGCATGGAGGTGGATGGCAAATGTGAGCTATGTCAAACTGAGCAAGAAACCCGGAATCATATATTTTTTGAATGTGACTATTCAAAGGAAATCTGGGGACA
Organism: Fremontodendron californicum; assembly: GCA_030761205.1. NCBI lineage: Eukaryota > Viridiplantae > Streptophyta > Magnoliopsida > Malvales > Malvaceae > Fremontodendron > Fremontodendron californicum. Next base: position 2,038,820 of record JAULJL010000027.1, read on the forward strand.
TATACTATGTTTATGTCAACTTCATAGAAGCATAAGGAGCTGGCAAGCAGAGCTGCAATGGGCAGTAAACAGAATCAGAGGAAAAACTCTCATTTATGTTATTTTGCGTTTATCATGGAGTGCCTTTCTTTACTCGATCTGGAGGGAGAGAAATAATAGGTGTTTTAATCGCCTTCAATCCACACAAGGAGCCATCATTGAGCAGATAAAAGAGATCATCAGAATGCGATTGTTGGGGCTCAAGAACATTAGTCCTGATGAAGTGAACCGAAGATTGGATGCAGATTGGGGACTGTCACTTTTTTCCTAGGATCTTTGTCCATTCTGGAATAGCTTTAAGTATTGCTGAAGTATGTTGCTATTGTTCCCTGATTGATTAGTGGTCTTAAGTTTTGTTCAAGTATTGTTTAAGTATGTATAGCTTTAAGTACATGTTACACATGATGTTGGATGTAGCAGTTTAACTGCTTTCTGGATAAATAAAACACTTACTTATCCAAAAAAAGAAAATAAAATGCACATTCCTGGGTATAGTATATTACTCCATATAGAAAAAAAGTTCTTTCACAATATGTATATAATACTACACACTTCAAAAACAAGTTAAGTACTTGGCCTTAATAATTTCCAGAACATTATTGATGTCCTTTTTTTTTAACATAAAGATGGTAATTAGGGTATTGGGGAATGGAGCCATAGTTAGTTGAAACTGCATTAAGACATATATGCATCATGTCGAGTGTTTCTCAGCTACACAACGTTCACATATAAACCTAGTTTTTGGGGTAGTTCTAGGCCTTCATCTAACACTTTTAAATTTACATAAGCTTCAAGAGGATTCTTGTATCTCTTTGGTAGTGATTGAACTTTTTCCTTGAGGAATTTAGCTATAATTTTAGACTCCGTTTAAAAGATTCAGTTATAAAATGACACTCAATACAATAGAGAAAATCCCTAAACTGATTCTGAAGGCAAGTAAATAATTCAGAATAATGGACTTTCTAATACTGATCTAGTGATGCAATTATGCTTTCATAATTTCATTACAACTTTGAAAATCAAAATCATACTGAAAATGAAGTGATTAGGTCAACTATTATATCAGTAATTCATTAATGAGTTTTGCCAACGAGTGTTTTTAAATTCTTTAAAGTTAGTTAATATATTATTTATAATAAAAATATTGTATTAAATACAAAAATTGATAACGTTATTTATCATTTTCAATGTATTAAACAAAAATATTACTATATATAACAACATTAAAAAAATGCTTTAAGGACCCTGTTAGCAATATCCTTAATTAATATCTTTGGCATACTAATCAGGATTCTAGCAGTACTCCTATGAAAAGGTGTTGAGAATATTACAGCATTGATTTTAGCAGCTTTTAAAATACATCATCACCAAAGTATAGGGTTTGGAGTCCAAGGCATAAAAACTAAAATATGCAAAGCACAGTTCTCTACATAATACTTCAAGTTTGATATATGTACTTTCTACTATGTTTTTCTGACATCTCGTTTCTTGGAATTCCTTTTTTCTTTTTCTGAGGAACATTTCTTGGATTTTTAATTAATTGAGCAAGGTATTTGTTTAGTGTTATTTCAAGAAATATAATTTTAACATTAAATGCATTAGTTAACTGTGAATATATTGATAATTAATGTATATTAGTACATTGGATGTAGATTTTTTTTTTTAATCTAGCTAGCTAGAAAAGTTTACAGTAGTCTGTATGTTTATTCACTTAAAATAATTATCAGTAACTTAAGATTTAATCCAAATGATTTTTCAGGGTTGATCCTAGTACTTACAAATTTCCTTCTCCAATTATCATCCTGGGGACTTTGGTCAACGCAATCAAAGCGAAAATGGCTAGTGCATAGTACATAAGAGTAAATCCAACATTTTCATTAACATTATGTTAATTAATTCCTGAAACATACAGGTCCCCATGTTCTGTCTGATCTTTCCCTTTCTCTTCTTAACACAGATTCAAGCACGAAACACATGCAGTCAAATTAACAACACACAATCACCGACAGAGAAAGTGGTAGGAGGGAATTGGTGTTTTCGTTTGGATGCAGCCAAGCGCCTAAAATCCAAGTGTGGACCTAAAATCTCTCATCTAGCTAAAAATCCCAGGCATAACTCAACTGTTTCTCAATGTCTGTAGCTCTTCTTTCAGTCTTTACTCTCTCGAAAACCAGCAGGAAATGAACAGAGCGCAATAAATCCAGCTTACTAAAATCCAATCCCTTGAACTACAAATAGCCAATCCATTCCTAGCTTGGCTTGATGAATCGATCAGGTCTTACATTAATTATCCCAACTTGTATAAAAAGACTGACATTGATACATATCTATCCATATACATTGCTTATACAACTTATAATTCTTGAATATATTGTCTATTATATACTATTCTGAATCTGTGGATATATCAGTATTTGTTCTGCAGCTTTAAGTTTTAAAGATGTCACATGAAAGTTTTCATGATTTCAAAAGGTAACCCAAAGTTCATACAAGTCACACCAAGAACAAGAAATTCAAAAACATACCAATCACTGTAAATAAGTGCGAACATTGCAATTTGCAGGTACAAATCTCCCTCTTTTCTATGCCATTAATTATACCCCAACACCCCAAAACCACAAAATGGAAAAACAAATGGAAAAAAAATTAGTTCCTCATCTGATCTTTTACTGAGGACTGCAACATATACCCCCCAAAACCCAACCTAATAATAACAATACATTAGGGAAGAAAAAAAAAAAGAACCTGTCATGCAATATATATACTTACAAAATAGAAGCCAAACTTACTGGATTAAAAAGTTGCAGCAAAAGGAGCTAAGCCTCTCTCTTCAACACAGTGCAGATGATACCTTCAGCGATGAGATGAAGAGGATCCGAGGTTCCTCTCAGCGCAAATAGGGTTCTTAACCTTTGATAATAAAACTATCGGTTAAATTCTTGCAGCTGACATGATCGCTCCGATCCAATCTTCTCCCATCCATGCTTCAATACTCAACTTTAATTTATTAGAGATCATTTTTTCATTCTTTTCAATCCCACCCCACTTTGACTATAGAATCCACTACCGACAGTAGTAATCAACCGAAACTAAGTACCTAGAAAAGGAAAAAAAAAAAAAGACCCAAGAAAGAGGGAGACAATTTGAAGAATAAGAAGTCTAGTTTTGCTAGATCAGAGAAGTGACTGAGGACCCAATGTTTGCTGGGTCATGCCAGGCACCGACACTTGCTGTATTCCAATAAACCGCAGGATCAGATAAACCAATTTGCTCGAGCTGATTCTGGCATGGTACTTTCCATTCCATTCTGCTTTGGGCTTCTTCAACTTTGAAATCTTTCATCGTTAGCCCATTTTCAACATTACCTGTCATTTGAAGATCTTGAAAAGGTGCTAAGGCTTGGAAATAGTTAGGCGCTTGAGTATTTTTAACACCACCATTCATGAATTTGTGTTGGTGAAGAGTAGAAGCTAAAAAAGAAGCAATTGTTGGTGTAGTGGTGGTGCTAGAAGATGAGGACCCAAAGATATTGGAATAGCTTGAAAGGAGTGGATTTGAAGTGACCACATCCTGGATTTGCTTGGTCGGGTTAGCATTAAAACCATTTGGATAATCACTATCTCCAGTATCACTAGACACAATCCCAGAAGAAAACCCTAATCCAAGAGCATTCAACTGAGGCTGGAGATCATAGCCTGTGACAGTTGCGACACCTGAAACTCTTGAATTAAAACGAGTAAATGGAAGATTCATATCAGAAGGGTTATTAGCTAACCCATAAAACAAAGGGTTGATATGGTGACTTGAGGTTGAAGGGACATCGATTTGAGGTTGAGATGGAGGGTTAGGATTTGCACCAGAAGTTGGAGAAGCTCCATCAATAGCTGAAGCAGGCCTCTTGACACGCTTGTTCTTCCTACATCCACCACCCACAGGAACATTCCTTAAAGTGCCACCTCTAGTCCAATAGCGCTTACAAGCTTTGCAAAAGTGTCTTGGCTGAGATAAACTGTAGTTGTTGTAGTAGCAGAACTTAGTGTTTGATGAATCACAACGAGGACACTTTAGGGCTTGTTGCTGCTGTTGCTGTTGGTGTTGTTGTGGTTGTTGTTCTTGGCTTGGTTTCTCCATAAGCCTACCTGTTGACGCCATCAAGTCTTTCTCATCTATATGCTTCTGCAACCAGAGAGGGGCAAAAAAAAAAAGGGAAAGAAAGAGTTGAATGAGGTTTTATTAGGTAAAATAACAACACAACATAGATATTCTCTTCCAAAAGCAAAGCAACAAAAATGGGGTCATGTTTTGTCTAATAATTGATTGAGAGAGAGAAAGAAAGAAAGAGAGTGCAAAAACCTGTGGCCATTCGTTACTAGTTGAAGAGATGACAACCATCTTCTCGCAGTTTCTCAGCATTTCTTCTCTCAAAGGAATCGTTGAAACAAAGAGTAAACAGACAAAAAGCAGGTGGCGACGTGAGTCTTTGTTGATGGGGTTGAAATATTACTATGACTGACGGTGTATATCAGTATATGTGATTAGCATTACAAGAACAAAAACTTTTTTATCTTTGATTAATTTGTTAATCCAATTTTCACGTGATGGGTCTGGTCTATAATTGAAATTGACTAGTATTTAATTAAATAAATTTTAAAACAAAATAAAATAAAAATAAAAATAAAAATAGAAAAAGAATATATGTATGGAGCACAAATATTCAAAATTCAAGAAGAAGACAGAGAGGTAAAGCAGCAGTGCAGAAGAGATGAATGTTGAGAAGTTCAAGAAAAGAAAAGAAAGAACATAACATGAAACTATTCCACATCACCATACGTAACATTCCCCTTTGTATATAGAGAGAGGGAATCCCTAGTGAGTAGTGAGTGCCCCATTCCCCAATGCTGTAGCAAATCCCACTCCGTTACTTTATTTCATCATTATTCATATAGTACCAATAATAATATTTTTCATAAACTATAAGGTATAAAATTTTCATGCACCTACCCAAGAAAAAGATAAAGTTTGAAAACATAGGAAAGAGAAAGTTAATTAATATGTTTTGTACAGTGGCCTTTGATCAACAAGAAATCTGTATCCTGATCCAATGGCTCAAATCAATGCATGTCTTATTGTCTTTCCTATCATTACAACTTAATTAATATATGATCAATCGATTAAGTATACATATATATATATATGATGTTATGATGATTGGTGAATGTGGGATATTTTCTTTGAGTATATATATATTATTATTGTTTGTCAAATTAATATTGCATGACTCTTAGTAGTAACAAAGAGAAAGGGACAAGAGGAGGTCCATGAGGAAGGAAGTCTCTATATAGCTAATATATACATCGATATCAGACTCAAAAACATAGAAACAAAGACCTGACGACCACGCTTTGTTCTCGAGGGCTCTTTCTTTACTGTGTTCCATAACTTCCTTCTTTCTTTTGGTTGTTGAGAGAAAGAGAAACCGTTAATGGTACTGTCAGAAAGAGAAAGAGATTGAATAGTATCAGAATAAACAAGGGTTGACAGCCTTGCAGGGCCATGTGGTGGGCAGCTCAGCTTAATTATAAGTTTAAAGAAGAAGAAAAAAAAAGGCAAAGTATAGCTTAGGGAACAAATGGATTTTGTAGTATTTCAAGGGATCTTCTCATCTCCCTAACAATAACACCCTATCATTATTCTTGCGCAGTCTCTCTTTTCTTAAAAAAAAAAAAAAAAAACCTTTGATCTATATACGGTAAATAAAATATTACTGTCATTTTGCTATTCACAAAAACTTTTCGTTGGATTAATTAATTAATTAAATTTATGGTACAATGGGTGTTAGGGTAGATGATCATCATCTTAAATCTTAGGCCATGTTACTGTTGGAAAAGAACCTATCCAAATTATGCATACTTTCTAAATTTTATATAGTTATTATTATTCTTTTCTAGTACCAAGTTGCATCATGCATGTTATATATATATATATAAAAGATAACACCAGGGATTAAACTTAATTAAGAATCATTGAAGAGAATTGGAAGAATTTTATATAATTATTAAAATATTACATTAATTCAACTAATTAGTTGTTCATAATTAACCATTTGAAGACAATACTTCTGCATACAAGACTAAGATAAAACATTACCAAGTAAACAAAAAAATCATTGGTATAAGAATCATCTTCATCCCTTTTCTTTTTTATATATATATATATTCTTATTTGAAAAGAATGTTAATTAATTTTAGAGATTCCTTAATTTGGTATATAATCATAACTCATGCACCTAGTTGAGAGGTACTAATTAATTAAGCTTGGATCTTACTCTCATTTCTATATAAAATAAAACCTAATTAGCCAAACATGCACTTTAATTTGATGTGATAATCAATCTGTCAATTATAATTAGTTAGGTGATGATATGATATAAATAATATAATATAATTAGTTAAGTTTTTGGGATTTAGCAACAACAAAAATGTTAAAGTTTTTGGGATAAGTATCTGTATTTTAGTCAATTTTTAGCGGTGGGATAGGGAAATGGGGCAATTGGGTCCTACAATATACTACCCACCCACACTTCAGTCGATCACTACCCCCACTACATCTGGACAAGAGATTCCAAATTGGCAAACATGAAATAAACCCAACGCTCATGTTGAAGGGAAGGGTCTTTATTTGAGCATTGAGTGAGAACAAAAGAGAGCGATCGAGAGAAGGTTTAGGACCAAATTAGTTATGGATTTTGCTAACGAGTGTTCTAAGGGTACTTTTTAAGGTTACTAAATATAGTAATCTCTTTAATCAATGCATTAAAAATGATGAATAAATTTGTTAACTTTTGCATTTAATATAATATTATTACTATAAATAATATATTAACTAACCTTAAAGAATGCCCTAAAGACACTTGTTAGCAAAACCCATTAGTTATTTGTCATGCACATAACTACGGCCAGTATTATATCTTAAAGTGTTAACTACAGTTTTCAAAAAGTTATGGGGATTTGGATCATATTTCATGTTTACATTTGGTTTAATTTGATGATCTAAAGTGTTTTTTGAGACGTAAGTTTTGGGAATTGATGAAATGACGAGACTATTAATTTCCCAACAGTGTAATTTATAGCGCAGAATGATTTGGGAAAAAAAAAAAAAAAAAAGAAGGCTGAAGACTATGTACTAGTACTGTTTTAGACTTTAATCTCACCCATGAAACAAAGAGGGAAAATCACATGAAATCAGAATGATCATGATTTCGTGAAACTTTAATCAACTACACCATTTGTAATGATGGTTTTGCCCTATCCAATTTACACAATTTCTCAATCGTCGTTTTTTTTTTTTTAGAACTTTTCCTTAATTATTAATTTGAATGGTTGGTACCATCCAAATTAAAGTTGATATAGATCTTGATATAACACCACATGACCAACAATAATACTTATATAATAAGCTGAGATTATTTTATATCCATAAGGTATTAAAAATAATAGACCACTTAACCTAATGTAGGGAAGAGAAGAAGAAATTACCTGAGAGATCAGTCAAACCTGGGAATTGGGTCCCCTAAGAGCATGGAGAATGGCAGTGAGGCCAGGTTTCCTGGTCATTCATGGGTCTTTAAAAAGAATCTTTCATTCCAAAATTCCAAATTTTTTTCTAAAAAAAATCTTTTGTAGATATGGCTTACAAGAAACCCTGGACTGTTGCTCATGGAAGTTTCAAGTGCCGCCGGTTCCCGTGGGGCCTCAGGGAATGTTGTGGGGAGGGGACAGCTCCATGCTTTTTATTTTATTTTATTACAACTCCCTAAACAAATTTATCCTTTTTCTTAGAGATAGGCCAATTTGTTTGGTAGGAAATCAGGAAGATTGATTAGAGAGTGATGTTGAGATTCTACCACTTTGCTAAATTACTAAAAAAAATTCATTTCTGTTAGTATTATGAAAGAGATTAGTGATTAAGAAATTTTAATTAGGAAAGTAATGGGTATTTAATATATATATATATATATATATGAGAATTGAGAAGGGAGGGGTCATTCTTTCCCAACCTGCCAATAGGTCATGTTTTCAGCTTAATTTAATGCAAGAAATTAACATTGCTGAGGAATTTCTAAACTACAATTATATAAATCATGGTTTCATAATTAAAGAGACTAATAGTTTCTTTTTGTTCCTTTTCAACACATATTTCGTCGTCTTTAATTTGTCACTTTTCGGATTTTTTTTTTTTTTTTTTGCCAAGACTTTTCGGTATCTAGTCAATGCAAATAAGAGCTTGACTTCAGTCCAAGAGTCGGACCAGAAATTATTCATGTGTTATATTATATCATATGCACATCCAATTTTATGATATTGGAGATTGATCAATCAAATTATTCATGTGGAATTTGAAGATTAAAAAATGCTGCAGTCACTAACTGTGTGCCAACTAGTGCATCTCTACAGCCAAGCTTAGGAGCAGAACATCCTCTCGCCATGAATTCAAGATTCTAAAATCAGACCAAGGTCCTGAGTGCATTGATCTTCCAATTGCTTTTGTGCCTGCCGTCGTTGGACAGGCTTTAGATGTTGGTGAAAACTCTTCAAGAAATCGACATAGGAAGAGTAAAAGGGCTAAACTGGACACCATACTCATTTGGCTGCTGCTGGTATTCCATTCAATCAAACCACACCATGTTCAGTGGCCCTACGAACCTCGCCAATGGCTTGCTGTATATGAATGATGAATATTAAATATAAAAAAAAAAAATCCAAAAATGAAGAATCCCTTTACAGATTTTTGATTGAAGAAATCTGAAAAGGATTCTCCATTTTTGAATTTTTTTTAGAGGAGAACTTTAGATATCAAACTGTATTACTTGGCTGCCTGAGTCATTTTTCATAATACATAGCATTTTATAGAGATTAGAGAAACTTCTAGACTCATCATTAATTATCTATTTTCTTCATAAGTTATTTATACTAAAAGACACCTTAAAATAAGTGATACTTTAATTAAAGAAACAATGAATCTAAATTTTTCTAGAATTAACTTTTAACACTCCCCTTTAATTCAGAAATATTAACCAATCCAAGTTGATTTTAGAAATTGTAGAAACTTGTCTGTGCAAATTGGCTTTGTAAACACATCAGCAAATTGCTCTCCTGTGTTTGCAAAACTTCAGCTGTATTTCTCCTTTAGCAGGAGCGGGAATCATCTTTGAAACATAGAGCATAAGAGGACCCTCAGGATCACAGTTCCTGATAGCATTGGCATAGATATCATCAAGAGGACCCTCATACAAGTTCTCAACACGATACCTCTGAGCCTTGCTAGGCTGCGAAGGGAGGTGAAAGATCATCATTTCCAAGAGAGCACTGCTTGCAGGAAGCCAAGTCTGCATTACAAGCTTCATTAGGGGCTTTCCCATCAGACTTCATGGTGACACCAAGCTTTTGCAACATTGGCCAGAGCTTGTCCTTCTGGTCATTCATACAAGTCTTGATGGGACAGAATTGAACAAATCCACGCTTGCAGGTGGCAGAGCCATTGTTCTTGGTGGTCCACTTCTTGGTAGCTGGATCAAAAAAGTTCTCACCCCAAAGTCTTTCCATCATTTTTGCTGCCTCATCAACTCCAAAACTTTGAGGCATACATTTTAGCAAAGTTGGTCAAGGTAATAGCCCAACCATGCAAACCAGCAGAGAAGGCAACTGTTCCCTTCTCAGGGTAGACTTGAACATCACCAAGAAGGGGATCTTCATAGGCGGCCATGATGACATTAGCATTTTCAATAATGAGCAAATTTGTTAATTAAATTTGCAATAACTACACCATTAGTAACATTTATGTATGAAAATAACAAATCAAAACTTAAATAATGAAATATAAAGAGAGGGAACAAGATATTTAATCCTGTCTTTATGAAGAAACCAATCATGCGTCATAATAACTTAAATCGTTGAATAAAGAAATACTACTACATTACTTTATAAATAATTAATAATAGAGATGCCAACTTCTAGGCAAGTAGGTGAATTATATTGATTTTTTAAAAAAATTATTTCAAGAGATGGAAGTAAGAAAAGGAAAATTAATTACTAATAAAAGTTGTTGAAGGATTTTTAAATTGTAAGAAGAAAGCTTAAGATAATCGGTTTGAGAGTAAAGATGTCGGAGTTTGAATTTGAGATACGTTTTAATGTTTAAATCAGTAAATATTTAAAAATAATAAAAATAAAAAAAACTTTAAAAAGTAAAAATTGTTAGACGATGAAAAATATGATTTAGTGTTTCGTACTTTTATCTAATATTTTTTTTACTTAAAATGTTATACAATCGATAATAATTAAATTGTTCTTCTCTAAACAATGAATCTCACGAACTTAACGGCTAACCTGATTTTGGACTTTTGAGTTTGATCCAGATATATATATATATATATATATATATATATATATATATATATATATCGGCCGTAACAAGAAGTATGAAAGCCATCGCTATTTGTTTTGTTATATTATGTTTGATGGGACGTTGCTAGTTGTGGGAAGAGAGTGGTAGTGGATTCGTGGTCCCTCAAATACCTAGGCTATGATTCACATACGACAATATAGCTTGATTTGGTTTCGGATTTTGGACATCCAAAGTCACTATAAACCCTTCATAATCTTAGTCCACTGTTTTTTATTTTAGTTTTTTAATGGTTGGTTTGGGCCACTAAAATGATCAAAAAGCTGAAAATTTTCCTAAGGGCATTATTATTATTTTTTTTTTTTTGGATAAGTAGATTTCCATATATCCAAGTAAGCAGCAATGCTGCTACATGTTACAAAGCTAGCTTAGCCTAGCTAAACAAATCAGAAAACCAATGCCATTAGACAAACATGTCTGCATTTAACTTCCAAGAATTACATAAAAACGTATTAACTGAATCTCTTTTAATCTTCCTAAGATCACTTAACCTGGTCGAGATCATGTCTCTCACTTGCTCAATGAGGTGCTCCTCCTTTTGCTCAGTTGAGTTGAACAAACGATTATTTCTTTCCTTCCAAACTAGGTAGATAACTGCGTTCCAAGCTAGCCTCAATATCGTTGTGATTAGAGCTTTACCTCTGAGGTTGACAGAGGCCCATTGAAGCTCTACAGTCCAACATGCAACCTGCCTTTTTAACTTACAAAGTACCATCACTCTCTGCCATATCTGTTTCGAGTAGGAGCAAGTGAAGAATAGATGATCCCTGGTTTCCCTCTCTTGTTTGCACAGCAAACATTTATCATCCACGGCCATTCCCCAGGAGATAAGCCTATCCTTTGTGGCCAATCTATTTAGGATTGCCATCCAAGAGAGTATAGAATGCCTAGGAATATTAAAATTGCACCATACCAGCTTATACCAAGCCACTTTCCCAGCTGAAGGTCTGATCTTGTTCCACACTGCTGACACTTGGTACTTTCCTTCTGGGAAAGGCCATTTGCAGCTTCCATTAGCAGTAGTGAGAACTATTCTGGCAGCCACCTCTCTCAATTGCATGATCTTTCTCCAATTCCAACTGCTCCCACTCTGGATAGAGATGTGCCATAGGTCTCTATCCTTCAACACATAAGTCTTGATCCAGGCTATCCATAGGGAGCCTGCGTCAATCAGTACAGCCCAAAAATTCCTTAGAATACATGCCTGATTCCAAGTGACAGTGTCCTTTACACCAAGTCCCCCTTCTGATTTTGGCAAGCAAATAGACTTCCAGCTAACTTTAGCTCCCTTAGCTTGGCCTTCCTTCCTTTTCCATAAGAAGCTTGAACATAGCTGCATCAACTTCCTTATGCACTGCTTGGGCAGAACAAAATGTCTGCACCAGAAATTCTGTAGATGAAACAGAACTGATTGGATAAGCTGAAGCCTTCCAGCATAAGACAAGAACTTTGTTGCCCATCCTTTAACCCTTGCTGTCACCTTCTCCAAAAGTGGCTCGCAGTCCGTCATAGTTAATCTTCTAGTGACTAATGGAACCCCCAGGTATCTGACTGGCAGTGTGCCTGTATTGAACCCTGTGGACTCTCTGATGAGCCTTAATTCTTCTCTGTCAATTCCTGTGGAGAAGAACTCACTTTTGGTGCTATTAAGTTGGAGCCCTGAGTAGGTGTAGAATTGACTTAGCACTAGCTGAATACCCTTCACTGAATCAAGATTGCCTTGGCAAAGATTAGCAGATCATCAGCAAAACTCAGATGAGTTAAATTAAGCTTTTTGCACTTTGGATGATAGGAGAAGACCCCATACTGTGCTGCTGAGTCCAGCAACTTAGACAGGACATTGATAGCAATCACAAAGAGGTAGGGGAAAGGGGATCACCTTGCCTGACTCCTCTTGCCCCCTTAAAGAAGCCCATAAGTCCTCCATTAATAGATATAGAGAAGTAACTAGTGGAAATGCAACTTTCAATCCAATCTATGAACTGCTGAGGGACCTGCATTGCCTTCAAGACTGCAGAGATGAAATCCCAGCTGATAGTATCAAATGCCTTCTGCAAGTCCACTTTTATGGCACATCGTGGGGACAGAGTATTCCTACCATATCCTCTAACTAACTCCTGAGCAAGCAGGATATTGTCTGTGATACTCCTGCCTGGAATGAAGGCACTCTGATTGGGACAGATCACCAATGGAAGACTGCTCTTGAGTCTGTTAGTCAGGATCTTGCTGATGCATTTGTAAAAGACTGTGCAACAGGAAATTGGTCTGAAATCTCTCATTGTGCTTGGATTAGGGCATTTTGGAATGAGAGCCACACTAGTTGAATTGAAGGCTTTGTGCATCACTCCTGTCCTGAAAAAGAACATTGCAGCCTCTGTGACATCCTCACCAACAACTTGCCAAGCTGTTTTGAAGAAGTGAGCTGTGAATCCATCTGGCCCTGGACTCTTGTCACTATGAATCGAAAACATTGCTTCTTTTATCTCTGCAGGAGTTACCCTTTTAACCAGTTCAGCTTGGTGCTCTTCAGTGATGGAAGTCTGAAGAAGTTCAGCAAGCAAATCCTGATTACATCCCTTGACCATATGATCTTTGGATCCCAACAAGTTCTGGAAGTAGGAGACAGCTTCTGTAGCAATCTGATCAAAGTTTTCAAGTCTGTTTCCTTGTGCATCCGTCAAAGAATGTATGGTATTTTTGCTCAACTTTGCCCTTACCATCCTATGGAAGAAGCCTGTATTTTGGTCTCCTTCCTTTAGCCATTGAATTCTGGATTTCTGCTTGTAAAAGCTTTCCTCATTTTTGAGAAGATTATTGAAATCCCTGGAAAGGATATCTTTCTTTGCTGCCAGTTCAACATCTGCAGGCTTCCTTAGTAGATGGAGCTGCACTTCTGCTAATTCCCTTCTTTTGGCTTGTACCTTCTCAGTAATAGCTCCATACTTCTTGAAATTGAAATTCTTTAGCTTCTGTTTCACTCTCTTCAATTTGATATGCAAATTGGACATAGGATCGCCTCTGGTAGGTTCCTGCCATGAGCTCTCAACTATATCCATGAACTCTGCATCCCTAGTCCAGTAATTGAAAAACTTGAATGGTTTGGGAGGGGAGTGATTCTCCAAGCTGGTTTTGATTATTGCAGCACAGTGATCAGAGGTTTCAGGTGCAATAAATTCCACATAGGAATGTGGGAAAGAGATGAGCCATTGATCATTGATCATCACCCTATCAAGCTTCTTGGCAAGATGATTTTCTTGATGATTTGACCAGGTAAAGATTGGACCAACAAATTGGTGATCCATCAATGCATTCTGTTCAATGCAAAGTTGGAAATCTTTCATATCTGAGGTACTGTGTTGGGATCCATTAAAGCATGAGCTTTCAGATGGATGAGCTACTACATTATAATCTCCTGCCAAAATCCATGGCGCACCTTGAGTAGTTCCACTGAGGGAATGCAAGTGTGACCAAAGCAATTTCCTTCTGCTTCCTTCATTACTTCCATAAATGGCAGTCAAATAAAACCGCAGAGAGTTCAGATTAATCTGGCATGTGATGGACTGTTCTGTTGAGTCCTTCATATCAACATCCAGGTGAACCTTACTAAGGATCCAAATTCTTCCATTTGAAGCTTCAGAGTAGTTATGATGGAGATTCCATCCCTTAAAATGCATGTCAACAATCTTCTGCACTTTAGGTAACTTTACTCTAGTCTCAATAAGACAGACAATATCAATCTGCAACTTAGAAATTCTACTGACTACATGTTTCTGCCTTAGAGGACAATTGAGTCCTCTAACATTCCAAACAAGGATGTTCATTAATGAAGGGTTGGAGAGTGACTCCCCAAGGCAGAAGCCTTACCTCTAGCCTTTCCTTTGTCGATAGGCCCCTTCCTTCTCTTCAAGTTCTTCATCAGATCTGCCACTCCTGCTGCAGCAGCCCTAGGCTTTCTTGTTTCTTCTGAAAAAACAACCTGATGAGAGTGGCTTTCAGTCCTATCCTCCATAAGTGACTCTGTGTTACCAGTATCCTTCTCATTTTCAGGAACTGATTCCAATATTGCAAATCTGTTGTCTGAACCCATAGCTCCTATGGCTGAGGTGGATCCGCGTTCTGTCCCAGATGGAACTGGCCTTTCCAATTGCTCTATGATAACCTGAGCAGGTAATTCTATCTGCTTTTCAGAGGTCCTTGGAATCGTCTGCTCATCAGGAATCCTCAACTCTGTCTGCTCATTCTGAGTCTTCTGCTTAGGAATCCATTTTTTAGTTGGAATTTCCTTTGGCAGGTGAGGACAACTTTTGTTATTGTGACCAAAAAGACCACAGTGAATACACTTCTGAGGCATCCATGGTGCCTCAACTGTGATAGGGATCACTGAGCCATTTCTGAGCTCCACTGCAATCGAATTGGGCAAATCTTGAGCCACATCAATCTCAACACAAACTTTAGCATATGGTAGCCTTTGCTTGTTTGCAGTTATTTTGTCCATATAGAGAGGGGTGCCAATGGCGCTAGCTATATAGCTCAGACCCCTCATTGTGAATAATTCCAATGGGACATTGCTCAGATGAATCCAGATAGGAAGCTTTTCCATGTTGAATTCTAAGGTGTTCAGGTCTGGTTCCCATTTCCTCAAGATGATTGGGCTGTTTTGGATGTGCCAAGGTCCATGTTCAAGCACCCAATCCCTTATCTCTACATTATGGAACTGAAGAACATAGAGATTCCTTCCTACTGGCTTAATTTGGAGATCTCCATCTTTTCCCCATAACATATTAGCCAGCTTATTGAACAAACTGAAATTTGGAGGTTTCCCTATAAATTGCGCAATCAATGAGTTCTTCCATTGAAGAATTCCTTCTTCAAATACTTCATCTGGTGGTTTTACAGTAACTTTCCCATCCATCTTCATCGGAGGAAAGAATCTCAGAGTTTGATTTTCAGCTGCAGCAAACAGTTTCCTCCAATCAGTAGCTGCCTCGTCAACAGGGTTAGATACAACTGATTCTGTTCTTTGTTCTTCTACAATCTCCCTTGATCGTTCCACCAGTTTACCTCGATCCATTCCAGCTTGGCTCAAGAAAGTTCCCCTAGCTTGAGTCGAGAGCGTTTCTGCTAACTTGCGCATTTTAAAAGTCCTTCTCTGACTGGATCATGGAAATACTTGATTGTATTTTGGTCGTCAAAGGCGCAGATCAGAGCATCAACACCTAAAAGCAGCAGCCTGAAACATCAATCTGATGCACCAGCAATCAGAGTCGGACACTGGCAGCCAAGATCTGAAGCGCCAGGGACCAGATCTGGCACTGCCAGTGCCGATCTGGTGCGCTAGCGACCAGATCTAGTCCTTTATTGCAGATCTGGGCGGGAGGGAAGGCAGGGCTTGGGGCTGAGATGTTGGCGGGTGGAGGTGAGGGCGCTGGGGTTGGAGGCTGGAGGCTGAGCCTGGGCGCGGGGGCGCTGTGGTCGGGGTGCAGGGAGAGAGGGATCTGGAGGCTGGGGTTGGGACGGCTGGGTGAGAGGGAGAGGGAGGGGAGGCAAGGGAAAGAGGGGCGGGTTGCCTGGGCGCAGGAGAACCCCTTCTACAAAAACTTGTTGTCAAAGACAACCCCTTCTACAAAATCGCCGAATGGGATTGTAGTATAAAAACAAGAACTAAGAAGCAAAACTCAATGGCGACGGTGGGTATCGAGAGGAAGCAAACTGCATCGACAGAAGAGATGTGCACCGCCAAGAGCGGCGCCAAGCAAGGGGAAGGCCTCCGGCAATATTATTATTATTTCATCTCATCTGTCACTTTAACTTTTTTTTTTTTCAATTAAAAAAAAAAAATTTCATGTATCAATCATTAAGGGAATACCACACTTGAACTAATTAAAAGGAGGACAAATACTTCAATTCCAATTTCCATGGGCTGACTGATTTAATTCGGAACACAGCCCAAACAACCTTGATTTTTGTTGTTAACATGGGCCTTGACAAGCCACCCAGTAGATATTGACAGCAATAACTGGTTTGAACAAAGGCATGGATCAGCCCAAAGTTTAATTCAAAGGACACCTGAAATTTTGGACCATAGTTGGCTCAATATTTTTATTGGTCTTCATGAGGAATAGGGCCAACAATCTCAACAGTGTCTTTTTTTTTTTTAATGGTAACAGCATTTAGCTACTTGGAAAAGTGAAGGATATATAAGTTATAGTTAGTCACATCTTTTTCAAGCAAATGTTTCAAGTTCAAAAATGGGAATTTAAGATTGTTAAAAAAAAAAAAATGACTCGATAATCGATTCGACTTAATAATGACTTTTTTAATTCAGATAACGACAGCGAAGATAAAGATGTATGATTTTACCTAAAATCTTTTATATTTAGAGATGCCAAACCCTAGGCAGTAGGATGAATTTCAAATTATATAGGTGGAGCCTAAAAGAATAAAAAAGTGAAAATTTTCAATCAAATTACATTTACATGAATTATTGGGGTTAATCAAACCCTGTATTTACCTACTAAATATTGATGGAACCTTGGCTAGTGGATCCCTGGTCCCCTAAAGCATAGCTCCATTAAATATCAGTAAAAATTATTACTTCACAATTTCATTGTTCTATTTTTTGATTGGTAAGATTTTGTTTTCCCTAACTACATTAGTTAATTCATAATTATCACTTGATTTCTATTCCTAGGCCACAGATTGGAAAGCCGAAGAAATTAATGGACTTGTACTTTTGGGCTCTAGCTTAACCTTTTGTCCAAAGTGGCCCACAAACAACTCACCAAAAATTATGAAATTATTCCATTATTCTTCGCTTCAAAGAATTTTTCACAGTTTATTACAGGTTCAAATCTGGTTTACCTTGAATTAGTTTTTAAGTATGGTATATAGATTTAGTAATTTTGGATATGATACGAAAACACGACATATTTAATAAATAATAAAATATATAATATAATAAACATAACACGATACATTTAAACATGATAGCACGATTGACACAACAAGTATTATATTCATATTTAAGATTTTAATACATTTAATAAATTTTATTATATTTATAATCTGTCATTTCCTTCAAGTATAGCACAAAGGGAAGAGCTGATCCCGATGGCAACAAATAAACATGATGATTTTGACAGTATTTAGTATAATTGGATGAGTGAAAATGGGTCATTGTCTTCATAATAATGTTCAACTAATTTTATCCTAATCAATGAGGAAAAGAAATTGATTTCTCCATCAAATCATTATCAATATACTGTTTGTTTGGTTAATTTGATAATGCCAAACTGTGAGGCACATGACCAAATTATGATGATGAAAAAAAAAGAAGTAAATGACAATAGCAGATTATGTACTATATATATAATTCATAAAATTTTGAGAGTTTTGTAAATTGAAGCATTTTTAATTTTATTATACGAAAACTAGTTACAATATATTAATTATTAGCTTGAAATTAGTTATGATGGATTAGGATTAGAAGTCTAATTATGCTGCCTTTATTCTTAGCCAAAAAGGCTGAGAGTGATTTTTTTTTCTTTTTTTGGCAATAAATTATATATATTTGCCCAAAACCTAACATCCATATGTGTTATGTTGTTTCATTGTTTTATGCAAAATGACCAAACATTGATATAGTAAAATTGAATATTGTAATTCACAACAAATTGTTACTATATAGTATATTGTCGGTTCACCTATTAAAGTTTTTTTTGGATAAGCAAAGTTTTTATTTATCCAAAAGCAGCATGCACTGCTACATCAAAACAACCAGCATAGCTGGCAAACAAATGTACTATTTTACAATGTCTTCTTTACATAGCTAAGAACCAATTATGCTATCAGTGAGCTTTTTAACCCCCATACTACATGCAAATCTCTATTAACAGTATCATCCTTTATGGTTTTCATCCCCCCTAGTCTATAGCTAACCTCCTCCTTGATTTTCTCAAGCATTTGCATACATTGCTGAGATTGTTTACCAAACCTGCGGTTATTCCTCTCCCTCCATACATGATATATGAGAGCATTCCAAGCAATTCGGAGCACTGTAGCAATAAGAGATTTACCCTTTAGCTTCCTCTTTGCCCATTGAACTTCAAAGTCCCAGCTTCTGATGACTCTATGAAGCTTACATAGGTGCAGAATCTCCCTCCATACTGCCTTAGAATACTCACACTCAAAGAATAAATGGTCTCGAGTCTCCATTTGTTGACTGCACATATCACAAGTTCCATTAAGTTCCATTCTCCATTCCATCAATCGATCTTTAGTAGGAAGTTTGTTCTGAATTGCCATCCATGATATATGGGAATGCCTTGGAATATGGTAGGCATACCATACCAATCTATCCCAATCCACCTTTGGCTGCCTTGGCCTGATTTGCTGCCACACTTTAGCCACTGAAAACCTGTCCCCAGGAAATTTCCAAGCTAATCTTCCATTATTCTGATAGGTAAATTGAGCTGCTAATGGTCTCAATTGTAGGATTTTCCTCCATATCCAACTACTTCCCTGGGTGATTGGGAACTGCCAGAATGAGGTGCCTTTTAGAACATAGTTGTGGATCCAAGCAATCCACCATGAACCTGCCTTAAAAAGCAATGTCCATATTATCTGCATTATGCTTGCCCTGTTCCAAGAACCTAGATCCTTCAGGCCAAGTCCCCCCTCTGATCTTGGACAACAAATTTTCTGCCAGCTCACCCTTGCTCCTCTGGCTTCTGCATCTTTCCCTAACCAATAGAATCGAGAACAGAGTTGATTAATTCTGGAGAGCACTGCCTTAGGTAGAATAAAGATTCTACACCAATAGTTTTGTATATTGAACAAAACTGATTGAATAAGCTGAAATCTTCCAGCATAGGATAGAATCTTTGATGTCCAGTGATTGATCCTAGCAGTAATCTTTGAGATAAGTGGGACACAGTCTTTTTCTGTCAGCTTCTTTGTTACTAAGGGAACCCCCAAATACCTCACTGGCAGCTCTCCTAGCTTGAAGCCTGTCACCCCCTGGATTTCCTGAAGCTGAGCTCTACTGATCCCAGAAGAATAAAGTTCACTTTTGGCACAGTTAAGCTGCAAACCAGAAAGTTTATAAAAACTTTCCAGGATATCCTGCACTCCTTGGATAGATTTCAGGTGCCCTTTAGTGAAAATTATCAAGTCATCAGCAAAACATAGGTGAGTGAGCCCAATCCTTTTGCACTTAGGATGGAAATCAAAAACTTTATGCTGTGCAGCAGCATCCAAAAGCTTAGAAAGTGCATTCATAGCAAGCACAAACAGATAGGGGGAGATAAGATCTCCTTGCCTTATACCCCTTTCTCCCTTAAAGTAGCCCACCAAGCCTCCATTAATTGATAGAGAGAACCTAGGACCAGTGATGCAACTCTTGATCCATGTTATAAATTCTGTTGGAAAATTCAAAGCTGCAAGAACCAGCAACAGGAAGTCCCAGTCAAGTGTATCAAAAGCCTTTTGAAGGTCAACCTTTATAGCACTTCTAGGTGACAGAGTTTTCCTGGCATAGCCTCTTACTAACGCCTGTGCCATTAGGACATTATCTGAGATATTCCTTCCTTCCACAAAGGCACTTTGACTTTTGCTGATGATTGTTGGCAGGAATTTTTTGAGTCTTCTTGCCATCACAGATGTAATACTTTTGTAGACTACTGAACAACAGGAAATAGGCCTGTAGTCTTTAATACAAGTAGGATTTTGATTTTTGGCACTAGAGCTACAATTGTGGAATTAAAGCCTGCCAGCAAATCTCCTGTCTCGAAGAAATGAAGAATGGCATCAATGTACTCTTCCCCTACTACTGTCCAAGCTTCCTTAAAGAAGTGAGATGTGAAACCATCGGGCCCTGGAGCCTTGTCCCCCTTGATGGCAAAAATGGACTCCTTGACTTCCTCCCTGGATATTGGCTTTGAGAGTTCAAACTTCTCTGCATCCGAGAAGGAGAACTGCAAAAGTTCTCGTAGAAACTCCTGTGTACATCCCTCAACATTATAGTTCTTAGTGCCAATAATTTTCTGGAAATGAGAGACTGCTGCCTGAGATATCTGTGAAAATGTTTCAAGCCTATTTCCACTATCATCATACAGGACTCTCATTGTGCCCCTATTCTGCCTAGGTGCAACCATCTTGTGAAAGAATCCAGTATTCTGATCTCCTTCTTGAAGCCATTGAACCCTTGACTTCTGCCTGAAGTGACTCTCTTCAGCTTTCCTCAGTTCATTATACTCTTGAGCTAACATCCTTTCCTTTTCTACCAATTCATCAGAAGGATGGCTGAGTAGATCTACTTGGACATCCTCTAACTCCTTCCTCTTAGTTGTAACCTTCTCAGATATGCTACCATAATAAGCATGATTAAAGTTCTTCAATACTGACTTTAATCTCTTCATTTTGGTATGCAACCTGACCATGGGATTACCACCAGTAGGTATCCTCCAAGAGTTCTCAACAATGTGCATAAACTCTGGATGTCTGGTCCAATAGTTAAAAAACTTGAAAGGTTTAGGTGGAGAGGCACTCACCATATCAAGCTTTATGAATGCTGGGCTGTGATCAGAAATTTCTGGAGCAAGGAATTCTACATGAGACTCTGGAAATGCTGTGAGCCATTCTGCATTAATAAGCACTCTATCTAACTTTCTTGCCAGGAAACCTTCAATTTGCTTGTTAGACCATGTGAATCTAGGCCCTATGAATGTGTGATCAAAACAAGATAGAACTTGTAAGCAATCAGTAAAATTCCTTATATCAGTGCTAGGTGCTTGAGATCCATCATAACTTGAGCTTTCAGAGGGGTCAATGATAGTGTTGAAGTCTTCAGCTAGCATCCATGGAAGGTTAGACAGTGTGCTATTTAGATGAACTAAATGGCTCCATAACCTTCTCCTTTCAATGCCCTCATTAGAAGCATAAATGGCAGAGAATAAGAACTTTTTGCCTGTGAAAGATATGCTACATGTAAGGCTTTGGTCCATTGAAGCAACCAGACTCAGCTGCACATGGCTTTGGTAAAGAAACCAGATTCTTCCATTATTGGCCTCAGAATAGTTATGGAACATGCTCCATCCTGGAAAACTTTTATCTAGAATCTGCTGCATATTCTGAAGCTTGACATGAGTCTCAATCAGACAGACAATATCAGCTCTTAGCTTTCTTATTCTACTAACTACATCTTTTTGTTTAAGGGAATGATTGAATCCCCTTACATTCCATATGAATAGATTCATTAGGATTGGTTAGACAAGGAACTTCCTGAGGTAGTGAAATTTACCTTTGCACTGGTCCTTTTTCCTTTGTCAATAGGCCCTCTCCTCTTTGTCTTCAGATTCTTCATAAGATCTGCTACTCCAGCAGAAGCTGCTCTTGGTTTCCTAGGAGAGTGCTCTGTCATGTTTTCATCTTCAGTAACTGCCCTTGTATCATTCCTGATCTCAGGCTCAATTTCTTCTCTATCTTCTTCCTCAACTACTTCCAAAATGGCAAATCGATTGAGTGAACTTGCCTTCCTGGTTTCAATATTTGTTTTCTGGTTTGGCATCATAACTTCCTTATTGATGAAGCTTGACATCATATTTTGATTCTTGGGGCTTATTAATGAAGTTCCAGCATCATATTCAACTCTTTTGCCATTCTCCTTAATAATTTCCTCTGCTGTACATTCTTCCTATCCTTGCTTCTTTTCCTTTGGCCTCCAAACCTTTGCCACAGCATTAACAGGCTTAGATGGGCAAGCTTTATCCAGATGGCCAAAAATCTTACAGTTTGAGCACCTTTGTGGCAGCCAAGGAGCTTCAACTGTTATGGACGCAATGGATCCATTCTCCAACACAACATCTATAGTGCTTGGAATGACAGTTGTGGCTGCAACTTCAATACACACTTTGGCATAGGCCAATCTCTGCTGGCTGGATGTTATTCTGTCCATGTAGAGAGGAGTGCCCAACGCACTTGCTATATAGCTCAATCCTGTTCTTGTATAAAGCTCCAATGGAACTCGACCTAAATGAATCCAAATAGGGAGTTTTTCCATACTGAAATCCAGTGTTTCCATCCCTGGCTCCCATTTCCTGACAATAAGTGGCTTATTGTGGATATGCCAAGGGCCAGCTTCAAGAACTCGATCTCTTGCCTCTGAGTTAGAGAATTGAATCACAAAAAGATTTAGCCCAGCTGGCTTAATCTCCACAGTACTATCTTTCCCCCATAGCAGCGTGACCATTCTCTGAAATTGACTGAAGTTTGGAATTCTTCCAATGAACTGAGCCACCACAGAGTTCTTCCAATGCTGAATTCCTTCTGCAAAAACCTCACCTGGAGGCTTTACTGTCACAGCTCCATTGCAGATTTGAGGCGGAAAAAACTGCAAAGTCTGATCAGCAGAGGCTGAAAATAGTTTCCTCCAATCAGCTTTTGCCACCTCACCAGAAGTTGTTGTAACTGCCTCTGTCCTTTCCCCCCTTCGAGCTCCCATCTGCTCTTGATCTGATTGTGTAATGTCATCATCAACAATCGCGTGATCTGAATATTTCATCCATGCCCGCGCCTGATCTGAAGCCATTGAAGAACCTTAGCTTGGTGTGAATGCAGATCTGCGTTTCTCCTCTGGAGAGCGAGTTTGATGGGAGATCAGTGAAGGAATCCTCTATGAAAGGTATGGCCCTCGTCCACAATCTCTACGACCTGAAATTTGCACTAGATCCAGAATCAGCAATGCATTTCCTGTTTGTTTTTCATAAAACTTAAAGCAGATCAACTTTTGGAATGTCCATGTGGCTACTCAAGTGGTTCCCCGTGCGCCTTGTGGATCGGTTTTTGCTTATGGTGTCGCGTTTAATGCTCGGAGACACTGAAAAATTCGGCCTCCATCGTCCCCGACTCGGTCCTCTTCAGCTCAAAAGCAGATCCGGCAAGATCCGTAGCACTAGATCCAGAAGCAGCTCCCCCTTAGGAAGAAAATAAGTTTCATACACTTGAAGGCGAGTCCTTTTCAGCTCAAAAGCAGATCCGGCAAGATCCGGCAAGATCCAGAAGGCTTTGATTTCTCGTTGAGATTTGAGCAGCAATGGAAGTGAAGCAAGACCCAGATCGCCACGTGACCTGGAATCTTACAAAAGGTTGAGAAAAGAGAGCTATGGACAGCCTCGAAGACAAGATTTGGATCTAACTAATTCTTCTGAAACAAGAAGGCGACTATGCTTTTTTTTTTTTTTTTTTTTTTCTGGAGTTAGTTCAATCGAAGATGAAGAAAAATGAAAATGTTATAGAAGAACGGGAGAGGAAAACCCAAGGGAGGAAAAAGGAGAGAAGAGAAGAAGGGCGGCAAAGCTTGGTATTCGTTTATGGGTTGTTGTTCGTGTGGAACAGGGCAATCTGTTTCGGGCAGGGGAGGGGTGTTGCTACCATTTCCATTTCTGTAGGATGAAAATGTTTTGGTAATTGGATTAGTTTTTTTTTTTTTTTTTTTGGGGTGAGAGTTTCACCTATTAAAGTTGTGTTCTTTTATACTTCGTTTTCGTTATTTGTCATGTCTGATAAGTCCATTTTGGAATCTAGGTTTGACAACACCAATGGATTTGAAAGCTGTAAAAAGCAAACAACCTGATAGGCGCTACTGATCAGTATTTTTTTTTTTTTTAAAGATATCGCAATTTAAAGATAAAAGATAGAGTTATTGATATTGAAATTCGAATTTTAAATTTGTTGAATGTCACTTTTTAAAGATTATTGCATTGCATGAGCCCACGGATTGTTTGCTTTAAATTTTATTTTTTAGGATTTTACTAATAAGTGTCTAAGATCCCTTTTTAAAGTTATTATCTATAGTAATATATTCATTCAATGGTTTAAAAATGATAAATAAAGTTATTAACTACTGTATTTAATATAAAATTATTATTATAAATAATATATTAACTAACTTTAAAAAGTGTTCTAAAAGCACTTGTTATCAAAACCCATTTTTGTGTTTGAAAAAAATGAGTTCAAAAATTATTATGAAAAATTATTGTGAAAATTTGTGATTTAAAATTTTTAAGTATTTGATGTTGTTGTAAAAAAATATTGTGGAAATTAAGTTAAAGTTAAATTTTTTTTAAAAAGATATGATATTAAAAAATAAATCATTTTTGGTACCACTCGAGTACATTATATAATTTTAAATGTATCCAAAAATAAATTATTATAAAATTTAATTTTAAAATTATATAAAATATAAAAAATAATTTTTAAAAAAAGTAAAATTACTTTAATATAAAAATAATTATATCCCCTATAATTTCATTTTAAATTCAAAATATGTAAATATATTAAAGAGAAAAAGAGAAGATGAAAAAAATAAAAAGGATAATCTTATATATATAATTATATATCATACAAAGCATTATTCATTGGTATTTACTCATATTATGCTCTCAAACCATAAATTGTCAACCGCAGGCAGAAGCACTTTAAAACTGTCCAAGACAGCTTTTCATCCAAAATGCACTTTGTTTGGGTATTGGGATTGAGTTGGTAGGCAAATGTAAGGGTCTTAAGTTTCAATCAAACTTTCTGGGAAAAAAATTTGGTCTCTGTACATATATCTCTATGATACTACTGCATCTATAAGAGACTAATTAATATCAAAACAAGTTAGTTATACCTCATGATCAAGATTCAGGAGCTAGCTATCGCTAAGATTAACACTAGATTTTTATTGTGATTTGGCAGCCTTAAATTTAAAGCTTTTTCAATGAGAGGTTGACTCAAGTGTCTGAGTTCACTCTCAAGGAGCCCAGGACAGCATCGATCAGTTTTAGCAGTTCAAAGGCGCATATCTTGTCCTGACCTGAGGGTTGGAATAACCTGTCTATTCAACAAAAAGAAATTAATCTTCAAGTCACTATAAAAGGATCATATACTTGAGTCTACTCAAAAGAAGATTGGTTTCGTCCATTAATTAATTTTAAGAAATTATATTTGATGCACTGACAGTGTATAAATTTATACACTGTTAATGAATCACATAATAAAGTTATATGTATTTATTTTTAAAGTTCTATACACTGTCAATAAGACACATAATATCACTTCATTAAAAATAGAATTATGTATTTTTTTTTTTTTAAATTATTGAGTTGACATCATATGATTCAGGTGAATGCAAAAATATAATTTTAAAACTTCAAAGTAGGAAACTACTATAGGCTATTAGCCAACCATCAATATTGAATGCTTGGCGGGTCCTTTAGTACAGAAGCTGACAATATGTGAACCCAGCTGCGCATGGTTTCTCGAATTGAATTGGCTTAACTTGATGCTGAAGCAGCAGAAGCAGCTGACCTTGACCTCGTACAATTAGACAACAATGGGGACCAATCTACACGATAATGTACGAAATGTGGTCCTATTTTTATTTTGACGATGGAAGTAGTAACAGGGGCACGAGGGCTAGGTTCCCACTAAGCTGTAAATCCGTTGGCTAAACACCAAAATGCAATGCCAAAACAATGGAAAATAAAGGGAAGAACTATAGGATGCTAAGGACGTATATATATATGATAGTTGAGGGGTCTTGCAATACGCGTTGAAGCTTGATAGGTTGCCTCTAAGCTCACTCATTGGACCATTTACAGGGTTTTTAACCCTTTCAGCTTTCAATAATACAACTTTAGATGTATGCCAGCAAACTGTCCCCATTTCAGGAAAAGGACTGTCAACAATTTAATAATGGGAAACTTCAATTTCATCCTTGGAGAACAAGTCGAGAACAAAAATTGATATGGATAAATCTGTCTTTGCCACAAGTTTTTTCTTTATTGCTTCTGGAAACGAGCTGAATTTCTAGCTTTGTAATTGGAGCAGAAACCAGCCGCCTTAGAAAATATGAGGAAAATTTACTGCAATTTTTCTCTTTATTTGTTGCTTATTGACGTTCAATATTGAAGGTGATGTTTTTCACTCAGGTGACAATATTTTAGTTTCTGCATTAAAAGTCAAGAAAATTGAGAGATGTTTATGTTATGGATTAGAAAGTGACTGTTGGGTACAAGTATATTGTTTAAAAAAATTTATTTATTTATTTAAAGGATCATATTTTTATATTTATGTTTAAATATATATCGAATACAAGTATTAAATATAAATGTTTTAAAAAAAATACAAGTATAGTACTATATAATCTTGAATGTGAGTGGAATTTTGTAAAATTTTTTGGTCTATACAGCTATGATTAAGCCCTTGGGAACTAAATTTATTCTTTAGCTTTCTACCTTTCACTGTTGAGCTAATGCTGACAGGGACAGAAATGGAACTTTGTGGTCCTTAGTTCTTCAAATGATTCTCCTCTTCTTCTTTTTCACCTTCTTATCTTTTTTATTCTTCTTCTTACTTAATTTGTTGTCTGAAACCTCTTCATCTCATTGATCTTCCTTATTTGTTTTCTCTACTTTCTCCTTGTTTTTTTTTTCTTTCCATAAAACCCAAAAAATGGCAACAAGCAAAGCTGATGGGAAGAGGAGGCTGAAGGAAATGACGGAGGATGAAGAAGAGGAAGAGGATGAAGATAGTACGGGTGCCATAGGGTTTGGAGATGATGAAAAGAAGAAGAAAGGGAAGAGAGGATCCAGTGCGGCGGCCGGAGGGTCAACCCTATCTGGCTGTCAGGTTGAGGACTGCACCGCTGACTTGACCGATGCGAAGAGGTACCATAGGCGCCATAAGGTCTGTGAGTTCCATGCCAAGGCTCCGATGGTTCGAGTCGCTGGACTCCATCAACGTTTCTGCCAACAATGTAGCAGGTTTGAATTCCCAAACCCTAATTTTTTCCTTCCATATTTTACAAACATTTTACAGTTTGTACTTTTATATTGATGTTTGAATCTATGACTTGTGGTTCATTTTGTAGCTTAATTAGATGTTTCCTTCATTCTAATTACAAGTGAAAAAAGAAGAACAGAAATTTGAAACAAAATCAATGGGGTTCCTATTAGGCTATAATTACCAAGGTATTTTAAAATTTTATTTTAGAATTTTTCCAACATTGTAATTGAACGATAACATAAGGTTAAAAATGTTGATTTGGACCGCAGATTATTGATCTAATTTTGTAATTATTTATCTTTTATTCATGAAATGCAATTCTTTTTTACCTATAGATTAGATTTAAATTAGTGTTTTTTTCTATTTTCAATTTAATTTTTTTTTTTTGTGAAAAATGCTACATACATTTCTTATAAACATATAAGTTTTACAATAACTTAAAAAATCTTATCATATGATCTAAAATTTCAAAATAACCTTTAATCCTTATTATGTACTTTTAAAAAGTGTTTTTAAGAAGTGCACGAATTATTTTGTTTTTTTTTTTTCAAAATAAAAATTAGGAAAATGCTACATAAACTTTTCAAAAATACATAAATTTTGCAAAATTTTTAAAAAATCCATCATATGATCTTATAAATTTGCAAAACACCCTCTAATCTTTATCATCTGTTTTAAAAAAATATTTTTAAAAATTATATATATGAATCATTTTCCAAAGTTATATATACAGGTAAAGCGCTTAATAAACAATTACCAAAAAAAATAGAGATAATAAGCTAGATATTGTAGTGAAGATAAATCATTCACAAATCACAAGGGTTATAAGAAGCCCACTTCTATTTTCATAATTTAAATATTAATAGTAATAATGCTATCTCAGGCCTACTTGTATATCGAATATATAGACATTACGTCATTAATTACCGCAGCATCGTTTAACAATATTTCAGATTAATGTTTAAATTAACGGGAAGAGGGTTGTTAAATTCCATTGTATATTGATACAAATGATCCATCCTTTTTAACAGCGTCCAATGATTCCATTAAATGTTGATTTGTACATTTTTGTTTCTCAGAGGGTCTCCCTCATAATATGATGAAACACAAATCAAGATCACTGATTCAACATAGCAAATTCAAGGTAAACTGACGATGATATGATAGGATTACAAGAACCTCTCCGTAGACAAATCATGTGCCTTGAAATGCCATTGAGAAGGAAGATGATTAATTTCCTTGGTTCATCTAGGATTTTTTGTTTGCAGTTGTAGTCAGGTATTTAAATTGGGATTGTGTATGTATTTTTGGTTGCGTCGTTCTTATTACAGTTAATTACGATAAATATCAACAATAAAAAAAAATCAAAATCGTAACATTACGTTACGACCGTTATTTAAATTATTTTGAAGCTTTGCAGGCATCTTCCAAAGGGCTTGGGGTTTATTTTAGTGCTCTTAACAGATATTAGTTATTACTTTTGCATTCGAGTTTTACATGCTTGCATGGCCAGTGCTTTGTACTTGAATTCCTGATGGTACTTCAAAATAAACTTATAAAAACAAAAACGTTTCCTTTTTCTTGGTGTTCAGAAATCAGAACTAGACTTGTCAATTTTCATGACCATCCTTAATCTAGCATAAAGTTTAGACTTTAGACCATAGGAAAAAAAAGGAGAATTCCATTTCATTTTCTTTTTGACAGGTTCATTTTCATCTCTTTAAAATCATGATGATATGCAGGTTTCATGAGTTATCAGAGTTTGATGAAGCAAAAAGGAGTTGTCGAAGGCGTTTGGCTGGACACAATGAGCGGCGCCGGAAAAGCTCATCTGAAAATCATGGAGAAGGCTCAAATTATTAACTAGCTAGAAGGCAAGTTTAAGATATATATATAAAAAAAAAAAAAAAAGATCCAAGTTAACTTAGCTCTCGAATTAATATCCTATATATAGAAGGCCTTTTCCAATGCTCATCTAAAACAATTTAGATGTAACTATATGGTTTCTAAGCATGCTCTCTCTCTTCTGTCAATCTTAATTTACCCCTTAATTATATATGCACCTTTTCATGCTAGCTCTACCTATTATTTGAATGAAAGTTAATCTATCTTTATCTATACAAAGCTTTTATATATAAATTTTTTTGGTCTAATGTTTTCTTTTTATATGCTTTAATTTGATTCATATTTTTTATGAAAACATGACATTAGGGTTAATCTTTATATGTTGAATATTTGAGAGAGTTTGGTAACAAATGTGGATAGAAGAAATGGGTCCAAAGTCCCCAAAGCCTCGTCAAAACTTGAGTTTTGATCCATGGTAATGGATTCATATTCATTTTATTCGAGCCTTAACCGGTAAACAAGTTTAATTATTCATAAAAAAAAAAGTGCTTTGCTTGCCAACAACGTCGCTGCAATTTGTCTTTTCTCATATGTGTGTTGATTAAAGTTGGTTCCCAGACCAGTGCCAAGGTTTTACACGTTTCTTAAATATAGAAACTCGCTTTGTTGCATGCGTTAACAGGGGTGGGGTTCCCTGACATTGAGTGGTGTCTTTTTATGTGTCAAAATCAAAAGACGTCGCATTAAGTATTTTTTTTACATGAACAGCGTCTATTCTATTTCTAGCGCCTTTGGTATGAGGTAACTGCTGAGGACTGAGCATCTTTTGGGGTTTGTAGAGGAGAGTCCAAGGAAGGCTTGAGGATGACAACTCCTTTGATCATCTGTCAAATATAATTAAAACAGTTAAAAGGGGTTTGAACTTTATCTGAACAGATAATGTTTGTGTCTTAAAACCATTTGGACAGCTTTTTGATTAATTATGGGTCTAATTATGAATTTAATTTTATCTTGAAAGTTGAACCTTAAATCTTAGAGAATAATGAGCCTATATATCAGTAACATTACTAACCATCCTTCCTTTGCTTGCCCACTGGAATCAAAGGTTGTTAATTCTACAGCGAAAGTTTGTTTTTGTTTTGCTTTGTAGCATAAACCCAATTAAGCAATCCGGTCGAGGTAGGAGCTTTCTAGGTAGGAGATAGTGTAGAGTTTGGTTTGGCACAATCGCCATGCGAGTGAAAAGGAAATAAAACAAACAACTCAGCCTAGCTTTGGTGTTTGTAACGTGGAAGTGTCAGGAGTTAAGCTTTGAATCATTTCATCACTTAATCTAATGCCAAACATGGAATTTCTTGGGTGAGGATTTGCTGTGACTTTTTTCATCTTGAGAAATATGATGAGATCCCAAAACCATGTTAATTAGTTTAATAACTTTAATAATTACCCAGAAAAATAGCAATATAAACTGGAACTAAAATAAAAAAAAAAAAAAGGAAAAATGCTCCTTAGGTTGTTTCATATAATCAAAATGGAAGCATCTTTAATTATGAGAATTTCATTACTTCAACAACACAGCACCTTAATTAACCCCTTCTTTTAACTGCAATGAAGGAAAAACTCGAATCAACATTTTGATTGGTTGAAGTGGTAAAGTGGTTCCAACTCTTAAGATGAGAACCAAGATTCGAATCTTGAAAGTCCCCAATGTTGCGAGAGTTTTACCATTACACTCCTGACCCAACAGGAATTAGTCTTCCATTACCATTAAACTAGTTAATCTTTATCTAATTCAAACCAAATGGGATGAACAAAATTAAATTTGGAACCATCGGATACCATATATATTCACATTTATGTTTCCTGTATAAATGCACAACAGAGCTGACAGTCTTAAATTTTCTATCACAAAGTGAGAAGGGAGAAGGACAGAAGGTAGTTAGGTAAAGAACAAGGGGAAAAGGTGAAGTGGGTATCAGTAACAGTATACAACCTTGAGCAATTAAATGGCCACCTGCAGATGGCAGTACCAACGCAATAAAACATATAATAGTATTCGCTTACACAAGTTTGTCCAATGTTCATTCTACAGAGTTTAGGAATTTTAAGGTTTAACCATCAATTCCTTGACCAAGCTTGGACTAAGGAGCATCCTCAACCAGACATGACCAACAATTAATAAACCTGTGAAATTCTTCCTTCGCTGCTAATAAAAAGGCAAGAAGACCCGACATGGAAAAGAATTGGGATAACTCAACAAAAATCACCATTGTTTCAGCCGCTCAAATTGCATTATTATTGCATAAAAACAAGTTAACGCAACCTTTCTTCCAAAAACAATCTAGCTTCGAGGTCATATAAATCAAGAAAACCCAAGGATCATACCATGCGTGCCAAGAAAAGATCAGCCACCAAGGTAAATATAACACATCAAAAAATTAGAAGCCTCTTGTGTAATTAGATGAAATAGTTAGCCTCCTTTTGGTCGTTCTTCATTCCGATCGAGAAGCTTCATGGCTAGCTCCCAGGGTGACAATTGCAGGTGCATTAGCAGGAAAAGCTCTCATTATTGTAGGACCCAAGCCTGCAATATCATTTTGATCTTTATAGAACCTACACAATGCTGCCATCCATCTTCCTGTGATAGGAAAGGCCAATTCTAATACCATATATAGGGAAGGAATCAGATCGTCTTACCGAATTTAAAACTTGAAAAGGATTTGTTGGAGAGCTTTTATCTGCAGCAGTCTGCATATAATGGTTTGCGTTTGATAAATGCTTTTGAAGATAGCTTAAACACATGATTAAACCATATAAACTGGAATGACCCATATATTAGCTTATCTCCACAAATTTGATAATAGTTCTAATCTTGATCGTAAATGGAAATGCTAGGTTTGCAAAGACTGAAGGGATGACTTCTTCAATGGGGGCTGGTGAGACCTAAGATGACATCTATGATTTAATGGTCCAAAAGTGAGCTCAAACAAATTAAACAAAAGAACCAAACCAAATAATAATGTAAATGCAATATTATAATATATATATATATATATATATATAAATCGATAAACCCAAAATAAATTAATAAATTAATGTTTTGATTAAATAACATACTTATGCACATCATACAATACCCTTACATTTATTTATTTATAATATTTGATATCGCTGCCGCTCACGGCCGGATCTTGAACGACAAAAGATCATTAACCACCGTTTTTGAGCAAATTCCGCCACACCTTAGCATCATTACTTACAAAAAAGAAGGGCTAACTAAGCAAAAGCTTTAGTCAGCTCTTAAACATCTACCAGTACTTAAGACATATATATAATCAACAAAATGCCATCAAAAGAAAGACATGGCGGCTGGAACATTGAAAATTGAAAAGACCCTATTTACATGCAACTTCATGAGAGCAACCTTTTGCTAGGCTGCTAGCTTGCTTGTCAGTCACCACCGAATCAGCGATGATGCTTGCTCCTGGTCTCGCCACTGTAAAGCCTGTCATCACATCCGATCCAAACCAACTTCATCTTAGTACAAATTAGTTAATACCCAGAAATTAGATCCAAGCAACTTACCCTAATCTTGATTATTACAATCTTATTGTTTTTTTTAAAACAAGTTACCCTAACCTTGATTCTTGGTAAATTAAGAATAAGAAACAAAAATATTAGAGAGCTAAAAAGGGTTGTAGATTAGTGTAATATTTACAGCAGAGTGTTATACCATATGAGAAAAAAGAGTGTATATTGATCAAAAGAATTATTTCCACGCAACTACAAAACAAAGAACCAAGTTTTCCTTCCTGCTGTCTCTGAGCCTCCGTTTGGTTGCTGAGAAAACGTTAGGAAAAACAAAATAGAAACATTTTTGAGGCTTCTGTTTTAAAATTTCTTAATTTGATTCATGAGTTATATATAATGAAAAGAATAAATAACAATTGGTTAATTATGTCACCCCTGCTATGATAAATTTTGATTCATTTTCTTAACAACCAAATGTAGATGGGTTAGTGAATCACAAGATTGACACCGTATTGGTATTAATGATATCGTTATGTATTGATCCGTATGACTTGTATTGGTTGGTATCAACTTGCATAGATCTATATAGTCAATACAAAATTTTAATTTTTTAAAATTTCATTTATAATTTGATTCTTTTAAGTAATTTTTAATATTTTTTCTCATAATCATTTTTATTTTTTCATAATTTTATTCAAAAATAAAATATATTCATTAAATTAAATTATTAAACTTGATTAATAATAATTTATTATATTTTTTAATATTTTACATTTATTTTATTTATAAAATGTTAAAAAAATTTGATAGTACATATTTATACTGTTAAAAATTTATATTTAAAAAATTTATAATATTTAAAATATAAATATAGATATATGAAATGAATATATATTTGTATGTGTATATAATATATATATATATATTAAAAATTTTAAAAATAAGCTAAATATTTTAAAAATTCAATAAATCCAAAAGGATATTTCAAAACATACCAATATCATAAGAAACAAAAAGGATAAGCCATATACTAACTACTTTGATCAAAAGTCTAAAATGCAAAATCAAGTGCCTAAAAAACTAGCGCGTCTATTGACGCGTCAGACATATCCATGCACGAAGTGGTTTTAGGGGGAAAAAAACCTGTACGTACCAGTCATAGACAGTAGGAGAGTTAGGCTGTGGTTTGTCGAAAACCTCAGCACCAATACTTTTGGTAGCAAGGTTGCTACCTGGATGGAACACGCTCCTCCACACGTTCTCCCTACGCGCTGACACCGGCGTCGTTGGTGTCACAGGCGTCGCCGGTGTCTCTGGACTCGCCGGCATCGACATCGACCTCTGGTACTTGCTCCCTTCTCCTTCATCTAATTAAACCAAAAGATCAATTCAGAGTCACAAAATTGAATTACTATAAATCCATGCAAAAGCAAATTTCTTTTGGTTTTAGTTTACCTTTGATGCTCAAAGGCTGGGTGGTGATTTTTCTAAGTCTGCCAAGACCACGTTCGGGTTGAGGCCCAGCTACTACATCATCCCACAGTTTCTCTAGCAGAACCATTTTTTTTTCCCTTGCTTTTTTCTTCTTTTTGATTATATCTCTTTTTCTGATTTCTCTTCTCTGTAATGTTTTTGGTAGGGGTGGCTCTATTTGGTCATATATAGAGGAAGTTTTAGCTGAAAATATCCTCTCTCTCTTCTACTACAATGAAATTGGTTTTTGCTATTTCCAATCTTATACAAATTTGGACAAAATTAATTACCGTAAATCTGTTCTGCAATGTTGATTGAATATTGGCAATAGAAGATTGAAGAGTGGACATACATCCAAAGGGATGGATAAGGATGAGGATTGAGAACTGAGTAAAGGAAGGGGGCCCGCAAATCTCAAATCTGATGAGAGTAGGTCGGGGGTTTGCTTCACAAATGTAATACTTAGATACAATTGTTTGTCCTATTCTTTAGACTTTAGAGCCATCAGTGGGGTCCACAAAAATGATAGCCATGTGTTTAGAGAGTGACACGTGGGTCCCAATCCCTTTGATCATTGAATTTCCATTAATTTCCATTTTAGTGTAATACTGAAATAACTTTTTGTCCTTACATTCTGATTGACTAATGTTAATTTGATATTGATATTTTAGTAATATAAGTTGGTGTGACTAAAGCCGAAGGGTTATCTTCTTTTTTTTTTTTGTTAGTGTGGCACTAGAAGGATCTGGACATTGAATCTGAAGATCTGAGTGACTGTTATTATTAGATTGATTCAAGATATTAAGCAACGTTCTTGATGTCAATTTAATATGTCGAATTCAGGAACTTAGTCTAGGATGTGGATGTCATTTTTCTAGATTAAACCATTCTAAAATCCATTTAAAACGCTTAAAAATGTAATAATAATAAAATAAAAAATCAACATTTAGTTTGATTTAATAATTGATGCATAATTCCCTCCTCTAGGTCCAATCTCCTTTCCTCAAATCAAGTACCAAGAAAAAAAAAATTCCAACTGGGTTGGTATGGAAACAGCTGATTTAAAATCTTTTAAACAATATATATTATAGTCCCAAAAGACTCATTTGCGAGCCTACATGATAGGCCCATGGAGGAAAAAGAAGTCTTCAGTATTTGGACCAAGGGGCCTGGAATAGAAAGATCATGGGAAACTTCAAATTGCAATTCTTTATGCCATTTTGTTGGGATGGTAATCCAAGTACGAGGTTGTTCTTGACACTGGGGGGGGCAAATAAAGCCATTAAAATGAAACAAAAGGTTTCTGTCCATCAGTTGGAGAATCCAACCATAGAAAACCTACCAATTACATAATTTGCAAAGGTCATTAAGACAATTAACATTCGGCAAAATATTGAATAAACAAAACCAACATACCACTCTTTTATCATTTCAGAGGTTGTCATTTGAAAGCAACTTCTATGTTTGTTACCCCTCGTTGGTATCAGCCAGCAGCTGATTCAATGAGTGGAAGAATGTCTCAGAATCAAATAACAGCAAAACAGAAGCATTTAGAATTCGTTATGATCTAAAAACAAAAGAGACATTAGGTTTATTATTTTACTTCACCTGCTTCATTGGTAAATCCACCAAACAAATAATAACAGATGGTCGCACTCTCATGTACGGATGCAGTAGCCTGTCGTAGAAAGATCAAATTGCCTATCCTTCACCAGCCGATAGATTCCTTCAAGTTTTAACGGATGAAACAATGCACCCTTTGTCTGCTTTTTACCAGAACAGCCAATCCCAAATCACATTATAAAAATTTTGAAGATATTGGAATTTCCAAATTAGTTGAAAACACAATAGTCAAACAGAGCAAAAGAATTAATGAAAAAAAACAAACAAATCATAACAAAAAGGTTGATCCAAATATCCCACGGAACCTGTGTATATAAGCTCTGGACCATGAGCCAAATTCACAACAAAATCAATGGGAACCCACTTGCAAAACAAGATTTCCATGGATGTTGCAGCTGATAGCAGTTCACTTGACTCTCTCTCTTTTGCTGGCCTTGTATGTATTCAAGATCAGCAATCAAAGTCTCCTACCGACAGAGCGTACCAGAAC
This sequence comes from Fremontodendron californicum, assembly GCA_030761205.1. Taxonomy (NCBI): domain Eukaryota; kingdom Viridiplantae; phylum Streptophyta; class Magnoliopsida; order Malvales; family Malvaceae; genus Fremontodendron; species Fremontodendron californicum. The sequence goes on from JAULJL010000027.1 coordinate 2,075,109, forward strand.
TATAAAGATGACCAAGAAGAGTTTGAGTTTTTTTCTGCTACACCTGGTACAAGTCCTCACTACTTGAAGAAAAATTCCCATCCTGACAAGACAATCTCCAATAGTCATCTCTTGCCACTAGAATTCTTACTGAAATCAGCACAATCTCAGGCCGCCAACAAGCCAGGCTACAAACAGTCACGACCACCATCTCTTGACAGTAACAAGACGCCAATTGACAGCCATGCCAATCACACAAAAGTTTCTTGTAAATCAAATCAAGAAGCGAAAAATCAAGTTAAAAAGGAGCACACAGCCTCAAGATCCCGGTTTGGCCAGAAATTATTTCTATCATTTGTCTCCCCATGCAGGGAATGCCATGCTGCCAGGCCAACCGTGAAAGCACATACTGCGCCACAAGAAAGTATCAAGTCACATTAATGCAAGTCTATTCTTTCTTTTCAATTTTTTCAGAATTGAATCTGCCACCCGAGGTGGAAGAATTTGGTTTGAATCAACCAAGATTTTTAGAGTTAGCATAGTTGAATAAAAGTTACATATAGAGGTCTTACTTTTCTCAAAAATGAATGATATACTACAATGATAGTTTTAGTTGTAGAACTAAATGATCACTGTATCACAATTAATTTACTATTTTGCATAACTTCAATAGTATAGTTGCCAAACTCTCACATCCAAACAACTTTATCAAATCTAAACAACTTAACAATATAAATTATGGCATTCTAAAGAAAACCAGAAGAGCTGTGAAGTATGGTTTGGAGCAAAATTTCTCAAGAGTTGGCAGATGCTAATGATCATGGTTTTCCAATTTTAGCATATAACCCTATTGAGAGTTCACGTTTATGGAATGTGCTTTAAGTTGTACGTGAAGTTTTATAATAGACTATGAAACATTTCTTCATGTGATAGTCTATTAACCAAATCTAGTACTCAATCAAACCTTAATAAGAGGAAAAATTGCAGTAGCAAAATGTCAGGGTCACATAAAAATTGACCTATGAATTATGAAGCCAGGCTAACAGTGCCTATGATGATGTATGCCACAACATGATCCTAAATGAACATATAATAACAAATTTATCAGGAGGAGGGGCAATAATAAAAAGCAACTGCTTAGGTATGTCTACTATCAAACCACTAAAGAAAAGGTATGTCTTAAGCAAAATGAGATAAGTACCTCACCCTATAAAACTCCTTCCACAAGCGTGACAACGATGTAGAAAAGAAATATGCAGATGTCATCAGTAAACACAGAAATCTGAAAACCATACCTAACAGAGCAAGACGAGCCAAAAAGATGATCAAACAGGAGTAAACCTCATTAAAACTGCAACGTATTTTACACCAGTTTGATCTATAATCCTGAAGTATAAGAGACCATAAATATCAATATTCATATCATCATAATCACGAAGCTCAACTCACCTAAAAGTTTATTGAAAAACTGCAGGGTACTATGGAATGAGTTCAAACTTTTCTACAACCCATACTTTATATCCATAAAACATGTTGAAAAGGACATGGGTTCAAGACTAGCCGAAAGGGAGTCCCATTTACAGAAAACGTTTTAAGTGATCTTACATAACCATCAGCTCAGCATACAAGTAAACTTGCAATTAACTGTTCCATTGGACTAATAGAAAGTTTAATTTGAACTCCTTAGGAGATTTCCCAGCATGCAAGCTAAGAAGATTAACATACTCTCTTAGACTTATACCAACTATTAGTAAGCCACATATATTATAGAAATTCTTTCTACATACAGCTAATAAAGGAAACAAAAAAATATATATATTCATGGAAAAGTTTTCATGAGAAAAATCCGAACACCTCCATGATGCTCTGTTTAATAAGTTGAACACAGCCTGAAACAAATTGTTTAGGATTTTCATTAGTAAAATGTGCACGAAACTGTACAAATACATAAGCACTCTGCCTAGCATCTCAAGATTTTCCGTATTTATCGATATATCCCTGCAAAACAGAAAACATAATGTCAACTTGATGAATGAATTACATTAAAAAAGTAAACACTAAATAATAGTACACTTAATTGATGGAGAAAAGCAATATTCACACTTTAAAAAAATAATCTGTTTTTTTGGTTGGAGGGAGGGAGGAGGGGGTGTTGGTAGAAGTAACAGCACATTTATTATCTAGATCTTGCCTTGTATATACTGCCTCTCAAATCAAAGACTCTCACCTCAACAAGCCTTGCTATTTTCGGTTGGGACAAAGAAAGATACTGCTTAACTGACTCAAAGGTAATTGGAATTTGATGAGGTTGTATGGTGCCAAGAACCTTGTCAACTGCTTTTTTGACTATTTGGTTATGAGCATCTTTACTGAGATGACCCTCACGCCAAGTTGGTTTCAATAGTTCTTTAATTAAATCTACAAGAGCAGCATGGAAATTCCTCATTGCTTTTGACTCTTTGAGCACATCCTCATCTGCCTTATGCTCGACATCTCTTTCATTCTTTTCTCTAACCCTATCTACTTTTAAGTCTTTTTTGTATCTAGACCCATCTCTCCGATGTCTACCATCATGATCAATATCAATTTTGTTTGTCTTTGAAATGTCTTTGACATGAGAAGCAACCGAGGAAATCTCTTTTTTAGCCAGTGTCCCGTTTGGCATGTGAGCTGCAGAAATCCCATCATTAGCAGCAGTTGTAAGCGAATCTTTTCCAGAAGCGTAGCAATTATTGTTGACCAAATTTTCATTGTATCTATCTTGACAAGATGCAGTTCTTTTATCACCATTACATTCAGGGACCAGTAGCCCCGTTGATGTAGAATCTCCATATGCTGGTGGATATGCTACATTCAGGAGGGAAGAACCTTGACTAGAGAAAGAAAATTTAAGAGACCTCTCTCCTGCATTGGACAAATCAATGCTATCACGAAGAGGATCGTACTGGCTTCGTGGGGATGATATGCCAGAAGTGACAAAAAATGATGGTCGAAAGGGTACTGATGGTTCCCAATCATCTGAAGAAATTTTTATCCTATATTCAGCAAAGTGCAATGGCTCCTTGGCAATATCATTTAGAGGAAAGTTTTCTGGTTTAGAACTAGAGAAGGGGGAAGCAGCTGGCAGCAAAGATGACAGCCTGGAAGTATGGCGCTCTCTGTCATTGTCCGACTCCTTTTGAGCACCAAGTGAGCATGCACTCGAAGAAGAACTAAAAGGCAATGATGCTAGCCATGTTGAGACACGAGAAGATTGATTCTCACTATATATATTGCCCAATGATGTACCTGAGCCACTTAATGAAGATATATACTCAGGAAGAAAACTATTCCTCAAGGTAGAACTACCTTTCTCACTCAGTGAAGACTTGGCATAACTATCAGCAGGCAAATTCTGACCTATACTATTCTGTCTTACATCCTTAGATGGTCTCAAATCATCTGTAGATGCAAACAACCGCTGAGAGGCAGGGGAAGTTCCCATAGATTTATCCCCACTCTGGAGTAAAGGGAACTTATTAATTTCATGAAACGGATGTAACCTTTGGTTTTCATCATGCCCCAATGGCTGGATTCTTTCTGAAAAGAAATGAGAAGATAATGCAATCTTATGTCCAACTGATAAAGGCGGTGTATCAGTAGAACCAGGTGATCTTGACCTTTCAGCAGCATTTCTAAAACCTGATGCATAAGGTTCTTATTAAAATATCATTGTAGAGAAGGTTCTGGATCATCCATAATACAGAAAATATTTTGTACCTTCATCAAGCTTAATAGCTCTTTTCCCATCTGCCGCAGCTACATCTTCCTCAGGCTGTTGTCTAGAATTATTCACGCTATCTTTTATGTGAAGAAATCTACATGAACTTCCTTTGATACACCATCCTCTAGCAAAGAAGTTACAGATAAGTGCAGGGCGCTTATTCCCACTATTAAACTCAACACCAGGGGACAGACTTCCAGTACCAGTCTCAGGAGCAGCAGATCTGTAAAAAAATTTGATTAGTAAATCAATAGATGTATAATCTTGGGAAAGCAGAAATTTACTGGAAAAAAGGACATAATAAGAAGCTTGGATTCATTCTATGTTATAAAGGCATATAGGTATCACCACACCTTGATTCTATCCTCCTCTTATCATCCTCTGTTTGCACGTCCATTTGCTTACTTTTTTCCTCAAAACCTAGACCTTTAACTCCTTCTCCTGAGTGATATCTAACTGGGATTGAAACAATCTCATTGATAGCAACCTCTTTGCCGACAACACTGGATAGATTAGTAGTCTCATTGACAACCAAATGACTCTTGCTACTAGTATGCTGTTCATGGTGGTCTTCAGGGGATTTTCTTTCTAAAATGACTCGAGCATCATTTCCACTAACCACATATTCCTGAGTTGCCTTTTCCTTTGCAGGCAGTTTTCCAGATATTGGATAGTTAGACTCTTCATAATTTGTGCATGGATCCTCCCTTTGAGTTGCCAATGGCTCATTTGGAAGACTAGAAAATTTGAAATTAGCACTACTCTCTACTACATAAAGGGTTTTAGATGGTATTCTCCTTTCAAACTTTCCAGAAGTAGAAGAATCTGACCCCGGACATAATCGATCATGCCCCTTGGACTCCATAATATTACCAGCATCTACATGGAAGAAAAACTCAATCAAGATGACGAGAAATAACCACATTTCCAGTCACGCTATGAAATATACTTAATCAGATCCTATAAACAATGAAGTCTTTACATTTTGGTTTCTTATAATCTGGAGACTGACATTTAATTACAAGCCAAATGAAAGAGAAAATAAATTTGGGAAACTGCACTGCTGCTTCATTGCAGTAATGCAGGAACAAGTAAAAGATAGACCAATTCACCTGATGCTAACACAACAAACATCAAGCACCTAAGAATAAGCCCTAAAGCCCTAAGATAGAGAGAGGTCAGAGGTCAGAAACACTGCATAACGGTATGTTAAAGCTAATTGCAAACCACAAAAAAATGGGTACCAAATTCCTTGAATACTAAGATAGGCTCAATTGAAAACCAATAGTTGTTGAATACTCATTATCAGAAATAAGAATTTTAAAGTGCACTAAATCTTTCTTCCCACGTTGAGAATTAATGTTTTTATTTCATTTGCTCCTCTAACACTACAATCTTCTAAGGCCATTCTGTATTAAAAAAAAATTAAAAATTATAACTTTTAACACATGCAAATATTTAATTTATAATCTCCTATTAGAGCAGTGGAATTTCATAAAATAATAAACAAAGAATATCATTAAATGATCAACGTTCAGAATCAATCAATCGATTGACCGAGGGTTTAAGGTTGACTAACCATTTCGATTCGAAGAACCTTGCAAATCCTCTTCTCCTTCTTCGTCATCATCTTCGTCGATTTCCATATCGGAGCTGTTGATTTCTCGCTCGGTGGCAGATGCGGCGCGTCTTTCATCGTCGTTATCGGCGCGTGGAACAGCGGCGGAGGTTGACAGAGGCATTGCGGCTGGAGGATTAGTTTATTGGGATTTGGCTTCAGTATTGGGTTTTAACTTTTAACTCTAAGTAGCTGTCTGGCTGATGGCCCCTGATCTGGTATTGCTTGCAAAACAAATTGCATTTCTTTTTGAAGGTTTGTATTTAATTCACAGTGAATGTATAAATTTATTTAAAGTGAATCAATTTATTATTTTAATATTATATGTACCAAATTAGAGGTAAGGAAATTTAAAGTAAATATATATATATTTCTCTTTTTCAACAATACATAAGAAGAGTATTATGTTCGTATATAAAATAAATAAATTTATTATGTATTTTTAAAAAGTATTTTTACAAAATGTATGAATTATTTTTTATAATAATTAATTAATAACTTTGAACTTGGATAAGTTAATAATAATGTATATGCCTTTCCATAACTTCAAAATTTTCTATTGAAGTCCCCTTCCCAAAAATTTTACATATAAATAATATAAAAAAAAAAAACAAATTGATTTGTATTTATGTACCTTAGATTTTTTAAAATATATATATATAAAAATTGGATTTATATTTGATGCATTGTCAGTGTATAAATCTATACACTGACAATGAATCCTATAATGATACCTCATTAAAAAATTAATCCTAATTCTAACCACTAACTCTAATCCTACAACTTAACTTTTAACAGGTGGCATTGTAGGATGCATAAACTTATACACTGTCAGTGCATCGAATATAAGTCCATAAAGATTATTATATTTTTTAAGAATTAATATTTGATGAACTGACAATTTATAGGGCTATACACTGTCAGTGCATCCTACACGTATTAAAACTAGGTTGTAGGGGTTAGGGATTAAGGGTTAGTTGTTAGTTTTTTTATGAAGTATCCGTATAGAATTCACTGTTATTAGAAATCTATATACGGACAGTACATCAAAAACGAACTCATATTTTAATTACAACAATAACTTTTTCTTATTTCCTAATCTTCATCTAATCTTCCAAATTAGGAATTTCAGATTCTAAAACTTGAGATGGATGTATTGGGATATTCTGTTTGTAAACTTGTCTAACATATGAACCACCTTAGTACAAACGGCCACAGCAACTGCAATCAAAACGAACCGGAATTTCACAGATTCTTCAGGGCTAATAACAATGGTTATAAGTCACAAGCATCGAAGAAGCAGCAGCAACCCATATTTCAAAATAAAAAATGGGAATCTGTGAGTGAGGGAGATGATCACAAATATCGACGTTGAAAAAGCTATGGTGTTGGAAATCAACAGAACGTATAAAGCTCTTTTCTAAGATGCATTTTTCCTGCATGGTGCATGGCTTCTTCCATTGTCGACTTGTCGTCATCTTGCCAGAACCCCTCCAGGAGGAGTGACTCCAGCTTGGAAATGTTACTGCAGCGATTAGGGTGAATACTACGAGAAGAACTTTCCTTTCTTCGAAATGGAAATATCTGAACCAGCTTTTGTTATACCTATACATGAGGCGGCCTTGACATTTTCTCATATACTATATATTAAAGCATATGCCTTTAATTTGTTCGGCATTAACTAGAACTTGGGTTGGAATTGTTGTTCCTGTAATTTCTTCATGTCATTATAAGAGAATTCCTCATTTAAAATACATTTAGATGCATGGTCTATGTTTTTCGTTTAGACTAATTAAGAATCCCAAAGAAGAAAAGAAACCAGCACATGGATTTCCTAGAATTTATTAGGATTGCCCAGACTTAAACAAAAATAACTCAGAGGAAAACGAGCAGTCCGACCATCTTTAGCTGCTGAATCTGTTTGATTTTTTTTTTTTCTTCATCAGATAGAGAAGCATCGTAGTTAACTTATTTCCTTGATGAAAGCTGCTTGAACTGGGAAGGGAGGGGCTCGCTTACTTTTACTGTGCTTGTTATTTGTCTGTTGCAAACTTGCAATCGTATTAGTCTTTAGTTGGGCTGAAAATAATTTTAAAAGCCAACTTTGTTAAGATCCAAGTGAAACTAGGCTTGGGTTCAAGGCCGTAGCTGTTGCCTCCTTAGTCCTCAATCTACCATTCGGAGTTCGGTCACAGCTCTAACGGGCCGGTGATTGTGTTTGGGCTACAGATGAAGAACAAAACTTCATTCACAATTATCCCTTTTCTTCTTCTTTTTTTAATTTGAAGAAGAAAAAAAAAGCCTTCAATCATAAGCAAAAGAAGCGTATGTTATAAGATTAAATATTCCAAGGATCAAATCCGATTAAATTAATGGAAAGTTAGCTGTCTGAACTTAATGAAAGCAGCTGAAGTCCAAAGAAACACAACCAATTAGGAGACTGACATAATGAACTTTAATAAACTTGATGTTCAAATATAATTTAATTACACATGCAGATGCAGATGCAGGCAAACCTGTCATGGTTAAGCCGAGCATGTGTTACATTAAACCCCCCCCCCCCCCAGGCCTACCTGCTCGGAACTCGGAAGATAAATAAGAATTTGTATCTTTTTTTATAGTCAAGCGGATCAAAAATCCTTCACATTCCCATTCCATATAAAGAAACATCGATAAGAGACGAGGATTATAACTTTTGCTTACTTTATTATTATGAGACTGATTTACAAGCTTATTATTTTATCTCAGTGCTTTTTGTAAGTATTTTAGTCCAAAAAGAAAAGAGAAAAAAAAGGGGGGGGGGGGAGCTCAGTTGCTTTTACCTCATTTGCTTGCTTATCATAATACCGAATTAGACAAAATTTGTGTGGTCCATTCCTGCATGGGATTCGATTCTATAACCATTTATAATCTCTTGTTATATATCCACACAACTAAACAGACGAAACATCATTTGTCATAAAAAAAAGGAAACCCACCGATAAAGAAAGGAAAACGTTAAACGGTGTTTAATGATATTGCTTAAAATGATATTTAATTTTAAAAAATTATGATTAATGTGTTGTCTCCTTTTAAATTCGATGAAAACAATACATTAAATATTAAAAATATATATTTTAGTTATTCTTAAATCAATGTTTATAGACTTAATCAAATCCATAAAAAATACTTTCTTAAGAAACTAAAAGTAGTACTTTTTTTAATGGATTGTTGTAATGTCTCACTCTCATGGACCTAAACAACTATGAGACATAAAATTGTTTATGAATAGATTCCGGGATTAAAAACTAAAAGTAGTTGTATATATACTAAATTTTTAAACAATTTTGCAGGTGCTGGCCCTTTTTTTTTTTTTTTGATAAATCAAATTTGTATTCTTATTCAAAGAAGTAGGCAAGCCTACTACAAAACAAGTAAGCTGCATATAATGGTATTACAAATTAAAAAACCAACAAGCACAACATTAACAAAAATAAAGCTAACCTGCTAAACAAACATGTTATGTTTTAATCTTCAATTTTGTTAATTCTGTTACTTGTAATCTTTCTTACTCCATACTAATCGAAGAATTACTGTAATTAGAGCTTCCAGCTTTTGTTGAACCCATTTGAATTCAACAATTCAATTCCCATCATGCGTCGTAACAGGTAATTATGCCATATAGTTGAAGGACTTGTTATCAAACTTGCTCGATAACACAACAAGTGAAAAAGAGATGGCTTTTGGACTCACAGCACTCTCACCAAAAAGCACAAATTGTGTTTACAAATAGAATTTATCTCATCCATAATTTGATTGTGCCATATTTATGAAAATGCGTCCAAATAATCACCTCATTCTTTTACATGACAAAAGAGAGGATAATGTTTTTTTAATTTGAGCAATTTCTTCCGACTCCATAGTTATGAGTCTAAGAAGGTATTGATCTTCTGTTTAGTAGTACTATAATTCCACACACTCATAATATGAGTGAAATTATATTTTTAAAAATATAATAAATTATATTTTAAAAAAATTATATGTAATAAAAATGATAGTTTTTTAAGTGGATAATTTTTGTAAGTGGGTAGTTTTTTAGATAATGGATAGTTTTTTTAGAAGTAAATAAATAATTTTTTTATAAAAATATTAAAAGACATATATATATATCCTTATTTTATTTTTTATTTTTTAACATTTAATTTTTTGGTATTTTTCGTGACTGAATTAGTGTCACTTGACTCAGTGACATCAACTCAACCACTCCCTTTATATATGGTATAGATATATAGTATAGATAAGTCAAATTATGTGAATATATACATGTTCTTATTTAGTACTAGATATTGCACACCCACAATGTGGGTGAAAAAGAAAAAAAATTGTGAGTTTAAAAATATTTTTAAATGAATAACTTAACAATATAAGAGGTAGGTATTTATTTTTTTAAAGGAAGTTATGTGATGTGGGTAGTTTTTTTTTTTTTAAATAAAGAAGTTATATGATGATTTAACATATGAAATAGTTTTTTTAAAATAAATTACATAAACATCCTTAATTACATTTTATATTATATTTTTAATTTGATTTTTTATATATTTTTCTAGCTGAGTTGGTGTCCGATTAATTCGTGACACCAACTCAACCATTTATTTTAATAATAGTATAGATAATGTTATTAAACCAACTGCAGCAACCATATATATATATTTTTTTACCAAATCATGAAATGCTTAATATAAATGCCCAATTAATAAATAGTAAGGTCCGCCAACCATTAAATAAGGTCTACCTGTCTATTATTAATTTTAACCGTTATAAATAGTTAATGCTTAGAAGGTTATGGTTATGGTTGTTTTTTCTAATAAAAAATATTTTAAAACATGAATTCAAGTTCATCTATTGAAATTTAGTAAAGGTTAAAGAATAGAAAATACTACTAGTAATATAATCTCCAAAGATTTAAAAAAGGGAAATGAACTTTAATCATATTCCATCCAAACACAATTAGACATCATAAATGCAAAATAAAGGTTATCATAAATGAACTGTGGTAAGTTTACACATTGAATGCCGCTGTAACCTTAATTCAAACAGCAATTAATTTCCTTGCAGAATACCTCCTCTTTTTGGGTGAGTAATTTAAGAACTTGTGTATTTTCCCCGGCAACAAACCATAGACAATAATTACACTATAATAATTAATTAATTAAAATTAAAAATAATGTAAGGTTAAATATTATTTAGAGTTTATAATTATAAGTGGTGAACATTTATTTAATTTTGATTTGTGATTGGGTAGCTTCAAGATTGTAATAAAAAAAATTATTTTTGATACACTACTCATATAATTTTAACTCCACAAAGTGAGTTAAAAACTGTCACATGTATTTCACTTTTTTTTTTTCTTAATACATCCAATGGGTATATATTATCTTATTAACTTCATTTATAAAATTTAAAAATTTTATTATTATAGATAAGATAATTTCTCGTAAATATAATTGTAATTGAAATGTTACAATTTTCTCGCTTTAAATGTAAATAGATTATCATATTAATATATTAAAATAAATCAATAAGAACAACAACAATGTTAATTTAATATTGTTTACAAGAATTTAAGTCTATTTATCTTGACATGATCATTATTCATATATAGTTTAATAAGCATTTGTAGTATGACAATAGATCTATATCTGTGAGAGATCAACTAAGTATAGCAAAGAATTGCTAATAATGAAAAGAAAAAAAAAAACAAAGAAACTTACTTATTTATCCATAACAATAAAAAGGGAAAGGGCAAAAAATGATAGATATTGAGCAATTGACTTGACCCGATATCTCAGTTGCGTTGCCTAATGCTTACTTTGGCACATAACACTCCGCAGATTGCGCACCAATTCGTGCCTAAGGTCAAAAGTAAAAAAAAACAACTCCTCTCTGACCATCCTCAACCGTCCGATCCAAAGTCAAAGAAACCTATAAGGTCATTTAAGTAAATTCAATGAATTTTTCCTTTCCTCCCTACGCATCGTCAGTCGTCACGTGGCTTTTGTCAGTCTGTTCCAGCAAGGCATATCTTACGTGGAATTAGCGCAACTGCCTTTCCTCTCTCAAACCACCCGTTTTACATCACCACCAGGCAGTCACATAAAGGTAGGCCCCGCCATTAAATCTCCACCGCCCATCAAACCCGTAACAATGCCGACGTAGACTGAAACATTTTGCTAATCACTTTTATCGCCGTCCGATTAAAAGGTCCATTAACATTGATGAAGCTCACCTGTCTCATTAATATTGCCTAATCTCTTTCACGAGTCAACTTAATGAAGAAAATATATATATATATATATATTAAAAAACTTCCCGAACAGTTGTTTCTGCAAACACGTCCCCAGCACATATTAGGAACACACTCTCTCTCTCTGTCTAAAAAGCAAGAAATAATAACAAAAAGATACAGAGAATGTGAGAATGAGGCTATAGCGAGAGAAAGAAAAGGAAAAGCAAAGCAAAGAGGAAGCGAACCGAAGCTTAAGCTAAGCTAAAGATGCTGAGATTCACTCTCTTATGGCTTTTCGTTTTCTTTTTATCTCTCTTTTCATCTTCATCTTCAGCTCGGCCTGGTTAGCTTCCACTACTGCGATGTTCTTTTTTTTTTTTTTAATTTGAGATTTAATTTTGTTATTTGGATTTTTTTTAGTTGCTTGGAGATTCAGTTAGGTATATTTGAAGTTTAGATACTTTCATTTTGATTAAGCTTCTTATAAACGAGTCTTATTTTTATAATTCAGTTTAAGGTTCGTTTTTCACTTTGGTGATTTGGTCGATTGGCTGGTTTTTGAATTGTGAATTTTGTGTTTCGCATTGATGTTAATGAGTTGTGAGATTGAGTCAAATGTAACGGAATCGGGGGATATGAATGTGTTTTTTTGGAAACTTTAAGTTAATAGTGTCTGGATCAAAGTATAGAGGTAGTTGATCGACTTGGATCCTGTTTGGATGCGAGAAAATGATCGAAAGCAAAATTATAAATGTACTTTTTTTCTTGTATGCATATTCCGTATGAAATGTGACTGGAGTAATAAAGGAATTGAGAGCTACACATTAAAAAAAATTATAAAAAAAAAGCAACGGAAACAATTCTCCCATGGCCAAACAAGGGAACGGTATGAATAATTTATGGTTTGCTTGTGGATACTGTAGATATGCTTGTGCGTTCCATGCCACTTGGAGCCGTCACCGTTTACATATTATCAAGTTGGTAAAATGAAAGTGTATGTCTATGGAACTTTGTATTGTGAAATAAGAAAACAAAAGAAGAGTATATGCTTTGCCTTTTTTTGCATCAATGAGTTGCTTCGAATTTGTGGATAAGACAGTATTTGCTTTTCATGTTTTCATCTAATAATTTCTTCTTATTTGGTTAGTTTTTGGTACTAAATTTAGTCATGTTTTCTTACTACAGCACCTTTTGCTATGCGTATAAGCTGTGGGGCTCGTCAAAATGTCCACACTGCACCAACCTATGCACGTTGGTATAAAGATTTTGCATATACGGGGGGAATTCCAGCTAATGCAACAAGTCCAAGTTTCATCACTCCTCCACTAAAAACACTTCGATATTTCCCTCTATCTGAAGGTCCAGAAAATTGCTACAGTATTAATAGAGTACCAAAGGGACACTATTCTGTGAGGATCTTCTTTGGATTAGTTGCACAGCCTGAGTTTGACAATGAACCTCTATTTGATGTATCTGTTGAAGGCACCTTGATTCATTCATTGAAATCAGGTTGGACTAGCCATGATGACCAGGTGTTTGCTGAAGCCCTTGTGTTTCTTTTAGATGGCACAGTATCTATTTGCTTCCATAGCACTGGTCATGGAGATCCAGCAATTATTTCTATTGAAATTCTTCAAGTTGATGATAAAGCATACTATTTTGGTCCAGAGTGGGGCAAAGGTGTAATCCTGAAAACAACTTCAAGACTGACTTGTGGTACATCAAAGCCAAGATTTGATGAAGATTATAGTGGGGATCATTGGGGTGGAGATAGATTTTGGTACCCCATCAGAACTTTTGGCCAAAATGCTGACGAACCGAGATCTACTGACAATAGCATTAAACAAGCTTCAGATGCACCAAACTTCTATCCAGAAGCCCTTTACCAAAGTGCAGTTGTTGGTACTGATAGTCAGCCAGATTTAGCTTATACAATGGATGTGGATCCCAATAAGAACTACTCGATATGGTTACACTTTGCAGAGATTGATGCTTCAATCACCGGTGCAGGGCAAAGGGTATTTGATGTCCTGATAAATGGTGACACTGTATTTGAAAACATAGATGTTGTGGACATGAGTGGTGACCACTATACTGCACTTGTGCTTAACAAAACTGTTGCTCTTAGTGGGAGGACACTGACAATAACCCTTCACCCTAAAAAAGGCAACCATGCTATCCTTAATGCCATTGAAGTCTTTCAAGTTATAGCTGCTGAATCCAAAACTACACCAGAAGAAGGTAATGCTTTCTTTTATTACCTCTGCAGACTGTTTATGCTGTGTATGATAGGACATTGGAAATCGTTTTTTACTGCTGATGAGCAAGGTTCTTTCTGGAAGGTGGTAGACATTTACTAACTTGTTAAACTAACTTGTTAATAATTCCTGATTTTAGTTAGGGCTTTACAGGCATTGAAGAAAGCATTGGGGCTTCCTAATCGTTTTGGGTGGAATGGAGACCCATGTGTTCCCAAGGAGCATCCATGGAGTGGAGCAGATTGTCATTTTGATAAATCTGGCAGCAAGTGGTTCATTGATGGCCTGTACTCTCTTAATCTTTTGCCTTATCTTTGAGTTTTATTGTTGTTTTCTGCTGATACTTTCTCTTCTTTTCAATTTGCTTATGTTGATTTCATGATTTATTTGGAGGAAACTGATGTCTATGCTATGACCTCTTCCATTGTTCTTGATATGCTAAAGCCTCCTATTCATATTTAGTTTTCAGTAAAATAATGAAAAAGGGACAATTCTAACATAGATGATCTACATTACCAGTGAGCATGAAATTTTCCACCTTAAGGAAACTGTTAATCAATAAACTGTTTTCAGCTTTTTGCTATCATGCATTAGAGTTTGCATAAATAAGTTTTAACCAAAATCATTCTAGCTTGTTGGTGTCATGTTAAATAAATATGAGAACATGTGTTCTATACCAAACACAGACACATACACACCCAACTACCTCTGTAGAATTCTGTTACCTAGTTACTCAACCGCTTCATTTACTCCCATTGGATAGTGAATGAATCTTATCCATTAAGAATTCTAAGAGTTGCCTAAAAGGTTTCTCATATCTTGCATTGTGTTTGTTAACAGCGCCGCATGTAAGATATGAGAAGCAAGTATAAGTCAAAGCTGCTTCCTTTGATCTCCTTTCCCTACTTTACTCGTTCCATTTGGTTTTACCTTACCTATTTGTCCTGAATTTCTGCACTTTATTCATTCCTACATCATTTGTGGCTCCTGAAGTTCTAAATGCTATGGATGCATGAATGACTATATGCACCGTTAAGTTTTTGGAAGGGAACCACATAACTTTTTTTTTTTAAAGTCTGCTTGCCATGCATGGGTGCACATGTATACATATAGCAAGTGTTTCCTAGAATATAAATGTATTTTTTATGAACCTAGAATATAAATGTTTTAAACTTTTAATTGCAACATTATCATGCAAAGCTTAAGATACAGTGTCTACATCAGTTATATTGGTATATTATAAGTAATTGCCTTTTAATTTCTTCATGATCAGTGATCTTGACAACCAAGGTCTAAGGGGTTTCTTGCCTAATGACATATCCAAACTGCATCACCTACAGAGCTTGTAAGTACAAATAGTTCTCTATCACTTTCATTATATTTGCTTTTATTTGCTATGTAGGGATGCATGGTGATCTAAGGATAGGTTTCTATTTCTGCCACATCAGCCTGTTGTTATAGACCTTAATAATATAGTGGCATTGACATAAAAACTATTTGCCCTTATTTGTTTTCTCAAACTGTTGCAATTGTTTTTGCTTATTCTTAATTTTATAATAGATGAATCTCCTTCCTGTATGCCTAATATCCATTTCTCTTGTTTATGTTGTACTTGGCTTCTATAGAAACTTGAGTGGGAACACAATTCATGGGGCCATTCCGTCATCACTTGGAACAATCACCAGCTTAGAAGTATTGTAAGTGTAGCATAATTTCTTTTCCTTCTTGAGGATACTTTTGATTGTATTAACTTCTATCTTTACATGCAAAACTCTTTAAAATAATGTACTTTGACATTTAGTACCTGCTATGTCACTGTCATATATAGAAGGACAACTCTTGTCTATTTTCTCCTTGATAGATTTTGAGTAACTTGTTTGTGCCCTTTCTTTTTTAAAGACAGACACATTATAGTGGTGGGAGGAATTTCTGCAAGGACCCAAAACTTTTCTTCAGTAGAACTTTTACTTCCCAAGTTATGTGGAACATAATATATATGTGCTATTGATTAAAAAAAACGTAGAACTTGATAAATGTAAACCTTGTTAGTATTTTCTGCATGAACATGCGACGTTGGGTTTGATATAATCATCATATCTAATGTGTTCTCAATCAATGATGCATCCGTGGAGTTGTTAGTTACATTCTTCTTTCAATGGCCATCATGCTTGAAAGGACATTAAACTCTGGATGCTAAATATTGACATTCTTCTCTCAAAGGACAATTTGAGTTTGAAGTCTAATGTCTGGATTATGAGAAGCACTTAACTATTTCACTTCAGCATCTATATTTCCCTTAACTTTATCAGTCTTATTGATATGATCTGAATCCAAATTGCAGGGATCTCTCCTACAATTTCCTCAATGGATCAATTCCTGAAAGCCTAGGACAGTTGACTGCATTACGCAGACTGTAAGATTTCAACCGGTTGGTTAACCCTGGAATCTGAACATATGAAACAGGAGTCTGATTTAAGTTGTAATAATTGTGCAGGAATCTTAACGGCAACTCTCTGTCTGGAAGAGTTCCAGGTGCACTAGGAGGAAGGCTTTTGAATGGAGCTAGCTTCAAGTATGTTCTCAGAATCTCATTAGTATAATAGTATTGGTCTGAAATGTTCTCTATGAGGAATGAACTTGCCACATAATGATGATAAGTAAAGAAATACTTATATAAGATGAAAACAAGAGCATGCACTTACACGTCTATTAATTGTTGCAAGTTCTGTACCAGATATACTTACTCTAGTTGCATGCAGTTTTACCGATAATGCTGGTCTCTGCGGCATACCTGGACTACCTACATGTGGACCCCACCTATCTGCTGGCGCAAAGGTTGGCATTGCCTTTGGTGCATCTTTATCTTTCTTACTTCTTGTTATCTGTTCAGTTTGTTGGTGGAAAAGGCGGCAGAATATTCTTCGAGCACAGCAGATTGCAGGTTTGTACCTTCAGGATAAATCTCATAACAAATATAACAGCTTGCTTTGGCCTTATATAACACCAATTTTGAATGTTAAAATTGTTTGGCTGAAATCCCTTGGACTGGTATAAATATGAGACATCCTATGATGATAAACACGTCCAAAGTTGCTCCTTTTACCCAAAATATGGGATGAAAAGGACATTAAACCAGAATTTTTTTTTTATACAAAGGAAATCGCAGTCTAAGATAAGAGAAGGGGTTGAATATGCTTATATTTAAATCCATACTTATTGAATGTCATTTCTTAAGGGTGATTACATAAATCAATTGGACTAAATCTCGGATTCACATTGAATCAAAAGTTGCAAAGTAGAAAAAAAGCACTACTACCCAAGCAACATTTATTGGGTTTCTTTTCATTGCATATTTATAGTTCGTTGTCTTCTGCAGCAAGAGGTGCTCCTTATGCAAAAGCAAGGACCCAATTATCGCATGATATCCAGATGTCAAGGCATCATAATCATGGCCATACTCGAACAGCTGCTGAGAATGGACCTATCTTGCTATCGTGATTAAATCAGTATTCCAACTCTGCTTCTTGTTTGGGTTACCGGATTCTCATTTGTTCAGGAACATGAATTGCAGAACAACTTAGTTGATTTGGCCCTTTCATTTTATTTAGTTCATGATGCTTGCCTAAATCTCCTTTCCTTCGGAAATCTCGACTGGGAAAAGCTGCAAAAGCCTATAGAATCACTTCCAAAAGGTCAGATACCCCAACATTGACACTAAATGCAGCAAAATGAATCATCTTGTACATTGCATCAATTCCTTTTCAATCAAATTTGGCAGAAAGAAATCTTGTAACATTATTGAAGAACAAGTGCATATACGAAAGTCAATATATTTTCATCTATCTTCTCTGAAGTGTGAATTCAGAAAGGAAACCATTTTCTACTGGCTGGCTCCATGGGGTCATGGCAGAAGGGAAACAGGAGAAAGCTAATTCTCTTTACTTGTAAGCTTGTTTTTGTCGTTTGAATTCATTCTAATTGATTCTCACATGTTTAGATTTCTTGTTTTCTTTTTCTTTTCTTTTTTGTTCTTTTTTCTAGAGACTCGTGTACCAAGTGTATGTACTATGTACTACGAGTCTTGTTTTCCTTTTACAGATCTAGAAACAAAATATATTTATTTTATGATTTAAGAAGGGCCCATTGAACATTGTTTATTATATCAAAAATTTATTTTTAATTTTGACTTTGATTTTTGAATCAAGTAGCAAGTAGTAACTAAG
Organism: Fremontodendron californicum; assembly: GCA_030761205.1. Lineage (NCBI taxonomy): Eukaryota > Viridiplantae > Streptophyta > Magnoliopsida > Malvales > Malvaceae > Fremontodendron > Fremontodendron californicum. The sequence continues at coordinate 2,093,215 of JAULJL010000027.1, forward strand.
TAAGCAGTGATAATAGTACTTTGGTTAAAAAAAAGTGGTAATAATACTTAAAATTTTGAATTATGACGTCAAATTCCGTGTGGATTGACGTTATGCTTGGATAGGATAGGGCCGGGATTGGGATAGGGCTTTGCAAGCAGCCAATCCATTCATTTAAAATCCATCGCCAACAAGCAGTCCTTTGTACAATAAATAATAAAGAAATAAAGAAAATCTGCCTCCTTACATGCATTTAATTTCAACACGTGTCATTTGCAACAACTTTAAGACACTAAAAAAAAATCTTGGCCAAAAATAAAAAAAGAAATGAATAAAAGAAATAGAAAACACAATCCAAAGACCATGAAATACCTTCACGTGACCATGTGTCAGTTACCTGCAGTCATTTCACCTACATCACCCTCTCACCGTACACTTTCCCCAGTTTCCACTTTACCCTCCTTTCTCAGTTTCTCTCCCCAACCCAATACTGGACCACTTTTTTCCTGACTCTCAAAACCGATTCGAACACGCCACCCCCCACACCCCAAAAATTATAAGAAAAACACTTATAATGATTTTTTTAAAAATTTTATTATATATGCAATTTATTATATTTATATATAAAAATAAAATTATATATGTAAAAAAAATTATATATAAATATGATAAATATATCATATTTATATATAATTTATCATATTTATATGTATTTATTATGTATATATATAATTTTTATATGTAAAAAAAAATACATATAAATATAATAATTTTATATAATTAATCATATTTATATAATATAATATTTTATTATATTTATATATAATAAAACATATTTTAAGTCCAACATAAAAAATTTACTCTAGAACTCCGCCACACGGGGAGTTCTACCGTAAGTTTCTTACGGTAAGGTTGTGGTAAGCTCCAAATTGGGAAACCTGTGTAGCAGGTTACCAGGTCACAAATTTTTACATATGCACTTGATAAATTACATATCAACTTGGACGAATTACATATCAAACATGAAAAATTACATATCAACTTGAGAAGTTGAAAAATTACATATGGACTTGATAAATTACATATGAACTTGGAAAATTACATATGAAAAATTACATATGAACATGAAAAATTACATATGAACTTGGAGAATTACATATGGACTTGATAAATTACATATCAACTTGGAAAATTCCCGAATTACATATGGACATGGACAATTACATATGAACTTGGAGAATTACATATGGACTTGATAAATTACATATGAACTTGGAAAATTCCCGAATTACATATGGACATGGAAAATTACATATGAACTTGGAGAATTACATATGGACTTGATAAATTACATATCAACTTGGAAAATTCCCGAATTACATATGGACATGGACAATTACATATGAACTTGGAGAATTACATATGGACTTGATAAATTACATATGAACTTGGAAAATTCCCGAATTACATATGGACATGGAAAATTACATATGAACTTGGAGAATTACATATGGACTTGATAAATTACATATGAACTTGGAAAATTCCCGAATTACATATGGACATGGAAAATTACATATGAACTTGGAGAATTACATATGGACTTGATAAATTACATATGAACTTGGACAATTCCCGAATTACATATGGACATGGACAATTACATATGAACTTAGAGAATTACATATGCACTTGATAAATTACATATCAACTTGGAAAATTTCCGAATTACATATGAACTTGGAGAATTACATATGGACTTGATAAATTACATATGAACTTGGAAAATTCCCGAATTACATATGGACATGGAAAATTACATATGAACTTGGAGAATTACATATGGACTTGATAAATTACATATCAACTTGGAAAATTCTCGAATTACATATGGACATGGACAATTACATATGAACTTGGAGAATTACATATGGACTTGATAAATTACATATGAACTTGGAAAATTCCCGAATTACATATGGACATGGAAAATTACATATGAACTTGGAAAATTACATATGGACTTGATAAATTACATATGAACTTGAAAAATTCTCGAATTACATATGGACATGGACAATTACATATTAACTTGGAGAATTACATATGGACTTGATAAATTACATATGAACTTGGAAAATTTCCGAATTACATATGGACATGGACAGTTACATATGAACTTGGAGAATTACATATGGACTTGATAAATTACATATGAACTTGGAAAATTTCCGAATTACATATGGACATGGAAAATTACATATGAACTTGGAGAATTACATATGGAGTTGATAAATTACATATGAACTTGGAAAATTCCCGAATTACATATGAACATGGAAAAGTATATATAAACTTGGAGAATTACATATGGACTTGATAAATTACATATGAACTTGGAAAATTCCCGAATTACATATGGACATGGAAAATTACATATGAACTTGGAGAATTACATATGGACTTGATAAATTACATATGAACTTGGAAAATTCCCGAATTACATATGGACATGGAAAATGACATATGAACTTGGAGAATTACATATGGACTTGATAAATTACATATCAACTTGGAAAATTCCCGAATTACATATGGACATGGACAATTACATATGAACTTGGAGAATTACATATAGACTTGATAAATTACATATGAACTTGGAAAATTCCCGAATTACATATGGACATGGCAAATTACGTATGAACTTGGAGAATTACATATGGACTTGATAAATTACATATGAACTTGGAAAATTCCCGAATTACATATGGACATGGAAAATTACATATGAACTTGGAGAATTACATATGGACTTGATAAATTACATATGTGTAGACACCTAATTTTGTCCGGACCTTTTAACCCGAGTCCGGGAAATAATCTAATTTGTCATCAGAAATTTTAGTTGCATATTGTCATTTGGGTTTAATCTTTGATCAATTGGGCCTTAGGCCAATGTTTTGGTATTTGGACTAGGTCTAATTCTTTATTTGGGTCTTAAACTTGTTACAAGGGTTGGGCCAATAAAGATCAATGAATTAATAAAAAAATAATTAAAAAAAAAAATGAAGAAGGAAGTCGGCTGCCATGGTTCATGGCAGCCAGCTTTCTTCTTTCTTCACTTTATTGCTTCTTCCCATGGGGATTTCTTGTTTTAGCTATAAGTTGGTTTTTCTTCCAATTCACCATTTTCACTTCATGACACAATTTCATCTAAAGTTCCGAAATCCCAAAACCAGCAAGCTTCAATGTCCCAAATTTCAGCATTGAACTCTGATTTTCACCCTCATTTTACCAAGAACAGTCCAAGAACCCCAATTAATCTCCTGAAAAGATGAACCGAAGAATGGGGACTGACTAAGGGAAGGATTATGAAAATCCTTTTCACCCTCCATAAAGGGGAGAGGAACGGAAGAACAGGGGGGGCTTTTTTTTTTAAAAAATGATCCACCATTTTCAACTTCTCAAAAAAAAAAACCTTACTGCCTAACCAAGACGAGGATCCTAAACTGAACTGCCCCAGCTCCCCCACCTAGCACACTGCCTCCCTACTCACCTGCCTAGCCCCGCACCACCTAGTACACGACCTCCCCACTTGCCTGCCTTCCAACCTGGCACACGTGAAGCTGATATCAATTCTTGGACTTAAGAGAGTTTCTTGCTTTGGGTTGAAATCTAATAGCAAGTGTAGCCTTCTACACCACTGTGACTGGAAAAAAGTTTCAACCCAATATGCCTGATGACCATCGTTGCATAGGTTTGGAGTTCTTTTATCTTAATTTTCAATTGGAAGTGATTTAATAAAGTTTATCCAAATCAACGTGGCATTATGTTAGCCATATATTTTCTTCAAATTATGGCACCATGACAAAAGGGACAGGAGTCATCAAAGAGAGGTAAGTTTGGTTTTGCTATATCCCTATTTAATTTGATTCTTGAAAAAAATATCCATGTTTAAATTGTTCCGTTATTTAAGTATATGAATAAAATTGAACATAATATTCGGTGTCTCGAAAATATTTATGCATAGATTTTCCTATAAATAATCATTTATAATACATATAGTTAAAGAAAAAGAGAATAAATTTTAAAAATAATTTTAACCCATATGGACCATGTCTAATTATTCGCATTATATGCACTCATTCAAAATTAAATGTGGAAGATGAATTGCCGACGACGGAATTCGAAGAATGTCACGGTTGTGGTTTCTAAGATATCTTGAGGTGAGAGGATCTCGTTAAATACCACCAAGAGTGTTGGGAATATTTAATGAGTGTTCTCGATAATAAGTTTACATCCACTTCCGTTTTCAAAAATAATAACAATTATTGAAAAAAAAATAAATAAAAAGAAATAATTTTAAATGCCGATGTCAAGTCCATTAAATCGAGATTTAAGATAACACGTGATCAAGTGTTACTGTTTTCTAAACGGGCGTTGCGGGGGTGCTAATCCTTCCTCGCACGTAACCGACTCCCGAACCCGATTTTGTTTTCTCTCTGGTTCAAAGCGCGGACTTCGAAATTGGTTTTACAAAATGTTTTAATTAATTTTAAAATATTTTACTAAAATCGGTTTTAATAGGTGGCCAATCACACCTAGCAAAAAAGATTGGTGGCGACTCCATTTTTTGTGTTTTCCTAAAAAAACGTCGTAACGGTCGAAAAAACCGTTATGACAATATGAACTTGGAAAATTCCCGAATTACATATGGACATGGAAAATTACATATGAACTTGGAGAATTACATATGGACTTGATAAATTACATATGAACTTGAAAAATTCCCGAATTACATATGAACATGGAAAATTACATATGAACTTGGAGAATTACATATGGACTTGATAAATTACATATGAACTTGAAAAATTCCCGAATTACATATGAACATGAAAAATTACATATGAACTTGGAGAATTACATATGGACTTGATAAATTACATATGAACTTGAAAAATTCCCGAATTACATATGGACATGGCAAATTACATATGAACTTGGAGAATTACATATGGACTTGATAAATTACATATGAACTTGAAAAATTCTCGAATTACATATGGATATGGAAAATTACATATTTAATTAATATAATGCATGCATCAATTAATTTAGATATTGGGTTAATAAAAATTTCATATAGACTATCATTTTTTTTTTTTACATCTAATGGAAGTTAATTAGAAAACACTCACATATAAAATTTTGCAAATGATGCATTGAGAAGTTAACTTTTCTAGTCCTTTACTTTGGATATTGGGATAATAAGAATTTCATATAAGTATTATTTTCTTTACTTTGGTGATAAAAACAATATAAAACATCTATGCTAGAAAAGCAGTTGTTTTGGAGTGTATAGATTCGTAATTCAACATGCATTTTATCTTCATGCATGTACAAAATAACAATAATCTTTAATTTATGACAAATAATTCATCCGTATATATTTGCCTTCAATTGAATTACATTTTAATTTTCCTAACTTTTCTGAGAAAATCTAGTCTTGGACTACAAATATCCATGATTCTAGAAAATGTTTTATTTATTTATTGACTATTAATGTTTATAATGGAAGTGTAGCAAGGACCACATATAAAATAAAAAAAAATGACTATTGTTTTTGTCAATTGATAAACATAGGAGGAAGATGGGAGCAAGAAAAATTGATTATTGCATTATCAAATTAAAATCACTAGTTTATGTTCTCAGAAGCCTTGCAATCTCCTATGGTGTATGACTGGATTTATTCCTAGTATTATCTACAATTGCATCAACTGTAAGTTCGTAACATCGAATTGACCAGGTGGAATATATTTCTGGAAATTTAGCATGCTAAATGTATTTTAGACAACAAATGTCAAGGCATATTTTCATTTATCTTTCAAACTCTTTAGAATTTTCATGCTGCTACTCTTTCTGCATTTGGTTTTAATGGATTATTATACTTTATTTAGATTGATTGTCTGCTCCTAAATTGTTCTAGATACACCCTAAATGATTGCTATCACTATGAGGTATCTAATCTTAGTTTATGTCATTTAATTGCCCTTTGATGGTCTTCAACTCTTCATTGCCAATTCCTTTAAAAACTATAATAACCAATCAATGATATATATATATATATATATATATATATATATATATATATATATAGCAATGGCCAAGCTCAGTGCAACTTTAGGCAGTGCTTGGTGTTAATAAAATTGTGCTGATCTTTCAAGATCTAACAAGAAATTCCATAAACTTATGTCCAACATGAGTTATTACAATGTAAATCAATATACAATACTATTAAAAATATCCAAAATAGATCGATGCAGCACATCACCAAAAAGCACAGTTAACTTCAATTTCTGTAGAATTGAAGTACATATTTGGTAAAAGAAGTGGAAAGCATGAGCATGTGATTAATGGTTGTAGCCCATGTCTTGTAAAGCTGGTAATCATCTACCATGTCGAGCTTAATCGTCCCCAAATTTGTCGTCAAGACGATTAGGTAACATGTATCAGTCGTCTCATCAGCTTCAGGATCTCTATACAACTCAGCATGCAGGTCCAGTACAATGCCTGAATTAATGAATCCAGATTTTGATCAAATTCCATGTGATTTTTAATCTTTAAAAAGATTCTTATTGATCTCTTGAGATTTGGATCAGCCAAAGGGAAGGAGAACTCGATAACACTTTTGCTGGGGTTGTTCAAAGATGGAGGATAAATCACGCACGTATACGCCCATTGTGGTCTTTCGTCCATTACACCCAGGGGAGAATTCCTGAAATAAGAAACGATGATTTCACCTTGTGCCCCAAACAGAAACATAGTTCCACATGCTAAAATCAAGAAAAAAAAAGGAATAAAATGAATGATTGTTCCTAATAATTTTATATAGGTATTTTTTTAATCATCTATTTATTGTCATTGAAAAAACCAGTCAACGAAAAAGAAAGACATATCTTCTAGCCAGAGTGCTTGCAGAATAAAGATTATAGACACTGGAAATGATGACAACTAGAGAAGGCTTTGCTTCGATCTATCCATCCAAGCCCAAGCTTAACTGGATTAACTAGTCAACCTATCTTTACTTAATTGCTGCAGGAACATAAGCATGAATGTTGGGGTAATAGTTATCCATGAGATAAATATTTATCTACATTTAAACATGAAACTGCTCATTAAACAAATTACAAGAAATGATGGCACTCGAACCAAAGAATAAAGGACCATAATTCAGCCATACATTCCAACCATTTTATTACAATCGTTGTATCTGCAATTCTAGTGCAAAAATGGACCTAAAGCAACCAAGGAATCTGAATTACTGTAGTTAGGCAATTGGCAAACTGTAGGAATAGTCCACACAATATGAGTAAATTAGTATAGTTAGAACAAGAGATACTGATGCATTATTTATCAGAAACTTGACTGAGAAAATCTCATAAAACAATAAAAAGAAGCATCAAAACTAAGCACACCAAGATAAACGAGAACGATATATAGGAGTGAGGGGTAAAAAAAATGTCATGAAAGAAAAAATAATAAATGAAAACTCAGTCTTGGTTTATAGTTTCTAAGAGACAAAACAGAGAATACGCAAGAGAATTTTCAAAACGACATAATGCCCAATCTTGGGTGTAGCAATACAGAAATAGGATATGGTTCCTATTCATAAAAACTCTAAATCCATAGCTATAGTAGATAATAATACTAAGCAAAATGAATGAACAGAGATAACTGAGTCAACAGACAATGTTGATCTATCAGTACAGAAAACCCAGGACTGAGAAAATATCAGTAACAAAAAAAAGAGAGACTCATCAATCCTTGATATTGTAGGCATCTGTAAGCATAGCAAGGTACTATTATAAGGGGTGGGGCAAACTCTCAGCAACTCAAAGAAACAAGTACACCCCAACCTTTGTTTGTAGAAATCTGCTATGTAAAACAATAATATTATAATGCTTACATATTTACTTTTACACTGATACAACAAAAAATAAGGCAAGCTTGGTCAGGCACACCACTCTAGTAAGCAAGCTCTTTTAACGTCTAAAAAGTTCAAAAACACAAACAACAATGATAACAACACAGTAAGAAAGTCATGTTTAAATCTTAAACAAGTTGTAAATTTCATCAATGACTTCGTGGTATGTCTTTAATCGGTAAAGCTCTTTGAAATAATCAGAGGATAGTATATTCATACAAAGCACCTTCTCTAATAATGAATCAATCGGTTTATCACATGTCTGTATCTCCATGACGATACTCGTACTGTCAACACAAGAATACCCCAAACAAAATGTCATAACCTTATTCCACTCAAAATAACATCATCTAATTTTTGAGAAAGAAAACACAAAAACGAAAAAAAGAAAAAGAAATCAGATTCAGAACCAGAACCAGAAAACCCTCGCAATTATTCTAGATACAACAACCGTACCTAATTAAATTAAACGAAAAAAGAAAATAAAACTTAATCGGAATTGTACCTTTCACAAAATCTCAGCAGAAAATCTGAAAACATGGCTGAGTTGGACAGTGTTATAGATTTTCATGTACCTTTCACAAAATCTATAACACTGTCCAACTCACAAAAAGAAAATAAGATCTGAAAACATGTACCTTTCACAAAATCTCAGCTTGAGGCTTCATCTGAGAAAACAAGCAAAAAAAGTTGAAAAAAACCACCGCCTTTTGGCTTTTACTTCATCGCAGTCGCAAATCTGAATTCACCTTTGTCCCAGGAACCAACCATCGGACTAGGGCTTGTACTTGGCTTCGCCTCTCTTCTCTTCTCTTCTTTATTTGTAATAATTTTGAAGGAAAAACGAATCAATGAGAAAAAAGAAAAATAGAAATCTACTGTAAGGGAAGCAAGCAGCAATCGGATCCGAAAAGAAGGAGAAGATGAAGATGAAACAACTCGGAACTTGGGTTTGGCTCCACAACTTTGGTTCGGATTAGATTTTTGAAACAGAAAAGGGAGAAGAAAATTTAGGGTTTTAAACAAATTTTTGTAACAGAGGGGAAGGGTTTTTTCGAAACAGAAAAGAGGATTAGGGGTAAGGGTTTTTTCGAAACAGAAAAGGGAGAAGGAATGGGTTGGTATTCATGACCAGGTAAACCGGTTGCAAATTTTTTTTTTTTTTTTAAATTTCAACGGTTCAGATCATTCATTTATCATCTAACGGATAGAATTACTCTAAGCTGATGGGAAGCGTATCATAAGAAACGTTTGTTAGAATTTTCCCCGCCACACACTCCCCCCAAAAAATAAAAACTCACTCAGTCCCCTAAACCCAACTCGGTCCTGTCTCCTGCAACTCAGACACCTCCTTATGTACCTTCCACGTGGGGTCTCCTCTCTCCCGCCTTCTTCTGCCACCCTCCAGTCAACTACCCGACACGTCACCCATCTGCTCTCTGATACTCTGCCATCCCTCCTCTCCCACCTTATAATAATCATCATCTTACTTATTTATATACTTTTTTTTTTTTTCTTTTATTTATTCAAAGTTTGATACTGAAGCATATTAAAGGCAGGCGCCGTACAAAAGGAGTAGGGCATACGTAAGCACCGGCGCGGAGTGTAGTCACATGACAGACTCCTCTACTCTCACGTCTAATCAGGCGGCGGCTCTCTCTGATTTTCTTTTTATTATTTTTTGTTTTAAAAGCTAGGCCCCACCTTTTTTTTAATCTGTGTGTTACTGTCTTGTAAGTCTTATATTAACAATTAACAAGGTCTGCTTTATGTTTGATGTTTATAAAATGAATGGTCACCGTTCGATCAGCTTCAAAGGTAAAAACACCAATAGTTATGATGAAATCAAAGGGTAGGGAAATGGTTGTCAATTAATAAGAACTCCTCGTGCCGTCCAGCCGGCGATTACGGGTGACTTTAATGGGTCCCCTCTTAACTTTTCTACTCACAGTCTCAACTTACAAACAAAATGCATCTAATCTTTCCGGTCTTCCCCCCTATTATCATAACTTCCTTCTCTTCTTTAGAGCTTTAGGGCTTCTCTTTTCTCTTTGTCTAATAAACCAAAGCTGAAAGCTTTCTTTATCTTTTTTGTTTTTGTTCTTTCAACCTTTGGTTTGTTGTTTTTTCATGGCGTCTTCAAGAGAAGGGCATTACAGGGGAGTAAGGAAAAGGCCATGGGGAAGATACGCAGCTGAAATACGTGATCCATGGAAAAAAACAAGGGTTTGGTTGGGTACATTTGATACACCAGAAGAAGCTGCACTTGCTTACGATGGAGCTGCTAGGTCTCTCCGTGGAGCCAAAGCTAAAACCAACTTCCCTACTCCATCTTCCGCAGCTGGTCTCTCTCTCGATCTCAATCTTCCCTCTGATAATAATCCCCATCATCCGCACCTTCATCATCATCGCTGGGCTTTAGCTTCAGCTCATCACAATCACCGTTTAGCCCTGGGTGAGTTTCTCCAAACTGGTGGGGTTCTTAAAGAAATGAACTTTGACGCTGACTCATCATCATCAACTAAACCAAATGTTGTCGCCGTCTCAACAGGTCCTCCGGTGTCGGGAAATGGATCTACAGCATCGTTTCTCGGGATTGTTCGACGTGGCTTGCCTATAGATTTGAATGAACCTCCTCCTTTGTGGCTGTGAAAATCCAAAAAAAAATAACCTACAAGTTTCTCACTGTTAGTAAGGTTCCTGTACGCATTTTACGGCTCCCTTTTTCTTCCCTTTTAACTTAACCCCTTTAATCTCTCTTTTTCCCTTAGGTATTTTTGCCACTGTTTTTCTTTTATTACTAGTCTCTATTTTGAGAGGGGAGCAAGTATGTAACAAGAAGAATCATCCGAACATTTTAAAATGTGAAGAACCTTTGTGTACACTGTACATGTATGTTTTTCTTAATTTTCTATGAAACATTTCTCAGCTGGTTTTCATTTTTCATGCATAAAAATTTCTTTATCAGTGAAAAATTATCTATCGTCGATTTGCACCACATTGGGCACCTGATCAGACGGTGAGAAATCGATTCTAATCTGCCTCCCAAGAACCATCCAGACACAGATTCTCTGTTCTAAAGACATAAAGGAATATTTTGTAAAAAAAAAAAAGGTTAAGCACGCGCCGGCGAGGTGAGAGTGGGGATTGGTCAGTTGGCGCCGGTAACTGCACTGAGTGTAAAAGTGGGGCTTCTGTGTAGTTTGTCATGGAAAAATGCGAAGCAAGCGTGTGCGTTTTGCATTCCTTTTTAAGCTTTGCAAGTCAAGAGATCTGGTTCTGATAAATATAGCAGCCTGTTATATAGACCAACTCGCCTGTTCAAGCGCGTGTGTTTTTCTTTTTTATCTTTTTCATATGTTTAAATTATGATAATAATACCCTGTCTAAATGCTCCTAGTTGTTAATATTTCTCAAAATAAAAACATGTATTAGTAAAAGAGAATTTGGAAAATGAAGGGAAGTTTTGGGTCTTTTAAATCATTTAGTTTAGTTTATAAAAATATTTGGGTGTGAAAATGGATGAAGTTTGCTATATATATTATTTGAGGACGTGGTTTTAGCTTGTTAAGGAAATTGGGGCGGTGGCGTTGTTCATGTGCAAGCTTTTCTTTCACTTTCTTCTTACACCGTTTTTCTGGGAATATTATGTAGTCCATTTTTATCTTCTGCTTGCTTACTACATGCCTTAAAACCCTACTGATTACGAAAATAATCCGTAGGTACGTATATAATAATAATATTAATACATTTATGATATTAACTAAAAGAAAATATTTACACTGTCTATATATGATGTAAAATATGCAGTTGGTCTCTCGTATTTGGCTTTTCTTGGAGTAAAATCTTAACTTCAGTTGACATATTACACTCTTTTATATTCCAAGTAACGAGTTCTTTAATCTTAAATTCAACTAAACTAGCCTGTTTGTTACTTGTGCTTTGGAAAATAAGAAAAAAAGAGGTAAATATGGATTGATTTGAGAGTGAGAAATCAACTCAACTATTTGTTACTTTTGAACACAATAAAAAAATATATATATGTTTAATAAATATAAAAATATTATAATAAATATGATATGATACGTTCAAATATTATTAACAATACAAGTTTAATACATGAGTTATATTCGTATTTAAAATACATTTAATAATTTATATTGTGCTTATACTTATACAATTAATATAAAAAATAAAATATAACACACATACAAAAATTATATGTATATATAAAAAAGTTTTATTAACGACTGTCTTTAGGATTTTTTTTAAGGTTAATTAATATGTTATTTATAGTAATAGCATTGTATTAAGAATTTTGCTAACAAATGTCTTAAGGATATTTTTTAAGGTAGTAACCGTAAATGATGAATAAAACCCTTGTATTAATTACAAAAATTAATAACTTTATTCATTATTTTTAATATATTGAATGAAAATATTACTGCATCTAATAATTTTAAAACTTGTTAGTAAATCTTATATAAAAATCCAAATCGGGTTAAAAGACCAAGACAATGATCTTGTTGATGTACTAACATTGCACTGTGCGTTTTAACTTTTGAGGGATCATGTGGAATGGGAAACTTTAAGCAATTTTTTATAGGATTTGAAAGGAATCAAAGCCAATCATGGCCTTCCTTTTAATAGTTTCCACCAAAACTCCCATGCCATTTTGCTGGTACATACCTCCATTGACAAAAAAGGGCCAAACACAATGTGTTTTGAGGCAGCCTAGGGAAAGCAGATGGGAGGCTATAGGGTTTGGCAGATTATAGCATGGAAAAAAACAATCAATGGTCGGCACCCCCACTTCCTACCTTTTCCTCTTTCTATTCCAAAAAATGACCCTTTTTTCCAATTTTAAACCACGTTTACTTCATTTAATAATCAACCCAAGTCCCAAACCAACAATAACATTTTTTTTATCTGAAAAAAATTAGGTAAAGAGAAATAGTTTCAATCCAAGATAAAAAAGCATATTACAGATTTAAAAAAAAGTTAACAGTGATATTTATTTTTATAATGTTATAAATTATTCATCAAATGAGATTAATTTAAGTGTTTATTAAAACATTAATAAATACTCAATAAACAAAATCAATTCACTTTAACAAAAGTAGCATTTTTTATTAATAAATTAATCTAAGGTTCATTTCGTATAATCAAACCAACAGTTTTTCTTCAATGCCATTTTCAAATTGGAACACTTTGACAACTTTCTCTCCCACACCTCCTTTTTTATTCCCACACTTCCTTTTTTATTCGTTAATCATAATCTATCTTCATCAACTATAAATTCAACAATCTTTTATTGATCACAACTCACAAGGAACCCATCTTAAATAAAGCTAAGTTCCATGCATATGATTAATTAATGTTTTTGCTAAAGAGTGTCCTAATGCATTGATTGATTGAAAATATTAATATATGTAGTAATTTTAAAGAATTCTCTTAAGACATTCGTTAGTAAAATCTTTAAATATAATCAAACCCAAAAAAATTTCTTCACTCTATAATTTTCAATACTCAACTTTTTTATTTTTCCATATCATTCAATCATTGTTTGTCCATCTTTATTTAAATAAGTTTAAAACTAAATACGTACATGCATCATTTCATAGAATAATAATATAATTAAAGATTTTGTTAATAAATACTTTAAGAGTATTTTTAAAATTAGTTAGTATTTTATTCAGGATAATGAAGGCTAATAAGCACTGTTTAAATATAATTAGATACTAATTTAAAAAATAATTTTATATTTAATGCACTATTTACACCAAATTCAATAGAGATCACGCATTAATTATATATAAAAAAAAATCTTAAATATTAGTTTAATCAATGCATAGACTTGTCATGAGCCGAGCTGAACTGGATCGCGCCCGAATTTTTTTGATATCTTTTACCTAAGTCGACGCGAATTAAAAAAAATCTCTTTTCAGACCATACTCAATACAGATCGGACCATCAGACCGAATGAATAACTCTACTTTTGGACATATCTACCAATGCCATTAGGCAATACTAACATTTTCCTTTTATTTATCTTCGTTACCTATGGTAATTAATCGTTAATGTGTTGAAAAAAATATTCAATATAATAATTTTTAAAATATTTTTAAAACATTCATTAACAAAATCTTATATTCAATAATGATACTTTAATAGAAAACAAAGTTAATATTGCACTTCATCTTGAGATCAGCCTGCCTTTTATAAGCCGGCAATATTAAAGCATATTTCTGGTCACTAAAGCAATTTCGAGAACAAAATGTAAGACAACCTATGCCAATATGTCTTTTTCTTATCCCTTTTTTATAAAATTAGGCAAAACACTCTTAAAACATTGTTTCGTGGGGCAGTTACAAAAACCATAGTCAGACATAGGCTTGCATGTAGTTTAGGTGATGGCTATAAAGTAAAGAAAAAAGATTACAATATCGGGTGAAAAGCTTGATTACATAATGTATTGTCTGCCTCTTTTTCTTAGCTTAGCTTTATTAATTAATCAATTGTATAATTATATTTTCACAAGGGCTTTGTTTGTTTTTTCTTTTTGGGGGCGATTTAAATACGCGTATTAAAACAGGGAAACAATAAGTTAAAGACTTAAGAGAGAAAAGAGTGTTGAAAAGGAAATAGGAAAGCTTAGTAGGAGCTTTGATTTTATGTATTGGTCAACGTTTTTCTTTTTGGAGGCCATTTTTGTTGGACGGTGGCTTTGCTTTGCTTTTTTCATCATCAAACAGAGTTCTTAATTACCCACATCCAATTTCGTTGTCGTTTTTCAGATGAAGTCATACGCATTACTAATTCAAGTACGAAAAATGCTTTTGCAACATTATTTATTCAGCTGAAGAAAAAGCAAACTCTTTTGCTTTCATTTTTTTTTAAAGCATTTGTACGTGATTCAAGTTATTGGTTAGGTTATTCCCCTCCCTTTTGTTTAAGACCATGTTGTATTTTCAAAGCCGCCCTCTCTTCTCTACAACCCCTCCTTCCCTCTTTTAGAGGAAATGAAAAATACTAAATATTAGGAAAATTCATTTTATATATTATTAGTGAAGTTAAAGGATATGCGAAATTTTAAAATTTTAATAAATTGCGATACATGTTATAATATTTTAATCTCGTTTTATGAAATTTAAAATTTTATTAATAATGTATAAAATCATAATTCAAATATTCAATACTAAATATTAAAATAAAAATAAAGATGTAGAATACTACTATGGTTTGATTGTAAGGAGTTTCCTTTTCCCTACTATTACAAATAAATTAATTCGATTGAAATAAGTAATATTTTTTCAGATAAAGATTTGAAAATCTCAAGTTTGTTATAGGTATTGTACGTAGACATATAACAAGCACAATCTAAACTAAACATTAAGAAATTCAACATGAGAAGACATTATTAGAGATTTAGATATATTTGTTAAAATGGTATTATTTATATTAGTTAAATTTTAAATTATTTGTAATTTTATATTTAAGTTGGATCTCTCAATCTATTACTTATAGTTTTAAGTTTGATGCTTATTATGGTATCAGAACTCAAGTTTTATTATATTCTTTCTATTTGTTATCTATTTCGAGTTTGTGATGTGATAAACATTCTTATCTCTGCCTATATGTGATGAACTTGTTAAAATGATATGATCTTACATCAATTAAATTTTGAATTATTTGTGATTTTATATTCAAATTGAATCTTTTAACTCCACCTATTATCATTGTTGAAACTTGAAAGTGTATAAAAATAATTTAAAAAAAAATTACAAAAAATCAAAACCATAATCAACTAACGATTTCATGATTACATGCATTTTTTCCAAAATCAAACCTAAATATGAAAAAAAAAAACACCTATTATCATTGTTGAAACTTGAAAATGTATAAAAATAATTTGAAAAAAAAAATTACAAAAAATCAAAACCATAATCAACTAACCATTTCATGATTACATGCATTTTTTTCAAAATCAAACCTAAAACTGAAAAAAAAAAAAAAATTTGTTGTTTTATTCATATTTCCAAAAGGATGTCTAAAAAGTTAGAAAAATATATATATATATAGGGGGCCCCTATTTTGAATGGTTAAAACAAGAAGGGCGTGAAAAGCAATTGTCACGAAAGTTGATGTCTTACACCGCAGGCAACGACGCTGTTCATTTCAATTTTTATTTTCCTCCAAAAATAAAATAAAATAGACATAAATGAAACATAAAAACAGTCCAACACGCAAATGTTTTGTGATCTCTCTCTTTCTCTTACACTTTCACCGACTCCCAGCGTCAGCACTCAGAAAGCTTCATCATTATCATCGCTGCACCTGCAAGTGCAGCTGCTACACTCAGCCGGCCGTCATTTCAAACTCCCCCAACTTCTCGTAGTCCTCACCTCTCCCTCTCTTCTTACACCATTTTTTAAAGTAGACCCCTTGTCAAAGGGCACGTGGCAACTTACAGCGTTGTGGCCCTCTCCTCGCTAAAGAATCTGTCGGCAGCCAAGGCGTCACGGCAAATCTTGACGTTACCGCCCACAAAAAACAAAATAGTATTAAGTACGAGTAAATGATAGCTTTTATGGTTTTTCTGTTTTTGTTTTTTTGTCGTACAGAGAGAACTCCGTGATCCTGTCGGTGACGGCGCCGGCGGTTCTACGTTTTTTTTTTATAGTTTACACGAACGGTTTCCTTTTCTCGTGTTACGCATGATTATTAACGGCGACGTTAGTTTTGATGTTGTCCTTTCGGGGGTTAAGGTTCTCACTTCCCACATAAGTATTTTATCGGGTTCGATTAAGGGATCAGAATATTTAATCATTATTTTTAAAAAACTTTTTATTTTTATTAAAATTTTAATTAATGTTATTAAAAATTATTTATATTTTTTATAAAATATTGTTAACATATACCTTTAAAATACTTGCTGAAATTAATTAAATTATAATTTATAATCAATTTATATTAAATATAATAATTTATTTTAAAAATTTTAAAAATAATATAATTTACTTAATATAATAATTTTAGTACATTAATTATTAAAACATTTTTTTAATTTCAGTGATGGCCATGACCATGAATGATGGATCATGCATGAGTGCGCCAGGTTTGATGTGACATCACCATTCATCAACATAATTAGTATCATGGATGATGATGCATGACTATTGGTCTTCGCTTATTTAGTTAAAACCGCTGAAAAATGTAGAAGGGGGGTTTGCTTATGAAACAATGGGCAAACTAATATTTTTGTTTTTTATCAAAGAAATGTAAAGAAGGATTCTAAATTTGTTGGTGCACCACGTGTCATTAAAATTCACATGAGGGTAGCTTGCTTGGACGGTGGCTAAATCCTGTCCCCGCTAATTACGTGGTCCCAATGTGGAAACTGAATATATATATATATATATATATATATATACTTATCAAAGGATTATCTTTAATTTCTTTTTTTTATATATATAAAAAACAAAAAACCGAAATATCATATGAGCAAACAGAACAATCATTCCATGCATCTCCATAACATGGTGGATAAAGAGCGAACCATGAAAATGATTTTTTTTTCTTTCTTTTACTATAGTTTCTTAATGAAAGAGAAAAACAAAAACATATGGTCCCAAAAAACTAGTAGTAGTAAGTATATTTTCCGATGACTTGTAATAATAATCTTACTAGTTTTTTATTGGAATATTTGGGGGAGGATTTTGTTGATTGATGAGGACGGGTTCATAGGTGCGGCTCCTTTTTATTATTATTATTTATAATATAATTTTCATAATTAATAATGAATAATAATGATAAGGGTTTTAAAAATAATAAACTGATTTCTAACCCTAGTTCACGCCTACTTTTGCTTTGTCTTTGGAAGAAAAGCTTGGCCTGGAGGCCTTGGTGATGTACGGGAAAGGGAACAGTGTGGTCAAAAAATCACAACCTTTCTTATAAATTTGATTTTATTAATTCTAGGAACAATCATTCAACTAACTCAAAAGCAAATCCAACAATGTAGTAGTAATTATTAATGCTGAAAGCTGATGAAGGTGATTCGCAGGCAGCGCAGTCAACATAATTTCCCATTTAATTTCTCCTCTGGTTTTGATAGGTAGTTTGCTGGGGCGAGGGCTTCGGTTTGGCCCAGGGTTTGCTTCCTGCATTGCCTTTAGAGACTGTACAATTTATTTGCTATCTTTCTTTAAGCGACTTAGTATGATAAAGTGGAGAAGAAACACTAGCTGCCTATGAAAAAAAGGGGGGAGGAGCTAGAGAAAAAGTAAGTAAATGCTTCATTTCATTTGTTTGTTTGAAAGGGAAAGAAAAGAAAGACCAAGGAAGAAGGGGGAAAGAAAGTATAGACCCAAAGAAGTTTGAAGAGTGTATTCACATTAATTATAACCATGATTTCGTCCTATTGTTGTCTAATTTTGGACGCACAAAAGCATTTCGTGAGATCAACCTTTTTAGTCAAATTAAGCTTTTTTTAGAATTCTACAAGTACTTAGAGAAAGTGATAGAATTAATCTTATAATAAATTTTATTTTTATAAGTTGAATCTCTCAACTTTTATGAGTGACAAAATATAATCCAATCATTAAAATAATTAAGATATTATTTAAATAAATAATATTTTTTATTATTCGAATGATCCGATTTTATTAAACTCATGAACACATCTACGGCAACTAAATTCCACGGCCATAAATGATGACAAGTTGACAAGAAATTGCCGGTTTTTATGGTGGTTTTGGAACAACACTAACAGAAAAAGGACACTAGTTCACGGCTCATTGTACAATTAGTGGGGAACATGACTTGCGTCTATAAACTTCAATGTTTGGATTCTTATCAGCTTTGAAAGTAAAAGCTACGGGGATTACAATATTATTAGTCATCTCAAGTATATTTTGTTAGAACTTATATAAGAAAGTCCCACATCGGTGGGAGCAACGAAGGAGTTCCTCCTTGAAGGCTATATAAAGAGCCTTAAGGAGAAGTATTAAAACCATCTAAAAAATTATCTCTTCCTCTCTTGTATACTTTCTTATATTCTTTGTGAGGTTGTTCTCTGCTAGTATTTAGAGAGAGGTGTTGTAATATTTTCTCATAGTGAAATTCTTCTAGTCTTGCCCCGTGGTTTTTCCCTTTATTCATTGAGGGTTTTCCACGTTAAATTTTGTGTGTTCAGTTCCTATTTTCTCATCTCTTATTTTAGTTGTGAGATACTATTCCGTCACTCTGGTACCTAACAGTGGTATCAGAGCCATTGGTTCGTGGTCCTTATTCCGCTGCAGTGAAAGTGTTGGTTCTTAGTATGCTCTGTGGTTGCAGTATTGTCTGATCTTCCACATCAAAAAAGAATTATTCTTGTTGCTGGAAATAAAGTGTGGTAGTGTGAAAGTGTCTAGGGAAGTTCTGGCTAGGAAAGACTTGGTATTTAAGTGTGTCTATCAGTGACCCACCTCTCTTTCCTGGGAACCTACCTGGTGCACTATTCACGGGCTACGATCACTGTTCCAGTATACGGGCTATTCAATTGTACTGTACTATTCACAGATACGGTTATTATTCATACGTGTGGTTGTATACTTTTGCAGTAATTGTTAACATATACTGGATTTGTTCTAGTGTACGACATACGTACAATACTGTTCACGTATACGGTACTATTCATGGTGAAATAGTGTAACTCGCTTCAGTTCGTGTACAACCATGGCAGCAAAATTCGAGATAGAGAAGTTCAGTGGGAGAAATTTCTCCTTGTGGAAATTGAAGATAAGAGCAATTTTGAGGAAGGATAACTGTCTAGAAGCAATTGAAAGTAGACCCACAGAAATGACTGATGAAAAGTGGAAAGAGAAGGATGACAATGCTGTTGCCAATCTGCACCTAGCAATGGCGGATTCAGTTTTGTCAAGTGTTGCAGAGAAGAAGACTGCAAAGGAGATTTGGGATGTTCTAAACAAATTGTACGAGGTGAAGTCACTTCACACCAGAATATTCTTGAAGAGAAAACTCTACACTCTTCGAATGAGTGAATCCACGTCGGTAACGGATCACATCAACACTCTGAATACGCTATTTGCTCAACTCACAGCATCAGATTTCAAAATAGCGGAAAATGAACGTGCGGAACTTCTACTTCAGAGTTTACCAGATTCGTATGATCAACTCATCATCAACATCACAAATAACAATGTTAGTGACTCTCTTCACTTTGATGATGTTGCCGGTGCTATTCTTGAAGAAGAATCCAGGCGCAAGAATAAGGAGGAAAGGTCAGAAAATTCAAAGCAAGCAGAGGCTTTAACGGTGATGAGAGGCAGATCAACAGAACGTGGCTCCAGTGGGAGTCAGAATCATGGTAGATCAAAATCTCGAAGAAGGAAGAATCTTAAATGCTACAATTGTGGCATGAGAGGGCACTCGAAGAAGGAGTGTTGACATAATAAGAAGGGTGGAGAAAAGAATTCTGAAACATCAACCTCCCAAGGTTGTGTTGCAAGTACCTCAGATTATGGAGAAATCTTGTATAGTGAAGCAGCGACTAGTTCTAAAGGCGGAAAGAAACTCAATGATGTCTGGATAATGGATTCAGGTGCGACATGGCACATGACTCCACACCGAGATTGGTTTTGCACTTATGAACCTATTTCGGAAGGATCTGTGTTCATGGGAAATGATCACGCCTTAGATATTGCTGGAGTCGGTACCGTCAGATTAAAAATGCATGATGGTACTGTTCGCAAAATTCAAGGGGTACGACATGTGAAGGGCTTAAAGAAGAACTTATTGTCAATTGGACAATTGGATGACCTCGGGTGCAAGATCCACACTGAATGTGGAATATTGAAAGTAGTGAAAGGAAACCTTGTGGTGATGAAAGCAGAGAAGATCACAAGCAATCTATACATGCTTTTGGGAGAGACGTTGCAAGAGGCAGATGCATCAGTTGCAGCAGCCAGCCAAGAAGAAACGACGATGATGTGGCATCGCAGATTAGGCCATATGTCAGAGCGAGGCTTGAAAGTCCTTGCAGAACGCAATCTCCTGCCCGGGCTCAAGATGGTCAATTTACCTTTCTGTGAGCACTGTGTGATAAGCAAGCAGCATAGATTGAAGTTTGCTAAAGTAACTACAAGAAGCAAACACATACTGGACTTAATCCATTCTGATGTGTGGGAGTCACCAGAAATATCTCTGGGTGGAGCAAAGTATTTTGTATCATTCATTGATGACTATTCCAGGAGATTATGGGTGTACCCAATCAAGAAGAAGTCAGATGTGTTTCCAGTATTCAAGGAGTTCAAAGCACAAGTAGAGCTTGAAACTGGGAAAAGAATCAAGTGCTTGAGGACAGACAATGGAGGAGAATATGTAGACGGTAACTTTCTAGCATTCTGTAAGAAAGAGGGTATTATGAGACAATTCACGGTTGCACATACGCCTCAACAGAATGGTGTAGCAGAGCGGATGAACAGAACTCTCCTAGATAGAACAAGAGCCATGCTGAGAACAGCGGGATTGGCCAAATCTTTCTGGGCAGAAGCAGTCAAAACCACCTGTTATGTGATAAATCGATCACCATCAACGGCGATTGGTTTGAAGACGCCTATGGAGATGTGGAAAGGAAAGCCAGCTGATTATTCTTCTCTACATGTGTTTGGATGTCCTGTGTACGTGATGTACAACTCCCAAGAAAGAACAAAGCTGGATCCAAAATCCAGAAAATATATATTCTTGGGTTATGCTGACGGTGTTAAGGGGTATCGCCTGTGGGATCCCACTGCCCGCAAGGTTGTTGTCAGCAGAGATGTAGTTTTTGCAGAAAACGAACTGCAAAGTGAGCAAACAAATGACAACACTTCAAAAGAGACTGCTACAGTGCAGATGGATAGAAATTCTCAAGAAGATGATTCTTCTGAAGCAGAACCAGAGCATGAGGTACCAGAACCAGTTGAGTCCGAGGCTGTAGAAGTTCGACGGTCAACTCGTGAGAGAAGGCCTCCAAATTGGCACACGGAGTATGTTACGGAGAGCAATGTTGCATACTGTCTTTTAACAGAGGATGGAGAGCCATCAACTTTTCATGAAGCTACTAGTAGCCCAGATGCTTCTCTGTGGATGACAGCAATGCAGGAAGAAATTGAAGCTCTTCACAAGAACGAGACATGGGAACTGGTGGAATTACCACGTGGCAGAAAAGCCATTGGTAACAAATGGGTCTACAAGATCAAGCGGGATAGCAATGATCAAGTAGAACGATATCGTGCTAGATTGGTTGTAAAAGGATATGCTCAGAAAGAAGGTATTGACTTCAACGAGATATTTTCTCCAGTTGTCAGACTTACTACTATCAGAGTAGTGTTGGCTATGTGTGCTGCATTTGATTTACATCTTGAACAACTAGATGTAAAGACGGCTTTTCTACATGGAGAGCTTGAAGAAGAAATTTATATGCTCCAACCAGAAGGTTTTGTTGAAACAGGCAAAGAGAACTTGGTTTGCAGGTTGACCAAATCTCTGTACGGTCTAAAGCAGGCGCCCAGATGTTGGTACAAGAGATTTGATTCTTTCATAATTAGCCTTGAATACAACAGACTGAGTTCAGACCATTGTACGTACTACAAGAGGTTTGATGATAATGATTTCATTATTTTGCTGTTGTATGTGGATGACATGTTGGTGGTAGGCCCCAACAAAGATCGAATCCAAGATTTGAAGGCACAGTTGGCTAGGGAGTTCGATATGAAGGACTTGGGACCCGCAAACAAGATTTTAGGGATGCAAATTCACCGAGACAGAAAAGACAGGAAAATTTGGCTTTCTCAAAAGAATTATCTGAGGAAGGTCTTGCGACGCTTCAACATGCAAGACTGTAAGCCAATATCTACCCCACTTCCTGTCAATTGTAAATTATCCTCAGGTATGAGTCCTAGAAATGAAGCAGAGAGGATGGAAATGTCTCGAGTACCGTATGCATCAGCGGTGGGAAGCCTTATGTATGCTATGATATGTACAAGACCAGACATTGCACAAGCAGTGGGAGCGGTCAGTCGATTTATGGCAGATCCTGGTAGAGAGCATTGGAATGTTGTTAAGAGGATCCTTAGATACATTAAAGGAACCTCAGATGTTGCATTATGTTTTGGAGGATCAGAACTTGTTGTCAGGGGTTATGTTGATTCAGATTTTGCAGGTGATCTTAATAAAAGGAAATCCACTACTGGCTATGTGTTCACACTTGCAGGAGGAGCGGTAAGCTGGTTATCTAAGTTACAGACTGTTGTAGCTTTGTCTACTACAGAAGCTGAGTACATGGCAGCTACCCAAGCATGCAAGGAAGCAATATGGATACAAAGGTTAATGGAAGAACTCGGGCACAAGCAGCAGAAGATTATTGTGTATTGTGACAGTCAGAGTGCCTTGCACATTGCAAGGAATCCAGCCTTTCATTCCAGGACAAAGCATATAGGTATACAGTATCACTTTGTTCGAGAAGTAGTAGAAGAAGGAAGTGTGGATATGCAAAAGATTCACACCAAAGACAACCTAGCAGATGTTATGACAAAGCCAATCAACACTGACAAGTTTATTTGGTGTCGATCCTCCTATGGTCTATCAGAAACGTAAGCAACATGGAATGGCAAGACAGAAAGAGTGGTGTGAAGATATGATTGGTTTAATCAAATCTTCAAGTGGGAGAATTGTTAGAACTTATATAAGAAAGTCCCACATCGGTGGGAGCAACGAAGGAGTTCCTCCTTGAAGGCTATATAAAGAGCCTTAAGGAGAAGTATTAAAACCATCCCAAGAATTATCTCTTCCTCTCTTGTATACTTTCTTATATTCTTTTTGAGGTTGTTCTCTCCTAGTATTTAGAGAGAGGTGTTGTAATATTTTCTCATAGTGAAATTCTTCTAGTCTTGCCCCGTGGTTTTTCCCTTTATTCATTGAGGGTTTTCCACGTTAAATTTTGTGTGTTCAGTTCCTATTTTCTCATCTCTTATTTTAGTTGTGAGACACTATTCCGTCACTCTGGTACCTAACATATTTCCTTCCCTATATCCTGTATCGTGTAGTGTTGTCCTTCCGAATGTCGCCTCATGGGCCATGCATGGCAGTGGTTTTTCCATGGGAATTTGGTGTTCAACAACATTAATTACTAGTTGAATTGTTCATTACTAGTAAAATTTACAACTTTTTTTTAGATAAACTAAGAACTTTTATTTATCCAAAATAAGCCGTAAATCCTGCTGTTACAACTTTTTTTTAGTTGAATAGTTCACGACTCCTCCCTCTACCCTCTACCTGTTCTTTCTCTCTCTCTTTTTCTATCCTCTCGCATTCTTCTTTTTGAATTTTTTTTTTTTTATATAAAATTTTTCTTAAAAATTAAAAGAAAAGAAAGATGAAATCTTGGTCAATGAGTGGAAGAACACGTAATGGATGAACCAATCTCATAAAGATAATGATTTGACATTGGTGCACTACTTTTAAAGAAAAAAGGTTGGTATTTTAAACGAATAATTTCGAGAAAGTTTTAAAAATTATTTGTTTAATGGTAAGATCAATTATCAATAATTCAAGCATAAAAAAACATTGAAATAAGGCTGATATGAAATGACACTAATGTTTGACAAGTCGGGTGAGATAAAAGATACCGTACATTTTGACGGAAAAGTAGCATTACTCGTTACATATAAAAAATTATTAAACTAATTCAAACAAAAAAATCAATTAACCAACTACCGAATTAATAATATAATTAAATAAAATTAATACGTAATGAAAATTTTCATTACAAACTTAGTCAAATTTTAATATTTTTTTTTACACTAAACTAAAACTTCATTGATCGAAAAAGGTTGTTTTTAGATTTAAATACAACGGTTGTAAATTTTTTCAATAAATAATTGGATTGATCGTATACTAGAAGAATATATAAAGTCCAGATAGATAGATATATAAACTTGAAAAGGGGACAAAAGTATGAATCAAACACATGTTGTTTGTTAGGTATGTTGTAATCACGTGTGGCGCTGTCAGATTCTATCCACACCGTGTCTGATACGGATTTAACATTATCCTGATTATACGGGCAATATTGCCTTTGAATTTGATAGCTTTCAATTCTTTGTTTTCAAAAATTTCACCGCACAAAATCATATATATTATTAACTTATTAATTAGAAACTACTACTACTACCACTATTTTTAAAAACCTGGCTCACACCAGTCACAGTTATATACCCAACACCAACAGCGTCTAAATTCCTTTCCTTGAGCACTCATATGTTTCGGCCAAGCTTTTTATGTTAGCCCTTTTTTTTTATTTATAAATTTGTTGTATTTTAATATTTTTAGGCAATCTTTTTAGGTAAGATGAACATTAAAAAGAAAAAGTAGGATGGATAAAAACATCATTCCATTTGATAGTTGTAAAGTGAAAAAAAAAGTTAAGATTTTTATGCTTAATAGCTACAAAAGTAACCATAAAAAAGTTAAGATTTTAGAGAAACCATGAATGAGATCAAGTGAATTTACAAAGTCGAAAACGACGTATCATGAGTCCATGAGAATTGAGAAAGAGCAAAGAAAGTTAAAATATTAAAAAAAGTCATTTAATTGTTTTGTTTTTTAAAATAAATTTTTGTATATTTATTGTATTTAAATAAATAATTTATTTAATTAGTGTCTATAAATACTGATTATAATTATTAAAAAGATATTTTACTTTGTATACATTATTTTTAGTAAATTTTTTAAAAAATAATACATAAATTATATTTTTATTTATATATCATTTTAATTTAATATTATTAAATAACAATTAATTAAAAAAAAAAGTGTCACCTCATAGAAAACGAAAGTCCACTTAAAAAGGGGAGGGGTTTAAGGGAAAAAAATACAGCCAGCCGGCAGCCGCCCACACCCCTCCACCTATGACCCCACCCTTTTTTATTTACATCATTTTCGGTTCCCCTCCCCTTATTATTATTTTTTTGGCGGTTTGCTTTTTGTACTATCCTTTTTAGTTTTTTTTTTTTCCTGAAAATATATATTTTTCACACATCTTTATTCTCTCGAGCGCGATACGTTGCGCATCACGATGCATCATCCTTTGTCTATCGAAATCATGGCGGTAGAACGGAGAGAGAAAAAAGGGTCCCACAAACCCAACAGCTTTAACGCAAAAACGCCGACCCTTCGGCGTAGCTGTCTGTCCCAACTGGACACGTAACCTTTTCTCACGGCTTCTCTAACTTTTGCCAATCTTTTATGTTCTTTCATTTTCGATCAATCCTTATGTTTTCTCTGATTTTCTATGTAATAGGGAACACTCTCAAATTATTACAATAACAACCCAATAAATCATTAATCATTCACTAGAAAGAGAAATAAAAATCGAAAATGAAAAATAAAAGAATCGGACAGAAACTGAATATGGAGTTTTTATGGTCGGAGATATAACGAACGGAACGGTTAGCAATTTGATAGATGAGTTTCATTTTCAAGATCAAGACGCAAATAAATGAAACTCATCGATCAAATTGTTAGCCGTTTCGGTCGTTATATCTCCGACCATAAAAACTCCATATTATTAAAAATGTCAAGTATTAAATCTGCCATGTCATAAACAGTTCGGATTTATGAGTCAAACATTCGGTCATTTATTTGCTTCTTGATCTTGAAAATGAAACTCATCGATCAAATTGTTAGCCGTTTCGGTCGTTATATCTCCGACCATAAAAACTCCATATTCAGTTTCTGTCCAATGCTTCCATTTTTCATTTTCGATTTTTATTTCTCTTTTTAGTGAATGATTAATGATTTATGACATGGTAGATTTAATACTTGACATTTTTAATAATAATGAAACTTAATTAAAACTTATTACATCAAATTATGAATAATTAGTGATTTTTGCTAATAAATGTTTTTTTTTAAGTTTTTTTCTAAAAAATTTTAAATGTATTATTATATATTATAATTTTAAAAAATATCGTTAGTATATTTATTAACAAAATCTTTAATTAATTATACTTCTATTCTTTTACGTGTATTTTTTTTACCGTACCTGGGGGAGGCAATTACTCGGCGTGAGGAACAATAAGTTGAGCCGTATTGGTATTGGATGTAGTCGGCTGAAAGAATATTAAAAGTTTGGAGTTAGAATGCTAACAATAATAATAGGATAATGAAAATTTTTTTTTTTGGATAAGTAGTTTGAATTTCATTTATCCAAGAAGCAGTGAAACTGCTACAATGATACAATGATACAATGATACAAGAGGCATTGAAACAGAATTAAACATAAAGGAGCAGAACAATTCATCTAGTTATTTAGCTTCCAAGCATTACAAAGAGCAATGTTGACAGAATCTAGTTTAATTTGTTGGAGGTCATGCAGTCGGAGACCAACAATGTCACGAATGCCTTCCATGATCGTGTCCTCAGTGGCTGCAACTTGGCCATAAAGTCTGTTGTTTCGTTCTCTCCAAACTGAGTAGATCGAGGCATTCCAAGCAATGCGCAGAATAACTGAGATCAAGGATCTGCCATTCAATTTACTGGCCCAGCTCAATTCCTCTTCCCAGCTGACTACCCTTCTCTTTATGCTGCATAGATCCAGCACTTGCTGCCATATCACCTTGGAATATCTGCAGGTGAAGAACAAGTGGTTCCTTGTCTCCCTCTCTTGATGGCATAAGGAACATGTTTCTTCAATGTGCATTCCCCATGAGGCAAGTCTGTCCTTTGTGGGCAATCTATTAAGAATTGCCATCCAGGATATGATCGTGTGCTTGGGAATGAAATATTTGAACCAGAGGAGTCTATGCCATGAGACCTTCTCTTGCTTTGGCCTGATTGCACCCCATACTGCAGCGACAGAGTATTTATCACCAGTAAAAGGCCATATAGTACCACTATCGAGCTGTCGAGTGACCTGTGAGGCAACTGGTCTCAATTGCAGAAGTTTCCTCCAGCTCCAGCTACTTCCACTGGGAATAGGGATCTGCCATATATCCCTTCCCTTAAGAACATACATCTCTATCCAGGCAATCCACAATGACCCTGCTTTCATTAGCACAGACCAAAAGTTCTTGAGAATACAAGCTTGGTTCCAGGTTAGGATGTCCTTGATTCCTAACCCTCCCTCAGATTTGGGGAGACAAACTTGGCTCCAGCTAACCTTAGCTCCTCTAGCTGACCCTTCCTTTCCCTTCCATAGAAAGCTTGAGCATATCTGGTTGAGCTTCCTAAGGCAATGCTTAGGAAGAATGAAGTGCTTGCACCAGAAGTTCTGCACATTGAACAAAACAGATTGTATCAGCTGAAGTCTCCCTGCATAGGACAAGAACCTTGTTGCCCAGCCGTTCACTCTAGCTCGAGCCTTGGCTATCAGTGGCTCACAGTCTCTATCAGAAAGTCTTCTGGTGACCAGAGGTACTCCCAGGTACCTTACAGGGAGCTTGCCAATTTGGAATCCAGAGGCCATTTGCACTGCCTGCAACTCTTCAGCACTCATTCTAGATGAGTAAAATTCACATTTGGCATTATTTAGTTGTAATCCAGACCAGCTGTAAAATTGGCTCAAGACCTGCTGTATGCCTTTTACTGAATCAACCTTGCCTTTAGCAAATATCAGTAGATCATCAGCAAAACTGAGATGAGTAAGGTTGATCTTCTTGCATTTGGGGTGATGCTGGAAGACCCCATACTTTGCTGCAGTATCCAGCAATTTGGACAGGACATTCATAGCTAAAACAAAGAGATATGGGGAGAGGGGATCCCCTTGCCTTACACCTCTAGCCCCCCTGAAGAAGCCCATCAGACCACCATTGATGCTAATTGAGAATCTGGAAGTTGTGAGGCACCCTTCAATCCAGGATATGATCTGGCTAGGAAGTCCCACTGCTGCAAGCACAATCAAAGTGAATTCCCAACTCAGGGAATCGAAAGCCTTCTGTAAATCGATTTTGATAGCACACCTGGGTGACATGGTGGATCTTCCATATCCCCTGACCAGTTCTTGAGCCATCAAGACATTGTCAGTTATGCATCGACCAGGAACAAAGGCACTCTGGTTGCCACTGATGATAGCTGGGAGATGACCTTTGAGCCTGTTAACAATAACTCTGGTGATGCATTTGTAAAAGACAGTACAGCAAGAGATTGGCCTGAAATTAGGGATGGCAATGGAGCGGGGCGGGGGCGGATTTTGTAAAATTCGCCCCCGCCCCGCCAGTGACCTACTCTGCCCCGCCCCGCTCCACCGTGGATGTTGGATTTTCAATACCACTACCACCTCCATAGATGTCGGTTACGCCCCGTCCCGCCCGCTCCGCCCCATCCGATTTTTATTAGTTATTTCTAATTTTTTTTCAAATAATAAAGTTCTCTTATGCAAGTATAGTTATTATATATTTTGGTATTCATTTACAGTATAATTGATTAACATTTTACTGCATATGTTGAGCTTCTTAGCAATCAACTATAGCTAGGACCAACAATTTATGACTTATGAAGTGCATTTACATCTAGACAAGAAGAATAATCTAGCAATAGCTCACCTAAATATCAGTGCACTAATCAACATACATTGCAAGAGAAAAGACATCTCTAAAGCATGTCTAAACATAAAACAACGAAACATCTCAAATCCTCTCAAATTCAACAAAATATTTAAACATAAAACATCTTTCATACATGTCTGAAACATAAAACATAAAACATCTTCAATATATGTCTGAAGCATAAAGCATAAAACATCTTCTAAACATCTAAAAACATAACATAAGAAATATCTCTGAAGCATAAGACCTAAGAAATATCTCCGAAGTCTTTCCACAAGTATCATGCAAGTTCATCTTCCTATACAATCATATGTTAAAAACAAAGTTAATAATAATTGTAAAACAATAATTTCATAGACATAATAGAAATAATATAAATTATAACTTACCAAGTCAAGAGTAATGGAATCATTATCATCCTCATCCACATAAGAAGATATTGAAAAGTTTTCTGATGTTGTATATGGACAAAAAATTAAATAAAAAATTAATTTGAATTGTTAAATAAAATTATAATAGAAAGTGAGATAATTATAAAATATATACCTTCTGATTGAGTCAATAACCAATTCTGAGAACATGTCAAAGCTTCCACCATAATAGGATGAAGTCTATTGCGATGTGGACTTATCAGTCTACCACCCGTACTAAAAGTAGACTCTGAAGCCACTGTGGACACAGGTATAGCATACACATCTCTAGCTATTCTTTGCAACATAAGATACTTGAGACCACCACTCTTCCACCACTGCAATATGTCAAAATCTTCAGATCTTGATAAAACATCTTCTTCCAAATAAGAGTCAAATTCTGTCTTCACGTTTGTCTTTTTACTCTTCTTCCTACTCACAAACTCATCGTAGTCATTTGTAATCCTCCTCTCAATCAATTTAGAAGAAAAGACATTTGTTTCATGTGTAGGGTTTTGAAACTTCTTTTCATATTCTCGAAGTAGGTTACGACAAATCTTTTCAATCCTATTCACCTCTTCATCACAATCAGTTCCATATATCTTGGAAAAATAATACTCCAACATACATTTCTTGTACCTCGGATCTAGCATCGTGGCAACCCCCATAATTCCATGAACCACAATCCAATATTTTTCAAATTTTGTCAACATCCTTGAAGCCATTAATGCAATAGTCATATTAGAATCATATCGCCACTCTGTCAATGCCAATTTGATCTCACAAATCTCTGGAAAATAAAAATTTGCAGTTGGATACTTGGTTCCAGAAAATGTCTCGGTGACTGAGTAAAAAGGTTGCAACTTTTCAAAGATCAATGTTGCCATATTCCAATCTTCCTCTGTTGGCAAAATCTTGCATAATGGCTCTCTTTGCTTTGCACGACTAAAAACATCTTTGTACAACAAAGCTGTTTCAAGCATCAAGTAGGTTGAGTTCCATCTGGTTTTACAATCAAGACATAACTTTTTAGAAGTTGAAATTCGCAATTGTCGAGCTGAATCTTCAAACCTCTCTATTCTTTTTGGAGTAGCTGTCCAAAAGTAAACACTTTCACGAATTCTATTGATACCATCCCCAATAACATCCAACCCATCCTTCATAATCAAGTTCAAGATATGCGCACAACAACGCATATGAAAAAAATTGCCCTCAAGCATAAGTGAGTTTGGACCAAGCCTATCAACTAATAGATCAACAACTCCATCGTTGACTGAACAATTATCCAAAGTAATTGTTGATAATTTTCTATCAAGATTCCAATCTAAAAAGATTTTCATCAACTCATCTGCAATAACTTCTTTTGTATGTGGAGCTGGCACATAATAATACCTAGTTTTACAATTAAGTTAATAACTTGATTAAATAATAATACCTAACTATTTAAATAACTTAAATAATTTCAAAGTGTATAACAAAATGTAATTAACTTAAAATAAAATGTAAATTGAATTGTACCTTATGACACGCTTCTGCAAAGTCCAAGAGCTATCAATGAAATGAGCAGTAAGAGCCATGTACCCTTTCTTCTGATGATCTGATGTCCACATGTCACTTGTAATTGCAATTCTACTTTCACTCATCTCAATCATTCTCATTGTTTTCAATTTCTCCTCTTTGTAAATCTTAAGGATGTCACTCCTTATTGTGTTTCGAGAAGGGACATTGAACAATGGTTGAAGAATGGCAGAATATTTCCTAAATTTCACATGATCAACCATAGATATAGGGTATTCATGCACTATTATCATATGAGCAAGCTCTGTCCTCGCCAAATTTTGATTAAAGGCATAATTTTTAAGTTTCATTGCTCCATCTACCTTATTTTGATTTGCCACTAGAAGTTGTTGGGTGAGATCTCGATGAGTTCGCTTCGGACACCTCTTCAAGTGATCATGCAAATGGCTTGTTCCACTCTTAGCTTTGCCACCAAGCATCCTTTTGCAATAATTGCATATTGCTTTCCATTCCCCATTAATATTCTCTTTCTTGAAGTGCTGCCATACAATTGATTTCAATCTTTTTGGATCATATACAGAAACATCATCCATTGGAACTTTTGAACAAGAAGATGTTGGAGTTGGAGTTGGAGATGGAGATGGAACCCCGCCTATTGGTGATGGAAGTTCTGAATTAGGTGATGTTGAATTAGGACCACCAATAGTTTTTGATGAATTAGACTCGCTCTCCATGATAACTTTTTTCAAGCTGTTATCACCAAAAAAAAAACATCAAATAAAGAAAGAAAGCTAAAGAGTTTTTGGTGAGGTCACTAACAGTTTCAATCAATTATTACTGCCAATATGCAACTTGCAGTGAAGGAATATCTAATCTAATCTATTTATTTATTTTTCTTCAAATGACTACACAGATTCTAAATAAGACACTATGACTTAGTATTCAAAATTACTATATATCTATCCTTTACAATCTTTAAAATAAGATTGGAAAGAATATTTGGTGGCAGTAAAAAGAAAAGAAAAGAAAAGCCAGAAAATGGTCAAAGTTGGAGCCCTGAAAGATAAAGTTCCTGGTCTCTACTTCAGCTGAGGCAATCTAAATTTCTATGAAAAACTTTGAAATCAAAAAACAATAATGAATTAATGATATAGCTATCTGAACATAGGAAGCACAAGCTGAACTCCACAATGTTTGATATGCAAATAGATTCATCTATAAAAGAAAAGGAAAACATGCAGTGCAAGCTAACCAGATAAGATAATTTATCACTGTTTGATTAAATGCCTTTACTGCCTTCCTATCTCTGTCTAGTTCTTAGCAAGTTATTGTTACGTTTACATGTTTGTTTCTTTCCTGCTTTAGCAGCAATCGTATGTTGCAGTTTTACCCAAATAGTGAATTACATTTGCAAGACATTGGGTTTCATTAATGATATAGCTATCTGAACATAGGAAGCACAAGCTGAACTCCACAATGTTTGATATGCAAATAGATTCATCTATAAAAGAAAAAGAAAACATGCAGTGCAAGCTAACCATTTTATAATACTGTCAAGTATTTCAAGTTTTATTTGTGTTTAATTTTCTCTCAATGCGATTTTAAAAACACATTGTCTCACATCGATTTGGTGCATTCAAGATCTTACTTTTAAAGTGCTTCTCCCACGAATCAAACTAGGTTGATAAGGAAAAAAAACAAATTAATGCGCAAGGGGTTAAACAGGTGAGGAAGAATTAATATAAACCACAAAAAAAAGGTCGAAGAAAATTGAGATAAATCGTACCTTTTAAAAGCCCTGCAAAATTTCTCTGCACAACCTGCGGGCGTGCCCAACGAAGCAGCGGCAAGAAGAAGGGAGAACTAAGGGGCAAGGGCTGGTTGGAGAGAAAAGGGGAAAGTAGAAGTAGAGGGGAAAGTAGAAGGAAAGGGCTAGCGGCGGTGGAGTTGTGGAGAAGAAGTAATTAGGTTAGGTTTTTAGAGAAGGGTAAAATAGTAATTTACTAGTCGGGACGGGGCGGGGCGGATCAGGTAAATACTGCAACTGCTCCATACCCGCCGTTCAAACAAAAAAAAAACCGCCCCGCCCTGCCCCGCATCCATTGTTCAAAAAAAAAAAAACCTCTCCATTCGGATCGGATCGGTTCGAAATCCATCAGGCGGTTCGGGTTTTGCCATCCCTACCTGAAATCCTTGAAGGTTGATGGATTTTGACACTTTGGGATAAGGGCAACACAAGTGGAGTTGAAAGCTGGAAGCATGACTCCTGTCCTGAAGAATTCTTGGGTTGCCTCAATCACTTCCTTGCCAACAATTTCCCAGGTGTTTTTAAAGAAATGTGCTGTATATCCATCTGGGCCAGGTGCTTTGTCATTGTTTTGGGCAAACATGGCAGCTTTAATTTCTTCCCCCATAATTGGCATGGTCATGGCAGTTATTGCTTCCCCTGGAATAGTTGTTTGAAGCAGCTCCCTTAAAATCTCTTGAGGGCAGGGAGACAGGTTAAGGTCTGGAGTACCAAGGAGCTTCTGAAAGTAGGAGACTGCTGCTGCAGAGATATCTGAATGGGATTCCAACCTGTTCCCAGCATCATCATAAAGCACCTTGATGGTGTTTCTGCTTTGCTTTGCACTTACCATCCTGTGGAAGAATCTCGTGTTGTGATCTCCTTCTTGCAGCCAGGTAATTCTGGACTTTTGCCTGAGGAAGCTTTCCTCAGCTTTCAGTAGCTCATGAAATTCCTGTGACAGTAAGTTTTGAGCTGTGATCAAGGACTCCTTATTGGGATCCCTTAGCAGGGAGAGTTGCACATCGTCTAGTTCCTTGCGCTTTTCCAGAACTCTTGCAGAAACAGACCCAAACTTCACTTGATTGAACTGTTTGAGCATATGTTTGAGCCTTTTCAATTTCAGGTGTAGAATGGACATAGGACTTCCAGCTGCAGGCATGGTCCATGAACTCTCTACAACATGTTTGAACTCACTGTTCTTTGTCCAGAAATTAAAGAATTTGAAAGGCTTGGGAGGGGAGTGAGGTGGCAAAGCAGTTTTGATTATGGCAGCACAATGATCTGATACTTCAGGTGCTAAGAA
Source organism: Fremontodendron californicum (assembly GCA_030761205.1). Lineage (NCBI taxonomy): Eukaryota > Viridiplantae > Streptophyta > Magnoliopsida > Malvales > Malvaceae > Fremontodendron > Fremontodendron californicum. The sequence goes on from JAULJL010000027.1 coordinate 2,127,794, forward strand.
CTCTACATAGGAGTAGGGAAAGGAAATAGGCCAATTGTCATTGATAAGCACCCTGTCAAGCTTCCTTGCCAAGTGATCACTTTGATGATTGGACCAAGTGAATAAAGGACCAACAAAGACATGGTCATGAAGCAAGTTCTGATCAAGAAACTGTTGGAAGTCTTGAATGTCAGGAAGGGAACCACAGGGTCGAGAGCTTTCAGAACTGTTAGCTATGACATTGAAGTCTCCAGCAAGGATCCATGCGTGCCCATGAATCAATCCCCCGAGATTACTCAAATGAGACCAGAGTCTTCTCCTGCTAGTTCCATCATTCAATCCATAGATTGCTGTTAAGAAAAACGAATGGGAATTCATAGAAATCAGGCAGGTGATGGACTGATTAGAGATGATCACTTTGTCAACTGATAGATGCTCCTTATGTAGTAGCCAGATTCTGCCATTAATTGCTTTTGTATAGTTATGCAGCAGCCTCCAATCTCCATAGAATCTTTCCAATGTGGACTGCATCTTGGAGAATTTTATTCTAGTTTCAACAATACAAGCAATATCTATACGCAGGCTTTTGATCCTATTTACAACCTGCTTTTGTTTAAGATGACTGTTAAGTCCTCGAACATTCCAAGCTAGGATATTCATGAATGTGAGGGGCCAGAAGCCTGACCACTCAAAGCATTGGAGTTCGTTTTCACTGTTTGCTTACCTTTGTCATAAGGCCCTTTCTTCCTACTTTTAATATGGCGCATCAGGTATGCAACTCCAGCAGCCGCAACTCTAGATTTCCTTGGGGAATTGGATTCCACCACTTCATTGTGCTCTTGTGGCTCGAATTCTTTGGTGACAATGCCATTTCCATTCTCAGTGGCATTTTCTAATACTGCAAACCTGTTTGCTGAAGGTAAGGTTTCCACATCTGCTAATGGCTTGCTTGCAGTTGGCCTTTCTTCCTCCATGACTGGCCCACCAGTACTTGTGCCATCCATGTTAGCTTCCTTCTGAGTCTGTTTTGGCACCCACATTTTGGTTGTCCCCTTTGTGGTTCTTGGGCAGGTTTTGTCCATGTGCCCAAATATGCTGCAGATGTTGCACTTGGGAGGGAACCAAGGGGCTTCCACTGAAACTTGAACTAGAGATCCATCACGCAGCTCGACCTCAATGAATCGTGGTAATTCCAGCTTGGCTTCCATCTCAACACAGACCTTAGCGTACGCAAGCCTTTGTCTACTTGCTGTAATCTTGTCCATGTATAGTGGTGAGCCCAGAGCGCTTGCAATATAACTCAATCCCTTTGTTGTGTACAACTCTAGAGGGATTTTGCCCAGATGAACCCATATGGGGAGCTTGTCCATGTTGAATGCAAGCGATTGGATCCCCGGTCTCCATTTCCTTAGAAGGATAAGCATATTTTGGATATGCCATGGTCCATGCTCTAAGACCCACTCCATTGTCTCTGATGTGGAGAACTGGATGATAAAGAGATTTGTGCCTGCAGGCTTGACTTCAATCTTGCCTTCCTTTCCCCAAAGTTGGTTGGCCATCCTTTGAAACAGGCTGAAATTAGGTGGTCTACCAATGAATTGCGCAACCAGAGAGTGTTGCCATTGTTGGATACCCTCATCGAAGACCTCATGAGGTGGTTTGACTGTGATTTTCCCCTCAAGATTCTGAGGGGGAAAGAACTGCATTGATTGGGTCTCTGTAACCGCAAAGAGCTTCCTCCATTCAGCAGGTGCCACGTCATTGGAGGCAGTTATAACTGCTTTTCTCTACATCTCCCCTTCTCTCCCAGTAGCGATGGCAGTTTCGAAATGAAAGGAGGATTCTCCATTAACAACCTGTTTGAATGTCAATCTTCTAGATTCAGAGCCCTGCTGATCAGAACCTTGCTGATCGCATCCCTGCGATTCTGATCTCAACATATCTCGATCAGAATTGAGCTTCAAATGAGTTCGCTGTGAATCCATTCAGTGGTGATCAAAGGAACTCGTAGATGTGAGTTCGAGGACAGTGGATGAATTCGCAAGAAGATTTGGTGAGTTCGCAAGAAATTTGGTGAAGATTGGTGAGAAAATGGAAGAAATGGGAAGAAATCTTCAGCTCAAGTTAATCGAGTTAGCTTGAGAAACTTCATGAAAAAAAAAAAAAAAAAGTTATTGGCTAATGGTTTAATAAAAAAAAAATTATTAAAAAAAATAATGGGGGAAAGCGAAATCTTTGACTTTGAGTCTCTGAGCATAGGTATCGACGACCGAAGACCGGGGCCCACAAAAAAGCGGCAGCCGCGCATCCACACTTACACTTCCACGCCCCCCGTCCACGTGGGACCCGGTCTTGTCTCCTTTCCCTCCTTTTTCGTCTTAACAATCTTTTTTTTGACGATAATGATTAGATTTGAAAAATGGAAGACACAAACACACGCAAGAATCGGACGGCCATATAACACGTGCAGTTCAGACACGAATCTCGAGAAGTACCCAGTAAAACATAGGAATTACCTTTCGGTCTCCTACCTAGAAACCCGCTCTTTTTATCCCCTTACGCGCCGCTTGTTTTCCTCGCATCATCTTTTACCCTCTTTTATTTACTGCTTTGCCCCCCATTACCGTTTTTTTATTAAAGCTGCCACTCCATTTTTTAATTTTGACGAAGCAACCATTTATTTTACTTTTTTTTTTTTAATGAAACTTATACTTGGCCGGCAATTCATATGATTTATTGAATTAATTTTATATTTCTAATTAATGTAATTATAATATAACTTGATGAGTGATACTATCAACATTCGTGTGTTTGTTGAGAGAGTGTTTCCACTCTTTAGTTTAGATCAAATTCAAATATAAAAAATGCAAAATTTTTATTCATAATTGTTTGAAAATTCAATGCATACTTTACTCAATTCACAATTAAACAGAGAAAAGAAGATAAAATCTCAAGGATTACGGCCAATTTCGCAATTAAACTACGAACTTCTGAATTTTTCAAGTAAAGATATATAGTAATACCAATAATTGACAAAACAATTGGTTTTTCCTTGCACATAAAAATTATGATCATAAAAATCTCCAACAAATCTTATGATCATAAAAATTGTTCTTAAACAAACATGTAACAATATTTTTTAGTATTTTGTTAAAGAGGTCTTTAGGATACTTTTTAAACCTACCATATTAATTAAATTATAATTTTTAATGTATTTAAAATTATTAAAGTAATTATTATATTTAATATAAAAATATTATTATATATAACAACTTAACTAATCTTAATAAGTGTATTTAAGACATTTATTAACAAATTTTAATTTTTTTTTTAATAATTTCCAACATTAACTATATAAAAAAAAAAAAAACGGATCTTACTTTATTTACCTATGGTTTTAGATATCTTGTGAAATCTTCTTATAATAGAGCATAATTTATACGAATCTCTCTTAGTTGGGAATTGGTTAATCTATGCATATCAAAAGTCTTAAAAAGAGGTAATTACCGAAACCCAACTTTGATTTCGCAAAATTGGAATAATAGTATTCTGCAAAATAAAGAAAGTTGGTACTAAATCAAATCAGTAACCTAAATTACCCAGAGCACAAATTACCTAAATTAGAATAGATTTAAGTGGGAAAAAAAAAATCTTAAATGGAGGTAACTGGGAAGTGTTACTTTGCACCACTTCTTTACAAATCCCAACTATAATAAGTTTCCTTAAAGATCACCAAACACGTGACAGCAAGTATGAAGAGTTTTCAAAATTTTAGTTTATTTTTATCAAGAACAAAACATTAAGTAACCGAAATAACTTATCCCGTAATTATTAAATATCAAGTATTAACAAACCATAAATATTAAGTAAACAACAAAAAATGTTTTGAAGGAATTATTTTGTTTTAATCCATTGGGAAAAAAAGTACAGTAACTAGTTATGGAACAAGAACAACAGACAGAAACTGATGTTTCTCTGTTGCAAAAATAGGGTGAGATCATCAGCTAAGTATTCACATCTCACGGCCGCCCTTGCGTAATTTTATCTCAAGAGCTGAAAAGGGAAATAAATTTAAAGAACGAAATTTAAAATTTTGTGCCATTCCGTTTTCGCGATCGGCGAATAAAAAAATCAGGCGATTTCTGGAAGAGCAGGTTGGTTGAGATCGATATTGAGAAACGGACGCGGCTTGACCTCGTGGTGGTTCAAATCAACGACGGACGATGAATCGGAATCGCTTTGTACTCCGCCGTTAAACGTCTCATGATAATCATTATGATCGAACCTCATTCGTTGAGACTGCTGTCCTTTCAGCATACCAGGTCGAACGAAGGTATCAAAGTAAAAAACTTGAGGGTTTGCAACAGGGGGTACGCCGGCGGCAAAAACGCCGGCAACCGGTGACACTTGACGGAAAGGAAACCTAACGGCGGCAGATCCATACCCTGCAACTGCCCCGTGTTCGAGGTTGAGATCAAACGGAGAAGAATCGATCATGAGCGTAGGCTCACGGCTCGAGGACTCCACGGTGCTACTCTGGCTAGGGCTCTGGTTGTTGCTGTAGTGATTATTAAAATTGTTGTTATAATTACTTCCATTGTTGAGATTTTCACAGGGGAGGGGAAAATTAGTCTTCGCCTTGGCACCGCGAAATTCTCGAGCGGCGGCATCATAGGCTCTGGCCGCTTCCTCAGCCGTATCAAAAGTTCCTAGCCAAACACGGCTCTTCTTCCCTGGATCTCTGATCTCAGCAGCGTAACGACCCCATGGACGCTTCCTTACTCCTCTAAAATGAACCTCCTTACTAACTTCGTTACCGTTGATGTTCACCGTTTTCTCCCTCGGCGCCATTTAAAAAGAGGGACGGACTATGCGTTTTCCGTTTACAAAGAGAGTGATGAAATTTTATCTGGTTTATGTTGAGAGAGAAAACGCTGGGATTGGTGCGGGGTTGATTGAAAAGGGCAGGGGAAGCGAGGAGGTTTTTATAGAGGGGAAGCGAGGAATTAAAGGAGAGAGCTTAGAGCGGGCACAGTCAACGAGGGATTTGACTGAGAGGGCGGCTGAGAGAAAGAGTGGGGAGTGATGGCAGTTTTGTAAATTTTGATGAAAAGAGCATACTATATCATCATTATCATTATCTAACGGCAGTTATAGTACTGTTGATTGCGTGCAGTGATATGGGCAACATCTCACTCTCTCTTCCATCGCGTCCATTCACACGCCATACTTAAAAATGAAAGCTTTTTTTTATTTTTATTTTTATAACATCATAGCTTTTGATTTAAAAATATTGTAATATACTAAATAATTTGAGAGTTTTGAAACTTTTAAAATAAATTTTGATGCCCCTAACATATAAAAGAGTTGAATAATATTACAAATTTAGTCTTATATTAAACATTGAGTGCTATATTTTATTAACAAAATATTTAAAAAAATAAGTGGTAATTATGAAGTAGGGCGCGTGTAGTATTGAGGTGGAAGTGAGAATAGGAAGTTTGAACAAGTTGTCGGCATATTCTGCTAACTCGCCGCGTGACTTGGCTGTTTTTTCTATTCTCACTCAAATTTCTTTTTATTGCAGTTTTTACAGGCTTTTCTATGCACGACCCACGCCTTTATTTAATCCCCTTTTGAACCGCTCGCTTGGACCAACTGGTGTTGCCCCACTGCCCAATTAAATCTCGGCACGTTTCTTTTGTTCCAGTTATGCGTGTTGATTGCTGCCCACATGAGTAGTTTCTGACATCTAGTATCAATTTCACCCGACAGCTCACTTCCCTCACTCCTTTCAATCTCCCCGTGAATCACACGCTCCTCTTTAGGAAAATTACTCCACTGCCCCTCTCTTCCACTTTTCGGGCATTATTATTATTATTATTATTACAGTTATTAGGTTTTTTAATTAACTGTTTAACAATCACGCAAAACACGTTGTCATATGTTTAAAATTGTTTAATGTTTTGTAAATTATTACTCACTGGCACTAGGTTTATCTGCCTAATTTTCATGTGTTAAGCTTTGATAAACAAATTTGTGGACAATAAAGGGTTAGATTTGAGGATTTAATTGGTTTGGGTTTTTAATTTTATTTTATTTATAAACCTGGTTGTGTTATAGGGTTGTTAACGTTAATATGGATAAAAATACAAAAGAAAATGATGAACCAAAAATTAAAGCCATAGGAAGGTGACGGCTACCAAGTGAATGGATTGAATAGATTTTGGCCTAAGCCGGCTGCAGGGTAGAGGGGACAGTTTTTCTCAGCGGTTCATTTCCAATTCTCTCAATTAAATTTAAAATCCACCAAATTTTGACGCCATTTATGAGCTTCAGTCACGCGGCTTCACTAGCAGAAAGAAAAGGAATTTCTTCTGCTTTTCCCAACAAAAAAAAATTGATGGCTTTCACCCGCATAAATTTGATTAATTATTTGTCAAACTAATTTCATTTCATGTCAAACATCATAAATAGGGTTTATCTATCGTTTTAATTTCGAAATATTTGAGCATGCGAAAGCTTTAGATCTATGTATTTTACCCTTTCTCACGGGGAAGGGATATTAATGGCTTGGGTTAGGAATGTTTTGCCATGCATGCTTCATCACATCATTATTTATTAATTTTCAAAGAGCAAATCCCATTTATAAAAGAAAAATACCGTTAAAAATATTTTAATCTTTCATACCTTTCTCCATAGTATCTTAATTGTTGAGAATGGGAATTGCTTTCTAAAGTTCATATTGAAAACCCTCACTTTCCTACTTCAACAGATTCCGAATATACAGAAAAAAGAATACCAATGGTTTTTTTAACCTCCCTAGCTATTAGTGCTAATTTTTAGTGTCTTAATTTGCTCTAGAAAAATGGGTTTTACTCATTAATTAATCAGTTTTTTCTTGCAAAAAATATATTAAAAAGTTAAAATAATTTATAAATAGAGAAAGTTTGCATCAAATCAAGCTAAATATCCAATGTAAGAACAATATATATGCAAATTATCATATTATCTGCTGCTGATTCAGCACACTGCAATCAACCAAGCCAGCCACCATAAAAGCAGCTCCTTTGGTCTCCTTTACATGGGTCACTTCTTTTTTTTAATTGAGTATTCTTGATAAACATATAGTATCAATAATAGTAATTATGTCATTAAGGACATATCGAACGTCAACAATAATGTAATTTGTCGATATTAAAATTTAATGTTTGAAAGTTGTTAAAAAAAAAATAACAAATACGACACGAAGACTATCATATACTAGCATTGTTAACAATTATCACGAGTAAGGGAGTAGTCAAGTATACGCTATTGATGGGGTGGACATTTATGTGTCTGTTTTCCCATGTCTTTTTAATGAAACATATCTCGCTGTTTAGGGACAAATTTTCCCAAGTCAATAAAATGTGAAGGCTTGTGTGAATGGGAAGTAAGAACTGGCTTCAGCTTGAGGCAATTACTTGCAAAAGTCAATTCTAAAATTTGCATGCATTTGGGTTCATGATACCCCATTTATGCTTGTTGACCATCATATCAATTTTTGGTCTTTTGGGATGTTAAATTTTGCTTGGACAAAACAATAAATAAATAAATAAAGACAAAAACTGTTTGCCATTATTTCATGTTTAGGTGAAAAAATTTCAATGAAAAAATGACATCGTATAATTGTTTATGATTTTGATGTTTTGTATATGTCAAGAAAAGAATATAGTACCATTGTCAACAAACCAAGGCCACAATGAAGTTAAAGCATTAGAGCTAGCATTACAGATGTGATTGATTGAGGTTCTAGAAGCATCTCCAATGAAAAAAAAATATGTTTTTTTTTTTAAGAAAAATAATGGAGAAGAATTTGGATTTTTGGATTGTCAAATTCATTTGATTTCTCACTTTCTATTCTTACATCTCGATTCCAATGGAAGAAAGAATTTTAACTAAGATTACAACCTTTTGACTGTTACCAATGTAAATTCCATGTTTTTTCAAAGATTTCTTAACATTGATTATTCTTTTTACCTTTATTTTATGTTTGAATCACACCATAACTACATGTTAGAAGAACAATAAAAAAAAAAAAAAGTCATTGTCTAAATTAAAGTTATATCCTTGAATTTTTATATATTTTTCATAAATGTTTTATAATAACATAGTATAATTTTAATAAAGAATTAAAAAAATATAAGTTCTAATCAATAGATCTTCCTTTATTTTCGGGATGCTGTAATGTTTACAAATTAGACAATTGTACATAATTTATTTTGTTTTTGTTAGGCATAGATATGCTGTACAGTTTGCTTTGGCTGCTAATGTTTAAAGAATGTTTTCAATGATGAATACAAAAAAAAAAAAATTGAGGAAAGCATGTTCTGAAGTTAAATTAGTCAAAATGCGAGCATCGGCTGGAATTGAACTCTGGATCACGAAAAATTATATTATGGACCCTCCTTACCACATCAGTTATGGTCACAACCAATTAAATTAAAATAAATAAAATTTTCATTCCGGTAAAACACGACCCTATACCTTAAATCTTAAAAATGAAACTAAAAAGATAAAATAATAATGATGACGTTGAAGAAAAACATGATCTAATGTAATTTGATTGGTTTGAACTATAACTGACGTGATGAGAAGGGTCTATAAAATAATTTTGCCTGAACCACATAAATTATACACGGATTCAATGTTTTGGTTTTGTTTCAATGAAGCAACGTTCTCCTTTTTTGACTTCCTTAGCATGTAATAATCTTAAAAACCACCAAGTTGTTAGAATTAGGTAGTTTCGTAGAAAATTAACTGGGGTCGGAAGGAAGGGTGGGCTGTCTACACCGTATACAATAATGAATGCAAATTACAAAAAGTGTTTAACGTCCTACTGAAACAAAATTATCCTTGAATATTGTCGGCAATTTGTTTGATAATTTTGGGGTTTGTGGAGTGAGTGACCAAGCCCTTGGCAGACTTGGCTTTGCAGGGACTTCAACAAAGTAAAAAAGAATGGGGTGGCTAAGGCTAAAAAATCAGCTTGAACAGATTGATGGTGCAGCTTAGGTCTAGTCAAAGACGTTGGGCTAAGCTTTAGTTGCCGATTGCAGTTTCAGTTTAGATGGACCAAAAGCTTCAGTTTCTGGATTTGTTCCTGTAAACTCCTTTTTGGGCCTCTTCTAAAATTGGCATTCAATTTTAAACGGAATGTTTACTAATTGTAGGTTTTTTTGGCCCTCTTTCAAGTTTGTAGTTTGAATGCCAAGCCCAATTCTTACCCATTAAGTTTAAAGATTTTAAACATATACTAAGACTAATATATAACATGATAAATAAACTAAATAGTACTTTGGAAAAACAATGATTCAACTAGATTAAGCAATTGTTGTGCGTCAGATTCTATGGTCAAGCTCCGACGGAAACTCTGATTGAATTTAACATTTTAATCCAAACCTAATCCAATGTGTTAAGAAATGTGTCAAATTAGCTTAGCTCTTATGTAACTAATACTATGACTCAAACTACTTTTAACCAAAGCGGTTAATTAGCTCTTTATATAAAAGAAAATGTGAACAAGTTAATAAAATGAATAAGCTAAAAATGAGCTTGGTAAACAAATTTCATCAATTAACGAACAAAACAACAGTGTTTATACTTTTGTTTTCTTCATTAAATAATAATAAATGTGTTTTTTTTTTTTTTTTGGATAGGCAAAGTTTTTATTTATCCAAAAGTAGCATGCACTGCTACATCAATACAACCAGCATAGCTGGCAAACAAATGTACTATTTTACAATGTCTTCTTTAAATAGCTAAGAACCAATTATGCTATCAGTGAGCTTTTTAACCCCCATGCTACATGCAAATCTCTATTAACAGTATCATCCTTTATGGTTTTCATCCCCCCTAGTCTATAGCTAACCTCCTCCTTGATTTTCTCAAGCATTTGCATACATTGCTGAGGTTGTTTACCAAATCTGCGGTTATTCCTCTCCCTCCATACATGATATATGAGAGCGTTCCAAGCAATTCGAAGCACTGTAGCAATAAGAGATTTACCCTTTAGCTTCCTCTTTGCCCATTGAACTTCAAAGTCCCAGCTTCTGATGACTCTATGAAACTTACATAAGTGCAGAATCTCCCTCCATACTGCCTTAGAATACTCACACTCAAAGAATAAATGGTCTCGAGTCTCCATTTGTTGACTGCACATATCACAAGTTCCATTAAGATCCATTCCCCATTCCATCAATCGATCTTTTGTAGGGAGCTTGTTCTGAATTGCCATCCATGATATTTGGGAATGCCTTGGAATATGGTAGGCATACCATACCAATCTATCCCAATCTACCTTTGGCTGCCTTGGCCTGATTTGCTGCCACACTTTAGCCACTGAAAACCTGTCCCCAGGAAATTTCCAAGCTAATCTTCCATTATTCTGATAGGTAAATTGAGCTGCTAATGGTCGCAATTGTAGGATTTTCCTCTAAATCCAGCTACTTCCCTGGGTGATTGGGAACTGCCAGAATGATGTGCTTTTTAGAACATAGTTGTGGATCCAAGCAATCCACCATGAACCTGCCTTAAAAAGCAATGTCCATATTATCTGCATTATGCTTGCCCTGTTCCAAGAATCTAGATCTTTCAGGCCAAGTCCCCCCTCTGATCTTGGACAACAAATTTTCTGCCAACTCACCCTTGCTCCTCTGGCTTCTGCATCTTTCCCTAACCAATAGAATCGAGAACAGAGTTGATTAATTCTGGAGAGCACTGCCTTGGGTAGAATAAAGATTCTACACCAATAGTTTTGTACATTAAACAAAACTGATTGAATAAGCTGGAATCTTCCAGCATAGGACAGAATTTTTGATGTCCAGTGAGTGATCCTAGCAGTAATCTTTGAGATAAGTGGGACACAGTCTTTTTCTGTCAGCTTCTTTGTTACTAGGGGAACCCCCAAATACCTCACTGGCAGCTCACCTAGCTTGAAGCCTGTCACCCCCTGGATTTCCTGAAGCTGAGCTCTACTGATGCCAGAAGAATAAAGTTCACTTTTGGCACAATTGAGCTGCAAACCAGAAAGTTTATAAAAACTTTCCAGGATATCCTGCACTCCTTGGATGGATTTCAGGTGCCCTTTAGTGAAAATCATCAAGTCATCAGCAAAACATAGGTGAGTGAGCCCAATCCTTTTGCACTTAGGATGGAAATCAAAGACTTTATGCTGTGCAGCAGCATCCAAAAGCTTAGAGAGTGCATTCATAGCAAGCACAAACAGATAGGGGGAGATAGGATCTCCTTGCCTTATACCCCTTTCTCCCTTAAAGTAGCCCACCAAGCCTCCATTAATTGATAGAGAGAACCTAGGACCAGTGATGCAACTCTTGATCCATGATATAAATTCTGTTGGAAAATTCAAAGCTGCAAGAACCAGCAACATGAAGTCCCAGTCAAGTGTATCAAAAGCCTTTTGAAGGTCAACCTTTATAGCACTTCTAGGTGACAGAGTTTTCCTGGCATAGCCTCTTACTAACTCCTGTGCCATTAGGACATTATCTGAGATATTCCTTCCTTCCACAAAGGCACTTTGACTTTTGCTGATGATTGTTGGCAGGAATTTTTTGAGTCTTCTTGCCATCACAGATGTAATGCTTTTGTAGACTACTGAACAACAGGAAATAGGCCTGTAGTCTTTAATACAAGTAGGATTTTGGTTTTTTGGCACTAGAGCTACAATTGTGGAATTAAAGCCTGCCAGCAAATCTCCGGTCTGGAAGAAATGAAGAATGGCATCAATATACTCTTCCCCTACTACTGTCCAAGCTTCCTTAAAGAAGTGAGATGTGAAACCATCTGGCCCTGGAGCCTTGTCCCCCTTGATGGCAAAAATGGACTCCTTGACTTCCTCCCTGGTTATTGGCTTTGAGAGTTCAAATTTCTCTGCATCCGAGAAGGAGAACTGCAAAAGTTCTCTTAGAAACTCCCTTGTACATCCCTCAACATTATAGTCCTTAGTGCCAATAATTTTCTGGAAATGAGAGACTGCTGCCTGAGATATCTGTGAAAAGGTTTCAAGCCTATTTCCACTATCATCATACATGACTCTCATTGTGCCCCTATTCTGCCTAGCTGCAACCATCTTGTGAAAGAATCCAGTATTCTGATCTCCTTCTTGAAGCCATTGAACCCTTGACTTCTGCCTAAAGTGACTCTCTTCAGCTTTTCTCAGTTCATTATACTCTTGAGCTAACATCCTTTCCTTTTCTACCAATTCATCAGAAGGATGGCTGAGTAGATCTACTTGGACATCCTCTAACTCCTTCCTCTTAGTTGTAACCTTCTCAGATATGCTACCATAATAAGCATGATTAAAATTCTTCAAGACTGACTTTAATCTCTTCATTTTGGCATGCAACCTGACCATGGGATTACCACCAGTAGGTACCCTCCAAGAGTTCTCAACAATGTGCATAAACTCTGGATGTCTGGTCCAATAGTTAAAAAACTTGAAAGGTTTAGGTGGAGAGGAACTCACCATATCAAGCTTTATGAATGCTGGGCTGTGATCAGAAATTTCTGGAGCAAGGAATTCTACATGAGACTCTGGAAATGCTGTGAGCCATTCTGCATTAATAAGCACTCTATCTAACTTCCTTGCCAGGAAACCTTCAATTTGCTTGTTAGACCATGTGAATCTAGGCCCTATGAATGTGTGATCAAAACAAGATAGAACTTGTAAGCAATCAGTAAAATCCCTTATATTAGTGCTAGGTGCTTGAGATCCATCATAACTTGAGCTTTCAGAGGGGTCAATGATAGTGTTGAAGTCTCCAGCTAGCATCCATGGAAGGTTAGACAGTGTGCTATTTAGATGAACTAAATGGCTCCATAACCTTCTCCTTTCAATGCCCTCATTAGAAGCATAAATGGCAGAGAATAAGAACTTCTTGCCTGTGAAAGATATGCTACATGTAAGGCTTTGGTCCATTGAAGCAACCAGACTCAGCTGCACATGGCTTTGGTAAAGAAACCAGATTCTTCCATTATTGGCCTCAGAATAGTTATGGAACATGCTCCATCCTGGAAAACTTTTATCTAAAATCTGCTGCATATTCTGAAGTTTGACATGAGTCTCAATCAGACAGACAATGTCAGCTCTTAACTTTCTTATCCTACTAACTACATCTTTTTGTTTAAGGGAATGATTGAATCCCCTTACATTCCATATGAATAGATTCATTAAGATTTGTTAGGTAAGGAACTTCCTGAGGTAGTGGGATTTACCTTTGCACTGGTCCTTTTTCCTTTGTCAATAGGCCCTCTCCTCTTTGTCTTCAGATTCTTCATAAGATCTGCTACTCCAGCAGAAGCTGCTCTTGGTTTCCTAGGAGAGTGCTCTGTCCTGTTTTCATCTTCAGTAACTGCCCTTGTATCATTCCTGATCTCAGGCTCAATTTCTTCCCTATCCTCTTCCTCAACTACTTCTTCCAAATTGGCAAATCGATTGAGTGAACTTGCCTTCCTGGTTTCAATATATGTTTTCTGGTTTGGCATCATAACTTCCTTATTGATGAAGCTTGACATCATATTTTGATTCTTGGGGCTTACTAATGAAGTTCCAGCATCACATTCAGTTCTTTTGCCATTCTCCTCAATAATTTCCTCTGCTATACATTCTTCCTTTCCTTGCTTCTTTTCCTTTGGCCTCCAAACCTTTGCTACAGCATTTACAGGCTTAGATGGGCAAGCTTTATCCAAATGGCCAAAAATCTTACAGGTTGAGCACCTTTGTGGCAACCAAGGTGCTTCAACTGTTATGGACGCAATGGATCCATTCTCCAACACAACATCTATAGTGCTTGGAATGACAGTTGTGGCTGCAACTTCAATACACACTTTGGCATAGGCCAATCTCTGCTGGCTGGATGTTATTCTGTCCATGTAGAGAGGAGTACCCAGCGCACTTGCTATATAGCTCAATCCTGTTCTTGTAAAAAGCTCCAATGGAACTCGACCTAAATGAATCCAAATAGGGAGTTTTTCCATACTGAAATCCAGTGTTTCCATCCCTGGCTCCCATTTCCTGACAATAAGTGGCTTATTGTGAATATGCCAAGGGCCAGCTTCAAGAACTCGATCTCTTGCCTCTGAGTTAGAGAATTGAATCACAAAAAGATTTAGCCCAGCTGGCTTAATCTCCACAGTGCTATCTTTCCCCCATAGCAGCGTGACCATTCTCTGAAATTGACTGAAGTTTGGAATTCTTCCAATGAACTGAGCCACCACAGAGTTCTTCCAATGCTGAATTCCTTCTGCAAAAACCTCACCTGGAGGCTTTACTGTCACAGCTCCATTGCAGATCTGAGGCGGAAAAAACTGCAAAGTCTGATCAGCAGAGGCTGAGAAAAGTTTCCTCCAGTCAGCTTTTGCCACCTCACCAGAAGTTGTTGTAACTGCCCCTGTCCTTTCCCCCCTTCGAGCTCCCCTCTGCTCTTGATCTGATTGTGTAATGTCACCATGAACAATCGCGTGATCTGAATTTTCCATCCATGTCTGCGTCTGATCTTGGTGTGAATGCAGATCTAGTAAGGAATAGACCTGTTCTGCTTCATCTTTTTGGCCAGCCTGAATCTTGAGTGAAAGCATGTTTGGCGGTTGGGAGAGATGCGGCGCTAAACAGAGGTTTGTGACTATACCTTTTCAAAATGCCTTGCGGAAAGGAAGGTTGCAAAGTTATTTTCAAGTGTTGAGTCTTGATTTGACTTGACAAAGTTATTTTCAAGTTGTTACTGTTATTTGAAATTGGAAGAGTATTTATAAAAGTTTTTTCTTTTTCTTGTTTTCTAGACATTAATTATTTAATTTAATTGAAAGCGGCCATGGGAAGAATCGTCAAGTCTAAGCTGAGTTACCCCAAATGATCCAACCATTTGACTTCACCGTTAACTCACTTTTCGTCTCTATTGATTTTCTTAATTAAAAATCAAAACTCATCCATGTGAGGCCTAAGAGAATAGATTAGCATTTTTTTCTTCTAAACTTTGGAAAAAATTGCAAAATTAAAATATCCCCAAAAAAGTTAAGATTAGTAGATTACGTGTATTTATTAATATTTTTTTTAAAAAAAAAAAATCAAATTGCAATAACTAATATTTACATATAAAAAAATTGCAAATAGCATTAAAAAAAACCAAACTATTCCAAAAGCGTTGTCACGTGGCAGTCAAGTAGGCAGTTTCAGACAGTCGCCAGCCGCTTTACATCTGTCTGAATTCAAACGTCAGAGTTTCCAACGTCTCTCGGACACAGACAAACGTTTTTTTCCCCCAAATTTTCAAATAAAGAAATTTAAACAAATTACTCGGACCAAAGACCACTTCAATGGGTCGTCTCCTTCCTCAGCAGTGGACTAAAACCCCGCAATCCAAACTCAGTTTCACTAAACCCTCATGAAATGAACCCGCAAATGAACCATGGCCGGTAATCTCTATCAAATGAACCCGCAATCGGCAGCGGAAAAGGCGGTTTCCGTGATCGGGTTCGGGTACGACTTGTCCAAGGATATAAGGCTATCAGCTTGCCGGCCGGGCCCTTCCGGCTCGAGATTGATCGAACTTGACTCAGCAGTGAGTCGGGACCTGGTTTTTCCTGGTGGGGTTGTTGTTAAATATGTACCCAATTCGATTAAATGTGACAAAGGAGAGCGTACCAGGTTTCGTTCTGATGTTCTTTCTTTGAATCAGGTAAGTTTTTGTTTTATGTATATTTTTCTTTATTTTGCATGTTTATTATTGGTTTAAAAAATGTTGGCAGTAGTTTCTTCTAAAGACAGAAAGATTTTTAGTATTTGAAATTGTAGGGAAATTTTACTTTTCGTTTGCTTTTTTCGTTTGTTTGTTTGTTTGTACTTTGTATTCTATTTGGAGAAGAATCTGGAATTGATTAATTTATTTACATGATACTTTAAATGGAATTGAAAAAAAATGGGGATTTTTGCAAATTTGGTTATGCTTCAATATCTTTTATGAGAATACGCAATTTGGCAATTTGCTATTGCAAAAATGCAGAGTGACTTAGAAAATATTGCCTAGTTTCCAAGTTGCAAAAGCCTTTTTTTTTTCTTAATTTTTTATGATGAATTTTAGAAAGTTTTCATTAGCTGTCTTATGAAAGAGTTTTCAAGAGAGCTTTTATTTGTATATCTCTTCTTGTTTCTGTTTTTGCTGGTTCTTGCGCATCTTTGTTCTTTGGAAGTTGTTTTGCAATTTAAGATGTCCACCAATTTTTTTACTATAAAGAAATAACGGAATGCTAAGCATATGCTTCAAGAATATAAACAGAAAACTGAACTAAACAAGCTACTCCGAGTGTTTTCTTTAGTCTTTGCTTGATGGATTTTTTGCTTTCTTTGAATTTAAGTTGGGGTCATTTTGTACTAGATGTCAGAAAAGTTCAATCAAGATTCCTTCGGGCTTATTTAATGCCATGTTTGAGTTCAAGGGCTGCTGGCAGAAGGATGCCACTGCCGCAAAAAGTCTTGCTTTGGATGGTTGGTTCATAACACTGTACAATGTTGAGTTGGAAAGAAGTCGCATAACTTTGTCTGAGCGTGTGAAACAGGAGGTGCCTACTACATGGGACCCCGCTGCCCTTGCTGAGTAAGTTCGTTATACAGAAGTTGGGAATTATGGTTTCTTACTTTGTAATGAAATTGCACTCCCATGTTATTCTGATTATAACATGTGCGAAACAATTGCAGTTAAATGTGTGTGTTAGTATTGATTTTGTTTACTAAAATAGTGCCAATTATGTTTTTTCCCAGGTTCATTGAAAAATACGGTACTCACATTATTGTTGGGGTTAAAATGGGAGGTAAAGATGTTACACATAAAGCAATTACAAAATTCAAATCTTCAGCCCAATGAAGTGCAGAAAACTTTAAAGCAATTAGCTGATGAGAGGTTCTCAGAAAATGTAAAAACTCCTGAATTCTCAGAAAAACAAAAGGTACATTTAATCTTAAAAATCTAAATGAATTGTGGATGCATTTTAGTCTGTTCTTTATTGCATTCTAGGGTAGGCAAATCTACAGTTTTTAGATAAGTTGCAGGGGAATGTTCACTATGAACTGTATATTCAAGATTCCTTTGGCAAGAAGTAATGGAGGTAGCGACAATGCGATATAGATCATAGAAGGATTGCAATTCAAATTGTTATTTAACCTTATTTATAAATGAGTTCATGAAAGAGCATCGTCAAGAAGAGCCTTATATGCCCTATTTATTGCTTCAGGAAGAGCCTTATATGCCCTGGGACCTTCAAGAAGCGCTTGCCGCAACAATTAGGCCACCTGTTGTTACTCGCTCAAAGAATAATGTAAGTTTCTTGGTGTACTTTAGCAGCTGTTTCGGAACTGCATCCACTAAGAAGCAACCTGCTTTCAGTAGTGGTGGCTCTTTCATTTGATTTTTGTACCTTTCTTTTTTGCAGGATATTCTGAATATTTATATTCGAATGGGGAGGCGCTGATTTTGGTCAAAGTCATAGCCACTGGCTTTCAACTATTTCACAGTCACCAAATGTCATATCAATGTCCTTTGTGCCTATTACTTCTCTATTGAGTGGTGCTCGGGGCAATGGATTTTTAAGCCATGCAGTGAACTTGTACCTACTATGTGAGTTTGCACAATTGTTATACTGTCAGTTTTATCTTTCCTAGGCTAAATGTCTAGATGTCTATTATATAAGGGTGATTGCAATGAAAATACCTACTATTAAAGCAAGTCTGAACCCTTGAATATGAATTAGTTTTTGTAAACTGGATTTTTTCCTGTCAGTTGGATCATTAATTAGCTCATTCACATATTTATACTTGATAAATGCAATTATTTGATGTTGAATTACCATTTATTCATACTTTGGCACACTTTCAATAAGTGTTGCGGGAAATAGGATTCTTTAGACTCCTGGCAGATCTATAGGAATTAGGACATAATAAATAATCAAATACATTATACTATTAAATTTTTTGCAGACACTGATTGCTTGGATGTTCCCTTTGAGTGAATGCATGCGTATATAAAACATCATTGTAAAGTTTGTAAACCGTATTACCATATCCTTCTTTGTTAATGTGGTGTATATGTGAGCACTGATTTTGGCCTCTATTGATTTGTAATATATGCAGATAAACCACCAATAGAGGAACTCCATGTATTTCTGGAATTTCAGTTACCTCGACAATGGGCTCCCGTATATGGTGATCTGCCTCTCACTCTCAAGCGCAGAAAACAAGCATCCCCATCACTTCAGTTCACTTTTATGGGGCCTAAGCTTTATGTTAATACTGTGCGGGTATGGTATTGCAGCATACATAATACTTTCATTTATTTTAACATTTTGAGTTATTTCTGGTTGGTTGCTGCTTAGGCGAAGTTCCTTGATAGTTGATACTTGGAATGATAATGTCTACAAGTTGATAAATGCATCTATTCGTATTCCTCATCAAATCTACATGAACTCCATGGCAGACTAAAGTTACTCTGTTTGCTTAGCTATGGTTAAGAATCTTTACTATTCTAGATGCACTATTGATATTAGATTGTTAATTAACTTCTCATTTTATTTACTCTGTCGTCTGAGCTTTTGAACATGCTGATGAATTGCTTGCTTTGTGAAGTGTGAACTGATAATACAAATAGAATGCTGCCCTTGTTTACAAACTGTAACATTAAATTTGGGCTCAAATAACCATGTTAAAAACAATGTGGAACCATCTTAACATCTTATTTTAGGAAATATTGCCTTCATAATGTTGCAAGATGCTTGCCATGATTAAAAAGTATCTTGTATTCATTGTTCAATGCTGAACTTGTTCCACCAGAACTCATGCATGTGAGTACCATTTTCATTTTACCAAGTCCCGAGTTCCAACCTGTTCTCAAATCCATCAAATTGCAGGTTGATACTGGAAATCGACCTGTGACAGGAATACGCTTATACTTGGAGGGTAAGAAGAGTGACCATCTAGCAATCCATCTTCAGCATCTCTCAACTCTTCCTACAATCCTCCAGCTCTCGGATGATCAAAGTTATGAGCCCATTGATGAGCCAGAGCGTGGGTACTTCGAACCTGTAAAGTGGAGCATATTCTCACATGTATGCACTGCCACTGTACAGTACAATGGAACTCGCTTTGATGATACGGCTTCGATGTGACCAAGGCTTGGTTTGAGGTAAAGGTTGTTGGGATGAGGAAAGTTCTGTTCCTGAGGCTTGGGTTCTCCATGATGGCCTTCGCTAGGATCCGTAGATCCGAATGGGACGGACCGACAACATTGTTCGAAAATCCGGAGTCTTCTTGATGTTGATTAGCACAAGGTTCAGTTCAGGACTGAATCCACCACCACCAGAGAAGCCAACTAAAGTGGATTTAAATTCAGCAGTTTTTCCAGGAGGTCCACCTTCACCTCCTAGAGCACCAAAAATGACAAACTTCGTAGACACAAAAGAGATGGTTAGAGGACCTGAGGACACACCTGGATATTGGGTGGTTACTGGAGACAAACTGTGTGTGGAAGGTGGCAGAATCTCAATCAAAGCTAAGTATTCATTGTTATCAATAATGTCCGAAGAAAGTATGATGTTTATGTGAGAAAATCAAATGAGGAATACACATTATTTATAGCTGTAAATTTTAGCCGTCTTACATCATTTATTTGAAATTACCTTGAATATATGTCACTTGGCACAAGGCCATTCTCTCAGTTGTGTTTTTAGGCAACCAAAGGGCCCCGTTCCCCCACCCCCTCCTCTTTGTGGGTAAGAATTTATAGTGTTTCTAAGCAAACCTTACTGTCCTTGCCTTCCACAGTAAGTAGTGATAGCCGTCTTACTTTTTGAGAGGGAAACTCAGCACTGATTCCTTTGCCTGCTATTTCATCTGTAGGCTAAGGGACTGTCTGAGCTTCATATTCTCCAAACCAAATATAACTGACATAATTGTTAACGATCTATCCACATTCACTAGCGTGAACATTGCAAAATTCACCTTTTAGCAAATTTTCCTTCGTCTATGAATACTGCATAGATAGTTTTCTTTTCACAATGCATAAGAAGATGGATAAAACCCTATGTATGCCCCTTTAACATAATTGGATAGGCCTTGGCCTTGGGAACATAGATAAAAACTCTTAATTGAGGTAACGAAATTTCATGATCCAATTGTTCATTAACCTGCTCTTGGCCTTGTGGGGTAAAGACGTTATAAACCACGTTCAATGCCTCATGAGTGGTCGTTTTCTCATGGCACTTCGGAATTTTACAAATCTCAAACTAGCTAGAAGTAGATTTTTCACTTCAGCATATATTTTGAACATAGATTTGTGATAATTTAACTTAATGAAGCCATTCAATTTTAGTTAACAAACTTGTAGTAGAACATTATCATCATAATATAATTGAGAATTTGACATGACCTCAATCAAGACTGTTAAGTTTTGACTTTTGAGCAGCACGTGAAAGTGAAATCCATTGAATCAGAAAATGCTGATTGCTGAAATGGAAAAAATCTAGGAGCATGCCTAAATGTGATAGCGATTAATGCTTTCATACTTGATTCAATGCACTAAACTAAACTTTCTTTGATTGAGTGGTGCCTAGATCTGTTTATGGGTGGATGATCCGATTTTTTTTTCAAAATTTTTACTCAGACCCGATCCTGAGTCAAACGGGCTGGCCCGATAGACCCGAATTTACTGTTCATAATATTAAAAAAATAATTTTTTAATTATTTTTTTATATATATTTTATAATTAAAATTAAATAAAATATATTATTATAATTAAAAAAATACTATTCCAGACCGAGCCGAACCTATCCGAATAATATTCTATCCAGACCCGACTTAATACGGGCCGACCTGCCGAGCTGTCCGGCCATGAGCAGGTATAGTACTGGTGCCTCATCATTCAGATTTTCACTATCTAGCAGTACCATGGCTCTCTTTTCTTCTTTCTTCACTCTATTTATGAAAAAAATTGTTCCACCAAACAACCCCAATACAAACAATGACAGCTTGCGGTACACCACGTGGGTGAAAGATCACCAAATCACTTGCTTGCAAGTTTTGCAACATTTTTTGGTTGCTTCAATCATTATCTCAATATCACCTTCTACCACTAGCCTTCCCACTTCACAAAACATGCATCCACCACATCCCAATAAAATATGAGAAGAATATATTCCAGTCAACAATAACAAATTTCAATTATATTAAAAAAAAAAGCTTATTATATCTAATATCTTGAATAAACTGCTTTTTTTTTTTTTTGTTGGTATTATGACAGTATTTTGAGGTAAGAAGATTGAATCTTTAACAGGACATTTTCATCTTGTAAGAATTTCTTCAAAAATGAAAATCAGACTTCATTCTCAACATGAGCAATAATATACCTTGAAGGATACCATTAATGCCAAATTCTGGTGTAGAAATGGATAGAAGATTTCAGCATACAAAGATGATTTGGCTCTTAAATTTGGGTAAAGCCTTCCATTTTTGTTTCCTTCAAAGTTTTGGTTTTAAGAATACATAATTATCATTATTATGATAGGCTTAAAATCTAAGTTCTAAGTTATTATAAGCGAATATTTACAAAGCGTCAAGCATGATCCAGATTACAACTTGGGTGAAGAAAATGAATCATCTCTGTTTTTCCCTTTGATCTACCACCCAACAAATCCCAAGAAACTGGAAAACCAAACAAAATCATAAGTTAAAACATTAGAATTAATGAACACAAAAATAATACTGATACTAACATTTTCTTAAACCTCAATCCATCATAACAAAATCAAATGCTGAAGAACAGTTAATGCTATGACAAAATATAGTTTTACCAGGTGAAGCTTGTGACCAGAAATTTTAATCCCAAAAGAAGGTTTTGGGCTGAAAGAGTATTGAGATTGAACTCTTTTGAGAACAAAATATAAGGGAATAAAAAATAAAATAAATAAAAAAAAAGGAAAAAAAGGAAAAAAAGCTTAGCAGCAGGAGTGTGGACATATAGATAAAAAATTTCTTTGAAAGAGAAGGTTTTTCTCTGAAGATTTCTTTTTTCCCAGATCATTTTTTTGTAAAATAAATCTTACCCTGACCTCTGGCAACTTGAGACATAAGACAATCCTAAGATAATCTTTCAGGTTTTTTAGAAAAGACAGAGAAACCTAAACATGAACAGAAACAATCTTATTCCAATCAAATTGGAGCGGCAAAGCAAAGAAAAGAGAAGACTTGGGAGTTGAGAATTATAGAAACCGTTGAAAGTTGAACGAACCTGAGAGAACGAACGGCGAGGTGTTGAGAGAGAACATGGAAGAAGAAATTGGCTCCATGAAGGAACACCACAATTCCCGTACACCCCAACACAAACAGCTCCACCATCATTGGAAATCAATCGAAGTCCCTTCTCAGCAAAGAAAACAGAGCACGAGAAAAACCCGAAATACAAAAAAAGAAAAGACTTTCTTTTCAAAATATAAGAAAAAGTGGAGCACTCCTAAATGCTTATAATAGGACTTGTTCTTAAAGCGACCGATGATTATCTAATTAGTAGTTAATATTATTAAATTATTATTTAAAGGAGTTTTGGGTGTCAAAGAGTGTTTCATATCCACATCCATATTCCTCGAATAACTTTCACTTTTTTTTTTTTTTTTTATATAAAGGAGATTATAGTACTAAAATAAAAAAATAAATTACTTGAATTCGAACCCAACGAATGAGTTTTAACTCTGATTCATAACTTTCACTTTTTTAGTACTGGTAAAGGAGACGTGATTGGGAGCTGAATATGACTCTTATGAGTTTTTGGCCGCTTGATTTTGGTGGGTAATTGAGAATGGTGCAGCTGAGGTGTAGGGGAAAAAAGATAAAGTGAAAGACAAAGCGTGGAATTTATGTCCTACTATTCTATATTTGGTATGCAAAATGCAAACCGACTTTTATCGGGTTTTTTATTATAATATAGCAACAAAAAAAAAATATCAAATTATCGTTATTTTTTGATTATTTTTCAAAATACAGATCTTTTTTTTATAGCTGGGAAATCGCCATCCCCCATGGCGATTTCCCAGCGTGTTTTTTTGCAAATTTGCAAAAAAATACCAAGGGAAATCGCCACCCCCATGGCGATTTCCCTTGGTAATTTTAGCAAAATTTGCTAAAACCATGAAGGGAAATCGCCATGGGGGGTGGCGATTTCCCTTCATGTATATATATATTTTTTTAATTAATAAACAAAAATTATATTAAAACAAAATTTTATTTTAATTTGATAAATTTATTTTTAAAAATTATAAATTAAATTAAAATATTTTTTTTATAATTTAAAAAAAAATTAAAAATTCATAAAATATATTTTAGGTTTTTTTATAATTTAATATTTTATAGAAAGCAAACACAGCATTGATATGCTTTTCATATGTAGAGTGGCACCAAACTGACCGGGTGTTGCGACAATTTGGGATGCAACAACCAATTCCTGCAGCCCCGATGAACCTTGATAAGCTTCACAAGGTCGACATGCGTGGTCGTAATGATGAATTCTGGCCTGCGAAGCATGAACATTGGATCCAATGGTGGAACATACGTTTTCAACGAATTCCGACGGGTTACCCGATTGTTGATAATAATTTCAACCCATCTGCTGATTACATAAGATGGTATAGAAATGAAGGTCGGCCTTTCGTTTGTCCACCGTCGATGCACGAGGATGTTAGGAGTATGCCATTTACCGGACAAACTTCAGCTCCAGTCCCTCCTACACAGGATATGGATGCTCCTAGACCTCGCCGACAACGTGGGCGAAGGCGTCAACCGACCTCATCGGAGTTCACAGCACCGAGGATGTCATTTGATCATCCTGAACCTGAACGGGATCATGGAGTACCATCCAGCCATCGTTATTCCGTAAGTCACCCCGGATATGACGTTGATGAGTGTTACCGACCATCACCGCCAAGAACGAGGTTAGATGACCAGCTCCCCGTCCTAAGTCCAAGTTCAGCATATTTAACATCCATGTATCAGTTTGGAACCCCTTCGTCAGCATTTGATGCTACATCATTTATGGGTGCATCTAGTAGTCAGGTTCCCGTTATGGGTGAACTAGGTGTTGGCTCATCCAGCAGTGGGTTTCAAATTTTTGATACGGATGAAACGACTGATGACATACAACCGGAACCAGTGGCGGTTATAGCAAGAGGTCGTGGTGGACCGCGAATACGTGCCACTGACGAGGTTGAACGACGGGTGCAACCACCACGCACTAGAAGAACTCGACACTGTTGCTCTACACCACGCAATAAATAGAATAATTGTAATGTGTTTTAAATTTCTAATATAAATTTATATGTTTTGCATTTCATGTAATTTGTTCGGAAATTAATTGTTATATTTTATTTTAATTTATATCTTAATGTTGTTATTTAATTTTAATATAATAATCCAAATTACATGATAAGTTGCTTTTTTTTTTCATTTTAATTTAATTTTCTTTTTAAATTTTAATAAGAAAAAAAATTTAATCATAAATTAAATTAAATTTTTTTATCAAATATCCAGTTTTAAACTGTAACAATCTATATTATTATTAAAAACAATGATTAAATTGATGTCACGAGTTAATCGAATACCAACTCAAAAAAACTAATCAAATTAAAAAAATTATTTTACGATACCAACTTAAAAATAACTTCTTTATTTAAAAAAGTGACTCGATAAATTTCTTAAAAAAAAAATTATTTACATTTTACATCATTAAATTATTTTTGATATAAATTAAATTTTCTTTTTTATAATATTACAAAATTATAAAAAATAAAATTTTTGATATAAAAATTTAATAAAAAATATAATCTTCTTTTTAAATTTTAATAAGAAATATATTTTTATTTTTTATAAAATTGTAATAATAAATTAAATTACATTTTTAATATATATTTTAAAAAAATAAATAACCAAACCTATAAAAAAATATTTTAATTTAATTTATAATTTTTAAAAATAAATTTATCAAATTAAAATAAAATTTTGTTTTAATATAATTTTTGTTTATTAATTAAAAATATATATATATACATGAAGGGAAATCGCCAACCCCCATGGCGATTTCCCTTCATGGTTTTAGCAAATTTTGCTAAAATTACCAAGGGAAGATGACGATTTCCCTTGGTGTTTTTTACAAATTTACAAAAAAACACGCTGGGAAATCGCCATGGGGGATGACGATTTCCCAGCTAGAAAAAAATAGATCGGTATTTTGGAAAATAATCAAAAAACAACGATAATTTGGTAATTTTTTTTTTTTGCTATATTGTAATAAAAAAAGCCACTTTTATCAGTCTGTCGGCCAACTGCCATTCTGGGTTTAGTTTTTAGCCACAGCCTATGATAAATTTGTGACCGACCAGCCGCCACCAATCACTTGTGTTGCACTTCTGGCTGGGTCTAGTTGGATTCTTTTGGGGGGTTTTCGTTTTGCAAGTGGTCCCCCCTGTTATACTCTGAAATTCAAGTTTTGACTAATATACTTGGCTAAATCTTTGTTTAATATGGATGGCTTTTCTTTCTGCTAAGAGCCTTCCAATAAGAACATTATCGGGTCATGACTCATGCTGTCAGTGAGTCTTATTCTTCTCTTATAATTAAAACACAAGATGAAGCCGATGGCTTATAATACACTTTCAGTTTATCCATGATCATTATTATTATCAACAATATATTAACTGCAGCTGATCAGAAAAGTGGGAGGTCAATGCTACCGATGCAACTATGCACCGAACCCACCTTTTTTGTTTGCATAAAAGTTTGTGTTTTAGTTGCACCGACCTAATGTAACAACCCAACAAACTAGCCATATTAGTAGAGTTTCCTGACGTTTTACTTGCTATTCCACTTTTTAATTTTGACCCTTTTTAATTTTTTATATCTGGTTTAATTAGATGTCAGATTGCAATGGCTGGTGGAGAACTGGAGATGCCTTGTGTTTTGGAGGAATTGTTGTTTCTGAACCAATTATCAGAAATAGAAAGTAGAAGCCTATGTTTTGTTTTAATAGAAACTGAGAAGTAGAAAACAAATTCCATTGATAGATGCACGAGGGATTAAAGATGAGTGAATTACTGTAAATGTAATGAATTCAAGCAAGTAAGTCAAGAATTTCTTATACAAGTTTTAGCCATGTAATGACAAGACAAAGGTCGCGGTTTTTCTTAGTCAGGTCCCTTGCTTCTATTTGATAGAATCAAGTATTTGAAACCAAATCCTCAGAGGGCAAGAGAATAAGTGAATGTTTCTTGTGTAGCCTAATTATTGGACAAGAAACGGTGAAAAAGTGGGAAGGAGGAGAAGTTTGGTTTATAAGCAGCCCAAAAACAAACGTAACACGGGAAATCAGAACAACTATAAGAGAGAATTGCAGGATTTTTCCCTTTGTTCAATCCACTTTCTGCTGGAACCAAACTACACAGTATGTAATGGCACTATGCTAGAAGAAACTTGCATTAAAGAGATTTATCTTTCAATGTAAGAAGCATCTCATAAATTAAAGTTAAGCCATAAACTAGAAAGCCCATTTTTGTTACTCCAGAATATAGTACAATTCTGGTTGAAAAGGAGCTATAAAAGGGTGGGGATGGGGATCTTATCATGAAGCAATCAGGTTTTGCTTCAACATTCAGATTAGGCATGCATTGGGTTGTCAAAACGTTATAAAATCATTAGAATCCTACCCAGAAATGCCTCTCACCAAGATTTTGATAACTACATTATTTTTCATTTTGACTTACTGCTTTTGTTAGTTATTTAGCAGAGTTGACAACAACAGATCTTGGACAAAACCAGCTCTCCCTGTGGCTTGCTGAATCCTTTTTTCGCGCTCTTCATTACTCAAAGAAGGATCAAAACTGCATGAGAGAAAGAAAAAAAAGTAAAAATAAGATGCCAAATCTGAATTATATTTGACAGTAGTTTCTATAAATAATTTATACGGGAAGAGGTAAGAGATGCTTCATATCTCAACATCAAAGGTTTCGAATTGGTTTTTCAACATAGTCATGCAGATATGAATCCCTAACCTAACCCCTTACTTTGAATCACACCGCAGTCTCCCTAAACAATGACCGTCAGATGAAAACGTCAAGAACAAGCCTAACACAAGTTTAATTTAATTGATACAACATGCAAAAAACACTTATAAGAAAAAAAGAAAAAAAGAGCAAGACATTTAAAATGCATAAGTCCCCTCACAAAATATATCAAAGAAACACTGAAAGTATTCCAGTTTGAAACAAAAGGAAATTTTCATCAAGTTTTCTTGGCCTGTAAGAGTTTATAGAAGGCATCAGGCTATATTCTGGATGGTTGATAGAGAACATTTTGAAATGGATATCAGCATAAATATAATTGAATCATTTGATGAAGGAAATAACTGTAAGAGTGGTTTGATTTATAAAAGAGAGAAGGAAAGAGTATTATTGGTGACTGTAGTGACTGGTCAAAACTCGAAACAAACATTTTTTTTTACCTAACAAAAAACAGAGTTTTTTTTCTTCAAAAATTCAAGGCAGTCCACAACTCATACAGCAGCAAAAGTTATACCAAAGCTGCATCTTCCACCAGGTAAATGGGGACTCCTTGGATTGGTTATTAGAATTGCATCAAAGTTGTAAACTGAAATATATAACATCTTAACGAAAAGTTAAAGGACAAGGAAAAAGTTACAACATTATTGAATATGCTCTACTGTTGAAAAGATCTGAATCAGTACCTTGATTTCCACATATGTATTGGTGCCACATTTTTGGCAGCAGTTTCTTCAGCGATAGTTACAACAGATTTTGTAATTTCTTCTGCTTCAGATGCAGGGAAATTCAAAATGAGTGAAGAAAGGAATGAATCAGTAGCTGCATTAGACACATTAGCAGTGCTTGACCTATATGCACCACCCCCTAGAAGTACTTGCAAATGTGCTTCACGGAGATCCCGGCCCAGGAGAGGAAGTGCCTGACTGTTAGGAATTGCAACTCTACGTAACCTGCGACGTCTCTGCAAGTAATCTTTTGTTAAGGGAAATTCGCCTAACAATTCAACTTTTCAGAGCAAATACAGAATCAAAGAAGCTGTACACGCATAATTTCCATCAGATGAAGAGAAAGACAAGGTAATGACAAGTTTCATTATTAAGGATATCTTGAATAAATGTCCATGTTGCAGCGTGAGATGACTTAGCATGTCTCTTGCAACTTTGACAGAGCAAACTGGACAAATCTGCGACAGAAAGGTTGATGCAGTATAAGACTCTTTCATCATGAAAACATCCATGGAAACTTTTTTCCACCATAAATCCTAAGGTTAAGCATAACAAGTAAGAATAATAAAGAAGACATTACTGGGGGGGGGGGGGAGGGGAGGGCTGTGAGGAAAAGGAAAGGGAAAGATAAATCTCCTATGGACCAAAAAATAAGGGTGAGCCTAGTTAATTATTCTTTGAGACCTAGGAAATGATTAGCCATCCAAATCAACTTCCATCATCTATGTCATATACCAAATGCACATTCCTCCACCATTACCAATAGCATATAGTAAATGCTCATTCTCAAGCACAACATTCTCTACCTGTCATGTCTATCATCCCTTTACATGTATGTACACTTCCAACTTCTATTTGTTGAATGTAGCATTCTTTTCCCTGCATGAGAATAGCATCACCAATCCTGCTCAATTTACATGAGAATAGCAGCAAGACTAGCATGTGATATTCTCATCACATTCTAAAGCATCAATCACCCTCTTTTCATAATTTGATCCAACAAAATTGGATAAATGGTGGCCTGATCATCACTTTTTAATCTTATTCAGAAAACAGTAGAAGGGCCAAAGGAGACCAAAAGAAGGGGAAAAAAAAAATCCTAAAATGAAGCTTACTCAGATAGTTGCACTATTGACTAATAAGAAAATAACCATAGCAGCAACTTTACTAGGTTCCTAACAATTTGAGATATTCCACTGCCTGGCCGATTACTACTACATCCTTAGTTTGATCATATTAAAATATATATATATATAGTACCACAAAAGAAAGTAAAAAAGAAGCTACTGTTATTTTATTATTCCTTTTGCACATGTAAATGCAAACAGATGACCTATAGCAAACCAAGCAACAAATTCTTTCGTTTTTCATCCTACACCAACAAGGTAAGACCTTCTTTCCAGTTCTCCTTCACTAAACAGGAAAAAAGAAAAAGAAATTATTCAACAAAAATAGAAGAAAAAAAAATCTTTTGTTTTACTCCCTTTCTATAAAAGGAACTCAAATTTTTTTCCATAAAAAATAAACCAATAAACAAAAAAAATAAAGGTTACTACTAACTACTAAGCTTGCCTGAATAAGAAAGAAAAACATCAAACTTACAAGAACAACCTCGTACTACATCAAGCATAAACCAAACCGGAAACAGAAAGATCTTTCTGTCTCTATCCATTAAACCAAAAAAAAAAACTTTTTTTTTTCTTAATGATTTTTGCTTACCGTAACTTTTGACTCGCAAGGATGCTCATCTTCGAGATGGGAACACAGAGACGCGATATCGAAATCCTCGTAACAGTAAGGACATGGGAAATCGGGTCGTACCTCGTCCTCCACCTCAAAATCATCGATGCTCAAACGATCTTTATTTAATATTTAAAAACAGAAACACCAACATCAGATAGAAAGAAAAAACCCAGATCAAATATTAAAATTAAAAAAAAAAAAAAACTAAAAACGAACCCAAATGAGAGCTCTGATGATGGTGCTGCCAATTATATTGGCGTTTGGCAGCTGCAAGACGAGATGTCCAGAAATCAGAATCCATTGAAAGACCCAAGGTAAGGTTGAGCTTGGCCTTGGATGTTTTTCTTAAAACTATTTATTAATAATTACTATTCACCACCAAAAAATATATCTATATAATCTGCTTAAGGTTCTTTCTTTCTTTTTTTTAATGAAAATTTATATGTTTCTGGGTTTTCTTTGACTTTTATCTTTGAGAAACCTTTGGCGTTGTTGATCTCAATAAGCTTTCAAAGAGAAAAGAGAGAGAAGTTAAATTATTGTTTATTGATGATGCATGATTTTATGATTAAAAATTTGACTATTTCTTTTAATTATTAAATAAAAAATCTTAATCTTAAAAATGACCTGAGAGAGAGATGATGTGGTGGTGGTGTGGTAAAGACTACCGCTAGACAAGAGGTGACGTAGAGCAAATGTCGGGTTTTTCTCCACGTTTTTTTCCTCACTTTCCTTTTCTTTTTACTATTTTTTCCTCCATTTTTATTTTTTAGTGCTTTAAGTGGTCTAAATTTGCTGTTTTTTTCTTTGTCAATGTATACCCGCATGTTTTTTCTATTCTATTTTATATAAATTTTTGGTAACCATTTTAATTTGATAATAATAAATATTAAGGTATTATTTTTCATGAATATTGATAATTACTTTTTAGCAAATCTACTCTTTCACAGAGTGTGGATTATTACATTTAAAAAGCGTTAATTGAAGTTCTTTTTATACTCCTAAAATGGGAGTTTTCAAATTTCATCAACACCCTATAATTTAAAAATGTTTTTTACTACTTAGATTACAACTATATTATAAATTCATTTTTAATACATTATAAATTCATTTTTAATTCATTTGTAATCCAAACGTGCATTTTAAAAGTGAAGAACAACCTTTGGGTTTGGATGGAAAGAGAAGGAAATGAGTTTAGACAAATTAAACAAAGCACTATCCTTGATCAAAAGATTAGAACAAAAAGTCTCTCTGTATAAGTGCCTATTTGGTGGGGGAAAAAATGCCTTCAAATTTTCAGAAAATGCCGAATATGTTTTACATAGTCATGTTTTTGTAGATGTACATATTATTCCTAGTAGAGTGACTAGGGACTAAGAATTGGCAAGGTCGCTGCACAATAACATTATCATTTGCACCTACCTAGCAATAGAGTCAAATCTTTCGGGCATTCCATATTTGTATGGCATCAGGCAGAGATATCAACGCTACTTAAACTAAAGATTGCGGGTTTATTGATTCTCTAAAGCATGCTATCCATGGCAGCCACTTTGATAATAAAGCGACAAAGGAAATAAAGAGCTTCAATTATTCAAGGGGAAAAACAGGAAGATGAAAAACATTAAACCTGGTGATAACTGGTATTTAACTACTTCCAGATGCTCACAAATGTTGTATAACATCGAATTTTCACATTTGTCCAAGGAGAATGCATGCATCAAGTCCTACAAAGTCGATTGAGTTTTCAAGGAGATGAACAGATCACCGCATCTCAACCACAATCATCCATCTACAGTACAAGAAAATGGGTGCATGGTATTAGATATGCATTACCATTTTATATATCCGTACAAAAGAAGATCAACAATATTATTGTTATTCTCATTTTGACTGTATTTCCTAACGGGTTCAAATCACATATCTATTATCGACACACAAAATGAGAGAATTAGGGCAGAGAGAATACAATTAGACTTACTGAGGCATACTCCATAAGTGTGCTGATCATAAACCCAAATCAAAACAGCTCAAGTTAAAAGAGAATGAACATGATCAATCCAAGCAGAAGATAGCACACTAGGAAGGCTATAGGTTCAAAATCTAGGATTTGGGACAGGACAAAGATGGAAGCATATGTTCAATTTATCAATTTCCAAGAACTTGAATATCCAGGAAATATAAATTCCTTTGGAAACTACAAACTAGTCAACATGAGCATGAAATTCAATTTTTCAAAGACAATATTCAATATGAGAACTTTTCTTTCCTTAAAGCCCCCAAATATTTAGAGTGGTTCATTAACTGTAACAAACATTAATAAAATTAACAAAATATCATCATCATCTGATCCTACCTTTAAATCATAAAACCTTCAAAAGCACCTATTTACGATTCAATTCCTTCCAACTTGTTGACTAATAAGAATGTTACTCATCACCTTGTTAAATTTATGAACAGGGAAAAAACATCTAAAGACCCTACTATAAAGCTTTATTCCACCACCTTGTCTTAGAGTGCATTTATCAAAAAGTTTGCCCGAACTCTCTGACATTCATCATACATCATCATTGCAATCTGAGTGAAAAAACAAATCATTATTGGTCTTATATCTTTATACTGGCAAGAATAAGAACATAAAGAAGGTTTAGTTCAAGTTAAGTTGGAACACTTATTAACAGCCAAATAACAATCTCAGCTCAAATATGCACAAGCAAAACCCTTATCAACTGAAAATAAGTGTCAGATTTCATGCATTTATTCTTTTTACAATTATAACTAAATTGCATCTCTGAGAGCCTTTTAACCCTTTCCCATCCATAGAGTACGTAAACATTTAAGCAAGTCTAAACATTCAGAAAACAAACAAACACAACGACAAACTACTTAACATGGTTCCACTTTTCAGAAGTTTACCAGTAATTTCAGGATCAATCAGCTAACTAAATATAAAAAATATTTAACAAGACTTCATCTGTCATCTCTAAAACCATGAAATTACAGGGCATAGCATTCAACCTCTTGTCTTTTCACATTAATTCAGAAAGATGATCTCCTCAACTACTGAAGAAAAATTCAGTAGCAGTTTCAAAAAGTTTAACAATGAAAACCTAATACAAGCCAATCCCTCTCTGTGGATGTCCTTCATCTAGTCTTGTCTTGCCCTACAAAAGGAGAAAAGAATTTACATTCTTTCATTTATTTACGAGACAGAGGAGCAATGATTACCTATCCAAAAAAGGGAGAGGAAAAAAAAGGAGATGACTGGTTGATGCTCGTCTCAAAAACTTCTTGTCGGCCGGTTATGCTTAGCAGATGCAGCCTACATTCCCTCATAAATTCTAGTTCTAATAAAATTTAGAACTATATCTTTTTCCTTCTTGGTATTTAATTACCAACATCTTTTCTGGTTACAGGATATGTGATAACGAACAAACATAACACGAAGTACTGAAGCTTATCATTGGGTAAACCACAACGTTTAGGTATAGGAACCATAAAAAAATTTGAATCTTCCAACATGAATGCACACCCTTTTAACTCTAAGGACCAAATATGGTTTTCTTTAATTTTGCTTCTGTAACTAAGGACCAAATACTTCCTAGTAGGAACTTTGACTCGATGAGGCATTATATCTCACTTAATTCAACTTTCATTGAATCATTAAAAAAAAAAACATTCTATGCAGTTAAAACTTAAAAACTTTGAATGCTTTAAAACCCAATAAATAATACAGATGAACATGAAAAAAGAGAGAATATAAATACCTTCAGGGGTCCAACCGGAGCTCCGGCGAGAGACAGAAAGCATCGAAGTCAGCAAAGCCGAAGCAGTGGCTGTGTGATACGGCAGCAGCGTTTCCACACAGCAGCTCATCTCCACCGGTGACCTTTTTCAAATTTATTTAAAACTATATTATTAATTATTTCCTAAACAAATAAAAGAGAGGGATTAATATCCATTACCTGAAAGTGCGAGAAGAGAACGGGTTTTGCTTGGAGATCCGAAAGGGAGAGCAAGCGGGTCGCGGCATGGGCTTGGCTGCGCCAGCGAGTCTAGTCCTCGCGGTCGCTCGGGAGGCGGCGGAGCGGAGGACGAACCTGGCGGCTGACATTTTTGGTGGCGGAGATTTTGGAGGGTTTTAGGCTTTCGAGGGGTTTTGCATTTAGGATTAGTGTTTTCTGTGTAGATGCTCGTTTGGTAAAGCCATTGGTTCTTGCAAATCTATCCTGACACGTGGACCTTATTTTTTCTTACCAGGGCCTGATTTATTAGCCTTGAAGCTATGCTATAATATACTTGTCTTCTAATTTTACTCTCTTCTTTTGGTTAAATATTAAAATTTTTATTATTGGATTTCTCATTAATCTAGTCTAGGAGAGAAAAATCTAATGCTAACAATTCATGAGCAATTATTTATTTATTTATACATATGAGAAAGGTATAAAAAGAATGAAAGAGGGATTGGATTGGAAGGTTAGACTTCAATTTATTAGTATAAACAATCTTTTATATAACATGTTGAATATCTTGTGTTGTTTTTTTTATTGGGTTTTTGGAATGCATAGAGTCCAACATGATTAATTCACTGTACCAATTTGCTTAGAACTATATGGCATGCATAAAGAAAACCCCATAATAAAAATTCCTAAAAAAAGGGGAAAAAAATGAAGTTAAAGCTAATATACTAGAGATTAGAGAAGGAACTGGGGCTCGACATAAAGTTGATAACAATGTGTGAATCAAAAAGTCCTATAAAAATAAAATTCCCAAGGTTACAATTAATGACTAATTTCTGAATACACTGCAGAAAAAAGAATTTGGTAGAGGTCAATCAAAGTTTTTTTATTTTTTATTCTCTTTTGTATGCCATACCAATGCCATTGAAGAAAATTCAATGGCTTCTTAACCCTCAACCTCAAACATCCAATCGCTTTGACTTGCTCCTGTTTCTGCTGATTTTTACTAGAGCGCCTAGTATCAGAGGAATGCAAATTCCCCGAGACATATCTGCGCTGTGTCCTCTCGAGACATCCTTGCTGCAGCCACCTGTTACAGCTAACCTATTGCTCTCTTCACTGTGGATTGTGTTTTGAAAGTACAGTGATCTGCTGTCCCTTGGTCTAAACCCAATAAGCTTCCCCAGAGAAACGCTGTTATCTTGGAAAAATGATGCCGATGACTGCTCCAATCGCGCAAAGGAAGAAACAATATTATCAAATGTATTAATTATTACTTGTAACACATTAGTGACAGAGAAAAATGCATAGGAATTTTATGTCTGCTCAGTAAATGGTGGAAAAAGAGGAAGAAAAGGTCTTTGGAACTACCTCGGTGTCAAGGTTAGAGGAGGAGAATGAGGAAAAATTGCTTGAGGGAATGTGCAAAGAGTATGGTTCAACCGCTGGAGCTGCAGCCTGTAATCTTTCTTGTAACCGAAGCCTCATGCTCATTATCTGTAGCCCAAGTGGCCACCCATTGGTGGTCTCATGATTCTGGGAAGAGCCATCAATTGAAAATATAGCAGTGAAATGTGCAATATTTAGCAAATCATAACGTTGCTAATGCTTATAATAAGTAATCAGCAGTTCAGAATATTTATTCAATTCAAAAGAAAACATATATAAAGAAGTTAATGAAATTTTGATTCTCATCGGGGAAATGTCTTTACTGGCAGTGGATAACATAGAAAGAGATTGAATAAAGGTAGTTTGGCAAAACATGGGGGGGATGGCAATGTTGGCAGGTAAGCCATTAGCAGAAACTAAAACTCAAATCTTTGACATTTTACTGCCTAATTCCTTATCACAGACAATGTCAGTTCCACCTTCAAGTACAAGAGAAAAGTCCCGTTTCTTGTATGTCATCGAAGAGGTTGTTATGTACTCCATTCTGATGAAACAGAAGCATCAACATTACATAAGATTTACCCTTTTTATGAAACTTAACAGTTAAGATCCAATGAGGATTTGTCACTGGTTTTTCACTGTTTTACCTTACATTAAATACTAATAGTTCTAACTTCTAATTAGATTACTATTAATGAAAAGGTTCGGAGTGATGCAGCAGCAATTCTCCCTGTTTAGACTACATCTGATGCTGTAAGAATATCAGAAGCAAGCATGTATTAAAATCTAAGCGGTGACCATGAATTGCTTTTGATGACACACTTGCAGCTATCTACTTTCATTTACTTTTTTGTCTTTTCTTTTGGGAGACTGTCGGTGGAATCACAGATCAATAAAATTTTCCTAGTGCTAACCAGAGAAGGCTACTGAGATGAAGTCCTGATTGAAATTCTCTTTTAAGCATAAAAGCGGTTTTCTCTGAAATTGAAATCAAATACTACCCATGAATCATGATGAGAAAAAAAGTCATGAAAACACTTTAGTATCTCCAAAAGAAAGCACTAAAAAAGCTTTCAAATTTAGAATTCTTCTCTCCCTCTCTCTCTAGTAAACAGCAAAAGTTGGACTCTCCCCACTAAGCTAGCCAGTAATCATAACATTCAGCTACCAGAGGCCAAAATCTTTCAGTTTCTACTTCCAGCCACAAATGATATGAAAATAAGGAAAAGAAAGGAATATCAGATAAGTTAAAGTAACTTAAACCCAGAAACTCAATCTTAATTGCCAGAAGATCAAAACAATCAGAACATAAATTCATGAAAATACTCCCATGCATGATCAACAGAACCAATGGAAGAAGAATTTTTTTTTTTAATAAAAAAAAGTGATTATTACCTCAGCGGCCATGGCTTGAGCTCATATAGCAAGAAACAAGTGAAATGAAAATGGCTAGTGAATAAATAAATGAAGATGATCACAAAATGTTGAATACAAAATCTCTGTAACTGTTAAGTTTAAGAAATTGTTTAATGGAGAGGGTGAATAAGCGGCTTGGCTTGGCTCATCTGAGAGATTCTTCCTTAAACAAGGAACAGTTAATGGGATGGGTCCCAGGAGGAGGAGGGAGTTCAGCTTTGGAAATCACATGAGAGAAGATTTTTATTACCAATTTATAATTCATTATCTTAACGTCAAATAATCACAACTGTTCAGACATTAACAACAGTTTAACCGCCTTTTTCAAAAATCTTATTACGGTCTATTAGATTGTTGATAACCCAAATGCTGTTGTATCCGAAATGAGTAAGGGGTTTCTACTTTCTAGAAGAGGTGAAGGGAGGGGAAGAGGAGTATTTGTCAAGCTTCAAATCCAAAAGATTCTTGAGAGGGATTTTATAACATGCAAGACAACAGATATCATATTAAAATTTTTAACTTTAGTAAAAATAATCAAAGTTAAGCTTTGGTTAAATTAAATTTATTCAAAAATCGAACAATTATGATAAATTCAATTTGAATCGAATAAGATTTTAGAAAAAGTTTTTTTAAATTTAGTTTTGGCTTGATTTAATTCGAATTTATTTATTTAATTATATCTATAAAATATATTTAAAGTATATAAAAATATTAATATTAAAAAAAAATCTCCAAACTCAATGGGCCTAATCAAATCTTAGGTAAAGATTTTTTCTTGTCATTAAAATTTAATCCTATATGATTCAATACATCAACAGTTCTTCTATGATTAGCCAAGAGATATTGGTTTAATTGTTTGTATATTTGTAATTAAAAGAAAAAACGGCGGATAATGATCACAAGTGTACAAGCTGATGAACTTCAAATTAATCAGGTACATTTATGACTTGTTTATCAAAATTTATATATAATATTATATACTATTTATCACAAAAAGTTATTTTTAATTACTTATCGTATCTTAATTTCTTAAATTTATAAAAAGATGGGCAAAAATAATTATTCAATAATTTCTCTATATGAGCAAGTAGAGAATGAAGCATTTTTTTCTTCCTTTTGCTAACTAAGTACTTTGTAAAATATCAGGAGAATTAAAGACAGAGGTGGGCTCAACTCTGTTTCTGATAGGTGATTAGTGAAACAAAATGAGTATTGAGAATGAGAATCTTGTTAGGCTCTCTATCTCCTAGTATTTCCTTACGGTGTTTTTCTCTCTTAAAAAAAAAATTATTCCTTTTCAAGAGGAGAGAAATGGATTGTTTCAACACTCCATGAGGTTCACATAAATGAAGTAATCATATTATCCAAACAAGCTAGAAAACAAAAGAAAATGGGATTCTTGTTGGCTAGTCTATTCACAACTCACTCATTTTATATTTGATGCAAATTACAGTTCGATATATATATATATATATATATATATATATAATCTACAGAAATTGAGAATTTTTGGGTAATGAAAACTGGGAATCAGACGCATGTAATTCATACTTCACTTACCATAAAACCTGCATTCACTTTTTTCACGAGTAAGAATAACTGCACTTTGAGAGTAGCCAAAACCATTAAATAACAAAATTTTATAAATGAAGCCTTTGGAGCTATAATTGGTTCTTACCCAATTCTTAAGTATGGGCATTGATTCATTTCTTTAAATTTCAGGTCGGGATGTTAATTTAGAAGTAACTGGCAGTGGCAGGCATTGCTGAGTGCTGACAGTTGAAACATAAAGAGCGGCAGGTCATGACAGTAATATGGGACCAAAAGCTTTGGTTCATATTTCAGGGGAAAGTTTATTGTAAATTTTTTAGCTAAGCTAACTTAAAAACATTACTATCCAGAGATTAATTTGGAGTTAGAAAGTTCAAATCAATCAATGTTTGGGTTGTTAGAATCATTAACTTCACACCCTCTACTTTCTTTCTTTGTCATTAATTTAACTTTTACGCTATTTAGATATCAGCTCAGAATTTTCAGACATTAATAATAATAGCAAAAGCACTGCTAATTAATGACAGCCGAGTTAAAACAAACAAAGCAAAAGTTTGAAGATGGATTCTGAAATGAACTCAACTGACTTTGCTTTGTCTTTCATTTACTCTGTTATCCTGAAACTTTTAATACATCAAAACATCGACTTCTTCTTGTTCAATGAAAGACCAAAATATATTTAAAAGGTGGTATGAAAATGGGGTTATAGTCATAAAATAAATTGCATGAGAAATTTAAGACATTTTTGTTTCATCTTGACCAAAGTCAGGGCTTTGGGTTATTAAAAACAGGATCAAGTTGGGTGCTTAGATGGTGACTTGGAGTCAAAACGTATAGAAAAGGTTAGAAGAAATGATTGGTTGAACAAGCCAAAAGCCCAAGTGGGTCGTCAGCAAAGAGTTGGCGCTCCTTAGAACAAGTCCAAAAGTATTGGTTTGGTCGTTAGCTGGCCAACTCCCCAACGACGCCGACACCTGCCCTTACTTCCGAGATCCTACCCAACACGCCACTCTACTTAGCTTAAGTATTGGTTTGGTTTGGTTTGCTCTTCGTTTTCCTAGGATGATGTAAAAGCAATGTGTCTTATCACGGAAGAACAAAATTATTGAAAGTCTCATTTCATGAATGTCTAATCTTCACCTAAAAGTAATACAACTTCAAATATAATATACTTGGATTACCATTCATCAATCAAAGTTAGTGTAATTAGTTTGGAGTTCGAATTTGATTTACAATAATGAGGATTGACTCTTTATCATTAAAAAAATATTGAAGTAATTTAAATACAAAGTTGAAATATAGCTGTCTTCGGCAATGGTGAGAGAAGAGACCGATGCTTTACAAGCCCACGACCGAGTCTCTAAGCCCAATCCAGTTTGTTTTAGTTTCTGATCAAAGCGCTAGCCAGAGGCCCAGAGGCTAGAATGCATGGGTACTGGTCTACTAGACTACTGAGTGATGGGCCAGACTTAGGCTTACCCCTGCGGCCCTTTGGGCCATTCATTTTCTTTATCCAGTTGGTTTGGATTTATATAATAATAATGACATGGGCATTGTGGTTTAGAAATAAGAAAAGTCTCCAAGCTACATGACAAAGGTTCTTGCATTTCCTTTTTGAGATTACAAGCTCTTCAAAGAAAAACTGCCTGATTCCAAGAAAATTTGAAGTCAAAATGGAAGATTGAGAAACTTACAAGTTTGCGAATATGAATTTTCTTACTAAATTGACAAAGGCAAACAATGTAGCATGATAAGTCAATATACCCTCCAAACATCCCCTGATTTTATGCCAACATTATGGGCTATATAGCTCAGCTTTCTCACCAGCCTGGCAACAAATTGATGCCCTTTCTACCCAATGAGAGGGAACTATTAGATAATAGAGAAAGAGAGAGAGAGAGAGAGTAGGTCATAACATTGAATTCCATATATAAATCTGGCTCATGGTCAGTTAATGTCTTTAACTTCCAATTCAAGCAAAGCAGATCAACTGATCAGAAATTAATTTCAGTTGATAGCATTACGAAAGCAAAGAAAATACTATTATTGAACTCAGATTTAGTTCAATTGATTTATACAGTCATTTTTAAAAAATGACATCTAATAGATTTGAAGTTTCAATCTCAATATCTGCAATCCTATCACTAAGTTGCAACTTCCTTTGTACCAAAAAAATATTGAAAAATTAACATTTTTTTTTTTACCAAAACTTAGTTAATATTTGCTTAAAAAGTTCTGGGAATGAAAAACATTATGATAAAAACAGTGGTACAGCTAGCAATGCTGAGAGGAACAGGGAAATGAGAAATTAAGTTTGGGTGGGTGTAATTATTTGTTTGTTACTAATAGTACTACCACTATTATTTCTCTTCCAAATGGCCCATTTCAAATTTTTTTTCTTTTCAATTTTAACCATTCAATCCCCAGCATCATGAGTACTCCCACAATCATATGCTCGTATTTCTTTATTGGGTTCCATATCCATTAAGACACTGTACCTAAAAATTTCACGAACAGCTTTGCTGCTAGGGCACCCTGGTCCCAAATAATTAGTTGGGTTAACCTCAGACTTTAAATTGCTTCTTATCAATATATTATTAAGGGCAGAACCTAACCCTTATAAAAATCATAGTATAAACATTTCACAGTGACATATAATAATATAATAGACCTACAAAACATTAGTCTTTGGATTGCAATAAGTTAAAATATGTAAGTCAAAAAGACAGAGGACCCCTAAAGCTTCAGAGCACAAATAAAGTTGAAAAAAAAAAAAATCAAAAAATCTATCCGTCATTCACGGAGAAGACAATCCAATTGAAAATTATAAATGGATGATTTTTTTCAATTTCCTCATTTTTTTTCTTTTTCTTTTGGAGTTTTGAATTATATGATTTTTTTTAATTCTTTAATTTCTAAATTTTGTTTGATACAAAAAAATTGCAATTTTAGGATAGAGAAAAGGCCGGTTGTAGTCTTGTAGATGTTTCATGTTCTTTAATTTCCAACATTTACTTTTACATATAATGATGATAAAATTTTAGGTGACCCTGTATATGTAATTTCCCTTGCTTTTGTATTTACCAACTAGCATAATTAACTCTTGACCATCAATTCGGTGGATTTCCTTTATTAATTAATACCAATAAATAGTGCAAGCATTTAATAGGAAAAAATGTAAATTTAGTAGTTCTACCGTTCTACGTACATAATTAAATATGGATGAGAAATAAAAATAGTATACTACTTAATTGTTACTTATTTAGTAATCAAAAGGGATTAAAACCTAATTTTGGCACCAAGCTCCTTGGCAATTGTCTCTTGTTTCATTAATTCATTGTTTAATTTAGGACCACTTGAGAAGGAAAGTAATGATGTTTGCTTTTTCCCCATCCCTCTTTCTTTTTCAAGGTTTTGAAAGTCTAGCAAAATAAACAATTACAACCTAAGCATGATTTGTGTGGACTATAGGATTAATGTATTAAGAATTATTGCATGCATCTAATTAATTGAATATTGGGATAATATAATGAATAGCCCTTGAAATTTCTCAAATTTATTAATGTGGTATCTGTACTTTAAAAATGTTTAATGTGGTACCTAAACTATCAAACTGTGTTTCAATATGGTACCTTGACCTAACACAGTTAAATATAGATGATAATATGACATTGACCAATTAGATGATGACACGTGACAACACCTAATTTTTTAGAAATTAATATCTAAATTTTTGCAACAAAAAAAAAGAATTTTTTTAATTTTTTTAATTTTTTAAAATATTTAAAATAATATTTTTAAAAATTAATATCTATTTTTAAAATATATATATATTAAAAATATAAAAAAAATTTAAAATTATATTTTTAAAAATTAAATATGTTTTTTTATTAAAATTATTTAAAAAATTAAAAATAAAAATTTTAAAAATTATTTAAAAATTAAAAAAATATTTTAAAAATTAAAAATTTAAAATATTTAACTAAATTATTTTTAAAATATAAAATATTATAAATTAACTTGTGAAAAAATTTATAATATCTGAAAATTTTTAAAAAAATTTTAAAAAATTATTTTTAAAAATTACAAAAATCAAAATATATAATTAAATTATTTTATTGTTTTAATTTTTTTAAAAAATATTTATTAAAAATTAAAAAGATTAAAAGATTTTATTATTTTAATTTTTGTTAAAAATATTTATTAAAATTAAAAGGTGAGAGAGAAAAAAATATTTTTTTAAAATTAAAATAATAAATTTTTTATTATTATACGTGGCATCACTGTGTGGTGCCACGTTTTAAAGAAAAATATATAATTTTAATTTTTAAATTAAAATAATAATTTTTGTTGGTAATACACGTGGCATTATTATATGATGTCATGTGTCAAGTTTTTATTAGATACCATAGTCACGTCATTAATATTTAACGGTGTTACTTACAGGTATTACAATAACAAACAGACTGAAAATGTTAAGTATCAAAATAAATATTTTTAAAATACAAGTACCACATTAATAAATTTAATACATTTCAAAAATTATTCAATGACATTGTCCTTGAATATTTGATCTAAGCACTGAACTAAACATTTATTTCTTTTAGTAACATACATATAATCTGTTGACAAAATCTTCGACTTTTAATTCTATCTCTAACTGCTAAAAAAACATTTATTTCTTTCGGTGGAAATAGGAAAGCATGGATAAGAGACAAAGAAACAATTCCAAGTGGCTTCCAGTTAAAGGCATGCACATGCATTTACCTACTGAGTGGAGTGCCGGAGAAAGCACTATCAAGAAACATCAATAGTCCTAATGCATACCTCTCTTGCAAAACACTACTACTACTGCCGAATGGGTGTGTTTATTATATAAGGTTCCGTTTAATCAGTATTTATATGCACTAATTAAAAATTATTTTTTTTTCATTTAATGTATTATTTTTTTTAAATTCAAAAAAAAAAAATACATTAATTGCATTATATATATATATATATATATATATATCACCTTTGGCACGGTTAACATTTTTCTTTTGTTTAATTTGCAAGTGCTCAACTGTTGACCAAAAGCATGTTATCACTGTAAAGATAGCGATTGGTTGTGGGGTGGAAACAACTAGCTAGATAGGCATTTCCTTTCGTTAATGGCAGTTGAAAATCGTTTATAATCCATATGTGATATGACGATCGACTTGGGGGATTTCCCCACTGATCATCCACTGAAGCTAGCTGATTACTACAAGACGCCATATATAGTCATGTATCGAACCTTGGATCGACGTTTCACAAATATGAACGCTACCTTGTTCGAATTTAACTTTTTAATAGGTTCTTTTATGGTTGGTGAAGTGGGGTACTGTGGGGGTTCATAAACTAGAAGACAAGAAAAAAAGGATCCAATAATGTTATCAGATAGTTATAGATTCAGGAAAGACTAAAATTTTGGATTAGAATTTTAATGAGGCTGTCAAGATTATCCTTGCGAATCATGAAACATCTATGTCAATATAAAAAAACTAATTAAAGAAGTTGATTTTCTTTGGCTTCTTGCCCTTAATTAAGTGGGTTTTTGGTGCATTTTAGTTGATGAAGGAGTATATAAAGAGCTAGTATTAGAATATACTTACATTTTTATTCAATAAATATTGTTTGATAAAGTAAAAAAGAAAAGAGGAAAAAAAGCATAACTCTCATATCTTTAGCATTTCAAAGCAAAGGATACTATGCAAACCAGAAAATAAAAAGATCACAAAGTAACTGCAAGACCCAATAAATAATTTTTTCAATCTTTTTTACTATTTTTTGCTAATTAATTAGCATACTTAATATCTAATTAAAACCAGTTATTGTTTTACTTGATATGTTCTTTCACTCAACTGTAGAGAGTACCACAGCTAGCTCATGGCTCGAACTCTTCCTCGTTCTCTTCGAACACCTCTTGGTTCTGGTTGTACCTTCCCATGTTGTTGTAACGATTCTCATTGAACTCGTTCCTTGAACCAACTCCCTTGGAGTTCTCGAACTGGTTTGGATAGTAGTTGTTCTCATTCTTAGCATCATAGTAGTACTTTCCATTCTCCAAGTATCTAGTGTCGCTCATGCCTTGCTTCTCACCATTGTTGCCGTTGTAGTTGTAGTAGTTGTTGTTGTTCTGGTTTTCCTTGGTGCTCCATCCTTTCTCTGTGAACCTGGCCTCACCCAAATTTTGCTGCTCAGTACTCCCATAGCCATTCTTGTTGTTGCCATTGTAGTAGTAGTTGTTGTTCTGGTTTTCGTTGCTGC
This sequence comes from Fremontodendron californicum, assembly GCA_030761205.1. Taxonomy (NCBI): domain Eukaryota; kingdom Viridiplantae; phylum Streptophyta; class Magnoliopsida; order Malvales; family Malvaceae; genus Fremontodendron; species Fremontodendron californicum. The sequence continues at coordinate 2,171,973 of JAULJL010000027.1, forward strand.
TCCATCCTTTCTCTGTGAACCTGGCCTCACCCAAATTTTGCTGCTCAGTATTCTCATAGCCATTCTTGTTGTACCCGTTGTTGCCATTGTAGTAGTAGTTGTTGTTGTTCTGGTTTTCCTTGGTGCTCCATCCTTTCTCTGTGAACCTGGCGGCCTCACCCAAATTTTGCTGCTCAGTACTCTCATAGGCATTCTTGTTGTAATAGTAAGTATTTTTGTTGTTATTTTTGGATGCTGGAATGCTGTTGTAGGGTTCATCAGGGTGGTATTTAACAGGTGTAACATAGGGTTCATAGGTTTCTTTGGTATTGGTGGTGGTGCTGGGAGGGAGCTGGCCTGACTCGTGCCCATAAAGGCCATAACCATTTTGGGTCTCAGGGATAAACCTTGGCTCTTGCTCTTCTCTGTTGGGAAGTGAAGTCTTTTGGGTCGTCGTCTCAGGGATGGTTGTTGTCTCTTTCTCATTGTTGTTGACACTTGGGATTTTGCTGAAGAATTCCCTGGCATGAATTTGAATGGAGAAGAGGGCAAAGAGGAAGAGGATAGAGACGAGTTTTTGTGAGGAAGCCATTGCAAGGGAAAGCAAAATTTTGTAGCTAATGCTTTTTTTATTTTTTGTGTGAGAGTGCACACTAATGAGAAATTGTGATGATACAAAAATGTTTATATAGAAAGACCAATCTTTTGTTTTCTCTCTATTGTAAAATTTTCTACTCAATTAGTTGCAAATGGGACGGGGGAGATGGTGATGATTGTGGTCCCTTGCACCAGAGAAAACTTTATCAAAAGAGGCCTTCACTTTGTGTTTGTTGTTAATGATTTATGTTTATTTCTTCTTTTAATATTATTTGGTGCACTTTTTATGATTTTTTTTTCTTACAAAAAAGATTGAGTTTGATGATAGGGTAATAAAAAAAAAATTGCATATGTCAATATTCAAATTTTAAACTTATTAAATATCATTTTTTTTAAATAATTGCATAAAAGAATTAAATTAAATTCGATTTTTTTATGATCTCATTTCTCCCACCGTGGTAAACAAGTTAAACATGTGTTAGCTGTTTCTCTCAAGATTCCCTCATGTGACTGTCCACATAATCTTCTACCAAGCCTATTAAAATCACTAGTACTAAGTGTTTTTATAATCTACTATAATTATTTTTGAGTCTTAAGAGATCCAAGGGGTATTTTTTCAATTGTTCAAAACTTTTTTATCCTAATTGGTCTTTTAATGGAAAAAAGAAGGAAAAGAAAGATATTTTTTTGTTATTGTTGTTTTAATTTTTTATAATTTATTATTTCCAAGAAAATTAATAAATATATATTTTTGTTTTTATGTATTAAAAAATTATAAATATTTTTCATTATTTTTTATTGATTTCTTAAGGAAAAAATCATTATTTAAAAATAATTATAAAAATTAATTTATCATTTTGTATTCTTAAAATTAAACAAAAATATTTATATAATTTATTTATTTATTAATTATTTATTTATTTATTTTTAAATGATATATTTAAAGGGGTTGATCCGTACGTTGACTCGTGGGTCGATTTAAGATCCGTACTCGACTCGCTAGGCAAAAAAATTTAAAAAAGTTAAAAAAACGAACTTGCTGCTAACTTATGTGAAAAAATCTATCATAGGAGAGAATAAATCTCAAACCACAATTTTATTTTTTTATTTTTTATTTTTTATTTTTTACCTCCTATAAATAAAAATATACAATATACAATAAAGTCTAAATATTTTTTAAAAATACATATAAATAAAATTTTAGTTTTTTATTTTTAAATAATGTATTTAAAGGAGTTGGTTCGTACGTTGATTCGTTGGTCGATTTAGGATCTGTACCCGACTCGCCGGTAAAAAAAAAAAAACGAACTTGCTGCTAATATATGTGAGAAAATCCACCCTACGAGAGAATAAAATACAAATCATAATTTTATTTTTTATTTATTATATTTTTACCTCCTATAAATAAAAATATACAATATACAATAAGATCTAAATATTTTTCAAAAATACATATAAATAAAATTTGAAAATGCATTTGTATTATATATTTTATAAATAAACAATTTTCATAAATTTAATTTTCATAATTTAAAAATATTATTATAATTTAAAAATAAAATATTTAAATAAAATATTATTATTTAATAAAATAATAATTAAAATTAATTTATTATTAATTAATTAAAAAAAATTAAAACTACCCCAACGAAAGTGGGGTCTTTTTTTTATTCTAGTTTGTATAAAACTCGAGTATTCCTTACCTTCTAAGCAAAAGCTAAATTGACCTTATTGCAATATATTAAGGCATAGTAGTAGCCACTAAAGTATGTTTGATGGATTGGATGATAAAAAGGGTATAAAATAGTACTAATAATTTATCAAATTTGATACAAGATTTTCTTCACTTTAGTATTACTATAATTTACTTTCAATTGTAAAGACTAAGGAAAAGTAATTTCTTTCTTCTTTTAATATATAAAAAAAAAAAAACTGAAATCTAAAAGATTGGAAAAAATTTATAAGGGTTGAAAATCGAATTCCAATCTTATTAAAATTCAGTATCACATAAAAAAAAAAGTAAAGGAACGTTAAGCTCCATTTCAATGAATTTTTTCTTTTCTTTTGACTTTTCCTACCTTATAATTTCAAAGTTGATTAATTATATAAAAAAAAAAGTTCTTTTTTTTTTTTCAGGAAATGCTTGGGATTAATGAGAAAATAGAGGCATGTGAACAAGGGTACCTTAGGTTTAGGAAATATGGGTAAAAAGGCTAAAGAGAGGAAATAGATGAAGGGGGCGGCGGGTAATGATGCGAGGATTGAGGGGAGTGGGTGGGACATTAAATAATGACATTTAGGCTTTAGCTGCTCTCTGCATGTGCTGCCCCTCTATTCTTTGTCTAATCTTTAGGGACGGAGGACTAACCTTTTTCTACACGGAGAATTGAAAATCTGCTGGCCCGGCCCCATCCCTCCGCTGCTTCCCTGCTTTAAAGTGCCATCACCCATGCGCATTCCAAGCCTAATTAGCAAATAAACCCCACCAATTGCTAACTTCTCTTCTCTTCTTTTTTTTTTTTTTTTTTTTTTGTGTGGAATTTTATCAAGTATTTAGTAGTATACTAGTATGATTTTCTACATTTGCAAAAATCTTGTTCATATGATCAATATTGTATTCATATATTAAAAAAGAAGTTGGATTTTTTTGGGTGCACTGATATGAAAAGAAAGAAAATTGTGTTTACGATTTGGTTAATCGACATAATGAGAGAAAATTTCAATTTCTTTAGTCTATGCTTATTAGGAATAATAAAAATAATAAGGATAGAAAATTTGTTAATCCAATGATTAAGATTCATAATCATTTTTTTATTTTGTAATTTAATCATTAGTTTAATAAAATTTTCATATATACTTATCATTTTTTAACCTTTCTACCAAGTATAATCTTAACATGAATCTCCTTTCTATCAAGTAAAATCTTAATGTGACTTTACCTTACTAATTTGCTTCAAACACAAATTACTTAACTTTCATAACACCAATAGAGACACACACATATATATATATACATATATATATATTCTTAAATACCAATTTAAATGCATCCCAACTGGTAGTACTTGTTTGTCTAAATTGGAAGAATATGAGTTGCAATCTGAAGATGAAATAAAAAACCCAAGGAGACAATCGTAAGAGAAGTCAACATCTCTATTTAAAATCTGTCTCTGTCTCTTCCTCCTCATCTTTTATTTTTATAATATATATATATATCAAACTTAAAGCTTCATAAAATTGTTAGAGTGCAAAACTTGCAACATCATCATGAATACTGGATAGATATTTGATGTATCCATCCATATTCCTTTATTGTAATTGAATGTTGGTTACCAAATGTTTTTAATAAACTTTAAGAATATGATTGGTGCTAATTTAAAATTCAGTCCAGTTGATTTATTTAATAACTTTTAAGATATGGCATCTAGCAGGTCTAGACTTAAATCTCAACATTTGCAATCTCTTCCTTTATCTTCAAATTATGACTTTTTTTTTTTATAAAAAAAATAAATGCCAATATCAAAGGGAAAATTAAAAAAAAGAAAAGGTCAAAGGTAACAGGAAAAGAAACCTACATAATGATCTTGACTCACCTTTCTGATTCATGCATTGAAAATTAAAGCATCAATGGCTAAACCAATAACAAAATAAACAATAATACAAAATAAGATTAAAAACATAAATGGTTGAATTTTCATAGCCAAAAACATGAAAGTACGACTTCAAGTCTAGTCTAGGGCAAATCTTGATGAAGACATGAAAGTTTATAATTTTGGCGTTTAGGATGACGAGAGGACTGGAGACGACAAATGGATATATACTTCACATTACCATTTTCGGGTTTTGGGTTTAGCCCTTTAGGACTTAGACAGTTGATTGATTATTCATTGCTGAAAAGATTTTATTGCCAAGAAAAAAAATAAAAAAGGAAAGTTTGGGTAAAAAAAAATGGTATAGAATTAAAAATGCTTTATCGTAAATCTGAACTTAAAATTTATTTAGTTCATATATTCACTCTTATGAAATAACATTCAGCAGGTTTAAAAATTACATTTCAAAATGCATCCAACAAATAAAATATGTGACAAATTTTTAATTTCGTTTGTACAATTAAAAAATTTCACTACTAATATATACGATGATACGAAGTATGAACTCTTGTTTTGTCTTTTACTTTAGCTTTCTTTTTCCTTGATTAAGTGAAGTTTAGTTGCGTGATTACCGGTAGAGGACCTTTCAGTCGTACAAAGCATGTATCCATCTGACACCTAATTTTGAAAAGAAAAGTTTGCCAATAACTCAAAAGAGATTAAAAAGAGAGGAATTTTAACAGAAAAGAAAAAGACAGTATCCAGGTGACTGATTAGTGTAGTGAAGCAGAAGCTGTAGAAATAAGGTGTTAGCCTAAGATTAGACAAGAATCTTAACTAAACCAAACCCCATTTTTTGTTTAACACCAAAATCTGAACATCTTGAAATATTCAATGTAATGGCCCCAAAATTGTGGTAAAGTCCAAGGTAGCTGCCTGCAAAATTCAACTAAACTGAATTTACAAATTAGATTTTCAGTTGGTGCTGTTGGGGTTTGGTAAGTTATATATCAAAAAAATTCATGGGTAAGTAGTTGTACATCAAATAAATTCAAAAGTCCTTAGTTGGGTTGGGTTCAGTATAAATGAGGCCTTCCCAGCACCATTTAAAATTTCAATTTTGAAATTGCAGCATGAAAAACAAAATTAGAGTTGGTGTTGTAGTAATAAACAGGTGGGTCATGGACTTAATAATAAGCATAGCTTACTTTTGACCCTCAAAGCTAAAATTCAGTATCATTTTTAAAGTAAATCGTAATAGCGGTATGTATTGATTTGTATTAATTGATATAAGATTTTAATTTTTTTTTTAAAATTTACTTATTTGATTTTTTAAATTAATTTTATTATTTTTATGTTATAATCATTTTTATTTTTTTCATAATTACATTTAAAAATAAAATATATTCATTAAATTAGACTATTGAACATAATTAATAATAATTTACTATATTTTTTATATTTTAATATTTATTTTACTTATTTTATGTTTAAAAATTTTAGATATTAAATATTTAAAATTTATATTTGCATAAAAACATATATATACATATAATGGATGTATATTTGCATATGTATATAATATATATTTTATTAAAAAATTTGAAAATAAACTATATATATATATATATGAAAAATGTTGATAAATCCAAAATAATATGTCGAAATATACCGATATCGATACGTATTAGTATCAAAACAAAAATGATACGACTATCGATACAATACTAATTATCTTAATTAGAACCCTTTACTGTTGTTAATTTTGATTTTTGATTTTGAGTTTTTGATTAATGATCTGGGGTTTCATTCGAAACCCCTTTTCATTTTTTTTTTTTATCAATGCTAATTTAGATTTGATATGGTAAATATGGTCCAATTAGAAACATATCGGGAATCACCAAACGACACAAGAAACGAGAAAACCCAACGTACAAGAGAATCGATATATATAAGATTTTATTACTTATTACACAATTCTGAGACAACGAAATTTCTCATGAATCTTTAACAGGAAATAGACTGAACAATAGAATAGAGAACAACAAGATATAGGGAATCAAAGGATGGACATCGCTTCCTAGGCGTTTCCTTCTCAGCCTCTTCCTAACATACTCCATCTTTTGCCCATCACCCCCACCGTGCCTCCTCCACTCCCTTTGCCAGAATCAATGGTGGGGGCTCATAGTAAGGGCACTTGGGATAGTATATCATGATTCATGATTGTCATTTGTCACGGCATTCTTCAGTATCTTAAATTGGAGTTACTTGACCCAAACCAAGTGGTTAAAAGTCATCTTTTTCAAACAAAAGGATAGGCCAGTTGTCCAATGTAAGGGGGTTAAAAAACCCAAAAAATAATGGTAATAATCATGAGAATCATTTGGCACGGGCCTTATGATTATTGTCACAACCAAAGATACCGACGGGCGAGGAATGCATGCGGACATGATTTGATCTTTCATTCTAAACCCAATATTTGTGCATAGTTGAGTTGGAATCATTACTTCGCAGTAGCGCTAATTGTGATGATAGTGCGTTGAAACAAAATCAAATGTACCAGCTAGCAAAGCTGATGGCAGCTATTACGGGCGTGAAACACTTTTAGGTGTGCAAAGTTAAAAAATGCATGCATTTGTCTATATTATTATCATCTCTGCACACAAAATCAATTGAATAATTGACTCGGGTTCTGACGACGCTACAAATTTATGTCGATAGCATATGCCTCACAAATCAAAATTCGGATCAATGTACGTATCATAATGTATTAATCTGAACCCTGGAATAAACTCGTGCCATTGGCAACCACTGATGTGATGATTATATGCTGTAGGCTGTTCATGTGCCAAATCCTCTTTCACCTTTTTAATTCCAAAATCAAATTGTAAAAGAGAGAAGATAAAACAAACAGCAGCAGCTTGGATGATATTCACTATTTCAGGGTTAGCCACTACCTTTGAATGGAAGATTTCTTGACCTAGCTGAACTGTGATAACAGCACCATCCAAGCACTCAGTATAGGGAAGGTAATCAAAGCAGAAGCCTGAAAATACCAAAAAAATGAATTACATCAGCAATTCAAGTCAAACTTCAGGTACAGAAGAAGGCAGTAGATATACGAGAACATACCAGAAAGAATATCAGTTCATCATTGACAAAAGCTGCAGTAAATTCGTTTCTTCGCATTTCTTGTTTGATGAAACCTTGCAACTGCAAACAAACAGACAAGAAACAAAATATTTGTTTATTGCAAAGGCAAAGGTTACTAGGGAAGGGATATACTTTCTTTGGACTTGGCATTATTGATACACATTAACTTGTAAACTGGAACCTGTTTATATTATTTTCCAGTAAACCATATAAATCATTGCAACAAGCACAAAGTAGACAGATTGATGAAATACAAATTGCTGGTAAATTTAACTCCTTAAATTGTACAGCAAACCAAATTCTGTGCTTTGGAGGAAAATTGAATTATTATCACTAAGGACTAAAAAATATTTTGAAGTAAAGCACAAGATTGCAGAATTCATGTTCGCATACATCCAACAGAGACGGTTGTCCACAGAGGATTCTAAGTTGGAAGTGCAAGATAAATCTTGACCCTTTTCTTACAAATAACTCAGTGCTTTGGGAATTAATGTCAGCATATAGTTAAGATCACTCAAGGCAACAATTGCACAGGCCTCTATTTTAGTGCCAATGAAGGTTCACAATCTAAGTCACCGAGGTACTACTCTCTATGATTCAAAAAATACCTTTTTTGGCTGAGAGAACTATGATTCTATGAATACTCACAATCTTATTTGCAGAACCGAGCAACTCACCAGTTTTCAATTTTGAGGTTGGAAGAGACCAAAAGTTTCCATTAGATCAGTCTCCGTGATTAAGTGTAAAAACTGATTTAGTAGAAAGAGATTATGCAATCTAGCAGCCATTATATCTTAGAATCTTCTGAATCAAACTGCTTAGGAGTTCTACGGAGAGCCAAAGGCAACAGTGAACTTTATATGTTTCCAGTGAGCATTTTTATTGTTGGAAACTTTCACAAAGTTAACTTTCATGAAGTTCTGACATGTGAAGACCTTCAATAGTAACATCATTCTTTTTCAGACAAATCAATTCTAGAAAATCCCATATATGCAATGTTAAACATACCTCATGGTGATACTTTTTAATTGCTGAGTAAAATCTTCTCAATTGTTGCAGAGCTTGAGACATGTAGTATTTTATGGTAGATCCTTTTCCCAATGAATGAGGATCCAATGCCCCGAACATCTTTGGAAGATGTCTTCCAGAAAGGTCACTAATGAACTATATTCACATAAAAGATTAGATTTTATTAAGACTTGCATGAAACATGAGCATATGGCAAAAAATCTTTGCTTTTAATTAGAAGGAACTATTGAAGCTATAGTCGTTGATGATGCTTTGATATACAAACATAAAATTTTACAGAAATTTCAAATGGACTGAGACAGAGAAAAAAAAAAAAAAAGGTCTGGAAGTGTATGTCAACTTATTATATTACCTTCAAGAATGTGCATCTCATATTCCTTTGCCTTTGATCTTGCAATGCCCTCATCTGTACGACAAAAAGCAATGATTCAAATAAAGATTTGTTTATAATGGCAGAACCTTTATTTTCTTTTTCCTTTTAAATTTCCTTATGAATTTAACATAGAACTGATATCATTAGGGTCTATGGAAGACAATACTTCAGCAATTTGAAGTGCCTGCTCAAGATGTTGAATTTGAATCCATTGTTCTGTAACAACTTCTGCCATCTAAAAGCAAGGGAATGAAACTTTAAGTGAGAAAAATACAAATTATTTCAACATCAGGTATATCAAGAGATAACAAAATCAAAATGGAAAAATATTTCTTTCTTTTTTTGTTTAAAGAAATACAGCTTAGCAGTGACTGGAATTGAAGCCTGATAAAAGATCCCCCCGACAATGATATTTAAATCTAGAAATTGGAACAACAACAAGATGGTGTTTAAAGCGTTTTTGCTGTTATTGATGAAAATACTTTAAGTTCATAAAGATTATAATACATAGAAATGCTTAGTCATTCAGCATTAGATGGTCACTATGACTAACAAACACTGAAGTGACAAACAAGAAGCAGCCTTTATCACTCACAAGCAGAGTCTCTACACAGAAATGAAATTAATTAATGTAAATGCTGACCTTTTCAACTTTTGAAGTAACAACTTCCAGCCTATCCTCAGCATCCTGTGCTTTCGATTCCAAAACATGAAGTTCAAAATTGTTCTTTCTCGAAACAGCCCAAAGCAGACGTACCTAGGAGCATGAAGCCTACTACTCAAGTCAGTTGAATATTGCAATAAAGCAAGCATTTCTTGCCACTCACTCACCAAAAACTACTGGCAAGGAATCCAATAGGAGAAAAAAAAATGGAATAGGGGTTATGTTTATTAGCATTTAAAACGAACCTCCTCTTGTAGAGCCTTAAGCCTTTCATCAGCAAGTAATGAGCCATCCTACAATTAATATAATGTAAAATAACATGTCAATTTGCTATGTCCTTTTGGAAGAAGATTCCTAACTGAATAAATCCTAATTTAATACACTTTACTCTTCAATCTACTGTTTTCAAAATGCTTCTTTTCTTTCTTGAGAAATCAATTGGGAGAAGACATTCAATCCAAATAAACCTGAATATATTAAAGCAGATGCAACAACGCCAAAAAAAAAAATCAGCAAAGCTTCTTGGGAAAGAATTGAACCTTAAGACTGGATAGAGCAGACTGCAGATAAGTGATCTTGTTTGCCATGTCCTTGAGGTGCTTCTCGCGTTCCTTGAGATAAAGGGTTTTAGCATCAATGCTTTGAATTCTTTCCTCGAGAACAGATTCTGCAACCATATTTACAACCAACATGGAATGAAGATTAAGATTAGTATTTGCTTCCTTCTAAGTAGGGTATTTTATGAGTAAAGAAATTGAGAGGAAATTTTACCCAAACGAGAGAGCTTTAGCTTGGCGTCGTGCAATTCACGGATCAAGAGGCTGTGGTTGTTATTATTTTGTTGATCTTGGGATGTGAGAGAGATGAAGAAGAAACAAGTAAAAAAGGCGGGAAGGAGAATCAGATAAGCCGCCATTGCTGCTTCTTGTTAACAATCTTTTTCTTAGGAAGTTTTTTTCTTCCTGAGAGAAGGAAACAGGAAAGGTAGTCGAAGCTTATAGAATATAGATCCGGGACTTGAATTGGAGATCTAAAAAGTACAATTTGCTAATTGAATTAGTAGTTATGTTATTTTTTATATTTTATTTGTTCAAAATTGTTTAGAAATGGCGAATTGGTAAATAAACTCTGTATTCTTCTGAAATTAATTATCCCCATAAAATAAAATTTATGTGTCTTATGTCTATATTTAATTATAAAATCTAGGGGTTACTTGCCAATATATATGTTTATTTTTCTAAAAAAAAGAGAAGCCAATAAGAATTGAAGACAAATATAATTTAAATTAAACTAAATAGTGTTTTTTTCCCTATATAATCTTATGTGTTTTGTAATCACTTTATCTAAATATTTCAAAATATTAGGTTAAATTTTATTCATTCATAATTTCTAATATACTCATTATCTTTATTCATTTAAAATTAATTTTTTGTTGTAATATCATAAGAGTATTTCAAGCTTTTCTTGAGGCTAATCCTTTCACAATAAGTATGTTGAAAATAATAAATAAATAAAGTAATTGAATGAATTTCAATTCACAATTTTAAAGATGCATTTTTATAAATGAATTTATGCTATGTTTGAAAATAAGAATTTAAAAATTTGGATTTCATTTGTTATATAAATTGTGAGAATGAAATACATATATTATATATAAATTAGTTAAGATTTAATATAATCATATATTTAAAAAATATAAAAACATGAATTTTAAATTCATAAATATCTATAAATATTTTAAATTTATTCTTAAATAAGTATCCAATAAATTTATAAATTTAAAAAATAATCATAATTATTACATTTACTTATATTTTGTTATTAAATATACACTATTTTTAAAATATAAATTTATTTTTTAAAATTCAAGTTCCAAAAGGTAACGTTAACATTTTACTCTCATAATAATATTCTTACAAAGATCCAATCCTTTTTCCTTAATAGGTATCCTTATCTTGGCCAAGAAAATTTATTGATTGATATGAATGTGTTAACTGTTAACTAATTGTACTATTTCATGAAGTAACTGTAAAACTAATGAGAGATTGTTTTGTTTGCTTTAGAAACAGAAAACCGAGAGAAATCGTGTAGCTCCTGAATGATCTTTCGGCTCACTATCTAGAAACTTCCACACCCTTCTCGTCATTTTCATTTGCCTTCCAGAATCCAGACATATCTTTTTCTTTTTCCTGCCTTTCCCCCTCAAATCAACACTAACTCCTCCAAATCAATTCCAGCAACACACCAAATCTTTTCCTTTATCAAAACATAATACTATAATAAAACACATACAAGCTCTAAGTAGAAGAAGAACAAGAGAAGATGGGTGTAGATTATTACAAGATTCTGCAAGTTGACAAGAATGCGAAAGATGATGATTTGAAGAAGGCTTATAGGAAGCTTGCCATGAAGTGGCACCCTGATAAGAATCCAAATAACAAAAAAGAAGCTGAGGCCAAATTCAAGCAAATCTCCGAAGCCTATGAGGTTAGCTTATCGTTTTTTAACTTTTTATTTATTAATTATTTGTTAGGTTTCTAAAGAAAAAATTGGGTTCCTTTGTTGAGAATCAGCATGACCATCAATGAAGTTTAGTTCTTTCTCTTTGGTTCCTGTGACCGTCGTATCAAAATCACATATTTATTATCTGGGTCTCCTATAATTCAGATTATAAGATTTCCCATCAACTCAAAATTTGATCTTTACATATATACAAAGTCCAAATTCATACTAAAAAATGACCAACTTTCATGTTTTCAGGTTCTGAGTGATCCACAGAAGAGAGCTGTCTATGATCAGTATGGTGAAGAAGGGCTAAAAGGCCAAGTACCAGCTCCAGATGCTGGTGGACCTGGTGGAGCAACATTTTTCCAAACTGGAGATGGTCCAAATGTGTTTAGATTCAACCCCAGAAATGCTAATGACATTTTTGCTGAGTTTTTTGGGTTTTCTAGCCCCTTTGGGGGAATGGGAGGCGCTGGTCTTGGCAGTGGGATGAGAGGTGGTTCAAGTACATTTGGTGGCATGTTTGGTGATGATATATTCAGTTCCTTTGGTGAAGGAAGACCAATGAATCAGGCTCCTCGTAAAGCTCCTCCTATTGAAAATACGTTACCTTGTAGCCTTGAGGAGTTATATAAAGGAACCACGAAGAAGATGAAGATTTCAAGAGAAATTGCAGATGCTAGCGGGTATGTCTCCTTTTCTAATTTTGCTTTTAATTTCCATATGTTTTTTTGTGTGTCTGTTATGTAGTAGTAGGCTAGTAGCAGCTAATTTTTACTTCCCAGCTGAATGATTATTGATTTCGGTTGATATCTTTCAAAAGTAAAATGAAAGTCTCTGTTTTAGTACAACTTCTTAATTGATCTGTTTTAGTCTACTTGAGCAGTGAAAGGGAGCTTCAAGGGTTTGTCTCCATCATTTTGTTTATTAAGAAAACATTCCCAATCTGAGGAAATATCCCAATAGATCTAATTATATACCAACTGTTCCATGGCTGCATTTTGTTTTTCTGTTTTGCTTACATGGGTGACCTTACAAATTTTACTGTATGAAATGTAGGAAGACATTGCCAGTGGAGGAAATCCTGACCATTAATATCAAGCCTGGTTGGAAAAAGGGAACAAAGATTACTTTCCCTGAGAAAGGAAATGAAGAACCAAATGTAATCCCTGCAGATCTTGTTTTCATAATTGATGAGAAACCTCACAGCACATTTACACGCGAGGGCAATGACTTGGTTGTCACGCAAAAGATATCGCTGGCCGAAGCATTAACAGGCTACACTGTCCATCTTACAACATTGGATGGAAGGAACTTGACTATCCCAATCACCAATGTGATTCATACAAACTATGAGGAAGTTGTCCCAAGGGAAGGTATGCCAATACCAAAAGAGCCCTCTAAGAGAGGTAACCTAAGAATCAAGTTCAATATTAAATACCCAACGAGGTTAACTGCAGAACAGAAATCTGGAATCAAGCAGTTATTGGCTCCATAGGATGGACTCTGAATCTGAATCATCACTAGGAAAAATATGAGTTGAAACTTTGTCAATATCTTCTCCTCTTTCCCCTGATGTACAAGGCTGCGTGATTTGTAATATTTAGATTATGGTTTTAAGTAATGCATTTGTAATGGAGAAGAATAAAAGTTTAGTCTATTTAGCACAGCAGAGAAAGCGAAGTTGTTGTGATGTAGAACAATTTTGAACCATATATACGGTTTGCTATTAATTTTTGTTTTTGTTTTTGTTTTTTTTTTATTGGTTTTTATTCTTAATCCTAACTACAAAGTTAACCTTAAAAATGTGTTATGGTTGCTCCAATTTTGATAAGTAGAATTTTTTATGATGGAAAAATATGAATCACTAATACTTTAATAGGAAATTTCTGTTATACAACGAACCATAACATTTTATAGATTCCTATAAATGTTAACATTTCACGTTGGCAGCCTTTTGTAATGAATAATTGCATTTCAGATCTGCATTAATCTCTAATTATCTATAATTACTAAACCCTTACGGTCGAGAGGGAAGGGGCCGAGCTACTACTTCTGTTCCCCCTGCCCTCATTCAGTCGCCTTTGAGGCTGCAACTTTTAAGAACATGATGCAGCTCATGCGACAGTTCAATCACTATAATCTTCAGAAACAGCCGAGTCCGAGCCATTATCATTTCTAATTTTGTCTGCTAATTCGTCTGATGCATCACTCATCTCTTCTAGATCTCCATCTGAATCTTCTTCTTCTTCTCCTCCTATCGGTTCAATGCCATTATCGTCTTCTTCATAATCATCGTCATCTTCATCACTAGCTTCCATTGGTTCTCTATTCCACCCATTAGAGGCACCATTAAAATCCAACTCCCAGTTTCCTTGCTCATATCCCTCGTCTTGGGCATTGTTACCCGACTCCTCCTCCTCCTCCTCCTCCGCACTGTTACTATCGGGAGGATTTACCATTTGCATCATCCTGAATTTTTCAGCCCTCCATTCTTCATCCAAGTCTCTCACAGATACAGCACCGGTCTTAGGTTTAACCACATCAGCCATACGAGCCGCCATTGTATTATTAGGAGCTCTCCTTTCTGCTCTCTTTCTAACTGTTCGGCGGCCATGTCCAGAACTCTGACCATTTGTTCTTTGGCCCTGCTGTTTGAGGTGGAGACTTAAATTATTGTTTTCTCTAGCACTTCGCTTGCCAGAATCATATTTGGAACCAGAAGCTCTCCTCTGCCACTTTCTACCAGATCCTTGTTCACGACCCCCTCTTCCCCGTTTATAGTTGTTGCGCCTACTGTTACTCAGGTCTGCAAAGGTTTCTCCTTTCATAGGCTCATCTTGGTCTAGTTCTTTTAATTCAAGCTCTTTATTCTTGATGAAAAGAGAGGTTCTTGAAGGAAGCTTCTGCATATTTGACAAAAATGGTTAGCTTGCATTTCAAAAATTAAATGGCAAAGTTAGCTGCAATAACATGATATAATGACTGGAGAAAAGTTTAGATTCTGGGCACATTCATAAAATGCCAACCTCTGGAAAATACCAAGAGCATTTAACTATTTAGCCTACTGATAGGTCACATTAAATTATACCCACATGCTATGAAGGATTAAAGGAGGGGGGTAAAAGGCATTAAAACACTCACTATATATGCTCTAGCTTCCTTGTTCTCAGAAGGTTCAACTTTCTCCTGCTTTACGTACATGATGGACACATCAAGCTCCAAAAGCCTTAAAGCTACAGCCGCAGTAGTTTGGGGTATCCATGGAAGGACAGAACCAGTAGAATCACTCTCTGATTGAAGACTAGAACCCAATAATTCCTTTGTTGTCTCAAAGTTAGACGATAAATAATCTCGCTTTACGGCACTCTCAAGGTGAGTCAACATCTGCAACACCAACATGACATTTGAGTAAGACCAAGATCAGAACTGTATCTACAAAACGTATTTAATCATTTGATAGGCAATGTGATATCAGTGACTGCCTAGTTAGCAACAAATGTCTCATAGTATTAGGCACATGCGAAATGGCTACAGCGTCTGTTAGAAGAGAGCCTCAGCATACATAGAACAAGAAACATGAGCAACAAACATGGCAGATTGGTTAGGTATGTCATAGGCTAAATGCTCAAGTTAGGATTCAACGTTTGCACAACTTTTCATTTGAGAATGTAATCTATTATTTTGATCTATTTGGAATCTTAACTTCTTGGATTTGTCTAATTAAGGAAAACTGATCACGAAGTTGGTGATTACTCAGTGAGACTAATGGCAGCCGTTAGTCCCGTTAACAATAACCACTAACTTCTGTTATCAATTTTCCTTTAGTAGACATTTAAAATAAGTTAAGATCCCAAATTGATCAAAATAATAGGTTAAATCCTCAAAAGATTTGTGCAAACATTGGATCCTAATTTGGGCATTTAGCTCTGCTTCAAATAAATGAAAACCTTTAGGAGTTCATCCGAGGAAGAAGATGCATTCAGCTTCCTGCCCCAAATCTTTCTATGGCCTTCTGTCCAAATTGATTCAAGGGCTTCAGGCGGAATAGATACCTGCCAAGGGAAAAAAATGAAACAAAAAGATTAAGACATAACTAAGACAAAAAAAATTCCAATTTATACAGGAAATTCATTAGTGAGTTGCTGCTAGCTCACCTCAACTAGAGCACACAAGGACTTTAGCAAGCTGATTCCCAAGGGAAGAGAAGAATCAAGAGTATGCGTATCCTTGGTTTCTAACTTCCGGTTTTCTTTGCACTGAATCTCATGTTCTGAGAAATTAAAACAATTGTTAATGGAGCCAACTGTCTGGTGGCAGTAACCACAGTGCATCTCCTCTGGGATATGAGAGCCAAGGCATGCATCGCAAACAGCCAACAACTGCACACATCTCTTCTTTCCATATTTCATTGCACACAAAGTCGAGGAATTATAACATTCTTTCCACATCCACCTCTGGAAATCTTGGTACCTCTTCAGGGCTGACTTTTTCTCATGTTCGTTTCTCCCGAGCTGAATTTTGAAAGAAGGTAAAGACTCTGACACATCAAAGTTCAATCCACAGATCGCACTACTAGGACTGTCAAAACTGGCAGGAAAGTCGGGACTGGAATCTATTTCAGAAGCTTCATTTTCAGTAGAGCTTCCACTTCGGCCCATAGCTCTGGCACACTGCAAGTTCCTGCGAGCATTTTCTTTAAAGGAAGATTCAATCTTTTGCAACATTATCCGTAAATGTGATTCCCTGATTCCTCGTGCATCCAAAGATGCCAAAAGAGCATCAAAGGCCTACAGAGAAGTTGATTGAATACATAAGAAAAAAAACAACCAGATGTAAGATACAAAAGTTATAGTGTTTGTCTGACTAGTCTAATAATTCATCCCAACATGTATCCACAGAGTACTCTTTCTAAGTAGAATGGCATACCTCTTCAGAATCAATCAGCCTCCAATTTCCATCATGTAATTCAACAAATATCCGGCCAGAACAAGGATCATTTTTAGAAGCAGAAGCAACAAACTGCCAGTATCTATTACGTTTACGATCTTGACCAAGAGGTAAAGACCTGTATACATACATCTCTTCCGCTCTGTGGGCAATGTATGATTTCAACTGTGAGCGTGATCTTTTTGAAGCATATCCATGCTGCTGAGCAGAGAAGTTATCTGGACCCATTGAGGCCTCTTGAAGTACCAAGGCCCTTTCAGCAGGATAACTATTGAGGTCATTCTGAACATTTTGTGAACATAGCAAGGGTTTTTGGTCTTCTATAATGCTCGGAGATGCCTCATCATTTTTATTATCAGCAGCAGGAAATGGACTTGGGCTGCCCTCCAAGGCAGAATTAGGCAGTTGAGCTTCAGCCTTGATTCCCATTACAGATGGAAAATCCATTTTAATAATGATTTCTTCCTTCAGACGACCTTTATCCAGCTGAGCCTCAGTCCACATTTGCTTTTTAAGAGCATTTGCTGCTTCTAAACGATCCTGTGAATTCATAAATCAAATTAGAAAGAGGAAAATGATAAGTGCCTTGACAATCAAAGAAACAGCAAAATCAGACAAAACTGTAGTTAAAGATCTACCTCAAGCACAGCACGGATAGAGTTCCCTTCATTTGCAATACCAATTAAGGCAACAAGAGCATTAAGGCGCTCCTCAACACTAAGATGAGAATATTCACCTTCTGAAAGACCCTGAATCCATGACTCGCCAGACTTGCTTTCATTGATTTCAATATTCTGTTGATCAGGATTGCCAGTTCCATTCTCCTCACCAGCAACATATTGTCCAGTGTTACTTGGATCATTGGCATCCTTCACGATATTTGAAGGGAAAGATGGAAAATCCTTATCAAATTCACCCAGAGCATTTAGTGCATCATTAGTAGAGGCATGGATTTTTTCACTTCCTGAACAAGTGTTTACTTCATCCTTAGGATAGTCAGCATCTTTGTTAGCATTTGAGGGAGTAGCTATATCATCAACATCAGGATCCTCATCAACATCACATTCAGAGTCTTCATCTCTTTCAACTTCATCAGCATCTTCTGCACCTAAAAACCCATTTTCAAATTGTCGAATCTTTTTCCTTGCTGCTGAAAGTATGGCCTCGGCATCAGCAGGATCTTTCCTATAGGCAGGTCGTACACAATAAGTTGAAGGAGCTATTCTTTCAAAAAGCTTTGTGTCCCTTGTCAAAGCAACCGAAATAGAAGCCTCTGGCGTCTTGCTAGTTGAAAGGTCCCGAAGTCCAGATTTCTTATAGGAAACACATAAATTAGGAAAAGGCATGTAAAAGATACAAACCAATTTGACACCTAATAGGAACACAATCCAAACTCACCTGAATCTTATCTGCAAGTTCTAACACTGTTAATCCTTTGCTTCCCTCAAGTGAAAGAACATGAAAAGCTGCAAATTTGACAGTTCCAGGTGTCAAACGATGCCTCGATCTTCTTGGATTTAACAGACCTTTTTCTCGCATCAATGCAAATGCATTCTCAGCTGCTGAACCATTGCGTAGAGTAGAAACTACATTTTTACAACCTTTACCCTGCAGGTACAAATACAATAATACACTCAGACAATAAGCCAATACCAATCAGCTGTTTAACATCTGATGGTACAAAATCACTTAAGCAAATAACTATTTAAAGATGCTAACAGAAAGCCTCAAATTTGTCCAACTTAAACATTTCATGATGCCCTAGCATAATCAAGTTTACAGCAATAAGCCGGGGACTATAATCTATTATGAAAAGGCAATCTATTAGTGTCTCAACATATTGGTGTACATTAAGATATATCCTGACACAAAGCTGATAGAAAATATCATTGGTCTGCAAAAATGCAATTCAAACTCATCTAAAAGAATGATTTCCAGAAATATAACAATACAGATCATCTAAGAGGCTTTCCTATTCTATCACTTATTAGTACTCTTTTATCTTCACCATCTTAACCATCAGAAGTGATATTTGTCGGGACCATGGACATACTTATTCTGAAGAGGGGAGCTCCAAGCAACATATCCAGCCTTTAAAGCATTCCCATTATGACATATATATAATTATATACACACACACACACACACACACACACTAGATACTGTTATGGGAGAAAGAAGTTGATTATCATCGTGCAGAACAGAGGAGTGCCACAAAACCTCATCATTATCACCCATGTATGTCCATGCAGAACTTCGTTTCTTCAACTGTGGTCCAAAGCCTGCAGATATTGCTAATTGCCGGAAAATTTCAGGCCATGTCAATGGATTCAAGTGATGCAGCCAATTGCAGATGTCAAAACCCCAGGAATATGCCTAGCAAACACCAAATGCAAAAGGGTTCAGCAACAATGAAAAATAAGCACCACAAGAAAGCTATAACACCACTTACCCCTTCAACGATCTGAGGGTGTCCACCTTCAGGGTTGGCAGCACAGTACTGATTCATTCCTAATCCAGTCACCGGTGTTCTTGCAACATCTTCAATGTCTTTTATGATTGATTTCAAAAGAGCAACATGAATCTCACCCAACAACCTTGAATCCTGATATCAAAATGATAAGAATATCAAAACTAGAAAGCTGAATAAAATGAAAATTAGAAAACAAAATATTCCACTAGAAACTCACATAGTCATGAAAAGCTTGGACAAACTCATCAAGAGTAAAAGGCCATAGTCTGAGAACATCAGCAAAAGTAATCAAAAATCTCCATGCCTGATAAAGGAAACTGTGTTATTGGACCTTTTACCTTTAGAAATAAAAGGTACCATATTTATAATTTTACCTTAAATCATTTAGGAAACAAACTGCAAAGATATAAAAGCATAAGAAAGATCATTAGACTTGTAACTTAAAGCAGAGGAAAAACTGATAAGTATGTCATACCATGAGAAGATTCCCAACATTCTCCTCTGAATCAACCCACGGTTGAATGGCAAATGTTCTTTTCAATTGCATGGACTCGGGGGGAAAAAGGCTTAAAGAGTCTAAAACAGAAATATTAGTGTTATTATCAGCTCCAAGGTGCTAGAGAGTCAAAATAGATGGCAAAAGAACATGACCCATCAAACAATGAAAAATCAAAGATTTATTGAAAAAATAAACAGAAACAGTAAGAGAAACATAAACAATCTTTCTGCAAATTCAAGCAAAAGAAATATGATTAATACACCTAGCATCATATCCTCTAACTAAGAATTAATTCTAATTATTCATTAAAGGGGACATAAAATTGTTCCAACCAACCACATTGAAAACATTCATAATGTTAGTGGCATCCAGTATTTTCATCCAAATGAACGAATTTCGAGGGGAAAGGGAGAAAAAAAGCTCAAGAGAATCTGAAAATATATTATTTTCAACTGTGAAGCAAGTAACTTAACATACTCAATAACTGGAACCAGTTTCAGTTAGAGCCTGTTATTTTCAAAAAAATAATGTCAGAATTTTAGGGTTTTTTCTCTTATTCAAAATGCTCATAATCAAAGTATAAATTATATAAAGGCAATAAGACAAATACAAATTTCATGTGACATTTACCTCTAAATGACTCAAGATTTTGCAAACTATCGTGATCAAGATGAACAATTGAGGGTATTCCCTTGCTAGCAGCAGCCAACTCCATGAGCTCAAGTTGTTCATCTTCGAGAAGATCCATGGACTCTTTAGCAATTTTCCGTGCAGTTGCCTTCTCCCTGGCAACTCTACGTCTCTCTTCCTCTTTCTCTCTGCGAAGCTCTTCCTTTTGTCTCTTTTTCTCAGCCTATAAGGTACCCCAAAATTAAAACCAATGACTAGAAGGGAGAGAGTTCTCATCATTTATGATTAAGGTCACAAAATTATACACATAACATCTCAGATTAATGGGTTCTCAAACTTACTTTTAAATATTCTTTCTGCAAAAACCTTTGTCTTCTTTCCATTTCACGTTTTTGCTCACGCTGCGATCTCTCTTCTTCCCGCTGCTTCTCACGCATCAACCTCTCTTCTTCCTTCCTTCTTTCACGTTCAAGCCTTTCCATTTCTTTCCTCACTCTCTCTTCACTCTGAGAAAAACAATTTTCATAATATGAGTGAATAAAGAGGATTCCCCAGGGAGCCAAATTCATGGTCAACAAAAAATTAAAAATCAGAAAACCTTTCGCCTTTTATTATCTAGTTTCTCAAGCTCTTTACGAATCCTGTTCTCATGTGCTTCAACTTCCCTTGCAATTCTATCGTCATCACCCTACAAGAAGAAAGATGATACACAATTAGAAATCATGGAAGGAAGTAGATAATATATGAAACATATTCTAATAAGCTAGGCACCTTGCGCTTCCTATCATTTCGTAGATCAGCATCATTATTCAAGGTTTGCGCAGCAGACAACATTAATGAATCTTCAGATCCCAAAACTGGATGGGAAATAGACTGAGCATTTATTCTGCCATTTGTAAATGACTCCCTTTCTGCAAGAGAATCCTCAGCCACTTGAGGTGATGAAGGAATAATTCCAGTCTTGTCTTGTTGAGGTAAAACACGAACTCGAGATCCATGACCTTGGATACCATGAACCCTGGACAATGGCTCCTCTCCATGCACAAATGATGTAGCTCTACCCCTTGCACCATCGACTGGGGATTCATGAAAATGAGACTGAGTAACTTGTCCATATGCATCAGATCTAAGACTCGAATGCTCTGGAAGAAACTGATACTCATGAAAAGCCCTTGCAGCAACCTGGGATTATGGTTCATATGTTATCAATAAGGCAACCATATACACTATGTAATATAAGTTTCATTCCCGTCAAAATTCAAAACAAAAAGAACAAATAAGCATTTTCAATTTTAAATAAAACATAACTTCTGGCTCAAAATAAATAAAAAAATATCAAATGTAATCATCCCAGCAGCATATCAATTTAAACATCCTAGACTGCTAAACCAACTATATAACAGCCAGCGCAACAAAGAGGCCACATTCTAGAACCACTTTAACCTGTCCCAAAGAAACATGCAATAATGAAGGGAAATCTAGCATTCTAAATATGAAAAGTTCAGCGATATGGATTGTCGCTAAATTTGAAGTCAAATAATTGAGAAAACAAATGGAAAATTCATCCTGCCACGGAGAAATTGTCACAACTACATTACAATAAAACAATTTCTTCAACCACACAAAGAAATCTAATTTCTAAATATAATGGAAGTTAGACGTAAAAGGAGTTTGAGAAACCAACTTTGCTTGACCGGCCATCATGTCGCTCATATACTTTGCTCTCATAAGGATGTCCAGACCTCTTCTGTGGCTCGGGAATCGCTGTTCACAAAAGAAAAAAGAAATTAAAACATGCATTTCCATTTTCCACCTACTAGGCCTAGTACGTAAAGAGCACTAAACAATCTATCAAAAAGAAAAACACACTAAACAACATGTAATTTTATAAATCCATGAATAAAAAAGCAAAAATGTAGTCTGCATTTCACAAAAATATAATTTCTATAAAACAACATAACCATCAAACGTTCAAATAACAGAAAAAAAGTTACTTATAACTTATACCTCCGAATGCATCAGGAGGCAATGGATCAAACTCCATTCCCAGCATAGGCCCATCATCCCTTAAGGGCTCCCCCAACTGTGCCTCCACGCAAGCAATTGCTCTTAGCTCCATTATCGACTGCTGCGACTCATAATACCTCCTAACTGTCGGCACATCTTCCATCATGCCCCGAGAAGAACTTCCCCCCAATTTCCTTGAGTCCATACACGGGCTGGATCCAGAACCTGACCCGGACCCGTATTCTAGCTCCGGCCCGGCCCGCAACTCATCGATTGGAGATTCCGGTGGTAACGCGGCACCTTTTCGCGAATTTTTTGTAGGAGTTTCCTTCTTTTCTTTCAATCTCCGGTGACAAAACCACATCTGTAACTGCCGATCTGTTAATTCTAATTTCTCCGATAATTCCGCTCGCGTCGCTTCCGATGGATACGTCTCCACTAAGAAAAAATAACGAAAAATTACCAGAAATTTCAAAAAAGTTAATGAAACTAAAATTTATTCAACAAGATAAGAGATAGATTAATAACATACGAGCATAGGCTTTTTCGAGAGCTTCGAGTTGATACGGAGTCTTCATCTTTCGTTTAGGCTTAACGTTACCTTCATTGGAACTGTTAGCGGTTTTATTTGGATTTTTTATCTGATTATTTTCTCCTTCCGAATCAGGCTCCATCGAAGGAGATCCAAAATCAAAGAAGAAAATTTAGGGTTTCAGAAAACAAGTTATTCTCTTTCTCTCTCTTTTTTCTTCTTATTATTCTTGTCTTTCTCTTTCTAAAAACACGAAATATCGTGAAAGTCAAGAAAGGGAAAGGATGAGAATTATTATCGAAGAAGAACAATGAATTATAAGAAAGAAGAAAAAATAATAATAAAAAGAAAACAAAAGGAAAATACGGAAAAGAAAAAGTGAAATTAGGAACAGAACAATAACAACAACAACAGTCTTTCTTGAAACCAATTACAAATTCCATAATAAAATTTCTTTTATTTTCTTTTTTTGGCTCTGACTAATTAATTTTTTTTTTTTTCTCTTTGATGTGTTATTGGTTTCAAAACAATGTGTTAATATTCTGTAGGTTTTTAAAAGGAAAAAATAAATAAATGAATTTTTTAAAAATTTTACTTTGATTTTGATGCAAGTGCAACCCTTCAATTTTCTTTTTGGTTGTTTTTGTTTTTAGAGTTTCTTTTTCCTAGTACTTTTTATGAGATAGTGTAAGGTATTTTGTGTTCGTAGTTTAAGGCTCAGACTCTGAGCCCGTGCCTGTGGTGCGGATCTCTTTGGTTCGGCAATGCTAAGGATTTTGGTTTGCGTTGTTGTGGGGCCCTGGCTTAACCTTTTCTGGGCTGGAGGGATAGTCTAGTCTAGCTATGAAATTTGGGCTAAAAAGATTGGGTAAATTTAAACAACATATCATCAACAGTACAATAATTGTTAAATGTTATAATGAGTAAAAATTTGAAAAACATATCATCAACAGTATAATAATTGTTAAATGTTATAATAAGATCACCAATGGACATTGCAAAAAAGACGGTTATTTTTGGCGGGAGAAAATGAAAATGCTCTCAGTTCACGATTAGCATGACCTCCATGAATTGAAGATTTTCTAACCGATCCTCCATCTTTTTCCTCCAAATTCTTCGCTTTTTCTTTACTCAAATCTTTCATCCATTGTTCATTCTTGCTGCTTTCGATTCTTTGCTCGTGATAATTGCTGAGGCTCTTGCTTGAGATGCGATCTTCGATGGAAAAATCTGGAAATTCTAGATCTGATCCTCCATTGCTGAGCTATAAGCAATCCGTCCTTGGTGCTCCTTCTGCATCCAATGTCATGGGAATCAAATCCGATCGGGAGGTCAAGGAACTCGAGGGAAACAGAGAAGTAGTTGCAATTGAAAGTCTGGATTGGAGGAAACTTTTTCCTGCAACAGAAAATCAAGCACTGCAATTCTTCCCACCGGACAATGTTGGGGGGAAAATCAAGGTGAAACCGCCTAAAGAGGTATTCGAGGAAGGTATCCATCAATGGAAGCATTCCCTTGTGGCACAATTCATTGGCCGTCCGCCAAACTTCAGTTTACTCCAAAGACTGATAACCCTTCTTTGGGGGAAAACAGGTGAAGTTGAGGTCAAACCTACAGGGAAGAACACATACATAATCCAATTTGCTACTGATGAGGCCAAAGACTGGGTTCTCTAGCATGGGCCATGGCACATTCAAAATAACCCCATCATCCTCAGGAAATGGGAACCATGAATGCAATCCTTGGAGTTTAACATGACAAACCTTCCTGTTTGGGTCCATCTGAGGAATATTCCTCTCGAACTCTACCCAAGATAGGGTTGAGTTACATTGCGAGTGCTCTTGGCACTCCACTGTACATGGATCATATCACTGCTAACAGACAAAGATTGGCTTATGCCAAACTATGTGTTGAGATCAATGTTGATCGAATCATGCCAAAAAGCATCGAGGTTGAGCTTAGTGATGGTTCCTCTGCATCCATCCAAGTTGATTTCCCTTGGTTGCCATCTAAATGCAATCAATGTGGAATTTTTGGACACGCGGATAGAGACTGCCCTCTTAGACCAACTGGCCAGAATGTGTCCAAAGTCTGGATCCCTAAAAGGACTGAAACAATTCCTTTGACAAAGGATGTTCTCCGTGCTGATGCTGGCCATTTAGACCTTACTGATGCTGAAACAATCCCTTTGACAAAGGATGTTTTCCCTTCAGGTCTTGCTGATACTAGCCACTCAGACCTTGCTGATGCTGCAACAACAAAAGTTGAGGTTCAGGTTCCCCCAAGATCCATCAATAGATTTGCCATTCTGGACACTGTATCTGAGGCTGCATCTGATAAGGATGTTGATATGGGATTCACTGAGGAGGAAGTCACCATTCCAAGCCCTAGGAAGCCTCGAGCTGCTGCTGCTGGAGTAGCAAAATTGATGAAGGGCCTTAAGCACAAGAAGCATGGTCCAATAAGGGCAGGCTAAAGGGTAAGGCAAATTCAGCTTTTGCCTTAGGAGGTCAGTCATCTGGCCAGGCCAATTCATGAATATTCTTACATGGAATCTAAGAGGACTCAATTGTCCTCTTAAACAGAAAAGTGTAGTTAATAGAATCAGGTTTTTGAAAATAAACTTAGTCTGCTTGATTGAAACCAGAGTAAAAGCTTCAAAAACTCAGCCAGTGATTGACATGCATTTCAAAGGATGGACCCTCATCCACAATTCCTCAGATACAGTGAATGGCAGAATTTGGATTCTTCACAGAGATGACATGAACGTTGAGCCAAAGGATATGACTGACCAGTCAATTACTTGTCAAGTTACTCACTCCTCTCTAAAGTTCACCCTGACAGCAATTTATGGGAGAAATGATGGCATAGGCAGAAGAGAACTGTGGTCCCATCTGAACTTCATTAACACCATGACTCATGGCAACCCATGGATCCTGTCTGGTGACTTCAACATCATTGCCCACCCTTCTGAGAGCTCCAACTTCACTGGCTCTCAATCCTGCACATTGGATATCAGAGATTTCCAGCACTGTCTAATGCAAAACTCATTGGTGGATCATGCCTTCACTGGCCCTCTTTTTACATGGTCCAACCATCAGGAAGATCATCTGGCAAGAAAGCTTGATAGGGTACTGATAAATGACCAATGGCACATCTCCTTCCCTCATTCACAGGTGGAATTCATTGCACCAGATGTCTCTGATCATTGTGCTGCAATGATCAGGCTAAAGGGGAATTCCAATTCTCCTCCAAAGCCTTTTAAGTTCTACAACTTTTGGACAAAAAGCTCTGAGTTTATCCCTCTTGTTGAAGCTTCATGGACTGCTCCTGTCTCTGGCAACCCTATGTTAAGGTTACACAGAAAGATGAAGAGGCTGAAACAAGTTCTAAAGAGGTTCAACCATGATAAATTTGGAGCCCTCCCAGATAGAGTAAAAGCCAAAAAAGTTGAACTTGAAGCATTCCAATTATCTGTCCTTAGAGACCCTGCTAACCATGATCAAGTAGCTGCTCAATCAATGTTGTCCCAGGAACTTCATGAAATGCTCAAGGCAGAGGAGAGCTTCTTCAGACAGAAATCAAGGATCAGGTGGCTCCAGGAGGGGGATCAAAACACGGGCTTCTTCCATAGAATGGTTGCCCTCCACCAGAGTAAGAACTCCATCAAAGTCCTCATTAATGCTGATGGGGAAAGGCTTGAATCTCTCAACCAGATTGCTGATGAGGCAGTGACCTTCTTCAAAAAGCTTCTTGGCTCTATTGATCCAAATGTATCTGGATGCTCCCAAGAACTTCTTGCAGACCTTCTCCAGTTCTCCCTTCCAGCTGAGGACAGTGCCCTGCTAATCAAACCAATCACCAATGAGGAAATTAAGGCCTCAATGTTCAGCCAACATAGTGATAAAGCCCCAGGCCCTGATGGATACACTGCACACTTCTTCAAAACAACATGGACCATTGTGGGGAAGGATGTCATTGAAGCTGTGCAGTATTTTTTCAATACTGGTGATTTGCTTCCAGCATTTAACTCCACATGTGTTTCCTTGGTGCCTAAATGTCCAAATCCTAGCAACATCAAGGATTTCAGGCCTATTTCTTGCTGCACCATTGTTTACAAATGCATCACAAAGATTCTGGCAGCCAGGCTCAAGATTCTCCTCCCTCTCATTATCAGTGGAAGCCAAAGTGCCTTCATTCCTGGGAGAAGCACAACTAATAATATCCTCCTTGCCCAAGAGCTTGTTCGAGGGTATGGAAGATCCTCCCTCTCTCCTCGCTGTACCATCAAAGTGGACCTTCAGATGGCCTTTGATACCTTGAGTTGGGACTTCATTTTATCCATTCTTGCAGCTTTAAACATTCCAGAACAGTTCATATGCTGGATTAGGCAATGCCTCACTTCCCCCATGTTTTCACTCTCCATCAATGGAGGATTGATGGGGTTCTTCAAAGGTGCAAGAGGTGTAAGGCAGGGTGATCCCATCTCACCCTACCTTTTTGTGCTTGCCATGAATGTACTTTCCAAGCTTCTGGACGATGCTGCTCAACATGGCATTTTTGCTTTTCACCCAAAGTGCAGGAAGATCTTGCTCACTCACCTTTGTTTTGCTGATGACCTGATGATCTTTGCTAAAGGATCATTGGAGTCTGCACAGGGCATCCAACAGGTTCTGAACTTGTTCTACACTTTCTCAAGCTTGCAATTGAACAATGCAAAAAGTGAATTCTTCTGCACTGGGATCAGTAGGGAGGATCAATCCCTTATCCAGGAGCACACTGGATTCAAAATGGGGAATCTTCCAGTCAGATACCTAGGTGTCCCTCTGGTGACAAGGAGATTGATATTGAAGGACTGTGAGGTATTGATTGAGAAGGTTTCTGGCAGGATCAATGGTTGGACATCTAAGCACCTATCATTTGCTGGAAGGCTTCAACTGATTCAGTCAGTTCTCTTCAACCTGCAAAATTATTGGTGCATGCATTTTGTTCTTCCAAAGCACACGATCAAGCATCTTTCTCAATTGTGTTCTTGCTTCCTATGGAAAGGGAAAGCTGGTCCTGCCAAGGGTGCCCGAGTCAAGTGGCTCACTGTTTGCTTGCCAAAAGCTGAAGGGGGGCTTGGAATCAAAGACTTAACCTCCTGGAACCATACATGTATTCTCAGGAACCTCTGGCTGGTCCTGACCAATGCTGGATCCCTATGGATTGCATGGATTAATGCCTACATATTAAAGGATAGAGACCTCTGGCAGATCCCTATCCCAAGTAACTGCAGCTGGAGTTGGAGGAAGCTCTTGAAACTCAGGGACACTGCCCTCAGATTTGTGACACAGCAACAGGGGAGAACAGTATGGCCATTCACAGGGAATAAATACATAGTTGCTGCGGTTTGGCATACTATCGGACCTAAACATGAGAAGGTGCCTTGGCATAAACTTCTCTGGTTTAAAATGGCAGTCCCAAAACATTCTATTGTTGCATGGATGGCAGTTTTAAACAGACTGCCCACCAGGGACAGACTTTCCAATTGGGGATTGAGTGTTGAGGTTGACTGTATGCTTTGTAGGAGCAGCTTCGAGACAAGAGATCACTTGTTCTTCACTTGTGGCTTTTCTCAAACAATATGGCAAGGTGTCCTGGATTTATGCCAAGTGCGCAGAAGGGCTTCTAACTGGGATGAAGAACTTCTCTGGGCTTCAAAGTCTCTCAGAGGATGGAAGTTGATTTCCTTTATTCTTCGCATTGCATGGAATGCTTTGGTTTATCTGGTTTGGAGAGAAAGAAACAACAGGCTTTATCACCAGCCAGAAGGAACCAGTGAACGGATACTTGAGCTTATTAAGGAGATTGTCTCTATGCGGCTGTCGGGAATGGTGAAGATAAAACTGAATGCTACAAACAGTGCTTTATGTGCAGTTTGGAACATTACCCCTGCTGTTACTAGCTGATACTTGTTGCTTGTATTATAGTTTCATTTTGTACCCATTAATGTTGCTTTTATGCACTCTGTTGGAAGTTGCATTCTGTTAATTTGCAAAGTGCATACTCACTGTAACATGTAGCAGCCTTGCTGCTTCTTTGGATAATGGAAACAACTACTTATCCAAAAAAAAATTATTTGAAAAAAAATGAAAAATAAGAAAATTGTTAAGAAAAAAATTATAAAAACAAAATTAGCCTTGATAAAAAAAACCTTTTACTCTATTTTTCTCTTATTTTTTAATTTATTTTTTAATTAAAAAAATATTCTAAAAATAAAATTTTTTTAATTTTAAAAAATAAATATTTTTATCTTTTTATTTACTTTTTTTAATTAAAAAATTTTAAATAATAAAAATAATATTTTTAAATTTTAAAAAAATAAATATTGAAATATTTTATTTTTTAAATTTATTTTCAATTAAAATTTTTAAAAAATAATATTTTCTTAATGGGATGAGAAAGAAAAAGTAAGTATTTTCATTAAGGGCAATTTTGTTTTTACAATATTTTTTATTATAATTTCTAATTTTTTATTTTTCTTTTTCAAATAACTTTTATCTATTAAATCATTTAACAAATATTTGATTATTGAGAGCATGTTTTTCAGATTTACCCTAAAAATTGGGTACACTAAAATTAATTTTATTTTCATAAATAATTTATATATTTTTTTAAAAAATATTTTCCAAATTTAGAATCTTATGATTTTTTTTTTTAAGTTATTGTAAAATTTATACAAAATGTATGTAATTATAGCCTAAAAGTAAAGTAACATTAATATTTCTTTTTCTTCTATCCTCATAAAATATATAATTCATATAAATTCTTTTTTTTCCCTAAACCCAGGGTATTCCTTTCATCCTCGTTTTATGGTTGATGGAAAACTAATCTCTGTCCGGCCGAGAGTGTAATGGTAAAGCCTTTCCAATATTGGTTACTCTCAAGATTCGAATATTGATTCTCATATTGAGGGTTTGAGTCACTTTACCACTCCAACCAACCAAATGTTAATATCATAAATTCTTTTAATCTTTTTCCAAAATTGTTAAATTTTATTCATTAGTTTTAGCAATAGGTTAACAAAGTTGTAGTGTTGGGCATGCTACAAATTAATTAGTACTTATATCAAACATCTCATACCTAAAAACCCTTCAAGATCTAAGCATGCCATGACCATATAATGATTCCAAAAACGACAACAAAATTATTAATAGATGGATGTATGTTTTAATATCATGTTATAAATCTTTGCATTTTAATCATGCAAATCCCACTTAAAATTTTGCATGATTATTATGATGTCTCATTTATCATTAATTATTTGCTAGTTTGTATAAAGATTTTGAAATCCGTTAAAATAAAATATATTTATCCCCGAGTTGGGTTACATTTGGTTCAACAAGTTTGGACTGAATTAAATCGGGTTTGAAATAAGATTTTTGTAATCTGAATCGATCCAACTCGAATTATTATTTAATTGATAAAATATTATTCATTTAAATTTATATAAATGACTATTTAATATTTTAATGTATTTCAAATAGTAAAACGAGTTTTTAGATCGAATCGAGTTAAAATAAATATATATTTTTTATTATTCAAATCTGACTCAATCCCCGGATACTTATAGAACATATAGCCTTAAAACAACTTCTCTCCATGCGGAAATTACATATACTATTCACATGATATCTTTTATTTTGGGCACCTATTCTGTTTCAACATCCCATTTAAAGCTTCTAATGAAATAAAAGCTTAATTTGAGAGACAGAATTAGTGATAGTAGTAGTACATTATTTTCAGTCAACACAGGCTGATCTTAAATTATAAATGGTTTGTGCTCTGAATTAAAGAAAATAAAATTTGATGGGGAAAAAAGAAAAAAACTTCACAATAACAGCAAGGTATTCAAAAGTCGACTTTTATCTTCATGAGGACTTCCTCCATTTCCATGCCTCTTTTTTTTCTTCTCATGCTGCTTTCATTTGCTGCGAAAGAGAAATCCCATTTGGTATTATTTTAAACTGTTAGTTAAATCTTATTTTGTTTTTTCACTTCTTGAAGGATTACAGGAAAATAATCATTAAAATAATTGCAGTTATTAACAATTAAATGGCCAATCATAAGAGCAACCAATTAATTTTTTTGTTTATAATGCGTGTATGTATCTTAAATGTTTTACTCACTCGTTTCTCTTCTTCCATCTTGGCCTTGATGAAAGAGTAGGCTGCCACTCCAGCAATTGCTATGGCTGTTCCTATACCTGTCTGCGTTGAAATCTTGTTTCCTGTAACAAGTATATTTTGTTAGATATTCAGTAATCCAAGTTGTATCCTAAAATGAAGCAAAAAAAAAAAAAAAAAAGAATTAAGGAACTGCAAAATTATAAACTTACCAAAGGCCAGGATAGAGAAGCCAATGACAAACACACGTTTCAGCACATTGCCGACTGCATGGGTAAGTGGTGCCACCCGCTCCAGAGTGTTGGTAGCCAACTTAATGACAAAAAATGAAAAAAAAAAAAAAGAAAAAAAAAAAGAAAAAAAAATCTTCATCAGCTTCCATATATTGGTAAAGAGACATCATGTTTGGACAGATGTAGCATAAGGTTAACAACAGGAATGGAACTTAAAACACTATAAATGGAGAAAATAATGTACCTGATTATAGAGATGGTAGAACATTCCTACCCAAAATAGATCTGTTATGAATTTAGTCATACCCACTTTAGCAATTGCATCATTGAACCCATACTTGATCAATTGAGGACCCTCGACCTGCAACAGGCAAGTGGGAAAACATGGAAAGGGTTTAAAAAGGCTGTGTTCTTAATCTTTTAATTGTCTAAAAATTCTCCAGCTGCATGTCATCGAAACATTTTTTACTTACAATGATGGCTGGGGGAATACAGACGAAGAGAGCAATGATGGAAATATAAGCATAGATATTTGTACTGTCCATATCCGTCTGCATATATATGAAAAACCAACAATTATTATAATTCTAAGTTCTGCACACACTGAAAAGTATGAAGAAGAGGAGGAAAAGGAGGAGCTGATCTGCTTGATTCTTTTGAAAAGAAAGGTCAAGAGTTTCAAAGAAAGTCACCATGGCTTTCTTCGAATAGATGCTCCTGTAAGTGAAGGAGATGTTGGAAATCATTGCGCTAATGAAACCCGTCCAATTGAATGACAACTCAGTCAGTGATGCCATGGATACACCTACATTCAGTTTGCAATTAATTAATGACACAAAAACATGGTGGCATGTTAACAATTCAAGTGCAATATGCCAATATAAAAACAGAGTTTTTATAGTTTGTTTATCTGCACATTTAGAGCTAGAGGCAATTAAGAGAATACAATTATAGACTTGAACTGATTTTGAAAGAGGTGATCAAACAGAGAACAGAGAAATTACCAAGAACAACAGGAGCAAGAGACAGCCATAGAGTAATTGGTATGGATTGTCCAAGTATGAACTGGGAAGCAGCAGCATTGAAGAAAGGCTCAAGAGCTGAAAAACAAACATATGACTTAATTATGAGCCAGATTATCAATAGTGAACTGAACCTGGTGACAGAATGTTGAATGCATATAATATATATCATATATGTATATATAAGCACAAGAGAATAGATTCTTGATGTCATGACCTTTGATTGTGTGGGTGAAAGAGACAGCAACAGCTGCAAAGGAGACATTGCTAGTTACATGGCCTAGTGCATGGCATGCAGCAACTGGGATCAACAACTTCAGTAGGTTTGAATCAATAGGCTACACATGAAAAACAACAATTACATAGTATTATCATCAGTGCACACAATTGCTGCAAAATTCTCATGTTTCTTCAAAAGGAAGCAGGTTACAATCTTAGGACACCATGCTATGAAAAATAGTACTAGATTTATCTTATTTACACTAAAAATTACTGACATTTCTGAAAGAAAATTACTACTACAGCATCTTGAATTTATAACCTTAATATCACATCAATTTCTGAATTTCTGAACGTGATTGTATCTTTAATATTCACGTAAAACTCATTCTTAGTTAGCCATCAGCCACATCCAAGCAAAGCTTAAAATAGAATAAAAGAATATCAAGAATTGTCAGTGACTGACTGAATACTTTCCAGCATAACCATGGGTTTCTTACGCCATATGCACTTTAATAAAGATTCATGCTACGGCAATAAAATTCGCACATGCAGCGGTTAATCACACATATTCCAATGCCAAGAATCAAATGCAAAATATTATATATATATATATATATATATATATAAAGAAGAAAATAAATAAAAGACAGTAGTAAAAAGAAATCGTAAGATTGAAATGGTTGGGCTTAGAAGGTTCACTTACAGCCCGCTTAGGGAGGCCTACGGCCCAGCTCACCAAACAGTAAACCACCCCAACGAACAAGTGAATGACCGACACAAAACTGCGACAAAAATGCCATGAAAAAAAACCTTAACAATAAAGCCATGCTATAAAAATATATTAAAAAAAAATGTAAAAGAAAATTCAAGTACTCACTAAGGATAAGGAAAGTAATTGTAAATCTTCTTGTTGAGAATGTTAAATATTACATTCAAGAAGTACCTGGAACAAAAAAAAAAGGATGATCTTGTAATTTCAACAAAACTGAAGTAAACTTGACCTAATCTTAACTACCGTTTGACCCGTCGAAGTGTTGAACATTTTACCGTTAAACTCGTTGACCGGTTTTTGTACTTACCACATGAAGAAGAAAAAGCCGGTAACAAGAGCGGGATACTTCTCGAAGAATCCAACCGGAGCGATGTTTGCGTCCCTGCAATAACACCGAGTAAGTGAGTCAGAGACTGAAGCGTGGACGAGTTGACCGAGTCAGAACGGAGGAAACGGACCTCACCCGGCGGAATCGCTCCCTCCCTCGGCTGGCGACGACGCTGCGGCTAAAACAGGCTTCAAAACCTCTCGCTTACTAACCGGCGAGCTCTCGAGTAGCAGGGCGGGCCTTAGCTGCCTCCCCCATATCACGTTCCCGCCTTCTCCGACGGCTCCAATCGGCTTTGCCGAAGCAAATGACACGTTGACGCTCTCTCGCGAAAGCTTCGGCCTGAGCTGAGGTAAGCCACTGATAGTGGAAGCGCGTGACAACAATCGCGACTCCATTGCTACTGAGAGAGAGAAAAGGAAGAGAGAACGAAATGTGTGTATGGTAGCTAGAGTGAGCTCTTAACGGAGGGAGGGAATTAAATTAACAGATTTTTCTATTTTTTGGTTTTTTTGAATTACTAATAATTTATATTTTATTGGTTCTCAATTATCAAACAATTACATCGTTTTTATCCCCTGCAACGAGACACAGGATAATATAATGCGTCCTCTTACTTGATCACGTAGAATAAAGATCAGAACCTGAAGGGATGGTTGATCTTAAAAAGGAACATTGAAAGAGGGGATAATGCTTGGGTGTAATGGAGTGGAGAAATTAATTGTGGCTGAGGATTTAAGGAGGGGAGGATATTGGAGGAGAGAGTCGAGAGGTAGGCCCAGCTCTTATCCCCAGTGAAAGGCTCGTGAAGGAACGGATATCTTGTCCAATCGTGAGTGGTCTCTTCCCTTGTTTTTTCCAAAAAATCCTTATCGTATCCTATCTCCTTTTTGTTTTTTTTTTCCTTTTCTTGTGTGGTGAAAAGTGAAAACTATTATGTAACAAAAAAAAAAAGTGAAAACTATTTGTCACGAGATTAATAATTTTAGATTAAAATATAAAAATATGATATAAGTATGATATATTTTATAAACATAAAAATAGTATAATAAATATGATATATATATATATTTAAATATGATTAGTATATTATATTTAATATATATATTTTATTTATGTTTAAAATTTTAAAATATTTAATAATTTTTATTGTATTTATTTTTATACGATTGACAAAAAAAAATACAAAATATAATATGCATAAAGAAATTATCAAATCTAATAATTTTTATGCTAGGTGAATGATTTTGAATTTTAATAGCGCATAAAAACACAAAATGGTAAATTAACGTCTTTAAGAAAAAGATTGCTAGTGAGTCGCTTATGAAGTGTATAAGAGTAAGAGGGTGGTTGCATGTATCTTTCATTTGAGTTGAGGTTATAGTTTTGACACATGTAAGTTCCTCTTTTGCCAAGCTCCAAAGATCCTCAACTTTTGTCTCCATTTGTTGGAGAGGAACGTTAAGTTTATCTAAAAGAACCAATTATCAAGTTGGAACACGTTTAGATTTCATTTCTTATTTAAGCATAAATGTCTCATATCATCAGTTCAGGCGAGTGGCTAATAGGGTTGTTGATCGTCGACGAGAAAAATTGCTATTAAAAGTGTTGTGTCAGGAGTGAATCGGATCAGATAGGAACTTGAAAGGAAAAAAAAAAAAAAAAACACATCAAGAAATATCAAAGATTGGTTTAACGTTGGCTTTCCGACGCTTAAATTAATATGTGAAGAAAGTGAGCAAAGATTTAAGAAAATGAGAGTGAAAATGAGAGACTTGAGGTTAATTACCTAGGAGAATGAGGTACTTGATATGAGATGGAGGGGGAGAGAGACGTGAATGACATGGTGCAATGAGATTGGCTGAAATGGCGTGATACATTACTTACAATGTATAAATAATATGCGTCCACGGTCAATTGTTTGAGGTGAGACAACCAACGATAATCATGCTTAACCTTGTCAGTATATGTCTAAGGTGGTGTTGAACTAACTTGTTTCTAGGATAAACACCTTATATGAGAGAGAGAAATGAAGAGAGATGTAAATAACGTGGTGCAATGAGATTGGTCTAACATGGTATGCTAATTGCAATGCATGGATGACATGTGTTCATATCCATTTATGAAGTGAGACAACCAACAGTGATCACACATGACTTTGTTCATACATGTTTGAGATAGTGTTGAATTAGCTTGTATCTCTTAAGCGAGGTGAAAAGATTAAAATGTAGTTTAAGTCCAAAATATATACATCAATCAAAAACTTAAAAGAGAAGATCATGCTCACTACTTTGCTCCTCTTAAGTTCCTACTAACTTATCTTAGAAATGATTTCATGTCTGAATTTTATCAACGACTTGTTCCTTCTTTAAATAGCTAGGGAAGATAATACTTGTAAATATGTTTATATCTTTTATATGAACCTCCATTTTTATTTGTGAATATATATAATCAGAAGAAAAAAATAACGACTTTGCAAGGTCATGATTCAAATATTGCCTCTTGATGAAACTTCGGGTTATCCCCTATTACCATGGCCAAAAAAAAGGGTTCAACATGTATATATTGAACCATTCTAATATTTATGAGTGTCTAAGATTTACTTCATTTTCTCAGCTTACTAGGCATCTTGGGTTACAATTCGCTGGGGAATCGTAACAAGCAGACTAGGCATCTTGGGTTGGACATGCTTCGAAAAGACTGGGCTGGTTTGGTTTCTTATTAGAAATCCTTTTTCGAATGTTATGGGCCAGAAGAATGGGCCACATTCGGCCTGCATCTGGCTTGGTTTATGTGGGAGTGCGACAGCGCAAGCCGCAAAGCAGTTGCTTACTTCCTCATCAACCATGACGAACTGCACTGGCAGTTTGATTTTCCAAACATTTTTCGGATCAGTCGCTTCATTTCACGACAGCGAATTGTAAGCTACTTCTAGTTCTTTCTCTTAAATATGCCTTTGAAGACGATTCTATTTTTTTTTTGTTTACCGTTAAATTTGTTGGTAATCTGGTTTCTCATGCGTGATTATTTAGCCAATCAATCTTCTAGTTTCCACCCACCAAATGTTCGATAAAATGATCACGCTAGCAATTCAATGCATAAACAGTTAATTATTGCATATAACATTTCCTATATATGGTTTGTTCAATAAATTTTAGAGACACCCATTTGAGTATATTGGGATGATAAATTTAAGGACAAAATTTTCTGTTATATATTCGTTATTTAGTTTAAAATTAAATATATACTCTCCTCGTACATGTTTGTTTAACTTCTAAATCTGAATCTCGTGTAGGTGTGTCTGTGTGTTGCAAATTAGGATTGAAGCATGTCATGTGATACTGGCATTCTTCGAATTTGGGTCAATGTACTGTTAACATAGAGAGTTAACTATAATGGGTGCCAAGATTGCGTTTAAATGGTCGAAAAATACCACTCCTTCCTGCACTTAATAAAATCAGAGAGGAACATAGACAAGGCTGGGCTCTTGCTATATTTGATTCATCAACAGCCGAGTATGCCAAAGGTTTTTGTCATGATCACAGCACTTTTGGTGTTATGATCTCTAAATTATTGTCAGCCAACAAATTTGGACCAGCGGAAGATCTCCTTGATAGAATGAAGGTGGAAAAGTGTGATATAAGGGAAGATATATTATTCCTTTATATTTGTAGAGGCTTTGGAAGGGTTCATAGGCCATTGTATGGCACCAGGGTTTTTGATAAGATGAAGGAATTCCAATGTGAACCTAGTAAAAAAATCTTTATATTACTGTGTTTGATATTCTGCTTGAAGAGAACCAGTTAAAGATAGTCTTGAGGTTTTACAGGCATATGAGAGAAGTAGGTGTTCCAATTAGTGTTGCCTCTCTTAATATTTTAATTAACTGCAAGAACAGTGGAACCATGGATCCTGCTCTTCATATATTTCATGAGATGCCTAATCGTGGGTGTCCTCCAGATTCTTATACTTAAGGGACTTTGATTAATGGGTTGTGTAGATTTGGAAAGATTACTGAAGCAAAGGAGTTATTTGAAGAGATGAAAATGAGAGATTGTTCTCCTTCTGGTGTTACATATTCCTCCTTGGTACTTAAGGGACCTTGCCAAACCAATTAACTTGGGGTCTTCATGTTAGGATTTATAATTTGGTGGTCCAAGGTCTTTGTACCAAGAGTGATTTAAGTCGAGCTTTCCAATTGTATCTAAGCATGAGGACTAGGGCCATCTCTGTTGAGACTGGGACTTTTGAGACTTATGAAATCTTTTTGTTAGAAAGGAGACCTCCATAAAGATGCTCGCATTGTTGATGAAATGGTGATTGTGGTGTATTCCAGAAGAGGGAGAATGGAATATGCTTCTTGGTGCATTTTGGGACGAAATAATGGTCCAAGAAGCTGTTGAATTGTTTCAGGTTGAGCTGATGAGTGAATTTGCTGAACCTGACATGGAAATTCAAGATGAAGCTTTTTGATTCGGTATGCAAGTATGGGTCTTATACTTCCATTATTCTAATTACATAGTATTTCTGATTTAGCCTTACCTTCTAATCTGACTTGATTACTTTGCACTTAACATGTGTTTGTCTCCTCAATTACTTGGATTACTTATATGATAAACCATTCCTTTTCTCTTTTCCTACAATGACAAAATTGAGCAACTCTTGTTTGCTGTCAGATTTTCACTTCATTGTTCATTTACTTGCTTATTTACTTTGAGTTTTTATGCAACTGTTGATGTCTCTGAATTCTGAATTCTGAACCATGTATTATAGTTTGTTACTTTCCTTACTGGGAACTAATACTGGGATCATTCTGATAGATTTCAAGTTTATTTAGCAATTGGATCTTCAAGTGCTTGAAGAGGTTCAAGCTGACTAAGACTATAATGATATAACAAGAAGTGGTCTCATCATCTGCACTTGAAGAGATCAGGAGTGAAGGATGATGAGTACATTGTTATTCGAAGAGTTTTACGACTTTGGAAACATAGGGGTATTTATATCTCATACCAAAAGGGGAAAATGTTAATTTGCGGACAGGGGGAAGCCAATTCCATGACGTGTGGTAGGAAAGACAACAAACAACATACTGCAGAAAACGCCTATCCCAACTGGCAATGCTGTGAGGATCTCCTGAGCCTGAGCTGATGGTGTTGGGTAAAAGCAACTTACGACATTCTGATCAAATAGTGCCACAGCTGCAAATACTAGTATTGACATGAAGGCATGGATGAAATCTATAAAACGCAGTTGGTATTTTGCGGCAATTTCCGGTGGAAGAGTGACTGAACCATCAATGACCCACAACCCATAAAATGTGGCCAAGCCATAACAGACATTGCCGTTCTTGTCTCTGAAACTATCTGTGAAGCTCGTCAGGAAACACGATAATCCACAAAGCACTATGAGGCCAGCCGTCATGGACCGACAGACCGAGTCACAGTTGCCTTGGTTTGTGAATATGGGCGAGAGAAGTTGGAATGTGAGAACAGTTCCGGTGGGTAATAGATTAGCCAAATGTGCTGTGCTTTGAAATGTTTGACTGATTGCCTTCTGTATGAGGCTTTTCTTTTCAGTTTCGGATACAGGCAAATCTTGCAGGAGGAGGGGTACTTTTTGTTCACCATGTTCATGAGATTCTTCACCTTGCACCTTAATCTCCATAACTAAAGTTTTCTCAATTCTCTTTTCCTGTTACTTTGTTCTCACATTGGCTGGTATTCAGAGGTTTCTGCTGAGCAACTGTATTTATAGAGATTGAACTTAGACATATTTTTGAGTGGAGGTAAAGGGAGGGAAGAGAATGAAGTGATGCCTTGCAAGGAAAAGAAACCAAAATATAGAAAAAAGCAATCTTCCACCATCCCAGAATTGGAGTTTTGATTCCATGTCGGTTAGTTCAAAATTTTACTTGGATAAAGTTAAGAAGAGTGGCTAATGTCCTTGTATTCATCATGACCGTTATGAAACCAAGCTTGTAAGACGTTGTACCAAAACAGAGAGATTTTGCGTTGGGTTTCTACTAGCCAACTTTAACGAGTAAGTTCGATTCCATCGAGAAAGTAAGTCTGTTGCTTATGGCAAAACCCCATATGTCACTTCTTTTGCTGAGACGCAATACATGTGAACTGGCTGCCTTCTTCTATGGGGAACTAACTTCCCATTTATCAATTGTTTTTTATTTTAATGCTTGTTTTAGAGGCTGCTATTTCTGCACTTTCAAGCTTCTTATTCTTTTTTTGCCCAAAATCTATTTGCAAAAAAGGAAATGAATAGAGCCATCGCTTGCACGTCATAACTACAGATCAATGGGGGGATTCGTGATGTGCGCTTCTGGGGTGGACGCAAATCCTGCTTAATGCAAGTGTAACTAATTCATAATCTGATAATTAACTGAAAATATTTCAGCATTTTTTCTGGTTAAACATAAGGATTATTTATAATTAGTAAGTTTTAGTCGGATATCTTTTATGAAGTTTGGTAAGGATACACAAACTTTTACAGGATGCCAGGTGACCGACCTTAATACCTGAATGAGGGCAGTTCTTGTTTGTTCATCCTTTATATTTAAAGACCCAAACCCTTTTTTCCTTTATTTCCCAAACAAAGGCATTTTGAAAGGCTTTTCTGTGGAATTAAAAAAAAGTCTCTAAAACGAAAAGAAACTTCCCATCAAACCAGTTTAGGCTTAGTGCTTCTCGATTTTAGCTAGGGATGGCAATGGAGCGGGACGGGGGCGGATTTTGCAGTATCCGCCCCCGCCCCGCCATTGTACTGCTCCGCGCCCCGCCCCGCCCCGCTCCGCCATGGATGTTGAAATTTCAATACCACTACCACCTCCATGGATGTCGGTTACATCCATAACCGCCCCGCCCCGCTCCGCCCCATTTGATATTTATTAATTATTTTTATTTTTTTTCAAATAATAAAGCATTTTAAAAATAAATTAAATATAAACATAAAAATAATAAGTTTAATTATATTATTTTATTATTCATTTAAAAGCTAAATATGTAAGGGTAAAATTGTAATTTCACTATTCGGGGCGGGGCGGTGCGGAGCAGGCAATTACCACAACTGCTCCATCCCCGCCTTTCAGACAAAAAAAACCGCCCCGCCCCGCCTCCATTGTTCAAAAAAAAAAACCTCTCCATTCGGATCGGATCGGTTCGAAATCCATCGGTCGGATCGGGTTTTGCCATCCCTAATTTTAGCACTTGTTTTTTAAGGAAGTAAGGTCCGGTACTCCTGTCCTGTCTTGGTAGGTTTAATTATTGCAATTTTTCTAATGGGATTTGTATTTGATAATTGGAGGAAGATCTCAACCTCTTTGATTTTTTTGTTTAAGCTTTAAGCTAAGCAACCAAGCTGTGTGAAGTAACGAATTGCTTAAAAGGATAAGAACGTCGGCTGATCAGCAAATATTTCATTCAATCTGGACTAACCTAAAAGAGGGCCTGGTTCATCAATTTCCAACCCAAGTCTAAAACAATAGACAAAAGGGATGGCAGCTAGCCCATTTACAAGAACCAACCAACAACAATGAAACTACTTCATTTTCCATCTCTGTTTAGGACCAAAAGGTTAAGATATCGAGCCCAGAGTCGATGTAATTCAACCATACCATACATAATCCCAGTCTTAAATGAAAAGTGAAAACTTATACCTAAGCTAAGAATATTATAGATTTATATTTGATGCAGTGTATAAATTTATATACTCAGTGAAATAAATGATGTCGCCTTATTAAAAATAAAGTTATCTGTATTTATTTTTAAATTTTTTAATGAGATGTCCTCATCTGATCCACTGACTGTATAAATTTATACACTGTTAATGCATCAAATATAAATCCGAATATTATTGCCTTCTTTTATGGCAAATAGAATACAAAAGTTTTTTGGTATTATTAAATTAAGCAAGTAGATGAACTCTATATAATTAGTAGGTAAACTGGCCATATCTGTAGGCTATTAGGTCAAGTTTAGATGATGACTACAAATTCATTCTGTTTATCCAACTTCTAGCTTGAAAGAAGCCTTTCAATTTTCAACAATATCAAGTAAATTAAAGCACGTGAAAAAAGATTCCTCATTTTTTATGGTTCACAATTTGTGATCTATTACTATAAAATATAATGCATACTTATGAACTTTAGGATAGTAACTACATTAAAATATATAGGAAAAAAAAGATGCATAGGTTTGGATTTTCGAAATTAAAAGTTGGTTGAAAGTGAAATGTTTTAGATTAATTAGACAGAGGTGTTAATTTTATTTACCCAACCTTGATTGTTATAAAGGATTTTGTTAACGAGAATATTAAAGACATTTTTTAAACTTAGTTATAATATTATCTATAGTATTAATTTTATATTAAATATTATAGTTAATAATTTTATTTATAATTTTTAATATGTTAAATAAAAATATTATTTAGTATAATAATTTTAAAAAATATTTTTAAAATATTTTAGCAAAATATTTAATTAAAAATTTAGTCGAATTACTTAGATGTTTAAGTCTTGCATGTTGCACAAGTAATCAATTTTTTTTTCTGGGTTTTCGAATGCTGTCGTAAATAGCAATTTCTCGACTTTTGCTCCATTCACAATATTAATTTAAAGATTTTGTTAACAAATACCTTTAGGATATTTGTTAAAGTTAATTAATTTACTATTTAAGATAATATTTTATATTAAATATAATAATTAATAATTAATTTGATAAATTTTAATACATTGAAAATAATAATTAACTTATCTAATATAACAACTTTAAACAATATATACCTTAAAAAACTAGTAAGCAAAACCCTTAATTTAATTTTAATCCACGTGGCTATGCACCAAAATTTCAATTATTATGCCATAAATGCGATGACTACAAATTAAGAGTTAGATAGAAACACATTAAGCCATGCTTCTTGCGTGCTTTGGGTGCCTATAATCTAGGGTTTGACTCAATTATCATGCATATAGCATCATATGTTAATTAGATTAATAAGAATAATGAAGATACCTAAAATACATTTTAGCAATAAAACAGAAAAAAAGTGTTTGAATTTGATAAACAACCCCAACCTTATCCTTGATTAAAGGTTACATTAATGTAATAAGCAATCACTCTATGTTAGAATGAGAACATGCTAATAAGTTTTATGTTTTAATTGAAAAATAACGATCATAATCAAATATTACATCTTTTTATCAGTGAAAGAAGGCTTCATCGATCGCTAGTATATATTATAAATTAATCATTGTTATTACAATTTTCATATATATAAGATTCAATATCCAAAGGGTTGTGAGCTCAGCCTGAATATTGGCCCTTCCCATGAGGGACGATGAAGGCAGGATGCATGCCAACTTGATCAGTTTTTGTGACATCAAAAGTTTTATATTACACTTTAGCTCTTCTCATTACCATATGTAATTGAACATGATTGACAGCAAAAAAGACAAGGGAGGCTTCATTATGAAGAGATTTTTAGCCTCCCATAAGCAAAAGAAATGGTTAATTAGGTGGTGGTGAAATTGGCAAATGAATTTTTTTTTCTTAACCAAATGTTGACCAAAAGCTAATTAGTGACAACCATTTTAATTTGTTTACAAATTGCTCAAAGATTATTCTTTATCAATAAATGTATATTTATCCATTTTTGCCAGATTAATGAATTATTTTAGTAGGGGAATATCCTTGAGAGATTAGAATGCAGAATCTTGGTCCAAAATGGTTAGGTAGCTGTCTGCAAGCTAGAGCTTGGAAATTGCCTATAATCTATTTTAGTAAGGGAATTGATTCCAGGATTACTTAATCTATCATAAATGCCATTAAATCAAGAAAAAAAGTTGTTCTCTTTTGGTGCGGGCCATTAGGCAATCATTCGAATGTTGAGTTTATATTTACCATTAAATTAGCAACTTCCACACCCACCTCTAAGATTACTTTGCTTATCATCATGTGGCTGCTTCGTAACTGATAATGAGAAGAAGCCATGCATGAAAACCCTGGGGCTTCAAATCCAAACTTTTTCTCTTTCTTTTTTATATAATTTTTAAATTGATAAGTATATTTGCCAATCTACTGATTCATATTTTGGTTTGTATATTTCATTAACAAGTATTAGCTAGAAATTAAGGAGGGGGGGGAATAATCATCATGAATTCCAACATTGGTTATTACTTCTAATATGTTTTCAAGATGCACAAATAATAACAATCAAAATGGACCCTAAATTATAACTTTGTTTCCTTCTAAGCTAGCTTTAGGATAAAATTACATGAGAAGTCGTCAATGTCTAAACTCTGTTGTAGTTTTTTTTTTTTATGCAAAAGAGGTCATAATATGGAGATAAAAAAAAAAAAATTGCAGATGTTGAAATTCGAACTTCAAACTTGTTGGATGCTCTTAAGGGTGGCTGGCTTAAATTGTCAATGTCTAAGCTCAATTGTTTTTTGCTCTATAGTGTTTGATTATTGCTTCGGTTCTACCAAAAACTAAAGAAATAAAAGATGTCATATTAGTGGTTAGCTGATATATTCTGTCTAATAGTAACCCTTAAAATCTCTTTTCTTGCTCAACCATGTTCTAACAGCACAAAAGATTTTCCTTCTCAATTACTCCAATCATGAGAGAGAGAGAGAGACGAGAAAGTTTAAAAGGCTAATTTTGTGATGATGAACTTTCTCAATTTGAAATGAGAAAAAGTCACTCTTTTTGCAAACAACTCATTGGGGGTAGCCAGGTTGCACAAACAAGTATGGTGGTGAAGGAATTTCTTTTACAACCCCAATAATTGAAAGCTAGAACCTTTTTCTTCCATGGTTTCCCCCTCCCTCTCCAATTTCTGGTACTAATT
Organism: Fremontodendron californicum; assembly: GCA_030761205.1. Lineage (NCBI taxonomy): Eukaryota > Viridiplantae > Streptophyta > Magnoliopsida > Malvales > Malvaceae > Fremontodendron > Fremontodendron californicum. The sequence continues at coordinate 2,216,559 of JAULJL010000027.1, forward strand.
GATTAGCTACCTGACCTTTTCCCTCAAATTTAGGTGATCTGCTTGGGAAAACTCTCAATGATGACCTAGCCATGACCTCACTTTTTACAAAGGCTAAAAATTAAAATACTACCTTACAAACAATAGAATTGCCTTTCTTTGAGTACTATGTTTCACTCCTTTACCCCCCCCCCTCCCTTTTTTTTTTTTCTTTTTTAAATTATCACCATCTTATAGCATTATATTTTGAATAATTTTATAGATTTCAAAAATGGGTCACAAGCTGAAATAAAACAATAGAAAATAATTTTCTCCTATAAGAAAATCTTAGTATGATTGTATTGCATAATGCACACACCAATTTCATCTTTTGTCTTATATTATTTTGTATACAATCTTAAACTAATTGTTCCTACTTTCCTTTCCTAGCCTAGCTTAGAAATTAGCCTATTTCAACAGTATAGATATATTCTTGCCCACTGCCTCAACCTGTTTTAACCTGATATCCAGGCAATATATTCACTCATATGAAAACTATAGAAGAGTAGAAACAAAAAGAGGAAAAGAAACTGTATATATAACAACAATGGTCAGGAATATGCAGGACTTGCAACTTCAAAATTAATGTGCCATCCTTCCTTGTTTCATTGCTTTCTCGTATAAACGGACAAAACTTTGAGTTATCCAGTGACCCAAATCTAGAACATGGCTTGTTTTTTTAGCAAATCCTCCTCCTTTGTATGATTCTTTTACATGACATGGTTTGCCAGTTAAGAAGCAGAAAAGAGGCAGTCACTAACAACAAAATCCGAAGAAAAAAATTTACAAATAATTGGTATGTGTCAGTTATTTGTCCGTCTATAAAGAAAAGATTTTTGGCTCTTTCGATTATCTACTTATCATAAATTCTATCTTTTCTGTAGCAAAAGGAAGATAAAAAAGAACAAAAACAAAGATAAATAGGCCTAATTAAAAGCCTTCCTCAACCTCAAGTCTTTGCCACAAAGTTTTTTATTAACTAGAAGGTCCTACAAGAACCAAAAATTAAGGCATTAATCGAGTTATCTGTTCAATTCTAATAATTTTTGATGTCCTCTTCATTTTGAACAATAATTTGGATTAAAATTTTGCCATTTAAAGTAGAATTAGAAACAGATTTTGTATGATTAATTGAGCACGTTTATAAAATAATCAACTAAATTACAGTGGTGATAATCCAAGTTCTTTGTATTCAGGTTGTTGGAATTTTATTGGTTAACATGGGGTCCTTAGTAAATCTATTTAAGGATCTGATTATCCGTTCGGCTCGGCCTGGATAAGCATTTTTTTCATTTCGGGCCGGTTCGGCTCAAGTTACTATTTATTAATAAAATTTTCATTTAAATTTAATTGTAAAAATTTAAAAATTAAAAAAATAATAAAAAATTAAACAGTGATTCGAGCTTGTGAGTCGGTCCGGGCCCGACTTGAATAAAGATTGTAGAAAAAATCCAGGCTATGGTCCGATCTGTGAACAGTTCTAATCCTCTGCCTCGAGTTGAATAGTAAAATCTTTCATTTTATAAGTCTCGTGATAAACATGTGGAACTGCATTAGCATTTTGAATGAGGTCTATAATTCATGATTATACCATTCTTATTGTGATTGTATTGAAATCATGAACATCTCAAACACATATGGACTTCATCTATTAATCATTGCTAGAAACCATGATCCTTAATTTATTCTTACTCATAAATGAGAGGTTTTGAACAAATGTTAATCTTGCTTTAGCAGCAACCAATCTTATTAGCCAGTTTAGTGGTTTGCCCTTAGTCAACTACAATATATATTTTGATCACTAATTTTCCTTCAATTCACAAAAGAAATCATGTGTTTGGATTTGGACCACCTTTTTTTTTTTTTACTTTTAATTCATCTACATGCAAGATTCATCATTAGCGTGAGAAGAACTGGTCATTTGCAGTTGGTTTCAGACTAAACATGTTTACTGCTGATATGAGTTAATAATTAGCAGTGGAAAATAAGTTCCTTTTTCAGTTAAAAAAAGTGGTATAGAAATATATCGCTTGCTTTTGAATAAAAAGAATCAAGAAAATCTCATACAGTTGGTCCTCACTGACTCAAGAATATGCTCAACCACGTTCTTATAATGAAATAAAAACCAAAAGAACAAAAACAAAAAAAAAAATCTTTTCTCTATCTTTCCAAGTAGACCACCCTCTAATCATTCATAAGTAGTGCAAGAAAGGAGTTTCAAGTTTGTACCAAAAGAAGAGAAAGTTAGAATGAAGATGGCAAAATTTTTGGCATAACAGATGCAAAGCTTCTTTTTGCTACAAAAAAGGGATTGAAAAAAGAAAAGTTGGGGAATGGTGGGAATGGAAGAAATGTAGAATTGAAGCATAAGAGGACAATTATGATTGTGGTTTGTAAGAACAGATCTCAAATGGATTGGAGCCACCATTGCCCTTTTACTAATCTTTTGCATATTTTATCAACCTTATTATAATGAACCAAAAGCATATACTTCCCTCAAAGTTTGTAAAAGGACTTGATTTTTGGTCCCACACTCAAATCTTGGCTAATGGCTTAATGGGTCCATAAAAAAAAAGGTTCCCCAATCTTTTAAAAAGAGTTGTGGGTTGTCATGGGGTTAACTAACAGTTTTTGCACTAGCTAGGGGTGTATTTTTTTGTACTAATTCTTTTGTTTTTGTAATTTTTAATTCCCAAACAAGACTGGATCATCATTGAAAAAAAAGGAAGCTGTTGTAATCTACATATAAACTAGTTTTGGTTCTTTTGAATTTAAGATTTATACTACTATTTTCACACTTAATTTGATTGAGAGCTGGCATGCATGCTTTAGATTAATACATAACCTTTGTTGAGAACTCACTTGCTGAGGCATGTATGTTTCCATTTGCTTTAATGAAGAATATAATTGTATCCCATAAATCATTCAAAAAAAAAAAAAAAAAACCCCTTAATATTGTTGGCAAACATTTGATTTGTAACAATTGCTTTGCAGCACATCAACATGACGAGAAGCTGACTTTTGTACTTTGAAGTACTTTATAAGTGAAATCAGCCAAGTCATTGAGAGAGTGCTGTCTCTCCTGTTTTTAGGTCTCCATGACAACCATTTCTTTTTTGAATCATAGCAATCTCACGTTTTATCCTCAAGGAGACATCGATTTGATCGTCTTCAAAGTTTGATGTCAACGGATGAAATTTATGAAAAAAAAAAAAAAATCTAGTCCTATTAATTGTGTACCCTTTTTTTAATAGTAATCTCACATTTTTTTTTCCTTCAAAATGCCATTGCCATAATTAGTGTAAGCCTAATTTCCCCAACTTTAACATGGTCTTGTCGACAAGATTATGTGCTTGCCTCCGATCTTATCTCTCTTAGATCTTCCAACAAAGCATGAACAAATTTTTATCTTTCTTGAAACATGTCAATTTTGACACTTAATTAATGCTTCATTTGAATGACCGATAAAGATCCAGTTCAAACGGCATGGATGACGCGTAGCTAAAGTATCGTAAGTGAAGGCTATAACACATACAAATTAAGAAGAACGTAAAAATCTGGTAGCTAAAAGTATCATAAGTGAATGCTAAGAGGTACAGTACTTGGTGACAGCAAAAGAATTGGAGCTCATTACTATATCGATCTTTTTGTGTAAGAAAGTAGGCACGCTCTTCATTATTGAACAAAAACCACAAAAATTAAATTGTCTTAACTAATTGTAAGAATTGCATATTTATGAGCTTGAACCATATGATCAGTGATCAGTGATCAATGAATGATATTGATGTTGTTCATAAACCTTTGAGCAAAACTAGACAATTCCACCGTAAATGGTCTCATAAAAAGTTCAGCAAACGTTTCTCTTGCTTATTTGTTTGAATTCAATAATGTACATTTTATTAAAAGCAAAAAGAGAGAAAAAAGTAGTGCTTAAATTTTGACCATAATCATGAGCTTTACAAATTGCTCTAGAATAGCATGCAATTTTGATGATTTTTCATCAATTATTATCATCCCAATTATGAACCATACTTTTTTCTTTTTTCTTTTATCCCTTCCCTTCTAAACAACCTGCAAACTACAATCTCTAACTTAAAAAAAAAAAAAAAAAAACAAAAACAGGGCCATGATTTTGCAGGATCATCCTCGAACATCAGAATGACAAAAGAATGATCGCCTAGATTCAAGGGGCAGACACATTTGATTGTCCATCTAATTATAGGGATAAAATCTCCTGGTAAAAGAAACATGCTAGAGTTATTATTGTCATGCTTTAGCCAAAAGCTTTTGAAGCCCATTTCCCAGCAACTCTGATGCCTCTTTCTCACGCGGGGTGACTTGTCAATGTCATCATCCTTAATATATAGTCCCACCTAACTTATTCTTTTTAACAGTTTCCAAGTTAATATTCTTCTCAATTTCCCCATTTTATAAGGAAATTTAGAAATTGTAAAAAAAAAAAAAAGTGTATATAATATATTGTTCTAGAAATAATTGTAATGGGACCCAAAAGAAGAAGGGTTGGGGAAAAAAAGCTGACTTGATTTTTTTATTGTGAATTACTATCAATCATGGATGATAATATCTAAAATTGTTTGGCTTTTAATTGCATGAAAAATGGTGTGTTCATGTGTGGGCTAGCCAAGCATTGGGACCCTTTGTTCTTGATGTGTATGGGACAACCACCTACATGGGACCCTAATCCCCTTAAATGTTAAATAGAAAATCCATGCTTGACCTACTTAAGGACCATGATTCAAAACATAGAGCAATCCTGTTCGTCCATGTAGTAGATCGATTCCTCCGATCTTTTCTCCCTCTTTCTCGTCAAAATTAGATCCGATGATGCTGGATACAACACGAACACGATACGAAAAAAATAATTTAAACACGACATGAAAAAAAAATACGGACACGACACGAATACACGAATATATCAAATTTTATATAACATAATTTATTAACACATCAAAATTTATACAAATATAAAACATAATTATGACATAAAAAATACACAAGCACTACATGAATACACGAATTATCAAATCTAGTCAAAATCTCTAATTTGCATATAAAATTTTATAGTCTCTCGGAGAAATTCAAATCCTATTCTTTGAGAAGCTGAGGATATAGATTTTACTTTTATTAAATTATGTACTTTTAGTTCATTTTATTATTTTATATATTATCGATGAAAATTTTAAATTTTATCAACAAAATTAAAAGATTATCACATACTCACTAAAAAATATATTTTAGACAATTAGAAAATTAATATGATAATAACAATATGTTTGAAATCATTTGTAAAATTAAAATCTTCATGGAACGTATATATAAAATAATATATATTTCTTTAATTTTAATTATAAGAACAAGAAAAGAAAAGAAAAGCTTGCTGCTAATTAGTAAGAGAATAGTTATTGACGAAAACATGTTTGTTATTTGTTGATAAACGTAGTTTTCCAAAACACAGTGTGTTTCTGAAATTATTACACATGTGATTTGCAAGGGACAGGAAGTGGATCCACTAGTTAAATTCTATGATTCTAAAACTACTTGATGCAATTGCAACACCACACAAACCTAAATTTATTAAATGAAAATTAATGTTTTTTATTGCTTAAATGTTAGCAAAAATTTTAAATCGTTTAGGCAATTGTCTTGGCCCATACATTGATTTTCTACAAGATTTAATCTCTTCTATTTTTGACACTTTGATTTCCTAAAGCATATCCAGCCCTTATGTTGCAGCATTTCTAAGACGATTACCCATTTCATTTTTTTTCTTCTCTTCTTCATTTCAATATAATTGTCTTTAAGAAGTGTACAGCAAAGTATCGAATCGAAACTTTACATTGTTACTGCAACATCATACTAATCTCAATTAAACGATTAAAACTTGGCCTAATTATGATTTTTTTTAAGAGATAAGAATTTTAAGGTTCGAATTTTCACTCTTCACTTGAACTTTCTCATACACATATATGAGAAAAAGTTACTAATCCCAATCAAAGATCAAAACCCCATCTCGAAAGTCATGCAAGTCCTTTCTATTTTAATTCTTTTAGAAACAGAATATCATTTTTTTTCCACATTCACCAAGAACAATTAGCATACAAACAAGCAGATCGAAAACTGTGGTGGGTAGGCACTAGACAGTGTGCTGAGTGCTCCGACATGGCCAAGGTGAGCGAGCCGCCAACCTGGAAAAATATGCACCACCAAGATTCCAATTAGTCCAATAGCAAGTTTTTCGATTTAAATAATTTCTTTTTTGATACAGACTAGCCAATGTCTCAAAGCAGTACTTGCTGTTGTTGCCTTGGTGGGTCTCACTCATTTCCAAAGATTATCGTTTTGTTACTTTTCCAAGGCATCAGATAACGCTTTGCAGCTCCGATCCTAGTCGCGTGAGATAGGGATGATAAAATTCGATCCGATCGATAGATTTCGTATCGATCCGTTTTAAATGAAGAGGTTTTTTTTGGAGTGGGGTGGAGCGGAGCGTTTTTTGTAAATGCTTGCTCTACTCCGCCCCGTCCGATTTTTGAAATTATTATTTTATCCTTTAAAATATTTTATATTTTTCTTTATATTTTTAATATATATATTAGATATATATACTAAAATCATATATATACTAATATTTTATATCTATACTTTTAGTATATATGTATTATATATATATATTATATTAAATATTTTTATATACTAAAATTATGTTCATGCATAAATTGTAATATAATTTTTTACAATATTAATTTAAAAATAATTAATATAAATTGGGGTGTAGCGGAGTGGAGCACCGTGAAACGGTTATAGATATAACCGACATCCATGAATGTGGATGTTTTCAAACATCCATGCAAGAGTGAGGTGAAAGTGGATAAGATAATATCCGCCCCGTCCCGCTTCATTGCTATCCCTAGCGTGAGGTGACTCAAGTGGCCAGCCTAGACGCCCACGATCATCGACAAGAGGCACTATTGACTTGAACATTGCTTTTAAGTAAACGTTTATTGATAACTATGTGAAGAAAATTCCCTTCAACGAGCAATGAAATTGCTTTCCAAAAGGATATACAGCACCAGATTCAGTGGTAATTTTTTCCGTTAAATTTTTTGGGTACAACTGTTTTCTTTCAAGTCTAACAGCAGAATTAATATGATTTTCAATGTGTCTGACCAAACTTTCCTACCATATATAATACTAGCCATAGATGCAACTCAGGAGAGGAGCTCCAAGATTTAATATTCATCCTTATTTAGTCTACCAAACTCTGCCTTACATTTTAACTTTGGCTCAGAAATGATAAATAAATATATATTCTGGTTTGAAAGTTGGTTCATAGATTAAGTTGTTGGAAGGCATTTTAAATCCTAGCAACTAAAAAGAATGCACATTTAATATGTTAAAGAAAGAAAAACATTGAAATTGAATTTATTTTTTAAATCTGCAATTTTTTTTTTTTAATTTTACAAGAGAGGTTGTAACTTAGATATATGTAAAGAGTTGCTAGCATTAATATTTCAATTTCAAATCTGATAAATATCATCATTTTAGGATGGCTTCATAAATCAATTAAAATAAATCCGAATTATTTGTTGTTGCAAGGCTTTGATACAAGTATTTAAGCCACAATATCGTAACAACAAAATTAAGGCTTTGAGACAAGTACTGGAGCTAAATCATGTAAAAATCGACACTTTGGTGTTAAAGTCACAAAACTGATTTAAGATAAATAAATATTTTAATTAGACATTTTTACTAACATTTTATATGCAAAACTGCAAATTGAATCATCCCAGGTTCAAGTATTGAAATAAATAAAAAATAGAAGTAAAAATTTAACCTCACAAATATTTTGAGGCAGAGCAGTCTTGAAAACGACTACACTGTAGCAACCAGGTAAGTGATCGAAGGCATGCATGTGTATGCTTAGGCCATTAAATTAAAGTCGTCTAGAACTGTTGGACAATGTGTCACCCTTTTTTATTTTTTCATTAATATTAATTTCTACTTTCTAGTAATCTTTTTTTTAATCAATTTTATCCTCGTTTTCCCGAAAGCTTGGAGATTGAAAAATGTCAATGACATTTAAAATTGCTTTTAAAAAAAAAAAAAAAATCATGATTTGATCTTACAATTCACAAATAGAAATTTTCATACGAGAAAGTACTGTTTGTCAATTGTGCATTGTAGTTAATCGATTTCACTTATTCTTCTTCCCTATGATGAAAGAAACAATATTGATTTAAGTCTATTGAAATTTAATTATCAAAAAAAAAAAATTGATTTTTCCCTTTTGTTTTATAAACTAAATGCTCATTGACATGTTGTTTTACCTGGTTTTTTGACACATACGAAGGAGGTAGATGCAAGAAAGACGGTAAACAAATTAAACTGTAGAGACAGCCCACCATTGTCCATTTTTAAGGAGTTTTTAGACCAAACAAGAACCTGATCCTGACTCCTGACCACATGATTAAGACAAGTATCTTGATACAGAGCTTTGTGGTTTAAAAACCCACCCATTTCGGGTAAAAAGTTCCAGAGAATCTTGAATCATGTCGGAATTAGTGAACCGACAAATTTCTCAAAAAATGTAAATTTTGTAACAAACCAAATCAACAGCTTTCACTGTTTTTTTACTGTGTTGATTTGATCCTTTTTTCTATTTTCCATGGATGTCCAAACTTTCGTGCCCATTCCTCCAAATCCCTTTTCAGAACATATGACCCAATATCTCAACTGATGAAGATGAAACTTTAGTCATCAAAAAATTTAGTCTACCAAGACGAAACTGGACCTGTTATAAGTGCTGAAACCATTAAATAGAATCACGATTCTCATGTTATATAATATATATCCATTTCCTAAAATCTAAAAATACAAGTCAAAGACTCATTATAAAGTGTACTAAAACTTAATTTTTTGCCAGCTAAAGTTATTAAAAAAAAAAAAAAAAACATTGGGTCCACTATGTGTAAATGTAATTCTTCGAAATATGGAAAGTTTTTTATGTTTCCCTTGGATCCAAGTGGTGTCTGGCTGTGAACTGTATTGACTGAGCTTGTTCCCAGCTCCTAAGCTAAATGCTTCGACCATTTACAGCCACTTGTTTTCACTTCTTTGATGTTCTCTTATCTCCTTTCCATTAATAAAATTGATGAAGATTCTTGGAAGGTAGATGAGGAAAGATAACCAACATTTATTCAACATTACTTTTTCAACTTCATTTAATTGAAGCTAAATGAATTTTATCAAGGAAATCTTAATTAATAAGTATAAATTAAGTGTAAATGAGATATTTGTACTCGCAAGTTATTCGGATTCGATTTAAATAAAAAATTGAATTTGTTTCGATCATTATCGAATCGAACTCGAACAGCTCGCTTGAATTATCAAGCGAGTCAAGTTTGAGTTTTCTAATATTTAGTCCAAATGGCTTGCGAGTTTAATCAAATTTTTTATTTGTAGCATATATATATATATGTTTATATATTTTATAATCAGTAATGAAAAATTTTCAATTCGAGTTCGAGTAGAAATATTCGAGTTTGAAATCAAGCGTGGAAACCAAACTTATTTTTTATTAGGTAAACGAGTTTATTCGAACGAGTTCGAATATTTTGATTTTTATTTTGTATCGAACTTGAATTTTAAAAATAAAATTCGATCAAGTTCGAATCGAGTTTCGAATCGATCAAGTTCGAATCAAGTTTCGACTCGATCCAATTTCGAGTCACGAAATTTTAACCTGGCTCAAATTCAAACTTTTTATTGTTTAGACTTAATTCTATTAGATTACAACCTAATACAAATTAATTAAGAGGATATTCATATAAAAAAAAATTCACATTTGAAAATGTTTATAAAAATCGATTAAAAATTTCACATTCTTAAACTTTAAGCTATTGACTGTTGCATATTAGATTGTGTTACCCCCATTTAGGTATGAAAATGTAAAATATAGAGTAAATGAAAATTGGTCAAAGATTTCATTTACTTTCCTCTTTCTTTAAGTTAACTTCAAACTTATAACTATAGTCAAATGTTTTTACTTGACGTTGAAACAAATTAGATAGCTACTTGCTTTAAATTCAATTAAACCAAATAAATCTAAATGTTCAACTTATTTGAAAGCATTAAATGTTAAGTTTGTGCACTTCATTCAAATAATTGAGATTTATCCCATGATTCTATTCTTCTTTTTAGAAAATGTAACTTACAAGTTACAATTAATTATGGAGAGAGATCACTTTACATCTCATTCTTACATAGTCAAAAATTTTCATGAAAAGTGCAAAGACCCTAGGAACTTAAAAAAAAAAAATCTGTTTAACTTGTGCCTACAAGCACACATTAAAAATTATTTATTTATTATTTTAGATTTTTTTGACATTTAATACATTATTTTTATTGAATTAAAAAATATATATATTAATTACACTTTTTTTCTCATATATATCACTTTAATTAATGTCACTATACACTAATTAATATTTTTCAAAAAAAAAAAAATTTTATGTAACTCCTACTTTTCATTCTTTTTTATTACAACTTTGGAATCTTAATACTATAAAGTTACATCCTATTATTAATGAAAATTTACCACAACTACTACTACCAGAATATATTGGAGGGCTAGTTAGTAGTTAGTAGTTAGTAGTTAGTTACTCTGACCTCTTCAATAGAACACATTCCATGTTTATTCTCCTTATCGGGTAGCTCTATTTTTTCATAAAATTTTGTCATTAACTCATTCCTAGTAATTAAAGAACCAAATTAATGAAGTTGTAATAAATAAAGAACCAAATTAATGAAGTTGTAATAAATAAAGAGACCAAGGGTAATTTTGATACTGCATTAAGATTAATGTTTAATTTTGTCATTGTACTTTAATTTGGTAGAATTTATAATTGTATTTTTTTTTAATATTTCATGAAATATTTTAATTTTATTATTTTGTATAAAAAAAATTATCAGAATCGAAAATACAATGACAAAATTTAACCTGATCTATAATATAATGATAAAATTATCGTTTAATAAATTTTTTTTGCCTCCATTAACTTATTCAAGGGACCAACGGTCCAACCGTTTTTTAAATCTTTGTCTCTAGTTTTACCACACTAAAAGAAACATTGAACAGACAAAGAAAAGGGTGTAAAATTGTAAATCTTGGTTATTGATCATGAAGTCTCACTCTATCACTGAAACGCCGTCGTATCTGTTTGACCTTAGAAGAACATTTATCCCTTTTTTACTACAAAAGGAAGGCTCACTCATCACTCTGTTCAAAGTTTAAAATTAAAACCGTCAAGACTAAAAGTTTCCTCTTGCACGCTAATAAGGGCTTTCACGCGTGACTCTCAAGCTCCTGATACAAAAAAACAGTGTGAAAGGATTGCTGTTTTTTTCTTTTTTTTTTTCTGTGCCGCTGCTCTGCAGTCATATCTGTTTCTGTCTCTATCTCAAAATCTCCACCGTCTATCTGGTTTTTATCTTCCTCGAGATCATTCCCTCCCATCACTTCCCCGTGATGCGACCGATTTGATGCACTTCTTGTCTTCCTCTTCCTTTCAATATTACAATTTTTTTTTGTGTCAAAAAGGGAAGAAAAAAAACCCTTTTTTACTTCATTTTCTTTGCCTTTCGGTTTGTAGTGTACTTCAAAAATAAAACAAACAAAAAAAAAATCTAACTTTGCATTTCCATGATTCTGTTTAAAACTCAACTATAGACAACAATAAAAACGCCCACATCATAACATTCCCCACTTTTCTTCTTCTTCTTCTTCTCTCTCTCTTTCTCATGCATTCATTACTGTCTATCTAATGGCAAAACACCATCTTTCTCATTCTAAAAGCTTACTCAAAACCTCTCTCTTCATCTGACTCAAATATATTCACACCCAAACTCCTCACTTCCTTCCTCAATCCTCACCCCTTTCCCATTACCAAAAAATGCTTCTCCTTTTCCTCTCCTTTCTCTTCTTCACTTTCCCTCCACCTTCCCTTTCTCTCAACCAAGAAGGTCTCTACCTTCTCCAAGTCAAAGCCTCCCTTTCCGACCCTGACTCCACCCTTTCCTCATGGAACCCTCGTGACCCAACCCCATGCAACTGGCGTGGCGTTTCTTGTAACTCAGCCACTGGCTCCGTTACTTCCCTTGACCTCTCCGACACCAACCTCGCCGGCCCTTTCCCTTCCCTCCTTTGCCGTCTCCAAAACCTTTCCTTCATTAACTTCTACTACAACAACATCAATTCCACCATCCCTTCCGACATCTCCACGTGTCAAAATCTCGTCCACCTTGATCTCTCCCAAAACCTCCTCACTGGTGAACTCCCCCACACTTTGGCTGACCTCCCTAATCTTAAATACCTCGATTTAACTGGTAACAATTTTTCGGGAGATTTTCCGGAGTCGTTCGGTCGGTTCCAACAGCTCGAGGTTTTGTCTCTCGTTTACAACCTACTAGACGGTACAATCCCCGCATTTTTAGGAAACATTAGTACGCTAAAAATGCTCAATTTATCGTACAATCCGTTTAGTCCGGGTCGGATTCCGCCGGAACTTGGCAACTTAACCAACTTGGAGATTTTGTGGCTCACCGAGTGTAATTTAGTTGGTGAGATTCCTGACTCGCTGGGCCGACTCAAGAAACTCACTGATTTAGACCTCGCCATTAACCATTTGGTGGGGAATATACCGAGTTCGCTCACTGAGTTGGTTAGTGTAGTTCAGATTGAGCTGTACAACAACTCGTTAACCGGCGAGTTACCTCGCGGGTTCTCGAATTTGACCAATCTGAGACTCCTCGACGCGTCGATGAACCAGTTAACTGGAAAGATTCCGGACGAGTTGACCCGGCTGCCACTCGAAAGTCTCAACCTTTACCAGAACAGCTTCGAAGGAACATTACCACCGAGTATCGCCGACTCACCAGCTCTGTACGAACTCAGAATCTTTCAGAACCGACTTACCGGAGAGTTACCCCAAAATCTCGGCAAAAACTCCCCGCTCAGATGGCTCGATGTCTCCAGCAACCAATTTACCGGTCCCATACCACCGAGTGTATGCGAGAAAGGGAACCTAGAAGAGATTCTAATGATATACAACTCGTTTTCGGGTCATATACCGTCGAATTTGGCAGAGTGTCGGAGCCTGAACCGGATCCGTCTCGGTTACAACAAATTATCCGGTGAAATACCCACCGGATTTTGGGGTCTCCCTCACGTTTATTTACTTGAGCTTGTTAATAACTCGTTCTCCGGGCAAATTGGGAAGTCAATTGCAAATGCAGCGAATTTATCGCTTTTGATTATATCTAGGAACGAGTTTACTGGATCATTGCCTGAAGAAATTGGTTTAGTTGATAATTTAGCTAAACTTTCTGCGAGTGACAACAAGTTTACTGGGGCGTTGCCTAAAAGTATAGTGAAGCTTGATGGACTAGGGATTCTTGATCTTCATGGGAATGAGTTGGAAGGGGAATTGCCTAGTGGAATCGAGTCTTTGAAGAAGTTAAACGAGTTGAATTTAGCTAATAATAAGTTTTCTGGGAAGGTTCCTGATGGAATAGGGAGTTTGTCAGTGTTGAATTATCTTGATTTGTCGAATAATCAGTTAACGGGAAGAATTCCATTCGGTTTGCAGAGTTTGAAACTTAATCAGCTTAACCTGTCGAATAATTTGTTAACAGGGGAGTTACCGTCTTTGTTTGATAAAGAAATGTACAAAAGTAGCTTCTTGGGAAATCCTGGTTTGTGTGGGAATTTTAGTGGTTTGTGTGTTGGGAGGGATGAAGATAAGCATAAGGGTTATGTTTGGTTGCTTAGATCCATTTTTGTTTTAGCTGCTTTGGTGTTTGTTGTTGGTGTGGTTTGGTTTTACTTAAAGTACAAGAGTTATAAGAAAGCTAAGGCTATTGATAAGTCTAAGTGGACTTTGATGTCATTTCATAAGTTGGGTTTTAGTGAATATGAGATATTGGATTGTCTTGATGAGGATAATGTGTTAGGGAGAGGATCTTCAGGGAAAGTTTACAAGGTTGTGCTTAGTAATGGAGAGGCTGTTGCTGTGAAGAAGCTTTGGGGAGGAATGAAAAAGGGTTGTGAGAGTGTAGATCTTGAGAAAGGTCAGGCTCAGCCTCCGGTTCAGGATGACGGGTTTCAAGCTGAGATCGAGACTTTGGGGAAGATTAGGCACAAGAATATTGTTAAGTTATGGTGTTCTTGTACTACCCGGGATTGCAAGCTTTTGGTGTATGAGTACATGCCAAATGGTAGCTTGGGTGATTTGTTGCATAGCTGCAAAAGTGGTTTGCTTGATTGGCCGACAAGATACAAGATTATTGTGGATGCAGCTGAGGGGCTTTCTTATTTGCATCATGATTGTGTGCCTCCAATTGTGCATAGAGATGTCAAGTCCAATAATATCTTGTTGGATGGGGATTTTGGTGCTAGAGTGGCTGATTTTGGAGTTGCCAAGGTGGTTGATGCAGCTGGAAAGGTTGCTAAGTCTATGTCTGTGATTGCTGGGTCTTGTGGTTACATTGCTCCAGGTTAGTTGATAATCTTTATTATCGGTCTTGCCATTGATTTTTTTTTTTTAATTTATTTCTTGTACTTTGCTGCTATTAGTTTATACTAAGATCTTTGAATGCTCAGTCAGAAATATTTAGAGAACTATTTTAAACACCATAGATTAGCTGCAACAAACACCATGGTATTAATTTCTAGCCTTGTGTTGTATATTAGGACAATCTTTAAGTAGACTGCTTCTTTGATACTTCATTAATATCTCTTGCTGCTTTTTGATTCTCAAATAAATTTTGAATTAATGATCTTATATACATTGCCTGATAAATCTCCTTTAACTGTCTTCCTTGCAAATATTTAATTGTTTCTTATGTTATATTTCTTTACAAAATCTAAACTAATCTCTCTATGAAAACTTTTGGTGCAGAATATGCATATACTCTTCGAGTGAATGAGAAGAGTGACATATACAGTTTCGGCGTAGTTATACTCGAGTTGGTCACAGGCAGGCTCCCAATTGACCCGGAGTTTGGGGAGAAAGACCTTGTAAAGTGGACCTGCACCACTCTAGATCAGAAAGGAGTGGACTATGTTCTTGATTCCAAACTCGATCCTTGTTTCAAAGAAGAAATATACAAGGTCCTCAACATCGGCCTCCTCTGTACCAGTCCACTCCCAATCAACCGCCCGTCGATGAGAAGGGTGGTTAAGATGTTGCAAGAAGCTGGTGCTGAGAGCCAGCCAAAGGCTGCTGCTAAAAAGGATGGGAAATTGACTCCTTATTACTATGAAGATGCCTCAGATCAAGGAAGTGTAGCTTGAGAAAGATTTTTCCTCGCAGCTTGTTGCAAAATCAAGGCCACAAGGGTGTGATAAGCCCCTAATTTTTCGTTCTCTCGAGTTTTGCTTTTCAATCATTGTACCCACTGGATGTTTGCTTTACAGGTTGGTTTAGTGGGGGTTGAAATTTTCATAGTGAGAGAGAAAGAGGGAGAAAAAAGGAGGAGAGGCAGATTTATTAAGGAGTTAATGTACACTGTAAATTTATTAACAATGAAGCTTTTATTCCACGTCTAGACAAAGGCTAGTTGCTGCTGCCTTTATTAAGATTTTAAGGCCTTGAAAATGATTTCCACACTGATGAAAGTGATGCCCCAGATTTAAGTCTAGCATCTCAGTCAGGTGACATTTGAATTACCAACTAACTTAGTAAATACGCTGAGAAAGAATCTCATTAAAGGGAAATCCATCCAACTTATACCTGAGCCCATTGACTGGAAAAAATGGTTTGACAACTCTCTGCTATGACCTATGAGATTTTACAGTGGTTTATCCCTTCGTTTATCAAATCACCTTACATATTATAATAACAGTAATAAGCTATAAAGTAGTTACTGGTTAGGTTAAGGTTGGTTCTCAATGGGCCCTAAACTATTTATTCCAATGGCGCTATTGCCATCTGCTGCTTATTATTGCTCTCTACTTGTTGAGACTTGAAATCCATACGTCATTTTGGAAAGTGACTGAGGACAAGACCCATAGTTCAGACTGCGGCCTTATAGTCTGTTTAAGTTGTCATTTCGCATTGGTTGTTTGTTTGTTTGTACCTCTCTTTAAATTTACCTGTTCTTAAAATTTATTGCAGGCATAAAGCATTTCCGAAGACTTTACAGTTTACTGCAAACATTGAAACCAGTGCCAAAATCTTACTTTCACTGCTCTTTACTTGCCAAGCTCTGCATCTAATATAATCAAATGCTGATGACTAAGGCTTCGTTTAGCTTATGCATAATCTTTTAAGTTAAAAGTTATTTTCTATAACAGACGTAATGTTAAATAAATAAAAAAATAATTTTTATTATTAAAATTATGATTTAAAAAATTAAATTAAAAATTTTAAAAAATAGTTTTTGAATTTTAAAAGTTGACTTTTTGATAAAATGATTTTATTCTCTTTACATCTCTACATTTTTATTATTTTAAACATATCTATTTTTGATATTTTAATTTTCTACAACACTTTTTCACAGTAATGCTAAACACTTAAAAATTTTAAAACTATAATTTTTCACCATATTTTTTAATATATTTTTTTTCAATTTAAACTTTTTTAATCCAAATTTTTTTCAATAACAGTGTTAAACTAACCCTAATTCCAACTCCGCGTACTTTCTACAATCAACTTAACCTGAAACAGGAGTCTGAGATAAACCAAAATTCCAACATAATGGGCCACTATATAATATGCAGGAGTCTTGTGACTTTTTTTTTTCCTTCCATAATTAGGCCAGGGTTTGCTTTCAACAAATAATTTAGAAAGCTCTATATGTTCTCCTTTCTATTAACAACTGCTGGATATGATAGATTCTTGGGGTCTTTTTCTTTGCAGCTCATCCTCTTCTTCTCTTGCGTTATTTCACTATGATTTTGTTACCAAAGAAGGTTTATTTTGTTTAGGAGAAAATAATCTTACATTATCTAATAGTTAAGGATTGAATTGCGAGTTTATAAAGGGTTAAATTTTTTTTATTGATATTTTTTTTCAAAAGATAAAATCGTGAGTATGATTTCGAGCTCCAAAAAATAAAAATACCTCACAGCGGACTCAATTCAATAATTTTTGCATCAACAATGACGTCTTTTATATCTTTAGTAAAAACACAATTCATACCCTTAGTAGGCTTTAGTATTGAGGGAGAAAACATTATCGTATCTAATAATCAAGGATTAGGATCTTAGTTTTATAAAGCAAGAGCCAAGAGACAATTTTTTCATGAAGGACAAAATCGTAAGAGTAGTTCTAACCCAAAATACGACAATATCGAACAGCAAACGCAGTCCAATATATTTAATTTAATTTTTTATTTTTAGTTTCACTCATTTACAATGTCCAAATTTCCTGTACGTGGAATCCGTTAGCAAAGTGGCTGCAGCCAAAAAGAGAAGTAGTTAAATGGCTTAAAATTTTGTTGCCAAAACCAAAACTGCTGCTCTCCTTACTTTATTTTATAAAAGACATATCTAATCTAATTAGTTCCATTTTCACCCATATTTTGTGAAATTGAGGATAAATCCCAAGTGTGGGTAACTTTTAGTAATTGTGAAAATCTTAAGCAGTTATCAGTGCACGAGTGGCTTAAAGGGTCTGAAAATGGCCTCTCTCTAACACTACTGAAACACATTGAATGCAGCAACTCCTTGGTAATTGGGGTAGGTCTTATCCAGGGAGGGAGGGACCATAGTGGAAGTGTCAATCTATGGAAAACTATGTCTCCCTTTTTCTTTTATTGGTCCCAAATCTATAGTCTAGCAGTAAGAAATTTCTTTTTAGTGAAATCTCACAATTCTGAAACTCTTTTCTCAAACCAATTATCAAGTTTCCTTTTGTTCAGGGAATTTTTTTTTTAAAAATGTGACTAGCATTTTGGGTCTATACGATTGGTGAATCTAGACGTCCATTACCAGAGAAAAAGAAGATGGGAAAATGAGTCTAACTCAAAGCGAAGCTCACTCATGAAGCCCATATGGATGGACTAAGTCTTACAGAAATTGAAGCCTAAAGGCCTAATGACAGTTCCTAACAATGTTTTATGTTGGGCCACAGTGGGTAACCAAATTCTGATCCAAACTATTTTTGGGTATCTTTCGGCCTGTTTCAGAAACTTGCTCTTAAACAGGGCCCTGAGTTGGGTTCTTCTACTAACCTATTCCCTGAGTTAATGTATTCATTTCTGACATTAAACATCCTTTTTTCTACTTTATGCTTGGTCATATTATTGTTGTTTTCAAATAGGAAAATGTTGGCTTCCCATGGCGAAGTTTGGGTGGTTGTGGTTTATATGAGATTCCACGTTAACTCAAATCAATTGATTTTGAGTTAATGAAAATTGATTTTTTTTTTTTTGGGTTTTGTGTAAAAATCTTTAATTGTACTAGGTATTATTAGCCAGCAGAGTGCCAACTTTTTACAAGTCTATTATATTTGCTAACCTTCATCATCATCATCATGATGGAAATGCAAAACACATTCTCATTTCCAAAACAAATATCTAAAGCTCATCTCTTTTTCGTTATACTCCATCTCATCTTTTTCAATATTAATATGGTAATTGCCCTTGAAAATTGAAATATACATATACATATATATATATATATATATAATTTAGTAATCATGCATGCATGGATCATCATCATCATTCACCATGATTTTACATTCAATTACATTATAATATTGTCAATCATAATCAATAAAATAAAATAATACATGTATGCATATATATATATATATATATATATATATATCATTTTAAAACTCCCCATTAAATAAAAAAGTGATAATATTATTGGTGTTAACTTTTAGCTAGGGGCCATACAAATATTTTAGGGCAACTGAAGGGTTAAAAGAAAATTTTGTTTGTGAAAAAGTTTAGAAGTTGCAAACAAGTCGTTGATTCCTATTGAAGACACTGAAATGACCTTTCAATTTCAGTGCTGGAAATGGAAAGTGTGAATCCTGGACTCCGGGGTGGGAATCAAATGCCTAAAAATGATCTTATATTCGCCTGGCACTCTGCCCTCATCCTCATCTCCCCTACCCCCATACTTGGGTTGCTAATTAAGCTTTGGTAAACAAAACCAATGATTCGCTTGTTTGATTTTAAGTACTTTCTCCATTAGAGTTTTTAATTTCTTGGATACATTTTTTTGTCAGCCAAACAAAAAAAATGGTTTTCTTTTTTTTATTAAATTGTACGAACAAAAAGAAATTGATCCGAAAATGCTACATACACTTTTTAAAAAAACATAAAATTTGTAATAACTAAAAAAAAAAAGCATCATGCAATCTTAAATTATGCTTTTAAAAAGGGTTTGTATTTGATTTACTGTCAGTGTATAGATTTATACACTGACAATGAATTTTACACTGACACCTCATTAAAAATCCTAACCACTAATCTCTAACTCTAACTCCAATCACTAACTCCTAACCCGACATATAGCATCATTAATACTGCATCAAATATAAATCCTTTAAAAATGGTATATATTCCTTGCTTAACATGACAAGTCTACGTGAAGGAATGGATTCATAGCCATATACAAAAAGTTTGGTGTAATATATATATATATATATATATTATATCTCCCTCTCAATATTATTTTATTCAGAATTTGTTGGTTTATAACTTCGTATTTTCCACATTACTATATACTAAAATCCACCAAAAATGTTTTTATAGCTTTAAGAATACTCCAGTTTCTACCTCTCGAGGTAAAACGTCCTGGAAAGAATACCTGCTTGCCTTCTCTCACTCAACTCTTGTTTTTTTCTTTTTATTATTTTCTTTATTTTAATTGAAGTCAGTTATTTATCGTTAACTTTCCTTAGTAAGCCCAAAAGCAAGGTCCAAACACTGCATTTATTCTATCATACGATCGTATATACATTACCATAACCAAACTTGACGTCTAAGCAACATTTATTATAATTTTTTTATTCTGTTTCTAGAAAAAAAAAAATTAAACTGAATAAATCCCATTCTCCCCCTTCTTTTATAGCTTAATTTCCTTTAACCTAATTCTCTCTATATCTTTTTTTTTCTTCTCAAAAAATGATTTATACAATTTTAAAAAAATATTTCTTAAGATTAAAGAATATTCTGAGAATTTAAGATAATATTATATGCATTTTTAATTATTACAAAAATTATGTGTTTTTAAAATATATATAATAATAATATTTTTTTCCTCTACGTCTGCTAAGAACTAGGAGTATATATCACACAGCAGCAGCTATACCCTCAATCATAAGCAGAAAATTTGTTAAAGCAAAGAAAGAGAATAAAAAAGCGTGGAAGAATTAAATTCCTTTGCCAAACATCAAGTAAGAAAAAGTTGGTAACTGAAAACGTGCTCTAAAAGAGACAAGTTTTGCTTTACTTGTTTATTTATTTTATTTTGGCTTGGTTTTGTTTTATGTGTCAATCTTGCTAGAATCTCGCGTGCGTGTAGGAGAAGTGGGGGAAGAAGGTAGAAGCGAAATTCAGCTTTGTGATGGGAATAAGATCAGCAGAATAAGAGAGATGACATGGTGCAATAACCCTGACGATGATAGAGCTCTTCAGTTAGTTACAGCAGCCGCCACTAAAGAACCCTCCATCGCCGTCGCCGTCACCGCCACCGTAGCCGTTTCCGACTCCAAAAGCCATGAAATCCCAATCATTACTTGCCCTTCATGTGGCCATAACATACCCTACCAAGATCAGGTACATATAATTTACTGTATAGTTTTATTTTTGTTGGTTTATTCCATATAGTTTGATGCGCTAAAATATTATTATTATTTATGTGGGGTTAGGCGGGAATTCATGATTTGCCGGGGTTACCAGCGGGAGTGAAGTTTGATCCAACTGACCAAGAAATTCTAGAGCATTTAGAGGCAAAGGCAATATCTGATACGTGCAAGCTTCATCCTTTGATTGATGAGTTTATTCCAACGCTGAAAGGAGAAAATGGGATTTGCTATACTCACCCAGAGAGACTGCCAGGTACCTGTCAATTTAGTTCCAAATTTACTAGCTTTCTGAACTTTTAGAGGTTTTTTTCTACTGCTTTTTCTTCAAATACATTAGTTTTTCATTTTGGGTTGATTTTTCTACTTTGCTTTTAGGGCCATATCAATGATCTGTAAATATATATATGTATATATATATTTGTTTGGCCATTATCGATGATCTATGTTGGTAGATGAATTTTAGATGGAATCGTAAAAACTTGCTGCATTTTTTTACAGAATCCAGTTAAATATATTGTAAGGAAGTATCTAGGTTGGCTAATACTAACTGCCAAGGATTGCTTTAAGTGGCCTAACTGTTTGTCTAAAAGACAATGAGTGGCCAGTAATCAAATCAAATCAAATCAAATATTGGTATATTTAAGCTATGCACCCTAAACAGTTTCATGCATAAAACTAAATCCTTTGATCTGTTCACATTTTTAACGGTGCAGGAATAAGCAAAGATGGCCAAATTCGACACTTCTTTCATCGACCCTCCAAGGCATACACAACCGGGACTAGGAAGAGAAGAAAAGTTCACACGGATGAAGAAGATGGGAGCGAAACAAGGTGGCATAAAACAGGCAAGACCAGAGCAGTTTTGGTTGGTGGGGCATTGAAGGGTTTCAAAAAGATTTTAGTACTCTACACCAAATATGGCAGGCAAAAGAAGCCTGAGAAGACAAACTGGGTGATGCATCAATATCACCTTGGCAACAATGAAGAAGAGAAAGATGGAGAGTTTGTGGTTTCAAAAGTTTTTTACCAAACTCAACCTAGACAATGCGGTCCAAGTAGTGTTAAGGATACACTTGATAGAACGCTGAAAAATCGAAGCCGAAATCAAAGTCCTATAGCTAAGAAGAGTACTAGCAGCACGAGTCTTGTTGAATATTACAATCCACCTTATATTTATAACAGAGAAGGCTCACCTCAGCTAATTCCAAATTTGGTTGTAGGTGATGGATCCTAGTTTATTTGATTAGCCTCTGATCTAAGCAAAAGGAGACTTGAAAGAAAATTGGAATGGGAAAGATCAGCATTTGGTAGAGCAGCTATGACAAGGACTTATTTGGTTGGTGTTGCTGTTGTTCTGTAATAGTCAAATAAATTATCAGATTGTGATTTTCCTGAGGAATTAAAGGAGGGAATGAAAGAATAAGGTGAATGTCTTCTTTTGTTAAAAGATAAAGAGTGAGATGCTTTGGAAGATTTGCCCATGACCAAGCTCTTGAGCAAAGGACTAGATAAGGGAGTTGGTGCCCTATTTTATGTACCCATTTGCCTAATATATATATATATTACCTTATTCTATCCATTTATAAGGTTTGATGACATTTATAGTAGGATTGTACAAAGATGACTCCTATAAACTGCTATATTGTAAAAAATACAAATGTTTCTAATTCTATTATAGAATTTGTAAATTTGAATCGTCCATCTAGGGTTTGTTCTCATCCCTTTTCTGGATAATACATACATACATATATATATATATATATATATATATATATATTGTTATTTCAATAACATTTGATTTCATAGGTAGCATAACTAGAATCTGCATATTCCACCTTAACTACAGATGTAAAGTAGTATCAAGCACCTAAACGTGTTATTGGTACCCAAAATATAAGTACATTTGTTTGAAAAGATGATTTTCTACCCAATATTCAAAATTTGAGTTAATTTAAACATATCCCAACATTTTAATTTTTAGGTCCAATGGAAAGAAGGTTTGTCTCTCTCCCAGTTTCCAGAGACCATTGCCTCCTTTTTTTTCCCTTTGTTTCTCTCACCCAGCTGATTTCTTATTCTTGTTTCATATTCCCATCATTTTGAGATATTTTTTTTCCTAAAAAGAAAAACAGAAAATTTGCAGTGAAGATGATTCCATGGAACTGAAAACTTAATCCCAACACCCAATAAAGTTCTAAAAAAAAAAAACCATTAATCACGATATTCTATTTCCATGCAATTGAAGCCAACGCATAACACGACAGTAAACCCTATGGCGGTTCTTCAAGGGAGACTTTTCGTAGTGGCCCCTCAAAAAGAAATCATAAGGAATTTGCGTCAGGCAGCTCAGTGACAATTAAACAATGGAATAGCTATCCAGCCACTTTAATAAAATGTTGAATATATATATATATATATATATTTATATAGCCAATACACAAACTCAAAAGACCACAAAACAGAAAGGACAAACAAGAATTTTTCTTTTTGAATAATAATCAAATTAAAAAGAAAAAGAAAACTCATATGTTCTTGTCTTGCAGACAAAGCAATACCAAATCTTAAAATATTTCAGGCTATAAGCATTAGACCATGTGAAAAATACAATCAAACTTGAATATTCCTTCAATCAAATAGGTTTCAGAATTCAGATACAAATCTGAAACTGCAAAAATCACACCGACCGAGCCCACTAGGCCACCACAATCAAAATCACATAAACATGCCTACATATGACAGACAAACCTTATCCTAAAAATCTTAATGTCAGTTTCTATATCAATAATAAAGAAAACAAACGTTTGGTCAGAATTTGAAGGATTTCCAACCCAAAGAGAACTTAAAACTTCTTCTAGGCTCATAAACTCATAACTCTATCAAACTAAATGTAGACCATATACAAGTCATACGTCAACTGAAAAAACTGTTTTAAGATTTCTGCAGAACACATTTCTCATACAGAGCGAGGATTTCTTTCTTATTCGGATTCCTCAGCGCAAGCAGCTCCCCACCAAAATTATGTTTCGTGAGTTCCTGCTTAAGTTTTTGCACGGTGAACTTCGTATAATCCTCCTGATTGTTTTGCTGATTCTGGTTGTCATCATCACCTTTGAATACTGACCCGCCATCTTCTGATTGTGAATACCTGAGAGGGCTAGTTGTGCTCTTGGACTTCTTATTTGCTCTCAAAATTCGGTCACTCATCTCCATATCTTGAACAGATCCCACCCCAACTTCACAATCATCTGTCCTCAATCGCTTTCCGTGGGAAGCAGCTTTTAGCTTACTATCCAATGCTGTTTCGTTTAGACGAACAGAAGTCAACTCTTGCTGGAATGAATCAAGTTTTGCCTGTGCAGCTTGTAGCTGAAGAGAGAGGGCTTCAGCCCTGTTATTTGCATCTGCATGTGCTGCACGTTCGGAGTCCAGAAGATCTTGAAGTACTTTAACTGTACTAGCCCTCTGCTCATTGTTTGCTTTTAATAATGACTCTATCTCTTTCTCCCTCTCTTCGACTCTAGCCTCTAATAATGCAACTTTAGAAACTGCATCCATCTCTGACACACGTATTCTATGTAGTTCATCCTCCAAGTCTGTTTTCTCTCTCTCCAAGTTCTCAATTTGCCTCTCGGCCCTCTCAATCTGAGCTAATCTTTCCATTGCCATCCTCTGTATCTCGTTTTTCTCCTTTTGAGCAGCTACTGATTCTGCTCGTGCTTTATCAGCAAATTCTGTTGCTTTCTTCGCTTCCTTCTCAGCTACTCTACACCTTTCTTCAACTTCTGCAAACCTCCTGAACTCAGATGAATACTTCTGCTCCAAATGGATCTTCTCCTGTTCCAAAATCCTTGCTTCTCCCTCAAATGACTGGGCCTTGGTGTTAGCATTTTCTAGCTTATCAGCTAACTCCCTGATTTCAACCTTTAATGATGATATCTCTGCATCATAACTCCTGATTTTTGACTCAGCAGCCTGCAAAGCATTTACCACAGTTAAATACTGCAAACTTTGCAAATGCATTCAACCTTGTGCAACTCAGTAAAGAATGTAAGCCTACTAAACCAGTTAGGGTTATGATAAAATGCAGCGGTTGAGTGAATGATCGTTGTAAATCATAATTAACAATTCCTCATATTCCAATGCATTACATATAGAGTATATAGACACATGCATAATCATATATGTACATATATAAGAAGCTCACCTTCAACTCTAGCTTTAGTGTTGTCAAGCACTGTTCAGCATGCTCAATCTTCGCCGACTTGTCCTTTATTTCCTCTTCCTGCAATGTTCATCAGCAGATAAACAAATCACATTTTCTAGCTGCATCTTACATTTGCATATAACACATGATTGAGTGAACAAGAACTTGCGCCTGAATGTAAGGT
This sequence comes from Fremontodendron californicum, assembly GCA_030761205.1. NCBI lineage: Eukaryota > Viridiplantae > Streptophyta > Magnoliopsida > Malvales > Malvaceae > Fremontodendron > Fremontodendron californicum. The sequence continues at coordinate 2,241,811 of JAULJL010000027.1, forward strand.
GAGAAAGAGAGAGCACCTTCTCAGTCAATGTATGTGAAAACTCTTCCCTCAAAGTATCTTCCCTAAGTTGAGTTTCCTTGCTTGACCGCTCTTGCACAATTGCTGCCTTCTCCAGAGCAGCTTTTGCCTCTCTAATAGCAAAGTCATACTTCCTTTTCCACTCCTGTGCTTCCTCTTGAGCAGACTCAGCTTGCTCCCTAGCAGCAGCCAGCCTTGCTTCAGCAGCAGTACTCCGGGACTTGAGCACTTCAGTTTCTGAGGCGGTCTGATCTTCTTTGGCTTTCTGCTTTGATAACACCTGGTCATATTTTCTACTCAAGTCTAATGTTTCTTGCTTAGCAGAATCCAATGCTTTCATTAAACTAGAACATCTCTCCTTCAGTGACCTGTTATCACCTTGCAAATTATTCATACGGCTTGCATATTCATCAGCAAGCTTCTTCTTGTCATTTATAGCATCATCATAACGCTTCAGATATTCAGATTTATATTTCTCACTATCTTCCAGTTGCTTGTTAAGTAACTTCATCTTATCCTCAATTGAACGGCATTTAAATACGAGGGAACTCTTCTCTGAACCAATCTGATCTATAAGTCTCTTGGTGAAATCCAGTACTGGCCCCTCCATACTGACAGTTTAATAGCATAGACAAAGAAAGTTAATATCCAGAACTACAGACTTAATCCCCAGCACACATGGTACAACCATATTAAAGAAAAAAATAAAAATACTGATACAAACCTTTGCTGTAAAAATACAGCCAGTTTCTGCCATTTTCCAGGGCCATGGCATGATGCTTCATATTCAGATAGAAGAGCATCAAGAACCTGCATATAAAATTCTAATAAATCCAGTGAGAGGCATCCTATGGAAAATGCTAAACCACATAATATCTCTATCACTTGTCTTCATAGATTAAAAAAAATGAAAGGAACTTTTCGTAGGACCAAAAGGCAATAAATTAAGACTGTAAAGGAAAGTCAAAAACGGATAATTCCATCCAGGTTGGTTGATTAACTAGCCTTCGTCCTTAAAATTTTAGTGATATAAAATCTAAATCTGGAATATCATTTCAAAACAGCAGTTAATGAGAAATAAAGTTCCGGAATTAGATTGAAGTCCTTCGCATGAAGAATAAGTGCAACTAAACAATGACCACTTACCTTCACAACATTATCTATGCTTGCATCAGAAGCATGGCATGCTGCTCTCAATCTCTTTCCCATGCTCTGTATGGCATTTGAACATTGCAAATCTGCTTCCATAAATGCATTCCTTTTATAATCCTGCATAAAAGGCCAATCCAATAATGCAAGGCTTACCATGCATTTTGATTGCACAGAAATAAAGACTTAATCTACAGATGTAGCATTTGAGTAACTCGATACCTCAAACGCTTTTCTGAAGAATTTCTGTAGAAGCTCCTCGTATTTCTTCCTCACTGAACCAACCCCTACAGCACTAGCATTGTATACAACCAGTGATCTTTGAACTGCTGCTTCATGAGCCTCCCTCAATGCCATCTAGGACCATCAAGATTATAATGTTAAAATATCATCAAAACAACCACACAACAATTATGATAAAGCATCACTTACTTCCTCAGGTAGCTTTGTACGGTCGAAGGTTGACATATAAATCTCTGAAGCAGAATCAAATGCCCTTCGACACTCAGCTTCTTCAACACTCTGAATGAAAATAACACTGATAAGAATCCTTCTGAGGAAAATGAGGAAATTTTTATATTTTTGATGCTTTGGAATATTTCTTTAACTTTTTCAGCATCAAGGTCCTTTTTTAACCCACTTTGGTTCCATTTAACAAAGTATCTGGTAGCATGTCCTGACAACAGTAACTAACCTGCCATGAGGAAGATATTGTGGGCACTGCACCATTATTCAAAGCATCCAGATAAGATTCCGTGATACCAATAAGAACAGGCCCTGTCAGTACAGTAGCCCCAACCTGCTTCGGCCTTGTTCTCTCAAAAACAAACCTTGTCAATGCATCAAGCCCAGCTCGAAATTCAGGTCTCAGTTTGTCAAGCTACATATTAAAACTAAGGTCTTAGTACATAAATGATGCATGCTAAACAGAAAAGGCATGGTCAGGACTGAAAGAGGGAGGGAGAGAGAGAGATAGATAAAAAAATGGATGATAGAAAAACAGAGAGAAAATGGCATATATGGAAACAGTTAGATACTAACCGAAATTTGATCAAGTCTTTGGAGATCATTTTCATTGTTCAAAGGCCTCACAAGGGTAAAGCACTCTCTATCAGGAAATAGAGCTCGAATGGAGTCTCGGATCTATCAATTATTAACGATGCATAATCAGTGCAAATCACAGAGAAGAAAAATTCAAATACTTTAGTTCTTCATATCCTTCATGATAAACATTGGAGAAATGAATCTCTACTCTGTGAAGAGAGGAATGCTATTAGGAAAGTACTAAGGACAACACTCTTCTTAGAATCTCTGGTATATCTAACTTCAGCCAATAAAAAATATTCAAAGAGCAACAAAAATTTGCATATTAATCATTAAAAAGCTTTCTTTTCATCATGCCTCCACAGAATTTATATTGATTTCTTTTACTCCCCAATTAAAACCCATGTTAAGAATTACCTCATTTTTGGCAGCTATATCTTTCCCACTACCTTGAACTGGCCGTAAAGCAAGCTCTAGGTAGTCACGGGGAGTGATTTTCCTATTATCCTCCGACAAATCCAGATAAAAATCCTGCAAGTAAGATGAATACTTTACAAAATAGAACTGGGAAAAAGTATATTTTACAACCATGAGAAAGCTCATGACATCCACATTCAAGAACCAAACATGTGACAACCAGTAATAAGACAGTGTGTATATGCGTCTCTGTGTAACCAAATATTACCCTAAGAAGCCAAACAAAGATTGGGGAGAACTGCCCAAGTTCAGAAGCTGTGGTTGTTCTTCCTCCAGCTTTAACTCGAATATGTTTTGTCATTTGAGTGACAAGAGAGAGACGATCCAGTGCAGCTTCATCTATACCTCCCATCTAAATATAAGAAGTATACAGTCAAAACTTGGGAAGAATGGTGGAAAAACCTTATTAACAAGCCACTCAAAAGGATGAAAGTCTCATTAAAAAATGGAGAAAAAAAAAGTACCAACCTGGTTGTAGATGAACATACTAGATAAGAGGACAGCTAAGGAAAATATCTGAGTGCTGTATGTTCCCTGTCAAGTTTGCAAGATAAGAGCATAAGTCAAAATAACCAAACCAATAAATATAACCAATCCATTCCCACAAAAAGTAAGTGAAAACTAACCGTTTGATCATAGGCATCTATTCCTTCAGAATCTAATAGCAAAAGATTGTACTCAGTTCCATCAAGAGCAGTTCTCTTTAATGGTGCACTCCACAACCAAAGCCCTTTTGTACATGGTCGATGAGTTGATGCTACTTGAAATCCACTACTCCTTCCAAGAAGCTATAGCACAAAAATGAATGCATAGCCATCACTCATAGGAAAAAGAAACAATATACATCAAAATGCTGATAAAAAACAGATAACGTACAAGCCTCAATAGAGGGAAAATTACTTACAAGTATATAATATTTAACCGCGATACCACAAATAACTCAACAATCGATGCTTTACAAAGATTGAGAATAAAAGAAGACAAGAAAAGTTAATCCAGCTCAAGTCTCGGTTCATCAAAAAGGACATACTTTAGCTGGTCAGACTCAGTTCATAAGAATAAGTTTTATAGTAACATTCACATATCCTATACATAGAGCGAATGTATTCATGTTCACAATTATATAATTTTCTCTATACTCATACTCAACATCGTTAACTCAAAATTATAATTACCGTTGCCACTGTTCATTTTTCTAGCAAGCTTACATTACTCAACATCGTTAGTAATCTCCACTCAAATGCACTTATAAAAACTTAAATTGATGTTGATATTTTCCCCTTACGGCTATAATAAATGAAGACTTCTAAAAACAGAAAATTTATATCGAAAAGCCCTCCAATTGATCACAATTTATACATTTGGTCCTTCTAAACCCTAAATTTACAACATTTTCTACTCCTAAAGTTACAAACCCTAGACTTCATTATTTCACCTACCAAAGCACCAAAAGAACATAAATTTCTTCCAATTTACATTTCAAAACAAGTAAAAAAAAAAAAAAAATGAAATTACCTGATTTAAAATGAAGCTTTTTCCCTGACGAGCCCGGCCACAGACCGAAACGACTCCAATTGGTTCCTTAACAAGCTGCAAAGCCGCGACCGCTTCCGGATCCATCCGGAACTTCCCTTTCTCGTCGCAGTACACCAACCGGATCGGTCTCGCGGGACCGGTCACCGGAGACGCCGACGCCGACGTAGACGCCGAATGACCGAACGATTGCGGGGACACATCAGCTGCGGAGTCTTTTCCTCTACCAAAATATTTCATCATCTTTGCTCAGATCCTCCGTGGTTCAGTTGATTTTCTCTCTAACTTCTCTTCGCTTTGTTTCTTTCGTTGTTAATTTTAGATTTTTTGGGGGCTTGGTTTTAGGCTTTTAGCACCGTTTTATTGGTTTTTCCACTCTACTGAAAGAGAGGTTTAAAATTGGGGAGGGAAAAGAGATAAAATCACTTTTGGGCTTTATTTATAGGCTACCGAGAATGTACTTGTAAAATTACGCTGATATACTTGATTCTTTTTGTTATTGTCGGTGTAGAGGAAGGGTGTTTTGGTCTTTTTAAGACAATTTAGTCTCATATCCTGAACGACAGCGTGGTAATAAAGCTACTTTTTTTTTTTTAATTAGGAGTTTATTCTTTTTATTTATTATTATTTTAACTTTATGCCTTTATATAAGAAAATAAATAAAAAAGACATTTCAAAATTTATAGTATAAATTTTTATAATAAAGTTTTTACGTTAACATTAAAAAGGAGGTGAAACTCTATCTGTTTTTTATTTTTATGCTTTTATTTTTACAAATTTTCTTTCATATTTTCTACTATAAACCAAATTTAGCAAAGTGAATTTGACTTTCCATGTCAAAACAATCTGATTTATATTCCAAAAGTATTACAAAGGTAAAGCCTGATTTGCTGCGCCTAAGATATCCAGATTCAAGCATTCGTGCCACGATATCCACAACCTTATTTTCGGGTTCAGTAACAATCCTTCACATAAATTATTTTGAATAGGTAAATCAATTATTTATTTTTTAAATCCGACATTAATCTTTTCATATCTATTAATTGGTGTATTTGAGATGCATTTCCTTTTTAACTCCTAAAAAAGACATTACAAGAAATGGGATAAACGGTTCAATCATCTTAAATTAAGATTTATTTCTTATCACAATAGTAAAATAAAGAAAAATATTAATAAGTGACTAATAACATTAGTTAAGATGATATTTATAAAAAAAAAATTAATATTAATGAATTATTTTTTTTAAAATTCAATAAAAATAATATATTAAATGCAAAAAAAATAAAATTAAATGATAATTAAATAATCCTTAATGGGTGCTTATAAACATCTGTTAAGTAAGCCCTAGAATAAAATCTCTTGATTCTCACATCACTTGTACCAAAAATTTAAATAAAAAAAATTATATACACATAAATATACATATAATTGATTTTTCTCATATTAATTTTTTAATTTAATTAAAAAAATCATCTTTTTTTATTATTTTAAAAATATCATCACAAAATAGTTATGTGTATATATATATATATATGTTTCTTAAGTAAATGTAGCATTGTCCAAAACTTTAAGATTCATTTTTTAAATCAAATTTTGAGGGTTAAATTTAGTGGAACATATATAGTTTTTTTTTTTTTTTTTGCTATATTGATAATCCCTATCAACTTTCATCATAAAGAAAAAAGTTAAAAAAGAAACATTTAATTATTTGGTAAGTTTAGTTTTAATTTATTTAGATTTTAGAGCAAACGTGGAATCATAGTCTTCCAGCCATATCCAGTTGTCATTTGAAAGTTGAAACAAAAAATTATTTCATTCATTAATTCAACCCAAAATCACACAGTTTACTTTCATTTGAAGCATTGGAGAACTCTTTCAAACCAACAAAGTCTCACTTGTCTTTTATTCTTTCTCTCTCTTCCATTATTCTTTTTTTTAACTACTAATAAATATCTTTGATTCTCTTTGTTGTAAGCAAAGCAAATCAAACATAATTATTATTTTTTGGATAAGTAAGTGTTTTATTTATCCAGAAAGCAGTTAAACTGCTACATCCAACATCATGTGCGACATGTACTTAAAGCTATACATACTTAAACAATACTTGAACAAAACTTAAGATCACTAATCAATCAGGGAACAATAGCAACATACTTCAGCAATACTTAAAGCTATACCAGAATGGACAAAGATCCTAGGAAAAAAGAGACAGTCCCCAATCTGCATCCAATCTTCGGTTCACTTCATCAGGACTAATGTTCTTGAGCCCCAACAATCGCATTCTGATGATCTCTTTTATCTGCTCAATGATGGCTCCTTGTGTGGATTGAAGGCGATTAAAACACCTATTATTTCTCTCCCTCCAGATCGAGTAAAGAAAGGCACTCCATGATAAACGCAAAATAACAGAAATGAGAGTTTTTCCTCTGATTCTGTTTACTGCCCATTGCAGCTCTGCTTGCCAGCTCCTTATGCTTCTATGAAGTTGACATAAGCATAGTATATGCCCCCAGATTTCCTTTGAATAGTCACATTCAAAAAATATATGATTCCGGGTTTCTTGCTCAGTTTGACATAGCTCACATTTGCCATCCACCTCCATGCCCCATGACATCAATCTGTTCTTTGTAGGCAGTTTGTCCAATATAGCCATCCAAGCTACCAGTGCATGTTTAGGAATATGAAATGGAAACCAGATCAGTTTATCCCACTCCACCTTGTCCTGCCTAGGCCTGAGATCATTCCAGACCTTAGCCACCATAAAACTGTTCCCAGGGAACTTCCAGGTTAGAGCACCATTCTGGTTGGAGGTGAACCTCAAAGCCAAAGCCCTCAGCTGAAGCATTTTACGCCATGTCCAGCTGCTTCCTGGGGAAGGTTGAACCTGCCACACTGTTCTTCCTTTCAGCACATAGGCATGAAGCCAAGCAATCCACAATGAACCTGCCTGGGAGAGAAGTGCCCATAGGTGCTGAATAATGCAAGCCTTATTCCATATTCCCAAGTCTTTTAATCCAAGACCCCCCTCTGACTTTGGACAGCAAATGGAACTCCATTTGACTCTTGCTCCCTTAGCTGAGTCATCTCTTCCTTTCCAGAAGAACCTGCTGCATAATTGATTAACTCTTTTAAGAACAGCCTTAGGCAATACAAAGTGCCTGCACCAGAAATTGGACACATTAAAAAGAACAGATTGAATGAGCTGAAGCCTTCCTGCATAGGATAACATGCGTGCTGCCCAGCCATTGATTCTCTGAGTAATTCTGTCGATCAAAGGAGAACAATCCTTTTCAGAGAGTCTTCTTGTGACCAAAGGGACCCCAAGGTACCTAACAGGTAGTTTGCCAAGTTTAAACCCTGTCAACTCTTGCATCTCAAGTAGAGTGGTCCTACTAACACCAGAGGAGAAGACTTCACTCTTGGAAGGGTTTAATTGCAAACCAGAAATGGTATAAAAGTAATGGAGAATACCCTGTATGCCCACAACAGAATCCAAGTTACCCTTTGCAAAAATCAGCAGATCATCTGCAAAGCACAGGTGAGTAAGCTTGATTCTGTGACATTTAGGATGGTAGCTGTAAACTCCATTAAGAGCCCCTGCATCCAGAAGTCTGGATAAAACATTCATAGCAATGACAAAAAGATAAGGAGAGAGAGGGTCTCCCTGCCTTAACCCCTTTGCTCCTTCAAAGTACCCTACCAATCCCCCATTAAGAGAAATTGAGAACTTTGGGGAAGTGATGCATGCCTTGATCCATCCTATGAACTTATCAGGCAATCCATAAACTGATAAAACAGTGAGAATGAAGTCCCAATTTAATGAATCAAAAGCTTTTTGGAGATCAATCTTCATTGCAAAACGGGGGGATAAGGTTGCTCTTCCATACCCTTTGACCAGTTCCTGAGCCATGAGAATATTATCTGAGATGCTTCTCCCTGGTATGAAGGCACTCTGATTGCTGGAGATCATAGCAGGAAGAAGTGGAGTGAGCCTGGCAGTGATGATCCTGGTAATACATTTATAAATGACAGAGCAGCATGAAATAGGCCTGAAGTCCTTCATATGATTAGGATTCTGGAATTTTGGGACAAGAGCAATACATGTAGAGTTAAAGACTGATATCCTGCTCCCTGATTGAAAGAAGGATAAGATTGCTGCAGTGACATCCTCTTCCACAATAGGCCAAGCAGTTTTAAAAAACTGTGCAGTGTATCCATCTGGCCCTGGGGCTTTGTCCCCATTCTGCTCAAACATGGCTCTTTTCACCTCCTCTTTTGTAACAGCCTTAGCTAAATTGTCCTTAGCTTCAGTAGGTAAGGCAGGCTGAATAAGTTCAGTAAGAAGCTCCCTAGGGCAGTCTGTGACCTGTTTGTCCTCAGTCCCAATCAACTTCTGAAAGAACCTTACAGCCTCCTTTGAGATTTGACCAAAATCTTCCAACTTCCTTCCCTCATCATCATAGAGGACTCTGATGGATTGCTTGCTATGCTTTGCTGACACCATTTTATGGAAATAATGAGTGTTCTGATCCCCCTCCTGCAGCCATTTTATCCTTGATTTCTGCCTGTAATAACTTTCCTCAGCCTTTTGGAGTTCCATCAATTCTGCATAGAGTCTTCTTTCTGTTTCAACAAGAGTATTAGATGGCCTTTGATGCAGATTGATCATCTGCATGCTCTCCAATTCTTGCCTTTTATCTTGAACCTTCCCTGAAATGTTGCCATATATGGCCAGGTTAAATGCCCTCAGTACTGCCTTTAATCTCTTCAATTTGTGGAATAGAGTGGTCATAGGATTGCCAATGAAAGGCTCTTGCCAAGAGTTTTCCACAATATTCAGGAACTCTGGATTCCTAGTCCAGAAATTAAAAAACCTAAATGGCTTTGGGGGAGAATGAGCAGTCAAGTTCATCTTTATGTATGCTAGGCAGTGATCAGAAACCATTGGAGCCAAAAACTCAACAAATGAGTGAGCAAACTGTGTATGCCAGCAATCATTCACCAAAACCCTATCAAGCTTTTTAGCCAAGTAAGCATCAGTTTGGTGGTTGGACCAAGTGAATGCTGGTCCAGTACTGGTATGATCAAACACTGACAGCTGTGTCAAGCAGTCTTGAAAATCCTTCATATCAGAGGTAAGCATGTAGGAGCCATTGAAATCTTAGCTTTCTTGTGGTCTTGCTATAACATTGAAATCTCCAGCCAAAAGCCAAGGAGAGCCATCAATTCTGCCTTGAATGTCCTGAAGATGGTGCCAAAGCCTTCTTCTACTTATGCCTTCGTTGCTTCCATAAATTGCTGTAATGTAGAACCTGGTAGAATTATAAGTGGTGCAGCATGTAATGCTCTGATCAGATGTTGCAATAAGATCAACCTGCATCTGATTTCTCCATAGGAACCATATTCTCCCATTATAAGCTTCTAAGTAGTTGTGATGTAGCTTCCATCCCTGAAAGAGCCTATCTACTATAGCTGGCATGTTTTGTTGTTTCACTCTTGTTTCCAGTAAGCAAACAAGGTCTGCCTTCAGGCAGTTTATTCTCTATATAATACTTTTCTGCTTTTGAGGGTTGTTTAGCCCCCTAGTATTCCATACTATAAAATTCATGAAAGTTGAGGGGGGGTCACTCCAGAGGCAGGTAAAACTGCCTTACCTCTTTTCCCCTTGTCAATGGGCCCTTTCTTCTTATTCTTCAAGGCTTTCATCAAGTCTGCAACTCCTGCTGCTGCTGCTGCCCTTTGCTTCTTAGGAGAGTTTGGAAGGATTTCCACCAATTGTTCCTCCTCTCTCCATTGCTCAGAGCCACTAGTTTGTCCAGGGTCTACATTTGTCCTCTCTGAGTCACTTAGGACGTCAAATCTGTTTTGGGAACCAGCTAATACTGACTTCTTGCTTTTCTGTATGCTTCTGCTTCCTCTCCCTTTACTGCCCTCATTAACTTCTGTTTCCTTCATACTTGCCTCTTTCTGTTCTTGAGCCATAGGCAGGGCACTGCTTTCAACTTCTACACTGCTTGTAGCCTGTGCATCATGTTTTGACAGTTCTGTTTTAGGCCCCTCCTTTGGAATCCAAACTTTGGTAGCCCCTACAGGCTTTTTGGTGCAATTTCAGTCTGTATGCCCAAACAAATTGCAATGCTTGCATTTTGGAGGGTACCAAGGGATATCCACAACAACATTTGCAATAATGCCATCACATAACTCAACATTAATACATTTTGGGATGGGGACATCCACTGCAATCTCCACACATACCTTTGCATAGGCCAATCTCTGTTGGCTAGCAGTGATTCTATCCATATACAATGGAGTTCCTAGGGCACTAGCAATATAGCTGAGGCCACGTCTGGTGTACAATTCCAGAGGAACTCCTCCCAAATGGATCCAAACAGGTAATTTCTTCAAATTAAACTCTAATGATTTCATACCTGGCTCCCATTTTCTCAGGATGAGTGGCTTATTCTGAATGTGCCAAGGTCCCTGCTCAAGAACCCATTCTCTGGTGTCAGCATTCGGAAATTGAATTAGGTATAAGTTCAGACCAGCAGATTTGATCACCACTGCTCCATTCTTTCCCCATAACATGTTGGCAAGTCTCTGAAATGTGCTGAAGTTTGGTGCCTTGCCAACAAACTGCGCCACAACTGAGTTCATCCACACAGTTGCTCCTTCTTCAAAAACCTCAGCTGGAGGTTTGACGGTGATGGATCCATTTGAGTGTTGAGGTGGGAAAAACAGCAACGATTGATCGGAGGAGATTGTGAAGAGCTTCTTCCAATCAAAATTGGTCTTGACTGATGCCACGTCAGCAAAGGTGGTTGTAACTAACTTTTCTGGAATATGCAAGCACTCCGTAACTGTCTCACGATCCTCTCGAACATTGGATAATTCAGTATTTGGATCACCATTGATGAGATCATGAGAACCTGGTTCCTTATTGAGAGCAACAACAACCACTGTAGAACCTTCTTTTTTCATGCCAGGATCCATACTCTTCATCTGTTCCAAAAGAGCCTCAGCATCCTCTTTCTTGAAACACAACCCAAGTGATTTTTCAATTGAAACACCCGAAACCAACGCGAATTCCTCCTATGAAATAGTCAAAGCATAAACCGGAACCCCAGCCAATCTCTCAGGCAGCCGCTGTTTTTTTTTTTTTTTTTTTTTTCAAATTAGACAGCTGTTAGAGCAAACCCTTTCCCACCTGCTTTCGATCTGTAATTTTTTTTTTTTTTTCAATCGATCGACGGGATAGAAAGAGAACAATTTGCGCCTATGCCCACAGAAGTTGAGGGTTGAGGAAAAGAAAACTGAGGATAAAGCTGGAGAGGAAAAAGGCGCAGATCGGACATGAACAAAACAGCCGAAAAATAACAAAGAAGAACCCCAAAAAACCCTAGATCGAAACCAGATCTATAAGAAAACGAAAGGGTTTCGATCTGATTTCAGTTGAAAGAAAACGAAAAGAAAATGGCAACTGCGAAAACGGGACGATCCACGCGACCCACGGCAGCTTTGAAAGAAAACGGCACGAAGATCGAGGAAGGCCTCGACGTTTTCAAATCTGACAAGATCGACGCCGATGACACTACTGGGAGGTGGGTTTTGATCGAAGGCATGGGTTAGATTTTCCTTGAGTGCAATCAGGTAAGGTGTGTGGGGAAGTGTGAAAGAGACATTGTTGACAGACCAACGGACGTTTTCATTGATCTTGTTGACAGATCGAAGGCATGGGTTAGATCTTGTTGACAGATCGAAGGAGAGAAGCTTAGAAATTTCCAAGCTTAGAAAAACCTGGAATCTAAGATCAGCAAAGCGATAAAGCAAGAAATTTCCAAGTCTTTATTATCACTCTCCCTTTTTTATAATTATTATTGTTTGTATTATAACATGAATAATTCCTTTCCTTTGTTTGGTAATGAAACCCACAACCTCATGGGACTGTTGTAATAAAGAAAAAAAAAAAATATATATGTAATAAAGAAATATATGCTTAACAGACAAGGAGGGATAATGTAAATTAGAACTCTGAGAACGAGAAGCGCTGTTCCGGAGAAGAAATTTGAAAAACGGATGCGTTGCCATTATTGTTACTTGATGAAGTCGAAGCCTTGAACAGTTCATCCAAAGCTCCAACAGAAAGTATCCTTTCAATGGATTTGAGCACGTCTCTGACATTAGAATCAATGGTTGTTTGAGAGTTGGAAGTAAGAGCTGAGAGTGAGTATTCTGGAGAGCCGCCTTCTTGGAACCCATTTTCATCCAGTTCTTCACTTTCCAAGGGGGTCATTTGATGCTCTATAGGTAACTCATGATATTTATTTCCTTGAATGGTGTTTTCTGTTATCATCTCTTGACCTTGTAAGTACCCACGAGGAAATGGAGGGGAACAGCTAGAACTGCTATCACAGTTTCTTCCTCTTATTTGTTGATCAGTAACCTTACCTTTCTGGTGGACTCGGCATAGAACCCAATCATCCAACTAAAACAAGAAGAAACAGAAGAGACTAAAGCTGGGACTCACTGATGAAAGTTTGAAATGTTTTCATAATTTCAGGCACAGTTTCTCGGCTGGTTTTAAACCTTTTTAAAGGTGGATATGATATGAGAATTATTTGGTATATAAGCAAATTTAAAGCTAAGTCTCTTGCAATATCTTGGAAGAACACTTAGCCCTGCCTGAATCTTCCAGAGCAGGCTTTTGCAGGCTCTCCTCCATTAAGCTTTGTGCATTAATAACCAAGTCATTTTAAGAAATTGATTTGGTTTTTTTTGGCATATGCGTCTTTCAGTGAGGAAGAAAGTAACTTACTCGCATCGATCCTTTAGGCCTCGTAGATAGAAAGTAATCATCGAGAAGCCTATACTCAGTCATCATCCAATCAGTTTTTACACCTTTCTGAGGACGCCCTTTGTAAAATACAAGAGCTTTCTTCATTCCAAGACATTGTGACCCAACAGAGGTGATGATTGGTTTATCAGTCCCAGTGGCTTTCCAGTAACCAGATGCAGCTGCTCTGTTCGGACGCTTTCCATTCGGATACTTCCTATCTCTTGGACTAAAGAAAAACCACTCTTTCTCCCCAAAAAAAGCCTTATCTGTAAATATAATTAGCAAAACGAAACATGAAACAACGTTATGAATGTAAGATATCATATCAGATGACAAGCAAAAGAGTACCAGGAAGTTCCGACGGATTGAACTTGTAGATATTGACATCAGCTATAATTGAGATTAGCTGATTTGAGGAAGGCGAAACCTTCTGCTTTAGATAATGAATGATTAGCTCTTCATCTGTAGGATGGAATCTGAACCCTGGTGGGAAGGTAGCACAAGATCTGTTCATTCCATCCATTTAGTGGGACAGTGGGGAAGATATTTCGAATCACTTTGCTTGATATTTATACTAGAATTTGTACAAGGTGGTAAGCAAGAAAACAAATAATAATTTGTGCAGATCTTGGAGAGACCACCATACATAATAATAATCATAAATAATAGTCGTCGCTATCTAATATAGTTGGATTCCGATGTGTTGTTTTGCATTTGGTTTACATGCATGGTTACTACTCTTTCATGCAGTTGAAAAGGATAAGGTTATTTTCTCTGCTTCAATTTCATCTCCCGAAAATTCTTGATGCAACTTTTATCACAAATTAATGGTGCCGCTTTCTTTGTTGCTTGCCGTGCAATTTAGTTCTGAAGAGTGGTAAACATCAATATAAACTTAAAGATAATACAGGTTTAATTTCAAATATATTTGGTTAATTATATATATATATATATATATATGTTCAGCTTAGAGGCTTTGCTGCATGAAAATAATATTCATTGTTTAAGCTGGCTAATGGATAAGGAAAGCTTTGGAATTAACAATGTGCCATATATATGCTAGCTAGATTGCGTTTTCAACCAAAATCCATGGGTAAATCTACTTTAACATCCTCGTACTGATTGGTTGCAACTATTAAAATTATGGTTTTTTTCGATCTTTCTTAGTTATTGTCATAACTTTAAATCAACATTTTACAAATTTTGAGACCAAACTACTGTTGCATTGGCCTGTCATTAATGAACACAAAAATATAATAAACCAGCTCTTGAGTATATATAATTCTATCTGAAATCCCCTTGTTTAATTTGCCAATGCAGCTGATGGGTTTAACATTATGGAATGAGGATATGTATCATAATTGATGCTTCAGCTTGCTTGGGGCCTGGGGGTAAAAGGTGTAACAACGATTCTTACAAGAATGACGACCATAATAGGAAAATGAAGAGAAGGCATTGTGATCTAAGACCCAATTTATTTTGGGGAATTGCACATGAAAAAACAAAAAGTCTGATTTTCAGTTTTATCTTCCTTGAAGTAGCAATGTTGCTCTTCTAGTCCAAGGTTGGAGTTTCTGCAAACAGGATATTCCTTGTAATTCTCACATTAATAATATCTTGAAAAGGTCAAGTAGTAAAAGATACAGATACAGCAGATGCCAGCGAATATCCTCTAGAATTACTAGCAATGAGAGCGACTCTCTATCAGTGAAAATGGCCTGATATGATCATATGTATATATATATATATATATATATATATATATATATATCTGGTTTTGACAGTAAGAAATTAAGGAATTAATCGGAGAACAATGCATGGCATTGCATGCATTCAATTATATACTTAAATACTCCCGAGTCATTGGATGTCAGCATCCATGCATGCCGTTTACAAGTTGACATATATAGAAACCATATTTCCCTTGGCCGTGTGGAAAGATCAGATACAATTAGGAAATTAAGTCAAGAAAAGGTATTCAATTTACTAATTCAGTAAAAAATTTGTTTTTTGTCATGTTTGGAGTGGAAGAAAGACATAGAGGACCAATGGAGTTGATTCCAAGATAATAACTTACATCAAAATTACTCTTCTTACAGTAATTAAGGAAACAGACTTCGTATTTATCAAATATCTCTACAACCCTTTGAACCCTTTTGAGGGCACACAGGAATGATACATGTCCTCGACAGACTATGATCTTAAACAATCTCTTTTAGCCATCAAAGATGTCTTTAATGGATCTTTAATTCTTTTGGTCTTATAGATATTGTCTTCATCATATCAAAGTCAATGATATCCATATAATCCAAACTAATTTCTAAGAACAATTTGTTGCTAAAGTTCAATTGAAGGGTTTCTGGCAAAATATTGGAGAGTTTTATAAACTATATACCATTGTCCTCATCTTTTGACCATTGCAAAAATTAACTTGAAACTTATTCCAAGAGTTGTCTTGCCCTGCTCCAACTATAATGTTAAAGGGGAAAAAAACATATCTAACATTCGAAAGTTTTGCTTTCTTCTTATTTTTGTTTCTTCTTTGCTCTTGCGCCTCTTGATATTGCAGAGTCCAAGTAGAATTTGGAGCCAAAAATCCGAATCCTTGGCCTGCATATTTGACATGGTCATATACTCTTTCAATTGGCTCTTTTTGCCGACATAGAAACGAGCCATAACATAAACATCCTAATTGAAAATTACAATTGGCTGAATTGATACAATTCTCACCGTTAAATTAGGAATGATAGTGGATTTATATACAATTGTCGAAATATTTGAATTTGAATTCGAATTCGACTAATTTACATGATCTTTAAATTCGTTTATTATTTGTAGATATAGTAATTCGTGAATCCGTGTCGTGTTTGTGTACTTTTTTTGTGTCATAATCATGTTTAAGGTGTTTTATATTTATATAAATTTTGACATATTAATAATTTGTGTTATATAGATTTTGACACATTCATGTATTCATGTCGTGTCACTACAAGAAAAAGCATTTTTAGTGGAGAAAAAAATAGTCACTAGAAGTATAAAATTTAGTCACTATGATTTATAGTGACCAATTTAAAAGTCGTCACAAATACCTCCATAACTGTTTTATTAGTGACACTTTTAAAGAAATTGTCACGATAACTCATTTTTTTTTACCAACTTTTTTACCACTAAAACAATTTAGCAACTGTGACTAAATTAAATTGTCACAATAACGCCTTCTATTGTGACAATTTTTTCGACTCTAAAAGAAATACATTAGTGACAAAAAAAGTTGTTACAATAACTGAGTTTTCTCGTGACAACAATATCGACTCTAAAAGTATTGATAATAGTTATAAAAATTTGTTGTCACTCATGTTATTTTTATTAGTGACAAATGTCTCTTTACTAGTGTGCATTGAAATAGTGTCACATGAGTTGTGTCACAAATGTTAAAATTATTTTTTATGATAATTCTCGCCACTAATATGTCACAAATTAAAATTTTAAATATATTAAAATAATATTATTAGTGGGTAACAATATACATTGTCACAAAAATGTATCTTTAGTAACAAAATAGTCACTAAAGAGTTGTTTCACTCAAAATAAAATATGATTGTAGTAACCAAAAAATGTGATCAGTTCCTTTATTATTATTATTATTATTATTATTATTATTATTATTATTATATAAAAATGACAAAATTACTATCATTATTCAAAAGTAAATAAAATGACTAAAATATATAGCATGTTAAAACTCTCAAAAGTAATATCCAAAATACAATTATAATTTAAAATCATACTAAATCTCTCCACCAAAAAACTAAATAGTTCATATAAAAAACAGCTTTTAATCTAGAAATATGAAAATGTCTAAGTGGAAATCCAAGCTAGAAGTCTATAGATGATCCCAATAAAGTTCACTCAACATTATTTTCCTACAAAACAGACAAAAATAAGAAAAAGAATAAGTCAATAAATAAAATTGTAGCATATAATTGTTATTATAATACTAATAAGTAACATTTTTTTAAACAACAATGCAATATTTTATTGAATGAGAAAAAAAAGAAGAGTACGGATCAACCCACGATCCAAATTTCATACAAATAGTCTACCCTTCAAGCAGTAAACCTGAACCCCAATTAACCATGTAATTCCCTAAGCAACTACCCTTCAAGCAGTAAACCTGAACCCCAATTAACCATGTAATTCCCCAAGCAACTACCCTTCAAGCTCAAAATAGCTTGAATCCCCGATATAACCCTGTGATAAACGAAAGCTACCACAAATTCCTCTTTATTACAAAAAAGCACACTACTGATAAAAACAAGTCAAGCCAGCCGATTAACAAACGCTGTTGTCCTAGCTTGTCCTGAAAAGTGTAACATAGAATTACCCAAAATGCAACCTTACTAAATCCTACAATAAGCCAGACTCGTCCTTTCTTAAAACCTGTTAAAAACATTTGAAACTTGATCGCATCCACAAAGCAAAGTAAGCCATGATCAAATTGAAACCCTAAGCAAATCCTTTCCCGTGTTTCCCAAAGCGGTGCCACAAATCCAAACTATGTCCAAACAAAAAAAAATGACCATAACCATAATTGACCTAATCACAGCAACTAATTCAAAATAATCATAAACAAATCAGATCACAAACCAAAACAAACTTAGCCTATACCTAAATCTACCCCTCAAGCCTGACAATGGCTTGATGTCCCGAAAACCCTCCATAATGATTTGATAAGTACGACCAAGTATAATTATAGGAAAAAAAACTTTTGTTTCTCTACTCGTCAAGCAAAGAGTATGCTTCACCCAAGCTTCCCCAAAAAACATGTGATATGAAGATACCTAAGGCGTTCTTACCCAATCTTGCAAAAAAAATAATAACAAGACCCAAATTCCCCAAAAGCACTTGGTCGAGTAGTAGTTCATAATCACCATGCTCACTGAAATGACTTGAACCTATATAGCTAATCTTCAAGCAAAGAATACTTGAAGCCCTGGAAGAGCTCGTATGCTATTGTTTTTTCACCTTAACCATAAAAACCCTTGAGAGAAATAAAGCTATAGTGTTTCCACCTTGGCGCTGCGACGCTGGAAGGGGTGCCATTGCGCCAAGTTTCTGTCTTGTTGGCGCCGCGGCGCCAAGTTACTGTCTTACTTGGCGCCACAGCATTGAAGATTGGCGTCGCGGCGCCGGAGAGGCTGAATTGCTCCCTGTAGACATGCCCTTTAAAAATCTGACCTATGACACAAATATATGACCAAGAGTATAATTAAAAATACCTATTAGCTAACTACCCATATAGCATAAAAAAGTATGCTTACCAACCAACCCCAAAGTATCTTTAGAACAAAAAGAAGCCTATAATGCTACCCAATTTGCAAATACAATACAAACGCCCTTATTCCCCAAGTTTGGCCATATAATGGACTGCAATAGATGTCGTACTAAAAAACAGTGGTACCTGCAAAAATGAACAAACCATTAGTAGAAGTTCATCTTATGAATGTGCCATTTCATCCCCCAATCAAAATTCTAGTGTTCATTAACCCATGCCGCAAGATCCGTCTCTCGACTAACACCTTGTCTTGCCAGTGCATCCGCAAAAGAGTTAGCAGATCGCCCCATATGTGTGACCCTACATCCATTCAAATTTCTCATTACCTATCGATCACTACAAATAATGAGTTAAGAAGCCATGGCCTTCTATTGCTAGACTTGCACCAAGCAACTGCAGTTGTTGAGTCACTCTCCACTTCTAAATTGATGGTTGAAAGTTGTTGTGATTGTACAAACTCAAAAGCTTCCTTAATAGCTTTCATCCTTCATTTGAATCCATCACCCTCACTGACTTAGAGAACATGGCCAAAACAATACCACTATCATTCCTTAGCACCCTCCTATCCCCGCAGGTCCTAGTTTCCCAATTACAGATGCATCCACGTTGAACTTCCACCAATGCATTGCCAGAGGATTCCAAATTAAAGAGCATCTTGCTTTAGCTTTCTTCTTTGGAATTATGAAAGATGTCGGACTGAAAACATCTATTGAAGGTGAATCGCCTGGCCATTTTGCTGAGCACCACCAAAATAACCTACTTTTAATCAAGAAAATCAAAGAATTGGTTTCGAGTTCATTTCTATTGAACACTACTCCATTACGCCACAACCATATAGTCCATACTACATCAGCAAATGTCATGAACCATACTTCCTCTTTGTCCGAACTAGGCGCTAGCCCCATCCACTGAAAGAACCAATCTTTGATTGACTTCGGCTGCACAATACTCACTTTCCACCATGCGCAAACTATTGTCCATAACATCCAAACGCATCTGCACCACACAAACAAATGATCTACTGTTTCCACCTCATTCTTATACAAAGGACATTTAAGGCATTCATCAGTTATAATTTTGCATCTAAACAAGTACATATAAACAGGCAATCTATTACGGAAAAGAACCCATAAGAAAATTTCCATTTTAGGAGGAATCAAGCCACGCCATTTGTAGATGTTAATATCGCCCCCCTCTGGTGCACAATCTTCTACTGCCTGTTTAATAATCTCGTTCTGTATTAACCATTCAAAGCAGGTTTCCAAATGAGCTTGTTTTTCATGTTGGCATCCAATTATACACCCCTAAGCAAGTCATGCAAAGATTCCCACCGCGTGATTTCCCAATCAAAAATAACTCTATGCATTGTGATCCGCCGTCTTTATATATCCCCATCCCACCATCCAAATTTATTGATCACTGCATTTTTAACCACTGATAGAGCATATATTCTCGAGAACTTCTCTTTTAACAACTCTCCATCTAGCCACCTATCCTCCCAAAACAAAATAGATCCACCATCCCCCTGCAACAATCCAATATTGTCCAAGAAACAAGTGTGATATTTACCTCCCTCTCGCAATGGATCGATTATGCCACTCCACATCTTAGAGGTTATAATCCGCGCCTCATGTTTTGGAATTAACTCACTCACTTCCATTTCTATATTTGGCACATATTACCCTCTTCCAACTGCTCTCATGTTCCTCTGAGAATCTAAAGATCCATTTGTTGAGTAAAGCTCTATTTTGAATTTCAACTGGAATAATACCCAATCCACCATTGCTACCACTCCGACAGACAGATGACCAACTTACAAGGTGCAACTTATGCCTCTCATTGTTCCCATCCCAGAAAAAATCTCTCTGTATCTTTTCAATTTTCTTGATCACTTCAACCAGTGCTTTGAATAATGATAAAAAAATATAATGGCATACTGGCCATTACCGACTTTATCAAAGTTAACCTTCCTCCGGTAGACAAGTATCTCTTCTTCCAATGGCCCAACCTTGATTCTATTCTTTTAATCACTGGCTCCCACATAATTGAGTTCCTTGCATTTACTCCCAACGGCAACCCAAGATACTTCAACGGCCAACCAACTGTTCGACATGCCAACATGTCTCCCCACTCTTTTAGGTCATCCAAATCAACATTAATTCCTGCCATGCAACTTTTAGTGAAATTGATCTGTAAGCTTGACATCAACTCAAAACACCTTAAAGTCCGCTTTACATTTATCAGCGATGTACCTACTGCTTCTGAAAAAATAATTGTGTCATCTGCGAACTGTAGGCGTGTGATTTCCAGCCCTTGCAAACCGATCACTAGACCTCTAAATAGATTCAATTCATTTGCCTTCCTCAGAAGCACATTGAGACTTTCTGCTACCATATTAAAAAGAAATGGAGATAGGGGACATCCTTGTCTTAGACCGCTCTTCATATCGAACTGAGCTGTAGGTGAGCCATTCACCAAGACAGACAATGGCACAGCCTCAATACACCCCTTTATCCATCTCCTCTATTTTTCACCAAATCCCATCCTTCACATAACATAATCAAGAAAACCCCACTGCACACAGTCGTATGCCTTAGGGAAGTCTAATTGCAAAACACACGCTCTTTGCTTTTCTTTCCTGACCCAATCTACTGTTTCATTTGCTATCAGCACACTGTCAAGAATCTGGCGCCTACCAATAAAAGCAGATTGCGACTGCCCAATAACTTCTGCCATAACTTGTCTCAATCTATTTGCCAAAATTTTAGCTACAATTTTATACAAACACACCACCAAACAAATGGGTCTAAAATCTGACACAACTATGGGAGACTGTGCTTTTGGTATTAAAGAAATAAAAGACGCCTTAACACATCTGGGCATGTTCCCAGTCCTCCAGAACTCAAATACAAAATTACAGATGTCCCTCTTCATCAGATCCCACTTCTATTTAATAAAACCCATATTGAAACCATCGGGTCCTGGCACCTTTGAACTACCACAACCTTGCACAGCCGATCACACATCATCCTCTGACAATGCTTTTTCTAAGAGATCGCTACATAGCACTTGGAACTCGCAACCTGGCATAGTAATTTTCAAATCTATCGAATTAGAACTGAAGTGTCCAGGGAAATGATCAAAAACTACCTACCAGAGATCCTGTGTTTCAGATACCACATGCCCATTGTATAACAGCTTCTCCACATTATTCTTCCTCTTCCTTATTCTTACAGTTGCATGGAAAAATTTGGTGTTCTTATCCCCATATTGTAACCAATTCAACCTCGATTTCTGTTTCCATGCATCTCCTCCATTCTTAACAATCGCCACAACTTGGAAGTAAGGATGAACTTACTATCTTTGTCCACCTCTATCACCACTCCCTGAACCCACTTTGCATCTATCTCATCTAAGTCCTTTTCAACAAATCTAATACGATCCTCTATAGTGTTTCTTTTGCTCCTTTGCCAATCCTTAATGACTATCTTCAAATTTCTGAATTTAGCCCATGCATTGCCCATTTTTTTCTTTTTCCCAGGCTTCCGTTATAACCTTATCAAACCCATCCTCCAAAAACCATTGGTCATAGAAACAAAAAGGAAGTGGACCCCAATTCGTCTTGTCTGACATCACACAAATAACATTATGATCCGACAAATAATTAGGCAATCTCTGTATCAAAATGTCAGGAAAGTAATGCAGCAGATCCGGAGTGAATAAAAATCGATCCAATTTGCTCCAAGACATATTCTCCCTAACTGAACAACAAGTGAAATTGCCCCCTCATCGGCACCTCGATCAACCCGGCATTTGCAACAAAGGTTTGAAAATCAAACATCGCTCTCACATTACAATACATACCGATGTGTTCATCTCTATGCAAAACAACGTTGAAATCACCTCATATTAGCCACCGACCTGTGAAATGTGCCATCTCACTCCTAATATCCTTCCAAAGTTCATTCTTCCCTCCATCATGATTTGGCGCATAGATATTGACTATGGCCACCTTTAACGACGCCTGAGTGAATTCCCCTATTAAAACCAGATACCTAAACTTTTTTATTACCTCTGTCACCACAAATACCCTATCATCCCATACCATTACAAACCACCCGAATTGCCCTCTGAAGCCACTGCCTCCATCGACCCATTGCCATCATACCACATCTTTCTCAAACTTCCTTCCACCTTCTCTATTTTGTCTCCTGAAGCAGTAGTAACCAAGCTTTATTTTTAATAGCCAACCGCCACACCATTCTAACATTTTCTTTCTTCCTTAACCCCCTAACATTAAAAGAAATGATCTTCATTAACAAATAAAAACACCCCTTTCGTAAATCGCTACTCACAACTAAACAGCCTCTCTGCCACGAACAAAATTCGCATCGCTCATTTCCATCTCTGTGAGTCTTCTTTCTATTTCACTGTCGTTCCCCTCACACTGTAAACCCATTTGTTGTCCCTGTAACCAAGTTAATTTTCACTCATCCGGCGAAACACAACCCACTATTTCTCTTTGTTCACTTGTCTCAATATCAAAAAAAACCCCTTGATCTCGTTCTTGGATAGATCCTTTTATCTAAATTCAAAGCTAACATTTTTCTAGGCCTACCTATTTTCTTCGATGTGATCAGCACCTTTTGTTGCGCCTCCTTCTCTTGCCTAGCTTCCATTACATTATCCTTGTCCTCCATCCGCTCATTTTTTTCGATATGAGAACCATTCCCATCCGTGCAACTCTTATTAGGAAAAGAGCCACTATCTGCCCTATTTCTTCTCACAACATCCTCTCAACATTCTACTTCATAATCACAACTATTTTGATTGTAAATAGATCCCCCGACATACTCTTTTCCCCCTCATCACCACTATCGCCATCCTCTCAAAATTGTTTGAAGCTATTCGGATACGGAAGAGGCACAGCGAAGTCTCCCGAAATTTGTAAATGAAAATCCTCCCCATTGATGACACAAGTATATGATCCATGGAACGAGAATCGTTTCGAACACGAAATAATAACCCTTGCAATATCAAACCTCTCTCTCGAAAGAGTCTTTTCATCCACCGTAATGAATTTCCCCCGCTGTTTAGCAATCTTTTTAAAGAAATCCATATTCCAATAAATCAATAGAACCCTTCAACCCGAATCCACACATAATAATCCTTGGCTGCATCATTCGATAGCTAACCACGCACCTCCGCAAACCAATCTCTTCTCCATTTGCGTTCTTCGAATAAGAATTTGGCACAATCCTCATTGGTTCCAAAAAATATAAGAACTCTCGAGCGATCAATTATGGCCACCCTGCATCCACAAAAACCTTGTCCACAGAAGAAGTCTTCCAATAATTTTGGGTTAGTGAATTCATGTAACAAACCCACAACAGATAGCTTTAACCATTTGTCTGATCTAACTATCTCTCCTAGCTCTAGTTCGAAAGGGACAATAACTTGAGTACTAACCAGTTTCTCCTGGATTTGTTCTTGTTGTTGCTGATTGTGAGTAGACGTGTTCTCAAGCACATCATTCTGCACCTGTCCATTCGTTATCGAACCAAATCGAAGAAGCACATTCCTATATTCGGCATCACATATATTCCGCATCACCGAACTATCCTTATGCAAATTGCCAGCTGAACGAGAACGATACTGGACATAGCCTGAAGGTGACCTTCCTTTGGAAATGGACTGTCGTAACTCATTATCCTTCCTTCGATGTTCTAGGCTTCCCAACTAAACCTGTTCACTTTCCAAAGGAGTACAGCTTTCATTAGAAGACTAATGCAAAATCCCCTTCCCGGGTTGTTCCTGACCACCAGGTTGGTAGATATCACCATTAGGGAGACCAGCGCCGTTGGGAGTCTTACTAGCCATGACTGTTTGCACCTCCACTACGACTTGCCCCTGCCCAGCGTGGTTTACATTGCCCTCCTCTATCTGATCCTACCTACTACCAGCGAGAGCCTCCTACCCTTTACCAGTTGCCTCCTTCCTATAGGAATTATGTGAAGCCACCTGGGCATGCGATCTATCATCGTGAATAGAAGTCCTGACTACCATTCTCCTCTCATGTTTCTTGGTATGAGTATCCACAATATTTGTAATATTTGAACTCCTTTTGATATGGTTCTCAGCGCCATACCTAGCTCTCGAAAGCGTAATTCTTCTGCCCAGAATAACATCTCCGTCACACTTGACGAACAAACGCCTTGCATCTGCGTCCACAACACGAATAAAACCAAAAAAGATCAAACCGTTTTGGCCTTCTCTTTTTCGAGATGAAAAGATCATGAACCCTGACAACTCTTGCAAAATATTATAACAAAGGTTGAAAATGAACGTTTGTGCTCAGATTGTCGATGAAGATGGTGACAATCTCATTGTTATCAACCTGCCACACTTGCTTGATGGATCCAAACACCAGAGAAACATGGCTACGATAAGAGTCTCCAGCAGAGAGCACCAGCTACATCTTTTTTTTTTTTTTTAGCTATTAATTTTAATGAATTGGATAACATATTGGAAATTCTAATAAGTAACATTAATTTTTAAACTATTGTACTTACATCATTGCTTGGGGAATTTGATGGAGATGCATTGGATAAAATATTGGAAATTAAACCCTTCACCTGCTAAACCTACAAATAGATCTCTCAGTTGTTTCAATTCCATGGTTTGTTTTTCAATAGCCCTACCTTGAGGTATAAGATCTTCACGTTGAACTTCCATATCTTTTTGAAGTTGGATGTTGGCCTCTTCTTATTTTTTTGTGATTTCAGTAAGCCTTTCAACCTCATCTTCTGCACGTTTTTTGCAGCCTCAGCTTCTGCAAGAATGCGATTTTTTTCTTGAGAGTTAAATGTGATCCCTCCAACACCTACACCATGTGAGTAATTTGACTTTGTTCCCAAAACAAGAGCAAAATGCTCCACTAGTGGTATAGGTGCAGAAGAAATGTTTTCTTGATTTTTCTCCCATTTTCTTGAAGCTTGTTCTGCATAGTTTATATAATAATTAAAAAAAATTAAGTATTAAATCACAAAAAAAAAATAAACAATTTTTATGCCATTATTTCTTCTCCATTTGAAACAGACCAAGTTCCATTAGATCTCATTCGTGTTGTCTTCCAAAGTGTTACAGCATCCGGCCATTCTTCAGAGTCTTTATCTTTCTGAAATGACAAAAAAAAGTAAATAATCAAAGGATAAACATAATTAATTAAAAATTGTTCTAAAAAGTATGAATTTAACTTTCTATAGTATATTAAAATCGACTTTACCATCTCATATGCCTTTTGAACAATTGATTTTGTGTCAACAATGGATCCTATTTGTTGATTTTCCTTATTAGCTATGTTTCGCTCACTTTGAGCCTGCATTATGATAAAATAAATTATTTTTTATATAACATAAATAATAAAAGTAAAATTTATTAAATATATAAAGTACCTTAAATTTATTTGTAGTCCATTTATTGGCAATCAACCATTGCCAATCATTTGGTTCCACATCATTTGGACAATCACTGCTCTTGAGATAGCTTTGGTATAAATGGTAATGGCGATTCTTATATTGAGCTTGCAATTGTTTCATCACATAAGGATATACATCATCTAAGAAATTAAACTTGTCCTAAAATTCAAATAAAAAAATTATTATATATGGCATTGAATACATAATAAAAAATCATATTAAATTATCGTAAAATGCCACAAAAAAAAAAGAAAAAAAAGAGAGAGGAAAACAAGTTCACAAAGTAGTCATCTATGATATATCCATCATATTAAATTTTTGTATTCATAAAAAATAAAAATAAAAAACCTTAAATATAAATGTAACCATACCTTTAAGAAGATCCATATTGCCTTGATATCATTTTGAGGAATTTTTTTCCAGCTAGTGACTTGAAGAGGTGCAAGTTGTCGAACACAATTTGTTACTTTTGCCTTGAAAAGGTTGGCATGCTTACCACATACCTTATTGTACGGTGGAGGAAAACGAATATCAAGTTGTTTACCTTTGGCCTTCTTTTTGGCGAGCTTTGCATTTTTGGTTGGTCCCCGTCCTCTTCTCTTAGAAGTTCCATTTTCTATTAAAAAAATCTACAATTAGAAAATACATAATATCGTATAAAATCATATTTATTACTCCAACATAATTAAAACATTATTCTAAATCATATAACCTGTGGAAGCAACAACTTATCTTTCTGGACATCCTATTACTTGAGTTCTCAAGTAGAGTATTAGGTTGTTGATTAGGTACGTTTGTATCTTCATACTCATCTCCAAATATGACGAGAGCAATAGAACTGGTCAAAGATTTGTGTCTTAAAATATTAATCATTTTGTACCTACAAAATAATTAATATTAGAAATAGAACATACCATTTTATACCTACAAAATAATTAATATTAAAAATAATTAATAAATTATAATTTGATCCAATTATTAATGTACTATAATAAAAAAAATATTAATAAAAATGAAGAGAAATAAGTCATATATATATATATATATATATGAAATCGGTTTATTTTTCCTCTTTTCCTGAAAAAGGTGTAGACAATTATATATGTTGAGCATATAAAAGATAATGCAAAGCCTTTTTAGCACTTTTATTAACCCACAACGTGGGCTATGAGGGCATCGATAAAAGTTACCTTTTGCCCATTTTCCTATTCTTTGGAGTCAATATATTCACGACTTTCCTTGGATGAACTTTGGATTGTTTTTCCCTCTCAACACTAGTTTCTCTAGTCAAGGGTGTGAACTATATCTTTGTTGAGGGTTGGTACGGAACCAGAACGGATTCCCACGGATGGCGTCATTGTATCAATAAAGACACAGTCCAATCCTTGACTAGGGGGCTAGTCAATGGCCAGAACAATGGTGCCGTCTGTGGGAATCTGTTCTGGTTCCGTACCAGCCCTCAGTTACCACACCCTTGACTAGAGGGGCTAGTGTTGAGGGGAGAAAATGACCCACATCGACTAGCCAAGGATTGGACTGTGGCTTTATAAAGCAAGAGCCACCCTTCCCCTATGAGGCGTCTTTTCTCAATGGACAAAATCGTGACCTCCAAAACTGACAATACCTCATAACAGACACAGTCCAGCAATCCTTGTATCAATATATATATATAAGCGGTTAATAGTTGAGTTAAGGAGAGGTTTATTTAATTTGCATGGCCTCTTAATTAGACCTGCTCATGGGCCGAGCTGGGCCGCGGCCCGATTTTTTTCATTTTCTTTGCCCAGGCCCCGCCCTGGGTTGGCCCGGCCCGGCCAGGTAGGCTCGAATACACTGTTCATTGGATTAAAAAATATATATTTTAATTGTTTTATAATTAAAATTAAATAAAAAAAATATTATTATAATAAAAAAATACTGTTTCGGACCGGGCCGGCCCGGAACACAAAATATCCTGCCCAGACCCGACCCAATGTGGGTCGGGCCTGTCGGACTGCCTGACCCATAAACAGGTCTACTTTTAATTAGTGGCCAAGTTAGTTTAATTGTTAGATGGCTAAGAAATATGATATGATTAGGTTTATCCTCCGAAATGCCCAGATAATATAACAAATATGATATAATTGGGAGGAAAGGAAAGCCGAAGACCTACCAAGGTAAGCCACTTTTTGTGGTCAATTATGTGGGTGCATGGTGGTCCTAAATCCTAATCGAAATTAATCAGAAAGATTGCATGAACAAGGTCTTAAGCTAATAATCAATATATGTTGAACAAAATAATGGTAAAAAACAGCTTCTCTACTTTTATGATGGTTGCCCAGTTAATTACTTATCTAATGGCACTTTTTTTTATGTTTGTGGGATCATTACCAAACACATTTATAGTGGAGAAGAATGAGCTGTTTTTATTTTTAAT
Organism: Fremontodendron californicum; assembly: GCA_030761205.1. Lineage (NCBI taxonomy): Eukaryota > Viridiplantae > Streptophyta > Magnoliopsida > Malvales > Malvaceae > Fremontodendron > Fremontodendron californicum. The sequence continues at coordinate 2,270,094 of JAULJL010000027.1, forward strand.
TTATATATGTAGATTACCCTTACCCTTAAGCTTAATTTGTAGTTTTTTTTTTTATATAATCAAATTATTTCATTCTTTTTTAATTTTTTTGGGGAATTAGATTCGGTGAGCTTTGATTGAATACCTTAATTTTGTTTAAGATATTTTATCAGAAAATGGAAAAAGATGTTGGTCTACAAGATTTTTACCATCCTGTCGGGACTCGTGAGGAAGAATTAATTTTGTTTAAGATATATGAAGAGGGATTCATTTAAATTAGTGTAAAATTAAATTTTTTTTATATGTTTTTGTAAAATTTTTTTATTATATTTGTTTAATCAGTTGTTGTATTTTATACTCTATGTAAATTGTGTGTTTGTCAAATTTTAAGTAAATTAAAAATGTTCAACTATTTTGTCGATATAAACAAATTTTAACCGTTAAATATATATATATATAAAAAAGACAGTATTCTCGATCGATATTATATGGATATCGGATCGATTCGAAACTTTACGTACATGACGAGTAAGGTTATATTGCTAAATCCAACAATCAATTTATTAAAATATCAATCGTACACGAAATTATAAAATTATATAAAATTAATTAATTTTATACTAATATAATTAGGGTTTGTATTTGATGCACTGTCAGTGTATAGGTCTATACGCTGACAGTGAATTCTACACTGACACCTCATTAAAAAGATTAACCACTAACCTTTAACCCTAACTCCTAATCCAACAGTTGGCATCGTAGGATGAACTGTCAGTGTATAGACCTATACATTAACAGTGCGTCAAATATAAATCCATATAATTAATCCTCGTATATATATGAGAAGGGATTCACTTACACTATTTAAAACTAAATTAGTTTTATACTCTTTTATAACTTTTTATACGATTTATATTTTAATAAACCGACCGTTGGATTTAACAATATAATCATACTCGTCGTGCACGTAAAGTTTCAAATCGATCTGATATCTCTATCATATCGATCGAGAATACTGTTTTTTTAATATATTTAACGGTTGAAATTTTTTTACGTCGAATAAATAGTTAGACATTTTTAATTTACTCGAAACTTGACGTGCATGACCTACGTAAATAGAATATGAAATACGATGGTCGGATTAAACAAATATTGATCATATAAAAAATTATAAAAATATGTAAAATTAATTTAGTTTTAGTGTAAATCGATTATATATATATGAATGAGATGTGGCCTACGGGATAATTTCAACAATTCACCTGAACAATCCTGCCTCATACCTCTCCCTCCAATCTTTTTGAAGTAAGCACCATAATCAGCCAGCTAAGGTAATCTAAGTGATGTGATTAAGGCTTATCAAATATGAAATTAATTAAAAAAAAATGAAATTAATTTGTTCAATGTATCCACTTCCACCCTCATGCTGGCCTAATCAAATACAGAAATAATTAATTTCCAACATTTAATTTTTGCGATAAAAAGGAAAAAGGAAAAATGAGAAAGGGAGAAATTGGAAAAGAGAATAGACAAAGCTGATTTTTTTTTTTTTTTGGGTTGACCTGAAGATTTGTGCATGCTACAATACAAAAAATATCCCTAGCCTATAGTTCTGGCCCCGCCATGATTTCTTTTTTTAATCCCCCCCACCTAACCACCCTTAAGCACCTATGTTAATTTGGCACTTAATTAGGTCCATTATGAACATGATCATTTGTCAAATTAAGCCCCAAAATCTACTTTAGGTGAAAAAAAATCATTGATTGATTCACTGTAAATTTATAGTAAGTAGTAATCTATTTTCTTCCCTCACATTCTTAAACAAATTTATCTTAATTTGTGGTAAGTCTAGTAATTAAGGCAAGATGAATCAAATTTATTATCTTAGTCAAATCCACAAAACTTTTCTTAATTTGCATAAATTAGGTACTAATTTTGATAGCTTTGACAAACTTATGGTGGTTGAATTGTTTGGTTTTACTTGGTTTTGGTTAATTAATTTCTTGAATGTTAAAGACTATCCTAATCCAGGTTTAGCATGTGGAATCCATATCCTCGTGATTCAAACATTCAGCTTCAAAAAAAAGAGATAAAAAAAAAAGATAAAAAAGAAGAAGAAGAAGAACTTCTTCCCATGAATCTTGCATTCAATTTCCGTTCATTTGGAAGAAATTTTTATATGATATACCCTAGCTGTTCCTGATCAGTGAAGCCCTCATGTCTGTCTCAAGTTCGATGAACATGCAATTAGTATATGTTACGATCCAATTAATCCCTCAAAGACATAATTAAAATTAAGTTAAAATTGCTGCATTTCTCCAAGTAAAAAGAAGTGTTAGGTACCAGAGTGACGGAATAGTGTCTCACAACTAAAATAAGAGATGAGAAAATAGGAACTGAACACACAAAATTTAACGTGAAAAACCCTCAATGAATAAAGGGAAAAACCACGGGGCAAGACTAGAAGAATTTCACTATGAGAAAATATTACAACACCTCTCTCTAAATACTAGGAGAGAACAACCTCACAAAGAATATAAGAAAGTATACAAGAGAGGAAGAGATAATTCTTGGGATGGTTTTAATACTTCTCCTTAAGGCTCTTTATATAGCCTTCAAGGAGGAACTCCTTCGTTGCTCCCACCGATGTGGGACTTTCTTATATAAGTTCTAACAATTCTCCCACTTGAAAATTTGATTAAACCAATCATATCTTCACACCACTCTTTCTGTCTTGCCATTCCATGTTGCTTACGTTCCTGATAGACCATAGGAGGATCGACACCAAATAAACTTGTCAGTGTTGATCGGCTTTGTCATAACATCTGCTAGGTTGTCTTTGGTGTGAATCTTTTGCATATCCACACTTCCTTCTTCTACTACTTCTCGAACAAAGTGATACTGTATACCTATATGCTTTGTCCTGGAATGAAAGGCTGGATTCCTTGCAATGTGCAAGGCACTCTGACTGTCACAATACACAATAATCTTCTGCTGCTTGTGCCCGAGTTCTTCCATTAACCTTTGTATCCATATTGCTTCCTTGCATGCTTGGGTAGCTGCCATGTACTCAGCTTCTGTAGTAGACAAAGCTACAACAGTCTGTAACTTAGATAACCAGCTTACCGCTCCTCCTGCAAGTGTGAACACATAGCCAGTAGTGGATTTCCTTTTATTAAGATCACCTGCAAAATCTGAATCAACATAACCCCTGACAACAAGTTCTGATCCTCCAAAACATAATGCAACATCTGAGGTTCCTTTAATGTATCTAAGGATCCTCTTAACAACATTCCAATGCTCTCTACCAGGATCTGCCATAAATCGACTGACTGCTCCCACTGCTTGTGCAATGTCTGGTCTTGTACATATCATAGCATACATAAGGCTTCCCACCGCTGATGCATACGGTACTCGAGACATTTCCATCCTCTCTGCTTCATTGCTAGGACTCATACCTGAGGATAATTTACAATTGACAGGAAGTGGGGTAGATATTGGCTTACAGTCTTGCATGTTGAAGCGTCGCAAGACCTTCCTCAGATAATTCTTTTGAGAAAGCCAAATTTTCCTGTCTTTTCTGTCTCGGTGAATTTGCATCCCTAAAATCTTGTTTGCGGGTCCCAAGTCCTTCATATCGAACTCCCTAGCCAACTGTGCCTTCAAATCTTGGATTCGATCTTTGTTGGGGCCTACCACCAACATGTCATCCACATACAACAGCAAAATAATGAAATCATTATCATCAAACCTCTTGTAGTACGTACAATGGTCTGAACTCAGTCTGTTGTATTCAAGGCTAATTATGAAAGAATCAAATCTCTTGTACCAACATCTGGGCGCCTGCTTTAGACCGTACAGAGATTTGGTCAACCTGCAAACCAAGTTCTCTTTGCCTGTTTCAACAAAACCTTCTGGTTGGAGCATATAAATTTCTTCTTCAAGCTCTCCATGTAGAAAAGCCGTCTTTACATCTAGTTGTTCAAGATGTAAATCAAATGCAGCACACATAGCCAACACTACTCTGATAGTAGTAAGTCTGACAACTGGAGAAAATATCTCGTTGAAGTCAATACCTTCTTTCTGAGCATATCCTTTTACAACCAATCTAGCACGATATCGTTCTACTTGATCATTGCTATCCCGCTTGATCTTGTAGACCCATTTGTTACCAATGGCTTTTCTGCCACGTGGTAATTCCACCAGTTCCCATGTCTCGTTCTTGTGAAGAGCTTCAATTTCTTCCTGCATTGCTGTCATCCACAGAGAAGCATCTGGGCTACTAGTAGCTTCATGAAAAGTTGATGGCTCTCCATCCTCTGTTAAAAGACAGTATGCAACATTGCTCTCCGTAACATACTCCGTGTGCCAATTTGGAGGCCTTCTCTCACGAGTTGACCGTCGAACTTCTACAGCCTCGGACTCAACTGGTTCTGGTACCTCATGCTCTGGTTCTGCTTCAGAAGAATCATCTTCTTGAGAATTTCTATCCATCTGCACTGTAGCAGTCTCTTTTGAAGTGTTGTCATTTGTTTGCTCACTTTGCAGTTCATTTTCTGCAAAAACTACATCTCTGCTGACAACAACCTTGCGGGCAGTGGGATCCCACAGGCGATACCCCTTAACACCGTCAGCATAACCCAAGAATATACATTTTCTGGATTTTGGATCCAGCTTTGTTCTTTCTTGGGAGTTGTACATCACGTACACAGGACATCCAAACACATGTAGAGAAGAATAATCAGCTGGCTTTCCTTTCCACATCTCCATAGGCGTCTTCAAACCAATCGCCGTTGATGGTGATCGATTTATCACATAACAGGTGGTTTTGACTGCTTCTGCCCAGAAAGATTTGGCCAATCCCGCTGTTCTCAGCATGGCTCTTGTTCTATCTAGGAGAGTTCTGTTCATCCGCTCTGCTACACCATTCTGTTGAGGCGTATGTGCAACCGTGAATTGTCTCATAATACCCTCTTTCTTACAGAATGCTAGAAAGTTACCGTCTACATATTCTCCTCCATTGTCTGTCCTCAAGCACTTGATTCTTTTCCCAGTTTCAAGCTCTACTTGTGCTTTGAACTCCTTGAATACTGGAAACACATCTGACTTCTTCTTGATTGGGTACACCCATAATCTCCTGGAATAGTCATCAATGAATGATACAAAATACTTTGCTCCACCCAGGGATATTTCTGGTGACTCCCACACATCAGAATGGATTAAGTCCAGTATGTGTTTGCTTCTTGTAGTTACTTTAGCAAACTTCAATCTATGCTGCTTGCTTATCACACAGTGCTCACAGAAAGGTAAATTGACCATCTTGAGCCCGGGCAGGAGATTGCGTTCTGCAAGGACTTTCAAGCCTCGCTCTGACATATGGCCTAATCTGTGATGCCACATCATCGTCGTTTCTTCTTGGCTGGCTGCTGCAACTGATGCATCTGCCTCTTGCAACGTCTCTCCCAAAAGCATGTATAGATTGCTTGTGATCTTCTCTGCTTTCATCACCACAAGGTTTCCTTTCACTACTTTCAATATTCCACATTCAGTGTGGATCTTGCACCCGAGGTCATCCAATTGTCCAATTGACAATAAGTTCTTCTTTAAGCCCTTCACATGTCGTACCCCTTGAATTTTGCGAACAGTACCATCATGCATTTTTAATCTGACGGTACCGACTCCAGCAATATCTAAGGCGTGATCATTTCCCATGAACACAGATCCTTCCGAAATAGGTTCATAAGTGCAAAACCAATCTCGGTGTGGAGTCATGTGCCATGTCGCACCTGAATCCATTATCCAGACATCATTGAGTTTCTTTCCGCCTTTAGAACTAGTCGCTGCTTCACTATACAAGATTTCTCCATCATCTGAGGTACTTGCAACACAACCTTGGGAGGTTGATGTTTCAGAATTCTTTTCTCCACCCTTCTTATTATGCCAACACTCCTTCTTCGAGTGCCCTCTCATGCCACAATTGTAGCATTTAAGATTCTTCCTTCTTCGAGATTTTGATCTACCATGATTCTGACTCCCACTGGAGCCACGTTCTGTTGATCTGCCTCTCATCACCGTTAAAGCCTCTGCTTGCTTTGAATTTTCTGACCTTTCCTCCTTATTCTTGCGCCTGGATTCTTCTTCAAGAATAGCACCGGCAACATCATCAAAGTGAAGAGAGTCACTAACATTGTTATTTGTGATGTTGATGATGAGTTGATCATACGAATCTGGTAAACTCTGAAGTAGAAGTTCCGCACGTTCATTTTCCGCTATTTTGAAATCTGATGCTGTGAGTTGAGCAAATAGCGTATTCAGAGTGTTGATGTGATCCGTTACCGACGTGGATTCACTCATTCGAAGAGTGTAGAGTTTCCTCTTCAAGAATATTCTGGTGTGAAGTGACTTCACCTCGTACAATTTGTTTAGAACATCCCAAATCTCCTTTGCAGTCTTCTTCTCTGCAACACTTGACAAAACTGAATCCGCCATTGCTAGGTGCAGATTGGCAACAGCATTGTCATCCTTCTCTTTCCACTTTTCATCAGTCATTTCTGTGGGTCTACTTTCAATTGCTTCTAGACAATTATCATTCCTCAAAATTGCTCTTATCTTCAATTTCCACAAGGAGAAATTTCTCCCACTGAACTTCTCTATCTCGAATTTTGCTGCCATGGTTGTACACGAACTGAAGCGAGTTACACTATTTCACCGTGAATAGTACCGTATACGTGAACAGTATTGTACGTATGTCGTACACTAGAACAAATCCAGTATACGTTAACAATTACTGCAAAAGTATACAACCACACGTATGAATAATAACCGTATCTGTGAATAGTACAGTACAATTGAATAGCCCGTATACTGGAACAGTGACTGTAGCCCGTGAATAGTGCACCAGGTAGGTTCCCAGGAAAGAGAGGTGGGTCACTGATAGACACACTTAAATACCAAGTCTTTCCTAGCCAGAACTTCCCTAGACACTTTCACACTACCACACTTTATTTCCAGCAACAAGAATAATTCTTTTCTGATGTGGAAGATCAGACAATACTGCAACCACAGAGCATACTAAGAACCAACACTTTCACTGCAGCGGAATAAGGACCACGAACCAATGGCTCTGATACCACTGTTAGGTACCAGAGTGACGGAATAGTGTCTCACAACTAAAATAAGAGATGAGAAAATAGGAACTGAACACACAAAATTTAACGTGGAAAACCCTCAATGAATAAAGGGAAAAACCACGGGGCAAGACTAGAAGAATTTCACTATGAGAAAATATTACAACACCTCTCTCTAAATACTAGGAGAGAACAACCTCACAAAGAATATAAGAAAGTATACAAGAGAGGAAGAGATAATTCTTGGGATGGTTTTAATACTTCTCCTTAAGGCTCTTTATATAGCCTTCAAGGAGGAACTCCTTCGTTGCTCCCACCGATGTGGGACTTTCTTATATAAGTTCTAACAAGAAGAACAAAAACAAGACAACAGAGATTCATAAGTACGTCATAGCCATAAAGCCCCAGCATCTTTCAAAATAGGCACCAATTCACCTGAAATATGAGTAGATATAACCCTATCCAATCCCCCAAACAACTTCCCTCCCACGAAAACAACCGGGAACTGGACTCCAGTACCTCTCTCGCCGTTGATTCTTGACAATTCATTTAGCACAGCCTCTTCTTTGTCTTCGTCCACTTCGCAAACTGCTGGATTCACCGCAAGCCCCAGTAGCAACCTCTTCACAACATGGCACATGCAGCAACCACGTCTACCAAAAACTATCACTGCGTTCTCCACAACCAATTTCGTTATACTATTTTCAGTACTACCATTGGTAACAAGTACCCCACCTTTATTGGCACCATCAAGGAAGTTGCGAAGCGGAAAGCGGCTGCCGGAGGCGGTGACGGTGGCAGTGGCAATGGCGGCCATGTATGATTTATAAGGGATTGTTTCTTGCATGGAATTCAATTATATATGATTACATGTGAAGATATTGAAATTTGAGAGAATGGTTTTTAATGTATTGTGGGATTATATATAAATGGGGAATGGCCAAGGAGAAGACTCTAACGTCAACGCCAGTTACGCACTCTGGGACGTCAGGGGGAACTGTGTGTGATGTTGCTGCAGGTCACCGATTGGTAGACGGATTCCCATTGCCATTTATTTGCTATTGATAGGTCCCCAATTGAATGAGACCTTTCCTTTATCTTCTGGAGTCTGCACTGTATCTAGTAAAAACCAAAATGAAGAGCATTCAATTAACAGTTTCTTTGGCTATGTGGACAAATTTAACGTTGGCAGACACACCTTTTTCTAAGGAAAAGGACAATATTAGCCTACAAAATTCCCCACCCGCAGCGATTTAATTGTTAATAGCAAGTGATTTTGAACAGATTAGGAAAGTGCTCTACCAAAGCATGGAAAAGATGAGGAAATTTTAATGCTTTGGGGAAGACTATGTAAAAATTAAGAAAATTTCAATTGATTTCATGATTGCTTTTCTCTCTCTCTCTCTCTCTCTCTCTCTCTCTCTCTCTCTCTCTCTCTCTCTCTCTCTATATATATATATATATATATATATATATATATATTGTTTTTTGGATTTTATTAGGAACCAGTGCTTACAATTAGTAAGGTAGAATGCAAGTGTTGAAAATAGAACTTCAACCTTACCTTATGGGAATCTAATTCTTGAAAAAGAGTGAATGAATCTCAAATTGGTTTTAGATTTTAGTTTGTTTTTAGTATTACACATTTATTAATTGCATATTTTTATTAAAAAAATTTAGCATAAATTATCTAATTCTTCAAGTGAAAACAAAACCTTTTTCCATATATCAATAGATCAACATATCTAAAGATTATTAGTAACTTTGTTACTTATTGATGATTTTTTTTTAAAAAATTATCCATTAATTTGAGTTTTTAGATTTTATAATTGAGATTAATAAGATGATATATTTTTTAAAATATATTAAAAAAGTTAATTTAAAAAATAAATAAAATATTAATAGTTTTTTAATTTATTTATAAAATTAAAAATTTTTATTATCAATTTATTAAAAACGAAAGAAATTTTTTTTGCAAAAATACAAACAAAATTTATGATGACATCACGCACTAGTGAATCTGAAACGTGGGGCTCTTGATCTATGTAAAAATACACCCAAAAAAAAAATAGTTCGTACGGCTCTGTGTCACGGTTTCGAAACGTCGTATGTCTAAATTAAAGAGCACTGAACCTGTCAATTTTATCCACGTGTTAGATCTTGATATTTCTTTCTCCTCTACGATATAACGAGGATGGGACCCAAGACACTCGGGGCCCCAGCCTGACGTGGACGTTTATTTATTTCCTCGTTTTTAAAATAAAAAATCACAATCTGACTCGAAAAATTTTTAAAAAAAGAATTTATTTTTGGTATGGTACTCCCACGTCTACTCCACGGTAAAATCTAATAGTAGTAATTTTTTTTTAAAATAAAAAATAAAGGAGTTTTTTAGATTTATACTGTTTAAATTGTTAATCAAGGCATGAATCATTAAAGTTGTTTTAATATTTTTAAATAATTCATACGTTTTGAAATTGATTTTTTTTGCAAATAACTTTAATCCAATCAGTTTATAAATATATAAATATATTGCTATTCTAATGCAGAACAATATATATTTTTTATATTAGCACGAGAGATTCTTGGTAAAAGGAATAAGGTAATTAATAGGATTTAATATTTAATAAAGATAATGGATCTTTTTTCTAATGAAGGGTATACGTTCAACTTGGTATTCTTCCTTTTGTTACATTCTAGTTAGTTATCTCTTTCATGACTAATTGGAGTCATGATTCGAACATTCAGCTATTATTAGTTGGCAACTTTTGAAAGATTTTATGGCTGCTACTTATTTTAATATTCCTCAAATTTTTAGGTTAATTGTTGACTAAGACTATTCATTCCATTCCACAAATTTGATTCGAATTGAGTCAAATTTAAGATAGAATATTTATAATTCGAACTAACTTGACTCGAGTGAGTCAACATAAATTATTATTTAATCAATAAAAAATATTTTTTATTTAAATTAAATTATAAAATATTTTTTGATATTTAATATATTTTTGAACAGAGAAATGAATTATGAATTTGATGAGTCAAACCAAACCGATTTTTGAACAAATAAATTTTAACTTCAATTTGGATCATGAACTAGCTCTAGTTTCCTTTTTTTAATTTATAATAATGTTATGGGTGGTTGTTTTGTCCCAAAAGAAATGTTGTTTTTAGTCTTATTAATAAAAAGAGGAATTAATAGTACCAATAGTCCCCAAACTATAGGACATATTTTATATTCTCCATCTCGTCTCTTCCTTCCCTCTCTACCCTTCCCCATTCTGTCTTCCCTTTCTTTTTTCTTTACAAATTTTCCAAAATTTTCGTTCGCTTGTTGTAAGTTCAAAGCAAGTGTTAGCAAAAGCTGAAGGTAAACAATCAAGCAAAGATGTCTTGACAATAGTTCGTGGACGAGCACTTGATGTGCGATATAGAAGGCCAAGGCATTCGTCTTATCGCTGCTACTATTATCGACCACGACGACAACGTTCGGGCCTTGAGCTCTACCTTCCATGCGGTTCTATTTTCTTTCTCTTCTCGTTTCTTTTTCATTCCATTTAATCTTAGATTAATTTTCTATTTTCTCTCTATTTTTTTTTTCATGAACATGTTATTGGGCTATTGGCTATGATGTTTTTTTTATGAACTTGTTCTTTATTTGGATTATGCATGTGATCATTTTCTTGCAACCAAAATTAAAATGATTGATGTAATTTGAATTATCATCTAATTAGACAAAGGGTTCTTAAGTTTATTCAATTTCAAATGAGCTAAGGTTTTTTCCGATGTTGTTTTAAAAGATGACAATTGCATGAGCTATTGCATTTAGCTAGGAACCCTGACCGCGAACAGCATAAGCTAGTATGAAAGATGGCCTAAATTCATGAGCTTCACTAGTTTAGCTGACTGCATTAGTCATCTTGTAATATGGTAACTCTAAATTCACTTTAACTTTCTAATTAATCCGCTCCATCATTGTATTCAGACTTCTTGGCTGCATGCTTATAGTATTAGTAGTATGATTCGCAAACCTATACGCTCTCCATATCGTACATTCTTAACCAACATGTTTGGTCTGTAATAGAATTTCCCCAAGTATAACAGAATTTCCCCAAGAAACTTCCTAGTACTGCTTTGTTTTTATAGAGAAAAAAATTTGTTTTACTACTAGTTAGGGTGGTTACTCAAAAAAAAATCTCCTTGGACATTATTGACAAATTCAACTAATTTGTTTCGCTTCCGTTCATTTATTAATATTTTTCAGATTTTTGGTTTCCAAGCATTCTCTAAGGGTGGTCCTAACATTCTATGTTTTTGAAGGAAACGTAAATTGTCTTGACTTGTTGGGCAGGGATTTGTAGTATTCTATTTAACCGTATTACGTGGAGAAGATGAATTTGGTGTCATTGGACGTGAGTCTACTCTCTGGCTTTTAAATGTGCCAGCATTTCTTTATAGCTCTGCAATCCTATACCCTCTCTGTCTGCGTGTATTTAATGACACTGGATCAATAAATTTGTTGCATAAACTTTACGTACATATAATTTAATTGAATGTACATATTATTATATTATATATATTTTTATGTATATATAAATTTTTCTCATAAAATATGAATTGTTATATTTTTGCTTTATTTGTCATTTTAAAAAAAGGATATGTAAGAGCTTAAATTATTGAGGTTTAGGGTAAAAATTATCAGTATATAAAAAAGTACATATAATTTGAAAGAATGAATATATAGTTATGTTATATGTACATATTGTTTTGCTATATGTACATATAAGTGAGCTTATTTTGTTAAAACATTTCTTATAATTTGTTTTAATTTTTAATCGTTTTAAATGATAAAAATGACATGCGAACATATTATGGTTAAAGGTTTGACTTTAGGGAGCAAGACTCTTTTAATTTACTAGTCTTAATCATTTTGTATGAATCATTATATTTTTGTTGCAATATCAAATTTTCTATGTAGGTACATGAATACGAAAGTTGAAGGTGTTATATATTTTGTTCTTTCAACCTGGCGTAATGTTGCATACTTTTTATGCCTTATATTTGTTATCAAACCTTTTGTACAGCTATGCATAAGGTGCATAGCTATTAAAGATGATGGGATGTATAGATCAACATTTACTGGATGTGTTGAAGTCCCATACCATCTATTAGAGGTGCTCATGGGTTGGGTTGCGGCCCGAAATTTTTTTAAACTCCTTACCCATGCTCAATCTTGGATAGGTCAGAGTCGGCTCACGGGTCCGAATCACTGTTCATTTATATTAAATTTTTTTTTATAATTAAATTTAAAAACATATTATTATTTTATTATATGAACAGTAATCCGGGCCGGCCCGGGCCGGATTACAAATATTCCTGGCTAGGCCCGTCCCATGAGCAGGTCTACCAGATACACTTTTGTATTAAATCAATGTATATAACTTTATAGTATTTGTATATGAATATATTTATATTTTAAATGCTTATGACCCTAAATCATTATATGAATTTATATAAATGAGAATAAGATTTCACAAAGGTTAGATCCTTTTTATATTTTAAATGCTTCTAAACTTATCAGTCCAAAGTCCCATAACGAACATTGATAATTTCAAATAAATTCATTTCACAAAGGTTTTCCTCTATCTTAATTACAATATTGATACAAAAATATAATATTGAAAACCTGATTGATACGTTTTAAAATTTAAGAATTAATATAAAATATGTCCTATAATTTAAAAATCATCGATGTTATTAGACTAAACTTAGGTTTTAAAGAATCACTGAAAATATATACCACTATGAATAAATCAGAGAAACTTTTCCAAAGGAGAGAAGAGACAATAATATTCCAACATAGTGGGTTTTTTTTACTATAATATAGTCAAAAAAAAAAAAACCAAATTACCGTTGGTTTTTGATTATTTCTCAAAATACGGCTTTTTTTTTCCTAGCTGGGAAATCGCCATCCCCCATGCGATTTCCCAGCGTTTTTTTTTGAAAATTTGTAAAAAACACCAAGGGAAATCGCCATGGGGGTGGCGATTTCCCTTGGTGTTTTTTGCAAATTTGCAAAAAAAATACCAAGGGAAATCGCCACCCCCCATGGCGATTTCCCTTGGTAAATTTAGCAAAATTTGCTAAAATCATGAAGGGAAATCGCCATGGGGGGTGGCGATTTCCCTTCATGAATATTTTTTTTTAATTAATAAACAAAAATTATATTTAAACAAAAATTTATTTTTATTTGATAAATTTATTTTTAAAAATTATAAATTAAATTAAAATATTTTTTTATAATTTTAAAAAAATTAAAATTTCGTAAAATATATTTTAGGTTTTTTTATAATTTAATATTTTGAATTTTTTTTTTAAATTTTAAATTTGAAATAAAAAAAAAAATTAGAAAAAAAAAATTTTGACCCCCTCCCCACGTCCCCCCTCCCCCCACACCCCCCACCCTACTCATTTTATCTATAAATACCCTCCTCCTCTCCTTCAAATTTTCATTCCTCTCATTCAAATTTTCATTTTCTTTCAACAATTTTTCATTTTTCTACCAAAAAAAATTTCTTTCTACAAATTTTTTTTTTCTACAACAATATTTTGAAATGGCTTCACTATTGAGGTTACAAGAAAATCACATCTCGGAGGTTATATTTAACGAGGTAAGTAAATTGTTATATTATTATTGTTTTTTATATTATTATTATTTTTTATATTATTATTGTTTTTTATATTATTATTGTTTTTTATATTATTATTGTTTTTTATATTATTATATTATTATAGTTTTTTATATTATTATTATTTTTTATATTATTATTGTGTTATATTATATTATTATTGTTTATATTATATTATATTATTATTGTTTTTTATATTATTATTGTTTTATATTATATTATATTATTATAGTTTTATATTATATTATTATAGTTTTTTATATTATTATTGTTTTATATTATATTATATTATTATTGTTTATATTATATTATATTATATTATATTATTATTGTTTATATTATATTATATTATTATTGTTTTATATTATATTATTATTGTTTATATTATATTATATTATATTATTATTGTTTTTTATATTATTATTGTTTTATATTATATTATTATTGTTTATATTATAATATATTATATTATATTATTATTGTTTTATATTATATTATATTATTATTGTTTTATATTATATTATATTATATTATATTATTATTATTTTGTTATTTTATAGTTTTATTTATTAATTTTTAATTGTTATAGTTTTTTAATATATTAATTTTTATTATTATAACAGGAAACTCGTCGCGTATTACGTGCGAGAAAATTTACATTGGAGGACCCGCATCCTTATATTATCGACCACTTAAGAAGAGCCGGATTTTATCACGCAAGTCAAATTCGACGACTTGTGATACAACCCGATTTAATCTCTGCGTTGGTCGAACGATGGAGACCCGAGACGCACACTTTTCATTTTCCATGTGGTGAATGCACGGTCACTCTCGAAGATGTTGCGCTGCAACTTGGACTTCCGATCCATGGCGATGCAGTTACAGGCGGAAGCCTGCTAGATCGGAATGAAGTGTGTCAAGATCTATTGGGTGAGGTACCTCCAGAAGACTATGTATCTGGCTCAACGGTGAGACTGACTTGGTTGAAATCGTTTCAAAATCTGCCATTACATGCAACCGAACAACAAATACAATATGCTGCTAGAGCATATATTTTACGTTTGATTGGAGGATTACTGATGCCTGACAAATCGAGCAGTCGGGTACATTTAATGTATCTTCCATTGCTACGTGATTTAGAACAAGCAGCAAATTATAGTTGGGGTTCTGCGTGTTTGGCGGTTTTGTATAGAGAACTTTGCCGAGCTACAGTTCCAAAAATCCATGACATAGGTGGATGTCTAGTGCTTCTACAATCATGGGCTTGGTATCGGCTACCATTTCTTGCTCCGCGCGTGGATATTTCGGCTGTATACCCTCTTGCAAGCAGGTAATAATCTTTACTATTTTATTAATTTTGTACGAACTTGTATTTTTATAGGTCATTAAGATATTATATGCATTTTAATAGGTGGAGTAGGAGTACGGGTAGAGATTTTACAGAGACTCCGACCGATCTTGCAAGTATAAGACTACGACTAGATCGACTAGGATATGATAAGGTAAATATTTCGATTGTTACATTGAAGTTTTTTATTTATTTATTTAATCCATATGAAACTAATAATTTGTAATAATTATTAGCAGTTTCTGTGGATGCTATATTCCTCGAGTGAAATTATGGCATGCCTCCCATCGGATGCCTACAATAATTTCAATATATGGAAAGCAAACACAGCATTGATATGCTTTTCATATGTAGAGTGACACCAAACTGACCGGGTGTTGCGACAATTTGGGATGCAACAACCAATTCCTGCAGCCCCGGTGAACCTTGATAAGCTTCACAAGGTCGACATGCGTGGTCGTAATGATGAATTCTGGCCTGCGAAGCATGAACATTGGATCCAATGGTGGAACATACGTTTTCAACGAATTCCGACAGGTTACCCGATTGTTGGTAATAATTTCAACCCATCTGCTGATTACATAAGATGGTATAGAAATGAAGGTCGGCCTTTCGTTTGTCCACCGTCGATGCACGAGGATGTTAGGAGTATGCCATTTACCGGACAAACTTCAGCTCCAGTCCCTCCGACACAGGATATGGATGCTCCTAGACCTCGCCGACAACGTGGGCGAACGCGTCAACCGACCTCATCGGAGTTCACAGCACCGAGGATGTCATTTGATCATCCTGAACCTGAACTGGATCATGGAGTACCATCCAGCCATCGTTATTCCGTAAGTCACCCCGGATATGACGTTGATGAGTGTTACCGACCATCACCGCCAAGAACGAGGTTAGATGACCAGCTCCCCATCCTAAGTCCAAGTTCAGCATATTTAACATCCATGTATCAGTTTGGAACCCCTTCGTCAGCATTTGATGCTACATCATTTATGGGTGCATCTAGTAGTCAGGTTCCCGTTATGGGTGAACTAGGTGTTGGCTCATCCAGCAGTGGGTTTCAAATTTTTGATACGGATGAAACGACTGATGACATACAACCGGAACCAGTGGCGGTTATAGCAAGAGGTCGTGGTGGACCGCGAATACGTGCCACTGACGAGGTTGAACGACGGGTGCAACCACCACGCACTAGAAGAGCTCGACACTGTTGCTCTACACCACGCAATAATTAGAATAATTATAATGTGTTTTAAATTTCTAATATAAATTTATATGTTTTGCATTTCATGTTATTTATTTTAAATTTGTTCGGAAATTAATTGTTATATTTTATTTTAATTTATATCTTAATGTTGTTATTTAATTTTAATATAATAATCCAAATTACATGATAAGTTGCTTTTCTTTTTTTTTTCATTTTAATTTAATTTTCTTTTTAAATTTTAATAAGAAATAAAATTTTAATCATAAATTAAATTAAAATTATTTTATCAAATATCTAGTTTTAAACTGTAACAATATATACTATTATTAAAAACAATGATTAAATTGATGTCACGAGTTAATCGAATACCAACTCAAAAAAACTAATCAAATTAAAAAAATTATTTTACGATACCAACTTAAAAATAACTTCTTTATTTAAAAAAGTGACTCGTTAAATTTCTTTAAAATTTTTTTTTTTTTACATTTTACATCATTAAATTATTTTTGATATAAATTAAATTTTCTTTTTTATAATATTACAAAATTATAAAAAATAAAATTTTTGATATAAAATTTTAATAAAAAATATAATCTTCTTTTTAAATTTTAATAAGAAATATATTTTTATTTTTATAAAATTGTAATAATAAATTAAATTACATTTTTAATATATATTTTAAAAAAATAAATAACCAAACCTATAAAAAATATTTTAATTTAATTTATAATTTTTAAAAATAAATTTATCAAATTAAATTAAATTTTTGTTTAAATTTTAATTTTTGTTTATTAATTAAAAAAAAATTATACATGAAGGGAAATCGCCACCCCCCATGGCGATTTCCCTTCATGATTTTAGCAAAATTTGCTAAAAATACCAAGGGAAATCGCCATGGGGGTGGCGATTTCCCTTGGTATTTTTTTGAAAATTTGCAAAAAACACCAAGGGAAATCGCCACCCCCATGGCGATTTCCCTTGGTGTTTTTTACAAATTTTCAAAAAAAAACGCTGGGAAATCGCCATGGGATGGCGATTTCCCAGCTAGAAAAAAAATAACCGTATTTTGAGAAATAATCTAAAATCAACGATAATTTCGTAATTTTTTTTTTTTTTTTGCTATATTGTAATAAAAAAACCAATATAGTGAGGGTGTTTACTTTGAAAAATGAGTCGGTCGGTCGGTCCACTCTTGATGGATACTGGTAAAGAACTGGTCATTAATTTCTTACCAAATGAAAAGAACGTCATCAGTGATTCAGTATACAACTATGCATCAATCTCGAGGAAGAAGCTTTTTTTTTTCCAAATAATTCAACAAAAGCAATCTATATTCTATATACTCAAATGTTCAAAGCAGCGGGCGTTTAGGATTGTAGTTTAAAAAAAAAAATTGAGTTGAAAAAAAATTTAAATTAAAAAATTTAAATTATTTGATATTATTGTTAAAAAATATTGTAAAGAATTGAATATCGAAAATGATATGTTAAAATAATAAAAATTTAAAAATGTGAGGATAATAAAATTATTTTATTTTTAAAAAATTTGGGTTTTTTTTATTTGAATTATTAAATCATAATTTTAATTACAAAAACTAAAATTTTTAACCAATTTAACATTGAGATTACAATAAAATATAATTTTTAATTTTAAAAACTGTAACAATAACAATATTAAAAAAAAAAAAAACGAAGTAAGAAAAAGGAAAAACAAAAAACCACGGCAGAGTGTGAAGAGCAGAGAAAAATTCTTTCAAAAACTGCGGCTGTGTTTCTCACGTAACGTTGTTGTTGTAATATTGTGATTAATTTGTGGAGACTGACTCCTCACTCCGTCCATTTGTTTTGTCACTTCGTAACTTAATGATGTTCTTTTTAGGTGTTGTTATATTCAAAGCTTCACAATATTTATTTATTTATATAGTTATTACAGTTGAATGAGCGTCTAAAGTACGTTTTAAACATGTTTACATACCGGGTTATTTGCGTCTGACAAGTTCGATATAAATTAAATCAAATTTGAAATAAATTTTTAATAATTTGAATTAGCCCAATCTCACTCGGATTACTATTAATATAATAAAAAATATTTTTTATTTAATTATATATATATGTTCAAATTTAGAACATTTTATGAAAAACATTATGTTCAAATTTTATAATAAAAATATATATATACTCGTTATGTAACTTAAAATTCAATCTAAAAGAAAGTTTTTGAAAAGAAAAATATCTTCCATTCGTTTGGAAGTTTGGAACATCAAATCTGTGGTCGGAAGCTGTGAAAAGAAAATCCAAATTGAAAACTCAATCCAATAGAACTTAGAAGGGAAAAAAAAAAGGCATTTTTTTTGTGCGAGTAAAGGAGTGGTCCGGTGAAATTGGCCATCAACTAGCGCTATCAATGGGCTTGGCCGGCCACTGGCAGGGCTTTGACAAAATAAGATCAGGCAATTCTTATATTTGTATTGTGTTTGTATTTTTTTTTATCATAATCGTGTTTAAAATATTTTATATTTATATAAATTTTATATTTTAATAATTTGTGTTATATAAATTTTGTAATATTCGTGTCGTGTCGATGTTTTTTTTTATATCGTATCGTATTTTAATTATTTTTTTCGTATATATTTATGTCGTGTCCAATATTATTAAGTTTACATACAAATATAAAAAAAAAAAAAAAAAAATCTATACTTGCCCAACTTGAAACATCATTTTCAATTCATGTCTAACCTCTTACTTGCCTAGAGCTCACTTCCCATAACTTTTATTAGTCGAAAAAGTAAAAACAATCTAAATGCAAAACATATGTTTTATCTGTAGTTGCTTTTAGGGGTTATATCAAATCTCATGTCTTCAAATCATTTGAAAAGTTAACATCAAATTTAACTTATTTCAAGGGCAGATAAACATAAAAGAAAAAGTACAGTTTATTTATTTTTATTAATTAAAGAAAAATTACAATAATCTGAGAAAAACCAAGATAAGAAAATTTAAAACTTTAACAAACAACTGTAAAAAAAAAAAAAAAAAAAAAAAATTGAACAGACAAAACATAAAAAAAAAACATGACACATCTATAAAGACAAGTCTCACTGCAGCTGGACAACCTCAGAAATAACAAACTGCAAGTGATTGTCAAAACCAACATAACCAAATCTGTCACAGTCGAGTAACTACAGTTAAGGCTATTAGCTAAGGTTGTTGTATTTTTCAATTGTAATCTGATCTGTATATCAAGATAAAACTAGGATATAGTCTAGCTTGAGTTTTAAACTAAAATGATAAGATCACCTTATCCTCATTAAGAGTTATATAAATATATCAGATTGAATAAAAATAAGGTGTGGCCTTTTTTTTTCACTCTGTTTCTATATGGTATCAGACGCCAAAAGCTTAACAGCTCAAAACTAGCATGCCAAACTCAACCACCTCTAACACTGCTGATTCAGCCCGAATCACATCTCCACTAACTGTCATTCAAATCAACCCCACAACACAGCTCCCAGTAAAGCTTAACTCCACCAATTTTCCTTCCTGGTTCATGCAATTTGATACACTATTAACTGGACTAGATCTCATTGACTATGTCAATGGGACGCTTCCTTGTCCAACTCAATACATCACCACTCAAGAAACCATAGCCCTGAACCCTGATTATTCCAAATGGATCAGACAAGACAAACTAATCCTTCACTCAATTATTGCCTCTATTGCAGAAACAGTTATCCCTATGATAGCAGCCTCTAAAACCTCATATGAGGCAATGCAAAAACTCACAAAACTTTTTGCCAACAAAACAAGATCAAGGGTCATATCCCTTAAGAAAAAATTGTCCATTTCCACTCAAGGAACCAAATCTGTGGCCGAATTCCTTCAATCCATAAAGAGCACTGCAGATGAACTAGCGATTGCTCAAGCGCCAATAGCTCAAGATGATCTTATCATCTTCATTTTAAATGGACTTAGTCCATAATTCAGGGAAAATATCCACTGCCCTCAGAGCCAGAGAGAATGCAATCTCCCTCGAGGAACTATATGACAAGCTCATTGACTTTGAAGCTATCACAAAACAAGAAAACCTTATGCTTACACCTGCTGTTACAGCCAACTTTGCAAAAAGAGACAGGAGACCCTACCATCAACAGCAAGACACAAACTTCAGAGGAAATGTGTCTTATAATGACTCTTTTAGATATAACTCCAACATTGGAAGGAGAAGACCTCAATTCAACACAAACACCTACAGCAGCAGATCTCAACAAAATTCAAACACCTACAACAGCAGACCTCAACAATATTCAAACAACAACATCAGCCGACCAACATGTCAACTACGTGGAAAATTTGGACATGCTGTCAAAATCTGCAAACAATATAAGATCTCACTCTTGCAGGACCCTGTTGCCATTGTTCAGGCTGGAGATTCAACAGACAACCAAAACTGGGTAGTTGATTCAGGAGCATCCCATCATGTCACTACAGACCTCAACAATCTCTCACTCTACTCAAAATATGGTGGCCCTGATGAGATTTTGGTTGGAGATGGTTCAGGTTTGAACATTAAACACACTGGCTCTACCACTTTCACCACTACACATAAAAACAAACCATTATTTCTCTCTAATGTCCTACATGTTCCTCAAATGCAACGTGAGCTCATTTCTGTTTCCAAATTATGCAAAACTAACCATGTCTCTATTGAATTTTTTCCTAACCATTTACTTGTGAAAGATCTAATCACGGGGGCACCACTGGTGAAAGGACACAACAGAAACGATGTCTATGAACTTCCCAAACCTGCAGAGTTACCAGCTTCTACTACCTTCAATAAATCAGCTTGTCTCAGTTTAAAGACAACTGTTAATAATTGGCATAGAAGATTAGGGCATCCCTCTCCGAGAATCCTTAACTTCATGCTCAAAACTTTTAGCTTAGATTGTGATCACTCAACCATCATGTCAAATTATAATTCTTGCTCGTGTAATAAAAGTCACAAACTGCCTTTCCATAATTCCAGTTTGTCCAGCTCAAAACCACTAGAATTGCTGTATACAGATGTATAAGGAAGTCCAAAACTCAATTCTCATGATGGCTATCATTACTATGTCACATTTATAGATCATTTTTCAAAATTTGTTTGGTTGTTTCTCATTAGGAATAAATCTGATGTTCTGCATATTTTTTCTATGTTTAAAGCACAGGTTGAAAAACAATTCAATACTTCAATTCTCTCAATTTATTCTAATAATTGTGGTGAGTACCAAGCCCTATCTTCTCTACTAGCTACCTATAGTATTCAACACCTCAAGACCCCACCACATACACCAGAACATAATGAAGTCTCTGAAAGAAAGCATAGACAGACACATTACAAAAACTGGGTTAACCCTTTTACATCAAGCTTCTATGCCTCCATGTTATTGGTCTCATGCTTTCCAAGCTGCTGTTTATCTCATTAACAAAATGCCCACTTCAACTCTTCACAACAAATCCCAACATGAAATTTTGTTTAACACCACACCAAATTATGAGAAATTAAAAGTTTTTGGCTGCTTATGTTATCCATGGCTCAAGCCATATACTGACAACAAACTTCAACCTAAGTCAAAACCATGTGTATTTCTTGGCTATTCCACAAACCAAAGTGCTTTTAAATGTCTGGATCCCTCTACAAACAAAATTTTCATTTCCAGACATGTTAAATTTGTTAAATCAGTATTTCCTTTTGAGAAACAACAGCTCATAAGTCTTCCTTCCTAGATCACTACAGCTACTGACTTTCCTGTGATTTTATCTGATGAAACAGCTACCCTTATTCCACAATCCGCAGATTGCAGCTCCACTCAAAAATCTGTTGATTCTGTTGTGTCCTCCTCCATCAACCATGATGCTCCTGTGACAAGTTCTTCATCAGGTACTCACTCTGGTCCTTTACTCTCTCATGCAAACACAGAGAATACATCCACTTTACAACAGCCAGAACACACAAAACCTAACCCCACACGAACACATCAAATGTTTACTAGATCCCAACACAACATTTTTAAACCCAAACGAACCTACCTTGCCTCTAGTCAACCACTCCAACCAGCTCCAGAACCCACATCTGTATCTCAAGCAATCAAAATTCCAAAATGGAGGGAAGCCATGACACTTGAATTTAATGCTCTTGACATCTTCAATGTAGCAAAGTGGATTTATAAGCCAACCACAATGGAAATATGGAATAGAAATGCATAAGGTTTGAATAGAGAATACCATCACAAAGGTTAATACAAAGGTGTTCTTATCATAGCCATAAGGCAGTTAAGATATACAATCAAGTCATTTCATAAAATAATAATTACAATTTTTCAATTTTAGATCATTAGCTAGATTCTTGCAATCAAAACACAGGCAACTTGAGCAACTATAGGGCATCTTCTTGCCCAACATTAGCTTCATCTTCATCAATATATAGTATCATAAGTTTTGAGACAATGTTGCAGAATTCCCTGTAAAAAGAACGTCAACAACTATCAACTATCGATATCGGATTAACTTGAAAGGGTTGAAACTCGAAAAAATAGTAATTTTCAGTATCAATCACACCCCATATCAAGAATCATCCCTATTTTTGAAAAACTTTTCATCCTTCTCCCCCCAAAATAAGCAGCCCTAATAAAAGTTACAACTTTCTAATCACATCATCATATTCATCAAAGCTCTAGGGATCCAAAACCCTGTCTACAAAACTCCTTATTTGTGGACCTGCACTCTCTATTTCATGACTACACTACAATGCATTATCAAAAAAGCATATCTCTGACAGCATAGAGGTTGCTTACTTTGGTACAATTGCTTCCAACTGTGTTTGTCACTGCTGGAGGCTTTGGGTGAAACTGTTGTCCGATTCGACGAGGTAAAAAAGATTCAGGACCCAATGATGAGGTTGCTTGCGCCATGTTGTCCTCCTTAGTAGCGTCATGTCTCCCCTCGGTCAAGGAGAAACCAAAAAGTCTGCAGCTACTTTTACACGAGGAAGCTAATTCTTGACTAGTCCTAAATGCGGCTTGAGCTGCCAGAGGTTGTGAATCACCAAGTTGAACAGAACCATTTGAATGACAAAATGAATCCAAGCTACCATGATCCCTCCCACGGGAATCATGTTCAGCAATTGAAGATGGCAATAACTTCCCTCCATATTTTTCAGGTGCAAGAAAAGAAGTCCATTTATTAACTCCCTGCTCCTTTTCCTGGCTATTGAAGTTATGAATAGGATTGAAGTTTGGGACTGGATTGCTTGCTTGTTGGAACATTAACACGGAAGACGGTGAGGACACTTGTACAGATGGTCGTATAGGACGATGAGTATTATAGTCCTGCATCAAGGAAGACCATCCACTTCTAGTTCCCGACAATTGGCCAGCATCAGGGTCACCAGGACTGTCATTTTCTCGAGTCTCATCTGCAGTTGGACCTCTTCTATATGGAGAGCTTACAAAAATTTCTTGACCTTGCAAGACCTTGTGGAATCGGAAAGATTCCCCAATGCCTACACCTTTATAGGAAATATCAGGATTCACCAGCATGTCTCTACCATCATTTCCTATTGCAGCAATACCAGAACCATTAGAACCAGGAAAGCACCGCCTTATTTCAGACCGATGCTTATTGCGGCTATCGCCGCCATCATAAAGAGTGTTAAAACCCAAAATTTCTTGACCTTGCAAGACCTCCTGGAACCGCAAAGGTTCCCCAAAGTCAGATGCTCCAATTCCATCTGTTAGAAGAATGAAGGACTAAGTCAAATAATGTTGCGTGACACATGAAAGAGAATTAGTTATACAGAAGAACCTACCAGGAACCATAAATTCTGGTTTTCCTGAAGGCAATCCAACCCTGTTCCTTTTCAAACCAGGTGTGAGCAAGCTACTAGAAATTGAACCAGATGATTCAATTTCCCAGGGAGAAACCCTGCTATGCCTGTTGGCGTCGATATCATCCCACCTTACCTGCAAAAATGAGCCAGAAAGAACTATTAAATTAACTCTAGTAATTTTTCAATAAATCACAAACTAATGAGATTATCAAAGACATTGTCTATGAGAGGCAACCAGTCAGCAAGGTAAAACCAAAGCATCCAAAACAATCATGTGAAGCTCCGCAAGTTGATGAACTCAAACATTATATTTCAAATTTTCAATTCAGAAGTACAAGCACCTTCCAGATTGCTAACCTAAATAATTGGCATCTGAGTAAAGAGTGATTACAGCAATTACTTCCTTGAAACAATAAGGTGAACTGAACGTGGCCATTTTCGTCACGTTCATTCTGCTTAATGCCTAGTCTAGAGGTGGACGAATAAGAGGTAAATATTGATTATCCACCAGAAGTTCTATTTTGCAGGATTTCATGGCAAAGTATTCACACAGCTTCTAAACTAGGGTACACTCACTGTCTCTATTCTGAATATTGAGGAAGAAGCCACAATTCTACATGAGGGATTTAATAATCAAATTATTGGCAAGGAACAGTATCCTTTCAGGTCTATCAGCTTAATTTCAAGGATGGACAGAAAAGAAGCTTAAAAAGCAACACCAATAATTAAGAGAATTATCACGAGTTATTACTATTGTAAAGGGTAAACACATACCCCCTTTTTTCTAATAATAACCTTAAGGCTAGGCCTTGACTGTTGGATATATTGGGGTCAGGTCCGCCCATAATGGGTGGAACCCGATCCATAAGAAAAAGAAACTGCATATCTTACACGTTATTCTTCATCAAATAACTAACTGCCAAAGGAAGTTTATAAACTTTTTATTTGGAACCGATATTAACTACCAAAAGGGTAGTTAACAAAGTAGCTAGAAGGAAGAAAAACTTCCTTGTGAAAATATTAAAACCATTCGGCCATGGGAAACAAAATAATAAGAAAAAGGAAGAAAAGCTTCCTGACATAACTATCTCCGTTTTGGCCATAAGGATGTATTCAATATTTGGCCAGAGACGAGAAAAATGAAATGTTTTCATTCAGCCATACATTCGGTTAAGGCAAAAGGTTAGGAGTAATAAGTTTCTCCAAGATCCAAAAAATACTCGATCTCTCTGCATTTTCGAAGGATTTAGGCTGTGGCAAACAGACAATTTTCAATTACGTGATTTTGTTTCCGACTAGTGAATCAAGACCGGTTCATCATCGAACGATCCTGTAAGTTCGTTATTTAATTCCGCATTTATTATAGATTATTTACGTGATAATCATCATTGACAGAAACTTTATTATGACAATATTATAAGCTTAAAGCTGAAAGGCACATTTCAGTTATAAACTTGTACAAAATTTTATCATATATAAGAAAGGTCTGCAATCATACCAGCAAGCATCTCCATTTTGAACCAGGCCATCTAACAGGATCCATATCACTAATTCTGGTTACTAGTCCTGTGTATCTGCAAAAAAAAAAAATCAACTAAGGCCCTGATAGCATGGTAGAATAGGTCTTTCCTCCCCCTCTTCAGGCTAAAAATGATATAATTTTAACTTAAGAGTTGCAGGTTAAATGAGGTCACACCTTCGTTCGGCTGCATCTTCAGTTTCAAACCTCATTTTGAACCTCATTCCAACAGAAAAAGAATGATCAAGACTCTTCCGGAATTTATGCACTGGTATTATGAACTCTGATGAACTAGCCCTGCTAGACATCAACAAAATAGTTTAGTTTTAGATGACATCAAGAAAGTGACTGTAGAGCATGACCAAGAAAACATCTGACTGCTGGGCACAAGAAAGCATGAGAACAAGTAGAAAATACAAATGATAACAAATAAAAAGCGTAAAAGTACAGTAAGCACAAATGGATCACAAGCAATTAACCACCAATGATATATAGGACAAATGGTAATTTAATCTTTTCTCTGGGTGAAAAAGGAAACTCTACTTCCCATTGTTTGGAATCCATGATGACAGTGAGGCTATGGGACAAGCTTATGAAGAATTTCCAGTAAAAATACTAGTTTGTATATATGACACCATATATCTAAACTAAAGATAACTTTCAGAAACTTCTTTTGGTATAGACATTAAAAAATATTTTGGGATATTAAAACGATGTCCGAATAAGGTACAGTGAGATTCAGGCTTTAAGTGAACAGAAAATTGAGGAAACAAGTGAAAAATGTCAGCCCAACATTAACCACTTCAAACTAAGTTTCATGAGCATATCAAAGTAGACATAGCAGCGTATAGTTGGAGCTATAAGCACTAAATTTACCATTTAAACATTTATGCATGCCATTCTCTTATTTCAAATTCTTGTCCCTCCCCAAGGTCAGCATTGCAAAAAAACCTAAAAGTTCACTCATAAACTTTCAAATTGCATCCTCAGAACATTGCTTGTCAAATATCTGAATGATGCAGCCAGTAACATACCTTGGATTGTAGTAAATGCTGAAAACACTTTTCATAGATATAGCATGGACCACATCTGCAAAAGTGCTGCGGTTCAACTGCTGACTGCACAAAGATGAAAAAGAAGTGCCATTTTTAATTTGAGCAGCTCTTCGGATTCCCAGCCTCAGTTCTCCATCCTCACCCCTGCCATGAACACTAAATAAGATTCCAATAGGAAATTAATTAGAACTTCACAAAGGGGAAATTTTAACCTAAGAAAAAGCACAGCATCTCCGGAGACGAGCTTCTTCTTATTTACAAAAGCACTCCATCCAGTAGTGAGCAAATGCCTCCGTGGTTGCCCTACTCAAACCAAAAATATCTTAGCAGCAAATAGAGAAGCTAATCAAGGCTCTGATCCACATGCCTTTGTTCCATGAGAGGAAATCCATCATTAGCGAAACGTTACATTAAAATTGCGTCCGATATTTTAGTGCATACCCCTATAGATGTGTCGAAATCTCCATTCCAAGCCATGCAGGTCTTTTGCAACAAGCTCCTGTGATGGCCTCTGCTGATTATAATCCTACAACACCAATCTACTTAAACTCAAAACGCTATACAGAAGAGTGCTTTACCAAAACATAATGAATTTTTGTAACAATATATATAGAAATAAACAATGAAAATTTAGATATGAAATAAAGAGAAAAGTACAAGAGAATTACCAAGGGAGGGAAGCAGTCCTCGGCAGCTCGACGAGGAACAGAGAAGCCTCCATGAGTACTGGTATCCGAAGCCGTAAGGGTCTTGCAGAACATGTGGGGTGTAGTTGACTTGATATCTGCTTCGGCATCCTCATCTTCGCCATCTGCCTCTCTCTTCCCTTCTTGCAACTTCTGCTCAATCTGCTACACAACACAATTTACACAAAATCAGACCCAACATTTTGGAGGTAACCAGAAAAAAAGCACCTTGAAACGAAACAAGAAGTACATTAACCAACAAAATGATATACCAAATTAAGAATTAAGTTATCATCATTGGAAAATGATTTCTAATTCAGAAATATGCCATTGTCCTATCTCCATCCGTTTAAAGAAAATGGAACACCTAAGCTAAAGCAACTTGATTCAAACTGATTATATTTTACTTAATGGTTACAATTTTAATAAGCAAGCATTAACCAAACAAAAAAAGAAACTAGAATAAAGCCCACCTCATTTTCAGGAACCAGTGAAACTTGTGCGTAAACCTCGTCTGTGGCACCCTCAGCCTGCCAACAAAAACAAACATTTCATAGCAAATCCACATTAAGAAAAAACATCCTAGGCCTTTTTGGGAAAACAAATAGTATAAAAAAAATAAGGTTAACTTTCAAATACTTGTTGCAACACCTAATTCCCCATGATAAAATTAACTTCACACGGCCTTTCACATTTCCTCGTAGAATTATCTTTATATCAAACCGAATTCTCACGAAAACTAAAGCAAACCCAGATGGAAAACCCAAAAAACAAAGAAAATTTTTTGAAGAATTGAAACCCATAAAACCACAACCATAATTCAATTTTCTCAACGAAAAAAAAAAAGTTCCAAACTTCAAAGCTCTCCCCTTTAAAATATTTCTCACGAACATAAACTCCAAAAACAAAAAGAGAACAATATTTTCCTTTAACCCAAAACCTCAACAAAACATTCATTAGACAAAGACAATATATAGAACACAAGATAGAGTGACAGTTTTTAAAACATGTATAGGTAGCTTACATGGAGCTTGACATCAACAACCCGACAGAACACGTGGGGATGGAGATCATAAGCTGCAGCTACGCCGGAAAAATCGGAGACTTGTTCCAAGTGGCCCTGAGGGAAGTACACCACAACACTTCCTCTATTTGGCAAATATATGAGTGGACCAGCACACGCATGCCAAAGCTCTAAACAAACTGAAGAACTAAAACCAGAAGCAGTTATCCCAGAAGCACTTAACACCGAAGCTGAAGACGAAGATGGAGATGGAGATAAAGAACCAGATAACGGCGTTTCATCCTCTTCTGTAGTGTTCAGATCGATTAAACCCCCCATTGAGTAGTCAAAAAAAAAACTTAGAAAGAAATGGTTTTTTTGAGAAGGTGAGGGAAAGTTCTGGTTCTTTTAAGTAGAAGTGAGTTATGAAAAAGAGGGTATTTCATGACTGCATTTTTAGATAATGGTTTTCACTTTTCAAGGAAAAGAGTAAGGCGTCGTTTAAGATTGTTTTTACACAATTTTTGATATTAAAAGTTGTTTTTTATCGCAAACGTAATATTAAATATATAAAAAAAATTAATTTTTGTTGTTAAAATAATGATTTAAAAGGTCAAATAAAAAATCAAAAAATATAGATTTTGAATTTTAAAAACTGAATTTTGGATAAAATGATTTTATTATTCTCACATCTCTATATGTTTATTATTTTAAACATATCTTTTTTTGACATTTCAATTTTCTACAATACTTTTTCAGGACAATACTAAACACTTAAAAAAATTTAAACCACATTTTTTCATCACACTTTATAAACACACTTTTTACAACTCAAACTTTTTTCAACCCAAATTTTATCCCTAAGTGCCAACTTTGGCATTGAAATAAAGGAGAAGTTGAGTGAAGAGTCAAGACCCTAAAAAAAAGCTTTGGTGATGGGGCTTAGTTTTTTTAGATATCAAAACAAGCTTTGGTGAGCTTTAATTAATTGGAATTACAAGAACAACATTAAAAATTAAATAAATATATTAATATTTATAATTAGATATATACATAAAGCACTACTGTATATTAGGAGTATTAAAGTGCTTTTGATGTTTTTTTTGTTTTTTTTTTGGTCTTGACTGCAAGCTGAGCAGCAGCAGTGCTGCAATGCTGCGACTGCTGGGAGTGATAATGAGAGTTAAGAGAGCTTTTAAGATAGTTAAATTCTAATTCTAAGATATAAAATAAAATACCAACAGATTATAGAATAAGAGAAAAAAGAAAGGTAAAATCTGATGGTTGCTGTACGGCCCCTGTATATCCGGGCGGAGGTCTATTCTGCCCCCTTCTACTTATCCAAATCTCACTCGTGCCTTTCCCAACTAAAAATTTATTTGGACGGATGATAAGATTAATTTTAATGAGATTAAAAATAGCGATTAAAGTAAAATTAATTATTATACAGGTGAGATTGAGTACTGTGCGATAAGATTAAAATCAGTGGTGGGATATGTGTTTGCATTCAACAGCAGCAGTGGCAGTGAGATTGAATAAAAAATGATCATTAAAGATATTAGATTAAAATGTGTATATATATAATAAATAATTAAAAATATATTTATATTAAATAATAAAATATAAATTATATTTATATTTATATTAAATAATAATAAAAATATATATTTATATTAAAAAAATAAATAATTAAAAATTATATTTATATTTATATTAAAAAATAAATAATTAAAAATTAAATAATTAAAAATTATATTTATATTTATATTAAAAAAATAATTAAAATTTATATTAAAAAATAAATTAATTAAATAAATATGAAAAATTAAATAATTAAATAATTTTAAAATTTTAAAAAAAATTGAAGGGGTAAAAGGGTAAATTAATCCCTCCATTAGGGTCCAGTTGGTTAACTGGACCCTTGCCCTTCCAGTGAAATTGGAGGGGCCGGTGGGATGAGATTGTCCCACTGGAGGTGATCCAAACACACTCCCAGTAAAGCATTAGTCAGTTGGGGGAAATTTTCTCTCAAAATCTTCTTGGATTCCACCGCATCGGAAGTGTGGTAGAATCCAAACGGGCCCTAAACCTCTCGTTTTGCACCAATTAAACATCATTTCTTGAATATTACACTTAGGTTTCGTCTAAAATTAATTTTTCGAGGTACTGTCGGACGTCAAGGCGGAGACCTCTCCTAAAAAAATTTACTGCATCCACAAAAATTCGTAATTAAAATCTCTTACTTAAGCGATCAAAATCTCTTCCACTCAAACCCAACTTCGTTAGTTTTTTTTCTCTATTCTGTTGTTTTTTTGACTTTTGACATTTTATTTATTCTAAATTAGCCAAACCCTGAAAGAGACCAAAGTTAGCAAACCTTTCTATTAGAGGGACAAACTTTTTCCAACTCAAATCCTGCCTATATTCTGTCTGAAAAAAGCCCTATAGGCTAATACCCCCACACCCACAGCTTATTTGGTATTCATATTTGAACAACCATGACCTCCAACTTGCCAAGTTGTTAGCTTATGTATATTTATTAAAGACTACAGTATTGATCTCTTTTCTTCCATGATTCCTGCTTGGCCAAAGTTTTTGACTTTGATGCATAATCTTGTAGGCCATTATGGTTTTGTTTTCTTGGGTAAAAAAAGCAAAGAGAAATGCAGGCCATTATATGCCTAACCAATCAGGGAATATGACAATCATGGAAGGAATGACCCCTTCTGCTCCATATGTTTAGGGTGACAAAAAGCTAATTTATGTCACTAAGTTGTAAAACATTATCTTTGAATTGTAATTTTATAAGCAAATCCTACTTAATGAACTATATACACTTGATTTCAACAGCATACAAAGTACTGTGCTACAACCTTAACAGCTCCATTAATCAAATATCAATTCAGAAGATATTTTTAACCCTTTTCTTATTTCAGCCAGAAACTGCTCATACTATACTTGTTCAGTACTACACTCTAGTTCATTTATCAAACTAATTAAGATTAACATAAAAAATACAATTTGATATTTAAAGAATCAATCAATAAATGAAGAAAATGCAGCTATATATATTCTTTAAGGTTATCTTTATTTTAGTTGAAAATTAAATGAAAAAAGAAATCTAGTTAGCAGGAAAAGGGATTCTTAAATAAAAAAGGTAGGAGTACCTCACTTGAACGTTTCTAGATCATCATGCTAAAAAAAGAATGCAGTAATTATTGATTGCCATTGATACTTAAAGTGCAAATTAAAAACAATATCCTCATTTTTCTTCAAGATGGCTAAAATCATTTATTTTATGCATAAAAAACTATTTTAATCATTGTTTTTAACTATTCCAACCACATTTTCTTTTAGCATAATCATCAACGTTATCAATACCGTATTGACATCGGCCGTATCGATCAATACATACCGTTTTTAAGATAAATCGAAACGGTATTAATTTTCTATCGTTTCGATTTTATACCGGCTCGTACAGGTCGTACCGACCTGTACTGGTCAATTCTGGTATGTATCAGTTGGTACAAGATTTTAATTTTTTTAAATTTTTTTTTAAAAAAAATTCACTTATTTGATTTTTTAAACCAATTTTAATATTTTTTGTATCATGATCATTTGTATTTTTTTTATAATTACATTTAAAAATAAAATATGTTCATTAAATTAAGCTATTAAACATAATTAATAATAATTTACTATATTTTTTTAATATTTATTTAACCTATTTGATGTTTAAAAATTTTAGATATTAAATATTAAAATTTATATAAAAACATATATATGCATGTAATATAATGGATGTATATTTACATGTATATATAATATATATTTTATTAAGAAAATTGAAAATAAATTATATATATAGATAGATATGTATATATATATATATAGATATAGATATTTGAAAATATCGATAAATCTGAAACAATACGTTAAAACACACCAATATTGATATATATCAGTATTAAAACAAAAACAATATATCTCTCGATACTCACTACCTTAATAATCACACACGAGGAAAGTCCCTTAACCAAACCCATCCTAAGAACCAAGATGAGGGTTAAATTAATGGGTTGTAAGCATCAAAATTAAAAAGCAAAGGGATCCATTAAAATCTGACTAAATTCAGTTTGGGGAAGAAAAGAAAAAAAGGGTAGAAAAGGGAATTTAGAGAAATATGCCACAGTAATGAAAAGGGGCAGGTCTTTATCAGAGCCATCAATTACAAAGAACCCAACCTAGGCCTAAAGCCTAGCTGAGCAGCAGGCAGGCAGGCAGGCAGGCCTTAAGCAGATAACACTGACAAAACGGGTCACAGCTCAATGCCCAATCGGTAATCACTCCTTTTACACCTTTATCCTATAGAATCAAGAAACCTTCTAATTTCACTGGCCACCGTGGAGCGTTTGAATCTTTAGTTCTTTGTTTAAAGAAATTTTATTAATTAAAGTGATAGAAGGAATTTCACATTAACATTTTTTTCAAATCTGTAATTATTAATGTAAACATTTCTCTTCCAATAAAAAAAAAAATAGGTTTTATAATTTCTTTGTTTCATACTCTTTATTTATATCATCAGGTTTTACTTACTAATAAAATTAATTTGTTGGGTAAAAAGAAGATGCATGTTTTTATGATAAAAATAAAATCCAACTAAATCCAATGTTTACATCATGTTGAATTTTAAAGACATAAAAGTTTAAAATTAAAACAATTTTTATTTAATAATAAAATATTATAGTAGTAAATATGAATTTTTCCTCTTTTTTTTTTATACACCTTCGATTTTTAGCAACATACATTTAATTTTGAAGTTTTTATACAATCATTAAATTATTCAATCAAATCAATTGATGAATTATTCTATTTTCAATACATCTATATTTTATTGTAAAAGATTTCACATTCGAATCTTATTTTTTATATAATGTTATTAAAATTTTTAAATTTTACAAATCATATTAAAAATTAATATATTTTTTAATTTTTAATATATATCACACCATTAATTTCGTTTTTAAAATCTAAAAACTTTAGTTCCATGTAAAGATAATTTTTTTTAGATCCAATGCATTTTTTTTTACAATTCAATCTTCTATTTTTAAGAAAATAAAAAGGAAAAAAATTATTGTACTAACTAATATTTCTATCAGATGAAAATGAATTGAAATATTTAAAAAAGAAGAAAAATAAAAGAAATTGGCCGTGCATGAACGCGCGTTATGAAAGCGTGGAAAAACATATTTATATATTTCCCTTTTTTTCTCACTTTAATCTTTTGCGTCAGTCCCACCCACCGCACTAAGATTGTTTCATTATTAGACTGGGTGTTGATTAGGGCGCCCACTCCACTTTTGATAAATGGGGCGCCTCTCACATTAATTAAACATCTTTTTAGTAACCATTCAATTCAAAATTCGAAGTAATAAACACGGATGTTCGGTTCGCTGGAATGAAATAAAAAAGTAATAAAACAGAAAGAGAATGAAATCAAGAGAAAATAAAATAAAGAGAGAATAAGAAAGATGAATACTGTTACTTTGTTTAGTTGATTAAAATACTGTTAAGGAATAGGTAAACAATAAACATATAAAGATTATTTTACCTTTATTATAAATAATAATATGTTTATTTAATAAAAACTAAAATTATTTTATTAATCTTTTAAATTATATTATATATTAAATATAAAAAATTATATATTTTAATTAAAAATAATATTTAAAATTATTTAAAAAATGATATTTATAAATAATTTTATATACTGGTTATTAAAAAAATTCCTGAAATCATAATCTATTAAATTTTTTATTTTATTTTTCTCACTTCTCTCTCTAAAACCTCTCCTCTATGAAAACCCCAAATTCTCTCTCTAAACCTCTTCCTCTATGTGAAATATGATACTTATAAGCTCAAATATATATACTACCATATTATACTATTGTAATTATGAATGAAAATATTCCTTTTTTTCCTCATTCTCTTTACCTGTTGTGCTGAGCTCAATATCTATATATACTCACCAACTCGACTCAGTTTCAATCTTCATCAGCACTACAATCTAAAAATGAAAGTAAAACCTCTGTTGAAATAATTGTGATAGAAGGCCATGGTAAATTTACATACAAACCTGATGAACCAGAGAATTTAAACAGAACCACTTTATATCCGAGTTCACAGCCTTTCCAAATGCAGTACCATCAAGTAATCTCATTAACGGTACAGCTCCAATAGCTACATCGTACCAAAGCAAAAAGTATTAAACAAAAAACATGCAGGAATAAACAGCTCCAGTAGATAACGAATTTTACATTAATAGCTGATCAAAGTTAAAGTTACAAAAATTTATATCATGGATCAAAGTTAAAGTTTCAAAAAGTAATATAAAAAATAAAGCTACATCAATGCCCATGCAACACAAACAAAAAGCTTCACTTAGGTATTACATTAACAACATTTACATATATGTCGTACACAAAAAGAATTTTATGAACCAGCTATAATCTTCAACGCGTAGAAAGAAATCTTCTCACCCATGCTAATCGTCGGGAAGGCAGTAGACTAAAAAACACGAGCATTTGAGTAGGATGATCAGGAATTTTGCTTAAAGCAATATCTCTCTCATCCTCTGTTAAGCCTTCAATATCAGCTAATGCTGCATCCAATTGTTGAACCTTTTCATGAATCATCATTTCGGATCCAATGCTCCTACTCAATTCCTGTCCAACCGCTCTTATATTTTCACCCAACAAGGTAGCAGCATTGATAATCGACTCAGCAGAAATTGGTTCACCTACGTCAATGCTCTTTTTCTTTTTCTTTGAATATGTAAAATCCTCTCTTTCAGGGTTGGATGGTTGCGGTTGTGTTGTTGAGGCATTCATCTCATCTACAGAAACTTCAGTTTCACATCTATTCTCAGTGCTTCCTTCCTCATTTATCCCTTGATGACCTTCATGTTCAGCTTCTAATTCTTCGACGATATCCGCAGCGGTTTGAGCATCTTTACCTGTTGCTTGATTGTCTCCATATATTACAGTGAATTATCTGTAAAATGGAAAGCTCCTTGTTTTGAACGGTGCAGCTTTTTTATGACTCTACATATAAAAATCGATCAAAGTCGAATAACTTATTTATGTATAACTTTTAAATACATAAATGTGAAGACAATAGAAAACTTACACTTAGATAAGACTCCCACACAAGATCTTCAGCAACAACCAAGTGCCTATAACCATCCCACCCAAATCCACTCATGTCTTTCCCTCTTATCATATCATAAATAATCCCCCAATCTTTCTTTAAAGTCCTAATCCTGAATTCCAGGTTAGGCTTAGCCTTCAGGTTTGCATGTGGTAATACTTTTTGCAGCATTCTTTAAAGCTCCCCTAAGAAGTCAGCCTTAAACCTAGTATAGGCATTAAATGTCCCTATATTATGCAAATCTACCATACATGCAACTAGGGCAGCATCTTCATCAGGAACCCATTTCCTTTTTGTTTCAACCAAATTTTCTGAAGAAGTTGCTGAAGATAGTGAATTCCTGACATTATTTTCAACAAGATTGCAACTTTACTCAAGACAACATATAATCAAAAGGATTGCAAAAACAAATGTAACAAATATAATATGATAATGTAAACACATTCAATTAAACTTCTAATATACATGGTCCAACATCTTTCTAATACATAAATCTATCACATAGAAACAAATAAATTCAATACAATTAGAAATGCGATAAGAAAACTACACTAACACCAACACAACATTGAAAAGAACTAATGATTGAACAGAAATTAACTCTAATTATTTCTAGATGTTTTCCATTCATTGAACATTTGATTTGCTAGTTGCATCCTCCAATTTATCCATGTATCAGTTGGATGAATAGTCATGACAATAGGATCCTCTTCACCTATTATAGCATCATCCAAACCTGCTTCAATAGGATCAGAACTCATCTTCGTCCTAATAAAATTATGAAGCAAACAACAAGCGATAATAATCTGATTGTATACCCTCACAGGATAAAATGATGGACTTCTAAGGATACCCCATCTAAGTTTTAGCAATCCAAAACACTTTTCTATAATATTGCAGGCAGCTGCATGTTTCATATTAAAAAATTCTTCTGGACGGGTTGGCTGGTGACCTTGACGCCATTCGTTCAAATAATACCTTTGACCCCTAAAAGGTGCAAGAAATCCCTCACAATTTGTGTATCCCGCATCAACTAGTTAGTAACAACCTATATTAAAAAACACTACAAATTTATCAATCTATTGTTACCGAGATTCGAAACATCTATAACTCAGTGAAATTCCGATGTATGTTGAAAACCTTACCATGAAGAACTTTAAGTCCGTGTCTCCTATTAATTGCATCTCGAAGAACTCTTCCATCAGCAACAGACCCTTCCCAACCAGGAAGAACATAAACAAACTACATATCAGGTGTATAAACACCTAACATATTCGTTGCTATGTCACTCTTGCGAGTGCGATATCTAGGTTTATCTGTCGTTGACACCTTAATCCTGATATATGTTCCATCTAGAGCACCTAAGCAATTCTACAATTGAAGAAGGATAAGATTTTATAAGGAATTCCTGTTCAAATCTAAATCATATAAGGAATTTCTAAACGATTATATATAGTCTAAATGGAATACCTTGATCCTAGAATTGGCTCTGGGTTTTTAAACAACTTACCTTGCAAACGCATCACTGCCTTTAATACATGAAATGACCGACTAACTGTCTCTCCTGACCTATTAAAATGGTGTTTGATGACACGGTTTTTAAGGTGATGAGCAATAATATGTAAGAACATTGCCACTTGCTCATCTACAAGCATGTTCCTTGTTGACTTTAACCCTCCTTTATTTTATAGCATCTCACATAATTTAAAAAATACATGTCTATTCATCCTAACTTGTTCAATACATGTCGCATCACTACCATGTACAAGTCGCTTCACATAATCTCTCTTAGCATAAAAGTCTATAACATAAGATCTAACCCTTGGCCTATAAGTTTGTATAGAAGACACAGCTGCTAACATACTGAAGAACCAACTAATGACAGAAGACATTTGTAACCATAATCTCAAAACAGCTACGATTCTTTTTCGCCTTTGCCTTTTTGTAATCAAAGACAACTGAGCCATGACTGCAAAAGAATAAATGGTCTAATATATCTTAAAATTATTCATAAAAGGATGGTAGAAATAAAACAATTGTAAGATTTATCTATGTACATATATAACAAGCAAGTCACTTATCACTATTGTTTCATGCATAAAGCAAGTCACCAAACATTTGAAAGCATGCTCACAAAAAAAAAAGGATACACTGGGAAATTGATATTTTATGATCATTGCCAAAAAAAGAGAAAAAAGTGGGAAATTATTCTGCATGCTTTACAGCTTATGATTAGTCTCTGGATTGTCAGGTTATGTTAAATCTTCAAGCATTCTTTGACAGACCCAGTTGCAATGTGGTATTTCAGATAGGAGATAGCCCCAGCTGTTCTACTGGTTGTGGATTTTGGTGGGTGGTATAGGCTTGATACGAAATCAGTACACAGCAGGGAAGGAAGTCTCCTATGTACTATATGCAGTTTTCATGTTATGGTTCTAAAGAATCCACCAGTTGTAGACATGTTATAATCCATTCTAACCCCACGATAAGAATCCCTAGCAACTACTGCCTGTATCAGTTTTGGTGGTGTAGGAATGGCCACTTCCACCACTCATTCTAACATCTTTACTACCATCTTCATCATTCCCCTTCTTGTTCTCTCTTCTTTTTTTCAACACTACCCCCATGAACCCAAAAGCTGCAATAGACCCAACAATGCTTCCAACCAAAACCATGGTGTTAGACACATTTTTCTTCACAATCCCTTCCCTTGACACCCTAATATAAAAGGCATCCTCATTCATACCATCAGAGCTCAAATTTCTCAAATTCAATAAAGACCCATATATATTCTTACACAGGTTAGACCTCCTATTATGATACAACCCAGTACAAGAACACTTACTCAGACAAGACTTCTCACAAGAACTCCTAGTACCTTGGAACGACAACTAATCCCTCCATCAAACCCTACATCACCTCCCTCCTCAAATCCATCTTTATCCTAAAAAAAATCATCACTTTCTAGTCTACAACCACTAGTAAAATTTCCAGAGTTCCAACCCTCATCATCCACAGACTTTTTTTCTTGGAAATTATTTCTTACCTAATTTATGGGTTTAGTCAGATTAAAGTTTAAAAAAATTAAATTTATTTTTTCAAATATTTTACTTTCTACCTAAATATTTGAACCAAACACATCAAATATAACAAAAATTTGAAAAACAAAATGGAAAAAATTACTGAAAACTGTGTAAGTTTTGAAGGTTTGTAACCCAGTTGCAGAAGAACACTGGTGAAGGAACCAAGATGCCCTCCCAGATGAGTGCTCTTGTCGAATATGATTCTGAAAAAAAAAATGAAATAGGTTGAACGAAGAAACAGACCCAATGGAAATGAGTAATCGTCAAAATCAAATCAGAAAAATGAAGGAAAAAAACAAGAGAAAGATAATACTCAATGGAAATGGAAATGAGTTGAAATTTGCTGCTGGTAGGTAGAGAAAGAGAATACCCAGAAGCTTGTTGAGAATGGTTTATGAAGGACAATTTCGGGTGAATTTTTTTTTTTTTTCTATTACAGGATGGCCTGAATAGCCATTCAGGTGGGAGGGCACTGAATGACTATTCAGGCCCTTCGTGTAATATGACTAGAATGGTTTTGGGCTTTTCAGAGGCTAAAAATGAACCAAACGTTTAGGTTGTGTGGACCTACTGCATATGGGCTGAATGTAATGCCTATTACACTGCACCAAACATAGTGTTAATAAGCAAAACCTGTAATCATGTTTAAAGAATGGAGGGGCCACTTGGCAATTCGTATATCTTTGTCCTGTTCATGTATTTTTATATTTATATAAATTTTGATACGTTAATAATTCAAATTAAATAGATTTTGAGGCATTCGTGTATTGGTGTCGTGTTCATGTTATTTTTCATGTCGTGTTTTTAATTATTTTTTTCGTGTCGTGTTCGTATCGTGTAATCGTGTCGTGTTCAGTATTGTCAGGTCCAATGCCATGAGATTATCAGAAATAATATATATATAAAAAAAAAAGGAAAAAAAAAAGAGGGATTGCCCCTAATAACTACCTTTTATGGTTTTTTTATGGTATTTTTCCTATTTTTGGAATAAAAATTTAATGTTGGAGTGTCCTGTCTCATATCTTTTGTATCAATTCAATAATATAAATAAATAAAAATTATTAAAATTTTAAATATAAATATAAATATAATATATATTAAAAATATTATATTAATTATATTTAAATATATCTTATCGTAATTATTAAATATATTATATTCAAAATTACCGAATCTAATATCAGGACAGTTCACAGTTACTTTGTTGGGAAACCATAATGTCAGGACAGTTCACAGTGACTTTGTTGGGAAACCATAAAACATTATTCATACCCTTTAACTACACCTGCATGCATAAATAAGGACTTGGTTAGGCATTGCCATTTTCTGCTCACACACCTGATTTTTAGGGCATTCTATACCTTTGATGTAAGGCAGGTAGTCCTTCGATAAGAAAAAAAAAAAAAAGATGTACTATTTAGTATTTGTAAATTGTAAAATTTTGTTAATTCATGGCTTGCAGTTTCCAAATATGAGAATTTTATATAAATTTAAATTCAATTATTTAAAATATATATACTATTTAAGAAAATGTTCGAACTTATATTTGTTTAAATGTATATATTTTCGCTATATAATTGTAAATATAAGTTATAATTAATCATACCTTAATCGTTTTATTTGTTAGAGAGTTGCATTGCATATTTGCATGCATATACTAAGTCTAATACGAGATTGGAGATTTGAGTTAAAGTAAAAAGTAAAAAGCACAATCTTTTGATGATTTTTGAAAACGTTGGTAACAAGTTTGCAAATTAAAATGAAATGGAAGAAAGAAAAGAGACCAAGTCGGAAAGCAAAGCCTTTTACTTTTAGCAGTCATATATGAGTTAAAGAACGAAATGATGGTGCTCAGTCTCACGTGCACCATAGTTTTAAGTGAAAAAAAACAAAAAACAAAAGATGAAACCGATAATGCTTGAGAATTGAGATATCATAATGTTTTGTTAATCATGATTATATCTTACAATGATGTCTTTTGACTGATGTTTTAAGACAAACAGTTGGTTAATTTCGTGGCATCTAAGTTTTTTTTTTATAATTTTGGATTTCAACGCGAATATAATAAAAAATTATAATATAATATAATGCAAAAAAATAATATAAAAATGCATAATATGAAAATATAAATATATTAAAATTTATAGAATACAAATTATTAACATAATAAAATTTATATAAATTTATAATATTTTAAATATGATTATAACACAAAAAATAATATAAATCTTATTTTATGAAATAAGAAAATCAAAATTATTAGTTATTGTGCTGTGCACGGGTTCCCCAATTTAATAATTGCCATTTGAAACAACAAGGGAAGTAGCATAAAGTTATTCTTAGATTCACATTGAGATTGATCAAACCAATGTACTCCTACTTTGCTGAAAATTAGCCGAAAGAAGAATGGCATTCGGGCCCTACATTAGGCATCTTTTTTTTTTTCTTTTTTTCTTTTTCTTTTGTACTAATTTTATGATGAGTTTATATTTGATAGATTGATAGTGTATAAGTTTTATACACTCTCAGTGAATCACAACAAAATAAATCATTAATGAATAAAATAAAAAATAAATAAAGACTTATAAATAAATATAAAAATCGATATAAAAAAAAAAGACATCTAATTAATATTTATTTATAAACTCTTACTTATTTTTTATTTTACTCATTAATAACGTATTTTATTGTGATTCATTGATAATGTATAAGATTTATATACTGTCAATACATTAAATATAAACTCTTTTATTTTTTATGGGTTACTGACTCCAATTTGTACCCTCTTAGATGTTAATTATACCAAATTAAAAGAAGAAGAAAAATGAGGGAGAGAAAATGGTGAGATTGCCAAAAATTAAGGAGAAACAAAAGCAAGATGTTTGTAGCCCGTTTTGTCGTCTTCATGTAAAAATCATTTCCATGTTGAACATTTTATCTTAACAGGTTTTTGTCTTTATCTTGTGGCAAAATTGCAAAAATTGTAAGGTGCATGGAAGATGATCATAATCTTACGTACGTTGAACAGTTTTTGAAACCTTGTAAGAGCTAGGGTTGGACCAGGACCAGGAACAAGACCAAGACCATCATCGAAAAAGAATAATAAAAAACAAATAAACCAGAGCTAAAGCATCTCATCTGGCTATGGAGTTTGCACTTTTCAACTGAACAATTTCCTCCCCCTATCTACATGACCCTACCTCAGTTGTCAGTACCTCTCTCTCGGCTGCCTTCAAATGACTACATCTTTTTTTCCAAACAAGATTCTCTGTTGTCCTAACCTTACCCTACTCATATTTCATTCCTGCAAAGGCATATTTTCTTGGAAAATTCTAAAAAAAATCTCTTAATAAAAGCTTTTGGTAGACTTCAACAAATTATAACCGTTAGATGTATAATATTTCATCTGAATCATTAAAACAAATAAAATAAATAAATCAAATAATCAGTTAACCCGATAGATGAAAAACAGACAAACTCTAGCTCTCTCTCTTTTAAAATCATCCAAACCTAAATTTTTTATTTTCTAATAATCCTCATCTCTCGATTTCTTTATCTGAAAAACTCAAATTCCAAAATTTGAAAACCCTCACCTCGACTTCTCCTTCTGAATAATCCAAACCCCAAATATGAGAAAACTCCCAAGCACACCCGGTTATGCTTATGAGGATTTTGTCACTGTGTCG
Organism: Fremontodendron californicum; assembly: GCA_030761205.1. NCBI lineage: Eukaryota > Viridiplantae > Streptophyta > Magnoliopsida > Malvales > Malvaceae > Fremontodendron > Fremontodendron californicum. The sequence continues at coordinate 2,312,554 of JAULJL010000027.1, forward strand.
TCTTCAAGTCGTGAAAGGAAAAAAGGTTTGATTTTTTGAAGGATTAATTTGATTTGCTTTATATTGTTTTAAGTTTTTATTTGGTGGGCAATTAGAGTAAAGAGTTAAAGACTATAAATGATATAATAAAATCTTCCAAATACTTAAATATTTTTTTTGGCTTAAAATTTTGTTTATTCTTTTTTCTGGGTACAGTGATCACGTAGGACTTCACCAAATTTTCACTTTTTTATTTTTTATGTTTGTATGATTGAATAGTTTATGGATTCAAAGCAAAGTTTATGGATTGAATAATTTTCACCCTTTTACTGTAACTATGAAATTGAGATGAATTCCATAAAATTTTAGCCTAAAACTTCCTTTTTTGTTTTATAAGTACTTAATTGATAATGGGGAAAAGATTATTTATTTTTCTTAAAATTTTATTTGTCATTCTCTTGTAGATGAGTATGGAGGACTTGGTCTTGGTTACTTGTATCACTGCATAGCATTGGAGGAAATAAGTCATGCTTCTGGGTCTGTTGGTCTTTCCTATGGTGCTCATTATAATCTCTGCATCAATCAGTTGGTAAACCAAGTTTCTAATTCTCTGTTGTTCTAATTGAAATCTACTATCTTCTAGCAGGTCTTAAGGTGAATTCTTTTTTTAATGGTTTTGTAGGCGAGAAACAGAAGCCCTGCCCAGAAAGAGAAGTACCTACCGAAGGTTCTATTAAAAATGTTCCATTTTCATTAATTTCCAATACATTTCTTATTTCGGATATGTTTTATCGAAGGACTCTAGTTTTTTTTGTATGTGTTTTAGACACTATGTTTATTGATCATTGTGCTATATTATATGGACTATTTCTGTCCGATATTGCTATAATCAGCATTGCCTGGGATTTTTTTTATATTGCTTTATGGTCAAGTTGAAGTTGTCTATAATTAGGATCTGTTCCTAATGGGTTACTACTTGCTAACTTTTAGTTTCTTATTTCCTCCTTAATAACATTCTTACATTTAATAGAATATTATGACAATCCTTTTCTCCCCCTCTTCCCTCCAATATTTTGTGTACCGATGTCATCTTTTCTCTTTGATGAGGATGGTGTTGCAAGTCAGGTTCCTTACCCACTTCTATTATTCTTTCTTTTGCATTCTATCTCCTTTATAACATACACACACTCTCTTTTTGTAGCTCATTAGTGGAGAACATGTAGGAGCTCTTACTATGAGTGAACCCAATGGTAACTTACAAGAACCTTTTCTTAGCTTATGTCTTACAGTTATAACATTGCTTAGGTTGCATAACTTTTAATCATATGACCTGGCTAACCTTTTTGCAATATCTGCAGCTGAATCTGATGTTGTTAAATCTTGTATGTCTTATTTTATCATCGCTTGCTACAATTCTCCTCGTGAAATAATATTTCTTGATCATATGAGCTTGAATGTTTGAATCTTGTAGAATAGCTGGTTTTAGAGATAAAGCAGTTGACAAATGGCAGAGAAAGAAAAAAGTCACAACTGGTGCTGCTGCAATCAAAAACAATTTGCAAGCTTTTAACCAGGTTTGATCCTGTAGCTATCACTGATAATATGAATCCATGCCCTATAGGATGTAAAATGAAACTCACTTGTCTCTTCTTTTCCAATGCCAGAATATTAGTGAACAAGTGACTGCCTATATGAGGGATCCAAGTAGAATGATAAAGCAAATGCAACAAGGAATATCAACAATTGGCATATTTGGGGCTGTAAGTTACTAAATTCTTAACTAGTTTAAGGGTACTGAATTTACCTAAAACATTAGACATAGCTCTGGTGTTCTTTCTGTACTATGATTTTTCTTTTTCTGTTTTTTGCTTCTATTGATTACACCACCTTTATTGGGCAGGTTACTGAGGCCACTAACAATGCAAATGGAGAGGTAATGTTTTACTCTTCATTTACTTTTAGGTTTGAATAAATGAAGTGGTGTTTGTATCAACTACTAGATTCTTTATTGGAACTGCAGGAGGTATGGCTTTTCTCAAGAAACCTTTTGCCTGTTTACTTAATACCTTCTTTGCTTTTAATACATTTGACAAGAAGTTGATTAGTTGTTGTGGATATATTAATGCCTTTAACTACCTTTCCATGAATTTCCTTTTCCTCTGAATTTTTCTTTGTATACTATCATATTGTCAGGCTTTGCTGGAGAACAATCCATCAGTTGCTCAATCTCTAGATGGTATGACAGCAATGCTTTTTTCAAATTTTCTCATTATGTTTTATGTTACTTGACAGAAACTTTATTGATATTATTAAAATGCTATGAGCTTGTTTTTCCTTGTTAGATTTTGATATACTGCCAGCATTGCCTGTGTCATGTTGTGCTTAGTTTAAGTTAATAACAAATGCCAATATTCTGTTGATTTTAACCACATTTATCTTCTATCTCAAAAGTTCTTTTTTTTTTTTTTGTTCTTTCAGTGTAAGTGAGTACTTAAATATCTATCAATTTATATGTTGCCCCAAATCTGGTATTTTAGACTGTGGTTCTTACCAGAATAGTTTCATCATTATCTTTATTTTTCTATTGATTTTTTTAAACTCTAAAAGATCGTTCTGTAATATGTGATTGCTAATATATCAAATTTGTCTTCTATTTTTTTTTCAGTTGTTTGTTTATGTTCTTTTCACTAAATGTATGATTTTAAATTTTTAATGTGTTATGTTCACTAGATGATTACATAAACATTCAAACATCAAACAAATATAACTAAGCCTGCACATTTTGAATCCTGGTAATGCTCTCATTGTCCTAACCCGTTAACCCTGTGTCCTGCACTTAAGGTAATGCTGGTCAATCATCTAAGAAGCTTTCCGAAGATTCTAAGAACTTGGACATAGAAGATGATGAACAGTGGCTACGGATATCTCAGATGAATAGGAGATATCTCTAGCACATTTTGGATCACTGTTTCTGTTTTGCTCAATTTGACCTGATATTCTGTGTTAAAGTAGAAATGTTCATATGATAATATTAATTGGCTAAATTGATTCTTGTAGAAAGAATGACCTGGTTGCTTCAGTGACTTTTCTTATGCGTTCGTTCATCAAACAACGCCATATTTCGTAATTGATTGTTCTTGGAGTGTTTACCAATGCTATTTCAAATATGATCTAGATTCATTTACGTTTTCAAGACTATGATTCCAGATTTGACAACTTTAGATTAATATTTTCAGAGATGCTATGCTTAAAAGAGTATAAACCATCATCAGTTACAGATTGTTGTAATGGATTCTTCTCAAAATTGATAGGTTAAAAAAATGTTGCATTGAGAATGGTGTGTTGATGCCTGGAGGCTGGCATCAGTGCTTTAATGAACAATCACCAATTGCTTTTTGGTTTTGACAAGCTTGATCATGTGCTTTAGCCTGTTGCATGTTGAGAATGGTGTAACTCTTGTTCAATATTGTTGGTGTAGGCTTCAATGACATCAGTTCTTATGCTTATTTGTTAGTTTCTTGCATTGTTTCTTGAATTGCAATGTTTTCTAGCTTACATGTTTCTGATTACCTGTTGACAGTAGGTGCAGGTGACAAAGTTATCACAAGGCTTCTAGTGGCAGATACTGAGGCAGTAAGCATGATTCAAGGCATCACATTGAGGGATGCTCCATTTTATTTCTCTCACCACAAATAAGTTGTAAAATGCAGCTAGAGGCTTTTGTTATTTTATTACAGTCTATTTTGCATTAAAGTATCATGTGGTTTGAGTGAATTCTGTCTTTGTTAATTTATTTCTTTTGTTTTTTATTTTCAACAAGCTCAAGTTTAATATGGTTATGTCTTACTGAATTTGTGTCTTCTTGTCGTATATGGGTTTGTTTTTTGTGCTATGATCAAGCGTTATTTTGGAGTTTAATGCATAGTTTGCATACCCATATTTGTTGGTTGATTTTGTTTCTACATATATATGTGATATATACTACATTATATTCAGCAAGAATCGAGTTATAATTCCAATAATTGCAAATTCTATCTGTTTTTGGCTCTTGAATAATTCGACAATGAGAGAGATGATTGTCGATAAAATATTAAATATCTTAATTAGATTCAGTAATTTTAAAAATAATAGGGAAAAAAATTAAAATTCGATACAACACAAATACGACATGAATATATGAATGTGTAAAAATATATAGCATGAATTATTAAAGTGTCAAAATTTATATAAATATTATAACACCTTAAATATGATTAAAATATATTTTAAAAAAAACGCGAACACAGTATAAATACAAAGATTACCTATTTAATCTTTGTAACCATACTTAAAGTAGCCAAGTTAATTTTGTTTGTTGGCCAACTGCAGTTTTTGTTGGTCACTTAGCTTATGTTTTGTAGTTAAAATTTTGGTCATTACATTTCCTGGATAAATCTCATACACACCTTGTATAATTTATAAATACATGACAAATTACATATATCAAATTATTATATTATTTTTAATATTAATTATGAAAATAAATAAAGTTAATGTAAATTTTAACTTTTTATTTATATAATATAAATTTATTTATTTTTTAAGATTAGTGAAAAATTAAAAATTTTAAGATAAAGCAATTCTATATAATTTTTAAAATTTTTTATTTATTATCAAATTAATACATTTAACGAAAATGTTTTAATGAAATTAAAGTTTTTACTTATAAATTAGATAAATCTTATTAACAATAAAAAATATTTATAATGGCAATTTAGAAATATTTGCACGTAAATATTTATTTTTAAATAATAATATATATTAAATAAGTAGTTTTACATTGTAAATATTTAAAATTAATAAAATGCATAATAACATGTAAAATTTGTCTCATGATAAAATATATGAAAGTAATATAAAGTTTATTACTTTTAATGTTAATATAAAATTAACATTTTAAAAACAATTAATTAAATTAATAAAGTGCATATTAACATGTAATTTTTCATGTATATTAATATATCATATGTTAATTAATATAAATTTATTACTTTTAGTACTAATTACAAATTAAAACTCAAAAAATATGTAATGTAAATTTTAACTCATATTTATTCATCAAATATATTTATTTAATGAAAGTATATTTTTATTTATAAATTAGATAAATATTATTAGTATTTATTTAAAATGGAAATTTAGAAATTTAATAAACATATATGTCTATTTTCGTCAATTCAAAAGATTCTCTATATTCGTGCTTTTATATATACTAGTGAGTCATTGTGTCACATGCGTTGCACGTGATATTACACGTTAATTATCTTATATTTATTAAATAATTTATGTTTAACAAATCAAATGAAAAAAAAATATATATGAACATTTATCTATTCTTAAATAATTAGAACTCCCAAACATTTTTCACACTTTATGCGATGAATAGATTAAAAAGTTGTCGTAATATATATAATCACATCAGATTTAGTTACTTACGAAATCCTAATTTTGCAATTATTGTTTGATAAAATTTAACTAAAAGTTCAACACATAATTTGATTGTTAAAAGCATTATCTTAAATGTTCTAATAATTATTCTTTTTCCAAAAAAAAAAAAATCTATCATGATATTGAAATTTTTAATGATAAATTTTATCAATATTTATAATAAAAAATCATAAATAAGAATAGAATAAACCTATTACTATTTATAATATAAAATATTTATATTATAAAAACTTATTTATTTATAAAAAAATTATATATTCAGCATAAAGTTACATATTACATAAATAATCAAAATTTGCATTAACTTTTAAAATTAGATTAATATTTTATTTTATATTTTAAGGTTAATGAAAAGTTATAATTTTAAAAATAAAATAATTCAATATCATGTTTATATGTAAAAAATTATAATTTGTTATGTTTATATGTAATTTGTCATTTGTCATGTTTATATGTAATTTGTCATGTTTATATGTAATATGTCATATTTATATGTAATTTATCATGTTTATATTAAATTCGTCAAGTTTATATGTAATTCGTCATGTTTATATGTTATTTGTCGTGTTTATATGTAATTTATAATATTTATATATAATTTATTATATTTATATGTAATTCTTCTACTTTTGAATTAAATTTCAATTGCGATTATTGTAATTGAATTATAAATTTTACTAACAACTTAATTAAAAATCATCAAAACTACATATTTTTAAAGTTAAATCTCAAAAGAGAAAGATACTTTTATCAAACCAAAATATGAAAGGCAAAGACAAAGATACTAGTGTGATTTTGAAATTGAGACTGAGATCAGTTATACTAATTATGCTTTGGGATTGTGAGGCTGAAGCACAGACGAAGGGGGCGCGTGGGAGTTGGGGGGGGGGGGGCAAATGACTAAGGTTAGGCCTTTTATTTCTGCAGAGGCCAGAGAGAGCCCTCGACTTTTACGGGGGTTGCTGCTCCCTCTTCCATCTCTCCCTTTCTCTCTGCGTTTGCCTCAGCTTTCATCGTACTTTAATCATGTCAATCATCCTCGCACGCGCCCCTATGCTTCTTTTGTTTGTTCCCTACACTCTGCCTCTTTTCTCACCGTACACGTGTAGGGCCCCTCAACTCCTTCAACATCTGATGGAGGGCAGTCTCGTCTTAGCATTAAATCTCTTAACTGTGTTTCGATGCCCAACTTCTTTCTTCTTTTTTGCTCCTCGAGAATCCCCAACTTTCTCTTTCACAGTTTGGTTTCTTTTTTTTTTTCCTTTGGATTTTCACTCACAGTCACTCTTATCGCAAGATGTTGGATAGGACACGTGGCGTAAGATATGTGGTGGCTAGGGCCCATATGAGACTTTCCAAAAGGGAACTAGACCGGTCTTTGTCTGATCAGAAGCTGTCGGCTTCTCATTGTGCCATTGAGGTTAACACATTTATTACTTAATACCATATATAACAATAATTTTGTTAATAAATATCCTAAGATATTTTTTAAAATTATTATATATGATAATATATTTATTCAATATATTAAAAATAATAAATAAAATTATTAATTTTTATAATTTATATAATATTATTATTATAAATAATATATTAATTAATTTTAAAAAATACTCTAAAGACACTCATTAACAAAACTCATATAACAATTTTATAGTACGGCTAAGGAACGGCCAAAACTTGCATTTGAGAATTGTATGAAACAGTTATTCCACGTTCGTCAATATATATCTTTTTCATTCAAATCATTTCACGTAATCGTATTTTTGAAAAAAGTCGACTATTTATTACAACAATCATTAATGAATTACTGAAATAAATATTTATTATTTAATTATTACATATAATGTGTAATAAATAATTTATTTTTCTAAAAATATGATTGAAAAAAGTCAACTATTTATTACAACAATCATTAATAAATTGCTGAAATAAATATTTACTATTTAATTATTACATGTAATATATAATAAATAATTTTTTTTTTTTAAAATATGATTAATTGTCATGATTTAAATGAAAAATATATATATTGATATGAAGTAATCGTTTCATATAATTATTTTTCTAAAATCAAAAGCAGGTACTAGGGAGGGACAAGACCATACTAAATTGCCCAACACGTTAGGTACAATGTTAATTTTTTTTTATTTTGTTCGTTAATTACAATGTTGTTTAGGAGTTTGGGGGCTAGGACAATGTATAATCTTATTTCAGTCGTAGACATAATGAAAATTGTACTATCTCAATTTCAGGTTTTACCAAAGAAGAATTAGAACTATAAGTAAATATTTTTGCGATATTCAAATGTAATCTATATATTATTTTGGAAAAGGGAAAACATACTCTACTTCAAATTTTAAGATTTTGGAACTCTATTTGCTATTGATGAAATTTTATTTGTCAAATTCATTCTTAAATTAAAAAGATAATAAAAAACTAAAATTAAAGTAATAACAAAAAATAAAAAATAGAACATTTATTTCTTTTAAAATTTTTAAATTAAGTTTGCATTTTGTAAAATTCTTTTGATATTCATTCGCGTAAATTAGTTTTGATAAAAATATTTTTTTTTTCAATTATGGCACTATGTGTTATTATGCACAGTTATTAATCGTTTATAGTAAAAATACTTATCATTTTTAATGTTTATATTTTTTTATTTACTTTATATATTTTTTAATATTAAAAAAAATATATCACATGCATTTGTACGTTTGTGTCGTAGAAGTTAGTTTTAGTTGAAGAGTGAAGCTTTAAATTTTATTTAATACATTTCATGATCTCATAATTTTGTTTGGTTTGTTTGGCAAACCATTAAGACACCAAATTTTTTATTTTGTTTTTCACTTTTTAGTTTTTTAAACTCTAATTTTTTTTATAAAATATAAATTACTTTAATTAATTAATAATAATAAAACTATGTTCCATATCAATACACACATATTTTATCTAAATAAAATTAAAAACTATGCTATCACATGAATTCGGCAGTCGATGGCAAAGAGAATTATTCCTAATCTAATTCTTACCGCAACCAAGTTTATTCTTACAATCTTTAATTGTGGTCTTAATTTGAGGTGTAATTAAGCCAAGTCGAGTTCAAGTAGTAAAAAGTTCAAGCTCGATCTCGATTTAAAATTCGCAGCTCGATCTCGATTTAAAATTCGCAGCTCGAACTCGACTCAAGCTCGATCGAGTTTTATTTTAAAACTTGAGTTCGAGCTCGATTCGAAATAAAAATCGAACTACTTGAGTTCACTCAATTAAACTCATTTACCTAATAAAAAGATAAGCTAGATTCTCATACACAATTTCAAACTCGATTATTTGTGCTCAAGTTCGAGCTTGAGCTCGTTTGATAACTCGAGCTGCTCAAGTTCGAGCTCGGCTCGACAATTACCGAATCGAATTCAAAATTTTCAAACCAAACTCAAATACCTTACAAACACAAATATCTCATTTGCACCACTACTTCCAATAATATTTACATCTTTCTCTTGGTATAGAGCAAGAGCTACTGTAACGAAAAAGAAAAGTTACTGTAGTGAAAGGCATAGTTTCATAAAAATTATGGCACTTGCTGTATATCTATGCCGAAGGGGGCAAAACCGTGAAAATAAACCCCTTCAAAGACTAGGCCGAAAGCCTCAAATGCTGGGATAACCCTCAAAAGAGAGAAGGCCCGGAATTGTCAAACCAGACGGCCCATAAAGGAAAAAATTGACAAAAGATGCCCAGAGTCCAAATTCATGAATCCTTTCCTCTCCTCTGTTCTAGGGCTTACAGAGAACTGAAATAATCACCATTTTTTGTTGTTGTTGTCCCTTCAATCCTATCTCTTCCCTCGTTTTTTTATCCTTCGAGTGGAAATACCTATCTTCCTTACTGGGTTTATCTCAGATCGGTGGCAGAGGTAAGAAACCATGTAAAAATTTATGCTTTTGTTTTTTTACCTGAATTAACGCTAAAGAATTGTTCTTTGAATGTTTCCAGGATATAAGTTACTTCCATTACTTACAAGATGTCTAAAGCTCAAGATCCATTTTATATCGTCAAAGAAGAGATTCAAGAATCTGTATGTTGGGTCTTTTCTTTTTCTTTTCTTTTTTGAAAAATAAAAGAGATTGTTTGATCTCCTTGGTAGTTGTATTTTTTTTTTCCTTTTGGATTTTCCATTAGATGACATTTTGGGTGTTTTGTTCGTTGGTTGATTGGTTGGTTGGTTTAGATTGATAAATTGCAATCAAGTTTTCACCAATGGGAAATGATTCGTCCTGACACTGAAGAGCAAGTACATCTCACGAAAGAGCTACTTGCTAATTGTGAGAGCATTGAATGGCAGGTATTCGAATTAAATTTTCCTTCTTTATTTGGATTGGATCCTTGAAATGGGAAAAATCCTATGTTGGGATGATGTGTTTTAAGTTATATTTATGGGTTAACTGAACAATTTTAATCAAATTCGCAACTGCTGAAAAGGCTTCTTTCTTGATAGGAAGGTGGATGAATTGGACAAAGCAATTTCTATGGCAGCTAGAGATCCTTCTTGGTATGGCATTGATGAAGTGGAACTTGAAAAGCGGAGGAGATGGACCTGCACTGCCCGTACTCAGGTATCATCTTTATGATTTCTAAATTTTATCAATGAGTGAAGATATCAGTAATGTTATTTGCTAAGTGGCGCAGTGGAGACTTTTTCCTGTTATTATAATTAATGGAATTTCTGATCCATGCAAATTTGGATTGTGTAACAAATGGTGAATCTTAGTCTTCTACATTTTCAGTTATGGAAACCCCGTTAAGGATTTTTTTTTTTTTTTTTTGATCAGGTGGGAAATGTGAAGAAAGCTGTAGTAACTGGAAAAGAGAATAGTAATACTGCAAGTGCAATGCGCCAAGAATTAATGAGACTGCCAAATTCTCATCAGCCAGATAGATCCAACCAGTATGCTATGGAAGATAATGATGACTTTATAGCATCAGAATCAGATAGACAAATGCTTCTTATAAAGTAAAGTTTTCTTGACTTCCCCTTCCCCTTCCTGTTTCTGTTATTACTCTTCCCTGCGTTTGTTTCATCAACATGCTTCCTTGTCCGATTTTACTAGTTTTTGGTTGTTTATCAATTGGTGGTTGTAGGCAGCAGGATGAGGAGTTGGATGAACTCAGCGCAAGTGTTGAGAGAATAGGAGGTGTTGGGCTTACTATACATGAAGAACTTCTTGCACAGGTGAGTACTTGCTTCTTCCCTGTAATGAACCTACTTAATCTCTCCGGTTTACCTGATACCGAAGCTTAAAGAACACATTTTTATATTTACCTATTCGGGAATGAATTGCTACTGTAGTCAATATGTTATCTTCAATTTCAGTATAGGATCTATATTGACTATTTCATATGCTAATATTTGAGTCCCTTGGTGTTTCAGGAGAAGATAATAGATGAGTTGGGTACTGAAATGGACAGCACAACAAACCGATTGGATTTTGTTCAGGTGATTGTCTCAATGTGATTTTGCAGAATATAAAACAATCCTATCCACGATCTGAAAATTAATATTTGGGCTTTTGTGTTTATATGCCAACTTGAGCTGAATTTGCTGCCCATTAATTACATAGCTTGTCTTGAATTATTAGTTTGATGAAATTTTCCTCATATTTTCCTTGCAGAAAAAAGTAGCTATGGTTATGAAGAAGGCCAGTGCTAAGGGCCAGATTATGATGATATTATTTTTGCTTGTTTTGTTCATTATTCTATTCATTCTGGTCTTCTTGACTTAGCCCGGAGAGAAGGCCTAGTCTTATGATGTTCATACACGAAAGAGGTCTATATTTGGAAATAACCATGGGAGTTGTGGAATACAGAGGCGTTGGTTGGTGTGATCTCTAGTGTTGAAACGATGATCTGAAAATTCCGAACGAAGAAAATTTTGTGTTCTTCTGGGTTTTCAAGAATTGTCGAACCTGATTAGGATATTGTAAGACAGGCATATATATTATTACTGTTTACTTCTCCTTTACAATGCAGTGTTTCTTCTGTATTTGTCTATGGCTAGATATTAAAGGCTTGCAATATATGGTATGTACTGAGTTCTTTTCCTAGCATGTGTGGACAACTAGGTTACAATCCTTCACGGCACGATATTTTGTTCTGGTTTAAGTTCTTATTAACATTTTCATGAAAGAACTATTCTTCTGGTTTTCACGCGGAATGATATAGTAATGAAGCATGGTTTTGCAATATTTGAGAAGTTTTACTTGTTAAACTGTTGTGGTTGCATTTGCCATGACTCTCGGAAGAGAAATCAATTGTATAGACATTTTCTGGTGAAAGTTTTAAGTTTGAATCTTCTATGTTTCCAACTATTCAAAAAGAGAACGAAGCTCACGATCTAAGTATTATCAGACAATGTGACCCATATTGAAACCCAAATGGAATTAATTTACTTGCTAGGATCTTATGTTAAGTGTTAACTGTACATACATTGACAAAGAAAGACTTCGGTATAATGTACCAACAGCCAATCCACTGCAAGAATAGGAATTAGAATGACCCAACCGTGCTGCCCAATCATCTCCGAGTGTCATGCCTTTAGAACTGTACTTTTCAGCTTTTTGACCCGTCCAGTTAGGTGGGAGTCATCCAATATATGTTAATATAATATATATATATATATATATATATTTTAAAGAAAACCCATTTCAGTATTGTCATCTCCTTCCTCTGACCTTCCTTTCACAGCTATCAAATGAAAAAGAAAGAAAGTCTAATTATCTTCCTTATCAAGAAACTTAGACCCTGACGAAGTCAAACCCAGCAGCCATCACCCATTTTCTCATTCTTGCTTATAAGTTTTTACCTTACTTTATCTGATTATTAGTTCATAGAGAATCGAAAAAAACAGATCATAAAAATGGTACTGCCACTGTTAAAACTTGGAGTTTTGGCCTTAAAAACTCTGAGTAAACCTGTGGCTTATAGGCTCAAGCGACAGGCTGGGTATGCCCCCAGGTTCCGCCAGTTCATCGTCAGCATTGCTCAGGTACAAAATGACTAGCTTGTATGTTTCGTTACTCTTTGCCGCTTTCTTCAAAATTTGATTTGGGAGGCTAAAGTTTCGTTTTTTTTTTTCGACCCTTAATTTGTTTGCTAAAAAGGGCTTGCTTTTTCTAATTTCCGATAGCATTTTAGTACACCAATCTTTCTTGTTTGCTCTGCATAACCTGGTACAAACGTGGAGATGGATTTCTGGAGTGTGGAATGTGAGAGTGAAATCTTACAATACATCAAAATACAACATTTTTCATTGATGCTGGACTATAAGCAATGGCATAACATTCATGCAAATCTGCTTATTCAAAAAATCTACAGATTTTTGCAGCCTAAGATTGCGAATTTTCTAGTTTACAATTAAAATGCCTAAAGAATGGGGTGATAAAGTATGAATATATCAATTTTGGTCTTAATATCTTTTTCAAAGTTTCTGTGAGTAATTGAGAACCTGAAATTGTCATCTAAATTGATAATGGAATCAATGATATATTACCATTATATTATTAACCTTTTTTTAGCAAATTGAATCACTAGTAACCTGTAGTGTTGCAGTTCTAACTTGTTACTGCCAACAGTGTTCAAGTATACATTTCTATCATGTTGATAGATTTGATTCGGATGATGTAATCTGTCTCTTGCTCCTTTTCGTTCAGTTTCTGATACTCCATCAATAATTTTCCTTTTTCCCTTCAATGTTCTACTTGTGTTTAACTTAAGCTATGAAATTATGTTTGTTATTTAAGCTAATCTTTCACAAGTTGTTGATCAAAATCGTAGTATAGTACTATTGTATAGTTTCTGCTGTAAATTAATGGATTCCAATAGTGTAATCCTAATGCCAATTAATGGAACCAGGCAAACCATCGAATCACAACAAGAATGCAAAGAAGAATTTACAGTCATGCAACTGATGTTGAGATACGCCCCTTGAATGAGGAGAAAGCTGTTCAAGCTGCTGTAGATCTTATTGGGGAGCTTTTTGTCTTCACGGTATTAGTTGTTCCCTAGTTATACTATTCTTCTAATTACTGTTTCCAGAAGTCTTCAAAACTACTTTCTTTTTTTTCCATGTTGTTAGATTACTAGATTGATAATGCAGTCACCAAAAAATGAGCAAGAAAAGAGAATAAAAGGGAATCAAGCTGGAAACAGTGCTAAAAATGTTTTACACTGCCACATATTTATGTTTGCATGTATGTTGATTCTTCTATGTGTCTACCTGAACAAAAAGTGCTCTGCAAATAGTACTACAAACAATACCTTGAATTTGACACATGCATGGCCTTCTTCTTAGGAGCAGTCTTTTGGAACGCAATAATCAATCACAAGAATTACATTGCATTTAAATTTTAAGCATCATCAGTAAATTGGAAATCTACCTAGATTCTAGATATATCCTCAAGTAGAATGTGTATGCTAGCATAAGGGTTAACTACTAGGGATCTTGGTTATCATGAAGCATTTCTCCCCCTTTAGGTGGGTTTGAGGTGACTTCATTACTCTTGCCCTTAATGCTTGTTTGAACTGGTTATATCTATCTATATCTTGCATGAAATGCCAGACTTACCATACATGCACTCTATTCAATATCTACAATGCGTGAAGGTTTCCGATTTTCTACATGTCCGAATCTGTATATAGGTTGCAGGAGCTGTCTTGATCTTTGAGGTTCAAAGAAGTTCTAGATCAGAAGCCAAAAAGGAGGAAGTACGCAGAAAAGAATTGGAGGTATTTATTGAACAATCTCCTTGATTTTGTTGTTGCTTCTTTCTCAGGGTGTTGTGAACATGATGCTTGACCTCTATGTTGCTCCGACTCTTCATTTTTTTTCTTGAAGTACCCATGTCTGACACCCGTGTCCAACGCATATTCGGACATGCGTACGGGGATATGATCTCCCAAGGACCCTCGAAATACATGAAAAAACTTAGAATAAATCAAACATACCCGTGTCCGACACTCACACCCGAGTCCGAGTAACATAGCTTGATCTTTTGTGGAACCAACTTGGAGCTTAATTTAATGACTTATTTATGCCTTAAGATCTTGACAAGTTTCTTTATCCATGAAAGAAGCACAATGATTTGAGTATTTTGTATCTCCTGCTCCTCAGGATATTATTGATTTTTAAAGCCTCCTAATTCACAAGCACAATTCTTCACTGTTATTTCAGGCAATGAAGCAAAGAAATGAGGACTTAGCAACAGAAGTGGAACTTCTTAGGCATAAACTTGAAGAACTGGAGCAACTTGCTAAGCGACAGGGACTCGGTGGCATTTTTAAATTTAAACATGCTAAAGCAGAGGGGGAAAATTTGGCAAAACCAGCTTGACGTAAATGGGAGACTTGAAAAATAAGTTAAATATTGTTTATTTATTCCAATTCTGATCTATTATGGAGTTCCCTGGCCAGCCCCTCAAAAAGGGAATCATTCTTCTTTTTCATTCTTTAACATTGGCCATTTTTTTTTGGACTGGGTTCTGTTCTCACCTGGTCCATTAAAAGATTATACAACCAAAATCAATTATATGTTTATATTACTGAATAAAAATTAATAAAGGTAGAGATTGTATTCAAGGGAAGTTGGTTGGCATGGTGTTCTAGTTTTAAAGAGATACATCATTCTAAAATTTACCTTTATGAATTGAAATGTTTATTATCTTTGCCACCACTTTCTTAAAAAATAGCTTTGCCAACTGAGTGTCAACCTATCTTTAGAACAAATTTGCTCATTATAGAACTCTCTCACACCCACACAAAGAGTACATGCATGTGTCGAGGGTAGAAGGGTTGGTCTGGGTCCATTTATACTTAAAACTTTGCTGATATATGTATTGGGTACTTTCAGAATTTAGGGAAATGACAGTATCTAATCTGCTTTGCAATTAAAGGCGGCCTAGTCTTGAGATTTGAAGGTTTATTGGTTTCTGTGGTGTTCTTTTTCTACATAAATCTGGTGAGATGGAAGATTTGTATTCCTACTTCTTTGGGCAGAAAAAGAAACTAATCTTTCTATTAAATTGACAGCTTCCCACTTTTTCATAATAATGGACTCAGATGGATTAAGATGAGTCCATTTATCAGCTCATTTCTTAAACTATTTTTCACAGTAATTTTCATTTTCTTGTGGCCAAATCAAAATACAGAATATGGAGACTTTCATGTCGGTTTATAAACGAATATGCCTTTAGATGATTAGATCAGTGATTAAAGCCAGATGGCTTATTCATAAATACTTTTGAGTATTAGGCAAAAACCTTAGTTTAGGATCAAAATTTTGAGCCATTTAAGTGGTGGCTAAAGGGTATAGCAAAATGCTGCTGCTTAATGCTTATCTTCAGCAGTGATCATTCTCTTCTTAAACACCTGCTATCTTTAAGTCTCAATATTATTATTTCTAAGAAAAAAGGCATCAAACCAACAAAGAAAGATATATAGGAATCTGGTGGGTGGTAGTGGGAATTCCCTTTATGCCTTTCTAGCCCGACTTATCTTTAGCTTTCTCACCCCCCACAAAAGGGATAATCTTTTTTTTTTTTTTTTTTGGGTGTGAAAAAATAGAAATAAGAAAAGGGCATTTTCTTAAGCGGCTAATCCTTTCTTTTTTAAAAGCGATTTTCTTGAGCAAAATCCATTAGCAAAAGGGACAATTGCATTTTCTTTTTTACATTAACAATTAAGGAGTATATATATGCAAATCAAATCCATTATAAAAACTTAGGTAACCCTTGACACGAGACTGGTGAAAAATCAAGATTTTATGATTAGACCTTAAGATGTAATTATAAAACGACATGATATTTTTCATCACACTTTTCAAATAAAATTTATTATTGTGAGAGTTCTTTTTATCGCACTATCTTATCTAACTAACGTCGTATAAAACAAAATTTAATGAAAAATTCTTCTTACCGCACTATTTTCTCGACTCAAATGACACTTAGGGCTAGTTTAGCATTGCTGTTGGAAAAAGCTTGGGTTGGAAAAAGCTCGAGTTGAAAAAAGTGTGTTTATAAAGTGTGGTTTAAAAACTTTTAAGTGTTTAGCATTGTTGTGAAAAAGTGTTGTAAGAAATTGAAATGTCAAAAAAAGATATATTTAAAATAATAAAAGTGTAGAGATGTGAGGATAATAAAGTCATTTTATCCGAAAGCCAACTTTTAAAGCCCAAAAGCTATATTTTTTGGCTTTTTTGTTTGACTTTTCAAACCATGGTTTTAACAGCAGAAGCCAAATTTTTTTATCTGTTTAGCATTGCGTTTGTGGTGAAAAGCATCTTTTGACCTCAAAAGCTGTGCCAGAAGCGATGCTAAACGAGACCTTAATACACGTGTAAAATAAATGGAAAAAAAAGTAGTAGTATGAAATTGAAGTCAAAATAATGGGAGAAATGATCATTAAATAACTTAATCAAATGAACAACTGCCTATTGTTGTAGAGTCAACTTCTTTGTTATTGTTTGGGGTCTAATTTGCCTATTGCAATTCCCCTCCCGACAGCCTTAATCTTTTCATCTAAGCTAACACACAGAGCCAAGAAAGAGGTGAATAGGGAAAAAAAAGTTGGAGAAGAAAATTTGGCATGAGAATTGCTCTTTTGCTAAAATGATGTAAAGCACACCTCTCACAATTTATTCTCTTTTTATTCTTGGTTTGATTAGGCATAAGAAAAATGTTTTTCTTTTTCTACCATGATGATTCATCTAGTAGTAGTTTTCAGAGACTTGTCAAGCTTTTCTAAAATATATATATATATACATATATATATTATATTATATTACACCAAGAAATTCCTTGTTCAATAAGTAAGTTAAATTAAAGATGCTTACACATTACTTTCTTCCTTCCTTCCTTTCTATTTTTTTTTATTTCTTATCTACTATAATGAAAACTGAATCTTGAGGGATTCAATTATCATTTTTAAAAAGATTTTTGTTTTGTTTTGTTTTGTTTGGTAACGAAGGACTCATTTGTCATTTTTTTAAAAAGATTTTTTTTTTTGTTCTGTTTGATTGTGGAGGCAAAAAATAATTTGAGTTAATAAGTTAAATGATTTGAAAAAAAAAAAGTTAATTACACCCATGGTCACCAAAATATAGTGTATAATTTATATTGGTCTCAAATTTCAAAACGTAACAATTAGATCCCGATTTCATAGTTTCGTATCAACTATCAATTTGGTCTGTCCGTTAGCACAACCGTGAAAATAAGCGTTAAAAGACAGAGAGCATATAACGTGTAAATTACAAAAATATCATCAGCTGATGTGGCCTTTTTTTCTTTTTCCTTCATTCCTTTTTTTCCTTCAAATTTTATATTTTCTTTATAAATAAATATAAAAAATAAAAATAATTTATATTATAATTTGAATTAATTTTGTAAAAATAAAATTTATTTATAAACATATAAAATATTTATTTAAATTAATTTTATAAAAAATATTTTTAATTTTTTTGTTTCTTTCCTTTTTTTTTCTTTATAAATAAACTAAAACATAAAAATAATTTAAATTAATTTTTATAAATGTTAAATAATTTATAATTTATAAAATATTTATTTATATTAATTTTATAAATTTTTTACTACTTCTTTATTATATTCTTCTCTTTTTTCTCCTCTTTATAAATAAATACAAAAAATAAATAATTATTATATTATAATTTAAATTAATTTTATAGAAATTAATAATTTATAAAAAATATAAAATATTTATTTGCATTTATATTATAAAAATATTTAAGTTTTTTAATTTTTAATTTTTTCCTTTTCCTTTTCCTTTACTTACTTTATTTTTTTTGTAAAAAAAATATATATATATTTACTTTTTTCTCAGGTAACCGACAGCAGGAAGAGAAAGAAGAATAAGAAAAAAAAATTAAAATTAAAATAAATTGTAGTTTTATTTTTTTATTAGTGTTGTTTTGATTTTTATAATTAAGAATAATAAAGGAAAAATAGAAAGAAAATAAAAAAAAAATAGTTTGTAGTTGTAGTTTTTATTTTTGTTCTTATTTTATTGTTGTTTTAACTTTTGATAATTTATTATTTTTACAGAAATAAATAAACATATATATATTTAGTAAAAAAAATTACATAATTTTATATTTTTATATATAAAAAAATTATTAATATTTTTTATTATTCTCTTAACGATTTTTTTGAGAAAAATATGATTTAAAATAATTGTAGTAGTTTATTTATCACTTTGTATTTATTAAATTAAATTTAAAAATATTAAAAAATATAAAAGTATAATTAATAAAAAATAATAATTAAAAAATAAAAAATATTTTATTTTACTTTACTTTATTTCCATTCATTTTATATTTTTTAAAATCATTTTAATTTAAAATATTTAAATATATTTTAAAAAATATAAAACCCCGTTGCATGCGGATAGAATTACTAGTTTGTTTTAAAATACAAATGCATTGAATTCAACCTCCTTTAAAAAACAAAAAATAAAATTAAGAGAACATTCCTGTTTGGGATTTGGGAATAAAATTTTAAAAAAAAAAAAAACTCAAAAAGCAAACAAACAAAAAAAACAAAGAGGAGAGGAGCATCTCTCGTTGTAGTATTTTTCTTTGGCTGAATGAACAGTGGACTGTTTGTTTCATCGAATATTTACTTTCTCTCTTTCTTGCAATTTCCCATTCTCTCACTCTACTTAAGTCTCAGAGCTTGCTCCATACAAAGTTGAGGAACTCCTGAGTCTTTGATACTCTCTGGTTAGATTTCTAATATAACTATTTCCATCTCTTCTGATTCTATAATTTGCCTTTGATCTCATGCTGGTTCCTTTAATCTCAATTTTAAGGTATTTGCAAAACTTGGTTGCTTTTCTTTTTAGATATAATTCAGATTTTGGTCTCTCTTTTTTTTTTTTTTTTTTTTTTTCACATTTTATAAATTTTCTGTGTTAAGGGAACTTTATTTTATCTGCGTATGATGTAAATTTATTTATCATGATTTCAATAATCTTTTCTAGATTTTTTTTCCTAATGGGAGTTAGATAACTGTGGCAATCTTAGTTGCTTTCATTTGAAAGTAGGGAGTTTTTATTTTTTATAAACGTTGTGGATAATTGTGTTTCCTTTTTCCGACTATTGTTAGTTGTAAGTTGAAATTTAGTTAAAAAATTTAGGAATAAGAATAATGAAAATTGGATTAAATTTTCATCTGGGTTATCTTAAATTGTGTTTTATTGCGCTTCGGGTTGCAGGGTTTTGGTGGGAGTTGTTGAGGGTTGTTTATTTTAATGGTGAAAGGTTCGAAAAGCAACTGCAAGTCAGCATCCCACAAACTCTTCAAGGACAGGGCAAAAAACTGGGTGGATGACCTGCAGGTAATGTTCTTGGATCTGCAGTTTGCCAGGAAGGAGAGCCGCAGCATTGATGTTGCAGTCCTTGAGGAGCAAGTCCATCAGATGCTCCGTGAATGGAAAGCTGAGCTCAACGAACCATCTCCAGCGTCTTCATTGCAACAAGTTAGCACTGCATTAACATTTCATTTGAATCACATGTATAAATTTACATCAGTGTGAGTTTGTGTGAATGTGTGTTTTAGTAGGTTGTATGTTGTTTGAAGGGTTTGGCGGTTACAAATTGTAACCAAGATAAATGCTTATGAGTTTTGATCTTAAGGGGTTGAAAATACTGTCTAAAATGTGTGATTTTGAATTGTGATCTTCATGGTGATTTGCAGTGTGGGAGTCTTGGTTCATTCTCGTCGGACATTTGTCGGCTGTTGCAGCTTTGCGAGGAGGAAGATGATGCAACTAGTGCTCTAGCTGCACCAAAGCCTGAGCCTAATGGTCAGAGCCTGCAAGTAGGAGATACTGCTGCTTTCCAAGAGGTGATTTCTCTTTGTCCTTGGAGTCTTTGCTTTTCATTTCTTTTAGAATTTGCTTGATGGTAGCACTAAAAACAAGTTTATTGAGTATCCAACATGAGCTTCACATTAAGTTGTCCATCCTAAGGGATGAGATTTCTATATTTTGGAAGGAAATTGGTTGTGTTCTTATATAGATACAGGATTTGGAGCTGTATATGTTTATGTTATATGTTCATGATTGTTTTTAGTTTCTAGAATGTGGTAAATGGGGAGAAACAATGACAAATTATGTTGCTTGATGACTATTTCTAACTTGTTTCTTTCCTGGAATGGTGTTACAGAGAGAGAAGGCTACTAGAATATGCTTGCAATTCTCTTCTACTTGGGCTTTCACTAGGATTGTGATCAATAAGATTTGGTTATCTTAAACCAGACTCTATAATTTTATTGGTCTGCTTAATAATTAAGTGGGTGTTGCTGTGAAAAATAGGACAGGATATATGCTATATAGGTTTTTTATTAGCTGGATCTATGATTTTTTTATAAAAGTCCTGAGCTCCAAATATGTTTCATTGAACACTCAATAAATAGGCAGACACTCAGACAGGCATAGCTAGTGGATTTCATTCTAAGATATCATCTCACGGCACCAATGATCACTTATCTCTTTATTTTCTGTCTAATGAACACTTTTCCCTTGTATTCTTCTTGTTAATATTTAGTTTGCAAATCATGTCCGTGTAAGTGAGGTAAATTATCAGTCCTCTAAAATTGCCACCTAGAATCTTAATTGAGCCAATTAAGATGTTGATAGTATAGTTATTATTATATATACCTATCAAATCAATTGCTTTACTGCCTTCTTACCTTATCAGGCATAGGTGATAAGACTGAGCCTGGCATGTTATTCATGTGAAGTAGGGTGTGTACAGTATAAAATATCATGTCTGCAGATAAGGGGGACCAAACTTCTGCCTAATAGGGCCTGAGTGCCTTAGAGTGTGCTTCTGGGCTGCTTTCGTGTGCAGAGATGACAAGATTGAGAAGTTAATGAATTTTCCTTATTTTATTAGAAGGATGGTCAAAGTGCAAACTAATTGCTAATGTATATTTTCCCTTTTTTCAGCTCTATGTGCATACCTTTGAACCTATATTGGTTTGATCTTACTTTGGTTTTAATTTACCTTTTCTTGTTTGTACTTTTGCATTAAAACGTTATCTTTCCCTAGAGCAGAAGTTCGTATCCTTTGGTTTTTCTCTTAATATATTTCATGAATGTTTTGTAGTGAACAGTTTCCATTTTTCTTTGGCATGTTATTATGTTGAAAAAGGCATTCACCTGCGATTTTTATAATCAATATGTTCTTACAGGGTTATGGAGTGAATCGGGGACAACATGACTGTGGCTTTCCATTAGTTGATCAGTGCAAAATCTCGCCTTCAGGTGTACGTGCCATGTCAATTAACAACTTGGAAGGGGAAACTCAGTTGGAATACCATCAGTTTGATTTGCATCAAGATTTTGAGCATTTCTACACAGGGTTTAATGGTACAGGTTTCTGTGGGGAGGATTCCATGCCTCATACTTCTAGCTATCTGCCAAGTATATGCCCACCACCATCCGCATTCTTAGGTCCAAAGTGCGCACTTTGGGATTGTCCAAGGCCTGCTCAAGGGTTAGACTGGTGTCAGGACTACTGTAGTAGCTTTCATGCTGCTTTAGCAATGAATGAAGGGCCACCTGGAATGGGCCCAGTTATACGACCTGGCGGCATAGGCCTCAAGGATGGTCTGCTCTTTGCTGCTCTCAGCGCTAAGGCACAAGGAAAAGATGTGGGTATACCAGAATGTGAGGGAGCTGCAACTACAAAGTCTCCATGGAATGCGCCCGGTATGTCTTATCAAATATTGCTTTACCTAGGTTATAGTGGCAACTTTTGTAAGTGGGATCAGAATATATTCTCTAATCATACAAAATGTTCTCTATGACTTTTATGAGTTTAATTAACTTTCTTCTGTGATTGCAGAGCTCTTTGATCTTTCAGTTCTTGACAGTGAAACAATCAGGGAGTGGCTCTTTTTTGATAAGCCTCGAAGAGCATTCGAAAGTGGGAACAGAAAGCAGAGGTCTTTGCCAGATTACAATGGGCGTGGCTGGCACGAGTCAAGAAAGCAAGTCATGAATGAATTTGGAGGACTGAAGAGATCATACTACATGGATCCACAGCCTCTGAACCTGAACCATTTTGAGTGGCACCTTTATGAATATGAGATCAACAAATGTGATGCTTGTGCCTTGTATAGGTTGGAATTGAAGCTTGTTGATGGTAAGAAAAGTGCCAAGGGGAAATCAGCAAATGATACCGTTGCTGCTCTGCAGAAGCAGATGGGAAGGCTCACTGCAGAGTTCCCATCTGACAACAAGCGCTATGCGAAAGGAAGGGCTAAGATTAACGCGAAGGTTCGTGTTGGAAATCTTTATTCCACTCCAAATGTGGTGCCACCAACTAGTGAGAAGTTCGATTATGGGATCGGTGTGCAGTACGACTATCTTGTTGACAATTTAAGTGGTTATTATCTGACATAGTCGAAGAAATTTGGATAAAGGCTGAAGTAGCTGCAACCATTCATCTAGTTAATATATCTGCTGAAGCATTTTAACTCATAGAAGTGGTGGGAGATTCGGCATTTTTACTAGTCCTTTCTGCAGTTTTTCATTATCAGAAAACCAAATCAAGCTATTATTTTTTGTGGCCATAAATTTGTACAATTCATTTGCACATAGAAGTGCTGTATTAGTCTAGTTAATCGATCCTCGGTGCTGGTGTGAGTGGTGCCCAATCTAACTTCTGGAAGACGGTTACAAGCAAGAGAAATGGCTGTTTTTCCTCAGTCCATTGTTATATACCTATTAAGACATTGTAAACAATAGAAGCTAATTATATTTCTAGGATTTTAATACTGTATGCTAAATCTTTCAGCTGCTCATCAAAGATATCTGAGTCTGTAACTGGGTATATAATCAATTGCATTCCTCGAGTCTTTATCACTTGTTCTATGCTTTAGAACTTAATGATTTTGGATTTAGCTAACTCATACAAAATTTCAGGCTGTTTTCTCAAGGGAAGGTGTGATACAGAGCAGAGGACAGAGGAAAAACAAGATATTCAAGAAAAAATAATTTGGCTTTTTGTGTAAACATTGGCTGCACATTGAAATCCTTTCATCTTTCAGCATTCTCATCAGCCCATGGACTGTCCAATTAAATCCGGAAAACATCATTCATAATAGCATCAAGTAATTGCATTACATCAACATAAATTAGAAACAATAGCTAATAGCCCTTAGACCAAGTAGCTTCGTTGCCAAACAATCATTCACTTAGGCTATTCATCATAAGATACTATTTCCCACAGAAACTAACATGGTTACAGGCTTATCAAGTTCTAAAACGTTCTTGGCTTGCTAATCCCATTCAGTCCTTGAAACCCGTTTTCTAGGCATCAAATCTTCATCCTGATCTCCGTCATCTTCAAGGTTGTTAACCCGCTCACATTCATCAATCCATTCACTGTATCTGGAAAGTCACAAGAAGAATAAATATACAAAGAGAGATCAAGCAAAAGAAACAGAGAGTAAACGCCACCATTGATAGCACTTACATGTCTATTGCTTCAGTCAAAGCTGCAAATACAGAAAAAAAAGAAACATGGATTAGTTTTAAAAAAATGACTGCCAACTTAGTTTTCATCATAACTACAAAAAGTTTCAACTTCTTTACCCCAAAATTAACGACATCATAAGTAGTTATGTACCTGTTATAACAGTGCTGAAACTCTCTTGGCATATCCTGCAAGATGCTTCGCCAATCAAGTTCTTCATATCACTGGAACAGATAAACACTAACACTTAGTAAGCAATCACCAACTTCTTATGATACAAGAAAGCATTTTCACATATATCATGTTTTCTCTTTTATCTTCATCAAAGATTAAAAAATAAAAATAAACAAAATGGTTTACCCAAGAGGGCAATCTACAAATTTCAATGGTCTTACATTAACACGATGCTTTCATTTTTTAACCATTGAGTAGGAAGAATTGTCTCAAAACTATCTCAGTTATTAGATCAAATTAAGAGTAAAATTTATCATAAAACAAATAAAGAAGTATAAACTCACAGGCGGCACTCAACGCTGGTGCCATGGTTACAAAAGGGGCAACTGAAAACCGTGTCAAGCTTATCCATTCGCTTCTTAGTAGCAGGCTTTGCTCTTGATTTCCTCTTTCCCATGCTTCAATTCCTTCAATATGTCAATTTACAACCAAAATGAGCACAAAAGTTTCAGATTTACTACAATTTTAAAGAATTTCTAACCAGAAATCAGATTCTTCACTTCAAACCCTAATTAATTATTTCAGGCTTTCTTTTTTGGGATAAATAATTAGGTTCAGCGGCAAAACCAAATATATTTTATTTCCCCTCAAATTTATCACAAAAGTTTAAACCTTTCTTTAATTTCTTTTCTTCTTAAGAATAAACAACAGAAGAAAAAAAAAATTAAGGCGAATGTCAAAGCCTCAAAAGCTAATCAACCCGACCGATGAAAATATACACCATCCAAGCAGAAAAAAATTACAATTTTATTTGAAAAGTAAAGGATAACGACTATAACTCGAATTTCGTAGAGGAGGAAAACAAATTGAATAATTGAACTTACCAAAGGACAATTCCGATTAGCGAGAAGATTGGAAACCCTAACTTTTTCGAAAGCAGAGGATTTTATTTTTTTATTTATTTATAAATGCAAGATGGACTAACTGAACGTCGAAATTTTTTTTCTCACATTGGTACGATACATTCATAAATTTTAATTTCGAATTCTTTTACACAAAAATCCAACTTTGATCTATAAATAAAGAGAAATTTTTTTATCAACTGGAGTAATCTTTTTGGATTTTTTTAAAATACCTTTAAATTTCAAATATGTAATTTTTTATATTATTTAGGGTATGTTTGTTTTAGAATTTTTTTTTTTTTTTTATATTCTCTATTATTTTAATGATTTTAGTAAATAATTTTTGTTTGCATGGATATAAAATAATTGATCCTACATTAAATGAGTCGATTTTTTATTTTTAAAGATCTATCTATCTTTTTCTTTTCTTTTTTAAATAAATCTTTTATTTAAATGATTGATTTTTTATTTATTTCAAAATTTAAAATATTTTATATATTTTTAAAAGTGTAAAATATTTTTAAAAAAATAAATTCATTTTTCATTAATTAAATTATTTTCGATAAAACAAACATAAAAGAATACATCATTTATCGAAAATTATATCTTACAAACAAACGAAATAACCTTAATTAAATTCACATTATTCAATAACGAAAAGTTTATTAAATAATAAAGAGTTAATAGCACTAATGTTCTTTAAATTATAGGTCATATTTTATATTGATCCCTAAACTTTTTCAAAACGTATCAAATTGATCCTTACTTACAAGTATTATAACAAATTTGTCCATTCCGTTAGTTTTTCCGTTACTTTTAATGTAGCAATCAGCTTAGTGACACATGTCACCAGCTGATTGCACCACATTTCTCTTCATTTTTTCTTTTTTCTTTATTTCTGTATTATGATATGTTTTTAATAAATAAAACAAAATTAATGCAAATAAATATTTATATTTTATAAATTATTTAATTATTAAAAATTAATTTAAATTATTATTTATTTTTTGTATTTATTTAAAGAATAATAAAAAAAAGGAGAAAATGAAAACATTAATAAATACAAAAGATAAATAATAATTTAAATTAATTTCTTAATAATTAAATAATTTATAAAATATAAATATTTATTTACATTGATTTTATAAAAAATATATTTTATTTTTATTTTTATTTTTATTTTTACTTTTACTATTTCTTCTTTCTTTCTTTTTTTTCTTTTTATAAATAAATTAATTTAGTAAAAATTAAATAACTTATAATTATAAAATATAAAATATTTATTTACATTCATTTATTAAAAATATATTTTTTACTTTTTTATTTTCCTTTTCTTTCTTTTTTCTTTCCTTTTTTTTCCTTTTTTCTTTTAAAATTAATGTAAATAAAATATTTTATATTTTAAAAATTAATTTAAATTATAGTATGAATTATTATTTATTTTTATTTATATTTATTTACAAACAAGAGAAAAAGGGAAAAGATGAGAAAGGAAAAAAAATATAAAACTTATAAATATAAAACAAATATTTTATATTTATAAATTATTTAATTTTTAGAAAGTTAATTTAATTTAATTTAAAATATAATATACTTATATATATACTGTATTTGTTTATAAAGAAGAGAAAAAAGAAGAAAGGGAAGAAAAAAAAATATTTTATAAAATTAATGTAAATAAATAATTTTATATTTTTTTAATTATTTGATTATTATAATATTAATTTAAATTATAATGTAAATTATTATTTAGTTTTTAATATTTATATATAAAGAAGAGAAAAGCAGAAAAAAAAAAGGAAGAAACGAAAAAAATGAAAAATAATTTTTATATAATTAAAGTAAATAAATATTTTATATTTTTTAAATTAATTATATTTTTAAAAATATATATTTTAATTTATAATATGAATTATTTTTTATTTGTATTTATTTATAAAAAAAAAAATCAAAGAAAAAAATAAAGCAAAAGAAAAAAAATGAAGAGGCAAGTTGAAACAATAACTGATGACACGTGTCACTAGCTAATTGCTACAATAAAGATAACGGAAAAACTAACGGAATGGACCAATTTGTTATGATACTTGTAATCAAAGATCAATTTGATACGTTTTGAAATTTAGTGACTAATATAAAATATAACTTATAATTTAGGGACCATTGATGCTATTAAATACAAGTATTAATTTTGAAAGAGAAAAGTGGAGCCCACTACTATCACATTCACGTGCACCGTCAGATCATTCTCTGCTATATATACGCGTCAGATTCGCATAAGTGACAATCAGAGAAAAAGAGTTCCCTACGATCACTCGCAAAGAAGAAAACCCGACGCCACTAAAAGAACAGCACGGGTTGACTAAAGACTAGGGTTCTTCGAATCAGAGAGGGATAAAAAGAAAAACAAAAAAGCCTCAAAATTATAGTATTTTTTTTCCTCTTCAAAAAACTATCCTAAAGATCAGAAAAAGCGACCGTTCGTTTTCGTTTGGCGGTTTTGTTTGTCTCTGTTACTGACAATGGGAAGAGGAAAATTCAAGGCAAAGCCCACCGGTAAACGCCACTTCTCTACTCCAGAAGAGATGCGTAAGATTTCTTCTTCTAAAGTTTTCAGTTTTATCACTTTATGTTTGTTTCGATTTATTTTCCCAAGAAAATTCGAGTAAAAGTAAAATTTTCATATCTTTTTTATGATTTTATTGGAAATTATGGAAGTATTTACACCGTTAATTTTATGATTGACAAAGATAGTTGAAATTGCAAAATTGTTATTTAAATTTGTGAATTTTTTTTTAATCACGGTGAGCTTCTTTTTTTTTTTTTTTTTTTTTTTGAATATATATAAGTCCAAAAACGATGCTTAAAAAGTTAGAACAGTTGTTTTTATTTTATTTAATATTATCTGCTTAGAGTAAATTTTAGGTTAATTCTTGCTAGTAAAGATTGCTGATGATAATGAAACATTGTCTGAGATAGCGTTATGGTTAACTGATGCTCTTTCTTCTGAAATCAAATTTTCCAGCACACTGCCTGAATGAAACAGTGTTTTGTCTTGTCTCTGATTTTATATGTTTGCAGTTGCAGGTACCTCTTCTCGTCCTCGCACTTTTAAGCGGGTATTCTCTCTCTCTCACAGACGCCCTAAAACATGTTTTCTAGGCATGTGTGTTTTAAAACAATAAGAACTCACTCTTTACTCTCTGATTTTGTTAACAAGAAGCTGAATACAAAGAGGAAGAAGAATCTGAGGAGGAATCTGGACAGGAGTCTGGAGAGGAATCTGATGATGAAACTGAAGTAAGTTTACCATGACAATTGTTTTTGCATATGGGTTCGATTATTTTTGTGAATAACTATGAAATCTAAAATATTTCTTATTGCCAACCAATAGCAAAAGCGCAAGGGAACTCAAGGTGTTATTGAGGTCAACAATCCTAATCTGGTGCAGCCAAAGAACTTGAAAGCTAGAGATGTTGATGTAAGTTTCATGAAATCTCCTTATAAATTGTTTCAGTGATTATATTTTATTATAACTAATGCCTTTTTATGTTTTGATTTTGTTCTCTCATGTGCAGACTGGGAAAACTACTGAACTTTCGAGGCGTGAAAGGTTTGTAAATTCTCCTATTTCTTTTCCTTTCAAATTATGCTTTGGATACTTTTAATTCATGGTTTGTTGTCCGAGTCTATTCTTCTGTCTTGAGCTACAACTTTGTATGTTTTTATATGGTTATTGTGCGAATGCTTCATCGTATATATTTTTTCTATTTGTTTCTAGGGAGGAATTGGAAAAGCAGAGAGCCCATGAACGTTATATGAGGCTGCAAGAGCAGGGGAAAACAGAACAAGCAAGGAAAGATTTGGGTAAGCTAATCAGATATTGCTTTACGTCATCCCATCAAGTTAATAAAAATGGGCTAAGAAGCAGATACTACTTCTGATTCCATACTATTTTGACCATTTCAAATAATAACTATAGCTACACATACTTCAAATTACTTAAACATATATATAAAGAATTTACTTACCATGCCAATGTTCAATTTACCTTGCAACATAATCACCCATTGCCCCTATTTACTCCAGTTGAAGGCTTAATTCACTTCTTTTTTTTCTCTTTCTTTAGATGTTAGGGGAGTTAAATTCTGTAGTTTAAAAACTTAAAATACTTGAAGAGGCTGCAGTTGTTGTACATTAAATTGAGGAGATATGTTTGCCTGTAGGAGGATGAACAAGTTGAGTTTTTTAAAATCTTAATCATGCCAAATTGCTTCCCACATCCTAACTTACAAGCAAAATTGCCTATAACCTAATCACTTCTGTTTAGTGGAATTTTTTTAACTAAGTCTAGTTGATTCTGCTTTGTGTGATGGTTATGAAATTATTTCCCATGGGGTTTATTGTCCTGCCATTTTTCCTTAAAAAGAAAAACGAAAGAAAGAAAGAAAGAAAGACTTACATGGAGTTTTGTGGTGATACAGAACGCCTTGCCCTTATTCGACAACAGAGAGAAGAAGCTTCTAGAAAACGAGAAGAAGAAAAGGCTGGTAAGAATCTGGAGCCAGCAATATTATTTCCCAACTTGTTTTCTGGTATTAGACATTTTGAAATTGATGAACGTTCATATTTAACTGTTTCAGCCAAGGAGCAGAAGAAGGTTGAAGCTCGAAAATGACTTTCCTACACAGCTCCATATACAACAAGTGTTTCCTTCATTAGAAGATATATGTGCTCTCTACAGTTTAGCTAATAGATGGTTTATATTCAAAGTTTTTTTTTTTTTTTTTCCCTTAAAAAGTGATGCTATTTTTTCCCATTTGGTGGCACATAATTTGATAATTCTATTGTGGTTTTTGAAGTAAATAGATTTCTTTATGCTCTGCTAATTTTACCGGCTGTTATGGTATCATTGTCAAAGTAGAAACTCGGGGATCGGGGAAAAGGCAGGGAACACTGGTTTTCCTGCCTTGAACTGGGAAATGTTGCCGCTATGAGTCTGACCTTGTTGGCATTTGAATTGATTGAATTTTCTATTTTAAGAAGCGAAAATGAAAATGAGGGCCTCAAGGCTCAATCCTCCAAGGCGAAGCAGAGACAGCTTAAAGTCTATTGGAGAAGAGAAAAGATTATTCATTTCCTCTGGTCGAGCTAACAATGAAAATCACCAAAACTAGTAATGACCCAAACCTAATCTGAAAATCTTGTAAAAGAAAAAGATGCACTAAACAGAAAAGGATAGGGACAAATCATCTGCTTATTGCCACGCGTGTTCAACTATTCAGCTGGCACTAAAATGGTCGAAGTGAATATTAAAATCTTCAGTCTCTCGAGTCTTTCTTGTTTTAAACAAAGATTTGTTGCTCTCAAACTCCCCTAAGTACTAATCATGTCAGAACACCAGAAGCCCGAACCCTCTCAAAACCTGCCTCCTCCTTCTTCTACTTCTAAATCAATCCCAGAAATAGGCAACAACACGGCCTCTGATTTCTCGGGCCGACAAAAGGTCCGTTACCCGAACCCACCAGACCTAACAAACCCGGACCCGTCAACACTGAGAGATCAATGGAGGTATGCCATCAGGCAGTACAGTAAATGGTACTCTCACGCGTGGGGCACCGCAATTCTTGCTGGGGTTTCGTTTTTTGCCCTTGGTTGGATCATCAAAGGATCTAACCCTCTTCCCTCTTTCAAGTCTGATTCTGACAAAAACGATAATACAAAGTGATCTTCGATGCTTCATCATATTTTCCGGTCAGTTTTACTTGTTGGGTGTTTGACTTGATAATTGCAGCGCTTGAATTAGGTTTATTTTCTAGTTTTGTTTGGAACAGGAAGAAGAGCCGCTGAAACTGCTGTTATGACAACTGAGGAAGAGATTGTGGTGTATACTGCATCATAGTTTTTGCTTCCCTTATGCTAAATGTTACCGGATCTTAATGAAAAATGGAGTCTTTAGAATTTGTGTTTTGTAACCCACTTTTCTTGTTCATAGATGTTCTATTATCTTATGGTACTGTAAATTTTCTTCAGCCATTTATCTTTTGCAGCCTGCCAACCTCACGGTTTTGGACCTTTTTTTTTCATGAAAGAAAAGATCAACTGTGCAGAGAAAATGGTGGTAATCTGTTTAATTTCTGCGGATTTGTTAGTCAAGAATGATTTTACTAACTTCCCTGTTGGAAAAAGGAAACAAAATTGTCTTAACCAAACTTCAATCTAAGCCTTCAACGCCCTGTAATTGGGTCAAGCAATTCCCACAGTACGCAGCAGTGTGCGGCTAAACCAGGAGATCAAACGAATTCATTTCTTGTGAACCTACGTCAAATAAAATGATCAGAATCATCATCATAAGCACCTCAACAATGTCAGAAAAGCCTAGTTTCAATAATTTATAACTCGCATCTAGAGATTAAACAAGATACTATATGAAGAGCTTTGATTTTCCAATATCATATACCCTCTACCATCAAAGGCTCAAAGCATATCATTTGGGCGTTCCATCAATAGCCAATCGTCAGGCAATGATTCGAAACAAGCTGAAGTTTATATAAAATTAAGATTGTTTTACACTTAAAGCAATGAACAAAGAAGGAAACAAAAGCAAAATGTCTGAAATTAACAAAGAAAAACAACACAAAAACCATTTATCTTAAGTCCTAGAGCTCAAGCTAACATGGACAAGTTGTGCTTAGCAATGATCCAAAGCACAATGTCAACTGGTTAATACATTGTTGATGTTCGCTTTTTTGTGCTGTCAAGGAAACTTCTATGTAGATTTATCAACAAAGGCATAAAATTTGAAAGATAAATATCTCTAGATTTCTTTCCTTGCTTAAGATGAGCAACATCCAACTTTCTTCACGGCTGATACATCGTCTTTTGATCCAACATTGATCGTCTGGCCTTTAGGCAAAGCTGCTGGGTCATCTCCAATATCAAGAGCTTTCCTGCTTACAACACGATAAATCTGGGTCAGCACTTCTGTAAAGGCATTTTCAACATTCAGAGACTCTAGTGCAGATGTTTCCATGAAAAAGGTGTTCTCTCGTTCAGCAAAAGCTTTGGCATCTTCAGTGGAAACTGCTCGCAAGTGACGCAGGTCTGCCTTGTTTCCAACTAACATAATCACAATGTTGGCATCAGTGTGACCTCTAAGTTCCTTAAGCCACCTTTCTACATTTTCAAATGTAACATGACGGGTGACATCGTAGACTAGTAAAGCACCAACAGCTCCACGGTAATATGCACTGGTTATTGCACGATATCTTTGGAAAAAGAGAGTAAACAGAGAAATTAGATGAACATTCCTAAAAAGCTTCATGACTTGCACCAAATTCAGAAAGAAAGAAAAAAGATATAATTGTAAAAGGGTGTCCAAAAAAGAAAAACCAGTCATATCATACTGCAGGGAATTGTATAAAAATGGCTCTCCTTTCTATCTTTTTTAAAGTCTTTCTTCGGTAAGCCAGGATTAATACATTAAAGACCACTCTACAACCTTTGTAAGTATAGTTTCAAAGTTAAAGACAGCTGATTAAGGCACAGAGAAGAATAAATACGAAATAAAGAATCTCTCTTCCATCCTTCTTACCCCCAATAGCAGTAATAGTTAGTCTTATTTATAAAAAATTATGCTTTCAGAACTGCATAAACAACAAACAGTCAACAAATGAAACAAAAAAGAAGAAGAAGAAGAAAGTTTCTTGCATAGTGATCTACAAGAATATGCATTATAGACCATAACTAATAAGAGAATAAAAGGCCACATTGACATAAAACTTTAACGCCAATCTCGCAATGTTATCAGTGTTAAATTGTCCAATACCAGCCCAAGAAAAAAAAAATAAAAGCCTAACAATGTGTGGTTGCAATTGTGTGGTTTAATGTGTGGTTGTAGTTGTGTGATTTAAATGTGTGGTTGTTATTAAACAACAATGTGTGGTTGCAATTGTGTGGTTTAATGTGTGGTTGTAGTTGTGTGATTTAAATGTGTGGTTGTTATTAAACAACAATGGGTGGTTGTAATTTATTTAGATTTTATATTTGTGTGGCTTGTGTTTGTCTTGGTATTGTATAAATACCCCCCTCCCTTGCATTTGTAAATCATCAAGTAGTAAGCTTCAATAAGCAATAAAAGTTCTAAGTTTTCCTAAGGAGTTCTTCTCTAAAGAGTGTAGTCTAGAGTGAAGTGTGAGCATTTGTGAGTTTTCCTAAAATCTAAACTTTCTTCTTTGAGTGGTAAAATTAGAGTTATCTACTCTAAGTTTTTCTCAACAATTGGTATCAGAGCTAGGTTGTGAGTTACTACCATAGTTACTATTCACACGTGTCACTATATACTTTTATAGTAATTGTTAACATATACGAGATTTATTCAAGTATATGGTATACGATACTATTCACGTATACGGTACTGTTCACGGTGAAATAGTTATTCAGGTACTATTTTTGGTTTGAGCGTTCTTGAGTCGTGAGAAGTTTGTACTCTACAAGTTTGTGTCTCAAAATCAAGCTTGTTCGGTATTGTTAGAGTCTTGCCGACACGATGGGTGATCTTCAAGTAGTTGGAGGAATCAAGAAGCTCAATCACAAAAATTACAACACGTGGAAGACGTGTATGATGTCTTACCTACAAGGTCAAGACCTTTGGGAAGTCGTTGGTGGTAGTGAAGTTATGAAGCCCGAGCAAGAAGATGCTCAAGGAACCTTGCGCAAATGGAAGATTAAAGTGGGTAAAGCCATGTTTGCCCTTAAGACCACAGTTGAAGAAGAAATGTTGGAACACATACAAAAGCTAGAAACGCCAAAAGAAGCGTGGGATACTTTAGATGCACTCTTTTCGAGAAAGAATGACACAAGACTTCAACTTCTTGAGAATGAATTATTATCAGTTGCACAACGGGATATACCGATTGCTCAATACTTTCACAAGGTAAAAACGTTATGCCGTGAAATTTCTGATTTAGATCCTACAGCTGCTATTGGAGATACCAGGGTAAAAAGAATAATTATCCATGGTTTGAGGCCCGAATATCGCAGCTTCGTTGCCGCTATACAAGGATGGCCAACTCAACCATCACTTGTAGAGTTTGAAAATTTGCTTGTTGGTCAAGAATCTATGGCCAAGCAAATGAGAGGGGTCTCGTTGAAAAGTGAAGAGGAAGCACTCTACACCAACAAAAGCAAAGGCAAATTCAAACAGCACGTCGGTGGTGGATCTAAAAAGTATGGTGACAAGACAAAAAGTCATCAAGGAGAAGGGAGCTCTCGTCCAGGGGGAGCTTCAAAGAATCGTAGCAACAATAAAAGATTTGAAGGTAACTGTTACAACTGTGACAAGAAAGGTCACATGGCAAAAGATTGTTGGTTTAACAAAAGGCCCGCTGAGAGCAATGCTGCTACTTCTAGTACAAAGGAGAAAAGCGAAGATGATTGGGACGCTGAAGCATTTTTTGCTATGGAAGAGGAAGAATTAGCTCTCACAGTAACAACGGCTGACCGAATTGACTATGAGAATGACTGGATTGTCGATTCAGGTTGCTCAAATCACATGACATGCGATAAACAGAAATTGCAGAACCTGTCAGAATACAAGGGAAATCGCATTGTTCTGACAGCTGATAATTCAAGATTACCGATTACTCACATCGGTAAGACGGTAGTAGCACCTCGATATAGTCATAATCAGGTACCACTACAAGATGTTTACCATGTCCAAGGCATGAAGAAAAATTTGCTTTCAGTGACACAATTAACATCGTCAGGTCACCATATTCTGTTTGGTCCAAGGGATGTGAAGGTATATCGTGATCTCAAAATCTCAGGACAGCCGATGATGGAAGGACGACGTCTGGAGTCAGTCTACGTGATGTCAGCAGAATCAGCATATGTAGACAAGACAAGAAGGAGCGATACAGCAGATTTATGGCACATGCGGTTAGGTCATGTTAGTTATTCCAAGCTAAGTATGATGATGAAGAAGTCGATGCTTAAGGGACTTCCTCAGCTTGACATAAGAACAGACACAGTTTGTGCAGGATGCCAATATGGTAAAGCACACCAATTGCCATACGAGTAGTCAAAGTTTAAAGCAAAAGAACCATTAGAGTTAGTTCACTCTGATGTATTTGGGCCCGTTAAGCAACCATCAATTAGTGGAATGCGGTACATGGTGACGTTTATTGATGATTTCTCCAGGTATGTGTGGGTTTTCTTTATTAAAGAAAAATCTGACACTTTCTCAAAGTTTAAAGAGTTCAAAGAGATAGTTGAAGGAGAAGTGGGAAAGAAGATATGTTGCTTGCGCACAGACAATGGAGGAGAATATAGCTCAGGCGAATTCTCTCAATACCTACGAGAATGCAACATACGTCATCAGTATACTTGTGTCAATACACCACAACAGAATGGTGTAGCAGAGAGAAAGAATCGGCATCTTGCAGAAATTTGTCGGAGTATGCTGCATGCAAAGAATGTACCCGGAAGATTTTGGGCCGAAGCTATGAGAACCGCAGCCCATGTGATCAACAAACTTCCTCAACCAAGGTTAGAGTTTGTTTCACCCTTTGAGAAATTGTGGAAAATGAAACCTTCAGTCAGCTACTTTCGAGTATTTGGTTGTGTATGTTATGTATTTGTTTCTGATCATTTACGTAGCAAATTTGATAAGAAAGCAACTAGGTGTATCTTTGTGGGATACGACAACCAAAGGAAAGGGTGGAAATGTTGTGATCCTACGAATGGAAGATGTTACACTTCACGCAATGTGGTATTCGATGAAGCATCTTCTTGGTGGTCCTCAGAAAAGGAGGTGTTGTCAGATTCAAAAGAATTTGAAGACATGCTACAACAGAAAATGGGAGAGTATATTGTCCAACTTCAATCAACTTCAGACGAAGTAGAAGACCTATGTGATGATGACGATGACGAGCAAGTGTTAGTCCAGAGTCCTTGGCAAACTGGTGTGTATCAACCAGATGTTAGATCGAGTGAAGTGGAAGAACCATCTCCACAATCACAAATCCGAAGGACAACAAGAGCACGGAAGCCAAATCCCAAATATGCTAATGCAGCCATAGTGGAAGAACCAATTGCAACAGAACCTGAGACGTTTGAAGAAGCATCACAGAGTTCTGAGTGGATTATGGCTATGAAAGAAGAGATCACTGCGCTTGAGCAGAATCAGACTTGGGATCTAGTGCCAAAACCAAGAGATGTGAAACCCATATCCTGCAAGTGGGTTTACAAGATAAAACATCGTCCAGATGGGTCGATTGAAAGGTACAAGGCACGGTTGGTGGCTCGTGGTTTCTCTCAGAAGTATGAGCTAGACTATGATGAAACGTTTAGTCCGGTGGCAAGACTTACAACCGTACGAGTCCTACTTGCCCTTGCAGCCAACAAAGACTGGAACTTGTGGCAGATGGATGTGAAGAATGCATTCCTTCATGGAGAGCTAGATCGGGAAATCTACATGATTCAACCATTGGGATTTCAAAACCAAAATCATCCTGAGCATGTGTGTAAGCTGCGAAAGGCACTTTACGGATTGAAACAAGCACCTAGAGCATGGTATGGTAAGATTGCTGAATTTTTAACTCATAGTGGTTATTCAGTGACACCTGCAGATTCCAGCTTGTTTGTCAAAGCTAATGGAAAGCTAGCTATCGTATTGATATATGTGGATGATTTAATCATAACTGGTGATTATGAGGCAGAAATTCTTCAAACCAAGGAGAATTTATCAGTTCGTTTCCAAATGAAAGAACTTGGACAACTCAAGCACTTTCTTGGTCTAGAGGTTGATCACATACAAGGAATATTTCTCTGTCAACAAAAATATTCTAAAGATTTGCTAAAAAGGTTTGGAATGCTCGAGAGCAAGCCAATTTCAACACCGATGGAACCAAATGGCAAGATGTGTGCACTTGAAGGCAAAGACTTGGAAGATGCAACTATGTATCGACAATTGGTAGGTAGCCTGATCTACTTAACCTTGACTCGACCTGACATTTCTTATACAGTTGGTGTGATGAGTCGGTATATGCAAAATCCGAAGAAGCCTCATTTAGAAGCAGTTCGACGAATACTGAGATATGTGAAAAGTACAATAGATTATGGTCTTTTGTACAAGAAAGGTGAAGACTGTAAGTTAGTTGGTTATTGTGATGCTGACTATGCAGGAGATCATGACACCAGGAGATCAACAACTGGGTACATGTTTAAACTTGGTTCTGGAACAATTTCTTGGTGCAGTAAGAGACAACCAACAGTATCATTGTCAACTACCGAAGCTGAGTATCGAGCAGCAGCAATGGCAGCTCAAGAGTGTACGTGGCTGATACAACTAATGAGTGATCTACATCAACCAGTAGATTATGCAGTTCCGTTGTATTGCGACAACC
Source organism: Fremontodendron californicum (assembly GCA_030761205.1). Taxonomy (NCBI): domain Eukaryota; kingdom Viridiplantae; phylum Streptophyta; class Magnoliopsida; order Malvales; family Malvaceae; genus Fremontodendron; species Fremontodendron californicum. Next base: position 2,350,053 of record JAULJL010000027.1, read on the forward strand.
AGTCAGCAATTCGTTTGGCAGAAAATCCAGTCTTTCACGCAAGAACCAAACATATAGAAGTGCATTATCACTTTATCAGAGAAAAGGTTCTACAAGAAGAGATTGAGATGAAGCAGATCAAGACAGATGATCAAATGGCAGATTTATTCACAAAAGGTTTGAGTATCAACAAATTTGAAATGTTTCGTCGTCAACTCAACATGGTGCAAAGAGGAAGAGCTGGTATTGAGGGGGAGTGTTAAATTGTCCAATACCAGCCCAAGAAAAAAAAATAAAAGCCTAACAATGTGTGGTTGCAATTGTGTGGTTTAATGTGTGGTTGTAGTTGTGTGATTTAAATGTGTGGTTGTTATTAAACAACAATGTGTGGTTGCAATTGTGTGGTTTAATGTGTGGTTGTAGTTGTGTGATTTAAATGTGTGGTTGTTATTAAACAACAATGGGTGGTTGTAATTTATTTAGATTTTATATTTGTGTGGCTTGTGTTTGTCTTGGTATTGTATAAATACCCCCTCCCTTGCATTTGTAAATCATCAAGTAGTAAGCTTCAATAAGCAATAAAAGTTCTAAGTTTTCCTAAGGAGTTCTTCTCTAAAGAGTGTAGTCTAGAGTGAAGTGTGAGCATTTGTGAGTTTTCCTAAAATCTAAACTTTCTTCTTTGAGTGGTAAAATTAGAGTTATCTACTCTAAGTTTTTCTCAACAATCAGTCCAGCAATGAAACAAACAAGTGGCTACCAATACACAACACAAAGCAGGCAACCGCATTACAACAGAAGGTCCTCCAGTATTCTATTCTGGGTGACATAGACATCATAATCCACAACTCCAGCAAAAAATAGAAGGCTAGTCATGTTCTATTCCACCACAATTCTATTCAATACAATGACAAGAATGAATAGCCAAGCAAGCAAATACGTTTAACAAGGGAATCTCGTATTTCTAATTGAAACCATGTTTGTGTTGCATTACCCAAAAACATTATAACAATTTATTTATTTGCAGGAACTAAATATCATAAATCGTAACAATTTCCCATTTTGCAAGATCCCAGCTTTAAGATAACACCAAAAAAGATCCGAATACTCAAATTAAGCAAAAACAAAGCGTAAATAATAAAACCCAGATCAAGATCTGCACCCTAGAAAAGAATGGGAAAAAAACAAATACCTTTCTTGTCCAGCAGTGTCCCAAATCTGAGCTTTAACAACCTTATCATCAACATGAATGCTACGGGTTGCAAACTCAACCCCAATAGTCGACTTAGATTCAAGGCTAAACTCGTTTTTTGTAAATCTAGACAAAAGGTTGGATTTTCCAACACCAGAGTCACCAATCAGGACAACCTTAAACAAGTAATCGTAGTCATCATCCGCCCTGTAAGCTCCCATTTCTCTCTTATTTTTTTTTCTTTTCTTTTCTTTCTTTCTTTCCTTTCCTTTCTCTTCTTCTTCTTCTTTTTCTTTGTCGTCCGATGTTGTCTTTGATTGGCGTCAAAATTATTTAAAAGGGAAAAAAAGAAACGCGTTATTCTAGACTTCGAGTATGTTAATTGTGAAGGTTTTTTTTTTTTTTTTCCTTTCTTTCTTTCTGAGTTTGAGATGGTCTGTGAAAAAAAAAAGAAACAGCTAAAAGTTTGTTTGGTAAGAGGGTTTGTTATAATGGCTGGTGGTGGGCTAATCCAAAATTAACCTCTTAGCCTCTTAAGTTTTACCAAGAGATTTTAGTAGATGAAAATTTTGAACATAAAACATTTATACAATACGAAAAATAATTAAAACACGATAAAAAATATAATATAATATAAAAATAACATAAATATATGAACATGTCAAAATTTATATAATACAAATTATTAAATATAAAAATTTATATAAATATAAAATATCTTAAACACGATTATAATATTTGTAAATACAAAAACATGAATACATAGATCACAAAATCTAGATTTAAAATATAAGTTTGTTTGGTAACAGGTTTAGTAACTATATGTGATCGACTATGTTTGTTTTTTAAAACCCAACTTTTTTCTTACAATTTTTTTTTTTACCCTTCTGTTTTATTGAACAATCTAGATTGGTTACTTCGGTAAGCACATGTAAAAATGAAATTGACATTGAAATCGAATTTAATTTAATTGATTCATACAGTTATTTTAAAAAAATAATATGTAATTAATTTGATGTTTTAATTCTAATATTTACAATTTTTTTTTTATTTTCAAATTAGAAATTTCTTAATATATATATATATATATGTATATATAAAAGACATTATTAAACTACATGTTCAACTTGTCTCTTTTTTGTATAGATGTTATATATGATATATGTCGATCAAAGGACGCAATTTGATCAGATCAAAGGATACCTTTTGACTATTTAAATTTCAAATAAATTGAAACATTCCTTGTCATTCATGCCTTTTCTCTATCAAATAAGTATATATTTCTTTATCAAATATTTTTCCATCATCTTATTATTATATGATGTAACTTATGTCCAAAAAGAATAATGCTTCTGACAAAATTGTGAAATAAATAAGTTTGGCTGTTCTTTTCCCAGTCGTTAATGTACATATAGAATTGTTAATTGTAGGATTAAGAATTAGTATTTAAAAATTTTAGAATTATATATCTATATTAATATTAAAACGTCTAGTTGGATTGATGTTAAGAGTCACATGATACTAATTCAATTGATAAAAAAAAAAATTAAACTTATAATATGAAAAACAATTAAGGAAATTTATATATTTTACTTAAAAAAAAAAACTATATATACATATGACATTATCAGATAACTTTTCATTTTTTAAACAAACTATTTACATCTTACATCATTAGATAAATTTATTTTAATATATAATTTATTTTTTTAACTTTTTTTTTATTTTCATTTAAATAGTGAGTGTGCAATATCTAATATGTCATAATTTGATAACTAAAACAAATTGTTGGTTTCTTATTATTTGGTTTAGATATTTTTGTTACAACTAACAACCTTTGCCTAAAATCTTGAAAGAGTAAGGAATGGGAAAATAAACAAATTAAGATCCAACTTTAGTGGCATAATCAATTATTATCAATATAGCATCAACAACATAGCTACTAATGTCATACTTATTTTTTGGCTAAAATATTATAATAAAAAAATCTCTAAATTTTCCCAATTTTTATCTAGATAAGTCTTTATATTTTTATTATATATAAATAAGCACTTAACCTTTAATTTACATCAAAATATGCATTTAACCTTTAATTTATACCTAAATAAATCCTTAACCTTTAATTTATACATAAATAAACCCTTAACATAAATTAATATTTCATTTGAAATAATGATTTATTTGGGTACAAATAAAAAGATAAAGACATATTTGGATACAATAAAAGTATAAGGACTTAATTAAGAAAAATAAAATAGTTCATGAGTTTTTTTATAGTTAAAAAAGATTTTAAAACGATTTTTTATGAAGTCAATGTATAAGGAAAAATTGAGGAAAGAAAATTTGTAAGTGTTAAAAGTCGAACTCCAATTTTGCGAGAATTCATATCCTAAGAAAATGTGTAAATCATTTGAGTTAAATTTCATGTTCATTTAAAAATATTTAAGAGGTTTAAAATTTGGATTGTGTAGATAGTTTTAGAAAACAAGTTATTAATAATATATAAAGAGGGAGAAGGACATCAAGATTAGACATGGAGAAGGATGTCAAGATTAAACCTATCTAAGGGTCAGATTATCCGACAGGTTCGACCCGAATTGGGTCGGGTATGAATTTTCATAATTTAGGCCGGCTTGATCCTGTTCAAATTACTATTAATTAAATATATTTTTTTAAAAAATTTAATTATAAATAAATTCATAATATTTTTTGAACAGCGAAATGAATTTTCGGATCAACTAAAATCCGACCAAAACAAAGTTAGATAAAAAAATAAAAAAAATTCAAACCGTAATTCGGTTCGGTCCATTAATATATCTAGTCAAGATATCATGATTATCATCAATATTAGTGGCTCAAGTCAAGAGTTTGTAGCGTGAACGAAAGAATATTATAATTATCTAAAAGAATTCAAGAAAATGGTTCAAATTTGTACTTTTAATCAAAGAAAAAAACAGAAAAATGATTTCTTGTACAAGGCAATCGTGTTCAGCCCAATGGGCTATAAATTGGAGTAGCCCAGAATCGAACCAGGCTGATCCCACTTGAAAAAACAAGGAACCACCGGAACAATTAATGGACTCAGACCCCAACTCAACTATCCACAGTTTCTTTCTTCAACTCTTAATAGTACGTTTGACTTGAAATATAGTTGATTTATTGGTTGGTACATAATTTTGTTATATAAAGAGTATAATTTGAATTTATTTTTAAATTAAAAAAATATTACTAAATTGAAGTTTATTTGAGTTTTTTTAATTTATTTTTAGATGTGAGTTGCTGACGTGAATTTCCTATCAGTTATACAAAGGAAAACTAATTCTTTAATTTTACAAAAAAAAATTGCTAAGGAGTGTCATAAAATCACATTATAAGATTATTATATATAGTAAGTAACATTTTCACTTTATATTTTCACTTAATATGTTGAAAATGATAAATAAAATTATTAACCTATTACGTCTAATATAATTTTATTACTATAAATAGTATATTAATTAATTTTAAAAAATATATTAAGCCATTTCTTAGCAAAACTCTTTTATAAATCGGGAAAAATATGGATGCTTATGAAGGGAGAAGAGGTTTAAATTGCTTTAGTTTAATATTCATTGTAAAAGAGATTTCAGTAATAGGTTTAGTTTAAATTTCATCAATTTAGAAGTTAAAAGGGAAGCATCTTTTTCAATGCTTAATTTGAAGAATCAGTATTATAAATGTTTACCTTCAACTTGAAAACACATAAATGAAATTAGTAAGAGTAGTATTAAACAATTCTTTTCTTTTTTTTTTCTTCATATTTTGGGGGAAAAAGAAACTCATTTCCAAGCTCCAACTTTCTTCTTAACCTATAAATCAGAATACAGAGATGACCTAATTGATAAATATCCTAGAAAATGGGTGTTTTCTTTCTTTTTCTACCAAAACTTGTTTTTTTTTTTGTTGCATAATCTTGAAGGCTTGAACAGAGAAAAAGTTTTCATGATTGACAAAATGCAATGTAATCTTTGTTTTGTTTGCACTTTGCAGTATCCTCTGATCAAAAGACCAGAACTATCCAATCGGAGATACTGTTGACACACCTAATCCCCACGTGTGGGCATGTAAAGATAAACCTGACCACTCTGCTTACGCCACGTGTTGAAGACTGGAAAAAAGGGGGGAGGGGGTTTCAAGTTCATGACTTTGCACGGCCATTGCTTCTTTCTCCATTCACATTGGAATGCAAGTTCGAATTTTGGGGTCGGAATTGTCATGATTATCATTGGTGACGGCCCATGCAAAAAACAGTGATTTTTTTGCAAAAAGTGACGTGTAGTGGGGGAATTAGGAGCTAGAAAAGGAGAGGAATTTCTTTCTTGACATATCCAACTCGTTTTGTCAAATCGAAAGAGTTAGGGCTAAGAGGGTGGGGTTAGTAACACATAACACTGTTCTCACCAGAGTGCACGTCAAAAATCTGCACCACTCAAAACCAAAATTGACTCCTTCCTTTAACCACTCATCAGATATCGATCATAGGCAGCTAGCTCATCGTTTCGTTACGAAAAAACAACGGGAAATGTTTACAGACCGACCAACCCTTTTTTGGGGTCTTTCAGATTCGTGTGAGAATTAAAATGGTTTGAAACAAATAAGGACTTTGTTCACTCTAACATTACAGATTGGCTTTGAATAGTTTGTTTGATGTTGGGTGAATCCTAAGTAAAACCCTATTTCTGATTTACAGATGGACCAAGTGGAAACTCTTTGCAAAATTGATCGTTTACAACAAGTAAAGACAAATTTAGAGGCCAACAGGACATATATAGTATTTGATAAGTTATCAATATCATGATTCTCACTGATCTATCTATTGTCCCTTTAGAATATCCTTTTCTTTTTCTTTTCAAAGGGTTTAATACACTTTACATTTGCAAATATTGTAAACCTCCCTTATAAATTAAATTCGATCGAACGTCCCTTCAGAATTAATAAACCTATTTGGTCAGTCATCAAAATTTCACATGCCTACGTTCTAGGATTAGATTTTATATATTAAATCTTACTCTTTAATTTTCCATTTGCACGAGAAAAAAGAAGCCAAATCAGCTCATTTTAGCTTGGAATAGTACTCTATACCCTAAATATAGAGAATGGAAACATTATATTCATCACTCGAAAAAGAGAGTTTTAGCTTCACTTTCTTTAAAAGAAAAAGAGCAAATATATAATATGAAAAAGAGCAAATTAAAGCGAAAAATTCTCTGAAATGAGAGAATGACTTCTCATATGTGAATTTATAATGTAATTTGCTTAACCAAACAAAAAAAAAAAAACATGATCATGATATTATAAATAGCATATATATTTCATACATATTGCCTTAAGAATTAAGATGAAATTAGAGAATACATTGGTCCACAGAGTTTTCATACTATTTCAGATACATATTCATAATATATAGAGCCCTAAGGACTATACCTAAAGCTAAATTTCAACCTTGAGATCAGAGAGAAACAAGCAAGAAAGAGAAGAAAAAAGGACTGTGTCAGCCTATGTCTGTATGTCATCCATTTCCACATATTTCTAAACCTGCAATTCAAGAGAAAAACACACTAATCAACAAACTTAACTGGTAAGCAAAAACTTCCAGCGTTTACACGAGAAAAGGGCCCTTCATCAATCATCATCTTTGAATAACAAGCTGTCATCCACATTATATACTATATATATATATATAATAAATATTAATAAATTTAAGGGAAGGTTTTTCAAAGTTTGTCACCTTGGTCATACGGAAAAGGGGCTTAATGAGCGAAGCAGATAGTAAAATCCACCATGTTGAAGAGACTGAAGGGTTACCCCCCACTCGTTCGTGAGAACAGGTTGACCAGCGGAGTTGATCAAGATTGCATCATCACCAAAAGCCTCCCGCACGTTGAAGGGTCCCACGGCCACCTCAAAGGCTACATCATTGATAAACACCGTCGATTTGGCCGCACCTCCAGGGCCCACTTCACCCGATTCCCCAACACCTGCCAACCGAGAATCACTCAACAATCAACATATATATAAGCCATATAATATAATACCAATGCAGTAGTCAGTTCCAGAGAGAAACAAGCCATGCACACGTCCATCTAAAGATAATGATCACTAATCGCGGCCCTAAATGACACTTTTATCCTCATTGTTTACCACATATGGCCCAAATATTCTCCCCTCGTGTGCATAAATTTTGATACATCAATTAGCCGGCCCATGAAATATTGGTGCATTTTAATAAAGACAAATCTTATATTAACATCCTTAATTGTGAAAGAAAGAAGAAAGTTGAAAACTTTTACCATGAATGTGGTGATAATGAGATGGAACAGTAATTGTAGCAGTTGAGGAAGCAGTAGGAGGAATAGTGTGAGTACTAGGAGCAGTGGTCACAGTGTAACTAGGCTGGAGTTGCATCTTCATCTTTTCTTCATGTCCGTTCCTTGAAGCCCCGTGGCTCAATATCTCACTCAACAATAGACTTGTACAGGGTCCAACTGGTTGTTCAGGAACCTGAATCCCATTGTTTAGCTCAGAGAAGCCAAACCCTGGTGTAAATCCGGCTCCTGCAGTAGCCTGTTGCTCAGGAAAGAAAAAGGGTTCGTTCAAAAACTCGTTTTGAGGCTGATGAAAGTAGGTCTGGTTCACAGAAGCAGTTGGAGAGTTGGAAACATCGATGACAGTTGGAGAACTCAAAGAGAGAGTACTCTTCTTAGCTCCTTTTTGTGAAGATTTCTCGGGTGAGGATGATGAAGAGGAAAGTGCAGTGATAGTGGTAATATTGGTGATATGAGTTTGGTGGGTAATTTGTTGATCTTGCTGGGACTGTTGTTTAGAGTTTTGAAGGTTTCGCAGCTTGGGTTTGCTTCTTGATTTTCTGTTTTGGAACCAGTAAAACACATTGGCATCGCCTACTTGGCCATACTCCTGCAACTGAGCTCTGATTTTCCTTATCTCATCCCTTGGTGGGTTAACCATTCCGGAGTTGAATATGGTTTCCAGTATGCGAATTTGTTCAGGTTTTGGATTCCATCTTGGTTTAGGCTCAGGAGTACGCTCTTCACATCCTGCAACTGTTGCAGAAGACGTTAGCTTACAATTGTAAAGAATTCAAACAACATAATTATAATTATTCGATTTTTTAATTAGGGTCATGTTATTCAACATAAAATTATCAAGTAGTACTTCAAAAGATTATCTGCTGAAAGGAGAGCAAATTAATGAGATAACTGACGACTTATTTATGTATGTAATGACAAATCCGAGATGCCTAAAGTAAGAAGGATTTCAGGTGAGCTAGATGGCTTTAGCTGGCCCTTATTCAAGCTTGAAAATGGTTAAGCAACTATTCAGTATATAAGAGAGCAAGAACACAGAATAAACCTTGGGATGAAGGTTCTCATTGCTACTGAAAATTGTGTCATTTACCTGAGGTGTAAGGAGGTCTATGGCAACCATTTGACATGAGAGATGGGTTGATGTCATGCTGCCATTGGTGGTGAGTGTTGCAGGGCTTGGATTTGAACATGCTAGGCCAGTGTCTGTTTGATGAAGCCATGATGATGATGATGATGATAGTGGCCAAAATCTAAGCTAGATATCTAATCTAAAGTTGCCAACCAAAAGAGAAGCAAGAAATAAAATTGCCCTTGTTTTTGCTCTAGTTTTTGCTACTGCTTTTCACTTGGCAAACATAACATCTCTTCTTATAGCCTCCTCACCTACCCCTGTGGTAATTTTCTTCAATTAAATAAATAGTCATTCCCATCTCCCAAAGAAAATATAAAAATCATTTTTTTATTGATAAATAAACTCTATAACAGGCAAAACCCACAACAAGAATCCCCTGCTAAAATATAAACAATAAAGGGAATCAAAATAAATGAAAAGGGGAAGATTGAAAGTACTCTCCCATCCCTTCCCTTACAATTTTACATTAAAACTGAAATACTTGTTTTCTACTCAAAGTACAAGCCAATTCCCCGGGACTACTAGAAGCAAAGGAAACATGGATAAGAATACATGCCGGTGTTTAATTAGAATCTTCATCAGAGATGACAGGGAAAGCTCTTAATGCAAAAGAGAAGTGAAGTGAAGTAAGGTTTGTAACTCCAAAAAAGTGGAGAGAGAAAAGAGGATTTTTTTTTTTTTTTTTGCTTTAGAGAAATGGGTTGTTCTGATCAGCTTGTCTCTCTTTTCTTTTTCCACTTCTCTATGAAGAGAGGGATTTCTTTTGCTCTCAATTCGGTTTTTGCTTGCAGTGTATTAATGGAAGGATGAAGGGGCAGATATAAGTGTTGGATTATTCTAATGGAAAAAGGTTGTTGCAAAGATTAAATAAGGGGGGAGTTGGGAATTTGAAAGTCAAGAAGGGCATATAGGATTTTGATACTTTGATTGGAATCAAGTGGTGGGATAGTAATTATTGCAACTTCACAAGTTTTCTGGTTTATTTTGGGCAAAGTAAGGGGGGCTCGGAGTTGGATTGACTCGAGGGCTTTATATATTTATTGTTCATATTTCACATAGATTTTTTTTCTTTCCAAAGTTAATAATCTTTCATATATAGGACGTTCTTCCTCTTCGAATATTCAATGTTGAATTAAATTGAGTACAGTAGTTCCAAAATTATAGTGTAAAACAGGGCAAAAACATTAATTGTGCACTTGTGCAAGCAAAGGATGCTGCATTTACACGCACATAGGATATTGTTGGTACCGAAAGAATGGGAATTTGCGGCCTTGAATGGTTTGGAACTGTTTAAAGTGATGAACAAATGATGAATGATAATTTTAAGAACACAAATATTGATATGTCACTTAGAGATCAAAACATGTTTTACATTTGTGCATTGGCACTCCTTAAATACTAGCATAACAAGTTGCTAGAACCAAGTTTGTCAACTTTTACAACTATATTCATAAACTAAAGTCAGTAATTACAACTTCTAGATTTCGGTGCAGCATTTGTTGAAACCAACCTTGACAGCTAATTCAACACTCCCCTCAAGTTGGTGCATAGATGTCCCACATGCCCAACTTGTCTAAAAGCTTTAAAAATACTCTATTTGAGACTGCTTTGGTGAGGATATCGGCAAACTGATCCTCTGATCAAATCTTAGGCAATTCCACAATTTTTCTATCCAACTTTTCTTTAATGAAAAATCTGTCTATCTCGACATGCTTTGTACGGCCATATTGGACCGGATTATGCGCGATGTCACATGCTGCTTTATTGTCACAAAACAGTTGGATAGGTTGTTAAGATAGATGACCCAAATCTTGCAAAAGAAGTCTTAGCCATAATGCCTCAAAAAGTACATTTGCCAAACCTCTGAATTCAGCTTCTGCAATTGAGCGGGCTACAACATTTTGTTTCTTGCTTTTCCAAGTCACAAGGTTACCTCCGACAAAGGTAAAGTATCTAGAAGTAGATCTCCTGTCATCCACATTACAAACCCAATCTGCATCAGTATAGGCTTCTATGCTTTGATAATCTGCATTTTTAGTGAATAATACTCATTTTCCTGGAGCAGACTTCAGATACCTCAAAATGCGAAGAACTGCATTCATATGTTGTTCTCCAGGATTGTGCATAAATTGATTGACGATGCTTAAAGCATAAGCCAGATCTGGTCTGGTATGAGATAAGTATAACAGTCTCCCTACAAGTCTTTGGTATCTTCTTTTGTCAACCGATACCTGGTTGGACTCAATACATAGTTTTAGACCTTCTTCCACTGGTGTATTAGCTTGTTGACATGCTGACATACCTGTCTCTTGTAATAGATCTAGAGCATATTTTCTTTGAGACAAAACTATTCCTTTGTTAGATTGGGATACTTCAATCCCAAGAAAATATTTCAGAGGACCTAGATCTTTTATTTTAAAATTCTTTGGACAGGTAATTTTGTAAGGCTTTTCTTTCATTCGGATCATTCCCTGTAACCACCATATCATCCACATATATAATGAGCGCAGTTATCATACCTTGTTTTTTTTTAGGAAAAGAGTATGATATGAGTTGCTTTGATGGTAGCCAAAGGCTATCATAGATTTTGTGAATCTTCCAAACCATGTTCTAGGAGACTGTTTCAGCCCATACAATGATTTCTTCAGTCTGCATACCTTCTGGCTGTGTCTTTTGGGTATCATGCACCCTGGTGGGAGATCCATGTAGACTTCTTCAGATAAGTCACCATGCAAAAAGGCAATCTTCACATCGAATTATTGTAAGGGCCAATCCAAGTTTGCAGCTAAAGACAACATAACACGAACTGTGTTGATTTTGGCTACAGGTGCAAATATTTATTTGTAATCAATCCCGTAAGTTTGAGTGTATCCCTTTGCTACAAGTCTTGCCTTAAGACGTTCAATTATGCCATCAGCTTTATACTTCACGGTGTAAATCCATCGACATCCAACTGGTTGTTTTCCTGGTGGAAGATCAACTAGTTCTCATGTTTCATTCTTTTCCAGAGATTTCATCTCCTCGTTCATAGCTGCTTTTCACCTAGGATCGGTTAAGGCTTCCTACACACTGTTAGGAATAGATACAACAGATAATTGATTTAAAAATGACATGTTTGATTCTGACAAATGATGGTTAGACACATAATGACTCATGGGATATTTTACTTTACTAGAGAGTTCAGGCTCATATGTAGGTCTAGGAATACCTCTAGTGTGACTTTGTGGTAACTGTCTTCTGTGTGGTTCAGGAACATCTTTAGAAGACGATTGGTGTGATATGTCGATCGGAGATAGAGCCATATTTTCCTGAAACTCGGCTTCCGACTGAGTTGAAGATAGATCCACTTCTTCAGTTATTTGGTGTTGCTCATCATTTACTTCTTCGTTTATTTGATATTCATCACTCCTTTGATGCAATTCACCCATTTTCTCATTTATTTTGGCTTGTAAGTCATCAACATTTACTTCTAGGTTGCCCATATTTTGGTTATCATACTCTAAACTCTGAATTTCCTTTTGGTACTTCCCCTGAAATTCAAATTTGGAGAAGTACATTGTATCTTCATGGAAAACAACATCCATTGTGACAAATAATCGTCTTGTTGGAGGATGATAACACCTATATCCTTTTTGATGAGTGGCATACCCAAAAAAAAAACACATCGCAATGCTTGAGGAGTTAACTTGGTGCGTTGATGTTTGTGCAGGTGTACAAACACTACACATCCAAAGACACGAGGAATTAAATTTGGTGCAATTGGAGCAACAACCATATCATTAAGAACTTGGGATGGTGTTTTGAAGTTGAGAGTGTTGGAGGGTACCCGATTGATTAAATAGGCTGCAAAAGTTAAAGCTTCTCTCCAATAGGATAAAGACATATGGTTTTCGATTAGCAAAGAGCGAACAATTGACAACAAGTGTCAATTTTTCCGCTCTGCCACCCCGTTCTGTTGAGGTGTGGTGGAGCAAGTAGTGTGATGTACCATTCCTTTTGTTTCCAAATACCATTAAAATTTAGTACTCTGATATTTTCCACCATTGTCACTGTGAAGAACTTAAATCTTTCTATTGTACTGAGTTTCAATTAGTTTATAAAACTTTTGGAATATAGATTTTACTTCGCTTTTGGATTTCATCAAGCAAAGCCACGTCATCCTAGTACAATCATCAATAAACGTTACAAACCAGCGTGACCCACCCAAAGTAATGACTTTAGATGGACCCCAGACATCTGAGTGAATAATCATAAAAGGAAGTGGATTTTTATTTAATCGTAATGGAAACGAAGAAGAATGGCTTTTTGCAAGTTCACAAGTATCACACTGAAAGCTAGAAACATCAATTTCCTTAAACAAACTTGGAAATAATCTTTTTAGATATCTAAAGGAAGCATGCCTAAGCCGACGATGCCATAACCATATTTCTTTCCTTTGTTTATCTCCACCCACTTACCAAAGCTTGTTGTAGGCTTTCGGTGCTCTTTGATTCCAAGTCCAAGTAGTACAGCTTTCCCCGTCTAATACCACACGCAATCGTTGCCCTGGTTTTGATGTCCTTAAACACACAAGAATCAGGCCAAAAAATTACAACACACGATAAGGTAGTGGTTATTTGAGAAACTGACAAAAGATTATAATCTAAAGATGAAACAACTAAAATAGAATCTAAATTTAATGTTTTGGTAAGAGTTAAAGATCCTTCCCCAATAACCGGGGTCGAAGTTCCATTTGCAATAGAAACAGATTTTTGGATAGAGTGATTTAGTAGTGAGACTTGTCTAGAATCATATGTCATGTGATCTGTTGCATCAGAATCAATTATCCATGCATTATTCAAAACAGGTGTTGAAATATTTAAAACCTTACCACCATTCTCTGTAGCTATTACCAATGCCCAGGCTTTGTCAGTAATTTTATCTTCAATTTTTGTTTGAACTGCTGCAGTTGAAGTCTTTTGGTGGTTTTTCTTTGCTCGACTAGGATCCTACCATTCTAGATAACCTACCAGTTTAAAACAATGGCTTTTGGTATGATCAGTCTTATTGCAGTAAGTGCATTTATATGTAGACTTATCAACAACATTGGTTGGTCTACCACTGGTAGATTGAGCTCGATCCGGTCGGTTTCGAGCCACCATGACACTCGGTTCAGAGGATTCTGAATCTCCTTTCAAGCTGATATTACGTACAGCCTTTCGTCGAACCAATGAGTAACAATCTTCCAGGTTTTGTACTGGATCTCGCCGCAGAATCTCATGTCGGATTGAATCAAAGATCTCATCCAATTCGGCGAGAAATATATGAACTCTCAGTCGTTTAATAGACCAGCGATGGGCTTTGACATCATCTAGATCCTTCATGACCACCTTATCACGATGGTCTAACTCTTGGAAATTTTCAATTGATTCTACATAATATACAGAGAGGATTCTCCCTTTTTGTCTTGCAGAGAAAACTTTTTGATTCAAAGTAAATACCTGCAACTCATCACTGCCATCATAGAATGCTTTGGACAATGCTGTCCAAATATCGTAGGCAGTGGGTAAGCGTAAATAATGCCTCATAATATCTGGTGACATAGACATTAATAGCCATATTTTTACTTTCTGATTTTCGACATACCATTTTTCGTAGCCTTCATCAGATTCTTCTGGTGGTGTAATCTTGCCACGGATGTATGCGATCTTGTCCCGTTCAGCAATTTGCATTTCCATCAGCTGGGACCATATGTCATAGTTCGATTCAGTCAGGGTGATTCCTGCATTGAAAACACCTTTGGATTGAACCACAACTGGAAAGGATTTAGTTCCAAATGTCTCAACAATTTTTTCACTCATTTTTTTTTATATGTGATATGGAAAAACGGATGTTGCGGTTCATTTCGGAATGGAAAAATTAGCCAGAAACGGGTCCAGCTGAGCGGAATTTGGACAAGCAGAGAATATTTTACGAATATTCTCGTATATGTGGCTTGTTTTGGACTCGGATTAGCTCAACCGGCTTGGGAAAGTCTCAGAAAAATGGTCCGAATAGCCTCGGGAAATGGGCAAAAAATTTTGGCCTGAGCGACGGCGATGCGTGGGGCTCACGCGCTTCTGGTACGGTGGCGCGTGTGATGCACGCGCTTCAGGGTGATCAGCGCGTGGGCGAGTGAGGACCACTTACGGATCTTCAGGCGGCGCGTGGGGGCACGTGCAACGTCAGATGGGCCTCCGATTTGCTCCGTTGAACTTCTCTCGATGAGACCTTTCACCTGGTATATTTAAAACACAAAATTGTGCACTTTGAAGTTTCGGACAAAAATGAAAAATTGCTCGGTTTTACACAAAATGATGAATCAAAAGCTCTGATACTATGTTCAAAGTGATGAACAAAGATGAACTGATAACCTTAAGAACACAAATTTTGATATGTCACTTAGAGATCAGAACATGTCTTACATTTGTGAATTGACACTCCTTAAATATTAGCATAACAAGTTGCTAGAACCAAGTTTGTCAACTTTTACAGCTACGTTCATAAACTAAAGTCAATAATTATAACTTCTAGATTTTTGATACAGCATTTGTTGAAACCAACTTTGACAGCTAATTCAACAGAAACAAACCTAGACATTGAAAGTCTTAATTTCTAGTTAAGCACTTGAGTCGTATCAGGAAAAAGAAAAACAATCGAAAATATTTATTTTATATTTTTTTTAAAAATTATTTCTTATTTAATTATTTGTTATTTCATATCATATTAATATTGCTTTTCTTTAAGTTTAGCTTATTTAATTGAGTTGTCTTTTTCAGATATTTGTAAAACACCAAATAAATAATTTGAAAAAATAACATATTAAGTATATTAATTTTATTTTAATAAATTATATGAGTTAATTATATATTATTCCATTATGATTTTTGGTAACCCAAGAGTTTATAATTAATCACGTGCAGCTCAAATGGTTTATCCTTTTCTTTTAGGAGATGAATTTTTAAAGTCTTCAAAACTTACAAATTTTTCTTTCTCAAGTTTTAACCTCTCTAAAAAAAATCATTAGGAACCAAAGAATATATATTGACTTTTATTTATCATTAGAAAACATGTAATTCAGTCTCTCTCTCTCTCTCTCTCTATCTATATATATATGTATATATATATATATATGTATATGTAAAGGATATAAAAGAGAATTCAAACAAACCAACAAACAGCAGCAGATAAGCAACCATATCAGCACACAAAAATCCTAACTGAATCTGCAACAAATCACAGCAAGAGGATAAGCATAATCAACTCAGCTGATATTTAAATTTAAATTTGTAAAGTTCAAATATTCTAGGCAACTCAAACTTGTATATATATTGAAGTGAGTAATAAACAAAGGATAAGTTATTACTGTAAAATCATACAGTGTTTCTACATGGTATTAAGAGCTACTGCTTAAAAAGCCTTCGATCCTCACTCCTTTTTTTTTCTCTCTTCCTTCATCTTCAATGGCTGCCAACAACTTCCAACCAACTGCTACCACAAACATGGTCAAAACATAACCAATTTCCATCAATGCTGCAGCACAGCTCCCTCTAAAACTAAATTCTACCAATTTCTCATCCTGGCAGATTCAACTTGTTTCACTCCTTAATGGTCATGACATCATTGGCTATCTAGATGGTACCATTCCCTGTCCAGAATCCACCATCACCATCAACGGAAACCAAAGTCCTAACCCAGCTCACAACCTTTGGCGCAGGCAGGATAAATTTATTCTGCATGCTATAATAGCCTCAGTCACAGAGTCCATAATACCAATCATAGCAACTGTCACAACCTCTCAAGAAGCTTGGTAGAAACTTTCAACCACATTTGCCACCAAAACACGATCCAGGATCATGTCATTGAAAAAGAAGCTTACAATGGCAACACAAGAGGGACGTTCCATTGCTGAACACATGCAATTTATGAAATGCATTACAAATGATCTGATATTGGCTCAAGCACCAATATCTGATGATGATCTGACTCTTTTCATTCTTAATGGTCTATGGACAGATTTCAAAGAAATATCAACAGCAATTCGAGCTCGTGAAACTCCAATTTCATTTGAAGAGCTACATGACAAATTGACAGACTATGAAAGGATTATCAAATAAGAAGACCTTCATCAGCCATCACTAGCAACTGTTCAATTTGCCAGAAAAACCAGAGGTAGTCAGTTTTACAAAAGCAGAGGAAATCAGTCCAACAATCAAAACTGGAACAATTTTTCATATCAAAGTAAGAGATCATTTCAAAATGCAACATTCACTTCACCAAGACTAGTTTGTCAACTATGTGAAAAACCATGTCATAGTGCAAAGTTCTGCAGAAGCACTACACCACTCGACAAAGAACCAGTTGCAAATCATGTAACCACATCTCAACCAAGAAACTCTGCAAATTGGATTGTTGACACAGGTGCATCACATCATGTCACCACAGATCTAAACAACCTATCCCTATACACAGAATATGGAGGACCAGATGAGATCCTTGTAGGTGATGGAACAGGTTTGAAAATCAGTCACACTGGTACATCTGTTATCCCTACAACCAATAAACCTCTTCAATTAACAAATGTTTTGCATGTTCCACATATGAAAAGCAATTTACTTTCAGTTTCAAAACTATGCCAGACTAACAAAGTTTCAATTGAATTTTTTCCTTTTCATTTCTTGGTGAAGGATCTAGCTACGGGGGCACCACTAGTGAAAGGTCTGAATAAAGATGACATCTACGAGCTACCAGGTTGCATGCTGTCCTCTTCAAAACCTGTCTAAGCCATGTTAAGTGTAAAAGAGTCAACTGAGTTATGGAACCATCGCCTTGGTCACCATTCCACCAAAATTCTCAGTCAAATGCTTAATGTTTTTAACTTGTCTTCTTCATTCACCAATAAACAAATCATTTGTGATTCCTGCTGTTGTAATAAAAGCACAAAATTGCCATTTGCTCAGTCAACTTTAACCAGTTCTAAGCCACTTGAGTTAATCTATACTGATGTATGGGGACAAGCACACACATCTTTTTTGGATGGTTTTCACTATTATGTGATCTTCATTGATCACTATACAAAATACATATGGTTATTCCCTCTTAAACAGAAGTCAGATGTTTACTCAATTTTTTCATCCTACAAAGCATTAGTTGAAAAACATTTTAATACACCCATCCTCACTATGTACTCTGACAATGGTGGTGAGTACAAAGCACTGTCCAACCTCTTTGCATCTCATGGCATCTCTCACCTAACTACTCCACCACACACACCCCAACATAATGGCACTGCAGAACGAAGACATCGACAAGTTGTTGAAACTGGACTAGCACTTTTGCACCATGCATCCATGCCATTAAAATTTTGGTCTCAAGCATTCCAAACTGTTGTGTACCTCATCAACAGGCTCTCTACACCCATACTTCACATGAAATCTCCATTCCAAACATTGTTTAACAAAACACCAAACTTTACTAAGTTAAAAGTGTTTGGGTGCCTCTGTTACCCATGGCTAAAACCCTATAACAGTCACAAATTACAACCCAAGTCTAGACCCTGCATATTTCTAGGCTATGCCTTGGTGAAAAACAACACTTGGGAACTGGTGCCACCCTCTTCCAAACAAAATGTTGTAGGTTGTAAATGGGTCTATCGTGTCAAAAGAAAACCAGATGGTACTATTGATAAATACAAAGCAAGATTAGTTGCAAAAGGATTTCATCAAAGACCAGGTTCGGATTTCAAAGAGACCTTTAGTCCAGTGATTAAACCAACAACCATTCAAAATGTTCTCTGCATTGCTCTTGCCCATAAATGGTCAATTTCTCAAATGGATGTAAATAATGCTTTTCTTCAGGGTACCCTCACTGATGAAGTCTTCATAGCACAACCCTCTGGCTACATCAACTCTGATAAGCCAAACCATGTCTGCAAGCTTAACAAAGCCATATATGGCTTAAAACAAGCTCCACGAGCTTGGTATCAAGAACTCAGCAACTTCTTAATTAACTATGGTTTTTGCAAATCTGTCTCTGATGCCTCCCTATTTGTTTATGCCAAGGATTCAGTTATTTTATACTTTCTAGTCTATGTAGATGATCTGCTACTAACTGGCAACAACACAGCAGCCTTGAGACAATTTCAGAAACAGCTTGCTCAGTGTTTTTCTCTCAAAGACCTTGGTAGCTTACACTACTTCCTTGGAGTTGAGGTTGTCACTACACCAACAAGTCTCTTCCTCTCACAACACAAATACATCAGAGATATCCTTCAAAACTTCAACATGGATAATGCCAAAGTCACACTAACTTCATTGCCTACAAATGTCAAGCTTCAGCTCAAAGATGGTTCAGGCTCAGCAGATGCCACTGCCTACAGAAAACTGGTAGGCTCACTGCAGTATCTCTCCTTAACACGACCAGACATAGCTTACTGCATCAACAAATTGTCCCAATATATGCACTCTCCTACTTAAACTCATTGGACAAGTCTGAAAAGGGTTCTACGATACCTCAAAAGAACTATACATCATGGCTTATTTCTCAAAAAGCCTTCAAACCTACATGTCTCTGCCTTCAGTGACTCAGACTGGGCTGGAAATTTGGATAACAGATCTTCAATAACAGGCTACATCATTTATCTTGGTGGGAATCCAATCTCTTGGAAATCAACTAAGCAAAGGACAGTAGCAAGATCTTCCACTGAAGCAGAATACAGAGCTATAGCCAACACAACAGCAGAACTAACCTGGATAAAGAACCTACTCTCTGAATTACATGTTTCCTCCAACAGATCTCCAACTCTTCATTCGGACAACATTGGGGCTACATATCTGACTGCCAATCCTATTTTCCATTCTAAGATGAAACACCTGGAAATTGACTATCATTTTGTTAGACAACATGTTCAGTCAGGAGATGTCAAGGTCTCATACATATCTACAACTGACCAACTTGCAGATGGTCTCACCAAAGCACTTACCAGACAACGGTTCCTGTTTCTAAGATCCAAGACTGGTGTAGTTGATGGCTCCACCGTCTTGAGGGGGCATGTAAAGGATATAAAAGAGAATTCAAACAAACCAACAAACAGCAACAGATAAGCAACCATATCAGCACACAAAAATCCTAATCGAATCTGCAACAAATCACAGCAAGAGGATAAGCATAATCAACTCAGCTGATATTTAAATTTAAATTTGTAAAGTTCAAATATTCTAGGCAACTCAGACTTGTATATATATTGAAGTGAGTAATAATCAAAGGATAAGTTATTACTGTAAAATCATACAGTGTTTCTACAATATATATATATATAAAACCATGTAATTCGAATTAAGATGGATTTATAATAAAAAGAAAAAGGAAAAAAATATACATACAAATATATATTTTTTGTATTCATGCAAAATGCAGTGAATGAAAAATCGGATCGGTCGGTCGGACCGGTTGAATCGAGAATCGATAGTCTATCCGGTCCGGTAGGTGTAATAAAATCGGATTTGATCAAACCGGTCAAAAACCGAAAAAAAAAATGTTTTAATTACTTTTTTCAAAAATATTTTTTATAATTAATGAGATTTGAACCCATAATCTCTTAAAAATACATTAAAGACCATATCACTAAACTAAATACTTATTTTTAATTATTATTTACTATATTTAATATTTATTTAATATAAAAATATTTAAAATTTATTTAAAAATTTATTTAAAATATTCAACTAATCCAATTGATTAAATCGAAAATTAAAAATTATATCGATTTAACTTTCAATTTAATTTTTTGTTGACAATACGCATTCAATGCTGTATTGATGCATACAGAAGATAAGAGAAGAGAAGGGAAGAATAGTAGAATATAAAATCCCCGAGTTCCAAGCTCTGACACAAGGATCATATGGGACCATGGCCTATTGCCTATTGGCCTGTTTTGTATAATAAAGTCTTTCTTTCTCTCTGTTTGGGGGAGACATACAACAAAGATTACAGACGAGTGCGGAAGACGATCCCAGCAAAGTGTCTTTAGCTTTAGCAAACTAAAAGTAGAAGAAGAAGAAGAAGTAGACCAGTACTTAACTGTACTGTACTGGGAAAGTTTTAGTTTTGGCACTTTGGCCTTTTCTGTCGTTGCCTCTTGCAAACGTGTGTAGGCCTTTGGCTTTGTTCATTATGATGATTGAATCAGATTCTAGCGAAATCGAACCATACCCATTACTCATTAGGCCATACCTTCCCTTCTCTTTATAAATGATCTTTTGTAGGACTGTGGCTGCCCTGTGGTGTGGGGGATCTCTGCTGCAATTCCGTACATTTATTATTTACTTATTACACTTATTTCTATTTTTGTGACACTTTTTCCTTTCTGCTCATCTTTTATCTTTTCTTCTACTGCCAATTTGTCTATGACATAATTTGAAATGAATTAACTCTCTCATTTGTTTTTGGGATAGCTTTAATTTTCAATTATTACTTTTTGTAAAAAAAGTTTACTCATTATTGGCTTTTGGATTAATAGGTTATTAAAATTAATTAAATATTTAATATTTTATCAACAAATCACGTACTATTTATATTAATAGATATAAATTAATCAGATTAACTTATCAATTTTGTTAGCACCAGTCTAATTATTTTCTAATTATACACCAAAGCTGATGAAAAACATATATTTAACTAAGAACTTTGTTAACAAATGTTTTAAGACACTCTTTAATAATAATATCTTCATTATTCAACGTATAGAATATAATAAATAAATATATCAACTATTACATTTAATACAATATTATTATTATAAATAATACATTAATTAATCTTATAGAGTATCTTAAAAATATTCGTTAACAAAATTTATTTATTAAAAAACTAATTTCAATTAATTAAAAAAAAAAACTTGTTTTATTTATGATATCCCTTTTCAACATAAATGCACCACAATAAATTAAGAAGCAAAACTCTGAACAAATTAATTTCATTTAATTTTGAAATAAAAAAGGCTAGAAGTTGAATGCACATGATTACAATAAATGGTGTTGGTAAATTATTTTTAAAAATAAAATTGAATGCTGAATCAGATGATCACCTCATTAAAAATAAAATTATCTGTATTTATTTTTAAATTTTTTTATCGAGATGACATCATTTTATTCACGACAATATATAAATATATACACTATCAATACATCAAATATAAACCCTTTAAAACAATCAGGCAAAGCACGAGGCAAGATGAAAATAGGTATGTGTGTGTTAGATAGAAATGCGGTAAAGAGAACAGTCACTTAATGCAAAGGTGCTTGTAGTAAATACTCAACATGGCTAAAGCTTAAATGCCTAAATTTGGGTGCACATGCAAACCATCATTTTATATTCCACTACTTTTGTAAAAAAAATAAAAAAAATCAGACTGAGGTTCTGCTTTTATAATTTTATCTATCTATGGCACAGAAAATTTGGGAGACTAATATTATGGTTTGGAAGATTAATTGGCCTACCCATTGGCAGACTGCTTCTTTCATCACTTAAAAAAACATACTATCAAATATTTATTTTTTGTTACAAAAAAAATTGTAATCTGGGATAAAAAAAAACTATTATAACGGTTGGGATTTAAATCCGACCTATTAAATATCACATCATATTAAAAGTAATTACATAGATCAATTAAATTAAATTTCGAATTTTATAAACTATTTATTCTTTTTGTACTTCTTACGATATGATAATATAATTCCTAGCTAGCTAGCTAGCTCATGAATTTGCAATGCTGTTTATACCACATATCTTGTATGTTTAATTGTTTGCTCTTTATTCATAAGAAAAACCT
This sequence comes from Fremontodendron californicum, assembly GCA_030761205.1. Taxonomy (NCBI): domain Eukaryota; kingdom Viridiplantae; phylum Streptophyta; class Magnoliopsida; order Malvales; family Malvaceae; genus Fremontodendron; species Fremontodendron californicum. The sequence goes on from JAULJL010000027.1 coordinate 2,372,564, forward strand.
CTTTTAATTAAATATTTAACTAAAACTAACTAATATGACATATTTGATCATTAATGGCTTTTCAATTCAAAAAAAAAAAAAAAAGATTTTGAAGTTTTTTACTCATGGACTTTTTTATAAATATATGATCACTAAAACAAATTTAATGGAACAAAACAGACCCACACTATCTTTGCAATCAACCACTTTCTCTTCTTTCTTTTTTTTTTTCCTTTTGAGAAGACATTTTGATATCGGTTTTCAATTCTCAGTTTTCCTAACTATTGAGAAAGAGGGAAGGAAATTAGGTTACATGTGATTGGTGATTGGTGTTTTTTGCTTTTTGTTATTTATTTTTTACATTTTACTTTTTATTGAAAAAACAAAAATCAAATAACAAAAAGATGAAATCTAAATTAGCCTCTAAACTGGCTCTGGCTTAATTGTAGTTTAATCCGTAATCACAGACACATTGTATTGGGAAATTGAAGGAGTTCCTTCAAACTAGATTAGTTTTGCATTCACCCTACTTAATTATTAACTATGTGCCAATATATATATATAAAGTTTCGTCTTTAATACATTGATAACAGAATTTTTTAAACTTTATAAGTGGGTTAAAAGACTATCACATGTTTTACTTTTTTTATTTAATATTTTTTATTATACTCTAAAAAATATGTGTCATCCTTCTTATCAAATTTAAAAACTCTACTAAGAGTTTATGAAATCATTTCTCAATATATATACAGTATGTTTCAATCCTAAATCAAAATCAAAGCTGGGAGACTACTTATTTTATTACGGTATACGGGCTAGGAAGTAGGAATGTCAAATGCTAGCCGGTACTGAATTGAAAGAATAGATTTGGAATATTGTAGTATATCTTATTAGAAGAAATGTTTTTGTACTTAAAAATTATATTACTGCTTAACATATATTCTTAGTGACTAGAGAATCTTTCTACTTGTCTCACAAAAGGGAACATTGTAGGAAGATTTCCAAAGAACAGCTAATTTAACAGTAATTAAAGTAATTCACTGAACTTTTTGTTGAAGTTTTCTTGGTGTTGAGCTCCTAAAAATGTCATTGAGAAGTTGTATTTGACCTACCGACACAAAAGAGGTCAGAGGGGGTGAAAGTTTAGATTTTGAGATGCGTTCTGATGTTTAAGTCAGTTGGATATGCAGAATGAATGAGTACAACTTTTATTTATCTTTTAATTTTAGACCTGATTTCTCTATAGCTATGGGCTCAACAAATGTAAGAACGGTATGTGTTATAATAAATCGACAGGTAAATATCATGTAAAAATCTAGATAATAGCGAGTATATCACTTTTCAAAAAGAGAAAGGAAAAAAAAAGATCCTAAATATTTTCAACTCCAAATGTTGTGCACATGGCATGGCAACTCCCTCAGAACTGATCACATTCAAAGTATAACTCCTAGGAAAAAAAAAAAGAGTCAATAGCAATGGCCTTTAAGATCTATGACTTTGATTAATTCTGATGACCGTGCCTTAAACATCTAGCCTTTCCCCTTTGACAATCAAGGGGAAAGGGTCTACAACTCGATCATCAATAAATTGGTTGAACTAATTAATAATTAGAAACAAGTAGTTAACAAGGTCAAACATTTTTGGATTCTGAGAAGAAAGACATTAATATGTTTACACTTTAGACCAAAGGAAATATTTATTGGTATATATGCACAACACATGAACTCCTTTTTATACAAAATTTGCATGGTTCTAGGGACAATCTCAAACTCTTTAACCTGAAACAAACTCAAATTGCTTGGTCGTGTAGCAAAGAAGACTGACATTTTAATTTGGCTCGATATGGTTTTGTTGAGCACCAAATTAAGTTCACTTTTTTTTATCAACTTGATTAGGGAGTATTAGGGATCTTTGTAATAACATAGTTTCCAGGTAACATTAGGAAGAAAAACAAAGACTTTGTTATCAAATAAAGTAAATTAACAAGCTTGAGCATTGTCATGGGTCATGACTCATGGGTGGTTGTTTAATTAGGAAAATTTTCAAGTTTCAATGGAGCTGAAATGGTTTTCAGGTATACCACCAACCGCTTGTAAACAGTTGGAGTACTCCCTTGAAAGCAAGCAAATGTTCTTCTATGGCATTTGAAAAGCTAGCTATGACAAATAGGAATAAAATGAACTTATAGCAAAATGTGAAATCGATTCAGTGATCGATAGGATTATAGTTTGACTCCCTCTTAGAGATCCTTCATAACTTCATATGGAATTTATGTAAAAAAGAAAATAATAAAAAGTATAGCAGATAGTATTTTATCTGCAGACAGTTTTTGATAAGTGTTTTGACTGTAATGCTGATTGATATTCAAAGGAAAGCACATGATCTTCGCTTGCGAGGCTTTCTCTTTGGTTTTGGTGGCCTCAAAGCTACCTTTATTGCAGCATCAAAAACAGCCTTCACATTCTGAAGAAACAGAACAAAGGAAAGTTAGCCTTTTAAAACATTTGCAGTTCTACACAGTAAATTATCATTGAACTTTTCTTATAAACTTACTATAGATAAAATATAGGATAAAGGGAGCATAAAATTAAGGGAACCTGTTGGGTTTTGGAACTGCATTCGATGTAAGTAACTGCTCCAATCATTTTCTTTAGTTCCTCTCCCTGCTCGCCATGTTTTCATTGAACCAAATAATGAGTTGCAACAATGTTTTAAGTATATTTATGTTATGCATAATAACATAATTACTTAAACTTAGATGCTTTAATTGTTAATTAACTTGCCTGAGAAGTTGGTATTGTTGTTGCCCCTGGGTGATCATTCAAGAACTGTTTGTCATCTCGCAAATCTGCATTCAATTAGAGTCAAATGTAAAACAAGATTGTACAAAATTGAATAGTACAGAGAATGATCTACTATTCTAACTGTACATTCTAGCCAAATTGAAATAAGATGTTTATGTGTAATCAAATTATCCTGAAATGCAGAGTTAGATACATAAGAATACAAATATAGCAATTCTGTGCCCTTTCTAAAACTTGGGGCAGTCTCAAACATGCTTGTACTGATTTTATGATGGGGATTAGCTTACCTAGTTTGGTTCCAACAAGCACAATTGGCACATTAGGAGCATAATGTCTTAGCTCGGGGATCCACTGTTTGCCATTAATTCAGGATTTATGTCAAAGTCAAGGAACTTGAGGATGTTAAGTTAAAGAAAAACATCAAAGAAAACTGGAAACAAGAACGTGGATATGCCAGCAAAATTACCTTTTTGTAGATATTTTCATAACTGGCCTTGCTTATCAGAGAAAAGGCCAGCAAAAACACATCAGCTCCTCTATAACTCAAAGGTCTTAACCTGTTGTAATCTTCCTGTCCTGAAATTCACAAATTTACATGAGAGGTCACAGCATTGATTTGATTTGAATGATCAGTATAATTTCACATAAATGCTGGAAGGCTAGGATTATAAGGCTGCAAACTCATGAACTTACCGGCAGTGTCCCATAGGCCAAGGTTCACTGTGCTGCCATCGACCACCACATTGGCACTAAAGTTGTCAAATACTGTTGGAACATAATCCTATCAAAAAAGAAGGAAAAAAAAAAAATTTCCATTGCATTATTATCACTTTTCTCGTGATGTCATGATAATCACCATGATCAAATCCCCCCACATCCATGAAATATTCCATGATCTCATCATTACCGTTGGAAAAGTATTGCTAGTATAGGAAATGAGCATGCAAGTCTTTCCCACAGCTCCATCCCCAACTGTAACACACTTGATAAATCTTGCTGTACTCATTTTCTCTGCTGGGTCCTTGTTCTTGTTCTTCTTCTTCTTCTTCTTCTTCTTCTTCCCTCCTTGCAGTTTCTTTCAATGACCCTTAATTTGATTCCAAAACTTCTATAGTTATAAACAACTATGATAAAACTATAAGAAGAAGAAGGAGGGAGATTTTGAAGTATGAAAAGAAATGGAAGCTTTGAGGGCCGGCCTTTTAACAACCTGATACAATCCCATCACCCAACTTTAGCTGTAGCTGACCCAATATAGAATGATTGCAGGTTAGCTTTTCTTCACTTTAAGTGCAAGGACATGGCTAGAAATAGGTGATTAAAGTAGGTTTGGTGCTGGGTGTTAGTTGGTTTAAGTGTTGGGGAAGGGAGGGCATAGAACTAATGATGATAATAATTTGATAAAGAAAGGAGTTGCTTAACTAGCCAAGCCAAATAGCCAATACACAGTGATGGAATTAATAACAAGTCAAAAAGTTGTACTATCTTTCACAAACTGTTCATTTGAGTGACACCATAATTATCATTTGGTGCTTTGTGGGCTTATACGGACTGATGAGCTCGGATTAGCTTGCCCTCTTTCCCCCACCATTTTTTTGAAACTTCATAACCAAGAAGTCAAGAAGGATGAAATTAGTGATCATATTTACGGTATTTATACTCATTTTTACAATATCTAACCTTACTAATTTATACATCTAAGAGATGGTGTAACTTGTAAGAGATTGTACTTCCATTAAATATATTTAGAACAGTAGAATCACTGTCACGACATTAGAACCATCGATATAATTTTGACAAATTTTAATATGTTTATTTTTTATATAATTTTAGTAATATTTTATATAATTTTAGTAACTTTTGATATAATTTTGTTTAATTTTTGATATGATTTTGATAAAATTTTGATAACCTTTTATATAATTTTGATAATCATTAATATAATTTTGATAATTTTGATAACATTTGATACAATTTTATAATAATTTTAATAACATTTGTAATAGTTTTGGTTACTATTGATACAATTTTGATAATATTTATAATAATTTTGATATAATTTTAAATAATTATATTCCAAAAAATATATATATATAATATATAGATTTAACAAAAAGTATCTAATAATAAATTATATATATTAAAATAAATAATATTGACTTATTATATCATTCACGTGCAAAGAACGTGTAGTATAAATTAATTATATTAAGTATAGAAACTTTTTTTTATATACATGGCTATTGAAAGTTTTTTTTAAAAGCTAATTGATATTTTCTTTAAATATTTTAACTAATACATAATAACGAATATATAAAAAATAATTACAACGTTTTATGATTCGAAGGATTGAATTTCATTTCTTATAAACGAACAGAAGAATAATACCCTTATTGTACCCCATTTTTAATAAATAATGAATTACGTTCCGATTTTCATTTCGTTAATACTTGGTAAATACTATGCCTTTAGCTGGGGTTTGGGCAAGAGAGTCTAAGATGAAGCCGAATGGACAGCAAATGACCCACTTAATTATGTAGCCCAATTAATGAAAGTGGTCGTCATATTATTTCAGCCCAAAGTTTTTATACTCTCAGACCCAAACCCAAAACTATTTTACAAGGTTTTACACTTTTACTTTTACTCATGTTGTCAACCAGATCAGACGTCCCTTCTATCAATTAGATCCGACAATCCGTGTATCTGTATTATATTCGTATTATTTTCTCGCATCATAATCATGTTTAGGTTTAGGTGTTATATGATACATTAATAATTCGTGTTATATAGATTTTGACATATTCGTATATTCGTGTCGTGTATTATGTCAAAAATTACCGAGTCTAGTACCAATGAAAGAAAAGGACCAAATGTTCTCGATTGCTGAGGCACTTTAGATCATAACCAAGTTAATAGCGGTTTCAGTTTCTATCCGTCCAAAACGCCATTCGAGCAGGACTAAGCCATGCACTGGGTCAACATCTCTGATCTTATCCCGTTTTACAGGCTTTTTAGAGACTTGAAGGAGGAAATTATGTTGTATTACATATATTTGTTTGTTTAATGGCTGGGTTAAGCCAACCTTTTCTCTTTCCATAACCACTCAATCATTGAATTTTGAATCTATGAGAAATTGTGAATAGTATATGAATGTAGCACTTGTACACGATTCTGAAAGATGTGATGTCTAAATTTAGATTTTCAAGTTTACTTTAGTTTGAATGGTTCTTAAGTATTTAGATTTATATAACCAAATATGTTGTAATGAATCAATCAATTTCAATGTACAGTAGTAATCTTTCAAATCTTGTATACCTTTGACTCTTTCAGTTGGCTACCTATTTCCGAATTCTATCAAAAAGAAGACAGCAAACTCTCCAAATAGTCACTCCCCAAATCCTGAAACTCAAATACATCATATCCATCGTCAACCACCTGTTCGACACTTGCCAATCTCTTTATTGCAGGCTGTTCTTCAACCGTCACAAACTCACTGTTTTCTTCCCAATCTCTAGACTCTCTTTTTCGGTTGTTTGTGAAATTTGCAACGCAACCGAGGCCTGTGCAAGCAGAGTCGTCGTTACCTTGACAAGTTGCAGACAAACAACAGCTGAAATCAGTTTTTGTGTTGTCAATACCCATAGCCTTAGCAACTGTGTCTAGTGGGAAGTTAAGATATGCCTTGGGGCCTCTAATTCTCAAAGCAGCCTTGTCGTAGGCCATAGCTGCTTCCTCAGCTGTGTCAAAAGTCCCAAGCCAAACTCGAGCTCCTTTCCTCGACGAGTCCCTTATCTCTGCTGCATACCTTCCCCAAGGCCGCCTCCTCACTCCCCGGTAATGTCTTGTTGCCATTTTTTCTACTCTCATAGAATTCACTTTAAGCCCTCGAGTGCTTATGTCTTTGCTTGTATTATCATTACAGGATTGCTTTATATTGTCTGAAGGAATAATTCCATCGAGAAGATCTTCCCAGGCGTCAGCTCCCATTGATATCCACCTCCCAAGACTTGGTAGCCTTTGTAAAATCTCCATGGATCCGTTTTTCCCACCCAAACTTTGCAGTTCTTCCCAGGATTTGGAAGATTTTGTTGCAATATTGCTAGTTGTTTTTTGATCAGCTTCTTCTCCACCAATGAAGTTCGCCCATACATTCTCTAGTATTAACTTATCAGATGTTGTATGGTGACTGCTTTCTAAAGCCATCTTTGCTATCAACAAATTTCAATCTCCAAGTGTCACCAAATATAGGGTAGAGGGTTTTGAGAATTGAGAAATATATATAAAACTATTAATACGCGTATTTTAAACCTTTATCCTACTCCACGATCAATTCCAGTTAGAAACTTGTCATTTAATCAACTGAGCCGCTTAATTCATGGAAAGGAATTAGAACTCAAACAATAAATAATTAATTGGATTTGTGTATTTTAAGGCTGTAATGTTGACTTATGCGGTTGTTCTTGTTCTAATCATTTGGAAGCTTAATTTGTGCAGATACCTGCACTTTGTATTTATATATTTTTTCTCGAAATCCTTCCTGTAATTCATGATCAATTATTACATAAGAAACAGCGGAAGCAGGGGAATTGAAAGCTGGCTGAAGAATCAATCGATTTTTATATTGTTAAACTTATGCATTTTATATAATATATATTCCACGTAGTAGAAGTTTCTACATATGTATCACCTAAAAAAAACTTTCCCATCATTTCTTTTACATATTCCTTTCAAAGACATAAATTGCATCGATCTTATACTTGAATTAAGCCCTAATTTCCCAGATAATAAGAGGTTTACCCCTTTAAGACTTTAACCTCTAATCCAAGTTACTGATTATGTACATTTGAAAATGAGGGTTAGAGAGGGAGTACTAAAGAATTCTGAGTTGTTTCTTTGGGTATACATCTTATAATCATAGCTTTTTAAAATGCTTGCTCCCATTTTCCTGGTTTAAAAGTCTAAAGGCACTGCCTTTTCCAGACATTCCTTTCCATCCATCCCAGCTGTTGCTAAGGATATCTCCTCAGGATATATTTTAATCTGCTGTCTTAGTACAGTACAGGTTTTGGCCAATGATTTTATGCCAGATGTTTCCTATAATCAACAAGTAAAGATTAAAAAGTAAATATGCTTTTGGGCTTATTGCATGTCTTACTTACACAACAACCAGAAATTTTCCTGAATATTTTTGTTTCTGTCATCTAATTTGGTATCAAGAATTGTAGTACACCTAGATTTGGTAATTCGTGTATTTTTATATAATACGTATTTAAGATATTATATATTTATAAAAGTTTTGACATAGTAATAATTAATGTTATATATATTTTAACACATTCATATATTCGTTTCGTGTTCGCGTTATTTTTTCGGTACACAAACTCTGTCTAAAATTGGAATTCTGTTTAGCTGCTTTGGCTGATGTTTCAAATTCGTCTGTTTTGTGGAGGTGCCTGATCCATGCAAATCCATTTTTCTTGGCATCCAAGAAGTGACATCCATAGTTAAGGAATAAGATCGAACACATTGCAAGGAATATATAATTATAAGGCCACACGCTTCAACATTTATAAAATGAAAAAAATTCAATTGGGGAAAGGGGAGGATTAAAGGCTTAATTAAAACCAAAGAAAGATTGGAGAGTGTTAAGCAAATGCGGCAGTTAGGATTCGATGTATCGGTCCGGGGAAGAAAACTTCAGTGAGTAATGCAAGTAATTGGAATCAAGTCGGATATGGTTAATGGTTCACGCACAATCAACACAATTTAGTTGATTTGTTGTGGCTTAATTAACTTATATATATATATATATCTTAACTTACAAAACAGAAATTATTTAAACTGTTTTATATACTTTTATTTGATAAATTAATTATCCTGCATGACATGAAAATTTGCTCTAACATTCATAGTAAGATCATGTGATGATAATCTTGTTGGTGGGTGTAAAGAAAATGAAACAACCAAATTTCTAGAGGAAGCTTCTTACTTTCAAGTTTCAACATGTTCTATCACTCTCATCAAATGGGAAAAAAAGCATGTTCCATGACATGGTAGTTGTTCTGTACAAGGTTTCGATTAGTAACAAAATTACTACTATATAAAAGTTTTGTCCCAAGGCTAATTTCACTTACCAGAGCAACTTTTTGTCGAAGGATATTGCATCCCAATATATAAAAAGACTGACTAATTAATTTGGTAATATTTGCTCTGTAATTTCAAAATCCAAGTTTTTCCTTAGCCAAAGTAGTTGAGAAGCTAAAGACTCATCAGGAAATGTTTTGGTTTCCAAACTAAAATAGACACACCGAGGATGTTTTTGTCAAGAGAATTCAACTGGTGCGTGACCCATGGGAGCTATATAAAAATATTAAGCATATCCCAGTACTCTGCAGTCAAAATCATCAATCAGTCCACATATTGTTCAGTTCCCAAAATCAACTATTGCTAAAGCTGAAGCTTCAATAAAGCAAAAAGGCCATTCAACACCAAGATTTCGGCTGGTTTTGTCTTTGGAGATTCGACAGTAGATCCTGGAAACAATAACTATGTAAAGACCTTCTTTAGGAGCAATTTTACACCTTATAGAAAAGGATTATTGGGCTGGTTTTGTCTAAGTTATTGATTTTTAAAATCAAATCAATTCAAGTTTGAATTACTCAGGTTTGAGTTGGGTGGGTTCCAATTATTAATTTTTCATGATCAAATAGTAACAAAAACATAGGATATCTGATTGAGACAGAAAATCAATAATCAATAAAAAAGGAATCTATAGAAGTGTATGTAATGTGTAATTGGTTAGGTATAGGTTATGCACTATTTAGTTTTCACCCTAGAGACCAGAGTTCAAGTCCCGGCAATTGAATTCTTTTTTTCTCTTTGTATATATAAGGAAAAAATAATTGAGAATTTGCGCGGGAATTGTCAATTTGGTTTCTGAGTTCTTTACTATTTTTTCCCCTTATTCCCCCCTGCCAATTATAAATTAAATCGCGTCTAATCTTGCTCCATCGAGAGAGAAATAGAAAAGAACTAGGGTTTTGAAATTTGAAAGAAACAGAAAATTAAGAAAAAAAAAAGAAATGGGAAAGAGGAAAACCAGCGATCATTGCAGCAATGGAAGAGGAAGAATCAACAGAGGATGCATGGAGGCGAACACTTTAGCAATCCTCGACTCTGCCGGATCTCACAAAGATTCTCAAGATGCCAAAGATGACCGTTCGTATACTCTCCGATTTGAAATAAATTCAACCGATTAATATTAGTAACAGTAATTTTCTTACTAAATTGTAATTTTGTTTGGTTGAATTTAGGTATTGATTTTCTGGAAGCCGTGCGTACCGCTTCAATTGTACCAGAAAACGGAACTCCTCCAACTGAGTAAATCTACATTCTTTTTTTTTTTAATAAAAAAGATTGATGTGCTTTTTAAATTTTTTTTACTTTTTTATTATTATCCTTTGTTTCTTTTTTAATTAAAGAAAAATGGTTGAGGCGGTGTTTCAAATCCTGAGGGCAGGGAAATCTCTAGAACTTATAATGTCTAGTTATGAGCTTCTGAATGAGATCGAAAAGGTAATTGACTTTGATTTCTTTTTTTTTTTTTTTTTTTAACTTATGATTTCATTACTTGATTCATTTGAGAAGAAAAAAAAGGTCTAATAACATATTTTAAAATGTAGTGCTTTCCTCGGGTTTATATATCTGAATCATCTGGTAATGGTTCGCCTGAACTGGTTGTAATTAATGAGGTAAATAGTAATCTTGATGATGTTTAATAAGGTTTAAGTATTTGTTGATTCTGCATTTTAAGTTGATTGGCCCCTTTATTTATTTTATTTAATTTTGACTTTGTTGCTTGTTAGGCATGGTTGCCATTTAAGGTTTCCTCAGATGTTATGTCTAGTGAGAGAGAAGCCAATCGAAGAAAGTCATGTGGATTGTTTGATCCCAATGTGAGTTGGATTTGTTGTTTTAAACCTTAGAATGCTTATTGAGGTTTCTTATATGTTGACTTGAACTCTTTGTGGACGAGAGGGAAATTGTGCTAATAGCAGGAAAGCTAATTATAGAAACTACCATTGCTTGAACATAGCATCGTTAGCTTTTATTTGACTGGCTCTATCGTTGCCAGGGTTTTCATGAATTAATACAAGGCCTTGCTGAATTAGCTAATAAAACAATTTCTCAGAGACTGGATACTAAGGTTTGTGTACTTATTCCTTGTATTTCATCTTTCAGTACTTTGGAAAGTGTGCATATAGTACTAAAGTTCTCTCACATAATTGTGCATTACAACTGTTTATCGATTCTAACAGCAAAGCTCGTGGTAATATTAATTGGGTTTTGCTAATGAGTGTCCTAAGGGTACTCTTTAAGGTTATCATATTAGGCAGTATCTTCTATCAATGCATATAGAATTCATCAGTTAACTATCAACTATTGCATTAAATATAAAAATGTTACTATAAATAGTAACTTAACAAACTTTAGATAGTGCTCTTAGGGCATTCTTTAGCAAAATCCATATTAATGATACCATTGGGTTGTTGCTTTTCCCTAGTAGTTGACCTATATTTTCAATCCTTTTGTAGTAATTGTCTATGTCTATCATTTTATTGGTAAATAAGTTTTGACTGCTGCTAAGTGCTAACATAACTTTGTTGCAGTCCTTAGGAAATATGTTACTGTTTCAATATCTTGTCAATGTTCTTGAAGGAGATTTTCTACCCCGTATCAATGTGTATAAAGGTAAGCCAATTTCTAATGTTTTATGCTTCTTAATCATCGGGAAGGGTTGACAGATTGGTGTTATATTGCAGAAAGCATGAACTGGAACTTTTTGAGGGAGTGCTTACTCAACATGCTTCTGGTTAGGTTTTGTTTTTAAGCCTTTAATGTCTCTGCTACCTTTTTTTCTTCTTACATTCTCATATATTTCATTAAATGGGTTAAGTTATTTTGTCACGAGTCTTCTATTTGGCTGTTCATGGTAGATTTGTTTTGTAGGCTTCAAGAAGAGTCAACTACAAGGTTTTAGTGAAAGATTGCTTGTCTACAATCTGTGGACTGTGCCAAGATTATGCTGGAATTGATAATGAGTCTGACTGTTCTGAGACTTCTATGGAAAAATCATCTGAGAATCATAATACTGATGCAGCAATTGCTTTACTTGAAGTCCAAAAGACTACTTGTATGGCTATGCAGAAACTTTTGATAATGGTTAGATCCCAAAATATCATTAAATATAAGATGCTTCTAAATCATTTTCACTATCTCTGACTTTGTGGACCTCTCTAGATTATGGAGCTTGACATGTCAAAGAAGCAAGCCAACATGCAAGGTCAAACTACCAGAGCTGATGGTGTGAGGTAATTGCTTGACTCTGTTTTTGGTGATTTAGTTTTATCTTCGTATTTTTGTTTTATATGTATATGTAGACTAGGTGGTTAACCTCTGGATTTGGTGCAGAACCCCACTGGTCGAGATAATCTTGGACGAACTAACTTACGACAGAGATATACTCTCCCCATTTCTTCAGGTTGTCATTTATATATACCACAAACACACATTTTCGCCTCAAAAATGTATCTATTCATAAAAAAATGCCTTTTATCTTGTAGAGAAAAGTGCCTGGGAAGTCTAGGGGATGAACAAACAGGTGTTACCTTTTATCTGGCCAATTCACTTAGACATCCCCTTGTCCTTTGACCGTACTCTTTTGCCAAACTGTATATTCCTTTTGAATTTTGATGGCAGGAGTTCATTACCATCATCACTGTCAAACAATGCTTCATCATTTTTAGTTTTAGGTGTTTCAAGGACAGACTTCAACTAATCTTTTGGTAACTATGTTAAATATCCTTTCTAATTGGATATTTTTCCTATTGACATATAACATGCTCAGCATTTCCTTCAGCTTTAAGAAAATGTTACATAAATGTTTCTTTGATAGCTACACTTCACTTGATCTTTTAGTACCTATGTTAAGTATTCCTCTTCTAATTGCATTTTTGTTCCTATCAACATATTACATGATCAGCATTTCCAACCATGAATGCTCTTTTTTCAGGTCTTTAATGACCCTAAATGGAAGCTTGAAATCATTGTGCAGTACTTTCTTAAATACACTGCTAAGGTTAGTAGTTGAGTTGCTGTAAATGGTTTATCAATAATCTATATTGAAATATTTTATTTTTACTGCAAATTCACACATGTGCATATATTTTATGCAGAAAATTGTGAGATAAGTCTGGGCCAACATATAGTTTACATATTCTTATTCTGTAATGCAGCCTTCTGTTCGTACTCGGAGATCAAATGATCCTTCGGAAGATTCTACGTTTCTTGGAGTTTTGAAGTCCTTTTCAAATAGCAGCAGCACAAGAAACATTATAAAAAAACTTGATGTAGAAGTTGTTCAATTGCTTTTGGCGCATGCTTTTCTTGTGAGTCTTCTCGTTATTTGTTATGGCCGATGCTATTTCCTGCTTTTAATAATTATTTTATTGCAAGTAGAGATAGTTGAGACTTGAGTTGAATATCTGCTGTTGTTTTGATTCGTCTTCTTGAGCAACAAACAATCTGCAATCAATGGTATCATGTTGCGAGAGATTAAGAAGTGGCAGGTGCTTGGAAGGATGATTTTTCCATTGTTAGTATGTGGGGTTGTTGTTATGGTTCTTTATTCAAAATGTTCATTCATCTCGTGTTAAGTTTCGTTCAACTTGTTGATTTGAGGGTAATCAAGAGTTGAGAAACTTAAATCAGAATTATCTTCGCTGAAAATTGCATGCATGCTTTATGATTGTAGTCTTGTAGATAAGACATGAGAGTCTAAATTTGAAGCTAAAAGCTGGAATGTTTTTGTGATATTAAGTCTGAAATTTTCAAGATCATTGTTGAGCACTAATGCAAAACTGTTACCAAGTTCATGCCCATAAATTTTTTTTTCCCTTTTTGTTTTTATTTGATTAGATGTTATAATTTCTCTTCCAGGCCTACATGTCCAGGTCAGCTCAGCAACATCTTCCTGGCATGTCTGATTGCAAGGAAGCTGTAATAGACAGCTCTCTCATGGAAATATCTAAGAACGTAGCTGCTGCTTTCAATAGTCTAAGAGGAGCAGATGAGTAAGTTTCTTTTATCTCTCTGTAATTTCCTTCGTATTATTTCTCTATATTCTGCTATAGCTGTAATAGTATTACATGTAACGCGTGCAACAATTATGTTGAGTGGCTAACATATAAATGTCGATTTTGCTGCACCTTATGTCTTAAAGAAGTACATTGTCTTATCTCATGTTGTAGGAGCATTGAGATTTCATCCCTTGGAAAAGAAGCATTATTTACAGCTACAATGATCATTTCAACAACTTCATAGGAGGTGAAGAAAAAGATGCAGATGACTTCTGGTTCTAAAAGTGTTGCATATTGAATGTAATTTGCTTGGCCATCTCTGTATAAAAATGATAGGGACTTAAGTAAACTTATTTAGTTGTACCCTAGCTCTGTTGTCATCCAACATTGCAGTTGTGACTTTTGCACTAAAGAAAGTAGGTATCTAGCTTCATAGTATTCAAACCTGGGCTCTTTTTAAATTTAGATATGATAATTTTAGATATGATACGAAAACATAATTCAAACATGACATGTTTAATAAATACGAAAATAATATAATAAATATAATATGTTTAAATATGATTAATATTATATGTCTAATACAACACGTATATTCATGTTTAGAATTTTGATATATTTAATAATTTTTGTTGTATTCATGTTTATATGATTGAGACGAGAAAAAAAACACGAAATATAATATGCATACATAGATTGTCAGATCTAGGGATGACAAAATCCGATCCGACTTATGAATTTCGAACCGCTCCAATCCGAATGGAGATGTTTTTTTTTTTTTTTTTTTTAACAATGGAAGCAGAGCAAGATGGTGCGATTTTTTTTTTGTTTGAAAGGCGGAGATGGAACAGTTATGGTAATTGTTTGCTCCGCACCGCTCCGTTCCGAATACTGAAATTACAATTTTACCCTTAAATATTTAGCAAAAGAATAATAAAATAAAATAATTAAACTTATTATTTTTCTTTTTCTTTTTAAAAACCTAAACCTAATACTTTATTTTTTTCTCTTCTTAGATTAGAAACATGTTTATATTGAATTTATATTTAAATTTTTTTACAATGCTTTATTATTTTAAAAAAAATAAAAATAATTAATAAATATCGAATGGGACGGAACGGGACGGTTATGGATGTAACCGACATTCATGGAGGTGATAGTGATATTGAAATTTTAACATCCACGGCTGAGCGGGGCGAGGACCGAAATAGTGCTATGGCGGGGTGGGGGCGAATACTCCAAAATCCGCCCCCGCCCCATTGCCATTCCTAGTCAGATCTGCTAAGAGGTTGCATAAGGTGATAAAAAATTTCACAAGTCAGGTATATAACCAGAAACAGAAGCCCCGACCTCGAATCTCTAATTCAGTAGAAAAAGAAACTTCTAAAAGCTGATTTCATATAAAAAGGTTGAACTTCCATCTGAATAGTAGTAAATTATTGCCTTACACCCATGAAACTATCTAAAAATGTGTGTTTGTGACAAATTCTACAAAGATCTGTCAACAAAATAGTACTCAATCCACCAATTTAGGATTCTTCTGCCACTTCAGTTGTATTCCTGAAAAGGTTCAACATTGTTTTAGCATGTAAAGTGCTAACTCAATTGTGGAACATTGATCATAACAATAACAGAGTATTAACCAATTACCGACATCACTAAGGTTAGTGATACTAACTTAGATGGTTGTGATGAATCAAGCTGCATCGTTACTGGCCCATCGTTGACCAAACTAACCTTTAAACAAGTATAAAGATCTGAGTCAGAATACATCCAGAAGAAAGTTTCTATTTCTACTCGGAAAGCAAGAGAAATGACATTGACACTTTGGGGTGGGGGTGGGAGAGCCTCACCTTCATCATTGCTCCAAATACTCCATCTACACCAAATGACCAAAACGAGTCAAAATAACTTTAAACACATTATTCATCATCTATCAAATAAATTATGCTATGTTTGAAACAATCTTTTGCTCTGTGAAAACTTGGTCGCGGCACAACATCTCAAGTTACCTAATTGAATGTTTGGAAAACAACTATTAAGCTGCATGTATTTTGTCTAAATGATATCAATAACATGACAGATTTGATTCCTGACATGGTTCAAAACTATCATAGGTTTGCGAAAATAATTGTTAGTTTGCGTCGTTGAGTATGAGCTTCTATATCCCATGCTGTTAATGCTTAGCATACAAATCTATCTATCAATACAGACTCATGGTATTATCTATCAAACTATACCCTACATATATCTCCTTTCTGCATGTTTTTACATTCAAAGACATTCTCTACTAGGTACTGGATTATATATAAGAATACATGAATGCATTTACAAATGATTTAAAATTTACTTAAAAAATGAAAAAAAATTCATTTACCATTACCAACTATGTTACTCCGACTCTTTATTTTCCCTGAAATACCCGTATCCGACACATATTCGGACAAGGGTATGGAGGTATGATCCTTCAAATATATGAAAAAACTTAGAAAAAAATAAACATACTTGTTTCGGACACATACCTGTATCCGACACTCACCACCGAGTATGGAGGTATGATCCTTCAAATATATGAAAAAACTTAGAAAAAAATAAACATACTTGTCTCGGACACATACCTGTATCCGACACTCATCACCGAGTCCGAGTAACATAATTTACCAATCAAACAATGAAAGAATGAATGGAGGGTAAATGGGAATAACCTTTTATTGCATCTGGTTTATAAGCTTTTCTGAATTTGTCAACTAAAGATTCATAGAACGGCTTTGCTTTCTGTGGTGGCATTGCCACATGGAAGTCTGGCTTGTTACCCTTCAAGAATCCATACAATGTAAATTGACTCACTGCAGTGCCAAACAACTTTAGAATTCAGAATTCAATTATTTTTTTGTTTAAAAGGGAAAAGAAACAATGATTTTTTTTTTTTTTTTTCAAGCATCAAGATTACCTAGTAGAACTCCATAATTACGTTGCATGACCTGAAAAATTATCCCAAAAATTAAAGTCACAACTCACAACTTTAATCTTAGTGTAAAACCTCAACTCACCGCCAGAAATTTGGAAAGTAAAAGGGGAAAATTACATTCTGGTCCCATCCTTTGCCAGTACTTTCATTAGGGAACAATCTCATGTTCAAAACCTTTCTACAACTGCAAAAAGATTAACTATTTCATTTTTATCATCAATAACAGTAAAAAAAAATCTAAAGAATTGGATAAGAATAGAATGCCCGGAAATTATTTATTACATGTAATCGGCGTCAGATTGGGTGTCGGAATCGTGGAGTCCAACGAGAACGAGGAGACCAGGTCCGATTTCCGACACAATGCGGCCATCGACCTGGGAAAAACGCTAAGCTGATGATGTTTAGGATAATAACAAGATTTTAATTATAGTTTAAGAGAGGTTGGTTTTAGACTGACCTCGACGCTGGCAGAAGCGACCCTTTGGACCACGGCTCTCATCGCCCTGATTTGTAGGTTTCGGTGCTTCTTCAATGGTGAAAGAGTTTTCTGCTTATTGTTGGTACATATTATGGAGGCAAAGTAGGGTGAAATGGAAAGAGAGTGCATAGCTTTTGTGTCCTTTTTTAAAGTCCACTTAAAGAGAGCTATTTGGAAATTTGGACTCCAATTTTGAGGTTTGTTGAGGTTTGTCATCTATACTATTATTAAAAACACTTTTAAATTTTTGTGAGTTAATCGGATATCAATATAATTAAAAAAATTATAAAAAATTTAAATTAAAAATATAATATAAAATGGTATTAAAGATATTTATGTACTTTACATAAAAAAAATATTTCACATGTGATATCATCTAACTTTCTATTTAAAATAAAAAAAATTATACACATCATATAACTTTTTTAAAAAAAAACTATTCACATCTTATATCATTAAATTATTTATTTTAACATATTTTTTACTCACAAATTTTTTCTTTTTTTCATTTTCACTCATATTTGTGGATGTGCAATATCTAATCTCATAAAGCAATTGTTGCCCTTTCATGCAAAGATGCAAAAATGCGGAAAAAACCAAATTTAGGGGTGTTTGTAGAAATTGCACCATAATTAGATGGCATTCTTAAATTTTTAGTTTAACATCATAGTTAACAAGGAGTTTATAGTAGTAGGGTGCCCATGGATTATATGATCCTTCTAGATTTACAAGCTCACCACTATATTTTGGCGGATTTGCACAATCATTTTGCAATATCTTGGATGGGATTTAACAAAAAAAAGAAAAAGAAAGGGCAAGACCACACTTTTGTCATCTAAAAATCTGATGCCATGCCTTGAAATATATAGTATTTGAGTTTCAAAAGGTTGGTCCAGACCTAACTCGTAACTTTTTCCAGTGGGTTAGAGCTAGTGCCATGGGAGTTCTACCGTAAGTTTCTTACGGTAAGGTTGTGGTAAGCTCCAAATTGGGAAACCTGAGTAGCAGGTTACCAGGTCACAATTTTTTACATATGCACTTGATAAATTACATATCAACTTGGACGAATTACATATAAAACATGAAAAATTACATATCAACTTGAGAAATTGAAAAATTACATATGGACTTGATAAATTACATATGAACTTGAAAAATTACATATGAAAAATTACATATGAACATGAGAAATTACATATGAACTTGGAGAATTACATATGGACTTGATAAATTACATATGAACTTGAGAAATTCCCGAATTACATATGGACATGGAAAATTACATATGAACTTGGAGAATTACATATGGACTTGATAAATTACATATGAACTTGAGAAATTCCCGAATTACATATGGACATGGGAAATTACATATGAACTTGGAGAATTACATATGGACTTGATAAATTACATATGAACTTGAGAAATTCTCGAATTACATATGAACATGGGAAATTACATATGAACTTGGAGAATTACATATGGACTTGATAAATTACATATGAACTTGAGAAATTCCCGAATTACATATGGACATGGAAAATTACATATGAACTTGGAGAATTACATATGGACTTGATAAATTACATATGAACTTGAGAAATTCCCGAATTACATATGGACATGGAAAATTACATATGAACTTAGAGAATTACATATGGACTTGATAAATTACATATGAACTTGAGAAATTCCCGAATTACATATGGACATGGAAAATTACATATGAACTTGGAGAATTACATATGGACTTGATAAATTACATATGAACTTGAGAAATTCCCGAATTACATATGGACATGGGAAATTACATATGAACTTGGAGAATTACATATGGACTTGATAAATTACATATGAACTTGAGAAATTCCCAAATTACATATGGATATGGGAAATTACATATGAACTTGGAGAATTACATATGGACTTGATAAATTACATATGAACTTGAGAAATTCCCGAATTACATATGGACATGGGAAATTACATATGAACTTGGAGAATTACATATGAACTTGATAAATTACATATGAACTTGAGAAATTCCCGAATTACATATGGACATGAAAAATTACATATGAACTTGGAGAATTACATATGGACTTGATAAATTACATATGAACTTGAGAAATTCCCGAATTACATATGGACATGGGAAATTACATATGAACTTGGAGAATTACATATGGACTTGATAAATTACATATGAACTTGAGAAATTCCCGAATTACATATGGACATGGGAAATTACATATGAACTTGGAGAATTACATATAGACTTGATAAATTACATATGAACTTGAGAAATTCCCGAATTACATATGGACATGGGAAATTACATATGAACTTGGAGAATTACATATGGACTTGAGAAATTACATATGAACTTGAGAAATTCCCGAATTACATATGGACATGGGAAATTACATATGAACTTGGAGAATTACATATGGACTTGATAAATTACATATGAACTTGAGAAATTCTCGAATTACATATGGACATGGAAAATTACATATGAACTTGGAGAATTACATATGAACTTGATAAATTACATATGAACTTGAGAAATTCCCGAATTACATATGGACATGAAAAATTACATATGAACTTGGAGAATTACATATGGACTTGATAAATTACATATGAACTTGAGAAATTCCCGAATTACATATGGACATGGGAAATTACATATGAACTTGGAGAATTACATATTGACTTGATAAATTACATATGAACTTGAGAAATTCCCGAATTACATATGGACATGAGAAATTACATATGAACTTGACCCGGATTTAAAAAAACTTATCCCAAGCTCGGCTCGATTTGGGCAGGGCTTATTGGCTCGGGTGGATAACCCGACTCTTGAACAAGTCTAATACAATTCATAAAACATGGTTTCCTTTCATTTAAATTTTACTATTGTTCTTCAAATATACTTGAACCCCAAACTCATATCAATTTGCTATAATTTAAAATTTTAATAATTTTAAATGAAAATATTATTTATCGAAAGCATCTGAATTAAAACCAAAAAAGTTAAAACTAATTCTATGTTTGGAACTATTTTTTCATAATAGGAAGGAATCAAGGCAAACCAAAATTACACCTTACAAGGTCAAAATCCATTTTTTGTACAAAGCTTGCATGAGAACATCAAATGTACAACAATCATACCAATTTGTTAAATTCTTTCCAAGAAAGAACGAAACTTATTAAAGCTGACTCCAAAACATCTCCTTGCTCCATGCCAAAGACATTCTTGGCAAGTGGATTTGATTCCGGCAACATTTAAGACTCATGTTTTTGCTAAGAAAATTTATCCAATTAAACTTGCTTACTTTTTTAAGGATTGCTTAAATATTTATGTTCTATTTTAAACTTTGCATCTTTTCAAACTCAAGGTTTGTATGAGACTATGATCTTATGTTGTTAAAATATTATGTTCAAATCCCGCAACTTAACAACATCTTCAACTAGTTTCCTAATATATCATTGACTCATTGTTGTCAGTACTAAGCTATGTTATCCTAACTTTTCATTTTTCTTAAAATACTCGTTTCTGACATTTGTGTCCGACACATATTCGGACATGAATATTAAAGTATGATCCTTCATATATATGGAAAAACTTTAAAAAAATTGAGTATACCTATATCATACATATACTCGTATCAGCCATATAAAATACCATTCGAAATCAGCCATATAAAATACCATTCCAAATTAGCCATATAAAATACCATTCCAAATCAGCCATATAAAATACATATTGTTATGAGAGCAAAAAATACATATTTCTGAACTGATTTTTCTGCTGAAACAAAATTAAAATACTAGAAAGAGATTATAACTACCTCCACCACAACCCAAGTAGCCATATTTTCAATACTCCAGAACAACAGAAACAACAAATTTTCAACCCACCAAAATATTCGTACACTAATATGAAGATGTTCATAGTACAAATTTAATAACCAAAAACAACAGAAATGTGGACTGAACTTTGCAGACGTAGAATTGTAACATTACATTGATTTCACGATCTTCCCCATCTTTCTCTAAGTACATGGCACTATTATCATTTGCTAACAAATCAAACATTATAATTGCTGGGGCAATTCCTTTGCTGATTGAATTATTGATAGATGACAAGGCAGGCATAACAGATGATTCCTTGGGAGTGTTGCTCTACTTTTGAGTTGTCCTGAAGGGCTTGAAGCTATAAAAAAAAGTAGAGTTTTGGTGCCTCTTCTTATTGATCTCTTGAGATTTGGATCGGCCAAAGGGAAGGAGAACTCGATAACACTTTTGCTGGGGTTGTTCAAAGATGGAGGAGAAGAAGTTGCGAGTCGCTTGTTAATAAATCCGCGAAGTATTCCTTCCCTTCGAAGCTTGGCTGTTGATGGCTCTTTGAAAGCTCGAAGAAAAGCTGATGCACTGCTTAGATTACTCAACAGATGCTGCTCCCAATCTCACAATCTTGTTGCCCTTTCTCTCTTTGCTACTTCCATTTTCATTTGACATCACAGCAGCTTGAAAAAGTTTAGAATTGAAATTTTCTAACCTGAATGAATATACAATTTCCCATGCAATGCCCATTTCCAAGAATAACTCTAGAATCTCTAGCCAAAAGAATATAATTAACTTTGTCTGCTCAATATCACAAGTGATTTTCTAAGAGATCGGGAAGAGTTATTTTCCCTGAGTTATTTGGATCAAGCTTGCTGAACTGTTGGCAGATCTGCAATATATCCTTCTCCCCAATCTTTCCCATCTCTTTGAGCTTATAGATGACATACTCTGATTTACTGCAACGAGAATTTTCAAGGGGGAAAAGGAAAGAATGTCAATACCAGGAAAAGAACCACAAGAAGTCCCCATTAGTCTGCTGAAGAGTAGAACTTATATCATAAATTTAATGACACTAGGTTTCATATGGAGACTGCAGTAAAGATGGAAATATATTGGGGGCCTAAAGATCTAATCCTAAAAGAAACAACAACTAATATGTACAGCATATTTGCTAGTTAAACCTTAAAACAATAAAAATTAGAAAGTTGAGAATATTTGCACAGCATATTTGCAAGGTAAACGGGGTTCCAATACCTAGACAATAGATCATAATATACCTCAACAAAAGGCTTTAACTAGCTATATTTTTCAAGATCCAGGAAACGTTTGACTGTTATAACCTCAACATTTGAGGATTTGCCTCAGTTTTATCTTTCTATTAATGGGAATAACAAAACTTTGATATAAATAACTAAGCACGGGATTGAAAAACTCCTCAGTAAAATCAAATATATCGTACGTAGCCTCAAAGCATAATGTTGCCTTACCAGAAGTTTTTTAGCTTCTTCATGCTTTCCCTTCAATCGAAGCTGCAAAGCCTTAGCTGCCAATTGGTTTATGCTCAAAGTCTCCTTAAGCATTGTAGCAGCTTCACTAGGTTCATTCGTCTCTGATGCTACAACTTTTGAGTCCACATTTCCATCATGATTTGTATATGAACCAGATGCAACAGTATCATTGCCCTGCCTACGAAGAAATTCTTGCATGAAGTTTCCATCATCGGTAAACTTATTTGCAGTTGATATAGCTCCAGCATTTTTAGCAGAACTATTTTGGTTTTTTTGTTTTCCCTAGGATAATGAATCACAGACTTTTGGGGTCCTCATGTCAGAATGTCGAAGAGATACATCACGCAAACAGTCTCGAGCAGTGTTCTGACAACCAAAACCATAGGGAAGATTAAAATATCTGCCATTGCTTGATTACTGGAATAGTGCACCCACTCTGTACAATTTTACATTTAAACTAACAGATTATGAAACCCAGCTAAGTGTCATTGCAAGTACCTTTTTAGAATCTCTTTCACTTTCATTGTCTGCAACTTTTTGTTTCTCATCATCCTGCCCTTGCTTTCTATTAATTATGGCATGCAGATGAGCTCGAGGTGCAGCAGCTCTACGAGATGCTCCATATTCAGCCAGTATATCAAGAGAACCCCAACGTTCTAGCACAACCTGTATAATTTCAACAAGTAAAAGATAATGGAGTCATGCTTTATACAGTATAAAAGTAAGATAGCACCCTTCCAAGACTCCAAATTTTCCCTGAACAAACACAAAGATTTACAACACTGTAGAAAACTTACCTCCTCAAGCCTTCGTCCTTCTCGACCAGTTCCTCTTCTGCACGCTTCAAAGTTTTAAGCCTCCAACTAGCACCTCCATCCTCTACAAGTGAAGAAGATAAAAGTCGGTCTATACCAGCTCTTTTTTCATCTGCTTCCTATGAAGCACGGAACACGTCGTGTGCCCTTGCGTACCGGCCTTCGATACGTGTCCGACACGGACACGCCTCCAACACGGCGGGATACGACGGGGATACGGCGGGAAACTCATAGACACGGCGGGGATACAACGGGGACACGGCGGGAAACTCATGGACACGATTGGACAGAGGAGTTTTTTTTTTCTTTTTGCATTTCCCCCCAAATCAAGTTCTAAATTAGAAAACATTGTGATGGTGCAAACCCAATCATACCCAATATTAATCAAATTTTCTAAATTACTTGGCAAAATCACATGATAGAAAGAAGGAAAAAAAAAACATCTTTCTTACGTTTGAATAAGGAAATTGTTCTTGGAAAGACAAGCTTGGATATCACAACCTCTTTCTTGCGAGGTTCTTTGCTTGACTGCGCCATCTCTTTGTTTTTTTAGCTAATTTCTCCCCTAAAGAAAAACCTTGCTTTGAAATTAGGAAGATCTTGGCAAAAAAAAAAAAAAAGAGGAAGATGAGTAAGCGACGGCAAGATTATAAGATAGGAGAGAAGAAACAGAGAAGAAAATAAAAGGAGAGAAGTGATTTTAGGTTTTATCTTACCAGGTTAACCGATTATCTCTTTTTTTTTTTTTTTTTTTTCAATGGCTCAGATGAATCAATATGAATCCAAGGGTTACAATTTATTGGAGCTTATCAGAACCGTATGTTAAAAAACTTTCCTTAGAATTTTCCTAGTGCCATCAGAATGTGATAAAAGACTCAAGCTGAATTTAGCCCAAAATAGACTATGGAAGATAAAAAAATCTTTTTGTAAATTACAAACGTATTTGGTCCAAGCTTGTGTTTTTGGTTCAGATGCAAACTAATCTCAAATTGGATCCTACCTAAGATCCAAGTTATGTTGTACACAATTTAAGCCAGAAATTACCCAAACGCTGTGTTTTCTTCTCGTGCACGCGCGTAGTTCTTCTCTAGTTTTCCCCTGAGATTTGCTGCGTTGCTCTTGCACGCAGAGCGTTTGATAAAATCACCCTGCGAAGCGAGTTGGAGCTGAGTTGACACCGCACGGCCCGCACCTGAAAACTCGAAACTATGCAACGCTTAACATCAAGAATCACCAGACCAGCAAAAGCTTCCTCGTCACTGAGAACTATCCTCCTCAACGAAGCACCATCTTCTTCTTTTTCTTGGCTTCCGAACCACAGCTTCTCTGCTTTCTCTTTGCAACAGCACGTCAAAAACGCGCAAAAAGAAGCGATCCCAGGCGATTTTTTGAAATGGGGTTCGCTTGGTTTTTGCAGGACTTCGAGGTTTGCAACTGGGTTCACACCTTTACAACCCAAACCATTGGATTCCATCATGGATTTGGACAGAGCAAAGAACCGTTCACCTGAAGACCTCGCTTCTATTTGGGATGATGTAATGTACCCAATTACTTAACTTTTTTTCCCCTTTCTTTTTTATATTATTAAGAGAACAAACTGATTAATCAAATTTCTTTTCTGTTCAGTATCACTTGGGAAGAGGTCATATTGGGTTGACCATGAAGGCGAAACTTTACCGTTTGTTGGAACAACGAGGCTCAGATTGGTAATCCATTTTATTCCATAGTTTTCTGTTGTTACAAACACATTATTTGGTCTCACAATTCTTGCTAGTCTTACTTCTATTTGTCTTAGCAGCCGGTACTTTGTCGTTCCTTTGTGGAGAGGAAGTGGTTATACAACAATGTTTGCTCAAGGTTTGTTCAATGTTCAGTAGCCTTTGAATTTTCTCAGTTGGTTTTATATGAAACTTGATTTCTTTTGTGGTGGTTGAATTCTTTGGTCTATGAGCTATAAGCTATGACTCAAATAAGGGAAAGTATTTTGTATACAACAATGCTCATAATCATGCTACGAGTTATTGAATGGTGCGTGTCGTAGCAATTAAATGCAGTAATGTGTATATTATCTAACTAGATAGTACCGGTTTGCCGTCATAATTATTCACAAGTTTGTCATTCTCTTCTTTAGCATACTGTTGGTATGATACTATCAGGCAAAGCATCATAGCTGGCTATGTTGCTCCGACTTTTCATTTTTTTTGAAGTATTCGTGTCCGATACCTGTGTCCAACATTCGTGTCCGACGCATATCCGGACATTGGTATGGGGATATGACCCTCCAAGGATCCTCCAAATACATGAAAAAATTTAGAAAAAAATGAACATACCTGTGTCGGACATATATCCATATCCGACACTCACACCCGAGTCCGAGTAACATAGATAGCTGGTATCTCTTCTGCAGTCGAAAAGAGCCTTGGAAATACCTTAGCTGCAGGAGTTTCAATCTAATGGCCATTCGTGTAAATGGATGATAAATCAAAGAAGTGTAACAAACTTTTTGGCTGTTGATTTCCAAATATCTGTGATGAATGCTTAGAGATGCAGTTAGGGTTATTTGCTATAATAAACAGTATTAAATACTAATTATGTCATGCATTAGACCCCCATTAAGATATTTAGATGGCAGATGCCAGTGAAGTAGATAAACAAGTTTTGTATCCCTCCATTAGTTTGTTCAAATGTTTATTCAAATTTCTCTTGCAGTGCAGTTGCCACACATGCTTTTCACTGGTCTTGAAGATTACAGAGCAAGAGGCACTCAAGCAGCTCCTTACTTCACTGCATCCTTTTACACAGAATTTTCAGAAAGCAAGGACTTGGTACTCGTTCGTGGAGATATTGTTTTCACCAGCAAGCTTAGTGATGAGGAAGCAAAGTGGCTCCTGGAGACCACTCTATCTGTTTATCTGAATGATGCAAGGTACAAGCTGGTTGAATGTTTCAATAAAGAACCACGTGATTTTGAGTTCAAGGATGTATTAAGAGCCTTAGACATGCCCATTCTATAACTTCTTTAAATGATATTTGCTGAACTGCAATGCTGGTTGCAATGCTGCTTCTTTAACCAAGGTCTTGCTCGACACTGCTTGTTTCATTTTCAAGAAATTATTGAAACCGTTGTTGGAATTGGTTTTATAAAATATAGTTAATGAGCACTTTTGAAGTCAAATTATTGGTGAGGTTTCACTCACATTTATGGTTTAAAATTTTGAATTTTGTACTCCAACATAAATTATTTAATATGAAATATTAATATTTTAAAATCAATTAGAGATGAGTGAGGAATTGATCTTAAAAAACATGCTTATGGCAAAATGACACTCAGAAATTGATCTCAACATGAATTATGGCACATGGTGGATGTGCCATAATTTAGTAATAAATAAAATAAAAGTAACTTCCAATATGACTGTTTTTGACAGTTGTCGTTCGGCCAAAGAAAAAATCTCGCTGTGGCCTATGGGCTTTAACGGCTTACGGTTACATGTTCTAAAATCACGGACCGCCAGGCCCGAAACGCTGCGCAGAAATTAGAAAAACACTTAAACACAGTCGTTTTAATGAAGAAAAAGGGAATAAAATAATATAATAATAGACCCGACCAGCGGACCTTCGTCTGTTAAAACGAAAATAACCTTCGTCTTTTTCTTCGTTATATATTTCTTGAATTAAAAAAAAAAGACCTTGAGTCTTTTCCAAGTACTCTCTCAGGTTTCCCCCCTGGTTCTCTTTACACTCTGCTAATTCCACTGTTTTGTTTTTTCTCTCAGTTTCCCAGTACCCAAACAGAGAACAAAAAACCAGAAAACTCACTCAAAGTACTTTTTTTTTTTTTTAAATTTCTGTCTATCAAAATAGTATAATTTTTCTGTTAAATTCTTTATTTTTTTTGTTAATATTGTTGACTTTTTACCAGATGGCTGACGCTTCCGAGGAAGCCAAGCAAATCGAGAAGCTCTACGAGTTTGGCGAACGCCTCAACGAGGCCAAGGATAAGTCTCAGGTTGGCCCCTCCTCCCCCTCGCTCTCTATTCATAGGGTTTTCCTTTTCTATCTGTAACTTGTCTAATTTCTGATACAGAATGTGAAAGATTACGAAGGAATCATCGATGCCACTAAAACAATCATAAAGGCGAAGCAATTGGCTGCGCAGCTAATTCCTCGCTTCTTCAAGTTCTTCCCTAACCTCTCCAGCCGTGCTCTCAATGCGCATTTCGATTTGATTGAAGAAGAAGATTTGGCGGTTAGTTCATACACAATCTACGCACTTTTTACTGATATAATATATTATATTATCTTTTCTTTTCTTTTTTTTACTATATTTGGCTACTAAAAGTTTGGGGAATTAAAGTAGACTTTTTTAGTAACTGTTTTGAATTTAATTAGATTTAAACTTTTTATAGGTTCGGGTGCAAGCAATTCGGGGGCTTCCTTTATTTTGCAAGGACACAAAGGAGTATATATCTAAAATAGTAGACATTTTAGGGCAACTCCTTACTGCTGGTAAAAGTTTTACAATTACTATGTTAAAGCATGTCTTTTTGTTGAGTCTTGAACCTCATCTTTGCTTTACTTTGTTTCTTCTAGAGGAGATTGTGGAGCGCGATGCTGTTCATAAGGCCCTAATGTCTATACTGAGGCAGGATGTGAAAGGTAATTTTGCATTCTCATAAAGTCTGGTAAATGTATGCGTTAATTTTTTTTTTTTTTTTTTTTTGTAATGGTGAAATTTGACTATAAGTTAAATATTACATGTTTGAGTTCTAAAACCAAATTTTTTCAAACTCGAGTTTGGTTATATTAATACTTTGAGTTGATGTCATTGTTTATCGGTCAAGGCAAATTTCATGGTTTTTTAATGTCTTCCAAATTTATGACATTTGGTTACTGTGCTTTTTTAAATGAAGTGCTTCTTCACTAGGATGTTATGGCTAAATATGTGGGTCTTATGGTTCATATTGCCTCTATTTCGTTTTCCTCTTCTACCGGCAACAAGATGTTTGCGTTGTCTAGGGTAGGTCAAGAGCCTTGTGAATAAAAAAAACTTTGGGCATATACTTAAATGCTAAGTTAGATTGCAATGGTTATCTTGATGACTGTAATCAACCACTTTCATATGCTGCCATATCATTGTAAATTTGGCACGAATCAACGATGCACTCTTCATTTTCTGGAATTGTTCTTTCTGGTTTTATCCCTTGATGACTAGATTTTCTTGTGAGTGCAGAGTCTTTGACAGCACTATTCAAGCACATTTGGAATGTTGAGGACCCAAGTCAAGATGACACTATTCGTGACAAGGTTTTGTGCTTTATACGAGATAAGGTTAAGACTGCTTCTTGGTTTGCCCATTGTTGCTAATCTTGTGCTTTGTCTTGTGATGATAATTGAGGGGGAATCAACTATGTTTGTAGGTTTTTCCTCTTAAAGCTGAACTCTTGAGACCTCAGGAGGAAATGGAAAGGCATATAACTGATTTAATTAAAAAGGTACTCTTGATTTTACTACTTAAGCATTCATCATTTTATCTAGCCTCTCCTTCTTCCCCCAGAATTGTGAACTTTCAATTTTGAAATTAGAGTGGAAGATGCAGGATTGATTTTATTTAGTTCCATTGCAGAGTTTAGGAGATGTAACTGGAGCTGAATTCAGAATGTTTATGGACTTCTTAAAAAGTTTGAGCATATTTGGGGAGAAAGCTCCTCCTGAGCGCTTGAAGGAACTTATTGGATTAATTGAAGGGCAGGCTGATTTAGATGCACAATTTGATGTGAGTGCTTCTTTTCTGAATATTGGTTTGGAATCTTTTCTTATGATGCCTGACTTGATTCTTTATGATGCATTACAGATACCAAGTTACCTCTTTGCATAAATTACTAAATTAGTGTAGATATTCTTTAGAAAGGATGTGGTACCATAAAATATTAAAAATAGTTTTACTAGTCAACATTGTCTAGTTGAGGTTCACCATTGCGCTGTCATTGTCATGAACTTTGTAACTATTCAAATGGCTTTTTGATGCAGGTTTCAGATGCAGATCATATAGATAGGTTGATATCATGCCTGTTCATGGCTCTTCCGTTTTTTGTGGTAAGAACTGCATTTGATATTACTGAATATCTGCTTTTCGTCCTTTAAATATTCTTCTGATATATGAACTTTCTTAGCTGTCTCTTACCTCTAAATCATTTTACAGAGGGGTGCATCTGGCAGCAAGTTCCTCAACTACTTAAACAAGCACATTATACCTGTTTTTGATAAGGTGAAATGCTATTTTGTGACCTCAAGTACTGCAACACATGTAATCTAAGCTCATTTTGCATGAATCCTTACCAGTACAGTAAATATACATTCATTCTAGTTTGTTCCTTTACTGTTGCACTGTTATTTTGGTACTGAATGAAAAGTGCTTATGATTAAAATTTTCTAGTCTTTAGTGATTATGAAGATTTGCGTGTTGTCATAGATGTGGATGAATCTTAAAAGTTTTTCTCTGAGCTTCAGAGCTTGGGCATTTATCTTCTTCTATTTGAAGTTCTTGAATTCCTGTATTTGGCTTGGTACTTTTTAGTTAAAAATCAGAGCTTCTGAATTTGGGATTGACCCGATTCCAGCAATATGTTTATTTTACTCTACTTACCTTCTTGTTGGTGGGAAATCTGGAAGGCATGGAAGTGTTAATGCGAAAGTTGCTTGTTATATATTTCAGACTAAATTCTGAATGGCAACAGAGTTTGCTGGAAAGCAGCTCATGGGCAATAATATCAGCTGCATTTATAAAATTTATGAACAACTTAGCTTATACTAACATCCATTCAGTACAAAACTTTGACATGCTATAATACCTTAGAAGCTCTAGAAATGTTTCTTAAATATGTTGAGGTGTCTCTTGATCATTTTTGTACATCCGAATGTTCCCTGAAAATGGGAAATTCCTTTTTACTAGAAATTCTTGAGGAACACTGTTTTGTGAAGGCTCTGGCATGATCCTCTATTTGTTCTACTGAGTAGCTAGTACTGTGGTAAGGAATATATTCTAAAATGTCCGTGTCTTACAGCTTCCGGAGGAACGAAAGCTAGATTTGCTCAAAGCTTTAGCAGAAATTTCTCCTTACACAACACCACAGGATTCACGCCAGATTCTTCCTTCTGTTGTTCAGCTTTTAAAGGTATGGGTGTGCATTTTCTTTTCATATATTGTTGAATTCTTGGAGTTTTATTGTATAATTATCTCACACATGTTTATATTTATATCGACTCTGCTTATTATGAATCTCTTTTTCTTTCTTTCTCAGAAGTACATGCCTCGGAGGAAGACTGGAGAAGAAACAAACTTTACCTATGTTGAATGCTTGTTGTTTTCATTTCACCATTTAGCTCACAAGGTTTTTTTTTCTTTCCAAAAAACTTTTAAAATAAAATTTCCTTTCTCACCATCCTGTTGCCTAAGTTTATATCTTGCAATGCTTATTTGAATATTATTGTTACATAGGCTCCCAATGCCACAAATAGTCTATGTGGTTACAAGATTGTGACTGGTCAACCATCAGACAGGCTTGGGGAGGACTTCTCAGAGTATTATAAGGAGTTCACTGAGAGGTAACCTGGCTTCTCGTCTCCGCTATGCTATAAGTTTAAAAAAAAAAAAAAAATAACTGATTCTTTTCTTCTTACTGTATGTTGATAAAAGTTTTCTCTGTTTGTAACAGTCTTAATTTATTTGTGTTTATTGATGTAAGTACAGACCGATAAGTTGATTTTGTTTATTCTTGGTTTCTTTTTATCTTAAAAATTCTTGCTGTAGGAGCGAACAAAAGTTGAGCAACAGGAATTTTATATCAATAAAATCTGATATGAGCTACTTAGGTATCACTAGATGGCGTAGATTAGACACATATCTGTTAGTGACCTGTTTCTTTCTAACTCCAATTTTGTTCTAAGTTTTGAACAGGTCCTTAAACTGATATATATGTTGAATCAATGAATTAATTGAGATATTTACCAATGACTCCAATTTTTAAAGAAAAAACAAAAAGATACAATCTACCAAACGAACTTACACAGTTTGCTAAGGAAAAAACAATTGCTCCAGAGTTGCCTAAGATAGGGCTGTAATCCATTTTTTAACTTCAACATAGAGGTCCAGGTTGGCTGCAAGCTAACTTTACGAATCAGTCTAGAATGCTCTGACGGAAAAGAAAATTTGAAGTGTTCTCAAACCTATCATCCTTAGTTGAATTGTTGTCATCATTGTTATAATGCTTCTTGAATACTGTTAATACTAACTTTTTATTGAATGGTGATCCAGATTGAGTAGTGTTGAAGACCTAACTAGGGCCACAATGAAGAAATTAACTCAGGGAATGGCTGACCACAACAAAGCAATGGCAGCTGCTAAATCTGATGAAGCAAAGGATAGCATTGTGAGTTTATTCTTAAAAAAACCCCATATTTTAGTTTGTTTTCTGTTTCCTTTTTTGACTTTATCCTTCATTTTCTGCTCGCAGAAAACTCAAAAGCAGAATACTACAACTGGATTGCGTACCTGCAATAACATTTTAGCTATGACAAAGGTAAAAGGGAGTGAAATTTGTCTTCTAATTATATAGCATGTGCCATGTGTGCTTAAAGTCTCAGCTGCTTATCTTTTATTATTTACCTGTTCAGCCCTTACATGCAAAAACACCTGCATTTATTGGAGATAAGAGTGTCAACCTTTCTTGGAAAGAAGCTATAAAACCTTCTTTACCCTCCAGTGCAACTGCAACTGGGTAAGTTACCTGTTTGATCTTTAACTGTTCTTTTCTGCTCATTGTTAGACTTCTTTCTACCTTCATGTATTTTTGGCTTTACTGAAAATCAGACCCACATGATTAACCTGATGTGGGGATTGATGAGCACGCATTAACATTAATAGAATTGAACCACATAAAAAACTACATCCTTTTCATACATGTTTCAAGTGGACTCTTTGCTACAGTGTGGCCCCTGAAACAAAACAATTTCAATGTTGTGTAATTGTTGTGCAGGGTGAAGCGACCTGCTACTGCAGCTAATGGGTCTAACAATTTTGCGACAAAGAAGGGCCGCGGAGCTGGTGGCATGCAAAACCAGCTTGTTAATAGAGCATTGGAAGGTATATCTTATAGTGGGAGAGGTGGTGGAAGAGGCGGCAGGGGTAGGGGTTGGGGAGGCCGTGGAAGAGGAAGAGGCTATCGGTAGTTTGAGCATGAAACAGAGTACAATGACGATCTAAATTTGGAGAATCTGTTTGTACCTGAAGAACACGAGGAGAAGTCATTGATGTGTTAAACCTACTCTCTTTTCAGGACAAGTTTTGTTTTGATACAGGATGCTGATGAGTTTTTAGATTCATTGTGGACTAACAATAGGCATTGTAGTCCTCTGGAGATTGTTTTAAAGTTGATTGGATAGCATTTGGGATTTGAGTTCCCAATCCTGTTCAAGTTAATGTATTTGAGTAATCATTGCGTGCTTCTTAGAGTGCGGGGATGGCTGTATCTTAATGACAATTTCTTAAGGATGATTATTCAGACCTGATTATGGAGAATGTGACCTAGTTGAACTTAAATAAGCATTACCCTGTTCCTGTGCATCGTTTGATTGGCAAAGACATAGCAATTGGACTTGACTGGCACAGACTTTGGCTTTGGGTGCACATCATGACATCAAGCATTAGTGGCCACAAAGAATGAGAATTGGAACTCTCTGAATCTTTTACCTTCGTGGTGGCAATTGATTTCTAAACTGAATAATCCAAATTAAAATATTCATAATTCCATGTCAAATCTTCCGAGTCAGGTTGAATTTCCGTTTAAGCATAAATTAGAGCATTAGAATATTCACCAAAAAGGAAAAAGAAGTCCAAATTCTAGTTACATTCTAATTTGTGCAGGTGAAGTGAAAATGACAAGCAAAATATTTCAATAACAGATCTTCCAAAAGAAAGAGATGGACTACTCCTGGTTTACATTTAGTTAGTCATATAAGAAGGCTTAGTATTCTAAAATGGTTGACTAATATAATTTACACTACAGCTGTATTTAACATGAATTATGAACCCAGTTATCAATAAATATCTTTGTCAATTTAGAGTTTGCACCCGCATTTCAATCTCAGTTTGTGCTTGCGATGTCACCTCGAGATTCTCCACCATGTTAGTGTGAGTTGGACTCTGATCATAATCCCATGTTGAAGAACTCCATTCATTGATATCTGGTGCTTGAGGAGCTGCTGAAACTTCCCCTCCTTGAATACAAACCTCTCCATGATAAAGATATTTGGCAACTCTAATTGCCTTGATCCAAACACTCACATCCACTGGAGATAAGTTGCCTACATTGTCCTCTTGATGGCTGCAATATTTCCTTAGTGAGTGAGTGAGGAAGAGTAGCAAACAAACGGTGGATGTGGCCCCAGATATAAGGTAAAGACCCCAGAAGCTGTGGATGTTCAAGCTATCGGTTCTACTGTCAGTTACATTGGCTGAACACTCTGGTGAAGGAGCAAACCATTTTTCTTCCAATGACTTCAGAGTTCCATCTTCAGATAACTTTAAAATGGCTCTTGAAACATCAGTGGCTATTGGAGAACCTTTCTGAAATACCTGCATATAGAGAGTTAAAAGAAGTTTCTTTTTATCAATTTTTGTAGCAAAGATATGCTGGTAAATAAATACTCTAAAAGAACATCAAATTCCAGGAAAGAAGAAAATCATTGAATGAGTTTATAGCTAGGTAAAACTAGGGGTAATGAAATGACAGTATTGTTTTTTTTTTTTTTTTGTACAAAGGCAGAGAAAGGGTTTCAAATGCTGAAATTCAAAACCCAGAGATGTTACCTCGTAAAAGTGATTGCATGAACTAACTAAGCTAAGCTTCGGGTTTTACAGTATTGTTACTTCCAAGTGCACCAATTTTTAAAGTAAATAAAAAACTATGGTGATTCAGCTTCTATTGGTAGAATATTTTCTTCCCTTTTCTTTTTTAGCTTTTTCCTGGTATCTTTTCTCTAGAAAATTTAAGATGCCTGATCATTAAGTTTGAGTAATATACTCACAAAGCCTAATCCACCAAATCTGTACGTAGGTGTGGTAGTGGTAAATTGCTTGCAGTAATGACTGAGGAAAACTTTCTCATACGGCAGTTCAAGAAAGGCAGCAGCTATGTGGCTGCTCTTAAATTCCCCTTCATAATTGTATTCACTGCTAACATTCTCGATATTATAACTTTTAAACTCAAGGACATCCGCCAAGTAGGTTCTTACAAATGAATCACCATCACAGCCAATTTTCACGTTGGCCCTCTTTAGCCATTCAATATCTGTAATATTTGGTTCTAATTGCTGCAGTGTGAGCATTGAAGTTAGGCTAGCAGTATAGCTTGAGTTTAAGATCAACACAACAAAGAGCCATACTACAACCACCACTCGAGTGAGGTTACTGTAAATTTTCTCCCCTGCAAAAGTCAAACAATGGAACTATGAATTGTTTTAGCCTCATAAATTAAAAAAAATGCTAAATTTCATCCACAAACAAGCCTCAATCTATGGACCATTTATTTATTTTATTTGATCTTGAATCTTATGCCATATTTTGCTGTCAGCTATTGATTAGAGAAAGAGATCTCCATAAATGCTGTTTTTGACTTTTTGCCAGCTAACAAATTTGAGATGGAATTTGGTGCAAGTCTCTATCAGACTTCCAGTTTGAAGAATAAGAGACTTAAAGAGTATTCTTAATTTTGCAGTGAAACTCTATGTTACATAGATTTGAGTGTGAGTGTCGGACATGGATATTTGTCCGATACGGGTATGTTTGATTTATTCTAAGTTTTTTCATATATTTGGAAAGACCTTGGGGATCATATTCCCGTACTATTGTCCGAATATGTGTCGGACACGGATACTTAAAAAAAAAGAAAGAATCGGAGCAAAAACTTACTATGAGCAAAGAAAAGGGAGGAGAAAGTGAACCAAAGAGCTGTGCCAATCTGATTGTTCCAAGGGCCTCTAAACTCAGGATTGGATTGGTGCTCCAAGAACCAAACTATGAGCATTGTGTAGATTAAGATGGCAGCAGTCACCAACCACATTTCCGTGGTGAAAGGCTTTAGGAACATCCATGCTGAGCTCTCCGACTTTGCTGGAACTATCATGGACAACCCTGACTCTGCATATGGCTGAGTAAATTCCACATAATTTGTCCTTGTAGCTAGTATAGTTATGTCACCGACAGCTGCATCATAAGTCTTCCATTGATTTTGGTACACAAGAAAAGTATAAAAAAAATCTTATCAGAGACAAAATTATAGAAAAAGAAAACAAAACAAGAACCCAAATCATCTTGGTCATCGTCATAGTTTTTCTTCACATGACTGTCGAAGTGTCATGAATATCAAGTCAAAAATAGACAGTTACCTACGAAATTTCCTAGAAGTATGATTGAATTATAAAAAAAATTCCAGAAAAACAAATAAAGGAAATTAAAATAAGAATAAGAAGTTTCAGGGCTATTGCCTTGATTTTTTTAATTTTTTTTTTTTAATTTTTCCTGAATCCGGATGTTCGTCTTTATTGGCCTTTGTTAAAAGGAAAAGAGATTCTTGGGTTGCTTTCACAGTAACATGTAAGAAACTACTATTTATTACTAACAAATTGAGAAAATGTTTAGATATCAGAAATTGTTTAACAATGATTGATTGATTGATTCCAAAAAGTAGCCATCAGAAAAATAAATAGAAAAGAAATTCAATTTATTATTTTGAAGCTTTTCTTTTGTTGATTTTTGACCTTCGATACCATTTTCTTAGTTCTCCGGCATCAGTTGGTGGTGTTGAAGCTTCACCGTTAACAATATCCCATAAATCTTGCCCGAGCATGTAATATTGCATCCGGATGCTCCACGTATTGTAATTGTTTTCATTGAGCTTCTCGATGTTGCTAGCGGAATTAGAAATATCTGCCATAGTGTCTTGAGAGTGCCCTGCACTTACCTCAAATTTGATTCTCGTTCACTTAATTTCACAGTCCCTGACCGTGTACCGGCAGAATTTCCACGTCTCCACGAACTACGATCCTCGATCGTCTTGGTCCTAGACCAATAATCTTCACAGTCCCAGACTGTCTTTCTCCGATATGCGTACTCCGGTCCCTGACCGTCTAGCTCTGATACCAATTTGTTGATTTTTGACCTTCGATACCGATTGTAGTTTTGTGCTACAGT
This sequence comes from Fremontodendron californicum, assembly GCA_030761205.1. NCBI lineage: Eukaryota > Viridiplantae > Streptophyta > Magnoliopsida > Malvales > Malvaceae > Fremontodendron > Fremontodendron californicum. Next base: position 2,409,361 of record JAULJL010000027.1, read on the forward strand.
ACCGATTTGCTACAGTAACTTCCTCGGGACGCTACAGTAACTTTATCTCGGGATGCTACAGTAACTTCCGAAAAACAACTCTTTTATTAATATGAGAAAAAGACCAAATATACACTAGACACACTCTTTTAATATGCACTCACAACTTCACTCTTTTTCTTCCTTTTTCTCTCAACTCACCACACACCTATCACACAACACACATATCTATTTATAGCTCTTCAAGTTGGTGTTGTAGCCAACTTAGAATTCTCTAGATAGCTAAGACTTTGATTATTCAATGAAGAAAACTCAAGAGATTTCTGGAACTAGAAGACTAAGGAGAAATTCTAAAGAAAAATCTAGAGAAAGAACAAAGAAGAGAAATCTAGAAAACTTGAGTAGAAGAAAGATAGAGATGATTCTAGAAATAAGAGAGAGGAGTTGGTGTAACTTTCAACACTCCCCCTCAACGACTACTCTCTCTTGATGCTCGCTTTGGTAGTCATGCCAAGTTGTCTTCTGAACTCATCGAATTTTGCACCGCTAAGTCCGTTGGTAAATAAGTCAGCTACTTGTTCTTCAGTCTTGATGTATTTCAGTTCAACATCCCGTTGAAGTACTTTTTCACGTACAAAGTGATAATGTATTTCTACGTGCTTGGTTCTGGCATGAAAGATTGGATTTTCAGCTAAGCTTATTGCTGACTGATTATCGCAATAGAGTTGTACTGGAGAGTCAATCGGTTGGTGCAGGTCCTTTAACAGCTGTATCAACCACGTGCTTTCTTGTGCTGCCATAGCTGCTGCTCTATATTCTGCTTCTGTAGTTGACAATGATACCGTAGGTTGTCTTTTGCTACACCAAGAGATTATGCCGGATCCAAGGCTAAACATGTAGCCAGTTGTTGATCGTCTTGTATCATGATCTCCACCATAATCGGCATCACAATATCCTATAACTTGGCACGGAACTCCCTTTTTGTATAGAAGTCCAAAATCAATAGTTCCTTTTACGTACCTCAAGATTCGTCGAACCGCGTCTAAGTGAGGTTTCCTTGGTTTCTCCATGAATCGGCTAGCTACTCCAACAGCGAATGCAATGTCGGGTCTTGTTAATGTAAGGTAGATTAGACTACCCACTAGTTGCCTATAACTTGTTGAGTCTTCCAATTCTTTGCCTTCTTCACTACAGAGTCTTGCATTGGCTTCCATAGGCGTAGATATCGACTTGCAATCAGTCATCCTGAATTTGTGTATAAGATCTTTTGCATACTTGTGTTGACATAAGAATATTCCTTCTTTGGTACGGATTACTTCTAGCCCAAGAAAGTGATTCAGCTCTCCAAGCTCTTTCATTTGAAAACGTACTGAGAGATTGCTTCTAGTTTGTTTGATTTCTTCTTCGTTGTCTCCGGTGATGATTAGATCATCCACGTAAACCAAGACTATTGCCAACTTACCTCCTTTTTCTTTCACGAACAAGTTCGAATCTGCTGATGCAACTGAGTAACCACTTTGTATTAGGAATTCGGCAATTTTACCGTACCATGCTCTCGGTGCTTGTTTTAATCCGTAGAGTGCCTTTTTCAACTTACACACATAATCCGGATGAACTTTACTTGTGAATCCTTCGGGCTGCTCCATATAAATCTCTCGATCTAGCTCTCCGTGCAAGAAGGCATTTTTCACATCCATTTGCCATAACTTCCAAGATTTGCTTGCTGCAAGGGCAAGTAATACTCGTACTGTTGTAATTTTTGCAACCGGACTAAATGTCTCATCATAGTCCACCCCATACTTTTGAGAGAATCCGCGAGCCACCAATCGAGCCTTATACCTTTCTATCGATCCATCGGGTCGAGTCTTTATTTTATAAACCCATTTACATGAGATTGGTTCAATCTTCTTCGGCTTTGGCACCAACTCCCATGTCTCGTTTTGTTTCAGGGCTTGAACTTCTTCTTCCATGGCTTTTCTCCACTCCAATTTCTCAGATGCCTCTTCATAAGTTGTTGGCTCTATTTCTTCAATTAGAGCAGCATTAGCATACTTAAGATTTGGTTTGCGTTGTCGTGATGACCTGCGCAGAAGTGGCTGAGAATCTCTTTCATCGAACTCATTTTCTCGAAATGACTTTTCCTCATCAAGGGCCTTTTCTGAATACTCGTCACTTGGTTGAGTCTTTTCAAGCCAATTTGTTCTTCCATATTTTCTTGAAGTTTTTCTTCAATTTCTTTTGAGTCTGGCAACAGAACTGCTTGTGGTGACCACCATGACGAAGCTTCATCGAACACAACATTTCTGGATACATAGCATCTGCCACTTGTTGGATCACAACATCTCCACCCTTTTCTTTGGTCGTCATATCCCACAAATATGCAACGAATTGCCTTTTTGTCGAATTTGCTGCGTAGATGATCTGGTACAAATACATAACATACGCAACCAAATACTCGAAAGTGACTCACCGTGGGTTTGATGTTCCATAGTTTCTCAAAGGGTGAGATAAAACCAAGTCTTGCTTGTGGAAGCCTATTAGTCACGTGAGCTGCAGTCTTCAAACATTCTGCCCAAAAACGAGGTGGCACATTCTTCGCATGTAACATGCTTCGACATATCTCAGCCAAATGCCGATTCTTTCTCTCGGCAACTCCATTTTGTTGTGGAGTGTTCGGACATGTCAATTGTCTGCGTATCTTGCATTCCTGTAAGAATTCTGAAAACTCCTTGGATGTGTATTCTCCCCCGTTATCTGTGCGTAGGCATTGTATCTTTCGGCCTACTTCTTTTTCCACTTTTTCTTTGAACTCTATAAATTTAGTAAGTGCCTCTGATTTTTCTTTCATAAAATCAATCCAGACGTACCTTGAAAAATCATCAATGAAAGTTATCATGTATTGGCAGCCACTGACAGAAGGTTGTTTTATCTTCCCGAACACGTCTGAGTGAATTAGCTGAAGAGGCTCCTTAGCTCTAAACTTTGACTCCTTGTATGGCAGCTGGTGAGCTTTCCCATATTGGCACCCGGCACATACTGTGTCCTCTTGAATGTCTAATTGAGGAAGACCTTTGAGCATAGACTTTTTCATCATTACCTTTAACTTGAGATAACTCACGTGCCCAAGCCTCGCATGCCACAAGTCAGCTGTTTCATTCTTTCTTGTCTTGTCCACATATGCAGTCTGAGCGGACATAACGTAAACTGACTCCAGACGCTTCCCTTCCATTATTGGTGTACTTGTTGGCTTTAAGTTTGGATATACTTTCACATCATTTGGACCAAACACGACATAATTTCCTGAGGCAGTGAGTTGTGAAACCGATAGCAGATTTTTCTTCATACCTGGCACATGGAATACGTTTTGCAGCTCGATTTGGTGTGGGCTAAATCGTGGCACAATAGTTGTTTGGCCGATGTGAGTAATAGGTAACCTTGAATTATTTGCAGTTACCACAACTCGTTCTCCTTTGTATGTTGAGGTATTAGTCAACTTCTCCTTATCTCCAGTCATGTGATTTGAGCATCCAGAATCAACTATCCAATCATTATTATAGTCGATTAATTTACTCACCGATGCGAGTGAACACTCTTCTTCTGACTCGGTGATGCAAGCAGCTGCAAGTTCTTCGCATTCTTCAATAGCAATTGATGCTTGAAAATCCCACTCTTCTTCGCTATTATTCTCTTCTCGTGACGAGGTTGCCGCGTTGCCTTGGACTTGCTTAAACCGACAGTCTCGAGCAAAGTGACCAGATTTTCCACAATTGTAACACTGATTGTTTTGACGACGATACCTATTTTCATTTTTGTCTCTTTCTCGAACATGCTGGGCTCCCTCTTGCCGAAAACTCCTTCCCCCTTGCTTTGACCATGTTTCTTGCCTTCGAAATTTATTTTCTTCCACGCCTGGCTTTGTAGCAACTTTGCTTCTTTTATTAAAGCCTCTTTTATTACTAAAGAGTGCTTTCTCGTCATCTTTTATCGAGACTTTAGACATTTGTTTATCTAAAGTCTCTTGATTGGCTAGGATATTTTCCAACTCAGTTAAAGTTGGTTCTTTGCTCCAACCACGGGTTGCAGTAACAATCCCGTTGTATTCAGGTCGCAAGCCATGGATGATAATTCTTCTCATCCTCGTTTCGGTAATGGTATTTTCTGGATCTAATTTTGAAATTTCATCACAAAGAGTTTTAACTTTAGAGAAATATTCGCTTACCGACATATTTTGCTGCGAGATTGACAGGAGTTCATTCTCCAATTGTTGGAGCCTAGCATCATTTTTCCTCGCGAACAGCATTGTGAGTGTGTCCCAGGCTTCCTTCGGTGTCTTTGCATCCTTGATGCGTTGTAATAAACCATCCTCAACAGTGACTGATAACACGTACATGGCCTTACCGGCTTTGATCTTCCATTTTCTTAGTTCTCCGGCATCAGTTGGTGGTGTTGAAGCTTCACCGTTAACAATATCCCATAAATCTTGCCCGAGCATGTAATATTGCATCCGGATGCTCCACGTATTGTAATTGTTTTCATTGAGCTTCTCGATGTTGCTAGCGGAATTAGAAATATCTGCCATAGTGTCTTGAGAGTGCCCTGCACTTACCTCAAATTTGATTCTCGTTCACTTAATTTCACAGTCCCTGACCGTGTACCGGCAGAATTTCCACGTCTCCACGAACTACGATCCTCGATCGTCTTGGTCCTAGACCAATAATCTTCACAGTCCCAGACTGTCTTTCTCCGATATGCGTACTCCGGTCCCTGACCGTCTAGCTCTGATACCAATTTGTTGATTTTTGACCTTCGATACCGATTGTAGTTTTGTGCTACAGTACCGATTTGCTACAGTAACTTCCTCGGGACGCTACAGTAACTTTATCTCGGGATGCTACAGTAACTTCCGAAAAACAACTCTTTTATTAATATGAGAAAAAGACCAAATATACACTAGACACACTCTTTTAATATGCACTCACAACTTCACTCTTTTTCTTCCTTTTTCTCTCAACTCACCACACACCTATCACACAACACACATATCTATTTATAGCTCTTCAAGTTGGTGTTGTAGCCAACTTAGAATTCTCTAGATAGCTAAGACTTTGATTATTCAATGAAGAAAACTCAAGAGATTTCTGGAACTAGAAGACTAAGGAGAAATTCTAAAGAAAAATCTAGAGAAAGAACAAAGAAGAGAAATCTAGAAAACTTGAGTAGAAGAAAGATAGAGATGATTCTAGAAATAAGAGAGAGGAGTTGGTGTAACTTTCAACATCTTTCTCATAGACCCTTAATCACAAGAACCAAGATTATTAACAAAAATATTGAAAAACATGAACTGAGAGACAAAGGGCTATTAGCCTATATTACCTTGGTTTCTTTTTATCTTAAAAATTCTTGCTGTAGGAGTGAACAAAAGTTGAGCAACATGAATTTTATATCAATAAAATCTGATATGAGCTACTTAGGTATCACTAGATGGCGTAGATTAGACAGATATCTGTTAGTGACCTGTTTCTTTCTAACTCCAATTTTGTTCTAAGTTTTGAACAGGTCCTTAAACTGATATATATGTTGAATCAATGAATTAATTGAGATATTTACCAATGACTCCTATTTTTAAAGAAAAAACAAAAAGATACAATCTACCAAACGAACTTACACAGTTTGCTAAGGAAAAAACAATTGCTCCAGAGTTGCCTAAGATAGGGCTGTAATCCATTTTTTAACTTCAACATAGAGGTCCAGGTTGGCTGCAAGCTAACTTTACGAATCAGTCCAGAATGCTCTGACGGAAAAGAAAATTTGAAGTGTTCTCAAACCTATCATCCTCAGTTGAATTGTTGTCATCATTGTTATAATGCTTCTTGAATACTGTTAATACTAACTTTTTATTGAATGTGATCCAGATTGAGTAGTGTTGAAGACCTAACTAGGGCCATAATGAAGAAATTAACTCAGGGAATGGCTGAGCACAACAAAGCAATGGCAGCTGCTAAATCTGATGAAGCAAAGGATAGCATTGTGAGTTTATTCTTAAAAAAAACCCCATATTTTAGTTTGTTTTCTGTTTCCTTTTTTGACTTTATCCTTCATTTTCTGCTCGCAGAAAACTCAAAAGCAGAATACTACAACTGGATTGCGTACCTGCAATAAAATTTTAGCTATGACAAAGGTAAAAGGGAGTGAAATTTGTCTTCTAATTATATAGCATGTGCCATGTGTGCTTAAAGTCTCAGCTGCTTATCTTTTATTATTTACCTGTTCAGCCCTTACATGCAAAAACACCTGCATTTATTGGAGATAAGAGTGTCAACCTTTCTTGGAAAGAAGCTATAAAACCTTCTTTACCCTCCAGTGCAACTGCAACTGGGTAAGTTACCTGTTTGATCTTTAACTGTTCTTTTCTGCTCATTGTTAGACTTCTTTCTACCTTCATGTATTTTTGGCTTTACTGAAAATCAGACCCACATGATTAACCTGATGTGGGGATTGATGAGCACGCATTAACATTAATAGAATTGAACCACATAAAAAACTACATTCCTTTTCATACATGTTTCAAGTGGACTCTTTGCTACAGTGTGGCCCCTGAAACAAAACAATTTCAATGTTGTGTAATTGTTGTGCAGGGTGAAGCGACCTGCTACTGCAGCTAATGGGTCTAATAATTTTGCGACAAAGAAGGGCCGCGGAGCTGGTGGCATGCAAAACCAGCTTGTTAATAGAGCATTGGAAGGTATATCTTATAGTGGGAGAGGTGGTGGAAGAGGCGGCAGGGGTAGGGGTTGGGGAGGACGTGGAAGAGGAAGAGGCTATCGGTAGTTTGAGCATGAAACAGAGTACAATGACGATCTAAATTTGGAGAATCTGTTTGTACCTGAAGAACACGAGGAGAAGTCATTGATGTGTTAATCCTACTCTCTTTTCAGGACAAGTTTTGTTTTGATACAGGATGCTGATGAGTTTTTAGATTCATTGTGGACTAACAATAGGCATTGTAGTCCTCTGGAGATTGTTTTAAAGTTGATTGGATAGCATTTGGGATTTGAGTTCCCAATCCTGTTCAAGTTAGTGTATTTGAGGAATCATTGCGTGCTTCTTAGAGTGTGGGGATGGCTGTATCTTAATGACAGTTAATTTCTTAAGGATGATTATTCAGACCTGATTATGTAGAATGTGACCTAGTTGAACTTAAATAAGCATTACCCTGTTCTTGTGCATCGTTTGATTGGCAAAGACATAGCAATTGGACTTGACTGGCACAGACTTTGGCTTTGGGTGCACATCATGACATCAAGCATTAGTGGCCAGAAAGAATGAGAATTGGAACTCTCCGAATCTTTTACCTTCGTGGTGGCAATTGATTTCTAAACTGAATAATCCAAATTAAAATATTCATAATTCCATGTCAAATCTTCCGAGTCAGGTTGAATTTCCGTTTAAGCATAAATTAGAGCATTAGAATATTCACCAAAAAGGAAAAAGAAGTCCAAATTCTAGTTACATTCTAATTTGTGCAGGTGAAGTGAAAATGACAAGCAAAATATTTCAATAACAGATCTTCCAAAAGAAAGAGATGGACTACTCCTGGTTTACATTTAGTTAGTCATATAAGAAGGCTTAGTATTCTAAAATTGTTGACTAATATAATTTACACTACAGCTGTATTTAACATGAATTATGAACCAAGTTATCAATAAAATATCTTTGTCAATTTAGAGTTTGCACCCGCATTTCAATCTCAGTTTGTGCTTGCGATGTCACCTCGAGATTCTCCACCATGTTAGTGTGAGTTGGACTCTGATCATAATCCCATGTTGAAGAACTCCATTCATTGATATCTGGTGCTTGAGGAGCTGCTGAAACTTCCCCTCCTTGAATACAAACCTCTCCATGATAAAGATATTTGGCAACTCTAATTGCCTTGATCCAAACACTCACATCCACTGGAGATAAGTTGCCTACATTGTCCTCTTGATGGCTGCAATATTTCCTTAGTGAGTGAGTGAGGAAGAGTAGCAAACAAACGGTGGATGTGGCCCCAGATATAAGGTAAAGACCCCAGAAGCTGTGGATGTTCAAGCTATCGGTTCTACTGTCAGTTACATTGGCTGAACACTCTGGTGAAGGAGCAAACCATTTTTCTTCCAATGACTTCAGAGTTCCATCTTCAGATAACTTTAAAATGGCTCTTGAAACATCAGTGGCTATTGGAGAACCTTTCTGAAATACCTGCATATAGAGAGTTAAAAGAAGTTTCTTTTTATCAATTTTTGTAGCAAAGATATGCTGGTAAATAAATACTCTAAAAGAACATCAAATTCCAGGAAAGAAGAAAATCATTGAATGAGTTTATAGCTAGGTAAAACTAGGGGTAATGAAATGACAGTATTGTTTTTTTTTTTTTTTTGTACAAAGGCAGAGAAAGGGTTTCAAATGCTGAAATTCAAAACCCAGGGATGTTACCTCGTAAAAGTGATTGCATGAACTAACTAAACTAAGCTTCGGGTTTTACAGTATTGTTACTTCCAAGTGCACCAATTTTTAAAGTAAATAAAAAACTATGGTGATTCAGCTTCTTTTGGTAGAATATTTTCTTCCCTTTTCTTTTTTAGCTTTTTCCTGGTATCTTTTCTCTAGAAAATTTAAGATGCCTGATCATTAAGTTTGAGTAATATACTCACAAAGCCTAATCCACCAAATCTGTACGTAGGTGTGGTAGTGGTAAATTGCTTGCAGTAATGACTGAGGAAAACTTTCTCATACGGCAGTTCAAGAAAGGCAGCAGCTATGTGGCTGCTCTTAAATTCCCCTTCATAATTGTATTCACTGCTAACATTCTCGATATTATAACTTTTAAACTCAAGGACATCCGCCAAGTAGGTTCTTACAAATGAATCACCATCACAGCCAATTTTCACGTTGGCCCTCTTTAGCCATTCAATATCTGTAATATTTGGTTCTAATTGCTGCAGTGTGAGCATTGAAGTTAGGCTAGCAGTATAGCTTGAGTTTAAGATCAACACAACAAAGAGCCATACTACAACCACCACTCGAGTGAGGTTACTGTAAATTTTCTCCCCTGCAAAAGTCAAACAATGGAACTATGAATTGTTTTAGCCTCATAAATTAAAAAAAATGCTAAATTTCATCCACAAACAAGCCTCAATCTATGGACCATTTATTTATTTTATTTGATCTTGAATCTTATGCCATATTTTGCTGTCAGCTATTGATTAGAGAAAGAGATCTCCATAAATGCTGTTTTTGACTTTTTGCCAGCTAACAAATTTGAGATGGAATTTGGTGCAAGTCTCTATCAGACTTCCAGTTTGAAGAATAAGAGACTTAAAGAGTATTCTTAATTTTGCAGTGAAACTCTATGTTACATAGATTTGAGTGTGAGTGTCGGACATGGAAATTTGTCCGATACGGGTATGTTTGATTTATTCTAAGTTTTTTCATATATTTGGAAAGACCTTGGGGATCATATTCCCGTACTATTGTCCGAATATGTGTCGGACACGGATACTTAAAAAAAATAAAGAATCGGAGCAAAAACTTACTATGAGCAAAGAAAAGGGAGGAGAAAGTGAACCAAAGAGCTGTGCCAATCTGATTGTTCCAAGGGCCTCTAAACTCAGGATTGGATTGGTGCTCCAAGAACCAAACTATGAGCATTGTGTAGATTAAGATGGCAGCAGTCACCAACCACATTTCCGTGGTGAAAGGCTTTAGGAACATCCATGCTGAGCTCTCCGACTTTGCTGGAACTATCATGGACAACCCTGACTCTGCATATGGCTGAGTAAATTCCACATAATTTGTCCTTGTAGCTAGTATAGTTATGTCACCGACAGCTGCATCATAAGTCTTCCATTGATTTTGGTACACAAGAAAAGTATAAAAAAAATCTTATCAGAGACAAAATTATAGAAAAAGAAAACAAAACAAGAACCCAAATCATCTTGGTCATCGTCATAGTTTTTCTTCACATGACTGTCGAAGTGTCATGAATATCAAGTCAAAAATAGACAGTTACCTACGAAATTTCCTAGAAGTATGATTGAATTATAAAAAAAATTCCAGAAAAACAAATAAAGGAAATTAAAATAAGAATAAGAAGTTTCAGGGCTATTGCCTTGATTTTTTTAATTTTTTTTTTTAATTTTTCCTGAATCCGGATGTTCGTCTTTATTGGCCTTTGTTAAAAGGAAAAGAGATTCTTGGGTTGCTTTCACAGTAACATGTAAGAAACTACTATTTATTACTAACAAATTGAGAAAATGTTTAGATATCAGAAATTGTTTAACAATGATTGATTGATTGATTCCAAAAAGTAGCCATCAGAAAAATAAATAGAAAAGAAATTCAATTTATTATTTTGAAGCTTTTCTTTCTCATAGACCCTTAATCACAAGAACCAAGATTATTAACAAAAATATTGAAAAACATGAACTGAGAGACAAAGGGCTATTAGCCTATATTACCTTGGTTTCTTTTTATCTTAAAAATTCTTGCTGTAGGAGTGAACAAAAGTTGAGCAACATGAATTTTATATCAATAAAATCTGATATGAGCTACTTAGGTATCACTAGATGGCGTAGATTAGACAGATATCTGTTAGTGACCTGTTTCTTTCTAACTCCAATTTTGTTCTAAGTTTTGAACAGGTCCTTAAACTGATATATATGTTGAATCAATGAATTAATTGAGATATTTACCAATGACTCCTATTTTTAAAGAAAAAACAAAAAGATACAATCTACCAAACGAACTTACACAGTTTGCTAAGGAAAAAACAATTGCTCCAGAGTTGCCTAAGATAGGGCTGTAATCCATTTTTTAACTTCAACATAGAGGTCCAGGTTGGCTGCAAGCTAACTTTACGAATCAGTCCAGAATGCTCTGACGGAAAAGAAAATTTGAAGTGTTCTCAAACCTATCATCCTCAGTTGAATTGTTGTCATCATTGTTATAATGCTTCTTGAATACTGTTAATACTAACTTTTTATTGAATGTGATCCAGATTGAGTAGTGTTGAAGACCTAACTAGGGCCACAATGAAGAAATTAACTCAGGGAATGGCTGAGCACAACAAAGCAATGGCAGCTGCTAAATCTGATGAAGCAAAGGATAGCATTGTGAGTTTATTCTTAAAAAAACCCCATATTTTAGTTTGTTTTCTGTTTCCTTTTTTGACTTTATCCTTCATTTTCTGCTGGCAGAAAACTCAAAAGCAGAATACTACAACTGGATTGCGTACCTGCAATAACATTTTAGCTATGACAAAGGTAAAAGGGAGTGAAATTTGTCTTCTAATTATATAGCATGTGCCATGTGTGCTTAAAGTCTCAGCTGCTTATCTTTTATTATTTACCTGTTCAGCCCTTACATGCAAAAACACCTGCATTTATTGGAGATAAGAGTGTCAACCTTTCTTGGAAAGAAGCTATAAAACCTTCTTTACCCTCCAGTGCAACTGCAACTGGGTAAGTTACCTGTTTGATCTTTAACTGTTCTTTTCTGCTCATTGTTAGACTTCTTTCTACCTTCATGTATTTTTGGCTTTACTGAAAATCAGACCCACATGATTAACCTGATGTGGGGATTGATGAGCACGCATTAACATTAATAGAATTGAACCACATAAAAAACTACATTCCTTTTCATACATGTTTCAAGTGGACTCTTTGCTACAGTGTGGCCCCTGAAACAAAACAATTTCAATGTTGTGTAATTGTTGTGCAGGGTGAAGCGACCTGCTACTGCAGCTAATGGGTCTAATAATTTTGCGACAAAGAAGGGCCGCGGAGCTGGTGGCATGCAAAACCAGCTTGTTAATAGAGCATTGGAAGGTATATCTTATAGTGGGAGAGGTGGTGGAAGAGGCGGCAGGGGTAGGGGTTGGGGAGGACGTGGAAGAGGAAGAGGCTATCGGTAGTTTGAGCATGAAACAGAGTACAATGACGATCTAAATTTGGAGAATCTGTTTGTACCTGAAGAACACGAGGAGAAGTCATTGATGTGTTAAACCTACTCTCTTTTCAGGACAAGTTTTGTTTTGATACAGGATGCTGATGAGTTTTTAGATTCATTGTGGACTAACAATAGGCATTGTAGTCCTCTGGAGATTGTTTTAAAGTTGATTGGATAGCATTTGGGATTTGAGTTCCCAATCCTGTTCAAGTTAATGTATTTGAGGAATCATTGCGTGCTTCTTAGAGTGTGGGGATGGCTTTATCTTAATGACAGTTAATTTCTTAAGGATGATTATTCAGACCTGATTATGTAGAATGTGACCTAGTTGAACTTAAATAAGCATTACACTGTTCTTGTGCATCGTTTGATTGGCAAAGACATAGCAATTGGACTTGACTGGCATAGTCTTTGGCTTGGGTGCACATCATGACATCAAGCAATAGTGGCCAGAAAGAATGAGAATTTGAACTCTCTGAATCTTTTACCTTCGTGGTGGCAATTGATTTCTAACTGAATAATCCAAATTAAAATATTCATAATTCCATGTCAAATCTTCCGAGTCAGGTTGAATTTCCGTTTAAGCATAAATTGGAGCATTAGAATATTCACCAAAAAGGAAAAAGAAGTCCAAATTCTAGTTACATTCTAATTTGTGCAGGTGAAGTGAAAATGACAAGCAAAATATTTCAATAACAGATCTTCCAAAAGAAAGAGATGGACTACTCCTGGTTTACATTTAGTTAGTCATATAAGAAGGCTTAGTATTCTAAAATTGTTGACTAATATAATTTACACTACAGCTGTATTTAACATGAATTATGAACCAAGTTATCAATAAAATATCTTTGTCAATTTAGAGTTTGCACCCGCATTTCAATCTCAGTTTGTGCTTGCGATGTCACCTCGAGATTCTCCACCATGTTAGTGTGAGTTGGACTCTGATCATAATCCCATGTTGAAGAACTCCATTCATTGATATCTGGTGCTTGAGGAGCTGCTGAAACTTCCCCTCCTTGAATACAAACCTCTCCATGATAAAGATATTTGGCAACTCTAATTGCCTTGATCCAAACACTCACATCCACTGGAGATAAGTTGCCTACATTGTCCTCTTGATGGCTGCAATATTTCCTTAGTGAGTGAGTGAGGAAGAGTAGCAAACAAACGGTGGATGTGGCCCCAGATATAAGGTAAAGACCCCAGAAGCTGTGGATGTTCAAGCTATCGGTTCTACTGTCAGTTACATTGGCTGAACACTCTGGTGAAGGAGCAAACCATTTTTCTTCCAATGACTTCAGAGTTCCATCTTCAGATAACTTTAAAATGGCTCTTGAAACATCAGTGGCTATTGGAGAACCTTTCTGAAATACCTGCATATAGAGAGTTAAAAGAAGTTTCTTTTTATCAATTTTTGTAGCAAAGATATGCTGGTAAATAAATACTCTAAAAGAACATCAAATTCCAGGAAAGAAGAAAATCATTGAATGAGTTTATAGCTAGGTAAAACTAGGGGTAATGAAATGACAGTATTGTTTTTTTTTTTTTTTTGTACAAAGGCAGAGAAAGGGTTTCAAATGCTGAAATTCAAAACCCAGGGATGTTACCTCGTAAAAGTGATTGCATGAACTAACTAAGCTAAGCTTCGGGTTTTACAGTATTGTTACTTCCAAGTGCACCAATTTTTAAAGTAAATAAAAAACTATGGTGATTCAGCTTCTTTTGGTAGAATATTTTCTTCCCTTTTCTTTTTTAGCTTTTTCCTGGTATCTTTTCTCTAGAAAATTTAAGATGCCTGATCATTAAGTTTGAGTAATATACTCACAAAGCCTAATCCACCAAATCTGTACGTAGGTGTGGTAGTGGTAAATTGCTTGCAGTAATGACTGAGGAAAACTTTCTCATACGGCAGTTCAAGAAAGGCAGCAGCTATGTGGCTGCTCTTAAATTCCCCTTCATAATTGTATTCACTGCTAACATTCTCGATATTATAACTTTTAAACTCAAGGACATCCGCCAAGTAGGTTCTTACAAATGAATCACCATCACAGCCAATTTTCACGTTGGCCCTCTTTAGCCATTCAATATCTGTAATATTTGGTTCTAATTGCTGCAGTGTGAGCATTGAAGTTAGGCTAGCAGTATAGCTTGAGTTTAAGATCAACACAACAAAGAGCCATACTACAACCACCACTCGAGTGAGGTTACTGTAAATTTTCTCCCCTGCAAAAGTCAAACAATGGAACTATGAATTGTTTTAGCCTCATAAATTAAAAAAAATGCTAAATTTCATCCACAAACAAGCCTCAATCTATGGACCATTTATTTATTTTATTTGATCTTGAATCTTATGCCATATTTTGCTGTCAGCTATTGATTAGAGAAAGAGATCTCCATAAATGCTGTTTTTGACTTTTTGCCAGCTAACAAATTTGAGATGGAATTTGGTGCAAGTCTCTATCAGACTTCCAGTTTGAAGAATAAGAGACTTAAAGAGTATTCTTAATTTTGCAGTGAAACTCTATGTTACATAGATTTGAGTGTGAGTGTCGGACATGGAAATTTGTCCGATACGGGTATGTTTGATTTATTCTAAGTTTTTTCATATATTTGGAAAGACCTTGGGGATCATATTCCCGTACTATTGTCCGAATATGTGTCGGACACGGATACTTAAAAAAAATAAAGAATCGGAGCAAAAACTTACTATGAGCAAAGAAAAGGGAGGAGAAAGTGAACCAAAGAGCTGTGCCAATCTGATTGTTCCAAGGGCCTCTAAACTCAGGATTGGATTGGTGCTCCAAGAACCAAACTATGAGCATTGTGTAGATTAAGATGGCAGCAGTCACCAACCACATTTCCGTGGTGAAAGGCTTTAGGAACATCCATGCTGAGCTCTCCGACTTTGCTGGAACTATCATGGACAACCCTGACTCTGCATATGGCTGAGTAAATTCCACATAATTTGTCCTTGTAGCTAGTATAGTTATGTCACCGACAGCTGCATCATAAGTCTTCCATTGATTTTGGTACACAAGAAAAGTATAAAAAAAATCTTATCAGAGACAAAATTATAGAAAAAGAAAACAAAACAAGAACCCAAATCATCTTGGTCATCGTCATAGTTTTTCTTCACATGACTGTCGAAGTGTCATGAATATCAAGTCAAAAATAGACAGTTACCTACGAAATTTCCTAGAAGTATGATTGAATTATAAAAAAAATTCCAGAAAAACAAATAAAGGAAATTAAAATAAGAATAAGAAGTTTCAGGGCTATTGCCTTGATTTTTTTAAATTTTTTTTTTAATTTTTCCTGAATCCGGATGTTCGTCTTTATTGGCCTTTGTTAAAAGGAAAAGAGATTCTTGGGTTGCTTTCACAGTAACATGTAAGAAACTACTATTTATTACTAACAAATTGAGAAAATGTTTAGATATCAGAAATTGTTTAACAATGATTGATTGATTGATTCCAAAAAGTAGCCATCAGAAAAATAAATAGAAAAGAAATTCAATTTATTATTTTGAAGCTTTTCTTTCTCATAGACCCTTAATCACAAGAACCAAGATTATTAACAAAAATATTGAAAAACATGAACTGAGAGACAAAGGGCTATTAGCCTATATTACCTTGTTGTAGACTTTGTGAACAAGTTCATCATAGGTGCCATTGTGGGGATCAAATTGATAAGGTAGATCATAACCTAGAACATTTAGAACTTTATAGAAAAGTTCAATGCAGAAACCATCATACTTCTTCTCGCCTGGATACTTACCATTTTCAACCTTTACAAATTTCTCAAACGAGGTTCTTGCTGGAACTCCAATAATCATTGGCTTTATATTTGTGGGCATTGCCCATCCTTTTGGAACTAGCTTTAAGTCAGCAGGCCAAGTGACTCTACGAGCCAGATCTACAGATATATCACCAACATAACCAGGTTCATTTTTCATTTCAAGGTTCCTTGAGAACCCAATCCCTGGCAACCAGAAGTCCAACTCTTTATATTTTTTCCCAACCACGTTTACAATCCTTAGTATAGGATCATGTGATAGCTCGCCTTCTTTAAAACGAATTTCACCACTTAAACCAGTAAAATTGCTTGAAAATATATTTTTCAACAATGTTTTTGGACTGTTTTCATCATCACTTCTCAGTCTATCCATGGCCTGCGAGATGATTCCAATGCTATCATATGCTCGTAAGGCGTTAATACCTGGTTGAAAGTTATCTTCATCTGGATATTCATTTCTGAAAGTTTTCCGGAACTGGGGATAAATTTTTTTGTAAAGACTCGTTTCCTCAGAATAGTAGGTCCTGATTCCTAAAGTACCTTCCATAGAGGAAATCACGGAACTGTTAAAAGAGTCGAGGTAACTCGAGATGATATCCGTAACTATCCAAGCTGAGTCTCTTCCCAAAAGTCCAATCTTCTTAGCTTTTTCAAACAATTGTATTGTCATTGATAAGGATGACTGAAGAACAATAAAAACCCGAGATTGTATGTTCAGTAGCTTCAGCAACTCCTCTTGGACAACTTTATTTGGATTAGACAGAGAAGAAAATGGTGGAAGAACCAATCGGTAGTCAATCTCTGAACCAACATTTTGAAGAGCCTCAGATAAAAGAGCTAACTTCCCAGAATCACCACCAAAGGCATCGTCTTCATAAATTACTATAACCCTTTTCCAGTTGAATGAACTAATGATAGCTGCAATGCATTTCATTTGTTCAGAATCACCGTTAGCCATTCTTACCAAGAAGGGCCAGCGAGAAGCTGCTAATGGTGGTGTAATGGCTGGCGCTGCAAAAGAAAGAACTGGAACTTGAGCTCGGCTGCCAATATCAGCAACCAGAACTGCTTCTTCCCATGTCTCCATGCCAATGATCACCTTAACTTGTTTTTCTTTAATCAATTTCTGAGCTGTAATCAGATTAAAGTATACTACCATTAGTAAATATTAAATACCCCATTGATATACGATAATTCAGAGTTCAGACTAACACAAAGAAGAATTGGTTGAGAATTGAGATAAAATTAATGATGACTAACCAGCAGTAGCAGCTAGGAGGGGATCCCTTCCAGAGTTCTGAATATAGAGGGAGAGTTTGTGATTGTTTGAATCATTGTTATTGAAACTCCGAACAGCAATTCCCAAGGCTGTTTTCTCTTCTCTCCCAATACGCGAATCAACATCGATGATTGCACCGATGTTAGTAACCTTGTTAGCATTTGTGGTGTCTTCTCCATAGGAAAAAACGAGAAGGAGAGATATGAACACAAAAAAGAAAAGCCAAAGCTTCAAAACTCTATTGGCACAGCAAAAAGTCTTATCCATGTTGTTAAATAACTCCTAAAATTGAAATATTGTATACGAAATCATACCTAAAGAAAGAAAAGGCTTCTTAATTTCATATGATATATAGGTGAAGACTGTCTGAACTCTCAAAAGCTTTTAATACCGATAAAATAAAAAAAAAGATTGTTTGAAAGTCGGAACTGTAAAAGTTCTGTGCCAAAATTTTTTGGCCTATCTTGGACTTGGTCTGCCACGAAAAAGTCAACTATGTTAACTTCATTGATAATCTTTAGAAGCCCCTTTTCTGGATTTTCTGTTAATGAAAACTAAGAAAACCGCGTAAGACAATAAGACATGGTGCAATATTTGACACTTGAACAGGCGATGAGGCTCGGCATTTCTGATTCTATTTGAAAAGTACGAATACACATAATCAATATGTCTACAGCTTAAGAACTACGACCAAGATCATTAAATTAACTCAAACTAGGAAAAATCAACATATTTCACTCGCTTGTTTGGTCTAAAACATTGAAGAAAACTTGTATCCTTTATTATACAAGTACATTTTCTCTTTAGTCTAGTTTCAGAATTTTCAAGTAGTACTGAGATCCTGAGAATATTTCCTACTCTTGAGACTTGGGAGGTTCATAGAGCTTCAAGTAAAAGGCTTTAGGACTAAAGAATGAAGTTTTTAAACGAAAAAAAAATTCATAAAAATAATCTCAAGATATGTAAGGAAGCTATTAACAAATCAAAAGAATGAATTTTATCTGTTAAAATACAACAAACAGTAGTAACTAGTCTATAAATAAAACAAATGAAATTATGTTACAGTCAGGTAACACTCGATAAGTTGCAAGAAGTATTGATCTGAGCCCGAGCCTTATTCCTCTTCTTTGGTCTTAACCACCTGGAATGTACAAAATTTCAACTTCACCTTCGGTGGAGGAGGCCTCGTGATTATCTGCTGTGTCAGGACTTGAATATTTCCATCTTGAAGAGCCCCGTCCATCTACTTCTGGCAGTTGAGGCAAACTCGGGGCTCTAGCAAGATTAGTTTCTTGTCCTTGATGTATAAATCTAGCAAGCCTAACTGCCTTACTCCAGATACTATAATTTCTTGGACTAGTATTGCTTCTATATAATTGGTCTTGCTGGAGCCAATAATCTTTTGTTATCTGGATGATGAATAAGAAGAAACAAATGGTAGATGTTGCACCAGAAATTAGGTAGAGACCCCAGAAACTATGAAGCCTCAATCTTTCAGTTCTGTTGTCAATTACATCAGTTGAGCACTCAGGTGAGGGTGAAAACCACTTCTCTTCCAATTCTTTCAGCATTCCATTCTCTGATAGAGTCAGAATAGCTTTTGAGAAATCCATGGCAATCGCAGACCCTTTCTGGAATATCTGCATACATTGGAGGTAAAGATTTATTGAGGTCATGATGAAGAAATTAATGGGATTTTTTTGTTGTTGTTGCAAATACTACTTACAAATCCCAATCCTCCAAATCTGTAGGTTGGTGTGGTGGCAGAAAATTTCTTACAGTAGTTGTTGAGGAAAACCTTCTCGTAAGGAAGTTCAAGAAAAGCAGCAGCTATATGCTTCCTTTCAAATTCTCCTGTATAACTGTATTCACTGTCAACTGTCTTGATGTTCTCTGATTTGAAGTGAAGCACATCAACCAGATAGTTTCTTACAAACGAATCCCCATCACAACCAACTTTTAAGTTGTTCCTTTTCAGAAATTCAATGTCAGTAACATTTGGTTGCAGTTGGTTGACTGTCAGCATTGAAGACAGACTAGCCGTGTAACTTGAGGTTAAAACAAGAGAAAGAAAAAGCCAAACAACAACCACGACTCTAGTGAAGTTGTTCTGTACATTCTCCCCTACAAAAAAATGACCATTACTTGTGAGTATGCTTAATTTTTAACTCGCCAATAAAGCAATGTTTCCATCAAATGCAGTCTAGATTCTAGAATTGCGAGAAATATATATATATATATATATATATATAATTATATATCCAGCCACCAATTGGATGTGAACACTAATCTCCATGAAGAGTGAAGGTAGAGGGAGCTGGCATAATATCAAATCCTATTATGCTTCAGTTTCCCCATGTTTGAGTTTGTTGCAAATCTTACTCATCATTGAGATCAAGTGAACTTTTTCAACCAATTTGAGATTTGACTTCAAAATCCATATAAAAAATAAGGGTTTGAGGAGAATTATATCCATGCTTATGAGTGACTCAAAATGCAGCAGCAATCATGTAAGGGCTAGACTAATTGTGTATATTTCTGTCAGTATTAGAGGTATAACAAAAAATGTTACTGCTATCCTATGTTACTAAGATTCGGGGGTGAGTGTCGGATACGGATATGTGTCCGACACGGGTATGCTCAATTTTTTTAAGTTTTTCCTTATATTTGTAGGATCATACTTCTATACCCTTATCCAAATATGTGTCGGACATGGGTGTCGGACACGGGTACCTCAAGAAAATGAAGAGTCGGAGTAACATAGCTGCTATCCATTAGGGTACAATGTTGATACTTACTGTGCGCGAAGAAGAGAGAAGAGCAGGTGAACCACATTGCAGTTCCGATTTGATTCCTCCATGTGCCTTCGAATTCTGGATTGGATCGATGCTCCAAAAACCAAACTATGAACATTGTATAGATCAATATGGCACCAGTCGCCATCCACATCTCCCATGTAAAAGGCTTCATGAACATCCATGCTGATTCTTCAGACTTTGCTGGTACAATCATGGACAACCCTGATTCTGCATATGGCTGAGTAAATTCCACAAGTTCTGTTCTGTTGGCTAGTATGGTTACATCACCGATAACAGCATCAAAAGTCTTCCATTGATTTTGTTGCAGAGAAGACAGGCAAGAAATTTTGATCAGAAGGAAATTTTTATAAATGAAAATAAAACTAGAATCTAATATCTAGACAAATCATTTTCTGTTTTAAGCTATGTTAGGGCTCATTGTCTTCATGTGAAGGACCAGGTCAAACAAATTTAATGTATCTATTGTGATTCTGAATGGATTAATATGAAGCATTTGTTAGACATTCTACCACATAAATCATCAACAAGGACTTCCAATTAGTAGAAGAGATTCATTCATTACCTTGTTATGTACGCAACGAACCAAATCATCGTAAGTGCCAAAATGAGATATAAATTTATAAGGCAAGTCATAACCCAAAACCTCTCGCAGCTTTTTGAAAAGATCAATGCAAAAACCTTCAGGTTCTTGATTAGTTCCATTATTAACTTTCACAAATTTCTCAAAAGAGGTTCTACCAGGAACTCCAATAATCAGTGGCCTTTCATTGGTAGGCATCACCCATCCTTTTGGTTTTTGGACTTGATTTAGGTCAGCAGGCCAAGTGACTTGACCAGATAGCCCTTGAGCTGCATCATCTAATTTCTGTTCAACTTCTTCAATAACAAGGCTCCTTGAGAACCCAAAGCTGGGTAACCAGAAGTCCAGCTCTTTATATTTCTTTCCAACCACATTTACTACCCTCAATATAGGCTCATGCGATAGCATGCCTCGTTCAAAATGGATTTTTCCACTTAAACCAGTGAAATTGCTTGACAACATTTTTTCTGATAATTGTTTTGAACTGCTATTATTGTTGATCATTTCTTCCATAGCCTCCGTGATGATTCTGATTGCATCATATGCTCGTAAGGCATAAATTCCAGGCTCAAAGTTATCTTCCTCTTGGTACTTATTTCGGAAAACTTGCCTGAACTGCCCATAAAAGTTTTCATAAGAGCTACTTTTCTCAGTGTAATAGGTCTTGATTCCTAAAGCACCTGCCATGGATGAAATAATGGAGGTGTTAAAAGAGTCAAGGTAAGTTGTAATCGTGTCTGTGATTATCCAAGCTGAGTCTCTTCCCATAAACCCCATATTCTTAGCTTCTCTAAACAAGTGAATTGTCATAGCTGATGATGCTTTAAGGACAACAAAAACCCGAGATCGGACGCTAAGAAGCTTCAGCAGCTCCTCCTGCACAACTTCTTTTGGATTAGTCAGAGATGAAATTGGTGGAAGAACCAACCTATGCTCAATTTCTGAACCAATATTTTGTAGAGCTTCAGTTAGAGCAGCTAATTTCCCAGAATCACCACCATATGTCTCATCTTCATAAATGGCGACGACCTTTTTCCATTTGTAAGAATGAATGATAGCTGCAATGCATTTCATTTGTTCAGAATCATTGTTTGCCATTTGTGCCAAGAAAGGCCAGCGGAGAGCTGACATTGGCGGTGTTATAGAAGGTGCTGCAAATGAAAGAACCGGAACTTGAGCTCGTCTTCCAATTTCAGCAACTGGAGCTGCTACTTCCCATGTTTCCAGGCCAATAATTACCTTCACGTTTTTCTCTTTAATCAGCTTTTCAGCTGCAACCAAATTTACTTCAGTTTCATTATTATATCTATTGAGTAATTCCATGTTACTTTAACTTAAAAACAAACAAGTAATAGTAGTAGAAACTGATTATGGTAAAATTAAATTACAAACCTGCAGTAGCTGCTAGCAAGGGATCTTTTCCATGGTTCTGAATATAGAGAGATAATTGGTGATTGTTTGACTTATTGTTGAAGTTTTGAACTGCAATTTCCATGGCTGTATTCTCTTCCTTCCCAGTACGGGAAGTAACATCGATAATGGCACCAATATTTGTAAGTTTATGATCATCCATAGCTTGAACTCCATAAGAGAGGATGTATGAAAATAAGATCAGTGCCAGGATGAGAAACCGACGTATTGAAACGGTATTTATGTAATTATTGCAAGAGAAAAGCAATTGAGCAACAAAAGCATTGCATAAAGTCTTAGTCATTCCGTTATGGAACATATTATAATATCTTGAATCAAGACAAACAAAACTTACTTTTCTTGTTTCATATCCTAGGAATTATAGATGCATTGCATATTTATATTATGCAAAGACTTCATGAATTAGAGAAACCCAAATGATTGACATAAACATTTGATCCAAGTAATTTCATGTCTTAGAGTTGGTCTTCAAAGGAAAAGTCAACTGCATTTACCTTGCAACTCAAGTTATATCCTGAATCTAGATTATAGGAGTTGACCAGACTTGGTTTGAGCCAGGCTTTTGATTCTGTATTTTAAGATACAAAATATTCTGACCAAACAGAATACTAGGATTAAACTTGAAACAAATAGCATTAATTATTCAAAAAATGTCTGCATATTTGTCTTAATCCTTTGGGGTCAGAATGTTGGAAGCGTGTTACGGTTTTTCAGGATGAACTATGAAGCCAACAGGAAGAATAAGGGGCAGCGACAGCGTGTCACAAAATCTCAAAAGGGAAAAGGTTGGACTTTAGGCTATAATAATAATAATAGAAAAAAATAAAAAATAAAAACTTTGGGGAAACACTTGCCCTAGACAACAACATTGGTCCAACATCAAACACCTAACCCAGCAGCCCAAAACAAGATCAATAAATTCAACATCCAAAGCTTTTTTTTTTATTTATTTAGGAAAAGCCCAAAGATTGTTTTAAAAGTATGGCCTTTTCCGTTGTACATAAAGGGCCATATTTGGGCTTACAACCCTAAATCGACACGAGAGTAAGAGTATGATGGAGAGAGCAAAGCTTTAAAAAAGCCCGTTTATATACACTTTAGCAGCAATTCTGAATTCTGATTCCATTTCTCCCTAGAATCAAGAAAAGTAAAACAGAGCTTAAAACTATGGCGCAGTTCTGGAAACCGGGAACCGAGAAGCCCCGCCTCCTCGACGACGAGGAAGGCGGCGTCCTTTTCTTGTCTTCTTCTCTCTCTTCCTCTTCTTCTGGGTATCTTTCTATCACTCTTTTCCTTCAATTTTTGTTCTTTCATTATTCTTCTCTTGTCTTTTCACTTCCTAATTTTTTTTTCTTCTTATTTTACAGATATGGGTTCGCGAGCTTTGAGAAGCAAAGACAGAGACTTCCAATTTACAAGTATAGAACTGCTGTTCTTTATTTAGTGGAGTCTCACGCTACTACCATTGTTGTTGGTGAAACGGGTAGTGGTAAAACCACTCAAATCCCACAGGTTTTTTTTCCCCATTTAAAAGAAAAATATTTTAACTGCTTACTTACCTCCCTCTTTGTGATTTGAAGTTTATTCTGATTCTTTTGGTTGCTTGGAATCTTGATTTTAGTATGCTTGAATTGCAGTATCTAAAAGAAGCTGGTTGGGCTGATGGTGGGCGTGTTATAGCTTGCACGCAACCAAGGCGACTAGCTGTCCAGGTAGCTTTGAATGCTACTATATCCTCTTGCACTTCTCTCTGCACTTTGGATGTATATATGTCTGCATTTTCATCTTTTCAAGCCTTTTGTGCATGTAAATGTCTTTGTGTTTTGCTCAATAATTTCCATTGTGATCTGATGCACAGGCAGTTGCTTCAAGGGTAGCTGAGGAGATGGGGGTCAAACTTGGAGAAGAAGTTGGTTACACGATTCGGTTTGAAGATATCTCTAATCCAGTGAGTTATCTAATCAATCTTTGATCTCACAGTTTTTGTCTTATTCAATTCTGTTTTTCCTTTGAGAGGGCAATTTGTCAATGTTGTATCTTGCATGCATTGGCATATAATTTGATCATATGAAAAACTGCCATCAAGTAAGATGGAATTTCAGAATGATTCTATTTATTGTGCATGTAATTCGATGTCCTGGATTTTGAAGGTTATTTCATTTTGACAGTGCAGGATCTTACTAGGATAAAATTTCTCACAGATGGAGTCTTACTTAGAGAAATGATGGATGATCCTCTTTTGACCAAGTACAGGTAATGGTTAAGATTGGAGACAATTTCATATATTGCAGATAGTGCTTCTCTTAGTTTCATTAGTTTGTTCATTCTCGATATTATGCTGTGAGATTTATATATTTATATATTTTTATTGACAAACTTATTAGCTATGTTATTGCCACATGTTGGTCAGTTTTCATTGTTGTGCGAAATGATATTACGTGCGTTTGATAATTGTTTATGCAAAATCAGATTGTCAAATTGGCAAACTAGAAATTTGATGACATTCAGGTCTGCTTGTAAGTCTGCTGTTGGCAAGGATCTTATGTGTTTCTTTCTACTTTTATACTATTTGACTATAACTCTTTTATTACTCTTTTTGCAACAGAACCTTGATCTCTTTAAACTTTATTGTTGTGTTTCTTTACCATAACCATCCCCCTCCGTTTTTGTAAAGAAAATTTAAAATTTGTGACCATCACAGGGTCATCATGGTGGATGAGGTTCTGTTTTTTTAGTAAGATAGAAGAGAGTAAAAGTTTATATGACTTTCGCAGTGTCATTATGGTGGATGAGGCTCACGAAAGATCCATTTCAACAGACATTTTACTTGGTCTTCTGAAAAAGGTAATACTTCTAATACTTGGTGACTGGCGGTGATGGTAGGAAAGACTAGGAAATTTGCAACTTTTCCCATATAGGTCCTGTACTATCTTAAATATTTTCTGAACATTGAAAATTCAGATCCAAAAGCGTCGACCTGAGCTGCGACTGATTATATCTTCTGCTACAATTGAAGCGAAATCAATGTCTAATTTCTTCGAGTCCAGGTTTCCTTCTAAGCATTTTAGTGAAGTATCTTCTCATTGTATATTATTTAGAATATTTCTTATCTCAAGCTATTTAAAGGTCATTTATTTGTTTATTAGTATTTGTATGTTGGTTTGGTCCAGTTAGTTGATAAAAACCCACAAGTTTCTGATTTGACCTTAACATCTTGCATTTGATGTAAACTAGCAAAAGGCGGCGAGTATTGGAAGGTGAGGAGCTTAGACCAAGGTTGGAGCCTGCGATCCTATCTGTCGAGGTATTTTCATTGGCAGTATCACTCTCTCTGCCCCTTTTCAAACACATGCATGAACAAAACTTTTTTTTGAAGGCAACTTGTTTGTTTTTCTGATGGAAGTTATACTTTAACTGATGTTCCATTCAATTTGGACAAATGAATTAGGTCTTGTTTTGCACTCAATTTTCAGGGTAGAGGGTTTAATGTGCAAATTCATTATGTGGAAGACCCTGTACAAGACTATGTTCGGGCTGCTGTTTCAACAGTGCTATTGATCCATGACCAGGTATTTTGAAGATTGTGATAAATTCAAAATTTGGGTTTTATATATGCATCTAAATGGAGACAATTTAAATGATAAGCTTTTGATAGTTCCTTGAGGCCTTTCATTGATGCTAAATAATTGTATATGCATTGATAAATGCTGCGAACCAAATACTTGTACATATGTTAAATAATTTTGTCGTTTTCCTAAATTTTTGAAGTGCCATTTTTCTGAAAGAGTTCTTTAAAGATCTAATTGTCTAGCCTTTAACTCTTTTAATGTTCTGCAATAGCTGGAAACAACACAAACAAGCTTCCATCTTTCAATAACTACCGATGTTTCAATAACTATATGTACCTTCCCATGAAGGCTTTCTTGGACTCATTATGATTTTCCCTCCATAACACTAGCATAGACTGGTATTGTTCAATTAACTTCCACTAATTTTCTCATCTATATTTTATCTGTTGCGTAGGAACCACCAGGTGATATTTTAGTATTTCTTACTGGTCAAGATGATATTGATGCTGCTATTAAGTTGCTTACTGAAGAAGCTCGAAGCAATGGGAAAAATTCCTCAGGTTTAGTAGCATGGCATATACTTTGGACTTGTTATCTTTATCTTATATCCGTTGAAAAGAATTTGCAATAATCTTGTATTAAATGTTATATATCTATATGCAGATTGTATTAGTGTTTTACACCTATGCATGCATAAGTATGGCTAGATGTATACGTGTTATGGGTATTCCATTGCAAGTATTTCTTGATGCCTAGCACTACAGTGGATTTGTGACCTGTTATTAGATAGTTGTCACCCTATTTGCATATGTTTTTCATGTTTAAATTACATTTTATTATAAAAATGGGTCAAACAAAACTCTAATAAAAAAGACCCAGCAATTGACACCACTAATTTGCTCAGTGCCAACCTTGAGCGTAATCAGTGGCAGTATGATTTCTTTATCTTACAACAAAATCAACATTCTGTTGGATTTGATGGACAATTAGTTAATTATATCTTCATTTTCAGGGTTGATTATTCTGCCTCTATACTCGGGACTTTCGCGTGCAGAACAGGTCAGGGATAGCTGTCTGTGTGTAATACAGTAACTTCTGTAGGATTTACTTAATAACCTTTCTGGTTTTACAGACTTCTCTTTGTTTCTTTTCAGGATTTGGTGTTTTCTCCAACTCCTAAAGGTAAGAGAAAAGTAGTGATATCAACAAATATAGCAGAGACATCATTGACTTTAGAGGTAAGATATGCGTACTCTGGAGCTATTTATTAGACTTTAGTTTGTTAGTTCATAGTAAACTGTTGTTGCCTCATGTTTACACTTGTTCTCATGGTTGGTGCAGGGTATGGTCTATGTTGTCGACAGTGGGTTCTCAAAACAACGATTCTACAATCCGGTATCTTCATTTCCACCTTCTTGTTATGGTGAAAAAGGTGTAGATTTAGGATTTTTCCATGTGAACTCTGTTTGATAATGGTCTCATCTTGCCTAAAGTTATTCATTCCTGAAAAATATTACTACGAAATCTATTGAACTACAATTCAAATGATCCTTCCTGGCATTATTTTCAATGAGTCTAATCGATACATGTATTTTATGCTTTTTTACTTGAAAATTGGTTAATTGTGATGTTGATCACTTTGTGGTGGACAGTCTTGAACCATCTTATGCTAAAAGAAAATTTTGAAAGTTTTAGCTTTTCCAGATTTTGGGTATATTGAAGCATGCAAATATTATTAATTTTGCATTATGTTGTTCAGTTTATCACAGTAGTCACCAGGGTTTGTTAGTTCTTTCTGATTCTTATGACTATTTGTTCTACCTTTTTCTAGAGGTTTTAGTGGAAGCCTTATATCTCTAGATGGATTGCCTTTTCAACATTCTGGTTTAGTTGTTAATCATGTTATTCTTATTTCTCCAGATCTCAGATATAGAAAATCTTGTAGTGGCACCCATATCCAAGGCATCTGCTAGACAAAGGGCTGGCAGGGCTGGTAGGCTTAGACCTGGGAAGTGTTACAGGTGTCTAATTATCTCAAGAAGTTAAAATCTTTCTGACGATGAAATCATATTGTCTATGACTGAATTCTTTTGATTGCTGCCTCCAGACTGTATACAGAAGAGTATTTTCTCAATGAAATGTCTGTTCAAGGAATTCCAGAGATCCAAAGGTCAAATCTTGTTTCCTGTGTGATCCAGGTATTTAGATTTGTTGCTGATTTCTCTGGATGTCATTTGGTACTATATCATATTTTGACAAACTTAATGGTGTGAGCTGCTGGGCTCCCTACTTTCCTTATATATGGTGCTAAAGTGCATATGTAACTTTAACTTTGGTGCTTCCTTCATGTCATATATTAAAAACTGACTGAGATTTTATTTTTATAGTATTTAATGAGTTATGCTGTAATTTAATCTTATATAGTCTTTTAGGTGCTAATCTCTGTATTCTGATCTTGCAGTTAAAATCTTTAGGCATTGATAACATTCTTGGCTTTGATTGGCCAGCATCTCCATCTCCTGAATCAATGATCCGAGCACTTGAAGTACTTTATTCACTTGGAGTCCTTGATGATGATGCCAAACTTACTTCACCAGTTGGGTTTCAAGTTGCAGAAATGCCACTGGTAAATAAGCATATACTGTTTCACCTAAGACTTTTGTTCATTCTTTTTTAATGTTTTATTTCCATGGTATCTTCCATACTTGTTACTGCGAGGAGAGATACATAGTTAACAGAAATGAGAGTTTACTTTTTATTTCTCTTTATTGAATATTACTTTTGATGTTCATTGCTGTTTTCTTTTTGCCCCTTGTATTTCTTAGGTGTATGCTTAACTATTATATGTTTTGCAGGAACCAATGATCTCAAAAATGATTTTATCTTCAAATGAGCTTGGGTGTTCAGACGAAATCATTACTATTGCTGCTGTTCTCTCTATCCAGGTAAACTACTGCTCGCTCCCCCTTTCTCTCTGTCTGTTACACTATTCAAATGTTTTTGTTTGCCCAGATCCCTCTGTTGTACAGACCAAGTTATCCCCCTTCTCTTTTCTTTTCCCTTTCTCTTTGCAGTCTATCTGGTTTTCTGGTAGGGGAGCACAAAAGGAACAGGATGAAGCCAAATTGAGATTTGCTGCTGCTGAGGTATTATAACTTGATCTTCAGTTTTTCATGATTTTATTTTTTTAAACCTGATTTACTATGTTCTCTATTCATTAAAGTATTACTCACTACCTCTTATAGCTTATTCCTAGCTGGCTTCAACCTCTTTTTGATCTTTTCGCTTTGTTTTTGACTGCATCTCAAGTATCGTGCTTTTCTCATCTATTTGTTCTTATACTAGGAAATGGATTTAAATTATAAATGCCTTAACTAGTTTTTCTGGATTTTCTTTCTTGATCACTTTCCCAATTTGTTATATTGTAATAACTCAGTAATTAGCTAGCTGCACCTGTCTCATATCTTTGTTTTTTGCAGGGTGACCATGTTACTTTCCTGAATATTTACAAAGGGTTTCTCCAGTCGGGCAAATCATCAAAGTGGTGTCATAAGAACTTCATAAACTACCATGCCATGGTGTGTATTTGTGTTTAGGCATTTTTGAGAATTTAAGATACAATCCACTTTCACTCTGATAGATCCTGTCTTTAGTACAAGAATCCCTTATCTATAGGTTTTACTTCTTTAAGATAGTTTTTGCTGCTTTTCTTACATGTTTTATTTATGTTAATATTAGCTTTAATTATTTTACAGAAAAAGGTAATGGAAATCAGAGAACAACTCAAAAGAATAGCACTGAGGTTGGGCGTAGTCTTGAAATCTTGTGAAAGAGATATGCAGGTAAATTAAGTGACACTTTGATTTAATCTTAAAAGGAAATAGCGAAAAAAGACAGGTATTATTATTGCTGCCACTGTTTCCATTGGGAGAAGGTTGATATTTCTGGTGTGAACATCAAAACATTATCTAAAACTTTTTACTGTACATGTTTCTGCTGTGTAAGTCTTGTTCCGTTGCTCATTCATTGATAGGTTTAGGCATGCTACTTTTTGTGTATAACAACAATTTGCGATACTTAAATGCTCAAAAAGGATAATTTGACAGATAAAAAGACTTCTTTTGAATACATCATATGATGGATTTATTCAAATTATCAGTTTCATGAGCTTATAACTACAGCTTTGGGAGCCTGTTTAGTGTACCCCTCATAGAATTTTAATGAATCTGATACAATTATATAGATAGCCCTGCATTTTATTCTCTTGCAGTAACGTATTTTTAGAACTTAATAGTGGAAGTTTTATGTGTCTTAGTGTCTATA
This sequence comes from Fremontodendron californicum, assembly GCA_030761205.1. Taxonomy (NCBI): domain Eukaryota; kingdom Viridiplantae; phylum Streptophyta; class Magnoliopsida; order Malvales; family Malvaceae; genus Fremontodendron; species Fremontodendron californicum. The sequence goes on from JAULJL010000027.1 coordinate 2,439,121, forward strand.
TAAGGAAAAAACTTGGGATGACTGTGTGCGTTATATAAGGAACTTGTTATTTTGGTGAGAACAGTCTAATCTTTAAACCGAACGTCCCTAGAGGCTGGTCCTTCATTTCTTTCTTGTTTCAGTGGCTCAAATAATCTTTTATCATATGTTTTTGAACAAGATGAATGATGATCTATAATATACTTGTTGCAGTTGGTGAGAAAGGCAGTCACTGCTGGGTTTTTTGCTAATGCATGTCGTTTAGAGGTAATTTTAATCTTTAGATGAATGGATACTTGTTTTCTATTAAATATCTTTATTACCTATTAGAAACTTAGGATATTCTTCCTTGTAGAAACTTGGTTAATCTGAATTTATTGTCTTCTGAGGTAAACTGTTGATCTTAATCAAGTTTTGTTGCCTATCTTGTCAAAAGGCCTTCAGTCATAGTGGGATGTACAAGACTATTAGAGGTTCCCAAGAAGTTTATATTCATCCGTCATCTGTGTTATTCAGGTTGGTACTGACACTGGATTTAGTATATATGGGTGCTTGTCATTTAGATTACAAAAATATGCACATTTTAACTATACTATCTTTGTTAGTCAAGATGGCTAGAATATGAGCTTTATAAAGGCCTTTTATTTTCTTTAAGGATTATTGAATTTTAAGAGTATACTTATTTTTGCTGCAAATATTTATGTTACAATTACTTCTCTCATTCTTTTGTTCCGAATTTTGTTAACCTGCAGAGTCAATCCAAAGTGTGTTATATACCATTCTCTCGTCTCCACTGACCGGCAATACATGCGCAATGTCATCTCCATAGATCCTTCTTGGTTATCCGAAGTTGCGCCGCATTTTTATCAGCAGCAACGGCACAATCCTATTATCCACTGACTGCCTTGAGAATTGCTGGACAAAGGTAAGGGAGTCAATATGATAGTAATTAGTAACCTTTTTTCCCCCTTAGAAGACTGTCATAGAAAGTGGATGTTAACTGCGAAATCCAGCATCTGAGTGGAAAAACTATTATGGTAGTAGATTAAACAAAGAAAATGAAAGAGAGAAAACTCAATTTGTATACATTTTGATGTTTGACTTCACATTTCTTACTCTCTGATTATATATGTTATGTTCATTTAGTTTGTTTTTCATTCCTCTTATTGGCTGGATAACTTATTCTGAATGAAAATCTCTATTGAGGTCATCTTACTAAAGTCAGGTTGCGTGTTCTGAATTTTCTCCTAAATGATAAAGGCATTGGATTTTGGATGCCTTGTTCTTGAAGAAAATAACTCTTGCAGAAGAGTTCAGCTTTCAATGCCTCTATCCAGTAGCTAGGCAACCATTTATTCAACTTTAACATGCCAATCTAGCTCTAATAAAATATTTTAAAATCATAACCTATATAATTATCTGTCAAGTTGCAGTTTTTCACCGGATGAAATCAACCCTTCATTTTCGTAAAACATACGGTACAATTTGTATATTTATCAACGGACTAGTGGGCTGGTTAGATAGCTGTGTGTTTAGAGCATCTACCACCTTAATTTGACTTGATTTTCAAGAACCTCGGGAGGGAAAGCTCTTGATAAGGAAGGCACAGGCAGCCATCACCTTAATTTGATAAGGAAAGCTGGTTTTCTTTCCCAACATGTACTTGTCTTTGCTCCAGCATCAGGGCTTCTTCATGACAAAGCTACAATTCACAGTTACCATTCTTTTACTGATCTTAACCATCAATTATGGAAGTAGTCGTTCCATTAAAGAGAAAGCCAGTCTTGTGTCAGATGGCATGGATCAAACAAGCAAATCTTCTGTTCTTGAACTTCATCTTCCGACGACGACGGTTACCTGTGAGCCTACTTATGGCTTCTTACCTTGCACAACAGAGCTGTGGGGGCAGCTGTTCCTTTTGGTGGTTTATGAGTATTTGCTATCCCTCTCAGAGCAGTTCATTTCCAGCGGCTCTAATCTATTCTTTCAAATGTTTGGAACTGGTATATTTGGTGCCAGTTTGTTCCACATTCTCGGCATGTTCCCACAAATTATCTTGGTTCTAGGTAAAGCTTTCTCAATTTGAACAAATATTCAGTTTTCATGGCTGCATATTTTTCCTCGTGCCTTTGCTATATATGTGATCATTGACCATAGAATAATATGTTGCATCTATCTAGGCTGTTCAGCTTTTTAGTCCTGTTTCTAACGCCAAGTTAAAAACTGGGTTGTTTGATTAGAAAAGGTGTTAATAATTAAGTTTTGTTTAATCATATACTTACCATTTAATCTGGCTACTATTTTCGCATAAAACTCAAGCTCTAGTCACTGCCTCAGACTTCCAAAATATTCCAACTCCAGGGAGCTGACAAGATTAGTAGTATTAAAGTATTCTCTCCCTCTTGCTATCCATAAACTAGGCTACAATGGACAGACAGGCAGTCAAGACACGTTCATTTCCTTTCTCAACATCTCATCTGAATATTCAAAGTAAACTTCAAATATTTTTACCTACTACCTTGCTCCAGTCATGAATAGGCTGCTAATTCATCAAACACATAATCCAAGAATGTAAAATGGATCCTGAAAAAATGTGATGCAATTTGGTTTCAGTTAGTGGAGTCTCAGCAAGTGAAGAAACTATCCAAACAATGGCAACAATATCGATGGGCTTACTTGCAGGATCAACAATTATGATGCTTACACTAATTTGGGGTTCTGTCATCGCTTTTGGAAGCTATGATCTTTCAAACACTTCATCAAATCCTGAGAATGCAGACACTTCAATTTCACCCAATGCCAAGAACAACAAACCCTTTAGTTTAACCGGTTTGCCACTTTTTTTTTCGTACATATTCTAAGAACTTATCCAACTTAAAAACATTGATGGATTATCTTCCATATCTGAGCAGGGTACGGCGTGAGAACTGATACTGAAACCAAGTACAGTGCAATAATCATGCTCCTGTCTATGGTTCCATTTCTGATTCTTCAGCTTGCAAAAATTCTAAGTTCAGCTACTGCGACGCGAGTAGTTGTCCTGATTTCTCTTATTACCACGCTTGTTTTGCTAGTCAGTTACTGCATTTATCAGGTACATAAGATTTTTTTTTTTTTTTTTAAGGCATATGGGAGTAAAGAAATAAATTAATGTGCAGTGCAATTCCAAATCAGAGTTTCCAAAATGATTAAAAGTGATGGTGCAGGTATTTGAGCCATGGATTCAGGACAGGAGACTTGAATATTTGATGCGTAAATATATACAGAAGAACTTGTTAGATAGACTTCTTTCCCCTAATGGAAGGGCAGATGAACTTGAAATAAAAAAGTAAATCTTCTTCAATTTAAGTTTTCAGCTCCTTATATATATATATATATATATATATATATATATATATATATATATATATATATATATATATATTATATGCTGACTTGGTGACAGATTTATTAGTGTTTACTCAAAATCTGTGCAGGCTGTTTCACAGGATTGACAAGAATAATAATTCCCGTATATCATCAACTGAACTCAGAGCCTTCATAGTTGGAATACAAATAGAAGAGGTTGGGTTGGATGAAGAAGATTTTGAGACAAAGGTCATGGAAGAGTTTGACATCTCTGGTGGTTCTAATATAAATGAAACAGAATTTGTTACAGGAGTCTCAAATTGGCTTAACAAGGCAAATAATGATGTAAACGATCAAGCTAAAGGAGAGAGGAGACTTTTTCACATTACTGCAAAGGTATAAATAAATAAATTAAATCAATCAATCAATTCATACGGTAGGATTTTGTTTAAATGCTACAAAAGTTCATTGTAAATGCAGAAAAAGAGTGAAGAGAAGCAAAGTTTGTTACCTGCAAAGAAAGGAAGTGAAGATAAAAAAAAGGGTACTAATCAACCATGGTGGAACTACACCAAGGCTGCTTTTCTGATAACTCTGGGGACTGCTATTACAGCTCTGCTTACAAATCCGCTCATGACAGCACTCGTAGAATTCTCTACTTCTGCAAACATTCCCTCATTCTTGGTTTCATATGTGGTGGTACCCTTGGCTTTGAGCTTCAGACTAGGATTGACGGTAATAAGTTCAGCCAAACAGAAAACGGAAAAGGCCGCCTCTCTAACATTTTCAGAGGTTTATAATTTCTCTCTCAAACTCATATATATTGAAACCCATTTCCAGTTTCGTATTGGTAACATGATACTAACTTAAAAAGGGGTGATCTGCAGCTTTATGGTGCAGTGTTCATGAACAATGTGATGGGTTTGGTAATTTTCTTGGGGCTTGTTTACATACGGGATATTTCATGGGATGTGTCAGCTGAAGTTCTGGTTGTTTTACTTATTTGCACAGCAATGGGAGTCTTGGCCACTTTCAGCACCAAAATCCAGTTTTGGACATGGATTCTAGTATATCTTTTATACCCCATATCCCTACTGCTACTTTATGTTCTCACCAATGTTTTGGGATGGTCTTAATCTAGCAAAGCCTTGGTCAAGGAATTAGGGAAGATTAACTTATCAACTATCATCTTCTGCGCTCGTAATAAAGTAGGGTTCTTAACTATGTTTTCTATGTCATGGACAACAGTTAATTAATTTATATTGTTTTCCTTTCTATTGTTCATTCAATGTAAACTGTACTTTTAGATGACTTTTTTTTTTTTGGTTTGTTTTTTAAACTTTTATGAAAGTTAAGAATCAAACATATTATGTGTTATTGCTTTATGATGAATTTGTCTTTAAAGCATGTCTTTTTTCAATTTAAGTTTTATTTATTGGTTGTTACTTTTATTGTGCTTTTTTTTTTAAACTTTGATTTTAAGAATAGAAAGACAAAAAAAAAAAAAAAATCAAGTCTTCAGATGCAAAAGGAAAAAATGTTTTGAAAAATTAATTAATTAATTAATTTTTTTTTTAAATATGAAGACTTGTATGGATAACAAAAAGGTTTATAATTTCATTTTTTTTCTATGAATCTTTTTGAATTGACATCGCTCCTTAGCTAACCACTAGACTATGATTTTGCTTCAATTAGTATTTAATTTTACCTTATTGAAAAATTAAAACGAACTCATAAGATAAAAATAGGAATAGAGACTGGATCTTTGAATCATTAAAAGCCAATTCTATAATATTTCACAAGATTAATTTATAATATCCATAAAACATAACCAGTCTAGTAGGTGGCATATATCTATATATGCCCCTTAATCTAAATTTTGTTGGGACTACACTTCCCTAATTAAAGAGGCCATGTCATGCACCACTTTAGAGCTTCAGGTTAAGATCAATAAAATCTCCTGTTTTTTCAGTACAACATTTCTCATTTTTTAGACCAAGTGTGGTTTCGGCTGCACCCCTTTGCTCTTCTGGTTGTAATAAGCTAAAGAAACTTTTCTTGTAAACTGATGATACCTCTGATTCTGATGATTTCCTTTGGAGTAAGTACCCCTCAGAGTTTTCCTTCATTTCCTGAAAGAGAAAAAAAAATACAAAACAAAAGTAAACCACAACGGAAATTCATGCAAGCAAAACACACTTTTTCAAACCAGGGACAGGAAACATAGAGCCAAAAAAAGAAATCAAAAGAAAACAGATCCCTTTTAAAGTTCAAAATTAATCTTACTTGGAAAGGGAATTGCTTGATGAATTTGGACAAGTCTGGTTGACATTTTTGAGTTGTTGATGGCAAAGTAGTTGTTGGAGAGCCTAATGTGATGAGGGGACTACTGCCATTGCCACTAGGGTTCCCATGATCATTAGCACATGTTTTCACTTTCAGCTCCAAAGGGTTAGTTGGCATTGGGTCTCTGATAATGGCAAAAGTCCAGAAAAACAATAAATATAAATCAAAATTTCTTAAAATTACGAGCTAGTGAGGGATGAGGAACCATGTATTTATATATATTAATGAAAATATCAGGTCAGGACTCAGGAGGCTAACCTGGATATTGCTGTCCCAAGATTGAACACAGTACCATTGTTGCTAGACGAAGATGAAGGATCAAGCCTGGAAACCTGAGGGCGGAAAGGGGGAGGTTGACAAGGCATGTGAGGAGGGGCTGGCCGCCAGTTGTCGACAGGGAAATTAGGCCTTGACCGCTTGGCGCCCATCATCTAATTACAAATAAGCAAATTTGACATTAGGAAGGACTCCAAACTCCCGGTTGGTCTAACTTCTCAATGAATAAATTAAAGAGAATTTTTAGAAAAAGAATCGAATTCCCATGCAGTTACACTACACTAGACTAAGGCTTTGTTTGGTAGAGTGAAAAAAAAAATTGAAAAGATAAAAAATTGGAGGAGGAAAAAAATAAAAAGATGAAAAACATATTTTTTTTTCCTTTTAATGTGCTTGGTAGGAAATATGAAAAAGTGAAAAGAAAATATAATTTTCTTTTCATCCATTGCTTGATAGAATTGAAAAATGAAAGGAAAGAAAATAAAATAAAAAGTATATTGTTTTAGCATTATACTCATTGTAAGTTAAAATTAGTCACACCGTTCTCATTTTCTTTCCTCTTTTCTTTCCAATTTAAAGTGATTTATTTTTGTTAATAGATGTGAAAAGTGATAATTTTTCATATTTTCTTTCTTCTCACTTTTCTTTCCTACCAAGCACACTCAATATTCATTTTCTTTCCATTTTTTCACACTCTTCTTTTTATCCTTCCACTTTTTCATTCTATCAAGCAAAGCCTAAATTCTAGTTTCATCAACTGTCTAATAGTTTTGTTGAGAACCGATGATAATATATATATATATATATATATATATATATATTTAGAAAATTGTGAAATATTGGTTTAATTATCATCATCTTCACTTACATTTTTCATCATTAAAGAGAAGCAAAGAACATAGTCCACATCGAAATGGGTGAAGAAAACAGCAAAAAAAACGTGAGCATTCAAATAAAAGAAATATATTTATTATATATATATATATTTAATAAAAAAAAAAAAGGAAAGAAACCCATAGCAAATTTTCTGATTTATTAATAAGTCGAGTAAACTATGGAGAACTATATATAATTATGACAAACATAAATGAAATAAACGGAATTTATATTTGCACTTGCCTTATCTTCCTCAGGCAATATTGTAGATGTGTAGTTGTGACAAGATTTTTGGTATGAAGGGGGCTCTACATGATGATAGACCCCTGCAGATAATGATGGGGTTGATGAAGACGATATTGCTGACAGCGGAAAATGATTCATCTGTTTGAATTCAGGTATGCCAATCTTCAAAAAGACTATAAATAATCACAAATTTAAAAAGAAAAAGAAAATCCATAAACTTGACACTTCATTGATTTTTACCATTGAAATATGGCAAGGGCCATGGTTCTTTTGCAACATGGGAGGAGGAAGCATTTTGTTATGATCAGATCCGTTTGAAACAAGTACAGGAAATGAAAAATCAGTAGCCATTTTAGGAGCTTCGTCGCCTTTCCATGTCTCAGAGGAGCACCAAGTTATTGGCAATAAGGTTTGTTCAGGCAAAAATACGCCTGATCCGCCAATATAGACTCCTTTACTACGACCATTGCCAATGCCACCCACATTTTCACATCCTAACTGTGAACTACCATTGCCATTAATATTAACGTTACCAGGCAGGGCAGTCAGTGGAGGTTGAGTACTAGGAGTATTACGGAGAAAAGAAACATTTCTTGGTAAAGAATTTGATGAGGAAGAAGTGGCAAAAGAAGAATGAGGAGGAGGATAAATATTGGGAAGTGAGGGAAGTAAGGATGAAGAGATCCCTCCAATATTTATCTTTCCTTTCTCTACATGGCCATCTTTTTTCTCTTGTTCTCGCAATATCTTTTCCAGTTCAGCCACTCCAGGCCCTCTTTTGGGGATTCTTTGTTTCTTTGCCTTCCTTAAACTGGAACTTTCATAGTCGTGATTATCACCCACGCCACGAACACCAACGCTGTTGTTTGTATTGTTGCTGCACATATTGCTCTTGTTTTTCTTCTTCTTGTTGGGTTTTTTTTTTTTTTTTTTTCTCTCTCTCTTTGTCTGTTTTCGGTTTCCAGGCATTAAAAGGCCATCAACTTAAGCATTTAAATAACAAAGAAGAAGCAAATGAAAGTGGGAAAGAAATCCCAATTTTCAAGATCAGAAATCTAAAAGAAGAAACAAAAATCATTCAAAAAAGCCGGGATATAAGGAAATGAAATCCCAAAAGGTGGAGTTGAAAGAGGCTACCTATGCGTAATGAAGAAGTGGCATTAAGGAAAGTCCGCCCATGTTTTAAGCAAATAATAGATCTTAGAAAGAGAAACAAAAATGTTATAAGAGAGAACAGAGAAGAAACTTATTAATTTATACGAGTTTCCGAGATTTGATGAGAAAAATGTTTTGTTTGTCCGATCGAGAAAGAAAATAAAAGAAAACTTAAAACCTAGCAATCATCGAAATCTTTTTTTTCCCTCAAATTTAAAAGTTTTCTTTCGCTTGTCACTTGGCAGTATATATGAACATGAAACTGTCCAAGAGAGTTGATGCTTTGCTAGTCTTTTTGTTGATGAAGGTCCATGCATTATGTGTCTCAAAATCTCTGAAAATCTTTGCCATTTTTATAAGCAGTTGTTTGGAGTTTTTAAATGCCACTGCCCACTTTTTAGTAACATATTTGCATGGAATTTAAGGAGTTTGTTATGGGCCCCACTCAAGAATAATAATACATTAACTGGTTCTTTTGGACCCCACTTTTGCCAAGTGTTGAAGCCTGCTCAAAATTAAGCCTTACATTTAGAGATGAAAATTTATGTATTTTTATTGTGCTTGTGTTATTTTTTTTTAATGTTATAATTGTGTTTAAGATATTATATGTTTATATAAATTTTGATATATTAATAATTTGTGTTATATACATTTGATATGTTCTTATATTTTTATTGTATTCATTTTATTTTTTTATATCAAATCATATTTTTTTATGGTATTTTTATTTTTTTAATTCAAGATTTGATATCAATACTATATATAAAAGTACCAACTTCAAAAGTATAAATAGTGAATGACATATATACCCTTAATAATTTATTAAATTAATTATTTATCTTTAATTATTGTTTTTCTTATTAAATTAATAAAATATTCATTTCTTTTTTAAACATTAAAGTCCTTATTAAAGTAAACTTTTCTCAATTGATAATTTTTTATTTAAATTAAAAATTGACAAATTTTTGTTAATCTATTTTCTTATTTTTTATTAAAATTTTTTTATGAGAACAACACTTTCATATTTATTGTTAAGAAAAATAATAATAATATTTTGAAATAAAATTAGAAAAATATTTATTAATTAAGAATCAAAATATTATTTATGTAGCTATTAGGTCACAGAAAATCTTAAAGCATTATTTACTTAACAAGAATCGAAACGTGAAGATATAATCAAGGATGATTAAATTGGTAGTATGATAGGAAACTTTGATCATTAAAACTATGTTAAATTACAATAATATATATTACCATATAAGATTATAGACATGAATGATCTTGACAAAATAAATAATAAGTAACAATAAATACATAAAATTTTATATAACATATATAATAGAACCTTTAATATGATTTTAGTAACTTTAGATATGATTTTGATAACTTTTGATATGATTTAATAATCTTTAATATTATTTTGATGGTCTTTAGTATGATTTTAATAATCTTTAATATAATTTTGATAACCTTTAATATACTTTTGATAACCTTTTATATAACATTGGCAGCATTTGATACAATTTTGGTAATTTTGATAACCTTTGTTATAATAATGGTAACCTTTGATACGATTGTGGTAACATTGGATGTAATTTTGGTAACTTTTGATACAATTTTGGTAACTTTTTATACAAGTTTGATAACTTTTAATATGATTTTAATAACCTTTGATATAATTTTGATAACATTTGATATAATTTTGATAATCTTTTATATAATATTGATAACATTTGATATAATTTTGGTAACCTTTGATATAATTTTGGTAACATTGTATATAATTTTGGTAACCTTTGATAAAAAAAGTGGTTTTGGTAACCTTTGATATAATTTTGATAACCTTTTGATAATCTTTGAAATAATCTTGATATAATTTTAATAACGTTTGATATAATTTTGAAAGCCTATAATATATTTTGGTAATTAACTTTTGATATAATTTTGATAACTTTGAATATAATTTTTTTTAACCTTTCAAATGATTTTGATATGGTTTTAATAGTTTTTGATATGATTTTTAAAATCTTTCATATAATTTTGATAACATTTGAAATAAGTTTGATAACCTTTGATTTGATTATATGTTCATGAACATGTTCATTTAACGTTTGCGAACAAGTTCATTTAATTCAAACGAACGAAATTGAACACACTCAAATTTAAATGAACCGAGCTCGAACACAGTTTTAAAATCCTTAACGAACACGAACCGAACACAAACAGACTAAAAAAAAAAACAAACGAACACGAACAGAGGTTTGTTGGTTCAAGCCTGATTCATTTATAGTCCTAAATTTTGGTAATGTTTGATATGATTTTGGTAACTTTTGATATAATTTTAATAACCTTTGATATAATTTTGAGACCTTTTAATATAATTTTGATAACTTTTGTAATAGTTTTTATAACCTTTGATATTTAATAACATGTAATATAATTTTGATAACTTTTGTAATTGTTTTGGTAATCTTGGATACAGTTTTGGTAAATTTTGAAATAATTTTGATAACCTTTGATATGATTTGATAACCTTTTATGATTTTGATAGCCTTTAATATGATTTTGTCATTTTAATAACTTTTGATATAATTTTGATAACCTTTATACAATTTTGGTAACATTTGATATAATTTTGATAACCTTTAATATAATTTTGGTAACCTTTCGATAATCTTTGATATAATTTTGATAACATTTATAATAGCTTTGGTAACCTTAGATATAATTTTGGTAGCTTTTGATATCCTTTGTAATAGTTTTGGTAATCTTAGATATAGTTTTGGTAACTTTCATATAACTTTGGTTAATTTTGATATAATTTTTGGGTAACTTTTGATATAATTGCGGTAACTTTTGATATAATTTTAAAAACATAATTTTGATAAAATTTGATATAATGTTGGCAATATAATTTTTGTAATTTTTGATATAATTTTGGTAACCTTTGATTTAGTTTTTATAACCTTTGATATAATTTTGACAACATTTAATATAATTTTGGTAATATTTGATATAATTTTGATAATATGTACACAATTTTAGTAACTTCTAATATAATTTTGTTTAACATTTGATATGATTTTGATAATTTTTTTTATAACATTGATATAATTTTGATAACTATTGATATAATTTTGATAAATTTTGATATAATTTTATAATAATTTTAATAATATTTGTAGTAGTTTTGGTAATCTTTGATATAATTTTGATAACATTTGTAATAATTTTGATATCATTTGATATAATTTTATATAAAAAAATTTAATATATAGGTTTACGAAAAAAAAAATCTAATAGTGAATTATACATATATATATGTATTAAAGTAAATAATATTAATTTATTATATCATCTACTTTGCAAAGCAAGTGTATCATAAACTAATATCAATAAAAGAAGTTACAATTTACAAGACCACAAAATCTGTCCACAGTTGTCTAGCCCATACCAGCAAATCAACAAAACAGAATATCTATGTAATTACTTTACTTTTTTTTTTCTTGTTATATTTGTATTATATAATTGTATCGATTTCAAAATTATCATATTTACTTACATCCAAATTTTAGATAACGTTTGCCTACATGAAAAACCATATTGATTTACGCTTAATTTAGATAATCAACGGGAGAGTTATAACCGTGCATTTTATGATCGGGCCCTTCAATATCATCAGCAAACCTAACATATATAAATTAATATAAAATAACAGGGATTTAGATTTTATATTTAAAGTACTTGAATTAATATTCATAAATTTAATTATTTTATTTCTCTACATTCAATTTCTCATTCCTGAAAATTAATTAGATAACTATATTTGCGAATCGTACAAAATATATGTTACCAGGCTATAATATAGTATAAGAAACTTTTGTTTAAAATAATTTCATTAAATAAGAACGAATAAGAATGATTTATTAGTAATTACCATGAAGATTAATAACCATATACAAACAACGAATTAAGGAAAGCTTTCACTAATCATGGGAAAGAGACATTGGTAAATTGTGGTAATAAATGAACGAGGGGAAAAAAAAAAATCCCCAGACTGGCATACTTAATGAAAAAGCATCTTTGATGTTAAAATTAGCCTTAGTAATGTGAGTTAAGAGTAAAAAGAAAAAAAAAATCACAATTAGATTCAAACCTCACCCATTAAATAAAGGATTCGCTTAATTGGTACCTATAAGTACCAACTTAAAATGATTTTTTGTATTTAGTACATTACTTTTACTAAATTTTTAAAAAAATAAGCTACTAATTACACTTTTATATATATATATATATATATATCACCTTAATCAATATCTAATGACACTCGTTAACATTTTCATTAAACCAAATCTTTCTTTGGGAATCAATGTAAATTTAGTATGTTTGCCCTAAAATATTTTTGGTATCTATTCTTGCTTTTCTCATTAATTTAAGTGTGGTGGCAGGTTGAAAATTTTGGCAAGCAACAAAATTGTTGGTCACATGGGTTAGGAGAGAGCATTATCTTATGTCATTATGAAGAGGATCTTCATGAAGTCTGTTAGGTGCAAACAAGGGCACAGTATAAGGTTTTGAGATTAACTAATAATATAATTTCCTTTTATGAGTATTCTTATTTTAAATTGGACTAATATTGATTCAGTCTGAAGCTAGCATTGATGCCTCCATCACCAAATTTCTTTTAATTTGAAGCTAAAAGAGGTCAATATCATCCTAGAAAACGAGTGTATGACAATTACTTATAGATCTGTTCATGGATCGGGTTACGGCTCAAATTTGTTTTATTTTCTTTATTTAGGCTCGGGTCAAATTGGTCCGAAAGTCCATATCACTATTTAAAATAATATTTTTATATTAATATTTATAATTAAATTTAAATAAAATTTTTTATTGATGAACAGTAATTCAAGTCGAGTTGAATTGAACCGAATTAGAAAAATCTTTGTCCAGGCCCGACCCAACAGGTCTAACTACCTATAACTAGTTAAAAAACATTCAAATTTCAATGCAATCCAAACTCATTTTTTTTAGTTCCTAATCTACCCTTAATCCTTTAACTCTTATCTATTTAACTCAGTTGAGGAAAACATTACGGACCTAAAACTCTCTCGAGCTCGAAACCTCCAGGAGTCTGTTCAACATGCATGCCTTCTGAACTAATACTCAGTTGGCAATCCAAACTCAAATTGATTTGTAGAGATTTAAGCCTTCTTTTGTGAAATTTAACCTTTTTTCCTAAAAAAAAATATAATTCTAACATTAATTGATAATAATCTTCACCCTAGTATCAAAAGATTTATACCAAATGTACCAAAAAAAAAGATTTATACCAAAGATTTGCTTTTAGTTGTAGAAAGTAAATAATAATGAGCATATGGGTGTTTATTTCATTTTGTTTAAGTAATTTTGGTTAATATTTTGAGAGAAGTGAAAACTTATTCCTCCTTACTTGACGAAGGATCATAAGTTGCATATTCTCGAATCCAAATTTCTAATGACTATCTTGTTTTGGCATTGGAGAAACCAATTCTTGCTCAAAATTTCCAATTGGCCTAATTATAATGCTAAGCACTTTTTGTTTAAGCATTTTCTTCTTTTGCTTATCTTTGCATCAATAAATAAAATAAATAGACCAAAAATTAAATTTACAAAACAATTTAGACCGAAAATAGCTCGTCTATTATTTCCAAATTCCAATAGATTTTTGTGTATTAACCCTTTCTTTTGTATGCACAGTGTTACTTAAGGCGGAGCTTTGCCAATGGTTCGTCACTTTCATCTGTCCCAATATTATTTTGACTATAACACAATAAAATTTGGTTAGAATTACATGTTAAAAACATTTTTATTTTTTGAAAAATTTCGTAAAAGAAATCTTTTTTTTACAAAAATAATGCATTTTCCGATGAAAAGTTCTATCAGAAAAAGGTCTTTCTTTTTGTAGTGATATTAAAAATGGGTTGTTGAATTATTGACTTTGTTGCTCCATAAAAGATGAACCACATGCATCGAACGTGTAGTGTGTACAAATAAAAATAAAAGAAAGAAAGAATTAATCAAAGTATAAACCCTTGTCCACATATAGATTATTTCTACAGCCCTGGAGTTAAAAAAAAAAAAAATATATATATATATATATATACACACGAGGACGGATCTATTTACATTAGATCTGCTCATGGGTCGGACAACTCGTCCGGTCCGGTCCGTATTGGGTCGGGCCTCGGCAGGATTTTTTTGTTCAGGGTTGACAGGCCCAGAACAGTATTTTTTTTATTATAATAATATTATTTAATTTAATTTAATTATAAAAATATAAAAAAAAAATTTTTAATTCGATGATCAGTAAATTCGGGTCTACCGAGCCGGCCCGGCCCAACCTAGGGCTGGGTCTGGACAAAGAAATTGAAAAAAAAAAACTGGACCGCGGCCTGGCCCGGCCCATGAGCAGGTCTAATTTACATTAGTGTAAAATTAAATTAGTTTTACACACTTTTGTAATTTTTTATACGATTTATATTTATTTAATCCGACCGTCGTATTTCATGTTCTATTCACGTAGATCATGCACGTCGAGTTTCGAGTAAATTAAAAATGTCTAACTATTTGTTCGATGTAAAAAACTTTCAACCGTTAAATATATATTGAAAAAGACAGTATTTTTGATCGATATGATAGAGATATCAGATCGATTTGAAACTTTTGGTGCACGACGAGTATAATTATATTGTTAAATCCGACGGTCGGTTTGTTAAACTATAAATCGTATAAAAAGTTACAGAAATATATAAAATTAATTTAGTCAAGTGGATCCCTCCCCATACATATATATATATATATATATTTACAATTATTTTTAGGTAATAAGCACAAACTACTTGTTACTTTAATTATTCCATGCATTGGATTCACAAAGACAACAAGTTTTTGTAAAATTAATGCCTACATTTCACACATATCTTATTGCGGCAGATATTCTTAATTTTCAGTCGAGGTTCTAAACAAAAATAGAATTAATAATTTTAAAGTACCCTAAAAAAATATAATATTTTCAGCGAAAATTATACGATGAATAATTTTACTTTTACCCATCATTGCCTCTCTAAATCTTGAGTACTGCCAATTTCATCTCCACAACTTTGAATCCTCCTTGACGATCTCTCCCTGCCAAGCATCCTTCTAAACGAACCAAATCGTGACCCTGATCCTGATGGTCCACCTTCCTTTTCCACTTGGGCTGCACTACGGGACGCGTTTTCCTCTATAGGAGGAGCCGTGGGTTGAACCCTGTCGCCCAACTCCTTGTCCTCTGCTGGCTGGACCGTCGGCTCAGCCACGGTGCGACATATGGGGCAAGTTGTGTGTGACCCAAGCCACGTATCTATACACTCCACATGAAACATGTGCTTACAATTTGGTAAAAGCCTAACTGTGGATTCCTCCGTGATGGTTCCCAAACAAACTGAGCATTCTGTGGGCTCATCATCTTCATGATCAACCTGACCAGTTGTTAGCTTGTATGTGAACATCGGCAATGAGACTATGACCAAAGGGTCGAGCCCTGACTTGGGTGGTTCGTTGATGGAACTAATTTCATCAATCGGTGCAATTTGATGATCAGTTCTCGGGGCAAAAAGGGCGGCACGCCGTCTCCTTTCTTGGCGTCTGAGAAGATACCTTGCATAGAGATGGAGCGAGATTATGAGAACCACAACACCAAGTAAAGAGGCGATTGCCGCCAGCATGATCTTGCGGCTGACACCAAATGTTCTACCCTCATTATCATCATCTTCTGAACCCATAGTTGGCTTAATTTCTCTTCAATGGAAGCCAATGGAGGTGTGTTGTTTAACTTAATATATAAATATCTCAGTTTGGGTTTAACTTTGCTAATGTGAACTATAAGAAACGTTTGCTCGTGGGACATTGAATAATAAACTTTTAGAGCAGGAAAATTTTAAACCTACGCTTTCCATTCATATCATGAGTTTGACTTTACGATACTCCTAACATTGTTTACCAATCCATCTTTGTTATTTGTCCATATAATAATATGATAAAATCTCATAATATTGCGTTAGCTGATCAAATAAGAAAATGAATGAATGAATGAAATAGATATTATGATAAGAAAAATTATAGTTCCAAAGTCTACCGCATGTATCGAAATTTTCCAACGATTTGGTGTAAAATTTTCAACCGTAGGTAATGCCGCTTCTTTTACGTTACCCATTACCGATTACATGTTGACATTGTTTTCCAGGTGTAGACTAAAATATTAAGACTATTAGACAATTAATTTAAAAGGGTGACCATCATTTTCCATGGCCAAGTCCTAATTTGAGCTAGAAATTTCCTTTTTCCAAAATGACAATTCGTTCTCTTTCCATAGGCAAATTTTATTTTGATTTAATTTCACAAGTTTTTCAAGTGCCCTGAAATTTTAGAAACATTTTTTTTACCCATTGAACAGCATCAACGAGGTTTAAGTACCCACATAATCTTTGTACTATAGTAAAAAGAGTAAATCAATTATTGTACTGTAAAAATAAATAATTTAGTCCCTGTATAATTGAAATAAGTGCAAATAAATAAAATTGATAACGGTTTTAATGAAAAACCGTTAAAATGTTGACATGGACTCGTAAAATCTAACAAATTTAGATATATTTCAAGTCATATTTTATTCCAAGTCATTAATTCTGTTAGATTTTACGAGTTCACATCAGTATTTTAACAGTTTTTAGTTAACATCGTTATCAATTTTACTTATTTGCACCTATTTCAATTATACATAAACTAAATTACTCACTTTTATAATACAAAAATTAAATTACTCTTTTTACTATAATACAAAAATTATATGAGTACTTAAACCGCATCAGCGAAGAGGCTGTGTTGATTAATTTGTTAACCTTACCATATATAAGGTTAAAAAGCTTTCGGTTCTTATCTTATGCACTAATTTCAATGAAAAAAAAAATTCAATGAAAAAAATTTGGTCAAAACAAAAAATCAGCATAGTATAAGAAAGATTATATTTAAACTTAATATTTCCAATAATGATCAATTAGGTCCCGTAGCTCAGTTGGTTAGAGCGTTGGTCTTATGAGCCGAAGGTCGCGGGTTCGAGCCCCGCCGGGACCACTTGAATAATTTTTTTTATCATCGGCCCGTAAACCACGCTAAAACCATCAACGTTGAAGTGAAAGCATTTTTTTACATTTTTTTTTATCATCGGCCCGTAAACCACGCTAAAACCATCAACGTTGAAGTGAAAGCGAGTAAACGTCGTTTACCAGTTCAAAATCTGATCATTTTATATCCAATAAACAATCGGTCAAGATTATTATCCAATAAACAAGCGGTCAAGATTCAAAAGTCTCTTACCCCCTGAAGTTCCCAACTCACCGTCGCTATCCCAAACCAAAACAATAGTAATTACATGAAAAACATCCATTTTGTTTCCATCCTCTTCCAATCCAACACTGTTGAATAATGAGTAATGACCACTCGATTTCATCAGACAATTCTAAAATTGACATTCCAAAATCAGTGAATCATATATAGATATGCTCATATGCAGTAACAAATGTTGTGGGAGGAACCAGTGAATCATAGATAGGCAGCCTATCTCCATCAAAAACCTGTCACTGGTTGTTGTCCTGTCTTTGTTGTTAGCCCATCTCCCTTGTGTTGAATTTTCTCAAAAAGGAAAAAAGTCTAAACTAAAAAAATAAAACACCCAACCAACACCACTAAGACAAACTCCCCCGGCTCTTCATATCAGTTGTTGAGCCCTTGATTGATGAGAGATATATCAAAAAACATATGTTTAATATGATTTCTATTTTTCTTTTCTGTTAGACCAGCTTTTTATTCTTTTTCAGACCAAAACAAAATATTAAACAGAAGAAAAATAAATAACAAGTGAGAGGAAAAGCTGGTAATGGGCCATGGCAATCCACATTCCACACCCACCCTTCTAGTATTCTTTTCTTGATTTCAGGCTTTCCTTCTTCTTTACTTCAACTGCTACCATTGTTGTCACCACCTTTTCCTTTTTTAGCTCTCCCAAAATCTTTGCTTTCAGTGCCTTCCTTCCTCCAAAAGTACCTCCTTTTTTTTGTTTGACAGCGTTGTTGGTATGTCATTTGTAACCCATATTTTTGGTTTGGTTTCTTATTGTTTCTGGTTTTGTTTGCTTTCAAGGGGAAAAAAATTGTCATTTTGGGGATACCCATGATTGGGAGGGATGGCTGGGATCTGGGTTGTGGATGTTATTAGTATTAGTAAGTGAATTTGCATGGAGTCAAAGAAAGAAACTAGTTTTTCCTCTAAAAATCAAATATTTGGTTTATGATATTATGGGGTTTTTGTTGTTGCTGCAATTTTGAGCTTCTTAGAGTACTGTCTTGTTTCTGTTAGCGGATAGACTTTGATAGTTGCCTATTTGTTCTATTGTGAAAAGCTTGCTGATTGAGTTTAGGTCTGGTAGTTACTTTCCATGAATAAATGTTCCAACTTTCAAATCAAATCATGTACATAGCATAAAAAATCCGAACTTTTAAAACTTTCTGGCATTTTCTTCTACGAAACTGAATTATTTGTGTTCCAATTTCTGCCTGCTGTGTTGTTTCTGATTAAATTTGCATTGAAAATTACCGTCAGGTTGATGCTAAGTTGGATACAGGCACTTACTATCAGCAATGGGTTCTGGAAATTTGTTGAAGACCCTAATAAAGATAGTGAAAGATGACAGCTCAAAGCAAGTGAAGGTATATACCAGCTTCCAAAAGCTTTTACTTAACAATCATAAACTAAGTTATGCAACGCTCTTTGTTTTCTCGTTATAAATAAATCTGAGTTTGCTTCTCGAATAATTAATTTGCAATTTGAATCTTTTGGACTAATGTTATCCTTCATCCAAACCTTTTGGAAAGTATAATCTTATTTACCATTGGAATGACAATTTTTGAAGCTTTTAGTTACTTTTATCTCTCACGAACACCAAGCTCATATTCAGCCATAAGTGTCACTTCTACCACCTTCCTTGATACCATTCGCCATATTTGGTTTATCATTTATTTGATCTCTTTATTGTGATAACCTCGACCTTGTAATCGGTCTCATCTGTTTGGCACAGGGATCTTCAGCTTCTACAAAATCCAATGGCTTCAAATGGAAGAAACGCCAGCGAAAGGCATCCATTAAAACAAGTTTTACTAGTAGAAATCTCAACACTCTTGGCATGCCAATTGAGGATTTAGCAGCAACTCGGATTCAAACTGCATTCCGGGCCTATAGGGTATGTTGATTTGCAAGTTCTATAAATTAAATTCATAATATGTGAGCACATGTGCTCATGTGTATGCATTTACTCTTCTATATGCATGTATCCCTATGCTTGCATTGGTGGTTGTGTCTCACTGGCATTCCTCACAGAGCAATCAAGAAACTCTTCCAGTTGTAATTGTTATCTGTTATTGTTAGAGAATAGCAAGTTGGTGTATCTTGGATATATGAGGTATTGCTGAAAATATTTCCTGCCTTTTAGTAAATTTTAGCGCATGTCATTATTGTCTATGTTTTGTTTATGAGTGTGAATAGTAGGCATTCCTCTGTAGATGAATATATTATACTATTGAAAATTCATGTTTGACCTCTTTTAAGATCATACTGGAGTTCATGAACATGACAAAAGATGGTTTGCAAACTTTGGAGTTATTTGGTCATAGCATCATGCCAACAAGAATCTTCTTGCTCTCTTTTTTATCTTCCCCATAAAGTCTAGTTGTCAGATTCACCTGATTCTCTTTATTTACTTTTGGTAATAGAACTTTCTAGTATTTCAACCCTGTAGCTCCAACACATTTAACTGGATTCTGTGTGTTAATGAATCGTTCTCAGCTAATTGAATCACCAAATTGGAATGGCTGGTGAAGCGACCTTCTCTAGTCTTACCAAGAAGAACCAGCTGCAATCATTAAGTGCATTTGTGCAAATCTTTATAATAGAGTAGCAATATAGGCACATGGTATTTGATAATTAATTGATGTTATAAAAATGTGCCTAAGTATCTCCCCTGTTTCTGAATCCTGTTATATGTTGATAATGGAAGTGTGCCTTTGGTTCTCTTCTTTTGTTTTTTAATCCACTTGCAGGTATCTTATAAAATATAAGATTATGTTCACCTTAGAGTTGGTAGAATGGTTTAATAATTTCTTTTCTCATGATGCAGGCTAGAAAAAGTTTACGTCGATTGAAAGGTATAGTAAGATTACAGGCTCAAACCCAAACTTATTCCATAAAAAAGCAAGCTACAACAACATTAAATCATCTTCATTCATGGAGCAACATACAGGCTCAGATAAGAGCTCGTCGACTGTGTATGGTAACAGAAGGCCGTCTTAGACAGAAGAAAATAGCTAATCAGCTAAAGCTTGAGGCAGAACTACATGACCTAGAGGTTAGATCAAGAGCCCTGGCTCATGAGAACTTGCATGGACAAAGATCTTGACAGCATGCTTTGTTAATGCTATTTGTCTTAAACATGTGAATTCATCTATGATTGCAATAAGCATCTTGCTACTGTGGACAAAAGCATCGCCTTATCTTCCATGGAATCATGTTTTACATCGAATCATCAGTATAATTTAATAGCTTGCCAGGATTTGAGCAGGAGAAGGTTTGCCGTCTGGGCATCAGTTGGAATGGTCATTAGGCATGCATATTCTAGTCTATCGTCCATGTTAGTTTCTGTTCAACCCAAGTCACCTGGCCATTTTCTGAATAAATATTTTGTTATAATCTGTTATACTAAATCGCAAGAAATCACCTTAAACATAGATCCGAAGACAAACTATTGAGGGTTAAATTTATGATGGCCTAGAATTTGACAGCAATGATCTAGTAATCTATTTTTTTGAATTCTCTTCAGTTGTTGCTTATGTAATTTCTGATTCATATTTGCATCATATTTCTTGCATGCCATCTTTACATATTTGTATCTTAGGGTCCATTTTGTCTTTTATCAGCTTTCCTGATATGAACTTACTTTAAAAGTAACTGATCATATAGAGACTCCAATTCCTGTATATTGCAAACTCAGTTGATACTCCTGAGTTAATAATGGTACAAATAGTCATTAACAGTTCTTAGTATGAGATGGTGTTTGGAGCTGCTTCTGGAATTATTGGATGAAGACTAGTTCTGGTCCAGAGACCCCTTGATCCTTCTAGACTTGTCTTAGAAGAGCAATCTTTATGTCCTACTGATATATAATGCCATTAGCATTTTATAGTTTAAGACTTTTGATGTTTAAATTGTCTAAAATTGTGGCTTGATTTGTCAAATCAAATAATCCCAGGTGCTCCTACCGCCTGTTGAAAGCCTCCAGATATCTTTGTTTTTCCACTTCCTCATAATCTGCCTGAGGCTGGCCTATTCAGCTCTCTCTTAATTTTAAATGGATGACAGGTGGAATGGTCTGGTGGCCCCGACACAATGGAGGGAGTTCTCACAAAGATACAGCAGAGAGAAGAAGCAGCTGTTAAGCGGGAGCGAACAATGGCATATGCCTTTTCCCATCAGGTATGCCATTCTCAGAGGTTGTAAATTTTTTTATTTTGGTGAAAGTTATGCAAGCAATCACTATGGGATATGCATGATTTGCAGTGGAGGGCCCCCAACTCTGACAATAATGGTCTTGGTAATTATGCACTTGCTAAAGCCAATTGGGGTTGGAGCTGGGTGGAACGCTGGATTGCTGTTCGCCCATGGGAAAGCCGCCTCCCTACTCAGTCCCTTACCCCTAAGAAAGCGCAGAATAGACAGATAAGCAAGGCTGGTAAAAACTCGAATTCGCCTAAGCCAAAAGCATCAGTTTCAGTTAAACCCACTCTGTCCAATGGGAAGGGAACCATGAAGCCTAGGAGGTTGTCTTACCCTGGTGCCGAGAAACCAGCTGCACGTCAAGAAAGCACTAAAGCTGAAAAAGTAAACATTGAAAAAGAAGAGATAGCGACTTAGCAGCAAGCCAAAGATATAGTTAGAATGTCCATTTGGTTTTCAAAAATTCGTATTGCTGATAACTTATATCGGCTATAAGTGAGCTGATCCTATTTTTCTTTTATTTAGGTGTTGAAAAGTACATGTATTTATACTATGCTTTTGCTTCTAGCCTTTTTTTTTTGTATATGAAGTGGTGAGAGTATGCCTTGCATGAGAACAGAAAATGGTGATTCTTTCTATTTGTTATTTCTGTTTTGTTTTCTTTAACTTCTGTTTCTTATATGATGAAAAGAGAATATTTTTTTGTGGTAACTATGTAAATATCCCGATTCAAATTCCATTCTGTGATTCTGATACCATCTTCTCCTTCTATTAGTAATAGAACTTTGCAAAGTTGTTAGCACTTAGCTGAATTTCAAGTATCATTGACCCTCTTATTGGAATCAAGACTGAAGATTCAATGCAAACAACAGCAATATTCCATGCTCATGTTTCCATGACGCGAATGATCCTGTCTCCCGCATGCATGAATTACGTTTAAAATTAGATCCTGATGGGTTGAAGTTTTGTTCTGGGAGCAGGGAATTGGCTGAATTTGTTCATTTTTTTTTTGTAGCTGTCTTCGGTTAAAGTATCTAGATACTCTTTGTATTATAGTTAAAATTACATTTTAATTTTTGTACTTTAAAAGTGAGTAATTTGTTCATTGTACGTTTAAAATTAGCGCAAAATAAATAAAATTGGTAACAGTATTTAAACGGTTTCACATGTCATCATTTTTTTCAAATCATTTTTTCTATCAGTTTCACATGTCCATATCAATATTTAGACGATTTTTAATTAATACTGTTATTAATTTTATTTTTTTGCACCAATTTTAAACCAATAAAAATTAAATGACTTATTTTTATAATATAAAAATTAAAATATATATTTTAACTATAATACAATAACCGTTTAAGTGCTTTAACCCTTTTTCTTCTAGTTGAACTACTATAATGAAAAACTCCAGCTTTACCCTGAAGATACTATCTATAATTGACAGCTTAGGACCAAGTAATTAATTGAATCTTGATAGACAACAACCAGCTTCCTTGAGGCCCCTTGGTATTGGCCCTGCCCCTCCAACAAAATTAAAATTTTGTAGCTTTGACTGATCGAGTAGATTGGAGGCTCTACTAGTATAATGAATATGTGCTGCCTAGGCTGTACTAGTATGGTCCATCTTTCATTGTAAAAGCTACTTAAAGGTAACAACTCAAGTAGTAATAATTAATAAAACGGTGGGTTAGGCTTATGGTTAGGTGTTTTGAAGATTGACCCACATTTCCTCGTCTTATTACCTCACAAATTCATGCATTAACCTTGTGCCCTGTTGACTTTATAACAAAGATTTTATGTCTCTGCTAACTAATGCTAATTGTTAGAAGAAAAAAAAATTAAGAGAGAAAGTAAGATTATAAAAATATAAAAAAATACGTAGTTCGGTTATGGTGGTTTATATCTACAAAAATAGATCTAAAGGGTTATATTGTTGATATTATTGAATTATATTAAAGTATATACAGGAGTGTTCTATTTATAGGTAAGGGTTCTCACCATTTAAGAAAAGAATAAGAGAGAAAGTAAGATTATAAAAATATAAAAAAATACGTAGTTCGGTTATGGTGGTTTATATCTACAAAAATAGATTCAAAGGGTTATATTGTTGATATTATTGAATTATATTAAAGTATATACAGGAGTGTTCTATTTATAGGTAAGGGTTCTCACCATTTAAGAAAAGAATCCTCACAGTAATAATTACAATAATATTGGAATTGTAATCTGAATTATAATCTGAATCAAAATCAAATCAAAATCTCTAAAATTACTCTAATTATATTTATTACTTTAACATTAATATTGTATGTATTTTCTTTTTCTCTCTTCCTTTTTCCCTTTTGGCATGAAGAATTGGCTTTGACCTAGGAGAAAAATCATGGCAAATCACTCACCAACAATATATAAACCAAAACCCAAATCTGATTTTTTTCCCCCTATATGTCATTGATATAATAATTCTACTATGACATAGTAAAACAATAGAAAAAAAGACATTAAATGTTTACACCTCAAGCTTAAGGTGCCAAAATGCATTAATTTGTTTAAAATTTTGAATTAAAGTTTTTTTTTTTTTTATATATAATTAAATTAAAAGGAGAATGTTTAAGTTTAACAAAATATTTTTCCTTTTACTATTAGCCATTAGTATAGTTTTCTTACTAATAGTAGTACTAAAGAAAAAAGAGTAGAATTCATTAAAATTTTATAATTATATCTTCTGCCTAATCTCCAAGTAATTTCTTTTCTTCTCAAAAAAAAAAAAAAAAAAAAAAGAAAAATCATTAATTCCTTTCTGGTATACAAATTTGTACCATGCAAAGCCTGGCTTCATGATCTTCTCAATTCTAAAAAGACTACCCTTAGTTTCTGCGCCAATTGTCAACGTCATGGCTTCATCAACTTCTTTTTTGAATGGTGGATCACTTTCATTTTCATCGCAGAGACTCTTAGTCTTAGCCCAGCAGCTGCGTCATTACAAGCCTCCACCTTGTTCCTTTGACGACAACGATGAACAAATCATCCAGGAAGCCGCAGGGAAAGTTGTTTCACAAGTGGGTTTTCAAGAATCTGTTACCCCAGTTGTCCAAAACCCGGAAAAGTTTAGACCCAAAAGAGCTGCTGTTTTGATCTGTCTCTTTGAAGGGGATGCTGGGGATTTGCGTGTCATATTGACCAAAAGGTCTTCAAGAATGTCTACTCATTCGGGTCAGTTTGATTCTCTTTTTGTTTTCATAAAGATTGGAAAGTTGATGGTAAATGAAATGTTTATTTTTTGTTTTCTTCAATTGTCTACTCACCTGAGATAGAGTATTTGGAATGAGCTTTTGATTGGTTGAATGGGAAATTTTGAGGAAAATAGAATGAAATTTTTTATTTTCTAGGGAAGGGAAGGATGAATTTTACTCAAATTTATTTAAATGCTCACTTTGAGATTGAGTTGAAGGAATGTTATTCTTTGTTAGGAACCAAATGTTAAATTTTGACTACTGTGTCGTCTAGTCACTTAGGTGGATTGGTTTTTTTAGTATCCCTTGTTTGGTTATTAAGAAAATTCAAGTCACAGAACAGAAAGTATTATCCTTTTGAAGATATCTGACCTCAATCATTTGAGATTTTAGTTTTCTGCATTCGTGAGGCTCATTGCAGTACATTTTCTTTTATTACATGAAATCAAGATGAAGTTGTGTACTTGATTGAGTTATAATCAAATGGTTTTTGGAAATAGAAAGAAAAAAATGAATATATGTTGGATATTATATTTTGGTTTCCTAAGAAAGTGCTGGTGTTTCACTTCACTTGAATTAGTTGCTTAGGGTTCAGTTAAGACGAGGAGTTAAGTTTGCTTTATTGATATTTGAGTTGACATATATAAGATTGGAATTTTGATTTCTCTTATTTTTCCTTTATGTGACTACCAAATATGGACTTAATGGTGATTGATGATTATGTTGTGGGACTTAATTGTTTGACTTAGTGTCTTTGGTACTTTGTTGCAGGGGAAGTTTCATTGCCAGGTGGGAAAGCAGAGGAGGGGGACAAAGATGATGGTGATACAGCTACTAGAGAGGCTAATGAAGAGATTGGGTTGGACCCTTCAGTTGTGAATGTTGTAACTGTTCTTGAACCATTTTTGTCCAAGGTATTGAAATATTTCTCAAGCTCTTTTAGCTTCTTCATCGACCATTCATCTACTTGTTATATGGCATTAGTTTGATTTGAATCAGTTCTCATTTGGGTGATTATGATATCTTGCTACTCTATAGACCAATGGTAATATTTGCTGGAAGTTCATTAAGTTATTGTTGCAGGGTATTGGGGGTGTCTATGTCTTAAACTCAATAGCCAAACCTTAGCATAAAAGCAAAGAAGGGTCTTTGTAATGCAAGCTAGACTGTTATGGGTGTAGCAAGTTTATTGGCCTAAACTTGTTTATCCAAATGCAAAATCTTCAGAAACCTATTATTTGTAAGCACTTGATATTATAAATGCATATCTGTAGAGCTCCGTCTCTGACTCCAAAAATTTGGAGTTGCCCGTCCGACACCTTCTCGATCTGTAAAAATGTGAAACTCGTGGCTATTTTTGGCAAGAGGTGACATGGGGATAATTAGTACTAACACTTAAAATTTCCAGCAAAACAAGAAGAGAGAGTTAAAGCTGGTACACTGGGAAAAAAGGTTTCATTTAGTTCATATGAGCTACCTACCTGATCAAAGCATGATTTTTAATAGCTCTTCTCATTATCAAGTAATTGTAATAGCTCTTCCAACCTAATTTTCTAAGGTACTATCAGAATGTGAGAGTTTGATTGTTGTTAGTTCTTTCTGTGAATGATAGATGTCTTAAAATAAGTTGAATTTTTCTACATGAATCAATTGAGAGAAATGACTTTAGTGGTCCTTAGATCGTAATAATAATCTTTAAGCATAGATAGTTTGATTTACTTTAGAATAAAAGATTATACGCAATGATAAATATCCTCTTTGTGTATTATGGTAGTTACTTGCTGTGTAGATGATGACACAACAAGTACTGCGTGCGTTTATCTGAAAGAACTTTTTACCGGGGATTGTTTCAACTTAAAATGTTGCATATGTTTCAGCTTGTTTAATTGTCCCCATTGCATATAGTTCTCCAACTTCAATTGTCACTGAAACTAGATGGACAAGTTATATTTGGATCATGTGGTGCCGTTTTGTTTGTAAATCAAAATATAATCTTTAAGTTTGATCTGAAAAACTATCAAAGCGTACATGAAACTCGTGATGGAAAGGTTGGAATGAGGAGTTGTGTTTGAGTACTTGTATTATAGAATATATGTCATACCTTCCTCAATCTTTTGGCTAACATCACAGAAAGAAGCATATCATAGCTGCAATTTACATTGTATTCTGCTTTGGCTTTCAGCTGTTTACAAAAGATTGGTTTTCCCTGCAGCATCTCCTTAGAGTAGTTCCTGTTATTGGCATACTTAACGACAGAAAGGCATTCGAGCCTACTCCAAATCCTGCTGAAGTGGATGCAGTGTTCGATGCCCCACTAGAAATGTTCATTAAGGTTTTTTTTCTCTTTAACTCTTTCCAGTCTTGTACTTGTTTTACCCTTTTTTTAAAAACTGTCTATGAGTTGTTTGATTCAGGATGAAAATCGAAGCATGGAAGAGAGAGAATGGATGGGAGAGAAGTATCTTCTTCACTACTTTGACTATGAAACTGAGAATAAGAAGTATTTAGTATGGGGTTTAACTGCTGGCATTTTGATAAGAGCTGCTTCAGTTGTCTACCAGCGACCACCAGCTTTCCTGGAACAGAGTCCCAAGTTCAAGTTTCCTAGAGATGTCGACAAAATTACTGTGCGTTGAATAAAGTTTCAGGAATTTTAAAGGTTGCCTTGTATTGCAAATTTATATAATAATTCTATATATAGTCCAAGGGGGATTATAAGTAAAAAAAAATTATGAACAATTTAATAAAAGAAACCTATGCATCATGTGCATCTTGAAAAGTAATAGTCCAGCAGAAATTCTAAACAGAGTATTCATTCATGGCAATCTTCCCTTCATTTTACTCTTCTTTCACATGATTAAGACCAAGAATCTACTTTGTTTTGAATGTCCCAGAATATTTGATTGTATGAAAAGAGAAGCTAGCAAAATCGACAAAGGAACAAAACTAACAAAACAATTTGGAAGCAGCTAAAGACATGTAGAAAAAAGACTTTCCTTATGCATCTCTCAGCTAAAAACCTCATAGAATTTCTCAACAACAAGTAAACCAGAGTCAATCGACTCCAAAGGATCCTTCCGAAGACGGTGTCTCAAGCAGTTGGGGATGACAGTGGCAATATCTTCTGCAGTGACTTTATCTCTTCCCTTTAGAGCTGCAAGAGCTTTTGCAGCTCTGTTAGTCACGATATCTCCTCTCAATCCATCAACATTCAACTCAGCACAAACTTTGGATATTTTAACCTTTAAGTCATGATCAATCTGGACACAAGAAAGATAACTCCTAGCTGAACCAATCTGCTGTTGGAGCTTCTCTTGCTCAGCCTTGTAAGAATCACGGAATTCTTTTGGGTTTTTGTCAAACCTAGCTCTCTCCTCCACAATCTTCACTCTAAGCTCAGCATCCCTCACAGTCCCAACTTGAGCATGCATTCCAAATCGATCAAGAAGCTGTGGTCTAAGCTCCCCTTCCTCTGGATTACCTGAGCCAATCAGAATAAACCGTGCAGGATGTGAGATGGAAATACCTTCTCTCTCAACTGTATTCCATCCTGAAGCAGCAGAATCCAAAAGAACATCCACCAAGTGGTCATCTAAAAGATTAACTTCATCCACGTAAAGAATCCCTCGATTAGCTTTAGCTAGAAGCCCAGGCTCAAATGCTTTGATACCCTCAGTGAGGGCTTTCTCAATGTCAATGGTTCCACAGACCCTATCTTCAGTAGCACCTAATGGCAAATCCACCATGTTGATTTTAGTCATTGAAAGAGTCAGTTCCTCTCCTTTTGTAATCTTCTCTCTTACTTCTATACCCATTGATTCTGGATCTTCCGGGTCTGAGTTATAAGGGTCACCGAAGACTACCTTGATTTCAGGCAGTAAATCAACCAAGGACCTTACAGTTGTGGACTTCCCAGTTCCCCTGTCACCCATGATCATGACACCTCCAATCTTGGGATCAATCACATTCAACAGGAGACATAATTTCATCTCATCCTGTCCTACTATAGCAGCAAATGGATACACTGGTCTCTGATTTTCTTTAGCAGCAAGCTTCTGAGCCTGAAAATCATTAAGTTCACAAGCTTCATTCACATAAATTCAAAAGCTATTATTTACAATTCTGCTACGCAACTTTATATCCTCCTGCCCAACAGCGTTTTCTTCAAATACCCAATTCTTCGGGTGCCATTAGAAATATTAAAAAATAAATAAATAAAAATTTCTTCAAATAAAACAGCCAAATGAATGTTTGATCTCAAAACAGCATGAAATAAAAGAAGAGAACAAAGTTAATTAATTACCTGTTCAACAGAGTTAATTTCAGTGGCAACATTAGTTACTGCAATATGAAATTGAGGCCTTCCCTTCCTTCCCTGAATCCCAATCCCTCCATACAGTTTCCTCCCATAACCCTGTCCTGTACCACCCAAAAAAAATGTCAAATTTTAGTTCATAGAAAATACCCAAAGCCCACCTCTTATCTTCATTGGTTTCGTACCACCGGAACTTGGATTTAAAGAAGATAAAGTGAAGTGCATGGTTAAGTTAGATCGACAGAGAAATTTACCTGGGTTAATGGAGATAGAGGGAATGGCAGGCTTTGAGGAAGGAGAAACGAGAGACCGAGAAGCTAAGATTGCGGTTGAGGTTCCCAGTAGGGAAGCCATGCCGCCCGCAACTGGGGGTTTTGTCTCTTTTTCAGAGGAGTGGTGTGCGTCTGTCTCACAGTTTTATGTGATTTGCTTGACTCTCCGATCGCAGCTTGACATGGTTTCTAATTGGTTTGTTAGGTTGCGGATAAGAAGATAAATTTCATTCTATCATTGCCTTTGATTTTGTCATAAATAAAAATTATTTTTATTTTAATAAATATTGGAAATTAATTTAGAAAAAAATAGAAATAGCAGAGAACAGTTAAATGGTGCCTGAGCCTAGTATTTTTAATTTTAGTTTTTGTTCAGTATGTTAACAAATAATAAATTTATCAATATTGGATACGATAGGAATTATACAAGAATTAATAAAATAGTATTAATGGATTATCAAAATCAGCACTAAACAACAAAGATATCTCATTCTGTATTATCATAATTATTTATTTATTTTTTAAACATTCGTATTTGATATTTGTGATTAATATATATTTAAATATGTATATAATATATAATCTTTTAAATATATAAAAAAAAATTAAAAAAAAATATTTATTTCGAACTTATATATGTATTCAACATTTATCGAAATCTAAATAACATAAATTTTATTCGTCGAACTTATATTCATATTCAGCACTCTTTCAAATCGAGATACATTCATCTCACCCGTCATCTTGATACGATTCAAAAACCAAATCTCCCTTTATGCCAAGGAAATAGTAAAGCTTAATAGTGGGATCTCAATAACAGAGGCAATAGAGAATTTATTAGCCAAATTTACCACAAAAAAAGCAAGACAAGTTCTGGAGTAAATTTTGCCAAGCGTCAGATAAAAATACATTTAATAAAGCAATAAGACAACTTGCTATCAGGTCGACACAGCTCAAAAGTCAAATTCTTTCCTACTAAAATTTTTCCATCTCTTCCCTAAAAGCAGGCATGGCAGTCTCACGCAAGCTCACCAGCACTTTAAACCCTTTATTCTTGCCCGTAATTGATGAAGAAAAAGGCAAGAAAAAACATGGCTCCATACTCCCAAGGAAATTGGTTGAAAGTGGCAACACAGTTACAGGACCTCCCCAACCAAAAATCTACTGCTGAATGGCCCAAGTGTCTCCAATCTGTAAAACCACTCGCTCCTTTTCCAGCTGTAATGCCTTCATCGTAGTGCAGCTCTTGCAAGTCAATGAAAGAACGCACATACTCGTTACTGCCATTACTTTTGCTCTTCTTGACCAGCTCTGCCGTTTTCCATAGAGGCTGCTCAATTAGATCCTTGGCGCTGACCTTTGCATACATTGCAACGCAGCCGTTGCCCCAGTAGCCAGCAGGCAATGGTGGCTTTACTAGTTTGCGGATGTTCATTAAATATGAAAACTTCACTGTCTCATCACCTGGAATTTTGGAGGCTTTCACCCTGATCAACAATGAAAAGCACCGGTCAAAAATTCCATTGGAATAAAGGCAAAACCCAAGATTTCAAACGTGGTTAAACCCAGACCACAATGTTCAAAGAGCAAAGTCTTGAGCTGGTCCAAGCATTCATCCTCCACATTAAAACACTCCCTCACAACTTGTCCAGCATCCTGTTTGTAAGGATTGAACCCTTTCTCCAAGCTCAGAAAATCCCGAACTGGGCCTTCAACTCTTGGCGGGTTTCTTGGACCCAAAAGAGCAGCTCGGTCCCAAACAGGCTGAAATTTTACCTGGTTCACTCCACGTGCCAAATCAGCCGCCATACAGAAAAACTTGGTTGCACCAAGCCCATCACACAAAGCATTATGTATAGCCGCCCCAAGTGTGAACCCACCAGCGTCTCTTCCGGGCTCGGGTCAGGAATCAACAGTTCAACTGAATTCATATCAGGGTCATCAAGGTGATTTACTGACTCTAATGTGCAGTCCACGCTAGCGTTGAAAAGTGGTAGGCTTTGGTCCATCTGACAAAAGTGCTCATACCTACCGTTGCTGGCACGGCGGAGAGAGCCTGCCAGAGAGTAGTAGTGGTGGAGAGCGGTGGAGACGGCGGAGGAGATGACCTGGAATGGGTTGCGATCAGTGGTGGTGCTGTTGACGTAAGCACGCAGGTAACGGAAGGTGACGTTGAGGCTGTGGTCATTGTCTAGGTGAGAGAGAGCAAGGGTGTGGTCCTCGGTGAAAGGTGGAGGGGCGGATCAGAGCGGTTTCTGTGACTTGAACCTTCATTTTTGGTTAGAAAGGGGAGTTCCAGGTTGGTGCGAAAAAAAATTATATGAAATGATTATTTATGTTATATATATTTTTTATTTATATCATGTCATATGATCAGATTATTAAAAAAATAATTATTTATTATATATTATATCTAATAATTAAATCAAAAATATTTATTTTAATAACTTATTAATAATTTTTATAATAAATAATTAATTTTTTTATAAATTTAATTATGTGATATGATATGAATAAAAATATATATATTTTAATATAAAATAACCGTTTTATATAATATTTTTTCGGATCAGCGTAGGATGTGGTATTTAAAAATTGTGGATTCGTCAAATGATTGGTGGAACATTGACATTTGATAGTGACTTTGCTGATTTGCTCATTCATTAAAGTATATGTATGTAGTAAAATGCTGCTTAAGAGTAAACTCCAAATTACTTTAGGTAACGGGCTTTAGCCCACATAATAAGAAGAAACGGTAACTTAAAAACGCTCCGTAGTCGCTCCACGCGGTCCCCGCTTCTTCAACTTTCGGAGCTTTACTATAAATACAGAGCACATTTGAACAGAAAGAAAATTCATTCTCCAAAAACCCACATTTTCTTCTCCACCTCAAACATTTCCTTCGCCAATTTTCGTTCCAGCCAAACAGCCTCGTTTCTCACATTCTCTCTCTAAGATTGACGACGCAACTCTCCTCTCTTTCTCTCCCTCGCATTCGAGTCCTAAACATCGTAAAATCAAAGATATCGAGTTCTTTTTATACCTTTTATTTAAATTTTGAAACATCTAGGGTTTAACTTTAACTTTTAAATTGATTTATTGCGACTTTTTTTTTTTATTGTATCAGAGAATAGATTTGGAATTGACCTCGAAATTTCTTGTTTTTTTAGATCAGGTCATTTTCGGGGATCAATTCTTTTGGTGAATTCACTCCCTGTTTTTTGAATTTGGAACCTTTTAGGCATTGGATCAGTTTGCTTTCATCTTTAGCTCTCTGTAATAATCACACACGATTTATTTGATGATCATTGTCTCTATATTTTCCTTCTAGTGAATGTGCATTCAACTTTCATGTATCTCTCTTTGCGTGGATTTTGTTTGTTAATAATTTGACCTAGAGATTTTTGTTGATAAGGTCAGGTATTTAGAGTTGATAATCATGTTGTGTTTGAGTTTGATCCTTGATGTTTTACTAATTATATGTTTCCAAGAGATGCATATATTCGATACACATTGCTCTAACATGCATTAGATCTCGTGGATGAAGGATTTCATATTCAATTTGATTTTGAAAGGCTGCATGTTGAAGTTTTATATATACCTGCTTTATAATGAATTATGAAATACCCTATTTGATGTGAATTTTGCAAAGGAACCTCATGGGTAGTCCATTACTCCATAACCACTAAAGCATTTGGTTTGCTTACATCTGATGAGCAACATTGCAATGACTGCATGATTCAAATTTGGTCCGTTGACCATTACTCCAGTTGAATGGTAATCTGATGAGCAACATCACATAACCCGTTGATGTGGTTTGCTTACACCCAACTGTTTTTATCTTATTGATACTGTACTTACCTGTTACCTGTACTGGAACTAAAGTATTATATTTATTCCCCACAGCCATTTGGAGAAATTTGTTCTCACTTGTCACTTCTTTTTCTTACACTTTACACCATTGATTTGATCCTTGAATGTTCAATATGTTGCCGCAGCACCATTTTTTTTTCCTACTGCAATTCATATTGAGTTATTGACAATCTTTTGGATGGCTGCAGTTGAGAATAAGTTTATATGTATGTTGCGTGCAGATGGCAGAGCCACAGAAGGCAACTTCTTCAGCTGTTGATTCAAAATCAAAGGAGAAAAGATCAGTGCTAGGTATTCCTGTGGCTGTCCTTGTGGGTAGCAAGCATTGAGAAATTCATTTTAATGTTTTTTTCACTATCCTTGTCCTGGAGATAATAGTAGCTGGAAACCATTAGGGTGCTGGGTTATCTTCTAATTTTACATTCCAACTCCTAACTAATTGGCAATGTTTTGATACTAGTGCTTGTGCTAGAAAGATCTAGTATCTATGAGAAAAACATTTAAGAAAAATGCTTTAGAAAACATGCAAAAATTAACAAGAGGCTGTAGCTCTATAGTGGAGGGGCAGCTATGACTAACTGTAGCGATTCCTTAATGAAGACATTGTTAGAAACAATATCAGCATCCTGTAATCTCATTTCGGGTTTCGCTGACCCTTAACCTTTTGTGATTGATTACTCTGGAATCTCCCAAGACTAGAAATGATTTGTCAATCAATTCTAAAGTCTAAAGATGATGCAATAAGTCTTTCTAGTATGACCTGTTTCAATAATTGAAACGAACTATTTACTGAGATCCTACTTTCCACTTAAAACAGATGAGGAAATTGGCAAGGATTTCCTTAGCTCCTGGAAATCTATGTCTGTGAAAGAAGACAATGCTATGGATTTTAGCTTTGAGACAATCTCAAAGGGCAAGAAAAAGGCATTCAACTTTGACAAGCTGTAAGTGCTGCCAATTCTTGGAGCTTTTAGTTTGTCATTGTAAAATGAGGGTCTCATTATATCACATCAGAACCTAGATCGGTTAGTCTATTCTGCATATAATATGTTGAAATCGTTTACTATTGTATTGTCTTTCTTTATTTCATTACTTCACTGTGCTTTGTGAAGTAGAAATTATTTCTGTGAGTAGGATAAATTACTGAGG
The DNA here is from genome assembly GCA_030761205.1 of Fremontodendron californicum. Taxonomy (NCBI): domain Eukaryota; kingdom Viridiplantae; phylum Streptophyta; class Magnoliopsida; order Malvales; family Malvaceae; genus Fremontodendron; species Fremontodendron californicum. The sequence goes on from JAULJL010000027.1 coordinate 2,473,803, forward strand.
TATGAAGATATTTTTTCTTTTCAGGGATATTGATTTTAATCTGGATGGTGATTTTGACAAGTTATCATCATTCAAAGTGGACATGCCTGATCTTGACTTCTCATCACCCTCAAAAAAGGATGCAAAAGTGAAGGAAAAATCTAAAGAGGAAACTAACAGCGGGAAGCAACAAGGGAAAAAAGATCGCTTTACCTTCTCTTTTGATTTTAATGAGTGAGTGGATAATTCTTTTATGTTTGAATCATCACATTGTTTAAGCTTTTGCTTTAAAATTGTTTATCAGACGTATAAGTCAACTTCACATTCATTTTTTATTTCTTAGCCTGCATATCGTATCGGCTGCAGGTTGGATGGTTTTGATTTTGATTCAAGCTTAAATAAAGGAGAGAAGACTCATAAGAAAAACCAGGAAAGCAAAGTAGTTGCTTCTGAGAGTAGTGAAGTTTCTAAAATTGACCAGGCACTTGAGGATGATTGCATAACTGCAAAACTTCCAGTATCAAAGGATGCAGCCAATTCAAAGGCTGAGACATCCAAGGGTCGGGCAGAGGCTTGCAATTCCATAGATGATCCTTGTCCCTCAAAAGCAGTGTCTACACAGGGGCCTGCGCCTGAAAAATTGGTTGCAGCACAAGGATCAAGAATTTCTCCAGAGAAATCAGTGGATACCAATGCCAAAGAAACATATAAATCAAGTCCCATGTCAGACGGGGAAATTTCCTCAGAACTCTATGATCAGCAGTCTTTACAAAGTTCACCCATGGATTTCCTCAGTGGGAACAATTCCAACCAAAAAACTGTTTCCGACATGCAGGCAGAAGTTTGTTCTCAGGGAAGAAGAATAAATACCAGTTCAGCTGGAGAGCAAAATGTTAGTGACAAAGTGATAAGCAATGAGGAGACTATTCATGAAAATTTGCTCTGTAAGAACTTACTTCCGCTATCAGAGAGTGAGACAGATGAAAGAAAAGGGACAGGTGGCAATATCCCAGCAGAAATAGGTGACAGTCTATCAGTGCAAGGTGATATAGTTCTGAAAGATATTTACACTGCAAGCTTATCAACAGAATTTTTAGACAATAGTGCAGCCAAGAAGGATATACAGAATCCAACTCCCAAACCTCCTTCGGTTTCATCGGGCAGGTCAGATAATCCACAAATCTTTTAATAATGTGCCATCTCTGTTTATATTGAAATGTTCTAATTAGTGATTTTCTAGATGAACTATGTGAATGAGAGGAATAATTGATGATGATTTTAATCCTATATTAGTAATTAGAGGATTGAAGAGAAGAAAGAAACATAATTTTATCAGCTACTGTAACTGCTTAAAATTATACTGATCAACAAGCGCTTGCTATTTTATGCTAACATACTGCTATTAGCTTTGATAATATATTAAGCCTTGTATGCGAGTTTCATATTGCAGCTAACTTTGATTTATTAGATGCAGTGAACCAACTGTCAGTGAACTGACAGCAAGAAATGACAAAGAAGCTGGGGCTATTCGCTCGAGGTTTTTCAGAAGATCAGAGGAAAACAGATCTCAATTGCATCAACCATCAGCAACTGGAAAAGAGGTTTCCTCATTTAGCAGAAAAAAGATTGGTGAAATGCATTTATGTCCCGCATATGAGAAAAGGTGTGCCATGCTTTCTCTAACAACTGTAATTACTGTTGTTCCAAGGTAAATAGACTCTTTAGACTCTTCTCAATTCTCATCTTCAACAGGGAGGATTATGATGGTAGTGAAGAACAAAATGGGAGAAAACTGGTTGGTTATTCAAAATTAAGTTCCCAAGAGTTGACAAAAGGGAGGCCTGTTTTGCTGCAAAGTGAAAACAATGTTGGAAGTTCTAGTGATATCAGGTGAGGCATTGACATTAATAAATTTCTGTAACAGTAGTTTTCTAAAATTTGTTGTCCCGTTGGAGATGCCGTTAGAACTTTTTAATTTAGAAACATTAAATATGTAAAATTTTCACTTCTTAGATGATATTATCTATGCAATACTAAACAGGGCTGGTTTTGCCGCTGGTGCTATACAAAATGGTGGCAACAATTTAATTGGTAAATCAAGTGTGCAAGATAAAGCAGCAACAAAAGGAGAGCCTGTCCTTTTAAGAAGTGAAAAGAATGCTAGGTGGGGCTTCCATAATTGAGCTTATATTTATATTTTTCTGTCAATCTTAACTCCAGAAACATGATTTTCTAAAGCAATTTTTAGAATAAGCAAAGCAAGCATTGGTATACCTGGCACTTAACTGGTTCTTGGTCAAAGTTTCATCATTCTCTAAGTGAAATGTCAAGATGTTCTCATAAGGCATCTAAATGTGGATTCTTCCTTCCTGGGCAATTAGTTCCATTTATTCATAAATTATCTTGGACAACTCTTTTTATACATTTGACTGTCAAAAAGTACTCAAATAAACTTTGATTTGGTTATTGACTTTTTCCTCTTTTGGAAGATTTTCTTCTTTCTTTGGGATGTATGTTGCACACAATTCTTGCAAGTTCTATACTTTTCTGCTGATTCTTGCTTTATCTTGTGATTCTTTTATTTGCATAATTGTGAAGTTTTTATATTTTGATCTTCATCTTCCATTAAAATTTTAAAACTTAATACTATTATCTAGTAGCTAGAATCTTCTGTTACTTAATCTGTTTATATTTTCTTTGGAATCTTTAGCAAATTGTTGACTAAGCTCTGCAAGCTTGTGTGGATTCCTTGCAGTTTGCAAGCTAATCCTCCTAACCATGCTGAGAAGACAACTGAATCTGGTATCCAGACATCTGTGAATCCCAAATTTCAGGTTCCAAAAATAGAATCCATTCGGAACTCAAAGTTTCATTCTGAAGCACATAAAATTGCCAAGAAAGCATCTGCTCTCTCTAGCTTTACAAGCACAAGGTATGATCCTGATGTAGCACCTCAATGTTTTCTAAGGCCTTTATATGAGGGATTGTTGAATTTTCGTAATAAAGGCTGCCCCCTTCTTAATGTAGGAGTATAGGACCAAACAAGGATCATCTGAGTTCTCAGAGGGAAACCAATTCATTGAGAAACTTGGATCAAAACAAGGATAGTCCAGGAAATACATCTAAGATTGTACTTCCTGTTAGAATTGCTGAGAAACAAACACCAAAGCTCCCATCCTTGAAGCGGAAAACATTTGAGGTTCTCTTTTCTTTTTCCGATATGAGTTACTACTTTCAATGTGCAATAATATTTTCATTAAAAATTGCACAATTATCTTTAAATACCACGTTCTTGAAATGTTATTCTGTTCATGTAATTAATATAATGTGCTACTAATATTTGCTCAAAGCTATTCCATAGGAATCAAATGGAGACTCAGTGTTGTTGAAACCCCTCAAAAGGCTTTCGCAATCACCAAGTGAAAGCAGGTCTTATTACTTTTCAACTCTACCCACATCTTAACCACTTTACGGGCTTCTTTGCTAGAATAACACTTTTTTTTTAAAAAGCTGCAGGAATCTTACAGAATCTTCTGAAAGAGTTGCTGATAAAGAGGTATCTGATCAACCAAACTCGTACATTTCTGCTTGAACAGAGGCGGGATATCCTTGTGCAAGCTAATTGCAGATTCTAATATTTGGTAAACTCTGAGTTTAATTACTTCTAACGGTTATGCTAGGTTCAAAATCATAAGAATCACATGAAGGTTTCAACTAAGAATATTCTCTGCGATCATCTTACCTCCGGATCTGAAGTTCCTCGGGAGGTGAATATGACAGAACTGGAATTTCCTTCATTCATGGAAAATGATGGAAACGTGGAAAAGGCTGAAGCTTATGGAAAGGAGCTTGAAGATGTAAGTAAAACACATCAAAGAAAGTATGATGCTTTGAAGATCAAATTATGTTACTGATCTATTTCACTTCAAAAGAAAAAAAAAATCAGTAATTTTATGCGGTTTGAGTGAAATTAAATTAAATTATAGTCCATTTAAGATACGAAAACCACCATGCACCAAAGGATATGGGATATTTGGTAAATGTGCTGTTTTCTTTGCAGATATGCAACATGCTGAAGAAGAAACATGAGGAAGCCAAAGAAATATTGGTTCGAGCTATTGTGAACAACAACAATTTACTGATGCTTAACCATCCCATCTTTAAAGAGAAGATATCCTTTCCATTTTGTACTATTTGCTATCATAAGATTTTATCTGCTAACTTACATTGCTATAATTAGAGTTGCGTATTCCTTCACGATTAAAAACATTAATATGGTTCAGAAATTTGCTGAGCTACTTATAACCAAGGAAATGCCAATTTGATCAAAGGCACGAACGGTGCTTATATGCCATATAAGGTATCTCTCTCTCTCACAAACACATACATAGAGACAGACAAAATTCAAACTTCTTCCCTATTTTTAGTTGATAAGTTCTTGCTCCATGCAAGTCTCAGAAACAGGATGTATGTTCTCCTTCCCTGGGAAGTTAGGACAAATGGCTCTTTCACATGCGGAGTTAAACAACATGGTTAGAAACTTTGCAATTTAAATGGTAATTGAGAAAAAACTTTCTACCTGCATTTTATCTCATTGCTTAGTTCTACTTAATATCTCTGACTCATTGAAGTGGTACTTGAACCGAATCTTTTACAATGCAATAAGTTGTTGGTACTAAACAGTGATCAATATGGAACTTCCTTAAATCATGTAGATTGTTGAATATGATTTACAATTTCTCATCTTTTGATTGATTGTTATTATACATTAAAGGTAAGAACCCTAACTTATTAGCAGGCATCAAGACTACAAAGGCCCCAAATCCATGCCCTTGATTGTGTAAACTGTAAACACCGCAAAAGTCCAAAAAGGGGTTGAATCCAATCATAGGAATAGAAATGATAGAGTCCAGCCCAGTCCAGTCGTAAAAGTAAAATTTTAGTTCTCCCTCCTCGTGCCCCAATTTGTACAGCATAAAAAAAATGCGCGCCTTCTCCCATCGAGTTTTTTGACGTTCGCGATTCATTCAAACTTAAAGAAAGAAGCATAAAAAATGTTTCCCCCTCCAGCCTCCCTCCATAGAATCAAAATTAAAAAAAAAAAACCATTCCAACCCAAACTGAAAGTCTGAAAGACTGAAACCATTATTTTCTAATTCTCCCCACCAAAATTCCCTCCATCAAACTAAAACTAAAAAAACATTTAAAAGTCCCAAAACAACTTGAATTGAAATCTTTCACTTCCTCCCCTCCAAAACCCACCATTACTTATGTCTCCTCCTCTTCTCCACCATTTCCCCACTCCCTTCCACCATTTCCTCCCTCCTCCTCCTCTCTCACTCAAAAATCTAATGGCTGTTCTCCCCCTTTATGAAAATGACAACAAGGAGAACATCCCTCCTTTCTCCTCCAAAAAGCCTACATCTGTTCTCACAAAATCTCCATCCTCCAACAATAAAAAAGGAAGAATAAGGAAACCCCTTGAAGACATTACCAATCTCATTCTTCCACAAATCTATTCAACTCTTGCTCAATCCGATACAACAATTCTGGTTTCTTCCCAAGCTTTGGTTTATCAACCCAAATGCAGAAAGAGAAGAGCTGAAGATGGGCTCGAATCATTTTGCAAGAAGACTCATTTGGTGTATAAAAGTGTAAACTTTCGATAGCTCAAACATCAAATCCATAAAGCAATAGGGTGATTCATTTGTCAACTACTCAATCTGTGCTCGATTGAGGGTTCGTTTTTATTTTCTTTCTTCTATGAGTGCTTGAATCTAAATTATACATTTATACACAAACATTATGTTATGATATGTCTCAAAATCAAAAACTGAACTTTATATTATACTACTGAGTATATGATTGGATTTTCGCCTCTTTCATGTTTTCGAAACTGCCGAGTGATTGGACTGATTACGCAAATTTGGCCTAGTGAAATTTTAGTATATTGGGTGGTTTGGGCTTGTTTTTAAGATTTGTTAAAAAGCTCGACCGATAGGCATTTCTTTGGGGAGCCTATATTTTGGCCCATAGGAATGACAAAAAAATAAAGCAAACAAACTAGAGAAGGAACATGTTAGCATCTTTCTTATGGTTATAACAACTTAGACTTTCGTATCTTTGAGAATAAAAGAGTGAATCTAGAAATAATTTTTAATTTGATCAAATCCTAAGGTAACACTATTTAATGTATTTCTCCATATAAAGTTCATTGGGAATGGAACAAACAGACTTGGCCTACATTGACATCAGCTGACTGTTAGTTTCACTATGATTTTCACCCTATGAATTGATGAATCTTCATTTCCCATGGCAAAGGCCAAAGAGCCTCCACTCAAGAACTCAATAAGCAGAGATGGTGTCGTCAGCAGACCACTTTGATATAGTGGATTTGACATGTGCTCCAAGGTTGTAATAAAAAATTTTAGATAACATAAGATCGAGTCCTAACAAAGACAAAATAAATGATTAAGAGAGAGTGTTATTATTTTTAACTCTGGTTTAGTCTTTAGGAGAAGTCGAGAAGACGCGACTCTTCCATGCTCAAAAGTTGGATAATGAAAAAAGTTGAAGTTGAGAAAGGCTAGTCAGCTGATAAGCTTTCTTAAATGCCTAAAAATGTTTAAGACTAATGTTATTGGATTTTTCATTTTCTTTAAAGTATATCTAACACTTGTGTTCGATACATATTCGGATATAGATATAAAAATATAATCTTTCAAATATATAAAAAAAACTTAGAAAAAATTAAATATATTTGTATTGAATGCATACTGTATCCTACACTCATCCGAATCCGAATAATAAAGCTTAATGTAATCAAAGTCGTCCAATGCTGAGAATTGTATGTACCATATAAATTTATATATCAATCTGCGAATATGAATCAGAGGTCAACTACACTTTTATGATAATAATTTAATGCTTTTGGAGGTCTTTTCATTGGTACTATGGAAAGTAACGTTTCAGTGGCCTATATATACACTGCCTATTCAAGCTTGGACCCGTAGAATAAGACCGCGGTATCTAAAAGTCTAAAACTGCTAGAAGAAAATGGCTAGCTGCCGATTTCTTGCATGCCTGATACTGATATTGTACTCAGTTTCAAGGTCTGAATGTCGCCTTCTTAATCCAAACATTGAAGGAAAAAATCCAACAAGGTCATTTCGAATGTTGTCCCTTGCGACTAGTTCAGGGAAGGTGTATCAGTTTAATATAGAGACCAGAGATGAGTCCGGAAACGAAAAACTCTACGAGTCAAAACGTCAAAGTCCTGGGGGTCCTGATCCGAAACATCACTGATTTTCGTGAGAGCCAGATATAGAGTTATCGGCATCTTGGCAAAATGCAGCTAGTATCTTCCGATGAAAGAAATAAAATTGTCATCAGAATTCATAACTGGTTGTACTGACATAATATGTTGAATGCAATGACAAATAATCAGCTATCAAGTAATGCAATGTATCTGATCCATGTTGTTTGAATACAAATTCGTGCAACATCTTTGGTTTACAGTCTTTCTTTTTGATATCTATGGTATAGTTGTTTAAGAATGTGCATGATGATTTAGAGACCTGAATACTCTTTAGCAGTCTCTTCTGTTTAGTAGACTTTTCACTTTCTAGAGAGAAAACTTAACTTGGACAGCTTAACTTCCTCTGCTCCTCCCATTAGATTTCCCGAGGAGTCGAAATCCTCATATTAGTTTGTTAATTTATAGATACATATTATGGGTGTTTATGCACCTGGATTATACATATTACACACATTTATCATATGTATGAACATCAAATGACCCTTTTTAGTAAAGTTATGCTTTTCCAAATCTGCTGAGTGATTGTATTGATGGGTCAAATAGTTTGATGAATAAAAAGTTTGGGATAAGATACACAAATCAATGAAGTTGGCTTCAGAAGCCTAAATATACAATCACTCTGCTTCTTTCAAATCTATTGTGCCCAAAATCAGAAAATAGACTAGCTTATTTTCTATGGTCCTTAGAGCTCACTCTTTTGTATCAATGAGAACATGTTAATCTATACATAATATTACAATGTAAATTGATCAAAGCAATACTATCTGATCTGGGAATGAGATGAAAAAGGAACAAACTTGGGCTACATCATGAGTTGACTTAGTTTTACAATAGTTTTCAACCTATGACGAGCATGGTTATGGAGCACTCAAGAATCGAGCAAGGCCAAGATGGTTTTGTCAGTACACCACTTTGATGTAGTGGATTTGTCGAAAAGTTACTTCAACGTGAAAGACGTGACTCTTCAATATTTTCCCCATTGGATAAGGAGAAAAGCTAAGCCACTTGGCTTTCTTAAACGCCTAGAAGATTTTGTGTTTGTCTCACAGTAATCAAAGACAAAATTGAAACATACACACAAATGCTGAAAATTTATATGCACCACACACATTTGCAACAACCTGCGAGTAGTATGAATCAGGTATATTGGATTTCGTGATAATCATGCTTTTGGATGTTCTTTTCTCCAATTTGATTGGTTAATTAAAAGTAACATTTCTCTGGTCTATATATATATATATATATAATATATACCATCTCTTCCAATTTTGGACCCTTTAATAAGTAATGATTCGATTATTAACAATATGTAATGGTTTATGAAAATTTAGCAGCACTTCTATTCTTCGCTGTCTCTCTCTCTATTTAGTCTTCTGACTTCCTTGAAGGAGGATTAACTTGGGATCCTAACTCCCTCTGCTCCTCTTTTTTCAATTTCCTGGAAAACAGAATGCTTACAGGAATTTGTCTGAGAGAGAAGTTTTCTCTCCAATTTCAACTTCTTTGGTTTGGGAAATCTATATGTACAATTATCAAGTTTAACTGCGAAAGTGCCAGGGACAAATTTAATGCTAAACTTATTACATTTCTGGTCCAATTCTGTTTCCCTGGTTGATTAATGTTCTGATCAAATTGCAAAGTTTTTTTTGGATAAAAAGAATAAAATTTTGTTGAATTTTATGAATTAATTTGGTTTCCAAGAGATATTCTCAGTATCACTTCATGTCCTCTTTCATGCATATCTAGTGGTGAGTAAATGATCTGATTGTTTCACTGATCTGATTGTTGGGTTCAAGTTAACCAAGGCCCACAAGAGCAGATCCTTATGACAATGGATGAGTGGGGTTAAATTCCATCGAATCTTTACAATTTCTGTTTTTCTTTTTTTTTTGTTTTGAAGTGACCATGATCCATGGATAAGATAAACAAGACTATAATATCCTACTATCCTATAAGTTGGATTATCCTTCGGTGCTGAAATTTTCAGAGTGATATTATAGAATGAAGCACTGAATACCTCACCACAGCAGAATTAGCTATCTCAACCAGAAAAAAAAAAATCAATTTCAATGGAGTGACAATCATGCAATTATTTCTTCATTTCTAACTTCAATTCAGAAAACATGTACTAGTAACCTTTATCATACATTGTTGAGTTCTTGTCAACCATAGATAGAATTAATTTCAAAGTACAAGGCTTGTAAAATCCTATTGTCAACACCTCCAAAGCTGATATTTTGTCTAATGGGTGAGAGATAAATGTAAGAATCTACTTATATCAGAAGTAGCAATTTATCTACAGCATGGAAAACTTGTCTCTTTTCCTCCTTCCCTTTTGTCAAAGCAGAACTTCAATTTTACCCTTTAGGAAAAGGATAATTCATGCTTTAAGTACTTTTATAAACAACTAAGCCACTTTTGCAATTGCAAGTTAAAAATGCAGAAAAATCCAACTATGCTTGCTTTAGCAATAAAGCAAAACTCCCCTTTTGGCACTTTTTAACTCGTAAGCAGATTAAAGCATGTATGCATCTGCCAGGGTGGAGGAATTTTGTTTCTTTTCTCTCAAGATTCCTTGTTCAATCTTACAATATTGTTGGAAGGGACATTAAAATTCTGAGTTTTTTTTCCCTTCTGATACAAGAGGGGAGCACTAAGAATTGATTCCCAATTGAAAATCTGCAATGCTAAAAACAAGAAAATTCTGCTTAACAATTACATTGAGTGCACAAAATTCTACTAGACTGCATATTTTAATGGAAAAGATCCTTGAATAAGAGTTTATAGGATGATGTTTTGCTAGAAAGTGGAATCTAATTTCTGAAATGTTTACGGCTGCGTCCATGCCTATGTGGCTAGAAAATTTAGAACACAAAGAGACAAACAGTTGAACAGAATATAAGGACAAGAAAAATGGTTTTAAGTTTGTTTTGCAGCTATTAAGAATATCCAATACAGACAAAATCTAAAGTTTGTCCCAAGTATTGGACATAGATTAAGGCCAAAAAAATGCCCGTCTTTTTCCTACCCTATAAGCCAAAAAGAAGTCCTCGAGAGAAATAAGATTTGGCTGGGTTTAAATCAAAAGTCCTGACTGGAGAAAGATACTCAGCATGCATTTTCATGAAGAGGGAATTACAATGTGATTGGAGAATGGAAAGAATCCAAAAATAAAGTCCCTATTTGTTGATAATGGTTCTAGTCTAATGGACAAACTCATTGTTAATCACAAATTAATCAGTTCTTTGTTTCGTTGCGCTACAGTTGAGGTTAATAATCACAATGAAATACAGCAACCACATGATATGGACTGGTAGATATGGAGCGAAGTAAAAAATGAAAAAAATAAGTCCCGGCCTAACTGAACAAGGAGGATTGATTGTCCTGTAAAATATTAAATGAACACTTTAATTAAGATTCTATTGTTCCTTAAATCTAGCAAGGTGGTGATGTTGATCTTATCTTGCATTCAATCCAGCCAGAAAAAAAAGGGTAAAATTAAAGGCAACATCCTTGATTATCCGAAAGGATCATCGTTGTCTCTAATGATTTGACGCTTGGCTTATCCCTGTGAGGTCCTTACTAATTAATAAATGATGAACTGGCCAGTCTAAAACAAGGTGCCAGATGAAAAGGCTTTCTACTTTATCTCAAGGAATTGGTTTAAAGTAAAGTTTCTTCCAAGCCTTTTTCATCAACTGTCATTGGTTGGTGTGGTTTATCCACTTACCCTTCATGGCACATAAATGGCCATGCCTAACAGTGACGTATTTCTTGAGCTATTGTGTGAAGTTGCGAACCTTATAAATCATTCAGTATCAGTAATAACCGGCTAAAAGGAGTTTAATACTCCACAAACTTACAATAAGCCAAAATTGATTTTGGCTCGTTGCTGTTTGACATCTTATTGGCAAAAGCTTCGTCAGAATGATCTCAGACCAAAAATGGGGAAAAACTGTCTTTCTCTGTCAGATGACAATTTACAGTGGAGTGATTGATTAACAATTACTCATCCACTTAGTAGTAAAAGTAGATTGGGAAGTATATAAATATGGAATGAAGCCTTTCAACTTCCATGTCAAAGCACAAGGTTGTCACTTAATCACCTTAAACTACAATGTCTATCTCTAGGTATCTGGTATGCCTTACCTTGGTCTTACTTTTGTCTGCAGGCTCAGAGAGTCGGCCCTTGATGGAGAAGAGGAATCTAAACCAACCTATCGAGGCCTTGAGACAGTACCTGAACGAAGAAGCTAAGAAAAACCAGTTTGAACAAGTTGAGAGGACAAGTCCTGGGGGACCTGACCCGCAACATCACTTCATAAATAACTAGTTTATAATTTTGTAGTGGGAGGTGGTATCTTCTATAACGGGTACTACACCTGGCAATTCGTGTATCCTGTCGTATTCGTGTATTCTGTTGTGTTATAATCGTGTTTAAAGTATTTTTATATTTGTATAAAGTTTGATACGTTAATAATTCATATTATATAGATTTTGAGATATTCGTGTCATGTTCGTGTAATTTTTTGGTGTCGTGTCATGTTCAATATTGCCAGGTCTAACGGGTACAACAGAGTTCATATTTCCCTTCTTCTTAAAGTGGATTTTACCTTGTTGATATCTTTCTCCTTCTTTCTCTCTTGAATATGGCGAACAAAGCATCAAAATGTGGGTTTTTTTCACTTAAAAAACGAGGGACAAGACACCAATGTTATATGAAAAATTTCCTCTTCTGATAGAATCTTGTAGGTTTACATATGCTTGTACTATCTTTGACAGATGGAAATGAATGTTTTCACTTTTTAATTTTATGTTCTGATCAGCTATTCTAATTAGTAATTTGCAGATAATATGAATTTGATATGTTGAAATTGATTACTTGTGGAAGCAAAAACAAAAAATAAATAAAATACAACTTATGATTTCTCCCCATAGCTAGCATGAGAAAGTGATCTATTCTTAAGAGCAAATGCGGCCATAAAAACAAGAATAAGCAATCAACTCTATCAACTGTCCAAAAAGCTAAGGCTAGCTTTCAGCAAACATTTATAAGTTCAAAGTTCAATTACTCCAGGTTCTGAATCTTCTGATTCTTGTTTAATATTGTTTGCAGTATCCATCAGTTGAATTTTAATTAAGAGCAGGCATACATTTCAAAGATGGAAAATGCATGCAGAGGAGAAGCTGGCTAATAAATTTCCTAATTAAGCAGTTGAATACCAATTGGATTGAGCATTAATGGATGGGATAAGATATAAATGAAGTTATATATACATAGCATTAACCTGATCATGGCACAATATTTTCTTTAATAATTGATCCGATTTGGCTTCATCCCTGTGTTAAGAAACAACATATAACCTTACTTTCTGTACAGCATGCCTTGATGTCATACATCAGTAGCTGTTTCTTTTCTTTTCTTTTCTTTCCTTTTCTTTTTTGTGTTTTGGATGAACGAATAATTAAATTAAGTTTTGATCACTCCATTGTTAACAAATGTTCCAAAGCATGCAGTTCCAAAACTGGAACCCTCGAGTTTGATAATTCCAGCATTTTGATGTTGACATTCAGAAGTAGTTCCAAGTTCAATTAATAGCTAGGATTAAATGGTACTGTTTCTTGCTGGAGCAAAGCAGTTTTCTCTGTTAAAATATTAAATATATATAATATAGAGGTCACTGATTGGACTAATGGACTGTTATTTGTTAATCTCAAGCAGGAATTGAATCTAAGAGGAAGATTAAAGAATTGGAAAAAAAAAATCCAATCAAGTTTAGCTTCTAATTAGTTTTATAAGATATAGGATATTGTTAACCAGCGTAAAGATATTACATTAAATTAGTATATAATGTAATATTTTTTTAATACATTGAAAATCAACATATTAGTCATTAACTATCACATTTAATAAAAAATATTACTATAAAAATAAAATATTAACTAATTTTTTTAAAAAATGCTCTAAGAACATTCATTAGTAAAATCTTTAAAAATATATATAATTTCAAAAAATGCTTAAAATCGGATATCTTGAATTTGATTATAGGTATAGAGGGTTTGTTCTAAGGTATTGTTTATATAATAGCGTAAATCATAACTACTAGATTTATCTACTTAAACAATAATTTACAAAAAGAGAAAATAAAAGGAAAGGAAATCCTAGCCAGAAAAATCAGGCGTATCTACCAAATGGATACTGTATAACTTTTGCAGTCTGAATCTGATAGAATATATGAAAAGATTCATACCTTATTTTTTGATTGGGAATTTTAAAAAGTCAATATTCAACCTTTGACGATATCGATTATAAAGTTAGAAAGATCTTTATCCAAGAGAAGGAGAAATTATACACCCACTTTTTCAAGTGATTGGTAGGTACGCAATAAAATTACAATTTGTTTTTATGTATTAATAGTGTATATATTTTTATATTATCAGTGAATCAGATAATATCATTTATTAAAATTTTAAAAAAATAAATACAGATAATTTTATTTTTAATAAGATGATATCATTTGATTTACGGACAATGTATAAATTTATATATTGTTAGTGCATCAAATATAAATTCATAAATTAAAATTAATTTATTTAAAACTTATTTCAGTTGATTTAAACAATTATTTTAAAAAAAAATAACATTTAATAAATTTAAAATTTTAATATCTGCATTATTTTTTTAATTCCCAAATTATGACATCTATTGTAAAAAAAAAGTAAAATTAAAGTTAACAGGAAAATTTTAGGAGTGCAAGCTGGATAAGCAGACCTAATACAAACAAAAAAGCAGCAAAAATTGCCTAATTAGGAATCAAATAGGTGCTGTGTTAAATTAATAACCATATGGAAGGACAGTGTGTCCTAACATGTAAAGTGGGCAAAGATGCATTCATTTTTCAGAGTCACTCACTTTAATTTGGGATCAACAAGAGACAAAAACCAAATGCAAAAATGACTTCAATAAAGTTTGGCCATATGTGTCTCTTTCTTTGTCCTGTAGTTCCAGGATTTTTATATCCTTTAACATTTTTATTTTCAGGGTTGCTCAACTTTGTTCTTGTTTTGTCTTTTTAAAGTACTGCCCAAAGTACAACCTTGGATTCTAAAAAGAGCCGAGGATCGATGACAGTGCAGGCAAGTTTTAATGGGAAATTTTGGAATTTTCCTGAGCTGTGAAATCTTGGACGTTTGCCATGAATTTCCAACTATATATATGAGAATGGATTATGTTACTATGAAATGCCACTTGCCATTGCCATCCATTCTAGCTACTACTGATCAGTTTCGCCGGATTCAGTACATTAATTCAGCTTCGAAATGCCTAATTCAACCATCATCCTGCAGGCTTCCTTAGTCATCTTACTTATTTTGTCAGCAAATGGAATTAATGAAGCAAAGAGTTATGGTGGGCGTGAAGACAATGCAGAAAAGGATTGATAGCCAATACATTATACATGCATTGGCAGGCTATGATTTGTCTGCAATGAATAAGCATGACAGGAGGGTAATGACAGATGAAACTAGAATTTCACCAGGAGGTCCCGATCCACAACATAACTAGCTAGCTCCCAGTTTACTTGAGGATCAACTACCGGCAGTTCCCTAGAGATCAGCGCTTGAAGGGACAATATGTGTTGGGGTAATTATAGCTTTATTTGTCAGTTTCAATAATTTCTAGTAATAACTGTAAAACTTCGATCATCGAGATGTGTTCATACTCCTCAGAGAACATCTCTCATGCGAAGAATATATGACTTAATAGCTACTTGACAACCTATATATATATATATATATATATATTAAGTAGTTTTCAGTACTTGGACTAAGTTTTGAGTAATTCAAGAGTAGTTTATTTCAATTGGGATTTGAATCCTGATTAATTGGATGTTGTCTTTTAAGGGTGACTGCATGAATCAATTTGACTAAATTTTGGATTGGAAATATAAATTTTGATAGGTTGTCTTCTTTTCTAATATCAAATAGTAGTAAGTTATATATATGGCATGAGTCCTACTTAGTTTAATTCTACAAATGAATGTCTTGTATATTTTGTGTATAAGATATTAAATAACTACGTTATATGCTGCAACTTTTGCAGGAGTCATACTGCAAAATTATAAGAAAATGTACTAATAATAACATTTAAAATCATTTGAAGTTAAAACTAATCAAATGTAATTAAATTGCAAGGGAAAATTATCACCAAATACTCCTAAAAGGTGAAGTATATTTCAATTTGGTCCCTTGCTTTCTATCTTTTATAATAAAAGGATTGAAATCTCATAGGAATTTCTATCAATTAAATATTTTAATTAGCCTTTTGTTAATTGAGGAAAAAAAGAAACCTCAAGTAGTTTGCGATTCTGGATTGAATGCGTAATTGATCGGCTGAAACTTGGTTACTTAGAACAGTGACTCCCTTTCTTTCTCCCACCTAAAGAAGGATATCTATGGTCTATGAGCCCTTGGTACAGTGGCAAGGTTTGGAATATTAAGGTCACAGGTTTAAGTTTTATCATACGTGGGTTTGATCCAATTTTATGATGAATTTATCCAAATATGTGTTGGTTTATTGATTGGTTAATTTGTTTGTTTGATTTAATTCAGTAACTTCTTATATGGGTGTAATATTTCATCATCTTTTATTATACTTGTATGATTAGACCAAATATTCTGGCTCATTCTCCCTCTTCAACAAACTGAAATTGATCAAATCTTCTTATTTTAAGCAAACATGGCATTAGAGATAAAGGGAAAGAACTGTAAGCATGGCAATGATGCATGAGTTAGACTTTTCTCATTTCTTGATGACAGCATAAAACCCCAGCTCTAGAGTGATAAACTTGGCAGTTTGGACGTCCCTCATCAAATTAAGCATTTTAAATTCCCAGAATAAGGCTGAAAGTTCGACTATCCTCTTTTGTTTTCTCCCTATTTTTGTTCTTAGAAGTATATCTCAGGTTAAGGTTGGACTAGAAAGATTCAGATATCAATCTGCACTTGAGGAATGGTAATATCAAGATTTTGGGTCCTGGGCCAATTTTCATGCATCTGGAATGGGGACAGTACTCTGTTTCTGTATGCATTTGGCAAGCTTTTTTTTTTTTTTTTTGCTTTTAAATTTTGGAATATCTCGATTTAAGTATCCACATTGTCCCTGTCTTGTAGTGAAAAAAATAATTTAATCTCTATACTGTAAAAGTGAGCAATTTAGTCCCTGTACAATTGAAATAGGTGCAAATAAGTAAAATTGATAACGATGTTAATGAAAAACCGTTAAAATGCTGACGTAAACTCGTAAAATTTAACAAAATTAATGACTTGGAATATATCTAAATCTGTTAAATTTTACGAATTCACGTCAGCATTTTAACGGTTTTTCATTGACACCGTTATCAATTTTACTTATTTGCGTCTATTTCAATTGTACAGGGATTAAATTACTCACTTTTACAGTATTGGGACTAAATTACTCTTTTCACTATAATACATGGACTATGTGGATACTTAAACCGAATATCTCACATTCATACTTTAGCAACCGCAATGTATGGAGAGTGGTTATATTGATTCAAAAGCAGAGGCAGTAGCCATCTATAATTTGGCTATTCTTTGCATATTGGCATACTTCCAGAGCTACAATAATAGCAGAACAACACTTGAGACCAAAAAGAGATCCTACCCCGGCTGCTGATATCTTGAATATTCAGATTGATATTAACTCTTAAGTCTTTTAACTACTGCTGAAAAGCCTTAAGTGGGTCACCATGGTCAATATCTGCCAAAAGTGGGAGATCAATTTTTAGGTTTTCCAGGCTTAAGCCTCTCTCATTCAGCTTCTTGACTACTTCCTCAAATACAACCTTGTTGCCATCCTGAGTGAGGTGCAAACCATCCCTGCATTTCCAGAAACAGCATATCAGCACAAAGGGCCTAGCTACCACTGCTTTTATTTAACCAATAATTCTAAGATTTAAAGACATTAAAAAAAAAAAAAAAAATGAAAGAGATAGTCAACAAAATAAGACTAGTTAAAAACCACAAAATCTATTTAATTATGCCACAAATCAACAATTGAGAATAGGATTTTGACAGTAAATTACAGATGACAAATCAACAAGCTATGGAAATTCAAAAGCCTTTTACTGTGAATATAGAAAATTTCAAAAGCATGTCAATGAAATAATGCATTATTCATAAGGAATATATATATATATATATTCATGGTATTCATTCCTTACAAGTTTGCAAATTTTTTAGTCTAGTGTAGAAGCTGCTATCTAGTACTAGAATATGTGTACACAGAATCCATAAATACAGCAAAGCAAAGTATGCATTGAAAATTATTAAAAACCGAAAAGGCCTTAGATACCTAAGATAAGCTTTCCGCCAGTCAGGATATTGTTGCATCCTGGTCCAGAGATCTACCACAGGGATTCCACATTCCCCAGCAGTTTCAACACATGCCTCGGCAAAAGAGCCAGCAGCTTCATTTGTTCTCTCGGGCAAACCCGATGGGTTCTCAGCATAAGGGTGTCTGCATCAAGAATGTTTCCTTTTGTTCAAGAAATTCATTTTTTAAAAATAACTTTGCATCAGTTTTAAGCAACTACGTATAAAGGTATTAAAGATATTGCGCAATATATATATATATATATATATATATATATATATATATATATATATATATATATATAACGCAAACTAATAGAACAAGTGGAATTCAATACCTAAGGCGTTCATCTTCATCAATTGGAGGAGGAGTAATTAGGAGAATGAGAGTATTTGGCCACCGCTTCTGAGACCCCAAAAGAGAAGGGGAAAATCTATTAGTAGGATCAGCCCAGATATACACATAAGATCATATATAGTAATGTTTTGGTGATAAACTGATAATTGATAACCCAAAGCAAACATTGAAAAGGAAGCTAAAACAAATCGAAGAGGCTATGCTTAACAAACAAGTATAAACTACTTAAATTTTTTTTTTTTTTTTTTTTTTTATAATCATTGAAAGCAAATTAGATATTCAGCTTAATTTTGAGGCTATGCTATGCATTATATAATCTGATGTCCCAACTTTATTTATCGAGGGGCACAAATTGGAGCCATAGTCATAAAGGCCTTACATTTTTCTCAACGTGAACATGTACAGGGCCTTCCATCCAACCAAGAGAAGACGACCATAACCAACAAAAAAGCAACATTTTGCTTGTGATATACGATTTTTTTAGTCTTCTCTTAGACTAAAGAAAGACTTACAAAAAATTAAAAAAGAAAGGCTTACTAAATCTTGTCATTGGTTTTAAATAAGATAATTCAAGTTTTATAAGTTAAAACAACAAATCTTTGACACTTTCTTGTTGGAATAA
This sequence comes from Fremontodendron californicum, assembly GCA_030761205.1. Taxonomy (NCBI): domain Eukaryota; kingdom Viridiplantae; phylum Streptophyta; class Magnoliopsida; order Malvales; family Malvaceae; genus Fremontodendron; species Fremontodendron californicum. Next base: position 2,492,475 of record JAULJL010000027.1, read on the forward strand.
CAAAAAGTAAAGATATAAAAGATGAAAAGTTATTTCAATAATTAAGATAAAAAGAAAAGCACCCTTCCATCGTGCGGTCGTCTGTATCAAATGCAACATTTGATTTGTCGGACCCGTAGGCAAACTTAGCAGTTAGCAGTAACCCTAACTTCTAGTTGGACTTAAAAACAATTAAAGAGAGATATAAGCCAAGTGGCGAACAATAACAGTGACAACTGGGCCTTACCCACCCACACTTTATCTGGCTCTATCTCTTACTTTTTGGATATTCACAGGCCCACTTTCCCAACCAAAATGGCTGACCAGTGACCAACTGACCATCCAAAACCAAAGTCCATGACTCCATTCTTTCTACCAAATAAAGGATTCCTCACTCCTCAAGCCAACGTCTTACTATATTCCACGACACAGTGCCAAGCACGCCATGGCCAAAATTATCATCCGAATATTAAAATCATACGAAAAGACAAAACAAAACAAAAAAGTTGCACAGTTCCACCACCCAATCCTTGCCTGTTTGTCTCTTCGTATACGTGAGAGTTACTTGAACACAGTGCCTTTTGACCCTTAATTTCTTATAATCATCTGCTGTTTACGCAACTTTTAATATCTAAGTAGAAAATTGATCGTCAATGAGTTAACGTGCTTAATGTGTTATCAAATTTCTAGTAGTATAAACTATAGAGAAATGTACGATAAAGAAGAGAGAGGTGAAGGGGGGGGGGGGATCGGGAACCTTGAGAAAGGAGACAATAGAGCGTAGATTCTGCTTATACTCATCAAGTGGCACGTGTTGGAAAGCAGCGTATCTATCGGGGAGGCAAGCGTCATTCGCTCCAAAGAACACGGTCACTACCAGTGGCGGTGCAGCACCGTCATAACCACCGCTTTCCACCGAAGGAAAAACCCTATCAAGTACCTTCAACGCCCACCTTGTATTGTACCCACTGTACCCTCTCAGCACCACATCAAGCTGTAAACCAAAAACCCACATCAAAAATCTCTTCAATATCATAGAAAAACAATAGAAATACTGACACTTAGGCTTTAGCCATATTCATATAGGAACAGCTGGAGAAAAACTAAAAAAAAAACTTATGATTGAAAAAGACTTTATATATAATCAGATAATAATCAATATATGTACCGTGCGAGAGAAATGGTTGGCGAGAGAAGCACCCCAACCACCTTCACCGAAGGACTCCTCCGTGATTGAGTCTCCAAAAAGATAGATCTTTGGCCTCATGTTTGAGAGCAAAAACAATTCAAATTCTTCTTCAGAGGAGCACTGTGAGAAGAACTAGCAAGAACCAAGGACTAAGGAAGACTTGATCAACAACTCTGAATTGCCTTCTATTTGTTACAAAAAAAGCTGGGTACTATTAAATACTCACCAACTTAGTTACAGCCCAAAAGGAGAGAGAGAAAATACTGACAAGAGGTCAAGAAAGGAAGGTTTAGTGAGATTTTTTTGGCTGGTTTTTGGTTCCTTTTTCTCAAAACATAGTAACGAACCAATGGCAATGGTAAATATTTAAACAGTAAACTAACACTATACTAAACGTTGAAGCAACTTGGTTTTGCAATGACCAAAGCGGCCTCTTTAGTTGCAAATAACAACAAGATTTGCCATTTGCCATTTGCCGTGGTTGGTTAAAGACTGAAGAAGAGTCCTGATGAGTATTTGAGTTAGAATGACATGAATGATTGGCTTTAGGCTTTACATTAAATTTTGTCTTGTTAGTTCTGAACTTGTGATAGGAAGTCTATGACATGGAGGTAATGGTCTATCTCCATCACTTTCTCTACCTTTCCCTCTCTCCTATCGCTCTCAGCCTCAGTGCATTCATCCTTTTATCACCAAGACCTTTAATAGCAATTGGGGTCATTCATAATTATGGTGGGCCAATCATGCCCAACCATGGACATAACATAATATATATCATGAGAAATTTTGGTCATTTAAGAAAGTTGCAAAAATGACAAGCACTTCAAGTTGATGCAAATTTTTTAACACGATTCTTGTTTTTTTTTTTTCTTTATTTTTGGTATTTGATTGTAATGGAAATATGAAATTCTGATCGCTTGATTTAAGAGTTCATCGTTTTATCTACAGAACAATTCGTTTTCTTTTATGATAATCAAAGATTTAAGAGAGAAAAATGAAAGTTTCGACATTTTGAATTAGATTTTCAATCTTTTCCTTTTTTATTTTTTGAAAATAAATCAAGATATATAAAATCAAATTCATAAATAATTCCATACTCCAAATCATATATTCTTTTAAAATAATTTAAGGGTAATTTCTTTTCTTTTGTAACAAAAAAGGTAATTGTTTGGGATTATATTATACGTATGTGTTACAAAGCATGAGTTGGAGAAAATCTCATTCCATCCCCAACTGCAAAAACTTTGGCAGCAGCTAAGCATATATAGAGTCTGTCATAATGTGTTTTTAATAGTTTTTTTTTTTGAAAAGCATGATTTATTGCAAAAAGATGTCCTTATTACAAACCAGAAAAACAGCATGCTGTAAAACAAAACTAAAGACTATAAAACAACAAATCTGACACCCTATTGACACCAGATTTGGCTAGCTTATCAGCCTCACCATTAGCCTCCCTCAAAATATGAACAATTTCCCAGTTTTGAACCGCAGTTCGAACAAACTCTAGAGATCTTATAATTCTCAAAATCCGCCATGGGGCTCTACTCGGATTCCTAACCCAAGCAACAACCATCTGGCAATCACATTCAATTATAAGTTTATGCGATAGCACCCAAGACGAAGCAGCAAAAATGAGGAAGGCTTCTTTGACAGCCCTTAATTCAGCCTCAAATGCCTTAGCAGAACCAATAGATTTAGAAAAAACTGCTTTCACCATACCTTGATTGTCGCGCAAAATACCGCCAATCCCCGCAGGACCTGGGTTACCACGCGCCGAACCATCGACGTTGAACTTAAGACAGCCGGCAGGTGGCTTACTCCAAGTCACATCAACACCAACTTTCATTTCCCTCTTCAATCGACAAATAGCAGGTGACCACTTGGACTGCGAAAGCAGCCCTTCCTCACAAGGCCATTTAGCCTTGGACCATAAAGCGAGTCTAAGTCTAATAGAGTCCAGTAGCTGCCAAACAGCAACATTTTTCCTGTTAAAAACAATATCATTCCTGTGCAACCAAATAGACCAAAGTGCAACAAAAAAACACATTCTCCACAATTTGCTGCAATGATTTGCTGGGAACGCATGCTGCCACGCAAGAAAAAAACCCACGGCATATCTTGGCGTGGACCAAGATATACCCCAAGAAAGACAACAATGAGCCCACACAAACCATGATACTCTGCATGTAAAAAACAGATGCTCTGTAGTTTCAGGCATCAAATTGCATAGTGGACACAGAATCGGACCATTAACAATAAGACCTCTCTTGCTGAGTTCAACTTTGGTAGCAACGCTGCCTCTCAAAACTTGCCAGCAAAAGATTTCCACTTTCGGAGGTGCATAACCGGCCCATATAAATTTCCAATGATCCCATTTAAGTGAGGACTCACTCAACACAGAATGGCAGAAAGAATTAGACGAGTAAACGCCACTGTAGGTGTGCTTCCAAACAACTGAATCGAAAGAGTTTCTGAAGAGTACTTGATTTCCCAGCAGATCCAACAGGGATTCCCACTGCTGAAGCTCCCAATCGAACAATCTTCTTCGGAGGTTAACCTCCCAATGCCATTGATTATTAAGCCATTTGCCAAAATCCGCTACTTTCCCGCTTTTAGAAACAGCTACCGCAAAGACTCTTGGAAACTGCTCTTTAAGGATAACGCCTTCGATCCATTCATCCTGCCAAAAATTAATGGAGCTGCCATCACCTGGAAGAAAACACAACCCAGCAGACAAAAAAGGATGAAAATGATTTGAAGGCATAAGGGGTCGAATAATGTTTCTCCAAGTTGGGGACATTTTCCGATACCAGCTGCATGAAGGAAGCAAATTTCCCACCGATGACTCATATTTCCCGGCTATGACTGATCTCCATAAAGAGAAACGCTCATTCCCAAATCTCCAGATCCATTTATTGAGCATCGCTCTGTTCTTAAGCCTTAAATCAACTAGACCGAGTCCTCCAAATTCCTTGGTATTACAGACAGACTTCCAATTAACCATATGCATCTTCTTCACCGACGAAGAACCACCCCAAAGGAATCTTCTGACCATTCTATCCAGCTCATCAGATACAGTACGAGGAATTTGAAGTAGAGACATATAATAAATGGGCAGTGAAGACAACACCGATTTAATAAGAGTCAATCTGCCCCCAATGGAGAGTAAATTACCTTTCCAGTCGGCAAGCCTCTTGTTGAATTTCTCAATGATAGGACTCCACAGTGAGATAGAGTTCGCTCCGTGCCCCAATGGGAGACCAAGATAAAGGGAGGGGAGACGACTGCTCAGACAACGGATATTCGAAGCCCACCGATCAGTGACACTTTGCTCCACCCCAACTCCAAAAAGACTGCTCTTTTTGAAATTAACTTTGAGGCCTGATAACAACTGAAAGCACTTTAGAATTCTTTTAACATTCCTAACCTGCTCCTCCAAAGGCTCACAGAAGATAACTGTGTCATCCGCAAACTGAAGATGAGATATGGACACAGACCCCTGATCAATAACCATACCCCTGAAAAGGCCAATGGAAGTAGCCTTATTAAGGAATAAGCTCAACACATCAGCAACCAGATTAAACAGTAAGGGGGAGAGGGGACAGCCTTGTCTCAACCCTCTGCTCATCCTGAACTGTTCCGTAGGCACCCCATTAACTAGGACTGATAATGAAGCTGAAGATAAACACGAATGAATCCAAGACCTCCACTTATCCCCAAAGCCCATTCTACCCATAACAAAATCAAGAAAGGACCAATCCACACAATCATAGGCTTTTTAATAGTTGACATATATAGTAACAACCTAGCCAAAGTAATTAAATTTTATTTTTTTGAAACAAAAAAAAAAGTGAAATTAGTCATTTGGAGTTAGATTTAATTTGTTTCATTTCTTAATTTCTATCTTTCTTTATCATTTTGGTGGAAGAAAGGAATATTTGTTATAATTGTTAAAAAAATATGCTTAATTATGCAAGTAACCTTGTCTTGAGTATTCATTATTATTTTAGAAACAATAATTAGGAATTAAGTCAATGTATATTGGGTGATACTAAAGGTCATATAATAATATATGTATTGAATAAAGAAGTTGTTTGGGTGATTAAATGTGATTTGGTTAATTTTAAATTAATGTTACAATGACAAGGAGTACGAGTTAAAGTAAATTTGAACTCCACCAATTAAGTTCCCTTGCTATTAAAAGAAACAAAAGTAGAATCGATCGGTTGCCGTCCCTTTAATTTCTGTATTTATGATCATAGGGTAAATTCCTAGAAAGCCAAGAGACACGCTAAAGAAAGGCATTGCTGGAAACTTTTAGAGATTCTAAGGAATCCTATTTATTTTGAATCACGTGAATAATTGAATTAAGTTTTTTTAATATATTATTTATAGTAATAATATTGTATTAAATGTAATAGTTGATAATTTTATTCATAATTTTTAATGAAATACATGAAAATATTAGCATATATAATAATTTTAAAGAGTAAACTTAATATACTCGTTGATAAAATCTTTGAATTAAAGCTCAAATGGTATAAAATAATTATGCACATTAGTCATGATCATTAATGTAAGAGTGAAGTTCATATGTATTCTATCTTAATTACAGAAAACAAGAGAGTATTTTTTATTTTTATTTTTTATACTTGAGAGAAATGAAAATTGATGCAAAGCATGCCGACCAACTTTGATATATATAGCCGTCGAAGCAAAAGAAATCAAGTCCCATTATGATGCTAGTAAGCCCTCCAACAACAGCTCCTACTTGTCTGAAGGGTTGCTGTTCCCTCTAGTCTTCACAAATTGCTTGCAATCAAGCTTAAGGTAGCTAATGTCTTGAATCTTGACAGGCACAAGAGATACACAAACCAAAATAATGATTAATGTTTGCTTAATATTAAGGTTACATTTACTTACATTTAGAGGTGTCCATAGGTTGGCCTGAGTGGAAGGGATTCTGATCGTTTAAGCAAGAGGTCTCGATTTCGAGCCCTTGTGGATGCAACAAATTTTCTTGTGAGAGATCCCCTCCTTAGCGCCCGACAGTACCTCGAAGGATTAGTCCTAGACGAACCCTGGGGATACCTTGGGAAACCAAAAAAAAAAAAAAATGTGTCCATAAGTCGGGTTGGATTCGATTTTTTTTTAATACTTTTTCATGCTCGGTCCGAGCCTAACTCGGCCCAAAAACATATTTTACCATTTAAAATATATTAAACTATTAAATTTTTTATATTATTAATATTTTTATAATTAAATTTAAATAAAAATATTTTTTATTATTTAAATAATATTTAAATCGAATCGAATCAGCCGAATTATCAAAATTTTTATCTCAAAATCCAGTTCGAATTATTTCTACTTACATTACAGAAGAAAGCTAGTAGATTTACTATTGGTGTTTGAATAATATAAAATCTATGCATCTTTTTTCTAATCATTGCCTTCGATAGAGAGTTTTCAAATAAAAGGAAGAAAAAAAAAAAGAGGTGGGGGAGCTTCATATAATCTAAGCATGTGGGACTCTATTGAGATTCTAAATAACATTATTTGTTTAGTTTATTTCTCAACAATCAAAAAGGAGTATGAATTACTGTGATGTTATTTTATGTTGTTCAAAGTCCAACATTTGTTTATTTGTGCACGCCAATAAAGCTACTTTAATGGTCATTACCATATTCTACATTAACCGCCAAATTTTGCATAATTTTATAACCTTAATTTTGCTGTACAAGGAAATGTCATCATTACTTGAGGATTACCATCTTTTAATTCTCACAATATTAAATTTAAGCATATATATTTCATCCTCTATGCATGCTAGCTCCAAGAATTTGTACGAAAAAGTTCCACACAATCAGGATTGGTCCATCGAATTTAATGACAGATGCCCTATATATTAATCGTGTGAATTGTAATTTTGATGGATATAATTTGATTTGGTGAATATATTGCTTTGAGTTTATGAAGAATTGCTAATTAGAATATGAATTCAACAAAACATTTTACTATTTTGGACAACATTTCACCAAATTGTTAAAACTTGAATTAAGATTTAATTCAATTGATTCATGTAATTATTTTTAAAAAAATTTATTCAACAAATCTGAAATTCGAATTCAAACATCGGTTATCCTTTTCCTAATTCAAGCTTCAATCTTATTTGTAAAAAAAAAAACCTTTTAAAACTTGAAATGGATATGTTCTCGATTGTTTTGGATGAGATGATGCAAAACACAAAGCTAATTTTGGAAAGCAAGTCATTGTATTTGTTAGTAGTAATTTACACATCTTTCTATTAGTATATATTGATTATTGACAGCATCAATTAATGACCACTTCAAAAAGAAAAAGAAAGCGTAAAAGGGTCTCAAACTCTCAATATATATATATATATATATATATATATATATATATATATATATATATATATATATATATGGAAGAATCTATTTAGATTAGTGTAAAATTAAATTAGTTTTACATATTTTCATAATTTTTTATACGATTCTTTATTTAATCTGACCATCGTATTTCAGGTTTTATTCACATAGATTATGTAAGTTTCGAGTAAATTAAAAATGTCTAACTATTTGTTCGATGTAAAAAACTTTCAACCGTTAAATATATATTGAAAAAAATATATTCTCGATCGATATAATAGAGATATCGGATCAATTCAAAATTTTACATTCAAGATGAATACAATTATATTATTAAATCCAACGGTCAGTTTGTTAAATTATAAAAAAAAAAATCAAAATATTAAATTATAAAAAAACCTAAAATATATTTTACGAATTTTTAATTTTTTTAAAATTATAAAAAAATATTTTAATTTAATTTATAATTTTTAAAAATAAAATTATCAAATAAAAATAAATTTTTGTTTAAATATAATTTTTGTTTATTAATTAAAAAAAATATTCATGAAGGGAAATCGCCACCCCCCATGGCGATTTCCCTTCATGATTTTAGCAAATTTTGCTAAATTTACCAAGGGAAATCGCCATGGGGGGGTGGCGATTTCCCTTGGTATTTTTTTGCAAATTTGCAAAAAATACCAAGGGAAATCGCCACCCCCTATGGCGATTTCCCTTGGTGTTTTTTACAAATTTTAAAAAAAAAAGCTGGAAAATCGTCATAGGGGATGGCGATTTCCCAGCTAGGAAAAAAAAAAAGCCGTATTTTGGGAAATAATCAAAAACCAACGGTAATTTGGTATTTTTTTTGACTATATTATAGTAAAAAAACCTTAAATATATATTGAAAAAAAAATATTCTCGATCGATATAATAGAGATATCGGATCAATTCAAAATTTTACATTCAAGATGAATACAATTATATTATTAAATCCAACGGTCAGTTTGTTAAAATATAAATCGTATAAAAATTATACAAATATTTAAAATTAATTTAATTTTATACTAATATAAGTGAATCTCTTATATATATATATATCCCTCTATCATTAATAAAGGGGTTGGAGTTGGGGTATACTATAGAGTGAAGCCGGTGAATTTCCTATCCCCGCAGAGAATTAATAACACTATGTTTGGTTGAAGATAATAGGAATAGAATGAAGGCCATATTCGGTGGGCCAATATCATTCAACAATTTGGTTAAAAAAATTGATGAATGAGGCATTCAGCGTTCCTAGCTTAGTACGGAATTGGGTTGAATAGCCATGCATCCCTCCCTCTCTGAATTGGCTATTCAACCCGTCTCGTAATAAAAATAAAAAAAATTTTGGTCGACATTATCCCTACTTAACATCATTACTTTTACTGCAATTTCTACCCAACAGCATTGCTTTCATTGCAATTTCTCTTGTCTTTGCTTAACCAATATGAAAGTTAGTTCCTATCATTTTCTTCATTTTAATCTTATTTTCATCTTTTTCACATTTTCAGCTGTTTTCATCTTCTTCATTTTTCATCTGTTTTCATCTTCTTCATTTTTCATATAGATTCAACATTTGCTCATCGTCTGGGTTCATTGACTGGTCTTGAAAGTTTCCTCATCTCCGATGCCAAGCTTGAAATTTTGGAAAAAAAAAATTAATATTGACTAAATATATTTTTGAAAAAAAAAATTAATAAACAATATATAAATTTATTTTTAAATATCATTTTGAAAATTTATTTTTAAATATTTTTATATTATTTTTAATTAAATTATATATTTATTTATTTTTATGATTTATTGTTAAATTTTGTATATTTTTATAATTTATATTTTAATATATAATATAATTTAATAGATTAATAAAATAATTTTAATTTTTATTAAATAAAAATATTATTATTCATATTAAGGGTAAAATAGGTTTTTTATATTTATTCTTTATCTATTCCTTAACGTCATTTTCACCAACCAAACAAAGTAACAGTATTCCTTCTTTACTCCATTCAACCAACCAAACTATGTAATACTTATTCTCTCTCTATTTTATTCACTCTCTATTCCATTCTTCCTTTATTCTATTCTTCTTCTATTCCATTTCAACGAACCAAACGTACCAAACGTACCATATTGCCTTATCCACCTCCACCCCACTCTTGCATGGATGTCAGTTACATCCATAACCGCTCCACGGTGCTCCACTCTGTTACACCCCAATTTATATTAATTATTTTAAACTTAATATTGTAAAAAATTATATTATAATTTATTCATGAACATAATTTTAGTATATAAAAATCTTTAATATAATATATATAATACATATATACTAAAAGTATAGATATAAAATATTAGTATATATATGATTTTAGTATATATATCTAATATATATTAAAAATATAAGAAAATATATAAAATATTTTGAAGGATAAAATAGTAATTTCAAAAGTCGGGGCGGGGCGGAGTGGAGCAAGCATTTACCAAAACCGCTCCGCTCCACCCCGCTTCAAAAAAAAAAACCTCTCCATTCGGAGCGGATCGGTGCGAAATCCATCGGTCGGATCGGGTTTTGCCATCCCTATGTCCAGGGAATCATGTCACAATTACCAATACATACGTGTGTATATATATAAAGGGCAAAATTATGAAGGAAAAAAAAAACATTAGGAGTAATTGACTAATTGTTGTGGGTTCCTCTTCCTAGACTTGGCCCAAATAAGAATGTGGAAGCCTAGTTGTTGACTGAAAATAGTCCCAGAATCCATGCCCCATCTCTTTTATGATAAATCAGAACTTCAATTTGGGCTGGGTGAACCTGAAAAGTGAAAATTGATCAAAAAATTAAATTAGAGAGGAAAAAATAAAAATAAAAAACAAAAAACCAAAGCTACCCTAACCCTACTCCCTGCCTGCCTGAGCCTGAGTGTCTGGTTTTAAAAATCAGCAAATATCTGGCACCTATCAAATGGGAAAATGAAAAATGGAAGACTATCCACAATCAGACCGTCCATTTTCTCATCACCCAACAATTAAAACTTCCTGGTCCCACCTATCAATACTTCGCGCCAAACCATTAAAACGACCTGATGAGTGCGGCACCTATCAGTAAATATCTGGCACCAATAAGTTGAGGAGTCACTTAGTTTGGTTCGTAGAATGGTTTATTCAGGTGAAAAGCCTGATGGGTTCACATTTTCGATGATTTTAAAGGCGTCTGCTTGTGGAGGGTAATAGGATGGTGAAGTTGAATGTTGAGCATGATGAAGTGCTTTATACAGCGCTGGTTGACTCGTATGAGAAGAGTGGGAAGGTTAAATATGCAAGGACTGTTTTTGATATGATTTTGGAAAAGAATGTGATTTGTTTAACAGCGTTGATCACTGGATACATGAATAATGGGTTTGGTTGAGGAGGAGGCTGAAGCTGTGTTTAATAAAACGGTTCAAAAGGCTGTGTTTAATAGGGCAAACTGAGTCTCAAACTTGTTGTAAATACACTGACAGCCAGAGAAAAACTACAGTTCAAGAAATGGAAAGACATTAATTTATCAAATCTGGTTAAATTGGATCGTTAACTAATTCATTAATTGACAATGAACGCCTGCTGTTTCGATCTGAATTTATGAAGCTGAGGTTGTTGTAAAGTAATAAAGTCTTTCTTGATCTGTCTGATTTAAAAAAATCAAAACAGATTTTGCGGTGGACATTCATTTTTTTGATTCAATTAATAATGGGGCATTCGCGTCACATTGTTGAGTAGATTCACGAGTTAAACTTGTACTCTTTAACTCTTACCGAACCTCTTAAATGTAGATATAATAATTTATGTATTTATATTGTGTTCGTATTATTTCTTTTATGTCTTAATAGTATTTAAAATATTATATATTTATATATATATTTGGATAAATTAATAATTAGTGTTATATAAATTTTAATATATTTATATATTTATATTGTATTCGTGTTATTTTATATTTTAATTATTATTATCGTATCATATATAATCGTGTGTTCAAAATTACAGTATCTACTTAAATGGGATAAAAAATATCACTGAATTTATCTGCATTTAAGGCTCAACTGCCCAAAAGGAAAAGACAATTCATGGCTTCCTTTTTGAGTATAACTTTCTTACATTAGAGCAAAGTTCACATTTGAAAGTTGCCAATTCTCTGTTTCAAATCTTTTCGATCTTTGGTTTATTTTCTTTACTATGAACAAGAATTTTTTTTTCCTCATAATCTCGTTCCAACTTTTTGGCTTAGTTTTATCAAGCCCCCAAAAATATGAGTCAATTTTTAACTTTGGTGACTCTCTAAGTGACACCGGCAATTTCCTTCACTCCGGCGCCCTTGCATTTCCGGTCATTGGACAGCTACCATATGGTGAAACCTTCTTTCAACACGCAACAGGGCGGTGCTCTGACGGACGTCTTATCATTGATTTTATTGGTACCTTTCTCTCCCTAATCTTCTTTCTATTATATAAATGAACTTGAATAACACTTCAAAACTGGGATTTCATACTCCTAACTATATGTTTTTTTTCTAATGTTTTTTAATCCAGCTGAGGCATTCAGTTTGCCATATTTGTCACCTTACTTAGCAGTAACAGAAGGCCAGGGTTTTGAACATGGAGTAAACTTTGCATTTGCTGGAGCTACTGCACTTGATGCAGAGTTTTTCTACGAACGAAACATCGGATCAATTTTATGGACAAATAATTCCTTGAATGTTCAGCTTGGTTGGTTCAGGAAGCTGAAGTCCACCCTTTGCTCCAATAAACTAGGTGAATTGTTTCCAAATTTTTGGTCTCCAGATAAGGTTAATATAGTACAATTTTCATCCATCCAGTACTTCCATTGAACCATCTGGGAATAAACTTTTCTTTCCGTCTTAGCTTGTGATGACTTCTTCAGGAAATCATTGTTTCTGGTAGGAGAGATTGGTGGAAATGATTATAATTACGCCTTCTTTCTTGGTGGAAGCATTAAACAGCTTCAAGCTATGGTACCTATTGTCGTTGGGGCAATTACTAATGCAACCAGTGTACGTTAAACCAAAGAATTACATATAACTTCTTTGTTTTTATTATGGTCAAAATTTGATGAAGTCCAGAAGGACAAATATGATAAAAGAAATCAAGGATCTGTACTCTTAAAAACTACTTTCCATCTCTTTGTCCCAAGTTAATTTATGTCAAATTTGAGGGTCCCAAAGTCTAATTACTTGATAACCATGGCTATTATTAATTTCTATTGGTGGCTATTTGTGGTAGGCATTGATAGAGGAAGGTGCAATAGAGTTGATGGTGCCAGGAAACTTGCCCATTGGTTGCTCAGCTGTTTACTTGACCTTGTTTCAAAGCCCTAACAAGGAAGGCTATGACCGCCATGGTTGCTTGAAGGAATTCAATGCTTTCGCAAAGTATCATAATTATCAGCTCAAACGAGGCCTGGATACCTTGAGACAAAAGTATCCCCATGCCAGGATTTTTTATGCTGATTACTACGGTGCGGCCATGCGTTTCGTTCATGCCCCATTACGTCACGGTTAGATTCTTTAAATTCGTTTTAATTCAATTAATTAGATAAGGTTTAGATTAGACCTGTCCGCTCGTATTTGAGTGTTTGGACAAAAATATTAAGCTTGAAAAATGAGTTTGGAGAAAAAAAATAAAGTCCGTTTAAAAAATAGACCGAGTGTTGGTTCCAACATTTAAAACCCAAGTCCAACCCATTTTTTAATTAAATAATATATTATTTTTATTTTTATATATTATGTAATTTAGGTCATATTAAGATTAAATATGTAATATTATAGTGTAAACATTAAAAAATATGTTAAGTTGTTTATGTTTAAAAATTTAATAAAAAATATATAAAATTATTAAAAATTAAATAATAAAAAAATATAAAAAAAAATAGAAAAATAATATGGACAGACTTAAAAAGGCTTGGGTTATCCATTTACAAATATGGACGGGTTTGAATAAAATTTGAAACTCATATTTCAAGTCGGGTCGAGCTTGAACAAGCAAATATAGTGTTGATATTATACATGATCATGCCCAAATCTGATCCGACCTGGACCATGGATGCCAAATACAAATTTTTAACTTCAAATATTTGATTCAATTCTTGAATTTATTGCTCTAACATGGGTAATTGAAATGAATATGTTGATTGTTGACACAGGATTTTATGGTGGGATTTTAAAAGCATGCTGTGGAGGTGGTGGTCCATACAATTTCAATAACTCAGCTAGGTGCGGTCACACTGGATCTGAAGCATGTCAAAATCCATCTATTTACTCCAATTGGGATGGAATTCATCTAACTGAGGCAGCCTATCGTTATATAGCCTTGGCTTTGATCAATGGCTCTTCTTCTACACCACCCCTCATGCCCTCTCCCCTTTGAGATTGAATGAAATCAAATAATTTCCTAGACAATAAACACTAGAGGGTTTCACTTAGATGAATTATATTGTTCACAAGCATTATAATACTTCTCTATTAATGAAAGTTATTATTATTTTCTTAAATTAATTAAAGAAAATGTTTTTCTAATTAAAATAAATATTTTATTTTATTAACAAAGACAAATAATTAAAGTGCTTGAATGGAAATAATACATTTTTTATTGTTATCATTAGAAAAAATAATCAATGTAAGAACAGATGGATTGGCAAAATTTTCTTCTAAATTAGTTATATTATTAACTTTGATTTTTTTTTCCTTCTAAATTACATCAATGCATTTTTATTATCACTTTCTTAATTTGAGTGCTTGTCAATAGAAGCCAATGACACATACAAATAAAATAATTTTATCAATTTTTAAGAGTTATAAATTTCATTAATAAGTTATTAACCAATTAAAAATAATATAATAATAATTAATTTTGAGAAAACATATCTAATTCCATAATCAATGACAAACCATTCCGTATTACTCAAAAATTGTAATTATAAGTCATTATTTTCATACAAAAAGGAAACATTCAGTAGATATTTATTATTACTTATTGTACATTTGCTATTATTATTATAATTTAAATAAAAAAAATGTAAATGAAGAATGTATTATTGATGAGTGATTATAATAAATAATCAAAATTTAAAAAAAAAAATTTGCAATGACAATAGCAGGGTGATTATAATAATAACAATAATAATATATAAATCAACCTGTCTTAGTAGCATTGACAATAGCAGAGTGATTATTATAATATATTATATATTTTTTATCATGATTACGTCATTACATTTCAATTTTTATCTCACTATCCAAGCCTCGAGTATCATTATATTTTTTTTGGTAAAAAAAAAAATTACAATCTGAAAAAAAAAAATAGTTGTAAATATTGAGATACAAATCTAAATTTATTAGATACCACTTTTTAATTAATTCTTGTCGCCAAAATTTTATAAGCTTATGCTCGGTCAAAGTACTTAGGAAGTCCCTGTACTATATCATTTAGTGCAAATTAGTCCATCTACTATAAAACTGAGTAATTTAATCCCTCTACTTTTAAAATTGAAGCAAAAAAGTAAAATCACTTACTAGTGTAACAGAAACTGTTAAAAAACCTTATGTGACATTTAACTTTGTGTTTATTTGATAACGTGGATGTCAAATGCTGATGTGACACTAATAAAATATATTATTTTAAGCTAACGTGAACAAAATAACAAACTAAGTTGACAAAAATGCCACATAAAATTATTTTTATCAACTTAGTTTATTATTTTGTCCACTTCAACTTAAAATAATATATTTTATTGGTGTCACATCATCAAATAAATACAAGGTTAAATGTCATATCAGCTTTTTTTAATAGTTTTTGTTACACTAGTTAGTCATTTTATCTTTTTGCTTCAATTTAAAAAGTATAGGGACCAAATTACTCAGTTTTATAATAGAGAAACTAATTTGCATTAGATGGTATAATATAGACCTGCTCACGGGTCTAGGCAGGGAATTCTTCTTCCGGAGTAGGCCGGTCCGGAACAGTGTTTTAGGTATCAAAATAATATTATTTAATTTAATTTTAATTATAAAAATATTAATAAAAAATATATATTTTCTATTTTTTAAATATGATGAACAGTGCTCACATGTCGGCGGGCTGGCTCGGACCTAGCCAGAGCTAGGATCTTGAAAAATTTTCAAGCCTCGACCTAATCCGATCCGATCTATGAACACTTCTAATATAGTACAAAAACTTTTCAAATACTTTGACCTTTATGCTCATGAATTACCTTAAAAATATTTTAACAATTTTGGTACTTGTACATGAGTACATCTTATATATAAAAATCAGATGATTTCCATAAATGTTAAGGTATTCTTTCTTTATTACTTTTTTCCTTGTTCATTTACTTTGTTTCTTTATATATAACAGTGATGTGAGTGTAACACCCTGATCGTTTTTATCTTGCAAGTCCTTCGGTTGAACATGACCAAACAATCAGGAAAATTTAAAAACCGCAGCAAGCTTAATTTGAATGGTTGCTCTTATATATTGGAAACAGTCTTGAAATACATTAACGATGACAATGATTAATTTGACATCGGGCTAATAACAATCACTTCTCCACATACGGTTGACCGATACGGAGAATTGCGGAGCTTTACGTTTAGATAAAACCATCATAAATTTGTAGTCAAAGGAAAAGTTTGAAAAAATAAATCAAAGATGGGGAAGAAAAAGTGATAAGATTAATTATTGTGCAGTGCGATCGGTTATGGAATTTAGGAGTCCCAAATGGGACCGAAAGCTGGAATTCCTGCTCCCTTGCAAGCATTGACAACATCTCTGCTTCCTTCTGGATTGCTTGTAACAAAGACCACTTCAGCTCCCCATCTCTTAGCAGCATCCACACTCATCTGAGACACCTTTGGGCGGCCTAACACAGCTGTATCGTGGACAATCACCTTCTCTTTAGGATGACCGCTCATCATTTCTTTGATTTCTTTACCAAAATTTTGCTCAATGCCTTTGGCCACCCAAAGCACACAGACGTTAGCTGAGCATGGCTGCAAAAGGAATGACAAAAACACGCAGATTCCTGAACCTGTTGCCACCATCAAAACCCTGTCATACATGTTGACTAGATAAGGCAAGCCAGCAAAGTGCACTTGCCGAACCCACAAATGGCTTGGTGGATTTGAGACTAAGGATTTTGTGAAGTCGCCAACTGCACTAGCAAGCATCATGTGCTCAGTTTTTTCCATCAGAAATGATTCCAAAAGCATGCCATTCTGAAAAGGGAGATGGACTGGTTCTGCCTAATATACCGGCTTTTATTCCGCCGTCAAACTTGATAATGGAAGCATGACCAGAAGGAGCTGAGACCTTGACAGGAACGCTTCTTACTGTCAACCATGGGATAATAATTAGGATGGTGATGGTTACTGTGAACCAGAACTCTTGCCGTTTGATCAACCTTGAGCCAAGTTCTTTTGAGTAAGATTTGGTTATTGGGTCATAGGAGATTGTAAGGATGATAAATGCCCAGAGCAGACCAAGAGCAGTCCATCCGGTGAATCTATGCATCCTTTCAAAGACGTTGTGATGGAGATGGCGGACTAGAGGAAATGCGGCCAAGCATGAGAGACAGAGAAGGGAAAGAATAGTAGAGGCGACACCAATGATCTCAGGAGAAGTGTTTTCTCTGTCTTTTAAGAGTAAGAACTAAGGCATATATGAGCCATGCAACGGAAGAAATTCCACAGCTACTGTGTATCCCACCTAGACTTTGGAGGAGGGATGTGGTAGCAGTTTTGATAGGGAGAGGTACCCAAGACCTTCCCAGAACCTTGACTGCAAGCCAAAAGACTATTCGGAGGCAGGCCTCGCTTCTGCAGAGTGTCAAAGCAAGAATGTTGGCAATGGAGAAAAGGGCAGCTTTATTTCTTGCATATGGAAAGTTTCCAGTGGCAGCAAGCACCAAACCAATGATGTCCAGGGTTAAGCAGACCACAAAGAGTCTTTTGTATACAGTGAACAGCCCTTGATCAAGCAAAATGACAGATAATCTTGATTCTTGCTTGCGAGCTGGTTTTGGTGTCTGTTCATGTTTGCTTGCGGATGGAAAAATGGGCTTATCTTCTTTCTCCTCATCCTTGCCCTCTTCTTGTCTTTCCAATATGACATCATCTTCATTTTCATCTTCATCTTCATCTTCATTTTCATCTTCGTTTTCGTCGAGGTCAAGGTCACAAAAGTGACTGCTTGCTCGACTCACAGATCTTTGTATGGAAGAATTAGGAAACAGCCTGGATGAGCTCCCTTGGTACCAAGGAAACCAAGATTTTTTGCTGCTGCTACGACTACGAGTCTCATTGATCTCAGCTGGAGTAGCAATAGCAAATGGGTCTGCATGAGGTTTGATCTCGAAGGCCACACCTCTGCAGCTCGAAAACCTCACTGGGTTTTGCATGCTTCTCTCTTAGAACAAGAAATATTGAAGGTGTTTTGTGGCAAAAGAAGGGAATTACAAAAAGAGCTCAAGAAAGCTAGTGGAGTTGTGTGTTGTGCTTTTCATGCAAAGTAAAGTTGACTATTTATAGGCCTTCGGGTTTTGGTTGACTACTGGACCCTGGGCAAGAATGATGATTTTGCTTTGAATTTGTCAAATAGGCCGAAGTGGCATTAAATTGTTTGTGACGCAGATAACCAAGATAAACAGTCTTTAACGATGTGGCAGGACGTACATATTAAAGTAATGCATTGAACTTTACTACTAATTGAATGATGAAACTAGCCTTGGTCAAGGGTATTATAGTAGTATTTCTTGCTTCCATTTCTTTTTCCGCCTTCAGTTTTAATTAAGTAATTCCATTACACTTAATTAACTGATCTTACAGTTCACTATATATCTTGGCTTAAGGTTTTCTTATTGACGGAGTTCTTTTTTGTTTTTGTTTTGAAATCGTTTTATTAATTAAAACCAAAGCAACAAACGGCAGTAGAACCCTAGAAGCCAAGAGCAACATCAGACGACTACTTAACTGCTACAAGCAGTGGCCCAATTAAAACTAAGCGCCTGTTAATTCTATGATTAGCAAAGTCTATTGAACAACTCAACAATCTAATTCTAACATCAAATTTATCTCTTCAAGAATCGCTTCTTCTGTTTTAGCAGATTTAGCAAAGATCCAAGAAAAGGGCACTAATCATGCCGACTAAATTTATATAAAAAAGTTAATGCTTTGATCTACCCTATTTTATAGTGGGTTTCAAAGAACATAAGTTCTTTTGCAATTTTTATTGTCCAAAAAAGACATGACTTATTGGTAGACCTGTCACTGACCCCAATGGGCGCTTTCATGGTGCGTGAACTTACTTATATATGGCCATTGCAGGCTTCAAGTTCAATGACCCAAGCTGGTAGAAAAGAGTTCAAATGACGTTTGATTTCCGAGTTCTTATTTCTTTTGCACAAATCAACTAAAATAGCTAGCATGCATGATGCATGTGAATAGAATATATAATATTATTACTCAATTCAGTTTTATTTTAGTAAGTATATATTACTGAGTCTAATTAACGTGAATAAAGTAATTGTATTGAACACACTAGAATTCTCGACACATATTTTAAAAAAATAAAAAAATTGTGTTAAAAAAATTAAACATAAAAAAATGGATAAGTTTTTTTAAGTGAGTAAATTTTTTAAAAAAATAGTAAAAATTTGGTAGTTTTTTTTTAAGTGCGTGGTTTTTTAGAAGATTGAGTGATTTTTTAAAAGTAAATAAATAATTTTTTTTAAAAAATATTATATAAAATATTAAAAGATATAATTATTCTTATTTAATTTTTTAATTTTATAATTTGATTTGATTGTTTTGTATTTTCATCAATTGAGTTGGTATCACTTGATTCATGACACCAACTCAATCACTTCTTTTATATATAGGTAATTTTATTTGGTTATTTTGTATTTTTATCAACTTAGTTAATATTATTTAATTTGTGATACCAATTGAGTCACGTATAGATATAAAAGCATAAAGGACTTTCAGCTGAACCGAACATGGAAAATGGTGGACCAATCACATTTTCCTCTTGAAGACTAAAGTAGTCCTGCTTAAGATTAGATAAATATTGGTAGTTAATTTGGTTGTAGGTTTTTTTTTAACTCTTTCCTTCCCCGTCTTTTACGGTCGTCTATATCCAACCATGATCTTCAAAAAGATTTTATTTTTATTTTTTGGTGGGGAGAGGGGGTTGTTTGACCCTCTACCCAGGTCAATTTCTTAGCTTTTAAACCGAAGAAAAAGTATAGACCGAAGCCATGGTCATAACAAGTTTACAAGTTGTGAATTGCATACAATAAACAAAGCTAATTAACTGTTCACAGAGTAATTTCAGAAGATGGATGAAGAAAGAGACCAGACGCCTGAGTATAGTTGAAAAGGGATGGTTCGATTTTTGTGCCTTTGTTGTAACATTTATGATATAATGTAAGCTCGAATAACGTCAATAAAATCATCCATGGGGAGAATGCTGACTTCGCTGGTAGACAGACTCAAAAATTGTATATGATCCCCTTTATTTGACTTTTTGGTGATAGACATTAGACCATGTCAAATTAGATTATAATCAATTGAAAATGTTACCCTGATGTCAATCATATCAAAGCTTGCACGAGCAGGGGTTGAATGTGATGAAATTATAATTCAGGTAAGTAATACAAAGTGGGCCAAAATAACATACTGTGAAAGAACATCCACGTCTAAAAATGAGAATTTTTTGTAGTTGATCATTAAGTGAACTGCAATTGTGTATTCTGCTTGCATATATGGAGGAAAGATCGATTGGATTGCTAGATCTGCTCTGAGGGTGGAAATGAAACTAGCCAAGATAGATAATGTAAAAAATGTGTTTAATGTGTAGCATGATCTAAACTGAATTCAACACGATTTTTCCGTTAGACATTATATTTGACCAGGAAGGAACTTAGGCAGATTCCTAGGGTACTAGATCTGAATATCGACCCTTAATCATACACCTTTGAAAACTCACATTTCAAACCCTTGATCTCCCTTTACTTGTAGATGGAAAGCCAACTGATGGCTTATGTCCCTTCCAAGTTCCAATAAAGTTGCTCTTACAATTCTATTTTATATTAGTATTTGGATCAATGCAGATATAAATACGTTAGTTGAAATTCATTTCTCTCCACAACCATTCCCAGGCAGCCTTTGCCAATGCCAATCGCCATTTCCAGGCCAGTGACCGAGTGGGGAAAATGACGGTGTGAAATATTGTTTTTCTATTTTCAGTAGGATTCCTTTCAAAGCTTAACTGCTAGAGAAATCAAAGCTTGGAGGTATGACCAAGTCGACCAATCGAGAATGATAACAAGGCCTTCCAGTACCCTTAATCTTAATGTAGGAAAAGATCAAAAAATCAATTTAGAATTACAGGTGCCAGAGTAGCTAAACCAACTATTTTTTAACTCTAATTTGAATGGTTAAACTGCTAAAAGATAAAGCGGTAATCCCAAAAGTCAGAAAATGTTTGCCAGCAAGTTAAGAAACTTGTGTAGATTCACTTCTTTCGTTTGGTCCTAATTTATTCCATCTTTATCGTTTCTGTATGATTATCTTCTCTCTAATTTGACGAAGTTAATACGATGATGATGCAACTGCTAAGTTGAAAAAAATAGAAAAGACGATGTTTAGTTCAAGTTTTATATATTTTAACCAAAGATAATTTTGTATGGATGATCTGTAATTTTGTATGAAGATGGAGAAGTTCAAAATTTAAAGAAAAAAATTGTGTATGATATTTACTATTATTATTAATAAATATAATAATTAAGGCAGAGTAGAACTAGAAATGATCAAATTTACAGAGAAGACTCAAACAGGTGCATAAATATTTAGCAATATAAAATATTATTTTTCTTAAAAAGACATATTTCAAATGTAAAATTTGGGGAAAAAATTTAATGATTAAAGTTTCTTGTTTATTCATTTATCTTTCATTGTCAACTTTAAAATGGATGTAAGACCCATCTAATCAAAACCTCAGAGGAGCCGCATATCCTTTTCAGAGCGGACCACCCGGGTTTTCTTTAGTAGGTGGCTGCAGCCTCACCAGCCAACTAGCAGCCATCAGTCACTAGTCTTTATGGACCACTGAACCACTAGCCTCTGGGCTTTAAGAACACCGGCTTGGCAAATGAACTTGTCTGCTGGGCTTGGCCTAACCGTACTAGGCCTGATGGCTACAATTTATTCTCCATTTTCCATTGTCTTGTAATGTAAACTAATCGTGAGAGAATGCGATGTGTGGAGATTTAAGGGTTTTAGTGTTTTATTCGATTGTGGTGGTGTATGTTTGTTCTTTATCTCACATCGGTTGTCAAAGTGTGTGGTGTGTGAGTTTATAAGGGATTCAACGTTTAACAAAATCACCATGGTTTTGTTAAATGACGTGTTCCTTATTTGAACAAAAAAACACTAATGGTGAGAGAGTGCGATGTGTGGAGGTCTAAGGGCTTCGGTGCCTTACCCGATTTGTGGTGGTGTATGTCTGTTCCTTATCCCACAACGGTTGTCAAAGTGTGTGGTGTGTGAGTTTATAAGGGATTCCGCGTTTAACAAAACCACCATGGTTTTGTTAAATGACGTGTTCCTTCTCTGAAAAAAAAATCCATTTATCGACGATAAGATTGGTGATGAGATGAAAAATAACGATAATGGTAAGATTGAAGTTGCGATCGTGAAATTAAAATCAAAAGTGAAATATGTGTTTAGACAGTAAAAATAACAGTGATAGTGAGATGAGATGTGTTGAGAAGAAAAGATAACAATCAAATATTTTATATTAAAATTGGTATGCAAAAAAAATTATAATATATTACTATTTATAAAGTTAAACAAATAATTAAAAATTAATAAAATTATTTTTACATCAAATAATAATTTAGTTAAAAATTAATAATAATATATTTACACATATAAATTTAACAAAATAATATTTTTCACTTAATTATTTATGGTCTAGTTTTTATTTTTATATACAATTAATTATGTATGTATTTTCTATTTATGTAACTCTTTTATTAATAGGTGAATGAGTCATTTCAACTGGTCTATTATTTATTATTTATCATATATTTATTTTTATATTTTATATATAGTATTTTCGGTTAAAACAAAATAAAATAAACATTTTTTTATGTACACTAGGTAACTTTTCCTCAATCAGACTTAGACAGGATAGGAGCAAATACAAATATTAGTAGCATAAAAAAATGCACTCCTCTTCATTAAATTTATGCGTTTGCTCGCGATAATCATAGCCTCTCGGGAGAATAATGACTGCATCTTCTGATGCATGTGAGAATTCTTAATTGACTGGTTGTAAAATAGCCCCGGGATTATGGAACAAAAGATTATCAAGGACCTACTTCGAGGTATAAATACGATTTCATTATTATTTATGTTTTTCTTTATATAATTATTTTTATTTCAAAATAAGAATACATTTGCACATCTTAAAACAAAATAACTAATATTTATTTAATTTATTATTTATATAGTATCTATTTTATTTTTAGTTATTTACTATTAATTTATTTGATTATAAAATAAACTATATATTAATGTATTTATTATTTTTAGCAATTTATTTATTTATTAAATAATTATATAAATTATTTGTTAAATAATTATAAAAAAGTTATTTGAAAAACTTTAAATAAAAAAGAAAAATAACAAATAAATAAATAAATAAATAACGAAATGGAATAATGGCAGAGAGTATACTAGCTAGGAAGAGTTATAAACTCTTAATTTTAGCGATATAATTCATCCTCTAACACTCTCAAATATATATAAAAAATATATATATATAATAATAATAATCTAGGAGTAAAGATACCAAATAAAACAAAAGCTGTGATCATTCATGACAAATACTAGTATTAGAATTTTCAAGGAGTAACGTTATTCATTAAAATATTTAGACAAAAAAACAGAAAGTTCAGACAGCACAATTACGTTGGACGCCAGAGGCCTAGACTAAGTACTACTACTGCTGATAAGCAAGCTTAATTAACGTCCAACTTAATTTTTAAGAAAACCACTATTGAAAACACCACGCCACTTGGACTGTAAGTTGAGCCCAGAGGTACTTATTTTCAGGACAGAGATACAGTTTTATTTGATTACATTTTAGAAAGAGATAAAATTAAGATCTTAATTATTTGACATGATCAGTACTTAAGCACTTGGAGGATCTGGCACATAGGCAGAGTCAGCGAACTTCCAGTGGCCATCGTCCATCTGAACCATGTTTTTGAACTTCTCCTTAGTCCACCAGTTATCTGGTATTTTGTATTCGTCCAGTAAACCATCAGAATATTTGTTTATAACTGGATTATCAAAATCAAGTTCCTCTTCCAGTTTGAATTCTCCATTTTCTTGAACCCCTGCAATTCCATGCTCTTAAGCCTCCAAATTGTGAGGACTAATATTCGATTTCAAGTAGGGTGACTTGGTTGTGTCAATCCCTAACTCTTCTCCCACATGGGTGTAGATTAAAGGTGCAAGTGGAACCTTAGGAACGGGATCTGTGGAATTTACGATGCGTAGGAGATGAAGATCCTTAAGTCCATCAAAAATTCCTTTGAAGATTAGATTCCCAACGCGAGGGCTGGCAGCTGGAAAAGCTGTGACCATGAACGCCTTGTTTGGGTTGCCTGTGGGCTTGTTGAAACCATTGGCAGCTATGTCCATAGCGTTTAGGGTTGCAAGTGCAGCGCCCAGACTATGGCCTGTTACAGTTATGCTTACATCCTCGTTCTGGTACTTGTCCACCAGCTCCTGGACCGCTTTTCGAACCTGACGGGAATCAATAATAAATGAACTGTTAACTTGGGACACCATTGGATATGACTTTTTATATAATACAAGCTAAAAATTGGATCGAGATCAACTTGAAAGCATGCAAAGCGAATTATTAGTCATGTTCAGCATTTTCTTCGTGGTTAAAAGTAAAACTGACTGCAATGGGGCAATTTTTTGAAACGTATATAAGTAGAATATATATATATATATATATATATATATATATATATCAAGATTTACCTGATCCCTGGCGCTGGTCTTAGCATAAGGGGAATTTGCAATTGTCTTTGTATAGATGGAGAAAAAACCAGAGTGCACCTGAGCAAGGTCAGTTCCGAACAATCTTTAGCTGATGTTTGCAAAATTTTTGCATCGTCCTCCCACTCTGTCTGTGTTAAGGTTCCTCTCCATGAAACAAGAATATCCCTCCTTCCTAGAACAGCTTTTCCTTCATCTGTGGCCACCGCCACATATCCAAAATAAGCCGCTTCATCAGAATCTGTAGCAGCATATATAAAGTTGGTCACTTTATAATGGTACGGATTTCCATTTTCAAGACCAACCCTAGCGAAATACTCGTCTGGTGGGTATAGGCTAAGGGCATAACCTTTGGATGCTTTGGTCCCGTTGAAAGCATCACCAGCAGCTCCAGCCCTTTGAAGATAGTGAATAATATAGCGGCGAAGTTCAAGATCAAGAGGGTGCAATAGATCCTTCCAATCTTTCTCGCCACTAAGTTCGCTCCAACGAGATGCTATTGAAGAACTAGCCATAATTATTTATCTCTTCTCCTTAATTTCTAAACTTTCTTTGTGAGGATGCGACTCCTAGCTTTGCTTTGCATGCTTTATATAGACTGGAAAACTTCGTCCTGGAAGACAAAAAGAAAAGTAATAATGGCCACATTTTCAGCATGCGAAATAAAACATTTCTTTAAAGCTCGACCATTATTTTCTACTTTTTGTTTTAGTGAATAGATAGTAAAGTATCATGCCAATGCCATTCAAATCGCATAACCATCTCCAGTTCTTCCACCATTAAAGATTTGGGCTCTGCTGGCTGTTGCTCTGACCCGAGCTCTGGCCTCAACATGTAATTGCGAAGTCGTCTCACAGTATCAATTGTTGTGACAATGATGAGGGATTAATTTTGTCTAATTAAGATTCTGTTTGTTTTTATTATATATGGAGTACTATATTTTTTTCGTTAATTTTTATTTATTAATGAAATTTTATTGTAAAATTAATTTAAGTAAAAATAAAGTTATAATTGATTAAATAATTATAATGAAACAATAATTATAATATAATTAATTTCTACTATTAAAATGAAATCTTGCTTTTTTTTTTATTTATTAAAAAACTTACTTGCTTTATATGAAATGTAATCCCTTTAAATAAAAATATTGTTTATTTTTATATCCAAATGCCTTTTTTTTTTTTGTATTTAAAGATAAAAAAAAAAATTGCAAAATCATCAATACCGAACATGACTTATC
Organism: Fremontodendron californicum; assembly: GCA_030761205.1. Lineage (NCBI taxonomy): Eukaryota > Viridiplantae > Streptophyta > Magnoliopsida > Malvales > Malvaceae > Fremontodendron > Fremontodendron californicum. Next base: position 2,518,430 of record JAULJL010000027.1, read on the forward strand.
TTACGAAAAAAAGACGTTATTATAAGGTCATGTTTTTTTGTTTAAATTATTAATTAATTATGTGTTTTGTTAACAAGTATTTTTAGATCACTTTTTCAAATGAATTAATATATTATTTATAATAATATTGTATTAAACGAAATAATTGATAATTTTTTAAATATTTTTTATAAATTAGATAAAAATATTAATATATATAATAATTTTAAAAAATATCCTTAAATTATTTATTAATAAAAATCAGTTATAATAATTATCATTTTTAATAAAACATGACTTAATTGTGTCTGTACACAAAGTCAAAAATAGCTCAACAGGATCGAGTTACGGCGACATCGAAAGTGTGCAATGAAAATGATTTGATTTTATAATAGCACCTTTAAAAGATGATAAATTAAGAATTCGGCTGAAAATTTGAAAAAACTAATATTTTACAATATGCCGCCCATCAAGAACTCGTGTCCTGTCCTGTAGGTTATATAACTAGCTATTGAATTGTATAAAAAAATAAATAAAAAAAACGATGTTTTCGTGGAATAATGGCATTATTATTGTTAAAATGATATTATCTTTAATTTATCAAATTATATATATTTTTTTGATTTTATATTTAAGTTATATCTCTTTATCTATAATCAATTGATTTTACAATATTTGATACTTAACATGTTATAAAGCTCAAGTTTATTATATTATTTTACTTGCGTTTATTCTACTCTTCTAACTATTAGTCTTTTTGAATTTATCACGTGATAATTTTGTTTATCCGTGATAATATTATCTCACATTTGTTAAATTTTAAATTTCTTTTGATTTTATATTTAAATTGAATCTCTCACCAATAGTCATTTATTTTTAAGTTATATGGTCAACAATTACAACATTTGAAAATTTAAAATTATTTATATATAAAATCATGTGTACAAATACATAAGATAATAACTTTCATAAAAAAAAACAATTAACTATATTTATCAAAGATAAAAAGGACGATAGAAGTTGATTAAATGGATAATTTAAGGATGGATTCAAGTATAGAGATCTCTACAAAAATGTAGATATTATCTTCTTTACCTATTGCTAAAATTCTAAAACTAACACAAATGGGTTTTTTCGATGACATTTAGGTCAACCAGAAGCTTTTCGAAATGGGTTTGGCCTGTTGGGTTTATTTTTATAGATAAGTGTTAAACTTTTAACTTCGATGATAATGATTTCTTTTTTAATAATTTTAAATATAAAAAAAAAAAAAATTAAAGGAGGAATGATACCAAGTAAAACAAAAAGTATGATCATTCATGATAGATACTAGTAGTATTAGAAATTTCAAGGAGTAATCTGATTCATTAAAATATTTACACAACAACAGAAAGTTGCTGATAAGCAAGCTTAACGTCCAACTTAATTTAAAGAAAATTTAACCAGGAATGAAAACACGCCGCCACTTAGACTGTAAGCTGAGCTAGAGGTTCCTATTTTCAGGACAGAGATACCCTTTTATTTGTTGGATAATATTTGTTATATACTATATTATAAACAAATAAAAAAATTAATAAATATATATAAGCACTTGAATTTACATATTACACCAAAAAACCAAAAAGAAGACTTACAGAAATTGATTTTGAAAAAAAAATCAATATCGATTCAAGATTGGACCTCTGACCTTAAGACGTTTTTTGCATGTCTAAAGGTGCTTACAGTTTGATGCAAATCGTCTCCTAGGTTTCCTTGATAAATGTTGCAAATGAGAGCACACTCGGATGCAACACAACGAACCAGAAGAATGTTGAGTCTCTCTCTCAGAAGACAGAATTTATTTTTAATGAAATAGTTAAAGAAAAACAGGCACACTAAGTCTGTATTTATTGCAAACAATCTGCCTTTTCGAAAAGACACACCACATGGAAGGATCCTGTTTGATCAGAACAGCCACACCCATTGGTGACGAACCGGTTTAGACATGAAGTCGAACCGGCATGTTTTTATCGAAAACACAGATACTGAAACAATATGAACCGGTTCGGTCCTGGATCGAACATGCTTGAATTAATTAGACAACTAGTAGCAAGTTGGTCTAGCTGGGCAACAAAAAAAAAGGACAATGATGGCCCAAGCCCAATCCGCTGACCAAGCCCAGCCCGGCAGCACGCGTGGTCTAGCCCAGTTTATGTAGGTCTTCACCCATCACAAAACTTGGGTGCCCCTTGGGAGCCAACCCAACATGGAACACAAGTCTTTATAAACAACTAGCAAAGGCCAAACTTTGTTCTATGTGGGATTGAAAATCAAATACAACTACAACCAACTTTCTTCCTCTTCAAGTGGGTGTTTAATTAGACTAATTTCTCATTCAATTGTGTATGTTAATCACCGGGTATCTAGTTACGACAACCTACGTATTGAAATACGTATTTCATATATATATATATACATCCAAAATAATACATTGATATCCAACATTATTTGATATCACATTTTAGAAAGAGATAAAATATCTTAATCATTTGACATGATCGATCCATTAATTAAGAACTTGGAGGATCTGGCACATAGGCAGAGTCAACGAACTTCTAATGGCCATCTTCCATCTGAACCATGTCTTTGAACTTCTCCTTAGTCCACTAGTTATTTGCTATTTTGTATTCGTCCAGTAAACCATCATTATTTTTGTTTATGACTAGATTATCAAAATCAAGTTCCTCTTCCTGTTTGAATTTTCCATTTTCTTGAATCCCTTCAATTCCATGCTCGTAAGCCCAAACTGTGAGGATTAATATTTGATTCAAGTACGATGACTTGGTTGTGTAAATCCCTAACTCTTAGATTCCAGGTGCAAATGGAATTGTGGAGACCCGCACCCAACCTACGAGGTATTGTTCGCTTCGACCCGAAGGTCTCACGGTTTTGTCCCACAAAAGGCACCTCACAAGTATGGGTTTAAGTCTCTACATATATATATCATAGCAGATCCTCAGAGTTTCTCAATGTGGATAGGGGTGTTACAAACTCCCCCCGCTAAAGCTTAACGTCATCGTCAAGCCCAACACAGAACAGACAGAACCAGGATCACACCAAACGTTGGGATTCTAGAGGTGGCTCCCACCGTGTAGCACTTGGCTCCCTTAGAATTCTAGAGGTGACTCCCACCGTGTAACACTTAGTTCCCGTAGGATTCTAGAGGTGGCTCCCACGGTGTAGGACTTAGCTCCCTCAGGACTCTAGAGGTGGCTCCCACGGTGTAGCACTTAGCTTCCATATTTCGGTCGGTGATTGCTCTGATACCATTTATGGAGACCGGCACCCAACTTGCGAGGTATTATCCGTTTTGACCCGAAGGTCTCACGGTTTTGTCCCACAAAAGATGCCTCACAGGTTGAAGATGGTGTGAACACTTATATGCCCAGTCAAACTTTAGTACACAGCCGATGTGGGATTCAGGACTCCTCTCTAGGACCATGACATCCTCTCCCACTCCAATGAGGATTCACTGTCCTTAGTGGCACATCGCTATTACCCTCAGAACCGGCTCTTATACTATTTGTGGAGACCCGCACCCAAACTACGAGGTATTGTCTACTTCGGCCCATTGGACCTTAGGGTTTTGTCTACAAAAGACACTTCACAAGTATGGGTTTAAGTCTCTCTCTCTATATATATATATCATAGCAGATTCTCAGAATTTTCTAATGTGAGATGGGGATATTACAGGAACCTTAAAAATGGGATCTGTGAAATTTACGATGCGTAGGAGATGAACTCCTTAGGCTTTGAGTTTTAGATAATTTGAACACACATGTAATAATTATACACCGAAAAGAATTGGAATATGATTGACTGATAAATAAATTAATTTCATGCCAACCATATAATATAATTAAAATTTTTGACAAAACAATAATTCCAAGTTAAAAAATAGTATTGGTGCAAGATAATATGCACACTTGATGCTTGTATAGAAGGAAAGAAAGCTTAAATTTACAAAACATGTACGGTTGGTTGAACTTGAATGGGTAACAATTTGGGATTTAGGAGTCAAAGCATAACATCAAACTCCCAAGCAACCCCCCACCAGATTTGGTGATTCAGCAAACTTCCACTCAAAATACCAATTAAGTTCCTTAGTACTAGTATTGTACTACATATAGATTTGATAATATTGAACATAATACAAATAGAATACAGAAAAAATAATTAAAATACAATATAAAATATAACATGATACGAAAAATAACACGAACATGATACGAATGTGTCAAATCTATATAACACGAATCATTAACGTGTCAAAGTTTATAGAAATATATAATATCTTAAACACAATAATGACACGTAAAAATACATGAAACGACACGGATACACGGATTGTTAGATCTAATTGCTCAACTCAACTCAATTCTTTTTTTTTTTTTTTTAGTTTGGACTCTTCGACATACAATGCAATCAAAACATAAAGATTGCGCTTGAAAACTTGGATTTCAAAAGATGGATTTGGATTTCAAAAATAGTGTAAATTGTGTAATAAAACATATGTAAATGTAACATTGATGATTATTTTTCAAATCCATGGATTTGTTAGATGCCTTTTTAGTGGTGAATTTGAAATACCTATAGGTATTTGTGAATTTGAAATTCATGTTTTTATACATTTCAAATATATAATCATATTGAATTTTTACTAATTTATATATAATGTACATACTTCATTCTCACAATTTATATAGCAAATGAAATCCAAATCCAAATTTTCAAATTCATATTTTCAAACATAGCAAAAGAGAATTCACCTTTCAGCTCCATTGAACCCATGTCATTAAGCTTAAACAAATTCTCGTTTTCTTCTTGGCTCCTTTTCATCTAAAAGTATGATACCTTAAAAGACTTATCAAACCAACGGTGCGCCATTCATTCAAATATCATCATCATCTTGACCTTCATGATCCATCAATTTCCAAGAACCATCTTCCTGCTGGACCATACCTTTGTTTTTCTGGATCCTCCACGACACTGGCACAAAGTATTCATCCTTCAATCCATCGATTGATTTGTTTACCAGGGCTATATCACGACTAACCACCAAGTTAAACACTCCTTTACTCCCTTGTGTTCCAGCCACCCCATGTAAATAACCTTCCATATTATGCCAACTTGACAAGTTTCCAGGACTCTTCAAGTACTTTGATTTACGGGTGTCGATAACCAATTTGTTAGGTACCAGAGTGACGGAATAGTGTCTCACAACTAAAATAAGAGATGAGAAAATAGGAACTGAACACACAAAAGAAACACAGATATTTTACGTGGTTCGGCCAATATACCTACGTCCACGGGAGGAGGAGCAAAGCTTTGTATTTAATCGGAGATGGAGTACAAACCGGATACAAACCGGCTACATATTACAAGTGCTCTTTCTAGCACACACTCAACACCTCAATACACAAGCATCTAACAAGCAGCTACTGCCTCTAAACTCTCTCATCACCTCTACCGGGAGGGGCTCCCTCTGGAGCTCTCACTATGCCTCAACCGGGAGGGAGCTCATGGAGCTCACCTTTGGAGCTCTAGCTCATTTCTCCTCTGCCTCCTCTCAACTCCTGCACTCTCCAAGCTCTCAACCTTATGCCTATTTATAGGCAAGGCTTATGGTGTGAATACACCATAGCCACCATGCCACCAGCCACCATACAAAGGCTGCTAACAACGTAGCAAAATTTGCTACAAATTCTACATCTCAAGCTGGAAGACTTTAGAATGGTTTTGGCAGCTTTGGTTGACTATGAGGTTGAGAATTTCAAGCCAAATTCTTTTGTGGTTTTGAGCCACAATTCCAACAATCTCCCACTTGAAGATTTGATTAAACCAATCATATCTTCACACCACTCTTTCTGTCTTGCCATTCCATGTTGCTTACGTTTCTGATAGACCATAGGAGGATCGACACCAAATAAACTTGTCAGTGTTGATTGGCTTTGTCATAACATCTGCTAGGTTGTCTTTGGTGTGAATCTTTTGCATATCCACACTTCCTTCTTCTACTACTTCTCGAACAAAGTGATACTGTATACCTATATGCTTTGTCCTGGAATGAAAGGCTGGATTCCTTGCAATGTGCAAGGCACTCTGACTGTCACAATACACAATAATCTTCTGCTGCTTGTGCCCGAGTTCTTCCATTAACCTTTGTATCCATATTGCTTCCTTGCATGCTTGGGTAGCTGCCATGTACTCAGCTTCTGTAGTAGACAAAGCTACAACAGTCTGTAACTTAGATAACCAGCTTACCGCTCCTCCTGCAAGTGTGAACACATAGCCAGTAGTGGATTTCCTTTTATTAAGATCACCTGCAAAATCTGAATCAACATAACCCCTGACAACAAGTTCTGATCCTCCAAAACATAATGCAACATCTGAGGTTCCTTTAATGTATCTAAGGATCCTCTTAACAACATTCCAATGCTCTCTACCAGGATCTGCCATAAATCGACTGACCGCTCCCACTGCTTGTGCAATGTCTGGTCTTGTACATATCATAGCATACATAAGGCTTCCCACCGCTGATGCATACGGTACTCGAGACATTTCCATCCTCTCTGCTTCATTGCTAGGACTCATACCTGAGGATAATTTACAATTGACAGGAAGTGGGGTAGATATTGGCTTACAGTCTTGCATGTTGAAGCGTCGCAAGACCTTCCTCAGATAATTCTTTTGAGAAAGCCAAATTTTCCTGTCTTTTCTGTCTCGGTGAATTTGCATCCCTAAAATCTTGTTTGCGGGTCCCAAGTCCTTCATATTGAACTCCCTAGCCAACTGTGCCTTCAAATCTTGGATTCGATCTTTGTTGGGGCCTACCACCAACATGTCATCCACATACAACAACAAAATAATGAAATCATTATCATCAAACCTCTTGTAGTACGTACAATGGTCTGAACTCAGTCTGTTGTATTCAAGGCTAATTATGAAAGAATCAAATCTCTTGTACCAACATCTGGGCGCCTGCTTTAGACCGTACAGAGATTTGGTCAACCTGCAAACCAAGTTTTCTTTGCCTGTTTCAACAAAACCTTCTGGTTGGAGCATATAAATTTCTTCTTCAAGCTCTCCATGTAGAAAAGCCGTCTTTACATCTAGTTGTTCAAGATGTAAATCAAATGCAGCACACATAGCCAACACTACTCTGATAGTAGTAAGTCTGACAACTGGAGAAAATATCTCGTTGAAGTCAATACCTTCTTTCTGAGCATATCCTTTTACAACCAATCTAGCACGATATCGTTCTACTTGATCATTGCTATCCCGCTTGATCTTGTAGACCCATTTGTTACCAATGGCTTTTCTGCCACGTGGTAATTCCACCAGTTTCCATGTCTCGTTCTTGTGAAGAGCTTCAATTTCTTCCTGCATTGCTGTCATCCACAGAGAAGCATCTGGGCTACTAGTAGCTTCATGAAAAGTTGATGGCTCTCCATCCTCTGTTAAAAGACAGTATGCAACATTGCTCTCCGTAACATACTCCGTGTGCCAATTTGGAGGCCTTCTCTCACGAGTTGACCGTCGAACTTCTACAGCCTCGGACTCAACTGGTTCTGGTACCTCATGCTCTGGTTCTGCTTCAGAAGAATCATCTTCTTGAGAATTTCTATCCATCTGTACTGTAGCAGTCTCTTTTGAAGTGTTGTCATTTGTTTGCTCACTTTGCAGTTCATTTTCTGCAAAAACTACATCTCTGCTGACAACAACCTTGCGGGCAGTGGGATCCCACAGGCGATACCCCTTAACACCGTCAGCATAACCCAAGAATATACATTTTCTGAATTTTGGATCCAGCTTTGTTCTTTCTTGGGAGTTGTACATCACGTACACAGGACATCCAAACACATGTAGAGAAGAATAATCAGCTGGCTTTCCTTTCCACATCTCCATAGGCGTCTTCAAACCAATCGCCGTTGATGGTGATCGATTTATCACATAACAGGTGGTTTTGACTGCTTCTGCCCAGAAAGATTTGGCCAATCCCGCTGTTCTCAGCATGGCTCTTGTTCTATCTAGGAGAGTTCTGTTCATCCGCTCTGCTACACCATTCTGTTGAGGCGTATGTGCAACCGTGAATTGTCTCATAATACCCTCTTTCTTACAGAATGCTAGAAAGTTACCGTCTACATATTCTCCTCCATTGTCTGTCCTCAAGCACTTGATTCTTTTCCCAGTTTCAAGCTCTACTTGTGCTTTGAACTCCTTGAATACTGGAAACACATCTGACTTCTTCTTGATTGGGTACACCCATAATCTCCTGGAATAGTCATCAATGAATGATACAAAATACTTTGCTCCACCCAGGGATATTTCTGGTGACTCCCACACATCAGAATGGATTAAGTCCAGTATGTGTTTGCTTCTTGTAGTTACTTTAGCAAACTTCAATCTATGCTGCTTGCTTATCACACAGTGCTCACAGAAAGGTAAATTGACCATCTTGAGCCCGGGCAGGAGATTGCGTTCTGCAAGGACTTTCAAGCCTCGCTCTGACATATGGCCTAATCTGCGATGCCACATCATCGTCGTTTCTTCTTGGCTGGCTGCTGCAACTGATGCATCTGCCTCTTGCAACGTCTCTCCCAAAAGCATGTATAGATTGCTTGTGATCTTCTCTGCTTTCATCACCACAAGGTTTCCTTTCACTACTTTCAATATTCCACAGAGGAGAAATTTCTCCCACTGAACTTCTCTATCTCGAATTTTGCTGCCATGGTTGTACACGAACTGAAGCGAGTTACACTATTTCACCGTGAATAGTACCGTATACGTGAACAGTATTGTACGTATGTCGTACACTAGAACAAATCCAGTATACGTTAACAATTACTGCAAAAGTATACAACCACACGTATGAATAGTAACCGTATACGTGAATAGTGACCGTATACTGGAACAGTGACCGTAGCCCGTGAATAGTGCACCAGGTAGGTTCCCAGGAAAGAGAGGTGGGTCACTGATAGACACACTTAAATACCAAGTCTTTCCTAGCCAGAACTTCCCTAGACACTTTCACACTACCACACTTTATTTCCAGCAACAAGAATAATTCTTTTCTGATGTGGAAGATCAGACAATACTGCAACCACAGAGCATACTAAGAACCAACACTTTCACTGCAGCGGAATAAGGACCACGAACCAATGGCTCTGATACCACTGTTAGGTACCAGAGTGACGGAATAGTGTCTCACAACTAAAATAAGAGATGAGAAAATAGGAACTGAACACACAAAAGAAACACAGATATTTTACGTGGTTCGGCCAATATACCTACGTCCACGGGAGGAGGAGCAAAGCTTTGTATTTAATCGGAGATGGAGTACAAACCGGATACAAACCGGCTACATATTACAAGTGCTCTTTCTAGCACACACTCAACACCTCAATACACAAGCATCTAACAAGCAGCTACTGCCTCTAAACTCTCTCATCACCTCTACCGGGAGGGGCTCCCTCTGGAGCTCTCACTATGCCTCAACCGGGAGGGAGCTCATGGAGCTCACCTTTGGAGCTCTAGCTCATTTCTCCTCTGCCTCCTCTCAACTCCTGCACTCTCCAAGCTCTCAACCTTATGCCTATTTATAGGCAAGGCTTATGGTGTGAATACACCATAGCCACCATGCCACCAGCCACCATACAATGGCTGCTAACAACGTAGCAAAATTTGCTACAAATTCTACATCTCAAGCTGGAAGACTTTAGAATGGTTTTGGCAGCTTTGGTTGACTATGAGGTTGAGAATTTCAAGCCAAATTCTTTTGTGGTTTTGAGCCACAATTCCAACACAATTCTTCTCCCACATCCGAATAACCCATCAAAGGATAGTTGGGGACAACATCTAAGGCGTTTCGGACGCGTAAAAGTCGAAGGTCTTCGAATCCTGTAAATGCCTTCTTGAAGTCTGAGTCACCAACCCGAGGACAAGCAAATAAAAAGGCTGTAACAGGAGAGGCCTTGCGCGACTGGTTTTTGGGCTTGTTATATCCATTGGCAACTATGTCGACGGCATTCAAAGTTGCAAGGGCTGCACCTAAGCTGTGGCCGGTCACTGTGATACTTATTTCCTCGTTCTTGAATTGGTCCACTAGTCTCCTAACCTCGTTAAGAACCTAAAGAATCAATAGCAAGAATAGAGACAATTTTTATTTTCTATAGAACAGACATTGATACTTCTACGTATACGCTAAGACATTGTTATGGTGAGCTTGTGTGCCTATCTACATGACTCTGCTGTCGTCATGAATTGACAAAACAGAGAGGATATCTATAAGTTTAAAAAAAAAATGTGATGGAAAATGGGTTTAATATCAGGAATATTTTTTCAGTCATTAGGAAATTGGAGTTATTGATCATGTAAAATTAAAAATATAGAATGAGGCATGTCCATAATTTAGAACGTTAATGAAAAAGTAAACAAATAAAATTCTTAATTGGGATTCGCTTTTATATAATCATTTAATTTTGAAATAAGCTTCTTTTTTTACAACTACATATGATGATAAACACAACTTTAAATTCTTAATTGGGATTCGCTTTTATGCGATTATCAGATTAAATACATTTTTTCTTCATGACATTTAAAATTGAAAGAAAACATTATGAGATTTCTATTTTCTTTATGGCTTTATCCCTTGCTTTTCCCCCACTCCATCAAAGTTTATCGGTGCAAAAGGTTTCTTGTTATTTGATTCGTCAAGCACATCGACTGAAACCGTATATTGCTTAAAAATAATTAATGGTAATCAAAATTTTATACTAGATTAATGTTAAATGAGATTAACGAATAAAATTCATCGGTGCAAAAGGTTTCATGTTAATTAATAAATCTTAAACTGGACTCTAATTATCAATCAATCATATGGATTAATTCATGTCTTTTCACCTTATTATTTTTTGGCCAAATTTTCTTTTGTTGATAAACATCTAATTAGAATTCTTATCATTCCTAAGGATACAGTATTAAAAGAGAATCTCTCACCTGGTCTCTGGCACTGCTTTTGTTATAAGGCGAACGTGGGTCTTCCGAGGTGTAAATGGAGTACCAGCCCTCATGAACCTTGGAATCACTTATCTGATCACCAAAAATTTTCCCTGGCGAAACCAAGTTAAATTCAAAATCATTGATCCATTCCAGGGTTTGCACTGTTCCTCTCCAAGCAATCACAATATCCCTCCTTCCTAAAACAGCTTTCCCTTCATCAGTGGCCACAGCAACATACCCGATCCAGTTCGATTCTTTGCTCCAGGCTTCCCTCGATAATGGCCTTACTATAAATGCTTGCGGGACTTGGATTTGCGATGTCGCGTACAAGAATTTGGTCACCTGATACCTGTAAGGATTGCCTTTCTCCAAACCCACATTAGAGAAGAAATCTTTCTTCCCATACAGGCTGCTTCCAGCAAACTTGGATGCCTTCTCGGTGTTGAAGGCGTCATAGGTAGCCTGAGCCATTTCTCCATAGTGAATAATGTAACGGCGAAGATCAATATCCAAAGGGTCCAAAAGCTTTTCCCAATTGTTCTGGCCGCTTAGATGCTTCCATCTTTTTGCTATACTACTAACCGTCACCTTCTTTTTCTTACCGAACCACTTCCTAAGAATGCGTTGGGCTTCCATGCCTTTCAAGGATGCTTAATGTGTTATTCAGCAATTATTTATAGCCCAAAACTTGGCTTGTACTGACGTTAACTACCTAGCCTTTCCATTCTGCAAGCAATGTAAGTTTGTGAAGATGGAAAAACCTTAATAATATCTTGTCTAAATTTTCTTACCAATCATAAAATTATATACATCAATTTATCTGTGACTTTAGATTTTTCATTTACCACAGTCAGCTGTTAGAACTTATATAAGAAAGTCCCACATCGGTGGGAGCAACGAAGGAGTTCCTCCTTGAAGGCTATATAAAGAGCCTTAAGGAGAAGTATTAAAACCATCCCAAGAATTATCTCTTCCTCTCTTGTATACTTTCTTATATTCTTTGTGAGGTTGTTCTCTCCTAATATTTAGAGAGAGGTGTTGTAATATTTTCTCATAGTGAAATTCTTCTAGTCTTGCCCCGTGGTTTTTCCCTTTATTCATTGAGGGTTTTCCACGTTAAATTTTGTGTGTTCAGTTCCTATTTTCTCATCTCTTATTTTAGTTGTGAGACAATATTCCGTCACTCTGGTACCTAACAGTGGTATCAGAGCCATTGGTTCGTGGTCCTTATTCCGCTGCAGTGAAAGTGTTGGTTCTTAGTATGCTCTGTGGTTGCAGTATTGTCTGATCTTCCACATCAGAAAAGAATTATTCTTGTTGCTGGAAATAAAGTGTGGTAGTGTGAAAGTGTCTAGGGAAGTTCTGGCTAGGAAAGACTTGGTATTTAAGTGTGTCTATCAGTGACCCACCTCTCTTTCCTGGGAACCTACCTGGTGCACTATTCACGGGCTACGGTCACTGTTCCAGTATACGGGCTATTCAATTGTACTGTACTATTCACAGATACGGTTATTATTCATACGTGTGGTTGTATACTTTTGCAGTAATTGTTAACGTATAAAGGAAACCTTGTGGTGATGAAAGCAGAGAAGATCACAAGCAATCTATACATGCTTTTGGGAGAGACGTTGCAAGAGGCAGATGCATCAGTTGCAGCAGCCAGCCAAGAAGAAACGACGATGATGTGGCATCGCAGATTAGGCCATATGTCAGAGCGAGGCTTGAAAGTCCTTGCAGAACGCAATCTCCTGCCCGGGCTCAAGATGGTCAATTTACCTTTCTGTGAGCACTGTGTGATAAGCAAGCAGCATAGATTGAAGTTTGCTAAAGTAACTACAAGAAGCAAACACATACTGGACTTAATCCATTATGATGTGTGGGAGTCACCAGAAATATCCCTGGGTGGAGCAAAGTATTTTGTATCATTCATTGATGACTATTCCAGAAGATTATGGGTGTACCCAATCAAGAAGAAGTCTGATGTGTTTCCAGTATTCAAGGAGTTCAAAGCACAAGTAGAGCTTGAAACTGGGAAAAGAATCAAGTGCTTGAGGACAGACAATGGAGGAGAATATGTAGACGGTAACTTTCTAGCATTCTGTAAGAAAGAGGGTATTATGAGACAATTCACGGTTGCACATACGCCTCAACAGAATGGTGTAGCAGAGCGGATGAACAGAACTCTCCTAGATAGAACAAGAGCCATGCTGAGAACAGCGGGATTGGCCAAATCTTTCTGGGCAGAAGCAGTCAAAACCACCTGTTATGTGATAAATCGATCACCATCAACGGCGATTGGTTTGAAGACGCCTATGGAGATGTGGAAAGGAAAGCCAGCTGATTATTCTTCTCTACATGTGTTTGGATGTCCTGTGTACGTGATGTACAACTCCCAAGAAAGAACAAAGCTGGATCCAAAATCCAGAAAATGTATATTCTTGGGTTATGCTGACGGTGTTAAGGGGTATCGCCTGTGGGATCCCACTGCCCGCAAGGTTGTTGTCAGCAGAGATGTAGTTTTTGCAGAAAATGAACTGCAAAGTGAGCAAACAAATGACAACACTTCAAAAGAGACTGCTACAGTGCAGATGGATAGAAATTCTCAAGAAGATGATTCTTCTGAAGCAGAACCAGAGCATGAGGTACCAGAACCAGTTGAGTCCGAGGCTGTAGAAGTTCGACGGTCAACTCGTGAGAGAAGGCCTCCAAATTGGCACACGGAGTATGTTATGGAGAGCAATGTTGCATACTGTCTTTTAACAGAGGATGGAGAGCCATCAACTTTTCATGAAGCTACTAGTAGCCCAGATGCTTCTCTGTGGATGACAGCAATGCAGGAAGAAATTGAAGCTCTTCACAAGAACGAGACATGGGAACTGGTGGAATTACCACGTGGCAGAAAAGCCATTGGTAACAAATGGGTCTACAAGATCAAGCGGGATAGCAATGATCAAGTAGAACGATATCGTGCTAGATTGGTTGTAAAAGGATATGCTCAGAAAGAAGGTATTGACTTCAACGAGATATTTTCTCCAGTTGTCAGACTTACTACTATCAGAGTAGTGTTGGCTATGTGTGCTGCATTTGATTTACATCTTGAACAACTAGATGTAAAGACGGCTTTTCTACATGGAGAGCTTGAAGAAGAAATTTATATGCTCCAACCAGAAGGTTTTGTTGAAACAGGCAAAGAAAACTTGGTTTGCAGGTTGACCAAATCTCTGTACGGTCTAAAGCAGGCGCCCAGATGTTGGTACAAGAGATTTGATTCTTTCATAATTAGCCTTGAATACAACAGACTGAGTTCAGACCATTGTACGTACTACAAGAGGTTTGATGATAATGATTTCATTATTTTGCTGTTGTATGTGGATGACATGTTGGTGGTAGGCCCCAACAAAGATCGAATCCAAGATTTGAAGGCACAGTTGGCTAGGGAGTTCGATATGAAGGACTTGGGACCCGCAAACAAGATTTTAGGGATGCAAATTCACCGAGACAGAAAAGACAGGAAAATTTGGCTTTCTCAAAAGAATTATCTGAGGAAGGTCTTGCGACGCTTCAACATGCAAGACTGTAAGCCAATATCTACCCCACTTCCTGTCAATTGTAAATTATCCTCAGGTATGAGTCCTAGCAATGAAGCAGAGAGGATGGAAATATCTCGAGTACCGTATGCATCAGCGGTGGGAAGCCTTATGTATGCTATGATATGTACAAGACCAGACATTGCACAAGCAGTGGGAGCGGTCAGTCGATTTATGGCAGATCCTGGTAGAGAGCATTGGAATGTTGTTAAGAGGATCCTTAGATACATTAAAGGAACCTCAGATGTTGCATTATGTTTTGGAGGATCAGAACTTGTTGTCAGGGGTTATGTTGATTCAGATTTTGCAGGTGATCTTAATAAAAGGAAATCCACTACTGGCTATGTGTTCACACTTGCAGGAGGAGCGATAAGCTGGTTATCTAAGTTACAGACTGTTGTAGCTTTGTCTACTACAGAAGCTGAGTACATGGCAGCTACCCAAGCATGCAAGGAAGCAATATGGATACAAAGGTTAATGGAAGAACTCGGGCACAAGCAGCAGAAGATTATTGTGTATTGTGACAGTCAGAGTGCCTTGCACATTGCAAGGAATCCAGCCTTTCATTCCAGGACAAAGCATATAGGTATACAGTATCACTTTGTTCGAGAAGTAGTAGAAGAAGGAAGTGTGGATATGCAAAAGATTCACACCAAAGACAACCTAGCAGATGTTATGACAAAGCCAATCAACACTGACAAGTTTATTTGGTGTCGATCCTCCTATGGTCTATCAGAAACGTAAGCAACATGGAATGACAAGACAGAAAGAGTGGTGTGAAGATATGATTGGTTTAATCAAATCTTCAAGTGGGAGAATTGTTAGAACTTATATAAGAAAGTCCCACATCGGTGGGAGCAACGAAGGAGTTCCTCCTTGAAGGCTATATAAAGAGCCTTAAGGAGAAGTATTAAAACCATCCCAAGAATTATCTCTTCCTCTCTTGTATACTTTCTTATATTCTTTGTGAGGTTGTTCTCTCCTAGTATTTAGAGAGAGGTGTTGTAATATTTTCTCATAGTGAAATTCTTCTAGTCTTGCCCCGTGGTTTTTCCCTTTATTCATTGAGGGTTTTTCACGTTAAATTTTGTGTGTTCAGTTCCTATTTTCTCATCTCTTATTTTAGTTGTGAGACACTATTCCGTCACTCTGGTACCTAACATCAGCATCGGGCACTTTAAATTGGCCAAATCAGGCCAGTTAGGAGTATAACAAAAGAAAATGACTTTCTATATAAGTTGAGTCGTATTTCTTTATATGTTGATTATCGAGTTACTTTTTTAGTGTCGTGCAATTAATTACAACAGGAATTAGACTATGATGTTTTAAGTGATGGCTTGAAAATTCAACATCATCCACCCTAGCTAATATAATATATATATATATAGTAGTATATTAAATGCTTATACGGCTTGTTTTATCTGTCAAAATCATTAGATGAAAAATAATTCATCAGTTTCTCTGCTTGGTAATTCTAGTTCGACTGTCCTAATAAATCACCATGTAATTAAAACCACGTAGGTGTACAGTATGTTTCTTTCACTTATAAATTTCAGAATTATTAAATTTGCTAGCCATAATGTCAAATCCTCGATGCTCATATTCTTGGCTTTGAAGGGCATTCCTCTTTTTGCACAAGGAAATTCATCTTCCCCCACCGAAAGTGGTTTATTCGGAAAAAAAATTTCTGTTCAAAACAAAAAAAAATATATTTTCCATTTGAAGAAATCAAAATGTTTTGCTATGTATCAATTAAAAAAAGTTTGATATATATATATATACCAAAAGACAAAATTTTCCTACAAACTTTATTTTGTTTCTATCATGAACACCTTAAAATAGAGAGACTTTGCTTTGAAGTTACCATAAGACATATTACGTGGCAAGAAAGAGATGCTTGCAGCATGAAGAAGGTATTGGGACTTAATCAGATAGATACTTTGCTGAGGCTTTCAACTTTGGTGAAGTCTCTCTCTATACCCAAAAGTTCAAGAAGATTGGTACTATACCTTTGAATTTAAGGATATCCTAAAAGTATTTTCTTTTGTAGTATCTGATACTTATATCCTAAATGTTTTATTCTTAGCCTGATATAGGAAACTTCCAAATATGGTATATATGCAGCTAAAATTAAAATTATAAATCACCTTAATTACTTTGAAAAAAAAATCTCCTCACTCTAAGCTCAATTACTTTTGTTATATTTGAAATTATCAGAAATAGAATCTAATACTGAAATAAAAGTATCGGATAAAAATGAAATTACAAAATGTGCACTTAGAAGTAATTTGGGATTATTTGGATTCCATTATATCCAACAGACATGGGCTTGGTCTTATAGCATTTGTAAGTGGGTTATCATGCACGTTCTATGGATTATGATTTGGGCCTTGGGACCGCATCACCTCTAATTAATCAAATGAATTTGTAAGTTTTAAAAAATGGATTTTGGAGTGGAGATAGAAGGATGTTAAAAGTTTGAACAATTTAATTTCTAAAGAAAAAAATCTACAATTGAAGCCACTTATATATATGCTACAACTTAAAAAAAAAATCTCATAATCACTAGTAAATATTTTCTTTATCCAAAAATTTTATTAAAAATTATTAACCCAAAAAAATTAGTTCCCGACCCACCTGTTTGTCCTACATCAACAATCATTATGATAAATAAATAAAAAAAATGGGATATGCAAATTTAGCGAAAAGAACAAAGCCATAGTTCAATTATAAATAATAATAATAATAATAATAATAATAATAATAAACAAAGCCATAGTTCTTTAGCTGAATGAGAGAATGCTATGGAAATCTTAATTTTCTTTTTATCTTTTTAGTCACATCATCGGAAAAAGCACATTTCTTATTCTATTAAGGATTCATCCATTTTTGTTTAATTATTGCTAACAGCTGCTCTGTGATTCTTTTGAACTATGTTATGTTAAGCATATTGTTTAAAACATAAGATAAAATTGTAAACATAAATACCAAAAAACGAAGTTAATCTTGTTAATGCCTAGCATTAGTAACAATTTGTCACCAAAAAAACTGTCATGCATGCACAGTAACTAGACTCTGGTCGTAACAAATTGATTAAGGAAGTGGAACAATTAAACTTAGTCACGTCCCCCACCCTACTCACAACCACCGACGGACCGACCCTATTTAAATCCCCGTATCTCTCATGAATGTAACGTTCAATTTTTATGATGTCTTATTCCTATAAAAGACAAATTTAAGTACGTAGAAAGAGAAATATTTTTATCAATTATAAATTATCACGTATTTATTAAATTTTTTAAAGTTATTTAAGAATTCTTTATTGATAAATTGGTCATCATTACGTAAAATTGATAATATTATTTAAATCAATCATATAATTAATTATTAAATGATTAATTAAATGTGTCATACTCATTGCTTGACCAATCAAATTACAAAAATTAATGGATTATTTAATTAAATTTCACATGTGAGTCATTATTATTTTATCTCTAATTAAATTAAATTACTTTAAAGATAAAATAAAAAATTAAGTTCTTTTAGAACTATTTTATAAAGAGACTAAATTCTTTTAAACTAAAACTCTCTCTCCCTTAATAGGTTAACACTATAAATAGGATGTTATCCAAGATCATTCTACACGATTTTGAAGAGAAGAAGGATTTGAAAATTGAAAGTTTCTCCAAAGTATCAATAATAAAGCTTTAAAGAATTTAATAAAGAATTGAACAAATTGAATTTTTTTTTTTTGAAAAACTCTGCATTTGGGACTTAATGAAAAAAATATATTGAATTTAATATAATAATAAATTGAACAAATATGAAAAATATATATTAAAATTAATGTAATAACGTTTTTGTGACTTTTCGTATCTCTACCATTTTACTTAAATTCAATGAAAATTATTAAAATAAATTAATTATGAAAAGATTGAGTAATATTTTATGAATTTTCTTTTTCTTATCATTTTAATGAGCTTTGATGGTAGAAAATTATGAGAAGTTTGAAAAAGTGATTTATATTTTTTTAATGTTTATTTTCAAATTACTAATTAAGAAAATATGAAAACATAAAAATAAGCATTCTAAAGTTTCAGATTTTACTTTTTATTTCAAATAAACAATTAACTGAAAACTTAATATTTAATATATAAATCATTGATGAGCATTTGTTAAAAAATCAATTATATATATTTTACTATTAAAAAAAGAGAATAAAAACAAAAATACTTCTACTATAAATTCGACCAGAATGTTTGCAAAATTATTGCTCAATAATAATAATTACTCTTCTTCAAAAATAGCTCTAAGTGGTGAATATTGGATTATTTATACATATATATTCTCATGGAAAACTTGTTTTCTTAATTGTAGACTCAGAGCATGTGACAAGTTGGCCCCCTGACCCCCTCTAAGCAACCAAAAAGGTAATTAAACCCCAAAACCCTAATCCATTATCAACAGGTCGATGCAGGGGGGAGCCCCATGGGCATGGCTGGGATGTACATTAACTCATGCTTCGTTGGCCTCTGCATGTGAAAACCGGCCTTTGCGCACGAAGCAAAATCATCTTATCGATTTGAGGGATATATAGGGCTTGTAAAAGGACCACATATTCTTTATTAACTTGTTTTTTCTACCACCTAGCCTCCTCCTGATCACAAGAATGATAACGATGAATATATGTATAATTATGTTTTTTTTTTCACCACCGTGACTGTGATTACAAAGGTTTTCCAACTTGGAGAGGGAACTAATCACGTCGACAACTATATCATGTTGGATCTAGTTAGTGAGGAATATGCCATAGATAGGTGATTCTCAGTCAGCTTCTTCACTGCCATAAACACGATCAAAGTCAAGTTAGGGTTGCCATAATTAGTTTGTTGTTTTGAAGGTGTTGAAGTTAACAAAATGTTTGGGATCTTCTTATATATCTTAGCCCTTTGAATATTAATTGCTTCTCAAATCTCATGGTATCAAAAAACTATACATAGAAAGCTTCTACTTATGACAGTTTAAGTATATATTAACAAAGAACCTAAAGTTTAATCCAATTGATTCATGCAGTAATCCTTAAAAAATAACATCCAAAAGATCTGAAATTCGAATATTAATATTTGCAACCCCTCTTCTACCTCCAAATTGCAACATTCTTTGTAATTATATATTAACAAATATTGATATTGGGTGAATTTGGAAAGAAATTAAGAATATATCCACCCAATGTCTATATATACTCAATAGCATATACTCTTAATCTTTTTAATCAAATCATACATATGTTTTTCTTTTTCAATTATTTCATGCATGCCACTACATAAATTTAGCAAAGAGAGCTTTCAATTCAACTGATGAAAATTAATTATGAGTACCGTGTCTCAACATTTATTTGTACATCTATATCAATAAATTTAATCCAGCTAGCAAAAGTCATGTGCTACATATTTTATATAAATATATCATTTTTTTCTCCTTTTGAATACTTAACAAAAGATGTGCATGGCTTAATTGATGTATATAATTTGTCAATGTTTTTCTTAATTTCCCAAACCAAATTAAATTAACTATAATATTCCTGTTTGCTATAATATATGTATATGCATGTATGTAATTTTATGTATGTCTATCTCTAATATTAAATGTGTACCCACTCCTATGCCTTTAAAACTGATCATCTCATAAATTCCCAGACTATGGCCCTTAACAAATTGAATGATAAAAGAGCTGAGCAAAGAGAAGGTTTCAGAAGAGTTTGCATCTCAAGTCAAAATCAGAGCATCCCTAAGCATGCAGCTGCCCATCGCTCATTGCTAATTATAACGCTCTACTTTACCGGATTTTATCATTGATCATTGATCATAGCTCATAGCAGATGCAAATAAATCTCAGACTCAGAGTCTGTTAATGGTCAATATAAGCATCGACCATCTGTATTTTCCAGTGAAAGCGATGTGTCAATCATGTAATTTCAATTCAATATATAATCATTCACCTCTCAATTTAGTGAAGGGACAAATCTTTGTAACTACCACACCTAAAAGTAACCCTCTAGTTGAAAAAGAGGTCAGTGTAAAGCTGAAGAAAATTAAATATATATATATATATATATATATATATAGTGTGTGTGTGTGTGTTAGCTAGAATAAATGAATATAAATATGGGTTCTTCGACTTTGACAACTTCATTTCTGGAAATATTTATAATATGTTCAATTACTTCCAAAAAACAATTATAACGAAAAATCTCCAACTTTGGATCAGTTTTACACCGTTTATTAGCCTTGATTTTCTGTAGAAAACATTTAATTAAACATATATATATTTATGTACCAAAATATATATATATATATATTGAATATGTTCGGTACTCTTCAAGAAATTATCTGTAATTAAATTCGTAAATGGTCCCCAAATGCATTTACTATATCATTCATGGTCACCTTTTTCCCTTTTTGATGATTGTCATAACACAATGTTCGCGGATCTTAACATGTTCTTATGGAAATATATAAGGTCTATTAGATTGTGCTTAAAACAAGAACCGAATTTCCTCTATATTTTCCCTTATAGTACTACCAGTTCCCCTTCCTTTCATTTCTTCAAAAGATCAAAAGCCGAAATTTCTTCAAAAGTCCACCAGAGACAGATCACACCTGTGCATTAAAAGTAAACGTCCCGGCCTTGATTAAAGTAATAATCGACCATCAACATTCAACCCCTCTCTTTTATAGCTTAATTGGTCATCACGTTTGCCTTTTACTCTCGAAGAATGAATTAGTAAATGTTTATGTTTTCAGGAAAAGCATTTTTCCCCTAAAATAGCAAACAATTACTTTAAACGAAATAAATAACATTGTCGATTTTCATGGGGTGGAGGAACGATGAAGAAACTTTTTTTTTTGTGTGGATAATTAGCGATGAAGAAACTTCAATTAAGACGATATTTTAATGCTTTTCCCCCACAGCTGATTTTCACGTATCAATCAATAATTCCTCTTCATAAACTTGCATTTAAGGAGAATTATGGTACCATCTTTGTCATGGTCTAGACCCCAAAAAAGCCCTATTATCCAAATCTTTTTTATCATTAAAATAATCTAACTATATAATTTGGCAAAAAATGGGATATATAGTATTCGGTTTGACTAACTCTGACTCAATCTCCTAGTAATCCTGAAAGTCATAACCCCATGTCCCTAACTAGCAACCTAGGAGCTAATTAAGCCGATTACACCATGTATTTCCCTTCCATCTAAGTTTTTTTTTTTTTTTTTTTCTTTTATTATTATTTTTTAAAAATCAAAGTTTAAAGAAATAAAAAAAAAATTATAAGTTCTCTCAATGAATTAAAATTCATCATATTATTTGTCAATTATTGAATTTAATACAAAAAAAATTATATAAATAATAATTTAATTAATCTTGTTGATGTCTATTTTGGTCCAGGTGGTGCCTCTAGTGGTCTGAGATCCAAATGAGGTCCTGCGAGAAAAAAAAAGAGTTAAAAGGCATCGAAAGTTGAGTTCCAAAGTACGTTCCGATGTTTAAGTCAGTAATTGAAGAAAAATGAGGTTTTAAGGAAAGGGGTCAAAAAGTTTTTAGAGAGAGAATATCCTTGAACAGTCCCCGAAAGGATCATATATATCTGTTCGGACGACCTGCTGATTTTACGTGTTCGACTTCGATTGGGCATTGACAGTATGCGACCTCAAAAAATTTCATCGAAGAAACGATCGCATTTAATATTCATCGAAAAGATGCTATGACATTTAATATTCTGCACTACCTAAATAATAGTCAAAATGATTAATGATGCGATCGTTAGAAAAAAAGAGACAAACACGTGTCCTTGAGACTTTAGCTTTCGATAATGATTGAGCTCGGTGGATTGAGCCTCGACTCTGGATCAATCCGTTTGGGCTCACGTGTGACGCTATGGCCCCTCCTCCGGACCTAGGTCCTAGTAAGCCTAACAAATCTTAAAAAGTATTATAAATCAAACTTTTAATTAATGGTATAGTTTTTGAAAAATAATTATAAATAAACAGAAAAAGAAAAAAAAAAATCTATTTAGATACAGACACTTTTTGGAGGTTACATTTGTCATGTCCTAATAGCGAGTATGACTTTTTTTTTCTTCATGTATTCCAATCGTTTAAAAATAAATCGAATTTTCTTTTCTTTTTTCAAACTGGATCCGAGAGAGAAGACCGTTCCTCGATATTTGTGCTTTTTTTTTTTTTTTTCCTTCTCTCTTTAATTTAGACTTGGTTCCCTCTCTTCTAGTCTCGAGTCCTCATCTTTTTAACGTTCCTTTTCTTTTTTCACTTTTTATTACTCAAATTTTCACAAACTGCCAAGTTTAAGACCTCACTGTCTGAAAACCCAAAAAACCCAAACAGACAAAGACTTTTTTTTTTTGTATCCCTTCCCCTTCTGATCACAAATTAGAGGATAGAGGACCCTAAAAACCAAACCAAGCCAAAACGAGAGAGAGAGTAAGAGAAAGCAAAGATACACCTTATCATGGTGGCTGGTAAGGTAAGGTTGGCAATGGGTTTGCAAAAATCACCTGCAAACCCAAAGCACGAAACTCCATCTAAACCTCCATCGCCGTCTCCAAGCTCAGCTAACAAAAACAACACTTCCCAGAAAGCTGTTTTTTCACGTTCCTTTGGTGTTTACTTCCCACGATCCTCAGCTCAAGTCCAGCCTCGTCCACCTGATGTCACCGAACTCCTCCGATTGGTTGAAGAGTTAAGAGAGCGAGAGTCCAGGCTCAAAACAGAGCTTCTAGAGTACAAGCTTTTAAAAGAATCGGTTGCGATTGTTCCCCTTCTGGAAAACGAGATCGTAGTTAAAAATGCAGAGCTGGAACGAGCTTTGAAAGAGATTGAGAATTTCAGAAACGAAAACGAGACGTTGAAAACAGAGGTTGAGGAAATGAAAGGAAAGATTATAGAAGAAAGGAAAGAGAGCGAGAAGAAAGTGGGAGAAATGGAGGAAGAGATCACGGAGCTGAAGAAAATGGTGCCGTCTTACTCTGATTGTTACAGTAAAGCTGAGATTATGGCGGAAAGCGACGAATTACATTCTTCTTCGCAGAGGTTTCAAGGGTTAGTGGAAGTTAGTGTGAAGTCAAATCTAATTAAGAGTTTGAAGAGAAATAATAGTAAATGTTCGGACGCAGTTGTTTTTAGTGCTTCGAATAATGAAAAAGTAGAGAGCTTGGAGTTTAAAAGAGAGGAACTTGAAACTGAGAGACAGAGACACTCGAGGTGTAACTCAGAGGAACTCGTTGAGTCGACTCTTGTTAACATCAGATCTCGTGTTCCTAGGATCCCAAAACCACCGCCGAGACCTTCATCGTCATCATCGACTTCATCTAATAGCTCCTCTGATTCTACAGAGAAGCGAATACCTCCACCACCACCTCCTCCGCCGCCGCCTCCGGCACCAATGGCAGCAGTCAAACAAGTTGCACCTCATCCTCCGCCACCACCGCCTGTAAAAGCTATTGCTCCGCCACCTCCACCACCGCCTCCTAAGGGGATGAGGGCGGTTGTGGCTAAAGTGAGGAGAATTCCGGAGGTTGTGGAGTTTTATCACTCGCTTATGCGGAGAGACTCAAAAAGAGAAGCCGGTGGCTGTACCGTGCCGGAGGTTTTACCTGCAACCGCCAATGCGAGGAATATGATTGGGGAGATTGAGAATCGGTCATCCTATTTGCTCGCGGTGAGTTTCGGTTTCCGGTTCTAGTTTATTTACGATAATGCCACTGTGGCAGTGTGGTTTTTGTGTCAGTGACAAGTGACTGGTCGTCCGTGACTTTATTGCTTTTGTTAGATTTGATTTATTTCTTGCTTAGATAAGACAGCTTTTATATTTCATGTAGGAATTTTAGAAAATTAGAAAAATTAAAAAAAAAAAGAGTCTAATTTTGATAAATATAGTTTGGAATTTAAATTTCAGGCCCAACTAATTTGAATTTCAAATAATATTGTACAAATTTGGCATTTTTTTTTTCTTCCATACCTCCGGTCTATGTTATCTTGACTTCAGTGAATGTCAAAGGTATGTATCAATTTTTCTTAAGTTTTTCATATATTTAGAGGAATATATCTTTATATTCGTGTATGAATTATTATGTCTCACATACGGATACTTTGAAAAAAGAGTTTATATTTGATATATTGACCGTATATATTTTTATACTATGTTAATTAATCAGATGATTCCACTCAATTAAAAAATTTTAAAAACAAATACAGATTATTTTATTTTTAATGAAGGAACATACACTGTTATCAAATATAAACTCTTAAAAAAATAAAAAATTCAGGTAACATAGGCTCCAAATTGTGAAAAAATCTGTTTATTTTAGTAAATAATTAGAATTTTCTACTAACAAATTACTGCAAACTAAAATAAAATACTTTAGTTTTGATGAACGTGACAATTGTTTAAGATTTGTAATGCACTTATGTTGAGTTGCTGGAATTTAATGTTGTCTTTGTGATTATTATACAGATAAAGACAGATGTAGAAACACAAGGAGACTTCATAAGATTTCTGATCAAAGAAGTTGAGAATGCTGCATTTACAGATATTGAGGATGCTGTGCCTTTTGTTAAATGGCTAGACGATGAGCTCTCCTACTTGGTACATTTTCCTTTCTTCTCTTTCTTTCTATCCTTTGGTTTTTCTTGGAGGATTTTTTGTTTTGATGATTAGTGTTTTGTTCTTCATTTAGGTGGATGAAAGAGCTGTGCTAAAACATTTCGATTGGCCAGAGCAGAAGGCTGATGCATTGCGCGAGGCAGCATTTGCGTATTGTGATCTCAAGAAACTAGAATCCGAGGCTGCATTGTTTCGTGATAATGCCCGGCAACCTTGCGGTCCAGCTCTCAAGAAGATGCAGGCTCTGCTTGAAAAGTATATAATCCTTATTTATCTATATATAAACTCTTTTTGTGTTCGTTGCTTTTCATCAGTTTGTTCTCATTAAGTAGTTATTAATCTGAATGTGAGTGATAATGGCTGCAGGCTAGAGCATGGTGTTTACAACCTCTCCCGAATGAGAGAATCTGCTACAAAGAGATACAAAGGATTCCGAATTCCAATGGATTGGATGCTTGAAACTGGAATTGTGAGCCAGGTAATTTAAACTTTCAACCTTCATGTTCTGTATAAAAATTTTAACTTTATTATTAAAGAATGTAAATTTGTTGGACTATGACTTTTCTTTAAGTTGTCATAATAGATAACACCCATCATTCTTAATTTCCGTTAGTCAATTTGGTGATAGATTTTAGAGGGTCCTCTTAATTAATCTTGCTATGGGATCTTGGAAAGGGCAAAATGTATTGTTTTGGCACTGTTTACAATGTATTATTATATTGTAAATAAATAGTGTTTGCTAGGTGACAAAAGGAAGGTTAGATTTTACTCCTCATTATCAATGCGCATGCGTGCATGCCTACATTCGATCTCCCGGATCTCTAAACATATTTGCGTGTTTGCTTCTCTGTTTTACTTGGGATTCATGGGAAAAGAAGAGAATCGGATTCTTAATCTTGACCGATCATGCACTGCATACTGTAATAGTCAGTAATGTTGGGATTGACTATGAACTTATTGAACTCTTAATCTAAAAGCAATGCTAATATAAAATTCATCCTCGTTTGCGGGAATACTTGGTTGAATACATTATTCAACTGCCTTGACTAGTTTTGCCTTTCACAAACTAGTTGTTATGTAAATTGGTGAGAATGAGATGTGCATTTTTACAGACTTTGGTGTTTGTTAACTCATTAATATGCTAATAAATTATCGCAGTTCAAGCTAGCGTCGGTAAAATTAGCAATGAAGTACATGAGACGGGTATCTGCGGAGCTTGAAGCAGTTGGGGGTGGGGCTGAAGAAGAAGAGTTGATTGTTCAAGGCGTTAGATTTGCATTCCGTGTACATCAGGTTAACATTCTTCATTAATTTGTAGAAGTTGGACAAAGACTCTTGTTTTGATTTGTAGGCATAGAGAAGGTAACACATTTTTTGTTTATTGACAGTTTGCTGGCGGATTTGATGTTGAAACAATGAGGGCTTTTCAAGAGCTGAGAGACAAAGCCAGATCATGCCATTTACAATGCCAAAACCAACAACAAAAATTTATTTGCAGGTCTTCACCTTGCTGATCTCTGAAACAAACTCAGCTTCAGAAGTACGTATCAGTTTTTTGTTGTAAAGATAGAAACATCATGTTTGTGAATACAAATCCGGCTGCTATTTATCCACACATTCAATTTATTAATTGCAGTGCATAACTGATGTGAATGGGACTGTTACCATTAAAATTTTCTTCTGTTCCTCATCTCAATTTATTAATTCCAATGCTGCCAGCTTGATCTCTTACTCTGAAGCCCGATTGAAACTGGAATTACAGCATCACCTAACCCAGCTGTTGTAATCGCGATTTTTAAGCTCTATGTAGCAAGTGCTTGTGCCTTGATTCTTGAATCAGGTAGTTATTGTAAGTAGTTTTAAGACTTCTCGAGTCATACTTTCTCCTATGAAATATATTTAAAGAGTGCTTTTGGATGCTACTGCTTCAACGTGAAAGATCTTGAAACCTGTAATTAATGACTAAATTCAACCAAAATATGACAGTCAAGTCTAATAGTTTTACTAGTTGATGTTTTGTGAATGCTGGAGTTGATGAGACTTTGAAAATTATCATTAGAGTTGACTTGCAAACATAGGAAAGCTGAGGGGCATCAGAGCTTGATCTTCAGACCCGTTACGATGTTTAAATCAGTACGTGTTTTAAAAAAAAAAAAAATAGATAAAAATAAATAGGAGATAATCAGAGTTCAAGTGTTTATATATATATTTTTTATCTCGTTTACTTATCTTTTTATATTTAAGTACTGAGTGCTTAAAAATTTAACAAGTGTAAATTAAGTGTTTATTTGTTACTGAACAACTGTAGATTCTCCGGATGTTTTGCATATAGAGATGCGGGTGGGTATAACACATCTTTATAAAATCTATCTATTAGTTTTGTTTCTACTATACGAGATAGATTACGAAGCATAGCTTAATTTCCTATAGATTTTGAAATCAGAATTTGAGAAGATTCGTCAGAATTTAGAAAGGTTATGTTAACGCAAAGAGGGGGGGCTTTGATATGACTGTTGCCATCGAGTTTGCTTTTGGTGGAAACTTGAGAAAGGTTTGGTGTACCAACCATTTTAACATTGTGCTGAACTATAGTGTTTTAGCATGTGAATTCCCCTTATTTGCGTGAAATTTAGAAGAGCAATCTAAACATGAATTCCCCTTTTTTGTTAAGGCTAACTATTTTGAGTTAGTTGGAGATCATATTAATGAATAATGATTCTTCTTTAAAAGTGTATTCCACCAGCCAATCTCCCTGGCCCGAAATTGTCCCGCTGATTAACTTCAAAAAAAACTAAAAACATGATGAACACTGACTAATTAATGCATCAAAGGACATGTTTTAAGTTGGCATTTCACTGCTATCCTCCACAATTCCTGGATCTTTGGGATTTGAGATTTTGGTACCTTTCTTAGCCAAACCAGGAAAAATGCTGTGTAAAGACTGCTTTGATGGCTGGCTGTTATAAAAATTTCAACCCCGCTGAGCTGTGACTTGATTTATCATCCTCTTCTCAATTTTCTCTTCACTTGAATTTTGCCCAACTTCGAAATTTCTGGATAAACATGATGTGCTTCTTTTTTTTTTTCCTTTTTCGAATGATAGTTTTTTTGGATAATACATATGGTTAAGGAATGCAATCACACCTCAATTATTATAATATTTCATTCATAATTGCCTCTCTTTATCTTTGGAGTAATTATTTATCAATTTGTACTTTGTCAAAAAAAATTATTTGCACACATTTTTTTGAGATATATTTGCACCTTTTTTTTTTTTTGGTTTTACAATAAGCTGTTCAACCTTCTTTTGGGCCAATTATAAGCTGTTCTTCTACATATCCAGTTTTGGTCAAACTGTTCTGTCTAAGTAAAACTTTAACTTAGAAGTGTGTATCAGATTTTAATGTTTTGTCCACCAAGCAAACAGTAATGAAAATTAGGAATTTGATTAACATATTTGATAGGAAAGAGAGAAGAAAAGAAAATGGAAGAAAAATAATTTTTTTTTTTTTTCGTTTGATAGGAAGTAAATAAGATGAGATAAAAAAAAAGAATGGATTTGCACCTTTCATTTTTATCCAAATTTGATTTATTCAAATGTGAGAGAAAATATTTATTTAATTTACTGCTCAACATAATTTCCTCATCAAGTATTTATGTACCAGTGATTATTGTTTTCGTAATTAATAATGGACGCTGAAAACTAATAATTCAACTGCTCTTTAATTATTGTTCATAGGTGATGGAGACATAGCTTATGCAGGTAAGGAGTATAGTCTATAAAGCATGATGGAAAACTAACCAAAACCTGAAATAGAAATTCGATGTGATTGTTCAATAAGGGTCAAGAATCTTCAAAGATTAAACTCTGTCCTTTTCTTTTTTTTTTTTCCCATTTGAAGCAATTATTTTTGGTTTAAAAAATCAATCACTTTACAACTGATATTTTCCCCCTCATTATCACCCAACTATCTTTGCTCCCTCGTTATCACCTACCAGAAGTAAATGAGAACAACTTTCAGCACCATCCTGAATGTACAATTTTGTATGAAGAAGAAAAAGAGATAAATTCTTTTTTGCCCAATGTGGACCTTCACATAACGAGAGCTGCATATAGAAGCTGATTCCAGGTATCAGGCAAACCAGGAAGACACCAGTGGCTGCAGTCATTGCTTGACTGCTCATTATAGGTCGAGGGATGAGCATCTTTTCTCAATTGCGAGAGCGTTGTAATATCAAGCAAATAAACTGGTTTCTTCATCATCCCCAAAACCTTGTTCACAATAGCAGCAGCTGGAGGAGCGCCTGCCGGGTATGTAGAGCCAGACAGTGGCTCTAGTTCTCCATAGCAGTTCTTTTTTGGTTGGTTCCACTCCCTTCCCCTGGTTTGATTGAGCACAATCAGTATTTATGGTTAGTTATCATCTATGTTGCTCCGACTTTTTATTTTTCTTTAAGTATCCGTGTCCGACGCTTATTAGGACATGGGTATGGAGATATGATCCCTCAATGACCCTCCAAATATATGAAAAAACTTAGAATAAATCAAACATACCCGTGTCGAACACATACCCAAGTCCAAGTAAGCATTTGCTTAAGGAAGGGGGGAAATAGGCATTTGTTTAAGTAGTTTTGAGCATTGTTTGAAGTGCTAAAGGTTATTTTTTTACTCACTCGTAGTGGGTGGGGGAAATGCCCTGGAAGAAGACCTTGGTCTTGGTAGGATCGACATTGGTGTCAACCCAGTTCGCCCAAGTTGTTAGCCCTTTGTTGTACGCCTCTAAACGGTCCATATCTTGGTATAATGCAGAACCGTCTCTAATGTAATCCCATCTACATTAAGCAACATGATCTTTATAACAAAATAATAATCAGGTTGATTTCCCTTGTCATATGAAGAAAAAAAATAAACAAATAAAGATGAAAAATCCTACGCTTGAGATTTTCCTTTGTGGGTCCACCAATGCCAGCTGTTGAAGATCAGAACGTCCATCCCTTTCCATGCATTGCCACCATTGATGGAGCCTAGATTAAGCACTGCACCAACATTTTCTTTAACTATATCCACTAAGTATGGTGTTCGATACAAATACAGAGTCACTCCATAATCCTGCATAGTATGAAGAATTATCCTCTAATCATTCAAGGAAAATGAATCTCAACTTCAAAGAATATTGATTCACTCTTAACAAAAAGGTAATTAATGCTATGCAAATTGCTGCTTTTTTTATATCTTGGACATGAAACAATTAATTAATGTCCCCAGTGCCGGTAAGCAATGTTCTAATAATGAGATTAAATAATTACAGATAGTGTGAAGTAGATAATTGTATTAGATTAGATATTATATAAGAAAACAGGTTGGCAGGTCGCTTAAAACAGCTGTCGTTGGCGTGCGGTGATGGATGGGGATGACTTATTCTTGTTAAGAAACTACTAATCATGCAACTAATTTAAGCTTTGATGTTTTTGTTCTTGACAAGTCAAAAGTGTAGAGTATAAACTATAAAGGCATATGTTTGGTTTTTTTTTCTTTCTATTTTTCTATTATAATTTATTTGGACTGACTACTGAGCTTTAAATAAAACAACCCATTTTGTCTTGAAGAAATATAATAAAACCCAAAATAGGAGGGAACACTTTCCCTGTTGTTATTGATCTTCCTAACTCCCAAGACAAGCAAATAAATGAACAAAAAAATTGATGGAAAGCTTTGCCTGGACTGGACCATAAACAGAAACAAAAACATTCTGCCTAAGCCAGAGAAATACTGAAAAAAGTAATGGGGCTTAATGGGTTTATCAGTTTGCTCTATTACTTTCAAAGAAAGTACACGTGCCTCTTTTAGAATCCTAAACATCTAAAGATAATGAATGAAAAATGGAAAGAAATTGAAAGACAAAATTACAGTATACTTCAGCCATAAGACCCATTTCCAGCTGAAATTTAATTATGAGAAGGAGATGCTGGGGACAAATTAGTAACAACACAAATCACATTTTTTTATTAAAGAAAAGTAAAGGTCAATTCTCTCATATATAATTGCTTTGGCCAATCCCACAAATTACTCCAAGCACCTTGCATGATTAATTCTGAGTTATATGGAAAATAATTACTACTACCATTTTTATCCTAGCAAAATCTTATGCGTGACTTCTGTCTGTCAAGTAACCCCCAAAATAAAGCTCACACAAAAAAACGTCCTAAACTAGATTTATTTCAGGCGGCCATATGATCGATTATGTTAATCGAATTTTTTAATTTTTTTTAAAAAAAATATACATATTTAATATATGTATTCGAAATATGAATATAAAATATAATCTTTTAAATATATAAAAAAAATTAAAAAAAATTGATATCCTCAAGACAAATACTCTCTTCGATGCTCACCTGCCAGTTCAGATAATATTCGGTTCTGCCGAAAAAGTAAAATAAAAAAAAAAAATCCTACTTATTGGAAGGGGAAACATAGAAAAAATTCTAAAAAGAAGGAAATGGAAATCGTGGAAGCAGCGGAAGGAGGCTTGGAACTAGACTTTATGAAAAGGAGAGGAAGAATAGAATAATGAAAAATAGACAAACACTCAATCCAGTGTAGGAGTGTTGTAAAAATTGAGTTGGTTTTTCAAAACCAAAAAAAGGCAAATACTTACCTCAAAGATAACAAAAGACAAAGGGCTCTTCCTCACATATGTGGTCTTGGAGTTGGGCACCGACGCATGAATCATACACGCCATAGATTCCCACATGTTCAAACTCAGTGAGTCACCCACAAACATTATTTTCTTTCCCCTCCATTTTGCCAGAAAACTCACCCCATCAAATCTAACAGCAAAGAGAAAGAAGAAAAAAAAAAGGCAATCTTTCTCAGTGAAAGAGTATACAATGAGGTTGATAGTTAAAAAAGAATATAAAGGGTGGAAAGTGTACCTTGGCAAGCTACAGGCGTCAGGTTTCCAGGAGTACTTAAGGAACTGTTTGTCTGGCCTGCCATACTTAAGGCAGTCAAATTCAGGATCTATGAAGGGACATCCTGAAGAGTCATAGAAAGGGTAGGAAGGATCAAAAACCCATTTCCCTTGAAACAATTTGCATCCACCCACTTGCTTTCTACTTCTTAATCTAGTCACATTGTAGTAATGTTGTTGCCTTGCACTTGCTTTTTGCAATAACACAAGCAGAACTATGAGAAACAAACACAACTGCAGGCTTTTGCACCTGAAACCCATCTGGGATTTTGTGTCCCTAATAAATTTCTCAAAGATAAAACAAGCTCTGTTATGAAACAAAGTTGTCTGTAGACCCAGAGCTTATATACAAGTGTACGAGAGACTGAAAGTGAGAAACAGAGAGAGAAAGAAGGAGAGAGAGAAAGGTGATTAAGCCAAGGGAAGGGCTGCTTGGTGGGTTCACATGGAATAAGCTAGAGGACATTGACAAATTATAATTTTGGAGAGATCTTGGAAGGATTCGTTATAGTATAATGTGTAGGGTACCCGTGGAGGTTGAATTTCTAACTTTTTTTCACGGGAAAATCGAAATCTTAATTATTTTTATAGCATAGGCTTCTTCTAAACTTCTTCTACATTACATTGGCCTGCATGTCACGAGGCATATGTTAATAATGTACTACTATTAAATTGCACATGGTTAACCCTTGACTTTTTGAATGAGAAATTAGTAATATAATTTAACAATGGTAGTATAAAATATTAATTGATGTAGAATGTGATGATATGATTTATATTTGATACATTGTCAGTATATAAATTTATACACTATCAGTAAAATATATAATATTATCTATTAATAAGTTATTTATATTTAAAATAATTTTAAAATTTTATATTTATTTATTAATGAGATAGTATCATTCAATTAATTGATAGTTGTATAAATTTGGCCAAATTCAAAAATATCAATTGCAGCTTACAAATCAGGTAATCACCAAAAAAAAAAATTCCTTTTCATAGTCGGGGGGACCGTATCGCCAATGTGATGGCCAACTCAGACAAGGAAACTTCAAAAAGTTTTTATTGTATGTTGTACTAAAAACAAAGCTATAGCCATGAGAAGACAAGAATCAAGGGGGATTGAATCCTGACTGGAGACTTCGTTTAGAATAAACCCAGATTCATAGTCGATTCCTCAACCAAAAAAAAAAAAAAAAAATGTGTGCTCAAAACAAGAGAAAGTTAAATTGAGTAAATTTTTATCCAATAATTGGCGTTTAGAAACCAGAAATCTTTGGGGCACATGGAATTCCAAAAACCAACCAGGGAATGCAAGTTGTGAAAGCTTTAATCAAGTCCAAAAACTTATACAAGAAAAAAGGAAAATGTGAAACGCCAAGGTGGGATTGTGGGGCAATATAGTAGCTTTTGTTATCTAGACGCTGTTCCCTTGTGGATCTTATCAAAAGCTCCAATATCAGATCACTCTTTCCCAGCCATCACCGCAACAGGCCCACCACTTTGGCGGTTGATTTCTGGCACTGAGCTTAACAATATTCCGTTTAATAAACCTCAGCAGGCCCTGTGAGACACCCATTTTCCAAATCGGGGTCACATCAGTAAGGTTGGTCATCAGTCTATTGGGGCATTAGAAGGCAATCTTTGGACGCAAATCATCATTTTCTGAATTTGAGGCTTTCACTCATTCTTCAGACTTCAGGATTCCCGTCTTAAATAATGTATATACGTTCTGAATTGGAATATTAATTCATGGAACCTATTCTTGAAGTTTGAAAGATTAAAGCCAACACCGATATTTAGTTAAGAAATGTCATTTTCTGGTTACATTCTTAGCATTATACTACCAATAGGTTAGTTAAAGCTCCATTAATAGGATGTCTATCTTCCAAAAGAAAAATCTGTTCTGATGAAGCTGAAATAGAATACATGTTAATTAAAACTCTACCTGATAAAACTTACCATGATTTAAACTCAAACATTTTGAAACAAAAAAAATAGTGATGAAAATTGATAGCGATAAAAACAATGATAACTATGAATCTATGATGATGCACTGCCTACGCCATTAGGCATTTCCCCATTCTCAACACTTTTGGTTTTTTTTTTTTTTTTTGTTTCTAAAATGAGAAATGGAGGGAAGCACTTTCAAAGTTTCAGTAGTGGGGTTGGAAGAATACAGTAGAGAGACTTTTGCAGATAGAGTTAAGAGCAACTTTGGGTTCCGCCCATTATACAGTAAAACAGTAGTAAAAAAGAGAAAGAAAACAAAATGATTAAAATTCAGGGATCTTTCTTTTCTTCTATGTCTCTTTGCTCCTAAACCACAAAAACAAATCACAACTAAATTTTTAAATGCAGCTAAATATGTTTGTATACTTTAGAGCTTGATTCCACTTTCCACAAGAAATTCTAGTTTTTCTAGCTGGTTAACAAATGCCTTGATGTCAGGGTCCATATGCTGAAAACAATAATTCACTTGTTGAATAAATCTCACTCATCTCCAAATTAACCAGGAAGTTCCCCTCAAACAAATTAATAAAAGAGATTATCGTTCATGCAATTGTCAAATTTTTTCTGCTTTCTTGATGAAATGAATGATGAGAAATTGTATGTAAATTGGTTTTGAATAAGCAGGCCATGAGGGCCCCTTATAGCATCCATTCAATGACAAAATATGCAAATTACAACGCAGACTTTTTACTTTAGCATGGTCCAGTACGTCTCTTGTCAAGAACCTTAGAAGGATGTCACTCACAGGAGTCTCCCCGTGATACTTGTCGGTAATGGGACAAGTCTTAAGGAAATCCGTGAAAATATAAGGCATGCTAATTCAAGGTTTAACACATGTATCAGTATTCAGTAATGATCATTCATTTTTTAAGATTCAAGTCACTGTGATTTAAGCTTTTGAATCAACCATCATCCATTTTGTTGGAACTTTCTTCTTTAGTTTGCCACACAGCCAAAACCCATCATATGCATGAAGTCATTTAAGCATCTTTTGTTATCTATGAGTCAACAAAACAGTATATGTTTTGCAAGAAAGTTATCATTGCATACTTAGAATTGCAGCAAATTAGGTCTGCTTCCTCACCAATATCTTTTAATATATCTTTAATCACCGTTCATGCATATGAGATTCATATTAGTCTATAAGCAAGACATTGAATCATTTTTCAAACACTTTTAATCAATAATTGCAATCAATAATTGCTTACACTCCAAAAAGAAGCATCAGGCAATGGTACTGTATATATATATATATATATATATATATATATATTGATTGATGAGAATTTCTGATGAGACTGGCTACTACACCATCCTTCTTTATATATCCATTATCCTCTCTATATTTGCATTGCCTTCAGCCACACTTTTTGAACGAAAGAAAGTTGTTGAGTGTGGAACAACCATGATATCACTTCAGCATGCTTCTATTTGTTGTTTATGGTAGGAATTGGGAAACTTTTTTAAGATTCAAAGCTTGTAGTCCAGCATAAAAACGACTGGGGTGGGCTACAGTTGGGCAAATGGGGGGTGGAGGGCCACTTAAAATGCTTTACTACAAATTGCTTATTGCTCAATGAACTATTAAGGAAGAGATCACATTTTTTTTTTTTTTTTTTACAAAAGAAGTCGCAGTTTAAAGATAGGGGATCGAGGAGGTTACAGATGCTGAGTTTTGAATCTCAAATTTACTAGATGCCATCTCTTAATGGTAACTGTATGAACCAACTGAGTTAAGTTCCGAATTCTTAACATCAACATCACATCCCTTATGTCCCATCTAACACATGGTTTGGGAAGAAAATGTGTTTTCAGCTCACAATCATGATAACATCTTGTATGTATACTCTTAAGTTGCATTTGATTGACTTCTAAAATGTTCATCTTTTATAATTATTAAATGGATGAAGTTATGAAAGTTAATTGTTTCATTGTCGGTAGATGGTGAGCACTAACAAAATTTACACAAAGAAAAAAAAAGTCATTTAAAATGTAATAAAATTTGATTCAATTAACTTGTTTAAAATTTCTAAATTATAATAGGTATTTACTATTACTCAAAAGATGATTTTAAATTTTAAACATTAAACTCAAATGGTTTTTTTTTTAAAAGTATATTTAACTAGGTACATTCATTTATTATTAACTAAGTTCATTGATAACTAGATTCATGAATAACTAAATACGTTAAAGTTGTGTTTGGAAATTTAAATTTGAAAAGATTAATTTGGATTTCAAAAATAGTGTAAATTGTGTAATAAAACACATGTAAAAGTAACATTGATGATTATTTTTGAAATCCATGAATTTTTGGATGCTTATTTAGTGGCGAATTTGAAATACCTATAGTTATTTGTGAATTTGAAATCCATGTTTTTATACCTTTCAAATATATAAGCATATTGAGTCTTAATTAATTTATACACAATGTATACATTTCATTCTCACAATTTATATAGCAAATGAAATCCAAATCCAAATTTTCAAATTCATGTTCCCAAACATAGCATAAGTAAATTCAAGGTTAATATCCAACAATATTAATATGAAAAATAGAAGATCATCTACTATTCAAACTAGTTTTTAATATTATCCAACTTTTGTAACTAAAGCCTACCAAATGCATATGACTAAATTGAAATTTTCTCCTTGAATTTTATTTTATAAATTTAAAATTTTTTTTACAAATGAATTCCCTCATTAAAATTTCTCGTCTAAATGCATCCTAAATGTTTAACTCTCCTTGAGCTTGAGCTAAGAACTTCATGGTGGAGCTTGATGCTCAACAATAATGGAGGTAAAGGCAATTAGGGAAGAGGTGAGTGATTGTTTTAGCCTAAAACGACCGTTGCTAGTGATTGGGTTGCCTAATATCAAAGTTAAACCAACCAAACCCCACAAGCTATTGAGGTTGCGGTTTCACCAAGCAAAAGCAAAATGTTAATAACCAATAGCAGCATGTCTGGATAAACTCAAATCCTGGGTCAACAGATGTCTTAAATTGGACCAACCAGGATTTATGTCGTCATCAAGCAACATCAATAAATATCATTGATTGGTTCAAAGTGAATTTCTAATTTCTTAACAAACCAATATATTTCAGCCAATGGGATGTAGTGTTTGTGACTTGTAAGGTCGAAATTGGCAAGTGATCAAACATTATCCATCATCCATTATCCATGAGCCTTTTCCCTTTTATTAGTACGTGGAAGTTAAAATTAATACGCCTACCTTTTTTCAGGACCAATCGGAGTGCTTTTAGCACTATTTCATTGACAAGGAGATTGCTTAACTAAAAAAACATGTGTGGCTGCTGCACTTGCATCTGTTTTGATTGGAAAACCCTTTCCTAGCTAGGAATAGGATCTCTAAGCCAGCAGAAAAAATCCTTTGAACATTATTTAGATTTGTTAATTGATATTCTTAGGATACTTGTTATAGTTTCTATTATTTAAAAAAGAATTTTTATTTAGTATTTTGAGAATTATCATATTAACAACAAACAATGAGAAATTATCTCATTCATAGTTACAATCGGTGGAGTTTTTAAATTTAACAAGTGGATTAACAAAATAATACATAATTTTAAGATATATTTAAAAAATAAAAATATAATTTTTAATAAAATGTAATTATTTATTAATCTCATTTTGTGAAATTTAAAAAATTATACTGACAATATATCAAAACTGAACTCATAAACAATATACTTAATTAAAGCTATCTTTGCTTATCTTAACAAAGGTTTTCAAATACTCATTTTTTCCCCAACTTGGAAAAAGGCCAAATTGGCTCTACTTGCAGCTCTAACCTGAGTTTTTGAGCACCATAATCTAAATTGACAATGAAGTCATCCAAGATATTTTGGTCAACCTTTATAGTAGTTCTATTCCTTTTTCACGAAAAAAAAAAATGCCAAACTCAATTAGTCATTGAAATGGGCCAGTGGCTTGGGTCTAGGACCTAGGGATTTAATGTACCCAAGTTTAAGAAGAAAAAAAATTTTGAAACACTTGCTTATCTATTGAGACTCTCACTCGATCAGGACAAAACTCAAAGCTTTGCTTGTGAAATGTGAATTAAGAGTTGTTTGAGAGGTTAGAAATTCATGGCTCATGGTAGATGTTGAGATCAAAGAATTGGGAAGATGGATGATTATACCCAAAAGGAAAAAAGAATGATGGATAAAATTTGACAACATTTTTGTCAATTACAGAACCCACAAAGTTCTCCAGTCGGAGATCTTTTGGGTGAAATTATAGAAGAAAAAAAAGTTGCACCAGCCGGGAATCGAACCCGGGTCTGTACCGTGGCAGGGTACTATTCTACCACTAGACCACTGGTGCTTTGATGCTTCATGAATCCACAAATATTGTTTACACTCTTAGACGTTTTTTCCACTACCCAATTCCGGAAAATGTCGGATTATTTGTTCTGTCACACTTCAGCTTCTTGAATGTGGTTTGTTTTTTATACAATTAACATGGTAGTATTGGAAAAGAATAAATTATTGTGAAAACTGAAACGTATAAATATAATCGACTTATCATAGTTCGATGCATTCATCATCAGCAACCTCAATTTCATCATCCCAGTCTAGTTGAAACGAGTTTGCTGATCTTATCAATTCTGTTAGTCCAGTAAGATCCTCCAGATAGGTAGGATGGTTTATTGCTTGGAGTATGAATTGCATCCCTCTCTTACGATATTCCGATACAACCTGAAAGGATTATTCATTATGATCAGAACGTAAAACTGCAGCCAAGAAGGAAAGGATTAAGAACCTCAAGCAATTTATTGGAATTTTCAGCTAAATCTCAAAAGCTAAAGTCAAATTTTAAGCAATCATGTTGAAAATTTAATCTCGTTAATAAAAATAAATTTTGAATTTTAATCTCCAAGCTTCTTCAATGACAATATATATGTCCCATAGGCATGCTTTTATTATGCCTACAGGGAAAGAAACCTTGTGCTAAAGGGCTCTGAAGTTACACAAGATCAAACAAATTTAATTATCAATTTCTAAATCTCTTATTGTAGACTAAAAGAAGCCCATGTGAACTCATATAAAGCAGTATTGCTAAAAGAATCATAGGCACACACCCCAAATAGACAAGAAACCCTAAAAGGATGAATGAGAAAACAGAGAAGACAAGAAAGAAGAGGAAAAAAAAAACAACATTAATAGAAGCAATGAACTTACAGTGCTGCAACATGCTGTGCAACTGTTAGAGGAGTGGCCCACAAGGGTCATCTGTTGAAAGTGGGGCAAGGAACCTCGTATCTGATGGGGTAAAATACCCAAAGGGAGCTCAGAGTTTCCACCATTATTGGAGTTGGCAATCTCAGCTTCAGCAAATATCCTGCATACATAACTGGTTGGTCAATGAACCAATCTGGACTTCTGTTTAGCTCGTGATGATTAGAACTAAGAGCTTGTTTAATCTCCGAAGAAACTACAATGATAAAGACTTTTTCACATAGTTTCCAAGGATTTACCCTTGAGGGTGATGCAATATGCCCACTAAAAGCTCAACTGCAAGTGCAGAAGCAATAGGCGCAAGCCCTGGACGTGTAACAGTGCACTGCTGGTCCAATGTGCGGTTCGAAGTTGACTGCACAAACCACCAAAGATAATAGTTAAGCTGTAGATATGTAAAACAGCTATAATACCAATTATTGCATTCTAGAAACTCCAGTAAATTACATCTGTTGGGGCAACCACATCATTACAGAAGTAACAACCCAGTCTATGCCCTCCATCTGTATTTGTTAGGGCAAGGTTGTCCATGCCAGCAGATAAAGAATTTGCCGTTTCAGCTTCCAAGTCAGGAGTGGAGTTAAAAGGACCTGATCCATGGCGCATAACCAAGAAGCTGTCAAACCCTAGAGCAGAAGTAATGGTTATCTGCATGATAAGAAAGGATGAGCATATAAGCCATCATCAAATGACTCAAGTCCAGTAACAAATCTTTAGGAATCCTAATCGATGATCCCAGAACAGAATGCCAAATATCTAAGCAATTGATACATGAATTAAGGAGAGGAACCTTATTAGTGTTGGCACAGAGAAGCGTAGGGAGCCATCGACTCTCTCTAGTATCAGTCAACAAGAAAATTACATCATGAGAATCAATCAAATCATTGAGTCGTCGGCAATCTTCAAGCACACTGTTCTCTCCTTGGCTGGACACTGGATGTCCAGGCATAGGAATGGCCATAACAACACCTTCAGCTTCCTAAGAAAGGTATCATAAGATACATGGTGAGAGGGGATGGAACGATTTTTCTGCTATGTGTTGAGCTTTGTGTTATAGGCCTCAAATAAAATAAATTACCACTGCAGGAAAAATGCGTTGTAGGCTTCTCACTGCTGCTGTGGCTTTAAAATCACCACCATTAAGGCAGTCATCCAATGTATACAGTGACTGCCTCAATGGATTAGACATGGCCACCCTGCCATTGTCAAGTAGGGTAATTTTGCGGACACCCCAAGCCTGCAACACATAACAGTCTTTAGTCTCGAGGTATGAATTATGATCCAAAATGGTTATTGCTTTCTGAATACATACCATAAGCATTCGAGCAACCTGACACCCAAGGGTACCTGCTCCAAGGAGAAGGCACTTTATAGAAAACAAGATGTCTAAGTTAAGAGATGGCAAAGCACGCCATCTCATTAGTTTCAAGTTTAAGTCTGCAGCAGATATTGCTAACCTGTGGATGGAAAAAAATTCTCAAAATGCTTTGGTTAAAATACATAAATAATACTATAATGCCTAATAAAGTGACAATGCAGAAAAAGTTACCTAGTTGGATCCATGGATTTAGCAAGGTTAATACACCTCGGTACTTTTCTCCCCTTATTATTAAGTTCCCATCCTACAGCATTGGGCACACATTGATGTTCCGTCCATCCTAAAGAGATATTGTAGGTCAGAAAAGCTAGTGTAAAACAAATTCATACAATTGGAACGGATAAAATCTGACCCAGAAAAAAGCTGTTACCCAAATTCTGCCGCTCTACCTTGTGGAACTGTAATCAAGGCTTCACCAACAAGTGACAAACTCAAATCAGCAAAACCACGATTCTCTCTATAGCACAAAAAGTGAACCGTTTTCAGATTCCATCTAGCACAAATAAGTGCTAGGAAGTTGCGGAGAGGCCAGCCAGGATTGTTTGGAAGATGACATGGGTCATAAAATGCAAATAGCAACTGCCAATAACACGTGTAGTAGCTTTGAGAAAGAGACATCCAAGATTTTGTACTTTTAGTCTATCAACATCATCTATCATATGGAATTTTCATTAAAACTGTCCCTCTAAAACCATAACCGATTCATACTCCCAAATCGTAATGAAGAGAAAAGCAGACAGACCTTTTGACCATCATGTTGACAAGCTTCCAAATCCTTAAGATGCCTAATGGAAGCACGTGAATCAGAACCAACACTAACCAAAAAGAATGGCAAATCTGCAGTAGACTCATAAATTCAGGCTTTGAAGGACATAAAAAATATAGACAAAGAAAAGGGAACACAAACACATTTGAATTTCAATGCAGTGAGATAAAAAGAAATGTAGAACTTGCAGCAGCAGAGAGGCAAACTCTACCAGCTGTTTCACTTGAGTTCCGCCATTCATTACATGCTGTTGATACGGATTCTGCCTGCATGTCAAAAATTAACAAACAGAAACCTTTAAGCACCGAAAAAGTTATAATTATCCAGACAATCGGCTAGTGCTAATCACATTCTGAGCACCTCTTCCAAGGTGAACCATTGAGAAGCTGGCCTCAAATCAACCAAGGTAGCAGGAGGATCAAGTGCAAGAGCAGGGAAAGCAAACCAATAATGAAAGCTCCATTTTTTCAGGTCTGCAAATGAGATAAGAAGGAACCTTGATAATACCGCACAATCCTCCGCAGCTTTTCCACTATGAATATCCTCCCAAATCTAATAGTAATTGACACAAAACATTAACTTCTCAAATAAGATTCATATCGCATTAAGCCAATTGCATAACACACTCTATAGTAAATTGTTCAAAGTTCAAACTGTTTTACCTTCTTTGCTTCTGCCTTGAGCAAACCTT
This sequence comes from Fremontodendron californicum, assembly GCA_030761205.1. Lineage (NCBI taxonomy): Eukaryota > Viridiplantae > Streptophyta > Magnoliopsida > Malvales > Malvaceae > Fremontodendron > Fremontodendron californicum. Next base: position 2,560,804 of record JAULJL010000027.1, read on the forward strand.
GTTTATCCAAAGCATGGAAACTTTCCATTGTATTCGTGTTGTAAAGAATGCCCGGAACAGAGCACCTATTTCGATTGCCCCGAGGAATAGCTGGAATTGTTGATTCCTCATTCGAATCCGACGGCAGGGATTCAGCAAGAAGAGTTAAATGATTCGAAACTTGAGGATGCGAGCACGGTGCAAAGAAACCTGCAAAAACAAAAAGTTATTTATTTGGATTGTAAAAACGCCAAATTTACACTCAAAATATCCAAATTAAAAATTTTAGCATTAAAAATCTCAAAAGATAAGAAAACCTCATCAATTGCCACCTTAACAACAGAAACTTGGATTAAACCTTGTCTAATCAACAATTAGTTGTAATTAATTAAAAACTAGAAATCATTACTTTAATAAGAGAATATTCATATTGAATAATAAAAACGAAAATTTAGACTAATAAATCAGATTTTTGAGCGAATTAAGAGTGAGAAGTTTATTTTTAAAAAATGGAAAGCGGATCGGGGAGGGGTGGTACCGGAGATAAGAATAGGGGAATCGTCGATGCCAAACTTGTTGAGCTTCAAAGAAGATAATCGATGCCAAAATCCTTCGTCTACTGAACTCTGAAACGGTGCGAATTGAAGTATGGATCCACTCCCCTCTTTTGCCATGCTTTCCCCCTTTTCTATCTCAATTTTCCACTTTATTTGCTTGCTATTTCAAATTGCGAGCTCTCACTCTCTGGTTTCCTTCCTAACGTTTTTCTTTTTTTACTTTTCTTTTGGTTTATGCTTTCTAGGATTTAGATATTCTTTTCGGAATCGTAAGAATAACGTTGAGAAAACTTGAAGAAGAAACCACGGCCTATTCCCACTCAGCTCCAAACTAATTGCCACGTCAGATTTTTTAAATTTATTTATTATTATTTATAAATAAAATTACATATATCTAGTAACTTTATTGAAATAACTTTTAATAATTATTTTCTTTTATTGGAGAAAATACTACTAGATCTATTTTAAATTGTGATTTTATATCAACTATGATTTTTTTTATATTATTATTACTATAATTCTTCAATTGCTCAATTAATTCCAATTATACTATGAAAATTTACATAACTTTAATATGAAATTCATAGTTATAAATAATTGAGATTGCGTAATAAAAAGATTTAATTTGATTTTTAAATTTATCCATGCTTTAATAATTTTAAGGGCTTTTTTCACTTAAAATTAAAAATTAAATTAATTTTTCAAAAGAAATATTTATTAAATAATCAAATTAATTAATTGAGTAATTTGATAGTATAAAAAGAGATAAATTTATATATAAACTGTTGGAAAAATATTGAAATTTTAATTTTAATGATATATATAAAATATGTTTTTTTAGTTCTAATGATATATATATATATAACATGTTTTTTTTTTTTTTTAATTTTTAGTATTTCAAACTAGACTTGACATGATACGATTATACAACATGAAGACGAGAAAAATCATTAAAACACGATACAATACCAAAAAATAATACGAACACAACACGAATATAAGAACATATCAAAATTTATATAACACGAATTATTAATGTATCAAATTTTATATAAAATAAAAATACCTTAAACACAATAATGATACAAAATAACAGATGGATTGTCAGATATATTTCAACCCAATATTTGCACATACAAACGAACACCTAGCGATAACAGAAGAAATATCGTCGCAGTGTGGATTGACACAAACGAAACGAGGGTAATCTTTTTATGAAGACGAGCTTGAGGAATCAAAGTAAGAAATCCTTGGCCTCTTCTTTGGGAACGTGGAGCATGGTGAGTATTCTGGTGAGTTAGAAGCCTTCTCCAGGACAGAATTCAGGGCCTGGTGAATGGAACAAGCAAGATATTGCCGTGCCTCAGCATCAGCATCATCATCAACATGTGCAGTACTTCTACAGCCAGTAAAAACGAAATCATTCTTCAACCGACTTCCCAAGGTCGATATTTCTGCTTTTACCATCTTAATCGGAAGGGCATCGAGAGCTTGTCGTAGGTCGGTCAGAAGTTCAGGTCTATAATCACAACAGATTGATGCCTTGAATGAATATGTCCCATCGGCTTCACCATCACATGCTTCAACTCTCACCTCATCATCATCCATTGGAACAAGAAAGCCTTTGCTGGCTTCAGTTGCATTATTCTTCAGTTCTTTCACTTGTCTAATTACTTCACCTAGTAATGTGGCTTTATCCATCTACAATGAGCAATTGAACAGCAGGGTTAAAGTCAAAGACTCAAGAATCAAGACAGATCATGAAAATTACTATGTTTTTAAGATACAAATTTAGGCTGCTACTTTGGCCAATAGCAAACTAATCAAAGTACTGGTTCCAAATATATTCTTCTGCTAAACCTGTCTACTGAAGCAAGTAGCAATACAACCAAGAAAACATGTCATATTGAATCAGATAAATCAGCTATGGCAGGAGTCAGATCAAACCAGGAACTACATAGTAGATGATGCATAGACTTTGATCCAGAAAATAACATAGATGAATCCTTTGACTTAGTTAATTATATATAAAAAAAGATATTGACAAATGGAGAAGAGCAACAATAAAAAGCATGTAACATAAGGACCTTTCTTATCCCAGATGTCTAATCCTTGCTTACTTTCCAACCATAATATAATATCACATTACTCTGCTAATCAACACAGATTTATATCTGTCATAAATTAGTTAATATTTATGGCGTCCAATCGATTATAAGCTTTGACAGAAAATAATATTGTATTGAGTTATGTCAACAGATTATCTTATGAGTATGTTAATTGTTAATTAACATGAAGATATCAGCAGAGTAGAAGCAGTTGAAAAGTAGCAAGAAAGAGTTGCTAATCATTAACTAGAAAAGTTCCTGAGATTGAAAATTGAACAAGGGCGACAAGAGTTTGATCCGATAATAATCAGTCTCATTTCTTATCTACTTTGTAACTTACCTCGAGTTTGGTTAACATTGAGCACATCCAAACACATAGACTGTCCTCTTTTCTTTCTGTAAACTTCTTTTAAATAACAATGCAGATCAGTCCTGTAGACAAGCTTGCATGATTGGTTTTGTTTGAAAATACATAATCAAACTAATCTGGAACTCTGAATACCCAGAACTATGCACAAAGATGTTCTCAACCATAAATAAACCTTAATCTCATAATTGTAAAATTGTAAAATATGTATTAAATTAAATAAAACTGATGCAGCCCCTAGTTGACTCTAGCATTTCTGAAATTCAGAGTTGACCTTCCAAGTGCAAAATTAATGCAGCAAATGACCTCACAACTTCCATTTCTTTTCTTCTCACAGAGAACAACAAAGAAATGCACAATACCAGAGGACGCCAATTTTACAATGCATATTGAATTAAGCTTCTCATAATTTTATAAGAATATCTTATTCAAGTTTATCCCACAAGATAATAAATGTTTCATCATTCATCATTCATATCATCAAACTCATCATGAGCAACCTCTAGGTTCTCGAAATGTTAACTGATATTCTAAAAATTGAGGAAAAAATAATAAAGTAAACCAGGTAATTTGTCCAAAATTTCAAGTTGTTATCATCTCTTTTCAAGATTTGGAGAGGAAACCAATTAGGCTATGCCTCAGCAACAATTAAGACAAAATTCTTATTTTAGGCTAAGTTGTTTACTTTTTTCTATTCTCCATTGCTCTTCCCTTTGCCTTAAACACCTAAAGCTTTGAGATCTTTTCTTTCCATAACATTTCTAAGCAAGCAAACATACTCTACCTTGACAATAAACAGTTAAAAGAAAAGGCTTGCTGCATATGATCTAATTTATACTACTTACTAATTACATCTATGAACTGTTAAAAAAGGCAGTTTCAGGAAAATTAATGATCAACAGGATATAATATGGAAGCCAGCACTTCTTTAATTCAAAGAATCCCATCAAGCACATAAGATAAGCAAACTAATCCAGAATCCCAGATCCCTCTCCCAATGAAATTTCCCTTTATCAATTTTCAAGAACTGCTTCAAAAATTTAAATGAACTAAATTATATTCGTCATATAACAAATATAAACCAGATTCTAAGATAAATTGTACTAATACTAGTACCTTTTCTCCTCTGCAGGGCAACAGAGTGCGGAGGGTATCAAGATGAGCATTGATCCTTTCTCTTCTCCTCCTCTCTGCCTCGCTATGACTCTTCAAAGCCGCTATAACTTTCTCCTCCGACACGCTTTGCTTCCCTACTTTCGCCGGCGTCTTCACCAGCTCTCCTTTCTCACTATCCAAAACCAAGGACTGTGACACCGGCACGGGCACCGACAAAGACCCACCACGGGAAGCTCCATCGCATGGACCCAAATCACGCGAAAACGGATCAAAGAAACCAGAATAACAATTCCCAGATGAAAAGTTATTGTTGAAAGAGTAAGCAGCCATATAAAACACACACACACACACACACACACAAAAAAAACAAAACAAAGTTCTTTGCGAGTTACTTTCTTTTTGTTTGTTATATTCTACGAGCCAGAAGTGAAAGAGAGTAGACCAGGTGGACGTGTGGTGGGAGCGAACCAGAAGGAGAGCTTGTGGAGAGGGAAGTTTTGATGGTTAACGACTTTCTTGTTGTTATTGATGATCAGTGCTATGGCTGTTATGATGATAGCTTCCATTACGCAAGAGGACAATTCTAGGGAGATAATTTTAAGCAGATGAAAGATTAATAAGAAAACATCCACATTTTCTTCTTGATGGTCTTGAGTTCCGGCATTTCTTCGAGATATGTGTGATTCTTTTGAGAGTTTTGAGACGTTTGAACGTGAAAAACAAAACAAAACAAAAACAAGTTTTTGATGGGATTTTTGGGATTTCGATGAATATTCAAGAGGAAATGGACAAACAAGTCAAAGGAAACTGTGGTTCCAAATCCAAGTAGCAGAGAAATGGGTTTCAAGAACAGAGGGAAGAAAAAGAGAGAAAATCTGATCCTCTGAGTTGTGAAATTAGAAGACTTTTGAGATTTCAGTATCTAACTGGGTACATAAATAGGATCTCACATGGACTTAAAAAAGGTGTAAAAAGGTCAATGGTATAAATCCTCAAACCAGTTCTTTTTAATTTAAGGTATCTTAATGCCCTAAAAAATCCAAATTTATTGTATAATCACACTTTTAATCTTAACCACATAAAAACCTTGGTGAAATATCTTTTAATTTTTTACTATACTTTATTTGTTAGGTTAAATGTGGCTTTTATATAAAATTTGTATCTATATAGTAATATAATTAGATTATTTTAATTTGATTTTTAAGTGAGTGATTAATTTGTGTTACATTTTAATTACAAATCAACAATAAAAACAATAATACTCTTATATTGATAAATGTGAAATTTTGGAAAAGTGATTCATATCAGCTGTTGGGGGGAAAATCAACATTATGATGGGGTAAAGGTTAATCAATGTGGAAAAATAAACTTGTTTGATGCAAATTTCTATAAAAAAAAAAAAAAAAAAAAATCATTATATTCTTGTGCATGTATAAAAGATATAATTTGAACTATGAATTTTATAATTAATTTATTGTTATATCAATATGGAATTGTAGAATTATTCATCCACTTACCAACCACTCTTAATAGAGTTTGGTATGACCAATTTTTGCTTTGTTATTCATTGTCATAAATGGTAGGCTAAGAATCGGGACTTAATTTAATGGATTCATGTAGTCATTTTAAAAAAATGACGTCCATCAATTTTGAAATTCGAATCTCAATATCTGCAATTTATTCTCTTATCTCAAAATACAACTTCCTTTGCACAAAAAAAAAATGATATGCTAAAGATAAAAAATAAATTGGGATAAAAAAAAGTAGCTCAATTGTGATATTGTAAGGCATGATAATATTTGAGAACTTCAACTTGAAAACGTCTTCTTAAGGTTAAATTAAAAAAACAACAAATAAATTAGAGGGTGAAAAAGAGGCTACCACATCGCCGCCCTCACTTCCTCTCAACAACTTCATTGACATCAAGATTCCATCAAATTATTATTAATTAAATTAAAATAACAAGAGCAAAACAAAACTTAATTTGCTTCCACAATTTTCCAATTGTTTATTGGAAGTCATTCTTTTTACAGGCTATGGAGGTCTTGCTTTGTCATCATCTAACTCTTGAAGTGGTCACAAACTTCCTTATTGGCACCAACTTATATATAAAAATAAACTAGGATTTGATTTTATAATTATGGGTTGCCCAGATTCAATTCATTTGGAAGATAATATTTATAAATTATATGAGTTTTGTCTTAAAGTTTGCCTGCTGATAACCTTCATCAACAGCTTTGACATATACCACCATTTTTTGCTTTGATGGTATAGGTTAACGCAAATATGAAAAATTGATCATAATCTTTATGATAAGTAGTGAAAAAAGATGAATCAAGCAACTTTTTAGTTGATATGATGCTTTTGAAATGTTAAATTCGAAAACAATTAGAAGCATGTCTTTTTCAAGGGCTTGATAGTGACTTTTGCACTTGGATTCAAAGTAGACCTGTTCATGGGTCGAGCTTGAGCAGAATTTTTTTTATTTCGGATCGGTCTGATTCGGTCCGAAACAGTATTTTTTTATTATAATAATATTTTTTTTATTTAATTTTAATTATAAAAATATAAAAAAAATAAAAAATTATTTTTTTAATCCGATAAACAGTAAGTTCGGGTCTATCGGGCTGGTCAGATTCAGGGCCGGGCCTTGGCAAAGAAATTGAAAAAAAAAGGCTGCGGCCCGGCCCGGCCCGACCCATGAGCAGGTCTAATTAAAACCCTAGTTTCAACTTTGAAATTATTATTAGTTTGTGTTTGGTAATTTGGATTTAAGATAAAGGATTGAGATATTAAATTTAGTATAAACTATGAGATAAAGTACATCTAAATATAATTTTTATAATTATTCTTAAATTTATAAATTTGTTGGATATCTATTTAATTAGTAATGAATTTAAGTATTTAACACATACCTATTGTTATATTCAAAAACATGAATTTAAAAGAGTGTATTTAAATTTAATTTGTTATATTCATTTTTTATACCCTTTCAAATACGTAAATATATTGAAGTTTAATTATTTTGTGCATAATATATGTATTTTATTATTTTTCACAATTTATATAACAAATCAAATCCAAATTCATTCTCTCAAATATAACATTACTTTCTTTTTTGATTTGGAAGAAGTTCAAATCCTATTTTAAGATAAAAAATTTAATTTTATCAATCACTTAAAATGTTTGATGAATCTTTTAATAAAGAAACTAAAAAAGGATGAAGTTTAAGGTCAAATACTATATATGACAAAGCTCTCTCTACGATTGAGATAAGTTTAGTTAATTATCACTTATCACTTTCGAAGAAGCCTCCCTACCATTGAGATAATTGTAGTTAATTATCACTCATCACTTTCGAAGCAGATGCTTTCATTTATTTAAGTTTCTTACATCATGCAACTGATGGTAATGTAATACCAGTATACTACATTATAAAGTTGTAGTAACTGGAAACTTAAAATCTAGTGGCTAAAAAACTGTTCTTTCTTCTTATCATCTTATGAAAAAAAACAAAGGGAAATAAAAGGTCAATTGCAAACAATTTATTTTTTCCGAAAAAGAAAAAAAATAGTTAAAACCAAACTATATATATATATATATATATCCCAAAGTTGTTCAAACATCAGCCCTGCCAAAATCCATAGTGGGTGGGTGACAGAAAGCAACTGGATGTAAAAAATAAAAGGCAAAAATCTTAAGCCCACCTGTCCACTTACCTCTTAAAAAAGTGGAAAACTTGTGGCTGTGGATGGTAGTTTCTGATATCTCTACTGTTGATGTACTTCGTTGCATAGTTTTAAATCACGATCGGATTTTATCGTGAATGCGATTGCGATATTACGATTATGAATGTCGTGAGTGTTAAGTAATGCATCGTAGTTATCGCGAACGTGAATTTAATAATGTTTCAATAAATTTAATAATGTCTTGAACGTTACATAACGAATAAAATATGATACGAAATTTTTTATTTTTATTACATCTCGATCGTTACGTAACATAAGTGCCGCATTTTAATACTATCGTTGATGAAGCTGATGGGGTCTTGGTGATTGATATATTATCTTTGCAAGTATGAAAGATGTTAAAAAGTATTACAGAGTATGAAAGATGTTAAAGTATTAGAATTTGGTTTTCGGAATATGTTTTAATATTTAAGTTAGTAAATATCTTAGAGAGTATTCAAAAGATAGAAGGAAGAAAGAATTTAAATGTTTTTATTATTATTTTTTATCAACGTTTTTTCACTTATTTATATTTGATCGTTTGGATGCTTATGAATTTAATAGGTATAGATCAAATATTTGTATTTAGAATTATTGAATAATTATGAATCTGTCAAATATTTTACGTGCAATGACCGAATGTACCGAATGTGACAGAAGTGAAGGTAAGTACAACCGACCATGGTTAAAATTGCTAAAAACAAGTACTAATGTTAATACATTTTCTTGTCTTTCTGCTTTAGCTGGTTGTATTATATTATTCTACTATTTGAAGTTGATCTTATGAAAGTTGTCATTAGTGCAAGACTCTTCCTTAATACATGTTTTGGAGAAGATTTCAAGTTTCAGAAGGGAAAAACAGTGTAATTTCTACATTGCCAACCATATGTGTGTAAAAGTCAATTAAAGCCGACAAATGAAAACAAAGAATTAATTATATATTATTATTGTTAAAACAAAAGCCAAATCAACAAATTGCTGATCAGTAGTCGTCTTTTAGCAATGCCTTACCAAAGGGCAACTTAACGATCTGCAGAGCTAGAATAAGATAGTGCTAAATTTACCTTTTCTTGGTGTCTTCAGGACTTCAAGTAGCCATTCAGTGCATCCAAAAGATACAGCCATGGTTTATTTTACCTTTTCTTGGTGTCTTTGGTTCTTTCTTTTGTTGAGAAGATCAAATTTAATGCCAATAAACTATTGTATTAGGAAAAAAATATTATTATTTTTTTTGGTCAATAATAAAAAATTATACTTATATAAATATGTAAAACTATTTTGTAGAGGGTTTTCCTTTAAAATTGCATAGGGCAGGCATAACAATCAAGCACGTCATTTATTTCTTGATTTTCCAACTCTAACTTTATCAACTAAATAATTAATACCCTTCAAAAAATTGGTAGTATTATGAAATTTTATGAATTTAAAAAAAAAAATTAGCTAATGTTTTCAAATATTTATAATACCCTTTTTGGGGAGAGAGTGCAAATTTCAACATTCTATGAAATGGATTAACTTATTTAACACTTTTTATTTAAATAGTGATTTCTATTTTTATGTAAATAATAATAAACTTATCTTAATCACTCGACTATTATAAAATAAATACCTTGATGACTTAAATATAATTTTTTTTAATCGCCATTCAAAATTTAAATGAAGTTTCAATAGTGTTGATATTTAAATTTATCGTGATATGTTTACGGTGAGGACTTGTAATTTAAAGACAGAGATAATGAAGGGGAATCGAAGTTGATATTTTTTACGTGCATTTTGACATTCAAATCACTATTTCGTAGATAAATAGATAAATAAAATAAAATGAGGGAGAAAAGATAATATGAGCAATGGAGGTGACATTACATTTATATATCGAAATTATTATATTGTTTTTAGTAGGGGTGTAAACGAGATATCTGTGCTCGCAAACTACTCGAGTTCGGCTCGAAAAAAGCTCGAACTCGACTCGGTCATTGTCGAGCTGAGCTCGAGCAGCTCGAGCTATCGAGCGAGCCGAATTCGAGTGTCCTAATACCCGACTCAAGTAGCTCGCGAGCCTAATCGAACTTTTTCATTTTTAATATATATTTTTATTATTTTTAATTAAAAATTTTACTATTTTACTCTTTATATATATATATATACTTATACTTAAAAACCCTAAATCTAATTTTTCTTCCCCTCTCTCACATGATCTGCCGTCTATTCCTTCTCCCCCTTCCAATCCCAACTCCCACCTATTCATCCCTTCTCTCCCAGCTTCTCCCCTCTCTCCCACTCTACGATCAGAACAAATTTCATATCTCGCAAGCCGCAAAAGAGCTTTCATCGCAGCAGAAAGCAAGTGACATTGCAGAAAGAGGTGGCGGAAGAGATCACCCCACATCGCGAGCTAACCAAGGTTTGAATTTGTCTTTGTAGATCATTGACAACAAATTTCTTTTTTGGATAACTAAAGGCAACAAATTTTCTGACATGTAAAATATATATATATATATATTCTTTTTGAAGGATGGAAAAGAACTTGAAGAAGAAAGTGTTGCAGCAGAAAGCTGGCAGAAGAGATCAGAACTTTCAGAAATGGTAAAGACAGGAATTGCAGTGGCAACAGAGCCACCAGTAAAGGCAGTGCGTAAAAGGCATCATACTCTCACCCGCGACAACCACCACATAATGAAGCCTCTTGTCAAAATGCCTCCTCTCCCTCCACTACTCCTAACTCAGAAATCAGAATCTTACCATTTTCCAAATGCTTCAAGAATTCGACAAGTTTAACTCTAGAAAAAAGGTATATGCAAAAAAAAAAGACACAATTTTCTCATCCTTTTAAATCCTGTAATGTTTCGTTTCAAATGCATTTCGAGATATTTAACACATGGTGTTAAATATTAAATATGTTATCAAGCAGTTTTGTATTTGATTTTCGTTTTTGTAGATCTAATATGTTAGAATTTGTCTTGGTTTTTAGTAATTTGTTCATTGTCTTATCATTACTCATTGAATTTTTTTTATTATTTATTAAATTTAATTAATATAAAAAAATTGTATTAAAAAATTTAATTCGAACTCGAGCTCGAATATGAAAATCGAATAAATAAGTCTAATCGAGCCTAATCGAGTCGAACTTGAATAGTTCGATTTTATTTCGAGCCGAGCTCGAGCCTAAAAAATGATATTCGATCGAGCTCGAACCGAGTTTCAAGCTACGAGTTTCGAGTCGAACTCGAGCTTTTCACTATTCGAGCTCGGCTCGATTACAGCCTCTGAGGATAATTTACAAGCATTACAACTATCTTGGTCGCTTGAGTATCCAAGGCGCCTAGTGACGTAGTGTTTCTACTTAAACGTCAATTTATGATCTAAACGCTTGGATCTTAATCTTAGAGACCCAACCAATAATATTATATAAGATCCAAATCCATAATATCTATAATGTTCATGTCTTGTTTGATTAATGAATGAAAAGGGCCGGAAAAAAAGAAGAAGGTATTTTTAACATTTAAAATAAAATTTAAATAAATATTAATTTGATTAATGAAATTCTAGGATGAATTAATTTTTCAAGAAAGAAAATACGTTTTTGAAACTAATGGGACAAGTTTATTATCAAGAAATGAAAAAAGCCAAAGAGAAATGACTTGTTCTAAGTTCTACATTACGTCAAATTTGACATACAAAAGTATTTGTGAAATGCTGTGAAAATTAAAAAAACTGCTGTTGTAAGATAAGATAGTATTTTTTCATGTGTTGTATATGTAGCCGCAGACTTATGTCTTTAGTAGCATTTTTACATATGTATAATAATACTTATCAAAATGCTGCTATTTCTATTTATAACAGCTTTTCAAAACTTATTGCATGTATTTTTCAATTGTTGCAAAAAATCTCAATGATTGTAATTATAAGTACTACCAAAAGCATTTTTATATGATAACATATATATATAATAACACATGCCAAATGCTTCTACAAATTTTAAAAATATTGTAATTATTGGTCATTATAATATATAACAACAATATACAAAATGTTGTCAAAGTGTTGCCTTTACTATTTTTAACAACATTTGTGAAATGCTATAAAAAAAAATACTAAAACTAGTTTGGGCTTAGTGCTAACCTCGCACTGTATCTATATATCCTGAAATATTTGAGCTTGTTTCATGGCTCAAATTAGTAGTCGGCACCACTGTAGAGAAAGCAGGCTCCTTGGCGTAGATGGCAAAAATGGTAGTATGATTTTAGACTAATTGTCCCTTTGTAAGGTTGGAGATTTCATGTAATAACAATCAGCCAGCCTTAAGCACGCTAACGGCTAACTTGCTCCATTAGTTCTTCTGTTTATTATTAAAATGTATAATGACAATTAACTACTACAAGACGATCGAAACGGAGTAATTTTTGATGCAGGAAGGAATTAATCAGATAACCATTAAAATTTTTGGACCCTTATTTTGTCATATTAACTATCTCTATAGAACCTTTTCATAATTCCATCAAAATAAGAATTACTGTTGAATTATGATCTTAATTTAAAACATCAATACTTCTCGCTTATACATTTTGCCAAACATGCCAACAAAAGTTTCTTGATTCATCTCCAGTTAGTTATTTCGAGTAATTATAGAAATACGTGTTCTTGATATATTCTTGGATGGTTCTTAGTTTGGGTATTTTTTTGTCTGCTTTTTGAATACGATCTAACACATATCCATATGCAATATGAAGATGTTTGGAATCTATGATTGAACTTATTGCCAGAACTTTTATAATCAAACAATTTCACTTTGATACGAAACAAAATCGTATAAAAATAAAATATATAAATCAAAGCATCGAGTCCTTGTCAGAATTTTTTCCAGGGCACGTAGAATAGTGGGGAATTTGTCTGTTACAAATCTGGGAGAAGCGTGGCTTGGGAAACTCTCTCTATATAAACCACAACCCATCTTAGGATTGGTATGTCTCACATTAATTCCTTCACTATAACATTTCTTGAAGTTTAATTACTTGTGGACTCTGGTTTCTAACAATGGCTTCTACAAGTCGATGCTTGGCCTTACTCTTTGTTTTAGGAATTTGGGCTTCACAGGCCTCGTCCCGTTCTGTTCCTGAGGTATCCATGTCTGACAGTTTTGAACAATGGTTGGCTAGCTATGGCCGAGTTTATCAGGATGCGTCCGAGAAGGATAAACGGTTCCAGATATTCAAGGAAAACGTGGAGCATATCGAATCTCACAATGCTGATACCAGCAAAAAGTACAAGCTAGGTGTTAATGAATTTACAGATTTGACCAATGAAGAGTTTAAAGCCATGAGAAATGGTTATAAAATGCGACCTTCCAGCATTGTTGCATCTTCAAAAACATCTTCTTTCAGGTATGAAAATGTTACTGCAGTTCCATCTAGCATGGATTGGAGATCTAAAGGAGCTGTTACCAACATCAAGGACCAAGGCCAATGTGGTGAGTGACAAAATTCATAAAGAAATTAATATAATTCTGCTGATTCCATAATGCTAATCAATTGTTTCTTTTGAATGATGTAGGATGTTGCTGGGCATTCTCAGCTGTGGCAGCCATGGAAGGGATTACCAAACTCAAAACTGGTAAATTGATCTCATTATCAGAGCAAGAGTTAGTTGATTGTGATATCAGTGAAGACGAAGGCTGCAATGGCGGTCTCATGGATAATGCTTTTGAATTTATCATTTCAAACAAAGGACTTACAACTGAATCCAATTACGCCTACAAAGGAGTTGATGGAAGCTGCAACAAGAAAGAAGCAGCCAACCATGCTGCTAAGATCACTGGTTATGAAGACGTACCTTCAAATAGCGAGTCAGCACTGTTGAAAGCTGTGGCCAATCAACCAGTCTCAGTTGCCATTGATGCTGGCGAATCTGACTTCCAGCACTACAAAAGTGGTGTCTTCAATGGCGAATGCAGCACCTTCCTAGACCATGGGGTCACAGCAGTTGGTTATGGAAAAGCTGATGATGGGACCAAGTATTGGTTGGTGAAAAATTCATGGGGCACTAGCTGGGGTGAGGATGGATACATTAGAATGCAGAGAGATATTGATGCTAAGGAAGGACTTTGCGGAATTGCAATGGAAGCCTCTTACCCAACTGCTTGAAGGTAAACACACACACACACACACACATATATATATATATATATATATATATATATTATATTGCTTTATGCAGCACAATGGCCCTCCTTTCAGTATTCTTGTGGACGAATTAGCCATCCTCAGAAAAAATTACTAATTATGTGATTATTAGCTTATTTATATGAAAGTTGAAACTATATGGAAACAAGGCTACATATGTATAGTTCCAATATTATTGTTCTGTACTTGTTACCTAATATTATTATTCTGTTGTTTCCTTCACATCTTTCTACTATCATATATGAGCAGCGTTCATTTCGAATAAGAACCGGTCACAATTGATTTTCGGGAGGGGAAAGGGTTCGTTAGACATATAAAGATTGATTAAAAGAAAGGGGAAAAAGAGCCTTGGCAATGCATGATGGCATCGGCAAATTAATGCAAAGTAGCCCATTCTTGCAGACCCTTCTCAATTTTCTTTCTCCCTAATAATAATGTTTTAACTACCAAAACAAAATGACAAAATAACAACAAACTGCATGATCAATTTTTGTTTGTTCTTCATGCTATATCTTGAAAGACAGGGATTACTTCAATGCTTATGTTGTTCACTCGCATAACCTCACATAGAGTAATTTTGATAACTTCCATAAACCCAGAAATTAAGGAATTTGCAAATTGCAACGAGTGCTTATAAATTATTGATGTGGTTCAAGTTCATAATCACTAATCAGACGAGAGAAATATAGCCAACTTTTCTACATCGTACCCTGAATAGAAACTTCGAAATCATCCCATCTTGTGGAATTAAGTCCTTGTCAATTGTCTATTACTAATAAATATGGAAAGAAATTCAGATAAGCTAGTAATGGTTCGAGTCAAATTTCATTCAAAGACAAATTTTAAATGTAGTGAAATACTAACAGAAACCAAAAGAAAATTGCATTTTCTGTGTAACATCATGTCGAAATTTCAATTGATGGTCCACTGGAAATCTCAAAATTTCAACCAAAGCACTAACCTTATGAATCAATCATTATAGATTTGCTATTATTACTACTTGAAATCAAAATCATGAGATTCCATGTAAGATTCCGTTCATCTTAGTATTTGTTGGAATTCAAGATTCAATTTTCTCAGCTGATCAGGGCGTCCACATAAACAAAAACCTTCTTTGAAATACTAGCCATGCAAGTCAGATCCCTTTTTATATGTTTTTATCCTTTCCCATAATCAATGTGGGAAAGCAAACTTTATTACGTTAAGTATGCTCCTGGCTTCTTGCAATGCAATGTCACTCTATATCATGAAAAAGTTAGGCCACGATATTTGATTGAGCAGCAGTACTGTACTGACCTAGTTACCTAGCTAGCTTTTGCTAATTTGCAACAGCCTTTTTGTTTGGGTTTTTTAAGCTGCAGCTTTCGATCATTGGAAATTATTCATGATGTGTGGATACCCCATTCTCAAAAATTCCCTCAAATATTGTTACCAAATACTTTCAATCGATGAAAAACGAAGTTTCTTTTTTATTTGAAAAAAGAGATTCAAACTTCTTTCTTTGAATAAAAATATGCATGCATCAACCTTTCATTTCATTCAAATGTTCAGTGCATGAAAAATGAAGTTTAAGCAATATGAAGTGCTAAAAAAATAAAAATATTCCATACTTCATTCAATTATTAGTTAGAAGATCAATCATGCATTGCATGGATGGATAGGCCTTAATAATTTTTGTGGAGTACTTCTAAATAAAATAATTGTAATAAAAGTCAAGTAGGTGGATGAAATTTAGTAATTAATTTGAATAAAGATCTTAGGTTTAAGCTGTGTTGCTCTCTCTTGTACAAATAATAATAATCAGTTGCTAAATAGTATAAGATAATAGTTAATTATATAAGATAATACCATTACAATTATGGAGTAAAAATAAGAAGAAAGAGACGATTAAAATTTGAATAGATGTTTATATTAGTACAAAATTATAGTAATTCACTTTTTTCCAGCCTAAAAACCCAAATCACCAAAAACATAATTAACTCAAATTAGAGCCCAAAAAGTATACGATCCAACCCAGCCCAAAACATTTCTTAAAAACCAAGGAACCGACCCAATGTTCCTCCATATTTGTGGACGAGAAACTTCAGTGCATTGGCTGCAAAGCTCGATTGCGTTCGTTCAATTGGGCTGGTATGCAATGCAATTGTGGAGCTTGGGTTAATCCTGTTTTTTTTTTTTTTTTTTTTTTTTTTTTAACAAAGAAAGCCGTTAATCCTGCTTTTGAGTTGCATAAAAACAGATTAGATGAGTGCTATATGGGAACAGACCAGCTTTACTGTTCCTTGATAGGCAGTAAGAAGTTCTGTAGTAATCTTGCAAAGTCGATTAATGGGTATAGTTTATACTAGGATATTAACATTCGTAGATAGATGACTTTCAAGATTTTCAGTAGCCCTTCCTAAAAATGCTTGGCTGTTGCAATTGATGGTCTGTTTATGGCAATTAACTTTCTGATAATCAAAGAATAGAAGTAAAGGATTTCATCACTGTTTTTGTTGAAATTGGATTTGCAGTAACCATTGAATAATAAATTCACTTGGTTTTATTTTTCTTTGTTGAATACTGGCATGAGAAATGCAGCAATCCATATCAAGAGAATTGCATAGAAGTAGAACATAAAGAAGCAGAAAAAAATCACTGGAATAGGGGTGGTTCCCCAAGAACAAGACAGTGCAATTTTACTGCCCAGCAGCGAATGCCTCATCGGGAAAAGTCTTTGTGACACCAGCGAGACTCTTGAAGTGGATTTTTCCGGTGGGTGGGTCATCCAATACAATCTCATTCACTGGAGGCCACAACATGAGTTCCCTAGCCTTAACACCCTTGAGCTTCTTGTCAACAAAACCAGTAATTTCAGTGTTATAGCTGACCAGTTTGCTGATCATCTTGAAGTTGTGTTCAACCTTCTTCTTTTGCACAATCCACATGTAGCCTGTATTCCTTACGAAACCAACTTCAATCACATCTGCAAGAGGGAGAAGTCCCAGTGGAAGCCCAAACTCTTCGAGAAGAGCAATAGCCATTTTCATTCCCTCGTCATGGCCTTTCTTCACAATTCCTCCTTCCTTCTCTGCCATTATAAATGGATTTCTGAACTTTTTTTTTTCTCTTTAAATCTTTGTTGCAATTGCTTGCACTTGTGATGTGACCTTAAACATGAAGTAATGATATTATTTATACTGAGTGCATGCACACTTAAGACAAAATTAAAGGGGAAATCGAGGTTAATTGCATTGTGTTAGCCACCAGATGGGTTTTTCACATCAAACCGGCCATTAAACGTTTTTAAATGTCTAAACAATTTAACTTAATCACATGTATGCTTACTACTGTTATTCGATGTTTGATTTGTACGTGGTGAAAGATAGCGTAAATGGCATGGGAAGGGGAATACATCCTACTTCCTAGTAATAGACTAATAGCTATCTAGTGTTATAAATCTATAGCTTTAGGATCGAAAATGGATTCAAGAATTTTTCTCTTTTGTCTACCTTGCGTTGTCTGCATTTGTAATAACAATTTAGTATATTCGTTTTTGTTTTGTTCCAGTTGTATGCTTCATCTACATTGTATTTACTGTTATTGTCAGGGTTCTCTTGTTTTAGCCATCGCGCAAACTGAAACTATATGGCCTGCATCCAAAAATCAGGTTCCTTGTGCCAAAACAGAATGGGAAGGCAAATTTCTTTCGGTCATGCAGAGAAATGAAGCTTGGCAACTAATATTATTTATGGGCAGATCTGCGGCTGATAATCTGTTCCAAATTTATTCCACAAGATCAAGCCGCCTGAACAAGGCTGGCAAACGCGGATAAAAAATGAAGCTTGCAATTAATCTTCCCAAATGATGATGATTAAAAGATTCAATATATTGAAAGTTGAAACCTTAACAAATATAAACGGGACATTGGGAATTCCATTTGAACATGCAGACTATGGAGACCCGCATTCAACCTGTGAGGTTGTCCGCTTTAACTCGAAAGTCTCACAGTTTTGTCTCACAAAAAATGTCTCACAAGTATGGGTTTAAGTCTCTACATATATATCATAGCGGATACTCAGAGTTTCTCGATGTGGGATTGGAGTGTTACAAACTCCCCTTTTAAAGCTTGACGTCCTCGTCAAGCCCAACACAGAACAGACAGAATCAGGATCACACCGGGCGTTGGAAATCTAGAGGTGGCTCCCACCGTGTAGCACTTAGCTCCCTTAGGATTCTAGAGGTAGCTCCCATCGTATAGCATTTAGCTTCCTTGGGATTTGTCTCATGGTAATACGTACCTAGCCCAAAAACCCAAAAGCGTTAAAAGAATATCTATTGGACTCAGCCCATAAGTCTATTGGAATAAAAGAATAATAAAAAAAAAAATCTAAAAATGACTGTCGATAGTTTTCTCTGACAGTCAAAATGAAATTGAAGAAAAGAGAAAAAAAAAACCTAGCAGAGAAAATAGAGTTTAGGATTTTGAGATTAGGCATGGAGTTAAAGGTTTAAGGTATGATTAAGTCTAATATCTTTTAATTTTGTATTTCAAATAATTTTTTTAAAAAAAAAACTCATCTTTTAGTTTTAACATTCTTTAAGTTTTAATTATTTCGACATCATTCCGGTGACTTTCCAACGACATGTTGGGTACTGACGGAAAGCTCTCATCGAGATCTTTCTAACGGTTCTTGTGATAACTCATTCGGATTTATCTTTTGTGAAAAATCAATTTTTTGTATTTTGAAAAATGGATTTTGACAGTTTCAACGAGTCAACTCTGGGTCATCATAACTCCACCTTACGGTAACTTTTTGAGCCATCTTTGAGTATTTTTGTAGTATGAAATGCCATCTTTCCAATGGTCTAAATGGTTCGGTCTGAAGCTTTATGTGTTTAAAAAATCGAGGCTTCAAAGTAAGCCAAATGATTCTGAAAACCCAAAAATTTTGAACAATCAGTGATGATTTTGTGACTTTTGGCCTTTAGAAAATGATATTCCGACTAGTTTTGTTACTGAAATGAATTTGGGTTTTTAAGTATGATATGTAAGCTTCGTTTTGGTACCAATTACCCCTCTGGATTCGATCTATTTTGTTAAATACTAGTGCTCAAAGTAAGCCAAACGATTATGAAAATCTGAAATTTCAACACTTTATAAAATTTCGTTCTAAATTATTTTAAAAGTTATTTCTGTCCAATAATTGATCTATTTTACTATAAACAGAATACATTTTGAATATTTTAATTTTATTGAATTTTGACATGAATAAATATATTTCTATGAAATTATCTCCATTTTGCTTGTTTTGTGAAAATTTTATTTGATTATATACGAGCTTTTAAATATGAATTCTATTTAAAGTTATGATTAAATTTTCATCAAAATTTATAATTGTTACTGATTTTATATTTTAGTTCCTAATTTCTAATTTTTGGAAGTTTTAATATTTTTGTAAGTTATAAAAGAAAATCATTTTGATTTTGAAAAATATTTCAAAATTAATTTCGATTAATGAAAAAGATTGCCACACCCTCAAATCCTTGAATGTCCATCGGAAAGTCATGTCATTGTTTTGATAATTCATAAACTTGGATTTTGATTTCATGTATTGTTGGATTAATAGGTTACGAGTGGTTTTGAATGCTTTGTTCTTGGTTTTAGTTTCATCGAATTCAGGTAAGTGATTTGATATCCCTTTGGTGTTTTGACACCCTAAAAATTAGCCTCATCTTATTTAGATTTTGTATATAATATATAATATTTTGTCTTTTGGTTTGTTAAAATCGAGTTAAGCATGCAAATTATATATATATATATGATATTTTTTTATATGAATTCATAATGTGATTTCGTTTTGATTTAATTTTCGAATATGATTTTTGTTTAACTATATGTATATACCTACTTGTTTATCTAAAAAATTATGAATATAATTTACTACATAAGATGCTTTAAAAGAAAATACGAAATTTATTTTGTACGATATGTGTTTTGTAAAATGCGTGACTACTGCTTTGTATAGTTGGGTAATCCAAAAATATGTTTTGTTTTGATTTGTCTCCTAGTATGACTATGCTCTGACCCTGTCAAAAAGGGTTAAACGTTGGCCATGTCGACATGTACTTTGTTTTAGAAATCGATTTCAACCGTGCCACCAGTTTAGAATTGTGATTTTTGTGATATTCGATATGTGCAACCATTGGTTGTTTCTGATATACTTATGACTCATTGCCACTGGGGCTAATTGTGGTTTTTGTTATGATTCTAATCTATGCCACAGGGGTTAAGTGTGGTCTTAGTATGTTACAGGAGATTAATAAACTCGAAATTTTGTGATATTTTGTTGAGCTTTGTTATTTGAAAATTTGGTTTTGCATAAATATATCTTTGACTATAAAATTATCTTTTATTAATTTCGAATCATAAGTATTGGTAATTTTGGCTTAAATATTTTGTAGCATGTTTAATCCAACTGAGGAGATGTCGGTTACTTGTTGAGTATTCGTACTCATTCCTTTATTTTTCCTTACTTTTCAAATTTCGATATAGTATCTTCAGAATTTAGTTTTGACAAGAGCTCTTGTAGCACCTACTTTTAGTCTTATGATACTTTGAACATAAGTAATTTGATATCAGTTTAGATGATTTGTTAGTTAGCTAGAACATTTTGTATTTTTCGATCAAGGTGTAATATTGAATTTTTGGAGACTTGAGATTTTTGTAAACTGTAATTTTGGAGATTTTTTGAGTTTGATTTTCGATTTAGTAAGATATAAGTAGGGATTTAAATTACGGTTGCGGACGCGTTCTCGATCGCGTTTATCACGGTTGCGGACATAACGGATGCTGTCGCGGTCATTGCAGGCATCGCGGTCGTGAATTTTTTCCAATTTGCACAATTTATTGTAAAACATAACAATTATAATTATAAAAAAAATCATTTTTAATGATTTTTAAAGTGGTTTATGACATTTTTATGAACTTTTATTTACATGAGAAAAAATTTATTCACAATTTGTTTGTCATTAACTCATTAAGTCATTATAGTAAAATATTCATATTATAAAGGTTTCATGCTTATCTATGAATTTCTAGAAATATTAATAATTAACAAAGTAAAAACATATTAAATGTCAAGCATTCATATTTAAGAATATGAAAAATTTTAAAAATAAAATAATTCAAAATTTCATCAATAACAAATATTGATACATACTCCAATTTTTACCACATGGTGGAATGACGAGGAGAATCAAATGCTTCACCTTCACTTTGAGAACCACCTTGACCTCGTTCTTGTGACCTTTGTCCAAAAAAATAACCATATAAATCGGCATTCTCTCCTTGTTCTTGATACATTTGAGGTGGAGGATATATTTGAGGATGGAGATACATCTGAGGTGGGTGATACATTTGTGGTAGAGGAGGATACATTTGGGGTTGATAAGGCAGATGATAATTAGGAAACGAAGAAGAATTAGGTGGATAATAACCATGTGGAGGAAGATAACCATGAGGAGGTTGAAAATGTGAAGGTTGTCTCGGTGGATAGTAACCTTGAGTATTTGCAGATGAATCACTATACCCAAAGTTACTAGAATCCGATATTCTACTAGGCGAAGAGCCTCAAGAAGTATTATATTGGTGCTTCTTGCCTTTTCCTTTTGATGGAGCTCTACGTTCACTTCTATCCCTCCTAGATTCAACAGCTGAATTTCCTCCATATTCTAACATGTCATGTCCACCAGTGGCAGCAAACCCAAATTCTCCTCCAAATGGGCTAAAAGGCCTATTTTCACCCCTATCACCACTAAAATCAGCAGCTACACCACCACTACCACCATCACTATCATTAGGTGGACTTAAACACCCAACATCGTCACTCTGACTCAATGTTGCACTTGAACTTGATGAGACACATCTCGTTCTTGAGATTGATGTGATTGTTCAATATTCATTTCATCATCAGAATTATCCACAGGCAACCAATCAGAATTTTCACCATCTAGTAGAGGATTTTCTTTCTCTTACAGCCATTTTGATAGTGGATCATCATCTTCAAATATATGATCAAGGCTAATAGGATTAAAAGTAGCATTTATCTCATCAATGCTTATTCTTCTTTGATGTCTCATCTTTACCCTCATATTGTAATAGGTATACACTAGTTTTTGGAATTTTTGAAACTTTAACCTATTTCTTGCATTGTTGTGAATGTAACTAAATGTGCTCTAATTTCGTTCGCAGTTTGATGTAGAAGTTGTTTGACTAAGCGCTTTAATTGCTAATCTTTGTAATTCAGGAACACACGTGTCATATATCATCCACCACTCAGCTGTATAAAATTATTTAAATTTTAAAATAACTTCTGCTGTCCAATATAATTAAATAATATAAAATAGATTAAATTATTTAATTAACAATTTACCCGGATTCATTTGCTTCCAAGCTCTTTGTGCCTGTGGAGTATCGAATGTCTCATGTTTATCCCGAAAGAATAACAACTACACCGATAAAAAAAATAAAAATAATAAATAAAAATAATAATTTTTTTCTAATTACATAACTAAACTAAATTCTAAAAAAAAAAACATTTGAAACTAACCTGGTTAATCATTCTGATTTGCGTTTCCATAGAAGGTTCTAATCTGTTTATCATTGCTCTTGTACCTTCTAATGTTTCTTTAAGTACGTTCGCAGAATGCTCCACCCCAAATTGAAATTGAGGATTGAGATAATAACCTAAACATAATTCATAACAATATCATCTCAAACTTAAAATAATAAAACATAAAAGTATTTTTTTAATTACTTGAAATATTCTTGGTCTACTTAGTACTTACCAGCTGAATGCAAGTCAGAATACATGAAATTCCATCTATTGTTAATAATTTTTTCATATTCAGTAGAATACTGACAATCTTGTTGAATGGCTCGTTTAGCTCTATCAACAGCCTCATAATAAAGCCCATTGTTGGTTTTTTTATCATCATCCACAAGGCGCAACACTTTTACCAAAGGCTCATACACTTTTATTATTTCACCTGCTTTTTTCCAAAAATCTTTTCCTAGAACAATTTTTTTTGCTCCATAAGCAGGTTCGAACTTTTGCTGTCCCCATTTTGATTCATTAAATTCCTGTATATCATCAATGAATTTTTAGAGTAATATAATTAAAATTAAAATTTTAAACAATAATATCATAAAAAGATGGTAAATTTAAATAATTCTGCTAACTAATTACTAAGTACTGACCTTTGAATTAAACATCTCTCTCAAACCATGTTTTTGCCTCTTTATTTCTTCTAGTTGGATGAAATGAGTGGCAAATCGGGTAAGAGTAGGGCGAAGTATTTGCTTCCCATGTGTATATTTCTTCATCAAATCAACGGTCCAAATGTGATTGTACATAAAACAAGTCACTTTCTTCGCCTCATCTAGCATTTTTCCCACACTTTGCTTCTTCCCGATATCTTCAATGCACAAGTCCAAACAGTGAGCTGAACATGCTGTCCAATACAAATGTTTTCTTTTTTCCATTAATTTTTTTTCCAGCAGCTTTAATTGCTGCCTCATTATCAATGACTATTTGGACAATGTACTTTTCTCTTATTTCCTCCACAACTTCATCCAACAATCTGTAGTAGAATTTACTGTCTCTACTACGAACACTTGAGACATCCATAGATTTTAAAAAAATGGTTCCTTTACTGCAATAAACAAGGAAATTAATGATGTGCATTTGATTCAAACTGTTGGTCCAACCATCACACATTAAGGTGGCACCCAGTTTATTCCAATGAGCCTTTAATCCATTAACCCAATCATGGACTTCTTAATACTCCGACTCTAAATACACATTTGAAACCTCATAAGGTGTTGGGGGCTTTATGTTTGGCCCAACTTCTGCTGCCACAGAAACTAAATTATGCAACCATAGAGAGTTTGCTAACTGAAAAAGAAGTCGATCATATATCAGAAATTTAGATATCGGTTCACCCAGCCTCTTTCTCAGTGTCTTTAAAATAGAGTCACTTATCTTTGGTTGCTTTGAGCTCTTGCTTCTAACCAATTCAGGTATAGCCCTCCTTAAAGAAAACTCAAACTCACTTGGAACGGATTTTCTTGTTCTTTCCTCATAATATTCAGCAGTTGATCCATGAGAAATTCGTCCTTCTTCATAGGTGTTACTCCAACCACCAGTTCTTTGTCTAAATTCTTGCCTCTTATGCCAGTCGTGTTATGATTGGACACTATCTTGAGTAGCTTGCCTTAACGCATCATCCTCGTCAATAAATTTTTCATAATCTTAATCATCTCCACTTAATTTAGATAAAAATTCATCTTTTCTCCTTTTATTGTCATTTTTCTTTGCTTTATTTTCTTTGAGAATATTCATCATGCTTTCTCTAACGACACATGTTAATAAAATAATTAAGAAAAAAAAATGTATACATATTTATATAATTTTATAACTTTTATTGATAAATTAAAAACAACATTTTTCAAAAAAAAAATATAAAAATATCACATACCAGTAACGTTGGGGCATGGTGCAACATTGCCAGTTTTATGAGCAATGTGCTCTTTGAATCGTGTTATTTCTCCTTTCACAATTTTACCACAAAGTTTACATGAAACATTTCCTTTTGTATTTGGCACAAGTGTTCCAAACCTATATCATCACTTGGCGAGCCCTCTAATCCTTTAGTCGGAAACTTTTCACGTGGTGGCATGCTTGATCTTTATTTGCATAAAATCAAAATAAAATTATATTAAGAAATATATGTAGTACGTTACTTATTGCATCATTAAAAATTGAATCTACCTAAAATTAACAATAATACAATACCAAAAAAAAAATCATTACTATCATTCAAATATAAAATCATAAATTAATATTTAATTATTTAATTATAATTATTTTTCATCTAATTTTATCTTTATTAAAATTCATAAAATTTTCCTCCTAATCAATTTTACAAAAAATAAAATTCATATGAAAAATGTAAATGCATTATGAAATTTTCAATTGTTATTTAATTACACAAAATAATAATAAAAAAAATATAATATAAAAAAAATAACAATACAAATACCAAAATAAAAAATATTACAAAATTCAAATATAAATTATAAATTAATAAATAATAAAATCAATGTATAATATTTAAATTCAACTAATTTTCATCTAAATTCAACTTTATTAAAATTTATAAAATGTGTCTCTTAAACATTTAACCTAAAATAAATTTTAGTAAATGAATAAATGAATAAATTTAAAAAAAAAAATTGGGTTGGGTCTAAAATGGACCCAACCACCCAACACCCACCCAAAACCAAAATCCACCCCACCAAGCCAAAAACCAAAACCTACCCAACCGTCTGCCTTCCCCCAAAAATCCCAAACCGACACACATTTGCCTTCCCCCAAAAATCTCAATTTCATTTCTATTCCAAAACCTAATTCCATTTCCCACCAAAAAAAAATTTGCCCCAACCAAAAACCAATTTTTTTCTTTCAATTTCAGTTTTTTTTTCTTCTTTTTGTCCTAAGTCAAGTTCTCATCTCACACTCTCTCTCGTGAATCATCAAGTCTTCAAGACTTCAACCTTCAACAACCCAAGTTACCCAACCACCCACCCCACCCCACGGGCCACAGCCACTCTCCCATGTTTTGTGCTTTTGTCCCTTCGGTAGTCGACCCCCTCATGACTTCAGTGAATCAGAGTTTAGCCCATGTCTTTAATCAGTCTTCCACTCCTACCTTCAAGTTTCAATCGATGTGGGCAAGGCAATAGACGCACACAAACACAACACAAGAGTCAAGGTCAAGACATAAAAAAGAATATAGGTACTTACTTGAATTTGTTTAGGTAGATTTGATAATTTTTTATTTTTTCTTGAGGGATGCCTACCTGTATGCGTTTGTGAGTTTGTGACTGAAAATTGAAATGTAAAATTGATTTTTGTTTTGAGTTCTTTGTGCTCTGTGGTGTGGTTGGCTGGTTAAATAAATACAATGTGAGTGACTGAGTTCTGAATCTATTGATTGTTTGTTTGAAATTGAAATTACTTTTACTTTTCGTCTTTTACAGTTAACTTTTTCAGGTACTTTTTCAGTTTTTTGGACTGAATATAACATTATTGCTGCCTGCCTAACTTTCTGATGATTTTTTTTAATTGAAAACGGGGGTAGCGGGAATAACGGTCTGTTATTCCCGCTATTCATCGTTACGGTATTTTTCGCGGCCGTTATCAGCCGTTATTGGTGTGATTTTTTTCACACCATTATTTAGGCGTTCAGCGGAGGTGGACGGTGCCGCTACCGCGAAATAGCGATTGCGACATCGCGACGCCACCGCTATTTGAATCCCTGGATATATGTTGCCTTGCATGCTTGTTGGATTCGTCTCATGAGTATGCAGCGTTGTTACTTCTTAAATCCTCGGATTTGGGGCATGAAAAATAGTGGTATCAGAGCCAGGTACAACAGAAGAGTGGTGGGCCTATAACCCACATGTCCCAGGATCGAAATTTGGCTCTGATACCATTTGTGGAGATCCGCACCCTACCTGCGAGGTATTGTCCTTTTCGACCCAAAGGTCTCACGGTTTTGACATACAAAAGGCGCCTCACAAGTATGAGTTTAAGTCTCTATATATATATATTATAGCGAATCCTCAGTATTTTCTCAATGTGGGATGGGGGTGTTACAACTCCCTCTGTTAAAGCTTGACGTCCTTGTCAAGCCTAACACAGAACAGACAGAATCAAGATCACACCGGGTTTATCCGGCCCAATGCTACGAGCATCTGGAATCAAATGGGATCTTCGTAAAGTTTATCATTATGAGTGTTACGACTAATTTGACTGGGAAATCCAGTGGCAAAAAGAAGGAGATTCATTAGCTCGTTATTTAGTCCGAATCAACAAAATGACGGAATCCATAAAAATAATTCAACAGGCCTTGGAAGGAATTCCGAGAGGTCTCTATGAGAATTCGTTGGAATTTTAGAGGTGGCTCCCACCGTGTAACACTTAGCTCCCTTAGGATTCTAAAGGTGACTCCCACCGTGTAGCACTTAGCTCCCATAGGATTCTAGAGGTGGCTCCCACAGTGTAGCACTTAGCTCCTTTAGGATTCTAGAGATGGCTCCTACGGTGTAGCACTTAGCTCCCATATTCCGGTCGGTAATTGCTCTAATACCATTTGTGGAGACCCGCACTCAACCTGTGAGGTATTATCCGCTTTAACCCGAAAGTCTCATGGTTTTGTCCCACAAAAGGCGCCTCATAAGTATGGGTTTAAGTCTCTACATATATTTCATAACGGATCCTCAGAGTTTTTCGATGTGAGATTGAGATGTTACATAGACATTGACCAGGGTGAATTTTTTATAATAATAAACGATTTTGAAACTCAAAGATTAAAAAAAAAAAAAATTTGCTCAGTAGTTGTCAAGAGGTGGACATGTAATAATAAAGGAATATCAAATAATTGAACTACAAACTTGTATTGTCCTAAACCTTGATTCGGATTAGTCAAACCAAGCCAATTCCTTTACTTAGCGGCAGAATTTGAGTTGTAAGAGCATTTTTTTTTACAACATTGAATTTGAATGGTAGTTTTCATTTTTGTACCGATAATGATGTGAAACAATTAAACAAATATATATACATGTCACTATCATTTGCTTTTCTTTACAAAAATTTTTAAAATACAAACACTCTCGAATCATAAAAAAAAAACGTAAAAATTATGAAATGATTACTTAATATTAACATATATATATTTTTATTCAAAATATGTCATGTAATTAAAATTTTAAAAATAATTAATTATTTATTATAAGAATCATTAATAAATTATTGAAATAAATATTTATCATTTAATTATTATATGTAATGTATAACAAATAATTAATTTTTTAAAAAATTTAATTACGATTTAAATAAAATAAATATACCATCTCATATTATCTTTTTTCCTCCGAACAAATTATTGCGCCGCAAACTCCTTCTCGTAAACTAAAAGTGCTTGATGCTTTGTATCTGTTAAGGCTTAGGTTCATGGTACAAATTTTAGAATCCACTTCTTTCTAAATCTTGAGTTTATTTTTCTTTCTAAATTAAGTCTTGAAACTTCGGATATGGAATTTAATGAAAGACTCCTATCAGCCAGCGCCATAACATCTTTTTTTATAATCTCTTTTAAAACATAGTCGTAATAGTATGAACTATGAAATTTAGGGACAGGTGGCAAGCTGTGAAATCATACAAGAGTTAATCCAACGGCTTATACAAGTCCTCAGGAAGTGTTAAATGACTTTAGACAGTTTGATTTTTCATATAAGAATTTTGCTAACTAATATTTTTAAAACATTTTTTAAAATTAATTAATATATTATTTATAATAATAATATTATATAAATATAATAATTGATAATTTTATTTATTATTTTTAATATATTGATGAAAAAATTTATATATATGGTAATTTTAAAAAAATTACTTCGTTAGCAAAATCTTTCCTGTAAAACTGTCCCTTCTTTACTCTTTCCCATTTCAAGAATCCTAACTGTCCACCCCTTAACCCCTCTTCAAACCCCCTACACCCTTGCCCTGCACCATTTTTTTTTATCTTTTCCAAAGCTCCAAAACAATGGCTTTTAAACACAAAGAAGCTGTGGAGATATGCAAGAAAGAATAAGGGTTCTCAGTCATTTATTACAATGCAACTCTCCTGGCTGCGATAGGAAGAAACAAATACTTGATACGTTATGATACTCGTTTCACCGACGACGGATCAAGGTTCCTCACTGAAGCTGTTGATTCGGATGAAGTCAGGCCTTTGCCCCCACAAATTTCTTACACCAATTTCGTCGTGTCCGATAGGGTTGACGCCTATGTCAACTTTGCTTGGCGGGTTGGAATTGTTACAAGAAAAGTTGATCCTAACTACTATGTGAAGTTGGATTATAATAGGCATGAAGAGCATTGTGCTTTCTATAAAGTTAGGCTTCATCTTGAATGGCAAAATGGGAGTTGGTTCTATCCTGGAAGTGGGTACGTTTGCTTCCTTTTTCCATGTTTTCTTGACTTCTTTGTTAGTCTCTATTAGTAACTTTTGCTTTTCTTTCTTTGGGATTTTTGTCAATTGCTTCTTTTTTAAGCACTTAAACATGTTAGTGATTCAAATTGATGGTTTCTTTTTTGCATCTCTTGTCGTGACTTTTGACTTGTCTCTTTCTTTGGTAGTATTTCTAATTGGTTAGAATCTTGGAAGTTTCTGTCAACTTTCTTCCTGTAGTCTTTGTTCCGAATGAACTATTAAGATTCTTTTCAATTATATATTTTGCATTACATATTCTTCTTTACTTAGAGTTCTTCACAGTTTCAGTTTTAGGTAACAAGAAAATACCTATGCTGGTCCCGAAAATTCTTGAATGCTCAAATAGAACTTCAACTTCTTTAGTCTACTCTAGCCCACGGGTCAATTAAGAGTATTGGTTTTCCATTTTCAGCATTGAATTCTTTAGTACGTTTGGCTTCTTTTCTGAGAATGTGCACCCATTCCAACGATACTCCAACCGCCCCACATCAATTAGGGTTTTCCCTTCAATACCTGGACTCATAATTAGCAAATCTAATTCCGGGATGGATATCATATTTAATTTAATTTCCAGCCCAACCCAACTCAAATGTTGCAGCATTATGGATTTAAACCTGTCAAAACCAAATATCCATGTCTTAGCCAAGGCAATAGTTAGTATATAATAGACTGTATAGTTAGACCTGTGGCCAATTTTTCCTGTCAAGTATTAAAAATTCCCTGGAATAAATAAGGGATTGCTTTTGTGTTCTTTATCTCAGGCAGCCTTCCATGACTTAAACATGTAATTTTATGCATAATTACTCTGTTTCCACTACAATGAGGTATGATGTCCTCTTTTTTTTTTTTGATATTTATCTCTGTTGATTCGTTTCATCAGGTCTCAAAGTAACCAAGCAAATACATCAGTGCAAGGGGTTCAGCCTGCAAATGATGGCAACCAAGCAAACACAGAAGATCAGGGGGCAGCCTAAAAATGAGGGTGACCAATCAAATCCCAACAGCTCCCATATTCCGGTCGGTAATTGCTCTGATACCATTTGTGGAGACCCGCACTCAACCTGCGAGGTGTTATCCGCTTTGACCCGAAAGTCTCACGGTTTTGTCCCACAAAAGACGCCTCATAAGTATGGGTTTAAGTCTCTACATATATTTCATAACGGTTCCTCAGAGTTTTTCGATGTGAGATTTAGGTGTTACATAGACATTGACCAGGGTGAATTTTTGATAATAATAAACGATTTTGAAACTCAAAGATTAAAAAAAAAAAATGCTCAGTAGTTGTCAAGAGGTGGACATGTAATAATAAAGGAATATCAAATAATTGAACTACAAACTTGTATTATCCTAAACCTTGATTCGGATTAGTCAAACCAAGCCAATTCCTTTACTTAGCGGCAGAATTTGAGTTGTAAGAGCATTTTTTTTACAACATTGAATTTGAATGGTAGTTTTCATTTTTGTACCGATAATGATGTGAAACAATTAAACAAATATATATACATGTCTATCATTTGCTTTTCTTTACAAAAATTTTTAAAATACAAACACTCTCGAATCATAAAAAAAAGTAAAAATTATGAAACGATTACTTAATATTAACATATATATATTTTTATTCAAAATATGTCATATAATTAAAATTTTAAAAATAATTAATTATTTATTATAAGAATCATTAATAAATTATTGAAATAAATATTTATCATTTAATTATTATATGTAATGTATAACAAATAATTAATTTTTTTAAAAATTTAATTACGATTTAAATAAAATAAATATACCATCTCATATTATCTTTTTTCCTCCGAACAAATTATTGCGCCGCAAACTCCTTCTCGTAAACTAAAAGTGCTTGATGTTTTGTATCTGTTACAAGCTTAGGTTCATGGTACAAATTTCAGAATCCACTTCTTTCTAAATCTTGAGTTTATTTTTCTTTCTAAATTAAGTCTTGAAACTTCGGATATGGAATTTAATGAAAGACTCCTATCAGCCAGCGCCATAACGTCTTTTTTTATAATCTCTTTTAAAACATAGTCGTAATAGTATGAACTATGAAATTTAGGGACAGGTGGCAAGCTGTGAAATCATACAAGAGTTAATCCAACGGCTTATACAAGTCCTCAGGAAGTGTTAAATGACTTTAGACAGTTTGATTTTTCATATAAGAATTTTGCTAACTAATATTTTTAAAACATTTTTTAAAATTAATTAATATATTATTTATAATAATAATATTATATAAATATAATAATTGATAATTTTATTTATTATTTTTAATATATTGATGAAAAAATTTATATATATGGTAATTTTAAAAAAATTACTTCGTTAGCAAAATCTTTCCTGTAAAACTGTCCCTTCTTTACTCTTTCCCATTTCAAGAATCCCAACTGTCCACCCCTTAACCCCTCTTCAAACCCCCTACACCCTTGCCCTGCACCATTTTTTTTTATCTTTTCCAAAGCTCCAAAACAATGGCTTTTAAACACAAAGAAGCTGTGGAGATATGCAAGAAAGAATAAGGGTTCTCAGTCATTTATTACAATGCAACTCTCCTGGCTGCGATAGGAAGAAACAAATACTTGATACGTTATGATACTCGTTTCACCGACGACGGATCAAGGTTCCTCACTGAAGCTGTTGACTCGGATGAAGTCAGGCCTTTGCCCCCACAAATTTCTTACACCAATTTCGTCGTGTCCGATAGGGTTGACGCCTATGTCAACTTTGCTTGGCGGGTTGGAATTGTTACAAGAAAAGTTGATCCTAACTACTATGTGAAGTTGGATTATAATAGGCATGAAGAGCATTGTGCTTTCTATAAAGTTAGGCTTCATCTTGAATGGCAAAATGGGAGTTGGTTCTATCCTGGAAGTGGGTACGTTTGCTTCCTTTTTCCATGTTTTCTTGACTTCTTTGTTAGTCTCTATTAGTAACTTTTGCTTTTCTTTCTTTGGGATTTTTGTCAATTGCTTCTTTTTTAAGCACTTAAACATGTTAGTGATTCAAATTGATGGTTTCTTTTTTGCATCTCTTGTCGTGACTTTTGACTTGTCTCTTTCTTTGGTAGTATTTCTAATTGGTTAGAATCTTGGAAGTTTCTGTCAACTTTCTTCCTGTAGTCTTTATTCCAAATGAACTATTAAGATTCTTTTCAATTATATATTTTGCATTATATGTTCTTCTTTGCTTAGAGTTCTTCACAGGTTCAGTTTTAGGTAACAAGAAAATTACCTATGCTGGTCCCGAAAATTCTTGAATGCTCAAACAGAACTTCAACTTCTTTAGTCTACTCTAGCCCACGGGTCAATTAAGAGTATTGGTTTTCCATTTTCAGCATTGAATTCTTTAGTACATTTGGCTTCTTTTCTGAGAATGTGCACTCATTCCAACGATACTCCAACCGCCCCACATCAATTAGGGTTTTCCCTTCAATACCTGGACTCATAATTAGCAAATCTAATTCCGGGATGGATATCATATTTAATTTAATTTCCAGCCCAACCCAACTCAAATGTTGCAGCATTATGGATTTAAACCTGTCAAAATCAAATATCCATGTCTTAGCCAAGGCAATAGTTAGTATATAATAGACTGTATAGTTAGACCTGTGGCCAATTTTTCCTGTCAAGTATTAAAAATTCCCTGGAATAAATAAAGGATTGCTTTTGTGTTCTTTATCTCAGGCAGCCTTCCATGACTTAAACATGTAATTTTATGCATAATTACTCTGTTTCCACTACAATGAGGTATGATGTCCTTTTTTTTTTTTTTGTTGGTATTTATCTCTGTTGATTCGTTTCATCAGGTCTCAAAGTAACCAAGCAAATACATCAGTGCAAGGGGTTCAGCCTGCAAATGATGGCAACCAAGCAAACACAGAAGATCAGGGGGGCAGCCTAAAAATGAGGGTGACCAATCAAATGCAGGACAAAGAAGAGGCTAGTATAGAACTCTAGATGCTACCAATGAACATCTTTTTCTTTCTTTCTTTCTTTCTTTTCAGTTTACTTTCAATCGTGAGAGCCTGACAGGCTGATAGTAGAACAAAGTAGATAAAAAAAAATTTGCTAATGAACTTGTTTTCATCTTCATGGCACAAAATGGGCTAACTTTCACTAATTTAAATATTGGTTTACAGTAGCATTTGACTGTAAGTTATTGGTTAGTGAGATGTGAACCATTCTAATTTTGATCCTTTGCCACACTAATATTACTTTCAGATGACACATTAACATGAATTGTATATACTTCTTTGTTGTTGGTTCATATGTTATTCCCCTGCTTTATCTAAAGCATGGAAATCTTGTGTGGATGTTGATAGAGGGAAACAGTACAGTAACATTCCAATTTCAATTTCTTTCTAATAGGTTTGCCTCTTATACTCTAGGGAATTATATCTCCTCAACTGAAATCTTACATTCTTGGTCACTTGAATCTACAATTCTCACACTTTTTTTTTAGTGTTCATACGTTGTATTTAATTACAGATACTTGATAACCATTAAAAAGAATGTAAGATTTCATCCATGCACTTGGCAGGAATCTTGTCTCAAAGTGTCCTTTTCGAATGAACTTTATTTGACAAAACAGATTTAAAGAACAGTAAAAGGACTGTCTAGAAAGCCTTACTATGGAGATTATTCTTGTTCTTTCTGATGTTACATATACTCTTTCAATGCAATTCTTTAAACTTAAAGATACGCGAACCAGTTTCGACTAATCAGTAGGAATTTACCTAATCACAGAAAACAAAGAATTGAGGCCAAAATTCAACATCGTTTAATAGTTATCTAGCAATTCAAACCTGATAATTAGAGATGAATTTGAAAGCAATAGGCCTACTTTTGGATTCAATCTTTTTAGCAATTACCGATTTATATAGGTACAAAAGAGGGATCAAACAAGAGGTGTCGGCAATCAAGTTAGCTGAGATAGTGATAGTTTTTTTGGCGTGCTGGTGTCTTTTTTGGACTAGAGGCTTATCTTTTTTTCTTTGGAGAAAAAAAAAAGAAAAGGAAAATGAGCTCTACCGCTATGTATGACATCGACTAACAGTTTACATGACTCAAGCCAAGTTGGTTCATTGCAAACAGATCCATTTTTCACTTAACAATATCAAGAATCAATGCTTGATTCTTCAAGACATGAACAAATCCTTTTTATCATCTTAAATAAAAAAAAATTAAAAAAAAAAAAAAAATCTAAGTAGCAGTCAAACAAAAGGAAAGGAAGAAGAAAACTATACTTAAATCAAAATTATTTTTTACAACCCATGTTTCCTAGTAAGTAGTACTATACAAATTTCCTTGATTGAAGATCACCAGACTCTTTCTTACATCGAAATCCCCGAAGAATATGATAAGAATAAGATACGATTAGAATTCTTCTAAACGTTATCCATTTACATTGAATCATGCCTTAACCCTTGGTCCCGAAGAATATTTCTCATTCTCTGCCCCCATCTTATCCGTCCAATTTATAGCACGTGCATAATCGAAGATGATGCTGAATCCTCATCCATATCCCTTGATCAACTTTTCCGGTCATCTCAAATTTTGATTAATTAATATTGGATCATGGACTCCTCATGGGTAGGTTGATTTTGGCCCACATGAACCCCCCATGATCAGCGAACCAAATAGCACATTTCTCCTAATTAAGATTTGATTCATCATTGATTCTACCCTTCTTCTACACACAATTTGGAAACACTAACCCCTAAGCTACCATCTAATTTAAATACCCTCAATATAATTAATAATATTTAATAGTAACATTAGAAGACTAATTAATCAAAGACCAGCCTGTATTTACATTAATCTATAATCCATCCAATTTTTCAATCTTTGTTGAAAGTTTTGCAAGCAAAAGAAAAAAAAAATAATAATGAAAAGATATATAATTAAGAAATACTACTATTGGATATCAATAAGGTTGACCACCTGAGCAGCTTATCTGCCTTCGCTTCATTGGGAAAACTTGCCGGAAACCACCATTCGCTGCCACTACATGCCACTCATCTAGCACCATCCCTTCCAACTCAAACTGGTGCACCCCACTAGACCCATCATACAAGCACCCCTCCGGGAACCCACCAAGATCACGACCCGGTGGCTTGGCTTTCCGACGACCAGCCCCCACCGGAACGTTCCGAAGGGCCCCACCTGCCGTCCAGTACCTCTGGCAACCTTTACAGAAATGTCTAGGCTGCTTAACGTTGTAGTTATTGAAGTAACAAAATTTGGTCTCCATGCTCTTGCATCTAGGGCATGGTATGATCGTCTCTGGCCTCTTATAAACTGTTGGATGCTCATCTTTGTTTTGTTCTACTTCTTCTTTTACTTGTCTTCCATGCAACGTAATTGTTTTCCCGAAGAGCTTGATCCCTTGCCCTTCTTCTTGGCTAGCCATGACCATTTAGAGAAAGGGGGACAAAAGAGACAGGAGTTTCTTTGGTTTGGGGCGAAAGGGTGTTTGAGAGTGGTTATATATATGGGGAGGAGAGAAGGAAAAGTGCTAGGAATTGAAAGGGAAAAAGAAGGGCATGTGGAAGGGAGTAGCCGCCAACGCCAAGAACCAGGTAGGTGGCGTGGAAAAGCTGATGATCAGCTTTTTGTCCACATCATTACTCCACGTCATCAATATTCAAGATATAAAAATTTTAAAAAAAGTCCTAAAGTGGGTCCCGATCCGTTAGGTTTGCGTACAAAAGTGTCAAAGTGATGTAGAGAATTGGAGCATAAAGAGATAAAGTTTTGGTTCCAATGACAATGGGTTTTATTTTTTCTATAATATTTTTTTAAAAGAAAACAACAAAAGGGTTTGAAAATCTAGAAGTCTTTTTGATTGTTTACTTTTGATTGTTTTCTTTTCTAAGATTATAATAAATCCAAGAAAAAGAGACTATTGCTAAAAAATTATTAATATCTAATAAAATTAATTAAACTGATATTTATAAAAAAAAATGTAATTGTCAAATGTCAACAGTCACGTGATCTGTTAGTAAAGTGTTAGACGCTTAATTCTAGTGATCAAAAATTAAATTTTGATAATTTCAAATATAATTAATGTATTATTTTTTTGAATTTAATAAAAATATATATTAAATGTAAAAAAAAATTAAATGATAATTAAATAATTTTTAATCTTATAAGTGATGTTAACTAGATTAAAAAAAGAGAATTTCACTACTAGTTGCATGAAATGATGGGTACATGCTGCTCACTTTGATAAGGAGAAAAACTATGATGGTTTTAAAAAAAAGAAAGAAAGAATTTGGTTCTATTCAAGAATTTTCTTTTTTATTTTTTTTCACCATGAGCTACTATGGGGTTGGCTGCAAATTATGCTAAAATTCGGTTCCAAATCAACGGTAATTAAAAAAATTTCCCTTCCATCAAACTTTATAATGTGACCATGATAAAGAAACATAAAAAAAAGGATTAAAAATTAAGACAAAAGAAACTAAAGTTGGTAAGAGAATTTCAAATCATAAAAAGTTTTCATATTAATCCTTAAAGTTGGATGCAGAATAATTATACATGGAATTGCAATTCCTTTTTGCTTTCATGCATGGCATGCTATATCTTTTTTCAGGTTTCAATGGATTTTGATGATAACTTTTGTTGCAAATATTTTCCAAGGGAAAGTAGTTTGGTATGGACTTAGTCTAATCCTTTTCTTTAATAAAGGAATCTTATTGAATTAATGCAAAAGCTGCCTTATTTCTATTACCTTTTCCAATTATATATAATGTAGACAAAGAAGCATTTTCGTTTGTTTTAGTTGGAAAAAGATGCACTTTTTCTTTTCACTGCTTTGGAAGTCTACTTTAAAATAAATTAAAAAAAAAAAAAGTTGAAAAATTCATAAAGATAAAAGAAAAAGGATATCTTTATGGAAGCACCCATCTAGTAAGCTCATGAGCTCCTCGATTTTCTTTTCTTCCTTTTTTAATTTCTCTTAATCATTTATCTTAATGAAGAAATTTCTTAGGAAAAACAGCCCAAAAAATTAAAAGGAATAACTTATGGCTTCTTCTGTTTTTTTTTTTTTTTTCCTTCTTTGATGCAACAATATATCATTTCCTAGTGACTGAATTCTTTCCTTTCTAATGATGGCAAAGAAAATTTTAGGGATAAGATGAAAAATTATGGATTTGAATTGAACCCATTTTATAAGATATGTTAGGTTATTCCTTGAAAAGAAAAAAAAATTGGTAGGCTTGGGTTATCCAGAAGAGAGTGCCCTAATCAAGTTGTATAAGATATATTATTTTTTTTTAGGATTGAGATGAAATTAAAGATTTAGTAGCATGTTGCTTGTTGTTTTGGTTCTTGATTATATCAAGTTGCTTTATTAAAAAATGAATCAACTAAGAGAGTCTCTATCTGCTCTTACTTTATTGCTTTATTATTTACTTAAAACCCTTTTTAAACCCTTCTTTTCTCCTTTACCAATCAGTGCTAGGCAGTTTGGGAGCTTTGTTAAGGAAAATGCAAAACTATAGACTTAATATAATAAAACAAAGTTGTTGGTATAGGGCCAGGACCTGATCTAGATGGATGCATGTATTTTCAATCTTTTGTCATTGAGAAAATTATAGTAAATTTCTTAACACGTGGTAACCAAGCCAAGCTTGGTGGAACCCATATTTCAACTTTGCCCGCCCATGGCAAAGGCTCGAACACAAAAGGGTTTAGCCTCATAGCAAGAAAGGGACATTGATTCGATTGGTTCGAAGACGAAGCTTTGGAGAGCTCCTAAACTTTTCGTGGAAAAGATCGCTTTATTTTATTATTATCGTAATGTACAAGCCTCGTGACTTAGTCTAAACGACTTCATTTCAATCAATCATTTTATTAGTAATATAAATAAAATTATCAAAAAACAAATAAAAAACAAATAAGGCGAGCTTTGTGGATCTAAAAAAAGTACAAACCATGTCTTTGCAAATGTGTTCTATCACGTGTATTTTGAATTTGGGTGTGATATGTCATTTTTATCTTTGAATTCTACATATAATTTTGACTCAAATTAATTTGCTTTGAAGCTGCTACTGCTGCTGCTACATGCAACTTGCAAAATAAATACGGTTCGTAATTCGCCCGAGAACTCGTGGATTGGAGTTTTGAAACCTGTTCCAGCTTAAACTAACCTAGCTTTAGCATAGATTAGGAAGGCTGGCATCAATTTTTGTCAACTCTTCTTCGAGGTTTTTTTTTTTATTGATTTATGTTTGATGATGGGTGGTTCTTATCCCTTGATTCTTGGTAGGAAAAAAAAAACAAATTAAATGGCATAATTAAAACATATATGACATACCATTTGACAAATTAAACAAAAGCAGGAAAACCCAATATTCTAATCATTTTCCATTGTATTGAAAGATTCTCAACACATTTTATTGGTTTAGTTATAAGGTGAAGATTAAAAAACAGACAAGATTTTAGATTAAAAAAGATTACTTGAATCTGACAACTAAATTGAAAAATTCAGTGCCAAACACATGGAAAACAAAGTTGTGACTCAAACCAAAGCTAGTGGCTAGTTCTCCAAGCAATTACGCGGCACTGCTTGTTTTTGCTGCCGTTGAAACTTGCCTTAAGATGACACTTTTAACCAAGACAGACGGGCAATTGCAATCATTATTTATTTGCTGCATAAACTGGCAATATCCTTGTTCTACCGTGGAATCCACCGTTTCCTTCTATTCAACGGCCACAATGAGATGCTTTCTTAGACATATAAACGGGCACTGCAGAATTCATCTATATCAAGTTGCATTGTAATTTCTGAAACTCATGATTTTACCTGTTTTAACTATCAATCCACCAGTTTGTCACGTAAATGTAAAGTTTCGATAGCAATAACCTTGCATCTTCCACTCTCAACCAAATACTATGATTCATTATAATCTATAGGTTTTTCTTGATGTAAGGAAATGACAATTGCAAAGAAAGGAAAAAAAAAAAAAAAACAGAAATTGCGAGCTCAAAAGGGAAAAACAGAACTCAAAAGACTGCCATATTCTAATGCATTATGCATGAATCATTGGCTCAATGTTGTAACTTACATCACGACTCACCTAAACACCTGTTCGAAACATTAACTATTCAAGAAATGAATGCAAATATAATCGCTATACGATACGAAATGAGTGCCACTAACTAATTACAAGAAGAAACAAGGATTATACACATTTCAAAAGGGCGAGACTGGAAGAATTTACTTCCAATTATCTTATGCATCCGTATTCCAAAATAATTAAGTGTCACTCCAGTTATCATCATCTTCACCATCATCGCTCCCAACAGCCTGAACAAGTTTCCTAATTGTTAATTTGATGGTATGATTCATAAGAAAACAAACGGGAAAAAAAAGAGATAAAGAGAGCAAAAAGGTGAAAGACGACAATTGGACACCTGACGGATTGCATTTGCTTTCTGCAAAATCGCGGTGACTTTGACATTCGTAGTGGGACCAGAAGTAACAGTTGGTTTTGCAGTGATTGTGGGTCTTAGGTTAAAAGACTGAAATGACAGAATAAAAAGCAAGTGAATGAATTACACTCCATTTTATCACCATAGACAGTCTATTCTACGGGATACATGAGACTACACATTTAAATATGGGTAACCCTTAATTCAAAGCAATGAAAAGAATTCAATTTCTACCACATGAAGATATCATAGGAGTATCAAGATATTCACAATCAAAGAGGAATATAAAATATGCTCAAACTACAC
Source organism: Fremontodendron californicum (assembly GCA_030761205.1). Classification (NCBI taxonomy): domain Eukaryota; kingdom Viridiplantae; phylum Streptophyta; class Magnoliopsida; order Malvales; family Malvaceae; genus Fremontodendron; species Fremontodendron californicum. The sequence goes on from JAULJL010000027.1 coordinate 2,600,697, forward strand.
CAATCTACTCCAGCTTGTTCCTATACCAAAGGCACTTCTTTTTCTTTTCTCCTTTCCATAGGAGAAAGAGAGGAAGAGATGTGGGAAACTCTTATATCTCAAAACAATCCTTATGGCAGATGAAATCAGTGATTTTAAATTTTAAATTTTTAACAAATAAACCATGAAATTATCAATGATATTTTAGAAGTATTTACAAAGCTATTTTCTGCTTTTGTTTCCTTTCCTTTTCAGAATTTGATCAAAGAAATTGTTTCTTCAAAGCAGTAGAAATTCTAATCTGTAAAGTTACATCCAAATTAAGAGACCCATGATTCATTTGGGTGATGGAGCAACATATTAAGAAGAAATGACTACTCACTTTAGTTCTTATCTGATGCAAGAAATCTTCATTTTCATCCATCCCCCTGCCATTAATCTGCTGGTTTGCCTCCTTCTGCCTATTCAACTTCTCTTGGTCCACCTGCTGCATGCATAATTTTTTGACGATTTATATGCAAGGAGTTTCCACTTCACAACATTTTTCAATTTGGAATGTTTTTTCTTTTTTTAACAAAAAAAACAGAATCACAACACTGATAAAATACCTTATTTTCTGGTTTTAATTCAATTGCATCGTCATCTATTTGTTGTTGATTAAATGAGGGTGGCTTAGGCTTCTGAGAGATGGTAGATCCTAAAAGTTTCATATCAAGTTCATGTCTGAGTGACTCTGATAAAGCATGTTGTCTTTCTTCTGCCTTATCAAAGCAGGGTTTTGAAACCTGCCATTGTGCAGGAGGAGGTGGTGGTGGTAATGGTGTGAGCTCCGTAGAAATTTGCAATTCTAGCTGGTTCTTTTGGTCAGAATTGCCTTTGGTTTCATCCTGTAGTACAGGGTTAATGGCATCAAAACTTGGGAGATCAGGCAACACAAGTAGAGATGGTTCTGCACCATTCCCATGAACTATAGTTTTGTTTCCCCCATTAACATGGATACCATTGTTGGCTGCTTCCCCAACTTGTAAAGAGCTTGAAACAGATTCCATTGATGACAATCTGCTTAATGCATCATACAGCTCAGGGTCCTTGCTTTCAGGGGTTTCGCCAGATTCCCACTGCTCAGAATTTGACTCAGAGCAATGACTAAGACAATCATCCGACATATAAGGGGATGATCTGCAGAAAGTATCATCATCAGAGTCCGAAGCAACATCATGCATGGGAATGGCAGGCACTGGGACCAATTGAAAAGCAGGAAACGTTTCCCTAATGCTTTCTTGATAATGATTCCCATAAGGAAATTGCAATCTGAGTTTAGAAGACTCAAATCCATCTATAGGGTTGAAAGATATTTTCATATGCTCAAGTGGTGGAGAAGAAGTAAGTGAATTTACAGGAGATCCATTTCCAATCTGCTCATTGGAGGTTGTCCAAGGAATTTTCTGATTTGATATGCTCTGGTGCCCATTCCTCTGCTCAAATACCCCAGTTTTTGTAGAAGTGGCTGGTTCAGATTCACCATCATGGCCAATCGACACTTTTCTTCGAAAACCATTTACAAGTAACTTATGGCCAAGTCCAAACATCCTAGATGAATTGCCATCATTCTCCTCATCAGATTCAATAGATGTAGCTTTGACATTAGGATTGACTGGGTGCTTGTTTCCGTGTGAGAGTGAAGTGTTTAGGCTCAAGCCAACACCATTAAAATTATCAAGACTATTATTACAATGAGAATTAACAGGTTTTTCAACGTTGGCATCTAAATCAGCTATCGGAAGGGAAGTTTTCTCACTATATGAACCGGGAACCTTCTCAGTACTTTCCGCATTCTCAACCGCTGTACCTGAATTTCCTTTGGGTCCATCATGCAAAGCCATAACAGTTTGATTTGGAGGACCAAATGCTTCAATAGTTTTGGCTGCAGAACCCTGACCTGTAGTTGATACAGCAAAATCAGGAGGTTTTGATGGCAGAAGTCCCAAAAGACCACCATTTGTCCAGAACCCAACTGAATGCACACCAGAAAATTCAGTCTGGGAGTTTTGAGAGTCACTGGCACTGTTTATGATCCTATCACTTGCTGGATCAGAAACTGTGGAGCCAGAGGATGATGATGGATCACTGATGACAGATTCCGCTTGTGAAACATTACAAATTTCATCACTCATGCATAAATCTGTACAGGGTGTATGGTCAGGATCAGAAGATTTCCCCGAGATTTGCGACATCTGTTCACTGGCAAAATTCTCTGATGGAACTGGATCACTCATGCATAAATCTGTACTGGATGTATGGTCAGGATCAGAAGATTTCCCCGAGATTTGCAACATCTGTTCACTGGCAAAATTCCCTGAGGGAACTGGATCAGGTAAACTAGTGGAGATCCCATTGTTTGAAATGATATTGGATGAGGCAAAGGATTCAATTATAGATGGATAATGGTCTGCATTATCATCCATAACCGCAGGCATTCCATCTTCTCTATTCTCATTGTTAACATAGTTAGCATCATTATTCTGCTCCACTTCCCATTTTGTTTGGCACTCAACATCATTTTCAAAACACTGCTCTACTTCTCGTTTTGTATGGCACTCAATATCATTTTCAGATTCTGGTTCTATTGTGTTCAGTGCATCCATGTAATTGTCTGGTTCACTTTCAATTTCGTAATTTTGGTTCTCAATAGAGCTTGATTGAGGAGCATCCATGTGATTAAACGGGATATCCATTTGGTCACCATTTCCAAGATTGGCAGCTTCAGTTTCCTGCACATCTACATCAAAGTTCATCTCAGGAACTTCACCTCTGTCCCAATTTCCTGCTTTGGACTCCACTATTTCTGCCTTTTCATCCCACGTTACACAAGATGAACTTGGGGCAATCTGCTCTTGTGATGAATTATGTGAAAAGTTGTTATCTATAACCCGAGTTTGTTCAACAGGAAAATCTGAACCAAGGGTATCAGTTTCTTGTATCAACCTAGAAGACACTTCCTTGGGTTCCTGTTCCTCAGGTAGCATAGATGAACCCAGATTGAAAACACATTCAATATATCCAGAGCCAGTTCTTGAATCAAAAGAATTTGAATGCTCTCCCACATCAGATTTCAGTGCCATGTCAACTGTAGATGCAGTTTGAGAGGAAGAAGTTCGCCCATTAACAATCGGAGAAGTAAATTGCATTCTGCATAGTCAGATTTCACGTAAACTTCAATTAAATCAAACTGTATTCAACATATTAAGTCATATGCAAATGCATATATGTTTCTGTTGGTATGCTTTTCTGTAAGAATGAGAGTGCACATATGCATTTGTATACATATACATGTATTACCTGCCACTGCGATTCGATAATGATGCGCCACGTGATAGTTCGCCATTCCTGTGAGATGATCTTCTTTTCTGTCCATCATTCACAATTTTAATTCAGAAATAATTCCAAATTGAAGAACATGTAGGCTATTCAGTTGGAACACGAGCCTGAAAAAGTTATATTTACATAAAGTGTACCTCCACGTCATAGGAGTCCCGGAGGCAAATACATTCCTAGTAATTGTGGAGTGAAAATTTTCATTTGACTAAAGAGTAAACTAAATAATTAATTAACATGAATTGATAGTCAATAATGAAACCTGTTGTGAAAATTGATTGAAAAGTTAGATAAATGCTTCCCAAAATGTCAAGATTCTAAGCCTGGATAGTTAATAGACTAAATGATACCTTGCTTTTACGAGTCTTCTTATCTCTTGGGACTTTCTCAGCATCTTCTTCAATGGAGCTACCTGATGCTCTCTTAAAGTAAGTTGGATCTGAATATCTCTTCAAACACGATCCAGGGCCACCAGCATCAAACCTGATTGCAAAGCAGAAGTAAGAATCCAAAACAATATACACACGCGCACAAACACACACACACACACACACACACACATATATATATATATATATATATATATAAGAACTCCATTACTTGAACATGCTTGTCATTGCAAAAAGGGGGAGTGGATGTAAGTAACCATACTTGTCAAGCAAGTGCAGTCGTGGAGGGTCACGACAAACTTCATAGGAATCCATAATAAATCGTGGCAAGTCATTGTAGATGAAAAGATTTTTCTCATTGCGCATTCGAGGGTGCCATTCAGAACCTGTATGGCAAGGGCAACTGCTTTCCATTAAGATTTAAATAGAAAGATAATAAATTTCCAATAGCTAATACAAAAAATCCAAACTTGAAACTAGTTTGTGTCTAATTAAGAAAGCAACAAGATTGTTTTCCTTGAATCGTGATTCTTAAACATAAAGGTGTATTATTATGCAATGTTCTGCAAGAAAATAACGTAAATATTTATATGCAAGTAAAACAAGATAAAATTGAAAAAAGTAAACATTTTGAAACATTTCAAGGTCCATTTAGTCTGAAATCAATGTAAACCTTCCCAGGACTTAAATGAATAAAATATGTTTTCCCATCAAACATGTTTCCTATATCGTAGATCTACTTTTAAAATAGTGGTCTCATTCCATGAAAACTGCTTCAAGTGCCAGCAGCAACTGATAACTGGTGCCACCTGATTGACTACAAATGCAGCTCTTCTTGAAATTAAGTTCTTATTGACTATTTGAACTTCAATAAATAAGATGTCTTTTTGCACTAATGTCATGTATACCAGTGAAATTATGGTCTATTTCTTGCTGGTACTCAATCCAAATTAGGTAACAAATGCCAGAAGACCAAAGCATAGATAAAAGCATTCAACATGACTAAAACAAACAAGATAGAAGTAGTATGTACTGAATTCATATATCTCAGTGTAACCGTGAAAACAATGTAAAAGAAGCATTATCTACCGCGAAAAATCAGTGGCTTTTCGAGCAAAAGACATGTCACCTATCTTTGTTGCGAGCTTTTGTCACCTATCACCACCCTACACAGAAACTCCATTTTAGTTAGAAAACTCCTTGACCCCACCACAAACCCCCCCCCCCAAACACGTCCACCCACACACACTCGGAAACCACCCAACCCAAAGACTTAACTCTTGTCTTCCCCCCTCGTTTTTTCCTTTGTTGAAGAAGCAGAGTTGGCTCTGGTGGAAGAAATCTAAATTTGGAAGAGAAATTTTGATACAATTATTCAGCTCGCAAATCAGCTAGGCCAGATTTGGTCGCCGAAGTTTCTTTTCCGGCTTGGATTGGGAAGGATTCTGGTTCTCAAGGTGCCCATCTTAGCAACAAAGGACTAGATCTGGTCGCTAGCACACCAGATCGGCACTGGCAGTGCCAGATCTGGTCCCTGGCGCTTCAGATCTTGGCTGCCAGTGTCCGACTCTGACCGCTGGTGCACCAGATTGGTGTTTCAAGCTGCTGTTTTTGGGTGCTAATGCTCTGATCTGCGCCTTTGACGACCAGAAACACCATCAAGTAGTTTCATGATCCAATCAGAGAAGGTTTTTTAGAAATGCGCAAGTTAGCAGAAACGCTCTCGACTCAAGCTAGGGAAACTTTCTTGAGCCAAGGATTTTCTCGCCATTTCTAACCTTACTTTCGGATTTTCTCATCAATTTTCATCATTCGTTTATCTTAGTTATCTGAACCACCATTTTTTTGGAATTGAAAGTCATTCTCTGGTTCAAAAGAAGTTCTGTGTACCTATCACCGGGTTTCTAACTGCCATGGAAATAAGTGCAACCTCCTCAAGCTCAGTAAAGACAGTTAGAGGTTCTGAGTTTCAGCAAGAAGGATCAAGAGAGCTCAGCAATGGTGATTTTCCTCCTCTCCAATCACGGGAGAAGCAGAGGGGAAAAGCATCGATGCCAACTGGGGAGGAGTTAGTTATAACTAACTCTGCTGATGTGGCTTCTCATGATTGGAGAAAATTATTCTCAGCTTCGACTGATCAAACATTTCAGTTCTTTCCCCCAAACAGACTTGATGGACGGTTTACTGTGAAACCACCTGCAGAGGTCTTCGATGAGGGGGCTCAACAATGGCAGAACTCGATTGTGGCACAATTTATTGGGAGAGCACCAAATTTTAGCCTCTTCCAAAGACTTGCAAGCTTACTTTGGGGAAAGGCAGGGGAAGTTACGGTGCGACCAGCAGGACCAAACCTGTATATCATTCAACTTCCTTCTCCAGAGGTTAGGGATTGGGTGCTGGAACATGGTCCATGGCATATACAGAACAAGCCTATCATTGTCCGGAAATGGGAACCAGGTATGAAATCCTTGGAATTTTTTATGGATAAATTGCCAATTTGGATTCACTTGGGAAATGTCCCGCTTGAACTGTACACCAATAGAGGCCTAAGCTACATTGCTAGCGCTGTAGGAAACCCCCTCTATATGGACAAAATTACTGCTGGAAAACAGAGATTAGCTTATGCTAAGGTCTGTGTAGAAATTGATGTAGGGACTGACATCCCACAGACTATAGAGGTTGAGATGCAGGATGGCTCTCTAATCTCTATCTCGGTGGTTATTCCCTGGATGCCTCAGAAATGTACCCATTGTGGTACATTTGGGCACTCTGAGAAGACCTGCACAGTCATGGCTAAGAAGGCTAGTGCAAAGGTATGGATACCTAAGAGGAAGGAACCCCCTGAGGTGATTGCAGGACCAGTGGATCTCACTGAGTCCATTAGGGAAGAGGAAGAACAAAGGAGAAAGGGGAAAGAAGTGGCTCCTACTGACAATGAAACAACCGAGAGGGCAAATGATCAGGTATTTGATAAGGGATCTGAGGCAAAGAAGTCCCCTCAAGGAAGAGCAGGCTCAGCAAATAGATTTGCAGTCTTAGAATCAGGGGATGAAAATGAAGAAGCCATGCAAATGGAAGAGGACTCCGAACCAAAAAGGGAAGGTAAGATATGTTACTCCCCAAGAAAGCCAAGAGCAGCTGCAGCTGGGGTAGCAGATTTGATGAAAAACCTTAAAAATAGGAGGAAAGGGCCATTTGATAAGGGAAGGAAGTCAGTGAGAACAGTGGTGACTGTTCCTGGAGGTCAATCTTCAACAAGCCAATCCTGAACATTCTCGTGTGGAATGTTCGAGGGCTAAATTGCCCTATGAAGCAGAAAGCAGTGGTTAGAAGGATACAATTACTGAAGATTGAAGTGGTTTGTCTCCTGGAGACAAGAGTAAAGCAACACAACATGCAACCTATCATTGACAAATGGTTTAGTGGCTGGCATATGTTAACAAATTACACTGAAGCATACAATGGAAGAATATGGATGCTTTGGAAGGATCATTTAAATCTTGGGTTGATGGGAAGAACATATCAATCCATTACTTGCCAGATTTCTCAGACTGATTGCAGGTTCTATCTAACTGCTATCTATGGGAAGAATGAAGGTATTGAAAGGAGGAAGTTATGGGCCCACTTGACATCCCTTCACAGCTCTATATCTGATGAGCCATGGCTGTTTGCTGGGGACTTCAATGTGGTCAGTCATCCTGCAGAAAGCTCAACATTCAATGGAAATCAGACCATCACATCTGATATTAGAGAGTTCCAGAATTGCATGCATCAGTTATCCATTGATGATCATGCTTATGTTGGCCCTCCTTTTACATGGTCCAACCACCAAGAGGCACACTTGGCAAAGAAATTGGATAGAGTTATGGTTAATGGAGATTGGTTCCCCCTCTTCCCTAATTCCTATGTGGAATTCATCCCCCCTGAGGTGTCAGATCACTGTGCTGCTCTTATAAATCTGAACAAGGCAGGAGCCTCCCTCCCTAAGCCATTTAAGTTCTTTAACTTCTGGACCCGACATCCTGAGTTCAAGGCCATTGTTGAGAAATCCTGGAGAGAGGAAGTCTCGGGTTCCCCCATGTCCAAACTTCACCAAAAGCTCAAGAGGCTTAAGCAGGTACTTAGAAAGTTCAACTTTAATCAGTATGGGGAGATCTCATTGAAGGTAGCAGCAAAACGAAAGGAACTTGAAGCAGTTCAGCTGGCAGTGTTATCTGATCCTACAGCTGATCTAATAGCACAACAGTCAATTCTGATTAAAGAGTTCCAGGAGCTCAGTGCTGCTGAAGAAAGCTACTTCAGGCAAAAATCCAGAATAGGATCGATTCAAGAAGGAGACCAAAACACTCGGTTCTTCCACAAGATGATGGCTGCAAAGCAAAGTTGTAATTCCATAAGATCCCTCACAGATGCCAAGGGGAACAAATTGGAAACTTTCCAGCAAATCTCCAATGAAGCTGTTGGATTTTTTCAAAACATTATTGGCACAGCTGACACTAGGGTCACGGGATGCCCTCCTAATATTTTAACTGAGCTTCTCCAAGCTTCAGTTGCTGAGGAGGAGAAATTATCCTTAACAAGGCCAATCACCAGAGAAGAGATCAAAGCCACAATGTTTTCACAGAACGGTGAAAAGGCACCTGGCCCAGATGGATACACAGCAAAATTCTTCCAGGAAACATGGACCATTATGGGGAATGATGTCTTGGAAGCAATACAATCATTTTTCGATACTGGGAACCTGCTGCCAGCATTCAATGCAACCATTATCACATTAGTGCCTAAATGTAAGAATCCAAGCAATATCAAAGAGTTCAGACCAATTGCTTGCTGTTTAGTGATCTACAAGTGCATCACTAAAATTCTTGCCAATAGGCTTAAGCAGTTGCTCCCTTCGATTGTTAGCCAAAGCCAATGTGCATTTATACCGGGCAGGTGTATAAATGACAATGTGTTGCTGGCCCAGGAGCTAGTGAGAGGTTATGGCAGGGCCTCTTTGTCACCTAGATGTGCACTCAAGATTGATCTACAGAAGGCCTTTGATTTCCTTAGCTGGAATTTTGTCCTGGCTGTCTTAGCAGCTTTAAAATTTCCTGAGAAGTTTATATGTTAGATCAGGAACTGCCTCACCACTCCCAGATTCTCCATCTCCATCAATGGGGTTCTGGCAGGGTACTTCAAAGGAGCCAAATGAGTCAGGCAAGGGGACCCTCTATCACCTTACCTTTTTGTGTTGGCCATGAATGTGCTATCAAAACTGCTGGATGCAGCAGTCAAGCATGGGATCTTTGCCTTTCATCCCAAGTGTAAAAGGATAAACCTCACCCACCTATGCTTTGCTGATGATCTCCTAATATTCTCCAAAGGAAGTTTGGACTCAGTAATTGGAATTCAACACACCCTGCAGCTTTTCTACTCATTTTCTGGGCTTCAGATTAACAGTGGGAAAACAGAGATCTTTTCTTCAGGAATCCATAGAGTTGAATTGGATTCTATCCAGGAAATCTCGGGATTCAAATTAGGCTCTCTTCCAGTCAGGTACCTTGGTGTACCATTGGTGACGAGGAGGTTGACAGAAAAGGACTGTGAGCCATTGCTGGGCAAAATCCTAGCAAGAATCAATGGATGGGCAGTGAAATGGCTCTCCTATGCAGGAAGGCTACAACTCATCCAATCGGTGCTTTTTAGCCTACAAAACTACTGGTGTAGGCAATTTATCTTGCCAAAGCAAGTTCTGAAGAAGATCTCCAAGATATGTGCTTGTTTCTTCTGGAAAGGGAAGGGGGGATCAGCAAAGGGAGCTAGGGTGAGCTGGAGGCAAATCTGTATGCCAAAAGCTGAAGGGGGATTAGGACTCAAAGATTCCATATCATGGAATCAGGCATGCATGATGAAAAATCTATGGGCCATCCTAATATCAGCAGGATCATTGTGGATTGCTTGGGTCCAGGCTTATGTGCTAAAGGGAAGGGATGTCTGGCAAATCCCTGTCCCTGAGAGTAGCAGCTGGGCATGGAAGAAGTTAATGAAATTAAGGCATAAGATTCAGCAACTTCCAGCACAGCAGGGAGGAAACAGATGGCCATTTCCAGGAAACAAATATGATGTAAGAGTTGTATGGAATGCACTCAGACCAAGAGCAGAAAAGGTGGCATGGCATAGGTTGGTATGGTCTCCACACCTCATTCCCAGACATGCGATTATATCCTGGATGGCAGCACTGAACAGGCTGCCAACAAAGGAGAAAATTGCATCATGGGGGCTTGCAGTGGATGAACTGTGTGTTCTATGCAAAGAGGAGAAAGAAACTCGTGATCATCTCTATCTGGGATGCCCTTACTCTGCATCTATATGGCAGCAAGTGCTTCTGAGCTCCAAGGTCAGGAGGAGAGTGAAAGGATGGGAAGAGGAAGTGAAATGGGCTACTAGGAAGCTGAAAGGGAAAGCATTGATCACTATAATTCTAAGAATGGCATGGAATGCATTTGTATATGAAGTGTGGAGAGAAAGAAACAACAGAATCTTTAAGAAGATTGAAGAACCCTCATCAAAGGTGCTGGAAAGAATTAAGGATTCGGTCTCTATAAGATTAAAGGGGCTACGTTGTATTGCAGCTGATTCAATCAATGTCGAGCTATGCAATGGCTGGAACTTGAATTCTGATATGTTTGTTAGATATAATTGGTTGTTATGGTTGTTTCCTGCTATGTTGTAAATGGTTCTTTTGTAGCAGCTATGCTGTTATGTTGTAAACAGTTTGTAGCAGCTATGGTGCTTAATGGATAATAAAACTTACAAATTATCCAAAAAAAAAAAAAAAGACATGTACAGAGGCCATACCAGCTGTGTAAGCAAAGTGTATATGACTTGTTTGGGCAAGAACAGCCTTCTCAAGTGGCGGAAGCGCAGCTTCAATCCGTTGCACACGAATCATCAATTTATGACTTCTAGAAGCTGTGCTCATTACTTGCTCTTGTAATTCATGAAAAACATCTGCTGCAAATCTACAGCATAACAACCAAACCACACCAGTTAATTTGCTGTTTAAATAAATAATCGAAATTTAAAAAGCTAAGCAATTAGAGAAGTAATATCCAATAACTACAAAGCTTAACGGTCCATTAATAAAAGTCTTTGGCTTTCAATTTGTACTAATTCTTTTTAACTCCCTTAGCATGCAACCAAACAGAGAAATAATTTCAAATTGCAAAAGCCAATAAACCGAATAAAAGAGAAAACATACTCAGCAAGGTCGCCTAACTGCCGCAAGATCCCGACGAGACCAGCGACGGCGACGCCATCGAGAACAGCTTTAGGATCTTCTCTATTAACTTCCTTGTAAAGCTCCGGTTGACCAAGCCCGTACTCATTCCTCACCTGAGCTCTAACCAGAGGCATTTTCGAATTTTTTTTTCTCTCAAAAATTCAAGAGAAACATAAAAGGAAAGCGTATTGAGTGAATTAAACAAAAAGACTGAATGAAATTATAAATAAAATAATAATAATAATAAAAAAAAATATATATTTTAAAGTAATTTATTTTGGTATTGCTAATGAGGGGAAAAAAGAGTTGGTGGAGAGGTTGGAGCAGCTTAACTAACTGCTGAAAGAGAGAGAAAGGGAAGAAGAAGAAGACATTGCCAACACTGCAAGCCATTCTCTCGAAATCATTTTGTTACTACGGTGTACAGGCACTCAGTCAGTAAGCGAGATTTTATTAGTTGGAAAGACGGAATTGACCTTCCATATTGAAGGAAATGACTTGGGGTGTCCCTTAAGTGAAATTACATAAATAAATGAATAAAAAAATTGAGAGTTGCTCGTAAATTTAAATATTTATATATTTGTGTCGTATTTATATTATTATTATTTATTATAATTATATATTTTTTATCATATTATATTATATTTTAATTATTTTTTATATCATATAATTATATGTTTGCATGATAAAAAATAATTTTGTGTTTGTCAGTGAATAGCTTCAATCTTTTGGAAACCAAAGCTAGAATCAGTAATTTTGGTCTTACAATCTACACGTTGTTACATTAATCTTAATTATAAAGCCAAACACATCAAATGGAAAGGGCAGGTCAGGTCTTTTGTTTGATAATTCTTGTCATTTTTCTTTTGGCCATGTTTTTTATTTAATTAAACCCCATATGAAAGGGGGGGGGGGGGAAATTAATGTTGATGTGTACGGTTCGAACTTCGAAGTAGCTTTGACATGTCTCATCGGCCTAGAATCTTAGTTAGCTAATTTCACTCCATCCAACAAATATTTTAATGTCAATTAAATTAAATATAAATCCTATATATATATATATATATTAATATTTCTATTCCTATAATTAACCAACTTAAAGCGTGGCAGGCAGAGCAAGTACGTTGTTGGATCAAAACATGGTATATTAGTATATTTCCAGCCTTTCAGATATCTACTCTCCATTATTAAAAGCATTTGCCTTCCCAATTAAATTAAATAATCCAGGCCAAACCAAGTTCATCATGAGATTCCATTTTATATTTGGAAGAGCTAGCGAGCTTCAGATGGAGTGGACCCATAAATTAAATGAGCTTCATCACTATTTTTTGTTTTTTTTTTTTGTTTTTGTTTTGTAAGAGAGAATATTTGTGGATGTAGTGTACTCAAACCCTAAAATTTTCCTCAACTTTTCTCTACACTTTCCACCCTCACATTGTTGGCGTCCTCAAATTCTGCTAAGTGTAAACATCATTAAGCAAATTGCACACTGAAAAAACCAAGTTCCTGACCAATAAAAGATTGCTATCATCCATATTTATCAGAGGTGGGGAATGGGATGTGTGAAAAAAGCAGCAATTTCTATCAATGATTGCGATCCAACGACAGCGATTTTGAGGCAAATTCACAAGGAATGGTCGGATAAAACCTTAGCAAAACCCACAATATAAGTGTCCTATTAGAGGGACGCTAGCCCCATATCTGTAATGCAGCCTTGTCCTATCTTCCTTACCATGTAGTCTTGTACCTCACATTATTCTTTTTTCCTCAAAACTGTGCCAATGTGTCATTTTCGCCTTGGTTATTACTAGAAAAATGAAAGAAAAAAAAAAAAAAAAATCTTCCTTAGTAGTTGTTTTAGGTAATTCCACGTTGCTGCAAAACAGCTACTTATTCTTCTGAACAAGGAAAAGACAGTAAAACAGAATTTCATGCATTACTATACTATTTCCAAAAATTTTATAGAAGTTGATGTTGGTAATCTTGTAAGCATTTAGTGAATATTACATTACTAGATTAACATATAAATAAAAGAACATAATATATATAGAATATGAGTACATGGACACTCATAATTTCGATATAATTAGGAATTAGAAATTAGAATATCTAGTCAAGGTTGGACATCTGACCTTAAGATAATTATTGTTTGTCTTTACAGTGCTTACAATCTATTGCAATTCGTCTCCCAGGTTTCCTCGATAACGTTGCAAATAAGAGCACACTCGGATGCAACACAGCGAACCAGAAGAATGTTGAATCTCTATCTCAGAAGATGGAATAATTTAAGTGAATAAGGGATTAAAAACAGACACGGGAAATCTGTATATATAGCAGTCAATCTGCCTGTTCGGAAAAGACACACCACATGGAAGGAACGTGTTTGATTAGAACAGGCACACCCATTGGTGACGAATCGGTTCAGGCAGGAAGCTGAACCGGCATGTCTTTACCGAAAAGACAGATACTGAAACAACACGAACCGGTTCGGTCCTGGACCGAACATGCATGAATTAATCAGACAACCAGTAGCAAGTTGGTCCGGCTGGGCAGCAAAAAGAATAGAACAGTGTTGACCCAAGCCCAAGCCCAAGCCCGATCCGACCAGACCGACCCAGCCCGACTCAGCGGCGGCACATGCGCACGTGTGTGGTCCAGTCCAGTTTGTGTAGGTCCTCACCCACCACAAAACTTGGGTGCCCCTTAGGGCCCAACCCAACATGGAACACAAGTCTTTATAAACAACTAGCAAATGCGAAACTTTGTTCTATGTAGGATTGATTATCACACACAACTACAACCAACTATCTTCCTCTTCAAGTGAGTGTTTAATGAGACTAATTTTTCATTCAATTTTGATATCAATTGTGTACATTAATTATACACCGTGTATCTAGTTACGGCAACCTACGTAATGGAATACGTATTTCGTATATATACACCAAAAATAATACAATGATATCCAACAATCTCCTACATGAATGAAAATTATCTGATTAAAACGACGAACTAACTCGAAGTTTGAGAGAGACTTTCTTTGAAGAGTAATTGCATCAAGATAGGTAGCTTTTGACCGTGAACCTTCCACAGTGACAACTATCGGATTTACTCGGCTAATTAGTGAACATGATGTCTTGAACTATTCAACCTTTCGTGTAAACCAAAACAATAGGTATCACACAATTCCCCTTCGAACATCTTCGGTTCTCACGGTTGTGTCCATTTTGGCCTCGAACACGTCCTGATTTCTTAAGAGTACTTTAGAGAATTGAGCCTGATCAATTCTCATAGAAGTGGCCTCGTTTTTTACTCATAATAGGTGATTGCTTATTAAGAGTATCCGGCAATACTCCACTTGATTTATCAAGCTATAAGAATCATTAAAAGCATAGCTTATCCTAAATCCTTTGCAGGCAGTACTAAATCATCATAGGAATGAATAACAGTGTTTAACTCTTTTAGTGCTCACACTAAGTTAACATAATTCAGTTGTCCCTTTTGAACCTAGATCTTGGGATCTCCAGTCAGCTAGGTTGGGTTGCCACTATGTAACTTTAATTTATAGGCTTAAGATCCATTCCCCTCAATGATATACTTGCTCTCTTGTTAAAACTTTTTGTAAGCGCGCTTCATTATCCTTTGATTTTTCATAATCAAAAGAGATAATTCCATTTGAGAGTAACTGTCTAACGGTATTATGTCTTCGACGAATGTGTCGAGATTTACTGTTATACAAACTACTCTGTGCCCTACCAATTGCAGATTGGCTATAGCAATGTATACAAATTGTAGGCACAGGTTTCGGTCAACTTGGAATATCTTCTAAACTTTCGAAGCAATTCCGATTCATCTACAGCTTTATCTATAGTGGATCTGTCAATACTTGTTTGTTTAGAAGATTTTCAAAACACTGCTGCTCCTCCATAATAAAGATGAATCCGTTATTAGATTTGAAATCTTTAGTGTAGAATATCCATTTTGCATCACTGTACCTCAAATAACTTGAGGTGTATCTCCTTCAAGCACAACTGGATATCTTGTATAGTGCAGTCCATAACTTGAAGTGTATCTCAAATATCTGAGTACCCTTACTATGGCCTTCCAGTGATCCTTTCCAGGATTACTTGTAAATCTACTCAGTTTGCTAACTGAATATGTTATGTCTTTACATTCATTTAAAACATAATAGTTTGCTTCCAGGGTTTGGCCACTCTTGGCACCATTAGGCATCACCAATCCCATTGACAAGGTTTCATCATCCGCTCCACAACGAGTAGTCATGGTAGCACCAAGGCATGCTGATACCATACCATGATACTCTTCCCCACTTACTATGTCAATACCCTCATTGATGCCAAGATCATACCCGAGTACCCTTGTTACATAAAGTTGACATTTTCTCATATATCTTTCTCTTGCCCTCAAGGACTGGGTTATGATCTCTTCGAATGAGGCACCGAACACAATTTTAGGTCCTATCATGAGCTTTTAAGCCGGAGAAACCGATACCTTTGCAAGACACCCCCACACTTTCGTGTATTTGTAAGATGGTTTTTGACTCTTCCATAATTCATATTGTGTCTTGTCTGATTTCTTATGGGATATTTTATTTAAAATATTATTAGCTATTGAAATAGCCTCCCCCCACAAGTTCTAAGATAACCTTGAACTAATCAACAAAGCATTCATCATATCTTTCAACGTTCGGTTCTTGCGTTCTGCAATACCATTTTGTTGAGGTGAATAAGGAGCAGTGATCTTATGGATGATACCATATTCTGAATAGAATTCATTAAATAATGAATCATATTCACCACCCCTATCACTCTTTATTATCTTGCTTAGTTGATTTTCAACCTCATTTTAAAGAGCTTAAAACTTCCAAGGCCTCGTATTTGCTTCTTAGCAAATAGACATAACAAAATCTTGTGCAATCATCAAATAAAAGAAATTCGATACTTTTTTCCTCCTCTAGTTTGCACAAATTTTAAGTCACAAAGAAAAGAGCCTTAGCTAGCCAATTTGGATTCCACACAAATTTCACATTTGTGATTTTTATCAATAACAATTTTCGGAAACAAATTCAAATTGCTGATTTTTTCCAAGGTCTTGTAATTTACATGACCTAATCTACCATGCCATACATTAGAGGATACCACCAATTCTTCCGAAAACCAAATTCTTACGAATTTCAGGAGCTTGAACCATATTGTTCAAAGTTAGTTCTTTCCCAGAGGTCATCTTGAGAACCACCTTCCCATGGCCTCGTATTTTGCAGACCGAAGAGTTCCCCATAAATAGTTGTTCATCAACAGCAGCTTCTTTATTCTTTGAGAAACTCTTTCTATCAGAACAAACGTGACAAGTGGCATCAGTATCAACTCACTATTTCTTAGGGTTTTTTACCATGTTCACTTGTGACACTACAGCAGCGAATTCAATCTCATTATCATCAACTAAGTTGGCTTGAGCTCTTTTCTTGTTCTGACGGCAGTTCTTTGCTCGATGATCGGGCTTGTTACAAACGAAACAAGTTCCCGTGAACTTCTTGAAATTCGTTGCCTTCTTGAAGACCGAACCGGCATGTCTTTACCGAAAAGACAGATACTGAAACAACACGAACCGGTTAGGTCCTGGACCGAACATGCATGAATTAATCAGACAACTAGTAGCAAGTTGGTCCGACTGGGCAGCAAAAAGAATAGAACAGTGTTAACCCAAGCCCAGGCCCGGTCCGACCCGACTCGGCTCAAAGGTGCGTGTGTGGTCCAGCCCAGTTTGTGTAGGTCCTCACCCACCACAAAACTTGGGTGTCCCTTGGAGCCCAACCCAACATGGAACACAAGTCTTTATAAACAATTAGCAAATGCCAAACTTTGTTCTATGTGGGATTGATTATTATACACAACTACAACCAACTATCTTTTTCTTCAAGTGTGTGTTTAATGAGACTAATTTCTCATTCAATTTTGATATCAATTGAGTACGTTAATTATACACCGTATATCTAATTACGATAACCTGTATATTGAAATATGTATTTCGTATATAAACACTCAAAATAATACAATGATATCCAACCGTTGAAATGTTGCATTCGAATTTGAATATATAAAACAAATGGCTTTACCAATGACAGAAACCTCTAAGTTTAAAGTAACCATATCCTCAAACTTTATGGCATAATTTCAGTAAAATGGAAATTATGAAAAAGAAATTTCGGTAAAAATTAGAAAAAAGAAATATATCACATTATCACTTCTCCAAAAAGATGTTAATTTTTTTGGGAAGGTAAAAATGTATTGGAAAAGCAAAATCTTGCTGGGAAAGAGCAAGGAGCTACTTGCTATAATAAAAGTCTAGGAAAAGATAAAAGTGAAAGGTGGGTCAAAGTCAAAATACCATTGCTGATTCTGATCATGTACACGAAATCATGATAGTTGATAAGCCGTCGAAAGAGAACCGCACATCAGTTTTGGGCCCATAGAATCAAATCAAGACTTCACTATAAATTCACCTTAATTTGCCCAAAATGTCATCCATAAAGCAACAAAAGCCTTAAACACATTGACACAAAATGCCTTGCTCTTTGCCTACATTTTCATTATTCACTATTCTCTTCATAATTTTTTGTTCTTCGAATGTAGCCAATGCCACTATTCCACACTCAAGGACTTTCAAATACATAAATGAAGGTGACTTTGGAGAATTCACTGTTGAATATTTTGCAGACTATCGTGCCCTACCCATTTACTTATTTCCTTTCCAATTATGCTTCTATAACACCACTCCTAATGCTTTCACCTTAGCACTACGAATGGGCAGTCGCCGGTCCGAGTCCATAATGAGTGGGTCTGGGAAGCCGGTCGAGGCAGGCCTGTTGATGAAAACGCCACGTTAACTTTTGGGTCTGATGGAAATCTAGTGCTAGCCGATGCTGACGGCACTGTGGCATGGCAAACGAGCACTGCCAACAAGGATGTGGTAGGATTGAACCTACTACCAAACAGTAACTTGGTTTGTATGATAATTAAGAAAGGTAAATTTATTGGGCAGAGTTTTGACCACCCAACAGACACATTTTTGGTGGGCCAAGCCCTGCGATCCAATGGTCCAAACAAGCTGGTTAGCCGCACGTCTAATTCAATGGCTCTGAAGGGCCTTACAGCTTTGTTATGAAGCAAAGGTATTTAAAGATGTACTAGAAAAGCAAGAATTCAGCAATGGCTTTGCTCTATTATAGGTCAGATGAGTTTGGAAATGGGCGAGGTTTCCTTAGTAAATCTTAAATTTTACTGCTCGCCAGAGACTGAGCAAGCCTATGCTTTCGAGCTGGGGTTCACATTTGACATGAAAAGCTCTAGTAGTTCAGGAACCTACATTTTGTCAAGGCCTAAATACAATAGCACATATTCCATGCTTCGAGTGGAATCGGATGGTAACCTTAAAATCTACACATACAATGAAAATGTTGATTGGGGAGCTTGGGAGAACACGTTTAAACTCTTTGACGGTGAAGATCATGAAAGCTTGTGCAAGTTACCAAAGAGGTGCAGTTCACTAGCTAGGAATTTGTGAGGACAACCACTGTGTGGCATGTCCTAGGCCAAAGGGTTTGATAGGATGGAGCAAAAGCTGCGCGCAGCCGGCATTGCCGCCATGTAAAGGTGGTGCTAACGTGGGTTATTACAAAGTCGTGGGTGTTGAGCATTTCAGTAATGGATATAAGGAAGGAGATGGCCCCATGAAGTTGAAAGATTGTAGAGTCAAATGAAGCAATGATTGCGGATGCTTAAGGTTCTTCTACAGGGAGGAATCATCCAAATGTTTGCAGGTTCCTGAGCTTGGTACTCTGGTCACAAGGTGTCTAATCCTGTTCATGTTGCCGACATCAAGATGCCCAAGTAGATTTCTCTGTTTGGAAACAGGAAGCTCGAATCTATATATAATAATAATAATAATAATAATAATAATAATAATAATAATAATAATAATAATAATAAACAATCAAATCTTGGTTAATTATCTTGTTCCAATACCAATGTAAGCCATCTAATTTGTTAAAGACATCATGGAAAAAATGGTGATGTTTCCTCATCTGAATTTGAAAATTTGTAAGTTCTTTTTTAATAATTCTGAAATATATTGAACCAATCTTGATAATCTAACATTGACCTAAAAGCCTCTTTGAATAAATTCATGACTTCCACACGCCATTTAAGAACAATAGCTTTGAGTATGAAGAGGGGGAGGGACGAAAAGTTCCTACTTCCTAACCATGTTAAGAACAATATACTTTCAATTTTCAATCAAGCTTAAAAACTAAATCTAAGATTGTCTTGAAATATTACAACGTATACATATACTTAGGGTCCACGATCGACTAGATGGTGCACTCAAAGACAATTGGAGAAGAGAATGGGCCCATTCACGTGGACTGGCTGCTCTTTCTGTTAGATAGTTAAACAATATTCGAAAAAAATAATAGTAAAGAAATCGGAATATTTTATCACTATGTAGGTTTAAGGCAATTAAAAGCTTTGTCGGGGGAATTAAAAGCTGATTTATATAAGTTTGATAAAGTGATGAATTTGAAATTTCATCACTATGTGTGTATGAAAGTTGGCCTTTGCTTTTCTTTTGAATGACTAAACACTGCAAATTGCCTCTATCATGAGTCATGACCCCCCGGCATGCTTGTTTTGGGAGAGCTCACAAATTTGTTTCATTTCCTCTATTTGCAAACACCATTAGACTTACAAAAATAATAATAATAATAATAAAATATTAGTGGATTCTCTTCAATCACAATAAACTTATATATAGATTAAATGAGGGAAATTAAAAAAAATCCTAAATAAATCAATAAATTCATGAAATATGAAAAGATTGAAATTGATATAATTATGTTTTTGTGGCTTTCGTCTTCTTTTTATTTTTATGAAATTAAGTAGAATCATGAATTCATGAAAATGAAAATGAAAAGATTAAAATTGATATAATAATGTTTTGTGTTTTTCGTTTTCTTACCATTTAATTAAATTAAGTGGTGGAAAATAAAAAATTTAAAATTTGATTAAATATTTTTTAATGTTTATTTTAAATAACCAATTAATAAAATATTAAAATATTAAACTAATATGGTAACTTTTTCATAATTTACCTTTTTATTGATATTAATTTATTTTAAAAAACAATTAATGTTTGTAAATTTTGAAAATTTTATGATAACTTTTCATTTTATGTTTTTTTAAACTAATTAATAAAATAGATAAATATTTAATATTTGTATTTATTATGTAGAAACCTAACATTACATATATATAAATATGTTAATTTTTCATATTCTATTTTTTTATCAATACTAATCTACTTCTTTCTAAATGCTTATTTGCAAATAAATAAATTTAAATAAAAAATATGAAATCAAATAAATAATTTACTAAACGCCTAGCCTAACATTAATTAACATTAATGAACATATTTTTTGTTTAAAATCCAATTATATATATATGTATATATATATATATTCCATCCCATTTTTGATATCCACTTACCACTAATGGCATAAATACACTTAAATATATAATTGAATTATATTTTGGTAGGAAATATATAGGAGTATATACCTAGAGATAGAGAGAGTATTGCACCAATATTGGACCATTCATGCCCACTTATAAAAGAATCAATTGCGAAGGACCCTCCGCTTATGCATGGGAAAAGCTAAGATATACCCCCACACATCTGGGGTACAACTTTTTAAGGAAAGCAAAACTGATATGAAGATGGAGAATAACGGGTTGTCTTTTCATTAAGCTCATCATCTTCATACATTATATCTATGGCTGCAAATTTTTTTTCTGTAATTGAAGTTGTCCGGATTAATTTTTGATCACTGATATTAAAATTTTAATAATAGACTGATACATATATGACTGCAACTTTAATCATCACATACTATTGAAATGACAAAGACAAACTACATGAATCAAAAACTTAATCTAATTATTTCATGCACTTGTTTTTAAAATATGACATCTAATAAATCTAAATTTAAATTTCAACATTTACAATTTTTTTTTTTTTATCTTTAAGCTGCAATCCTCTTTCCCGTCACTTATATGTTTGATTCGAAATGCCCAAACCCAAATAAAAGTGGGCAGTAGTACTCTTCAATTACTTCCTAGTTTATATAAAAAAAAAAATCTAGTGAAGAAATAAACACAAAATAAGTACAGTTTATATAAAAAGGATCTCACAAAATAAAAGAGAAATATATTCTCAATTTCAAACTTGTCTTTGACAAATGGGATAATTATGTTTAGAGTCTAATTTGGATAACTAAGTTTGATTTAGAAAATACAAGCAAAACTAGAGATGATTGAAAGGAGGAGAAAAAAAAAAGGAAAAGGAAAGTAGGGACTAGGGTGGGTGCTAGGATTGCTCACCGGAGGCTAAGCATTATTGGCATATTGAGTGCAGCTGCAATTTGCAAAGGCACCTTATACTGAGTATAGGCTTCTCTTGTTTGAAACATATGTCCCACCGCCCACATGTGGGAATTGAATAATTATAGTATAATATAAAGGTAGCAATACGAATAAGGGTTTAGTTTAATTAATTTATATAATTATTTTTAAAAGATGATATCTAATAGGTTTGAGATTTAAATCTTAGCACAAATGATTTTTTTTTTTTTTAAGTTACGACCTATTTTGTATAAAAAGAAAAAGACAAACCTAATTATGGACTATTATCAAGTTTTTCAAATTCAAACAAAATACTTAGTGGTAAATTAATGTTCAATAGTTGAAGATTCAAAAGGATTAATTTAGTGTTTTACTTAATTAAGAGAATACTGATTAACTTTTCTTTTGGTACAAAGGATGCTACAACCTAAGGATAAGGAAATAAATTGCAGATGTTGAGATTTAAACTTCAAACCTATTGGTTATCAACTATTAAAAATAGTTGCATGAACCAACTGAGCTAAACTTCGAATTCGATGAACTCCATTTTGGTTAATCAATTTGAGTTGTTTCTTCTTTTCTTTAATGGTATATGCATGGTAGAGCCTGTGAAATGTTTGAAATTGAAAAAGAGAAAATTATGAAGGGAGAGCTTGTGAAATATATAAAATTAAAGGGAGCTAGCAAATATATATGAAATATATAGCCCGACAAAATGTACCTTCATTTTTAGCATCAAATCAATTGCTTACAGCAAATTTTACTTTGGAATCACTCTTAATCATGTTGTTCACACTGATAACGATTCCATTTTCTCCTTAAAAATGGATGTTCTCCAATTATAACAAGCCTACTATTGAGCATGGATTCTTGCAATTTTATTGTCATGTTTTCTAGTGATGATTACCTTCAATTTGAAGTCCCTTTAAATTTCGAGCTGCTTCCTTCAAGACAGATTGCTAGCTTTGTCATTGTTATTAATTACTAATAACCTAAACATGCAAATGGCCAACGGGTGTGGGTCATCAATCATCATATAGAATTTGACTGCCTTTTGCCTAATATTTTTCCTTAAACTATATATGCATATGGTCTTTGAAGGCACCAATAATTTCATATGCACCCTGAAATCAAGTCATAAACACTGTTCTAAAAGTAAAATTGCCATTGAAAATAGTTGCCCAAATTCCTCCAAATCTTGCTGCAGTAAATATGCTTTTTTGGCTGAGGCTGCTTTTATCATTGTACTAGGCTACTGCAAATCACTTTCGTGAAAAAGAAGGGCTGGAATAATATCTGACCTGAAGACCTTTACAAAAATCTGACCAAATAATACAGCAATTGGTAAGCTTTGGGTGTTCAAGGACATGACTCAGATCAAATCTATTTCCTTTTAGTCCTAAAGCATAGAAAATTAAACATGAACTAATTTTGCCATTTCGATGGTATGCAAAAAGATCGATTTTGCCGATTTCTCTGGGATGTACAGTTTATTCTTGCATTGAATTCGAAGCTTATTATACAAAAAGCTGGCCTGCAACAAACAAAAAAAAAAAGCAACCATTTAATGAATCAGTCTAAAATGCCAAAATTAAGTGATACAATATTGTAAAGGTAATTTCAAAATCCCAACAGCATGATGAAACATCACTATTTCAGTACCATATACTGAGGGTTTTGGACCCCATCTCCTATAAATGTCTCTCAATTTTGCATTAAAACCATCCACATCCTTAAATTTTCTTTTTGCACACTGTATTGAATTTTCATTTCTCCATTAATAATTTGCCTAGCAAACCTTGCAATTTATTCACTGGCTGTAACTTCAGATTGGAAAAGTACTCCCGAAATTAATTTGTAAGGTTTTCTAGTGCTTTTTCCAAAGATCTAATATTGAATTAATTTTCAATATCTTCATCAAGATTTGAGAAGCTTATGGAAAGGGAGAAGGGTACTCCCTTTATATGCTTTCACTGTTTTTTTTTTTTTTTTGAAGGTCTTAGATGCCGGTAAATTTATTTGAATATAATTATTTTTATTCTTATTTTTTAAATTATTGATTTTTTTATTTATCAAAATATTCCGTTTTCAGTACGGATGAAATAACAAAAATTCTACAAGGGAAGTCGCCATCTGAGATGGCAACTTCCCTTGTAGAATTAAAATAAAAAAAAATTATACACGGAGAAGTCGCGTATTCGGGGTAGCGACTTCTCCACATTAATTTTTAATTATTTTTATAAATATTAAATAATAAAAATAAAAATTTTATAATTTATAATTTTAAAAAATAAAAATTTAAAAAATTTTAAATAAAAAATAATAATAATAATAATTTACAATTTTTTTTAAAAAAATATTGATGATTTATTGTAATATCAATCGGATTCTTTCAACTCGTTTTCATAATAAAATGGACCTTCAGAAGAAAGATCAACCAAAGCGTCGTGGATTATGCAGGAATGAAGGTAATAGCCGTCGAAAATGTCTTTACCAATTTGGTACATCGGGGGAGAGTTCGCATCAACAATAATACCGTTATACATACAGTTATTGTATACATACCGTTAAAAAATATAAATTGTACATATACAATTAAAAAAAATATAGAAATTATATAAACAAATTTTATATAAAAAAATTTATATAATTTTTAAAGTTTTAAATTGTTATTTTTTCATTTAAATTTTATAAATTTTTTATTTAATATTTTTTTAAAAAATAAAAAAATGTTGTTCTTCTTAATCTTCATGAAGAACAAATTAATGAAGGGAAGGGGTAGCGACTTCCCTTCATTTAAAACAAAAAAAATTAAAATTTTATACGAGGAAGTCGTCATTTGGGGTGACGACTTTCTTTATGTAAAATGTAATTTTTTTTTAATTACAAGTATGAAAGTCGCCATCTCATATGACGATTTCCATGCTTAATTTATATATATATATATATATATATATAACAAATTAATTGAGAAGTCGTCACCTTATGATAACTTTTCAATGATTTTCAAAATAAATGTATTTCGTTACATAATTTCAAAATATCAATATTTTAAGATTTAACAAAAAAAAAAAACAATATTATAATAAAATTCCCCTTAGATGCCTTGCAAATTAGCTTGCTGTCAAATTCCCAATATAGTAATTCCTCCCCTAAATATAGGGTTGTTATTTAGTCGATCCAAAGGATAGGGTAGCTATAAAACTTGTACTACTCTATATGCACCAACAGTATTGGTTATATTCATAAAAAAAAAGATCTGCCCCCTAAAATGGGAAATTATCAAAACCATGAAATGATGATAGGTCGTAGGCTAAGAAAACCAAAGATCACAAGTTAATAGTAGACAAACGTGTTTATGTTTGTAGATTTAAAATAATAGAAAATCAGAATTCGGAACTTATCTTGAGTGGTTCATATAATTATTTTTAAAAATTGATATTTAGTAAATCTGAGATTTAAATTTCGATATTTGTAATTTTTTATTTTTTTTTATTTTCAAGTTGCGACTTCTTTTGAAAAGAAAAAAAAAAACACTTTATTAAATAAATTTTACTTTGGACCATTGATAACTCTATGAATATAGTTATTTTATCATATTTTGTGCATTTAAATCGGCTAAGTCCTTAAAGTTTTTATTCGGAATTGATTAGTTTTAATTGTTTTTAAAATAATTTCATTTATTTATTTCATGTTTAAATTAGTTATTAAGTTAGTGTTTTTGTATTTTTATAGGTCTAAAGTGAGAATGAGTTTTGAGGTGCGAAAAGACGAAAAAAGGTGCAAAGCATGGGCAAATTTGACCTCCGAAACTTGTTGCTAGCAAAATATGATCTTAAAGTCTTTATTCAAGAAAACTTCATTCTTGCCTTTTGAAGCTGATTTCCATAGCTTTCCAACGGTAGATTACTCGTCAAAATCAGACAAGATTTGTCCATTCAAATCAGCTGACAAAGTGAAAGAAGATGGCAGAGTCGAAGTGCAGCAACTAGAAGTTGGCGCTGTAGCGCCAGCCCATCCGAGAGTCAGCGCTGCAGCGTTGAGGCGGGAAAAAAAAAGAACCTATTTGTTTCAATATGGTCGGTACCGTACCGGTACCAGTCTCATACTGTTTTGGTTTTTGTACTGGCCCGTACCAGTAAGTACCAGTCAATACCGGTACATATCGGCCCGTACCGGTTGGTACAAGATTTTGATTTTTTAATTTTTTTTTATAAAAAAATGACTTATTTGATTTTTTAAACCAATTTCAATATTTTTTGTGTCATGATCATTTTTATTTTTTTCATAATTATATTTAAAAATATAATATGTTCATTAAATTAAGCTATTGAGCATAATTAATCATAATTTACTATATTTTTTTAATATTTTAATATTTATTTTACTTATTTGATATTTAAAAATTTTAGATATTAAATATTTAAAATTTATATTTGCATAAAAACATATATATGCATGTAATGGATCTATATTTGCATGTTTGTATAATATATTTTATTAAAAAACTTAAAAATAGGTTATATACAGATATATGAAAAAATATTTGAAAAATATCAATAAACCCGAAACGATATGTCGAAACACACCAGTACCAGAACAAAAACGGTACGCCCATCGGTACGGTACTGACTACCTTGGTTTGTTTACCTGTTGCTTGCACGATAAGTTTCTGACTCCAAAGATCTAAAACTCTATAAATAGGATCTTTTAAGCCTCAAATAGATGGGAATCAAGTTCTATAAACCTAATTTTATTAAAAGGAGAGTAGCCACTAAAAGATTTTAAAGAACTAAGGAGATTTTGAAGGATTGAAGAACTGAAAACCTGACAAATTCTTAATTTTCTCTTTTCCTTTACTATTCTTTTACTGCCTTATAATATTGATGATGGTGAAACTCTTTTGTTATTTGTTTTCTTTAATTAGCATGAACTAAATTACTTTTTTTAGGATTGCAATGGAACTCAGCATGTAGTTTGAAATATTTTACTCTCTTGCTTGATTTAATAATATTTGAGTTGTTTATTCAATCTTGTTCTTAATGCTTCTAATTATTTGGCCACCAATTAGATTGATTTGGTAAACTAAATACAACTAGACATAGGGAGTTTAGTGTTAGACATGGATTGAATAACATATGTTTCATATTCATTTATTATAATGAATTGAACTGCATGTAGGGTAAAAATATATTTACGTGTCATGTGTAACCAATTTTAGAGTCTAAACTTAATAAGTTTCTATTCAATTCAATTATCATAGACATATAGTTAATTGGTTAAGAGAGATATTTTTATAAGACCATCGACAGATACTTATAAATAGATTAGAACTCTAGGTTAACAATTCAAGATCATTAATCAAGTTAAGAGGGTAGGAGAAATTCAAGCGAAGTGTTGAGAAAAATTGTAAACCTAGATTTTTCCTATTTAGTCCAAGTTTTGATTTGCATTCTTTATTTAGTATCTTTAATTTTAGTTTTTAATTAATTACTTTTAATTAATTGTTTGAATAAGATTAAATTATTTTAATTTTAGTAGTTAACGAAATTAATAACAATTTCTCGTTGATTCAATACTTTACTCTCTATCATATTACTTATTTACGATAATATGCACTTGCGTGATAAATCCAACAACAACCATATGCTTGAAAAAGAGAATTTGAAGACCATAAATGCCCTTTTAATTCAAATCAGAAACCAAACTGGTCTCCCAATTTCAACAATTAAAAGCAAAAAATCTTTGCAGATATTCAATTTCTTAACTCTTCTAGTAAAATAAAGAGAAAAAAGTGGACCCGTAACTCCTTCATATGCATGTATGATGAAGGAATATTTGTCATTTCTTGCATCGTACTATGTACTCAAAAACCTGGCATAGATAGAGCTTATAACTTCCAGGCATTGTTCTAAGGGTATCCCTGATATTCCCTGGTTTACATGCTTAATCGAGTAAATTTGCAAAAGTAAAAGGTAGAGATGAAGATAAGGACATGATCAACTGAAGAAAAGAAAAAACCACCCAAGATTATATATGAATGGATTAATTAATAAACCAAGGAAAACATTAGCAATACCAATAAAATATATAATTCTGTATTATCAGTCATTATTACTTTATTAGTGGTGATGGATAGATCATAATGGTAATAATTTTTTTTTGCAGAAAACCATGTTTAATTTCTTTTAGACTCTCTAATTTGATCCAACTGGTTTTTCACACTGAGCCAAACACCACCAACTTGTGAGTCAAATTTTTCCCATTTTTTTCCTTTGGGAAAACAAGTCAAATTAAACTCCTACTAAGGGTTTAGTTACGGTGGTTAAACCGAGTTTTACTAACAATTTTTGTTGCACCGACGAACAAGTCACCAAAAAGTTCCATAAAAATATGATGATGACAATAATATTCAAATGATATCGTAGAGATGATGGCATTGGCATACAATAATTGTAATTATACATTGCATTAAAAAACTATTTGTTAATGTCAATGGAAAAAAGAGGAGAGAAGAAGAAAAAGATAACAAAAGCACCTTCATAGAGGGCCCATAACATGTCTCCTCAGTTAGACCCAAAGATGTGATTTTCATCTTTTTCTCCACTGCACTATCCCTATTCTTTCACCTTTTTTTTTATCATTTCTTGGTAAAAATACCCAAGAGTTCCTCTGGACAAAGAAAATTCTAATTAATCATGTCAGATGATCATGATATAGCAAAAGGTTCTGCTGAAGGGTCCTCACGATCCTCCGGTAACCACCACCACCAGCGTCAGCCGGCTCCGTTGAGTCGTTATGAGTCCCAGAAAAGGCGAGATTGGAACACGTTTGGGCAGTATTTGAAGAACCAAAGGCCCCCAGTTGCACTATCACAGTGTAACTGCAACCATATTCTTGACTTTCTACGGTATCTTGATCAGTTTGGGAAGACTAAGGTTCACCTACATGGTTGTGTCTTTTTCGGACAACCTGACCCGCCTGCTCCTTGTACTTGTCCACTAAGGCAAGCCTGGGGGAGTCTTGATGCACTGATCGGACGCCTAAGAGCTGCTTATGAGGAGAATGGTGGGTCACCGGAGACTAACCCTTTCGGAAATGGAGCAATTCGAGTTTATTTGCGTGAAGTGAGGGAGTGTCAAGCTAAGGCCAGAGGGATTCCATATAAGAAGAAGAAGAAAAAGAAGAATCAAATCAAACCCAACGTCGACGAGGCAAAGTCATCATCCAAGCAGCTGGCGTCTTAGCTAGCTCGAAGCTTTGCCTTCTTCAGACAAATGGTAATTTTTTTGACTTGGATATTTATATATGCTATATATGAGTAATTTTTCGTTTAAAATACGTTTCTATTTTTGTCCTCAAATCTAGTTACTTTCATCTAGTAGGATACAGAAAATATAAATTAAAGAGAAATATATACAATTCAGCTTAAATAAATTCAAGAATAAAAAAAAAAAATTGAATAATTACATGAAAATATATATATTGGAAAATTATATATTGTCAGTGAAATTTAAAAATTCCGATTTAATAGGATAATACATGTTTTTGTAAGATACAATAAAAAATATGAAAAAAATTAATAAAATGAAAAAAAAAATCAAATTTTTAATCTCGATAGTGAAATTTAAAACTCTACCGAAGTTTTATAAAAAACAAATTCATTTAATTGAAACTGATTAGTCAATTAGATAACAATACATAATATTATAAGATGGGGATCTTATTTCATTAGTAAAACCCTAAACCTTTTACTGAAAACCCTAATTCGAAACTAACCCTCAGAGGCCTTTGCAGTAGTGGAGAAGTGGGGTAAGTAATTTTACGTCAATACTTTTAACTCATCTCTTACTATTACGTGCCATAACTGAAGGAGAAAGATTACCCCTCTCTTTCTTGTCTTTTTCTTTTTCTTGCTCTCTCTCTCCGTATAATGCAAAAAAAAAAAAAAAAAATTGTGGTTTCTTAATTAAATATTTCTCACTTCTTTACTTTCCCCCTTGTTTTTTTGGCTCTTTTCTGATTCTGTTCGATTTTGTGCTCCCCATGAATGTCCATGTTGATATAATCGTACCTCTCATGTTAATTTATATATTCACATTGGACCCCGAAATTGATATTAAAATTAACATTTTATAATTATCCTCAGGGATTTCTCGTACATAAGACGTGTTCCAAAATTATATATATATATATATCTTTGTGTGGTGGGAACCAATATTTATACACTAATTTTTCTCTAGTAGTAGTTAGCAAATTAAAATAATTTGTTTAATCATCATCGTATCCGGCTGAGCTCCCTTCTTTGATTGCTTCTTTATAAATAAATTAATGAAATGCACATGAAAGGATTGTGGTAGCAAGGCATTTCGAATAAATTTTGAACTTCATGATGAATCTTTATTTGTATGGTGTAGCCTGTCTTATACTTGACCTAGTGGTAGTTAATGTAAGAGTGATAAATGTTTGATGGAGGTTAATTTAAAAGGTAATTGAGCTGCAACATTGATGAGAACAGGGGTGATTGTGATAGAAGAAGTAATTTGAGAGATGCTGTTTGTAGTTGTTGCCATTAAATATATATATATATATATATATATATATATATATATATATATATAGGATCGAATACTTGATAAGCGTGTAGGCCTTGATACATGTAAGAGAGATAAATATTTTGTGTTTGAACTTGAGAAATTTATTAACCATCAATAAATATATATAGTGTACAAGAGATAAGAGATAAAAACTAGTTTATCTCATCTATACAAGAGATAAGAGATTATCTTATCTCATCTATACAAGAGACACTATGCCAAAATTAGTTTTAGACAGCATTTTTTTATAGCATTTCTCAAATGTTGTTAGAAATAGCAAAGGCAACACTTTGAAAGCATTTTGCATATTGCTGTTATATATTATAATGGCCAATAATTATTGGATTTTTAAAATTTTTCATTTGACATATGCTGTTATAAATCTTATCATATAAATATACTTTTGGTAGCACTTATAATTGCTATCATTAAGATCTTTTGCAGCAAATGAAAAATGCATGCAAAAGGTCATGAAAAACTGTTATAAAATAGAAATAGCAGCATTTTGATAAAATGTTATTATACATATGTAAAAATACTACTAAAGACATAAGGTTGCGGCCACATATACTGCACATGAATAAATGTTGTCTTATCTTACAGCAACAGTTTTTTTAATTTTCACAGCACTTCAAAATGCTGTTATATGTCAAATTTGGCGTAGTGAGATAGGAGATTAGCTTATTCATCTATAAGAGATAAAAAAAAAAAAAAAAACTACTTACAAAGATTTAACTTTATCTAATCTATACAAAGTGATAAAAGATTATCTCCTTGATCTTCTCTTTATCTTTATCTTTTACAGTTAGATTGTGTTTCGGGAACTTACATTAGATCTGATAATTCGTGTATTCATATTATTTTTTACGTCATGTCATGTCGTGTTTAAAATGTTATATAAATTTTGACACGCTAATAATTAGTGTTATATAGATTTTGACACATTCGTACTTGTCGTGTTTTATCATGTTTTCATTGTGTTTTAATTATTTTTCTTATAACATGTTTGTATCGTATCCAAAATTATCAAGTCTAACTTACACTTTTCATCAAGCTATCTAGTGAGACATATCATCAATTCATATTGTCAGATTAACTATATATTTGTAGCAAATACTGCAATTAACATATTTTATGAGAGCTTTTTTTAGCCATATTTTTATGAGAGCTTAAAGATTTGACTAAGAAAACAGTTTGATTTCGATGCAGAGCTAAGAGAACAATTATATACTACTTTTTCACATAAGTCTAAAACTAGATGGTATTAGAGACAAACCTCCATGCTTTTGGAGTTATTTTTTGCTGGGAGCTTTATTGCGAAGAGCTTTGTCTTAACTGTTCCAAGAAGAGAAAGATGCATTACCTTTCAAGAAAGGAAAAATAAAAAGGGAGAGAAAGATATGCAACCTTAATTATAATTAAATCATATATATATAGTTTATTTTCCTTTTTTTGGGTACATTGGAGAAAACTTAAAGAGGAAAGAGGATTTGAATCTTAAACCTTAACACTCTTAAGAAGATAACCATTGGACTAAATTTAATCAAGTGATTTAAAATTAGAACAAATTTAATCAAGTATTCACTTGCAGTCAGCATCTGAGTTCTTCACAGAAAAAAAAAATGGCAGCTTGAATAATGAACCCTTGCAATTATTCATTAAAGAGCTACTAGCTTTTACATAATGCTAAGGGCCAGATAAAAAGATGAAAATCCTAAAAAAAAATTACTCTACAGCTAATGTGTTTACTAGTTTAAATCACAACAGCAGCTAATTAATAGAATATGATTATCATCAATTTATTATCATGTCCATTAGCAAGACATGCATA
This sequence comes from Fremontodendron californicum, assembly GCA_030761205.1. NCBI lineage: Eukaryota > Viridiplantae > Streptophyta > Magnoliopsida > Malvales > Malvaceae > Fremontodendron > Fremontodendron californicum. Next base: position 2,632,604 of record JAULJL010000027.1, read on the forward strand.
TATAGAGTACATCCCTCACAAATCTATATATATGGATATATATGGTAGTGAAGTTTTAATTTGGAAGTGGTGATCTTTTTCCAAGTTAATTTTGGCTTATGCATTAATAATATTGATTAATTCTTGCAAAGCATGAAACCTATATCATCATACTTTTAAAACTCAAGGACTTAAGTTCATGCTCAAACAAATTGCTAGCGGTATTAATCAGGGTATGTTCATTTAGGTAAGACATTAATCCAAAATTAATATTAATTTGAAGAAAGGATAATTAAGATTGATGTGCCCCTTATATAGCTAGCCTTAGCCTCTGTTCAGACTGTGAATTGTGATAGTAGTTTTAGATCAGAGGCTTGTTTGATTCGATATGAATCTTAAAATTGAAAATTTATCGAACCAATAAAAATTGAATTAAAATCGGTTTATGTTTACTTATTATTATTTTTTAATTTTTTTTATAATTGATGAAATTTAAACTTTTAGCTTCTTAGAGTTGATTAAAGTATTACACTTATAGATTTCAATCTTAACTATATATGTTTTGGTGTGGGAATAATATACTACTATTTTATTGCGTTTTGAATTATTAAGTAGAAAAAAAAAAAAAAAAAAAAAAAACAGATACACTGATCTTGATTAGTGTAAAATATTAGTAACAAATGCATGTGAAATATGCCAACTAGCTTGACCCTAGAAGCAAGTTGAGTTGAGATCGTACACTGTACAGCAGCTCTAAAAACTAAAAAGAAAAAAGCTACTACTATCACTGACTGGCTTCAACTGAATCCAATGAGGAATATAGAGAGAATAGATAGAATGATTATTTTTCTGCTCTTTCTGATCTTTTGCACTGATTACTACGGAGACTAATAAGATATATATATATATATATATAATATATACATATATATATATATATATATATATCACGTTAATTATTGGGATAAAGAAAAAAAATGAAAAGAACATGAGAAATTATTATATAGTTTTTCAATTATATACCTAATTTAAATATAAAAATAATGTAAATTTTAATATATATACAGAAAAAAAAAAAAAGAATTGATGATGAGAAATCTCTAAATCTTGCAGTTAATTTGGGGGGTTTTGAAGGAGTACCTCTCCCCCTCCATGAGCTATAATATGTACACTCTTTAACTTATATTCCAATCTCACCATATTCTTTAGGAATACCTTAGTTCTATATATAGTGTTCTACTAATTCAGGAGTACTGTGTCAAAATGAATTTGTTTGATGTATATAAAAGTTAGAGAAATAAATATACATATATATATATATATAAATGACAAGAATTAACGTTAGACCTTTGTATTTTGTGAATATTCATTATTGGTGCAGGATGATGATGAGCATTTACCAGACAAGCAAAACCAGAGGGGAGGAGGGAAAGGTATAGAAAAAGGCAAATTAAGGTTTGAAGGTTAAAGCAAGGTTAAGGTTGCACTAGCTACTACTGCTTTAATGTTAAGGTTTTCTTTCGCTTTGCATCAAGCACTTACAAAGTCCTGTACCTAATAATGTTGTTGTCACTTGTCATAGCAAAGCTTGTCTGGGTTGTTAATTATTAATTAAGTTCTCATGCTATATATATATATATATATATTAGCATTTTAATTAATTATCATCGATCGATCACCTTGTAATGTAAGTTATATACTTATCTTAGACGTATAATTTATTAAGGATATAGCAACATTAATTACGTGTAGTTATGTTATGTGTTACTTGTTTAGAGCAGGATCAGAAGTGGGTTTTCTCTTCTACCTAAATATTTGCAGTTAACTGGTTAAATTAATACTAGCATATATATATATATATATATATTTCATATATCATCAGTCTCCATTCCAAGATATATAGCCAGCTAAATCATGTTTAAAAAAAAAAAAAAAAAAAAAACATGTTATGTACAACACTTCTATTTCAGGAAGTAACAAAATTAACTGATCTTTGTTTCTCTCAAGTGGGAATTGCTGTCCGGCTGGCATATCAAAGTCAGGATGATTTTTAGCCGAATTCAATAGAAATGGGAGGCCAAAGAGTTAGCTAAGCTAAGAAAAGCTTTGCCTGAGATGGTGAAGTGAACACAAGAGTTTCTGAATACAACCTAATCTTGTACATTGCAACAAACACCAAGACTTACAAAAAGCTAATAAGTTAAGAGACTCACCAACTAAAACAAAAAGACATTGGACCAAATGTAGGGCCAAATTAAATTACAATGAGTTCAGTTTTTTATGTCCCCCCAAATGAAAGGGAAAAGGCAAAAGAAAGGAACTTTAAAATCTTTGGCAACCTTATCTGCCAACTGCTGGTTATCTTCTGAGTTCCTGAGTCCCCAGTATCAGCTGGAACTATATATACTTTCAAGGGATGAGTATAAAAATCAATATTCTTCATGTTTTTCCCACGGAAACAACAGTCAAAACTCTTCCCCAGATGGCTAGCTATAAATGTCTGCAACAAAGAAAAATGGGACTTTTTTAGAGATCAATTCTACATCAAAAGTGATGTTTAACAATGCAAAACTGTCAAGGAGATCATGCATACAACATACAATCAAAAGTACCCAACGTATATAAATACACCACATTTCCTTGACCATAAAATCTAAGCAAGAATACATCAAATCAAGATTCAATCCTTCTGGTTGAGTGGAACATTCTGCGTATTTTGCCACAGAAATATCACACCACAAAAACCTGAGCAAGACGATAAGATTTTGAACAATCAATCACTCAAGCCATGGTCCCTGTGTATACGACAACCATTATGCTAAACAGAGAGTGCTGAATGTATGATTTTGAAAGAATTCTTGCAGATAAGTATGTACGGGAGAGGACTCACAAGCACAGCTGAAGAGAAACAGACAGGCAGAATGCAGATAACAACGGAGTACAGACAATAACTTTATGATACATAAGAAAAAAGTGTATCCAACATCTTTCTTTCAATAAGTCAAGGACTCCACATACAGACCATAATTATAATCATGACTATTCGACTAAGTAAAGACAAGCTTAAAAGGAACCTTAAGAGTTCAGCTTCAGAACCATTCATCATGAATCATATTCAAAAAACAAACTTATATTGCGAAAGGCAAACATCAAAATTGGTAGTTCTTTACCTTTTTTCTGAACCAGGAAACGCTAACATTTTTAACCACACAGAAAAGTGATAGACAAATCATATAGGTTGGTGCTATGTGCACCACAGATATGAGAGCAATTTAAATGCTAAAGCATATTTAGCTCTTGAATCTTGATGGGTATCAATATGCTTCTAGGCACAGGGTATTGTAGGTAAAGACAGCCAACCTCTGTCAGCTGACCAGCAATGGAGAAACATTCATTTTCTGCTGACACACCAAGAAAGTAAATAAGGACAAATAAAAGTTTATCTGAACACAAGCCTGAACCTGATCAGTCTGCAAGCAAGTTAATTACCTTAAACCACACCACATCCCACCCCTATTTTATATATAAATAAGTATTTTAAAAAAAGTTCCAAAAACCTCTCAACTCAATAGTAACCTGCCGAGTGAAAGACACAAGGCTTAACACACCAAGACATTCCAAATACACTTACTTTCATAGACCAAGGCCACCATAAGCACACATTTAACAAAATGGAAAACCCAATAAACCAACAGAACAAGCAACATTCAATTCGACTACAGGTTTAGAGGGGCATGGAATGACAAATTACCAAATAGAGTCAACCTCCCAAGTCCCAACCTAATCAAGTCTAGGATAGAAATGTTAGGCAGATATAAGAGGCAATTTTCCTTTTTGATAAAACCAGCCTACAAATTTTTTACCAGCTTTATCAATAACAAGATAAGCAGATTTTGTCACTTCTGGCAAGTCAGTCAATTCCTGCATCAAAAGTAACTCTCAAAACTTAAACCTTAATGCTCCGGCACATTACCTTCTCACGTTATATAGCCGCCAGCACACACATTGAAGCATGGTATTTCCAAAGAAACAATGGAGGTCAAGGTTTCAATTCTTTTCTTTTAGAACACATGTTCAAAGACAAGTCAAACCTTAAATCCAAGAGAAGCACATCGAAAAAACTGAGTATATAGATGGTGGAGTTGGACATATCTTGAAAATCCAAAAGCCTACATTAACGCCTTGTATAGAATACATGAAGGGAACCCAGGTATTCATGCAAGGTTCTACATCAAGCACACGGAAGACAGTAATATAACTATGCATCAGCCACAATCTACAGTCATTTATACTTTGAAGAAAGCTTTCACCATAAAATAATTAACAGATTCCAAGACAGCACTTCCACAATAAGCATCGAAAAAAGGGACAGCAAGGTCACGTCCTTTGGAGAAGAAAAGCATAACAACATCATTGAAGAATTAACTGTCACTGTTTATTGCACAAATATACCACAAACTGATCCAAAACACTCATCCATGAATGAACATTACCCCTTTGTATTATAAATACTGATTTCGACCCCCACCGGCCAGTTCCCTCTAAGGTCATCTATCAAACAAAGCAAACATAACACACAACAAACTTAGTAATATGGTTCATTACCAACATTAAAAATACAGCTTTGAACATCTTTAAGTTTCTCATGCAAGAAGCTTAATATAGACTCTCCAAAATCCAAACATAATGTGGGTAGTCCCACTCACTTCCTCAATCACCAAAAAATATGTATAACCCATAACAATCAACACTAACAAAATTCAAAAATTAAAACCCTTTTTATTTCATTCCATCTAATGGCCAAAAACACCCTAAAACAGCTAATCAAGAAAAACAATGTTTTAAAATCCAAGAATAGCTCTAAAGCATAACATAAATGAATTCATTACATGAAAAATATACATTTTAATCAATCAAATAACTAATACATGATATATAAAGCTAAAGATAGTTTTTTTATGAGGAAGAATAGGCCTCACCACTGGAACCCGAGGATCGTTTGCCACGCTTGATCTTCTCGAGCTGCACCTGCGTATCCATAAACATCCTCATCCTCTGCACTTCCAAATCTTTAGCAAATTGCATTCTTTGCTTCTCCAATTCCACCATCTGCCTCAGCTTCTCCCCTTCCACTCTTTCATACACTTGACCAAACCTCTCTACCGCTCTCGCCAATCTCTTCATCCCTTCCCTCTCATCTCCTTCTCCTTCACTTTCCTCTCCATCGCTTTCCTCTCCCTCCTCATCACTTTCCGCAGCAGCAGCAGCAGCCGCAACGGCCGAATAATTTCTCTTGAAATATCCATCGTCCACCGCTGGCCTCTTCAGCGGAAGCGCGACAACCGTGGCCGACGCCGGAGTCCTCCTGTACGGCAGCGGAAGCGGTAGTGCCACGGGAGGAGACCCCGGGATCCTCGGTGACAACCTCGGCGATGGCTTCGGTGATATCTTAGGCGACGGCGAAAGCTTTTTAGCGGAGAAATTGGATCCGATAAGACCATCCAAGCGATCGAAGAAAGGCCACGACGACGTTAGGGTTCCATTAGAGGAGGTAACACGAGTTTTCTCGATCTTGTACTTTTTCTTGATGGTATCAATCCGATTCTTGCACTGGACATCGGTACGGTGCGTCTTTTTAGTATGACCGTGAAGGGCGTTAACGGCGTCAGCAACATCTTGCCAGTCCTTCTGACGGAGGTTCCCACGGTTAAGCTCGACATAACGGCGACCCCAAGCGTCGACGAGGGTAGAGGTAGCTTCTTCAGACCAACAATCTTCACGGACAGGTAACGGACGGGAGTGGGGAGTGGTTGAAGGAGGGGTGAGTGTAGTTAACGGCGTGAGGGAATCGGTAAGATCGCCCATTGGGAAGTTGGGGAAGATGAAAAAGGGGCTGGGGTTAGTTTTTGGTTAGAGGCGTTGGGGGGCAGATTTAGGTTATTGATTGGGAAAGACAAAAGGGTTAATAGAAAAAAGAGAGGTTGGGGTGGGTTCGGCGATAACGCGCCGGACACATGAGAGAAGCGTGACTCGTGAGAGTAGGGAAAGCGAATAATAGAAAGAGGGTGAGGGTTGGGTCGCCGGGATGTGAGAGAGAGCGCGTGAGGGATGTGGTGAGGTGGGCTGGTGGCTTGGGTCATCATCGGATTAGGCTCGGCTACTAGTCCAGTTGGCATTTTTGACGTTTCCTTTTTGCGGCTTCCCTGGCCTGCCTGCTAATTACATATCTACTACCAGGCCGAACAAGTGCCAGACTTTGATCGTTTTCCTTTTCCGGATATTAATGCATAACATAAGAAATTTTCTAAATACTTCTTCTATCAGCTTACATATCATCATATCATATCATCTCTTCTTTTCTATTTTATATATTTTATGTACTAAAATAAAATAAACCATTCACGGGATGACAAAATTGGAAATTTTTGTATCTTAAAATGGAAAAAGGTCTAGTTTAGGGCATTTGGGATTGGGAGGAAGGGTGTCCTTTTCGTTTTCGGCATTAGGTTTAGGGGTGCCTAATTTTTGGTCGGGTGGGCTGCCTCATTCTCATCATCATGTATATTAGGATATATTCAAGTATTTAATTAAATTTGATATTACAAGTAAAATGGTATTAATTTGATCAAAAAATTATAAAAATTAAAATATAATGATAGAAAATAAAATCAAGAGTGTTTTTATTTTTTATTTCACGTATATTTAAAAAATTATCTACTCACATATAACTTTTTTGTTAAATATAATTTAATTTTTTTTGCAATTATGTGTGTGTCAAGATCTAATAAAGTATTTATTATTTAATAAAATATTAAAAAAAAAAACCCCATATCTTGAATTTACAACTGTTATATAGTAGTTTAGTAGCTCAGAAAAACCAAAATCCCATAGGTGATAATAGGCCTAAATGCTGAATTATGAGCTTTGGTATGAAAGGGCCAAAAAGGGAAGGGGAGAGAAGCGGTTGCGTCGATGTTTGAGAATAATGTTGATGAACGTCAGTTATACGCCGGCTGCCGACTGATGCGTTACGTGAGCCGCACGGACTCTTAACTTTGGTCTTGGCTCGACTTAGCTCTCGGCGCCGTTAGCTTGCAACTATTGTTACGTCGTTGTCTTGTTTCCATTACTACTACTATTTTTTTTTTTTTTAAACCTTTTTTTCCAATTTTTTCTAGTTTGACCGGGAACGGAACGGGAAAAAGAATGATGCGGTTAATTATTAAATACTTGAAAAAGGCCTTGAGCTTGAAGAGTGCCGGACCTTCCGGTTAGCACTATATAGTATATACTTTTTATCCGCATTTTGGGTTTTTTTTTTTCCCTTCGCGCTATATCGTTGAAAAAAATGGTTCAGGCCCCTGTTCGGCCTCTTTGACGGAGCTCTTAACCCTTCTTTTTGACCCAAAAATTTTAGATATAAAAATATAAGATTTTGTCAACAAATATCTTAATAGGTTATTATATAAAATAATATATTTATTTAATATATTAATTATTCTATTTAATATAAAATTATTAATTTTAAAAATATCAAAATACCATTACCGACTATTGCTTTGCAATGAGGTTCCTCACCTCATAGCCCTTAAAATGTTGGGCTTCGGACTTCCTATGTCCTACTTCTGCTGGGCCCTTCAACATCTTTGTCTAACTGTCATTATAAAATCCCCTTCATTCAAGAAAAAAAAAAAAAAAGTGTAATACTTACTATTAAGCATTTGCTGATAAAAAGACCACATTGCACAGTCAGATGAGCAAAGTGCAACTCATGTGATGCAAAATGAATATATGCGCATTATTATATGTGATAACGATCAGTTTTTCCTTTGAAATTAAAATTTAATCTTTAATCTAAGAATTCAGCACTTTACCATTAGCAATGATTAGTTAATAATTAAAATCAAGATTTACAATCCTTCAAACCCAATAATTGGTTTAAGGAATCCGTAATCAAATAACTTGCCCTCCCATTAAATTTCTCAATCTTAACTCTGCAATGCATCGGTAACATCTGCACTTTTTTTTTTTTTTAAATTCCGATGAAGCACGTAAACTCGAGTGAATCCTTAGTACATATATTAGATGGAAACATTACTTTGAGATGTTGAAAACCCCATCAGAGCCTCCAAAGCCTAGACAAACTGATCAAGTGTATACATCTTTCCTGCCGCCTGCTTGTAATATAATCATCCATATCAGTAGTGTAATTGTCTAAGAGAATTTTCAACCTGAAAAAGGTTGTATATATCATATTCATCATGTGTGCTATGAACAAGGAGCCGTACACACAAACCTACAATAATTGCGGTTGCGTGTAGGCAATGTCAATTTGAGCAAACAACACGTGAAAATTTTATGTTGACACTTGACAGAGCAAAATCCCAGAGCTTGGAAATTTCTTGACACTTTCAAATGGTACGTAGTAAAGCATATTAAAGCAATAAATCAACCCTCTCGAACAACCCTCGATCGTTTTCTCCCCCCTTTTTTTTCTACTACAAATCTACAATATCTTATAGTATCTTATAGTTGGTAGGTTGTGTTTGTCAAAATATCAGAGAATCAACTATGCAGTTTTGGAGCTTTGGGGAAGAGTTTTCTTTAGATTGACTTGGCTTAGAAAAAGGGGAAATCGCGTGAGTATATATGTCAAAGTCGGCTCGCCAAACTCTGCCCCTTGATCCGCAAGTTTCTGATGGCTTTGCTTGACGTCGACTTTGCCTTTGAACTTATCCGTTTGCTTCTCATTTCCCAACTGCCTGGCTGGAAATTTGCATACCTTCATATTTGTGGTTGGTAATTGTGTGGTCAGGTAATTAATTGTTATCTTCTGCATGATACTGACTAAAGATATCTTTCTTTCAATTAGAAAGTTTCGAACTTGAATTCGAAACAAAATCAAAAGCAAGTTTACGAGACGAAGAAATATTATGCAGTTTAAAAACTAATCTTCACTTTCCATGCATGTTGTCAAACTGACAAGTGACTATTAACTTGTGTTATTCGGATTCATGAGTAAATTTTGCATAAGAGTACATACTCAATATAAGTATATTTAAATTTTTAAATTTTTTATATATTTAAAAAATTATACTTAAATTAATGTCTGAATATACGAATATTTTAAAAAAAATTTAAAAAATTCGAATAATATAGCTATTAACTAATGAGTGCGAAGGATTTGGGCTCGATTGAAGTTGAAGTACCGCAGCCTACTCCAATAAGAAAATTAATAATTAGAAGCAGAAAAAGATCGAAATTATATATGTACGATACCAAATCTGGTAAAGAGAGATCATGTTGCTTTTTTCTGTGCTAAAGCTAGCCCTAACTGTTGCATGTATGGAAAAGGGGTGTAAAAAGGTTCAAAAGCAATTTTCAAGTTTTAAATTATTTAATGTCCAAAGAACCGTAGGCAAGTGCTTTGCCTCTCTTTTTTGTGGGTTTCATGTCAGGAAGAACAAAATCTCACTGAACTTAGTGACTTTTTTTTTCTTCCTTTTCATAAGCTTTGGTGGTGTTTAGATACCGGCAAAAAAAATTGGAAAACGGCTGAATGTTTTAAATCAAAAAAATATTCCTCAATTATTAATGATAGTATAAACTCTTAGAAAAGACCGAGTGATTGACCATATATATATATATATATATATATATATATATGAATGCATGTGGATCCACCAAAATAAAGAGAAGCAATAGCCCGATATATCTTTCAAAAATAAAATAATCCTTATTCCTTACCAAACCAATGCTATTTTCTACTACTACTTAATAAAGAGTTGTTCACAGTCATGTCAACCATAAAATATTGGAGTAGCGTAGCTAGGGCTCCAGCCCAAGTTTGGAAGAAGGGAAAGGTTGTCAAAATTACAGGAAAAAAAATAGTATAGTAGCTAGTATAGTATATAGGTTGAACGTTGAAGGTAATGGCACCCTTTCTTAATTTGCCACTTGTAAAGATGGGTGACGACAAGATTGACGATCCATTTTGGAGCATTTTTTCCATCATGAGTATTTTGATTTAAAAAAAAAAAAGAATTGAGATATAAAACATGGGGTCAAGGTAATACTAAATTGTGGAGGAGTGTAAGATTTATATAATTATTTAATAAATTTTAATTTTTACAAACATTTTTTTTATTTTTAATTATTTTTTTTATATAAAAAAAATAAACAATTAACTATAAAAAATTGAGAATATTATATAAATGAAAGGTGGAGATAGCGACCCTTTCCCCTTTTAACATCGATAATATAATAGTGCAAAGAGAGGCGCCCCCGCCGCTTGCATTATTGCATTTTTGGTTTTTTAGCATTTCCCACTTTTCTAAGTATTCTGCACTACAAAAGGAATAACTAATTCCTTCATTTATTTTTCCGTAGATATTTTTTGAGTCTTAATTCACGTATGGCGCCATGGCATTGAAACAAAAAGGGGTTTTAATTATTTTTTAAAATATTCCAGTAAATATATATTATTTATATCTAACCAAAAGTTCATCCCCTGAGGAGGCTGATGCCATTCATAGAATGCATGATTAACTTTTCCCCTATGTTTATCGGAAAACAGTGGATTAATTTAAGATTTCGAGAACTACCCAAAAGGAAAGATAAGAAGATAAAAAGAAATTAAGAAAAAGATCACAAAAATGAACATTGTGGTCTCATGAGTCATGATGATCACTAGTAGTTCAAGTTTAAAAAATTTAATAACTATCAAATCTAAAGCAGTTAGGTAGCTTGTAATAGTAACCTTTCATTCACATTTTTATTATTTTTTATCTGGAAAAACTTTAAGATACCAAAGCATAGGAAAAAGGCTCCATCCATAAATATGAAAAAGGAATAGAAAAAGGGTGGGGAAAAAAAAGAAGGAAAAAAGACATACTCAATAGTTTACTGGATGAAGCAGATAAAATGAACTGCAATTTTGAGTTCTGAGTTCTGACATGCCAAGGCAGCAATTGAAATAGATTGTTGGCCCCAAATGGTGGGACTGGAAAAGGCAACAAAAAAAAAATTATCTTTATATATAAGATGGAAAATGGGGATTTGATTACTACTCCAGGCAGGCCCAGGGGGGCTGATGATGAAGCTAGCTGAGCTGAAATTCCAGCAGAAGCAAGCAAATAATCCAGCCAATGTAGAGGTCAAACTCTACTGTTAATTAGCTTTACAGGATGCTGTTAGCACACCATCTAATAATCCATCTTGTAAAAGAACAAAAATGGTTGAAAGACATATGCCTCCCCACCCCTTCCAAACCCCACTTTGTTAGTGCAAGTGCTACTGCAATTATAATTATTCTATGGTGGAAAAAGTTTTATGTGGGCACTATTATTCCTTTATAAACTAGTATTTCTTTCTTTCTTTCTTTTCTTTTTTTTTTTCTTTTCTTTTTCAATTGATGGGATATTTCATTGGGGTTCCAAGTTCCATAAATATTTACAGGCTCTAGCATATTAAAGCATGATCATGTGAATTCTCTCCTTTTGGTTTTGATTGTGGAACATCGCATATATATTTAGCTTGATCATGTGCTCTGATCCATCGCATGTCAATGAAGTGTCAACTTTCATGAACATCTATAGTCTATTTGAATTTTCAAATTTCTTTTTTTAAACAAAAAGATGTATAAAAAAAAATGGGTTTGTTTTGATTTTTATCCTTGGCTTTAAACGTATAAACAAAATTAAAATATATAACCCTTTTGGAATCTTGAAATTATTACAATTTTTTGTCTTAATAAAAATGACATGTAAAATTATTCCAATTTATCCATCATTGAAAGAGACGAAGGCCTTACATCATCATTATCATTTCATTTCCAAAAGGATGAGAAAACACCTAAGAATTACCCTATCTTGATAAAAAACAAACTATGGGGAAAATGTTATAACACGATGATCGAGTGTTAAATATTCCAAAGGCAGCATCATTTCACAATCACCTTAGAATCAAAATCTGATTCATACCAAATTTATATATATATATATATATATATATATGCTTAGTGTTCAATATATAATAGAATTACCATCTCTCGTTCTTCTCTCATCCATTTGGATGATAATAATTACTTTTAGATTTGATAATATTAAATACGATACGAAAATATGATACAAACACGACATGTTTAATAAGTATAAAAATAGTATAATAAATATGATTAATACAACACGTTTAATATATATATTGTATTCGTGTTTATGGTTTTGAAAAAATTATACTATAGACATTTCCTACCACGTCAGTCATGATCTCGAAACTCACGATCAATGAAATTAAAACAAATCAAAATTTTGTTCCACGTTATATTTACCCTTTAATATAAAACACGAGTTATTTCTCGTAAGAAAAATAAAAAAAAAAAGAAAAAAAAAAGTTAGGTTGTTCGTTTTTTCTTTCTCTCTCGAAAAAAAAATAAAATAAAGCCAAAAAAATATAACAATAAGTATGACATAAAGAGGAATCTAAAATGATGTAATTTGATTGGTCCGGACAATAACTGACGTGATGAGAAAGATCTATAAAATATTTTTTTATTATTTTGATATATTTAATAATTCATATTATATTTATATTATATAATTAATAAAAAATATATAAAATACAATACGCATATTCAAATTATCTAACCTAATTATTTCCCCTCTTTATTCCACACAAAAAGGGGGGGAAATTCCACAAATCTTCTCCTAGCATTTACAAAATTAATTACAACTTCCAAATTGGCACTTCAAAATTACACTTAAAATTCCGGTAACTATGTCAAATCATCCTGACCCAATATTCCAAAACAACCAGAAATTATTATATAATGTCTTTTCACCGCCTAAGTTATACGTCCAATTAATAAAATTAGTCCACGTCATATTTAAATTTAGATATAAACTTTCAAATTATCCAATTTATTTTTTTAAAAAAAAAATTAAGGTTGGATTTATAAAAGACAAAAAGGCCGCATCAATTGTTTTATTTTTCTGAAACTCTCTAAATTATATGAACTCTTCATCTTTCGAACTGGTAAGGAACTCTAGCAGGCTATGCTTACAATCTTGTCTGGGTGTCAACCAAAAACCATTATTCTTAGGATTTCAAGATACCATCTGACAGAAGATTGATTAATTCTTGGGTTTTCTATTTCCGTTGAAAGAGAAACAAAAAAGAAAATACTTTAAAAGAATTAAAGAAAATGAACGAAAATGGATACCTTGGAGACATCAAGAGATTAACGATGATAACAAAAGCGGCAACGACGATAGAGAAAGCCCTCTCTCTAAAACTCAAATTTACTTTGGTATCAGATGATAGATGTTCTACTTTTGACTCGTAGAAATATTTGCCTAGCTTTTTCTTCTTCTTTTTTCCGTTATCTTACAGTGATAAAAAAATAAACTAAGTGACTTGAAGATTTATTGGAAAAAAATATGACATGAATTAATTTGTTTGATTGGGCCTATAACTAAAGAATTTATATAATAATTTCTCCAGAACAACTGTGTTGTAAAAATCATTACTACCACAATTTCCAATTACATCTCAAATTTTTTGCTCTTACATTACAATATTATTTTGCTTCTATGCCTATATATACAAAACTCAAAAGAAAACTAATAAAAGGGCAGAAAAGAAATGTAATAGAAGAAGAGGAAAAAAAACAAATAGGAAGCTGTTCCTTGAACCCTAATGGATGGATGTATTTTTTTTTTTTTTTCATGAATCATATCAAAATATGAAGAAAATTGTAAACCCCATTTTTCTAATCCATAATACTAGTAGTATAACATAGCGTACTTCATGATGAGCAAGCATCATTCGGCGTCTCGGAGATGCTCTCTAAGTGTGGCCTCCACACCCCAACTCGGCCTCTTCTTCGATCCCTTTGCGTTGACAACTTCTCTGAAAGTATCTCACTTAAATACTGATCTGATGATATCAAAAGATTCGTCATTGAAATAGTGTTGTTGTTCTTGTTGGCGTTGCTCATGCTTCGGCTGTGACGATGCTGGCGGCTGTGGCTTTGGCTGTTGCTGTTGTCAAGAGTACTGTCTCTTCTTTTCTTCTTGGTTGTACTTGTCGATGAAGATTTTGACCGGGTTTTTTCGGGTGTTGAAGGGACTGGCATGAGGAAATAAATCTTTCCACGTTGAAGCTCTGCCTCTGGTGGGACGATGACGATTTTTGGGACCATCCCATCATCGGAAGGAGAGGAGGGTTTCTTCAGGACGTGTTTAGGGTGAGCCTTCATGATCTCGCTGGCTTTGATGGAGGAGCCACTGATTTCTTCAACGCGGCCATTGGAGTGTACTATACGAATCACATCGAGTGCTCCGCAGGGAAGAATGCAAGAGATGCAGCATCGGATGGTGTTCTTCATGGCTCTTCTCTCTCCCTATAGTGGTCTCTCATAGAGAGAAAAGAAGAACAAGAAAAGTGGAGATCAAAAAGAGGGGGAAGAGAAAGTAATGGAAAGATAGAAATATAAGAAGGGAAAGAGAAGTCTCTTTTTCTTTTGCCTTAGCTAACTCAGAGAGAGTGGGAATCAGTCACACAAAAGAAAGAAAAAAATAATTATGTTTTTATTATATACTCATAACTTTTTAAATTTCTATTTCTATTTTTTTTTTTTGGGGATTTTTTCGTCACTTGCTTAGGATGAAATCTACGGCATGAATAATTGCACCTTACTCTGTACTTTGCCTTTTGGATCCATCATTTAGGGCCCCCATCTTCCTTCACTTCAATATGATCAGTAATTTTGGGTTTTCATTTTTCAAGGTTGGATGGCTTAAGGGTGACACATGTAGACGCATGATTGGGACAGCCAAGTAAGCCAAACAACTGAACAAGACCCTCCTGCCAGGAGATGTCTATACACATGCTCCAATCAATTTATGACACGTGTTATTTTCAATACCAAAAATATCATTGATATTTAGCTGAGGAGGCTAATTGGCATAGGGCCATTGAGAGAGGCCTTGTTTAGAGTTATAAACTGGGCATTGTGTGAAGGGAGTGGGGGAAGTGGGGTATAGGGAAATCTTCTTTTTAGAGGGGGTTGCAATCTTTCAATATCCCCAACCAATACCATGTGGGTTGTGGCTTTCATTGGAAAGTGGGGTTAATTTAGATGGTAGAGTTTAGACCTGCTCACGGGCCGAGCAGCCCGTCCGGCCCGGTAGGCCCGGTCCAGCAGGCAATTTCATGTTTCGGTCCGGCCCAGAACAGTGTTTTAGTATTATTATAATTTTATTTTTATTTAATTTTAAAAAATAAAAAAAAAAAATTTTAAAAAATTATTTTTTTATTCAAATGAACAGTGATTCGGGCCTAAACGGCGGGCCTGAGCGACCCAAGCCCAGGCCTGAGGAAAAAAAAATGGGCCGCGGCCCGGCCCGGCCATGAGCACCTCTTCCACCCCACTGTATGGGTTTTAGGTTTTCTTTGAAGTGCTTTGACTAATTGTTTCGGTAATTGTCTAGCTACTGACCTTTTCTTTTTGCTACTATGAATGTACCCCAAGCCCCACATATATATATATATATATATATATATATATATAGCTTCATTTCAATTCCTAACTCCTAATTCCTCTTACCTTATTTTTCGATGAGTTTATATTCGGTGTATTGTCGGTGTATAATTTTATACATTAATAGTGAATCTTACGATGAAATTTTATTAAAAAATAAATCTTAAATCTTAAAATTAAATCTTAAACTCTAAATTTATTTTTTAACAAGTGACATAATGTGATACACTATTAATATATAAATTTATATACTAAAAATGTATCAAATATAAATTTTTTCTTGATTTAACTTTCAAAACCTTCACGTGAAAGTGAATTGTTTTGAGTTCCCCTTCACATACCGTAGTTAAAAGATTCTTTTGTAAGTAATTACCATGAATTTTCAAAAGCTAGATCATGACAGTCCAAGAAAAAATAAAGAGAGGATATTAAATGGTTTGATTTGATGTGTATAATTTCATTTTCACTTGGTGGCCATAATCAAATTAGTATGACCACATTTAGTTTTTGGCACAAGAAAACAAGGGTTAACAGCTAAAAACTGTTTAAATGGTTTGATTGCCTGTTAATTGTGTAATGTCCCATCATTCCAAGCTGTGGCCCGCTAATTTAATGGTTCAGATGTAGATGTTAGTGGGCAACATGTGATAGTTAGGAGAGAGGAGGGTCCATTAAATTTTGAAGGTTTTTTTTTTAATATATAAAAGAAATCAAAACTTAAAAGATATATAGATCTAGGAGATATATAGAAAAAGAAAAATAGCAAGTGTTAGGATGGAAATTCAATTTTAAGAAAATGTATCATCTAAGAAGAGTTAAATGAATTATTTGAGTTAAATATAGGTCAAATCAAATATATAATTATTGGAATAAAAATTGTTGAATATACTTAAATGATGGATATGCGAGTATGGTAATTTACATGACGTTTTATATTTTCGTGAATTTAAAAATTTTTATTTGCATTGTATTATTTAATTTATGTATCAGAATTCAATTTTTTTTTTTTGGTATATATTTCAACTCTATCAAAGAATCTTGGCAAAACCCTTCCTTCTAGATTGCTGAATTAGCTCACCAAATTCATTGTCACTTTTTTATTTATTTATGTTTGTGGGTTTCTTTTCTTCCATGAGAACTTATTTGACTGTCTTACAATACTTTTAAGACCCTTTAATCACCTTAACTATGATTAAACAAATTACTAAGTAAATGTTAAAAATATGGGTCCTCTAAACTACACATCTATCACATTGGCAAAAAGGCTGTACTTTTAAACATTTGCTGTTTGGCACCAAATTCCTTTATCTTCACATAAACAAATCAAGAAATCATATTGAAGATTGATTTAGTTGCAATCTTCTTTGCTTTTTTTTTTCCTTTCTTATTATTTTTCATTTTTTAAAAAAAAATACCATTTAAATTTACTACTAATAGATTTTTTTTTTCACTGTAAGGTTTTAAAAGAGCTAGAAATAAAAGAAATAATAATAAAAGTATACTATATATCTATCTATTTATACCTGACAATTTATACATTCAATTGTATTCATGTTATTTTTTAATATTATAATTGTGTTTAAATTTAGTATGTGTGGAACCCCTCAAAATTTTTTATTTTTTTAATTTGTTTGTACTTCTTTCATTGTTCCATGAACAAATTAGTTTGGGAAATGTTGGATGTTAATTTTTATAAAAAAAAAATTATCAACTAAATCTAATCAGAGTTTATTTTGAGCCCAGTATCAGGGTGAGGCCATTACCACTTTTATTATGGGACATTGCAGTTGGGGATGGGGCAGGCACCAGCAACTGTACTGGTCCAGGCTGTTTTATGTCTTGCAGATATCCAACTTGACAGAGCAATGGCTCATTCATTCAGTCATTCTCCCTTTTTTTTGTCCATCTCCCCCACAAAATTTAAAGCAAAGGGCCCTAACTCCTAAGACAACAACCTATAAATTCATACTGAATTGACTTCCCATAAAAACATTAAATTCATATACACAAACTATCACTACTTTAAACGGATCAAATATTCATTGTGTTCTCATTCTAAGAACTCCCCTAAAACATAATTGTTGAAATTCTTATTAATTCCTTCACACCAAAACATTTTTACTATACATTGCACAATAGCCAATATGTTTTGCTATTTCATCCCGGAAATTTTTCTACAAAAACAAGTCTACTACTCAGAAATGGCATGCAATGTAAGTGAATTAAAAATTCAAGGCAAAAACTGACCCGAACTTGAGAAATCCGTCTAATATAGTCTTTATTTGATCAGGAAAAAAAAAGTCAACAAATTGAAACTATTCAACTCAAAATCGAAGGGATCTGAATTCGAATTAATCTGAATTTGAAATAACCTGAAAAATTAATACAAAATGATTCGAACTGACATTGATTTAACATTAATTCAAAAACTAGAATCCAAAATGACTTGCATCGAAATAACCTGAATATTAATCCTGAATGAGCCGAATTTGAAATGATTGGAATTTTTTCGTTCCAAAATGAGCCTAACCCAACCTGCCAAATTACCACGTTTTCAGTTTCTCTCCAATTGGACGGTATTCACGGCCATCAAAATTAGCCCAATTAGCATATACAATTTACTGGATCTGGCCCATTTTAATATTAAGCCTTTTAGTCTATTCCAAGTTTTGCCCCACTGGATCTGGCCCATTCTCTGGTTCTTCTCTACTTGAGCTCATACAAAATTCAATCCCTGGTAAAAGTGAAACTGGTGAAGCTCTGTGGGGGTTGAAATTGAGCTGCAATTCTGCAACATACCTCATCCAAATCCTAGAAAAACCAAATCTTTACCCACCAAAACTCAAATCCCGGGAAAAAAAATCCCTCTTATCCTTTCCTTGCTCAGCGTTCAATCCTCCAAATACTGAGTATCAAGGATGCCCGTTTTCAAAACCCCGTTCAACGGCTACTCCGTTAGGTTCTCCCCCTTTTACGAGTCCCGTTTAGCCGTAGCAACCGCCCAAAACTTCGGCATATTAGGAAACGGCCGTGTCCACGTCATCGACCTCTCCCCAACCTCCCCTACCATCAACGAACTCATCGCCTTCGACACCGCTGATGGAGTCTACGATGTCGCGTGGTCCGAATCGCACGACTCCGTCCTCGTCGCAGCCATCGCCGACGGCTCTATCAAAGTCTACGACACCGCCCTCCCTCCTCAATCCAACCCTTTGCGCTCCTTCAAAGAGCACGCCCGTGAAGTCCACGGTCTCGATTACAACCCCACGCGGCGCGACTCGTTCCTCTCTGCTTCGTGGGACGATTCCATCAAGCTCTGGACCCTCGACCGCCCAGCTTCCCTCCGCACTTTTCGGGAACACTCGTATTGCGTGTATTCCGCGGCGTGGAACCCCAAGCACGCCGACGTTTTCGCCTCGGCTTCCGGCGACTGTACGGTAAGAATCTGGGACGTTAGGGAACCCGGTTCAACGATGATAATCCCGGGGCACGAACACGAAATATTGTCATGTGATTGGAATAAGTATGATGATTGTTTGATTGCTAGTGCAAGTGTAGATAAGAGTATTAAAATTTGGGATGTCAGGAACTATAGGGTGCCGATTTCGGTTCTTAACGGTCATGGTTATGCTGTTAGGAAAATTAAGTTTTCGCCGCATAGGAGAAATTTGCTTGTGTCTTGTTCGTATGATATGACAGTTTGTTTGTGGGATTTTATGGTGGAAGATGCACTTGTTGGAAGGTATGATCATCATACAGAGTTCGCGGTTGGGGTGGATCTCAGTATTCTTGTTGATGGGCTTATGGCCAGTACTGGCTGGGATGAGCTTGTTTACGTTTGGCAGCAGGGTATGGACCCCAGAGCAGCTTAAAAAGGGAAGTCTTTACACCTTTTTTCTTCTTCTTTCTTTTGTTTCTGTTTGGTTTTTGTATGATTCATTGTCATAATTTGAGTGAATACTGGAATGGTTCTGAGTTTTGACTTTTGAATAGGTAGAAACTGATGCATGAATGATATACTTGGAAGGGGATTGGTAATGGGGCATGATGCTGTTGTTGTAGTTAATTGTAATTTGGTATAGCTACGACATGCCTTTGCACAATTGCATTGTGTTCTTGATGAATAAGTAAATATTGGATTTTGATCCCCTGTATATCCATTCTAATAAAGCAAAGGAGATTATATTTTTCTATACACATCTGCTCACAATTGTATGCTTGATATGTACTCCATATCCTTTAAGGGCTCGCAAGTTGTGATCCTTTCTAGGTTCTGTCTCATTGCATAATTTTTCACGTATGATGATAGAAAGGGAGTGTTTCATATCATGGCTGCAGATCCAGAGACCTTTGTACAAACTCTACTACTATGTCTGAATAAGTATTTGGTAACTCTACTCTTGCATGTGAGTCTTTTATAAGCTAGCAGACTGTATGAGACTTAAGAGTCCTAATAGTAACTTTGAATGCCTCTATAATCTTGAAGCAATTCATAACTTTTTCTGACGCTGTAAGGAAATTATAGACCATAATCAAATTTAGACATTGAATGTCTGCATTTAATCTTTATTAAATGTATTCAAAGAAGTGGTGAATCTTGGAGACATTTTATTTGTTCCCTAGCGTAACTCGTTGCTCCTCAATCTCGGCATCCTCTTCTAGAGGTAGTGGCAAAACTGCTCGAAACCATTTCTGCCTTGGGTTGAATAAGGTTTTTCAGGAGCCATCCTCCCCTGATTGGGTCTTGCTAGTGTCAGTGGACGACATTTTGTCTGGTTAATATATTTGAAAGATCATAGCTCTTAGAAGAAACTTATCCTTATTTCATCTATTTCATCTATTCCTTTTGGCTTTGACTTCCAACTTCTTTACCTAGAGCCAATTGGGTGGGTTATGTTCATTGAAATCAAATCATAGATCACCATGTTACACAACTAGGGATCAATGACTTGATGTTACTTGGAAGGGTTTCCAAGAAGTCCCAGATAAGAGGTTAGGAGTTTTAAATTTTAGGATATGTTCTTGTAGATATTAGTTAAGGCATTATAGGGCAGTAGATGTTAAACTCTAATCTTTTTTATTATAATAAAATTAACATTTGGAGACATAGGATTGACATTGTTTAACCCCCAAAAGGCTATTTCCTTTGTTTCCCTCGAATAGGCCGAGGTATTTATGGCTAATCAAAGTACAGAAGCACATCTTGTATTCAATTGTCTACTGGTATCAGAGCTGAAGAAGATTGCTGACTTCACATTGTTGGAAAATTTGCAAAGCAACGTATGGAGTGTTATTCAATTTGTTATCGATCTTCGGATACTATTTGGGAAAGCTTATACTACTACATAGCACAAGGATGGATTGTTCATGTTTTTAAGAAAGTAATTTGGGGACAATTTACAAACTACGAGACATAAGCCCTATAAGTTACTTCTACGGTAGAAGATGTGTGAAACCTGTTATGAGTTTAGGGGGCTAATGAGTTGTATAGCAGGCCATAGGGGTGTTTATTCGGTTAATTCGGTTAATAACCGAACCGAATTACCCAAAACTGAATTAACCGAATTTTTTTTCCAATTAACCGTTAACTGAACCGAATAATTAATTCGGTTAATTAACCGAACCGAAATTATTTCGGTTAATTCGGTCGGTTTCCGAACTAACCGAAATAAATAAGAAATTTATTTTGCTAACCTATTTTTTTACATGATTTTGTATCCAAATTATCCATCCAAGTCCAACCAATCAAAATTCAAAAGCAAAAGCATATTATAAAATCCAAATATGAAACAAACACAGCTAAAAAAACATGAAGCAAAGAAGCACAGTACAGACATAGCAAAGGCAATAACTAAGCAATAACAAACATTCAAAGTTCAAACAGCCTACTAACCCATAAACCAAAGGCAGTAGGCAATAACAATTAACAAACATCCCTACTAAGTACTAACCAAAGGTAATAACTCAATAAACAATAACAAACAAACAGCCTACTAACCCATAAACCAAAGGCAGTAAGCAATAACAATTAACAAACATCCCTACTAAGTACTAACCAAAGGCAATGGCCAGTGGCTGCAACTCAATAACATTCACAGACTTAAAGCATAACATACAATAACAAACTTAATAAATACTCTTGTCTTCAATATAATCATTACAAACATCTTCAAAGGGAGCAACAAGCCAAGTAGCCAACACCCAACAGAAATGCAAATGCTACACTGTCATCTCCATCCAGGTGTAAGCTCTCTACCTTCATCAATATCCAATTGTCCTACAAAATATATGTAAAAATAGAAAATAATATTATTATTAGAATTTAAAAATAAATCAAATAACATAATTACATAAACTATATTACATAATCTTACCCTTCAACTAACAGTAGCTCATGAATTAACGGTAGGCTCTAATGCATTCCAAGATAAATCTAAACACCCAAAAGAAAAAAAGAAAAAATAAAGATAAACATTAACAAAAATATTTGTAGTTCATAGAATAAAAGGAAAGTAATAATTATACCATTTTCAATTTTGTCAAGATCTTGTAACTGTTCTTCATTGTTGATGTCTTCATTTGTTGATTTCCGAATCCAATCTTGAGTACACACTAGGGCTTGTACAACTCTAGGAGTTAAAGAACTCCTAAATGAATCAAGCACACGTCCCCCGGTACTAAATGCGGACTCAGAAGCAACAGTAGAAATTGGAACAGCTAAAACATCTTTGGCCAAGTGTGAAAGGATAGGAAACTTAGGGCTATTGAGTTTCCACCATCCTAAAATATCAAAATCATCAACATCTGCCTCATTAGTCTCATTTAAATACTTATCCAATTCTGACTTTTGATCCCCATCACCAGATTCAACTACATGCTTATGATACTTTGATTTCATACGCTTCTTTAGTTTTTGTTGTGGTTCTACAGAAGTATGTGTCACACTTGATTTGCCATTATCATTTGGAAGTGGAGGTAAATACTCATCATACAATTCATATAAAACTTCTTTCAACCTTTGCACCATGCTCAAACCTTTTTCACCCTCATACATATCTCGAATTGCAAAATCTGCATATTTAAATTTATGCCTAGGATCTAGAACAACAACAACAAAAACAAGCATATCAATCTTCTCAATGTTGCCCCAGTATTTATCATATTTATATTTCATCCTCATGGCTATCACACCAAATTCAATATTTTCATTTAATTGAGACTCTCGCAAAAGACAATCCATTTCAGCAAGTTCATAAAAAAAATGTTGGATGTGACATACAAAGTGCCAGAAACTCGCACAGTGAGTTCATAGAAGTGTTCTAAGAAGTCCCTCAAGTTTCTAACAGTAGTCCAATCCTCCTCAGAAGGCCAACCTTCCCCCAACTCAAGTTCAACTCTAAAATTGTTATCTTGCTCTTCGAATCTCTCAAAAGCTCTTTCAAATTTTTGAGCGCTATCTAACATCAAGTAGGTAGAGTTCCACCTATACTAACATCTAGACACAACAACTTTTTGCTTTCTATTTTTTCCATCTCAACACACTCCTTAAATTTTTTAAATCTAGCTGGAGATTGCCTCACATATCTTACAGCCCCCCTGACACGTGCAACAGATTTATTCATTTCTTTCAAACCTTTAACCACAATCAAATTCACAATGTGTGCAATGCATCTCATATGAAGGTATTTACCATTTAAAATACAACCCCCCCGCTGCCCAAACTTTTTTCTCAAATAATTAACAACAACATCATTTGCACTTGCATTATCAAGTGTTATAGTGAACAATTTATCAATCCCCCAACTAAGTAAACATTTCTCTACCAACATGCCTATGGCCTCACCTTTATGACTAGAAATTGGACAAAAGTTTATGATTTTCTTATTCAATTTCCAATCATTATCAATAAAGTGAGCCGTAAGACACAAATAATTAATTCTTTGCAAAGATGTCCATGTGTCCGTAATTAGACAAACTCTTGTACATGAATTTTTCAAAAATTGCTTCATTTTTATCCTCTCATCTAAGTAAAGCTGATAAACATCCCTAGTCACAGTAGTTCGTGAAGGAATATGAAACCTAGGACATGCCCTAGACATAAATTTTCTAAAGCCTTCACTTTCTACAAACCTAAAAGGTAATTCATCAATCACAATCATTTCTGCTAAACCTTTCCTAATTCCATCTTGATCAAATTTCCAAGTTGTAATATGCCCTTCCCCTTCAAGACCCCTATGACTAGGTAAAACTAGTTGGGCTTGTGCAGTGTCAACATTAGCAGGATTTTGCTTGCATTGGTTCATGTGATATTTTAGTGATCCAGTGCCATTTCTCTTTACATCACAACAAAATTCCTTATCACAATGATTACATCTACTCTTTATATCACCATCACTAGTAACAAATTTAGTAAAATGAGACCATACTTCTGACCTTGGGGGCATGGCTTTTCTTTTCCTCCCTTGAGCAGTCCCAGTTTGCTGTTTTGCTTGACTTGAAGCTTCAGCTGCTGAACTCCCGTCATGTTCTGTGTTAAGAGGACTAGGAGTAACACTAGCCTCAAGAGAGTCTACTTCAGTGGACATCTACAAAGATACAAGAAAACAATAGTCTATTAGTCCATCGAATTTTCTATTGTTACTTGATGTTAGATGTTAGATATTGTTACTGCAATTAGGGGGTTGGCCTTGATATTGTCTGTACTGTTAGATAGTTCATTAGTACAGTACAGACAATATCTAACATCAACATAGTTCATTAGTACAGTACAGACAATATCGAATTTTCTACTGTTACTTGATGTTAGATGTTAGATATTGTTACTGCAATAGTCTATTGGTACAGACAACATAGTTCATTAGTACAGTACAGACAATATCAAATTGTTACTGCAATTAGGGGGTTTCTGCAATTGGGAATTTTAATTTTTATTTTTATCCTATTTGGTTTCAGTAGCTAGGGTTTTGGTAGAGCATGGAATCTGATCATTCAAGGCACACAAAAAATTCAAAACATTCAAAACATATTCAAAACATAAATTCAAAATATACCTTGTAGGTCCTGAGAAGGTGAGAGGTCTTGAGAGCCTGAGACCGAGAGGGGCTGAGCCTGAGACCGAGAGGGGCTGAGCCTGAGAAGGGGCTGACTGAGAGAGGTCCAGACTTCACCTGACTCCTGAGACTGAGAGCCGAGAGGGGCTGAGAGAGAGAGGTGAGAGTCGAGACTGAGAGAGGTGAGAGTCGAGACTGAGATCTGAGAGAGGTGAGATCGAGATTGAGAGAGAGAGGTGAGATCGAGATTGAGATCTGAGAGAAGTGAGATCGAGACTGAGAGAGAGAGGTGAGATCGAGCCTGAGATCTGAGAGAGGTGAGTCGAGACTGAGAGAGAGAGGTGAGATCGAGACTGAGTCACTGAAATCTGAGAGAGCCAGAGAGGTGAGATCGAGCCAGTGATTCTTGAGATCAGACTGAGAGAGGTGAGATCGAGAGGGGAATGGGGTCAGACTGAGAGAGGTGAGATCGAGAGGGGAATGGGGATGATGAGGGGATTAGGGTTAGGAAAGGTTATTAGGGTTTTTAGTTTTTAATATATAAATTAATTTTAAAAAAAAATTTATCTAAACTCATAAAATCTTGTCGTTTTAAGCATTTCCGTTAATTCGTGTAATTCGGTTATTTTCGCTTAACCGAACCGAATTAACCGAAAATCGAAATTTCTCAAAACTTTTAACCGTTCACCGAACCGAATTTTATTCGGTTAACCGATTAACCGAACCGAATTAAAATTCAGTCGATTAATTCGGTTAAAACCGAATACTGCACACCCCTAGCAGGCCATTCAAGATGACAAAGAAAATCTTTAAAGTTACTTTGACAAATTGTGGCAAACACGATCCTGATTTTTATGCCAACTTGGGACAAGCGATGTAGTTACTTCAAACTAGAGAACTGGAAAAGAACTTTGTTAAACTCCAAGTACTTTGTTAAACTCCAAGTGTTTGAAAAATCATGATTCTCAACTTGAACCACATGATAGCCATATTGCATGGTTAAAACAAAAACAAAAAAAAAGTCATCATTTTTTTTGTTTACTTTATCAGTAGATCATACAATTATCGATAAAGACGTGAGATTTTATCACAAATTTATTCTATCAACAAATCACGTGAATGTTGTCAAAAGCATGATATATTTGGCATGCCTTTTATCTTTGAGAGGTGGGATTTGGAGGTCTATGAATCAGAGCCTTGAGAGGCTTTATTCTCATGTTGTAGTAGTAGACTAGTAGGTACCATGCATGCATATGTTTGTTGTTTTCTTTGGGTTTTGTTTTTGGTCGGTTTTGATGAGCAAACCCTTATGTAATGTCATTGCCAAGGGAAAAGAGGGGTTTGGGGGAAATGCGAAGATGTACAATGCACCGAATCATCTTTGTTTGTGATTTTGATCGGCCTTCCTTCAACTTGACAACTGGTAGACAATTAGTATCCTAGCCTAGCTACCATTGCCAACTCGACTTTACAAGCTACAATGACAGAACAGAACTTAAAAGATCTATATATAAATTCTCATCGTTTCTTATTAGTTAGATCAATCATTCTACTTAAGTAACATGTACTACAATATTTTATACCTATCAATCAAAGCCAAATTTTAAATTTGAAGATTGAAGAAGAATCCTTGCAGAAGCTCTTTTAGAGAGTTAACGAAAGTGGGCAAAAACATATCTCATTCTTGTTTCTTTCAAACTCTTTGGAATCTCTCCTCTTTTAATGAAACTCCCAACAAGTGCTGTTTGCTTGGCATTCTTATCTGTCTAGGGCAATGGTGTGATTTATTTAGTGAGCAATTACTTGGGTAATGTTGCATTGCATCACCACATTTACCACCAAAATTAAGTCAAAGTTTATGTGGCTCAAATGAAATGAGATGATGAATTTGACATTTAATAACAAAATAGTTAAAATGATGCTTTCGTGATGGAAAAAAGTTATATACACAAAAATATACAACAAAGTACATATAATTGATTTTTTTTATATTAACTTTTATAACCTAATAAAAAAAAAAAGTCGCCTTTGTTTTTCAAAAATATATCACAAAACAGTTATATGTTTCTTATGTGTATATATCATTGTTCTCTTGTAAATAAAAGTAAAAGATAATAATTTTTCCTATTCTTTTATAATTTTTCTCTCCTACTGAATGTATCAAAAATTCATTTTTTTTTTTTTTTATCAATGTATATCCATCCTTTCACTTTTACCTTGCCAAGCACACCTAAGTGTGTGATATATAGTAGCAAGGGGCGCGTTGATAATATCCAAGTTTCCTATTTCTAGTAATTAACTATTTATATTTTAATTTATTACAAAAATAAAAGAAAATGAAACGTCCAGGAAAAGGTGGAAAAGATTTTAAAAAGAAAAAGGAATAATAAAAAGGGATCCGATAGTGGACGATGATCCATGATGAATATGAACAACATAATCGATGGAGTAGCCCTCGTATGACAAATAGATCTATCAAAAAGTCGGGTTATTCGTTCGATTTGACTTATTTAATAAAGTTTGATCTGAATTAGATCGTATATGAATAAAAATTTAATAATTTGAGTCGGGTCGAATCCAAATTACTATTCATTAAATAAAATATATATTTAAAATATAATTATAAAATAGATATTAATATAAAAATAAAAATTTTAATATTTAATGAATAGTAAAATGGGCTTCTGGACCGTCTGACCGTGCTTGAATAAGGAAAAAAAAAAATTCAAATCATTGTCCAACCCATGAACAGGTCTAAAAACAAGTGGCACGCCCCAATTTCTAGAGGTGTGCAAGATCAATTAATTTTGAACCGATCGAAATTATATTTTTTTCAGTTAATCGATTAACCAAAAAATTTTCGGTCGGTTATCGGATAATTTGGTTCAAAATTCAAAAATAACCGAATTATCCTAAATATATATAAAATATTATATTAAAAAAATTTATTAGATGTTTTAAGTTTTATATTGTTGAAATTTTTTACTTATTATGGATATACCTTTTACTCATATTTTTTGGATGATTATGCTTATTTGAATTATGAAAAATTAAAAATTTAAGATTTTAAAATGTAATTTTGACTTATTGATGATAGAATAATTAAAGTTTGGTTAACCGACTGAATTATCGAAAAAAATTTGGTCGGTTAAACGTAAATCTTTTGTAATTTGATTCGCTAACGGTTAAAGAAAATAAAATTTTGATTAATTCGGTTAAAGGTTATTCGATTCGGTTATTAACCGAATCAACCGAATGCACAGCCCTACCAATCTCAGTCTCCATCGAAAGTCAAACTAGTGTTCTAAAATAAACTTAACCGATCATATAATTTATATCTTTATACGATTATTATTTGAGATTTCGACTCTTTCAGTCGTCGATATTTATCATCACGCTATTCACCACTATTGGTTATACGATGATATTCATTACATCTGCAACCACGATAAACGTAATCCGACCTAAAAAACATCCGAACTGCGATTTAAATCCCTAATTGTTATCTTCTAAAGTATGTATGATTTACCTTTTCTTTTCATTCCAGCTCCGCTCCACAGGTTTCTGTATCTTTATCTTCAACCTCATGACCAATTACAACTCAGTTGCATGATCAGATTACTCCCTTCTCCTCTCTTCTTCAGAGTCTTCCAGTTTCCACTACTTTTACTTTTATTGACATCCAGATTCCTCCTCTCTTTTCTCTCTTTTTTTTTCATTGGATCTTCATTTTCATCCTCACAATGCACTTCAAGGTTACTAACATTTTGCATGCTTTCTTTTGATTATCACCCTTGATTCACTTTATCTTTCTCTCTCTCACACCACATAAAAGATATATTATTTATATATTTATTTACAAATATGTCTCTTTTGTAGGCCAACCAATTAACAACTTCTTGAATCTTTATCTTCATTTCCATACCTCCGAACAAGATATACCTGCTTTTTTCATTGTGGATTATAATTATTCCTTTTTTTTTTTTTTTTTAACTTCGTAAGTAGTTTAAAGGTTGATATGTATCAATTTAATTAAGATATATTAAAAAAATACATTAATTAATTACAATTTTATATACACATATATTTTTTTATTTTTCATTTTTGTGGAGATCTGCACTAAATTTGAGAGATATTATTTATTTTAACTGAAAATTAAATTTTACAATTTTATCAAATCTTTACATATATATATATATATCATAGCAATCTTACAAATTCTTAATGTTCGAACATTGCATTCTATCCCATTAAAATTTAACATTCGCGTCAAGTCCAATTATTTAACTCACAGAATCAAAAATATTACACCAAACGTTAAGATTTTAAAAATGATTCTCACACTGTATAATACTTAGTTCTTATTTATTGAGATTCTAGAATTGACTCTTACAATGTAGTACAAATTTTCGATATGAGATTTAAAACGTAAAAGTTTTTATTTTTTTTTTTGTGCTAAGCCAATCATTTTATTGAAATTACAAAGATAAAACCATCATTTCAGCTGTTACAAACAATTTTTTTCAATTTAATCTTTATGCCATCAATTTTTATGTGTATAAACTTTATTTACGTGTATATAATCTTCCTGTCACAATTATATAAATCTTTGTTTGGTATAAATAAAAATATATTCTTTATTAATCTTTTTCTGTATATATAGACAATACATTTAATCATAAGAAATTATCTTATATATTGTCAATAGAATTTTTAAACTTCACAAATAGAATATGATGAAATATAATAAATAAAAATTAATTAAAAAAAAAAAAGACATCAGGCAATCTTTTAACGCTTGTAGAGTAAAAAAAAAAATGAATTCATTTGATCAGATTCTATATATTTATCTTCATCCACGTCGGATATGCATTCGCTATTTCTGATCTCCCTCAACAAGCCGCCCCGCACTTACAGCCTTTGAATCTTTTACCTTCGCTTATACGCTTCTCTTTGATGACCCATTGCTCCCATACACAATAATTTAAGTTTCAGGTTCTACATATTCTTTCCTTAGACGGTATATGCCAAAAAAATGGCTGGAACTTCAATCAACGTTCATTTCCATGACATACCAGAAGTGATTCTCTCCACCTTATTCTCTTTAGTTACTGATACTCGCACACGCAATGCCATGTCCCTTGTGTGTCTCAAATGGCTCTCGCTTGAGCGCTCCACTCGCAAATCCCTCACGCTCCGTGGCAACATCCGTGATCTCTTCCTTATTCCGACTTGCTTTCGAGCTGTTACCAATCTTGACCTATCTTTCCTCTCCCCATGGGGACACCCTCTTCTTGATTCCTCTCCAAACCCACTTCTTCTTGCTCAACTCCTTGGACATGCATTTCCATCAGTTGTTTCTCTCATTGTTTATGTCCGGAACCCTTCAACTCTCCATCTTCTAGCCCCTCAATGGCCTAACTTACAACATGTTAAGCTCAGACGTTGGCATCAGCGTTTGCCTACACCTATTGGCTCTGATTTTATTGCACTTTTTGAGCATTGCCGTATGCTTTCTTCACTTGACGTTTCACATTTTTATTGCTGGCCTGAGGATCTTCCACCAGCAATTGAAGCATACCCTTCTATTGCAGCTTCTCTTTCCCATCTCAATATCCTAAAACATTCTTCAGCTGAGGGATTCAAGTCCTATGAGCTTTTAGCCATTACTGCCTCCTGTCCAAACCTCCGTGAATTGCTTGCAACATGTATATTTGACCATCGATTCATTGGATTTGTTGACGATCAAACCTTGCTTGCTCTTGCTTCAAATTGTCCTTGCCTTTCTCTCCTTCACCTTGTTGATGCTACTTCTGTGTCCAATGTTAGGCCGGACCCAAATAATGAGGGTTACACATCTGAAGATGCAAGTATCAGTCATGCTACACTTGGAGATCTATTTGCTGGATTGCCACTACTTGAAGAGTTGGTTCTCGATGTTTGCCACAATGTTAGGGATGCCTGGCCAGCGTTGGAGTTGCTTAATTCCAGGTGCCCCAGGCTTAAATCCTTGAAGCTGGGACAGTTCCACGGAATCTGCAGGGCTATAGATTCTCGACCAGATGGGATCGCCCTATGCCAAGGGTTGGAATCTTTGTCCATCAAGAACTCTGCTGACTTAACTGATACCGTTTTGGTAGCCATCTCTGTTGGCTGCCCGAGACTTTCCAAGTTTGAGGTTCTAGGATGCAAGAGAATCACAGGAACAGGGATGTGGAAATTTACTCATGTTCTTCGGAAAACTTTGGTTGATGTGAAAATTTCTTACTGCAAAAACCTCAATGCAGTTTCATCGTTGCAGGCATTGGAACCAATTCGAGACCGGATAGAAAGACTCCATATAGATTGCGTGTGGGAAAGTGTTGACCAATCAGAAGGCCGGACAGGCAATTCAAGTGATCATCAACCAGCTGGTGGATTCGAGAACTTCCAAGCAGGGAAACGTGGCATCATCATCAGGGAAGAAAAAAGCTTGAAAAAGAAACGCAAGACGTCCTACGATATGGGGAATGAGAATTTGTTCTCTTCTAGGACTTGGACTAAGCTACAGTATCTTTCCCTTTGGATTGCTGTAGGTGAGTTGCTCACTCCATTATCCTTGGCAGGTTTAGATGATTGTCCTGTACTAGAAGAGATACAAATAAAAATTGAAGGTGATTGCAGAGATCAACCAAAGCCATTCATGGATGCATTTGGGCTGAGTTCCTTAGCCTGCTATCCAAGGCTTTCAAGGATGCTCCTAGACTGTA
The DNA here is from genome assembly GCA_030761205.1 of Fremontodendron californicum. NCBI lineage: Eukaryota > Viridiplantae > Streptophyta > Magnoliopsida > Malvales > Malvaceae > Fremontodendron > Fremontodendron californicum. The sequence continues at coordinate 2,663,923 of JAULJL010000027.1, forward strand.
GTGGAGTAATAGGTTATGCACTTACTGCTCCTACAGGACAGGCAGATTTAAGCTTGTGGGAAAGATTTTTTCTTAACGGAATAGAGAATTTGCATCTTAATGAGCTCAACTATTGGACCGCACAGGACATGGATGTCAATCAGAGAAGTCTTTTTCTCCCAGCAGCAGGATTGCTGGCGCAATGTGGGAGTCTAAGGAAACTTTTCATACATGGAACAGCTAATGAACACTTCATGATGTTTCTGCTGAGAATTCCTAGGCTCAGGGATGTACAACTTAGAGAAGATTATTACCCTGCACCAGAGAATGATACAAGCACGGAGATGAGGGTAGATTCCTGCTGTCGATTTGAGGATGCTCTTAATAGTAACAGCCGCCAGGTAACTGATTAAAAATTTGGCGGAGTTGCTAAATCTTTAGCCCCGTTTTAAGATGGTGGAGCAGGCGAGGAGCATTACTTATCCGATAAAAGAAAATGGTGAGGCATATCATCACTACAAAGAATTGGAATCTCACTAGGGAATAGGTAGGAAAAGGTGGTTTTAGGAACTAGGAGGAGCATTTAAAATTAGTGCATAAATGGGAATAAAAGACCTATAATTTATGTGGTTGTACTTATAGATATTGCACATGCCTGCATATAAAAACTTAAATCTAATTAGATTATGGCACGTTCACATTTATTATGTGGATGGATAAAAAAATTGATTAATGGATAATTTTTTTAAATATAAAAAATATAATTACTTTTATTTTTATATTATTATTAATATTATTTTAAATTATTAAATAATTTTTTTTTATTGAATTGATATTCGATTAACTCGTGACACAAATTCAACCTATCTTAATTGATATTCGATTAATTCGTGACACAAATTCAATCTATCTTTTCAAAATATAGTATAAATTATCATGATAATTTTTCTTGAGATATGAAAATTGACATAAAATTAGTCGATGTAATTTGAAGTCTCTAATCCCTTCAATTTGAACTACTTGCTACTACTCAAAAGTCTGATTCCCTTCTTTTGATTTAATTTTAGTAATTGAAAAGAGGACTAAAGGCTTTCCATTTTTTATTTTTTCCCTAAGAGCAAGAAGTAGAACAAAGAAAAAGAAAGAAAAATCATCATGACTGCTGTTTTCTCGTACAGAGTTAGATTTTAAGTTTTGTCATAATATCCCCCGACACCCATGATGAGAATTAAATTGGCTGCAAGATTTTCCAAATCAAGTCAGAAAAAAGTTTGTCTAAAGTCTAAACACCACATCAGTTTGAAACATCATTCCAAAGTCCTTACCTTAGTCCTATTGAGGACCTGCCGAAAAGCTCTTTTTGGCAGCCACCTCAATCTTAAACAATTCAACACTTATTTTATAAGTGTGTTTTGACTGAGGTTTTTGAGCTAACCGCAAACACACTTTGAATGTGTGTTTGCGGTTCAGCTTTTATATTTTATATACATAATTACTTTTATACCCTTTAAATAATTTATATATTACATATTTATATATATATTTTTATATATTATATGATGTATACATAATTGTTATTTTATAGAGTTTATTTTAAATATAAAATGTTATCAACTTATGATATATTTATATATTTTAAAATTATAAAAAGAATATAATAATTATTTATAAGATGAAAGAATTTTATTTATAAAAGAAATAATATTAATTTACTCAATTAGTATTAAAAATAACTTATTCATTATTTTTTAATATGATATCCTTTTTAGACATTTTATCTTCTCACAGCATTTTTTCACAGCAATGCTAAACACTCAAAAATCTCAAACCACACTTTTTCACAGCAATCTTTCAAAGCACTTTTCAAACACACTTTTTTCAAACCAAGTTTTTTCAAACCGCAACAGCAATGCTAAACTAGGCCTGAATCTTTTTCTCCTTTTTTTTTTTTTTTTTCCATAGCATTAAAAAAAAAAAAAAAAATTAACAATGGACCATTTATAGAGATTCTTGGCCATTATGATGGCAACTACTTACTATGGCCCATTGACATGCTTAAAAGTCGAAATTTCAGCATTGTCTCCGACTGATGTCCAAAGGATGTTTCCTTCTTTCTTTTTTCTTTTATTTTTTTCAAGTTATAAATTAGTAGATAAATTTTTTTAATTTAAATTTAATAATGCATTCATTCATACAAGATGAGGATACGATTTTAGCCCCATTGTTTTATGAATGAAAATTTTGAATTAAATGAATGACTATTAATTTGAGAATCACTGCTTCAGAATGTGTATAAAGATGCAAGACATAGATGGCGATTTGGGTTAAAGTGGTCAAAAAATGTATGTTTAATATTTAATAATATTTATTGAAAATTTAACAAACCCAATAAATTAAAGAAATTTGAATGTATACAAGTAGGATACGAGCATTAATCTAAAAAGTAAGAGACAAAAGAGGAGAAAAACAAAAGCACAATGACCCAGATCCATCTTTTCAAAACCAAACTTTAATTTGTTGGTACTTGAGATATTTAGTCTACCAATAAATTTATTTAAAAATCGAATTATCTTTTAATGATTTGATCAAATTGGAGCACATCTTATTCGAATTAAGTCGAATTTGATATAAAATATTTTCAATTCACATTAACTCGATCTAGTTAGGATTACTATTTAATCAATATTTTTTATTTAAATTTAATTATAAAAAATATATAAATATTGATATAATTTTTAAAATTATAAAACAAAATTTTGAATCCAATAAAGCCAAACTTTAAATAAATAATTTTTTCACTACCTAAACCTGATCCAATTTGGTCCGACCGTGGACAAAGCTAGTCTTGCAGAACTAAGGTTCAACCTATTATAGTATTCTTTGCTCAACCAAATTTTTTCTTTTTCCGAAACCCAAAATTTGACAAAATATAGCATGATGGTTGAAAATTTGTGAAATGATGGGGCAGTAGATATTATTATTTACTAAAAGAATGTTATTATAGTAAATTGATTCTAAATTTTAAAGAAAAAATTTCTAGTTTTCCTACTACATGGTATTCAAATATGAGAAATTGTTCACTTTGAAAGTAAATGAAATGTATATATACTAGAATAATTCATGTTCAATATACCAAATATATGTAGACTAATTAATTCTAAAAGAAATATTGTCAATCAAATAGTTATTATTATATATATATATATATATATACATAATCCTTATAAGAGTAATAGAAAGAAGGAAAAAAAGAATTGAAGGGACAAAAATAAGAAGATTGACGAACCAATTGTAAAACAAAATTAACTGAAAATTTCATTTTGACTTTTTTTCATCAATAAAACTCGGATTTCATAGGTTGTTTACCTTCCAACTACATCAAAATAAGGTTAAAATATTAAAAAATCCATGAATTATTCTACTTCTCTTAAGTAAGTTTTTATATTTTTATTGTATCAAAATAAATTTTAATTTATATCTAAATAAACTTTTATTTTAAATGAAAATTTTATTTAAGTCAAGTGTTTATTTGGGTATAAATTAAATATTAATAATTTATTTGAATACAAATTAAAAATTAAGTTACTTAATTAAACTTACCGGTTGAATCATTTTTTTTCTTTAATAATTTCATTTTGATTTTGTTACCCATGTAATTTGCTTTTGCAGAACCATAAAATTCATCAGAAAATCAGAGGACAAAACAACTATGGAAGAATTTTTTTTTTTTTATTAAAAAAAAAAAAAAAAAAAGGAAAGATGAAGTGAGACTGAGAAAATGAAGCAACGTCCACCCAAAGTGGAAAAGCACATGGCTAACGACCGCTAAAGCTACTCGGCTATGCGAAAAGGCAAAAAGGAGAATCGCAACATTAATCCAGCACATGGCCATAATTGTTTGCACTTTGCAACCTACATTAATTAACCGCCTTCAACTTGGAACAAACTCCAGACAATGCCTGATCGTCATATGAAAGATAAAACAAAACATGGAGACAATTAATACTCCAACAAAACTTAACCCTCGAAAGCAGCTTCCCAAAATTTTAAATTACCTATACTCTTTTATCATCTCATCTACGTCTACTGCTTTTTGTTAGATCAGCAATTCAGAAATCATTGAACCTAAAGTCAAAGAATATTAAAGCTAGCTCCTTACTTAGAATGCTATATAATGGAGCGCAAGCAAAGAACTTCGACGCCACCCCAAAACAGAAGCAATGAATATCCAATATCACACCCCCTAACTCATCATCAAACCAATGTGGTTCAAGCCTAGTTCAAACCATAGATGAACCACTTTCTCTAGTATGGTCCATAATCCACCGTTTCGACAACCCACAAGCCTACAAGCAATTTGTGAAGAGTTGCACGTTGAGTGTCGGCAACGGCGGCATCGGGAGCGTACCACGTGAAGTGATGGTCGTGTAGGGGTTGCCGGCGGCCATGAGCACGGAGAGGCTAGATGAACTTGATGATGACTTGCATGTTATGATGGTTAGCATTATCGGAGGTGATCATAAGCTTGTCAATTACCGTTCTACTACTACTACTTTGCATGAATTTAGTGAAGAAATAAAGAAATGATGGGAAAACGGTGGTGCTAGAGTCGTACGTGGTGGATGTCCCAGCGGGGAATAGCAAGGAAGATACCTGCTCTTTTGCTGATGATATGATAATTGGGTGCAACCTTAGGTCATTAGCTAGGGTAACAGAAAAGTTGGCCAAGGTTTAGCAATTTAGTCAATTTACCTATGCTATTTCAAAATTTTGCCCTTTTTTCTTTTTACTCCTTAATTAAGTTTTTTTATTTTTTATAGGAGATGGACAACAAACCAATTTGACCAATTCTTGAAATTAACCTTTCATGGGTTTTTCTTTGGGGGCGATAGTATGTAAATGAAGTATTATTAATTTGATTTTTTATGCTATAAATATGCTGCTATTAATAACTTTCACTAGGTTAAACTACTTTCTTTTTAGTTTTTCCCTTCTAACTTGTGCTTTGCTTTGATTACTGATTAGGCATAGATTTATTTTATGGTAGTAAATTGGTAATCAAATTTCTTTATAGGCCAATTGAAGAGTCCACTTAAGCCTTCTTGGATCAAATTGGAGAAGTCTCAATGCGACCCACATTTGCACTTAGCCATTAAAGAAGGGCGCTCACTTTGATTCTATGATATCGATTGTTTTGCTTTTCCTTTTTCAAGGGCCTCAAGGCATATCAATTTATATGTTGTGAGCTTGTTGATATACGAAACTATACCTTTCTCAATGAGCCTGTTTCACAAACTTGGTCCAACCATAGGCCTAGCTTGGGTCCCTGTCACGGTTTGGGCTTGCTCATAGAAACCTAGTTCTACCAATTTACAACATCGTATGGAGCCCAAGTTTCTGCGACAAACCAGCTTGGATAAGCAAAGATTTCAGTTTCTTTCAATTTCCAAATGTTGATAGCCAAGTTTTGTCCCGGATCCTATATACGAGACTTATTCTTAAAATATGTTTGTAAAAAACACGTGAAATACAAATAAAACTACCTTTATCTTATCTAGGTAAAAAATACTAGAAGGTTGAAGAATATAAAACTAGACTGTACTGTATTATTTATCAAGGGAAGTGGGTAGTTTTTCCATTTTTTAAGCAAAATTTCCCACTTTTCTCAAGGTCCAGACATAGCAATTAGTGAGTCCCCAAGATACTCAAGTTAACTCTTTGTAGTTTGTAGTAACATCTTGCATAATTAACGCAACTCAAAACTCCATCCTTGGCAGGGAAATATATGTCAATATCAGATAGTTTACACCTTGAAATCCTTCTTAATTGTTCAAATTCTTTTGGTACTATATCTTTTACAAATGGTTCGAGAATTTCAAACTTAATTATTACAAATAAAAAGGTGGTATATGATCTTTATTAGTGTTTATAGGTATCGATTAATCGGACCTTTTATTGTAATAAATACTCTATTATTTTTAGAAATATCACCTTTTAAATTTAGTAAGATCAGTATAACACTTTAACCAATATCTTTAAATGCCTATTAAGAAGACTTTATTGATCATTTATAATGAACTTAGGCTGTTAGTATTTGATAATAGGGTTTGAACGACTAACCCCTAACCTTATTCTAATTCTAATCCTACACTTAATTTTTAACAAGTGACATTGTAAAATATATTGTCAGTTATAAATCTATACACTGACAGTATATCAAATATAAATCCTTGATAATAACTTGCAGAAAAAAGACAAGAATAAAATGATTTTAGTGATTGGTTTAGTCAAAGTTGACAATATCTTTATTTTCTTTTGGGTCCACTCTATTGGTACCTGTAAACATTAGTTAAAAATTATTTAATTTTCAATTTTTAAAAAAATTATACTTAATATATTATTTTTACTGAATTAAAAAAAAAATCATTAATTATATTTTTTAACATTCCCTCTTTCTTTTTATATCAAGGATGAAGTTTCTATACCTCAACCCAACCAATTTGATACGATCTCTGCCGCTCTGACAGATGAAAAATGCCCATTGATTCTTAATTTAAAGATTGGCACGAGATCAACTACCTTTCAGTAGTTGCCAATAGGCATCAAAGCTACCAATTTTCCTGGAAATTTCTCTGCCATAGAGATAATTAATATTTTTGTCAACCAAATCTGCCACATGGGTTGCTTATCAGAATTGACTCGACAATGTTATTTTCCAGCTTTCCAGCAACTAGTAATCTAACTGCTATAAAACAATCGATTCAAGATGAGTGAAGCTAATTAAAACATTTGTAAAGTACAAAATTAGAAGCATTATTTTGATAGATTATCCAAGCTAATTGATAAACTAATTTAAATCTCCGACCAATGGGATTTCGCCCGTTTGACCCTGAAAGGGGAGTGGTAACATGCAGGTATATATATTTGAGAGTCAGATCTAAAATTCTAAACATGGGTTTAGCCAAAATGGTTCATTCATCTTCCTTTGTAAGATTAAGATTCCATCTTAGCACCAGTAATTTCCTCGCTTTAGAACTGATCGGGGGGAGTAGCGCTGCCATTGATTTCTATCAGTTAGCTTCTTGATAACATCTTTGGTATCGTTTTACAGGGTTATCCATCATTTCTCTTTTGGTTATTTTTAAGACATTGATGTACATAAAATCAAAGGGATTAAATGCTAGTATGTGGATGACAAATATCGGTGACCTTGGTAGGTGAGCTCTTTAATCATTGATGTTCCTGGTATTAATAGGATAAGAGTCAGATTTAAGTACCAAGTAAATAGTAAATAGCTCATCCAATGCCGGGCTTCATAGCGTCAGCTTGTAATCAAGAGGGGATTAAAGTGGTCAAATATCAAATCTTGATGGTTCAGGGTTGAATAATCTATCAGTTATCTTTTAATTTGTAAGGAAAGCTATCTGTCAATTGGAGCCTGTAGCAACATAAAACATACTAGGACTAGGAGTATATAAAATATGCCAGCTGCTAATTAAGTAAGGTTTGACTGTTAGATTTACCTCCAGGCTCCAGCTACTATCCTTACTCACAAGTCAAGAGCTCTCTGAACAGCAGACGGGCACAGCCACCAAAACAATTTGGTATTACTCACGAAACTAATTTCTACAATAAATTATTCAACACAAAAGATCCACTATTTCTTTAAAATATTTCCAAAATCATCTGGCTAATTCATAAAATACCCTCAAATTTTATTAATTCATTTGGAGACTACTCAAATGTTATTTTGGTCTCTTTTCAAAGAATGACAAGAGTAATAGTAGTATTTTAAATATGCAAGGGCTTGGTTTTTTCAACCAAAAAAAAAATCGTTTTGAAACTGAAATGTTCTTGAGCTGACTGGTAGGCATGGCTTAGTTAGCAAGTATTTCCACCTTATATACAATACAATGTAGATTGAGATCTGACATCACTGGCAACCCAGTTGAGAAAATGGGTTTACGGAGAAGCGTATTGGCTTTCGTTTTCTTGATCTTGGCTTCACTAACTTGCCTCTCTTCTAGCCTTCCTAGTGAATACTCCATAGTTGAACATGACCTTGATGCATTTCTTTCGGAGGAACGGGTGTTGGAGATCTTTCAACAATGGAAAGAAAAGCATCGGAAAGTGTACCAGCATGCTGAGGAAGCTGAAAAAAGGTTTGAAAATTTTAAGAGGAATTTGAAGTATATACTCGAGAGGAATGCAAAGAGAAAATCAACCAAGGGGGAACATCGAGTGGGATTGAACAAGTTTGCTGATATGAGCAATGAGGAGTTTAGAATAGCTTACTTGTCAAAGGTGAAAAAACCCATCAACAAGGGCAGCACTCTATCAAGGAACATAAGGAGAAAGGTGCAGTCTTGTGATGCACCATCATCCTTGGATTGGAGAAACTATGGAATTGTGACTGGTGTCAAGGACCAGGAATCCTGTGGTAAGTTTTCTTTATTTGGTTCATAATCGACTGATCGAGTAATGCATTAAAGTTTAGGTTCGGGATTTTATTTTAAAAATACACAGAGTATGTCTATCATTTTCTCCATACAGTAAACATCGAATCCTAAATGTTGTCTTTGTTTGTGACACTTTTTTGCTTGCTAGTTGGTGATTCTTGGGCCACTTTGACTTGAAAATGTCATGATTAACAAACAGAAGCAATAAACTGATTTTATTATATTCAATCCAGTCATTTGCATATTAGTCATCAACAGGAAATGTGATATTGAAAAAGATTGGTCACCCGCTATGGACCAGACCAAAGTTTTATTTTAAACCTGTCTTCAGTATACCATAGGAGCTGCTTTTCCTATTTTAAGCCTGAAACCTCTTTATTCTTTGGTGAATCTGACGAGACTCTTAACATCTTCATCTCGTGATCAAAATCAGAAGTTCCTTTTAGAATATGGCATGAGCCTATCATTTAAGTTCAACATTAATATATGTGATAAAGGGATTATGCTGAGAAATGTCACCTTATGGCATATATTCTTATTAGATAGAAAATCCAAATACTATATTATGTATAATAGGTCCCTGGAAGAGCCAAAGCGTTTCAAAGGTTTACATCAAACCAGTCCGAGCAGGTTTGAAGATAATAGTCGGGGATTATACTAGAAATTTCTTCTTTTTCTTCTAAAGCATAACCATGTTTGTTCACAATATTAGCAGAGGTGACCTGACCGAGCCTCCAAGATTTAGCTGTAGAACCTTATTGTTAAATTCCTCCATTCACCTTAAGCAAGCTATGATGGCATTAAAAAGACACTATCTTAACTGTATCTTTGTCCTATATATGTTGACAGGAAGTTGTTGGGCATTCTCTTCAACCGGAGCCATAGAAGGAATAAATGCCTTAGTTACTGGAGACCTTGTTAGCCTTTCAGAACAAGAACTTGTGGATTGTGATAGCACCAACTATGGGTGTGACGGGGGATACATGGACTATGCTTTCGAATGGGTTATAAACAATGGTGGTATTGATACAGAAACCGACTATCCCTACACAGGAGTGGACGGAACATGCAACATCACCAAGGTCTGCTTCCTAGTTTCACCTATTAAGTATTAACACTCCTGGTCCTGGATCATATTTCATTTGAATTGCAATTTTTTTCAACAAGATCTTCCATTTTGTCTTTCTATGACTGATTCAATGTAATCATCGTTGATCAGGAAGAAACCAAAGTTGTATCTATTGATGGCTATCAAGATGTAGAGGAATCAGACAGTGCTCTCTTGTGTGCTGTTGTTCAGCAACCCGTTAGTGTGGGAATTGATGCTTCCTCAATTGATTTTCAACTTTACACTGGTGTAAGTATCTTTATTTTTTTATTTTTTTGGGTTCAGTAATTAGACGAGGAACCTGGAAATTTTTTCATAAAATGATATTCTGACTAATGAAATTTGTATGGGATGCATGATCAGGGAATTTTTGATGGTAGCTGCTCGGATAATCCAGATGACATTGATCATGCTGTTTTAATAGTTGGTTATGGCTCAGAAGACAGTGAAGATTATTGGATAGTGAAGAATTCATGGGGAACAAGTTGGGGAATCGATGGATATTTCTATCTAAAAAGAGACTCTGATTTACCAAATGGTGTTTGCGCTGTCAATGCCATGGCCTCTTATCCAACTAAAGAATCCTCCTCTTCACCATCTCCTTATCCATCGCCAAGTGTTCCTCCACCACCGCCACCACCTTCAACTCCACCCCCACCCCCACCCCCACCGCCACCACCACCCCCACCTCCATCTCCTTCACCAAGTGATTGTGGAGACTTTTCTTATTGTCCAAGTGATGAGACTTGCTGTTGCCTTTTTGAATATTATGATTCTTGCATAATATACGGCTGCTGTGCATATGAAAACGCCGTTTGCTGTACTGGAACTGAATACTGCTGCCCTAGTGATTACCCCATTTGTGATGTCCAAGAAGGACTCTGTCTCAAGGTACGAAAAACTATTCCCTAATATACAAATATGGCATTCATAATAAGTTGCAGCACAAATATACAAAGCAGTACAAGATAAATTTAGTAGTATTTATAGCCAAATGCTTCTGCAGTTCCATTAAAATTCATTATAAGCAACTCTTTTCTGCATTTATTGTTTTCAGAACGCTGGAGACTATCTCGGAATAGCAGCTAGGAAGCGAAAAATGGCTAAGCACAAGTTGCCATGGACTAAAAAAGAGCAAACAGAGAAGACATACCAACCTCTGCAGTGGAAGAGGAACCCTTTTGCTGCAATGCGCTGAAAAAAAAAAAACGAATGAAAAATACTTAGCATCTCTCAGAAATTGAAAGTTGTTTCTTTTTCTCATTTTTACTTTTCCTCCACCAGAGAGGCATCATCTCATCCTTGCTTTCAGCATATGTTTCTATTGGACAATGAAAATTAAAAGGGGATACTTTGTTTGTTTGTTTGTTTAGATGGTGCATTTGAATTTGGAGGCAGTGTTTTTCATTCTTCTTAATCAACGGTTATAAAAACTATTATGCATTTGAATTGCCATTGTTGTTCACCTAGGCTTTGTAAAATGAGGGCCTGTTGGTTTTCTGCAATTCCCTTTTTTCCTACTACACAGCAACAGATTCAAATCTACAAATCAATTGCTAAAATTATTGTTACTGATGCCAACGGGGGTAAGCGAAGACAAGAAGGAAAAAAAAAACTATTAACTAATAGTTCTTCACTCTGTAGTTTGAAAGACCACATTCAAGATTGGGCTGCAGATTTTCTTTAGTCATAAAAGAGTTGGTTCTAACTTGAAAAAGTTTGTCTCAAAACTCAAGACATTCAAATACTTGATTTAAGATTATAATTAATGAATCAATTGCTATTGCTTAAAGTACTCTCAAGTCTTTACAACTCTATGCATTAATAAGTAATCCTAATTGATCTGAACATTTGGCTCAATGGTTGCATGTATGTCCGCTCAAGAAATGAGTTGAATCCCTTTATATATATATATATATATATATATATATATAACACATCATGTTTGAAGAAAATTTTATTAAGAAATCATACTTCAATGGGTCTTAAGGCCCATCTTTCTGTAGTTTAATCTGTAAGGGCGTGGATTCAGACAAGCCCAAAGACAGGTAGATCATCATGTCATGTATCATTGAGTTTGAGGCTTTTAGTTTTCTCTTTCCTTGTTCGCACTAGCAAGAAGAAAAGATAAACAGGAGGGAGACAAGACGAGCTAAAGTGCGGTTGAGGGTGCAAAAAGCCACCCCCACCATGTGCAGCTGGTGCTGGAGGATGGGCTCTACATTCCTCGGCGTGTGACTTGGGGTATTGGGTGTTGGTTTAGGTAGGGATTCAAATTGCGGTCGAGGACGCGTTTTCAATTACTTCGTATTTATCGCGGTTGCGGACATAATGAATGTTACCGTAATTAATTGGGATAAATATCGACTGTGAATATCGACAGCGAAAAAAGCCGAAACCGCTAAATAACGACCGTAACATCTCGTTGCAGTCGCTATTTAAATCTCTGGATTTGGATACGATTTCTCATCTTCTTCCCACAGCAATTTTTATTTTTAGGTAAAGCACTCCCCATGGGCCACGTTCATGTTGCATGGAAAATGAGTTTTGGTTAGACTTTTGAGTTTTTGCCATCTCGATCTCTTTTTTTCCCTTTTAAAGTTTAATGACCAAACTATATTACAAAGGGCATTCTTATCTCTTTTTTTGTATAATAAAAGTTAGAAGAAAATCACAATATCTAAGTTAGCTAACAGTTTCTTTGGACTATCTCTCTTGATCAAAAGCCGAAGTTACATAATTTCTATTTTTATTTGGGTTTATATGTCGATGGAAGTGGGACATGAAACTCACAAGAGAATTTCATAAATGGTTGGGGGCCATGGAAACAAACAAAAGAAACTGCACAATGCCCCATGTGTGAGAAGAAAACATTTACACAAATAAATTCTCTCAGTACTTGATTTTGGGCCATATGGAATATAGATTTGTCTCTCCTAATAAAAAATATTAGTATTAATTTCTCTTATAACATATAGATACAGTCAAGATTGACAGTCTGGTAGACTAGACAAGATAATGGGTTTAATAAAAAATGAGCTAATACATGTTTTGGAGCCACTGATTAAGGAAAATTAGAGAATATATTGAGACAAAGCCACTAAAATTCTAAAAGGTAGGCTATTTTGTATAACTTAATCATCTCTGAGTAATTTGAAAACAAAGAGCTTTGCATGGCATATATATATATATATACCATGGATTCTGGTCTGCCTACCCTATTAGATATCTAAAAAAGTGATTTGCCAAAATCTTGTCCATACGAAAAGGGCTTTTTTTGGGCCAAGGTAAAATTGTCAAGAAGCTACTGAGTGTTGGGATATTGGTCAAGAAGCAATAAATTTAACAGATGACTAAGGTCAATTTTCAGAAAAAGAAAAACATAGTTTTACGACTATTTAAGAAAAACATTCGTTTTGTGAATTAAGTAAAAATTTTATGCCATACTTCTAAATGTTAAAAATGAAATAATACTCAATAGTAATTATAAAAATCATTAATTATGAATTTGAAATTCGAAATTTAATTTAATTGGATGCAATCATCTTTAATTAAAAAAATATCATCCAATAAATCTGAAATTTAAATTTTAACATCTACAACATTTCTTCAATTTCAAACTGTGATTTTCTTTATTAAAAAAAACATTAACCTCTACTTTGTTAGTATTAATTTTTTAAAGTTGATTGGCAAAGACGAGAACGCTTTCATGTTAATTTCTCTAAATGTGATTGTGAGATGATCATATTCTATTGGTATTATCTTTTTACTTTTTTTTTTTTCCAAATTCCAAACACATAAAATTAAATATACCCCTTAAGTGGTTTAGTTACTCTCTTTTTTTTTTTTGTTTAATTACAAGTAGGTTTGAAATGATATCATTTATTGCATTGGAAAACAATTCAAGTTAGATATTTTTTTTTTTATATAAAAAAAGTACATTTTAGAGTTAAAGGTTTTTGTTTTGGGTTATAGTATATATGTCTTATCTTTTACCAACCATATAATTGAAAAGAAAAAAAAAAAAAAAAGTAGCTAGCTAGTGGAGAAACCAGTCACGTTATTGAAGGAAAAAGTGATTACGATGGGATAAGGACTTGACAATATATGTACGTCGAAAGCTTTTTTTTTAGTTGTGTCTGTCTTTACGTGAAGGGTAAAGCCCACTTAAACCATAATCTGAGATAGTCTTTTCTTGGAAATTAAATTAAAGCCAATGATTGATTAATGCTGCGTCGACTCAAAATTAAATATAGTGTCGGTCTGATTTAGATTTGTGGTTGTATTAGTATTATTTTTATGAGTTTTACTAATAAATATTTTTTAGATAATTTTTAAGATTAATTAGTATATTATTTATAGTAATAATATTATATTAAATATAAAAATTAATAATTTTATTCATCATTTTTAATGTATTGGATAAAGATATTATTATATGTAGTAATTTTAAAGAGTGTCCTTAAGATATTTGTTAACAAAATCCTATTTTTATATATTATAATTAGGTTTTGCTAACAAGTATCTTTAGGACACTTTTTAAAGTTAGTTAATATATTATTTATAGTAATAATATTGTATTAATTGTAAAAATTGATAATTTTATTCATATTTTTAATGCATTGGGTGAAGATATTTGTGTATTCATATTATTTTTTATTTCATATTTTATGTCGCACTTTAATTAATTTTTTATATTATATTTTATAATATAATTATATTGAATTATCAAATTTAATCAAATTCTAAAATAATTCAATTGGACTAGTAGTTGTAGGAGTATTAAAAAGGACCGCTGGGTTAACAGGCATCACATTTCGTCCCCCAACTGTTTGCTCGTGACCACACCACACCTCCTTCGCTCTTCAATTATGACTAAAATCCAACCAACAAGTTTTCACCATCATTTTCTTCTTCCCTTGAATTCTAACAAACACCCACTTCATGTCATGATTTTTTATTTTTGTTGATGAAATTTAGGAAATGTAGTTTTGCTTTTAATGGATTTAAAAAAAAAAAAAAATTAGCTCTCTTTGTTTACCTGTCTGGCTTGTTAGTAATTAAATTTGATAATTTATGTAATTTGTTGTAATTCATATATTTTTTGAGTCAATTATGTAATTTTAAACATAATAAAAATTATTAAATATGTCAAAATTTTAAATACGAATATCATATGTGTATTAAACGTGTTGTGTTGTGTTGTGTTGTATCGTATTGTATTTATTATATTATTTTTTATTTTATTAAATATATTATGTTTGTTTTACATTTTTATTTCGTATATAAAATTATCATATCTATTATTAATGTAAAAAGCTACTTTAAGTCTTAAATACTACAAATAATATTTCTAGTATTTTTATTTAAAGATGTTTGAAAAAAAATTAAAACTTGAGCAATGGGTAAATCGTCTTATGTGAAATGAAAAAGAATAAGGAAAATAATAAAGAAAGCAAGACGCGTGATTTCAAACGCGACATGCAGTTTTAGAGCCAAAGCCCAAAGTCTTTAACAGAACAGTTTATCCCTCTCAAAGTCTTAAGTAGAATCTAAACTCTATGACTCAACTCTGTCTCTGAAATGCAAAATACATAGAAAGGAAAGCTCAAGAAAAAGAAAAGCTCTGTACTGTCCAACCTCTCTCTTTCTCTTCCTTACTTTTCTTTATCCTCACTCATTCCCTAAACTCTTGCCACCATTTTAGGACACCCCAAAGCCCAAAACATCAAAGGAACTCAGTCATTTCTCCCTTACTCACAGGTATGTCTTCTTTTCGTTTTTTTTCAGATAATGATCCTTTTGAAGCAAAAACTAATTACTTCAAGAAATGTTTATGTTGTTTAAAGGTTGCAAGGAACACTGGGTTTATGTTGAAGTTAAAGATTCTTGTTTCCTTTGTCGGTTATTTTTTCTTCTTTTCTTTGGTTTGGCTATCTTGAAAAGAGAGATGAATTTTGGGCTGTGGTGTTAGTTTAGAGATGTTTGTTGTACATGAAGTTTTTCCCTGTTGGTAAGATCGAAATATGTATGACTATCTTTAAGGTTTTACTAAGTTCTTCTCAGGTTTGCTACCCTTTTTTACTGGGACTTACTTTTTCTTGGTGATGACAATAATCAATCTGGCAGAGTAGATAAAATTCAGATGATATAATCAGTGAGGTTTTCATTTGATTTTTCATAGCCTGAATTTAATGTCTGTGTCCAACTATCTTATAAATTTACAATTCTTTATTAAATGGACTTCAACACAAATCTTTGCCTGGTTGCTGGGGAGATATAAAACATTGAATTCTGTATTTACTTCTAACTTTGATTTACTATAGGGTGGTTGATTTGGGGTTTTTTGGGTTTTCAGATCCCAGATAATGTTAAATTTGATACTCCAAAATTTGAATGGTCAATTACGTTTATGTGGCATTAAGGGGAGCATTAATGTTTCTAATTTTGTTTCTTCTTTTCCATAATCTATTATCCGAGACCTCTTAAGTTTTCAAAATTAGGGAAATTTAAAGTATATTGGGTGCTCATTGCAGTGAGTCTAGGTTCTTCAAATAATTAGTTTCAGCATATTTTCAGGTATTCTGTGAAAATTTTGACATGGAGGTATTTACCATGGTGTTCTCATCCAACATCTATCATCTGCTATGTCATGTTTTCAATTTCTGAATTACGTTTAGAAGGAAATCTGCTGAACTTCTTGATTGTAAAACGTAATGGAGGAAAGGAAATTAAACTTCAATGCACCATTTTTATCTGTGAGGCGATTTTCTGCGACATCTTCCTTTCAAGATAGAAATAAGCAGAAGATAATTGAGAATTCTCCTCCCACTACGCGACATACTCTCCGGTCTCTCCCCTTCTATAGCTCGGAGGTGAGTTTGGATCAGGTAACAGAACCTGTTGCAGTTCCTTTTGTATGGGAGCAGATCCCTGGGAAAGCAAAGGGTGGCATTGAGCATGAGTTTCAGCCTAATAAGGAAGCTTCTGGGAGTCCTAGGCTTCCTCCAGGAAGGGTTTTGCATGTCATAAAGTATCCTGTGGAGAAAGACTTTGTAAATCAGAATGTGGTTAGACCCCAAACTGAAACGTATTCTATGAATGATAATGTGACTAAATTAGACTGTTCAAACGAGGGAATGAATGAGAAATGCGTCTCAGAATCCGAGAACGATGATGATGTTTATTCTGATGCACTCAATACCTTGTCCCCAACAGATTCATTCTCCATGAGTTGTAGTATAAGTGGTCTAAGTGGATCAGATGGCCCAGTTGCAAAACCATCAGGAACATTCTCTACAGATCCGCAAACTCAGGATTTCATGATGAGTCGCTTTTTACCTGCTGCCAAGGCAATGACTCTGGCGACACCTCAGTATGCTTCAAGGAAGCAATCTATGGCACCTGAACAACCCCGAGAGGTTAAGAAATTGGTTGTCGTGGACCGGAAACCTCCTGTTAATCAATATGAGTCAATTATCATTCCACATTATAACCAGGATATAGATGAAGAAGAAACAGAAGATGAATACGATGACTATCAGGATTCTGGCAATTTATCAAGAAAAGCTTGTGGCTTGTTGCCTCGATTATGCTTTAAGAACTCTCTGTGCCTCTTAAATCCTGTGCCAGGATTAAAAGTTAGAACCCACTCTTCAATGTCTTCTACTCGTGAGGTTGCAAAACCAGTCAAAGCTACCTACTTGAAGTCTCACAGCGAAATTGTTGAGAAGGTTAGTATTGATCTTTTCTATTTCCTTCAAATCACCATTCAATGCTGTTGCTGTAACTGTTAGAGATTCTAATACATTGCTTATGCGTTTACTAATACTTTGTACCTTTGCAGCATGTTTGGGATGTTCATAAGAACAGATCAGATAGGGAAGTTCAATCCTCCAGGCTCCCAGAGAACAAATCAGATGGTGCAGTTCAATCGCCCAGGCTCCCAGGGGACAAATCAGATACTGGAGTTCAATCCCCTAGGCTCCCTGAGATTGGGAAAAAGCTGACATGTGTATCAAATCAGTTTACCAGCTCAAATGACCAGCAGATAGTGAATAGGTCACCTCCCAAAAGGCTTCCAGGTGGTGCTCGCATTTCTCCCTATCGTAGAGAGAGACCTCAATCTCCCTTCCGTGGAGGAGGGTTTCTTGGCATGCCCAAAGAAGCTGAGAAATTCAAAGCCAATATGATGGTTAAGTATACCAGAAGCAATAACAACTCGCAGGAATTAGTACCCTATCGGAGAACCAGACAAAGGTCGGGTTCTCAGAGCCCTGCAGTTGAGAAAACATTGTATGTAGATACTGTACATTTTGCTGAAATTGCAAGTTCAAATTCCAATTCCTCAGATACCAAAGTCCAAACGGACTCCATGGGAAAACATTCTGATACCTTAGTAGTGAACAGAGTGCTGGAAGAACCTGCTACTATAGAATCTTCCCTTCAATATATAAAAGGCCTCAATCTTTTGGATGGAAAAGGCATATCAGAATATGAAATCACAGGGTCAGTGAATTCCAGTCGATCTTCTTTCTCTGACAAACCTGATCTCAGAGGTCAAGCAGAAATGATAGACTGCTTCAGACAGAATGGAGGACTGGATCAGGAATCTAAGTCCTTAGAGCGTATAAAAGTTAGAGCTGATGGAAATCTAACTCTTACTGGTGATGATGATGATTTGAGAGCAGCTGATCAAGGAGGAGTTAGGGCTGGTTCTGATTACTCTCCTCTTCCTCTTCCTTTGCCAAAAACACCGTCCGAGTCTTGGCTCGGGCGTGCTCTGCCTTCACTGACATCAAGAAATTCATTTTCACAGTCTTACAATGGCACTCGTTTTAATCCTAAAAAACAGGCACCTAAGATACCTGCTACTGATACCAAGTGGGAAACAATTGTCAAAACTTCTTACTTGCATCATGATCACGTCCGCTATTCTGAGGTAATCTTATCATTCTTTAACAATGATATTGTCTTCTCTTACGAGAATTTTTATTTTGTAAACACTAACACTTGTGTCCTTAACAGGAACTAGTAACTCCCTTTTCTCAGCAATCCAAAACTTAAAAAATACAGAGGCATCATTGAATTCCTCGCACTCACTGCCTTTGTTTCAGCAGTTTTGGTTCAACATGGTCAGAGCTGGTTAAGATTTTGCTGCAGCCTACCATTTTTCTTCTTCTTTCTTCATGGAGTTTCTCCTTCCACTTTCCTTGTATCTTTATGCTAGGCGAGTGAATTTGTTAGCTCTTGTTATTGTACAAGCTTGTAAGTTGTTCATTTCTTTTTTTTTTCCTACATCAACCCATAAGTGCAGGCTGAGGCAGTTGTTACATCAAAGTCAGATTCGAATCTTGTAATGTCCACAAATATGTTTTTAACTTCCAAGTCTTGTAGTTCCTGTGGTGTTTGTCTTGCATAGGAGTCAACAGATTGTTCTGAAATATTATTGGATATAAAAGGCTTCTTTGATATATAACACGCTTGTTATATAATTCATGTGTTCCAGGTTTTCCTGTCCAAAGTTTTAACACCAATATATAATCGATTCATTTCATTCATACATCCTCGTTATCATGGTAATTCTAATTAGATGGTGAAACAAATGCATCCAGATGAAAAGCATACTTGCCGTTTGTTACTGATTCAGAGGACTTTGCTGTGTGCAGTCTGAGAGCCCATTCCCTTTTCTGTTTTCACTTTTAGGCTTTTCAAGAGCTTTGAGCCCATAACTTCTTTTGCTTTTTTTCCCTTTGCAAGTCTTAAGCCCATACTTCTGTCTGATGCTACTGTAATTAGTAAATGATATATAGCCCAAATATAGAAAATCCCATCTATCTCTGAGACTCTGACCGAAGATGGAAAAGAAAAAAGAAACAAAGGGCCCATATAATCACAACTGTCTTGAGAGCGAAACAGCCATTTATGGCGCTGTTGGGCTTGTGAAGCTAGTTTCTGTAGTACATAATTCATGTAACCTATGCACGTGGTCGCAAAATCTCATTATTTAAAAAAAAATATTAATTATATTTAAAATTTATATTTGATGTATTGTCATTTGTCATATATAAGTTTTTATAGTGATAGTGCATCCTACGATGACACCTATTAAAAATTAAGTTGTAGGGTTAGGGTTTAAGAGTTAAGAGTTAGTGATTAGGGTTAGGGGTTAATTTTTTAATGAGGAGTCATTGTTAGTGTATAGACCTATACATTGACAATGCATCAAATACAAACTCTTATACTTATTAAGTAATAATCTATAATTTCTTTTTGAGTCCAATAAACTTTTTATCTAATGAAATTAATTTTCAAGGCTTGTTTTGGTTGATGATCAGTATAATTAGTAGGTATAACAAAAATCCCATCAAAATTAAAAAGTGATGTTGCAAAAGAATTACTAGTTTTACTAATATATTTTGAGTTTATTTTTGATTTATTGACAGTGAAAATTTTTAACACTTCACAATCTGGATTAAGGGACTCTCACATTATATATAATTTTTAAATTAAATTTTTTTAATTTTTTAATTTTACCCAAAAGGATGTTAGCTTACTAATTCCGTTTGTGAACGGTAGATGAAATAACTTTTATGTGTCATCTATAAAAAATTGTGAGAATTGCAAATGCCGTCTAAACTTAGTTTAAGTCGTCCCAAATTAGAATTGGGATAAATACTCTAAATTGGAATTATGATGATTTCTTACTAAAAAAAAAAAAGAAAAGTACTGCATCTGCATTAAATTAAAACAATGTTGTTTTATGTTTTTACTTTTTATAGAGAGGCTAAATCCAATTACTGGCTTATTGAAGTTGGAGAAATTCGAGACTTGCGCATGAAAAAGGGTGATTATTAATTTATGCACCAATATTAAGAACACAAGAAAATTCAATTCTCTGCTAAATTAATCCAAACCCAGATCATTATTAATGACTAAATGTAAACGATCACAAATTAATGTCATTTCTGTATTACTTAATGGTGACTTAAGATGTTGGTTTCGAGTCTGTTCCTATATAGATAGCTAGGGTAGGGTTTTCCTAGCCAAACTCTATATCTAGGGTTAGCTGATCATTATTAGTTTCATCATGCATGCATGAACTTGACTCCCAATCTTCAAGCTAAAAACATTAATGTTCTTGCATGAATGATATTGGTGAAAATATAAACTGCACACTCAACAAATTGTCAATCACAACTCACAAACCTTCCTATTTCCTAAGGTTGAGTACTCTCTCTATATCTCATTCAAAACTGATTTAACAACAACAAAAAAAGATTCAAATGAAAAACAACAACACTATGATTATAATGGCTCTAGGAGAAGTACTTAGAAAGATCTCACTTCCTGTGGGTTTGTTTTTACACGGTCAGATCCTTAATTAAGTACTAAGGCTCATTCGGCCTTGTTTGCAACATATTCATTTGTGTATGTAGACCAAGAGATATCTTCATTTTGGACAATTCTTCTGAATCTTTTTGCTTGTTTGTGGATTTTATCCTGGATAAATATTGAGGCTAAGAAAGTGAAAGCTGGGTGCTAATTTCCTGCGTGCCTTTACAATGGGTACTCTTCTCATCATCAAATATTCCAATTCTTTGGCTTAGTTTTAACTGCAGATCAGGCAACCATTCCCTGTCCTTGAGCAGTTTATCTTGGTTCAACTGCGTTTCAAATAAAGATATAACAAAATAAGTAAAAAAAAAAAAAAATCAAAAGCATTTTTGCTAATTTTATGTAATCAAAGTTCAGTTCAGCAGGTTATCACCTCAAGCAAAAGCGGGGCCTCAAACTCTGTTCTACAGCTACTGAATTTGCTCAAGGAATCGTGCTTGTCCGAAACAAATTGTCTCACCATTTTCTTGTTTTCAAGGTTCCCTTCAGTTGGCGGCCTTGTGGAGTAGCCTCCCCCATCTGAACTTGGTCTTTTGCAAAAATAATGTGATTGAGACTGTGAGCGGGTATTAGCAAATGTGTCCTTGCTCATATTTCCATTAACCTTCCATCTATTACTAAACATTTCAAAAGGATGCCACCTCTTGTCATCAAGAAATCGGCCTGCTCTCATGGGTCCAATTCGCATGGTTGTATCCATTCCATGAATTTGGTTTGACTGGCCTTGATTGTCAAAGGCATGCGCAGCTGGATATGCAAAACCATTTTCTTGTCCACGAGCTTTGCTTATGAAAGAATTTGGTAATTGGTGCCTATACAAAGAGAGTTGTCATTGAGAATAGAAATTAAGTGCTTTAACATTTTAAAGTTTCAGCGTTAAAGTTGAGAAATTTCTCGTTTCTATCTATCACTGACTAGCTAGAAGCCTAGAACTGATAGACTGTAACTATTGTTACCTTGGAAAGCTAGCTTTGAAATCTAATGGTCGTTGGTGGAGGCCGGGAGATTGGAAACGACTTGGAGTACTGTTGTTATTATCAAGAGATTCTCTGGCTAAGACAATTCCACCATTTTCCATTCTGAAATGTTGATGGGGACTGGAGGTAATGGCCTGGTACAACATGCTCCCAAATTCACCCCTTCCTTGAATTGATCTATTAGTTTGGCATAAAACTGCATAAAAAATGCGACGTTTTATAAGTTGAATATATATATATATATATATATATATATATATATATAGTACTACTAATCTATGCACTTTAATATAATTTGCCCTAAATCTTTTCTAACTATTGAATAGCAAATTGCTGATCTAATTATTTTTCTTTTTTTGATAATTAATAAACTTGCTTTGGGGTGTCACTAAATATTAGTTTCTTGATTTTTTTTTTTTTTATTAATGTCACTGCTAAGATCTTAATTGTCACCATTTTCTTTCTAAATTTCTTCCTTTTCTTTGTCCTAATTAGTTTTTACTTTCCTGCTACTCTAAGCAGATTACTACTACATTATATAATATAGTAATACAATAATAAGTAAGATTTAATTTATTTAGTTGTTATATACTTCTTATGACTTTGCCCTTTTTATTATCAGATATTAAAAAGTGAAAAACGTGTATATAAAATTAAAAATAGTTAAACAATTAAAATTAAAAGGATTAATTTTTATAAATAATAAAATGCACTTAAATCTATGAAATACATACTACTAATTAATTATCTTTGAATTAATTTTTGTTACATTTTAACCATTTTGTTTCTTTTGGTATACACTATATATTTGGTTCCTTTTTAATCAACTATGCCTAGCTACTGTTTGTTCTAATGATATCTACAATTTAGCATTATAAAATTACAAAAAATTTCTTTGTTAAAATGGTAGATCTGATTCTAGTATATAATACTTGAGGATCCAAAGATGTATATTCTGATTTCTGAGACTAACTAGACCTGTCAATTTTGACTCGAATCGAAAAAATTCATCCAACCCGTCCGAATCCAAATCCGACCCAACCCGATTTGATAAAAAAAAGTCAACAACCCGAAACCGACCAACCCGAACCCGAAATGACCCGAAACCGAAATGATCCGAACCCAAAATGACTCGAAACTGAAATGACCCGAACCCGAAATGATCGAACAATTAACCCGAAATGACCCGAACTTAAATTAAGTATAATTTTATTTTAAAAATATTAATTTAATAAAAATAATACCTATGGCTATAACATAAATTATTAGTTTGTTTTAATTTTATAACTTGTAATTATCATTTTGGAGTATGACAAAATATGCAATTACTATATAAAACATCTATTTTTCAAATACACTACAAAAGGTAAAACGATATGTCATTTAATTCCTAATGCAAAATGTAAACAAGCATATTACCAATTGATCAACAGAATTACATCTTTAATAGATGCAGAAATAAAGCAAATTTAAAATATATTTAATGAAAAAATGAAAATTAAACTCCATCAAACCTTTTAATAGATACAATTGATAATACCTTTTTTGTTTTAAAATTAAAAAAAATATAAATTATAGAAAAAAATATTAAATTTATTATGTTTAAAATTAAACATAAAATAATATATTATAGGATAAAATTAATTAAAATTTAGTTTTTACGTTTTAAAATTAAAGAGAGAAGTATAGTTTTTATGTTTTAAAATAAAAAAATAAAAGTATAGATTAAAAATATATTGGGTATATGAAAATTCTTAAATATTAGATTTTAATTATTTATTAGATATATGTGTGTCAGTGTGATATGTCTAAAAGTTATTTTAAAAATATATAAAAAAAATTATACTATTAAGTAGTAACTACTTACTAGTAAGTATTAAGTACTAATTAGTTTTAATATCTCATATTAATTAAGTTTTGCTTCTTTGATTTTTTTTTTTTTTATATGTCTAAGGTCATGATATTTATACTAATTAAATTAATTTTTCTATTATAAATATATTGAAATTGGATATTATATGAGGAGAAATTAAGTTTGCTCTACTTATCCTTTGTTTTTAACAATCATATTATTACTATTAACTAAAACGAGTAGAGCTATCTTAAATTAAATGCTTAAAATATTTTATATTTAGTTATATATTAAATAAGTATCATAATTAAAAGTTTAAAATAATATTTATAGTTTATATATGTTATATTAAATATTAAATGTGTTTTATATATAAATGTGTAAAAGTGTCTACACGTTTAAGATACGTTAAATTAGCGTGTTTTAAACGTGTTAATGAGTATATAAAATATATCATTGATGTGTATGTTGTTATAATGATTTGTACATTACATTATAATATTAATAATATATTTACAAATATCAAATTCAAATATGTAAATTGATCAAGAATTTAAGGTAATGGTTTCAGCCTTCAGGTATACAATGATACCCGTTTGTGTAAAACTGTAAAATAGATACTTAAGTCTCGAATTCAAAAAATTACTCAATTATGTTCGAATCAGAAAAATCGGGTTAGATAAATATTTATTTTTAAATTAAAATTATAATGTGTTAGCTATGTTAGCTTTGAATTGATCTGAATTTTGAAATGACAAAATCTTAAGCTTAATTAGCTTGATAATTAATGTTTTCAATTTAGCATATTAATTTTAATTACTTTGAAACTATTTTGGAAAATGCTAAAATATTTTGAACTCCTTAACTTTCTCAAAAATACATGTTCTTAAATATATATCTATGATCAAAACATTTTCAAAGCCAAAGAAAACATTTTTTGGAGATTTTTTAAAGAGATGATTGATCCCCTAAGGTAGAGGATCGATCCCCTAGTGAAGATTTTTGGCTGGATCGATCCCAGGATCGATCCCTCGAAAGTCAGTAGCTAAATAACTTTGCAGGACAGTAGAGGATCGATCCCATGGCCTCCAACGGTCATATTTTGAGTTGGAATAAGTAGGGGATCGATCCCATGCCTGCTGGGAAGTTTTTCAAGCTTGATTTTTGAAAATCTAACGGCTCTTTTTCATCCTCATCAACTCCAAACGGACATATAGCTTTCCCAAGCTATAAATAAGTGTCTCCAACACTTATAAGAGGTTGAGAAAAACCAAGAGAAAGAATCACACATCAAGAGAGAAAGTTCAAAGCCATATCTTCATATCTCTCAAAGTTTTCAAGAAGTTCTCTTTGTTCTAAGCTTAATTTTCATATCTTTCTTGTATTCTTTTGTTGAAATCATTTTTGTTTAGTCTCTCCTAGTTGAGCTTAACCTTGTAAACACCTAGCCTATTAGAGGGTCATTTTGTTTACACAAACACCTTGTAAAATGGAGAGATTCTATCTTAGCCTACAAAAAGATAGGGGGAAGAGGTTCTATCTTAGCCTACAAAAAGATAGGGGGAAGAGATTTCTATCTAAGCCTACGTAAAAGATAGGGATTGTGAAGGTTATACTTTGTCCTTGAAAAGGTAGCAATTCAAGTTAGTGAATTGGAAACTCCTTGGCAAGTGAGGCTAAGGGAGAGGACGTAGGCACAGAGCCGAACCTTTATAAATCGATTGTGTTTGATCTTCTTTCCCTACTCATTTACTTGCTTCATCTATTTATCTACTTGCCAAATTGAGTTTATTGTTTAAATTTCTCAATATCATTATTTGTGCTTTAATTCCGTAATTATTTTTGAAAAATCAATTCACCCCCTCTTGATTTGATCACCATAAAAGCTAACATAATGTCTATATTTATTTTTAATATTATTTATTATTTATTTTCTATATTTTGACAAAATTTTAATTAAATATGACTCGATCAAATAATTTATTTAAATTTAATCTAATTTTATTTCAAAATTAATAAATTGAACCAAAATGACCCGAATGATCAAACCCAAATAATCTGAGTGACAAACCCAAAATGACCCGCGTGTCAAACCCGAATGACCCAAACCTGAAACGATCCGAACCCGAATAACCCGAGTGTCAAACCCGAAGGACCCGAAACCGAAATGACCCAAACCCGAATCGACCCAAATTTGACCCGACCCAAACCCAACTCGCCCAATTGACAGGTCTAATTGCAACTACTATACTTTTCACTCTTAATTTATACAATGACATGTGCAGTAGTAAATCATTTAATGAGTATAAGGAAAAAGAACGGTTTTTTTTTTATCTTAATACTGCTGTTTTTATTTTTATTTATCGAAATACCGAATTATTTTCCAAAATTCGCTCTTTTTTTAACCAGTTGAGAAATCGCCATGGCCCATGGCGATTTCCCAACTTAATTTTTTTTTAATTTGATTTTATATTTATTTGTTTATTTAAGTTTTTTTTTTTTAAGTTTGTTTCTTTTTCTTTTAATTTTTTTATTCTTTTAATATATATATTTTTTATTCTTTTAAAATATGGACCGGGCCCATGTATAGTATCAACACCACATTTGCTTGCCCAAGTCCGACCCGGCCCGAAATATGGGCCTCAAATTTTGTCCAAGCCCGTTTAGGCCGGCCCATATTATTTTTTTCTAATTTTTTTAAGAATATATATTTATTATTTAATCTTTAATAATTTTATATTTTTTTCTTTTATTAAGTTGTTAAACATGGATAACTTAACATATTTTTTAATGTTTATACTATAATATTATATATATATTTAATTTTTATATGACATAAATTACATAATATATAAATATAAATAATACATTTTTAATTAGAAAACGGGTCGGGTTTGGGCCTTGAATGCTGGAGCCAAGGCCTGGCCCATATTTTAAACGGGCCTAATTTTTTTGCCCAAGCCCATTTTTCGGGCCTAATATTTTTGTCCAAGCCCTCCCAAATATGGGCAGGCCTTCGGGCTTGGGCGGGTAGCCCGGCCCTTGGACAGGTCTACATGGTGGTAAGTCCGGCCCGGTAAACCCGGATTGTATTTATATAATTTTTAAATTTGTTATTATTTAAACGGGCTTTCGGGTCGGCCAGACTTGAAATGGGCTTGGGCAAGGAAAAAATTTCAGGTCGCGGCCCGGCCCATGAACAGGTCTAATTACGAATATAATTTTTAAAATTTTGGTAAATTGTTATTTTTTTAATTTTGTTTTTTATATTTTTATTTTTAAAATTAAATATTATATAATTTTTTATTTAAATTTTATTATTTTATAAAATTAAAAAAAAATAAAGGTTGAGAAATCTCCACCGTGGCTTGGGCAAGCAAATATGGTGTTGATACCATACATGGGCCCGGCCCGGACCATGGACACCTATACCACCATGGGAAAAAAATTATATCTGAAAATTATTAAATCTTTATTTTTTAAAATTATAAATTATATAATTTTTATTTAAAATTTATTATTTAATAATTAAAAGTAAAAAATTAAAAAAAAATTAAAAATTAAGTTGGGAAATGCCATGACCCATGGGAATTTCACAACTTAATTTTACAAAAAAAAAAAATTTACCGTTGAAAAATAATTTGAAAACAGCGATATTTTGATAAAAAAAAATAAATAAAAATCAGCTAGATAATAAAATCGAAAAAGAACTTCACCTTGTCCAGACTCATCAAGCTTCTTACTTCTGTACATCTGAAACAGGAATATAAAGAACAATGTGAAATAATGGATTGAAAAGTTGAAAATTACGGCAAGGAAATATCAAATCAAAATGGGTTTTTTTTTTTTACCTGCAAATGACTTTTTACATGGGCAATGCTAAGTCCCCTCACATTCATCAATTGAAGAACTAACTTTGGAGTTGCTCCTGCAATAAATTAAACAAAAGAAATAAAAGTTTAGAGTAAAATATTTATAAAAAAAAAAAAAAAAAAAAACATTTTGTCTTTGTTTATATTTCTTAAATAAAGATCATAAGTAAGTTCAAAGCAAAAGAAATGATGCAATATTTGATGAACTTACTCTCTTGACCCCCAAGCCTTTCAACAGCACGCATAAAAGAGAGATGGAGATCAGGAGTCCACCGAAGCCGAGGCAATTTTGACCTAACATATTGCCTTACCATTCTTCTATCATTGCCTCCCTCACCCACATTGTTATTGCTGGAACTCCCTTCAGTTCTCTTCTCAATCTCATCATCTTCTTCAACACTGACTTCACCTTCCTTGGCAATATAATCCTCTTCGCTTCTAGCTTCTTCATTCAAGTCGAAGGATGAATACTTCTGGGAAGACATTGCAGACAAGTTTTCAGCTTGTTCCTCACTATCAACCCTCTTTTCTTCATCATCCATCTTTATCATTGCTTTCTGCTCATAGAAATGGAAAGGGAGAAAGGATATTGAAAGACAAAGTGAAGTGATACTATTGTAATGGCCCAAATTCCTTGATGATGATCGTGGGAAATAAAAACAACACATTGAATTGTGTTTATTAATGCCCTTATTTGCCTAACTATCAAATCTGTTTATTTAATGCAACATTGGTTTGCAAAATGCAAAACTTGTTCAAATGTTGCAGCTGAATCCACTCCTACTTTTTTTACATTTAACCATCTTTTATGAATAATAAAAGACATATACTTGTATGCAACCTACCAATTCCCACATTAATGTGAAACTTGGACCATTGCAATCAAATTAAGTTTATGAAATGAGTTTCTTAGAAAATTTTCTGGTTGCTGCTTTGGACTTGGATCATGCTACAATGAATAAAAGTTAAAATCAAAGAAACTGAAAGATGTCAGTATTTCTATCAAACATATTTCCAAAGTAGATTTTAAAATCTTTATTCGTGTATACTGTATACCATGAAAGCTTCCCTTATTAAAAAAAAAAAAAAAAAAATTCTTTATACTACCATTTATATTTTTCCAAAGAAAATTGCTATCATACGTAGCACAATCTAAATGAGATCCATCGATCCCATGCTATATAAAGTAGAAAAGTTAGATTTAGTTGCCGTTTAGACAGTGATTGTAATTTGTAAGTAATTAAAAGGATTAAATTTTCTTATAATCCCTAATTAAGGTGCTAATTATAAATCCTTTTTACATGGTTTGCCTTGCAATGACTTCATAAATGAAAATTAAGACAATAAACCTAATTAATAATGGAGTACCAATCATCTAATATGATATTTCTTACCAGACCCCATCACTTGGAGACTTTTAAATTTTTTAGATGAAGTTATAATTTAGTAACAGGTTGTAATGTACATCGAGATACAATAATTAGTTGAAATCCCCCAGCATTTGCTGAGGTTTAAAACGTTTCAACTGCACCCCATATTCGATCTCTATGGATGTGTGGTTATTTTTTAGGTGATAGGTTTAACTGCACAAACTTATTGCAGAGTGCAAAGCATTTTAATTGTCAGAACATTTATGGAGGAAACCCTTTTCTTAAACAACATCATCCACCTTTGTTAATGGATGAGTTTTGGGCTAAGAAGAATGTGGTGTTTTGTGCAAGTTATAAATTAAACGTAGACAAATTACAACATTCGAACAGGCCTTCTCTCTCATAAAAAAAAAAAAAAACAAATATTACTACACAAATTTCATCCAAAAGAGCTTTCTTTATACTTCAATATATATATATATATATATATATATGATTTAGGTAAAACATTATTGCTAAAAACATTAATGCATGACAAAAAAATGAGGGTCATATGTCACACTTACATATTGATCTAAATCTTTGCTTCAGTGAGACAGTGAAGACAACCTTATAGATTTTTGTAACTTCTAGACATCCAGTTTCTGCAAAAGTGGAGGGGTTGCCAAGTAAATAAAAAAAAAAAAAAAAAAAAAAAACAGCTATATTATGTTAATCTGACAACATATCTGATGAACATTATCGTAAGAGTATAAATCATAACTCGTAAGTTTTTTTTTTTGCTAAGTCAAAGGAGTTTATAAGATATCAAGTGATTTCAAGCCTAGCAAAAGCTAGGCTTGGATTCTGATCTATACGTATTGCGTATACAATACGAGTAAATCATGAACAAAAAAAAAAAGAGAGAGAAAATCCCAGCTTAAATCTGTGTAAAGATTGTTGATATTTTATTAGAATCAAAACAGTGAAGTTTGGAATCCAATGAAAATCAGTTGCTAAATTTAATTTACACTTGATGAGTTGAGATCTGCCGGTCCTTGATATAAAATTGGCTTAAAAAACAAACACTTTTCTCCTTCTCCTTGGTAGCAAGTAGCAAGTGTGTTTCACTTGTGTCTAAACATGAACTATAGATTTCTTTTTGATGTACAGTGGGAAAAGAATCGACTTTCTGATAAAATAAAAGTTTATTTCAGAAATGATTTACTTCTGAAGAACTGGAAAGCAGTTCATCTCATGGTAAAAATCATCTTTCATTCATTCAAGCCTTTCATTTCTTTCCAGAATGAGAATACTTGTAAAAATCTCTTATTCTATAACCTAGTTTTAAAATTTAAAGGGGGGAAAAAAAAACATCAATCCAAAGACACAGAAAAGAACAACACAATTAAGTAACCTAAAAGATTTTTTAAAATTTGAGTTAACAAGTAGAAACTAGTAAATAGAAGCCAAAAGAAAATTAAGAAATCACTTAACACAAAAGAAATCATGTTTTTTCTTTTCTTTTCCCTCAAAGATATATACAAATTACCATTGATGATGAAGATTCCTGAAGCCTATATTCCTTCCAAGTTGTTGATCATCAGATAACCCTTCAACTTGAGATTTGGTGAGGAGGATATATATATATATATATATATATATATATATATATATAGAGAGAGAGAGAGAGAGAGAGAGAGATAGAGAGAGATTGGCTTCAACTTGGTCGTCCTTTAATCAAATGATCAAGAGAGAGAAAGAAGAAAATAAGAAAAAGAAGCTGGGTAAGGTTTTTCAACTCGGTCTCTGAGGATGTATTTGGGTATTTAAGTCATCAAAAAAATTATATATTATAAGACATTCATCGATCTTTATGGTTTTAAACCAAAAAATAAAATAAAAAATCAACTATATATTCAAAATGATCAGAGTCTCTCACATTTATGGATACAGACGCGACTGTTGCATATATCATGTGACAGTTCCACCCTTTTTCTTACTCCTATTTCCATGAATAATCAATTCTCTTTTGACAGTTGTCTCCTTGTTAAAAAAAAAAAAATTAATCATGAAAAAAATTTAAAATAATAATTTAATAATTCTTAAACAATAATTAAAATATTAGTTAACCGGATCTAAACCAAAAGTAAAAACTCTTTTCATTTTCTCTTTCATTGTTTGACCTATATGTTAAAAAGGTCTTAAGTGAGACTCCTCTTGTTGTTAATATTATGGTTAACAAAAATGGGTTTTTGTAAGATAATTAAACATGGGTTTTTATAAGAAAACTATGTGGGGCCATTTCTTAATCAACCCATCAATTTCTTTCTACCTAAACAAAGACTTTTTTTTTCCCCCTTATTAAATCATAGTAGCACTCTTGTCCTGTCCACGTGTTCTTATTGTTTTAGAGTCCACAGCTTTCATTTTCAGTGCAAATATATATGTTGCTATGACTTTGATAATATAGTTCATTGGTTTTTCAAATAGGGAAAAATGGGTCGTCCTTATAACACTAGAATTATTGTGGGGTCGAAAATGGCGAGCAAGAGCTAGAAAACTTAGTCAATTTTGGTGGGTCTCGTGTATTCAAACAAGTTGCCCTCGATCACTTTCCATACATTTTTCAATTTGCAAACAGCAAAGCAAATGAGCAATGAAGAATATATATATATATATATATATATATATATATAAGAATTTGAGAAAAAAATGACCTTACAACAACCCAAAATAATAAAAAAAAAATCAGTGATCATTAAAAAGTGAAAGACTGAAGTGTGATCAGATATAAGCAATTTACATACAAAAGTAGTGTCAATCACATCAGGTACTGAATAATTTCATTAAATAGTGAGTATGGATCTAAAAAAGTACTTATATACTAATTAATTAATTTTGATCATTAAAAAAAAGCATCTTAATTTTTTATATTCATAAAAACTGTCAAATTAATTAACTAATCTCAATTAGTAAGATTGAAATATATACATGAAGATCATGTTTGATGTCATTGAAATTCTATATATACAGATCTTCTCATGCATAAATCAATATAAAACTTCTCCAATTCCTGGTGATAATTAATTAAAGTTTAAGTGCATTTTATTTTGTTCTTTATATATTGATCAAGAAATCTGAATAGTAAATGGAAATTAATAAGGATGGTGATGTGACGACAATACTGCTAAATATATTAAGAGATTTGTTTATACTTTTTTCCTAACATCAAAAGGGTTTACTTTCCAAGTCTGAGCAGATGGAAATTTGGACTGTTTTGTCTTCCCTTCTTTCATAGTCTTTGGGAAATTAAGAAGAGGAATAACTTAGAGGATTAGGTTTGGCTAAATGACATCCAAAAGTAGCTCGTTATGTGTGACATGTGCATTATTTTTGTTCTAAAAACAGAGATGACAGATATTCTAAGGATTAAAGTAAGAGATTTATCAGACAAAACAAGTTGGAAGAACACTTGTTTGTTGTCTTCTCCTTGCATGGGGAGTTGACATTTTTTATTTTTTTAGACTTTGCGAATCTTTCAAAGAATTACTTTCTTTTTTTTTTTTGGTATCATTTCATGGATGAAGACATCCAACCTAGCTAGCATCAGTACTGCCCATCATGGATCTTAAAAAAGTGGGTCTCGGGAAACATTTTTTTAAGGGACTGTGAAGAAAAAATCATGCTGATGATAAATCCATAAATCAACTTTAATATCAATAATCTATTGTTATTATTCTGTTTGTTTCTTTTGATTGTTTAGTCTTCCTTTTCTTCCTGTTTGGACCTGTCAAAGTGTTACACAATTGGATTCTATTAAACGCATGAACCGGCTCACCAAATTGCTTCATCCTTGGCCGCCTGCTTCCCCATTATAACTGATAATATATAGAGGACGGTCTCAATTTGATAGACATGAAAGACACAAGTATATATACATATGAACAAGAATATATAAAATTTTATACTTAGAAGAGATTTTATTTCTGAAACATAACCATATAAAGTTAATTAGGATCCAGTACGGTGGGGGAGATGCACTGGCCTCAGCCAAACGAACCCTTACAAGTTACAAGACAGATTACCAGTGTATTTATATAGCAGCTAGGCCTAGGCACAGTAATTTTTTTTGGTTTAAGAAGGTTTATAAAAGAGGATAAATAATAACCTTAATGAATCAAAGGGGTAGATATATACGGCCTTACCGGCTTAGATGGTCCTAAAAGGATCATTTATGTCAGAACCATTTAGCATGTTTCAATCAATTGAATCATCAAAAGCACGAAAAGGGCGATAAAGAGGTCAATAAAGTGCATATATTAGTGCAGTTGCATCCTTTTGAAGAGTTAGGAAACAATCATGAGCCCATCGTCATGGCAAAAGATTAAATGTATCAGTCATATTCATATGAGTAGTTGGAACAAATTAGATTTGATTACCTCAAAATAGTCATAAGAGAGTAAACAATCACCAAGATTTTTTACTCTTTTCTTCTTATAATATCTAAAAAAATAATCTATCTAGCTAGCTAATGTTAGACTTTGAGGTAAAAGTTCATTATTTTGAGATTAAAACAATTCTGAATTTGACCAATACCCTAATCTTTGCTTTTGACATTTTTATATGTGAAGTATCATTTCTTGTCTGCAAGAAATAGGGATGGCAATGGAGCGGGGCGGGGGCGGATATTACCTTATCCACCTCCACCCCACTCTTGCATGGATGTTGGAAACATCCACATCCATGGATGTCGGTTACATCCATAATCGCTCCACGGTGCTCCACTCCGCTACACCCCAATTTATATTAATTATTTTAAACTTAATATTGTTAAAAAATTATATTATAATTTATTCATGAACATAATTTTAGTATATAAAAATATTTAATATAATATATATAATACATATATACTAAAAGTATAGATATAAAATATTAGTATATATATGATTTTAGTATATATATCTAATATATATTAAAAATATAAGAAAAATATAAAATATTTTAAAAGATAAAATAGTAATTTCAAAAGTCGGGGCGGGGCGGAGCGGAGCAAGCATTTACCAAAACCGCTCCGCTCCACCCCGCTCCAAAAAAAAACCTCTCCATTCGGAGCGGATCGATGCGAAATCCATCGGTCGAATCGGGTTTTGCCATCCCTAGCAAGAAAGGAATGCATAATAATGCAATATGGAAAAAGAGAAGAAGGGTATTTTTCCCTAACCTTGCTTATTTATTCAGAAACAAATGTCATCCTATCACTTTTGTATATTTCACACTAGAGTTTCAATTTAAGATAGTCATATCTAAATAAGATCTATTTTAAATGTTGATAAAGCAGTTGATGCAAAAAGAAGCACTTGACATGTGCCCTTGAAGCAGGAGGGGGAGGACCATTAGGGAAATAGATATAGACTTAAACAAAGCATCATTCCTTTTTTTTGCTATATTTACCCTTACCAACCTCTTGTCTTGAGGCATCAATATTGGTTTTACTTGCAATTAATTAATGGCAGAGATCAGCTACTGATATATGGACTATTCATTATATAG
Source organism: Fremontodendron californicum (assembly GCA_030761205.1). Lineage (NCBI taxonomy): Eukaryota > Viridiplantae > Streptophyta > Magnoliopsida > Malvales > Malvaceae > Fremontodendron > Fremontodendron californicum. Next base: position 2,698,472 of record JAULJL010000027.1, read on the forward strand.
GAAGAAAGCATTACTATTAATTGTAAAATTTGAAGTTGATTAAGATCTGACCTAAATGCACTCTCAATTCTGGCCCAATGAAATAGAGTAAAAATTCATAGCAAGCTGATAAACATAAATATTTCTGTCTACATCATTTGATGAAAATTCAAATGGTAGTAGCTAGATTGAACTTTAATTTATTTTCATAAATATCCATACAATCCAGGGCATGCATGAGAATTTTATTTTGCTTTTCTCAAATCAATAGGAACTAAAAGACTTTTTTCTGGTGAAAAAGTTCCTGACATGATGAAACCCTTCAGATGAAAACAACATTTCTTATTCCCCTATATCTGCTGCTTAATTACTATATACAGTAAGGTGGGGAGACCTTTTCATGTTGACGCCTGGATATTATTTTGTTTAAAACCTAACCACCCACCTCCCCCAATGCAATCCCTTTTTCTATTGCTTTTGCTGCTTCACCATCATCTCAGTTTTCCACTTTTTGAAGAAAATTAGTAGTAGTAGTAGTAATTATAATAGAAATTACAGGGCATTTTCAATTGATTTCATTCATATGCTTTGCTGGTCCAATGCAAAATATACTCTTCCAATTCAATATATGCAACTAAATACCACAATGCACATGTGGCAAGTTAAAGAGAGATAAATAGGGAGGAAAGTAAGAATACATGAGTACATAAAATTCCCTATGCTACTTGAAATAAATCTTCTTTATAGTAACTGTCCAAAAAATGTAAAAAAAAACAAATAAATAAGAACAGTTAAGTTTCGGCCATTATTCTGGGGTTGAATGATACATATATGTTGGAGAAATGCATTGAAGAAGATGGTCCATATACCCATGTGAAAAGAAGGAGGAAGTTTAATGGGGAACATTCTCATAATAACTTTTTTTTCCATCTGTTTTTTATCCTTATTTCTTTTTCCATCTAACACATTGTAATGAATCTTTGAAGTTATATATATATATATATATATATATATATATATATATACTAATTTATGCTACACGTATTTTGCACGTGGATGATATAATAAGTTAATATTATTTACTTTAATATATATAATTCATTATTAGACACTTTTTTGTGATAAATCTAGATGTTAAATGAATTATATTTTGGTATAAAATTATATCAAAAATTATTATTAATATTATCAAAATTATATCAAAAGTTAACAAAATTATAAAAATTATTATAAAATTATATCAATAATTACCAAAATTATCTCAAAAGTTATCAAAATTATATATATCAAAGGCTACCAAAATTATATGAATGGTTATCAAAATTATATAAAATGTTATCAAAACTATATAAAAAGTTAATTAAACAAAATTATATCAAAAGTTATCAAAATTATATATATCAAATGTTACCAAAATTATATCAAAGATTACCAAAACTATATCAGGAGTTACCAAAATTATATCAAAGGTTATCAAAATTATATCAAATGTTATCAAAATTATATTAAAGGTTACCAAAATTATATCAAAGGTTATCAAAACTATATCAAAATTATATTAAAGGTTACCAAAATCATATCACATATTATCAAAATTATATCAAAGGTTGCCAACATTATATCAAAAGTTATTAAAGCTATATCAAAAGTTGTCAAATTTATTACAAATGTTATCAAAATTATATGATTATATCAAAAGTTACCAAAATTATTACAAATGTTATCAAAATTATTACAAAGGTTATATATTGGTTATCACAAATTTTACAAATATTATCAAATTATATCAAAGGTTATCAATATTATATCAAAGGTTATCATAATTATATTAAAGATTATCCAAAATTATATAAAAGTTATCAAAATTATAATAAAGGTTACCAAAATTTTATCTTCATGTTTCGATTTTCGTCACGTAAATAGTATTTTAAGATTTTTCGTGACCTAATAGCTACATAAATAAACTCTTGATTCTTAACTAATAAATTTTTTAATATTTTTTTAAAATCTTATTATTATTTTTCTTAACAATAAATTTGGAAGTGTTCTCATAAAAAATTATTGATAAAAAAAAGAAAATAGATAAACAAAAATTAGTTAATATTGAATTAAAATAAAAATATTTATCAATTGGGAAAAGTTTACTTTATAAATGATTTTAATGTTTGAAAGAAAAAAATAAAAAATAGTAAATATTTTATTAATTTAATAAGAGAAATTAATAATTAAAGATAAAATGGTTAATTTATAAATTATTAAGGACATATATATCTTTTTCTCTATTTTATATTTTTAGAATTGATAGTTTTATATATAATATTGTTATATATATATATATATATATATATATAACCTATAAAAATAGCTATGTACCAAACAAAATAGCTACAATTTTGTCTTAAAGAGAGTTGGGCAACTTGATGACTTTCCTTAGAACTGAGAGAGAGAAGTCTTCCAAGAAAAGAAAAGAGACAAAAAGTGTTAATGCACCAACAAAAAAAAAGTGTTCGTCCTTAAGAAAATTCTTTCTCTTAACATATAAAAATTGAAGTGGTGACTGCCAAAACCTCTTTTAAATATATTAGCTTTCACTTTCATATATCAATTCATTATTTGTAAAAACAGGGTCTCCAGCATGCCAATTGCCAAGGGCTACATTTTCAATACTACTCGTAACAAGTACACAAATAGAACCAACTCTGACACAGGATTGGCCTCTGAAATCATATCACAACCTGGCCTGCCAATCAGCTGTTCAATTTTGCTTACCGTCTGTCTATTAACAGCAGCAGCAGCAGCAGCAACAGTACGTACGAACAAGTAGGTCGAACCGTGCAGCACTACATGAAATTTCTACTATTTTCCTGTTTTAAGGACCTAAGAATTTATTTCCACTTTCATGAATCTTATCATCTTCAACTACTTTCTTAGGGCCTCCTAGCCCCAGGTATTAATTTTGTTTTATGTGTCATCTGCGGATTGTACAATCCACTACAAGTAAAAAAAAAAGTAAAAACACTGATGATTTTCCGGGTTTTCAATGATTACCAAACATATTTTTCAAATGTAAAACAAAAAAAAACCTTGAAAAAAATGTTGGTTTCTACACGTTTTTATCATTTGGTTTGGCTGCTGCCTGCAACCTGCAGCCTTGTCCAGTGAACAGAGTACTTTCATGGCATGGGTGCTTGATTTGGAAACTAATGTCAGGCATCTAGACCTAATTCAAGAGTGTGGAAACCAAACCTTTACCTGCATTGTAGACAGGTTGGTGGATTAAGTAATAATCATTGAATGAGACGTGAGATTGTTCATAAGGCAACTGCCCCCTCTGGTCTCACTCAAGTCTCAACCATTTCCACAGCGGTTGTTATCAGAAAGAATTCAACTCCAGCGACCGGCCCATTTAGTCGCTGTGCACTTTCTCCTAGATCTAGTCTTTCTCTTCACTTCCTCCAAAAAGAAATAATAACACCTAGTATTAGTTAGATTTTCTTCATTTCTTTTCCTGTAAGCTAAGCCACCTACTCACACAACAGCCCTCCATGCCTATGCCTCAACTATTATCCGATAGGTCAGTAAATTAAAGGCAAAAATTACACCAAGACATGTAATTAGATAAAGAAGAGAGACAAAAAAAAGTATTAATACCAAGCGGAAAGTAAAGCTATAAGAAAATTTCATAAGGTAAAGATAGAATAGTCTGCCTTGTTTAGCAATAAATTGTCGACAACTCTGATATTAGGAGGAACATTTTCTTTCTATCGACATTCACCATTAAGCAGGCATATGAAATACTTATGTAATATGTACAAACAAATTCCTTAAGTAGCTAATATCAGGATTTCTTGCCAACAGAATTGACAGCTAAAATTCCAACAATGTGTGAAATGGCTCTTCATTTGTTGAACCAATATCAAACTACTGGTATATGCATGGTCCTCTCCAAAATCCCTTATTGTCTAATAATGGGGCCTCTATATGGACCACAAAGTTTTCAGGGGGTTGAATCTCTTCCAACCAAGCCACTTCAGATGAATTTATACCAGAACTGATCAACACCTTTTGGAGAAGAAAAAAGAGGGAAACAGGTTAATGGAAATTAAACAAATTTATTTAGTATGAGTACACGGAAAAAAAAAAAAAGTACCATCCGGATTTCTTCGAGGGATCCTCCTAAAATAAGAGCAGTGACGCCCATCTTCGGCAGAGTAATGTGTGAAAGATCATCAAAGAGTGCAGAAGGAGTTAAAGCTTTGAAGCTATTGGATAAAAGAATTGTTGTTCCAAAGGGTGCACTCGCTTCACAATCTCTAACAAGTTTTGCAGGTCTTGCTGTAAAGTTTCAGCAATCAAGAGTCAATTTTCTTTGAATGAAGTTATAACTTTCAGAAATTTGTTGTTTCTCAAATCCATATACAGGCCAAAAATTTAGTTAAAGCAACTACATAGCACAATGCAATATCATCCCATTTTGTCCTGCAAAAACTGAGAACTCAACTTAAAATTCAAGGTTTTCCAGAGAACATGGGGGGTGCATTTAACCATGCGACCCTTTGGGTAGATTAAATAAAAACATATACAACTAAAAGGTGGCTCATTATGAAATCAACAGAGAATTAAAAGTCTTCAATTTCAAAAAACCAAGAATATATAATTATAGTGGTTGAAAATTTATTTGATCCATTCAAATTTTGGCACCTCAAATATCTAAGTACCAAGGAAATTTATGAAAACAGAAAACCTACTCAACAGGAGATGAATGTTAAAATATTAAAGCAGCATTCTTCCAAATTAAAGTATCAGTAAGCTTCACTCTTTGTCTATTTTATAACTTTTAATCCATTTGAATTTTAACTTCGGACTGTACTTTAGCAAACTGATGGGTAATCTAAGTCAGGTATGACAATTAATTAGCAACTGCCCAGAGTACAGCTCCATATTGAACACTAATAACATTTTATTGCAATTCACTACATAGCAACAACATTATACAAGCATATTATGTGTTCCAAATCATGTTCATGCTGATGTATAATATCCCCTTGGAACGAGAAAACCAACAAGCAAGAATTTTCAAGCATGGGTTAAATGTCTACACCATCCAAATTTCATATCAGATTTACATGCTTCCAGGGTTTTTGCACCCTCAAGAAGGCCCAATCAATCAACTAACGAACATCATCAGCAAAACAGCCAATTCCTACCTAACTAGCGTTTTCGAAACCTTGGGAGTAACAAAAAGTCCAATGGCCACCACAAAGCATTGAAATAATCCATGCTTTAATGCCAAAAGTTTTGGGTTAAGGGAAACTTGGAGATAAAAACCTTGTGGGAAAGCAGAAGTAGTTGCATCAGTGGCAAAGTAAGAAAGTTTCTGGGGCAGTTGAGGTGGTTGTAATGGTCTTAAGGTAAACACGTTTTTCTCTGACTAAAGTTTCCTGCAAAGCATAAAACAAGACCCCGAATAACGGTGTCATCCTAAACAGAACCTGACATTGGGGTCTGATTTTACTTGCAACTACCAAGAGTCACCAGGTACAACTAATACCAAGGATGCTATATAGTCTTGGCTTAAGATAAAGGGAAATGCATGTGTGTATGTATTTATCAGTATTTAGTATCACAAGAAGCCATTAATCCTTACATTTTAACATCTACGTAGCTCTTCCAAATGAGAGTTCTTGGACAATAGCAACATGACTTTTAAGCTTTATCTGACACCCACACATACTTCTCAATAGATACCGAATGCTGGTGAGTATCAATTTGAAAAGCTTTGACTCGATAATACTGCAGATAGTAATAGATAGTTTTCAATGCATGAAAGACTCGTAAACTACAAAAATAAAGATTAATTTATTGTATTCGTGTATTAAATAAGCAGAGGTGTGATTTGATCCCAGAAGTTCATATAAGTGACTCCTCTTCGAAGCACTTCTCTATTCCATGATAAAAAAAAAAGGCTTAAAAATAATAACGCAGTTGAGGAAATGATATATTAAATTATTTGCTTTAAAAATAGTAGGAAATGACGGCTGTAAAAACTGAAAATAGTCTCATGCAAGATCTTATCTGAGAAAAACCCTCAAGATGCATCTTGAGCACAATGATAATCAGTTCAATTTGAAGCAAAGTTATTGTTTTTGAATAATTTCAATTACTTCACAGCTGTGCAGAATTCTGATTGTCTAAAAAGGATAACCAATGCTTACTTTGAGAATGTTTCTGTTCTAATGACATCAACTCTTAGACACCAATATCCGACACTACTATTTCAGAAACCAGAGGAAAATACTTTAATTCCATCTCGTTCTCTGCTATTTGCAGCTTGCAAAACAAGCTATAACATTCTCAACCTTTTAAAAACTATTAGAATTCAACAAAAAATGATAACATTGTGTTGAAGGAAAGAAAAGCCTACTTTAAAACACCGAGCAATTGCCATGATTTATACCAAATAAACCACATAGAAACTCCAAGATAGATAGAAAGGGCACCTTGAGATAGATCAGAAGGACCAGGTAAGTCAAGCCAATCATATGATTTCACATGCAGTGAGCCATACAGAAGCTTGCAAAGAACAGTCATTCCAGGATGATCATGAAGTGGTATAATAGAGGAAGGTGACATACAGAAGATCCCTATCTGCAACAAAGCACCAAAATGCACCAAGCATAAGTTATTGACAAAAGATCCCCCCCTCCCCCCCAAAAAAAAAAATCCTAATGAAGATCTTTCTGAAAAGTTCAAATGCATAAATACAATAGCAGTTATACCCTGCAACAATTAGATTGCTTACAGAGAATCTATCACATTCGTGCAACTGCAAATATTTTATTGCAGGTGGATACTGATGATTGCTTTTATGCCCTTTTCTCCCATTTCTGTCATTTATCAAAATTTTCCATCCGCATGATAATTGTGCCTCCTGTTCAAGACCCACATTAGAAGACTTCAATTCATCTGGAATGGCATAATGTGAAAGTGTTAAAAGAATATGCATATACTAAATTGATTTCAATCAAATGCAAGTTTACAGACTTCATAATAAGGAAAGTTTCAATTAAAGTAACAGAAAAGTTGTTTTCCCAGCTAAAATAAACGTTATCCAGAGCTTCTTCTGCTATAGGACCATGGGTCGAGAATGGTACTGTGCAAGTTTCATACAGTTTCTGAACCACTGGCATGATTTGATTAGAGGAACAAAGCTCAGAATCAAGCAGCCAATAGATTACCAGGTAGAAAGATCAAAGAAGTCAATTTCTAGACAACAAAAAACTTTGACAGGAAATCAACCAACCAAATCCTAAGAACAATCTAGGCTACTCAATTTTATGATAGAGCATTCAAAAACAACTTCTCTCTTCAACAATTACCAAATCCAGTCCAACGTGAACCCAAATGGAAGCAATATATATGCATGGTAGTTAATCAATCCTTCCCTCTCCAAGCTCAACAATTACATTTAGTGCAGCAAACATATAAAAGACTCCAAAGTCCAAATTAAACAAAATTATATCATGCTAAATCCTCAAAAAATTTAAATAGAAGAAAAGAACAATCACAGTAAAGCAATTACTTGGTGCATTCAGATTTACGCGTCCTTAACAATCAAAAGGATTTCAAACTGAATTTCTCGTTCCCTTAGGATCGAATTAAAGCATTAAACCACAGATATTCAAAATAAAATATGGGCATATGCATAAATACAAGAAGAAGAAGAAGTAAAGCGTATAAAAATGGGAATAAAAATGAACCCCTCATAACAGAATCTTATAAACTGTCTTTGTTGATATCAAAATCTTAAAATGCAAAAAGGAAAAAAAAAATAAGTAGCAGTATAATTTAAGATAAAGAAGAAAATAATGGAGACAGAGATTTGGGGTGAGTAACTGTACCAGGGTGGGTTTGGGTTTAGCATGAAAAAGTGAAAGAGAGAAGTAGTTAACTGTTGTTGTTGTTGTGTTTTTGCCTTAGTTAGAATGTTTGAGTTTTTGGATGTCCGATGTTTTCATGTCGTCTGGCCTAATTGCCATGAATTTTGCTCACCAGCTCTAATTTCAATGTATCTATCTTTCAAAAAATTTAAGGAATGTCGCTTAAAATAAATTTTTTTAGCTTCAAAAATTTATATATAATTTGTGTCATATTTATATGTAAAAAAATTATATAAATATATTATAATTTTTAATTTACATAAATATATTACATATCTTTTAATATTTTATATATAATTTATCATGTATATATGTAATTTATTATGTTTATATGTAAAAAAAATTATAATACATGACAATTTTTAATTACATAAATACATAACAATACATTTTAAAATTTTATATAATTTTTTCATATTTATATATAATGAAACTTACGATGAGCTCATCATAAAAAGCTTACCCTAAAACTTTCTTTTCTTTTTCAATTTTGAGGAGATAGCATTTTCAGCTGTTGATAATTTACATGAACTTGTAAAGAAACATGCAAGGATTATAACGATGCTCTACTTAAGCTTGTTTCAATCCTTATACTAAAAATTTTCGTTTTTTCGATCAGTTTAATATCGGCAGTAAAAGGTGTTTATAGATAGGACGGGTCTGGAATGAATCTAAGGTCTTATTTAACATTATTTGTAGCACAGTTTTTGAGATCAAAAATTATTTTTTATTGTAAAAACAATGCTAAACAGATAAAAAAAAATGATTGATTTGAAAAGCCAAATCAAAAAATCAAAAAATATAACTTTTGAGCTTTAAAAGCTGACTTTTTGATAAAATAAATTTATTATCCTCACATCTCTACACTTTTATTATTTTAAACATATCTTTTTTTGATATTTCAATTTTCTACAATACTTTTTCACAACAATGCTAAACACTCAAAAGTTTTTAAATCATAATTTTTCACCACAGTTTTTAAACACAAAAGTTTTTAAATCATAATTTTTCAACACAGTTTTTAAACACATTTTTTTCAACCCAAAGTTTTTTCAACTCAAGCTTTTTTCTAACAGTAATGCTAAACTAACCCACTAGTATAACCATATATATATATATATATATATATATATATATTCGATTCAGTTTAAAAATTTTGATTTTAAGTTGTGCTTAGCTCTGTAAATTCTGTCCAAATTAGTAAATGATGTTGTCTAAATTCGTTGAAATTATATTTTTTAAAAATAAAGAAAATATAAATATATTATTATTATTATTCAATTTTGAGCTCAAGTGAAAAGTCCATTTAAAAAAGTTCATAATAAATTTAATATTTTTGTCTAAATTCTCCAAATATGGAATGAAACTTTAAGCTTAATTTGATGTTTTTGTTTAAATCCTCCAAAGATCGAATGAAACTTTAAGCTTAGACAGATAGTTCAGGATAATCTCTCCAAATATCAGGTTATTTGGTGGGGGTTGTTGTGCTTTTCTAGCTTGAATGGATAGGCTGCCTCTTAGAGAGGTCTTACTCTTGGAGAGGTGAGTTTACTCTTGGACGGGTCTAATTGGCAGTCGAGATTTTCAAGAACTAAATGCGAAAAATGGAGAAAACTAAAGCAGTGACAACTGGTATACTGACAGACTTGGACATTTCAACCTCATTGCAATGTGTATTTCATCTACATCAGGTTACATTTGAACCTAGCTATTAACAATCATTTGTCTCTGCCTAAATCAATCTGTTTGCTACAGTTAATTTGTTTGCCCCGGCCCAGTGAAATCTGATTCTGCCAGGGCCATGCTCGTTTACTCATTTCTGTGGGACATCTCAAATTTCCTTTTGAGACAAATGAAAATTGTAACAGAAATTAGTAAAGAGGGAAAAGACAGATGACAGATCAACAGAATAGATACTTGACATGCAGTTAGAAAGCTCAGTAACTTTTCTTAAAAAAGAACAATGTTGTGTAGCTCTAAATTTCTAATATTCTTGGACCCTTTTGGCTATCCCATCTTTGGCCCCATTGCCTCAGCTGAATCTGAAGCATACAAGTCCCAGCCAGAAAGTCCACAGATTGAGATGGGTTCAAAACATCCAAAACTCCTTTCAGAGTCTTGAGCCTCACACAGTCAGCAGCTTTCATGACCCTCTCCAGCCCTGCCAGTATACCCTTGAGCGCCACCTCGACCAAACCGTCTACCTGACCGACCAACTCCGCATTCCTTACTCGCCTCGCCATACGAACCAGCTCAACCATTTTACGGTCCGCCATTGCCACCTGCTGCCTCTCCATTTCCCTCTCCACTTTCTCTTCCTCTAACTTTATCTTCATTCTCAACTGCTCTATCTTCCTTAGCTGCTCCTCTGTCAACTCAGCCAAACCCGGGCCAGGCACCCGAGTCCTCCTCATTGACTCAACTAGTCGAAATATCATAGATGGTTTCCAACCAGTGAGCCATGAATAAGCATTCTCTAGTTTGCTTAACCAAACTGGACAATAAAAGGCGAGCACATCTTCATGAGCAGCAGTCCATTTGACAGTGTAGAATTCTTTATAATGGGCTGTCAGTTTTGACACCAGAGCTTGTTGCTCCGCTTCAGTTAAACTTTCCTTGGACACCCTCAGAAGCTGTTGCAAGTAACCATCAAGTTGACAAATCCACTTATCGAAGAACTCAGTGAACCTTTCTCCAACTGGAGTCTTCATTGATTTCTTTTACCCTTTTGGCAATAGAAATAGATGACAATATAATAGAAGTATGGGGTTACTTGGAAGAAAAATGTGGCAGCATGCAACGGATATATAATATAAGTGTGAATTGGAGGAGTTGAGGGGAAAGAACAGATGGATAAAGGAGTATAGGACACGGTTAGAGTGAGAAGAGAGATTGCATGGCTTACGCGCAGCAGTGAGCTAGTAGTGGAAGTGGGTTTTGAAGGAAGGGGGTACGGGGCTGAGCTGATATAGCTAGGAATATGACGCTTTGCAAAAGAGGGATGACATGAGTCGACTCGACTGTATGTCCATGTAGTTTTTCTGATCTCTAAACTCTTTAACTCTTACAGGATTCAACCTTTGACCAGCTTGAGGATATAGTCATGCATGCATGCGTCTCACCAGCTGGGTGTTGAGATTCTTGTGTGGATAAACGTGTCACCATAGGAAACAATCTTGGTTCAACGTGGAAGTCATTCACGCTGTTCCTTCACAATCTTCATTGGGTCCCACCTCTCTATCTTCCATGAACCGGGCTTTGATACGAGCTTTTTTGCTTAGCTGCTGCATGAGCTGCGAAAATCTTGTGTTCTTTTTCTTAAGAACTTGCTTCTTGCTTGGTTTTCAGGAAATGAGGAAATCATTTTGCCATGGCAGAAACACGTGCATCTAGCAATTGCTTCACCATAATTTTGAAGCATTTTTACTTTGTCATGCTTTAATGTTTGTGTTCTTTATTTTATAATAGGAGTATATAGAACATGGAATGTCATAGGTTTTTGCTTAAAAGTCTTATTGTTTTTTGAAATTAAAACAAAAATGTTTCCCATAGTTTATGTGTGAATTTCAATTTACTGTTTGAGTTTATGTTCATATTCTTCATTGTTTCCTTGGTATTAAAAAGAAAGAAAGAAAAAACAAAATAAAAGAGATATCAGCTTTTTTAATTGCAGCTTCAAGGGGCCGCTGCTCTGAAGACCCACCTGGGCTAGGCCTGCAACATTATCCATTTCAGGTTGGGCCTAAAGATTTGTTACTATTTGAGTCAGGCTTTGCTTGAATACTTTCATCAGAATACAATTAATGTAAAATTCAAGTGGCTGGCATTTGGCAAAGACTCGCATTTATTTAACCATATTGCATGGGCACGTGGGGTTCGTTCGTGAGTTATTCAATTGGGTGAGTCATAGTGATATTTTCCACTTGTGAACTTGATCTCAAGTTCTGACACTTCCTGAAAACTGATCAACCATAAATTTGATAATTCATATATTTATATATTTTTTTATGTTTAAAATATTTTATATTTATATAAAATTTGATATATTAATAATTCGTACTATATAAATTTTAATATATTCATATATTTATATCGTATTTGTATTATTATTTCGTATCGTATCATATTTTTAATTATTTTTTATATTATATAATTATATAATATCCAATATTATTGGTCTATTTGAATAAAGTCTGCTAGTGTTTTTAGGCCGAACAGGATTTGAAGTTGTTAAATTGAATAATCAACACCAGTCAAGGGTGCGTCCTGATTCACGAGCCCACATGACACAAAAGGATATGTACATGTTCTTACCAAATACAAGCCTGTTCCTTTCTTTAGGTTTTATTTAAGAGTTCGTTTTTTATGCATCTATATATTGATAGTAAATTTTATACTAATATTTTATTAAAATAACTAATTTCTCCCTTAACCACTAACTCTTAACCCGACAAATGGTATTATATTCGTAAGATGCACTGTCAGTATATAACTCTATACACTGACAGTGCATCAAATATTAATTTTTTATTTAATAGGGTAGAAAAAAATTAGAGGAAAAGAAAAGTGAAAAGATACATTTTTTTTTATTAATGTGCAGAAAAAATAAGAAAAAAATAATAATTTTCTTTCCATCCATTATTTAATGGAATTAAAAAATGAGAAGAATGAAAATCAAAATTATATTATTTTACCATTATATCTTTTGTAAATTAAGATAAAACTTAAAAAATAATAAATAATCTTGTAAATGTACACATTTAACTCATATCTCTCTCATTTTCTTTCTTTTTATCATTCCAATTTATAATGATTTTTTTTTATGTATTATGATGAAAAATAACTATCTTATTTTCTTTCCTCTTACATTTTTTTCTATCAAAAACACTCAAAATCCTTTTTTTTTTCATTTTTCCAGTCTCCTCAATCCATCTTTCTATTTTTTTTATTCTACCAAGCACACCCTTAGGCTTTGTTTGGTAAAGTGGAAAGAAAATTACAAAGATCAAAAATTGGAGGAGGAGAAAAGTTTAAAAATAAAAGAAAAAATAATTTTTTTTTCATCGACTGCTTGGTAAAGTTAAAAAATGAGAGAAAAAATAAAATTTATATTATTTTATCATTATACCTTTTGTAAATTAAAATTAAAAGATAAATTTAAAAAAAATATATTAGATAATCTTGTAAATCTGCACAATTAACTCACATCTTTCTCATTTTATCTCTTCTTATCATTCAAATTTGGAATAATCTTTTTTATGCATAAGGGTGAAAAATAATTATCATTCCTATTTTTTTCCTCATTTTTTTTCTAACACACTCAAAATTTATTTTCTTTTTAATTTTTTACTCTCATCTATCTATCCTTTCACTTTTTCAGTCTATCAAGTATATACTTAATGTTCAGATCAATCGGACTCTAAAATTATTCGGTTACTTTAGGAGGCAAGGATTTGTTCATTATACCATTATTTTGTTTCCAAGTAGCAAAGGATAAAATCTCTTGCACCTTGAACAAAAAGAGTCATAAATTTCACTCCAAAAGAACCGGCAGCACCATGTAGGCGGGTTTAGCATTTGAAACTACAAAGGTTTACTTTTGGGTGCAGCTACAAATTATCAACAAATTTCCTTGTATTAGCAGCAAATAAGCTTTTAAAGCTACACTACATAGACGCATTATCTCCTCATAGCCAATACCTTTATAGGGTGTCGAAAAAGTTTAGATTGGCACTAGAAGCTGAATCCTCAGACGGGGATTTTATTTTTAGTGGTATACACCTTTTCTCATGCCTAACGCTCGAGACAATATCAAGTTCATGGAGCCCATAGCCATGAAGCTTCGACCCCTCAATCACTACGAACGCTCCCGGTTAGTGCAAAGTGATTGACAATATCAAGTATATGGAGCCCATAGCCATGAAGCTACCTGCGTGGCTATTAGAGACAAGCATCATCTATAACGATGATAGCGGATTGAATATCTATATTTTTTGTATTATTCAAATCCGAATTCGTAAAATTATTTTAAAATTCGAATCCGTAAATTATTTGCATTTAATCTGCATATTACTATTCGAATTTTAATCCGAATTAAAAAATATTATCAGCCGGATATCTAAATCCGCTAAAAATTCGAATTCAATAAATCAATTTTTTTTAAATAAAAATATAAAATCAAACAAAATTTATGTGTTTTACAAATAAGCGGATTCGGATATCCGAATTCGCTTACGGATTCAGATAATGAATATCTGAAGTTTCATATCTGCATTTGCTCCAAATTCGTTGCGGATAGTAATTATAATATCCGAATTTAACTTTTATTCGAATTTTCTTTCAAAAAACGAATCCATCTCTAGTCACCTGTCCAAATAAAGACTGACCTAAGACCGTTCTCTGCCTTGTAGCAGGGCTGAGTTCTTCCTAGATCTTACCCTCAACTCCACGACATCAACAGTTAGGGCATGTAGTCGTCTGCAGCATGGTCAGATAAGTTGTAAAACAGGGACCAAGTTTGGCAACCTATTAAAACCAAGATTCCCTACTTTTTGAAGAAAGAAACATCTTCAATGCAAGTGAATTGAATGGTCTTTAACAATAAAATAAATAAATAAATCTCAGAAAACCTCATAAACAAAAAGATCAAGGCCCAAGATGCAGCTTGCCTTTTTCCCCAGTAGGGTTTTTAAAAGGCATCAGTTAGTAGTGATTCTGAAAAAAGATGAACAAATTGCAGGAAAAACAAATTTAGTTCCATCTGAAAAAGGACATTTATATGGAAAATCTAGACTTAGATTTTTGATTGAGATTGATCAAGAAAAAAACAAAAACAATCGAAATGTCAAAAAGAAAAACATGATTAATTATTACTATATTTCCATTAGCAAAATGTCAACAAAAGATAGTGTGTCCTGAATTCAAACAAACGTATCCCACGAAAAGAAAGGTTAAAAATTCCATTGAATTTTCAATCAGTGCTGCTGGCTTTCATTCATTTCTTATCTACTTGTCTCTCTTTCATTCAAGGTTGTCCATTAAAAAAACCTTTAAATTGTAGAAAGAAAACGACATAAGGGAAAAAACCTGTTTCAAGTCGTATTTTTGTGTCATAACTCGCTGTCCTCGTGACTAATTATAGCTAGAAATTCGTATACGTAGAAAAAAAGATGCAATTGACCCAGAAAATTGGTCCACCTAAATCCTACAAAAAACAAAATATAAAACCTACCAAAGTACCTATTCACGTGACTAAAATTATTATCGTGGGGACTGAAAAAATAGCGCCATAGATAAGGAAGTATATAACACTATCTGTAAAGACATTCAAAAAAAGATCAGAAACTTGAAAGTTTTTTTTTACTATAAATAAGCACATTCTATGATGCTATCTACATGTTTATGAATCTAGGCTTCTCCGAAACGAAAATTGATTGATACAGGGAATCTCTCTGGTTGTCATCATATAATGGAAGCCATCAGCCATTTCCATATTTGGTAAGCACATTGGCAATATTGCATTAAAACAAGAAATTCCAGAACAGAATAAACCTAAGGCAATTTCGTAGTTAGTCCAATCATCAGAGCCAGATTCGTTTTAGCAATTTGCAAAATGAACATATCAGCATCGCTAATAGCTTGATTTGCAGGGTATCTGCTGCTGGTCACTTGGCTAAAATTACTTGACTCCAATCCAACTCTGGCCTGGAGTACTGCTATTTTTGTATGTTAAGCCATTGACAGCCAAGAGAAATAAAACACATGAATATGGTTTCAAAATTCATTCTCAGGGTTG
Source organism: Fremontodendron californicum (assembly GCA_030761205.1). Taxonomy (NCBI): domain Eukaryota; kingdom Viridiplantae; phylum Streptophyta; class Magnoliopsida; order Malvales; family Malvaceae; genus Fremontodendron; species Fremontodendron californicum. The sequence continues at coordinate 2,714,186 of JAULJL010000027.1, forward strand.
TAATAATGACAACATAGGACCACAAAAATGTCTCATAAATGGCCAAACTGTATAATTGCCTAATCCCAACAAAACCTAGAGGCGAAAACAAATTGATGATTATTTTAAATGTGAAGTAAATTTGTTCAAGTCCTCTTGGCAGTCCTCATCTATGATTTCCTTTTCAACCATTTTCGCCTTGTAAAAAAAAGCAACACGCCATCAGACAACTAGTAGGAACTTTACTGTCACATTTGAGTAATTTGGCATGAAATGCACTTGCTGAAATTGTACCAGATGTTATTTGTGCGGCTTGCATCTGAGCGAATGTGCAAATGCATGGACAAAAAAAGAGACATGACATGCAATTCTTGCAAGAAACTATAACCATTTATGCACATGCTATCAGATTTTGACATGCAATTGTCTTCATGCCAACCAACTTTAGATTATCAAGACTTCTCTGCTTCACTTATTAAGGGTCAATATTGTGTCCGGAGCGAACCCTGCCTGCTTATCTAGCAAAACTTTGAGCGGTCACAAGAAACTCATAAGAACACAGCTCAACTAGATTGTATATTTGTATCTAAGACCTAAAGTGGAAAGACGGGCACAAATTACCATCAGAAGGTGAAACTGAAAACTGAGAAGTGTTCCATATTTATGTAAAAACCTCCAACTCCAAATCACCATTTTTGCAAAACAGCTGCTTTGCCTTCTTTTATGGTTTCAGATTAGGTTTCAATTCTTCTAGTTAAAACTAACAAGAATTACTATAAACTTTCAGTTATCAGCAGCAAATACTAAACTCAGCTGCTTACAATTTTTCTTTTTCTTTTCCTTCTAAAAAATGATTATTCCAAATTCTCAACTAGTTTGAGATTAAGGCTTTTGAATATTGGAGTGGAGTTCATGAGTCAGGTCATACTTGCCATAATTGCAAGTGCCATTGCTTTAAAAGCAAACAGACCAAAGTTGCATGCAGAAATTCAGCAACAGAGATGAAGCAAAAACTTCCATACTATATGCTAATGCAAAGTATTGAACTTCTACTATCTATGTTACTCAGACTCGGGTGTGAGTGTCGGACACGGATTTCTTCAAATTTTTCCAAAATTTTCATGTATTTGGAGGATCATATCCCCATACCCATGTCCGGATATGGGTCGGATATGAGTGTCGGACACGGATACTTCAAGAAAAATGAAGAGTCGGAGCAACATAGTCTACTATAATCATACTAAGCAGTCAAAATTATAAAAAAGACTATATAAAATAAAGGTATCATTAATTCATTTCTCAATAAAGTTGATGGGAATATACAAGCCAGAAATCCAATTGGCAAGATTAGTAGAAATCTGTATTTAATTCTCTGTAATCTAATCTATCCTTCTCGACACAAGAATAGATCATACAAATATATCAAGTCATCTAAAGCAGCGGCTAAGTAGCACAACAAAAAGAAAACATAAAAGAAAGAAAAAAAAATAATAACTTTTTTATGATACAAAAGAAGAAGAAAAAGAAAAGGAGAGAAAAGCTTACCCTTTTCCCTTCCTCCCCTCTCTCTATTCCGTATCCGAAGGTAAATATGCAGCACCGGCAGCAGCAGCTGCAGCAGATCGTGATTCCTCCACCATCAAATTCTCTAACCCGGGTTTCAATTCCCTGTTACAAAACTCCTCATACTCTCCTCGGTCCCCTCCTTTCTTCTTCACTTCCACAACAACCAAAGAAGGCGTCAACTCGAATATCTCAGCAGCAATCGTCAATGGCCCTTTCACTCCTTCTCTAGAACCCTCCAAGCTCACTCTACAATCCTTTTTCCTCACTGTAAAACTAACCACCTTCGCTATCTCTTCCAATTTCGATATAATTTTTGAAACCGGCGCCCCTGACACAAACCGGGACCCTTCCTCTCCTTCCTCAAATAATCCAGATAAATTGAACCCCGGTGAAAACGAAATAAGATCAAACGCATTCAAACTAGCTGGCCTTGGCAATGTAGTAACTCGCCTCCTAGTTTCCAACTCTGTTTCAGATTCAGACATCGATGACTGATCCGAACATGATCCCACATCATCATCATCCTCCGCAACACTGCAAAATTTATCATCTTCAATGTAAAACTTAATATGTTTAAACCCCTTTTTAAACCAACGCTTCTCCATGATTTCCGGAATCGTTATTCTCGTATCCGGATTCGTGTCCAGAAGCTTGGTAAGTAACCGAATTAACTCAGGTGAAAACCATCTCGGACACCTAAACTCACCCTTGTAAATCTTCTTATACATAGCCATAATGTTATGATCGTGAAACGGTAAATGCCCCGCCATTAGAACAAACAAAATTACCCCGCAGGACCAGATATCTACTTTCCCCGCATCGTACCCTTTCCTCGCCAAAACTTCCGGTGCCACGTAAGCGGGGGTCCCGCAAAACGTATGAAACAAACCGTCTTGCCGGATCTGATCCGAAACTGCGCTCAACCCGAAATCAGAGACTTTCAAATTCCCGTTTTCGTCAAGGAGTAGATTCTCGGGCTTCAAGTCGCGGTGGTAAACGCCGCGGGCGTGACAGAAATTGACAGCTGAGATTAACTGCTGGAAGTATTTTCTGGCGACGTCTTCTTTTAATCGGCCTTTGGATACTTTGTTGAAGAGTTCACCACCACGGACGTATTCCATAACGAAGTAGATCTTAGATTTGGTGGCCATGACTTCGAAGAGTTCTACGATGTTCGGGTGGCGCACGCGGCGGAGGATGGCGATTTCGCGCTTGATGTGAGCGATTAAGCCACCTTTGAGGATTTTTTCCTTGTCGAGTACTTTGATGGCTACGCTGTCACCGGATTGGACGTTGCGCGCGTGGTAAACTTTAGCGAAAGTGCCATGTCCGAGGAGTTTCCCGACCTCGTAGCGTCCTAAGAGAAGAGCTTGGCCACCGTTTGTGTCTTTCTTTGCTGCTTTGGCGGCGACGGATGTGAAATCCATTGTCGTGGATGTTAGGGTTTGGTTATTTGAGAAAATTCAATTTGAATGGTTAATGATCGGCCACTTTAAGGATGAAAATTGAGGGTTTTTTTGTGTGTTTCGTTGAGAGCCTGAGTGAGTGGTCAAAAGAGATTGAATTTGTTATGAGGTTAGAGAAACGAAATGATTTTAATTAGGAAGGTAATCTACTCTATGTTTGTTTTTCTATTTTCTTTTATATATATATATATATATATATATTGTTCTAATAGCAGTATTTTTTTTATGTGTGTACATTAGATTATAAAAGTGTTGTACAAAATTTTTTAAGTTAGGTTTAATTCGATATATTATTAAATAAATAAATTTAAATTTAAAATATATTAAAATTTTATTTTTAAAAAAAATTGAGTCTCTTAATCAGATGATTCAAGCCTTTAACATAATTTTAAAAGGTTAATATGCTCAATCCGTTTTGGTTCATAGACAAATCTAATATGTAAGTTTATTTTCAAAAAAATTTTAAACAACTCTAAATTTCTTTCTAATTTAAAAAAATAAATTATCCAACAAAAATTGTCTGATATGTTCTTTGCTTTAAAATATAATTTTTATTTATTTTTAAAAAAATTATTTAGTTACCACAATTTGAATTATTCAAAATTACTAATCATTCATTTGTGGAAATTATCTACATTTATTTACAAGAACTTGGTGGAAATTATCTACATTTTTTACAAGAAATTGTCTCCTATTCGCTTACTTTATATTGGACATTAATAAAAATATTTTAATGATTTTATTTATCAAAATATTCTCTCATGTAAAATTAAAACAAAAAAGAAAAAGTCATACTCTAGTTTTCTTTTATGTGATAAAAAATGTGATTGTGATAATGAACAAGAATATATACCTACCTAACTTCAAAAAATATATATATATATATATATATACCTACCAGTTTTTACTTAAAATGAAATCACTCTGTATACCAACAAAAAGTTTCATATATATATATATATATATATATTTTGGTTACACAAATTTAGATATCTATATTACATATAAAATGTTTGAATACATTGATGTTATGAGTCAATGACACTAATTTAATTTATGAATATACATAAAAATTAAAATAAAATAACAATAATTTATGTCTTTTGATTTCTTAATAAACAAACTTTTGATTTCTTAAAAAATCATCCACTGTTGTCACATAATTTCTTTTTGTATAAAAAATAATTTTATTTTTATTTAAATCATCAATTTTTATTCACATAATAAATATGTCAAAATCTAATTTAATAGAATACATATTCTTCTCGAGATATTTCATAGATGATTATAGCAATAAATAACTAAATATATAATTTTTTATATTTTTAACAAAAATTTATAATTAATATACTGACAATATATATATATATATATCTATACACTATTAATAGATCAGATGATATCATATCATTAAAAATAAAATTATAAATAATTTTTTTAATAAAATAAAATAATTTAATTTATTAACAATATATAAATATATATTATTAATAAATCAAATATAAACCATTTTAAAAATGGCAGAATCACAATATAATTTTGGCCTTAGCTTTAAGAAAAAGCAAACAATAAAATTTGTGAGTATTAAAAAGAATACTTTTATGATATGATGAATGATAATTTGATGGTTTTTTTCTTCAGCCAATTTGATAAGAGAAAGAGAGTATAATGGGAGGAATCTACGTGGGGATATTAACAAGGAGGGAGACGCGGTGAGCTTTTTTCCGGTGACAGCTCAACACATTTCGACAGAGCGATTCATGCAAGTGCAAGTGGAACGTGTTATCATGTCCACTTTTTGTGCAGACTGGAAAGTGGAACCAGTAAGGAAAGTAACCCACTTTTACGAACCTAACCCATTTCCTTAGCTGAATGAATCTTCCCTTTAGGACAGTCACCACGTGTTCCTTCCTTAATGGTTCTTACGTGGATACGTGCACCACACGTCGGCATTTCTCGTTTTCTGAACCCTGATGATCCCGTCTCTCGTCTCGTGCCACCCAAATAAACTCCGGGTGAAACAGTCAGCACTTTTAATAACCGTTGGATTTGACATATCTCAATATTTTTTTTTCTATGATCCTAGGGCTATATGCAGTGTTATGTACAAAAAGGGTGCTTTATTTGTTTCATACGCTGCGGTGATGTTGCCTTGTGTGTTACATATTTTTCAATAATGGTTATTCTATTGGTGTTTGACACTTCTTTAATAAGATTTGGATATAGAATATCTGTCTCACATTTTATTACAAAAGTACATACGATTTTGTGACTGTTGCAGTTTGAACAAAAAGATAAAGATGAAGAAAAGTTTGGTCTACATTTTTTTTTGGTTTGATTCATACGTCTCCCCTTTATCTCTTTTTTTATTTTTCTTTCTTAATTTTTGTATTTTAAATACTCAATTTTTTTTAATAATACCATTAATAATCTAAATTATTTGAATTACAGTTGAATAGTAATTAATAGTGTTGAAAAAATCAAATAAGATAGGTTGGTCAGATTGATTCAATCAGAGATCTGTTCGATTCGATATATATTCTATAAGTAGATTTTTATTGAACGATAAAAATTAATTAAAACAATAAAAAATTGGTTTTTTTTTTTTTGTCGGCGATGAGATTTAAACCTTTTAATATCTTAATTTTATATTTAAAAAATGATATCATTAAATCAAATATAATATTTTATTAAATATTGACTATATTTAATATTTAAAATAATATTAAGATTTAAATTATTTTTCAATTGAATTATTCAATTAAATCAGTTGAACCAATGATCAAAAATTTTATCAATTTAATCTTTGATCCAATTTTTTAATCATTTTATATCAATCTGGAGATAAAAACAGCTAGCTAGTATTAAAATGAGTTTTGTTTTGATCCCACGAATTTATTTTAATTTAATTTTGTGAAAATTATTTGTGTTGTTTATAACGTCTTTCGAAACAAAAATGGCGAATTATTTTGCAAGAATTCGATAGAAAATATAGTTGTTGACACTTCTAACTTCATCAAATCATATCAAATCAATCAAATCTTATTTTTATCAATTTTTGGGCCAAATTAAAATATCTTCACTAAGGTAAGGTCCAAGGAAGATATATGAATGATATAATATAAGGCAATTAGCCTTAATTCAACAAACATTTGTTTCATACTTTTGTTTCCTAACCGTTACTTATTATTACGACAAACGTTAAAATAACTCACCACTTAAAAGAAGTAAAATGCTTTTAAATTTATAAATTATTATTCATCATTTCGTATCATTTGTAAATAGTAGACCTACTAATTTGTGTCGTTTTTTATCTTTTTTTTCATATCAATTATATAAATCAAAATTTTAAATACAAATACATTAAACGTATCATATTATATTTATTATTTAATAAATATATTATGTTCATATCATATTTTCGTATCGTATTTAAAATTATCAAATCATTATAAATGGATTTGGTCTTCTGAGCTTTACATTTCTGGCTTTCCATGTGAGGTATAGGTCCAATTATAAATGGGTTTGATATTCTGAGCCAGAAAACTAGAATTAATTTGGAAATCCAAGATGTATGGGCTAAAATCCAGACTTACTAACAGTCTTAACATTACCATTTTACCAACCTTAGTGCCCCTACCACTGACTTTTTGGGATTGGCCTGGCCTTGTCAAGTACTCAATAATCAATAATAGCAACAAATAGCAGCATTCCTGACCCAATTTATGCCCTTAAAATTTGGAATGTCTTAAAAACTTCTCTCTCTCTCTCTCTCTCTCTCTCTCTCTCTATATATATATATATATATATATATATATACTGTGTGTTAAAAATTTCAAGTGAAGTCTAACGATTTACTTACTAAGACAACTGTTATAAGTATTAAAATTTTGTGATTTTGGTGATTACTTGTTCTTCGAAAATTAGTGTTTAATGGTTTTGAAATCAAACACTCAAACATTAATCAATGAGATCACCATAGAAGTATGATCCACGTCAATATCATCAGCTACGTGTTACAGCGCCGCCTAGAAGTTATCAACGTGGGTGTTTTCAAGTTTGAAAAGTAGTTGCTTTTTATCAATGGAACATGTAGACGGCATGTGGGTGTGTTGATAGATTAGGAAAGAAGAGGATTTTGAGTCCAAATTTGTAGGCTATCCTAAGTTGTACCCTGGCAGTGGCAATCCAAATCCAATGTCAACATTCTGGGTTAGTGGGGATGATTAAGAGATCACAAACAAGGAGAAGGAAATAAAGCTTTAGGCCTCGTTTATCATTGCTTCTGATACAGCTTTTGAGGTCAAAAGCTGCTTTTCACCGCAAACGCAATGCTAAACAGATAAAAAAATTTGGCTTCTGCTGTTGAAACCATGGTTTGAAAAGTCAAACAAAAAGCCAAAAAATATAGTTTTTGGACTTTAAAAGCTGACTTTTGGATAAAATGACTTTATTATCCTCACATCTCTACACTTTTATTATTTTAAACATATCTTTTTTTGACATTTCAATTTCCTACAATACTTTTTCACAGCAATGCTAAACACTTAAAAGTTTTTAGACCACACTTTATAAACACACTTTTTCCAACTCGAGCTTTAATCAGTGGATTGAAATTAAAGTTTGTATACCATTTAATGTATCGATCATTGTGATAAAAGATGGTCTGACTGTTATAGCTAATTTAATTCTGAACATAATTATGGTGATTGGTGGTAGCTGCTTAGAGATTTGTTTTCAGTCCAAAGCAAAGCAATTTAGTAAATATAAAAGCTAATGGGATTGTGGAATGAGCCGCTTGGGTTGCTTCACATAGTCCGCTAAACAAAAATAAATTCAAACAAAGCCCAAAAGCCTATCCCTTGTTAAAAAAAGTTTACTTCTTTGAGATCCAGTATCTAGGCATCTAGCCCTGTCCAGCGCGTCGTCCCGATTTCATCTTCCAAAATCAGCCTTTCTTTTCTTCTTCACCCGAATCGCCACCCCCAGAAAATTTTCATTGGAGCAGCTTCACTGTTTTTGAATATAACTGCTCCCCCTATCAATCGGTTCAGAAAACCAAACCCCAATTATTCTAAGCCAAAACCCTCATCACCTTCAAATTAATTCAACCAATTTCCAATTCAGTTCAAAATCCCCCCCAAATCAGGAACCCTAGATTCCATGGCGTCGAGGAAGAAAGAATCCGAAGGAATTGCCTTGCTATCCATGTACAACGACGAAGATGACGAAGAAATGGGAGACATCGAAGAAGATGACCACCAACAAGGTGAAGAAGAAGAAGAAGAAGAGCAACCGCCAGAAGAAGAAAACGAGTACAGAGAATCAAACAACAACATGGAAGAAGATTCGAGAACTAACGATAATTCGCCGCCTTTTCCTCACCAAACCTCCACTCCTTCGCAGCAACAGCCGCAGCCTTCCATTTCTTCGCCGCAGCAACATCAGCCAGTGGTTTCTTCGAAGAGAAGTGGAAGACGAAGAGGAAGGCTGGCCATTGTTGATTACGGCCACGATGAAGTTGCCATGTCACCGGAGCCCGAGGTAACCCCTCTCCGCCTCGCCAAAGACAATTTAAAAAATAAAAATAAAAATTCCTTGATTGTTTAATGATTTGTGGTTTAGATTAATTTTTTTTTGTTTAAGTACAGGAAGGGGAATTAGGAAGCAGTGATGACCTCATGTTTGGTATAGAGCAACAAAATGCTAATGGTACTTATTTATTTCCCCCTTTTTTTTTTCGATCAATTTAACTTCAAATGTTACTTTCGAAATCGGTAACTTTCTAATTTAGCATTTGTTTGCAGGTGATTTTCAAGGAAAAACGCCTACAGAAGCTGTTCAGTTGACTCCGCAATCAGCAGATGTAGAACAATTACAACCTGAGACCATGAGCAATGCTGTTAGTGAGTCAGAAGGTGTAGAAGTTGAGGAATCCTTTTCTGTAGACGATGTTGATCCCTTGGATAAGTTTCTTCCATCTCCGCCAAAAGCCAAGTGCTCAGAGGAGTTACAAGTAAGTGTCTTTTGTATGCTATTAGTCAGTATTTATAATTTTTTGGACCTAATGTAAACAACCCGAAGTTAACCTTATGTAAACCACCTGCATGTTATACTGTCGGGATGGACTGAAGATGTTGTGCTGGAATTTCTGTGTTTTTTATAAGAGATGAAGTAGGGTAGGTGTAGTTAAGGTGTTTCTGTTTGCTATCTGAAGACCTGCTGATCCGTGGCACCCATTAGATTGTAGATGTTGATTCTGCTTTTCACGGGGCTGAGTTATATTTGTGTAATTTCTAGCCTTGCTGCTTTTGAATTTCATTTGGGTTTTAGTAAATTGCAATGTCAGATTGTCAGTTATCCCCACTCTCTGCTGCTGAATGAAAGATGGGTAGCTCATGATACCTAATCCTTATGTATGTAATGGTTGTCATACTCCTTTTGCATTTTTAGCTCAATAAGCATATCCCTTGTTGATAATTTAAATGATCCAAGTGTTATTGCTTTTTCCTTCAGTTTTATATTTTCATGACCTTCATTTCTTTCTATATGTTACTGCAGAGGAGAATAGATAAATTTCTCAACTTGAAGCGAGCTGGAAAAAGCTTCAATGCAGAAGTTCGTAATAAGAAGGATTATAGGAACCCTGACTTTTTGCTGCATGCTGTGAGCTATCAAGATATTGATCAGATAGGGTCTTGCTTCAGTAAAGATGTATTTGATCCTCATGGATATGACAAAAGCGACTACTATGATGAAATAGGTTATAACAGTTGCTTCTATAATTCTCTCCTTTATCTATTGAAAGCACTTACCATGTTTTAATGACATTTGATACATTCAAAGTATTACCTGTTGAGTTTTGCTTCCTCTTATTTATTTTCGTCAAAGCTTTTGCTGTTGATCCCAGTAGGCTTTCTCAATTTTTAATCTTCTGTACGCTTGTTTGTTTAAATGCAGAGGCTGATACGAAACGTGAAAGGGAGAGGAAGGAACAAGAAAGCAAGAAGAACCAAAAGGTCGAATTTTTATCTGGCGGAAGTCAACCTGGAGCAGTTCTTACTGCTCCAAAAGTTAGCATGCCTATTGCAGGTGGTTTTTCTTTTTTTTGAAGAAATCTTCTTATATCAGTGTATGTATTATGAGATCGTGCAATGGTGTTCTTATATTGAGTTGATATTCAGGTGTTTCAGCTGTGGCTGCTAGTGGCTTACCTTCTGCTCCAACTGCAGTTGATAACATTGCGCGGGATGGTAGACAAAACAAGAAATCAAAATGGGATAAGGTTCTAACTTGTCTATGCACCTCTATCAAAAATAAGTCATCTGTGATATCATTGACTCACTCTCTCATTGTTTCATCTAACTTCCAGGTGGATGGTGATAGAAGAAATCCTCTTCCTGCTGGAACACAGCATTCTCTATCTACTGTTGGAGCACATACAGTTCTTTTATCAGCTGCTAATGCGGGAACTGGGTACACAGCTTTTGCGTAAGTCCTATAAAATGATGGAAAATTGTTTTGTTCTCATCTTCCCTCCTTGATTTCATGCATCTTAATCTGGATAAGAGTCTCTTTTTCATGACTGCATGATTTCAGTTATTGAAATAAACAACTTAGAGCTAGAGCTTATTGCTTAGTAAGTAGTAGTAATAATTCATTTTGTTGCTAAATGGCAGGCAGCAGAAACGGCGAGAGACAGAAGAGAAAAAATCCAGTGAAAAGAGGTTGGATAGAAGATCTTGAGCTGATCTTTTTTTAGTTATTGGTAGAGTGTTCCAAAAAACCTGTTTTGAGGTTTGAGCAAACATTTTTTTGCGTTTTTCCACCTTTCTAATGCCTATAGTAAATTTATACAATTACATTATACCTTGTAGATCACTTACCTAATTGTAGCCCTATATTGATGCTGGAGTGATATAATGCATGTTTGGAGGAAAATTAAAAATATGCATGAAATTTGCTGCCATAGTGCAAGGGGAAAAATGAAAAAAGAAAAGAAAAGAGCAATACATTAGATGGGATAGAGATAGAGAGAGGGCTCAAAGATTTATGCGGTTTGTCTTGTCTTGGCATCAAATTAGAGACGTTGGAGAATTCCCAATCCCTGCATACTTTTGGACCCAATCACACTCAGATCTTTCTTTTATTTAAATAACACTACTTATTATTATGTTGAAATATAGTTTTCAATTCGGTTAATAAGTGTATATAAGTAATTGTTAAACTTGATTAAATTACTATGTAAAAAAAATATTTTTTTATTTAATTCTAAAGAAACAATTCATTTTAACAAATACTTATAAGCGCTTAATATTATTTTTTTTAACATTTTTTCACATGATAATTGTGTTTTCATTAAGCTCATATAAAAAGATTTGCGAGCACAAAAGTAAAGCAGTATTGTTAGGCATTTTTTTTTATAAGTAAAGTTTATTTATTTATTCAAGAAGCAGTTAAAATTGCTATAAAGTTACAAAGAGACAACCTCTGCCTTTCTGCAGTAGAGGGAAACAACAACATCTAACTCTTACGTCACAGCAGTCACTCTTGTGTAAACATTACAGAGCTTAGACCCCAATTTCTACAGAGTCCAAAGTTAACAGGATCAAGAGAAATCTTCTTCATTCCAGCTAACCTCATTCTGATGATCTCCTTGATGCGTCCAATGACATCTTTTGTTGTAGAGTAGGTCCATGTCCATATAGATACTAGCATTCCAGGCAAGGCATAGGATGGAGGTGATGAGAGCTTTCCCCTTTAGTTTGGTCGTAGCCCATTGAAGCTTAGAAGTCCAGTTTGAAGCTCCTCGGTGAAGCAAGCATCGGTGGAGGGTTTGCTGCCAAATTTCTTTGTATAAAGAGCACTCTGAAAAGAGGTGGTTTCTAGTTTCATCCCCGGCCTGACAGAGGACACAATTCCCATCCAATTTAATACCCTAAGTGATTAGTCTATCTTTGGTAGGCAGTTTGTTTTGGATGGTCATCCAAGCCAGTAAAAAGTGTTTAGGTATATGCAAAGGGAACCATACAAGCTTGTCCCAGCTGATCTGCTCCTGTTTGGTTCTTAGCTCATTCCAAACCTTTAACAAGGAGTTTACTACTAAAAAATTTCCAAACTGGCAATCCATTTTGAATTTGTAGTGAATTGTGCAGCCAACTCTCGCATCTGAAGCATCTTTCTCCAAGTTCAACTGCTTCCTTGCTTTGGTGTAACCTACCATATGGTTTTGTCCTTAAGCACATAAACTTTGATCCAGGCTATCCACAATGAACTAGCCTGTACAAGGATGGACCAAATATGCTGCATGGCACAGGCTTTGTTCCAAGTTAAGAGATCCTTCAATCCCAGACCACCTTCTAATTTTGGATTGCATATCGAGCTTCACTTCCTTGCATCTCCAGCTGAGGAGTCTTTGCCTTTCCCGAATATTGTTAGGCATGTTTGTAACATGATGAAAGTACAAGCTTTAATGATGTTTTCTTATTTTTTTTATAATAATAAAAAAATAATTAACAATTGTGTGATCTGTTAATAAAATATTTAATGTTATACTTTTAATTTTAATAATCAATATTCAATTTATGATAACCTCAAATATTATATATATACACATGTATAAAGTATTTAAATCATCTATGGTTGTTATTAAAGGAGTTGCAAAAAGACATTTTTTCTTGACTTAAAAAGAATTACTATTACTTTAATGAACCACCAAGTTTATTTTAGTTGCATAGCAAATAACTTTGCCAACAAAATTTCCAAAAGCTTTGCAATTATCATAACCATGAACATAGTAAAATAATAAAAACAGTAAAGTAAGAAGAATGTCTAAAAATGGGATGAGAAGAGAGTGAGCTTATCTTTAATCTTTAAGATCACAGCCCAATTGATAGCAAAGTAGCAACCAACGTTTAAAGACGAATTTCGAAAGCAAAGGCTTCACTTTCTTTTATGAATTTTGCTAACAGTGATTTTAAGACATTTTTTAAAAATTAATTAATATATTATTTATAATAAAAATATTGTATCAAATATAAAAGTTGATAATTTTATTCATTATTTTTGATGCATTAGATGGAGATATTGTTATATATAATAACTTTAAGAGTACTCGTTAATAAAAACTTTTTTTATATATACAAAATTTAGATAATGAAAGCTTTTATCATTTCAAGTAAGGGTATATCATAGATTTCAATAAAAATTTATATTAAATTTATAAATTGTTCATTAAAAAATTACTGAGAAGATCAAATTTAAATTTTACAAACGAAACATTTGATCTTTATTAACTCAATCATTTTTTTTAGTATAATTTGACTTGGGTTATACAGGTTTAATCCAATATCAATTCATTTGTCCTTCGCACTTGGGTTATTAAATTAAAGAAAAATTTTTGGTGTAAATAATGATGGCTTGCTGCTTTTAACAGTGTTTCCAAAAGTGACTTTGCAAGAACTCTGTGAATCAGATGTAGCAGTGCACTTTGGCTTTGAGGAATGACTATATTTAATAAAATTAGTCATAGACAAAACGAATATGTGCAATTTTATTAGCAATCTAATAAAATTACACTGATGAAATATTATTGAATAATCATATACATAAAAATTGGAAAGAACAACCCACCCTTTTGACCTAGTGGATGAGATTCAGGATGAACAAAAGAAAGAATATTAACACTTGAGTCAAAGGAATGAAGCAATGATGAACATAAAAAAAGAAAAAGAAATAAAGTGATGCCGTCTCAGGGCTTTGTTTGAATGAAATGGCATGATTTTTCACCTGGCCTGATAATCCTGTAACGTAAAACATAGCCATCCTATCTGCACATGCATTCTGGGCACCTTGGCTGTCGATAAATACTTCGACCAGAACCTCTCACCCGCACTCTTTGGCCTTCCTCGATCATCTTTCTTACTCTATCTTCAAACATATTCCATCCTATGGAGCTATTCTCTGAAAAAATTGCAGCTAACCTCTTCTTGTTAGGCCGTAAAGTTGGAGCATGTCCATCACCGTAGTAAGTTCGGAATCCAGAGACCAGGGATGATAGTTGGCTTCCAGAGTCTGTCATGGCAAAGACATCTGAAGTTGCACAAGCAATGAAGTCTAACGCTGCTAGCTACATCCAAACCAAATTCTTTTTCCATGTTATTGAATAGAAAGAGAGGCTTTTTTTTAGCATTTCCCAAAAAAGTTATTAAAAAGATTGTCTAAATCCGAAAATACCTGAGAAGAGAGATTTCTAAAAGGAGCAAGTTCACTGGATGTGAGCAGTGTTTCCTTAGTGACCAAATTGGGGTACAAACTGGTAAAGGGATGCATCCTGGAATTTCCCCCATATATATGAGACCCTGCAAGATAAATATAAGTTTCACGCTTAAAACCAAGAGCGGCAAGAACAAGTGCTGCTTCTTCAGGCGTCAATGGGCATCTACCAAACTTCCTCAACTCCACTGGAGAAACAGGCCTACAAGCATCAATGGTAGAAAGAACAGATCAAACAGGTCAAATATGTGCATGAAAACAACATCAGGTAAAAAATAACAATGTCAGAAGGCTGGTTGGTAGGCGCCCATACTTCGAGTTCTTTAAGCGCTCAATGAGCAGAGGAAAATGGACCTCTCTGTAGGCTTCAAGTTCCTTTTCCTCATATTCTCCACCTCCAAAATCACATAGGGAGTATGCCACCATATCCTCTTCAAATCTCAAGTGTAAGGCAAGATATCCGGATGAGCCTCTTGCAACATAATGCTCTTTGGAGGAAATACTGGGTGTGAAATCTCCAAGCAGTTGTTTATCCAACTCACGTTGTGCAGCATAGTATTTCCTTATCCTTTTGATTAATAGTGAACCAACTTCTTGGATTTTTGGCACGAACTTTAATGCATGGAAGTTACATTTACACCTCAATCTCTGCAATGGAGCAAAGCATACCCCGTAATTGTAACTTCAAGAAAAAGATTATTACTGAGTGCTCTTCCAGCAATTATAAATTCTAATATTGCCCGCTTATTAATGGAGAATGGTATATAAAGTGATGCTTTAATGGCTCTCCTAGAAATTTCAGTGCCCTAATTCGCTTGTTTTCTCCTGGTTCGGAGCTCCTAGAAGCTATGTTGCTCCGACTCTTCATTTTTCTTGAAGTAACGGTGTCCGACATATATCCGGACATAGGTACGGGGATATGACCTTCCAAGGATCCTCCAAATACATGAAAAAACTTAGAAAAAACTGAACATACCTGTGTCGGACACATACCCGTATCCGACACTCACACCCGAGTCCGAGTAACATAGCCTAAAAGTCCTATCGCACAATTATCTATCCTGCAATAGTTAAATGTGCAAGGGATGTCACACACCTGAAGATCAGGAGGCAATGGATCAAAGCCAAGTCGGTTGCCAAATCCAAGGAAGTGAACAACTTTGTTCTTCACAAGGAAGGGAAGTACACTGCTAATATAATCGTTCGGCTTTGCTTCCTTCACGATATCTGCATCAGTTATCTGTATTTGAGGTTAACAAAAAAACAAAAGCAAGATTAGAGGTTTTTAGAATTTCCTGAGAAATGAAGATTGACTTTCAATGCAATGTAGAAACTTAGAAGACAACATACTAGGCTACCAATGGCTTCAATATCTAAGGACTTCAAATGAGGAGGAAGTTCCTGTACAATATCTATGTCATCCTTCAAGATGCGCATAAAATAATCTTCTTGGTAGATGTCACCAAACTGGCTGCATTTCAATTGGAAATCACTCTAATTATATTGTTCATTATCTATTGCATGAACATATGGACATAAAAAACAATGGCAGAAATTTAACAAACAACCTAGAAGAATGTTGCACTTGTACACAATTCTGAAAGTCAGTATTTTATCTATGGAACTCTTCATTAAAACATATCAGTATATGGCAGAAGAAATTTTGATAGGACAAATTTAGTTTTTCAAGATACAAACATCATGGGGTTTTTTTTTTTTTTTTTGTTGAGAAACATCATCATAATAGACAAACATTCCCACAAAAACAAGAAAAATTAACAGAAACCAGAAGATAACTTGTACTGTATGAGACTTGATTTCAGACCTAGGATCCTTCCATACATTGCTGTAAAGAAATTTAGGAAGAACCAGAGTCGCATTGAGTAAAGATGCCACAGCTACTGCGTTGCAAATCTGCAGACAACAACCATTTTAACCAATGCAAGTAAAAGCAATAATGAAGCAGGAGTTACAAGAAGATCAAAAAGACATTGTTTACATAACATATATTGCAAGATGCTTATAAACAACTCAAGTCTTGCAAAATGGAAGAGAGAGGCAGCCATCTAGTACGAAAAGGTGTTGGCGATTTGCTGGGGATGCCACTTATTGACAGATATCTTTCAAAGAACTCACAGGTGAACTTATTCATCACCTAAATCAACATTGAACTTCCCTAATGAACAATGGAAAATGAAGATCAAAAGGAAAATTAGACACTTACAGCTACTCGTTGTTGATTCAGACCACCATTTGCGCTGACCATTATATAGCCATTACTTTCTTCAGGCTTCCCTGTCTCAACAACGAAAGTGAAAGGACTTAATCATAATAACTTGTTATTATTCAGCTTCACATTATTGGCCAAAGACTATAAACTGTCATTATCAGTTACCAAACACTAGATATTGCTACTTGATAAGGTCCAAAGCAAGGTATTTACCTAGGCTTGTTGGATATCTTTTATCTGCACAAGGTTTCCATTTGGATGCTTCCTGATATGGTTCCTCCCAAAAATTCAAACTGTCTTGCTTAAACTCTTTCTGAAAGTCACGGAAGATTTTCACATTTTAGGGAAATATTAACTTATCTAGGATCCCTTTGGTTGGTTGTTGTTCTATTTTTTTGCTTTTTTCATAGAAAGTGAAAAGTCAAAAATAAAAAATAAACTGAAAAACAATGGACAAATAGCAAAAAGCAAAAGTACCGACCAAGAGGACTTAAGTTTTTCCAGTGCTATAAAAAATTCAGGCAAATGAATGGAAAGCAAGGAACAAATAGCAAAAGTAGTAACCAAACTGAGCCTTAATGTGCTTAATGTAAAAGTTAAGAAGCCTACCTCAGCAAGAGCACTGGAAGCCAAATTTAGAAGCCTGCTATACATCTGAACCGTGGGGCTTTCCTCATGAATATAGGCAACACTATCCTCCTTAGCATACATGTAATGAAGGGCATATCAACTAATTGGTGTCAATTCATCATTCATTCCATAAATTTTGAAACAACAAGTAATACCAATTTGAATGCATTTTAGCTTTCAATCAATGTTTCAAAATGCAAATACAGGAAAAGCAAGATATAATAAGTAGTAGGGAAGCCTTTCTAGCTAAACTAGAGAGAATTTTGCCATCTGAAATAGAATTGGATATACATTCCATATCCAAAGTAAGATCATATAGATTCATTGAAACCTATGTTACTCGGACTTAGGTGTGAGTGTCGGATACGGGTATGTGTCCTACACGGGTATATATGTTCAATTTTTTCCAAGATTTTCATGTATTTGGAGATCTTTGGAAGATCATATCCCCGTACCCATGACCCGGATATGCGTCGGACATAGGTGTCAAATACGGGTACTTCAAGAAAAATGAAGAGTCAAGCAACATAAATTGAAACCACAAGATTGATTCTTAAGGAGCTAATTCTTAACCTGATGATACTGATTCATCGACCTCTTTAACTTCCAGATTACGATTCCAGCAGAGAAATGAGAAGAACTAATGGAAAATCTCTGAATACAAATTAATTGTAAACAATAACCATACCTCGCGGCCATTGGAGTTTCTTGTAGTTGAACTTCCCTGAAGGTTTATTGAACCAAAAATTGACACCATCAGAGAATCAAGCAAGAATAGGAAAGCCATCAACAAAAACATAAAAGCAATTGACTTCACATTCCTGCGAAACCATGTATGCCTTTTCCCAACATTAACACTCTTGCAAGGATTAAACTTTCCGGAACTATCTTTCAAACCATGAAGCAATAATACTTTGGAATTCCAATAATTATCTCCCCCTAATGTTCTCCTCCCAATAGAAGGATCAGTACTGGCCCCCAAAGAATCTGAACTTCTAATATTATAATCTTTCATCCTGAAAAGTGAGTTATTATTCTTCGACATGGGACGTGGACTTCTTGGTGATCCTTGCTTTCCCATTTGTATGACTATAAACACAAATGTAACTCCCTCTCAATCCTTCATTTCTTTTCTTGACATGAATGACTAACAAAAACCTGAAAATTCCTGCACTTCAATATTAGACGACAATAACATGGAACTCTTACAACCGTGTACCTGCCTCTGTTACTATATCTTTTCCTGTGTCTTTCTCTAACAAAGACCCGCCAACAAATATGGCCATTTGTCATCAGCTAATTAAGTTTCAGGTGTTGGTGAAAGAAGAACTAACAAAAAAGAAAATGGGAAAAAAAAGATCAATGGTGTTATAGTTGATAAAATAAGAACGTCAGAGAAGATGGAAGAATTCAAAGAGACGTTAACAAGTAGGTGATAGAGAGTTATATAGAAGCGTAGAAAGAGTGAAACGCACGCAAGGCAGATTGGGTCGACGAACTCAACTCAAAGTCTTAACTCTCAACAGCACTTTTAAAACATTAACCTTGTAATGCAAGAATCATATACATCCGTAACAGCTACTTCCCACCAAACATAAAACAAGAGAACTCTGGGTTTTTTGCTTTCTTTGTTTTCATACATTGGAGATCGAAAAAAAGAGCAAACATTAACTAGGAAAATTGAAGAAAAATAGAAAATGAGAAAGAAGAAAAAGCCACATGTGGTTTCTTTAATTATTATTATTATTATTCTTATTTATCAAAGACTTTTGATTATTCTATTCTTAAATCTTAATAATTAATGGAAGCACAAAGAACATGGGATTTTTTATTTGTAAGCATTACAATTATTATAACTTAAATTTTCTTAAGAATGGAAACAGTACACCCATTTAGATTTTTTTTTTTGCAACCATATAATTTTAATTAAAACTAATTGAGAATTGATTTGTTGCAATGTGTTAAATAAAAAGATTTGAATTAGGGTTAATTTATTCAATAAATTTCCTTATGCTATGTTATCTCACAGTATTAGGTTTCCTATGCTCTGTTCTTTTTTCTTTTATAACTGTGGTGACTTGAGCCTACAAGACTGAAATTATTTATATGGAACTGCAAAGTATTTCTTTTGAGTTCGTCTTTAATATAATTATAGTAAAAAAAAATTAATTTATTAAGAGACCATCACATTTTTAAATTTAAAAATATATATATATCCTAAAGTATATATTATCTTACTAATCTCGTTTATAGATTCTAAAAATGATTATTTTTGTAATAGAAATGTGGTAAATAAAAATTCCTCTTGAAAAACTGGGTTATACAGCTGTGGAGTAGCCCACCTTTTACCTTTGCTAGAGCCCAACAATGCCCTACTGATAGTGACTACTAAGTTATGATAGGCCCAAAACATAAAATTTACAGAAAGGCTTAGATGGTCTATGCCATTGCCACGTTAAGTTTGGCCCAACAAGGCATATAATTCAGCACCTAAGGACAAAGGCTGATAGAAGATGTAAAAGCAAGGGAAAAAAACAGAAAGCCAGGAACAGAAACTGTCAAATGCCATCAACTCAATCCCAAAACAGAACAGTTTTAGAACTTACATAAAGAAGGCAGAAGAACACCTAAGAATTTTGAACATCAGAGAGGAATTTAGATGATTTTCATATATATATATATATATATCCCTCTCTTGCCACATACAGTAAAAACTTTGTAGTCACTATCAACTTTCACTGGCAGAAACTTTGCAGCTAACAGGTTTGAACTTGTTTTCTTGGAATAGTTGGGGCAAGAGAATTTGAACTTGAAACTTCTTTGTGATGTGTGATGATCGTCTAGTTATTACTTCCTGTCTTCCATCACCAGCACTGGTTCGAACATTCAATGCGTTGGAAGCCCATTTTACATTTTGCCAGGAACACCACTGCTTATTCTTTGAGTTACCAGTTCATTGCAAAGAAGTATCCAAAGAACAATTCCATGTATAGCTGCAGTTTAGAAAACTATACCAATTTAGAGCAACACTCATCTCAAATGGAGAAACAATTGCCCAAACTATAATAAAACAAAAAAAAAGGAATTAAGCAATGTTGCAGAATGACATATGGCAAAGGTGTTACATAAAACATTAGAGTGAAAAAAACACATTACAATGTTTATTTTATGTTCGAATTTCATCACTACTAATTGGTTTCGATTCAGCATCCAACCCATGATTATCAATAATTAAGACAAATGTGCACATGTCGGTTAAATAGATCTCTAATACATTGTTGAATAATGCCGATAGAGAGAGAGAGAGAGAGAGATGACTTTAAGATTGTACAGCCAAATTTGGGGCAACTCTGGTGACCTTACATCAATCCAATTTAGAAAGACTTGATTAATTAAATCACATTGAAGACATGATATCAGCATATCACTTAATTTAATCAGCAGTAATTTGTAATCATCGAGTACAAAAACTACGATTGAAAAGTCATAAAGTAAATACCTTGTGTGAAGGCTATCCATTGTATTTGCATACAGCCACATCAGGAATCATAATGGCTCCCATATTCATGGCCAAAAATACGATATACGTCATTTCCTTAGTCCTTACCAATCAATATCTTTCCTTCTTCTAACAGAGGGAAAAAAAGGACATGGTTAGATATAAAATTTACATAATTTAATTTTTGAAAGAAGAAAGAAATAAAACACTGAAAATTAGCTTCTTTGTTCCCCCAAATAGGACATTTTCAGGTAATATTTAGACAAATCTTCCTAATCTGTTTAATAATTTGACTTGTAAAACTGCTTTTTCTATAATTTATGCTATTGAATTCCATGTAAAGTAATTAACTGAAAACGTTAATGGACTCAAAGTATGTACCTCCACTGACCCTTGTACTGCAGGAAAGTTCCCAAGCTTAAAAAGGAGCTATTGATGGAAGCCATATAAACTGGTATCTGAAATTTATTATCAAATAAGCTTACACTATAAAGATTCAACCAAAAAAAAAAAGTCTAAATTGTAAATAATCCAGATTAAACACATGCCTTACCGTTCTAAGCGTGCCCAACATCCTTTAGAAACTTTATTTTGATTTTCTTGAGTATGATCACAACATCCTTCATATTTTTCCTTTCTTCAGAAGAATTAGCTGTACATTCCAAAGCTAATCCCATGATAGATGATATACAGTTCACTTTATCACTGAAATGGTCCTCCTCTCTTCTTAACAAATTGGCATCCAGAACATCAATTATTCCATTAGAAAGTGACTTTTTTACCCAATCCCTTAGACTCATTTCACCAGAGAAAATTTCATCCGTAGGTTTCTTTCTTGTAAAAGTTTCCATCAATAAAATACCATAACTATAGACATCACCTTTCAGAGAAACAATTCCTGTCGATCCATATTCTGTATTTAAAGCATAATCAAATGTTTAAGTTATGGTAACATCATTAATCATCAGTAGAAAACTAAAATGCTGATGCAACCGCACATATAGAAACATAAACATGAATAAGAATAAAAAAAATCACCTGGTGCCATATACCCAATAGTGGCAAGTGTCATGGTTTGTCTCATGGAATCTTCTTCTCCCAAGAGTTTGGCAATGCCAAAATCTCCAACATGTGCGACCATGTCTTTATCTAGGAGGATGTTACTTGGCTTTATATCACAATGGATCATGGGAACTGAGCAGCCAAAATGGAGGTATTCTAGTGCTGATGCAACATCGATCATTATATCAATTCTTTGTAGGATATTGAGAAAACAGTTATAGGAATATAACCATTTCTCGAGGCTCCCATTAGGCATGAACTCAAAGATTAAGGCTTTGAAGTCAACATTAGAGCAACTACTAATGACCTTCACAAGATTGCGATGAAAAATATTGCGCATTGCTTCACATTCAACATCAAAACTCTTGAATCCGCCCTCTGACTGCATATTGAACACTTTTATTGCAACATTTATCCCATCTGAAAGTGTTCCTCTATACACGGACCCAAAACCCCCTGAACCAAGCAAGTTGCATTCATCAAATCCATTAGTTGCTTGTAAAAGTTCGTTGTAGGAAATTCTTCTCCATATTCCCAGAGACAATGAATCATCAATAACTGGCAGATTTGTACTCCTTTTTCGGCATCTTTTGAGGACAATAATGAAAGCTGCAGTCAGTATTAATGAAGCAACTACTGGTAAAACATATTTCAAAACATGCAGAGGAGTCATCTTCGATTTTCTACTTTTGCAAGTTGGAACTTGTAGTGCAGGTGAACCGCAAAGTCCGTAGTTCTTCATAAATGATTTAGCTGAGAAGTTTCTAAAAGGTCCTCCGGTGGGAATTTCTCCTTCTAATCTATTGAAAGACACATTAAAATGATTGAGAAAGGAGAGTCTCTCCAAAGATTTGGGAATGACTCCAGAGAGGTTGTTGTTGGATAAATCCAAGGATTCCAAACTTATCAAATCACCAAATAATTCAGGAATACGACCATCAAATCTATTATTGGATAAGTCTAGAGAAAGCAGATCCTGGAGTTTTCCATTTGAAATTAAGATTTCACCGGATAACAGATTCCTTGACAAATTCAAAAGTGTCAATACCTTCAGATTCTCAATGCCTTGCGGAAAGGAACCGTTGAGAAAATTTGAGGACAAATCTACCTCTAAGATATTATTAAGGCTCCACAAGGTTAAGGGTATTATCGAACTCAATTTGTTGGAGCCTAAGTAAAGATACCTCAGAGAAGTCAAATTCGCCAAACAAGTTGGTATAGGGCCATGGAGCATGTTGCCACCTAATGATAGCTTATTTAATCTCTCTAAATCACAGACACTTGGTGGGATAGACCCTTGTAAGTGATTACCATCAAGATACAAACCCTGGATATTTCGTAGCCTTCCTATTGTTGCTGGAATAGAACCATCCAATTCATTAAGCGAAATGTTTAAAATTGTAATATTGCTTAAATTACCAATTTCCATAGGAATGCTACCAGTAACTTTGACATCTGAGGCAAAGAAATATTGAAGAGATGTAGACAGATTTGAGATAGAACTTGGAAGAACGCCATTCAATGGATTAAATGATACCGCTAAATATCTCAGATTCCTGCAATTTGCCAAAGAAGAGAGAAAGCTCCACTCATGTGTTGAATTTTCAGTGATCAAATTATTAGATGCAAGGCCCAGCCGCTCAAGGAATCTTAAATTGCCAAGTGTATTTGGGATAAGACCAGAGAATGAGTTTTCTTCTAGTGATAAGGTTCTGAGCTTAGAAGCATTGGAGATAAAATTTGGAATATTGCCACTGAGATTATTTCCCCATAGTCTAAGCACCTCAAGATTTGTAATTGAGATCATTGATGGTAGTTCACCTGTCAAAATGCACACACACCTTTATTCTACAAATTTTAGAATGCATTATTGCATTTTACATGATTCTATGGTTCAACTAAAATGAATGGTATGACTTATGAGTAACTTTACTAGGAAAAGAAGCAAGAAGTATTAACTAGCCAAACTGTCAAAACAAGAATTGAAATGCGGCAAGTATCACAATCAAGCCTCTATTATATACATAGTTAAATTTTCATACTTATCTTTTGTATAGGTAAAACCTTTGTGAATGTTATATATGCCAATTACTATTCTTTTTTCTTTCATTATCTAAAGTTTGTTATTTTCAAGACAGAAACATGAACATTGCGCTTACAATTTGCAATAGCATAATATTGGTAACTTTGTCAATGAAAAATTGTCTTCCTATGCTAAAGAAAACTTTATTATCTTATTTAAAACTATGTAACAAACAAAGGATATCATGATAAGAATCATATAATTATACCATCTTGCTCAAACTTTGTGCCAGGGACTACTGAATCTGTACTAACTATGAACCAAAACCTAATCAGAATTTACTTCAAAATTGCTTGACTTATGCATGTAACAGTGCTTATATGAATCAAATCTGAAGGTATTATCATGATTCTCCTATTAATGATTATTTCTTTTGTATTAAATTTTAAATATATGTTAGAAAAGGTTGCCAAATGTTCATAAGTAGATTACCAGATAGACTATTGTTGTTGAGAGAAACTTCTTTTAAAGAAGAAATGTTGAAGATGGAAGGTGGGATGGGACCAGTTAGACCCATGTGCTGCGCCTCCAATATCTCCAATGAATAAAGGTTCTCAATTTCCCAAGGGATTGCCCCTGCAAGCATATATATATATATATATTAAAAAAAAATCATAAAAAAAGAGCAACATCTAAGTACTATGAAGCTACCGCATTCCTATCATTTTTAGAAAAGAAAATTATTTGCAAAACACATTAGGTAAAAATATATCTAAAGCGATTAAATTGATCAAATTGCTTGCCTATATAGGCTCCCAAAAGGGAATATAACGTTTATGCAAATCAGAGGAACAAGGTTCCAAACCATAGTTTTCTAATATCAAAGTAAAAACTCTTATTCTTACCTGTTAAATCATTTTCACGCAGAGACAACCGTTTGAGGCTAGTCAAATTTCCAATACTTCTTGGAATGGTCCCATTGAATCGATTAACTGACAGTGATAAATTTTGAAGATTGCTACATTCACCTATACTAGATGGAATATGACCAGTAAAGTCATTCAAAGACAGATGAAGCACCTCAAGTTTGGAAAGATGATTACACATATTATCTGGTAAACCACCGGATAGACTATTGTTGAAGAGATGAAGTATTGTCAAAGAAGAAATGTTAAATATGGAAGATGGAATCCCACCAGTAAGAACCTTGTTGTTTTCTGCAGTAAATATCTCCAAATTATAAAGACTGCCTATTTCCCATGGGATTTCACCTGCAAATACGAATAAAAATTCAATTTTTTTCCCGCACTTTAGAAAATATATCAAACCTCTCCTACGCATTGCCAAAAAAAAAAACACAATATAAATTAAAGCAAAAAAAAATACCTTGTAAACTATTTCCACCCAGATGTATATCTTTGAGCCTAGTTAAATTCCCAATACTTCTTGGAATGACTCCATTGAATCTATTATAAGACAATGACAAGTTTTGAAGATTGGTACAGTCACCTAAACTTGAAGGAACACTTCCAGAAAACATATTGAAACCCAAACGAAGAACCTCAAGTTTGGGAAAATAATTACAAAGATCATCTGGGAGATCACCAAATAGTCCATTAGAAGTTAAATCAATGATTTGCAAAGAAGACAAGTTATAAATTGTTGAAGGTAGATAGCCATTAAAAGCATTGGAGCTCAAGTCGAGAGAGAAGAGGGAAGAAATGTTGCCAAGGTGGGGAGAAATGGTTCCTGTAAGATTCATGTCGTGAAGATTCAAGGAGGTGACTCTTTCAGGGTTGGAACTGCATGAAACACCAACCCAGTTGCAAACAGAGGTAGAAGTGGTCCAATTGTTTGCTAATACAATGTTGGGATTAAGGCTGTCTTTGAATTCGAGTAGTGCAGATTGATCTGTGCTGAGGTTTGCTCCAGTTATAGCTAGGCTGCCCATGAAACATAGTATCAACAAAACTGGTAGGAAATTAAAACATGAATTACCCATGACCCTGGGATGCAAATTTAGCAAAGATTAGCGACATGAAGTCATGAACTTTATATTGACACATAGCTTGCTGGTTTTTTTTTTTTTAAAAAAAGCAATGTGAATGGTGATGCTTTAACGTACTTTCATGGTGGCTGCCTGGATTGGAAAATTCTCAACACGTAATATTTTTTGTTGATGGATATAGATAGATTACCTGCTATTGTTTGAAAAGAAGAAAACATTTATTTCAATTTGGTTGCCGGGTACCCCATCTCGTTGACCCAATTGTGATTGCCTGTAGTCTGCGCAACTTTCTTCTATCGTCAATTCGTCAATTTGTACGTGGAAAAACACGAAGTTGGAAGAAAATTCCAGGAAACCAATGAAATGAATTGGGTCATATTTTATTTAGAGGTAAGAGTTATGTTGCCCAGATTACTTGATCTACATCTGCAAGGAAACTGATTCCATTGGATTGTTGTCTTTGTCTGTTACATCATACATGTCCAGACTAATTAGCTGGTGGATTAGGGTTTGGACCGATCCAGCCCAGTAGTTTTGTTAATTGTTAACAAGGTTAGTTAATATTTAAAAGTTTGTATTATCCTTAATGAAGGATTAGTTATTGCTGATTTGAGATGTAGTACAAAAGCATTTGCCTTGGAAGATATCATCGCCTACAATTAACAATTTCAATTCAGAGTTATGTGAAATTTATTGAAATTTTATATAAAAATAATGAATTCCAATGTAATTTTAAAGTATGATTGAATAATTATAAAATTATAGTAAAGACAATTATAACTTATAAGTGATTAAAGCACCGTGAGATATGCATTTGAATTATAAATTTTGCTAACGAGTGTTTTTAGGATTTTTTTAAAGATTAATTAATATATTATTTATAATAATAACATTATATTAACTATAAAAATTAATAATTTAATTCATTATTTTTAATGCATTGAATAAATATATTATTATTATTATATGTAATAATTTTAAAGAATGTTTTTAAAATGCTTATTAGCAAAATCCTTAAATTATTATTTATAATAATATTTTATATTAAATTAAATAATTATTTTCATAAATATCAATATTTAAAATACTAATTTAATTAATATAATAACTTTAAAAAATATCTTTAATCACTCATCGGCAAAATCCTGAGATTATTGAATACTAATGACTAATATAGAATTGTTTACAACAAAGTTGACTTTGAATCTTTGGGACTACTCATAATCATCAATACCATACAATACAATTATTTTTTTAATCATATACGGGTAACAAAGTTTCTGGCAAATTGAATTTCACGTGTCACTCAATACGGGCTCTTAGTTGAAAGCTTTTTTTTTTTTTTTTTTCTTTCTCTTTTTCAGATTAGAGGATAGAGGAAAACAGGCAAACCAATGAATGCCGTGGATTGGTGAAACTTGAAAGTATGAAATTGGACATGATGATCCATCCAACAATTATTCGCCAACACTGGTGAAAACTGAAAAGCAGAGGGGAAAAGTGAGATTCATGGGGCAGCTTTGCAGTTATTAACAAATCTAGCTCAACTTTAATACCAAATCTCATATAGGAGACGGAGAAGTACTAATTTTTTTATTCTAAAAGTTTAGGGAAGAAAAGTTATTTTAATTCACGATTAGGGTATATTATGGGTTTTAGAAAAAATTAATAGTGGTGTTTATAAATCATTTATTAAATGAAATTATTGATGAAATTCAAATTTTAATATTTTTTAAAACTCTAATAAATAATCAATCAATTGAATCAATTTACGTTAGATAATAAGTAGTAATTCAGACAAAAAAATGTCCTGATCTCTAAAATCTGAACTGCTATTTCTTAGCTAATTCGACAGCTTGGCCTTAGAAAACAAAAGATTAAATTCATCTAGTTAGTCTACTGCCATGTAATTAAGGTTTTCCCTATAAAAGTAAAAAAACGATCAAGTTGAATAATATATAATGTCATGTATAATTTAGAGATGACAAAATGAACCCAAATTCGTTCAGAAAAATCCGAATCCGTCCAAACTCGATTTGATAAAAAGTCAAAAACCCGAATCTGAAATGGCCAAAGCTCGAAATTACCTGAACCCGAAATAACCCAAATCCGAAAAAATTCGAACCCGAAAATACCCGAGCCCGACCAGAGCCCGAACCCGAATTTAATACTAAAAATAAAAATTATCAAATTGTAATTAAATAGTTTTTTTTTTTTATAAAGCAATAACTTTATTTATCAATTTTATTCTAATCTCTTTTTTAATAATTTAATAAAAATTTAAAATTTAATTTATATATATATGATAAATAATAATTTTATCAAAAATAAAA
Organism: Fremontodendron californicum; assembly: GCA_030761205.1. NCBI lineage: Eukaryota > Viridiplantae > Streptophyta > Magnoliopsida > Malvales > Malvaceae > Fremontodendron > Fremontodendron californicum. The sequence continues at coordinate 2,742,256 of JAULJL010000027.1, forward strand.
TTATATTTTGTACTTATAACTTTAATGTCTCATATCTTGATGAATCGACTATTTAAAGATTCTAAACTCATGAAAATTTTAGAAATGTGAATTTTTTTTTTTACATAAAATATTACTTGTCATTTATTTATGTTATTTTAAGAGCACCTTTATAATAGTATAATATTATTTTTTATATATTAAAATTAATTAATAATAATTCATTTATTTTAACTTATCTCTAATATAATAGTATTTCTTATATTAAAAAATAAATAAAAACTACTTTTAAAAAAATGTGTTGCTCTTTGCAACATATATATAGTTTTCTTAACCACATTATTAAATTAAGTCATCGAATATTGATTTATAAAAGTATTATTTCTTTTTAGAATTTAAAAGTATTTAACATAATTAGCTAATTTAATTTTGTAATTAATGTATTATTTATTTTATTTTGGATAAGTATTTTTGAATTATTATTATTATTTTATTACACTTGATATAATTTAAGATATAATTTACTTTTAGTAACATGTCATATCAAAATTCAAGATTGGTTCACTTGGTATAGAGGTGCTCATGGGTCAGGTCAGGCAGGGTTTAGGTATGGTATCAACACCATATTCACTTGCTCAAACCCGGACTAGGGGTGTAAACGAGACACCTGTGCTCGCAAGCTACTCGAGTTCGACTCGAAAAAAACTCGAATTCGATTCGGTCATTATCGAGCCGAGCTCGAGCTCGAGCAGCTCCAGCTATCGAGCGAGCCGAGTTCGAGTATCTTAATACCCGATTCGAGCAGCTCGCGAGCCTAATCGAGCTTTTTTTTTATAATATTTTTATTATTAATTTACTATTTTACCCTTAATATATATATACATACTTAAAAACCCTTAATTCGAGCTCGAGCTCGAGTATATAAACGAGCCTAATCGAGTCGAGCTCGAATAGTTCGATTTTATCTCGAGCCGAGCTCGAGCTTAGAAAATGATACTCGATCGAGCTCGAACCGAGCTTCGAGCCTCGAGTTTCGAATCGAGCTCGAGCTTGAGCTTCTCAGTATTCGAGCTCGGCTCGGCTCGATTACAGCCCTAACCCGGACCGATCTGAATATAGGCCTCAAATTATGTCCAAGCCCGTCCATATTTGTAAATGGGTAGTCCAAACCCGTCCATATTTGTAAATGGGTAGTCCAAACCCGTTTAGGCCTCAAAGTTGAATGCCAGAATTCGTTTCTAAAAGTCTCTTATTTTGTAATGAATATAAATTATAATGTATTTACATGTTGAAATTCGAGTTCATAAAATCAATTATTTTAAATATTAATATGATTAATTTATAATATATCATATTTTTTATAATAAATTATTTTAAAATTTTATTTTATATAAAAAATTAATTTTATATTCTTTTGGTACTAACAAATATTGATTTTAATAAATATAATTAAAAATATCATATTATAATAAAATAATAATAATAAGAAAATATTTAATTTATTTTTAAAAATAAAAATTTAAATTATGTAAAAATGATTAGATCTAACATAAAATAAAAATGATATAAAACAAACTCGAACCCGAACCGAATCCGAATCCGAATGAATCCGAACTCGAACAGATCCGAACTTGAATGAACTCGAATCCAAATGAATCCGACATGAATCCGTCCGATCCGCCCAATATTTTATATGTACGATTCTACTTTGCATGTATAAATGTACTTGGTATACTTTAAAAGTGGCAAAGTAAGCCAGTACCACCCATTGCTAAAAATCCAAGCACGCAACCCGTAGGGACACTTGCGTCCATCATGATGCTGAAACTGCACAAGCATGACCGGGGAGGACTTTAATGCAGATTAATTAATAGGCTAGCAGTATCAGTTGCCAGAGATCTCAGGAACAAGCAGCCCTTGACTCTGACCAAATGAAAAAGGACCCTGACCATCCGCACCCGACGCAACCAGTTTGGTCAAATTATTAACAGTGAAAACTCTTTTCAGTTTCACACCTTCAGTTTCTTCTTCCTTTATGAAGATAACTATAAAAGGTAAAATTTGCCCAAGATTTTTTTTAAAAAAAAGATGGAAACAAAGTCACCGAAAGGTAAATTGGACCCAATATTTAGTCTTAAAAAAATTGCTTCAGAGATAGAGAAGCTTTTTTTTTTTTTCATCCCTTTTCAGTTTTTTTATTTTAATACTGATAAAAAAATTATTTATTAAAATATCGAATTTTTCAAATTATTTATCAAAATACATTAGTTTTTTACTCGTTAGGAAGTCGCCATATAATATGGTAATTTTTCAACTGTAAAATGTAATTTTTTTGCAAATGAAGTATAGAAGTCGCAATATTATATGACGACTTCTCTTGTTTTTTTTTTTCTATTTTTTTTTTTTGTAAATTGTTTTAGAATTATATTAATTTTTAATTTTATATATAAAAAAAAATTAATTAATTTTAATTTTTATAAGCTTATAAATTTTTTAATTAATTTTATTAATTGATACTTTTTTATTAATTTTATAAAAAATTTATTAATTTTATTTTTTATAAGCCTAAATAAAATTTTATTAATTTCATATAAATAAAAATTGTATTATAAAATTGTATTAATTTTATTTTTTTATAAGCCAAAATTTTATTTTTATTATATATGTAAACTGTATTTTTTATAAGCCTAGATTTTATCAGTAGATTTTATTTTATATATATATATATAATTAATTTTATTTTTTTGGTACAAATGATGGAATTTATCAGCAGATTCAACAGTTTCAGAGTATGGGACTTGTCAACAGAAAAATGAGAATCAGATTCAACAGTTTCAAAAGATAAGATTTATTAGCTGAAAATTGAAAATTAGAATCAACAGTTTTTCACCATGATTGGATTTATCAGCAGAAAAATGAGAATCAGAATCAATAGTTTTTCACCATGATTGGATTTATCAGCAGAAAAATAGGAATCAAATTCAACAGTTGCAGAGGATGGGACTTGTCAGCAAAAAAATGGGAATCAGATTCAACAGTTCAAAAGATGGGATTTATCAGCTGAAAAATGGGAATCAGAATCAACAGTTTTTCACCATGACTGGATTTATCAGCAGAAACATGGGGGAATCAGAATCAATAGTTTTTCCACCATGATTGGATTTATCAGCAGAAAAATGAGAATCAGATTCAACAGTTTCAAATGATAGGACTTATCAGCTGAAAAATGGAAATCAGAATCAACAGTTTTTCACCATGATTGGATTTATCAGCAGAAAAATGGGAATCAGAATCAATAGTTTTTCACCATGATTGAATTTATCAGCGGAAAAATGAGAATCAAATTCAACAGTTTCAAATGATGGGACTTATGAGCTGAAAAATGAGAATCATAATCAACAGTTTTTCACCATGATTGGATTTATCAGCAGAAAAATGAGAATCAAATTCAACAGTTTCAAAGGATGAGACTTATCAGCTGAAAAATGGGAATCAGAATAATAGTTTTTCACCATGATTGGATTTATCAGCAGAAAAATGGGAATCAGATTCAACAGTTTCTAAGGATGGGACTTATCAGCTGAAAAATGGGAATCAGAATCAACAGTTTTTCACCATGATTGGATTTATCAACAGAAAAATGGGAATCAGAATCAACAAATTTTCACCATGATTAGATTTATCATGAAAAAAATGAGAATCATAATCAATAGTTTTTCACCATGATTGTATTTATCAGTAGAAAAATGGGAATCAGATTCAACAGTTTCAAACGATGAGACTTATCAGCTGAAAATGGGAATCATATTCAACAAATTTTCACCATATTTTACTCAATAAACCATTATAAATATGATATTTCCTTCCTCATTCTCTCCTCATTCTCAATCTTAGTTGTTATTTTCTGGTGTTAGTGATAATACCTTGTCAGTCTCATCCTTCTCTATTTCTTATTTCTTTTGCTGAGTGATAATACCTTCGTTCTCATCCTTCTCACTTTCATTACTGCACAACATGAGCAACAGAGTGGTCGCATTGGTCTACTATAATGGCCAAATTCATAATACTGATGAAGGTGCCACCTTTGACTGTGAACATCCTAAAAGCTTTCGTGTTGGTGAAGACGTCACATTAGAGGAACTGAAGATGATAATTCATACAAAAATCAAAGCTGAAAATACAAAAAGAGTTTCAGAGATTAAGTATAGGCTTCCTCTTTCTATTGGTGAAGGATGTGTCCGTTATAGAACTTATCCACTAGAAGATGATGATAATGTGAGAAAAAGTTTCATGCTCACGAGACATTTGAAAATGTTGGTGTACTTGAGTTATATGCTGACATTGAGGATTGTGGGCTTCTAGAAGATGATGATTCTCAGCCGTTGTATTATGTTCCCACTTCATACAACTTTCCCACAGAAGAAGTGCCATCTCAAGCTACAACGTTTCACAATTCATTTGTCTCACCAACAATTCCTACTGCCCTGGATGATGTGCTAGCTGGTGACGATCATGTTCAATCATGTGAAGCCCATGGTGAATATATTGGTGACTTTAGTGAGCAAGAAGAAGAGTATGCTAAATTCGCAAATGACAGTTATGAGAGAAATGATTTTGACCGAGACGTTGGCCCTGATATCAACACTTATGGAGTTCTTCCCCCTTATCAGCCTGCATCCCATATGTGCACCCTAGATTTGGATGCAATACAAGTGCCAGAATTTCCTGAATATGGTCATACATTTGCTGCACCTCTGAGTTGGAATCAATCTACAGTTGATCTCTATGTTGGGTTACAATTTCCAATGAAAGAGGTTGTGCTTTCAGCTATTAAGCACTACAACATCAAAAACTCTGTAGATTACAGAGTTATTGAATCCGAGCCAACCAAATATCATGGCAAGTGTCCAATGTTTGGGAAAGGATGCAATTGGAGAATAAGGGCAACATTCATGAAAAAGAAACAAGTATGGGAGATTAGAAATATAATGGGCTTCATACTTGCACATCAGGAATAATTTCACAGGATCATTGCAGATTAGATTCTAACATGATCTGTTCATGCATTCTGTCATTGGTCCAAGCAAATCCGGAGATTTCCATTTTAGTTTTGATCGCTGAGATGCGAATCCAGTATGGATACATCACTTCTTATAAGAAAGCATGGAAAGCAAAGCAAAAGGCAATTATTCGAGTTTTTAGCGATTGGGATAGATCGTACAATGATCTACCTAAATGGTTGGGTGCAATGCAACATTTCGTTATTGGTACAATTGTGGAATTGCAAATGGTACCTGCATATCACGGTGATCAAATGGTCCAGGATAAGAGAATATTCCATCGACTCTTTTGGACATTTAAGACGTGCATTGAAGGGTTTTCGTATTGCAAACCTATTATGCAAATAGATGATACATTCTTATATGGAAAATACAAAAGAACATTTGTTGTTAGCTATTGCACAAGACGGCAACCGAAATATACTACCAATTGTCTTTGCCATTGTGGAGGGTGAGATAACGGAGGCTTGATCCTTCTTTCTCACTAATTTGCATACACATGTGACAACACAACCTGACATATGCTTAATGTCTGATCGACATGAATCCATCAAAGCTGCAATCAGACGCCATGGTAGTGGATGGAATCCTCCAAATGCATACTCTGTGTACTGCATTCGACACATTGCAGCTAACTTCATGAAGAGGTTTAACAATAAGGAATTGCGTCGACAAATTGTCAACATAGGTATGGAATCAGATCATAGTTATTTTATCTCTTATATTTCCTTTAATATATAAAATAATACATAAATTAATTTTTTATTTTTATTTTTATTGGGATACGAGTTGAGGCTACCCCATTTTCATTGGATGTATGAGATTCTTTGTGGAGAAAACGCAAAGGCGACTAATTGGCTTGATAGGATCCCCAAGGAGAAATGGGCTCAATCATATGATGAAGGAAGACGCTATGGGTATATGACAACCAACCGTTAGGGATGGCAATGGAGCGGGGCGGGGGCGGATTTTGTAAAATCCGCCCCCGCCCCGCCAGTGACCTACTCTGCCCCGCCCCCCGCCCCGCTCCATCGTGGATGTTGGATTTTCAATACCACTACCACCTCCATAGATGTCGGTTACGCCCCGCCCCGCCCCGCTCCGCCCCATCCAATTTTTATTAGTTATTTCTAATTTTTTTCAAATAATAAAGTTCTCTTATGCAAGTATAATTATTATATATTTTGGTATTCATTTACAGTATACTTGATTAACATTTTACTGCATATGTTGAGCTTCTTAGCAATCAACTATAGCTAGGACCAACAATTTATGACTTTTGATTGAAATGGTTTAGAATGATGTAGACTATCAATGGAAAATGATGCAGTAGCATTACCTTAGATATATTAGCTGACCAAACCGCCCTTCCTCCAACTTAAAAGCTAATGCCACAAGTGGTCCATCTGGGGTTCCAGGCAACATAACCTACAAGAGAATTACAAAAAGGATTACATAAAAAAAAAAGTAAAAGTTTCTGATCAGTTTTAGCAAAACTATTTTTGGGAGGTAGTATCAATTTTATACCTTCTCTTCGTTCTTTGTTTGATCAAGAGCATAGTTACTGACTTCAATTGGACATGGCAAGTAAGTAAGGACACCATCCAAAAGAGGTTGTACACCCTGCGCAGAAGAGAAAACATCAGATAAATGGCATATAATAATCCGGCAAATAAGTAAAGTAAAACAAATTACATAATGTTGTTTCCTTCCAAACAATATGAGAAGGGGAATTCCACTGAGTGCCTTATTGTCACAAGTTAGTTGATTGTGAATTTAACAGAAACCAAACAACAGAATCGATCATAAAGTACCTTGTTTTTGAATGCACTACCCATGAATACAGGAACAAACTTCCGTGCTATAGTTGCCCTACGAATTGCTTCCTGTTCAGAGCAAGCTCCAAACTTTAGGACTCATATCAAGTTCATAATGAGAATAAGTAAAAAGAAAACAGCAGCACATAGAATTGTAAGGTTAATGAAGATAGAAAAATAAATGTTCTGTGGTTTACACTTGGGTATAAGTTAGCTAATTTCACATTTTAACATTTGAGGCAAGAAAAAGCATCCATCATCCACCCATACAGCACATATAAAGAACGATGAAAAACCATTCAACATGCAGGATCATTCTAAATTCAGTGAAAGGCCATCACAACCACATTCAATTTTCAGAAACAAGTATAACTCTGAAGATTTGATGGGCATCAAGTAACAGTGAAGGCAAGCATACTATTTTTCTCTGCCATTTTTTAAATTCAAAACTGACACTAGATGGGAAGTATCAAAGACACTTTCTGTCATTAGAAAATAAAGAAGTAAATAAAGCATCAGTCCCCGAACAGACCTCAAGATCAGCAGATGAAATAGGCTCATCATTTAGAAATGTTTCAGCAAGTTTGTCATCCACTTCAGAAACCAACAATAAACTGATAATATCCGCCTTTTAGAGATAGAGAAGAAGTAAAATAAACTGATAATAAACTGATAATGAGCGGCGGTGGAGTTGTAGAGATAGAGAAGAAGTAAACATGTTAGGTTTTTAGGGAAGGGTAAAATAGTAATTTTACTAGTCGGGCGGGGCGGGGCGGGGCGGATCAGGTAAATACTGCAACTGCTCCATACCCGCCTTTCAAACAAAAAAAACCGCCCCGCCCCGCCCCGCATCCATTGTTCAAAAAAAAAAAACCTCTCCATTCGGATCGGATCGGTTCGAAATCCATCGGTCGGTTCGGGTTTTGCCATCCCTAAACCAACCTAGCTGAATCTATCAATTCAGTGTTGAAGGGGACGCGCCATCTTCCCATTACTGCTTTGGTGCAGAAAACATATTATAGGTTGACTGAACTTTTTGTTAAGATGGGCAATAAGCAACAAAGAATGATCGAGGGAAGGCACACATACTGTGAAACAGTCACAATGGCAATGCAAGAAAATCGTAGGAAAGCTAACTCCCACTCGGTTCGTAATTTTACGCTCGCAAATCAATCTTTTTTTATTAAGGAGTTACTTGACCCACAAGAGGGAGTTGCTGCAATGAAGTACAAAGTAAATCTTAGTGAGATGTGGTGTAACTGTGGGAAGTATCAAGCACAAAGGTTCCCTTGTTCACATGTAGTTGCTGCTTGTGCACATGTCTATGTAGATTGCATGCAATATGTGGACAATGTCTATAAACTTGACACTATATTCAATGTTTATAGGCATGAGCTTGAAGCAGTTGCAAATGAAGGTTATTGGCCTTAATATAATGGACCAGAAGTGTGTCCCAATTCAAAAATGCAAAGAGATCCACATGGTCGGCCAAAATCAAGTCGTATTCGTAATGAAATGGACCTCAGGGAGAAAAACCAACCAAAACGTTGTGGATTATGCAGAAATGAAGGTCATAGCCGTCGAAAATGTCCTTATCCATCTGGCACATCGGGGGAGAGTTCGCATCAACAATGAACAAATTACATGTTCTGCACCTGTAATATTTACATATTTCACATTCCTTGTTATATGCTGATTTATTCTTATTTATCATTACATTCTTATTTATCATTTTTAAATATTTAATTAAAAATATTAAATTTAGAAAATTAAATTTTTATAATAAGATTTTTTAAAAAGTTAAATAAAAAAATTATATAAATTTAATAAATAAAAATTTAGAATATGCTTTTTAAAATTTTTTATATAAATTTAATAAATAAAAATTTTGAATATACTTTTTAAAACTTTAATAAATGAACATTGTCATAACGTGTCAAATACGAATTCAGCATGCTAGACACAAACAATGGAGTCGCCACTAATCATCTAATCTAGGTGTGATTAGTCACCTATGCAAATCTATCCTATTTAAAATAATCCTAAGCTTGACTAAGGCACCTTAAAAAGAATAGGTTCTGGTCTACTTATCAAAACTAGGTTCAGGATTACGGTTACGTGTGAGGAAGGATTAGCACCCTCACAACGCCTATCTAAGAGATAGTACCTAATTAGTCTTGTGATACTTAAAAAGTCTTAATTAAATGGTCTTGTCTATCCTATTTTCATTTTAGTTGTTAGAAATCTTGAAAATCATTTTTTAGGTCTTCCTTCCATTTATTCTGGAGAAATTACTAAAAAACGTTTCCTCACCTCGAGAGTATTCAAAAGAAATCATTCGTTCCATTGAAGAGGCTCCATCGTCGGAAAAGTTAGATTGTTTAACAAAGTTATTTCTCTTAAATTAATCTTCCAACATTAATCTACATTTTATTAATGTTTGTTCGAAAAATAAATTATGATCTTAATATCGAAAATCATTCCTTAGAATATTTTTCCATTCGTTCTGGAGAATTTTTAAGAGAATTTTTCTCATCTAGAGATTTCTTAAAAAGTCAACTATTCGCGACTCTCTTGAATTTCATCATAAAAAAAAATCTTAATTTATCCTTCAATTTTAATTAAGCATTTATTATGGAAAATCATCTTAGAAAAAAACATTAAAAATTAATTATTTCAAAAGAATAAATTTTGACCTTTATTGATATCGAAAATAATCCCTTAAAAAAAATCCTTCCATTCATTCTGGAGAATTTTTAAGAGAATTTTCTCACCTAGAAATTTCTCGGAAATCCACCATTCGTGATCTCTTCGAATTTCATCATTGGAAAAGATCTCAATTTATTAATTTTAAAATAACTAATCATTAATTAAAAAACTTATCTTATTAATAAATAAAAAATATATCTTACTAATAATAATCAAATTAATAATTAATAAATAATAATAAAATATAATTAAAATAATAGTTAAAAATAATAAATAATAATGGTTAAAAATATATATAATAGTAAAAATAAATAATAGTTAAAAAAATAATATAAGAGTTAATAAAAAATAATAGTAAATATATATAATAATATTTAAAAATAATATAATAATAGTAATTGAAAATAATAATATAATAGTAATATAAATAATAAATCGTTCAAAGTTGATTCATAAAAATATACCTGCAAACATCAAAACTAAAAATATAGTTAGTCACAATAAATAAATAATTAATATTTAAATAAATAATATAAAAGAAATACTCATAATTAAAATAAACATGAAATAAAATAAAATAAAACGTTAAAAGAAAAGATATGACAAAAAGGAAATAAAAAGGAAACCAAAAGAAAGGAAAAAAAAGGAAACCAAAAGAAAGAAATAACCAAAAAAAAAAAAACAAAGCAACCAGCAACCGGGTCGAGCCCAAGCGCGGGCCGCGTGCGGGTCATGTGACCTGGCCCGGATGCTGGTTTAAATGCCATTTTTTTTTGGGTCAGATTTCCTTACCTTCTAAAAAAAAAAAAAAAAACTCTTCTTCTCTTTTAACAAAGCTCAAGAACAATGAAGAACACCAAGAACAAAACCCAAAAAAATTCCCATATTCCGATCACTGCCAGCTGTCGCCGTCGTCGCCGGTCTCTGGGCTCAGAAAAATCCCAAAAAATCTCTAAAAATTTCTTTCGATCTCCTCTTTCCAAAAATCAACTTAGTTTTTCCCGAATCTAACCCGATAATCCTAGATCTGAGTTTGAAAGTCGCAACTTCAACCTCTCCGATCTCCTCCGTTGGCCGTCGAACGATCACCAAACTTCAACTTAAGCTTCGTCTAATTAAAACCAAGATTTTCAACTACTAAACACTCTTTGAAACAACTCCTAGCACTAAGAATCAAAATTTTCGAAATTCACCAAATTTTTTTTTCTTCTACTGATCTTGCTTGCTTATTCCGAAAATTGTATATTTTCTGATGTCCCCTGTTGTTGAATCTGAAGGTTCTTTAAATAGGGAAAAATCACAAGAGAGTTTTAGTTTACTTGGGTTTAGAAATCTAATCTGATAAAGAGTTTTTTCCATTTCCAAAGACTGATCCTGATCTAAAGAACAAGTTTAGTTCAATCCAACCTGATTTTTTTATTATATATTTTTTTAATTTCGAATTTATCCTCTCTTTTTTTATTTTCTTTTTTATTTTGGTTTTTTTTTATTATTTAATTCGAAAATAAATAAAATTCAAATTAAAACCCGGATAAAATCCGGTGTCTACAAACATAAAACTGCAACACCAGTAAAAATTATCCACAAATCAATGAAGCTCATAATCATATGTTTCAAGACAATAACTCATGCATAATTTCGTCTGACTTTTGTCCATTTTGGTCCCACCCTTTATAAAAGACAGGTTTTTCTCATTCGAATCAAGTCATGCTTAGCCTTGCCTTTACCCGTTGCTTACCAAACCCGAGCTACAATGGCTTAATTGGTGCGAATTACCAGATGAAACTTCTTATCTTTGTGTATGAAAAAAATACCATTCATATGTATGAAAATTAATTTTTATATTTAATTAAGATATATTAAATTAAAAAAAAAAAGTTGTTGGGAAGTCGTCATATCATATGGCAACTTCCCAACAATGTTCCCAAGGTGTTTTACAATTTTTTATTATTATTTTTGAGCTCAGAAGTCGCCATATGATATGGAGAACTTCCGAGCCTAATTTTTGCAAAAAAATAAAATGTGGAGTTGGGAAGTCGCCATATCATATAGTGACTTCCCAACGGATAAAAAAAAAACAGTGAATTTTGATATATAATTGTAAAATGTAGGTAATTTGATAATTAAAAAAAAAATATTTTGATAAATTCCTCTCCCTTTTCCTTTGTGTGGGCGAACCAGAATTAACATAGAAACAATTAATGGATACTATGGTGATAATATATATCTATATATATAGTAATTCTATTTTCTTTAAACAAATGTTAAGATTTTGCATTAATTCAAGGATATATAATATATGAACTAGTTTGACTCTTGGAAATGATCATGCATGCAAAGAAAATACTAATTAATAACATTCACAATCACATGCATGAGATGAGAATTGAGAACATATATATTCAAGTCATTGTGCATATAATAATGACCTAGAATTGCATGTAGGAAGAACTGTTACAAACTGTAGAACAGTAGAAGCAATTCCTGTCACTCAAAATGTTTCTCATGCGTACTTGAAGAAAGAAAGAAGCAAGCATACCATCATCATCATCATTTCCTCCCCTTTTTTGATTTCTTTCTTGTTCTTTGTAGACTCTGGAAGTTTAATCTATCCATTATATTTATAGTGAGTATTGTCGGATATAGATATATATTCAATATGAATATATTTATTTTTTTAAAGTTTTTTTTTTTAATATTATTTAAAACATTATGTCTTTATATTATTGTTCAAATATATATCGGACACGTATGAATACTTTAAAAAAAATAAAAAATTTGAATTACATAGATGTAAATGTTGCAACAATGTCTCTTCCCTCTATCTTTTGATTATAACCTAGTTATATATTATGCTAAAATAGTGAATATATATATATATAAACTCAAAATCTATTCATGTAAATTTTAACTAACTACTACTAATCTAAAAATCGTATCATATATTATAATATAAATCTATAAAATTAAACAGATAGTACAATTAAAGTGTATATCAGTAAGATAAATCAAACATTAATAGTTTCGGTCATTAACAAAGGATAACATATGTTATATCTAATGAGATGAAAAAAAAAAAAAAAAATCAAAATGTCCATAATTAAAGAGTACTTAATTTGATCTAAAATTATTTCAAAAAAATTACTCCATATAATTATTTCATGCAGAAATGGCTATCCAAAGTTTAGGTCAGGCTTGGATAAAGAAGAAAAAAAAATTCGAGCCACGGCCGCGGTCTGACCATGAACAGGTCTATTGTCATCTTTCTTCAACATATTACCATTTCGTTTATGCTAATTACTTTTTGAAAATTTTCATCAATTTATAATTGTTATAAACGTGAAATCCATTTTGAAAATTAATTAGTTAAAAATTGATCATGTTACTCTTTTTTTTTCTTTTATTATTTAATAATTTAAAGAATAACACATTCAAACTGTATTCTTTAAATAAAAAAATAATATATTTAGTTATTGAATGAATTTTTTAAATATTCTTATTTTTTATTATTTATTGTAAAGATTAGTGCAAATATGCAAGTAAGCAAAAGAAAGAAGTAGATGTCTCAAAAACACTATTCCATAATATTATATTCATATATAAATAATTTTAAGAACAAAAACATCAATGACATGACTAATATTTTGGCAAGTTTTCATCATTCATCTTATGTTATGTGTCCCAAAAAGGATAAGATTAAACCATCAATCCCCACTTGACAAAAAAAAAAAATATTTATTTTCACTTAAAAATAAATATATATAAAAAATAAATACATAATTTTGTTTTAAAATTAATCAATATATTATTAATAATAATATTAAATTAAATATAATATAATAATTAATAATTTTATTTATTATTTTTAATATATTAAATAAAAATATAATTATAAATAATAACTTTAAAAAATATCTTATATCTTGATTAACAAAATCCTAAATAAATTGGCGTTAGGTGACGAATACAAAACACAAGGGACAAATCACGGCACGTTAAAAGCTCAATAATTAAAAAGCGTCGGTCGAATAATTTATCTATTTATCCAAAATTGTTCAAAGGGTAGTTTGGGATGTTTAAAAACAAAAAGAGTAGCGAAGAGAACGGAAAGTAAAGAGAAAAGAGAGAGAAGACCAAGAAGAAAAGAAAGAAAAATAAATATAAAAAAAAGGGAAAAAAGAGGAAGAGAAAAAAAGAAAGGGGGAAAAGGAGGAGGAGGAGGTGGAATCACATGGGGCATTAGTTTGCTGTCTCTCCCCTGGGTCCTCCCTCATTTTCTCTTCCTAATTCTTCTTCTTCTTCTTGTTCATCAGCTTCCCCTTTTTTTTTTCTTCTTTTATCGCCATATCATGACCTACCGTTACACTGTCTCCAATTAGATCTTTGTTTTTCTCTGGTGCTCGTCATGGCTGACGATAAGGTAAACTTTATTTATTTTTTCTTTTGTTTTTTTTCCTTCAGTTTTTCCTGATATCGGAATTTGGAAGTGAATCTTCGATTTTTTGGGTTTAATTTTGGTGGAATTTTGGTTCATGATTATTATTAGCTTTCTATTCTTTTTTGGTTCTTGATTTTGTGGTTTTGAAATTCAGCTGAAAACGCTGGCTTAGCCCAAACCAAATGATTCACCCACTCTCTTAGGAGGTGGATTCTCTCTTAGGAGGTGAATTTTCACAAGGCTGGGTTCAATCCCTAGCACTTGCAAAGTTCATCTTTCTCTCAATTTCTCTAGACTTTGGCCTCCCTTGTAAAAAAAACAATTTTCTTTTGTTATTCTGTTTATTTTTGGGTGTCCGGGATTTTAGGAGATTTGCAGATTTTTATTTTTCTTGTTGTTTTCCTTGGTTATGAAACGAAAACTTTTTTGATATATTATTCTTTTATTTATCTATTTTTGTTAACGTCAATCTTGTTGATTGAACTAATCGAGAACCCTAGATGGTGAAATTTTGCTCTGTATTTGTTTTCGATCTGTGATCTCCTCTCTGCATTTTGCAATTTTGAGTTTTTAATTACTTTTTTTTCTGAAGAGAGCGAAATTATATCAGTATATTTTTATTTTTTATTGCTTGATTTGTGCTTTTTAGCTTGCTTCGGATCAGAGTGAACGGTGTAGCTTAAATTATTTGATAGGTTTGTTTATAATTTCGATTCTTTTTGGACTTGATTTATGGTTTTCTTGAGTGAAGGGCTGGTTCTTTTGGATCTCCAATTTTTGTGCTCCTTCAAAGTCTCACTTCTCTTTTTTCTTACCATGAATTTCTTTATTTACCAGGAAATGTCTGCCCCTGTTGTGGATGGGAACGATCCTGTCACCGGTCACATCATTTCCACAACGATCGGAGGCAAGAATGGAGAACCTAAACAGGCATGTCTTCTTGGGTTACCCAGTTTCATATCTGTTCAAGTTCTGCTTTAGCTATCAACTAATATGCTGTTAAGATCAGCATTAGGAATGATAACCAGCCTTTTTTACTTGAATTTTCATGTTTTTGATGTTTTGACTATTGTAGACCATCAGTTATATGGCAGAGCGTGTAGTGGGGACTGGATCATTCGGGATTGTTTTCCAGGTATGAGACATAGTCAGACTGTAGCCAATGTTACTTCGCTGATATTTCACATGCTGATGCTTCTTTTCTTTAAGGCAAAATGCTTGGAAACGGGAGAGACCGTGGCTATAAAAAAGGTTTTGCAAGACAGAAGATACAAGAATCGTGAACTACAATTGATGCGTGTGCTGGATCATCCGAATGTTATTTCCTTGAAGCACTGTTTCTTTTCCACGACAACTAAAAATGAGCTTTTCCTTAACTTGGTTATGGAATATGTACCGGAGAGCATGTATAGGGTTTTGAAACATTACAGCAGTGCAAATCAAAGAATGCCACTTATCTATGTGAAACTTTACACGTACCAGGTGTGCATAGTATTCTTTTCCATGCTTGATTTTTTTGTGTAATCTTCTTCTTTATGCTAATTTGAGGAGGTTTTACAGATATTCAGGGGGCTTGCATACCTCCATAGTGTTGTTGGAGTTTGCCATAGGGATTTGAAGCCTCAAAATCTGTTGGTATGCTTTTCTTACTTCTGACTTTTTTAGAATGTTTGGACAATGTTTTTGAGGTAATTGTTTGCTTTCTTCAGGTTGATCCTCTGACTCACCAGGCTAAGATTTGTGATTTTGGAAGCGCAAAAGTGCTTGTAAGTTGACCCTCTCTATACTATTTTCCAATTGCTCTTCCTTTGTAATTTGTGAGGACATTTTAATCAATCAATTAGTTTTGCTCCAAGTGAAACATTGTTATTGGGTCTGTAAGTTTCTAAAACTAAAATAGGATTTTAGCTCTGTGTTGTTTGAATGTTTGATTCTAAGTTCTGAAAGGATAGATTTCATGTGATATCATCTGCTATTTGTCAAGGGTGCAAGGTATTACTCTTGTACTCATTATGAAAATCAGCATTGTGATAACACAATTTAATGACTCTTCACTGTTGACTGTGCAAACTGATAAAATTTGTTTAACCTTTTTTTTTGAAATTTTTTTGTTTAACCTTTGGCCCTTCTTTTTTATCATCATAAATACTTTGTAAGTTTGGAATTTGAACTGTCCTTGGATCTTTTCCTGCTTGGTCCTTTTGAAACAGGCAATTTTCCCTTGTTAGCTTTGCCATTTTTATTTAGCTGTTTTTTGGGTCCTCTGTTTAGGGGTGAAGGGCTGAAGAAGAAAAGGATGGTGAGGGTGGGATTTTTTGTTTGAAAACATGGAGTCTGTACTGCCTTGAAGTTGGATTAAATCTAAGAGTAGTATTAGCATGTACATGATCCTCTTTTGCTTGTCTTTTCTCTGTAAATACTTTCACACTCACTATTAATTTACTTGTGATCAGGTCAGAGGTGAAGCTAACA
This sequence comes from Fremontodendron californicum, assembly GCA_030761205.1. Classification (NCBI taxonomy): domain Eukaryota; kingdom Viridiplantae; phylum Streptophyta; class Magnoliopsida; order Malvales; family Malvaceae; genus Fremontodendron; species Fremontodendron californicum. The sequence continues at coordinate 2,758,731 of JAULJL010000027.1, forward strand.
TTTCATATATATGTTCGCGTTTCTATCGGGCACCAGAACTTATCTTCGGTGCCACGGAATACACAACCTCAATTGATATCTGGTCAGCTGGTTGTGTTCTTGCAGAACTTTTGCTGGGCCAGGTTAGCATTTGCCTTCTTTTCTTTTTTTCTGATTTTGATATTTCTGTAAATTTCTAGCAATAACAGTTTCTCTGCTCATTGATGCCTAATTTTTTTCTTGTGTAGCCATTGTTTCCTGGAGAGAATGCTGTGGACCAGCTTGTAGAGATTATCAAGGTATGATTTCTTAGTGGTTCTTGAAGTTATGCATTTCTTTGTATCATGAGTCTGCTTCTTACATCTTTTCCTACAGGTCCTAGGTACACCCACTAGAGAAGAAATTCGCTGCATGAATCCCAATTACACGGATTTCAGGTTTCCACAGGTTAAAGCGCATCCATGGCATAAGGTTTGCCTTTTATTATCCTTTAATAGATTTATAAATTTGTTACTGAAATGATTGGTGTAGAGTCACAATTTTTGTAATGCCTTCTTTTTGTTCATGAAATAGTAGCTGATATTTTTCCCTTGAATATTTATACAAGTTTTAATGTTTCACTGCCAAGGTCTCTAAGGGCAGAAATATTTGATTAGTAATGCACTGCATTGTTGTTATAATATGAATGTAGCAGTCAATTACTTTTAACTTGACTCTTTTATGTATTTAGGTTTTTCACAAAAGGATGCCTCCTGAAGCAATTGATCTTGCTTCACGACTGCTGCAATACTCACCAAGTCTTCGCTGTACAGCAGTGAGTGCTAGTGTATCCCTCTTTTGATGGGTGATATTTCCATTTTAGACTTGGAAAATGTGCAGAAATTTTCAATTATCCATTTGGCTAATCTGCTTTCTGCTCTTTGCTATGACAGCTTGAAGCATGTGCACATCCCTTCTTTGATGAGCTTAGAGAACCTAATGCTCGCCTACCAAATGGGCGACCTTTACCGCCACTTTTCAACTTTAAACAGGAAGTATGTTTCTGAACTAAACTTCAGTCCCGTGTGCTTTCCATTTATACAAAGATATTTCTTCATTAAATATTTTAGATTGGATTATTTTCTAGCTAGAATTTTGTTTCTTTTTCAAGCCTATGCTTTGTTAGTCATTTGCATTCTTTTGGTATAACAGTTATCTGGGGCTTCACCGGAGCTTATTAATAAGTTGATTCCAGATCATGTGAAACGGCAAATAGGGCTACAACATTTCATGCATCCAGCTGGGACATAATACTTTAAAAGTGATAAAAAGATTTGATATCTCCTAGTTGATGCGCGACAGAGGAAGTACTATCTTTGGATAACCACCATTGATTGAGGCTTGTCCAGCATCATTTTCTACTGTTACACGACGCTTACAGTCTCTGGCGCTGGATGGCTAGGCTGCATTTCTCTTGATCTTTCTACTTGAATTCTGCCTCTCTTGCTCCTTTATTCTATGAGGTTTACATTTTGGCAAAATGCCTTTCTTGTTATGTAAATGTAACATGTTTGATAGTAAAAGATAGACTTAAGGTAAGGTGGACAGACCAGAAAGCTATTAGTGGAGGAAAAAGTTGAGAAGTGTATTTGTTATTAGGAAGAAGGTCCCTGATAGAATGGCCCGAAGATAAGGGGTGCGCTAGTTGGTTTTTGGGTTTGGTTACGCGCATTTGTTCTTTTGTTTTTAGTTATTGTGGTGGTTTGTGGTGGCTGACTTCAAATTGCAGACAATTATTGTTACTGTTTGTGCAAAGTAATGTTATTACTCTTTCTACTACTTACTACGGCTGATGCTTTTGTTTATGTGCTCTTAAAAATCAAGTTCTCAGTCTCGTTCTGTCTCAACAATCTCAGCGAAGCCATATTGCAGACGTAGTATATTTCTCAAGAAAAGCTGCCATGGTGGACAAGGTGGAATGTACGTCGATTTTCTCTTGGGAAATAAGAGAGGAACATGACTCAATTGCCATTGCTTTAACTCAGCCAAAGGTAAAAAAGAAAAAGGTAGAGCAGATATCTAAATCTGATGGCCGGTGCCGTTTGGTCTTTTGTTGGGACTTGGTTGGATTGTCAATAGAAGACATAGTAGGGAACAGATGTAATGATATTTTGGGTGCATGATTAATGATTATTTTGTTTTGTCAAAAGAAGATGCTCTTAGGCTTTAGCCTTAAGGTCCCACCCATGCGTTAATAATTACGTTTTCTTTTTGGTCGTCAAAAGACACTGAGCTGGCTCCCTGTTTCAATGTTTCCTACCTAATTGCATTTGATTGAGGCCCTTTTGCCCATACCCCCACCCCCCACTTTCAACATTTTGTTCTCTATTTTCCTTCATTTTCTACCATTCATTTTTCTTTTTCATATCTCAGTAAAGCAGTTTTTCAAATTTGTTGAATATCAATTTTTTGAAAAGTAATTAAATAAATTAATTGAATTAAATTTTAGATTTTTTTTTTTATCCTTTCATCTTATAACAGATAAAAAGTCTTTAACTTTTTATTTTATTTTTTATTACCGCGGCAAGATGATGTTAAGGAGAGTTTCAGCAGGTAGAATTTGAGAATTCGATACCCAGATTTTGGATTCAAACTCTTACAGGGTGAGAAGCCTCGTAAGGAGAACGAAACGATGCCGTTTGAGCATAGGACCACTGTGTTGTTATAGGGAAGAAACCCAAAACTGAAAACCCCCCGCAACATGAAATTTCGCGCCAGTGTCGATCACTTACAAGTATGTGAAATTATGTTGATGTTGTCTACTCAAAACATTTAAGCCACTTATGAACCGTCCATTTCTGATCAGCAATCAAACCATTAGATCTGAACGGCAAAAAACTCACTCAAATCAAACAAATCCAAACATCGAAACCATACAAAAATAAAACTTCAAATCAAGACAAGGCGACAATCTCTGTCATTTAACATATCTCGAGGACTTACTCGATTTCAAAAGCCATTCTCTTGGTCTAACGAGTTACGACTTTCGATCCCACCCAAAAGAGAAACTCAAAAATATATTCTTTTCTTTTCCATTTTTTATACTCGTAATATTAATTTATTTAGCCCGGACTGAAAACAAAAGGGGAATCCAAAGGTGAAGAGCTGCAATCAATATAATTCAACAGAAAAAAAACCAAACTTTAGCCGAATCCCAGTCTTCATCTCTTTTCTGTCAGTAGATTTTGGCCTTACTTTCATAAGTCAAAACCTTACTTAAAAAGAATTAAAAGCTTCCCTTTTTTAACTTTGGCTCCTCCTCTTTTTGTTGTTGCCTTTGTTTAACTTTCAATGGAGCAGCACGTAATGTGGATGGTTTTGTTGCTTTTTCGTTGGTTTTGTTGGGTCCATTCTATTTCAGCTGCTGATAGTCTCCTCTCTCCAAAAGGAGTTAACTATGAAGGTGGATTTGGGTTCTTAATTTCTTAAAAATGAAAGAAAAGGAAAAATTAAATTTTTAGTGTTATTTTCTTTTTGGTTGTTGATTTTGGGTGGTATTTGAAATAACAGTGGCTGCTTTGATGTCGGTGAAGAGAGATATGAGAGATGATAGGCAAGTTATGGATGGCTGGGATATTAACTCGGTTGATCCTTGTACTTGGAACATGGTCGCTTGTTCTGCTGAAGGTTTCGTTATCTCACTGTAAGGAACTCTGCTCGTTTTCTACACTCTAAACTTCTTTTTTTGTTTTTAATCATTTCTTTTTTGAATTGTTAATATTTTGATAAAAAAAAAGTAAAATGAGAGTTTGATTTTGGAATATTGGTTGTTGATAGGGAAATGGCCAGCACCGGGTTATCAGGAATGCTTTCACCCAGCATTGGGAATTTGAGTCACCTAAAGACAATGTGAGTCCACTGTCTTATCTAATTCTTTTCTGTAATTCAACTGCTAATTCTTTCAGTATTGGAATCCCATTGGTTGTTGTATAGCTAACACTCTTTTGTGTGAAATTGATGTTTTATTAGTGATTAGGATTCCCCAAGACATTATTTTTATGGGGTATTTTAAATGTTTATAGCATTGAGTTTGGGACGCTATTGTCTAAAGGATAGTGTTTCTGAGTATACTTCTGGTATCAAGCGATCAATGAGAAAGTAGGTTCTTTTTTAAGATAGTGTAGTTTTAGAACTTGATTTGCTTATGCAAAATGTGCATTATAGTGCACTGGGGGACATATTCTTGCTGGAAGAGATGCCAGAGTTGGTTCTCAGAACTTAGTTTTAGTTTTATTTTCTTAAAATTCATTTCAAATTTTACGAGGTTATTCGTCTCCACCTTGTGATTTTTGGGAGGAAGTTACTTTATCGAATAAACCTTCTTTGCCATTGTTCCCAGAACGCGAAAATTCTTGTGAATCTTTTCACATTCATTGAGATGCTTTCTATTTCTGTTTTTGTAGGTTGTTGCAAAACAATCAGTTGTTAGGTCCCATCCCAGATGAGATAGGGAAGCTCTTAGATCTTCAAACTCTGGATCTTTCTGGTAACGAATTTGTTGGAGTAATTCCAAATTCTTTGGGCTCTCTAACTCATCTAAGTTACCTGTGAGTGTGGTCAGACATTTCTTCAATGCATTTTTATAACTATTGCTGTTGTGTTTGTGTGTGTGTGTTTTCTGAATATTTGCCTTCTAAAATCTTTGCCATGGCTTTTTTCAGGCGGCTTAGCAAGAACAATTTATCTGGACCTATTCCTAGACTCGTTGCAAATCTCACTGGTCTTTCATTCTTGTACATGTCCCCATCATGTCACCATATTTCTAGTTCAGACTGCTGTGAAGTAATGACTTTTATTAACTTCAACGATATTGTGCAGGGACTTGTCGTTTAATAATCTGAGTGGTCCTACTCCAAAAATACTAGCAAAAGGTTATCGGTGAGCTTCTTTACGGAAAAGAGATTTTATTGTACATCAATAAGCCTAAGCTTAAATATTCTCTTTCCTGTTCAGAACAATCTTGCTGATAAATCATTTTCATTCACTTCGAGCTCCATGTTCTTTTTTCGTTGTGTAGTATTACTGGAAACAACTTTCTTTGCACTTCTTCATCTGAACAGATTTGCACAGATGTTTTAAAACCATTAAATGGTATGCTGTTGAAATCTATCAAAGTGCTTTTGCCATGATGCTCTTTAATGATGACAATCTAACATGTTCAATCATTTAGTGGCAGGCTCAGTTTCATCTTCTAGAGTCAGTGGATACCATCATTGGGTGCTTTCTGTTGCCATAGGAATCAGTTCCACATTTGTGGTTTCCTTGCTGCTGCTTGTTTGTTGGGTGCATTGGTACAGATCTCGAATTTTGCTAATATCATACGGTACTCCCTACTTCACAATGTATGTTTTTTTAACACTGAATTTGTGTAATCATTGGAATTTGAGAATTTGTGTAAATTTGAATTGCAGTGCAGCAAGATTATGATTTTGAAATTGGTCATCTAAAGAGGTTCTCATTTCGTGAACTACAAATTGCCACGGGCCATTTTAATCCCAAAAACATTCTAGGGCAAGGAGGATATGGAGTTGTTTATAAAGGATGTCTTTCAAATAGGTCAATGGTGGCGGTTAAAAGGCTAAAAGATCCAAATTTCACAGGAGAAGTGCAATTTCAAACTGAAGTAGAGATGATTGGTTTAGCTCTTCACCGTAACCTCTTACGTTTGTATGGCTTCTGCATGACACCTGATGAGAGGTTGCTTGTTTATCCTTATATGCCAAATGGGAGTGTTGCTGATCGCTTAAGAGGTTTGTTTCTTTTTGCTGAAATTTTTGTGCTTCTGTCCTCGTCAAGCCATTCTTCTTTCTCTTGCTCTTTGTTTGATTTATCAAATGAATAGAGCTTATGTTAATTTGTGGTCTCATGCAGGCATTGCCATTTTTTAGGCTGTGCCTCTCAAGTTTGAGCTTACATCAATTTGCAACTAACAGTCTAACCTAGGTTTCTTCATCCTTTTGTTTTTTTCCCTTTTTTGTGGCCCAAACGGATAGTAATAAACTATTCATCTATCTTATGATTCACTTATAGAATTTTGTATTTTGCCCCTCTCTTGGCCTTGCTATTACCTTATTATTTGATTATCTTTAACAGATGCTTGTTGTGAAAAGCCTTCTCTGAATTGGAATAGACGAATGCATATTGCCATTGGAGCTGCCCGTGGACTTCTATATTTACATGAGCAATGTAATCCAAAAATAATTCACAGGGATGTGAAAGCTGCAAATATTTTGCTTGACGAAAGTTTTGAAGCTGTGGTAGGGGATTTTGGTCTTGCTAAGCTCTTAGATAAACAGGATTCACATGTTACTACTGCTGTGCGGGGTACCGTAGGACACATTGCCCCGGAGTATCTTTCAACTGGACAGTCTTCCGAAAAAACAGATGTCTTTGGATTTGGGATACTACTCTTGGAACTCATCACAGGACAAAAGACATTAGATGCTGGTAATGGACAGATTCAAAAGGGAATGATTCTTGACTGGGTAAGGAATTATCAATGACTGTCTAATATGGATCTTTGTAGCTTGCCACTTCAAGTGCATGGTGTTTACTTAGAGAAAGCTCTAGATGCCTGCAAAAACATTATAAATCATACTTCAGGTTTTTAAGTAATTCATGTGACTGTTTGTGATATTATTTTTGCTTTTATCTATTTGTCCACTTTTTCCCAACTTAAAAATTTGTTAGAACTAACTTCTCGTACTCTTTGTTCCTTACAATTCATCCATATTTAATTTGAAGATATTTTATGGTTGATACAGGTTAGAACATTGCATGAGGAGAAGAGGCTTGAAATGCTAGTGGATAGGGATTTGAAGGGATGTTTTGATGCAATAGAGTTGGAAAAAACGGCAGAGCTGGCTCTGCATTGTACTCGATCACAACCGCACCTTCGCCCAAAGATGTCGGAAGTTTTGAAGGTCCTGGAAGGTCTTGCGCAGTTAGGAATGGAGGAATCACAAGGTGGTACAAACCTTTGCGAGGCTAGGGCATGTAGCTTCACTAGGAATTATAGTGACGTTCACGAAGAGTCATCCTTCATCATCGAAGCAATGGAGCTTTCTGGACCTCGGTAATAGAAAGTGTAGTTTGCCCTTTCCCATCCATTTGTACATGTTTTTGCACTTTTGGGAGCTCACATTAGCTACATGAATCTGAAGTTGTGAAATGCTAAAAGAGTTAGATTGAGGAACTCTCCTATAAGTTAGTGAAATGTCTCAAATCTGACTCAGGATGTGGAGAGCAAGTCTTAATCCTGTCTGTGTAGACTATGTTAGGAGTGTACTGTCTTAACCATTTTTATGTTTTTTATAGCTTTTTAAATGTAATTATAAGAAGCCCTTTGCTTTTATAGTCAATGAAAAGATTTGTGGCCAATTGCAGACTGGTCAGTTTTGAAGAAAAAAGGAAATCAGATTTGGCAAACTTGAATACTAGGAATTGGATTCGGTTAAAAAACAAATCAAATGTCTTTCTAAAACTATCGAACCAGCTGCCGGCCATGAGAGCTTGCTTCATGAATAATTCACCAAAAACAAAAACTGATGAGACTTAAAGAAAGCAAGTGGAATGTTTATGTTACCAATCTGTAAAGATGTTCTGTCTGAACTCCAAGTCCAATTTTAGAAGCAAAGGACAAATTCAAATTGCACTATAACGAACACCCCCTTGGAATTTACTAATTGGATTGTATGATACTTAAAAATAAAAAAATAGAAAATTGTTGGACATAGTCAACTGGTTTCGGCAAAAACCAGGATGTGACTAATAATACATGCACTTGGCAAACTTTTGCTAACTAAGTGCATATGCATTAGCCGCCTGTTCTATATATTCTCCGTCTGCCTCAATCAAAATCGTTCAAACAGGAGAGAATCAGCCGCCTGAATTGCATTCCTTATCCGTAATTGTAAGAAGGCCAAACTGGAAGCATAGCTTAAGTAGCCACATCCAATTTTAATTTAAAAGAATGCCATTGTCAAAAAGCAGCAGTCTCGAGTGAGTCAAAGGGACTTCTTAAAATAAAATAGCTTAGAATTTGCCAACAGTCGTCAAATGATTGCTGGACTCTTAGTATCAGAATTTAATCTTTTACAACTTTAATTATAAAAAAAAAATGGTTAGAATTTTGGACAAATTGAAGAATCATGGGAAAACAATTTACTTCCAAGGAAATGTTTGATTGAGGTCCACCTACTTGTCTTCAAAGTAAGTCCCTCGAACAGGCCAACCCTGCATTATTTGTTCATGGAATTTTGCTTTAAAGTTTAGTACACCCTATTTTTTTTTTTTTTTTTTAATTTGTCTTATTTTTGGGTCTCTATTTATTTATCCAGAAAATGGATTGGTGACCCAAGCCAAGAGTGATGGAGCAATGAATTGAAAACGTAGAGACTTGAAAATCTTCCTTTGGTTGAACATGTGAAACTGATGATTCTTGGGATACTATCATACCATAAAAAATCTGACGTAATGGGTTGGCACTTGGCAGGCCACATGCCACTTACCAGTTTTTGCTCTTTCCTATATATAATAAGTCCAACCACAGTCTTCATCTCTTAATTCAGGGTTTGACTTAAGCCAATTTGCTTGATATCTGAATTTAGATTTAAGTCGATTAATTTATACAATCATCGTTAAAAGATGATGTTGAATAAATTTTAATTTTTATAACTCATTTATCTATAATCAAATTACAATTTTTTTTTTTATAAAAAATTGCTTGACATTCTAATATTTAATGGGTTATTATAGGACCACTGCCGTACTACAAATGTGGACAGGGTTTTAATCATTTTGGGATATTAGCAAAGGATTCATGGTCTGAAGTGAACATGAGGGGTCAAATTGTGCATTAGATGGGTTTTTTTTTTTTTTTTGTGTGCCAGAATGGGGTCTTTTGTGAGTCCCACGAGACTAGTGTTTCCAAAATTATGATATTAAATATAATAATTCATGTATTTATATCGTATTCGTATTTGTTTTATTATAATTATATTTAAAATGTTATATATTTATGTAAGTTTTGATATGTTAACAATTTGTATTATATAGATTTTGACACATTCGTATATTTATGTCATGTTCTTATTATTTTTTCATATCTTATCGTATTTCATATTACATTTTTTTTTTTCGTATTATATTCGAGTCATATAATTTATTGTATTCAAAATTGTCACACCTCACTTTTATCCATAAATTATTTGTTTTCAAACACGCCTACTTGATATAACAAAAGGTTTTTCCCCTAACAAGACCTTACTAGTGAAAAGATAATAAGTTCGAATAAAACTGAAATTTATTAGCATTTTCCATAATTGATAGTAAGTTAAAATTTATTAATTGGAGTAGAGATTTAATTTAATTGATTTATATAATCATTTTTAAGAGGTGACATCCATTAAATCTGAAATTCAAATCTCAACATCTACATCTCTTTCTTTTATTCCGTAACTTCTTTTATACCAAAAAATTCATTAAACGTAAATCATGTTGATTTGGAGAAAAGAGACAACAAATATTTGTTGATGTTCCTTGGGGGGTTTCCATAAAACACATGTTTGCACGCATGATTTATATTCATATGAATTTATAAGTAAGTTTAGTGTGTTGTGGCCATGGGAATTGCCATTTTCCATGCAAACACCACACAATATTTGTCATCACTGTCGTCCGAATGGAGAGAGAGAGAAAATAAAATATAAACAAAACTAAACAGCTGATTGGGCCAAAACCTGTGGGAACCTCTGTTTTTATATCACTTGGTTTTTGAATGATTCCAAGGTTTTGTTGTTGTTGTCGTTGTTTTCCGTGGGAAAAACGTCTTCTTATAGTTTAATAAATAATATGCTATTTTCATTTTCTTGGAAAAAATAGATAAGATTAATTGACTATGGTATAATAAAATGACTAGGACCGTGTCAAACACTCCCTTTATATTTAATTTTTGGGTACTTCTCAACACCCATTTAATAAAACTATATATATATATATTAACTAGCTTTAATGAACCATCCAGCTAATTAGAGCTTTGATAGAGAAAAGAAAATCAGCTTTAAATTAATTGGTTTATCCACTTCTCTTAAAAAATAAATTTTCTTACGATCAAAATTCGATCCCATCACTTACAAAATATTCTTTCTCAATTTCTTTAGATTTGGCTTCGTTTGTATAAAAAAAAATGGCATGCCATAATCTTCTTACCGTTGAATGCTAATAGTAATGAAAATCTAGGTATATGATATGCATGCAATATTCTCCCACTAAAAAAATTATTAATTTGTGCAAAACTTTGAATTAAACTCAGCATAATGAACTTCAGATAAGTCAATATAAATTAATATGAATTGTATAATCCTTTGTCATTAAACTATGCAATCAAGTTTTTTTTTTTTTAGGTAACACAATTTAATGTACATAAAATTTGGTGATATTGATAAATGATAATACTTGTTTTTAACCTACTTATATATATATATTTTTTAAATTTCATTTAAAGTAATGGTATATTGGTATATACATTATTTATTTATATTTATATATAATATATATAAAAGCAAAAATGTGGAGAATTTTTTGAACTGACAAAAATACTCATTGTTGTTCATTATATTACTAATTTACCATTTTAAATATTTTTTTTATTAATAAGATTTATCTAATTTATAAGAAACAAATTTAGTTTTATTAAAATACTTTCATTAAATAAATTAATTTGATAATAAATACAATTGATATGAAACTGCTTTATCTTAAAATTTTAAAATTTTCATTAACTTAGGAAAGTAAATCAATTTATTTAGTATGAATAAGAAATAATTAAATTTTACATTGAATTTTTTTATATTCATAATTAATTTTGTATTGATATTAAAAATAATAAATTTTATAACAATTTGATATAATTTGCATATGAAACAAATTTTATCAAATTTTAGTTAGTATACATTTGATTAGTTTTATTTATTTTTAAAATATACACATATATATTTAAAAATATATAAAACAACAAGTATTCATATGCAAATGCATGTGATAATAAATACTAGTTAATATTAAATTTTTTAATTGAGTTGGTGTCCATTAATCAAATAAATAAATTAATTTGAAAATCAAATTAAAATTATAACAATAAAATACATTTTTAAAAAATTATTCACATATTTAATTGAAAAATGTTAATCAGTGCCTAGTGACATTGATTAAGATGATATATATATAAAAAAAGTGTAATTAATGAATCATTTTTTTCTTAAATTCAATAAAAGTAATAAAGTAAATGCTAAAAGCTTTCCTAAAGAGATAAATAAATAATCTTTACTTGGTGCTTATAGATACCGGTTAAGATGAGGTGTTCATGGGTCAGGCCGGACTTAGATATGGTATCAAAATCATATATACTTGCTCAAGCCAAGCCTGACCCGAAATATGGGTCTTAAATTCTACCCAAGCCCGCCCATATTTATAAATGGGTAGTCCAAACCCGTTTAAGCCCTCCCATATTATTTTTTTCTAAAAAAATTTAAACAAAAATATTTTTTTATTATTTAATTTAATTTTTTTTTCTTTTATTAAGTTTTAAAACATGGATAACTTAATATATTTTTAAATATTTACTCTATAATATTATATATATTTATTTTTTATATGATATAAATTATATAATATATAAATAAAAAATGGGCCGGACCGGATTCAGACATTGATTGTTGGAGCCAAGACCCGATCTATTTTCTAAATGGACCTCATGTTTTGCCCAAATCTGTATTTCAAACATAATATTTTTGTCCAAACTCTCTAAAATATGAACGAACATTCAGATTTGGACGGATAACTCAACCTTTAAATAGGTCTACAATTAAGTGAATCCTATTTAATATAGATAATTTTTTTTTTTCATTTTCATGCATGTGCAATATCTAGTTATTTTTTAAGTGTATCATTATCTTAAAGTATAAATATCATTCGGGAAAAGTAATTTTGGACTTCTTTGGAGGAGAAATTTTTGTAGGAATTAAACTTTATCTTGAGTTGAAAAAGCACAAAAAAATATTCAAACAATAATTTTTTTATTTAAAAATAATTGATAGAAAAAGTCAATCTTCAAACTCAAAGATTTACCCGGATCATCCGAATCCAAAGGCTAAAGTCCACGGATCCAACGTGATCGACGGCCCTTGCAAAGACTTATCCTTTGCCCATTCAAATATTAAAAAAAAAAAAATCATAAATGAAATATTAGATTAAATCAATAATAATTATATGGAGAGGAGAGTACAAAACTAAAGTGATAAACTTTATAGTAATTTTCTATAAAAAAAACAATTTCAAGAACCCAAAATTTTGCCTAACCCATCAAGATAAGCATTACTTACGTAACACCCTGAATCCAAAAATGAAAATCCTTCCAAAAAAATCCCTTGTTCCCTCTAATTAAAAGATTAGGGTTAGAATTAGAATTAAAATTAAAATTAATGGTACTAATTAGAGGTTATTTTTTTTTAATAACAGATCAGTATAGATTTCACTATTATATAAATTTATATTAATAATGCAACAAATATAAATCATAATAATACTATTAAAGTTATCTCTAATATATATTTTTTTACTAATTCTAGTCATTATTTAATTAATTTTCACTCAACCCATTTTCATTTTTATACCATTTTTTCAAGTTCCTTTCTTCACCTAGCCTCTTTCACCCTCTTTAGGCCTATATATATGTATAGATTCTCACAGTTTATTTGTATTTTAATGGAGAAAGTGCCTGGTTCTGTTATGCCAAATAAAACCCATTTTGCTATGATCTTTCTTCATTAGAATTTCTTGGGTTTTGACATGTGAAAGTGAATAAAACCTTTTTTTTTTGTCAAAGTTTTGTTTATTTATTTCTTTTGTTTGGACTTGAAGTGATCAAAGGGAGTAGGTAAGGATCTGATTCTGGGTTGTTTTGGAAGTTAACAAAGGTTCGGTTTTTATTACTTTGGGGGAGTTAATTAGCTCTTAATTACTGTTATTAATATTGATTTTTTTGTGATTATGGTTTTTTGGAATTTTTTTTGGGGTGTATGAGCATGAAAAGTGATTCATTTCAGGATTTGGTTTGATCACATTGTTTATGGTCTCTGAGTTTGGTTTTAAAATGGAGAAAATGTTAGCTCTTTTCCATTATACGATTGCTGATATGTGTGCTTATTGCCGTGATTTTTGATAATTTTGGAGGAGGAGGAGGAGGTGTAGTTAGCCAAGATTAATGGATCAAGAGGAAATGGGTGATTCGATAGAAACTAGAAAGAATTTGAGTCAAGTTGGGGAAGGTGTCAGTGAAAATTCAAAGAATTCGGTTAATGGGGTTGTGTCTGAGACTGTTATTGTGAAATATTCTGAAGAAAATGTGTGTTTTAGTGGAGAAAATGCGGATTTGAGATTGCAAAATGATGGCTTTGGATCGTGTAACAATCAGGAGATGGATTTTGAGAGAGGAATTGGTCAGCTATTGAGTCAGAATGATCTGGGAAGTAGTGGGAATTCGAGTAGTTTAGTTGATGGAAATGTGCTCAAGAATGAGGAAAGGGATTTGGGAGAGAAAAACAATGGAGTGGTATCAAGTGAGGGGTTGGTTGAAGCAAGCGAGGAATTGATTAATGATGAGACAAACGAAATTAGAGGAGTTGCTGAAAAACTGGGTCAAGTTGATCAAGGAAGTAGTGGGAGTTTGGATAATTCAGTTGATGGATTTGTGGTTGAGACCATTATTGTGATTAACACCCAAGAGGCAGCATGTGTGGATGGAAGTAATGGGGTATTAGAAGTGAAAGACAATGGATTGGGTTCAAGTAAAGTATTGGCAGAAGGGCCAAAGACAAAGGTTGCTGAAGCAGAAGACTCATGTGTGATTGATATAGAGGGAAGTGGTGGTGGCAGAAGACAGTTTAAGGAGAGTTGGGATGGGGAAAGAGTTTGTAGAATTTGTCATTTGAATTCAGAGCAATTGCTTGAATCTTTTGATAGTACATTAACTACTGCAGCTGCTATGGATCTAATTCAACTTGGTTGTGGGTGCAAAGATGAGCTAGGAATTGCACATAGTCATTGTGCAGAGGCATGGTTTAAGCTGAAAGGAAACAGGTAATGTTCTTTCTCTAGATAATGAAGTTGTAGGATTTGACTTAGGTCTTTAGATAATTAAGCTTTGCCATTAGCTATGTTGCTCCGACTCTTCATTTTTCTCGAAGTATCCGTGTCCGACCCATATCCGGACATAGGGTATGGGGATATGACCTTCCAAAGACCCTCCAAATACATGAAAAAACTTTAAAAAATTGAACATATCCGTGTCAGACATATACCAGTATCCGACACTCACAGTCGAGATTATGTGTTAGGTATTCATGATATCTGTAGGGTTTGGCTTCTTAACTCTTAACTCTTGAATTTTAATTTTTCTTTGCTCTAGTTGTGTTTGGAATTAGTTTCAGAACCAACTAGAATTTTCTTAGTTCTCGTTGAAACTATTTTCTTTTATGGATACCAAATTTACTCTTATCCTTTCATAGGAGGAGCAAAATTATTTACAATAATTAGAACAGAGGTGTTAATAATGTGAAATATCTCTTTGTTCATTGAAACATGACATTTTTCTCTATTGTCATTGGTTTTTTGCAATGAAATATCTATTTGGACTCTGAAAACATACATAAGTGAGAAATGTACACTTTGATCAAATATTGAATATAAAGTTTTGGATTTCTAGTTTACCTTGTCTTTTTGTATATTCTTGTTTTTAAACTGTTTGAGCGAAGTGAATTGTTATCATATATGTGATAGAATTGGTATAAGAATTCATTTAGAGTTGCAATCTTAAATTGGCTCATCAAATGGCATTCCAATCAGCAATAATTGATTCTTTAGTTCACAATTAATTAATTAGGTGCTCATAGCCTAGGTTAGGGGGTTAGGATGGAAAATTTCTGATGGATGTAAACAACTTCTTGTGGTTAGCGCGAAATTTGTTATTTGTTTGCTTAATAAGCGTGAAGCAACCCTTTTTATTTTGGTCTGATATATATAAGTGTGAAGCAACCCTTTTACTGTATTCTGAATTGCATGTATCTCAAACCAACATTTGATACTTAAGGAATAACTTGGAAGCATTCAGCAATTACCTTTATATACCTTCTTATGTTTAATTTACTCTGCAGAAAGTGCGAAATTTGTGGTCAAACTGCAAAAAATGTCAGTGGCGTTAGAGATAACAGATTTATTGAAGATTGGCATGACCGAGGATCTACGAGCGGTGGTGTTAGCTTATCAGGTCGGCGTGCAGGATGTTGGCGTGGACAGCCATTCTGTAACTTCCTGATGGCATGCCTGGTAATAGCCTTTGTACTGCCATGGTTCTTTCGTGTAAATATGTTTTAGCGAAGGTGTAAAACAAGACATAAATGTTCTTCCTTTGCATCACCATTTTTCGCCTGCTTGTCTGGTCTGGTTCTCCTGTGGAATTTGGTTGGATATGAAATTTCTTGTCACAGTGGAGCTACTTTATGGGTTGTTTCTGGTTTTCAATACCCACATATACATACTTAGACCTAAAGGCTTGAGGCTTCAACTTTTAGAAGTTGTCATCCATGCCTCAAATTCTTTGACTAAGCCAAAATGGCATTGTGTATTGGGCCTTTTGGCATAAGGTTAAAGCTTAGACAAGGATGGTTTAGGCTGTATTACTGGGAGAGGTTTTCTTATTTTTAGTATATTAAAGATCTAGATTTGGCTGGCATATATGCCATTTTTCATTTTGGGAATTCCCATTGTATACATGAATGTAATCAGAAATTTGGTCAACACAGATTTGATGTTTATAATGAAAACATAGTTTTGCGTGCAATAACAAATTTTGGTCTACATGAATGCTGATGTTAAAATTTGGTTCAGATTCACTCAAGAGTCCAGACCACATAAAATAATTGAATCTGATTAGGCGATGAATGGCTTTCAAGTTTCAACTAGACAGACTTCTTAAAGAAAAGAAAAGATTTGGGTTACACTAGATTTTTCAAAGGAAAGTAACCGGCTTTTTGGATTAGATCATCATTGGTATGAATAACAGAGCAGAGCAGTAAAAGCTGATTTTGGATTAGATCATGACAACTATCTTTTTTTTTTTTTTAGCCCAAAAACCCACACGACCAAAAGCCCAAAACCCAACTCTAAAAGGTTGCGACTTGGCAGTTGGCATTCATGCATGAAACCTGAAAACCCTAGAGTGAGGAATCAATATATTTTGTTAGACGCAGCTGCCCTCTTTGTCAGTCCACCGCTGCTCTCAACCTCCTTCACTTCGCCATGGTAGCTCTCTCTTTCTCTCAATCTGATTGCTTGATTCAGAAATCTTTGCTTAATACATGTATCATTAACATTTTCTTTTTATGTTTTTTGTAACTATGAAAGGCATCGGAGAAGAAGCTGTCGAACCCAATGAGGGAGATTAAAGTTCAAAAACTTGTCCTCAACATCTCGGTCGGTGAAAGCGGTGATCGTCTCACCCGTGCCGCCAAGGTAAAAAACAAAAACCCAAAAAAAAAAACCATTCATTTTCTCCCCCCAAATCTTACCATTCGATAAGTTAATTCTTTTGCTTTTTTCTCCCCATTTTGCTCTTATTTAGGTCTTGGAACAACTCAGTGGTCAAACCCCTGTTTTCTCCAAAGGTAAAATTCTGATACCAATGCTGTCTTTTAGTTTTTTCTTCTTGTTGTTGTTTGGTTTTGTTGTTAATGAAAATAAAAATGTGGGGTTGATGTGAGCAGCTAGGTACACGGTGAGATCTTTCGGAATCAGGCGTAATGAGAAGATTGCTTGCTACGTGACAGTGAGGGGAGAGAAGGCTATGCAGCTTCTCGAGAGCGGTTTGAAGGTTAAGGAGTATGAGCTTTTGAGGAGGAACTTCAGTGATACCGGCTGCTTCGGATTCGGTATCCAGGAGCACATTGATCTAGGCATCAAGTAAGTTTTTTTTGAGTGCTTCTATTGATTTTTGATGTGTTTCGATTGCTGTTTTTTGTTGATAATGCGTTCTCGATATTTGTTTTTGATGTAAAGTTAATGAGAATGTGATGGAACTAAGTTTGGAGTCATTGATACGTATATAGGTCATTGATTTTCATTGAAACTTTATGATTAAATACTATAACTACTTGAATGGCTACAAACTTGTTTGTATCCTGCAATGCCTTTATATTTAACTTTTGGGGTTGGGATTGGTATTATGATTTAAAAATGGAGCTGCTTTGCCAATTAATCTTCCTTTAGGATGATATTTTGAGATAAGAATGCAACTTTTTTTAACTGTGCTAAGTTGTTAAAAAGTTGGGGCTTTCTTGCTAAAGTTCTTGTGTGTGACTTGAAAACTAGCTTCCCGTTCAAAGTTAGCATCACTTTATGCAATCATCTAGTGGTTAACACTGGTTGTAGAACAACTAAGCAAGAGAGGAATCTTGTGGATGTCTATTCGATTATCCCTATAATTGAGTTAGGGTTCAAATTGGTCGGTGAAACTGAAAACAATGATGACGCTGAGATTAAAATCAGCGGTGATATTAAAATTAATGGTGTGATATGTGTTTTGGATGTAAAAGCAGCAATGATGTTGAGATGAAAATAAAAAATGACTAGAACGTTAGTCTAAAAGTGAATTAAAAGATTATTTTCATGCTCAATTTTATTTTACATTGAATTTTTTTTCAAAATAATATTGACTCATTGTTTTATATTAAAATATTATATTTAGGTTTTTAAGTAATAAAAAGATTAATAATTACATGTGGTAAATATAAAATAAGAGTTTATATATAAATTTTATATAAGCTTATTTATCACTTCAAATAAAGACATAATTAAAAACCTTAAAATAAAAAAAGTAACAAAATGAAAAAAAAATAATAATGAAGCATCAAAGGTAAAAGTTGATGTGCTTGCTAGAGTAGAAAAGAGGAGTGTGGAAAAGTGGAAAGAAAATAAATTTTGAGTGTGCTTGGTAAGAAAGAAAAGTGAGAGGAAAGAAAATAGGAAAGATCATCATTTTTCACACCTATTAACAAAAACAAATCACTCCAAATTGGAAAAAAAAGAGGAAAGAAAATGAGAGTGGTGTGACTCATTTCAACTTACAATGAGTATAATGCTAAAACAATATACTTTTCATTTTCATTTTTTTTCCTTTCATTTTTCAACTCTACCAAGCAATGAATAGAAAGAAAATGTAATTTTCTTTCCACTTTTCCATCTTTCCAATCAAGCACACTAATGGAAAGAAAAAATATGTTTTCCATCTTTTCACTTTTCTCCTCCTCTAATTTTCCATCTTTCCACTTTTCTTTCCACCCTACCAAGCAAAGCCTAAAGGATCCAGTCCAAAAATGGGGTGCAGCACGGTGGAAATGCTCTCCACCGTGCCACACACATGGTGCCCAAATGGATGCCGGGCGTGGTTGGGTGTCCCAACCACACCTCAGTGGTGCCAATCGAGCATCCAAATGGGGTCTTAATTCCAAGTAGTTATTGGAAGCTTTATTTACTAGTAGTTACTGTCAGTATTGATGTTATGAAATCCATAAGGGCATAAATTACAACCCTTGTTCTCTTTCTAGGTATGATCCTTCAACTGGTATCTATGGTATGGACTTCTATGTTGTTCTTGAACGAGCTGGGTACCGTGTGGGTCGTCGCCGCAGATGCAAATCACGTGTTGGTATTCAGCACAGAGTTACTAAGGAGGATGCCATGAAGTGGTTCCAGGTCAAATATGAAGGTGTCATCCTTAACAAGTCTCAGAATATTTGAGCTTAGGAATAGCAGTTACGAGCTCAGTTGAGTTGTTTTGACTTTTGACTTTTGGCTACTTGATTTTGACTTAGTTTGTGTATCACTTATCGATTTCCTGAAGAGATTTATGATTCAGTTTAAAATCCTAAGCAGTTTTCCTGTTGGTTTAATTACTTTATTAATATATATGCTCTTGGAAAATGCTTTTCTCTATTTGAATATTTAGTTCTTCAATTAAACTGGTATTTATTTCCTGTGTCAAATTAGTCATCAAATCAATGGTTGCCGAAGATAGTCGTACATATTGCTGCAAGATTCATGTAAAGATGTTATAAAGTAGAATTTACCTTAACCAGAGGGGGAAGGGGGATCAAAAAGGTAATGTCACAAGGGTGTTACAATGTTTAATTAATTCAAACAATTAAAGGATAAGAGGGAAAAACTTGTTACTCTTCTCCTGCTACAATGACCACAGTAATTGAGCAAGCTCACGCTTTTTCAATCTGTGTAACCCTTGATTCCTCTGGCTTAAGCTAGTTCTTTCAATTCTGGAAGTCTTAAATTCTCTATGTTTGCCGACTTTGACCCCTCATTAGCCTACCACTAAATATGTTCATGGATTCGTTCAAATTTGAAAGTCTTTAATTTTATTTAAGGCTTGTACAGAAATATTAAACTCGAAAAATGAATTTGGATAAAAAAAATAAAATTCATTTTAAAAATTTGGTCGGGTCTTGGGCATAATATTTTTTTCAAGTTCGGTTCAGTCCGATCTATTTTATTATTAGTTATATAATTTTTTGAGAGAGATCAATTTTTTTTTAAGAGGGATCGACAATTTTTTAAGAATGATTGATATTTTTTAAGCAAAATTTATTTATTTTTTTAAAAAGAAAGATCAATTATTCTATGTAAAAATTTAAATAGGTATGTGCAATTTTAGATAATATTCTTATATAGCCGAGTTGAGTTTAGGCATAAAATTTTACTCATATTTTTAACCACATAATTTTTTAATACCCTAACTAAAGCTGATTCGAATCGGACCTTATCCATCAACAGTCTAATCACCACTCGCCACCACTTGTCTGCTCAAGATTCTTTCCCCTGGGGGCTGTTGGGTATGGCATTGGCGACTCTTTACAAAAATAGATGGTGGCCTTGATAACTTGCGAGCTATATATATATTGGTTTTGGGCCCAAAAAACAAAGGGCAAAGTAGTAAATTAGAACAGAAAAAAATAAAAAACCTAGCCCTAAACTCCTCTCGTTTGAACTCCCATCTATCACGCAGTTGCGCCCTCATTGACAGTTCTCCGCTGGTCTCAACCTCCTTCACTTAGCCATGGTAGCTCTCTCTGGCTTTCAATCTGATCTCTTGATCCTGACATTTCTGCTGTTATGTTAATACGTGTCTCATTAACATTTTCTTTTTGATGTTTTATGTAATTATGAAAGGCATCAGAGAAGAAGCTGTCGAACCCAATGAGAGAGATTAAAGTTCAAAAACTGGTCCTCAACATCTCCGTTGGTGAAAGCGGTGATCGTCTCACCCGTGCCGCCAAGGTAAAAAACACAAACCCCAAAAAAACCCATTCATTTTCTCCCCCCAAATCTTACCTTTCCATAAGTTAATTCTTTTGCTTTTTTCTCCCCATTTTGCTCTTATTTAGGTCTTGGAACAACTCAGTGGTCAAACCCCTGTCTTCTCCAAAGGTAAAATTCTGAAAGCTAATGCTGTCTTTTAGTTTTTCTTTTTGTTGGATTGTGTTGTTAATGAAAATAAAAATGTGGGGTTGATGTGAGCAGCTAGGTACACGGTGAGATCTTTCGGAATCAGGCGTAATGAGAAGATTGCTTGCTACGTTACGGTGAGGGGAGAGAAGGCTATGCAGCTTCTTGAGAGCGGTTTGAAGGTGAAGGAGTATGAGCTTTTGAGGAGGAACTTCAGTGATACTGGCTGCTTTGGGTTCGGTATCCAGGAGCACATTGATCTTGGCATCAAGTAAGGTTTTTTTTGGGTACCTCTATCAACTTTTGAATTATTTTAATTGATGTTTTTATGCTGATAATGCATTCTGGATACTTGTTTTAAATTTAAATTGACGAGAATTAACATAATAGAACTAAGTTTGAAATCTTTGATAGGTTTAGGTCATTGATTTTCTTTGAAAGTTTATGATTAAAATACTATAACTACTGGAATGGCAATGCACTTGTTTGTATCCTGCCATGCCTTTTTGTTTAACTTTGGGGTTAGGATTGCTATCAGGATTTAAGAATGGAGCTGCTTTGCCAACAAATCTTCTTTTAGGATGATATTATGAGGCGAAGTTGTTTAAAGGTTTGACTTTCTTGCTAAAGTTAGTCTGTGGCTTGAAACTGGCTGACCCCATTCAAAGTTAGCTTTTCATTATGCAATCACCTAGTGGTTAACACTGGTTTTGGGACAACTAAGCAAGAGATGAATGTTGTAGATATCTGTTCTTTTATCCCTATAACTGAGTTAATTCGAAGTAGTTATGGACAGCTTGATTTTGTTAGTAGTTACAGTTGAGTTACAGTTGATATGGACGTTATGAACTCCATAAAGGCATAAATTACAACTCTTGTTCTCTTTCTAGGTATGATCCTTCAACTGGTATCTACGGTATGGACTTCTATGTTGTTCTGGAACGAGCTGGGTACCGTGTGGGTCGTCGACGTAGATGCAAGTCACGTGTTGGTATTCAGCACAGAGTTACTAAGGAGGATGCAATGAAGTGGTTCCAGGTCAAATATGAAGGTGTCATCCTTAACAAGTCTCAAAATATTTGAGCTTAGGTTAGGAATAGCGCTCAGTTGAGTTCTTTTGAGTTTTGGCTACTTGATTATGATTAGTTTGTGTATCAGTTATCGTTTTCCTGAAGAGATTTATGATTGACTTTAAAATCCTAAGCAGTTTTCCTGTTGGTTTAATTACTCTTCTTCAATCTTGAGTAGCCCTTGATTCCTTTGGCTTTTGCTATTTCTTTCAACTCTGGAAGTTTCAATTTCTCTATGTTTGCCAATTTTGACCCCTCATTTGTTTTCACCACTTCTTTGGTCTGCTCAAGATTCTTTCCTCTGGGGGCTGTTGGGTATGGCATTGGCGACCTCCTTAAAAAATTAGATCGTGGTTTTTTTCGGGTGTTCCTCTCATTTTTATTTTATGGTTGATAGAAAATTAATTTTTGTCAGATCGAGAGTGTGATGATAAAATCTCACAATATTGGTGACTTTCAAAATTCAAACTTTGATTCTCGGGTTAGAGTTACTTTATCACTTCAATCAATCAAATCTTGGTAATTTGATGGTGGCCTTGATAATTTGAAATCTTCTATTGCTGCAGCAGCCTTTTTCGCCACCCCTTGCCCTTTCTTAGGGACGCCAGTTTTTCATCAACACTCACCAGCAGCAGCATATTCATGTACTCATAATCATACTTCAAGGCAAAAGCCACGTCCTAGGAATTAAAGAACATAATATCACCGACTTTAACCAGTTTTCGTGTATAACATTAGATATGCAAATCTATATTGCAAACTTGAAGAGACAGAGACCAAAACAGTGAAGTACTGCATGCTGCAATGTCAGAATGTTAGAAAGTAGAAACCTATACAAACAGAAAAGAAAAACTTTTTACAGAAAATTATCGATCTCTCTTCGAATTACTAACTTCAAATGTAGAGACTAGAGAGTAATTAGCAGATCCCTCAAGCACAGAAGGTAAAGCAAAAAAAAAAAATACTGTAACAAAGAGATGGGATTTATTAGAAATATGAAAGTAAAAAACCGTGGCAAAATTTATTACTAATTTTGGATATGATTATACTATATAAATATGATATGAAAAAAATAATTAAAATACAATATAAAATAAAAAAATAACATAAATACGAATTAAAATTTATATAAATTTAATCTTTTAAACATGATTATAACTGGAAGCTTGAGTTTGCTTGTTGAAAGGTAAAGAATAAGCCAAATGAGAAATAGATTGAAAGGGGAGAACAGCAGCAGCCATATTTTGGTTGCAAAACCTTCAGATTCGAAATGCAATTGGATCCACTAGCTAAGGTCAAACCAATTTGTTTATTCCTATAATTGCTAGTCCACACTTTTTTTTTTTTCTTCTGGGAGCGTGCACACCACACCACGTACCGAACTCAAGGAAATAAAAGAGCTGAAAAGGCAGTGCTTTATAAACTGACCCTTCTGACTGTTTGTTACTCAGCAAAGAAAAACGAGTCAACAAACTGTTAGCTTTTTATGGTTGAAACTTTCCGCATTTCAGAAACAGAGATCCCTGTTTTTCCATGGCTAAAACGGCCCCAAGCTTGTGTTTCTCTCCTCTAAATCAAAACCATAGCCGTAAAGAAAACTTTTTCAAATCTCAAAATGGTTACTTTATCCATAAACCTTCTTCAAAAACCACACTTTTGTCTCCATTTTTCCGCTCTTGCACCCCTATCCAAATCTCAGCTTCACCGACAAAATTCATTGATCACCAAGTTACAGATTATAATGCCAAAATTTTTCAATTCTGCCAGTTGGGTAATCTTGACAATGCCATGGAATTGCTTTGCATGTCTCAAAAATCTGAACTTGAATCCAAAACGTACTGCTCGGTTTTACAGCTTTGTGCTGATTTAAAATCATTAATGGATGGAAAAAAGGTTCATTCAATCATTAATTCTAATAGTGTTGTGCTCGATGAAGTCTTGGGCTCAAAGCTTGTATCCTTTTATGCAACTTGTGGGGATTTAAAGGAAGGGAGGAGGGTTTTTGATAGAATGGCGAAAAAGAAGATTTTTTTGTGGAATTTTATGGTGAGTGAGTATGCAAAAATTGGCGATTTTAAGGAGAGCATTTGTTTATTCAAGATGATGGTGGAAAAGGGAATTGAAGTGGACTCTTACACCTTTTCTTGTGTTTTGAAGTGTTTAGCAGCCCTAGGAGGTCTAAAAGAAGGTGAATGTGTTCATGGGTATTTGTTAAAATTGGGTTTTGCTAGTTGTAATAGTGTTGTGAACTCTCTTATTTCCTTTTACTTCAAGGGCAAAAGAGTTGAAAGTGCCTCTGAACTGTTTGATAAATTGAGTGATCGAGATGTTATATCATGGAACTCCATGATAAGTGGCCATGTGTCAAATGGTCTTGCAGAGAGAGGGCTGGAGATCTTTAAAGAGATGTTGTATTTGGGTATTGATGTGGATTTGGCTACTATTGTTAGTGTTCTTGTCGGTTGTGCAAATTCCGGTACTCTTTCATTGGGGAAGGCTGTTCATGCTTTGGCAATAAAATCTTGTTTTGAGAGGAGAATCAACTTTAGTAATACTTTACTGGATATGTATGCAAAATGTGGTGATCTCGATGGTGCCCTTAGAGTTTTTGAGAAGATGGGTGAAAGAAGTGTTGTGTCATGGACTTCTATGATTGCAGGTTATACCCGGGATGGTCAGTCTGATGGAGCTATCAGATTGCTCCAACAAATGGAGAAGGAAGGTGTTAAACTAGATGTAGTTGCTATCACAAGCATTCTTCATGCTTGTGCTAGAAGTGGTTCATTGGATAATGGAAAGGATGTACATGATTACATAAAGGCAAATAATATGGAATCAAATTTATTTGTGTGTAATGCCCTCATGGATATGTATGCTAAATGTGGAAGCATGGAAGATGCAAATTCTGTTTTTTCTCGGATGGCTGTGAAGAAGGACATTATTTCTTGGAATACCATGATTGGAGGTTACTCAAAGAATTGTCTTCCCAATGAAGCTCTTAAAATGTTTGCTGCAATGCTCAAAGAACTGAAACCTGACAGCAGAACTATGGCTTGTATTCTTCCTGCATGTGCCAGCCTATCTGCTCTAGAAAGAGGCAAAGAGATTCATGGTCACATATTGAGAAAGGGATATTCTTCAGATCGACATGTTGCCAACGCACTTGTTGACCTATATGTCAAGTGTGGAGTTCTAGGTCTTGCACGTTTACTCTTTGATATGATTTTTTCAAAAGATTTAGTCTCATGGACAGTAATGATTGCTGGATATGGCATGCATGGGTTTGGAAATGAAGCTATTACTACCTTCAATGAGATGAGAGATGCAGGAATCGAGCCTGATGAAGTCTCCTTCATTTCTATACTGTACGCTTGCAGCCATTCTGGATTACTTGAGGAAGGTTGGAGATTCTTCTACATAATGAGAAATGAATTTAACATTGAGCCCAAATTGGAACACTATGCCTGTATGGTAGATCTTCTTTCTCGGACTGGTAATCTGTCAAAGGCATATGAATTCATTAAAAGATTGCCTATTGCACCAGATGCCACAATCTGGGGAGCTCTGCTTTGTGGTTGCAGGATTTATCATGATGTTGAATTAGCTGAGAAAGTTGCAGAACGTGTTTTTGAGCTAGAGCCTGAAAATACTGGATACTATGTACTTTTAGCTAATATCTATGCAGAGGCAGAAAAGTGGGAGGAAGTGAAAAGAATGAGAGAGAAGATTGGCCGGAAGGGCTTAAGAAAGAACCCAGGCTGCAGTTGGATAGAGAGTAAGGGCAAAGTTAATCTCTTTGTTAGTGGAAATAGTTCACACCCACAATCCAAAAAGATAGAATCTCTATTAAAGAAGTTAAGAAGGAAGATGAAGGAAGAAGGCTATTTTCCTAAAACGAAGTATGCTTTGATTAATGCAGATGACATGCAAAAAGAAATGGCTCTCTGTGGGCACAGTGAGAAATTAGCCATGGCTTTCGGATTATTAACCTTGCCACCTAGAAAAACGATACGAGTAACCAAGAATCTCAGAATATGTGGTGACTGTCATGAAATGGCTAAGTTCATGTCCAAGGAAACTGGGAGAGAAATTGTCCTGAGAGATTCAAATCGATTTCACCATTTTAAGGACGGATATTGTTCTTGCAGAGGTTTCTGGTGACTAGGAGTTTAAACTCTGCCGTCTTAACTCACACACAGGAAAACCTCTTTGCTTCACCCCACTAGGCTCTAGCAAGACTGTCGATTAACATAGTATTATTAGTACATCAGATTTTTATACTATTTAATTGCCAGCCTTTATTATATCATTTATTTAATACACAAAAGGATTCGAATTTTCCATTTCTTAGTAGGAACTAGGAAGTGTAGAAATCCGGAAAAGGGCATTTTGTGAGGAATAAGACTACCATTATATAGGGTAATAGAGCTTCGGCAGCCTTAGAAAATAATTCAAAAAACTAATTACTCAAATATATAATACTAGTGCAATTCAATGAGTAAAAGGGCCCATAGATTCATTGGAACAAAGCTGCAGGTGCAGGGTCGCTTCATGGTATGGGCTTTAGTTCTTAAATTAAATTAGATCTAGCAATTCGTACATGCGTATCATATTTCGTATTTTTATTTATATATTAATTATGTAAATATGAATACGACATAAATTATTAAATATTTTAAAATCTTAAACACGAATATAATACGTGTTGTATTAATCGTATTTAAATATATCACATTAATTATGTTTAAAGATATCGTATTATGTTTATTACATTATCTTCATATTTATTAAACGTATCTCATTCAAAATTACTATTACCAAATCTATCATGCGTACGTGATTTTGGTCATCCAGAAAAAAGAAATAGTAATATTACGCTTAAAAACATTTTCTTATTTGCCAAAACCTTGCGGGTATGATTACAATGACAGTAAAAGTATTCTTTCCCGTGATCTCTTACTGATCGAGGATGAATAAATATTGAAAAAATGAAATGAAGAAGATAGATGATCAAATCGAAATGCTTCTCATTTTCATTTTAAGAAAAGGATGATGGCAACATACATAATTATTGAGCATCCGTTTTCTTCATGATTATGGATCCAATACATCCGTCAAGGGCTTTCTTGATTTGTATTTCTCCAAAACCTCAAGAAAGAGGATGTATAAAGAAAAGCTTGCCATATAGGAAGGGAAAGCCCTGCATACGTTATTTGCTATATCAGATCAGAAACTTTAATTACAAGTGCTAGAGAGACAGTGCTACGGCAAAGTACACTTTTAAACTTACCAAGTAAAGGGAAGATCTCGGCAACCTGGCCATGGTTGATGGCTCTGCCCATCCATCCACATGGTGTGGTCCATTTTGAGTGAAAAAGAACCATAAAACCTCAAAATTTATGTAAGACTCTCGTAAGTACGAGATCAATTCGAGACAATTATAACATGCGGATGGCTCGAGGTTAAACTTTGAAATGCCTACAGAAAGGATGGGCTACCATGTGGTACACATGTTGTATGATAAATTGTAGAGTTGGGGGTTTAATCGAGTGATTAAGTGATTTAACCCCAAATTGACTAAAAGTCGGGATAGGAGAAAGTCTTTGAAATGTGATAAGTTAACTTCACATCGTGTTGATATGTCATATAACATTATTTGGGAGTGTTAGAACATGAATCGACAGAAAAAATCGATAAAATGTGAACAAGGGTATTTTTGTAATTTTACCAAATATTTTGTTTTTAGTCCGTAAATGGTACCAATGGACTAAGTGATCCTATAGGATCATAATATGATGTCTAGATCAAAAATTGGACATTAAAATAAAATTCGATAGCTAAAATCGTCTAATTCGTCATTTAGTGAATTTGACGTAAATTGCCGTAAAAACATGGTTCGGAATTTTTTTGAAACTAATCGAACACATGGACATATGTTATAACATATGAGGATTATGAATATGACAAGAAAAGTCAAAAACGGAGTTGAAATCGGATTAGTCCTTAAGTAACCTAAAGGAATGAAAACCGAAAACTAATCGCGGGAAGGTCCGAAAAAGGTTTTAAATGGATCAATAGATTAATATAGACATAAAATGATGTTAGAAAGCTACTGGTGAAATCAAAACAAAAATCGGAGCTAAAACCGAAAAAGTCAAAATATTGACCCGTTGGCGCTCCGAGGCCCGGATTTGGGTTTCGGGATATCAAAAAAATTATCCGAACATGTAGATCAGTATATCGTCATATTTGGAACATATCCGTGTCAAGAAAAGTGAAAAACGGACTTCCGAACGTTAAAATTTCATGTTGGCCTATTAAGGCACTAAAAGACAAAATAGGGGCAAAATGGTCATTTGACCATAGCCCACTTGTTAAGTCCGAAAATCAGACTTCTCCTCCCCCAATTTTCACGGGAGGAACCAGAAAAGGGTGAAAAAAAGAAAGGAAGCCATAGAAGCTTGCTTCCAAGCTTTCTCTCTCTTCCGTTTACTAGGCATATCACCAAAATCTTCAAAGATTTCACAAACCCAAAGGTAACTTCATGTTCTAAGCTTGATTTTGATGTTATATTTTGAAAATTTTTCCTTTGACTATGAGAAACCATGTCGAAAAATAAAAATAAAAATTGGTGGTGGTGAACCACCATGTTGCCACCATTTTTTTTCGCCACAGGAGGTGTTCCTCTGCCTCCTTAATCCATAAATTAGTATCGAATAGCTTTGAATCAAAAGTTAGAGGCTAAAATGAGTTTGCTTGAAACCCTAGCTTGCCTTGAGATGGTGTCGCCACGTTCCTTGGTTGTCCGAGGCCACCGTTAGCTTCATTGTTATTGTATGAGCAACTTTTCAGTTGATTGTTGCTCCGAATTTTGACTCGAGCTAAGTGTAGGAATTTATTTGTAAAAATTTTTAAGCTGAAATTTTTTGGATAGCAACTAACTATTATAAATAATGGGAATTTGAGTGTCCCGTGGTTGTAAAATATTTACAGAATATCCTGACGATGTCGTAGGTACCCATATTGTGGAGTTCACCTGGGATCGCGACAAAGTCACAAAAGTGCCGCTTTAATACTCGAAATAACACTGTGAGTATTTAGGTTAATCTAGGAGGTAGTTATTGCCTTATATGCATTGTTGATTGATATGGATATTGAAACACGAAAGATTGCTTGAATCACGAAAATGGTGAGTTTCAAACCTTACGCGGATCAAAGGCGTAAGTGTGGTATTAGTATGGTTACATGAGGTAAGTGTTGTGGAGTTGAATAATAATGAATGTTAGCTATTTGTAATGCTTTGAGAAACATAAGTAGAAATATATTAGTGTAGAGATTGTTTCCTAGTACAGTATATATATATATATATATATATATATATTACTCCACGATATAAGAGAGTTAATATATCATGTTGATATTATTATACGGACAGGGTGATGTCTGGGATACTATTATTATACGGACAGTGTGATGTCCGGGATGCTATTATTATACGGACAGAGTGATGTATGGGGTACTATTATTGTACGGACAGGGTGATGTCCGGGATGCTAATATTGTACGGACAAGGTGAAGTCCAGGATGCTATTATTGTACGGACAGGGTGATGTCCGGGATGCTAATATTGTATGGATAAGGTGAAGTCCGGGATACTATTATTGTACGGACAGGGTGATGTCCGGGATGCTAATATTGTACGGACAAGGTGAAGTCCGGGATGCTATTATTGTACGGACAGGGTGATGTCCGGGATGCTAATATTGTACGGATAAGGTGAAGTCCGGGATACTATTATTGTACGGACAGGGTGATGTCCGGGATGCTAATATTGTACGGACAAGGTGAAGTCCGGGATGCTATTATTGTACGGACAGGGTGATGTCCGGGATGCTATTGTTGTACGGGCAAGATGAGTCCGGGATGATATGGACAAGATAGTCTACGATGACAAATATTACGGACTGGTATAAGTCCGGGATGCTTTGATGATATAGACATGAGAAATTCTTCATTAATAATTGTGGAGGTATACACGTAAAATCGATTGTTAAATATTTTTGGCTATCAAGTTAGGCTAGCCAATGGCTTATTTATATTCAACACTCAGTATAGAAGATTTCATATGGGACAAATAATTTTTATAAGTCCCGGAACAATATTTAAATATTACTTTTTGGTTAATTAGTCGTACTTGATATGTCATGTTTATGCTTTAATGGTTAAGAAAGGAAACATGAAATTTCCAAGTACTCTTCCTAGTTACCTTATGCTCACTGAGTTTTTCGACTCACTTTGTTTATTTTCAATTTTTTTTCAGATTCTAACAGACCTAGCTCTTCTTATATTCCGGATAGCTAGCTGCTCACATACTTGTGGTGAGCGAATTGACCCAAGATGTGTTAAGCAGTGGCGATGGTAGGGTATATTTTGCAGTCACTAGGGTATCATGGGTCCTCTGTATTTTGTGTATGTTGAATATGTTCTGTATATTTATAAGCGGATGTAATTAAGTGATGTATGATGTATATCAATCTTAGAGGCCTGGTATGACATGGTGATGTTCATTTTATTATGATATAGTAAAAATGTGTGTTTGTGAATAAGATGTCATAAAGGTTGAGTCTGCTGCGGGGCATTTCGGTTACTCCCTATCGGAGGCGTCCAAACCGAGATGTCATGTGTTGATGAATTATTACATTGTGAATGTTGATGATTGAGCGGCAAACGCCCATGTAGGGCGAGATTATGCCAAAATTTTCTTTAATTTGGTTTAATAAAATATAGTCAGGCTTCGGAGGCTGGGGCATACCTTGTCTCTAGCCGGTCACATGCCCTGAATTTGGGGTGTGACAAAGGTGGTATCAGAGCATGGTCTAGAGGTCAGTGACTGCAAAAAGGGTAGGATAGTAGTGCATTGCTTACAGGTTATCTTAGGGTATCTGTAAGTACTGTACTGCCCCTACAGATGTCCATCGTCACATGCGGTTACACCGGTTAATCTATAAGCCAGCTAGTATATATAGAATTGTGTCGGGAATATTGTGGAATTACTGACAATATATTTATTTTCTAAATATGATGTTGTCACGATCACGATCTCATAGATATAGAGACGTACTGGGGGACCGAGAGCTTGAGGTCCTAGATAATATTTTTATTGGCCTTGAGGTTAGAGGCCAGAGTGAGGATAGTAGTAGGTCTGCTACTAGGGAAATAGATAGGATTGCTGGAGTAGTATTAGATAACGACACATATGAATAGTTATTGGATATGGTAAACATAACATTTTAATATATTCAGGCCCTGGTAGGGCTGGTGATAGAACAATGACAGCCACGATTGTTCGACCAAATTCCTTCAACCAGGTGTTGTTAGTAATGAGTTGTTGTTGGAATAACATACACCCTATCAACATATAACCTTACCTACTTCGGAGGAACATTACCACCTAGTTTTGCAGGGGTGGAATTCGATTTTGATCCTAGAAGGTTTTTAAAAGAGTACGGCCAACGGTGTGTAGGCTTAGGGTGCTCGCCGACTAGAGCCATACAATTAGAGAGATTTCAGTTGTATGGTAGGGCACATGCATGTTATATATCTTTAGTAGCCAGAAGGTGGATTGATGACCCTCCCCTCGAGTGGTCAGAATTTAGTGTTGAGCTTCTTCGAGAATTTTTACCAGAAAATGAAAGGGATTTAGGAATTCATGAATACGAGAGGTTAAGGCGATTCGAGGATAGGTCACAGGAGAGAGCGAGATATGAAAGACAAATATCTAGGCAAACAAGGCCATATGGACTAAGGGTTAGAACAACCCTAGAATCATGGATGTTGAGGGATAGAGAAGTCAGTAGTTGGAGGAGGAGATCTACTGGTGTATGTTATAGATGTGGCAGGCCAGGGCATTTCATGAGAGATTGCCCATTAGGTCCAGGTTTATCCCCATCAGTGCGAGCTCCACATCCAGCTACAGCATATCCAGGGCAATCAGCAGGGTTAGTAGAATTACAGACGGGTCAGGGTTCCTAGGGTAGGGAACAACAGTCTGTGGGCAGAGAAGATACTATGGGCAATAAAGGACAAGCCCGTGATTTTGCATCTACTGCCATGGTGACAGGTATAACTTTAGTCAGATTTTGGCAAACTGATTTTATTTAATTTGAGCACTATGTATTGAGTTGTATTTCAAGAAACTTTGAAGTATTTTAACCTAGTTTCGATATTTGTTATTGATGTTGAGGATGTTGTGAAATGGTGGTGGTTGGATATTAAACTGAACTTGTAGGCTGGCTAATATTTGAGTGCTAAAGGATATATTTTAAGTTGGATTATAAATCACACACAAGGTGCTTGTGAAAATGCCTAGGAGGAAGGCGATTATTATGTCTACAAGGTTTTTGGTTTAATGCTTGAATGAAAATATATAGCCTTGTAAGATCCTAAGTAACCAAGATAAGAATATGATTTGGCATGGATTCCAATGTCGTAAGATTGATGTATATTTATTGCGGCTAGCCTAGTAGCGTGCCTAGGCAAATAAAACTGATGGTATAGTCATGATAACCTAGTATAGTTTCTAAGTGGGTTATATTGATTATATGGTTGTTGTTGCCTAGTAGTAATCTATACGGATAAATATACGGATGGGGATGTTTAAGTTTTCCCTGTGCACCAGGGAGTTTTGAGATTTCATTCTCGCACTAGTTCCTGAGTTTAAGATGATGGGCCTTAACAGGCGGAGATCATCATATATCTTAGATGACATGAGGGGCTATGCCTGGCAGATCATCACCACACGAACTTTGTCCGGGTTATGTGCTAGCACGTGGAACGAGATGTGATGGATTTAATCATGAATTATCACATTAATCTCGCGACTATGTGAAATATAGAGTTTTCTGGTTATTGTACGTGATTGAGACATATTGCCCTAGTACTGGTTATTTAACATTTAAATTGTATTCAAAATGTTTAATGGTATTACGGGCTATGCCCGGGACGTGTGTTGATATCACAAACTGTATGCAAATTTATACAGATACTATAGACTTTGTCTAAAATTATATAGTATACGGGACTCGGTGCAGGGGATACTTGAGTATAATTTGATGATAGTGTTGGTCTGAAGTTACATCTATTTATATGGTATAAATGAATGGTTTATTGAACGAATATAGTGAACGTACGAGACACAATGTTATTTATTAAGCATGTATAGTTGAAAGAATAAGTCAGAGCTATGCAGCGAAAGTATAGTGTAATCAAAAAAAAAATTGATTGAAACAGGATTGATTTTGGAAATATTAAAAGACTATGAGTATTTATTTTTCTATCATTGGATAAAGCCAATATTATGGCAATGTTTTAAAATATCATTGATAGTTAATAGTAAAGGAAACCCCCCATTTATATAATCGATTAATAGTCCTCGAGATAAAAGGTGCTCGAGGTAAAATCCTCGAAGTGGCACCCAATTTTTTTCTTATGTGTTTTATCTCGATAAAGTTATGATTTATCGTGAGTTTAAATAGTTATAATAGTGATAGAGTATGGAACACATTGTTACGGAGTGGTGATTAAATGTTTACTATGCTAGTAGGTTTAAGCTAAGCATCAGAAGCCAACAGTAATGCTACAGAGTTTAATATACAATAATGAGATTCAATAGGTTATAAAGTTGAATACATAATAATGGGATTGAGATAAAGTCATTATGGGGCCTAGATATAGGCTTGTCTAAGGTAGGCAAGGAATGTGATTTTATTTGAGTGATTGTTGATAGACTAACTAAATTAGCACACTTAATTCTGGTTAAATTACGTATAACATAAGTCAGTGTGCTAGGCTCTTTTTAGACCAGATTGGGTCTTCGTGAAGTTTTTGTTGTTTATTGTACTTGATTGAGACATCAAGTTTATAGTTAAATTCTGGAGATCATTCCAGGTAGCTTCTGAAATACAGTTGCGATTTAATACCGTATTTAATTTACGGACAGATGAACAGTCCTTGAGGACATGTTATGTGTTAATATACTAGATTCGGAAGAGAATCGGGATCGATACCTATCATTGATTGAGTTTGTATATATTAACAGTTTTCAGTATAGTATTCAAATGATACCATTTCTAGTATTTCGATCTAGTTTCGGGCTTATCTTATTGATTATTTGGGATTACGATCTGAGTGTATTTATTGTTGATCATTGCAAAACTAGGACCGAGACATTGTATGGCCGGATGTGCCAATATCCTGTCAGTTAATTTAAGACAGGAGGATATCAGTTGTTCAGTTCAGATATGGTACAGTACACCTAGAAAAAGGTGTAGTTAATCAAAGATATATTAGTAACTGCTAGAGTAGGCAAAAGTCGTATGCCGATAGCATGTGACTAAGTATTCTTGGAAGTTTCACCTTTCAAGAGTGTTATGAGCTTTGGCGGATGAGTCAAGCTGAGTCCAAGGTATATCAGACCATTTCAGATATTGAGTGAGACCTATCACCTGAGATGAGTGGTGTATACTCTGTGTTTCATGTACTTATGATGTGGAGATTCATGTCAGACGATTTTCATGTGATACAGCCAAAGATAGTGCTTGTACTTTTATATAAGTTGACTTTATGCAAAATTCGAGGACGAATTTTATTAAGGGGGGAAGAATTGTAAGACTCTCGTAAGTACGAGATCAATTCGAGACAATTATAACATGCGGATGGCTCGAGGTTAAACTTTGAAATGCCTACAGAAAGGATGGGCTACCATGTGGTACACATGTTGTATGATAAATTGTAGAGTTGGGGGTTTAATCGAGTGATTAAGTGATTTAACCCCAAATTGACTAAAAGTCGGGATAGGAGAAAGTCTTTGAAATGTGATAAGTTAACTTCACATCGTGTTGATATGTGATATAACATTATTTGGGAGTGTTAGAACATGAATCGACAGAAAAAATCGATAAAATGTGAACAGGGGTATTTTTGTAATTTTACCAAATATTTTGTTTTTAGTCCGTAAATGGTACCAATGGACTAAGTGATCCTATAGGATCATAATATGATGTCTAGATCAAAAATTGGACATTAAAATAAAATTCGATAGCTAAAATCGTCTAATTCGTCATTTAGTGAATTTGACGTAAATTGCCGTAAAAACATGGTTCGGAATTTTTTTGAAACTAATCGAACACATGGACATATGTTATAACATATGAGGATTATGAATATGACAAGAAAAGTCAAAAACGGAGTTGAAATCGGATTAGTCCTTAAGTAACCTAAAGGAATGAAAACCGAAAACTAATCGCGGGAAGGTCCGAAAAAGGTTTTAAATGGATCAATAGATTAATATAGACATAAAATGATGTTAGAAAGCTACTGGTGAAATCAGAACAAAAATCGGAGCTAAAACCGAAAAAGTCAAAATATTGACCCGTTGGCGCTCCGAGGCCCGGATTTGGGTTTCGGGATATCAAAAAAATTATCCGAACATGTAGATCAGTATATCGTCATATTTGGAACATATCCGTGTCAAGAAAAGTGAAAAACGGACTTCCGAACGTTAAAATTTCATGTTGGCCTATTAAGGCACTAAAAGACAAAATAGGGGCAAAATGGTCATTTGACCATAGCCCACTTGTTAAGTCCGAAAATCAGACTTCTCCTCCCCCAATTTTCACGGGAGGAACCAGAAAAGGGTGAAAAAAAGAAAGGAAGCCATAGAAGCTTGCTTCCAAGCTTTCTCTCTCTTCCGTTTACTAGGCATATCACCAAAATCTTCAAAGATTTCACAAACCCAAAGGTAACTTCATGTTCTAAGCTTGATTTTGATGTTATATTTTGAAAATTTTTCCTTTGACTATGAGAAACCATGTCGAAAAATAAAAATAAAAATTGGTGGTGGTGAACCACCATGTTGCCACCATTTTTTTTCGCCACAGGAGGTGTTCCTCTGCCTCCTTAATCCATAAATTAGTATCGAATAGCTTTGAATCAAAAGTTAGAGGCTAAAATGAGTTTGCTTGAAACCCTAGCTTGCCTTGAGATGGTGTCGCCACGTTCCTTGGTTGTCCGAGGCCACCGTTAGCTTCATTGTTATTGTATGAGCAACTTTTCAGTTGATTGTTGCTCCGAATTTTGACTCGAGCTAAGTGTAGGAATTTATTTGTAAAAATTTTTAAGCTGAAATTTTTTGGATAGCAACTAACTATTATAAATAATGGGAATTTGAGTGTCCCGTAGTTGTAAAATATTTACAGAATATCCTGACGATGTCGTAAGTACCCATATTGTGGAGTTCACCTGGGATCGCGACAAAGTCACAAAAGTGCCGCTTTAATACTCGAAATAACACTGTGAGTATTTAGGTTAATCTAGGAGGTAGTTATTGCCTTATATGCATTGTTGATTGATATGGATATTGAAACACGAAAGATTGCTTGAATCACGAAAATGGTGAGTTTCAAACCTTACGCGGATCAAAGGCGTAAGTGTGGTATTAGTATGGTTACATGAGGTAAGTGTTGTGGAGTTGAATAATAATGAATGTTAGCTATTTGTAATGCTTTGAGAAACATAAGTAGAAATATATTAGTGTAGAGATTGTTTCCTAGTACAGTATATATATATATATATATATATATATATTACTCCACGATATAAGAGAGTTAATATATCATGTTGATATTATTATACGGACAGGGTGATGTCTGGGATACTATTATTATACGGACAGTGTGATGTCCGGGATGCTATTATTATACGGACAGGGTGATGTATGGGGTACTATTATTGTACGGACAGGGTGATGTCCGGGATGCTAATATTGTACGGACAAGGTGAAGTCCAGGATGCTATTATTGTACGGACAGGGTGATGTCCGGGATGCTAATATTGTATGGATAAGGTGAAGTCCGGGATACTATTATTGTACGGACAGGGTGATGTCCGGGATGCTAATATTGTACGGACAAGGTGAAGTCCGGGATGCTATTATTGTACGGACAGGGTGATGTCCGGGATGCTAATATTGTACGGATAAGGTGAAGTCCGGGATACTATTATTGTACGGACATGGTGATGTCCGGGATGCTAATATTGTACGGACAAGGTGAAGTCCGGGATGCTATTATTGTACGGACAGGGTGATGTCCGGGATGCTATTGTTGTACGGGCAAGATGAGTCCGGGATGATATGGACAAGATAGTCTACGATGACAAATATTACGGACTGGTATAAGTCCGGGATGTTTTGATGATATAGACATGAGAAATTCTTCATTAATAATTGTGGAGGTATACACGTAAAATCGATTGTTAAATATTTTTGGCTATCAAGTTAGGCTAGCCAATGGCTTATTTATATTCAACACTCAGTATAGAAGATTTCATATGGGACAAATAATTTTTATAAGTCCCGGAACAATATTTAAATATTACTTTTTGGTTAATTAGTCGTACTTGATATGTCATGTTTATGCTTTAATGGTTAAGAAAGGAAACATGAAATTTCCAAGTACTCTTCCTAGTTACCTTATGCTCACTGAGTTTTTCGACTCACTTTGTTTATTTTCAATTTTTTTTCAGATTCTAACAGACCTAGCTCTTCTCATATTCCGGATAGCTAGCTGCTCACATACTTGTGGTGAGCGAATTGACCCAAGATGTGTTAAGCAGTGGCGATGGTAGGGTATATTTTGCAGTCACTAGGGTATCATGGGTCCTCTGTATTTTGTGTATGTTGAATATGTTCTGTATATTTATAAGCGGATGTAATTAAGTGATGTATGATGTATATCAATCTTAGAGGCCTGGTATGACATGGTGATGTTCATTTTATTATGATATAGTAAAAATGTGTGTTTGTGAATAAGATGTCATAAAGGTTGAGTCTGCTGCGGGGCATTTCGGTTACTCCCTATCGGAGGCGTCCAAACCGAGATGTCATGTGTTGATGAATTATTACATTGTGAATGTTGATGATTGAGCGGCAAACGCCCATGTAGGGCGAGATTATGCCAAAATTTTCTTTAATTTGGTTTAATAAATATAGTCAGGCTTCGGAGGCTGGGGCATACCTTGTCTCTAGCCGGTCACATGCCCTGAATTTGGGGTGTGACAATTTAGTACCTCATGAAGCCAGGACACAGCTAAACAGCAACTGGGATCCAACCATCAAAACTATTGCAGGAACCATACAGTTGGATCTGTCATAATGTGTAATCATTTTTCCTTCCCAATAATTTAACATCTACAAATTCATCTACCACCAACAACTTGGCTGTACTCACTCAATGTTCGTAGTAACAGAGAAGATTGTCTAGAAAGTGTGCCGACATACTTAAGACATTACCCTTCCGATCAGCACTATATGAAGGAAACAACAATTTAGTGCAGTCTGTGACTGAGCTTGCAATACCATTGGCAGTTCTATATGCACAGATTGGTGTTACTTCGACTTCGACTTAGCTCAAGCGATTGGATTTAAAAAAGGATTCAGGAAAAAAAACCATAGTTTTGAGACTAAATTCTCGCCTCTTGTGTCAAAAAGAATATGCAAAAGATCAACAGTTATATGTAGTTAACGGATATTTCAAGAATTGACAGCTGCAGGATTCGGTAGAAATGACAGACAATATCTAGATCAGTAGTTGCAGAAGATACTTGGTAGTTGTCACCGGGGAAAGCTCACAGTTTAGATTTTGTCTCAACTTGCCATTTATATTAATACTTAAAAACCTTTCACCAAGAACTCCATTGGGGCATTTACAATTTCATTAAATGAACAAATAACATAGTTGGATAACAAATTGAATCAAAGTAAAGCACAGTGAATAACCAGAAAGGATAAAATCAGAAAATGGTATCAAAAAGCAAATGCTTGAAGATCAAGAAGAATACATATTTTTGAGGAAAAACTTTGACACATTAATCAGTTTTTTCCTCTAAAGCAGTAACAACTCCTAATACACCTCACATTGCCCACTCCTCATACAAAAAAAAAATGGAAACCACTGCTCTTTTAACCATTAAATGACCAAAAAAAGCAGCAAAAAATAACACACCAGTTCAATGATTCCTTTGCCTCTTTTTATTTTTCCCTTTTCCTAAAAATTCCACCTATAGCTACCCCTTTTTTCATAAATCAAGTGTATCAAATATCAATAATAAATAAATGGAAACTCTAATTACCAATTTCCCCTAGTATAAAAATCTAACCAATAATCAAAAGTACTTTTTTCTTCAACCACACCATTTTGATAGAAGAACCAAGAAAACAATAAGGAAAACTATTGAAGAAAGCCCAATTGCAACACCAAGAACAACCTTACTTGGCCCGTGATGATGCTCCTTCTTTTCACTTGTATCATCTGCCCCATCATCATCATAATCTGAAGAGTCACTCCCACTATCTCCAGAAGCCTCCTTAGAAGGAGGCGGTGATATCGGCAATCCATGCTTATCACAAGGAGCAATCCCAAGCTTCATTTTTGATGACAAAACAGAATGATTGTAACACAAATTGCCATTCCCACCAACCTTGAAAACATCCAATCTCTTTATGAAACTAGCATTGAAAGGTAAAACCCCATGGAGCTCATTGTTCTCAAGATTCAAGACTTTTAACCCTTTGAACTCTGAGAAAAACCTTGGGACAGTCCCATTTAACTGGTTATTACTCAGATCAACATGAAGCAAGCCTGGAATAGCTGACATGGAATCTGGGATTGACCCAGAAAGCGAATTGGAAGCCAAAGATACATTTTTTAACGATATCAAGTCACCAAACTCAGTGGGAATCTCCCCACTTAGCCCATTTGAAGAAAGATTCAAGAATTCAAGATTTTCAAGAAGCGTGAGGGAAGTTGGTATCTTTCCTTTGAGCTTGTTATCAGATAAATCAATATGGGTCAGATTCAGATGCACGTGCCTTGGAAGAGAACCGGTAAGATTAGCATGAGAAATGGTTACTGTCTTCAGCTTATGCATGTTTCCAAGGATTACATAAAGGCCGCTGGTGTTAACTGGAGTGTAGGAAACTGTGAGATCAGTTAGGTTAACGAAACGTGAGAGCCAGACCCCAGAGAGGCGGCGGAGAGAGCGAATGCAGGAGAAGGAAGTGATTGAAAGAGAGAGATCAGAAGGGAAGCGGGTGGGGGACGTGTGGCAGTTGGTGAAGGAGATAGAATGGAGGGAAGAGAGGGACTTGAGAGCTGTGAAGGAGAGGGAAAGGTCAGTGGAGCAGTTGGAGAGGTGGAGGGAAATGAGGTGGCGGAAGGGCTTGGAGCTGTCACAGATGGTGGCGTTGTGAGGGGAAGGTTGGATGCAAGGGTCTCTTGTGGTGGGGATGTTGAGGGATTGGAGTGCTTCTATCTGTTTGGGGTCTAGAGTAGAGGGGGAAGAAGAGGGAGTTTCGGTGGTGGGAGGAGGAGTTGGGGAGGATGTGGGGGAAGGAGTAGGGGATAGTGTGGGAGTTGTGGGGGTGGCTGGTTTGGTGGCATTTGTGATGTTAGCGGCGTAAGTTGTGGTGGAGAGAAGAAAGAGGAGGAGGAGGAAGAATGGTACCGAGTTTAGTGGGGGTGGTGGTGGTTTCATGGTGGAGAGAGAGAGAGACAGACTAAGTGCTGAGTTTTAGTAAGGTTGGAACTCGGAAGTGAAGTGAGCAAGTGAGAGGAAGAGACAGAACATAACAGACAGAGAAGTAAGGAGGGATGGGGCTCGACAGTTGGTCAGTTCAGGAGTTTATGGTCTTGGATTTGGATGTTATTTCTATTTGGTTATTGCCACTTCACTACTTCTAAGTTTTTGAGAATTCTGTCCAAAAGTTTCTTTTATTAATTACCATTCAAAACAAGTAATTAATGGTGTAAAATAGAGAGTAATCAATGGTACATGCAGTGATCATAATGGAGCGGGGTGGGATGAATTTTATAATATTCGTTTTTGTTTTATTATTCGAATGTTCTGTTTTATTTTGTTTTGTCGTAAATATTAAAATTTTAATATCATTATATTTTTATAGATGTCGGTTATATTCATAATCGTCATATCTCTCGTTCCATTTGATTTTTATTAATTATTTTTAAATTTTTTAAATAATAAAATATTATAAAAAAATTTAAATATAAATTTAACATAAATGAGTTTATAATATATAAAGAGAAAACAAATAAAGTATTAGGTTTACTGTTTTTTTTTATTTATAAAAATAATAGGTTTAGTTGTATTACTTTATTATCTTTTTAAAAATTAAATATTTATAGATAAAATAATAATAAAAATATTCGGAACGGAGTGGAGCAAATAATTATCAAAACTGTTACATCCCCGTCTTTCTAACAAAAAAAATCGTCTCACCCCGCTCCGCCTCTACTATTCAAAAAAAAACTTTTCATTCAAAACGAATTGACTCAAAATTTATCGAACGGTTCGAATTTTATCATCCCTAAGTATATGCGGTCCATGGTGCCCACATGGTTGCTAAGATAGACAAAGGCCACAATCTGAGATTTTTCTGTTATTTATTGCATGTTATTGCAAAAGTAGTTAAAAAATAAAAAATTTGTATTTGATGTATTATTTGTGTATAAATTTATACACGGTTAATAAATCATACAATGATATTTATTAATAAACAAATTTTAAAAATTTTAAAAATAAATATAGATAAATATACTTTTTAACAAACAAAACATCAAATATAAATCCAAAATAAAAATTAATAATTTTTTAAACCAAATTTCAAAAGCAGTTGCCCATTAAAATTTGAAATGCATTAGGAAACCCCAAATATTTTTTTCAGCTGGATTTGCGTTGCGTGGCTTCCAGCTACTTTCCTCCCTTTTTCATCAGTACTACCACATTATTTTCTTTTGGGTCCAAGTCCTACCTTTTCTCATTACAAGGAAGGAAGAGACTAGAAAAGGAAACCGACCCTTGGTTAACTTCTAACTTCTAAGGACTTAACCTTTTTAGACATTACTTGAAATTGATTGAATACTTTCACTTTGATTTTTCTTAACTTTTTCCTAACAGCTTATCAAGAACTTGAATTAAAACTTAATTTTCTATAAATTTTTATTTTATCAATCCATATTCTTTACTCTTTAGTTTGTTTCAAATAGAAGAAAAAGCCCCCTCAAAATTGCATTTTTTATCTGATTCAAGGGAAAGGAAAATAAAATAATTAAAACCAATTATCTTGTATAAAGATTAGGTGATCTTTTAAGGATAAATTATATAAACCATATATAAAAGAGGTCGCATTTAAAAAAAAAAAAATTACAGATATTGAGATTTTAATTTTAAATTTGTTGAATGTCACAT
Organism: Fremontodendron californicum; assembly: GCA_030761205.1. Lineage (NCBI taxonomy): Eukaryota > Viridiplantae > Streptophyta > Magnoliopsida > Malvales > Malvaceae > Fremontodendron > Fremontodendron californicum. The sequence continues at coordinate 2,800,706 of JAULJL010000027.1, forward strand.
CTTAAAAATGACTGTATGAATAGACTTGACAAAGTTCAAAGTTCATATATAAAAAGCAATATTAAGAATACAAATTTTCTTTTGCTAATTTAGAAAATCTGGGTGTTATCATTACACACCAAAGATTCTTTTCTTTATATTTACACCAGAATTTGATGTAACTTCTTGGAGAGGCACACATTATTAATCATGTGTAACTTGGGATCTTGGTTTCCTCTATATTATGTTTCCAAACTTTCATTTCTGGTAAGCCAAAACCATGCTAGCTATTAGCTAATAAGATTTCCAGAGTTACTAGGGAAGCCACTGTGGTTTTCCAATCCAATTATCTGTTAGTTTTTGACAAATTCTTAATAATGTTAAAACCTGGAATTTCCTCACTACACAGAAAAAGTTGTCTTCCTTAACATTTTCTTTTCTAATGAGAAATTGTATTATAAAATATTAGGCAGATAGCTTATACAAGATGATCTACTTTAGGGTTCTTGAAAGGATTTTGAAAGAAAAACATTGTCTGGTTGCTTGAACTTTATTTTCTAGGTGAAATTATATTGGACTTAAATCATTGGTGGCAATGAGTACTAAAATTTGGTAATATCATTGCCAACTGTGCATGGTAAAGATTGCAGGTGGTGTTTGGTTTAATCATTCTTAATATTCCACGTCAAGGTGGCTCTTATAAAGGATACACAACAATCGAAGCAATCACCACAAAATTAGGAATTGAAGAAGTTAACAACTCAGCAAACCAAAGATTTTAAAATAGGATAATATCACTGTAGATATTGGATAAAATCCTTGTAGATATTAGCTTCAAGTTATTTTAAATTTTAAAGTTTAAACTACAGATAGCATTTCTATCCTCTGCCATGTATATATATATATTCGTACTGATGAATAAAATAATAAGGCATCTTTTCAATTCAAAACCATTTTCTCTAAACTTACATGGTATTAGAGCTACTTGCATAACCAGCATCACGATCCATATTTTTTTTTTCTCTTTTTCTCAAATGGCAACAGCACCCAACCCCACCCCAATCTCAATTAATGCACCTGCTCAACTCCCACTGAAATTAAATTCTGTAAACTTTCCCTCTTGGCATATCCAATTTGATTCTCTTCTTGGAGGACATGAGCTCACAGGTTACCTTGACGGTTCCTTTCCCTGTCCTGATGCCATGATCCTAGTCAATGGTGTTTCTACACCGAATCCAGCTTACACCTACTGGATTAGGCAAGAAAAATTCATCCTACATGCCATTGTGGCCTCTGTCTCTGAATCGGTTGTTCCTATTATTGCAACAGCCAAAACATCTTCTGCAGCCTGGCAGACACTTTCCAAAACTTTTGCCAGCAAGACTCGACCAAGAGTCATGTCTCTGAAAAAGAAGCTGACCATGTCAACACAAAACGGGCGCTCTGTAGCAGAATACATGCAGTTCATGAAATGCATTGCTGATGAACTAGCATTAGCCCAAGCATCGGTTGCTGATGATGATTTAATCATCTTTATTCTTAATAGCCTTGGAACAGATTTCAAGGAGATTTCTACAGTCACTACAAACAAATTGCCATATAGTGACGGTCCAAAAAGCGTCAGTAAATCTTCAAAATCCGTCGCTAAAAGTCCTAAAACCCTATACCGACGGTCAAAATGACTATTCCGACAAAAAATTAAGCGACGGTAAAACCCTCGTCGGTATAGACCTATACCGACGGAAAAGGTGACCGTCGGAATAGGATGTATAACCTATACCGACGGTTTTAGGCGTCACTAATGTTACTACCGTCGGTATAGCCTATGTTGGGTAGCCCCTTTTACACCTTACCTATACCGACGGATTTTGTATCCGTCAGTATAGATATCGTATCTATACCAACGGATTCTGTAGCCGTAGGTATAGATATCGCATCTATAACGACGGCTTTTGTAGCCGTCGGTATAGATATCGCATCTATACCGACGGATTTTGTAGCCGTAGGTATAGATACCGTATCTATACCGACGGATTCTGTTTCCGTCGGTATAGATACCATTGATATACGTATACCGACGGTTTTTTTTGTGTCTGTCGGTATAGATTAAAGTGTAAAATATACAATTTACCTATAGCGACCGTTTGTCGTAAATTAACTGACGGTTTACTCCAAGAGTATACTATACATTTTTTGTTGTTATATGAACTATCAGTATAGAAGTATAAATAAATTTTTTTCATATTTTCAATTACGATATATTTATAATTTAATCCAAGATAAAAAATTCATTATAAGAAAGTACAAAAACCATTATAAGAATGGAGCAGTCTTGGCACTTTTCAAGCTGTCAGTTGCCAAGTAATAAATAGCCTTTTGATTTTCACCCATATTTTCAACATATTCATCCAAACTTGTCAATTCCTCTTCACTTTTTGATGTGTAAAACCGAAGTAATGGTGTTATACGCTTGTGATTACCAGTGTCTTCAATGCATCCCAACTTTAGAAACCTGCCAAAGTTCTCCCAGAATTTTTTGTAATCCTGTAATCAAGTTCAACATCATCCAAGTCAATAGCAAAGTTTAGGCCAGCAATGGTGAAAAAACTATATGGTTTCCATCACGCTATATACCTCTTTATTTTCACTTTCAGAAATCTCTTGAATCATGTCGAATGTTTTCCTGACAAGCCTCTTTCTCATAATTCTCACCTAACACACAATAACCATAATATAGTCAATATGGCAACATAACATTAATTACTAAATAGTTAGCAGGGTTGCTCATAGATCCTAAACTGAGAATAAGAATTTACTTGAGGATAATTGTGCATGCATGTGGAAGTACAAATTTTATGTTGATAGACTACAGAAGTGTAAACAAAATTAATCTTACAATTCGGCTTTCTTGAAGGATCTCTCGAGAAACATTAAGGGGAAGATCATCTGAGTCCACAACACCCTTCAAAAATTACCAGCTCTCCATCAAAATCATCTGAGATAAATACACGTTTCACATACAAGCGTATATTCTTTGTTTTTGGGTTTACTACATCCTCATTGTTAAGAGGACCCATGCCGGGAATGTACAGAACGCTCCTAAACTCCAGCTCACCCTGCATGATTTTAAAAGAAACTTTAATGACTCTAGCCACGCATAGGAAGTCAACTCATAAAACTATAAACGCATGTATACCTCTGTAGTAAAGTGAGTGTATCCAAGTGGATCCATGAATTCGTTGAAAGTCTTCTTATAGAATTCATGGTACTCATCTTTTTCAATTTCCTTTGGGTTTCGCATCTACAACAGACCCCCCAAAAAAACATAAATAATGGTATATATCAATAAAACTATATGGAAAATAAAGAAATATTCTTAAGAAAAAGCAGCATCTTAAATTATATATTATTGAGCAGACAGAACAAAAACTCACCCATATTGGTTTTGTTTCATTTGCTAATTCCCAGTCCCAATACTTCTCAGTTTTAGTTGTCTTCTTTTTCTTCACACCCTGTCAACAAGCACATAAGCCAACCATAACACCATATTTACCGAGAAGAAAGTTTGCTAGCAACAATAATATGAGAAATCATGGCACAGTTACCTCAGGCTTTTCTTCTTCTCCTTCTTTTGGTTGTTCTTCCTCCTCTACCTGCCCAGAGATTAAATATAGTAAAGAATGGTTAAAGAGCTAATCTTGAATGTGCTCGGAATTGAAGTGCTTATAACAAAACAGAGTGACTCTTTGTCATTGGATATGAGAGCAGGAAAAAGAAAATACTTTAAAGATAATAAGCCAGGTGGTAAAATCTTCAAAATAAACATATACTTTAACAATTTTTATATATAGTTACAAATATCAAACATGATGAGAATGTTAACACCAGTTAAAACAACTTGAACCATCCATGAGGGACAAAATCAGTACTGAGTTAAGCTGAGGAGTCACAAGAGAATGAAAGGGGAGAAAAAATACTCATTTGATATTTGTAAATTGTTTCCATGTGCTTAAAGCACTAGTGGAGAAGTAATTAAATTCAAATCTTAAATTTATTCTTGAAGAATCTTATACTATGCTAGCTAGGTACATTGAAAGGGATGTATACAACTGCAAAAGAACATACATGTGCTTCTTCCAGGGAAGCACCAGTACTCGAGTTAAGTTGAACTATAATAAATTGAAATGAAGATGATTCAACTTAAGTTGACCAACCAAATAAACATACATTTATCTAGTAGTTCTTGCTCATGTATGGTGTATGGTGTGAGAAAAATATGAAAAGCCTCTTTTCACTGCATCACCCAGACTATGGTAGCTCTTTGCATTTTAATAACAAACATTTTTAAAACAGGGAAAAAAATAGCTCTTCAATCGACATTTCCAAGCCTTCTCATTTCTTTTTCTATTTAAATATTAAATATCATGCATACTAATTGCGTTAGTCTCATAAGGTTTCATACAACATAAGGATCGTATTGGGTTGTGCAAATCAACATATGCACGACAAAAAGGATAGAATACCACAATTAGAAGGAAACCTACTCTATCCCAACAAACTTATAAGCCATCTGCGATCTCACTTTCACCAGTTACCACCGTGCTACTTAGAAAGAACTTCAACATTGAACCAAAAGATGAAAAGCAAAGCTTCAATTCATAGGAATTCTGCTTCAAAACTGAACTTAAAATTTGAGACTTTGAAGTAATTTAAGGGGCAAAAAAGGCTACCCAAAATATGACATTTTTTAAATACAAACAACATAACTAATACCCAGAAATCAAAACTCCAACTTGCTCTCTTTCCCATCAATTTCGTATCCGAGAAAACATAAAACCCTAACACCAGAAAAAAAGAAAAGAAAAAAACCTTGCAGGAGCAATTTGAGCCGATATATCAATATCTAAACATTCAAAGAAAAAAAGGAAGAACTTTACTATTCAGTGACATCTTCGAGGACCATGTTGACGTAGACATCGAAGCCTCTTAGAGTACCCACGAGCTCCTTGTCCCCTTTCATTATCACCCATATTTTGGACCCTATGCACCTGTCTATCAACTCTGCAAAAAGAACAACAACAAAAAAGAAACCCAAATTAGCATCTTGTCTAATTTTCTCGAGAAAGTGAAAGAAAAAAAAAATTGTCACCTGAAGGAAGAAGTTGCGAGGGATTGTTTGCCATTGCTTTGAGAGAGTTCCACTGAAAAGAAAAGCTCCAATTTTGAAATTTGGATTCAACTTTTTGTGAAAACTCAAAAGCCAAACTTTTTTTTCTACTTTAAAGGGCTACAGTGTTTTATATGACCAAAATATCCTAATGAAACGACTTCGTTAGATCAAACAGGCTCGGGCGGCCCAATAGACTTCAAACCCCCGACCCAGCACGGACTCAGTTACAAATGAAAGGATATTGTGCCCAAATAAAATGGACTTTTACTGACGAAAAAAAATAGAAAAAACCGTCGGTAAAAGATACCCCTATACCAACGGTTTTTCATTAACCGTCAGTATAGATATATCTATAGCAACGGAGATTTTGTGCGTCGGTATATGGTCCGTATATTCTGACGGTGACAAAAATCCGTCGGAATAGACACTTTTTACCTACGGACCGGACCGTCGGTATATATGAGTGTTAGTATAAACCCTAAATTTGCTTGTGGTGTATATACCAACAGTTTTCTACTGACCGTCGGTATAGGTATACCTATAGCAACGGATAATTTGGGCGTCGGTATATGTTATGTATATTCTGACGGTTAAAAGAATCCGTCGGAATAGAAACTTTCTACCTACGGATCGCGACCGTCGGTATAGATGAGTGTCAGTATTTTACCATTTGTTTGTAGTATATACCAACGGTTTTTCATTGACCGTCGGTATAGGTATACCTATAGCAACGGACTAGTGGGGCGTCGGTATATGTTATGTATATTCTGACGGTTAAAAAAATCCGTCGGAATAGATACTTTTTACCGACGGATATCGACCGTCGGTATAGATAACCGTCAGTATATGGCAATTTGTTTGTAGTGAGTCATTCGAGCTCGTGAATCTGCCATTTCCTTTGAAGAGCTTCATGATAAGCTCACAGACTATGAAGGTGCCATCAAACAGAGGTAATTATTCATATAGAGGGAGTCACTCAAGAGGTAACTTTTCCAATAATAGTACATAAACCCGCAACCATTTCTCTTATCCACGCAAGAAATATATCTCTAATGCTACTCATAACTCTTCAAAGATAGTTTGTCAACATTGTGAGAAAGCAGGACACAATGCAAAGACTTGCTGGCTGAACAAGAATCGTACAAAAGAGCCAGTAGCCAATCATGTCACTTTGTCTCAATCAAAGGAGAATCAGAATTGGATCATTGACTCAGGAGCTTCACATCATGTTACCACCGACTTAAACAAGCTATCCCTTTATTCAGATTATGGAGGCCCGGATGAGATTATTGTAGGTGATGGAACAGGTTTGACAATTAATCACATATGTTCATCTGTTATTTCAACTCCTGCTACATCCTTTCACCTTTCAGATGTCTTACATGTACCTCACATGAAAAGAAATTTAATTTTTGTCTCAAAATTTTGTAAGACTAACCAAGTTTCCATTGAATTTTTTCCTTTTCATTTTTTGGTGAAGGATTTAACCACGGGGGCAACATTAATGAAATGCCTGAGTAAATATGATGTTTATGAGCTTCCCAGATGCATGTCATCTCTCTCAAATCCTGCCAAAGCATTGTTAACTGTCAAAACATCAGCTGATTTATGGCATAACGGACTGGGACATCCATCTTCAAGAACACTCAGCTTTATGCTCAAACTCTTTGACCTGTCTCCTATTTCTTCAAATAAATTGCCTATTTGTGATTTCTACCATTGAAATAAAAGTCAAAAATTACCTTTTTAAAAATCAACTCCAAGCCATTAGAACTAATTTATACAGATGTTTGGAGTCCTGTTCATATTTCTTCTATTGATGGTTTTCGATTATTATGTGATTTACATTGACCACTACACCAAATACATCTGACTTTTTCCTCTCAAAGCTAAATCTGATTTCTATGTTTTATTTCCTTCTTTCAAAGCACTTGTTGAATTTTTTTTAGTAATTCTATTATCTCTTTGTATTCTGATAATGGCGGTGAATATCAGAAATTATCTAAATACCTTGCAGGTCATGGCATATATCATCTCACTACTCCAGCGCACACACCACAACACAATGGCACAGCAGAAAGTAGACACAAATACATTGTTGAAACTGGCCTTACCTTACTACATTAGCCTCAATGCCTTTAAGTTTTTGGTCACATGCATTTCAAGCTGCTGTTTACCTTATCAATAGACTCACCACTCCAATTCTAAATCATAAATCATCTTTTGAATTTTTATTCAACACTGTACCAAACTACAAAAAGTTAAAAGTGTTTGGTTGCCTCTGTTACCCATGGCTAAAACCTTACAATAACCATAAGATGCTACCCAAGTCTAAACCTTGTATTTTTCTAGGATATTCCACCAATCAAAGTGCTTACAAATGTTTTGATCCTACAACACAAAAAAAAAATATCATGTCTAGACATGTTGTGTTTCATGAAACTACATTTCCATTTAAGTCTATTCCAAAAACACTTCCTAAAGTTACTAATAAAGTTTTTCAGCAGTGGTATGGTATTTCTCCAACTGATGCACTTCAATCAGCTGTTTCTCATGACACTAACAACTCTGTTTCAGCAGGCTTTGAGGATATGACCTTTAGTTCCTCTCCCATCACTCAGCATCATTACTCAGTTGCTCCCTTGTTAAGCACTTCACCAGGTAATGAAACTTCCTCTATCCCTTTCAATGTCATCACTTCACCTGATATTTGTTATGATGTATTACCATCCCCCACATCACCATCACAAGTTGTCCCAAGATCACATCCCATGGTTACTCGGTCTCAAAATAACATATTCAAACCAAAACAAACTTTTACAGCATCCAAACATCCCTTATCCCCTCAACCGAACCCACTTGTGTTAGTCAAGCTACTAGTGATCCTAAATGGAGGAATGCAATGACAGATGAAATCAATGCTTTAGTCATGAATCAAACCTGGGAACTAGTGCCACATTCTTCTAATCAAAATATTGTCGGTTACAAGTGGGTATTCAGAATCAAAAGAAAACCGAATGGCTCAATTGATAGATACAAAGCTCGACTAGTTGCCAAGGGCTTTCATAAATGACTTGGACTTGACTATACTGATACCTTCAGTCCAGTCATTAAACCCACTACTATCAGACTTGTGTTGTGTTTAGCATTAGCCAATGGTTGGCCTATACATCAATTAGAGGTTAACAATGCTTTTTTGCAAGGTACATTATCTGATACAGTCTATATGGCTCAACCTTATGGTTTTGTTGATAAGGAAATACCACATCATGTTTGTAAACTACAGAAAGCTACTTATGGGTTGAAATAAGCTCCAAGGGCCTGGTATCAAGAATTGAGCGGTTTCCTCCTTGGTTATGGCTTTAGTAATTCTGTTTCTGATTCATCACTTTTTGTTTATGCCAAGAATTCAACTCTCATCTATTTTTTGGTCTATGTAGATGATTTGTTAATCACAGGCAAAAACTCTACAACTATGACTCTTTTCTAGCAACAGCTTGCACAACGATTCTCTCTTAAAGATCTTGGCCAGTTACATTATTTCCTAGGAGTAGAGGTTACATCTACACCTACAGGCATGTTTTTATCTCAGCAAAAATACATACGGGATCTCCTGCAAAAGTTTGGTATGGACAATGCTAAAGAAGTCACTACTCCCTTGGCAACAAATGTAAAATTACAACTCAAGGATAGCACTGGTATGGCTGATGCTACATCATACAGAAAATTAGTAGGTTCCTTGCAATATCTTTCTCTAATACGACCTGGTCTTGCTCACTCTATCAATAAGTTATCTCAATTCATGCATGCTCCAACTCAGTGTCATTGGTCCAGTCTGAAAAGAGTCTTGAGGTATCTTAAAAGAACACTTTATCATGGCTTATTTTTGAAAAAGTCATCAGACATAACTATATCAGCATTTAGTGATTCAGACTGGGCAGGAACTTGGATGACAGAACCTCTACATCAGCTTATGTAATATATCTTGGTGGCAATCCCATATCTTGGAAATCATCAAAGCAAAGAAATGTTGCTAGATCATCCACTGAAGCAGAATATCGAGCCCTTGCCAATACTACTGCAGAGCTTATCTGGATCAAGAATCTTTTGTCTGAATTGCATTTTTCATCCACTCGAACACCGGTCATTCACTATGACAATATTGGTGCCACCTATCTCAGTGCTAATCCTGTTTTCCACTCTCATATGAAACACTTGACTATCACTTTGTCAGACAACATGTTCAATCTGGTCAGTTGACGGTCTCTTACATTTCCACAGTTGATCAACTTGCTGATGGCCTTACAAAACCTCTTGCTAGACAATTGTTTATGTTTTTAAAATTCAAGATAGGTGTAGCTGATGGCTCCACCTTCTTGCTGGGGCATGTAAAGGATACATAACAACTGAAGCAATCACCACAAAATTAGGAACTGAAGAAGTTAGCAACTCAGCAAACCAAATATTTTAAAATAGGATAATATCCCTGTAGATATCAGAAGTTGTATTTTAAAATTGAATAAAATCCTTGTAGATATTAGCTTTAAGTTATTTTAAATTTTAAAATTTAAACTACAGATGGCATTTCTATCCTCTGCCATGTATATATATATTCGTACTGATGAATAAAATAATAAGGCATCTTTTCAATTCAAAACCATTTTCTCTAAACTTACAGCTCTCATTTCCCATTTCCCATACGCTTCTTCAAGTTTCCATTTGATTAGAGATATGGTGACCAAAGTATAATCACATTTTATAGTTTTTTTTTTTGAAAAAAAAGAAGCTGTTTTCAGTGTTAGCTGGCTAAATTTGAATGAAAATCGGATCAGAACTTTGTTAATTTTGTAATGATTTTGTTAAATAAATTAGTGTTCCCTCGAGGTCACCTGTAGGATTTAGTCCGGGGAGATTGTTGCAATGATCAATGTTACTCGAATTTTTTTTATTTTTTAAAAATATTTATGCTCGATATATATTCAAATATAATTATAAATATGATGTTTTAAATATATCTATATCGAACACATATTCAATTATAAATTCGAGTAACATAGACAATGAGAGCAGATTCAGAGCCAGTGCCCCTTGCTTTTATATCTGGTGATTGATGGACAGTTCACTCTCTTCTCACTTAGCCTTTCCTTTTGGTTTTTTTTTTTTTTTTTTTTTTCTTTGTTTCTGTACAATTGAACAGGAGAACACAAGGACCACAATTTCAGTGTAGGAACAGTAGGTTAAATTTTTAGGATAGATAGTCATGTGACTGTTGGAGACTGAATTCCCAGTTTGATACCTATATTTTCTCGCCTAATTGAGCAGGTAGAGGGCCCGAATCCTGCCGGTGGGCGGTGGCTCAGTCTTCTCTCAGATAAAATGAAAGGGACATGTTTAGCTAACATATTCTAATGCAATCAATTCCCATGAAGTTAATGCATGGTTATGGCTCTTGTACCAAACAAACATAAAATGGGCACCATTAATGGCCTCTCATTTTCTGTTTCTCCTATGAACACGGTATTTTCCAGTGGAAGATGGAGTAAAACAGGAGCCGTAAGCTGACTAATAGTTCATTTCAAATAATAATTTCCATGAAATGAATACTAAGGCATGAGACTTGAAACAAATCAAGGAAAATCGACAAAAACTGCATTCAATTTTCTTTTCAATGGTTTCAACAATAGTTGTTGGGAAATAATACCCATCTTTACATTGATATAGCTAGCTCACAGCATTGCTTAGAGAACTTAAAGACTGAAGAGAAGATAGGAACAAACTGTTCAAAACTCAGCAATCAATGGAAATGCAGCTCTGGGCCACGGTTGTGCTATCGGCGGTGTTCACGAAAGGGTTTATCCGGACCCAAACAAGAGAGAAAACAGAAGCCAACAGGACTGACCAAAGAACAACAATGGTTGGGGTTCTGTTTTGGCGACCCATGAGACCTTTGAGGAACGGATAGAGATGGAGGATGACCCATAAGGAAAAGAACACTTTGCCAAAGAGTGGCCCCCAAGCTTCATATCCTTTGTTGAGTGCATCGGAAAATCCAGCAACAACACCAACGATGTTGACAATGAGAAGTGTTGTTGGTGGGATCAAAAGTGTCGTCCATTTGACAATGTAGAGCTCACCAAAATCTGCATCATCAGCTGCTTTGGCAGTGACAGTAAAGTTGGTGTCAATACCTGCCAGCATCTTGAGAAAACCTTGGAAGACGGCAAAAAGATGGGCTGAAACACCTCCAATGACCCAAAACTGCTCATTACGCCACAAGTCCTCGATGCTGACACCACTCCATCGGAGCTCAAGCACGGCAGTCACAATAATGGAAAGGAAAAGGCCAAGAAACAGAATGCTTGCTAGGTTTGAGAGCTAATCATCAAATTAGAAAATGTGAAGCAATGTAAGCCTTTTATGATTTTGAAAACTAAATTAGGATACAGGAATTACTAGCATTTAAATTTTTTTTTTTTTTTTTACGATAATTAGTTATTGAACAAGATAATTACCGTTGGTATGATAAATTTTCCTGTGAGAAGACAGATTGCTGGTAGTGAACAGTAAGCAATGAGAGGGAGGGATGTAAAAGGATAGACAATGGTGTTGATATATGCCATCCTTTGAAGCCATTTAAGACGACCGCCTCCAAAACCATACCATAGGGGGCAGTGCCTGCTAAGGAAAATTTCCACAGATCCTAGAGCCCATCGAAGAACCTGGTGCAACCGATCAGACAGATTGATGGGTGCAGATCCTTTGAATGCAGGCCTTAAGGGCATGCAGTAAATTGATCTCCATCCTCGGCAGTGCATTTTGAAACCAGTTAAGATATCCTCAGTGACTGAACCGTATATCCATCCAATCTGAGCAAACAAATAGAAAGTTGAATGTTGTCAGTACAAGAACAAAATAAGTATGACTTGGACCAACTAGTATTTAGTACATGTCACATATGAGAGCAGGATAAGGTCAAAGTAGTTCAAGGCCTCTATGCAGGAAAGAAAGAAGGGTCAATATAGATATTAAGCTAGGGAGATTAAAGTTATTATGAGATCGTACTGTACACTACAGGTTTGCTGAAAAGGTGCTAAGAAGATCATAACATTGATATCAATTTTGGCAACAGAGTTGGCTCCATTGACATCTTGTAGGCAGGAAAAACCAAAATCTATTCAAAGAAATTGGTTCTTTACACCTCGTTCAAAACTAACAGCATTTTAAGTCTCATATAATAAACAAGAATAAAAAATCCAACCTCTTTCCCCCATTCAGTCTTCTCTTCATAGCCACAGCTAATGACATGAATTGCTTCCTTGATTAGTGTGGAAGAGTTGGCAGTTTCAGCCACTCCTCCATTATCCATTAGTGTAGATTCAATGAAGACAGAAGATAAGCCAAAAGTTTTCTCAAAGCTCATCTGAGAGATCAGCATTGATCTTTCATACTCATCATAATCTGCAGAAACAAAACCAGTGATATGTCAATAATTCAAGAGCTCTGTAAAGTACTAGTCTAACTTTAATTTTCTCAAAGATTTAGACTTACTGTCAATTTCCCTAAGGTTGAAGATGGCAGCATCAAGTTCTTCCCGTTTTGCATCCCTGTAAAGCTCTGATGGATCTTTAGGAGCCTTCTTGCCTGGGCAGCAACATGAGCAGCAGCCACACCATGAGCAGGATGAAGAAGAGGACTTGGGCAAGCTAGGCATTGAAGGTGGTCCATAGCCATAAAGTGCTTGCCTATTGAAAACACAACCTGTTCCCACATAAACTGGTCCTTGAATTCCATCAAGACCTTTCATGTTAACCTGAATTTGAAATTTGGAGGAATTGTCAGGACTCAAGAGGCTTCTCTAATAATGCAATCACAACTTAAAACTGTCACAAGCACTTAAATCAAGCAGAAAAAATGGTTTAGCTTTAATCTTACATCAAAGAAAACTGTGTTGCGATTGGCATATCGATCACTCCTATCTATGCCATCAAATCTTTGAGGAAACTGCACATAGCATACATCTCGACCGACTTGTGGGTCCATCAGGAAGCACATAGCCTCCCTAGCTGCCTTGCTATTGTTAACATAGTGGTCACAATCAAGATTGAGGATGAAGGGAGCATTTGTAAGAACTGCAGACACCCTAACCTGTAAGAAGCCATTCATGTGAGTTGCAACTTGCAGGAGAATATTTAAGCATCCTTATCAGTATTGTACTATGTAATTACCCACCAAAGCATTTTCAGCACCAGCTTTTTTGTGGTGTTGGTAGCCAGGTCTCTTCTCTCTAGAGACATAAACCAGTCGGGGAAGTTCATTTCCTTCAATGTCACGGGCACCGCTATATCCAAGGAAAACCTGAATCATGCCAGGATGATCACGCGTGTTATTTCCTGGCCAAGGAGTTCCATCTTGCATTGTCCATCCTTCTTCAGGTGTTTTTTGAGCCTTTGCAACTAAAGCATTAATTCGAATTTTGAACTCTTCATAATCTCTCTGTAACCAAATTGAAAGGGAATTATTTAATTATATACATGAGATAGCCCATAACTTCCAACATCAAAGTGGTATGAATATTCAAGAAATGTAGCTAAAGAAAGCTTGAGGAGCTTACTTTCATTGCTCTACGTTCTTTTACGAAAGAGGGCTGCACTTTATCCTTCAAGTAATCAATCTTCTGTGAGAAGTAAAACTCAGGTGCCCGTGGTTCAATGGCAAATTTTTTGCAGAATGGAACCCACTTTCTTGCAAAGTCAGCTGTTTCTACTAGAGATTCAAATGTCAGCATCGCAGCACCATCATCAGATACATAGCAAGAGACCTTATCCTCAGGGTAGTCCAAGGCAAGGATGGAAAGCACAGTATTGGCAGTGATCAATGGGGGTTCTTTCAATGGATCCACTGTACTCACGAAGAAGTCCACAGCAGCAAGTTCAGAAGATTCACCTTCTCTTTCATATCTGCCATGGTATTGAAAGAAAAAAAAAATCAATCTCAGATACATATTCACAGATCAAAACTTCCTTTTATCTGATTAGTAGGAACAAAAGGAAAAGTTGGTTTAAATAGCTATGACACTGAATCAGCTGAAATAACTAATTTTTTAGAATAGCTTATGTTATTAGCAATTTAGCATCATTAATGGTACGTCTGAAGGTCTTGATTCATAGATTTGTACCTTGCAGATAGCCTGTCAACGTATGTTTCCCTGTTAATAGGATACCACTTAGGGAACTGATCCAACACCCAGGAAAAGGCAAACCAGATTTCGCATATGACTGAAGTGAGCCACAGGCCAAAAGCACTGTCAACAGGATTCGTTACTCGGTAATGGAAGAAAAGACCAAGAATGATCAATCGCATAACAATCACAGTTCTGTATGGTGCAAGTCTGCTTTTCGGAATTGGAATTATAGTCGAGAGGGGCTGGGAAGCATTTGGTGCCTGTGCCCTGCAAAAGCAAATATTACATATCAGTAAGACTTAACATGACTTCTATTAGAATCTAATCAAATCAAATTGGTAAGCTGATCAAAAGTTATAAACAAAAACATTGCACTACATAGAATCTGATCTCATTAAACTGCTTTGAATATAAACAACTAAAAACAAAGGAAGAAAAGTTGGTCTCTATATATCTTCCAAATCTTTGAAGGAAAAGGCATTCTCTTATTCTAATTAAATACTTACGGTTTGTCTTCCATCTGTTGCTCAGGTGGAACTTGAGCCTCTCTTTCAGCCTTAGTTGTTGAAGGCTTTTTCTTCTTGTTCTTCTTCTTTTCTTTCCAACTTTCCACCCTGTTCTTCCAAATTGGGTTCCCATTGTCTTCGGCCATTTCTTCATGAAAACATAGGACGAGACGTTTAGAAATTTAGAATTGAACTTTTTCTTGAAGGAAAATTGAAAGAGAGAATCAATATTACATACCACTATCCAACGTAGACACACTGCTGATATGTCTTGCATGAATTCCAACATCCTGTATAAACCAACATGAATAACAGAGAGCTCTCAGTATCCTAACACTAAATTACGTAGGAAATATCAAATGTTACTAATTATAATAACTAAAAACTTAAATTGAGATTGAACGGACCGGTTGGATCTAGATTTAGGAAATATCAAAAGGCTTAAGACTTTTGAAATCAGTAGTTTATTTTTCCTCCTAGTATTTACTGAAAACCTTTCAAAGGCAGCAAAAAGTACAGTACCTGAGACTTGTTCAAGTGTGCAGCCATTGTGGATTGATCTCCGGATGCCTTTTCGACATCATCCAGCAGGTTCTCTAAGGAGTTGACAGTCGTGCAATCAGTTTAAAACATTTACCCATGACAGCAAAATAATCACAATATATAACATTCATGATACTCTGCGTTGGGGAAACTAGACATCAATGACACAAATGGCGAAGAAACTTTTAGGATTTTTCAGAAACTATATATCCCTAAGTTTAAGCAGTTCACTACTTTCCTAATCTTTTTCTTTTCATGGGAATCAAACAAACATTTTGGAAAACAAATGAAGTTAATACTATATTGAGGGATATATATCAATGACCCCACGAATCAAAGTCTTTTTTAATCACAAAGATTTATCAAGAATCAAAAGGAAATGAACTTTAAAATAGAAACTAGTATCAAGAAATAAAAGAAATATACCATCGTATGGATTACCACAATGCAGACAAAATTTTCGACCTTCCTTGAGGTCATACTCAAAACAAGTCTTGCAAATGGGGAAATTGCACTCATGGCAAGCCACAAAGGCTTCTCCATTGGCATTTAACCCCACATGCTCACCACAAGTGTGGCAAACAAGAGCCCCAGATTCCATCATCTCAAAAAGTACTTCTCTTCCCCCCTTCTTCTCTGAGAAACCCAATGCTACAGTATGCTAGCCAAGGGTCTCCCTCTACTTCTCTCAATCCTTTGTGTTTTTTGTGTGTTTTTTATATGAAAAAAAAAAACCCAACACAAGCTAGGGTATGTTTGGTCTTTGTAAGAGGGTGGAGATTGCAATTTTGTAGTGGTAAAGAAAGGTTGAGGGATGGCGGTTGGTAGCTTATGGAAGGTGGGTTGTTGGTGTCATGTATTTGCAGAGAAAAGAGAGTGAGAAATCTGAGAAGCAACGCCTAAATTTTTGAAAATTTGCGGGAAGTTTAAGGAAGCTTTCGGTTGGGGAAGGTACATCCTTAACTAACTAACCAGCCTTGCCTACAAGTCTGCAACTGTTCAACCATAAATAATACGTATTGCATATTCAATTGGAAGAACATATTTACTGCCTCCTGGATTTGGAGATTTCAAAACTAGATCATGTAAGAAAATATCATAGATAGTAAGTTGGACAGCAAAGATTAGAAATTGGAAGAAGAGGCAAATAAACATTGTTCAGCTGGATTTACAATCAACAAATTAAGATAATTACCAAAAAAAGAAAGACAAAGACAATGAGTCGGAAATGGGTGTAAAAATGACACCAAATTAAACATGTACCAAAATTGGGCCAGACCAGATAGTCCCTACTACATAGCTGGGGCCACTGGGTGAACCCACCTCTGATTTTGACATTGATTTTGTGAAGTAGTTCCCAACCCAAGATTGCAAAGAAGATCCTGCCATGTTGAAGAGTTGTTTTTATCTCGTGGGAGTCATGTTAAAAAAAAAAACTTTAAGACTAAGCAAAATGAATGATTATATTTGTGTGGTTCCTTAACCTTTGTTTATCATACTTATTTTTGCTTCATTGGTGCTAAGACTTCTAATTCAATGCTAAATAACAGTGAAAAGAGTGCTTTTAGGTTATCTCCGGATTTAATATAACAAAGTGGGAAGGAATCAATGTTTCCTAATCTTTGCCCCTTCTAGCTTACAAATTTGGGTAAATCAATACTAAAAAAAAATAAATTAAATGAAACCGATTTATTGACTTGCTCCAGCCGATTATTATCACATTAAATCTGGATCACTTTTATGGAGTGAAGGAATTTGGACATCTTCAAATTTTGCCCAAATCAGAATCAGAAACAATTGACTTAGGAAATGCATGATCCACCATGAAATTTGGTATGCATCACATTAACAGATTGCACTGCTAAAATTCAGCTTTAAATGAGAAAAGTTCAGACTACTACTTATTCACAGGGGATAAAGGGTAGAAAAAAAATGAATTACTCCAAAATTTGCAGTATCAATTTTACATCTCCAAGGTAACTGTCATGGGATTATTTATTTGTGTCATTCTATTTTCTTAAACAAAGATATACTCACTAGAACCAACTATTTCTATCTTATATAATTTCCTAGTGCTCAAAATTGTTGAGGATAGTATCCTCTTAACTGAGGTGTAGCTTGATGAAGCGCAGCAACGCTACCTTCCCTGATTGATTGGTGATATCTATGCCAAGCAGATCTTGGCAAAACCAACATACTCCAGAAATAATAAAAGACAATCTCAAGCACCAAAAACAGGCAAAGCTCTCCATAATGTCAACTAATAACGTAACGATTCCGCATCTTTGATCTAGGAAACAGAGTAGACCTTTACTACTTTAGTTGTGTCACAAACAACAAGGTTGTCTGATTCAGCTGGAGTTGTACACAGCCAATTAACCTGACAAAGAAAGAGGTTCAATATTGAAAAGCTTTTGAAGAGAAATGAAACATAAAGGAAAAGAAGCAATAAACCTCACCTTTTTGCTTAAATTGATGTTCAAATGTAGAAGCTCATTGTTACTTCCAGTCTGCCCTGAATCAAGACACCTAGAGCAATCCCAGACTTTGACTAACTTATCATTTCCACCAGTTACTAGGAACTTCCCCCTCTCTCCAAACAAAGAAAATTCCACACAAGAAACAGCAGCAGTATGACCACCTAAAGAGTAATCCAAATGCAACCATTTTCTTCCATTTTCATCGGGAACTCCACCAACAGCTGGAAGACTGCCTTTGGACACTGACTGAGTTCCTTTTCGGGATTTTGTGGAACTTTTAGGCCTCATGGCTATAAGTTCTGATTCCATATTAATCACATCAATAACACCATCGCCTCTAGCCACAACACATATCTTGCCTAATTTGTCCAACATATCAACATCTGGAACTTTTATCGAGTGAACAAAAGCTGGATTTAAACATTGTCCAGCATTACTACCGCTACTCATGTCAGGCAGGCCTGTAGTGAAGGGGGCAAAATCAGAGAAATGAATCAGTACATGCACTAGCCTTATATTTGTTTAGAAGAATCATAAGGAGGATCAAATAACTGATGTTTAGTAAAGATGCACCACCTTAAGTTTATTGTCAATGATATTAAACCAATGTTGTTGATATCACACATTTAATATTTGAAAAAGCTCCATAAAATGATGAAACTAAGAGTTTAAGACATATATACCGAAATCCACAATTTTGGATGGGCGCCCTTTTGAGAAGTCCCATGTGATAAGCTTTGAATCAAGACCTCCAGTAATGACTGCCAAATTAAAATAAAATATAATATTTAGAAAAGCTATCCACGATTTCGATGCACTATTTAATTATATAAATAGAACAAAATGGAGCAAAAGCACAATATCAACCCTTCCGGTGACATTCAAATAGAATGACGGTAATGGACAGCTACGAGAAACTTTATACCAATAAACTTAGAGGTAAAGTTTAAATACATTACACACAAATGTAGTTAGAGAGAGAGATTCAAAAGAGTATTATAAAACCTTAAAGAAATACCTTCCCAAGGTCTCCAAGGAATGAATTGGACACTGCTGCAGATCTGTGATGTGTTAAGGTGAGAAAGATATGAAAGAAGGATAAAGATTCAAGCTAACTCCAACTGGACAAGAATAGCAAACCACCTTATAATCCTCCCACTTGGGATCATTGTAATAAGAAGTCTTTAAAAGTCTTGCTATAAAAAGAGGGTTCAAAAGAATATTTTCCAGAAGCCAAATACACCTTTATTTAACCCAAAAAAAAAAAAAAAAAAACAGATAAAAGTTTTTGAGAATAAATTTGTCAGAAAACCAAATATAGAGCCAGGAAATTTCAGTTGAGAAACCACAGGGACATTCATACTATATTATATACTGAAGGACAATAGGAAAAGGCAAATGGCTTAAAGAGTAAGGATACACTTGTATGGCCTGCTCTCAATGTCTTGAAAACACATTGCTGACGAATGTCAATGATCTGCAACATAGATGACCATGCATGGTTAAACTGCTAAAATTCGCGCATCATCTATCTAGCAAATAAAAGTACATACATGCATGCAGGCATTAGATATTCATTGATTAGGTCTAACATTATCAATTTAGAAACCAACAGATAAATTCTTCATGAGAGTAATAATTTATATCACTAACATAAGACAGATGACTAAACTAATGAAAATCGAATACCTTAATCTCACCACCATCATCCGCAGTCGCGAGGAAAGATGATTTGGAATTACAAGTAACCTGCATAGACATAAAATAATAATAATAAAAAAAGAAAAACTGTACTTTAGAAATATTCACTTCATAAACTAAAGCATAAAGCATTTTAAAATTTCTTTTCCAAATAATCTCTACCTGATTTATCTCTTCTTTATTATAGTTATAACTCTCCAAAGGCTTCCATGAGTTCTCTGCTAACTATAAACGAACAATGCTTAAGTAAATTTTTAAATGTAATCAAAACAAAAGCAGTCAAAGCAAGATGGATTACCATATGCACATCAAAGCACTTGACCTCATTTCCTGCGGAAACATAGATGATATTCTCATTTCCTGCATTCGATGCCAAATAAAAAATAATAAGTAATTAGAAGAAAATTTAATTAGAAAATGAATTAAGATATAAAAATTATAGAAACTGACCTGAGTTGAAACAAAGGGATGAAATTGGTTCGTTGCTAACATCCATGACAAATTTCACATCTTTGCAACGCATATCAAACCAACAAATGCAACCATCCTAATTTAAATTTAATTTCTATTATTATTAAAAAAAACAAAAGATTCGGTAAAAATTAAAATTGGAAGAAGAAGAAGAAGAAGAGAGTAGGGGTTACTTCGGCAGAAGTGGCGACGAGGCCGGGCCTGACACGTGAGGCGATACAGCACGTGGCGGTGGCCTTGTGACCTCTCAATCGTCTTGTCTCCGTCATTTGCGCCGCTCCGCCGCCTTCGCCTTTGCCTCGCCGGTTTCTTTCTTTTTGTCTTGCTTTCTAATGGGCTATGGCTTTGCGGTTGTTTTTCAGGGCAGTCAACAGTGGATAATAGTGGCTTAACGGTCCACTGTCAGGTTAGGTTGGGCTTAGGCATTCAGCCCACATCAGGTCCAGTTCCTTAATCGCAACTTTAAAGAAAATTAATTACTCCATTTGCGGATTTTTTTTTTACTTCCTTTAGCTATATTTTTATCTAACTAAAAATGAGAAATTGTGTAAGATTATAACATCAATTTACGTTTTTTTCTTTGATTCGTTGAAAATTATACTTTTGTAAAAATAAATAGTTTAATTAAAATGTATTTTTCCTTACAAAATTATCGCTCAATAGTATCTATCACTTTGATTTGTTTTTGATATTTAGATTTCGTTTGATTTTTTTATACTTTCAATAATTGAATTAGTGTCACTTGATTTGTAGCACCAAACTCAATCGAAAGTTTTATAAATAATATAAATATAGCATAGTTTTAACAAGAATAGAATTGAAAGGAAAAGAATTGAAAGGAAAAGGCTTAGAACTATCGGTTGTATTGTATTATATTTATATTACAAAGTCTAAATTAATAAGATAAATATGCTATATAAATATAGATAAACGCATAGTAGAATAAATAATATGAATATTAATATATTTATACTTACTATATATAAAAATATAAATTTTAAAAGCACAAATAGTAAACGATCTATTATTTTGACAATTTTTTAAATTAATTATTTAAATCCTTAATTAATGAATTTTTTATTAAATTAAAATACTGAATATTGAAAGTTAAATTAAGGTTAATCTTGATAAAGTTTTCAAACTTCGGTTTCCTCCGATGGTGTAAATTTAAATATAATAACCTATTAACCTGATTCTGAATATATCAAAGCCAAATCAATTTGAAATAAAGCTAAAATAAGGGTGGCTCTACTAACTCTCTACAATTCAAAAGAGAGGAAACGAAAGTCAAATTGATAATACAATTTGTCAACCCAAATGACCCTTTTCAACCCCCCCCAAAAAAAATACAAGTTATAAACTAAGAATGTTTTAAACAATAAAATATAGAACTAAAGAAGCAGAAATTGGATGCAGAGCGGCTATAATTGAAAATTGAAGTTGCAATTTCTACTCATCTAAGTTAATCATGAAATTTCTCAACCCAGGGTTATGTGTGGCATTTTAATATTAATCACATGTCATCAATTGTGCCTTTTCACCTATATAATATAACGGTTTTGTTAACGAACGTTATAAAAATATTTTTTAAGATTATTATATTAGATAAGTTATTATTTTAAATGTATTAGAATTTATAAAAAAAATAATGAACTCGAAACTTATTTCAGTTGGTTCATATTACTCAGGGACGAAGCCAAGAATTATATATTGGGGGTCGAGATAAAAAATGATCAAATTATAAATTTTGGGGGATGCAAAATAGATTTTTATCATTTTTTTGAATTAAACAATTGTTGAACCTAAGAAGTTTGGAGGAGCTAAAGGAGGCCAAGGCTCTTACATGCCCTTCTGCTCCGCCTTTGATGTTACCACGCTTAAGAGGTGGCATCTAATAGATCTAAAGTTCGAAGTATCTGTAACCTCTTCCTCTATTCCTAAACTACAGTCTCTTTGATACAATTTTTATTTATTTATTTATTTATTTATAAAACTAACTATTAATTAATAAAATTAACTTTATAGTAAAAAAATATCAAGATTTTGTATTATAATGAAACCAATTGATTAATTAAAGTAGCTAGGGATTAGGCAAGACATGCCTAATTTCATTGCTTTTGACTTAATGATCACCACCCAATTCTTTAATTTTTTCGTTGAATCAAAATTATTCATTTAATATTTAGTTTTGTGTGTCATTCCCTTGTTTCCTAGCAATCAAACCGAGAATGTGAAAAGATCATAACACCATTTATCTTGCATGTGAACCTAATTTGGCCCTAGCATAACTTGGCACGACCCTAGAAAAGTTTCTTTGCTAATGTCGTTTCTTTTGAATGATTCTACCAATACCTCTCCTCTCTACTCCAAACCAGCCTCTTGACGTAGATAGGCCTTTGCAGTTCAATATGGCACCAAAAAAGTTATACACACCTCTGCCTCTATCAAAGAAAAACCAAACAAGTCAGTTCGAAAAGCCCCCATGTCTTTTGTTCATACCAAAGGACAAAAACTGAATTTGGTAGTAATCTGGATTCCAGTTTTAGGGAGTCTCGGGGATTTAAATTACGATCGCGGATACGTTTTTAATCGCGTCGTATTTATGATTTAATAAATGTTATCACGATCAATTACGATAAATATGAATGACGAATAAAATCAAAACCACAAAATAATAATCATTACATTGCATTGCGTCCGCTATTTAAATATTTGATTTCTTGAGATAGCAGCATTGGGGAAATAACAGTTGAAAAAAAAGAGCCAACATCTTTGGTTATAGATTCAGAGGCGTGAATCAAAATGAGTTGAACGAGAAAAAAGTATGGAATGGCCTTAGGAACTAACAGTGAAAACACTGCTTCTGCAACAGACTGTATAATTACCAGATAGAAAATTGGAGACGAATGAGAAGTTTCCTGGATGTTGCAGAGCCCATATTTCAGAAACTGGTTAATATCTTAGTTGCAGAAAAAAGGATGAAATCTATCCAAATATGTTCCCCTTCACGTGAAAGTTTCATAGGCTTACTTTAACAATCATGCCTCATGATTTATATTTTGATCTTATATGGTAGTAGTACAAATGCTGTGTAAGGTAACCACCTGTTGTGCAAGAATCAAAATAAAAACGTACAATTTGGGTCTTTTTTCTTTTCATTGAATTTAATGTAATTTAAAGCAACATTTTTTGAAATACTACCATTTCTTGAGATAAGCATCAAGCTTGAATTTTAAAGTGTTTATGATATCCATAATTTGAATCACAAGATGAAGAAAGGAAAACAGCTAGACAAAACTACCATGCACATTCCCATGTTAAATTTAATAACCTTGGTTATCACATTTACCAAAATGGAAAATAAACATACTAAGAAGCTAAAAAGGAAAATACAGAGTTAACAGTCATGAAGATGAGTTAAATATGGGGGACAAAAGGGGTCAAAATAACAAATGAGCAAGCCAAGTCCCAGAACAAAATGATCAGGTTCTAACTTCAAGCAGGTAATTAGTAGTAGTAACATTTATTTGACAGTGCAGGCGACAGCATAAGCCCATGATTTAAGGTGCTCTTTCATGGCCAAACCATCATTCAAAGGAGGCATTTTCGTGTAATGTTGGCTTTCAATTAAGTTCTGATACCCATATGTTTCTTCAGAAAACGAAGACTCAGAAGCCGAGTTACCATAGAACCCCAAATCAAGCTCTCCAAGAACTTTTCTCTTGCTTCTTTTCCTTCTCCTTCTCCTCCTTCTCTCTGGCTTCTCTGTTGGCTTTGCAAATTCCACCTCTTTGACTGGCTGCACTATCCGCTGCTCAATTCCAACAGCAATTTCACCACACTTGGGACACCTTGGAACCAAAATCTCAGTACCAGGAGCCTCCTCCTGAAGAATCTTGTGTTTTGATGGTTCTTGTTCCTCGACTGTGTCTTCAACAAAGGCAGCTGCAGCAGGATGAACCTTGTGCTGAAATGTTGTTAAAGTGAGCACATTGTTGAAAAACCATAGAGAGTCCAAACTCTCCATGACTTTCTTTGAACCATCCATGAGAGGACCAAAGACGTAAAACAAGACTTATAAACGTGAATAAAACTTTAAAAAAAAAAAAAAAAACATTTATGATTTAGCTACAGTTAAACATTTGGCTTGATTCTCTTGATAAAAGTATCAGGGGAAATTTTGTTTTTCTGAAATGGCAAGGTTAACCCTTTGTTGCCATTGGGTTATTTGATGGAGAATTATGGAGGAATGAGGGTAATTTTGGTTTATTAGAAAAAACTGGCCGCTTGAGTCAGTGGGCTGTTTGGGGATTTGGAAAGTATATTCACGGAAGAAGAAAAGAAATCAGCCAACGGTCGAAAACAACGTGGACGAATATAATTTATTCATTGGTTATTACTTATTACTTATTAATATTACTAGAATTCTTCTCTGGAATTTTTTTAATATTTATAAATTTTTTAATTAAATTAATAATTATAAATAAATTTAAGTTAAGTTAATTTAAATTATATAAAATAATTATTATTTATTTAAATAATACTTTATGTTTTAATAATTTAAGTAAATAAATTTAGAATTAAAATTGAATCATTATGATAAATTATTCAAAATATGAGATGAATTGAGATACGACACAAACACAACATTGAAAAATAATTAAAACACGTCACGACACAAAAAATAACATGAACACGACAAGAATACTTAAAGGTGTCAAAATCTATATAAAACGAATTATTAACGCATAAAAATTCATAATACTTTAAACAAAAAACAAAAAAAACACAAACACGTCACGAACCCACAAATTTTTTTTAAATTGAATCACTATGACAAATTATGCAAAATATGTCATAAATTAAGACATGAAACGAACACACAATTTTTTTTCTAAATTGAATCACAATGACAAATTATACAAAATATGAAATGGATTTAGACACAACATGAACACAACATAGAAAAATAATTAAAAAATAACATGAAAATGACACGAATACAGGAACGTGTCAAAATATAAATAAAACGAGTTATTAATGTGTAAAAATTTATATAAATTTATAATACTTTACATGCACGAAAAAATAACACGAATAAAATATGGGATAAACTGAGACACGACACAAACACAATATGAGAAAATAATTAAAACATGATACGATATGAAAAATAACATGAACACGACACAAATACACGAATATACGAACACACGAACGTGTCAAAATCTATATAAAACGAATTATTAACGTGTAAAAATTTATATAAATTTATAATACTTTGAACATACAAAAAAAAAAAAACTTGAATACGAATATTACATCATGAACACACCAAATTTTTTCTAAATTGAATCACTACGATAAATTATCCAAAGTATGTCATGAATTGAGACATGACACGAACACACAATTTTTTCTCTAAATTGAATTACAATGACAAACAATGCAAAATCTGAAATGAATTGAGACACGACACGAACACAGCATAAGAAAATTAATTAAAACACAACACACAAAATAACATGAACATTACACGAATGTGTCAAAATATACATAAAACGAATTAACATATAAATTTTTTATAAATTTATAATATTTTAAACACACGAAAAAATAATACGAATATAAATACACAAATATTTTTTATTTTTTTTCTAATTCTTTTTCTTTTTTTTTTTTCTTTCTTAAAAAAGAAAATGACAAATGTCAGCACCAAAATAATAAACACGTGTCATCACCAAGACAATTGGTGTAATCAATTTTATATTAATGTTAAATTGATTGTTTTTATCACTTTAATCTTCAATTCGCTATTATTATAGTATTTCATTCAAAGTAGCCAATACAGTATCGGTGGGCGTACCTTTTTTTTGGTATTGATACATATCGGTATCGATGTGTTTCGATATACCGTCTCGGATTTACTGGTATTTTTCAAATATTTTTTCATATATATATATATATATTTATAATGCTCATTTCTAAGTTTTCAAATAAAATATATATTATATACATATACAAATATATCTCAATTACATACATATATATGTTTATATGCAAATACAAAATTTTAAATATTTAATATCTAAACTTTTTAATCATAAATAAATAAAATAAATATTAAAAAATATAATAAATTATTATTAATTATATTCAATAGTCTAATTTAATAAATATATATTTTTGAATGAAATTATGAAAAAGTAAAAATTATTATGACTAAAAAAGTATTAAAAATTGGTTAAAAATCAAGTGAATTTTTTTTTAAAAATAAAATAAATCAAAATCTTGTATCAACCGATATGGATCGATACTTACCGGTACAGACGATCCAGTTCGGTACTGACTGGTACGTTCGGTATAAAAACTGAAACGATACGATATTGATATCGTTTTGTTTTATTTCAAAATCGGTACGTATCGACTGATACGACCGATATCGATCGAGTACCATGATTTCATTTCCAAATTCTATATCCTTTTTAAAAGAAAAAAAAAAAAAGTTAGAAAGTAAACGTTGAAAGAGTGATTAAAATAATCTCAAAGTCAAAATTTAATTTTCTAAAATCAATAGATTTTTTAATACTCGTAAAACAATACTTTCAAAGATCCATAGAATTGCAATGTTGTTACTTATGTGTTCTTGTGTTACCCACTTGAATATCTGTCCTCATGAATTATTATATGAAAGAAATTTGGCAGGCTCACAATTAATTTAGTGACTTCAAATATAGCAAATATTTTATTTATATTTATCAAGTTCATAAACACTTAGCATACAGATACATAAGTGTAGTTAAACGTTGATCCAGTTAAGAGAAAACAAAAATACTGAAACTCTTTTTTTCATTCTCTTGTTTATTTTTCTCGTCTTTCTAATACCCTTTAAAATATATTGACTTAAATATTGAAGTGCATCATGCAGATAAAACTCCAATGCTCGTCTGACTTTCTCTTTACCTACAAATCAATTTTATCCTCGGTCTCACAACCTCCAAAATCTCGGTAACTCCATCTCCAAAATAAATGAATCAAATTGCAATTAATAACGGCATAAAATACTAGTAGTATGTTTTTTTTTTTGGATAATTGAAATCATAAAAAGTAAAATCCGATAATAAAAAAAATAAATTGTCCCTTCCTTTTTAGAGAAAACTTTTTCTTATTTAAAAAATCAAATTTCTAGTATATTAACTTTTAAATACAAAAAAAGAAAAAATCTAAAACATAATATTTCCTACTTGTAAGCAGCTAGCCAACCCAACCATATAATAATTAGCCGAATCTCCACTAATTTGAGCGTTATCTTATCATTATATTTATGGGCTTACCATGCGCATATCCAAACTCATTTTTCATGTGTTTTATTATATTAAAATTGCAAGCTCAATAAACAATCGAAAATATATGGAGTACAAACTTGGAAATTATTAATATATTTTTAGGGACAAAACTTGCATTAATATTTAATTTCTTTTTGTGCAACATGAAAAATATCACCTACTAATAATAATAATAATAATAAATTCTAAGGATGTTAGACAATTTGAGTATATTTTTTTCATGCATCTGACAAATTTAGTGGAAACTTACTCTCTCACATAGCTTAATTATTTAGTTATTTTTCCAAAAAAAAAATTGATTTAGAAATTTCGAGACGGTAACGTATTTAGTTTTCTTTCACAAAAAAATTTACTATTTGATCTAAATTTTATTTACAACCTAAAAGAAAGAAAATCGATTGCAAATTACAACAAATTTATGTAAAGATTAAAAACTAAAGACCCAATAAATCATAAATTCTTTGACCAAAAAAATTGCTATTCGATCCAAATTTTATTTACAATTAAACTGAAAGAAAAAAAACCGATTGCAAATTACAATATCAATTGATTAAAATCATGTAAACAAAAACAATAATTTAGAGAGAAAAAAAAAGGAAAAATCCCAAAAAACCAAAAATTTGAACTATAAATTCACATCATATGATTGCAGAGGCAACAGTATGAGCCCACCATCTAAGGCTGTCTTTCATGTCAACCTCATTACTCAAGGCAGGGACTCTCCAATTCATCAAAGGGTTTTCTTTTCTTCTTTTTTCTGAAACTTCCCATGCTTCTGAAAGATAAGGCCTTGAAACTTCAGCCTTATCATCAACTTCCTTACTCTCTTCATCACCTTCTTTCTTTCCCAATCTTTGCAACCCAGGAATTATTTCAACCAACCTTGAATCCTTATTATCTTCCTCTGAGAAAACAAAACCAAGATCCATAAACCCGTTTAGCTCTTCAAATTCCAACTCTGACAAGCTCTTACTTGTACCCTTCTTTCTTCTTGTAATTCTCCTACTTGCAACCACCTTCTTGTTTGGTGCTTCTTCAATATTACTACTATAAGTTTCTTGCAACTCTTCTTCTGTAATTTCTTTGCCTGATATGATTTTATGGAGCTTTGGTAAGGGGAGAACTGAGTCTGGTGAGAAAGAACCAGAACCAGAACCTATGAAGCTTGTGCTTAAACTCAACTGGTCACTCATGGACCTCGTATGGAGAGTTGTGGTGCGTTTAAACTCTGGTTTTGATGAGTTTTCTTCATCTTGACGATCTGGGTTTGGTTCAAAACTCGTAGATGTTGATGGACATATCTGTTTCTTGAAGATTTCCATCTCAAACCAACATGAATCAAAGAGCTTCATGATTTCCCCAGACTGCATTAAAGGCAGCTCAAGAAAGAAATAAGATATTCCCAGAATTCTTAAATTTGTGGAAATATGGTTTAATTCACCTTAATCCTAAAAAACTATATATAGACCGACTATGTATGTGACCAAAAAACCCTAAACGCCGTACATATAAACAATTCAACAGAAGAAACACATATTTTCCACGGGGTATTATAGTAATAATAAAAAATATTTCTTGTATCACTATTAACCGTGTTTTATACTTTTATGTTTTTTTTCCCGAGTGAGTTGCTTTTTCGGTTTTTCCTGGAAGGAAAAGTGATTAGAACGTGACGTGGCTTAAATGTGAACGAATAATCCTTGGTTTAACGAATATTCGGACCATATCAATATGATCCTTGAATTCAATTCAATCTGAATAAAACAATATTATATATTATTAATTAGTTTGGTTTAGAGATCCAATATTCCCCACGTGCTGATTGCACGTGTCAATCTTTTTTCTGTTAGTGATTGAAGTCTATTAGTATTATCATAATACAAAAATTTCGATTAATCAGAGTGTTTATAGATATTAATTTTATATATTTAACACTACAAACAAATTGCCATATACTGACGCTTACCTATACTGACGGTAAAAATCCGTCGGTATAAAGGATCTATTGCGACGGATTTTTGTTACCGTCGGTATATGTTTAATATATACCGACACTTTGTTTTCCGTCGCTATAGATACCCCATATACTGACAGTTGTTCATTGATCGTCGGTATAGATATCCCGTATACTGACGGTTTTTCATTGACCGTCGGTATAACTATGCTTTTTACTGACGGCTTCTCTTATTCCGTCAGTATATTTGAAAAAAATCTCGCTTTTTTTTTAATGACAGGGAATTTTATTTTTTACGTTTTCCTTTATTTTGTTTTTTTAAATAAGCCTATAGCAACGGATCACTTATTTATGACCGTCGGTATAGGTTTAAGTAATATTTAGGGTTTCACTACAAAATCCCCAAATCTCATAAACCAACCCTCGATACCTTTGTCAACGTCCCAAATCTCTCGCCACAGTCATCCCCAAATCTCTCGCCACCATTAACGCTGTCTACTTGTTGAATATTGAACTCTCTGGCTCTTTCCACCATCTGGATTCTCAGGTTTCTGACTCTAATCTTTCTTTTGAAACAACAAATCTAGGGTTTCTTTCTCTATTTTTTATCTTTTTGTTTCAGATTTTCAATTAATTTGATCTTCACTTTCTTTATTCTTTTTTGGTTGCCAAGGAAATCGATGATGCCAGGGATTCTTTATCGTGAGAAATTACAAATTGAAAATAAGCAAAAGTTATAGTAGTTCTTTTCAGTTTTCTCCGTGCACTATAAAAGGTTATAAACCTTTTTATCCAAATCTTTTGTTTTTATTTTTAATTTAGTTTTCTAAATTTCTCATTTATGGGCCATTTATGTTTTTACTTCAGGTGTAATATTTGCTTTGGCTGTTTCTTAAGTGCCTTTTTTCTTTTTGTGATAGTTAGAGTTCATGAACTTTTTTAAATTTCTCACGTATATGATAAATTTAAGAACAAATGTTGAACTTATAAATTTCCTTTAAATTTATATGAGCTAATTACTTGGTGACTTTTTAACAAAAAAAATGAGTTTATTTTGTGAATGAATTAATTAGCAGTCTTTAATGCTTTTGATGTTTGTTTTTGTTAATGGGAGATAGTTTTTTTCTTTTGACAGATGCTCACTAGCCCTTTCTTTTTATTAATGGTTGATTAATATCAGTGTAGGAATTCTTTTTTACCTTTTGAATTTCTAAAATATGATTATTTATGTTTCACAGTGGAACAGATTTGTCTTTTGGTGGCCTTCATGAAGAAATTGATAATTCACTAATCAATTCAAATGCTTTAACCTGGTTTATTATTCTGTTAATGTGGCAAGCATTTTATAAGTGCCAGTTCATCATGAAAACATCACACTTATGGAGTGTCCCAGCAATGAGTGCTCTAGATTAATTATAAGTGCCAGTTCATCATGAAAACATCACACTTATGGAGTGTCCCAGCAATGAGTGCTCTAGATTAATTAGGAAGTTTAGTAATTAGTAGTTTTGTTTCTTTTGACTCTCTTATCTTACCTTTAAATCTAATGTGAATCCCTTCCTGTTATCGTGTAGTTGGTTGTCTTTACAGTCTACCTTTTCTTGTATGGAAGACTTTATTTGTCATTAAGTGGTTTGAAGCAGTCAATAGTTAAGTTTGCTTCATCTAAGGGAGATAATCCTCTAAAGGCAGCCATGGCTTCACAGTCTGTTGTTCAATTAGGCCTTTTGATGGCCCTGCCCATGGTCATGGAGATTGGATTGGAGAGAGGATTTAGAACTGCATTAGGTGACATCATAATCATGCAGCTTCAGTTGGCATCTGTGTTCTTCACTTTCTCCCTTGGAACAAGGGTCCATTATTTTGGGCGCACTATCCTGCATGGTGGGGCAAAATACAGAGCAACAGGGCGTGGTTTTGTGGTTCGGCATGAGAAATTTGCAGAGAACTATCGCATGTACTCAAGGAGCCACTTTGTAAAAGGGCTGGAGCTATTGGTATTGCTTATATGTTACAGGATATATGGTTCTGCAGCAAAAGATTCTATATCTTATATACTCCTCTCATTTTCAATGTGGTTTTTAGTTTTATCCTGGCTGTTTGCTCCTTTCCTTTTGAATCCATCAGGATTTGAGTGGCAAAAGATAGTAGAAGATTGGGAAGATTGGACAAAGTGGATTAGCTGCAGAGGTGGTATTGGAGTTCAATGGTTGGCTACTACCTTCTTTTTTTCAGATAATTTTAAGTTTGGTCTAGTTCAATGGTTGGCTGTGCAGCTAGAAACTGTCTTCTAGTTTCTCGTAGCATGAACTCCATGTTTCAATGTTAAATCTATGATAAACTTGCATATTCTCCATTGTTAAAGCTGGTTTTTAGCTGTTGCATGAACATTAAATTAAATGAATTTTAACAGATGCTTGCAGACTTACTGATTGCTCTCATTCTTAATTTTGCTCTTAGGGTGAGATGAAAACAAATGAGGTGGCAAGTGAGGAGCAAGAGAATGGACAAAAGGTTGCAGACATGCCAATTGCAAGGTCAACAAAGATCCCTTCCCGAGTGATTAACCACTTTCTTCCAATAGAAGTAATTGGTAAGTTGTAATTTCTTGAAGCATAAAATTGGTTTAGTTATTGCCTATTTACAACTTATCAGACATCATTCTCATACATGAGTACCATTGTCATATACAAGATGAGTTAAATTCATCACAGGAAGGAGACAATTTTTTCCTTTTTACTATAGTTAGTTTGCTTTCTGGATTACCAGATAATCATCTGTAGTCTGAATAAGAACAATTACATAATTGTTCATAATCTAAAAGGACGGTAGATAAAATAAAGAGATAACTGGTCCTCTATCATTCTCCCTTCACCTTTAAGCTTTCTTTGTGTTGGTTAAAGAGTTGCTGCGAATGGTTGTATGATCTTTTACTGTTCCCCAGTTTGCTTTGGTGATGACTAGAATTTTCCTTCTGCAGCATCAGAAGAAATTTCAGCAGCTGCTTGTAATGATGATGCAGATACATTGTCAGGTCTCTGTATTTCTATCGCAATTAAATCCTTTAATCTGGCTAAACATTTGCTTCTTGGGTTGTCTGCATTTGGAGGATTGTTCTCCAAAGAGGTATGAAGTGAATTTTACATATCAGGCGACAAGCAGAACATTTGCTTTTGCTGTTTGTGACAACAACTGAGATTGTTTATTTCACTTTATGTATTTGGATTGCTAATTTACTTTGTGTTTGGACTACTAATTTTCAATTTTAAGACTGTATTATGACTTTAGCTTGCGACTTCTATTTAGCTTGTAAAAGCTATATAATTAAGATAATTTATTTGTAATTTTATTTTTAATATTATGAAATAATTTGTACTTTCTTATGATGATTTTTTTATATGATATATGTTGGATTAAATTATAAATATATCAATATTAACAATTGAAAATATGATAAAATTTTATTTTTACCGACGCTTTGACCTCTATACTGACAGTTCATATAACAAAAAATGTATAGTATACTGACGGAGTAAACTGTCGGTAAATTTACAACAAACCGTCGCTATAGGTTAATTATATATTTTACATTTTAATCTATACCGACGGAAGCGAAAAAAAAACCGTCGGTATATGTAAATCTACGGTATCTATACCGACGGATAAAAAATCCGTCGGTATATCTATACCGACGGGAAGAAGAGCCGTCGGTATAGGTAAAAGCAAAAAGGCCTAACCCAACATAAGTTATACTGACGATAGTAACATTAGTGACGCCTAAAACCGTCGGTATAGGTTCTACATCCTATTCCGACGGTCGCTTTTTCCGTCGGTATAGGTCTATACCGACGACGGTTTTACTGTCGCTTAATTTTTTGTCGGAATAGTCATTTTGACCGTCGGTATAGGGTTTTAGGACTTTTAGCGACGGATTTTTGAGTTTTACCAACGCTTTTTGGACCGTCACTATATGACAATTTGTTTGTAGTGTAATATATTAATTTTATTAAATTGATAAAAATAATTTATTAATTGTATTATTTTTAAATATTACATTAAACATTAATTAACATTTTTTTATTATAAATAATAAATATTATATTAATGTGACCAAAAGTGAAAAGTGTGAATTGAGTTATGGCCTTACGGTGAGAGGGTGACTGACAGTGTCAGACTCCCCCAAGAAATAAAAGAATTAATTAAAACTAAACAAATCAAATCAAATATTGTTTCTTTATTATGGTACGGTGGGATTCGGAGATTAGGAGAAAGGCAGTTAGCTAGAAATACAAAAGCAGGTGCATGGTTTTTGCAACTAAAATTATGGATAACTATTTGAAAGATTGATTGAATTATTAATAATGCACTAATTAATTTAGCTTTCTTTTCTTATAAAGTGCATTATACAAAGTCTTTTTTTAAAGGTAGAGTAGTTGAATTAATTCTTACGTTATGAGAAGATGAGCGGCTTCCGATTTAAACTTTTTTCAGCAATAATAATATTAAACTAATTCTGAAATACCGAGCAACACGTATGCTTAATTTGGCAACATATATGCCAATTCCATTAAATTCGCATGCTTTGATTAATTCTATGAGTTAACGTTGCTTCTTTGAATATAAGATAGTTCAGTTTAACCTGAAAATGGGATATGTTCAAAAAATGTCTTCAGAAAGAAAGATGTTCAGCTTCTGCCCGCAAGCTTGACGAGTATATTCGAGGCACATACTCTTTTTTTTTTTTTTTTTTTATGTTAAAAATCAAGTGGTCCTTAATCTTTTTGGCAAAAAAAAAAATTCATATAAATGAATTTTGGATGCGTGATTTTGAAACCAATTATTATTAAACACTCTAAATTAAAATACTATCGGAAAATCGTTATTTTATTCCACTATAGTTTTTATCTTAATCTAAGAATTTTATGATTATCAAAACAAATCTTGTTTATGTTAAAAAAGAAGAGAAAAAAAATTATTAAATGAGTTTGGAAAAAAAAAACTTTTTTTAAAATGGGTCGGAATTTGATTCTATATATTTAAGGTTTAAGTTTGACCCGACTTGTTTTTTAATTATATAATATTTTTATATTTTTGTATATCATGTAATTTATATTGTATAAAAGATAAATATATAATATTATAATGTAAATATCAAAATATATATTAAGCAAATTATTTTTAAAATTTAATTAAAAAATTAAAAATTTAATAAAAATAAAAATAACATATTTTTTTAAAAGTAACTTGAACGTACCTGATCGAACTTGAACTATACCATTTATTAATTTGGATAGATATGGACTCAAATTATCGAGTTGAACCGAACTTAAACAAGTATTTATGATGTTAATACATGTTTAAAGTCGATCCGATACGACACATGTATACTCCTACACTGTGCGGGAATTACATGAACAATGGGTTTATCTTTTTTGATTGGTAAACCAAGGTATAGCTTCCTAAATGTTTGCATGGCTGAATTGCGGGGCAAATCTCCTGTGGCAGTGAGCTTTGTCGCCCACATGCCTCGACATGCAATGCAACAGAGTTTAGCTGCCTTCCAAAGGAGACTTGCCCAGTAATGCATCCATGCATTTTCCGCCCTTAGCTTGAAAACTAAAACATCCATGCATTTCACTCTGTGGATGAAACAGTTCCAAGTCTCGGGGCCTATATATATTGTTGATGAAGAACTAGAAGGACTTGTTCTTCTCAAATCGAGAACGGTCTCGTATCTTCCATATAAACAGTATATTCGAGGCACATCCAATTTGTTTACTTAGTTCTAAAGAAAAGTGGTCTGTAGAAGGAGAAATTTTTTTTGACCAATTACAAATTGCCACATGTCAATTGGAATTTCTTTAATAAAGAAATTTTCAATTAAATTATATATTACCATGTGAAATTGATAATATCATATTATAATTAATTATTTTATGATTAATTAAATATGTACACATGGCTTGACCAATCAAATTGCAAGGATTCATGGGTTATCCAATCAAATTTCACCCATGTGTCATAATTACTTTACCTCTAATTAAATTAAATTAATTAAGAGATAAATAATAAATTTTTATCTCTAATTAAATTAAACTACTTAAGAGGTAAATAATGAAATTTTATCTCTAATTAAATTTAATTAATTAAGGGATAAATAATAAAGTTTTATCTCTAATTAAATTAAATTAATTAAGAGATAAATAAGAAGATATTATCTCTAATTAAATTAAATTAATTAAGAGATAAATAAGGAGGATAAGTTCTTTTAGAACTCTCTTTCACCTGGCTAGCTACCACTATAAATAGAGACCTCCCCTTAACACAAATTCACAACTCAGAAAGCTTGAAGAGAAGAAGATTTTGAAGAGCCAAATCCTCTCAAAATTCTTAAGAAGAAATTAGAGAAATTCTAAGAACGCGGTGCTTGTTCTTGAGAATTCTCTAAGAAGCTGCTCTCCGATCTTGTTCATCAAAGGAAGGGAGATAATTCCTGTTTTTCAAGACCAAGTCTAGAAGACCCTTGAAGCAGATCTCACCGATTCAAGATCAAGTCGTGAAGACCCTTGAATCAAAATTTTACTGAAGAAAAGAATCAAAGGATTTCTTTCTTTAAGAATATTCAGAGATTGTAACCTCAAAGTTTGATTAATAAAATTATTTATTTGACTCCAAATTTTCCTTGTCATATATTTTTGACATAAAATTTGTGTGTACAAATTTTGGCACACCCGGTGGGACAATCTCTGCCTTTCATCTCTTTTCTTCAAAACTCAAGTTATCAAGTTGCAATGGCTCCCAAGAAGAACCTTGCTAACAAACCAACTCTCAAGCCTGCTCGAGCTAATCCTGCAGTCTACCCCACTTCATCATCAAGCGTTGATATCCCTACTCATCCTTATGGCACTAGGAGGAAGACCAAAGCTCTTACTGAATTGTATGAGCAAACTTTTCCAGTGCTCAATCAAAACCCTCTCTATGACACTTCTTCTCCAATTCAAAACTTAGAAGAAGTTTCCGCTGGACAAGTTGATTCTCCTCGAGGATCAAGTGCAAGTCGCCAGTTAACATATAAAGGACAAGATAGCTACTCCAGCAACAAGCCTATTCCATCCTCTGCTCCAAAATCAAGTTCTGGAGTAATGGCTGTCATGACAACTGGCACCACATCATTGGAAGAACAAGTTGCACTTCTGGCAAAATCTGTTGAAATCCTTTCAGCAAGTATCAAAGAGAAGGATAACCAGATCGCTTCCATGATGGACAAGATCGCCGGTCTCACTGGAAAAAGGAACGAAGCTTCAAACCAGAATTGGCAATCAATCTTTCAAGATGATGGTGAGAACTCTGGCAAGGAAGTTGCTAAGGATTCTGAAGAAAAGATCAATGAACTCGTCACTACCAGTCAGCTCAAGGATCTTATCAAAGAGGCTATCAAAGATCAAGTTGAAAGCATCACTCAACCTTCATATACATATGCAAAACCATATTCTCAAAGGATCGATCGTCTGAGGATGCCTGGGAACTATCAACCCCCAAAGTTTCAGCAGTTCGATGGAAAAGGAAATCCACGCCAACATGTTGCACATTTCGTGGAAACTTGCAATAATGCTGGTACCTATGGGGATCTCATGGTGAAGCAGTTCGTTCGCTCCTTAAAAAGCAACGCCTTTGATTGGTATACTGATCTTGAGCCTGGGACGATTGACAGCTGGGAACAACTTGAGCGTGAATTCCTTAATCGATTCTACAGCACTCGTCGCTTAGTCAGCATGATCGAACTCACAAGCTCACGTCAATGGAAGGATGAGCCAGTCATTGATTACATTCACAGATGGAGAAATCTGAGCCTTAACTGCAAAGAAAGACTGTCTGAGTCTTCTGCCCTTGACATGTGCATCCAAGGCATGAATTGGGGCTTGCGTTACATTCTTCAAGGCATCAAGCCTAAGACCTTTGAAGAATTAGCCACTCGTGCTCATGATATGGAGTTGAGTATGACAGCTGCTGGAAATCAAGAACCTCCGGTGCAAGAGCCAAAGAAAGCCAAGGAAAAACAAGATACCCGCAAAGGGGGCAAAACCTTTACCAACAAGGGAGAAAGCAAACAGTCCATGGCTGTGACTACCAAGCCACTCATGATATCTCCCAAGTCAAAACAATCTCAAGAGACGAAATCTTCTCCTATCCAAGACAAAGGTAAAGGCAAGATCACTTTGAAGGAGAGACAAGAAAAGAAGTATCCTTTTCCTGATTCTGATGTTTCAAGCATTCTTGAAGAACTTTTAAAGACTAAGCTGATTCAGTTGCCAGAAATGAAGCGACCTGAAGAAGCTGATAAAGTAGAAGACCCCAATTATTGCAAGTATCATCGCTTGATTAGCCATCCTCTGGAGAAGTGCTTTATTTTGAAGGATAGAATAATGCGACTCTATGAAGAGGGGAAAATCGAGTTTGAAGAAGAAATGGTGTCGTCAAATTTGGCATCAGTCGATATGGTTCCTCAATCCAATTCGCTGGATAGAACCATAAAATTTGGCTCTTTTGATCCTATCATACTGGCTCCAAGTACAAGTACGATGGCAGATCTTCAGGGAAGTGGGGGCAACTATTTGCTTCAAAGACAAAATCAAGATCACGATGGTTGGACTTTAGTCACACGCCGAAGAAGCAAAAGGAAGAATCTTCCAAAAGTTGTGAAAGTGCCTACAAGAGCTAAGATGATCAAACGACCATCTGAATTTCCAAAGCCCAATGTGCCTCAAGAAGCAAAAATGCCATCTCGAGGTAAAAATTCAGTAGGGAGGAAGTCAAGGAGGCAAATCACTTTAAACGAATTCATGCCGATTCAGCTTAGAAATGAAGATTTGGTTTTCATGACTTGTTACCATAACGGTGGCAATGAAGATAATGAAAACAACACAGACTCAGTAGCATTTGAAGTTGATGAGCATTCTTGTGCTACGAAAATTAACTTTTCTGATGAGGATCTGTTGCTAGGGTCAACTCCTCATAATCGGCCGTTGTTCGTCGTAGGATATACTCAGGAACAGAAGATCAATAGAATCTTGATCGATGATGGTTCTGCTGTCAACATACTCCCGTTGATGACAATGAAAGAATTGGGAGTTCCTTTGGATGAATTGATGCAAAGCCGCTTGATGATCCAAGGATTCAACCAAGGGGGACAAAGAGCTCTTGGAAAACTTAGACTTCAACTTTTCATTGGAGATATGGAGTCAAGTCCACTTTTCCATGTAATCGATGCCAAAACGACGTACAACATGTTGTTAGGACGACCATGGATACATCAAAATGGTGTAGTCTCCTCAACTCTGCACCAATGTCTCAAGTATTGCAGAAACGGTCAAGTTAAGACGATCCTTGCAGACGCTAAGCCATTTACTATAGCAGAAGCACATTTCGCAGATGCAAAGTTTTATCTAAAAGATACATTTATCGAAGAAGTAATGCCCAACCCGATGCAAGAATTAAAGCAAAAGGGAAAGAATTTGGCTTCTTCCACAGTTGGAGAAGATGAAATTGCTCAAGGTTTAAAGGATCTGACTCTACCCCTCACTAACTTGGAAGAATCAAGAGGCCTTATACCTCCACTGCAAGGATTTGTTAGGCCAGTAGAAGAACCTCTTTATGAACATCAGGATCTTCCTACTCATCGAGCTAAAGATTTTGATCCTAATGCTTATAGATTGCTTGTCAAAGCTGGATATAAACAAGAAGATGTTGCAAAATTGGCTCACGAGACAAAAGAGCCTAGCAAAGAAAAGCCGCAAAGTTCATTCAAGATCCGACAGGTCTGGCAAAAGAAGATGGATCACATCGGAACTTCTAGAGAAGGGCTTGGATATTCTCCATTAAAATTGAAGATTCATAAACAAACTTCGAGATACATAAATGTGGAGGAAGTTCCCGAGGAGCCAGAAGATGCAGTGAAGCCACCAGGACTTTCAGTATTTGATCGCTTGGGGGCACGCTCAACACGATGTTCAGTGTTTGATCGTTTGAGCATTCAATCATCACGAAGGTCAGTTTTTGAACGAATGGGAGAAAAATGCAGTGAAGTTTCTGTAAGTAAACCAATTTCCATTCAGTCAAGGCTTGGAAGTCTGTATTCTGAAGAAGTTAACTGTGGCCGAAAAAGAAAGTCTTCCACTTTAAAGGAATCAAGAGATTTTCACAGCAAAATTCCTTCTCGAAGGAAAAGGCAAAGCGAATGAAAGGTAACTACTGGTGAAGTTTTAAAGGCTAGAAAGCACACAGTGGTTATAACCAAATCAGTCTCATCCTCAAAGGAAGAAGAACTTGAAGAAATAGGAATCTTTACTTCTAACCATGTATCTGTAAAAGAAACTGGTGAAAAATCTCAAGAAGAAGAAGCCCAAGAAGCCCCTTCGTCTTTTGAAGAAGGAAATCAAGCTACTATTGATGAGCTAAAGGAGGTTAACATCAGCACTAGTGAAGATCTACGACCGATCTTTATTAATGCTTGCTTACCACCAGAAGAGGAAAAAGCCTATCTTGATCTTTTGATAGAGTATCGAGATATCTTTGCTTGGACTTACAAAGAAATGCCGGGACTTGATCCAAAAGTAGCTATGCATCATCTGGCTGTCAAGAAAAGTGTCCGACCTATCAAACAAGCTCAACGACGTTTCCATCCTGACTTGATCCCCCAAATTGAAGCTGAGGTCAATAAACTCATCAAAGCTAGCTTTATTAGAGAAGTCAAGTATCCCACTTGGATCTCAAATATTGTTCCAGTGAGAAAGAAAAATGGTCAACTTCGAGTTTGTGTAGATTTTCGAGATTTGAACAATGCTTGTCCAAAAGACGACTTTCCTCTCCCTATAACAGAAATAATGGTTGATGCTACAACTGGCCATGAAGCTTTGTCATTTATGGATGGATCGTCTGGCTATAATCAAATTCGCATGGCTCCAAGAGATGAAGAACTTACTGCATTTCGAACTCCAAAAGGAATATACTGTTACAAAGTTATGCCGTTTGGATTAAAGAATGCAGGTGCTACTTATCAAAGAGCAATACAAAAGATCTTTGATGATATGCTTCACAAGAATGTCAAATGTTATGTTGATGACTTGGTAGTGAAGTCAAAGAAAAAATCCGATCATCTTGCTGATCTTCGCCAAGTGTTTGAAAGATTGCGTAGATACCAATTGAAGATGAATCCGCTCAAGTGTGCGTTCGGAGTATCCTCGGGCAAGTTTTTGGGGTTCATCGTACGACATCGTGGGATTGAGATCGATCAATCAAAAATAGATGCAATCATGAAAATGCGTGAACCGCGCAATCTGCATGAACTTAAAAGTCTGCAAGGAAGATTGGCATATATTCGACGCTTTATCTCAAACTTGGCTGGTCGATGTCAACCATTTAGTCGGCTAATGAAGAAGGATGTCCCTTTTGTATGGGATGAGGCCTGCAGTAATGCTTTTAAGAGCATTAAGAACTTTTTGTTACGACCACCTATTCTGAAGGCACCTATACCAGGACAGCCGTTAATCCTTTATATTGCTGCACAAGATCGTTCCTTAGGAGCATTGTTGGCACAAGAGAATGATGAAGGAAAAGAAACTGCACTCTACTATCTTAGTAGAACTCTTAATGGTGCTGAATTAAATTATTCTCCCATTGAAAAGACTTGCTTGTCATTGATGTTTGCAGTTAAAAAGCTGAGGCATTATTTGCAAGCTCATTCTGTTCGTTTGATTTCGCGAGCAGATCCCCTCAAATATCTCATGTCCAAGTCTGTGCTCAGTGGAAGATTGGCAAAATGGGCTCTTTTGCTACAAGAGTTCGATATTACTTATATTCCACAAAAGGCTGTTAAAGGGCAAGCACTTGCCGATTTCCTTGCAAACCATCCGATTCCAGATGATTGGGAATTCTCTGAAGATCTCCCAGATGAAGATGCTCTTTTCATCGAAATTCCCAGGCCATGGAAACTATTCTTCGATGGGGCTGCCCGTCAAGATGGAGCTGGAGCAAGTGTTGTCTTTGTCACTTCAGAAGGAGATGTATTGCCTTATGCATTTACTCTCACTGAAAATTGTTCCAACAATGTAGCAGAATACCAAGCCCTGATCATTGGATTGGAAATGGCAGTGGATATGAAGATCACTCAACTTAAAGTGTTTGGGGATTCCAAATTGGTCATCAACCAACTTCTTTCACTTTACGAAGTTAAGAAGCCAGACCTCTTACCATATGTCAACTATACGAAGAAGATTTTGGAATGGTTTGACAATGTAAACTTGGAACATGTACCAAGAAGAGAGAACAAGCAAGCAGATTCTTTAGCTAATCTAGCATCAGCTCTTGCCATGCCAAGTGTAGAAGTAAAAGTCCTTCTTTGCAAACGATGGATTTTGCCTCCAATTGATTTTAAAGATAACAATACGGAATCCAATGTTGTATCAGTTTGCGAAGTTGAAAAAGAAGATTGGAGACAACCGTTGATTGATTATTTAGAGCATGGGAGGTTACCCAATGATCCAAGGCATAAAACATAAGTGAAACGTCGAGCTCCTCGATTTATTTACTTCAAGGGTACGCTCTATCGCCGCTCTTTTGATGGTGTCTTCCTTCGATGTTTAGGAGAAGATGAAGTATCCAAAACCTTACAAGAAGCCCATTCAGGAATTTGTGGTGCACATCAGTCTGGAGCTAAATTGCACTTTCAAATTAAAAGAATGGGATACTACTGGCCAACAATGGTAAAGGATAGCATGGACTACTCCAAGAAATGTCAAGCTTGTCAGTTTCATGCAAACTTCATCCATCAACCTCCTGAACCATTACATCCGACAGTCACATCTTGGCCTTTCGATGCTTGGGGACTTGATTTGGTAGGACCATTACCTAAGAGTTCACTAGGGCATATGTATATACTTGCCGCTACAGACTACTTTTCAAAGTGGGCAGAAGTGGCACCTTACAGGGAAGCAAAAAAAGAAACTGTTGCAACTTTTATCAGAACAAACATCATTTATCGGTATGGCGTACCTCGTCACATCATAACTGATAATGGGAAGCAGTTTGACATGAGCAAGTTATGTGCACAGTTTGACTTCAAGCAGTACAAGTCTTCAATGTACCATGCTCCAGCAAACGGATTAGCAGAAGCTTTTAACAAGACTTTGTGCAATCTTCTCAAGAAAGTTGTTAACCGTTCAAAGAAAGATTGGCATGAAAGGATAGGAGAAGCTCTGTGGGCTTATCGAACTACATATCGCACACCAACTCAAGCCACTCCATATGCACTTGTTTATGGTGTGGAAGCTGTTCTACCACTTGAGCGACAAATTCCGTCATTAAGGATTGCAATCCAGGAAGATCTTTCTAGTGAAGACAATGTACGCTTACGTTTGGAAGAATTAGAAGCGCTGGATGAGAAAAGGTTGGAAGCCCAACAACGCTTGGAGTGCTATCAAGCTCGACTATCCAAAGCTTTTAATAAGAAAGTCAAGCAGCGATCTTTCCAAGTTTGAGACTTAGTCCTTGCTGTAAGAAGACCCATAAATACTTCACATCGTATTGGCAACAAGTTCCTTTCAAAATGGGATGGACCATACGTTGTTCGAGAAGTTTATACCAATGGTGCCTATAAGATCGTTGATCAAGATGGTGTCAAAGTCGGACCGATCAATGGAAAGTTTTTGAAGCGTTACTATGCTTAAAGAAGATATTGCTCCTAAGCAAGAGCTTAAACTGTCGTATATTGCTCCTAAGCAAGAGCTTAAACTGTCGTATGTTGCTCCTAAGCAAGAGCTTAAACTGTCGTATATTGCTCCTAAGCAAGAGCTTAAACTGTCGTATGTTGCTCCTAAGCAAGAGCTTAAACTGTCGTATATTGCTCCTAAGCAAGAGCTTAAACTGTCGTATGTTGCTCCTAAGCAAGAGCTTAAATTGTCGTATGTTGCTCCTAAGCAAGAGCTTAAACTGTCGTATGTCGCTCCTAAGCAAGAGCTTAAACTGTCGTATGCTGCTCCTAAGCAAGAGCTTAAACTGTCGTATGTTGCTCCTAAGCACGAGCTTAAACTACACATTAAAAAAAAAAAAAAAAACAGCCCGCTATGTTGAAAATCCTTTCTAGGACAACTTAGGCAAAAGTTAGGGCACAAAAAAAAATGATGATGAACTACGTTATGACTTGATCCTTCAAATTTGAGGGTACGTAGGCAGCTTGGTTTCATTGCCAAGATCAGTCCAAACAAAAAAAAAATTGTTTGATTCAAATATT
The DNA here is from genome assembly GCA_030761205.1 of Fremontodendron californicum. Taxonomy (NCBI): domain Eukaryota; kingdom Viridiplantae; phylum Streptophyta; class Magnoliopsida; order Malvales; family Malvaceae; genus Fremontodendron; species Fremontodendron californicum. The sequence continues at coordinate 2,844,321 of JAULJL010000027.1, forward strand.
ATATTTTGTTCACTTGAAAGTATCATGATAATTCTCCATTCAAATTTCATGATTCAAGTTATTTTTCAAGTAAAACAAATCTTTTACAAATTAAAGATCTTTGAGAATTTAATTTGTAGTCCATACATGATGCAAAAATGCTTCAGAAAGTGCAAAAGAAAGATGATATATGGAGAAAAAGAAATTTAACTTCATTTCAAATTTGAAAAGAACTTACAATTAAAAAAAAAAAGTTACATCAAAAAGGATTCAGGGCTTCCATTTGAAATTCTTCAAGTATTCTCGAGAGGCTTCCAACATATTTCGCAACAAATCTAAGTTTTTGGCTTCATTCTCAGTAAAGGTAGTAAAAGACTCAACATAATTCATCTCCTCACGAATCTTGGAGGTGTCGATTCTTCTTCTTTTCAATTCATCTTCAGTTTCTTGGAGCGAAGATTCAAGTCTATGTTTTTTGCGTTGCAAAGTAATGAACTCTTACTCTATATCTGCCAAGTTCGACTGCAGGGTGTTAAGGTTCTCAACAGTTTTATGTTCAAGTAACATTGAATCTTTAAGTCGGATTTCAAGTACTTGAAGTCTTTCAATTCTATCCTTGGATGAAGAGATGGAAGATTCAAGCTCATTAAACTTTTGGACTTGTGTAAAGTAGTCTTCCATCATGCCTTTCAATAAGGATGAATCAACGGACTTAATTGCTTCTATTGCATCAAAGATCTTGTGGACATCACTAGTAAGTGAAGAAACCTGATCAAAAGAAGCACGAATAATCCTTGGTTGAATGCTTTCCCACAAAATAGTTGCAAGCTTCAACTGACTATCGGATATCACTTTTTCAGCACTAAACTTAGAAAATTCTGGAAGGGCGAGATGACTAGCTTCAACATGAGGGCTTATGGTAGTCTTCACTATAGGGGAAGTATTATTAACAATCATGTTGGGGCAAACATCTTCTTGGTTGGAAACGGTACTTGAAACATTATTTTTGATCTCAGCTACAAGTTTGTTGAACTCATGCAAACTAGAAACTGAAGCTTCACTTTTGGCAGGGGATATATCACCATGAAAGGATTCCCTTGGCCTGATTCGCTTCCAATGTCTTTCATGATCACTCTCATCAATTGAATCTTCAACGATCGCATTATGCTTCCCTTCGATGACTTTTGGTAAAACCCTTTGTCCTTCATCAACTAATGACACTGATCGAGCAACTTCTTGTGAAGCCTTCACATGCTCCTCTGTTAAATCTATAGTGGACGAGACTTTGGCTTTATTGGATTTGTCTTGCGAAATCTCTAAAGACTTTCTCTTAACATCCTTTGAAGGTTTTCTTCTCTTCTCTTTGATGGTGATGTACGGATGCTCGAAATCAAAATATCAATAGAATGCTCAAGATATGGCTCATGAACTTTCGACCACCATTCCATGTATCTTGCGGTTGCATGATCATTACGATTTAGAGAACGAGCTGGAGAGATCAATATGGACTTTGTATGAGAACGAGTGCAAATTCTCCAAAACCTACATAGATCATCCACAGATCCAGAACGAATGTCTTCCTTAAGAGCTCCGGGAATATCTTGACAAAACCCAAATTGTCTCCCAAATCGATGAGGACTGTAAGGTTCTACAATGATGTCTTGGTTACATCGGGCGGACAAATAGCTCGAACGAACATTAACAAGGTAGCCATTATTGATCTTACTAAGAGCGTCATCATCAACAATCACTTCATCTCTATTTCTGGGATATAAGTTAGCATTCCACACTATGCCACTATGAATCAACTTGCGGGCGTCATAATCCTCAAAGTATTTGGCTCCACCTTCTCCTGAAAACTTGCTCATCAAAGGCCCATATACATCATCTGGATTTTGAAAGTGAGTCCGGAAGTAATAACTTAGCCACCCATAAACATAGTGAATTGGAAAACACGCATCTGAAGAGCCCGTTTGAGTAGAAAGTGTGATTCGGTTTAGTCCATGGTAAATATTGGCTAACACCGGGATCACGAGATTAACAGTTCTTCCACTTCGGCCATGTTTTATATAAACTTTGGTTTTTACCAATTGCTATATTTATTCAGAAGCATGCCTATCCATACTTCTCTTAAGTGGGTTGTCCTTCTATGTGGGCCAATGTTGGTTCTTTGCCCATTTTGATTAAAAACATTTTGGAATCAAGACAATACAAAGGTGCAAATAAAATTTGGCTTCAAAAGCAAAGTAAATTTCAAGATTTGTTCACTTTCTACACTCAACAAAAATCGTGTACGTGACCAAGTCTTGAGGGGGCATTTGTAGAAGGAGAAATTTTTTTTGACCAATTACAAATTGCCACATGTCAATTGGAATTTCTTTAATAAAGAAATTTTCAATTAAATTATATATTACCATGTGAAATTGATAATATCATATTATAATTAATTATTTTATGATTAATTAAATATGTACACATGGCTTGACCAATCAAATTGCAAGGATTCATGGGTTATCCAATCAAATTTCACCCATGTGTCATAATTACTTTACCTCTAATTAAATTAAATTAATTAAGAGATAAATAATAAATTTTTATCTCTAATTAAATTAAACTACTTAAGAGGTAAATAATGAAATTTTATCTCTAATTAAATTTAATTAATTAAGGGATAAATAATAAAGTTTTATCTCTAATTAAATTAAATTAATTAAGAGATAAATAAGAAGATATTATCTCTAATTAAATTAAATTAATTAAGAGATAAATAAGGAGGATAAGTTCTTTTAGAACTCTCTTTCACCTGGCTAGCTACCACTATAAATAGAGACCTCCCCTTAACACAAATTCACAACTCAGAAAGCTTGAAGAGAAGAAGATTTTGAAGAGCCAAATCCTCTCAAAATTCTTAAGAAGAAATTAGAGAAATTCTAAGAACGCGGTGCTTGTTCTTGAGAATTCTCTAAGAAGCTGCTCTCCGATCTTGTTCATCAAAGGAAGGAAGATAATTCCTGTTTTTCAAGACCAAGTCTAGAAGACCCTTGAAGCAGATCTCACCGATTCAAGATCAAGTCGTGAAGACCCTTGAATCAAAATTTTACTGAAGAAAAGAATCAAAGGATTTCTTTCTTTAAGAATATTCAGAGATTGTAACCTCAAAGTTTGATTAATAAAATTATTTATTTGACTCCAAATTTTCCTTGTCATATATTTTTGACATAAAATTTGTGTGTACATGGTCCTGTCCCTTTTGATTCCATTGGCCTCATCCTTGTACTAGGTTTGACAAAAGTTTCCTCTCCAAAAATGAAGAGATATAGTTTTGGTAATTATTGATCGATAACCTCGTGGACGTATATTAATCTTCGCGTTTGAGAAATCATGGTTGCTATATACTAGTGGATTGGCAATAGGTAAACCAAATGATAGGCTTTGCAGGCTCCTACAATGTTAACTCGATCCAGTCGTGTAACTAAAAAAGCAGGATGCACGATTAGAATCTCTGCATCTAAGGAAATCAGAGACGTTTATTACCCATCTTTTTAATATACTTCATGCATTTTGAGTATTAATTTTCATAATTAAAATATTTTCCACTAGATGACATTGATGAAAGACAGTCGAATATCATCAAGTACTGCTGGGCTGATCTTTTTCTATTTTCCTTTCTTTTTTCTTGTCACTCTTCTAAATATCTATCTGTCTTCGTATTGCCTCGGAGAAAAAGGAAGGCAAATCAGCATTTGGTATCGTGCTTAATTTAACTTGCCTTCGAGACAATGTGGTCCTTGATCCTATAAGTTCAAACACAGGCAAGAGCTAGTGGAAGTCCAAATGTACCTGAAATGGAGGCTTCAGATTTTCTCTGTACAACCTTTTAACTAGAGTCTATCAAAAGGTATTTATCAGGAAAAAAAAAAGAAACCGAAAGGAGAACAGCACATTCCAAGAGATCCAGTACAGTTATGCTCTCTCTCTTTGCCATTTGTTTTTATATGAACATCACATTCCAAAAGATCTAAGGCTATGCTCTTTCCTTGCCTTATATTGTTCCAACTCTTCATTTTTCTTGAAATACTCTTGTCCAACGCATATTCGGACATGGGTATGGGGATATGATCCCCCAAGAATCTTCCAAATATATGAAAAAACTTAGAATAAATTAAATATACCAGTCTTGGACACATACCCGTGTCCGACACTCACATCCGAATCCGAGTAACATAGTCCTTGCCATCCGTTTGTTGTTCTTATCTTCACTTGTGGTCATTGCCTATTATCTATGCTCACCTTTATTTTATTGCCTATATGTGTATTCAGTTGAATTTGTTGTTTTAAAACAGAAAAGAGGGAGAACTAAAATGAGGATTTGTAGAGAATAATACATATTGTGTCTGCATTCATTCATACATATATATCATACAAAATCAACCTTAGGTAACGGTTGTTGAACCAACCATCCCTGAATGATGGAATTACATCAGATTTTGAGCTAATATCACCTAACACAACAGACATACTGACACAGTATTTGCTGTCAGATTAAATATACTAACTTAGCACAAAAAGATTCAAAATATCTTTAAAGTACCTAAGAAAAATATCAATTGTCTAATACTCCTCCTTGAGATTTTTCTTGGAGACTCCAAGCTTTGACCTTAAGAACTCAAACCTTGGCCTTGAAACAGCCTTGGTCATCACATCTGCAGTTTGATCTTCAGACCTGCAGTAAACAACATCAACTTCTCCAAGCTTTTCAACCTCTTTTATGGCATGAAACTTTACATTTATATGCTTGGTTCTTCCATGCTGAACATGATTCTTTGTAATAGCTATAGCTGACTTGTTATCAACCCATATTACAGTAGCTTCATCAGGCTTCTGTTCCAAATCAGCCAAGAGTTTCCTAAGCCAAATGGTTTGATTTGCTGCTGCTGCAGCAGAAATATACTCAGCCTTAGCAGAGGATTGAGCAACTACATCTTATTTCTTTGAATTCCATGAAAAAATAGCACTTCCAAATGAAAAAAAATACCCTGAAGTGCTTTTGGAATCATCCACACTTCCTGCCTAATCACTGTCAGCATATCCTTCAAACTTGCAACTTTCATTCTTTAAATACCATAGGCCATAATCAAATGTACCTTTAATATATCTCAATACTCTTTTAGCTGCACCATAATGAACTTGACTAGGGGCTTGCATGAACCTTGAGAGAAGACTTGCAGAATACATAATATCTGGTCTTGTAGCAGACAAATATAGCAAGCTTCCAATTAAACATCTATAAACAGAGGCATCAACAGTACGTGCATCATCTGACTTGGACAACTTCTCATTCACAACTAGTGGTGTTTCTACTGATTTGCAATTCTCCATCTTGAACTTCTTTAGAACCTCCAATGCATACTTCCTTTGAGAGATAAAAATACCAGCATTAGTCTGGTGAACCTCCATCCCAAGAAAATACCTCATTTCACTCAAGTCAGACATTTCAAACTCATTCTTCATATTCTGCTTGAACTGTTTTAAGAAACTTTCATTGTCACCTGTAACAAGCAGGTCATCTACAGAGTGACACAATGAGCTGCCCCTCATCCTCAAGCTTCTTCACATATAAAGTAGCGTCACTCTCACTTCTTATAAACCCTTCTTGCAGCAAATAGGAGTCGGTTCTACTGTACCAGGCCCTTGGTGCCTGTTTTAAGCCATATAGAGCTTTGTGAAGCCTATAGACTTTGTCTTATTTTCCTGGAGATTGAAAACCTTCTGGTTGTTCAACAAAAATCTCCTCCTCAAGCAAACCATTAAGAAATGCAGATTTAACATCTAGGTGATAAACTTTCCACCCTTTCGTTGTTGCTAAGGCTAATAGAAGCCTTATGGTGTCATGCCTGGCCACATGAGCAAAAGTATTTGAGAAATCAATTCCCTGCTGCTGAAAAGTAGCCTTTGACAACCAACCTGGCCTTATGTTTGTTTATAGAACCGTCTGGATTGAGTTTGGTTCTATAAAGCCACTTGACACCAATCACCTTGTGATGGTCTGGTGATAACTCGTATAATTATATAGTTTTTAGTTATGTTTTATTATTGTTTTGTGTCAAATACGAGTTATTATTGTTTAGTCTAATTGTGTTTATGATCTTTTATATTTTTATGTAATTTGGTGTTTTTCACAAGTTTCTTTGAGTGATTTCAGATTACTAGAATTAAGGGCAAATCCAGTTCAGTTCCAGTTCCGACACCTTTTGCCATATCAGCTATATCTCGAGTTTCACTGAAGCAATAAGTCTGAACTTTGTATCCCTGCAAAGCTAAGAGGCATATCTATCTTTTTCATGTTTTACACTTCTTGAAACGGAGTCGTTTTCCCTAGCGAAATCGACCATCAAGTTGGCTGATGTGCAATGACGTCTGTTCTGCACCGTTTTGGTATTTTGACCATATCTCCCGATCCACGTGCGCAAATGATCTGATTCCAACGGCTATGGATCCGTAACTGATAGGGGTATATTTTTCTAGAAGACCATTTTATCAGATCGAGCCTCCAACATTGACAAAATCGACCATCAAGCTGGCTGATCAGAATTGTCATACAATATGACGAAAATTGTTAGAAAAATGCACCCACCTATTATACCTACCTTTGAAATTTGTAAAGCTTGTCTCTTGTCATTTAGCCCTCCAAAATGTGTATAAATAGAGGGCCTTGGATGAGTATTGATACATGATACATTGGTAGGATAGCCATTGTAATAAAATTCTCTAAGTTTTCTTTTTCTTTCCTTTCTCTAGTTTTCTTTTTCTTCTTACATTTCTTTTCATTTTATTCATATCTAGTATGTGTTTCTAATCATATTGTTGAGGTGATGAGGTGAAGCTCTTGGTAAATGCTAAGGTTAGTCTCTTAAACATGAGCTAAAATGAATCATCATTTATAAGCACTAGCATAGATAATATTTTCTTTTGGTTTAAAATCATACTTGCAAAGTAGAGATCTTGATTCATTATTGACAATGAAAATGGCACAGTAAATGCTTGGTTTCATAACCTTGATTTGTTGTAGACATATACCTTGGCATAAGGAATGCTTGGACTCTTTTTATGAGTTTTGAGGACACCAAATGAACATAATATCATATGCTATGGACGTTGGACAATTTGGACTGAATTGCTAAACCTTCCGATTGGAACCTCCCTTATGTGTGGATTTCAATTGTGTAATAAAACAAGATTAATCTTAGCATAACACCAAGAGTGGATTCTCTAACCTCAACATCCTTTCTTATTGTTTTTTATATTTTGTTTAATTTCTTTTATGTTATTTTATTTATTTTGTTCTCTAATATCTTGTTTATTTTGTTTTGTTGTTGATTCCCTAATATCTTGTTTACTTTCTTTTTCTTATATATTTATAAACTTATACTTACTAATACGCTTCCCTGTGGTTCGACCTCGGACACCCGAGAATTTATTACTTGAACATAACCTGCACTTGGGTTTACAACTCTTAATTGAGTTTCCATCAAGTTTTTGGCGCCGTTGCCGGGGAAGCAATACTAAGTATATAAGTTTATAAGTATATTTATTTTTATTGGCTGGTTATACCGCCTAATTTATAAGTATATTTATTTTTATTGGCTGGTTATACCGCCTAATTTGTATATATTTATTTTTATTGGCTGGTTATACCGCCTAATCTGTATATTAACTTTGTTTTATGCTTGTTTGGCGACGTGATTTTAGATCTCGTCGTTTAGTTAGATTTTATTGTGAAACTTTTTCAGGTAATCTTTCTAATACAACTCCTACCATGGCTGACAATGAAAGTGTTCATGCTGAAGATGAGAACAGACAAGTACGCACCATGCGTGACTACTTGCAACCAACTCGAAGCTCATCACCCTCTTGTTTTATTTTTCCTCTCAATGCAAACAACTTTCGTTTTAAACCAGGTATGATAGGTTTGCTTCCAAATTTCCATGGGTTAGAATCGGAAAGTGCTTACTCGTTTCTAAAAGACTTCGAAGATGTATGTGTCACCTTTAATGACCAACAATGTACAAATGAAATTGTCAAGCTAAAATTATTTCCTTTTTCTTTAAAAGATAAAGCAAAAATTTGGCTTCATAATTTAAAACCAAGGTCAATTGGCACATGGCAAGAATTACAAACTGAGTTTCTAAAGAAATTTTTCCCAGCACATAAAACTACTGCTTTGAAAAGACAGATTCAAAATTTCAATCAAAATCAAAATGAAGCATTTTTTCAGTGCTGGGAGCGTTTTAAAGATTTGTTAAGTTCTTGTCCACATCATGGTTTTGAAAAATGGCGTCTTATTAGTTTCTTTTATGAAAGTTTAACTCCCGAAACTAAACAATTTGTTGAAACAATGTGTAACGGTGAGTTTCTAGAAAAAGAACCTGAAGAAGCCTTTGACTACTTAGACCATTTGGCAGATAACTCTCAAGCCTGGCACACAGATAATTCCTCTGAAAGTTCCAATAGATCTAATGTTGTTTCTAACAGAGGAAAATATCATTTTAGTCAAGAAGATGAGATAAAAGCTAAAGTAGCTAATTTGGCTAGAAAGATTGAAGCCATGGAACTTAGAGAAGTAAAAGAAGTCAAAACGGTTAAAAATGAAGAAAGTTGTGGAATTTGTGAAATCATGGGACACCCTACTTCTGAATGTCCAAACATTCCCATTCTTAAAGAAGCGTTGCATGATCAAGTAAATTCCATAAACACATTTAAAAAGCCTTTTCCTTCTCCTTACTCTGAAACGTATAACCCTGAATGGAGAAGTCATCCCAACTTCAGTTGGCGGAATAATAATCATGTTCAGGTACCACAATCTCAAAAGCCGGGCAACACTTTTTCCTATCAACCTTCACGTGTACAAACCTTGGAAGAGACATTGCAAGCATTCATGCAAACACAAGCAAATGTGAATAACCAAACTTCACAGGATATCAATGAGATCAAAAACACCTTGTCCACATTGACAGCTTCATTACGCACTCAAGAAAAAGGTAAGTTTCCTGCTCAACCTCAGCCTAACCCTTCTACTCAATGTCTTGTTTCTTGCTCCAATGAAACTCAACAGGAAAATGCCAGTTCTATCACAACTCTTCGAAGTGGAAAGGCAATTGACAAAAACATTCCATCAAAAGACCAAGATCCTCCTTCCCCTCCGAAAAGTAATGGTAAGGATGATGGTAAGTCTGAACTTCTTGAAAATTTGGACAAAGAAAAAGGTATGTATCCTGCTCATTTTCCTCAAAGGTTGCAAACAATAAAGAATTTGAATCAAAATGCAGAAATTTATGAACTTTTCAAACAAGTTAAGATTAACATTCCTTTATTGGATGCAATCAAACAAGTTCCATCTTATGCTAAATTTTTGAAGGACATGTGCACAGTTAAAAGGAAACATAATGTACAAAAGAAAGCATTTTTGACGGAAAGTGTGAGCTCAATCATTCAGCACCTTACTCCACCAAAATTCAAAGATCCTGGATGTCCAACAATCTCATGCATCATTGGAAACACTAGAATAGAACGTGCATTGCTTGATCTTGGTGCTAGTGTTAATCTTTTGCTTTTTTCTGTTTATCAACAGTTAGGTTTAGGTGAACTCAAGGAAACACCTGTTACACTTCAACTAGCTGATCGTTCTGTAAAAATTCCTCGAGGGATTGTTGAAGATGTTTTGGTTCAAATTGATAATTTTTACTTCCCTGTTGATTTTATTGTTTTGGACACACATCCTGTTTCAAATCCAAATGTTCAAATTCCTGTTATATTAGGCCGTCCATTTCTTGCAACTTCTAATGCTCTGATAAATTGCAGGAATGGTATGTTGAACATTTCTTTTGGAAATATGACTTTAGAATTAAATGTGTTCAACACTTGCAAGCAACCTGGTGATGATTCAGAAGTACATGAAGTGGATTTCATTGAAGAACTTGTTCATGAACATCTCACCACTACCACATTCCATGATCCTTTAGAAGCTTATTTAATTGAATGTGAGTTTGATAATGCTTCAGAAATTTCACACACTGATTCTTTGTTAAATTCTTTTCAGGTTAAGCATTGTTGGAAACAAAAGTTTGAGGAACTCAAAAATGATGCATATGAGAATGCTAAAATTCATAAAGAAAGAACTAAAACCTTTCATGACAAGTTAATTTCAAGAAAAACATTTGATGTTGGGCAAAAAGTTCTACTTTATAATTCTAGACTTCACATATTTCCTGGTAAGTTGAGATCAAGATGGACTGGCCCATTTGTGGTTAAGCATGTGTATCATTATGGAGCAGTTGACATTGAGAATCCTCAAAATGGTAACGTATTCAAGGTAAATGGACAAAGACTCAAACTCTTTTTGGAAAATCATGTTACTCAAGAAGAGGTTGTTTTTCTTTCTGATCCTTGTTTTGAAAATAACTAGATGTAAATATAATTTTTACTAATCTTCAAAAAAAAAAAAAAAAAAAAAAAATTCATTTTTTTCCCGGTTAAATGGCGGATAACGGTACTCCGTGATTATTTAAGTCGGTTCCATCAGCTACCCACAAAACTGATATTGTATATAAATTTCTCTTTCATTTTATTTTATTTCATTTTTTTTTCAGGATGGATGATATTCTCAAAAGATTGCAGAAACGATTTCCTCCTTTTCCTCGGAATATTTTACTGAAGCTTTACCAAGTTCGATTAGAAAGATTAAGAATGCTTATGAACAAAGGGATTCCTGAAGACATACGTTGGATAATTGAAGCCAAGGTACGTGAAGATGAATATCTTCCTGTTTTGCATTTACCAGGTACAGGTAGAAGCACTTATGCAAAGAAGCGACGAGCAAAGCGCATGAGTTCAAATTGCCACAAGTGTGCACGATGGACGTGTAACGGTAAATGTCGTTCTATTGGGATTCCGTCCTCTAATCGAGATGATAAAATTGAATTCATTAAGGATGGACTGAGTAAGGAGAATTTGGGTAATATCCAACTTTCTCTTGAGACGCATCCTAGTGGAGACGTACAAAGAGAAATTCTTGATTTATGGCCGCAATTCCAAAGGGAATGGCAACATCTTGGGAATCTGATGTTAAAAGACCCTGTTTGCCAACTTGTAAGAAAACTGGATGGGAAGCATATCCTCGACTCATAGAAGGCGTTTAAGCCGTTTCTGGACGTAAAACCAGAGGAAGATGTGAGCCACAATCACAACTACAATAAATGACTTCTCAACTTTTGGTTTGATTTGCAATAACTTCATTTCGGTTTAATTTACGTGTTGTTAGATTTTTGTAATTATTCTCGTTTTTTTTTCTTTTTGCATTGGTCTTTTACGGTTGATTTTTCTTCTCTTTTTGATTTTCTTCCTGAAATCACGCAAAAATCTTTTGTTAGGTTAACATTTTCTTCTGACAGGTCAAATACACTTTCGGCGACATTATTACTCTTGTCTGATTCATTACTCAGTCCTCTATATATTACACCATGTACTCATTCTCTTTCAGGCACTTGAAAAAAAAAATGGAAAGCACTTCGTCCCAGCGCATTAAAAAAATTTGTGTCTTTGGAGGTGCTTATCCAGGGAAAAATAACATATTCGCTGATGAAGCCATAAGAGTTGGAGTAATACTTGCCCAACAAAAGATCCACTTGATTTATGGAGGCGGTAGTACGGGTTTAATGGGAGCAGTCGCTACAGCAGCACACGCCGGAGGAAGTCCAGTTCTAGGAATCGTGCCAAAACTATTCACAGATTTTTGTGGACCTACCGTGGGTAAGGAAATACAAGTCTGGAGTATCCCTGAACGGATGACAATCATGTACCATTCTGCCGATGCATTCATTGCCTTACCAGGAGGTCTGGGTACATTGGAAGAAATAGCTTGCGTGGCTTCTTGGTCATCTTTGGTCACAAATAAGAAACCCATTGGTTTGCTTAATATTAATGGTTATTTTAGTAATTTACTTTCATATTTAGATAATGCTGTGGATAACGGATTCATGTTTTCAGAGGCAAGGAGAACCATAATTTCTGCTACAACCATTGAAGATTTACTCAAAAAGCTACAAGCTTATGAGTGTTTATCTGCTACGGTTGTTTCGCAAACGCTCGGAAAAAGAAAAAGAGATATGGACGAGCAAGGAGTGGATTGCACTTTGTCTTTGTGACATTATCTAACATTTTGCTTGTTGTGTCTCAGTTATAATAAGTGGTTAGCAACCTCTGCAGGTAATATCTCCTAAATTCTACCTTTAAAATTTGACATTGGGGACAATGTCATATTTTAGTAGGGGGTAAGGGACATATTTTGCTAAAAAAAAAAAAAAATTGTTGTGTTTTAAGACATTTAGAAGTATTCATTCTGAACAAGGTCTGAGTAAGGGAGACTTGAGACATACCTTGTCACTTTGATTTAATCTTCTTCTTCAAAAAAAAAAAAAAAAAAAAAAAAAGCATGTTTAGACTTAGTGTGTTTTTTTTTAGTTACTTTCAATACAATGATGAGATATGAATTGCATAAGTCTAAAACAGATTTATTAGTGAGAAGATTTTCATGAGAATTGAGCTTGATGTCAACCTTTTTATGAGCCAATGTTAATATGATATGTTGATTGAGAAAGAAGCATGTTTAGACTTAATCTGACTTGTATAATCATCTTTGTGAGTTTTTGAGCCTATAATGATTGATGCATTATACAAATCAATCTAATTTCTTTCTTGAGTGCTCTTATGATTACATGATTCTCTAGAACTTGCTTTAAACCGTTTGAGACTATATTGATACATGTGACAACATGAATATGATAGAGGCATTAGGATTATAACCAGAGCCAAACAGCCATCCATTATTAATGTTCTAAGAGAACATCCCCACTAGTGAGCCAATTTGAGCCTACATTAAATATGCTGTTTTATTGGTAACCACAACTTACACCTAGCCTAAATATACTTATATCCTTACCCTTGTTCTAAAGATGGATTATATATTTTGAGACATATTGCAAAAAAACAAGGGATATTTTTATTTGAAAATTTGGGTTAGAAACAAAAGATAAGTGTGGGGGAAGAAAAGAAAAGAAAAAGTCAAGAGAAAAAGAAAGGGATCATTGTCAAATACATTCCCATATTAAAAAAAAAAAAAAAAAAAAATCTTCTCTTGAACTTCTAGAAAAAGATGTTACAAAGTTGGTTAGAATGATGCAAAGGCTCAACATGAATATTTAGCCTATGTTATTATGTGCTTTATAAGAGTTTTGAGAAGTTTTATTTGTATGATCTTATTATGTCTCTAAAATCTATGAACTCTTTGGAACCTTTGTGATATCTTTATCCTTTTGTTCTTTAACCACATTATAACCCTTTGGCCCCATTACAACCTTGAATAAAGACCTCTTGATTTATGAAGTTGTATGATCTAAATAGTGGAGAATAGGTGGACAAGCAAGCATATGGTAGAAGTGTTTTCATGAGATTGATTGAGTGTAAACACTTTACCACTACTTTAAAGAGTGAAAATCAAGAGAGTATCCCATGTGAGAAGTTGAGATTAAGTTTGAATATGCACTATTTTGATTGAAATATGTTATGTTAATATTGGCTTAACTCAAACTATTTACATTCAAGCAAGATTTTTTTGTGAATTTCTTTAAGCTATTGATTAGTTTTTAAGACTTGTCCAATGATTATCTCTAATTTATATTGGAAGGATTAGTTATAATTATTATTTTTAGTTTTTCTTATGTCTTCAATGTTTGTGGGTATCGTCCTAGTAAACCCTCACGAGACTAAACTCGTCCACTAGGGACACCTAGGGGTTTAAAGGCTTGTGTCACATGCTAAGTGCCACCGTGATTTCCTACGAAAATGGATTAGATTAGATTTTCTTATTATTATTATTATTTTTTTTTATTGAGTCGTTGCTAGGGACTAGCAACAATCTAAGTATGGGGGTGTGATAACTCGTATAATTATATAGTTTTTAGTTATGTTTTATTATTGTTTTGTGTCAAATACGAGTTATTATTGTTTAGTCTAATTGTGTTTATGATCTTTTATATTTTTATGTAATTTGGTGTTTTTCACAAGTTTCTTTGAGTGATTTCAGATTACTAGAATTAAGGGCAAATCCAGTTCAGTTCCAGTTCCGACACCTTTTGCCATATCAGCTATATCTCGAGTTTCACTGAAGCAATAAGTCTGAACTTTGTATCCCTGCAAAGCTAAGAGGCATATCTATCTTTTTCATGTTTTACACTTCTTGAAACGGAGTCGTTTTCCCTAGCGAAATCGACCATCAAGTTGGCTGATGTGCAATGACGTCTGTTCTGCACCGTTTTGGTATTTTGACCATATCTCCCGATCCACGTGCGCAAATGATCTGATTCCAACGGCTATGGATCCGTAACTGATAGGGGTATATTTTTCTAGAAGACCATTTTATCAGATCGAGCCTCCAACATTGACAAAATCGACCATCAAGCTGGCTGATCAGAATTGTCATACAATATGACGAAAATTGTTAGAAAAATGCACCCACCTATTATACCTACCTTTGAAATTTGTAAAGCTTGTCTCTTGTCATTTAGCCCTCCAAAATGTGTATAAATAGAGGGCCTTGGATGAGTATTGATACATGATACATTGGTAGGATAGCCATTGTAATAAAATTCTCTAAGTTTTCTTTTTCTTTCCTTTCTCTAGTTTTCTTTTTCTTCTTACATTTCTTTTCATTTTATTCATATCTAGTATGTGTTTCTAATCATATTGTTGAGGTGATGAGGTGAAGCTCTTGGTAAATGCTAAGGTTAGTCTCTTAAACATGAGCTAAAATGAATCATCATTTATAAGCACTAGCATAGATAATATTTTCTTTTGGTTTAAAATCATACTTGCAAAGTAGAGATCTTGATTCATTATTGACAATGAAAATGGCACAGTAAATGCTTGGTTTCATAACCTTGATTTGTTGTAGACATATACCTTGGCATAAGGAATGCTTGGACTCTTTTTATGAGTTTTGAGGACACCAAATGAACATAATATCATATGCTATGGACGTTGGACAATTTGGACTGAATTGCTAAACCTTCCGATTGGAACCTCCCTTATGTGTGGATTTCAATTGTGTAATAAAACAAGATTAATCTTAGCATAACACCAAGAGTGGATTCTCTAACCTCAACATCCTTTCTTATTGTTTTTTATATTTTGTTTAATTTCTTTTATGTTATTTTATTTATTTTGTTCTCTAATATCTTGTTTATTTTGTTTTGTTGTTGATTCCCTAATATCTTGTTTACTTTCTTTTTCTTATATATTTATAAACTTATACTTACTAATACGCTTCCCTGTGGTTCGACCTCGGACACCCGAGAATTTATTACTTGAACATAACCTGCACTTGGGTTTACAACTCTTAATTGAGTTTCCATCATCTGGTGTGTCTACAAGCTGTCATGTTTCATTCTTCTCAATCATCTTTATTTCATCCATCATTGCTGCTCTCCATGCATCTTGCTGAGCAGCTTCACCATAGTTTTAGGTTCTAAATTAGCCATATTGCATATGGCATAAACTTCATCCAGTGTTTTTGTGCCTCTAACTGGAATTTCAGTGTCATCTTCAGATTCTTCATCTTGGTTTTGTGGAATTACAGATAGCACATGAGTAGCTACTTCTTTCTTCTCCCAATTCCACTTGGCGAACTCATCAAATTTGACACTTCTGCTCACAATAACCTTTCCAGTAGTCATATTGTATAGTCTGTACCCCTTGGTGTTGCTGCTGTATCCTAGGAAGATCCCAATTTCTGCCTTTTTGTCTAGCTTATCTCTCTTTGCCTTTGGTACAAGAGAATAGCACACACAACCAAAGACTTTGAGATGTTCATCAGAAGGCTTCACTCCATGCCAAGCTTTATAAAGAGTTTTTCCATTTAAAGCTCTTGTAGGCATCATATTCAGCAAGTATACAGAAGTATTGACAGCCTCAGCCCAGAAGCTCTTAGGAAGTTCCTTTTCAAATAGCAGACACCTAGCCATTTCCATGATCGTTCTATTTTTCCTTTCACTCACACCATTTTGTTGAGGAGTGTAAGGAACAGTGAGCTGCTACTGAATTCCTGCTTGCTCACAGAACTTGGTGAATTCCCCTGAGTTGTACTCAGTTCCATTGTTTGATCTGAGTCTCTTCATTCGACAACCAAATTCATTTTCCACCATGGTTTTAAACCTTTGAAACGCCTCAAACACTTTTGACTTCTGCTTGAGAAAGTATGCCCAGCTCATTCTTGTATAGACATCCACAAACAATAGGAAATACTTGCTGTTGTTCAAAGAAGGTGTGCTCATTGGGCCACACACATCAGTATGCACCAGTTGTAACTTCATTGAAGCTCTCCAGCTACTTTTGGATGGAAATTGCAGTTGGCTTAGCTTGCCATACTGACATGCAGTGCACACATCAGCCTTATCATGGATGGCAGGCAGATTTTGGACTAAGTCATTCTAATACATATGCTTCAAGGCAGAGTGACTGTAATGGCCTAGTCTTTTATGCCATAGGATAGATTCATCTACATCACTGGAATAAGCTTGCAAGTCTGTTTGCTTCCACTCAATTGAAAAACTTTTATTTTTCATTTTGACTTTCATCAGTTCAGCACCAGTAGGGTCAATTATAAAACATGATATATCTTTAAAATGCAAGGCATAGTGCCTTTCGAGCATTTGTCCTGCACTCAACAAGATTTGGCTGATTTCTGGCACAAATGAAATATCAGAAATGAACTTTGTACCTGAAGGGGTCTGAACTTCAACCACTCCTTTTTCCTTGACATCCACATACTTACCATTTCCAATTTTCACCTTGGAGATGTAGGACTTGTCCAGCTCTTTAAAGAGACCAACATCATGAGTCATGTGATTGGTGCAGCCACTATCCACTAGCCAAGCTTCTTTGTTGCTGTTTGCAGCAAGACATGTAGCAACAAAGAGCTTCTCTTCATCTTGCTCGAGTTTTTCAGCAACCTGAGCTTGTCCTTGCTGGTTTGCTTTGTTTTTACAAACCTTATCCACGTGACCAAGCTGATTACAGGCCCTGCATTTAACTTCTGGTCTGAACCAGCAGAATTTTTCTGTGTGATTTTTCTTTTTGCAGTGAGGACAGGGTGGATACCTTCATTTTTTGCTTTCCCATTTTTGGCAATCTTCTTCTTTTTTCTCTTTGTCTTTTCTTTCACCAGGATGTTTCTTTCCTGTGCTGCTGCTGCCATTTCTGTCTTTGAGCTTTGCTTAAAAAGCTCCTTCAGATGATTCTTCAAGTCTGATAGCCTTTCTATGATCCAGTGCTTGATGATCATTGACAAGCTCTGTTAAGGTAAGCTTTGAGAGATCCTTAGAGTCTTCTAGAGAGGAAATTTTTTATTCAAACCTCTCAGGGACACTCACAAGTACCTTCTCCACCATCATCTTGTCTGGCAGACCTTCACCATGCAGCCTTAGTTGATTTACAACTTTCATAAATCTATCAGTGTACTCCTTGACAGTCTCTACATCTTTCATCCTTATAACTTCGAATTCCCTCCACAGATTCAGCACTTGGATCTGCTTGGTTCTATCACTCCCTTGGAACTCCTCCTTAAGCTTATCCCACGCTTCTTTGGCCGTTTCACAAGTCATGATTCTTGTGAATATCACATCTGACACAGCAGAGTGAATGCAAGACAATGCTTTGTATTTCTTGGCTACTTCCTCGCTGTGTTGTTTGATTTGAGCAATGGTAGGATTTGCTCTCAAGGGAGGTGTCTCTCTTCCAGTTTCGACAACTTCCTAAAGGTTGAAAGCTCTTAAGCAGGCTTTCATCTTGACTGCCCAAATGGGATAGTTCTCCCCTGTAAACACAGGAGGGGTTGGAGCTGCAAAACTGTTGGAGGCCATCAACATGTTCTAAGTTGTTTACTGGTTGAAGAAAAAGATTTTTTCTAGTTTTTTCACTCTCTCACAATCCCTCAAGAACACAATTAAAGCTCTGATACCATATTGTTTTAAAACAGAAAATAGGGAAAACTGAAATGAGGAGTTGTAGAGAATAATACATACTGTGTCTGCATTCATTCATACATATATATCATACAAAATCAACCTTAGGTAAAGGTTGTTGAACCAACCATCCTTGAATAATGGAATTACATCATATTTTGAGCTAAAATCACCTAACACAACAGACATACTGACATAGTATTTGCTGTCAGATTACATGTACTAACTTAGCACAAAAAAATTCAAAATATCTTTAAAGTACCTAAGAAAAATCTCAATTGTCTAACAGAATTTCATACTGATAGCAATGCATTCAAAGGATATCCTATTTGTGAAAAGGCATCTGGTCTGCCTTGCTGATCTTGTATATTATGTCTACTATGAAAGACACGGGAAAAAGGTTTTGCTCCAGACAGGTAATACAAGCTGAGAAAGATTCAGAAGAGATTGCCTTCTGATTCATCACCTGATACATGTTGATTATTTAACACAGTCATGACATTATTTAACATTAGGTTACAGTTTCAGCTGGTCACTTGGCAGTTCTTTTCTAAGATTATGTAAATCAAAAGATATGTTTTCAAGATTTTGAAAATCTGTAAAGAATACCGTAAGTTAAAGTGATA
The DNA here is from genome assembly GCA_030761205.1 of Fremontodendron californicum. NCBI lineage: Eukaryota > Viridiplantae > Streptophyta > Magnoliopsida > Malvales > Malvaceae > Fremontodendron > Fremontodendron californicum. The sequence goes on from JAULJL010000027.1 coordinate 2,862,997, forward strand.
AGGAGACAGCTGAGGCTCAGGAGGATGCAGCGAATCTTCAACGCGACAGGAAGAACAACCAATTGTACTTATAAAAATGCCATGATGCATTTCCTGGTAAATAAGAATATCTTCACCTTTTCTAACAATTTTTGGCCCATAAAATAGCATGTAATTCTCTTATTTGATGGGGTAAATGCTCCCCAATGGTCTTCAGGACGGAATCAATTGTTTGAGAAAATAATGGGGACCATAAACCCATTAGCATAAAAGGAACCCCAAAATCCAAATGTGAATTCTTCCAGCATATCCATATTCAGGTGCGAATCATATGTGATATAAAGAGGCCTCTTGAATTACTGTGCTTACTTGACCATGTGATGGAAGCAAAAACAGATGTGCGGTTGAGGAATAACAGTGCAATCCTCCTTTGGCACAAAGAAGATATGACATATATACATGATTGACTTCTTTTTCTGCCAAAGGAGAATTGCCCTGCCATTCACTCCTGCAGTTACCATGCCTATATATGCTACACTTCTTGATTAGTTGCAACTTGCAAAAACAATTGTTGATTCCTCAATTTCCTAAATTCAGGCTCCTTTTTGTTGAAGGATTTCTACTCAATTGGCCTTTTAATTAATGTCCATTTTATTTCTTAAATTGGCAGGCAAAGAGGAACAGCTTATGATATTGACTAGTCTAATACAGGAAAAGCGCAACTGGAAGTGACAAAGATTACATCTCTATTAATTAATCTGTTTCAACTTTCAACTAATGTTGGCAGCTGTTATCAGTTTGAGAAGTTTCCAAGGTGATTGAGATTAGAAACAGATTTCAGAGAATTGATCAGGTTAATAACCAGACTAAGTACAAAAGAAGAAACAGACAAGTCAGTTTGAACAAAATATAACGCTGATATAGTGAAAAGTTATTGGAAGCAGAACAAGCGTTTCAGTATGAAACTTGTCATTTCACCAGATCTTCATGTAGCCTTTTCACTGAAACTCGCAACAAGATATTATGGTTGCTTCATCATCAGGCTTATGGACTCTAATGCAGGGGAATACTTGTTGGAATTAAGGCTTATTAAGTGAACAAGAGTTTGATAACCATACCAAGCAATGATTGTTTTCTCTTATGTTCTCTTCGGGGATAGGTGAACATCCTCCTTGAGCTAGGGGTGAAAATAAGCCAATAAAATCAGGTTTTCAACCACTTGAAATCAATATGATTTTGTATACATTTGCCCTGGATATAATGCTGATTTCTGATATTATTGACCTTTTAATTACCTCATTTCCCTTGTGATCAGTAATAAATATCTTGATAAATAATAACTTAGATCAGAAAACACTCTTAAGCTTCTTTATTTTTATTTTTCCTTTTGTCTTTCTTTATCCAAGATAACTGTAGTTATTTTTTCTATTAAACCAGAAAGGAAGTCAATTGCACATCAGAATAGAACAGAAGCTTTAACTTGTATAATTTGTTTCCAGTTATTATTTCGGATATATCTGAGTAATCAAAAACATAAAAGTTAAAGAAGTAATCAGCATTTTGTTAATATTCTGATATTGTTTTCCTACCTAAATACTCTACAGACAGACTTCATTTTTGTTTTCTGTAGCTTTTGGCATTCTGTTTGAAATCAAGGCAGGTTATAGTTTAATTATCCGGATCAGCAAATCTGTTATTTTTGCAAAAAGAAGCTTGTATACTGTAGCCACTTAGTTCACTTTGCCATTTTGTTTTCTTTAACTTCTATATCCATTAGGTATCATTTGGTGCTGAGAACATGTAAGAAATACAAATTTGAGCAGCATTAATTAGTTTAATTGAATGAAGGGTAACTTTGTTTTCCTCCCATTTCATAATCTTTAATCAACATTACAAGCAACACTTTGAAACATTAGCCCTTTCAAAGTAACCTCTTTTCTGAGATGTTCCAATTTAATTTAAGCAACAAGAACCTGGTTGAACATTTCAATGCATATATACTGGGGTATAGTCGTATAGAAGGAAAGGAAGTAAAAGGATTAGTATAATATTGTAGATTATTCTTTCTTTAGGAAGTAGTACCTTGCAATTATGCTCATCAAACTGACTGAAGAATGTACATCTGAATTACTGGGCAAATCTCCTTTGGCAATAACATTACTCCTGATTCCTGTCTCATAAGCTGACCTATGAGCAGCCTTGAGTAACAAATTGCCAAAGTTGAGTTGCCCAGTAATGCATCGATACCCGGTACCTGAAAGTACATTTTTTGTGCTGATGAACAGTTCCAAAATTCCATCTTTCATTTATAGGCCAGGAAAAAGTCTGGCATTTCCCTGCAGATAGCATATTCTTAGCTTATCCACTTCTTTGTAGGCTGCAAGTGAGATGTGTCACTTTTGTTTCTATCAATCATGTTGGCAATATTTTAAGAAATAATAATTCCTTTGAAATCTATAAGAAAATTTAGGAGGGCAGAATCATAAAGGACTAGTGACACTGAGAGGAAGTTATTGTCATAAGGTTCTCTATGAGTTCCTATCTGACCTTCAGAAACATGAACCTAAGCACATTATACATTTTTTATTTCAAGTCTTCCATGTTTTTCTTCAAATAAAACTATTTATTCTCTTCTTCTTGCTGATTAGTCTGCGGCACCTGAGTTAAGAACATACCTAACTGATATATTTGGTCCTTCATTTTAAGGCCCTTCACTTCTCTAAGGGTCACAAGAACTTGCAGGAAACTAACCGGATTTACTGTAAAGAGAAGCATCGAATATAAGTGTTTCCCTTTTGTCTCAATAATGATTAGGCACCATTCACAAAAAAAGTAGGAGAGAAGGAAAAACCATAGAGCATAGAGAAGGAAGATCCAGTGGCATATTCTATGGCCAATCTCTCTGATCTCTATGATTTTGTGTGTTTTATGGGGGGTGAAGGAACAATTTCTGTTGATGCTGCATGTTTTTACGTGTACTCATGCATGTTTCGCATATGTCAACATTTTTCCATTATCATATATGCATCCAGCTCTGATCTGCTTATACAATATTCCTTATTAACTGTTCTCATGTTCTCAGACAGCATTCATAACTAATAATGACATTAAATTATTGGAATCCTAAAAGTGTTGAAATATGCATAAACCAATTTTTTTATGGATAGAAGATTTTCTGCACACTTGATTGAAAAGGATATGTTTGATTTCTTAATGCAGGACCTGAACCAGCTTTTGACAAGCTTGTTTGACAATACTGTATTTTGCCAAACTATAATTAGTATTTAAAATTTTGTAATGGTTTTGTTAATTTTTCTTGCAGAATTGGATGATTTGACAGTTTGAGATTGCTATGACTACCTCCTCTTTTATTAATTTTTAATGATTGAGAAGCAAAGTGATCATCTGTTTTCTTAATCATAAGTATTGCAACATAAATAGGGGAAAATGGCATCACTTTTGCAAGAGAAAGCAGATTCATAAGAAAATTAGGACCACTCTCCCATGATTGAGATGGGGGAATCTTCACAGGTTTGACTTGGCATATGCCACTTCTTTCATTGGCATATCCAAAATATTTTACTTGATAAGTGTCTTAGTGTCATCCATTTCCTAAATTGGTAAGAAAGCATATGGTATTTTAGCACTATAAATACTGCTCTTGAATCTCTACAACCAGCCAAGGAATTATATCGGTTTTGGAAGCAAGATAGATGTGGAGTTGAGGAATTACAGAGCAATTCTCCTTTAGCAGAAATGCTTATGCTCTTGCATAATTCGATTTTGCCAAAGGAGATTTGCCCTGCCATTCACTCACACAATGATCTCCTTCTCCTAATCAGTAGTCTTCTTAGTAATGTTGTCCTTCCATCATTATAAGATTAGCTTCTTCCTTTTTTGCAGTAAAACAGACTATCAATGCAATTTTTATCAGGATCATGGTAGGCTTCACTTTCATGCTAACTTTCACTAAACCGACACTAGCAGTCTTATTAATCAACAACATGGAAGGCAATTGTCTGCAAGTAGGTAGTAATATATCCAAAGTTCTTAATATATCAGAGTGCTAAAATAATTGTCTTTGCAGCATTTCAATACAAAGGGCCATAAGAGATGAGAATCTAACTGCTGTATAAGATTGATCCTGTTATGTTTCCCATATCAGAAAGCAAAAACAATTGCCTTTGCAGCAAGGCTAAACAAATTTCTGCATCCACTCCCATGCTTAGAAGTATTTCCAGTGGCATGGATTAAGAAGAATATGCAATGTCGGGGATAAGTGTACTAACTAACTACTAAGATCCTTTTTCATGTAATGAAAATATCTTTAATTTCATGATTAAGCCCAATTCATTGATTTTCATACAAGTTCAATTGACCTGAACCAACTGACTGATCAAGCTTGTGTACAATATCTTGCCTTTCTCATATCTAGTTAGTCTTCCTGGAAAAAGAATATCTTTTGTGATGCATAGTCTAATTAGTACCTGCACCTCTCCTTCAGAAAGGAAGTCCCAAATTCAAATCCCTCCTCTGACATGCTATCAGGAAATAAATAAAAAATCCTTTGACAAGTTGTGAACTGCAAGAGTGCAAATCAAAGAAATATCAGTAAACACAACCATATGAGCATGGGGAAAAAAGTTGCAGTATAAGTGGTGAGAATCTCCTATAGCAGATACTCCAATTCATTGAAAATTATGGACTTTGCAGATGCTTTAATGCGAGCTGCACCGGTCAAACAAGGTTTACTTAGCAACTTTATGTTCACCAGGTGAATGCTATTGAGTAATCATTGGGAGACTGTTACCTAGCTACTGATATGCACAATAAGAATGATATAGTTAATTAAACTGTCAAATCCTTGTATTAAACTCGCTTGGAAGGAAGCATCATTTCTAGAATCTACCAATAGATACAAACAACATTTATTGTAATGGTTTGTCATTTTTATAACATCAGAGAGAGATATCATGGAAAATATTCCTTAGATTTGGTCCAGCAATAAATGTGGCCCTTGCTTGCTTTTATAAGGCTATATTTTATTGAAAGAACAGATCAATGTAAAGTCATCCTTTAAAGATGGACAATTATTCTCTTTCTTTTTCATAATAACAAAAGGGATAGATAAACATCTTAGAATCAGAAACTTGATAAAGGAAAAATAATTTTCAATCCCATAATGCTAAACAGTCAGACTTAATTTTGATTGTGTCACAAAAATTTCATGTATATTTAGATGTATGCTTATAAACATAAATTCATTTATAGGACAAAATTAAGTTCTGGAAAAGGTTGCTGAAAGGAGCTTGATGAAGATTGAAGAAGGGGGGACCATGATGATAATAGCAGTAGAGAAGAGCAAGCTTTTTACAGGAATGAACCTAAGCATATACCAATCAAATTCCATCGAATATCCATATCGATATGCGAATAATGCAGAAATATAAGAGAAAATTCAATTCAACCTTGCAAAAACACAAGCACAATTGTGATCATCAAGGATGTTGTAAGGGTAGAGAAGAATAACAGTGCAATTCTCCTTTGGCAGAAATATTGCACTTTGCAGAAAAGTGCAATTATCCGCCAAAGGAGAATTGCCCTGCCATTCAACTACTCTATCATATTTTTCCTGGAGCTAATAGAACACATTATGCACAACTTTCTTTCTTGACATTGATAGTGACATTATATTTGTTTATTGTTTTCATTCATTTTACATTTTTCTTGTTTGTTTAATTGATTTACATTTACTTGCTTGTTACAGGTGAAAGGAGTCATAGAGATATAGTGATGAATAATAGGAGATATATACTCATTGTCAGGAGAAAACTATACAGTGCTGTCAAAGGTAGCCACAACAGTTAAAAAGTATATTTTCAACACTATTATTCAATGAAGTTGAATGAGATGGATGACAATATCTTCGGCTACAGGAGGAGCTATCACTAGGTTTGTCAAGCTTTACTTAAGAGAATTGCCCTTCTCAAGAACTCAGCATTGTTGATAACAATAAAGTGAAAAAATTTATCATCATATATTAAAACCATTTCATTTAGTTTGTGCCTTTATGGGTTTTTTTTTTTTTTTTTTTTTTTTTTTTGTAATTAATGATTGAATGCTATGTATCAAAGTTAATCTAAGCTGGTTGTCGTCCTCCAAGGCTTATGAAGCCATCATCACCAAAAGATCTGATACAATCATGTCGAAGCTTCCTGCAATATCCAACGCTACTCTTGTGCTATTTATTATGTTCGTCGACCTAGAAGAAGCATGCATATATACCAAGGAACAAAACAATGCCTAATTCTAAGGACGTCCAATGCTCTTTTTCACTTAATTCCATAAATCACAACCTCCATCCAAACTTTTCACACCTCGTAGTACCCTATTGAACTATTTGACCACACTTACAAATTAATATATGGTTCGGGTAAATTAAATTTTATTATGATTTACATTTATTATTATTATTATTAGTGTTCTTATTATGGTTTCGTTTGATTAGCACATTTGCTATTTGCCACTTGTTTTCGACTCATTTCTTATTTTTTGTTATTAACTTTTTTATTGAAAAAAGTTAATATATATATATATATATATTAAAAGTATCAATCAGACCGAACCGGAATCAATATAAATATCACATATAATATATGTAACTTTTTGAATAAAATTTCTCAAAGACGATACTGATTGCTGCCCTACAGAAATAGAATAATTATTGATAATAGCATCAACTAATTTGTATGGTCAATATAGACGATAATATGTGTTTTCCATCCATCTATTTCCCTTAAAATTAATGGTACTAGAAAGGAGGAGTGTAGTTTTCACATAGAGCATCAATTTAAAGCTGATGTTGCTGATCAATGGAACACTTGATAAGGAAAGGGATGAGAAAATATAAAGGCAAAAGCTCTTCTTTTTTTTTTTTTCTTTTTTTTAATTCTTTGATATATATATATATATATATATATATATATATATGGAAGATATCAAGCATGTTCTCAAATCTCAAATATCGTTTTAATTCTTCTTCTTTTTTTTTTGGGTTTTCATGCTGCCTTTCAAGGTTGCCAAGGGCTGTGAAATGGACTTAAATTTGATGATTTGATATATAGGAATGTAAATGAATGGGGCTTGAACGAACATGCTTTTTTTGTGTTCGTTTATATATTTTTGAGCTTGTTTGTGTTCGGTTCGTGTTCGTTAAGGATTTTCAAATTGTGTTCAATCTCTGTTCGTTTAAAATTGAGTGTGTTCGTGTTCGTTCATTTAATATTCACAAACAAGTTCATTTAAATTAAATGAAATTGTTTGTGAATATTAATTGAACATGTTTATGAACATATAATCGAACATGTTCATGAACAATAAATAAATAAATCTAAACAATTTTAACAAACAAACAAATAAAAAAAAAAGACAATTTTAAATTATTATTAAATATAAAATAATAAAATATAAACGTAATTTAATTTATTACTAAATTATTAAATTTAAGTTATTAAATAATATTAATTATATTATAAGTAAATAAAATAAAATACAAATAATATTATTATTAATTATATTATAATCGAATAATAAACGAATTGTAAAAAATTTATTAAACGAATTTTAAACGATCCATAAACGAGCTTGTTAGTAAACATAAATGAACTGAACAGACCTTATTCGTGTTCGGTTCGTTTAATAAACGAACCTTAAAATCATATTCATAATCATTTATTTAACTTGACAAACGAACAAAAATCGAACTGTTCATAAACTATTCATCGAACGCTCTATTCATTTATACCTCTACTGATATATATATATATATATATATATATATATTCTTGTATGCGGAAACCCGAGATACTTTAACTTTTTAATGATGATTTGATATATATACACTTTAACTTTATAGGTTTTATGCTTGTTTGTTTTCCATACACGTGCATAAATTGTCGGTACACAAAGAAAAAGCGACGGAGGAGAAACAGCGACGGAAAAGAAAGAATAATAACAACAAAAATTCCGTTGCCGGGAATCGAACCCGGGTCTCCTGGGTGAAAGCCAGATATCCTAACCGCTGGACGACAACGGATTGATGTTTGTATAACGAATTTTAATCTCCTTATAGGATTTTAAGTACATGCATAATTGTCAGGGTGTATTTATATATATATATATCACTAAATAAGGAACAACTTTTTAAAATTTAACATAGTAAAGTTTTATTATATGGTCCGAAATTGATTAAAACTTTATAGGTAACTTCGTTGGGAAGCTCAATTTCTATAGCACATTAAAAGTTAAAATTATTTATAAAGATTATTATCCTCTATACCAAATTCATAAGAAATTTTAATATTAAATTAATATATATTTGATCCAAATTGGCACTTCGAAAAAATATATATAATTAAATCTACCATGTGAAATTTTGAGTTCATTGAAATTATAAGATGATAATATTATTTAAGTTAAATTTGATAACATTTAATATATATATATATAATTTGAATTTGAAATAAAATTGTAAATTATTTGAATAATGCTAATTAGATTTAATAATTTCGCACACGAAACGAACATGAAAAATAATTAAAACACAATACAACACGAAAAAATAACACTAACACAACATGAATACAAAAATGTGTTAAAATCTATCAACACGCCACAAAAAAATAACGTGATACAAAATTGAAAGTTATTTGAATAGTACTAATCAGATCCGGTAATTTCGGACACGACATGGATATGAAAAAATAACTAAAAGACAATACAACATGAAAAATAACACTAACACAACATAAAATATAATATAATAGGAGATCAGTTGAATAATATTTTCACATGTATCTTATGATTTAGTACGCTAATACTGCACATTTTTTTTTATAGATATTAATTATCATGATATAATATAAGCCCAAAAACATGTTAAAAAACTACTATATTATCATTATATATATATATATATATATATGAGGAGAGATCCACTTATATTAGTGTAAAACTAAGTTAGTTTTACACATTTTCATAATTTTTTATATGATTTATATTTTTACAAACCGACCGTTGGATTTAACAATATAATTATACTAATCGTGCACGTAAATTTTCGAATCGATCTTATATCTCTATCATATTGATCGAAAATACTGTCTTTTTCAATATATATTTAACGGTTGAAAGTTTTTTACATCGAATAAATAATTAAACATTTTTAATTTATTCGAAACTCGACGTGAATGATTTACGTGAATAAAACATGAAATACGACGGTCGGATTAAACAAATATAAATTATATAAAAAATTATAGAATGTAAGTGGATCCCTCCTCTCTCTCTCTCTCTATATATATATATATATATATATATATATATATATATATATATAAGGGAAAACGACTTTAATCTACCTCCAGAAACTGGGAAATTCAAACAAAAAGAAAGATCTTATTTCATGGACATATAACTACATAACCTGGTCGATTTGAATCCAAAACAACAGTGTTCCTTTTCACGCTGGTATACGCTGAATTGCGATAATGTTGCATGCAGTACTGGAATTGCCGGGCAAATCTCCATTGGCAGAGGGCACACTGAAATTTACATACAGCTGAGCTGATTGATCAAGTCATATAGCTAGAGTCAGTGGCTGCCTGCCAGTGGAGATTTTGCCCTGTAATCTGCAACTGCAGCTGAAAAATTAATTGCAGATAGATGAACCCCAGAGGCCTCTTATTTATACCCTTTTCATTTTAATATTTATATTCATTTATAAATGCTGCACGCACGCTCGCACGCATATCCGAGGTACAAACTTTCTTTTGACATTTAAAGGCTTTCCATCTCATTATTCCTTATCGCTCCAAATTGCTGAAATTTGCTTTCTTGAGAGAAAAGTTTGAGAAAGTAATTATTAGCGGTTGCATATTTAAACACATAATATATGAGTAGCATCAAAAGTCGTATGATCCGTTGGTAACATTCTGAACTTTTAATTTCAGTATTTAAAGATTAAATCTTGACAACTTCAAATACAAAAAGAAATCTATCAAATAACGGATAAAAAGAATAGTATTCCTTCACAAAAAAAAAAAAACATATTCGCCCTTATCTAATCAATTTCCTCGTACAATAGTTTCTGCTTAAAATATTCTCTAACATTTCGAATCCAATTAATAAAATGAAAGAGAAAGAGAAAGAAAGAGACATTGTTGTTTTGTGATTTATTACGTGTATATAATCTTTCATATGGTATTAATTACTCGTGATTGCATATAGCTGTATAATTCACCACGTTAATCAAGATTCAACATGATCGCAAGCACCCACATATTCCGACACTTTCCATCCGGATGATGCTCTGGTTTTTGAGCAGTGATCACAATGTGGCAATCTTTCATCACTCTCATAAAAGCCCACAAAAAGAAACTAACGAAGAAGCAGCATAATCCGGCTCCTCAGTCCAACAAAGGTCGGGAAAAATAAAAATAAAAATAAAAGACCACTGTTTCATCACTCTTAACCGGTCCATGCACAGGATTAATTTCCTTTTGATCGTGGTGTTTTTTTTATTTTAATGGTTAAATTGAAATTAGAGAAATTTCAACTCAAAACTTATTAATCATCATTGAAGGAAGGTCGAGCTGTTAATCCATCAAGGAGAGAGGTTAATAACAACAGCAGCCAATTCCTTTCAACATTCAGGAATGTAATTTCGTACATGCAAAATAAACATGTATGAGCAGGATTTTAGAATATAATGACAGAATAACTTTCGTTATTCTTTAGTTGATATTTAGATCCTCCATAAAAGATTAAAAAACCATATTTGGAGAAATGGGTTCTTCCTTTTTCTTTCAAATACTTTGTTCCTTGTTCCCATTTCATTTTTCATTCTTTGAAATTGTAGTAATGCAAAAGAATTGCCGGGCAAATCTCCTTTGGCCGAGGGCGTACACTACATTAATGCATAAGTTTGGATGCACGTACGTCTCAGAAGCTGCCTTCCAATTAATGGAGATGTTGCCTGCCCTGTAATAATATTGCACCTGAAGTCTCCTTGTGTTTGCTACAGTGCTTTGATTATCCCTTATTTCTCCCCTCCTGGAAGAAGCATATTCAATGGAACAATGCTAGCTAGCTAGATCAATGTTGCATTTTTTTGGGGGGGTGAATCACAGCCACATGATTGTAAATATGTTGAAAACTCCAAATATGCTCCCTTCCCTTGTACGTAATTCATCAGGACCAGAACTATATTTAATTAACTCCAAATAGCAGTAACTTTGGAATATTGATTAATTAGGGCATGCATTAAATTAGAGTTCCATTTTAATAAAAGAATCATAAATAAGTCTTATTCAATTTAACTAAACTAGTATCTTAATCTCACCTAGTTTAGAAATGGATAAATTTTCACAAAAGATAGAAAAAGAAAGCAAAAAAAAAAAAAAAAAAGGTTGGAGAATAAGCTGTAATGGATGCTCTGGTATGGAAGATCCAAACTATGTTCTCTATATTCTACATGTAATGTCCCTTTTGTAAGGCTGCAGTCAACCGGCGAAATGGACCCCGAAAGTTGATTTATGCAGAAATTCGAGGCTGCATTTCCAAATTCTACTTGCACCCACTTAAGCAAGACCCAAAAGGTCATCCAAGTCCAGATATGGATGGGGTTTTGGGCTAAAACTGGTTTGTTCTTTGTTTTTTTTTTTGTTGCTTGTTCCTAACTTCTAAGAAGGCCAATTAGGCGTTGTTATTATTCCTGTCTAATCCAATTCAATACCCTTAATCAAGGACAACTTAGATTTTCTTTTTTTGCTGTTGAATTTGTTTCTTGTCCAGTGATTACAGGAACACTGTAGCAGTCACTGCTACAATGCAGTGCTGTAGAGTACTTCAGCTTTCTGATAATTTACAGAGTTGAGATTCTTCATTTCCTAACAAAAGAACAGATTGGGTATCCCTATAAGGCTTTACATCCCAATAAATAATCTATGACAAACTTTAAGAAAATGAGTTTTCGTCTTAAAATCTCTACAGATATATTGCAAGACTCATTTTTTAACATATTGGACATCCAAATAGTCCTATAGCTAGATATAGCTGTCTTAAGGAATTCTTCAAATCCTAGAATGAGCACCAAATAAGACATATATAATTCAGGTTTTAGCCCCTTGTTTTGGCAAAACAATTGTTATTAATTAATTAGCAGTGCTTGCAAGCTCGATATATAGTTAGCTCATGTGACTCCTGATTCCCTGGACGAGAAGATAAAATGGAAAACAGCTTCAATATCTAGACAAAAATTTGGGAGACAGTAAAGTAGAGCCTCCTTTCACAAACTGAGAGCCTGAGAGGGAGATGTCAAGCAGAAAGGGACAAAGAAAATAGATGGAAAGATGGGTTTTACAAAACATTGAATTATCAGAAGATAAAGGAACAGAAATAGAGATGGCAATGGATAGTGTGGATTCGGATATTTGTAATTATTCGATTCATTTTTGCAGATTTAGATAAAATCGGATTCGGATATTATGATACTATCCGCAACAGATTCGGAACGGATGCGGATATGAAATCTTTAATATCCATTATCCGAATCCGCATTACTTATGATGATAACGGATTCGGATATCTGAATCCGCTATCCGAATCCTCTTATTTTTGTGGATTCGATTTGGATATCCGGATCCATTATCCATTTATTTGAATTTAAAATTAATTTTTGTTTGATTTTATATTTTGATTTAATTTTTTTACTTACTGAATTCGGATATTTAACGGATTCGGATATCCGACAGATAATATTATTTAATTTGGATTCGATTTCAGATAGTATATTCGAATTTAATGCGAATAATAAACGGATTCAAATTTTAAAACAGATTTATAAATTTAAATTCAGATATTATAAAAAATATAAATATCCAATCCATTACTATTTCTAAACAGAAAGAACTCCTAAACGGGGGTTTCAAAAGAGAACGGGTGTGCGACTAGACTAGAGTATAACAAACAAAAGCTAATATAAGAGTGATTTAAGGAGGGGATGTATTAATTGCAATTTGCAAAGTTGTGGAGCTACTAAATTTCAAGGTGCATAACCTTTTGGCCTTTATGTGTTTATGGCTGCTTTCTGCTGCATGCTTGTGAAGGTATGATAAAAAAAACAAAAAAAGTTGGGAAGGGGACAAATTCTTGTCATTGATAATAGGCAATGTACAGTGTTATAGATCTGGCCTTTTCTTGGTATAGCCTATAGGCCACAGGAAATGAACTCAACTCTACCGCTCACTGTTTTTTTATAACCGACGGTTTTGCTATTATTCTTTTTCTATGAAATATCAATTCTTTGCCCTTTTTACTTGGATTCAGAGAATAATAGGGAATGAAGAAGCTCCAATCGGGATTAAGGAATCATTATGAAGCAAAATCTTTTATTATTGATAACTTGAGATTCGTTAAAAGAACAGAAAATTGAAATGAAATGTCTGTGTGGGAACCCGATGTAACCAATTAGCTTATCATTACTGCTTTTATTATTAGAGGAGAGGAAAATCTTTGTCCTTGATTAATGGATGCCTTTAGTTTTTTTTTTTTTTTTTTATGTTATCTTTGCACTTTTCTTATTAAACTCGGAAAGGGAACAAGAATTTGCAGACATCTAGGTTATGGATAACCACTCTTTGGTGTCACTGTGTAGAATCTATATGACGTATCATACATTGTAAGAATCAAACTTTTGCTTTGCACCCTTTTTTAGTCATTTATCAAAGATCTCTTGGCAGCAAGTCTGTCTATATATATATATATATATATATATATATAATGTGTGTGTGTGTGTGTTTAACTATATCCAAATTATCTCCTTGATAATAAGTTTCAAAACGGAACGAATACTATGGATTATGAGACATAAAATGAGGGGGTAAAAAGAACTGAAACGATCGAACTTTTTCAATCTGAAAAGCAGTATAGGTGAAGTATTTTTACCTTTGAGACAAGGGTGGTTGGTGGAAGTACTTGAAACCCAGAATAGCTAAGACAGCTGGATTTAAAGAGGGGATATGATGAACCCCAGAAGAAGAAAGAACGATAAAGAATAAAACAGAAGTAAGAGTGTCAGAGCATGTGACCTACAAACCCACAACTAGCTAGAAGGCAAAGGCAAAGGGCCTTGCTTGCCGGAGACAAACAAAGAGAAACCAATAAGAAGGCCCTTGAAGACTGTGAAATATGCCTCAACCAACATGGCATGGATATATACAAACATTGACTGACTCTGTGCCCCTATGGTTTGATTGATTGCCTGATTCTGATTCTGATTCTGACCGTCTAGCTCCTCAGTCATCTGACTCAATTCCCATATCCCTTCCCATGCAAATATTGCTAACTGAAACAGAGAATATGACAACCAAATAATCCATTTTATCTATCATTTCAATTGAGCCTTATCATTTTGGTATTTCTTGTTAGCCTCTAGTGGCCCTGTTTCTTACATTATCAATAGAGTAGTAGAGTTGTTTATTTTGTCCCGAGGTTTCATGTCTTGGTATTTGCTTGTCCATATTGGTTGATTCAATCAAAGTGGAGAGGGATTTAAAACTGAATACCCTTAATTATTACTGTTAATTAATGAAACTTTTGTCTCTTATCACTCAACAATTGCCATAAACTCCTTCCAACCAATTATTTAGGATGATCACACGATCATATGCCTATTGGACACTATCTAATTAAGTAGCTGAAAATCATTCCAACAAAACATCCAAATTAGCAACAAAAAATAAGTACAGAATTCCTCAACTATTCCCTTCAATATTCCAAAAATAATTCCAAATCAACTAAAGTTATGAATTATAAAATAAATAAAAAAAAAAAACTTTTAGGAACAAGTGCCAATACTTGCCTTGTGTTTACAAAGTACTCATCTTTTCCTCCCCATCCTAAATTTTTTTTTTCAGCTTAATTCAATTTTCATCTATGTTCAAGCACATGGTATTGGTAACTAGGCATTTATGGATCCCAAGACATACCCTCTCTCTCACCTACTCATCCCTTTTCCCATCCTATATATAAAAGCTAGCCCACTGCATTCAAATCTTACTACTATCACTACACATTTTACATTGAAAGATAATAGACAGAAAGGGGAGATCACCAGAGACAGAGAGAAAGAAAAGATGGTAACTAAGCTGCAAAGAAGAACAGCATCTCGCAGAAAGCTTCACCCTCTGCGAACTCTCACCAACTCCAAATCTGTAATTATACAGAAATATACTTTTTTTTTTTTTTTTTTGACAAAACCAATTACTCTTGGTTTAGAGGTGACCATTCTTTGGATTCAAAAAACTTATCAGGTTCATGATGTTACTTAATCCTACTTATTTTGTTTTTGAAGGTTAAAAGGAGTTCCATCATCTTAAATGTTCTTCTCCATTTTTATAAGCTCAAAGTCAAGTTGGAAGAAATACAAAGAGAGTACCAAAACCTTATGGCCATCAGAAACGAGTACTTAACTCTATTGAAGCATATACAAATCCCAAAGGTGATCTGTTTTACTTATTTATATACATTCTGACAATGTTTATATAAGTACATTTTTCAATATATATCCATGGGATCTTAGCAGGAGGTGAAGGTGGAGAAGGTTGGAGAACAGTTTGTGGTTAAAGTGACTTGCAACAAAGGAGGGGACAAGTTGGTCTCAATTCTAGAGGCGTTTGATGAACTGGGTCTTAATGTTCTTCAAGCTAGAGTTTCTTGCAGCCATTTCTTTTCCATGGAAGCCATTGCTGTAGCTCAAGACCAACAAACTACTGATATCAAAGATATTACTCTTGCTGTTCTTAAGGCCATTAATGAAAAGCAAGGTGGGGAGGAGACGCTTGTAACATAGAAGTTCCTTAATTAATCTTGGAATGTGTTGGAAATGTTAATGTTTTGTCTAACAGCCTAGCTAGCTTCTCATTTTCATTTTAATGCTAAGGAAAGATTCTGAAAATGAGAAGATATTTAAGAATTCTAATGAGATTTTCGTTTTGTATTATTTTCTGACCAGCAACTGTCTTAGCCCAAGCCATAAGAAAAAAAAATGAAAAAGAAACGGCGACGGGGAAGAAAGAATAAAAAGTAAAAGAAACAGCGACTGGGAAGAAAGAATAATTATTAATTACAAAAATTCCGTTGCCGGGAATCGAACCCGGGTCTCCTGGGTGAAAGCCAGATATCCTAACCGCTGGACGACAACGGATTAATGTGTAATTACTGAATTTATATACTATATTTTTGGAATTTAGGAAACTTTGACCCATTAAACTCATCGAGAATAACCGGCCCATTGTTAGAAACTTATAGTCGGTCCAAACAAAATGAAGCCCGCATCCCATGAGAGAAATTGTCTTTCTGGCAAGTGCAACGAAGCTGGAATTTAGAATTATACGATAAATATCTTCCATAAACACAACATTGTCGGTCCAAAAATTAAAATTGTTGTGCTCAGCCTATACATTCGACATATCTATCAATTTAGGTGGAGTTCCATCTTTTCTTATGGAACATAATTTCAATCCGGTAGGTAGTGAAACTCCGACCCTTCCTATAATATCACCAAAAATCTCCAAATTAAATTAGAAAACAATCTGGATTGTGACCTGACAAAAATATCAATGAACCGAAGCTGATGAAAGCTGAAAACCCTATCCATATAAACAAATGAACTTTCCAATTCCATGGAATTAACCATTGTAAGTGTCGAAGAAACTGTTTTGTTTATATATATATATATGATTGATCATGAGCCTGCTGTCTGCATTAGTAGGTATGGTAGCCGAACAAATATTTGTAATTTTTAAAATATTTGAATTCAAATTTGACTAATTTACATGACATATGAATTCATTTATTATCCGCTTGTTATCCGAATATTATTATCTGAATTCAAATCCGAATTAGATAAGAATATTTATCGTTATCCGAATATATTAAATATCTAAATTCTTGGTAATAAATGTTTGCATGTCAAAGTTCAAATCTCTACACAAACATAAAATATTCTATACTTTACAACTGTGTAAGCGAATATCGAATTCCAGTTTTCAATAATATCTGTATAACTAAAACAGATTCGAATAGAAATTTTGAATATTTGATATTATGCCATTCAAAATCAAAACAAATTTAAATATCGGATATCCAAAGATTTTTATCAGAACCCGTTACAGATGATAAATCTAATATTTGAATTAAAAATATATCCTAATTAACAAAAATTAAATCGAATAATATCAAAAATTTAATTTTTTATAGTTCATTATTATCCATATACACCATCGAGTTATTTAAGTACTAATTAATATTACATTAATAAATTATCTTAAGGCCCCGACTTTTTTTTTTTTTTTAAAAAGTCTAAAAAGTTATTTAAGTTGAAAGTCTACATTAGAGGTTGTAAGCAGCTTGACCGTCCATTATTATATTGATTGATGTGACATAGATGATGACGAAATTGTATGGTTTTTAATTTTCATTACTATATGACGTGAGGATATATAGTATTAATAAGAGTTTGGTGCATTTCTTAAATGGTGATGGGGGTCCACAGTTATGTCAAACTTTTGACAACTGATTGGCTGAAGGTGTCACTTACACTTACTCCTATGGATAAAACAACATCAAAGCTAAAAATGGTTCCCATGAAAAGTAAGAGTTTCAGACTTTCAGTTAACCAAAAGGCTGCCTGACCCATCAATTTTAGAAAATTATGAGAAAAGTTTTTTATGATGAATTTTTCGTAAATTTTATTATATATATAATTTATTATGTTTATGTATAATTTTTATCATATTTATATATAAAAATAAAAGTACATATGTAAAGAAAAATTACATTATTTAAAAAATTATATATAAACATGATAAATATGTAATTTGTCATGTTTATATGTAAAAAAAAAAAATTACATATAAACATGATAATTTTATGTAATTTATCATATTTATATATAATTTTATCATGTTTATATGTAATGAAACTGATTTTAAGCTCACCATAAGAGAGCTTACCCTAAAACTTCCCTAAAATTTGATAATGCCTCAACAATTAAAGTTGAAAAACTAAAAGTTGCTCCTTGGATATGTACTACTAAATGATCATGAATTAACAAAAAGAAAAGACAGTTTTTTTTAATAATTAGAGAATTTGCAAGTGATGAGGATCTATTTTCAATTTTGTGAGAATTCATCTCCTGATGGATAAATCATTTAGCTTAAATCTTAAGTTTAAAATTGTGGATCATTTTTCGGTTTATGTGTATCATCTTTTGCGTAGGGGCCATGTTATTTTTTTTTTTTTTTATCATTTCAATTTTATCGGATGTCTTCAAAAAAAAATTTAGGATATTTTTTAAGGTTAATTAATATATTATTTATAATATTATATTATATTAAATGTAATAATTGATAATTTTTTTTATCGATCATTTATAATCATTGGATGAAAATATTATAATGATCTTAAAAAATATTTTTAGAGCACTCATTAACAAAATTTTAATTTAATTAATAAACATTTTTATTTTATGAAAGGAATTGGTAGTACTAGTATATTTTTCAAACTACTTCAATAACTTTAGGGGGGGTCTTAAACTAGAAAAGGAAAAGAAAACATTGTACAATATTCTTGTGCTGATAACATTATTGATAGAGTCTAGGGATGGCAAAGTGTGTGATTAATTTGCAACTAATTAAGCAAGGTTTATCCACCTCGATCCATGCCTTGATTGGGTTGATTTTGTTTCCCACATTACATGGATCTATTAAATAAAAGCATGTGAATGATGTTGAAATTATCCCAAAGATTTTATTAAACCATATATATGGGTTGTTAATTTTAACATAATCTTTTTGTACAATAAAATACATTATAATATTTGCATATGTCAAACGATTTCTAATAAAAAAATAATCGTGCTTGTCGTGTCTGAAAAGTATATAGATCCTGGTTAGGACTTAGGAGGGAGTTCCAAGAGATAAATGTAAAATATTAGGAAGGCATGAGGAAGTTTCTGTTCATTAAATTAAATATATGTATAGTTTTTTTACATATATTTTCCCCATTTTGTTGTTAAATTAGTTTTTTCTTTTCTTTTATATTAGAGGGCTAGAGGGGGGGCATGGGAGATGCCGTAGGTGTGGGAAGTCAGAGATGGGAACAGTTGAATATAAAAATGCGGCTAATTATAAGAGTCATTCAATGCTTATAATATATAAATAAACTTATTAATTTGAAGAAGAAGAAAAAAATATTATAGTCACATTTTTTTATGGGATCCGGTTTTTTTGATAAAACGTTTAGTGAAAGGAAGTTAATATTTTAGGGTTATAGTATATTATAAATCTGAGCAATAACTTATATTATTATATTGTTAAAAGTATGTTGATTTAATTGATTGAGTATTTATTATTATTTTGGTAAGCATTTTGGATTCGAGTCTCATCAGCAATTTCATTTGATAAGTAAAATGTGAATACTATTATTAATTTTTTTTAAAATATAGTAAGCTCTGATCCTGAATTGAGATAGACAAATTATTCATAAATAAATAAAATAAAAAAAGGCAATTGATAGTGAAAAAATATAATCAAACTCGTCATCAAAAATCATAGTCGCATTGCTTCAAGCATGGATTAAGGCTTTGATATTTTTGATGTGACAAAACACCCAATTGGCTCTTTCCAATCCCTTCACTATATTGGACAAAGACATAATCAACAATGTAGGATTTCAATTTTTAAGTTTCCAAAGTGCTATCCTCATTTCAATTACCATATTTGGAAGTATATAAACATCAAAATTAGACACTAAAATCCAAATCAAATACTATTGTTTTGGACTAAAATTAACTATCACAAATATAACAATTTGTATCATCCAATCCAACACTGTCTAGTCATGATTATTTATTTTCATGTTATTGATATATAACTTTCCCTAATTATGTTTGAATTGTTTAAAAGCAATTCAAAAGAAATAGTAATATATATATTTTCCAAATTCCCATGATTTTCCCTAATTAATATTTTATTTAATTTGTATTGATAAGAGCTGGGGAGTGGGAATCTCAATTATATAAGTAGTAGCATTATTTTATTTTAATTAATTAAATATATTAATCAGAAACAGTGTTAATATATAAGGAGTTCATATATATATATATATATATATATATATATATATATATATATATGAAAAAAAAAACCCTATAAGCACCAACCGCCGAACTACTCAATTCTAATTAAAGTAATAAATGTTGCCCAAAACCTTTATTACCATAAAAATGCTTGGCCTATATATATTTTAGATATAAGGGTTAGACATTTGGACAAGAGACAGTTTCAAAATTAACAACACCAGCCCCTCAAAAAAATATTTATTAATTAATTAAAATATTTTATTAACTAATGTCTTAAAAATATTTTCTTAAATTATTATATATAATAAAAATTTTATTCAAAATATTGAAAACGATCAATAAAATTATTAATTATCATATTTAATATATTAATTAATTTTCAAAATTATTTAAAAATAATTAAAAAGCAAAAAAGACGACGAGAACAGTAAGGAACTAGGGTGGGTACTCGGTATGAATCCAATATTATAAAACACGATGAACTGTGGGAAAACTCTAATCAGTGTGCTTTCATTCATTAACTAATATAACTAATAATAATAAAAACAAAACAAAGAGATTGTAATAAATATGTTTCATATTATAAAAAATAAACTAATTATAAGTTTTTGTTTACGAGTGTTTTAAGATATTTTTAAAATTATTATGTATAATAATATTTTCATTCAACATGTTAAATTTAAAATAACGAATAAAATTATCTATTATTATATTTAATATATTCATAATTATTATAAATAATATATTAATTAATTTTAGAAATATCTAAAGATAATTGTTAGCAAAAATTCATAATTAAAAAGAGGGTCATTTTCAAATTACAATTTACTAAAGTTTAGTTTAGGATTTTGTATATCACATTTGCTAGCACGTCCATTATAAACAAATACTAAAAGTCTAAAACCCAATCTGTCAACAACATGCCGCCCCTCTCTCCCCCCATTTTTAAAAGGACCACCCTTTCTATTTCTTCTTCTTCTTCGACCTAACCCCCTTCTCTCTCTCTCTGTCTCTCTCTCTCTCTCTCTCTCTCTCTTCTTGCTTTGCTTCTCCTCCAGGATTAATTAATCAACGTCACCTTAAACTCTTCTGATCATCAATCATGGACGGTGGTAGTAGTTTCAATAAAGTCGGTAACCCTTTTGTTACTGAGCAACAAGACGAAAGCGATAACGTTTCATCAGTAACCGGCGCTGAATCTCCTCCTTCTACCACTTTCAACGACATGAAACTCGCTTTTCCTAAAAAAGGGTAATTTTTTCCTAACTCGTTTCTTTTTTTCTTTTCTTTTTTTGCTGAAAGTACTCAAAATTCTGTTAAGTTCGTTGTTTGCTTTCTTTTTTTGTTTTTGTTTTGACGTAATGGGGTTTTGTTACAGTAGAAGATCCATACAGAAAAGAGTGGTGTCAGTACCAATCAAGGACGTTGAAGGTTCCCGCCTTAAAGGCGAGAGTGCTCCACCATCCGATTCTTGGGCTTGGCGAAAATACGGCCAAAAACCTATCAAAGGCTCACCTTACCCCAGGTAATTAAAGAACTAGCAGTAAATTTAACCAATGTTTGTCTGCATCGAGGATTAAATTTCAAGAGTTTAGGATTCTATAATCATCAAACGTTGATTAAGTTTTCTGTTTTGATCATATGGCCGGCAGGGGTTATTACCGGTGTAGTAGCTCAAAGGGATGTCCAGCAAGAAAACAAGTTGAGAGGAGCCGTGTGGACCCTACAATGTTAGTGATCACGTACTTCTGCGAACACAATCACCCTTGGCCCGCTTCTAGAAACAACAGCGCCGCCGCTAAACAAGCTGCGGCTGCTGCATCAGCAGCCGGAACACCAACCTTAACCACAACAATTGTAAAGTACGAGCCATCTACGTCTCAGCCCGACACGGAACCGGAATCAGGGATCGAAGAGAGGTTCGCTGATCTGACGGACGACTCGATTCTTACAACGGGGGATGAATTTGCTTGGTTCGGGGAGATGGAAACGACGTCGTCGACGGTTTTGGAGAGCCCGATATTTGCGGAAAGGGATAACAGTGAGGCTGACGCGATGATGATTTTCCCGATGAGGGAAGAGGACGAGTCGTTATTCGCCGATCTGGGCGAGTTGCCCGAGTGCTCGTTTGTGTTTAGGCAACAACGAAATGTGGGACCACAGGTTAGGATCTGCTGACACGTGGCTAATTAACAATTTGCAAGTAGCAGAAGAGAAGAGTAGTTGGTTTCAACGTCGTGCGGTGCGTACCGTTTGGCACAAGATACGAAATTTCCGACGGAGAGACACCAAAAAAGAAAAACGAAAGGGAAAACGAAAATTTTATTTTTTTTTTTCAAAGAATCTCTTACATTTGGAATTTCCTCTGAATTATTTTTTTCCCACAGTTTTAATTTGCCTTGATTTCGGTGTAGTAAATGAATAAAAAATTCCGAATTCCAAACTCCGTCGTTATCTTGTTGTGTCTACCAATATTTGGCGTCTGCTTTAGGGACTTGATTGAAAACAAACAATTTTAACTCAACTCACACCAGCATTTCTTGATTCTCAAATTTAAGCTCTAGCTTTGATGAAAATGAGGGTAGTACCCGTTTTTAGACTTTATGATGTTATTTCCATATTTTCTTTATCACATCTTCCTTTGCATACTTTGTCAAATAAGTAAATAGTTATAACTTTTAAGTTTATATACATCATCATGAATTATCATAAAATGAACAAACTCAATGTCCCATTCTGCTAAGTTATGTTAATATTCAATCTAAATCATTTACGCGTGTTATATACATTTAAATTGATTTTATATATGATTTTTGTTAATTAGTATTCTTAAAATATTTTGTAAGATTATTATATTAAATAAGTTATAATTTTTAATACATTAAAAATTATCAAAATTAATTATCAATTATTGTATTTAATATAAAAATATTATTATAAATAATAATTTAATTAATTTTAGCACACTCGTTAATAAAATCTTTTATATGTATGATTGTACATTGGTGCATGAAGCCATGAACACAACTCTTGTTGAATTTTTTTTTTTTTTTTATCAAGCTGCAATTTGCATCTACATCTTGCCTACCAAAGGACAAGTTGGATGTTCATGACTTTCTCAAAAAATAAATAAATAGAAGATTCTAATACTTTTGATTGGATGAAAGTTCAAATGATTAGCCGGCCATATAATAAAGTCAAATCAACTGATTTTTTTTTTTACTTTTAGGTGATGGTATGGCCGGGAAAAAAAAATGTTCTACAGAAAAATACAACCCATTTTTATAATTTTTTTTTTTTTTTGGTTCTTATCATTCAAACATCAATTGTTTTTGTTTACATACATTAGAGAGTTCCACATGTTTTTAGATAAGATAATCTTTGCTTGTATCTTAAGCTTTTCCCCGGCTAAACCAGCCAAGGCAAAGAAAATTGCAATATTATAAGAATTCCTTCTTCTTTTTTTATAAATTATCGATGAAATTTTTAAATTTTATAAATATAATTAAAAATTGATAAATATGTTTTTTGTTATATTAAATTTTTAATATTTTTATTATATCTTATAAAAACATATATTATTCTATTAAATTTGTTGATAAATTTTTTAAACTCTATATCAAATAATTTTTTCATATTATAAATTCTGTTATATAAAAATAATATAAAGAGTAGTTGAGGCAAAGAAGAGGGATTGAGGGACCCAAGTTGATATTAGAAGATCAAACCTTTTAATAGTTTTGAATAATTGGTTAATAATTATGATTAAATCAAATTTCAAATAAAATAATTTAAAATCTGTAAGCAGTAGTTGTTAATTTGAGATATTTTAGTAGGTTAAGCCCATCTTACACGTTTATAGAAAAGGTCAGGTAACGTCACCAATGATCAATGACATTTAAAAATAAATTAAAAAAAAAAAAAAAGAAAAATTCTTATCCATTATTGCATAGGGATGCATAAATTAAGACAAATGCCAGGTTAGATATCAGGGCCGTTAATGTAGCAAAAATAACAATTCTCAGCAATTGCAATTGGGGTTTTTTAAGTACTTTGGCCTGACTTCATCCACAAATACCATAATAATTTATCTGGAAGTTGGAACAGATGATTTCTACAAGTAAGAATGTCAAAGACCTGGAATTAAAACAAATTTATTTGTTAACTCTCATTTTAGTACAAAAGAACTATGTTTTATATACAAAGAGATAGTCAAATCATAATCTATCCAGCCATTTGACAACCTCATGATCAACCCTAATTAAACTCTATACCCATTGTACCTAAAACATCAAGGGTTCAATCATGCATCTGTTTCGTATGATACTATAATACTCTTGCAGCTATTTATCCATGATGTAAAAGCAATTCCATCAATCTCTATCTGCATCCAAATGATGAAGAAAGTTGCAAGCAAGCCTGTAAGGATGATACATCCTGTAAATCTGCTTTCTTCGTTTCTAAGAACATAACTTCTGAAGGGATCTTGTTGTTTGCCATCTGAGGTACTCTCAATAATGGGAAATCCGCAAGAAGTGTATTATCTATCATCATACATAAAGGTCATTTCCTTAAAGATTGTTTCCTCTCAGGAAGATACCTTTCACTCTCATTCTTGGAACCTAATCCCATTAGCTATATATGCCTTTCTGCTAACTATGATTGTTCTTGTGGCAATATGCTTCATGCTGAGGAAAAAGATGAACTGTGCATGCAAGCAATAGAAAGATCTCAAGTCACTCGTCTCAGGAACTCTAATTGTTGTGCGGAACTAAAACGAGATTACTAAAACCGATAAAAAACACACTGAAAAAACACCGATAATTTTACGTGGTTCGGCCAATATGCCTACGTCCACGGGAGGAGGAGCAAAGCTTTGTATTTATCGGAGATGGAGTATTACAAGAGATACGTATTACAAGTGCTCTCTATAGCACACACTCAACCGGGAGGGGCTCTCTCTAGAGCTCTCACATCTCTACCGGGAGGGAGCTCTTGGAGCTCACCTTTGGAGCTCTCCAACTCTATCTCACTCACACTCTCTCAACTCACACATTTTTCTCTCTCACTCTACATGGCCTTTTATAGGCACCATCCATGGTGTGAACACATAGCTAGTGGCAAACAAAGTAGCCACCATCCACCAACTATCATGGTGGGAACACATAGCTAGTGGCAAACAAAGTAGCCACCATCCACCAACTATCTTGGTCTACCATCCACCAACTATGGTTGGTGGTAGCCTCCATTATTGACCTTGGTTGGTGGCTTTGGTGGAAGCTTCCTTGGTTAACTTTGAGCCATATTCAACAATCTCCACCTTGGCGAGAATCCACAGAGAGAATTCACTGATCAGAGCTTCCTCCTTTCTCCTTCAGGTGTCATATACACCATTACACACATCAGGGCACCTTCTGCATTGGCATGATCCATCAATGCACTGAGCCTGAGTCAATTTTTCTGTCTATTCTAATCTCCTTCCCAAGAATTTTTTTAGCTTCTCCAAGATCCTTCATCTCGAACTCTGAGCTCAGTTGAGCCTTCAGCCTGTCGATCTCCACCTTGCCTTTTTCAGCAGATAGACAAATGATCCATCTTGAAGTTTCCGGAAATAAACACAGTGATCAAATTGACTGTGTGTGTACTTTTCATCCTGTCATGAAACAGTCCAACCGTTTGTACAGCTGTCACGGGATTGTTTCAGACCATACAGTGACCGGTTCAACTTGCTTTTGTAATCTTTGTGACCGGGGACTCCAAAACCATCTGGTTGAGTCATATAAATTTCCTCCTCTAAGGAACCATGGAGGAATGCAGTTTTTACATCAAGTTGAACTATCTCTAGGTTATACAGTGCTACTAAAGCCAATAAGATCCGAATAGATGCATGCTTAACAACAGGTGAAAATACCTCATTGTAGTCTATTCCTTCTTTTTGAGCCTAACCTTTGGCTACCAATCTGGCTTTGTATCTGATGCTGTCTTTGCCGGTAGCACTCTCCTTTTTTGGCAAAGACCTATTTGCACCCAATTGATCTTTTGAGTGTTGGAAGTGGAACCAACTTCCAAGTCTGATTTTGATGAAGTGATGTCATCTCTTCATCCATCGCCTCCTTCCACTGGGCATGCTCAGGGCTGTTTACAGCTTCTTTGTAATTGATCGGAACATCATCATCAATTACTGGAAGGGCGTATGCCACCATGTCTGTGTACCGAGCAGGTTTCCGAATATGTCTATTCGGTCTACTGGTGGCAACTGATTCAGGTTGCTGAAAGATTTCCGGTGATGACTCCTCCACTTCAGTTAAGGTGTCATCAGATTCTGGTTCAGATTCATCAGAATTTTAACCAGCATCTTCAAATTCAAACTCCACCTGCTTTAGAGAATCATGGTTCACATTCTCTGGAGTTGACAGTTTCAGCATTACAGATTCGTCAAAGGTAACATCTCGGCTTACGATGACTCTCTTTGACTCAGGGTTCCACAGTCGGACTGCTTTTAGTCCTTCACTAAAGCCCAAGAAGACAGCTTTCTTGGCTCTAGGATCCAGTTAAGCATCCGAAAAAAACAGCCGATCCGGTTTTAAGACTCTACCTCTAAGGATTTTCCAATCCATGCATCCAATGCTGTAGAGGGTAGTCAGTTGATACTCTAAGAGGCCAAGCCTCTACTCAAAATGCCTTTCTCAAGCCTCACTGAGATAACTCGAACTCTATCAACCAAAGTTCTAATCATCCGTTCTGCACCTCCATTCTATCGTGGAGTGCCCGGAGCTTCAAAGTGTCTGATCTTCACTTTGAGGAACGGATAATCGCCAATATCAGATCTCAGTATTTTGAGCTTTTTACTGGTCTGGACGGATCTTCACCTCCTACTGTGGATGGGATCTTCACCGTCTATTGGACTGGAGGGGTCTTCACCTCCTACTAGACAGGATCTTCATTGTCTACTGGACGGGATCTCCACCGTCTACTGGACGGGGTCTTCACCTCCTACTGGACAAGATCTTCACTGTCTACTGGACTTTCGCGGATTAACAGGATTCTTCTCCTAGATAGGATATCCACCGCCTACTGGTCATTCGCGGATTAACAGGATTCTTCTCCTAGATAGGATATCCACTGCCTACTGGACTTTCACGGATTAACTGGATTCTTCTCCTAGATAGGATATCCACCGCCTACTGGACTTTCACGGATTAACAGGATTCTTCTCCTAAATAGGATATCCACCGCCTACTGGTCCTTCGCGGATTAACAGGATTCTTCTCTTAGATAGGATATCCACCGCCTACTGGACTGGACTTGACAGGATCTTCACCTCCTACTGGACGGGATCTTCACTGTCTACTGAACTGGACTGGACAGGATCTTCACCTCCTACTGGACGGGATCTTCACTGTCTACTGAACTGGACTGGACAGGATCTTCACCTCCTACTGGACGGGATCTTCACTGTCTACTGAACTGGACTGGACAGGATCTTCACCTCCTACTGGACGGGATCTTCACTGTCTACTGAACTGGACTGGACAGGATCTTCACCTCCTACTGGACGGGATCTTCACTGTCTACTGAACTGGATTGGACAGGATCTTCACCTCCTACTGGACGGGATCTTCACTGTCTACTGAACTGGACTGGACAGGATCTTCACCTCCTACTAGACGGGATCTTCACTGTCTACTGGTCCTTCGCGGACTCACAGGTCCAGTACTTCGCACTACCACATGCCAAAGTTACGTGGTGCCATCAAATTTCTCCACCTCGAACTTTGCAGTGGTCATCGAGTTCTTTCTGATGTAAGAACTTGATGGTGCGCTGCTGGTTGTTTCAGTTGTCTCTAATGATTCTGCCATGGTAATAAAACAAAATTACCAACTCAGAGTTTTTCCGTTACCTGTATGGAAAAACGGATGCCGCGGTTGAGTCCGGAATAGTCGAAATAGCCAGGAACGGGTCCAACTGTGTAAATTTTGGACACACGGTGAATATTCTGCGAATATTCTGCTGCAGGTGGCTCAAAATGGACTCGGTTTAGCTCAACCGGCTCGAAAAAGTCTCGGAATAGTATTCTGAAACGGATCAAAAAATGGCCCGAAAAAGTTGGTCGGAGCTACGGCGGCGCGTGGGGCGCGTGCGGTGGCGCGTGGGGCGCGTGCGGTGACGCGTGCGGCGGCGCGTGGGCGCGTGCAGGCTGGTGGTGACGGGCGCGTGGGCTTCACGCGCCTTCATCCTCTGGAGCGCGTGCGGCGCGTGGGCGAGTGAGGCCCACTCGCGATTCTTCTGGAGGCGCGTGTGGGCGCGTGCGGCCTCCTCTGGTTCTCCGGTTGATTCTGCTGCACTCCTCTCAACGACCTCTTCAACCTGGTATTTTCAAAACACAAATTGGAGCACTTTTGAGAAAACGGACAGAATCGAACAAACTCGGTTTTACGTAAAATTTGGCTCTGATACCAATTTGTTGTGCGGAACTAAAACGAGATTACTAAAACCGATAAAAAACACACTGAAAAAACACCGATAATTTTACGTGGTTCGGCCAATATGCCTACGTCCACGGGAGGAGGAGCAAAGCTTTGTATTTATCGGAGATGGAGTATTACAAGAGATACGTATTACAAGTGCTCTCTATAGCACACACTCAACCGGGAGGGGCTCTCTCTAGAGCTCTCACATCTCTACCGGGAGGGAGCTCTTGGAGCTCACCTTTGGAGCTCTCCAACTCTATCTCACTCACACTCTCTCAACTCACACATTTTTCTCTCTCACTCTACATGGCCTTTTATAGGCACCATCCATGGTGTGAACACATAGCTAGTGGCAAACAAAGTAGCCACCATCCACCAACTATCATGGTGGGAACACATAGCTAGTGGCAAACAAAGTAGCCACCATCCACCAACTATCTTGGTCTACCATCCACCAACTATGGTTGGTGGTAGCCTCCATTATTGACCTTGGTTGGTGGCTTTGGTGGAAGCTTCCTTGGTTAACTTTGAGCCATATTCAACACTAATAACTCTAATAAGTTAAAGGATGGAAGCAATGGTTAAGCGGCTTGAAAACACTGGGCAGGGGATTGAAGAGTTTCTAGCAGAGATGCACGATTGGAAGTATACATCATATTAACTTGGTTTGGCTAATCGGTTTCTGTGGTGAGAAAAGCCACAGGATTTTAGTTTATGAATATATGAGTAGATAGAGGGTCGTTGGACAAATGGCTCTTCCATGAAAACAGTAGTTTCTGTCCTGACTAAAAAACAAGAAAGAAGATTGTACTAGACATAGCAAAAGGCTAATTAGCATATCATCATGGAGATTGCAGACAAAGAATTGCTCATTTAGATATATGTCAAGCCCCAAAAATTCTTCTTGATGACAGTTTCAATGCAAGAATTTCTGATTTTGGGCCGTCAAAGTTGATTAATAGAGATCAGAGTCAAGTGGTGACTCGGATGAGACGCACCTTAGGGTACTTGGCTCCTGAGTGGAACACTCAAGAATTACAGTAAAAGCTGACATTTACAGCTTTGGAATTGTTCTCCTAGAAGATGTCACTGGAAGGATGATCTTAGATTACAGTCAACCGGATTCAGATCTTTGTTTGCTTAATCTTCTGAAGAAGTGCCTTGAGAATGGGCTGATGGATATCATTGACCTCACAAGTGAAGATCTCCAACAGCACCTTGAAGAAGAGAAGGTTTCCTCAAGCATTTCCTTCTCCAGGCTCTGAATATTACCTCTGAGTATAAAGTATAATCCTGCAACATTGGGATTCGGCATCTCTACTATATTAAAAAAAAAATGACTGAGTTGATGTCATGAATTAACGGGACACCAGTTCAGTTTGAGAAAATAAAAAAATCAAGTAAAGTTATAAAATTAAAAAAATAAATAGGGATAATTATATATTTTAATAATATCTTTAATAAAAAATATTTATTTATTTAAAAAAATCATCCATTTTCCTAAAAAACTACCCAATCTTTACTCACTTTTTTAAAAAATTATCCATTTTTTATATTTAATTCTTTTAAACATAATTTTTTTTACTCACTTTTTAAAAAAATTATCCACTTAAAAAGATTAACCATTTTTTATATTTAATTCTTTTAAACATAATTTTTTTTTTTCAAAATATATTTTCACTAGTGCTCAATTTCTAAGTCATAATTAAAAACAATGACAACCTTGTTGAATCTGCGTGCAAAATCGATTAACTAGATATACTATTGTAATGTTTTTGGCATATATTTTTCTTCTTAAACTGGTTAGCACTTGGCACATCAAATGAGCCAACTTTCGTAGGAATACACTAACCCAAAAAACAAAATGCGTTTGCCGGGAGTCGAACCCGGGTCTATTGCTTGGAAGGCAATTATCCTAACCGTTGGACTACAAACGCTTTTGACTGAAAACTTTAGTGAACAATATAATCAGTACTGTATCGATAGATGTATTATTTTTGTTTTGGTATTGATACGTATTGCTATTTGTGTGTTTCGGTGTACCGTTTCAGGTTTATCGATATTTTTTAAATATTTTTTCATATATCTATATGTATAACCTATTTTTAAGTTTCTTAATAAAATGTATATTATATACACATGTAAATATATATCAATTACATGTATATATATGTTTTTATGCAAATATAAATTTTAAATATTTAATATCTAAAATTTTTAAATATCAAATAGGTAAAATAAATATAAAAATATTAAAAATATAGTAAATTATTATTAATTATGTTCAATAGCCTAATTTAATAAACATATTTTATTTTTAAATGTAATTATGAAAAAAATAAAAATGATCATTACACAAAAAATATTGAAACTAATTTAAAAAATCAAATAAGTGAATTTTTTAATAACAAAATTTATAAATAAAAAAAAAAAGTTTTACCAACCGGTATAGGTCGGTATGACCGGTACGGACCGGTATCAAAATCGAAATGAAAATAAAAACTTTCTATATCAATTTAATTAAAAACTGAGACGTACCGATCGATATCATCGATTCCGATACAGTACCGACCACCATGGTAGTGAGACAAAGGGCGAATTGCAGTTTCGGCCAACGGCAATGGATAGTTGTTTGTCGCCTGGCAGGCAGGGCAGACACCTGAGCTGTTGACCTGGGTGAATGCTTTATTTAGGGACCCTTGTTTACACATTATGCCCAACAAACACCTTTCCTTTTATTGTTACAACATTTTTAGCTAATTTTTACCACGAATTTCTGGTGGGATTTCTCTTTGTTTTTCCTCATTGTGTTGGTAATTCCGGACCATATTTCTCTTTTTTCTAATGTATTATTGTTTAAGTCATTAATGTAGATATATCTGTCCAAAAGTCAATCCGATTCAAATAAAATTTTGGAAAAAATTTTTAAAGTTCAAAACTTCACCTTATCTTTTAATCCAACTTGATTCACGAATAATTTTAAATGTTGATCGACTCGTTTTTATTCATCTAAAAGGAGGAAAAAGCTCACATATAAGTCCATGGTTTCTACGATCTTTCTTTTGAATTTTGATGCATTTTATTTTATTTTTATTTTGTTTTAATTGAGTAAAATTTTGAAGGAATGATCTAAAAATTCCGTCACCACACGTGTGTCATTTTCCACACCTAAAAATTTTCACTCGTGAGTTCCGATTCCGATTCTAATTAATTAGTCCACCTTAATTAGGTTGTTAACAATGTTCCGATTCCGACAATTTATTTTGACAGCATCCCTTTTGGAATAATTTCGTGGCAAAGCAGCCTTTGAGTTGAAGATAAACTGACACGTTTTTTTGCAATTAATCTCTAATCATAATTGTCGGTGGATATATCCCGAACCATTAAAACTTAAAAACCATGCTGAATAAGTTCCATGAATTATTTTGACGGGTCTTATATAATTTTAATTTTTGATTTATTAATTATAGGTAATATATTCCTTTATTTTAGTGGATAATTCCTATGTTGCAATAATCTCTTGTTTTAATTTCAAATTCAATAGCCAATACTAGTTTTAGTATTTTACTAATACAATCACTAATCAATAATATTATTTTCATTGAATTTTTTTGTTTAAATGATAATAATAGTAGTAAATATATACTAAGTTATAATAGAAATGTACTAATACGTTTCTTTATGAAAATTATGACCCATAATTATATTGCTATAAATGCAAGTTTTAATTTTTTTTTATTAAATACAGTTTGAAATATTAATTTTAAATCAAAGTAAAAGAATACATATAAACACACATATATATATATATAATTTAGTACTAATTTTTATATAAATACTTATTTACTAAAACTCCATGAAAATGAGATGATGTTCTATCATTTAATATAAATTTAATATATAACACTTTCTTACAATCATTTCAAATAAAAATGCAATAGAAACATACATTAATGTATTTAAGAGAGGTTGAGGTCCAAGGTTCATATAAATATCTCTCTTCTCTCGTATGTACCAAGAATTAAAAAATTTATATATTAATTTCTATACCCTAAACTAGACCTGCTCATGGTCGGGCCGCGGCCCGATTTTTTTCAGAATCTTTACCCAGGTCCGACCGGGCCGGGCCGGCCCGACAGACCCGAATTTACTGTTCATAATATTAATTTTTTTAATATATTTTTATAATTAAAATTAAATTAAATAAAATAATATTATTTTATTTTATTTAAAAAAACTTGTTTCGGGCCGAGCCGGACTGATTCGGATTAAAAATATCCTGCCCAGACCTGATCCAATAAGGATCGGGCCGGACGGCTGCCCGACCATAAGCAGGTCTACCCTAAACCCTATCGTAAAATGCATTGTTGGTTAATTATAGCGGTTATAAAAAATTCCTAAAATTTTCAAATTACCTCCATTTCTAGTAGGGATAGCATAACATTAATCCAATGAGTTTTTTTATTATTATTATCTTAATATACGCTGTCTGACACATTTTACACATTACCTTCACATGGACTTTCTAGGAAGCTTCAGAAAAGAGAGTAATAAACTAATAGTACTACTTCCCCAGCATTGAAGGAAAACAAAGGATAAGTTAAAATGAAGAATGTGGTTCTGGAGTTAACCAAATTGATCAAATCTTTGATAATTCTCAAAGATTAAACAGGGAGACAAGGAACATTATAATCTAAGAAGTGAAGGAGTTGATTGCAATGAAAATGAAAATTTTGATACACAGATGGAATCTTATACCAGCCACCAAAATTGAGCCATTTTTTTGCCATTTCTACACTTGGTTTCTAAATATCCAGAATAGTAAAAAAATGAAGTTCAACAAGAACCTGAAGACAAGTACAAAGTTACATGTATCATCGATGGCCAACTCCTTGGCTTGGCACAGAAATTAACTCTTGAAAGCTTATAGTATCGACTTGTCTCAAGAGATGCCTCGTGAAAATGGGTGCAGTATTGCCCCTGTGGCTTGGACCGGAAGGCGTTATTCGACCCTTCATGAGAACACGAAAAGCTATTTCATGCGATTCTTGCGGTGGAACATTTTGAAGTACTGCTAGCATGTTGGGATCACTTGGAGACTTTGCTGGTGTGAGTTGCTGGTGGATTCGAATTGCAGAAACGGTTCTTGACATGAAGATTGGAAATACCATGAAACTGATCAAGAAAAGTGTGTAATTGAAGGCAGCCATGATGTTTTTCTAAGGTTGTTGGTGGAGCAAGACGGGTGATTTGAGAACAATATGTGTTGGCTAGCTATCTAGCTTTTGATTTATAAGGACAACTTTGAAAAGAGATTAACATCTAGCGAATTAAAGTGTTTTGATTGCAAGATTGTTTTACTAGGAACCACAAAAAGTTTACAAGAAGAAAATGGAAAATAGGGGGTTGGGGGGCCTAGCCTAGGGGTGGTGTAGGATAATGGGAATGAAAAGTTCATAGTGTACGATGATAACTACCCAATTTTCCATGACCCACGCACAGTATTTAGTAGTTTATCAAGAAACAATTTCGTAAAGGAAAAGTTGACAAATTTCAGAAATTAGATGCTAATTATCTGTGTTCGGGTGATTTAGGATTCAAAGGGTAGGAAATGAGAGATTAATAATTAGAGAGAGAAGATGATAAGAAAAAAATGAGAAAAGAAAGACTTTTTGGCCTCACTTTATAGTCACCCGAGTGATAAAAAATTTTATGTCATCATTTTTTTTTAATAAAATTCATTTCGTATTTGTCACATAAATAACATGAATGTCATGTTAATAAATTAATATTTACTTCAATAAAAATAATGATAGTATTTTAACTCGATTAACTCAATTGGACTAAATTAATATAAATAGACTAAATTTATATTTTGACAAAATTACAGAGAAGAATTGCATAATTTGACGATTAATCAAATTATAATAAAAATGGGACACCTTATAAGTGTATGGTTAATCAGGTACAATATTTTTTTTATATATAATTTGAGAATAAGAGGATTCAAAATTTAATCTTTTAAGTAAAGATCATACATCAATCACTGAATTAAAAATTCGGACGCTGGTATAGTATTTTTATTTCTTTATTGTGAAGCAAATAATTGATATTATCTTTGAATATGGCCGGTTAGGCCTTCAAAGGAAGGATGGAAAGAAAACCAAGGGAAAAGATCATGGTGATGACTAAGATTGATTGATTTGACTTTTGCATATATATTCAGTGGCTTGCTTAAGAGGAAATGATTATACCTTTTGAATCATTATAGCTGCTGGAATAAGGAAGAGATATGGCTGCTAGCACGTCGCCGACGTGCATGGTTAGGTGTAGATCTCCGATCGGATCAGATCGCGATCCGAAAAAAAATTAAAACTCTTGTTCAAGTATGGATCTGGATTGGTCCGGACTGGTCCGCAGGCTCGGATCATTATTCATTTATTAAAAAAAAATTAACAATTATTTTTTTATTAATATTTTTATAATTAAATTTAAATAAAATAATAATATTTTAATACTTAAACAGTGATCCGGGTCGGTTCGGGTCATCAAAAATTATGTCCAGGCCCGGCCAAATACAGGCCGGGCGGGCCACCCGGCTCATGAACAAGTCTAATTAGGTATAGGAATATAAATGAGATATTTGTGTTCGTAAGTTATTCGAGTTCGGTTCGAAAAAAATTTGAATTCGGTTCGGTCATTGTCGAGTTGAACTCGAGCAGCTCAAGCTATCGAGCAAGTCGAATTCGAATATCCTAATGCTTGGCTCAAGTAGTTTGCGAGCTTAATCGAACTTTTTATTTTTAATATATATATTTTTATTTTTAATTAGTATTGAAAAATATCAACTAGAACTCGAGCACAAATAATCGAGTTTGAAGTCGAATATGAAAATTAAACTCATTTTTTACTAGATAAATGAGCCTAATTGAGCGAGCTCAAATAGTTCGATTTATATCTCGAATCGAGCTCGAACTTTAAAAGTGAAACTCGATCGAACTCAAACTAAATTTCGAATCTCGAATTTCGAATCGAGTTTGAACTCGAGCTTTTTAAAATTTGAGCTTGACTCGATTCACTTACACCCTTTTTAAGTGTGTAGTAGGATGTGCTTGCTTTTGCTGCAGGCCAGTTGACATTGAATATATATTGCTAGGCTAAATAATTTAATCTATTTCATTTTTCGGTTTCTACCCACAATCTATATAAAGAAAACGAATAAATTTCTTTTACTAACCAATCTTTTAAGACATTTTGTGACATGATGAGAGAGCATTTAATTATGAATCTAAATAGAGAAAAATTAGATAAGTGTTTTTATTTATTTAAAAAAAAAAAAAATTATAAATGTTAAAATTTGAATTTATATGCATTGAACATCTTTTAAAAATAATTGCATGAACCAATTAAATTAAGTTTTCAATTCAATATCTCTATTATATTAAAAAAAAATCAACTCCCTTCACATAAAATGTCTTTCCGAATTGCGAGATTCACAAGTAAAATTATAAAAGGACTTACAACATTAATTAGCAATGTGCTTGATATAATATTTGGCCCAATGAAGAAAAAAAAATAGCAATCAATATTTTACAAAAGAAGAGTTTTCTTGATGAATAAGCTCACCTTTTGGAAAATAGTTAAGAAGGGTATGTTGATAAAAAAATGTGGAAAATCTAGTCTATCTGTGTCTATCCAATGTCATATTTTTTTCATGCATTTTCTTTGCAAATGTGTATATATCACAGCCACCAAAAGATTAGATCAGCGTTGGTTGAAATTTGAAAGTTTGATTAGAATATTGGAAAGAATTGTGGTTTTATGGAGAGCATGGGGCCCTTCCATTCTCGCCTTAATTATTTCTCAGCACCTTCCTCCCCGTAGGTTAAGTTAAGACATAGTGGAGATTAGCTATAATTATAAATGCTAGTCAAGTGATGGAAGTCCGCCATAATTCACGTTCCAAGGAACTGCTTTTTGGGTTGGCCACTACATCCAATGACACTTAAGTGACTAAGTGAATAATAATTCATGTTTTGACTTAATTACACTTAATTACTGTTGATTAAGAGGTGGAACTTGTTTAAATTTTTTCACCTTATTGTTTCATGATTTATGATCAAATGTAACAAAATAGTAAGTTAATCACTATAAAAGTTTGCACCCAGGGAAATGCTTGCTGGCCAAATTAAACTAAAAAAAAAAAAAAAACCTTAAATTAAGTACTAAATTAAAATGTTGAATTTTTTGATATTGACCCAGTGAAGGAAAGAATCTTGTTCCGCTTGAAAATTTCTTTTAAGTGGCCTAGACCCTGGATCCTGGAGGTATTAATTTCTGGATATATAGATAGATGAGTTGTGTATCATTTTGAAATAAATTTATAATTTATTGAGAGTTTTTCTTTCATCAAATGGCCTATTAGCTCAGTTGGTTAGAGCGTCGTGCTAATAACGCGAAGGTCGCAGGTTCGAGACCTGCATAGGCCAATAAATATAATTTTTTAATTTCTTTATAATTTTCTATATCAGTTACTTTTGCAACTACTAAGCTAACGTTCTTTTGTTTTCTTCTAAAGCATTAATTGAATCAAACTCCACAGCAAAAAATTATGGTCATGATCCACCCACATAGGATTTTGCATAGGAGCTTCCAGTTAACATTTTGGATTCAGAAATCTTAAATTAGTTAATGTCTTAAGGAGGGTATAAAATTGAAAAGAAATGGTGAGGAAATCTTGGCCGGAGATCGTCTGCTATCCCAACTCCTACTAAAGAACCAAAAAAAGCTTGCCACTGTTGACAACTGGGATGCCCAACCTCTGGAGTTGCTCATGTATGTCAGCTTGCCGGCCACCAAGGCATTGAGTCAGCCTCCTCCACCCGCATAGAAGAAATCCGGTCGTAGCAACAAGTCCTCCAATGCCTCCAAACCACCACTTCACTTGTAAATATGCCCCTCATAATTATGTCTTATATATGAATGGTTATATGTATTTTGGTTAATTGTAAAAAAACAAATGATTCAATCATGTTTGCAGTAACTCACCACATCTTCCTCATTTCCGGAATATTTTGATCTATGCTTTGAACACATCCAGAATGGCTACATATGGATTCACAATAGCAGCTATCTCACTAGCGGATTGAATAAGCCTGCATAGCAAGGCTAAGGTTGAACCTGCTCAGACTCCTGGATCACATCCAGTGAAGCCCAACTTCTTTCTTCCTCCTCATAGACTGTATCAAGCATTCTCATCTGCATAAAATCTTTCAATATCATCCACTTTTGCACCACCAGACTGGCCTTGATTTTCTTGACTTTCTACAGATTCTTGATTCATGGATGTGTTTTCCATGGAATTTCTATAATTTTTGGTAGTAGCAATTTTTTTCATTGCCAAAGGAACCACCACAACCGTGGCAAAACCCAATTGGGGTAGTAGAAATGTAGGATTAGATACAAATAAGAGGGGAGAGAAACCATTGGATGGAAACATAATTTACAATAGGAGTAACAATATGAAAGAAAAATATTATTGTGCTATTTACCAAAGATAAATAGTGCTCCAATCAAGGCAGACCCTGCAACAGCAATTATAACAGTCAATCTATTAACATCCACATAGTTTCCTATGACCTGCCACCCAAAAGATGAAGCTGTGCCAGTAATTAAGTAGGCATAATGTAAATGAAGATAATCATCCAACTTTCCCCAAATTTAAAAAAAAAAAAATGTTATTGTACACACAAATTTTATGTCAAAAATATGACAAGGAAAATTTGGAGTCAAATAATATTTTTATTAATCAAACTTTGAGGTTACAATCTCTGAATATTCTTAAAGAAAGAAATCCTTTGATTCTTTTCTTCAGTAAAATTTTGATTCAAGGGTCTTCACGACTTGATCTTGAATCGGCGAGATCTGCTTCAAGGGTCTTCTAGACTTGGTCTTGAAAAACAGGAATTATCTCCTTTCCTTCGATGAACAAGATCGGAGAGCAGCTTCTTAGAGAATTCTCAAGAACAAGCACCGCGTTCTTAGAATTTCTCTAATTTCTTCTTAAGAATTTTGAGAGGATTTGGCTCTTCAAAATCTTCTTCTCTTCAGGCTTTCTGAATTGTGAATTTGTGTTAAGAGGAGGTCTCTATTTATAGTGGTAGCTAGCCAGGTGAAAGAGAGTTTTAAAAGAACTCATCCTCCTTATTTATCTCTTAATTAATTTAATTAAATTAGAGATAAAGCTTCATTATTTATCCCTTAATTAATTAATTAAATTAGAGATAAAATATTTATTTTTTATCACTCAATTAATTAATTAAATTAGAGGTAAAATATTTATTTATCTCTTAATTAATTAATTAAATTAGAGATAAAATATTTATTATTTTTTTATCACTTAATTAATTAATTAAATTAGAGATAAAATATTTATTATTTTTTTATCACTTAATTAATTAATTAAATTAGAGATAAAATATTTATTTATCTCTTAATTAATTAATTAAATTAGAGATAAAATATTTATTTTTATCACTTAATTAATTAATTAAATTAGAGATAAAATATTTATTTATCTCTTAATTAATTAATTAAATTAGAGATAAAATATTTATTTTTATCACTTAATTAATTTAATTTAATTAGAGATAAAACTTTATTATTTATCTCTTAATTAATTTAATTTAATTAGAGATAAAAATTTATTATTTATCTCTTAATTAATTTAATTTAATTAGAGGTAAAATAATTATGACACATGGGTGAAATTTGATTGGATAACCCATGAATCCTTGCAATTTGATTGGTCAAACCCTGTGTACATATTTAATTAATTATAAAATAATTAATTATAATATGATATTAACAATTTCACATGGTAATGTATAATTTAATTGAAAATTTCTTAATTAAAAGAATTTCAATTGACACGTGGCAATTTGTAATTGGTTACAAATTTTCTCCTTCTACAAATGCCCCCTCAAGACTTGGTTACGTACACGAATTTTTTTTTTTTTTTTTTTAGTGTAGCAAGTGAACAAGTCTTGAAATTTAATTTGCTTTTGATGCCAGAATTTATTTAACCAATGTAATTTTGTATATGAGACAAAAAAAAATTGATTTAACAAATATAATTTTCTATGCATCAAAATGGACCATGAATAGAAGATTAGCCCACTCTAAATGGTTTAGCAAAAAATGGATATTGGGCCAACATTGGCCTATGTAAAATAAATATGGACTAATATTGGCCCACGTAATAAATAGAATTCAGGCCATAACAAAAGTTTGTCATATTATGGACACAAATGAGATTTAGGCCCAACTTAAAATATCCTTGGTAAATGGACCCAATAGCCCATGCAAAATATAGTTCACAGCTTGAAGACTTCCTACAGCTCCAAAGAATTTGAGTTTGATCTAATCGCTTCTTTGCTCAAATTAATTTCAATTAAGACTCAACTTCTAGTTTTAAAGAAATTCTAATGCAATCAGAAGTTCTATTCCTTGACCACATGGGACTTGAATTATTTCCCCTATAAAAGCAAGGCCTTCTCAAGCTAATTTGCATATCAAATTAATTGCCAAAGGTTGCTACGTTGAAGAGCTTGACAGGTGAGCCCTTTTTTTTATTTTTTTTATTTTTTTTTATTCTCTTTGCTGTCTCTGCCTTTCTCACATAATTGAGCAAGTGTTCGGATTCTCGTCACTGAACATCTGAGACGCGTGAAGGTGATGCCGTGGATCCATCATGTTCCCTTCATTCATATTCATGCATCCATAATTAACGTGTCAATTCTTTAAGGAAGCCAAAGATGATTCCGATATCCCTCAACCGTGTAACTAGGACCACTGTACACATGTCCATCGGACCATATTGGCTGTTGAGGATACACATGTTCCCTAAGTCTGTGCTCCGAGATCGGTTACACTTATCTCCATGGAGGAAGCACTGGACCGACACATCAGCTTCTGCAAGAAATTTAGGGCGTCGAGTCCTTTAGATGAAATAGAGCACCATCCTTGACCGCTTCGGTGCAGAATCCGCAAATCCAACGGCCTTGGTAACGTTCCCGGACACGCTGGATATAAGCAGGGGTGCATTCCTTTGTGAAGCCGCAAGACTCGCATTTTACGCAGTGAATTTCAATCGGAGCAGTCACTTTGCTAGGTGGGTTTTGAATATCTGGGCCTGAAATTGCCATTGCATGGAAAGAAAGAAAAAAAAAACGAGGGCTTTTTGGTATTGGAGACTTGAATCCGGTTCTTCTTGTAGGAATCAGCGCGCAAATCCTGATGAGGAACCTTCTCTCTCGATCACGAAAACCTTTTCACAGGTTTCCCAAAACAGCTTATCAGCTTCCAGTGATCTCAACTGGTATCCTAACAGAATCAACCCAGCATCCGTAACTAACGCCTCCATGACACCCACTAGATGGCCCACAGATTCCTCGATGTAAACCACGTCAGCCGCGATTACCACATCGAAAGGCGGATTAACGGCCCTGATCTGATCCTTGTTGTTCCAGTAACTCCATCTTTTGCTTGAAGTTGTGCGGATTAACGGCCCTGATCGAAAGGCGATTACCACATCGAAGCTGTGCTTGAAGTTTCTCATTTACGTGCAGATAAAGCCATGCTTGAAGCTGCTCTACAAGATCTTCAAGGAAAACTTGAATTAATGAGCTTACTGATGAAAATCTGGAGCTTCTTTTTTTTTTTTAAGCTCAAAGAATCAAGCAAAGATCATAGCGCCGAACATATCGTGCTCATGGAAGAATTAACCCTT
Source organism: Fremontodendron californicum (assembly GCA_030761205.1). Lineage (NCBI taxonomy): Eukaryota > Viridiplantae > Streptophyta > Magnoliopsida > Malvales > Malvaceae > Fremontodendron > Fremontodendron californicum. The sequence goes on from JAULJL010000027.1 coordinate 2,904,440, forward strand.
ACGTGTCATCACCATGTCACATTGAACTGATTTTGCCAAAAAATAATAATAATAATAATAATGATAAAACCGGAAATCCCTAGGCGATTAAAGAACTTTTTTTTTTTTTTTTTTTTAATTCTTTACCTACTTTGACATTTTTTTTTTGTTTGTTTTGTTTTTGTTTTTGTAGAATCATCATGGTGTACTTCAAAGATCACAAAGATTATCTTGTGATTCTTTCCAAGGAAGACGAAGACATAAAAGAAGGATTATATCTCTTCACCAACAAGCCCATATCGGGTAGATATAAATCCGCTTGGAAATCATTTGATTTTCCTGCCACTCTAGAAGATTGGTCGATAGAACTTTCTCCAACTTCACAATCTTCTCCAAAGGCGAGATCTCTTCAATCTAATCTTCACGTCAATACTTCTAATCATGAGAAGTTTGACACGTTGGGAAGCCGTATCATTTCCGAAAGGTCATATTGGGGATTTTCCTTCAAGATTTTTGGAGAGTTTGGTTACATACCAAAGTACTGGGAATGGACTGAAGATGTGTTGTACCACTTCAACAAAAATTTAACGACTGTTAGTATATATGATGTTGTTTATGCATCATTATACACTTATGATCACAACAAGGACGTCATTCGCGCTTTTTGTGAAGCTTGGTGCCCGGCTACCAACACTCTCCACCTTGCTACTGGGGAAGCTTCCATCTCCTTATGGGATTTGCATAGGCTAGGCGGTTTGCCCATTCACGGCATCTTTTATGATGAAGTCATTCCTTGTGCTGCCGAATTGACTGGCTTTGATAACAAGGGAAGATTCATCCCGAGATGTTGTGAATATCTATTTGCTGCATTCCATCTTTTGAAGCAAGGCAAGGAAGATAAGGTGTCTATTGAGGATTGGATCAATTTTTGGTTTCAAGGGAAATTGCGTTACACCAAACCACCTGCTCGAAAAGCAAAGAAGCTTGTTCGCCCAAAAGCTACACATAACCCTACTGGGATTCTTCGAAAATACCAAGGTCGGGGAATGGCAGGAGATGGAGCATTCACTGCACTTGGAATCAAAGACAGTTTAACAACAGACACTTATTTAGCTGCCTTCATTTCTTGTTGGATTTGTGTTTTCGTTTTTCCAAGTAAAGATTCAGAATTTGTTCGGCCAGAGACATTTAAGATAGCCAGCCTGATGGCGATTGGGAGAACTGTTAATCTCGCGGTCCCGGTGTTAGCCAATATTTACCATGGACTGAACCGAATTACACTTTCTGCTCAAGCGGGCTCTTCAGATGCGTGTTTTCCAATTCACTATATTTATGGGTGGCTAAGTTATTACTTCCGGACTCACTTTCAAAATCCAGATGATGTATATGGGCCTTTGATGAGCAAGTTTTCGGGAGAAGGTGGAGCCAAATACTTTGAGGATTATGACGCCCGCAAGTTAATTGATAGTGGCATAGTGTGGAATGCTAACTTATATCCCAGAAATAGGGATGAAGTGATTGTTGATGATGACACTCTTAGTAAGATCAATCATGGCTACCTTGTTAATGTTCGTTCGAGCTATTTGCCTACCCGATGTAACCAAGCCATCATTGTAGAACCTTACAGTCCTCATCGATTTGGGAGACAATTTGGGTTTTGTCAGGATATTCCCGGAGCTCTTAAGGAAGACATTCGTTCTGGGTCTGTGGATGATTTATGTAGATTTTGGAGAATTTGCACTCGTTCTCATACAAAGTCCAGATTGATCTCTCCAGCTCGTTCTCTAAATCCTAATGATCATGCAACCGCAAGATACATGGAATGGTGGTCGAAAGTTCATGAGTCATATCTTGAGCATTCTATTGATATTTTGATTTCGAGCATCCGTACATCACCATCGAAGAGAAGAAAACCTCCAAAGGATGTTAAGAAAAAGTCTTTAGAGATTTCGCAAGACAAATCCAATAAAGCCAAAGTCTCGTCCACCATAGATTTAACAGAGGAGCATGTGAAGACTTCACAAGAAGTTCCTCGATCAGTATCATTAGTTGATGAAGGACAAAGGGTTTTACCGAAAGTCATCGAAGGGAAGCATAATGCGATTGTTGAAGATTCGATTGATGAGAGTGATCATGACAGACATTGGAAGCGAACTAGGCCAAGGGGATCCTTTCAAGGTGATATATCCCCCGCCAAAAGTGAAGCTTCAGTTTCTAGTTCGCATGAGTTCAACAAACTTGCAGCTAAAATCAGAAATAATGTTTCAAGTACCGTTTCCAACCAAGAAGATGCTTGCCCTAATGTGATTGTTAATAATACTTCCCCTATAGTGAAGACTTCCACAGGCCCTCTTGTTGAAGCTAGTCATCTCGCCCTTCCAGAATTTTCTAAGTTTAGTGCTGAAAAAGTGATATCCGATAGTCAGTTGAAGCTTGCAACTATTTTGTGGGAAAGCATTCAACCAAGGATTATTCGCGCTTCTTTTGATCGGGTTTCTTCACTTAGTGGTGATGTTCACAAGATCTTTGATGCAATAGAAGCAATCAAGTCCGTTGATTCATCCTTATTGAAAGGCATGGTGGAAGACTACTTTACACAAGTCCAAAAGTTTAATGAGCTTGAATCTTCCATTTCTTCATCCAAGGATAGAATTGAAAGGCTTCAAGGACTTGAAATTCGACTTAAAGATTCAATGTTACTTGAACATAAGACTGTTGAGAACCTTAACACCCTGCAGTCGAACTTGGCAGATATAGAGCATGAGTTCATTACTTTGCAACGCAAAAAACATAGACTTGAGTCTTCGCTCCAAGAAACTGAAGATGAACTGAAAAGAAGAAGAACCGACACCTCCAAGATTCGTGAAGAGATGAATTCTGTTGAGTCTATTACTACCCTTACTGAGGATGAAGCCAAGAACTTAGATTTGTTGCGAAATATGTTGGAAGCCTCTCGAGACGACTTGAAGAATTTCAAATGGAAACCCTGAATCCCTTTTGATGTAACTTTTTTTTTGAAATTTATATTAGTTCTTAGGCTTGCTAGTTTTTTTTTTATTTTTTTATTTTATTGTAAGTTCTTTTCAAGTTTGAAATAAAGTTAAATTTCTTTTTCTCCATATTTCATCTTTCTTTTGCACTTTCTAAAGCATTTTTGCATCATGCATGGACTACAAATTAAATTCCCAAAGATGTTTAATTTGCAAAAGATTTGTTTTACTTGAAAAATAATTTGAATCATGAAATTTGAATGGAGAATTATCATGATATTTTCAAGTGAACGAAAGATAATATTTGAATCAAAAAATTTTTTTTTTTTTTTTTTGTTTGGACTGAACTTGGCAATGAAACCAAGCTGCCTACGTACCCTCGAATTTGAAGGATCAAGTCATAACGTAGTTCATCTTTTTTTTTTTTTTTTTTTTTTTTTAAAGGTGCAGTTTAAGCTCGTGCTTAGGAGCAACATACGACAGTTTAAGCTCTTGCTTAGGAGCAATATCTTCTTTAAGCATAGTAACGCTTCAAAAACTTTCCATTGATCGGTCCGACTTTGACACCATCTTGATCAACGATCTTATAGGCACCATTGGTATAAACTTCTCGAACAACGTATGGTCCATCCCATTTTGAAAGGAACTTGTTGCCAATACGATGTGAAGTATTTATGGGTCTTCTTACAGCAAGGACTAAATCTCCAACTTGGAAAGATCGCTGCTTGACTTTCTTATTAAAAGCTTTGGATAGTCGAGCTTGATAGCACTCCAAGCGTTGTTGGGCTTCCAACCTTTTCTCATCCAGCGCTTCTAATTCTTCCAAACGTAAGCGTACATTGTCTTCACTAGAAAGATCTTCCTGGATTGCAATCCTTAATGACGGAATTTGTCGCTCAAGTGGTAGAACAGCTTCCACACCATAAACAAGTGCATATGGAGTGGCTTGAGTTGGTGTGCGATATGTAGTTCGGTAAGCCCACAGAGCTTCTCCTATCCTTTCATGCCAATCTTTCTTTGAACGGTTAACAACTTTCTTGAGAAGATTGCACAAAGTCTTGTTAAAAGCTTCTGCTAATCCGTTTGCTGGAGCATGGTACATTGAAGACTTGTACTGCTTGAAGTCAAACTGTGCACATAACTTGCTCATGTCAAACTGCTTCCCATTATCAGTTATGATGTGACGAGGTACGCCATACCGATAAATGATGTTTGTTCTGATAAAAGTTGCAACAGTTTCTTTTTTTGCTTCCCTGTAAGGTGCCACTTCTGCCCACTTTGAAAAGTAGTCTGTAGCGGCAAGTATATACATATGCCCTAGTGAACTCTTAGGTAATGGTCCTACCAAATCAAGTCCCCAAGCATCGAAAGGCCAAGATGTGACTGTCGGATGTAATGGTTCAGGAGGTTGATGGATGAAGTTTGCATGAAACTGACAAGCTTGACATTTTTTGGAGTAGTCCATACTATCCTTTACCATTGTTGGCCAGTAGTATCCCATTCTTTTTATCTGAAAGTGCAATTTAGCTCCAGACTGATGTGCACCACAAATTCCTGAATGAGCTTCTTGTAAGGTTTTGGATACTTCATCTTCTCCTAAACATCGAAGGAAGACACCATCAAAAGAGCGGCGATAGAGCGTACCTTTGAAGTAAATAAATCGAGGAGCTCGACGTTTCACTTCTGTTTTATGCCTTGGATCATTGGGTAGCTTCCCATGCTCCAAATAATCAATCAATGGTTGTCTCCAATCTTCTTTTTCAACTTCGCAAACTGAAACAACATTGGATTCCGTATTGCCATCTTTAAAATCAACTGGAGGTAAAATCCATCGTTTGCAAAGAGGGACTTTTACTTCTACACTTGGCATGGCAAGAGCTGATGCTAGATTAGCTAGAGAATCTGCTTGCTTGTTCTCTTTTCTTGGTACATGTTCCAAGCTTACATTGTCAAACCATTCCAAAATCTTCTTTGCATAGTTGACGTATGGTAAGAGGTCGGGCTTCTTAACTTCATAAAGTGAAAGAAGTTGGTTGATGACCAATTTGGAATCCCCAAACACTTTAAGTTGAGTGATCTTCATATCCACTGCCATTTCCAATCCAATGATCAGAGCTTGGTATTCTGCTACATTGTTGGAACAGTTTTCAATGAGAGTAAATGCATAAGGCAATACATCTCCTTCTGAAGTGACAAAGACAACACCTGCTCCAGCTCCATCTTGACGGGCAGCCCCATCGAAGAATAGTTTCCATGGCCTGGGAATTTCGATGAAAAGAACATCTTCATCTGGGAGATCTTCAGAGAATTCCCAATCATCTGGAATCGGATGGTTTGCAAGGAAATCGGCAAGTGCTTGCCCTTTAACGGTCTTTTGTGGAATATAAGTAATATCGAACTCTTGTAGCAAAAGAGCCCACTTTGCCAATCTTCCACTGAGCACAGACTTGGACATGAGATATTTGAGGGGATCTGCTCGCGAAATCAAACGAACAGAATGAGCTTGCAAATAATGCCTCAGCTTTTTAACTGCAAACATCAATGACAAGCAAGTCTTTTCAATGGGAGAATAATTTAATTCAGCACCATTAAGAGTTCTACTAAGATAGTAGAGTGCAGTTTCTTTTCCTTCACCATTCTCTTGTGCCAACAAAGCTCCTAAGGAACGTTCTTGTGCAGCAATATAAAGGATTAACGGCTGTCCTGGTATAGGTGCCTTCAGAATAGGTGGTTGTAACAAAAAGGTCTTAATGCTCTTAAAAGCATTACTGCAGGCCTCATCCCAGACAAAAGGGACATCTTTCTTCATTAGCCGGCTAAATGGTTGACATCGACCAGCCAAGTTTGAGATAAAACGTCGGATATATGCCAATCTTCCTTGCAGACTTTTAAGTTCATGCAGATTGCGCGGTTCAGGCATTTTCATGATTGCATCTATTTTTGATTGATCGATCTCAATCCCACGATGTCGTACGATGAACCCCAAAAACTTGCCCGAGGATACTCCGAACGCACACTTGAGCGGATTCATCTTCAATTGGTATCTACGCAATCTTTCAAACACTTGGCGAAGATCAGCAAGATGATCGGATTTTTTCTTTGACTTCACTACCAAGTCATCAACATAACATTCGACATTCTTGTGAAGCATATCATCAAAGATCTTTTGCATTGCTCTTTGATAAGTAGCACCTGCATTCTTTAATCCAAACGGCATAACTTTGAAACAGTATATACCTTTTGGAGTTCGAAATGCGGTAAGTTCTTCATCTCTTGGAGCCATGCGAATTTGATTATAACCAGACGATCCATCCATAAAGGACAAAGCTTCATGGCCAGTTGTAGCATCAACCATTATTTCTGTTATAGGGAGAGGAAAGTCGTCCTTTGGGCAAGCATTGTTCAAGTCTCGAAAATCTACACAAACTCGAAGTTGACCATTTTTCTTTCTCACTGGAACAATATTTGAGATCCAAGTGGGATACTTGACTTCTCTAATAAAGCCAGCTTTGATGAGCTTATTGACCTCAGCTTCAATTTGGGGGATCAAGTCAGGATGGAAACGTCGTTGAGCTTGTTTGATAGGTCGGACACTTTTCTTGACAGCCAGATGATGCATAGCTACTTTTGGATCAAGTCCCGGCATTTCTTTGTAAGTCCAAGCAAAGATATCTCGATACTCTATCAAAAGATCAAGATAGGCTTTTTCCTCTTCTGGTGGTAAGCAAGTATTAATAAAGATCGGTCGTGGATCTTCACTAGTACTGATGTTAACCTCCTTTAGCTCATCAATAGTAGCTTGATTTCCTTCTTCAAAAGACGAAGGGGCTTCTTGGGCTTCTTCTTCTTGAGATTTTTCACCAGTTTCTTTTACAGATACATGGTTAGAAGTAAAGATTTCTGTTTCTTCAAGTTCTTCTTCCTCTGAGGATGAGACTGATTTGGTTATAACCACTGTGTGCTTTCTAGCCTTTAAAACTTCACCAGTAGTTACCTTCCATTCGCTTTGCCTTTTCATTCGAGAAGGAATTTTGCTGTGAAAATCTCTTGATTCCTTTAAAGTGGAAGACTTTCTTTTTCGGCCACAGTTAACTTCTTCAGAGTACGAACTTCCAAGCCTTGACTGAATGGAAATTGGTTTACTTACAGAAACTTCACTGCATTTTTCTCCCATTCGTTCAAAAACTGACCTTCGTGATGATTGAATGCTCAAACGATCAAACACTGAACATCGTGTTGAGCGTGCCCCCAAGCGATCAAACACTGAAAGTCCTGGTGGCTTCACTGCATCTTCTTGCTTCTCGGGAACTTCCTCCACATTTATGTACCTCGAAGTTTGTTTATGAATCTTCAATTTTAATGGAGAATACCCAAGCCCCTCTCTAGAAGTTCCGATGTGATCAATCTTCTTTTGCCAGACCTGTCGGATCTTGAATGAACTTTGCGGCTTTTCTTTGCTAGGCTCTTTTGTCTCGTGAGCCAATTTTACGACATCCTCTTGTTTATACCCAGCTTTGACAAGCAACCTATAAGCGTTAGGATCAAAATCTTTAGCTCGATGAGTAGGAAGATCTTGATGTTCACAAAGAGGTTCTTCTATTGGCCTAACAAATCCTTGCAGTGGAGGTATAAGGCCTCTTGATTCTTCTAAGTTAGTGAGGGGAAGAGTCAGATCTTTTAAACCTTGAGCAATTTCATCTTCTCCGATCGTGGAAGAAGCCAAATTCTTTCCCTTTTGCTTTAATTCTTGCACCGGGTTGGGCATTACTTCTTCGATAAATGTATCTTTTAGATAAAACTTTGCATCTGCGAAATGTGCTTCTGCTATAGTAAATGGCTTAGCGTCTGCAAGGATTGTCTTGACTTGACCGTTTCTGCAATACTTGAGACATTGATGCAGAGTTGAGGAGACTACACCATTTTGATGTATCCACGGTCGTCCTAACAACATGTTGTACGTCGTTTTGGCATCGATTACATGGAAAAGTGGACTTGACTCCATATCTCCAATGAAAAGTTGAAGTCTAAGTTTTCCAAGAGCTCTTTGTCCCCCTTGGTTGAATCCTTGGATCATCAAGCGGCTTTGCATCAACTCATCCAAAGGAACTCCCAATTCTTTCATTGTCATCAACGGGAGTATGTTGACAGCAGAACCATCATCGATCAAGATTCTATTGATCTTCTGTTCTCGAGTATATCCTACGACGAACAACGGCCGATTGTGAGGGGTTGACCCTAGCAACAGATCTTCATCAGAAAAGTTAATTTTCGTAGCACAAGTATGATCATCAACTTCAAATGCTACTGAGTCAATGTTGTTTTCATTATCTTCATTGCCACCGTTATGGTAACAAGTCATGAGAACCAAATCTTCATTTCTAAGCTGAATTGGCATGAATTCGTTTAAAGTGATTTGCCTCCTTGACTTTCTCCCTACTGAATTTTTACCCCGAGATGGCATTTTTGCTTCTTGAGGCACATTGGGCTTTGGAAATTCAGATGGTCGTTTGATCATCTTAGCTCTTGTAGGCACTTTCACAACTTTTGGAAGATTCTTCCTTTTGCTTCTTCGGCGTGTGACTAGAGTCCAACCATCGTGATCTTGATTTTGTCTTTGAAGCAAATAGTTGCCCCCACTTTCCTGAAGATCCACCATCGTACTTGTACTTGGAGCCAGTATGATAGGATCAAAAGAGCCAAATTTTATGGTTCTATCCAGCAAATTGGATTGAGGAACCATATCGACTGATGCCAAATTCGACGACACCGTTTCTTCTTCAAACTCGATTTTCCCTTCTTCATAGAGTCGCATGATTCTATCCTTCAAAATAAAGCACTTCTCTAGAGGATGGCTAATCAAGCGATGGTACTTGCAATAATTGGGGTCTTCTACTTTATCAGCTTCTTCAGGTCGCTTCATTTCTGGCAACTGAATCAGCTTAGTCTTTAAGAGTTCTTCAAGAATGCTTGAAACATCAGAATCAGGAAAAGGATACTTCTTTTCTTGCCTCTCCTTCAAAGTGACCTTGCCTTTACCTTTGTCTTGGAAAGGAGAAGATTTCGTCTCTTGAGATTGTTTTGACTTTGGAGATATCTTAAGAGGCTTGGTAGTTACAGCCATGGACTGTTTGCTTTCTCCCTTGTTGACAAAGGTTTTGCCCCCTTTGCGGGTATCTTGTTTTTCCTTTCCTTTCTTTGGCTCTTGCACCGGAGGTTCTTGATTTCCAGCAGCTGTCATACTCAACTCCATATCATGAGCACGAGTGGCTAATTCTTCAAAGGTCTTAGGCTTAATGCCTTGAAGAATGTAACGCAAGCCCCAATTCATGCCTTGGATGCACATGTCAAGAGCCGAAGACTCAGACAGTCTTTCTTTGCAGTTAAGGCTCAGATTTCTCCATCTGTGTATGTAATCAATGACTGGCTCATCCTTCCATTGACGTGAGCTTGTGAGTTCGATCATGCTGACTAAGCGACGAGTGCTGTAGAATCGATTAAGGAATTCACGCTCAAGCTGTTCCCAGCTGTCAATCGTCCCAGGCTCAAGGTCAGTATACCAATCAAAGGCGTTGCTTTTTAGGGAGCGGACGAACTGCTTTACCATGAGATCCCCATAGGTACCAGCATTATTGCAAGTTTCCACGAAATGTGCAACATGTTGGCGTGGATTTCCTTTTCCATCGAACTGTTGAAATTTTGGGGGTTGATAGTTCCCAGGCATCCTCAGACGATCGATCCTTTGAGAATATGGTTTTGCATATGTATATGAAGGTTGAGTGATGCTTTCAACTTGATCTTTGATAGCCTCCTTGATAAGATCCTTGAGCTGACTGGTAGTGACGAGTTCATTGATCTTTTCTTCGGAATCCTTAGCAACTTCCTTGCCAGAGTTCTCACCATCATCTTGAAAGATTGATTGCCAATTTTGGTTTGAAGCTTCGTTCCTTTTTCCAGTGAGACCGGCGATCTTGTCCATCATGGAAGCGATCTGGTTATCCTTCTCTTTGATACTTGCTGAAAGAATTTCAACAGATTTTGCCAGAAGTGCAACTTGTTCTTCCAATGATGTGGTGCCAGTTGTCATGACAGCCATTACTCCAGAACTTGATTTTGGAGCAGAGGATGGAATAGGCTTGTTGCTTGAGTAGCTATCTTGTTCTTTGTATGTTAACTGGCGACTTGCACTTGATCCTCGAGGAGAATCAACTTGTCCAGCGAAAACTTCTTCTAAGTCTTGAATTGGAGAAGAAGTGTCATAGAGAGGGTTTTGATTGAGCACCGGAAAAGTTTGCTCATACAATTCAGCAAGAGCTTTGGTCTTCCTCCTAGTGCCATAAGGATGAGCAGGGATATCAACGCTTGATGATGAAGTGGGGTAGACTGCAGGATTAGCTCGAGCAGGCTTGAGAGTTGGTTTGTTAGCAAGGTTCTTCTTGGGAGCCATTGCAACTTGATAACTTGAGTTTTGAAGAAAAGAGATGAAAGGCAGAGATTGTCCCACTGGGCGTGCCAAAATTTGTACACACAAATTTTATGTCAAAAATATGACAAGGAAAATTTGGAGTCAAATAATATTTTTATTAATCAAACTTTGAGGTTACAATCTCTGAATATTCTTAAAGAAAGAAATCCTTTGATTCTTTTCTTCAGTAAAATTTTGATTCAAGGGTCTTCACGACTTGATCTTGAATCGGCGAGATCTGCTTCAAGGGTCTTCTAGACTTGGTCTTGAAAAACAGGAATTATCTCCTTTCCTTCGATGAACAAGATCGGAGAGCAGCTTCTTAGAGAATTCTCAAGAACAAGCACCGCGTTCTTAGAATTTCTCTAATTTCTTCTTAAGAATTTTGAGAGGATTTGGCTCTTCAAAATCTTCTTCTCTTCAGGCTTTCTGAATTGTGAATTTGTGTTAAGAGGAGGTCTCTATTTATAGTGGTAGCTAGCCAGGTGAAAGAGAGTTTTAAAAGAACTCATCCTCCTTATTTATCTCTTAATTAATTTAATTAAATTAGAGATAAAGCTTCATTATTTATCCCTTAATTAATTAATTAAATTAGAGATAAAATATTTATTTTTTATCACTCAATTAATTAATTAAATTAGAGGTAAAATATTTATTTATCTCTTAATTAATTAATTAAATTAGAGATAAAATATTTATTATTTTTTTATCACTTAATTAATTAATTAAATTAGAGATAAAATATTTATTATTTTTTTATCACTTAATTAATTAATTAAATTAGAGATAAAATATTTATTTATCTCTTAATTAATTAATTAAATTAGAGATAAAATATTTATTTTTATCACTTAATTAATTAATTAAATTAGAGATAAAATATTTATTTATCTCTTAATTAATTAATTAAATTAGAGATAAAATATTTATTTTTATCACTTAATTAATTTAATTTAATTAGAGATAAAACTTTATTATTTATCTCTTAATTAATTTAATTTAATTAGAGATAAAAATTTATTATTTATCTCTTAATTAATTTAATTTAATTAGAGGTAAAATAATTATGACACATGGGTGAAATTTGATTGGATAACCCATGAATCCTTGCAATTTGATTGGTCAAACCCTGTGTACATATTTAATTAATTATAAAATAATTAATTATAATATGATATTAACAATTTCACATGGTAATGTATAATTTAATTGAAAATTTCTTAATTAAAAGAATTTCAATTGACACGTGGCAATTTGTAATTGGTTACAAATTTTCTCCTTCTACAGTTATATTTAGTAAAATAAGTAAATATTGGTTTCATGATGAAAAACTCTGCCAAAAAAGCCATTGTTTTGTCGGGCCCTTGAGGCCTTGACCACTGACTTACATCTTGCCTGGAGAGTTTTGTATGTAAAATGAGATTGGTTGAGACTAAGCATAATATGAGAAACCTGAGACATGATGAAGAAGCAAAGTAACCCTGCAGATATTCCATAGTCAATAGGGAGGAAAATAAGAATCCTTTCTTCTGCATTTTCGTGGCGAAGTAGAGAACTCTTCAAGACAGCAAAGAGGAAACATGCACATAGACAGGCAATTGATGGGGCAAAAGTCAATTCAAGGAATACCCAGAGCAGTCCTCCACCATTAAAATTGTGATTATCATTCTGCATTATGCTGTTCACTTAGAACAAGGACTGAAGCATTCCACAAACAAATCAATCAAATTTACTTGGGAGATCATTTCTTTCCAATTATGGTTAGTTGGATACTGAAAAACAACTAATCTGCAGCATCTTATTTTGATTATTACATCTAGTATTTGCTTTTTTACCTTGTTCCATAGTGGTAAGTAGTCAAAACATTGTGCAACTAGCATGGTTCCTAACATAGTACCCTGTATTGATTCCTGAGACGAAACAGGTTCTAGGTATGTTGCAAGTGCAAGCCACATTGCTGTCCATGTAAATAAAATAAAATACTATGAACTACTATTAGATTCCATTGATAATTGAAATATATCCACTTCAATGTCAAGCCAAAGAAAAAGAAAAAAAAAAAAAAAAGTGTGGCATAATGTTTCAATCATATGGGGTTGGACTCTAGTTGTAAAAGTTCTAAACCTTTTTTTTTTCTTTTGTGTCATGTGCTTTTCTTTCTTTTCCTCTTCTTGGCAGCAAACCAATCTATATATAATTGGTAATAAAGCAATCAATGAGACTAAATGTGTTATAAAGTACTTGCTGTGAGGAGAACAACTACCATACTCCACATCAAGAAACCTTCAGTGGGTTGACTTTCTTTGAGGAACTGCATCAAAACCAAACTTCATCAGGTTTTTTTACTAATACATATTTGCTTGTTCATATAAGAAATCTTTACATTGGGGTGAAGCTTCTGTTTGAGTGTTGGGTAAAACTACAAACAAGCGAAATTATGATTTAGAAATTGACATCTTTAGCATACATCAGAAAATAAAGCATTAACAGTAACACTGTTGCTTGCAGAGGCCGCTCCAGGAACATATATGGCGGAAGCCATGATTGAGGCCTTCAAAAGGGTTAAAGCCCCTGACCCTACTGATGTTGAAAACTGCCATTAAAAGAAGAAAAAAAAAATCTTTTTCAGATGTCATAAGAAAAACATGGGTTATTAAGTTTATAAATTGTGTGCTTTCCAGTGGATCATCTAAAGCTGGAATGACCTCAAATGTTTTCAATGTTGAAACTCATAATCATTGCCATATACCTTGCCTTGCAAGTAAGTTATGAGCTGTACAACTGAGCCTCTTAGTTTGATTATTTTATGGTGATTCATTTAAAGCATGGAAAGACGAAAACAAAAAATAATAATAATAATAATAAAAAAGGAAAATTGAGAGACAACCGGGGCTGGAAGATTGTTGGCACCAACTGAAAATGGCAGTGCAATAGTGGCAAAAGCTCCAAATTTTGGTATCCATTGATAAGTCTCCTTCCACTTCCCAACAACCCTGGTGACCAATTCAACAGCAATTTTCTCATTCTTTGAAGCCATATTTTGCCAGCAGCTGTAGCCTCAAATCAGCAAATTTTGTTGAAATTAGAATGCAAGATATTCAACATTGGAGATATCCCTCCAAGGCCTAGATTTGTTTTTGTCGTTTCCTTTCTTTTCCTTTCCTTTCCTTTCCTTTTCTCTTCCTGTTTCTTTTTTAATGCTGTACTGATCCTTTGCCATTAATGGATGTAAACAAAATTGAGTTTTACGTATTGTTCTAGCTTTCTTGTTTAATTGGAAAACCAAATGTCTTAAAGTCTCGTTGAAAACGAATAAAAGACGGATGAAATACTTACTTAAACCTATAAATCTCTAAGGGAAAAAACACAGCAAGAAAGCGACAAAACAAGCAAAATTTTAACATAAAATCCAAAAAAGACTACATTTTTTACAAGAAAAAATCATTATAATGAGATGATTTTGGTTATCATTAATTTAAGCAAATTAATGATTGATTAAATGGTGGATATTACCATGACCAAAATTTTGCCATGTGGGTTTTATTTAAAAATGGTGGGTTCATCAAATTAATTTGGTAGGGGGGCTTGATAGAGGGTATCAGAGATTATACATTTGGAATATGCCATTGAAGGCGCATAGTAGATTTATATATAGATGGAATCGGACTAGATCATATCATTATGTCAAATTTGATTAATAAAAAATTTATTTGTTTAAGGTGATCCGGTTTGATATAATTTGATGAATCTGAAAAGTCTAAATTATTATTCAAAAATTAATTTCATATTAATATTTATATATTTTATAACTAAATTTAAATAAAATATTATTTATTTATTTAATAATAATATGAATCAGATCAAAATGATTCGAATTTTAAAAAATCAATCTCAAACTCAACTTTGAACTAATCTTAGTGCATAGAGACGTGAGGGAGCATTCAAGCATTTATGCTTCTGGATATTGAAGAAGAAAAGCATTTAATTCTATTCACCTAGAAACTATATTGAAGAATTTTTCAAGTACAAGAGGAAGATAGAATACATAGCAGTAGCCAGTAGGCAGCTCTTCTCTTTCACGAAAGGAATATGTCTTCTCCAACCATCTTTTTTTCCTTTTTTTTTTTTTTTTATTTCTTCTCATGTTGCCTCTGTTGGGTAATCAGGTTTTATTTTTCCCAACAGCCTCAAATGAGTTTATTTTTATTCCTTTAACTTTTTAAATTAAAGATTCAGATATTAAAATTTACAATTTTTACTAAATTAAATGAATTTTCAACGACAAAAGTAAAGGGTATTGTTCATTGTCAAGAACAAAATCCAGTTGTTTTAGATTTAGCTGGCTTAGTTCAGACATGAATGCCCTCATGTAAAGATAGTCTAGGACATATAAATATCTCTGATATCAAAAAAAAATATATATATATATATATATAATAAATAAAAAGAACATAGGAAAATTAATGAGTTAATGGAAGTGGCCAAGTGGGCACTACCAAAAAAATACTATATATTTTCTTGTTTCTCTTATGTACATGGAACCAAAAAGTAATTATTATTTTGGTAAAATATTTAAAATATTTGTATTTTTTTATTTTTTATTGTACCAAATTAAAATTTTAAAGTATTATTTTTATCTAATTAAACGTTTAAAATATTATTTTATTTAATCAAATCTCTATTTGTTTAATGAATTTTAGTGATTTTCATATAAAATAAGATTCAATTAAATAAAAATAATATTTTAAGAATTTAATTGGATACAATAAAATGATAAGAATTTATTTAAAATTTTGAGAAAGTGTAAGAATTTTTTTTAAAATTTTAGCCTATTATTTCCTTTTTATTAAGAAAAAAAGAAAAGAAAAGAAGAGTCTAATTGATTTTATGCTTACTGATTAATATGAAACTTAAAACTATTAATGAAATATTCTGAGAACAATAAAGGAAAACAATATCATAGAATATCAAATTGTATCAAACAATAGAAAACCATTATTTCTTTCACTTACATATTCCTTAAACCATTTTCTAAATTTTAAAAAAATACTATATATTTCCTTGTTTCTCTTATGTACATGGATCCAAAAAGTAATTATTATTTTGGATAAATTTTTTAAAAAAATTTGTATATATTTTTTTATTGTACCGAATTAAAATTTTAAAGTATTATTTTTATCTAATTAAACCTTTAAAATATTATTTTATTTAATCAAATCTCTATTTATTTAATGAATTTTAGTGATTTTCATATAAAATAAGATTCAATTAAATAAAAATAATATTTTAAGAATTTAATTGGAACAATAAAATGATAAGAATTTATTTAAAATTTTGAGAAAGTGTAAGAATTTGTTTAAAATTTAGCCTATTAGTTTCTTTTAATTAAGAATAAAAAAAAAAAGAGTCTAATTGATTTTATGCTTACTGATTAATTACCTGTATTTTTTTTGTTTTTATAGTTGTAAGTGGTTTAAAATTATAACACGATCAATGAGGCTTTAATTACTGGCAAGGATGAAATTTTGAAACTTTGTGATCTTAGATGTAAGTCTTATCATATGTGGATTTTGTCCAATTATATATTGATTTAATGATTTATTTATTTTTTATTACATGAATGTAATACTTGTTTGTAATTATAATTTCTCTCTTATTTGTAATTTTATTAAAAAAAAAACATATAACGTGTACCCAGAAATAGTTAAACTAAAGGGTCATTGTGAAAGTAGGTATGCACTAGTACACAATAATTTTTACATTTTCATTAATAACATAATTGTGCATAATGAAATTCTTACATATTTATCGGATATACTAAACATCATTCAAATAGAATAATTATTTTATATATTTTAAATTATTATATTTATATAGGACTCTAATTTTAACTAATTAAATTTAAAAAATACCTAAAATTGAGATGTCATGATTTTATATACAAAATATATCATAAAATTTTAATTGTTGAATCTTCTAAAACTTGCTTTGCCCCAATTTCATGGCATTCTTAAAATACCATTATTTTGACTTTTTGTGTGTTTTATATATTAGTATGAAGAAAAGTAGTATTAATAGACCTGCTCACGGGCCGGGCAGCCCGCCCGGCCCGTATCGGGCCGGGCCTGGGCAGGAGTTTTAATGTTCCGGGCCGGCCCGGAACAGTAAAAATTAATATAATGTTATTATTTTATTTTATTTAATTTTAATTATAAAAAAAATAAAAATATATAAAAAAATATTTTTTTATTCCGATGAACAGTGATTCGGGCCTAAACGGGCGGGCTTGGGCTACCCAGGGCCGGGCCTGGGCAGAGGAAAAAAAGAAAATCCGGGCCGCGGCCCGGCCGGCCCATGATCACCTAGTATAGTTGGAATTATATTTTACTTTATTCCAACTCACATCTATTTATCAATTAAACTTGATTAAGTCTTATCAAAACATCTCAAACTTTTTCAACAATTTTTTTATAAAAAATATTTTACTAGAGAGAAGATTCTAAAAAGATATGAACAGTAAAATATGAAAAATTATTTTATTTATTGTTAGTGAAATTTTTTAATTTTATAAGATTAACAAAATAATACATATCTTTAAAATATATTTAAAAAATAAATAAAACATATGACAAATTTTAATTTCACTTATTATCAATATATTAAAATGAACTCAATTGAATATTAAAAAAATGAAATATACCAAGTCTGAATGCATGGTATACAAAAGTTGGCCCCCTATCTAAAACTTCTTTCATTCATCATTCCCTTATTTAGTTTTTGACCATCCTTTCCATGTTTTCCCAATCTTTTCCTTGATGATGTATGCCTCTCCAATTTTCCTTTTTTGATAATGAAAATAAAGTGAAATGTTGAATTGGAGCAATGGAATTTCTCTCTCTTTTCCCCTTATCCAAACAAATATATTTATTTTGTCCAAACAATTTCCCTTTATTACTATTATTTTTGCCTCCATTCGCCAAACATGTCAAAGAAAAAAAAAAAAAAATAGGTAAAACATCAAATGAGTCAACAAAAAAAACCCACCAATCTGGTCTGACCCTAACCAGCCTCATCATATAAGTCAACAAATAAACACCCACCAATCTGGTCTGATCCTAACCAGCCTCTCTGGAGTCTGGTCACGTCTACATTAAATTTTTGTACCTCCCATTCTTTTTCCATAATTCCATCCAAACCCTCCTTAGTCCTTAATTCCAATCCGTACATGCCAAAATTCAGAAGGGCGAAAATGACATTTCACTTCCAAGAAAAGGGGAAAACTTGTTGCCGGGCCCCAACCACAAGTTCTTAATCGAAAGATATACCAAACGCAGCGTAAATCGAGAAACAGCTCCTCCAATCAGGTCCTGCCATCTCATCCATGTGACTTCACCGATGACGTCATTTACTCCCAGGTCATCGCGTATTCTACTTATCCGGAAAAAACTCTCGTCCGCATTACGTGGCGACGTCGTGAACAGAGTAATTGGAAACGGGGTGTCCCCACATGGGTATATTCAGGTACTGCCGTGGACCACAGAGTTATCTGAGTCCTTTTCAATGATTAAGTGACACGTAAGGCAAAGTTCGAGACGTTTACTACGTGTTGAAGAAAGGAGTGGTTAGACGTAAAGGGTTTAGGCCATCTGTAAAACACGTGATTCCTTCTTTGCCTTTTTTTTTGAAGATGACTCGTGGGGCCATAGGGTAGCACTAAACAGAACACGTGTCAATGTTCATTGACTGCCACGTAAGAGTTTGGCTCGGGAGAAGGGAGAAAGAGCGCGTGATGGGAAAAACTCAACCATTCCAGCTGGCATTACTGGGTTGTCTACTGGCCAACCTTATCCTCTTGCCTTTTTATATTCCAAATCTTTTTTTATTTTCTTTTATTTTTATTCCAAAGAAAGGAAAGAGGGGATTGTAATGTGGCTCTTTGAGATAAAGAGAGGACCAAAACAATCTCAAAGCAAACCCTAGATTTCTTCCTTCACAAAAAGAAACCCCCAAAAAATTTCATCTTTGGATCCAAAGGGTTCTCATTAAAGACACAAACTTTGTGCTTTGAAGGGTAAGGTTAGTTTCAAAGTTCCATTTTTTATTTACTCCCATTATTTTGGATTCATCTGGTTGAAAAAGTTTTTCCTTTTTAGTTTACTTTTGATTGAATTCTGTTATGATATTCATTTGGGTATTTTTAGTTTTTTTCCCCCTTCTATTTTGGATCTAATTTATTCATGGGTTTATTTTGTTTTATGTGTTTTTTCATGTAAAAATGATGTTTTTGTTGATACCAATGCAGATCATGCCAAATTAAAAGAGTATTTTTGGAAGAGAAACAAAAATCTTGAGGGGTCTTGTTTATAGTTTTGAGATCTTTGTTATTGATTCTTGTTCGAGGGTAATAACTAAAAAAGAGGTTAAAGATGATGTCAAAATCATATACCAATCTTTTAGATCTAGCGTCTGGTAATTTCCCGGTAATGGGTCAAACTCGTGAAAAGAAGCGGTTGCCACGGGTAATGACCGTTCCCGGGGTTATTTCAGAGCTTGATGATGATCAGGCTAATAGTGTGACCTCAGATGTGCCTTCCTCGGTTATTCAGGACAGAATTATTATTGTAGCTAATCAACTCCCAGTCAAAGCTAAACGTAGACCTGATAATAAAGGGTGGAGTTTTAGTTGGGATGACGATTCATTGTTATTACAATTAAAAGATGGTTTGCCTGAAGAAATGGAGGTTTTGTATGTTGGTTCTTTGAAGGTTGATGTTGATCTCAACGAACAAGATGATGTTTCACAGCTTTTGTTGGATAGTTTTAACTGTGTCCCGGCATTTCTGCCACCTGACATTTTGACAAAGTTCTATCATGGTTTCTGTAAACAGCATTTGTGGCCGCTTTTCCATTATATGCTTCCATTTTCTGCCAATCATGGAGGCAGGTTTGATAGGTCTTTGTGGGAGGCTTATGTTGCCGCAAATAAGATTTTCTCTCAAAGGGTGATCGAGGTTATAAACCCAGAAGATGATTTTGTTTGGATCCATGACTATCATTTGATGGTGCTGCCTACATTCTTGAGGAGAAGGTTTAATAGATTGAGAATGGGGTTTTTTCTACATAGTCCATTCCCTTCATCTGAGATATATAGGACCTTACCTGTGAGGGAAGAGATCCTGAAGGCACTCTTGAATTCAGACCTCATTGGTTTTCATACTTTTGATTATGCTAGGCATTTTCTGTCTTGTTGTAGTCGAATGTTAGGGTTAGAATATCAGTCAAAGAGGGGTTATATTGGACTGGAGTACTATGGAAGGACAATTGGGATAAAGATCATGCCTGTTGGGATTCACATGGTGCAGATTAAGTCTGTATTGAGACTTGCGGATAAGGAGTGGAGAGTAGGAGAGCTTAAACAACAGTTTGAAGGAAAGACTGTATTGCTTGGAGTTGATGACATGGATGTCTTTAAAGGTATTAACTTGAAGCTGTTGGCAATGGAGCAGATGCTGAAACAGCACCCGAAGTGGCAGGGAAGAGCAGTTCTGGTACAGATCATAAACCCTGCTAGGGGAAGAGGGAAAGATCTTGAGGAGATACAGGATGAAATACAGGCAAGCTGCAAGAGAATCAATGAGACTTTTGGTCAACCTGGTTATAAACCAATTGTTTTCATTGATAGGCCAGTATCCCTGAGTGAAAGGGTTGCATATTACACTGTAGCTGAGTGCGCTGTAGTCACGGCTGTGAGGGATGGAATGAATCTTACTCCTTATGAGTACATTGTGTGCCGGCAGGGAGTGTCTGAATCAGAGTCTTCTTCAGAATCAAGTGGGCCCAAGAAGAGCATGCTAGTTGTATCAGAGTTCATTGGTTGCTCTCCTTCACTCAGTGGCGCAATTCGGGTAAATCCTTGGAATATTGAAGCAACTGCTGAGGCAATGAATGAGGCAATCTCTATGGCTGATACTGAGAAGCAGTTGCGCCATGAGAAGCATTATAGGTATGTTATATCACATGATGTGGCATTCTGGTCCCGAAGCTTCTTCCAAGATATGGAAAGGACATGTAAAGACCATTTCAGAAGACGTTGTTGGGGAATTGGTTTGAGCTTTGGATTCAGAGTTGTAGCTCTTGATCCGAACTTCAGAAAGTTGTCTATTGATCACATTGTATCTGTGTATCTAAGGTCCAAAAAGAGGGCTATACTATTGGACTATGATGGAACGGTTATGCCTCAAACATCGCATAACAAGGCACCAAGTGCAGAGGTTATCTCAATCATAAACACACTCTCTGGTGATATCAAGAATACTGTCTTTGTTGTAAGTGGAAGAGGAAGAGAAAGTTTAGGCAAGTGGTTTTCTCCGTGTAAGAAACTGGGAATTGCAGCTGAACATGGTTATTTCATGAGGTATGCTGTTTTCCTTTTCTTTTTTGTTTTTTTCTCCCTTCTTCCCATTTGGTACTTCTTCAATAGGTGCACTTACTTTGAAGTTGTTGATATTTCAGGTGGTCTACTAATGACGAGTGGGAAGTTTGTGGGCAGAATAGTGAATTTGGGTGGAAGGAAATAGCTGAGCCTGTTATGAAATTGTATACAGAGGCCACTGATGGCTCCTCTATTGAAACCAAGGAGAGTGCCTTGGTCTGGCACCATCGAGACGCAGACCCAGGTTTTGGATCTAGCCAGGCGAAGGAGATGTTAGACCATCTTGAGAGTGTATTAGCAAATGAACCTGTGGCTGTGAAAAGTGGCCAGTTTATCGTTGAAGTGAAACCACAGGTATCTACTTAACTTTGGTTTTGATTTTCTAGCTTTCTGTATGCAATATGCAATATCTTGTCTGTCTTGTCTTTTCTGATCATTTTCATCTAGTTAATGCATTGAAACTGGTTTGAAATGTTGCAAACTGATTTCATCCGTTCCTATATTCTCGATTTCAGCATTTTGAAGTATGCTAATGATTATGAAAACGCTAGCTTTAATATTGTTTTTCAGCTTACTCTTTTGATGGGAAATGTAATAGACTACTTTGCCTTAGTCCTGAGCTTAGGTAGTAAACTTGTTACCTCTCAGGTTACTTTGATGGCAGTATTTTAGAATAGAAGGAAATTATACTTTTGTGCCAGTAAGGATAAGAAAAAGCATAAAATAGAAATAAAACAAGTAAATCTTGTTCTTGTGTCACTCCTGAATATAATGCAATCAGTTTTGGAGGGTTATTTTAATTGGCTATTTGTGATCTTAATGACATTGGCTTTGTCGATTGGATGAATGCATGATGTTGAATCAACTTTTTACTTTTCCTTTTAGGGAGTCAGTAAAGGTTTGGTCGCCGAAAAGATCTTCACAACCATGGCTGAGAGTGGAAGGCAGGCTGATTTTGTTCTTTGCATTGGCGATGACAGATCTGATGAGGAGATGTTTGAGATCATCAGTAGTGCAATTTCCAGTGGTGTCCTCTCTTCTAATACATCTGTTTTTGCCTGCACAGTTGGTCAGAAACCTAGCAAAGCAAAGTATTATTTGGATGACCCACCTGAGGTTGTAATCATGCTCGAAGCTCTTGCGGAAGCTTCAGACCCTGAACCCTTCTCGGATACTGGATCGGAAGGCTCCCTTTGAAATAATCCTCCATGGGTTTATATCAAATTTTGGGCCTGTTATCCTTTTGGCCAGTTGGGAAGAATGCCATGCCTGAACTGTGATGAAGGTAGATTTCAGTTTCTGCTTGGTTTGGAAGTTGTCTGCTGAAAAGGACATTCTGTGGCCTTCTGTCTTGGTTATTTGGTCATTGAGACATAGATGTGGAGAATTTTTTTCACATGAACTTAGAAAGGGAAGGGGTTAAAGAGGACCTGCTTGGTTGATTCATGGAGACAGACTTGGAATTGAAAGAAATCCATTCAATAACTCTTACCATCACATGCATGAGAAAGGTTACTAAGCTTTCCTTTGTGCAGTCATAACATCGGTCACATAGATGGTGTGTATTCAATTGCAATCCAGACAGATAATATCGTTAATTTCACAAAAGATCAAAGTTCTTTAGGTGTTGATAACACTGGCAGGTCTCAGCTGGTTGAAAAGTCATCTTGTTGACATACACAAATGTCAACCCCCCCTTTCATTTTTTTTTTGAGTGCGTTTTTTTTTTCTTCTTTCCATTAGTTCCATTCCTTGTCCTTTATTGAATCTGTAAATTTTATAGCAATATTGCTACTTGTTTTTCTATGCTTACATTCAATTGGAAACTAACTGTTGGATGCAGAGAGAGATGGGATATACAATGGTTGAAAACCTATGAACTTGTTGGTAGAGTTATGTAATTACCACAAGAATTTTAAGAAATGTTTTTAATTTTGCTTCGCCTGGATTCATCTGATATCTCATTTTAACAACGTTTTTACTTTCTTCTTTAATTAGAAGTATCTACTTTTTGTCAATGGAAACGAATTTCATTTGGTGGGTGTTCCTTCTAACTTGATTACTGATGGATTTCATTGAAATTGTAAGCAATAATAGATTTGAATGGATGTTGAGAACTGACTTAGGTTTATTGGGATGGCCTACTGCATTTAAGAAGCAATCTTAAAGTGTGATTTAATATTTGATTACTGACTTTGTCTCATTTAACCTCATCCTCATGTGCTGCACTCTTAGTTCTTTTTTTCCCTTAGATCCTGTTTATCACATGCCTTTACAGTTCCCTGGAATTTGGAAACAAAGTTTTCTCCTCGGATGCTTTAATATAGAAGAGAATAGCTCGTTAATCGAAAAAAGTTTGATGGATTATAAAATAATTACTAACTTCAAACAATGCTGTTATAATCTTTTTTCTTTTTGCATTATTTGTTACGAATGTACTAACATTTTTCATTTTATAAATCTTGGGCCTTTTAATTTCAGTATTGGAACTTAAATTTTTTAAATTGAAACTTCAAAATTTTTAAATCATGGGCCTTTTTAAAATAAAATAAAAAAAATTTTGAAATAGGGTAGAGCAGTCGGTCTTCGATCGGTTCAATATAAAAAAATCAAAAATCAATTTAACCGACTTTCATTAAAAAGTAATTGAAAATTGATCGAATTGCACAATGAAACTGACCTAACCGAATCTATTTAATTTAGTCGATTTTGTCGGTTAATTCGGTTAATGGTTAATGAGTTGAATTTGAATAATTAATAGGTTTATTAAATTTATTGGGTTTGGGTATTAGGGTTGAGTTTGGTTCATTTGGATAAATTTATTTATTTATATATATATATATATAAATATAATATCAAAGATAGGTTAATTCGGTCGGTTCGGTTACTCATAACATTAACCGAAGATCGACCGAATTAACCTAAAAAACCGACTATTATAATTGTTTAATAATCGAAATCGACTTAACCGACCAGTTTTAACCGAATTGAGTTCGGTCGATTGATTATCTCGATTATAACATAGATATGCTCTGCCCTAGTTTGAAAGTTCTCTAAAGTCTTATCAGTGTTAGCATTTGCTTCAACTGTCCTAACACTTTAGGTCATGTTTAAGTTCTTACATTCTTCATTTTAAGTAAATCTACCAGTTTTAACTTCTAAATAAACATGACAATAATCAACAGCTGTACTGACTATTGGAGTTATGAAAGGGTACACATTGAAGGAAGTTTAATGAATTAATTACTAGTAATCATGTCCTCCTCCTGCAGACAATTATTGAACTATGGTTGTCTTGAAAACCAAAATCCAAAAGTTATATTACAATTTACAATTATGGACTCTGGTTCATGTCTAGTTGCACACAAACCATAGCTAAATGTTACATCAAATCAAGCAAAAGTTGAATCAGAGATTAGTACATTTGATTCATCAATCATGTAATTATTTTTCAAATTTTACTAACGAATGAATACCTTTAAAGACAATTACTATATATAACAATATTTTCTTTTAATGTATTAAAAATGATAAATAAAATTGTCAATTTTTGTGTTTAATATAATATTTTTACTAAACAATATATTAACTAATCTTAAGGAGTGCTCTAAAAATACTTGTTAGCAAAATTTTTATTTTTAAAATATAATATTTAACAAATTAAAATTCGAATTCAAACATTTATAATTAATTTTTTTTTCTTCATATTATAGTCTCTTTTGTATTGAAAAAAAATGGGACAAATTTTGCATAGCAGGGCCCGTGAACCTTTGCTCACATTTTGCAAATACAGCCTAAGCCCACTTTCCTAAGAGAATATGGCTATTTATCAACCAAAACAACTACAAACAGCCTCAATTTTTTTCTTTGCCCTGATTTGTTCTCATATATCAGAAAAGGTTAAAATTTGATCAGCTCAACTGCTCAAAATAGAGCACCACAAAGTCAAATTTGTTCATTTGAAAAAAGGAAAAAAAAAAACAAAAGGTTAAATAAGATATCTGATGTAAAATTTTGCCCTAATCAGGATTAAGGACACGGTAAATAACCAAAAAGCTTTTCCCTGCTAATTCGGAAAAATGTCATTTCCCAATCTTAGGAATATGAATAAATAGATACATTGGGATTGTTAATGCATTACAAATCCGAAATTTAATTTAATTAATTCATACACTAATTTTTAAAAAATAATATTCAGTAAACTTTAAATTCAACATTTGCAGACTCTTATCTTATCTCTGCAACATCTTTATTATAAAAAAAATAGTTTTAAAAATATTTATTCAATGCTTGCAACTTGCAATTTTTGTCTTTGATTTTATTAACATTACAAAAATTACATTACACTACACTACACTACTACTACTATACTATACTATAATATTATATTATATCAACAGAGACTTTTTTTTTTTCCTTGCCCTCCCCTTCCATAACATTTTCTCTTTCTATATCATAAAACTAATTTTTTTAGTTAAAAAGAAAAACCCAACTCCCCAATAACCTAGCTGCACCTCCACTTTCTCTTTGGGCCACTTTGGGCTGTGGGTCCAGAAGCTGGTGCCGCTGCTAGCCACTACTAATTCATAGACCAAACCCCACGCGCCACCTCACGCTCCGCTTTGTCTTTCCCATAACATGGGAGATAACTGCACTTCTCAAGTGGAAACCAAAATTAAACCCACAACAAACCCCACTTGAAAATAGCACTTAGCTCCCCACGTCCCCACCTTACCTGAGCGGCGCGTGGATAACATCTCAACATGTTTCATCTAATAATGAAGTACTATGCATTAATTCTCCAAAGGAAAAAGATCAACAACTCACCGGAGTAATCACCGGAGACAAATAAACTTGGCTTTGTATCACAGTTTTACCAATCTTGAACCCTGGAACCACCGTGAAACTGACTCTAATATCAACATTTGCATCGTTGATTTCACCGGAGAAAAGTGATTCTTCACTCACATTTTCCATGTAAACCTCAGAGAATATACAATCTTTCTTTACCTGAAAGACTGAAACTCGTTCATTCATTGAGAATCCCAAGCAATGCAAGAGCCAAAAGCGCCTAGCCATCTCTGTAAAAGCTGTAAAAAAAGCTGTATCCGGGAACCCACCGGAGGTAACTAGCTTCCTTTGGTTCAAGTTTCCAAAAAATGAACATTCCATTTTGGCATGGACAAGGTTGAGGTACTTGGTTCTGGTGAATTTAGCAAAAGAAGAGTTTGGATGTTGAGCTAAAAAGGATTTTGCGTGAGCAGATTTCAGGTTCTTGAATTTGTTGAAATACTGCTCAGGGTCGTGTTTTTTCGAGGCAGAATCTTTTGTGAGCCCAAAATCATGGGAATTGAAGCCTTCTAACATTGTTTTACACACAAAAGATTCAAACACAAAGCACCTATGGCTTTGTTTTGCAAAAACAGCTCCAGGTTCAATGGTTTTAGCAGCTGCATCAAGATCCCATTTTGCTAACTCTATTTCCTTGATCACCATTCTCACAAAACTGCGAACAGATCTCAAAGTCCATTGTAAAACTTGCACAAAGTGACTTGGATTCAACGTTGTAAACTGGAAATTATCAAACATTAACAGAGGCCCACTCGCGTTTAGTTTCTTTTCCAAGGACCTGTTAAAAGCAGTGCAGTCTTCGAGCTTCTTATGGAGTAAAGCAATGTCTGAATCTTTTTCTTCAACATCGGATTCCAACTTCTTGATTGTGATCTCGTAAGTTCGCATCAAGCTTTGCTGTTCCTGAATCTCCGCAAGCATCAAAGTAACTTGAGGTGAAAGATCAAGCTCTTTCTTTAAAAACTTGCGCTTTAGCTCTGAAAGAGCTCTGAGTTCTTCCACAACAGCTTGGTCAGCAGCCTG
Organism: Fremontodendron californicum; assembly: GCA_030761205.1. Taxonomy (NCBI): domain Eukaryota; kingdom Viridiplantae; phylum Streptophyta; class Magnoliopsida; order Malvales; family Malvaceae; genus Fremontodendron; species Fremontodendron californicum. The sequence continues at coordinate 2,931,177 of JAULJL010000027.1, forward strand.
AATAGCGTCACTGTTGTAAGGATGTTGAGCCATTTGCATCTCAGCATAAGCAGCTTTGATAGAAGTAACACTAGCAAAAACCTTGGCAACCAGAGCTTCCAAAACTGCTTTTTGCTCAACCTTGGAGTCCCCATGTTTATCTGCTGCACGGTAAGAAGTTTTGTGATCTGGGGTTGAATCATCTTGTGGGAATTTATGTTGGGATGTGAGAACACAGATTCCAACCCCATTGCTTGAAGCAATTTTTGTTGCAGTTCTTAGGTTGATGACTTTTCGGACAGTTCTTGCTAGCTTGCTCTTATGGTTGCTGCTGTTGAAAGCTGATTTGGGTTTGATTGTTTCCATTTTGGAAGAGATTAAATTAGAAGGAATTGGAGGGAGTGAATGTGGCTCGAAGCATCAAGAAAAGAAGAAAGATTTTGGGTTATTGAGACCTCTCCAAAAAAAGAAAAAAAAATTAGGGGAAAACAAAGTGAATACGATATGTTTGAAAAGCTACAAAGAGAACAAATTTGACTATCAGATTGAAGCCAGAGACGGTGGTGGCGGTGGGGTGGGCTTGAAAAAAAATGAAAAAGTTGGATTTAAAGCGCGGGAAATAAAGAAAAAGATGCACAAGATCAGGCAGGGCCATAGATTTTTCTTTCTTTTACTCCTAATGGTTAACAGGGGATTGGTAAACTACTGGTTTAATTTTCACCAGAAACTTACATTTCATTTAAACACTTCTTGGATTCTTTGATTTTAAGAACGGACAAAGCTTATAAAATAATGGAACATCATTTTATTTTGTACTACAAGAAGTGAATATCTTGAAACATAAACCTTAATTCTTTTTAAATAGTAACAAAAGTTAGATTAAATCTTTAAATATTTAAATTTCAATATATATTTTTTACAAAATTTAATATTTAGTAATATAGTAGAAGAGAATATGATTGTATGTAGGGCCAGCTTGCAAGGAAGATTAATGGTGATGGAGCCCAGGAGGACAATAGTTTTGAGGCATTGGGCAGAAATAATTGACTGCCATGGCTAGTAGTAGTAGGAGTCTGTATATTTATTTAATTTTTTTTTTATCAGAGACAGTACATATATTTATTAAATTAAAAATATTAAATTCAAATCTTGCAATATAAATAAATAAATAAAAACCACTCGCTTGTTGATTGTAAAGAAATCCAGGATATAATGTTAAGTACAGTTTAAATTAAATGTAGCTAAATAAATTAGTCCAAAAGAATAAAATTGGTGTGGAAATTTAACCAAGTCGGTGGTAGTGAATGGAGGGAATCAGCATTGAGCAGACTGTCAGCTTTGTTCACTTTGGGAATTATTGAACAAAAATCAAAAGTTGGAGATCACTGCATGTGTTCTTGGTGGGTCCCCAACAGAACTGAGGATGAAATAGATTTAATATATATTGTACGAATAGAACATAATATTAAAAAAATAATTAAAATATGATATGATATGAAAAAATAAACACGATACGAATATACGAATATATCAAAATATAATAACGCATATTATTAACACGTTAAATTTATACAAACATAAAATATTTTAAACACGATTATGATATGAAAAATGCACGAACACGATATAAATACACGAATGAACAGATTTATTGTGAAGAGTAGAAGCAAGTAAGATTGAAAGCTTCTTAAGCTTAGCTAGACACTATAATTCATGTATTCGTATTATATTGAAGTTATTTTTTTATACCATTTTATATTTTATATGATATTTTAATTATTTTTTTCGTATTATATTTGTGTTATATAATTATATTATATTCAAAATTATTGGATCTCCTCAGCTTCAATCTCAGCCCTCGGATACTATAATCTACTATTCAGATTTGGACTGTCTCATATATGGATCAGTGCATTGCCTGCTGTCTTCCATCGGCTTGCCAAGTTGAAGTTAAGTATATTCTGTTTCAGCACATTGCCAAATGACTATCACCCAACAACAACAAAAATCGTACTATTTCACATGTTTCTAATATAAGAAAAAATATATATATTAGATTTAGGTTTTTTTAAAAAAATAATAATAAGTTTAATTATATTATTTTATTATTCTTTTAAAAGTTAAATATTTAATGGTAAAATTGTAATTTCAATATTCAGGACGGGACGGTGCGGAACAAGCAATTATCACAACTGCTCTATCTCCGCTTTTCAAAGAAAAAAAAAAATCGCATCACTCCATTCCACTTTCGTTGTTTAAAAAAAAAAATTCTCTTTTCGAATCGAATTAATTCAAAATTCATTAATCCAATTAAAATTTGTCATCCTTAAAAACAGCACCTAATGGTCAAATATTGAAATGACAATTCATATATGAAAAAATTGAGGTTGTTGAGGACGCAAGCAAATTGTTTTGGGCTTTCCGGTGGTACTACTGCCGACCCCAGTGGGGTACCATCTGCTGCTGCTGCTGCTTTTCAGCCTCGGCACGCATAAAGGGTCCAATCATAAACATCAATGATAGAGGAGAGGTGTGAAAGTCTATTTCTTGAAACGTAGGGGGTCCGTTGGGCGGCTCCATGTCTGGTTGGTTAGAGTGGCCAAAAAATACTGGAAATTCATGTGCCATATGTATAATAATATCACACACATGACATCCACAGACAGACATGTTATAATCTTTGGTATGCTAATGCTACCTACCTCTTACTCCAACCTAACCTCTCCATCCATCCAATGTTCGAAATTTTAATTACTTTTTCTTTTTAGTACTATATATTATATTTGTATTCAAAATTTGGCTCCAAATATGTTTCATTTCTGGTCACTATATACATAGTTTGAACTTTGAATCAGTGGGTTGCGGAGCCCTCAAGAGTTTTGAAAAACTTTCTATTATATATATATATATATATATATTACCAGTGGCGGAGTCAGGACCCCAGAATCAGCGGGGGCCATCCCATGAAAAATAGTGGGACCCATAAAAAAAAATATAAATATTTTTTTTTTCAGTTCAAAATAAATTTTTAATTGAGTAGGATCACAATTTGATAAAAAGAGTGGGCATTACATCTATAACTCATATAACAATTTAAGTTAAGGGGGGTCTCAATTTAGGATCACACACTAAGAACACTAAGTTGAGGGGGGTCTCAATTTGACAAGGAGAATGGGCACTACATTAATACTACATTTATAACCTAAAAAAAAAAAATTGAGGGTGGGCCTGTGCCCACCCTCAGCTCTACGTGGCTCGGCCACTGTATATTACTATGCAATTTTAATCGAACTAGGAATGGAGGATAAAAAATTACTAGTAATAGTATTTTCTAAAAGCTAAAGAGTCTGTCTGTCTGTCTCTACTCTCTAGTCTGATTGATGCTTCATCATCAACTATGGACTGATCTGAAATATGCTTTAATCTTCAGCTTTTAATCTTATAATTCTCTCAAATATATATGCTTTGGCTAACACAAACAGCATCTTAATGTGCCAAATCCAAATAAGGCTAAATTCTCTTTAACCCTTTTTCTTTTCAGAGTTACCAAACCACTTTAATAAATTAATAATAATAATGTTGTATTTTTGTATGTAAACAAGAGAAAATAAAGGTTCAAGTATCCTTGATGATGAGCAAGGTTTGGTTTGGTTACCACTTACCACCATCCAAAGTTTTTTTTTTTTAATGCTCACTATACAACTTTCTCTTTTTTTTTCTTTTTGTGCTCTCTCTATTAGTAAATAGTGAATTTACCCTTTCTTTTTCTTGCAAATAGTCCTTAATAAAAACGTGATTATCAATTGTTTTCTAAACTCGTAAAACACTTTTTTTTTGGGGTTCAATATTTAAGGTTGGGGGATAGGGAGGGGATGGCTCGATGCCACCACAGCTCCTAGCCACTAGGCCAAGACGTGGTCGGCGTAAAACACATTGCATGAAAATAATGGTTAGAATAGGATGTAATGTAATCTAATCCCGCCGAATTCAAATAGTGAAAACTTCGAGTTTAACTTTAAATTTTACGACGAAACTCATTTCAAATTCAATCAAATTTTATTTTTATAATTCAAATTAGATTCGAAATAAAAATCAAATTATTCGAATTTACTCGATTAATTTTATTTATCTAATAAAAAATAAACTCGATTTTCATATTTAACTTCAAACTTGAATATTTATGTTCAAACTCAAATTGAAATTTTTTTCATTAATTAAAAAATATTAAAAAAATTCATTTAAGCTCACAAGACACTCAAACCGGATATTAAGTTACTCTAACTTTATTTACTTGATAACTCGAACTCAACTTGACAATAACCGAACTCAAATCCGAATACCTTACGTTAACACTCTAGACTAGAACGCAGTAAATAATATAATGGCTAGAAAGCAGGCATCTTGATTTCATGGTTATCCTAACAGGAAAATAAAGTCAAAAAGGTTTCGCATTGCATTTTGTATTCTGAAATGGAAAACTCTGTTCATCTGCCTCTGCGTGCTTGCTAACATACACAAGCTCTGGTAAAAAAATAAAATAAAGGGCTAAAACAACACCAAACTACAATCTTGACGTCAATTTCTATCCACGGGTTGTTAACAAAGGTGGAACCTACTTACATCTTTTGAATTCGATCATCAAAACTGCATTTGCATCGACTCTCAACAGCACCACCACCTAACCTTCTTTTTTCCCCCTAAAATGGACTAAGCCTTAGAGGCCAAAGAATCCCAGTTCACTGGCTCTTTCCTTCTCAAAAGTCTCAAAATACTGATATATGATTGTTACGGCAAGCAATATTCCAGTCCCTGAACCAATTGCTCCCATGAAATCGGCTAAGACGGTTAATGCACCTATGCAAATTCCACCAAACGCAGCTGCAGTTGGTATGTAGCGGTTCAGTTCCTTCTGCAGATTTGAATCTCTATGCCCAGGCATCACCATTTGTTGTTCCTGTAAAAGTAAACACGAAACACGGAGAAGTTGGAAAATACATCCAGTAAAACTTTTGAGTTTAAGACCTTTGAAAACTCTCTCCACCAAGTTCTGGATATCAAACCACTACAAGATCAAATTAATTATTTTAAAAAGGTAACAAGGTAACGTAAATCAGTTATGCTATGTTTGGGAACATGAATTTGAAAATTTAGATTTGAATTTCATTTGCTATATAAATTATGAGAATGAAATGCATACATTATATATAAATTAGTTAAGACTCAATATGATTATATATTTGAAAGGTATAAAAACATGAATTTCAAATTCACAAATAGCTATAGGTATTTCAAATTCACCACTAAATAGGCATCCAACAAATCCATGGATTTGAAACATAATCATCAATGTTACTTTTACATGTGTTTTATTCACAATTTACACTATTTTTAAAATCCAAATCCATCTTTTGAAATCCAAGTTCCCAACCGCAACCTTAGAGTATTCATGATCCACAAAATTTCCACTTCATGCATGATGCAAACAAACAAGATTAAGCTAATCAGCACTTAAAAAGGTTTCCAGATATAAGACTGAAAATGCCAATTTTAACGAAATAAAATCCAATGGTGACGACTAATGGAAAAGGACAACAAACAAAACAGATGGATGAGAAAGCAAAACTTGTCATACAAGGTTACCTTGAGCTGCTTAGCCACATCTTTGGCAGAAGAACCAGAAACTTCAATCCAAGTTTTTGAAAACAAGGCACAGGCTGAAAGCATGAACACCATATAAAACAGAGCATGGAAGGGATTTGCTGCCATGTCTGCCAAGCTGCAGGAATAATCAGAAAACCCGCATCAGCACATATGAAGAGAAAATAGCCAAAAAAAAAATCAAAATCAAGCATTCCGATTGTGATACATTGGTGCACTGAACCGTGTTATAAAAGAGATGGAAGAGAAACAAGATCAATTCTAACCTTGCAGGAGCAGTAACGTAGTATGCTAGACCACCAACAGGAACAAACTGACCACCTGAATATTCAGATTCCTTCCACTTGCCCAACAGACTCACAAAGAAGTTACTACTGTACCTCCTGTACAGCAGCTGCACAAAAATAAACAGTCTTATAGGAGTGCAACATTAACAGTAAAATGAAGCCTTTCCATAGTTATCATTAATATAGAGTAAAAGAGGTACCTGGGAGATGAAATAAAGATTTGAAACAAGTGCAGATTGCAGTATGATAGGCATGTTGGAGGTGTAGAATAGCTTAATGGGATATGACCCTTGTTGTCCACGAGCATTCTTTGATCTTACAGGCAAAACAACACGGAAACCTTGGAAATAGATGACAATAAGGAAGATCAATACTGTAGCAAGTAAATTTGTAACATTTGGAAGATTCTGCCGATAGAAAGCCTCGCGAAGTGCTCGAACTTTGTCCGACCTAGTTATCAGTAGATGGAACATAGCAATGACAGCACCTTCAAATTCAGCCCCCCGACCACTGTTGATAGTTGTAGGGCTAAAGGCTTTCCAGATTATGTTTTCACTGCACAATCAAAATAGTATTTAGGATAGCCACGTACTGGGATACATTTAAGTGAAAAATGGAAAACAATGTGATGACATACCAGATATTGGTGGCTATGAAAAGGGAGATCCCAGAGCCCAAACCATACCCCTTCTGGAGAAGCTCATCCAGGCATATCACAATGATTCCAGCAAAGCAAAGTTGAATAATAATAAGAATAGCATTCCCAACACCGAGCTGACCGACACTGCCATACATACCAGATAGTACATATGCCACTGCCTCACCCACAGCAATCAGGATGCCCAACAACTTTTGAGCACCATTTCTGCAAAGACGCATAAAAGTATGAAAGATCATAATATGCACATAGAAATCATAAAGTACAGATAAAAACACATCTGAGCTATCACAAGAGAATAGTGAATCAGTAGTGCACATAAAGAACCAATAGCATAAATATTGATACATGTTATAAAAGAGAAAATACCCACTTATGTAATCCAACTATAGAAAATAATGATCTTTCATTTTGGCTAAAAGGCAAGTCCATCAATCAGCAAATAACTATGTTAAAATGCTAAAATAGATGATAATGTGAATAATACTTACAAGAGTGCACGATCCTCACGAACACTATTGTCCACCTCAATGATCTTTGAACCAGCCAGGAGTTGCATCACCAATCCAGATGTCACAATGGGGGTAATCCCAAGTTCCATAACAGTTCCACGGTTGGACGCTAGAATAACACGCATCCAATAGAATGGATCAGCACCCGTCGTAGAATGTATTCCATAAAGTGGAAGCTGACTGCACACCAGAAAGATGAAGAGTGAGATGACGGTGTAGATGACCTTCTCTCTGAAGGGAATTTTCCTGTCAGCACTCTGAACCTCTGGCAGAAATGAAAGGAATGGTCTAACCAGATGCAGCACTCTGAACCCTCCTCCCATATTGACTATTCAAAACTGAATTACACCACCAATGATTAGTTAGTTAAGGAACTTGCAACAAATATAATGCATTTAAGAGTAGAATAGGAGAAGAAAAGAGACAGGGGAGAAGAGATATTAATGAGGTAACTACACATATCATTGATAGTCAGAATCAAGAAAAAGCTAATGCCAATGAATTTACTGCAAGAGTTGAAACATATTCCTAACTTTCAGCAACAGAAAATAATTAGAACACAAATATAAATTGATTCCTTGCATAATTAGTATCCGACTTGATATCAATCTCTAAAGCATTCATCCAATTCCTACAAATTAGAACAATGACTACTTAGTAAGAAAGACGCATGCAAGAGTCCTGAAAAACCGTTCTTCATACCCTGCCATATTTCCATAGCCAAGGCAAGGAGAAACATGCGAGGAACTGCATGGCTTGAAAAATGAAATAAAATTAAAATTTTAAAACCAAAGAAGCTATAAGAAAAAATTGGCAGCCTCATTACATTATAACCAGCATTAATTTGACAGCAGACTTATTATCTTACCAATCTGAAACTAAAGTCAACAATAATGAAATAAACTAACTCAAGTAATTACCGGTAAGACTACAATTAGGTTTAGCATCCATTCAACCATTAATCATTACCTAGTATATCACACATCATAACACAACATCAAAAAAAAAAATGATTTCAAATTATGTGAGTGGAAAGATGCATGCTTACGATATTTTTTTTAAAAAAAAATTATCGGTTCAAATCAGCTAATATAAAAAGAAAAACCTAAATAAAGTCACGCCTAAACAGAGATCAACAAAAATACCAACAGATCTACAACGCCATAAAGTAAATCTGGTAAATCCGGTTTTGAAAAATAACATTTTTAAAAAATTTATACATGCAAATGCAGATTCCAAGTTGTGCCACGAAAAAATAGTAAGCGAATCATTTTCCAGGGAAAATTTTCTCAATAAACAAACAGTAAATGAATTCAAAAAGAATGATAAAAAAAGAAAAGGTAAAACTAAAATGAAGAAAATCGGAGACATACAGTTAAGATAGGGGAGCTGATCTGAGCAGATCGAAAGTCAAATAAGGGTTCCGAATAGATTTAATTGGAGTAAAGTTCCCTAATTTCGGATTTTTCAAAGAGAAAATCCCCCTGCTGGGTTACAACTAAAGAATTAAATACAAAAATATGTTAACATTTGCTTGATTTGTATTTGGTGGCGGCACTAATTGAGTCGAAATGGTTGCCTTGCCCTGCCTTGCCACGATATCTTATCAAATAGGCATATACCACGTGTATATTCTGGCGTCTGATTAGTTATTATATTATATATGGACCTCTTTTTGGGCATACCTGCATTCTGGGTTTTCGTATTTTTTGAGTATTTTTTTTTTATGAAAAATGTTAACCAAGTCTTAAGATGATATACATATACTATATAAAATATAATTTTTTTTTTAATTCAATAAAAATAATATATTAATGAAGATGAAAAAAAAAAACATTGCACTGCCCCTCCCAACTACACTGTTGCCTTTGCCTCCATTCATATTTTCACCCTCCCGAATCAAAATCACAATAACAATAGTATCTTTACAAAGTCAAAACTAACAAAAGTAATAATAACTAGAAAAAGAAAATATATATTACGCTCCAAGTAAAATGATTCATTTTTTATGTTTTCATTAAATTGAATCATTATGATAAATTATACAAAATATATCATAAATTGAGATACGACACTAATACACAATTTTTTTTTCTAAATTGAATTAAAATATCAAATTATGTAAAATATAAGATGAATTAAGACACGATACGAATACAAAAATAAAAAAATAATTAAAGCACAATACGAAAAATGACACGAACACGACACAAATATACGAACGTGTAAAAATATACATAAAACTAATTATCAAAATATATAAATTTATAATATTTTGTAAAAAAAAAAATAAAACGAATATAAATACGAACACGTCACAAACATAAAATAAAAAAAATTAATTAAAACATAACACGAAAAATAATAAAAACACGATACGGATACATGAACGTTTAAATATATATATATATATAAACGAATTATTAAAATATAAAAATTTATATAAATTTATAATATTTAAAAAAAAAATACGAACACACAAATTGTTTTATTTTTTCTCTTTCTTTTTTTGATAATTGGGTAAGGGGAGGGGTTGCTTGGGTTTGAACCCAAGACTTCATGCCCCCAAGACTCTTGGCCACTCAGCCAAGAGCTTGTTGGCTTATTTTTTCTCTTTCCTTTCAACTATTTTATTTATTTATTTATTTATTATCCCTACCAATTCAAAGAAAAATGGAGCCCACAAAAAAAAAAATATATATATATATATATAGGAGACGTGGCTGTACTATTTTGGTGTAAAAAATGTAAAATTTATTGTATGGATGGGAAAAGGCTGATGAAACTGCTACCAACAACTATCGCCTACTAATCTCGGTCACAACTCACAACTATATCTATATATCTATATATATTATATCCTCTTCCTCTTCCCATCCAAATATTATCAACATACACCCACTTTTAATCAAACCAAGTGCAACCAATGCCTTCCAACACTAGCTTTGCTCCATAACTTCAATTTTGTCTGAAAATAAAAAAAACTTAACCTTCTCTCCGCTCAAGCTGGCAGCTGCAGTTTAGCATTGTTTTTCCAACTGCCAAGCAAACAGACAATTTTTACACATACCGCAGACATTGTGAGAGACTTGAAAATCATTTTTTTTATAAAAAAAAAAAAATGGATAGTCATTACCTGATGAAATAATAGTAGAAGAAATCTGCATAGAGAGCTGTTTGGACAATACCGGAGACGCAAGCTGAAAACCAACAAAATATTCAGACAAGTCAGAATATCAACATGCAGAAACAAACAAACACACCAGCCACCAGGTAGTATTGCTCTTAGGCTCTCACCTATCCATCGACTAAAATGCTGCTCTGTAAAATAACGATAGATCCAGTTAAGAATGTAGAAAGCACGATATGCCCTGCAGGTCCAAATTTATTTCATTAATACACCAAATATATATGTCAGATATATTGTCTCAACAATTGCATAATCAAATCTAAAATGCATCAAAGAGCTTGAACAACGGCAAGCTAGAGCATATCCAACCATATATTCCACTAGTAATCCAAATGTTGCACATAAGCAAAATGGAGCATAAGCTTGACCAAATTTCAATGCATATTCAACTCTAACACATCTATGCATATGCATGAAGAGTATTTGTTGTCTAATCTGATATAGGAATATTAAATGGTTCATTTCATTGATATACATATTGTACATACAACTAGAATACTTATAAGTTAATATGTCAATGCCATTTGACAAGGTATACAGCAAGTAAAAACATGGAAGGAGGGAAGTAGAAAGGTTCAGAATCAAATATAAAGGAACACCTGCAAATATGGAAATAATCACTTCCACTAGTTCTAAAAGTCCTTTACAAAATGCCATTAAAACAACTAATTGAGCTTAATTATGATTCCTATGATTAATTTCTGAAAATCAGAGGGTAGAAATGTACAAGACACCAGGAAAAGGATCATCTTAACATGTGATCAGCTCTGAATTCTTGGAGAACCCTTACAATAGACAATACTGCTGGTGATATAAGAAAATTTTCAATGTAAACCTTCTAATTATCCCTCTCACATCCATTAATGAAACAACAGGAATCAGAAAGGAGATTTGCATGTATTTTCTACTGTATAGATGAAGGCTACAAAAAGAAAAAAGGGACTAGCCATTCATATAGCAGAAGGCCCAGAACACAATATTTGACTTTGGGTGTCAATCAAATCAAAATATGTTTTAAGCAAATTAAAAAACCACAGTTTACTACTTCAAATTACTTTACACCTCCAATCCAGATAGTCGATGGCTAAGCCACAAGGTTGGATTAGCAACAAAGATACCAACTGTAAGTACCCAGATTTAATGAAGGCAATCACTGTCAATTTATTACCAGTGCTGGTGATGCAGCAGGAATTGGACAGGGTGAAAGTAAAATGAAAAATGATAAAGCTATATAATTTTGATGCCAAGCAAATATTCTATATCACACTACACATAATTGATGCCACCTAAACTTTGAAATTTTTTTGAGTCATAAACCAAATTTGTTTTCTACTAAGAGTCTATGAATGAAAACTAGGCATACCCTAAAAAGAAGACATATTGCCCAGTTAAATTATCCACATTTCCACTTCGTTGTAGCAAAACTAATTGGGGAAGAATAGCAAGAGCCTCCAAGTATATTGAAAATGCCCAGAAGATCTGCAATAAATTAAAAAAAAAAAATTAATAGAAAATCTTGTTGCAGTTATGAATTCATGAGGAACAGAGAAATTGCTTGACAAGATGAAACAACTGATTCAACCACCCCAAGAAAAGGGGAAATCCTATAAAGTTCATTGGTATAGAAGAGGAGGGTTTTTTTTGTGGATAGGGTACTTAGTATCCAGAGAACGTAAAATTAACTTAGAGCTAGCACCTTGAGATAAACAAACTGAAAGAAAGAAATAAAATCAAATCAACATTTAGAAGCAAAAGATGAAAGGACATATATCTGAAGAGAACTAATATACGGCTTCTGAAGTACAATTACTAAAACTTAGAGAGAGAGAGAGAGAGAGAGAATATGCAACCACAAGATCAAGCAAAAGAAAAGCACCAAAATGCTTCCTTAAAGTGTAAACAGTATATTGGACAACTGAAAAAATGGATAAGACAAAGGGCACACAGAACGAAAGATCCAAAGCATGCACCTAAAAGAAAATACAATTATTAATGGGTTCCAGTCCACAGTAAAGGGTGATATTATTAACAAGTTCCAGAGAACTTCCAACAAGAAACACTTATGGTAACAGACAGCATTCATTTCCATCGAGAACAGAAAAAGGGAGATGGTTGAGCAGTATGAATAAATAATTTAACACATAAGGAAAAAAGGAGAGGAAGAGCCAAGCTACTGTTTTCAGGAATGACAGCTATATGAAGTAACATTATATTCCATGCCAAAACCGAACATCATTGATTAAACCAAACATGCTAAGTTTATCATAGTAAATAGTAAATAAGGAGAACCAAAACCAACAGAAAGAAGAAAGAACAAATCTATCATGGTTTCATTTCAGCATTCTAGTCTAGGCCGTTGCTTTGTTTTTAGCTGGTATAAATAGAGCTTGAGAAGTTACCTAGATCAGGAACTAGCTCTATAAGGTAGCATTAATGAATAATAGTATAAAAACAGTACCAAATTCTCAATATTCACGTTCATATAATCAAACTCTCTAAAGCATTAAAAATTCAACGAATGGTCACCTCCTGAAATGTGAACTTTTCATGGACCAAAAGAGCCAAGACGAAGCCTGCCAAGATGAGAAAATGATGACGAAACGTGTCGAGGTCCTTGTCATAGGAACGCCTCACGACTGGGTGCATTCTCATACACCAAACAATGGCGAGAGAGCTGGCAATGAAAACCAGCTTCATGATGGTGTTGTACACAGATATAAAATCCGTGAAGAGATCCAAGTAGCGAGTCAAAAACACCAGCGCAAACAGCTCCTGAGTCTTCAGCGAAATACCTAAAACAAAAAGAAAAGCAAATTCAATTAGCAGAGTACAGAAAAATACTAATGCTCTGCTTATTTTAAAATTTTCGATATATTATCAGTGAAATTAGGAGATATCAAACTAGTAAACAAAAACTCAATAAATTCAGTTACTAAACAACCAAACAGCAAATTTTTTCCGTTTTGTCAACGAATAAAATGAGATATTACAGGGGGGAGAGAAAATTAAAGTGACACATTAAAAAATGCTCGAATACTTCAAAATTTAACCAAGGTTAATTTTTAGCGGTTTCTCGGGAATCAAACGGAAAATGGAGTAACGGAAAGCTTACCTGAGCAAGATTTGGTAGCGTAGATTTTGAGGAGAAGGACTAAAATGCTAATTAAATGAGTCATGTCACCTGCAAATCTGAAGATATTCATTTTGAAATTCGCTTTTTCTTTTTTCTCAATAAATTTCGAACAAAAAAAAATGGAGATTGAGAGAATTGAGGTTGATCCTAAATTTTTTGAGAGAAACAAAAAAAAAATCAGAGGAAATGAATTGCAAGTTAGAAATAACAGCGGGCGCTTGGCCTTTTTAGCGTTTTTGTTTTCGTGGAGTGTAAAGAAAGAGATGACGTGGCGCTAGGAAACTGCATCTTTTCTTTTGCTTCCACCACGGGGACGGTGGTAAAGCGGGTTTTGTTCGCGTGCAACGCGGTTTCATTGAGAACTCTAAAGCCTCGCTCCGCTTCTTTCTTCTGGAAATTTTCGAGGTTTTTTTCTCCTAATTCGGGGTGGTTTTATTAATTATTTGATGTATTTATTTATAAATAATAACGATTAACGAGTGAAAATGGGAATGATGGTGCCGCTTAACCTTGTTTCTTTACGTGTAAATCTAATAATTTTTTATACGAAATAAAAATATTATATAAATGTGATATATTTGATAAATATAAAAAATAATATAATAAACACAATTAATATTCAATATATGTATTATATTTATATTTTAAAATATATAATATTTTTATTTAAATTTACATAATTAATACGAAAAAAATATAATATAATATGTTTATTTAAATTATCAAATCTACATATAATCGTGTTTTCGTTGATTTTCATTTTTGCACATGATCTGACCTAATTCTTTAAATTTAAGCATTTCTTTTAACATTGAAAAGGAACGAAATCTAGGGTTTTTTATACTAATATAGCCAAAAAAAAAAATTAAACCCCAAACTACCTATACTTTTAGATTATTTCCCAAAATACGGCTGTTTTAAAATTAGCTGGGAAATCGCCACCCCCATGGCGATTTCCCAGCATGAAAATATTGATTTTGGCTAAAAATACCAAGGGAAATCGTCATGGGGGGTGGCGATTTCCCTTGGTATTTTTTTCAAAATTTGATAAAAATACCAAGGAAAATCGCCACCCCCCATGGCGATTTCCCTTGGTATTTTTAACCAAATTTGTAAAAAGAATGAAGGGAAATCGCCATGGGGGGTGACGATTTCCCTTCATGTAAATTTTTTTTTTTTTTTTAAAATCAACAAATTTTAATTTTTTTTAATTTGTAAATTTTATTTTTTAAATTTAAAAATTATAAATTAAATTAAGTTTCTTATTAAATTTAAATATGGAAAATTTTATTTCTTATAAAAATTAAAAAAAAAATAATATTTCTTCTTAAATTAAAAAAATCAAAAATTATATTTGTAAGTTTTGTTTAAATTTTAAAATTTTGTAAGTTTTAAAATTTTGTAAGTTTTGTTTTTTAATTTTAAATTTTATAAATTAAATTAAAATAATTTTTTATAATTAAAAAAAAATTCGTAAGGTAAATTTTATTATTTAAAATTTATGAACAATTTTTTTAAAATTTTGTTAATTGATTTGTATTAGATAAAACAAAAAACAAACAAAAAAAACTTGCATTACATTTTCCCTTATAATCCAAAGTACATGATAAGTTGAGAAAAACATGTAATTCATTTATTGTTGATGCGAAGTCTCCCCCAATGTGCCAAATCGTTGCGGACAATTTCGACGGTTATGACCTCCGTTTCTGCATAATCCACAACGTTTTGGTTGGCCTTTCTCCCTGAGGTCCATTTCATTACGAATACGACTTGATTTTGGCCGACCATGTGGATTTCTCCGTATTTCTTGATTGGGACACACTTCTGGACCATCATATTGAGGCCAGTAACCTTCATTTCCAACAGCTTCGAACTCATGTCTATAAACATTCAATATATTTTCCAGTTTATAGACTTTGTCCACATATTGCATGCAATCTACATGGACATGTGCACAGGCAGCAACTACATGTGAACAAGGGAACCTTTGTGCTTGAAACTTTCCACAATCACACCACATGTCACTGAGGTTGACTTTGTACTTCATTGCAGAAACACCCTCTTGTGGAGCAACTAACTCTTCAACCAGAAAAGATTGATTTGCTCACGTAAAATTACGAACAATGTGGGAGTTAGCTTTCGTGCGATTTTCTTGCATAGCTTGTGTGACTGTTTCACAATATGTGTGCCCTCCCTCCATCATGGCAATTTGTTTGTTCCCCATCTTAACAAAAAGTGCAGCCAACCTATAATATGTTGATTGCACTAAAGCAGTAATGGGAAGATGACGCGTTCCCTTCAACACCGAATTGATAGATTCAGCTAGGTTGGTTGTCATATGGCCATAACGCCTTCCTTGATCATATGACTGCGCCCACTTCTCCTTGGGGATCCTATCAAGCCAGTTAGCCGCCTCTGCATTTTCTCCACGAAGATTGTCATACATGAAATGAAAATTCGGTCGCCTCAACTCGTATCCTAATAAATTTAAAAACAAAAAACTTTTGAATTTCAATATTATTTTATATGCTAAACGAAATATAAGAGATAAAATAACTATGATTTGATTCCATACCCATGTTAACAATTTGTCGACGCAATTCCTTATTGTTAAACTTTTTCATAAAGTTCGCTGCAATGTGTCGAATGCAGTACACTGAATATGCATGTGGAAGATTCCATCCACCATTGCGTCTAATCGCAGCTTTGATGGCTTCATGTCGATCAGACAGCAAGCAAATGCCAGGCTGTTTTGTCACGTGTCTGCGCAAGTTACTGAGAAAGAATGACCAAGCCTCTGTTGTCTCACCCTCCACAATGGCAAAGGCAATTGGCAGTATGTTTCGATTGCCATCTTGTGCAATAGCTAACAATAATGTGCCTTTGTATTTTCCATATAAGAAAGTACCGTCTATTTGCACAATTGGTTTACAATACGGATACCCTTCAATGCACGACTTAAATGTCCAAAATAGTCGATGGAATATTCTCTTACCTTGGACCAATCGATCACCGTGATATGCAGGTATCGTTTGCAATTCCACAATTGTACCAGGCACGAAATGTTGCATTGCACCTAACCATTTAGGTAGCTCATTGTACGATCTTTCCCAATCGCCAAATACTCGAACAATTGCCTTTTGCTTTGCTTGCCATGTTTTCTTGTAGGAGGTGATGTATCCATACCGGATTCGCATCTCAGCGATCAAAACTGAAACGGAAATCTCCGGATTTGCTTGGACCAATGACAAAATGCATGAGCAGATCATGTTACAATCTAACTTGCAATGATCTTGTGAAATCCTCGCCGATGTGCAAGTATGAGGCCCTTCATATTTTCTAATCTCCCATAGATGTTTCTTCTTCATAAAAGTTGCCCTTATTCTCCAATTACACCCATTCCCATACATTAAGCACTTGGCATAATATTTCGTCGGCTCAGATTCAATTACTCTGTAATCTACAGAGTTTTTGATGTTATAGTGCTTGATAGCTGAAAGCACAGCCTCTTTCGTTGGGAATTGTAACCCAACACACAGATCAAGTGCAGATGGATCAAATGTCAGAGGCGTAGCTAATGTATGAACATACTCTGGAAATTCCGGCACATGCATTGCCTCCAGATCCAGTGTATGCATATGGGATGCAGCCTGATATGGGGGAATATCTCGATGAGTGTTGATATCTACATGAGTGTTGATCTCAGCAGGGACGACGTCTGGGTCAGAATCAGTATTGTCATCACTTGCGAATTCAGCATCCTCTTCTTGCTCACTAAATTCACCAACATCTTCACCATGGACTCCACGTGGACGAACAGGATCAACACCAGCTGGCTCATCTTCGAGGGTAGTAGGAATTAGGGTTTGTGAGACTAATGAAGTCTGAAAAGTTGTAGCTTGAGATAAAGGCACGACTTCTTCTGTGGGAACGTCGTATGTAGTGTGAACATAGAACGACCCAGAATCATAATCTTCTATGGGAAAGTTTTCTGTTGTGCGAACATTTGAAGGGCCGCAATCATCGTCAACATCATCTATGTCAGCATATAACTCAAGGACACCAACATTTGCAAATGTCTCATGAGCATAAAACATGCATCTGACATCATCATCATCTTCAAGTGGAAATGTTCTATATTGGACACATCCTTCACCAATAGAAAGAGGATGCCTGTACTTAACCTCTGAAACTCTTTTTCTAGTTCCAGCTTTAATTTTTGTATGAATTTGCAGCTTCAGTTCCTCTAATGTGACGTCGTCTTCAACACGAAAACTTTTTGGACGTTCACAATCAAAGGTAGCACCTTCGTCAGTATTATGAATTTGGCCATTATAGTAGACCAATGCGATCACTCTATTGCTCATGTTGTGTAGCAAAAGAAAGAAGAAATATAGAAGGATGAGAATGAGAATGAGGAGGTTTTAGCACTCAGGAAAAATCTGATTGAAAAACTGTTGTATGGGGGTATTGTAAACCTTCATAAGTATTATGAATTTATAATGGTTCATTATGTTGTACTAGATAACAAATCTCATCCTTTGTATAGGATGAAATCTGATTCTGATATTCTGCCTAGGACTATTTGACTATTTGACTGAAAAAGTTATAACTTATTCAATGCAAAATGTCATTGATAAATCCCATCATTTGTCTCATCCATTGCAGAAAGAATCAAGTTCCAATATTTTCTCCAGCATTTGATGGACTGAAAAATAGCTGAAACCTGTCTAAAAACCTATATCATCAGTCTTATCCATTGCAGAAAGAATCAAGTTCCAATATTTTCTCCAGCATTTGATGGACTGGAAAATAGCTGAAACCTGTCTAAAAACCTATATCATCAGTCTTATCCATTGCAGAAAAAATCAAGTTCCAATATTTTCTCCAGCATTTGATGGACTGGAAAATAGCTGAAACCTGTCTAAAAACCTATATCATCAGTCTTATCCATTGCAGAAAGAATCAAGTTCCAATATTTTCTCCAGCATTTGATGGACTGGAAAATAGCTGAAACCTGTCTAAAAACCTATATCATCAGTCTTATCCATTGCAGAAAAAATCAAGTTCCAATATTTTCTCCAGCATTTGATGGACTGTAAAATAGCTGAAACCTGTCTAAAAACCTATATCATCAGTCTTATCCATTGCAGAAAGAATCAAGTTCCAATATTTTCTCCAGCATTTGATGGACATGAAAATGTAATGCAAGTTTTTTTGTTTGTTTTTTATTTTTATCTAATACAAATCAATTAACAAAATTTAAAAAAATTTGTTCATAAATTTTAAATAATAAAATTTACCTTACGAATTTTTTTTTTAATTATAAAAAATTATTTTAATTTAATTTATAAAATTTAAAATTAAAAAACAAAACTTACAAAATTTTAAAACTTACAAAATTTTAAAATTTAAACAAAACTTACAAATATAATTTTTGATTTTTTTAATTTAAGAAGAAATATTATTTTGTTTTTTTAATTTTTATAAGAAATAAAATTTTCCATATTTAAATTTAATAAGAAACTTAATTTAATTTATAATTTTTAATTTTTAAATTTAAAATATAAAATTTACAAATTAAAAAAAATTAAAATTTGTTGATTTATTAAAAAAAAAAATTACATGAAGGGAAATCGCCACCCCCCATGGCGATTTCCCTTCATTCTTTTTACAAATTTGGTTAAAAATACCAAGGGAAATCGCCATGGGGGGTGGCGATTTCCCTTGGTATTTTTAGCCAAAATCAATATTTTCATGCTGGGAAATCGCCATGGGGGGTGGCGATTTCCCAGCTAATTTTAAAACAGCCGTATTTTGGGAAATAATCTAAAAGTATAGGTAGTTTGGGGTTTAATTTTTTTTTGGCTATATTAGTATAAAAAACCCACGAAATCTATCCCCCAACTAACAAAACTATAGCTAAACTGCTATCCATCATGCACTAACACAAATTTGGAATTGTGGCAAAAAAAACACATTTGGAATATTCAAAGTAAATTAAATAACACAATTCATAAATTATTTGATGTCTTTATTTTCCAAAATCTAAATAAGAAAGTCAAAGAACCTTATCATCATCTCAGGAAATTCTTTTTATAGATCAAGGTTATTTATATTGATATTCTTTTCTATGACTTAAGCGTGCTTGGACTTAGATATTTGACCTAATAATACTCATATGTATTTTTCATTATTTAAATTAAAAAGTACTATACACTTTTTTTAGAATAAAAAAATGCATAAGATTATTAAACATATATAATATTTAATGTAATAGAATAGACAAAGATAATAAACAAATGCTTTTTGTAACAATTTATAAGTATATTTGTTCATGGATCAAGTTACTAGTTCGGTTCAATTTTAGACCTGAATTTTAAAATTCAAATCTGGTCCGAGATATTATTAAATAAAAAAAATTATTAAATTATTAAATTTACTTTAATATACATTTAAAAAAATTCAAGCATATAGGTCTGACAAATAAAGCTAGATTTTGGATAAAAATTTTCAAAGACCAATAAAACTTAATCCGATTCGATCCATAGACACTTTTACTTATAAAAAACAATTAATGCAATTTTATACTCTTTATATATATATATATATATTGAATAAAAAGAACACGTCAATAATTAAAAACTAACTGACTTTAACTGCCGTAAAATTCTTATGTAACTTACTAAAAACTCAAGGAAAGTTATTTGGGATCCGAAGACAACCCATTATCAGATGCTACTTGTATATTAACCATCTCATTTTACTTATTGCAATTACCATAAATAATAGGAGCAATATAGGGGAGTTGTCTCCATCAATGGTTTGGTAATTATGTAAAAAATTGAAACATGATTAAAAGCTTTTTTTAAACTTATTATTATTAGTATGAAATATGATTTTATTAACTAATAAAAATATTTGTTGTATTAAAAAAACCTCTCAAAGTAAAAATAGTAAATAAAAAAATCACATTATTTTAAGGCATTATAGATAAATATATAAAATTTTAATGGAAAACTACAATTATTTCCACTAACAACAAAGAGAGAAAACCACGTAGTAATTCCATCATTACCAAACAAATATCAATTTAATTTAATAAATTATAAGTTTAAAATGTTGCTATTAAAAAAAAAAAAAAAAGGAAGTTGAAAAGAAATGATTGAAAAGGAAGTCTCCTTAAATCAACACCCAAGAAAAGAAGAAGAGTGAAGGCAGCGCAACTCTACATCCTTTCATTAGTTGTCGCTTAAAGTTCGCTGCTTGCAAAAAAAAAAAAAAAAAAAAGGTCTTAAACTACAGCTGCAGCAATAGCAACAACGCCAGCTGCTGCTGTTGCGCCATTTATATCACTTCGATTCCTTAAAAAAAAACCCATTTTTTTGTTACTGCTTTTTAACCGAGATGGGTTGTACGGGATCCAAGCGAAACAGGGGTGACGGTAAAATAATAAAATATTCGCGTTCTTCACTTTTTATTTGATTATGATTTTTTTCTTTTTTGGATTTTTTTTTTTTTTTACTGTATTTTATGTTAATGGTTGTTCTTCTTTAATTACATTACATTGAAATTTTGGATTTGTTTTTGGAATTTGACTAATTTTGACCAAGGTTATGATAATTTTGTTATATTATAAGGCAGGGTTTTAATTTAATCATCATACTCTTTAGCTCAATCTGTTTGTAAAAAGATGATGCATTTGATTTTTTACTTGACTGATGACATATCTTATAATTATTTTTTTAATGAATAATCCGTATTTTTATAGTAAGATTGGAAGCTAGAAAATATTTTGATTAGTTCTGGAGTTTATGGTGATTTCAATATGTTGCAGAAAATGTGAAGAAAATCAGAAAGCCAAAACCTTGGAAGCATTCTGAAAAGATTACGATGACACAACTTATGCAGATGCGTGATGAATTTTGGGATACAGCTCCTCACTATGGTGGCCGGAAAGGTATTTTTCCCTTTATAGGTTGTATTTATCATAAAGACATCGGCAGGAATTGTTAGCAAAGTTCTTAAAATGCTGGTTTTCTTTTGATATGATATTTAGAAAGTTGGATAATTTACCTCAAATTAAGTATCGCAGAGATCAATTGTTCAATGCAATGGTTAAATTAGTAAGATTGCAATGGGCTCAATGCCAGTTGTTTGTGCAATGTTTTCTTGGATGCGGTTTCCCTTGCACATTTCTAGTTGTGATTAGGAGCTAGAATGCCTTGCAGAAATGAGAGTTGGAGTGACAATTTAGAGTATAGATTCTAAAAAAATGTGAGGATGGAGTTGGCTGCTTGAGACATCTTAATTTGGAAGTGAGTTGTGGCTACCATCAGGTTGTCAACTTGCCGACTATTGGACATATTTTTTAAATGTAATGCAATCATGAATCTGTTCAATTGAAACAGTTGATAAGACAATTGCACTCACAGACTATGGAGTACCTGAGACATGGTTTCACAGTTAACATCTTAAACTTTAATGAGCTAAAGATCTTGTTAGCTGAAGTTCTGAGATGAAATGGATGTTTAAGACCACAAATTCTGATTACTTTGAGCAACAAGGGGTAAGGGTGTTCATCCCCTTTTGTTAAACACAAACACATAATCACATGGTATTAACGCTGTTATATTTATGGGTTGCTTGCGAAAGGTGAGAACTTGACCTTGTTTGTGATAGGTTGCCCTCTTCTGCTCTCTAAAGTAAAAAGTCTGGGAGCCTGACTACCATTAAAATTACTTGTTGAATCCTTTATCTGATCTGTAAAGTTCATCTTTCTTCAATGAAAAATTGAATGAAATTATCTTCCTCTTCACTTGTGAGCACGATGTGCCAACATATAAAGGTTTATGTTAATAAGTGTCAGTTTTAGATAGAGTCAAATGTTCTTGAATTTGATCTTGAACTAATTGAACAGTCAATTGTTAATGTTAACTGTCATTTTTTACAGTTTGTGAACTTTTTTTTTGCATCAGAAGTTAAAGTTGTTTCCATCTTCTCATTTTAGCCTCTGATTTTACTAAGTGGATATATGAATTTTATTGTTGTTATTGTCATGTTTACTGCTGTTGATTCCTCTCATCTTGATTCTTCATACCCTTTTTTATTGAGTCAACACCCATCTTAGCGCTAGAAACAAGCTCTGAAGTCTATATAGAAGGAGTTCTGGGAGTGTCTGCAGTTTGCGGTGTCTAAATATTGGAGATTCTTTTCGCATTACTCTTTTATTAGAAGTAGTTCATGTGAAATGAATCATGTGTATACAATTGGTGCCATGCTATTCTTCATATTGATATCTTCCGAATGATAAATTATCCCCTGGTTGATGCTTAGTTTTTGATGCTAGGAATGAAAAGATATGCTATTTTTCTTGTTCTATCAAATTTTCTGCTATACAAAAGTAACAGAACCCAAGTATAGAGTTGTAACAGTGATGCGTATTCAATATGAAAATATGATGTTACATTTTGTATGCAATCGGAGATATGTGCCCCCAATAAGGTTCTTAAATAAAATGCAGAAAATCTGACCAAACTCATTATTGTCAGCTCTGACTGTGTTACTCTCTTCTACTATCTTGACTGTACCCTGTCACTGAATATCTCACAAAGTTTCGTTGTTATGCATGGTCATGACTCATGATTGTTACTACGTTTATTTCTCCCATATCAAAGAATATATCTGAAGAATGAATGTTTTGTTACCAGAGATATGGGATGCTCTTCGAGTTGCAGCAGAAGCTGAATTAATCCTTGCGCAAGCAATTATCGATAGTGCTGGGGTGATTGTTCAGAATGATGATTTAACAATTTGCTATGATGAGAGAGGTGCCAATTGATAGCCTAGTCTTTATTTCTAAACAAAAACTTGTTTTCCCATAAATTTATCTTGCTCATAAAATTACAATTGCAGGTGCCAAGTATGAACTGCCCAAGTATGTCTTGAGTGAGCCGATCAATTTGATTCACGAGAACTGACAACAGAGACCAAAGATTACAGCAATTCTTTTAGAATGTAAAAATTAAGCTCATAATCCTCTAATCTCTAAGATGTGTCCCTGGTAAAATCCCCATTCCTGTACAATATCAGCAAAAGTTTCAGCTGTGTCTTCAAGTAAACTGTCCATCATGTTAAAGAAGACAACTGAATATCCTAAGAGAATTTCAGTACATTTATGGTGTATGGATTCAAATATTTAATTCTGAAAGCTAAAGAATTTTTGTGACTTAGTGTCTAGCTTGAGGAGACTTGTTTCTTATGGCACCTTATTTAAGCTCATTCCCCTCTTCGGCTCTGCTTAATATATAGTTTCTGAGCACCCTATTATTAGGATAAGTTTGGGCATATGTTCAGCTTTCACAAGGCCTTGGTCCAAAAAGCTAGCCCGTTTCCCTTTTATTCTTTTCTTAAAAGCTCTGTTAGCTTTTAAAATTTGCCAGGCCCAAAATTACCACATTCCACAAAACTCTCAACCCAACCCAAAGTACATCAGAGTTTTCTTCCCTTCTTATTCATTCCTTCTGTTTCCGGTTTTTTTTTTTTTTTTTTTTTTTTTTTTTTTTTTTTTTTTTGTATTTGATATACTGACTTTGAATTTTATATTGATATCTCATTAAAAAATTAACCATTAACTCCTAAATCAACAGGTGACATCATAAGATACACTGTCAGTGTATAGACCTATACACTGACAGTGCATCAAACATAAATCTTTTTAAAAAAAAAAAAATCCTAATTAAACATCCTAGTTTATACGTACTAATTAAATCTAATCAAACTTGAAGTTTAACTCAACTGATTCATACAATCACTCTTAAAAAATGACATCTAACAAGTTTGGATTTCAAATCTAATCTTTTCCCTTATCCTCAACCTCCTTTGTATAAAAAAAAAAAAAGTTAAACCTAGTCTTAACAATACCAAAAAAGCCACTGTTTGATTGCTTTTTAGCTCAATCCTTTCTTGGATACAAAACAAGTAGGCAGTTTTTCTTTCTTTTTTTAATGGTTGAATGAGGTGATAGACGGTAGGGTTTTTATTATATTGCATGCGTGCAAGAGGGATAGCACCAAACTTGCGGCATTACCTTACCTTTCCCTAATTAACACCCTAAAACCTAGATATGGTGGGCAAATTAAATGATGGCAAAATCGCCGCAAAGTAAGTCCATTGGCATGTGAGCAGTCAACTAATCACTAAATAAAATCCTTTTAAAAAAAGTGTTTATCTCAACGTTTAGAAATTGCATTGCCCCAAAAGGGTTTAAGGGAAAAAAAAAAGATGATTAGGAGGGGTTGGACTTGGAACAGATAGCCAGAATATTGTCTCTTGGGAACTAGACATGAAGAAGCTTTTTCCAATGAATTAAAATGATGCCCTCCACTCCACCTTCTTTATGTAAAAAGGTCAATATATAAAAAGTAAGGAATCTTAAACAAGGTCATGTTAAAACTAAATATTTATGAGTATACTTTTGATCATGATTATATAAGAAAACTATCTTGCTTCAATCACATTAAGAAATTTTTTTTTTCTCATTTTAATACGTGTTGTTTAATTTATTTAATGATTTCTATAATTATCTTGAGATAATTCACTAATAATAAATATAAACTAGATTAAAGACCAAATAATTAATTAGAATTAATTCATACCATCAAAAATCCTTAAAACATAATGTCATTTAAATAATTATTAAATAATTAATAATCATGTAAACGACAGTATTTTCAACAGGTTCTAGTCAAAGATTCGGGCCCTATTAATTAAGTATTTAATCTTCATTATTAGGAACAGAAAAAAAAAAGAAAAGAAATATATGTGGGAACCAACTTTTTTACTTTTTAGCTAACAATTTTCAATGTCAAGACAAACAGAACTTGTTATATTAAGCCAATGTTGTTTTAGCCTTGCTTTGAGTTTTGGGTATAGCCTCTTTTGAAAAAAAAAAATGCCCTAATCATTTGCAATTGGAGTAGTTTGCAACCCAATTTTCATAATGTTTCAAGTTCTAATTTCTTCCACTATGACATTCAATTCTGATGAATTTTATAAAATTATTTTTATTTGTATAAATTTAAAGATTATGCAGGTAATTAGTATCACCAAACATTAAAATAAATGGTAATTTAGTATCAAAATTAGAATATATATTTGATATACTGTCAGTGTATAAATTTATATATTATCAGTAAACCATATAATGTCGATAGCACATTTATTTATGAATTTAATTTTGTTCTTTTTTCCCCACTTGTATTGGATGGTAGAATTAGTTTAGGTGGTTGAGATTGTTGAACAAATTTAATCTAAAGGAACATACATTTTTCTAAGAATATGTATCATAGCATCTGATTTGTTTAAAAGAACACCGAACAAGCATTAAAAAGAGGTTGATATCTTTTCATAAATATTAAAACTTTAAACTAATTAAGAGTACCACATTCAAGTATTCTCTTAAAAACTTCATTAAAACTTAAACCATATAAATTAATTACTTATAATTTCTTACCAAGAGCCAAGAAATTAATTAACTTCAGTCCTTTTTTTTTTTCTAATTAAACCAGAGAAATGAATTAAATAGTTCAAACTGAACTTCGATTTTTGAATCGAGTTTGAGCTTAAGTTTTGCAATGTTTCAATTTGATTTGGCTCGATTACAACCAATCATTAATAAAACATTTTACATCTGAAATCTCATTTCTTTTTCAACCACAAAACAAGTATCCACCATGGTCATTAAATATTTATTGAATGTAAAAATTCAACACTTCATCCTCAAATTATATTTACATTTTTTTTTCAGAATTCTGTTTACTTGAAATACAGGTAGAAAAGGGTTTAAGTACCCACATAGGCCCTATATTATAGTGAAAAGAGTATTTAGTCAATGTACTGTAAAAGTGAGTAATTTAATCTTTGTACAATTAAAATAGGTGCAAATAAGTAAAATTGATAATGGTGTTAATGAAAAACCGTTAAAAATGATGATGTGAACTCGTAAAATCTAACAGAATTAATGACTTGGAATAAAATATGATTTGAAATATATCTAAATTTGTTAGATTTTACGAGTTTACGTCAGTATTTTAACGGTTTTTCATTAAAATCGTTATTCATTTTACTTATTTGCACTTATTTCAATTATACATGAACTAAATTACTCAATTTTATAATATAAAAATTAATTTATTCTTTTTACTATAGTACCGAGATGACGTGAATACTTAAACCTAAACCGAAGAAAGGAGAAGAACATGCCAACGGCCAACGGTGGAATGAAACCTTTTATCTAGACTCAAAATATTAATGCATCTGAATGCTGTAAGTAAAGTCTGCGGTACTATTTTGTCCTATAGAGTGAAGGAATCCTAAAGGCTAAAGCCAATGATGACACCTTTTTTTGAGTTGGAAACTGATAGGCACAACATGCATATTCTTTTCCCTATGGTGCACTAGGCAACAAAATTTATGCATGTGGTCCAGTCTTTGTTTATTTTTTTCTCATTTGGAGAATCCAAAGAAAAATCCACATGGAACTGGATCGACCTTGCCTCCGATTTGCAACAATTTGTTTACTATATTCGAATACCACCCATTCCTTTCTTATGCTTCTTTGTTGTGGGCACATGTGGCATGAGCAGAAATAAGAAGGGTATGGACATTGGCAAAGAATAAATGTAGGCTGACTGGCTGAGGCTTTTCAACATTGTGATTTACCCCCACTTTTTAGACAGCTCTAGTTATAGTCCAGACTCTTTCATGTCCCAAAGGGCATAATCTAACCAAAAATATATGCATTTGCTTAAGCAAACCAAAGAGTAATCTCTGAGTTATGGTAGGATTGGGGGGGGGGGGGGCTTGGATGCTGCAAGTTCATTGTAAGAGTTTTGAGCAGAGATGGGCCGTTTTGCACAGTGTTTGTTTTTTTGGCAGCATCCCAAAATTTTCGTATGGAATGTCCTGTTGTGCAAGAATTGAA
Source organism: Fremontodendron californicum (assembly GCA_030761205.1). Classification (NCBI taxonomy): domain Eukaryota; kingdom Viridiplantae; phylum Streptophyta; class Magnoliopsida; order Malvales; family Malvaceae; genus Fremontodendron; species Fremontodendron californicum. Next base: position 2,958,578 of record JAULJL010000027.1, read on the forward strand.
TTCCATTCAGACCAAACACAAACTGCTGTCTCTCTCTGCAATAATATTGGTTTGGAAATCCAATAGACATGCACCTAAAATTGCCTAACTTTTGTTTTGCTGATGCACCCCCAACCAATCCAAGTTAATTTCATATTGTCAATACTCCAAAATTTTCTTGTTGAGATTTATTTTCGGTTGTTTTTCTTATACCTGGTTCCACCTAAATATTGAACATTGGATTGTCTTTGACCCCAAAAAAAGAAAAGAAAAAAAAAGTGCTGAAGAGGAATAAATTTAATACAAAATCTCACTTTTGGTGTCACCGTAACGGGCATAAGGGACCAGGAAGTATTAAGGAAGGTCCCCAGGAACCTCTTTTTCCTTTTATTATTTTCTCTTGAATATAATAATATATAAAACTACAACGACAGCTGCAATTTATTACCCTCAAGTAGAGGTGATCTTGAACCGGGTCGGATCGAGTTCGGGTCGGGTTTATACTATATGCTAAAATTTTTTATGTCTGTTCAGGTCCGGTCCTGCCCGAAATATGAGCTATTTTTTTGGTCCAAGCTCGGCCCATATTATTACTACAATATCCAGGCTCGGCCCGCCAATTTTTTTTTTATTCCAATTTTCAAGTTTTTGTCTTTTTCTGTTGAACATAATATACATAACCAAGATTCAAATTATAAATTATTTAATTATTAAATATAAAATATATTTATTTTTTTATAATACTATTCGGGCCGGGTCGGGCCTAAATTTTTCTGTCCAAGGCCCGGCCCATTTAAAAAACGAACCTAAAAATTTGTCCAGACCCATTTTTCGGGCATAGTATTTTTGTCCAAACCCTCCCAAATATCGGGTGGACTTCGGGTTTGGACGGGTAGCCCGGCCCATGAGCAGGTCTACCCCCAAGATGACAGGAGGTCTGTAACTCTGCATTTTAATTTCTAACCTTGCTCCTTCACTGTTTCTTTTTTAGGTTTTAAATACTGTATATAAATAATTGGCAATTATAAATTCAAGTTTAGTCTTATTGGTTTATGAAATCATATTTAATTTTATTTCATAAAAAATGACATCAAATGAATTTAAAATTTAAATCAAAGCATCTGCAATTATATTTTTTAATTCTCGAAGTACGAAATTTTTTTGTAAAAAAAAAAATGACAACCTTAAAAGCTAAAAGGAAAGGGAAAGAATAACATCCATTGATCCAAATTATTGAAGAGTTGGTGTTTTGATTTTAATTTTGACCTAAAAGAAAAGTAACTATTAATTTGGTTATATGTTTAGTCAACATCCCCTTCTTCCCAATTTCATTACTAATTTACTAATGATATGTTTAACATTGTTGTTGATATAACTTTTGAGATTAAAAATTATATTGTGTTTTATCACAAACGTAATGTTAAATGAATAAAAAAATTTGGCTTTAGCGATTAAAAACATGATTTGGCAATCTAAATAAAAAAAGCAAGAAAATAGAGCTTTTGTGGTTTGCAAGATGATTTTTGGATGAAATAATTTTATTTTCACAGTTTTAAATTTTTATTATTTTAAACGTATATTTTTTTGAAATTTCAATTTCTCACAGCAATACTAAACACTTAAAAATTTTAAATCATATTTTTTTATAATACATTTTAAACACACTTTTTTCAATCAAAAATTTTTTTAATTCAAAATTTTTTCTAACTCAAAATTTTTCAACAACCATGCAAAACTAACTGTAAGTACGATACATCAAAATGAAATTATCACCTTTTGGCTGCTTGGGATGAATACGTTGATCTTGTGTCTTATTATATGTACTTGTGGGAAAAAAAACTTATTTCCTTTTAACAAAGTAGGTAGAATAAAAAAAATTTGGAATTTCGTTCAAATGATTTTTTTTTTTTTTTTAAAGGTGGATTCTTATAATAAAATTGGATTCGATTTAAGCATTTTCAAATTTTTTTTAACCTTGATTTCTTTTGTAAAAAAAAAAAAAAGTTTATGTTAATGTAAATTAATTTAATTAAGATGTCTTAACTCTTACATTGATCCAAAATAAAAAATACTAAGAAAAAATAACATTGTGTATCTAAATAATACTATAAATTTTAAAAATAATGGTTTTTAAATTTATCCACTTTTGAGGTTATATTTCAGACTTATTTTTCACTTTATAAATACTTTTATTTATTCTGTTTTACCTTCACCTTCTTGCAATGATTTATGTATGTTGATGAAGCATGATTGATAAAACTTCTTTAAATAAAAGATATGGAAAATTTAATGTGATCTGCAATATCAACTATATTTCTTTATCATTAATATTGGTTCAAAAGTATGTACAGAATAATAAATTTACCAACTATAAAGACATGGAAACATGTGTAAGTTAAACAAAATAATTATGCCTCCAAAAAATAACAAATATAAATTTGAACATTTTAGCATTTTTATTACTATATATATGAAAAAAGTTTTTGAATATTCTTTTTTATTTTTTTGGGTACATTGTCTATAAAGCATTTCGGATTAATTTGGAATATGATGTTGTTTTTTTATAACCATTTCGGTCTCCATATCTATTCCTGGGTCGGATTGGGTTAGACTAAGTTTGATTAGTAAAATTTTGTTTGTCTAGATCTGACCCTACTTGATCCGATGAATTTGAAAAACCCAATTATTATTTAAAAATATAAAAAAATATATTTATATTTATATATTTATAATTAAATTTAAATAAAAATATTACATTTATTAAATAAATACAAATCAGATCAAACCTGCTCAAATTTGTAAAAATTTATTTAAATTGAATTTATCAAATCAAATGAATAATTCAACCTTTGGATAAATTTACCCTCCAACTCTAGTTTTGTATGCTCTAAAATGGGAAAAGCAATAAAAAAAGTTAGGCTTATCGTATTTTTTTTGGGTGGAAAATTAGCTTTAAAAAAAAAAAACACTCAATGGGGAAAAAATTGCATTTTGGACCTAGAAATGAAAATAGCTGAAACTTACTAATTTTTAAAAGGAACACTTACATTAATTTTTTTTTCACCTTCAATCAAACATGGCCTCATTAAAATGGGTAAAACAAACAATTTTTTTTTTTAAAACATTATTAGTAGTCAAATTACATGAAGTTGGTTAAAAAAATAAATAAATTCTTACAACCACTATACCTTACCAACAATAATTGCAAAAAGTCAACATATTGGTTACTTTTTGGTCCCATTTTTTTTTTATTTTATAAAAAATTATCTTATCTATTATCAACGAAATTAATAAAATAATGATATATTTAAAAAATAAAAAAATTAATTCAAAAGAATAAAATAATAAAATAGTTTTTAATCTACTCACAAAATTAAAAATTTACCATTCAGTAGATAAAAGCGAATTCTAATTTTATCCCTATTTCATAATCAAAATCTTCTATTAGGGAATGGGAGCAAAGAAAATAAAATCAAAAACTTTTTTTCTTTAAAATTTAAATATATTATTATATATGTAACATATATAAATTCAAAATGAATTTGCATGCTCAAACAAACGGACACACCGCTTTATGGGCATCATGTACTGTTTTAAGAGATGTGTGTTTATCTGTTCCTGTCTGTAACAGATCTAAGCTAACCCCTTTCTCTCTCTAAAAAAATATACTTCGCAAGTAACTCACTGAACACTAAAAAAACTTCATTCTCTCCTCTCTTTCTTTAGATTCTTTCTTTCAAGTACTCTCTTTGTCTTGAGAAAAAAAAAAAAAAAAAAGGAACTCTGTTTCTATCTCTGGGGGTTTTTTCATTTTTTTCTGGGACTATCGTTTTCTTTTGAAAGATAGACCCAGGGTTGTGACAGAACATGTGAAGTGGGGTGGCAGACAAAGAGAGAGAAAAATAGATAGAAGGAGAGTGAGTGAGTGAGTGAGAGAGAGAGAGAGAGAGAGAGAGAGAGAGAGAGAGAGAGAGAGAGAGAGAGATGTATGGGAGGGTTCTTAATGATGGGAACGGTTCATTTTGCTTTTTGGGATTTATCAGGTGAATGCAGTTAAAAACACCCTCCTTTTCTTTTCTTTTTCTTTCTTTCTTTCTTCTTCCTATCCCTCTTTGCCTAATTTCTCGTTTTTTCTTTCTCCTTTTTCGGACGTTGAAATCATGTGTTTTTAGTCTCCAGCTTTCTTTTAATTTTTTTTTTTCTTTCTCTACTGCCCATTTATTTTCAAAGTTATAATCTTTGAGGGATTTAAAGCTACAAAATTGAAACTAGTGGGTTTCTTTTTTATTTTTTTGTTCTATGATTTGTTTTTGCATGTTTCAAGTTCTGTGTTTTGTGCCTTTAATCTCATGCATTGAAGTCGGAAACTTTTGGTACAAAGAGATCTTGTCCTTGTGGAGTTAGCTTGCAGCTCCGGGTTTTCAAGGCTTGAATTTTTGGAAGTTTGCTTACTTGGCTTTCTAAGGTATTTCTATTACTTACTTTGGTTTATACTTGTAGGTCTATGCCTTTGAGTATATGATGACTAGCTTAAAGGGCTTGTTGTGCTTGATGGGAAATTTTCAAGTTTGTGGCTTGATCATCTCAAATGGGGTTGTGGCCCTTGAAAATGAATGCTTTGTTTTTGAGGAAAGGTCTATGAGAGCTTCAAGTTTGGTAGTTAAGACAGTTTTGCTGAATAAATAATGGGATGTGAGAAATTTGTTGCCTTTTTAAATAGCCATAATTAAGGAGAGATTTGGAGCGTGCGGGATTAATGAAAATGCGATATATTTTGGTATGTTTCTTTAAGTCAAAAGAGATTCCTCAGTCGAACACATTAATGCTCTGATCATGACCAGGGCTGTTCGAGATAGGATACTCAAGGATGCGAATGGTGATATTAGTGATCATCTGCGCAACCACATTCATTTGACTAACTGTATCCACTTGAAGAACCATATGCATAAGCACAGCCCTATATCGGCAGACAGATCGCTTATGAGGGACCTTATGGTCCTTCAAAGATCACGCTCCCTCAGGGACCCTTCTGCCAGTCCTCCCTCTTGGCATTCACCTTCTGTTGTTGATTTGCTTTTCAAGAAGGGTGATAAGGATGCTGTCCGGGAGGGGAGAAGGTCTGTGGGCGTTGAGTGGCAGACGGATGGAAGGAGGCTTTCCGTAAGCTCACCACCTTTAGCTAATTTTGCAACTTCAAAAGTTGCTCTGGGTGAAGCTAGTGGGGTTAATGAAGGACTACCGGCGATTAGCGATCGTAGTAGTAAGAGTGGAGCTAGAGATAGTAGAAGAATTAGGAGAGAAGAATCTAGCCGGAGAAGTAATAGGACTGATCTTATGGGTGAAAATAAGGAGCCTGTACAGGAACAAGATGGTAACGGTTTGCCTCCTGATGCTACTTCGGGTAATTCCAGACTGAAAGATAGGAAGAGTAAAAAACAAAAGGGGAAGCAAATGCAAGGCGTTCAAATCAAGACTCTATCTGAGCAGTTGGTTGACCTCCCCCTGGATAGTGATGATGTAGCATCTTCAAATGTCCACCTTTGTGGAAGGCATGTTAGACCAGAGAAAACTGGTGGGGAACCTGAAGTCAGCATCCGTGGTTATTCAAGTGGATTAAACAGGATGAAAAGGCGCAAGTTTCGAGGGGCAAGAAGAGCTCGGGCTGCTCCTTCCTCTAGAGAGGTTGGAGGTCAAAATGAGTTGTCTGTGGCTTCTAATTCATTTGCTCAGGGTTCAGTGTGTCCAAAGTATGGCATGGAAGAGGAAGAAAATGAATATGATGAGCGAAATGTCACTAGGGCTCCTAGAAATGGGTGTGGGATCCCTTTTAATTGGTCAAGAATTCATCACAGGAGTAAAACTTTCCTTGACATAGCAGGAAGGAGTTTTTCCTGTGGTTTATCGGATTCTAGATTAAGGAAAGGTGGGGCAGGTTCCCATGGAAAAAATGCTCCTGAAATGCCTGTGGAATCTGATCCATCAAGCTCATCTGCAAAATCCAATGCGGAGGCACTGCCTCTTCTAATTGAGGCATCTGGATCTCAGAACAGCACAGAGAATGCTGGTTGGGTGAATGACTATTCAGGGGAGCTAGGTATATTTGCTGATAATTTATTGAAGCGCAATGTTGATTCTGACCTTGCTTCTGAAGCTAGATTCGGTGACCAACGCAGGTTAGGCGGGAACCTCCGTGGCAGGCACCAAAATATAACACAAAAATACATGCCAAGAACTTTTAGAGACCTTGTCGGACAAAACTTTGTATCACAAGCCCTTTCTAATGCTGTTATGAAAAGGAAGGTCGGATTGCTATATGTCTTTTATGGGCCTCATGGAACAGGAAAAACTTCCTGTGCTAGGATATTTGCCAGAGCTTTGAATTGTCAGTCACTTGAACAACCCAAACCTTGTGGCTTTTGCAATTCTTGTATTTCTCATGACATGGGTAAGAGTCGAAATACGAGGGAAGTTGGTCCTGTCAGTAATTTTGACTTTGAGAGTATTATGGATCTACTTGATAATATGATCATCTCTCAGCTGCCTAAACAGTACAGGGTTTTTATATTTGACGACTGTGATACTTTATCCCCTGATTGTTGGAGTGCCATATCAAAGGTCATTGATCGAATGCCAAGGCGTGTGGTTTTTATTCTTGTCAGTTTAAGTCTTGATATTCTACCTCATATAATCGTGTCCAGGTGTCAGAAATTTTTTTTCCCCAAACTGAAGGATGCAGATATAATTTATACTTTGCAGTGGATTGCATCCAGAGAGGACATTGAAATTGAGAAAAATGCGCTTAAACTGATTGCATCTCGATCAGATGGATCACTGAGGGATGCAGAGATGACACTTGAGCAGCTGAGTTTGCTTGGGCAAAAAATCCGTCTTCTTCTGGTTCAGGAACTGGTGTGTTTTCATAGCCTAATTAGAATATTAGTATAATAATTGATATCACGATGTACTGGTTAATTTTTTGGCTTTCAAATAGTGCTCTTCTAAATATGCGCTGTTTTTGTTCCTTGCATTATATGTTGATGAAGAATTGAGTTTCCTAACTGCCTCCTCCTCTCCCCCACCCCCGTCTTTTTCTTTCGCTGGCATTTTGGCTCCCTAAATTAATTTAATCCAGCAGTCTCCTTATATTGCTTCAAATAATTATATGTTCATTGTATATTCCAGTTGAATTTTTCTGCTAGGTGTTGTCACTGCTGCTATGCCTGGGAAATTTTGATTATTGTCGTTTAAACTTTAAAGGCCTAGTTTTGTAAAGGAGTAACATTACTAGACCTTTTACTTGATCTAATTTGATTGTTCTTTATTTTGTTGACTTGAGCTTTGAGACATGCTCTTATAATTCCCTATATCATCCTTTTGCTTTGTGATTTTGCATACAGAGCTTTGGCTTCTTTTCTTATTTAATTTGAATTTTGATTCGCATTACGAATCTTGATATCTTGTTCACCTAGATAAGTGCAGTTGTCTTGAATGGTAAAGCATAGCAGCCTTTTTCTGAATGTTTTTGGGATGCAATATATAGTTCCCCCCCCCCCCCCCCTTATTTATGAATTGCATTTGCTTATAATCAAAGGTACTCCTGCATTTGGTCTTTTTATTTTTAGTTTTTTTTTTTGTGGAATACTTCAAGCCTGGGTAAAGGGGTGACACCTTTGTCCCCGAGTTGGGAAAAATAAAGAAAGAGAACAAAAGATTTATGTTGATTAGCTGATATTTCTACATATGATTGCTCTAAATTTTATGGATCTGATTCACAGGTTGGGCTTATCTCTGATGAAAAGCTAGTGGATCTTCTTGATCTAGCATTATCTGCAGACACAGTAAATACTGTAAAGAGTTTGAGAGTGATAATGGAAACTGGTGTGGAGCCTTTAGCTTTGATGTCACAGCTTGCTACAGTGATAACTGATATTCTTGCTGGCAGTTATGATATCACTAAAGAAAGACATAGAAGGAAGTTCTTTCGACGACAGCCGTGTGAGTCTTAAAGGAGAAAAATTATTATTCTGTTTACAATAATGCTAAATAGTTGGCTAAATAATCCATTTCCTCTTGAGCTCCAGTAATAATTGTATATATGCTCTCACGAAAGTTTCATATTGCGAATCTTACTTGATGTAGCTCTTTTATTATTATGATCTTTTGAAAAGATTCGTACCGTCTTTTAGTCTGTTCAATCCTTTTTTGACTCATCAAACTTTTGCCTTGTGAAATTCTGTGGCTCTTAGGTTGCAGCCAAGTAGAAAAACAAACAAACAAATAAATGAATAGACAAATACTCATTAGCTTTGATGTCACAGCTTGCTACAGTGATAACTGATATTCTTGCTGGCAGTTATGATGTCACTAAAGAAAGACATAGAAGGAAGTTCTTTCGACGACAGCCGTGTGAGTCTTAAAGGAGAAAAATTATTATTCTGTTTACAATAATGCTAAATAGTTGGCTAAATAATCCATTTCCTCTTGAGCTCCAGTAATAATTGTATATATGCTCTCACGAAAGTTTCATATTGCGAATCTTACTTGATGTAGCTCTTTTATTATTATGATCTTTTGAAAAGATTCGTACCGTCTTTTAGTCTGTTCAATCCTTTTTTGACTCATCAAACTTTTGCCTTGTGAAATTCTGTGGCTCTTAGGTTGCAGCCAAGTAGAAAAACAAACAAACAAATAAATGAATAGACAAATACTCATTGGCTCTTTATTTCAATATTTTATCTTTCTTCCAAAACTAATAGAACTGATTTATGCAATCCAGTGTCCAAGGAAGATATGGAGAAACTACGCCAAGCTTTGAAAACGTTATCCGAAGCAGAAAAACAACTGAGGATGTCAAATGACAAACTAACATGGCTAACCGCAGCTTTGCTTCAGCTTGCTCCTGATCAGCAGTATTTATTGCCAATTTCTTCTGCTGACACTAGTTCTCATCATAGTCCCTTGCCTCTAAGTGATGTGGATGGAAGAGATAAATCCAGCAAAGGTGGTGAGCTTGTCGAGCTGCGTAATAACTCTAGAGGCTTGTCAAAAAATGCTAGGTTGGAAAATCTCCATGCTGGAAGTTCAGGGGATTTTGAAACTGGTAGAATGAATGGTATAAATTTAGATAGGAAAAGACATGCTGTGGCTGGGATGGCTCCTCAACAAACATCCACAGTCTCTACTGATTTGATCAGGGTTACTGGGAGGCAGAATTTAATCAAAAACTGTAATGGAATCGAAGAAATTTGGTTGGAGGTGCTTGAGAAGATTCGAGTTCGTAGTCTAAAAGAGTTTTTATATCAAGAAGGAAAGCTGATCTCTCTCAGTTTTGGTGCAGGTACATCCTACTGTGCATCATGCTCATCTTTGCGTGCCTTGATCATACAGCTGTAACATACTTTAGATGAGAATTCTTGCCGGCTACTTACTTAAATTACTATGTACAAGAAATTTTAGCAACTTGAAGCCATAATGTGTTGGCCATTGGCATTTTAATGGTTTTATGGAATTTAATGAAGTTCATGGCCAAGGCAGAATAAGATGTCCCAAAAATTGATTTCAAGTGTTCTTTTCTCATCTAGATGGTACCTTCATGATCCAAATCCAAGTTTTGCATATTAATTAGACTCAAAACTTATTCCTTTTTTGCCCTCTATTTAAAAAGAGTTCTTGTTATTGGAATCATCTCTAGCAGCCACACTTAGAAATGGTATGGTAATTTTACTTGACATGACAGTTACCGGAATAATGCTTTCTCTATGCTTAGTTTTTTTTGGGTACTTGAGGATACCAGGATTTGAACCATGATCATTGAAACTAAGAGTCCAACACTCTACCAACAGACCATACAATTGTTGTAATTATAGGTGTTTCCTTCTCCTTTTAATTGAGTGTTCTTTTCTTTCAGCTCCAACTGTACAGTTGATGTTCAGTTCACGTATGACCAAATCTAAGGCAGAGAAATTTAGGGGGCATATTTTACAAGCATTTGAGTCTGTTCTTGACTCTCCCGTGACAATTGAAATTAGATGTGAAGTGAAGAAAGATGCCAAAGCTGGCTTTCATGGACATCTTGTTTTACCAGCTTCCAGGGATGGTCCATCTCAGATGGTCATGGATCCAGAGTCTAATGCTGGAAATAGGATGCATGGGACAGGTTTTGATGATATTTACAAAAGGATTATGAGAGATAGAGATGCCGGAGTCGGCTCTCAAGCTCAGCTGTTGCAGCCTGAATCTCTTGAAGCAGGGAGTGAAATTGTTGAAATACCAGCTTCTCCAAGAGAAGCCAAGGATAATGAACATGCTGACAACATAAAATCTAGCAGAAGAGGTTCAAGGGTGGCCGATACTGCAGATTATAGGAAACCGACATTGGTGTCTACGTCAGGAAGACGGAAACTCGGGGAACTAAGTCAGAGTCAAAGCATTGTTAGGAGTAAGGTGTCCCTTGCACATGTAATTCAGCAGGCAGAAGGATGTACACAGCGAAATGGATGGTCAAAGCGCAAAGCAGTTTCCATTGCTGAAAAGCTTGAACAGGAGAACCTGTATGTATATCTGGTGCCAATTTAGATTCTCCAATTATGTCAGCTTTTGTTTTATGGGTTGGAGTTGCTTGATACATTGTTAAGTAGCTGAATCTCTTGTTTTATTATCAAAACTATGGTAAAAAATGCAGGTAATCCTTGTAGATTTTCACATTTTTGAGGCCTGCCCCTCTGTGAACCTATGCAAGTTTATTATAGTCCCTACAACTTTAATTAGTTATTATTTACTGAAGGATCATACTAATGATGAAAATTTAGAATAAATTGGAATATTAATCATTTTCTGCTATCTTCAGCTAAGAATTAACTTCATATCTGTAAATTTCAGGAGATTGGAACCTAGGTCGAGAAGCTTGCTTTGTTGCTGGAAAGCATCTAGAGTAACACGTCGGAAGGTATAATTTATCTAATATCTAATCTTCTTAAATTAGCATTTTTCTGATGAAAATGAGTGATTATTTGTTCCAACCTTTTTTCCCCTTCTAATGTCTGTTAATTTTACTCTGCAATAGTTTTAACAATACTTGTTTATCTTTTTTAAGAATCTTGCTTATGTGCCACAGCTCTCACGCTTGAAGATTAGGACACGAAGACCGCATTCATTATTGAAGCTTGTCTCCTGTGGAAATTGTCTCTCTTCTAAATCTCCTAGGTAGGACAAAGAATTCGGACGGCTTTGAACGGTTGGTGCATGACTTAATTGAATTCATATTACATTTGTAATTAGCTATTTTCTTGCCGCTTTACAAGGTCAGTTCAATCTGTCAAATCTTTTTCCTCGAATAAATTACAAGTTCTATCCAATGAGAAACTGTAGGCAGGAAACTAGATAGTTGCAGCCATATTTTTTGTTTATATGCAATCATTAATGTTATTTGGCCTTCCTCTACTTGCATCCTGAGAATTGATTTCAGCCTATTTTGGTGGGTTGTGGATTTGATTTTCCACGATCAATAGCACCTATCCACACTTACTCTTTATAGTATGGTGGTGGTGACTTGGGAGATGACCCAAGACATAGTTTCTAGATGTGGCCAATGGCTGTGGATATTTTGAGTTTGTTCTTTTTGATTTCTAGCTAAAATGATAGAAACTTGTGCTTATGGAGCTCTATTTTCTGTGGGGAATAGATGAGCATTCAGTCGGTTCGATTTTAAATTTTCGAAAATTGATTAAACCGGATTAATACCATTAAAACCGACCGAACCGAATCAAAATGTCTTAAAATCAAATTAACTGAATCGAACTTAATCGGTTCGGTTTGGTCGGTTTTTTCGGTTCGGTCTGTTTGGATCATGGGTTATCGGGTTAGTTTATTTTGGATTGCGTTGAGTTGGACAATGTTAAATTGTTAATTGGGTTTGGGTATATTTAAATAAAAATAATATTATTTATTGTTTAATTAATTATCGGTTTGTTCGATCGGTTCAGTTTGAAAATAAAAAAGCGCAAACCGATTGAATAAATTGACTAAATCGAATTAAATAATCGAATAAACTAATAACCGAACAAAACGAACCGAATTAACTGAATTCGGTCGGTTACGATACTGAATTCGGACGGTTTCGATCGGATTTTTCAATTAACCGAAAATTTGCACACCCTTATATGGGATAAATCCAGCACCACATTCTTCTTCTCAGTGAAATGATACGAAAATGCTGAAATACCATGGTTTCTTTCTCAACGAAGACTAGCACGTCATTGTCAATGTAAATGAGGTTTCCATGTTCCTGATCCTAAACAACTTGTTTGAAGACCAAAGCTTGACCCTGAAACCAGTGGTGGAAATTTTTGACAAATGGTCTATATATTGTCGATTCTGGAATGAAACAGTGTTGGCGCCAGCTTGTCCATCCAGTTCATATTCATACCTTTAGTCAAAGCCAAGGAGGAGGGGGCTGAAACTTAGTGAATCTTGGTTGGTTGGATCAGTTAATTAGGACTTTCAAATAAGCGTTACTGTAATTTGTAATTGATAATAACGAATTTGTTCATATTTTCATTAAATTTTGTCTATCAACTTTTGGTGCTGCTCTTTTAGAACTCTCGAGTTAAAGTTCTGTTATTGGCATCCAAATGCTGATTTCGCTTTAACAAAAGTTGCATACTTTATCTCCTAATTCTTGTCCATAAAATCACTAAAAACACTCGGATTAGGGTCCAATCAGCCCAAGCACCAAAGGGTTAGTCCTAGTTTAGTTGAGTTCCAGCAAGAACTTCAAGGGACCAAAATTTGAGTTTGGCTAAGCTAAGGCTACACATTCCAAGAAAAGCTAACAAGAAAAAGTGGAGTTACCCCCGAAGTTGGCTAACTTGGGTCCAAAAACAGGAAAAGAAAACTCAATTCCAGCCACTAATGAATCCACTACCCAAGTCACTAGTTTTTTGTTAAGAACATCAGTTCCGTTGTTTCAAAGTTTCAATCTTTTGTTAACAAATTGTCATGTTTTGCATCAATTTCTAAGAATTTCTTCTATCCAAACAAATCAAGTTGCCTAGAAAGGTTTCTAAAGCACTTTTAGACTTCACATTATGTCTAAAAACGATTTGAATGAAAAAGATCGGGAAAGACTCAATTTTTTTTTTTTTTGGTGCAAATATTCAACCCATCTAACTTTAAACTAAAATTTTTGAAGAAAAAAGTAATGTCACAAACTAAGAATTCTAGTTTCCTTGATTGAACCCTTCTTTACTCCAAAGAACAATAACACAACACAACACAACCAGCAGTTCGAAATTACCATTCTTTTTGACACTTGAAAAATATGATGTTAAAACTTTGAACCCCAATTCATATGAGTCTAAAAACTAACAAAGAAAAATCACTGCCTTTTCCATGACGTCCAGCCATTTAATTAATACTAACATTTCTACCAACGTGACTATGATTAGTCACAGCTTTGAAACTCCTAGAGGTCGGCTTGTTTGAATCTGGAAAACCCTCCTCCCAACCCAAAAAATAATAATAAATAAATAATAAATAAAAAAACATTGCATCTAGAGGTGTTTTTGGGTCTAGTAAGGTTTCGAAAAGTAAAATATTTACTTGCACAAACCCGATTTAATTGGTTCGAAAATATTTTATTGTTTAAAATATATTAAGATAAATTAAAATATTAAAAATTATATTGTTATATTAATATTTTTATATTTTTATAATTAAATTTAAATAAAAATATATTTTATTGATTAAATAATAATTCAGATTAAACAAAATTGCAAAAATTCTTATTCTAAATCCGACACATTAACAAATCTAGTTGCATTTTTTTTTTTCTCAATACCAAACTTTTATTTTTCTTCTTGTTCTTCATAACAAGTCTAAAGTCAATTCCATTGAAACGAATTTTTTTCCTACATTCAAGTTCACACACAAAATAAATAATATATTTATATAATTTCCATTTTCCAACTATACTAACATCAGCGAATCTTATTAATTTTTGATTGATTAAAATTTACATTAGCATGCTTAATGAAAAAAATGCCTTGATTTAATGGACTATGCATAATCCTAAACAGGATTCAAATATATTTTTTCTTAATTAAAAAAAAAAAAATCGCTTTAGCCTTTTTTACTTTTTCGAAATGAGAAGGGTTACGACAAAGTTAGTAGGTGGCACATGCAAAGCACGTGGTTTAATTAACCATAATATATGGATTAGGTAAAGCATGAGCTAATAATAAGCTAGAAATTTAATAAGTATTTTTAAAGACTATGGTTAGTAAATATATAATCCCAATCTTCCATCAAAATACTGTCTACTAGTAATTAACATATAAAAATTTAAGATCGAAAATTGAAGAAAAATGTGTAAGTTTTGAGATCAAATCTTAATTTTATTAAAATTAGTTTTTAAAATACGTGGATGAATCATTTAAATTAAATAAAATTTATATTTATTTTTTTGGTTTTGGGAAACAAACCGGTGTATTTTGTCATGATCCAAACACTTCTTTGACTTTTTTTAATGGATTGAACTCTACATACGTGGCGTAATCATAACCGACAAATTATTGGGGTTTTTGACGGAAGGCAAAGGCACCACGTGGCTTCCAACTTAAGATCGAGGACGTGGAGACGTGTAATTCAACGACGACGGTTGAGCCAGCTGTGTCATGGATTGACACGTAGCACTTGATTTCCTTGAACTCTCCAAACTAGCTTTTGTCGACTAAAAGACTTGTCTGTTTGTTTTGAGTGTTGGATTTGCGTTTTGAAGGTCAACTTTAATTTTTGGGAAAACGTTTTTGGTCAAAGTATATTTTTTATTTCTTTTATTTTGCCGGATGGTGTTGGCAATTACAAAGAGATAAAGCTAACCTCTTCTTCTAATGACTTCACAACTCCACGCGCCTAACAGTCGAGTGGGCCTAGTGGCTTTTTTTGGGTCAACCCTTGAACTGAAACAAATCTTTTGTCCATTTTTGCTTTATTTTAAAGGGAAAACAAATGTAATCATACTCTTCCAGCACAGATTGCATATATACGCATTATATACAGTCCTCTTAATAAAAAATTAAAAGGATTACTGGAAAAAAATTGCAAATTAATAGAAAAAGTTTGCCTTTTTGCGTCATTAAATTAATTATATATTTATAAAATTTTACTAATAAATATTTTAAGAGTATTTTGTAAAATTATTATATATAATAATATGCTCATTTTATAAATTAAAATAATAAATAAAATTATCAATTATTATATTTAATATAATATTATTATAAATAATATATTAATTAATTTTAATAAATATTTTAAAGATACTCGTTAATCAAATATATATATATATTAAGATAGTAATAGATTCTCATTTAGACATTATGAATAATATTAATAATATATGGTATCACATTTTTTAATTACAATAAAATGAAATTCAAATTTCTATGGATTATTATTTGAACATGATATCATTAGTTGGAATGAGGTTTTATTTTAAATAAATCAAGGTAGTAGTATTATTTTCAAAGTGGAATGTGTTGATTTATGCATCTTATAGTAAAATTGAATCGTTTTGTTTTAGTACCTTATAAGTATAAAAAAAAATTGTAAATCCATGAGAAATTGCCAAATGCCAACAAGCAACAACATTGTAAAACCAAACTCTAGAAGAACCAGCAAAGGATCTAAAATAAGTCTAACCAGACAAAGTGACCTCATCACTCCAAATGCCAAATCCAAGAAAAAAAATTAAAACCCCCTAAAAAAAGGCCGCCTTTATGGTTTAACAAAATCTAGTTTTACAAACAAACCGGTAAGGGAAAGGTAACCAAACCTGTCCGCATTTAAAAACCATTTCTCTCCCTTACTCTTTAAACAGTAGAGTAAAAGAATGGACAAGAATCTGGATACCAGTCAATTTCACAATAACTGCATTGAAATTCTTAGAGAGAGAAAAAAACAAAAAAAAAAAGGTTATGAAACGGAAAAATTTATATAAAATAAAAAAAAAGTCTTTCTTCTTAAACGCGGATTCGGTTCTTACAGAAATCATCTCCCCACTTGAAAAAGAATCCCATTTTTTTTTCCTTTTCACTTATATAAAAAGCAGCTCTTTTTTTGGGTTAAAAACCAAATCTTGCTATCATTTATATACAACATCCTTTGAAGATTCAACCAACAACCCCAGGACTAGAATAAGGCTGAGAATCTTGGGTACTCATTGTTTTTTTCAGTTTCATTTTCTTTGGCTTTTTCATTTCATTTGTTTGTTTCAGATCTAAATTCTGTGTGCTAGCCAGAGTTGGTTCTCTTAAGACCCTTGTTTTAGAATTCAACTTTGGAGTTATCAATCATGGCAACAGCAGCTATATTCTCTTCTCTAAGGAGGAGAAGATCGCCGTCTCTAGAGGCTTTCTTGGCCCCAGTTGACTTAACAGAAGTAGCTCTTGTTCAAACCCTGGCAGCCCTCTCATCTGAGCTTGTTTCTTGCTTTTCCAACAATGTTTTCTTCTTTCAGCGAAGAAATTCTCGATCTTTGATTCGAAAGATTGAAATTTTCGTTGTTCTTTTGGAGCATTTGAGGGATTTAGGATCAGGGTCCATGTCAAGCCTGCCTTCAACAGCCATATTGTGCCTCAAGGAGCTCTATTTGTTGCTATATAGGTCTAAGATACTACTTGATTATTGTTCTCAATCCAGTAAGTTATGGCTTTTGCTTCAAAACCATTCAATTTCAGGCCATTTCCATGATTTGAATCAAGAAATTTCTACCCTTTTGGATGTTTTTCCAATAAAAGATGTTGAGTTGAGTGATGATATTAGGGAACAAGTTGAGCTGTTGCAAAAACAGGCTAGGCAGGCAAAATTGTATGTTGATAAAAGTGATGAGAATTTAAGGGTTAAATTCTTTTCATTTCTTAATGAGTTTGAGAATGGGAGGATACCAAATCATGTGGACTTAAGGTTGTTCTTTGTGGAGAGATTGGGGATTAAGGATGCCAAAAGCTGCAGGTGTGAAATTGAATTTTTGGAGGAGCAGATTGTGAATTACGAGGGAGATATTGAACCAACGGCTTCTGTGCTTAATGGATTTGTTGCAATTACCAGATATTGTAGGTTTTTGCTATTTGGTTTTGAGGAAGATGATGTGCAGTTGTCTTTTGGGAATAAGAAGAAACCGAGAAAAGGGTTAATTACTCGGGAGATCGCTGATACGTTTTTAACTATTCCTAAGGATTTTTGTTGTCCTATATCGTTGGACTTGATGAGAGACCCAGTGATAATTTCGACAGGGCAGACTTATGATCGGAGTTCGATAGCTAGGTGGATGGAGGAAGGGCATTTTACTTGTCCAAAGACAGGGCAAATGCTCATCCATACTCGCCTTGTTGCTAATCGAGCTTTGAGGAATTTGATCATGCAATGGTGTACTGCTCATGGTGTCCCATATGATCCTCCGGAGACCAAAGATGCATCTGCAGAGTCTTTTGCTGCAGCTTTGCCAATCAAAGCAGCAACTGAAGCCAATAGAGCAACAGCAACACTTCTTATTCAACATCTAACAAATGGATCTCAGGTAGCTCAGACTGTCGCTGCTCATGAGATTCGCTTGCTGGCTAAAACAGGAAAGGAAAACCGAGCTTTTATTGCAGAGGCCGGGGCGATACCGCACTTACGAAAGTTGCTGTCATCTTCAATCCCTGTTGCTCAAGAGAATTCCATTACCGCAATGCTGAATTTATCCATTTATGATGAAAACAAAAGTCGAATTATGGACGAGGTTGGTTGTCTAAGATCAATTGTTGAAGTCTTGAGGCTTGGGCTCACAACGGATGCCAGGCAAAATGCTGCAGCAACATTGTTCAGCCTCTCTGCGGTTCATGACTATAAGAAGAGAATAGCTGATCAGGAAGGAGCAGTTGAAGCCTTAGCAGAGTTGTTGAGAATGGGGACCCCAAGAGGGAAAAAGGATGCTGTAACTGCTTTATTTAATCTGTCCACTCACACGGACAATTGCGCGAGAATGATCGAGGCTGGAGCTGTTACAGCACTTGTAGGAGCTTTAGGAAAGGAAGGGGTTGAAGAGGAAGCAGCGGGTGCATTGGCCTTAATTGTCAGGCAGTCAATTGGGGCTGAAGCAGTTGGGAAGGAAGAAATGGCAGTGGCAGGGTTAATAGCGATGATGCGATGCGGAACACCAAGAGGGAAGGAGAATGCAGTTGCAGCATTGCTCGAGTTTTGCCGCACTGGTGGGGCTGCTGCAACTGAAAGAGTGCTTAAGGCCCCTGCATTGACTGGTTTACTTCGGACTCTGTTGTTTACCGGTACAAAGCGGGCAAGAAGAAAAGCTGCATCACTTGCTAGAGTGTTTCAGAGGTGTGAGAATACATCCTTACATTTTGGTGGATTGGGTTTTGGATATGCATTTGCAGGCAACTCAACTGTAAACAATTCAAGTTTCACGGGCGATGTATCGGTGCCTATGTCCATTTCAGTGTTGTAATGGTAAACATCACCTTGTGGTGCTGTCCTCCTCGCTTATATAAGTTTCCCATTTTTGTTGGCAATATATTTACAAATTCTTTCATTGAAATTTCAGATGTTGAGAATTTTTTTTTTATTTATTTATAGAAGTGAGATACCTGATCTGTTGTTAGAGAATAAGCAATTCGATTGATCTTATATATATATATATATATATATATATATATATATATATATATGTGTAATTCGAGTGAATTAGATCACAATGATACAATAATACTGAAAAAGACTGTTACAAGTTCATGAAAAATATAGCTCTTAAACCGGCTGCAATTTGCATTTTGCTTATTAGTTTTATGCATCAAATGCTTGGGGCATGTTGGAAATTAGAAAGTGTTTAATTTTGAATGTTCCATTTGCCAAAGATGCGGGTTAATTCTTATCAAACAGGAAGTCAGTTTATTTGTGGCTTCTTTCATACTACCCCCATTATCTGACTAATTATTAGAGTATTATTTCTTAACTGATAACTTCGGGCTTTACTTCCTTGTTTCAATGAGCCATGACTAATGACTAACTAGTAACTCTCTCTCCAAAATCCTCCCGCCCATTGTGTAAAGCACTTAACCAGCAAGAGCTTTATTCCAAAATCTTGTTTACTCCTTAAATTTGGTTGTCTCAGTTTGTAGATGTGGATTCTTCTACTGAAAGAATAGAGTGGCACCTAAACCTCCAAGCTCCTGCTGAAATTGGCCATTCAATTTGTTGCATTTCATGAGCTGTAAGCACAGTTAATGGTAAGTTTGTAACTTCTTGCTTTAAGCTTTAAGAATTACTTTATGAAGATTCTGAGGAATGGCAAGAAGATATTTCAACAATGGGGAACTTTCTGGAGATCAAAGTAGTGTTTGCCTCTGCAAGTGATGTAAGATTTAGACTAGTTTTATCTTCTTTCAAATAATAGCTTCTACTATCACTTAGTTAGTGGCAATTATGATATAAGGTGACAGCAATGGCCTTGCTCCATTAGATTCTTATTGCCGATACATGTCATCACGCATCATTGTACTCATATTGCTTGGAAAATACTTCCACTTCTAAGCCTAACCATTTACATTTCTCATTGGATTCATTCATTTTCTTCCTTTCATTCAAGTACTTGAAGAAGGTTAACAATACAAGCAGAAACCAAGTTCAGGTAAAGGTAATATCAGCTAGATGAAAATTTAGTTTGCAAGATGATCTTGTAAATAAAATTATGGTAGAAGTTGAGCTTATCTGAAGTGGAGTGATAGCAAGTTCATTCCCACTTTCCAGCAGAATGGATAGATTTTTCATAATTTTATCTTCAGTAGTCTCAACATCCATTTCACAACTACTTGTGCATGGATGGTTGAAAAACACATGATATGGATGATATTCAGTTGAAAAACAGATTGACTGAAATCGAAAGGGTAAACATACACCATACAATACACGAGTGCAGTAGCAAACACTTCAAAGTACTATGTTGAGGACTAAATGTTCCTTTCTAATACCATCAATTGTTACTATAAATCTAAATAGCCTGTTGGAGAAAGTGGAAACCTTTCTACTATCTGAAGAAGCCACAGTGCCTTTCAATAGCCTGACATATATATAATAGGATTAGGTACACCATGTATTTAAAGGTTGAAGCTTTTAAGTTGATGCAGGAAAAACAAAAAGACTATAGCCAAACATGAAAGATGATCATATTGTTAATCACCATTAGTAAACATTTTCAAAATGTTGATGAGGCATGCAAATTACAACCTATAGCAGTAGCAGAAACTCCATTATGCAGGCAATAAGATAATCACCACATATGCCATAAAATATAGTAACATGCCAACCTTGCGAATACACTAAAATCGGCGTTATTCTAAAAAAATATGTGGAATTGAGCTATATTGAAGCAGTCAAAAAAAGCCATGTGAATCACTATAGCTGTATAGCACCTAAAAACTAATGAATGAGGGACGTGAACATTAAATCATGACATGCTTGAGAAGATGAACTCAAACATAGATTATCTACTTATTTCCACATCAAACCAATCATACCTAGATTTAATACATCTGAAACATTGAGGCATCAAAAGTCATAGAAAATAATCAACCAATATCAAGTTCTCTCTGCAGGAGTAAGATGCCCCATCTGTTCTGCAAGGTTATTTACATTCTTCATATTCCACCAAAATCTGCCATGATCACCAGGTTTGCTTTCATTCTTTCTAGCATCAGAATCTTTTCTTTCTGACTGAACTTCCTGAGTATCAGTTGAACCAGGATTTTCAGTCAAAAATTGTTCCCAGAATACATCATTAACCCCAGCTGGTGCTGGTGCAGGTGCAGTAGTTCCTGCAGCTTGTTCCTTTGCTGTAACAGGCTCAGAAGCAACAATGGTGGCAGGCTCTGAGTTCATGTCAATCCCAGGGGATTTAGGTCGAGCATCAATATTAAGTTGTATGCAAGATATCGCTGGTCTTTCTGCACAACTTGTTGATTCATCCACTTCAAGGTTTGAATTAAGTTGAATGTTAGTTTGACCAAAATCGTGTACCACATTCTCCCAAAACACCATGGATGACTCTAATTGTTCAAATGGCTCTATGTTGGACAATGATGTGCTATCTGCATTTTCTCTAGCAATTAGGGAATTGCCTGTCTGACAATCTTCAATCCCAGCTTCATCATATATGTAAGCAATTCTAGGCAACCTTCTTTTTCTGTCATTAGCCTCCGATTGTGGTGTCAGATTTATGGCAAGTCTTGGTTTCTGCAAGACTCGAGCCACAGAAGACACCATTGTTTGCTGCCGCCGTTCCATATTTTGCAAACGCTCCCTCAAAAGCCGCATTTGCATCTCAACTCCTTGCTGCTCCTGTTCATGCCTCTTTAACTCTGAAACAAGCGACTCTTTTTCATTCTTAAGTCTCCCAATCTCATCCATTAAATTCTGTCTCTCTGATTCTGTTAATGAAGAAGCTCCTTGACCTAGGAGATTCTGCATGGAATGACTATGAACTGGTTTGCGTCTGTGTATGTTTTTCATAAGATGAGGCTGACCTCTTATAAAATCCTCATTTGCAAATTCCCAGTGTTCGGGATCAATTTTCCTGAAACCCTGCCAAAATATGGAAATAATTTAATTCAAGCTATAAGAGACAAAAAATGTGATAAAGGTTTTCTTTTTCTTTTTTTTTGAGAAAAAAATTGTAACTAAGTTACAAATGTGGGGAGACAAAAATCAAGTGGCTCACATATGTATTAAGCTGTCTGATAAAGCTAGAAAAATTATTGTGCTTGAAGAATCTTGGAAGTAAATCTCTTGCAAACTCTGGCGGATCCCATACAATGAAACTTTTATTACTTGCTCTCCAGGACACAATAGAATCCGTGGAAGGATCATCCACCATCTCATATGTCTTTGCAAGGAAAGGAGGGAGTGAACTTGAGCTGCCCTGATTGTCATCCATACCAAAAATTCCGGTATATGTAATATCAAACCCCCTAAAGTCGGTTCCCAGCAGTCAAATATCAACCAACTGCAACAATTTCCTCATAAATCGAACTCTCAGACGTTAGAAACTAACATTCTCACTCCAATCATCAATCTCAATCAAACGAACAAACCTTTGACCACCCTTCTATTATATGCAACCAAAGATTGTTATCCCTTATCAACCAGAATCCATAACTTGCTAAAAGGCCTTAATTCATGACTCTCAACTTCCCAAGTCTACAAATTTGAATCAAGATCAGACCCTTTATAATAACATCTAACCTTGGCTGTATGAAAAGCAACAGTTTTGCTGACCTCTTAAAGAAAGAGAAAAAGTTTCAGTTAGAACCAAAATTCACAAAACCCAGATCAATAAAAGAAAAAGAAAACCCTTTTATCCTTGTACAAAACCCAGTCAAAGATGTCAGCTGTTTCAATATAGCCAGCTAAAAATCCCTAAAAACTCGATTCAAACCCTAAATTCTCCTCCAAAATTCAATCAAATAAAACCCTTTTGTCCTCCAATCACAAACTATATATCATTCAAGTCCAGCTTCAGATTGAAAAAAGAAACATCACCGATATCCAGAGAATTGAGAAACCAAAGCCCACCACCTTTTTTTAACCTGCAATAGCTATACAAAGCTCCTGTATTCAAACCAAATCCAAAATTAAAACTAAAATTAAACTAAAAAAGGAAAAGAAAAGAAACCCTTTGATTCTATTATTAGTTGGAAACTATCAACCATTTGACAAGTCGTTAAACAGTCCTACTAGAACCATAATCACAACTATTTGTTCTCATTTTCTTACAAAAGATGAAACGGAAAAAAAAAAAAACTTGAAGCAAAAGCAACAAGAAATAAATTAATAATTAGAATTTGATGAATGATTCACGAGCGTTAGTTGAGTTGTTATTACCTGAGAGAGACAGTCTATAAGAAAAATAAAAAAGGCGAAGTTGCAGAGAAGATGATGATGACCAAAAATACGAAACCACAGACAAAAAACAAACGAATCGTTTTAGAAATCTGAGGTTTTCTAATTTATTATTAGTGTTATTATCGTTGAAATTGAAAAATGGGGGCATTACTGCCATTAAGCTTTGACGTGGAGAGAAATATTGGTGGATGATTTTCTAATTCTTTTTTTTTTTTTAGATATAATATATAGACACAGAGAGAGAGGGAGA
The DNA here is from genome assembly GCA_030761205.1 of Fremontodendron californicum. Taxonomy (NCBI): domain Eukaryota; kingdom Viridiplantae; phylum Streptophyta; class Magnoliopsida; order Malvales; family Malvaceae; genus Fremontodendron; species Fremontodendron californicum. The sequence goes on from JAULJL010000027.1 coordinate 2,981,757, forward strand.
GGAAATTTAGACAAAGACCCGTAAATATATGGACGATGTTACCGTATGCATGTATGTATCTTAATCTTGGGAATGACGTGGGTGCTTTGGTGAGAAAATCTCTAGAAATATTATAAATTTAAGGGATTTGATTCTTGGATTAGAGTGTTCGGGATTTTAAGCAATTTTATTCTCTATGGATGGCTACAAGTAGATTTGCTCATGGATCGAATCGAGTTGCGATTCGATTTTTTTTTCAGAATTTTTATTCAAGTTCGATCTTGAGTCGGGCCGGATCGATCCGGCAAGTCTAAATTTATTATTCACAATATTAAAAAAATATTTTTATAATTAAAATTAAATAAAATAGTATTATTTTAATTAAAAAAAACACTGTTTCGGGCCCGGCCGATCCGGATTAAAAATATTCTGTCCAGGCCTGGCTCAATATGAGCCGGACGGGCTGTCCGATCCATGAGCAGGTCTAGCTACAACTTAGAAGGCTCTGTTACACCACTTAAGAATTATTTTAATCAATATCATTAGATATTATTAACACTAGTTTTAAGCACGTGCTATGCACGGTATACAATTATATATACAAAAATTTAATTATAATATTATTAATAAAATTTATATAAAAAATAATAATAATGTAAAATAAATAAGGAAAAAATTAAATATTGAAGACTAATATGTAGCTACCATAAAGTTTTTAAAAAAATGCTTTTATATCATATCTCATCTAATAGTAATATTTAAACAAAATCCAAAATTTTTTGATCCCATAAGGTTGAAATATTCTACTTAAAATCAATTTTGTGTACTAAATTTTTTTCATTTGTGGGAGATTGTTTTATAATTTGTTGAAATGAAAACAATTGCAATTGATTTTTGTGTGTTTTTTTTTTATTATCATTGAAGTAGGTGTCATTTTACTTGATAATTCGATAAATTTAATAGGATTCATTTTATTTCAATAAACCCATCGGATTACCAAAGGAAAGGGGAAAAAAATAGAGTTTCAAGATAATACCTTTCATCTTTATGTGTCATGTTCTTACTATTTTAAACAAAAAATAAATAATATAAATAACATTTTAAATAAAATCAATCATTTAATTATTATTACTAATTATATAATCATTTTATGTAACTATCTATTTATAATATTAATTAAAATTAAAAAAAATTAACCATTGCAGTGCATTAACATTCAACTTGCATTTTATCAAAGATAAATCTTGCTAATTAGCTTGTGTTTCAAAAAGAAAAACCTCATCAATGTTTGACTATATTAAATTTCAAAAAGTGGTGTGTGTTTAAAAAAAAGACCTCATCAATATTTGGCAATGTTAAATTTCAAAATAAAAAATTGAGGAAAAAAAAATGTCACTTTTCCTTTCACATAAATCCGTAAAATCATCTCTTTCTTTTATTATGTAAAAACTGAGTTGATATATACATATGTTATTTATAGCTTCAAATTCTTATTTTTTGAAGAAATAAAAAACTAATTTTTTTAATAATATTTACAACAATCTACAAATTTGATTTGAATTGAATTAGGGATTATCAAAAGATGAAAATGATATATTGTTTTGAACTTAGATTGGTTGAAAAAAAGTAGTCATATGTTCTCATTTTTACCGTAAATAGATACAGTTTGATACTTAAATAAAGAAGAGATAATTAAGAATTCTTAATTGTACACTATAAATCTAAAATAACTATTCATAACATTGATCACCGAGTGAATACTATAATAATACATTTTTTGCCATTTTATATTTCTAAACATTCTTAATAGAGATATATATTAACGGATAATGTTTCTTTTTGTATTTTCATTAGCACTTGATCAACTTGATTTACTTAACGTAATTAAATCTAATTTATACACATAAAAGCTATAATCATCTCTTTTTAATATAATTGATGGGTGAATAATTATGAATTATTTCTTAAAATAAATTGGTTTAAATTAGTCAACTTGTAAAATGAATTACACATCTGTTAATTTTAAAATTTTAACTATTATTTATTCACACCTATTTAAAAGGCAAGTTAAAAATGTAAAAAATATATATATAATTTATTATATGAAATATTTTAAAAGTTAATTAAAATAATTAAATGCAGAATATTTGACGTTTATTCAATATTATACACGTATCAGAAAGAATAGACCATTTATATTGGATTTTTTTTATCAAAATTTTTAACTTTTATATATTTATTATATAAAATTTTATTTGATATATTTAAAATTAATTAAAAATTAAACTTATTGATAGTAATTTAAGGTAAAATGAATTGTAACTTATTTACTAAAATCAAGAATATTGAATTTTAAAAAGTAATAAATGTAATTAATTTAGTTAAAATACATTATTTTTTTAAATAAAATATATCAAATTAAACACATTAATTAAAAGATACATGACAATAATTTTGGTTATCCATGTGTCAAAAAAATAGGCTATCCACATAAGATTATTTCCTTTTTTATCAAAGATTTTGACTTTTATATATATTTATATAAGATTAATTAAAAGATACATGACAATAATTTTAGTTATCCATGTGTTAAAAAAATAGGCCATCCGCATAAGATTATTTCATTTTTTATCAAAGGTTTTGGTTTTTATATATTTATATGATATATAAGATATATAAGATTAAAAAATCCTAAAATCTCCCTATTAATATGAAAAATAAAATCAATTTTAATTCTAAATAGGATTCATTGTAATTCTCTTTTCTTGATTTAAATAGAAAGAAGATAATACAAATCAAAATAGATTTTTATATACTATAGATTTATACACATAAAGGTGATAATTCTTTTTTAACATAATTGGTGGGTAATTAATTAAAGAATTGTATCTTAAAATAAATTACTTTAAATTAGTCAACTTGTCAAAGTATATAGCAAATGGTAGATTTAATTTTGGTAGTCAATTAATGTAAAAGTTTTAATTGATTAATGAGTATTTGACATAACATCAATTTATGTTGACACGTGTCAAAATAATAGACCGTCCACATAGGATTTTTTTCTTTTTTACCAAAAGCTTTGGCTTTTATATATTTATATAAGATTTCCGAACTTAAAATACTATAATTGCTCCCAAAAAAACCTTAGAATATTATAACAAAAATTGATGTAATAATGAGATAAAATTGGGGAAGATTTCTTTTTGGGTTTTGATAACGAGTGCTCTAAGATTAGTTAATATACTATTTATAGTAAAAGTATTGTATTAAATACAAAAGCTGACAACTTTATTCATCATTTCCAATGCATTGAATGAAAATATTGTTATACATAGTAACCTTAAAGAGCGCCCTTAATGCACTCGTTAGCAGAATCCTATCATTTTGTCCAAAAATTTTATACTTTTATTATATTTAAATAAATTTTAATTTATATTCAAATAAATTTTCAATCTTTAATTTATACCAAATAAATCTTTAACTTTTAATTTATATTTAAATAAACACTTAACATAAATTAATATTTCATTTGAAATAAAAAAAAAAGTTATTTAAATACAAATCAAAAGATTGAATTTATTTGGATACAATAAAAATATGAGAGTTTACTTTAAAAAAAAAATGAAATAGTTCAATTTTTTTTTATTTTTTATATTTTAACTATTATGATTTTAATCTTTGTGGGAAACATTTTAAGAATAAAATTTAGAAGACACCATATTGATGTGAAACAATATATTTTTAAGATAATCTAGAGAAGGGATTAGACTCAGTTAAAAACTTAAAATCTAACTATATCCCTTATTGAATTATATATAAAAAAAAAAACTTGCACTTTCAAAGATTTGTCTAAAATACTTTATTACTAAAAATTGAAGAATTTAAAATTTTAAATCGATCATAATAAAATTACAATTTTAAGTTAAAAGTGAAAAAATTTAGCCATGATTTTATTATTACTAACTTAAATGTTTATAGATTTGTTCCATCCAAATCCAATCATCACTTAAGCTCAATTGCCATACATTAATTAAATAATTAAATATAGTACTATTATAACAATTGACCTGAACCTAAAAGGCACTTCTATGCTTTTAACCTACTTACTTGTAATTAAAAAAAAATCGTTAAAAATTAATTTAATAAGTTAACTCAAACCAAACTTGCTTAATCATGATATAGAATCTATATTAATAAAGTGTTAATTGATAGTAATTTTATTTAAAAAAAAAAAAGATTCAAATTCGTTATTTGAATAAAAAATACGTTAACTTATCATTGAAGCAAATACTAGTTAAGTGCTTTTAATTTGTAATCTTGTTTAGTTGTTTACAGCAAGGTTGAAAATTCTATGTTGACAAAATTTTCATATAAATTGTTATGAGCTTACAAAAGTTTTCATATTAATACTAATTAAAATAAAATTTTGAATTGAAGTCGATCTTTTAATTATCGTATTAGTTGTTGAGCCAATGAAAGAGTCAATTTTCGATTTAATCAGCCGGTTTGATTATGACAAAAACTTATAATTAAAAAATGTTTTTCTAGTACATAAGTATTAAATGCAATAAGTATGTAACAAGCCTAAAATATTATTCCAAAATCGATTCTATCCGGTCCAACCAAGAAGTTGACCGATTTTTTATTGATTCAATGTCATCATAGTTTTATCATATAATTTGAATAGAACATACTATTAATTTCAGATTAAATCGATCCGATTTTAACAATATTCCATGGCAAAGGCAGTGAACTACTAACGAAGTGACAGTTGGGCCATGTTTCGGTGATTGGCTGTTAAAACTTGGGGGGCTCGGGCTTTTAAGATGCCAGAATGTAACCCTTGGTTGACGTTCCACGAGAGAGTTGACCCACTAAATCATTGGGGAGTGGGCCCAACTTTTAGGAAATGATAGTTGGGCCTTTGTTAAGTCAACGACAGCTATTTGCTGAGTAAAGCCCATAGAAACTTTTCTTGGGTTCATCGCTGAATTCCTTTGGTTGGCTCAAATTTTGGCTTAAGTAGGAATATTTATTTTTATTTTAAAAAATATATATATTGAACTAACTTTTTAAGTAGGAATACATGCATCAATCAATGAGTAAAATGTTTGAGTGCAATTTATTTTCTAATATGTGCACCTCTCTTTATGTTAGAGGTATCTATGTGTCAAATTGGATCGAATTCAGATTAGATTTAGATATGATATGATATCAATACCATATATATTTGTATAAACTCGATTTTAGTTAGACAATTCGACTCTCAAATTCTAATTAAGTCCTTTTAGATTTACAAAGGATAGTTCAAGTCCATAAATATTATCATTTAAAAATAAAAAATATGTCATTTTATTAAATTTTATTTTTAGTCATTTTACATTTTTTATTACATTTTAAAACATTGATAACATAATCTTTTTTAATATTTACACTTCAATATTATATGTTTTGTTTTTATAATATATAAATATAAAAATAACCGAGTCGAGTCTTGAATATTGAAGTTAAGATCCAATCATTTTTTGCTCAAATTTATTTTTTCGAACTTAATATTTTTGTCTTAATTTTTTTAAATATTAAATGAACCTTCGAATTTGGATCAATAGTCTGATCCATTAACATATCTAATTCATACATACACAGGTAAGCATGCACATGTGCCTACCCAGACTCTCCCTTTTTTGGATCTCACTAAATATTTATCGTCTTATAAAAGAAAATTCGCTTAGCATTTTATTTCACTGATCTCTATTATTTTTAATTTTTTTTTTTTTATAAATGAAGTTAGCTCCAAAATTTCTCACCATGGTAGGAGCACAAAGTTATGTTTGAGCTGAGTCAAATTAGTATTACTATCTAAAACTTGAGCTTAATTTTGATAATAAATCGGAGGTTTGAAACTTGATCAGAACTAGATCATTATTATTATATACAGTACATACACATACAATAAAAAAAAAAATCTATTAAATTTGTGAACTACTCGAATGGATTACTACGATACATGACCGCATGGCTTAATCAACTTTTTAAATTATATTTAATTTAGGTGATAAAATCAATTTGAATTCAAAAATTCGTTCGAAAAAAACGTAAACACTATCCAAATTTGACTAAACTAAGAAACCAAAAACTTTATTTAAAATAATTTGAAATCGAAATTTAAAATTTACAATCCAAAATATATTCCAATTATAAATAACTTGAACTCAAAACGGTTTAAACTCAAAATTAATCCAACTTGAAATAATCTAACTGGTCATGTCTCCCACCTCTATTAAATAGTGATTGAGTTAGTATTTGGCAATGTAAATAAATGAGTAGACCCTTAGCAGTAAAATGAGCAAAAAAAAAAAAAAAAAAGCAAGAAAGCAATGAGAAATGAAAAGATAAGGTACCAAACAGACAAATGAGGCTTTGAGGCAGAGTCTTCCACATTGCTGGGGATGAAATGGAAAAAAAAAAAAAAAAAATAGCAATGCCTCGTGGGTGGCGGGCATATCGGGCATCACCTGACCCCACCACTTTAACGGATATGATTTAAGACCAGAGGGGCTTAAATGGACCCCACCACATTTCAACAACCTCCGTGAGAAAAAGTGTACAATTCCAAATCCCCCATTCCTTCCCGTAATGGGTGCCTTGCTAAACGAAAAAAAAAAAGAAGCCACCAAAAAGAAAAAGTGAGGTGGCGGACGCAACGGGAGTAATTCGAATCCATTTAATATGCCCACTTGGAGTCCGCGGCGCACGTGTGGAGGTACTGATTTTACGTTTTATATTTATATCATATATAAAATGTTTAATTATATAAATTTTACGAGTTTAGTGATATCACTTAATTGAGAATATTTATATATTTTTACAAAACATATATATTTTTAAAAATTTATCTTTTTTTTTTTAAATTACTATCAGATTTTTACTCTTCAACTTTCTCATTTCTTTTAAATATATTTTTTTCAAAACACTGGGTGATCAAATTTTAATTATATATAAATGGTCTAATTGGAACTTAATTGATATGATGAGTAAGGGACAATAATTCAGATAATAAAATTATTTAAAATTAAAATATTTATAAAAACACATGCTTTTTAAGTAACTACTATTATATTTTTACTCTTATGACTTTCCTATCAATTTTTTTTTTTCTTTCAAAAACTCACATACTAAGTGGCCAATTTTTTATTTCTTTAATTTAATTAAAAGAAATTCTAATGACGATTCAACCCAATTAATTTTTTAAATAAAAAATAAAAAAAAGGTAATCTCAATTTAATAGATTTTGCTTATTTTCATTATTTTTATATATTTTTTTAATTATCATTTACAAGTGTAAAATACATTGGATGTAGTGCATAAGACTGAAAATATATTTTTTTAATATTTAATAGAGGTGTCTATAAATACAATCGAGCTGATAAGTTCGATTGACATCATTAAAATTTTACTCAAAATTGAATTGTATGTTAAAATTGGTTAGAATTGTTTAATTTCAAATAAATGGGATGGGAGTATTTACTATTTAACCCCAAAAAAAAAATGAAATTGTAAATCAGTCCAAAGATTAAGTTATCCGTATAAACTTGAAAGTTTGTTCGATATTTAAAAGAGTTTAGAGGAAAATCTGAAGCCTATTAAGCGGGTTTGGGTAACAAATAAAATTTATTTAAAAATTTGGTCAAACTTTGAATCCAACATTTAAGATCCGAGCTTAACCCAATCGGATCAATTTTTAATTATATAATATATATTTTTATATTTACAATATCATTTTTTTATTCTTTATATATATAATCTATATCATATAAAGAATAAAAAATATAATATAATAATATAATTATTAAAAAATAAAATATATATTATATAATTAAAAAAAATAAAAAATAAAAAATAAAAAATATTAAATATAATATAATATGTTTTTATTTTTCTTATTATAAAAAATAATTTGGACAGATCACGATCGTACCATTTATTAATATAGACAAATTTGAATAAAATTTAAAATTAATATTGTCCAAACAAATCAAATTTAAATAAACATATTTAATATTATATCTAAATTCGATATAAATGAAATATGATTTTAACTCATGAACATATCAAAGTTTGAAAAGAGTAAGAGGAACTAGCCATCAAATGAAGCCTTGAACTTGAAGGACCCTGATTAAGGAAGGTGGTGGTGCAGAAGCACAACAGGCTGGCCCCCCCTTAACACCAAGTTATCAAACTTGAAACACCTGGCGGTCTAATTATGGGGGAGTTCTACCGTAAGTTTCTTACGGTAAGGTTGTGGTAAGCTCCAAATTGGGAAATCTGTGTAGCAGGTTACCAGGTCACAAATTTTTACATATGCACTTGATAAATTACATATCAACTTGGACGAATTACATATCAAACATGAAAAATTACATATCAACTTGAGAAGTTGAAAAATTACATATGGACTTGATAAATTACATATGAACTTGAAAAATTACATATGAAGAATTACATATGGACATGGACAATTACATATGAACTTGGAGAATTACATATGGACTTGATAAATTACATATGAACTTGGAAAATTCTCGAATTACATATGGACATGGAAAATTACATATGAACTTGGAGAATTACATATGACTTGATAAATTACATATGAACTTGGAAAATTCCCGAATTACATATGGACATGGAAAATTACATATGAACTTGGAGAATTATATATGGACTTGATAAATTACATATGAACTTGGAAAATTCCCGAATTACATATGGACATGGAAAATTACATATGAACTTGGAGAATTACATATGGACTTGATAAATTACATATGAACTTGGACAATTCCCGAATTACATATGGACATGGAAAATTACATATGAACTTGGAGAATTACATATGGACTTGATAAATTGCATATGAACTTGGACAATTCCCGAATTACATATGGACATGGAAAATTACATATGAACTTGGAGAATTACATATGGACTTGATAAATTACATATGAACTTGGACAATTCCCGAATTACATATGGACATGGAAAATTACATATGAACTTGGAGAATTACATATGGACTTGATAAATTACATATGAACTTGAAAAATTCCCGAATTACATATGGACATGGAAAATTACATATGAACTTGGAGAATTACATATGGACTTGATAAATTACATATGAACTTGGACAATTCCCGAATTACATATGGACATGGAAAATTACATATGAACTTGGAGAATTACATATGGACTTGATAAATTACATATGAACTTGGACAATTCCCGAATTACATATGGACATGGAAAATTACATATGAACTTGGAGAATTACATATGGACTTGATAAATTACATATGAACTTGGACAATTCCCGAATTACATATGGACATGGGAAATTACATATAAACTTGGAGAATTACATATGGACTTGATAAATTACATATGAACTTGAGAAATTCCCGAATTACATATGGACATGGAAAATTACATATGAACTTGGAGAATTACATATGGACTTGATAAATTACATATGAACTTGAGAAATTCTCGAATTACATATGGACATGGGAAATTACATATGAACTTGGAGAATGACATATGGACTTAATAAATTACATATGAACTTGAGAAATTCCCGAATTACATATGGACATGGAAAATTACATATGAACTTGGAGAATTACATATGGACTTGATAAATTACATATGAACTTGAGAAATTCCCGAATTACATATGGACATGGGAAATTACATATGAACTTGGAGAATTACATATGGACTTGATAAATTACATATGAACTTGAGAAATTCCCGAATTACATATGGACATAGAAAATTACATATGAACTTGGAGAATTACATATGGACTTGATAAATTACATATGAACTTGAGAAATTCCCGAATTACATATGGACATGGGAAATTACATATCAACTTGACGAATTACATATCAACTTGACAAATTACATATGAACTTGACAAATTCCCGAATTACATATGAACATGAGAAATTACATATGAACTTGACGAATTACATATCAACATGAGAAATTACATATGAACTTGACAAATTCCCGAATTACATATGAACATGAGAAATTACATATGAACTTGACGAATTACATATCAACTTGACAAATTACATATGAACTTGACAAATTCACGAATTACATATGAACATGACAAATTACATATGAACTTGACGAATTAAATATCAACTTGACAAATTACATATGAACTTAAATTCACGAATTACATATGAACATGAGAAATTACATATGAACTTGATGAATTACATATCAACTTGAAAAATTACATATCAACTTGACAAATTCACGAATTACATATGAACATGAGAAATTACATATGAACTTGACGAATTACATATCAACTTGAAAAATTACATATCAACTTGACAAATTCACGAATTACATATAAATATAAAAAATTACATATAAATATAACAAATCATTACAAATTTGATTCTTAACATATAAACGTGCTAAATAAAATATAAATATAATAAATTACATATTAAATTACATATAAATATAAAAAAATATTTATATGTTTAGAAATTATGTTTTTATCACTTAACATTAATATACAATGTTTGATACTTTGCATTTTTTTCAAGCACATTATTGAACCAAATATTCCATACAAAGGTTAGTATACAATGTTTAAGTTATATAATTATCATGGAATCAGTTTTTTTTACTTGTTATAAAATGTGTAATATTCATAAATATTTTCATGGGTTAGTGAATAGAATGTTTAACTAATACAATTTTCATGGAACCGGTTATTTTACTTGTTATAAATTATATAATATTCATAATTGCATATTTTCATGGGTAGTGATTTTGATGGGTTACTGAATAGAATGTTTAAGTAATAGTATTTACATGGAACCGTTAATTTTACTTGTTATAAAATATATAAATTTTAAGTAATACAATTTAATTTTTTGCCTTTACAAGATATATGTTTTTTTGTTTTTTTTTTTTTCTTCAGAATTATAATGGATTCTAGAACACTATATTTTCATGAGGATCGTCCTTCGAATTCAGAATCTCCTAATGTTGTTGAATGTGAAGTTAGTAGGTGAAGTCTAAGATACAATTGTGAGACTTCAATCTGCTAATCTTTCCATATTTATAAAATTTCAACTTGACAAGTCTATGATACCATTGCATTTCCATCATAATATTTGTAGATATGTTCCAACTTTTACTTCTTTTACAGGGGCTTTAATCTCATCCAAGTCAAATGCACAAAATCAATGGCTATGTATTGCAAACACAATAATTGCCTCAAGTTATTAATTACCAATTCAAATCACAAGTTATAACTTTAATTTAAAATTTTTACCTTATGTTATGTATTTAAGACTTTTTAAATAGATATAAGAGTTACTATTATGTAATAGATGCATATCATGCATATTCAACTTCATCCAGTTATGAGTCCTTAAGTTGATAGGTACGCCTTTAAATTAAAAGAAAAACCTATATTAAATTATACCACTGTCCATTGTAGATTTTTCTGTTGAAAAACAAAGCAAAGGCGATGCCACATGAAAATCTATAAAGACCATTCCAAATCAGCCATATAAAATACATATTGTTATGACAAAAAAATAAAAACTAGAATATAATCTGAACCAAACATTCGTACACTAATATGAAGATGTTCATAGTACAAATTTAATAACAAAAAAAAAAACAGAAATGTGGACTGAACTTTGCAGACGTAGAATTGTAACATTACATTGATTTCACGATCTTCCCCATCTTTCTCTAAGTACATGGCACTATTATCCTTTGCGTCATAAACATTCCCATGTTCATCAAACTTCTCATCTCCTAGCACCAAAAGACACTGATCCCACTCCTTGAGTTCCTCCTGATCAAATAAATTCATCCAAAAAATATAATAAAAAAACTTAAACTGACAACCCTACAGCCTAAACCCCAATTCAAATCAGATAAGCTGCAACCAAAATTTTAGGGCTGATCAACAGTTCAACACCATGAAGATGAGATTAAAGCAACAATAGATAAAAAGCAGAGCCATCAAGATGAGATTTAAAGCAACAATAAAAAGACAAATAATCTTTCTTGCATGGCTCTGGAGATTTAAAAGACTTTAATCGAATTATTTTAACATGCATTGTAGAGAAACAGAAACAGCCCTAGTTTTCCATCAAATCCAATCTTTGGACTTTGGAGCATGGACTCTGCAAGCAATTTCTTTGTTTCTCTGTTGCTTTCAATATAATTAGTTTCCAAAAAAAATGTTGTAAACATTAAGGTTAATCCTGTTTTATAGATGATAGATGACTTGAAATTAACAATGTCTCAACACTGGTAAATTCATACAGCTTTCATGCATCTACCAAGAAAGCAAGTACATTGAAAAGAAAGACACCAGTAACATCTATAGTTATACCAAGCCAAAATAGCTAGAATTCTACTCCAAAACCTTAGGTAGAAACAGAGCATCATTTTTACCCCAGAAACTACAGAATTTGAGTAAAACATAGACTTGAATATCTAAGATATAGCTAAAGATGAATGACAAATCAATAAGACTTAAGAACAAATAATAAGCAATTACTAAAATAGTTTTAAGAGAAATCCCACCTCAAATATGACCCATCCCAAAAAACCAGTCTCCCCATTAAAATTAAAGATCAAAATGCCCATTGACCAACTTAAACAAACGTTCAGCAGTAAATTAAACAGATCAACATCCCCAGCATATATGACTATAATATTTCGCTAAAACGGACCCCCTCTATGATTTAAAATCCTCCAGCTACATGAAATAACAAGAACAGATAAAAACAGTTCACCATCTAATGACAATACCAAACTTACTAAGGAACGGATTGAAACACTAACCTTGTAAAGTCTCAGTCGAATGAAAATTATGCATAATTTTCAAAGCTGAAACCTATTGGACTGCAAAAAACCAAGAAGCATCAATTATATTCTTTTAAAAGAATTTTGGGGGAAAAGGGTTTAGTAATAAAGTTAAAAAAAAAAACAATATCATAAACTTATCAAAAGTTTATTTGTTTATACCTTTAAAAGTGTTGGTATGGAATCTCAGCTCAAAGTGACAATCTTAAAGAAAAAAAAGTTGTTTAAACAACCTTTTGGGAAAAGACATAAAGAAAAAAGAATACCGAAAAAGGCAGTATTTAACGAAAACCTTTTGAAATACTGGAAATTGAAATTAAGTTTCATAATGCCTGTAGGAATTCTGAAAACAAGACCAGAAAACATATAGCATTATGAAGAAAAAGAAAAACCTAGAAAATCTTGACTGATAATAACAAGAGAATTACCAAAGATGATTTCTAGAAAGTTGATTGGAAAAAATAAATCGAGATTTCAAGTAAAGACTGAAACAACTAAATTAAAGAAAGAATATACAGTAAAACCCAGCAGCATCTTGATAGGGAACTCTGAAACTCACAGCCACAGAAATAATACAAAAACAAAACTGATTAATAAATTAACCTCCATTGGAAAAGCAATTTCATTGGATATATGCTCCTGTCAAATTCCGATTTCCAGTTGTCAGAAACCCAGGAATCAAGATATTCTTCACTTCACACCCTCTTTGCTTCTCCATTGAGCCATCTTTCTTGCCTGGCTCTGGATTGCCACCCACCATATCCAACTGAACTATGGCTAGTTGGAGTAGTTACATCATCCCAAAATTCTTTTAAGTTTTCTGCAAGAGAAGTAAAATAAATAACAACATAGTGTGAAGAAAAGAAAAAAGTACAAACAACGATAATGATAATAACAAGATCTAGAGTTCTAAGTTCTTGCAAGCAAACCATTTATGTAGAACTCAGAACATCCCAAGACTTGCACACATAGTCTTAACTCTTAATTCAGGGTGTAGCCAAACTGCAGGTTATTATCATATATCTCAAAGGGTCATTAACTAGTCATACTTTCAGTCAATGACAGTTTTCTACAAACGACTAGTGAAACTGCAGCAATACAGAGATTTTTGTTGGCAATCCTCTCAGGACTTATTTCCCCTCCTCCAACAAGTGCTTCATATTTAATATTGTCAAGAGACTGGCCTTAATCGTAAATTATTCAGTACAGAGACTCAAATTAGGAACATAAACAAGAAGAATCCCAAATGAAACCTACATCCGTAAAATAAGCACAAGTAAATGTGACTGACATGCTATAAAAACAAATTTACAATAAAAGCAAACATTAAAAATATGTAAACGATTGCAAGCATGCTTGGTATTAGCTGTAGAAATCTAGGTAATGGTGCACTAGCAAGCTTACTGATGTACATATAAAACATATCTGCATAAACAACTCAAATAGTGAGCATGCATTGACACGAGTTCTGTTTAACAAGGAGTTTACACATATGGTGAATAAAGCTTCTCAATCAACATATTAGATTAAACCAAACCTGGAACTGAGTAAAGCTTCTCAAATTGAAGACCCATTAAATTAATCAAAAACAAACCTGGAACTGAGTCCTGCCCTTTGGATTCCCCTTTTCTCCCTCTCATCTGTCAAAAACCAAAATACCAACAAAACTCCTAAACTTCAGAATATCCAAAACCTTAAAAAGCACAAATCATCAAACATAAAAGTTTACACTCAAAACAGAACCCAACTATAAAATCCTCAAGCTGCAAAGTACATATAATGGGGTTAGGTTGTTCAAAAACAGAAGGGGGAGGGTTTTTTAATTTTGGGGTTTCGATTTTTTAGAGGAAAATGTAGAGGGAGGCGATGGTGATTAGAAAATTTAGGGTTCTTAGAAACTGATTAGAAAACGAGAAGTGGGTTGGTATTATTCATCTTCTAGTCACCAGGTAAACCGGTTGCAAGATTTTTTTTTTTTTTTTTGGTTTCAACGGTTCAGATCATTCATTTATCATCTGACGGATAAGATTACTCTAAGCTTACCAGAAGCTCACGGTAAAAAACGTTTTTTAGAATTTTCCTCTAATTATGCCAAGTCGCGCCCAAAAAAAAGGGAGAGATTAGACTTGTAAAAAAAATTGGGTTATTCGGCCGATCAGTTCGATTTGCATTCGAGCTTGACACAAGTATTTTTAAGTTTTGATTCAATTTAATTAATAAAATATTTTTATTTTAAGATTTATTTATATATTAACAATTTTATTATTCTAATATTTAAAAAAAATGAAATTAAAGGAATCAAATTGAATTTTGAGCAATGTTTTAAAACATAAACCATACATGACTCGATCGATCCAATGGACAAGCCTAGGAAAGAGGTTATATTTGGTGCCGCCGGTGTCCGAACGTGAAGATGAGGGTGGCCAAATAAGCCTAGCATATGGTAAAATGAGAGAGAAATATATACTATTATTACTCTAAAATTACAAAAAATTAATAATCTTATATATTGTTAATAAAAAAATTAAATTTCATAATCGAAATTATAAAACAGCACATATTTATTAAAATATATTAAAAAAATGTATACTGTTTTTATTTTTTAATATATTTTAATAAATATGTGCTGTTTATTAAAAAATTTAAAAAATAAAAAACATTTGATAGTTTATTTGTTTATAAAATTAAAAAAAAATTACACTATTAATGATTAAAACGAATTCCTTTACGAAATTTGATGATTATTTATTTAAGGAATTTAATTGTACAGTTTTGGAGCATAAATTAAACAGCCAACCAACATGCAGGGATTTTACACATAAATATACAGTACTGACAAAAGTGACAGTCAGTCAACTCAGCCTGCCCTCCGCATGCTACGAGGCCCCGCCGCATATAGTCAGTCTCCCTAGTCCCTTCCCTAATGTCCCATCAATAGATCAACTAGCCAATTATAGTTCACTTTCTTTAATAGAAAAAAAAAAAATTAAAGACATTTCCTTCTCTTTCTTCTTTTCTCCTCCCATATTATTACCATGAATATTTAACACATTAAGCTCCAAATACAATTTTTGGCCCCTTTTCTCTTCCTTTCCTTTCTTTTGGATTATTATCCACTTAAGGCAATTTTAATCTTATTATTATACATAAAATAAAGTAAAATTATGAGAATTAAAGATTTATTTAGAATTAGTATTATTAAGATAAGATTAAATAATTATTGATTTTTATTATACAATCACTAATTTTAAGTACTACTACATACTTACTATAATAATATGTGTAAAAATGAAAATTAGTAATACATAACATAAGCAAGTAAGCAACCATTTCATCCAAATATCTAAAGCTTTAAAACAAAAAAGCATAAACACGTGTTGCCCCCGTGATCCCGGAATATTATAAAGCTTTGCTTTGCAATTGCCTATTATAATAAGTGGCTCCCTCGTAATTTTAACCACCATTCATGCCCAATACATTCCTCCGGTCATCCCTTATAATTTAGTTAGTTTAGCTCACACCTTTCCCCAAAGCTCCTTCGTTTAGCAATACTTCCCTCTCCCAAAAACGCCAAATCCTTGTTCCCCCCCCCCCTCTCTCCGTTTGTTTCTCGAGAAAATAATACTCCCGGATTCCATGAACTAAATAAGTTGACGACGTTGTTTCGAGGGGGTATTGAAGCATGACGTCAGGGACGAGAATGCCGACGTGGAAGGAGAGGGAGAACAACAAGAGGAGAGAAAGAAGGAGGCGAGCGATCGCGGCGAAGATCTTCGCGGGGCTGCGAATGTACGGAAACTACAAGCTTCCGAAGCACTGCGACAACAACGAGGTCTTGAAAGCTCTCTGCAACGAAGCTGGTTGGACCGTCGAAGTAGACGGCACCACTTACAGAAAGGTAAACCAAAAATAAAAAACTATTCACGTTTTTTTGGTGTACATATATATATATATATATATATATGCGTATGTTAGTATAAAGGTAGAGAATGGTGATAGAATGAGCCCTGTGTAGCAAGTGGTCATCTTTGTTATTACCATGAACTGTTGAGATTTGATTAAAACTGTAACGGTGTCGGTTAAAAAAGGGAAAGCACAAAGCACGAAGGTTGTCAAAGATTCCTTTTTGTGTTTATGTTTCTGTTTCGGCTTCGGTGAAGCAAAACGACGAAGAAGCTTTGTTCAGACAGCTTTAACCAGAGCTTGCTTTTTAGTAAGGCGATAATGCCCTTCGTCGATCATAAAAAAAATTGCCGATTCTAGTCTGCCAATCTACTGTAGCATTTCAGGCAAGGGTAATTCCGTCATTTCGATGACACTATCCATCTCCTAGATTGAAACTTGCAATTTGCTTTAATGCAATTAATAATGATAAAAATGCTTTTCCACTCGTCTTTTTCCTCTCCCAAAATGCCACTATAAACGTCATCAGTTTAGGTAAGGTTATTTTGGTCATTTCCATTTAAGGTTAATTTTCTTTGTTCAAACAATTCCCGGGATTATTGGCTTTGCAATTTGCAATGCTTTTTAATCAGTTCTAATGAAAAATGAAGGAGAAAAAGAGATATTGAATCCTTGGATTCCACTTTAATGATGAGATTTAAAAAGCTTTAGTTAATGGGGTGGAGGAAGTAAAGCGTGTGGGGATGGGATTTTAATTTAATTAAGCTTATAGGAAACAATTTGGAAGAGTTAGCGTGTTATCGTGGTGCATTATGCTTATGTAACGCCATTGTCTTTGACATTAGTTTTCTCTTTTTATCAAAGTTTTGTCGGGTTGCAATGACTATGTTGCCCCATCATGTTTTTTTTTTTTTCTTTCTCCCATTAGAAATGGTCTAGAGACAAAGATGTCGCCTGTAATGTTTGGCAAAATGAAGACTGGTAGTTCGATTCTATTCATAAAAATGATTTATGTTCATAATTCATCATGCGTTGTTCTTTTCTAGTCTTTGTTGTTAAAGCCAAGTGGTTGAGGCAAAGTTGGTAAACTTTTAAGGGCTTGAAGATTAGCCTGAGAAACAATTTGGGGTGTTTTTTTTTGGTAATAAAATGAAGTATCTTCATTTTCCAATTTGACTTTAAGTTGTATTGATGGCTGCTGTGTTAGCTACTGTGTGCATGAACATGAATTTGATCATACTTAATTAAGATAGGGTCCATAGGGATACTAATGGTGAGGTCCATATCCCATGGGACAGTGAGAGGTTCAATCTTTTAATTTGCAGTTGAGAGAATAGAAGGAATGATGTTAATAGTTGGGACAATGAGCTTCTTGCAAGAAATTAGTTACTTTACTATCCATGAATGTTTCAGCCATGATCATTGGGGATGAGAATTGTGTATTTTGTCATTGTTGCTCCAACATGTAGAGTTGTTTCAGTAATTTTGTGTCGCAGCCAATTTTTTTCTTCTTTTTTCCCCATTTCTGCAGGGATGCAAACCAGTGGATCGCATGGACATAATGGGAGGTTCTGCATCAGCTAGTCCATGCTCATCATATCACCCAAGTCCTGGTTCATCTTCCTTCCCAAGTCCGGCCTCATCCCATTACACAGCCAATGCCACTGGCAATGCTGATGGCAATTCCCTAATCCCTTGGCTCAAAAACCTTTCCTCTGGCTCATCTTCAGCTTCATCCAAGCTTGCTCACCATCTCTTCATCGCTGGGGGTTCAATAAGTGCTCCTGTCACTCCACCACTAAGCTCCCCAACTTCCCGAACTCCTAGAACTAGAAATGACTGGGATGAAACGACTGCTGGCTCAGCTTGGGCGGGACTGCGCTTTTCTAATTACCTGCCTTCATCCACTCCACCAAGTCCCAGCCGTCAGGTTTTTCCTGATTCAGGATGGCTTTCCAGATTTGAGATACCCCAAAGTGGGCCAACATCTCCTACGTTTAGCCTTGTCTCCCGAAACCCGTTTGGATTTAAAGACGAGGCTTTATCAGGTGGAGGTTCACGAATGTGGACTCCCGGGCCAAGTGGGACATGCTCACCGGCATTTCCTGCAGGTGTTGATCAAACATCGGATGTTCCAATGTCTGATGCGATTGCTGCTGAGTTTGCCTTTGGCAGTAACGTAACAGGGTTAGTAAAGCCTTGGGAAGGAGAAAAGATCCACGAGGAATGTGTAGCTGATGATCTTGAACTTACACTCGGAAATTCAAAAACCAGGTAATTTGGGATGGTTTTATATGCATGAAGCATTTTGCATAATTCTTCATATGCTGCATCTGTTGTCTAATAAATTGTTTTCATGGAGCAGATAGAGCTTCATGGAAGAGAATGAGAATCAAGCAGCACTTGCAGAAGAGGGTGAGAATATTCTCCATGGGACTTCACTTAGCTTCGTCTCTGAGATCGGGAGTTAAATTTCATGTCAAAATCTAAGATTCTGTGTTTCGGTTGGCAACCTTTCGAGTTAGTACAGTGACTAGAAGCATCTGTTCCAACCTCCACCCCATCTCTCTTTTCAAGCAAAAGAGAAACACAAGATTAATTTATAAATAGCAGCTCATTGCTCTGAATGTGGCTCTTAAGTGCAGTTCATTCATCCATTTCATATTTTTCTTTCTAAACAGAAATTTTAGCAACAGCATCGACAACGGGCATTGGCTGTTTGGTGTGATTGTGGTTTTTGTGATTGAAAGTGGTTTTAAATGTCTGAGATTTCTCATTGCTTCTGAAGTTCTGACTGACACATCTCTGGTAGTGTTTCTATGTACTTGTCACGTGTTTCTTCTATTTCTATCTTCATCCAATCTGGCAAGTCTTTTCCTTTCATCAAATTCATTGTTTTTGAAATGCAACTCAAAAACCCGAGTGAAGAAATCAAAGCATAGATGCAAAATGAGCTAACCATCTAGGTAAATGAGAAATTTGAAAATATGAGCTAACCAGCCTACTCGATCAGAGCATTTACTAAGATGAGCAGGCAAAGGGATTGTCCAGCTTATTCATCAAGGAAAACGCATCCCAAAATGATCAAAACAATTTATGTTCATCAGATTGATGTTTTCATCACATTATTTACCAATAAAGTGTTCTTTTGGGAGACAAACAACTGCCGCAGCATCAGCATAGAGTCGTTTTGCTGCACCATTTCCAGACTTAAATTCTCTTTGAATACACTACTCCATTTTAAAAGCTTCATTCCTCGATTTCTAAGATCTTTTAAGTTGATCAAACAATGATGATATAGCAATCTTTTCGTTATCCCTTTGATATGAAGAGAGTTGGAGATGCTAAAAAAACAGTAGTAAACATAGATTTTGAATGATTGCAAACTCAAATACTTACATGTGTACACACTAAGCATGATAACTGTATGGTAATCAAGCAAAAGATTAACTGATATGATGATTGATGTTTGAGAAAACAAAAATGGTCTCATGGTCATGGTCCATGGAGAGCACTCGGTCTTTTTCCTTCTCTTTCCCCCCGCTTTTTTCTCCTTCTGCCCTTTTATGTTGATCTAATCACTAAGTCAAAACTATGATACACTGATCTATTTTGATTTTGAGCACTTGAGAGTAAAGCAAACTTACATATATTTATTTTGACCAGAAAAATTGGAGAGCCTAAAGAGATCCTATTCCTCAGGATTGCTTTTATGGCCCTGATGTTTTATTCGAATTTCTTTGGCTGCTCAGGATTGTGGACTCGAGGTGAATGTTAAAAGGAAAAAAAAAGTGTTGGGTAGTGGTAATGCAATTATGGTGCTGCCTTTGTTAATCATTGCTCTGCAGCCGCACAAAATAATCAAGCTTTTCCTTTTACTTTTAGCAAAGGGGGTGTAGTGTTTTCGTTAATTTATCAGCATACTCGGTCGGGTTCCAGCAAATTTGAAATGGAAACCGCCTAATCTTCAGCTTGGTTTTCAGATATTACATGGCCTCTGGTTTACTCCTAACAAAGCATAGAATTCAAGGATTGCATAGAGTTCTTTTTTGGGTGCAAAATTTTGTATAGGCCAAGGATAGATGGAGAGGGCAATTGAAAGAAATCTATTCTTCTTTGTTTCTTTATGATTTGAATGTTGTTCAACAATATATATATATATATATATATATATAATAGTACATCGCATTAACACACTGTTCCTTTTTTTTTTTCTGCCAGTCTTTCCATTTTCCTTCAAATTTTTCCCCCATCCAGGTTCTTCCCTTTTGGAAGACCTATACCCTAAACAACAATACAATATGATACTTTTTCACAGGCAAAGAATGGTGGTTTGGAAGATCAGAATAGATGATTTACAGAATGTACATAAGATTCATGCTCCATTGGCTCTTCTTCATGCTGAATCTTGAAGCAATTAGTTTGATACCCAACTTCAGGCACTCAACTTAGTGTGTTGTATAAATCAGAAAGTGCATGGTAGAGAATGGCAGCAGCAGGTGGCCGAGGCATTGACCCTAAAAGTATATCTGATGCAATTATTGACTGGCTGCCATAGAATCGGGAATTCTCTCGTCTCCGAGTGGTGACAATACTCCCTTCAAGTGAACATCCAACAAAAGCACCTACATATTCAAACATAGATCAAATTTTGAGCATTAAAAAGCAACAATAAGAACACAAAGAAAAGATAAACATAGGGGAGCAGCAGCTGCTGTCTGCTGGGAATTACGGAGGGTGCAGTCGTTGATCTTGCACTTCAAACAATCCTCTGAAGTTCAACCAGCAATATTTAACTTTGCAGGATTAAAAGAGAGGGCAAAAGCCAAAAGCACTGTGTGAGAAAATAGGGGCCTTTCCTTCGATCATCGATGTTTTTATTCTCATATAATGAGTAGACGTCATTATCTATGTCAATATTCAACATGATACAGTGACAGACCCTAAAAGTTGACTACGAAAAATATGCAACTAAATTGATTTCATTTACATTAAAAGAAAAACAAAAAAAAAAAACCCTCAGATGAGATGAGACAGATACCTTTACTGCAGCTGTACGTATAACAAGCAGCATAACCACCATCACCAGCTCGTACATCAGCTTCCACAGCCCGTCCTACAATACCAACAGCTGCACTCAAACCAGCTCCTATAGAAAGATGCGCATTGCCACTAAAGGTATTGACAGCATCATTTGTTCTCAAGATTATAATAAAATCTGTCAGTTCTCCCCCAGCCTGCAGATATAACCGTTAATAGTTAGGAAAAAAGTGAAAAACAATATAGTTTCACAAGATTGGCCCATTGCATCCCACTGTCCGCATATCCCAATTGAGTTCCCTTGGCTCAAACAAAGGCTCAGTACTGTTTAAGGATAAAGTTGAAGCTCAACATTTGCATGTTTCTATTTGAAATTTTGAATTGTTTGAATAGTAAAGAAATTGTTTTTGGAACAACAAACAAGGAAAAAATTACCCTTTCTCCATTAAAAAAAAAGCAACAAAGCTAAAAATGATCCTTGGGAGTGGAGACTAGAGAACCTGTGAGAGAGAAGCTAGAACTATCTTCACACACATACTTTTATTTCTGGAAGATTGATAAAAATTGATTTTGTTTCTTCAATATAATCTAGAAAGAGTAACACATAGGAATTTGACTAGGATGAAGATATGGTTGTATGCTACCATTTCCAGTTTGCTGGATATGAATTTCCAATAGGAAACGCCTAGTGTATGTGTTGTTAAAGAACAAAGATTAAGTATTCACCTGAGCTCCCCATCCTACACCAAATGAAGAAACGGCAGAGGGTGGCGACCAGGAGCCATCCTCTCTACGAGAAATCACAAGTCCTGTACCAATATTGTATGTAACCATGATACCAACTTTCACAACAGATATTATGGCAAGGCCTTTTGCTTCTCGGAGAATGGCATCTGGAATTGATTTCTCGGGTTTCAAAGAACCAACCTGGCCAGTGAAAAGGAAAAGGGTTAGAATTCCATAAAAGCTACGTACAATTTCAATGAGAAGAAAGACATAATAGTTCGTAACAAATCTATAATTTCTTTCTGTATACTTGGCACACCAACATGCGAATATGGGAGTCTCGCTTCCTTTTTTTTTGGGTGCATGACATAATAGTCCTGAGAAGCCTATAACTAGGAAAATGAATGATCATCAAGCTAAAGCAACTAGCAGAATAACAGGCCCTTCATATTCACAGGAAGGTTCAATTTTATGCAAGACCATATGCACTAGTTTACTAGTTAACAATTAATGAAACAATATGTAAGCCTTAAAGCTCACTTCTCACCTTAGTAATATAACCTCGAATTGTATTCGTTGCCTTATAAATTTCATGTTCCATGGACTGTCCCCAGGGAAAATTAACCCAAGATCTCAAAGTACTCAAATCTGTCAGGTCATGAGTTGGCAGCTGAGCAGCATTACTAACTTGGTTCATCAAGTATGGCTGGACAGACTCAAGTCGCACACAACATACATCACAGACACGTTGTGGATTAGCAACACGAAACTTTTCTGGCATTAAACTCCTTCCTTTAGAACACTCGCCACAAAATATTCCTCCACAAAACCTGCAATGGTGTCTAGAACACATAATTGGGTGAAACCTCACACCACAGAGCATACAAGCAGAAGCAGCACTGTCAGCCAACCACTTTGGTGGTTCTGCTTCAAGAATTTCCTTAACATTACCCAAATTCCCTTCGGTTAGCGTCTGAGCCATCTCTTGCCAAGCTTGCTCAAGTAAATGACTTGATAGCCACGAAATTCCACATCTTTGAATATCACCGGAAGTGAAAGCATTTACTTTCCCACGGGCAGCCAGAATCATCTCCACTATCACATCCCACATCGTCAACTCCTTCTCTTCCCCAAGGAACTCGCCCCATCCCATGTCACCTTCAGGGAAATAACCCCCATTGGAATGAAAACCTCTGGCCCACTCTTCACGATCACTTTCAAGCATAGGTGGAACTGAGACTGGTATCCAAACGCCAGTGTCTTCAGCAAGCGGGGAATCATAAAAGAAGTATTTTCCCGGCTTCTGATGGCTGGTCTCCAGTTCTTTTTCCTCATCATTCAACTCCTCAATACTTTTAGTTGGCACTGATAACCCATTATCACACTCTCCAGAAACATTCATTCCTTGACTCAGAAAACTAGCATTGCTTGGGGAATCATAATTTTTAAGTCCCATGTTATCATCCTATTATTAACATAAAAAGGGAAAAGCACATAATCATCAAATAAAAAGAAAAACACCCAAATCAGAAACATCCCAAAAAAGTTTGAATTTTAAGGAAAAAAAAGCATCTTTTTGGTTATTCTTAAGCTTGTAAAACTAGCAATAAAAATAGACCCGTAATTAAAAAAAATCCAAAAGGAAGGAGGAAAACAAAATCAAAATCCCAAACTTTCTCAATCCAAAGATTCTATGGCTAATTCAATGAATACAAACAGTTTCAAAGACTTACCGGGAGAGAATTGGAGTTCCTATAGATGGTATCCTGGTTTAGGGACAAATAACAAACCCTAGAATCCAAAACCTGGTTTTCTGGAACTCTGGAATCAGGATCAAAGCCCGCATTTTGATTGGAACCCTCCATAAAGTGATTGACTTCAATTAAATTCTTTAGCTGAACAAGGGCATAAAGAAAAACTATTTACAGAGGAAAAAAAAAGAGAAAAATAGAAATAGAGGCGGCAAGAGCAAAAAAGATTACTTTTTTTTTATGCAGCTGATTTATAAGAGAATTTTTATTAAATTTTAAAGTGGATTGATTCCTTAATCATTATAATTGAAGAAATAGATGGATGGATTTGAGCTGCCTTCAAAACTTGTAAGTCCGTTTGATGTTACGTTATCTTTACGGTGTTTTCTTTATTTTTCTACGCTTAAGTAGGTTTTCAATACTTACTTAATAAGTGACACCAAGAATTGAAAAATTATTTAAAAATTAAATTAAATTTAAAAAATAATATATTAAAAAAATAATATTAATTATTTTTTTAAATAAATGAAAAAAATTAACTTTATTTATTCTTATTTAAAAAACCAATATTTATAATTATTAAACTACTTCATTCTTTTATTTTTTTAATTCACAAAATCAATGTGTCATAATCTAATATATAAAAAAAAACCTACTACAAGATTTTTAATTAACATGAATTCTTATTGAATTTTCATTTTTTACTCTATAGTCTATATGTTAAAACTTAAAATATATAAAAAAATCACTAAAAAGAAAAAGCAATTTTATCAAATCCAAATTCTATTGGTAAAAAATCTGATTTTAGTTTAATTTATTCATACAAATTTAAGATTCAAATTCTAATATTTATAAATTTTTTTATCCCGCACTGCTGCATTTTTTATTAAAAAAATCTGTCAGCAAAAAAAAAAAATTCAGTCCTTCAGATTCAGACAACAAAAAAAAAAAATAGCAGACTTAAAAGACAAAAAAAAGAAAGTGAAGTCGTGATAAAGTAAAAAAAACCAACTTTATTTTTAACAAGGTCCTTAGGGCACTTGTTAAAGTTAGTTAATATTTTATTTATAGTAATAATATTGTATTAAATACAAAAATTAATAACTTTATTCAACATTTCCAATGCATTAGATAAAAATATTATTATATATATTAACCTTAGCAACATTTTTTGTTAAGAGATAAAGAAAAGTGAAAAAAAAAAGCAGCCAATTTCTTGAATCTCTCCATGGAAACAAAAAGCTCTAAGCTTTTCACCCTGTTCCCAATTCTCTTCCTTTTGTTATCAACTCTAAACCAATCATCATCATCATCAACTGATAGCATCATTGACAAAGACCCTTCAGTCAATTGGTACCGCACCTTGTTAGCTTTGCAAAGGAAAAACAAGAATCAGATCCCAAACTGTGGTGAGATGGTGTCAAGATCTCAATGTTTGCAAAACCCAAAGTGCCGTTGGTGCCGTAGTGAAGCTCTGGATGATATGTGCTTTAGCAAGGCTGAGGCTTGGCGCTTGCCTCAACAGGTTTTTCTTTGTGATTGATTCATTCACTTCCAACTTACTTTCTCTAATTTTTTTGCTTCATTGTTTTCTTTATTGTACTTGACTCTCCTAGTTCTTTGTGAATGAATGAGTTGTTCAAGAAGAGAGATAATTGTAATTTTTTTTCTTTGTTTCTATGAACTAGAGAGTTGGCTGTTGATGGTGATCTGATTTATGATATGGGTTTATGGTTTCAAGATTAAGACTTCAAAACAATTTAGTTGGCTTTTTTTCTAGGGGTCCAAAACTTGTATTGGCTTATATTGTGTCTTTTATCATTGGTTTTTGTCTTTGTTGCCGATTCTATGCATCGTAGATTCTGGGTTAATGATATGTTATTTTCATGTGAGTTTCTAATTTGCAATTTTCAGTTAGTTTAAGGGCCCGATCTGCCTCCTATGTGTGCTCAAATAGAAGAATAATGACTTCTCCCTTTTTAAGGATTTGAATAGTTGTATTGGTCTCAGAAAAACTTGTATGATCTTTGCTTTTGTTTCTTAAGAATTATCTGCTCTAGGGTGAAAACTCTGAAGCAAATGCATGGTCTCAGAAAGTACCACTTTTAACATGTTTTGATGACATATGGGAGGAAGTGTGGCAATTTGGCTTAACAATTGAGCTGGAAAATGGGAAGCTGCTTGCTAAGGGGAGCCCGTTAAAAGGATAAAGTACTTAAACAGTACTATAGTTAAAGCTGTATTTTATTTTTTGTATTATATAAATGAGTAATTTAATTTTTATACGTTTGAAATTGGTGCAAAAAAGTAAAATTTGTAATAGTGTTAATGGGAAACTGTCTAAATGCTGACATGAAACATGTGAAACTGACAGAAAATATTACTTGCAAAAAAATGATAACGTGTCAAATTTTTTTACTCAAGTGAAATTTAGAAAAACATATTTTTTTATACCCAAATCCCTCCCTTACCTGTAATAACATATCGTCATTTTTTTTGAAGTCATCTATTATGTCAGTTTCTAAATTTCATCCGAGCAAAAAAATTTGACAAGTCATCATTTTTTTTTCTAAGTCATCTATTCTATTAGTTTTACATGTCCACGTCAGCATTTAGACGGTTTTCCATTAACACAGTTATCAATTTTATTTTTTTGCACCAATTTCAAACGTACAAGTATTAAATTACTCACTTTTATAGTACATAGACTAAAATACACTTTTGACTATAATATAAGGACTATCTAAATACTTTAACCCAATTAAAGCTAGTTTTATAGGAAGTAAGGAAGCTCATCTGAAACATAGATTAAAGTGATATAGTTTCTTAACTTTAGGATTATTAGTGAAGTAAGGAAGCTTTCTTTTGTTGTTCAATGCAAACATTTTTGCCAAAATTTTTAGTAAGGTAAAGTTGCTT
The DNA here is from genome assembly GCA_030761205.1 of Fremontodendron californicum. Classification (NCBI taxonomy): domain Eukaryota; kingdom Viridiplantae; phylum Streptophyta; class Magnoliopsida; order Malvales; family Malvaceae; genus Fremontodendron; species Fremontodendron californicum. The sequence goes on from JAULJL010000027.1 coordinate 3,009,008, forward strand.
TAATAATATTCTTAAGGCAAATGATGCACTCAAAAGAGTATATTTGATTTAAAATCTTGCACTAAAAAGATCAATTGTAAAGTATAATGATTAGCAAGGGTCAAGTCCACAAGGATTGGTATTTAGTTTAAAATTTATTAGTTTAAAACTTAAATTCAAGAAAAACAAAATAAAATGGGGTTTTTGAAATTAGTTTAAACTAAAGAAAACAATAAAAGCAAGTAAACAAGTAAACACGAAGTGATCAGATGTGAGTATGGCTAAAGGTTTCATTCTCCACCACTAGACATTATTAAGAATCAAATTCAATATCAATTATCTATCAAAGTTAACAACCGTAGATAACAACATCCTGTGTTACCCCAATCCTTCCTTAGTTCGTCGTTAAGCAGGACGAACGCCACTACTAATCTCTAATTATCAAACAAACTAGGATAAACATCTCTAAATTTAATTTGACAGCAGCTTTATGATGAGAAAGATATGTTGATCTAAGCAACAAAAGCATGAACATGAATTGTTTAACTTAGGTTATGTTCTACTTCGCAATTAGTGAAAATTTTAACATAATCATTAATAACAAATTATCACTTATGAATAGGAAATCAAGACAATTATACGGATCAAGACTCATAAACTAGCATTAGATAATTATCAAGATCTATCTAGTATGCATCCTAAACAAATCAAGTTACAAATCATAAACAATTCTTATGGAAGAACACAAGCAACTTTGATAGAAAACTAATAATAGATAAAATTTAAAAATTAATTACAAAACATGTCTAGGGCTTTGAAATCACCCTTAACCAAAGAGAAGTTTAACCTTGCATAGGCATAGTTAACATAAACATGAATATTCAAAGGAAACTAAGAAGAAAAATAAAATAAAAACTAAGAGATTAGAGAAGAAGAAAAAGAAGATTGATAAATAATCAAAAGCATCTCCTAGTTAGTGGCTCAAAAGATGGTATTTATAGAGTTTTAAAGTCTTGGAAACCCTTTCTTGTTGATCAAGGAAGCTAGGATGTAAAAGAGTGCAATTTTGGACTTTTTGCGGATTTTGGGCAGCCCGGCCAACGCTGTAGCGCCAGCTCTCCAGCGCTGCAGTGCTGGCCCTCGAAATATTTTGGACGCTGCGGCGCCAGACTTCGGCGCCGCGGCACTGGTCGCTAATTTTTCTGACGCACTTTCTTGTACTTCCTCGGCTGATTTGGATGACCATTTCTTGTCCGATTTGGGTGTGTAAACTATTGTTGGAAAGATATTCAAGTCAGCTTCAAAAGTCAAGAAGGAAGTTTATTCAAATAATGACTTTAATATCATGATTTCTTAGCAACAAGCTCCGGAGGTCAAATCTGTCTTCTTGTTTTACAATCAGAAATTGATCTTTTTGACTCCCAAGTCTTCTTTTATCTTGTGATTATAATTTTATAAGCTCTTCAACAATCATAATTGACATCTTTTGACTTCATCTCTTCCAAAATACCTATAATTCATAAAATCATAGTAAAATATCAAGGAACTTAAAAATTAAAGCACAAAGTATAAGTAAATAATATATGAAATTATGAAATTAAGCACTTATCAGCAAATTACCTCTGTTCATAAATTGTGCACTACATTCTGGAAAATTTAAGAAATCAGAGGGATTTTCCCTCAAACAGCCCTCGTAGTTTAAACGTTACATTTTGCCGATGATTCCCTTACCTACTTAACCAAAAAAAGGACACTTCCCTGAGAGAAGCAAGAGTTGGATCAGTTGGACATTTTCAGGGCTCCATCTTACACTCCTTTTGATTCTAGCATGACTAATGAAGAGATTACTGAACTCTCATACTTAAAAGATGTGTTAGCAAAAGCACAAGGCAGCTACAATGTCCTCCTTCCCTTCATTTCTGCTTAGTGATGAGCTGGGGATTTTAACAGAGAGCACATTCATGCTTGTCTAGAAAACTGAAAAAGTTTAACCAGGAGAAAGTGAACGAGGCTTCTCTATGTAGAAAATACCCTGGCAATCATGGGATTACATTTTCTGCGATCCTACTCTACTGACCATCGTCTGGCCTTAGATTTGATGCGATATCCTAATAACAATGGGCAAAAGAAGTACTCCAGTAATGTACTACAATTAACTTTTGTTGAATTAATTTAATAGCACACAAGATCTTGGCACCAATATTTACACCTTAATAGAATATCTATCTTCTGAAGACTGGTTTTAGGAAGAAGATTCAGGCAGCTAAGATAGTTTGCAGATCTTTCTTAAAAAAATGTTCAATAGAATTAAAACAAAAAAAAAAAAAAAGATTCCAGCGGTCAGCAAGACTGACACATCTAAAATTTCAGTAATAGCTTTTAACTTTTATCAATTTAAAGGGTCCTACCTAGAGCTTATTTTTTCAAACTTCATTAAACCTGAAACCAGTAAAAATCTTTTGCTTTAACTTAATAATTTGCGCTTTAAAAGTTTGAAACTAGTTATGGATCCTTTAATTCTTACATTAAATATCTGAAAGAAAAATGAAGAGAACATAGCAATGAAGAGTGAAGACGTGTAATTTGATCTAAACATAATGAAGCCTTTCATTTTCTAACATGAACAAAATATATTGTTCAAAACACAAATCAGAAAAGAACAAATTGAACAACCCCACAACCCCCCCCCCCCCCCCCAAAAAAAAAAACTTAAAACAGAGCAAGCGTCATAGACTCATAGCTTCAACTGCACAAAGCCATAATCATCCGCGCCACCACTGCTAACACCGCCGCCGCCACCACCACTAAAATACTGCTTGGCCGCTATTCTCATATCCTCAAACCGTTGACACCACTCAAAGAATTGCACCAACTTCTCCAGCTCCCTATCCTGACCATCCTCCACAAATGGCCGTATGGGGACAGCATTCTCAGGCTGCAGAGAGTAAGCATTTGGGTTATCATCAACTATGACAACTTTCCCCAAATCCCTCCCCATTTCAGACAAGTCTTTAACAAACTTCCCGTTCACTTCCTTGCATGAATCCCGATAAAGCCGGTGCGATATTAACCCCTTGGGATCAAGCTTATCCAAAACCTGTGAAGCGTATTGCTTAAGCCCCGCCGTGAATACCACCACCTCGTATTTCTTGCTGATTTCTTCCAAGAAAAAATCGACACCGGGTCGTTTCAACACGTAAAAATTCATAATTTGACCTTCAATATTCGGCCTTACTACAAAATCATACATTTTGGGAGGTGGGTCAGGGCTTGAATGCACCAGGGTCTCGTCTAGATCAAGAAAGATAGTTTTTTTCGTCTCCGAAATCAACGGTGGAAGCAAGCAGCGGTCGAATACAAGAGCCCGAGGAACAATGAAATTGCTTTCGAATTCATCAAGTTCTTCTTCTTCTTGTTTAAGGATTTCGAAGCCCTTGTAACAGCGCTTGGTGGTCGAAGGCGTTGCTATGTGGGCTAACTTTGAGAAAAGCCTCACAATGCGGCGACGGCACGTTTTGATGGACTTGTTGAGGGAGGCGATGACGGAGAACGAAACATTCTTGTTCGTCGGAGAAGTCTTTCTCCGGTGGTGGCTAAGACGGTGGCGCTTGATGGATCGCGGCGTAGTTCTCTTGATAATCTTGGAAACCATCTCAGGGCTCTGGATTAATATCGGACGATCCAGAATAATCATTAGCCAGAGATAGGATAAGTTGGTAGATTTAAAAAGAAGAAAAGGAGGAGCCGAGGAGGTTTCCTTTGGTTCGGTTAATAACGGTAAAAGGGAAGGCTCCGTAATTTTTGAAATTTTGGTTCGGTGTAACGGTCATGAAGATAGAGGTTCGGAGTCGAAGCTGGGATTAGTGATCGACGGGGTGGTTTCTTTTTCTTACGTGGATTTTTTTTTGGGGGTTAAAAACTGTAGACTGTAGAGGGCCGTTGCTCTTACTTTATTATTTGTTTATCTATTTTGTTAAAAAATATCGTAAGGATACTATTTAAAGTTAAATTTATTTTACATCTTACAATGGACGAAAAAAATTGTAAAAATTTAAAAAATGTGAGAAAAATAGGTGAAACAAAAAGAAGTTTCGTAATTATAAAAATTAATTATGTGTGCGAAAAAGTGTAAAATTTAAAGAATGTGAGAAAACTTAGGTGAAAGTGAAACGAAAAAAAGTTGCATAATAATAAAAAGTATGGGTAATTAGATAATTTTTTTTAATTAAATGTGTGAATAAATTTTTAAAAAATTAATATTTAAAATTTGATATTAAAAGATAATTATATCTTTTATTTTATATATTTATTATAATTTATTTCGAGCTTTGTGTTAATTCATGAACTGAGTTGGTATTGCTTAACTCAATGACATCAAATTCAGTCAGATACTTTATTAATAGTATAGATTATTATATATAGTAATATCTTTACTCAATACATTAAAATTTAAAAATAATAAGTAAAATTATCAATTACTACATTTAATACAATATTATTATAAATAATATATTAATTAATCTTGAAAAGTATCCTAAAACACTCGTTAACAAAATTCTTTATTTATTCTACTCTCACACAAGTTTTTTTTTTTTAATTTTTTTTATTGTTAGATTAAAATTAAAATATGCAGGAAAAAAATAGGGGATAGTAAAATTTCTCTCCTAAGTTTGTATAGCTCACACTTAATGTAAAACGTGATAATAGAATTAATATTGTAATGTTAACTTAAATACATATATATACTATTTGGTAGTATTTAACTAAATCAGAAATTAAAGGTAAAGTATGATGATATATTCATTCTTTTTTCCATTTTTTTCAAAATTAAAAGTTAATATACTTGCAAATGTGTGGATTACTTTAATTTAAAAATCCTTTTTCATGATCAAAACTTAGAAGTAAAAAACATTTAATCTTGGACTGTATATAATTTTAATTAATAGCATTAACATATAGTATTTATTATATCATGGAATTTCATCATAAATTGCCAAAAACAGGGGAAAAAGTGTATATATATTAATACCCTTTACAATTTTTGATAATCGCAGGAAGAGAAATTTTGCAATATTATTGCAGAATGATTAGGAAATACACAAAAACAAAAAAATGTTTATACAATATTGAAACACTTCCTAGCTATCTATTATCCTGATCATATATTGTATTCTTGGACTTTTGAAAATACAATATATTTTTGAAATTCTTCCTTACTTTTGCCTAAACAAGTAAATTTATTTTTGAAATTTTAAAAATTTTGATTGAAATGAAATCCCCCTTCAAATCTCTCGTCCAAACAGATTAGTTTTTTTCTTCACATGAAACTTTACTTCAAGAGTCTTTATGATTTGTTCTTGAATCAATAAAATTTATTTCAATGTCTTGATGACTTGTTCGCGAAATTTGCTTCAAATATCTTTGAGACTTGATCTTGAATTAAATTAATTAGATCTCAAATTTAGGGAGTCTTGGAATCTTGAAATTTGATCCCAAATTTAAGAAGTTTTGAAAATTTGATCCCAAATTTAGGGATTCTTTGAATTTGGTCACAAAGTAGAGATTCTTGTATCTTTAGATTTTGATCATCATATCTTACTTCTTGGATTAATTTGTTGGAACTCCAGAGATTTTAATTTTTCAGATATTTTTTTTTCTCAAATTGTGCTTCAAGAGCCTTTGATAACTTGATCTTGAGCAAACATGATTTATATTCTTTTTTGGACCAACACAATATCAAGAGCAACTTTTTAAAATTTTTTGAAATCAAAATGCAACGTTTTTCAATTCTTCAAAACTTGAAGGCTTGAAATCTTCAAAATTTTCTTCTATTTAAGAATTGTGAATTGTAACTTGGGAGAGCATCTTTTTTTTAATTTAATTTAAAAAAAATTGATGGTGGTGCATAAATTAATTAAAGAATTTTTAATTGTAACAATTTGTAATGGATCAAAAATTTCTTCTTCTACAATATATATGCATTAATTCTCATTGTGGCGGTACCACCAAATACTGCTTCACCGCATCTCTCATGTCCTCAAAACCATCACAATACCTTTCGAAAAACCCAAGCAGCTTCTCCAATTCCCTGTCTTCAATGTCATCTTCAAATCGCTTTATTGGGATTGCATTTGCGGGTTGCAAAGCATACGACCTGGGGTTGTCATCAACAATCACAACTTTTCCGACGTCCCTCCCTATCTTCGACAAGTCCTTTGCGAATCTTCCGCTCACTAATTGCTTGCATGAATCTCTGTACAGACGGTGAGATATGAGGCCTTTGGGATCAAGAACATCGAGCAGCGATGAGGCGTATGGCTCGAGTCCTGCTGTGAACACCACCACCTCGTATTTCTTACTGATTGCTTCCAAGAATTCATCGACCCCGGGTCGTTTCAACACGTAGAAGTTCATCTTTACACCGTCAATGTTTGGTTTAATCATGAAATCATACATTGGTGGAGGTTGGCCAGACCTTGAATGCACAAGGGTCTCGTCCAAGTCAAGAACGATGGTTTTCTTTTTACCCGAAACTAATGGAGGAAGCAACTGTTTGTGGTGGTGCTCGTTCAATACAAGAACTTGAGGAAGAGCAAAACTGGTCTCGAATTCGAGTTTAATTCTAGGGCCAATTACATCGGCTTTGTAGCTGCAGGTCTCTTCCCGTTCAAGAATTACGAAGCCTTTTTGCCGTCTCGTGCCTGCAGCCAACTTGGAGAAAAACTTGATGAGGCGACGGTGGCATTTGTGAATGGACTTGCTTATGGAAGCAATGATGGCGAAAGATTTGGTTTTCATTGTAGATGATCTTCTCATAGGATGATGGACACGGTGGAGGTGCTGACTTCGGAACAGGCAATGGTTGTTGCGGTGGCGCATGGTGGACGTTGGTTGGACCCTTTTGCCCATCTTGAACGTCGACATTTCTTGGTTCTGGGTATCGATTGGGCGGTCGCTTATAACAATTGTTGTGCAGAGAAATACGAGGAAAAAGAACATATATATAAATCTAGAGATAAAGAGATAGAATCAGTAATGTTGGAATCTACGAGTTGAGGTAGAGGAGATTGGGAGATGAGGTTTTGAAGCTTGGTTCGGTGCAACAGTGATGAAGTTAGGCTCGAAGCCATAGCCGGATTTCCAGTTAATTTAGAGTGAGAAGGGTTTTTTTTTTTTTTTTTTTTTTTTTTTTTTTTTTTTTTTTTTCTGTTTAGAGAAACGATGGAACGTTTTGTTTTATGCTTAATGCGAGTCATTAGCAGCTAAATAAGGAATAACAGATAGAATTTGCTTTCTAAACCTAAACAAAATCAGTAACGTATCTGAAATATTGAGAGGTTGCAACTTGCAATTGTTCATATATCGTAAACAATCTCAGCAATGTATGCAAATGCTTGAGAAAATCAAGGAGGAGGTTAGCTATAGACTAGGGGGGTGAAAACCATAAAGGATGATATTGTTAATAGAGATTTGCATGTAGTATGGGGGTTAAAAAGCTCACTGATTGCATAATTGGTTCTTAGCTATGTAAAGAAGACATTGTAAAATAGTACATTTGTTTGCCAGCTATGCTGGTTGTTTTGATGTAGCAGTGCATGCTGCTTTTGGATAAATAAAAACTTTGCTTATCCAAAAAAATTGTTCATATATCATTAATTAGAATTTTTAGTTTATTTAAGATAAGAAAATTCCATTACACTTTCTAATTTTCTTAATTTCGTAATAAATATTGCGTTTAAGAATTTGGATTTAAAAGAATGGATATTGATTTCAAATTTAGTATAAATTGTGTGATAAAACACTTTTGTAAATAGAACTCCCACGATTATTTTCAAATCTATTAATTTGTTGAATATCTATTTAATAATGAATTCGAAATACTTTTATATATATATATAATTTAAAATTTATTTTTTTATACTTTTAAAATGATAGGTATTATAATTATATACTATTTATTTTAGTAATTCATCTAAATTAAAGTTCAAATCACATCAAACCGAGTAGATGCCTAATTGAATTTAACTTTGTAATTAAGTTAACCTAAAAATCTTAACATTTCTTACCAATACAAATGAATCTAACTATTTATGTCAAACTTGTAAGCACAAGGAGCATATTGATAGTTATCGGAGCAAAAATTTGATGAAGTTCATGATTCCATAGTTTCATGAGAATTTGCAATAAAATAAAATAAGGTGCACGAAAAAATACGAACTCACCTTGATTTTTTTTTTTTTGAATATTTAAGAAGCAAATCAGGCATATATATGAACATTGGCTTCCAATTGTCAATTACAGTTGGAATCCTTATTGCCAACATGCTAAGATCAAAGGTGGATGGGGCTGGTGCCTGAGCTTGGATGGAGCAATTAATGGTCTTGCCCTTGTCATCACAATTATTTAATAATTTTACTTAATATAAATTGATTAAGGAAAATTTAATTTAATAAGGATTTCAAAATTAATAAAAAATCAAAATAGTTAATATTTAGTTTTATAATAAAAAAAGTTATAATAAGAAAAGTTTGCTTTAGTAATTAAAGATTTCAATATTAATAAGTAAATAAATAAAAATTAGTTAATATTTTAATTTAATAAAAAAATCATTAATTTAAGACAAAATAATTAATTTAAAAAATTATCATAAGTGTATATATCATTTATTATTTACACTTTTAAAGTTTGTTTTTTTATATATAGTATTAAATTATTGATATTGATATATATCATTTAAAAGATCATAAACAACACTTAGCTGTTATGTGTGTTAGAGAAATAATCTAGACATTGTAGAATAATTTTTTAGAATTCCATACATGAATCTTAGTCCATACATGAATCCTAGTTGGTACATTCCTACACAAGGTGAATGTATTGTCTTTAATGTCTCTTGGTATTTGTATTTTCATTAATTAAGTTCATGTATTAGTTAGTTATGTAATCACTATATAAATCCATGTAAGAGATTACACATTCTCTTTTTTCTTTCTTCTCCTCATTCATCCAAATAGTTGGATAGATCCCAACAAATTGATATCAAGAGCTTGGTTGAGACAACCATGGCTTCCAACAACAACAATTCCTTACAACCCCAACTTCCTTTTCTTACCGGTAAAAATTACAACCATTGGAGTATGAAGATGATGGCTCTATTGGTTCACAAGACCTATTGGAGATTGTAGACACTGGTTTTCCAGTGCCTGAAGATGAAGCGCAACTCTTAATGCACAAGGCTTGACCGAATTGAAGTCTAATCGCAAGAAAGATTACAAAGCCAAGTACTTCATTATGCAATCGGTAGATGAAGTTATTCTTGATAGGATTTCAATAGCCAAGTCGATTAAACAAGCTTGGGATATTCTTTCTTCTTCATACTAAGGAGATGACAAAGTCAAGATGGTGCGCCTTCAAACTCTTTGAGGTGAGTTTGATACACTAAGAATGAAGGAGTCTGAGACTATTGAAGAATATTTCAATCGAGTTAACTCAATTGTTAACCAATTGGATTGAATGGTGGGAATCTTGAAGACCAAAGAATTGTTGAAAAGATCTTTCGGAGCTTGACTCGAAAATTTGATTATAGTGTTGTTGCAATTAAAGAATCCAAAGACTTATCTTCTTTATCGGTGGAGAATTTATTGGGATCGTTACAATCCCATGAACTACGCATGAAGCAATATGATTCTACTTCCATTGAACAAGCATTTAAAGCACAAGTTTCCTTTAGAGATAGCTCGAGAGGAAGATGTCGTGGAAGATGTATTTCTCGTGGTAGAGGAAGAGGCTATGGTAGAAGACATCAAGAACAAGAGAAATCTCATGATGGTGAGTCTTCATCTTCAAATAGAGGAAGAAGGAGAGGAAAAGCATCCTTATCAAATGTCCAATGTCATCATTATCATAAATATGGTCATATCATGAAATATTGTAAAAAAAAGATGGACAAGGAGAACAATAAAGAATCCAATTTTATGCATGAAGAGGAAGAAGACAATCTTTTTCTTACATGCAATGATCAAGAAGCTTCCTTAGAATATGTGTGGTTTGTGGATAGCGGTTGTAGCAACCACATGACTGAAAACAAGAATGTTTTTGTGGAGATAAATGAGACATTTCATAGTGAAGTTAGAACCGGAGATGACAACAAGCTTCAAGTCAAGGGAAGAGGTGACATTCTTGTGCAAACCAAGAAGGGAGTGAAGCGGATCTCAAGTGTGTTTTATGTTTCCGGCCTTAAGCACAATCTCTTAAGTGTTGAGCAACTTCTTTTAAAAGGTTATGAAGTAAATTTCAAGGAAGATTTGTGTGAGATCAAAGACAAGAATGGTGCTATCATTGGAAAGGTGAGGATGACCAAAAGCAAGATGTTTCCTTTATCCTTCCAAGGTATCACTAATTCTTGCTTCCATACCACTATTCAAGATAAGTCTTGACTATGGCATTATAGCTTTGGGCACTTGAGTTTCAAAACTCTATCTCTAATGGGAAAGAAGAATCTTGTGGAAGGCTTGCCTACAATTCAACTTCAAGAAAAGGTATGTGAAGGATGTGCCTTGGGAAAGCATAGTAGAAATTCTTTTCATAGTGGGAAGGCATGGAGAGCGTTAAAGCCACTTGAACTTGTGCATTCCGATCTTTGTGGGCCGATGCATACTACTTCAATTGGAGGTAATCGTTATTTTCTTACCTTCATTAACGACTATAGTAGAAAAACGTGGATATACTTCCTTAAACAAAAGTTGGAAGTATATGGTTGTTTCAAAAAATTCAAGGCTTTTGTTGAAAAGCAAAGTGGTTTCCAATTGAAGACTCTTCGTTCGGATCAAGAGGGAGAATACATAAATCGTGACTTTGGAGAATTTTTAAAAGAACTTGGTATCCGACATTAATTTTCAGTCCGAGGAACTCCTCAACAAAATGGAGTCGCCGAGAGGAAAAATCGCACAATTATGGAGTTGGCTAGAAGTATGTTAAAGGCCAAGGGGTTGCCAAATAACTTTTGGGCGAAAGAGGTAGCATGCATGGTGTATCTTTTGAACCATTTTTTTTCCAAAAGCGTGCAAGACAAGACACCACAAGAAGCTTGGAGCGGCCACAAACCAAGTGTTGATCACTTGAGAATTTTCGGAAGCATTGCCTATTACATGTACCAGATGAAAGAAGGAATAAGTTAGATGACAAATCCGAAAAATGCATCTTTGTGGGATATAGTGAAAGCTCCAAGGCATATAGATTGTACAATCCCATCACCAAGAAACTTATTGTGAGTAGGGATGTGAAGTTCAACAAAGAAGAATTTTAGGATTGAAGAGAAAATGCAAGTAAAGAAAATTCAAGCGGTTTAGAACTTGAAGAAGGAATGAAGCTCCAATTGAAGAAATTGAAGAGGTTGGTACACCACCTTCTTCTCCAAATTCTACTTCATTACCCTCCACATCTTCAAGTTCAAGTTCCCCTCCTAAAAAGACAAAGAGGCTACAAGAGATTTATGAGCAAACAAGTAAAAATTTGGATGAAGATTTGGCCAATTTTGCTTTGTTTGTTGATGCCGGTCCAATCATGTTTGAAGAGGCTTCTAAAAATGAGAATTGGAAGCTTGCAATGGATAATGAAATGGATGCTATTCAAAGAAACAAGACTTGGGAGCTTGCGGATCTCCCAAATGACAAGAGACTGATGTGAACCCTAGAGGTTAAACCCTTTGAACCCACTAACAAATTGAATTACCTTAACCCCAAGAAAGCCAATATGCAGGCAGTGGAACTTAAACACGTAGAAATCTTATTTCAAAGAACCTAGATAAGCTAAGCTAACAAAACCCCAAGAACACTTATTTCTAGAACCTAAGTTTGATAGGAAGAACGCCACAAAGAAAGGATTTCTTTGATAAGTTCACTAGTTCTGTCAAGAACTAAAAAAAGTGAAACACTCACTTGAATAAAATCAACTTAATAGATTAATGGTTACTCATATAGGCGGCTACACATGTGTTTTTATAGCCTCTCTATGTTAACCTAGCTGACTACCTAAGAGTCCTAGTGCAAATAAATCTACTTAGCAGTCAAGGCTTGCTAACCTAACTAGAAGATGAATTTCGGCCAGACCTAATTAAACAAGGGAATTCGGCCATCCTACTTACATAATTAAATGAAAGCTTAACTATGGGCTGAACAAGCTCAAGCCCAATCCTAATTAAATTTAAAAGATGTCCAATAGTTTAATGAGGGTAGTCTCCAAAAGCTTATTAGACATGTTACATAAGTCAGGCCCAAAAGCCTAAACTAATTACAAGAATTAACACAAGCCCAAATACTCATTTAATAGGTGCCATATAGTTTAATGAATTGGTCCCCACCCTTGCCATGTCATTTAATGAACAAGTCCACTTCATTAAGCCTTATGCCGCCACCTTGCATTCTTCTAAGGCCCATCTTGTGAAGTTTGGATTACATGGACCAAGTCTTGTTCTTCTTCATTTAAGTAGCCTAACTTGAATGTCTTGACATTGCTTAAAAGACTTGTAGAATCAGTCGAAGTCCTTTGCACCAATCCTTGCATAGCTTCTTTGATCTTCTTGGATCTTGACCTTGTAATAGGCCCACTTGGAACATGCACATGCAATGGATCTTGAAGTCCAATACCAACTTGGTTCTCATCAAGCCCCTTGATGTGAAGTGGGTTTACAAAACAAAGTTGAACTCAAAGGCGCGGTTGACAAACACAAAGCGCGTTTGGTGGTGAAAGGCTACAAACAAAAGTATGGTGTTGATTTCCAAGAAGTGTTTGCACCTGTGGCTCGTCTTGAAACAATCCGGTTGATACTTACATTAGTGGGTCAAAGAGAATGGAAAGTTTATCAAATGGATGTCAAGTCGGTATTCTTGAATGGTTTTCTTGAGGAAGAAGTTTATGTCACTCAACCATCGGGTTATGTAAAAATTGATGAAGAAAAGAAGGTATGTCATTTGAAGAAAGCCTTATACGGGCTTAAACAAGCGCCAAGGGCATGGTATAGTCGTATTGATGGATATTTCTTGAAGAATGGTTTTAAAAGATGTCCATTTGAGCATACTCTCTACACTAAAGAAGGAGTTCATGGTGAGCTTTTGATAGTATGCTTATATGTTGATGATTTGATCTTCACTGGAAGTTGTTCAAGCATAAACGAAGATTTCAAGAAAGCTATGAATAATGAATTTGAGATGACCGACATGGGACTTCTCCATTTTTTCTTGGGCATTGAAGTTAAACAACAAAGAGATGGAATTTTCATTACTCAACAGAAGTATGCAAGAGATTTCTTGAGAAAGTTTCGAATGGAGGGTGCACTACCAATTAGCACACCTATGGAGGTTGGTTTGAAGCTAAGCAAATTTGAAGATACTAGGTATGTTGATGGAAACTCTTTATAGAAGTCTTGTGGGTAGTCTTATGTACTTGACTGCAACTAGACTCGATCTTATGTACGCGGTGAGTATGCTTAGTAGATTCATGGAATCTCCATGGCAAAATCATTGGGAAGCCGAAAAAAAATCTTAAGGTATGTGAGTGGAACAATTGATGAAGGAGTTCAATTCAAGAAGGTTGAAGAACCAAGTTTAGTTGGTTATTGTGATAGTGATTGGGGAAGAAGTGTTGATGATAGTAAAAGCACTTCGGGATATGTTTTCATTATTGGTTCCTGTGCAATTTCGTGGGCATTAAAGAAGCAAGATATCGTGACACTTTTTACAACCGAGGCAGAATATGTCTCACTAGCTTTTGCATCGTGTCAAGCACTTTGGTTGAATTGGATTTTGAGTGAGCTCAAGCATGATCATGTTGGTACTCCTACATTGTTTTGTGATACTAGTTCGGCTATTTCACTTACAAAGAATCCAGTTTTTCATGGCAAAAGCAAGCACATAAGGATCAAGTATCATTTGATTAGAGACTTGGTTAAAGAGAGACACATCAATGTGAAGTTTTGCAAATCTCAAGATCAAGTTGCCGATATTTTTACCAGAGCTTTGAAGGCCGACACATTCAACAAGTTAAAGAAGAAGCTTGGAATAGTGATTGTCTAGCTTAAGGGGGATGTTAGAGAAATAATCTAGACATTGTCGAATAATTGTTTAGAATTTCATACATGAATCTAGTCCATACATGAATCCTAGTTGGTACATTTCTACACAAGGTGAATGTATTGTCTTTAATGTCTCTTGGTATTTGTATTTTCATTAATTAAGTTCATGTATTAGTTAGTTATGTAATCACTATATAAACCCATGTATTATTTGAGTTCAAGTATGGTGAATGAAGTGAGTTCTATAATACACAAGTGAGTTCTAAATTTCTATCAAGAGATTACACATTCTCTTGTTTCTTTCTTCTCCTCATTCATCCAAATAGTTAGTTAGATCCCAACAATGTGAGTATATTGGATAAGAATGAAAAGTTTTAATTAGTAATTATAGAATTAAGTAAATAACATGATCATGAAATCTTTTCATCTCTCAAATAAAAAAAAAGATGATTAAAAGAACTGATGTAAATAAATTTCATTTATGATCTTTAATATACAAAGAAGCAAAAGCAGTCCTTAATTTGATACAATAACCGAAGGACTTCCTATTACCCCTAAAAACCCTATATTCTTGAACCATTCAATGATGGTTAACTGAAATGCACCATTTTAGTTTCTTGTAAAAATGATCACCTTATTCTTTAGCACCTCTAAGGAACTGGTTCACGGCATCTCTCATGTCTTGGAAAACATCACATCTCTCGAAAAAACCTGCCAACTTCATCAATTCCCTGTCCCAGAGCTCATCGCCAAAGAACGGCTTTATGGGGATCCCATTTTCAGGTTGCAATGAAAAAGACTTTGGGTTATCATCGACGATCACAATCTTCCTCAAGTCTCTCCCCATTTGTGACAAGTCCTTCACGAATTTCCCTCTCATTTGTTTGCATGAATCCCTGTAAAACCGGTGCGATATGAACCCTTTTGGGTCGAGAGTATCCAGCACCTTGGATGCATACGCTTCGTGCCCTGCCGTGAACACAATAATTTCGTATTTCTTGCTGATAATCTCCAAGAACTCATCTACCCCAGGTCGTTTGAACACGTAGAAATTTATTGTCACCCCGTCCATAATTCTCGAAACTGTGAAATCGTACCTTGGTGGAGGCGGATCAAGGCTTGAATGCACCAAGGTTTCGTCCAAGTCAAGAACAATCGTTCCTTTTTTATCCGAACCCAATGGAGGAAGCAAGTTGCGGTGTAAGACAACAACTGGGGACCGAGGCACAATATTGAAGCTACAGGTTTCAAATTCAAGTTGGAGTCCAGCCCCAGGACCAACATTAACATTATTGTTGGCTTCGAACTGGGTCTTTTCTTCCTGTCCAAGAATCTCGAAGCCCTTGAAGCGGCATGAAGGGGTTGCTATACGGGCTAGCTCGGATAAAAACCTGGTCAGATGATGGCGGCACTTGACGATGGACTTGTTTATTGATGCAATGATGGTGACGGAGTTGATCTTTTTCCCTGAAAAGCGCCTTCGTGTATGATAATGGTGCTGCCGCCTGATGGACTTTTGCTTTTCGGATATCATCTCTAATTGGTTCTGAGTTGTGATTGAAGATCGAGAAAAATAATTTGATTGAGAGAAATATGATCGGGGAAATTAAACAACATTAGGAAGAAAAAAAAAGAGATATCACCGAGGAGTTATTTTTATAATTTTGCTTAGATGTTAACAGACTAACAGGAAATTGTTTAGAGAGTCGAAGCTGGATTCCATATTTAGGAATGAAACTGTTTTACAGATAAGTAGATTTTGATTTTTTCCTTTTTTTCTGTTTTATTATGTTTAAAATGATGGGAATTTATCTATATCTTATAACTAATTTTTATTTATATCTATATAATAATAATATCATGAAAATGCTGACAGAACTTTTGATTAACGAAACTGACATATTTGTTTTATTTTTAAATTATCATTTTAAATATTTTTTGTTATGAATATTAACAAAAAGTTTTAATTTTATTGAAAGATTACTATTAAAAGGATTTATTAGACAACTAAAAAAGTGTTAAAATTACAGTAATTGAATTGTTTTTTATTTTATATTAACCTTAAAAAATAAACTATATTAATATAATATATTTTCATGTCCAATAAACTTTATATGTTAATGTAAATTTTTAATTTCAATTGTTTATATTATATAGAATTCTATATTTAACATATACTTATTATCTATAAATAAATAAAAATATTTACATGCAAAACACCTGATTACAAATACTATTTTGCTTAAATGATATAACTGAAAAGACAAAATTTAATGTTTTCATTTAGCAATATTGTTCATTTCCTTAGGGCTTAGGCTTCTTAATTAACTTGTGGGATTGATTTGGGCCTCTAGCTAGGCCCACAAATTAAAGAGCAGATCCAGGCCAGAAGGCTTACAAAGTTACAACGCTTGCATTGCATGATATAACTCTACAACTGACGAAAACATTATTATTGTATGCATACCTACCTTTGAGTGAAAAATAAACTAATTATTCATAAATTAAATTTCATTTCTTTATAAAAAAAAAAAAATCATTTCCTTTATACAAACCAAAATTAAGGGGAAAAAAAGGATATAAACTCTTAATAGTCCTAGTGATTATTATATAACCGTCAATTAGCTTAAAATTTTGTTATATATACTAATTTGCTCACCTATTTGTGTGTTTGTATATTGTTTTAAAATATGTTTTAAAAAAATAAAAAATTTACATGATAAGTTTTTTTTTCAACAAAATATTTTTTTTGAAAAATAGTAAAATATCATATAATCCGTAATTTCAAATTTTTTATTATTAATATATTTGATTTTTTGGGTCAATTTAAACAATTCATCAAATGAATTTGTAACACCAAGCTCAATTAAGATTTTATAAATAATGTAGATGTATATGTTGGATTTGTGGCTTTAACTTTAAAACGTATTTTTTACATAAGAATGACGCTAGATGAAATTTGGCATAATTAATTTTGGGCATGTTTAGTCAAATTTCAAAGTCAAATAAAATAATGTTGTGGTACTTCTAAGTTCTAACATCCAACTGATTTTAGTTGGCAGCCAAATGATGGGGTGATCATGAGGAACATGAATGATTCTTTCTTTGATATTTGATAATTAACCTTTTAAATCTAGTGTAGTTATAATCAATTATGTTAGTTATGATAAAAAAAAATTATACTATTAATTATTTATTGGTTTCATATGCATTTTCCACACCAAGAGCAGGAAATTAATGTCACAAAGGGTCTTTGCCTGCCACAATGAAAAAAAAAATCTCTTTAATAAAGCCTCCATGAATTATGAGAATTCGTTGAAAATCTTTGATCGATTGTAGTCATTAGTCAACAAATTTTTTTATTTTTTAAATATATCTTAAAGGATGCATGTCAACTCTACTAATTTGTAGAGTTTTTAGACTCCGTTGCGGATAATAATCTTTAATTTTTATCTAAAAAAAAAGTGAATGCGAAATCAATGTGAAACAGATGATTGAAGGGAATCAAAATCATAGTCTAATGCTAATGGAGGTGGTAAATGTTCATAGATAAAAAAGGGGCAAAAAACAACCAACAAAGATCAGTGCTTATGATTATGATTATGAATGGAAGAAAGCTAGCTAGGTGAGTATTTGGCACTTAGTGGGAGAGGTTGGGAGTTTTGCATGTGCATTGAAGAACAAGAGTTTTGTTGGTGGCTCTCTTATTCCATCGATTACCGCTTCAAATACTTAGTGGGATTCAATGGGAATTTTTTTTTCTACAATTGTTGATAATTAGTTAGAGCATGCATATAAAGGGTTTTTTTTTTTTCTTCTCTTCAACGTTTTAGCTTTACTTTTTGGCTATTTGATGTTAGAGTTTCCCTGCTTCGAGTGGAAAATTCATGCAAAAAAAAAAATTTAATGAAGTTGATTTTGGAGGAAAAAGTAGTGGCATGCAATGCATGGATAATGGAAGTCAATAAATTGGTTAGTTCCATAAATATTGGCATGAAATGCTGAAGTCCCACTGTATCTTTTTTTGGATTTCCTTAGCTAGTAGGTTGCCTTGGTCCGCTTCTATGGTTTCTTTTTGGTCTCCTCTTTATTATGAGAAATGGAAATTCCTTTCACACTTATGATCATGACAAGTTAATGAGATTAATTATAATTAAAAAGCGTAGAAAAGCTCTAATTGGATCTCAAAAAGATAATAAGAAATTGCACATCGAGAACAATAGACTTTAACAACATTTTCTTGTTTTTCACAAATTTTTGGTTTGTATCATTTTAAATAAAAAAATATTAATCAGTGTTTAATGACATTAGATAAGATGATATTTATATAAAAAAATATAATTAATGTAATTTTTTTTAAAAATAATATATTAAATTAAAAAACTTTTTTAAATAATAAATTAAATAATTTTTAATTGATTCCTATAAACACAGTTAACCAAACTGTTTTAAATACTATCCTTCATTTTGCCAAGCGAGTATCAAGCCACATTCAATATTTTTTCCACTCCCTAGGTAGCAAAAGATCATGAGATTTCCAATTCAACAACCCATTCCTCACTTTTGTTTTAATGAGTTTGAGCATGAGTCATGGTGGTGAGTATTGTATCGGTATCAGTGGTATCGGTAGGTACGTCTTAATTTTTAATTAAATCGATACAGACAGCTTTTAGTTTCATTTCGATTTTGGTACCCGTCGTACCGACCTGTACCAGTCTGTATTGATCAATACCGGTCAGTGTAGACCTGCTCACGGGCCGGGCAGCCCGCCCGGCAGGCCCATATTGGACCGGGCCTGAGCAGGATATTTTGTGTTCCAGGCCGGGTCGGCCCGGCCCGGAACAGTAATTTTTATTATAATAATATTATTTAATTTAATTTAATTTTAATTATAAAAAAATTAAAAAAATTATTTTTTATTCCAATGAACAGTTTTTCGGGCCTAAACGGGCGGGCCTGGGCGACCCAGGGCCGGGCCTGGGCAGAGAAAATAAAAAAAAACCCGGGCCGCGGCCCGGCCCATGGGCAGCTCTAGGTCAGTGCGGTTGGTACAATTTTTTAATTTTTTTTTATAAAAATTCACTTATTTGATTTTTTAAACCAGTTTCGATATTTTTGTGTCATGATCATTTTTATTTTTTTCATAATTACATTTAAAAATAAAATATGTTCATTAAATTAGGCTATTGAACATAATTAATAATAATTTATTATATTTTTTAAATATTTTAATATTTATTAAATTAGGCTATTGAACACCGATATCAATACGTGTTAGTACCAAAATAAAAATGATACATCTACCGATACGGTACCGACTACAGTGCCACTTTTACATGCTTTCTTTTTTTAAAACAGTGTTGATGCTTTAGAGGATTACTAACCTAACCAATATATCAATTACATATGCAAATGCCAAATTGGGTCAAAACAAAAATCATTTTTATGGTCTTCTTTGTAGGTCATAAATAAGCAATAAAAAACAATCATGATTATGCCATAAGGTAAACATGATCACGCAAATTATCCAAAAAAATAAAAAATAGACATGATCACGCAATCCATGACAGAATATGAGATCACTTTGTTGGCTCATATTTTTCTTCCATAAAATATATATACTACTATTAAATATTTTTTATACTTAAAATATGAGTCAAAATCAAGACCTCCTTATTTTCCACGGTTTATTTATTTTTCATGTTTTTATCATAAATTAATACCCCACAGGAACCTTTATTTTTCTTCACCTTCTCTGGGTATAGCGTCTGAATGCCTATCATAGAAGACCGCCAGAAAAGCTACGTATAGTTGAAACCGTGTGTATTCTTCTATTAGAAAGAACTGAGAATAATTCTGTAAGCAAAAAATTCTTTTCAATTTCGTCTTTAGTTCTTGAAAATGATGATGATTCCAGTTGTGGATTGGCCAAACTGCCACTTGTCAATGGTTGGCGAGCAAACAGCCAGTGGTTTCGTCTCCAAATACCTCATATGATCATTTTGGTGGATCTAATGCAGAGTTATGAATATTGTTCAGCAATATGATATATATATATATATATCTATATATATATATATCTATATATATATCAATCTGGTTCTGCTTTAATCCAAATATTAAAGCAAGTGATGTCTATAGAGTTTGGCTGATTAGTTGCTATAAACGTGGAGAAGCAACAATTAAAGAAATCAACTAGCAAATCACAAAAATATAGAACCAAGGAATGTATAATAATATATATATATATATATAAATTATCTGATCTATCGTCAATAAAATTTTTATAAGAATTTAAAAATTATAATTTGTATTAAGAGAAGCAAATCCAAAATCCCCCGTTGACTAATAATTTTTTAATTTGCTCCCTTATTGTCTTGATTTTCAAGAAATATGATAGCTGGTCAGTGATCATCTACCAGGGAATTAAAGGAACAAATACTAATATTTTTAAGGTGTGATTAATCAAATTGAATCTTGGCTTGAGTCCCGAACAAGATCTTCTGATATTTGGGAGGAGATTTGGATATCCTTTACGTCAATGTGACTAGCATTTGTGTTGCAAAATAATTTGCTTAATCTTAAGCTTCTTCGCCCTACCTATAAACTTTTATAAACGGAAAGTTTTTTAGGATAGCCATGGGTTTCGCCATACTTCAAAGCCTATGCAATATGAGTCGATGAAATGTTGTCAAGAGAGTTGAGACTTAGAGACACCAATCTTTGCAGTAAAAAACATGCGGCAAACACAAAGCTGTTCGTAACACAGCTAGCTTGTGTATCTAACTCCAAAAATCAGCTTTGGTTATAAAAAAAAAAAAATAGATCAATAGATATTTGAACATCTGTTTTTCCTTACAATTAAACAGTTGATACGAATATGCACAAAAAAGAAAAAGAAAAAAAAAAAACAGTTGATAAGATTATCATCTGGATTTGGGTGCATTAGCTGCTTAACTTTATAGTTTAATGGATCCAGAATCTTGTTGGAGTGAGCAATAATTATTTTTGACTAAAGATGATTCTGTGAATATTTAGTTTTCCTGTATTATTAGATATCCCATGTAATTTGGTAAGCTGGTTATCTGTCTTAGATAGCGGTCTTATTTCTTAAATCAGTTTGTTTCTTTATGTAGAGTTCGTGTATATAAGTGTGGACTTACTGTGAATAAACGATTAGAAAATTCACCAACCTTTCTTTGCACTTCTTTTTCATTAAGTTTATCAGTTTTTATCATGGTATAAGAGCAAAGATCCTAGAAAGCGATCTTTGTCAATTAGACAACCCAAAAAGATGGCTACAACAACTGATTTGGTGGAGCTTGAAGCACAAGAAAAAAAGTTTACGACGTCTATTCTTGAGGTCTTGACAACCAGGATGACCCAAGTCCTAACCCAAAACCAGACCCAGAACCCAGTTACCAACTACGAAACAGCTGCTGCACCGATTGGTATCAAACTGAATGGTACCAACTATGCTCTATGGTCCCAAGTTGTCGAGACGTATATCTCAGGGAGAGATAAAGTGGGATATATTAATGGCGATCTCCCTCAACCAACACAAGCCGATCCAACCTTCAGAAAATGGAGAACAGAGAATGCAATTGCAAAAGGGTGGTTGATCAATTTCATGGAATCATCATTTATCGAGAATTTTATCCGATTTCAAACTGCTAAACAGGTATGGGATTCAATTGCCACAACATATTTTGATGGAACTGATATATCTCAGGTGTATGAGTTAAAAAGGCGTGTGACCCGAATGAGACAAGCCGGGGATCTCTTGAATCATACTACAACAGCCTTCAAGGTTTGTGGAGGGAAATTGATTTTCGTCGTCCGAACCCGATGGTATACGCCCGTAATATACAAGAATGGAACACTCTTCTCCAAGAAGATCGAGTTTATACCTTCCTGGATGGATTAATGACAGACTGGACAAGATTCGAAGAGATGTGCTTCAACTACAACTCTTTCCTACGGTAGAACAAGCCTATGTTCGACGAGAGGACACCAAGCAAGCAATAATGCTTGCAGGCGTTGAGGCTACAACAGGTGTTGTTATGGCATCTAAAGGAATAAAGACAGGACAGTTATCTACACTACAGATGGCCAGATCTGGATCCACATCTTCAAAGGGTGGAAGAATAAACGGGCCCACAAAGACCAAGGGATCAACTGACGATGGGGAAGTGGTTGTACTCACTGTGGAAAAATGAAACATACCCGTGAAACATGCTTTAAGTTACATGAGTATCCAGAATGGTGGAATGAACTTAAGGCACGAAAGCAGAAAGAAGTCTCTAGTGGACAAGGACGAGCAACCTTGGTGAATACAGAACCACAACTATCTCTCATTCCACAGTTTGAACCAAAAATGAAACAACGACTACCCTTAGTGATCAAGGTAACTGTAGTTATGCATTCTTTACTTCTACTAGAGGTGAGTACAGAGACTGGATAATAGATTCAGGGACTACAAATCACATGTCTTTTTCTTCGAATGACCTGGTCAAGACTACACAACCAAAACGGACAAGTATCATTGTGCCAATGGAGTGACATATCCAGTTACAGGGGCTGGAACTGTGACATTATCACCCTCTCTTTCCTTGTCAAATACTTTAGTAGTACCATCTCTTTCAAACAAGTTGTTATTTGTAAGTCAAGCAACTGAAGAATTAAACTGTGTAGTCTTGATATACCCTATTTTCTATCTTTTTCAAGATATTCTCACGAAGGAGATCATTGGGTGTGGTACTAAGAGAGAGGGGTTATATTACATGGATGACTTTAGTTCTGGTTAGGCGAATAATATGCAACGACACTCGATTGGGGCAAAGGAGAAACAAATTTGGTTATGGCATTGTTTGGAACATCCATCATTTAGATATATAAAGCATTTTTTTGCAGACTTATTTTCAGATGTGCATGACTCTGACCTCAAATGTGAGACTTGCATTTTAGCTAAAAGTCATCGTGTACCTTTTCCAATAAGTTTTAATAAAAGAGATATTTCGTTTGCCTTGATTCATTTTGATGTTTGAGGACCTTCCCTTATTACTACTACCTATGGACTTCGTTAGTTTGTGACTTTTGTAGATGACTGTACCCAAATGACTTGGCTGTATTTGCTAAAACACAAAGATGAGGTGTTTGGTGTGTTTCAAGTATTCCATGCCATGATTG
This sequence comes from Fremontodendron californicum, assembly GCA_030761205.1. NCBI lineage: Eukaryota > Viridiplantae > Streptophyta > Magnoliopsida > Malvales > Malvaceae > Fremontodendron > Fremontodendron californicum. The sequence continues at coordinate 3,032,244 of JAULJL010000027.1, forward strand.
AGAATCAATTTTCATCCAAAGTTCAGATACTCCGTTTAGATAATGGAGGAGAGTATGTCAGTCAAGAATTTAAGATATATTTCAAAGAGAAATGTCTTCTTCATGAAACTTCTTGTGCTCGAACTCCACAACTAAATGGTGTAGCTGAACGGAAGAACATACATATTTTAGAAAAGGCAAAAGCCTTGTTGATTGGAGTACATGTGCCAAGTAGATATTAGGGTGATGCCGTTGTTACAGCTATACATTTTATGAACAGAATGCCTTCAAAAGTATTGAACTTCAAGACTCCATTACAGGTTCTATCCAATCATGTCACCTTGCCATTCGTGATGCTTATTCCACCACGAGTATTTGGATGTGTTACTTTCATTCATCTTCATAAAGATCGACGGACCAAACTTGATCCTTGTGCCGTTCGTTGTATTTTTGTAGGATATGGTGCCAGTAAAAAGAGATATCGATGCTACAATCCATCTACTAAACGAACCTATGTCACCATGGATGTCACTTTTTTGGAATCTGAAAAATTCTTTTCTTCACCAGAATCTGCTTCTATTCTTCAAGGGGAGACATGGGATAAATACTAGAAGTGGTGGGATAGTCCTCGTATTGAGATGATAGGTGATTCGGGAAATAGTGAAACGGGTGTGGAAAGTACTCCTCTCTCTCGTACCTAATGACCCTTCTCCTGAGAATATCCTGGAGTGCCTCGAGGAAGACGTTCAAGCTGATTCAGGCCAAGTTCAGTTTTTTCAAACAGCAGGCTCAACGCCGTGGAGCCAAGCTCTCAGTGCTGCAGAGCTAGACATGTCAGAAGCTTCGACGCTGCGACGCCCGACACACTGCACAAGTCAGAGGCCTCGGCGCCGCAGCGCCAACTTCTAAGCGCCACGGCGCCCGACACTTTCTTAGTAGAAGGCCATCCAGTTGCCTCAATGCCGCGGCGCCAAGCTCCCAACGCCGCGGCGCCCGATCCTTCCCCCCAAAAATCAATGATTGAGGTTAGTTCTTCCATGTCGTCTCCTATTAGTGCACTGGATACTTCTATTGGTTATCACTTACCTTTCAATCATAATAGGGGTAAGCCTCCAGCTCGATATTCTCCTGATATTGAAGGAAATGGATCAAAGTATCTGATTGCTAATCACGTGAGCACTCAAAGACTACCTGAACGACTCAAAGCATTTGCACTTACATTGTCTTCCTGTCATGTTCCTTGTGGGATACATGAAGCTTTAGCAGATCTGACATGGTCTCAATTTATTCAAGATGAGATAGAGGCACTATAAAAGAATAAAACTTGGTGTATTGTTCATCTGCCTAAGGGAAAGAAAATAGTAGGGTGTAAGTGGGTGTTTTCCATTAAGCACAAAGCAGATGGGTCCATTGAAAGATAAAAGGCAAGATTGGTGGCCAAGGGATATACACAGATATATGGCATAGATTATCAGGAGACATTCTTACCGATAGCAAAATTGAACAATGTAAGAGTCTTGCTATCACTTGCAACAAATTTATATTGGCTTTTACTCTAATTTGACGTGAAGAATGCCTTTTTACATGGAGATCTGAGGAAGATGTGTACATGGATATCCCACCAGGTTACACTACACCATTAGGAACGAAAGGTGTCTGTAAGCTGCAACGGGCACTGTATGGATTAAAACAGTCACCTCGAGCATGGTTTGGACGATTTAGCTCGGTAATGAGGAAGTATGGTTTTCAACAAAGTAACTCAGATCATACCTTGTTCTTGAAACATACAAAGGGAAAGGTAACGGCTTTGATTATATATGTGGATGATATGATTATTACAGGAGATGATGGAGAAGAAATTTCCAAACTTCAGAAGCAATTGAGCGCTGAATTTGAGATGAAGAATCTTGGCGGACTTAAGTATTTTCTGGGAATTGAGATGGCGGGATCAAATCAAGGTATATTTCTATCACAAAGAAAATATGTGTTAGATTTATTAACTGAAGTGGAAATGATTGGTTGCAAGCCAGCTGAGACACCGATTATTCAGAATCACAGACTTGGGGAGTATCCGGATCAAGTGCCTTCTAACAAAGAAAGATATCAAAAGTTGGTAGGAAAATTTTTCTACTTATCCCATACTCATCCGGACATAGCTTATGCTGTTCGTGTAGTAAGTCAGTTCATGCATAATCCTAGTGAAGATCATATGTTGGCAGTAATTCGGATATACGCTACTTGAGATCTGTTCCAGGAAGAGGACTTATGTTCTCTAAGAATAATCATCTCAATGTTGATGGTTATACTGATGCTGATTGGGCAGGAACTGTATCTGATAGAAAGTCCACAACTGGGTACTTTACTTTTGTTGGTGGAAATTTAGTCACATGGAGGAGTAAAAAACAAAATGTTGTGGCATTGTCAAGTGCTGAAACAGAGTTTAGAGGAATGGCTAAGGGACTTTGTGAACTTCTCTGGCTTAAAAGGCTGTTAACAGAAATTGGTTTCCCACCAAATTCTGAAATGAATTTGTTCAATGATAACAAAGTGGCAATAGAGATTTCTCATAATCCAGTTCAACATGACCGTACCAAGCACATTGAAGTTGACAGGCATTTTATCAAACAGAATCTTGAAGAAAAAATCAGTAAATTTCCTTTTGTCAGATCCGAAGACCAACTAGCAGATATGCTTACCAAAGCTGTCTCTAATAAAAGCTTCCAAAACTCACTAGACAAGTTGGATATCAAAGACATTTATGCACCAACTTGAGAAGAAATGTTGGAGTGAGCAATAATTATCTTTGACTAAAGATGATTATGTGAATATTTAGTTATCCTGTATTATTAGATATCCCATGTATTCTGACACGTAATCTAGTAAGCTGATTATCTGCTTCAGATAGTGGTCTTATTTCTTAAATTAGTTTGTTTCTCTATGTAGAGTTCATGTATATAAGTGTGGATTTACTGTGAATAAACGATCATAAAATTTACCAACCTTTCTTTGCAATTTTTTTTATTAAATTTATCAGTTTTTATCAAATCTGATTCTGGTTACTTCTTTGTTTGATTCGCTTGCCCAGATCAGTAAACTTGTAACTGGGTGGGAGATTCACAAATTTTTTTTTTTTGAACAAATAAACACTTAGCTATCAAAGTATATTCCTCTTAGTATTTCGTAATTACTCAAAAACATTTCCTGCCAATTGATTTAACCTTTGATTGTCTTTTAAAAAAAAAAAACTTTTTTAGTACTTTTTGGTACAAACAGTAGCTTTCTGGTTCGTTCTTGTTTTGATGGAAAAGTTATCTTTTCAATCTCAGGCGTATAAAGACTGAGTAAAATTACCGTAAAGATAAAAGCAATAAAATGATTACAAGCCAATGATCTTAAGTTTCTCCCGTTGAGAAATTAATACGTAACTGGTATGTTATTTGAATTTGAAAATAAATTTTGGATAAGTATATGTGTTCGATATGAATGTATTTAATTTATTTTTTATATTTAAAAGTTGATATCCGTATTCGAATATATATCGAATATAGACGTCGGAACATAAATATTTAAAGAAAATAAAAAGTCTAGATAATATCATATAGCTGTAGACTGTAGCCTGGATCTTTCCCTTTTTTTTCTCCTTGTTGAACATTGAGGTCGGTGTCCATACCTTCGGAAATGAACAACCTTACCAACTAGCAGTGGCATAACGGTCACCCAATTGCTTAATCCCTTAAATAAAAACCGAATTCTACCTAATTTTTGTTTTTTAATTCCACTTTTACAGAAAGGAAAAAAAAAACCATTTTAACAGAAATTTAACACCCTCCAATAATATGTTGATATTATTACATTGTATTTGTATGCATCATGTTTTTTGTTTTACCTTTTTTCCAGCAAATCATTATTGACAATTGAAAATCTTTTATTTTAATGTTCCAAGTATGGCTAATTTTTCCTCCTTTCATGGAATCCATTAGTTAAATCTGTGTCTAACTGCACTCTACAGATAAGCAGCAATTAACCATATACTCTAGACTTAAATGGCTTGGCATCTTTTATAGATGGAAGTTTTCCAAAAAAATGGATCAAATGAATAACAAATTTGCCCATATTAATGGGGTTTAACTGAAAGAGATTACAACTAGAGGTTGGCATTCATGTCTTTCTGTATTACAGGTGGCTGGTGAAGCAGTCTTCAATGCTTTTTTTCTCTGTTAACAAAGCTCTTTTAAGTCACATTTTTCAACGATATCTCCAAAGAAAGAGATAAATATAAGACTAAATAAGAAAAAAATATTAAAAAAAGCAGAAAAAGAAGCAGCAAGAAATAAATAGGTGTTTTCAATTATCCAAAAAAAAAAATAGTTGCATGGTCAATCTCCCTTATTTAAATTGACAAAATCCAATTCCTCTTTGTCCCACTCTCTCTCTCTCTCACCCCTCTTTCCTTTTCTTTTTGTTGACATAGGCTGCCCCTTAAATTGGCTTGCTTTGGCTGGTTCTTGTACACACTTCTTCCTGGTTGTTGAGGAACAAAAGCTAGCAGAGCAAGCAATTTTTCTCCGTCTTTTGTCCCCTCTGTTTTAATCTCTCTGCTTCTTTTCTCTGTTTTGCTAATTTCTTTGTCATATAAAAGTTATCAGTCATGGCTGAGATCTCCAGGGGTAATGGAAACCATGGAGTAGTTATGGATGTGAATGGTGAAGCCAATCATAATCTTCCTCCATCAGCTTCCAAAAGTAAAGACTCTGACATCGGTTTCTCTGTATCTTTCATGCAGAAGGTAACTCTATATATTCTTCTTTCTTGTCTTTTTTTCTTCTTTTCCTTCTAACAGTAAGTAAACTCCAAATTAATTTGTACCAATCTTGTCTTCAATAATTTTTTTGATCTTAATCAATTGCCATGCTTCAATTATGTTCCCAGAAATCTTCATGACATACAATTATAATTCCCAGTTGTTACTGATATATATGTTATGTTTCAAAAGAGTGAAAGATGTTTTTTTTTTTTTTTTTCCTTCCAATTTTGCAGCTGATGGCTGAGGTGTTGGGCACATATTTCCTGATATTTGCTGGTTGTGCATCGGTGGTGGTGAATGTAAACAATGAGAAAGTTGTTTCACTTCCAGGGATTTCTATAGTGTGGGGATTGGCTGTGATGGTTTTGGTTTACTCTGTGGGTCACATCTCTGGTGCCCATTTCAATCCTGCAGTCACCATTGCTTTTGCTACATGCAGAAGATTTCCTCTCAAACAGGTAAATATTAGCAGCATGGTCAATCCTTTTTATTTCTCAAGAAAAAGGAAAAAAAAAAAAGATAGCAATTCCTTGTCATTGTAAAAATTGGTCAACAACAACAAAAACCAACTTTAAGCCAAATTTGGTTATATTGTAAGAACTTGGGTTTATAAGAATGAGTTTTCTTGTGGAAAAAGTAAAAAAAAAAAAAAAATTTGCTCAAAGGGGCTCAATAACTATTGCCTGAATGCAATTTGGTCCAAGGCAATATTCTGCAAGTGATAATGTGATATAGCTGGAGAAGCATAAGGTTCCAATGGTTAATTTAATTTGTTTATTCCTTTATTTAGGTGCCAGCTTATGTATTAGCTCAAGTTCTTGGATCAACTCTAGCAGCTGGGACCCTTCGTTTGCTGTTTAGCGGACCACACGATGTCTTTGCTGGAACATCGCCACAAGGGTCTAACTTGCAGGCTTTCGTGGTCGAGTTCATCATCACTTTCTACCTCATGTTCATAATATCTGGTGTTGCAACTGATAACAGAGCTGTAAGTTTTACCTTTTCACCTTATCATTTCTTTCATATCTTTTTTTTTTTTTTGAAAAAAGAATGGAGGAATATGGTAAGCCTAAGCCAATAGGTTTGGTGAATTAAGTAGCCAACGATCATATGCCTTTAATATCCATCAATATTTATTATACCATTGATTAATTTGCCTAATACATTCCAAAGAATTTGAATTATTATAAGGTTAATGACAGTGACTCGGTCTTTTCAATCTTGTCTGTGTTGAAAACGATATTAAACGTTTTAAATTTAAGAGCAATAATGTTCTGATTCGTTCTTATTCCATTTATTTATGTAGATTGGAGAACTTGCAGGACTTGCCGTTGGCTCTACTGTGTTGCTTAATGTCATGTTTGCTGGGTATTTAACTTTTTCCCTAACCTACTTGGCTACTACTATTACTTTAATTTGTTTTTCTTAGACTCAAAGTCTTGATGTCATTCTCCCACACTTTCACGTAATGAGGTATTGTCCGTTTTGGTTCCGTAGAACTTACGGTTTTATCTACAAAAGGCGTTTCACTAGCGAAAATTGATGTGGGATTTGACTAGGGGCCTTTCACTCATCCCTTACGGGACTCACCGTCCTCACTGAGGTTTGTCCCACCATCGATCAGCAAGCACAGAGAGGTGACTCTGATACCATCTATCATGGCCCCACACTTCCATGTCATGAGGTATTGTCCGCTTTGGCTCCACAGAGCCTCACAATTTTGTCCACAAGAGACGCCTCAAGGACTCCTGAGGAAGCACCGAGGGATAAATCCGTGCGCTGCGCTACTCTAATGAGTCAAGGCAAAGCGGATAATATTTCGTGGTGGGTCAAACCTCAGTGAGTTGAGTTTAGGCAAATTCCATGCGAGGCATTTTTTTGGACAAAACCATGAAGCTCTGCAGAACCAAAGCAGACAATACCTCATAACGTAAAAATGTGGGGCGATGACACATGAAATCATAGTTGAATTGTCTAACATTTTTGCAACATAGTTACAAATCTTAAGAACAAACCCAATATCAAACTAAGCATGTTTTTGTCTTTGCTGTCGTTTTTTTTTTTTTTAAACACTACAACTTTTGTGCTGATGATTTAAGATCCCCTTTCGATAGGCCAATTACAGGAGCATCGATGAACCCAGCAAGGAGCTTGGGACCTGCAATTGTGTCCAATCATTACAAAGGGATATGGATATACCTTACTTCACCAATTCTTGGGGCAGTCTCAGGTGCTTGGGTTTATAACATGGTGAGGTACACTGACAAGCCATTGCGGGAGATAACCAAGAGTGCTTCTTTCCTCAAGAGTTCACGTAATTGCGGTTAAACTTACTATATAGTGTAATATAGAATTGGATCATTAACCTTACTACAGAGAGAATCAAAGATGGCAATTTTAATAGGCATGTACTTATCATCATAAAGTAAAAGAATGGTTGGCTCATTTCTGCAGTATTTTTGTTGCTGATCCTTTGTTTTTCCCTCCTATTCCACAAGTTCTGAAAGCAGATGATTGGCTTGAATTAATTTAAATTCTTTCTAAAAGGCTTATTGATTGTAGGCCACTTAGAAACAAATTTAACTATCTTTTATCTTCTTATCCAAACCAACATACCGGTCCTTTATTAAATCATCAAAATTATGTGAACTAGAAAAGTAAAAAGGCAAATTAATAACTTTCTTATCATGTGAAGAAGAAAGAAACGTTAAAACCTTTTCAAGATTAATTAAAGGCATGTTATCCTCAGAAGAATTAGTTGAGATCACGTGCTTCATGTTTCATATATATGCATTGATAGAAGGCGCCGCCTTGGAAAGCTTATTCAAATTGGGTAGTCTTCTTGTTCAACAAGCACATGATTCTTGCATGGCATGAGGTTTTCGCAATTTGAGGATTAATCTATTGATTACTCATATAACTGTTACGTTGGATATTACATCCGTGAAATGATATGCTGACACGTGAACCAATTTCGAGTCATTTCTTGTTTTTAATATTTGAGATTGTAAAAGATTGAACTTTAATCGTTAGAATTAAGAGTCCAAAACTCTATAAACGGAATTCACAAACACGTAAAAGAAACTTAATACATAAGCAGTAGAGTTTCCCTGTCGCTATCAGCTGAACATAGTTGCCTCAAGTGTTTATGGAGCTAAATCTGGAGGCAAAAGGAAGGAAAGATCTTGTACATAATAAACCTTGGTAATAACATGTCAGCTAAAGAACTAAAACGGCTTGTTTTCCGATAACTGAAAATTTTGTTCACACAAAAATTAAGCAGAAAGATCTTGCTTACCACATGTAAACCATTTCCATTCCAACGTGGAAAATCACTCCTCAACAACAGTTTACGAACAATCATTACAAGTTCATTATGGCTAATTAGGCTGCCTTTGGAATATACTTGGTTGTGTTAGAGAAGAGAGCAAGGCAAAATCTTCATTTGCATTGTTTCCTTCATCCATGCAACCACTAATCAGCCCAAATGTAAGTTACTCATCAACTAGATTAATAATTGTAGTTACATGTACACCAAGGTTTAAAAAAGCAAAAAAATTTGGTAAAAACATGAAAGTCAAGATCTTTCAAAAAATAAATTCTTACTAGAAGAATGCATAACCGTATGAATAAGCTCACACTAATCCATCAATCAATCCATCAATTTAAGATCTGATTCGAGATTTTCCTTAGAGGTATTAGTAAAAAATTAAAATATAATAATATTGATTCATATAGATACAAAAGAAAAAATTCTCTATTGATTCAAATGTTGTACCTATGAGATAGAGATTGAAAAAAACCGAAAATTTTACATTATGCTTTTGATAGAAAAAGATTAAAGCAATCCCCCTCAATTTGAGGGGGATTGCTTCCATATGGCTTGCCACGTGGCAAGTCATGGATTTATTTATTTTGATTAAAAAATGAAAGATGGAAAAAAAATGAAAGAAAAAAAATTATATATTCGTATTGTTCGTGTTAATAATCGTATATTATATATTTAAGCCCTATCAAATTTAATTGATTTGATAATCAAACATATGGTAAATCTTTAATTGCATTACTATAGTCAACTCTGCAGTGCTTCAAATCTGTGCTTGTCAACTATTCTGTGAAGACCTGTTCCTAGCAGAACCATCTATTGTCCTTCTTCTTGGAATGAGTATAGGTCTACAACAAGCTAAAGTAAACAGTAACTCCGTCGTAAATGATGTCAAACTGACCCATATAAAAATAGTTCTCTTCCAATACCATATAATTCTTTTGATAAAAGGAAGTTCTGATTCAAGGATGAGGGATGCATCATATAGTTCGGGAATGCCAGCACCCTGTCTGTACTCTGCTCGTTGTTCAAGTACTACCCTTAAGCAAGCAGTAGGCACAATTCCTTCGTTCAAACCTCTAATCTTCAGATTCAGAGTCTGGGTTTCTGAAACATAGCCAGTGATTAGAGGAGCAACCTTGAAGAATGTCAGCAGAAGGCGGACAGGCTCGCTTTTGAATTTCAACATGCATGGATGGCTTGAACTGGCAAGAGTTTCACCATTAACAGACAGGAAATCTACCCTGACCTTCAAAAAGAAAAAAAAAAGTTGCACTAGAATTCATCAAATACGAATTTGGTTACTAAAAATTAAGAGTCAAATTACTGATAAAGTTAAATGAAATTCATTACAGTTACTCAGGAAGAAGCACCTTTTTTTTAAAATGGCCATCTTTCCTTGTTACCAAACTTTAATAGCCCAGTTTCTAGACTCAGGTTTCAGCCAACATATCATCAGCCTCAATCACTATATTATGTTATTTAGTAGATATGGGATAGAAATGTTCAGGATAACAAAATACATCAAAATTTAAGTGTTGGAGAGCAGAGGCAAGTGGTCTAAGAGACTAAGACTCTAAGCTACGTTGCTTCGACTCTTCATTTTTTTTTAAGTACCCGTGTTTGACGCATATTCGGACATGGGTATAGAGATATGATCCCCCAAAGACCCTTCAAATACATGAAAAAACTTAGAATAAATCAAACATACCCGTTTGGGACATTACCCGTGTCCGACACTCACACCCGAGTCCGAGTAACATAGACTCTTAAGTTCATGCTGCTTATATGCAACTGATTAATCACCAGAAGATCATCCAACTTATTCTAGAACTCTCTTATGGTATCAGGCTGACACTAACCTATGAGGCATGCTAGTGTAAGAAGTATCAAACTGAACACTCCAATTTTCCCTGAATCATGAGGTTAGCAAGGCGATCATCTCATGCAAATTTACGGGCTATACATTTTCCCCTGCTCAAGTGGTTAATAACCTACGGAAAAAATAACCTATTTACTCAATGATAAAGGTCAACAGACTCCAAACCCAACAACAAGATAATTTACTAACTTCGTCAAGTTACTCCATCTAATAATTTATATGGTGAATAGATTAAAAGGTACAGAATGTCAGCATAAAACTTAACCAAACTTAGATCCCGTTTAGCATTGTTGTTGGAGCAGCTTTTGAGGTCAAAAGCTGCGTTTTACCACAAATACAATACTAAACGGGTAAATTTTTAATTTTTATGGTTAATATCATGGTTTGAAAACCCAAACCATAAAGACAAAAAAATGGAGCTTTTGAACTTTGGAAGCTGGCTTTTGGATAAAATAACTTTATTATCCTCACATCTCTAAATTTTTTTTATTTTAAACATATCATTTTTTGACATTTCAATTCCTCGGGACACTTTTTCACAGCAATGCTAAACATTTAAAAGTTCTTAAATCACATTTTTTTCACCACACTTTTTCCAACCAAAATTTTTTCTAACCCAAACTTTTTCCAACAACAATGCTAAACTAGCCTACAAATAGAACCATAAAACCCCAATTGACTTCAAGATAAAAAATACAAAACAAAAATGAACAGAAGTAAAATAACAAATAATGGCAATTTCTGCATTCCATAAATCAACCAAATACCTGGAACATCCCAAGATTTCTGTTGTACTCTGACTCTGGCAACGTCAAAGAAACAGTAACCTGCAATTTGTGATCAGGCGGTATGACTCGGGAACCCACATTCTTCCCAACATCTGTCTTCTCCATACATTTCACACCACAACCAACAGCAGCACAAGATACAATCGGAACAAATGCAACCGGACTACTCTTAGTATAATCAAAGTTCAACATTTCCTTTATCTCCAATGGTTCCTCCACCAAAGACCTCATCAAAACCCCACTAATAACAAGTGAAGTAAACAATAAACCACATAAAACACAGCCTACATATGTAGCCCACAACATTCCCCACCCGAATCGGAACACGAGGTGCCATATAGATTTATGATACTTTAACAACTCATACATCATAGGACTCAAATACCCACAAATAGAATTCCATAAATTTAACAACTGTGTGATTATATAAGCTCTACCATGACTCAAAGCTTGAAAAGGATCAATAATAAACAAGTAGCAGCAACTTAAAACTGATAGAGGTAATGTAATGAAGCTTATTAGCAAATTTAACTGAAACCCGATTGCCTTTATCACTAAACCAGCTACCAACAGTAGCAAACTCGAGGAAGAATATAGTGACTCACTGAGTTCAGCGCCCGAGTCGGCGGAATTACGGGCTTGGTCAACCAGTTCATCATTTTCCGCGGTGGTGACTGTGGATTCGACGTCATTTTTCTCTTCTAAGACGCGGGTCGACTTAATTCCATCTCGAGTTGACTCAGTTATCTCGAAAGTGTTGTCATTTGCCTTCAAATCGCGGAAAAGCTTGTATCTTGGCTCTCTGGAACTGGTTTTCGAGTGGTCTTCGAGAGTGGAAGCTTCCGGAAGGGAATCTCCGGGTTCCTTGTAGGAGATTCCTCGGCGAGAAAAGGCTCGTCGACGGAGAGTCGAGGATAAGTCAGACGTGGAAGGATCTGATTGATCGAAGGTAAGGAAATCGTAAAAGGGGAAGTCGTCGACTGCGTCGAAGAACTGGTCCTCTTCGTCGGTGCTTTGGGATTCCATTGAAAAATTGGCGACGATAGAACGCTTGTTTTACTTTTTCACAAATTTTCAATTCTTTTAATCAATTTCCCAAATTACTACGGATGGGGCTTGAACTAGAATACGTGTACGATAGGTTTAGCAGCCTTTCCTTGTGCGAACGTCAAATGAATTATGAAATTTTAGAAATATTTTATGTATACACTACTTAATTTTAATTTGCTTTATTCTAATCTTAAACTTTAATAAATTATCCTCCATCCTGTCTCATCTTGTAATATTTATAGTATAAATTAATTTAATTTTATACCTTTTTATAATTTTTTAAATAATTTATATTTATTTAATTTGATAATTATATTTCATATTTTAATTATGTAAATTATACACATCAAATTTTAAATAAATTAAAAATATTTAATTATCTATTCAATATAAGAAAATTTAATCAACAAATGTACATAGAAATGATGATATTTTCGATCCACGTTATATCAAAATGGTATCGATTCTTAGCCAAAGCTTTTCCCTTTGTTAGCTTCTCAAGATATCAAGATTTTCCAGCCCAGCTTACCCAAAAAAGTCCAATATTGATCACTTTCTCAAACCTAATTTGTATGGGCTTCTTCCATAAAAAAAAAAAAAAAAAAAAAGGGTTTCTTTTAAAATTTACGGGGAATTCTCCGTTTTGAGGAGATATAATAATATTGGTTAGGATTGTCAATTGGTATGATTTTGTAGCTCTTTACCTGTTGCAAAGATTCATCACCAATGTTAAGTAGATAATGCATGCCTAATTATGAGTAATTGAAAATCCAAATTCACCTTTGGTCAAGCATTTTCCCACCAAGATATCATCAGCATCTGACAAGTTGTGGACTCAATAATTAAGGTTTGGGTAGCTGACAAGGGGATCGTATTCGTAATCATTTGATAAGGATCAGCAAGAATTAGGCAATTCAGTTCCTTTTTCCGCCAGGATCCTGTGACTATTGACGATCAAGTTAGCTGGAGTTCATGTGAAAGTTCATCTTTATATTAATATAAAATCTACTAGCTGATAGAGAAAAATCATAGTCTCTGTTTTCTAATTTTTCTTTATTCAAAGAACCCAACCTAGATTTTGCTTTTTATAAATATATGATTCATGGAATGAAACTTGAATTGTCTCCTAAATAAAACTATAAACAAGCACAAGAATTTTGATAATGATGTTTAACATATTTTATTTATGTACGAATCTCACCAATCCTGAAATCGCCATAAGCTACGATATAGTAGTTGTATAATTTCACCATGATCTCAGAAAATGTGCGTCAGCTTTCGTAAACATCGATCCATCTCATTTTCAGAAAATAATATGTTTCACAAGATCTGTTCCTATATAGTGCTTAAACTTTAAACACCATTTAAGAACAATCTGCAATTTGTTATATATATATACACTTTTCTTGTTCTACCCAAATACATAAATAATTGAAAGACCAAGATAACAAGGAAACATAGAACTTTTAATCAATGTTTGCTAAACAATATATCAAGCCAGAAGGTAAGACTGGTCAAGAAATTGCTTAGTTGCTGAAGCTTGAAGATAGACCTGTTGGGCGCTGCATCAAAATTCAAACATGTTTGATAAACAAGTATTGCTTATATTAGTTCTGGCACTGAGTTACTTAGAAACCGACGTTTAGTTGCAGCCAGGTTGGTTCAAAATGAAGGTAAGATTGATGCTTCAGATTCTGTTCATTTTTTCTACTTCTGAAGTTGTAAGGGGTTAAAGAAGAGGTATAAGATAAATGAACTTCAAATGCACAATCTTAGTTTTTGGTCTTTTATTTCATCAGAATCAAAAATTCAATTTCCTGTATTGCCAGCTTTTTTTAAAATACAACCAAGTGGCAAACTTTATTCTCCCTGTCAGGCAATGCGAGCTCTTGAATGCTATTATTTTATTGCTGTTTCTGTAATGGAATGTGGTTTTAGTTAATGCACTGGAGAAAATTATGAAAATAATGGGGATCCACATACTGGAAGTTCGACGATGAAAATTGCCTGGTTAATTTAGTTATTGATGACAGGATTGCCATTGCCAGCAAAGTGGAAATCTAATAGAATTAGTGGATGAAAGGCTGGGATCTGAATTCAATAAGGTACAAGCAGAAAAGATGATAAAAATAGCTCTCTTATGCACAAATCTTTCACCTACATCATGGCCAACCATGTCTGAAGAAGTGAGCACATAGTTCTAAATCGCGGTTGTGTTGAGAAAAAAACTTAGAGTAGATAACTCTAATTTTACCACTCAAAGAAGAAAGTTTAGATTTTAGGAAAACTCACAAATGCTCACACTTCACTCTAGACTACACTCTTTAGAGAAGAACTCCTTAGGAAAACTTAGAACTTTTATTGCTTATTGAAGCTTACTACTTGATGATTTACAAATGCAAGGGAGGGGGGTATTTATACAATACCAAGACAAACACAAGCCACACAAATATAAAATCTAAATAAATTACAACCACCCATTGTTGTTTAATAACAACCACACATTTAAATCACACAACTACAACCACACATTAAACCACACAATTGCAACCACACATTGTTGTTTAATAACAACCACACATTTAAATCACACAACTACAACCACACATTAAACCACACAATTGCAACCACACATTTAAATCACACAACTACAACCACACATTAAACCACACAACTACAACCACTCATTAAACCACACAACTACAACCACACATTGTTAGGCTTTTATTTTTTCCTTGGGCTGGTATTGGACAATTTAACACTCCCCCTCAATACCAGCTCTTCCTCTTTGCACCATGTTGAGTTGACGACGAAACATTTCAAATTTGTTGATACTCAAACCTTTTGTGAATAAATCTGCCATTTGATCATCTGTCTTGATCTGCTTCATCTCAATTTCTTCTTGTAGAACCTTTTCTCTGATAAAGTGATAATGCACTTCTATATGTTTGGTTCTTGCGTGAAAGACTGGATTTTCTGCCAAACGAATTGCTGACTGGTTGTCGCAATACAACGGAACTGCATAATCTACTGGTTGATGTAGATCACTCATTAGTTGTATCAGCCACGTACACTCTTGAGCTGCCATTGCTGCTGCTCGATACTCAGCTTCGGTAGTTGACAATGATACCGTTGGTTGTCTCTTACTGCACCAAGAAATTGTTCCAGAACCAAGTTTAAACATGTACCCAGTTGTTGATCTCCTGGTGTCATGATCTCCTGCATAGTCAGCATCACAATAACCAACTAACTTACAGTCTTCACCTTTCTTGTACAAAAGACCATAATCTATTGTACTTTTCACATATCTCAGTATTCGTCGAACTGCTTCTAAATGAGGCTTCTTCGGATTTTGCATATACCGACTCATCACACCAACTGTATAAGAAATGTCAGGTCGAGTCAAGGTTAAGTAGATCAGGCTACCTACCAATTGTCGATACATAGTTGCATCTTCCAAGTCTTTGCCTTCAAGTGCACACATCTTGCCATTTGGTTCCATCGGTGTTGAAATTGGCTTGCTCTCGAGCATTCCAAACCTTTTTAGCAAATCTTTAGAATATTTTTGTTGACAGAGAAATATTCCTTCTTGTATGTGATCAACCTCTAGACCAAGAAAGTGCTTGAGTTGTCCAAGTTCTTTCATTTGGAAACGAACTGATAAATTCTCCTTGGTTTGAAGAATTTCTGCCTCATAATCACCAGTTATGATTAAATCATCCACATATATCAATACGATAGCTAGCTTTCCTCCATTAGCTTTGACAAACAAGCTGGAATCTGCAGGTGTCACTGAATAACCACTATGAGTTAAAAATTCAGCAATCTTACCATACCATGCTCTAGGTGCTTGTTTCAATCCGTAAAGTGCCTTTCGCAGCTTACACACATGCTCAGGATGATTTTGGTTTTGAAATCCCAATGGTTGAATCATGTAGATTTCCCGATCTAGCTCTCCATGAAGGAATGCATTCTTCACATCCATCTGCCACAAGTTCCAGTCTTTGTTGGCTGCAAGGGCAAGTAGGACTCGTACGGTTGTAAGTCTTGCCACCGGACTAAATGTTTCATCATAGTCTAGCTCATACTTCTGAGAGAAACCACGAGCCACCAACCGTGCCTTGTACCTTTCAATCGACCCATCTGGACGATGTTTTATCTTGTAAACCCACTTGCAGGATATGGGTTTCACATCTCTTGGTTTTGGCACTAGATCCCAAGTCTGATTCTGCTCAAGCGCAGTGATCTCTTCTTTCATAGCCATAATCCACTCAGAACTTTGTGATGCTTCTTCAAACGTCTCAGGTTCTGTTGCAATTGGTTCTTCCACTATGGCTGCATTAGCATATTTGGGATTTGGCTTCCGTGCTCTTGTTGTCCTTCGGATTTGTGATTGTGGAGATGGTTCTTCCACTTCACTCGATCTAACATCTGGTTGATACACACCAGTTTGCCAAGGACTCTGGACTAACACTTGCTCGTCATCGTTATCATCACATAGGTCTTCTACTTCATCTGAAGTTGATTGAAGTTGGACAATATACTCTCCCATTTTCTGTTGTAACATGTCTTCAAATTCTTTTGAATCTGACAACACCTCCTTTTCTAAGGACCACCAAGAAGATGCTTCATCGAATACCACATTGCGTGAAGTGTAACATCTTCCACTTGTAGGATCACAACATTTCCATCCTTTCCTTTGGTTGTCGTATCCCACAAAGATACACCTAGTTGCTTTCTTATCAAACTTGCTACGTAAATGATCAGGAACAAATACATAACATACACAGCCAAATACTCGAAAGTAGCTGACTGAAGGTTTCATTTTCCACAATTTCTCAAAGGGGGAAACAAACTCTAACCTTGGTTGAGGAAGTTTGTTGATCACATGGGCTGCGGTTCTCATAGCTTCGGCCCAAAATCTTCCGGGTACATTCTTTGCATGCAGCATACTCCGACAAATTTCTGCAAGATGCCGATTCTTTCTCTCTGCTACACCATTCTGTTGTGGTGTATTGACACAAGTATACTGATGACGTATGTTGCATTCTCGTAGGTATTGAGAGAATTCGCCTGAGCTATATTCTCCTCCATTATCTGTGCGCAAGCAACATATCTTCTTTTCCACTTCTCCTTCAACTATCTCTTTGAACTCTTTAAACTTTGAGAAAGTGTCAGACTTTTCTTTCATAAAGAAAACCCACACATACCTGGAGAAATCATCAATAAACGTCACCATGTACCGCATTCCACTAATTGATGGTTGCTTAACGGGCCCAAATACATCAGAGTGAACTAACTCTAATGGTTCTTTTGCTTTAAACTTTGACTCTTCGTATGGCAATTGGTGTGCTTTACCATATTGGCATCCTGCACAAACTGTGTCTGTTCTTATGTCAAGCTGAGGAAGTCCCTTAAGCATCGACTTCTTCATCATCATACTTAGCTTGGAATAACTAACATGACCTAACCGCATGTGCCATAAATCTGCTGTATCGCTCCTTCTTGTCTTGTCTACATATGCTGACTCTGCTGACATCACGTAAACTGACTCCAGACGTCGTCCTTCCATCATCGGCTGTCCTGAGATTTTGAGATCACGATATACCTTCACATCCCTTGGACCAAACAGAATATGGTGACCTGACGATGTTAATTGTGCCACTGAAAGCAAATTTTTCTTCATGCCTTGGACATGGTAAACATCTTGTAGTGGTACCTGATTATGACTATATCGAGGTGCTACTACCGTCTTACCGATGTGAGTAATCGGTAATCTTGAATTATCAGCTGTCACAACAATGCGATTTCCCTTGTATTTTGTCAGGTTCTGCAACTTCTGTTTATCGCCTGTCATGTGATTTGAGCAACCTGAATCGACAATCCAGTCATTCTCATAGTCAATTCGGTCAGCCGTTGTTACTGTGAGAGCTAACTCTTCCTCTTCCATAGCAAAAAATGCTTCAGCGTCCCAATCATCTTCGCTTTTCTCCTTTGTACTAGAAGTAGCAGCATTGCTCTCAGCGGGCCTTTTGTTAAACCAACAATCTTTTGCCATGTGACCTTTCTTGTCACAGTTGTAACAGTTACCTTCAAATCTTTTATTGTTGCTACGATTCTTTGAAGCTCCCCCTGGACGAGAGCTCCCTTCTCCTTGATGACTTTTTGTCTTGTCACCATACTTTTTAGATCCACCACCGACGTGCTGTTTGAATTTGCCTTTGCTTTTGTTGGTGTAGAGTGCTTCCTCTTCACTTTTCAACGAGACCCCTCCCATTTGCTTGGCCATAGATTCTTGACCAACAAGCAAATTTTCAAACTCTACAAGTGATGGTTGAGTTGGCCATCCTTGTATAGCGGCAACGAAGCTGCGATATTCGGGCCTCAAACCATGGATAATTATTCTTTTTACCCTGGTATCTCCAATAGCAGCTGTAGGATCTAAATCAGAAATTTCACGGCATAACGTTTTTACCTTGTGAAAGTATTGAGCAATCGGTATATCCCGTTGTGCAACTGATAATAATTCATTCTCAAGAAGTTGAAGTCTTGTGTCATTCTTTCTCGAAAAGAGTGCATCTAAAGTATCCCACGCTTCTTTTGGCGTTTCTAGCTTTTGTATGTGTTCCAACATTTCTTCTTCAACTGTGGTCTTAAGGGCAAACATGGCTTTACCCACTTTAATCTTCCATTTGCGCAAGGTTCCTTGAGCATCTTCTTGCTCGGGCTTCGTAACTTCACTACCACCAACGACTTCCCAAAGGTCTTGACCTTGTAGGTAAGACATCATACACGTCATCCACGTGTTGTAATTTTTGTGATTGAGCTTCTTGATTCCTCCAACTACTTGAAGATCACCCATCGTGTCGGCAAGACTCTAACAATACCGAACAAGCTTGATTTTGAGACACAAACTTGTAGAGTACAAACTCCTCACGACTCAAGAACGCTCAAACCAAAAATAGTACCTGAATAACTATTTCACCGTGAACAGTACCGTATACGTGAATAGTATTGTATACCATATACTTGAATAAATCTCGTATATGTTAACAATTACTATAAAAGTATATAGTGACACGTGTGAATAGTAACTATGGTAGTAACTCACAACCTAGCTCTGATACCAATTGTTGAGAAAAAAACTTAGAGTAGATAACTCTAATTTTACCACTCAAAGAAGAAAGTTTAGATTTTAGGAAAACTCACAAATGCTCACACTTCACTCTAGACTACACTCTTTAGAGAAGAACTCCTTAGGAAAACTTAGAACTTTTATTGCTTATTGAAGCTTACTACTTGATGATTTACAAATGCAAGGGAGGGGGGTATTTATACAATACCAAGACAAACACAAGCCACACAAATATAAAATCTAAATAAATTACAACCACCCATTGTTGTTTAATAACAACCACACATTTAAATCACACAACTACAACCACACATTAAACCACACAATTGCAACCACACATTGTTGTTTAATAACAACCACACATTTAAATCACACAACTACAACCACACATTAAACCACACAATTGCAACCACACATTTAAATCACACAACTACAACCACACATTAAACCACACAACTACAACCACTCATTAAACCACACAACTACAACCACACATTGTTAGGCTTTTATTTTTTCCTTGGGCTGGTATTGGACAATTTAACAGGTTGCGGATTTCGTCGTGGATGCTGTTGCGGTGTCACGGTTACGAGTGTCGCGAGCATTACGTAACGCGTCGCGTTGTCACGGATGTGAATTTGATAGTGTTTCAATAAATTTAATAATGTCGCATGCTAGAAGGATCAGCAGTCATACCAGATGTGACCGCTGGAGCAACTACCTATAATAGAGATTTAAGGTTTAAGGTCGTAAGGGACCATATCGTGCATCAAAATCCTTTTATTTAATTCATATTGATGTTTGTGGTCCATCTAAAATCTATACTTTATCAGAAAAAAGATGGTTTGTAACTTTCATAAATGATCACATTCGTTTATGTTAGATTTATTTAATGAGTGAAAAATCTGAAGTAGAAGATGTATTCAACAAATTTTATAATACGGTTGAAAACCAATTTAAAACAATACGTATTTTTTTCTTTGATAATGATTATGAATACTTAAACTAGTGTTTGGGAAATTTTTTCAAAAAAAAGAAGGTATTGAGCATCAATCCACTTATCGTGATACACCCTAACAAAACAGTATTTCTGAAAGAAAAAAACTGTCATCTACTTGAAGTAGACAACTTTCCTGCTCTTGCTAGTCCACTTTCTGTACAAGTCCGCAGATTTCTCCTATGCTGAAATATGGCAAGATATATCAATATATGATTCTATATTGCAGGCATGCCATTTGCAACAAATGGGAAACTTGACAGACCTTCTTGATGAGAGGTTAAGGTCTTGAAGTCAATAAAGAAGAAGTGGAACTCATGGTTAAAGTAACTCTCTGGTGCACAAATGCATCTGCGTCACTTAGGCTTACGATGCTTGAAGGGCGAATGACTGTTTTCCTGACTTGATACCAGAACCAGGCACCTATACCGAAGATTTAACGTTTAAGGCCATGAGAGATCAAAGTTCGAGTGGAATTGAAGCCAAACCCAAAATTCAACAACTGTTCATACTTTCTACTCTTCATCTACATCTTATAACTCCGATGAAATCAACCCAGATTGATGATTTTGTTGATAGTAGTGAGCAATGCTTCCAGCATACTAGTTGGACGAATTTTAGTTGCTAAGAGCTATCTGGATCTTCAGGTCTGTCCCTGAGGCTAGAGCATTAACATTTTAGTTGGCTGTCATAGAAACCAGTCCTAACTTCAGTCTTTGAGTCCTGACCCAAGGCATTGAATATTTTAGATAAATCCATTGTTTCAGTTTTCAAGACTTTCGAATCCGGACATCAGTAGAAGCATAAAGATTTAACATGCTTTGAGTCATAAGAAGATATTTCAAGGAAATCAATTGCTGCAACAGTTGAAGACTTGAAGTTTGATCTAGCTGTAGTTGCTTTTTCTTTAAGAAAATTGAAAGTTCCAAGTTTGGAATTTTCAGTCCCTATTGTATTGTGTACATATGTACCAAAAATAAATTCCCTACATACTGAATTGGATAAATAAAAGAAGCTTATCCTTGGGTGGCTCCATGCTGTTTTATCTTTTATCTGACATGAGACTTTATGTCCATCACGCACCTAATCTCTTCAATGGCCAAAAGCAGAGCCAGTAATTAATATAGACATAGTAGGACTTATTTTTCTTTACTTCTCTTTCCTAATTTAGAAAAAAAAAAAAAAAAAACTTAATTAGTACCAGCATGGATCTTTGAACAGCTTAATGACTTAATACATGGATCTAAAATTATTAGAACAGCAATACTAAGATTTTATCCGATTAATCCAATGGTTGGTATATGGATAAGATCATATGCTAATTTCGGTCCGGTTAGGATTTTGTTCATTATTTTTTAATATATTCATTATTATCATTCACTTATCATTCACATGTTTATTTATGAATTATAAAAGTTTATATTTACGAGTGATGATTAAAGTTATATTAAACATAAATAAATTGAAATGTAACCAAGCTCATTTATGAGCTAACTTGTCTAAGAACTAGATTAGCAATGTTGTCTAAAAAATTTAACTTGTAAAAAATTTGGATTGAAAAAAGTAGGCTTTTTTATTACAATATAGCCAAAAAAAAAAAATTATCAAATTACCGTTGCTTTTTGATTATTTCCCAAAATACGGATCTTTTTTTTTCCAGCTGGGCGTGTTTTTTTGCAAATTTGTAAAAAACACCAAGGGAAATCGCCATGGGGGATGGCGATTTCCCTTGGTAATTTTAGCCAAATTTGCTAAAACCATGAAGGGAAATCGCCATGGGGGGTGGCGATTTACCTTCATGTATATATTTTTTTTTCAATTCTTAGGAAAATTTAAAAAACATGACTCAATAGTGAAGTTATTGTGAAATGGTATAATGAATAAAAGTTATTTGAAAAAGAGAAATGAATAATTAGAAATTATTATAAAGGATATTATAAAGACAAAATTACCCTTAATGAAAAAACTTATTTTTTTTTCTTTCATTAAGGAAATATTATTTTTTAAAAATTTTAATTGAAAATAAATTTAAAAAATAAAATATTTAAATAAAAAAAAAGTAAATAAAAAATTTAAATTTTTTTTAAAATTAAAAAGTTTTTATTTTCAGAATATTTATTTTTTAATTAAAAATTAAATTAAAAAATAAAAGAAAAAGGGAAGAGAAGAGAAGGTTTTTTTTATCAAGGATAATTTTGTCTTTACAATATCCTTTATAGAGGTGCTCATGGACCGGGCCGCGGCCCGTATTTTTTTTCTATTCTGCCCAGGCCCGGGCCTAGGTCGCCCAGGCCCGCCCGTTTAAGCCCGAATCACTGTTCATTGGAATAAAAAAATATATTTTTATTTTTTTAATTAAAATTAAATAAATAATATTATTATAATAAAAATCACTGTTCCGGGCCGGGCCGGCCCGAAACATAAATTATCCTGCCCAGGCCCGGCCCAATACGGGCCGGGCCTGCCAGGCTGCCCGGCCCGTGAGCAGGTCTAATCCTTTATAATAATTTCTAATTATTCATTTCTCTTTTTCAAATAACTTTTATTCATTATACCATTTCACAATAAATTCACTATTGAGTCATGTTTTTTAAATTTTCTTAAGAATTGAAAAAAAATATATAAATGAAGGGAAATCGCCACCCCCCATGGCGACTTCCCTTCATGTTTTTAGCAAATTTGGCTAAAATTACCAAGGGAAATCGCCATGGGGGGTGGCGATTTCCCTTGGTATTTTTTTTGCAAAATTTGCAAAAAAACCAAGGGAAATCGCCACCCCCATGGCGATTTCCCTTGGTATTTTTTACAAATTTTCAAATTTTAACGCTGGGAAATCGCCATGGGGGATGGCGATTTCCCAGCTTGAAAAAAAAAAGCTGTATTTTGGGAATTAATCCGAAACCAATGGTAATTTGGGAATTTTTTTTTTTGTGTGGCTATATTGTAGTAAAAAACCCAAAAAGTATGATGAAAAAATGTGACTTAAAATTTTTTAAGTATTTGATATTGTTGTAAAAAAATATTGAGAGAAATTAAAATATCAAAAAAGATATATTTAAAATAATTAAAATACGAGGATAATAAAATTATTTTATTTAAAAATCAGTTTTCAAACAGTAATCTTTGACTTTTTAACTTGAATTATCAAACCATGATTTTAATTTCAAAATTTAATTTTTTTTTTAATTTATTTAATATTAAGATTACAATAAAATATAATATTTTATCTCAAAAATTATTCCAAAACCCATATTAAACCAGACACTAAATTGGCTTCACCTAGAAGCAAGTCCAGGCCGTGGTCGCCTTTTCTGCAGGGATGCATATGCGAGTGTGACTTGACGATCAAATTAAAAATAAACATAAACAAACAATTTATCAGAACAAAAGTCAATATAATATTAAATTAAAAAAAAATAAAGCTCATTAATCCATAATTAATTTTTTTCCCACAATTAACACATGGTGTAAAGACTAATGAAAGACTTTGCATTAAAAGAAAAATACAATAGTTGACACTCATATATTTTTTTATGAAATTACAAAAAAAAAATCATAATCATAATGAAAAACATTATATTCATGTATAAAATAAATGAATTAAATTAAATAAAAAATCAACAAATAAATTAATATATAATTAAATAAAAAATTAATTTTTGATACATTGATAATAATTTTTTTTTAATTTTACAAACGAATTAAAAAATTATCACACGTTTTATTTTTATTTTTAATTTATTATATTTTCAAAAATATGAATCATTCTATTAACATAAAATTTAAAATCACTATTAATAATAAATAAGATAGTTTTTCTTCGATAAATTCAATTTTCAGATCCTACAGACATAAGACATTCTTGGTGTGGATGTGTAACAACCAAGCCAATAGCTTTCCTTTTCTGAGCAGAAAGTCAAAACCCAATAGTCTTTCACAACAGCTATTATCACGTTGAAGCTGAAAACTGAAAATGTGACGTAAAACACTGTCCGGACTCTACAGCTGGGACCCTGCTCATAAGGTAACTATCAGAAAATATCAACCAAAAAGGGGGAAAAAAATAGGAAGCTAGTTGAAGAGTCCAACAAGAATTGATTAGCTTTTCGATTTTATTTTATTTTTAAGAATTGATTAGGTTTAGTCGGTCAGTCAAACAAAGCCCATCCAAAATTTGGACAGGATCCTGGACCAAGTAATAATACAAACAGAATCAACCAGGTTAGAAACTAGTTTTTGCACTACCCTTTTACAAACTTGTCTCTCAGTGTCCTAAAATTATCTTTTTTCTTAGATGCAGAGAAAGAGAGAGAGAGAGAGACAAAGAGATAGCCAGAAAAGCTCAACAGCAACAGGGCAGCTGAGCATATAGGTGAAAAACAAAAAATGGGAACTTTTGGTTGCGTTTCAATAAATGTTTCCCACCTTATGATTCTTGCATTGGTTCTGATGTGCATGAGAACAAACAATGTTGACGCTCAAGTAGAGCCGCCTCTTCCTCCAGATTCTGAAAGTAAGTAACTAAGTTCTGCCTGGAATTTGATAAACTTCCATCTTGAATTTCAACTCTGAACTCTCTTGTTTGAAAGTAAATGACATAATATTAAAAATTTCACCTTGAGATTTTGATCATGCCCAAAATATTATCTTTGGCAACTTGCCCTTCTCCAACAAGAAGGGAAAGGGTACGAAAATGTTTGAAATGAACTTCCTCTGTTCCTTTCCTGCACAATTAAAGCATATAATTGTAGTGACGCCTGTTTGGCCTGTTTGTAATAATGTGTTTTTATTTTTATTACTATTCTGCAGTGGAAGCTCTTCATGAGATAGCGGCAGAACTTGGAAAGAAGGATTGGAATTTCAATGAGAACCCTTGCAATAATAAGTCAAGCTGGTTTACACCATCACCGCCGCCAAATGTGGCAATGGCTGAAAATAACAGTACTGTCACCTGCAATTGCTCCTTCCCCAATGATGAATGTCATATTGATGGCATGTAGGTTCTCCTATCTCCTACTCACTTGTTAGAAGAAAGGAAAATGCTGTTTCTAATTTCATTAACCATACCCTTAAATGCAGTAGCGTTGGTATATATATATATATGATTGGTTGCATTTCTCACCTTAATTTTAGCAATGAAAAAAACATGTTTCTTTCCTAAGGAATATTGACGGATCTCTTCCAAGAAAAATGCATATGATATCTGGCTTTGGCTTTGTATGAAAAATCAGTTCTAGAATCATCTTCAGTCATTAGTTAAATATGCAGTATACAAAAATGTTGATTATGTTTTTCTACATGGAGATGACTTGGTTGTTGTCTTTTGTCCAATGAGGTGCACTTAAATACTCAAAATGTCCACACGATTTTCTCTTCTAATTAAATTCTATGAAATCAAAACATTTTTAATATTTGAAAATGAGCAATTAAAATTGGAAATCCATCTCAAAGTCTTCGTACCCTTTGGGACAGCTATCTTAGAGGGCAGGATCTTAACGGTGTTCTTCCACGCTCAATCTCGAAGCTATCATACCTTAAAACAATGTAAGAAAAAGTTACAATTGTTTATTTAATCTTAAAAACTAGAATTAATATCATTAGCTTTTATCCATGTTAACATCTTTTCTGTTGCTTCTAGTGATCTTCATCGGAACTATATTAATGGTACAATACCCCGTGAATGGGTTGCTATGGAGTTGGAATTTATGTAAGCTATTAGTGCACTTTATTTTGATCACGGAAAGTGACTCTTACCTTCATATTTCATACTCAACTGATACGAATGAATCCATTTCAGGTCTCTTTCTATGAACCGCTTATCGGGGTCAATTCCAGGATATCTGGGAAACATTACCACCTTTGTATATTTGTATGCCTTTTCAGTCAACCTCTCTTGCTTATCTTTTTTGCTTCTATTCTTTTTCTTTTTTCTGTATAACATTATAAGGTTTCTTATCAGTGTTGTATTTTCAGGAGCCTCGAGAACAACCTGTTTTCTGGAACTATTCCTCCTGAGCTGGGGAAATTGGTTAACCTGGAAAATCTGTTAGGCTTCCTTTTCCCTATTATGTATTTATACATGATTAACGACTCTCTTTCTAAACAAATAGAATAATCAAGCAACACTTGACTCACTTGAAGTTGGCCTGATTTTCCTCTTTGGCAAATGCAGCATTCTTAGTGCTAACTTTCTCACTGGAGAGTTTCCCTTAGTACTTTCCAATCTGTCCAAACTAACAGAACTGTAAGTATTTTAAGAGAACTATCCGTAGTTATTCTGTTAGTAATGCTTGCTTGGTAAGAAATCTTGCTTTTATGTGGGTTCATGCAGTAGGATTAGCAGTAACAACTTCACTGGAAAGATGCCCAACATTTTTCAAAGTTGGAAGCAACTTGAGAAATTGTAAGTGTCATTCTTCCCCATTACATCGCTGAAGTCTGTTCGATGCAGTTTTTGGGTGAAATCTTTATTACTTTGATCTCTTCTGCTGACAGAGAGATTCAAGCTGGTGGTTTTGAAGGGCCAATCCCTCCCAGCTTAGCTGTCTTGGATAATTTAACAGAACTGTGAGTTTTGCCTTGTCAGACCTTGTAAAGTAATCTGTAACTATTAATCTCTAAAACCTCATCATTCTGTCCTCTCCAAATTTAGACGTTCAAATTACATCACCAGAAGCCTTTTCTCTTTTAACAAATTTTTATGATGCAAATATTATTCAGAAGGATCAGTGACTTGCATGGAGAGAGTTCAAAGTTCCCAAACTTACAAAACATGCCAAACCTGAAAAGATTGTAAGTCATTTCCAAGCTTGCAAAATTCTTCAAGGTCGTACTAGTCCCTACTTGCAATGATCATGCTCACATGATTCTTATTGTAGGATGTTACGGAGCTGCAATATATCTGGACCAATCCCGCAATATATATGGGAATTGTCACAATTACAAATTTTGTAATTCTCCTCTTCTTTTTTCATCCCAATTTTCATTCTTTATGTGTCAGTACTTAGACATTTTCATGTGTATTTTTATAAACTTATCGTACTTCAAGCGCTTGGAGGCAAAAGTGTATTTTTCATTATATTGTTTAAATGTTCTTAGCTTTGCATGCCAACTTTTTAGTGTTTCAGGGCTAGGCCTGATTTTGGGTAAAAGCTTTATTGAAAATATTTACAATAGTTTTTTTTCCCTATCAGTTATGCATCTTGATAATTTGTCATTGTCTTATTTCAAAGAAATTTTGCACCTTTAAAGTGATTTTCAGTTCCACTGCTCTGAAATATTTACAGCAACATTTCATAAAGTCTACTATAATTATTAACTATTAATTAACAGCTGGGGAATTCTAGACCCTAATGTGCTTTAATGTTTTTTCCTGACTGCACTCTTTCTCAATGCACTTATCTATGTCTTAATGGATTTCACATTTCAACTAAACCATCGGTTGTCGTTATAAGATACCTGACTTTTCTATTTCTTACAGAGATCTCAGCTTCAACAAATTGGAAGGTAAAATTCCAGATCCGAATAGCCTTACAACTACAGAATACATGTAAGCACTTTGAACTCTTGAGGTGTATTTGATTATTTGTGTGCAATGTCGAATCCTACATCTTTGAATCCATGAGAAGGAAAACTTATTATACATGATCTTGAAGTTGATGTCGACACACAATCATAGGCCTTATTTATGTGAAACAATTAGTTGTTAATAGTCAGATTTTAATTTTTAAATTTAAACCTTTTGATTCCTATGGTAACATAGAACATCATAATTTCTTTATTTATGTGAGTGGTTGCTTAAATGGAAAACATGATTGCCACAATAAAACAAGCCTGCTGATACTATCACATCTACAAGTAAAATTTCAGAAACAGGAAAAAAGAAAAAAAAGAAAAGAAAATGGTTGATAAGTAGTGGCAAAATTCTAAATTTTAATTAAACTTATTCACTTCAAAATATAACCTTTCAAGATTTTTCAATACAAGTGCTTATTTGTGGTTTTATATGTTGCTTACTGAATAGGTACCTGACAAGTAATTTGCTCACTGGCCCCATCCCAGAGTGGCTGAATTCCAGAGATGCTAGCTAGTATGCCTGCCTTCCTTTTTCCTTCTTATTTTGGCAATTTTGACTTCATATCAGTTCATTTTCTGCATTTCATTAATGACTCTTGAAATAAATTTTGTACTTTTATAACATGATTGCACATGCTAACAAACATATGATTGATTTCTTAACATTACTTTATCTTTCCTTCAAGGCTCAATTACGCAGCATTTATCTTTGGTGAAATCTGGATTCAGTTTCATGTTTCCAGAACTATTCCTAGAGAATGTCCAGCTAATCTAGCTGGAACCATTTGCTCTCACTTTTGGTTTGTAAAGGTCTATTTATGTTGCATGATATTGGAAAAGTATATATGACAAACTGATATTCTGAAAAGCAGGCTCAACGGAAACTAGAATTGAGTTTTTTTAGTCATGGTATAAGTGCCATGTAGTTCTATAAAATGTTTTACAGGAAAGATGTAAACTTGTAGATATATATTTTGGGTATATGTTGTTTCAATACAACTTATACAGAGGAATTTTATATCCCTTTTTGGTCCAATGGCTAGGGTTTATAACAATAGTATCCTTCCATAGCCATTAAAACCTTCCACTTTAGGTAATGGTTTGGGTTGTTCTTAGGTCATTTACTTATTTACAACCTCCTTTTCAACCCTCTTACCCTAGAGTAAAAATCCAGGAAAAAGGCCTGATTCTGGTTCATTAAATCACTAAAGATACCAAAGATACATTTGAGGCCATCTCCCTAAGACAAACTATTTTCCTGTTACTGTTATATTAATCAAAATGGACTTAGTTATACCTTAACATTTCAAGTTCTTGTTTGTTACAACTTGCTGTTCTTCTTTACAGTCAGATAGATCTTTCTTACAATAATTTCTCCGAAGGCTCTGAGCCAGCTTCTTGTCGTGAAAATCTGTAAGAAAAATCTCTCCATGTTGGGCTTCCTTGTGTTGTGTTTACTTTTCTACCTTTATAGATGTCGTGAGATATTAAAGTGATTGGTTTACTGTTTATCAGAAATTTGTTCAAAAGCTCTTCAGGAGGGAAAAACTTGTGAGTTATTAACTTACTGAATGTACAAAAAACCTTTTATTGTTATTTTTTATGCTTTTCCTTTGGATCACTCTTTAGAGAAGGCTGATGGTTCTTTGTTATACTACTCTAATCCAGAGGACGTGATAACTGCCTGAAGAACTTCCCTTGTTCAAAAGGTAATTCCTATGTTGCTCCGAGCCTCCGACTCTTCATTTTTCTTGAAGGACCCGTGTCCGACACTCGTGTGGGACACATATTCGGACATGGGTATGGGGATATGACCCTCTAAGGACCCTCCAAATACATGAAAAAACTTAGAAAAGATTGAACATACTTGTGTCGGACACATACCCGACACTCACACCCGAGTCCGAGTAACATAGGGTAATTCTGAGTTAAAATATAAATATAGATTCCGAAGATTTTCTCTAGGTGAGGTGAACCATATTTGAGATCAATGTAAGAGATCAAATGTGGCATTAATTTTCTTACATGTTGTTTTGCTTATTCTCTTTCATGTTATGTTTAATCAAATATAGTTATCATCACTATACCACTATTTGTAGATCAGTATTCAGTACATATAAATTGCGGTGGAGGAGCGACCACCATTGGAGAAATCAATTATGAAGGGGATGAAGACTCAGGTGGTCCAGCAAAATATTTTCCAATGAAAGAGACTTGGGAAACTAGTAGCACTGGGCATTTCTGGGATACCTCTGGAACGGCAAAGGCCTATATAGCTCAAAATGTTTCCATGCTGAGAACAAACAACTCCAGATTATACACAAGAGCACGCCTCTCTCCTCTTTCTCTCACTTATTATATTCGTTGCTTAGCAAATGGAAATTATACAGTCACACTTCACTTGGCAGAAATTGTTATCAGACAAAATAACTCTTTTCAGAGTCTTGGAAGACGCATATTTGATGTTTATGTTCAGGTAGCCAATAAGTTATATGTGAAGTGTGCATTTTGCACGTCTAACAAAATGGTTTAATTGAATTTATTTATTGCAGGAGAAACTTGAATTGGAGGATTTCAATATTGAAAATGAGGCAAAAGGTGTTGATCAGGAAGTCATACGGAGATTTAAAACCGTTGTTAGGGACAAAACTTTGAAAATACGCTTTCACTGGGCTGGGAAGGGGACGACTGCTAGTCCGAGAAGGGGAACATATGGCCCATTGATTTCAGCTATCTCAGTAGATTCTGGTAAGTTAGGTGTTGTATGTGCACTCTCATTCTTCATATATGCCAAGTAATTAGTATTCTTGCTCCATCTCCTAGTTAAATTTGAGTCTCAATTGTTCCCTAAGTTGCTTAGTGCTTGATGATTGATTTGCAAAGGATTTACAATAATGGAGTTGCCCTTAATTATTGCTTGCATGACATAGGATCTTGGTTCTTGGAAGCAGAATAAGTAGACTGTTCCAGCAAGAAAAGATCCAATTTAGTTATCTGCTTTAACCATTCCATAATATATCCTAATTACCAAGTACTTCAAATATTGGATCAGTCTATTATTCTATCAGCGTATGCATATGCAGTGTTACTTCAGGAGATGTTTGAGAATTGCTGTTTTTACCACTTTTATTCTCTCTTTGTAGATTTTAAGCCTCCAGTTCCAAATGATTGGAAGAGGAAAATGAAGATTGTGGTTGCAGCTGCAGTTCCTGTGTTATGCCTCATTTTAATAATATTAGGCATTCTGTGGTGGAAAGGCTATTTTGGTGACAAGATCTCAAGGGAACAAGGTACTCTAAATAAACTTCAACTTCAAGATATAATTTTTGACCTTCAAATTAATTATCTTAGATGATCTATTTTCACAACTGTATGCTTTGCATGCTTATTTGACAATATAATTTGACTTTTTCCCCCCTTTCTTTTCCCAAGTCCTGAGGGGATTAGATCTGCAGACTGGCTTTTTTACCTTTAGACAAATGAAAGCTGCTACTAACAATTTTGACCCTGCAAATAAACTTGGAGAGGGTGGTTTTGGATCTGTCTATAAGGTACCTGTACTCCATGGTTTCTCTTTGACAATCTTTTCTTCATTCCTTTCTGATCAATGACTTTTAGGAGTTGTTCTTACATGTTGAATATTAAATTTTTTTATATATAACCGCTATAGGGTGTACTGCTAGATGGTACTATAATTGCAGTTAAACAACTTTCTTCAAAATCAAGGCAAGGAGACCGTGAATTTCTGAATGAACTAGCCATGATTGCTGGATTACAACACCCAAATCTTGTCAGGTTGTATGGATGTTGCGTCGAGGGAAATCAGTTATTGTTGGTGTATGAACACTTGGAAAACAATAGTCTTGCACGTGCTTTATTTGGTAAGCTTCATATATCTTTTTACTTATTGACTACACAGTGGAAACAGCCATCTCCCACTGTCTCCACCACCCTCCAGAAAAAATTGGTGTTGATTTCATAACAACCAAAGGAGCCAAAAGCTATAAACACTGTATATATTATTGAAAACTATACGACGAATTTCACTGGTTGGGCCATCATGTGTGTCAATACAGGTCCCAAGGAAAGCCAGTTGAAATTGGAGTGGCCCACTAGGCAGAAAATTTGCCTTGACATAGCAAAAGGTCTGGCTTTCCTGCACGAGGAATCAAGTTTAAAAATTGTTCATAGAGACATCAAAACTACAAATGTGTTACTTGATAGGGATCTCAATGCTAAAATATCTGACTTTGGTTTGGCCAAGTTTGACGAGGAGGAAAACACCCATATTAGCACCAGAGTTGCTGGAACTATGTGAGCTACCTTTTTCCCTTCTGTTTTTTTTTCTTTTCTCTCAAAGAATCTGCTGATCATCATTGCATTTCCTTGAGTTATGTATATTTCAGTTGAATCTGATAAACTCTACTTTTTTCTTTCTTTTCATTTCTCTTTTCCAATTCAATTACAAGTTCAAGAAATACTTTGCTTTAGTATGTGAAGGTTGTTTATGCAATTATAATTCATAGGAAAATAAATGAGCTTTAATTTTCTTGTCAATAAATGGGACAGATTGCTCATTTGTTTCCTAAACCTCCTAATGCTCACATCTGAAATATTCTGTAAAGCAGAAGAAACCTATGATTTCTTTCTAGATAATCTACTTAACTAAAACTGGACATATTCATGGTATGTATCAATGCTAGTTTTATGTTCTTATTTACCCCAAGAGCGAGTGAGTCCAGTCAGCATCATAGATATATTAATTGCATAACTCGACATATAAAGGTAAGAAATGTTGATATGCTCGGAAGTGTTGTGCTTATAGCTCCTATTTTGCAGTGGATACATGGCACCAGAATATGCATTATGGGGCTACCTGACCTATAAGGCAGATGTTTATAGTTTCGGGATCGTTGCATTAGAAATTGTTGCTGGAAAGAACAATACAAGATATCGACCGCAGGAGGATTATGTATGCCTTCAAGATTGGGTAAGAATAAAGATAGAATTATGTTTTAAGTTCTAAATATTCTATTCTTGGTTTCTGTTCTTGAGGTTGAGATAAATCGAACTTCTCCATGCATTCTGCTAATTCATCGTTTTCCTTTTTCATTGATAGTGCTCTCAGCGTTAAACTTCTATGGAATCATATAATGACTTCTTTTTTAACTATTCATTCACTTCAACTTTAACTTTAAAGCTATTGCATTATTGTAACTTACTTCCTGTGTGCTTTTTCTGTCCCTTTTCCCTTGTAATCTGCGTTTAGGCTCTTGTTTTACAACAAAAGGGAAATTTAATGGAGTTGGTAGATCCAACGTTGGAGAACGAGTTGAACAAGGAAGAGGCAATTAGAATGATAAAAGTAGCTTTATTATGCACTAATCCATCACCGGCACTTAGACCTATCATGTCTGAGGTGGTAAAAATGCTTAAAGGTCGAACCCTTGTTCCTGAACTAATCATGGATCCAAGTATCTTTGGTGACGAGTCGAGGTTCGGAGTCCTGAGAGACCAATTCAACCAGATGCAACCTCGGGAAGGGTAGTGAAACTAGTACCTTTACCAGCTCATTAGATTCAGGGGTTTTGCCTGCCTCTTCCTCAATGTCTGTCTAGGATCTCTAATTTGCTATACAGGAATATGTCAAATTGTTCTCTACACTTAAAATAATTATTTGACATATATTATGGTAGTGATCTTCTGAGAATTCCAAGTAAATTACTGACACAATCATTGTAATATATCAAGAAGAGATGATAAATAGTTTCTCAAATTACTCTCAACAATGGAAGCCACGCAGCTGGAAGAATTACATTTGGACTTACAGATTTGCTTCTGTTTTATTTGTAAACAATGCAGGAACCGACCATGTTAGTTTATTTGCTCGAAGAAATCTGATAAAAGGGTAAAAGAACATTAACCAGACAAATGATGTAATTGCCTCTAGAGGTGCAAACAATGACAATTACGTAAAAGCAAATTGTTATACTTAAACAAGTTTCGGATCGTAAGAAACAGAGTATTAAATTGTTGTTAACACAAATCTAAAAACAAACTTCCGCCGGTCAAATTAATTTCTGATATTAAATGTTAGCTAAAACACGTAAAAGAAGTAAAAAGGAATTATCGAAAATGTGTTTTCTTTAACAAGTGTCAATCACATACGACAACTAGCATTTAACGTCAAAATTAACAGTCTAGCTAACAAAAGAACTATTTCTTATGACATGAAAAGTTACTCCAAAAAATTTTAGGACCAAAGCGTATGTAATTCAAAGTTTAGGGATTACGAGTGAATTTACCCAATGAAACAAAATGGGCCAAAATGAAAAAAATATAACTATAGATTGAAGAAACAAAAAGATCTACGGAAGACCAGTCAAACTCAGAATCCTTTCTTGTTCGGACAACCCAAAAATAACGCGTTTTTCGCGTTTATTGTAGTCAACATCCTCCTCCCCTTAGAACAAGAACAAGAACAAGAACAAGAACAGCAACAACATTAACAAAACTCACCAACTCTCAGAAACTCCAAAACTCAATTTTTTTTAATAAAAAGGCCTCTCTTTTTATTACATTTCTTTTCAATAAACAACAACAACATAAAGCAGATACTTTAAACAGATTAAAAAGCTTTTATTTCCTAGAGTCCTCTGAAGCAAAAAAAAAAAAGAAAACTTTTGTTTTCTATGGAAAACCCAAGAACAAGAAGTGGCGGCTGCTCGAGCTCATCTTCTAGCCTAGATGCTTTCACTACTACACTAAGTAGCTCAATTCAAGCTCTGGGTCGTGGCTTTGATGTCACTTCAGATATAAGGCTGTTGTATTGCAAAGGGGCACCTGGCTCAAGGTTGGTTCATCTTGATGAAGATCATACAAACGATCTTGTTTTGTCTGATGCCGTTGTTGTGCCCAATGTGTCTGTTGATATTGAGTGGTCAATGGGCAAAGGTGGCATCGAGAGAAAATCAGTTTGTAGCTTTCATGAGGTAGGCTGCTGCTGTTTCCTTTTTTATCTGTTTTTGGTTTGTTGGCTTTTCTGATCTTATTTGTTTGGTTTTCATATCTTTTTTTTTTTTTTTTCAATTTTGATTCATAATCTGTGTGGTTTTAATTTCCCAGTTTGGCTGCTTTATTGGCCTTCTGTCTTGGTTGGATGAACGTAGGGGTAATTGGGTATTTGTTTCAAAGCTTAAACTTTGATGTTCTTTTGGGCATGCTGGGATTTCCATTTTCTTATTTATTTGCAAAAATGCAATTATTTGACATATTCCCTATTTAGGGCCTAGGTATTCTGATTAGCAAAGTGAGAGAGAAACAGATAGTTGCAAGGGAACTTTTGTTGTTCCTCCAATTACATTCAATATGAATTCGATACAGTTTAACCCACTTAAGCAAGTATATTCCATGGTGTCTGTGTGGAATAGCTTCCTTTTCTGTTATCTATTGCACATTCACGGCATGCTGTGATTATTGATTGCTAAAATTTTCTTGTGGCACCTCTAATGCATTAGAATAAATGTATGCTACTTGCACAATTTTTATTTTTTTTCATATAGCAATTTAAGATTTGATTGTTATAAGTAAACTATAAGTGATTTTACCAGGGTACTACTGCCCAAGCATTGCCTCATCTCTGATTTGGACTTGACTCACATTGTTGATGATGTCCTATGGTTAAGGCCATCAGGAACTATCTATACTGTTTGTTAAAGCATTCCCTTGTTTCTGTTTGGTTATGAATGGCATCTCCTGTTTGAATGTCCTATATGTAGGAATGTTGTGTCTGTGTTGATATATTGGTATATTATAAGAGTAAAGAAAGATTCTACTTCTAGTTTTATCAATTTAGTATAGAGTGAAAAACTCACCTAATTAAGAGTAATGATTGTACTTCTAGTGGCATTTCTTTAGCACGGAGTGAGAAACCCACCTTTAACGGACATCCTTGATTTTTGAATTACAGATGTCAGGATACTTTAATGATAAATCTGGTATATCAGGGAGTGTTCCGCTTGGAAGCTTTAATGCCATGTTCAGTTTCACTGGTTCTAGTCGAGTTGATGCAGCAGCTACAAAATCTCTTGCCATGGTTGGATATTTAATTCCCCTATATACGGTCAAATTAGCAAAGCTAAATTTAGCTCTGCGTGAGGAAGTCAGACGTGCTGTTCCTTACACTTGGGATCCTGCATCCTTAGCAAGGTAAATTGCATGGGTGCCATGTTTAAAGAGTGAACATTTGTTACTTTAGCTGTAAATTTCTTGCTATACTTTTTATTTGAAATCTCTTTACAGATTAGAAACTTTTTATTTGTTACTTCCATACTCTGAGGTCAAACTAATTTTAGTTCCAGCTGCAAATCCTTTTCTGTCAGTTATGTATCACTAATGTTCTCTTTCTCTTCTTTATGATAAGGTATCATAGGAACCATAGATAATTCTACATTGGTGGACAGCTTCAGATTATAATTGTTGATATTGATCTGTTTTCCTTTACTTGTTGCAGTTTTATTGAAAATTATGGTACACACATTGTAACCTCTGCTACAATTGGTGGGAGAGATGTTGTTTATGTCAGACAGCACCAATCATCTCCATTGTCAGTAACAGACATTGAGAACTATGTGAAAGACATCGGGGATCAAAGGTTTCTGGATTCCAAAGGCCAGTCAAGTGCTGCACCCTTAAAATACAAGGACAAGGTTAGTATTATGGTGTTGTTCACTGTATAGCTATGTTACTCGGACTCGGGTGTGAGTGTCGGACTTCGGTATGTTTGATTTATTCTAAGTTTTTTCATGTATTTGGAGGGTCTTTGGGGGATCATATCCCCATACCCATGTCCGGATATGCGTTGAACACGGGTATTTCAAGAAAAATGAAGAGTCGGAGCAACATAGCTTTATAGATTCAATGGCAAAGCATATGCTAAATATAGTGATCCTTTATTATGTAACTTCCAGTTTATTGTTTAGCCTTCTTGCTCTGTATGCTGATTTTTTTTTAATGGGGGGGGGGGTGTTTCCTTCTACTGGTGTTATTTATATCTTTTATTGGGTAAATTATGTTTGCCTTAATGTGAGGAACTGTTGCTAAAAGAGTTACTGTTGTAGGATCTTACAGTCATTTTTAGGAGGAGAGGAGGTGATGACCTTGAGCAGAGTCATGCCAGGTGGGCAGAGACTGTAAAATCAGCACCAGATGTTATCAACATGACATTTTCCCCCATTGTTTCTCTTCTTGAAGGAGTGCCTGGTATAAAACATTTGGCCCGCGCAATTGAACTATACTTGGAGTGTAAGTTCTCATTCAACAGTTTCATACTTTTCATAATTTGAAATATGAACTTCTTACCGGCTTGACATGCTCTATGATTATCTTACATAGATGTTACAGATGTTTTCTTTCGTCCTCTTTGGATTCTAGTAAACGTCTGTTATTTCCTTTTACCAGACAAGCCACCAATTGAGGATTTACAATATTTCTTGGATTTTCAAATAGCTCGAGTTTGGGCTCCAGAACACAGCAACATTCAAAGGAAGGAACCTGTGTGTTCCTCCCTTCAGTTTAGCTTAATGGGTCCCAAGCTTTATATCAGCGCGGATCAGGTATTCTCTATAAATCTAAAGTCCAAGCTTAATTAATAGCCTTTTCAAGTGCATTATTAGATTGCATCTCGCTCCTTAAAGTCCAATATTTGTTACTCCTTAAAGAAAGAAAGAAAAAAACACTGTTAATAAATTGAAAGCAAACAAGATGCAGCGTGGGGACACATCTATGAATTCTGGTTTGTCATCTCTGTGACTTGATTTATTGCAAATGTTTCTTTTGTCTTTTAGTGACGCTTGACCTTTGTAAGGCCCCAATTACAAGTTCTATCACTAAAATTTAAAGACGAGCCTTGAGAAGGAAATTGTTGAACCATTTAGATGTATATGCTTGTGTGTGTGATATATAGAGAGAGCTTCCAAATCTATGAGTAGCATTGGTGGGATATTGCAGTTATACTACCTCCCTCTGCATGGTTGTGCTGGATGTCTCGTAATTTACAATACCATAATCATTGACATTTTCCCTCTTGTCGAGTGGGGGAAAAAAGGGTAAATAAATGACGAGCATTTCTTGGAGCCACACTAAATAACTTCATAGAGCCTCGAATTGTTTTTTCTCCAGCTAAATTAGCATGCCATGAATATTGCAGGTAACAGTTGGCCGTAAACCAGTCACTGGGCTTAGGCTTAGCTTAGAAGGCAACAAGCAGAACAGACTTGCAATCCATTTGCAGCATTTAGTTTCTCTTCCAAAAATCCTTCAACCCCATTGGGATGCACACATGGCCATAGGTGCACCCAAGTGGCAAGGTCCCGAGGAGCAAGACAGCCGTTGGTTCGAACCCATCAAGTGGAAAAACTTCTCCCATGTAAGCACTGCACCAATAGAACACACCGATACTTGCATCGGAGACCTCTCCGGCGTTCACATTGTCACAGGGGCTCAGCTTGGTGTTTGGGACTTCGGTTCCAAAAACGTATTACACCTGAAACTCCTCTTCTCGAAAGTACCAGGGTGCACAATAAGGCGATCTGTATGGGATCATAGTCCCTCCAGCCTTTCCAGCGGAACGAGGGCCGATGGTTCTTCATCATCAGTTTCAAATGAGAGAACTTGTGATGATAAGAAGGAAGATAGTTCAAGCCATGTTGGGAAACTAGCAAAAATTGTGGACTCGACTGAAATGTCAAAAGGACCACAAGATAGTCCAGGTCATTGGTTGGTTACAGGGGCCAAGCTTGGGGTGGACAAAGGGAAGATTGTATTGCGCATTAAGTACTCATTGCTGAATTACTGATCCATTATTTTCTTTTGGTAGGATTACCCTTTTTTCCACTTGTAAGCATAGTCAAAGCATTCTTTGCACAGGCGATCCTCGTTCATTCGTTCTTCTGTACATTGTGCTCTTTTTGTTTCTTTATTTGTCCTTACTGTTGATAGTCAGATTATTAGGTATTTAACTCCTCATTTCCTCAATTTAGTTTCAATATTTGATTATTAGAAAACCAGGCTATGTTACCCAATAAACATAACATTGTTATATGAAGTGATTGTTCTTTGTTCTCATTTGAAGATTGCACATCATTGTTGAATGGTCTTGTTCTCATTTGATTATTACCCAATAACTCTGAAGAATTTATCGTTTAACGGGTTGAAAAGTAATTAATAAATAAAAACATTAATATTTTTTTATACAACAATCATTTCATCTAGTTTAATCATTTGAATAAGTTTAATATCATACACTTGAGATATATAAATGCAGAACTTTAACGAGTCAAGAAATGCTTAATACACAAAACATTAATTTTTTTTTCATGCAACAATCATTGAATCAAGTGTAACCATTTGAGCAAGTTTAATATTACAGACTCGAGCTATTTAGATGCAGAACCGATAAATATAAAACTTGTTTGATTATTTTTCTCTTTAACAGGTCGAAAAATGCTTAATGCAAAAAAAACACTAACTTTTTCTCTTTGCAACAATCATCGCATCAAGTTTAATCATTTGAACAAATTTAATATCACACACTCAAGCTATTTAGTTGAAAAAAAAAAAAAAAAAACAAATATAAAGCTTGATTGAACATTTTACCATTTTACCCTTTAACGTGTCAAAAAGTGCTTAATACACAAAAATATTAATTTTTTTCTATGTAACAATCATCAAAACAAGTTTAATTTTTAATATCACACACTCAAGCTATTTAGTTGCAAAAAAAAAAACAAATATAAAGCTTGATTGAACATTTTACCCTTTTGCCCTTTAACATTTCAAGAAGTGCTTAATACACAAAAAATATTTTTTTTTTTTTATGTAACAATTATCAAAACAAGTTTAACTATTTTTGTAAGTTTAATATCACACGCTCGAACTATTTAGATGCAGAATGGATAAATATAAAACTTATTTGATCATTTTATCTTTTGACGAGTCGAAAAGTATTTAATACACAAGAACATTAACTTTTTTTCCATACAATAATTATTGTATTAAATTTAATCATGTGAAAAAATTTAATATCAAACACTCAAATTATTTAAATGCAGAATATACAAATATAAAATTTATGTGATGATTTTATATTTTTTAATAAATTAAAAGATATTTAATACGCAAAAACATTAAAAATTTTGTCAATGTAACCATTGTCGCATCAAGTTTAACCTACTTGATATCTAAAGCCTGACCCTATAAAATATTAAGACAGAATTGACACACTGAAGCCGGCCATCATTCAAAAGGACTCAATAAACCTTTACCTTTGCTGATGGGAGAAAATGCTGATCCAACATAAATTGATCCGCGAGTGTCACGACAAAAAGAGGTTTCTTGCAACACTATCCCACTGACCATGTCAGCAACACTTGAGGCCCCATTTGTTGGTCTATGTCTAATCTATGGCAGATCATTTTTAAATTTTTCCTGTGTATATCAGGAGATTGTCAGCATTATGTTTTAATTTTCCTTGACAACAACACAAATGTAGAAATGATCTATTTTGTGAATCACCACCGGACCCACATTGGAATACAAAATGCAACAATTTATTAACTTCCTAAAGTTTCATCTAAAGAGACGTTTGTTTGGTTATACCATATATTTAAATAACGCTCTTACTGTTATAATCATTATTTTGTAATTGTGATTTTTTTTTGTTATTGATATTTATTGTTGACATTTATTATAATTAATTGTAATAATATTTATTATGTTCATAATCGTATTAACACGATGCGATAAAAAATGTGTCTACAATCATATTTTAAATACGTTTAACTTGGATTTATAAAATGTTATAACCGTTTTGATTTTTGTATCGGTCTGTATTGATTGATACCAGTACGTATCGGTCCATACTAGTTGGTACAAGATTTTGAATTTTTTATTTTAAAAAAAATTACTTATTTGATTTTTTATATCAATTTTAAATTTCTTTTGTCTTATCATTAAATTAAGTTATTTAACCCAATTAATAATAATTTACTATATATTTTTAAATATTATTTATTTATTTATTTGATGTTTAAAAATTTAAAATTTATATTTGCATAATAACATAAATATATAATAATATGAAAATTTACATGTGTATATAATATATATTTATTAAAAAACTTAAAAATAAATTTATATATATATATGAAAAAATATTTGAAAAATATCGGTAAATCTAAATCAGTATGTTGAAATATAATGGTATCGGTATATATCAATTTCAGAATAAAAATGATACGTCTACCGGTACAATACTGATTACTTGTTCCAGCATTGTGACTGATATTTGGAATATGCGCAAATTCCTCCTGCAGTTCTGCTTGTTCCATTGCTTCTGTTAGATATTGCGTTTCAAAATCAGTCCAGTACTTCTATAAAATAAATATTCTATAAAACTTTCATGTCACTACGTTATTTTCATGCATGCTTAATGCCTTGCTAGATATTCAATCTTTGCAAGCGACTATATATCATTAGTGAAGTCGGCAATATTCAGTTAGGGATGCAATCACTTTCAAACAAAGCATAGTACTTTTCTGCTCTATGAACTAGTCTTCTCTTCGCCCAACAACAATATTACCATATTTGAAGCATTATATTATATATACAGAGCTCTCTCTTTTCTTCCAAGTAGTCCTATATATACCATTGATAATTAGTCTTTTGTACTCCCCCTAGCTAGCTGCAAGCTAATTAAGTAGCTATGGTATTTTCTTCTTTTCCTCGTTTCATTTGCGCACTCTCTTTTTGGTAAATTTTAGATATTTCATATTTCCTTTCGAAAAAGACAAAAAAAAATCCCAATAATTTTCTGGTTTTGTTGTAGGAGAAACTTGAGCTTGTTGACGGCAAGGTGGAACCGAAGGGGAAAACAGCTGTGAAGTATAAGAATGGAGGAATGAGAGCTGCTTTGTTCATTCTAGGTGAGTGAAATGAACACTGCTTACTATAGTTAGTAACTTAGTATTGCTAAAAGAGAGAAAAAAAAAACAAGAAAGTTTTAGTTATAAACTCGTGTATATATATATATATATATATATATATATATATATATATATGTGATTTCTTGTTCTCTGCAGCGATGTTTGCATTTGAGAACATGGCAAATATTCATCTGGCCGCGAACCTGGTGACTTACTTCAATGGGTTTTTGCACTTCCAAGTAGCTGATGCAGCTAATGCTCTAACCAACTTCATGGGGACTGGTTATATCATTTCCATTCTGTTTGGCATCCTCGCAGACAGTTATATTGGCAGATTTAAAACTGTCCTCCTTTCAGGATTCATCGAGTTTTTGGTATGTTAGATCTTATCATCAATCTATTTTTCCACTGAAATGGCCCAATAAGAGATGACTTGGGAGTTGGGAACCGCTCTAATTACTAGTAAATTAATAGTAATTCTTCATTTGTTTTTGTTTGTGAATGATCATTACATCTAGGGACTAGCATTGCTCTCAGTGCAAGCTCACTATCCAAGCCTCAAGCCACCTAGTTGTAACGTCTTTGATCCAAGTTCTAGCTGTGAGAAATTAAAAAATGGTGATGCTGCATTCCTCTACATAGCTCTATACTTGGTTGCTGCCGGAACAGGAGGGATTAAAGCTTCCTTACCATCCCATGGAGCTGATCAATTCGATGAGAAAGACCCCCGAGAGGCTAAGCAAATGTCCAGTTTCTTCAACTTTTTATTACTAGCCGTCTGCCTTGGTGGTGCAGTTAGTTTAACGTTCATTGTCTGGCTTGATGATCACAAAGGATGGGATTTGGGATTCGGGATCTCTGCCATCGCTATGTTCTTGGGTGTCATCATTGCCCTAGCAGGATTTCCATTGTATAGGATACATGTTGTTCGAGGAACTAGTGTCATTCTCGAAATCATCCAGGTTTGCATGAAAAATTCATCAATTCTCTGCAAAATTTCTTTTTTACATCAATTACATGTTCTCTTTGTCAAAAATTAATATTTATTCATATATAGTTTTCTCTACATGGATGAAACTTTTACTTGCTTTTGGTTTGCTTGAAGGTTTATGTTGCAGCCATACGTAACAGAAATCTTAAACTCCCTGAGAACCCTGTGGAGCTCTATGAGACTGACAAGGACAAGGAAGCTGCTTTGGAAGATGATTTCCTGCCTCACAGAGACGTTTACAGGTTTGATCCAAGTTCGGCTGTTTTGTTTCCTTTCTTTTTGATAAAAGCAGTTCATTATTAAGCATTCAATTTAAAACCAATTGGTATTAGGTGAAGAGATTTAACTACAGACGAGACTTAACAAGGACAAACTCGAAAAAGGGATCTAAAGCAAAAATAACATAACAGAATCTAAACTCTAATACTATGTTAGAAGAAAAGAAATTCGTGTTTTCTCAACTGAAATTGTTTGTACAAAAGAGAATTCTATATATACAAGAGATTCTCATTAATTTAAATCGAATCATATTGTAATTACCTTAACATTCATGTTGCCTATTCAATAAATAATCAATCAAAGAGGTATAAGAGTCTTATTTATCCTGTTTTATGATTGTATTTTCAGGTTCCTGGACAAAGCGGCCACTCGAACAGCATCTACAGCTCAGACTCCAAATCCATGGAAACTCTGCAGGGTAACTCAAGTAGAAAATGCAAAAATAATTCTTGGAATGATCCCAATTTTTGCTTGTACCATAATCATGACCCTTTGTCTAGCTCAACTCCAAACCTTTTCTGTCCAACAAGGCCTCACCATGGACACAACCATCGTTGGCTCTTTCCACATACCACCTGCCTCTCTATCAGTATTTCCCCTTGTTTTCTTGATTATCATAGTTCCCTTTTATGACCAAATTGTTGTACCTTTTCTCCGGAAGTTCACAGGGCATCCCACGGGGATCACTCACCTTCAACGTATAGGAGTTGGCCTCATTCTTTCCTCCATATCCATGGCTGTAGCTGCAATAATGGAAGTGAAACGCAAAGCTGTGGCACGAGACAATAATATGCTAGATGCTATCCCAGTGATCCAACCATTGCCTATTAGCGTATTCTGGCTCTCATTCCAGTACTTCATATTCGGAATTGCCGACATGTTCACCTATGTGGGTCTTCTCGAGTTTTTCTATTCAGAGGCTCCCAAAGGACTTAAAACCGTCTCTACTTGCTTTTTGTGGAGTTCCATGGCACTTGGCTACTGTCTCAGTACCATTTTGGTTAAGACAGTCAATAGAGCAACGAAAGATTTAACAAGCAGTGGAGGCTGGTTAGCAGGCAACAATATTAACAGGAATCATCTGAATCTCTTCTACTTGTTGCTTTCTTTACTGAGTTTGACCAATTTCATTGTCTATTTGGTTGTTGCAAGGCGTTATAAGTACAGCTCTGACAGCCCTGTGGTTTCTTCTGGGGATGACAAAGCTGGAGCCAAGACGGAAGGGAACTAGCTTTTGTAACGAATTAATTTA
Organism: Fremontodendron californicum; assembly: GCA_030761205.1. NCBI lineage: Eukaryota > Viridiplantae > Streptophyta > Magnoliopsida > Malvales > Malvaceae > Fremontodendron > Fremontodendron californicum. The sequence goes on from JAULJL010000027.1 coordinate 3,076,280, forward strand.
ATGGACATTTTCTTTTCCTCCTTATTTTCTTTTCTACTTTCTTTTTATGTTTATTTCAATTGTAATCTGATGTCAAATTATTATTCATTTTCAATTGTATCCTAATGCTTGGTTTGCAATATCATAATTAGAACTAGGAGTATGTCTTGTGTGCTAATATTGAATGTAGGCTTTGCTAAGGAGTGTATTAAAAACACTTTTAATAATATTTTTAAATTAAATAAAATATTTGATAATTATTTCTTTTTTGAAAATGATAATTAATATATTGGTTCCAATATATTGAGTAAAAATGTATTCTTCTTTTTAAAATAAAAGTTTAATAAAAAAATACTAAAGATTCATTTATATTAATATAAAATTAATTTAATTTTATAAATTTTTATACGATTTGAATTTGTTTAATATGATTATTGTATTTTATATTTTATTCATGTAGATTATAAATATTAAATTTTGAATAAATTAAAAATATTTAATAATTTTTTAAAATAATATTTCCGATTCACATAATATAAATATTTAATCGATTCAAAATTTTAGGTGCACGATAAATATAATTATATTATTAAATTTAATAATCAACTTATTAAAATATCAATATATGCACTTCCCTTCCCTCGTGTCACCTTGCCCAAGTTGCCACTTTTGAAATCCCAAACCCATTTTTTTCTCCATATTCAAAAACCCAAATTCAAAATCTCGAAAAGCCTTCCAATTCCAAGCCATCATTTTAATTGCTTTCGCTTCAGTTCAACTTCTTTCAACTTCATGGGAACCCCAGAAGCCGTAGTTAAGAAAGATGTGTATTCGGTGTGGGCACTTCCACCGGAAGACGTTACTGCCAGGGTGAAGATGTTGATGGCAGGTCTAAGATCCGAGTTCGGTGGGCCACAGTTCGAACCCCACGTCACGGTTGTTGGGGCCATCAGTTTAACAGCCGATGATGCGTTGGCCAAGTTCAGGTCAGCCTGTGATGGGCTCAAGGCGTATAATGCTACCGTCGACCGTGTGGCCACTGGGACTTTCTTTTATCAATGCGTCTTTTTGCTGCTTCATCCCACTCCTCAGGTAATTCCCATTTCATTTTTATTTCTTTGGGTTTCCTTCAATTTTTAAAAATTCAAAGAACAGTTCTTTTTTTTTTTGGAGTAGTTGAAGTAAGAGTTTTATGCATTTTTCCAGGTGGTGGAAGCTAGTGCACATTGTACTGGCCGTTTTGGTTACAAGAGCTCCAAACGTAAGTTGTTACTACATTAAAGTGTTGTCTTTTCTTTTATAAAATCTTTGGCAATCTTAGTTATGTTTCATGGCATGGATCAGGGTATCATGTGAAAGTGGGGTAGATATTCTAGAACACCTCCTTAGGCACCCAAAAATTTCAATAACTTAGTACTAATTGCTAATGCTGAAATTATTAGACTAACCCTTAGCTATATTAGGTGATTTAAAGCGATCATGGTGTTGCCTGGAAAGCTATCAATCAAAACCATTGGTGCTCTCTTGTAAAAAAGTTTTCGAGGGAAGAAACTTCTAAATATCACCCCTCAGCTGCAAAGATGCTTAGAATTATGTAATATCGAGTAACTAAGCAAGTAAAAGATAACATTTTGACTTGCTACAAGTGTTCTATACTTTATAGGAAGGGAAAAAGAGAAAGAAAGAGGTCCAGGGGTGTTAAGGAGGGGCAAAATGTGCAGAATGGGTGAGTTTAACATTGTTAGTAATTGGTGCATCTTTCCACTAATTTTTTAAAACTGCAAAATGCTCAGACTTGTGTGAGTTCTTTAATGGTGTGCCTAAATGCACATACTCAATTTGATTTCTTTGCTTTCAACTTGCAAAAGAAAGTCATTTGTTATCTTGATGTAGCATGTGTACCTGAAATCCATGTCCTTGCATTAGTTTGGTCAGTGGTTAGATGAACTGTGGTTGGTAATTGCTGTTTGTCTTTAAGAATGGAGCAAACCTACTTTCTGGATGAGAAAAACTATCATCCTCATCTGATAATTGAAATAGATTTTTCCAAATCAAAACAAAGCTTAATTGATCATCTTTCAGTTTCAACTTTAATGGGAAGATCACATATTTATACTTGTCCTTCTATTATGACATTATTTCTGTTGGTCACAAACTGACAATTGACAAAATACTTCTTCTATTTCCTTGTAGCATACATGCCACATCTTAGCCTCCTTTATGCTAACCTGACAGAAGAAGAGAAGAAGAAAGCTCAAGAAAAAGCTAATATGCTTGACGAAAGCATCGGTAGCCTGAGTTTTCAGATAAGTCGCCTTGCATTGTATAAAACAGACACTGAGGACAAAACCCTCAAATCCTGGAAGAAGGTTGCTGAATGCAACCTCAGCCCCAATTAGCTCTTTCTCTTCTGTTACTAATGCAAATAGCACCTAATAAGATTTTACCATATAATCATCCTTTTTTTTATAATGCATATAGGTTGTAATAAAACTGACATTGTCATCTTGCCTGCATCAGTGATAGTGTACCTGTGCTGGTTCTGAGTAATTACAATGAGTTATGATGATGATGCACTATATATATTATCAGTAATTAGATGTCTTTACGGTTGCATACCTTGAGAACAGCAGCTAGCCACTAATCATCTAGGCAATTTGCCAAGTCGACCAAGTGTTGCAACATATTTGCATAGTCAATTACTATAAGTGGTGTTCTGTTTTGTTTATGGGGTCAATAAAAGTTTTCTTACACTAATGCCTTAAATTTAAAGAAGAGAAGCAGCGGTCTTATGGAGCAAGTTTATAGCATGTTATTATAATTAAAATTGATACTACCAGGTAATAATTAGATGACTTGTGCATACAGGCAAGGCATCAGAGAACATGTCAAGAAATTATCTGTCTGATATGGTTTCTGGTTAGTTTGAAGAAGACAAAACCAGAGGGGCAAGCATGAAACATCCCATTCAATATGGCTAAAATTATATTTAAGATTGGAAAAGAGGAAAATATATGAAAGGAATGAAACGGAAATTTGATTTCATTGTCTAAATTGGATGAAATTGCATGGTTATCAAGAGCTTTGTTGACAATTTGAACCGCTCCTACCTACATCTTTTATTAGGAGAGATTTAGAAGCTCACAAAATTCAACTGTCAGAATTCATTATTCCTTAATCCTTATTCTTGATCCATATTCAAAAGTCCCTTACTATTTAATGTCCTTATGGACATGAAATTTCCTAGGAAAACATTGACTAAAGTTGGAGCCTAGTTACTAAAAAAACAGTGACTATGAATCTCCACAAATCCAAGTTCAAATATTTAAACAATTACGTTGACATTGGAACAGAGATTTTTGTGATGTGAAATCTGGTGGTAAAAGTACCTAAGAAGTTTTTGTACTTTACCATCTAATTTAAATTAGTCATAAATTAGTCATTTTATTACAAAATTAGGTAATTTAATCTTTGTATTTTTAAAATTGAAGCAAAAAGGCAAAATCATTGACTAATGTAACAGGAACTGTTAAAAAAGCTGACGTGACATTTAACATTGTGTTTATTTGATAATTTGGATGTCAAATACTGACGTGACACCAATAAAATATATTATTTTAAGTTGACGTGGACAAAATAACAAGCTATGTTTGACAAAAATGTCTCATCAAATTATTTTTTGTCAACTTAATTTATTATTTTGTCCACGTCAGCTTAAAATAATATATTTTATTGGTGCCACATCATCAAATGAACACAAGATTAAATGCCACAACAGCTTTTTTAACAGTTCTCGTTACACTAGTTAATGATTTTACCTTTTTACTTCAATTTTAAAAGTATAGGGATTAAATTTGGAATTTTTATAATAGATGGATTAATTTGTATTAGATGGTATAGTATATAAACTTTTCAGGCAATTGGACCGAAAATTTGCTAATGGTAAATTGGGCTTTCACAGCTTGACCTAGCTGGATCCTGGAAGAGCTTAGCTTTTCCGCAAACTTTTCCTGAGACAAGGCACCCAACACAGTTGGAAAATCGTTGGACTGAAGATAACCCTTCCCAACCAGAAAGAAAAGAATGATTCCAAAAGGTATTCAACCTGTAAAAGCAACTTGATAGTTGAGAAATTCCCATTACTAATTTCAACTACCAGGCAGGAAGGTAGCAAGGAAAGAAATATAAACATGTAAATAGATTCAGAATAGTGGCGGCCTAAATTCAGGGTTGGTCCCTGTTAGGGCTGTAATCGAGCCGAGCCGAGCTCGAATACTGAGAAGCTCGAGCTCGATTCGAAACTCGAGGCTCGAAGCTCGGTTCGAGCTCGATCGAGTATCATTTTTTAAGCTCGAGCTCTGCTCGAGATAAAATCGAACTATTCGAGCTCGACTCGATTAGGCTCGTTTATATACTCGAGCTCGAGTTCGAGCTCGAATTAAGGGTTTTTAAGTATGTATATATATATTAAGGGTAAAATAGTAAATTAATAATAAAAATATTATAAATAAAAAAAGCTCGATTAGGCTCGTGAGCTGCTCGAATCGGGTATTAAGATACTCGAACTCGGCTCGCTCGATAGCTCGAGCTGCTCGAGCTCGAGTTCGGCTCGATAATGACCGAATCGAATTCGAGTTTTTTTCGAGTCGAACTCGAATAGCTTGCGAGCACAGCTGTCTCGTTTACACCCCTAGTCCCTGTAAGTTTTCCTGTGATACTTATCTTTTTCTTTATTCATCACATGTTGTGAATGACATAAGGCCATGTTTATTAGTCAACAAAATAAATAAAACAGCCTCATTCGTTTTTCTCAGGATAATCATGAATAGCTGGAATGGACAGTGAACCTTAGCCAATTCCCCTACTTAGTCAAAACGCCATCCAATATTCACAATATACCACTCTGGAATTTGTCAATCCCCATACCATGTTTGTTTTCAACAAATTGCTTACAAAAGGATATACAAAAGCATCTATCCATCAAGATTATATCTTAGTTCTTAAACATGATAATCAAATCCCACTTGCAACCTTAAACAATGTGGCTTTTTCTTCAAGTTATGATTCAAATTTTAAACATAACTTAGCTTGAAAGTCAGACAAATTTTTAAATTGGTTTGAGTCTTTGAGGAAAAATGAAAGCAAAATATGATAATAATAATAAGCCTTTAAATAAATCTCTAAATTTTTATTTTTATGTTCAAACTTTTGTATCTCCAAACACCAACAATTTCTGCCAGGTCCAAAACCTTTTTTGTTTTTCTTATTTTGGTGAGGCTCTTTCAAACAAAGAATAATTATCTTTCTCAAAATCGAAATTAATAAGATTACATATATTTTCTAAAATATATGTCAATCTTTTAACATGTTTACGATAATGTATAAAAAACGAATTCTTCAAGCAAATCAATTAACACCAATTGTCCCATATTGCCTACCACACAGATTGTCACGTGGTACAAAAAAGCTACGACAATTCTTAATTTATGGAATACGAATACGACATCGTTTGTTCTAGGATAATCCGTGTTAAATTCATCAACCCTTTCCACACAACTAACCTGCACTACAACCGTTTCCGTTTATCATTCATCAACGGTGCCGATTGTTAACCCTTTCCACAAATATCAAAAGTAGAAAGTCGTCGTTTTTCATTTATCGTCTCGTCCGGTGCGCCGTTAGCCCCGTGTGTAAGTTAGTCAACTACCTCTTATCCTACGCCATATCGCCGAAATTCCCCTCACGCGTCCGCGGCGTGTGAATGACACACCCCTTAGGAAAAAATCCGCGATGTTACTGCCACTGAAACTTCAACAACTGCTGTTCCAGCTTTCATTTCCTTTCTCTTTTTTCTCTCTTTAAAACCTCCCCAAAATCTCTCTCTCTCGACTCTCATTAGATCCTATTTCTGTTTAAATCTTGTTTAATTAAGAATTTAATCAAATTAAAAATCATACTCAGTTTGGATATGCGAAGAAAAGTAGTAATCTTTCATTGATTTCCTTATTCTTCATTTTTTAATTTTTTTTTTATAAAAGTGATGGAAAACAAAGCGGCGGTGAGGTTTACGTTAGGGAGGCAATCGTCGATGGCACCGGAGAGAGACAGAGGCGAAGCGGATGGAAAAGATAAAGAGGAAGGAGAAGAAATAGACGGAGGAGTTAGGCTGATGTACTTAGCCAACGAAGGTGACTTGGACGGCATTCGCGAGCTCTTAGACTCGGGGATCAACGTTAATTTCCGCGACATCGATGATCGGACGGCTCTCCATATTGCCGCCTGTCGGGGACAGAACGACGTCGTTTCCTTGCTCCTTCAACGTGGCGCCACCGTCGAATCTAAAGATCGCTGGGGAAGCACTGTAAGCAAAATCCCAAATCGCCTCCTATTTTGCTCTTTTCTTAATTTTTTTTTTTCTAATACATATTTTTATTTTGGTGAAATAGCCTTTGGCGGATGCTATATATTATAAGAATCATGATGTGATTAAGCTTTTGGAGAAACATGGAGCTAAGCCTTTGGTAAGTTTTTGCATTTTCCATTTGGAATTTTTTTTTTTCTTTTTTTGCTGATTATTTATTGATATTGATTGTTGAATTTTGGTTATAGATGGCTCCAATGCATGTAAATCATGCGCGTGAAGTCCCAGAATATGAAATTGATCCAAAAGAACTTGATTTTACTAACAGCGTCCACATTACTAAGGTAATCTCTTTTTTGATTATACGTAATTGATCATGATTTCATAACAGTTTAAATCGTAGTTATATAGGATTAATTTTATTGGATAATTGAGGAAGTCTTGGGGACTAGCTAATATTGGCCACATTGCATTGATAAGGAGGAAATAATTTTGCATTCCACCTGTTTCTCTAACATAAAACTTATCAAAGTTTGTAAAAAAAAGCTTGGAATTTTTAAAATAGTGGCTCGATTGTTGCACTGTAAGTTCTTTTGTTTCTTCTAGTTGTGGTGGTAAGTTTGAGCAGACAATGTGGAGTCGCTAGATGACCAGTAAAAGATATTTTTTGTTGCATAGAGCAAAGAGTTTCGTAATCAATGCAATGCATGTTTGATAAGAGACACGTAAAGGCCAATAGGCAAGTCTATGAGCAAAGTGCCTACTAAAAACCTAGGCTGTTTTTGTGACTTCATGTTAATGTATGTGCAACTCATTATCTAATGAGCCTGTGCTTTTGCATCTTTTTAATTTTATCTTAGCTGCTGTTGGTCTAAGTATCTCTGTGATTAAATTGCAGGGAACCTTCTGTATAGCCTCATGGCGTGGAACACAAGTTGCTGTTAAAAAGCTTGGGGATGAAGTTATTACTGATGAGGATAAAGTGTAAGTTGTTCATAAGTGAAGGTTTTCTTCCTGTTTCCATTTTTTTGTAGGGGGTCTTGGGGGGGGGGGGGGGTTGGTGGGCTTGGGTGAGAGAACCACTGGACCATGCCGGGTCCTTTTATTCCCATAAAGTATGATATTTGATATTTGATTTTTTTTTTTTCTTTCCAGGAGGGCATTTAGAGATGAACTTGAATTATTTCAGAAAATTCGACATCCAAATGTAGTCCAATTTCTTGGTGCAGTAACTCAAAGTAGTCCGATGATGATTGTGACAGAATATTTACCCAAGGTTTTACTCTAAGCATCTAATTTGCTATCATAGCATCTATGGTCTCTCCATGCATTTACGTATGTCAGATTTTTTGGCTTGCTGAGTTGATTTCAACTTGTTGTGAACTCTGGTTGTTATGAATTCTTTTGTTGTGTAGGAAACTTTGGATAATTTGTTGATATGGAATTGCAATGCCAGATCTTTGTTTTTTTGGCTTTTTTTTTTTTTTTTTTGTGATTTTATGGAGGATAAAAATGTGGATGGATAATAAGATTTTGTAAAATATAGCTCTAAGATTATTTGTTTCATTAGGAGTTCGCTTTTCAAATATTAATTCACTGTTTATTTTGCAGGGAGATTTACGAGCACTTTTGAAAAGTAAAGGAGCGTTGAAACCAATGAGAGCTCTGAGATTTGCACTTGATATTGCAAGGTTTGTTACTGTATTATTGCATTGGATTTGATAAACTATTGCTTGAGTATGCCACATTGACAGATGGCTATTTTCCTTGTCATAAATGGACAGTTTGATGTCAATTTTGACTTGAGAGTTACAGCTAATTATAAAGGAGTAGATATTTTGTTACATGGTAGCTATCTTTGTCAAGACTCAAGAATATGGATAGGCGAATCGAAAATCTGCAAAATCATGATACTTTAGTGTAGGGAGACTGCACTTTTTGATCTTAGATGATTGAAGTTGAGAATTTGGGATGATCACTACAAAACTTAAGCTTAGAGTTAGGTGAGAGAAATTAAACTGATTAATGCATGGTCTAGGTGAAGGAAGGTTTTACTAGGTGATAGTCTCTGACGGCTGAACTTGAAAGATCATTAACATATCTTCCACAATTTTGCAGGGGAATGAATTATTTGCATGAGAATAAACCAGCACCAATAATTCACCGTGATCTTGAGCCTTCGTAAGTTTTCTTGTTCAGATCGGTTTTTCTTTTCCTAACAAATATGTATATCCATGACCAAAAAATAGCTTTAGTTTTGTATAAAAGACATGTTGTCTGCCTTAATTTTCTGAAAGTCAGCACCTTTTATGTGCCTGCAATTGAAATAACAGAAACATTTTGCGGGATGACTCTGGACATCTGAAAGTCGCAGATTTTGGTGTTAGCAAGCTGCTCACAGTTAAAGAAGATAAACCTCTAACTTGTCTAGAGACATCGTGTGAGTTCTCTTTCTGTTTGGTTCTAATTATCCCCCTTCTTACTCTGTAAGCAGTCATTTTAGAAATTATCTGGATATGTAGGGCTTTATTTTGTATAAACAAATTCTCTTATCTTTAACCTGAAACATGTTGGTTATTATTGTCACAGGCCGATACGTTGCTCCAGAGGTTTTCAAAAATGATGACTATGATACCAAAGTGGATGTGTTTTCATTTGCTCTGATCCTACAGGAGGTAAATTTTCAGGCTTCAACTCATATGTTAAATGAATGAAGTTTTAAATCAATGGCCTAACTCAATCCCCTTTCTTGTGTGTGTTGTTCTGTCTTTTATTTGTTTTCCCTTTTATTCTTTTTTGTTCTTTGACAAAGTCTAATGATCGCAACAGGCTTGATAAGTGATTTTAATGTGGAATATTTTTAGATGATTGAAGGCTACCCACCATTTTCTGCAAAGCAAGACAATGAAGTTCCCAAGGCATATGCATCAAGGGAGCGTCCGCCTTTCAAAGCTCCATCTAAGCATTACGCCCATGGGCTCAAAGAGTGAGTACTACATTTAGTATTCTTTAATAATGAGTAAATTTACTCCTGTTTTTTAGCTTTCTATACTATTTTGAGGACTCTAGCATTATGGTTTCTAACACTTCTAACACTAGTGTAGCCTTTTAGTTTGTCATCAAACTTAATTCTGGGTGTTTAGTTTGAATTATATACACTTTTTCATGGCACCACACATATACTCACATGCATGCATAGCTCTTTCAAAGTTTAATCCCTTAGGCTTTTCAGAAAGGATTTGATAACATATTAGTTCTGTGAATTAACTTTTAGCATATTAGTCATTGTATTTCTCTGTCAGAATGTATCTAGGGGCCTGATAATATATAAAAGTACGCTCCTGCTTACAGGTTAATCGTGGATTGTTGGAATGAGAAGCCTGCTAAGCGACCGACATTCAGACAGATAATAACAAGACTGGAATCCATTCACAACAGTTTCAGTCATAAAAAGCGTTGGAAGGTATCCTCTCTCTTTCTCGAAACCCCCATTCTGCCATTCTCTTGCAGTCATTTTCTCTGAGTGTGAATGCATGCTTGTGTGGTGTCATATTGCCAGCAGAAGCATTGATTGGCAAATAAGAACGCAAACAGTTATGAGATTTTGTTTGAGGGAATTAGTTTCTTCTTGATACATGCTGTATAAATTATGATCCCAGAATGGAAGGTCAGAAGTTATGATCGAATTTTGAGTGTATATCGTGTTTCAATGTCGTACAAAGTTGCCAAATTTCCTGTTATTGAATGGCCAGCAGAATCTAGGTCGTTAGTGCAGGATGATGTTGGTTCGGCGAGTCTTTATTAAAAACGGTCTAATCAGTCATTCATTTGTTGGCTGGAATTGATAAGCTAAACATCTGTTAATTTGGTCTATTGTTTTACCATTAGGCTGATAATTTTTTCTCTATGGGTGCTTTATGTACAGGTTAGACCGTTAAAATGCTTCCAGAATCTGGAGGCAATGCTGAAGAAAGATCATTCTAGTCCAAGCAGCCGTAGCTGTTCATCTCGTTCTACTGACAGCATATGAGTGACTTGATCTTGACTGATGGTTTATCTTCCAAAGCTTATAATTGTGCATAAATTTTCATATTCACTTGTTCAGTTTGTTGCCCAAAGGGATCAAGTTGTAATCAGGAGCATAACCATTTTGTTTTCCACGCTAATTTGTTTGTAGTCATTGAATTTGATGTTTCAGATTTGTTCTCTCCCTTTGCATTGTGTCGTGGGCTTGAGAACTACATTTGTATCATTCCATAGCGTTGTATCTTTTTCCCGTACATAAAATGTTGTCATAATCCAAACTTACAAATTTTAACAATTCTAATGTATGGAAGTAGATTTTGGCAATTTGTGTATCTATGTCATGTACGTGTATTTTTTTACATCATAATCGTGTTTAAGGTGTTTTATATTTGTATAAATTTTGATGTGTTAATAATTTATATATATAGATTTTGACATATTCGTGTATTTGTGTCATATTTGTTTTTTTTTTTTTTTTTTCGTGTTGTGTTTTAGTTATTTTTTTTCGTGTCATGTTCGTATCGTGTGATCATATCGTGTTCAATATTATCAGATTTATATGGAAAAGTGCTGATGATTAAAGATATGTGGCTTATTGGTGGATCTCTGATGTTGAATTTGCAAGGCAGGCTGTCTGGTCCTAAATTTTAAGATTCGAATTTGTTTTTTTTTTTTTTTTCAATTTTCCCCTTTCTCTTAAGGACATATAGCTTAATGTAGGGGTGTAGTCGAGTCAAATTGATTCATTATCAAGTTCGAGTTCGGCTCAAATCGAAAACTCGAGGCTCAAAATTTGGTTTGAATTCAATCGAGTTTTATTTTTCAACTAGAGTTTGGTTTGTAATTTATTCGAATAGCTCAAACTCAGCTCGATAGGTTTGATTAGACTCAGTGAAAGTACAAATGTAGACATTAAACATTATATTTTAGTTATTTATTCTCATATACATCTTAAATATAATAAAATATATTTAAAAAATAGAAGTTCGATTAGATATGTGAATCTCTTGAGTCGGGTATTAAAATACTTAAAACTGATTCGACTCATTACTTGAGTATACAAACTCAAGCTTGACTCTATAATAATGCATTGAGTCCAACTCAACTCAAGTAACTCACGAGTAGCTTAACATATTTACACCCTAACTTGATGTATGGTTTTTTTTTTTAGCTTAGTTTTTACCTCATTTGTATTAGCTTTGTTTGTTAACTGTTGGGAATATTCAGCATCATAGAGGATGCTGCCTGATATTATTATCTGAAGGCCATTTAGCCGCCAAGAGTTGCATCTGATTGAGGAAGCATTGTTTTTCTAAGAACATAAATTATAATTTCTAAATCTCAAATCTTTGCATCCATCAAAATTCTAAAAAAAAATAAAAATAAAGGTATTGGACCAGTTAACAAATCTGTAATCTTTAGTTGGATCTTAAAAGCCCATGAGCCCATCGGCCTAGTAAATACTTTCCCTGTTGGGCCTAGTGAATTATCATCATTCAGATTCACATTGATTGGCAAAAACATAGGGGTAAAAAAGAAAGAAAATTGATGCCTTGTGTTGACCACATGAAAATTTGTGTATCCGTATTACGTTTGTGTATTCGTGTTTAAAGTATTAAATATTTATATAAATTTTAATATGTTTATAATCGTGTTATATAGAATTTGACACGTTCACGTATTCGTGTTATTTTTTCGGGTCGTGTTTTAATTATTTTTTTCGTATCATGTAATCTTATCGTGTCGAAAGTTGCCAAATCTATGTGATGCTAAAACTGAAAAGAATTTAGTGGAAATTTGCTTTGTTTTAATTATTCTAATGAAAAGTTTATAATATATATATTAATGATAAATAAAAAGGAGTGATAATTCGAATTTTGAATCTCAATATTCTTAATAATAATAATAATGATGGTTGAATCATTCCTGAATATTATTATTATTATTATTATTTTAAAGTTGAACTTCTCTTTAAAGTTGAAGTCGACCTTAACTTACATGCATGAAGCATGATGCATCCCATCGGTATTTATCAGATTTATGTTTACAAAGATCTTTTGGACCACTCAATTTTAGCAATGACGAATGTTATTATACTGATAATTTGGTATTAATATTAATATATACCAAACACATTTGTGAGATTGGTATGGCAACGCAATTTTTAGAATATACTATTTTTTTTAATTTAATTACGAGTTTCACCAAAATTGTTAAGCTTTTTTTAATCACATTTTGTGTTAAATGTGATATTCTCTATGTAATCTATATGTTCCAAAATTATTTCACCTGATAATCTTTGAATGGAAAAATCATGTTCAATTTTTCTAAAATTTATCTATTTGTCTTTTAAAATAATGATTAAAAGATAAAAATTGACGATGACAATAAATAAATAAAAAAAAAAAACAAACCTTCTTGTTATAATAGAATCTGAATAACTTTGCCTCTCACATGCAATAAGTACAATTTTCCATGGGTACTTTATCTGGATAACATGTCATAATCTTACGAATCCTTCAAAAGTTTTGACCGTCGGAAAAGATTCATAAGAACTTACAAGTTTCAGCACCAAAATCTTTGTAACCAAAGAAACACCAAACTAGAAACATGAAGAAGAAAAATTAATTACATTCAAATTGGAAGTTCAAGTATGTTTCTCCTTACTCGAAGTTAGTGAATAACTGAAAAAGAGAGAAAAAAAAACATTGTCATTGCATTGGAATATTTGCTCAAATTTTCTAAAATCAACCAAGGAGATGATAAACTTTCTGGATCTTTAAAGCAGATTTTTCAATAGTTGGGGGAGCCATGGCCACCATTTTTTTGCTGCTTAACTTCATTTAGATTTCTGCCAGAAACTGATCGTGTGGAGCCCCTGCTTGAATGGCTGAATGAAGGTTTTTTACTGTTAAAGTTAGACAGAAACCCCAGCCAGCCATTGATTATACATTGACATTAATTTCTGATATAATAATGAAAAAAATTAGTAACCCTAACATACCTTTCATATTATTGAATACCTTCTGGGACTTATCCAAGACAATTTCAAAAAGCTTGGTAGCACAGTTTCTAGATTGGGAATTGCCTTTAACAAGGCCTTTGGGGCCACAACTTGATTAATGTAGGACCCCTTTGTGGGATCTTTATAGTACAAATTGGTTATTGACAATTGCCATCAATGTCATATATATATGGACTTACTTTGCTAACTAACAATGACAATACAAAAGAAATTGATTGCATGGCCCCTTCTGCTGCTTTAAGAAAGGAATTAATTGGGGATATTATGAGGTTGATGAGCTTGATTCTAATTCACATTGTGTGCCACCAGCCTCCAATAATTTCAGTGAAAAAATTTCACCCAAGGATATATAATACTAAATACTAATTTACTCATGGGTCGGATTGGACCGGGGTCTAAAGTTTTTTTCTTCCTTTACCTAAGCTCGGCCCTGGGCGAGTTCGAGCCAGCCCGTCGGCCTATTTTATTATTTAAAAAATTATTTTTATATAAATATTTTTATATTTTTATAATTAAATTTAAATAAAAATAAATTTTTATTACATAAACAGTAATTCGGGCTGGTGTTGGCTCGAAATGAAAAAATTCCTATCCAGGCTCTGCCTAATACAGGCCGGACCTAATTTTTTTTTTTCACTTTGGTACTCTAACTTTCTTGCCGTCAATCACATTGGCCTTTTGCCCTAACACCGTTAGTTAATGGCTGACTAGGCAAAAAACCAACCAATTAGAGCCTGACACGTGGCAAAACTGCCACGTCATCATATAAGAAAAAAAATTGAAAAAATTCAAAAAAATTATAAAAATCAAAATAAAATTTTTTAAAAAAATCAAAATTAAAAACTAAAACTAAAAATAAATTATAAAAATTGAAAACTTTATATGTATATATTTTAAAATCTGTAAAAAAAATTAAAAAAATAAGAAAAAGAAATCTGAAAATTTTTAAATAAAAATGGAAAAATTAAAAAAAAAATCTATTTTTAAATTTAAATTTTTTATTTTTTTTAATTTTAAATTTTTAAAATTTTTTAAAATCTCATTTTCTTTTTTAAATTATAAAATTTTAAATTTTAAATTTTAAAAATTCTATTTTTTAAATTTAAATTTTCTATTTTCTATTTTTTAAATTTTGAATTTTCATATATATATATATATATTATAAAAATAAAAAACCAAAATTTAAAATAAATTATAAAATCAAAAACTTTGTATATATATATATTTAAAAAGCTGTAAAAAAATTAAAAAATAAGAAAAATAAATCTAAATATTTTTAATAAAAATGAAAAAAATTTAAAAAATTCTAATTTTTAAAATTTAAATTTCTATTTTTTAATTTTGAAATTTAACATATATTTTTTTAATTTGAAATTTCTATATTTAAAAAAATTATTTTTTATTTTTCTTTTTAATTTTGAATTTTTCAGATTTATCTTTTGATTTTTTATAATTTTTATAATATTTTTATTTCTAAATTTAAAAAAAATTAAGATTTTGATTTTTTTTTTTAAAATCAATTTTTTATTTTTTTTGAATTTTTTGAATTTTTTTCACGGCACGAATGATGTGGCAAAACTGCCATGTGTCGGGCTCTGATTGGTTGATTTTTTGCCTAGTCAGCCATTAACTAACGGTGTTAGGGCAAAGGGCCAATGTAATTGACGGCATGAAAGTTCGAGTACCAAAGTGACAAATTTTTTTTTCAGATACCAAACAGAGAATCAGCCTAAAGTACAAGGGCTAATTTAGTATTTAACCCTTTTTATATGTATATAACTTTTCTCATATTAAAATTATTTTATCTTATGAATTGCAACTACATCTATTTTCTTCTTTGTTATCTTTGTCTCTCTCTCCTTTAAGACATTTTTTTGTTATATATAATAATTTTAAATTTGAATATGTCCTTAGTTTATATTTTAAAAAATAAATAAATGAGATATGTGATATTTTTTAATCCGTTTGTGGAGTTAAAAAACTCTACTATCAGGATAATCATCCTAATTAGATTCCATTTTAAACTTTTTTTTTATGAAAAGAAAAATCCTATGATCGACAATGCCAAGAGAAAAAACCAAAAATAAGAAACAAGCTTCTAAAAATCAAATAAAGATGAAAAAAAAACAGAGAATTGATGGAAATGTTGGAATAGATCTAGAAAAATGGTTAACCAATCTAGAAAAATAAAAGGATTTTGTTAATAAGTGTCTTGAGATTACCATATATATTAAAAAAAAAATCAATGCATTGCAAATGATGTAAAAAATTATCAACTATTATATTTAATACAATATTATTATTATAAATAGTATATTAACTAATTTTAAAAAATATTTTTAAGACACTCATTAGTAAAATCCAAAATAAAATGATTAGTTAAGAGAACATAATAAAGCAAGTATCCAAACATTATGGGATGTTATTACCTTTAATTAATGAGGGAACGCACTTGGGAAATAATAAGTGATAGAGAACCATATGAAATACCAAATTAAACTTTGGGATGTTATGCCATGTGGTCTGTTGCTACAATACTAGACTTTTAGTTTTAATGGTCAGGGATCAAACCCTGATAACCTTAAGATATCAAAAAAAAAAAAAAACACCAAATTAAAGCTTGACGACCTACAGTTGAAGAAGAATCCAAGGAAAGTACTCTTTGAAAATGTTTTAGTATCACTATCACCTTCTAATTAGACAAAGATGAAGGTGATTAAGGCATGGAGTTTGAGGGCATGAAGAAAATATTATTAAAAAAAACAATGGGAAAATTACTAGCTTTGATTATGGAGAAAATATTGTCTAAATAACTTTTGTTGGCTTAAGCTGAGAAAAGTTTATTAGAGTAATTAATAATCAGCTTGATCAATAATTTAGGTTGGAAGAAAAAAAAATAACTTTAGTCTAACTGGACCATAAAACACAATAATAAATGCGAGTTTAATTGTTGATGCCCACAAATTATTACTTAAGAATATATGGTTTACAAAGATCTATCCACGGGCCGGGTAGCCCATCAGGTTCGGTAGGTCCGGCCTTTATTGGGCAGGGCTTGGACATAGCATTGTAGTAATTCGGGCCGGCCCGGCCCGAATTACTATTTATTAAATAAAAATATTATTTTATTTTATTTAAATTTAATTTAATTATAAAATATATAAAAATATTAATATAAAAATGATTTTTTAATATTTTTAATATTTTTGAATAGTGAAACGGGTCTATAAGGACCGATCCGGACCCGGCCCGAATGGGCTTGGGCAAGAGAAAAAAATTCCAAGCCGCGGCCTGGCCCGGCCCATGGACAGGTAATAATAGGGTTTTGTTAATCGTTGTTCTCAGAATACTTTTTAAGATTAATTAATATATTATTTATAATAATAATATTGTATTAAATATAATAATTTATAATTTCTTTATCATTTTTAATATATTATTGAGTGAAGACATCATTATATTTATATATAATAATTTTAAAAAATGATTTTAAGGCACTCTTTAGTAAAATTTATAAAAAAAATAATAATAATAATAATAAAGAAGGTGAGATGGTGATTGCCTAGAATTGCATTTATGGGATTAGGCGTTTGCATTGAAAGAATTCACTTCCTCTCAAAATCTTTCAATTTCAAATGTTGCTTAATTTGTGGTCCCTTATATAAAACATTTCACACATTATGTTTTGTTGTAATTGGTAGGATTTCAATTTTGCGTACTTCCTTTTCCTTAGTCTTGTTAATTTTTCAACGAGTATAAACTTATAGTAACATTCTCCTCTAATGAAAATGGGATCCTTCATATTCATTTTTCTAGAGTCGAGAAAAAAAAAATCAAGCAAACAAATAAATTTCTTTCCTTTTTTTTCTGCTAAAAATGTTAAACCTCTTATTTTGATTGTTCTAACGATCTACATACTATTATTGTGAAACCTAAGATGGACCATTTAGTGAAATATTGCTTAAAGCCATTCATGTCTATCGATTTATTTTTTATTTTATTTTTGACAAAATTAGCATCGCCTATACGTTTTCAACAAGGGGAATATGACTCTTTTTGTCTCTCCCCTTTTACCCATTTTTCGTCAACATTGATGATGTCTTTTCGGTGGCGCGCTAACATGTTCGGTGATATGAATTTCTAGTGAAATGAAAATGATAGATTAGAGAGCGTCGAAATTTGACCTTCGAAACGCGTTTCGATACTTAAGTCAGTAGAAGTCTGAGGATTGGTTAAGGCTGAAGGAAGAGCTATAAAAATGTAGAGGTCTCAAGGTGGGTATCTGAGATCGGCCCTCATTAGACCATTTATACTTGGGTCGGGCATTCCTTGGGACGCCACGTGTCGTCTGTTGTTGGAATTTGATAGCTATAAGTATGGGCGACCTTCTCTTAATAGGTGGGACTCGACTTGACCTCTAGAGAGCTGAGCAACGTTCACGCATCCTGTATGATGTTGATCTAGGCCGTCTTGTGTCTGCCGCCTTGGCATCTGAACTTAACGGGCTTAACAAACATCAAGGATGGTACATTAATATTAGCCTTTCTCTTTGTTGCATTAGCCATGGATGAATGAATTTGAACTTAGTTTTTACCTCATTTGTTTTTCATTACCTTTTGTGAAATTTATATGCAAAATAAATGTTAAAATGTAATAGTCGGATTTTTCGGTTATTCACAAAAGATAAATGTTTCATAAAATTAACCAACAATGATTTGATTTATTAATTGAGTATTAGCTTCTTAGTTTCATCGGTTAAAGTTCAATTCTTGATAATCGAAAATATTTCATAAAATTAAAATTTAATCATTACACATATAATTGTGAGTAATCGGACAATCTAAAAATATATATATTAATAAGTATTATGAAAAATCTTATTCCCTGGTATGTTTACCGGCAAAGCTTTATACATTTGAGTATTTGACATTTTTATAATTGTGGTGAAGAGAGAAAAGGGCCATAGTTGTGGTCCTGATGTAGATACGGAGAAGACTAGTTTTCTTGCTGTGATCCACAAAGAGATTTTGACCTATGAGAGATGTAATAATTACAGCAGCCTTTCTGTTTTAGAAATAAGAACGTTTAGACTTGAAGCCATGAATAGAAAGTGCACTCAAAATTGTGAAAAAGTTTCTCACATGCCAAACTCTAGAGCAAGAAAAGAAACAAGAAAATCGATGCATCCAACTTGATGTAATCCTTGATTGCATCATCTTTCTGAAATTTCGGTGAAAAATGTCACTTATTTAGTGGTTTATGAGAAAAATTCTAAAGAAAGCTTTTTAAAATGAGCTTTTCGTAGGTTTCATTATATATGTAATTTGTAATGTTTATATGTAATTTGTGTCATGTTTATATGTAAAAAAAAAAATTTACATGTAAAATAAAAATTACATAAATACATGACAGATTTGTCATGTTTATATATAATTTATCATGTTTATATGTAATTGTCATGTTTATATGTAATTTGCCATTTAGATATATAATCTGTCATGTTTATATGTAATAGAACCTATTTTAAACTCACCATAAGGGATCTGATCCTAGAACTCCTCGCTTTATGGTATCATATTAGGATATGATTATGCATTGAATAAAAAGTTTTTGTAGAACTCAAGGTTTAATCCAGTTGGTTCATGCAGTCGCAAGGTAGAATTTAACAAATATGAGGTTTGAGTCTTAACATCTGCAACTCCTCATATTCTTAGACTGCGATCTCTTTTATACCAAAAAAAAAAAATTGTTTAGAAGATGGAAGAGGAAAAAAGAGCTAGCTCTCAAGGAAAACATGTTTGACATATGCTTCCAATGCTAAAGATAATTGCTTTGGGTCAAAATTTGCAGCATTATCAATCTCAACTTCTCTAAATACCAAAAAAATCAATCTTGTCTTCTAAATTCTAAGTCTTTTTAAGCCGAATTAACTAATAACACCAAAAATGTATTTATTAATCATGATTAAAGGTATTTATGGACCGGACCGGGTCGTGGACCTAATTTTTTCCACACCTTTTACTCAAATCAGACTCAAGCTAGGCTAAAAAAAAAATTTTTATATTTTTATAATTAAATTTAAATAAAAAATATTTTTTTATTAATAAATAATAATTTGAGTCAAGTCGGACTTGCCCAGATTGAAAAATGGTTACAGGACCTATTCGACCCATGAACAGACTTAATCATGATCATTAGAATTATATGTCCAGCACTGTTTCCAAAGATCGGATGACTCTTTTATCTTATATGAATTAATGTGTCTTTTTACTTTGGCTGAAGAATTAAGCTTACATAATCATCAGCATATTTATACTTTGAATTGATTTCGCTAGAGCATATTTTAATTCTGCAGTTTCTTTACGGATATGCTTCAGATTTTGATCCTCAAGTAGGCAAAATATTAATCTTAATCTTCCAATTCTTTGATTACAAGAGTTGGTGCCGAAACTGCGTCTCAAACTATAAAAAAAAAAATGTTTTGGAAGTATAAGAAGCCCTGAAATCAAAGAGGATGGAATTATAAAGAAGCAAAAAAAAAAAAAAAATTGCATGAACAGATCAAGCCTAAAGTCAAGAGTGTATATAAAAGGCCAAATGTAGGAAACGAAACAAAGGACCATAAATTTTGTCGAAACTTGAAACAAAGTTCATTTCACTGGTAAATGGTTGTGATTAATGCCTAGCTAGTTTAGGTGGGTATGGCAGAGTGACAACTCCAGAATGATTGTCGCCATTGCTATTTCCCAACTGGCTACAACCATTGTAATGTCCAAATCAATTCCAATGCAAAAGGAGGTTAAATACTGTAGAAAAATCGATAAATAAATATTTTTTTTTATTTTTATGAAATTACAAGTACAAAAGAAGTTATAATCATAAGAGTATCACATTTATATAAGAAATTATTAAATTAAATCAAACAAACAAATCAACAAATTATTCGATAAATCCAACATAAAATTGAATTAAATCCAAGTATGATAAGATTTGAACCTGAAATCTCCAAATTTTAAGACCTGTTAACCAAGGTCTCGTCGGCAATTCTAAAATCCTAATATATATATCTAAATTCTGAGTCTCACAGATATGAACAATTCACCATATAAAATTATGTTCCCAAAGCATACAAGCTAGAGACCTTTTTTTATTCTTATAATTAACATGAGGAAGAAGGTTCTCTCACTTCTACTTCCATGGTTGATGATACCTCGGCTGAGAAAAAAAAAAAAAAGAGAGAGAGAAAGAGATGTGGGGTCTAACAGTAAACTTGCTCTAAGTGCCGGGTAACCCGCTCGATTCGTATTGAGTCGGGCCTAGATAGAGATATTTTCATTTTGGATCGATCCGGCTCGGCTCAAATTATTATTTATGTAATAAAAATTTATTTTTATTTAAATTTAATTATAAAAATATATAAATATAAATATAAAAATAAAAATAAAATTTTTAATATTATTTAAATAGTGAAAGGAGCTTGCAGGTCAGGCTTGGATAAGGGAGGGAAAACTTTTGGCCGACAGTCCTATCCGACCAGGCCCATGAGCAGGTCTAAGTCTGAGGATGCAGTTGGTTCAAAGAATTGGTGATCGAAAATGCAGTAAAATTTTCTCTCTTCTGTTACACTAGATAAGGAGCGAAGCAGAGTTTCAAAACATAAACTGAAAATTTGAAGTTTTAGTGTACCAAAAATAGACCTGCTCAAGGGTCGGGCCTAAACAAGTATTTTAGTGATCCGGGCCGGATTGTTCATATAATAAAAAAATATTATTATTTTTAATTTAATTATAAAAATAAATGAAAAAATATTTTTTTTAACATATGTCAACTATAAATATGGGCCGACGAATCGAGCATGGATAAGGAAAAATAAAAAAAATCCGGGTCGCGGCCCGGCCTATGAGCAGGTGTAACAAAAAATTTGGAGTTTAGCAATAGAAAATTGACAGAGTATGGTAGCAATTAGGCATTAGAAACAAAAAAAAAAAGTAAAATTTTAACAAGTTATATTTTTTTAACCTTAAGGAAATGATCTATGTGATCAAATAGATTGTTTATATAATAAACAATAATTTACGTGGTTTAATTCTAAGAGCTGGATATATCTTAATGGTTAAATTTTGAGATTCAATCTCATAATTTTAACTTGAATGGGTTGAGTTTATTCAATGCCTAATTAGTATGTATTTACCCAAAAATACAAGTATTAATAAAAAATAATTTTGATTGAGTCAAGTTCAGTCTCAAAAATCATGTCCAAGCCAATCTCAACCGGGTCCTCGACCATGAATAATTTTACTACTCAATAAGTTAGGCTTCGAATAGTTCAAAACTATTACTATATTGCATTCTTTCTTTTTTTCATTCCAACTTAAATGTTCTACTTTGATGATCAATTTGAGAAATCTATAAAAAAAATTAATAGTATAACTTGAAATTTGGAAGAATTTCCCTAAATTATGAAATATTAAATGATTTTCCAAAAGGATAAAAGAAAAGTGGAAGTTCAAAGTTTAAACAAGAAAAACAAAAGGTTAACTAAAAACAAACATTATTATAATGAAAAATATACACAAATTTAAACAAGAAGAACATAAATGACAAAAATCTCTTTTGACTCTCCAAGAAAAGAATGACAAACAAAAAAAAGAAGCTATCTGTAACTCAAAGAATAAAGATAAAAAGATTAATTGAAAATAATAATTAACAGGCAATGAGAGTTCCCTTTGTGCAAGTGTTTGTTTTGTAATTTGTCTCCTTTCATTTGCATAAAGATTTAGAATTCCAGCAGGGTAGCTATTGAAATTAGATTAGTAATTTACATTATTTTGATAATTAATATGTTTAGCAATAATATAATTTGCAACATGGACATTCAGATGTCGTAGGTCATTTTCTCTACAGACGTAATTTGCAGCATGGGCATTCAAATACTTAGAAAAAATGTAAAATTTTACTGTAGAGAATTCGGATGTCCAACAAAAAATGTAGAATTTTGCTATAGGACTTTTTGATGCCAAAGGTATAGCAGTCGCATGCTATAGGCTATTCTATATAGACTTCTTTTGCAACATGGACATTCGAATGTCATACCTTGCATATGTCAATTTCTCTTCATAGGTGTTCGAATGTCTTGCCGTCGAATGCCCATGCTACAATAATTCAGACCATCATTTCTAACAAAGGCATTCGTGAGAAAAGATTTTTATGAAATGGTTACTCCACGTCAGCATATATCTCTTTTATTTAAATCATGCTACGTAATTAGATTTTTAGAAAAAAGTCCACTATTTATTACACATTAAATATAATAATTAAATGATAAATACTTATTTCAGTAATTAATTAATGATTATTGTAATAAATAATTGATTTTTTTTTTAAATCTGATTACGTGTCATGATTTGAATAGAATGATATATACTGATATAAAATAACTGTTTCATACAATTTTTTCTCAAGAATTCAGATGCTTTTGTCGGACATTCAAATGCCACAATCTTGTAGCCATGATTGAAAATATTTTTCTGAAGATGATCCAAGTAATAAAAAATATTTTCTTTATTGTCGTTCAAATAACAAAAAAATAAGTTTTAGGAAAAATGTCTTCCACCAAAGAAAATTTTCTTAGCAAAATTTCAAGTTAACAAAAGAAGCCTTAGCCTAACGTCTCATTCATCACCATTAATAGTCCCTTTCAAAAGGTCCCTTTCTCTCCCTCTAATGCAATGCCATCCTTTCACTCACATTAAAGAAAAATAAATTAAAAAGAAAAAAGTTTAATGGTTAATGGAGTCTGAACCATACAAGTGATGATTCCCAACTTTAACCTTTCTTTTTATTCCTTCAGCTTTAATATAATTCACCACTTAGAGGAAGAAGAAGAAAAAACCAAAACCAAATAGTACTAAAAAAGGTTATATAGTAGTATTAAAAATGGCAGATTAATTAGCTGGTTATATAAATGATGATAAACAGAAGGGGTGTGGTTTGTTTACTTTTATAAATAGAAACCTCTCCACCCTTCCTGCTTCCATTTTCTGCATCTCTTCTGATCAGATTTGTAGCAAAAAGAAAAGAAGAGAGAAAAACCTCAAAACCCTTCTTCTTTTCTTTTCCTTTCAAGGTTAGTGTGCTATAAACTGAAACATAATAATCCTTTTAATCAGTTTCATTGCTTCACTTCTTTTGGGTTTCAATCAATCTTTTTCCTTGATCATCATCATATAAATGAGCCTACAAGAAGTAAAAAAAAAAAAAACTTGAATTATATATGTACTGTTCAAAGAATATTTATACTTGTTTTCCTGTAAACTTAACAGTGTTTCTAAAAGGAAGATATATAGTAAATGATACTAGATATCATTTTTTTTGTTTATCATGGATTTTTTTTTTCTCTTCTTTTTCTCAGTTAGCAATCATGGTGTACCCCAATGAATCCCTTGAGAACTCTCTTCAGAAGAAAATGGGAAGGGGAAAGATCGAGATCAAGCGGATCGAAAACACAACGAATCGTCAAGTTACCTTCTGCAAGAGGCGCAATGGTTTGCTGAAAAAGGCCTATGAGTTATCAGTTCTTTGTGATGCTGAGGTTGCTCTAATTGTCTTCTCTACCCGAGGCCGCCTCTATGAGTATGCTAATAATAGGTATATATTCACCTCTTTGATCTTAATTTCTCAAGCTTATCATAAATTAAGCCCTTAATTTCTTTCAGTTTCAGTTTCAATTTTATTTTGAAAAAGTACAATGAAAATTTTGTCAATGGAAATATTGGTGTCAGCTGGGTGAAGATTTTGGCTTTGCAACAGATCTTTGAGTTGATTTAAGTAAAAGAGCAAAACTATTTCTATTATTATTTATTTTTTATATATTTTGGTGTAAAGCTTAGATTGAGTTCTCTTAAACTAAGATTCACTTGTCTTTTTTTCTTCTATTTTGTCTTTTTTACTTGTATAAGCTTTAGAGCTTTTCAAAATTTTTTTTTTTTTCTTTCTTTTTTGCTGTTTATGATCTTTTCTTGAGTTCCTACTTTGGTGGATACATAGATCTGGTGCAATAGATAGAAATAGACAGCATTATATATGTTTTCTGGTTGTAACAAATTAAAGTATAGGTGCCTGCAGGTCTGTGAGAGATCAGCCTCCTTTCTCCTCCATTGTTGTTAAATTTTCTGCTTCCTTTCTCTTCTTTTCCTTTCCAAACTATTTTCATCTCTCTCTCTTTTTCTTTCTTTCTTTCTCTTGGCTGAGTGAGCCTGTCTCAACCATGGGGCTAAGGGCCTAGCTAGAAGAAATTTGTCATGTTCCCATTAGCTCAAATCCCCCCAAGCTCTCTTGACATATCCTTAATGGCATGTCAGTTAAACATCAAGAAAGTAAAAGTACTTTGCCAAAAAGAAACTAAAATAAAAACAGCAAAGAAATTTGTCTAAATTAAGAACCCAATCAAAGAAATCACATTAGGGTTTCTAAAACCCAGATTGTTTTTTTTTCCTTGGAAACATGTTAAAACTCCCTTTTCCAACCAATCACAACCAGATCAAGCCGCAACTCAGTCACATCTAAATTAGGGTTCTTCTTACACGAAATTTCCCTAAATCCCACTTTGCACCACGTGAATTCTCCTTCTTCACAGTCAAACATAACCAAATTAGGGTTTTATTTATTTTTATTATTAACCACATAAGGCTAACAACTCTCCCCAAGACTTTTAATTGGTAACCCTTAAATCAAGTAAAGTAATCTTTCCGCAACAAATCACAACTCACCAAAATTTTACATAGTTTTCGACATTTTTTTCTTTCTTTTTTATCACTCCTTGGGGTTTTTTTGGTACTGTTAAATCTATCTAGGGTTTTGATGACCCCAGACTAAGATTAGGTTGGTGTTTTGTCTTAGTTACAGAATCTTTTTGTCACGTCACACACGATTTTTTCAGTTTCTTGACTACTGACAAATGGGTTTTAATTTATTACATGATTCCAAAACTGGGTTTCTCTTTCTTTTTTTTTTAATTTAATTTTCATCATAGCAACCCATTGAGACATAGTTGAAATACCAACAGCCTTTTTTTTTCTTTCTTTCTTCTTAGATCTCTGTTTCTCTTTCTCACTCGTAAAATTCTTTTAGAAAAGCTTGAGAGTGGATTGAGCCAATGAAAATATAGCTCAAAACTGCTGAAAGGGTCATCATTTATAATGACTCACTGTTGGCATTAGCTTTGCAGTTTGCATTTGTTAAAGATCTTTGCTTAGATATATTCGTGCAAGTTTTGAGAGATGATAGAGAGAGAGAGAGAGAGAGAATAGTTAAAAGAAAAGAAAAAAAGTGAGTCAGCAGTGTTGTTTCAGAGAGACAACGTACGACAACTGCGAGCCAATGGGAGAGTTCTGAGGTTTTGGCTTCTTCTGTTCAAATGTAACTATGGCTGCTGAGATGGACGGCTCCGATGTACTCAGAGTTTCAGACGGGGACAGAAGCTGATAGAATCACTATTCTATTTATATTTTTATTATTAAATAAATAAATCTCTTTTGGCTTTTGCTTTACCCCTTTAAATTATTATATTATTTACACTATTTCTTTATTAAACGAGGTGGTTAATAACTAAAATAACGTACGACTTCAAATATTATCCTTTGTGTAATGGGTTTCTGACACCTGGCACAAGATTTGACCATAGAAAGCTCTGAGCCAATCATACTGCTAGAACAGTGCCAGCATGGCGGTAACAGCCAATCACTGGCTCGACGAAATTAAGGTATCAGAGGAAATTTAAGTCGATTGGGGTGACTGAGGTGACTAGGGTCTTATCAACTAAATAAACAACTATTTTTCAACTCCATCTCCATATCTCCATGTAAACTTGGCTTCATGGTTTCGTATTAGATTCAGTTAACTGAGAAAGTTGGTTGATTTGACCGTTATGTTTAATAATTAGCTAGCTACCATTACGTATGATGATGATAATATTCCAATCTCGATCGACACTATTTGCTTAATTATCAACATGATTGAATATGTTCTAATTTTCTTTTTATTTTACCAAATTAGCCTCCTTCAGTTTCTGCAAGGTGAAATTTTTCTATGTGATTCTATTTTAATTGCCTCGTGCTTTTGTTATGTAGAAGATACATGGTCAACCTGCTACACCAACTTATTCAAACACTATTAGTTTTGGTTATATATGAAGAAATATAAAGAATATCAAGTTGATTGCAAAAAACTGTGTAGAGTTTTTTATATTATAGGGATAAAAAGCAGTGTTTTTTCTTTTATACAAAAAAAATCTTAACTTATAATATAGGATAGAGTTGCAGATATTAGAGTTCGAACTTCAAACATGTTCGATGTCACCCAAAAGTAGTAGTCTTTTTTTTTTTTTTCTAAAGAATTTACTATTTTTATTCTAAAATCTGCTCACATAGTGTAACTAAATTTGACAAAAAAAATTTATGTGACATGAAGTTCTTTCTTTTTTTTTTTTTTTTTTTCATTCTCTATCTTCACCTCCAAAAGACTTATTCAATATAAATGGAGCCTAAGAACATAATCCTTTGATAGAGTCATCACTCAAAAAAAAAAATTGATAAATCATATGATTTTATTGAAAGAGCTGAGAATACTAAAAGTATTTAATCATTACTCAATTAAGTTTGAATTAATCATAATGACATTGCTACAGATTGGTAATATTGGTCTCATACAAGCATTTCATGAATGTTTTATAGATATTATTTTGTCTTAGGTCAACAAGACAATTTTGCTAAATTTAGCCAGGTTTACAATGCAAGATCAGAAGTTTTGTAATTCCATTTCTTTTTCTTTCTTTTTTTCTGATGGCATCAATATTAGGGTAGTGAATACTAATGTAGATTTAACAGGATAATGTATACCTAGTGCTGCTGGTGCTCATTTTTTATCTATGAAAAGCCTTCACACTTCACATTTTCTTTTAGGTGGCAACTCTCTTTATGCTATGGAATATACTTAGATGTGTTTTATATATGTAGCTGTGAAAGCTTTCACATATTCTAACTCCTTAACTAATTGATAAAAATGTAGTAAAAGTAATCATTTATATATAGACATTTATTCAAAGCATTAACTGTATTATCTGCCTTGATTGTAGATTTAATTTATTTTATTTAATTAACAAAATGATTGCAGTGTTAAAGCAACAATTGAGAGGTACAAAAAGGCTTCTTCTGATTCCTCCAATACTGGGTCAGTTTCTGAAGCTAATGCTCAGGTATAAAGTCAATCTCCATTCCTTCTTTCTTTTTTTTCCTTGTACAGATGGAAGTGCATAGAATTATACAATAAGAAGTAACCCTCTTTATTTGTCTTTTTTTTTTTCTCTCTCTAAGATTCAAATTTAAGACATCCATAGTCCATAGAATGTCTTAAGTTTTTATTACTTAGATATCCCAATGAGAACATCAATCATATTCATAAAGTCACATAAATGACACCTTAATGGATGAGTGGTGCAGTATACATAGGAGAAATTGACTGACTTCTTATTGTCACTAATAAAAGTAGTCTTGTTTATAACCACAAGTCCTCCACACCCTCGATTTCTTTATTTTCACATGTTTGTGTTGAGACATAATGGTGCATCAAAACTAAGTTGTATCTCATGGTCTAAAGTTTCTTTTCAAATGCAGTTTATGAAAATTGAAAAGCTGTGTTTTTTTAGTCTATCCAGTACTATATATTTTCAAGGAAATTGAGAATTTGAGTTTAGCTCTAAACACTGAGTCAAGTTAATTAAGAAGAAAAAGAAAAAAACCCTTATAGTGTTGAGCTCTGAAGCTATAGATGGATTAATTATCATAAGTTGCCTCCTTTTTTTTCATTGTGATCTTTAAATTTAAAATGGTTTGGTCTTAATTAAAGGTTAAATCTAATCTTCTTTGGGCCGAAAAGAAAATAAATGTGCAAAGAAAGAGCAGACTTTCCTTGCCTTAAATGAGCATCATATTGTTAGGGTCATTTGTCCATTAGGTTTTTTATGATCTTTATAATATGTAAAAAAAAGAAATGGTGATAGATTTCTGAGAATGGTAGCTACTAAACACAATTAAGATAAACAATTGGATCAGAGAAATTTGCTTAGAGAATTCAAATTAACATGAGGATAACCCTTATAAATTACTATATAAAACCTGTCAAAGCATATGATTCCAAGACTCTTGTTTAGATCTAGCTTTAGCTACTGTGAATTTAACCCTCCAAGTTGGTTTCCTCTTATTTTATTGAAAAAAGAAACGGGTCCCTCAAGTCCAAAAGCCTATCTTCATATGATAAATCTAATATACATACTCAAGTGATAGAGTATACATTCAATTCTAGTTATTGATGACATGAGTTAAACTAATGCCATGCGGATGTAAATCTCAGTTCTACCAGCAAGAAGCTGACAAACTACGCAATCAAATTCGGAATTTGCAGAATACCAACAGGTTATCTCCTATGGTCTTCATTCAGCTCCATCATGTATGATTTTATTTTGGAAAACTTTTTCTTTAACAATGGTATATGTTTCTAGGCATATGCTGGGCGAGTCCCTGGGGGGATTGCCTATGAAGGAGCTTAAGGGCTTGGAGACTCGTTTAGAAAAAGGAATTAGCAGAATCCGTTCCAAAAAGGTCTCTCTTTTGTGACTGATATTTTATGCATATAAAAATAATTCTTTTAAGATGACTATGCAAAATGTGATCTTTAATTATATCAAGGTCAGGGATTTCTACTGACAATTTTTCCTTTCTCGTTTAATTTTCTTCCTCTAAATTGTACCAGAATGAGCTGTTGTTTGCAGAGATTGAGTATATGCAGAAGAGGGTAAGAATTTTTTGGCACTCCAGTTGCTCTTCATATCACATTTAATAAAAAATGATTAATTGCCTGAGTGTGGTATAATGCAATATATAATTTTGCCAACTTAATTAGCTTTGGCCATCAGTTAAAGGGATCTGAATGGTATGGTTTGATCTATGTAGATAGATGATATGTCAGAAATATGTCTATTTTGTGATTATCTTGTGATTAGTATAAAGCCTGAAATACAAGCAGCTATAGCCTGGAAAAAGACAATAGTCTAAAGTATTTGGATATAGGTATGGGAGTATGATCGTTCGAATATATGAAAAAACTTAAAAAATTTGAGTATACCTATATTCGACACGTACCTGTATCCGACACTCACTCGAGTCGGGTATCATAGGTCTAAACATGGAATTTTCAAGCTCCATCTAGTTAATTACTAATAAAAATGCATTATATAATATAGCAGTTCCAACTTAAACCGAGACTTGGCAATCTAATTGTATGCAACAATATATGTAATCCCTCCAAAGATAAAATTGTACTTTGTTCGTAGATAGACAATGCCTTGATCTGGCAAAAGAAGGCAATATCGATATAGGGATCGATGCATACTATTTTGTTAAAACCATTTCACATGGAAAACGCTTCTTCTCTTTTTTTTTTTTTTTTTTTCCTTGTGTTTATAAATTTATCCATTAATTGCAGGAAATTGACTTGCATAACAATAACCAACTTCTTCGAGCAAAGGTCTGATCTCTCTCTCTCTCTCTCCATTCTTTCTGTGTGTATGAGAGTGCAGTGTTTCTGTCTCTTTGTATTTATCAATCATAGAAATAGTAATGAGTTGAGGACCTCATTACTGTATGCCGCAGATAAGTGAGAATGAGAGGAAGCAGCAGAACATGAATTTGATGCCAGGAGGCTCTAACTTTGAGGTCATGCATTCTCAACCATTTGACTCTCGGAACTACTTTCAAGTCAATGCGTTACAACCCACCAATTATTACCCCCAGCAGGACCAGATAGCCCTTCAATTAGTGTAAGAATCTTTCACATCATCTTTAT
The DNA here is from genome assembly GCA_030761205.1 of Fremontodendron californicum. Lineage (NCBI taxonomy): Eukaryota > Viridiplantae > Streptophyta > Magnoliopsida > Malvales > Malvaceae > Fremontodendron > Fremontodendron californicum. Next base: position 3,106,567 of record JAULJL010000027.1, read on the forward strand.
TGGGTAATGCTCATCAAAATTCACCATTTACAAGTATTCTTCATGTACACGCACTATATATTTAGTACCAAGTATCACCTCATGATTCAATCATTAGGTGTTAGAGAACTCACATGATTTAGATTTTAAAATGACTTAATGATCATGAAGGATAGTTGTAATTTGATAGAGCTAAATGTTAATAGCTATGTTAAATCCCATTAACGAAACATGATTCATCAGCCTGCCAGCCAGCACTCTATTAATTGCAATTTGCAATGTATTCCTCCAATTCTAAACATGTGCTTTCCCTATTTATATCCTTTGGATTTGGATTTGGTTAGGTTTTCTTAGGTGTAAATTTTCCATTGATTGAGATATGCCATATTCTTACTCAAGTCTATAAGTTTGCTTACTAGTAAAATGACCATCCCAGTTGACCTATAACAAGTTATTTCTGTGCCTGTGCAGCTAATGTTCTGACGGAGTATGTGGTAATTTCTGCTGTTTCTGTTTTAGTGAAGAACATCTTAGTATTCTGTCAGATGAAAGCTACCAGTATCCTGAAAATGCTATAAGGCAGAAATCAACTTCCTTTAAATGGAGGACCAGAACTCTTCTGCCATGTTTAAGCTATGTAGAGTGTGTAAGACTGATAAGTTTGTTTGACAGACAAGAAGTCCCTCTTCCATATATATGTTTAGACCATGCACTAGGATTCTACAAAGGTTATTCCTCATGAATTATGACATTTCTCGTTCTATGATATATATATATATATATATATATATATATATATATCCTTCTATTTTCTCATATATGCTTGCAGGTATTCATTATCCATGGCTGTTTAATTTACTAATGTCTTTTTTTTTCTTTGTCTCTCAAAACTTAGAGTTGAATTTAAAGGTTAGGAACAGCCACAAAGACAAGATTTGTGTCCTTTAACTTTCAGTTTTTTTCTAGTTTCTAGTACTATAGAGATCATAGAGATCATGAAAAAGTCAGTGATATTTTAGTTTTATACAGATCTCCTTAAGAATTCAAGCTCTGGCCTCTGCATATGTGCCCTAAATAACTAAACTCCATTAGCATGAACTGTAGCTTTTAACTTGTTGTTGGTAACTTAGACCGACGTATAGGAACTATTTAAAAGCTTGTTAAGGTCTCCATTTAGCATATTAGTGCCTAAGTAACTTAGTACTACAAGTGGTTAATTTAAAAGGAAAAAAAGGGTCATAACTTTTTATGTAGACAAAACAAATCAGAATATCCATGCCTACTGCGTGCACACACAATGAGCTATCAGGTTTTTCTAGCTCTTAGAAGATGACTTAATTATTTGGAACTCCATGAACCCCTTGATTGTCTCAATCATTACACCAAACCTAACTAGTTCTTATTAACAAATATATACCAAATCAGAAAGTTGATTGGAATGAGGCTTCTGATCCTAGTATTAGAACTAGAATTTGAGTTGAGATTTGCATCAATATTGTCTGACAATTTCCTGAAATTTAGTACTTATTATGCAAATCTATTTTCAAAGTCTCATCATGCATATATAGTCAAAGATTCATCCATAATTATTAAGAAGTTTGAGCAATAACTAATCAATTTAATCACCCATAAAGATTGTCGTGAATTCCATATGCCAAAAATGTTGGAAAAGAAACATGAAGTTGTCCCTTCTAAGGCTATTTCCTACAGCTCCTTCTCAGTCAAATAGAACCAAGGAAAATCAATAGCAATTCACTTCATATATATTCACAGCAATTTAAAATTTCAAGTGAAACATTTGTGCACCTCAGGTCCTTAAGTTTTTAAATCTCTGAAGTATACAATTTGTCAAAATGCGAAAAATAAATAAAAAAACAGCAACATTTTTCACAGCTTTGGAAAGAAAACAACAGCTCCTTGCCTGCTCGATCGGTGAGTAATCAAGGCACCAGGCGACGAATAACAGAAGCGATATCTTTCAAGAAAGTGGGTAGAAATAATTTGGCTCCTTGGCTTGTTGCAGTTATATGGAATTAGTAGCATCGGAAGGAAGAAAAGAATCAAAGAACAGGAAGAAGTCCCTGTTCCTGCATGGAGCTTTGTTAGGAACACATTGACCTGTTTGCTTTTCGACATCACAAATGCGTGGCCTAAAGTTATCCAAAAAGAGAAATTTTGCATCCTTGAATGTTCCATTAGGCTCATCAACGAGTTGCTTGAGCTTGTCATTGAAAATTTGGACGGCATTGTTCACTTCCTCGACACATAATTTGCCATTTGTTCTATGCGAAGCTATCCTAAACTGTACAAAGTCTAAAAAGGAACTGCAAAAAGGCTGATTCTCAATAATGGAAATATGGAATCGCTATGTTGCTAGTCGATGAGAGAATTGAATTGCATGCTTAAAGTACCGTTTAACTGCTGAGAAAATTGTTTAATAAGAATGTGGCAATATTGCTCAGGGAAAAAATTCTACTATTGGTGAAAAAGTAAGCTTGAAGTAATCGTTAATGTAATCAATGCTTCCCATTGCAACTGAATATAAGCATTTGTTCAGGTTCTGACTTCTGATCTTTTAGTATGCTAGTGCTAACAATGCATGAGATGGTGATAACTGTGATTTTCTAACTGTCTATTAAAGCCAATGTTGATGCCCTGCGACAGAAAAAATTGTAAATCAAAATGGTTAGTATTGGCTATCTTAAAAACCCTTTTTTTTTTCAAGTGTAAACATTTGCATGCATGTGGGTAGAGGTGTCCATGGTCCGGGTCGGGTTCGGGTTGGGTGTATCAACATTAAATTTTTTTGCCCAAGTTCGGCCCGGCCCGAAATATGAGCCTCAAATTTTGTCCAAACCCGTTCATATTTGTAAATGGATAACCCAAACCCGTTTAAGCCCGTCCATATTATTTTTTTCTAACTTTTTTAAAATATATATTTTTTATTATTTAATCTTTAGTAATTTTATATTTTTTCTTTTATTAAGTTCTTAAACATAGACAACTTAACATATTTTTTAATATTTACATTATAATATTATATATTTAATTTTTATATGATATAAATTATATAATATATATAAAAATATAAATAATATATTATTTAATTAAAAACGGGCTGAGCCGAGACGGGCTCAGGCCTTAAATGTTGGAGCCAAAGCCCGGTCCATATTTTAAACGTGCCTTATTTTTTTGTCCAAACCCATTTTTCGGGCCTAATATTTTTGTCCAAGTCCTCCCATATATGGACGGGCCTTCGGGTTTGGACGGATAACTCGACCCCTTTACAGTTCTACATGTGGGTATCAAGTTACCAAATTTCTCCCAGTTTTATAAAGAATTCCTGCTGAGCCAGATGCGTAAGTGATACCTTGGAGTGCCTCCTCGGTCGTCATTAGCAGTAGTAAGGGGTGGAATGAAATTCTTAAAACCCAAATTTAGAGCTGTAATCAATGGGCTGTCCTATTATCATGACATTTGTATAGCATATATACATGCCTAGCAGGCAGCTTGATAATTTTTATATAATTTTTATAACTTTTGATACAATTTTTATAACCTTTAATATAATTTTTGATAAACTTCTACATAATTTTGGTAAGTTTTGACATAAATTTTTTTATAACATTTGATATATATTTAGTAACCTTTGATAAAAAAATTGGTTTTGGTAACCTTTGATATAATTTTGGTAACCTTTGATGTAAATTTGGTAATTGTTGATATAATTTTGGTAGAGTTTTATATCATTTTAGTAACTTTTGATATAATTTTATTTAAAATTTAATATGATTTTGGTAACTGTTAATTTAATTTTAATAACCTTTGATATAATTTCGGTAACTTCTGATATAATTTTGATAACTTTTGATATAATATTGGTAATCTTTGATATAATTTAGTAATAATTTTAATAACATTTGTAATAGTTTTGGTAACCTTTGATACAATTTTGGTAATATCTGATAATTTTTATCTAATTTTGGTAATCTATGATACAATTTTGATAAGTTTTAATATAATTTTTTATAACCTTCTACATAATTTTGGTAAGCTTTGATATAATTTTTTATAACATTTGAAATTATTTTGGTAACCTTTGATAATAAAAAATTGGTTTTGGTAACCTTTGATATAATTTGGGTAACTTTTGATATAATTTTGGTAACATTTTATATCATTTTAGTAACTTTTGATATAATTTTGTTTAACTTTTAATATGATTTTGATAATTTTTTGATAAAATTGATATAATTTTGGTAACTCTTAATTTAGTTTTAATAACCTTTGATATAATTTTTATAACTTCTGATATAATTTGGATAACTTTTGATATAATTTTGGTATTCTTTTATATAATTTTGTAATAATTTTAATAACATTTGTAATAGTTTTGATAACCTTTGATACATTTTTTGTAATATTTGTAATAAGTTTTTATATAATTTTGGTAATCTTTAATACGATTTTGATAAGCTTTAAAATAATTTTTTATAACCTTCTACATAATTTTGGTTAGCTTTGATATAATTTTTTATAACATTTGATATGATTTTGGTAACCTTTGATAACAAAATTGGTTTTGGTAACTTTTGATATAATTTTGGTAACCTTTGATGTAATTTGGGTACTTTTTTATATAATTTTGGTAACATTTTATATCATTTTAGTAACTTTTGATATACTTTTGTTTAACTTTTAATATGATTTTGGCAACTTTTATATAAACTTGATATAATTTTGGTAACTCTTAATTTAATTTTAATAACCTTTGATATAATTTTGGTAATATTTGTAAAAAAAAAAATTATATAATTTTGATAATCTTTGATACAAATTTGATAAGCTTTAATATAATTTTTTATAACCTTCTACATAATTTTGGAAAGCTTTCATATAATTCTTTATAACATTTGATATAATTTTGGTAACCTTTGATACAAATTTTGGTTTTGGTAACCTTTGATATAATTTTGGTAACATTTGATGTAATTTTGGTACATTTTGATATAATTTTGGTAACGTTTTATATCATTTTAGTAACTTTTGATATAATTTTGTGTAACTTTTAATATAATTTTGGTAACTTTTTGATAAACTTGATATAATTTTGGTAACTCTGAATTTAATTTTAATAACCTTTGATATAATTTTGGTAACTTTTGATATAATTTTGGTAATCTCATCATATAATTTTGTAATAATTTTAATAACATTTGTAATAGTTTTGGTAACCTTTGATACAATTTTGCTAATATTTGTAATAATTTTTTATATAATTTTGGTAAACTTTGATACAATTTTGATAAGCTTTAATATAATTTTTTATAACCTTCTACATAATTTTGGTAAAGCTTTGATATGATTTTGGTAACCTTTGATAAAAATGTTGGTTTTGGTAACCTTTAATATAATTTTAATAACCTTTGATGTAATTTTGATAATTTTTTATATAATTTTGGTAACGTTTTATATCATTTTAGTAACTTTTGATATATTTTTTTTACTTTTAATATGATTTTGGTAACTTTTCGATAAACTTGATATAATTTTGATAACTCTTAATTTAATTTTAATAACCTTTGATATAATTTTGGTAACTTCTGATATAATTTTGATAACTTTTGATATAATTTTGGTAATCTTTGATATAATTTCGTAATATTTTTAATAACATTTGTATTAGTTTTGGTAACCTTTGATACAATTTTGGTAATATTTGTAATAATTTTTTATATAATTTTCATAATCTTTTATACAATTTTGATAAGCTTTAATAAAAAAATTTATAACCTTTTACATAATTTTGGTAAGCTTTGATATAATTTTTTTATAACATTTGATATGATTTTGGTAACCTTTAATAAAAAAATTAGTTTTGGTAACTTTTGATATAATTTTGGTATCCTTTGATGTAATTTTGGTAATTTTGGGTATAATTTTGGTAACGTTTTATATCATTTTAATAACTTTTAATATAATTTTGTTTAACTTTTAATATGATTTTGGTAAATTTTTGATAAACTTGATATAATTTAATAACTCTTAATTTAATTTTACTAGCCTTTGATATAATTTTGGTAACTTCTGATATAATTTTTATAACTTTTGATATAATTTTGGTAATCTTTGATATAATTTTGTAATAATTTTAATAACATTTGTAATAGTTATGGTAACCTTTGATACAATTTGGTAATATTTGAAATAATTTTGGTAATCTTTGATACAATTTTGATAAGCATTAATATAATTTTTTATAACCTTCTACATAATTTTGGCAAGTTTTGATATAATTTTTTAGGGATAATGTCATGAATAGCACCTGAAGTTTATCAAATTTTTCAATTTGGTACTTGTACTTTTAAAATGTCTATTTTGGTATTTAACGTTTTCACTCCGTTTGCTATTGTGGTACCTGTCAGTAACACCGTTAAATATTGATGACGTGGCTTTGGTATCCAATAAAAACTTGACACGTGACACCATATAATGATGCCACGTGCATTACCAAAAAATTTATTATTTTAATTTAAAAATTAAAATTATAGTTTTTCTTTTACATGTGGCACCACATAGTGATGCCACGTGTAAAAATAATAAAAAATTGTTATTTTAATTTAAAAATTAAAATTATATTTTTTTCTTTTACACGTGGCACCACACAGTGATGCCACGTGTAATAATAAAAAATTATTATTTTACTTTTTTTTAAAAATTTCTCTCTTCACCTTTTAATTTTAATAAGTATTTTTAACAAAAAATAAAATATTTTAATTAAATATTTTAATTATTGTAATTTTTAATAAATATTTTTAAAAAAATTAAATAAATAAAATAATTTTAAATTTTGATTTTGATTTTTATAATTTTTAAATATATATATTTTTAAATATTTTTTAAAAAAATTTCAGATATTATAAAAATTTTCACAAGTAATTTTAAATATTTTATATTTTAAAAATAATTTTAGTTAAATATTTTATTTCTTTAATTTTTAAATATTTTTTTAATTTTTTGTTATTTTGTTACTTTTCAAAATTTTAAATTATTTTAATAAAAAAACATATTTAATTTTAATTTTAAAATTATAATTATAATTTTTTATTTTGTATATTTTTAAAATATTTTTTTTTAAAAATAGATATTAATTTTTAAAAACATAATTTTAAATATTTTAATATTTTTTAAAAATTTTAAATTTTTTAAATTTTTTAATTTTCTTTTACAAAAATTAATATATTAATTTCTAAAAAATCAAGTATTGCCACGTGTCATCACCTGATTAGTCAATGCCACATCATCATCTATATTTAACGGTGTTAGGTCAAGGTGCCACATTGATAAACGGCTTGATAGTTCAGGTACCCCATTGAATATTTTTAAAGTACAGGTACCACATTGACAAGTTTCATATACTTCAGGAGCTATTTATGACATTATCCCGAACTTTTATAACATTTTATATAATTTTGGTAAGATTTAATAAAAAAATTGGTTTCGGTAACCTCTGATATAAATTTGATAACCTTTGATGTAATTTTGGTACTCTTTTATATGATTTTGGTAACGTTTTATATCATTTTAGTAACTTTTGATATAATTTTGGTAACTTTTTGATAAACTTTATATAATTTTGGTAACACTTAATTTAATTTTCATAAGCTTTTGTATAATTTTGGTAACTTCTGATATAATTTTGATAACTTTTGATATAATTTTGGTAATCTTTGATATAATTTTGTAATAATTTTAATAACATTTGTAATAATTTTTGGTAACCTTTGATACAATTTTGGTAATATTTGTAATAATTTTTTAAATAATTTTGGTAATATTTGATACAATTTTGATAAGTTTTAATATAATTTTTTATAACCTTCTACATAATTTTGGTAAGTTTTGATATAATTTTTTTTATAACATTTGATATGATTTGGTAACCTTTGATATAATTTTGGTAACCTCTGATATAAGTTTGGTAACCTTTGATGTAATTGTATTACTTTTTTTATATAATTTTGGTAACATTTTATATCATTTTAGTAACTTTTGATATAATTTTGTTTAACTTTTAATATGATTTTGGCAACTTTTACATAAACTTGATATAAATTTGGTAACTCTTAATTTAATTTTAATAATCTTTGATATAATTTTGGTAATATTTGTAAAAAAAATTTATATAATTTTGGTAATTTTTTATACAAATTTGATAAGCTTTAATATAATTTTTTATAACCTTCTACATAATTTTGGTAAGCCTTCATATAATTCTTTATAACATTTGATATGATTTTGGTAACCTTAGATAAAAAAAATTGGTTTTGGTAACCTTTGATATAATTTTGGTAACCTTTGATGTAATTTTGGTACTTTTTTATATAATTTTGGTAACGTTTTATATCATTTTAGTAATTTTTGATATAATTTTGTTTAACTTTTAATATGATTTTGGTAACTTTTTGATAAACTTGATATAATTTTGGTAACTCTTAATTTAATTTTAATAACCTTTGATATAATTTTGGTAACTTCTGATATAATTTTGTAATAGTTTTTGTAACCTTTGATACAATTTTGGTTTTATTTGCAATAATTTTTTATATAATTTTGGTAAACTTTGATACAATTTTGATAAGTTTTAATATAATTTTTTATAACCTTCTACATAATTTTGGTAAAGCTTTGATATAATTCTTTATAACATTTGATATGATTTTGGTAACTTTGATAAAAGTTTTGGTTTTGGTAATATTTGATATAATTTTGATAACCTTTGACGTAATTTTGATACTTTTTTATATAATTTTGGTAACGTCTTATATCATTTTAGTAACTTTTGATATAATTTTTTTTTACTTTTAATATGATTTTGGTTACTTTTCGATAAACTTGATATAATTTTGGTAACTCTTAATTTAATTTTAATAACCTTTGATATAATTTTGGTAACTTCTTATATAATTTTGTAATAATTTTAATAACATTTGTATTTTTTTTTGTAACCTTTGATACAATTTTGGTAATATTTGTAATAATTTTTTATATAATTTTGGTAATCTTTTATACAATTTTGATAAGCTTTAGTATAATTTTTTATAACCTTATACATAATTTTGGTAAGCTTTGAAATAATTTTTTATAACATTTGATATGATTTTGGTATCCTTTGATGTAATTTTGGTAATTTTTGGTATAATTTTAGTAACGTTTTATATCATTTTAGTAACTTTTAATATAATTTTGTTTAACTTTTAATATGATTTTGGTAAATTTTTGATAAACTTGATATAATTTTGGTAACTTCTGATATAATTTTTATAACTTTTGATATAATTTTGGTAATCTTTGATATAATTTTGTAATAATTAAAATAACATTTGTAATAGTTATGGTAACCTTTGATACAATTTTGATAATATTTGTAATAATTTTTTATATAATTTTGGTAATCTTTGATACAATTTTGATAAGCATTAATATAATTTTTTTATAACCTTCTACATAATTTTGGCAAGCTTTGATATGATTTTTTTTATAACATTTGATATAATTTTGGTAACTTTTAATAAAAATGTTGGTTTTGGTAACCTCTGATATAATTTTGGTAACCTTTGTTGTAATTGTGGTACTTTTTTATATAATTTTGGTAACGTTTTATATCATTTTAGTAATTTTTGATATAATTTTGTTTAACTTTTAATATAATTTTGGTAACTTTTAGATAAACTTGATATAATTTTGGTAACTCTTAATTTAACTTTCATAACCTTTGATATAATTTTGGTAACTTCTGATATTATTTTGATAACTTTTAATATTATTTTGATAATCTTTTATATAATTTTATAATAATTTTAATAACATTTGTAATAGTTTTTGGAAACCTTTGATACAATTTTGGTAATATTTGTAATAATTTTTTTATATAATTTTGGTAATATTTGAAATATTTTGATAAGTTTTAATATAATTTTTATAACCTTCTACATAATTTTGGTAAGTTTTGATATAATTTTTTATAACCTTTGATAAAAAATTTGGTTTTGGTAACCTTTGATATAATTTTGGTAACTTTTGATGTAATGTTGGTACTTTTTTATATAATTTTAGTAATGTTTTATATCATTTTAGTAACTTTTAATATAATTTTGTTTAACTTTTAATATGATTTTGGTAACTTTTTGATAAACTTGATATATTTTTGGTAACTCTTAATTTAATTTTAATAACCTTTGATATAATCTTAGAAACTTCTAATCTAATTTTGGTAATTTGATATAATTTTGTAATAATTTTAATAACATTTGTAATAGTTTTGCCTTTGATACAATTTTGGTAATATTTGTAATAATTTTTTTATGTAATTTTGGTAATCTTTGATACAATTTTGATAAACTTTAATATAATTTTTTATAACCTTCTACATAATTTTGGTAAGTTTTGATATATTTTTTTGTAATATTTTATATGATTTTGGTAACTTTTGATACAACATTTGGTAATTGTTGATATAATTTTGGTAACGTTTTATATCATTTTAGTAACTTTTGATATAATTTTGTTTTACTTCTAATATGATTTTGGTAACTTTTTGATAAGCTTGATATAATTTTGGTAACTCTTAATTTAATTTTAATAACCTTTGATATAATTTATGTAACTTCTAATATAATTTGATAACTTTTAATATAATTTTGGTAATCTTTGATATAATTTGTAATAATTTTAATAATATTTGTAATAGTTTTGGTAACCTTTGATACAATTTTGGTAATATTTGTAATAATTTTTTATATAATTTTGGTAATCTTTGATATAAATTTGACAAGCTTTAATATAATTTTTTATAACCTTCTACATAATTTTGGTAAGCTTTGATATAATTTTTTATAACATTTGATATGATTTTGGTAACTTTTGATTAAAATTTTGGTTTTGGTAACTTTTGATATAATTTTGATAACTTTTTATGTAATTTTGGTAATTTTAGATATGCTTTTCGTCATGTTTTATATCATTTTAGTAACTTTTAATATGATTTTGGTAACTTTTTGATAAACTTGGTATAATTTTGGTAACTCTTAATTTAATTTTAATAACCTTTGATATAATTTTGATAACTTTTGATATAATTTTGTAATAATTTTAATAATATTTGTAATAGTTTTGGTAACCTTTGATATAATTTGATAATATTTGTAATAATTATTGATATAATTTTGATAATCTTTGATACAATTTTGATAAGCTTTAATATAATTTTTTTTTTATAACCTTCTACATAATTTTGGAAAGCTTTGATATAAATTTTTTATAACATTTGATATGATTTTAGTAACCTTTGATACAAAATTTAGTTTTGGTAACCTTTGATATAATTTTGGTATCTTTTGATGTAATTTTGGTAATTATTGATATAATTTTGGTAACCTTTTATATCATTTTAGTAACTTTTGATATAATTTTCTTTAACTTTTATTATGATTTTGGTAACTTTTCGATAAACTTGATAAAAAATTTGTAACTGTTAATTTAATTTTAATAACCCTTGATATAACTTTGATAACTTCTGATATAATTTTGATAACTTTTGATATAATATTGGTAATCTTTGATATAATTTAGTAATAATTTTAATAACATTTGTAATAGTTTTGGTAATTTTTGATACAATTTTGGTAATATATGTAATAATTTTTTATATAATTTTAGTAATCTTTGATACAATTTTGATAAGCTTAAATATAATTTTTTATAACCTTCTACATAATTTTGGTTTGCTTTGATATAATTTTTTATAACATTTGAAATGATTTTGGTAACCATTGATAAAATATTTGGTTTGATAACCTTTGATATAATTTTGGTAACTTTTGATGTAATTTTGGTACAGTTTGATATAATTTTGGTAACATTTTATATCATTTTAGTAACTTTTGATATAATTTTGTTTAAATTTTAATATGATTTTGATAACTTTTTGATAAACTTGATATACTTTTGGTAACTCTTAATTTAATTTTAATAACCTTTGATATAATTTTGGTAACTTCTGATATAATTTTGATAAATTTTTTTATATAATTTTGTAATAATTTTGGTAACCTTTGATACAATTTTGGTAATATTTATAATAATTTTTTATATAATTTTGTTAATCTTTGATACAAATTTGATAAGCTTTAATATAATTTTTTATAACCTTCTACATAATTTTGGTAAGCTTTGATATATTTTTATATAACATTTGATATGATTTTGGTAACCTTTGATAAAAAATTTTGTTTTGGTAACCTGATATAAGTTTGGTAACCTTTGATGTAATTTTGGTAATTTTTATCTAATTTTGGTAACATTTTATATTATTTAGTAACTTTTGATATAATTTTGTTTAACTTTTAATAAGATTTTGGTAAGTTTTTGATAAACTTGATATAATTTTGGTAACTCTGAATTTATTTTAATAACCTTTGATATAATTTTGGTAACTTTTAATATAATTTTGATAACTTTTGATATAATTTTGGTAATCTTTGATATAATTTTGTAATAATTTTAATAACATTTGTAATAGTTTTGGTAACCTTTGATACAATTTTGGTAATATTTATAATAATTTTTATATAATTTTGATAATCTTTGATACAATTTTGATAAGCTTTAATATAATTTTTTATAACCTTCTACACAATTTTGGTAAGTTTTGATATAATTTTTTTTTTAACATTTGATATGATTTTGGTAACCATTAATAAAAAAATTTGGTTTTGGTAACCTTTGATTTAATTTTGGTAATTTTTTATATAATTTTGGTAACGTTTTATATCATTTTAGTAACTTTTGATATAATTTTGTTTAACTTTTAATATGATTTTGGTAACTTTTTGATAAACTTGATATAATTTTGTTAACTCTTAATTTAATTTTAATAACATTTGATATAATTTGGTAACTTCTTATATAATTTTGATAACTTTTGATATAATTTTGGTAATATTTTATTTAATTTTGTAATAATTTTAATAACCTTTCTAATAGTTTTGGTAAAGTTTGATACAATTTTGGTAATATTTATAATAATTTTTTATATAATTTTTGTAATCTTTGATACAATTTTGATAAGCTTTAATATAATTTTTTATAACCTTCTACATAATTTTGGTAAATTTTGATATAATTTTTTATAACATTTGATATTATTTTGGTAACCTTTGATAAAATTTTGGTTTTGGTAACATTTGATGTCATTTTGGTAATTTTTGTTATAATTTTGGTAACGTTTTATATTATTTTGAGTAACTTTTGATATAATTTTGTTTAACTTTTAATATGATTTTGGTAACTTTTTGATAAACTTGATATAATTTTGGTAACTCTTAGTTTAATTTTAATAACCTTTGATATAATTTTGGTAACTTCTGATATAATTTTGATAAATTTTGATATAATTTTGTAATAATTTTAATAACTTTTCTAATAGTTTTGGTAACCTTTGGTACAATTTTGGTAATATTTATAATAATTTTTTATATAATTTTGGTAATCTTTGATACAATTTTGATAAGCGTTAATATAATTTTTTATAACCTTCTATATAATTTTGGTAAGTTTTGATATAATTTTTTATAACATTTGATATAATTTTGGTAACTTTTGATAACAAATTTTGTTTTGGTTACCTTTGATATAATTTTTGGTAACATTTGATTTAATTTTGATAATTTTTTATATAATTTTGGTAACGTTTTATATCATTTTAGTAACTTTTGATATAATTTTGTTTAACTTTTAATATGATTTTGGTAACTTTTTGATAAACTTGATATAATTTATGTAACTCTTAGTTTAATTTTAATAACCTTTGATATAATTTTGGTAACTTCTGATATAATTTTGATAAATTTTGATATAATTTTGTAATAATTTTAATAACTTTTCTAATAGTTTTGGTAACCTTTGGTACAATTTTGTTAATATTTATAATAATTTTTTATATAATTTTGGTAATCTTTGATACAATTTTGATAAGCTTTAATATAATTTTTTATAACCTTCTACATAATTTTGGTAAGCTTTGATATAATTTTTTATAACATTTGATATGATTTTGGTAACCTTTGATAAAATTTTGGTTTTTGTAATGTTTTATATCATTGTGGTAACCTTGATGTAATTTTGGTACTTTTTTTATATAATTTTGGTAACGTTTTATATCATTTTAGTAACTTTTGATATAATTTTGTGTAACTTTTAATTTGATTTTGGTAACTTTTTGATAAACTTGATATAATTTTTGTAACTCTTAATTTAATTTTAATAACCTTTGATATAATTTTGGTAACTTTTGATATAATTTTGATAATTTTTTTTATAATTTTGTTATAATTTTGTAATAATTTTAATAATATTTGTAATAGTTTCGGTTATTTTGATACAGTTTTGGTAATATTTTTAATAATATTAATATAATTTTATACAAAAATTTAAAAAATCATTTAATATATAGATTTACCCGAAAAAAAAGTATTTAATAGTGAATTATATATATTAAAGTAAACAATATTGATTTATTATATCATTGACATGCAAAACATGGGGTAATTTACATTCTGAATCATTGAACTTAATTTCAATTTTCATGTAAGTCAAAAACCTTTAAATTTATCACGTTACATCATTGAACTTCTATTATTAATAAATTAGATCACTTATGCTAACGCCGTTGAGTAATTCTAGCGAAATAATTGACTCAGCATTCATATATTTTTTACATGTCTTCAATATAATGCCTGACTGATATTTTAGGTAAAAAAAAATTCACGCTGAATCTGTTTTTTCGTTAGAATAATTTAACGAAATTAGCATAAGTGATCTAATTTATTAATAATAAAAGTTTAGTGATGTAATTTAATAAAATTAAATGTTTGTGACCTATATGAAAGTTGATACTAAATTCAATAATCCAAAATTTAAATTGCCCCAAAACATGTGTAGCATAAAACTAGTTGATTTAAAAAAAGAAAAAAAAATAAAGAAATTATTAAAAATTGCATCTGAAAGTAAATTCTTGATCATGTGAAAGTGGAAAAAATATTGCAAAATAATAAATTTAGTCTTCAAATAATGCAAACTAAATTAGTTTAATCTTTATTTTTTTTATTTGGGTTAATTAAATCCTCATTCTTTTATTTCGAGTCACTTGAATTTAACGTATTTCGTTTGAGATCAAACGGTAGAGTTGGGGTGTCCACGTGGACACTGACATGTCAGATCACATGTATCAAACAGTAATATGTCATGTCATTAGATGACGTACGTAGCATTTCAAACACGCTATTAGATGATGTGGTATTTTGATCCACATCATCAACGACATGGTAATTTTAAAAGCCACGGTGTCTGACATGCTAGTGTGCATGTGGACACCCCAATTTGAACGTTTGAACTCAGACGTAGTCCATCAAATTTAGACTAAATTAACTCTAAATGAAAGGATGAAGATCAAATTGATCCAAATAAATAATATGAATCAAAATGACTCAATTTACATAGTTTGATAACTAAATTTATCATTATGCCAAAAAAAGGTTAGGGAATCATTATTATTTAACAAAAAACCCAAGTGTGGTTAATGAAAATGGAGTTATTAGACATGAGAGGGGAAGGGCAGACCAAACAAATCTGTAACAGTTGGAGCATTGCAAAACCTTCCAGTAGGTCCACCAGGAAAGTCAATTCCATATGATGGGAAATTGGATTTAGCTAAAGTAGAAAGGTTATTATTATTTCCACTGTCAACCAATGAGTCTCCAAAAATAAAATAACAGGACACTTTTGTTCCCCAGGTTTCGTTTTGTTGCATGTTTAAAAACCCCAGAAGAACAAGAATCAACCAACACAGTTTTCTTGTTACATGCCATATTCAACTAATGAAATCTAAAACTAAGTTTGAAGGAAAACAAAGATGAAGCAAAAGAAATGAAAGGTTAAATCAAGAGGGAAATTAGATGTCAAAATTTTTTTTTACTACTTTAATGGCAAATTGAGGATTGTAAATTGTAAGGTAAGAAATGAAAGTAGGAGAGCAAATGATGAACAGCAAAGTGTAAGCTATCTATTTTCACCGACCCTTTTTAAAAATAGTTTTTGGATCCGAAAAATATCCATCTGTTTAAAAAGCAAATGGTTTTGAGCCCGACCCACTCCATCACGAAAAGAAGACCAGATCAAGCGAAGGATATGGGCCTAAAAATATGGTAAAAGAAGTCCATATATTCAATAGAAAAAAATCTCTTTTTTTTTTTTTTCTTCCCTTTTCACTATTGCCAAGAGGGTAATCTGATATGTTAATGTAATGTAATGTCAATTAAATTAAATTATTTCGAACACATAAATATCAAAAAGGGTATTACTAACTAATGTTTTTAGGACATCTTTTATGATCAATTAATATATTATTTATAGTAATAATTATGTATTAAATATAATAGTTAATAATTTAATTTATCATTTTATTATTATATGTGATAATCTTAAAAAAATAGTCTTAAAACATACGTTAACAAAATTATATAAAAAAAATATTTTTATATATTTTTGATTGATTTTAAATTAAATATTCGTCATAAAATTTAATATTACCCTTACAATGACAGTTCGAGTTTTTTTTTTTTTTTTTAAAATAATTGTCAATTTACGAATATCCATTGTTAAATCTATATATATTCACCACTACGATTAAGACATGTGTTATATTTGGTGAGCATATTAATTAAGATCCGACAAAATCTATCTCATAAAGCAATATAAAAAATAAAAATAAAAAAAAAAGGAAAGGAAAAGGAAAAGGAAAAGGAAAAGGAAAAGAGTGCTGCAATTATTGTCTTTAGAGTCTCATATTTTCAATTTCCATGTGATTCCTACTCACTCTCATCAGGTGTTGTAAATCCAAAAGCCATTAGCATTATAACTGATGATACAAATCCAAAATTTTACATTAATTACTTTCACAAAAATACACTAAGAGAACAAGGGAGTTTGTAGACTCTGATATTTGAAACTATATATATATATATATATAAAATAATGCCACTTCTCTTAGAACAATGACACTCATGAATTTAACATAATTCAGAAGTACAGAAAAAATAGTGAATTATATGAATGATTTATTTATTTATTTATAAATTCCCATCGAAAACCTCATCGATAGATATCCATCTTCAGAGCTGGGCAAGATGGCGGATATCGATCGGGTAAGCATCGGAGGGAGACTGAGCAGTGTATGATCTCCTCCCAATGATCACATTTGCAGCCTCAC
Organism: Fremontodendron californicum; assembly: GCA_030761205.1. Lineage (NCBI taxonomy): Eukaryota > Viridiplantae > Streptophyta > Magnoliopsida > Malvales > Malvaceae > Fremontodendron > Fremontodendron californicum. Next base: position 3,123,872 of record JAULJL010000027.1, read on the forward strand.
CTGGATGGAAAGCATCCCAAAACAAATACTCATCCCTATTTTGGCATGGAGTTTGGTAAGGCAAGCAAGTAATTTGCCCATTGTTCCTCCCCACTCCACAACACCCTGCATTTGTTACCCTAAAACCTGAAATATTCACAAAGGTAAATCAAATCATTACTACATTAATTATTATTCCCTTAATGTTCTTTTTATCCATAAAAGTAGTTTAATCAGTGTCAACAGCTACTGCTTAACATTTTCAATATATATTTACTTATATTTACCGTAAGCTGCAGGATTGCTTGTGATGTCTTGGAAAATTCCATAGGCATTAATGTAGATGAATTTTGCATCAGAATTGGCGTTATTGAATTGATCAACAAGACCTCTAAGCTTGTTATTGAAAATCCGGTTGGCAGCATTGATTCTCTCCACACAAGTTCTACCATCTCCGCTATTTTGAGCCAATTCATTTGGACTGCAGCCGATCTGACCCAACCCAATCAACACAAACTTCCTTGCCCCGTAGTTGTACAAATCCTAACCATATATCCAAAGCATTTTATAATATTAATCATTAAAGGAGATTAGTGGGGAAAAAAAATTATATATATATATATGTAAAGATCAATGGGAAAATATTAACCTGAAGCTGCTGAGTGTATTCTTGAATAAGAAGATTAGCATATTGGTCGGGGCTATATTGCCTGCTGGTTGAGTAATAAAGAGGCATGAAATAGTTGTTAAGGTAATCGTTGCTGCCTAATCCAATTGAGTAAATACACTTGCTTAAGTAATTTGCTGCTGTGTCTTCATCTCCTAGCAAGTTTACCACTTGTGAAACTGTTTGTTGGTAATTTTTAACTTGCCCGCTAAAAGTGATCCGACCTCCCTAGTAAAGTTGCAGATAAAAATCTTATAAGTTTGGGTAATGATGCAATGATCAAAGAAACCATGCATTAATTCAATGTTAACTGCTAAAAACTGGTTTATTACCAGTTGCTGTCCAGTTTCTTCTCTGATTCCAGCAGCCGCGGATGCATAATTAACTCCTCCGAGTATTTGTCTACCACTTGCAGTTGAGTAAGGAGGAATGAAATCGTCAAAGCCCAAAAGTTCAGCTGTAGATAGAAAAATAATATTAAAATGACAATACCAAAATACCTTTTTTGAAACCAAATTTTATATATAAAAAAATGAAATTCACTTCACTTTGCTGTCCTGATATTGGAAATTATAAAATTGTTTTTTTTTTTCTATTTGTTGGCAAAATATATTCAATACGAGTAGAAGAAGCTGTATTCTTTAAAAAAAAAAATAGAAAAATCAGAACCAAGCCAAGATGATACGGATCAGCCTCGTCCTCTTGCGCCAAAGATCTAAAGTAGTGTCGTCCAATTTTCCTTCTTTGGGACTTTGGAGGCCATGTTGATCATTAAATAAAAGAACCCAGAAAATCAAGGGGAACTGATATCAGCAAATGCCACTACTATACACTACTGTTTTCAGTTTGAAGTTTTCAAAAATAAACACTACAAACAATAAACTCTATAGATCGTTATCTCATCCAAATCGGTCTATTCAATATCTGTTGCTTTCAAAGAGACACTGGTGAAAGAAAGCCAAAGTTTAATTAGTCAAACAGATGAAGAGAAAAAAGAAATTTAGAAGCTCTCACCTATGACATCAACCGTAGTTTTACCATTAGAAAACCTTCCGGTCGGTCCATTAGCGAAGTCAATCCCATAAGGCAAGTAATCAGCTCTAGCCAATGACGACAGTTGATTATTATTCCCATTATCCACCAATGAATCTCCAAAAATAAAGTAACAAGGAACTTGGGGTTCTCCTTTAACCCCAAAGAACAAACTAAAACTCAAAAACAACACCAACCCTAACACTCCATACCATTTCTCCATATTATTATCAAATTTTAAGAAGAAAATTAAAGTTGATCAAAAAAGAAAAGAATGATGGAAATGTATGTGAGAGTAAGCCTATGTGAATTATGGCATTGGGTGTGCAATATAAATGCTAACAGGTAAGAATATATAGAGAGAGAGACTAGCTAGCTAGAGAGAAGGAGAAGGAAAGAGAAGATTATTCAATCATCAAAAGACAAGGCAGCAAGTGATAATTATTTTTAGCTTTTACAGTTGAAGAAGTAGGTTAGACGCATTAATTTCACGCGGAGATAATGTGAGCGTCTGTACTCCAATGCTGGATTTGCTCTCAGCTCTAAATTTCTGCAAATATTCAAACAAAAAAGCTAGCTTGTCGGTCCACAGTCAGCTTGTATATAGTAGCACCATATATATATGTGTCTTTTGTTCCTTTTTAGTCTTAATTATTGGTTTAGACTAAATAAATAAATGATCATATGATTATGAAAAATACAATCTCTACTATAGTGTTATAATCCTGCAATATTGCTATAAATTTGTTTACCACTTTTAAGAAAGGCTTTTTAAAATGTATTTTGACCAAAAAAATGGGGTTGACTATAGAAAATTAAATAATTAATCATGTTTCATCATTAATTTTATGTTGCATGATTAATTTAAGAGTGATAATGATCTCAGTCAGCTGAAAAGTTATAAGCATTATAATTAATACAATTTTGTTTTAATATAAAGCCTTATATATTATTATCATACACTTAAAATTATATTTAATAATGCGTATTATGTTTTATATATTTTTTTTGTCAGTCGTGTAAATATAAATTCATCATAAATTATTAAACATGTCAAAATTATAAACACGAATACGATAAATGTATTAAACATGTTATTTTTATATCGTGTTCGAAATTATTAAATCTACTTAAAACGTAAAAAAAATCATATATATATATATATATAACTGTTTTTATCTTTATGTACGTGATGTCATTGGGATATTGAATTATTGATATATCTAGCTACCATAATAATGCAAATTTAAGACAAACTTATAGTACCAACGTCTCTCAACTCTTATGCGCTAAGTTTTGACTTGTAATTAACTTCATGAGGGGGATAAAAGAGGAACGATCGATATGTCTGGTTTTTAACCATCGATAAATTAATACCTAGGGCTAGTATAAGATGAAGTGATCAAGAGTTCTATTTTTCATGATCCCAAGGCTTTTTCTGGAATGAAAATAATTCATCATTAATGCATATATATTAACCGAGAATTAATGCTATCCATAAGTTTAGTAGAGGTGCACATGAGCCGGGCAGGGTTGAGATCCGAATTTTTTTCAAAGTCTTTGTCCGGGCTGGCTCGTCGGTCAATGAGTACTGTTCATTACATTTAAAAATATATATATTTTATTAATATTTTTATATTCTTATAATTAAAATTAAATAAAATAATATTATTTTAATACAAAAAAACATTGTTTTGGCTGGCCTAAAAATTCTATGCTTGGGCCGGGCCGGGCGGGCTGCTCCGCCTGTGAGCAGGTCTTAAGTTTAGTTTCCGGTTCATAAATAAAAAAAGAGTTCTTTAATCGGTTCCTATAGACGCTAGTTAAGGATTATTTATTATTTTTTTTAAAAAATTTACATTTAATACATTATTTTTACTTAATTGAATAAAAATTATGCATTAATTATATTTTTATTTTATATATATCATCTTAATCAGTAACACTAAGCATTGGTTAATATTTCCCATAAAAAAAATCTAAAGTTTGTATATGTTTTCGTTTGGTCTGTACAATTCTAAATGCTTGATTATGAAAAATGAAAATATATAATGATATAAGAGAGACACATGAATATTATATGGTTCCGAATGATTCAATTAATCCACATTTTGAATTGAGATTTAGTTTAAATGATTTATCCATTTTTTGAGATGGATTGCTGCATAACGAGTTCGATCTCAACACTTGCAATAATTTGTTTTTCCCTATTACCTAAACTTTGGCCATCCTTATACCCAAAAAAAAAATGTACATTAATTTATCTTTTTTTCCCGACTTGATTATATATACGTGAGATGATATACGTGAGATGATATTGACAACAAGATGATGATAGTTTATTTGAAATGAAGATATATATCGTTTTCATGGATCAATTACACCCTATCCTTGTAATCAATGAAAAAAATATAATTAGATTGCTGCCCTAATTAATATTGTAGCTACGCCATTGAATGATGATGTGCACATCGTTTAAGTCGTTTCATTGGCCCATTTTTTTATTCACATTTAGCTGTTAATTATTAGCTTTCAATGCCTATACATAAGCCAAAGTGCAGCCTTTTTTTTTTTTTATCTTGGGAAAAGAACATTTACAAAGTCAATTCTCAAAAAGCTTGACATCTCAGCAATTTGGCCTACAGAAGAAAAATGGCAACTCTATCACATGCAAATTAAATTACACTAATTAATTAACCCGATATAGACCTGTTGTGGTCCTATTCCTTATACATACTTTTGCTTTTACTTTGATCTTCTCAATTCAGTGCATGCCTTAATTACAGGAAAATTGATCGAGTAAAAACCTTTACATCGATTCAGATTTCAGAACAAGTATACGGTGTCTTTGAAAAAATGAACCAAGAAAAGTCATTAATGCTAGTGGGATAGCCCAATTTAATGAAGGAGAGACCAAGTCATACAGAGTAACATGGGTCTTTCAGGGCACCTCAGCTGTGTTACGTACTTGCTGGCTCGACGTCGTTGACCTTCAGCATCGATCGGTTTTACGAGTTCCAAATGCAGTGGCAGAAAATGTTGATGATCATTGATCCATGGGGAGAGGATGGAATATATAATAATAATGTGGGTAGCATTTTGAATGGTTTATAACATGCGTTGAATCCTTAAATTTTCTACTAGTTTCCCACACATATCATCTGCATGTCTTTCCACCCAATGTCGAATCTGTACTTCGAAATCATGTACTATTATACCTTGTGCACCTTTTTAGAAGGCCATATCTTTATGGTCCAAACTCAAAGTGTCACCTATTCCTATTTTATGATTGATAGAAAATTAATCTATGTTCGGATCGGAACGGAAAGCGTGATGATAAAATCCTCTTAACATTTGTGACTCTTAAGACTCGAACTTTTATCTTCATCTTGGATGTTGAAATCGCTTATCACTCCAACAGTCCAACCAACTAAATATCGGTTAGAACGCCATATCTTCATTACTATATATCGAGAACATCTAATTCCGTTAGGTTTCAACTATTGAAGCTTAAGTTGAATATGCATGGGCTTCCCATAGAGGCAACAATATGAATATTCTCAAGTGAGCTAGTGACACCATGAGAGGACTTTGGACTTCAAAAAATATATATATATATATATTTTAAAAAAAAAAATACAAGACCAACTTATGAAAAGTTAAAATATAAAAAAAAAAAAACTCTTGAACTATTTCATTTTTCTTAAGTAGTACATATATTTTTATTGTACCTAATAAACTTTTATATTTTAATTTGTATCCAAATAAATTTGTATTTCAAACGAAATAGGATTTACTTTGATGCAAATTAAAGATTAAAAATTTATTTTGATACAATAAAAATATATGAATTTATTTAAATAAAGTGATAAAATTCAGAATTTTTTTTTGTTATTTTTAGCCCTTATGAAACTATTTGTGAACAGTCCAATGTGATAATGAAATCAAAGTTATTAAAGCGTCAAATCATGGGAAAATAAGTACTATACATGATTAAACACACATATTTATTATAAGGACGTGGTTTGAGCATCAATTAGTGAAAAGATTTGATAGGAGAAATTGAAACAAATAATAAGGAGCATAGTTTAAATAAATACAAAGAAATTTTATCAGCTTATGGATCATATGGCTGGATAACATGTTTTAATTTGATTTAACCAAACACCCACCACACGACGTATTAATGACCATTTTCTCTTTTTACGTATTATGCAAAATGCCAAGTCGCTTTCTTTATTTCTAGTGGACCTGCTCAAGGGTCGGGTTATCTCGGGTTTGAGTAGAAATTTTTTTATTGCGAGTCGGTTCGACCCGAATTACTTTTTATATAATAAAAAAAAATTTATTTAAATTTAATTATAAAATATATAAATATTAATATAAAAAATATATTTTTTTATTTTTTAATAATTTATAAATAATAAAACGAGTTTACAGGCTAATTCGGATCCGACTTAAAACAAATTTGAATAAAAAAATTCAAATCGTGAACTATGGGCAATTACTTAACAGTCAACACATTGAATTTGGAAGAGATTAAAGGCCAAGGGTGCCCAAGATCCAGTTTAAGCAGCTGGTCCCAAAAGAAATGATCTTCAAGAGGTTTTATTTTAGTAACCATGGGCATGCAGCACCATCTCCAAAGCCCACTTTGATGAGCATAAGGAAACTTAGTTACTAAAGCTTCAAGCCTTTAAAAGTCAAACTGATCCGAAAAAAAAAAATATTTATATTTTTTAAGAACAACTTAATTTATGCATAATAATGAACTTCATTTGATTAATATAATAATTAGTATTTATGGTGCCTACTACATGATTGGAACAGAAAAAGGTTAAAAAAAAAGTTGACAGTTTTTTGCATTTTCTAAGCTTAAGGTTATAATAAAACGTACATAAATGGTAATTTTATATTGTCAAGAGTTTTACGAAAGTGATTGCATGTATTTTTTGTTAAAAAGAAAAAGAAGAATAAGTAGTGGAGAGATTAATTAATGATTTAGATAATAATTAATTAATTTTTTGATGATATAATTATGTGATATAATTTGAATAAAAAATATATATTGATGTGAACTAATTTTTTTATACAATCTATTTAACTCTTTTCATATGCGCCTTGTAAACTTTTTCGAGCGTTCCGATATCTGGTTTGATTATAATAAAATGAAAAAATCAAAAAAAAATATCGAAAGAAATCTAAACATAATTATACGAATTTTCATTGTATTTATCATACAGCTTTCGGATTACAAAACCAGGGTTTGGTGAATAAAAATTTTGCAATCATTTTGGTAAGGATGAGGACACACCTTTTTTTTTTTTTTGATTAATTTATAATTGGATGGCAACTAACTCCTATATAATGCTGCAAATGCAATGCCCAAATTGCCAAATCTCGGTGGGTTCTGTTAAATTGTCCAATACCAGCCCAAGGAAAAATAAAAGCCTAACAATGTGTGGTTGCAATTGTGTGGTTTAATGTGTGGTTGTAGTTGTGTGATTTAAATGTGTGGTTGTTATTAAACAACAATGTGTGGTTGCAATTGTGTGGTTTAATGTGTGGTTGTAGTTGTGTGATTTAAATGTGTGGTTGTTATTAAACAACAATGGGTGGTTGTAATTTATTTAGATTTTATATTTGTGTGGCTTGTGTTTGTCTTGGTATTGTATAAATACCCCCCTCCTTTGTATTTGTAAATCATCAAGTAGTAAGCTTCAATAAGCAATAAAAGTTCTAAGTTTTCCTAAGGAGTTCTTCTCTAAAGAGTGTAGTCTAGAGTGAAGTGTGAGCATTTGTGAGTTTTCCTAAAATCTAAATTTTCTTCTTTGAGTGGTAAAATTAGAGTTATCTACTCTAAGTTTTTCTCAACAATTGGTATCAGAGCCATTGGTTCGTGGTCCTTATTCCGCTGCAGTGAAAGTGTTGGTTCTTAGTATGCTCTGTGGTTGCAGTATTGTCTGATCTTCCACATCAGAAAAGAATTATTCTTGTTGCTGGAAATAAAGTGTGGTAGTGTGAAAGTGTCTAGGGAAGTTCTGGCTAGGAAAGACTTGGTATTTAAGTGTGTCTATCAGTGACCCACCTCTCTTTCCTGGGAACCTACCTGGTGCACTATTCACGGGCTACGGTCACTGTTCCAGTATACGGTCACTATTCACAGATACGGTTACTATTCATACGTGTGGTTGTATACTTTTGCAGTAATTGTTAACGTATACTGGATTTGTTCTAGTGTACGACATACGTACAATACTGTTCACGTATACGGTACTATTCACGGTGAAATAGTTATTCAGGTACTATTTTTGGTTTGAGCGTTCTTGAGTTGTGAGGAGTTTGTACTCTACAAGTTTGTGTCTCAAAATCAAGCTTGTTCGGTATTGTTAGTCTTGCCGACACGATGGGTGATCTTCAAGTAGTTGGAGGAATCAAGAAGCTCAATCACAAAAATTACAACACGTGGAAGACGTGTATGATGTCTTACCTACAAGGTCAAGACCTTTGGGAAGTCGTTGGTGGTAGTGAAGTTACGAAGCCCGAGCAAGAAGATGCTCAAGGAACCTTGCGCAAATGGAAGATTAAAGTGGGTAAAGCCATGTTTGCCCTTAAGACCACAGTTGAAGAAGAAATGTTGGAACACATACAAAAGCTAGAAACGCCAAAAGAAGCGTGGGATACTTTAGATGCACTCTTTTCGAGAAAGAATGACACAAGACTTCAACTTCTTGAGAATGAATTGTTATCAGTTGCACAACGGGATATACCGATTGCTCAATACTTTCACAAGGTAAAAACGTTATGCCGTGAAATTTCTGATTTAGATCCTACAGCTGCTATTGGAGATACCAGGGTAAAAAGAATAATTATCCATGGTTTGAGGCCCGAATATCGCAGCTTCGTTGCCGCTATACAAGGATGGCCAACTCAACCATCACTTGTAGAGTTTGAAAATTTGCTTGTTGGTCAAGAATCTATGGCCAAGCAAATGGGAGGGGTCTCGTTGAAAAGTGAAGAGGAAGCACTCTACACCAACAAAAGCAAAGGCAAATTCAAACAGCACGTCGGTGGTGGATCTAAAAAGTATGGTGACAAGACAAAAAGTCATCAAGGAGAAGGGAGCTCTCGTCCAGGGGGAGCTTCAAAGAATCGTAGCAACAATAAAAGATTTGAAGGTAACTGTTACAACTGTGACAAGAAAGGTCACATGGCAAAAGATTGTTGGTTTAACAAAAGGCCCGCTGAGAGCAATGCTGCTACTTCTAGTACAAAGGAGAAAAGCGAAGATGATTGGGACACTGAAGCATTTTTTGCTATGGAAGAGGAAGAGTTAGCTCTCACAGTAACAACGGCTGACCGAATTGACTATGAGAATGACTGGATTGTCGATTCAGGTTGCTCAAATCACATGACAGGCGATAAACAGAAGTTACAGAACCTGTCAGAATACAAGGGAAATCGCATTGTTGTGACAACTGATAATTCAAGATTACCGATTACTCACATCGGTAAGACGGTAGTAGCACCTCGATATAGTCATAATCAAGTACTACTACAAGATGTTTACCATGTCCAAGGCATGAAGAAAAATTTGCTTTCAGTGGCACAATTAACATCGTCAGGTCACCATATTCTGTTTGGTCCAAGAGATGTGAAGGTATATCGTGATCTCAAAATCTCAGGACAGCCGATGATGGAAGGACGACGTCTGGAGTCAGTCTACGTGATGTCAGCAGAGTCAGCATATGTAGACAAGACAAGAAGGAGCGATACAGCAGATTTATGGCACATGCGGTTAGGTCATGTTAGTTATTCCAAGCTAAGTATGATGATGAAGAAGTCGATGCTTAAGGGACTTCCTCAGCTTGACATAAGAACAGACACAGTTTGTGCAGGATGCCAATATGGTAAAGCACACCAATTGCCATACGAGGAGTCAAAGTTTAAAGCAAAAGAACCATTAGAGTTAGTTCACTCTGATGTATTTGGGCCCGTTAAGCAACCATCAATTAGTGGAATGCGGTACATGGTGACGTTTATTGATGATTTCTCCAGGTATGTGTGGGTTTTCTTTATGAAAGAAAAGTCTGACACTTTCTCAAAGTTTAAAGAGTTCAAAGAGATAGTTGAAGGAGAAGTGGGAAAGAAGATATGTTGCTTGCGCACAGACAATGGAGGAGAATATAGCTCAGGCGAATTCTCTCAATACCTACGAGAATGCAACATACGTCATCAGTATACTTGTGTCAATACACCACAACAGAATGGTGTAGCAGAGAGAAAGAATCGGCATCTTGCAGAAATTTGTCGGAGTATGCTGCATGCAAAGAATGTACCCGGAAGATTTTGGGCCGAAGCTATGAGAACCGCAGCCCATGTGATCAACAAACTTCCTCAACCAAGGTTAGAGTTTGTTTCACCCTTTGAGAAATTGTGGAAAATGAAACCTTCAGTCAGCTACTTTCGAGTATTTGGTTGTGTATGTTATGTATTTGTTCCTGATAATTTACGTAGCAAGTTTGATAAGAAAGCAACTAGGTGTATCTTTGTGGGATACGACAACCAAAGGAAAGGGTGGAAATGTTGTGATCCTACGAGTGGAAGATGTTACACTTCACGCAATGTGGTATTCGATGAAGCATCTTCTTGGTGGTCCTCAGAAAATGAGGTGTTGTCAGATTCAAAAGAATTTGAAGACATGTTACAACAGAAAATGGGAGAGTATATTGTCCAACTTCAATCAACTTCAGATGAAGTAGAAGACCTATGTGATAATAACGATGACGAGCAAGTGTTAGTCCAGAGTCCTTGGCAAACTGGTGTGTATCAACCAGATGTTAGATCGAGTGAAGTGGAAGAACCATCTCCACAATCACAAATCCGAAGGACAACAAGAGCACGGAAGCCAAATCCCAAATATGCTAATGCAGCCATAGTGGAAGAACCAATTGCAACAGAACCTGAGACGTTTGAAGAAGCATCACAGAGTTCTGAGTGGATTATGGCTATACAAGAAGAGATTGAAATGAAGCAGATCAAGACAGATGATCAAATGGCAGATTTATTCACAAAAGGTTTGAGTATCAACAAATTTGAAATGTTTCGTCGTCAACTCAACATGGTGCAAAGAGGAAGAGCTGGTATTGAGGGGGAGTGTTAAATTGTCCAATACCAGCCCAAGGAAAAATAAAAGCCTAACAATGTGTGGTTGCAATTGTGTGGTTTAATGTGTGGTTGTAGTTGTGTGATTTAAATGTGTGGTTGTTATTAAACAACAATGTGTGGTTGCAATTGTGTGGTTTAATGTGTGGTTGTAGTTGTGTGATTTAAATGTGTGGTTGTTATTAAACAACAATGGGTGGTTGTAATTTATTTAGATTTTATATTTGTGTGGCTTGTGTTTGTCTTGGTATTGTATAAATACCCCCCTCCTTTGTATTTGTAAATCATCAAGTAGTAAGCTTCAATAAGCAATAAAAGTTCTAAGTTTTCCTAAGGAGTTCTTCTCTAAAGAGTGTAGTCTAGAGTGAAGTGTGAGCATTTGTGAGTTTTCCTAAAATCTAAATTTTCTTCTTTGAGTGGTAAAATTAGAGTTATCTACTCTAAGTTTTTCTCAACAGGTTCATTATTTAAGTCTTGTTTAATATTGTTGTTGACACATTTTTTAAGATTAAAAATTGCGTTTCACTATAAATACAATGTTAAAAGGATAAAAATTTTAATTTTTACAATTGAAATTATGATTTCACAATTCAAACCAAAAAAATAAAAATAAAAATTTTAAACTTTAAAATTAACTTTTAAATAAAATAATTTTAGTATTTTTCACGTTTCAATACTTTTATTATGCTAAACTGGCCCTTAGTCTCTCCAATCCAGCTTGGTGGTTTCACTTTCTACTTTCTTTCGAAGAGTAGTATTTCCTTCACGTGGACTTCCTATAACTGAGGTCCAAATCCTCTCTCTGGCCACTGCCCACCATTGCAATTGCAATCAAGAAAACGCCACTTTGCCTTTTCTTAGCAATGGAAACAACATCACTTTAAATTTTTGTTCTAATCTATTTCTATCCATCCTCTTCCAATGCCCTTATTTTGTATATATACTATCATTTGCTGATATAGTGATATTATTATAACTTTAAACTTAGCCAGAGAAGACAGACTTGCCATGTTCTTTACCTTTCTACATCAACTACATATTTCCTTGATTTTTCTATTTGGTTGGATGGATCAACAAGGTGTATATGGGATCGAGTTTAAGTATGGTATCAATATTATATGTATTTGTTTAAGTCCAATTCGGCCCGAAACATAGGCTTCAAATTTTGCTCAAGTTCGCTTATATTTTTAAATGTAATCCAAGCCCGTCCAAATTTTTCCATATTATTTTTTTAAAAGTAAATTAAAAACATGTTATTTTTTATTTAATCATTAGTAATTTAATCTTTTTTATTAAGTATTAAAATATGAATAATTGCATATATTTTTCAATATTTACATTATAATATTATATATATATATTTTATATGATATAAATTGCAAAATATATATAAACATAAAATAATATATTATATAATTGAAAAATGGGTTCAACCGAGCTCGAGCCCTGAATGTTGAAGTCAAAGCTCGGCTTATTTTTTAAACGAGTTTCATTTCTTTGTCCAAACTCATTTTTCGAATTTAATAATTCTCTCAAATATTGGATGGATTTTGGATTTGGACGAATAATCCAACCCATGAATAGGTCGTTAGATCATTAATTTTTTTTTTTTAAATGATTTTGGGATAATTAGACATGTTTTTTCAAATTTAAGTTTTGGATTTGGGTTGAGTCGTTTAAATTTTTTTTTTATTAATTGAGTTTAGATCAATGATATTTGACTTTTTCAAGGTAGCCAAGTTTTTAGTTAGGCAAATAAATCAAATTCAAGTCAGTTTTTTTCACTCAATTATCTATTGGATCGGAGTGAATGGTTTATTTATCCTTCCTCAAGCTTAGAAAAGGAAAAAAAAAATTACTACTTATTCATGAAAATTTTGAAGAAAGTGAGAATTTTTTTTTTTTTTAAGTAGATCAAATTTACTATATTCAAATTAATTTTTGTGAAATTTAAAATTCTTTTAGTTTGAAATGAGATAAAAAAAATAAAAATAAATTATCTTTCAGATAACTTAGATTTTTTCGATTATCGTTATATATAATATCGAAAAGATTCATTTACATCGATATAAAATTAATTTAATTTTATATATTTTTATAAATTTTTATATGATTTATATTATTTAATTCACCATTATATTTCATATTTTATTCATATAAATCATACATCATAAATTTTAAACTAATTAAAGATATTTAATTATTTATTTGATATAAAATTTTTAATCGTTATATATAATAAAAAATAATATTATTCATCGATATGATAAAAAAAACTATTGATTTAAAATTTTACGTGTATAATGAATATAATTATACTATTAAATTCAATTATTAATTTATTAAAATATTAATTATACGTAAAATTATAAAAAAAATATATAATTAATTAATTTATGTAAATGTATGTAATACTTTTTATGTATATTTGAAAAGTTGATTGTGACCCAATATATGGATAATGGATCTGATTCAGTTTCGCACGTGAAGAGTGATGTCTAAATAAGCCACATATTTTCAGCTGCTATTTTCAATCATTTTTATTTTTGTGGATAACCAATCAATAAAATGACACAATTCTTTTTAAAGAAGAAGATAATCTGTTTTAATGCTATTTAATTTAATGAAAAAAAGAAATGATTCAGATTCCTAATATATTCCTCATAATTTAAAAATTAAAGCAATTTATCTGTCTTGGATTTTTTTTTTCAAAAAATAAAAAGATTAAATTAAAAAAAAAAAAGAAAAAAAAAAGAAAGAAAAGAAGAAGAAGCAATTAGCAAGGTTGAGCAAAATCCAGGTAGGGGTGGCTGCATGGCCTAAATAGAAAGCATATTCTCAATGGCAAAATGGTTTGGATAACAAAATTATCTGATGACGATGATGATATATAAATCTTATATATCTGTTTGTATATGGCGATAGATTTTTCTCTTTTCTATGAAACTCTTTCGTATTAGCCACCACAGCTTTGGGTTAGCCTTCCCAAAATATCCGCATTTGGCCAACTTCCTCTCCCATCTCATTCTCTTCAATGTCAAGTTCATCCCAAGAGATCTGCATTTTGCATAACAATAACAATATGGTCAAATAAAACAAACCCTTTCTTTCTTTCTTTCTTTTAATTAGTATTATGTTTGTAATTTATTTGTTTATTATTGTTTTTTTTTTTTTGGTTTGTTAGGCTTTGTTGCAAACCAACGGAATGCCAGGGAACAAATATAACTGTAACCCTGGCACACCAAGAACAAGATTGGAAAGGCTTCTGAGAGAAAGGGAGTTAAGGAAATTCAACAAGTCTTTAAATGATGGTGAAACAGAGTTATCAACTAATGACCCCTTTTCACCTGATTCTGAAACTTCACCTTGTTTCAATGATGAAGAATCCTTAGAATCAGCCGATAGGTTTTCTTTTGATGGATGTGAAAGGCAAGACTTCCGGGCTTCGAAACAACGGTTGTTGGTGGTTGCTAATAGGCTGCCGGTTTCTGCAGTTAGGCGTGGGGAGGATTCATGGCAACTTGAGATAAGTGTAGGAGGCTTAGTCAGTGCACTTCTTGGTAAAAATGATCAATTCTCTTGCATTGTCATTTTTTTTTTCTTTTTTGAAATTCATTTTCAATTGTTTAGTTGCAATGCTTAATTTGTTATGAAGGTGTGAAGGAATTTGAGACCAGATGGATTGGTTGGGCTGGTGTAAATGTCCCTGATGAAATTGGACAAAAGGCATTAACTAAAGCTTTAGCTGAAAAGGTTGTAGCAATGAAGTTCTTATTGTTGTTAACATGCAATCCATTATCTCAGAAAATTATAGGGTTTATGTTTGATTTTGTGCTTTACTTAATGCAGAGATGTATACCAGTATTTCTTGATGAAGAAATTGTTCATCAATATTATAATGGATATTGTAACAACATATTGTGGCCACTGTTTCACTACCTTGGACTTCCACAAGAAGACCGCCTTGCAACTACTAGAAGTTTTCAATCTCAGTTTGATGCTTATAAGAAAGCAAACCAGATGTTTGCTGATGTGGTTAATGAACATTATGAGGAAGGGGATGTGGTTTGGTGCCATGATTACCACCTAATGTTTCTTCCAAAATGCCTAAAAGAATGTAACAGTAAAATGAAAGTCGGTTGGTTTCTGCATACTCCTTTTCCTTCTTCTGAAATCCATAGGACGCTGCCATCTCGGTCAGAGTTGCTGAGATCAGTTCTTGCTGCTGATTTAGTTGGGTAAGATCATTTGTTTTTTGGCTTTATACTTGAAAGCAAATGCAAGTATCTTCTTTTCCTTTGTATGTTTATGTATTGGTAGATTGCTTGGGTATCTGAATTGAGCTTAGTTTGCATGTCTAGGAAGGTGTTCAAATTTTCACTAAATCTAGTACTAGTAATGTACTTTGGATTTGGCTGAGCAAGCTAGTGGACCTTAGGCTGGGATTCTACTCTCCAAGGAGTTTGAACTTTCCTCAGGTTTTATCCCCTCCCTTAATGACCAGGAGAAAGGTAATAAACAAATATAAGAAGAGAAAGAAAGCTAACACTGAATCACCTCTCGTCTCTCTGCAGTATGATAATGTTTCAAGGTTTGTTTTTTATTCTATTTTCTTTGATACAAACTCATCATTTGTAGCCAATATATGATACCAAATGTTATATTCCTTCCGCCTGAATGTGCCAATAAGCCATAGGCCAGTCAGTTTTTTTAGTTTAGTTCAATAACTAACAGATAAAGTGCCACTTGGAGTGGTTATGCTGATGCTTGATTTGATAGGTTGGTTCAGCATTTAATGGATATGAAGATATTAAAATACCTCAGACTGTGCAGCAGCTGATTAAAAGATCAAGTAATCCCACCACTTTCGTAATGCATTTTTCTAAGGATGTAAAGGAAGTGACTGTACATGTCCAATAGAATTGAGGTTGCAAGTTGCAACCATAGGTGGTTGATGCAGCCCAAAACAAAAATGAGTAGCTTACTCTTGTTCTTCATTTTCCAAGTGAGGGTTTTCATTGGAGAAATTGATAAAAAGAACTTGTTGCAACCGAAGAAAAAAGAATTGGAAGTATAGATGTTTACATGCTGACTTATCTATTTCCCTAAGGGTTTAATTTAGAGGCAAGGGGTTAAAAATCATTAAACTGAATGCTTTTTTTATCTGCAGTGCTCTGCATTAGGTAGCAGTGCCTTAATTGTGAAAGGCGAACAAATTTAAACATCCCTGTTTTGCATGCTTGTAAGTTCAGCCATATTGTGATTTTTTGCACAATGTGCAAAATTGTGTTATCTGTTTTAAAATGGACTCCTTATCGCTTTGTGCACTCTGTTTCTTTCTGCCAAAAATCATATATGTTTCCCAAGGCCATTAATTGCTGGCATGTTGACCTTCCAGCTTCCATACATATGACTATGCAAGGCATTTTGTTAGTGCTTGTACTCGTATTCTTGGGCTGGAGGGCACACCTGAAGGAGTAGAGGATCATGGAAAGCTGACTCGTGTAGCTGCAGTATGTCTTAGTCGTTTTCTCTCTCTCTGTTTATTATAAACACCTTCAGAATTGCCAATTTAATTTGTTCTTTTGCATAGGTCCTTTAGCATTATAAATACATTTATTCCTTATCATACCTTTACTTTTTCTTGGGAGCTTGAAATTACAGTTTCCAATAGGGATTGATTCTGATCGGTTCATTCGAGCTCTTGAACTCCCTCAAGTCCAAGATCACATGAAAGAACTGAAAGAGAGGTTTGCTGGCCGAAAGGTAGGAATTGCTTTCTTTTCTCCTTTCTTTCTCACTGTCTTCTTTGCCCTGTTGAAAGCACCATATTCCAGTACCCTTAATTGATATTTGTTAATGTGTGTGAAGCATTCATTGGGCATTTTAAAATCTTATGTTTGACTTAAGGGAAGCAAACTTGCAAACTGTTTATGAGTTACTTATGGTTAATGTTTAATAATGATAAGGTAATGTTAGGCGTTGATCGGCTTGATATGATCAAGGGAATACCACAGAAGATTTTGGCGTTTGAAAAATTCCTTGAGGAAAATCCTGATTGGCGTGATAAGGTGGTTCTCCTGCAAATTGCTGTCCCTACCAGGACTGATGTTCCTGAGTGTAAGTTCCTTCATAAACATTTATCTCCTATCTATTAGATTACTTGAAAGATTGCCTTAACTTTTGCAACAAGAACTGCCAAGGCATTAAACCATTAACATGGTCTATCTTACTAGCATCTCAAGATGCAATAGTCATGTGTTGATTTGCCCTCTCATTATTTCAAGGTGACTTTTATAACAATCAATTGTTGTGTACATGATTAAAGTAGAAGATGCAATGCCTATCTTATCTTCAGCAGATTGTATTTTAATAGGAATGTGCTTTGTGAGAGTGATTTATTGCATTTTTACCACCAATATTCTTCTGCCTCTTGTTCAGTCTCTTTTTCATCCTTTTTTTGGTGCAGTTTACCCTATTTTATGATTTGGTTGTGCTTTTCAGAATATCATTTCATTTAATTTGCTGATAATTGGAGGTTTTCTTGACTATATTTGACATTATTTGTTTGCTAACCTGGATGTTGCTCTCCATCCCCCTCTCCCCACTCCTCAAAATCTTACATGTTTATTTTCTTGATTTCATAGATCAAAAGCTTACAAGCCAGGTCCATGAGATTGTTGGGCGCATTAATGGAAGATTTGGAACTCTTACTGCTGTACCAATACATCATCTGGTTTGTCTTTACCTTATTATCTATATCTGTCACTGTAATATGATAAAGGAACTGAACTAAAGGTTTAATGCTTAGTTGGAAAGATGCAGACTGGATAAATAACTAAGTTTCATCTTATTCACTTTCTTCAACTTATAGAGCCACTTTTGGGAAATTCTAGATGAAACCATGCAAAATTGAAATGTGAAGTGGTTAAAAAATGTATCTTATTGATAAATAATATCTGACAGTTTAAGGGACAGATATAGGTTCTTAGCTCATGTTGGCAAATTATTCTTTATGCATGGATGCACATGCATACGGTATGTGAATCTTTTTCAATATTGATGCATGCAAAGGTGAATAAAATGCAATATGTTTCTGAATTGCATCTTGAGAATATGATTAATCAGTAATGACCTAGAAAGCAATTTACATAACATATTCTTTTTCAAAGGATAAGGAAAGCCTTTTGCTCTGTTTATACGGGCACTATTTCATGTCAGTAAGGTGTACCAGGAGCTCATTTAATGAAGTAGAAATTTTCCATGAGACTAAACAAGCTTGCCAAGATTTTAGGATACTCGAGAAGAAACAACTCCAAATTTTGACTGTCAAGATTCAAGAGCACCTATGCATATGATCTTTTTATGTACTTAGGGCTAGTTTAGCATTGCTGTTGGAAAAAGCTTGGGTTGGAAAAAGCTCGAGTTGAAAAAAGTGTGTTTATAAAGTGTGGTAAAAAAGTGTGGTTTAAAATTTTTTAAGTGTTTAGCATTGCTGTGAAAAAGTGTTGTAAGAAATTGAAATATCAAAAAAAGATATGTTTAAAATAATAAAAGTGTAGAGATGTGCGGATAATAAAGTCATTTTATCCAAAAGCCAGCTTTTAAAGCCCAAAAGCTATATTTTTTGGCTTTTTGGTTTGGCTTTTCAAACCATGGTTTCAACAGCAGAAGCCAATTTTTTTTATCTGTTTAGCATTGCGTTTGCGGTGAAAAGCAGCTCTTGACCTCAAAAGCTGTGCCAGAAACAATGCTAAACGAGGCCTTAATGAATTTGTGGAATTTAGTATCAGGTTAAATCATTGAATACTCTGTATTTTTGTAACAAATTAATCTGCAGTTTAACTTATGAGGTGTGCTTACTGTCAGACTTAGCAATGCACTATTTAGTCAATTTTGTAGCCAATATTTGCACTGCCATAATAGACATAAAGAAGGAGAAGTTCCACACTTTTTCTTTTCCTTATTGGATTTCTTTTAGCTGCTGAAGATAAAAAATTGCCCCACCCTTTACTATTACTTTTAACATGCCTCAGTAAGTTTTTAGCTCATATTCTCTGAACTTATCTGTCTGCTATCGTTGATTGACCCTGTGAAGATTTCTAAAGCATTTTCCTTACTCTTTTACAGGATCGTTCTCTTGATTTTCACGCATTATGTGCACTATACGCTGTTACTGGTTCTGACTTTTGTGCCATAACACACAATTTTGAATCATTATTCATTGTTTTGAATGATAATATTTCTTATGCATGTCCAAACTTTTGGCAATTAATTAACTGTACAGATGTAGCTCTTGTAACATCTCTGAGGGATGGAATGAACCTTGTCAGCTATGAGTTCGTTGCCTGCCAAGCTTCCAAGAAAGGGGTCCTTATATTAAGTGAGGTACTAAGATCTGATTTAAATCTATATTTGTTCAGGGCTTTTCTAGAAAAGTAGAGGTTATAATGTCTTATCTGATTATCTAATTTCTTTCCAAAGTGTGAAGCTTAAATTTTCATTAAAATGTCTTTGTTTATTTCTAGTTTGCAGGGGCTGCTCAGTCTCTTGGGGCTGGAGCCATTTTGGTTAATCCATGGAATGTCACTGAAGTTGCTTCTTCCATTGGTTATGCTTTAAATATGCCAGCTGATGAAAGAGAAAAACGCCACCACCATAACTTTGTGCATGTAACTACACACACATCTCAAGAATGGGCTGCAACCTTTGTAAGGTGTTGATCATATCTTAGTACTGGTTTTTTTTTTTTATAATGAAAACTTGAGGAAATGCGGAAAAGGCCGGTGCTTATAATGTGCAGGGAAAGGTCTTACAACCCCTTCCCTTCATATTTTTTTTTTGTTATTAAAACCAAAAGAGAACTCTAAATTTTCTTTTCAAACTCTTGAAATTTAAATTGTGGAATTGTAACTCTCCATAATGAATGATTGGGTGGTTTCCCTTTTTCTTATGTCTTTCTCTTGTTTCAATATTATTATAAACTCTGAAGCTTTCCTTTGTGTAGTGAACTTAATGATACCATTGTTGAAGCTCAATTAAGGACAAGACAAATTCCACCACTACTTCCAATTGAAGTTGCGGTTCATCGTTACTCACAATCTAATAACCGATTGCTGATACTGGTATGCTAATTTTTGTACTCACCTCTTTCTTTATTTGACACTGTAGAAAACCCCCCTGGTCTCTCTCTCTTTCTCTGAATATTTTAGGAAGAGAAAAGAGGAAAAACTGCTCCTTATGATATGCATTTTCATTTTTATGATCACACTTCCATGTTTCAGGGATTCAATGCAACTTTAACTGAACCAGTGGATACCCTTGGGAGGAAGGGCAGTCAAATAAAAGAATTGGAGTCCAAATTACATCCAGATTTACAAGAACCTTTGGAAGAGCTTTGTGATGATCCAAAGACAACAATTGTTGTCCTCAGTGGAAGTGACAGAAGTGTCCTGGATGATGTATGCTTGTTTCTAATTTACTAAATATAAATCCTTAATTTCTACTCTTTGCCCTTTTTTTTTAATCTCTGAATTAATAATTTGCTCTACAGAACTTTGGTGATTACAACTTGTGGTTGGCAGCAGAAAATGGGATGTTTTTGCGAGTTACAAAGGGAGAGTGGATGACAACAATGCCCGAAAATTTAAATATGGAATGGGTGGATAGCGTCAAGGTACATTCATTAGTTAGATAAAGTTTAGTCTAATTCATATGGAATTCTTCAGGCTCTAGACTTTCTGATACTCATTCATGATTTCAGCATGTATTCGAATATTTTACTGAAAGAACTCCTCGATCTCATTTTGAGCTCCGAGAAACTTCACTTATATGGAACTATAAATATGCAGGTCCTCATCAATAAACTTCAACTAATTTATATTGTCTCTTCTATTTAGCATAGATAATCGCATAAATTTAAGCTTATGTTGGTTTCTTGCGTTTATTGATTTATCTTCTGAACAACTTAACTAAAAATCTAGACGTTGAGTTCGGAAGACTTCAAGCAAGGGATCTGTTGCAGCATCTTTGGACAGGTCCAATCTCTAATGCATCTCTTGATGTTGTCCAAGGTAGCCGATCTGTTGAGGTTAGATCTGTCGGTGTAACAAAGGTATGCTTTAGTGGTATTATTCAAACCTGTTCTGCTATTCATTCAGGATC
This sequence comes from Fremontodendron californicum, assembly GCA_030761205.1. Taxonomy (NCBI): domain Eukaryota; kingdom Viridiplantae; phylum Streptophyta; class Magnoliopsida; order Malvales; family Malvaceae; genus Fremontodendron; species Fremontodendron californicum. Next base: position 3,144,879 of record JAULJL010000027.1, read on the forward strand.
ACAAGTTGTCTTATATCATGCTTTCATGAATATACAGGGTGCAGCAATTGATCGAATCCTTGGAGAAATAGTTCATAACAAAGGCATGAAGGAACCCATTGACTATGTCCTATGTATTGGGCACTTTCTAGCTAAGGTGTGTGTTTCAATTACCAACCTTTAGCTGTTTTCCTTTCTTTTGAAGTATTCCTTTATAGAAATATTTGGTTTGAGGACATTCTATTAATTGCTATGTTACTCGGACTCGTGTGTGAGTGTCGGACACGGGTATGTGTCCGACACCGGTATGTTCAATTTTTCATAAGATTTTCATGTATTTGGAGGGTTCTTGGAGGATCATATCCCCATACCCATGTCCGGATATGCGTCGGACACGGGTGTCGGACATGGGTACTTCAAGAACAATGAAGAGTCGAAGCAACATAGAATTATTGTATCTTACTCTGCTGCAATTCTTAGCTGTTGAATAAAATGTTCTGTGACTTAAAGCAATTTCCCATCTGTTGGTCCAAATGGGAAATAAGAGGCCAGAAAACCATTGTCTGAGAAGATCATGTAACAGTGTTAAGCTTTTAGCACTTCTGGCTATTATGGCCTATAATCCAATCAGATCAGCCTCAAACTAATTGAAAATTTTGCTAGTATTGCTCGAATAACTCCTGAAGCTTTTAGCTGGTGATATCATATCTGATCCTGATTAAATCTTCTGCTTAAATGTGAATAGATGAAATTAAATCTTCTGCAATTGGTTCAGGATGAAGACGTTTATACCTTTTTCGAGCCAGAGCTTCCTTCTGAAGTCCCAGCTCCGGTAAGACCCCATATATCAACACCAGTCAGGACATCGGTTTCAAAGTTACCAGCGAGTAAAAGTGGATCCAGGGCAGCTCGCCTTAACAAACAAAGATCGATGTCAACTATAGAAAGGAAGACGAACAATCCTGTAATTGGAGATGCTTTGCAATCAAGGGTGGCGGATAGAATGTCATTGCAAGAGGGTTCTTCAGTACTTGATCTTCAGGGGGACGATTACTTTTCTTGCTCTGTAGCTAGGAAAAGATCAAATGCTAGGTATCTCCTTGGATCATCGGATGATGTTGTGAAACTCTTAAGAAAGCTGGCTGATTCATAGAGTTGACAGTATGAGCAGCGACGGATTTACAATGGGAGCAATTAGGAGCCAGCAACCTCCATTAAAATCTTTAAAATGTCTTGGTAGTATTTTTATGTTAATGTTCCTCATAGTAGAATTCATTTAGTATCCCTTTAAATTTGATTATTCTTCATATTACATAACTAGCAAAGTTTTCAGGCAAGTCTCGAAATAAAATTTTATTTCTTTTTTCAAAAAAATATATATATATATATATTTTTTTTTTGATAGGGTGGGAACCAGTAAGTGAAGATTTAATTGGTTATTATATATATTTGAAATTACCACAGGTCATTAGAACAAAAATATTAAATATTTTATTAATAGATCACACAGTTGTTGGTGAATTATTCTAAATCTCTTTGAAAATTATATCTTTGTAACTATTTATTTAACAAGAAAAAAATTCCTTACTAATACAATTTAATAAGATCTATATATATAGGAGAAATTCCAAATTAATCTCTCTAAAGAAAAAACAGCTTCTTAATTCCCATCTTTAATTTGGGTTCAAAGTTAAATGAAGGTTTGGTTTGTGGAGAGGGAAGAGAGTTGGAGAAAAATTAAGAGTTAGCTTTTTTTTAATTTAATAAAGAAGAAGATTCAAGTCTGCTAGAAAGATATGCATATATCAATCCAAATTAAATGTACGGGTGTTGTATCTAGACTTTAATTGTAATCTAGATATAATTAATAAATAATTAAACTACATATTCATATATTTTTATTAATTTGCTTTGCTCAGTTCTGGTGATATAGATTTACTAATTCTTTTCCTAGGTCTTTATAATTAATTATTAATATTGTAAATTTATTTTTAATTTGGAATTTTTTTTTTCGATTACTATCATCATAAATTATATAGGTAATGCTAATTTTTTTTTGTTGAAAAATATGATAATTATTGAACTCTTAATTTCAAGTTAATCTTTACACATTCATGAAATATAGATAATGGTATCTAAGTACAATTAGAATTGCGAATTCCATTCCTAGCCCTTTTATAATTAGTTATTAAAGATTGTAGATTTATCTTTAATTTTTTTTTTCCGATTATTATCACCATATATTATTATATAGGTAAATGCTTAAAAGAATTTTGAAAAGCATATGATAAATTGACTTAAATTTCGAAAAACATATGATAAATATTGGACTTATAATTTCAAATTCAATGTTTGCACATTCATGAAATGAATGATAGTATATAATTACAATTAGAATTGCGAATTATATTCTTAGAGCCTTTATAATTAATTATTAAAATTGTAGATTTATCTTTAATTTAAGATATACTTTATTTTTAATTATTATCACCATATATTATATAGGTAATGTTAAAAAAAAAAAAAAGATATCTAACTCTTTTGTAATTAATTATTAAGATTATAGATTTATCTTTACTTTAGGATTTTTTTTTTCAATTATTATCACCATATATATAGATAATTGTTAAGAAAATTTCGAAAATTAATCTTAAAAGTTCAATTCTTGACAACTTCAAATACTGATAACATATCTTAAATTCAAAAACAATGTTAACCAGTTTAAACTCTCCTATAAAACGCTTATAAATATTTTATTATCTCTTCACATACTCTCTATTGATCTCTAGCAATGAAAATGATAACTTTCTTTCTTCTCTTGATTTTAGTTCCTCTCTTGGCCTCATCTGCAGAGAACAATGTACTTTATTTGTTCTTCGTGACTTTTTTTTTTCCTTTATTCTTCCTTCTGCTTTGAATTGTTAATTTTTTTCATTTCACGTAAAAAGTTATACTATATGTTTTTGTGCATGTAGGTGTATATAGTTTACTTCGGGCAACACAATGGGGCGAAAGCATTGCATGAGATTGAAAGAACCCATCGGTCCTATTTGCACTCTGTGAAAGAATCGGAAGAAGATGCTGAATCTTCCCTTCTTTACAGCTACAAGCACAGCTTCAATGGCTTTGCTGCAAAACTTACCCCAGATGAAGCCTCCAAGCTCTCTGGTAATTAATTTACTCCCAAGATATTGCCTTTTGAATATATATATATATATATATATATATATATCTTATTTCTTTGATCATGGCAATACTAATAATGCTTCTTTTTTTGCCCTTCTTTTCACACAGGAATGGAGGAGGTTGTATCAGTGTTTCCTTCACATGGAAATTACTCAGCGCAGACAACAAGATCGTGGGATTTTCTAGGGTTGCATCAGAGAGAGAGGCCTTCATGGCGTAGATATAAGAAGGGAGACTTGGTGGGAAACTCTAACTATGGCAAAGATGTCATTATTGGAGTAATTGATAGCGGTAAAATTACACTTACAACTATGAATATCTCTTTGTCCAAATGATCACTCATGTGACTACCTCATGCATTATTGCCTTTGTTGTATTCAGATGAACTTTCTTGCAAATAATTCATTTTCTATATAATGTACATATAATTATTGGCCAATATTAAAGTTGTCTATCGGTCAAGTTGGATCCGAAAATCTTTATTATTGTTTGTCCAGAATCCGGTCCAAGCTCGAAAATTTTTGTCAATATTTAAAAAATATTAAAATATTATTTTTATAATTAAATTCAAATGAAAATATTTTATTAAATGAATAGTAATTTGATTCAAATTGATTTGGATTACAAAAATCCTTTTCTAGGATGATCCAAATGAAAGCAAACTTGTCGGACCGGACATTTAGCTCGGCCCATGGACTCTTCTACTAATAGTACTATACATTTATATAATGATATGTTTTGGGATCTTTTCAATTTAGGTGTGTGGCCAGAATCACCGAGCTTCAGTGACAGAGGAATGGATCCCATCCCATATTCATGGAAAGGAACCTGCCAAGAAGGGGTTGGTTTTAACTCATCCCACTGCAATAGGTGAGTATATAAATTTTCTTCCTTGCTTTTGGTATTCATGATGAAGATTTTTTTCCCACTTTTTACTGCATGCCCTTGCTCTAATTAAAATCTAAATCTACCTATGACCAACTTTATAATTTCTTGAATATATAGCATGCAAATTTGATTGCATTTTTTAGTCTTGTTTTCTTATTTTCCATTATGCTTATCTCCTTTTTTTTTCACTTAGTATAAGATCAAAGACTCAAAATTTTGTGAAAACAATCCAATAATCTTTGGAGAATGGAGGATCCTTTCCCTTTGGATTTATATAGTCATTAATTTGAGTCATTTTCAAATGATTAAACATTGACCACTTTTAGTTAGTATCTTTTGATGAAACTTATTCAAAAAAGTATAGGAGAATGTTGCATGCCAACTTGAAAAGGTTCAAAATTGAATTATTTTTTTTGATAATTGGGTAAGGGGAGGGGTTGTTTGGGTTTGAACTTCATGCCCTCAAGACTCTTAGCCACTCAGCCAAGAGCTTGTTGGCTTCAAAATTGAATTATGACCTTCTAAGACAACAAAAACAAGCAGAAAAAGAAAATGACATTTTGGTGTCAATTTGCTTAATTAAGTAATCAATATTATTAGAGTGCGGGCCTTCTTCCATATTGACAGCCTGCACATGCCCTACAAAGGGTTCTCGTCTCTTAGATTGTAAGTAACAATGTTGTTTTGCTGGTGAGCCCCCCCATTTTGCTTTGTCCAATTTTCCCAAAAAACAAGATAGTAAACTGACTTGTACTGTTTATTGCTTTAATTTGTTTTCTTCCTTTTTATCACTCTAATGCTCCATGTTTTGGGGTCTGTCTCTTTTGTTTGATCTCAGCCTGCCAGAAGGGCAAGGCCGCCATAGAAGTGATTAGTGACCTCCACCAATTTATTAGTCTTAACTCAATACTCAACTCTGGATTGTCTTATTTGGATGATTTCAAGCATTTCCATGAATACATATGTTGTTAAAATTGCTGATCAGATCAGAACTAGCAATTAGTTTCAACAAGCCATAAATATGGAAGCAATTTTTGTGTGGAATTGATAATTAACTATCTATTTGAACATTAATTTAGAAGTCAGATTGCATGTCTTCTATATTGCGTAATGGCCTGAAACATTTATAATTAGTTTGTATTTTGTGTTGTGCCTCTTTTAATCCAAAGGAAAGAAAGAAAAAAAAAACCTTTGCATGAAACTGAGCAATCCAAGAATATTCAACTTTTTTTTAATGTCATTACAAAAATGAAGACCTTTAATGCTGTTGACAACAGGAAGATAATCGGAGCCCGATACTACGCCAAGGGTTTTCAGATCAGATTTGGTCAAGTAAATCCGGCGGAAGACTACCTCTCACCACGAGACGCGGACGGCCACGGAAGCCACACGGCGTCCACAGCGGCTGGCCGACAAGTCTACGATGTTGCTGCCCTCGGTGGGATAGCAAAAGGCATTGCTTCTGGAGGGGCTCCTTTGGCCCGCCTTGCCATATACAAGACCTGCTGGTTGTTCCCCAACAAACCAAAATCCGATGGGAACGTATGTTACCCGGAGGATATGCTCGCAGCCTTTGATGACGCCATAGCTGATGGTGTTCACATACTTAGCGTCTCCATTGGGGTCCCTGACCCTTTACCTTTTGAACAAGATTTCATCGGTCTTGGTGCGTTACATGCTGCAAATCGCAACATCCTCGTGGTATGTAGTGCTGGGAACTTTGGTCCTAACCCTGGAACAATATCTAATCCGGCGCCTTGGGTAATAACGGTTGGTGCTAGCAGTCTCGACCGGCAATTTTTCGCACCTGTTATATTAGGGAATGGCTTGAAAATTATGGTAAGATACGATCAGAACATATATACATTATAATTATTATATTGTTTTTATGCTCCTGATCATATATATATATATTCTTTGTGCTGTGAATCATGATTTAATTTAATAGGGATATAGTGTTGCATATATACATTATAATTATTATATTGTTTTTATGCTCCTTATCATATATATATTCTTTGTGCTGTGAATCATGATTTAATTTAATAGGGATATAGTGTTGCACCAGACAAATTGAAGAAGCAGATGTACCCATTAGTTTACGCAGGAAATGTAAATGTCCCTGATGTGGACCAAAGCGTTGCAGCGTAAGTTTCTTTCTTTTTTTTTTTCTTTGATTTCATACTATTATCTCATTTAAGTTTCTTTCTTTTTTTTTTTCTTTAATTTCATACTATTATCTAATTTGAATAAAATCGATGTCATGTAGACAATGCTTTCCTGATTCCCTTAACCCTAAAATGGTGAAAGGGAAAATTGTGGTTTGCTTGACAGAGAAAGGATATAGATTAGATAAAAGTATTGAAGTGAAAAGAGCCGGTGGTGTCGGTTTCATCTTAATCAATTCTGAGGCTGAGCGAAATGAAATAATTTATGACGTTCATTTTCTTCCTGGAACTGCTGTGGATTATGCTGGTGGCATTAAGATTCTTGAATACATCCATTTTACAAGGTACCCGGTGGCATTGATCAGTCCAGCTATTACAGTATCGAACTATAAGCCAGCACCCTTCATGGCAGGATTCACTAGTCGGGGTCCAAATCGAGTTGATCCCAATATTCTCAAGGTAATTTGTGAATCTAAATTAAATAATAGCATATATTGAGTGAGTTGTGTTGTTATCTGAGTTCTGACTTTTTTAGGTGACTTTTGAAAAGGTCTATTCTTTGATGTTACATTTTAAGTTTAGGTTATTGCTAACTTGTCTTCTGGTTTCTCCTGTGATAGCCTGATATCACGGCTCCAGGAATGAATATTTTGGCAGCATGGAGTGAAGCATCAACTCCTACAAAGACTCCATATGATCGCAGATTAGTCAAATATAACCTTTTTTCAGGAACTTCGATGTCTTGCCCTCATGTTTCTGGTGTAGCTGCACTTCTCAAAGTCATACACCCCGATTGGAGCATTGCTGCTATAAAATCTGCTCTCATGACCACAGGTAATACTTCAAATTTGATTTATAGCTTTTTAATAGTTAGAGTCTCATTTTTGCTCTACCAATATCATTTATGTTTCTTTTTAGACCTAATTTTTCTAAACCTGTCATTTATGTCACAGCCAGCATAACAAACAACATAGACATGCCAATTACAGATTCATATGGCAATATTGCAACTCCCTTTCAATTTGGATCCGGCCATTTTCGGCCTACTATAGCAGCAGATCCTGGTCTCATCTATGATGCCTCGTACGATGATTATCTTCTCTATCTCTGCAGTGCTGGCCCGAATACTTTAAATGTAATTAAGTCTACATTTAAGTGCCCAGATAAGCCACCTTCATCAGTCAACCTTAATTATCCATCATTTGCAATTCCTTACCTTAATAGCCCTGTCACTATTACGAGGACAGTCACAAATGTTGGTAGATGCAAAAGTAAATACTTCTTTACTGCGACTCCGCCACCAGGAGTCTATATTACGGTCTCACCTAGTATTTTGTACTTCGACCATATAGGTCAGAAGCAGAGTTTCAATATTACCATATCCCCAAGATATGATCCCACAGCGAGGAGGTTTGAATATGGTTTTGGTTGGTACACTTGGACTGATAGATACCAATATCATGTAAGAAGTCCCATGGCAGTTTATTTACCATAGTTTTAGGTTTTGTAAGAAGTCTAGTTTATTTACCATAGTTTTAGGTTTTTCGTGTTTCCCTTTGTTTTTTTTGGTTGTTTACTTTATCATATTTTAGGTTTTTCATGTTTTCCTTTGTTTGTTTTTCCCATATTATTACAATTTTTGGTTATCATTTCCAATTTGTGTCAGTAGAGGGAAAGATTATAAAAATATTTTCAGTTATATTTAAATCTGTTCACCATTTCCTTTTTAATTTTCACGATTGTCTAATATCAGGTCTCTTTATATGAACTACATATCAGGCCTCTTTATACACTTCTTTCCTGCCAATAGGTGAAGGATATAATCCAAAACTTTCCTCAATTACACATCAAAAACCGATATAATTACTCAATCACAATTCACAAGTGAGCAAAACATGCTCAATTCTTAATTTTTTAGGGATTTGCAATTTCCAAATATATCTTTACAAATATTCATTATATGTAGACGAGGATGGATTCATTATATCTTTACAAATATTCACTTTATTACCTCCAATCACCTGCCAGGCTGCCACATAACATGTTCCTTAACTAAATCCCTCCTTGCCAGAATGCTTGATCAGGTCCAAGAGGCTCTCTAAAACTCTTTTTTGCTTTTAGAATGGAACAGATAGGAAAATACCCAGCTTTCTTGAGGATTTGACAGCATATACGCCCTACTTATTTTGCTTAATTACAGAACTATATTAAAAAAACACTTAAATCTTTAAATCCCATTCCCCCAACCTGCTTCCTACTAGTTAATTGCCGACAATTGAGCCAATGAATCTTATTCTGCTCACCCATTTATCCCCACCAGAACTTAGAAATAGCAGAAATTATTTCATTATATATTTTCTTATGTATTTTGAAACATCCCATAGTATATGTAGGCACTGCATTGCAACGGCTTTTAACAAGATCTCTTTACCACCTGTAGACAACAGCTCTTGTTTCTAGCCCTAAATTTTTTCCTAACATTCTCTCTTTCAAAAATTTCATAATCTTGTATTTAGGTGTTATTTTGATAAACTAAACAACACACAAAAATTAAGTACTGAATTTATAATATTAAAAATTGTTTGGTATGTTATTGAAAAATAAATGTTTCAAAGATTTTTTATTAATCTTTTGCAAAAAATTTATAAAAATGATATAATTTTATAATTATTTTTAATTTGTAAAGATTAAAAAGGAAAGAATAAATAGTTAAAATAAAATAATATAAGATTAATGTAATTAATAATATTTTTCTTAAATAAAATTAATTTAATGTATTAAGTAGATAAAAACTACTTAGCATTTTTAATATTTTTTCATTTAAAATTTTCAATGAAGTGATTTTTAAAAATGATTTATCAAACGTATTAAAAATTAAAATTACTAAAAAATTTAAATTTTGAATGATTTATTAAACACAATCTTAATTTTTCCCCAAAAAAGAACTCTCAAGTAATGTTCCAAGATTAGCAGCTTCGGGCATCTACAAACACTGTACCACTTCACCTTATGCTGGATTTATTGAGATTAATCATTTGTCTCAAGGCTTCACAATATTGCTGCTAAAAAAAATAAAGAGTCGTCGGCAAAAAGTAAATGAGAAAAAACTGACCCAAGTTTAATACTATTGATGAGGAGGGTATCCACAACTACTTAAAGCTCATCTACAACGAGAAGGAAGAGGTAAAGTAATTTGTGTATTCATATTGTATTTGTGTATTTTTATGTATCATAATCGTGTTTAAAATATTATATATTTATATAAATTTTGATATGTCAATAATTCGTATTATATAAATTTTGACATGTTCGTATATTCGAGTCGTATTCATGTTATTTTTTATTATCATGCTATTTTTGTGTTGTATTTTAATTTTTTTTTATATCGTATTTATATTGTGTAATCGTATCGTATTTAAAGTGATCAAATGTAAGATAAAAGAAATAAAGGATCTCAAGGCCACAATTTAGCAGTAGGCTTTTTCATTCATAATAGGTTTTAAGAGACAGTAGAAAGACATTTCATAACCCAATCAATCCATTTTCTCTCAAAAACCCATTTTAGTCTTCACTTGGCTTAAAAAATCTCATTCCATTCATATTTATCTTGATCCCCACCTCATATTTCCTTCCTTTTTTTCTTCCATTTCAGGTATTGAAAAGCCTCACTTGCCATTAATACGTTGTTTTATACATTATTGATAAAAAATTTAAACTTTATATCAGTAGAGTATTATCACATATCCTTTTATTTATTATAATTTTTTATTTTTTAAATATATCTTAGCACAATATGTAATAATCCTCTTATGTCGTGGAGTTTAAAAACTCCACCAAATATATATGAGAGGAATTTCCAATTACATGAACAACTAAATAACCAAAACTCCTTTAGAATAACATGCATATGAAAAAGACAATTTATGATCAAAAGACGAAAAAAAAAACCATTAATCTTTCCTTTCCAACAACCTGTCAAATCTTCATTTAAGTGTTTAACCAAAACTCCTAGGAAGGAATAATCTTATCGAGTTTTGCCTTTCCTTGGGAAACCAACAAAAATAAAACATAAAATCAATGTACCCTAATGACTTTTTTTTTTAAAAAGAAAATTTGCAAAGGTAAAAGTTTCAATTTTTGTACTATTAAAGTAAGAAATGAAAAAGGATGAAAAAGTATTAGCATATTAAATCTAAAGTTTAATCCAATTTATTTATTTAATTATTTTTAAAAAATAGCGTTCAGTATATATTCCAACATTTGTAATCTCTTTTTTTATTCTCAAATTATGACTTGCTTTATACCAACAAAAAAAAAATACAATAGCATATTAATTACTTCCTACTGTTTGATAGGCAATGAATAATTCAAAGATGAGAAAAAAACCCAAACTTCTTATTCCAAGCTTATCTAATTCAATTAACTTCTTAAAACCATTATTCTAGTTTTACTTTTGTTAAATTTGACTCTCAATATTTATAGCCACTTGTATCAAATGTTTCAGCAAAAATCTATAAAAAAAATACAATTGTTTAAAGAATTAAAAAAAAAAAAAAAAAAGATTGAGTTTTTGGATAGGTAACCTCAAATTAAATTCAAAGATTCAAATGCCAAAAATTTATCAAAATTAAGCAACTCTTAGCCAAATCCTAATGCCGTGACACAAACTCTCACAAACCAAGAATTTTAACCAAAATTTTTAGAGATGAGATCGATCAGTCAATATCATAAACTTTCATGTAGTACAACAAAGCTTATATATGTATATATGTCAAAAAGGAGGAAAAAATAGAAGAAAGCGACCTTTAAAAATCAATGGGTGGAGGGAGGCAGGATGAGGGGTCATTTTCTTTAAAAAGAGAATATGTACGTCAAGAACCCAAGTTAAGGCCAACCATTATCTTAGATTTTTGCTTTTCTATTGGACCACCTCCCCAATTTTTATTTTTGTTTTCTTGGTTGCTATATCCAAATCCAAAAGGAATTACTATCTACTATCTAAAGTCTCTTCCCCACTAATTACCATAAGTATTAATTTCATATATATCAATATTCCTTTTGATATAAGGATAAAAGAAGGGAAAAAGGGATAATTTTTTTGATTAAACCTAATGGTTGGGTTGATATTCTAGCAAGAAATTAAAGTGTATTTTTGCTTTAGAGTTTTTTTTTTGGTTTTCTCTAAAGCACTTAATTATTATTATTTTTTTGTATTTTTTATGATTATCAATTGGATTATATTAGCACCCTTAGCGCTAGATGGGTTTTTAATGACCCTTCTAACTCTTTCTCTCTTCAATTTAAGAAATCTCATTTTCAAACCAAAAAAAAATTTGTATATATTGATCATTTAGAGGGGAATGTAATTAGTTTAAAAAACTTTATAAAATTTTTATATTATAAAACTATAAATATAAAAAAATTATAATTATAATCAAATAATTCATAATAATTTTATATATAACTCGATAAATTCAAAATAAATTTAAATATATTATTTATTTATAATTAAACAAACACATAATAAACATATAAATATATCAAAAATTTTAAACTACTTTCAATTATTAAGATGAATAGTCTCAATTAGATATGCTCATAAGTTGGGTAGCCAGCCCAGTTCGATAAATTTGATCTGTATTGAGTCGAAACTGGACAGGAGTTTTAATGATTCGGATCGTTCCAATCCGATCCGAATCACTGTTTAATAAAAAAATATATTTTTTTTAAATTTAATTATAAAAATATATAATTTTTAATTTTTATATAAAAATAATTTTATATTTTATTATTATTTTAAATAATAAACTAAATCAACGGATCGAATTTGAATAAAAAAAATCAGATCACATGATCATGAACAGTTCTAGTCCAATGAAAGCCTCTTTTATTTGGAGTCTTATCACTTTAAAAGACTATAAAGTTTCCATTCCATTAACCCAATTATTGGTATTTTTGTTAAAAACAAAAAACACCTCTTCCCTTATTACTCTTTTTTTTTCTTAATATTAATGACTTGCACGAAAGCAACGGCTGACAACGTGGCACCTAAGCCGGCAGGGAATAATGAGATTCCCCCCCGCTCGTGTTCGTTTGCGCCGCAGTTGACGTCATTTGATACGTGTCCATATTTAACTGGCTTGTCTTATTCGAAATCATCCTGATGGGATAGATTAGGTGGACCTCACCAGCGTAGGACCACCCCTCTCTCTCTCTTTTTCTTATGCGGCGCATGAGCCGTGGGATACGCCGAGCTGGTGGATTTCTAACTTTAAACTCACGCCTTTTCACCCAATCATCATTGGTGTGAAATGTAAATTGTTAGTTATAGCATTTTTAGGCTCGGTTCAGCCAAGCTACTTCCCTTTGACTCGGCTTCTTTAGCCAGATTTATACTTTCTATATATATTTTTCTTATTTTGATTCCAAAAGAAAAGTTTACAGAGATCAATTCCTCTTTGATCTTTAGATTGATTTTTAAATATATGATTACAAGTACTATGTAAAGTTTAGACTGATTTTTATTGCTAAAAGTTTTTTTTTAACAAATGCTATGTAATATAAATTTTTACGGAGGCTTGTGGTATGTCCTAATTTTATAATTAAATAGTTTTTTTTTTACCTAAATTTTTATGTATAAAAAAAAAAAAATTTGTTTGTAAATTTTTGTTGAAATTGTAAAAATGAATTATGTATTTGACCTTCTTGATAATAAAGCAATGATCTATAAAATGTTTAAATATGATTACAATAGTTCTAATTGTGATATTCAACTTTCTTTTAGTAGTATTACTATTATGTAAAGTAACAAAGAGCAAAGTTTGTACATGAAAGGAATTGACTTATATTTTGTAATTTTTTATCTTGAAAAGTATTAGTTTTTGCATTTAATTCCTTGTAACCAATTATAGACTTTTTTTCATGCAACCATAACCTCTCTAATGAAATGTATGAATTAAGAAAATATACTGCAAAAAAATATATCTCGAATAATTGCTTGAATAACCATATACAAACAATATTTGAATATAAACATTTTATATATAAAAAAAATAAGTTTATCCAAAATTTACAAGAATCAACCTTTTATCATAATCAAAATAACTAAACATAATTGTGTTTGTTGCTTCATGATTAGGAGATTATGTTGACACCATTATACAAGGAGATTAATTTTTTGATTTCAATATTTATTTCAGTTGGTTCATATAATCATCCTTAAAAGAAAACATTCATTTAATCTAAAATTCGAATCTTAACATTTATAACTTCTTCCTCTATTTCAAAGCCGCGATCTTCTTTGTAAAAAAAAATTACTTTTCTTGCCATTTAAATGTTTAGTCCAGGGGTGACACCATCTTTTCTCTAGTAGCCATGTAGGGAAGGAATTTCTTCCCTAAATCAAGACATATAATCATCAAAAAGTTAGCCATCCTAACACATCTTCAGGTCCCCAAAAGTGAATGTAGGACCACAACCAAACATATATAGCATGTTTTTAAGAACTCTAAGGAACTTACCATTTTTTCAATTATAACTTAAGGATTGAAAGTTACAAATTAAGGCAAAATAATCAACAATTAAAGCAAACCCAAATATCATGTAATTGTTTTAGAAGTTTCAGTTAAATCGAAGAATTTATTTTTGATATACTAGTTTTTAACTCTATAAATGAAATTAACAAATTGTCATGTATTTTAGTTTTTTAAATAAATATTGTGTGACAAAATGAGACAAAAGACATAATAAAAGCTAGCTAAGCCAATTTAGTAAAGCAATAAATTAGCTGAAGAAGTAATAAAGCCGTAAGCCACAAGAAAAGGAGAGAAGAGATTAGAGAAGCTTTGTTTTAGGCAGCCGACTACATAACTTACACAATCAGAAAGACACGAGGACAAGCACAACCCAGATACAGAATCACATAAATAACTAAAAAAATAATCCCATTCGTAGTTAGAGTATATTAGGAAAATAAATAAAATATATGTTAATTTTTTAATCTCACTTATAAAATTAAAATTTTCATTATCAATATATCAAAAACGAATTCTACAACCAAATATAATTTTTTTAAAATTAATTTGATTTATTTATCATATTACAATTAATAGTAACGATTCAATCAATAACAATTACAATTTTGACTTACTTTTATGATTGAAAACAAACTTATTAATTTTGTATCTTGTCTGATTTTACGTTTTCCATTCAATCAATATCGACGAGTTTTAATATTAAAAACAAAAAATAATTAAATAATTTAAATAAAAATACAAAATTTGAAAGAGAAATAGATTAAAATGTTATTATTAGAATTTTTCTAACGAGTATTTTGAAAATAATTAAATTATTACTTTTAATAGTTTTTTATTAAATACAATAATTAATTTAGTAAATTTAAAATATTAAAAATAAAAATTTATCTGATATAATAATTTTAAAAATTATTCATAAAAACTCGTAAGCAAAAGTTTGGATTGCAAAGGAGGGGCCTAAAGCAGAACTGTCAAAACATGATGCACAGGCTACAAGCAGCGTAGAAGTTGAAAGCAGTGCCTTGCCTATGGCTCAAGAACAGAAAGAGGCAAGTATGAAGGAAACAGAAGTTAATGAGGGCAGTAAAGGGAGAGGAAGCAGAAGCATACAGAAAAGCAAGAAGTCAGTATTAGCTGGTTCCCAAAACAGATTTGACATCCTGAGTGACTCAGAGAGGACAAATGTAGACCCTGGACAAACTAGTGGCTCTGAGCAATGGAGAGAGGAGGAACAATTGGTGGAAATCCTTCCAAACTCTCCTAAGAAGCAAAGGGCAGCAGCAGCAGGAGTTGCAGACTTGATGAAAGCCTTGAAGAATAAGAAGAAAGGGCCCATTGACAAGGGGAAAAGAGGTAAGGCAGTTTTACCTGCCTCTGGAGTGACCCCCCCTCAATTTTCATGAATTTTATAGTGTGGAATACTAGGGGGCTAAACAACCCTCAAAAGCAGAAAAGTATTATACAGAGAATAAACTGCCTGAAGGCAGACCTTGTTTGCTTACTGGAAACAAGAGTGAAACAACAAAACATGTCAGCTATAGTAGATAGGCTCTTTCAGGGATGGAAGCTACATCACAACTACTTAGAAGCTTATAATGGGAGAATATGGTTCCTATGGAGAAATCAGATGCAGGTTGATCTTATTGCAACATCTGATCAGAGCATTACATGCTGCACCACTTATAATTCTACCAGGTTCTACATTACAGCAATTTATGGAAGCAATGAAGGCATAAGTAGAAGAAGGCTTTGGCACCATCTTCAGGACATTCAAGGCAGAATTGATGGCTCTCCTTGGCTTTTGGCTGGAGATTTCAATGTTATAGCAAGACCACAGGAAAGCTCAGATTTCAATGGCTCCTACATGCTTACCTCTGATATGAAGGATTTTCAGGACTGCTTGACACAGCTATCAGTGTTTGATCATACCAGTACTGGACCAGCATTCACTTGGTCCAACCACCAAACTGATGCTTACTTGGCTAAAAAGCTTGATAGGGTTTTGGTGAATGATTGCTGGCATACACAGTTTGCTCACTCATTTGTTGAGTTTTTGGCTCCAATGGTTTCTGATCACTGCCTAGCATACATAAAGATGAACTTGACTGCTCATTCTCCCCCAAAGCCATTTAGGTTTTTTAATTTCTGGACTAGGAATCCAGAGTTCCTGAACATTGTGGAAAACTCTTGGCAAGAGCCTTTCATTGGCAATCCTATGACCACTCTATTCCACAAATTGAAGAGATTAAAGGCAGTACTGAGGGCATTTAACCTGGCCATATATGGCAACATTTCAGGGAAGGTTCAAGATAAAAGGCAAGAATTGGAGAGCATGCAGATGATCAATCTGCATCAAAGGCCATCTAATACTCTTGTTGAAACAGAAAGAAGACTCTATGCAGAATTGATGGAACTCCAAAAGGCTGAGGAAAGTTATTACAGGCAGAAATCAAGGATAAAATGGCTGCAGGAGGGGGATCAGAACACTCATTATTTCCATAAAATGGTGTCAGCAAAGCATAGCAAGCAATCCATCAGAGTCCTCTATGATGATGAGGGAAGGAAGTTGGAAGATTTTGGCCAAATTTCAAAGGAGGCTGTAAGGTTCTTTCAGAAGTTGATTGGGACTGAGGACAAACAAGTCACAGACTGCCCTAGGGAGCTTCTTACTGAACTTATTCAGCCTGCCTTGCCTGCTGAAGCTAAGGACAATTTAGCTAAGGCTGTTACAAAAGAGGAGGTGAAAAGAGCCATGTTTGAGCAGAATGGGGACAAAGCCCCAGGGCCAGATGGATACACTGCACAGTTTTTTAAAACTGCTTGGCCTATTGTGGAAGAGGATGTCACTGCAGCAATCTTATCCTTCTTTCAATCAGGGAGCAGGATATCAGTCTTTAACTCTACATGTATTGCTCTTGTCCCAAAATTCCAGAATCCTAATCATATGAAGGACTTCAGGCCTATTTCATGCTGCTCAGTCATTTATAAATGTATTACCAGGATCATCACTGCCAGGCTCACTCCACTCCTTCCTACTATGATCTCCAGCAATCAGAGTGCCTTCATACCAGGGAGAAGCATCTCAGATAATATTCTCATGGCTCAGGAACTGGTCAAAGGGTATGGAAGAGCAACCTTATCCCCCCGTTTTGCAATGAAGATTGATCTCCAAAAAGCTTTTGATTCATTAAATTGGGACTTCATTCTCACTGTTTTATCAGTTTATGGATTGCCTGATAAGTTCATAGGATGGATCAAGGCATGCATCACTTCCCCAAAGTTCTCAATTTCTCTTAATGGAGGATTAGTAGGGTACTTTGAAGGAGCAAAGGGGTTAAGGCAGGGAGACCCTCTCTCTCCTTATCTTTTTGTCATTGCTATGAATGTTTTATCCAGACTTCTGGATGCAGGGGCTCTTCATGGAGTTTACAGCTACCATCCTAAATGTCACAGAATCAAGCTTACTCATCTGTGCTTTGCAGATGATCTGCTGATTTTTGCAAAGGGTAACTTGGATTCTGTTGTGGGCATACAGGGTATTCTCCATTACTTTTATACCATTTCTGGTTTGCAATTAAACCCTTCCAAGAGTGAAGTCTTCTCCTCTGGTGTTAGTAGGACCACTCTACTTGAGATGCAAGAGTTGACAGGGTTTAAACTTGGCAAACTACCGGTTAGGTACCTTGGGGTCCCTTTGGTCACAAGAAGACTCTCTGAAAAGGATTGTTCTCCTTTGATCGATAGAATTACTCAGAGAATCAATGGCTGGGCAGCACGCATGTTATCCTATGCAGGAAGGCTTCAGCTCATTCAATCTGTTCTTTTTAATGTGTCCAATTTCTGGTGCAGGCACTTTTTATTGCCTAAGGCTGTTCTTAAAAGAATTAATCAATTATGCAGCAGGTTCTTCTGGAAAGGAAGAGATGACTCAGCTAAGGGAGCAAGAGTCAAATGGAGTTCCATTTGCTGTCCAAAGTCAGAGGGGGGTCTTGGATTAAAAGACTTGGGAATATGGAATAAGGCTTGCATTATTCAGCACCTATGGGCACTTCTCTCTCAGGCAGGTTCATTGTGGATTGCCTGGCTTCATGCCTATGTGCTGAAAGGAAGAACAGTGTGGCAGGTTCAACCTTCCCCAGGAAGCAGCTGGACATGGCGTAAAATACTTCAGCTGAGGACTTTGGCTTTGAGGTTCACCTCCAACCAGAATGGTGCTCTAACTTGGAAGTTCCCTGGGAACAGATTTATGGTGGCTAAAGTCTGGAATGATCTCAGGCCTAGGCAGGACAAGGTGGAGTGGGATAAACTGATCTGGTTTCCATTTCATATTCCTAAACATGCACTGGTAGCTTGGATGGCTATATTGGACAAACTGCCTACAAAGAACAGATTGATGTCATGGGGCATGGAGGTGGATGGCAAATGTGAGCTATGTCAAACTGAGCAAGAAACCCGGAATCATATATTTTTTGAATGTGACTATTCAAAGGAAATCTGGGGGCATATACTATGCTTATGTCAACTTCATAGAAGCATAAGGAGCTGGCAAGCAGAGCTACAATGGGCAGTAAACAGAATTAGAGGAAAAACTCTCATTTCTGTTATTTTGCGTTTATCATGGAGTGCCTTTCTTTACTCGATCTGGAGGGAGAGAAATAATAGGTGTTTTAATCGCCTTCAATCCACACAAGGAGCCATCATTGAGCAGATAAAAGAGATCATCAGAATGCGATTGTTGGGGCTCAAGAACATTAGTCCTGATGAAGTGAACCGAAGATTGGATGCAGATTGGGGACTGTCACTTTTTTCCTAGGATCTTTGTCCATTCTGGAATAGCTTTAAGTATTGCTGAAGTATGTTGCTATTGTTCCCTGATTGATTAGTGGTCTTAAGTTTTGTTCAAGTATTGTTTAAGTATGTATAGCTTTAAGTACATGTTGCACATGATGTTGGATGTAGCAGTTTAACTGCTTTCTGGATAAATAAAACACTTACTTATCCAAAAAAAAAAAGTTTTATTATTTTTATTAAAAAAAGAAAAAAGAAAAGAGAAGTGGGGACCGCACTGTATGTCTTTTAGACGCCATCTCTTCTATTCTCAAAAACCAACATAAAATAGAATCAATAGAGTACTCACTACGATTTAGATTCTCTCCTATAAATTCCCTTTCTTTTCTTTTCATTTTCCCCCACTGTTGGATTAATTTCCCTCCCTAGGCAAACTTTCATCTCTTCATTTACAAATTAGTACAATCTAATCTAATCTAATCTGATCAGATCTTTTCATGGCTGAAGAAGAATTCCAAGAGTCCGAGGTCATATTTTCCGACCACAGCAGCAACATTTACGGCACACATGACGAGGATACTGCTGTTCATCAAGAAGATGATGGCTACTTCGATTACCGAGGATTCTCCAAAAACGGCCGTGTTTCACGTAACTACAGCAACAAGTCAAAGAAAAATACCAAGAAGAAGATAGCCGCCAGTTCGCTTCCTGTTAACATTCCACGTCATCACGGTAGTGTTTTCCATTGCGGCGGCGAAGCTGATGTTTTTGAGGAAGAAGAGGAAGATTATGAGGAAGGGGAAATCGTGCCGCCTCATGTCATATTAGGAAGGAGAATTGCTGGGAAAATGGCGTTTTCAGTTTCTACTGGCAATGGAAGGAGGCTTAAAGGAAGGGATTTGAGTCAAGTTCGGAATTCAATTCTTAGAATGACAGGATTTTTGGAAGCATAACCATTAACCATAGTCAAATCTTTTCCTTTTTTTTCTTCTTCTTTTGGTATTCATTTCAGATTTCAGAAATGAAATGGAAAAAAAATATTTCCTTTGTTATTATCTGGGCTCTCTATTTATTTTTTTCTTTGGTACCTTGGGATTCTTAATCATTCATTGTGACAGAAAAAAAGGGAATTAATTATAGAAACACATAATTATATATTGATGGGTTTCAACAATTAATACTATTTCTCTTTGCTTAATTTTCTGGTTAATTTCTAGTTTTCGTGCGATGATTAAATTTCTTAGCTTGAAGGTTTTGTTTTAAGTAAATATTCTGCAAAATTCCAGCTTGGTCGTGGAGGGTTAGGCAGCTGCTTCACCGCCTTGTTAAAAAAAAAAAACAGTGTTGGAGTTTTTGGCTTGAGATAGGACATAATCCCAACAGGAACAGCTGGTTTTCTGATTGAGAAAGAGACTCAGAGACAGACACTTTTGCCGGAAGCAGAGATGATAACTGGGTTCATTGGTTTAAAATGGAAAAAGAGAGAAAAAAAACTGTTGTTTTCTTTCAATACTACACATTTTTTAGCTTCTCATTACAAGGCAGCTAGCTGTTTTTGACAATCTACTGCCTCCTTTAGAAGACTGTACTGTCCTTTTACAATGGAGTTGAGATTAGATGATATCCAAATTTTTCATTTTTTTAAATATTTGAGTTTTTTTTTTTGGCCAAATAAATATTTGAGTTTGATATATATTTTAACATTATATGAAAATATTATCTTTCAAATATATAAAAAAATTTAATTCGGATAACATAAGTACACAACACAATAAATTTTACTATATATTTAAGATTGGCGAAATGAAATTTGATCACTAAAATTAAAATTTTAATATTCTACAATAAATTACACAATTTTTAATTAATTAATAATACTATATTTCTTGTAGGACTGACTTGAATTTGAATATGTAGGATAGGCTCTTCCAGAGATGATAGGCACAATAATTTGGACATGTTCTATCCTTATTAATTACTCCATAAAAGATAAGCATTAGTTTAGTTTTTGTTGAAGTTAACTATGACAAATTGACCACTGCAAGTACTACTTTTTTCGATGAGAATTAGCCAATTAACCATAGTCAAACAAACTCCATTTTGGGATCTCTTTGGATCTCCAAAAAAAATTCACATAGATTTTGGGATCGATCAAACTTTACTCGTCCTTTGCAGGAAGGGGGCCGTTTCATGAGGAAGGAATAAAGATTAAAGATGCCCTACATTTGTTTGCTGTAAAGCTGAAATTTTCTGTTCAAGTTTCCAAATTAAGTACTTTTCCCACATTCATGCATATTCACCAGAAGAGATTATCATTACAAATCATGAAAAATCAAGAAAGTAGAACTGTTCCTTTTCTTTTCCTTTTCTTTTTTTTTTCTATTGAAAAAAAATGGATTTTAATTTTACATATTAATTAATGACTGATTCATTTACCTAACTGATTTTCTTTTTAATTACTGTTCATGCACATGTTCAACTTGTCTAATTACTTCTAAAATAATTGCATATTTTCCTTGTTTTCACATTGTTCATTGTTAATTACATAAACCCTTTTTTTTATTTGTTTATTGTTAATTAAGTTAAATTAAAGTAAACAAAAGATATTTTTCTATGTCCTGGTTTTGTTACCTAACAATTTCTCTCTTTGAAAAACCAAGCATATACATCTAATAAGAAAATAAAGATTCAATATTGCTCAAATTTGTAGACAAATCGAGAATTTGTTAGTTTTGTGCATAAAATTCACATTCTGGCACAGTGGCACAGTGGCTGCCATAATAATTTAGAAATGTGTAGCTGTAAAAAAAAATAATAAGGCAATAGAAATTTATGTTATCCGAATTCAAAGTAAGTGTTAAGTATAAGTATATGTTAGATATAGATATATTCAAATTTTAAAAATAAAAAAAATCATATATTTGAAAAATTATATTTTTTATTCATATCTGAATATGATTGAACACAGATATCGAACACGAATATTTTATAAAAAATTTTAAAAAATCCGAATAACATAAATGACAATAACAAAATCAAAAGAAGATAAATGAACTATTCTCAGCACTGAAAATAATCTGCTACTGCTAGTATTTTTTTTTTTTTTAAAGTAGTAAACATCATTATTAAGTTAAATATTGCATATCGCATTCTATCTTTTTTTTTTTTTTTTGAAAATCTTGATGACAACTAAACTAGGTGAAGTCAGTTTCGAACCCACGTGTTCATGATTTTGTGAATAAAAATAAATCAGAAAATATTTTTGTATGATATATGATTAAATTAAGATATTAATTAATTGGATTGGGATAGAATTGACAACGAAGCCACGTGTGAGATCATCTCACGTGGATCACATCACAGCCATAGATTCTTTAAACAAAAAATTTCATTTTTAAAAGAAAAAAGTTACGATTCTTGATTAGTGTTTTATTGTTATTTTAATAAAATGTCATCTTAAATATATATTTAATTATAAATCATTAATTCTCTTTGCTGTCGATTTTGCTTTCTCCTAAGGAACACGAAGATGTCGTGTTTTAGGCCATAATGAGATGAAGAAAAGACTAAATCAAAAGTCAATTAGTAGAAAAAAAAAATTATTTTAGTTTAAAAAATGTTAAATAATGAAGATTTAATCAAAATCCAATCTGTAGTGAGTCATTTTAAATGCTTGAGCTAAAAAAGTGTGGTTGTTGGGATGCAAAAATGGATTGTTTACAAAGAAGTTAATTATTCAAATTTTGTCAAATCCAATTAGGTAGGAACTGAATTTGTTTGTTATAATTAGAAGGGTTTTATAATTTAAGACTCACTTTTTTTTATTATAATAATTTAAGACTTAATTATAATTTAATAATATTCTTAATTTGAATTTTGATAGGTTTGTTGCTTATAAGTTGGACATAAATCTATTCATGAATTAAATCAAACAGGATCAAATCCAAATAGTAAAAAAATTTACTTATTTAAAATCCGATGGGATAAACAAAAAAGTTGGAAAAAAAAAAAAAAAAAACAAAGAATACCATGTAAACAAAATTCAAATAATTGTTCTAAAACAATTCCATGGAAACATTTGAATTATGTATGCAAATCAACACTTATTTTATTCAAGAAAAAAGACAAATGTATCATTTTTTTTTATGGATTCCCACACTTTTCTTCAAGAAAAAGTGAAAAGAAAAAAAAAATCATCAAACCCACATTCAAACAACTTCAAATTTTCAGAAAGCAAAAGAAATCTTCTATAAAGCTAGCAGAAGATGCTTTTTCAATTCCACAAGAATAAACCTTCATGAAGCAGCTAATGCTATATATTCCTAGCAGTTGTTTTCAGCAAAACGTTGCTATCATCCAAAAGAAGAACCAAAACAAATACCCAATGATTTATATAGTCAACTAAATTAAGATAAAGATCATTTTTGACATAAAACAGAGAGAAAGAGAAACGTGTTGCAAAGAATTCCTTGTTATTTGGGCTACTTAATATAATTGGAGTGCACACTGGGAAAGTATTTTAATATACTTTAACGTGAAGTTTTTGATTAGGACATCTTATACTAATAATGTCCAATTGTTTATCAAGTAAAACATAACAATGGGGAACTGGTTTTAGAGACTCGATGGTACCGAATACCACCTTATCCTTTTGGTTTGGTAAAGGATTGGTTGAATTTTTTTTTATTATATTATATAAAAGAATTTGGAGATAGAGATATAAATACAGATACTAAAATTTGAATTTCAAACTTACGAAAATTATTTTTTGAAGATGATAAAACTCAAATTCTTGATTGAAAGCTTTTTAATTAGTAATTTTTTACCGCTTTGCAGATTTATAAACCAATTGATTATAAATGACTAAGCTAAGATTCTAATTTTTTTTTGTTACAAGTATATTAAACTTCTCGGTTCTACAAAATTCTGCTAAATGTTACCCGAAACTCAAATTTTGGTCTTTTTGTTGGTTTTTAAGTAAAAAAAAAATATATCACAATCTAAAAATAAAATAAAAAATTGCAGATACAGATATTTAAATCCAAACTTATTAAATGTAATCTCTTAAAAGTAACGACATGAACCAATAAAATTAAGACCCAGGTTGAGTCTTTCTGGTTTTTGGTATAGGAGGAAATTAGTTAAGATTTACACCCTAAATGGATAGAAACCAAATTATTATAAATAATGAAAGCTAATAATGGAATCTTTTTACTGATATTTTAACTTTCAAAATAAGGTAAAAGTCTTATTTTGGGAACCAGATAATCAAAGTCTAAATGGTGACTTTACTGAAATAAATATCTTCTTTAATTTTCTGCCATATGTAATGTAATGTAGACCCTAATAAGTTTCTTGTTTGCTTGAATTGCTAATATTATACGGGCTAACCGGCTAAAGTTCCCTGTGAATGTCAATTACCTTGGTCTAACAGTATCTACCTACTTTGTGACAACTCATTAACCCTTTATCAATTATAGCACGCCAGCCAAATAGCCAACACTTGAATAAAAAAGAACCACCAAAATTGGAAGTTCACGGCTGGCTGCCGTCAACCCCTTGCACTAATCACGTTCTCATGACCAACAAGACCAATCACCATATGTACAAGACGTCCCATAAGAATATCCTCTTCCCTTAAAATCAAACTATACAATGTAGCATGATGTTAATCAAAGAAAATTCTTTTGGATTTCAGATTTTAGACAGGCAGATTTTTAGCCCTGAATGCAACTTTAATGAACAATAACAATTACAAAACCAATGTTGTTGGCATTTTCTTCAGTCAGGAGCTCCATATAAATGAAAATGAAAAAGAAAAAAAAAATGGTACATTCTAACATCTTTTCTTGAAAACATAATATCCTGCTGGCCGCAATTCATTTAAAGTCTTCAGCAGTACAAAATCATGAGTCCTGAAAGGCTGAAACCCTTAATCTTTAAAATATTAAAGCCATTGCAAGGAAAACACCTATAAGTAAACATGAATGAAGGTGGGAATGTCACTTACAATCTCTACAGATGACTGGACTTCACCAATAGCCATGGAAACAGAAGATTTGACTGTTTAGTCATTACGAAGTTCTGCACTTCAGCTAAATATTACCAAAACTCAAAATCTGGCCTTCTTGTTTTTTGGTACATAAGCAAACTGGCTAAGATCCACAGCAGCAGATGACCTTCAATGGATAAAAACCAAGTTTTAATTGATGAATGCTAGGAATATAACCTTTAACTTCAATTCTCAACAGGTTAAAGATTAACTGTATTTACCTACTGCTATATGTGTTCTGAGCATCTTTCAAAGGGGCCCGAAGACCGCTAGCACGAGAACCAGGTGATGAAAATCTAAATGATGATATTACCGAAACAAATCTTTCCATGGATTTCTCTGCTATGTCAGAGTAATGGCCTAAATGTGAAATGTTGGACCCAAATTTTGCCTCTCCAGCTTTTGTCTCCACAAATGTCTCAAGATTAGGATCACAATGACCTAGAAATAAATAAATAACAGGTAAAAACTCTTGACCTTTGTGCTAAAGTTGGACCATGACAGCCATATAAATTTAGCACTAAGCAAGATTAGTTTAGTTTATCAATCCATGGTTAAAAACGCCAGATGAATGTTCAATATCCTTAATTCTGCACTTTGGATGGAATTTCTAGTCCAAAAACCAACCATTTTGGAGGCGAAGCTAAAAGGATAAAATGTCATAGTAAATGCAAATGGACACTATAACTTGACCATTATATTTGACTGGCTTCATCTTATTTGGCATTATTATTGGTGAAGCACAAACCCAATAGGTTATGTACAGTGACAGCAAGCAATGTAATCAAGCAATATAAATCTATGTTTCCACTTTAGCACACCGGCATAATAAATAAGGTTCCAAAGCAAACACAATGAGAAAATGACATAAAATTAGACCAAAAACTACGAGTATGATGGGAAAGGGAGGCAAGAATGAATGAATGATAATAGATAAAATGAGCATCACTTCCAATGAAACATAAGCATGCAAATTTGTTGATTAATTGATTTAAAATGAATAATGCTATTTTAAGCATTGCTCCATTAGTCAGATTCACTGTTACAAAAAAATCACCACATCAACTGGCAAACCAACTTTCAAATATATAGATCATTAAGAGCCTTTGTGATTAATGCTTACCATTATCATCACAGGATGCATCCATGTAGATTTGCTTGGGATTCACATTTTCCTGAAAAAGCTAAATAATTTAATCCAGAAATACAAGAAAAAGAAATAGTATGAACTATGAATTATGAAACCAGGAAAAAAGAAAGTGAAAGCACTGACTGTTTCAACACATTCAAGTGAGTTCTTCCTTTTTGAAGTCATTCCTTTAAAATAGGTATTCCCATAACTATCAGGATTGCCAATCTCAAGAAAGTCATTGGTAATACCACCCTTGCAGCAAAATTTTACTTGTTTATCTTCCAGATCATGCACGTTAACTTGCTTCTTCTGAAAGTAACGACTTTTTACAATGCTCTTTCTGCTATCTGTTATTGTTTTGCTTTCAACTGCATCTGGGACAGTACTACAATCATGCTCCTTGCATGAAGCTGAAGAAGGTCTATGTGTTGACTGGCCAGATTCAAGCGGCAAAACATGGTCAGGGCTTCTCATCTCATCCACCATGGCTTCTATATTTATGAATGCACAAAGTAAGCATTAACTCATGGTAAAATTATAAATCTATCAAAGCATATATCCTTACCAGGATTTGGAGATTCTGAATACTCAGCAAGCTTGGAAATGAAACCATTTTCTTCCTGCAGAAATTGAGTCAGAAAGCATAAAAAATTTGACAACTATTTAAATGAACTAAAATTTGTTGTAACTCTCACTCTCATCACTCACAATGTTGTTAGTATTCTTAGGGTCAGGTGAGGATGACAACAGGGTATCAATTTTGCAAGAAGCATCCTCCACAATAATGTGTTTGTCAGGACTGATAGAAGAATCAGCAACTGGACTTGAATGCTTAGGTGATACCCGAGGGGCCCTGAAGTTTCTTTTTGCTTCAAGAGATGCAAAGCCTTCAGTTGTTAAGGAACAACAATATACAAATAAAGACAAAGAAGAATCAACCTGATGAAATATATGGTGAGAAAGGTAATTAGATAACTATTAAGAATTACTTTATATAAATATTTGGCTTTGGCACTTGCATACATTTATAAGAATCATTTAGCTCCTCCATATTTTTCCAAAAGTCTCAATGCTATCTAGCCTTCTACCAGGTCCTTTTCTGTCGTAATGGCAATTGTTTTTCCCTAGACCCTGCCATTTGTAACCATTTTGGAAGAATTGAATAGATTTCTTCGAACATGAAAAGTTATCAAATAGATACATAGTACAGAGAACACCAGAAAAATTGTCTAATTTGCTAGAAAATAGACACACAAGGAGGAAGGTCATATAAGCAGAGTGTAATGCAGAGAACAGAAACTGTCTAATTTCCTGAGATAGATGATTAAATGCCAGAGGAAGAATTTTTTACCATGAAAAGATGCCCCCCTGTGCATTCTTTTAATGTGTAAAACAAACTAGATTGCTTCATGATAACTGAATAATGTTCATTCTATATCAATAATGTATTTTTTCCTAAATATGCCATAAATCAAAGCTAAGAGAAAGTAACATCAAAGGATACAGAAATAGTTGGTCAGAAGGTTCTTCTGCACAGGCAAATCTAGCCTTTTTCTTTCACTCTCAGGTTTAAAACTTTTGAGCTGTAAATTTCTGTCGAGCACCAGCTGAGAACTATCGCTGACACCCTGTTAAAGAAGACCAAGGATTCAAGAATAAACGCTATTAGTGGAAATGACGAAAGAAAAATATAGAATTCAAAAAGTAGATAGAACAATTACCTGAAATGGCATTTGCGTAAATGGATCAAGATCACCACTTGCTATGCCTTGAGCTATTTGTTGGGCTAACGGTGTATTCCAAATTAAGGTTTATCAAATGTTTCTCAATAAAGGAACTAATAGAAAAAAGTTTAACTAATAGGATGATTTCTTAAGGATATGGGCCTAAAAAGTCCAAATCATCACCAATGTTGTTGGATATGTCAGATAAATGTACAACATCTTCAGTGATTGGATCATAGACTCGTTGGCACTGAAAAGTTAATATTGCTTTCTTGAATGATTCTTCATAAAAAGGAGGAACTGAAACAGTGCTGTACCTCAGGTGCTTAATCACCTGGAAAAAAAAAAAGATCATCAGTAGGTGTATTAGAGAAATTATGCAAACCAGTGACAGAGACATAAAGAATTAGTATAATCAAAGAGAAGATATGCAGGAAGTGCTTAAAAATATTACAAGCCTTTACCATCATTTTCTCTTGTTAAGAACAACTTTCCCTAGTTTATCTTGTTAAAGATATTCAATCTATTGGGAGCATTCATGATGGTACTCACCTTGTCATAACTTTTGAACTTTTTCATAAGTGCATGGGCCCTTCTCAGGCCCATTCCTGGCAGTGACTGCAAATAGTCACAACCACTCAGGATGCACATCTCAAGCAGCATCTGTTTAGTGAATCCAGAAAAGCTTAGCTCCTTGTTTTGCTGTAGCATGGAAGACTTGAACTCAACTCCTTGCCCAAACTTGTCCATTTTAAAGATAATCTGCATTAGGTAAAGGATCATAGCACTATAGAGTCTGAAAGATGAACTAGAAAAAAAGCACAAAATCAAACATATTTTCCTCGTAAACATTAGAGAAATTGTAGTATGAAGTTGAGAATAATCAATAGCTACACAACTCACTCTAGGACAGCCAAAGGGTATAAGATCAGAGTCCTCAGTGATAACTGCATCGACCTGTTTGCTGATGGCCAAGAAAGTCATCTCTGCATCAGCCTCATAAGGTGCCACAACATAACATATATTCTCCCGCTTCAAGACCTTCCATAGCCGACCATGTCAACAAAGAAAGCAACAACAGTATAACATAAAGGATCTTTTAAGATTGATTCCTTCTAGAAAATCTAACAAGACATCTTTCACAATTTGTTACTTACCATGATTAGTTCGTATGCAATTGAAGGTGAAATGTCAACAGCTTTTTGGTAGCACTCATAAGCAGCAGCAGAATTTCCACATGACTCATGTTCAATTGCTCGTGCAAGATTTTCCTTCCTTGCCCTGCATTTATGACGCATGGAACATTTCTTTAGGCCACACTAGGAGATCATAAATTTAAATTAACCCATAATGGAGTCAATGTATATCATACCCCCTGACATCTAAACAAAAGACAGAGAGAGAGCGAAATCAAAATAGTGCTAAAAAAAAGCCAGGTTGAGTTTGCACATTCTGAATTAGACATTTTTAGTGGTTTGCTGGTATGAATAGGAGGCATTCATGTACTGTGAACCGATCAGAGCACCTCAGAGAAGAGAACTTCCTCATATGAAGCAATTTGAATTAAGAAAGCACATAACTTTTCTCACAGAGGTCTCAAGTGACAGTACCTATCTAAGATTCTGATTTCAGGCTTATCATACAACCATGGGTCAAATGTGAACCAAAATTTTGACTGTGCGAAAGCAAGAACAATTGGTAAGAACAACTTATAAACAGGTCGTGAACACTGAAGCAGAGCTACATGCATACTAAAGCACATCAAATGTATGTTAAATACATAAACTTGACACCTAAAGTGGATAGGCAGCTGACATAAAAGGACAATGCCATGTAATTAGGACTACAACTTCTTAAATAGCTTACCGATTTGCTAGTTGGATACCAAGCAAGACTAATTCATATTTTTGTCATAATCCAAATCAGTTTTAGCATTTTAGAAAGAGATATCTAACATACCTTGCACGCTTGTTCTCTTGTTCAATCTTCATTGGAAGAAGACCTCCATCAAAGACAAGAACCGGTTTAACATTGTAATGTCGCAGCAAATTTACCCTATGCATACAATACTCAACGTGCCTAGAGGATCAGAAAACAATGCACCCATGTTAGAATGGATAAAAGCAGAGGAATAATCTTTCCTTCACCCGCATGTTCTTTCTTCATTCATCATTAAACAAGGTGAACTAAACTCAGGAAGCTTTGATTTGAGATGAAATGGGAACTTAATAAATATTAAGCCTAAATTGTGCTTCCTTTTTTTACCATTAATAAACTAACTTCACTTATTATACCCATTGATTGTTGGAATAAAATAAAACATTTTACCAAATATAAATTGCAGAAAACCCATTCCTCTATTACCTTAAACTTCCCTAAATTAAGAAATGCAAACTGAAATCAGAAGCCAAAATATTACTCCAAATCAAACCATTTTAACAGCAGAATAAAATTAAAGAAAAGAAAAGAGGCATGCTTTTGACCATTTTAAAAGAAAACTCATCATCCAAATAACCCAGATTGATATAATCTCCATACTTTTCAACTGCATGAGGCAACCTAAAGAAAAAGAAGGCAACTTCTTCAGGCCAGTAGCATCATTCTTATAATACTCATTAACCCATTCCATCCAAAACTTGAAAATCCCCAACTAACAACCCACGAATAGATATTCATTGGCTGTGCATTTATAAGTTATAAAGAAAAGAAAGCTATAGAGGGAGAAACCTGGAGGTGGGTAATCCTTTACAGAGCTCAGTGCTGCAAGACAAGGCTCCTTTGTGGAGCCAAGAATAAGTGTCAATAGCTACGCTACAGCCCTCAAGGTCCTTGATATGGATTGGTACCATAATTGATTTCAATAGAGGCAAAAGCCCTTGTATTCCCATCCCTATTATTCTTTTTTATATCTGAATCAGCTTTTGGATTTCGGGGGCTTGAATTTGTTAACAATAAAGAGCAAAGACCAGCGCCTTAATCTTGCACTTTGCTAACATCAAATTTGCAGAGAAATGAAGAGAAAGATTGGAGATTCCAAGGAAGCAGAAGAAGAACCTAATAATGGCCCAAATTTTGGGCGGGAAGAATTGGTAGGATGATTTGATGGGTCCCATTTCCATGGGTCAAACCCAAAGGTAATGTTGCTCATAGAGTCAAAGGTGGGGCTTTTTAGTTTTTACCAAAGAAAAAGGTCGGCCATGTTATTGGGCTTATATGATGAGGGACGACGAAATTCGATTCACTTAACATATTTTGTATTAATTCAATTTGAGTGAGAGGTTTTTATTTTTTTAAATAAAGATAAAATAGAATAGAATGATTTTAATAAATATTTGATTTGTTTCATTTCATCTTTTAAAATTATTATTTTATATTTTTAATATATATACTTTATATATATATATTATATATATATTAAAAAATTAATTTATAATATTAAATTAAAAATAATTAATAAACAAATAAGATGAGACAAGATGGAACAATATGAAGTAATTATAAATTAACCAATATTCATAAAGATGGATATTTTCAACATTCATACAAAAATAAAAATAAATAAGATAATTTCCATACCAACCCGTTCTATTGCCGTCCCTAATTATGATTCTTTCTCAAATTTTGATAAGTTATGATCATAAAATTTTGAGGTTTATATAACAACTTAACAAGTGAATAGGTAGGGAATTTTTTTTTTTTTTTTTGTGGTTCACTATAAAGGCAAAATGCCAAAAGACCAAGTTTATATAGAGAGCAAGCTCAACAGATCCGTGGGCGGGTTGAAAAGCCACTCAATGGGGCAGCCCCTAGTCCTTGTCTTTCGAGCAACCCACTCAGCTACCCTATTTGCTTCCCTGTGAATGAAACTGAAACGGACATCCTGAAATTGGTCTGCCGTACCAAGAATATTTCCCTGAATGGCTTTAGTTGCGCAGCTTCTATTGAATTTCGGTTTCTTAAGCTTTCTGATAACTTCTAAATTATCCGAATTCAACCGAAACTCTACTCCTCCTTTTTCTCTTAATAAGTCTGACAGCCAGAGCTTTAGCAACTTCCGCTGACCCAACTTGAACCAGGGCGTTGACTCCATCAATCAGGTGACCATTTGAATCTCTACAAACAGCCGCAATTCCTGCTTGTTCAGAAGCTCGGTCGGTCAAAGGAAGCATCACAGTTCACCTTTAGAGTTGGAGAATTGATGGACAAAATCCGAAGATTCGAATTTTCCACGTAAGAGATATGAGGCACGTATAAAACAAACATGTGGCTTACATAAATATATATGTTAGAAAAGTCTCACTCGCTAAAGACTAAAGTCTCCTACTTGAAGCTCTGTCTATAATCCTACACCAAGAAAGTTGATTGATTCTACACCATATAATCTTAACTGACTTTTCTTTATGGGGAAACAGACCATTCTCTTTTTCAGTTTTTGTGGTTTGATTTACATGAAAACACGAGTTCTCTACCACATATATAATTGTTGTGAAAAATATATATCCATGAAAATGGCAATCGTGTATCAGAAAGTAAACATATCTTGGATCAGGTTGAACCGTTTAATTTTTTGCCTGTAAAAGTTAGTCCATATGCTGAGCTGTTTTTTAACTCATTGATTGTGACCCTTGGAGCTGGGAGTCACCCTGTATTGAAAGAATATTGTGATTTGTGAACACTGATCAAACACGCAACAAAAAAAGAGCAAAAATAACAGTACCAAATAGAAAGATAATTTGACAATTAATACTAGTGGTTTAAAATATATCCAAAGGAAAATAAACAGAAAAAAGTAGTTTTTTCTTATGTGGCTTAATCATATGGCTGATGTCTTATATAACTAGAAGCTTTCTCTTGGGATTTATTTGCAAAAGTACAAAGGTGAAGAGAGAAGAAGGGAGAAGCTAGGTAGAGGGAAAATAGAGAGAGATAGAGATATTTTGAGATTTGCAAATGTCTTCAACAGTGTTTTCTTCAGTTTATGAAGTTTGCAGTGATGCAGCTGGGATTGCAGGTAGCCTGTCTATAATTTTCCTGTTATCTGTCTCGCAAGCTTTCTTTTTCACCTCTCGTATTATGATTATGTTAAAACAACTGTTTAAATCATTTGTAGTATACATGATTTTTCCATACCAGTTCTTCCTTGTTCTTGCTCCTAGCTAGTTCCTTTTCTTTTGATCATTTATTTTAGATGTTATCAGAGATAGAAATATGAACTGAAATTTGGTGCCTTTAAGTATCCAAAACCTGGACTGTAATAGTTGATATATAATTATATATGCATTGGTTACATGTACTATTTGTCTGCTCAAATGTTTAGACTTTTTTTTCAGGAACATAATCTTTTTTAAGTGTTGAGATAATGGAAAAGACAGATAGGAAGTTTAGATTTCATTGTTGAAAACACTTCTAATGATTAAGGTCAATTCATTGTTGAAAACATGCAACAATTGAAACAACAGAGAATTTCTGGTTAAAGTAGTCAAATTTAGTCCTACACTTTGCTAATCTGCTGGTTTCAAAATTTTCAGGTAACATCTTTGCTTTTGTGCTGTTCTTGTCACCTATGTAAGTTATTTTAAACAAGACTGACACAAAGATGATGTGAAGAAAAAGAAAAAAGCTGAATTGCAGGGCTTATATATTTACACAAACTTTCTTTCTTTGTCTTCCAGATCAACATTTAGGAGAATAATCAGAAATGAGTCAACAGAACAATTCTCAGGAATGCCCTACATATATGCACTCTTGAACTGCTTGATGTGCCTCTGGTATGGCTTGCCCCTTGTATCTCCTGGTGTTATCCTGGTGGCAACAGTCAATTCCATTGGAGCAGTTTTCCAATTGATTTACATCACCATTTTTATTAGATATGCTGAAAAGCCAGTGAAGGTACTTAAGAATTTAATAATTTTGTCATGGAAAGATGATCTAATTAGAAAAAAATGCCTTTTTTATATAATTTAAATTTAACATGATTATTCTATTGTCCTCCTGGATGTTGTTGTTTTGCAGCTGAAGATGTTGGGATTCCTGATATCAGTTTTTGCAATATTTGCTTTGATAGTTTTTGTGAGCCTGAGATTCTTGGACTCTCCATCAAGGCAACTTTTTGTTGGATATTTAAGTGTTGCATCTCTGATTTCCATGTTTGCTTCTCCTCTACTCATAATTGTAAGTTCACAAAAAGTTTTTTCGGATATTTCGACTTTTTAGATTGCGAAATTCCTTCTCATTCATGTTCTTTTCTGTACATTCCCATGCCAGAATTTGGTGATCAAAATGAGAAGCGTTGAGTACATGCCATTCTCACTCTCCCTAGCAACACTCTTGATGAGTCTGGCTTTCTTTGTATATGGAATGTTCAAACATGATGCTTTCATCTATGTAAGTTTTTTTTTTCCCCTTTTCCCACTGTTCTATATTTTGCTCCAATGCCAACTGATTCAATCTCTATCAAGAGTCAGGACAGCCCGAAGGTCCCCCAATTTTGGTTTCCAGCAATAACTATCCGAGTCTTTTTCTAAATTTTCTTCCATTGCTACAGGTTCCGAATGGAATTGGAACAGTTTTGGGGACTGTCCAATTGGCCTTGTATGCCTATTTTAATAGTGTTTCCCAAGAGGAGTTGAGGCATCCCCTGATAGATCCATGAAAGAGAGTTCAGCTAGCTTTTCCAGTTTGATTGGCATAGAAAGTTTTTCCTTTCCCCTGTTTGTTCCTGTTAGAAGATCCTGGAAATTGATATGTATAGCTGCATAATTCAGAAGCAAATTCACGTTGTATTTTGTATATATATATACAGTATTTTTTAAATATGTAATACCATTGGTCTCAAAGAATCGAACTCACTGTACTTTTAGAGGAATTGGAGGAAGAAATTAAGTGAATAATACAAATCTTTTTTTGGTTGATAAAGCTTCAAGAACAAGATGAGGCAACAAAGACATTTTCCTATGGAGTACAGTCATCTATAGGGAACTTCAGATTTTATAAATAAAGTGGTCATGCACAAACAGTTTATATTTGATGTGACCGAGTATAGTTTAGATACTGTTCGTGAATCATATGATATCACTTGATTAAAAATTTATAAAAATTAATACAAAAATTTTATTTTTAATGAGTTGACATCATCTGATTTACTGACAGTGTATAAATTTATACACTGTTAGTGCATTAAATATAAATCCCAAGCATAAAAACAAAAAGAAAAAAACCCATAATTCTTTATGTATGATATTTTTTCATTGCTTAACGGAAAAGAAAAAGTGATATGAAAAGAAAATATCAATGCAAATAAGATACTTAAAATTTATTAATAATATGACAATTATAACTATGCTACATTAACATAAAAATCTAGAACATGATAATTGATTAATATATGGTTACTTCTTAAAAGTTATTTTCTTTCCCCCCGCCCCCCTTAATTTGACTCATGTCATATGATATTTGATGTGGAAAAAAAGGAAAAAAAAAAAGAAGAGAACAAATTTTACTTGATAATTACAATAATTAGCAAATTTGTTTTCTTTACTAAATTGGGCTTAAAGGTGATATCACTTCCAATAACTTTATCATTCTTATAAGTATAAAATCTCCCATTTATCTACTCATTATTATTTATAATGTTAATAATTCTCCTAAATCTTTATATGTTTCATGGACTCGATAATAAAGTATTCATTTTTATGATGAAGTGTCAGGCCCATATTTATATTCTATCGATAAAAAATCGAACATAAATACAAAAGTTATTATTAAATAATTCTTTTTTTTATATATAATTATTATTAAATAATTCATGTATCATAGAAGCCTATCTTTTTTTCGTTTCAAAATGATAGTCTTAAGCACAAAACTACATGGAAAAATCATTGATTTTGCCCCACCTTTATATTCACTCCAATTATTAAATTTCCAAAGTAATTTACCAAATTTCACAATCTAACCGTCCAAATAAAAACAAACAAAATAAAAAGGCCTTCATTACTAGGGCAAGTTAGTCATTTAAACAAACATCGACCTAAGATTTTTATTTTTTGGCTAAAATAATAAAAATCTTAAACTTTACTATTTTATTTAGACAAATGATTATACTTTTATTACACTCAAATAAACCATTAATTTTTAATTTGTATTCAAATAAACCCATAACTTTTGATTTGGATCAAATAAATCATAACATTTGATTTATACCTAAATAAACATTTAACATAATCAACATTTTATTTAAAATAAGGGATTATTAGGGTACAAATCAAAAAATAAAGATTTATTTGAATACAATAAAAATATAAACATTTATTTTAAAAAATTTAGAGGTTTTTAAATATTTTAACCTTATTTTTTCATGTAAATTGAAGAAATCAACGCGATAAAGAAAATTATAATTATAAAATATAGATATAAATATTTTTTTTTCCATATCAATTCTAAATCTTTTACTTATAAATATTCAGTTTTAAAAATTATCAATATGTTAAAAGAGAATTTTTTGATCACTCTTTGAACGAAAATGTTAATTGAAAGTTTATATACAAATCTTATATGACATATAATGAATCACATATGAAATTTACAATGTGACGTTTCATTAATTTATAAAAAGATTAAAAAAATTATTTGTCAAAAGAAAAAACAAATAACTCCGAATAAAAGATAAAAAATTATACTTTATATCATTAAAAGTTATTGGTTTAGTGAAAAAGAGATAAGCTGTTGATTTAATGAGAGAAAAGTAAAAAAATAAAAATTTTTTTTTTTTTAATCTTTTTATAGAGATTGATTTTTAAATAATTTTTTAATATTTTATAAACTATTAAAATAACATCTACTTGTATTCATTATATGTTAATTAAGTTTTTTTTAGTGTTACTTTTTTTTTTAATAATAATTGAATGATTAATTTTTTAACACATTAATAATTTAAAATGGAATGTTTACATTTTAAAAACTTAAGATTAAAATGAAAAAACTTATATTTTTAACTTTTAAGACTCAAATTATAATTATCTCGCTACAAAGCAAAGGTAAAAAAAAAGTCACGCGTCAAAGAGAGATAGATAACAAAACCCTAGCTGAGATTTAGGCGCTCTCGTTTTCTCGAAGCAGTAGAGTAAGAGTAGCAGAGTGGAGATAAACCCTAGCTAATTCTCTCTCTCTCTCTCTCTCTCTCTTTATTTTTTCTTTCGTTTTTTAGACTCTCGTTTCGTTTCTCCACTCGCTCTTTGCTCTCTCGCCGTCGAATCGATTCCATCCATTGGTCTAAGTTGATTCTGGCGCTTGTTTGATTCAATTTTCGGGTATTTTTCAAAAACCCTAATTTACTTTTGT
The DNA here is from genome assembly GCA_030761205.1 of Fremontodendron californicum. Taxonomy (NCBI): domain Eukaryota; kingdom Viridiplantae; phylum Streptophyta; class Magnoliopsida; order Malvales; family Malvaceae; genus Fremontodendron; species Fremontodendron californicum. The sequence goes on from JAULJL010000027.1 coordinate 3,181,667, forward strand.
TTTCTCCATGGGTTTGAATCTTATGCTTTCTTTGATGTGGTGAATTGAGGTTTGGAATGTATGATTCGGCCCTTGGGTTTTGTTATGAATGAACTTCTGATTAGTTTTCTTATAATTACTCTATTTGTGTTCTTAGTTTAAATTGAATTCTTTTTCATCGTAGTTTCCATTTTTTCTGAAGTATTTATGCAAAATTTCGTGTCTAGGTTATTGAATTGTCGGTTTAAATTGGATCTAACCTCCGTTAAGTGTTTTGTTCATGCCTGATCCAAATTCGAATTTCTTTCTTTGCTTATTATCTTTAGTCGTGTTTATTACAAAGTTTTAGTCTTTGTTGGTCAACGTGGTCCTAAGATTTTTCAGTTTATCAGTAAAAAGAATAAATTAATTGGCTTTGTAGTGTTTTTTGGGTTTTCCCATTTTGTTTGGTTTTCGGTTTGGGCTATTCATTTCTTCTCAATGCTCTTTCTTCTAAAGGACATGAAGAAGCCCCTATTGCACTTGATTAGCTTTTACTTCTTTTGAAGGTTCTTAGTTTTACCCTTACTTTACTTATATGAACCCATGCTAGCATGACATGTTACCATTTGTTTGATGAAATTTTCATAAGCATTTTGTTCAGCTATATTGTGTGATGCTTTTGATATTGGTACTGCCAATAAATGAATAAATCATGCTTTTATGTATTTTTTAGTGTGTAGCTGTTTCAAAAAAAAATTAGGCTCTTGTTTATTTTTCCGTTTAGTTTTTTCCTATTGTCCAGCAATGTGTAAGTCCTGAAGGTGCTCTGCTATATTTGAAGTTTTGCAGCTTCAAAAAATGATTTCTGTGGGAAGTGTTGTGCCAAAGCATAAGTTGAAGATTAAGTTCCCCTTTCAGAGGATAGAAGCAATTCCTGCGCCACAATCTTTTGAGTTTGGGCAGCAATTGAGCAGTTCTTTTGATGGAAAAAAGATGTCATCTGCTGGAAATTCGAAAGAGACTTCTGGTGCTTATAAGCGTGGACCAGAAGGGGTGATAGTGGGCGGTCCACAGGCGAAGAGGCGAAAGATGGACCGTAGCATGACTCAGCAGTGTTCTGCCCTACTGAAAGCATTGATGAAACATCCAGCTGGTTGGGTTTTCAATCAACCAGTGGATCCTAAAGCATTAAAGATTCCTGATTATTTTTCAATAATAAAAAACCCCATGGATTTGGGTACAATTAAGTCCAAGCTAGTGAAGAATACTTATCTTGACATTGAAGAGTTTGTGGCTGATATTAAACTGACATTTTCTAATGCTATGCTGTATAATCCCCCATCTAATAATGTTCATAAAATGGCGAAAGAAATGAATGAGTTTTTTGAGGCAAGATGGAAATCTTTGGAGGAAAAGTGGAATCAAGAAAATTTTAAGGTTGGGCATGGGAAAATTTCGAGTGTGCAACTAAAAGATGTTAATGAATCAAGACAGAGTTGTCCTAAAATACAGCTATCCCGAAATAGCTCTTTGCCCAAGAAGTCAAAGCCATCTGAGGAGAAGGTTCTGAAGGTGACTTTGAATGCAAGAGCAGCAGAAGTGAGTACTGTATATGGTATTTGTAAACAAACATGCTTGTGTATTCTAAATTGGTGTAATTCGATTTATTTATTAAAGAAAAATGTTGGATTTGACAATTGCAAAGCAAGTCAGAGTTAGAGTCCATGTAGTATTTTGCTGCCAGCATCTTAGTTATGGCTTTGAAGTTATGTTTTTGCTCATTTTATGTTGTTATAATAGAAGTTTGAGTTGCTTTCGATGCTGAGTTTCTTGACTTGTTAACAGGTTGAGCTTCCTAAAATGGCACAGAACTGCGTGAGCAAGTTGTCAGGAAAACACTTACAAAAAGGTATGAAGTGGCAGAATAAAGTTTCTGCTTTATGGCTCTTTATAGGAGCTAATTTGCAATGTGTCTTATAGGCACCAGTAGTGGTAGTGCTAGTTTTAGTGGTGGGTGTACTCATGGGTCTATCATTGCCAAGCCACCATTGAGCCCCGGTGCCTGCAAATGCTGTTCATGTGGCAGCATTAAGTGTCAGTGTTGCCTTCCAAGTGATTCAAACCATGCATCTTCGAGTGGTTAGTTGATAATTTCTTGCGCTACCTCTTTTTTGTTATTTTAGGCCATAACTTTCTTTAATTATCCAAAAAAACTTATTTTTTGTTTGTTGTAGATGTGACTTCGGAAAGATCGTTGGGTGGAGATCTTAGAGTGTGTAGTGCTGATGCCTCTAAATTGGTATACTTTACTGCTTTTATAGCATCATGATTATTGTTAAAGTATAGCATCATGATTATTTTTATGATTAGTGCCATGAAATATGTTATTAAAATTTTATATTAAAATATAGGATTGCCAGGCAAAAAGCACATTGACATCACAAATGAGCAAGTCTGATCCAGATTCTGATGGTGAGGAATATCTTGATTGCATTTCATGATTTTCTACTTGATTCTTGATCTGAGTATCGGAATTCTTTTAAAAAATGTTAAGGGGCTGTAAGTGCTTTGGATGATGAGAATGTTTGTCTTAGTTCCAATCTTACAACTCCTGCAACAGATGCTGGTTCTGGTGAAGGTCAGTTTATCTGCTGATGTTAACTGTTAAGTTCTTTCCTTTTTGCCTTCAATAACGGATGTGATTTGTGGTTGTCATTAGAATTCCTTCTGTGGCAAGTTTAATCACGTCATTTGTTTTTTCAATTATTTGATGTAGGATCGTTAACTCCTATTTTTGACGCACAAATGTCACCGAAGAAGGCTCTCCGTGCTGCAATGCTGAAAAGCCGTTTTGCAGACACCATTTTGAAAGCTCAGCAGAAGACACTACTTGATCATGTAAGTTGTTGCAAGTGTATATATATTTTGAATGTTGTGTTGGGAATTTTATGTCGCTTGGTGTTGAATTGCTTGTTGTCTTCATGATGTTTAATATTGATAATTTATGCTGCTTTGTTATATAGGGTGATAAAGCTGATCCAGTGAAGATGTGGCAGGAAAAGGAAAAATTGGAAAGAAGGCAGCGTGAAGGTGATCTATGAAGCTTCACAATTATTCTAGTTCTTGACTTTAGTATTTGTTGCATTATTGATGATTTACTGATTATTGATGGTCATTTTTATTGTTTTCTATTTCCACTTTTTATTTTGGCTGCTAAAAAATGAAAAATCTTCTAATTCTCGTGAAACAAAATTAAAAAGATTGACAATAAGCGAAACTCTTTGTAGGTGTCTCAGGAGACATGTGTACCAACTTAAAGTTAACTTGTTTACTTAATTTTTATTACTTATTCATGCCATAATAAATTTTGAACTGCTTTTATGTATGAACTGTTAAATAACACAACTTATTTTTTTTGCTTGTGTCCGCCAAATCAATCTTTATTAGGATGAAGCAATATGTGCCTTCCTATACAATAACTAATTTGATACCATATTCTACAATTTCTCTTCCTCTCTCTCTTTCGTGTTTTGATGTGCTAATGTGTTTATATCTGAAGATTTTTGTTAAATAAGAGATATGACAGGATTTGTAGGGTTGGCTTGATTTATACAATTGTATATATGAGTATCTATATTTTACGGTAATCTGAGATATACCTATACTATGCATTATATTGCGAGTGATGATTAGGAATACAAGTCTCCTTTTGGTGCATACTTTTTTGAAGGCTACCTGCATTACAGGGACTAGTTCCTTTTAGTAGTAGTTCTAAGTTGGATAACTAACGAATTCAGGTGAGGCAATAGTATGCCTAGAGGTTTGATTGATAAGATGGTTTTCTTGTATTTTTGTACAGAAAAGGCAAAGATTGAAGCTCAAATCAGAGCTGCTGAAGTTGCAGCAAAAATGAAGGCAGAGGTTGAGCTGAAAAAGCAACGGGAAAGAGAAAGAGAAGCTGCTCGACTTGCACTGCAAAAGGTTTACCTTTTTTTTTTTTTTTTTGTTTTACTTTTTGTTCATATTTCTAGCAGTGGGTTTAGACTTTAGAGGTTAGAGTAGATCACTGTAATACTGTATTCTGAATTTGAATGACCTGGATTTTCAGATGAAAAAAACAGCTGAGATTGAACAGAATCTGGAGATTGTAAAGGAACTGGAGAGGCTGAGTGGCTGTTCTCTTTCTAATAATCAATTATTTCATGGTCGTAAAAGTGGAGGATCTGAAAAGGTGATTGGAGGAGCGTATGGAATAATTACTGGTGAGAATCCACTCCATCAGCTTGGTTTGTTTATCAAAAGCGAGTATTTGGAAGATGAGGATGAGGAGGCGGCGATTCTGAATGAAGACGGTGAAGAGGGAGAAATACTGTAATAAGCATAGTAGTACTAGTATTGCAGTCGTCCGTCTGTCCTTGTTCCGGCTCCTCGTTAATAGTTTCTTAGTGACTAGTGAGAGCTATACCCCCTCCCCAAAAAAAAGGAAAAAAAAGAAGATAGTCATAGACATAGTAGAGCAGAGCATTGTTTGTAAATGAAGTATTTTTTTTTTGTATGAAAGTGGATATTTGTAACCAAACACGTATATATATTTATTTAGAAAAGCTAAAAATATAGGTTCCATCAAATTCAAAGCTAATACTCTTTGATTTTCAGTACAAAACAAACAAAGGGTAAATTTGATGGGAAAGTCTTTGATTGATATACAAATAAAAATATCAATCAAACAGAACCTAAACGAATCTGATATTATTATTTCATTAAAAGAAAAGTACAGTTTAATAACATTTAACGCCAAATAATAATAATAATAGAAAATTGTAACAATAAAGTCGGTGTGTTTAGGGTCATGTTATTTATAAGATCCATGGGCTTTGGGGCAATCAAAAAAATCAAGAAAGAGCCTCACGTTTTTATTGTCATTTGATTGTTCCTAGCACTTAATATTTCGTTTCTGCAATTGATCATTTCCATGATGTATAGATTTTTGTATAATTCTGCAATTGAGCCAAAGTGGGAGGACCCTGTCTGTGCTTATGGAGGGCGCAAGTGGACGACTGTAACTTTCAAAAAGGGGAGGGGGGAAGTCAGATACGTGTTGTCTGTACAGGGTATCGTTCGGATAATATAATGCGTACTTTGTGTATGAAAATTTTGGTGCTTAATAGAAAAGATGGCCTGATCTCTTTTATGTCTGCTGTACTGTGATGCAGGCTCTTTCTACAGATGGGCCTGATTTGGTTCGTTTTAGAAGAAGCCTTATAGTAAAATAAGTTGTATTAGCCCATTAAGTGGAGTTAGTTGTTAAAGTCAGTTGTATGCCTGTAGCTGGTGGATTCCCATTTAGTTATAAAAACCAAAGTATTGCGAATGTATTGGACAGAACCTCCCTTGTATCTTGTTGGTTTGCTTATCTCATCCATAACAGCAACCATCATACTGCTGGTTGCTGGCTTTGATTGGAGAACAGTTGGAGTATATGGTGATGAGATCTGTGGAGCAGTTGCCAGTGTGAGAGCCAGGCAGGAAAAAGTAGCACTTTTGGACCAAGAATATTGCTGCGAATGAAACTGCTCAGGTGACTAATAGTAGTACTGCGACCAGCCTAGTAATAGGCAGACCTAAGCATGTTTTCATACAAAAAAATACTGAAAATAATAGTAGTACGTGATACAAAAGTCAAAACGCAGATTTTTCACCCTATCAGTTATAGAAAACCTTAAACCCTGCTAATCTCAGGAGGACAGAACACCAGCACTCATGTTGTCTTCTCTCTGTTGACGCAAGAAGTGAGATATTATTCGTTTAGGAGGTTTAAAAAGCGTTAAGGCGTTTGGATAAGGAACAATATAGTTTTTGTTTCATAAAATCACAATCTAATTTTTGGATACTCGATATGAAATTATTTTTCCCTTCAACACTAGCCTCTTTAATCAAGGGTATGGATTGTGATTTTGCTGAGGACTGATACAGATCTAGATCAGATTCCCACAAACGCAAAAATTGTTGAACTGCAAAGATCGTTTTTTCGATTTTTCCCTTTAAAAAAAAAATAACCTTGTTTAAAATCACAATTTAACTTTTGACTAATGAATGTAGAATTGTTTTCCCTTCAACACTCTCCACTAGAGGTTGGAAATTATTAAGAAGCACGAGGTGAGACATTCTCGAACCACCGTCGGCTGGTCTCGCATCTGAAGACGTTCTTTCCTGCATATTGTCACAACAGTGGCCAGTTAATTAGTCAGATTGGACCTTCAATTTTTTGGCATTTGTTATTACACGCACGGACGAAATATACTAGTAAACAATTAATCTCCAACGTAAAATGGGCTTCTTGATAATATTGTGATGCGAAGTTGGCGATTTCAAGCAGCGAGGGAAGAGGTGGGCTGCAGCTGTTGTATTGTGTTAGAGTTGAGATTTAAGTAGCAGTAGTAACACGGTTGTTATTTTACGATTTGATTTTTTTCGTTATTGATATTTATTATTAATATTCGTTACAATTATGATAATATTTTTTACGTTCGTAATTGCGATAAACATAACGCAATAAAAAACACATCTACTATCTCAATTTAAATCCCGGTTGATTCCTCTGATCAGCATTTGGTCTCTTATAGCTGGTAACGGGCTATAATGCCTTGCAGGCTTCTCGGACTGAGGAGTTTTGGGAGCTATAGCCTATAGGTGCAAAGAGAATCAAGAGGGACACAAGAGATGACTCCATGGCTTGGGCTTCTGACAGACGAAAGTATTTCTGCTTTTGGGTTTATAACGATGACTGGTTGTGAAGGGTGGTGGGATCAGGAAGAGTCATGAATGCCATGTCTTGTGGGGGTTGGGAATTCACACTTGCCTAGCTATATATGCTTTTGCATTTCATCTGTGTCTTCCAAACCGTTTGTTTTCACCATTAAAGTTCAAGAGATGTCAATAACCTTCATTAATTGGGTTAATAATTCCTCAGCTAAACTGGGGATTAATTGGGAAGGGGCTTATTATTGTTTTCAGTTCTTGAGCTTCTCTCTTCAATGAACATGTAACGATAGATAAGCTTGTAGATATAGCAGTTTTATTTTATGTGGTGAAGAGGCTATAATTGATAAAACATAATGTTTTCTATTGATAATATTAGTCTATCAATATAACCTTATTTTTTTTTCCAGTGTAATTAAGATAATTGAATTTGTAGACAATTTTTAAAATTGTGAGATTGATTACCCACTAATTACTCCTAGTTTTCTCTAACTATCTATATCTATCTATATTAGTATATATAAAAGCACTAACTCTAAAATTACAAATAATGAATGACATATATGCCCTTATTAATTTTTAATATTAACTATTTTATCCTTATGTAGAATGAAATTTTGTTGGCCAATTATAAATTGACACATATCAAATGATTTTTTTTTTTAAATTAAGGAATTTTTGTCTAATCAAATTCAAACAATTCATCTTTAAATTAATAAAATAATTTAAAGATAAATTCATAATTTTGGCAAATCAAATTGCAAAGGTTCATGGGTAATCCAATTAAAGTTATTTTAAAACTCCTTTGCAAAGAGTTTAAGTCTTTTTAGAACTCTATCTCACATAGCAGGCTAACACTATAAATAACGACCTCCCATTCAACATAATTCATAAGCCTAAAAACAATAATTTTAGTAAAGAAAACCTGAAAACAATTTGGAGAAAGAAGATTTGAAAAATAAAGTTTCTAAAATTCCATCAATCAATTAAAGATAAAACAATTAAATTTCAATATTAAGGATAAAATAGTTAATTTTAAAAAAATTGGAGTCAAATAATAATTTTATTTATCAAAAATTGAAAGTTAAAATATCTAAGAATTCTTAAAGATAAAGAAAATATTTGAATCTTTATTTCCCTATTTTACGGTTTTTTTTTACCTATCTGTTTGAAAATTTTAATTTTTTTTTTTTAATGTTTTCAATTTTATAGTAAAATTATAAGAAACTTAATCTTGCTCTAGAACCGTATAATGTAACAGTACAAATTAATGGATGTCAAATCATTAAAATTTGTAATAACATTAGAAAATTTTGTTATTAATTATTAAATTTTGAATTGGTATATATTGACATGATAAATTTGAACAATGATTTCTCTTCTTGCTAGGTTTCAAGTTAGTAACTTTTTTCCTGAATGGATTAGGCATAGTTGTATATCTTATTAACAGCGGAGGAAGATCTGAAGATTTAAGTTTGAAGATCCAAAAATCCCTAAATTGTGACTAAATTTCCACAATTCTAAAAAATTTCAAGAATTCCTAAATTTGAGACAAAATTTCAAGGTTTTCAAAATTCCAAGAAATTTCAAGAATCTCTAAATTTGGGACAAAATTTTAAGGTTTTCAAAATTACATAAATTTTGGATCAAATTGAAGCACATTTTAAGATCAAGTCTTTCAAGACCCTTGAAACAAATTTCATTGATTCAAGAACAAAGTCAAATGACCCTTTAAGCAAAATTTTCTTGTGAAGAAAAGAATAAAAGGATTTTCTTTATCTTTAAGAATTTCGAGAGATTGTAACTTTCAACTTTTTATAAATAAAATTATTATTTGACTCCAATTTTTTGTCATATTTTTGACACGAAATTTGTATGTATACCTTAATGCTGAAATTTAATTATTTTGACATATATACCCTTGCTAATTTTTAAAATTAACTATTTTATCTTAAAGCTAAAACTTAATTATTTTATTCTTAATAATGATTTTAACTATTTTATACATAATGTTAAAATTTAATTATTTTGACATATATACCATTTCTAATTTTTAAAATTAACTATTTATCCTTAATACTAAAATGTAATTATTTTAACCATAATAATATTTTACTAATTTTTTAAATTATTTTATCATTGATAATGATTTATTAATTTGTTTAATAAAAAGTCTAATTTTCTTATAGGCTACTACAAATCAATTGTAATCACTACAGCAAATTCGTCTTTTAGCGGCGTTTTTTTTTTTAGAATAGGGGCGTTTATAAACGCCGCTAAAACCAAGAAGGCGTTCCAAAAAACGCCGAAACAAACGCCGGTAAAAACCGAGCCGTGACATTTAGCGGCGTTTATAATCACAAACGCAGCTAAGTTTAGCGGCGTTTATAGTCACAAACGCCGCTAATTTTCATTTTAGGCCTAATTCTTATTCTTGAATAGTTATGGCCAACATTTTTTGACAAATATATATTATCAAAGAAATTGAAAAGAAAATTCAGTCCACATATTTTTTTTGTTGGCTGATAATCACTCTGTCAATAAATGATTTTACAATTTGAAGTTCTTTGTGTTGAAATTGAAATGGCTTCAATTGATCTTTTTTTTTTTTTTTGTATAAAGGAGGTCGTAATCTGAAATTAAAAAAAGTGATTGCGAATGCTGGAATTCGAAGTATGAGATAATTGATGTTATATTGTTTGTTTGTTTAAGTCCACAATCGTCATTAAAGATCCATTTTTGATTCGTGGGTCTTCAATTTGAATTCATTCTCTTTATTTTCAAATAGAAGAATTAAATAAATAATATTACTATACTTTGCTAATTATTAAAATTAATTATTTTATCCTTAATGCTAAAATTTGATTATTTTATCCTTAATAATGATTTATTAATTTTTTTAAACTATTCTATCCCTGATAATGATTTATTAAATTTTTATTAAAAAATCTATTTTCTTTTAAGGCTACTACAAATCATTAATGAAATCTAATTAGTTTAGGCCTAATTGCTATTTGCATCTTCCGTTTTAGGCTTAATTATTTTATTAGTTATTATTATTATTTGCATTCTAATCAAAGTAGAGTTAATAAAAAAAACCCTAATTAAGTCTCCGTATATAAAGATGGAAGTCATGATTAATTTATTTTGTGAATTTTATCTGCATTAGGATTCTAATATTGCACTATTGTTTTTTTTTTAACACAGTAAGCTTATTCTATTGCTTTTATGATCTATATCTAAGTTTTAATTTTTACTGATTTTTTAACCTTATTTGTAACATGCTTCTTTACACAGTAAGCTCATCTATTGCTTTTATGATATATTTAAATTTAAATTTATATTAATTTTTTAACCTTATTTGTAATAATCTATTATACTCCGTTTTTTATGGAATATACTACTAAAGAGATATATGCGTTTTCTTTTGTTCGCAAGTACATTTAGTGAAAAACAAATAGCGAGTCATTAAATTTTTTTTTTTGACATGTTGCTTAGCCACTTTGCATTACTTGGATGGATAATTTATGGGCATATATACTGATCACAAACATAAAAAAGGAAGCTGATTTTCAAATCACACAAAGTTTGAAATTAAACTTAGACTTCGTTTTGTGGTTAACATTTATAAATTAGTTGAAAGTATGCAGAAAGTCCCAAACTTCCTCTATAATTGATGCAAAAACTTTTAAAAAACTAATATATATACATATGTAATTGTTTGTTTGTGTTATTAGGTGAAAACAGTTTCTCTTATGCTTTCCCTAACTTAATTTCACTACAGATAAGTTGAATTAGTTTAATTTTAAGCACAAAAATTTTAATGAGTTTTATTATGCTTTACTGCATGTATTGGAGGAGACTATTTGCTATAAATTGTAATATCAATACAATTACGTCTATAAAGTATATAGTTTTGTCCCTTTGATATCTAACTTGCATCCATAAAAATTTCAATTTCTTACCAACTCCATCTAGCTATAGTGATCATATCATGTTAAGGTATATGATATAACTTCACGAACTTATAAATTAGCTAATTGTGGGAGCATTATATTAATTGGTACTTTCCTAAGAGCAATTTTTTGCTCGATTAACATATACTCGAAAAACTTTTGATTGAGAAATTAGGCAAAGTTTAAATTTAGTGTTATCAAAAAGAAATATTATCAATTGCAAATTTCGCTATGAAAATAAGATCCTAAGGTAGTGGTTAGTTATTACATGAATATTTTTATGAGTGTGTAATAGCACAATCATTAATTATTGTTGAGCATTCTTCAAGCTATTCAATAGAGAAAATTCAAAATAGAAGGTGACTGTATCTACTATTACATGATTAATTTGATTATATAATTCATAAACCATTGCCTATTCTGTCAACTTACTCCTATGCACAATCATATGCCAATTGATAAAACTAAGTGATCTGATTCTTTTACTTTGCTACTTATTAAATTTTAGATTTCTTTAAAAATATTAATTATATGATATATCACACACGTGCAATAGACGTGTAGCTGAACGCTAGAAAAGTAGTAATTGAAGCTTTAAATTGGAGCCTTTAACGACCTGTGACCACCCCACAGCTTGTTCTTCGTGTGTTTTATGCTAAAACACTTTGATTTATTTTAAGATCCATTTCCAACTCGGATTTCATCAATAAGATATATTGGAATGTATATATAGTCAAATACACACAAATAACCATACTTTTTTACACATTTTATTCATTTCAGATACTTCGGACGGCTAGAAATTAAACAAACCAGGGAAACAACTTAATATATTTTTCTGACGAAGCCCGACAGATAGGAGCAGCTGGGCTTTCACATCTCATAATATAAAATCAAAGCTGCATTTATTTTCACACCACACGTACGTATGAAGTACGAACCATAGCGTATTATACATAAAAAGTAGTTTTCAAGTACCGTATATCAAGCAGAGTTGTCTTCACGGCCATTTTCAATCCTCATATGTTGCAGATATGTTTTTCCATTGAGCTTACGTGAAAAGAAACCTTTAACGTATTGCTCCATCCCAACCCTTTTAAACAATGGAGGATTCTGCGGATTTATCAGGCTAGCCGAAGGCCCAACCTCAGCCTCAAATTTGGGGTTGACGAAAAAGGCTACTGAGATTCTTTCTTTGTCTGAATTGGGTGCAGCCCTGTGCTCAATGCTACGGTAAACCCCGTTGCTAAAGATCTGCAGCAAGCAACCAAAACCTTAAATATTTAAATCATATATATATATATATATATATATAAAACAAGAGAGAGAGAGAGAGATCAGTTGAGACAAGTTAACCTCTAGAATGTCTCCAACATTGACAATAAGGGCATCTGGGTGGAAGCTTACAGGAAACCAAACTCCATCTTTGTTTATCTGGAGGCCATCTACTCCATTAACTTGGTGGAGTATGGTGAGAAGAGTTGCATCAGAGTGAGGAGTAATGCCCATAACCACCTCTGGTTGTGGACATGGAGGATAGTATGTCATCCTCACCGATTGCATCCCATCGTCAAAAAATTCTATCATCTCCTTTTTCTCAATTTTCAAAGCTTTGGCCATCAAAATGAGAAGTTTCGTGGCAAGCTTTTGCAGTTCCAAGAAGTAAGATTCCATGGTATTTCTTCATGCAACAAAAAAATATATATAAATATTTCATGAGATTTGAGAAAGAGGATTGCTCAATGTTGAATTAATATAATACATGATTTTCACTTCCACGTTGATAAGAAATGGGAGGTTGGTAATTTTGGTTACTTCGTAATTAGTGTGCATTTTTCATTACATGGAGAGACTATTAAAGCTTAAGCTACACGTAAAAAAAGGTATGTCCCTTTAAAACTTAGAAATCGTAATTCTCTCTTCTCAAAAATTCAAATAGTTTAAGTTGAGTTTGTTTAACAACATAATTATGCATTAATTATACATAATATCAACTTAAAAAAGTACTCAAATTATAATAAAATCCATAATTAAATATTTTGGCAACAAATTATTAACCGTTGATTTTTGACAATTGAGATTAATTAACTTAGATCATTTAAATTGGATAGCAACTGATTGGTAATCGGTCGAACCGATTGAATCGAAAATTAATAATATGTTCGGTTCGATACATATCATAAAATTGAAGATTGGTCAAATCGGTGAAAAATCAATTGAACCGATAAAAAGCTGATAAAAACTTTTTAAAGAAAAAAGGAAAAACTGGTTTTAAACTTAATATATATATATATATGTGATGAATTTTGAACTTTTGACCTCCTGAATATCTATTAAAAACTATATTATTTAGTCAAATACATATATTTATTATGTATTTACTATATTTAATATCAAAATTACTTAATATTAATTTTTTTTAATACAATCGTCGTTTCAACCGATCTGATTGATTGAATCGATTAAATCAATAACCAAAGATCTCATCAATTTGACTTTCGATCCAATTTTTTAAAGATTGCTACAAATGTCTCTTTTCTTTTCTTTATTTTTTGAAGAACATGTCATAGCCATGGTATTAAAATGCGGCGTGCAAATTTATATTCGGTATTTCTGTTGTGTTATTAATTATGTTGTCATGAATTCATGATCTGTAACTCACCTCCTCCAACTGGTCAAATATATTATTGCTTCGTACTGAATCTGCAGCCTTTCAAAAAATTAAAAAGAAAAGAAAAGAAAAAGAGAGAGAGAGAGAACCTCAAGGATGAAGGGAGCTCTGGGAAGAGATGGGGCTTTCGTCGGTGGATAGGGTTAGTTATCATATAAAACCTGTCAGACCAATCAAGTTTTCCTGCTTTTCTCGCCGTATTTCCATACCCTTCAACCTCACCTTCCCTTATCTTATATTTCATTTTCTTTTCCAATGGAAGCTTATAAAATTCTTCAACCTCATGTTTCAGTTTATCCAGTACTGAAGAGCTAACTCCATGGTTCACCAACTGCAAAAGCAATTCGACAACTCTGAGGTTTTTTATCCTCATTCTAATTAAAATAGTTTTTCTTTTTCTTTTTTTCTTTCTTAATTTTAAGTTTCCTTTGTCTTTTTGTTCTAATAAAATGAATGAACTGTACATAGTATAAGTATAACAAACAAATATAGTGACATATGAGTCCAAAAACGAACTTCAAAATAAGAAGATGAAGCAAATTATGATTTCATGCACATCACATGCAAGTTTATATAAAGACCCCCTTAGCTGCAGGGTCTTGGAAGCAATCCTTTTTTTTTTTTTTTCTTTCTCTCTCGTTCATCTCAAGATCCAAAGGAATGCTGAAACTATAAATCCATTGGCTAGCTAGCTAGCTATATCATGTTTTATTGAACAGATATGAAGCTAGCTAAAAAGGATGAATACTGAATTGAGAATAATATTATTTAACCTGAAAGAGACCCCACTCTTTGCAAGTTGAGTGCAACTTCTCGAGTTCAAGATCATCCTCCCCAGAAACCAATTGAGCCATGTCAATGGTTGGGGTCATTGGGAAGGGACGACTACCGTAAGGGAGGGACGAAGGAGGTAATTGCTGATCTAAACGAACATAGGGTTGGGGGATTGTGATTATTGGCTCTTTGACAAGCTCTTGAAGACTAATCACTGAAAAAGAGCTGCTAAACTGATCTTCTACGTCTGATAATATTGATGCCATATTTGCTAAATTAGTTGATGTGCTTCGACTACAACTCACTAGAAGAGTATTTATAGGCAAAATATTTGGCTAACAATAGAAAAAAAAAATTAAAAAAAAAAAAACTCTAAATATTTATGAACACATAATTTTTGGTTTACCAGAATGATCAGTAACAAGCAGATTGTACTTGGAAAAAAAAAAGGAAAAAAAAAAAGAGATACAAACAAATTGATTAATTACTACCTACAAACGTGGTTGACCATAATTTCTAATTTCTATATATTTTCAGATTTATCATCCTGCTTGTTGCTATACTATATGAATTTCTGTATACAAGTACAGATTCATTCCTACTTCTGGGATTAATCATATATGAAAGTAAATTTAGTTTGAAGCTTACCAATAAATTAGCATTGATATTTTTTAAAGGGTTTGTATTTGATGCATTATCAGTGTATAGGTCTATACACTGATAGTGAATCCTATACTGACATCTCATTAAAAAAACTAACTCCTAACTCTAACCACTAACCTCTAACCCAACAAGTGATATCGTAGGATGCACTGTTAGTGTATATATCTATACACTGACAGTACATCAAATATAAATCCTATTAATGTCGAAGCCTTCAAAGTTATATCCTTAGAGTCACACCAAAAAAAAAAAAAAGTTATATCCTTAGAGGAAAAAGGGCTGCAACTGCTTTTGTTGAATTATATATATATATATATATTGGTATAAAATTAATTACTTTTACACCTTTTCATAATTTCATACAAGATTGATATTTTAACAAATCGATTGTTAGATTTAGTAACATAATCGTACTCGTCATGCACATAAAATTTTGAATTTATTTGATATCTACATCATGTCGATCGAGAATATCATATTTTTTATTAAAAATTTTCTAAGTCGAACAAATAGTTAAACATTTTTAATTACTCAAAATTTGACGTGTATGATTTACATAAATAAAGCATGAAATACAATAGTTGAATTAAACAAATATAAATCAGGTAAAAAATTACAAAAACATGATATATATATATCTATAAAAAAAATTAAATTAGTTTTACACTAATATAGCTGATCTCTCATCATGTATATATATATATATATATATATATATTCTTAAAGATGAGCATATTTATTTTTAGTAGCGTAATTTAGTTGAAGATTAATGGCCAAAACTATAATGTGGTGAAATAATATTAATCTCTTGATTGAAGACTAATCATTGAAAAGGAGCTGCTAAACTGATCTTCTATACAACTCACTAGAATATTTGAACGTTGAGATGGACTGCAACTCATCCCCTTTATCATCATTATAAAAAATAATAACAATAATTAAGCATTTTTAAAACCGATAAAGTTGGGTTAATTAATGATTTGGTCAATAACTTTGTATTGATATAATTTCATAAAAAAAACATTTAGGACGTTGGTTTGGATTATCGAGTTTTGGTATTAAATTATACATAACAAGAGGGTAAGAGTCTAAGAGAAAAGTTTTCGTATTATTAGTTGGATAATTTCTACGTTATTTTGAAGTTCGAATATCTACTTTTTTTTCTTCTTGTGTTTAGTATTTTAAGAAAAAAATAGAAACTAAAATTCTAACTAATACCGATAATAGAACATATTAATTAGGGTTCGATTAATGAGTATCGATAAGCATTTGTTAAGGTTAATGTTTTTCATCAAATTCAAGAAGAGATGATGATCATATGTATTAATAAATTTGCAAAGGGATGTTTTTAAAACCTTTTTTACGATTAATTCAAATATTATTCATAATAGTAGTATTTTTATATTAAATACAAAATCGATTTTCAATTTGATAAAAATTTAATATAATAAAATTCAGAAAATATTATTTAATATAATAATATTAAAAAATTACTTTATTAAAATATTTGTTAATAAAATCCATATATTAATTAAAAAAATGTATCACCTAACAGAGCTTATGTCTAAGCTGGAAATAAATCAATTCATCATTTTTAGTAGGGGACATGTCTATGAAACCTGGACAAGTGTAATCTCTCCCAAATTTAAAACAAAACTTATGTTTCAATCTCTTAATTATGTCAACATAATCAATAGACATAAACAATACTCATCCATAATCATTCAAAAGCCAGTCTTTTTTAAGAACATTCATAATTAATCTTAATCTCAGCTAGATCTGATATTAGTTTTGGATACGATAAAAATACGATATGAGAAAAATAATTAAAACACAATAAAAAATATGATACAATACGAAAAAATGATACGAACACGACACAAATATACAAATATTTTAAAATCTATGTAAAACGAATTATTAATATATCAAAATTTATATAAGTATATAATATATATTAAACACTATTATGACACCAAAAATAACACGAATATTATATAAATATACAAGATTGCAAGATCCCAACCACATAAAAATTTTCATTAACAGTTAGAATAATTTTCTGTCAAGACTCATGAGTCATGACCTAGCTAGATTATTGATGAAACAAAAAAATTATTTATAATTTTTTGAATGTTTGATTAAGTTTGTTTAATTGATATATAATTATCTGATTGAATAGTCGAAGCTGATGAATGAAAAATAAAATACAAGTCATTTTCATCCATGACGTGTTAATTAAGGCAGGTATTTTCTACGCGAAAACTACAGCTAAAAACGTGCTTAATTCCCAAATATATCTTTTATATTTTCTAATCATAAAGTTGTCAGCACTCAGCTTGTTGTTTGACCAAATTTTATGATTTATAAGTTTAGTATTTAAAAAGGTGAACCACGTTTTTAATTGTGAAATCTGGTGGCCTAAGACTCATTCAAAAGGCTATATTTATGTCATGTCGTCATCAATGATGAAAATGCAATTCCCATTAAACAAACAAATACTATCTTTCTTTCTTTTCTTTTTTTGTCAAATTCAAGGACTGAACTGCTCTCACGAATTTTATGTTAAAAAAGTTAATTAGTGTTTAATGATATTAATTAAAGTGATATTTATAATATATATAATTAATATATATTTTTTAAATTTAATAAAAATAATATATTAAATATAAAATAATAATTAAATAATTTTTAATTGATACCTATCTATACCTGTTAATCAAATCTTTTATGATTTATAAGTTTTCTTGAAAAATATTTGGTTTTATATATATATATATATATATATATATATATATATATATATATACACGGATTCAAAGAGACAAGTAGGGACTTTGGTTCCTCAAAAATTTATAACTTGAATTTTTTTATCTTGACCACCCAACATAAAATGCCTACAAGCATGAGACTTCTGAGCTGGGGTTCGAGGTAGATGTGAATTGTAAGCTTTGCCTTTCTGAACAAGAGACCCGGGATCACTTGTTCTTTGAATGTAGCTTCTCCAAATCTGTTTGGTTACAGGTAATGCAGTCATGTCAGTTGCAAGTACGAAGTTGTAGTTGGAACAATGTGCTTGAATGGGCTATGCAGAAGCTCAAAGATCGATCATTGCTTACAACTATTCTCAAGCTTGCTTGGAATGCAACCATTTATCACGTCTGGAAAGAAAGGAATAGAAAGATACATGGAAGTCCATGCAAGTCTCCATTGCAGGTTTTTGAAACCATTAAAGAGGAGATCAGATTCAAGTTGGTAGGCTTAAAAAACTTAGAACTTGATAATGTAAATGTTAACCTTTGTACTGATTGGGACTTAAGCAACTCTATTTTTCTTTTATTGATGTAAAGCTACCTGAGTAGCATGTTCTTCAGTTTTGATGTAGCAAAGATATTCTCTGCTTCTTGGATATATAAATTGACACTTATCCTAAAATTTTTGGAGCGATATATAATAATTCTTATAATTCATTAATTTCTACGAACTTGCACCATTTGCGAGCTATATAATTCAGAATCACAACAATTTACAATGCTAACCGATATTAATTAATTGGGAAGACTTAAGTACGGAGTTTTTTAAATTAAATTCATAAAATTATCTATCAAAACTATTATATATATATATATATATATATAAACCTAAAATTATGATCATTTTTCACCATTTAACGATCATTGATTAATGGCCAAAAGAAAAACCATTGATCAAGCCTATTATGGTAAATTCTCATTTCAAAATGTATAAAAAATAGTTAAAGTAGTGCTGATGTTGAGGTTCGTCACCAGCTCCAGTCTGCAATTAGTAGTTTTTTATTTGTTTGCTTTTGTTTTCGCAAGGAAAATAAGTTTTTATTCATAAAAATGGAAAGTAATTAAGAAATAATTAAATTTGATTAGTTTAATAAAATACTAAGGAAAACAATTAAAGCAATTTGGGCTCACATAATTGATCTTAAACTCATCTTCTAACTTAGCTAAATCTTCACTATATGAGGGGAAAACGAGTCAAGACACCAATATATGATCTCATATAGCTTAAATGATTCGGTCCTTGCGATTTTTTCTTCCCTTATCTCTTAGACTTCGGTTTTTCTTTGTATAAAAAAAATAATAATAATAATAAAAGAAAGGACACACACTGACTTATCACCTATCTATTTCAGGATCACTTCATATAAAAAGAAAAATAGCACTAAAATTTATAATCCTTAATTTGAAGAAAATAATAAATTTATGTCAATTGAGAGTTGAGACCGACCAACAATGACAGTCTACTCCACAAAACTGTCTCCCTTTTGTTAAAGTATATATTATACTTAGTATGCAATAATGTTTTGTATTATGTTGTTATTAAATCGTGGTTTTTAATTAATTAATTAATTGTTTCGGAAAGTTTTAATATTTGCTAAATTTGTTTTCTTGTGGAAGTACAAAGAATCTAGATAAAAAATGTGTAAAAATATTAGAGAATAACCCCTATAAAGTGAAAATAAAATGAAACTTTTTTTTTTTTGGTATTGACTAAAGAGATCTAGAAAGATGGAAATAATTAAATAGTATATATTGATTTCATTCTTTGCTGGATAGAGAATAGTAAACTGAAAGAAAAAGAAAAAGAAAATTACATATTTACTTTTATATTCTTTGAAAGTAAAGATAAAAATTAAAAATTAAAAAGAAAAATATTTATAAATGGAATGTAACATACTAACATTTAAGTCTCATTTTTTTTTTTTTATAAATTTCTTCTCTTTTATTCTCCTTAATTTAGAAGGGTTGATTTTCATGAATCTCTATAATCTATATAAAAACACGAATGTGAAAAATCTTTTGAATTGACGAAATAGTCATTGTTGTTCATTATAGTTTTAAATTACCATATAAATATTTTTATTATTAATAAGATTTATCTGATTTATAAATAAGAATTTTAAGTTTATTAAAACACTTTCTTTAAATGGATTAATTTGATAATTAAAAAAAAATTAAAAATTTATATAGAATTATTTTATTTTAAATGTTTTAATTTTGTACTAAGTACCTTATTAAAAAGTAAATCAAATTATTTGATATAAATAAACTTTATGATAATTGAATATAATTTGCACATAAAATAAACTTTACATGTTAATGCAAAAATTAAAAATTTATATGGAATTATTTTTATCTTAAATGTTCTATTTTTTCATTAACCTTATTAAAAAGTAAATCAATTTATTTTATATAAATAAAAAGTTAATATTTACATTATTAAATTTACAATGATTAATTTTACATTAATATTAAAAATAATAAATTTTATAATAATTAATATGATTTGCACATGAAATAAATTTTATATGTTAATGTAAATTTTAGTTAAAAATAAATAAAACGAGTATTCTTATACGAACGCATATGATAACAAATACTAGTAAATAGAAAATGTACAATGATATTTATTTTCTTTCATTTTTTCTCAATCGTAGAAAGTAAATAAGTATCGTGAAAGACATTTCCATTTCTCTTTTCCATTTCACCTCTTTTCCCTTTCTCATTTGGTAAACACTTTTACTTTCATTTTTTGTTATTTGTTTTATTTTTTATTAAAATTTTATTTTTTTAAAAAAAAATCCATTCTTTTTTTTTTAAAATAAAAATTTTACTTTTTTTGCAGCAAGAATATTGATTTTCTTTTTTCCTTTTTAGAAAAAAATAAATAAATGTAAGGTAGGAGGGGAAAAAAACAAAAATTCATCAAACCTTGATGCCTTCACAGACTAACTTAATTCCATGAATTGACTGTGAGTATAATTTTGAACCCTAAAAAAACATGTGTTACTTAAGTTTTAAATGCCTAAAAGGAAATTTTGATTCAAAGAAAAGTAAAAGGGTTAGGCCATTTCATCTAGAAGATATATATGATTTTATCTTTACTGCTTTTGACACTAATTTTTTGCTGGTTTTTTTGTTGGGATATATAAACTAGTTATTTTTATTATGGGATAAGTGCTTTAATTAAGTGTATTTTATATATTATATATATAATAATAGAGAAATTATTGTATTTATTGGCAATGAAATTATTTGACTCTACAAATAAGATTAACAAGGGGACACATCATTTAGGGTATATTAAAAAATTAAAAAAAAATTAATTAAAAAAGAAGTAAAACATATGACAACTTTTTAACCCGTTTGTGAAATTAAAAAAATTTCAATGTTGATGTATCAAAAACGAATTCATAGAGTTAATGCTGTGTTTATTTTTCTCTCTCTATATATATTTTTTGCACCCTTTAACGCTAAGAATTAATAGAAAGTTTATTTTTATCATGTATTCTTTTTCTTTGGACAAATTAATTCTTATGGTCATGTCATGTTCTTAACTTGAAATTTTGGACAGACGTATCGTACCTCAATTTATTAGAAACATTTTTGTAGACTTTTGGTTCATCTATCTCTCTTTTTCAAGTTTATATATCAACAGAAATAATTTGCTGATCAACCAGCTCGAGCTTTTTGAAATTTATTCTCGGTGGTTGAGGTTGGATATTTGAACCTTATTCCTCTCTCCACATTTTCTTTATGGTGATTAATTAATAATTTAATCTAATCGTTTGTTAATCCATGCCCTTAATTAAAGATACCTAATTATAGTTCTATTAGTAGAACGTTGAATTCTTAATTTCAATATTAGATTATGATTCAATTTTTAGTAATTTCAAATATATAAAAAGAATACGTAATTAATTTAACAATTATATATGTCCAACCATTGGATCCTCATTCCAATTCTTTTTCGAATGAATAATAATATAGCCATTCATTTTTTTTTTTCATTTAATAAAAATGAAAATACAGATTTTGAAGGGTATCAATTAAGAGTATTTATTCTTAAATGAGTTTGTGAAATTCTTTATTTATAAATGGAATTAATAACTGAGAAATCATGACATAGATTAAATTTTTTGTATCCATATTATTTTTATTTTCTTACATATTAGTGTTTTTTTTTAATATTAGGTAATCAACCTATTGTTGTTTTAATTTTTATTTAATCGAGAATTTCACCGAAATCTTTCCTAAAAAAGTTAGTTAAAAGATACTTATCAACAATTTGTAATTAAAAATGGAACCCTTTCTCACCTTGTTCATGTACCAATAAAATAAAATAAGATAGTAATATCAAACAAGTAAAACACAATCCAATATTGTTTATATTTCAAGTAGCTTGTTTAAGTGCCAAAAGGCAAATAAATTAGTGAATGAAAGTTGGATAAAGACTATAAAATTGAAGCTGATGATATGCTACGACTTGCACTTTTCTTTGTTTATTTATTAAATAAAAAATATGATAAATTCGTAATCTTCTAATTTGCTATGTTAAGAGGAAACAAATATAATTAATTGGTTTCATGATGTAATCAAATTTTTTATTTTATGTTTTGCATTTACACATGTTTAGTCCTAAGTAGTAGTTATTAAGTTGGCATGAAAATTGTGAACTTGAAAAAAAAAATTTAAAATATATTGTCTCACAAACTCATACTTCTAAATGTTTGACGTTCTCTCCAAATCTGAAAATATTTGATTTTAATTAATCACAATATATAATACCCTTAATTACTACTTCAAGTTGTTCGTTCTGTTTATTTTCATGATGTTGTTGTCTTTTTGGAGTTAGAACCGGTAGATTTAAAAGAGTTGTCGGAAGTAAGATGAGTTAGATTTGTTGATTACAGAAAAAGTCAAAAGGACGTTGGAATTAAAACTTCGAAACACATTCCGATGTTTCAATCAATTTAGATTCTAAAAAATAATCGAGGTCGGCAAAAAAAAAAAAGAACAAAGATTTAATGCAAAAATGAATGTTTCAGTCTGAATATGCAGAATTTATGCTTTACCTACCATTTTATATTTGAATTTATATGATCGACAAGTATAAAATAAGTATCTCTTATATGAAGGGGTGGTGACATGTGTCTATCATGTATTCATCAAGAAAATAGTAGGTATAACATGTGTGATATACTTGTGGTGCCTTCTTTTATTTTCTTTAGTATATTAATAGATTTATTTTAATTGATTGAAATCTTTTCATTAAAAAATACAATATTGAAATCTTGGGCAATGCATATTAAAAGGAACTAAATGCAACGTGCATAATATTAATTTTGACCTTACTAGAATTAAAAAAAAAAAAAGGAATAGGCATACATCTTTCTGTTAATGAGTTTATATATATATAAGAATTAGTTTAGGATTTTTAATCTCTACTTTCCTACATTTTATTTCTTTATTTTAATTTTTTTTAAGCCATATACCAAGATTTTTATGGAGCAGGGGCAGGCCCAATTCTTTTGTCTATGGACTATGGGTCATGCGCAAACATTGTTAATTTGGGTAATCATTTGGTCCAAGATTTTTTTATGAACCGAGTATTTACTTACTGGATTTTCAGGTCAGGCCTAATTCTCGACCAACAACAAATTATACAATACTTTGGGACTTGACACTTGGGAGTGATAAGCGATTACTTATCCGGATTCAAAAATAAGTGTTAAATATAAATATATTTAATTTATTTATATATTTAAAAAATTATATTTATATTTATATTTAAATATATATTAAACATATATATTTTAATAAAATAAAAAATCCGAAAAACATAATTTACCACTTCTCCATTTTTCACTGTGCATATTACCAAAATTTCACTTTTTTTTTAGGTACCTTCAAAAAGGTCCATGTGAGCATATACTAGTCTCTGTTTGCTTTACAGAAAAATATTAAATTCGAAAATGCCAAATGTAGAAAGTAGAACTGTAGAAACGTAAATAAAAGTATCCTTAATTTGAAATATAGAGAAAGGAAATTAAATTATTCATTTTGGCAATTGGCATCATCTTTTAATTGCATAGAGATCTTCAAACTAGCTTTTAACATGCAGTGCATTTTTCACTTCTAGTTCTACACAACTTCCAACTTAAATGCAAATCACATGAAGGTTTGTATCTGTCACTATCCAAACTCGAAACATTTTATTTATTTATTTTTAATAATGCAGCCTCCAAGATAAAAGATTCGACTGCCTAAACTTTCTTCACCTTTTTTTTATTTATTTTTTTACTTTTATGGTTCATTTCTTGAAACTTGAAAGCACTAACCTAAGCCTTATGGAGTCGCCAACAGATGCAGAAGTTGTTAACTTTGGAAAGTCTATCATAGTTCCTAGTGTTCAGGAGTTGGCCAAGGAGCCTCTCGCCAAAATCCCACCTAGATATGTGCGCCCACATCAGGAACCTTACTCTGCCCTTGCTGATGATCAGCTTCCATCCGTCCCGATCATCGATCTTCAGAAATTGGCGGCTGGGGATTTCGTTGACTCTGAACTGGAAAGATTACACTCTGCTTGCAAGGACTGGGGATTCTTCCAGGTAGGCCATGTTTTTCTTTATCAGACAAATTTGTCTCAGAAGAAAAAATAGATTGCTGAAGGACGAATTGTTGGTTGGTATTGCTTTTAAATGTTTCTTAGTACTTGTTGATATTTGAGTTCTATGTTGTTAAAGTAGTGTACTTTTTCAAGATTTGCTCTTGTGGGGAAGGAAACTAGGTGACACTTTTATAATTCAGGTGCATGATTATTTATCTTTTTCTTTTCTTTTTGCAATACTAGGTAGTAAATCATAGGGTTAGTATGTCATTGTTGGAGGAATTCAAGTTGGAGATTGAAAATTTCTTCAAACTTTCTCATGAAGAGAAGAAGCTTCTTTGGCAACAACCAGATAATCATGAGGGGTTTGGTCAACTTTTTGTAGTATCAGAAGAGCAGAAGCTAGATTGGTCAGACATGTTCTATATAACCACACTGCCTCACAATCTTAGGAAGACTGACCTATTTGAAAAACTCCCCCTTAAGTTAAGGTATCTCTCTTCCCCACTTCTTAATTGCTGCAAATAGAAAACAATATTTTCCCATGGTTATTGAACTTGGAATTGAGACTCATAAAAAAAGTTTGATTTTGCTTTCCACTGTCATAATTTTGCTGCAGAGAGACCCTGGAAATATATTCTATTGAAGTCAAAAATCTAGCTATGATGATTTTAGATTACATGGCTAGGGCCTTAAAGATGGATGCTGAAGAAATTAGAGAGCTGTTCACTGATGGGGTTCAATCAATGAGAATGAATTACTATCCTCCATGCCCCGAACCTGATATGGCCATTGGTTTCAGTCCTCATTCTGATGCTGATGCTTTGACAATTCTCTTTCAGCTCAGCGAAATGGAAGGCCTGCAAATTCGAAAAGATGGGAAATGGGTTCCCATTAAGCCACTTCCTAATGCTTTTGTAGTTAACATTGGAGACATCATGGAGGTATATTTTACTTGCTCTGCATGGTATAATGAGAAGTCTATAATTCACTTTGAGTTTTGAATCAAGTTATATGATGTTTGATGCCTGAATCACATCGTAATGAGGCCCTAATATTACTTTAATATCTTAATTACAGTTGACCATACAATTAATACATTAACAATCAGGATAACAATGATAGTTATATTTCTCTGTTTGCTCTGCAGATTGTGAGCAATGGAATATATCGCAGCATTGAGCATAGAGCAATAGTAAACTCAACCAGAGAGAGGCTATCAATTGCAACATTTTATAGCTCCAAGTTAGACTCAGAATTAGGTCCTGCGCTTAGCCTTATTGGTCCGAGTAACCCAGCAACTTTTCGGCGAGTCTCTTTGGAGAAGTACTTCAAGGAATTTTTTGCTCGGAAACTAAATGGAAAGGCTTACCTTGATTTCATGAGAATAAAACCCAGGGAGGAAAATGCAAATTGAAAACTTGTTTAATTAGCTAATTATCAGCAGAAGAGTACTTCTTGTGTAGTGGAGAGTGGATTGAAATGACTATATTTACTTAGAAAAAGACAGGCCTGATTTTTGGATTAGAGAGTTTGCCATTATTTTTCTGTTTACTATAAACAGAAGCTGAGGAAAGAGAAGGAAGGCTTAAAATGTAGGGGAAAAACATCCTAAACGCTTCACACGTGACCAGGGTGGTTCGCGATGTTAAAGTGGTGACATTGGTTAAAATTTAGATTATTTGTTGTCTTATATTAAAATCGGATCTTTTCATCTATTATCCATCGATTTTAGGTTGGATGCTTAATATAGTATTTTAACTCGGGTTTTGTTTTGTTATTTTTTTTGTTTCCGTCTACACGTGATGAAATCTGTTAAAGTGATATTATCTTTAGATAAGTTAAGGGCGACACACCATTCACCACTTTGTTCCTCTTTTCCTTTTTTTTCCCATAATTTATGCAATTATCTTTGTTGGAAAAAGAAGAAAAAAAGGAATTGTCTACTGGCAAATGGCAATGGTTTCTTCTGTCTTGCAAAGGAGACGAATCCGCTAAACAAATAAATAACTCTATTCACGTGTGTGACCCCACATTCAACCTTCCCTTTACCAAATTCTGAAGCATTCTTTTCATTCTTTTGACATTCCTTTTTACGGGTCCAAGCAAAGTTGATCCTCTAACAGGACATAGCCCAAATATTACAACTAGTCAGTGTGGTTACTGATAGAAGCATCATCTTGCTTCACTGATAAACAATAAATCTTTCCTACTATTTTTTCCATGGAGTCCAGTAACCATTAAAATGCTAAAATCTATGCTTGTTAGAGTTACCCAAATTCACAATCTCTAAAGCTTTCTGATCCCAAAAACCTTGCAGTAAAGAACATTTATCAGCATTTTTTTGTCCCCCACTAATTAGTTTGTTCTGTCACGGGTATGAACTGATAATTGCCAATTCTTTTGCTTATTGATTAAACCAACCACCTTTCGTAATTAATGCGATAATATACTCATTTAGAAGTAAAACCTTTGATAGGGGATGGCAATACATAGGCAGGCACATATGCATGTATTCTAATTTGGTGAAATACAAGACAAAGCCTTAGCTAAAGGCTGGTTCCTAGCTCGTCCTTTATTCCCAAAACCCACCCAATGTGGTATCAATGTAACGCAACCCCATATACTCAGCTTTCAAACAAAGTTTTTTTAGCTAGAGCCCGGCCGTTTCCAGCTATATTCGCACTGTAATTGGTTTCTGGTCACGCATCCTATACACCAGGATATCATCTAATTATTCAGCTTTAATTTATGTTGTAAACTTCTAATCTGTTGATTATTCATGATCACTCTTGCCATTACCTTTATAAAGGAGTAAAGGGCTCCCAGAAAATTCATCCACTCATCAAATTATAGTCCCCTCTCTCTCTCTCTCTCTTTAGATGGCAACTTTTTCTTTTCCAGTTATGCTTTTGCTTTCCCTTGTTGTTGCTTCTTTCATAGCTGCATCAGCAGGTGATTTCCACCAAGAGTTTGATCTGACATGGGGTGACAAGCGTGCTGAGATACTGAATGGAGGAAAACTTCTTACACTTACTCTTGACAACACCTCTGGCTCAGGTTTCAGGTCTAAGAAAGAGTATCTATTTGGAAGAATAGACATGCAAATCAAGCTTGTCTCTGGCAACTCTGCCGGAACTGTTACTGCTTTCTATGTAAATGTCTCAATTTCCCATGTTGATAATCGAGGCCTGAATCTTATGTCAAAAGTTACACCATGTTTTCTCTGTTTGAGTCCAAAAGTTACATGGTACTAATGTCTAATTTTTGTTGCAGCTATCTTCTGAAGGGCCAAAGCACGATGAGATAGACTTTGAATTCTTAGGTAACTTAAGTGGAGACCCTTACATTGTCCATACTAATGTCTACTGCCAAGGGAAAGGGGACAGAGAACAACAATTCTACCTATGGTTCGACCCAACAAAGAATTTTCACACCTATTCTATTGTTTGGAACCGGCAGCGCATTATGTAAGATACATGTCATTTTTAAGTCTTTAAATCTCTACAATAATGAAAATTGAAGATGGTCTTAGGTCTAACTCCTTTCAACTTATCAGTTTCATGGTAGATAACATTCCAATCAGAGTATTCGACAATGAAGAATCCATCGGAGTTCCCTTCCCCCAAAACCAGCCCATGAAGCTTTATTCGAGCCTGTGGAATGCAGACCAATGGGCAACGAGAGGCGGGCTAGTGAAAACAGATTGGTCCAAGGCTCCTTTCAAGGCGTACTATAGGAATTTCAATGCAAATGCATGTACATGGTCGGATGTCGATTCTGGTTGTGCTTCACAGGCATCTAAGTCTGTTAGAAACAGTGTTTGGCAAACTCAAGCGCTGGATGCAAGTGGCAGAAGACGACTTAGATGGGTTCAAAAGTACTTCATGGTTTACAATTATTGTGCAGATTTGAAGCGATTTCCCCAGGGTCGTCCCCGTGAGTGTAGGCGTTCTAGGTTCCTCTAGGCCGCAGAAAATATTGCTTGAATTCAATAACTTTGTAAGATATATAACTCCATATATATTTTGTCTATTACTATTATTCAAGACTTTGGAGATTTGTAATTTAAAATTTACTTGAATAATGTTTCAACTGAGTTGTCGACTCCATTTTCAGGCTCAGGCATATCCTTTTAATTAAGCAGTTTCCCAACTATCTAGAAGTCAGAAGCCGAGGCGCACACAAGCGTGTGCATGCGACTACAATTGCAAAGGGAGCAAAAGAATTCTCTGATCAATAATTAATGGCATTAAAATCAGAACTGAAGAAAATAAAAAAGCTGAAGCATAGTTCTATCATCTAAATAATTTAAAAATAGATGGATGAGATTTACAGTAAATTTTATCCTATGCTATACGGACCAATGGCTTCATTCCCTATTCCAAACTTGAAGTATGTCAATCCATGATTTCCAGCAATACGTTACAAAGGCAAGTCTTTTGCAACTAATGTCTGAATAGAGCATAATCCCTCAAACCAGGCATCAGTTGCATTGTCTTCCGACCTAACATTATAAACCAAAAACAATTATAAGCCAACTTTATGCAACTTCGTTAAAGATGGGTCCATTTTAACAGTAGATGGAAGGCAACACCGGAAAATGGAAAAAGATATCTAACCCGACCCACCCAAAAAGATAACCACAAAGCTGAATCTTGTGAGGTAAATTCTAGACCTAAACAAATCAAATCTCTCCCTTCACGACCAAATATATAGACATATTTCTGAATTACATGATGCCAGCATACAATAAATCCAGTTTGCAAAACCTACAATGATCACTCACTTTCTATCCATGAGAAACATTCAAACATAAGACCAAACTAACTTCATCATTCTACAAGATTTTTGCAGTCACTATCACACGTTTGATTTACAATTTCTTATCTGAAGAATTTAGAATCACAATAAGCCTGTTGCATATCTCATCATTTTTTAACAATATAAAGTATTACAAAGCTAAAGCAAAAAGGTACAACTATAAAGCCATGAATGCACCAAGCAGTGACTTTCAGGTAAATCCATTCATAATCATTTAAGTCTATCCCTTTAAGAATGTATAACTTCTATCAAGCAGAAATCCTTAAAACTTCCTTCCACACCCCTCTATAGACTTAAGTCATTTGAAATCCACACTGTCATCCAAATGGCTCAACCACCTGGTTCACAAGTTAATAGTTACTTAGCCAGGGTAGGGTACGAAACCGGGGCATGCCAAAGTCAAGGAGATTCAAATAGGAAGTCAGTATGATTGAAGAACTTTTAATGGTGGAGGAAAAAGTTTTGGTGGGGCAAGGGAGAATGAAAGTTATGATACAAGAACTTTAAATACAGTCATTATGAGCAATATTAGTGAGGCCCCCCTTTCTTTTGCACAACCTACTTCAAATCTATTTTAATCTTTTCCACCGATTAGATTTATTAACTCCCGCATACATTATACAATCATCTGACTTCTCAGGTAAATTTCAACTCCACGAACTTGGAGGACCAAGATCTCCATCCACCTCCCCATACCCCACCCTCTCCCTTTTCTTTTCCAGAAGAAATTCTTAGGAAAACGTCCTAGATACATGTTTTCCCTGACCTAGGGAAGGATATGTATACTGTATAGTTTTGCTAATGCAAATGTAGAAAAACCCCACATATGACTATATAATATATATCAAAAGTCATGGTTTATGCCAAGAATCTAAACTACAACTTCGGGTAAGACTTGAAAGGTGTGTTCCAAGTTCCAATTCATCAAAATAAAAAAGGTAGTAGTACTGAAAATCTT
Organism: Fremontodendron californicum; assembly: GCA_030761205.1. Classification (NCBI taxonomy): domain Eukaryota; kingdom Viridiplantae; phylum Streptophyta; class Magnoliopsida; order Malvales; family Malvaceae; genus Fremontodendron; species Fremontodendron californicum. The sequence goes on from JAULJL010000027.1 coordinate 3,211,656, forward strand.
TCAAACCTAACAGAACACTTAGACCATTCCTTCTTATATAGTATTATTCTTTATCTTTCAAACCTAACAGAACACTTAGACCATTCCTTCTTATATAGTATTATTCTTTATCTTTCCCATCACAAAGATGGCAGAAGTTGTAAAGGAAGTAAATATCTGAAATCAACATCATTCATACATCCTTAACACGGGATAAGTCAAGTCTGAAAATCACGTGTTATCATCTGGCTCATCAATCCAAAGTTCCAAACAGTCCAACCAATTGCACTAGAAACCTCAATATACACAAGCACATTATGAGCATTTTGATCAGACTTATCTTTCTGCAATATCCGCCCAACATTAAAATTTAAACTCTTAAACTGCTCCAATTAATTACAAGAGAGACCTTGACACCACAGCTTCAAATGCTTATTTACATTCAAATTTCTATGTTTCCTTTGTTTTTTGGATAGTTGAAATCTATTATTCCAAAATCCAAAAGGAGTAGGATAGCCTGCTACAAGAAAAAAGTTTGGTATTGCCTCACAAAATGGTCAGTCTTGGCAAATACCCCATTGACTGCATATGAAATTACTATTGCAACGCGGCCATCAGCAGGGTAAAACTAACCTGTCTCATGACGGTCTAATCCCAGCTCACGTCCCTATTGGTGAATTTCTATGTTTCCTCTATTTATACCCTTAAACATATAAACTAAATCGAATAGGAACCACATTAAGAATATATGTCACTGATTCAGAAGTTTCTTCTCCATAGACAAGTCAACCCAACTCAACTCTAGAATACGACAACGTATATAGAACAAGCAATCAAACATTTTAAACAGACAGTTCTAATTGTCACCTTGGTTACCCATCCTTCGATAACAGCTATAAAGGGGCACTAAAAATTCATTCAGCATAATAAAAATTTCTTTGTTAGTTAAAGTTATGCAACAGCAATAGAAGCAAAAGCAACAAGCAATGTTGCCCCCCATTTTTTTTCTGGCTATAGCACAAAATAAAGCAAAATCGCAAGGATTTGCACAGAAACAGGAGCAGTATCAGACAACATTGTAATCATTGGAGCAAAAATAATAGATACCAAGCTAAAAATCCACACTTTCAGTAGAAGAGCAAAATATAGCATAGGCAAAAATGCCAAGATTTGAATAAACCAAAACATTCTTTTCACATAAAATAAAACAAACACAATCTATAAAATCCCCCAAAAGCTCAAACCCCAGATGCTAACACAACAAAATAACGCTAAAAATGATTTAAAAAAAACTAATCTTCACCCACACAAGCTAAAGACACAAACAAAGAGAAACACTTTAAAATATCAAGGAAGGAAAAGAGGGCAAAAAAACCTTCTGGGCAAAAACAATCTCCCAGGAAAATGTAGTAGCATGAGCAAAACACCAGGGCCACTGTGGGCTGCTTGAGACATTGTAGCAGAGCACATCTTAAACCCTAAAATTTGTTGAGAGAAAAGACAAAGACTAGATTTAAACTAAAAAAAATGTAGCTTATATATATATATATATATATTATTGCAATGAATATATAAAAGAAAGGGTTTAAGGAAAGCAAGATTCTTTCTGGGTATATAAGCACAACTACAGAGAGTAAGAAAGAGAAAGCTTATAGATTTGCACGAGTCCCAATGAAAGAGAAATAGAGAAGTTCTTTTGAAGGGGTTGAATGTAAATTTAATTGAATTCACTTTAGTGTGTGTTTTTTTTTTTCTTTTGCGTATCCGAGGTATTTTGTTGTTGCTGCTGTTTTGTTTTGAAAAAAAATGAAACCCCCGCGCTGCTGCTGAGCTAGCTGGCTGGCTGTTGCTGTTTTATTTTTTGTCTTTGTAACTGCATTTAACACACTGGGGTCTCCTTGTTCTCTGTTTTTTTTTTTTTTTTTGTTGGTTTTCAGGTTTTCGTACTTCAATTACTACTACTACAACTCAACTGCTTGGTATATAGTATTGTGTTTTTTGTCTTGCTTTTCTTTGTGCGCGTTGGAAGCACTCTCCAATGGAGGCTGGAGCTCTATCTTTTTTTTTATTAGAGTGCCAGACTGCCAGTCAAAATTTTCAACAAAAATTTATATGCCTCCCTCCTTTCCTTGGCTCTGCAAATTGCCAAAACGGATTTGCTTGTTCTTAGCACTTTGACAGGGCTGGTGCTTTATGTTTCTGCTTAAAGAAGAAGCAAGTTAGGTTTAATTTCATTGTTATTTAAGCATTACTTTGAGATTGAGAAGAATACTTTTATGTTTTTAAAAATGTTTTTTTGATCCATCAGTTTCGTTTGGTTTTATTTCATTGTTATGTAAACAATACTTTGAAATTGAGAAGAATAGCTAATTATCTACTAATATAAGATAGAAGGGCATTGCTTTTAATGCTAAAAGTTTTTTTTTTTTGGATAAGTAATTTGAATTCCATTTATCCAAGAAGCAGTAAACTGCTACAATGGTACAATTCTCACTGCCTTAAGCATTAACAAAGCTTTACAATTCAGCTATATATTCAACTTCCAAGCATGACAGAGCAGTATTGACAGAATCTAGCTTAATGTGCTGGAGATCATGCAAACGTAAACCAACTATGTCACGAATACTTTCCAAGATCACATCCTCAGTAGCTTCACCTTGACCATATATTCTGCTGTTTCTTTCTCTCCAAACAAAGTAAATCAAAGCATTCCAAGCAATACGCAGAATGATTGAGATCAAGGACCGGCCATGCAGTTTGCCAGCCCAGTTCAATTCCTCTTCCCAGCTAACAACCCTTCTCCTTATTCTGCAAAGGTCCAGCACTTGCTGCCATATCATCCTGGAAATTCTGTAGGTGAAAAACAAGTGGTTCCTTGTCTCCCTCTCTTGATGGCATAAGGAGCATGTGTCTTCAATATGCATTCCCCATGACACCAATCTGTCCTTTGTGGGCAATCTATTAAGAATTGCCATCCAAGATATGATCGTGTGCTTGGGAATGAAAAACTTGAACCAGAGGAGTCTATGCCATGAGACCTTCTCTTGTTTTGGCCTTATTGCACTCCATACTGCAGCAACAGAGTATTTATCTCCAGTGAAAGGCCATATAGGGCCACTAGCAAGCTGTCTGGTGATTTGTGAGACAAGTGGCCTTAATTGCAGAAGTTTCCTCCAGCTCCAGCTACTTCCACTGGGAATAGGGATCTGCCATATGTCCCTTCCCTTAAGCACATACATCTCTATCCAGGCAATCCACAATGAACCTGCCTTCATTAGCACATACCAAAAGTTTTTAAGAATGCAAGCTTGATTCCAGGTGAATATGTCCTTGATTCCTAGCCCTCCCTCAGATTTGGGAAGACAAACTTGGCTCCATTTAACCTTAGCTCCTCTTGCTGACCCTTCCTTACCCTTCCATAAGAAGCTCGAGCATATCTGGGTAAGCTTCCTAAAGCAGTGCTTAGGAAGGATGAAGTGCCTGCACCAGAAGTTCTGTAAGTTGAACAGAACAGACTGGATCAGCTGAAGTCTCCCTGCATAGGACAAAAGGCTGGTTGCCCAACCATTCACTCTGGCTCGAACCTTGGCTATCAGTGGCTCACAGTCCCTCTCAGACAACCGTCTGGTGACCAGAGGTACTCCCAGGTACCTAACAGGAAGCTTGCCTATTTAGAATCCAGATACTGCTTGAACTGCCTGCAGCTCTTCAGCACTCATGCCAGAGGAGTAGAGTTCACATTTAGCATTATTTAGCTGGAGACCAGACCAGCTGTAAAACTGGCTCAGGACCTGCTGGATGCCTGTGACTGAATCAACCTTGCCCTTGGCAAATATCAATAGGTCGTCAGCAAAGCTGAGGTGTGTGAGATTGATCTTCTTACACTTGGGATGATGCTGGAAGACCCCATGCTTTGCTGCAGTGTCCAGCAATCTGGATAAAACATTCATGGCTAGGACAAAGATGTATGGGGAGAGAGGATCCCCTTGCCTTACACCTCTAGCCCCCTTGAAGAAGCCCATCAGACCACCATTGATGCTAATTGAGTATCTGGGAGTTGTGAGGCACCCTTTAATCCAGGATATGATTTGGCTAGGGAACCCCACTGCTGCAAGCACAGTCAAGGTGAAGTTCCAACTCAAGGAGTCAAAAGCCTTCTGCAAATCAATTTTAATAGCACACCTAGGTGACAGTGTGATTCGTCCATATCCCCTTACCAGTTCTTGAGCCATCAAGACATTGTCAGTAATGCATCGGTCAGGGACAAAGGCACTCTGATTGCTACTGATGATAGTTGGGAGACAACCTTTGAGCCTGTTAACAATAACTCTGGTGATGCATTTGTAGAAGACAGTGCAGCATGAAATTGGCCTGAAGTCCTTGAGGGTTGATGGATTTTGGCATTTTGGTACACAAGGGCAACACAAGTGGAGTTGAAAGCTGGAAACATGACTCATGTCCTGAAGTATTCTAACAGGCATTTTAATGCTAAAAGTTGCATTCCCTGTTTTTGGTTAATTTGCCCAGCATCAGCTTATATAATGAAGTTAGAAGTAAATTGGAAAGGAAAAAAAAAAAGTTATTAGAACAAAATATTCCAATTTCCACTTGATATAAATGGCCGAAATGCAGAAGCAGAACCCAACTATGTTACTACTAATCTACGTTGGAAGCAGAGAGATTCTTTCACATTTTGGTTTGGTTTTGTTTTGTTTTCCCTGTTTGAACATTGAAACCATTGCCAAAAGCAAATAAAAATCTAAAAAGTAAAACTAACTTGATTCATAAAATTATTTTTAAAATAACATCTAATAAGTCTATATTTAAATTTCAACATCCGGGACTTCTTCTCTTATTCTCGGTATATGACTTCTTTGTAAAAAATCCAAAAAGTAAAAATTAAATAAAAAAAAAAAAAATAGAGGGAATGGGTGTGAAACTGTGAATGGGCTATAGTTCCTGTCTGAGAAGTGAGAACCGACATAAATATAGTCCATACACTGATACAGTGGAATCTAGAAACAGATATGAACGGGCCTTTGGGGTGAATGTCTAGTTGAGTGTTTTTCAACCATTTTGTCAATCAATGATCTTCAAAGTGGGAAAAAAAAAAAAAAAAAAAAAGGAAAAGAACAAATCAAGTAAAAGACTTCATTTGGTTTAATCGTTCAAAACAAAATCATTCCCTTATATGGGTTATGGCCTAGCTACTTTCAAATACTTCCCCTAAGACAAAACAGAAATGTTAGTATCCAACAACCATGATTCCATCTCCTCCTCTAATGATTATAATAAAAAATATTATATTGGATTTTGTTAACCCGTGTCTATAAACACTAATTAATTATTATTTTAATTTTTGTATATTTAATGTATTATTTTTATTGAATTCAAGAAAAATAATTTATTAATTATATTTTTTTCTTTAAATATTAATTTTTTCCTATTATATTTCTTTCAAAATAGTATTATGTTTTGCCAAATCAAGACAAGAAGCAATGCCAATTAATTAGCAAGCTCTTTTGAAAAAGCTATGTCCCCATATCCCAAAGCCACATTCATAGACTAAAATACTAGCAAAAGAAAGCGAAAACATACAAAAACGTTGCTTTAGGGGGACAAATTGGGGTCCCCTGCTAATGCTTGCGATTGCAAAAAAATGGTTTTGAGGGTACCTTGCTTTTCATGGATGTTTACTGTTAACAAAAAAGAGAAAGAAATATTATGTGTTGAGGAATTTTGATGCTTAAGATGCTTCTTTCATGAGGTTTTTGTCAACTTTGTCAAAGCATGAAAGCTATCCCTTTAGAAAAACATAGCACATTCTTCTTTTTTTTCTTCTTTTTTCTTTTTTTTTTTTGATCTTTTTCCTGATCAAATTGTATAAAACTCTTGGTTTCAAACCTTAAGCAAGGAATAAAGATCATTTCTGCTTTCAATTGATTAATTAGTAGTGGATCAATGCTAGGTTAATCAAAGTGCTATAAAGAAACTGTACAAGAATAAAAAGGTTAAAAGTAGAAAACTTAGGGTGATAATAAAGAAACCAACTATTTATGTTATTATATCCAAGTTTCTAACATGATAATTCATGTATACGTGTCATATTTTATGTTTTTTTTTTGTATAGTGTAAATATAAATGCAACACAAATTATTAAATATGTTAAAATTTTAAACACAAATATGATATTTGTATTAAACGGTTCGTGTTAATTGTATTTAAACATATCATGTCATGTTTATTATATTATTTTCGTATTTATTAAACTTTTCGTGTTCATGACGTATTTTCATATCGTATCCAAAATTATCAAATCCACATACTTCTTACATAAAATCGCATGATGAATGATTAATAAATTTATATATAGATTTAAGTATAGAAAGAAGGTACAAATTAAGAATGATTAAAGAAATCACACAATTCGTTGGACAACGAAATATTGGATGAAATATTTTTTTTTTAAATTTTCATAGGGTTTTTTGCCCTTATACCAAAGTTAAGACCAACTATTTTCCTAAAATGCCGGGAGCCCAAAATTATGCACATGTTAAATGCTTCTGCTGGGCTTTTTATCCACCAAGAAAAACCAAATATAGAAGAAGATAATTAAAGCATATATTCTAATAGAGTGGAATGATAATTAATGGTGCATTTTAAGCAAAGTTTGTAGCACTAATTTAGTTTGCACTTTGTTATAAAAGGAAACAAAATCCCTTAACATTTCTTTTAAATATTTATTTGATGGCTTTATATTAATTATTGGAGCTTCAATTTTCTGCACAAACTTTGCTTATCCTATTGTCATGATCATATTCATGCTAAGATTAAAAAAAAAAAAAGTATTTGTAAAGAATTTGATATTTAGTTCTGCTGATTTATATAGTTATTTTTAAAAGGTAATATTCAACAAATTTAAGATTCGAATCTCAATATTTATAATAATTTACCCAATCTTTAGATTGCGATTTCGTTTGTTAAAAAGAAAAAAGAAAAATATTTGTAAACTTAAACACACACAGAATCGAAAATTTAATTTTTGAGCTCTTTAGTTTAAAAATAATTCAATTTTTTATTTTAAAGTTCAAAATTTTTAATATAAATAAAGTAGAGTTTTTTTTAATATAAATAAAGAAGTAGAGTTTAAGGGGCTAATTAATTTCTATTGTGGGTTACTAAAAATCAATAAACTTAGAAAAAAAAATATTTACCATGTTTTTTTCTCTCTCCCAATTCTAGAAGGCTGGGCTAGGGTCGTTAATTACCATCTTGACTGACTGACTATATATATATATATATATATATATATATTCTTCAAAATTCCTTAAAAAAACATACAAAATAAGAAGAAGAGGATGACATAAGAAAAATAATGTAATAAAAGTTTTAAGTATAAAGTAAACATATTCAAACATTTTTTAATTAACTTGAAGTTTGGCGATTTACATAAACAAAAACATGAAATATAATAGTCAAATTAAATAAATATATAATTTAGATTTATTCTCAAAATTTTCAAAATCATTATCACTTTGGTTTTCTCTCTATTATAGAATCTCTATTAATATATTTATACTAATAATAAGATTCTGATTGAGTTAATATTACTATTCAAATGACATTAATTCAGTTAATAAATTTACTTAATAATTAAACAAATAATAATTAAAATATTTTATCTTTTTTATTTTTTTATTGCACATGTATTTTTAAAAAAAAAAAAAAACTACTCACTCAATTCATATGTAACTCCTTTTTCATTATATAATTTTTTCAAAAATAATTTTTTTTTACTCACATAGTAGTTGTGTTATATTCTTATTATAATTTGATTAGCTTATGTATGTATATAATCTACCAAATTCGTCACGAATTTGTGATGGTCAGATATGAAAAGAAAAGGCAAAAATACAAAAGCAAGTTTATTTAGTTATATTAAGAGTTTATTTAGTTATAAATTAAAGATTAAAATCTTATTTAGGTACAAGTTAAAAATTAATAGTTTATTTGGATGCAAATTAAAAATTTATTTGAATACAATAAAAGAATTTAATTAGATAAAATAAAATTTATGGAATCATATATATATATAATATAACAAGGTATATACTGATTGTGTAAACTCTACTAACATAGACGTATTATTGGATACCCTGTAATTTTGACACATAGGATAATATATAAAATTATATAACTTTAAAAATTAAAAAATTAAAAAAATATCAATTTAAAATTTAAAGAATTGCAATCCAAATCAACAAAGATATCTTTTTTTCTAAATTTAAATATCTTTAAATATGATTTTAATTTTTATAAATTATTTTTTTAGATATATTAAGAGTTTATTTAGTTATAAATTAAAGATTAAAATCTTATTTAGGTACAAGTTAAAAATTAATAGTTTATTTGGATGCAAATTAAAAATTTATTTGAATACAATAAAAGACTTAATTAGATAAAACAATAAAATTTATGGAATCATATATATATATATATATAATATAACAAGGTACATGCTGACTGTGTAAACTCTACTAACATGGACGTATTATTGGATACCCTGTAATTTTGACACATAGGATAATATATAAAATTATATAATTTAAAAAATTAAAAAATATCAATTTAAAATTTAAAGAATTGCAATCCAAATCAACAAAGATATCTTTTTTTTCTAAATTTAAATATCTTTAAATATGATTTTAATCTTTATAAATTAATGACTATATAAGATTTTAATTATGCTAACTTTGAGTGAATAATTATGTATCGTAGATTAATAAAAATATGTATATTTTATAAAGATAATATTAAAATTAAAATAAATTTTGAAAAGAAAAAAATTAAATTATAAAAATATGATAAAAAAAATTTGTGCATCACACTGAGTTAAAAAAACTAGTTTTTTATTTTTTAACCTTTTACCAATCAGACTTAAAATAGGATAATTCTTTTTGTTGAATCATGGAGTTATTACCAAGTTTTTAGTAATTATTAAACAAAAATAGGAGAAAAAAAGGGGTGTGACTAAGACCAGCTTCTAGAAAATCATCAGAGAGTAAAAATAAACAAGAAAAAAGGGGAAAAAAACCCCCAAAAAAAGCAATTACTTTTTTCACGTAATAGTAAGTAGGCAGAATTTTCCAGTTTTATTTTATTTTCTAGAAGAGAAAGAAAGATTAACTAAATTTCGAAATGAACAAAAAAAAAAAACAGTAAAATTACTTAATATGGAGATTGAAAAGTAGTTTTATAATACTAAAAAAAAAAAAGAAAAATAAAATAAAAACAGTGATTAATTTTCTGAAGAGAACCATTAAATTTATTCACGTAATACCCTTTGGCCTTTATAAAGCCCTTGCTTTTGTTGAATTTGTTTTCATACTTTGCTACGTCTCTCTCTCTCTGTCTACTAGTTGGCTTCCCTTTTTCTTTCTTTCTGGTTTGTTTCTTTTTTCTTTCTTTTTTTCTTTTTTATGTTCTTCAGGCTATGTTAATTTGCAAAACTCTCTCCCCTTTACGCTGCTTTCTTAATCTTTTTTTTTTTGTTTTTTAATGTTCTAAGGCATTGTTTTTTTCTGATGCAATTACAAACTAATTCATTAACCCAAAGAAAACTTTTGGGTTGTTTTTCGTTTTGTGTTTTGATCGAGAGGAAATTGCTATGTTTGCAGGGAAGTGATTATTAAAAAGAGAAGATTGAAGAGATTAGCATTTGTATGAACAAAGATGGCAGAAGATCATGATGGTGGATCATCAATGAGAAGTGATGAAGCTTCTGCTAAAGGAAACGATTACAACAATGGCAAGAACAAGATCAAAGCAGATGATCAGAAGGTGCCATTTTACAAGCTGTTTTCGTTTGCAGATGAATTGGATATCTTTTTTATAACAGTAGGAACGATCGCATCCATTGCGAATGGGCTGACGCAGCCTTTCATGACGCTCATATTCGGACAAATGATCGATTCTTTCGCTGCCACAGATCCATCCCATGTCGTAAAAGAAGTCTCAAAGGTTAAACAAAAACAACTTTTTTTTCTTCTTGTTTTCTTTCTTTTTTTTTGTTGGGTTATTTTGATTTTCTTTCGTGATTTCATGTGGAAGCATCATTGACATTCCAACTGAAAACTAGTCACAAGGTTTTGCTTTCAAGCAATGTTCATATATAGAATCAAAAATAGAAGTTCATCAAATTAGTTGAATATTCCTTGTTACTTTGTTTTAAAGATTCAGCCATGGTTAATACATTGAGGTATTTTCAATAGATTGAATTTGATTTTATTCATTCCATAGAAGCTAGCAATAATCAAAACACCATGGCTGCAGCAGGTCATTCAGTGATGTTAACAGATAAATTAAGAAACTGAAACTGGGATTAGTCCTTTTCTATTCCTCTTTTCTCTCCACTAAAACTCTGGGAAGTTTTTGATGAAATGATAGGAAGATCAGAAGATGAACTTGGGCCTAATTTCTGCTTCAATCTGATATGTTCATAAGAACATGAATTAATGAAAGAAAGTAAGGCATGCAGGAAAATAAATCAAATGGAGCTTAGCAGAAATGTGGTCCAATACATCCTGATTCATGATCTAATGGCAAAGAGGATACGATCTAATTTAAGTCCCATAAGTTTTGCTTTATGAAAAACTTTGAATTAAGAACTATATGCATCAACTTTTAGACTGTAACCCTCTTTTTTTTTTTTTAAAGAAAAAAGTTTTTTGGTATTATGGCCGACATAGCTAGGGTGGATTTAGGGTATGATTCCCATTTCAGTGTGTTGGGGAAGTTTATTGGTCAGGTAAAGTTGTGAGCATAGTCTAAGTTTTGTCTGCAAAATTATAGCTCTCCCATGTGTGGACCTGAACTTGGACCTCTTTAGAATGCTGTGAAGTAATTATAATTAATTAGTAATACTAATAAAATTTTATGATATTAACTTAATTAATTAATTTTTTTATTTATTTGTTTGATTTTCCAGATTGCAGTGAAGTTTTTGTACTTGGGGGTTTATTCCTGCATTGCTTCATTTCTACGTAAGTGTTGATACTGTTGCTCTCTCTCTTGCTCTATTTCAAGTGTTATTGTTTTTTTTTTTTGAAAAAAAAAAAAAGTACATGGATAGATCAAGATTTTATCTAGTTAGGTATGTAATGTTGATAGAAAAAAGTAAACAGTATTTTTAAACAATTGAAATTTTAATTAATTTTCATAAATAGAAAAATTAATCTAGATAAATATGATTCTATATTTTATTTTAAAATTAATATTACATCTCAATAATCACTTACTCAGTTATTACTTAGAAAAATTATGTGTTAAGTTTTAATATTATTTTTTTATTTATTTAAAGAAGGAGAAATTGAAACTTTTCTTTTTGAACGAATATATCATCAATCAACCACTGAATCAAATGCTTGGATGTAATGAAATAATTAGTATCATAAGTTTTTGTTTAGTTTTGAATCTTAAGATAATTGTTATGCACCGGGTAGTTATCCCTATGATACTCGGACTCGGGTATGGATGTCGGATACGGGTATGTTCAATTTTTTTTTTAAATTTTTTTATGTATTTGGAGGATCTTTGGAAGGTCATATCCCCGATACCCATGTCCAGTCCGGATATGCGTCGGACACGGATATTTCAAAAAAAAAAAGAGTCCGAGCAACTTAAGCTATCCCCACCCCACCAGCTTTACTCTAATGGAGAAATTAGTAGTGGTTCAAGTCAGCTAAGCCTTTGCATGTTTGATTGAAGTTACTACTTGGGTTTTACAGAGGTAACATGTTGGATGGTGACTGGGGAAAGACAGGCCGCCCGCATTCGTGGTTTGTACTTAAAAACCATACTGAGACAAGACATTGGATTCTTTGACACTGAAACAACGACCGGAGAAGTCATTGGGAGGATGTCAGGGGATACTATCCTTATTCAAGAGGCAATGGGCGAGAAGGTTAAATACTATTATCATTTCTTGATCTGCTTTCTAGAAGATAAAGTAAAAAATATTTGCTATGATTAATTTGTTGGCCTACTGCTAATTCTAAGTATGTGAAGAGCAAATAAATAATTATTATATAGGGATTTTGATATACAGTTTGTGACAGGTTGGGAAGTTTATACAACTTGTATCAGCTTTCCTTGGTGGGTTTATAATAGCTTTTACGAGAGGATGGCAACTTGCTCTAGTTCTATCGGCCTGCATCCCTCTTGTTGTCTTTGCTGGTGGAACCATGGCAATGATAATGGCAAAAATGTCAAGCAGAGGACAAATTGCTTATGCAGAAGCTGGAAATGTAGTAGAACAAACAGTTGGAGCCATTAGAACTGTAAGTCTTCACTTAAGTTTGGAATTGTTGGGGGAAAAAAAAAAATCATGTAACTTGATCGATTTTATTGGTAATTTTTTCAGGTTGCATCCTTTACGGGGGAGAAACAGGCTATAGAAAAATATAACAGTAAGCTACGGATTGCCTATACTGCCACCGTTAACCAAGGGCTGGTATCAGGTGTAGGACTTGGTGCAATGTTGCTTGTTGTGTTTTCCAGTTATGGACTCGCCGTATGGTATGGATCTAAATTGATCGCACACAATGGATACAATGGCGGACAAGTCATCAATGTTATAATAGCAATCATGACAGGAGGAATGTAAGTTTTTAGTTTCCTCATTAACTGTGAAATATATGTGATTGCCAAGTTTTTATCTCTTACAATAGTTTATTATGTCGGGATTAGGTCATTGGGTCAGACAACTCCAAGTTTAAATGCGTTTGCATCAGGGCAAGCTGCAGCATATAAGATGTTTGAGACAATCAAACGGAAACCAATAATTGATCCTTATGACACAAGTGGAATAACATTGGAAGATATCCAGGGTGAAATTGAACTCAAGGATGTGTATTTCAGGTATCCTGCAAGACCAGATGTGCAGATATTTTCTGGTTTTTCATTGCAGGTCAAGAGTGGCACAACTGCAGCCTTAGTTGGGCAAAGTGGGAGTGGGAAATCAACAGTAGTTAGCCTTTTAGAGAGATTCTATGATCCTGATTCTGGTGAAGTTCTTATAGATGGAGTTGATTTGAAAAAGATGCAGCTTAGATGGATAAGGGGGAAAATCGGGCTAGTCAGTCAGGAACCTATTCTGTTTGCAACTACTATCGGGGAAAATATAGCATATGGAAAGGAAAATGCGACTGTTGCAGAGATTAGAACAGCAATTGAGCTTGCTAATGCTGCCAAATTTATTGACAAGTTGCCCCAGGTAAAAATGCTTTGGTTTTAATATTCTCTATTAAAAAAAAGCATCACTGAATTAACAGTTAATACTCATTTGAACCATACTGGAGGCACACCCTAGTAAAACATTATTTTTTTGCAATCCAAAATTTTTCTAGCAACTAATTGAAGAATTGCTATCTGGCTACAGGGGCTTGACACCATGGTGGGTGAGCATGGAACTCAACTTTCAGGCGGACAAAAGCAAAGAATTGCAATAGCAAGGGCCATCTTAAAAAACCCAAAAATCCTCCTCCTTGATGAGGCTACAAGTGCCCTGGATGCTGAGTCTGAACGAATTGTTCAAGATGCACTGGTAAAAGTGATGTCCAATAGGACAACTGTGGTGGTGGCACATCGGTTGACAACTATCAGGAATGCTGACATGATAGCAGTGGTTCACCAAGGGAAACTTGTGGAGAAAGGTAAGATCTGTAAACCAGCTGTTTTAACCTAAATTTCTAAATTATTTCACCAGTTTGTGTAATATTAAGAGATTAAATCTAGGAACGCATGAGGAGTTGATCAGAGATCCAGAAGGGGCTTATTCCCAGTTAGTACGTCTGCAACAGGGAGCTAAAGAATGTGAAGGTGCTCGAGCCAAGGAAGCAGAAAAATCGGATGCAACTTCTGATATAGATAAGGTCATTAGCAGGTCCGGAAGCCAGAGATTGAGCTTGTCTTTGAGGTCTATAAGCAGAAATTCATCAAGTAGCCGACAATCCTTCACATATAATTTTGGTGTTCCTGCTCTTGTTAATTTTGTTGAGACTGAAGAAGCAGGCGTAGAGAGCAGTTTAAGAGATGAAATTGACATTGAAAGACGCAAAAATGTTTCTATTAAACGGCTGGCCTCTCTTAACAAGCCTGAGGTGCCAGTCCTATTGATTGGATCCATTGCTGCAGCTGTACATGGAGTAATTTTCCCTATGTTTGGTCTCTTTTTCTCATCATCCATTAAATCATTCTATGAGCCAACAAGTCTGCTGTTAAAAGATGCCAGGTTCTGGGCACTTTGTTATGTTGGATTGGGTTTGGTTACTCTAATAGTTGGACCGATGCAGAATTACTTCTTTGGAGTTGCAGGGGGGAAATTGATTCAAAGAATTCGTTCCTTAACGTTTGAGAAGGTAGTCCACCAAAATATCAGTTGGTTTGATGATTCTGCGAATTCAAGGTATTTTAAGCAACCCCCTTTTTCTTTTCTTTTTTTTTAACTTTCTCATGCTAGAAATTCTTGCAGCTTTAACAACAATCTCTCTTTTGAACTTCTCAGTGGCGCCATTGGAGCGAGACTGTCTACTGATGCATCATCTGTAAGAAATCTTGTTGGCGATTCCTTGGCCCTGGTTGTACAAAACATAGCTACTATTGCAGCAGGATTAATCATAGCATTTACAGCTAACTGGATATTGGCTCTGGCAATACTAGCCGTAACCCCATTTACGTTAATTCAAGGATACCTACAGACGAAATTTCTAAAAGGGTTCAGTGCTGATGCAAAGGTCAGTTGATACCCTATGACCATTGAGCTATTTAGATGAAGGGATTGTTTGGATTATACTAAACATTGTATATATGCAGTTGATGTATGAAGAAGCAAGCCAAGTAGCTAATGATGCTGTTGGAAGCATCAGAACCGTTGCTTCTTTTTGTTCAGAAAAGAAAGTGATGGATTTGTACCAAGAGAAATGCGACGCCCCCATGAAACAAGGAGTCCGTCTCGGACTTGTAAGCGGTTCTGGGTTCGGATTCTCTTTCTTTGCTCTATATTGCACAAATGCCTTTTGTTTCTACATTGGAGCTCTACTTGTGCAGCATAGGAAAGCAACAGTCGAAGAAGTATTCAAGGTAAAACTTGAAACAATTCTTTTTTTCCATCTTTTAACAACTAGCTTGGAAGTTTTTATCCTATATTAACCTTAAAATTATGGTTGTTTTGCAGGTTTTCTTTGCATTGACAATCTCAGCCATTGGTGTTTCACAAACCAGTGCCTTGGCTCCTGACAGCAATAAAGCTAAGGATTCAACAGCTTCAATATTTGAAATTCTTGATAGCAAACCGGTAATTGACTCAAGCAGCAGTGCTGGCACTACACTACCCAATGTAACAGGTAATATTGAGTTGGAACATGTCAGCTTCAAGTATCCAACGCGACCCGATATTCAAATATTCAAAGATTTGTGTTTGAGCATACCTTCTGGAAAGGTAAAACTTCAGATTTCAATTCCATTTAAAACCTAAATCCATCTACAACTAGAGTAGAGGTTTACAAATTTATACTGGAGAACTCTTTTGCTTAGTTTTTATAGTATATATTTGCAGACTGTTGCACTTGTTGGAGAGAGTGGGAGTGGGAAGTCAACTGTCATTAGCCTCATAGAAAGATTTTATGATCCTGACTCTGGTCGTGTAATATTGGATGGGATGGATCTCCGAAAGATCAGAATAAGCTGGCTAAGGCAACAAATGGGATTAGTTAGTCAGGAGCCAATACTCTTCAACGAGACCATCCGTACCAACATAGCCTATGGCAAACAAGGAAATGCCACTGAAGAAGAGATCATGGCTGCAACAAAAGCAGCAAATGCACACAATTTTATCAGCTCATTACCACAGGGTTACGACACCTCAGTAGGAGAACGAGGAGTGCAGTTGTCTGGCGGGCAAAAGCAGCGAATAGCCATAGCAAGAGCCATATTAAAAGACCCCAAAATCCTTCTGCTCGACGAAGCAACCAGCGCTCTAGACGCGGAATCGGAACGTGTGGTGCAGGAGGCATTGGACAGAGTTATGGTGAATAGAACAACCGTTGTTGTTGCTCACCGCCTTACCACCATAAAAGGTGCTGATATTATTGCAGTAGTGAAAAATGGAGTCATTGTTGAGAAAGGAGGACACGATTCGTTGATGAAGATTACTGACGGAGCTTATGCCTCCTTGGTAGCACTTCATTTGACCTCTTCAACATGAGGTGAAAAACAACCATTGGAAGAGCTTATACCATATAACTTCACACCTCCTTTGCAGATGAAGAAGATTTTCAAACAAAACTCCAATTTCTCAAAAGTACATGATTCCTCCGAATGAAATCAAGTTCTTCCAGCTAAAGGGTATTTATTTTAGGCCACGAAATGGCGACTTGAGATTGATTTTTGATTTTTTTTTATTTTGTTTTCAAAATTCTTTTTTCCCTCTTTTCTTTAGACATCAATGAATAACTACTTCATGTTCAGGGACAAAAGTTAATTATGAGATCCTGAACAGAAATAGATTTATTAACCTTTATATGTTTCATAAGACAGTTTCACAAATTTGTAAGAGCACCTGATAATATTATACACACAAATCAACTGGTTTTGACTGTTTATCTAATTTACAATTAGGTTATTTGAAAGAAAAAAGAAAACTTTTGGACATGCCAAGATTCAATCCTATGACCTCAAGCTTGCATTAAATGCTACATGGCACATACCTACAGCAAGAAAATATAAAAACCAGTTCCCTTCATCTCCAGGTTCAAGTTAAAGAACTACGCATTTTGTCCAAATCAATAAAATCTTCATTTATGCAAACATGACTGATACGCTTAAAGTGATAAAAGAATATAAAACCAAGGGATGATAACTTTTTTAGTATCTTAAGATATATAGAAGGCAAGGGAATGAACACTGCGAAAGGAACCCATATGATTACTAGAAGCATAATATGCCTTTTTCCTGTAATGAAAAGATTCATAGACTAAAGAAAAAAAGGAATGCCCTTTCTTTTCTGGAGGGCTAAATGCTTAATTCTTGATTATAACTTAATAGGCTTCACCGGACAGATTATCGGACCGAAGTCTCTGGCGCTTCTCAACATAAGCCGATGGAAACCAACCTGCTTTACCCTTGCATTCTCCTTCTGACCATCCAGATTGGCTTACCTGCATAAGCAATTTACATAGCTTTATTATAAGTAGTATTATTTATGTAGGCATTAAATCAAAAAGCTTTAAGCTAGAGCCAATTAAATGTAAGATTGAAAAGGACAGGGCCTAGAGTATCCAATAAGGTACCTGTTGTGCAAAACTTCATATAGTGAATGAGTTGCAAGTTATGCACCAAGTCATAAGTGAAAAGTATCCAGCATTATTCTTAGTTTTTCTGCCCTTTAAATTAGCTTAGAGTGATCTCTACAACCTATGTTACTCGGACTCGGGTGTGAGTGTTGGACACGGATATGAGTCCGACACCGGTATATTCAATTTTTTCCAAGATTTCCATGTATTTGGAGGGTCCTCGAAGGATTATATCCCCACACTCATGTCTGGATATGTGTCAGACACGGAAACTTCAAGAAAAATGAAGAGTCGGAGCAACATGGTCTACAACTATAATCTAGATCACACAGGTCTACTGGGCTAAATGCAACCTATATGCAACTTAGATATAAGTC
Source organism: Fremontodendron californicum (assembly GCA_030761205.1). Taxonomy (NCBI): domain Eukaryota; kingdom Viridiplantae; phylum Streptophyta; class Magnoliopsida; order Malvales; family Malvaceae; genus Fremontodendron; species Fremontodendron californicum. The sequence continues at coordinate 3,229,360 of JAULJL010000027.1, forward strand.
TAAAGAAGAAAATAGAATACCTTTCGCACAACAACAAAGTCACCTACTGCCAAGCTCAGTTCCTTCTCGGATGCAGCAAAAAAAGGATGCATTGCCTGTGACAAGAAACTCAAAATATTAGTGCTTCATGATCCTAAAGGGGTCCAATATTTGTAGGAGGAAGCCCCATCAAGGAATAGAAGCTCACAAGTTAGAACAACTACTTGATTCACATTCTTTAAATTTCCAAGATTAGGTGAACTTACTTCAGCCAAGTAATATATGGTTTTCTCTGAGCCATTCTCTGGTGCAATCACAGGAGGAGCAGATTCTTTACGCTGTTTCTCCGAGACCATCTGACAAGTTCCACAGAAAGGTATAAGTTACATAATTCGAATATAAAAGGTTTCTTTACCAGAAACAATGAAGCCTGGAAATAACCTCAGCTTCAATCTCATTAATAATAGCAGCCACTCTTAAATGATAAGTCTTTTCCCCTTCAACCTACAAATGCATAGATCAAAATCTTAAATGTCATCCATGAACTAATGCTTCAATTTGGAGACTGTATATACTGAAGTAATGTGAATGTATACCATAGCTACAAGTCTTTGTAAAGTCAGTCTTTGCTGCTGTGCTTCAACAGCAGCCAATGCAGCAGTAGCTTCTTTACCCAGTACTGCCATATTTGCTTTAAGTTCTTGCATCCTTGCTTCAGCAGCATGCAACTTTGCAACATTTTCAGGAAGTGGAGCTTCTCTTATTCGTGCTTGTCTTCTGGAAACCTCTGCTGCCTGTTTGCTTGTCATATTTAGTATGAATTATGAGTTTCTGAAGCATATCTTAAGAATAGGGAATTTAAACCGATGTTTAATATATAGAAAATTACTGATGCAAAGGAAGCTCAGCTATCTAATTAATTACCTGCGCCTCTGCTTCCTGTCTCATTCGACTATAGCGTTGAGCAAGATGACGAGCATCTTCCAAAGGACCATTAGTGATCATTGCTCTCAATGGATCCAAAACCTAATGCATTTGGAAACAGGAGTGTCATGTTTCTACTGGGCACTAGTTATTCTCAATGGATCCAAAACCTAAGTATGCAATAGGACAAGTTTCATTGAATTGTGAAATAGAACATACAAATTTCTGCAGACATACAAGTATGCAGTTACATAACATTTAAAGGGAGACCAAAGGAAGCATCATACTCATTTTGGATTGAATGTGTTTAGAAGTACTATAACTAAAACCTATTTTCTGATATGATAAAAAAAATGTATCAAAACGCATACCACCTAATAAAAGTCAACCTGTTGGGATAACAGCTTAATTAAATCTTCTTGCTCCTTCTCTACATGTTTACGACCATCACCATAAATAGCTGCTGCTTTAGCAAGAATGTTTTCATTGATGTTTTCACTATTTTCAGTTCCGTAATGACAGCATTCTTCAGAGAACTTGGTTCCTGGTTATCATAAAGATTAAGAACCACAAATGTAAAGTTTTATCAGCAAATTATATGTTAGTTGCTCCAATTGCACATATATACATAATAGGACAATTTAAATTCAAAAAGTAAGAATTAGTGTTGCACCTGTTTCAATATGCTTATACCCAATGGCTGTAAATAATTCTGCTGCTTTAACAACATCTTTCTGAAAATCCTGAAAGGAAGGTATATCCATTAAGCAAAGAATCTACTTATCTATGAAATTTGCATTAAATATAAAAGAAAATTAAAAAGAAATCGATATGAAAGTTGCCAAGACAGCAAATTAACTGAGCTGCTAAAATATCATAACATAATAAAGCCATTAGTAGGCTCATAATATTCTGTTCCTTTTTCCCCCTATCTTTTAGCTTTAGCAGATTTTTTCATTAAAATGACACCAAAGGGGTGTAATTGTAACTTAAGTACATAGGATGCCCATTCGCGAAGCCATCTCCATCATATGGCAGACTGCATAAAGTTCCACCTTCCAAATATTGTGTTCCTTCTTTTCCCCTAACTTTTACCTTAGCAAATTTTTTAATTAAAACACTACCGGGGTGTAACCGTAACTCAAGTACATAGGATGAACTAAAGGGAGATGATAGAAATTCCTTGCAAAGTTTCATTAAAATTGCAATGTTGATAATGGCTTCATTCTTAAAGATAATAACAAGCGATCATGTGAGTACTCAGTCCTTTTTCAAGAAGATGAATCACGGATAATAAAGGAATGTTACACATGATTTTCAAATTTAAGTTTCACAAATATAAAACGGAAAATGATCATTACCTTTCCTGAACGAGTGGACCTGTACAGTTTGTCCAATTGTTGATGTCTTTGCATCTCAATCTCGTCAATAACTACAACATCTGAGCTTTCGTAACCAGTTGCACTAAATTGCTTTATTACAGCCTGCAAAACAAGTTTTGTAACTCAATAGGAGAAGAAATTAATCATTTACAGCAAAACGGAACTAGCAAAGTAACAAAAACATGCAAGAATTAAAAGTCACTTATCAGGACTTAATTCAATCAAAATTCAGCCTGTAGAAGAATGTAGGAAGAGAAAGTTTTTGATGGACAAGCATGCTCCTAACAAGTAACCAAATGAATGACATCCATGCCCATGTGTAGACCAAATGCAATAAAAGATTCAAAGATAAAGCCAGTCAATCAACACTCAGCAGATGTTTCAAAGCACTTAACATCTCACTGATTACTCAACTTTCACTCATCTTTCATTTCCTCAAAAAACGCACTCTTCCTCAGTAACTTTCAGGTAAAGGATGAAGCCTTGCAATAATACAAACTTTTGAAACTCTATATCTACTCTTTTCCATATGTTAGAAAAGTGGGGGATGCAAATAAATACTTTTTCTAACGGTAGATGTAGATTTTTCAGGATAAATAAAAGAAAATAAACTCAATTACTGTTTTCACTCTCCTGAACTTTGAATTTGTGATGGAACTATCTAATATACCTAAAAAAGTCATACCACATTGATGATTATAAAATACATTGAATGTTAATTACCTCCACTATTCAATCTTTAATTCTTGAAACATATGTATTAGACCCACAAATTTTAAAGTCAAAATAATCAAAGAAACTAAGTCTGCAATATAGTAAATTATTCATTTCTTAAAAGTTAAAACCAAAGAGAAAAAAAAAAAATCTTTGCTTTATTTTTTCCAGTTTTCCTCCATTTCCCAAGCAACCAAATGAATAGACCCAATTCTCATTAAAACCAAAAAAAAAAAAAAAAAAAAAGGATAGTGATGAAATTTCCTGCTGTTGCTTGGCAACTTGTTCTCTGAGCTTGCTGGCTTGCCTCCTCAAAGCATCCATTGCTGCTTCTTCTAATCTTTTCCGATCCTTTCAAGTTTCAACACAATGAAACCGATTTGCAAACTGGGGTTTCTTCAAATCTGGATTTTATTTTAATTTATTGATTGATTGACTTATCAGATCTGACAGCTGGGTATGTTTGAAAGCTTAAGCCTTTATTTTTCCTCTGAACTCTACTTCACTGTCGTAATATTTGTTCTTTCATAGTTTTTTTCCTGTGGTAGAGAGGTGTAGCTTCTCCTCTGAATTTGGACCGTTGGATATGTTGGTGCAAAAATTAATGGGCTTCTTCTTTGACTTCCTTTTGGATGGCTCTAAGCCCGTATCTCTTTGTCGGCTTTGTTCTTTCTTGGGCTGAACTTACTTGACCCGGTTTTACTACATTGGACCGGAGACGAAATATAAAATGTTGAATACATTTTCTAATTTTTCTTTAATTACTTTTATCAAGTAAAAATTAGATTTGGCAATTCATGTATATTTGTTATGATTTATGGGTTTTTTTTTTCAGTCATATAAATATAAATATAAATAAAATATAAATTATTAAATGTATCAAAATCTTAAACACAAATACGATTAGATTTGTCCAAGGATCGGGCTTGAGTAAGGAATTTTATAATTCGGATCAGTCCGGCTCGACCCGAATTACTATTTATTAAATAAAAATTTATTTAAATTTAATTATAATAAATATTAATATTAATATAAAAATAATATTTTAATATTTTTTTAATATGAAACGGGCTTTCGGGTCAGTCCGGGCACGGTTCGAAATGGTCTTGGGTAAGGGAAAAATATTTTCCGGATCACGGCATGGCCCATGGGCAGGTCTAAATACAATACGTGTATTAAACGTGTCATGTTTAATATATTATTTTTTTATTTATTAAATGTATTGTGTTCGTGTCTTGATTTCTTATCATATTCAAAATTGCTAGGTCTAGTAAAAATATCGAAAATTAAGGTTGACATTTTATGAGAAAAAACTTGAATTTTGATTGATATATATATTAATGATAAATTAATAAAAAATTACAATATTTTTTGTATAACACAAATAGCGAACAATTAAAATATATTCTATATTAAGTTTAAATATTTTTTTCATTTTTAATCTTGCTATTTATCATGGTATTTCATGTATACAATAAAAAGATATACAAAAAAATGAAGAATAATGGTATAAAGAAATTATTTATACTCTTTTAAAATTAAAAAAAAATGTGACATAGAGCATAATTAGTAGATTAAAATCTAGAAAATACATATTTAACAAATACTTGACAAAAAATAGACATCAGAAAAAGCATTAAAAATATTTTTTAATACTAATTAAAAAATTTACATTTTATAATAATTGTAGTGATTATTTTTTTTTTTTCTAGTAAAATTGAAAGCATTAAAATGACAAAGAAATAAATGTGAGGAACGGTTCTAGGACTAAAAATTTATATTGGGGAGTTATGACAAAAATTTAGTCAAAGACTCAAATGTATGGGCATTCTATTGAAAACAACCACTTCAATTCCCTAATCTTTGAATCACATTTATTGAATGAAATGTGATGGATCAACCACACTTCTCTTTTCATAAAGACAATAATAGGCTATCATATGAATTCTTATAATTCTTATAAACACATATATATATATATATATATATATATATATATAGGATTTTGCTAACGAGTGCTCTAAAGGCACTTTTTAATGTTATTATATACAGTAATATCATCATTCAATGCATTGGAAATGATGAATAAAGTTGTCAGCTTTTGTATTTAATACAATATTTTTACTATAAATAATAAATTAAATAACCTTAAAAAGTGCCCTAAGGGCACTCGTTAGCAAAACCCATATATATATTCGTTTTTGTTATACATTCATGTGATTGATGAATGCATGTGGATGACTAGATTAGGATGAATATATTTTGAATGAATTAAGATTAATTATTATGTCCATAATAAATATGGTGCATTGTATTCTCCCCCTATTCATTTTTGAAATCATATATAAGGATGGTTTGCATCCAATAAGTGATATAGAAAAGTTTAGTGATACATCTAATTCTTGAAAAATTAGATTTTGAAAGTTTATATTTCCTCTGTCTCGATCTCTCTTTATTTCCTCTATTTATTTATAATAGTTTTTAATATATTAATGACAATTTTTTTTTAATTTTATAAATAGATTAAGAGGTTGTTATATGTTTCATTTTTTTAATTCATTTTTTTATTATATCTTAAAGAATATATGTTACTCTATTAATCTTGATTGCAGGGTCTAATAAATTTAGTGTCAATAAATGTGATAATTTATATAAAAAAAAAAACTATCTCATCCACCACAAAAAAATAAGCTTTTACTATCTAAAGTATATTGAAAGTAAGGTATAGTGAAATTTGTCAAAGTAAATTATGATTCAAAGGTTTTTAAGGGTATTTTCATCTTTAGGGTTAAAAGTACAAAACTCAATTATTACAAATATTATAAAAAATACAAAATGGTAAAAAAAACAAAATCAAGGAGCAAATTATAATCAATAATTAATTGTATTATAAAATAAAAAGTAAAAAATCTAAAATCTAAAATCAAATAACAAACAACATATATCATAGAAAATACAAAGCTAATAAATGATAAAAATTACAAGAGAATAAATGTTAATCAACAAACCACACAATAAACACAAAATTATTTTATTATGGGTTAATTGATTAAATTTTATGATAATAACGGATGATAGAAAAAATGAAAAAATCATTTATTTTGTTCTCTTTTTTTTTTATATTGTATAATTCATGATTAAATAGTTTATAGGTTTAAAAAAATTAACAAAATAATTACAATACTCCCTATATAGTAAAAATAGCTGACAACTAACAAAAAAACGCTGACAACTAGAGTATAATCTAATAAATATTAAGAATCTTGTTATTATCATTGTATTTCATGTATTCAATAATAAATATTTATTACTTTTGAAAAAAATATTGAAAGATATTAACATAAAAAATTATTTTTACTCTATTTATTGTGACCTCGAGCATAAGCATGTAGATTACAATATTAAAAGTATACATTTATCAAACATTTAACAAAATTGAATATCACAAAAATATTTTTAAATATTAACTAAAACAAAATTTTATATTTTTTAATAATTTTAGATCTCGTTGGGTAAAACAAATATATTTAAAACTTAGGTCCGCTTGTTGAAAAATATTTTTTGAAAATATTTTTTACATTTTTGGTGTTTATTTCGAAACATTATTTGATAACGAAAAATAATTTTTGAGTCAACGAAAAATTAATCAATTTTTTTAAAAAAACATTATGTGCTTTTAAAAAGTGTAACATATTTTTTTTGAAAGTTGAAATAAAACAAAAATAATCTATCGATTTTTTTTAATCAAAATAAAAGTACCGATTCATTAAATATAATTTTTTTTTTGAAAAATTGTCAAACAATAAAATATATTTTACACAAAATTATTTAAACAACAAAAAGATAAATTTATTTTCCTTAGAACAAACCGACCCTAGAAAAGAAAAAGTTCATTAATTTATAGTTTTTTTTTTTTTGCTCAAATCAAACAACTACAAATCTTGAAATTCAAACTCAGGTCCCTCCTCACCTATGATCCCATCCAAGTAAAGCTTTCTGACTTCTGATCGTCTGCCGGCGGCCACGTGACTTCCCTCCTTTAATTAAATTCCATCTCTCTCTCTCTCTTTTTTTTTTTTTTTTTTTTTCCAATCTTCTTAAACAACCAAAGCCAAGTGAGCCAACTCCATTAACAAAAAATTTAGCTTGGCAAAATCCACACCACTCATTCCAAATTTCATCACTTCAAGCCATTTTCAATATACCCCACACCCTCCAAATGGCCCCATCATTTCAAGCGGATAGGCAAAGGAGCGTTTTTTTGAAGCAGATTCTGAATTCTAACGACGAATGACGCTTTGGCTTTTGTTAATAATTGTATTATAATTTCTGAACGCACAGCTACTAAATATTACTACTCTTTATACAGCTAGGATTTCCCAGCGAGTGAGCAGCAGGCCAGCAGACAAATAGGCAAGTAGAGAGACAGGCAGAGAGAGAGAGAGAGAGAGAGAGAGAGAGAGAGTGAGAGAGAGAGAGAAGGCCAGAGCCTGAGGGGGATATTAGGGGACACCCCCACAGCACAGCCCACACGATCTGTGAGGGGGACAAAGAAAAATTTTAGTAGTACTCACAAAGGGAGAAGGGAAGGGAAGCAATCATGCCATCAGGTTCTAAGAAGAGAAAAGCTGCCAAGAAAAAGAAGGAACAAGCAGCCAACAACATCAATTCATCAACTAACAACAACCAACATGGTACTTTGCTTTTTATTAAAAAAATTCTTTTGGTTTTTGTTTTTTTCTTGATTTGGGAAGATGGGTACTTTTATTTATTTATAAGTTCTTTTGATTGAATCTTACTTGATTATCCGTCTTTCTGTGCCATTCAATTCTTGAATTACTGTGTTGGAGATTTATAGTTAAAGAAATCGGCTTGCTTGCTTTGAATGTTTGATAGCTAATATTATGTTTCTAGTTCATGCCCTTGATTAATTGATTTGGTTGCTTTTCTTAGGGGATGTCGCCATTTAATAGCTTACTGTTTATGTGTTTTTTTTTTCCTTTTTCTTTTTTTAGTTTTTCTTGTTTTAGGGTCTTTTGGCAATTTTGAGCGTGTCCGGTCTTTTACTTGATTTTGACCTGAATTCTTGTTATGGATGAAGTTGCCTATCCGTTTTCAAGTTATAGTCTGTGCCTTTTAGTATTTGTCTTGGTTTTGGTTGCTATATTTTCATCGAAATTGATAGAAAATAGTTTTGCTTAATCAATTTAAAATCCTGCCACTCAGTTTTTTTATAGTGTTTATTTTGGTCGTTTCTAGAGGGGTTTGGTAAATTTCTTGTTTGCGTTGTGATTGAAACTATTGTGATTTTATCAAATGGTGCTAGGAAATGATGACCCGAAAAGCCAAGATGAAAGGGACAGTGATGGTGGCGATGTTGGTTCCCCTGCATCTCAGGATGACCACAATGACCAGCATCCATTCAGTCAGAGGGAAGAAGAAGGGAAAAGAGCACCATCACTTGTTGAATCACATGTAACTGAGAAGTCTGTGGAAGAAGCCAGTAGAGATGCAGAAAGCACCGAGAAATCAGGATTGGATGTTAAAATTGAAAAAGAGAGGGAACCTAAGGAGGATCTTGAGAGCATATATGTTCCTATTCAGCATGTTGAGCATGATAAGAGCTCTAGCTGCAGCAGTAGTTTGGATGATGAATCTCAAGCCTATGAGAAGAAGTCACAGGAAGAAGCCTATAATATTGGTTCTGAAGAGACCTCATATAGTAATGAGGATAAGTCGGCTATTGTCATGTCTGAAGAAGTTCTGAAGGTTGCTGAAAATGAAACACTTGGGGATGTTGATAGTAACTCTGCTGTGGTAACTGCCGCTGTTGACAATTTGGTAAAATCTGTGTTATCTGTGACAGAGGAAGTGGGTTATGCTACAGAAATTTCTGCGAACAAATCAGTATCTGATGTAGTTGAATCAAGGTTGAAGGAAAGTGAAGAGAAGTTATTGCCCTCATCAAATGGGATTTCTAGGGTTGAATTTGAAGGAAATGAAGGAAAAGTTTTCCCATCCTCAGGCACTCCTGCTGCTGAAACTAGTAATGTTGCAGAAAAAACCCAAGATTCTGAGCCCCATGATTATTCTAAAAAGCAGGTATATCTTGCCCCTTTTCTTTTCTAGAATTGTAGGTTTGAATATTCCTTATTTATTTGACTGAAAATTTATTTATTGTTTATTTGCTGAATTGGTTCACAGCCTCTTGTTGTCTCGACTCCACCAGTGGTGCAAAGAACCTCATTGTTAAGTTGCTGTGGATTGTTTGATGTTTTTACTGGTTCAGGGAGATAATTACAGGTTCGGGTTATCCATTGATTAAAAGGCTATGTTATACTTTCCTTTATAGGTTGCAGTACTGCATATTGAGATAGCTCGGTGGCTCATATCCTGTGTGCTTGTGTGGGTGTATGAGAATGCTAGGACTATGAAACTGCAACTTGAGATCTGGAACTTAATGCTTGTCATTTGATTGGTTGTTTGCCGGTTATCTGGTGTTCTTTTGCAATCTGCAATGGCCTGGCTCAGTGTCTTTTTTTTCTTTCTTTTCTTTCTTTCCTTATGGCTTCATTGCTTAAACTAATCACCAATAGTTCCTGGTTGATCCTGATATGCTGTTATAGGTTTCAGTTCGACATGTTAAATAGGTGATCAGTTATCAGCGTATTGGTTGCCTGAAAAATTGCAACTGGGAGCACCAAATTTTATAATATTATTTTGGTTATGTCTTTAATTTTCTTGGCAGTTGGTTTTGTTTTGTATTTTCATCTCTCCCGTTTCCAAGGTTTAAACATGATATTTCCGAGTTGAACGCTTCAAATTCTAACCATTGGGATGTCTTTTTGGGTATAGTCTTCCAACTTCTTGTGTCTAATTATTTATTGGTTTGTTTTTTGACAACTTTATATAGTGGACAGTTGTGTAAGAAGCAGTCTACTATGAAAAAAATCCTGATCAATATTATGTTGTGGTGCAAAATACTGATGTGTTGTGCTATTTTATACTAACATCAATACATGTTGATCAAAAAAAATAAAATCAATATATGGTTGACTTTTCCCCTTACATAATTAAGCATAAAATTTAATCATGTCTAATATGTTCTGTGGTTTCCTTACAATGCAGAACCATCTGTTCATGGGGGGATTTGGTAGACAAGGCAGTTCATCAAAGCCACAAAGGATTTGGTTTCTAGATGTCTATTTTATTTCAAGGCTCAATTTTTTTCCTAAAGAATAATGGGCAACAGACCTAGCTAGAGAAACAGTTATAAGTTTTGTGGTAGTGGTAGTGGTAGTGGTAGTGCTGATGCTGATGCTGATAGTAGCTAGTCATTCCTAGCTTTAAGTACATTCTTTTATTGGCACTTTCGGTGTGGTTTCTTAGCTCGGTTTATGTTGTAACTAGTTCTTATTTTGGGTTGAGTGGAGTAGTTTCCTTAAAATATACAAGGTTTACGAGAGTAATTTCAACATGGTTGCTATTTTGGTGTCATTATCATGACTTTTCAGCAGATTTATAGTTAATTAGTTTTCCTTTTAATAGGTAAGACCATAAGGGTGTTTAATGCTACTACTCTGTAGTCATGGATTATTCATGATTGAAGATTTTGAACTTTTCATTGATGGTCTAATACGCTTAGCATGGTAAGTCTTCAGTTTTAGTAAAGAAACAGATTTCTGCTGCTTCAACGAGAGAATTCTTCTTATGTAAAGCAGGAATAGCATGAAGAATGCTGGAACAATTTTCGTGTCGTCCCCCTATCTCCGGGGACGATTTTAACAATTTCTTTTTGCCAATTGTTTCGTGTTTTATTGTCCATATTGTAGATGAAACTTCTGCAAATAGGTGAGGTGAAGGAGGTTTATTTTTCTGGCTTTTTTGGGTCAACATGAAACGTTAAAGAAGCATTTGGATGGACGAAACCCGGTCATTGCATCAGAAATTTCAAACTAAACTGTTTATTACAGGTTCATATAAAAATCCAATCGTAATCACACCCTTTACACCAAAACCAGAAGCAGCCGATCCCCGTTCTGTTTGTGCATCTCAAGAATCAAAGGAATGTTTTCAAGTTAAATCATTTATGCGCTGCCGTGAATTGCTGCTATGTAGAAAAGCTGTGTAGCTGTAAGTATGATTAAAAATGCCTCCATTGTTCTCTGCAAAAGAAGATAATATATATATATATATATATATATATATATATATATAATTAAGCTGACACCAACTAGTTGAGAATTGGGTGAAGGCTGAATTTCATTCTTACCAGACGAGAATTCCTGATTTCAAGCTCAATTTCTTTGCAGGCAAATCTGCAAAACAAAACTTTCTAATTAGTATAGAAACAGAGCATTTTAAGAGGTTTGACATATAAAGCTAGTGTCTCAAGATGCCAGAGTTAGAGGCTGACCCCATGGCAAGTAGAGTAAGGGTCCAAGCAACGCCCGCAACTGAGGCAGCTGATGGCAAACTACTAGAATTCCACGAACGGATATGATTGATACCGGCAATTGCTGATGCTACACCAACAACTCCTGCTAGCAAAGCAAATGTGACGAAGAATCCGGTGGCAGCATTTCCCATGGGGAAGTAGATGGGTGAGAAATGCGCTGGAAGCTCGAATCCAGGTCCTGCAGGCCGTGTCACACAGAGAAACCAGCTTGAGTCTTATAAATACATAATATTGTGATTAAGGGGGGTTACTACTTACTCCTCCTCTAATTTTATGACAGAGAGGCAAAGACAGGAGGGTGACTTACCGATGATAAAACCATGATCAATTGCTCTATTCATGGCCCATCCACCAATCCCCAAAACAATGACATACATGCAGAAATTAAGGAACAAAAGCAGTGAAGCAACAGGTTTCATTTGAGCGTTGGCCATTGTCCTCCTACTATCTGATGATTTTAAGATGAAAAGCTGTAGAAAGAAGAAAGAGGATTAGGAGTTTTCAGGACTCTAAAAAGGTGTAATGCAGGAAAAGATTATCACAACTACATCTGATTTGTGCCGATTGGAGGCTAATATATATATATATATATGACATCAAATGATGGGTTTAGTTCTTTTCTTGCTAAGGCTGCGTGTTCCAAAGGGCTCTGTAGGGTTGTAAAGACTAAAGAACATGCTTCATTTTCAAGGCAAGCCTTCAAAAGACCAGATTCTTGCTTGGTTCTCATTTTCAGCTACTCTTTTGAAAATATGGTACATTCTTGAAACAGGCTTTGTGCAGTAATTTGTCCTCGGAGGAAAAATCATATTCTTATATTTTTTATTTGGTACAAAGAATATCGTAATATAAAAATAAGTTACAATTACAAGTTGTATGTTAAAATTCGAATCTTATATTCTTTACTAGTTGATGAGGGGCTGATTGAAAGTTTATCTGGACCCATTTCAGTTCATTGTATCATCTGCCACATGGAAAGTATCTCTGGCTAGGGGCCTAGACCGAAAAAATTTGGGCCAAAACCTTTCTTCTCAAGATCTAAAATGCCTACCAACCATACATTAGATTTCAACTCTATCCTCTTTTTCATCAATTGAGAGGGCTAAGCCTAACTTAAGTTTAAGATTTTATTAGTTTTAAATAATCACTATTAAATTTGTTTTTTAATACATTGGAAACAATGAAAGAAAATAATAAAAAAATAATTTTTTAACCCAATCAGAAGTCACCACGTGTTAAAGTTGACCCCGAAATCTCCTCGTTTCCCTTCCATTAAGGCGCGAAAATATTTTCCCTCTTTCTCTCCCCTAACTTGGCAACGGAAATCTCTCCCTTTCTCGCAACCATCCAGTTGCGATAAAGCTTTCTTTAGCTTCGTTAAATTAAAGCTATTTTCTTTTGCTTTTCCAAACTCTGTTGATTTTCCTTTCAGTCTAAGAAGCAGTAAAATCAATCCAAAAATCCATATCGGAAACGAAAGAACTCGAATTTATTTATTTGTTTTCGTTTGGTAATTTCTTCCGTCAATCTAATGGGAAGCTCTGTGATAATCAACGTCACATCGCCGCCATCATCATCGTCGTCGTCGTCATCATCGCGTATCCATCAGACGGCGGAGAACGAAGGCGAGGATCGGGATGGTCTAGAGGTCGAAACTAAACTTTCATATCTGAATCGGCCAAGCCAGAGCCTAGGGCATGAGGTATCTCGATTAATCCTTGACAATGTAGAAAACAACAAGATATTAATGTCTTTAAAGCGTAGGATTGAAGAATTTAACCAAGGCGAAAATCAATTAAATCTTGAAATTGAACAACTTCGGAAAGTTCTAATGTTAATGCTTGAAGAAGGGTTAAAAGATGATAAATTGAAGAAATTTGGAGAAGATAAAGAAATTGAAGGATGTGAGGTTTCGAAAGAGATGAAACTGGAACAAAAGTTTTTGGATTTGATGCTCGAAATAGGGGAAAGTAATGATAAATTTAAAGATTTGGGGATTGGAATTGAAGAAAACGAGAAATGTGAAAAAGGTGAGGCTTTTAAAGAGTTAGGAACTGATCTTGCTAGGCAGCAAGTGAATCTAAGGCAATTAGCTTCGGATAAGAAAGAACTCGCGGAGAAGTTTGAAAAGATGGGGAATGTGGTTGATGAGGTTATGAATGTGAGTGATGATGGTGATGGTGATGAGGAGGAAGTGATTGGGGAGATTGGAGCGCGTGAATTGTGTAAAGAAATTGAGCTCTTGGAGACAATGTTGGAGAGGGGAAGTTTTGGTTTGCTTGATTTGCAGGTGATGATGGATGAAGTTGAGGCCTTGAAGGGGCCGCCGGAGAAGAAGGTGAGTGAGATGGAGGCAAAGATGGGGGAGTTGGAGTCCGAGTTGTGGGAGCTGAAGAGTGCTATTGTGGAGTTGAAAGACAAGAAGAGCAATGAATTGATGGGTTGGGTTACAAAAGAGGAAGAAAAGGAATTGGAGTGTGATGAACAAGAAGAGGTGAATGCAAGTAAGCTCAATTGGGGTTCAATTATTGCATCAGTGGGAGCTGTTTTTGTAGCTGCTTCTGCTGTTATTTTCATGGGACGTTCAAGGGTGGAGGTTAAAGCGGAAAGGGGGAACAGGCGCGAAACTGGTTAGAGTCTCTTCTCCTAGTATGAATCCCTGCTATTAATCATGTTAAGCTTATTTCTTTTTCTTTTTTAGTGCTGATTAGAGTGCTAAGAATGCACTATGCTGATAGATTTAGGAGTGAATTAGGTTCTAAATCTTTTGTAAATAGTTATAGCCTTAATTATTTCATCCCTATGGATAGGTTCATTGTTATTTGTTATCATGCGTTTAAGGAGCATAAAGAGCTTTGATTTTAATAATTTCCTCTCCATTCTGAAAGTCTATTTTGTTGCTTTCTTGAGTAAAACTAGAATGAGTTTTGAAGCAGCCAAAGTACCCAAATAAGCTAACAACTTTGGACAAAGTCAATAGAGAATTATTGGCAAAGGGGCTGAGAACTATTCTTTATATACTACGAGTCTACGACCATTTCAAAACTTATCAGCTGAATCATTTAAGTGGAACAAAGCTCTTTGTGGTTTGCCTCGACAGCAGGTGCCACCATGCAAAACTAGCTCCACTAATGGATCGAAGAATGCATCTCTGCTTGCGCCAAAGTACATCTTACCAGCTATAGCAGCATCTGTCATATTGGTAATGACCCTTATCGTCTTTGCGAGACGACGCCATAAATCAAAAGGAAATATCCCAGATGAGGAAATTCCATTGACTCTGACAACATGGAGAAGATATTCATACAATGAGCTTCGACTTGCAAGTTGCAACAGATGGATTCAGTGGAAGTAACTTGATCGGTGCAGGAAATTTTGGCTCAGTATATAAAGGCACACTTTCAAATAAGATGACGATTGCAATAAAAGTTTTCAATCTAAATTTAGATGCAGCATTCAGGAGTTTTGACTTAGAGTGTGAAGTAATGCGCTCCATTCGCAATAGAAATCTCGTTAAAATCATAAGCAGTTGCTCTAACGAGGACATCAAAGCCTTTGGTACTTGAGTTCATGCCAAATGGGAACCTTGAAAAGTGGTCGTATTATTCTCAAGAGTTACATTTTAAATATTATACAAAGACTGAACATAATGATAGATATTGCATCAAAACTACAATTTGCAACTCTAGCCACTTGCCCTTCCATCTTTCATAGAAGAACATTAGCATTTTTTTCATCAGTTTTTAAACATTAACAGATACCTTACATGGTAATGGTGAGCTTTATTTGAAGTCCTGATGAGAATTATTCAGGTTGTAACTATTTTTAAAAATATGAGAATATTTTAGACATAATTGTACTTATAATGTTAATTCACCATGTCGAACAAAAATAATGGTTAAGAAAGTGATTTGACATCTAAAACAACAAAATTATCCAAAATATATGAGAATGCTAAACAAACAAAGCTCACTACTAAACATAACCAGTAGAAGCTTTTTAAGCTTTCATTCATCCTCCTGACTGCGCAACCTGGCAAGCTTGTTAGTCACGACAACATCAAGCTGTGCTGCTCGATCAACGATCTCTTTTCTCTTTTTTGTGGAAACATCATGGGCAATCTCAGCACAGTATGTCCTGAAAAGCAACAAAAAACAAATTAAG
The DNA here is from genome assembly GCA_030761205.1 of Fremontodendron californicum. Lineage (NCBI taxonomy): Eukaryota > Viridiplantae > Streptophyta > Magnoliopsida > Malvales > Malvaceae > Fremontodendron > Fremontodendron californicum. The sequence goes on from JAULJL010000027.1 coordinate 3,244,981, forward strand.
AAAACAAACATAAATGACATACATAGACAATGATTTAATCACTCATTTTTTGGGAAGTTAACAACAGTACCTGTTGTGCATCATCAATAGTTCAAGCTCTCCAACATTGTGCACAACAAATTTCTTAAAGCCATTTGGAAGATAGTGACGAGTCTTCTTGTCTGAACCATAGCCAATGTTGGGCATCAAAGTGCATCCCTTGAACTTTCTTCTTACACGAGAATCAATACCCTTTGGTCTACGCCAGTTTGTCTGTCATCAAGCAACAGGTAGGGTAAACATGATTAAGTAAGACAAGTTTCATAATTCAAAATTAACAACAAAACAATGGAAAAGAAAACTGAAAGGGTTTAAAAGATGAATTAAAGGCAAATCAATGTGAGCAGGGTTTTAGTAACAGAAAGCTTGTGAGAGAAAAAAGCTAACTGTGTCGCAAGACCTGTTCAAAAGTTTTTTATCTGCCCTGAAAAACGAAATGTCCAGCTACAAATACATAAAAACTGGACATCAGATACCATGGGCAAGAAACTTTCAAATAAATCTCTCCAAGAGGCAAAAGCAAATTGAAACTAAACAAGGGAAGTTTAGTAGAAACATAATATGTTGAATTACGACCTATATCAGTAACTTCAAAATGAGTTACAATGTAGTTTTTTAATAAATATCAGCAATCACAGATAGATCAGGCCTGAATTATACATTTCCATCATAGATTGCAGCAAATGACAGAAAAACAATTAATTCAACTAAAAATTGATCCCATTTCTGAAAAAAAAAATGCAAAAGAGATCAGATGGTAGTGCATGTTGGTATTCATCATTCAAATGCAGAAATGATGGATAAGTATCATCACATCTCCTTGCATATCTTAAAAAACCAAATCTTATAAAGCAGAAAACAAACAAAAAAAAAACTACAAAAAATTGATTATTTGATGAAAATGGATTAGATAAAAAATCGATTGATATCACCATCTTCAATCAAGAGATGAAAGTAAGACTGGGTGTCAAACAACACTCATCATATCCCTTTCAATTTTTTTTGCAAATTAAAGAATTAAAAATAATAACAATAAATAAAAGAATACTTTACAAGACCCCTAATAGAGTAGGGGTAAATGGATCAGATAGTCGATCGAAACTGACTCAGCATACTGCAACTCAGACTGGGTGTCAAGATCTATCTTCATATCCATCATTCACTAAATTTAATTCAGCCCCAAGGAAAACAAAAAAACTGATTTAAAACAAAATTTTCCAAACAAGTAAAGTTGCGGATAATAATTATAAAAAAATTGGAATCAGATAAAAGTGTCAATCACCAACTTTGCATATGAAGACATAAATATATGCAAAGTAAGACTGGGGCGACAAAAACTATCATCATTTTCCCTTTCTACTAAAAAACAAAGCTCAAAATAAAAGGCTGAAAAGAAAGGGAAAAAAAATCAAAACTTGAATGAAAATATAAAATTTTGAATATACCTTGACGGAAATTTTGCGATCGCTCTGGGGTCTCTTGAACTTCTTGGCCCTCTTCTTCACGATCTTCTTACTTAGAAGCGGCACCGCCATTTCTTCTTTTCCTTCTTCTTCTTACCTCCTTCTTCTTACCACCTTTACCATTAACAAAGACCAAAAAACTGTTATTGAAGTTGCTGAAATACTAATTGATAAAGAAATCTGAAGAAGAAAAAGAAAGAGAGCGAGATGTTTACTGGGAAAAATTAGGGTTTTGGGTTGGCCGCCCCGACTATGCTGCTATGGAGTTGCGACGGCTTATATAGAGGTTTTGGAAAGGGAAGGTATTTAGGGTTATCTTTATTTTTAGGGTTTGTCGAGAGATTGGATCATTGAAATAAATCAACGGTGGAGAGCAGTCGTCTATTTTGTTTTTTGTTTTTTCTTTTAATGGTGTAATTTGGGTTGTGGGCCATCATTTAATTCTTGAATTGGGCCGTTGGCTGACCTTTTTTTCCACAAGAGGCCCACAGGCAATGGTTTTTTTTTTTTTTTTTGCAAAAAGAGGGAATTAAAACAAAGGTTGAACTATCATTTTGGGATTGGATTTTTTTTTAATGCATTTCTAACAATAATTTCCACTTTTGCTAACACCACTCCACAAAAGTAAAACAAAGAGAACTAATGAAGTTCTGTTAAAGCAAAGTTCTTCGTACTCTATTCTGTGGTTTCCATTACGCAAAGTTTATCCAAAGAAGATGCATTTAAGCAACTGAAAATTGTAGAATAAAACTCGTAGGAATTGGGAGATGAAGGATCAACATCAACCCACATTTTGTCAACTAGCTCCACATGTGAATTCGGCTTTGCAATTGCATAGAACTGAAGTTTATTAATCTGCCTTGTCAACTTCTTCATTATATCCATGGAGAATATCATGCCAAAACCTTCATCAACATCCTCCGAATCTTCTTCGAAAATTTGAATGCCAATCTCTGCTTCCCTTGCGTTAACAAATCCGAGGAGCAGCAGTGAGCTCCCACCGATATATCTTTCACCATGGCATACCTGCAAGACACAAGTCATGTTGAAACAAGAATCAACAAAAAAAAAAAAAAGTACATTACCGGAGAGAACGTTCAATCCAAGAGACGAGCATTGTATTATATGAATGCATGCATGCATGTGCAAGAACTTGTTTGCATGGAGGGACGCGCCAGTTCAAGTGCTGCTGTAGAACAGACATTCGACTTACTTCCTTATTGCTCGAGTTAAAGCATGAATGGATAATGGACGGGCAGAAAATTCGAGTTAACGAGTCTACTCTAAACACAGACATGCACAGTTGCACACAGAAAAAGACTGTAACACCACAGAACAATCAACCAAGAGTACCAGCTGAAGTTTCATAGAACCAAATTAATGAACTAAGGATTTCCCCCACAATGCCCAGCCATAGTTTGTATGTAGTTTATTCCTCGAAAGAATATAATAGTTGGACTTTTCTCCACACAAAATTGAAATTTGAAACAGAAACAAAGCAAATTTTTCGCAGCACTTTCTGATTGGAAGTATATCTAAGATAATTTTCCTGTTTTCCTTCTGACCTATTACAGTTCACTTAGATATCAACTTCACTGCATCAGTGAATAGTAATAGATTACAATTTACAACCGAGAAAATCAGCAACATGCACCTTTGATTTTGTGGCCACAAAGCCTGCTTTTGGACTTGATTCAAGAGTCTCTTATGATTCTTTTGGAGTATTTGCAGCAAATATAGATGTCTAATAAAACATTTTAAAGTCTTAGCTTGTTCTTTTACATGGAAAACAGACTGATATGAGATTGAATGCGACTGATTTAAACTATAATGAAGCTTCAAACCTGAATATACTCCACACCAATTTGGGCAAGATTCTCTACAATATTGTTTGATGAAAGCAAGCTAATGACTCCTCCAGATCCAACTGGTGACTGCAATATCTCCCAAGGTGATTTCATCAAAATCTTATGCCTGTTCTGTTCCAGCAAACTGCTAACAACTGGCAGCCTCTCTTCTTCCAAGAACCAAACCTGTAAGTTGGTTGGATGGTAAAAGATGCTCGTATACACAGATTCATCAAACGCATTGGATAAAAGTAGTTCACATCCATCATTTTCCATTCATTTATACATTAAAATTACAAGCATGATTGCTAGGATCTAGTCAGTGGATTCCCAAAATTATGGATTTTATCAAAGAGGTTCTCCAACTCCTTAAGAATCCACACGGCAAACTATTAATGGAACAGGAAGGCAATAGCCATGGAAAGCAATGCCTTTTGAAAGAACTAAATTTCAAATTTAAAAAGTCAGTAAAGTAGAGTTGAAGCTTGAAATGAGAAATGAGAAATTCACCCTGGGGACATTGGGATTTGACCAAAACCAAAAGTCTGTAATTGTTTAAGAAAAGTTGGAATCTATCAGTATTATTAAATGTTGGAACATTAGGCTTTAGGAGATTTCATTTACTGAAGATCAGACCTTGAGATTTCATAACTCTTTCTCCAAAATGCATGTTAGCAAAACTTTCATTACAGGCAGACATAATTCCAATTTTGCGACACTCAGGATGTCGAAAACAAAGAAAAAGAACAATTTGATTTTTGAAAACCATTGCTATTCACGCTGAAATATGATAGCAAAACCTTCAACGTGTAATGAAAATTACAAATATCTTTACTCAGCAGCTTGTGTTTTAACATTTTAGGTCATCCAAAGATTACTACTCAAAACAAAAAGAAAATCACAAGATATTCCATGACAATAACACTGACCTTTTCAGGGTCAAATCCAAAATAATTGTTACTTGTAAATAGCTTCTTCATAGAATTGATTTCATCAGTTGAGCAAATCAAAACCAGTGGCAGAGATAAACGATATTCTACCTGCAAGCATCAAGCAAAAAGTTTTTATATTCATGAATTGGAGCTTCAGTATGATTCAAATTTTGAAAACATAATATTGCACAGAATAATAAGCATATTATTCTAAGAGCAGTAGCTTATAAATGAAATTTTTTCATTTGCATGAATCAATGACAACTGACAAACTAAGAAAATTTTCCCAAATGAAAATTCTTATCTTGATACCACCTTCACAAACCTCTCATCATCACAAAGCAACGTCTGAAAGGAGGATGTTTCAGAATTCTCCATGCTCATTGAGAAAGCAAGACCAGGATCATATTCTTTTCCCTGGTTCCTATGGTCACTCATATCTAATACAACCGCAACTTTGCCCTTAGAAACAAGATGAAGTGCCTTTTCCTGCAAAGTGAAATTTGTTCCCAGCTTCTCTTCACTTGTACATGGAGTAAAGCATTTTTCTGATATCCTCAATCTATTCCTCGCCAGCTTAGTTCCAGCAAGTGATTCAGTTATACTCCATCTGATTCAAGAAGCAATGCAGAAGCAAAAATTTAATAATTTAGGCACCATTGTAGATCACCATCACCACTTATACACTACAGATAATGCCTTCTAATTGTATGGAGTTGAAGATGAAAAGAACTGATTTTTTTCCACCCTATTTGAAGAGAATAGAACATATGATCAATTGATTCAACAATTAAGCAGAAGTTTTGATGAGTGCAAAGTGAGAAAAAATCAATCAATGTTATTGAAAGGTTATTGATACGTGAACCAGGCCAGGACAAGTTAAAATATCAACTGCTTATAGCCTAAGACAAGAACTAGACATGTATAGAACAAAAATACCTTCCAGTCTGAACCAGAACTAGGCTTGCATCCTCAATTGCTATCTAATATATATTAAAATATAAATATATGTGTGTGTGTTTATACATTATATATACATATATAAAAACTTCACCTCTTTGAAGCTATCTCGACATTCTGCAATGCCTGCTGAAGCAATTTGGAATTAACACTGACAATCTGATCTGCAAGTAAGCTAGTTTGGGACTTCTCTCCAAATCTGAACCCATGAAATATATGCTGTTGCTCCATTTCACACAATTTCTTTTTTGCAGCTATTAACCGTTTTTGAAACCTTTTCCTTTCTTTCCATTCCTGAAATATGTCAAAAGAATGCTCAAGACAAGAACCTGACTGATACAATCATGTAAACACAGGAAATATGAAAAAGTACAGCAGCATCATGAATCAACGGAAGATATTGAGAAGATGAGCATATAAAGCAGTAAACACAATGCATACATAGGGTGACTTAGACCAATTGAAGAAATTAACATTAATTTTACCAAGAAAACAAGATTCCACGGACCAAGGTCTGAACATGCACACAAAGTTCAGTGATTGCATCAGAGATATAATACAAAATCCACCTTTAAGATACTGATATCTTGCAAGAAATGAATAGCTTTTCCAGCAGTTAGCTTTTGAAAGTCATGGTTAAACATAATACTCCAAGGCCCGAATACTCTATATGAAAAAAATTACTTAAAAAGATAAAGAAGCAGAAGAAATGCAAGAAAGGAAAGTTCAGCTGACAAGAAAATAAGTAAGCAGAATACTATTTAGGAGAAATCATGGCAAGAAATGAACAATTGAATCAAGTAGAGTACAAAAGAATATGGCTTACAAGTTGCCGCCTTTCTTTCTTGGACCTCTCATCAGAGCGTACATTTAACTCGAGGAGTCCCTTTGGAGGTGTGATCTGCATTTCTCTTCTATTCAAATCAACATTTGGAACAATTTCCTCAACAAATGGTACCCAAACAAGAGGACCAGAATCACCAGCTTCTGTCAAATTAGATGACTCCCCACTTTCATTAGGCATAAATACAGATGATTTGAGCATGACATGTAAGAGATCATTAGCTCCGCTATTGAAAACATTAACAACTGTCCCCACAACTTGACCAGTTTCCTAAAAGGAGGCAAATAAACAAATCTTATTAAATCAAGCTTCACCAATCATAACCAAAATTAACAATCATCCAAAAAATGAGAAAGAAAAGGATAACGTTGATTGAAAAGCACAGATAAATCAAAACACGGATCACGGTAAAATAATTACCATAATAAGAGGAAAGAGAAGTCAAATTCAACAGTTAAGCTGTGTTGAAAGGTGGTTTCTCAATTTTACTATGAAAAATAATTGTCTGGCCCTAAATATAGGAAGGAAATAACTGTTCATATGTAAATGAAACAAATAAAAGAAAAAACAATATAAAAAAACGATTCTTTTATGGAAGTTGTCAGATTGTTATAGGGAATATTAAGGGCTGATGAGCCAATAAGTACATTACCTTGAGAATGACTCTCATTCCAACAAGATCACGAGCATAAAATTCACCTTCTTCCAGATTTGGCCTATCTTCTTCCTCTGCCAATAAAATTGAACCTACAAGTTGCCTAGCCTGAACAAAAGAAGAACTTTAAGCGTTTAATCAGAAGAAAGTGAAAGCAAGCATAGAAAAATCAAAAGAGATATCTAAAGGAAAGATGCAAGCATTATTAAGATGTAAACAAATGTAAAGAACAAACTTCTCTAATCATCTCACTTGATCCACTGTTCCAATCCCACTGAAGCTAAGTATCCAACTCTTCTTTCCAGGATGTTCCCTTCCTTCAACAAGCTCTACTTCCTTAATTGTTTCTTTACCTAAAACTTGTTGCCTTAACCATCTTCTCCCAGCCTGAAAAGGCATCAATTTTCATGATAAAGAAAAAATAATAAATTTTAAAAACATTAACCTAATTCAAAGGCCAAGAATATCCTTTAGAACATGTCCTACCTTGCAAAACCGCAATTCAGGAAAATCAGTGTTGGGTTTTATACAAATCTCTCCCTGTAGCCCATGAACATTGGATATGAACCCAATTTCAACAAAACCAGACACATTCTTGCTAGCTTCAACCATCTCTTCAGTAGCTGAAGTAGCCAAGTTTATGTCAATATACATAACAATTCACCATATAAAACAAAAACATGAGTGTATCTAAACTCATACAACAGAAACAATTAAAAAGAAATGAAATATAAAAACCCAATAAGTAAAAAAAAAAAAAAAAAAAAAAAGCAAAACCCACTATAAACAACCCTCCAATTGCGCCAAAACTGAAAAAAAAAAAAAAAAAAAAAATAAAAAAAAACTAAAGCAAGATTTACCAGTACTGTGCATAGGAGAAAGGCCATGGCGCTGACCGTGCAGACGATTCAATGACAAGCGGAGACAAGAGACAGCAAATAGAGAATGAGAGAGACGGTTTCTAAAGGGAGCTGTGAGTGGACGACAAGTGTGAAGATAGGCTGGCGGTGAAGAGATTGGATTTGAAGAGCAAAGAAGTGAAGCTTTTTGCATCTTTGTTTTTGTTCACTTTTTTTTAGTTTCAGTTGAACTGTTTAAACTTATCCTATGTTTTGGATTGGGTAGGGGAGGGAAAGGAAGTAAGGCAGAGCGAGAAATTTTTTTTTTAAAATTAAAAAAATTTAGTAAAGGAAAGTGAATGAGGTTGAGATTTTTTTATTTTTTTTAATATTTAATTTTTAAAATCTTAAATTGATGAAAAATAAGGAAAAAAAAAGTAAAAAAAAAAGAAATTTTAATATAAAATATTTATATTATTCATTTTACATTTAGCAAATTACAAGTAATATTATAAAGAATAACTTTTTCATTTTTAAATTTATATACTTCACGTAATTGATATTAAAAATTATAAAAAAAAAATTTATTATCATTTTTATTATTTTTTTTATATTACATTCATATTTTTTAATATAATATTTATTTTATTTTTTATTATTTGATTTATAATATTTATATTATTATTTTAATTAAAAATTAAAAATGTATATTATAATTTTTTTTCTTTTCTTTTTATATTTTATTCAAACGACAAAGATTAATATTATTTTTTTAATATATTTTAATTATAAAAAAAAATATATATCTATCCAAATATAACGATAGACTCAGCCAATAACGAGGAAGAACATGCGGCACCATTCATCGAATGTTGTTTCAGCGGATATTTGTAAGAGAAAAACAAAAATATCAAATGAGGTTTTCCGAACTAGCTTGATTTTTTTTTTTGCTAAATTTTTGGTCTACTTTATTTTAATAAATACATAAATAAGAGGCCTCTAAATTTCTAATGATAAAAAAATATTAATTTGCAAGTTCATTTATAAATATTTTTATTGTTTAGATTAATACTTTAAAACAGAAACTAAAAGATAAGTATAGACTAATTTGATAATTATTAAATTTAAAAGTTAAAAACTATATACACATCAATAATTATTAAATTTAAAAGTTAAATATATATTTTTGGTATACCTTCCATTTGAAAAACATATTTTTTTGGCACATGTAACTTTTTTAATTTGATAGAAAAAATTAGCTTGTTCTTTTATTTTATTTTTAAATAATATCATAGAATAATTATGTATATATATATATATATATATTATGTGTATATAGCATAATCCTTGTAAAATCATATTCTAATTTAAGTCTCCCTCACTTATTTTTCCTTTAAATTCAATAATCATTTTATTGCCTGATAATGTATGTACATGTATAATAACAATTTACTCATTATTTAAAACCTTACTTGTTTTTTAATATTTTGGACTAACCTATTAATATACATGTAGATATTATTTAGTAAAGAGATAAAAAGAAAAATTATCACATCCAACGCAACGAAATTTATAGATTCTACAAGTATAATTAGTAGACTGACACATATTTTTAGAGTTCAAATTTTAAAACAAATAAAACATAAGACAGTTTCTTAACTTCACTTATAGAATTAAAAAACTCAATTATTGATATATTAAAAATGAATAAATTAGTTTTCATTATTATTTGCATAAACTAGTAAAATGGTTTAGAAAGCATGCAATAAAATAAGTTAAATACTCATTTGTCCCATGAATTATACCACTTTTATTATTTGATATCTATAAAATAAAATTTTGCAAACTTAAATTGTTTTTCTCTCATGTACTTTGCCTCATTTAATTGATATTGTTAGTCTAACAACAAACGTGACATAAACACCTAATAAAATTATAACACATGGTACAAAAATGTCATGTAATCATGGCATAGGAAAAAAAAAAATCATGTTATATTTTTCTAAATTTTGTAATTAAAAAAAGAAAATAAAAAACAAAGGTCAGGAAGAAAATTGGGGAGAGAGAGGAAAAATGAAAGAAAATGATGGGTATGGGAGAGGAATGGGCGATAAATGACGAATCTGGTTGGCTCGAAGCATGGGAAAGGTCGAAAGGGGGAGGCGAGAGGGTTGGTCGGAGATCTGGTCGATCGAATGGGTTGCTGGCAAGTTTTTTTTTTTATATATAAAGGAGGTCGTAATTTTAAAATAAGGAAAGGGGTTGTAGATGTTGAGATTCGAATTTTAGATCTGTTGGATGTCACCTTTTAAGGGTGACTGCATGAACCAATTGAGTTAAACTCCGGGTTCGTGTTGCTGGCAAGTTTACCCTTCCATTTTTCCTTTATCTCCAATTTTTTTTTTTAAATTTTAAATTATCTTTTTTTCTATTTCAAAAATGATTTTTTATATTTTTATTTTTTTAAAATTTTATTTTTAAATCCAAATATAAAATAAAACATCTTTTTTATTTTTCAAAATAAAATTTTAATTCTAAATTTTTAAATTCTATAAAAAACTTTTATTTTTAATTTAAAAATAACTTTTTAAAAATAAAAGAATATGACACATGATATACTTTATTAATTGAATTTTGCTAGATTAGCATTTTGAGTAACACCGTTAATCAATGATGCACTTTGCTAATAGAATTGAACTTTAGGAATATGATTTTGATTTTTTTTAAATATAAAATTGACAAAAATAAAACAATTAGAGAGAGAAATAAGTATTTAATCATAACAAAGTATAATTTTAGAAAGATAACCAATATAAAATACTAAGAAAATTGAAAATTTACAACTTTCAAAAAATAAATAGAATATTCGAACAGCATATACTTAGAGAAAAAAGTTGTTTTAATGATTCAACTCAAGACTGAAAATAGATTTATCATATGTTACTTTATACCAACTTCTACACACGAATTCATGACAACATTATTATTTTGTAATATGCTTTTGATTATGACAATTTGTAACTTTTTGGGTAAATTTATTAGAGTATTGTTAAAAAAAAAAATCAAATTATTGATATTTTATTTTTATTTTTTAAAATACGTTGATTTATAACGTGTTTTGAAAAAAAAAATACCAAGGGAAGTGACCATATGATATAACGACTTCCCTTCATATGAAAAAAATTAAATTGAAAAACTAAGATCAGAAGTCGTCATATGATATGACAACTTCTGATCTCATTTTTTCAAATTTTTTTAAATTTAAATTTTATAACCGTTTAAAATCTATAACAGTAACATTTTTTAAATTTAAAAAAATTTAGTTCGGAAGTCACCATATGATATGACGACTTTCTAACTACAATTGTAGACCTTATTTTTTTATTAAAAAAAAGAATGATACGATGACTTCCCTTATTTGATTTTTAATTTTTTTAAACAAATATCAAGAAAAGTCGTCACATGATATGAAGACTTCTTTTTGTCGTTGAAAATCAACGTATTTTGATAAATAATTTTAAAATATCGACAGTTTGAATTTTTTTTTAACTATATTTGAATAAATTTGCCTCTTTTTTGTATGTTCTCATCTCATGGCATTTATTTTTCGTATATAATTCATTTTTATTTAATTAAAAATTTAAAAATTATAATAAATAAAAAAATAAAATTTTCTTTATTTTCAATAATTAAGATATTAAGATACATAATAAAATAATATTAAATTACATATTGTAAAATTTCCCTCATTGTAAAACCTAACTCATAAATTTAATAAAATAAAAAATTATTAAAATATTTGATTCAATAATTCGTGTATAACTTATTACTTCAAAATTTTTTATTTATTGAATAAAAAACTTTTACTTTTATAATAAAAAAATGGAGTAAATATAATTTATTAGATAAAACAATTTTGACTTATAAACCTGCATATAGTGTGAACACTACAGACACGTGCTCATCCACGCATTTAATCCTTCCACGTCATCCTTAAGCTTTAATCAACACATTATCTATTTTAATTTATGTACCAAAATAAAAAAATTATTTATCATTTAATTTTCAAATTTATTATTAAATTCTCTTATTTTAATTTTCCTTAAACTTTGGTTTTCTTTCTACCAAAAAAGTCCAAGAATTATCGTATCCACGTCATCGTCCCCACATTCCCACCAATCTCAGTTTAATGGCAATTGTGCAATTCCACTTCAACCCCGAGGTCAAAGCCTTATTCAACTCTATCCACAAAGTAAAAAAAAATTATATTTCTTTTTTTTCTTTTTCCAGAAAGTGTTTTTGGACGCCAAAAACATATTTAAATACAGTTAAATTCCCCACATTCAGAACACAATTCCTCTCTTTCTTTCTCTCTCCTCTCTCTCAATCATTCTCTGCTCTTTTAACTCCACTCGTCCAATCATCATTAATTTTCAAATTTTTTTTTCAAGAAAAAAAAGAATTAAAAATAAAAAAAAACCCATTAAAGTCTTATATAGAAAGAGAAAGCAAAACACTTTTTAGTTTTTACTTCAAGTTCTCTCTCTTCACGGCTCTCTCTGTTTTTTTGCGTGTGATCGTGGCAGAGAGCTTTCTATTGAATATCAGTTAATTATTTTCTTTTTGTTTTCTTCTTGCTTTAAAATTTCACACTATTTGAACCTTGTTCAGGTAATCTTTTCTATCTTTTTTTATTTTTTAATTTTTTTTTTATATTCAATTTACTGTTTTGGTGGGTTTGTTGATGATTTTATTTGAATATTAAAGTTGATAATTTAATTTTTGGGTTTAATGTGAATTGGGTTTTTGTTCTTGACCAAGTAAGTTTGAGTCTTTGATATTACAGTTAGCATCTTTCTTTAATAAGTTTTCTGGGTTTCTTTTGTCCTTGAGTTTGTCATTAGATAGTGTTGGTTTTTGATATTGGATATTAAAGAACAGTTTGATTGCTATTGTATGACTGTTGTTCAAAAGATTGAATTTTTAGCTGTTATTCTAGTAATTTTTTTTATTGATTATGTGCCTTTTGGACCTCTTTTATAATCTTAATTTTGCTGAAGTTTTTTTTTTTTTCTTTGGATTCTTTTTGGACTTTGGATTTGGAATTGGTCTCACTTTTAGACGGAGATGAATCTGGAATTAGAAATTAGGTTAGTAATTCATTAAAATAGATAAAAGTATATATATAAGACCTCTGAATTTTACTTGAACTTGAATTCCAATTTGAAGTCTTCAACTTATTTAGGCATAAAGATTTGGATTTTTTGTGATATTATTATTCCATGTTTCATAGTGTGAGTTCTTTAAAAATTCTTTGTGCAGGTTGTTGGTTTTAACTTTATATTTGACTTTTCCATGTTCCCTTCAGAACAATTTTAAGATTGTGTTTCTTGCTGTTCTCAGTAGCAATTTAGTTGTCAAGTATGCAATGCTCTATGTTTCATAAGGTTGATGTATATTCTATTCCCTTGTTCTTGGCAGAAAAGGCAATGCAATGATGCAGTCTGCTGACCATTCGGCTTCAGGTAATGTTACAATTGTTCATTTTATATGCCAAGTGCCAACACACGATGTGTGTTTTCTCATTTAATGGTCTTGTTAATCATGTGTGGTCTAGATCCTACTAAGATTCCAATGGCAAATGATTCTAAGGAAGTGGAACGGGCATGGGGGATTTTATCTGGTTCTGACGTCTACCATGCCTCAAGTGATGCTACCCTTTTTTCTAGCTCATTGCCTGTTCTTCCACATGAAAAGCGTAAGTGTCAGCTGCTGTTTAAAGACTATATATTGTATTAAGGAAAGTCTGACCTGATTTTGACTGTATGCAGTGAACTTAAATGGTACGGATCATAGTTATCAATCTATTGATGATATCACATCTGATCTAAATAACCTCCATCAAGATGTGGAGGGCAATGATCCACTTGGAAACATAGAAGCTCATGCACTTGGAAGCTTGCTGCCTGATGATGAGAATGAGCTTTTAGCAGGCATAATGGATGACTTTGACTTAAGTGGTTTGCCTAGTTCACTGGAAGATTTGGAGGAGTATGATCTTTTTGGTAGTGGTGGAGGTATGGAATTGGAAACTGATCCACAAGAGAGCCTGGCCATTGGCATGTCAAAAGTGAGTCTCTCTGATGCTCTTGTTGGAAACGGCGTGCCCCCTTATGGTCTTCCAAATGGTGTTGGATCTATCGCTGGGGAACATCCATATGGAGAACATCCTTCAAGGACATTATTTGTTCGGAATATAAATAGCAATGTTGAGGATTCAGAACTAAGAGCTCTTTTTGAGGTAATTGATTCTGAAAATTCTTTCTGATGGCATTCCTTGACACCACCTTCTTAGGGCTGCCGGTAAAAGGGCATTCTGCTTTTGGAAATACTTTCATTACTTGGTTCCCTTTTTCATATATGCATTGCTAGAAATTTTAATACATCGCTCTTAGAACCAGAAATGCAGGTTTTATATGCTGGAATTGACTAAGTAATCTGATTTAGAAACCTTCCAGTTTTTCAAGTTATAAGTATTGCATAGAGTAATTTAGAGTTGTAAATATATGTTCCCTTGATTCTAGAATGCAAATTTGAATTGTTAGACTAAGGTTATTGATCCAAACCTGTTGTTCCTTAGCTCTCTGATGAGTTTTGAGAATGAATACAAGTCACTTCCTATCTCTTCTGATCTGAGTGCTACATTTTTTTTCCCTTTTTGCAGCAATATGGTGATATTAGAACTCTGTACACGGCTTGTAAACACCGGGGCTTTGTGATGATATCCTATTATGACATTCGTTCTGCTCGAACAGCTATGCGTGCATTACAGAACAAGCCCCTAAGACGAAGAAAACTTGACATTCACTTCTCAATTCCTAAGGTTTAGAGCATTTTTATTCCCAAATAATTTGTTTTGCCACAGTGTTGTTTTTATTAATGTCTTTCCCTTTTACTTTTTCTCCCAACCCCATTATACTACACCAGGATAATCCATCAGAGAAGGATGTTAATCAAGGAACTTTAGTAGTTTTTAATTTGGATCCATCAGTTTCAAATGAAGATCTTCGTCAAATATTTGGGGTTTATGGCGAGGTTAAAGAGGTGATGTTTTTTTCTTTTTCAAAAATATTTCCTTGCTTCAAACATGAGACTGCATGTTTAGCATTTCTGAAATAGTCTTTTCATCGCGTAAAAGCAGATAAGGGAAACGCCATACAAGAGACATCATAAGTTCATTGAATTTTATGATGTTAGAGCTGCAGAACAAGCTCTTAAGTCACTGAATAGAAGTGACATAGCTGGTAAACGTATTAAGCTTGAACCTAGTCGCCCTGGAGGAGCTCGTCGCAAGTGCGTATATCTTATACCTGATTCTTCTATTAGTACTAATGTATAAAAACTGTAATCTTTTGTTATTTGATAAATCTTGTTTTCCCTCTGAAATAAGTTTTTTCTCATAGTGTTTGGCACTGTAATAGCATTGGAGTGTTCATTTTTTTGAATGTGACCTGATAGTGTTGTGCTATTTGCTCTTCTACTGGTACTAGGGCATGAAAGCTAATCAATTTCTGCCTTATGTGCAGTTTTTCAGTACTGTGAACTTTCATGTATATGCATTGGTATTAATTGGAAGAGGTAAATTAGTGTAGATTGTAAATGAAGTCCTGTTAGGAAATAGAAATAATGAGAACTACTGTAGTTACATGGATCCTTTATCTTGGCTGCTGCATGCTAGACATTATCAACGTTTTCTATTTTTTCTTTTTATTTCTTTTAAAAACTCTCTTCATTCTGTGTTTACCATCTGTTTGAATTTGTTTGTTTGATTCCTTGCTTTGTTGTTTTTGGAAGTATAGCAATGATGAAAGTTTTTTATTTATCATCTTTTTTCGACTTGTAGCTTGATGTTGCAACTGAATCAAGAGCTTGAACAAGATGAATCTCGGGGTTTTAGACATCAAGTTGGTTCCCCAATAGCCAATTCTCCTCCAGGTAGGGCTATTTGAGCTACATTCTATCATTTGTGTGCATATGGTTTGATTGTGTCTTGGATTTATTTTGTAAACTGAGGATGTTGCAATATTCCTGACAGGTAGCTGGGCACAGTTTAACAGTCCTATAGAACATAGTCCAATGCATTCTCTTAGTAAGTCCCCTGTTTTCAGGACCATGAGCCCAACGACCAGCAACCATTTACCTGGTCTGGCTTCCGTCCTGCATCCTCAAGTGTCGAACTCCATGAAAGTTGCACCAATTGGCAAGGACCTAGGAAGTGGTAGTCATGTAGAGCATGCATTAACCAGTACAAATTCAACCCATGGAACTGGGTTTCAACTTTCCCATTCATTGCCAGAGCCTAAGTTGAGCCAATACCATGGAACCATACCTACTTTTGGTCCTTCAAATGGTTCCAGGATGGAAACATTGTCTGGGCCACAGTTTCTTTGGGGAAATCCAAATTCATATACAGATCGCACAAACTCTTCAGTCTGGCCAACGTCATCTATGGAACATCCATTTTCATCCAATGGAAAGGGCCATGGCTTTCCATACTCAGGTCAGCAAGGATCTTTCTCAGGCTCATCCCAACACCATCATCATCATCACATAGGATCTGCTCCATCAGGTGTTCCTCTGGAAAGGCACTTTGGTTTCTTCCCAGAATCATCGAATTCTTCATTCATGAGTCCTGCTACATTTGGAGGCATGGGTGTAGGCCACAATGATGGAGGTTTTATGGTTAATATGGGTTCTCTTGCTGCTATGAGTTCAGGTATTAGCATTCCGCGGAATGTGTCTGAGAATGGTTCGTCAAGTATGAGAATGATGTCTTCACCTAGGTTGAGTCCTGTATTTTTGGGAAATGGCCTATACCCAGGACTACTACCTAACAGTATGGAGGGGCTGGCTGAGCGTGGCCGGAGCAGACGGGTTGAAGATAATCGGAATCAGCTGGATAACAAAAAGCAGTTTCAGCTGGACTTGGATAAAATTATTGGTGGTGAAGATACTCGAACAACCCTGATGATAAAAAATATTCCAAATAAGTCAGTCCATCCTCTATAATCTTCTGGTTTATGAATATTGAAATCTGTCAATATATTTGAAGCACTGATGCCTTTACTTGACAATTTCTACTTCATAATGATCCTCAGATATACCTCAAAGATGTTGCTGGCTGCCATTGATGAAAATCACCAGGGGACTTATGATTTTCTCTATTTACCCATTGATTTTAAGGTAATTACTTTGGGGTTTTGGTTTGCTGTTTAGACTATTTATTTTTTAAGTTCAATTGCAACTGATGGATATTCCCATTTATGATGCAGAATAAGTGCAATGTGGGCTATGCCTTTATCAATATGCTTTCTCCTTCACACATTATTCCGTTTTATGAGGTTATATTTTTTTAGCTTAATATATTTTCAACTTTTGTGTCTTAGGTGCATTTAGGATTGTCTAGTTTTGACCTTTTTTTCTCAATAAGAAAATTTGTGCTTATTATTAAAGAGAAGGGCAAGCTTGTTACTGAAGCCTTGGAATGTTTTCTTTGGATTCATTTTTGTTAACAACCATATGCAGGCATTTAATGGAAAGAAGTGGGAGAAGTTTAATAGTGAGAAAGTTGCTTCTTTGGCATATGCTCGAATCCAGGGAAAGTCAGCTCTTGTTGCCCACTTCCAGAATTCAAGCTTGATGAATGAAGATAAGCGCTGCCGTCCAATTCTCTTTCACTCTGAGGGCCCAGATGGTGGTGATCAGGTAGCATTAGTATTTCTTATTCTTGCTGTATTATTATAATCCATACCTGGAAATTTCCTCGGTATACATTTTTTTCCTCAGTACTTTCAATGAGTGACTTAAATCGACCATTTTTTAATCTGTTTAAGTATCAGATGCCATATTTTCTATTCAAGAGTTGGTCTGATTACAGACACAAGTTTCACTAATATAAGAATAACAATGGACTTTTTTTGTAGAGCATCCCAGAGCATTTACACTCTAGTTTGAATATCATCCGCCAGCCAAATGGGTCGCACTTGGGTGATTCTTCAGGTAGCCCTAAAGAGAAAGATGCTGGCCCGGAGTTTGAAACGTTTTAACAGCTCAGTGGCAGGAGATTGCCCTTGTACCAAGTTCTTGGGGGGCAGTGAAGGCTAACTTTTGGCGTACATACTCAACTGTACAAACATAGGAAGAGGTGAACCAGCTATAACAGGATGCAGATTTTGTGTAGTTTTAGACTCTTAGTAGCCAAGGGCATTTGAACTTGGAAACTGTAGGAGCATTTTGGTTTGTGCAAGCATTACTATCTTATGTCTTGCATTTGAGAGGATATGTTTATAGGGGTTCTGCATCATTGTTCTGCCTTTTCCTCTCTATATTTTGGGTTCTTTTCGGTGTTTCGAAATGGATATATGGTTTGCGAGAGTTGAGATTTTGAGGGCTAAGGATGTAACAATAGTTTCATAACTGAAAATTGTATAGTGCAAAATACAGACTTTGTTTTTGTTAATCACATAATTTGGTTGTAATTGACAATGTTAAGACTCTGCATGCTGCATATTGCATGGTGACTGAGAGCAAAGTTTTTTATCTCAGGGGAAGTAATCTTCCAGCTGTTTGTTGACAAATTGTGCAATATGTTCTTTGGCAAAGTATTTTTGACTAATGAAATGTTCACATTCTTTTTAAGGGATAATAATATCCAAATAAAATTTTAAATTTTATAAAAAAAATAAAAATAAGTCATTGATTGCATGGATTAAAGCCATGAATTTTTATTTCTTTGTAATTGTATTTATTAAATCTAAAAATGAGTGAGTAAAGTTCAATTTGAGAGACAAATGTATTATTATTATTATTATTATTATTATTATTATTATCATCAATGCAGTTGCAGCCAGCCGAGTACCCTTTGCCTTTCTCTGGCCAGGGAATGGAAACAATTCTTTTGCTGTAGAATAAGACACAGCAATGCTCACAGTTCGATTTTGTTGATATGAGCGTTAGCAAAAGACGTTAGTATATAGTTTAGAACTAATCTTGAAAAACTTCTAAAATTAGTCGATAGCAAAACACATGCTATATAGTTTTTATAAATAATTCTAAACAAACAAGTAATAATAACAGCTGTAAAAGTCAAGTGCATAACACGCGTTACAAAACGCGACTAGGAAAAACATCAAACTCCATTCCCTCCACAATTTTCTCTCAAAAGTTCCCTCTCTTTCCACGAACCTGCACGTGTCAACGCGTCAGACTGAGCTGGTTCCACATCCTACCTGGCAAATTTCTACGGGTCCAATTGTCCAAACTCCTCCTAAAGATTTGATCACAGCCGTCCGTATCATCCAATAGAAGCCGACATTTGCCCCCTCCAGCCTTTGTCTTGACCGTTTGTGGAAGTTAAAGAGAGAGAAACAAAAACATAAGTCTTTCAAAGAGAGAGAGAGAGAGAGAGAGAGAGAGAGAAAGAAAAGAGTCTTTCTTTTTTAGTTTCTAAACAGGTATTCTATTTTCATGCTCTAGAAAATTTCACTTTCTTACCTTTTTTTTGTAAAGTTTCTTTTAGCTGATTTTGTTGTTTTCTTGTACTGTTTCTTTGATCTTTAGTTCTGGGTTTTTGTGGGTTTTTAAGTTATGACTGTTTAAATGATAGTTGAAACCGTATAACTGTCATTTCAGCTGGTTTTTTTGTTAGGGTTTAAAATGCAAAAGGCTTTTGGTTTTTTGTAGTCTTTTGGTGTTTTGCTGTGTAATTAAGGTATGTTGATGAGATTTAATTGTGCTTTATGGGAATTAAAAGACTTGGGTTGACTTTAATTTTGGTGGGTTTTACTTGAAGATTTTGTTTTTCTTTGATACGGGTTTTTATTTACTTGTCTCTTCATGAAGAGTTTATGCTACCTTTCTATTTCTCTTCTAATTTTCTTTGTATGAAAAATTGTCTCTCAAGGCAGACTATAGTGAACCCCATATTTTTATCTAACAGAGATCAAGATCTAGGTTTTAGAATTGTGGTATTCAGTGCTATTCTGAATTGATTATCTTAACATTCTTAGTAGTTCTAGAAATAGGGTCATGGACTTTGACTTTTAATTCCCATCTTTTTCTTTGGTTTTGTTTTTGCTCTACATGTCTCACTGCTCACAAATTATGTTGCTTGAAAATCCTTTCTTTTATATGTCAGTCTCTTTGTTCTGTTACTCCTTTATGTCACTCTGTTTTAATATCTTTGCTTCTTACCTTGACTATTCATGTGACACAGCTTTTGCTGCTGGTTTGATTGTTTAGAGGGTTTTTTTTCCCCAACTGATGTTCCGGGATCGAGATTGTGGTATAAATAACAGTTGCAGATCAAATGCCATCTCTAAGAATGAAGACCAAATCAAGCACGGGTTCTTTAAGAGAAAAAATGGTCTCCGCGTGTGTAAGAAGTCTAGCATGATTTGTAAAAGACCATGCTGTCATGTCAGGGTATCCCAACAAGGAGCTGAATTCAGTGCATGTTTTCAAAACTCTCATGATGGTAACCAACTACATTGAACAAGGAAGATATTTGTCTAATTTTAATTGTTACAGTTACAGATACTTGTTGGAGTGTCCTATTATCAAGGTTTACAAATTCTTGTGCTGTTTGCTTATATCTTGAGTTCTTGACATTGTGTGTTCTCTGTATATTGAGTGCATTAGAATTATCAATTTCAAAACATTGCTTTAGTCTGCTCAAGTGTGGACAAGACTCTTGACCCTACCTGGCCTGGTCTGTGATTTGTTGCAGTTTCCTTAATGTGAGAAATGATGCTTTCTTTGCAATTTTTTTACTTAACTACTTATTTGTTGAGTATAACTGTAGTTCTAAGAATTGCAATATAGAAGTTAGAATCATGGGGTCCTTATTCCATATCTAGAATGGAAAAGATGCAGTTGTGTTTGGAATGGTTCCATGATCGTCAAATTATTTCAGGGCAAACAAATGACAAAGTACATGCATCAACAATTTGGACCACTTGGTGAATAAAGTATTAATTTATTGGCTAAAATAGTTGCAGATAATGGGAAATTAGGATCTCATTTCTTGTATGTATGGCATTACATGTATTCCCTGCCCTTAAACCCATCGGTCCATCCTCTATGTGGTGCTTCCAAGCATGAGAATCTATCGGTTATTCACCATTCATTTGTTTACTCATGCATGATAGGCTTTCTTTTTCTAGGGCTTTAACTTGTTCTTTTCTTAAAAAAGTTTAAAAAAGGAAGATAAATTATGTTGATATTTTGGCTTTCTAATGTGCTGACTGTTGATAGATTCATCAAATGTAGAAGTGGCCTCTCAAGTTTTTGAAACTGATGGAGCTGGTGCTCAGCAACTAATTTTGGATGAAGATGATTCTGAGCTTCAGAAACAGCTTTCAGTTTTTGTTGATTCTGCAACCGTGGGGAGAATGGTAAGCTTTTGTTGTTCTTTAGGACCTTACTTTGTGAATTTTAGTTGTTAATTTCATTTTTGCCCTGCTTTTTGAAGATATCATGTAGTAGACTGGCCCCTAACTCAGTTTGCATTCGCTTATCAATGATGGTTTATTAATTTGCAGGAATCTGCCCACACCTGTGCCTCAAACTTAGAGACAATATTCTCTCCTTTTCTGGAGCCAATCCAAATACACAGTCAACCAAATATTGACAATGATGCAGGTGATTCTTTTATTTTTTTACCATTTCTGGTTGAAATCCCTGCCTAAACATAATGATTAATTTATAAGTATTCCTTCTCTCTTGGCAATTTACTTGGTCCATATAGAAACAATTTTATTTAGAAAAGAGAAAATAAGAATAAAATATGTAGGGGTGTGCATTCGGTCGGTTCGGTATTAGGAATCCGATTACCGATTAAACCAAATGTATTAATGATACCGACCGAACCGACCGACCATGAAACCCTAAACCAAACTAACCGAACCGACCATAATCGGTTCGGTTCGGTTCGGTCGGTCTATTCGGTTTCCCCTTATTTCCCATGTTCTGTTTTCACTAAAACTCCTAGCAGAATTCAGTAATTCACCCTAATAACAGCAACTAAAAATAAGCAGTAATCAATTTCAAAACCCCAAAATTTAACATACAATTCCAGCATAACCAATGTACTCCCAAGTCCTAATAGCAGTCAGCAGCAACATACAAGTAAGATTCAAAATTTACAAGAGAAAAAAAAAAAATATAGGATACCTTGAGGGTGAGGGAGGCTGGCTGTGGCGGACCAGTGGTGGTTGTTGAAGACTGAAGTGACGAGCCACTGAAGGCTGAGGCAGGCGGCATCGACTGGAACTCAGGGAGAGAAAGAAGGCGACAGAAACTCAAGGATAGGAATAATGAAAGGGTATTGATTTACTGAAACTGAAAGGGAAGAGTTTTGATTATTGAATTTGGGGTTTAGGGTAAAGGAAGGCAGCAGAAAGGGATTTAGGGTAAGGGAAGGCAGTAGAAAGGGAAAGGTGATGATTTACTGGTTTAAGGTGTTTAGCCGTTTAGGGAATTAGGGTTAGGGATGGGTTGAGACTTGAGATTAGGATATTGGGTAATGGGTTGGATGGATTGGGTAATGGGTATGGTTAAACACAAAGCGATTTGGGCTTTGGGCTTGGACTAAATAACAATGGGTTTGGTTTAAATAAAAAAAAATATATATATTTTTTAAATTAAAGGTCGGTTTATTCGATCTGTCGGATTTGGAAAAAAACCGAATATACATGTTTAAGCCGAACTAGAAAACCGATTAAAATTGCAACCGAACCAACCGAATAGGGTCGGTTTCGGTCGGTATGGTTGGTAACCCGACTACTTGCTCACCCCTAAAAATATGGTTACCTGGGCAATAGCCTGCTACATAAAAGCGAAGAACTTAATAGTAGAAGAAAGATTCTTATTAATCTTGTTGCATCCTTATGGGGCAATCTATGCTTGTATGGACTTTTGGTATTTAGGAATTTTGTGCATTGATGTTTCATAATACCATTAAGAATTCTTATAGCATGGAATTTAGGTCTCTAATGGCATTGCTTCAGACTCAGAAAGGCAAGGCCTTAAAGACTGAGAGGCTTATTTATCATTCATGTTAAGTGATAAAAAATGATCTGTGATTCTTCAAATTACATTCTGCAAGGAAAAAGAAAAAAATAAAATTCTTTGCATAAAGTATGAAACCATAATCTGCCTTCTTCCCCTAGGCTGGCACCTTACTGTTTGAGTTATGTTTACTTATTATGATTATGTCTTTTTACCTGTATTCAATGCTAATCTTTCACTAGTTGGATGAAGAACTTTTGTGGAATTCAAATATTCGAGAGGTTGTTACTTTTTCACATCGTGAAAGTTGCAAGGTTCTGTTAAGATAGTTTTTTGATACAATTATCTCTTTTTAAATTACAGTAGGGAGTAATGATGGCCCTGAAGTGCCAGCATTAGGCACTGATGACAGTGATGATAACAAAAGCTCATTTGGCAGTCAAACATGTAATGTATCAGATTTCTTTATATCTGACATGATAATCGCGAGCATACTGTTTGATGGAAATGCTGTTGATGATAACATTTCTGGAACCAATTCATTTCCTGATTTCAAGTGTTCTGAGCCAAGTATGTTGTTTGATGCGGCTGAGCAATATATGATACTGCCTTTCCTTGAGGACACTGTCAAAGCCAATGATATAAATGATGTTAATTTGCACGAGGAAGCCATAATGGCTCAAGATAATACTGGTTTATGTCTAGCAATTGATCAGATGAGATCCTGCATAGAGGATTGTGATGTTAACTCTGACTCTGATCAAGCAGATGACTTTGATCCACAATCATTTATAAAAAATTTACCAGAACTATCTGATGTTGTATCAAGCTTCCATCCTGCTATGGTTGCAACAGAGGCTTGGAGAAGGAAGCCCATAACTCTTGTGCTTGATTTGGATGGTAAGACATACACGTTTTTTATGTTTTCTATTGTACGTTTTGTGTTTTTGGGAGTAATCCATCATTCATTCACTAGTATTGCTGCCTAAACATTTATTTCAAATGACTAATTAATTCTTGTGATCTTTTAAATGGAGTATCAAACATACTGTTTTGATTCTTACATAAAGTCATAAGGCTTCTGGAGTTTAGTCTAATGTACTGATGAGGATGACAATACTTAAAGATTTTGGCTTGAATGAATTATAAAAGAACTGGTAGAACATTTTGGGAAATTATTGTCTCAATTCCAATAAACAGCGTAGGGTAAACCACTGTTCTCTGGCAAACGTTGTCTGTATATGCCATAATCACCACACATGCTGTATTTCTTCTGTTAGTGGGTTAATATTGAAGTTTTGCTAGAAAATTTTCAAATGCTTTCAGGGGTTTAAGATGTTATAGATTGCAAATCCAATTTTATTTGCTAACCTGTTAAGTATTGGATGGTATTAATGACTTCCTACATATGTGAATTATTTGGGATGACATTTATGATCCAGAAGCTGCTTTCTCTCTTTACAATTTGTATAGGATTATTTGAGCTTTGCTTCTTTTTCATCTTTTTCACTTGGTGCCTTCAAAAAATTTAATAACAAATATTAGTATAAATGTTTGATCACCATTGCTTTGATACATGCAGAAACTCTCGTCCACTCTACACTTGAACATTGTGATGATGCTGACTTCACCTTTACAGTCTTTTTCAACATGAAAGAGCACACTGTGTATGTAAAGCAGAGGCCTAACCTCCAGACATTTTTGGAGAAAGTTGCAGAGATGTTTGAAGTTGTCATCTTTACTGCCAGCCAAAGCATTTATGCAGAACAACTACTGGACATATTGGACCCAGATCGAAAGCTCATATCTCGGCGGGTTTATCGTGAATCTTGCATTTTTTCAGATGGAAGTTACACTAAAGATTTGACAGTTTTAGGTGTTGATCTTGCAAAACTTGCAATAATTGATAATTCTCCACAGGTATTTTACCGGCCCACTTCTCTTAAAGGTTTACTCTTCATGAACTTCATCTTTCTTGCCTTCAAATTCAGTCAATACATATAATTGTCATCCTGGCTGTCAACTTTTCCTTTTTTAAAGCATTTATTGCTTTTAGCTTAAAGTTAATGTGTTTGTGAGATTTAATTTTGCTGAGGCAAAGATTATGTGGATGTGAACTGGTGACTTAGTGGCTGCATGTCTTTGTCATTAAAAAGATTCAGATTTTGAGGTATTTCTTCTTGCGGTTAGAAGTGATGCATAAAGTTCATTTGAGAGTCGTTTCACTAACAACAATAACATTCACATTATCCGAAACCAAGCGTAACAGTAAGAGGTAGTTGTGAGGACTTGTGCCTTGCTCCTTAATATCACCTAGAACAGGATAGAGGTTAGTTGTCTAGTAGCAACATCAAAATGCATTGTCTACTATCAACTTAAATAGTACGATGGGGGAATATCTAGAAGTGAAAAAGAAAAATGGAAAAGAATAACTAATTGTCCCATGCTTATACTTCTGATTGCTTAAGAGTTCTTCGTCTTTGCTGATTTCAGGTTTTCAGGTTGCAAGTGAATAACGGGATTCCTATTAAGAGTTGGTTTGATGATCCATCTGATTGTGCACTAATTTCATTACTTCCCTTCTTAGAGACTCTGGCTGATGTTGATGATGTCCGTCCTATCATTGCCAAGAAATTTGGTAACAAGGAATAAGAGCACCTTTTTTTCTTTCTAACTAGCTTTCAATATAGTTCCTCGTTTTTCTATTTGCTTTTAAGTGAAATTTGGCCTCTAATTAAATACTCAATTCTCTTCAAAATTAACCTCAAAATAAACTATCATTTGTCTTCTTGTTGTGTCAGCCTTTTGTTGCTTGTTTCCTTTTCTTTCTCCCCTTATTTGACGACCCTGTGGATTGCTCTATCTAATTCTTTTTTTTTATCGAAGGTAGTCGTAGAAAATGTCTCTGTCTATTTTATTGTACAGTTCAAGTTCCAATCATATAAGCATTGTATATGAATTATTTGTGAAATATAATTTTTGCAGATTCCTGTTTGCTATCTTTTTTCTGCTGATTAGTTAATTATCTCGTGTTTATATTTGCTCTTTTCTGTCTTTTCTTATGAATATTATGGAGACTCCATCTATGCTTGTATTAAGAAATAAAAAGTTTAGAATGGAATCTTCTAGATACTTTAAAAAAAAATCCGAATAACATAGATTGC
This sequence comes from Fremontodendron californicum, assembly GCA_030761205.1. Lineage (NCBI taxonomy): Eukaryota > Viridiplantae > Streptophyta > Magnoliopsida > Malvales > Malvaceae > Fremontodendron > Fremontodendron californicum. The sequence goes on from JAULJL010000027.1 coordinate 3,270,793, forward strand.
GATCTGGAGCAGTACTCTTCGTGATTGTGGCCATTCACCAAGTAATGAACTTAAGGTTAGTGAAGTATTAGTTTTAAACAAACTGATGTTATTATTCTTCTTCTTTTTGGTACTTATATTATATGTTTGTTGGGTTATGTATTCTGTTTTACTATATGCTTGCAGAAGGCATTTGACCAAGGTTCAATTGTTGCCACCATAGCCATTGTTTGTTTCACTGCTGTCTCCGCTCCTGCCTACTTTTGATCTGAATGAACACGCGTAGAGGGAGACAGTGATGTAAGAATAATTCTAATTTTCAGACCCTTTGTTATTTGTGTTAATACGATGATGATTACATCTTACGCTGAGAAAATACAAATTCTAAAGAAAAAAAAATATAATCTGTATTTTTCCTTTTTTTTTACTTGGCTCTATTTTCTCTGTGTCATAGTCTTGAAATAACAAGTTTTGTTTGCAGTGGAAGAATTATGAATATGGTCCTTGACACTTTATGAAAGGAAATAAATCTATTAAGGCTGAGATGGTCTCCATTACTGAAAAAAGCATTCCTAGAGCCAGAGGGCATCTCTAAAACAGTAATTCTGGGGAAGCAGCTATCATAACTTATCTATGAGTACAAGAGCCTAAGAGATTCTATGTTGTTCTTCATTTTTTTTCCCGGGGTTTCTTACTCAGCGTTTATGTATACATAGATCAAGAAGTATAGCAATGCATCTTAATGGTGAGAATAAGGCCTTTGAGATAAATATCCCAATGTTGATTCTCTCAAGCTTGCTGTAAGCTTGTGAACTCTGCTGGCAAGCAATGGAATATTGCAATCTCGTCATGGAAAAAAAGTAAACTGAAAGTGGCTTTCCTTCCGTTCCGCCTAGAGTTTGTTTGCAGCGACAACAAGAAGTGACCACGCAAGACCTATTGTGGCAAAGATTAGCAAAAAACTGAATGACGTAACAGAGGTGGCTGAATTGGGGAGTCCTGTTGGTTCTGCTGAACCATAAACCGTGTCGCCACCTGGTCCTGTAAATGCAGGTGAGGTCACCGTCGTGGTAGTGGGTGGAGGTAGGGTGGCTGCAGGTGGTGTTATGCTGGCCGGTGGAGTCACACTGTATTTTACATGTTAGAAGAAAAAATAAGCTCCCACTGTTCTCTCTTTGTCTTGAAATTAAAAACGCCATAAAGAGGTGGTTTGTAAGATATTACCTTGTAGGCGAAGATGCTGCATAGCGACAGCTTCCACTACCTGGACCAATATAGAGAGATGGATTTTAATTGAAATATTAGAATTATACTGTAGTTTACAAATTACAACTTAGTTTTGCTTTTTTTATGACAGTATCTTACTAGGGTTGGTATTAGTAAGCTGAGCTGTTCCTCCAAAAACACAGCTAGCTGGATCTGGGTGTTTCTGGTAGTAATCATTGAAAGCATAAGAAGCATGATCACGAACGGAGTTTGGGTCGGAACAACTTCTACCAGGTTGAATTGCTGAGCAGTCTGCACCTCCATATCCGCAAGCATAATCAAGAGCTACTTGTAGAGCAGTTGGTGAAGCACCTTGATTTGCAATACACCAGGAATTACCTCCTGATGATATTGCAGGAGTTGTGGTTGGCGTTGTTGGAGTCGTGATAGGGGTTGTCGGAGTTGTGATCGGCGCTGCCGGAGTGGTAGTCGGAGTAGTAGTAGTAGTAGGGTTGGTGATCGGCTCTGTGGATGGGGATGTTGGGTTTGGAATTGTTGTGCCTGGAGTTGTAGGGTTGACAATGGGAACATTATCTAATACTGTCGTGGATATTGAAGGTGCAAGGAGGAGTATTCGGAATTCTTGGTTGTTTTGTTTACTCTTTTGATTGATTTCTTCCATTGGAGGTTTCTCTGAAACACTTGAACCTGAAGAGATTAAAAAGCAAGTTTAAGTACAGTACTTTTTCTTTTCTTTTTCATGGAATCAAAAATAGGAAGAATTTGCTTTATTAAATAGATAGCCAAGTTGAAACACTTGTCAGATGTTAGAAAACTCATGCTAGAAGTGCAAAAACAAACAAGATTGGGAGACAAGGAGATCAGCTGTTGAAAGAAAGGATGAGCTGACAACCTCAGGACTCCAAAAGAGAATATTGTTAAGGAGAAATCAAAGAATGCAAGACCCCTTTCTAAAAAGTTACTATCTTGAACAGAAAATTATCAGTTGGATTGAAAAGCTTCAGGTATTTTGATGTGCAATTGAGATAAAGTTTAAAACAAGTTACTTTAGAGTCGCAAAGAAAAAGTTAAAAAAGCAAACAAACTCAGTTTTTAATAATCTAAATAAAAAAGAATTGCAGGAATAACAAACAGAGAACTCAATCAGAACTGAAGGCAAGTCAGCATTGCCATGGAATTCATTCCAAGATTTTTTGTTTTATATATATATATATATAAAATGGAAATCCTGGGTTTGGCTTGCAATTTAATCACTCTTAACTAAATCCAATGCTGCATAGTTTTCTTTATATATTTCTATTTTTGTTCATTGCTTTGACAAAAAAATTCTCTAGAAACATTCACTCATTCAGATGACAGTTGTTTCTAGCACTAATTCATCTTGATGTCAAGATTGACATTAATTAAATTATTCTTTTACACATTGTAAAAAGCTTCTCTTCTCTTGATATGCACACAAACACTTCTCTACAGAAGATTTTTTCTTTGCTATCATTCCATTACTTACCAATGACATGAAGTTAAATAACTTAATTTTGTCTCATTAAAAGCTTCTTATCAATTAAGATGAAAATCCCAAGAAAATTTGGCTTAAACAAAATCCATTTTCCCATCGAAATATACAAATATGACAAGAAAATATATGTAGGAAGAGAACAAAAATCTTTAAGGCATATCAATCACCTGAACATAGGAAATGAAGCAAGAGAAAAATTGTGAGAAACTGAAGAAGTCTAGAATCCATGTTTTTGTATCTGCTGCTTGTATAATGTAGGTCTTGAAAATCTTCTTTAATAAGAACAATAATATAGAAACTAATATGTATATATAATAAAACAAAGAGGACCAATGGCAATGGAGTTATTGCAAAGAAGAGTCTACTTATCATCCTTGCATTTGTTATTTAAATAAATAAAACATGAAGAATCAAAGCTTCCTTGGATTGAAGAGAGATGGAAACAGAGAAAAGGAGAATATAAGGAAACTTGAGAAAGGAGGCATTTTGGCTGTTGGAATTAGCAAGTAAGGGAAGGTGTAAAAAAGGAAAAAAGTGTATGAATTAGGGAAAAGGCAAAAGGGTGATCTGTTGGGAATTTAAATCTAGGGTTCTGAAATGATATATATATATATATATATATATATATATATATATTTGTTAATCAATAATGACATTGATGTGGTGGCATTTTTTCTTTCTTTCTTGTTTTCTACTCTGAATCAAAAGTTATGGAATCCACTTTTTTACAAGTTCTACAGCTGGGAATAGTAAAGGTATGTTTCTTTAATTATATAAAGGAATCAAATCAGGAACCTCAGGGGCATAGGGCATAGAATTAGATACCATCTTAAAGTTACAACATAATGGACAAAGAAACACAGCTTTTGAATTCCTTTCATGACAATATTCCGATAAAAGAAGTAATTACCTGGGAAGTTTCTATAATCAGGTTCTATGCCATTGCCATTTATGTCCAAGTGATTTGGTGTCACATACTTTCCTACAGTGACAACAAACCCAGATCCATCACGAAGTTCAAAAAGACAGACTGAACCAGACCCTGTAACAGGCAAGAAGGGTGTAATATCAGATTCTATAAGACATCAAGGGAGGGCATGTTTCAAGATATGTTACCATTAGTTCAATAACCATATCAGTTAAAAGACTTGAGTTACAACAACTGGTCAGAAGTCTTTAATCCCCTACACTCAAACCTTTTAACATGGAAACTTTAAACGGGACCTTCCATTTACATGAACATGTTTGATTGGAAAAAAGAAGGGGGGGGGGGGGGTTCATGAGAGACAACTGATAAAGAAAAAATAAGAGAACTGCAGTACAGAAAATGAGCTAAACTTCAAACCTTGCCAAAATTCCTCTCCCCAACAAGAACAGCTCTACAGTTATCATGAAGTGCAGAAGCAACCTGAAGTGGGAATGACACTTTAGAATACTGCAATTATGATTAGACAATCAATTATGTAATTTGATGAAAGGGAGAGTTCATAAATAATGGGCCAACTGGTCTACTCACAATTTCACTTGCACTAGCGGTTTTGTTATTCACCAAAACCTGCACGGAAGCTGATTATTAGCCAACTAATTTGCATTTTGAACCCCAATGACAAATTAAAGACTGAAAATTTTTATGGGCACCTCTCTATGTTGCACAACACACTATATATGAATTCATACTTATAACTGTTATTTGTTTTAGTGAAGTCCCTGGATTATTTTTTTTAAAAGCCCTGGAAATTCAACTCTACCCAGAAGACTGTCACTCATGAAATTCATAGTTCCCCAGACAATTACTTGAGAAAAATTGTAACTGACCACTGAATGAATAGAGTTCTCCAGAATCAATGTGAAGGCATAAATTTCTATGTTCATAAAAACAAACTAAAGCACAGATGTAATAGTGATGATGCAAAAGTGCATACAATTACAGGCGTTGTAACCAACGGTGCAGTATCAGCAACAATATTCTTCTGGTACTGTGGATCCCTCCCGACTGTGTAAATGATCTGCTCAGTTGTATCAGCAAGAGAAAACACCAATACAACATAATTAGTCATGGGACTCAAACATATGCATCAAGCAATTTTTTCTTGTAGAAAAGAGGAGTAATTGCATCATAAGCGAACTACTTTAAGAAGGCCAAAAGACAGGGATAAAGAAGAAAATAGCTGAAAATCTCATAGCATGCACATTTAAAAAAAGAAAAAGAGAACAGCAAACGTCCTTCTTGAAACTTTAAATCTGTAATGAAATGACATACTGTCTCCCCTTCATTTAGAAAGAGTTTGGCAACTTCAATTCCAGCCTGAGGTAAGCAAAAACACAGAGATGATTATCATCAAACCTAAATGTCAGATAAAAAGGTAAAAACTGACTGGAAAGGCAAAAGGCAAACAAACCTGTACTAGTCCTCCAAGATTGTCTCTAAGGTCCAGAATGAAATATGACGCACCCATATCTTGAATTCGCTTCATTGCTGCAGCAAAGATTGTTTCCATAATTCTAACAGAGTATGTAGATAAGAGAAAGAGAAACCAACTGTGATCATAGTTAGTTGCACTAGCATTAGCATCAATTCAAACTAAGCCAAAAAGAGATCAACAATAGGAGGAATAAAACTCTTGAATTATCAAATACAGGATAAACATGAACAGAGAAAGAAATCTATTTTGACATGCTTTGGTAGCTTATGCCTAAACAAATTTGTAAAAAACAGAAGAAGCACCCATTTGATTGTCATTTTGTCATAAAGGCTTACTTGTATTCCTATGGCTGTGCTCAAAACAATCAATTTCCTATATATACAAACTTAACCCATCAATTTGCTTAGTGTTATTAATCTAGCTTGTATTCTGGAAGAATTATACGTGTGTGTGCGTGTGTGTTTGAAGGAGAAAGAGAAGAGTGGATGAATGGTCATAGCTTGCCCTAATTTCAAATACTGAAAGATATATAAATAAAATTGAAGTTATACATCATGTTTATCAGAAACAACAATCATCAATTAATGGTTGACATCCATTAAAATAAATAAATATTTACCAATGACCAAATCTTTTCTAGCCAAGGCGTTGAACTCTTTTAGCCTTATATACCCAACAGAAGTGGGGCCATTACTAACTTGTTCCAACCGATAGAAGACTGGCGTTCGAGCAACAAGTTGCCTTTGGACTTCTAGAGATTAAGTAGGTCCACAATTGCCATGTCTGACCTAAAATTGAGAGTGGACCATTGGGTGAAAAAGGAACATGCAAAAATGTTAACAACAAAATCCTATATTCATAGGGCTAATGTAGAGCACAACCTTAATGGTCACAAAGGTTTCGTTAGGACCTTGTAACAAAGATGATACTTCAAAGGCAGATTTCCCTTTGACATCCTCTCCATTAACAGCTAAAACTTCATCCCCCTGTAAAAGAAATTACTGATATAAGGAAACATATCAACAATACATATGTACACAATGACATAAAATCAAGGGCTGCATATAGAATCTTACAACTTGTGCTGCATACATAAATATAAATAAATGAAGAAGGGAGGTCTCCGCTTTCCACTCTCCATAGTATTATTGTCGTTCTGCAATCTCTCTCACGCTCTTTATCTTGGATTTCTTAGTTCTCTACTTACAGTTTCACTGAATACCATTCCACCCATTTTGATTCAAGAAAACAATTTAGCAATTTATAACTGTGCCTTGGCCATGCAGATATATATATATATATATATATATATATATATATATATATATATAAACAGTACTCCAATATAATAAAAAAAAAGAAGGGGAAATATCCCAAATCTAGCTAAGCAACAAATCAGAAATTAATTTTCTTTTCTGAAGATAAATGACTAGACAGAGTCGGAGATAATCAAAATAAAACAAACTCTTAGCACCAAAAGAAACATTGACCAATGCAAGTATCGTAATACCACGGGTCTACTCTACCTGTCTTACTCCTGCAGTATGAGCAGGGCCATCCAATATAAGTCCTTGTACGAAGAGCTTTACACCTCCAATTTCATCTGAAACTTCCCTAATGTTTTTTCAAATACCAGTCATGTCATACCTCGCCATCTTCCAGAACTTCCAATGGTGACAAAAAGTGACACAAAATGCCAATTTCCATGTAACAAAGAAACTGAAGAACCCGTAAGTAAATAAACATCACAAATCTTTATATTTGATGCACTTTCGGTGTATGAAGTGTTAAATTGTCCAATACCAGCCCAAGGAAAAATAAAAGCCTAACAATGTGTGGTTGCAATTGTGTGGTTTAATGTGTGGTTGTAGTTGTGTGGTTTAATGTGTGGTTGTAATTGTGTGGTTTAATGTGTGGTTGTAGTTGTGTGGTTTAATGTGTGGTTGTAGTTGTGTGGTTTAATGTGTGGTTGTAGTTGTGTGACTTAAATGTGTGGTTGTTATTAAACAACAATGGGTGGTTGTAATTTATTTAGATTTTATATTTGTGTGGCTTGTGTTTGTCTTGGTATTGTATAAATACCCCCTCCCTTGCATTTGTAAATCATCAAGTAGTAAGCTTCAATAAGCAATAAAAGTTCTAAGTTTTCCTAAAGAGTTCTTCTCTAAAGAGTGTAGTCTAGAGTGAAGTGTGAGCATTTGTGAGTTTTCCTAAAATCTAAACTTTCTTCTTTGAGTGGTAAAATTAGAGTTATCTACTCTAAGTTTTTCTCAACAATTGGTATCAGAGCCATTGGTTCGTGGTCCTTATTCCGCTGCAGTGAAAGTGTTGGTTCTTAGTATGCTCTGTGGTTGCAGTATTGTCTGATCTTCCACATCAGAAAAGAATTATTCTTGTTGCTGGAAATAAAGTGTGGTAGTGTGAAAGTGTCTAGGGAAGTTCTGGCTAGGAAAGACTTGGTATTTAAGTGTGTCTATCAGTGACCCACCTCTCTTTCCTGGGAACCTACCTGGTGCACTATTCACGGGCTACAGTCACTGTTCCAGTATACGGTCACTATTCACAGATACGGTTACTATTCATACGTGTGGTTGTATACTTTTGCAGTAATTGTTAACGTATACTGGATTTGTTCTAGTGTACGACATACATACAATACTGTTCACGTATACGGTACTATTCACGGTGAAATAGTTATTCAGGTACTATTTTTGGTTTGAGCGTTCTTGAGTTGTGAGGAGTTTGTACTCTACAAGTTTGTGTCTCAAAATCAAGCTTGTTCGGTATTGTTAGTCTTGCCGACACGATGGGTGATCTTCAAGTAGTTGGAGGAATCAAGAAGCTCAATCACAAAAATTACAACACGTGGAAGACGTGTATGATGTCTTACCTACAAGGTCAAGACCTTTGGGAAGTCGTTGGTGGTAGTGAAGTTACGAAGCCCGAGCAAGAAGATGCTCAAGGAACCTTGCGCAAATGGAAGATTAAAGTGGGTAAAGCCATGTTTGCCCTTAAGACCACAGTTGAAGAAGAAATGTTGGAACACATACAAAAGCTAGAAACGCCAAAAGAAGCGTGGGATACTTTAGATGCACTCTTTTCGAGAAAGAATGACACAAGACTTCAACTTCTTGAGAATGAATTGTTATCAGTTGCACAACGAGATATACCGATTGCTCAATACTTTCACAAGGTAAAAACGTTATGCCGTGAAATTTCTGATTTAGATCCTACAGCCGCTATTGGAGATACCAGGGTAAAAAGAATAATTATCCATGGTTTGAGGCCCGAATATCGCAGCTTCGTTGCCGCTATACAAGGATGGCCAACTCAACCATCACTTGTAGAGTTTGAAAATTTGCTTGTTGGTCAAGAATCTATGGCCAAGCAAATGGGAGGGGTCTCGTTGAAAAGTGAAGAGGAAGCACTCTACACCAACAAAAGCAAAGGCAAATTCAAACAGCACGTCGGTGGTGGATCTAAAAAGTATGGTGACAAGACAAAAAGTCATCAAGGAGAAGGGAGCTCTCGTCCAGGGGGAGCTTCAAAGAATCGTAGCAACAATAAAAGATTTGAAGGTAACTGTTACAACTGTGACAAGAAAGGTCACATGGCAAAAGATTGTTGGTTTAACAAAAGGCCCGCTGAGAGCAATGCTGCTACTTCTAGTACAAAGGAGAAAAGCGAAGATGATTGGGACGCTGAAGCATTTTTTGCTATGGAAGAGGAAGAGTTAGCTCTCACAGTAACAACGGCTGACCGAATTGACTATGAGAATGACTGGATTGTCGATTCAGGTTGCTCAAATCACATGACAGGCGATAAACAGAAGTTGCAGAACCTGTCAGAATACAAGGGAAATCGCATTGTTGTGACAGCTGATAATTCAAGATTACCGATTACTCACATCGGTAAGACGGTAGTAGCACCTCGATATAGTCATAATCAGGTACCACTACAAGATGTTTACCATGTCCAAGGCATGAAGAAAAATTTGCTTTCAGTGGCACAATTAACATCGTCAGGTCACCATATTCTGTTTGGTCCAAGGGATGTGAAGGTATATCGTGATCTCAAAATCTCAGGACAGCCGATGATGGAAGGACGACGTCTGGAGTCAGTCTACGTGATGTCAGCAGAGTCAGCATATGTAGACAAGACAAGAAGGAGCGATACAGCAGATTTATGGCACATGCGGTTAGGTCATGTTAGTTATTCCAAGCTAAGTATGATGATGAAGAAGTCGATGCTTAAGGGACTTCCTCAGCTTGACATAAGAACAGACACAGTTTGTGCAGGATGCCAATATGGTAAAGCACACCAATTGCCATACGAGGAGTCAAAGTTTAAAGCAAAAGAACCATTAGAGTTAGTTCACTCTGATGTATTTGGGCCCGTTAAGCAACCATCAATTAGTGGAATGCGGTACATGGTGACGTTTATTGATGATTTCTCCAGGTATGTGTGGGTTTTCTTTATGAAAGAAAAGTCTGACACTTTCTCAAAGTTTAAAGAGTTCAAAGAGATAGTTGAAGGAGAAGTGGGAAAGAAGATATGTTGCTTGCGCACAGACAATGGAGGAGAATATAGCTCAGGCGAATTCTCTCAATACCTACGAGAATGCAACATACGTCATCAGTATACTTGTGTCAATACACCACAACAGAATGGTGTAGCAGAGAGAAAGAATCGGCATCTTGCAGAAATTTGTCGGAGTATGCTACATGCAAAGAATGTACCCGGAAGATTTTGGGCCGAAGCTATGAGAACCGCAACCCATGTGATCAACAAACTTCCTCAACCAAGGTTAGAGTTTGTTTCCCCCTTTGAGAAATTGTGGAAAATGAAACCTTCAGTCAGCTACTTTCGAGTATTTGGTTGTGTATGTTATGTATTTGTTCCTGATCATTTACGTAGCAAGTTTGATAAGAAAGCAACTAGGTGTATCTTTGTGGGATACGACAACCAAAGGAAAGGATGGAAATGTTGTGATCCTACAAGTGGAAGATGTTACACTTCACGCAATGTGGTATTCGATGAAGCATCTTCTTGGTGGTCCTCAGAAAAGGAGGTGTTGTCAGATTCAAAAGAATTTGAAGACATGTTACAACAGAAAATGGGAGAGTATATTGTCCAACTTCAATCAACTTCAGATGAAGTGGAAGACCTATGTGATGATAACGATGACGAGCAAGTGTTAGTCCAGAGTCCTTGGCAAACTGGTGTGTATCAACCAGATGTTAGATCGAGTGAAGTGGAAGAACCATCTCCACAATCACAAATCCGAAGGACAACAAGAGCACGGAAGCCAAATCCCAAATATGCTAATGCAGCCATAGTGGAAGAACCAATTGCAACAGAACCTGAGACGTTTGAAGAAGCATCACAGAGTTCTGAGTGGATTATGGCTATGAAAGAAGAGATCACTGCGCTTGAGCAGAATCAGACTTGGGATCTAGTGCCAAAACCAAGAGATGTGAAACCCATATCCTGCAAGTGGGTTTACAAGATAAAACATCGTCCAGATGGGTCGATTGAAAGGTACAAGGCACGGTTGGTGGCTCGTGGTTTCTCTCAGAAGTATGAGCTAGACTATGATGAAACGTTTAGTCCGGTGGCAAGACTTACAACCGTACGAGTCCTACTTGCCCTTGCAGCCAACAAAGACTGGAACTTGTGGCAGATGGATGTGAAGAATGCATTCCTTCATGGAGAGCTAGATCGGGAAATCTACATGATTCAACCATTGGGATTTCAAAACCAAAATCATCCTGAGCATGTGTGTAAGCTGCGAAAGGCACTTTACGGATTGAAACAAGCACCTAGAGCATGGTATGGTAAGATTGCTGAATTTTTAACTCATAGTGGTTATTCAGTGACACCTGCAGATTCCAGCTTGTTTGTCAAAGCTAATGGAGGAAAGCTAGCTATCGTATTGATATATGTGGATGATTTAATCATAACTAGTGATTATGAGGCAGAAATTCTTCAAACCAAGGAGAATTTATCAGTTCGTTTCCAAATGAAAGAACTTGGACAACTCAAGCACTTTCTTGGTCTAGAGGTTGATCACATACAAGAAGGAATATTTCTCTGTCAACAAAAATATTCTAAAGATTTGCTAAAAAGGTTTGGAATGCTCGAGAGCAAGCCAATTTCAACACCGATGGAACCAAATGGCAAGATGTGTGCACTTGAAGGCAAAGACTTGGAAGATGCAACTATGTATCGACAATTGGTAGGTAGCCTGATCTACTTAACCTTGACTCGACCTGACATTTCTTATACAGTTGGTGTGATGAGTCGGTATATGCAAAATCCGAAGAAGCCTCATTTAGAAGCAGTTCGACGAATACTGAGATATGTGAAAAGTACAATAGATTATGGTCTTTTGTACAAGAAAGGTGAAGACTGTAAGTTAGTTGGTTATTGTGATGCTGACTATGCAGGAGATCATGACACCAGGAGATCAACAACTGGGTACATGTTTAAACTTGGTTCTGGAACAATTTCTTGGTGCAGTAAGAGACAACCAACGGTATCATTGTCAACTACCGAAGCTGAGTATCGAGCAGCAGCAATGGCAGCTCAAGAGTGTACGTGGCTGATACAACTAATGAGTGATCTACATCAACCAGTAGATTATGCAGTTCCGTTGTATTGCGACAACCAGTCAGCAATTCGTTTGGCAGAAAATCCAGTCTTTCACGCAAGAACCAAACATATAGAAGTGCATTATCACTTTATCAGAGAAAAGGTTCTACAAGAAGAAATTGAGATGAAGCAGATCAAGACAGATGATCAAATGGCAGACTTATTCACAAAAGGTTTGAGTATCAACAAATTTGAAATGTTTCGTCGTCAACTCAACATGGTGCAAAGAGGAAGAGCTGGTATTGAGGGGGAGTGTTAAATTGTCCAATACCAGCCCAAGGAAAAATAAAAGCCTAACAATGTGTGGTTGCAATTGTGTGGTTTAATGTGTGGTTGTAGTTGTGTGGTTTAATGTGTGGTTGTAATTGTGTGGTTTAATGTGTGGTTGTAGTTGTGTGGTTTAATGTGTGGTTGTAGTTGTGTGGTTTAATGTGTGGTTGTAGTTGTGTGACTTAAATGTGTGGTTGTTATTAAACAACAATGGGTGGTTGTAATTTATTTAGATTTTATATTTGTGTGGCTTGTGTTTGTCTTGGTATTGTATAAATACCCCCTCCCTTGCATTTGTAAATCATCAAGTAGTAAGCTTCAATAAGCAATAAAAGTTCTAAGTTTTCCTAAAGAGTTCTTCTCTAAAGAGTGTAGTCTAGAGTGAAGTGTGAGCATTTGTGAGTTTTCCTAAAATCTAAACTTTCTTCTTTGAGTGGTAAAATTAGAGTTATCTACTCTAAGTTTTTCTCAACATGAAGTACAAAAAAGTTTTTAAAAAGAATTACATAAGGTGAAAAGCTGTGATTTAATAAAGAATTACCTCGGCTGGTGAGAGGAATCGCGTATAAGGATCGCCTATACTCGCCAGCATTCTTTTGATTAACTTGTGAGCCTTAGACCTCGTTTGAATCGAAGTCCCCAAAATATCCTCCCTTTTTTGCTGCGAGGAGCAAACCATAATAAAGAATACACTAAACAAAAAGGAAAAAGGAAAATTAGCCCCCCGAAAAAAGAGATAAAAATAAACAACTACCTGCCAGGATTGAGGAGACCAGCGATGGCTACCGCTATCAAGAAAGCTATCATTAAAGACCTGCCAAGCTTCTTGTACATTTCTTCATTGGTGACGAACCCAGGTTTAAGCTCAACCTTATCTTCTTCTTTTTGTTCTTCTTCGGTGCAACGATCGGGTAGCGGATTTGAAATTTCAGGTGGTCGAGGCGGTTGAAAAGACGGCGAATCTCGGGAAAGGGTAGGAGAAGGGGAAGAGACTAAGAGAGTTAAGGAGAGAGCTCCAATTAGAGCAGTAATTAGGGTTTTCTTGGCCAAAACTGCGGCGTTTGGGGGAAACGGAGGAGGTTTTTGAGGTGGCGTTGGAGAGAGTGGAGCGAGTGAAGGTGGGGAGTTGCAGAGTAAGATTCTCATCTTCTTTCTTTTTGGTTAGTAACGACCTGGGGTTACCGTTACTATTTATAGGCGGTTGCCTGTATGCGCGCCCGCACGTGCGAATTTAACGGGTGAAAAACTGAAAATCTATTTTCCAGTTGAAATCAAAATCAAAATCTTTATATTATACTCCTATTGACTATGAGTCTATTACACGTGTGTCAACCCCTTTTGACCTCTTTGATTAACTTTATTTTAATTGATTTATTGAATTAAAATTCTGTAATTTACTTTGTTAATTTCTTTTTTCTATACTTAAAGGCAAGAAGATTCCAATTGAAATTGATTGACCCAATTAAATTTTATTTATTTAAACTATCTTTATGTATATTAAGAAGGATGATTTAACAAAATCGTCCTTAATTTTTATTTATTTTTTAAAACTATTTTTTATTAAGAATGATGATATATAAAACATTTTTTTAATTTGAAAAATTGAAAGATTCAAATCTTACCTTTTTAAACTAGTTTTAAATCCGTTTGATACAAGAAAGTACATTTATTGCAACATCAATTGACTTATAATAAATTCATATGTTTTTTTTTTTGAGAAAAAATTTAAGTGAGGAAACGTTCAATTCAAAATTAGCGTATTTTATAAGTCTTAATGAGGATTAATAATAGTATTTATAAATCACTCATTAAGTGAAAATATTAGTGAAATTCGAATCTTAATATTTACCAAAACGTTAATAAATATTCAATCACCTGAAGCAACCCATATTGACAAATCCAGATGTTACTTGTACTTTCTTCTCGATTCCTAATAAAAAAAATTATGTGACAAATAGCACACATATAGCATTTTTCTTAGGGATGGTAGCGGATCGGATATATTTTTTTTTTTTGTAATACTCGAATCCAAATCCACAATATACTTTAAAATTTGAATCCGTTTATTATCCGCATTAAATCCGAATATTACTATCCGAATCCGAATTAAATAACATTATTCGCTGGATATTCGAATGCGCTAAATATATGAATTCAATAAGTAAAATAAACAAATAAAAATATAAAATCAAACAAAAATTAATTTTAAATTCAAATAAACGGATAATGGATTCGGATATCCGAATTCGCAAAAATAAGCGGATTTGGATAATGAATATCCGAGGTTTCATATTCGCATCCGCTCCGAATCCGCTGCGGATAGTAATTATAATATCTGAATCCGAAATTTATCCGAACCTACAATATCTAAATCTGCAAAAAAAAAAAAAAAAATTACAAATATCCGAATTCACATTATCCATTACCATCCCTAATTTTTCTCTCTTCATCAAATATAAAAATAAAAAGTTTCTCTCACACTTGCATTAAATCTTTCGTTTAACTTAACTCCAAAACTAAATAATACTATAAGTTTGAAGAATTCAACTTGAGGTTTTAACCTAATAATAAGTTGAATGATTTCATTTGAATGAATTATCTTTCATTTTTTTCATTATAAAAAAAAAAAGATAACTTTTGATAAAAAAAAATTAATTATTAAATTAAATGTTAGAATTTTATTTTATGTAATAATTATTTTAGCGAGTCGTGAGAAAGACTCGAACGGACCTAGAAGTAAAGAGCGTTCATGAGAAATGGGCTTTGCAAAATTGGGGGTAAAAATGAATGGGCCAGCCCATGAAATTTGTAAGTAAATAGAGAGAGTCAGAGAGGTTGGTTAGGTCATCCGACTTGGACTCTCGGGTTAACGTGGGTTATTCCACGCGATGACACGCCCAGTAGTGGTCCACTAAATTAAATATTTATTTATCAATGTATTGGATAAGCACAAATCGTTTAATCATTTTCTTACCAACGGAATAATAATGAACTCGCTTTAATAGCGCGTTTCCTCCACTGACTCTTTGTTTCATTATTTGTTTGGTTTAATAGTTATTACTTGTTTTTTTTTTTTTTGTTTATTAACCTTTGATAAATCCCAACACATAATAATATATATTTTTAATATAAAAACTATACTTTAAAAATAAAAAAATATTATAAATATTAAAATTTAAAATTATGATTTTTTTTAAAAAAAAAATGATTATATGAATTAATTGAATTAAATTTGAATTTTTTTTATCTAATAAAAAGAAATCTAATTAAAATTAAGTAAAATTCATCCTAATATATATTTTTTTAAAGTTTTCATATCTTTCTTAAAAGTCACTACTACCAATTAGTACTAGCAAATTCATTGAATTTTATAGAAGCAATACTATTTTTATTCGACATTAAAGTTAATTAACAATAAAAATAATTTTTTAATGCTAAATAATAATAAAAATAAAAAATTATTATTTTATATAATTAATAAAAATTTTAAATTTTATAAATAAAATTAAAAATACAATAAGTATGTTTTATAATATTTATTTATTAAATTTGTATAAAAAATATATTTAAGAGGTATACAATTATTATACATGTTAAAAGTAGACTAGATGGAGTTTTTTTTTTTTTTTTTTAAAGGGAAAAACGCTCTTAATAATAATTAATAATAATAAAAATGTCGAGACACACACGCGGCCACAACCCCAACGGTGACCAAAAAAAAAAAGAAAAGCCTTCTTTCTTTTAAAGCGTTGTTTCAAGTTATAATCCTTCTATTTGCCTCTTAGCTGCAGCCTGCTGCCTTTTTTTGTTTTGGCCGAGAGAAGCGAAAGACTCCCAAGAGAAGAAGACAAAAGCTAAACCGTGAACGACGTCGTTTCTTTTCAGATCTGACAGAGAGTGAAGCGAGACTGTGTTGGGAGAAGGGGTACCCGGAGAGAGGATGAGCGGGAAAGGAGGAGGCGGAGGTGGAAATAATGGGATAGGGAAGGGTAATAGTGGAATTTCAGGTATTCCGCCTGGGTCTCGGAAGATGGTCCAGAGCTTGAAGGAGATTGTGAACTGCCCTGAATCCGAGATCTATGCTATGCTTAAAGAGTGTAACATGGACCCTAACGAGGCCGTCAATCGCCTTCTCTCTCAAGGTTCCCACGCCTTTTCTTTTTAATTTTTAGCACTACTTTGGGTTTATTTCCTGGGTTTTTGGTTAAGAAAAAGGATATTTATTTTTGTTATGCAAAATGGTAACTGTTGGGTTTCTTGGTTTCGATGTTTGCTTAACTGCTAGGTTTCTGGGTTTGCTTTTTTTTTTTTTAATTATTTATGAATATATATATACACTCTTTAATAGTTTCCACAAATTCTTTGCCCGGAGTGCTATAGTTAAGAGTGTATTTCCAGCAGTAGCATTGTTATAAATCTAAACATTTGCTGCGACAAGCCGGTATAATTTCTTGTGTGTTCCATTTCCGTGCACTGATATGTTTTCTACATTGAAACTCAAAAGTAGAAGCTGAAAGACTTATATATTTGGTGAAGATAATGCCTTTAGTCTTAATAAAACCCTCACTTTTGTAACTCTCGATTGATTGCGAAAATATATGTTTTTTTGTTTCATAACAATAGGGAAGCTGTCTCTCTAATGGTACTCTATTTTGTTGCTAATAAGATGTTTGTGAAATGTGTAGATCCTTTTCACGAGGTGAAGAGCAAACGAGACAAGAAAAAAGAGGTGTGTGCTGGTGGAAATTATGCTAAATGGTTGCCTTTTTTTTTTTTGAAAGTTGAGTTTGCATTAATAACCATACTACTCTATTTGTTTCCTCTTATTGTTACGTCATTTAAGTCATATAGGTCATTTGTCATGTCAGATTGTCAGTTGCTTTCAGAATTACAAATGAGTGTTTAATCTGATTCAGTTTTCACTGATGATGAGCTTTCTCTTTGAAAGCTTCTTAAAAATATTTTCTAATCATTTGTGATGGTTTGTTGGTTATTGTTATCTCTTTTGACTTGTTTCTCCCCTTTTGTTCCAGAGCAAGGATACAGTTGATTCGAGGTCTCGTGGTGCCAATAACCTCGGGAGTCGTGGTGGTAGGAGTGGTTCAGACCGATATATTGGGCGTGGTGGCTCATCCCACTACGCTTCGAATGGTATGACTATGAACGTGCTCTAATGCAACTTTTGGAGAAGAGTCAGCTTGTACTCTGTTAAAAAAATGTTTTGGAACTTTTTTAGATTTTCTTACCCATTGAGTACTCTTTTTCTGGTCAGAGTCTGGCCCTTCGCATGGTAAACCTGCACAAAAGAGAGAAGATGGAACTCATGTTTTTGCAGGCTCTTCATCTTCTGCATCTGGTATGCAAGGAAATAACATGAATCGGAGACCTCCATCCCACAGGTAATACCTGTTAGTCAAAAGTGATAGTTCCTCTATGTCTAGTCCAGTTAAGGAGCTGAAAAGCAGCTATGAGTTTTGAGTTCCAATGACCTGAAATGGGTTGTGTTGCTACATATATATATTTTTTTGCTTTTTCCTGCATGCATTGGATTATTTTAGAATAATGATATCTATTGATACCAAATCATTCTTAATGAAATTAGTTTACTTCCACCTTTAAGCCTCACTGGGTAAGTGTTTGAATTGATCATTATCAAAGATGGCTAGTTTGGCAAGGACGGGTGGAACCCTAATAATTCCAAATGCTTGCCAAACCATGTTAACTGGTGTTTGGACATGTGACATCCAAACATGTGTACAACAACTTATTTTCGATAAACATGTAATTGTTTTTCATGTGAAAGAAGTTTTAGAACTTTTAGTTGGCTGAATTTTGTTTTCCTCGTCTCTATCTTGGGATGGTATTTCATTTTTTCTGTTTTCACAAACGTTGTAACTGTGATATGGTTTTTATGTTGTTGCCTACTTTTTTCTTATGTGAGTTTTGCTGGTTTTGCAGTGAAGTCGTGGTCACAGAACATAAAATGTCCATGGTAGGTTTAGGTGATGGGATTTCTTCATCATCACAGTCTACTGGATACCAATCTGCTTGGTTGGGGGTTCCAGGTCAAGTATCAATGGCTGAGATTGTGAAGATGGGCAGGCCACAAAACAAAGCTTCTGCCATGCCAAACCTATCTCATCAAAGCATTAATAATCGGCATCTTATGGTACCTCCTTCGGCAGCATTACCTCCCAATTTACAGGATCATGCTTCCAAGGTGTCAGATGTTATTTATGAGCCTGATGTCACCACAAACCAGCATGTTTCTCCAACTGATGAATGGCCCCCCATTGAGAACCCATCAGCTGCTAGTGTGACCTCTGTCTTAGAGGCACCTGCAGAATCTGGACTGTATGCAAATGCATCTAACTTGCCTTTGGATAGAAGTAATCAACACATAAAATCCCAGTTAGAGGAAGCTCAGGCAGTGGATGATGATCCTGTTGAAACTGTCAATAGTAACCATGTTAGGTCTCCTTCTATTTCAAGTATAAATATGCAAGAGGATGATTCTGGAGGTTCATCTCTTTATGATAACGACTTATATAAAGATATGAATTCCTATCAGCCTCAAAGGCATGCCTTTGAGCATGATGAAGGTTAGTGTAGTGCTTTAAATCACTCAATTTTGTGCAATTCATGATGAAGGTTAGTGTAGTGCTTTTAATGAATGTATCACTCATTATGAAGGATACACTGATTGCATACACTGATTGCTATTTTCTTTGACAACCCATTTCTGATTGTCTTGCAATGTGGATGTGGATTTGCATGTTTTAGGGTTGCTGAATCATCTATGTTGCCTCTCTCTCTCCCCAATGAAAATATCATATGTTCCTAGCTTCTGAATAATTTTTCATTTTCCCCTTTCTTTCTACTGTGTGTATTTGTGAGCCTGAACACAAAATACAATTGGATGGTAGGAAAACAATTGAGATGGGGGGGGGGGGGGTTAGGGGAGGTTTATGAAATACTTGCACCTTCCTTGGCTCCTTCCTCTTTGAGTTTTATCCTGCCAAAATTATGGATGCGCTTTGAATCTGTGGTTCACTAAACAACATAAATTTAGTTTTTTTCCCCTTCCTACAATATAGTTCGTATCTTGTATGGAGTTGGTTTTTGATCATTTAATGTATTCTTTGCTCATTGTTATCTGGTAGGAAGATTTTTTTGGACTTGACACTTTTTTCTGTTCTTTTTTCAGCTGAAGATGGTTCTTCATCTGTTGCTGTGAATTTGCAGCAACTTAATTTACATAATGATGATCGGGAGCCCCCAACTGAGGAGGATAATCCGTCTGTAATAATTCCAAATCACCTACAAGTCCACACCCCGGACTGTTCACATTTGAGTTTTGGAAGTTTTGGACCTGGCATTGGTTCTGCCTTTTCTGGACCATTTGCATCAATGCCCTCAAAGAATAATTTAGACGAGGTTCCTGAAGCAGAAGATGCCTCATCTATTGGGCACTCAGACAATAGGTATTCTCTTCTTAAGATTTTAATGTGCCTTGCTTTACTTATTTGTTCCTTACAATTGTGTAAAAACTTTTGCTTCCAGAAATCGTGAGTATTATGGTGACGAACATCTCAGAAGTAACCCGGAGGGAAATATAATGAATAGAAGTAATGTTAGCACTGGGAATTATGAGGCTCCTGAAGATTCTCGATCACAGGTTTTGAATCAGGATGCTTCTGAAGCTGCCCAAGGGAGCCAATATACGTTTCCTTCATCTGCGTCTGGTTATAACTATGAAAACGCTCAACAGTTAAATCCTGCTTTCACTCATATGCAGACAAGCTCTCAAATGCAAAATCTCACTCCTTTCCCAAATGTAATGGTAATGTGACTTTACTGTACGATTTTGTTTTGATGCATAATCTTTATTATCATAAGCTAATGATTCAACCATATGTCGTAAGAGTTGGATTAGAAAATTTCCTTTATATATAAATTTCTGGTTGATAGCCGCATCTTGTTGATTCATTTTCAAGAAAAATCTTGTTGTACTGTGCGAAAATATTGATTGACCTACTATGTTTTTGAAATACAGTGTTAGTTTTCTTGAATGTTCTTGAAGGTCTCTTCTCAGCATAATGATTTTTCCTTACAGCAAGCGTATACAAACTCATTACCAAGCACTTTGCTGACATCAACTGTTCAGACTGCAAGGGAGCCAGATCTTCAATATTCACCCTTCCCCATGACTCAGTCAATGCCAACAAAATACAGCAATGCAGCCTCTTCCATTAGTGGTTCAACCATTTCTATGCCAGAGGTGCCCTTTGCTTTCTTTTATTGATTTCTTGATGTTTGTTACACTTTTTGCATTTCTAATTGATTGGTGACCATATTTAACGGTTCAAGTGGCCAAGAAGGAAAAAAACTATTATTCCTTTTTCCTCTAAAAAAACTGCTGTAGAATAGCCTCCCCACACTCATGTGGGTGATTGTATAATGATGATTTAAATAGAGAGAGAAAACTTGGGAGAAGTTTCTGTGCACATTTGGTTTTGGTTTATTTAAAAAGAGAAAATAAGAGACAGCTAAGAGAGGGTGAAAATATAACTATAAAATAAATTTCCTATATACTCGCAATTTAAAGTTATTTTTGTTATTTTATTTGACGTTTTGGTGAATTGGCATCTGGTGTTGGAAGACCTACTCATTCCAATTGACTCACTCTGTTTCTAGGTGTTGGGAATAGCATGGGCAGAATAACTTATGGTAGTGTTATTTCAAGATTTTACTGAAATAAGATGAAACTTCATATTGTCTAATATTGGAGCTATATTTAGTGTCATTTTGACGAAAATTTACCTGGTAGTATTGTCATTAAGTATGCACTGTCATGCTTATATATATGACTAGATAGATATTTGGTTGTGAAAACACATGTTCTATGGTGACATGGAAACGTCCTCAAACACTAGTTTCTTAACATGGAACAGTGACCTTTGACTATTTCTTGGCCATCACTTTTGCTGTCCTCAATTATGCATCTGGTTCTACCAGATATACATTTACTATTGTTCCGTGTTTTGTGTTTTTGTTATGTGCTTGTGTCAGTGTCAGAAAAAGGAGCAAAAACACCCAAAACAACCAAAAACAAGAAGAAAGTTGTGGGTGGGAGTTGGAAAAAGAGAAAAGAAAAGGCCACTTTGGAAACCTAAATTTTTTTTGTTTGTAATTGGTAAGATTTAATTGTTCCTTTCCTGATTAACTTGTTGTACATGTGCAGGCTCTAAGAGCAGCTAGTATTTCTGCACAGCAGCCTACTCCACAGTCCCTGCCTGGTGCCAGTGTTGCTACGGGACCTGCACTTCCGCAGCATCTAGCCATGCACCCTTTTTCCCAACCTACGCTTCCATTGGGACACTTTGCCAACATGATTAGTTATCCTTTCTTACCTCAGAGTTACACGTATATGCCATCAGCTTTCCAGCAAGCATTTGCTGGTAATAGTAACTACCCTCAGTCTCTGGCAGCAATGCTCCCCCAATACAAAAATAGTGTTCCTGTTAGCAGCTTGCCTCAGTCTGCTGCAATCCCATCTGGCTATGGGTTTGGTAGTTCTACCAACATTCCTGGAGGACTTCCTCTGAATCCACCTACTGCACCTGCAGGCACAACCATTGGCTACGATGATGTTTTGAGTTCTCAGTACAAGGACAGCAATCATTTGATGTCACTTCAACAGGTAATTGCTGTACACAAAGCATTGACAGATCTCATTTGAATTGAATAGTTTACATTCATTACTATGGAATGATAGTGTATGAATAATTTGCATTCATTCTTATTGAATGGTACTGAAGTAATGATGAAAAAGGCTGTCCTTCCATTTTCTCCCTTTACAGTTTACTCCCAAGGGTCCAAGATTTCATGTACTTCTTAGTTCTTATTCTTTTCTGCTTCTTTGAATCTGATGTGGGCTCTTTCTTTTCTTTGTTTATGTATTTATTTTAGAATGAGAATTCAGGCATGTGGATTCACGGCCCTGGCTCACGAACAATGTCTGCAGTTCCTGCAAGCACATATTACAGCTTCCAGGGGCAGAACCAGCAGGCTGGTGGATTTCGACAAGGGCAACAGCCTTCACAGCAATTTGGGGCTCTTGGATACCCAAATTTCTACCATTCACAAACGGGAGTATCGCTGGACCATCATCAGCAGCAAAACCTTAGGGATGGGTCCCTGAGTGGGTCTCAAGGCCAGCCATCAAAACAGACCCAACAGTTATGGCAAAACAATTACTAATCTTGTTGTCACCTCCTGGTTTTTCAGGGTCTTGTAGTGAGTTTGAAAGTGGCCAATCAAAGGCATTCTTGCGATTGAATAATTATTATGTATCGATGATGATGATGATGGGTCTGAAGAGAGCTTGACTGGCTGCTGCCCTGTGCCATCGAGGTTGTATTCTACTTTATTTATTGTTCTTGTTATGTTAACTTAGGAACAGTGTGCTAATTTGGGATTAGTGGACTTTCACCCTTCACTTTTTCTTCCTCATTTGTTTCCCTGTTATCCCCCTCTCTTCTCTTTATAGTGAAAATTTGCCCCTTTTTATTTGATCTCTCATGTTTCTTACTCTGTTCTGTAGCCAGAGGTATTGCCTGCAATCATTTATAATTTCTTTGCTTGAAGAAGTTGGATAAATTTGGATCGTTTCTGAGATTGCAGGCATATCCTGTTAAAATCTGATTTCTAAATTCATTTAAATGAAAGGCAAAACTTTACACGGTAAGCAAAGCCCAATCTACTCTTGCTTTTATATAATTTCTCTTTAATAGGAGCCCATTGGAAGGTAAGGCCCCATTATTTCAAAATTCAAATAGCTCACCATTCGAATCCATTATCAAAGACTGGAAGATTTAAGGTTTGAGTAAATACAGTGGGAAATGGCCAAAAAAGAAAAAGTAAATACAGTGGGCTGAGCAGGGCTAGTAAAAGTAAATCATATATGGGACTCTGGGACCACCAATTAACCCCATGCATGCTTATCTAATACCAATTCCTAAAATATTTTATATATATATATATATATAATGATTTTACTGACGAATTTTCCTATAACAACATAATTTCAAGTTTTGGTTAGGTTTAAGACATTGACGGCAATGGATGGTGGGATCCATAATCCATTAGCTAATGTTCCGAACTTCTTTATCAATTTGCACTGAATGTTATCAGTTTTTGTTCAAATTATCCGACAGAGAATGTTCGACAGATTGTCTACTTCTTTATATATATATATATTGCTAAGCAAAAAGATTTATTAATAATGGAGTGAAATTATAAAAAAGAAATCTTCCCTATAAGAAGGTCAGAAGATGAACAGGGAACCTCTCAAAACAAAAAACCAGAATAAACAGAAATAGAAATATGATAATAGTACTACTAAAGGATGATTATTAGTCCACCAAAGCCAAAACGAGAGGACGGAAATTGCTTCTCTCATCATATATTAATTAATTATTCTAAGAAAAACGTGATAACTCAAGGATGATTGATGATTACCTTTTCATGAGATCAATTCAGATTATTAATTTGTGTATTATATATATTCATTCATTCATTCATCACTTGTTAAGCCTATTTTAACCAACCAGTTACAAACAATTTTAATGGAACACTAAAGAAAAAAGTTCACTTTACTATTGTCCTCTTTCCCAACATATCATTCACCCATTTTCCACTTTTTTTCTTTTTATATAAAAATTGCATTATTTTAATTTATCTAGAAAATGCTGTTTTGTTTGTTGTAGTATCAAATCTCACTTTTTTTTTTACGTCCAAATATTTCAGGAAAATATAGACAGTTTATTTTGCGAAAAATAAAATTTGAAACGTTAATTTTTTTTATTGTTTGGATGATTTTAGGGAAAATATTTTTTTATTGTTTGATTATTTTTTTTAAAAAAAATATGTGGCTTTTGAATGTCCAAATCAAGGTTTTCGAATATCCTTTTCTTATGGTGGCATTCGCAGTTCTGATTTTAGTATTCGAATACTCAAAAAATTTTTTTTTTTCACGTTTCAAAAATTGATTAATTTTTTATTGATTCAAAATTTATTTTCTGTTAACTAAATTATTTTTCGTGAACTAAATATAAAAAAATACAATATACATTTTCAGTGACAGTGAAACAAACGCAAATTGATTCCACCATCACAATAACTTTATTCCAATTCAAAATGGAGAATAATCTGAAAATAATTGTAGCTTCCATTATTTTGTTTGAAAACCCATGAAGGCAATTCTGAAATCAGGAGTTCACGATAACAAAGCAAAATAAATATGCTATACAATTAACTTCAAACCCATTTCACATAGCAAACAAAACAAGATTATATATGAACGGACACTGGCATTAATTTCCTTAATATAGAAAGCTAGCCTGAATGAGTAGCCTCAAGCCTCAGAAACTTCACTCTCTTTTTTAGTTTCGGCAATCAACTTACGATCATCAAGGTACTGCTGATAAGCATATGAAACGAAGCCCCAAATAGCCAACACCATGGATATTCCCTTTACACCATTCATTTTATCATGAAAAATAACCATGGCTGCTATTGGAGTAATTGGAAATCCTAATGCACCTATGACATTGGCAAAGAGAGCCGACAACTCAAAGACCAATGCTACACCACCAAAAATCGAAACCTGCCAAGCAATAGCCGTCCAAACCAGAGTCATGACATAGGAAACTTTCCCCAGTGTATATGAATCCATTTCTCTCTTTAAAAGTTTCCAATCTCCAGATGCGAAGAACCCTATCGATGTAGCAATGGATGCAACAAGTGATTGGTAGATCACAAGGTCCATCACAACTTTCAATGACTGAGTACTCTTTAGAAACTTCCGAAAGACCAG
The DNA here is from genome assembly GCA_030761205.1 of Fremontodendron californicum. Taxonomy (NCBI): domain Eukaryota; kingdom Viridiplantae; phylum Streptophyta; class Magnoliopsida; order Malvales; family Malvaceae; genus Fremontodendron; species Fremontodendron californicum. The sequence continues at coordinate 3,295,742 of JAULJL010000027.1, forward strand.
TTGTTGGGAAGCAAGCGACAAGCCATACGTTGCAGTTCCGAAAATGGTGCATATGAAACCAATTACATACTTTTCTTTAGAGACTCCAGGAGGCCTTTCAGAGCTATTGTTTGCTACCAGGAGAAGGGATGAAATGGTGACAAGAACTAGGGAATTGATGATGAAAGGAGTGAACTTCTGTGAATTGAGGAAATAAGAGAAGAAAGCATTAAAAGCCAACTGGGATGCAGAAATCAGGGCCACTGTAGATACTGGGAGGTACTCAAAGCCAACTGAATACAGATACGCATTTCCTGCAATAAGTAATCCAAGGGATACATAGACGCAAACCAGCAATACAAGTGATGGTGGTTTTGTAGTAGTAGTACTGTTGTTGGGCATGATATTGATAGCTTTGCGTTGTGAAATGAAGTAGTAAGGAAGGAGAATAGGGAAACCTACAAGTTGAACAAGTGATCCCACCCATTTGCTACTTCCACCTTTCTCAAAGTAAAGTCTTGTAAGCAGTGTAGCTACAGTTTGGCCACAGATTCCAAAGATTGTGTAGAGCGCTATCCGGAGCCACCAGATCTGATGAGCTGGTCGAGACAGTACTGTTCTTTGGCTGACAGGTCCGGTACTTGAATTTGCTCCTCTAGGTTCTGGCATATGCATAAAAGGGTAGTAAACTATTTATTCCACTTTTAACAGAAATGTAATAATTAGGTTAGCTGCACTTCTCTATTCCAGAAATGATAAATCCCTGTTGCAGAAGGAGCAATGTTATCTAGCAAATATTGAGTGAAGGTGGTGTTACTATTTATTAAGATCCCCATCTGTATAACAAGCTAGTTTTGATCAATAGAACTCTTTTAAGTAAAGAAAGGAACAAAAAAAAAAAAAACCATTTTTGTCATGCTTCTTAGATAATCTTTCAATGTATAGAAAGAGGTGAGCACTTACCCATGAAGTGGAGTTGTAGTTGTTGAGCTTCAGCCATGGCTAAAAGGAGTGCCAGAAAAAGATCAAGCCAAGGAGAGAAAAGAAATGATCAGAGAAAGGGATTATAATCCGAATGAAAGCAAGTGCCTTTTGCCACTTATTTTTAGATCAAATCCAGGCTGGTGAATGTTAGTCACCCTCAGTCCCTGACAGCTCGTTGTAAAAAAAAAAAAAAATCACTAAAAACCTACTTTGCTGTAGTATTGGTCTCGTTGCATAATAGATTCCTGATCTTACTCTTAGCATTAATTAGGAAAATTAGGAAGCTGTCGCTTTCAATTTATTAATTTCCTGTTTTTGGCATGAGTTCTCAACTATTTTATGCTTTGAGGATAAATGGTAGAGTAGATTATAATTATTCTGAAAGAACAAGACTTTTCTCACAAATTTATGGCTGCAAATACTTGACTGAGACATCATAGAGTAAGTTAGAGGAATCAATTCTAGCTTTATTTTACTAGTGGACAAAATTCCTTTTTTTTTTTTTTTAATCTATTTATAAAGTTGAGGAAATAAATTTTAATTTCTTTTTATGAGAAATTCATAAAAAAAGAAAAGAAAAAAGAAAGCATGAAAACCTTAAGCATCCATGCATGCATGAGAATAATCTCCTAAGTCCTATAATGCGGCCTTATGAAAATATTTGCAGGTTTACATTGTATAATGCCAAAACAATGGGCAACATGGGCCGCCGGACCAGGCTCAAGCCTATTTCACTATTTAAAACATATTAAATTATTAAAAAATATTTTTATTTTTATTTTTATATTGATATTAATATTTTTATAATTAAATTTAAATAAATAATAATTTGAACCAACTTGGATTACAAATAAAAGACTAAATATATTTGTTCCTATTAAACTATGAGCTGAGGTCATTTGAAACTAGCATGCATCTCCCTGATATATCTCTCTTTCATTTGCTTCAATTTCATATATTAGTATTGACTAGCTGAGGTCATTTAAAACTAGCATGCATCTCCCTGCTATATCTCTCCTTCATTTGCTTCAATTTAATATATCTAATCTAACATTAATATAAATTTGACTACACAAAATTATTTTGGTGTTGATATGTGTTATTATTTTTTAGGAAGGAAAGAAAAGAAAAGAAAAAAGAAAGGAAAGAAAGAAAGAAAAAGAAAAGAAAGAAGAAGGAAGGAAGGAAAGAAAGAAAAGAAACGAAAGGAAAGGAAAGGAAAGGAAAGAAAGAAATGAAAAAATTATGTGTTTGTATTCGTGTTATTTTTTCGTGTGTTTAAAGTATTATAAATTTATATAAATTTTTACATGTTAATAATTTGTTTTATGTATATTTTGAGTATTATTTTTCATGTTGTGTTTTAATTATTTTTTCTATTCTCGTGTCTCAATTTATTTCATAGTTTGCATAGTTTGTCATTGTGGTTCAATTTAGAGAAAAAATTGTGTGTTCGTGTCGTATCTTAATTCGTGACATATTTTTCATAATTTATCGTAGTGATTCAATTTAAAAAAAAATTTTGTGTGTTCATGACGTTTTCGTGTTCATATTATTTTTTGTGTTCAAAGTATTGTAAATTTATATAAATTTTTACACGTTAATAATTTGTTTTATATAGATTTCGAAACATTCATGTATTAATGTCGTGTTCATGTTATTTTTCGTGTCGTGACGTGTTTTAATTATTTTCCATGTTGTGTTTGTGTCGTGTCTCAATCATCCCATATTTTGCATAATTTGTCATAATAATTCAATTTTAACTCTAAATTCATTTATTTAAGATATTAAAACATAAAAAATTATTTAAATAAATAATAATTATTTAATATGATTCAACTTAAATTTATTTATGATTGTTAATTTAATTAAAATTTTATAAATATTAAAAAAATTCCCAAATGAAATGAGGAAAGAATTCTAGTATATTAGTATTGACTATTTGCTCTTTAATACAATAATACATAACTTACATACACGTACATCCAAAATGACATATCATAAGAAAAAAAAACTCTTAAAAAATTGTTTTAAAAAAATTCAACATTCAATGAACAATATAACTGTTAAAAAAAAGAAAGTGAATATCTTGAAGCACATAATTTTGCATTATTTATGGTTATTTCAATTAAAGATAAAGTTAATTTTATTTAGAAAAACAATAAATTCATATTATAATCTTTCAAGCAGAGTTAAAATGATTTAGGAGCAAGAAGCCAAGAAGCAGTTGGTGGCCATTTGTTTACAATTCAAGATTGTTATGCAAAGCACTGTACGTGCATTACTGCAGGTTTGTATACATAAACAAAACAGAAAACTGAATGAGTTTAATTAATTTCCAAGCCCATCACATTCTTTTTCCTCTCTTCCTGGATTGATTTGATGACTTTCTTCTTCTAATAATTACATCAATGCAGGACAGAAGGCTTAGAGTAACTCATAATATTTTATACAAAAAATGTCGCAGCCTAAAAATAGAAGAAAAAAAAAAAAGCCGCAGCTTAAGAATAGAGAAAAAAATTATAAATGTTGAGATTTGAACCTCAAATTTATTGGATATCACTTTTTAAAGATGACTGTATGAATTAATTGAACTAAATCTCGAATTCAAACACCAAATGCATTTGGTTTGTTTTCAGCCATCCTCGTTTCCATAGGAATTGTGCTGATTTTGATCAGCTTGCTTTATCTTGGATTGAAAAAGCCGGTCAATGAATTGCTGAAAGGACTTATCGGAATAACTTGACTCCAACTGCTGGAGATGCCATTGCTTTATCTTGGATTGAAAAAGCCGGTCAATGAATTGGAGATGCCATTCCTAGATGATGCAGAATATGTTCTCATCCAATAAGACAATACGACTTTGCTCAAGTGTATAATGCGTACCATTTGTTAGCATCAACATTGATAGCTATGGATTGCTTAAAGGAATTCAGTAGAAGAGGATATATTTTGTATTAATACAGATGAAAGATTAAATCCGCAACGTAATTATATTTTATTATTTTTTAGACAAAGGAGGCTGCATGTTTGAAAATAAAAAAAGAGATTGTAGATGTTGAAATTCAAACTCAAACCTACTAGAAGTCGCATCTTAAAGGTGATTGCATGAACCAACTCAACTAAGTTTCGGATTCAATAATTATATTCCTTTCTATCCCAGATTCCAAATGCTTTATTCGTTGGATGCAATGGGGTGAGAAAAACTGAGACAATGCCTCTATGCTTGACCCCCTTCAGAATAATTTTTGAGAATATTTTATTTTCTTACTGAATTATCTGTTTTTTGTTCCTTAAAACAGTAATATATACCTTTTTGGTTAACAACAAATAATAAATACATAAAAGACCTAAATCAATTAAACACACACTTCCTTTTGCAGTATAAAGGAGAGATCTAAATCATAGTAAAAGCAACTTGACATTCTCCTTGATCATCCAGTAAATTTAGAAAACATGTCAACGAGCATCTTCAAGCAGTTATTCTGTTCTTAGCATTGCTCAATTAATTAACTTTTTAGCTACTACTGAAATAAAATCCACCATTAAGTATTTTTGCCTTTATGTAAGGTTACCAGACCAAATAGCTATGTTACTCTCGGAGGTGAATATCAGATATGGATATGTATCCAACACGGATATGCTCAATTTTTTTTAAAGTTTTTCATATATTTGGAGGATCATACCTCCATACTCATGTACGAATATGCGTCCGACACAGATACTTTAAGGAAAATGAAAATCGGAATAACATAGCCAAATAGCATCATCACTCACTATTATCAAGAAAGCAACCTTTGCAATAACATCAATGTACCATCCGAAGTATAAGCATTTCTATTGCACCCAAAAAGACAACAAAAAAATTATATATATTCTAAGCACATCAGGTATAGTATCATAACAAAAAGATATATCACATTACTTGAGAAGAGATCTTGTAAGATGTTCACGTGCAGTAGCCAATGCTTGAGTTATCGTCTGTACAACATCGAATGTGTTAATATGGTGGCGACAGTTATTGATATTTCACTAGTTAAAGAATTCACTTCTGCATATTCTGGGGGATGATATAATCAGAAGAAGAATGAAAAAGAGGAAAAAGGGTCATAATACCTGCTCAGACAAAGGAGCTCCAGCATCCATACTATGACTAGCAACCTTCCCGGCAATAACATTCGCATCAGTTTCAAGAATTATACTGCCAATAGATTAAAAAAAAAGTCAAACAGGATGATAAGACAAGCATCCTATAGGGGCAGTTGCTTCTAGTGACTCTCCTTGGTTTTATATCCTAATTTCTATCCTTTTCTTTCCCCATCCAATACATCCAAACATAATAAGTGAATAAAATTTCTAAATAGTAAATACTAGTCTTTTTATGGTTTTTCTTTCTTCTGCCTACCTTCTCACCTACATTGTTACAGGGGCAAAATGTGTGATCAGTGCAGAGTCGGCCAGATGTTTAACCTAGAGTATTTTAAGAAGGGGGGGGGGGAATTAAGCGACATTTCCAGCCAAGAACTGTATAAGAGACGCTTTAAATAATCATACAAGCAAAGAAAAATGTCTACTCAGAGATTCATGAAACTAAATTAATTCAACTTCAACTATAATAGTACAATGAATGATAATTCATACCCGCCATCAACAATCTCATCAAGGCATAACAAAATAAGATCTAAGTTCTCCAGCGCCTCCTTCTTGTCCACAGTGCCTCTGGAACAAGGGGTAGTGAAAACAAGGAGAAAAAAAGTAAAAAAAAATTAGGCATGATGATATCACACACACATGTATCGAAAGATGGTAATAGTAGAAAGTATTATTAAAAAACCTAAGGAGAAGTCCAACTGCATCAAAAAAACCCTGGAGTACTGTGGCCAAGATAATCTCATTTTCATTTTCGCCTCCAGTAACAAAAAAGTGAAGGTCTTGAACGAACTTGTACACGACAATATAGTTCTCAAACATTGTTATCTCAGCTGTAAAGAAAAAAAAAAAGCACCATGTTAAAATATTAGCATGAACCAACACTTATTAAACCAACGCCAACCCAGGATTTTTTCAGCATTCACCTGCATAAAAACAAGGAAAACAAAGTTCAAAACTATATCCTAGGTAAACCCTCAATGCACAAGCAAACAACCTTCTAAATTCTCAAATCCAATGAATTGATTAACTCACCATCTGTCAAACCCTATGTTACTCGGACTCGGATGTGAGTATCGGATACGGTTATGTGTCCGACACGGGAATGTTCAATTTTTTCTAAATTTTTACACGTATTTAGAGGGTCATATCCCAGTATTCATGACCGAATATGTATCGGACACGGGTATTTCAAGAAAAATGAAGAGTCAGAGCAGCATAGGTCAAACCTTCCTAATAAATCTGTTTGATTTACAAGTATACACTCGGATCACACGAAATGTAAGGAAGCATTAACAGATAAAACATGGTGCAGAGAAACTAATTACCTTCGTTACGTGCATTAGTCTTTTGGGTTTTGGTAAACACAGCTTTCTCAAAAGCTTCCTTAGCAGAATTTGTTGGCCAGTCATCTGAATAATACTTCACAGCTATACGTTTTCCTTCGGAATCCAAAAGAATGATGTTTTTAATTGAAGGGCACAACTCCTACAAACAAGAAAAGCAAAGCTCATAAAAGAATCAAAACTTTTTTTCATAAAAATAAGAAAAGATTCAACTAACCAAGCTAATTAAAAAAAAAAAAGTTTCAATTTAAAATGTTTTCCTAGCTCTCCAATGTAAGTTAAAGCCTAAAATTTTCAATTCTTTTAACTGTAAAAGAAAAGGCTTGGATCTGAGTCTAATTCTTCGAAAAATAAAAATTATAAAGAAAATTAAATTCAAATGCGAGGTGAATAAGTTTAGATCTGCGCTATAGATAACTGAACATAGCCAAAGCCGATCTCTAAAACGCAAATTAGAAAACAAAAAATTCCTAATGTTCGTATAATGCATAACTGAAAGACTGCGTAGTTGAAAGAGAGAAAGAAAGCTGACCATTTTTTTCTCGTTTGGCAAGATTTTCTCGGAAAAGATCGGATTTTTGTTTGACGGATGTTAGCGACGAGAAAGAACGGGACGAGGGAGCAAATACGTAAATGAAATTTATTATTATTACCACCAATTTAAGATTATTTATTTAAGCGCATCTTTAATTCATGTAATTTTGTTTTGCCCAAAATTCTCCAATTACTTTGACAATTGACACCATAGAGGCAATTATTATTATTATTATTATTTTTCATTTTAAGCCTCTAAATATAAAGATATTTGAGCAGAGATTAGATAATAAATTTTTCTAATAAGAATATTATTTTTTAATTGAAAAAATATGTTGCAAATAATTCGATAAAGTCCAAACCTTTTTTTGGTTTTATTATATAATATATATTAAAACAAGTTTTTAATAACTTTTATTCATAAAATTACTATTTAATTATCAAATCCTTTTTGGACCTCATGGACGGTAATTTCCCTGAAACTTATATGTTATTTTAATTAAAAATTGAATCTTTCTTGCTGCTTCTAAGCTTATATGATCATTACATTTCGTTTTCCCCTCTTTTTTTTTGGGGTGGGGGGTTTTACATTATTTTATTGCAATTAAATTCTTAATCAATATTTTTGGCAAAGTATTAATTTCGAGTTTATTATGAGGGTTATCTTAATAAAATCATATAATCTAGCTGGAGTTCATATTAGTTTATATTGATTTTGTAATATTTGAAACAATAATAATGAAAATCGTATGATTAAACAATATTTGTTTATTTTTTGGACAAAAAAAAATTTGTTTAATCTCCCCTTTGTTAGAGAATTTTATTGTATGAAAATGTATTTTCTACTTATATGCTTTCCGGTACACAAGCGACTGAGATTCTGGAATTTCGTCAAATAGGATCTGGGTTTTTGGATGCACAACGTTTTGCAGTGGCACTGATTAAGGTGCGTGATGTGATGTTATACAGCTAAGCTGCATACAACTATTTTTTTACTCCGATTTTTAGATAAGTGACGAATACGTGTATATTCAATTTTCTTTTTAAGTTTTTTATATTTTAAAAGATCATTTTTGTATTCATATCTATATATATATATATATATATATGTTAAGCGTAAATAGTTTAGAAAAAAATATGATCTATCCGTTTCTTTTGGAATCAAGACAATGTCTTTGTGTTCGTTATCATGCCCTATTACCATTTTCCCAAAGATTTAAGACCTTCCCCTCTCACCTTTTTCTGCAAGAGGCAAACCTAAGGCACTTTTAATCACCATATATTCTGGAAAATGGATTGTTAACATTTTCTGAAATGGTGGTTATAAAGGTTTAATGCTTCAATAAAATTGTCACTCACTTATCTGAAATGATCCGAAGATTCTGAATGGATCATTTACGAGGAGAATACTTCAGGGACCCGCTTTCTGAAATTTGCTGCATCTCAAACTATCACTTTTTAACATCCTAGGATTCAATCCCTGCTTCTCAACACATTACATGCAGAAAAGCCTTCTTTTTTCATTTGCAGATTTGCTTGCTAACCAAACCCAAAAAAAAAAAAAAAAAACATGGTATTACTCCATTATTTCTGATTGTTCTACAGATTTAGTTGTAGACAGCAACAAAATATTATAACAAGAAGTTGAAAAATGAATGAGGGCCATCTACTTTGACCACGTTTATGAGAGAACCTTGTGATTCTACAATACCTTCCTCCGGTCCCTATAAAATTTTTTGGACACCTACAATCTTTACAACACTAAGAAGCCGCTGAAATCCTAATCCAACATTAGTGGGAATAAATAAGTTTCTTCCAGCTTTTCTGAGTGCAGATGTTGATCTTTGGACAGGCCGTGGCATGTTTCCCGCATCCAAGCGATTGTGATCCGACATCAATATCTGGAAAAACATTGGAAGTTCAATGGTTACAATCAGAATAGGAACCGATCAAATGTAAACTAGATGCAATTTAGCCTCCCAATTAATATGCTTTTATAGTGCAGAGTGCAAACAATATGTTAAAAGCTTTATCCAGAAAACTTGTCGAAGAAATCAATCTTATTCTAATTACAATCCTCCATGGTATGATGATAGGAATAATCGGATTGCAAAACTAGGGTGTTTATTCAACAGGACAAACTGAAATGTTTCATTAAACAAAATATGAGCAACAAAAATTTTCAAGTGTTTGAGCAGTTTCGATGAACATGAAGTGCACACGCTATTAAGGCAAATGATTGCTTTGTCAGTTCATATACAAGTGACCCTTACCAGATAGTCAGTTCAAACTTCCATTTGAATTATACTCAACTATGGTAACAAGATCATATCATCATAATCTTAGTTGGACTCGGATCAGGTTTTCGATAGTGGGAACAGAGCCAATTCAAACAATTTTAGATGAAGGTTAGAGTCAAGAGGCAAAGCTTCAACAGTGTGAAAATCCAAAGGACCATTCAGGTTTTAAAAAGTCAACATCAGATTGGGCAGAAAGTAGGCATTATGCAAACACTGAAAAGAAGTGGATTTATGCTGTAGCTTTCGATCAGATAAAAATTGCTGTAGACTTGGGTCCCCTCTTCTGGTGAATGGTGATTTGTAATCAAAGGCCTGACTTTTGACTCAAAAACAAGTTCAAATGCAAATGCTATCATTTGAGAGAGATATGAAAACTTATATGTAGAAAACCACATACTCAAGGTGAAGCAAGAAAAGGAATAGTTTCATTATTACATTGACATTAAAAAACAACAATTCACTTCAAGTCTTCAACAGCTCAACTACTAGGATCATGTCACTATTAATACACAATGATTATGCCTCACCTTCACCTCAAATCAAATAACCACCTAACTCAAAAATGCAATAAAAATGCAGTAACATGCAAAGTGTTTAAGGCTTTAAGCTCCCAAAAAAGATAAAAGTTTTCATATTTCTCACAAGCAATACAAATTCAACAAAAACTACTAGTCCACAATGTGAAAGGAATTTACAAGCAAAATTACCAAATTAGAGAAATTAAGTTAATTAATTACCTAAAAATCTCAATGAATCCTGAATTACCATCATTACTTTGATACAGGCTTTTGCAACAAAGCAGTCAAGTAAACTTCCCCATTCTTCAAACCACTTGGATCAGTCTTATTATCAACTGCCCACTTCACTTTCTTATAACCAAGCTTCCCAATCAATGGCCCATAAACTTTCTCCAGATCCACTCCTTTACTAAAGAACCGATCCACCCACAAATACCCTCCTCCTCTCAACACTCTATCCACATCATAAAACATAAACTCCATCACCGACACGGGTATCCACCTGTTCACCGCCCTCCCACACCGGACCAGATCCATCGTCCCGTCGAAAACCGGGAATCTCTGCTGCAACGGTACGTGTAAAGGCACCAACCCTCTTAAAGCCACGGCTTCGTTGTAAGGTGCATTGACGTTCATGGTGGTGGTCAGCATCGTAACATTGTAGGATTTTTTCATTATAGCGGCGAAGGTTCCAGTTCCACCGCCTATGTCAATGCCAAGACGGATCACTGAATTAGCTGACTTAGCCAATTGCATGAACTGGCTAACGGGAAGATCGAGTTCAGAAGCGTATTTTAGCAGGGAAGAGCGTTGAGCGTTGAGATCGAAGCCTATGGGGTTGTTTTGTGAAAGACAGGCAAAAGATTTACACGAGTATTTGTTCCAGATAACGGAGGAGTCAGGGAGGGAAGTTGGGAAAGGGTTTAGAGGAAGTGAGGAAGGGGGTTTTGATGGGGTTTTTGAGAAGCAACGCCGTCGTGGAAGTGGGTGGCAACCGTTGAGAATAAGGGTTTCTTGGAGGTCAGGATCATAAGGGCAGATTGAAAAAGGAGTGTAATTCATGTATCTATGGAGAAGGTCAGGGTGGTTGTGGCAGGAAGAAGCAATGGGGCCAATTTGGGAGTAGAGTATGAGATCTTGAGGTACGGCGGAAGTGGGTTTGCCCGTGGTGTCGGCTGTGGAGGGGTTATGGCGCGTGAGGTGGTTGATGGTGGCGCGTATGGTGTTCAGCTGGCGAAGGAGGTAGTCAGGGATAGCGGGAGGCGGAAGAGGTTTGGGAGATTGGACGGTGGAAGAGAGGTGATAAAGGGAGAGGATGTTAGTGGCCACCATGACTAAGAGAAGGAGGAAGTTCAAGCCCATGGTGAAACCCATTGATTCTGGTCTTCCTCTCAGCTACTTCTTCTTTGTAAGATGCTTTGGTTCTTGGGTTTTTTTTCTTTCTCGATCTTGGTGTTTCGCTTTCTTACTTCAGAAGTTTTCGTCTGATTATTTTGGTTTTTGATTTTGGAGGTTTTACTTGTTGGGTTAATATGAAAAACATGCACTTTATCAAGAATTATTGTGAAATAGTATAATGAATAAAAGTTATTTGAAAAAAAATAATTAAAAATTGTTATAAAAGATATTCTAAAGATCCTTGATAAAAAACCTTCTCCTCTCTTTATTTATTTTTCTAATTAAAAATTAAAAAAAAATAATATGCATAAAATTAATTTTTCTTTATTTTTTTAAATTTTTTTAAATTTTAAAAAAATATATATTTAAATATTTTATTTTTTAAATTTATTTTTAATTAAAATTTTTAAAAAATAATATTTCCTTAATGAAAGAAAAAAGAAAAGTAAATTTTTTTAATTTTGTCTTTACAATATCTTTTATAATAATTTTTAATTATTTATTTCTATTTTTTAAATAACTTTTATTAATTATACCATTTCACAATAATTCTTGATATAGTGTATGTTTTTCATATTTTCCCTTACTTGTTTATGTTCAATTCTCACTTCTCTCAGTTCCTAACATGGCATGGGTTTTTCTTACATCCTTTGGCTTTTAGTCTGAGTAAGGAGTGGAATACTTACTGTTTGGGTTTCAATTAGATGAGGATTGACATAATACTCTTTGGGTGGGGCTTCAGATTTGATCTGGGAGATTGAATATGAACCGCTTGTTAGAACCAACTGGGGTCATCAGTCATTTAACTGAAAAAAAAAAAGGATAGAACCCTGCCTCCCTCATGCAAATCAAATCTAGATTTGGAAGGAATTCAAGGAAAAGGGCGTTTGTTGCAATTTGCATGGATCAGTAGTAAGTGATTGCAAAAAAAATTGCCTTAATTCAAATTTTTTTATTTTTTTAAAGTATTCATATGATACTTACATTTAACATATATTTAAATATGAATATAATTTTTTAAAAATATTTATATTAAATATGTAATTCATGTCGACACTCACTTAAATATGAGGCAATTGGGCATTACTATATCTTTGATGAATTTATAAAGAATATTATAGGGTTGGAAAAAAAACTGGTGGCACGTGAAATCAGGATCTACTTGGTTTTATTAAAGCAATTTCATGCAGATTTTATATTGTTTTACCTCTAAAATACTGAGCTGTCCAGACTGTCACTCACCCTCTTCTACGTAGAAAGGGATATTGCTACATGTCCATTTTGTAGAGGAAATATTTTATTTTATTTTTCCTTTTAACCATGCTGCTGAGGAGTTCTAAAGTAAAATTTTAAGGTTGAGGTTAAAATAAGTTTTATTATATATAAATATAATAAATTATATAAAATTATCAATGTTTATATATATATATATTTTATATATAAACATAACAATTATATAATATGATAAATATATCATATATTTATATAATTATATATATAATATTTTTTTTAAATATATAAATACGACACAAATTATATATATAATGAAGCTTATACAAAATTCATTCTAAGACGTTTTTCTTAAAATTTTCACATGCTGCTTGCTTGCTTTCATAACAGCTGTAGGGATGATAAATTCTCAAAATAAATAATAAAAAAAATTAAGATTATTTCTGTACTAAAAGAAAATTATAGCACCACCACAGCATTTTTAGCAATCCTTATCACATGTGAAACTATTCCAATAGTATTAAATTTAATATATATAATTTGACAGATCCGACCAGCTATCATTTTCGAACCTTCCACAAGCTCTTTCCTGCAAACCTGAAAAGACCTTCACACACCATAGATTCTATGTATTCCATAACGTGCGGTTCATCAATTTTTATAAGGAAAAAAAAGAGAGGTAAAAGATCAAAGCAATTGGAGTACAACTTAATGGAACTTGTGATATGTGCAATCAATAAATGGAGATTCGAGATCATTTATTCTTTGAATGTGAGTATTCTAAGGCAGTATGGAGAGAGATTCTGCATCTATGTAAGCTTCATAGAGTCATCAGAAGCTGAGACTTTGAAGTTCTATGGGCAAAGAGGAAGCTAAAGGGTAAATCTCTTATTTCTACAGTGCTCCGAATTGCTTGGAATGCTCTCATATATCATGTATGGAGGGAGAGGAATAACCGCAGGTTTGGTAAACAATCTCAGCAATGTATGCAAATGCTTGAGAAAATCAAGGAGGAGGTTAGCTATAGACTAGGGGGATGAAAATCATAAAGGATGATACTGTTAATAGAGATTTGCATGTAGCATGGGGGTTAAAAAGCTCACTGATAGCATAATTGGTTCTTAGCTATGTAAAGAAGACATTGTAAAATAGTACATTTGTTTGCCAGCTATGCTGGTTGTTTTGATATAGCAGTGCATGCTGTTTTTGGATAAATAAAAACTTTGCTTATCCAAAAAAATTGGAGTATAAAAATATCATCGAATATCGATGATTCAACTAATTACATTGACCCTACTACTACATGTCAACATATAGAAACCAATAGTCCTAGCCTATCTGTTTAATAACAGCGTTAGGCAAGACTTAGGATTTTAATTACTTAATTAATTGGATTCGAAAATTATTGAGCTTGTTTTAATTTAATTAATCTTTCATTTTCAGGTTGTTTTCAAAAATCAATGAATTGTATTCTTTTTCCAATGACAAGAGACACCATTTTGTCTTATCTCTAAAGTGGATTTCAAAATAATTGAAAAATGGGACCATGTTTTTCCTCATGTTTTCTTTATTTTTATCCCTCAACTGACACATAAATTTTAAAAAATTATCTCAATTTATGGTTAAATTTTTTAGATTTTATAAATGAAATTAGTAAAATGATATATATATTTTAAAATATAAAAAATAAAATATGTGACAGTAGAATTAAAAAACTTAACTCCCGTCATATAAGAAACGAACTTATATATTCAAACACATCATCGCTTTTCCTTTTTTTTTTGGTTGATAATTTGTTAAATAATAGTAAATATTAATTTGGTATTTTTTTTTTAATTTGAGATTGGTCTGTCCGAAAGTATTATTTTACTAAAAAAATAAATGTATTATAAAATTTTACATTTCAAATTAATGGGTCGAAGTCAAGTTGGATCATTTCTCTAAGACTTGGATTGGAGTAAGACTCAACTTGGGCCCATCCAAGCTCAACCCAAGGACCCTCTTTTTTTTTGGTTAATAGTTTAAATGGCAAAAATTAAAGGAAAATCGGACACAGATCGCGTCCTGCTGAAGCTAAAGCCTGCTGAAATCTGTCTCCGGTGAAGAAGGCGTTAACCTGCTCTTTGGAGGAGTAGTAGGAGGAGATCCAATTACTCTCCATTCAATGGTATTCTTTTCAATTTTCCTTTCTCTTCTTACTAATTTTCTCAGCAACCAAACATCTCATTAGGGTTTCACTCCTGCGATTCTTGTTTTCCGTCTTTGTTTGAACATTACATTTGTACTTGATTTATTAAAGCTTTCAAATTTTATTCTTTTTGGGAGTAATAATAGTCGATTTCGTTTTAGGTTAATAAAAGAAAAGAGAGATAAATTTAGGTTAATTTGTTAATTCTTAAAATGCTAATTCCTTGTAATTCTATGGTCCACTGTAAGTAGGTTAGGTTGCTTTTTCTTGATGTTCTTGGAATCCAGGGGATTATAAATTTTGCTAATTTTGTAGGCTGATCCTGAACTAGAAGCAATTAGACAAAGAAGGATGCAAGAGCTAATGGCTCAACATGGGGCGGTAATCTATGTCTTTTCATTTTAATTTCTACGAATTCTTCCTATTAAAGAATTCTAAATTGGCTTGCTTGTGCTTTTAATTTAATTTTACTAATTATAATTTATTGACAAACAGGGGAATCAACAAAACCCTGATCAACAGAAAGCTCAGGAAGATGCCAAGAGGTCAGTTTCTTGTAGATGCATATTTTTTCTGAGTTATACATGTTTTAAGAATTTTTTTTGGGATCAAATTAAATCTTCGATTTCACAAGTAAAAGCCATTAATTTAGGGAGGCAGATGAACGGAGGCAAATGATGCTCAGTCAGATTTTATCCAGTGAAGCACGTGAAAGGCGTAAGTTTGTATCTTAATTCACCATTTGAGTTGATTCAAGAAACCTGCTGTTAATTGCTTATATGTTTGTTAGTATGTGCATTCTATCACGGAATTGCTTACTATGCTAAGTTGTTTTATTTGACTATGAAGTTTTAATGTTGCATTCTATGTCAGGAGTTCAGGATTGTTAAATCATTTAATTTACTTGTCTAAAGACGTCTGTGTTTGTCATCATGGTTGTGAATAGTGAACTTATGCTTCAGGAAGCATGGAGAAGTGTGCTTATAAGTATTTATTTATATTAGAAAGACCTAATTTGAATATGGAGTTTAAAAAATTGTGGGAGACATACAATTGGAAGTCCTAGAACGACAGATGTTAGGATGGGCCTGGCAATATTTTGATTTCCCAAATATCTTGTTTGTCAAAATCTGAATCTGTTCTCTTTGATGGTTAAGGCACAGGTTAGATTTGAATTATGTAGTGTGAGATTTGTGAATATAAAGGTCTTGAAATTCTGAATTGAATAGGGTTCAGGGGCCTCATGAGGATTGTTTGGGTGGAAGGTTTAATTGAGTTATAAAATGGAAAGCATAAGTGATAGTCTTTGTAGAAAACTCCTATCAAGTACAAATAATGCATAAAAACTTTTGGTGATACATCCCTAAAAACTTTCGGTGATATATCCCTTATGCCAATACAGCCCCTATCCCTCCCGCTTCTTTGAAAAACTGAAAAGTAATTAAAAATGAGAAGAAGAAGATAACATCATGAAGGAAAAAAATACAATGAATTAATGCCAGGCATAGATGACGGATACAGGGTTATACTCATACTCTATCTGCTCTGTCTTTTTCCTACATATAATTCTTGTCATTTATGTTCTTTGCTGCTATACATCTCGTGCAGTTGCTCGAATTGCCTTGGTGAAACCTGAGAAGGCTAGGGGTGTGGAGGATGTTCTACTAAGATCTGCTCAGATGGGTCAGATAGTTGAGAAGGTAGGGTGAAATTTTTGTGGTCAATGTTGCTCCGACACATTATTTTTCTTGAAGTACCCGTGTCCGCCACTCATATCCGACGTCTATCCGGACATGGGTATGAGGATATGATCCTCCAAGACCCTCCAAATACATGAAAATCTTGAAAAAAAAAAATGAACATACCCGTGTCGGATACATACCCGTGTCCGACACTAACATCCGAGTCCGAGTAACATAGGTCTTAACTACTTTTTGTTGCATGCCTAATATTAAGGGTTGCAATTGTTCAGTACCACATTTGTAGCTTAGCATGATAAAGAATTGAAATGTGTATGGTTAAACCCATGTGAAGGTTTCTGAGGAGAGGCTTATATCACTGCTGGAACAGATAAACACCCAAACAACTAAACAGACCAAAGTCACGGTAAGTTATTACACATTGCCGCTTGTTTAATGTACACGGCTCACAGTTTGAACTATTTCGATTTCGCTCCCATTATTTATCTGATTTTACAGATCCAGAGGCGTCGGAGTGTTCTTGATGATGATGATTAGTTCAAAAGTGAAACCTCTGCCTCTTTTGTGGGTTGTATATTCATGGAATTCATGGACCTACTTTTAGTGGATTTTTTATATTTTCAGACTGTATTTCCTTTGCAATGCTGTATTGTAGGCAGAGAGGTTTGCCGAGTGATGCTTCATCTGGAAAAATAGTTGTCTGCCTTCTCTCTCTTATATTTCGAACAAATAATATGCTGAATGATTTTTGTTTGGTGCAATATTAAGTAACTATGTTATTCGGATTGGGATGTGAGTGTCAGATACGGGTATATGTTCAGCACGAGTATGTTCAGTTTTTTCATATATTTAGAGGGTCATATTTTCATACTTATCTTTGAATATGCGTCGGATACGGACGTCGGATACGGATATTTAAAAAAAAAAAAAAGAAAAGCCAGAACAAACAACATAGTTAAGCAACCCAAAGTAAGCTTAATTGGTTGTTCAATACAAGTATTTAATCTCTATTGTTAAATAGTTAAACGACACATTAAGATACTTTGCTTTGCTTTACTTCACTTCCATTATCTAATAATAGATGAGGGTTCCAGATGCAGTGACAGCTTCTACTAGTTGTC
This sequence comes from Fremontodendron californicum, assembly GCA_030761205.1. Lineage (NCBI taxonomy): Eukaryota > Viridiplantae > Streptophyta > Magnoliopsida > Malvales > Malvaceae > Fremontodendron > Fremontodendron californicum. The sequence continues at coordinate 3,313,189 of JAULJL010000027.1, forward strand.
CACTTCCAATCAATCATTCCTTCTCTTTTTCGGTCATTAAATCTTGAAGTAAGTTTGTAAACGCAAACCAAAGAAAGTTGGCACTGGCAGTGTGGACCCAATCTATTCCCTTGATTAGCTCAATTAATTCACACGCGCTTCTTCAAAAGGAGGCGCGTGACTCTAGCATATTCCTCTTCCAAAATCGAAGAATCTAAAAGAAACTACTACTGAACTGGCACTTTTTTTTTTTTTTTTAATCTCCTACATACTCCAATCCATGTCTTACATTACATGACACTAGATTATGATGCACACCAATCAAACTTTTAATTGGTGGTATATACAATTTTGTATAAAAATTCTTTTGTATAAACAAATTGCATTTATTCTTTTGCTTTTTCTGATTTATATAAACAAAGGGATTTGTCTCTTTCTCTCTCAGATGTTGTTACTCTTAGCCAAACCCAAATACCTACATCTTGTTCAGCTCTGTTTTTTGTTTTGTTTTGAAAGGCAGAAAAGATATCAATATTATCAAATAGGCTGTAAGACAAAATATAAATCTCAAACATGTTAGAATAAGACTAAACCAATTGTTTCTTTTTTTTGGATAATTAAGACTAAACCAATATTAGACAGTATTATATCCAACAAAAAGAAGAAAAAAAATAGCAACATATGATTTAATTAAATGATTGTCGCCATTATTTCAGATTCCAAACATAAAGAACTACATAGTTCCAACCATACTTGAAACTAATTAAGCCAAAGGATCTAAGTAAGTTCTTGAGAGAAATTCAACCCCATTTCAGACATAACATCTCCCAATCAAATAGAACTTGTTTCAGCTCTGGTTGATAACTAACTAGCAACTATCTGACATTCATTTATAGCAAGCCTTGGAATCTTTGAGTGAGGGAGTTAATGCTGAAAGTGAACACATACCTAATCCATGTTGCCAATTCCATCGTACAGCCAACACAATTGGTTTAATTTGGAATCACATTGACTTATCTGTTAACTTAGAATTGTGATTGTCAATGTGTCATATATCTAGCTATTCCATCAGGAAAGCAGGCAGGGCCAAATAAATGCCCCATTTTCCTGACTCCAAAAGTCAATCCCAAGTCCTAACTCCTATGTTTATCCATTTACACTTGGAAGCTGATCTCTACATTCAAATAAATTGGTGAACTTTTTTTAGTTTTTTTTGAAAAATTAAAGAGGTGGGAACTGGGATGAAGAAGGTATTCATGTGTCTGCAGATGCACCTTTAATTTTGTAGGTGTACTAATTTGACTTAAACAATGCACACTATTCTTCTACAAGTAGTTGAAACTCCAACAATCTTTCACAATAAAAAGTACTAATAGTTTTTTTTTTTTTAACATTATTCATACTTTTAGTTTTCTAATAATTTGGCTCTCTTATTATTATCTTATTGATTTGAAGATTCAACTTCTACAATCCATATACTTTTTTTTTTTTTATTGTCATTTGTTAACAAAAAGTAAGGTTTTTTTTTTTAATTTTTCATTTCAAATTGAGGCCTTATATATACTTGCCTTAATTTCTTGAGAGATTTTGAGTGTTTAATTAGGTTATTTGCTATATTTGGCACTTAGGGACATATTTAACCTTCTTTTTTTTTAGGTTTTCAATTGATGGAAGTGTCCAAATAATGCATAAATAAATAGTTTAGAAGAGACATTATAGCTCAAAAATTTCTCTTTATGTTCACATTCTGCGTTAGGTTTGAACAAGAATAACGGGGGGAAAATGTACAAATTTTATTAATATGATTCACAAATCGAACGATAAATTAGTGATTAAAAAACTATATATTAGCTTCGGAAATGTTTAATTTCCAAAATCAAGAAATTCGATTTCAGACAGATCAGAGAGATTTTTATATGGAGCATTCGAATGCTTATGCATGAGATTCCAATTTTAAAATGAAAAATAGACTCTAGAATATTTTTACACTAAGAAATTTGAATGTTCAATCGAAGGCAATCCAATGGTATGTCTGAATAGTGTTCTGGAACAAAAATGCAAAAGGGCCTCCAAATGTCCTAATACAAAATTTGACAGCTTTAGTTCGTTTCAAACATGTTCAAACTTTTTCGTAAAGTATTCTTTCATTTTTAAAAGGTTACAAATGACACTTATTGAGCTTCAAAATATGAAAACTCAATGAAAAAATAAATTAATTGAATAAAATAACACAATTGAAGAGTTACAACTTTTGATTAAATTCTCTAAAATAAAGATGTTAGAAATTATTCCAAGACACACCTTTTGCTAGAACCAATTTTATTTCTTCTCTCTCATTCTCAAATTAAGAATAAGTCTCTTAAACTTTGTTTGTTGTAAAAAATATTGAATGATGAGAAAAATAATTCTGACCATCGTCAAAAGTGTTTAGTGATTTGATTTCATTAATGCTAAGTGTTATGAAACAAAATTTCATCGTATTTAAGATTATTGCATACCTTAATTGATGGAGGCAAAATAAACTTTAAAAAAAATGACATTTGCAACTTACTTTAATTTTTTTTTTTTTTTTTTACGTTTGATTCTTTATCTTGTACCAACTGAAACTCATCACAAAAGAACAAATGTATATATGTGAAAGATTTTACATGCATGATAAGACTCGTGTTATTCGTATAAATTACAAATATATATATCTTATGTCTGCAAATTAAATACAAATCCCCAACCTATATATATATAGGTTGGGGATTTGTATTTAATTTGCAGACATAAGAACGTAAGCAAGTCAAAAAGGCTAAACTTAATTCTATTTAACAAAACTGATTGAATCTGAGCCCCACTCTTCTATCATTAGATCAAAGACTTTAATGGCTGCAATTATTCTTGAAATCTTGGATTCTTGTAGTAGTAAAATTTGCTTATTTGACAGAGTCATAAAAGGATAAAGTAGAGTTGCATATATATATATATATATATATATATATATATATATTAAGCATCATTTTCTGTTCATAAATAAGATTCAGACTATTGACCAAACTAAGCATTTTTGCTTGGAAAATCCGGAACATATATATATATATATATATATATATATATTAAGCATCATTTTCTGTTCATAAATAAGATTCAGACTATTGACCAAACTAAGCATTTTTGCTTGGAAAATCCGGAAACTAGCCCACCACACCATTACAAACAACAATTTGTAGGAAAAACAAACCCATCAAAATTAAGAAACTTTACATTCAAGTCAAGTTTTTTTTTTTTTCATTATTATTATTATCTCTCTCGAAGGTGTGCACATCATCATCATGACAAGACGAATGAAATTGATGCAATCTTTTTGTGATCTACCAGCACATAAATTCAGTGAATTAGCCAACCTTTTTTTTTTTTTTTTATTGTTGAACAAATCAAAAGTAGCCTTTAGACCATATCTCACTATATACATATTTATATATATATATTCCTTGTCTCCATAAAGCAAACTTTATTTTTACATTCAAAAGTTCATTTAATTAAAGCTATAAATCCTCAAGAATCTCTTAGCTTAACTTTCTGATGCTGGATAAACAGCACCCTAACTCAGAAAGTTTAGTTCAAAGTTGCTACAATATTTTCCATTTAATTTCTTTCTCAAACCAATCTTTTCTTTTTCTCCTATAATTTTAGAGCTTTATATTGGAGAAATCAAAGCAAACCCCTCTTTTAGTTGTAGTGATGTGGACTGGACTATGTTCAGCAGTAATCTTGACTGTATGACCAAGACCTTGAATTTGATTAATTAACATCTGCCACATACCCATGAGAAAGAAAAAAAAAGAAGAAAAGAACAACAATAAAAATATTGATGGTAATTAATAATATAAAGTATGCATCATGGCATTGCCAAGTCAACTCAAGAAATTTTGAAAGTTGATGACTTTATCAAACAAATAGTAATACATTAATATTTAATAATATGTTTCTTTTTATAAAATAAAAAAAAAAGAAAGAAAAGAGAGAGTGAATTATTTTAAAGAAATTGACACTTTAACTTAAGTAGTTAGAATCAGTCAAAAATGTTTTTGTTTTTGACTGCTTGAAAGAATCAAGCAATGGGGAAGAGCTTTCACATTAGAATTAGAAAAGCTCAAGTTAATTAAGCTTGGGATGCTTTAGTAGTTTAGTGGCTTGATCAGGCATTGCAATTCTTTTTTTGTTTTATTCAAAAATAAAATTGTAACTTTCATTTGAAATCATAATTAAAGAAAGAAAATAGTGTTTTTTTTTTTATAAAATATATATATATATATATATATATATATATATAAAAATCTTGACCCCTTTGGAACTTCCAAGTGGAGTAGATGGAGAATTGTAATTGGTACACATTGACTTTCTCTTTTTTAATTTTTTCTGATTTTTTTTATGGCGAATTAGGAGAAGTGTTTTGAGTGAGCTTAACTTTAATTTAAATAAAAAAAATACACTAAAGACTAACAACTCCTATTAATTATAGACTATATAAAATACTTAATTAAATGCTCTTTTTATACACAAATATAAAAAAAAAAACTTCGTTATATGTTTATTCAATTGATTAATTTGTTTGTTGGATTGAATTCATTGATTTATATATATAAAATGTAATATTTGATTATAATTATAATTTTTTTATATACATAAATTTCATAATAAAAAAAGTTGACAAGTCTACGTTTTTTTTTTTTTTTTGAATTTTCAACATACTATTGGATCTAATGATAGTTCAAGCATCCAAGATATATAAACAAATTTATTAAAAATAAATAATAATTCATGTAGTTATATTTAAAAGATGAAATTTAACACGTTTGAAATTTAAATTTCAGCACTTATAATTTATTTTTTTATTTTCAAATTACGATATCTTTTATAAAAAAATTTATTAAAAAAATAAATAAATAAATTGAGCTTCGGAGAAATTGAGCAAACTTGTATTGAAAAATTAGGAAATTAAGTCAATCTTGGAAAATAGGCAAATCCATATTCTTTGTTCCTTCACTATCATATGAATTCCATACTCATTTCCAACATTTTTTCCATGCAAACCCCACTACAACAACGAAGTTTCACGAAATCCATGTTTTTCTTGAACCCAAGAAGTCCTACTAATATCGATTTGAACCCATCTTTATTGGAATATTTACAACAAATTTCGCTATTTGTGGCGTAAATTTAATTGTCACATAAAATATATTTTCGTCACTTAATAGTATAAGTGACGAAAATACATGTGTCACGATGTTCGTCACCTTAGCCGCGTCACTGATTGTCAAGTGTGACGATAGTAGTAAAAGCGTCACTAATGTATTTATTTTTTGTGACATAATCTATTACGTCATAAACGTTACTAATTCTATGAATTTGTAACATAAAATTAATGCGTCACTAAATAAACGTCACTAATTCACAAATTTAATTTATGACAAAATATGAATTGTCACAAAAAAGTTTACCTTCATTAGGATTTGGTGGGAAAATTTGGCGCCATATATTTCGTGACAAAAATTCCTAATAAATATATAACATGTCACGCATAATGAAGAGTGATGTTTATCAAATGGGTGACGAAAACTATATTTTGTCACGTAATGATATGAATTTGTAACATAAAATTAATGCGTCACTAAATAAACGTCACTAATTCACATATTATATATATGACAAAATATGAATCGTCACAAGTGCATTTGATTCGTCACAAAAAAATTTCCCTCCATTAGAATTTGGTGGGAAAATTTGGCGCCATTCCTTATGTGACGCAAATTTGTGATAAAGCTATAAAACGTCACGCATTGTAAGATGTTTATTAGATAGGTGACATTATTTCAATTTTGTCACGTAATGATATGAATTGGTGACATAAGAATCACGCGTCATTAAAAAAATTGTCACAAATAATCAAATTTTTTGTAGTGTATATGACTTATTATATCTAACCCTACTTATAATTAAGAAGAATATATTTTCTTCACATTTTTGGAGGTCCAATTATAAAAGTGAATGGTAGCAACAAGTAATAAAACGTGGGTCGGATGATGTAACTAAGGGGATAGGCTTATTTCTGGCTGGAATTAAGGCACCTTTACCCTATCAATATTGACTAATTAACGCATTAAAAAAAAAAAGGAAAAAGAAAAGATTACGACTGAATTTGAATTGAATCAAAATATAACCTATTAGAAATTTAAGATATGCTTTAATTTTTTTTCTTTTCAATTTTTTATTTGTTCTATTAAATTTCATAATGTTTACGCAAACAATTAGCCACAAATTACGGCATGGCATTTACATATCCATACATATCAATAATGTTTGATATCTTTATTCAAACCTTTTTTTAATTTTAATTAATTAGCTTTTGCTTAGTTAGGAATAAGACAAAGCTTTTAACTAGTTTATAAGTTGGGATCATTCAATTTCCTTTCAAATCTTTCCTTTGATTGACTAAAAATGTAAAATCAAATTGTATTCTAATTCTATCTCCAAGTTTCAATTTTGTTAGTTAACACACCAAAAATTTTTTTCTTAAATTTTTTTTTTTTTTCAAATTATAAGAGAATAAATTCTAATAGACCCTTTGTGTTGGGAGACTGGAGAAAGGGGCTAAAATGGAAAGCATAGGCAAAAAAGGAAAGGGTTGGTGACGTGGGGTAGACGTCAGCAGAAGCGGAAGCAGCAAAGGGTCTTCCCACGTGCCGAGTGGGTTTGTCTGCTACGGTCAAATGCCGGTGCCAATAATGCCACGTGTAAGCCCAATTTTCCAAAAACTATTAATAGTTCTTTAAGTTTGAATGTTTGACTGCTTTTTTTTGTCTTCTCTCTCGGTCTCTTCAATCTGCTTCATCATCCTATTATTCCTATAAAATGTTTTGCTAAGACATTTTCTTAAATTAATTAATATATTATTTATAATAATTATATTATATTAATAAAATAATTAATATTTTTAATATATTAAAAAATATTATATATATTATAATTTTAAAAAATATTCTTAATACACTTGTTAATAAATTTCTTTTTATAAACATATTTCAGGATAATAACCCGTTACTGCTATTCTTCGCTGACGTTTCCTCTTGCTTCACACGCTCCCTTCTAGCGCGTTCATCCACTTTCCTGCCTTTTTTTCTTTTAAGTTTTTCCCTTTTTTTTCTTGAGGGAAGGAAGGTTGAAATATTAGGGTGATCAGGTGTTTCCGAATTGGAGACTGTTATAAATATAGATCATAGACTTTATTATGTTTTAAATTTCTTAAATTAAATAATTTTTTAATTTTTGAAATTTATAAAAATTAAACTTTATCATTGAAATTAAAATTTTAATACTCTATTGAAAGAGAATACAATTATTGATAAAAATTAAGATTCATACGTCCATGCACGACTCGAATTTGCGAAACCCTCATGTGGTAATTTTATTTTTTGTAAGAGTACATAAGTATGTAATCTTTTCTCATCATTTAGGTTTTAATGTAGTGTTTTTTTTTTTTTTTCCTTTGCCTAAGGATCTTATCCTTTTGTCATTTAATAATAGTTTCATTTTTTTTATTATTGTACATAATAATACTACGACTATACCTTATAAGAATTTTCATTTTATTCTTAATATTTATATAGAGAGACAAAAGTGAAAAATCAGAATATATTGAGCAGATCAGAATTTAAAAAGAGGGGCTAAGGCCTAAGGGGGCGATTAAAAAAGTGGGTCAGGGTATGGTAGAGGAGACTGACTGAGTTAGTATGGATAGGAAATGTTCCCCTACTAGAAGCCACTTTTTGGTCTTCTCATTGGAAGGGTGTTTTGTCAACCCTTCTTTATAAAGGAATGCAAATCCTCAGTCTCATTTTTATGATTTTATCCGTATTTTTATTCTTGTAATGAGTTACATTTTTTTTATCTGTTCGTTTTTAATATTTGATCGTTATTTTTTGATTTTCTCATTGAAAGGGTGTTTTGTCAACCCTTCTTTATAAAGGAATGCAAATCTTATGCCCCATTTTTATGAGTTGCGCGTTCATTTTTTTTTGTTTTTTTGTACCTGTTCGTTTTTAATATTTGATCCAATTCTTTATCAAATAAAAAACAGATTTCGCTAAAAAAACACGGATAAAAAAACGATGCAAATAAAAGAGAAAGTGTAGTGGAATTCACCTATTCGATCACCGATAAAATACCAATCGATTGTATTTATATTTTGTAGCCTTCGTTAAACAGTAAAAAAAAAAGAAAAAAATAGATCCAGAGTGAAAACACTAATAAAAACTGAAAAATGGACAGAGGATTTCCATTCTTTATAAAGTGGCATTGAAACCAAAGTCCTATTCAAAGCTTAAGACTCCCCTCTCTCTCTCTTTCTATGTCTTCATCATGATCTATATATATATATATATATATATATATATTTATGTATATATAACTCAAACAACATAAGAAGAGATGTCATGAAACCCTGAAGACCAAAAACCACAAATCTTTGAGACCCTTCCTTATAATTTTTTTTTCTTTCTTATTCTTTTGTTTACCTATTGTTCTTTCTCCATGTCGGATCATGAATTTAGAGACTTCTACTACCATTCAAACACAATATTCCACAATGATCATCAGCAAAGTGTTGGTGAAGCTCATGACATGTATAGGGTTTCATCATCATCATCAGTAGATCCTTCTTCATACATGAGCTTCTCTGATTGTTTACACAGTTCCATGGACTATGGTTCACTTGAAAAAGCCTTTGGTTTGTCACCTAATTCGTCTTCGGAAGTGTTTCCTGATCCACTCCAAGGCTGCAATCAGACGACGACGAAGCATAAGGTTGGTGCAGGGGAAGTAGGAGGTAATAATACTAGTGAAGTTATGGCAACTCCTAATTCTTCTATTTCTTCTTCCTCAAGCGAGGCTGGTAATTGTGAAGAAGATTCAGACAAGAGTAAGAAAGATAGGCAGCCAAAAGGGTCAGATGATGGAGGAGAAAGCTCTAAGAAAGGGTAACTAAGTTTTTCTATCCTTTTCTTCATATCTCTAAGATTTAGAGACATGTGGGGCGTAACTGGTTGTGTTTATTGTATCTAACAGGAACAAAGCTAAAAAGAAAGGAGAGAAGAAGCAAAAAGAATCACGATTTGCTTTCATGACTAAAAGTGAAGTTGATCATCTAGAAGACGGGTATAGATGGAGAAAATATGGACAAAAAGCTGTAAAGAACAGCCCATATCCAAGGTTGGTTCTTTCCCTTTCTCAATTTACAACCAAACAAATCTTATCTTCTATACAATCAAGAAACTACATATAAAACCATATCTGAAACCTGATTAAGGGGTTTTGCTGTGTGCTTGCATTATCTTTTCGCCCCCTTCTTTTGACTACCAAGAGATGAGTCAATATATATATGAAACTTAAGCTGTAAGTAATTAATAACTTGATGGATTTGTATAATTGCTTTTGCAAGTTACCAAAATTCTAAAACCTTTTATTTTTCTTTAATTCCCTGTGTATGACTAGACTTTCTTGGGAAAACAAGCACAAACTTGTGCCTCCATTGGTGAAATATTTCCAGCTTCCTTCATCTTCATTTGCTAATCCTGGTTAACACTTTGCTATATCTTCTTTAGCCTGCAAGAATTTCTATTATCTAAGGCACATTACATTTCTGAAATTTTATCAATGCAGAAGCTACTACCGGTGCACTACTCAGAAGTGTACGGTAAAGAAAAGAGTTGAGAGGTCATTCCAGGATCCATCAATAGTGATCACAACATATGAAGGCCAACACAACCACCCACTTCCCACAACACTGAGAGGAAGCGCAGCAGGAGTACTATTCTCACCTTCCATGTTAACGCCATCGCCACTCATGGGGCCAAGCTTCCAACACGAATTGTTTATGCAGATGCCTCCTCATCACATGAATATTAACCAAGCTGGTGCAGGTTCAATGTTTGCAGAAAACTTTAGCGCTTTTCAGCAGTACTACCACCACCATCAGGTTCCTGACTATGGACTTCTTCAAGACATGGTTCCCTCCAGGTTCCTTAAGCATGAGCCATGAGATCTCTTTCTACATCTTTTACTTCTTGTGTATAATATATATTTAAATACTTTTATTATTAGTTTCATATCCAACTTCTCTAGAGCCTAAGAATTATTCTTCAGTTACTGGTCTGAAAGGGCCTAAACATCAAGGACTAGATGGGAGTGGAAATGTTTTTCTTTGCACTTGAAACTTGGTTTGAGTTTAGTGGCCATGGAAAATGCTTCTATGATAGGGAAGGGGGTGAGGATATATATATATATATATATATATATAGTTGTTTTTGAAGGAAAAACCTAGTATTAAGAGGTGGATTAAATTAGTTGCATTTATGTTTGTTTATCATCATCCTTTGATGGAGTATTATTAATGAAGAATGCGATAATTATTAATTTCCTTTAGTTTTTTTCTTGAGCTAGCTAGCTTCTAATCTGTACTCTGAGCTAATTAAACAAAATCTGGTTTGAACTTTCCAAAGTAATCACGTGATCATCCGCTTCCTAGCAGCTTGCATTGTTGAATATATATATATATATATATATATATATATATATATATATATATATAAACATGCATGAGAAATTTGACTTCTGTTTAAATAACATGGAACACTGTTTTTTTCTCCTCGTTGCTCTTGGACTTTGTAAGCTGAAAGTAAAAGGCAAAGCAAAAAAAGTGTGCTGAAAAAGTTTAAATAAGCCTGAATGAGAGAGATTGCAGCTAATTATGAGTCATCCTGTCTGAAAAGGTAGAAACCTAGTCCTAAAGTCATATCCAATAAGGAGGTTCCTAACCAAATGGTGACTGTGTCATTGCAACTGGCCTAACATCCCTTTAATATAATTTGCTAGTTATATAATTTCGATTCTCGCTTTTATAGATATTCACTGCAATGGACTATAATATCATTTGTTATGTTTGCATATGCGATAAACACAATGCAATCGAAAATATATTCGCGATTGAAATTTAAATTTATAAAAGAACTTTGATTTTGGATTTTTCCTTTCAAATTAGTCTCCATGTTACCTAGCTTTTAACTATTTTTCATTGTTAAAATTGACTTGAGAGGCGTACCAGCCACTTAATTTTCAGTCAAGACATGAAGGAAATTATTGGGAGATTGGTTTGGTGTTGGCCACCAAGTTCCAGAGGTAGAAACAGTTGAAAACTCTACCTGTCAATTAAAGAAGAGTGAGGAAGATAGCACCACCTTCTTTTCTCTACTAATTATTAAAAATGTATATAATACAAATTCAAGTAAAAATAGAAAAAATCAGATAAATCATAATTGAAATAGATAAACCATAAGACTCCCTTATAAAAAAAACTCTTTTAATTGGGTAATACAACACAAAATTTATATTAAATGATATTTATATCCTTCATGCTATATTTACCATGATTTAATTTGAGTTTTGTCTCAATTCTCTCATTGAGATTGTCACTTAATTCATGACAGTAAATTGAGGTAAAGATTTTAGAGTTTGTATTTGATGCATGACAGTGTATGAATCTCATACACTGTCAGTGAACCATAACAAAATACCTCATTAATCAGCAAAGCAAAAAACAAAAAAGGGTTTATAAATAAACATTAATGAAGTGCTTTATTTTTTTTCTATTGCAATTTCTATATTAGAATCTGGCACACCCATTATTTGGGTGTCAAAAAAATGGATCCGGTTCCCCTTCATTATTTTTTCAATTAATTATTTTTTAATACATCTTAATTATCATTCACAAGTGAAACTTTCATAATTAATGAGTGAACCCTACACATATCAATGGTAAGGATGAATGTATTGGAAAGTAATGGACATGGACTCAATCCTAACCCCAAAAAATAGTTTTTTTTTTTAAATGTTTTGAAAGAGGATAGTTCGATACAATAAAAAAAGATGGATAATTTTTTTTTAAGTGAGAAGTTATTTTTTGAAAACAGAAAGATACATGCATCCTTAATTAAGTTTATTTCATTTTTCGTAATTATCCTTATTTGTTGAGTTGGTTTCTCTTAACACTTGACGGAGGATGAACTATGTGGTATATGCTAGGAGAGTCTGGGTGTCGGTTCTAGAAAAATCATTCTACCATGCTTTCACAGCTACCATGAAAACTGCCTTTTCCCATGGCTGCGCAAAAAGCAAGACTCTGCCGCCTCCCTTTGTCAAGACGCCTAAGACATAATTAGGCAGTCTCATACCTTTTCTTTGTACGTTTTAGCTAATATTATTACTACTATATATGTTTTATTGTTCTCTTGAATATTCTTGCATGATTTATTAATGGATTTGTTTGAGTTTTGAATTCATGCAGGCAGGTTTGCGTTACTTTACTATGCTGATTTATTAGCAATTACCCTTAATTACCTGCTTGTCATTGGAACATATATACGTAATTGATCGATATATATATATATATATATATCCTGTTTTAATGTTGTTCTATGACTAATCCAAACACTTAAAATGTTTTGGTTTTTGTTATTTCTCTATGGATCTAAATCTCAAGTGGTTCAAAACTTTTTTGACAGATGAAAACAACTTGTAAGTTGCGTTTCTTGCTTTCTTATAGCAGTTCCAACCCTGGGTACAGCGCATATTTGATAGGATTTTATCTATGTTAACGGGATTCGAATATGTGTCGGATACGGGTATGTGTTCTATATATAGATATATTTAATTTTCTTAAAGTTTTTTCATTTGTTTGAAGGATCATACCACATATTCATCTTATATATTTAATTTTCTTAAAGTTTTTTCATTTGTTTGAAGGATCATACCACATATTCATCTTAATATGTGTCAGACACAAATATTAAACTCACGTACATTAAATGAAGAGTCTGGATAACGATTTTATGTTCTCATATTTTATTCAATTGGAGAATATTGGTTTAGCAAAATATATCCTTAGCCAATATCTTTACATTATTTAAAAATTACTGCATTTCTTTGCAGATCATTTTTACCCCTTGAATCGAAAGAAATTGGAATTCCCCAGCTGGTGAATGGGAGATAAAATATTTTCGGGAACATCCCATGTTTGATTTTTGAACCCTCCCTCAGAGTTATTGGCCTTACTAAGGCAGGAACAGGATACTCATTCCTGGTTTTTTAGTCTTCTTATCATTTGAAGTCTTATTCTCCTCCAACTGTTTCTTCTTTGGAGATTAATCAATCACTTTTCCCACTCAGAATTAGACGGCAGGATATATATATTTTTTGGAATATTGAAAATTTTTCAATACCCAAACAAGCACTATAAAGTATAGTTAGCAGAAATTATATTTTATTTATCATATAATTATCATATATGATCAAATATATATAACTACTGTTTCATTCATGGAAATATATTTATGATATATAGACTAAGCCCAAAGCACCTGCTATAGAATTCAATCTCCTATATGTAAATAAATAAATTTGATGGAAAAGAATTCATGGAAGGATCGTATAAAGACTTTGGCTACATTTATTACAGACTAAACCCAGAAACCTTCAAATATATATATATATGTTGCATATCAGTCCACCGATGGATACTGGCAGCTTCCATAGCCTGTAAGGAGATAAGTGCAAAAAATTATGAACAAAATATATGTCAACGATGAATTTCAACAGCACAATCAAATAGCCACATTAAACAGGATTAATTAGATTTTAACCTGAAATTCCCAAATATACCTAAATTAGAAAATTAAGTTTACTGGAATTAGAAAAGAGTTTTTACTTGGATCAAATGCAGTGATGAGACCAGAGCCATCAAAGAAACAGTTCCAGTTGTGACGGCCAGCGGCTTGGTAGTAATAATTCATTACTACTGATGCATGGTTTATGAGAGTATTGGGTTCGTAGCAGATTCCATTTTCCTGTATCAGGTTGCAGCTTAATCCCATGGTCCCAAGTTGATCACAGCCATAGTTTATGTTGGAAGCTAATGCTGTATCATTGGTGGAAGGTTTTGCAACACACCATGTTTTGCCCTATTTATAAATACAGGAGAAATTGACAAGAAAAAATACTATCAATTTAATTAACAGGTTTTTTTCATGGAAAATTGTTAGTATGTCACAGTTAAACAACATTGATTCTTTCTACCTGTCCATTGGCCAATTTCAGCAGGATCCCTGCATAAATGGCACAAGAAAAATCATTAAATATGACTGGTCAAATCCACATCAAGTACTTTGCAAACAAAAGATATGAAAAATTTACAGCTTTGTTCAATTTTCTTTGTGGAAAACAAAAGAGAATGAATCAGTGTTTACAATTAGAAAGATGATGGGAGATAACTATTGTATTATGGAGTATCACATTATTCATTCATACCATCCTTTTGGGACTCAAGAAAGAGGAAAAATAGGAAAGCAAAGTGTCCATTTAAGAAACCATATTTTCTTAAGAACCAAACTGAAAAATTCCAACTTTTTTTTGCTCCTGCCATCTTGCAAAAGATATGTAGAAATAGAAGACCATTAGAACTTTTCAATTACAGAAAACCCATTTCAAGTTTTGATTTGAAAAGTAGCAGAACACATAAAAGGAATCCAATCTTAGTTTGGCATTCATCAATGTGTTAGGCTTTTGTAACACAAAAGGAATTAAAATAAAAAAGTGTGATATGAGAAACTTTAGATGCAAGAAACAAAATTAAAAAAAAAAAAAAAAAAAACACAAGAAAATGGAAATGATAAATGATACCAGAGTTAAATGAAAGAAGGAGCAGAAGACTGAGAATGGGAAGTGACACAATTGATTTAGCCATTGCTCTTTGTTTGTTGCAGTAAATAACTAAAAGATAGTGAAGAAAGATAACTTGGTAAAAAGAATGAAGATGAAAGTTCAAATATATAGGGTGGATAATGCTATTGCCCGACCCTAATTTGCTGCTTCCACAATATTTTTAAGAAATGCATTTTATAAGGAAGCAACCAAAACATTCCTGGCACTAGCAAGCATCTTCTAGTGGAGAAGTTTGTTAATGGTTAACGTCTAAAGCCTTAATGGACAGTTTATAACAGAGAATATGTAAGGACAAAAGACGAAACAGCATTGGTTTTTTTGCAAATGGCTTAGTAAATTTGCCATAAAAATGTTTTTTTTTTTTTTTCTTTCTGTCGGGTTAGAGTTAAGTATGGTTATTGAAAAGACAAGTTTCAGCCCATAATTAATTTCAGAGTTATAATCTTGTTTAATCCAGAAACATATAAAAACCAAAGGAGCTGAACAGGTTTTAGGACCTGGTAAAAGGAAAAGGAAATAAAAGGTCTGAATCACATTAGTCAAACATTATCTCTGTGTCATACTCCTAACCTTAAAAATCTTTCCAATTCTAAGAAGTAAGAAGAATCAATTGAACATGGGTTTGGTGAGAAGAACAGATGCAAAACTGCAGAGTTTGGTACAGAATTTAGACTAAAGAAGATTCCATCTCGTTCATAGCTTTGGGTTTATTATTGTAAGTTGTAAATCACCATTAATTATGTAAAATTTAGAAAGAAAAAAAATGGATTAGAGTGTTCACTGATGACCGTTATATCTGATAATTTGTGTATTTGTGTCGTGTTTGTGTTATAATCGTGTTTAAAATGTTATAAATTTTAATACGTTAATAATTTTTGTTATATAGATTTTGACACATTCGTGTGTGTTCGTATGATGTTATGTTCAAAATTACTTGAAACTGCATTTTAAAAAAAAAAAATACCTGAAACTGAAATAACATGTGCAGGCACCAAAATAGTATTTGGAAAGGGTAAGCCAAGTAATATTGTAGACCGACAAAAATAAGGAGTGCTTTTATATAAGGATTAATATTTGATGGACTGTCAGTGTATAGGATTATAGACTGTCAGTGCATCTTACGATGTCACGTGTCGGATTAAGGAGTAATGGTTAGGGTTAGGGGTTAGGAGTTAGGATTAGGGGTTAGTGGTTAGTGATTAGGGGTTAACTTTTTAATGAGGTGTCAATGTAGAATTCACTGTCAGTGTATAGAGTCTATACACTGATCAGTGCATCAAAAACGAACTTTTTATATAATTATTATTATAATATTATTCTACATACCTTAATACTTTGATTGACCACATTAGTCATCCGATTAGCATAACTTTGTATGCATAATAAACAGGTCAACATTTACATCTTCAATTACTTCTATAAAAATGATAATCTGCTTTGCATGAACCAGCTTGATATATATATATATATGTAGCATATTTTTGAAAATGTAACATGATGCCTTTATAATAATTTTTGAAAATTCTTGCTTGATGATTAAGGAATTATAAAAATTCTAATCTGTTTGATGAGTCATAACCAATGAATTAATGAACCAAGGATCTGCAAAATGCTTAACCATATTGGATAAAAGAAGCAAAATGTCAAGAGAGTTTAATTAAATCTGACTTACTGTTAACTTCCCACTTCACATAAAAGCACATATGATATAGACAGATTTTGTTGAGATAATGATATACACCACGCAATAATACCATAACAAGAAAACTAGAGAAAGCCATAACTTTCAATATACCAAATTTCCTTTTATTCTTTCTCTTTATGGATCAGGAAATAAGAAAAAGCAAGCTGTTCTCAACAATACATCATAATACCACCCTCCACCAAGAAAACTATGTCCTGCATACCTTGCACCAGCCTATTCTTAATTGAATTATATAATTCCATCAAAAGTAACTTCATGTTTCTTTGCCAATGAATGAAATTCAAAGGTTCTTAGAGTATCAAACAGGTACAATTTTCAGCACTTAACAGTCTAACTTGTTTATCATATGTATGTTAATTGTGATTCTGTGGAGACCTTTTTTTTTTAATAAGAACAAACAGTTTCTTTTTTTAGTTTTTCTCAAAGAGTGCAAACAAAGACTAAAAATCCTGGTAAACCCCCCATTGTATATTCCAAGTAATTTTTTTTTTCAAGTCCAGCTTAACTTCCATATATTCTACATAGTTATGATGGATACTAATTAATCCTGAAAATTCGATAACCTGACAGAAGTTAAAATGAAATATGAGAAATGTTTTGATTGCTAAGTTGGCCTTTGTTATATCTTAAACTAACATAGATGTACAGTTATTATAATTGAGGCTCTGAGATGGTGTGACCTCATTAATCGTGCTGTTATCTAATACTTCAGCCCCAAACAGATGGTAAAATTATACTAGGCCCACGAACACGTCGGCATGATCTCAAATCTGTGCTGAACTCTATCCAATCTCGGTTCACTGGCTCGCCTGCTTTATCCTTTTGGCTCCTACAGCTCGAAAAGCCAAACCCATCCTTGACTTTTTTTGCAACTTGCATTAATGCTGCTATCGCGCCCATACCTACATGTTACATACAAACAGCTGCAAGGTCAACTACACGTTTACTAGTTGAAATGTTGGACATTCCCGACTTGATCTCACTTCACATTCTAGATTCTCATTGCCTACACTCACGAAAAACCATTATCCTCACTGTGTCTCGGTCACTTGTATTAATCTCGACTTTGGTTTGGCTGGTATTAACATTAGTTTAGAATTATTGAAATGCATATTGGATTAATGTAATCCGGGTTCTGACAAGATTCTTTGACAGGAGTCGTAGGTGGGTCAGTCAAGAGTTTGGAATCGTCTTGTCTTGCTTCTTAGCTTGTAAACATCTATAATAGTTAAGTGGGTTTGCACATATATATCTCTTCCCACAGACAAATACCATTGAGTTGTAATAATATTCTGAAGATATGAGACTCAGTTTGGCTTCAAAAACTCCTTTCAATCATTGTTTAATGATGTGATGTCAAGTTGTTAAGGTCTTTCCAGATCAAATTGATGGGTTGAAATTTGCGTATAAGCGTGTCATTTATCCAAATTTGTCATCAATTTCTTGCAGACCAGCTTCAAATTACTATTACTCTAGCTAGCAATGGTGTCAAAATTATGTACCAGTTTAATCATAGTCATACCTTTTGTTCTGTTTTGGTTACTGTACTATATGCAGAACCAAACTTGGAATTTGAAGTTGAATTTGAGGCCCCGCAGGCTTTCAAAAGTTTCTGTCACTCATGACCCGTTTAGGAGCACTTGCAGATTGGATAGAGGCAAACCATCACTGCAACTGGTCTGCTATTGCCTATGGCCCTTCCACGAGTCGAGTCATTTTAATCTCCCTGGTTAATTGATAAGCAGCTCAAAGGGGAGATAGATACCTCCATTTGTTGGAAACCTTTAAAGCCTCCAGGTTCTTGATTCAACTTTAAATTTATTCCCAGGTCATATTCAAATATATATATTTTTAAAGGATTGGAAATTTTTAACAACTTTAAATTTGTTGTGACTCATATCAGATATCTCCATATCAGCTTGGAACAGAACAGACACAACTGTTTTCTTGGGGTTGCTTATCAGATTCAGGACCACTTGCCTTGCATATGGTCAGGAATTCTTGTACGAGAGAGATGTAACAATGTTAATGGAAATGTATTTTCATCTTGATTCTTAATGAAATCTGCTGAATTATAATATCTTCCTCGTCTTTTATACTCTAACCTCTTTATTATAGCACTCTTGGCTTCACTAAATCTGTTTAACAAGTAACCATCATACTTTGAATTGATCGGATTAACCAACCAAAGTTAGCTTCAATCATATTCATAACATGAAGAGGAACATATTTATTAGTTATATCATCTGCAATTACCTGAATCTCGAGGTATTCTTCGAACCAAGTATAGATTTTATTGAGATAGGTAAACCAAGAAGACTTCCCTCTTGAGAATCGTATATGAGAATTTCATCTCCTACATCTAAAACAAAAGCACCAAAGTAATAGCTGAAACAGATATGGAATAGAAAGTTTGAAAGTTGAAACTAGCTTAGAACAATAAAATGTAGACAGAAAGAGAGAGGCAGGGAAAGTGAAAATGTCTATAATATTGCTATTTTACCAGAATGTTTAAGGACTTGGGGAGTCTTGAAGATAGAAATACCTATAATAAGAGATGGGATTTGAATTATAGACACAACATACAAAATATCAAAGAAGTTGTAAATTTTCAATCAAAACTGAGATTTTGGAAGCTTTTTTAAATTCCATGGCTTTTCAACCATAAATTGTTTATATATACTTCGTAGTGCTTAATTCTGCTTAACAAATTAACTCTTTTTGCTA
The DNA here is from genome assembly GCA_030761205.1 of Fremontodendron californicum. Classification (NCBI taxonomy): domain Eukaryota; kingdom Viridiplantae; phylum Streptophyta; class Magnoliopsida; order Malvales; family Malvaceae; genus Fremontodendron; species Fremontodendron californicum. The sequence continues at coordinate 3,332,414 of JAULJL010000027.1, forward strand.
TACCAAAGGGCTTAGCAGAAAGAACAAATTATACTAAAATTTTCCTTTTTGCAGACATTACATCTCTCTTTCTCTCTCTCTCTCTTTATGGTCACTTCTACAGCCACGTTCACGATTTTGATTCACACAAAAAAAACTATTGAGAAGTCAATTACAAAATTAAAAAAATTGGAGATTTTTTATCTACTTTCAAGTTCTTTCATCTTGCAGCAAAGCAAGATTTTTCTTCTGCAGATATTTTACACTTATATGATCATATCAGCCACTCAAACTCTGTAATTTGTATTATGCTGCCATGATTTCAGCATCATAATAACTTCAGAAAAATCTATTGCATATGGCTCAAGAAATTTCTTTCTTTGAAAAACTCGTCTATTTTCCATGAAAATGAATACGGACAAGACAACATCATGGAAGCTGTTAATTTATTAATATTTATGGTCATTGATTGTAATAACTAGTAAGTGTCAAAATGTCTAACAGTCCCTTCCAGTTTAATGAAAATAAAAGGCAAAAATGCAATAAAACACAGATTTTCATACAAAATGATAATCTCTTTACGTATTCTAGCATTGCTCCATTGTTCTAAAACAAGCAAAAAACGTTAAAAAGTTTTCAACGGTCAGAATTTCTCACTCTGGTGGCCAAAGCCATGACCCTTAAAAATCTAGACGTGTAACATTGCCATTGGCTACAGGCTGTTAAGTGGACTTTGTAAATTGAAGAGCGCCAAGTGGACAAAGAACAAAATCAGAATCTTGAAGCCCCAATGAAATGAGAGATAGAGATACTGCATAGATAAGGAACCTTATTCTCAGCTCCCTATATAAACCCAGCGTATTGCCCTGTTTCCATCACTCTCAAACTTAAACCACAAACTCCCATCACCAAAAAAATCTCTCACTTCACAATGGCCACCGCGACCATGGCTCTATCTTCCCCATCATTCACCGGAAAGGCAGTGAAGTTCTCCCCTTTCACCCCTGAAATCCAGGGAAATGGCCGTGTTTCCATGAGGAAAACCATCAAGCCTGTTGCCTCTGGAAGCCCATGGTACGGTCCAGACAGAGTTTTGTACTTGGGCCCACTCTCTGGTGAGCCTCCATCCTACTTGACCGGAGAATTCCCTGGTGACTACGGTTGGGACACTGCTGGACTCTCTGCAGACCCAGAGACCTTTGCCAGGAACCGTGAGCTCGAAGTCATCCACAGTAGATGGGCCATGTTGGGAGCTCTTGGATGTGTTTTCCCTGAGCTTCTGGCAAGGAATGGAGTCAAGTTCGGTGAGGCTGTGTGGTTCAAGGCCGGATCTCAAATCTTCAGCGAGGGTGGACTTGACTACTTGGGCAACCCAAGCTTAATCCATGCTCAAAGCATCTTGGCCATCTGGGCCTCCCAAGTTATCTTGATGGGAGCTGTTGAGGGTTACCGTATTGCTGGTGGGCCCCTAGGTGAGGTGACTGACCCATTGTACCCAGGTGGCAGCTTCGACCCATTGGGTCTTGCTGATGACCCAGAGGCATTCGCTGAGCTCAAGGTTAAGGAGCTCAAGAATGGCAGATTGGCTATGTTCTCAATGTTCGGATTCTTCGTTCAGGCCATCGTGACGGGAAAGGGACCTTTGGAGAACTTGGCTGACCACCTTACTGACCCAGTCAACAACAATGCTTGGGCCTATGCCACCAACTTTGTCCCCGGAAAGTGAGCTTAGAGAGTGAAAGGGAAATGTCTTTTATGTTTTCTTTGTTGGTGTGATGTAAATTTGTTGCAAATCAATGTCAATTTCGTGTGCTCAAAGTGCATATTGTCAGCCTACCTTCTTCTGACAACCTTCAACTATTCATCTCCATTTGTTTCGAAAAGAAAATGGTAAAAGAGGTGAAGCACATGAGATGAGAGACAAACGAATAATTAACTGTAAAATTTGATAAAAAAAAACAAGGGTTAAATTCCCGAATATACTTCTTAGCCATCTATAATTAGTATTTTGAGAATGAGACAATGTTACACTGATCAATTACATATAACTATGTAAGAAATAAAGTATTTTGCATATAGCCTCATTAGCCGTATATACCAAATATATGGGCAAGAATGAGTTGTACAACACCTAAAGCTTTATCAATAATATGAATGGTGTGATTAAATGTAACTATGAAAAATTGGGAGAAAGGTGCAGTGAGTTCTGAATTCAACAATGCAGCTTCAACCTTACTGAAATCTTCAACTATAAGTATGTATATGTAATCTTGAACTGTTAGCTGTAGATATTTTGACAAACTAAGTTATAACCAACGTCAACAAATCCAGACTTGCTCCAATGAAGAAACTTTCTCACCTAAGCTTAAGTGCGACTTGCTGCTGCCCTTGCTCTGGCAACAGACTTTGCATAAAGTTTCTCGTATTGTGATGCTGAAGAATCCCAGCTGAAATCTATATTCATGTCCTTTCGAACGAGTTGTTGCCAACTCTCCTTGTTGTTCTTGTAGAGATTAAATGCACGCTCCAAGGCACTGTTTATTCCCTGCCAATTTTTCACATCATCCAAGAGTTAAGTATGATACAGAGCCAAATTAATAATATCTAAAAGTGAAACGCTGATCCCTGACAGGAAAGGGGAGAGGGTGACACACATTCTTTTTATTGCTTCCCGTTAGCTTTAGAGCTAAAAACATGGATGATAGATGATAATTAATAACAACAAAATGAAGTTGGAATGCAACAATTCATATTTACCTGTTCATCGGGAGTTATAAATGTAAATCCATTTCGAAATTGGTGAGGGATCGTCTCGTCATCAACATCAAAAACGCTACAAAAGAAAATTATAAAGTTATAAGCTTATGATTTTCCAGTCAAGTAACTTCATATTAGTGGATTGACATACATAATTCAGGTAAAGTTGTTTCACCTGTCATTTAGACCACCAGTTTTTCTTGCAATAGGTACAGAACCATATCTCATTGCTATCATCTGGTTGAAAAAGAAATCGCTTATAAATAGAAAAAGGGAAACTTAGAGGCTCAGATATTCACATGGTTTGCCTTTTAAGAGTAACAGGTATAAATAAACATGTTTCAATCTAGTTGTTTTCTATTCAACAAAATTGCTAAAGCTGAAGTTTGGACCATACCTGTGTAAGGCCACAAGGCTCAAAAATAGATGGAATGATGAACATGTCAGTTGCTGCGTAAATGTAATGAGAAAGAGACTCATCATATTTTAGTATTAGCCGGATGTGTTCATGATTTTGAAATTGGTTCGCTATACCCTCAAATTCCCTCTGCAAAAGAATAAAAACAAAAACGTAAAGAAAGAATCTCACTCTACTAACGGTGTCAAACAATAGAAGTATGGAACAGGAAAAGGATTAACTTAAAACAAAACAAGTAACTCCGCACATGGACCATTATTGTTCAATGCATGAAATGAAGCCTGAATGGAGTTTTTATTGTTCTTATTGCTTTCTCTTATGTAGTATCTATATGACTAATATGTTTCAATCCAGGACAACATATCTTGTCAAATCATATTTATAATTCATTAATCAGTTCACGATATTAGTGTAGTATTACATGCAAGTATGGAATTATATATAAATAATAATATGCATGGGACTGCAGGTAAATATGTATTCGTTTTTGTGCACCAAGTTTCCAATATTTCACACAGTTGAAAAAAGAAATCCAACACAATATAAAGGAATGTAGACAAATGCTTCATCTTGTTTCCTAATTGAAGAGGCTTTACAGTAGTTTCTGATGCATACTATGATCCACTGCAAATAAGTCCTATTGACTACAATAAATCAAGTCATTGAACCCTATGTTACTCAGACTCGGGTATGTGTCCGACACGGGTATATTTGATTTATTCTAAGTTTTTCTATGTATTTGGAGGGTCCTTGGGGGGATCATATCCCCATACCCATGTACGAATATGCGTCGAACACTGGTGGCGGACACGGGTACTTCAAGAAAAATGAAGAGTCGGAGTAACATAGATTGAACCTATCCAGGTTCAACATAATGCCGAGGCAGCTGCATGCATTATATGCCCTTTTTTTCAAGGACTCATTTAACTTCTAACAGTTTAAAAGCTGGAGCAGAAAAGGTCAATGATAGAGAAGTACTCCCCTATCATCATATGTTTTAAAAACCCTTTCTTGGATGGTTTATGGTTCTGGTATTAATTATCAAGAAAACGTCCAAGAAGACTGTCTAAAGAAAATTTAGTAGAGGAAAATGATAAGAAGCCAGCATTAAGCTTCAGAAGGGAAGAAAAAAAAAACTACTTTGTTAATGAGATCTTCTTTCCATCATTTGTTTTTACACAGACAAAACAGCAGTAGAGATTCACCTGAATGTGGGCAACTGGACTTGAACCAAGAAGTGCAAACTGACCTCCCATCTCCAGTGTTTGATATATGGCATGTCTAATTAGATGCACACCCTTCTGTGGCACCAATCTTGTTATGCAGCCCACCTATTCAACAATACAAGACCTCTAGTAAGAATCTAGGCAGTATTCAGTTAAGAAATAAACAACCTCCTATGATGCAATGTTATTGGAACCCAAAGGTGACCTTATGTTCACATTGTATACTCAAAAGCTTGCATAGAGAATATATAATACATCTCAGTATGTTGATATACCTCAACCACTCCAAATAGAAAGAGGTAGATTACAACATTCAGTTTGATTAAATCATATCTTCTTATCAGATGAGGATATGAAGGCCATTTCCAACAACAGTTTGATTCTCAAAATTGATTAATTTTTTTTAAAGTTGCTCTCAAATTTGATTATTTGAAATTGTCAGTGGAAAGCCTGACAGTACAACTTTTAATCTTATTTAAGTTACTGCAAAAGATGCATTCCACAAATCAACTTGACAAAACTGTAAAACAGCAGAAAAAAGAAGGGCATCTCAGACCAAAAAAAATCCCGTGTTATGAACTTAAAATCTAAAGTTTCTAATAGTTTATCATCCTCTCAGATATACTAACAGTATGCCAGCTATGAACCAGACTAGATACCTTAGGTTTCCATGAAAAATAAGGTTAAAACAAAAAGAGTGCTAGAGAAGATTTTGCATCACAATATTTACAAATAAAGACTTTAGAAATAAAATTACCAATGGCCGTTGATCATCAGCAGATGAAAGCCCTAGATGCCTTCTCATGGCAGCCTTATTTTCTGCTTTCCTTTGCAGATCATTAGCACTATACTGCACTTGGAGAAAAATATCGGTGGCAGGATTCCATGCATCAGTATCGATCCCATTTAAGATTCCCATGAACTTTTTTGAGTGAAAATTAAGTGTTGAATGGAGCCCTCTTCCTCCCTGTAAAAATTAGGGGCATGATTTTGTAGTTTAAGCTTAAAATTATAAAAGCAGACCAAGTTGTTGAAAGAAAAACTACAAAACATTCATACCTCAGCAGTCCGAACCTCTTGTGCATAAGTGGGTGATACTGTTGTCACTATGTTAGAGAACACAATTGCACCCTGGAAAGAAGGAAATTAGAAAAAGAATAAAAAGAAACTTTACTTTCAAAAAATAATGATATTTGTTATAGCCAAACCAGTGATTACAACACCTTAACAGGATTGATCCTATCATGTGCTGAGTTATCCTGCATTCTATCAGGTCTATTTAGCTGGTGGACATCCAGACCACATGATGCCAATTCTGAAGCAGATGCAGTCCCTTGGTACTCAAAATTGTGGCACGTAAAACATATTCGAGCTGAATTCAAACCTTTTGGAGCATACAAGTCCCAGTAAAGTGGTGCCTGAAAATGTAGTAAGAAACAATTCAGTCAACAGAACATTAAATAAGGTGCCAAAAGAAACATTGGGTCAAAATGTCATACAACAAAAGCTGTCTGCCAATCATGGCAATGAATTATATCTGGTTTCTTGCCAGCTTGAAGAAGCAACTCAAGTGCTGCACGACTGAAAAATGAAAAACGCTTGAAATCATCATGCTCTCCATAATATTGTCCTCTCCAAAAGAACTTGTTGGGATGATGAGGCTCAATAAAATAAACAGGAAGACCTGTGAATTAAATTCTGCATTCAGAATGCAAAGCTAATAGATAAAATGCAACTGGAAGAGAAAGAAAAAATTCTCACCTTCAACAGTACCAACCCAAATTTTATTTTGAAATGGTTTGCCATCAAAATATGACTCTACTGTGACATCTAAGGCCTGTTCAAAAAATTAAAATCATCATAAACATACATTGGCCTATGATCTTAGTGCTTCTCAAATATGTTAACATACCCTTAAGTCACGAATACGGTCATATTGCATACAATCATATTTTGGAAGAACAATCTCTACAAGGTGTCCTTTCTTCTGCAATGCTTTACCAAGACCAGTCACAACGTCTCCCAAACCACCAACCTGATTGAAAATTATTGAATTAAGAGAACATGGCAACAATAAAAAATAAAAAAAGAACAATTAATCCTCCAAAGTCCAAACTAACATGTAAGAATATGCAAGTAGAATAATATTAGAAAAGCTAGAAACAAAAAACAGAAAACAATTATTGAATATTAATTTTTCAGTCTTAGAAATTTGGAGATCATTTTTGTAAACAGATAAAAGACCAAATCTAACAAAGAACTTGATATCATTACCATGTAAAGATAGATTTTAATAAGTATTCACTGATCCAAAGGGTGGATTGCTAACAAAAACAGAAAAGAGAATGTCGGAATAAAATGAAATCACCATTGAGACATTCTTGATCACATAAAACAGCCAGCTATCAAGCCATGCAGGTCCAAACAGAAGACCACAAAAATACATTCCCAAGCACTCAAGTAGCAATCTTCCAGCAGTGCAAAGGTACACAAACATTGATGATTATACACTATCGACTACTTTCCAGCAGATTGAAACCATATATAGTGTTTATGCACAATTCCAGCAAAGACTTTCCAAGGAGCTTCTTTTCTTGGTAATTAAGAGCAAAAGGTGAAAGCTATGCTAGGGATGTTTCAAATAGTTGTGGCTCAATTTCTCAGCTAACTATGGAAAATTACACGGAAACTTTAAGCTTGTTTAATCAAGGTAAACAATAGGCAAAGGATGTCTAAGAGAACTGCTAAAAGGACTGTTCTGTAGTAGGGAAAGTTGTAAACTTGTACTTCATATTAAAAGCAAGTAGATTAACAAGAAAAATGAAGATGTCTACTTCGTTGGAATTTTAGAGGGTCTCACTTGTTTTCAAACTTTCCCACAAGAACCAAAGCCATAAAGTACAGCTTTAGATAACCTAGACATTACTAGTGCTTGCTACTTGAACTCCAGAAGGAAAGAACAGTAGAATCTGTACTTTTGTGAGCATTAACTTATAAACATGTAATCTTTAGTGAAAACAATGCAATGTCTTCCATTATGAGTAAATAAGAAACAACTAAAATTGTAATCGGGAAAGCATAAACAATCATAACAGCTGAAGTATAATCATAGGAGAATGCACTGGTGAACATGGAAAAACCACACAGGATGGGGAAAAGAACAGCTGCAAGCAAGTATAATAAGGCCACAAGATTACAGAAAAGGCAAAATGCAAAAGGTTAAGATGCTCCTCTAACTTATATCTTCTTATTTTAAGAAATGCAAAATATGCAAGGCTAGGAACCAGAAGAATACCAAATGGCTGCACAACACCTAGAAAGAAATTAACAATCTAATAAATACATTGATTTTATTTTTAGACATAGTCAATACTAAATCAAATAAGAAGCAGCAAATCAATGAGAATACAACATCAGAGATGGAGATGGGTTAAGGGTGCCAAGGTGAAAAAATACTAAAAAGGATAAGACCTCTTATAATGTATGTTCATCAAAGATTAGCCAAGGGAGCAACAAATGTGAGGGGCTAAGTCTTACCTTAGCAACTGGTGCCATCTCAGCAGCGATATGAACAACATACAACCCTGGACTAAAGATCAACAAAATGGACAAGTTAAAAAACAGCAGTAATGCAGTAAAATTGACTAGTTAAAGGTACTTACCTAGCTTGTGATGATGTCAGCCGGAGAAATGTAGCTATAACTTCACTCTCATTCTTTTCTTTGCATGCCGTATATGCATCACAAACACGTCGATCCTTCTTCCACACCAGTTCTCTCAACAGCTTTGCATCACTGTTTGATATTTTCTTCTCAAGCACCCAACCATCAATAGTAAGCAACAAACAGCTCCAAAATTCCCAAGGCATATCATCAACTGGTTGATCTGATGCCCTTTTCTTGCTTTCTTCTTTCAAACTATTAAGAGTGTCCTGAAATTCCTTTACAGATTCTTGATATAATTGGACATACGAATGTATCTCTTGATCAGACTTTTGAAGACGCTCCTCTAGTAGTTTTATCTTTTGCTGCATGAGTTCATTATATTGTTGCACTTTCTCATATGACACCTTAAAGACATTAGCCTCTTCAACAGATTCTTCCAATTTATCAACCTTCTTTCGAAGATCCTGGTTTTGCTGTAACACTAAAATGGCTTGATCAGCCTGTTTAGTTGCCTTATCCAGCAAGTGTTGCAAATTTTCTACCTTTGCCCATAGGTCCTGGAATTCAACCTTTAGAGTAGAAATATTTAAAGAGTCTTGCTGAGAAACCAACAGTTTAGACTCCAACTCCTTCAGAGAGGACTCTACAAAAGAAGATTCATTTTCCAGTGTTACCATGCGTTCATCAGTGTTCTTGACATTGCTAAGCATAGACTTAAGCGCTTGGATATCATTTTTTAGGGCTAGATTCTCTGTCCTCAATGAATCAACCTCCTTGCTAAGAGAATGAACATGACCATCACGTGCTAAAAGCCCTTCCTCATTCAAAAATTTGTTTTGATTCTCATACAATTCAAGCTCACTTTTCCCAGAACCACCCCTGTGAATCAACTTATTTCGCAACTTCTCTAACTGATCTTGTAGGAGCTCCACGTGTATCTTTTCTTGGGAAGCAACTTTAATCTGTGTATCAGCCTCTGCCAATCTCATTTCCAAAATGTTAATTTCTCCTTGCAATGTCTCCTTCTCATTGAGAATTTTATGAAGATCTTCTAGTGCATGAACCCGAGCTTGATTGAGAAGAAGGATATCTACATATTTAGAAACAAATGAATATGATAATATGCATATATCTCTCTTAATGAAAATTATACAGAGGTGCATACCAAAATGAGTACTACATAAAAATAAATTCAACAGTTTCTTAACAGCAAGATATCCTACTTCTCTCTGCATTTTTTATCATGCCTATCAGGTCCTCTAGTTGAACACTTGAGAGCTGCTCTCCACCATCTCTGTTTATGGCCTGCAAAAGAGAAAATGGCTATCAGTATTTTAAGTTTAAACCTTCAATTTACATAGTTCCTATTAAGAAAACAGAACAAGGAAGTATATGACTATGCATATCTAATAGTTCCATAAATAATTGTTTCTCCCAAGACCTGATATGTCCATAACTCTAACCTAAAAGGAAATCACTTTTATTAAAACTGCAGGATACTCAACCAGATAAAGCATCAATAACGAATTCAGATCACTGCTTGAAGAGTAAGAATCAATAATGCATCATAACAGCCAAAAGAAATATCCAGAATGGCAAATTTTCTATTTAAAAAGCTCATAAAAATCTTAATTAACAAACTTCAACAAAGATAGAATTATTCCATATGGTGCCTTGAATTTCTGGCATTTATGCACCACCGCTTAAAACTCATAATGACAATAATTGCTGGAACACAAAAATTAAGGGTAAATGTGTTCAGTTATTCTTCCCACTTCACCATCATTCTATAAAAGTTGAAAAAGATAAACAAATCAAATTAAAATATCCATACAGACAAAAAAAAACAAGTAGCACCAAACAACACAATCTGCGTCCAGATTCACCGCAGGATTATTGGTAAATGAAAGTACCAAAGCTTTTGTTACAGCAGGCAGTGTTAGGCTGCCCATTATCTTTTCATCGGTATGCCCCAGATCTCTGTTAGTCTCAACGGCAGAGACAGATAGAGTGCCCAAATTCTGTTCATCAATGTGCTCCACATCTACCCTAGTGTCAACATCATCTTTACAAGTAGTTTCATGATTTATAATATGCTCCATATCTACACTATTTGGGACAGAATTTTCAGGTTCAGATTCCTCATCGCTATTCTGCTGCAACTTTGCACTCGTTGGAATCCGCTGAGAAGGAGGTTTCTTCCCTTGTTGTCTTTTATGATGTGAACTGCATAAATATCAATAAGAATATAAAAAAAGTGGCTCATATATCAACACGAACACGAATTCGAGTTGTTGAGAATATATTAATATGATGTAAAAATTGGCAGTTATACAATGAATTATTCAAGAAATACCGAATTTTCACGGTCATTAATCATTATTACTTAAGCTCATTTACTAGCCTAATTACACAAACGTTTCTGTTTCTTTCTTGGCATTTAAACAAAGAACCATGCGACATTCTCGTAAACATTAGTAACTAATCCGCCATTAATCTGCATTGAGAAATCAAAATCTAGCAAATAATGTATAGGTTTTACTAAATTTGGGCCAAACGAAGTTCTCTTCAATAAAAGTTTTCTCAAAACCAAATTGAACAGAGCCTTAAAAACAGATTAAACAAAAAAAGAATGTAAAATCGATCTTTTAAAACGGCTATGGATCCAAGAAAAATACCTGAGATTCCGTTGCCGCATTTTACAAGAAGCTGGGAGTAATTGACGAGAAGGCAATAACAATAATCTCAGATTTACATTCTTCCTATAATTATTGTTATTCAAACCGCTAAAGCCATGGCTGAAAATGCAGGTCGATAGCTTTGCAGCCATTTTTTTTTTGTTTGTTTGTTTGAAAATGCCAGAGAAAGCTCGCTTTCCCTTTCTCTCTCGACGAGTTTAAAGGACGGATTGGGAAGGTAAACAGGAACAGAGAGAATAACCGTTTTCTTTGGCTCAACGTTAACTTGCTGCCTGGAACCGGAAGCTTAGCATAAAAAAAATTAAAATTAAAAAATAAATAAATAAATATCTGAAATGCTGATTAATATCTGACTATGGAATCATGGACTCGTTTGATCGAATCTTTATTTTATGACAATCAAATAATATGGTGATTTGTATGTTTGTTACGGTGTGAGTGTTTGAAGTTTTGGACCCTTAACTGAATCGAACGGACGAGGATTGTGCAGCGCGTGTGTGGGTCAGTGTTTAATGTTTATCCACTGCTCTTTTTTCTGATTGGGCTGATGAGATGTGATCGGACAGGACGTTTTGTGTGAGTGAAAATGATATATTGATTTCTATGTATAAATCCCCAGGTGGCATATACTGGCATATATGAAACTTTAGGAAATATTTGAGATCCTCCGTTTTTGGAGAAAATGACGGGATTTAAATCATAACTTACTACTACTTACTCAGTCACATGATTTAATTTGGCATATCCATGTCTTTTCCTCTAAGTGGCTTCTACTTTTAGTATCATTTTCAAAATTAGCGTGACGATAATAAGATCGTGATTTTGTCATCAATGATCTTAAATTATCATGTTTGTTTGATATTATATTATAAATAACTGATGATTTTAAATTATTGTGTTTCGTAAATTTTATTATTAATGATAATATTATTTAATGAGATCAATCATTTTAATTTTTATTGAATTAATAATTCATAAAATAATAATTAATTATTTTATAAATATATAAGATATGAACTAATTTTGATGAGTATAACTCAAAGATATTAACATGTTAACATTTAATGGTCACATAAGTTATTTTGTATAAAATGATTAAAGTGGAGATTTGGTTATAAAAAACTAAAAAGATTGAGATAAACATATTTTAGTAGGCACCACTTTAAGGATAAAATTTGTCTGAAAATAATTTTAAAAATCATTATTTTTTTATGATAATTTTTTTATTACTTTTTTAGTGTGATTCAAATCATCCACAATATAATGATCTAATCACTCTCTATTATCTAAAAATAAACGTGGAGAAATTTCAAATTATTATCAAACACAATCAAAATAATCACGATGATTAGATCACTCTTGATTTTAAAGATAACCTTTCCATATGTCATCTAGAGGAAGGAGACAATGGAGATTTGCATATGTTATTACTGGTCAGCTGCTCCCCATCTCATCCAATTTTTTTAAAAGTTAACATTCAAATTTATCATTGTATTTCTATGATTGGCTTAAATTTATCAATAATATTTCAATTGGTGTAATTTTATTACTATACTTAAAGTAAATTTAAAGTAAATTTATCATATTTTTAATTTTGGAGCAACTGGAAAATATTCAATAGTATATTTCGTTAAAAACTGTTTTACAATTAAAAATCAATTTTGAAAATAACATGGTATAAAAAAAATAATTATGAAATTAAAATCTGAATTTTAAATTTTTTTCTCTGTAATGTCATTACAAAATAGTTTCAAACGAATATTTTGTGATATATTTTTCAACTGTTATATTTTGATCAAATTTTCTTTAAAATTAAAAGTATAACGGTAAATTTATTCTAAAATTAAAATTATGATACTAAAATCACACAAATTAAAATATTATCAATAAATTTAAACCATTCACATAAATATAGCTATAAATTTTACTTAATAAAAAAGTACTATTCATTTCGAAAAGGGATGAGAAATTTCTTTAAAAGAGAAAATAAAATAAAAGGATAGATCCATTTTCTTTATGTGATGAAATCTTTGGCAAATACATTAATTAATGAAACAAAAATCTGTTCAATTCTTTAGGATTTTATGGATTGACAACAAAAGAATATATATATATATATATATATATATATATATATATATATATATGACCAGCAAAAAGAAGGTGCTTTATTATAAATTATAAAACAATAATTAATTATTCATTTGGTGGCACATATTATATATGAAGGAAAATGTTAATCAAAACCAGATTTTGATGTTTACTAAAATATTTGGTAAACCATGATAATTTCTTATTTAGTAGTTGTTTACCAATGATCCAATTATCTCTTTCTTATAGAAATTTGGAATAGTATAATAATTAAATTATGGAAAAGTTGATTTGTCCATTAACTATTCATATTGCTTTTTTTTCTTCTCCCAAATCCATATATTTGGAAATATATATATATATATATATATAAAAGTTTTCCATGAAGTTTGAGCAAATGTGGCTATTTAAGATTCTTATGCAAACTCTCACTTGAATCAAGCCCAAACAATTAACAAAAATGTTTATTATGTTATATATATGGTTCTTTTATCTAATAAATATAGTTATCTTAAAGAAATGCTATATATGTAAAAAAAAATATATATATATATAAGTCACTTTTACACAAAATCATTTCAATAGAAAATTATGCCACTTTTATGTTGCAATTGCAATGACACACAAGAAAACAATATAATATATTATCAAAAGACAAACACAAGCACATCCATCTTACACTTTATTTTTGTTCTCAATTTTGAGTTTAATTTCATAAAAAAAATTTGAGTTATATTATTTATCTATATTATTATTAAATTTTTTTGATTGAGTTTGATGGTACGAGTTAGTGACATCAACTCAGTCACAAAAATTATAAAAAATCAAAAATAAATTAATAACAAAATTATGAAAGTAGGGATATTTATATGTTTTTTAATTTTTTATTATTTAATAAGTTACAAAAAATACTCACTTCTATCATAAAAATTAACTCAATAGTTTTTTTTTTTTTTTTTTAAATTCATCCATGAGTGTTTCAAATTCTAGTATATATAACAATAATGTTGGATAAAAACAAATGTCATGTGAATATTTAACCCTAACAAAACGTTAATCATACCTAAATTGCCCGATTGCTGTGAAATGGTGAATGGTCAGTCTCGAAAGCTTAAAAAAACAGGATTTAATCTCACCTATTAATTCGGAAATCTTTTGTGTCTATTTAATTTAAAAAAAAAAAAAACAGGATTGTATGTTTGCTTTTTTTTTTTTTTTATTTCCCCATCTATTTTATGTTGATAAGTGAATAAGCCCAATCGGTGCACTCACAGCCCAAATTTTAAGGTAAATTGGGCCATCAAAATTGCCGCTCTTCAGCCCAAATAAGTAAAAGAACAAAAGAAAAAAGAAAGATAGGCTGACAGTGACAGCGTGTACCGCTGTTAAAATATCCTGCAAAACGCAGCGGATTTGAGGGAAACGCCAGGAGTTTATATCGTTGTAAAATCCATTTCCAAAACCTTTTTTTCTTCTCTTTTTCCCGTCAAAATCTTCTTCTTAATAACGATAATATTTTCAATTTTCACAAATTTTCCAATTTCTTGATCGCTGGATTTCGAAACATCCAATTCAAATTGACTTCTCAATCCTTCTTAATTATCTGTTTCAACAATTAAGATTTTTAAATCAAATCTTCTACTCTGATCTTTCTTCTTATTTATTTACCACAGAGATCAAGAAATGGAGAAAAACAGTAGCTGTTGTTTCTTCGATTTATCTTCAAATCTTGGAATCACTTGTTTCATCGCCTTTATTACAATTATCTTAGTCCGAGTTCTTTACGTTATCTACCGAACCGGCAAGCCGCTAAACAAAAGAGCTCCACAGCAGTCTCTCAGCACTCTTATTGTTTTAGGTTCAGGTGCGCTTCAAATTTTGTTTATCTGTTTCCTTATTTGCCGTTGATTTTACGATGTTTAATTATGATCGTTGGATTGTGATTTCTCGGTATAGGAGGACACACGGCGGAGATGATTAATCTCTTGTTAGTTTTGCAAAAGGGCCGGTTTACGCCGAGGTTTTATATCGCCGCTGCTACTGATAATATGAGTCTTCAGAAAGCTCGCGTGTTGGAGAATTCTTTGGCTGATTCGGTAAATTTCCGTAACTTCAAATTTCATTCTGTTATTAATTGATATTAGGATTTTGTTTATTACTGTTTTCTTCATTGGATTTCAATTTGTTTAATGTGATTTTTTGTTCGTGGGAGTACTTTTTATATATTTTATTTAATGAAAATCCGTTGAATTATTAATCAATGATTTTGATATTCTTGTTAGTACTTTTTCCCCCATGTATGTGAATGTTGTTAATTTTCGATGTGCTTTTTAACTTAAAAGTAACTCTCCTTTTGGAATGTGTGTTAGTATCACAATTGAATTTGCATCAATAAGCAATGTTCTAAATGAGAGCCTAATTGCAGACCCTCAAGTATGACCTATTGGACAATCTAGACTAACTGTTGTCCAAATAAGTAGATCCGATATATCTTACTGGCATTAGTATTTTTTCTGATGCATTATTCAAAGTCTTTTGGCTGTCATGTTTTTGTTTTTTGAATTTTCTTGCCTGATTTCCTACGTTGGTAGTTCCTTATTGCTATCATTCTGTTCGTATTAGTTTGTAAAATGTAAAGTTATAAACGAGTTTGGCATTGGATGGAGGACGTGGCTTCCGTAGTTGTGCTTTTGATTAAGAAGTCGAACTGTGTTTCATAATTGTTTTCCTGTTTTGCTGGTTAAATAAGAGGTTTCCTTCTTAAATTTATTTCAACTGCAGAGTGGGGTCAAGGGAATCTCTGCAGAGTTCATGCAGATCTATAGAAGCAGGGAAGTTGGTCAATCATATGTAACCTCCGTTTGGACAACTTTAGTTGCCGTGGCTCATGCATTGTGGCTGATGATTAAAATCAGACCTCAAGTGGTATTTTTCTGCTTCTCTTATGTTTTTTTTCCCTTCCAATTTTGTTACTTTTACTTAAAAAAGATGCTTGAATCAAATTTCTTGTTATAAACTTTACTTTCATTGCAGGTTCTTTGCAATGGCCCTGGTACTTGTATTCCTCTATGTATAATTGCTTTCTTTTTCAAGGTTTGCATGTTTTCCCTCTAAGCCATTTTATTTTGTATTGTCTTTCTCTCTTTGATAAAACTGATGGGGTCTTTCCAACCAAAGAAAAAAGGAAGAGGATAAAGTTAAATGCATAAACATTTCTACATCTAAGAAAATTGGAATTAGCCATTTTACTTGCAAATTTTGCTTGCAGGTGATTGGAATTAGATGGTCATCCATCTTTTATATTGAGAGCATTGCAAGAGTAAAAAGGCTCTCTTTAAGTGGTCTGTTGCTTTACAAGTTACTGATTGCAGATCAGTTCTTTGTGCAATGGCCACAACTGCAGAGAAAATACCCTCGAGCTCATTATGTTGGTTGCCTGATGTAGTTAATTGAGTCTGTTGCTTTACAAGTTACTGATTGCAGATCAGTTCTTTGTGCAATGGCCACAACTGCAGAGAAAATACCCTCGAGCTCATTATGTTGGTTGCCTGATGTAGTTAATTGAGTCTGCTGCTGATGGGTACTCTCACTTAACCTCTAAGGTTTTTTTTTTTTTTTTTTAAAACTTAATAATGTATTCTGCATTCTAAAGTTTCTTTTCACTTTCTCTTGATTAGGATTTTATTTAGTATATCCCTGTTGGGTTAGGTTGGATTGATTACTGCAACATGATCTAATGTGGACCATGATATTTGGCAAAAAAAAGAGTGATAGAATGTGATATCGATCGTCTCAAAAATTTGATACTATTATTATAGTTGCAATTTAACAAAGACCATGTTTATCAATAAACTAAGATCTCAAAATTCTGAATGTTAAGTACTTAAATTTTTTGGCAAAGAACTTCTTAGGAATAAGTTTCTAGTTCAACTTTTATTTCTCTGGTTTTGTAAAATTTATTACTTAATATGATCAAGTTCCTACATAATTTGGATTCAAAATTCCAACCCCTTCTTTTTCTACTCCTTTCTCCTCTTTAATTTACATCATTTCAAGGATGCGAGCAGTCTGGACTGGATTAGTTGTTTAAGTTATCGAGCTTATCTTGGACAAACATGTAGTATGCAAACTTAGCATGACAATTGTATTTCTTTGAGCTGGCTGTAAAACTGAGGTTCCTTATTATGTAAGAGAGTATAATCAATATATGCACAAACTAGCAAGGAATTATTATTTATAAGGGAAGCTTGAGAGTCAAGCCCATTTCTGAGCACTCCCTCTCTAGTTTGTGATATAGTACCTATAGTCAGGACATATGCTTCAATTTCAATGATTTTGAATTAAGCCTGATGAAGGACCTTGACTTGATTTACTAACTATGAGCTTCAATGAACCCTATTTATATGTTGATCATTAATGAGTTAGCTTGAGTTGAGAAACATTTCTGTTTCTTCCCTATTTCAGACATCAGTAATGGGTTGATTCTTAGATTCTTTGTCTAATCTTCCCTCTCATTTTGGAATCTCTCATTGTTTTATGGTGTCTTTTTTTCTTTCTGTTTTAACTCCCTCCTGTTTTTTGTTTTTTATACACCCTGTTGCATAATGGGGCTAGTGAGACAAAATTAGATACTTATTATCTTCTCCTATTCCAACTAGCATGGTCTAGCTCGGTACTTTAGTTAAGCCTTATTATCACTATATTCAACCCTAGCCATTTTGGATAAAAACGGAAAAGGAGAATACATACACAGTACCAAATTATATGTAGTTTGCTAGTGCTATTTTGGAGTTTGGTATCTATGACTTTGTATGGAGAAGGATGAAGAAATATTACTTTTGAGGTTGTATTTCTTGTTTTGCAGAAAATGAAGATCTTATATAGAACTGTGGAAGCCCAACTTATCCATTAACTAACCTCTTCAAGTAATGGACTCTTTGAAACTTCACTGCCCCTTCTATATTCACTCTTGGAGCTTTTATTATCTAGATAACACTGATAGACATATGAAACAAAGCCCCATATAGCCAATACCATGGCAATTACCTTTATTGCATCCATTTTTGTAATGGAAAAAGATCACAGCTAGAATTGGAATAAGAGGCAAACCCAATCAGGGTTATGGCATTGGAGAAGAGAGAAGACACTTTGAAAATCAATCCTATTGCTCCAACAGCAAAACACTGTGAAGCTATAGCTGTCTCAATCAGGGTCATTGCATAGGAAAATTTACCCGGTTCAAACTCCATTTCTATTGACAAAGACAAACCTTTCTATTCTCCACTGGTGAAAAGTCCCAGTATGGCAGCAGAAGTGGCAACCAGTGACTGATATATCACCATTTCAAAGACCTTTGCATGTGTTTCTTCTCCTTTTAAAAGCTTTTTGAACGAGAGTTGTGTCAGAGAAAGAATCAAGCCATACCCAGCAGATGCACCAATAGTGCATAGGAATCCGATTGCATATTTTCCTTTAGAGACTTCAGTGTGGCTTGCTGGATCAGTTTGAAATATCAGGAGGGTGGAGGATCATATGTTTAGAAGTAGAACTAGTGAATTGATTATAAAAGGAGTAAACTTTTGTGAATGAAGGAAAAAGTTGATAGTAGAAGGTGTAAGAGTCCAATAGAATACATCAAGCTGTATGTTGCTAGGCATATATCAAAAGAGAAATAGACTAATGCCAGTATCAAGGCAGATGGCTGCTTTGTTTGCCCATTCATGGTGCAACTTTTAGGTGGTGAGAGGCAGTAACAAGGATTGAGGATTGGGAAGCCTACAAGTTGCTCAATATGCTGACTGGCCAAAGATTACAAAGAATGCATACATGATGATGCAGATTGCAGATCCACCACTTATAGTTTCTAGGTTCTGGGCTTGTTAGTTTCTTGGCTTCTTGCTATTCAGATACTGAGGTGAGTTTTCTTCCTTCATTTCTTGAACTGTTAGGAACCATAACTGATTTGTCAAATGAGTTGGCTTAGTTGCTATAATTTGACAACGAAAATAAATGGAAAAAAAAAAAAATTGTCTTGGTAAAGAATAGTACAAAATAAATTAGAAAAACTGTTAGGAGGGATTAATTTATATTGGTGTAAAATTAATTTAGTTTTATACGTTTTTATAATTTTGTGTACAATTGATATTTTAACAAATCGATCATTAAATTTAGTAATATAATTGCACTTGTCATGTACGTAAAGTTTCGAATCGATCCAATATTTATATCATGTCGATTGAAAATATCATTTTTTTGATATATATTTAATGGCCAAAAAGTTTTTTACATCAAATAAATAGTTAAATATTTTTAATTTACTTGAAATTTGATGTTCACGATTTACAAAAATAGAACATGAAATGCAACGGTCGGATTAAAAAAATATAAATTGTATAAAAAATTATAAAAATATGTAAAATCAAATTAATTTTATATCAATATAAATGAATTTATATATATATATATATTATAATAAGAGCCCATTATGGGAAAAGAATCCAAAAGAAGGAAAAGAAAGAAAAGAATCCTGTTCCATCCACATGAAGCACGATTGTTTATAACAAATTGGAATGGTGATGATGGGTCCATAGAATTTGTGCAGACATGAAACATATGCATGTTTGAAATTGATGGGTCTGCGATGACTGAGAGAGACATGAAAATTTTTGCATGAATTACATGCAATTTTGAAGATTATGGCTGCACCAGGCATGGCTTTATCAAGGGTCAATTAATCTGCTATCAACAAATTACTGCATTATTTGCAATATTTACAGCTTCATGACAACAGGAAAATCATATGACTTATTAAAGGCATCGGTCAAGATCATGCAATTAGTGGATTGATTTAACCATTTTATTTTCTTTATTGGTACGGTACATCTTGTTATCTTACAGCCTGCTAAGAAATGGCAGTAATTAAACTCTTAGCACCATTATTTTCTTAGCTACAAATCTTTGATGCGCCATGAATCTCATCTCTTCAAGCAGAGGAAGCTTTTTAAAGCCTTTATTATTGACATTTATGTTGTTGTGTTTTGTTCACTCTTAGACTCATGGTCATCAAGATAATGCTGGTAGGCATATGAAAGAAAGCCCCAGAGAGCCAAAAACATGGCAATTACCTTTATACAATCCATTTTGTCACTAAAAAAAATAACAGCTAGAACCGGAACCACAGGCAACGCGACAACACTTACGGCGTTCGCGAACAAAGAAGACACCTCAAATAGCAGCGCTGTGCCTCCGATAGCAAAACCCTGCCATAATATGGATATCCATACTAAAACCATGATATAAGATATCTTTCCTAGTTCATATTCTTCCATTTCTCCCTTTAGATCTTTCCATTCTCCACTAATAAAAAGTCCCACCATGATCGCACTTGCTGCCACTAGTGACTGATAGATTATCATATCCATGACCGCTGAAAATGCATCCCTTTTTATGACCTTCCGAAAAAAGAACTGTGCCAAAGAAAGCTCCAATCCGTTGGCAGCAGATGCAGCGATGGTGCATATGAATCCGGTCACGTATTTCCCTCTCGAGACTCCCTTGGGAGTCGAAGAGTCTTCATGAGACACAAGGAGGATGGAAGAGATGGTGAGAAGGATTAGAGAATTGATTATGAAAGGGGTGAACTTTTGTGAATTGAGAAAATAGGAGAAGAAAGCATTGAAAGCTAACTGGGATGTAGAAACGAGGGTAAATGTAGACACAGGAAGGTATCGCAATCCGGTTGAGTAGAGAAAGCAGTATGTTGCTACAAGTAGGCCGAGGGAGACATAAACCGATGCAAGAATCATGGTCGATGGTGGTCTTGTATTACTACTACTCGTTGCAGTTGAGTTTTTGAGTGGTGAGAAGCAATAGTAAAGGATGAGAATTGGGAAGCCTGCGAGTTGCGTAAGTGTTGCCAACCATTGGCTCTTTCCACCTTTCTCAAAGTACAGTCTTCCCAACAATGTAGCAATTGATTGGCCAGAAAGCACAAAGAATGTAAACAAACCTATTCGTAGCCACCGTTTGTAGTTTTTGGATTTAGGCGCATTTGATTGATTTGAAACCATAGTTTGTTCCTTCGATTTCGCTTCTTCAGTCTCTTGAACTGGTAAGAAAAACACACAAAGGATTCACTTAGGGGGCACGGATCAGTGTTTCTGATTAACTTGATTTTCTCTAAACACTTGAATCTGTGACATGTTATATGATTTCTTTTTACAGGTGGGCTATGTTATCCGGATTCTTTGTTTTTCTTAAAATATCTTTGTCCGACATATATCCGGACATGGGTACGAGTGTATAATCCTCCAAATATAAAGAAAAACTTTTAAAAAATTAAACATACTCGTGCGTATTTGACACTTAAACCGAATTTGGATAACATAGCAGGTGGGTGCTTTGTAAGTTCTCAAATTTGTAATGCTTTTTAGCTTTTAAGCTATCAGATCTTTAATTTGGAAAGCAGAGACATCTGTAGAAGCAAAAAATTCTGAGTAACAACTGATCTAGTTTGCTATTGCAACTTGATCATGTTCTTGAGAAACCTCTGCTATCTGTACTTACCGAGACAGAGGAACTCAAAAGTTATAGTCGCTACTCGATCACTTCCTGTAGCCTAGCCCTAGTTCAGGTGTAGTTGTCGAACTAAAGAAGCAAATAAGAAATCATAACCCAGACAAAAGGAAAAAAACGGAAGAAATTTGGTTCTATTAATTCTTTTAACTGATATTTTTCCAAATACTTAATTATAACGCTGGCTAACCTGTGATTGAGTGTGGCTGTAGCTCACCTTCTCCCATGTTAAAGGCAAAGAAAGTTCCTCCAAGATCAAGTTATGAGGAATAGAAGAGCTAAAGAGATATTGTTATATAGACTTGGCACTCAAATGACTATGAGTCATGTAAATGCATGGCTTGCCATTTTGAACGTAAATGAGGAATCAACCCATTTTAGATAACATGGTGTGGCACAGTAGAGGCTAAATTCTAGACCCGGCAATAGATAAGGATAGATAAGGACACGGAAAAAATAATTAAAATACGACACGATACAAAAAAATAACACGAACACGATACGAATATATGAATATTTTAAATTTTATATAATATGAATTGTTAACATATCAAAATTTATATAAATATAAAATATCTTAAAACATAATTATGAAACAACAAAAGACACAAACACAACACAAATGATCATATCTACAAATTCATTGCCCACTTTTTTCCACTCACCCTCCATTTCAAAATGCTCTGTTTTTTTTATTATTCTTGTGGCTGTAGTGTAGAGGTAAGAATATTCTTACCACTTAACCTTCTTTTTTATTTAAAAATTATGAAATAATTTTTTAAATTTAATATAATAAAAAAAATTTATTACTATATAATAATATAGTAAACTAATAAATATATAAATTTTATTTTTATATGTTAATATGAGTTAACTAAGAAATAGGTAACTACATGAATACTAAAAAAAATATTATTTGATATATTACTATCATTTTTATTAATTTTTAATTATTTATTAACAAAACTATTATTTGATATAAAAATAATTTTAGTAATTTTTAATTATTTATTAATTTCATAAATATCAAATTATCTAAAAAGTACATTATTATATAAATTTTAATTTAATATCTTTAATGATCATTTTTTTTTACTATAATTCACCACACCATTACTGTTGCTTTTGTATACAAACACATATCTCATCACTGATTTTAATCTCACTGCTATAGTATTCAATTTCACTGCTACAATAACTAATCTCATCGTCATCTTTATTTTCAATCTCACCGACTACCCAGATAGAGTATATTTTTTATGGTGGATCTAGTGAGATAAAACAGCGATAGTGATGAAATTAAAATTAGCGGCGAGGAAATATGTGTTTGCTAAAAACAATTATAACAGTAAGATAAAATAAAAATAACTATTAGAGACATTAATTTAAATATGTATTAATAAATTAATTCTATGTACATTTATTTTTATTTAATATTTAAAATATGTAAAATTTTAGTTTATAAAAATATTGACACATATTATTTTATATATTTATTTAAATATTTTTATTTAAATATTTTTATTAGTTATTTATTTATTTAAATAATAAATTGAAAAATAAAATATAAAAAAATGAAAGAGTTAAAAAATAAATAATTTAAAAACTTTTTAAGTAAAAATAAATAAAGTAACATAATGAAAAAGAAAAAGTGTTGAGAGTTGAGATTAGTTTAAGGCCAAGGAAAAAAGAAAACAAAAAACGAGGGTAAAAATGGCAGGAAAACTGGAAGTGGAGCGGAGAAATTTTCACTGAACCCGTGCAGCACGGTGAAAAAACTCATTTTAACCTATTTTATTTTGTGTTCTTTTCTTTTAACATCATGTTTCACCTATTTTATTCATTTTCTAATCCAGCAATCAACTTTTTCACAAAGGCATATCTGAAATAATAGACGATATATATATATATACTATTATTAGGATATGGGCATATATATAGTAATTCAATTTGTTATGCGTAGAGAATCTGATCAAAACTAAAATATCATTATATTTTCCCTTGACTATGAGGGCCAATCCTGTTAACCACAGTTTATGCATTGCATGGTCTTTTCAGTTAATATTTTATTAGTAGAGGCATTATTCGAGCATATGTAGTATTGGAGAATTATATGTGTTGCAAAGCCAAAACCTTGGTCCTTCAATAAAAATAAAAGTACAGAATTAAAGGAGATTGTCATCTCACCAGCAACTTGCTAAGTGGAAGGTGAAAGGAATATTATGACAAATTATGCTTTTTTTTATTTTCAATTATACATTTGAAGAAAGTGGTAGGAATCAAGTAACAGTCGACCCCTTGATAACAAAAGAAGCATGATATACTTCATAATATTTAATATTATTATACTGGGTCTGGAAGGCTATGGCAGATACAATATATGCTGCTGTAACTTGTAAGCCCTCTGATCTTCATGTATATCAAGCATTTAAGCTTTCTAGCTGCTGGAAATTGTAAACTTAAGCTCCAATTTCCATCACAATCATTAACCAACAGATTATCCTAGGCCTATAGGATAAGATTAATTTGATGGGAATTTGTCTTCCCAGCTGTAACCTTTAATCAACAGGCTGCTAGAAACAAAAAAAAAAAGAGAAAAAAAAGAACACATAGTGGTAGTTGGTGGAAATTGGACACCATATGGAACTAGCTAGCTAGGTAGTTTCGAAGCTAGCCTCTATTATCTCTGCATGATTAACCTCTACAGGGGAGCAATGTTGAGAAATATCACTGGCTATTCTGTTTACGATCTTCGACTTTTGATGGTCCAGATAGTGCTGATAAACATAGGAAACGAAGCCCCAAATAGCCAACACCATGGAAGTTCCCTTTATCCCATCCATTTTATCATGGAAAACGAAGACAGCAAGTACTGGAACAATAGGCAAACCAACTGTACTTATAGCAATGCTGTATAGAGAAGACACCTCGAAAATTAATCCCACAGTGCCAATAGCAAAAACCTGCCAACCTATGGCAGTCCAAAGCAATGTCATGACATAGGAAGTCTTCCCCATTGCGTATCCCTCCGCTTCTTTCTTCAATCCTTCCCAATCTCCGCTAGCAAATAATCCCACCACTATAATACTTGATGCAACCAGTGATTGATATACTATAACATCGAGGACAACTTTAAATGTTTGTCTCTTTAGTACCTTTCGAAAGGCGAGCTGCTGCGAAGCAAGCAACAAGCCGTACACTGCAGCTCCACCAATGGTGCATATGAACCCGGCTGCATACTCTCCTTTAGTGACTCCAACAGGCTTTTCAGTGTGATTATTTACAACCAGAAGAACCGAGGAAATTGTGAGGAGAACTAGAGAATTGATGATGGAAGCAGTGAACTTTATTGAATTAAGGAAATAAGAGAAGAAAGCATTGAAGGCCAATTGGGATGCTGTAATGAGAGTAACTGTAGATACTGGGAGGTATTTTAAGCCAACTGAATAAAGAAAGCAGCTTCCAGCTGTAAGTAGCCCGAGGGGTACATAGACCAATATTAACAGCTTCAGGAAAGATGGCGGATTTGAGTCGATAATAATGTTGTTGTTATTTGCAGCGAGAATGAAGCAGTAGCAAGGAAGTAGAATTGGGAAACCTCCAACTTGGGCAAGTGTTGCTAACCAATTGCTAGTTCCTCCTTTCTCGAAGTAAAGTCTTCCGAGAATTGTAGCTAACGACTGGCCGAGTAGGAGAAAGATTGTGTAGAGAACTATCCGGAGCCACCATTTGTAGTTCCTAGATCCAGATCCTCTTATGTGGTTGACACCACTTGTTTGCTCCCTTGGATTTTCTTGATTAGTTTCTTGATCTGTAAAATGTAAACCAAACTATTACTTCTTTCTCAGAGTCACACACTCATGCCTGCTTACACAATTACTTAAATACGTTCGTATTGCCAGAATCTTTGACTTTCTTTTCATCATTCAAAGAAAGCAGGGAAATCTGCTGCAAAGTTTAGAAAACTGGGATTAACCCAAAAACAGCAGCTATCTAACTAGCTAGATTGGCCTAATTAAGCCCAACTTCTACATAGATCATTTTTGAGTACAACAGAAGAACAATTAATACTAGTTCGGACATGTTATTGAGTTATTGTAATGCTTCTAAGATGATTTTTTCAGAAAGTATTATAGAAAAACCAGCATGCTTACCTTTGATTTCGAGTTGTAACTGAACTTCTGCCATGTCTAGCTAGCCTAGCTAAGCTAAAATCGGGATTAGTGCTCAAAATTCAAGCCAAGTATACAAAGATCAGAGAAGATTTTGCTGTCAAATTAAAATCAAGAATATGAATTTAAATACTAGCTAGCAGGCTAGTTATATGACATTGACGGTAATTAATGTGCCATTAATTTAGCTGCCTGCTAGGTCCAACTACTACACTTTCTTGATGCAAACACTCTCATTTTTTCTTTAATAATAAAAAGTACAATAATAACTTGGACCTATGTCATCTTTTCACTTGATATAAGCATTTAATTTTACCAGAAAAAAAAAAGAAAAAGAAATAAGATTTTAAGTTTAAAGTAGCATGATCATATAACTTGTTAGAAGAGAACCCAAAACCTAAAAAAAAAACAAAAACAAATGTTATAAATCGAACCTTAATCTTACTAAAATTCACATGTTAAAAAAGTTAAATTAATCATTTTAGCTAAATTTTAGTTCAAAATTTCATCTTATTTTGACTAGCATATATGTCGGCTTGTCTCTTAAAATTATTCTATTTTATCTAAATCTTTTTTATGGCCTTGAGGAGTTAATCTATAAAAAATTTGGATGACAGCTTTTTTTTTTTTTTTTTTTCATCTTTGAAATGGAAATTTTTTTTAGGCAAATCTTGTGGAAATGTTGAACTTGAAATAATCAAACTTGCTTAAAAGAAAAATGTTAATTAGTATCTAGTAACACTTATTAAGATGATACATATAAAAAATATATATAATTAATATATAATTTTTTTAATTTAATAAATATAATATATTAAATATAATTTTTTTTTTCAAAATGGTAAATCAATAATGTTTAACTGGTAAATCAATAAAAATAATATAAGTATAAGCATCAGTTAAACAAATCCTTCAAAATTTATTTGTATATATCCAAAAGATAATCCATAAGGATAGGTTAATTAAGTAACGAATAAGATTTTAAACACATAATTACACCAACTTTTACTCATTTTTTTCATTGATTAATTGTTCTTCCTATTTTTTTCTCAAATAAACCATCACCCCCCTTTTTTTTATGGGGGTGGATATGGATCATATATTCATATTATGATAATATTGTTTATGTACCGATTTTTTTTTATTATATCATCATATATTTATAGTTCCAAGTTGATCAGCCTGCAATTTAGCCAAAAATAAATAAAAAGAAAAAAATCTGATCGGCCTGAAGAAAAAAAAAAAAACATGTCATGAGATTAGGTATACATAGAGTAGCAAAAGAAATATTTTTGAGAAAAATAATAAAATGACGTATTTTTTTCTCTTATTAATTCTTGAATTATTGGTCAACAAGATTCCCCTATGATTGAAATTTTATATTTAATAAAAAAAAAATTATATGAGAAAGTGAAGTTTCTATTAATCAAATACGTCATGGATCATCCATCAAATTTTTATTTTTATGTAAAACCTATTGTGATAACAGTTGTTTGATCGTCAGACGATTTTAAAAATAAAATGAAGTCATCATTAATTTTTTTAAATGTGATTGATCACCTATTAAAATTGGTTTTAGTAAAATATCTTAAAATTAATTAAAATATTTTTTAAAACCAATTTTGAAGTTTGCGCTTTAAACCAGAGAGAAAACAAATTCGGGTTTTGGAATCAATTACGTGCGGAGAAGGATTAGCATCCCCGCTACGCCCATTTAGAAAACGGTATCATTTAATCATGTGTTATCTTAAATCCCGATTTAATGGATTTTACATCGGTATTTAAAACTAATTCTCCTTTTATTTTATTTTATTTTATTTTCAAACATGTTTATTTTTTTAGAGTTGTTATTATTTTTTTAAAAAACAAAAATGAATATAAATCTTTTATCGAGAACAATCATTAAATATTTTCAACATTTTTGATGGTATTTAACGAGATCCTCTCACCTCGAGATATCTTAGGAATCATCATTATGACGTCCTTCGAACTCCGTCGTCGGTAATTTACGTCCATTTTTTGAATGCGTATGATGCAGATATTTAAACACGGGATGCACACGGTTAAACATATAAGATATGATTAAATATATAATTATACGATTAAACATACGAAGCATAATATTTAAAATATCAAGCACGTAAACATTCATTATTTATTCATTTTTCTTTTAATTTTGATTATTCCCATTTGCAAAATAAAAAACGAATTTTTTGTATTGAGCATATCGCTAAATACTCCCACCACTAGTGGTAATATTTAACGAAATTCTCTCACCTCGGGATATCTATCATGTCTTAGGAATCATCACTATGACATCCTTCGAATTCCATTGTCGGCAAATCCGTATTCATCATTTTTTTGGGTATGAATACACGTGATGCGACAAATAAAAATGCAAGGTGCATTAAATTTATTTACCTCAAAAATTCATTTTTTATTGTTTTACTATAAGCCTGATTTTTTTATTTTTTTATCATTTTTTATATTTTATTATTATTATATTCTTTTAAAAGAAAAAGTACTCGTATCTTAAATGATTATCTATGTTAAAATTTACACAAATAATTTTTAGAATGCTAGTTTAACTTTCCTTGAGAACAAATTCTTTTTTTAGAGTTTTTTTTTTAGAAACAAAAATGACCAATTTAATCCAAGAGCTCATTTATCTATATTATTTTTTATAGTAATTTTTGTTTTTTTTAATTTATTTAAGTCTTGAAAATATTTTTGTTTTTATATATAAAAAACTATTAACTAAAAATGAAGACAAGTATATACATAGACAAAATAAGTAAAACAAATAAGGAAAAAAAAAAATTATCAATGCTTTTTGGCTTGACACAAATCAGGGAAAAAAAAATAGCAAAATGGATCGTTGGGCCTGGGTCTGGGCTAAGAGAAGGGCGCTGGTCAGATCAGTAGGTGTGGGTAGGGTCTGGCTAGGCGCGGGTCGGTGCAACCAGTAGGGGTGAGTTCGGTTCGGGTCGGTTATTTCGGGTTTTACAAACCAAACCGAGGAATTCGGTTTTTCCAAATGGGTAACCGAAACCGAACCGCAATATCCAAAAGATCAGTTATAACCGAACTGTCGTATCTCGGTTCGGTTATCGGTTTTCCATATTTTTTTTGGGCTTTTGAAAATTTGGGCTTTATTACATGCTATTTTAATAAGTTATTTATGCCTAACATGCTATTTCCACAATCAAAGTATCTTAGTTTTTAAAATTTTTAAAAATTGTCTTTTTTTTATAGTATTTTTAATTTTTTTTCTCACTAATTTAGAAATAAAATATTTATTTTTATATTATAAAAATAAAAAAAATAATTAAAAAATAGAATTCGGTTCGGTTCGGTTAATTGCGATTTTTGGACTTATGAACCGAAAATCAAACCGAAAAAACCGAACTAATAACCGAACCGAATTTTAACCGAATTAAAAAAACTGAACCGAAACCAAACCGAACACTACGGTTCGGATCGGTTTTCAGCTTTCTTGGTTTTTTTTGCTCAGACCTAGCAACCGGGCTTGGGTCGGGTCTGGGCAGACCCGGAAGCCTTTTTTTCTTTTTCTTTTTTTTTTGAAACGGGTTAAATCCGGGTCGGATCCCACCGGGTTGGGACGCGGGTCGACACGCGGGTGACTTTGACCCGCTTGATTTTTTTTTTGTTTTCTCCTTCTCCAAAATGGCATCGTTTCAGAGGCCTCTATAAGTCTTGTTTTTTTTTTCTCTTTCTCCTATCTCTCTCCTCTTCCGAAATCCTCCCTTCTCTCTCTAGCTCTTTAGCAATAACCCAGAAAAACCCAGAATTAGGTCAGCCACCACCGAAAAGTTCAAACTTTCCCAGAATTCAACGTCGTCGCCGCCGTCATCGATGACTTTTCTGGCCAAATTCAGGCCGAAAACCTTCATCCCCTATCCCTCATCCCAGATCCTAGGTCCCTTTTACCCAAATCAAACTAGGATAGCCTAGATCTAAGCCCAAAGACCCGAGCTTTCCAACTTCCAATCTCCCCCAAAACCTATCAGATTGACCCCAAAACGAAACCGAGTCTCCTCTTCCCCCTCCTTGTTGTTTGTCGTTTGATTTTCGTAAAAAAACGGTTCAGAACCGCTCCTTGAATCTCGAAATCTAAACCCTAAAAAGTTTGCTTATTTTTTTTTCCAATGTATATCTATTGTGTTGTCTTCTGCTTTTTTTTTTTTGTGATGATGGTTGGTTTTTTTTGTCAAGGTCTTTTTTTTTTAGTTTCACTTCAGAGGTTTCAAAAAAGGGTCCCCTTGTTTTGCTTATGATGCCCTTTTTTATGGGGCAAGTTCCCAGAAGATCACAGATCTTCTGGGATTTGAGGGTTGCTTCTAGGGGTGGTTAGGCTAAATCGAGATTGTGTGTTGCTAGGGTTGTTTGGGTTAGGCCTATTGGCAGGTTTGTTTTGGGGGTGGCGTGTATGGGGTGACCTGAGGAAGGGTGGTAGCTGCTAGGGAAGTGGCTGCCTGACAGGGGGATGGCTGCCAAGTGGAAGGGATGCTGGCTGGGCCAGCAGGCCTGGGTGACCTATTTTGGGCCCTCAGGCCTGGTGGGTCAACAGGGCCTGGGGCCTGCTTCATGGGTGGTTCGGTATTGGGCCTGCTAGGGGGAAGGGCTCCTATCGGGCCCCGTAGATGGTCTGGGCCCATCTTGGGTTTGACCCAAACTAAAATTGGTTACTATAGTTGCCCATCTTTGCAAATTGCTGAGAATCAGGAATTGGGCAAAGACAATAGAACCAATTTTGTTCGATTATAGAGGTTCATTTTCAAGAGAGGCTCTTGGTTCATTGTCGAGGAAAGATCGGGAGTTTTTTTTTCTTTCAATTTCATCAATTTTTCATTTTTTTTCATTTTCATATTTCTTCAAAAACTTGTGATAAAGTGATTTTCCTTAAAGAGATTACCTCGACCAATCATACCAAGGCTCGACCCGTCTTAAGAAAACGAGTTCGACTTTGTAAGAATTGAAAATGGTACCTGGAGATCTTGAAAAATATCATTTTGAAAGATGTTACCCGAAGGTTTTTGAAACCAGATGCTCGGAGGTCTTAAAAAATTGTTACTTCTTTGAAAATGGTGCCCGGAGGTCTTATCCATGTTTTTGAAAATGGTGCCTAGAGGTCTTATCCATATTTTTGAGGATAATGCCCGGAGGTCTTGAAACATATGCCCGGAGGTCTTAAAAAGTGTATTTTCTTTAAAAATGGTGCCCGAAGGTCTTACAAAAATGTTACTTCTTTGAAAATGGTGCCCGGAGGTCTTATCCTTGATTTTGAGAACGGTGCCCAGAGGTCTTTATCCATATTTTTGAGAATAGTGCCCAGAGGTCTTAAAAAAACTTTTCTTTAAAAATAATGCCCGGAGGTCTTAAAAAAATGTTACTTCTTTGAAAATGATGACAGGTCTTATCCATGTTTTTGAAAATGGTGCCTGGAGGTCTTATCCATATTTTTGAGAATAGTGCCCGGAGGTATTGAAACATATGCCCGGAGGTCTTAAAAAGTGTCTTTTCTTTAAACATAGTGCCCGTAGGTCTTAAAAAAATGTTACTTCTTTGAAAATGGTCCCCGGAGGTCTTTATCCATATTTTTTAGAATAGTGCTCGAAGGTTTTATCCATATTTGTGAGAATAGTGCCCTGAGATCTTAAAACAGATAACCGAAAGTCTTACGAAAGGGTAATCTGAGGGTTTTTTTTTTTAAATGGCGGTGCCCGGAGATCTTAGAAGAGGTACCCAGAGGTCTTGAAAAAGAAGTGCCCGAAGGTCTTAAAAAAGGTAACCGAAGGTTTTAAAAATAGTGCCCGAAGGTCTTGGTGATCATACCTGAAAATCTTTCACAATCATATCTTTGAAGAAAATCTCACTGAAAGTTCAAATTCAAATGTCAAAATCCAAATAGCCAATGTCATGCATGAAATATGAATGTCATGCGAAGTCAATGCATATGCCCCCTGGTGATGCACGTGCAAGTACCCATGAATAATGACACGATGCAGATGCAAAACTCAATAT
The DNA here is from genome assembly GCA_030761205.1 of Fremontodendron californicum. Lineage (NCBI taxonomy): Eukaryota > Viridiplantae > Streptophyta > Magnoliopsida > Malvales > Malvaceae > Fremontodendron > Fremontodendron californicum. The sequence goes on from JAULJL010000027.1 coordinate 3,364,040, forward strand.
ATATGCAAATGTTCATGAATGATGCAAATGCAAATATCCATAATTGTTTTGCCAAATCTCCTGAAGACTGATGATCACTGTTAGAATTTTTTTGAGTGTCCATTTGTCTTTTTCAAATTGAGTCGAAAGGCTTGGTATAACAAGATTTTGGTTGATCTAAAAAGACCTCACAACAAGAAAAATGTATGTCTTTTCTAGACTCACAAATGGAACAGGTTTTATAGAACATGAATACATTGGGAATCAAACAAATTCAACACTCTTTTAGCTTCCAAATCATGGCATTTTGACAAATGTCAAGACTAGCCGGGATGTTCAAACTGAAAAGTTAATTCTGGAAAGGAAAAAGGTCTCAGTCTTTGAAGTCAAACCTCCAAATGAGAGTTGACAGCTTTGGGATATTTTGGAATTCCCTGATATTCCTTGGTTTCTTCAAAATGACCTCATATTTGGTCATGGCCTCGACAATACATATGTGGCATCGAAAAATCTCCCATTTTACTCTAAATTGCCCATTTCAGATTTTCACCCTAGAGTCTCTTTCTTTCCATTTTTCATTTTTTTTTTGCATGCTTCACCATGCACTTAAGAAATCAAAACTTATCCAAAAAAATAGTTTTAGCAACAAAAAAAAAATGAGACTGAAGCCTCGTCCATTTCTCTAGGAATAAACTCATTAGTTTAAAAAAGCCATGCTCGATCAAAATGGTCTTTTTTAAGGTACGTAAATTAGGCCAAGGTTCTGGGTTTAGAAAGAAAGGATAAACAGGCCCAAACATGTATTTAAGGGTATTCAGATCAATGATCATTGAATGAGAAGGATTCTTTTCGAAACATGGTCCTTCTTGAGCTTCTCTTTCATCTTTTGATTTTTTCTCTTTTTCCTCTTCTTTCGTTTTTTCTTTCTTTCTGTCTTTTTTTTTTCTTCATTTTGCCATTTTTTTCTTTTTTCTTCTCGTGCATTTCCACTTTGACAAAGTAAGTCATACTTATTTGAGAGCTCCATTTGCTTCATATTCATCTTTGATCTGGGACTCATTTATCCGCGATTTTCGAAGAGATCATTCCTCACATTTGCCTCCAGTGTGGAGGGTGGTCCTTGATCAGGGTTCAAAAAAAGAAGAAGGAATTCCTTAAGCTCAATAGGGGTAGCAAAGGGAATACTTTTGGATGAAAGAATGATGAAAACTGATTATTTTTCATCTCAAACACAACCACTTAAACTGAAGAGTTATTTTTTTTCTTGAAAAAATGTTTAAAAGGGTTTTTTCTTGAAACCATCTTGAATTTTGTAAATATATGATGTCACACTCATTTTTTTCATTTTTTTTTTCATTTTTTCATTTTTCATTTTTTCTTCTCTTTTTTTTCTTTGATTGATGCATGCCTAAAAAATTACTTCATCCTTATTCACTACCTATCCTCCATATTTACAAATGATGCACCCTTTTTTTTTTTTTTTGATAAGTAAATGATGCACCCTTTGATTGGTCATACAAATGAGAATTCGTATCATTACGAGGAATACCTCAAGTCTTTTCTGGGTTGTCCGAAGTGAAAAGAAAGAATATGGCTCAAATAGGTTTTTCTGGAAACATGAGAAAATCAAGTTTAGTCATTGTGCCCCGAGACGTTAATCATGAAGTGATGTCTGGGCAGCTCATGTTTTGTGATTATTGAAAGGGATGTGAACGGTTTTGGCATAACCTTGACACACATCAATTTACCATAATCTAAATTCTTAAAAAAAGGTTTTAGTTGTTTGAGACTCCAAAGAGCTCGAATTTTTTCAAAAAGTTTGTTCCATTGCTCATAGCCTAAGATAGGATCTATATTTTTCTTATTGCACTGACTATGGTTTATGAAATTCAATAATATATTCCTTAAAGCATTGATTTTTTCAAACTCAATGGATTCAAGCATAGGAAAGTCCGAAAGAGATGTGGAAGGGTATTGGGTCATTTCTAACAATGACCATCAATATTCTCAAGACTCCCCATCATTTCTTAATATGAAGAAAGAATTTTTTCTTTTAAGAACACATTCTTCAAAATCAAGAATTTTCTTAATGTTTATTTTTGCAAATTCAAATTATTGTTAAAATACAATACACACAAAGCATTTGAAATTCAAATTTTATTTATTTCATGTGGATGCCAACATAAGACAAGTGCTTCCATGATGAGGCATAGAACTAAACGTATATTCCTCAATGCTTGTTGACATGCTTTTAAAGGTAACAATTCTTATCCTCAAAACCCCTAAAGAAGAAACCGATCTATGGCAAGGGGGATTTCCACTGTTCGATAAGCTCTGAAGTCAAAATGTCATCGTGGACAAGACCTTCAATCTTTTTCTTCAGTTGTCTGTATTTTTTAGTTGAATGCCCAATTGCCCTCATGTGATACTCACACTTGCTGTTTGGGTCATAACTCATTGCTGATGAGTTTGGAGCTATTTCCAAAGGCACAGGGGTAAGGTACTGATTCTTTATTAGTAATGGCAACATGTCAGGGATTGGGATTGAAAATTTCTCTTGGTTGTCCCGTGGTTATTTTGGAAAGCATGGCTAGTTGCCGGGATCGGTATAGGGTTAGGTGTTTAGGGAACAACGTTTGGCAAGCAAGGATAAAGGCTTGGAGAGACATTGTTTACGGTAGGGTAGTATGACTGACATGAAGGGAATATGGGATATGGGACAAAGTCTCCAATAGCTTGGACATCTTCCTCTTTCTTTTTAGGTGCCCTGTTTCTCTTGACATTGGATGTCTCATCTCCTTCAAGTTTCCCGTTCTTGATAGCATTCTCAATCATCTCCCCTGAGATTACCATATCCGCGAAATTCTTCGTGGCATTGCCGAAGAGCCTATCATAGTACGAGGCATGCAGTGTATTAAAAAAAAGGACAATAATTTCCTTATGAGTCAGGGGCGATCGTACTTGGGTGGACATGTCCATCCACCTTTGAGCATATTCTTTGAAGCTCTCAGTAGCCCTTTTCTCCATATTTTGCAAGGTGAGGCGGTCAGGTGCCATATCAGTCACATGCTTGTATTGGCTTAGAAAAGCCCTAACCAGATCATTCCAAGAACGCTGATCCCTGCTCAATTGATTATACCATCTAATATCGGACTTGCTGAGGCTATCCTGAAAATAGTGGATCAAAAGCTTGTCATCATCCGTATGGCCTGCCATCTTTCGACAAAATATTGTGATATGGGCTGACGGATGGTTGTCCCATCATATTTCTCAAAGTCGGGGACCTTGAATTTAGGAGGGATGACTAAATCGGGTACCAAGCTAAGTTCTTTTGCATCTATAATCCCAAACAACTCTGCGTCTTCTAATGCCTTGAGCCTCTCTTCAAACAGCTGATATTTCTCTTGAGTTCTCACAGTTTGGGATATTTGATCTTTGATTGGTGTTGTCCCAGGCGGACAAGAGAGGTCATCCTTCGGACTGTTTCCCATGGTTTCCAATCCTTTCACAGTAGAACTCTCAACATGCCACTTTACTTTGACAGTGGTGGATATCAATTCCATCATCTTAGTCATCTGTTCTCGAGATTTCTCTTGAGACTTTGCCAATTGTTCTTGTGACTTTGCCAATTGTCCCTGTAATTCGCTATGTGCTCTTTCCATCCTATCCAGTCTATTTTGTTCATCCTCCATGGTTCCGGCTATGTCACAGAGGTACTCAATAATTCTTATACCTTTGATTTGAAAGAGAAATCTCTTCAACACTTTTAAAGCTAAGCCGATTTCTTTTTCATTCCCTAAATATGTTTCATGACGAATGAACCATGAATGCGATTTGATGACAGCTCAATGCATGTAAGGAATAAACAACTTGATGTACGGGTATATACAGTGAATAATCATTTATGTCCTGAATACAACACGACGCCAGCATGATGCATGTAAAGAAATAAACAGATTAATACATGAATATACACAAGGAGATTATTCGATGATTAAATAAATTAATATGACCAATTTTAATTATTTGAAAATTTTGATATGCAAGATTTGCCTCCAAATTCAATCTACGTTTTTTTCTAAAACATATTTTTCCCCAAAGATCAAAATATTATTTTCAAAAACCAATTTTTATCAAAAACTTTTGGGGTAGTGGGTCTTATTATGGCACGGGTGTCCAAATATTTATTAAACACTACCAGCCTGCAATTCTTATTTAATCAATCAACAAGTGTTATGCAATTTAACAAATGAGATTATTATCATCGTGAAATCAAAAATACATTTGTAAATGTAAATGCTTTATTTACAAGTGCATTAATGCATGAAATGTACGAGATGTACGAAATGCAAGGGTGATTGAAGGAAAGAATTTTCATATTTACAAATTCAAAAAGTTAATGAACATTTGCCCCAACAATATCAACTTATTTAGGCATCACGGTGCCTTCGGGGCGAAATATAAAACTTATTGCGGGCAGCACAATGTACGTTCATCATTGCCCGATCTACAGTTTTGTTCGGAATGTAAAACAAATAGCAAAAGATCACAAATATTCCTCCATGTGTTCCTAATTTCGGGGATATTCGATCAAAAATTCGATATGGCTCTACCTAAGTTCACTACATGAGGTTGAATTAGGTTCCAAAGGCCCTAAATTGCTCCTTACTGTCGCCCGTGAAGGCTAGTAAGACACCCCAAGTTAAACGAGTTCAATTTGTTAGAGTACATTTTTCAGGCTTATGGGAGGTTATCACCTCATTAAAACGTAGGTACTTTATTACTCCGGAAGTGTTTCGCTAGCCCATGCGGAGGTTATTACCTCACGAGAGCGTAGGTACTTTACTTCCACCTAAAAGGATAAAGCCTGGGTATAGAGCTTATGTATGAAATGCACGTGTTCGTGTGTGAGGAGGAACAAACAAACCTTTGACTATTTGTTTACGATCCTTTATTATACACATCCCATAATTATTAGAATCAATAATATATAAAATAATAGATAGATAACATAATTAAAAAACATGAATAAAGAAGTAACAAATATCAAGACATAAATGCATGCAAAATAAAAATTAAAAAAATTAGAATTAAAATTAAATATCAATTAAATCCACTAAATAAAAACTTATAATAGCCCATGATTAATTAATGGCTTGACTCTCAAAGATCCCCAGTGGAGTCGCCAAGCTGTCATAACGGTTTTTTGACCGTCAGACGATTTTGAAAACAAAATGGAGTCGCCACTAATCTTTTTTGGTTAGGTGTGATTGGTCACCTAGTAAAACCGGTTTTAGTAAAATATCTTAAAATTAATTAAAATATTTTAAAAACCAATTTCGAAGTCTGCGCTTTAAACCAGAGAGAAAACAAAATCGGGATCGGGAGTAGGTTAAGTGCGGGGAAGGATTAGTACCCCCTCAACGCCCATTTAGAAAACTGTACCATTTAATCATGCATTATCTTAAATCTCGATTTAATGGACTTGACATCGGTATTTAAAACTAATTCTCCTTTTATTTTCAAACATGTTTATTTTTTTTTTGGAGTTATTATTTTTTTGAAAACAAAAATAAACATAAATCTTTTATCAAGAACCATTATTAAATATTTCCAACACTCTTGGTGGTATTTAACGAGATCCTCTCACCTCAGGATATCTTAGGAGTCATCACTATGACGTCCTTTGAATTCCGTCGTCAGTAATTTACGTTCATTTTTTGAATGCGTATGATGCGGATATTTAAACAAGAGATGCACACGGTTAAACATATAAGAGATATGATTAAATACATAATTATACAATTAAACATACGAAGCATAATATTTATAAAAAAACACGAGCATGGCAAAATATCAAGCATGTAAACATTCATTATTTATTCCCATTTGCAAAATAAAAAAAATGAATTTTTTATATTGAGCATATCGCTAAATACTCCCACCACTCATGGTGATATTTAATGAAATTCTCGCACCTCTAGATATCTTAGGAATCATCACTATGACATTCTTCGAATTTTATAGTCGGCAAATCCGTATTCACCATTTTTTTGTATGAATGCATGTGATGCGACAAATAAAAATGCAAGGTGCATGAAATTTATTTACCTCAAAAATTCATTTTTTATTGTTTTACTACAAGCCTGATTTTTTTTATCATTTTTTATATTTCATTATTATTATTATTATTATTATTTTTTAAAAAAGTACTCATATCTTAAATGATTATCTATGTTAAAATTTACACATAAATAATTTTTAGAATGCTAATTTATCTTTTCTTGAGAACAAATTCTTTTTTTAGAAACAAAAATGACCAATTTAATCCAAGAGCTCATTTATCTATATTATTTTTTATAATAATTTTATTTTATTTATTTAAATCTTGATTTTTGTTTTGTTTTTTTTTTATATATATATATATATATATAAACTATTAACTAAAAATGAAGACAAGTATATACATAGACAAAATAAGTAAAACAAATAAGGAAAAATAAAAAATAAAATAAATTTACCAATGCTTTTGGGCTTGACACAAATTAGAAAAAAAAAATCAGCAAAACGAACCGTTAGGCCTGGGTCTGGGCTGAGAGAAGGGCGCGGGTCAGATCAGCAGGCATGGGTCAGGTCCGGCTGGGAACGGGTCGGGTCTGGGCAGACCCGAAAGCCTTTTTTTCTTTTTTTTTTTTTAAACGGGTTACATCCGGGTTGGATCCCACCGGGCTGGGATGTGGGTTGACACGCGGGTCACATTGACCCGCTTGATTTTTTTTTGTTTTCTCCTTCTCCAAAACAGCATCGTTTCAGAGGCCTTTATAAGTTTTTTTTTTCTTTCTCCCCTCTCTCTCCTCTTCCGAAATCCTCCGCCTTTCTCTCTAGTTCTTCAGCAAGACCTAGAAAAACCCAGAATCTGATCAACCACCATTGGAAAGTTCAAACTTTTTTAGAATTCGACGTCGACGTTGCCGTCTGCCGCCGTTGTCGATGACTTTTTCAGCCAAAGTCAAGCCGAAAACCTTCATCTCCTCTCCCTCATCCTAGATCCTAGGTCCCTTTTACCCGAATCAAACTAGGATAGCCTAGATCTAAGCCCAAAGACCCGAGCTTTCCAACCTTCAATCTCCCCCAAAACCTATTAGATTGACCCCGAAACGTAATCGAGTCTCCTCCTCCCCCCTCCTTGTTGTTTGCCGTTTGATTTTCACAAAAAAAATGGTTCAGAACCCCTTCCTGAATCCCGAAATTCAAACCCTAAAAAGTTTGCTTTTTTTTTTTTTTTCGGTGTATATCTGCTGTGTTGTTTTCTGCTTTTTTTTGTTTGTGATGATGGTTGTTTTTTTTGTCAAGGTCCTTTTTTTTAGTTTCACCTTAGAGATCTCAAAAAAGGGTCCCCCCGTTTTGCTTCTAATGCCCTTTTTTATGGGGCTTGGAAACCAAGTTCCTAGAAGATCACAGATCTTCTGGCATTTGAGGGTTGCTTCCAGGGGTGGGTTAGGCTAAATCGGGATTGTGTGTTGCTAGGTTTGTTTGGGTTAGGTCTGTTGACAGGTTTGTTTTGGGGGTGACGTATATGGGGGTGACCTGGGGAAGGGTGGTGGCTGTTAGGGGGAGTGGCTGCCTGACAAGGGGGTGGCTGTCGAGTGGAAGGGCCTGCACAGCAGGCTGGGCCAGCAGGCTTGGGTGACCTATTTTGTGCCCTTTGGGCCCTCAGACCTGCTGCTGGAGCAGGCCCAAGGATTTGGTGCTTGTTTTGGGCCCTCAGGTCTGGTGGATCAACAGGGCTTGGGGCCTACTTCATAATGGTCCGGTATTGGGCCTGCTAGGGGAAGGGATCCTATCGAGCCCCACAGATAATCTGGGCCCAACTCGGGTTTTACCCAGACTAAAATTGGTTACTACACCTACTCTTGTTCTTATCAAATAATCTAACAACAACGAATTACGATTGTTGTTTCAAATTTTGTTTTATATTTTGTAAGTTTATGAGAATAGGTGAAGTGACGAGTGAAATTAGATAAGCATTTAAAAACTATATAAAAAAATATAATAAAATTAATCCTCATAAATTTATGCTAATATTAATAAGAAAGAGTACTACACTACTATTACTAATTTGTCTGTTTAAAATAAGTATTTTTTTTATTGATGCGATAAAAGAAAATAAAAAAAAAATAGAGTCATACTATAATTAGTTCAACTTTCATTATCCCAAATAAAATATGTATATTTAAAACGTAAAATAAATTTGAATGAATTCAACATTTTCTTAATGATAATAGGATAATTAGGACTCGTTAGATTCTTTCAGTAGTTAACAGTTCGAGTATAAAAAATATCGATTATCAGCTTATCATCATCATTTTTATTGGCCTCTTTTTTCTTGCCATGACTAATATATAGTATTAATGCCATTTATGAAGCATTTTTGGTGTGTGAGAAGGAACAAACAAACCTTTGACTATTTGTTTATGATCTTTTATTCTACACATCCCCTAATTATTAGAATCAATAATATATAAAATAATAGATAGATAACATAATTGAAAAAACATGAATAAAGAAGTAACAAATATCAAGACATAAATGCAAGCAAAATAAAAATTAAAAAAAATTAGAATTAAAATTAAATACCAATTAAATCCACTAAATCAAAACTTATAATAACCCATGATTAATTAATGGCTTGACTTTCAAAGATCCCCAGTGGAGTCGCCAAGCTGTAATAACGGTTTTTTGACCGTCAGACGATTTTGAAAACAAAATGGAGTTGCCACCAATCTTTTTTGGTTAGGTGTGATTGGTCACCTATTAAAACCGGTTTTAGTAAAATATCTTAAAATTAATTAAAACATTTTTTATTCAATCTCGAAGTCTGCGCTTTAAACCAGAGAGAAAACAAAATCGGGATTGGGAGTAGGTTACGTGCGGGGAAAGATTAGTACCCCCGCGACGCCCATTTAGAAAACGGTATCATTTAATCATGTGTTATCTTAAATCTTGATTTAATGGACTTGACATCGGTATTTAAAACTAAATCTCCTTTTATTTTATTTTATTTTATTTTCAAACATGTTTATTTTTTTTAGAGTTGTTATTATTTTTTTGAAATTAAAATGAACATAAATCTTTTATCGAGAACAATCATTAAATATTCTAAACACTCTTGGTTGTATTTAACGAGATCATCTCACTTCAGGATATCTTAGGAATCATCACTATAACGTTCTTCAAATTTCGTCGTCGGTAATTTACGTTCATTTTTTGAATGCGTATGATGCAGATATTTAAACACGGGATACACAAGGTTAAGCATATAAGACATATGATTAAATACATAATTATACGATTAAACATACGAAGCATAATATTTATTAAAAAAAACACGAGCATGGCAAAATATCAAGCACGTAAACATTCATTATTTATTTTGATTATTCCCATTTGCAAAATTAAAAAATGAATTTTTTGTATTGAGCATATTGCTAAATACTCCCACCACTCGCGGTGATATTTAACGAAATTCTCTCACCTCGAGATATCTTAGAAATCATCACTATGACATCCTTCGAATTCCATTGTCGGCAAATCCGTATTCATTTTTTTTGTACGAATGCATGTGATGTGACAAATAAAAATGCAAGGTGCAAGAAATTTATTTACCTCGAAAATTCATTTTTTATTGTTTTACTACAAGCCTGCTTTTTTTTTAATCATTTTTTATATTTTATTATTATTTTTATTTTTAAAAAGAAAAAGTACTTGTATCTTAAATGATTATCTATGTTAAAATTTACACAAAAATAATTTTGAGAATTCTAATTTAACTTTCCTTGAGAACAAATTCTTTTTTTAGATTTTTTTTTTTAGAAACAAAAATGACCAATTTAATCCAAGAGCTCATTTATTTATATTATTTTTTATAATAATTTTTGTTTTTTTATTTATTTAAATCTTGATTTTATTTATTTATTTTTATATAAACTATTAACTAAAAATGAAGACAAGTATATACATAGACAAAATAAGTAAAACAAATAAGAAAAAATAAAAAATAAAATAAATTTACCAATGCTTTTGGGCTTGACTTAAATTAGAAAGGAAAAAAAAAAACGGACCGTTGGGCCTGGGTCTGGGCTGAGAGAAAGGCGCGGGTCATATCAGCAGGCATGGGTCAGGTCCGGCTGGGCGTTGGTCGGGTCTGGGCAGACCCGAAAGCCTTTTTTTCTTTTTTTTTTGAAACGGGTTACATCCGGGTTGGGACGCGGCTTGACACGGGGGTCACTTTGACCCGCTTGATTTTTTTTGTTTCTCTTTCTCCAAAATGGCACCGTTTTAGAGGCCTTTATAAGTTTTTTTTTTGTTTCTCCCCTCTCTCTCTTCTTCCGAAATCCTCCCCCCTCTCTAGCTAGTTCTTCAGCAAGAACCTAGAAAAACCCAGAATCCGGTCAGCCACCATCGGAAAGTTCAAACTTTCCCAGAATTGGGCGTCGACGCTGCCGTCTGTCGCCGTCGTCGATGACTTTTTCTGCCAAAGTCAGGCCGAAAACCTTAATCTCCTCTCAAAACCCCTTTTTGAATCCCGAAATCCAAACCCTAACAAGTTTGCTTTTTTTTTTCGATGTATATTTGCTGTGTTGTTTTCTGCTTTTTTTTGTTTGTGATGATGGTTGTTTTTTTTTGTCAAGGTCTTTTTTTTTTAGTTTCACTTCAGAGGTCTCAAAAAAAGTCCCCCCGTTTTGCTTCTGATGCCTTTTTTTTTTTATGGGGCTTGGAAACCAAGTTCCTAGAAGATTACAGATTTTCTGGCATTTGAGGGTTGCTTCCAGGGGTGGGTTAAGCTAAATCGGGATTGTGTGTTGCTAGGGTTGTTTGGGTTAGGTCTGTTGACAGGTTTGTTTTGGGGGTGGCGTGTATGGGGGTGACCTGGGGAAGGGTGGTGGCTACTAGGGGGAGTGGCTGCTAGGGATGGCAATGGAGCGGGGGCGGATTTTGCAATATCCGCCCCCGCCCCACCATAGCACTGCTCTGCCCCGCCCCCCATCCTGCTCCGTCGTGGATGTTGAAATTTCAATACCACTACCACCTCCATGGATGTCGGTTACATCATAACCGCCCCGCCCCGCTCCGCCCCATTTGATATTTATTAATTATTTTTATTTTTTTCAAATAATAAAGCATTGTAAAAAAATTTAAATTTAAATATAAATTCAATATAAACATGTTTCTAATCTAGGAAGAGAAAAAAAATAAAGTATTAGATTTAGATTTTTAAAAAGAAAAATAATAAGTTTAATTATATTATTTTATTATTTTTTAAAAGCTAAATATTTAAGGGTAAAATTGTAATTTCAGTATTCGGCGGGGCGGTGCGGAGCAGGCAATTACCACAACTGCTCCATCCCCGCCTTTGAAACAAAAAAAAATGCACCGCCTCGCTTCGCCTCCATTGTTCAAAAAAAAAAAAAACTCTCCATTCGGATCGGTTTGAAATCCATCGGTCGGATCGGGTTTGCCATCCCTAGTGGCTGTCGAGTGGAAGGGCTTGCACAGCAGGATGGGCCGAATGGCCTAGATGCTGGCTAAGCCAGCAGGCTTGGTTGACCTGTTTTGGGCCCTCAGACCTGCTGCTGGAGCAGGCCCAAGGATTTGGTGTCTGTTTTGGACCCTCTGGGCCCTCAGGTCTGGTGGGTCAATAGGGCCTGAGGCCTACTTCATGGATGATCCGGTATTGGGCCTGCTAGGGGGAAGGGGTCCTATCGAACCCCGCAAATAATCTGGGCCCAACTTGAATTTTACCCAGACTAAAATTGGTTACTACACCTACTCTCGTTCTTATCAAATAATCTAACAACAACGAATTACGATTGCTATTTCAAATTTTGTTTTATATTTTGTAAGTTTATGAGAATGGGTGACGTGACGAGTGAAATTAGATAAGCATTTAAAAACTATATAAAAAATAATAATAATAAAATTAATCCTCATAAATTTATGCTAATATTAATAAGAAAGAGTACTACACTACTACTACTAATTTGTCTGTTTAAAATAAGTATTTTTTTTATTGATGCGATAAAAGAAAATTTTAAAAAATAGAGTCATACTATAATTAGTTCAACTTTCATTATCCCAAATAAAATATGTATATTTAAAACGTAAAATAAATTTGAATGAATTCAACATTTTCTTAATGATAATAGGATAATTAGGACTCGTTAGATTCTTTCAGTAGTTATAGTTTAATCTCTATAACAGTTCGAGTATAAAAAATATCGATTATCAGCTTATCATCATCATTTTTATTGGCCTCTTTTTTCTTGCCATGACTAATATATAGTATTAACGCCATTTATGAAGCATTTTTTTTTATATATATATTCTGAATCGAAATAAAGGGATTTATACTAAAAAAAAATAATTTTTTTTTAGTATGAAAAAAGTATGCATCAATTATTAAATACGGGATATTATTTTTGAAGCGTTTGTTACTAACTCAATTCTAAAATAACTAATGCAACTTGATATTAATTAGAATTTGGAGAAGTATTTATGCACATAAACAAGCTAATTTGCATTGTTAATTACTTGGAAACAATTGACTTTTGAAAGTTGAAATTAATTGAAATGAAAGTATTAATACGATGATGCTTGGGTTGTTGTAGCAAATTGCATTTAAACTAATGATGGTTATATTTTTTATGCTTCATATTTCTTTTTTTTTCAGGTTCGATGTCTTTCTTCACTTGTCATGACTCATGGCTTTTTTTTTTTTTTTTTTTTTTTAAATTAAAATTTTTACAGCTCTTCTTCGGTGGACAAGCTGTTTATCTTTAGGTGAGAACGTAGTTTAACTGCAAACCAATGAAAGAATTGAAGATGACAACTTAATATGGGTTATAAGTACAAAAATTAGCAAGAAAGTTACAGCAAGCGGAGTTTAAATCTGAAAAACTGGCATTTTAATTTGGACCATTCTAAACAAATAATACAATCAGTTTGTTTCGCAAAATTAATTTTCGGAAAATAATTTTTATGTTTATTTTACAGAAAATTGATTGATTAATAAAAAATAAAATATGTTTTTTAAAAATTATCTTTCTTTTTCAAAAGAAGAATACAGAAAAGAGCTGTCAATAAATAAGGGTACTCACTAAATCCGTGAACTTAATTCAATTAGAATTGAGATTTGAACATAGTTTTTTAGATCGAGACTTAACTTGATGCGAGCCAAATATTATTATATTAATAAAATATATATTTTTTTAATTTTAAAAATATATTAATATTTTAAAAAATAATTAAAAATATTAAAATAGTAAAAAATAATAAATTATTAATATAATTAATATTTTTTTATTATTTTAATAATAAATTGTAACATTATTAATATTGTAAATTTTAAATAGTGTTTTTAATATTTTATTGAAAAATGCTTTTATATTACTAGTTTAATAATAAATATATATAATTATACTTCATAAAGATTTAATAATAAATGTTTTTTAGTATAAATTATTACTATTTTAATAGTATAAATATTAATAAAAATAATATTTTAATAATTATAAAAAAATTCAGATTAAAATCTATTTAAAATAAAACTTATTTATTTATTTATATATTATGAGTTAGGATTTCATGATTACAGTTAAATCACACTAAAATTTCAACGGAATCCACCACATCAAAACTAAAAAAGGCAAATAAAAGAAAGTAAGCTGTATATCAAATCAATTCACTCGGAAGAAAAAGACAAAAAAGAAAAAACAATAATTAATGGTACAAATCATGATGAAGGATTTTGTTAGCAAGGTTCTTATCCAAAAATGTTTAAAGAAACTGAATTTCAACTGTTTTAGACTTTTAATAGTGACGAAGATGTTTGGTTTGTTGATAGAATATTAAATTTTTAATTTTAGTGATTAAGAATTTGATAACTTTAAAAATAAAATAAAATACATTACGGCCTCCCATCCCATTACCATATATAGAAAACGTACGATATAAATTGAAGCACTCAAGCAATTAATTAACCTCTTAGTCTTAGATTGGCCATTACTCATTGAAACTCCTCGTACCAATCTCTCTAATTAGTAGGAGGAAGAAAAAAAAAATTGGTTTTGTAGCTTCTAAATCTAAATAGAAGAGAAATGTTAATTTTGGAGCAGGAATACTGTGACTTTGTGCTCTAGGCAGTTAAAATTTTCAAGTTAATTAATTTGGAGCGGAGATAATAGGAAAATACAAATGATATATATATATATATATAGTTCAGTCAGTAAATGCATGTTTCTAATTAAGCATATACATATAGTATGATCAATAATTCCCCTAGGAGAACCCAAGTAAATTTGAAGAAATTTTCTCCTAGGCTATAGGAGGAGCATTCTAATGACATGAAGCTGCATATTGACTACTTCAGAATGCACTTCAATTTCAGCTCTTAATTGCCAATAAGAACTAAGAAGTAAGCATTAAATTAAACTATTTAAAAAAGAAACAGGAAAGAGAAAATATGGAAGGAAAAAAAAAAAAAGGAAGGAAAATTAGAATTAGCATCGGATATCAAATCTTTCTAACTCATATCATATATAGAACAATATCAAACATATAATCAAAGGTTTAACTAGGGGTGAACGTTCGATCGAATCGAGTCGAATCGAATCGAGTGAAAAAAATTCGAGTTAGTCGAGTTTACGAGTCCTATTTTGTCAACCGAATTGAATTTGAAAATTTAGCAAATCGAGTCGAGTGAAAAGAAATTCGAGTCGAGTCGAGTCGAATAAATTTATTCGAGTTAAAATAAATTTTCAATTATATTTAAGCATGATAAAACAAATCCTATAAATTTTCAATTATATTTAAGTATGATAAAACTAAATTTTGGGTAAATGAAATTGTTATGATGAAATTTAAATAAAAATCAATGAAAATGTAAGCAAATGTCAAAAGTTCAAGGCTTATGATGAAATTTAAATTGCTTACTCAACTAAAAAAATTCAAAAATTAGATACAGATACATGAATACATCTTATAAATAACATAATACCATATATAAATATTATTTTTCTTTATAAATTAAAAAAATTGAAAAAAAATTATTTACCAAATTCATTTTAATTATTATTAATTTCAATGATTTTGGATCATATTACTTGTAAAAGAGAGATAGAGAACGAAGAGAAAGAGAAAAAGGGGGGAAACTTTGCTGAGAAGAAAATTTGGTAAATTTGAAAAACATATTGTCAATAACCAAATTATTGTTAAATGGTATAATGGATAAAAATTATTTGAAAAAGAGAAATAAACAATTAAAAATTATTATAAAGGATATTGTAAAGACAAAATTACCTTTAATGAAAAAATTTATTTTTTCTTTCTCCTCCATTAAGAAAATATTATTTTTTAAAAATTTTAATTAAAAATAAATTTAAAAAATAAAATATTTATATATTTATTTTTTTTAAAATTTAAAAAAATAAAGAAAAAATAATGTTATTTTTTAAAAAAATTTAAATAAAAAATAAATAAATAATTTTAAATTTAAAAATATTTTTTTTTAAATTAAAAAAAAATTATTTTCAAAAAATTTTATTTTTTAATTAAAAAATAAATTAAAAAATAAGAGAAAAAGGAAGGAGAAGGTTTTTTTATCAAGGGTAATTTTGTCTTTACAATTTCCTTCTTAATAATTTTTTATTTTTATTTTTCTTTTTCAAATAATGTTTACTCATTATACCATTTAACAATAATTTCGTTATTGACAGCATGTTTTTCAAATTTACCCAAAAACCTAGTTCAAAACGACGTCGTTTTGGATTTTACTATTCGGATTTTCGGATAACTCGAACTGTGAAATCTAAATTCGAGCTAAATCGTATAACTCGATTTTTTTATTCGAGTCGATCCGAAAACTCGAATAACTCGAATAATTCGAACTATTTAAATTAAAATTTAAAATTTTAATCGATTTTTTCGAATCGAGTCGGATTTTGCTCACCCCTAAATTTAACGATAATATGTAGAAGAAAATTAATGATGAGAATTGTTTGTGTCAGTCTCGCTATGCCTATATATTATATGAAGAGAGAGAAAGAGGGGTTTATCCATCCATGAGCTGGATGGGAGATTGAATAAATAATCAAAATTTTCTTCTTTCAATATATTTATTTATGAATTTTTATTAATGATTGTTTTTAAAGTATTTTCTAAAATTAATTAATATATTATTTATAATAATAATATTATATTAAATATAAAAATAAATAATTTTATTTATTATTTTTAATATATTAATTAAAAATATTATTATATTTAATAATTTTAAAAAATATTTTAAAAATACTCGTTAATAAAAATTTTTATTTATTGATGATTTTACAGCTTCTTACTTCCTGTCCGTCTTTCCTCTGACTTGTCATGTCATACATTAAATTTTGTGGGTTCTATCCAAAATTTAATTTCGTTCATCTATAAAAAAACAAATTAATCCTTGACATTTGACATCCACTAAAAAAGAATTTTCTTTTACTTAATTTTTTTTTTTATGAAACTATGTATTTTATTTACTTTGCTTCTGTTTAATTATTTTTTTAAAAAATTAAAATTTTATTTTTTTATATCAATTTAATTTATTCAAAATTTTATTTTCAAAATACTTGTCACAAAAAGCAGATAAAAAAACTTTTTTTTTTCATTAGGATGAAGACATATTGTGGGACATAGACATTCAAGGAGAAGGACCGTTTCATTATTAATTTTGATTAATAATTGCACATAAAGCATATAACATATTTCAGCAAAAGGTAAATTGAATTATTAATACTTTATTAAAGATTGCATAATTTTCATTTTGCACGTAAATCCAAACTAAGGTCATTGTCACAAATGCTTGAAACCTAACTTTTACCTTTTGGTAAAAACTTTGGCCTCCACAAAAAAGTAGTTGTACAATTTTTGTTCTCAAATATGGCTATAAGCACAAAAATTGTACTATTACTAGGTAGCAATGAAAGAATTCAAATCGGATTATTTTGAATTTGAATTATTGTAGATTTAAATTATTTTGGATTTTAATTATTTCTTTTATATTTGAATCAGTTTGGATTAAGTCTTTTTGAATTTGAATTAGGTTCGTGTTTGGAATAATCAAATATGAAAAATATAATAATTTTAACATGCTTTACAAATCCGGATTGATTTTTGATTCGAGTTTTTCGAGTTTAAATTTTTTCGAATCCGGACCTTTTTTATTTCAAATTTTATTATATTCGAATCTTCAACTTTTTAATGAAATCGGGTTAGGACAAAATTGGTTTTGAGCTTTTCAGACCCTTGCCAACTCTAATTACTATCCCTGCGTTTGACCTGTCCACAACTAACAGTCCAAATATAATAGTTTTAAAATTCATTTGAATGGACGATGAGATTGATTTCGGTGAGATTAAAAATAACGGTGAAAATGATATTAGTTACTGTAATGGTGAGATTGAATACTGTGCGGTGAGATTAATTATAGTGAGAAGATAAAATGACCATTAAGAACATTAGATTAAAATGTGTATATATAATAAAATTTTTAGTTTATTTGATATTTATAAAATTAATATAATTAAAATTATATTTATGTCAAATAATAATTTTATTAATAAAAATTATAAAAATGTATCAAATAATATTTTTGTATTTATTTTTTATCATTCATGTAATTATTTATTTTCAATTAATTCCTATTAATTTTATAATAATAAAATTTATATATTTATTAAATTATTATATAAAAATAAAAATAAAAAGTATATTTATTATATAAAAAAAATAATCATAAAAGTTATTTTAAGAAAAAGCCCTCCTACTGAAGGGTCTTTTCTTTCACTGGACCAGCACGACAGTAATTTTGATGCGATTAGGGCAAAAGAAATTTCAACCGCACCGGATGCCCGTTGATATCCATATGTGGCCTTAATTGACTTGATCTTGGGATCTTTCAATTCCTTTCTAGCGTTATAACTAGACTAACACAATGGAGTCATCACTTATTAATATTATACTCAATTTCTTATTAATATTGAAGGTATACCTAGAATATATTGCTTCATTTATGAAAAATAATTTCATGATTTTTAACTTGATATAAATATATAAAATTATTTATTATTATAAACTAATTATTTGCATTTAGAATTCTAATGTGCATTATGATTTCGATATAAAAAAAAAAACAAATAGTAAACATTTTTTTTTTACTAATTAGGTTAAATGGCACAACACATTTTCTTCATTGAATGACCAAAAAATGACAAAGGAAACGATATATGGCAGTTTCCAATATTACAACAAAATGTAAAGGGAAAAAAAATCTCCTTCCTGTCGATTGCATGCCCCCATCATAGTCCCAAGGTTTTGTAGTTTCAGCTCAAAGGACAAAAATAGAGGGCATTTTTACTCAAATTCGTTGGAAACATTTGATTCAGAAGCTAGATCTGTAGACATCTTCCAAGTTCTCTTATTTTGCTCCAACCTATGTTACTCCGACTTTTCATTTTCCTTTAAGTATTCGTATCCGACGCATATTTGGACATGAGTATGGGGATATAATCCTCCAGACATGGAAAAACTTAGAAAAAATTAAACATACCCGTATCGGATACATATTTGTATCTGACACTTACCCCCGAGTCCGAGTAACATAGACTCGGACTGTATATATACTTTTTTTTGTATGTCCAATGTAAAAGCTCTGTCTAACCCCTTTGAATCATGTTTTCTCAGGCTTGTAATTATGGCATCAATATATGCAGGTTAAGAACATAAGAAATCTTGATATTCTTTAGTTTGGAAGAGGCCATGGTATGTAAGAAAAAAAAAGGAGCCCAAAGCATCGTTTATAATTCAGAAAACTAGTTAATGCTTCATTGGGATTAGGAGCTTACAGTTGAATGAGGAATTTGAAGAAAAACGACTGAGCTGCAGTACAAACACAATGAAATGGCTACTCAAACTATGAAATTATGTAGCAGCCGTTGTTTGTCTTTTGCGGGTACGAAAACCGACTTAAGTGTATTTGTTAATTCAAACAGGCGATGAGATATCTGCAGAAGCAAGGCACGAGATGGAAGGAAAAATTAATGAACAAAATGAATATAACCAAAACTGTTGGCTTAAAATGGAAGAGTGGAGAAAATTTGCTTACCAAGATATGCAAGGCGGTTGTGAGCATGAAGTTGAGCAGGGGATATTCTGGGATAAAAGAAAGAAGCCACTTTGGTTGTCCATTAGGCATGTCTGATCTGCATATGTGAAATGCAATTATGAGATTCTTATAGACCTGTAAATTCGTTGTTGCTCCGACTCTTCATTTTTCTTAAAGTACCCGTATCCGACACATATCCGGACTCAAAGACTCTCCAAATACATGGAAAAAATTAGAATAAATCAAACAGTGTCGGACACATATCTGTATCTGACACTCACACTCGAGTCCGAGTAACATAGGTTACTCTTACGCTGCTTCAGTGCTTTGTAGAATATTATCATGCTTTAAAAAGGATGCAGAGGCAGAAGTAGACATCAAGGTTAACCTATTTCACTACCAAGCTATTTTTTAGATGTCAGTTTGAGAAACAAATTAAAAAGAGAAAACTTTAACTGGTCAACAAACCTCAACCAGATATGAAATTGAGAAATGTAAGTCTCCAGAGTTATCTTGCCAAGCCAACTAGGAAGCACAAAAATGTAGCATAATTAGAGTAAGTGCAAATAATGGCAGAAGCTCCTCAAAAAGCAAATAAATAATCCACAAATCTTTCAAGGAGGGCAGAGATTGAATGGATTAGTTATAGTCCAGAAACATACGCAAAGAGAGTCAAAGAGTAACTCCGAAGCAGCTGAGTACAATTCCGCAAGCAAATGTAGACACTAGAATTACAAGAAAGCAGAGATGATGATCAGATCCTGGAAATTGAACTAAAGTGATTCAATTAACAAGAAATTCCATGTGTGCCTTCCAACTGTTCCAAGCAAAATTAGAAAAAGAAATCCTTAATTCGCACGTTATCGGTATCCAAGATGTGTAGGGATGGTATTTGTTGTAAGTAACCTTGTCCAGCTTGTAAATATATTCATACCACATATATCCAACCTGAAGAATTTAAGGAAATACAAAAAACGTCCATTAAAAACCAATAAGCATAATAGTAATATAGTGATCAAAAGATCAGGCAACTTACAAATAAAGAAACTGCAACAATGCTTGCTTTGATTGAGAATTTTCTCTTTGTTTCACATTCCTCCAATTTTTCCATCCATTTCTCAACCTAAGATTTAAAACATTTCAAAGAGATTGTTACTTGTGCACCAAGAGAACAAGACTTCCTGGTGACTAAAAAATTTAACAACTTACATTTGGATGATAGTAGGCATATATCATTCCAATTATCCATATATAGCGATCGAGACCAGATCTAAAATGCCACTCATGCAGTCGAGGGAGATCAGGTTTTGCAGGATTAGTGTACCCTGCAATTTGAAGGGAGAAAAAAAGTGATATAAGCAACCAGCCAAACAGATAAAATATATCCAAGCCAAGAAGAATGAACTTGCTTTGAAATAAATATTGAAAACGAAATTCAACTGGATTCATTCACATGTGAGGTACACATTTATAAGCAAGACATTCCAACTTAAAATGCAATAAAAAAAGATTTAGAAGCATATCAACCGAGCTGAATATAAGGACATGAACTTTCTATGATGTTACTGGTAAGTTGAAGAAAGATGTAGGTAGTTTACTGACCTAATATAAAAGCTAATGGACTCCAGAATATTTCAAAAACTCCAGGAATTTCCCAAACAAAGATAACTACGAGAAAGCATGCAAGAATTTTCACAGCCATCACTGATGGTATCTCATTATACTTGTTGCAAATCCCAAGCGCTCCATATACCATTAGGGTGAAAAGAGTGTGCATTGGGCAGATGTAGTAAAGCATATAGTCATTGTTGAGAACAATACAGCAAAATGCCACAAAGAAGTTTAGTCGCCACATCATCTGCATCAAATTGAAGTTATACAAGGACCTCGGGTTTATTGATTTGTATAAAAATGAAAAGAAACTACATAACTGGAACGCTGATATGGCATTATAGCCCAGAGATAGAATATCACCTGGGTGAAACGTGCTAGGCTAAAGTCCTTTCTAATATAATAGAATGAGAAGTTACCAAATCCAGTCATCCAAACATATGCAGCAATGAAGATATGTATTGCGTTATATATCTCCGTTGCAGCAAAGTAATGGTACATTAGAAATATGACCTGTAAAAGCAAAACAGACATGTAAGCGCAGCTGATAAAAATCCTAAAAAGTGCAGGAGAAATGGTCAGTAGATAGCATGGATTCCATGGAACTACAAACACAAACAATCTCACAAATCTTACAGAACTACAAACACAAATATTTGATATGATAGTTTCACAATTTATGGGAATTTTTTTTTACCAATATTAGAATAAATTAACAAGAATAAAATATAAAACAAGTCAAATGAATAACTGTCGAGATTAAAAATTATAAAAAACATTATCAAATCGTAATTTAGGTAGCTATGACCAAATCGAAAAAGGTATTGTCAGGAGACAAATATCACTTTCGACCTTTTCCAACATTTAAAAATAAAATTACCATATTGAGGAAAGTAAACACAAAAGAACATCAGGAAATATAATCTAAATACATCCTTTCTAAAATTAGATGTTTGTAGTGTGCCTAAGCTCAAGTAGTTTTATATTATGCCGACTGATATAATAAACACTCACCTGCATCCATCCTTTCCATTCTTCAGTCTCATGCCTACTGAGGTATTGCATGGTCTTTCCAGAGAATGCTGATTTGTCATTATGTTTCGTCAAAGAAGTCACTGCTGAAACTGTGATGAGAAGAGCGTAGAGGAAGAGAAAAAGGTCACGGTTGTATTTCTGTCCAAGGAAACATGGATAAGAAATCATTAGGAATGCAGATGCAACAGTATACTTGAGTAGCTTTTCCAAAAAAAACCACAGATGAAAGCATGAATTACAATCAATAACACAAACAAGAAGTATACAAATTAAAATCACCTTGGTAGATTCTCCAAGTAAATTTGTGCGGTCACATATATAAAAGTACAAAACATAAAGCCGCCAAAAAAGTGTATTTATGTATATGACTAACATTGCTCTAAAAATTGCTCGATTTTCCAGCAGGAAAGAGTCTTCCATAGTCAAAAACCTGGAAAATCATAAGAAGGAAATGGTAAGATGAGTTTAAAGAGTACAATCATGGAAAATGCCATAATAACACTGAAACTTAACGAAAGCAACCTGATCAAGTTCATTTTGATGGACGAACTATGGTATTTAGCAGATGCTGATCTTGTGATTCCTCCTTCAAGCAAAACAGCCCGGTCATCTTCTTTAATTGTCTCCTCTCCTAACTCAACCAGATTATTGTCTTAACGGCTGCAAATTGAAATTCAGCTGTCAGCATCAGCAAATATTGAAGTCAATATCTCCTAAGAGAAACGATTTCTTACACTTTAGAATGAAATGCAGATTTCTTGTATTCTAGGAACTCTGAATATATCCATGCAATGAAAACTGGGATAACTCCTAAGAGAAAAGCCACCTGCAGCATAATAAAATAGGCTTCATTATATATTTCAGGCAAAACTAGTACGTACAAGAAAATGGAATAAGCAGAAAAGTGCAAAGAAAGATCAAATATTACATACATAAGAACAAGTGACATGATTAAAGTTAGGATAGTGGAGTGAAATATACACATATAGGCATGGTCGAAGAACTTTAAAAGAAGAAAACAAAACCTCAATTGCACGTAGATGTTGAAAGAATTAAAATGCCATTCCCGCATTACAACAAATGCAAATAAGTTCTTTTGATCAAATATTAAGTAATACTTCAAAAACTTTCCCAATACCATTCACATTAGATTCCATGCATTATGGACACTAGTATTATTACAATCTATGTTACTCGGATGTGATATGTTCATTTCTTTCTAAGTTTTTTCATGTATTTCAGGATCAAAATGGCTTTAAAACCAATTCTTTCCTTTCCATTTCCTCCGTCTTTGTTCTGTTTTTCAAAATCTTTACATTTTAGAGCATGAACCTCTCTAATCTGTGGCTTTAATGTAAATTTATGCAGGAGGTTCTCTAATGATGGCTAATGTACAAGTAAATTCTTGAACAAAATTTTTCATCCTTCCTTTGTTTCCCTGAATATTTTGGTTGGATTTTACTTGTTTACAATTCCATGATGTTGCAGAAGACTTGGTGCTTTGCAAATCCATTATTCAGGGATTCTGTACTGGCTGCGAACATTGAATCCGCTTGCAGTCAATTAGATTGTCGTTTGATACAACCGGATGGTCCATGCTTCGAGCCAGATAGTCTAGTGCACCATGCTTCATTTTTTATGAACTTGTATTACCAAGTTAATGGCAGGCACTTTCTAATTGTGATTTTAGAAACTCCGGTCTAGTCTCCTTGACTGATCCAAGTAAGAGCCACCCTAGTAGACCAAAAATTATTTCATGGATCTTTTCCACCAAGTCAGTCATAATTCCGACCAATCAAATTACACCACATCAAATTCCCCTTCCACGTCATGCTTTTTTTTTTTGTTCGTTTTGTTTTTTTCTTGAGAAAGAAAGAACAAACAAAAAACGTAACCTTTTTTTTTTGTTTTTTGATTTTTTTTTTACGGGAAATAACTCGTGTTTTAGGTTGAAGGATTGGATAAAAATCTAATTTGTTTTAATTTCATTGGCCGAAACCATAACTGACGTGATGGAAAGGATCCATGGGTGATTTTATGGTAAATTATACTTCCTGGTTTTGTACCGTTTTGTAGGTTATGGTAACTGCAGTTTCCAGAGCGGTATGTAATTAAAATTAGCTGCCATATTTATGAATTTGGCTACACCATTTGGTAGCCAAACTTTGAAATTAACAGCTACGCTTTGTCATCAAATATTCTGATTCCATTTGCCTAAAATGTGTTTAATCTATGATAATGCTGACAAATTTTTTGCAGTTGGAGGTCTAGCAGAGCAAGAACCATCAGTAATTTGATGCAACAATGTGTCAATTCATAAGCTAGTTTAGGTAAAAGTTGTCATCTAATGATTATGGGGTTGCAGGAAACATGGTGCGTGGCAAAGCGACCTGCTGCAGCAGAACATGAACTTTGCCTGCAAAACCCGACTCATTTTGGTGGTGCATGCTTCTATCCAACCACCCTCATTAACCCATGCATCGTACGCCATGAATCTTTACTAACAGACCACAGGCAGGAAGAAATCGAGCTGTGACTTCAGGGAGACCGGCTTCCTTGTCTCAAATTATCCAAGTAAATTAGCCCATTTTTTTTTAGGAGTTTTAATTTATGTTATTCGATTTTTTATTTTTCTTGAAATATTTGTGTCCGACACATATTTGAACATAGATATGGAGATATGATCCTTCAAAAACTCTCCAAATATATGAAAATCTTAAAAAAAAAAAAAAATGAATATATCCGTATTCGACCGTCCGAGTCTAAATAACATAGGTTTTAATTGCAAATGGAATTGTGATTATTTTAGCTTGAATATTGGATTTTTGTGCCGGTTATGGTAACTGCTCCTACCAATGCTCAAGTCAGTGAAAAACTACAATGAACTTTCAATCTTTTCATTGAGCCTCCTTGTTCGGTTCTTAACTTTGACTTGAATTTTGTTTCTTTTGCTTTTTTTTTTTTTTTTTATATAAATAATTCGAATATTTATGTCGTGTTTTATATTATTTTTTCGTGTTATAATTGTATTTAAGGTATTAAATATTTTTATATATATCTTGATAGGTTAATAATTCATTTTATATAGATTTTGACATTTTTATATATTTATGTCGTATTCGTATTACTTTTTTCGTGTCGTGTTATGTTTTGTATAATATTTTAATTATTTTTTCGTGTCATATAATTATATTTAAAATTATCATATTTATTTTTTAAAATAAATGTTAATTGATGTATAATAATATTGGTTAAGATAATATTAAAATATATATATGTATATAGTTAATGAATTAGTTTTTCTTAAATTTAATAAAAATAATATATTAAATATATATTTTTTAAATTAATAATTATCTATAAACATCAATAAGCAAATTTTTTATAATCCAAATACAAACATTTTTTGATTATCGGATTTTTTTTTTGGACTTGATTAGACAAATAATAATACCAATAAAACCAAGGATTATTGGAAAGAAAAAGAAAAGGGCTAACCAAAAAGCAAATCACAGGGGAGAGAAGAAGAAGAAGAAAAAAGAAGAGTCGATTCCACGATACGCAAAAATCGTCAAACCTCGTGAGCCCCACACCTTCCTCCCTGTCACGCGTGCATCCAACCGTCACTTTCTCTTCCGCATTACACGGAAATGCCCCAAATCCGACGGCTCAAATCTTACCGCGTTTCACTCTGAAACTGCACACATCCGAATAAAAAAACCCTAAAAAAAAAGAAAGAAAGAAAGAAAATTAATTGCTCACACCAAAAAATTTCACCCAACTTCACTCTCTTAATTACCTCTGCAACTTTCTTCAGCGCAAATCTAGGGATTTTCTTTTTTTATCGCACCAGTTTTCCTTGTTTTTCTTCCTCTCTTTTTTTTGGCTGCTTCCAATCATTCGATTTATTTACCTCTTTTTCTTTGACCTTTTATTTTGTAAGGATTGTCATTTTAATCTTATTTTCCTTTTTTAGCTAGATTATTTATGTTTTTTCCCGTAAAATATGAGATAATATATTGACTTAATTATATAGTTTTTTGCTGGTATGTTTGCTAGTCTCTGTGTTCTTTTCTACATTTTCCTCCGCAATTTATTTTCTAGTTCTACTGAGAAATTTTGGGATTGTTTATAAATAAATTGATTTTCTTTTGGTGGAAAGTGAGTTTTTTTTTTTTTTTTTTTTTTAATTTCAGCTATATTTGTTTTTCTTTTTCATTTCTCTAAGATTTTTATCTGCTATCAAATAGAACTTCCTTCTTCTTAGCTCCGCTGAGCTTGAATTATTATTGATCCTGTTGTTTAGTTCATTTCTTTTTTCTTGAAGATCCCTTGGTTCATAGAATATAAGTATTTCTATTTGAGTTAACTGCTATTTCCATATTTTTAGTTAGTGTTAATTTTTTTCTTTTGCAGGCTAGAAGCTTGGATTTATTTTTTAATAATTACTTTGGGATTGAATCGAAGATAAACAAAATGCCGTGGTCTTTCGTGAATCGTGTGCGCTTGGTGGTTTTCTTTCTTGTCATACTGTAATTTTTATTTGTTTTTGGTAAGTTTTGTAAATCTAGAACCTTTATGAATTTTAATTCCATTTGTTTTAATTCAGAGAGATGATGATTATTTGCTTGTCTTATAATTTTGCAGAATAAAAAAGGAATTTAAATTGTAATGTGCATGTGTTTGTCGGCTATTTTATTAAGGAATTATTCTACTGCTGTAGGTGAATTTCAATTGAATTTGGAAGGGGATTCAATTCATTAAACTTAGTGTCGCTGGCGATTGGAAAATTTTTGGTTGGAGGTTTGAGAATGTACATTGCAGTAACCATAAAGAGATATCGTGCAGTTAAGGAAGTTGGGAAGATTAAAATGAGCGTTGGTGTTATTGTGTACTATCAATTAGTTCAAGTTTGTCAGGTAAATTTGTTTTCTTACCTGTTTCAAATTTCGCATGTTGCTGTTCCATTGTGTTATATATGGTTGTGTACATGGAAATGCATAAAAAAACTGTCTTAAATATATCTATGTACTATGTCAGCTATGTTTTATTGCTAATTTCGCGATAGCATGATTTTATTAGGTTGAATATGCCTCTTGATTTTTAGTTTGTCAATTGACTGATTAGAAAAGTCTGTCTTGTTAATGCACACAAGACATAACTAATGCACTATAACATGCACAGAGACCAAGCACATTTGTGTCGGTTATTATAGTTGAAGAGACAGAAGTTATATGTAAATTTGAGTAATGCAAAGACATTTTTCACTGATCCTTTTTTTTTTTTTTTTTCCATTTCTCTTTGCTGTCGTGGGTTTTCTGTTAGTTGTGAGCACAACGAATCTGAACTAATAGAAAACTTATAAACTTTTAACCATTTTAATGGGCTTCCTATGAAAACGAAATTGTAAAAGTTACTCCAAAACATCAAGCACGGATGAAGTTTCTGTTCATTTAATCAAGTAATATCATATAGATCAGTGGACAAAGTATCTTTTTTGTTTTTGGCTGGACATATTCTCTGTGTGCATTTTTTATGGTTCTAATGACTTCTTATTTGCTATCGCAGGCTGAGTATTTCCGTCAGTTGCTAAAACCTGTTACGTAGTCTTGTATTTAAAAACTTTTGGAAACTGGGATCTGGGAGAGTGCCATTTTGTTGTGCTATACATAAGGCTGTGACAGAATGAAACATCTGATATTGTTGACGGGAAATTTGGGATAGGCAGCTCTGTCATGTTGTGATGGCGATCCACTAGTTTAGTCTATAGTCTTACCATAATTATAGCTATAAGCCTCCTTCCAACCTAAAAATTGAATAATTGCAAGTTCAAAGCCAAGTGTAAACTTCTTGATTAAGTAGAAAACCAGATGCAGAGTGACCAACAATTTTACCTCCAAAAAGCAGTGGCCAGACTTGCAGATCAAGTGGGCGATAATTACATGCATATCCCAGTTGCATCTGCTTTTGGTACGGTTTTTCCTCCATGTGCAAAACCATTGCCACCTCTCCATGGAATTGAGTTTCAACCCTCAGAGGTTTGTCCCAAGAACTTTGTTATTTTCAATCAGACTGATGATAGAAATCAGATCATGTTCAATCCTGCTATTACAAACAAGTTTAATGGTAATGGTTTAAATGTTTTTGCAACTCACATTGATGGCAAGTATGACAGAAAAGATGTTAATGATGTGGAAAAAGAAACATCATCTTCTCTGAAAGAGGATTCAAATGATATTGATGCACTACTTAGCTCGGAAGAGGAAGAACAAGTAGATGAGGAAGAGGTTAGCACAGCACGGACTTATGGAAATTATGAAAGCGACTCTGCTGATTCTCGCTCTGCTTATGGTTCAAAACCAAGAAAGAACAGCTCATGCTCTTATACACTGAAGTCTTCTGGTAGTGGTGGCTATTGTGACCCTGAAATTAAGCGACTGAAAATGAAGAAAATGGTGAAGGTTTTAAGGGGAATTGTCCCGGGTGCTGATCAGATGGGTACTGTAGCTGTTCTTGATGAAGCTGTTAGTTACCTCAAGTCTCTCAAGGTTGAAGTACAGAAGCTTGGAGTTGGGAATTTCAAAAATGGAGATTGAACCGGTATCATGGTTATGGTTTTCTCACCTTATAGAAGTTTACTCTGTGTTGCATATCCCTCCTTCACTGGTCTCTCTCTGATGGTTTGCAGTCTAGAAATAAAGAAGGCAGGTATTTAGAATTAATTTTTGTGTTGTATGCATGAATTGCTGCTGAAACTTCTGAAGCTCAATTTATGTTCTCTTGGATGGAGAGAGAAGTTGGGATGGAGTTTGGCTGTGTAATATGTCTACTAAGTTTCTAGTTGCCATTATCTTTATGGCACAAGTAGCTGCTTTGAATGTTAATGTAATGTACTTAAAAATATTCACTAGTAGTTTCTACTCTGCCTGATTTCTGTATTTCACATACTTTATGTTTGTTCCCAGTTGTTGAATAAATGTTATTCAGTACTTGTTAAATCCTTGATGAGAGCACCACTTGCTGAGACTTCCGTCTTTGTTTGGTGTCCTTTGCTTCTTTTTATATTCTCATGGTTCTTTTTTCCCCTTAACACAAGACTTGGGAATTAATTTGTTGGAAATCTGGAGACACTTATGTGGTGCCTGATCCAGTTTGTATATGTATTGTTATTAGTAGCTGAGCATGAGTTGCACAAATCTGTGTCAGTCTTTATTCTGTGCTGATATTTTAGGGACATGAGAGCTCATTGTCATGCATGCAGGGTACTTTTTTGTTTTTTGCTTTCCCCCACAATCCCTGCTCTTGAGCCAGTAAGGTAGTGGTGTTTAGTGGCGCACCACCACGACCTTTTTATCTGTTTTCCAACTCCTGCCAAGTTTTGGACCCACTTCTTGTCTTTGTATCAACTTTGGTCAAGTCGGATTTCCTTCACCATCACTTCCAACTTGTAATGAGTTTTCAGGATTCAATTGGTTTCCTCCTCTTTATATATCATGTTTATGGAATTAGACTAAATCATGTCGAAACTGGAGGGAAGTTTTTCCTCTTTGACTTGAATGTAACTTCGTAAATGTCATGTAAATATAGAATAGGATGATGCATTACCCTACAAAAATAAAAGGGAAGCCCAGAAAGATGCTGAGGATGGCCTTATGAAATTGGCTGCCCAGAGTCAAATTGGGTTTCAACGATGCACGCCTCGTGTCAAATGCCAGGGGGTGGGGTTTGCGGCCTATGACCTGGCTATAAATTTTGTAGACCAGAGTTGACTCCCTGTGAGCTACTTTTAGGGAAACAGGCTGGCTGGCTATTTTCAGCAAGTGATGCTTAAAATCAACATCATAATCATTATGCCAGCATAAAGTGTTTTATGATTTTATGAAATTCCTGCTCCTTTTTGGTGCTCTGCTCTTTCAATGGTCTTTGTGACGCATGTTCAAACTTCAAAGTTATTTTTTATTTAAAAATAATTAATTATTAATATTTTTTATTTAGAATGAACATCAAGAGAGACGAAAAAAGAGCAGAGGATATCTTTCTACACTTAAATATCTCTCGGTTAACATATTTCTCCAATGATGTGCCATAGCTAAGCATATTTCTCCAATGATGTGCCATAGCCCCTAAGTAGAGCTGTTCTGAATGAAATTGGATTGGACTAGATCTAAATAGTAAAAAAAATTGATTGCCCAAAGTTTGATCCAACTCAACCCGTCAAACCTAACCTAAAACCTATTTCATTATTTAAAAATATATTAAAAAATTATTTTTATTAATATTTATATATTTTAATAATTAAATTTACATAATTTTTTTTATTGATTAAATAAAAATTCACATTAGACCAACTCAGTTTGGATTATAAATATCTTATTTCAAACTAAACTCGATTTGGACCAAGTTGGACGGATAATTTGACTTTTTGACAGGTCTACTCGAAGGCAAGACATTAGGCAAATAAGCAAAAATGAAGAGTGAAAGGTGAAGAATAAAAAGAAGAAGCTGGTAGTGGTAGATTTATCATCTATAAATTAATAAGGCACATATGAACATCCTTGATCAATTATAATGGCTTTAATTTATCTATTAAGGAAACCATTCAACACGTACGAGCGTGGTGAAGACTAAAGTGGCATATCAAATGTGTCTTTACAATTGGACAACTATGGGAACAAAAGGTTAAAAAGACCAAAAGAAAAAGAAAAAAAAAATCATCTAGCATTCCGTTGCTATTTACATGCTCCAAATGTCAAAACATGGCAATGGCAACCTTCCGGCTGTATTCCGACTGCCTGTTGTAAAAGTCAGCAATTGTAAATTTTTGATCGCTGCTCATTTGTGCAAATCCAAACCTCTTATTTGATCCAAATTGTTCCAATTTCCAGCTCACATTGCCCACTTAGGAAGATAAGCACACGTATTTCTGTATGAAAGAGCAATTATATAGGACTACCTTTTGATACCTGCGCTAAACGAAGCTCAAGTCAACTGAAGGTCCTTTCTATTATCTCCTACAACCATCTTATAATTAACATCTTTGAAGCAAGTAAGGAAGATGTAGCAGTTCATGAAATAATATCACCTGGCATACAAGATTATGTTCGCAACGGAACTACATCATCGAGACAAAAGAACCTATGTTGCTCCGACTATTCATTTTTCTTGAAGTATCTTTGTCTGACACTCGTGTCCGACATATATTCGGACATGGGTGTGAGGATATGACTCTCCAAAGACCCTCCAAACATGGAAAAGCTTAGAAAAAATTGAACATACTCGTGTGGAACACATACCCGTATCCGACACTCACACCCGAGTCCGAGTAACATAGAAAAGAACAACACCCCGTGTATCATTTTATCATTTTAAACTGGCCCTTGTACAGCAATCTAGAACCATTCTTCAGAAATAGTCAATTACAAATATATTGAACTGATGTAAGGTTTAGTCACTATTTTCCAATGTGAATAGGAACACTACACCTCTTATTGATTACCTATTGTTGTATAGATTTTAGAGGAATGGTGTTTTTCGGAACTGAAAGAACCCGACATTATCCAATCTTCGCATTTTTAAACATGCATCAGCACAAAAGATCATTTTTAATTCTCAGCTACCAATGAATAGATTAGCGTTCGGGCAAAATATTTAGTACCAACCAATCCCTGACTAAATCAGAACCACTCTCTGAGGTATATCTGATATAAAGATAATATTATGCTAAGAAATTCCCAATACAGGTAGGAAGCAATAGAAAGACCAAATCAGGCTGACACTAAGAACAGAAATATGTATGAATAAGCAAATTCTGTATAAACCCAATATACAGACAAATAAGACAAAAAAAAAGGGGGGGGGGATGTGAACCTGATTCTGTGAGCTTGCTGCGGTACTCCAGCTCCGAGGACGGTGGATTTCAGCCGAACTATCAGTAATGAAAGTTACTGTTGTTGATTCTTGTATGTTAGCTATTGACATGGGTGGTAATTCTCTCATGACCCATAATATAAAAGCTGAGGGCACGGATGAACCTAGAAGAGCAAAATGAACATCATCACATCATAAACTTGACATTGTGACCTAATTTTTCTATAAGGCAGCCAGGAGCATAAAAAGATAGGGCAGCATAGTTGAAATGTTTCACTGTTGTCATGATGGCCTTGTTTCAAATTCTGTTGTCAACAAGGCATAACCATGGCAATTGCCATTTCACCATTTCCATCCATAAGTTCAGGTATCAACTATCAATATACTTGAATGATAATATGAATGCAACAACAATATTCACTATCTTTACATGAAAATTATTCCTCAGTCTGACAAGGGTAGATTGATAACAGATGTTACGGCACACGTCTAATACCATGGTTTTTTGTACTTTGGTGCAACATACTCAATTGGAAACTCTAACTATCTAACCTCCCAGATCACCCGAGTCATGCTGTTCAGATGTAAAGTTTATTACATGCATATCTGCCGGGTTTTAAAACACCTTTTTCCCTGGATATATATCATGATTTCTCATAACATTTCTATTATCCAAGTATGGTTAGATGAAGGTTCTTATAGCCATCAAATTCATCTTCCACAAACTTGTTCTCTATAACTGCAGATTGCCAGATGAGTCTGCTTATTCAGAAACATCAAAGTACACATGAAATATTTCTAATACAGAATTAATGCTAGATATGGATCAATGGTATTTAGGTTATTCCACGCCCTAAAATCTGATCTCCATAAACGACAATCAAAAGCCTTTAGTTAATTTGGAGCAAACTTTGGAAACTTAAGGGAAAAGTTGAATCAAGTACCTATAAAATAATATAAAATCAGTAAAAGAGAAGTATAAACACCATCTACGTGCAATTCATGCCAGTGATAAAGCACCTGCAATCATGAAAACACAATAAATTTTATGAAGCTAGAAAATAAAACATAGAACAAACAAAAAATAGAGAGCTGTGTACCGGAATATCAGTAAAAAGAGCCACAAAAGCACTTGATGTAAAACATAGAACAGATACAATGGCCAAACCTGCAACCTACAGAAACCATATATCTCAACACAACATCATGAAATAACTAAGGCAAAGAAATAAGATACTATAAATCCACCGGATTTTTAACAAAGATAAATGCATCAAATGTAAACATAAAGGCCGAAGAATATATATCTTCTAACTTGAGACCAAAATGACAAGACCATAGACAATGACACAAAAGCATAAAGAATAATATGATAATACCTTCCAGATCTCAGATGAAGCTCTTTCAGATCTAACATTCCTCATTTTCCGACATAATAGGAGCCCTGAGCATGTCAAAGAAAGAATAAAAACATGAGCATCTCTAAGAGAGAAGAAAATATGTGAGATAAAAGAGTCATCTATTCTGGTGACACTTACCAAGTACGAATTAGTCAATCAATCACAAAGACTAACCAGCAAAATTTTCAGGCATTTAGGCCAGCCTTAAGTCATATCACCCATTAAACTAGAAGTGCCAATGAACTTCTCTAATTACTGTTACTCGTGCTCTGATTACTGATCTACAAAGTAACCTACACATACATGCTGTTATATACTATGTATGGGAGACTAACAAATGTGACTTCTAGTATTTGGTTCACATATGACGAGGAACAATAATGTCTGGTTAGCCTGATGTTAGACACTTTTGCCATCACAAAGTTATCCCAATAAGGGACAAAATCTTCAAATAATGTGAAAAGAAAAACCAAAATAAGGAAAAAGAAAAGAAAAGAAAAATCCATATAAAATGCTAGTTGCTTACCATAACATGCTAACGCTCCACCTAACAATAGTATTGCTGCAGCAAAAAGATCTACATAAACCTGCATGAGATAGACAGTCAGTACTTCATGGCTTCACTATTAATAAAAGAAATAAAAGAACAGAAACAAATTCCATAAACACAAGTTTTCATTGTCTCGTCATTTTCCAACCAATAAATTAAAAGAAGAAAAAAAAATTGCAAACGCTATCTCCACCATAACCTTCTCTCTGACAATCAGAGACTTACAGATGGTACTCTAAGAAAACAACAATAGTTCAAAAGAAAATAGCTTCTTAGATGTTCATACCCGAGCCACAGTTGATGAATCAATAGGATTATCTTCCATTCCAATCCAGATTAGCACAGCAAATGTCATCATAAAAAGAAATACAAGAACAGTAACCTGGTCAGAGAAAAACAGAATTAATGAGTTCATAAACATTAGGTTTTGCAAAATGACAGGACAGGAAAGTATTTTAGAAACATTCAAAATAATTACACATGAAAACCATGATAAGAAACAAAAGAAGAAACTATATCACTATACCAGAATCACTATTTTTTGACGGCTTCCAACATGAATTAAACGGAAAGGATAACATAATCTGCGACTATCTGCTATTGATGACCTTGGTCTATTTAAAGAGTTTTGTAGCAAAGCTTCTAGAAAGCCCTGTTCATCATCCTCTTCCTCTTCATCATCTGCCTGGTGGCAAAGGTCGACCCTATAAAAAATCCGCCAGAGAGACATGGGGTATAGCTGATGAAGAAACACTAATTTTCACTCTGAAAGAAAATATGAAAACTTGAAAGTAACTAAAACTAGCAAAGGATATTATCCTGATTTATGAAAACACTAAGCTTCTCTACCATTGCATTGGATGACCCTGGGAAAAGAAGAAAAAAGAAAGCTGTCCTGTATATTGATTGATTAAGACATGATGATTTAGAGTCAGCCACTAAAGCCGATCTCCCTTTTCTTTTTTCTATTTCCTATTATTAGAAAGAAAAAAAAAAAGAAAAGTGCACATCTTGATTCTTGCAAATATCTCCAATTTTAGAGAGCACATTTTCCTTGCATTTGAAAAAGTTATCTCAGATACATGATCAAATTTCACTCAAAGAAATGTAAATAAGTTGGGTAAAGAGAAAACATACCAGAATGACAAAAGTAGAAGAAATGTTGCAAAGAATAGAATTCTGGGGAAGGCTGCAACAAAAATATTTGCACTAATTAATGCTTAAACTAATCTGCTGCAGTGAAACAAAGAAGTCCGGTCTAATTACGAGCATCTACACATACCCATGGCTACAAAACCGCAAGAGTATGACCAGCATAGACACCCTCTGCATGCAGCAACGAGAGTCAAGACAAAATAAACGAAGTAACCTGCAGGTAGGTGAGAATTTGGCAATTCAGTTTGAACCAGAGATGTGACTAAAATCAAGCTACGAGTATAAGGCCAAAAGGTCAACATAAGTGTAAAATACAAATTCTTACCAGCATTAGTAGACCCAATCAGTAAGTGAAACACCTGTTATTCACATTCATTTGGGTCAAGAACAAGTCAATACACTTGAAATAGAAATCAACATAGTAACTCTTTTTTTTTTGGCCAACCAACATGGTAACTTACATTTACCATGAATTAGAAAAGATAAAAAAAAAAAGGGGGGGGTAGAAAAAGAAGAAAACAAAAGAAAAGCATTAACATAAATCATATTCATACATCTTTTAGTTTACATATATGCGCAACAATGCATGGACCTTACTAAACATTGACTTGACTTCAACCCCAAGTCCATCTTCTGCCTCCACTGGACTATAGATAAGTTTGATAATCTCTTTTCTCCATTCTACTAGTTCCAGAATGGTACAGCATGTTTCCGAATCATCCCAGTACAAGGGCCAGATAATAGTTAACTGCATTGTTACTCAATTAAGGTTCCTAGTTTTCAAGCTTGGTCACTAAACAACTTATTGCAATTTTTTTTAGTAAATATTTAATGTTTTATCGCACTTTCCTCATTGGGTCCAAACTTACAAGATTAAAAAAAGTATAGGAGTCAAAAGTTGCGTTTTCTTCCACCGTTTGAGGCATACACAAAAATTCTTCTGATACTTGCAAGAAATGTAGAAATTACAAAAGTAAGCAAGACACTAATGAAAAGTTGAAGTCCTCGGAATGTTGGTCAAATAAATTTCTCCTGCAAGGCATACTATCAACTCCGGGGCCCAAAACTTTTAGAACTGATGTATGCTGTAGCTGCAACTTAATTTCAACCTACCCGTTTCTCCAAGTTCAAGCAGTGTCGGAAGAGTCATCAATATTCCTTCCTGTTCAGACAATTTCACCAGGCTCTGCCTTAAGGGGTCAGATGACTCACACAGATCAGATCAAGGTGCTAGTCCCCACTCGACCAGCTGGTCTGATGACATTGTGTTAAACTAGCTAGCCTATGAATTAGTTTACATTCAAATAGAAATCTTTTAACTAAAAAGTTACAGAAAGCAACATAACACTTACTTTTTGGCGAGTCCATCCTAGCTGTGAATTCCTTGAGTGAATCCGTGTTAGCTGACCACAAAGTGGTGAGAGTAAATAGTCATTACAAACAACAAACCAGAAAAAAAAAAAATACGAAATAATCTCCCCATAATTATTAGTAGCATCACACTAATGAATTCTGATGTATAATATTACCCTGGGTGTTAGTGTCTACAAAAAGACAGATATATCTATCCGCACATATGCATAAACCCAGCCACTTATGCATGATGTGTACGGATGTTAAGTTCACTGCTTTGATACACATAAAGCCAATATCGTGATCCAACACAGCTAAGTTAAGTGCAGAATGATAAATTTTTCATGACAACAAAACAGTACTCAAGATATTACAAGCTACATGAATATAATGCAATGTAAAAACAGCAGATCTTGAACATGTCGGGAGAATAAAAATAGAATGCAATGTAATCTTGAAGGATGTCAAAATTACAGTAGCTCAAACCAGCACTGCTTTCTGGTAACATACAGTTGCAATCAAAAAGGTGGAGTTGGACTAACTAAAAAAATAGAATTGTAGCTAAGTTATCAATTGAAAAAGAAATAAGGTTGCAACTGAAAGAAATCTAAGTCAAACATCAAGATAACCATGACATAATTGATAATTAAGATAGGGAAAAGCTCAGATTGAGCTCAATTCAAGCTCTTTATAATTTACATTGTTCTTCCAAACTCTGCTTATGGTAAAAAGAACTTGAGTCAGCTAAGCATGGCTCACTCAACCAGAAATTTTCAGATTCAAATTTAGCATACTGAACCCATGGAAAAGTTTAAGGTTGATCCTCCCTTTTCCATAAGAACCAACCATTTATAAGACATATATTCATGAATGGCTAGAATCATGTGCATTTTGGGTTTAGAGAAATGTAACTTTCCTCAATGTGCAAGCTATGAACCCCTCATTTTCAGTATAATAATCAACAAGCAAACTACTGCACCAAATTTGTAGTTGTGTGTTGGTTTCAAGGAAAAAGCAATCACACATTGCCAATCAGACAACCAAAAGAAATTCCGATCTTTTAAAAAAAAAATCTACTTAGTATATTTATGCAATCAAAATGGAAGTTATGAAGACAACCAACATTACACACATTTTGGTTGTTAATTAACTTCCATTTTGATTGGCTGTCTTACTTCATTGCCAATCCAAAAGGCAATCACACATTGCCAATCAATCAAAATGGAAGTTAATTAACAATTAAATACAACACTAGGACTCTTATATGTATGCAAAAATAACCTTCATTTAACATTGAAAAGAAAAATCAACGACTCAATGACCAACCAATCAAGTTATCAATTTCCTACAATCATCAAATGAAGAAGAAAACAAATATAATTACAATATGCTGAATGCAAATATCAGGTACCCATCAATCAAAAACTCACTATACATCCAAAGAATCTAATTTTAACAAAAGAAATCAGAAAAGAAAAAAAAAAAGAAGAGAAGAAACAAACAAACCTGACTAAAAGCAAGAATAGCAATAATCCCATCAAAGCAAGCAAGAGCGACATTTACTCCAACTAATTCTCCTGGAAAACTACAAGAGTTATCTTTTTCTTCAAACATTTGTCTCTGTCCTTTTTCTCTGCTTTACAAATAAAAAAACACTATATATTTATCTTATTATTATTCTATTTACTTTCTCTCTTAAGAAACGAAGAGAAAGAGAGAGTAAAAGACCCTAAAACGCTTCTGGGTCTTTAAAACAAAGAAGTATACGGCATGAAAACTAAATCTTTACAAGCATCTCGTGTAACATCTTTCCGTTTCCTTTTCGTTGTTGATTCAGTGATTTAGTTGCTATCTATGGAAAAAAAATTCAGAAAAATAAAAATCAATGGCGTTTTTTAAGAAGAAAGATTTTATTTTTACCTTATTATTATTTTATTATTATATTGGAAGGGTAAATTGGAGAATTTCAATCGAAGATTGTGGAAAAAATATACGGTGTTTTGTCAGACAGTAATCACGCGGGTGGCTTTCAAGCGTTGAGAAAATAAACTAATTCCGCAAGACTGTGAGAGTGTGACCCTTTTTTGACCTAAACTAAAGCTTTGACTTTTATTAGTCCCTAGAATGACATTTTTATATACTTTCACTTTCTTCTTCTTTCTTATTATTATAGTATACCTTCATTTTCTTAATATTATATGAGTTCGATTAATGAGTGGTTATAAGTATCAGTTAAAAATTATTTAATTATCATTTTAGATAAATTTTGCATTTAATACATTAAATTCAAAATATATATATTAATTATATATATTTTTAAATATTATCTTAATCATTACCGCTAGATAGACTTGTTCATGAGTCGGACAGCCCGCCCGGCCCGACTTGTATTTGATCGGGTCTGTACAGGATATTTTTTATTTGGGCCGGCCCGAAACAGTATTTTTGTATTATAATAATATTATTTTATTTAATTTTAATTATAAAAATATAAAAATATATATTATTTTAATATGATAAACAGTGAATTCGGGCATGTTGAGTCGGCCCGACCCAGAGCCAGGGTCAGGCCTGGGCAAAGAATTTAAAAAATAATCAGGCCGCGGCCTGGCACATGAGCACCTCTACCGTTAGACATTGATTAACATTTTTCATATCATATTAGTATAAACAATATTATTTATTTCATCATTTTTCTCACCATTTTATTCCTTTATATGTGTCATTAATTTATTACTTTAATTATAATATTTCATTTATAAATCAATTGATTTACCCATAAATTCATAAATCAATTTTAAATATATTCAATAATTATATTTAAATACAAATATTTGAGGAAAAAATTAATGGAGTAAGCATCATGACTCTATTAATAATTAAAGTAAAATTATTTTATTCTTTTAACAATTTATAATTATGAAATATATATATATTTTTCTTTTTTGAATACAAAAATTGTAACTATGAAATATATTTCTTCCTTCTTTTATTCGTAATTAATGTGTGTTGTGGCAATATGGATCCATATTTGAAACTGTTGATTGATTAAAATTATGTAAATGAAGAGAAATTAGTGAGAAATGTATAATTATTGCCCATTGTTTTGTTTTGTGTCATTTCTTCTCCCATAAAGTTATACTAGTTTTAAACCCGTGCTATAAAAACATCTAATTTATAAGACATAAAAAAAATTAACATAATGTTATTTATTAATATTTGACAGTTTATTTTTAAATTTTTTTTAAGTACAAAACAATAACCAAATTTAAATTAAACTATTTAAATTTGATAGAGATATATAATTATTCAAAAAATGATATAATTAAACTCTCAAAACAAAAACAAAAAATATAGCAAAAATAAAATTAATTTAGTTGTAGAGAATTCTTTCCTGATGGAGGCTTATGCAGCAACACCGAGAGCAGGAAATATAGTTGCCCACCTCTTAGCCAAACATGGGACACAAATACAAGAGAGTGTTGTCTGGGTTGAGCTTTGTCCAGATCTGATTACTCATGTTGTACAAACTGATTGTTCATTCTTAAATTCATAAATAAAATTGCCTACCTTTACTTCCAAAAAAAAAAAAGATTTAAATCAATATAATTGATTATGCTATGCATAAAGGGAAGGATTTTAGCTCTTTTAAATATTACTCATTAAATGATAGTAAATTTAGTAAACTAAGCTTGGGTAAAATATTGTTGTTTCCTTCTGAGTAAAAGCTATAATATTCTTAAAAAAAATGAAAATAAGTCACGGTTTAAAATAAAATATGCAAACACTGGTTTACACTCAAAAAAATTAAAATCAATAGTAAAATTCGTTTAATATTTTGTCAAACACTCCTAAAATAAAGGCAATAGAAATGAAATCAATGAAAATTTTGGTTGAGAATTTTGCTAGACAAATATTTTTTATATATGGGCGATAATTTTCTTTTTGTATTTAAATTTCCATATATATATATTTATTTAAACTAATAATTAGAAAATCTTACTAAATTCGGAAAAAAAATGTCATTGAATATAGAGTCAAATGTAATCAATTAAATTAATTTGGACAAAAAATAGAAAAAAGATATTCAGAATTAATTTACTTTATAATTAAAATTTGTACTTTTATTATTTAAGGCAAATTGAATTCATAAGAAAATAAATTGGCTATTTAAAAAATTAAATATAATTAATTTGATCAAAAGATTATTTTTAAATAAATGAAAATTAATTTAGTCACTAAATTATTTTTAATTTGAGTAAAATGTTAGTAATATAAGAACCAAAAATGAAATGATGCTATACTAAGAGAAAGAGATTTTAATTTATAATTCAATTAGATCTCCATTACACTCAAACATATTTTCGTTGGACACTTGACAAATTACATAATATCATTTTATTTTTTATCTTTTTTTCTTGAAACCTTAATTAGAACAAAAATGAGTAATCCCTTAACATATCAAAAATGTTTGTTTTCTATGAATTAGCCTTGTCAATTATCTTGATACATTTTCTTGATTTTATAGTTTATGCAATGCTCTATATCATCCAGTAGATTTCTTGCATCACTCTACTTAATTTCCTTAGTTTTTTTTTACCTTACTTAATTTTCACAATGAGAGTACTTCAATATCAACATAGAAATTATATATTAAAAATTAAACAAAGCAAACAAACCTGAAACAAAAAACTTACAAAATAAAAGCATCATTGCTCAATTCCAAAATGTCATAAATTTTCAAACTAACAAATTTATTATTCAAAGGTAAGGCGAACTTGCCATGTACAACTGCCTAATTGTCTATCTTGCATTAAAATAAATATAGAAAAATTTCAAGTCGACCTAGAGCTACATGTTATAACAATACATTTAAGTTAACTAACATTACCCATATAATATACTATAATATAGAATATATAGCAAAATCACATATAAGTAATGAATAAAATTATTACATATGAGTAATTTAACGAATCTAATGGTAAGCTGCCGAATTCATAGTTTCCTTTATTATAGATCGTTTATCACCCTTCATGCGGAGCATATAATCTTCTATTTTAGTTTCAACTAAATATACATATTTCTTCGCATGTTGGGAACCTTTAGCTTTCACTTGATTGTAAGTAGGTTTCTTCTACTAACTCTTGCCCAATAGTCCATACAATTCGTTTAGTGCTCCATCAATCTCAAAAAAGCAAACAAAATACACAAAAATGATTAAACAAATAAGCAAGTAAACAAATCGTTTCATGCTTGAACAAATAAATAAAATGAACTTAATATAAACAAAAACAAAGAAAAAGAATGAAGAAATAATTAAAAGAATGACCTTCAAACATGGTTTTTAGGGTTTGTAAAAACTCTTATTTATAGTAGTCAAATATATAGGTAAAAGGAAATTTTATCATATGAAATATTTTAAAATTTAAATTAAATCAAATCCAAAATAATTAAATGCATGATTCATGACAATTATTTAAGTCAATTAAAAATGTATAAGAAAATAAAATTATCATTTATTATATGAAATATTTTAAAATTTAAATCAAATCAAATCCAAAATAATTAAATGCATGATTCATGACAATTATTTAAGTCAATTAAAAATGTATAAGGATATAAAATTATCATTTATTATATGAAATATTTTAAAATTTAAATCAAATAAAATACAACTTGAACCCTAATACTTATCAAAACGCTAATGAATGCTCAATCAACTAAACTAAAAGATTTTTTTTTTCTAAGGTAAATAAATAAAACTCCTATTTTTTTTTTTAATACTATCTTGTTTTTTTTCTATTAAATGTGCAAATGTAGTGCTTAACCCTAATCCACATGCAAGTGTGAAAAGATAATAATAAGCAAAATGGTGTCGGAACAGAAATTTTTTATGACCAAAATAATTAATTTGTTCAACCAATCAATTTCCATTGGTCTTCCATATCTGGGAGATGCTTGATCAGATCTGCAGTAGGGGGGCTGGAGAAACTAGCCTTTTTTTTTTTTTTTTCAGTTTCTTGTGCTCTTATTTGTTTACTTGGTTGAATTTCAATTTGTGGTTGGGATCTATATGAAGAAAATTACAAACTGTTCTATGTTTAGAACTACAAGAGAGAGCTTCATTGTCTAGGCTGGGACAAATCACTTTCAAGTTTCAAACCATGCAAGCCCAAAGACAGCCTTGCCTGTATGGAATCTAACATTAATCTTATATATGATCCCACTATTTGTCTCCCATTTCCCTAGTTTTGCATCTTGATTTCTTTCTTCTTTTCTTTCTTGACCAACTTTTATTGATTGGAAAGTTCATAATAATTAGAACTTTGTTGCTTCTTCTTTTAAAGAAAAAATTAAGCATATATAATAATCGATGATGAATTTTGTTTTTTTATAAAGAGAAACCGAAAAAGATAATATTAGTAAAGCTTCAAAAATAGCAGCCCATGTGCTGTTCTAGCTGTAACACATATAAATTCAAAACCTTCTTCAACTAAATTCAGATGCAAAATCAATTAATAAAGTTTTAACCTCCCAAAGTCCAAACTGATTGGGATTTTGGGGTTTAAGCTGCAAATTTATTCATGAATGCAGAAAACAGATTTTTCTTTTTTTTTTCCTAAGCAATACACGTTCCACTTGTTTTTTTAGGCAAAGAAAATGTACCCAGACGCCAGATTTTCCAAACCCCGCAAAAGAGAGGACAAAAGGATAAGCTTAATTGATTTTCTATACTCTGCGACAATGACTGCTGATTATCCAAAGTTTAGTTTGATTTATCATTTCATCACGTGCATATTTTACCCTTTTTTAAAATTAAAAAAAAAAAGTTTATTTCTATAAGCCTATTTCTCTTTTGTTTTCTGATTATATTTAAATAAATATATTTCAGTTTTGGCAATTTTCTCATTGTAATTTTAGAAAACTCTTTGTTGCAGACATAGGCATTGCAGACTCCTACTGTTATACTTCTTCCTCTACAAATTAAGACAAAGCCTTTGCCTTCTTAATTATTAGCCTATATATATGTGTTTTATTTGGAAAGTAGCCCTCATGCCATCTTCACCAAACTGTAATTATCTGTCAAAAATAACAGTAAATTAAATAATAAAAATTAGGAGTTTTCTCATTTCAGACAAATTTTGTTCATTATATTGCATGCTCTCTCTCTCTCTCTCTCTCTCTCTCTCTATATATATATATATATATATATATATGATAATATCTCTTGCTCTAATTTTTTATGAGAAGCTCTGGAAATAAAGTATTAATGAAGTGGTTGGATGGTCAAGCATCTTATTTGTTGATTGATTCATGAATCATGTGTTGATTCTTGGGGAAAAAAAATTCTAATTCTAAGGACAATATATAGTATATTCTTCTCTCTATCTCTCATTATATTTATCTTTTATTGATTTTTGGATAAGCAAATTCAATTTTGTCCATTGTATTTAGTAAAATTATAAAACTATAATTT
The DNA here is from genome assembly GCA_030761205.1 of Fremontodendron californicum. Classification (NCBI taxonomy): domain Eukaryota; kingdom Viridiplantae; phylum Streptophyta; class Magnoliopsida; order Malvales; family Malvaceae; genus Fremontodendron; species Fremontodendron californicum. The sequence continues at coordinate 3,407,668 of JAULJL010000027.1, forward strand.
TTTAAAAATAAAATTTGTGAATTTTGAGTTTCAAAATTTTGAAAACATATTTTTAAAATATAACATTTTAAAAAATAATTGTCAAAGTTGAGACCAAAAAAATCAAACTAGTATAAAAAGAAAAAGAAAAAAGGACAAAGGGGTACTAGTAATGAGTCCTTCTCAACAGACACAACCTGTATTTAAGAAATTAATTATAGTATATGGAATTTATGGTAGGAATATTCCTTCTATAAATTTTCACATTTTTATATGACTCATTGATAATATTTGCATAGAAACTGGTTGCTTTTGTCAAATTTATGGTGATGAAAAAGATTCCTTATCACTGCTAATTAACTGTATTAGTGTAACTCTTAAGTCTCAATATCACACTCCCTTGTGAATGGAATTGAATAAATTAATTGTAAGAATATAATTTCATTTGAAGTATTTAGTTTACTTTTTCTTCTCTATTTTCCCATTCATTTAGTTTCCAGTTAATTAGGCCTTCTAGTCCTTCAAAAGAGTGCCAAAATTCCATAAATTATTAAGGTAAGAAACCAAAATTTTAAAGCAAATTTTCATATCAAAAGCTCCTCAAGCACAGATTTAACATGAAAATTGGTTTCTACATATGATTCCAGGAAAATAATTATTGATGCAAACATATGATTAATTAATAAAGATTACAAGTTCAAATGTTTTATTGGTTTTAAGGAAAAAATACTTTCTATTATTCTGGAATGAAAAATTAAAACATAAAAAACACATTAAAATAAGTTAGTTTTTATCATTTTATTAGAAGTTTAGATAGGAAGTATATCAATGGCCCCAGAATTTACTGTATTTTTTCATTTGTGGAGAAAAGAATTATGGATTTTGGTTAGGTTTGTCTTTGACACTCTGTTTTAAGATGACTGTACCTGGACAATTAAAGCCACCCAAAAGCCCAATAAGTTCTCAATCCATGACAATTCATGTTTCCTAAATAGATTAAATTGACAAATAAAGTAAATCATATTATTATAGCAAGTTGTTTTGATATAAATTGTGCACATTTAACTCTTAACCTTTTTAAATTGTTACAACCTTTTATTAGATTAGGACAAGGTTGAGTTCAAATGTTTCTTCAAATCGTAGCAAGTTACAACAGAGGAGAGAAGGTGAGTATAAAAGGTTTTTTAGAGCTAAATTACTCAATTAATAGGTTGAAATTTAAATATAATAGTTGAGCTTTTTCTATCAATTTAAACTTTTGAAATAATTGATCATCTAATTTAATATGGTATAGAGCTTTTAAATGCTAATCATGACAATTGCTTTCTCCTTTAATATTTCTTCACTTAGTATTTTATTACTCATGGAGCGGTATGTTACTATTCTAATCCTTCTTCAATTTACACATTTCTTCTACACTTGAGTTCACGCGCAAACTCATTAATTATTTATCCGGTTAGCACAAGGGATGCGCTGAAACTTAAATATAATAATTGAATAATTTTCTATCAATTAAAATTTTTGAAATAATTGATCAACCAATTTAACTTAATTCATAGAAGGATTAACAACGGTGACTACTACAATGAGAACTTTCTCAATGAGAACTCATGCAAACTTTTGCTTTACACAAATTCCCAGATTTTTTGACTTAAAAATGGCTTACTTTTTTCATTTGTCTTTTTCTTGGTTTTTGATTGCTTGGCTCCAATTAGACAATGATGAAAATTACAAAATAAGGTAAATCAACATAAAAAAATATTTAATGCTTGCATTAATAAAAATGAAAGAAAAACTTGTTAATTGCTAAAGAAAAAAATTATCATTAGAAATGACAGCGATTTGAGATACCCAAATTTGTATTCAAACTCAATAAAAAATTAATATTTAATATCTAAATTCAATTACTAAATTTAACATATTAAATCATAAATAATAATTATATTATTATTTTATCCAACTCAAATAACGAAATTAATAAAAAATCAATTTAAAATCAATTTTTATACATATTATTAATGGAACTTAAATTAAAAAATTAACTCATAAAAAATAATTAAACTTAAAATCATATTTAGAACCATTACTTAATTATTATTTTTTTTTTTGCCAAAAATTAATGATTAATTTAGTAAGTATTATATTAATAATAAATAATTTATAACAAAATATTAAATATTATTATTTAAAAGTTGAGTTGAATAGTATGAGAGTATTTGATATTAAAAGATTCATTATCATCTGTAACTGTTATTATCATTTTATTTCAAAGCATTTTTTTGTTTTTTCTTAGCCACGAGACTTGTCAATTAGGCAAGTCGTGTTGATTTCGGGTTCAAATTATTTCGGATTCGGATCAATCGGGTTTGACACTTGAGTTTTTTGGGTTCAGATCATTTGGATTGATCGGATTTTTCGGGTTCGAGTAAAGATTGATAGGTCCATCTGATAATCTTGTTGCTAGATTCAACAACTTTCGAACTATATGTGGTCGTAGAAAGCATTTATCGTAGAAATCTTGTTGCTAAATTTAATTGGATAATTAAATTAATTTTTAACTTAAAAATGAATTTGACCCCATTATATTAATTTTTTTTTTTTTTGGTAGTGTTTTTATCTATACTCATTCTATCATGAAAAAATTAGTTTAAAAGAGAGATCAAAACAACTTTTTTATTAATTTTTTTTTAATAAATATATTTTGTTATTGGTGCAAGTATAATTTTTTTCAACTCTTTACTTTTTTTTTTTGTAATTCCCATATAAAAACAAGTTGTTCTCATTATTCTCATTGAAAAAATTCTCATTGTAGTTGTCACCGTTAACAAAAGGCAATTCAAGAAGGAAAATACTAGGGCTAAAGAACTAATCCATTTGGAAAGTAGTACACCAAATGGCATCATTACCGCACAAAACAATTCATTGATATTATTTGAAAGAGGGAGAATCCACAAAATTGAATTGCTTTCTAAAATCTAATATTACTCCAAGAGTGCCAACAAAACAATGTTAAAGTTTCATAATGGCAGGAGCAACCCAAATTAAGAAACATGTTTAAATTCTTTCCATGTGAGGAAAAAATAATCATACATGGAAATAATGAAGGATTAATTAGTAGTATCAAATATTAGTAACATGTCCAACTCAGAAAACCCTTCAATTTTCACTAGTTTGTTCTTATAAATGTTAATCTATCCTCAGAGCAAAGTCTTATCCCTTTTCTTTTCCTCTCAAAAGTATTTGTGAAAAAGAAAAAAGAAAAAATCATGGGCCGGCGAAAAATTGAGATGGAAATGGTGAAGGATAGCAGCTCGAGGCAGGTCACTTTCTCCAAGCGCCGATCAGGGCTGTTCAAGAAAGCAAACGAGCTTGCTACCCTTTGCGCCGCTCAAGTTGCCATCGTTGTTTTCTCCCCTGGAGGCAAGCCCTACTCGTTTGGTCATCCAAGCGTTGAGGCAGTGGCGCAGCGGTTTCTAAATCAGGACAAGAAACCAAAAGTTTCTATTCCTGGACGTGTTGAGTCTGATCAGCAGGAGAGTACTAAAGTTGAAAAGCTTAGCCAACAACTTAATGACCTTCTCAAGCAGCTACAGGCAGAAAAGAAGCGAGGAGAGATGCTTGATAAGGCAATCGAGAAAAGTGGAAAAAACAAGCACGAAAAACCCATCAACGAACTCAACCTGCATGAGCTTTTGGAGATGAAGAAATCAATGGAGGAGCTTCGTGAGAATCTCAAAGGGCGGGTTAGCGAGATTGAAGCATCGTCTTCTTTGCTGCTCTTATCGAACCATGCTGTCAAAGAAGCTGATATATAATGAATAATTTAGTCGTTAAAGTTGCTAAAAAAGAAAAAAGAATGAAACTTGTAATCCATCTCTTAAAACTCTGAATCAAAATATACAAGTAGATGGTTTGTTCTTGAATAGAATTGATCACAATTTCCCAAATATAATCAGTTAATCATTTTTGTGATGGCTTTTTTTTAGTAATGTTAGCAAATTTCTATAGTAATTGCATTTGTATGTCAAATAATTATTGATTTCATTGAAATATCTCGTTTTATGAATACAAAAATTTAAGACAAAATTGGTGGGACAAATAACATGATTCTAATATAAATTATATTCGTTCATTCACGTTTTTATATTGACTACTAAATTTTACTATATTTTTGGTATATTTTTATTCTTATCTTCTCATATATACATTCTCCAAAATCATTTCCTTTTCCATGATTCTTAAAATTTTCTGTCACACGAATTTATTTAGTAATATTTTGGAGATGGTAGTTGGTCTTTAATTCAAATGCACATTTGCAAAAATGCAATCAAGCTTTATGTATCTTGCTAAATTTGAATGGACCTTTGCTACTTGCTCAAGGGCCGATAGTTCGTTCGGCCTGACAAGCCCGACTCGAACTGTATCAAACCTGAATAGGAAATTTTGTAATTCGATCCGGCTCGATCTAAATTACTATTCATTAAATAAAAAATTTATTTAAATTTAATTATAAAAAATATATAAAAATAAATTTTTTTTAATTTAATAATTTATGAACAATAAATACGGGCCGGTCCGAAACGAACTTGGAAAAAGAAAAAAAAAATTCCGAACCATGACCTGGCCCGGCCCATAAGTAGATCTATTTGCTACTGATTAGCTTTAAATTGGTAAAAGGGATGCTATTTATATACATTTGAACTATATATATTCCAAATTTATGAACACTAAATACGGGCCGGTTCGAAACGAATTTGGAAAAAGAAAAAAAAATTCCGAACCATGACATGGCTCGGCCTATAAGCAGATCTATTTGCTACTGATTAGCTTTAAATTAGTAAATGGGATGCTATTTATATACATTTGGACTGTATATATTCCAAAACTAATGAAACACTCTCACCAATTCCTGTTATTCTAAAGCTATATATATACAAGAAAATGGTTCGCTTCTTGAATATATAATTTTGATGATCCCGGTATGAATTTCACTCTCATAGTTACTTTTCTTTTCCACGAGGTAACACCAAATAAATCAGATGATTTTTCCAATATGATCTGAATTAGTAATGTTAGCAAAGGTCTCATATTCGGTAATTAAATCATTAATCTATCTAACCTCTATATTATATATAATCTAGTTATGTATAATATCTTAGTAAATCCAATGTTATTATAAATTAGATACATATATAAAATAATTATGTATTTTGAACTTATTGATTTTGTATAATAAAGTTATAAAAAAATTATATAAGTTATTAAAAAAAAGCTACGAAGTATTAAAAAAACTATAAAAATATCTTAAATTTCAATAATTTCATATTTAATATCTCAGTAATCTTATGTTATTGAATATTCATACAAGCTAATGATAAGTAGACTTATCTATAGGATTGATAGGTCGTCACACCCAGATGTTGGATCCTAGATAAGATTTTTTAAACTTGAACTTAGCTCATTAAAATATTTTATTAATAAATTAATTATTGTTTTTATTTAACTTTAATTCTAAAATAAATTTAATATATATTAATATAAAACTATTTTTTAATAACTTTTCGATAATCCTTATAATTTTTTTGATAATTTTGATGCAAAATCAATAATTTCAAAATACATATTTCACCTAATTTTCATTAACATTAAACTTACTTGTCATCAACTTCTTTACTATATATGTAAAAAAAATTAAGAGCACATATGGTTTAATATGTTGATAGAGTATTGAATTTTTAATCAAATTCAATCTTTAACAGCTTCAAATGCAAAAAAAAAAAAAAAAGTATATAAAGTTTATGCTATATATGATGCAAGTAATTTTGTAATTCTAAGGGTCAGTAGTAAAACGACGTGATAGTCCATTTTCACTGCCCCGTTCAAATGAATTTTTGGTCGAGAGTCGGCATCGGTTTTACACGAAGAATTTGTTCTGCAACTTCGATTCCTCACATGTTTTGCTGCAAATTAATAAGAACGTCTTACGTACATGGCAAGCATCACCTTCCAAATTTACCTTAGATTTTACAAATTGTTAGAGAAGAGGCAGTACTTTCATAAACCAGCTAATTAAAAAAAAAAAAAAGATCAAGCAAAAGTATTTGGTAATAGATTTGTTTGAGATTTGTTTTTGGATTGGTTAGATATTGCGTATGGACAAAAAGACTTGTTAAACAAGAATTTTAACGGGAAAAAAGATTTTTTATAGGCAAGTTAGTGAGTTTATAAGTAATCAGAGTTTCAATAAGTTGAAGTATGAGAAAAGATGTAAGCATAATTATATGGTGTTACAGCTTCGAGTGTGTAGACATCTCATGAGATTAAAAAGATCAAACGAGAGTATTCATAGATTTGATTATGTATGATGGGGTTATGAGCTATGAGGTGAGTGAATTGTTGATATGACTGTAATTTTTTGTAATTAGTGAATAGTTTCTCTCATTCATGGACATATAAACAAGTTGAGTATGAAACTATGTTAAATTATTATCTTTTGTATGAATAGTTTATATTATTCGGTTTCACTTCGACTTGTTTAGATGATTATTTTAATTGGGGTTAGGCCTAACAAAAAAATATTATATCTAGGTAATGACAGTGTTGCATGGAATAAGCAGCTGCCATGTGCATGCAGAAAATCAGCAAGTTTTATGTGTGGCTTTCGATGAAGCATGCCCAACTAAAAGTAATATTAAAAGGGTGATAAAAATGATGGTGTCCTAGGCTTTGGAAGACCAGGAAAAGCCATATGCCTCGACCTGCATACATTATGGAAACTTGAATTGGTAAAATATTATGGGCTGATCATGACTGATGTTCATCGCTCCTCTTGCTTTGTGGGCACGGGCGCTGCCATGGAATCGTCAATTTCAGCATGTTCTTCAAACTATTTGCAAAAGGAGTGACCATTAACTCTATCACGGTTTTGTTTCCATGACCTACATAATTAATTTGGACATATACTCCTATGATTTTTCTTGACCATGTTTAGAACCACATCCTTTTTAGTTATTGATGATTATATTTAAAAAGAAGAAGAAATTATTACATAAACCCTTCCAATAACGTTAACAATTATTTCTTACAGTTATTTTGTGATACATATGACTAAAAATTTATTCATTTTTATCTTTCCCTAGCCATCTATATATATATATATATATATATATTATATATACGGAATTCATTTTGACATCAAAATTTTTGGGAAATTTCTTATTGTTCAGTCAAATTCTGTAGTAGACGTAGTATACCCTTTTTTTTTTACAGTTATATATGTAAAAGAAACATAGGTGAACTCTTACAAAATTGTGGGCTTTTTCTCCAAGGTCTCTGAATTTATTTTCCCAACCACAATTAATTTATGCCGAAACTTATACTTTGGTGTTATATATTTATATATATATATATTTGTTCGAATTCAAATCCAGCTTACATTACTCGTGCATTTGCTGGTTTTAAAATCTGTGAGAGACTCTTTTAGAACAATATATATATATATATATATATAGAGAGAGAGAGAGAGAGAGAGAGAGTTGCATCAAAACAAATGAGTTGGAGCATCTATATCATGGTTGAAATATGGTAAAATATGAAAAGGAAACAAAAAGATTATTCCCAAAAATCTTCGAAAGTGAATCTTTGAAAGAAAATATATGTTTAAACCGACCAAGTATGGAATCTGGAAACTAAGATTGAAACCTTTATTCCCTTCGGAGAAGTACGTACCTAAACTTTACACTCAAGGCTCTAGCTAGCCCAATCACAAAACAGTAACTAATTCGTTTATTAGAGAAAGACTATTGGGTTGGTTGTTAACATCAAACTAATTGACAGACATAAACCTAAAGGGAGGATTCTGCTTCCGATGGTTTCCACCAGCAATGATTCGATTCAGTGTTTCACATTAGCTGCCAATTTGAATAGAATATAGAGAAGTTGTTTTTCAAAGTTTTGAAGTACTTCAGTGCTGCCTTTTCCTTTCGGTAAGATCTCGATTCTCAAACTCCATACAAATATTTGCTCCTTTTTCAAGCTATAGCTGGAAATATTTGTGATTGTCAAATGGCATATACAATTTTTCTTTTTCTTCTTTTTAAAAAAAAAAAAAAAACTTTTTAAGGAAAAATGACACGTCCGAATAATTTTATTTGATTCAATGACATTTTCTAGAGAGAGATAGAACCCACAAAAGGCAACTACAATATGAAACTAAAATGAAAAGAAAAGAGTAAATTCTTTAACATCTCCCTTGTTCTTAAAATAGGACAAAACTATTTAATTTTCTCGGTTCCTTTGTTTTTTTCTAGGGTGGCATCACACCCCAATGCTAGGTTATTTTTATGAGTCGGGCGGATTAGATTAAATCCAGTTGACTTTTAAAAATTTTTATTCAAGGTTTGGTCTGATTTGTCAGATTCAAAAAATTCATTTTATTATCTAAAAAATATTAAAATTTTATTTTATATTAATATTTTTATAATCTTTTATTCAATTTGAATTAGACTGAATGAGTAGTTTAATCCGTGAATAGATTTAATTCTTATGTATAAGTTAGAAATTTAAAATTCATAATTGTTTTTAATTTTACTATCGTATATGCTTCTCTTTTTTTTTTTTTTTTTTGAAAAGAAGAATTTAATAATTCAAAAGATATAAATTGTATTCCTTTTAAAAACATGTAATCACAAAGTGTATGAAGTTATAGATATTTAAGTAGAAAAGAGAATTTGTATTAATGAAGTTTAGAAGTATTGGTAATAATTTTCAAAATATAAAATCAGCTACATGTATTTGACGTCAAAGTCTAAATTCTACAAAACCAAAAGAAAAAAGTCTAAATTCTAATGCCAGTTGGTACAAAATATTGGAAGGAACATTCGTTTTGAAAAATAAGAGTCCACGCGCACGGCTACTTTCTCAGTTTCTTTCTTCCCAACCGAAGAATGGATTGTAGCGTACGTTTCACATTTTAAATTTTATATATAAATAATGCTAAAATATTATCACATATTTCATTATTCTTTATATAAATTTATTAATTATTTTAAAAATATTATATTAAAAAATTTACTAATTTTTAAATTTCATTAGATGAATTAATTTTTTATAAATAAATTTATTGATATTAATTTATATTTTTTATATTTATATTATATTTAAAATTTTTGATTGAATTAGTATTAGGAGTTAATTGAAAACAAATTTAGTGAATGAATTGACAAAAATAATTATATAATAAAAAATATATATTAATAAGATTATAATGATAATTTACTTTCTTACCAAAGAGACAATTTAATTTTTATCTAAATAATCAAATTTTAATTTCATCATCGTAAGATGTGCATAGGGCTAATATATGATTTTACTTCTTCCATAACTACTATCTAGACCTGTTCAAGGGCCAAGTTATCTATTCAAATACGAAAGGTTGCCCATATTTAAAAGAATTTGAACAAAAATATTAGGTCTGAAAAATGAGTTTGGATAAAAAAAATGAGGCCCATTTAAAAAATAGACCGAGCCTTGGCTCCAACATTCAAGGCCCGAACCCGGCCCGGCTCGGATCATTTTCCAATTACATAATATAATAAAATATGTTAAATTGCTCATGTTTAAAATTTTAATAGAAGAAAAAAATAAAAAAAAAATTATTAAATATTAAATAAAAAAAATATTTTTAAAAAAATTTAAAAATATATGGACGGGTCTAAACGGGTTTGGACTATCCATTTACAAATATGGGCGGACTTGGACAGAACTTGAGACCCATATTTTGGGCCGGGCCGAACTTGAGCAAATAAATATAGTGTTGATACCATAAATAGACCTGGCACGAACCCGGTCCGGCTTGGCCCATAGACACCTCTACTACTATCCACGCTGAGAGACAGTTCTACAAAATTTGGAAATAGTCATTTTAAAATTGGTCAAATTATACTATTAGTCCTTGTATTATAGTAAAAATGCAGATTTAGTCCCTCCACTATAATTCGAAGAATTTTGGTACCTATACTTTTCGGGATTTTGAATTTCAGTCCAATTTTAAACAGTGTCAAATTTTCACAGTTAAGTGTGCTGACGTTGCGTTGAGCATGCTGACGTGGCATTGGCCTTGCTGACGTGAAATTTTTTTCCACGGGGCTTACTAACTTAGATATTCAAATAATGTATTTAGTCCCTGTACTTGTATCAAAATATGAATTCAGTTCCTCTACAATGATTTCAAAATTTTTTGGGACCTATACTTTTTAGGATTTCAAATTTCAATCTAATCTTAAGTTTCATTTATTTTGTAAAAATCAGCTCTGAAAAATATTTTTTGAAAAATAATAATATAATATTTATATTAATATTTTATTAATATAAATATTAAAAAGAGTAATATTTATTCGTAAAATATTTATACTATTAAAAGTTAAAACAGTAACATTTAGTTGGCTTATAAGTTATGCTCAAACAATATCAATAAACCAAAAAATTAAACTTCAAAGAGTTTTAACTTATATGAGGATGATTTTAAAAAGTCATTTTTTAGGTATCGATTAAAAACATGCCATTTCATTTTTATTTAGAGAGTCATAAATAACATCATACACTCACACACAACAAATTAATTCTCATTAGTTTTTTTTAAACCTAGTTAATGGAATTTATATATATATATATATATATATATAAAAACTCAAAGCTTGTTTTTTTATCTATTGGTCCTTCATTTTTTGTGTTTCTCCCTCTTACATTTCTTTAACTTATTTCATGAAATAAGATTTTTATAGACCAAAAAACAATGAAACAAGTTTACGGATATATATATATATACATATATATATATGACTTGTATGTATTAATGTAGAGAAGTTTTTGCCTATACAGATGGCTATCCATGGCAGTTTCTTTTCCAAAATGATCATTTTTCTTGTCCGACATGCGTAAATGAAACAATTGGTTTTGGAAAAGATCCTTGCCCAACATGCGTAAATGAAACAAGACTCCTAGCCTCGTTGAACAATATCTCTTTACTGATACCCGAAGTTGGACTTCTCCAAGCTCACTACTTCAATATGAACCGAGTTTTTAGGATTGATTTCCCTGATAAACCTCCTAAGCCATTTAACTATACCGGCGCACCACTTACAGCCAATCTTAGCACTGCACATGGCACAAGACTTAGCAAGATTGCCTTCAATTCTATAGTTTAGCTAGTACTACAAAACACCAATCTTCTAACAGTTGAATCACATCCATTCCATCTCCACGGCTATGACTTCTTTGTCATGGGAACTGGTATTGAAAATTTTGATCCTGTCAAATAGTGGGAGGATCTATTTGATTTATTATTATTTTTTTGGTTTATAAAAATCTTATTTCATGAAATAAGTTAAAGAAATGTAAGAGGGAGAAACACAAAAAATGAAGGACCAACAGATAGAAAAGCAAGTTTTGAGTTTTTTTTTTTATTTATATATATATTAATTCCATTAACTAGGTTTTAAAAAACTAATGAGAATTAATTTGATATTTGTTAGTGTATGATATTATTTACGACTTTCTAAATAAATATGAAATGGCATGTTTTTAATCGATTAATAAAAAATGATTTTTTAAGATCATCCTAATATAAGTTAAACTCTTTGAGGTTTGATTCACTTTTTTTTTTTGTTGATATTGTTTGAGCATAAATTATAAGCCAACTAAATGTTACTTTTTAAATTTTAATAGTATAAATATTTTTAATATTTTACGAATAAATATTACTCTTTTTAATATTTATATAAATAAAATAATATTATTTTAAATATTAATATAAATATTATATTATTATTTTTCAGAAAATATTTTTCAGAGCTCATTTTTGCAAAATAAATGAAACTTAAGATTTGACCAAAATTTTGAAATCTGGAGAAGTACAGGTACCAAAAAATTTTGAAATCATTGTAAAGAGACTAAATTCATATTTTGATATAAGTTTAAAGACTAATTACATCATTTGATTATCTAAATTAGTAAGCAACATGGAAAAAAAAAATCACGTCATCAAGGTCAACGTCACGTTAGTATTGTCAACGCTACATCAACATACTTAACGGTGAAAATTTAACATCATTTAAAATTAAACTGAAATTCAAAATTTTGAAAAATATAAATACCAAAATTTTTTGAATTATAGTAGATGGATTAAATCCACATAATAATATATTATAGTACAAAGACTAATAGTATAATTTGACCTTTAAAATTTTCCATTTGAAAATTTCCAACTTTCCCAAGGACTCTCACCACGTTAGAACAGCAGTACCATTTTCTGATTTTGATTTTTGACTTATCAAAACGCGGGGAAGTTGGTCGTCTAAAGTTTACCAAGCTAACTCTAAAGAATCCCCTCTCTCTCTCTCTCTCTCTCTCCCATGATTCCTTTTATCTTTTAAGAAACTGTAAGTTTCCTCTCCAATATATTGTTGAATAATGGCTCAAAGATTAACCAAGGCCACCAACCAAGGTCAATAATGGAGGAGCCACCAACCAAGTTGGTGGATGGTAGACCAAGATAGTTGGTGGATGGTGGCTACTTTGTTTGCCACTAGCTAGGTGTTCCCACCATGATAGTTGGTGGATGGTGGCTACTTTGTTTGCCACTAGCTATGTGTTCACACCATGGATGGTGGCTATAAAAAGCCATGTAGAGTGAGAGAGAAAAATGTGTGAGTTAAGAGTTTAAGAGTTGAAGCAAATACTCTGAGCTTATTAGAGTTTTCTGGTATTGTTGAGTTGTGAGTTCAGTGCTAGCATATCACCTTGAATTGTGTATATGTTTGTACTCCATCTCCATTAATACAAAGCTTCAAGCTCCTCCTCCCGTGGATGTAAGCACACTTGCTGAACCACGTAAAATATCGGTGTTATTTCATTGTGTTTAAATCGGTTTTAGTAATCTCGATTTAGTTCCGCACAACAAATTGGTATCAGAGCCAAATTTTACGTAAAACCGAGTTTGTTCGATTCTGTCCGTTTTTCAAAAGTGCTCCAATTTGTGTTTTGAAAATACCAGGTTGAAGAGGTCGTCGAGAGGAGTGCAGCAGAATCAACCGGAGCGCCAGAAGCCGCCGCACGCGCCCGCACGCGCCGCCAGAAGAAGCGCCCACGCGCCTCACGCGCCCACGCGCCGCACGCGCCGCTGGAGGTTGCAGACGCGTGAAGACCACGCGCACCACGCGCCGCACGCGCCGTCCAGAGGTTGAAGACGCGTGACCTCACGCGCCCCACGCGCCCCACGCGCCGATCACCAAACAGCCTCAACGCGCCCCCACGCGCCGCCCCACGCGCCCCACGCGCCGCCGTAGCTCCGACCAACTTTTTCGGGCCATTTTTTGAGCCGTTTCCGAACACTATTCCGAGACTTTTCCGAGCCGGTTGAGCTAAACCGAGTCCATTTCGAGCCACTTGTAGCAGAATATTCGCAGAATATTCACCGTGTGTCCAAAATTTACACAGTTGGACCCGTTCCTGGCTATTTCGACTATTCCGGACTCAACCGCGGCATCCGTTTTTCCATACAGGTAACGGAAAAAACTCTGAGTTGGTAATTTTGTTTTATTACCATGGCAGAATCATTAGAGACACATGAAACAACCAGCAGCGCACCATCAAGTTCTTACAACAGAAAGAACTCGATGACCACTGCAAAGTTCGAGGTGGAGAAATTTGATGGCACCAACAACTTTGGCATGTGGCAGTGCGAAGTTCAGGATCTGTTATTCCGAGAGGGGTCATATATCGCTTTGGAAGACAGGCCCAGAGATATTTCGGAAGATGACTGGAAGTTTGTCAACCGTCAGGCTTGTGGCACAATCCGGTTATGCCTAGCCAAGGACCAGAAGTACTTTGTCATGAGAGAGAATAATGCAAAAACTCTCTGGAAACTACTCGAGGACAAGTACATGACAAAATGCATGGAGAACAGACTCTATCTGAAGAAAAAACTGTTCCGCTTCCAGTATGTGCAAGGTATCACCATGCAGGAGCATCTAGTAAGTTTTAACAAAATCCTCGCTGATCTTGAAAATCTAGATGCAAATATCTCTGATGAAGATAAGGCTCTTACTCTGTTAAATTCCTTGCCTGATAGCTATGATCATTTAACCACTACACTGTTATATGGTAAAAATGAGATAGAATATGCTAATGTTAGTAATGCTCTGGTGAATAATGAGTATCGAAAAAAGGATCAGCATGATCACCAGAATACTGCACCAGAAGCTTTAACTGTATACAGAGGCAGGACGGACAACCGAGGAGCCGGAGAAAACAAGCGAGGTAAATCCCGTTCAAAGAGGGGATCATCAAAAACACGACTCTCAAGGGACGAGTGTGCCTATTGCCATGAGAAAGGGCACTGGAGGAAAAACTGTCCTAACATGAAGAAGTCGAATGTGAATGTAGCTCAAGAATCTGAGGGAGAAGAAGACTCTGCATTTACGATTTCCACAACAACACACTCTTCAAATCGATGGATTCTGGATTCCGGATGTTCCTACCACATGTGTCCGAACCGAGAGTGGTTCTCAAACTTCAAGGAGTTTGATGGAGGGATTGTCCTTATGGGCAATGACAATACTTGTCACACTAGAGGCATCGGAACGATCCGACTAAAAATGCATGACGGTACAATCAGACAACTTACAGATGTAAGGTATGTCCCTGATCTCAAGAAGAACCTCATATCACTGGGGGTCTTAGACTCAAATGGTTACAAGATGACCATTCAGAATGGAGTCCTGAAGGTTGTACGTGGAGCATTCTTAGCAATGAAGGGTTCTATGAAGGGAAATCTGTATCTCCTTGATGGAGAAACTGTGACCGGCAGAGCAGCAGTCTCCCACAACAATGGAGGCGATGAATCTGACACTTCTCGACTTTGGCACATGCGCTTAGGGCATGTTGGAGAGAAGGCCTTGCAAAACCTGATAAAGCAAGGTGTACTGAAGAATGCCAAAACTGGAAAACTTGATTTCTGTGAGCATTGCATCCTAGGCAAGCAAACAAGAGTCAAGTTTGGCACTGCAATTCATCGTACGAGAGCAACATTGGACTACATTCACACTGATGTCTGGGGGCCTTCCAAAAATGCTTCATTGGGAGGTAAACACTATTTTGTGACCTTTATTGATGATTACTCTAGATATGTCTGGGTTTATACTATGAAGCACAAAGATGAAGTTGTAGATATCTTCGTAAAATGGAAGAAGATGATCGAAACCCAGAGCGGGAGAAAGCTCAAGAGACTAAGATCTGACAACGGTGGAGAATACAAATCAGATCCACTGAAGGAAATCTGTCAGAATGATGGGATAATCCGACACTTCACTGTTCCTGGCACTCCCCAGCAGAATGGAGTTGCAGAAAGGATGAACCGAACTTTGATTGATAAAGTTCGCTGCATGTTATCCCAGTCTGCCTTGAGCAAAGCATTTTGGGCGGAGGCTTTATTGTACTCCGCCCACATTATCAACAGACTACCCTCCACTGCAATTGATGGGAAAACTCCCATAGAGGTGTGGTCCGGACATTCTGCCACTGATTATGATCGGCTTCGTATTTTCGGATGCCCAGCATATTTTCACGTAAGTGAATCAAAACTGGATCCTAGAGCCAAGAAAGCTGTCTTCTTGGGCTTTAGTGAAGGAGTAAAGGCATTCCGACTGTGGAACCCTGAGTCAAAGAAAGTCATCGTAAGCCGAGATGTTACCTTTGACGAATCTGTAATGCTGAAACTGTCAACTCCAGAGAATGAGAACCATGATTCTCTAAAGCAGGTGGAGTTTGAATCTGACGATGCTGGTCAAAATTCCGATGAATCTGAACCAGAATCTGATGACACCTTAACTGAAGTGGAGGAGTCATCACCGGAAATCTTTCAGCAACCTGAATCTATTGCCACCAGCAGACCGAAAAGACATATTCGAAAACCTGCTCGGTACACAGACATGGTGGCATTCGCCCTTCCAGTAATTGATGATGATGTCCCGATCAATTACAAAGAAGCTGTAAACAGCCCAGAGCATGCCCAGTGGAAGGAGGCGATGGATGAAGAGATGACATCACTTCATCAGAATCAGACTTGGAAGTTGGTTCCACTTCCAACACTCAAAAGAACAATTGGGTGCAAATGGGTCTTTGCCAAAAAGGAGGGTGCTACCGGCAAAGACAGCATCAGATACAAAGCCAGATTGGTAGCCAAAGGTTACGCTCAAAAGGAAGGAATAGACTACAATGAGGTATTTTCACCTGTTGTTAAGCATGCATCTATTCGGATATTATTGGCTTTAGTAGCACAGTATGACCTAGAGTTAGTTCAACTTGATGTGAAAACTGCATTCCTCCATGGTTCCTTAGAGGAGGAAATTTATATGACTCAACCAGATGGTTTTAGAGTCCCCGGTCGTGAAGATTGGGCATGTAAGTTGAATAAGTCTCTCTACGGTCTGAAGCAGTCACCGCGACAGTGGTACAAGCGGTTTGACACCTTTATGTTGGATCAGAAGTACACACGCAGTCAATTTGATCACTGTGTTTATTTCCGGAAACTCCAAAATGAATCATTTATCTACTTGCTTTTATATGTTGATGATATGTTAATCGCATCTATAAGCAAGGTGGAGATCGACAGGCTGAAGGCTCAACTGAGCTCAGAGTTCGAGATGAAGGATCTTGGAGAAGCTAAGAAAATTCTTGGGATGGAAATCAGCAGAGATAGAAAAAATGGTGTGATCAAATTGACCCAGGCTCAGTATCTGAGCAAAGTACTTCAGAGATTTGGCATTAATGATAAGACCAAATCTGTAAGTACTCCTTTAGCGGCACATTTCAAACTCAGTGCATTGATGTCACCAAGTACAGATGGTGAGAAGAGACAGATGGATCATATTCCATATGCCAATGCAGTAGGTGCCCTAATGTATGCAATGGTGTGTACGAGACCTGATATTTCACATGCTGTTAGTATGGTAAGCCGGTACATGCATAATCCTGGTAAAGGCCATTGGCAAGCTGTGAAATGGATTCTACGGTACATTCATGGTACTGTGGAAACAGGCTTAAAATTCGAGAGAAGTAAAACTATTGGCAAGCATCTTGTCGGATATGTGGATTCAGACTATGCTGGAGATCTTGATAAGCGTCGTTCAACTACTGGTTATGTGTTCACCATAACAGGAGGACCAGTAAGTTGGAGATCAACTTTACAGTCAACGGTAGCTCTGTCTACAACAGAAGCAGAGTACATGGCTGTAACGGAAGCTTTCAAGGAAGCAATTTGGCTTCAAGGATTGATTGATGATTTCGGGATAGCACAGGAAAAGGTAGATGTTTTCTGCGATAGCCAGAGTGCCATTTGCCTAGCTAAGAACCAAGTTCATCACAGTCGGACCAAGCATATTGATGTTCGCTACCACTTTATCCGAGAAATAGTAGATGAAGGAAACATTCTACTACAGAAGATCGGGACTGCAGATAATCCTGCAGATATGCTAACAAAAATAGTTTCTGGGATCAAGTTTCAACATTGTTTGGACTTGATCAATATCTCTCGAGTTTAAAGCACCTGAAGGAGGAAGGAGGAAGCTCTGATCAGTGAATTCTCTCTGTGGATTCTCGCCAAGGTGGAGATTGTTGAATAATGGCTCAAAGATTAACCAAGGCCACCAACCAAGGTCAATAATGGAGGAGCCACCAACCAAGTTGGTGGATGGTAGACCAAGATAGTTGGTGGATGGTGGCTACTTTGTTTGCCACTAGCTAGGTGTTCCCACCATGATAGTTGGTGGATGGTGGCTACTTTGTTTGCCACTAGCTATGTGTTCACACCATGGATGGTGGCTATAAAAAGCCATGTAGAGTGAGAGAGAAAAATGTGTGAGTTAAGAGTTTAAGAGTTGAAGCAAATACTCTGAGCTTATTAGAGTTTTCTGGTATTGTTGAGTTGTGAGTTCAGTGCTAGCATAGCACCTTGAATTGTGTATATGTTTGTACTCCATCTCCATTAATACAAAGCTTCAAGCTCCTCCTCCCGTGGATGTAAGCACACTTGCTGAACCACGTAAAATATCGGTGTTATTTCATTGTGTTTAAATCGGTTTTAGTAATCTCGATTTAGTTCCGCACAACATATATAACTACCTCTCAATTCCTCTTCTTCTCCAACCAAAAACCAAGCCCCAAAAAAATTTTCCCCCGAAGAAGATAAAAAAAAAAAGTGATGGGTAAGACGAAGAGATGGATGTTGTTCAAGAGGCTGATCAAGAAGGAGTCATGGAGGTGGAAGATTTTGGGGTCTGCTTTCAAGTGGAAGAGGCTAAACATTCAGCTTTCTTTCATTGATGATGTGCTTTTCAGGATTGCGTCGGTTTTAGAGGCTATTTTCTTGGTGGCTACTCTCTGTTTCTTCTATCTTTGTTGTGGCTGTCACTTTTAACAATGTTATGTATGTACTATGTATCTATCTTTTTTTCCTTTTGGGGTGTAGTAATTTTCTGAGTTCTGACCTGGGTTTTGAGAGGGAAAGTGTTTGCTTGGTGGTTTTCATGGAGAAGAAATCATTTTGTATGAAATGCTGGATATGTAGTAGGGAAGAAAAGCTAACTGGTAATTTCAACCTTTGTTGGGGAAATTTTTAAGTTAATGCATGAGTTTCTTGATGTATAAATTTAATGGTTAATTGAATTAACTTCCTTTGAAGAAATGTTCTCTCTTTTCAAATTTCCGCCTTTCTATTTGTTCTTTAAAGTTTCATGAGTTTGATTTTCCTCTTTGGTTAAATGATGGATACAAAGAAAGGGACGACAAGGTCTTCTCTGGCATCTGTACAAGATTGATCTGAGCCTCTTTCAAGTTTCAATTTCCAAATTTGAGTGTTCATACTTCATATAATGATGGCTTGGAATATAGGTGTCTGCCTGTCTGGCTGCTTGAATCATTGATGTAAAAGCCCATTGTGTTGCTTGCTTTTATAATTCAGAATCTTTGATTGATGTTATGGCAGCTTTTAGTAGTAGGCCGTTTCAATTTTTCTCCATTTTTCCATGAATAAATTATTTTCTTTACTGCCAAGTGCCAACCAAGGAAAAAGTGAGGGAATTTTGCTACTTACCGTGACAAATTTTAAGGGTTAGAGTTGCCCAATTCACCAGGTTATGATTTTTGAGTAGTGTTATGCATGACAGGATTTTTTTTGACTTTTGATTGTTATTAAGTCTTCTCGGAGAAACAAGACAATACCCCAACCAAGTTAAACAAAAGAAACGAGACAGAGACAGAGACAAGGCAAAGGCAAAGGCAAAGGCAAGCCTAGGAGCAGAACCAACTATTCTCATTTAGCTAGAGCCGCTAGGATCTTGGGACTATCCAAAGATCTGATGCATTTGATTCTTCAAGTCGGGCATTTACTCATTCACGTTCGGGGTATAGCTATATATAGGTACTTTTGAAGTCTGCAGAACCTTTAATGCAAAATATAGATACAGCAGCCAGGAACAAAATCCTTGCACGTGCAAGTGGCATCAATAATTGCCAATGGAATTGCCAACTCATGGCTCGATGAATGGAAGTGGCAAACTGGCTGTATGCCTTTTTTTGCCTGTGTTAGACAAAGCAAAATTCCAGCTTAATCATTGCCAGGCCCAAAGGTTGATTACAAGATCACCTTCTAATAGTAATTTCTCCACTTAACAACTGAAGTTACAATGTGACAGACACCATTAGCATTTAGCAGTCGTATAACTGGCTTGTGTTTTTGTTACTCCCCGGCCTGTTTGCTCCAGGTAGGTAGGTATTTCAAAAAGTACCCAATAAAAATATTAAGATTGAGGTGATAGTTTTGAAGTTTAAACTTTTAAAACTGGTTAGTAGGCAATAGCTAGTTCCTTTTGAGAGACGTGGGCAGGTGGCTTTACGTGTTGAAAGACAATCGTCAGTGAAGACAAAGTAAGGCGACGATGATCTCAGCATTCTTTTAATTTCCAGGAGAGATTGGGGCTCTCAAGGTAACGTGTGAAGTTGAAGAAAGTGTATTGATTTGCAGTTGGTTTGCCGTATTGTTCTTAATTTTCAACTACAAAACAATAAAATATATAATCAGTTAAATTCCAAATTAATGACAACATTCAGGCTTAGCTGTAAGCCTGCAACATGAGACCAGAAATTTTCGTCTGGAAGGGAGAACAGAGGGAATAATATTATATGCATATACACATGAAAACAATTTCCTCCATGGTACTAAGAATTTAAGGTATACTTATAAATTTTGACAAAATAAAGCAAGAATTGTAAACAATATTGATCAAAAACTATTTAAGTGCTGAGCAAGGAGCATAAGTGCATAACACAAATAAATTTGGAAATGCTTACGTAGTGTAATCACAATGAGCAAGCCAGCTAAGAGTTGGATAATTTACGACCCTTTTACCTTAGCCCTGAAGTAAACCTGATACTCTGATTTGAACTTAAGATTTTAGTTGGCATGCAGCATGCTGGCAAGCTTCCTAATACTAGCACTACACGAAAGGCTTTATTTCGGTGAAACTTGGATCAGACGAAAATGCCATTTGTCTTTTTTTTTTTGTTTTGTAATTTTGAGCCAATTTGATTGCGTACTGTTTTCATGAAAGAAACATACAGTTGTATGACCTGTAAATAATAAAATATTGAATTTTTATTTCAATGATTAATTTAAAAAATAATCATGATAACAGTACACCTAAACCCATTTAAGATCAGAATATTATCTAACATAAAAAAAATAAAATAATAATAATAATAATAACTTTGGCTCAAAGGTAAATCTTGTGTTTCTCTCTTGATTTTGAATCTAATTTTGCAAAGATAAAAGGTGTTGATGGTGTTTTAAGGTGGTAGGTGATTCTTTGGTCGAATGAGAGCTGGAGAGTTGTAGAACAAGACCTGAAATAAAGACAAAAATCAAAAGGGCATCGGAGTTATAATTACTAGACACATTTTGATGCTTAAATCAGCAAATACTTTAAGGAAAAAGAGAGCAAAAAGCAAAGAAAAAAAAGAAAAAAACAAAATCTAACATCTTTTTGACTTACCTTAGACTTTTTACTTAGACTTTTTATATTCGAGGTTAAAGAGAAATTAAAACTGTCCATTTGATCTATCTGCCCCCCAATTATTGTAACTGCCTATTCATATATATATTCTGCGTGATCAGATTATATAAAAACAAATGTCATTCCGTTTTAAGGATTGACATAGGACTTTAACCTTGTAAAATATGAGTGTAACATGAGGCTAATTAAAGGAGAGAGAGAAAGAGAGCATCAAGGATTAGATTTAATTGTTTTATTAAATCAAACAAACTCAGAAAGGGCCTGATCCCTAGTTCCAAGTACTAGAGGATCAGGGGGGAAGCTTAAAAAAGTGGAAAACAAAAAAGAGTAAAGCAGCAGCTCCTAATAGGCATCAAATTAATGAATATTTACTTGAATAATAGTGAGATGAACTTTCAAGTCTGCACGGCAATAACGTAAGGGCAATCTCCAAGCAGTAATTTACACAAAAATGATACAGAGATGAACATATTCAATGCAATAATATACATCTAGTATGTTACTACATCTATTCCTCCTGAAACAACAACCCTAAGGTTTATTCATCAAACTCTGAGTCATCTTCAGTTTCTTGATCTTCACCACTTTCCTGCAATGAAAATTTTGAGCAAGATCACTCTACTGCTTATCTATTTTCTGTTCCGCCAAACAAATACTGAAGACTTTCTGTGGAGATAAAATACAATAGAAAACCTACAGCAAGTTTACCTTTCTTTTAATATATTCTGCCATGGCTCTATCAAACTCTGCTCGTTTCTCAGTTGCGATATCATAATATTTAACTTTTTCCTATTAAAGACAAAATTGAAAGTAGAAAGTTAGACAACCCTGATAATTGTTTCTCAATTTTCTAAAGTCCTTTATTTTCTATTTATGTGTACTTTTTTTTATATATTTTCTTCAAGTCTAAATCGGGAATCTGATGAATCAACCCTCAAGGTCGTCGGCATCCTTGCCATGCACTAATATCGATTGCCACATTATTTCTATACATGCTACTAACTAACTCTGCAACCCTAGCTAGGTCATGAAAATCCTTTAAGAGTGAAATAAGCCAATAACAGAAATTGGAACAATTTTATCACCAAGCAGCAATATACAAGTCTTAAAAGTATGGTGCAGTTGGATATCAAAACTATTTTCTTCATCCTTATGCAAATAATTCCATGAGCATATCATGAATGTGCACCCTGTATTTAAAGGGAACTTAAGTATGCTTTGACAAACCAATATCCCCCATGATCATGGCCTATGATTTTGACTAGCACAAGGCAAAATATCATTACTAAAATTGCTTTGCTCTCAGACTCAAATAAACATGTCTCCACCAATTAACTCTTACAAGCTATAAGTATATCATAACTGCTACTGCAAAATGTTTTTGCAACATCATGAGAACAGCCAGATTATAATTTACATGCTGAGCATGGAGCAATTCATACTGCAGGCAAACCAAAGATAGCATATGCCAATTATACAAATTCGTAAGAAACGGGGAATAAAGAGAGCCAATTCAAGACTACAAGGCACAAACCTCGTATGTCATCGTCTTCCATTTCTCACCACATGCCTTCCCAATCTGAAACAATATATTGCAGGATTCATTATCATACATGTTAGAGACAGAGAGAGATTCATTTGCTAAATTAAGAATTGTGTTTTCAAACCATAACATACATCACGCATTGACTTGATATCTGGATTCTGCTCTTGAAATTCCTTACGAAAATCCTCCCTTGAGTATAAGAGAAGGAAAAATCAGTTAGAGATTAGTCTCTATCACAGGAGGACATTCGCTTTTTTCAACAAAACTAGCAGGCAAGATCATTTGATAAAGGCACCAATGCTCACTATCCAGAATATATATATATATATATATATATATTCCATATACATTTGAACCTAGGACATCCAAGGCCCCGTAAAGTATAAACTCTAACTTAACAACCAGAATCCCAGTTTGAAGGCAAGGAAACACAATCCACTGGTAAGCCTAAAAAACCAACTCAAAATTTTGCATATGAAGACAGCCAAGAAATATGCAGATAGATTTTGACTGTAATACGAGAATGAAAATCTTCGAAGTTTGGTCAAAAGAATAAATAAACAAAGACACGAGACAGGAAGCATGAGAAATTGCAGCCAAGAGAAATGTTATTATCAACAAAAGTTAACCAAATATATGAACAGAAATGATACATAAGGAATACTCACAAGAAGTAAAAGAAAGCAGTCGGGGGTTTCTTGGGCATTTTAGCATCAATTTTTGTGTTCTTCTTCTTCTTCTGCTTCGATTTGGGCCTTGACTTCGACTTTGGTCTCTTTTCTCTCTCGCTAACAACACTCCCTTGAGTTTTCCTCTTCATTTTCTCACTTGATGTTATCCTTAACACCAGTTTCCTAACATTTTTTTTCAAGCAACCGTATCTATTGTTAACCCCAAAAACTCCTCACCAGCAAAACAAATGAACAGAACAAACAAAAAAGTTGTAATTTGTCTTGCAAATTTCCTTTTTTGCAGCATAGAAAATGAGCTGAATAGAAACAAATACTATAAAGCAAAGGGGAAAGAGAGAAATACTGATTGGAGGCTGTTGATGGGTTCTTAGCAGAGGCAGCGGAGTTTGAAGATGAACGATAAATTTTCGGCTTTGAAGCTTTCTTTGCTTTTTTTTTTTTTTCCTATTTGTTTTGTCTCTATTGCTCAGGCAGGAGAAGGAGACCCAGACAGTCAGACACAGACAGAGCTTCTGCTTTGCTTTGTGTCGGCCGGCTCTCACCGGTAAGGCAGTTACCAACTTACCACCACTCACCAGTTTCCAGTCGGACCGAGCTGGGATTTGGACTTCCACGCGTGAGGCTGAGTGCCAACGTAAGCCCTCAGAGCTTAAGGCTTCTTCTATTGGTAGTAATACTTGGGCACTTGGTAACCCTACAACAGGCACAGCTGGCCCATTTCTCACCTTTTTTGAGGAAATTACTCATGATTTTCTCAATTTTCTTTTCTCTTTTTTCCCCCTTTTTTTTTCGTGTCAAAGGTAAAGATATAAAACTTTCTTAGGCTTCATAAATAAACCATGGAGTAATTTCACAGTTAGTTTGTAATTTTTTTATGATATTATTTTATTTCATTCGCGATATAAATTCGATTTTTTATAATGTTAGTGAGTGGAAGAGGGGGCCTTAGGGCTCAGGACCTTTTAAATCAGTATGATATCAAGTGGGATTCATGCATGGAGCATTGTTATAGGTACCATATCGATATCGGTTGTATCGATCGATATGTATTATTTTTAAGATAAATCGAAATGATATTAATTTTGTACTGTTTCGATTTTTGTACCGGTCCATATCGACCTGTACAAGATTTGATTTAAAAAAAAATTAATTTATTTGATTTTTTAGACCAATTTCAATATTTTTTGTGTCATTATCATTTTTATTTTTTTCATAATTACATTTAAAAATAAAATGTGTTCATTAAATTAGGCTATTAAACATAATTAATAATAATTTACTATATTTTTTTAATATTTATTTTACCTATTTGATGTTTAAAAATTTTAAATTTTAAATATTTAAATTTTATATTTGTATAAAAACAATATAATGTAATGGATATATATTTGTATGTGTATATAATATATATTTTATTAAGAAACTTGAAAATATTAAAAAATATTGATAAATCCGAAATGGTACGTCAAAACACACTGATATCGATATGTATCATAACAAAAACGATACATCTACCGATACGATACTGACTATCTTGGATGAGAGCCCAATATATATAGATATATATTTTTTAATTTGCATGATGGAATGGATAGGATTAGCTTACATATTTAATCATGCAAAATTTAACCCTTCCTAAATTTGACATCTAAGGGTCGTCATTAATTTCATTGCTTTTCAGCGTTTCTGATTCTGAACCTTTAAACAGGAAAGGACTAAGGAGTAGTATAAAAATCGGCTCCCAATTACTGTAAAAGTGTCAAGAGAAAAGAGAAAAAAAACACCCGACTCCACTGGGGATCGAACCCAGAATCTCTGGTTCCGTAGACCAGCGCCTTATCCATTGGGCCATGGAGTCAACTGATCGAATTTTCATATTTTAACTATGTATTGATATTTCCCGCCAAAACTGAGTCATCCTTTTTTCCTTTTTTATAATTATCTTCCTCTTCCTTGTTTCCGCAAAAACCACGCTCTGTCTAGTAGGTCTGAAGAAAAGGAAAAGAGGGCATCATTTCATTCCCCCTCTTACTTTGTTGCCATGGCTTTGGTCTTCTCTTCAAAGTGTAGGATAGGGAAGAAATTAAAGAAAAGAGACAAAAAAAGTAGAAGATGGAGATCATGGGGGGAGCTCAAGAGATTATGCAATGCATATAGGTGTGGGTTGTTTATAAAACCAATTAATTATTATTTTTAAAAAAGAAACAATCATGATCAGAGATTCACACTTTTTAATAATTTGTTTGACAAAATATTTATATATGAATTCTTATATGTTAAACGACTGGACTGGACGTTAATGATTTTTTATCCCTATGAAATATCAAAAATTATGGTTAATAATTTATCCGGTGGTGGTAGTGAATGAATCGTGAACAATAAAACAACTTGTTTCTAGCATTTGACTAAATAAAATAATTGGATCTCATGAATTCACCTCATCAACTCGACTCTGCCCGTTCCAATTTTCTGCAACTCACAACTTTTTCTCCTATTCCCTTCGCCATCTTCGCCCTGATAATCAGCTTCCTCGCTCAACCATGCAAGCTCTCCAAGCTCCATCTCTTCGAGCTTCCCCTCTAAACCCTCTCCAAAAACCCAATCTCAATCCCCATTTCCCCAATGTATCAAGACTTCCTCCCAGGCCAACCAAGAAATTCTCTTCCATCACCGATTCTTCCCCCACCGTTTCCGCTCCCAAGCGCGAGAAGGACCCCAAAAAACGGGTCGTTATTACGGGGATGGGATTGGTTTCCGTTTTCGGAAATGATGTGGATCCTTACTATGATAAATTGCTGGCTGGTGAGAGCGGGGTCGGACACATTGACCGGTTCGATGCTTCCGAGTTTCCAACCCGGTTCGCTGGTCAGATCCGGGGGTTCACTTCTCAAGGTTACATTGATGCAAAGACTGATAAGAGGCTTGACGACTGCTTGAGGTACGGCATTGTTGCGGGCAAGAAGGCGCTGGAAGATGCTGATCTCGGGGTTGCTAAGTTATCTAAGGTGGCTTGTTCTTTCTTTTTAGAGTTTTTCTTTTTTCTGGTTTTTAGTTGGTGGGTTCTGTTTAAGGGTGTAATTCGTTTCGGCTCGAATTCACGAGTTCGAAACTCCATTAAGTTTCATTTTTCATGCTTGATCTAGACTCAATTAAATTGGATAAAATTATAAATATTGGCCTTAAACATTATATTTTTTTATCATATGTTTATAAAATATATTAAAAAATAAATATTCAATTAAGTCTTCGAACCTCTCAAATTGGATATTAAAATATGGCTATCCGGCACCACAAAAATCGGTTGCGCATATTTACCTGATTTTTGAATGTTCTATGATTTTAGTTTAAGGGTGATAATTGATAATAAAAAATTGAATATTTGATATTATTTAATTTGTTTTTTGTGAATTTGGATATTACGAATTTAGATATTAAATTTATTATTTGCAGCGGATTCAGATATATAAATCATTCGATACCCGTTATTCGAATTTGCTTTTATTTTGATGTAGATAGTGTCAGATATCTGAATCCGTTTTATTTATTTCGATAATGGATTCAATATCTGAATCTGATATCCATTTACATATTTAGTTATTGTTTAATTTTATATTTTTATTTTATTTTAAAAAAATGATTTAATAAATTTGGATATCCAACGGATATTATTAATTAAATTGAATCCAGATAATAAATAGATTCGAATTTTAAATAAATTAAATAAATTCAAATATTTAAAAAATTACAGATATTCTCTATCATGGTTTGGTTTATGGGATGGGTGCACTATTCTCATCCTTTCTCTAATCAAGTGATTAAGCTTATATATTTATTATTTAGTTTGAGTATTCTGCTTTAGCTTTGCATTGGAATTTCAGCTCTTGTTACTAGTACTTCATTAAAACATTGTGTTATCTTTCAAACTTTTTTTCTCCCCATACTGCTCACAAAATTTGTTGAGTTTTTGTATTCATTGCAGATTGATAAGGAGCGAACTGGAGTGCTTGTTGGGTCAGGTATGGGTGGTATATCAGTGTTATCTAATGGCCTTCAGAATCTGCTAGAGAAAGGTGTCAGAAAAATCACACCATTCTTGGTTCCTTATACTCTAACAAACATGACACCAGCCTTGCTTGCAATTGAGCTTGGTTTCACCGGACCCAATTATTCAATTTCAACTGCTTGTGCTACCTCCAATCATTGCTTCTACGCTGCTGCCAACCACATCCGTCGAGGTGAGGCTGAAGTGATGGTTGCTGGTGGAACAGAAGCTTTAATTGTTCCTATTGGGCTTGGGGGTTTTGTTGCATGTAAGGCATTGTCTCAAAGAAATGATGATCCTCTAACTGCTTCAAGGCCATGGGACAAAGATCGAGATGGTTTTGTAATGGGTGAAGGTGCTGGAGTATTGGTAAGCTTGCATTTTTTTTTAACATGCTAACTCTATAGATGCATCATTTAGCTTCTTGTTGGTTGTTTGCATTGTCTATTTCTGGTTATAGCATTTTGTTTTGCCTCCGTTGATGACATGCGGTACTGTTATTAAGAAAAGTAGGCCTTTCTGTCATGCTTTAAGGTACCTGCGACGGATCCTGGATATGGTGTGCATGTGTGCTATGTTACTCGGACTTGAGTGTGAGAGTCGGATACGGGTATGGTATGTTTCCAACACGGATATGTTAAAGTTTTTCTAAGTTTTTCCATGTATTTGGAGGGTTATATCTCCATACCCATGTACGAATATATGTTGGACATGGATGTCGGGCACCGATACTTAAAAAAAAAAAAAAAAGAGTCAAAGCAATATTTGTGTGTATGCATTGAGATACTGACTGGTTTCCTCATAATATCGAAATCTTGGCCCTTGTTGGGAAGTTAGGAAAAGATTTCTAGTTATCATTGCCTTCTTTTTCCCTCATTTACAACATTGAACTACTTGGTTGAATAATGAGAATTAGTCTTGAGTTAAGACGTTGCTTTTGCATACAGATTCTTGGTTTCATTGTTACTTAGTTGGCTATGAACATAACCCTCACTCTCCTCTTAATATTAAACAGACTGATCTTGATGAGGGGGGGTAATGCAAAAGCCTTTTACAAAGATTTATTTAACTTATATTAATTCTTTTGCTTTAATTTCCAGGTAATGGAAAGCTTGGAACATGCAATAAAAAGAGGTGCGCCAATTATTGCTGAGTACTTGGGTGGAGCTGTCAATTGTGATGCTTATCATATTACTGATCCAAGAGCTGATGGTCTTGGGGTGTCTTCATGCATGAGGAGATGCCTTGAAAATGCTGGTGTGTCCTCTGAGGAGGTAATTCTTTCTTTTTTTTTTCACCCAATTCTCTCGTTATCTCACATCTACTAAATTTTGGATTTCTGTGATCTTATATACTCTTCATCTATTGCCAATTAATTTTAGTAGTGACGGTTTAATGAGTAGTGATGGGTTAATGTCTTAAATGCGTTGATTTCTTCAGATGCGAAAGTGCAAATAAAAGGGTGCAGAAAGTAATTATTTTAGGAAGTTTGGGCATCATTTCAAAGCTGAAAATTAGCAAACTAAGCAATTCCTGGTTTTTCAGGTTAACTACATCAACGCGCACGCAACATCTACTGTTGTTGGTGACTTGGCTGAGATAAGTGCTATTAAAAAAGTATTCAAGAATACATCAGATATCAAAATCAATGCAACAAAGGTACGTATACCTTGTCTTTCTCTCCCAAAATACGCCAAAATTTGAGATTACCATTACTATAATGTTGCTCTCTTGCTGATTGTTGGCTGATTGCTTTGGTTCTTGTTTCAGTCTATAATAGGGCACTGCCTGGGTGCTACGGGTGGTTTAGAAGCCATTGCCACTGTGAAGGCCATTACCACAGGATGGCTGCATCCCTCCATAAATCAATTTGTATGTGCTAGTTTCTGGAAAATGGAAATGTATTTAAACTAACCTAAGACAGTGTCTGAGCCTTGTTCATGCATGATTTTAATACTTTTCTGATAGAACTTGCCCATTTCTACTTTTTTCTTCAAACTACCAGTCTGCCACCCAAGTCTTAGCTAATTTGATTTAATGCCCAGAAACCCCACCTCTTCAGATTTTTAGATATGCTCATTTTGGTTACCAGAAACCAAATTAGGATCCTCCTTTTAAGATTCCTTCTCGAAACAGAAGACTTTTTTGTTCATCTTCAAAAACGTCCTAATAGTAATACCCAACAATGATAATATGGATCACATCCTGAATTTTTAAATGCAGAATCCGGAGCCTTCAGTTGAGTTTGACACTGTTGCCAATGAAAAGCAGCAGCATGAGGTTAATGTAGGTAAGACTCGTATTGCAATTTCTTCAAGCCTGTCTCCCCATTTGACTTGATTTTATTATTTGATTTGGACCAGAATCTATGATACTAACTAAGCCGTTTATGATTCAGCAATTTCAAATTCTTTTGGATTTGGTGGACAAAACTCTGTGGTGGCATTTTCTGCCTTCAAGCCTTGAAATATCTCATCACTTAGTTCGTCAGCTATTTGTTGTGGAAGATATAATATAGATGTTGTACGTTGGAGAGTCAGCTATTTATCGGTTCTGGCGGCTTCTTCAATCTTGTAACTTTCTTGAGCCATTTGTAATCGTCAGTGTTGTAATAATTTTGAGTTAAGTTCTTAAGCTTAGCTAGCCCAAGAATGGTGGACCAAATTCATTTTTTTTTCTCTTAAAACTATTTTATTTTATTTTTGTTCTGATCCTGAATTATGTTAGTGAGTAGAAGAAGACTGGGCCTGAGGGCTCTGGATCTTTTAAATCAAATAATAATATCATATCAATTGGGCTTTATGGGAGCCTAATTTAGAGGAAAAAATAGATATTTGTGGTAAGCAAAAACTAGAAAAATAAAAAAAAGCACAAAAAGGCACGACTCTACTGGGGATCGAACCCAGAATCTATGGTTCCGTAGATCAGCGCCTTATCCATTGGGCCATGGAATCATTTATTATTCGTGAAAATTTTTTAAAATAATAAATCTATCTATGTTGGCTTAATTCCCGTCAAACCAGTCATCCTCTCACTTATTCCCGCCAAAACCACGCTCTCTCTCTACTAGAACCGAAGAAAAAGACACAAAGGAGGAAAAGAGGGCCTCATTTGCGATAGCGTTGCCGTTTGGTGTTTTCTTCTCAAAACTGTAGTGTAGAATAGGGAAGATAAGAAAAGAAAGAGAAAAAAATGGAGTTGTCTCAAGATGTACTGTTCCTCCATCGATCTATATTCTTTACCCTCTTCTCTTTTTTAAAAATATATTCCTAGTACTAATTTTACCCATGGTTCTAAATTTTGTCTAATTGATTGATCAGATTTATCAAGATGAAATCCAGGCTATGATAAATCACAAGCGCCGCCGCCTCATCGTCAACATCTCCGATCTCCAACAACTTGGCTCCTAGGTTCTCTCTCTCTTTTTCTCTTCCCTTACTTTTTTTTTTCCTCTTTTGAGCGTTAGTTAAATTAAACTCATTTGGGGTTTTTTTTTTTTTTTTATATTTATTTTATTATTGTTATGAGTTTTAGAATTCTGAAGATTCCGAGTGAATATATGCAACCATTTTGCGATGCGGTGACGGAAGCTGCTAGAAGTATTGACCCAAAGTACTTGAAAGAAGGAGAAATGCTTCATGTGGGATTTGAAGGCCCTTTTGTTTCTCGTCGCGTTACACCCAGAGAGCTCCTCTCCGAATTCATTGGCTCCATGGTATGCGTCGTGGGCATTGTCACCAAATGTACGTTTTTCCCCTCTTTTCTTTCTAATTTTAAGTGTAATAAATGCATATTTGTTTGTTCATATAATGTGGTAAAAATTGAATTTGGGATTTTGTAAAAAGTGGGCACATGCTTCGAGCCTTGAAAATCCCTAATGCTTTTGGGTACTTTTACATACTTTAGATAATGTTTACGATTCTAGTAATATGGTTTGGCATATTTCTGTGTAGTGTTCTTTTTATATATCTAACATGACCTATTGATGCACCCAAAAGAGTGTATCTTATTTAACCTTGCACTAAAAAGATAAATTGTAAGTATAGTAGTTAGCAAGGGTCGAGTCCTCAGGGATTGGGTTTTAGTTTATAAGTTATTAGTTTAAAACTTAAATTCAAGAACAATAAAAGAAAAGGGGTTTTTGAAGCCAGATTTAAACTAAAGTAAATAATAAGAATAAGATGCATGGCGGTATAACCAGCCAATAAAAATATATATACTAAATTAGGCGGTATAACCAGCCAATAAAAATATATATACTAAATTAGGCGGTATAACCAGCCAGTAAAAATAAAACAAAGTTAATATACAAATTAGGCGGTATAACCAGCCAATAAAAATAAATATAAAAAATAAGCAAACTAAAAGTAAGAAAACAAGTAAGTAAGAAGAATCAAATATGAAAAATATGGTTAAGGTTTCATTCTCCACCACTAGACATCATTAAGAATCAATTTCAGATCTATCAATATCAACCAACTATCAAAGTTAACAACCGTAGATAACAACAAGCTCTGTTATCCCAATCTTTCCTTAGTTTGTCGTTAAATAGAACAAGCTCTCTATTTAATCTCTAACCATTAAACAACCTAGAATAAGCTCTCTAAATTCAATTTAATGGCAGCTTTATGATGAGAAAGATAGGTTGATCTAAGCAACAAACACATAAGCTCGGATTGTTCAACTTAGGTTATGTTCCACTTTGCAATTATTGAAAACTTGACCATAATCATTAATCACAAATTGCCACTTATGAATAGGAAATCAAGACAATTACACGGATCAAGACTCCTAAACTAGCAATAGATAATTATCAAGATCTATCTAGTTGTACACCTAAATAAATCAAGACAACATCATGAACAATTCTTGTAGAAGAACATAAGCAACTTTGATAGAAAATTAATGATAGATAGAATTTGAAAATCAATCACAAAACATGTCTAGGGCTTTGAAATCACCCTTAACCAAATAGAAGTTTAGCCTAGCATAGGCATTATAAACATAAACATAAAATTAAAGAAAATCTAAGAAGAAAATAAAAGAAAGAAAGAAGAAGAGGAAGAATATTAATTATCCAACCTCTTGCTCTCTCTAAAGAAAAAGAAAACTAGAGAAAAGAAAGAAAACTAGAGAAAAGAAAGAAGAAGAAAACTTAGAGAATTTTATTAAAATGGCTAATATCCTACCTATGTACAATATGATCCTCTACAATCATCCAAGGCCCTCTATTTATACACATTTTGGAAGGCTAAATGACAAGAGACAAGCTTTACAAATTTCAAAGGTAGGTATAATAGGTGGGTGAATTTTTCTAACAATTTTCGTCATATTGTATGACAATTTTGATCAGCCAACTTGATGGTCGATTTCGTCAATATTAGAGGCCTGATCTGATCATATGGTCTTCTAGACAAAGGTTCCCGTATCAGTTACGGATCCATAGCCATTGGAATCAGCTCATTTGCTGATGTGGATAAGCAGATATGGGCAAAATACGAAAACAGGTCAGCACAGACGTCATTGCACATCAGCCAACTTGATGGTCGATTTCGCTAGGGAAAACGACTCTGTTTCAAGAAGTATAAAACATGAAAAAGATAGATATGCCTCTTAGCTTTGCACGGCTACAAATTTCAGCCTTATTGCTTCAGTGAAACTCCAGATATAGCTGATATGGCAAAATGTGTCGGAACTGGAACTGAACTGGATTTGCCCTTAATTCTAGTAATCTGAAATCACTCAAAGAAACTTCTGAAAAACACCAAATTACATAAAAATATAAAAGATCATAAACACAATTAGACTAAACAATAATAACTCGTATTTGACACAAAACAATAATAAAACATAACTAAAAACTATATAATTATACGAGTTATCACACCCCCGCACTTCGATTGTTGCTAGTCCCTAGCAACGACTCAATAAAAATAAAATAAGAAAATCTAATCTAATCCACTTTCGTAGGAAATCACGGTGGCACTTAGCATGTGACACAAGCCTTTAAACCCCTAGGTGTCCCTAGTGGACGAGTTTAGTCTCGTGAGGGTTTACTAGAACGATACCCACAAACATTGAAAAATTAAAATATAAATAAACTTCATATAAATAAACTACATATACTAAAAATATTTACTCCTAATCCTTTCAATACAAATTAGAGACAATATTTGAACAAGTCTTATAAACTAATCAATAGCTTAAAAAATTTCACAAAAAATCATGCTTGAATGTAAATTGTTTGAGTTAAGCCAATATTAGCATGACATATCTCAATCAAAATAGTGCATGTTCAAATTTAATCTCAACTTCTCACATGGGATACTCTCTTGATTTTCACTCTTTAAAGTAGTGGTAAAGTGTTTACACTCAATCAATCTCATGAAAACACTTCTACCATATGCTTGCTTGTCCACCTATTCTCCACTAAAAGATCATGCAACTTCATAAATCAAGAGGTCTTTAATCAAGGTTGTAATGGGGCCAAGGGGTTTGTAATGTGGTTGAAGAACAAAAGGATAAAGATATCACAAAGGTTCCAAAGAGTTCATAAAGTTTAGAGACATAAAAAGATTATACAAAGAAACTTCTCAAAACTCTTTACAAGTACATAGTCACCTAGGCCGGATATTTATGTTGGGCCTTTTCTTCATTCTAAACGACTTTGTAACATCTTTTTCTTTTTCCACAAATTCAAGAGATGATTCATATATTTTTTTTTTTTTACATAGGAATGTATTTGCCAGTATTTCATTTCTTTTTCTCTTGACTTTTCTTTTCTTTCCCCCCCACACTTATTTCTTGTTTCTAACCCAAATTTTTAACTAAAAATATCCCTTGTCTTTGCAACTTGTCTCAAAACATGCTAATTCATCTTTGGAACAAAGGTAAAGATATAAGTATATTTAGGTTAGGGACAAGTTATGGTTACCAAAGAGATAGCTTATTCAATGTAGGCTCAAATTGGTTCACTAAGGGTGTGTTCTCTTGGAACATCAATAAGGGATGGCTGTTTGGCTCTGGCTAAAAATCCTAATGCCTCTATCATATTCATGTTGTCACATGTATCAATATAGTCTCAAACGGTTTAAAGCAAGTTCTAGAGAATCCTGTAATCATAAGAGCACTCAAGAAAGAAATTAGATTGATTTGTATAATGCATCAATCATTATAGGCTCAAAAACTCACAAGGATGATTATACAAGTCAGATTAAGTCTAAACATGCTTCATTCTCAATCAACATATTATATTAACATTGGCTCATAAAAAGGTTGACATCAAGCTCAATTCTCATGAAAATCTTCTCACTAATAACCAGTTTAGACCTATGCAATTCATATCTCATCATTGTATTAAAAAGGAACTAAAACACACTAAAAATAATAATAATAATAATAATAAAGACTCATAAAAAAAAATAGTAGACAAAAATAAAAGAAATCCTAAATCATTCCCCCCACACTTAATTCTTACATTGTCCTCAATGTAAGTCTATTAACACAAATGAAAGAATCATGTGTAAGAGAAAAGAACTAATAACATAAGAATAGGAACAACTAAGACTCAAAACAAAACAAACTCATGCAACCTAAATAATCCTAAAATTCTAAACAAAAATTAACAAGTAAACATAAAAAGATTAAAATCAAACTGACAAGGTATGTCTCAAGTCTCCCTTACTCAGACCTTGTTCAAAATGAATACTTCTAAATTGCTTAAAACACAACAAACTCTTTTTTTTTTTTTTTTTTTTTTTTTTTTTTTTAGAAAAGAAGAAATCAAACTGACAAGGTATGTCTCAAGTCTCCCTTACTCAGACCTTGTTCAGAATGAATACTTATTAAATTTTTTTTTTATTTTTTTATTTTTTAAATTAGCAAAATATGTCCCTTACCCCCTACTAAAATATGACATTGTCCCCAATGTCAAATTTTAAAGGTAGAATTTAGGAGATATTACCTGCAGAGGTTGCTAACCACTTATTATAACTGAGACACAACAAGCAAAATGTTAGATAATGTCACAAAGACAAAGTGCAATCCACTCCTTGCTCGTCCATATCTCTTTTTCTTTTTCCGAGCGTTTGCGAAACAACCGTAGCAGATAAACACTCATAAGCTTGGAGCTTTTTAAGTAAATCTTCAATGGTTGTAGCAGAAATTATGGTTCTCCTTGCCTCTGAAAACATGAATCCATTATCCACAGCATTATCTAAATATAAAAGCAAATTACTAAAATAACCATTAATATTAAGCAAACCAATAGGTTTCTTATTTGTGATCAAAGATGACCAAGAAGCCACGCAAGCTATTTCTTCCAATGTACCCAGACCTCCTGGTAAAGCAATGAATGCATCGGCAGAATGGTACATGATTGTTATCCGTTCAGGGACACTCCAGACTTGTATTTCCTTACCCACGGTAGGTCCACAAAAACTTGTGAATAGTTTTGGCACGATTCCTAGAACTGGACTTCCTCCGGCGTGTGCTGCTGTAGCGACTGCTCCCATTAAACCCGTACTACCGCCTCCATAAATCAAGTGGATCTTTTGTTGGGCAAGTATTACTCCAACTCTTATGGCTTCATCAGCGAATATGTTATTTTTCCCTGGATAAGCACCTCCAAAAACACAAATTTTTTTAATGCGTTGGGACGAAGTACTTTCCATTTTTTTTTTCTTTTTTTCGAGTGCCTGAAAGAGAATGAGTACATGGTGTAATATATAGAGGACTGAGTAGTGAATCAGACAAGAGTAATAATGTCGCCGAAAGTGTATCTGACCTGTCAGAAGAAAATGTTAACCTAACAAAAGATTTTTGCGTGATTTCAGGAAGAAAATCAAAAAGAGAAGAAAAATCAACCGTAAAAGTCAAGAGTAATAATGTCGCCGAAAGTGTATTTGACCTGTCAGAAGAAAATGTTAACCTAACAAAAGATTTTTGCGTGATTTCAGGAAGAAAATAAAAAAGAGAAGAAAAATCAACCGTAAAAGACAAATAAAAAAAATGAGAATAATTACACAAATCGAATAACACGTAAATTAAACCGAAATAAAGTTATTGCAAATCAAACCAAAAGCTGAGAAGTCATTTATTGTAGTTGTGATTGTGGCTCACATCTTCCTCTGGTTTTACGTCCAGAAACGGCTTAAACGCCTTCTATGAGTCGAGGATATGCTTCCCATCCAGTTTTCTTACAAGCTGGCAAACAGGGTCTTTTAACATCAGATTCCCAAGATGTTGCCATTCCCTTTGGAATTGCGGCCATAAATCAAGAATTTCTCTTTGTACGTCTCCACTAGGATGCGTCTCAAGAGAAAGTTGGATATTACCCAAATTCTCCTTACTCAGTCCATCCTTAATGAATTCAATTTTATCATCTCGATTAGAGGACGGAATCCCAATAGAACGACATTTACCGTTACACGTCCATCGTGCACATTTGTGGCAATTTGAACTCATGCGCTTTGCTCGTCGCTTCTTTGCAAAAGTGCTTCTACCTGTACCTGGTAAATGTAAAACAGGAAGATATTCATCTTCACGTACCTTGGCTTCAATTATCCAACGTATGTCTCCAGGAATCCCTTTGTGCATAAGCATTCTTAATCTTTCAAATCGAACTTGGTAAAGCTTCAGTAAAATATTTCGAGGAAAAGAAGGAAATCGTTTCTGCAATCTTGTGAGAATATCATCCATCCTGAAAAAAAAAATGAAAAAAAATGAAAGAGAAATTGGAAGAGAAATTTATATACAATATCAGTTTTGTGGGTAGCTGATGAAACCGATTTAAATAATCACGGAGTACCGTTATCCGCCATTTAACCGGGGTAAAAAAATTAAAAATTATATTTACATCTAGTTATTTTCAAAACCAGGATCAGAAAGAAAAACAACATAAAAAGACTCAAAAACAAAACACTCTAAATAAAATCCTAAATTCTTCCCCCCACACATAACTCTTACATTGTCATTAATGTAATGCTATTATCCCCCAATGCAAGAATTATATGTAAGAGAAAAGAACTATTAAACAAAAGAAACTTATGCAGCCTAAATGAACTTAAAAGCAGTAAACACAATTAACAAATAAACATAAGAAATAAAATAAAAACAATAAAAATAATAAAAGAAAAAGGAAAAGAAAGAGAAAGCAAATCTGAATATGGAAGGTTGGCAATTTCATCTTTAATTGTGCTGCCTTCCCAATTAACACTTGAGTTAGTGTTTTGAATCTAACCAACACCCTTTCTTGGCTTTTTAGGCTTGTCAGGCTCATACATGAAATTTCCCAAATTTATGCGTTTGAGAGGAAGCTTTCTTTGCACAACAGTGGATGCATTCTCCATTACAAGTATTATTCCATCATCCTTGGTGGTGCATATCTCATCGAGGAATGGTGCATCTTTTGGTACTTGTTGAATGACATCCACAAACAAACTGTTTAAGGTTTCCAGCGTGTTTTGTTCATGTTCATCCTCCTTGAACTTTGCGAATCTACTAGGAAAAGGTGGAGAATAAACATTAGTAAAAATTGGAATCTCAAACGTTACCTCAGGTGCCGAAATACTCTTATTTGTATTTGTGGCTTCATTATCCTCAAGAATAGAATCCATCTCTAATTCTGTCTCATCCTCATCTTGTTCCTCATTCCTCAAAGTCACAATAGTAGTATTCTCTTTTGGGTTAATCATTGTTTGGGCAGAGAGTTCTTCAGATCTTTGTGCTACCCATACCACCATACTACTAGCCAATAGGCTCATTTGCCTTTCCAAACTCCGGATGCTTGCCCTTGTTTCCTGTTGAAATTGCAAAGTATTAGTAACAAGAGAATCGACAAGATCTTCTAAAGAAGTACCTGAGTTTTGAGTCATATGTGGTGGTTGAAGAAGATCTGGTTCTTGAGACCATGATTGATTGAAGTTAGATGGATGAGTGTAATTGGCATAAGGATCTACTTCTTGGTAATTTTCTGAGTAGCCATAATTAGTATGATCCCACCATCCCTCATGGTAAGTGTTTGAGTAATGATCATACAGTTGGTCTTGGAACACTTGATGGCCTTGACATCCTCCCATGGCCAATTGTTGAACTGGGTAGGTGAGATTGGCTTGTTGATTTTCCATGTTCATGTATGCCACCAACTCTTCAAGTGTTAGATTGCTCAATTCCATCGTTTTTTTTTTTTTTTTTTTCAAAATTTGATAAGAAAAACTTGTATGTACAAGAAAAATAAAATTAATTACAACTGAAAATAAGAATAAACCAATGAACTAATAAACTAAAGAAAGCAATCCCCGGCAACGGCGCCAAAAATTTGATGCACCCAAAAGAGTGTATCTTATTTAACCTTGCACTAAAAAGATAAATTGTAAGTATAGTAGTTAGCAAGGGTCGAGTCCTCAGGGATTGGGTTTTAGTTTATAAGTTATTAGTTTAAAACTTAAATTCAAGAACAATAAAAGAAAAGGGGTTTTTGAAGCCAGATTTAAACTAAAGTAAATAATAAGAATAAGATGCATGGCGGTATAACCAGCCAATAAAAATATATATACTAAATTAGGCGGTATAACCAGCCAATAAAAATATATATACTAAATTAGGCGGTATAACCAGCCAGTAAAAATAAAACAAAGTTAATATACAAATTAGGCGGTATAACCAGCCAATAAAAATAAATATAAAAAATAAGCAAACTAAAAGTAAGAAAACAAGTAAGTAAGAAGAATCAAATATGAAAAATATGGTTAAGATTTCATTCTCCACCACTAGACATCATTAAGAATAAATTTCAGATCCATCAATATCAACCAACTATCAAAGTTAACAACCGTAGATAACAACAAGCTCTGTTATCCCAATCTTTCCTTAGTTTGTCGTTAAATAGAACAAGCTCTCTATTTAATCTCTAACCATTAAACAACCTAGAATAAGCTCTCTAAATTCAATTTAATGGCAGCTTTATGATGAGAAAGATAGGTTGATCTAAGCAACAAACACATAAGCTCGGATTGTTCAACTTAGGTTATGTTCCACTTTGCAATTATTGAAAACTTGACCATAATCATTAATCACAAATTGCCACTTATGAATAGGAAATCAAGACAATTACACGGATCAAGACTCCTAAACTAGCAATAGATAATTATCAAGATCTATCTAGTTGTACACCTAAATAAATCAAGACAACATCATGAACAATTCTTGTAGAAGAACATAAGCAACTTTGATAGAAAATTAATGATAGATAGAATTTGAAAATCAATCACAAAACATGTCTAGGGCTTTGAAATCACCCTTAACCAAATAGAAGTTTAGCCTAGCATAGGCATTATAAACATAAACATAAAATTAAAGAAAATCTAAGAAGAAAATAAAAGAAAGAAAGAAGAAGAGGAAGAATATTAATTATCCAACCTCTTGCTCTCTCTAAAGAAAAAGAAAACTAGAGAAAAGAAAGAAAACTAGAGAAAAGAAAGAAGAAGAAAACTTAGAGAATTTTATTAAAATGGCTAATATCCTACCTATGTACAATATGATCCTCTACAATCATCCAAGGCCCTCTATTTATACACATTTTGGAAGGCTAAATGACAAGAGACAAGCTTTATAAATTTCAAAGGTAGGTATAATAGGTGGGTGAATTTTTCTAACAATTTTCGTCATATTGTATGACAATTTTGATCAGCCAACTTGATGGTCGATTTCGTCAATATTAGAGGCCTGATCTGATCATATGGTCTTCTAGACAAAGGTTCCCGTATCAGTTACGGATCCATAGCCATTGGAATCAGCTCATTTGCTGATGTGGATAAGCAGATATGGGCAAAATACGAAAACAGGTCAGCACAGACGTCATTGCACATCAGCCAACTTGATGGTCGATTTCGCTAGGGAAAACGACTCTGTTTCAAGAAGTATAAAACATGAAAAAGATAGATATGCCTCTTAGCTTTGCACGGCTACAAATTTCAGCCTTATTGCTTCAGTGAAACTCCAGATATAGCTGATATGGCAAAATGTGTCGGAACTGGAACTGAACTGGATTTGCCCTTAATTCTAGTAATCTGAAATCACTCAAAGAAACTTCTGAAAAACACCAAATTACATAAAAATATAAAAGATCATAAACACAATTAGACTAAACAATAATAACTCGTATTTGACACAAAACAATAATAAAACATAACTAAAAACTATATAATTATACGAGTTATCACCTATCTCCATTTAGGTTCTCTGGTAAGACCAAAGGTTGTTAAAAGTGTTCATTTTTGTCCTACCTCTGAAAACTTCATCGTTCAGGAATATCGAGACATCACCTCCAATAATGGTTTGCCAAACCATGTTCAAAGTGATGAACAAAGAATGAACTGATAATTTAAAGAACACAAATATTGATATGTCTCTTAAAAATCAGAACATGTTTTACATTATACATTGATAATCCTTAAATACACAAAATACAAGTTGTTAGAACATATCTTGTCAACTTTTTCAGCTATGTTCATAAAAGGTTATCATTGCAGCTGGCATCATTGAATGCATGCTGTTGCCATTGTTGAATCTGCAAATCTTGACTTGGAGCTTTTTAGGTGTAGTTTTTGTTAAAGAAATCAAGCTCATTCAACGCATGGATGTCCCATATGTCCAACTTGTCTAAAATCCTTAAGAATACTCGATTTGAAACTGCTTTGGTGAGGATGTCATCCAACTGATCCTCTGATCGAATCTTAAGCAATTCTACAATCTTTTCATCAACTTTTCTCTAATAAAAAATTTATCTACTTCGACATGATTTGTACGGTCATGTTGAACTGGATTATATGCGAGGTCACATGTTGCTTTATTGTTTAGTCGTATAGGTTGTTCAAATAGATAACTCAAATCTTGCAAAAGGAGTCTTAGCTATAATGCCTCATACAATACATTTGACAAACTTCTGAATTCAGTTTTTGCACTTAAGCGAGTTACAACATTTTGTTTCTTGCTTTTCCAAGTCACAAGGTTACTTTCGACAATGGTAAAGTATACAGAAATAGATCGTTTGTCATCCACATTATCAGCTTAATTGGCATCAGTATAGGCTTTTATGCTTTGATAGTCTGTGTTTTTAGTGAATAATATTCCTTTTCTTGGAGCAGATCCTCAAAATGCGAAGAACTACATTCATATATTGTTCTTCAAGATTATGCATAAACTGACTGACAATACTCAAAACATAAGCCAAATTTGGTTTGGTATGAGATAAGTACAACAATCTCCCTACAAGTCTTTGATATTTTCCTTTGTCAACTGGTACCTGGTTGGACTCAATACATAGCTTTAGACCTTTTTCTATTGGTGTATCAACTGGTTGACATGCTGACATACCAGTCTCTTGTAATAGATTTAGAGCATATTTTCTTTGAGACAGAACTATTCCTTTGTTAGATCGAGATACTTCAATCCCAAGAAAATATTTCAGAGGGACTGGATCTTTTATTTCAAATTCTTTGGACAAGTAATCTTGTAAGAATTTCCTTTCATTAGGATCATTACCTGTAACCACTATATCATCCATGTATACAATGAGCTCAGTTATCTTATCTTGTTGTTTTTTGAGGAATGATCTTAATGAAAAGAAGGCTTTACAGGATTACTTGTCCAAAGAATTTGAAATGAAAAATTTAGGCCTTTGAAATATTTTCTTGGGATTGAAGTATCCAGATATAACAAAAGAATAGTTCTGTCTCAAAGAAAATATGCTCTAGATCTAGAGACTGATATGTCAACCAGTTGAGACACCAATAGAAGAAGGTCTAAAGTTATGTATTGAGTCCAACCAGCTACCAGTTGACAAAGGATGATATCAAAGACTTGTAAGGAGATTGTTGTACTTATCTCATACCAAATCTGACTTATGTTTTGAGTATTGTCAGTCAATTTATGCATAATCCTGGAGAACAACATATGAATACAGTTTTTCGCAT
The DNA here is from genome assembly GCA_030761205.1 of Fremontodendron californicum. Taxonomy (NCBI): domain Eukaryota; kingdom Viridiplantae; phylum Streptophyta; class Magnoliopsida; order Malvales; family Malvaceae; genus Fremontodendron; species Fremontodendron californicum. The sequence continues at coordinate 3,450,024 of JAULJL010000027.1, forward strand.
TTTGAGATATTTGAAGTCTATTCCAGGAAAAAGGGTATTATTCACTAAAAACACATACTATCAAAACATAGAAGCTTATACTATGCTGATCGTGTTGGTAATGTGGGTGACAACCGATTTACTTTTGGATATGTTACCTTTGTCGGAGGTAACCTTGTAACTTGGAAAAGCAAGAAACAAAATATTGTAGCTCGCTCAAGTGCAGAAGCTGAATTCAGAGGTTTGTCAAATGTACTCTGTGAGACATTATGTCTAATACTCATTTTGTAGGATTTGGGTTATCTATCTGAACAACCTATTCGACTGTTCTGTGACAATAAAACAGCATGTGACATCGCACATAATCCAGTTCAACATAACCGTACAAAGCATGTCGAGGTAGACAGATTTTTTATTAAGAAAAGTTGGATGGAAAGATTGTGGAATTGCTTAAGATTCGATCAGTTGGTTGACATTCTCATCAAAGTAGTCTCAAATCGAGTATTTTTTAAGGTTTTTAGACAAGTTGGGCATGTGGGACATCCATGCACCAACTTGAGGGAGTGTTGAATGAGTTTGGGTTTCTTCAACAAAGGCTGCACCTAAAAAGTTTCAAGAAATTAAGATTTGCTGCTTCAACAATGGCAGTTGCATGCATTCAATGATGCCAGTTGCAATGGCAGCCCTTATGAACATAGCTGGAAAAGGTGACAAATCATATGTTCTAGCAACTTGTATTTTGTGTATTTAAGGATTGCCAATGTAAAACATGGTCTGATTTCTAAGAGACATCAATATTTGTGCTCTTTAGGTTATCAGTTCATCACTTTCAACAGGTATGTGTATCCTACTACGGTAATTTCCGCTGTTTAGATATCCTAATAGCAGTATGGCTATTGGATTAAGCATTGTCTCATGAGGAATATGGTTTCAGGATGAAAATGGAAACTTATTGGTGATTGAATATGGGTTGTGCCAATACAAAGATCACCAAACCTTATCAATTCAAGAAGTTCCAGAGAATGCTGCACCTGGTCAGCTTCCTCGAACTGTGGATGTCGTAGTTGAGGATGACCTGGTTGATTCATGCAAGCTTGTATATATGGGCATTCATGGATAAAGGAAGCTGTGGTTTTACTGATGCTTGGTGGAGTGGAAAAGAATTTGAAGAATGGCACTCATTTACGAGGGTTAGTTCTACTCTTATTATTAGTGTCTTTGTTGTTATATATCTGGTAAATAATGGCCCTACTGATTGTTATTCCTTCCTTTCAGCTGTGTCTTGTTTCTTCTTATTTTATGCTTTGTGCAGTCTATACCACCATTCTTAGATTCGGTATAGTTTGTCTGAAATTCTTGCTATTTTTTAGGGACATTAACATGATGATGGTTGGAGATCCATCTGTAGCAAAATCCCAACTTTTAAGAGCAATCATGAACATTGCTCCCTTGGCCATTTCAATCACTGGTCGAGGTTCTTCTGGTGTTGGTTTGACTGCTGCTGTCACCTCTGGTCAAGAAACAGGTAAAGCATTTCAATTGATTCTAGCATTTCAGCTTATGGTCTTATTTTTGGTGCTTTTGACAATTAAATATCTCTGTGATCAGGAGAAAGAAGACTGGAAGCATGTGCAATGGTGTCCTTGGTGATAGAGGTGTGGTCTGCATTGTTGAGTTTGACAAGATGAATGATCAAGATCGTGTTGCGATACATGAAGTCATGGAGCAGCAGACTGTTAACTATTGCCAAAGCTGGTATCCATGCTTCATTGAACGCTCGATGCAGTGTAGTGACTGCTGCCAATCCCATATATGGAACTGTAAGTGTATTTTGGCTGCTAAGATGCACTTTCACTCCAGTAGCAATGTTGTAAATTTTGAGTTTATTCTAGTTGTTGGTTGAATATGCAGTATGATCGTTCATTGACTCCAACAAAGAACATTGGACTTCCAGACTCTTTGCTTTCTCGTTTTGATTTACTCTTTATTGTATTGGATCAAATGGATGCTGATATTGATCGTCAAATCTCTGAGCATGTCTTCAGAATGCACCGGTTTCGCTCTGCTGTTGATCGAGACTGGTGGCACATATACCTACTAAGGTAATTAATAATGCAGGCGAGGCAGCTCTTGATGGAAGTTGAAGATATGAAGAGAAGATGAAGCTGATGCTGACTCATCTGTTTTTGTCAAGTATAACCGAATGCTACATGGGAGAAAAATAGAAAGAGGTCGGAAGCGTGATACTCTTACCATAAAGTTCCTCAAAAAGTATATTCATTATGCAAAGCACAGGATTCAGCCTGAGCTGACTGATGAGGTTGTGACTATTCTTTTCTTTTCTTTTCTTTTCTTTTATTATATATTTATTTATCCAGTAATCCATTTTTATTATCCTGCCATTTGAATTGATTGCTTTCTTCTTCTTTCCTCTGTTTTAATGAATATAAATATTGTGCATGGTTATTCTGCAATATCTTCTCTAGAGGAAACCTTGATTACCTGTTAACTTGTCTCCCCAACCATCGTTAACTTACTTATCCAAGGCTTACTCTAAAGTATTCTCATCTGCAGGCTTCAGAACACATTGCAACATCTTATGCAGAGCTCAGAAATGGCAGTTCAAATGCAAGGTTTGCTTTTGTAATCAGCCAACAAATACCTTGATATACTTACCTCAATTGGTAATTCTAATACTGTGATTGGTATTTGTAGACTGGCGGAACCCTTCCAATCACAGCTAGAACCTTGGAAACCATAATTCGTCTGTCAACTGCTCATGCAAAGTTGAAGTTAAGCAGAAAGGTAATCATTTCTTAAAAAGAAAGAAGCCATATCCTGTAATGTGATAATATTTGGGATTCCTGACCCTGTTCGTAGTAGATTTTTCTTTTTTCAAAACCTGCTTCTATTACTCTTTAAATTCAATCTTATTCCTTGGGATCAACTGTGACCAAAATTATTACGGTGATGTCTTTGAATTGCATGTTTGGCCCTTGCTTGTGGCTGCTTCATTATATTTCCTTTTATATGCATTTGGGTTTATGCATTCTATTCATACTTGTAAGTTCTATCGCATGATAATTTATCATGGCAGGTTACAAAAGTTGATGTTGAAGCTGCTCTGAAAGTTTAAATTTTGCTACTTATCATAAAGAATTGACAGAGATGGAGGAGTGTGAACAAGAACGACCAGAGAAGAAGCTAGAAAACACAGAGCTGATCGTCAAGGGTGAGCATGCGATAAGTCTTTAAAGAACATGTGGATTCTACAAATGCATGTTGCTTACAATTTACAAATAAATATTGCTTATAAGCAATTGAATTATCTTTATAATGTTAGATACTTCCTTTTCTTTTTATAAAATTTTATCAGAAAATTAGTAAATATCAAATTTATCCTGATGTGGTTGACCTTCTCTTTTGCTTTATTAGAGGTAATATTGATATATGGTTGTTGGGATGGGAATATTGATATGAAGTTTTCATATTATTCTTAATGATGAATAACACTTTCTTTTCTCCATTCTTGGTATATAACATTTTGAAGCTCATATCCACTTGTGGTTCACACGACAAGCTTACATGTTTTTTTTATTCCAACTTGCTAAAATATAGGAAGGCTATGTACTAATGGTCACTTTTTTTTCACAATTGTCAGAAACTGCAAGATGATAATATATTGATGATAGCTGGCGAAACAGTGCATATGATAGTATTAGATGTAAGGGAAGGGAAGACCTGCATTGACATATATGTGATGATAATTCACTAATGCTTTAATTAATGAATTACTTGTAACTTGTAAGGTATTGTTTTTTGGACTTTGGGGTTTATGATTTCAATGGTTACTCTATGGATCTAATTCTAAGCATCTACACACTCTGAATTCCTTGCAATTGACATCGTTGTTTCATTGATTTATTAATTTGGTGAGAATTGGGACAATTGAAGAACAATATTAAAATTTATTAATTTTTCAGTCTCCACCCACCGTCCACACTACCAGATGCTTGGAATTATGAACTCAAGCAATCAACCAACAGAAAGAAACTTGAGAAAAGAAAAGAAAAGAAAAAAGGGGTTTGGACAATATATATATTCACCAAGGAATTAAAAGGGAAAAACAAAGGAATTAACTTCAAAAGAAGCATGCAGCCATACAAGCTAGGGCAGCTAGTGCAGCAGGAACACCCAGAGCCACTCCGTGACTTTCCATTGGGGATGGTGCAATCGCCCCTTGATCTTCCCTCAAAGCTGTGGCTTCACTGGCCAAAACAGCAAGAACCGTGATGTAGGCAATCAAAATCATGGCCATTTTGCTACCCTCCATTATTTCTCAGCAACTCAAACAAGCACTCTTAAGAAGTGAATTATACAAAGTGAGAGAAGCCTTGACTGGAATGGAGAGATTTCAAAATTCAAATGTTTTTATAGGGAAAAGATTAAATCAAGTATTTGCCAGCTATATTTTGTTGGTTTAACCACAAACAGAATCATTTGAAGGTAGTGTGTTGTCAGCTAATTTTTTTTTGTCCCTCTCAGTACTCTTGTAAACTCTATACCAGCCTGGACTGACTATATAAAGCCACATTAATTATACATTGTTTACAATCATGAAAATTGGATTGATTTAAATATATAGTTATTCCAGGCAAGTTTTTGCTAATTCCAACTTTTCTAGTGAGGATAATTTAATCTTGTATCATATGATATTTTCAGCATTAGATATTTGGGTTTTGGTTGAATTATTCATGGAAACTTTATCTTTATGTGACTATTACTCCATTTAAAATGAAGCTGTCAATCTCCCTCAATATTCAGTGTCAAAAACTTTTTCAATTTAGAAATGGAAGATCATGTTAGAGAATCACCTTGAAGATTCTTTACAATGATGAATACACATTTTATAGGAACCTTAAGGCATAATTTAACATACAAGTAACGTGGTTAGTAGCCTAAAAGTATAAATTAAATAGCACATTGCTTAAATAACTAAGTTGGCATTTTCATTGTTTAGCCTATTAGATTATAATTTTCACTGGTAAAATGGGAGTCTTTATTTATTTTTTTGCCAGTTTTTCTATTGAAGGTTTTTCCAGTTAGTAAATGGCAAACTGTTTGACCCAGTGTTGTTGAAACCGGATCGGATCGGTCAGTCGAATCGGGAATCGATGGCTTGTCTGGTCCGATACATGTTATAGAATCAGATTTCTCCAAACCGGTAGAAAATCAGTTGAATCAATAAAAAACTAAAAAAAAAAAAAAAAACTCGAAAAAACCAGTTTTACACTTATATTTTTTAATTTTTTAAAACTTATTGTATGTTAACCCCTTGGATTTATATTTAAGATCATACCATTTAGTCAAATACATATTTTTATTAAATACTTATCATATTTAAATCTTAATTTTTTTTTAATACAACCTGCTTGTTCAACCGGTTGGACTGATTGAATCAGTATCCAGAAGCCTCACCAGTTCGACCTATGGTCCGTTTTTTTACCATTGGTTTAACCAAAGAAAAACCAAAAACGGACAGGTTAATATCAATAAATGACTCCGTGGCCCAATGGATAAGGCGCTGGTCTACGGAACCAGAGATTCTGGGTTCGATCCCCAGCGGAGTCGTTCATTCAAGACAAAAGTTTTTGCACTTTTTTTTAAACAATTTAATGAAAATAGAAAATTACTGGATAATCATCGGGCAGGGGCAATGCATCCAGGACTCCATGGCCCAATGGATAAGGCGCTGGTCTACGGAACCAGAGATTCTGGGTTCGATCCCCAGTGGAGTCGGATTTTCCATTTTTTATGTAACGTTCATCATTCTGCTTCTGCTTCCTGAACATAAACAGCTTTCTACACAAAGAGCCATTGCTACTGCTACCGTACTAGTGGGTGTACCGTTTTTGTTTTGATACTGATACGTATCTATATGTATAATCTACTTTCAAGTTTCTTAATAAAATATATATTATATACACATGCAAATGTACATCTATTACATGCATATATATGTTTTTATGCAAATATAAATTTTAAATATTTAATATCTAAAATTTTTAAACGTCAAATAGGTAAAATAAATAATGAAATATTAAAAATATAGTAAATTATTATTAATTATATTCAATAGCCTAATTTAATGAACATATTTTATTTTAAATGTAATTATGAACAAAATAAAAATGATCATGACAAAAAAAAAAATATATTGAAAATGATTTTAAAATTCATATAAGTGAATTTTTTTCAAAAAAAAATTTAAAAAAATCAAAATCTTGTACCAACCGGTATGGACCGGTATGTACCGGTACTGACCGGTACAGGCCGGTACCAAAACCGGAACGGAACTGAAGATTGCCTTTACCAGTTTAATTGAAAACTGGGACGTATCAGCTGTTACCACCGGTATCGGAACGGTAACGACTACAGTTTTACTCATACAGATTTTCTATTCCAATGTTGCAATACTACTATACTAGACAGGCATAATATGAAATCAATTTTGACAGCAATATCAGCCTCAACCACATTGGGCAGATAAATAAGGATGCTGCAACTACAACTACAATGGCCATATCTTTGAGAAGAATGACCGATAAAACCAGCCCCATAATTCCTATTGTAGTGAGCATAACTGGTGAGTTGATTTGTATCCTAAAAATTGTTATGTACAAAAGAGGAAATCAATAGAAGTTGGTAAAACAATAAAAGAGAGCTTAAGAAATAGTTACTCAAGCTTAAAGGCCGATCCTTGCTAATAAAAAAAATGCACTGATCTCCTTTCCAGCTCTCTCTGTTTTTGATGCAGCCTTCAGTTTCTCCAGTTGTTTCCGAAGACAGGCCTGCCTGAGTTTCTCAGGACAAGCCGCCGCTTGCTCTTGCCTTTGCAATTTAAGCTCAGACACCTTTTCCCTCGCTTGATTTGCTTCTTGATGAACTTCCCTGTGAATAACCATCAATTATATAATTAAGGCCTTCAGTTTTAGTTTTATGACCAAAACATCTATTCAATATGTTACAAAACATAGCCTTGTGAAAGTGTAAACTGGCAAATCCAAAAACACTTTCAGTTTAACTTTTGAAAGTTAAAATTTTTTAATATTTACTTTCAATCTTCAGTACCTTCAGTAATGTCTTAGATTACCATATTCATATATCAACTTTTTCTATACTCTGCAATCCATGTACTGGTGACTAATATATGCAGTATACCACTCCATCAGGAAATTAAGTCATAAAAAGTAAGCACGATGAAAACAACCAGCCAACTACTAGTTGTAGCAATGGTTTTTTTTTTTTTTTTTTTATAAGTTTGGGGAAAGGGATTCGAACCCTACTATTTGAGCAAGAGAACATGCACCGGCCCACTGAGCCAAAGGCTCGGGTGCATCGACTCAAATTTATAGCTCCTTTTCCAAAACTTCGCCATTCTTCCGTACCTATGGTAAATTTGCACACCATTCTTATTCTTCCACAGAATTTTACCTCAAAATCCATGAGCACTCAACAATGTATCAATTGAGGGGAATGAAGGCATAGGTTGATCATCATTCTCACCGTCTTCATCTCCTGTGTGTAAATTATGCGAAGCATGATCAGGCTGTGGCTGCTTCTGGGATTCCTCCTGCTCAATACTCTTCATGAAAAAGTGAACACCATACTTCTCCTTATCTTTTCCTCATTCGGTAACTCTCTTCTTACTAACTTATCATATAACTCAGCTTTCTTCTCCAATGCCGCGTAGCTGGCTGATCCATCATTCACCGCTTTCAGCTCGAGCTTGTCCCTATAATCAAACAAACAAAATTGAGAGACCCTAAAAGGAAAAAAGTCTCTAATTTCCCCAATTAGATTAACTTTTATCAAATAATGATAATAATGATGATGACAAAAAGAAGGGGAAATAAAAAATACTTGAGGGCACGAGCGTCGACGCCGGAGTTCTTGAGGGAGAAGGTATTGTGAGGGGCTATCTTTTTCTTGGCCCGGTGATACTCGACATCGGGACCGTTTAATTCCTTGGATTTGTAGAGTTGGGCTTTGAGTTCTAAGATGGAGGAGGCGCCGAAGCCTTCGATGGCTCGGTCTTTCTTGGGCATGATGGAGGATTCCGTTAGCCATCCTAACGACTCCACCACCACCCTCTTCTTTCTATCTTCCTATCCCATTTTTTTTTTTGACTTTCTACAATTCAGATCTCTTTGAATCTATGTTCTATCTTCCTCTTCTTTCTACTATTCAGATATCTCTATGAATCTATGCTCTATGCTATTGCTGTTGCATGAAATTTCTTTTGTAACGAAACAAAATGATTTGTAAAGGAAGAAAATTTTCTGTAGCAATTACAAAGTTGTCTCCTTCAAAATCCCCAAAGATTAAAAGATATCGAATTGTCCACCCAACAAAATCCCGACGCGTGAATGGCACAAATATTCTCCCTTTCTTTTTAACTAACCCTCTTCAAAGTGAAGAACAAGCAACAAAAATATAACTCAATTTGGAAAAATGAAAAATATGCATCAGATTTCAGCTAACAGATAGATATTTCAGTCTTTTCACTTTGGAGGACTGGGAACTGGGAAGTTTGCATTGATAAAAGGAAGAACTTATTGATAGTAGAATAATAGCATAAATTCTAATACAAGGTAAGAAGAACTACAGGCTCTTCAAAAGAAAATATCATTTGCGCTTCTTTCCAGTCGCTGCTTCCCAAGCCTGTAATACGTGGTTTACTATTTCCTCGACGCCATGCCCATGCTTCACCTGCAAATGTATAATTTACAAAAATCATCAACAACTAAAAGATTTTGTATTAATTATCCAAAAAAAAAAAAGATTTTGTATTGTAATTCCAAGGGCACCACCAGCCCCCAAGCAATAACACTGATGTGTAACTTCTGCAAATTTGTATAAGGTGAAATCAAGAAGGGTTTGAGAGGACAAAGGGGAGATATACAAGTTTCATGATATTAATATCACAACAAATGTGTTAATTTGTACATTAATTGATGCAACACATGAGAATAATATCATGCTTTTATTTAAGTATATATGGTGAATTGGTGATGGATGCACTCAACTACTCAACCAACCTGAGCAAAAACAAAGGGCCCTCCATCACGCATACGAAGCGCATCACGCTCCATGACTCCCAAGTCAGCTCCAACTGCAGGTGCAAGGTCAGTCTTGTTTATCACCTATTATGAAATGTTACAAATTTATGTTAGAATTTCCCAATTTTATTTCTGAAACTGGAGACACTGTGGAAACAAATAAGAAGATTCAAAGCAATGCAACAGCACAATAGATAAAACCAAATACCAGGAGATCAGCTTGGGTTATGCCTGGGCCACCTTTCCTAGGTATTTTATCACCAGCAGATACATCTATTATATAGATGATATAGTCAGCTAGTTCTCTGCTGAAGTTGGCAGCTAAATTATCTGCACCCATAGAAGTTCAAATAAACATGGGAATTTCCTACTGGCAACACTCAATGCATAACTGTTTTTGCTTTTCACTAATTTATAGAAGCAATTGCAATATGAGTAGGAACTCTAATGCATAAATAATCAGTAAGTTATTCCTCATTACTGAATTTCAAAATAGTTCATTGAGGACAGTGGCTAATACCCTTTCTTTTTCATTCTTCTTTGAGCAAAAAAAAAAAAAATTTGTTAGATAATTTTCATAATGTGTTTCATTCTCAAAATTTTCATACCAAATCACTTCAATAAAACATTGTACTTACCTCCTCCAGATTCACAAAGAAGTATATCTGTTTTGAACAAGTTAGAAAGCTCCTCAAGAGGACCAAGATTGATGCTGATGTCTTCACGAATAGCAGCATGTGGGCAGCCTCCTGTTTCTACAGCACGTATCCTTTCCTCTGGAAGTGCCCCATGTTTCACCAAGAACTCACCATCCTCTTTTGTGAATATGTCATTTGTCACCTGAAAGTTATGAAATGCTTCTCAATGCATCAATCAAGTTTTGGCTTAAGTTACTGCTAGAGAATAAATTTCAAGTCCTCATGCTGATTTGAGAACTCTAAGCAAAGCTGACTGTTAATAAACACCATGTATGGGTGAATCAAGGCTGAATGATAGTCCAAAAGAAGCAGCTTCTCCTCAAAGTAAGACATGTCTACCAAAGTTCGGTATATTCGATGTAACCTTACTAAAACTGGAGTTAGGAGATGCAGTAAAAAAAATTTGCTGCAGCTGTAGCTGCAATGAGAAACTTGATGCCCTTTCTTAATCTTTTCAAAAGTGGATGCCCGGTTTATACCACATGGTACACCTAGGGCCAATCTATTAACCATACTACTTTAAGAAACTATAGCCACTCGACCACATCTTCTTAAAGACTGACCACCGTGGCACGGTTTAATCAATTATTCTCACAGTCCCGATAACATTCAGAAAACCTTTCCTCCGAAAGAATGTCCATGCATATCAAAGAGCTAAAATAGATTTTAATTTAACAGAAGGTAAACACTAATCATCAAATTGTAGCTCAAAGTACAAGATGCATGATACTTACAGCAGCAAGACTGTACTTATCCCGCAGGAATTTACACAATGCCAGCATTAAAGCTGTTTTCCTGTATGGCATGAATCAATAGTACATCAGCTCCCATTTATAAGGATGTTTTAGGATTTCACCAAGAATTGCATGATTGTCATACAAATAAACCGGGGAAAAAAACTGATAGACCATGACTAGAAAGAAAAAAGAAAGGCATCTTTGTTGAAAATTCTTATAAAGTAGTTGGGCAGTGGATTCTACACTATTAACCAGCAAATACTAAGTCGAAGTATCCACTAATTCACATACAATAAGCATCATCTTTGTTGAAAGTTCTTATAAAGTAGCAAAATTTATCATTTCTTAATCTTTATAGCAAAGAAATAACAGATAGTATTATACAAAATACAGAGTAAGTGAAACCATGTTAATTGTTAATAATGAGAAAAAAGAGATTAAAAGGAAAATAGGAAATACCCAGTACCAACAGGGCCACCAATACCAACAGTGAAAGCTCTCTCATTGAAATCCCTGTTGACAAGTGGTGGAGCTCTTCTGCTGAAGTATCCAGGTGAGTAAATGGGTTCATGTGAGTGCGGTGCCAGTCCATCATGACTATGGTAAACCTTCCCATCGGCTCCCACCCATGATGTCGTTGATTTACTGTTGCAGATCAACATATAATCAGAAACCAGATCATCAAAAAGTTATACTCCATTAAAACTGCAAAATTTATATGAGAATATACTTACTCATGGTCATGTTCATGGTCATGATGATGATGGTGAGGGTGGTGATCATGGCCATGGTCATGGTCATGGTCATCATGGGAAGCCATTTGACTACTGTCTGGAAAGGTTTTACTGTGGGAGAGTCTTTGTTTGTTTGTGTTCAGAGGGAACTGAGGGAGAGAGTAAGGGGTAGTGGTTGGATTGGATTGGAATGTAATCTCAATTGCTCAGATTAGATGGGGATTATGATGCTGAAATCACAGCAATGCCCTTGTCACATGTGATTTGAGTGGTTAGTACATTCTTGGATTCTGATTGGGGAGAAAGTATTTACTAGATCATAAGTGGGAATCTTAAAGCAAGATTAGACTATTTAATTAGCAAGAATTAAGATGATGAGTGATAATAAGTCATTTGATTTCAACAATCTTATGATGTGAGTGGAAAAAACTATGATCAAAACTTTCTTTCAGTGTTTTACCAAATTAAAAAAGTTTAATGGCAGCTAATTTTACAAATTGCTGCAGCATGAATTTTGATTTTGATGTATTAAGGAGTTTTCAGATTTTTTATTCAGGTCGTTGGCTCGGGCGGCCCCTGGCTGGCTGGCTCATGTGCGGATATGCCAGGCCGTCAGTATTGGGCTTGTCAAATCATCTGGATTACCAGAAAGAAAGATTGGCCCCGTGAAGCCATGATAGACAATTAGGTTGGGCTGGGTTAACTCAAAGTTTTCTTTCTTTCTTTCTTTCTTTTCTTTTTTTTCTTTTCTTTTTTTTTTTTTTTGCATAAATTAATCAAAAGTATTACTGACATCTTTGTTAGGTCAAAAGATCAAACTTGCGCAATTCTTACATGCTAAAAAATTAGAAAAACAAAAGGGTTTTTGTTTTGGTTGTGAGAGAGAATATATATAACTGGTTATTTTGTCTCTTAAAACTACATATCACACGATTATTGACCCAAAAAAAATTACTTATCTTAAAAATGAACAAAAAAAAACCTTTTGGATGTCTTAAGAAATAACATAATTCAGCCGTTCTATTCCTTTCCTTTTTTTTTTTAAGCAGAGCTGTTCATAAACAGGGATTGGACAAGGATTTTCAAATTGAAGTTGGTTTGGATTATTATTTATTTAATAAAAAATATATAAAAAAATATATAATTAATATTTTAATAATTTAATAATTTTTAAATAATAAAACAGATTTTTAAATTTGATCGGACCTGCCCAAGCTTAAGTAAGCAAAAATAAAATGTTTCGAATACCGACCTGACCTGACCCGACCTGACCCTATTGTCACCTCTATTTCTAAATCAAAAGAAAAAGGGTAAATAATTGGTAACAGATCAGACACTGAACATAGTTTGATATTTACCAATAAAAATGAAAATAAATTTTGCTTGATCAGATTATGGAATCAGTAAAACACTAGAAGAAATCTTTTACACATATATCTCCACTAGTATTCAATCAACCAGAAATTAGAATAAACATTAATAATTTATCATTCCTTCCACTCATTCATTCATCAGCATCCAGATATAACAACTTTACAAACTTTTATTACATTTCTCAAACATATTCACACTCTATATATACCAGTATCTCATTTTTTTTCTTCTTATAATCTCCTACATATCATCAATTACCTAAAAATCCAAATTTTCATCACAAAAAAATAAAGTTATTGATCATACTCCACTTTTTGATGCATAACAGATACTCCATCAAAAGTATTCTTCAAGGAGTTTGTGCTTTCTATCAGCATGAAAGGCATCAAAAAGTAGAGCATGAAACTTTTTGACTACTTAAATATATAGATCAATTTATATAAAATTAAGAAGAAAACAAAAAAAAAAAATACATGAAAAGAATCCAAAGTTAGTCAAACAAATTTCTAAGTGCATTACGCTTGGCACATGGTTCAGGCACCAAGACCTTTTGGTTATCCCTTTGAGTGAGTACATTCTCTTGATCAGGTGGGGTTGGCTGCTGCTGCTGGGGATTAATATTGCCTAATATCAGCCCTTGCTTTTGTAAATACTCCCATTTGTCTTGGAAGAGGTAAAAAACAGCAATGAAAGAGAGCTCAGCAGTGAAAAGTATAGTCCAAATAGCAGTACTTCTTGATGTTTTCTTATGGTAGGCTTTTAAACCAGTGTAGATGTTAATGATCCCCACCAGAGATGTTACTGTTCCAAGAATCCAATGTGTTAAGTACCATGTACTTCTTCTTTTATTTCCTCTGTAAAAATTTAAAAAGAAGATGGAAATAATAAGGTTGATAGCAGAAAAAAAGAAGGAAAATGGAAGGAAAAAAAAAAAGTATGAAGTTTGGTGAATCAATGAGCTTTCAAAAATGTGAGAGAACAAAATGGTTAAATATTGAATTGATGATTACTTAGGTGGCCTGAAAAACCCAATCAAGGCTTGCATCCAAATGGCACCATAAAGGGCTAGACCTAATCTTTGGTGGTGGTTATTGAATGAATTCTCAAAATTCTTTATGGACATGACAGCTCCAATTGTTGCAAGAAGCACTGCAAGTATCTGTCAAATGAAAGCAAAAAAAAAAAAAAGAGTTAAAAGTTAAGGGGAAATTAAGTATGATATATAGCAACTACTAGCTATTTAAAAAATGAAATAACATCTCCATCTGTAAGAAATATGTGTATATTCAAGCTTTAAAGTAATTCATACCCTAAAATACTTCACATGATCATGATTATATGGACAAATAAAGTACATGATCTCCCTTTCTTCTTATTCAAGTCTTCATGATAAATATGATTAAGTTGGTTTAGATCAGTAACTGGAAAAACCAAAATTGTGGACAACATCATTAAAGTGAAAGTGGGTTATAATATTAATGAAATAAAACATATACAACCAGCTCTATTTGATCTCATCTTTGCACCCAAGTAAAGGTTAAGATCTGCAGCTATCTGTAAAAATTAGTTTACAACAGCATATATGCTATATATTATGCTAATATATATTGAAGGATATATGTATATATAGATATGATTTGCAGAAAAGAAATCAAGAAGAAAATACCTGCAATATGGCATGGAGATAGAATAAAACTTTTACCCTTCTCCCACCACCTTCCTCTTTGTTGGCCATTCTGATAGTAAGTATCCCAACAGGCATTAAGAATCCCATGGAAACCCAGAGGAGAAGGCCATGAACCGCGATATAAGATATCATTTGAGGACTCAGCTGCAATATTATTGTTAATTAAAGTAGCATGGTTAAACTCAATCATAGTATAGCTACACAAAGACATGGTCATATATACTCAGAACCAATTTTCATGTTAATTATCCTCTGATGTTTTAATTTCACAAACAAATAAAAAAGGGCAAGATGACATTAGGGTGGAAATGGAACTAACAAACTTGGACAAGAATTTGGCATACCTTGTGTACGTTTTCTTTAATGCTCTTGTGATTGCTGGATGCAGTAACCTTCTCCCCATGAGATGAGCAAGAAACAAGTGGTAAAAGAAAAACATAGTATAATGCAAGAATGGTGAATAATGAGCCTAGCAAATGAGAAACTTGCATCTTCAGACTTTCAGTATATCCAAGCAGTACTGGAAAAGAACTTAAAAGCATAAAAACCCTGCTTCAACTACCAACCTTCTTTCCTTTTTCTTCCTCTCAAAACATCAGCTTTTCCATATTAATTTTTCTTTATGAAGATAAAGAAAGATTACATTTGACTACAGTTCACTTGAGTGGCAATTACAGCATTTGGAGAGGACTGAGGAGAGAAAAAAGTAGTGTGAATGACTCAGCTCTTTCAAGAAACTGCATAACTTTTCTTTTTGTGTAAAGAAGCTAATGTGCTATGATTAGTGAAATACAAAAGGGGAGGTGCAAGCAACCTACCATTCAGTATTGGCTTAAAGATTTTTAGAAGCATGGGCAATTCATGGTGGTTGTAGGAAGAAGATTATTATATATAAAAATAGGATAAAATGGTAACTGAGGGTTATCACTAAACAAATAAGAATTTTAACATTGTGGGGTTGATGTTGCCTGCACTTTTTAGCTGCAGAAGATTGCAAAAACACAAGATGGTCAAGATTTCAATGGATGGAAGGTCGAGAAGGGCGGTGTGGGTTGGATTACACAGTTAATAAAGAAGCTTATCTAATCTAATCCTAGATTCATTACTCAATAATTTATAATTCATTAGATCTGGTCACTATCTAATTAATGGATTAAGATGTAATGTTCTTAATACTGAAATATGTATGTCTAGAAAACTATAGCTAATGGTTCAAGATCCACTTTTTTAGAGGCATAAAATCTTTAAAAGTTTGCTTTCTTCATCCCATAAAAAAAAAAAAAAAAAAAAACATTTGCTTTCATTTTGAAACATAATAATTGGTCATTGAACGTTGAACATTAAAAAACTGTGTTACTCATTTGGGTGTGAGTGTCGGACCTGAGTCTTTGTCCGATATGGGTATGTTCATTTTTTTTTTTTTAGATTTTCATGTATTTGGAAGGTCTTTGAAGGATCATATCCCTATACTCATGTCTAGATATATGTCAGATATATGTCGGATACGGATGTCGAATACGGATACATCAAAAACAATAAAGAGTTGGAGTAACATAGTTAAAAAACAACAAAATTATTGCTATGCTGAAATTCTTCAAAAAAAAATTATAGACAAATGGAGCCTTATAATATAATAAGAGGAGAAAACATAGATATATTATAATTCTTTTTATGTAATCGTAATATATCTATGTAATTATAATATATCTATGTAATTGTAATATATCTATGTAACTATAATATATCTTTGTAGTTGTAATATATCTATGTAATTATAATATATTTATGTAATATATCTATGTAATATTACATAGATACATTATTAATCGTAATATATTTATGTAATTGTGTTAATGTAATATATTTTATGTAATTGTAATATATTTTATGTAATTATTATATCTATGTAATTGTAATATATCTATGTAATATATATAATTATTATATCTATGTAATTGTAATATATTTATATAATTCTAATGTATACATGTAATATCTAATATATATTTGTAATTGTAATATATTTGTATTCAGTAATTACATACATATATTACAATTACTGAAAACTTACTTTTACATAGATATATTAGAATTACTGAAAATATTATATGACTATATCTAATGTTTTTTGTAATTGTAATATATCTATGTAATTGTAAAATGTAACAACCGAGGTTACGTATAATCATGTAAAGTTAAATTTCGAAAATTTTAAAGATAAACTTGAAAATTTGTAATAATAAGAGGAGAAAACATTGGGAAAAAAAAGCAGAGCAACATGAGTAATTTCTATTCACCCGTATTGACAGCAATGTTCAACGTTTTGAATCTATCTTTTTCACCTTTCCCATTCTCTCTTTATCCTTTCGTTTTTTACCCAAAGCAGATCATAGTACCATTGTTGGTCTTAGGTTCGTAATTTAAACTCGGAACTTAACTCAGCTAATTCATGCAATCACCCTTATGAGGTGACATTCAACAGGTATGAGATTCGAATCCCAGCCTCCGCAATCCTTTCTCCTATATTTAGATCGAAAAAAAAAAAAATTATGGCTGGAGAGGCACATCGTTTTCAGTTATCTATAGAATCTTTTGGCCTATGTTAAGACAAAGATGATCCTCTACACAAAACACGGGATATTACCAAATACCAAATTTGGCATTTCAAACTTATTCTACATTAATCCAACCCCCTTTTTTTTGGCTGATGTTGACAAAGTTTCAATTAATGCAATGAGAAAAAGAGAGAAAAAAAAAATACTTGCATGACCAATTTTCATGAATTGTAAAGGTAAAGAAAAAAAAGATGAGTGGTATAGAAAGACATGTGGGCTTAGAGACATGCAGAGATAATGCAACTTTTTTGGTGCTGGCATTGGCTAAAAATCAAAGATGGTGTTTGAAAAAACTTAACTGCTCTTTGTCCCACCAAGGCAATTGAGCACTGCACTCGAGTTCTTCAGGTTCATGATAACGACAGGCAGAAACACAAACTGACAGATCCGCCAGAGAGGTCGTAATTTGTTTGGCTAGTCAAGATGAAGATAATCCAATTATCCAAGTTAATCCAATTATTGTTTAAATGAACTAGTATATATTATTATTTGATAACTCTCAAATACATCCAATGTATTTTGAAATAAACCCCCAGAAATCAGAATCATTAATCTTGAAGCAGAACTGATCTAAAACTTGCAAAATTTGTAAGTTCTAACTTTCATTTATTGGTTTTTAATTTATCCTTTTTGTTTAAAAAAAAAATGACTGCAAACTTGAAAAAGGATATTCCTTCCTGATTAAGACGGACAAAAACATCTTTTACTTAATTCCTCAACTAAATAATGACATTAAATCTTTTGCAAAGTCGTAGTAATCATTACCCATTGCATTATAATATTCAATTAGCAATTTTTATAGAGCAAAGGAGAGCATCATAGATTTGGTAGGCAATCAGCATCATCCTCGTCATTATCCTTTGCTGCTCTATGTTAACCAAAACCCTTTTTTTTTTTTTTTTCTGTGGCTTAACCAGATAAACGTGAAAAGCTACAAAAAATATCAAACTCGAAAGTGGAAAACAACTTTTATTTTGAATTTCTTGGGCACTGTGTGTGTGTTTGTGCAGCTCCACTATCTGCATTTCTCGTACTAGTTCAAAAGGAAAACAACAAAATAACATTATTTGTTTTAAAATTTTTATGAGAGAGGGGTCGTATTTAATTTCGATTAAACGTTTTTTTCTTTACCATTAGAGAAACTATGATTATCAGATGGAAAGGTTTCAAGGGTCTCTGTTGGCTGATATGATTATGTTTTTCTTGGTGGGTAGGGTGGATGGATTGAGAATTAATATTGTTATTAGCTATTAATTAACCACACCCAATTAGTCACTAATTGATTAGTTTGATTGAAGAGAAGAAGAAGCTGCTGCTTCTTTTAAGAGGGTGAAATTGTTATTGAGTTATTGTTCAAAGCTCTTCATGATCTTCTAAACCAGTGGTAAAAAAAAGGGTGGTTTGGTTTGAGAGATGGGAGTGACCCATAATAAATATTCATGCTTATTGGATTAAATTTATGAAATAAATTTGATAATTTCTTTTAATAAAACATCATCATCTTATGGGAAACAAGTTATTACCTGAAGTAAAAAAAGTGTATGAAGATGTCTTGACAAACTATGTTCCTGTTGCTTCCAATGTTGTTCGTTTACTCACTGCCCTTTCACTGTGAGGATATATAGTTTGCATCCATGTCGATAGATATGATCAATAGAAACATACAAAATTTGGTGAAACCGATAATTGCATGACTTGAACAATGACTAAAAGTAGAATAATTTGATGAGAACAATCTGCATTGATATTTGATTACCAGAAATGATGTCGTCTTTGAATCACATTTGCAGGCAACAGCTTCATACCCAAAAGTACCAAGTTTATATGAAAGAGACGACAATCACATACCATAACAGCTTTTATAAGTAAACAAAATGAGATATTGAAACCCAAAAAGTACCAAGTTCAACCTGTCTGACAGCCAAGGCTTCTCAAATGAAAAACAATATCCGATTCAACAACCTGATAGATGTTCGCTAACAAAAATTTTAGAACTAGAACCACCTTTTAACTCTCTCCTTTTATCAAATGAGAGAAATTACATAAACAAGTTGGGCCTTGATGCCTTGTAGGTTGTCTTCAACTTCCTGGTAGGTGGCCTCACCTTCTTGAACACCAATGGGAACTTGATTTTGGAGTTGTGGAACTGCTTGGTGATGTCCCGCTTGCATAGCTTAGCTGGGATAGTTGCAGTCTTGATAATCTGGATGCAAGGGAACCTGACTCTGTGGCGAGAAGCCATCTCGTTGTACATCTGTTCAACAGATCCATTCAGAGTAGTGTCACGGTATTCCTTGTACATGTTGTGATAACCGGTACGGCTTTGATAGCGAAGCCAGATACCATAATTCTTGATCTTGGTAGGATTCTTCTCAAAAATCTGCAGAGAATTTAATTTAGACAAAAGGGCATTGAAAAGAAAATTAAAGAATGTATCAAATCAAGTTCCCTTTGGTGATCAGATAATCAAATATGCAATCACTATAGCTTTTCTTTGTCAGAAGTAGAACCCACCACACAGATAGTAAATGACTTGTGATCAACAAGCAAAGAAAAGAGATAGGGGATCACAACAAGTAAAATTTATAACTTGTTTGGCAGCATCTTGTTATCAAAAATTTCAAACCAATTTAGATTCCAAGAACTGCTTTCGAATTCAAAGTCTTTAAATACATAGCCCCAAAAAATTATGTGACCAAATCAATCATTCAATGGAATGGCATTCAGAAAAACAAAGATGAACAAGATATTAAGAGTAATTTTCTGAAAAGAAAAATGGATACCACTTAAGACCAGAATTTGGGATTCAAGACGTATGAAATTCTCAAAGTGTAAGCAAATTTGGCATGAAAGCCATAAGATTAGATGTTTCTTTGCTATCTTGTTTCCCTGCTTCTCACAGGACAAATTTAAAGACAAAAGCTTATAAAACACAAATTCCCATCTAAATTGCACAGGCATAAGCTAAATGTTGGCAATTCACACAAAATAGTTTCAGACATTAATCAACATGACCCTAGCTCTAAAAATATATTTAAACATACAATTAAAAAAGGATACTTTTCCTATTCACATTTCAACACATCATCCCACAATAAATTACTTGATACTGAGCAAATACCTCATTGATGGCAAGGACTTGACCATTGCTTTTCTTAACCTTCTTCAGCTTCCTCAAGAAGTACCTGATGAACATTCAAGGACACACGAAAGTAAGAAACCCTCAACAACTTCAATCAAATGGGAATTAAATTAACCAAAAATCCCAGATGGCCATGAAAATAATCACTAACCAGAACTTGGACTTGGCCCGAACCTCATTGGTGGCCCAAAGCTTCATCCTGTAAATCTTGGGGTGCTCATCGCTCTCTGTTGGGAGAGCCCTCCCAACAACCTGGTACTGGTGAAACTGCAACCATAAACAAAACCAAACTCAAACCTTACTTTTGTTTCTTCTTATATTAACATAAAGATAGCTTAAAGCAGTACTCCTCCCTTTGGTTGCTAAGAAAACTTATTAAAGCAGTAGAAACTGAAGCTTTTTATCCCATATTTTAGTAACAACATCCAACAAATTGAAAAAAGAAAAGAAAAGTTCGAATGGATCGAAACCAAGCATAAGATAACAAAATCGCCATCAAATTCAACATAAAGTACTTTTAAGAACAAAGCCTGAAACGAAAAATAATAGCAGAATTCTGAAGCTAAAAGAGGAAAATCGAGAGGGATGCGGGGAAGATCTGAGAAAAGAGAAGTCGTTGGCCACTTACCCTGAAAGTAACCATTTCTGAGGAAAGATAATATCAGAAGAATTTCCCGGCCCTCTCTCAATGTAGGAGAAGAGGAAACTAGGGTTTTCTTTCACTTATATACTAGTAGCTTTTTTAGACAAATCAAAACCCTAGTCTTCGCAAACAGGGCTGGGTCGGGTTGTGTATTTAGATAAGTAACAGAAATTCGTGTTATTGCAGTCGGTCGGGTAAAATTCTAAATCTGGGCCCAAAATTATACAATTAAGCTTCGGGTTCTATATTAAATGTAAGCTCAATGGTGAATCTTGAAATCTTTTTCTTTTATTTCGATCCAAAATCAAATATATTAATATTAGTACATTTATTTTATGTGAATTAATATTAACTCAATAGGTGAATTTCATATATATTTTTTTTTTGTTTTGGCCCAAAACGAACACCTTTCTCCTGCACCATATCTCGAAACTAAACATGTTGATTTTGTTTTTTATTAACTGTTGTTTACCCCAAAATAATAGTAAATAGTGATGAGGAGCAGAGGTGTTTTGCTTATCCAAGATTTAGTCTGACCCATCAAGTGTTTGAAGTCTATTTTTTATATTTTACAAATAAAATTAAATAAAAATATTTTGCTGATCGAAATATTATGATATATAATAATCTTAAAAAATGTTATAAAAATACTGATTATATAAGAAAATGCCAAGACATCTGTAATTATGTTACATGTCTTAAAAAGTACTTATAATTAGAGGATGAGCTCAACTACAACCAAAGAAATTCTAGAACTGTAAACTCTCATTCATCCAAGGTTAATAAATAAACTGCAGCACACAAAGGTTCAGAGGGTCTATGTTACAATCAGCTTCTCTTTCTCAAGAATGTAAATCAAATCAAAATTGTATGGATACATGAATTCCTACCACTTTCTCTTCCACGTCTTCTAAACCATAAAATGGGGAAAAAATCGAATAAAAGATTCAGAAAAATTGGGAAAAAAGAAGACCATTTTATGACTATAACTAAGGGAACAAATTGGAGATGGGTGAAAATATGATCACAGCTATTATGATTTATGCCGATATAAGGCCTATGTAACCAGCAAATAAAGCCAACACACAGGATACAGCATATGCAGCAGCAACAATCCTTGGTTCTTTATGCCCACATAATTCCAGATGATGATGGAAAGGTGCCATTTTAAACAACCGACGCCCACGTCCCCGCAAGTGCTTTGTTGTTTTAAAGTATAACACCTAACAAATACAGAGTCAGTTATCATGCCTGAGAAAACGGCTTGCAGTCTAAAGAAACACTTTTATCGACATTAATCCCTAGTTGCAGCAATGATATATATATCATATACAAACTTGGAAAGATGACCAGATAATACAACAATGACCTACGCAGTAACTTTAAGTTAATATCTTATTAATGACTTGGAAATTAAGGGAAAATAAAAGCATGAGCAACCATTAGGTTAATGTCGGAGGGTAACTGAGGGCAAGTATATAATACATGGTTGGAACAAATACTGATTCATGAATTAATTATCAGAAGACGCGACTGAAACGAACATATCATGATGCAAATTTTACATATTTGTATTTGCTAGTTTTTCAACAAAATTGGAGATGAATCAGACATTTAACTGACATAACATACCTGCATAATAACTGATGATGCTTCCAAAACAAAGAAACCAGATGAAATGAATAAGGGAAAGAACATTCCGGTACAAGCAGCCATTGCAGCTAATGCGCCACCAAGGGCCAAGGATCCGGTGTCACCCATAAATACAGATGCTTTGTACTGGTTGTGCAAAAGAAAACCAACGCAGGCCCCAGCCATTGATGCTCCAAATATAGCAAGTTCTGATCGGGATTGAAAAATAACACTTAGTGTCGTAAAAGGATACAGCAATTTAACATTATAATCATATTTTAGTGTTTCACTAAGATGGATGAATTGGTCATCGCAACAATAACATTTTAATATTATGATAAGATGGAAAACAATGGAAGAGGTAAAAAAACTTCAACAAAATTCCAGGAGTAAGCTTTAAAATACTGTCTTGCATATGTCATCCAGATGATGCAACTCGAAAGTGTAATCACGTGACTTTAAAAATGTTATTGTTGCAATGGCCAATAGATAAACTGTAAACAGACAAAACAAATGTATGTGGGATACTCAAAAAAGCTATGTCGCTTTTTCCGGAGATTGGAGAAAATTCCCCTCCTTTCTTCCAACTAATTATATTGCTTGTTCAAAAGAATTATATACTAACCAGGGCATATTGGAAGCACTGCAACTGACATTCCAATAAAAGCTAACGCAGCAGTCCCTCCAGCCAGACCATCAAGACCATCTGTTAAGTTAACCCCATTTCCCATGGAAACAAAACAAAATGAAGTCAACAATAGGTAAAATTTTCCCAAGCACACAAGGCCCAGTGGTGCAGGTAGAGGAACCAGCATTTTCCTGCATTCAAAAGTTATAAAATGGTCTGAGTGAAAACCAAAAACATCATTTGAGCAAAAAAGATAACAAGTACAGTCTTTAAAGGGTAGTCTAAAGTGGGAATTGAAGCAATGGGAGAAGAAATGTGAAAGACCAAATAGTAGTTTTATTAATCAAGCAATCATTCATTAAAGGCCCCTTGATTGACAAGAAAGAGGGTAATCTGTAATTTATAAAATTGTGTTCCAGAAAAAATAAGAATTCAATAAAGGAAAAAAAAAAAAAAAAAGAGCTGACATACACATATCGATATTCATCTACCTAAGTGCTAAATTCCCCCTAGGCCCTAACAGCTCTTATATTATATGATAATTCTCCTTCACTAGAAGGGTATCTGAATTTTTAAAATTGTGTTCTTCTGTATATTAAGAAAGAAAAAGGTTTATTATCTCATATAAAAGAACAAAGGAACGTATAATATGGTTTTCCATCAAAGAACTTCGATAAGATCAGTTTAACCTAAATTTTTTTCAAATGAGAAGCTAAGGAAACTTGGTATTTTGTCATAAATTTTCTGGCACAAGAATAGATATGTGAGTTACCATCAGATAAATGTGAACAGATTAGTTACAAGAAGATATACATGCCATAGGGTGACGACAAACTTGTAGCATCCAACCAAAATGAAAACCAAATCCCAACAATTGCCTGTAATGACAAACAGTTTGAGATTAGTGCAATAACAGGGGTAAAAATGAACTCCTAATGCGACAAGGATGAAGCATACATGATTAAAAGAAAGAGGCAAGCAAAAAAGTAGCTACCTCAAAAAGTAGTCTTAACCATGGAGATAAGCCACTGTTCTGTTGCTTGATGAAACTTAAAACGTCATCAAGTAGTCCAATTGCAGCAAATGCTAAGGTTGCTGCTGCAGTAGCAGCAACTTCATTAGAAGAAAAACCCGTTATGAATTTAGCAACAGATATACCAGCTGGTATAAAAAAAAGTCCACCCATCGTTGGGGTCCTCTTCTTTCTCGAATGTCTAGCAGGCCCTTCTTTCCTAAGTATTTGATGGAACTTAAGAGTTTTAAGCAACGGGACACATATATAACCTGCACATGATGCTAAGATCAAAGACATGAAAAATGGGGAGGTCAAGTAGAATGGCGCCAAGGGTAGCCTGACAATTTTCCATCCACACCAATCCACAAATAAAAGAACCATTGTCAAGAAGATTATAAGAGCCAAGTTGATTAACAGCCCAGGGTATATCCTGCAATTAATTTAGGCAAACTATCAACAAAAACCTTGAAAAGGATATTAATTTATGAAGATTCCAACTAATTTGAAGCTCATGAGTCAGCAAATTCCTAAAAGAACTCGCCTGTGTGCTTTTTGGCCTAATCCAATCAAAGCAAGCCGACGGGCACTCATGGTTACGGCTTCGTCAGTTGAGACTTTGACAGGAGGCAAATCCACCTCAGTCAAAGGGTTTAATATGATTTCCCCATCGCTATCTTCCCCATCACTTGATGAAGAAAACATATATGCTGCCATCGAATCGTCAACAACCCAGTCATCAAACGAAGAAATTCCCACTGAGTCCTAAAAGAATAACAAAAACCCAATCATAAATAAATAAATAAAAAAATTCATTTCAGAAACCACATTGAAAAAGGAAAATTACTATATTTAGAAAGCACGACAATGTTATTACGTACATCATCGGTGGCGTTAACTCTAACGACGTCGTGTTGGAATCGTAGCCTTCGCTTTTGTACATTCTTTGATCGTTTTAACTGCAACTTGAGAGGAGAGTAGAAACTCGAAGCAGCAGAACCTCGCAGCCGAGGAGATGAAAGGAACGGGACGCGAGATGAAACGGGGACAGAGGTGTGTCGTTTTGGGGATCGAGAGAGTCCCGAAGAAGAGAAATAGTGTAGATTTAAAGACGAGGAATGAGATCGCATGACTGTTTTAGAACCCCACAAATAAAAACAAAAATGAGATCGAAAATTTCATTTGATGGAGAAATCAGAGGGCCATTCGAGAAAAAAACATATATTTGAGTGAATAACTGAAAATGGTGAAAACTTTGTTAACACCGGAAACGTGGGACTGTCCGGGTTTCAGAAGGGACGCGCCCTTTGAGAGCGTGAAGGGGACATTTGAATCTATGGCTATCACTTGGGCCGAGCTGGGTTGGGCTGGATTAAGATCGGATAAATGGGTTACTTACGTGTGAATATATGACTGATTTTCGACCCAAATATTATAATTAGAAAAAGTTTTGGAAAATAATGTATGAATTAATAAAAAGTTTGTATTTAAAATAGTAAAAAAAAAAAAATTCCATATTTTAAAAATTATTAGTACTTGATCACATGTCCGGCGACTAAAACCCAAAAAAATTATATATTTTTTGAATCTCCTCGTCTCACTTTTTCCGTTTTCAGTTTAAATGGTCATACTCATGGGAGAGACATGGTGTTTACGACAGCCACTTCCGTTTTCTAGCTTACTCTAGCACCATATTTATTGTCATTTGTCACGGATTCCATACCATTAAACGCTGCCTTTTGGTTGAAAACCAATTAAATTTTAATCATTCTACAAACATAAAATAATAATCTCAATGGCTTTTTAAGGTAGTGGGAAAAGTAATGGATAAAAAAGTGGGAATCTAGCATAGTTAGGTAAATTACATTTTGCAAGTTAAACTTACAACCAAACCAAATGCCTGGAAGTGAACAATCAAGTCACATCCAATTATCAGAACCAAATTATTTTCACTACCAAATTTAATTTGTATAAACATAATCCAAAAACATGAGCCATTTAGGTCGTATTTCATCATCGATGCCAGTTTTCAAAAGATAAAGCTAACAGCATCATTAAAGTCAACAATCCAATGGATTTCAAACTTAGCCTTTGAAACCATATTACAAAACCCGCTTCCAACTTCCAAATCTGTACAATTCACAACAACCAACACATAATGCAAGATTACCCCAGGCGCAGACACAAGTCACTAACTCTGCTTAGAAACGAGAGGTCGTCCGCGTCCCATTGTGAATCCCCTGGTTCCATCGGGCATTCTAGGGCCCGGGGGTGGCTTTGATGGTTCAACCGCATGAGAAGAGGATGTTGTTCCATGGCCTGTATAACATAATATTATTATTAAAATAAATTCTAGTCAAATAGGGAAAGAAGAAAGAAAATACAAAAAGCTAGAGCTGTGGTTATTCTGATACCAAGTCCATTGGTACTGCGAGTTTTCTGTTTCCTTGCTCGTCCTCTGTTTCTACACCGATGCCCGTTTTTCTCCTTGGACAAATGCTCCCCATCCTAAAATGTAGAAGCAAAGAAATATTTAAAAAGATAAAACAGCTTTTTCCTTTTTAACTGATATTAGTTGCTCTACCAATTATTATTCTTTTCTTCTTTTTTTTTCTTCTTTAAGTTTCATAAATGCATCTATGATCTATAATCTAAGCGAATAGTTCTGATTTCTGAATGCCTTGCCTAGTACTTACTTCATTCTGCAGAGAGAAATATGAAAATTCCATTATGCCAAATTCAAGAAATATGAAAAAGAAACAAGAGGTCCGACAAGACAACCATTTCAATTGACTGTTTCTCTAAAAGTAAAATAAATAATGTTGTATGCCCTTCTAATTCACCATTACTTGCACTTGCAGAGAAAGTGTTGTCATTTGTTAATAATAAATAAATAATAGGATGAAGTGTTGTGTTAGTATAAGTTTTGTTGTTAATAGTAAAATGCTGTCAGACTCGTTATATCAGAATTAACATGAAAGCTTGTATATTCATGAACCAAAAACCAACTTATTTCAGGTTTTGTTAAATTTTACAATAAAACTTGGATTTCCATTCTGATTTTGACATGTTTATCAAAGAAGCTTTAGCTTGAGGTGAGAGTAAATCTTACAATCAAGTTGATAAACTTGCAGAAGCATAAAAGAACATTGAGCCTACCTCCTCATCTGGTATATCTTCATGATGCTCACTTGAGGTATTATTCTCCCCATCTCCTGTTTGATCAGATGCTCGAGCATTGCTGTTCTTTTCAGGATCAGGTACCCTCCAAGCTTGCCTTTGCTGCACATACTTGCCCTATAACAAGGGAACAAACATTAATACCAGTTTATTCCTAAGTTAGAAAAGTAAAAGAAACAGCAACTATTACCATTCGCTTAAGAAGCCTAACCCGCATGCCATTTCTCCAGTCATGTTCATCATTCAAAGTAGTCATCTGATCCAATAACCAGAGAAGTACTCAAAATCAATTAATTAAGCATGATATCAGTTAAAGTGGATTATAATTATCCCAAAAAGGAAAATTACAGTGGATTACAGACTTCCTTGACACTTACAGCTTTTTCAGCAGCCTCCACTGTCTCATACTCCACTAGAGCATGCAACTAGATCCAAAAGCCAGAAATTAAGCAGATCATAAACAAGGCTATATACATGTAAAGAAAGTATTGTTACAACCAGTAAACATAGCAATTAGCTATCCTTCATCAAAACAAACTTCAAAAAGCACATAAGGTTGTACCAACTCAAATATACTCAACAGTGTTCTATACTTGTAGCTTGCACACATCGCTTACCAGGTATTGTTCAGGGGTTGCTTAAGCTAACCTAAAAGTCTAGAAGTGAAAACCCACAAAACAATCATTAAGCTTACACTTTGCCCAGTCAACCACGGTTAAAGTATTTAAATAGCCCCTGTATTATAGTTAAAAGTGCATTTTAGTCCTTGTACTATAGAAGTGAGTAATTTAATCCTTATACGTTTGAAATTAGTGCAAAGAAGTAAAATTGGTAACAGTGTTAATAGAAAACTGTTTAAATGCTGATATGGACATGTGAAACTGACAGAAAATATGACTTGGAAAAAAAAAATGACGACGTTTCAAATTTTTTTACTCAAGTGGAATTTAGAAAAACATAATTTTTTTACCCAAATCTCTCCCTTACTCGTAAAAACATGTATCATTTTTTTTCCGAAGTCATTTATTCTTTCAGTTTCTAAATTTCACCTGAGCAAAAAAATTTGACACGTCATTATTTTTTTCCCAAGTCACCTATTCCATCAATTTCACATGTCCACGTCAGCATTTAGACGATTTTCATTAACACAATTACCAATTTTACTTATTTGCATCAATTTTAAACTCACAAGGATTAAATTACCCACTTCAACAGTATAGGGACTAAAATGCACTTTTGACTATAGTATAGAGACTATCTAGAGACTTTAACAGTCAACCACTTATGGCCCATATAAACCCTTATATTTTTCATAATGACTTTTAACTAGAATTGAAAATTCTTTCTCTCTAATCATTTCAGAAAGGCTCCTTAAAAGCATTAACAACTTTGTATGTTACAAAGCCAAGGGGTTTTAACACATAATGACAATATAGGAAGAAATCTGTGGTAGATAGCTCTTATAAAGAAAGCCGTGTCATGCTTACAATCTACACAATCTCAAAGATAGTCACAGAAGTTAAACATCATAAATTTTATAGATAAACTTAATCAAGTGCCACAATAACAATGCATGCTAATATGCCCAGTGATTTATAACAAAGAAACCACAAATAACACAAAAATGCTGTTCAGTGATTATTTAGTTCAATGCTTTGTTTTATATCCCAGAAAGCATATCATCTCAATACAACAACTGGTTAGGTTATTAGAACGAGAAATTGAGACGAGAAAAAGAAGGGGAAAGGACTACAAAATGACTAATTACACAACATAGTGTCTGACAAGTTAGAAAACAGTTCCATACCTTACGGCTAATCAAGATATCTGCCCTAACACTTTTCTTTGACTCTTCCAGAGCATGTGGATCACGGACGGAAATGTTCTTTATGCTGAAAATTCAGAAAAAAATCTACAGTCATTTAAACGAGGAAGCATAAACCTCATACACAACAGCAAGAAGAAGGAATGAGCATGATTTCTTTTATAAGAAAAAAGCATACTGTCCAACTTCACCAAATATCCTCCGAATGTTCTCCACTGAATGATCCTCTGGAAGATTTTCTACCAAAACAGTGAATAACTAGGGTCCACAAATTAGATGTCACAAAATTAAAGATACAAATATGAGAGTGAAGCCATTAAGTTCCATAAGAGAAATACCTTTGGGTCCCTGACCTCAACGACCGGAAGAGGATTGCGGCGCTTCACCTTCTTCCCATCAGAAGTCACAACCTGAGAGGTCTCAATAAAACTAGAAATTACATACCAGAGAGAAACAAAAAATTCTAAATCTCTTTGAATTGAGATTGTAGCCTGTGAAAACCCTATAACATCAGCAATCAGAGCCATATGGCAGTTGCTCCACGAGAAAAATGGCAATCTTTATATAAGGAGTGAGAGTCTAGAAACATACAAGTAGGGAAGACTCTTTGAGCGCAGCAATTATGGATGGATAACTTCTGGTGAGTTTTTTCATTTTCCTAAAAGAAGCAATTATAGAAATAGGAACTGCAAGGAAAAGAAAAAAAAACATATGCATGTAAATAACAAGATATCAAGGTATAAGAATAGATATTTCTATTTAAAAAGAGAAGGCTTAACCTAGCAATAATAATAAAGTAAACAAGGCTTCAAATAATAACAGTAGTCATACAACAATGCTAGAAAATGAAGGGGGCTACACTATCCTCCACCTTGCACTGATTACTGGAATTATCCATAAAACAAACATTCATATGCACAGGCAGGAAAATATTGAAAGTGGATACAACTGTCCTTGACAATTTTAAATATTAACTTACAACAACAACAAAAGGTCGTCACAAGCTACAAATGATAGGTTCACTTCAATTTCCAGGTAAAGTGACAAGGAGGAATGAGAAAATGAAATACATGTGTATATCCATTTTGCTAAAAATTGACAAATTAATTTTGTTTCTAACCTAATTACCAGAATTATATACACAGGAGGATCAGAAAGGAAGGGTATAAGCTCAAAATAGTAGGCTATTTGATCAATTTTGGCAACCATAAATTGTTGGGAGATGTAAAATTGGAGTTATAAGAATAGAGAATGAATCAGAAAGCAGTAAGTTGCCATTCATTCGGTCAAACCATCCCTCAGATGTTCGGCACAGCACAAATTGGCTGCACCAGGAAAACATTGAGGCTGAGACCTATCATAAGTACCTGCTGTACTTCATCACCTTCATCAACTCTATTCAACAGTATCTCTCTATATTTATTGCTTATAAAATAGCAAAAAGAAAGTTCCAGATAGGATCTTTTCTATTAAAAAGAAAGACATAAAGAAATTTCCAGTACAGGTTAAACTTTTACTTTTAGATTAATTAATAAATTTACAAGGTCTCCGATCATCCTAGACAAGCATAACAAAAGAGCACACATTGCTACCTTAAAAACTTTACAGCTTTTTAAGAAAAAGACAGCAAGAATATCAATGATCTCTTATCATATGTCACATAACAAGGAAAAGGGTCTCATAGGTCCACACTTGTGATAGATTCCAACCTAACTAATTTACTGGTTGGCTGTTATGCCATGCAACTTATTCTACTCGCATGAAATACTGTCATAATCAGTTTAGCTTTCTTCTATGAAAATTTCAAAAGTTCAGATATAATATATACTAGAATTCCTCACAACTAATGGAAGAGAAAAAAAGAGAGAAAAATAGGCAAAGAGAAGACTCGCTCCTTTCTTCCATTTGAACAAACAAATACTGTCAAGATAAATAAAAGGAAGAGAAAACCAAGTCCTTTCCATGTCACTTATACATGAGTTCTATGATCAACAACCCTTTAATTGCTTGAGGAAAACTCAAAAGATAAGGTTCTCAGGGTTTCAATCAAAACCACAAACTTAATTAATCTTTAACTAATTTGTGGATTCGACATACCTATGTATAGTTGTTATTTCTAAAATTCATCCTCTCAAACTAATTTTTATATATCATCTATGTTCATCCATAAGTTACTTTAAAACCAAATTCAAGTCCACATTCTTAAATCTTATATCCAGTGAAAGCAATTAAAAATTGAAATCCATGTGATATTGCGGAATCTACTTTAATGCCTTTTACGGTATTGGCACATTAATTCCATCTTCTTGGTGATTGGAGAGGTCACTGGTTTTTTCCACACAGCAAAACTAATCGAGGCTACAAGTCAAAACATAATAGCTCCATCTATATATACTCAAATACAGGTTTTAGATATAGTCAAACGTGAAATCAGCCTTCAACACATTGTGCAGATGGTATAAGCATGCTACATTCTTAATGCTAAGTTGCTAACAATTAAAACGAAAAAAAAAAAAAAAGAACTCCTCAAACCAAGCAAAGAATTTAGTTACTTACCAAAACCTTCTTTGTTCTTCTTAATCAGACTCATCATATACTTATCCGTCGGCAAATTTTCATCGCTAAAATAATATTCCACCTACAAAATACAAACAAAAACACAAATATATGAATAAAGAATTAAAGATCGAGATTGTAACCTCAAAGTTTGATTAATAAAATTATTATTTGACTTTAAATTTTCCTTGTCCGCGAAATTTGTGTGTACAGTTCATCTAAAAGAAAATAAGAACAAGACAAAGGAAAAGAAAAAGAAAATGATTAAAGAGGCAGAACATATTCTAGGGTTTAAATTTCAACAACGCAAGGGAGAAGGATTTTGTGCCCTTGCCTGCTTAATGATCTTGTTTTTGAGATCATCAGTAAGGACACCAGTCGCCGACGAGTTCTCGTGATTCTGATCCTGATCTTGATCTTGGTCGTGCTCATGGTCCTGACCGTGAACATGGTCGTGATCTTCTTCAGACGGCGGAGATACAATCTCCTCTTCTGGGGATCCGACGGGAATGAAATCAAGGAAATCATGCGGCGGAGAGTGCGGGGTGGGGCCAGCGGTGGCAGTGGTAGGCTCCACGTGGCTGTCCATCTTGGAGAGAGAGAGGGAGAGGAGAGGGAAAATGGGAAAATCAAAACCCTCCCGCCCTTTCTCTTTCTTTCCTTTCTCCTGCTCTCTCTGGTTTCTTCTGTCCCTGACCCTTTATAATGAAACAGGAAATTTCCATTCGAGCCAACTCAAGGGTGTTTTTGTCAAATCGTAGAAACAAATTGCTATTGGTCTTCTAAGTTCCAACTCTTAATGCTAACTATTAAAAAAAATTTAAGTTATAAAAATTATAGTAAAAATTATGATTTAAAAATTTTATAGTATTTAGTATTGTTGTTAAAAAAATATTGTATAAAATTGAAATGTAAAAAAAATTATATATTTAAAATAATAAAAGTGTAAAGATGTAAAGGATAATAAAATCATTTTATTTAAAAATTAATTTTTAAAATTCAAAAATTATATTTTTTTACTTTTTGATTTGATTTTTTAAATTATAATTTCAACAACAGAAGTCAATTTTTTTATTTATTTAACATTAAATTTAAATAAAAAATAATTTTTAATCTCAAAAGATGTGCTAAACAATGTTAAACAAAACCTTAATATTTCTAAGATTTTCTTAACACCCAAAAAAAATCTCTGCACAGGGGGTAATATATGGTATATTACTACTGTGTCAAATGACTTGCACCTGGACATTGGAATCGGAATCATCACGATAATTGACATGTGAAAATTCCTCACCAGCTTTAAGTACAAAGAAGATCCTCTCCTCTACCCAAGCGATTATAAAAAAAGGTTAATCTCGAGATTTTACCTCCACATGGTCAAATGATCCGTAGCTTTCCAAGCCAGATCTTGTTAGCATTGTTTTTATCATAATTTTTAAAGTTAAAAATTATTTTCATCGCAAATATAATATTAAACGAATAAAAAAATTAATTTTTTACTGTTAAAATCATGATTTAAAAAATCAAATTAAAAAATATATATATATAATTTTTAAACTTTAAAAATTAACTTTTGAATTATTCTCAAATCTCTAAATTTTTATTATTTTAAACATATATTTTTTAACATTTTAATTTATTACAACATTTTTTCACAAAAATGCTAAACACTTAAAAGTTTTTAAATTAAAATTTTTTTACTATATTTTTTAAATATAATTTTTTCAACCCAAATTTTTTTCAATAATAATGCAAAATTAATCCTAAATATATAGTTTAACCCTGGAGTAGGATCATGAACTACTACTATTATGTTTCTTACGGCATAAAGCATTGGATTCTAGAAATCTTTGGATTAACTTTGCTTTAATATGAAGAAAATCTGAAAATGCAACTTAAAACATTTTCATTTCTCAAAGCTAAAATCCAAAAAAGAAGAAGATAACATTACAATGGAAACTTGGGATATTTTTTGCCTTTGCTGGCAATTACCATGCCTTAAGTTAAAAACTTGCATATACATATATATATATATATATATATATATATATATATATAGCACGCATAACGTTACCCTTTACCTAAGTTATCTAACTCTAAACCAAAACCAGAAGGTAAGCCGAAAAAGCAAGTCCAAGCCCTAGCAATATTCGGACCTCATTTCTACCGGACCCTGAAAACCAGACCCGAACATCGTCCACCACCGGACCACAGAGTGAGCTCATGTCATCGGTTCTTGTATTGTAATACACACTGTAGAACGCGATACGTGTTCTGTCGGCCTTGGCTGTGAAGTTGACACTAGCGACTTGGAAGGTGGAGTTAGAGTCAGGGGTGTAGTGAAAATTTTGTGCCTGATCTCCTGCAAAGGCCATAACAGCTAGTGGATCCTTGCATTTGTCCCTAGCATGGCCCAAAGAAAAGGTCAAGCTGTATAGCTTCTCTGCTGTGGTTTCGACCATTTGAGAAATGATGCCTTCCTTGCCTGAGACCAATTCAATGGCACGTTTGCCTTCTGGGACTGCATAATGATTGGAGTCAATGTATCGAACCGCCCTATTTGATTCAACCATCCATCCTGGTAATGGGGATGTCTCTTCGTCAAAGTTGGTTGGGAGCAGGACACCAAGAGATACATTTTGGAACATCCAAGGGCCAAACTCAAACCCACTATTAACTACTGCATTGTCTGAAGAAAACATAGCAGCAAAGAGAACTCGATCAACAGCGTGAATATATATATATATATATATATATATATATATATATATATATATATATACAGCAAGTAAAACAAGTATCCTGTCACAGCTCCCTGTGCCACAGTCCACAGCATTCATTATGGTTCTTCGAGACTTTGAAAATACAAATTAAATGGGGCTTTTTTCATAACAAATGTTAGGGTATTCCAAATTTTCATTATCCCCAACATATAAGCAACATATATATACTTTTCAACTACCACACGACATGACATAAACCAACTTATTAGTACTGCTTTTTGTATAGATGGTAGCTTCACTGTGATTTTCATCCCTATTTGCATAGAAGTCGATAGCCGCGTTGAGAGCAGTCTTACTACTTCAATGAAGCTTTCTGGTAGGGCAAAGTTCCTAAGGGGTAGTACGCTGCTATGCAATTAAGGATATTAGGGCTCGAGTCTTGACCTAACCTCTTTCTTTTTTATCTTTTGCTCTTATTCCTAGACAGGAGAGTTGTACCTTGGCCCATCTTCTAGCTAAGAACCAGGATATTTTTCAAGCTGATACTACCAAAAATAAATTTTCATTTCTAGGGTAGGATCCACCATTTTGGGGGTCCATGATTGGAATCTAAATTATATCTTCTTCTAAGTCAAGCCGCTGGTAACCCCTATTTATTTATTACCATTTTCAGAGGACAATGAGCTTTGAAGACTACCTTACTATGGCAAACAACAATGGACTTACCTCTTCAGTCTTCACACACTAGGGAATTGGGATAATAATAAAGAAAGAAACTATACTAGTACTAGTACAAGATTCACACATTTAATGGGACCCACACAGATCACGCATGGCCAGAGGAAAAAGGTGAATGAAAAAGAAAATTAGAAAAACAAACAAAAAATCAAAATCAAAACGAAAACGAAAAAGAAAAATAAAGGAAAAAGAGAAATTGTAGTTTCTTACCTTTGGGCTTATCAGGAGTAACAAGTTTCTTGATAGCAATATCATCGATGATGGGTCCACATTCTGGGTCATCTTCCATGCCCGGGTTCCTAAAAATCAACCGCACTTTATCCTCCTCCGCCTCAAAAGAAATGGAGTAAGGGTCCCACCCTTGCACGTTGTACAATGTCTGCAGGTCTACCGTCTGCGATGCAGGTGGCACGGACACGTTCAATGACTCCAGCTGCGCGCACGTGCGGGCCGCACTGAAAGTAACTGCGTACGTGGATCCTTTCTCCACCGTCAGTTCCTGACTGATCTCCGCGTCGTTGCCCAATCTAACGGCGTGCGTTCCTCGGGGCACGATAAGGAGCATCCCACCACCCACTTTTTCCCCAGACGACACCAGCTCCACCGTGCCGTTCGTTCTCCAGCTGGGGATCTCGGTGGGCCCATCCGATATTGCCTCGCTTGGGAAGCCGTTCGAATGTCGTGTCTCGAAATCACCATTGGCCACCAGGCCTACAAAAATAATTTTACCATATGACATTGGGAAAATCAAATATAATTGAATCGATAAAAATTAAATGTAACATTTTTCCCTTAACATTCCGCAAATACTTTTGACTTTTCCATCGTATTTAGTTATTTACTACACAAACATAAAAGATTTTTGCTCCCATGAATTACACCAAAGGCAAAGCTTGCCCTATCCATACATGTGAGCATACGGACTACGGTTGACGACAAAACAAAAATAAGTACAGCACATGATGTTTCATTGTCAAGAAAATTTTCTTGATGGTTACTAGACCCTCGTTGGCCCATCAAACTATCAGATAAAAATATTGCCATATCTACTTGCAGTTGCCTACCAAACAGAAAATTGAAAAAAATGGGACAATTTTTTTTAGGTCAAAGTATTTGAGAAATTTTTGTATTATATCATTTAATATAAATTAATCTTTCTATTACAAAATTGAGTAATTTAATCCTGTATTTTTAAAATTGAAAAAAAAAAAATAAAATCACTAATTAGTGTAACAAAAACTGGTAAAAAAACTGACATGACATTTAACCTTGTATTTATTTGATGATGTGACATCAATAAAATATATTATTTTAAATTGACGTGGACAAAATAACAAATTAAATTGACAAAAAATAATTTGATGTGGCATTTTTGTCAATTTAATTTGTTATTTTGTTCACGTCAGCTTAAAATAATATATTTTATTAGTGCCACATCAACATTTGACATCTATATCATCAAATAAACACAAAATTAAATACCACGTCAACTTTTTTAACAATTTTTGTTACACTAGTTAGTTATTTTACTTTTTTACTTCAATTTTAAAAGTACAAAAATTAAATTACTCAGTTTTATAATAGAGGGACTAATTTGTACTAAATGATATAGTAGAGACTTCCTAGATACTATGATATTTTTTTTTAAGATACATGAACACGTGGATATAAAGTATCCTACTAATATATAATACATGATACAATATTAAAATCTCATTAATTTATGACCAACCTATTCTGTATATTTCTAACAAAATTTTATTCAAATTTGTGCCGAAAATTAAATCGTTGATGAAGGAATGTTTTACTTATAATTAGCAGTCCTTCAAATTCTAGGGATGAATTTAGGGATTAATTCACAAACTATATACTTATTAAATTAATTTTAAAAGATTTTTTTATATTTGAACTTGTTAAAAAATGAACTTTAATATTGACTATTTAAAATTTTATTTGAATAAAAAAATGTGTAATATTCATCGTAACTTTTAAACCTTAAAGTTTTATATATATATATATATATATATATATATATATATAATTCAATCATATTATCAAACAAAACCTAGGCTAGAAGTTAATTAGAACAAATCCTAGAGTTATAAACAACGTGTGGCTGAATTTATATTTACATAATAATTGTATGGCAACCAAAAGCTAGAAGGAAGAAAACAAGTACTTTGGATAACCTTATCCTAGTTAGTAGCCTCAATGTGAAGGAGAGCTCAGTGCCCTGATAAATAACGAAACTTCGTCTCAGAATATGAATGAAGAGGATAATACTACTACTGCCACGACTTGCATAAAATAAGCTGCAGACAGAACATACTTTACGATCCAAATAGGGACAAAAAATGAAGATGTTGATGTCGGCACATTCATTAAGGCAGTGAGACTGGTCCTACCCAACTTGAACCATGGGCCTGTGTTAACCGTGTGGGCCCTACCCCACCGTTTCAGCCCATCCTTATTTCTACACTAGTCCTTTGAAAAAAAAATGTTAATTGATGTTTAATGATATTGATTAAAATAATATTTATAAATAGTATTTTTATAATTTAATAAAAATAATATATTAAATATAAAAACTTTTTTAAAATAATAATTAAATAACTTTTAAGTGAAACTTAGAGATACTCACTCGTTAACCGAATAGAAAAATGAAAGTCAAGAAATGGTAGAAATGTTGCTTTTTTGTTTTCAGTTTTTGGCTAAGTGCTTGCTTATTACTGTGAATGTTAATCTTTTATGGGACAGAACTGAGCTGGAAAATTGGGATGATGTACTAAAATGAAGACAGGGATTTGCGGAAAGAACCCTTGTCGTTTGTTAAATTAAGGTAAAAAAAGAGGAGATAATTGGCGGGAATAGGTCCCTTTTTGGTCATTCTACTCACCATAGAATGAGGGGAAAAGAAAACATGAAGGACCCATTTGTCAAAATCTTTATTCTATTCTATTCGAATCTAATCTATACCCACCCATACCTTTACTTTTTGTCATTGCGAAATTTCTTTTTCTCTTTCTTTATTTTCTTTGATGCCCTTTTCAATGTTTTCTTTTTCTTTTATAGTACTTGCTACTTTGTTGACATTTCTTACTTTATAAAGTTTAGAACTTCAATAGTTGCACTTGCACATTGATATATATATACATATATATATATATATATTAATAACTTACTCGAGTTTGATTTAAAAAAATTCAAATTCAATTTTATCATTGTCGAGGTCGAGTTCAAGTTTGAATATTCTAATAATCGATTCGAGTGACTTGCAAACTTAATCAAGTTTTTTTATTTTTAATTAATAACAAAAAATTTCAATTATAGCTCAAGTTTGAGTATAAATAATCGAATTTAAAAATCGAGTACGAAAATCAAGTAGATTCGAGTGACTTGCAAACTTAATCAAGTTTTTTTTTTTTTAATTAATAACAAAAAATTTCACTTATAACTCAAGTTCGAGTACAAATAATCGAATTTAAAAATCGAGTACGAAAATCAAGTTTATTTTTTACTAAATAAACAAGTCTAATCAAACAAACTCAAGTAATTTTGTTCTTATATCAAATCAATTTTTTTTTTGGCCAGAATATCAAATCAAGTTCAAGCTATAAAAATAAAACTCAATTGAATTCAAACTAGATTTCAAATCTTGAGTTTGAAATTGAACTCAAACTCAAGCTTCCCAATATTTAAACTCGTCTCGAATTACATCTTAATTGCACCTAAAAAATACTCCCGCTAGGAAAAGATGATAGCAACTACCAAGCCATTGAGCTTGGGCTTAAAGTTGGCTAGTATAATAAATACTTTGGCACCTATATGTAGGTTAATACCATAGTAAATACTTGTGCAAAATTCTAGTATCCCGCAAGGGCGATTGATAATGTAGGCGACAATGACTGGGAGACCAATTCAAATAATGCATCGAATCATTGTGGTGGAGTTTATCTATTTAAAGCTTCCTAGCTTGTAAAAAATTAATAGACTCTGCTAACAAAACTATTAACTATACTAATTAATTAATAAGTATTTAGAGGAATAACAGGCTTGCAGTTGCATACTTAAAAGTGAGAAAGGATCTCCAAGAAACACTCAATTATGGTGGGACAGACAATCCAAGGGTCGAAGACTATATTTAAAGCCTATTTCAAATTATGAACAGTCACTAACTGCATGATTAAACACTTTGAAATTAGAAAAGAAAAGGAAACAAAAGATCTAAGTCCTTAGGACACATTTAAGGCCCACGTTTAGACTTCTAAATAAAAAATCAAAGCAACTTGAGTTGTTCAAAGTTATGATGAAGGCACAAAATCTCTATACTGGCTCTATTGAAAGCATAAACCAAAGCTCACTCCTACACAACTTCCAGTAAAAATGGCGGTGATCTAATGGATTTATCAAAGAAAAAAAAAGGAGTTATCGAGTTTACTGGAAATGGAAGAAGAAGAGATGAGAATATTTGCAGGAAATTCATGTGGGCATTTGCAGGAAACTGAATGAAAAGGAATCGTCACTGAAATATATGGGCACTAAAATGTGGGCCGCTAGTATAAAAATTAAAAATCGTAAGTCTATTAATTGCTCTTTGAAGGAATGACAAAGAATGGAAGAACTGAACCTCTTAGCTAAATCAACTGAAATCCAAATCAACTTGTAATAATAAGTGTTAATGTCCATAAAAGCAAATAAACAAACCAAATCTCCAACATCAGATAACAGATTTACCAAGTAACTGTAGCTAATGTAATTAACAGATCTCGAACATAAGAAAAACCCAGGAAGCATAATCCACAAGCAATGTAAGAACTTTAAAGGATTAAAAAAAAATAGAAGAAGCGGAAAGAGAAATGAAGTTTATGTAAGTATCTAAGTTTGACAAAAATGGAACAGATAAAATAAATAATATATGCAGATGGAGAGTGGAGAGTGGAGGAAAGAGATAGTACATACCATCTTCAGCTAGTGAAATAGAAGAGAAATGAGCAAAGATAAGCATAAAAAGGAAGACCCATTTGCTTCTTGACGAGCTCTCAGCCATCTTCTTGGCCAAGTACCCTTCTTTTTCTTCTTTGGTAAAGACTCTGTTTCGATGAGGGAAAGGAGGCAGGCAAGGCAAGGCCAGGCAGTGGTGTTTTTATCCAAAGATTCCAGTACTATATCGTCTTTTACACTTTAGCTTTGCGAGAGTTAAACCTTTATTGCATTTGAAATAGTTTTCGAGATAAAATTTATTTTATATCGTAATAATAAATTGGTAAAAAAATAATTTTTATTAATAAAATTATGATTTGAAAAATCAATTTAAAAAGTAAGAAAATATAATTTTTAAATTTTAAAAATTAATTTTTAGATAAAATAATTTTATTATTTTTATATTTTTATTATTTTAAATATTTTTTTTTGAAATTTTATTTTTTTATAATATTTTTTATAATATCGAACATTTAAAAATTTTAAATTATATTTTTTAATTTAAATTTTTTTAATAATAATGCTAAACTAATCTTTAAGCAATTATATTTTATTTACTTTGGGCATGATTAGTTTGACAGAAAGGGTATTTTTCTTTTCCAGTTTTTTGATTTGAAGAATAAAAGAAAAAGGTCCACCTTGTGATCCCACTTTCCCACCACTAATAATAATAATAGAGTTTAATTCCGTGTTTTGAGAACCGTGGTCTTTGGGCGGGCCAGTCCACTGCCGTCTGCCGTATGAGGTATGACCATATATTGACAGTGTTCAATCCAATCGCCATTTCTTGTCTTGCTTTTTCTTTTTGGCGCTATATGAATATCCAAAATAGTAGATAGTAGTACAAGTTTTGGACTTTATTTCATTGGCTTTCAATTTTAGAGAAAATTGGACAATATTTTAATCTCAAAAAGTTTTTTCATTTATTAGTAAAAGCTATCTTCAAAATTAAGTCTAGGCTATTTTAGCATTGTTGTTGGAAAAGATTTGAGTTGAAAAAAGCTTGAGTTGAAAAAAATGTGTTTATAAAATGTGGTAAAAAAGTGTGGTTTAAAAACTTTTAAGTGTTTAGCATTGCTGTGAAAAAATGTTGTAGGGAATTGAAATGTCAAAAACAAATATGTTTAAAATAATAAAAGTGTAGAGATGTGAGGATAATAAAATCATTTTATCCAAAAGCCAGCTTTTAAAGCCCAAAAGCTATATTTTTTTGGCTTTTTGGTTTGACTTTTCAAACCATGATTTCAACAGCAAAAGCCAAAATTTTTTATTTGTTTAGCATTGCGTTTGCGGTGAAAAGCAGCTTTTGAGGTCAAAAGCTGTGCCAGAAACAATGCTAAACGAAGCCTAAATAAAGCTCCCAAAAGTAGACCTGGCTTGACCTAGTTTGAATATAGTTTTTATAATGTGAAATATATGGTTTAAGTATCACGTAATTTTTATACTGTAATAAAAAGAGTAAATAAGTTTTTATATTGTAAAAATGAGTAATTTAATTTTTGTACAATTGCAATAAGTGCAAATAAGTATAATTGATGACGGTTTTAATGAAAAACCGTTAAAATGCTAACGTGAACTCGTAAAATCTAACAGATTTAGATATCTTTTAAGTCATATTTTATTTCAAGTCATTAATTCTGTTAGATTTTACGAGTTCACATCAGCATTTTAACGGTTTTTCATTAACATCTTATCAATTTTACTTATTTGCACCTATTTCAATTGTACAGAAACTAAATTATTCACTTTTATAGTATAGAGATTAAATTACTTTTTTTCATTATAGTACAGATACTACATGGATACTTAAATTGAAATATGTTTATACTTTATATATTTATATAATGAGATGCACATATATAGCATATATTAAGAAATTTTTAATTATCTTCGTATGAGCATTTTTGAAATAAAATTTAAAATGTATCAAATTAATATAAAAGAGTATATTTAAATTTTTTGAAAAAAAAAAAAGAGCAATTAAAATTTTAGATTTATTTGATAACATTATTAAACAAAAGATAAAAAAAAGAAAAGAAAAAGAATTGTTCAAATTTGTAGATAACCTTTGAGTTCATTTTAGCAAAAAAAAAAAAAAAAGCTTGTGTTTCAAAGTTTAAATCCAATGGACTCTATTTTTATTAGGTGATGATCAAAGTTAAATTTAAGTTATAAAGTTTGCTTTAATTTAAATTCAACTCCAAAATTACAAGGGACAAACCCTTATTTAGTGCTTAAAGCTGAAGTTTAAAAATTAGATAAAACTCCAAAGGCTAAGTTCATTATTGACATATACAGTTGCGAACAATAATATTGTAGCAAAATTAAAATGAGAATTCATCACTTCATAATTCATTTTCTAGTTACGTGATAAATTCACAACTTTATTTTTATCCCCTTTCGTGAAAGTCGTTGAAAATTTTCAAATTTGCTGAAACTTAACCATGAAAAA
This sequence comes from Fremontodendron californicum, assembly GCA_030761205.1. NCBI lineage: Eukaryota > Viridiplantae > Streptophyta > Magnoliopsida > Malvales > Malvaceae > Fremontodendron > Fremontodendron californicum. The sequence goes on from JAULJL010000027.1 coordinate 3,492,481, forward strand.
CCCATCACATTTGGTTTCTCAAAAAAAATATTTATTCCTCTTATTTTTTCTCAACATAAAAATTGGTCCCACCAATAAGTCAAATATGAATTCTCATAAAAAAAATTTCGTTATTTTTGAGATTGTATAACCAAAACATTTGTCTTCATTAAAATACATGATATTAATTAAAACTAAATCTAAATTTAAAAATTTATGTCCAAACTTGACTCGATTAAAACTGTAAACTTGACGGGTAGTTGGCCCATGGTATAACGAGTTCATGTTTAAATTTGGAAGGCCCAAATCACCTTAGGCCTTCAGTGCAGAACATTAAATTGCCTAATCCAAGGTCCGGCCCAAAAAATTAAAAGAAAAAAACAGGCCTTTCAAATATTTTGCCCAGCTTCTCTCAATCAAAGTTCAAGAACAGCTTGTCAGCTAGAGCCTGGAAGAACAAAGCAGCAGCAACAAAAAAAAAAAATGAGTTCCTCCTCCACAGCTCTTCGAGAACTACAGCGCGACCTCGAAAACAAAGCTAACGATCTTAGCAAACTCCAAAAAGGCAAGCCAAATCAAACCCATGCTCAGCGTCTTATTTATTCACTATTTGCATTCAAAAATTTCGATTGAGAAACCCTAAAGTTTTATTTATATATTTGTTAATTTTCCCACCAGATATAGCTAAAAACCATCAAGTCAGGAAGAAGTACACTATTCAGTTAGGAGAGAACGAGCTAGTCCTCAAGGTGTTAATGGGTTTTCGTTATTTTGCAGATATAAACGATTGATTAATTAATTAGCCTTAAAATGACTTTCTGATGATTATTTGCGTTTTTGTAAAAAATGTTATTAGGAGTTGGATTTATTAAATGAGAATGCGAATGTGTACAAGTTGATCGGTCCAGTGCTTGTGAAACAAGATTTAGCGGAGGCCAATGCTAATGTTCGCAAGAGAATTGAGTACATCTCTGCTGAATTGTACGCTTCCTTTTACATTTTACCTTTACTTTTTTTGTTGTTGTTAAAAAATGTTATGGATGGTTTGTTTTTTATCAGTTTCTATTGATCTAGTATAAGAATCATTAATAGTATTACTTTTTTCTGAGACAGTTTAAGGCTATGTTTGGCATTGTGGTTCGGATGCAAAGGTTGTGGTTTGGGTGCTGTTGGATTATTAGTTTTCAATGTAAAGAGTGGCTTTCAAATATGGTTTTTCAAACCAGAGTTTTGCAACCCAACCCGAATGCCAGACTAAGCTAAGTTGGATTTCATTATCCCTCTCATTGGTTTCTTGAGTAAATATCTTGTGTCATGTGGAAAACTTCCCATATATAATGATGTTAGTCAGGCCATCAATATTAAAGGTCAATTTCTTATTTAGTTGAAAGAAGAAGTAGAGGGAGCTCTTCACCCCAATCTTTGCAAAGTTCTAATCAAATGCACTACCTCTGTTACTCCTTTTTATATGCTTAGGCAATAACCTTTTATCTGTTGTTTTTTATTCTACAATGTATGCATTATTTGACATTGTAATTATCATACCATATCGTTGAAGTTTGTTATTGCATGTATAACTTTAGAACTTTGTTTCTCTGTCAACAGGAAGCGGCTTGATGCATCTCTTCAAGATTTGGAAGAGAAACAATACAGCAAGAGAGAAGCGGTTGGTGTTCTTCCTTTTTATGTGCCTTAATTTTGCCCTTTTGATGCTATATAAGTTGTCTCTATATGACTTTAAACAACAGTAGTGCAGTATGTTTTCAGAATTGCAAATTAATACTATTGTTCCTTGTTAAACAATCATTCGGAAGAATGCCTATTTATGGCTTATAAAAGATCTAAAGACTCAGATTGATTGTTAGTATGGTTCAAAGCATTAGGCAAGGGTTGATTGCTCCTGCCTGCTACTAAAGCTGCAAATAATAGTTAAGCTGCGTTCTGAGCTTTAGAAGCTTGCTTTGTTCGATTGTGAGTCCTGGTTATAATGTTTTTTGGGTCTTAATGAGTACCTGAAACAAGTAACTTCATTGGGGTGCTAATTACTTCTACATTATTTGTCTATTTTTTTGGTCCTAAATTGCACTATCACTTAGTTGGTCTTACCTGATTCATCACGGTCCAGTTTCCTTCTTCAAGGGTGAACTCGTCAAGTAGGAAGCTTACTCCTGATTTAATATCTGCACTCTGCAGCTCATTTAAATTTGTTCTTATTTTAAACATCTCTGTTGTTTACAAGTTTGCTTGTTTGCCTTTTGCATCTCTGAGTTCTACTTTGGTGTTAATTTTCGAGATTACATTTGGTTTTTTCCTTTAATACCATTACCATTTACAAACTGCTTTTTACATGGATGCATCTTGATGTTTGGCTTTTGTGGAAGTTGCCATCTCTTAAATTGGAATACCAACCATAAGTAAAAGTTTCTATTAAAGTCTTCAAGATATGAAATCAAGTCGTGTTGAAGTATATTGTGAAGCCACTGGAAAATGTTTATGTCCTCTTAAGATTGAACTCTAGAATCCAGGCACCTCTGTGTGGATAATATAATGTAATTAGATTTATCAACCAAAGTGACAATTGAATCTGATCGTTGGTTTTGCATCCTCTAGATATTAAAGGTGCAGCAGAGGATTCAATCTCATCAAGCTGGAAAAGCCAAGGCTTAGCTCATCTTCATATATTTGTCCACATGACTACTATCATTCAAGTGGGATGTTATTTAATGCTGTATTTCATGGTCGTACATCTTAGTTGGAGCTTTAATCCAGTGTTCTTGAACCGTGGTGTTGTAAAAGCTACAGTGTGTGCTAGCCTCTTTAGCCATGATACTTAATAGTATGACAGTATGGTAAGTTATTCAAAGTTTATGTTACCCGGACTCGGAGGTGAGTGTCGGATACGAGTATTTATCCGATATAGGTATGTTTAATTTTTTCATATATTTGGAGGATCATACTTTCATATCCATGTCTGAATATGTGTCAAGTTCGGGTAACATAGTTCAAAACAATGCATTTTCTCGCAGGTTTTTATTTTGGTCTGCCCTTTTTGGTGAGACTGATAGGAAAACTAATGATGGATTGCCACTTAAATATGTAGCTTGATGGCTTTTGAAGTTTTATGATTTTTGTCCTTGCATAAAAAAAATGGTTTGATTTTGCTTAATTCATATAGTAATCATCCTTTTTCTATTACCAAAACTAAATGCTCCTCCCTTATCTCTTTTCTATGACCAAATTTTGATATGTTTATAGTACTACTGAACTAAAATCCAGCAGGAACTGATGGGCCTTATGAAGAGCAAAGCCATTTTTCGTACAAAAAATATTAAGCCTTATTATTAGCTTGAAAGCCTGGGATGTCTGTTTGTCCCAAATAATTCTCAATGTCCCAGCCAGTGTTAAAAAGAAACAACTTCTTAACACAATGATGGATTCAAATGTCTTCAAGTTACTAGTTTGATAGTTTCTAGTTAACCGAAGTCGATCAAATTTGATTAATTTAATTGGTCTACTTGGTTTTGTTTTGTTTGATTTCGGTTTTAATTTAAAGATCAGTTTATTTGACTAATTCTTTCGGTTTTGGGTGTTCAAAATTGATAATCAAATCGATCGAATTATCTAATTTTATTAATTTATTTTTAATATATATTATATATAATATGAATATATAATAATTTATTTTATATATTATAAAGCTTAGTGTTTATATATAATATATGCATTATAAGTAATATATAATATATAAATATAAATAGTTTATATCATATAAATAATTAAAATCGATTGAACCAATTGATTTATCGATTGGTTTAACTTGATTTGGTATAAGTTGATTTCGTCTATTCATTTTAGTCTGGTAATTATTCATTTTAGTTTAGTCAGTTCAGTTATTTTTTAAATGAGGTCGATTCATTCGTTTTTTGAATTTTTAAGATCGAATTAGTCGAGGCCTCGAGGGGCATATATAGTACACGTGTCACACGGTTAAGGGATAAGTAGATTGCTTTCATCTTAAGTTGGTTGGAAAACAAAGGAAATATTTTGGATTATATAAGTGTGGGCGTTGCATATCTCAATAAATTGATTTTGCGAAAAGAAGGTAATGATTATGTGACAAGTGGTATCAGAATCAATAGTTGATTATCCAACTCCATGTCAAGCCCCACAACATGGTAGACAGGGTGACCAGTCGTGACACTATGCAGTACACCAAGCACCTTAAAAGTGGGTAGGCAAGGCGGGCCACTGTGAGAATGTCACGCCAAGCACCCAAAGGGTAGGCAGGATGTTTCAATCTCATATTGAAAAACAAAAAAAAAATCTTAGACTATATAAACGTGGACGTTGCATATCTTAATAAATCGATTTTGCGGGTAATAATGCACAACACTCACATATCTACCCACAACAAATCAAAATCAAAGAAATGTAAAAAAAAAAATGAAAGGTAACTAACAGGGAGTTTTAGAGTAAGCTTCTTAGGGTGAGCTTAAAATAGATTCCATTACATATAAATATGATAAAATTACATATAAATATGTCAAATTACATATAAACATAAAATATTTGTCATGTTTATATGTAATTTTTTAAATAATAATTTTTTTTTTTTTTTACATATAAACATAACACAAATTACATATGTAATGAAACCTACGAGAAACTCATTTTAAAAAAAAATTCATAACTAACACCCTATATGTCGGGCATATTAGTGGCCGTCTAACATTTTATTTAGACACCCTATCTGAAAGTTTATCATTTCATCTTCATCCCACCATAAACAAACAGGGGTTCAATACTTAAAAAGGAAGAAAAATCCTGAGCATTGGTTCCAACCTATATATGTACTAAGGTTCAGCTATGAGTATGATTTTTGCCTAAGAATCTTTTGACATTAGCCTCCCATTGCTGGTGATATTTTATGACACAATTTTCCGTACTAGAAGGCAATTGATGTACATCACCAATCACCAATATATTTTTGTCAAGACAAAATATTTTGGGTAAATTTAAAAAAATATACCATCAACAATACAATAATTATTAAATGATATAATGAGTAAGATTTATTTGAAAAAAGAGAAATAAAAAAATAAAAAATTGTTAGGAAGCAAATTGTAAAAACAAAATTACTCTTGATAAAAAACCTTCTCTTCCATTTTTCTCTTATTTTTTAATGTATTTTTTTAATTAAAAAAAATAAAAACTTGTGATTTTAAAAAATAAATATTTAAAAATTTAATTTTTTAAATTTATTTTCAATTAAAATTTTAAAAAAATAATATTTTTAATGGAAGGAGAAAGGAAAATGAGGTTTTTTCATTAAGGGCAATTTTGTTTTTACAATATTTTCTAACAATTTCTAACTTTTTTATTTTTCCTTTTCAAATAACTTTTACCCATCAAATCATTTAATAATTATTTAACTATTGAGTGCATGTTTTTTACCCAAATATTTTCAAGGGAATTTTACCCAAATTTTTTCAAGGGAATTGTCCTGCCACTCAAGTTAATTGAAGGGACAGCATCTTGCCCCTGTCATCTAATTAGAAATTAAGCTAAATCAATGTAATCTCAATATGTAATTTAAGTTTTCAAGAGAATTCCCTTGAAAATATTTGGGTAAAATTCCCTTGAAAATATTTTCCACATTTTTTTTGAAATACTGTTTTTATACATTCTATAAATATGTAAATTTAAGTTGATTTTATGCAACCTTAAACTGATATATAAAATTCGAATCTTTAATATATGATTTTATTTTTTTTTTTTAATTTTTTAAGTTGAGATCTTTTTTATCAAAATAAAATAAAATATATATTATAATCAAATTATAATTTTTCAATTTTCATGAATAAAAAACTTAACCCATACTCACATTTTTCTTTTAAAACGAAAATTGAAGTTCGGGCAAAGTACTAAGAACACTGTTGTTTCATTTCATCCAATAGAAGTACTTTGAAAGATACAAGAAATCTCTAAACAATTTTCACGTGGTGGGCTTTCTCATCATGTATATATATGTTAGATGCTGCTGCTATACGGCTACACCCTTTTTTTTTTAATCTTTCGCAAAATGCTGGTAAATGCCTGAATGATAATAAATGATAATATGTGGTTTGACAGACAAGACTACGCATATATTCTTTTGCCAGTTTTAATAAGAATACGGCAGCACCCACTACCACTTACCATCATCATAGCTTAGAAGATGGAATTAAGGAATCAAGTCCGTAGATAATCGTTGCAAAAAGAATAGGCTTTGATTAAGGTGAATGAAAAAACCTTAATGGTTCAATGAAAATCATCTTGATAAAATAAGTGTGCTAATATATATAAGTAGGCTTACAGATGGAGCAAAAGGGGCTAATTAAGGGTGATGATCGATGTGACCAGCTGGTTTTGATAAGGTGAATTAGCTAGAAGGAGCACTAATTAAGAAAGGGGCTGCTGTTCTCTCAACTACTGAGAGAAATAATGGTAGAAAGATCAAACTCCAAATCCACTTTAATTTCTTGTTTGCATTTGGGATTTGAAAAAGAAAAACCAAAAGCAGTTCAATTTGTTGTGCATTGCATGATCGTTCTTGCCTAGCTGGTATCATCAAAATTTGTTGTGCAATCTTCCCTAAACCCTGTCATCGTCAAAATTTAGTCTGACATGATATGTTTGAGCATGTCTCGTACTCTAATAGTCTAATTAATTCTCTTGCCATAATTGTTAGATAAGGTCGGCGTTAAATCCAAGCCTAGCTGGATTTAATGCTGGATTGTTTTTTATTCTTCTGGAAAGATGGAAAGATATCGGTGTTGTGAAATTAGATCTTATTCTACAAATAAATGGCATAAAAAAAACTTGAAAATTAATCTAGCTAATTACTAGCATTCTCTGCCTTATTATCTAGATTAAAAGAATGGGGGTTCTAGCTCTAGAAACCATGGTTGGGACACAGCTTGAGTTTGAATGAAGGCAGAATTTTATGTTATTTTTTACTTTTACCGGCTGTATGACTTTGGCATGGAAGCATGATTGTAAAAATTTGATTGTTGAATTGGATTCATTATTGATGGTTCAAAAGATTTTAAAATCATTACTTGAGAAGGATCCTTTATAACAAGTAATTTATGAAAGCAAATAATTGTTAAATTGAGATTGTTGATATTGTCAGCATCATGTTTATAAGATGACAAACTTTTGTACAAAATATTTAACCTTTTGAAATCACAATTATTAAACTTGATGTTTCAATTACTAATTTTATACAATATATATATATATAAGTGTTGGATATCAATGTTTTGTTTTGAGTATATATATACGAAATACGTATTCCAATACGTAAGTTGTCATAATTAGATACACGGTATATAATTAAGGTACATAATTGATATCATGTTTGAATGAAAATTAATCTCAAAGGTACTCACTTGAAGAGGAAGAAGTTTGATCATTACATGTCTGTTCGGACCAATTTTATCCCAAAGGATGTGTCTGTTCTGATCAAACAGGTTTCATCCAATTGATGTGTCTTTTCCGAAAAGGTGCTTTGGCTCCTATAAATACAGACTTCTTGTTTCTATATTATTCACACAAAAAAAAATACTAATTTCACCGAAAATATTCTTGTCTTATGAGAGAGAGACTTCAACATTCTTCTGTTCGCCGTGTTGCATCCGAGTGTACTCTCATTTGTAACATATATCGAGGAAATCTGAAAGACGATTTGCATTGATACTGTAAGCACCTTAGACAGGCAAAAAACGTCTTAAGGTTAGAGGTCCAACCTTGACTCGATATTGATTTTTTCAAATCAATTACTGTAAGTGTCTTTATATTCTGTTTATATGTAGTATATAGCAAATATATTTCAACAATCTTAAGACGTTTTTCCGTTTTATTTATTTGTTATATACTGTTGTGAATATATTTATTATATACACGTACTTCCTTATATACTGACAGAATATTATATTGTTACTTGTTAGAACAATTGCTAACTTATTTTACATACTGACATTCGTATAATGTCTGTTAGCATTTCTATATATTTTTGGTGCACTGGTTTTACTTACTTTTTGGCAAATCAAGAGGGAAGTTCTTGTACACCATTATTGGGGGCATGAACTTCATCCTTATGCCGTTGTTTTTTCCTCGGCATAACCTCTTTGTCCATCCAATTGGACAAGTCTCTTTGCCTCTGCCTCCTGGGCCAATCGCCACCTTTATTAAAAGTTTGATGATTCGGTACATTGGCTTTATATCTTGAATAGGTGGCTTTTACAAGCCCAAGCCGATAGTGTCTTTTTAGACTGATCCGTTTCAACGTTCCCTATGGTTTTATAAACGTATTTATATAGTTATAACATGTGTATACTTGACTGCATGTGTATACTTGTTACATTGGTTATATATATATATATATATATATTAACTTCTTATAATATATGAAGTGTGCATTTATAACAAATATTTTTTCAACAATCTTAAGACGTTTTATATATACATATATATATATATGTTGTTGATCGTGTGATATATATATATATATACATATATATATATATGTATATATATATATATATATATACACATTGTGTTGTGAACGATATAGGTACACTATTTTGTATTGTAGTGTATTTATTCTGATATATTATTACGTCTATTCTATATATATATGATTGGAATATATATTTGTAATATATATATTTTTGTGAACATATATTTGTTTGTATATATGTGTTTGCAATATATATATTCTATATATATGTGTATATATATATATATATATATTCTAAATATATATAAAGTTGATCCTGTTATTTTAAATAACAGATGACAGAACAATCTACCAGTAATGCTAGTGCGCCTGTAGCGCCAATGCCACCACATGTTAAACATGGTGAGAAACCTGAAAAGTTCAGTGGTCTGGACTTCAAATGTTGACAGTAAAAAAAAATGCTGTTTTATTTAACAACTCTGAACCTAGCCCGGTTCTTACGGGAGGAGGCCCCGATTCCCAAAGAGGGAGAGACCGATACTACGGTTGTAGCTTCGGTGCAAGCATGGAAGCATTCTGACTTCCTATGTAAGAACTATATCCTCAATGGATTGGTCAACAAGTTATACAACGTGTAGAGCCCAATCAAAACAGCAAGAGAGCTGTGGGAGTCTTTAGAAAGAAAGTACAGAACCGAGGATGCCGGCACAAAGAAATTTGTGGTTGGCCGATTTCTGGATTTCAAAATGATGGACTAAAAAATCGTGATAAGTCAAGTCCAAGAATATTAGTTGATCCTCTACGAAATTGATGCCGAAGGAATGATTCTTAGTGAGTCATTTGAAACGGCTGCTTTGATAGAGAAATTGCCACCTTCGTGGAAGGATTTTCAAGAACTATCTAAAGCACAAGAGAAAGGAGATGACTTTAGAGGATTTGATTATCCGGTTAAGAATTGAGGAGGATAACCGTGGTTCAGAAAAGAGGGTTAAAGTTTAGACCATAGATGCCAAAGCAAATGTTGTTGAACATTTGCACATGACCAACAAGAGGAAATATGTTGGTTCTAGTTCTTCCCAAGCTAATAAGGGAACAAATTTCAAGAAGTTCACGGGAACTTGTTTCGTATGTAACAAGCCCGGTCATCGAGCGAAAGACTGCTGTCAGAATAAGAAAAGAGCTCAAGCCAACTTAGTTGATGATAATAAGATTGAGCTCACTGTTGTTGTGTAACAAGTGAACATGGTAGGAAACCCTAAGACATGGTAGGTTGATACTGGTGTCACTTGTCATGTTTGTTCTGATAGAAAGAGTTTCTCCGAGTATAAAGAAGCTGCTATTGATTAGCAACTATTTATGGGGAACTCTTCGGTCTACAAGATACGAGGCCATGGAAAGGTGGTGCTCAAGATGACATCCAAAAAAGAACTAACTTTGAACAATGTGGTTCATGTTCCTGAAATTCATAAGAATTTGGTTTCCGGCTCTCTGTTGAGCAAGAACGGGTTTAGACTCGTATTTGAGTCTGATTAATTTGTACTCACTAAATGTGGCATATTCGTGGGTAGAGGATATCTATATGGTGGGTTTTTTAAGCTCAATGTATGGCTGTTGTGCCAAAGAACAAAGAATAATAATTAAATTATTTCTTATGTTAATTTGGTGGTATCTTCTAACATATGGCATAGTAAATAAGGTCATGTGTTTTACAAAACCTTGCAGAGAATCAACAATTTGGATTTGGATTTGCTTCAGCAAATTGTTATTGATAAAATCACAAATGGGAAATTTGTGTGGAACCCAAATTGGCTAAGGCTCATTTCTATTCGGTAGAAAGAATAAGTAAACCTCTAGATTTAATTTACACTGATTTATGTGACTTAAAGTTTGTGCAAACTAGAGGTGATAAAAAGATATTGTTATGTCTATTTGCTAAGAAGCAAAGACGAGACCTTGGAAGTTTTTAAACTCTTTAAAAATGAGGTCGAAAATCAATTAAGTAAGATAATAAGGAGTGATAAAGATGGTGAATATGGTTCATTATTTAATGAATTCTATTTAGAAAATGGTTTCATCCATTAAATCACTGCTCCTTATTCACCTCAACAAAATGGTATTGCAGAATGCAAGAACCGAACGTTGAATGAAATGATGAACGCTTTGTTGATAAGTTCAGGGTTACCTCAGAACTTGTGGTGGGAGGCTATTTTAATAGCTAATTAAATTTTAAATAAAATATCCCACAAGAAATCGGACAAGACACCATATGAATTATGGAAGGGTCAAAGACCATCCTAAAAATACACGAAAGTGTAGGGGTATCTTGCGAAGGTATAAGTTTCTCCGTCTTAAAAGGTCATAATAGGACCTAGAATTGTGTTCGGTACATCATTTGATGGGATCATTACCTAGTCCTTGAGGGCAAGAGAAGGACATGTGAGAAAATGTCAACTTTATGCAACAAGGATACTCAGGTATGATCTTGTCATCAATGAGGGCATCGACATAGTAAGTGGGGAAGAGTGTCATGGTATGGTATCGGCATGCCTTGGTGCTACCATGACTACCCCATTGTGAAGCGGAGGATGAAACATTGTTCATGGGATCGGTGATCCCTGATGGTGCCAAGAGAGGCACAAACCCTGAAAGTAAACCATTAGGTTGTAAATGAATGTAAAGACATAATGTACTCAGTTAGCAAACTGAGTAGATTTACAAGTATTCCTGGAAAGGATACTAGAAGGCCATTGTGAGGGTACTTAGATATTTAAGATACACCTCAAGTTTTGGACTGCACTATACAAGATATCCAGATGCAAAATGGATATTCGATACTAAAGATTTCAAATCTACTAATGAATTTATCTTTATTATTGGAGGAGCTGCAGTGTTTTGAAAATCTTCTAACAAACGTGTATTGCCAGATTTACCATGGTATCTGAAGTTATAGCTTTAGATAAAGCTGGAGATGAAGTGGAATTGCTTCGAAAGGTTAGAAGATATTCCAAGTTGGCCGAAACCTGTGCCTGCAATTTGTATACATTGCGATAGCCAATTTATAATTGGTAGGGCATAGAGTTGTTTGTATAACGGTAAATCTCAATACATTCGTCGAAGACATAATACCGTTAAACAGTTGCTCTCAAATGAAATTATCTCTTTTGATTATGAAAAAATCAAAGGATAATGAAGCGCGCTTATGAAAAGTTTTAACAAGAGAGCAAATATATCATCGAGAGGAATGGGTCTTAAGCCTATAAATTAAAGTTACATAGTGGAAACTCAACCTAGCTAACTGGAGATACCAAGATCTAAGTTCAAAAGGGACAACTAAATTATGTAACTGAGTGTAAGCACTAAAAGAGTTAAACACTCTTATCCATTCCTATGATGATTTAGTGTTGCCTGCAAATAAGGTAGGATAAGTTAATCAAGTGGAGTATTGCAGGATACTCTTAATGAGCAATCACCTATTATGAGTAAGAAACGTGGCCACTTCTATGAGAATTGATCAGGCTAAATTCTCTAGAGTATTCATAAGAAATCAGGAAGTGTTCGAGGCCAAAATGGACACAACCGTGAGGCGAAGATGTTCGAAAGGGAATTGTGTGATAATTATTGTCTTGGTTTACACTAAAGGCTGAATAGTTCAAGACATCATGTTCACTAGTTAGCCGAATAAATCCGGTAATTATTCACTATGGAAGGTTCAAAGCCAAAAGCTACCTATCTTGATGCAATTACTCTTCAAAGAAAGTTTCTCTCAAACTTCAAGTCAGTTCGTCGTTTTAATCAGATAATTTCCATTCATGTGGGGGATTGTTGGATATCAATGTTTTATTTTGAGTGTATATATACGAAATACGTATTTCAATACGTAGATTGTCGTAATTAGATACACGATGTATAATTAAGGTACACAATTGATATCATGTTTGAATGAAAATTAATCTCAAAGGTACCCACTTGAAGAGGAAGAAGTTTGATCATTACATGTCTATTCGGACCAATTTTATCCCAAAGGATGTGTCTGTTCTGATCAAACAGGTTCCATCCAATTGATGTGTCTTTTCCGAACAGGTTCGTTGGCTCCGATAAATACAGACTTCTTGTTTCTATATTATTCACACAAAAAAAAAAAAAGACTAATTTCACCGAAAATATTCTTGTCTTCTGAGAGAGAGACTTAAACATTCTTCTGTTCGCCGTGTTGCATCCGAGTGTGCTCTCATTTACAACGTATATCGAGGAAATTTGGGAGACGGTTTGCATTGATACTGTAAGCACCTTAGACAGGCAAAAAACGTCTTAAGATTAGAGGTCTAACCTTGACTCGATATTGATTTTTTCAAATAAATTACTGTGAGTGTCTTTATATTCTGTTCATATATTTATATTCTATTTATATGTAGTATATAGCAAATATATTCCAACAATAATTTGTTAGGTGTGATAATACCTAGAATTTGTGTTCTCTAAGCGATTTTAAACAACTTATATTTAAAAAAAATGCACGGAGAGCCCTCGACTAGAAAAGAGTTGGCAATTACTCAAACAGCAAATTTGCTTGGGTAATCGGGTTTAGCTCGGTATAGCCACATATGTCTATCCAAAAAAAATTGGATTGGAAAAAAAATATTCAAAAGTATGATGTAAAAATGTAATTTAAGAATTTTTAAATATTTGGTTTTGTTGTGAAAAAATACTGTGAGAACTTGAAATGTCAAAAAGATACGTTTAAAATAATAAAAGTTAAAGATGTGAAGATAATAAAATAATTTTATTCAAAAGTCAGTTTTTAAATTGTAAAGTATCATTTTTTTTTATTTTTTAATTTGGATTGTCACACCATAATTTTAAATGTAAAAATCAAAATTTTATACTCGTTTAGCATTGAGGTTATGGTAAAACGTGATTTTTATCCTAAAAAATTGTACCAACAGTAATGCTAAACATAATTTCAACACTCATCCTTGAGATGAAAGCATGCGAAAGAAATTAGATCACCATCTAACAAACTTAACATATTTATTTTCCTATATCGCCAGCTATTGATTAATTCAATTATAGGTTTGAAACATGGGATATTCGTCTCAATTATCATGATTCCAAAATTGAAGTCCTAGGGAGACAATCATCAAAATAATGAATTGCAATCGATGCAAAGGGGAAACATTTTATCCCCCTCCTTGGCTCAATCACATTCCCATGACCAAGAAAAGGCAAACATAGTAAGTGCAATTGCCTTGATTTTTCTCTCTCAATCTCTAGTAAGCGGCCCGTCCCCCTACTCTGAAATGTTTATTTTCATTTCATGCACTTAATATCTTTTCTTTTTCATATGGGGGCAAGGCTTTTGACAAACTTTCTAGTTTTTGGTCACAATATTCCAACACCAACTCCCATGGTTTTTGGAAATACTGTTTGTCCCCACTTCCCCACTCCTCTCTAAAAATCGCTCCACCACTAACCAATACCGTGCGGATATATAATTAAGATCACTTTATATCAATATAAAATTAAATTAATTTTATATAATTTTATAATTTTTTATAATATTTATATTTAATAAGCTGACCGATGAATTTTTTATAAAGATTAATTTTATATATCTCTATCATATCAATAAAAAATATTATATTTTTTAATATATATTCGTCATTAAAAGTTGACATTTCCCTTTTGTATTAAATAAACAAACTTATATTATATGTAGCACATGTTAGAAGAAACAATTGGTGGCTGATTGTTTTAGAAGTTTAAATTCATAAAATAAGGTTCAATTTTATATTTAAATAGTATAAAATTATTCGTCTAGGAGCTAGAATTGATTTTTGTAAAGCGAAACAAGAGTTAATAACACCAATGGTCCCTAAATTATAAGACATATTTTATATTGGTCCCTAAACTTTAAAACGTATCAAATTGGTCTTTGATTACAGGTATCATAACAAATTGGTCCCTTCCGTTAGCTTTTTCGTTACCTTTACTATAGCAATCAGCTTAGTGACACGTGTCACCAGCTGATTGTTCCAACTTGTCTCTTCATTTTTTTTCCTTTTTCTCTATTTCTTTTTTATTTTTTCTTTGATTTCTTTTTATGAATAAATACAAAGAAAAATAATTCATATTATAAATTAAAACAATTTTTTAAAAAATATAATTAATTTAAAAAGTATGAAATATTTATTTACTTTAATTTTATAAAAAATATTTTTAACTTTTTCGTTTCTTTTCTCTTCTTTATAAATAAATATTAAAAATTAAATAATAATTTATATTATAATTTAAATTAATATTATAATAATCAAATAATTGAAAAAATATATATATATAACTATTTATTTATATTAATTTTATAAAAATATTTTTTTTCTTCCCTTTCTTCTTTTTTCTCTTCTTTATAAACAAATACAATATATATAAGTATATTATATTATATTATATTTTAAATTAAATTAACTTTCTAAAAATTAAATAATTTATAAATATAAATAATTTATTTTATATTTATAAGTTTTTTTTATTTTTTCCTTTCTTATCTTTTCTCTTTTTCTTTTGTTTGTAAATAAATATAAATAAAAATAAATAATAATAATTAATACTATAATCTAAATTAATTTTTAAAAAATAAAATATTTATTTACATTAATTTTATAAGAAAAGAGGAAAAAAAAGAAAGAAAGAAAAAAGAAAGAAAGAAAAGGAAAATAAAAAAGTAAAAAATATATTTTTAATAAATGAACATAAATAAATATTTTATATTTTATAATTATAAACTATAAATTATTTAATTTTTACTAAATTAATTTATTTATAAAAAGAAAAAAAGAAAGAAAGAAAAAAAGTAAAAGAAAAAATATTTTTATAAAATTAATGTAAATAAATATTTATATTATAAATTATTTAATTATTAAGAAATTAATTTAAATTATTATTTATCTTTTGTATTTATTAATGTTTTCATTTTCTCATTTTCTTTATTATTCTTTATAAATAAATACAAAAGATAAATAATAATTTAAATTAATTTTTTAATAATTAAATAATTTATAAAATATAAATATTTATTTATATTAATTTTATAAAAAATATTTATTTACATTTATTTATTAAATAATATCAAATAAAAAATAATAAAGAAATAAAGAAAAAGGAAAAAAATGAAGAAAAATGAAGAAAAATATGGTGCAATCAGCTAATGACACGTGTCATTAAGCTAATTGCTACAGTGAAGGTAACAGAAAAGCTAACGGAAAGAACTAATTTGTTATAGTACTTGTAAGTAAGGACCAATTTGATATGTTTTGAAATTTAAAGATCAATATAAAATATGTCATATAATTTGGTGACTATTGATTCTATTAACTTGCGAAACAATTAAACCTTAAACTTAGTATAAAATAAATTGTCATGTGTATAGGCCGATGGGGATGGCTAATAGAAAATGAGCTGCATGAACCAAAGTAACCTCTTTGAAGTGGGGCAATTACTACATGAAAATTTTTTTTTCTTTCAAAATTCCACTAAAACTAATTAATATATGCTCTCTTTCTCTCTCTCTCATCACCAAACCATGTGGCTCCATAAAGTCAATTAAAGACACAAAAAAAGTGAAAAATGAAAATAGGAAAAAAATGAAAATAAAAAAGTGAATTTTATCCATATGTCTTAACTTTAATGTGTGTGTTTAATAGAGTGAAAAAAAAAATGAAAGGATGAATAGCGTAGATGAAAAAATAAAAAGAAAATAATTTTTTATTAGTGTTTGATAGAAAAAAATGTGAGGAAGAAAATAAGAAAGATAAACATTTTTTTTATTTATAAAATGAAATCATTTCAAATTGAAAAAGATTAGTGAAAAATAAAATGAGAAGGATATAAGCCAAATGTATATGTTTACAAATTACAACGTTGTTCATCTTTTTTAAAATTTTACTTTGTATTTTAACTCAATAAGGAACGATATAATAATAAAATAATATAAATTTTTTTTTTATTTTTTAACTTTACCAAATAATGGATGAAAAAAATTATATTTTCTTTCAATTTTTTATTTTTCCTACTAAATATATCAATAATTTTCTTTTTTAATTTTTTTTATTACTTTTCTCATCATGCATTTTGTCATCATTTGATTTTTCTTTCTTCTTATTAAGCAAAGCCTAAAAGTCTGTCGCGTTCTAAAATGAGGATTACTGTAGTTAGGACTTATGAATTTATTCCTTGAATTATATATATATATATATATATTAATTATTATTCTATACACTGACAGTGAAGATTTTTAATTCTATAAGTGTGGTTAAAAAACTGTTATATGTATCATTTATTTATTTTTTATTGTTTTAAATATAGCTTAAGAATATGTGATAATTTTTTATGTTTTTCTGAGAATTTTTTGAAAATGAACTCAGGTTATTGTCTCCATATTGAAATTATCAAGTCGCTTTGAAGGGTTATTAGCTTTTTTTTTTTTTTTTTCTTGTTTCTTTTCTTTTCTTTTCCTTTCAATTATATATATATATATATATATAATCTTGTTTTTCTTTTGTACCCATATATATATATAAAATCTTGTTTTTCTTTTGTACCCATACAAGTCTATGAAGTATTTAGTATATAACTATATATTTTCATAGAATGATGATATACGAAATCATTGATTTTTTTTTTTAATTTTTAGACTAAATTTCATATAATAATAATGACTGTTGTAACCGTTTTTAGCCCGAGTTGGATCGAAACCCGACCCGGGCCATCTGCGAGCCTAAAGCAGAACCCAGCAGGCCATCCAGGCCTACTGGCCTAGTCTGTTGGGCAGGCCACCCAACGGGCTCGCAGGCTTGCTGACCTTGTCTGACTCAGAGACCACCAAGCCTGCTGTGCAAAGCCCAATCCCCAAGCCAAACCCAACAGAGCCTAATCCCCAAACCCTAGCCCATCAAGCCCTTCCCCCCGGAGCACGCCACCCCCACTGCAGGCAGCCACCCTGACAGCAGCCCTCCAAGGCAGTAGGCCATTCCCCCGGGCAGCCACCACCCTCCCCCAGGTCACCCCCACACACGCCACCCCCCAAAACCGAACCCTCCAAAAACCCAACCAAACCACCCTAGCACACAAAATCCCTTTTGGGATCAAACCTAAACCCCCAAGCCACCATAGACCACTTCCCGAAGCCCCCACTCCATCACCCACTACAAGCATCCCCCTCATAAGAACCCCTTCCCCTCTCTGTTGCAGGGTTCGGAGGGAGAAAAAAAGGGACAAAAAAAATAGCCAAACACTAACCTGAAACAAAAAAAAACCATAAGCAAAAAACATCTGAAACCCACAACTAGAAGAAAAAACAGATTAACCTCCAAAAAAAAAAAAAAAACAAAGGAAATCGAAAAAGAAAATGGAGGGTTTCGATTTTTTAAGGCCATATCCACTTCGATTGGGCCTGATTCGGGTAAAATCGAAGGGATATTCGTGTTGGGGAGGCCACTACGAGTCGTTTAGACCCATTTCGGATCGAAAAGCTCGCCAAAGCACAGCGACCGACGGCAGAGACGACAGTCGGTGCGGCAATCCGGTGGTCGATTTCTGGCAATTGTAGAGAGAAAGGAGAGAGGGGAAAGGGGTAGAGAGAGAAGGAGAGATAAGAAAGTGAGAAAAAAAATGAATTTTTATATCGCTATCGAAACGGTATCGTTTTGATCTAGGAAGGGTCCGTGCACTGACCTGGATCCGACCTGGGGTTCGTGCGCCTGACCCGGTTAAAGTCAGGAAAAAAAAAGAAGGATTCGGGTTTTCCAGCCAAGACCCGACCCGACCTGTGCCCAGCAGGCTTGACCCCCGTACCCAACCGGCCCCTGCCCCAGGCCTAGCGGCCCACTTAACTGGTTTTGGGCCACGCAAGGAAGAAGAGGTAAAAAGAAAGAAAAAAAAAAAAGAAAAAAAAAAAGCAAAAAAGGATTTGGGCCCAAGCCCATATTGCTATCTTTTGGACCCCCTAGCTTACCTAGTTCGAGTCCAAACGCCATCAAACCCGGGCCAGACTTCAGTCCCAATTAGGTAAAATTTATTTTTATTTATTTACTTATCTAATTATCGAAGTACATTTTAGTTTTTTTTTTTTTTTGGTATTTTTTTTTGCTTTAAATATTGTAATGTATGTTAATATGTTTCATTATTCTTTTTGTGTATTTTAATGTCATAACGTATTTTAATATATTTTGTCACTTTTGTTATTTTAAATATGGTAGTATATTTTAACAATATTATTATGTTATTAGTATTTAAATGTCATAACATGTTTTAATATATTTTGTTATATTTTGTCATTTTAAATGTGGTAGTATATTTTGATAATATGTTATA
Organism: Fremontodendron californicum; assembly: GCA_030761205.1. Lineage (NCBI taxonomy): Eukaryota > Viridiplantae > Streptophyta > Magnoliopsida > Malvales > Malvaceae > Fremontodendron > Fremontodendron californicum. The sequence continues at coordinate 3,511,328 of JAULJL010000027.1, forward strand.
TTATTAGTGTAATTAATGTAGCAACATGTTTAAATATTATGTTATTTTTAATAGTGCATTATTTTAAATATTATATTATTAGCGTTTTTTTAAATACTATATTATTTTAATATATTTTATTATTTGGGTTTTAGTGTTGTAGTGTATTTCAATATATCCTATTATTTGTGGTTATTATTTATTATCCTATTTAATATGTTTTATTGTTGGTATTTACCGTTTATTCAAATATAATAGAATATTTTTAGTGTCACTAAATACGAGTTCGAAGTAGAAAGCGTAAAGTATCATAGCAAGAAATTATTTTTAATAAATAAACATAAGGGGTGAATACGGATTTGCCGACGATGAAATTCGAAGATGTCACAGTTGTGATTCCTAAGATATCCCGAGGTGAGAGAATTTCGTTAAATATCACCACGAGTGGTGGGAGTATTTAGCGATATGCTCGATACAAAAATTCGTTTTCACTCAAAAATGGAAATAATCAAAATAAAAAAATGAATAAATCGTGAATGTTTATGTGCTCGATATTTTGCCATGCTCGTGCCTTTTTTTTATTATGCTTCGTATGTTTAATCGTATAATTAGGTATTTGATCATATGTTTTATATGCTAAGTCGCGTGCATTCTATGTTTAAATATTCATATCATATGCATAAAAAAATGGATGTAAACTGCTGACTATGGAATTCGAAGGATGTCACAGTGGTGATTCTTAAGATATCTTGAGGTGAGAGGATCTCGTTAAATACCACAAAGAGTGTTGGAAATATTTAATGAGTGTTCTCGATAAAAGATTTGTGTTCGCTTTCATTTTAGAAAAAATAATAACAAATTCCTTTTTTTTAAATAAAAAGTAAAAAAATAATAAATAATAAACATGTTTTGGAAAAGAAATAAAAAGAGAAATAATTTTAAATACCGAAGTCCATTAAATCGAGACTTAGGATAACACATGATTAAATGGTACCGTTTTTTAAACGGGCGTCGTGGGGGTGCTAATCCTTCCCCGCACGTAACCGACTCCCAAACCCGATTTTGTTTTCTCTTTGGTTTAAAGCGCAGACTTCGAAATTGGTTTTAAAAATATTTTAATTAATTTTAAAATATTTTACTAAAATCGATTTTAATAGGTGACCAATCACACCTAAACAAAAAGATTGATGGCGACTTTATTTTGTTTTTAAAATCGTCTAGCGGTCGAAAAACCGTTATGACAATGATATATGTAGTTTTTTTTTTTTTACATTAAATTATTGTCATTTCCTTATTTCTTTGTTGAGTATGTCATTCTTATATAGATTAAATTTCGTTAGCTAAAAATAATAATATTTCATCTATTTAATGAATTGAATGAAAAATATTTCAAGATAAAAAAAAAAAAAAACACAGTAACCATTAATTATTCAAAAGAATAAAAAAAATGTTAGGCATTGCCGCGCGTTTGTGACCGCCAATTGCATGTATACCATCCACCCAATGATCAATTATTATAGCCTCAAATTTCCATTCTCAGTTACAATCATCTAATTTCCAAATTAATAAATCTTAAACAGATATATATATATATATATATATATATATATAAAAGTTGATTGGTTTTACATTCCTAGTACAATCAACAATGACATGAACATGATCATGTTTGAACTATTCCCATTATCTCCCAACCAAAAAACATATCACAACACCTACTTTTAATTATCACTTTCGTTAGCTTATACATTAATGATTTTTGAATCTTATGTCGATACGAATATAATCACTAGCTACATATATCATATATGCAGGACGACGAAGTCTGTTCTTAATGACAGTTCTTTCCCGACGTCTGTGATCCATGGATCTCCGATCGAGAAACCAAGTCAAAGATCCGTGGCTGGTCTGCCCTAGCTCTTTGAACTTTTAAATTTTAGCGAAGTGAATAGCTAAAGGAATTAGGGAATCAATCGAGACCCGTTATTAGGGGTTTGAAGAAAAACAAACACGAAGCTTCGTATTCTTCAGATATGTAATGTTAATTTACGTGAAGAAAGCAATGATATTAATTGTTTCGGCTGAAATTATTGTGTAAAGTAATAGTAATTTATACGGTGTTTTTTTTATTCTTTTAATGAATATATATGAGTTCGTTTTTGGTATACTGGTAGTGTAAAATTCTTAACTCCACAAGCGGATTAAGAGTTTGTCATATGTCCCACTTCTTTTTTTAATTAATTTTTATTTTTTTTTATTATATTCTACCACTACGTTTCACCCTGTTAATCCTGCTTGTAGAATCTAAATATTCTACTGGTAGTGTACCAGATAATTTATATATATATATATATATATATTCTTACTGCGCAATATCCAATTCTAGAGCATGATTATTAGTCAGAATAAATGGACCACCATCGAGCAATATAAGTTTGGCGCTTTCATTGGGAAAAAGACTACTCAACTTTCCTGAATATCCCTCATGCGAAAGATCCATCCGATATCAGGATTTTGAGAGATTTTGGGCATGATTACTCTCATGTGCTATCTAGGTTTTGGCACATGCAGACTTTTGTTTAACAGAAGAAAATTAATAGGAAAGAGAAAAAGAGAAAGATAATTCATGCATATATATTATTCTAGTATATGAATATAATCCATAAAATGACGATTCTCTCTTTTGTTTTTCTTTTCATTTCATTAGTAAAACGCGTATTATGGTTTCTTAAAGTAAAAAAGACGACTCTTTTATATATATATATTATATTTGTCATCTCAATAGTCAATATCAATCCCAAGATGCCATTTCTCCTACCTAATTATACATGCATGAATGACAAGCGGGTGGTCGAAAAGGTTGTAAAAATTAAAGCCAATAATTTAATTAGGCGGCAGGGTGCACTTGGCGTGACACGTACGATGGGGCATTGGACAGTTAATGTGGGCTAATAAACAAAGAAATCTAAAGCCATGTTTGGTCCCTTAGTAGAAAGGACAAGTGCAAGTGCCAACCACTAAAGAGAGTGTGGACCATGAAAAATGCTTGTAATCACATGAGATGACTGAAAAAAGCAAGACTCAAATACTACATGTGCAGCTAAGCCAGCCAAGCTATGCTCTCTCTTTGCAATGCCAATGCCACCATATATAGATTGTAAAAGATGCGCTTCAGCTTTTGGTTCAGGACAATGGCGAGAGATATGATTGGCTTTGGACTGAATTTTACTGGTCCCCTTTATTGAGTTATTGGTCTTTGCTGGCCAATCACTTAATTTGTCGTTGGAAAATCTTTGGTATCTTTTCTTCTCTCTTAATTGTTTCCAAGAAACATGAAAGGATTCGGATCAGATTCAGCTTAATTGTGGTAAGAGAATCCAAGAGATTAGTATAGCAACCCACAGCCATGACCCTCCACTTAAATCTGGGGTTTTCAGGACAAAAATCCAAACCAAGATCACATGATTGTTTATAATATATTGCTATATATTTGTTAATAGAATTTTTATATGCTTAAAAAACACTTTAAGTGACTATTCATTTCATCATTATTATCCTTCCTTAATTTTAAAAGGGTAAAGAGGGAGTTTTGTTCAAAAAGAAAATGGGATTCTATATATATACTATATACCAAATAATAGGAGTATATAGTTTCGTTCTTCTATACGGGCTGGGCTGATTCATCCGTACAATATATTGCACCAACTGAAGTTGGGCTTATTTCCTCGAAAAGCATTGCTTCAATCACATCCAATTTATACAAATTATATTTTGCAGCAAAAATATATACAAAATTATTATGAATATTTTTTACAATACTACTATTTACAATATTTTACAACAATTTATACAATACCTTTTACAACATATAAATTTTCTTATGCTATATAATATAGGGTTAATTATTTTTTTACAACAAAAATGTACATACAAATTACAAATATCTCTTCAAACAAAAAAAGTTATTAAAAATATTTTTTGTAGCACAATTCTTTGCAACGTAACATAAAATATTTGTTATTAATATCACGTTTCTTATAGTGTAAACCAATCATAGATTGTTAAGTTTTCATTCTATTTGATAATAAAAGGAATGAGATATGGTGGTTAATTTGTTCATTGAATTGGGTTGACCTTGGATACAGGTAAATTTATTCAAGGGTCGGGTTACCCATCCATCATGGATATGAATATTTTCAATTTGAACCAGCTCGATTTGATTCGAATAACTGTTTATTAATAAAAAAATATATATTTTTTGAACAATGATATAGACTTTCGAACTAATTTAAGTCTGACTCAACTTGAGTTTGGATAAAAAAAAAAAATCGAATTGTGACCTGATATAGTCCATGAACGGGTCTAGATATAGGTGTTTGTACAAAGACTCGGATCCTAGTCAGAAAATAACTAGAGCTTGGCCATTCTAAGAGAATTGCTTACAAAAGGAAGGAAAAAAAAAGGGGGGGGGGGGGAGGGGGGGAAGGAAGAAGAAACATTGGGAGGAAAAATAGGTTGGGATGGGGAGGGTGTGTTGGTTCAGTGGGTGGAAATGGGCCTACGAAATTTCAGTTGGTAAGACAGACAATTTGGGTGAAATGATGAGAGGTTTTGATAGGGAGAGAGTGAGACAGATATATGTCCCACCTTCATTTTCATGTGCTTCTTCACCCAAATTTACCAAATTTAGGATAAAAAAGAAAGCAAAATAAGTGAATAACTCTTCGGAGAAGGCAAAAGCCATTTCATACATATCATGCTCATTGCACATGAATATGCCCAAAGAAAAATGGTGAGAGCTGAGGGAAAGGGACTCTAATAAGAACCCATTACTGGAAAAAAAAAAAAAAATTCCCAACTACATATATTGGTCAAAATGTATTTGATTTCAATTTGGGCAATGGAAACCATATGAATTCTCTCGAAAATTTCATTGCTCTGACTCTTCCTCCAATATTGCCTTTTTTGTTCATCCCTTCCTTGCCCAAATTTTCGTAGTCTTTGCTCTTTCTTTCATCTAGAAATGACTAAATATTGAAAACAAAACTTTTCCTAAAACCCTTTCAAGCTGAAATCCTAAACAAAACACAATTAAAGGAAAGTACATACGTTTGTAATCCAAAATCTCACAACAATTAGACAAACTAAGAAGTAATTAAGAAGAGAGAACATCTCGGAAACTTATAATGGTTAGTGGTTTTGCTTCAAGCTTCAAGGATTGAACGGCAAAGCTTTAATTTGAGATATATTAATTGGATAAATTAAAATAAAAGAAATCCAAAAAGGATATGTGCTTTCACAATGGCCAAAATGATTACTTCTAATTTCAAACATTCCTAAAATATAATTTGAATGAAAAAAAATATATTAACATGGAATAACATACATTGAACTTTAACAGACTAAATGCTGAATAAAGAGTCTTATAACATTGCAATTTCCACCTAAAGCAATTACTTGACATCTTTTTCTTTTCTTTTTCTCTCTAACCTTAGGAAGGTCGATAGGTAACTCCCATATATGTAAACTTAGATCCTAGCATATATGGATTTACATTTGATGTACTGATAGTGTATAAATCTATACACTGTTAGTGAATCAAATGATATTACCTCATTAAAAATCTGATTTATATTTGATGCACTATCAGTGTATATATTTATACACTGACAATGAACCACATGATGTCACCTGTTAAAACTTATAATTAGTTATAGTTATTTGTATTTATTTTTAAGGGTTTTTATGGGTTTTTAAATTTGTTTATTAATGAGGTGTCAAAGTATGGTTTACTGACAATGTATAGAGTTATACACTAACAGTGCATCAAATATAAACCTTGAAAGTAAAGTTTTCTATATTTATTTTTAAATTTTTTTAATGATATGACATCATCTGATTTACTGACAGTATATAAATCCAACACACACACATATATATATATCTGGTATTCATATACATCCTTTGAAAAAGGAATTCGAATTGACAAAATAAGAGGTAAAATTAGACCTGTTAAAGGATCGGACCGGGAAGGAATATTTGTGATCCGGGCTGTTTGGCTCGGCCCGACCCGGATCACTGTTTACATATTAAAATAATAATATTTTTTAAATTTAATTATAAAATATATAAAATTAATAAAAAAATATTTTTTTATTAAAAGATGAACAATAATTCGATCTTGCAGGCTGACCCGAGCCCGTTCAAAACCGAACCTAAACAAAAAAATAAAAATATTTTGGACTGCGACCCGACCCGGCCACTCCAGGTAGAAAGAAATCTAATTAATGGCTTCTCCTTTACATCAACAGTAGGATGATGTTACATCAATATCCCAGTTACTTTTAGTTGTTTCAAATGGCATATTTTTAGATGATAATCGTCTTTGCTTTAGTGGAAATATTATATTCCATAAATATGAAGCCATAAAGAATTTGATAAACCAAAGGAATATGTAATTTACTCTTTTCGGGTCAGCTTCATATATTCCAAAATTCGAATTAATCTATATGGACAACTCCATATGAAACTTTAATTTCCAAGACAAGAATCCAACTTATGTTCTTTCCATCGTTAGCAGGGCGGATGGTAATAGGAGTCTGAGTGAACCTTGACCCTCTCGAAAATTTTAAAAACTTATAGTATATATACATATTCATATTACATAAATTTAAATTGGTCTCTTCATGTTAAAATTGTTAATTTTATTTATTTTTTATGTAACCCCATTGTCCCCATAACCTAATTTTATTTATTATAATTTAAGAAAGTAAAAATTACATTATTATTTGTTTATTTATTGTACTAACCAATCATCACTTATAAATTCTTAAAATTAGTAGGTTTATTATAAAGGTTAAATTACAATCATTTAAATTAACAAAAATCAAATTAACTTTTAACTTCTTCACGAAGATTCAAAATCTCCAATCAAGTACGAAACATATTTTTACTTTTCCTTTTGGCAGACTACAATTCTTTCTTCCCGTATAATTTTTCATTTTCAATTTTATTCTAGATCTCATTTTTTATTGTCATGCAAAATTTTTTTTTGATAGAAAGTAAGATTGAAACGATTTTATAAAAAGTTAAAAAAGCATCTTAACTTTTAATCTCAAAATTTCAACTTTATTTTTTAATGATATATTTTATTATTTTTGTTTCGATAAAAAATACTATTTAATAATTTATTTACTTATATATATATATTTAATTGCTCTTAATTTTAAGTAAAGTTATTTATTTGTTGTATTATACATTTGTTTTTTTTTTTATGAAAAAAACATGTATAATATTAGGTGATATTCCAAAATTAAATGTCAACATCGATTATTGATTGTTAGGAGTAATTTGATTTGGTTTGAAAGTCTATAAACAGCTGATCAGCATTGTTTATACTGCTTAGAATTCAACAATGATCATAGTCATAGATTCCAAATGATGACAAATTACAGGTTTCCATCCATCGTTGTTTGGACCCAAATTTGCATTGAGCAGAAAATTAATTCAGTAATTCAATTTCATTGATCAAACTAAAGGACCACAGGGTGATTGAAATATATATGACCTAATTGGTAACCACATCTTTGTTTGCTTGGGCAAGTAGAAAGTTTTAAATATAAATTTCCCTCTCCTATATATATTGTCATCCACATGTTGGACAAGTATTTAGAAGATTTGAGTAATTTAATACTTGGACCATTATTTTACAGGACCACTGCCCTATTTGATCTTTTTCCCTTGGCCTTCCTTTGATCACCATAATTTTCTCTTTCTTTCCTTCTTTTCACTCTCTTTTTCTCACTTAAAATATTCTGTTTTAAATTGTTTTCAAAATTATGATTGATTAGTATTTAGCACTCATAATATATATATATATATATGGCATAGAACTACGTATAAGGGAAGCAGTTGAAATTAGTATTTTAGTGGTCACATGAAGTTTTTGGTGTTCCTGTCGGAAAGCAATTAGGTTTATCATGAACCAGATTGAATAGTAATTCTGACCATTACTTTTTTCCATTTTAGTTTCCCACTTTTGTGGGATTTTCCCGAAAGAACTTGGGCTTTTTTATACTAATATAGCTAAAAAAAAAAATTAAACCCTAAATTACCTATACTTTTAGATTATTTCCCAAAATACGCTTGTTTTAAAATTAGCTGGGAAATCGCCACCCCCCATGGCGATTTCCCAGCATGAAAATATTGATTTTGGCTAAAAATACCAAGGGAAATCGCCATGGGGAGTGGCGATTTCCCTTGGTATTTTTTTCAAAATTTGATAAAAATACCAAGGGAAATCGCCACCCCCCATGGCGATTTCCCTTGGTATTTTTAACCAAATTTGTAAAAAGAATGAAGGGAAATCGCCATGGGGGGTGGCGATTTCCCTTCATGTAATTTTTTTTTTTTTTTAATAAATCAACAAATTTTAATTTTTTTTAATTTGTAAATTTTATTTTTTAAATTTAAAAATTATAAATTAAATTAAGTTTCTTATTAAATTTAAATATGGAAAATTTTTTTTCTTATAAAAATGAAAAAAACAAAATAATATTTCTTCTTAAATTAAAAAAATCAAAAATTATATTTGTAAGTTTTGTTTAAATTTTAAAATTTTGTAAGTTTTAAAATTTTGTAAGTTTTGTTTTTTAATTTTAAATTTTATAAATTAAATTAAAATAATTTTTTATAATTAAAAAAAAAAATTCGTAAGGTAAATTTTATTATTTAAAATTTATGAACAAATTTTTTTAAATTTTGTTAATTGATTTGTATTAGATAAAAACAAAAAACAAACAAAAAAAACTTGCATTACATTTTCCCTTATAATCCAAAGTACATGATAAGTTGAGAAAAACATGTAATTCATTTATTGTTGATGCGAAGTCTCCCCCAATGTGCCAAATCGTTGCGGACAATTTCGACGGTTATGACCTCCGTTTCTGCATAATCCACAACGTTTTGGTTGGCCTTTCTCCCTGAGGTCCATTTCATTACGAATACGACTTGATTTTGGCCGACCATGTGGATTTCTCCGCATTTCTTGATTGGGACACACTTCTGGACCATCATATTGAGGCCAGTAACCTTCATTTCCAACAGCTTCGAACTCATGTCTATAAACATTCAATATATTTTCCAGTTTATAGACTTTGTCCACATATTGCATGCAATCTACATGGACATGTGCACAGGCAGCAACTACATGTGAATAAGGGAACCTTTGTGCTTGAAACTTTCCACAATCACACCACATGTCACTGAGGTTGACTTTGTACTTCATTGCAGAAACACCCTCTTGTGGAGCAACTAACTCTTCAACCAGAAAAGATTGATTTGCTCGCGTAAAATTACGAACAATGTGGGAGTTAGCTTTCGTGCGATTTTCTTGCATAGCTTGTGTGACTGTTTCACAATATGTGTGCCCTCCCTCCATCATGGCAATTTGTTTGTTCCCCATCTTAACAAAAAGTGCAGCCAACCTATAATATGTTGATTGCACTAAAGCAGTAATGGGAAGATGACGCGTTCCCTTCAACACCGAATTGATAGATTCAGCTAGGTTGGTTGTCATATGGCCATAACGCCTTCCTTGATCATATGACTGCGCCCACTTCTCCTTGGGGATCCTATCAAGCCAGTTAGCCGCCTCTGCATTTTCTCCACGAAGATTGTCATACATGAAATGAAAATTCGGTCGCCTCAACTCGTATCCTAATAAATTTAAAAACAAAAAACTTTTGAATTTCAATATTATTTTATATGCTAAACGAAATATAAGAGATAAAATAACTATGATTTGATTCCATACCCATGTTAACAATTTGTCGACGCAATTCCTTATTGTTAAACTTTTTCATAAAGTTCGCTGCAATGTGTCGAATGCAGTACACTGAATATGCATGTGGAGGATTCCATCCACCATTGCGTCTAATCGCAGCTTTGATGGCTTCATGTCGATCAGACAGCAAGCAAATGCCAGGCTGTTTTGTCACGTGTCTGCGCAAGTTACTGAGAAAGAATGACCAAGCCTCTGTTGTCTCACCCTCCATAATGGCAAAGGCAATTGGCAGTATGTTTCGATTGCCATCTTGTGCAATAGCTAACAATAATGTGCCTTTGTATTTTCCATATAAGAAAGTACCGTCTATTTGCACAATTGGTTTACAATACGGATACCCTTCAATGCACGACTTAAATGTCCAAAATAGTCGATGGAATATTCTCTTACCTTGGACCAATCGATCACCGTGATATGCAGGTATCGTTTGCAATTCCACAATTGTACCAGGCACGAAATGTTGCATTGCACCTAACAATTTGGGTAGCTCATTGTACGATCTTTCCCAATCGCCAAATACTCGAACAATTGCCTTTTGCTTTGCTTGCCATGTTTTCTTGTAGGAGGTCATGTATCCATACCGGATTCGCATCTCAGCGATCAAAACTGAAACGGAAATCTCCGGATTTGCTTGGACCAATGACAAAATGCATGAGCAGATCATGTTACAATCTAACTTGCAATGATCTTGTGAAATACTCGCCGATGTGCAAGTATGAGGCCCTTCATATTTTCTAATCTCCCATAGATGTTTCTTCTTCATAAAAGTTGCCCTTATTCTCCAATTACACCCATTCCCATACATTAAGCACTTGGCATAATATTTCGTCGGCTCAGATTCAATTACTCTGTAATCTACAGAGTTTTTGATGTTATAGTGCTTGATAGCTGAAACCACAGCCTCTTTCGTTGGGAATTGTAACCCAACACACAGATCAAGTGCAGATGGATCAAATGTCAGAGGCGTAGCTAATGTATGAACATACTCTGGAAATTCCGGCACATGCATTGCCTCCAGATCCAGTGTATGCATATGGGATGCAGCCTGATATGGGGGAATATCTCGATGAGTGTTGATATCTCCATGAGTGTTGATCTCAGCAGGGACGACGTCTGGGTCAGAATCAGTATTGTCATCACTTGCGAATTCAGCATCCTCTTCTTGCTCACTAAATTCACCAACATCTTCACCATGGACTCCACGTGGACGAACAGGATCAACACCAGCTGGCTCATCTTCGAGGGTAGTAGGAATTAGGGTTTGTGAGACTAATGAAGTCTGAAAAGTTGTAGCTTGAGATAAGGGCACGACTTCTTCTGTGGGAACGTCGTATGTAGTGTGAACATAGAACGACCCAGAATCATAATCTTCTATGGGAAAGTTTTCTGTTGTGCGAACATTTGAAGGGCCGCAATCATCGTCAACATCATCTATGTCAGCATATAACTCAAGGACACCAACATTTGCAAATGTCTCATGAGCATAAAACATGCATCTGACATCATCATCATCTTCAAGTGGAAATGTTCTATATCGGACACATCCTTCACCAATAGAAAGAGGATGCCTGTACTTAACCTCTGAAACTTTTTTTCTAGTTCCAGCTTTAATTTTTGTATGAATTTGCAGCTTCAGTTCCTCTAATGTGACGTCGTCTTCAACACGAAAACTTTTTGGACGTTCACAATCAAAGGTAGCACCTTCGTCAGTATTATGAATTTGGCCATTATAGTAGACCAATGCGATCACTCTATTGCTCATGTTGTGTAGCAAAAGAAAGAAGAAATATAGAAGGATGAGAATGAGAATGAGGAGGTTTTAGCACTCAGGAAAAATCTGATTGAAAAACTGTTGTATGGGGGTATTGTAAACCTTCATAAGTATTATGAATTTATAATGGTTCATTATGTTGTACCAGATAACAAATCCCATCCTTTGACTATTTGACTGAAAAAGTTATAACTTATTCAATGCAAAATGTCATTGATAAATCCCATCATTTGTCTCATCCATTGCAGAAAGAATCAAGTTCCAATATTTTCTCCAGCATTTGATGGACTGGAAAATAGCTGAAACCTGTCTAAAAACCTATATCATCAGTCTTATCCATTGCAGAAAGAATCAAGTTCCAATATTTTCTCCAGCATTTGATGGACTGGAAAATAGCTGAAACCTGTCTAAAAACCTATATCATCAGTCTTATCCATTGCAGAAAAAATCAAGTTCCAATATTTTCTCCAGCATTTGATGGACTGGAAAATAGCTGAAACCTGTCTAAAAACCTATATCATCAGTCTTATCCATTGCAGAAAGAATCAAGTTCCAATATTTTCTCCAGCATTTGATGGACTGGAAAATAGCTGAAACCTGTCTAAAAACCTATATCATCAGTCTTATCCATTGCAGAAAAAATCAAGTTCCAATATTTTCTCCAGCATTTGATGGACTGGAAAATAGCTGAAACCTGTCTAAAAACCTATATCATCAGTCTTATCCATTGCAGAAAGAATCAAGTTCCAATATTTTCTCCAGCATTTGATGGACTGGAAAATAGCTGAAACCTGTCTAAAAACCTATATCATCAGTCTTATCCATTGCAGAAAAAATCAAGTTCCAATATTTTCTCCAGCATTTAATGGACTGGAAAATAGCTGAAACCTGTCTAAAAACCTATATCATCAGTCTTATCCATTGCAGAAAGAATCAAGTTCCAATATTTTCTCCAGCATTTGATGGACATGAAAATGTAATGCAAGTTTTTTTGTTTGTTTTTTGTTTTTATCTAATACAAATCAATTAACAAAATTTAAAAAAATTTGTTCATAAATTTTAAATAATAAAATTTACCTTACGATTTTTTTTTTTTTTAATTATAAAAAATTATTTTAATTTAATTTATAAAATTTAAAATTAAAAAACAAAACTTACAAAATTTTAAAACTTACAAAATTTTAAAATTTAAACAAAACTTACAAATATAATTTTTGATTTTTTTAATTTAAGAAGAAATATTATTTTGTTTTTTTCATTTTTATAAGAAAAAAAATTTTTCATATTTAAATTTAATAAGAAACTTAATTTAATTTATAATTTTTAAATTTAAAAAATAAAATTTACAAATTAAAAAAAATTAAAATTTGTTGATTTATTAAAAAAAAAAAAATTACATGAAGGGAAATCGCCACCCCCCATGGCGATTTCCCTTCATTCTTTTTACAAATTTGGTTAAAAATACCAAGGGAAATCGCCATGGGGGGTGGCGATTTCCCTTGGTATTTTTATCAAATTTTGAAAAAAATGCCAAGGGAAATCGCCACCCCCCATGGCGATTTCCCTTGGTATTTTTAGCCAAAATCAATATTTTCATGCTGGGAAATCGCCATGGGGGGTGGCGATTTCCCAGCTAATTTTAAAACAGGCGTATTTTGGGAAATAATCTAAAAGTATAGGTAATTTGAGGTTTAATTTTTTTTTTAGCTATATTAGTATAAAAAAGCCAAGAACTTGGTAGTTGATTAATTAATTTCCCATTACCGCCAAACCACTTTAGAGAAAAGGAGAAAAGCACTACTGTCTATTTATCATATTCTTCTTGTTGGGCCCATCTTTGATTTAATCAAGTTGAATTTTTACATCTGCAACATATAACTACAAATTTAGAAAACGCCTGATCTATATCTGTTCAGCCCAGAAACTCCAAACACAACTCACAATCAAATATAAATAGTTGAAATAAAAATTGATTTAAGATAAGAAAAAAAATACTGAAACCCACATTTCAGTGTTTTATTCCTTCGTACTTTAAAACACCTTGATATTTACTGATTTAAATATCAAATTCTATCCTGAAAACATAACTTCGATGCCCTCTAATACTATTTTGTCTTTGCAAACCATCACTAATTTTATCTGATAAATTCAAAAGTTTACTCAACTCAATAAAAAAAAAAACCTCAACACTTCTTTGTAATTTATGTTTGAACATTTTAACTGTAATAAGACTACCTCCTCGTCTGTTCATCAAAAAGTAAAAATAATAAAAAAAAAAGGAAAATCAATAACTTTGTGGGGAAGATACTTTTGAAATTGCACCTATAAATGACATTCATAAGTAGGAACAAATGCTAATAAGGTTTGCAAATTGTAAGGCACAAACTTATAATATTTGATGTTATTTTTAATTCTTTGATTCATGTCCTAACCTCCACCACAAATCTCCAATCTTTCTTTTGTCCCATATCTTGTTATGTATATTTGATGGGAACCTTTTATTTTACTATTTTAATTTTTGTTTTAATGATCTATAGCTATACAATAAGATAACTTCGAAACCTTTTTTCGAATCTCTTGTCATTGTTTGTCCCATATCTGCCTTTTCTTTTCCTCTTAAAAACTGGCATAATATGAATTTGGTTACAGTATAATCTTCTTTTTCTTAAATCTCTTTATAAGTCTTGAAAGCTCATGAAGATTAAAGAAATTTTGGATTTTTCATTATTACAAAACACCCAAAAAGTATTACTTTTTTTCCTTTATTGTATTATATTTCATGACTCAGTCACTCAACACCTTTTCTGCAAATGGCTGCTTAATCATCCACGTCATCAGAGTCTCCCAGAGTATAGGATTTTCTCACGAGGCTCATGGGGTTGACCTACCAAACTCGACTCATTTAGAGTAGAGCAGAAGCAGATAGCCGAAACAAAGCAAAGGCTGTGCTCCAAAACAGAAAAAGAAGAAAGAAAAAGTTCAACTAACAACTAATTGCTTTGATTAAACCCCCCAAACTCACGTGCTATAAAACAGTGCAAAATTCTACATTATCTATATTCGCCTTTTGGCCACAAAAAAAAAAAAAAGTATTCGCCTTTATCACTCGGCACATAAAAATTATTAATTCACGTTTTTCTCACGTGTGAAAGAATATGACAAAGTTTCTAATAAAAAAAAGTTTTGCTAATAAACGTGCATTTTTTTAAAGTTAATTAATATATTATTTATAATAATAATATTGTATTAAATTTAATAATTAATAATTTTATTTATTATTTTTAATATATTGAATGAAAATATTATTATATATATATATATAATAATATTTAAAAAATATTTTTAGAGCATTTGTAGTAAAATCAATAAAAAAATTCCCAAAACACTGATAAATTTTCAGATATTAACAAGTTGCCTTTTGCTTTAAATCACCCAAAGACATTTATTTAGCAAAGAACTTAATATAAATGTTTATTAAAAATAGACCTTATCTGGCATGTGTCATCCATGGCTGATGTTGAACTATAATCAAACATTATATATCCTACTTCCAACATGCAATAGTGAGAATTGTTCACACATTTTTGCAAAAGTAGATAGATAGATAGATCATAGATAAATTGAAGAAAGATAGAACTGTAAAACTTGCAAAGAGGAAGAGTGTCAGTAGCACTAACCTCTATTTGGAAACTCCAAAGAAAGTCTCTGCAAGTGGGCTTTAATTGGATGGTTGGTTGGACCTGCCAGACTGCCAGTTCATTAACTATACACAGAATCTTCAAGGGATCTACTCCCTGAGGGGACTCTTTGGGTCCCAAACTTCCTTACATCTTTAATGTAAAATAAATGTCTACTTTTTTCAAGTTTTATATAGTTATAAAATTTATACTATACTACTACCCACATACAATCGTGACTCTACAAAGCTTATTTTCGACTAATATTTTAGGGTTTTTTTTTTTTTTTTTTTTCCGTTGCATATGTACAGTTACAATCTTAACGAATTTGTCCTCTACTGGGCTTTCTTTCCCCTTTTTCGGCTCTGCTTTTTTGTAAAGCTATTTAAATTTTGACACTTGATGGGCATTAACATAAAGAGCAAGTATCTAACTCGCGTCAAACGCAATCATTATGGACGATCCACACAAAGGATTTGGGAAGTAGGCAAAATGTTCTTTAATTTATGTAATAAATTTTAGAATTTAGATGGAATAAGCAAGATGCAAATTATCATCAAATGATCAGACGCGGACAAGATTAAAAAAAAAAAAGAAAAAAAAAAGGTAGGCAAAGAAAAGAAGATAATGATAACGCGTTGGCTGAACATACAGAAAAAGGGTCACAGCATATATGAGAAAGAAGGGAAGGGCGTGGAGAGTGGGCGATAACAATTCAGTTTGATTTTGAAAAAAAGATTATTATTAATGTGCATTATTTTGATTTTTTAAAAATCAGATTGAATTGTATAAAAATTGAATCAATCCGAACCAATTTTCAGCGGTTCGAATCGGTTTGGTTCATCGATTTTTAAAATTATTTTTTTTCTATAGTATTGTAAAGTTTTTTTCATTAATTTTGAAATAAAATAATTATTTTTATATTATAAAATATACAAAATAATTAAAAAACCAATTAAACAATAGAATTCAATTTGATTCAAAGAATTACGATTTTTTAACTTATGAATCGAAAATCGAATTGAATAAGTTTAATTATTGTCTAAACCGATTCGAACCGAATTCAATAAAAATCCAACCGAAACCGAACACTACGATTTAAATCGAATTTCTCGATTTTTTTCTCCGCCCTAGGTTGGAGGTGGGGGCAGTTGGATTATAAGGCGGGAATGCATTTTCACACCTACGGTTCTAATTGCGTGGCAAAAACAGACAACTTCAGCTCTTACTAGGAAGGAGAAGAGGGAATGGTATTGAAATCGATTTTTTTTTTTCTTTTCTTTTTGGAGATGTTTAGCCAAAAAAAAAAGGAGTCATATATACCTGTAACCAAAGATTTGATTGGAACACGTGGCATCCATAAATCAAAACATCCTCCCCCATTCTACTATGGCTGTCTGGTCCATCTCTGGATTCTGAAATGAAAACACCAAAACAATAGTTTCACTAAAATCCGTCCTAGCAACAAGGCCTTGTCTATATATCATACACACCTTCACATGCTTTGATGATGGAGCTCTCACAACAACCTCCAGCTGCACCAATTCACCACCCCAAGCACCATTACTGTTGCCATTACCTTCATTCATTCAAACCTCTCTCCCTTTTTCTCTCTTTCTCTCCCATCCTTTTCTTTCTCTCAGAGATTTCATTGCTGCAACTGGCTACCACATTGCTGCACACCCATGTCTGCCACTTTCAGTGGTTTCCATTTTTGCGGTCTTTCTCCTTCCTCATGTCATGTTTTTCTTGTTCCTTGTTTATCATTCTTGTCCAAACAAGATGGAAAATTTGCCTCAGCCTTTTCCAACTTTCACTGCCACACTTATTGACGTTTTAGTTACTTAAGCTTGCAGTGTAAAAAGGAAAACTAAACCCGTGCCCCTCTTCACAAGTTTGCTATATATAAACCATTCCTTTGAGACTTAACCCTGCCAGAAGTTTAACAGCCTCTATTCTAGGTGTAGCCTTGAGGATTCAAACAACTAAGATGTCATTTTCCTGTACCAAAAACTTCTTCCAGCGGTTCTGTATTGATGAATTTCATATGGGCAGTGATATTCATGGCAGTTTCTTCTCAAGTGATCTCCTTCCATCACTAGGGGCAAGAATTAACCAGGCGACCAAGCTACGTAGATACATCATTTCCCCTTTCAATCCTCACTATAGGTGACGACCGTGGTCATGGTTTACTCAGCTATTTCTTTCAATATATCAAAGCTGCTCCTTATGTCCTATTCCTTATTACAGGGCTTGGGAGATGTGGCTGGTTGTTCTAGTCATCTACTCAGCCTGGATCTGTCCATTCGAGTTTGCATTCCTAACTTATAAGAAAGATTCACTTTTCATTGTTGACAACATTGTCAATGGCTTCTTTGCTGTTGACATCATTCTCACCTTCTTTGTTGCATATCTCGATAGCCAATCTTACCTCCTTGTTGATGATCCCAAGAAGATTGCCATCAGGTAAATAAGATTTTGAAGCATTTGATCACAAAGCCCTTTTCAACCAAGAAAAAAAAATGTTTATCTACTATTCGAGCAATTAATGAGCTTTATATGATCCATCCAACATCTAGGTATATATCTACCTGGTTTGCTTTCGATGTCTGTTCCACTGCCCCATTTCAGTCTCTCAGCCTCATGTTCACAGATCATGGCAGTGAACTTGGGCTCAGGCTACTCAACATGCTCAGACTCTGGCGTCTGAGACGAGTCAGCTCCCTGTTTGCAAGGTTTATAACCAGATTCAACCCATGCCTTTTCTTCAAAATTCTTAAACTGTTACAATGGGAGAACTACAATAATCACTTACAGGTTTGCTTTCCTTCAGACTTGAGAAAGACATTCGGTTCAACTACTTCTGGACTCGGTGCACCAAGCTCATTTCTGTAAGCCATTGAAACTTCCTCTTGTCTCACCTCTATCAGAAATATTGCCTCAGTCATTTGAAAAATGGGTTATTTTCCTCTCGGATTGATTTCAGGTGACTCTGTTTACAGTACATTGTGCTGGATGCTTTAACTATTTGATTGCAGAGAGATACCCTGATCCTTCAAGAACCTGGATTGGTGCAGTATACCCAAATTTCAAAGAGCACAGTCTCTGGGATAGATATATAACTTCAATTTACTGGTCCATTACAACGCTCACTACAACTGGTTATGGGGACTTGCATGCTGAGAATCCAAGAGAGATGCTATTTGATATCTTTTACATGTTGTTTAATTTGGGATTAACAGCTTACCTCATCGGGAACATGACAAACCTCGTAGTTCACTGGACAAGCCGGACCCGTAATTTTGTAAGTTCCCTTACAGCTTTCAAGCTATTTGAAATCATCATTAACCTGCCAGGAGAACTAAACATATAAAATAAGTTCTACACGGACCATAAGAAATTACCCGTCAAAATCAACAGTACTCGCATAACCCTACTATTTGTTGTAGAAAAAGTTTGTTTTTGTAAGACATGTATCTACCCCACAATTTGACAGTTTTATATGAAAAAAATTCAAGGTAAAAACCAGCTTAAAGGTAATGTCAAGATTCCTTAACATTGTATGACATCATAAATCAAGTATGAATGCTCAGTATTTTGTAGTAGCTAATTTGAGCATTAAAAACTTCCAGCCCCTTCTTCAGATTCAACAGTATTTTCTTTTTGACAAGGATGTCATCTCTAGCCTGGGAGTGCTAATGACAAGAAACATTTACCTTTTTTGGTGCTACAGAGGGATACAGTTAGAGCTGCTTCAGAATTTGCGACACGAAATCAGTTGCCCCCCCGCATACAAGATCAAGCGTTGTCACACATATGCTTAAGATTCAAAACAGAAGGATTGAAACAACAAGAGACCCTAAATAGTTTGCCAAAAGCCATTCGCTCAAGCATTGCACAGCATCTCTTCTTCCACATTGTGCAGAAAGCCTATCTCTTCCAAGGAGCTTCTCATGACTTCCTGTTTCAGTTGGTAATACTTATCATGCTAACTATATTTGTCCATATCATTCTTCATCCACTGTTCTCTTTTTAGGCTAAAATAGTATATTAAATAAAAAGGCCAGAACTATGGAAAGATCCATAAGTTTTGGTGTATTTTGAGGCAATGGTAGACATACATCACTTTGACTTTGAATTTCATTTTCACAAGATGCTAATGCAATTTACTACTTTATCAAAGGTTTCAGAAATGGATGCTGAGTATTTCCCACCCAAAGAAGATGTCATTCTGCAGAATGAAGCCCCAACAGATCTTTATATACTTGTCTCAGGAGCAGTTGTAAGTAGGCTTATTCTGATGTGTGCAGAATATATAAACTAAACAATGCCAATTTCTTACATTAATTTGGTGACTGGTTGATTCTTGATTGCAGAACTTAATCTCCCATGCTGATGGGCATGATCGGGTGAGATATTATTTTAACATCTATAATATTTTTCTTCATGGTAAATCAACAACACTACAAAAAATTTAACATGTCTGAATGTGATTTACAGGTTATGGGAAAGGTAAAAGCAGGGGATATGTTTGGAGAGGTTGGAGTTCTATGTTATAGGCCACAGCCATACACAGTTAGGACCACTGAGCTTTGTCAAATACTACGACTGAATGGAACTTCACTGATGAAAAGCATACAAGTAAATATGGAAGATGGACGTGCTATAATGCATAATCTTTGCATGGTAAATATTGTATTAGACAACTTCTAGAGTGATGGAACATTATTATTGTTATAAACAACAAGAAGTGATGGTTTGTTCTTGCAGAAATTGAATGGGCTAGAGAGCAGCAGCTTTGACCAGCCCAATGTAGGAGCAATGAGAGGAAGTTGTTTGGATGCTGGATTTGAAGATCAACCACGGAGATATGCATCAAAGAAAGAAAACGAAGCAATAGACATAGATTTCTTGGGATCAGAGGAAATAGAGAAGAGTCAAACAGGTAGATCTCCAGAGAATGGAATTTCAACAGCAGAGGATGGCCAAACAGCTCTCCATGATGCTGTTCGCAAGGGGCATATTGAAATGGTTAAGATTTTGCTTGAAGGAGGAGAAAGTGTAAATAAACCAGATGCAAGAGGAAGGACACCAAAAGCATTGGCAGAGCAGCAGGGAAACAAGAGCATATATGAGCTCATACTGAGTTATGAAAACAAAAGAAAATTAGATGAACATAGGATAGAGATTATTGGGCCAGAAACAGCAGATGATCCCAAGAATAGTCAAAGCAAACATACAAGTGGGGCCCAAAATTTCTTCAATTCGCCCAATTATAGAGAGGCAATAATACCGACCAAGAAAAGAGTTACTATTCACATGCAGTTCCAGAGCACCAGTACATCAAGTAGACAACTTGGAAAGTTGATACTCCTACCTGATTCAATACAAGAGCTGCTTAGAATGGCTGGTAAGTCTGACCAGAATAGAGCACTTGAAATAAACCTGAACATATGGGAAAAACAATTATAAATCAACTTCATATGTGACTAGAATCCAAATAGAATAAAGATAAGAAAAAAGAAAAGAAATAATTAAAGGGATTTTTGGAAACCATGAACAGGAACAAGAAAACCACCTTAGTTCAATTTACATGCTTTTGCTTTATTCATTTCTCATTCCATAACCTTTTGAAACTGCAGGTGAAAAGTTTGGAGGCTACACATTTATAAAAATTGTTAATGCTGAGAATGCAGAAATAGATGATATACATGTCATTCGAGATGGTGATCATCTGTTTCTCCTTCAAGATGAAGGTGAAAACGTAGATTTCAATGTGACCTGATGATAATAAATGGACATCATTAATAGATGCAGACAGTTTGTAACCTTGAGGCAATGCCAATGATAATGAAATAATAACAAAACATAATAGGATCAGTTGATTTGGGACTCACAATTGCAATTATACTGTTAAATCAGAGAAGTCAACTACATATAGTCAATTTCACTCATATTTTGGAGGGCAAAACCCCATCCTCACATAACCTCAAAGAATGTCTATCAGAAGAAATAAATACATGTTACAATCCTGTCATGATTAGGTCGGCCAGGTAAATGCCAACATAACTTTTCTTTTCGTAGTCGTCTAAATGCAGATCAACTCATTGATGTGTTGAACACATGTAAAGTTAAGCTACCGCCTTGGTAAACTGGGTCCTTGGCAAGTAGGCATGGACTGCCTTCATAACAAGATAAAGTACTAAACTACTAAACCATGTCAAAGACCAGTAGATTTGGTGACCAGGCCAAGAAACATTAAGCTTTTACATGCTTCCTTCGCGGTGTTGCCTCACTCTAAATAGCATCTTTAATTGGTAAAGGATGAGCTTCTGTGTTAAAAACAAATTTATCCAGTGGTATAACAGAGCTAACCCAAATAGCAAATACAAATACTTTCAACGTTTCACCAAGAAAAAAAGTCTCCATCTTGTCTCTTCTTTGAGGAGGAAGTGTGGTGACATCATCTAAAGAAGTGTATCCACAGGAATCTACCTTTGTGTATTTCTCAAATGACTCAAAGATCTGCCAACCCCATTAACGATATCTGCAATGCATGATATTAGGGAAAATTGCACACATGTGTCTCTATAAATATACAAATTAAATAATAGGAAAGAGAAAGACTTGAAACTAAAGTACTAAAAGAGCATAATTTTGATCTTGAGTGATATGATACAATACAAACAAGGATTCAACAGTTTCAGGATGCAACAAATTGTGACGGTCTGCGTGTTTCATTATTATGTCATTTACATATTCTGAGCTCTTATTTCCGCCATCAAGACCAACTTCAAAATATTCCTGTTTAAATCAGATAAAGTCAGCAAGGACCTATCATAATTAGAAAAATATGAAAAAAATGAGTGGTCATACATAGAGGAATAAGCCAATATGAACCATTTTGGTGCACATGCAAATTAACTCGATCCAATACTGCTTTCAAGAAACAAGTTAATTGAAACCAACTAACCTAAGTATGGAAGTATGCAATTTCAGGAGCCAGACCGGTGGAAGTTACCGAATACATCTCAAAACATGTCTTGGCTAAATCTTCTGCAAGTTTCAAGTTTTCCAGGTCTTCAAAGGCAAGAAGGTTGTCATTCATAGCTTTCTCCTTTGTGACGCCTTTAGTGGCACCAAGCATAATAGTACCAGGCAAAAAACACACCTGGTAAGTACAGTAAAACTAAAAATACTTTCACATCAATGAAGGATACTATTTGGGGTCCAACAACAGAGAAATGCTTTCATGAGAGTCAATGATTAATACAGAAATTTAACTTATGCATTCATGTCTGTGAACAACTACAGCTATAACAGATTAGAAGCACTGTGATGGGAGGAACTCTTCCACTCGCTAACTGCTTCCTTGCACTATTCAGCATGATTGTTTTGAAAAGAAACAACCTATGATCTACAGAATACTGCTTGGAAGGTGTGAGCTAATAGCCTAGTTTTGATGAACAACTACAGTTGTAATAGATTAAAAACAGTAAAACACTGGTGGGAGGAACTCTTCCACTCAGTAACTGCTTCCTTGCATTATTCAGCATGATAATTTTAGAAGAAACAACCTATGATCTACAGAATAGTAATGCTTTGAGGTGAGAGCTAATAGCCTAGTTTTGATGTTTAAGCCAACAAGTTTTGGTGCCAAGGAAACAGAACAAAATTTGCTTTCACCAGTGATTCAAGGTTTATGGAATGGAAGAAGGAAACCTCTTGTTGAAACCATTGGATAGACCCAAAGAAAATTCAAAGGGTGGGCTTCACATTTATGCATCTAAGGATATCATATATATGCAATTCTTAACAGAAAACTTTTCACAATCTAAGCTTCCTGGCAGTAGCTTGTCAGTAGGCAACTGCCAAATTGTTTGTAAGACAGAGCAAAAGTTTATCTCAAGGATCATAACCACCGACTAAAATTGGGTAAATATCATCAGTTCTTTTTAGCCTGCTTTTCTTTCTCCTCTTGTTGGTTTAAATTGCCAACGAAAAATCACACAGCACAGAGAAATAAAATTTCTACTTCATTCTGCAGAATATGTCACATGCTATGATGCATGAAAATTTTCTCATGAAGAAACTTTGATACAGCAGTTCTCAAAAAACACATTAAAGTATCTGAGAAAATTTCTCTCAAATAAATATTAGAGGACATTGTGCTGTTCTGGGAAGAGAAAGGAGGAATAGGAAAAAAA
The DNA here is from genome assembly GCA_030761205.1 of Fremontodendron californicum. Taxonomy (NCBI): domain Eukaryota; kingdom Viridiplantae; phylum Streptophyta; class Magnoliopsida; order Malvales; family Malvaceae; genus Fremontodendron; species Fremontodendron californicum. Next base: position 3,534,806 of record JAULJL010000027.1, read on the forward strand.
AAAAAAACATTGAGTATGAATTTCATAATATTGGATATGTGAAGACCAAAGTCCTGACTTGCTTAGCACAATAATACACACTTCTTTCATGAAAAGGAGGAACAAAAGAAGAAAAAAAAGTGTCCTCATATTCTCAAGTGTACAAACCTAGACATTTATGTCCTAGAAACACATCATGTGGCAGCTTATCCTCAAAAAGATTCTAACATTTTAAATAGTAGGATGGCAGGATGAGGGAAAATTTAACATCTATCACATAAAAAAATTGTACTAAGAATCTCCATTTAGCCAAGCATTCCTTAAAACCTTTAGGACTGAGAGAGCACAACATACCAGGTGGTCCATCTTTGGACTGAAAGCACCCTTGGATCCATAAGGCAATTCACCCGCAAAACCCAATTCATTTGGTATTGGTTTCTGAACAAGCAAGTGTCTAACACCCCTCATTGCTTCCTCATACATATCATACAGTTATGTGAAATTACCATCCTGAACATCTCGCAGCTGAAGCCACAGTTTGATTAGGTACTCATAAGGGCTGCATTTCATAGCAAGATGATCGAGAGAAAATAAATAAAAACTCACCAGAATGAGGGCTGCTTTTCGTACTAAGGTGATATCAGGACTAGATAATCATAAATAAATAATTATGATGATGATGACAATGATGATAAGTATAAAAACGATATAAATGGCTGACAAAGCGTATTGACATCAGTCAATCATTTGGTCTAAAGAAATTGATGATCTGTACATACCAGAATAGGTAAGAATTATAATTGAACAATCTTAAAAGATTATTTTTGTTCACATTAATGGAAGTCATAAAAGAGATAAGACAATCATAAAAAGGGAAAATATCAAGCCAGAGTCTTCTTATATGATCTTGTAAATCATGCACAGCTAACAAAGAATTCTTCTTTCAATATGTGCAATGATGAGTTGAGCACATATAGCCTGAAAAACTGTTTGCCCTAGAGGATAGAGTTGATTGTGAATACATAAGGCCAACTCAATCACTGGGAAAAAAGTCTTCCAGTGAAATAACTTGGCTACACTAGAGTCAATAAGGAAAAAGAACTTCTACCAGGTAACTAAAAGATGAAAATCATTTCAAAGGGATTTAAATTGCGGTAGCGGACGCGTTTTAGGTCGCGTCGCGGTTGCGGACGTAATGAATGTTATCGTGGTCAATAGCGATAAATATCGGCCGTGAATATCGGCGGTGGAGGGAGCTGAAACCGCTAAATAGCGGCCGTAGCGTCACGTTGCGGCCGCTATTTAAATCCTTCAAACAATATATTATGTCATATAGTCATTGCTCTAGACCTAATGCAATATCCAGTAAATGACAAAGACCAAAGAATGAAAACTTTCATTCCATATCTACCGTTGAAGGTCAAGCAAATGACAAGTATATCTAAATTCAAAAAGGGCGTGAAAATTTTCCAACGCTTTTGGTCCATTAAACTGCTTTAGCCAAACAGGAAATCTGCAGATAAGCTTTACTTGGTGATCATCAATCTAAAAACAAAAAATGAAGAGAAAATGCAACCAGAAAAGGAAAATAAAGGAAGAGAAAGAAACGAGAAACAAAGAAAGAGAAATTGATAATATGTTCGCTGAATTGGTGGCTACATAAGACAATCAGAGCACAAACTCAAGTATGCTCTAAGGAAACAAAATCCTGCTAGAGTATGTATTATCATAAAGTAATTATTTGTCGTCTTCTTTTGATTTTTTTTCCTTTGTCCATTTTATTTTATAAACTAAGGCATAATATGTTCGCTGAATTGGCGGCTACATAAGACAATCAGTTTGAGCTTAACTAACATTATTCTCGGGATTGCTGGTATTGGGAAAACCCTTAGAGACAAGAAAGACCGACCCCCTCCTCCCTAAGAACTATTGGCTGGACCGTATTCACCTATCGCCATAGAAGGCCTTTTTTCTGAAACTGCCTTAAAGAGAACTGCAATTGGGGGCTCGCTCAAAAGCAGAAAGATTGGCAGGGTGAAGGAAAAGAACTCCAACAGGTTGGCTTGAAAGAAAGCGAGCTGGCCTTTATTCTTCAATTGGATTAAGCGAACTACCAATGGCTGGAATCGACGCTTTGGAAGAGGGGAACTCTCAAGAGAAAGACTGAAACTGTCAGGGCTTGCGCAATTGGAGGTGAAGACTTTAGCACTCTTCTCGCTCGAAAGCAGGAGAACTAAAGGCTAAAAAGAAATCTGCAACAGGCGCAGAAAGATTAGATGCCTTTAGGAATGCAACCTTTAAGACTCCCACTACAAACTCAAGTATGCTCTAAGAAAACAAAATCCTACTAGAGTATGTATTATCATAAAGTAATTATTTGTCTTCTTCTTTTCATTTTTGTTTCCTTTGTCCATTTTATAACATCTCATTTCATAAACTAAGGCATTTTGTTTTGGCACAGTAATTGAAGAGTACATTAATTAAAACAAAAAAAGGGTGTGAGTGTCAACTGTCAAAAGCAATCCAGCATGTTTTGACCATCCAAAAAAAAATTCCAATTATTTAAATGAAAAACCTGGTTATGCCATTATTTTCTACTGTGTTTGCTGAATAAAATCAGTTAGCCAAGCAAAAGAAAATTTTCATCAACCTAAACTTGGCAGGCTAGAAAATCCTAGAAAGATATAAACAAAGTCATGGCTGTTTAAAGTAATAATGGCTTGGGAATGATGGCATATTTGAAGCGAAAGAAACATACCTTATGTAGATAGGAACTAGTCCTTCCACCTTTGGAAGAGTTTCCAAATGCGCCAAAACCTTCATCCCTTCTGTGCTGTACTTTAAATCACCAAAAATTGCACTCAGGTAATTGAACTCAAGCTGTAAAACCGAAACTTCAGAAGTACTACTCAGTCCATCAGGAGATGGATGAGCTGAGGAATCGCGTAGCACAACATCTTTGAAAGGAATGGAAGTTGGACTGGAAGTAAAAGCAGATAGCAGACAATCAGCCAAGTTTTTTGCAATGTCTAGATAAATGGTAGGTTTTGGCCCCTTGTATGCTGACAAATAAGAGTTCGAAAAAATGCAGACTACTTAAAAATGAAAGAAATAAGCTAAGACTGCCAAATATTTAGCAATCGGCGATTCAGCGAATAGACTCTCAGTGGTCAACTTTTACTAAGAGTAACAATTAATATGCTCCAAACACCAAATTAAAATCAGATTTCATACATCAATCAATTAACTAGTAATGTGAAAACTGAATTGTAGAACTTAATATGCGGCATGCTCCATACACTAAAGTTCAGAACCACACTACTCTAACCAAAAGGCTAAATCTTAAAGCTCGCCAAGCTATGTGTAATATCAAGTTTATGGTATGGACCTGTGGAGAACCTCACCCCAAAAGCTAGCTATTGAGATGGGAAAACCTAAGTCCATATAAACCTCACAAGGAAGTCTTATTCTTTCAATGTGGGATCGTAACAAACCACCACGCTTGGAAGACCAACGTCCTCGTTGGTCACGGTCACGTTGGTCACGGCTGGCACCCTTTTTTCTTTTCATTTTTTAGGTCCAGGCCACCACTCCGTGAGCCATCACTTCGAGTGCTGATTCCACCAAGGTGGGGCTGGCTCTGATACCAATTGGTATGGACCTTTGAGAACCTCAACCCAAAACCTAGCTATTGAGGTCGGAGAGCCTAAGTCCATATAAATCTCACAAGGAAGTCTTATTCTTTCAATGTGGGATCGTAACAGCTTAACAAGACTTAAATCAGACTCCTTAAGATTTCTCCAATGATTTGGAATTTCTTTTGATTTTCTTTGCTCTAATTTCCTTACTAATATTTTCTATTTCTTCTCTTCCACACTGATCGCTTTACTAAATATAGTCGTGTTCACATTAAAATTACATCAAGATACAGACCCGCAAAGATAACGTAATAATTTGTCATTAGCTTCCTCTAAAGCAATTTCTACTTAAAAGGAACAAATTCCAATTCATCTCCATAAAAATTACAGTTCAGGAAAATCAAATAGACAAAAAAAAAAAAAAAAAAGGAGTAAAAGGGAGGGAGACCTAATACCTTGAAGAAAGATCGGTGGCGGAACTTGGCGTTATCGTAGTGAACATCTCTCATCGAATAAGGAAGCGATTTCGACATGCTCGAAAACTCTGATCTATTTATTTCTTTTCAAAATTTACCAGTTCAGGCAGGGTTTTTCCCGACGAGTTAGATCGGGAAAGCAAGAGCGAGAAAGTGAGGGAAAAAATATTTTGGCGGGGAACCGCTCGCGCTCCTGAGATAGGAGATTGGTAGTAGTGGGTTTTCGATTTTTGCTTTAGAAGTAAGGAAAATCTTTTAACGACTTGTACTACTAAAATAAATTCCCATATATAAAATGAATTAGAATTTAGAAATAACTTGAATTTTGTAGTTTTTTTTTTCTTCTTTTACTGTAATTTTCTTTGGCCAATTTAGTATAATTAGTAGTCTTTTATTTAAATACAAAATATTCTACACTGAAATTAAATAATTATTAAATTTTATCATTTTATTATAGACAATTTAACTTCAATACTTATTTTTATCAAATTAAAATTGAAATATTTATTTTCACACAATTGAACTTTCAATAAAAATTTGTAACAATCATTAATCAATTTTCATTGAATCAAGAATCAAAAGATTCAAGCGAATGAAAATAGTTGTTTGTATACTCAATTGATGGTAAAAAAACAATAACTTGAATGATTATTTAATTTTAATTTAAAATTATTTTTTACGTTTAAGTCTACTTTTTTTATTTTACAAATAATGTTATCCAAATGTATTGGTAGATGAATGTGCACTTTGATTTGGAGAAGTACTGCAAATGCATGCAATGATAAATATTAATTTCTTAATATTAAGACAATTAGTGGCTACTTAGCTAGTACTACTATTTTATGTGTTTATAGCCGGCCGAATAAGATCATGTTTGAATAATTAAAAATTTGTTTGTTAAAATTTGGTTTGAAAATATATTAAAATAATAAAATTATTTTTATAATTGAATAAATAAAAAATTTATTGATTAATATTTAATGGATTTTATTTTTTACTCAAACCCGTTTTTCGAATTAAATGTTTTTGTCCAGAATCTTTTAAATATCAAATGGACCTTCAAATTTGAATGGATAACCTAATTTTTTGATAGATCTATATATTAATAAGATATATGAATGATGATTATAATCAAGTACTAATATACTATATTATCTTTTAATAAAACAAATGCACTATATTTACAAGTGATGTAATGTATCTCTTGCAAAAGAGAATATATTTATAATTATATATGAATTCTTTTTTCATTTTTTAAAATTTTAACAAAAGAAACAAAAACAGCAAATACTAGAAAACAAAGAATTGAATATCAAGTATATCAACCAAATGAAGAATTGAGGATTGATATCAAGAATTGATAATTTTCTTTTGCTTTCAGGGGAATTTTAAGATTTATTTATTTATTATTTTTTGGTGAACGGAAATTGTAAGATTCGACCCAAACCACCGAAAGTTGATTGACAAACCAAACTGCATTAAATTTGTCAGTTTGGACTTAAAGCTTCAAAGCCCAAAAAGTAACCAAATTAAAATATGGTAGGCCCAAGGTCTAAACTCCAAAGTCCAAACTAATTTGAATAAATCAATTTCAAGTCAAGCCAATATTCTCACATAGTAAGAGCTTTAAATTGAGCTAAAAAGATTAACTCCATAAATATAAACATTTTTTTCACATAAAAAATTTATTTTAAGTTTCATGGTTGATCTATTTTTAGGGATGAGATGTAACATCATGTTTTCTTTTGCCAAAATATAAACATGTCAGAGTTTTTTTTTTTATTTAAAAAAAAAAAACAATCTATGTTGTATAGCAAAAGTAAATGATCATATTATGTATCCATAAAAGAATTTATAATTTTCATGAAGGGATTATATATAGCAAAGAGAATGAATTTGTCAAATTCGACATGTTCATGTAAAGTAAATTCTTATGCTGTTTGGATGGCTTCTTTAAGTGAGTTAAAAACCATTAATTTTTTTTTTATGAAATTACGGATCTCTTGCCGGAGTGAAGAATATTTTCTTCATTAATATTAGGTATTTGCCTTTCGAAATTAACTAGTTAATAAGTGAATTTTATATATATATATATATATATAAATCGTAGTCTGAAGATAAATAAAAACATTGCAGATATTAAGATTCGAATCTTAAATAAACTAAATTTTACTTTTAAGAATGATTACATGAACCAACTAGATAGAGTCCTAAAATCTTCTTTTTCGTATCAAAATAAAAATAAAAAAGAGACTTGAATTGTAAAAAAAAAAAATCTATCTGGAATTCTAAGCAGATATATAATGGTTACCAATTCACAAGGACATTAACTAACATCATTTATATGGAACTTCATTAATTACTTGGGATCTTACTATAATTAAAAGCTAACTACATGGGTGCATTGTAGATAGGGATGGCAATGGAGCGGGACGGGGCGGATTTTGCAGTACCCGCCCCCGCCATAGTACTGCTCTGCCCCGCCCCGCTCCGCCATGGATGTTGAAATTTCAATACCACTACCACCTCCATGGATGTCTGTTACATCCATAACCGCCCCGCCCCGCTCCGCCCCGCTCCGCCCCATTTGATATTTATTAATTATTTTTATTTTTTTCAAATAATAAAGCATTTAAAAAATATATATATAAATTAAATATAAACATGTTTCTAATATAGGAAGAGAAAAAAATAAAGTATTAGGTTTAAGTTTTTAAAAATAATAAGTTTAATTATATTATTTTATTATTCATTTAAAAGCTAAATATGTAAGGGTAAAATTGTAATTTTAGTATTCGGGGCGGGGCGGTGCGGAGCAGGCAATTACCACAACTGCTCCATCCCCGCCTTTCAAACAAAAAAAAACCGCACCGCCCCGCTCCGCTTCCATTGTTCAAAAAAAAAAAACCTCTCCATTCGGATCGGATCGGTTCGAAATCCATCGGTCAGATCGGGTTTTGCCATCCCTAATTGTAGAACACCCGTATGTCAACTAGAGTGTTGACACGTGGCATTTTAATTATTTTATGTTTAAATATTAAAATGTAAAAAAAAAAAAATTAAAGAATATTAATTATAATATTATTAAATATAACTTTTATTTTTAATTTTTATATTTACTTTCATCTTTATTCATATATAAATTTTATAAAAATATATGTATTTGATAAAAGTAATGAAAAAAATTAGGTATGAATGAAATTCGTTAAATTATTTAAAAGTTACAAGAATTTAAAATAAATTAAGTTTTATTATTTATAATTTTAAAAAAAAAATCAACATTTTAAATTAAGCTGTTTGAGTAAATCAAACTATAATACATCCTCAAACACTTCTGAAAAAGCACCATGCATTTACTCTTTATTTTAATGCCTTCAGTGAATTGAAAAACTTCCAAAAGAATAATACAACTGCCCTAGCCGAAAAATCATAAATAAATAAAATAAATGATACCCTGCCAACCTCTTATGTTTGTCAGCTTTTCTCTGTGAAATGTCGTTTGGTTGGTTAGTAAATTTTTTTTTCCCCCTTCTATCATGACCTTTTCTTTTTCTTGTTTTTTCTGGTAATACTATATTATATTCCAATGTTGTGAATTGTGATACCTTACTTAGAGACAAAATCAACTATGGGATTCACCCCACATTTCCAAAAGATACTTCTGGCAACTGCTGTCATTCAAAAAGAAATATTCATGGCTTGCCCTTTTGGTCCTTTGGGGTCTGGTCCCAGTCGACACAGCTTCAAACATGTTCCCAAATTTTTTAAGGTTGTGCCTGTATTCCACTACAATCTGCTCAAACACTTCAACCTCAAACATGTTCAATTTCAGCTTTGGGTTCATCTCATCTCTCACGAATGCAAAACCCAGTTGGTCCCTTGGGTTAAATGCTTCCAACTCATTGAACAAAAGGCAGGAGAAAAGATTGCTTCCTAATCCATGTTTCCTCAAGATTAATGCACTATCTGGTACATCTGCATGCCAATTTCAAGAATTCTGGTTGAATAATTGGACTATTTAACAGTAAACAAAAACAAGATATATAATTATATATGATGCAGATATTTAGAATATTATTGGGTTTTACGCGTGCATGTAAAAAACCACACACTTCAACATTATTGAAATCTGCAATTCTGCATTGCTATTTGATAATGAAGCATCCCATTTATTATTTGACGTTTCTTTTGCATCTTTTTTTGGGACCACTCACTGGCTTTCCATCCAAGTCCTACATCTCACAGCAAGGATTTGATGTAGTAGCCGTCAAGTTAGGTCTTCTTGTTTTAGGACAAATTAAGTTGCAAGATTAGGTAGTGCTAGTTTTTTTTTTTTTTAGGTAAAAAACAAGGGAAATAAGAAAAAGAGAGGTTACTATTTTTCGATCTAGCTATATATATCTTTTTGTTATCGAAACTGCCCTTTCCCAAATTTTTTACAAGGTCTCGGATCTCGATATGCTTATCTAATTTAATTAAGGGTTAACCTCGTTTACTTTTCTTTGGGATTTGAACATTCTCAGCTTCCTCACTTGTAGCCAAAATCCTCAAGAAAATATATACCCATATGAATAAATTAGTAAAATTATTCATGGATTATCTCAAAGGCCTCAAAATTCAAAAAACTAATCCCAGTAGGATTATGGATGTGCTTTCAAGAAACTTCACAACTACGCAAAGCAGTCATGATTTGCTTCTTGAAGCACAAGATACCGTCGGTACCAAATAATCAAAACGAAACTATAGTGCTAATATTTTTCTATAATTAATGATCATTTCTAATGATCATAAACCTAACACACATTTAAAAAGGGATTTATGCATAATTATTTTTTATGTATATTCGTGAATTGTATTTTGTTGGTTAAAATTATTCTGAAGAAAAGAAATTTATATAATATAGATTTCTACAGCTCAGCTTGTGTAATAAAAGCTTGAGGAACAACTTTAGTACGTGAGAATCTAATTAATAAATTTTGTCTCTTCATAAAAACTGACCAGAGGAAAGAAACAAAGTAATGGCATCATTTTTCTGCATCAGTTTTTCGATATTATATGAAAAGAAAATTTCCTTCAAATGGAGGGGAAAGATATCAATTCTTTTACCTTATTCCAAACAGTATTTTGGAAAAGCAAATAATCCAAAAATATATATATATATATATATTACCACAAGAAATAATTAACGAGTGAATGAGATATTTACCTGTGGTATAGGGGAGCTTATCAGGTGTCCATGGCTGCAATCCATTTTCACAGTAAGTCTCCATTTGCCTGGTCAAGGAATCGACATCCAACCATTTCTTCCACCTTGCCGTCGCCATAGCTTCTTCCATAGTATGAATATAGTAGGGATGTTTTGATATAGCCATGTCCGCGTTCGTTGATAGAACAAGAGAATGTATCAGCAAAAATGGATCAACCATTAGCTGAAGCTTCGCGTCTATCCAAATGCTGAATTTTGAGTTTGGAAAAAGTCTATGAACTAAGTATTTTGGTATCACCCCATTCATCGCAGGATTCTCATACAATTTCTTGGAAGAAACTTTAACAATTCTCCAAACTCCTACTTTATAGTCAGGTGAGTTCTGTGGGATTAATTTGTGATAATAAAGTCCTTGAAGGGTTATATCATCTATAAACATGAAGAAACATACACTCGCTAGGGTTTTGGATCCAAGACCTATTGGTTGCCGGATTTTGTCATGATCATTGAAGATTGCAGATACTACAACAACTCCATTGCAGCTTTCCATGGCAATTCGATCTGAATTACACCATAAACAAATAAGTTAGAAGAGAATCAACCATAACAATGGATATGAACAAAATATAGCTAGATTATAGCAATAGTTTTAAGACTAATTGAGATGGGCTTGAGGATTTTCACAATAAAATGAGATGACAATGTAAGGGCAGGTCACATTCACAATTTAAGCTAGAAAAGGGATAGAAAAAGCGCAAGTAATCTTTTAAGCTGCTTCTACGTCATTAATTAAACTTGACGAAAAAAATGGAAGAAGATGACTCTAAATTGCAAATTCTAGAGAATTCAGATAAAAAAACTAACCAGAATTACTAACTGGAAACTTCTTTAAAAATCCACAAGGGACTTCCATGCCATTATTGGAATGATTAAAATAAGAAATTCTCTTCTGGGTACTCAAATTTCCACCAAAAGTGTCACCTTTCCCCTGTAAATACCTTAGAGCCGGTAAAAATGCTGAAGAATTCTTACACAAATTATGGATCTCCTCCACAACCATTCCATAATCTGATCACAAAATTCAATTCCTTTTAGCCCAAAATCACTAAAACAATCATCAAAACCGAAACTTGAACAAAAAAAAAAATCCGTAAAGAAAAAGCTATAACGAGGCAGATTACCAGAGAAAAAAACAGGGGAGGAACAGGAAGAGCGGTCGGTGGGGATAGCATACTTGTGTTCTCCATAGTAAGGAGGGTAAGAGAAGAGTGGGATTTGGATTGGATCGAAAGGAGAGGATCTGAAGAGGCATTTGGTGGGGGAGACAGAGTGGTAGAAAGCAAGGAAAAGAGTGGTGAAGAGATACAAAAGAGAAATACAGAGGAGTTTTGATTGGAAGAACAGAGGAGTTGTTTTGGCCGTTACCTTCCCCATAAAGCGATTACTATTTCCATGATTTTCTTTCCTACTCTAGCGTTTTCCATATTTATATCGTCATCCTCTTTGCTTTGTCATTTATTCTTTTGCCTTTTCAACTGTTTTTGGAGTAAATAATCTTATGGTTTTTAGCTCATGTTAAAATTGTATTATGTCCCCAAATTAAAACAAGAAAAAAAGAGAGTTTGTTGCAATGGACTATTTTATATTTGTTATAAATTAGAAAGTTAAGGGAAGGATGAGGTTTAAACTTTGTACCTTAAACTTTATTTGAAAGTGATAACATAACCATTAAATCATATTTTTCATGAATAAAAATAGTGAGCGTTATGCCCATTACTTACTTGGGCCACAAGTTCAGCTGCCGAACAAGTTAGAATAGGACAAATGCCAATGCCTCTTCTTTCAGCCTCCTTCTTTGTGATATCTTGCTAATTTAAGTATTCGGAGTATAATCTTACCTCTACACTTTTTTGACTGTGTTCTGTGCTTTGACAGGTCTGTTATCCTCCATTCTCACATTTTCGTCGGGCTTCTCACGTCTCCATCGAGATATCCATCTTCGATCCAAAAAGACCTCAACGGTGTGCAAGTTTAGTACTTCTTTGTGAATTTCATCATTTCGCGTTGCAGAAGAATGATTTAGTAATAAACAAGGTAACAAAGAAGTTTAGTATTCAACTATTCATAGCCAAAAGGAAATGGAGTTGAAAAGCATGTGATTTGTTACCCCAATTTGGGTTACTTTTTGTTTGTACATTTTTCTTTATTGGGAACCTCAATATTAAAGTTAAAAATCTCGAAGCAGAACATTTCATTCAATTTGGCATTATTCAATGCCATTTTTCTTGCATCTTTTGAACTGTTTTTAATCAGTTTTTCAGACTATCCCAACCCTACAGCGGACGAGCTCATTACCAATCTCATAGAGAAGCCCGTATTATTAGATAATCGTTATCTAATGAAATTTGTGGTTACCAAAGGTTAGGGAAATAATGAATAGGCCAAAATCAAAGCAAACCATTAAATGGCTAACAATAAGTAACTTGGAGCAATATTAACAGCATAAACGTGATAAATGAACTTAGATTTAAGATGATCGAACAATGCCCAAAACTTAAGTAATTTGTTTAAGATGATTGAACCTTATGCATTTCAGAGACGTCAAGGTGTACAATTCCAGATCCAGGGTTTGGATATCAGCAGGGAGCTTATTGTTTCTTTTTATTTATTTTGGTACGAGGAGTATTCTTTTATTTGAATTGTGCAAATTATTTTCTTACAAGGCCACAGAATGGATAACCCAGTTGATCTTTAGATCAAGTGCAATAAGCACTATTTTTCTTTGTATGATTCCCTTCCCACACCTCCAGAATAGAAAATGTTGCGAACCCAAATCTTCAAACTACTGTGAGAAAAGAGGGGCAAATTGATATCAGTGAATTGCAGTATTGCTTATTGAGTTTTCATGCAATTCCTGCCTGGTAGAGTACTTGTTGGTTTTTGAGTTGTGTTGCAGCAGCAGCAGCAATATCTTGTTTGAGCAGATAATTGACAGCATTCTTAAACTCAATGAACTTCTCGTCATGGAAACTTGGTGGGTTTGTCAGGTGTTGAATGTCTTTAAAGTTTTTCCAATATTGTAGGGCATCTTGCTCTTTCTGGTCCATAAAGGAAACACTAGCCTAGGAAATAATATTCACAAGTTTAGATGTGTTAGTTTAAAATTGACTTGTTCTGACATGAAAACAGTAAATTAGTTATATTTTAAGAGTTAAGAATTGAAAAAAAAAAAAGGAAAAAAATAATTAAATTGATCTACAAGATCACCTTATAAAGAGGACGTCGTGCATCAGAATTCAAAAACCCCTTCTTCTACTAAGCATTTGCACTTCAAAGCCTTGAACATCTCCATATACAGAGAAATTTCAAAGCACAAGCCAATTTAAGAAACCTTTGCAGCAAAACATAAAATTTTTGTTGCCAAAAATTCACACATGTGAAATAATCTGAACCAAATCTTCTATTATATATATTTAATGCTTGCTGCCGTGCCTCCCTCATGTTAGTAAATAGCTTTGAATTTCGCTATATGCATTTGCCATTCAATCAAAACAAATTCCATACATGTAGAGGGAAATTGTTTGAAAACAATATTAATATTGGTCAATTCTCCAATATCTTAATAAGAATGTGCAAAGTTGTTGGTCACTTCAATCACAGTCTAATCAGGTCACAAATTTGCCTTTCCATCCCAGCTATTCTTCTCTTTCACTAATTAATTTCCAGTGCTTAATTCTACGCGCTGTGATCCTATAATTCCTGAGGTTTTCAGGTCTACAAAGCCATATTAACAAGATTCGAAAATAGTTAATCATGACTTTACCTCTCAAATCAAAATATTGGCATTATTTCTTCATAACTTGTACTGTCAGGCGTATGAATGTTCAGTTCAGAAGAGTATTTGTAAACAAACTCAAGCTTTATACAGAAAACTTCCCTTTTGTCGTACGATTAAATAATACTTCAGGTAGCTTGATTTACTATACTGAGCAACTAAATTGATATTTTTACAAGAATTAATCCCATAATACCTACTAAAAAAATAATTTATAAATGTTATTGATCAAATCATAATTTTTTTTTTATAATTGAATCATTAAAATAAAAACACCCGAAAATTTTAATGACCAAATTTTGTAATTTACCCAAGAATTAAACTCTAATAACATGATGGATCCACTTGATTTATCTCTTTGGTAATTTTCTCTTAGAATAAGTATAATAATGCTAGAATCCTTTTTTTTTTTTTTTTTTTTTTTTGGTGTTAAATGTTTATACACCGAAGAATAATTTACCTGATGGCTGATGCCTTACCAATAAACAAACACTACTTCTCTATAAAGCAATAAAATGATGCCTTTCTTGACAACCTTGAAACATTGCATATTGGAGTAGGACTGTAGGAGTGTTCCCTTCTTTTTTCATGAATTGTACTTTAAAGCAATGGCTAATGGCCAAACAATAATAGTAAAAGACAATATTCTGATTTCACCCCCAAATTCTTCATGGATGCTGCACTTTACCTTGATTATGGCCCTCTGCCAAGCATTTCCCTTGGCCCTTCCAGCACCATTACCTCACCAGCCTCAACCAAACTTCATTTTAGGTTTAACCATTCTTCTATATCAGTTTCTAGTGGTTTCACTAACCGCCGACGATGTCATCTTTTCTTTAGTCCCGGACCTCTTGCACTTGACAGGTCTAATTCATCAATGCCTTCTGGAAAAGAAAAGAGTGTTGGCTGTTGTGCGGAAGCGAATTGATATTACTAAAACCGATTTAAACACACTGAAAAAACACCGATATTTTACGTGGTTCGGCAACTGTGCCTACGTCCACGGGAGGAGGAGCTTGAAGCTTTGTATTAATGGAGATGGAGTACAAACAAATACAGAATTCAAGGTGCTACACAAGCACTGAACTCACAACTCAACACAATACCGAATTACTCTATAAACACAGAGTATTTGCTTCAACAATTTAGCTCTAACTTACTCAACTCAACTCTACTCTTTTCTCTCTTACTCTACATGGCTATTTATAGCCAAAATATCAAGGTGTGAACACTAAGCAAGTGGCAGCCACCATAGCCACCATCCACCACCTATCTTGGTGTGAACACATTGCAAGTGGTAGCCACCATAGCCACCATCCATTTGCAAGTGGTAGCTTCCATTATTGGTGGTGCAAGTGGTGCAAGTGGTAGCTCCATTATTGGTGGTAAGCCACCATAGGTGACTTTGAGCCATATTGAGCCATATTCCAACAATCTCCACCTTGGCGAGAATCCACAGAGAGAATTCACAGATCAGAGCTTCCTCCTTTCTCCTTCAAATGTACACATCATTACTCACATATCAGGGCACCTACTGCATTGGCATGATTCATCAATGCACTGAGCCTGAGTCAATTTTTCTGTCTACTTCCCAAGAATTTTCTTAGCTTCTCAAAGATCATCTCGAACTCTGAGCTCAGTTGAGCCTTCAGCCTGTCGATCTCCACCTTGCCTTTTTCAGCAGATAGACAAATGATCCATTTTGAAGTTTCCGGAAATAAACACAGTGATCAAATTGACTGTGTGTGTACTTTTCATCCTGTCATGAAACAGTCCAACCGTTTGTACAGCTGTCACGGGATTGTTTCAGACCATACAGTGATCGGTTCAACTTGCTTTTGTAATCTTTGCGATCGGGGACTCCAAAACTATCTGGTTGAGTCATATTTCCTCCTCTAAGGAACCATGGAGGAATGCAGTTTTTACATCAAGTTGAACTATCTCTAGGTTATACAGTGCTACTAAAGCCAATAAGATCCGAATAGATGCATGCTTTAACAACAGGTGAAAATACCTCATTGTAGTCTATTCCTTCTTTTTGAGCCTAACCTTTGGCTACCAATCTGGCTTTGTATCTGATGCTGTCTTTGCCGGTAGCACTCTCTTTTTTGGCAAAGACCCATTTGCACCCAATTGATCTTTTGAGTGTTGGAAGTGGAACCAACTTCCAAGTCTGATTTTGATGAAGTGATGTCATCTCTTCATCCATCGCCTCCTTCCACTGGGCATGCTCAGGGCTGTTTACAGCTTCTTTGTAATTGATCAGAACATCATCATCAATTACTGGAAGGGCGTATGCCACCATGTCTGTGTATCGAGCAGGTTTCCGAATATGTCTATTCGGTCTACTGGTGACAACTGATTCAAGTTGCTGAAAGATTTCCGGTGATGACTCCTCCACTTCAGTTAAGGTGTCATCAGATTCTGGTTCAGATTCATCTGAATTTTGACCAGCATCTTCTGATTCAAACTCCACATGCTTTAGAGAATCTTGGTTCACATTCTCTGGAGTTGACAGTTTCAGCATTACAGATTCGTCAAAGGCAACATCTCGGCTTACGATGACTTTCTTTGACTCAAGGTTCCACAGTCGGAATGCCTTTACTCCTTCACTAAAGCCCAAAGAAGACAGCTTTCTTGGCTCTAGGATCCAGTTTTGATTCACTAACGTGAAAATACGCTGGGCATCCGAAATTACGAAGCCGATCATATTCAATGGCAGAATATCCGGACCACACCTCTATGGGAGTTTTCCCATCAATTGCGGTGGAGGGTAGTCTGTTGATAATGTGGGAGGCGTACAATAAAGCCTCCGCCCAAAATGCTTTGCTCAAGCCTGACTGGGATAACATGCAGCGAACTTTATCAACCAAAGTTCGGTTCATCCTTTCTGCAACTCCATTCTGCTGGGGAGTGCCAGGAACAGTGAAGTGTCGGATTATCCCATCATTCTGTGAGAGGCTGCTGCTCTGCCTGTCACGGTTTTTCTGTCAAGGAGATACAGATTTCCCTTCATATAACCCTTCATTGCTAAGAATGCTCCACGTACAACTTTCAGGACTCCATTCTGAATGGTCACCTTGTAACCATTTGAGTCTAAGACCCCCAGTGATATGAGGTTCTTCTTGAGATCAGGGACATACCTTACGTCTGTAAGTTGTCTGATTGTACCGTTGATGCACCCAAAAGAGTGTATCTTATTTAACCTTGCACTAAAAAGATAAATTGTAAGTATAGTAGTTAGCAAGGGTCGAGTCCTCAGGGATTGGGTTTTAGTTTATAAGTTAATAGTTTAAAACTTAAATTCAAGAACAATAAAAGAAAAGGGGTTTTTGAAGCCAGATTTAAACTAAAGTAAATAATAAGAATAAGATGCAAGGCGGTATAACCAGCCAATAAAAATATATATACTAAATTAGGCGGTATAACCAGCCAATAAAAATATATATACTAAATTAGGCGGTATAACCAGCCAATAAAAATAAAACAAAGTTAATATACAATTAGGCGGTATAACCAGCCAATAAAAATAAATATACTTTTAAAAATAAGCAAACTAGAAAAGTAAGAAAACAAGTAAGTAAGAAGAATCAAATATGAAAAATATGGTTAAGGTTTCATTCTCCACCACTAGACATCATTAAGAATCAATTTCAGATCTATCAATATCAACCAACTATCAAAGTTAACAACCGTAGATAACAACAAGCTCTGTTATCCCAATCTTTCCTTAGTTTGTCGTTAAATAGAACAAGCTCTCTATTTAATCTCTAACCATCAAACAACCTAGAATAAGCTCTCTAGATTCAATTTAATGGCAGCTTTATGATGAGAAAGATAGGTTGATCTAAGCAACAAACACATAAGCTCGGATTGTTCAACTTAGGTTATGTTCCACTTTGCAATTATTGAAAACTTGACCATAATCATTAATCACAAATTGCCACTTATGAATAGGAAATCAAGACAATTACACGGATCAAGACTCCTAAACTAGCAATAGATAATTATCAAGATCTATCTAGTTGTACACCTAAACAAATCAAGACAACATCATGAACAATTCTTGTAGAAGAACATAAGCAACTTTGATAGAAAATTAATGATAGATAGAATCTGAAAATCAATCATAAAACATGTCTAGGGCTTTGAAATCACCCTTAACCAAATAGAAGTTTAGCCTAGCATAGGCATTGTAAACATAAACATAAAATTAAAGAAAATCTAAGAAGAAAATAAAAGAAAGAAAGAAGAAGAGGAAGAATATTAATTATCCAACCTCTTGCTCTCTCTAAAGAAAAAGAAAACTAGAGAAAAGAAAGAAGAAGAAAACTTAGAGAATTTTATTAAAATGGCTAATATCCTACCTATGTACAATATGATCCCTTACAATCATCCAAGGCCCTCTATTTATACACATTTTGGAGGGCTAAATGACAAGAGACAAGCTTTACAAATTTCAAAGGTAGGTATATGACGATTTTGATCAGCCAACTTGATGGTCGATTTCGTCAATATTGGAGGCCTGATCTGATCACATGGTCTTCTAGAAAAAGGTTCCCCTAGCAGTTACGGAACCATAGCCGTTGGAATCAGCTCATTTGCTGATGTGGTTAAGCAGATATGGGCAAAATACGAAAACATGTCAGCACAGACGTCATTACACATCAGCCACCTTGATGGTCGATTTCTTCAATATTGGAGGCCTGATCTGATCACATGGTCTTCTAGACAAAGGTTCCCCTATCAGTTACGGAACCATAGCCGTTGGAATCAGCTCATTTGCTGATGTGGATAAGCAGATATGGGCAAAATACTAAAACATGTCAGCACAGACGTCATTGCACATCAGCCAACTTGATGGTCGATTTCGCTAGGGAAAACAACTCCGTTTTAAGAAGTGTAAAACATGAAAAAGATAGATATGCCTCTTAGCTTTGCATGGCTACAAATTTCAGCCTTATTGCTTCAGTGAAACTCGAGATATAGCTGATATGGCAAAAGGTGTCGGAACTGAAACTGAACTGGATTTGCCCTTAATTCTAGTAATCTGAAATCACTCAAAGAAACTTGTGAAAAACACCAAAATACATAAAAATATAAAAGATCATAAACACAATTAGACTAAACAATAATAACTCGTATTTGACACAAAACAATAATAAAACATAACTAAAAACTATATAATTATACGAGTTATCACACCCCCACACTTAGATTGTTGCTAGTCCCTAGCAACGACTCAATAAAAATAAAATAAGAAAATCTAATCTAATCCACTTTCGTAGGAAATCACGGTGGCACTTAGCATGTGACACAAGCCTTTAAACCCCTAGGTGTCCCTAGTGGACGAGTTTAGTCTCGTGAGGGTTTACTAGAACGATACCCACAAACATTGAAAAACTAAAATATAAATAAACTACATATACTAAAAATATTTATTCCTAATCCTTTCAATACAAATTAGAGACAATCTTTGAACAAGTCTTATAAACTAATCAATAGCTTAAAGAATTTCACAAAAATTCATGCTTGAATGTAAATTGTTTGAGTTAAGCCAATATTAACATAACATATCTCAATCAAAATAGTGCATGTTCAAATTTAATCTCAACTTCTCACATGATATACCCTCATGATTTTCACTCTTTAAAGTAGTGGTGAAGTGTTTACACTCAATCAATCTCATGAAAACAGTTATACCATATTCTTGCTTGTCCACATATTCTCCACTATTTAGATCATACAACTTCATGAATCAAGAGGTCTTTAATCAAGGTTGTAATGGGGCCAAGGGGTTTGTAATGTGGTTGAATAACAAAAGGATAAAGATATCACAAAGGCTCCAAAGAGTTCATAAAGTTTAGAGACATAATAAGATCATACAAAGAAACTTCTCAAAACTCTTTACAAGTACATAGTCACCTAGGCCGAATATTCATGTTGGGCCGTTTCTTCATTCTAAACAACTTTGTAACATCTTTTTCTTTTTCC
This sequence comes from Fremontodendron californicum, assembly GCA_030761205.1. Lineage (NCBI taxonomy): Eukaryota > Viridiplantae > Streptophyta > Magnoliopsida > Malvales > Malvaceae > Fremontodendron > Fremontodendron californicum. Next base: position 3,553,934 of record JAULJL010000027.1, read on the forward strand.
ACAAATTCTAGAGATGATTCATATTTTTTACTTAGGAATGTATTTTCCAGTATTCCATTTCTTTTTCTCTTGACTTTTCTTTTCTTTTCCCCCCACACTTATTTCTTGTTTCTAACCAAAAAAATATCCCTTGTCTTTGCAACTTGTCTCAAATCATGCTAATTCATCTTTGGAACAAAGGTAAAGATATAAGTATATTTAGGTTAGGGACAAGTTATGGTTACCAAAGAGATAGCTTATTCAATGTAGGCTCAAATTGGTTCACTAAGGGTGTGTTCTCTTGGAACATCAATAAGGGATGGCTGTTTGGCTCTGGTTATAATCCTAATGCCTCTATCATATTCATGTTGTCACATGCATCAATATAGTTTCAACAAGGTCTAAAGCAAGTTCTAGAGAATCATGTAATCATAAGAGCACTCAAGAAAGAAATTAGATTGATTTATATAATGCATCAATCATTATAGGCTCAAAAACTCACAAGGATGATTATACAAGTCAGATTAAGTCTAAACATGCTTCTTTCTCAATCAACATATCATATTAACATTGGCTCATAAAAATTAGTATCAAGCTTAATTCTCATGAAAATCTTCTCACTAATAAATCTGTTTTAGACTTATGCAATTCATATCTCATCATAGTATTGAAAAGGAACTAAAACACACTAAAAATAATAATAAAGACTCATAAAAAAAAATAGTAGACAAAAATAAAAGAAATCCTAAATCCTTCCCCCCACACTTAATTCTTACATTGTCCTCAATGTAAGTCTATTAACCCAAATGAAAGAATCATGTGTAAGAGAAAAGAACTAATAACATAAGAATAGGAACAACTAAGACTCAAAACAAAACAAACTCATGCAACCTAAATAATCCTAAAATACTAAACAAAAATTAACAAGTAAACATAAAAAATAAAAATAAAAACAATAAAAATAAAAATAATAAAAGAAAAGAAAAGAAAAAGGAAAAGGAAAAGAAAGAGAAAGAGAAAGCAAATCTGAATATGGAAGGTTGGCAATTTCTTCTTTAATTGGGTTGCCTTCCCAATTAACACTTGAGTTAATGTTTTGAACCTAACCAACACCCCTTCTTGGCTTTTTAGGCTTGTCAGGCTCATACATGAAATTTTCCAAATTTATGCGTTTAAGAGGAAGCTTTCTTTGCACAACAGTGGATGCATTCTCCATTACAAGTATTATTCCATCATCTTTGGTGGTGCATATCTCATCGAGGAATGGTGCATCTTTTGGTACTTGTTGAATGACATCCACAAACAAACTGTTTAAGGTTTCCAGCGTGTCTTGTTCATGTTCATCCTCCTTGAACTTTGCAAATCTACTAGGAAAAGGTGGAGAAGAAACATTAGTAAAAAGTGGAACTTTAAACGTTACCTCAGGTGCCGAAATACTCTTATTTGTATTTGTGGCTTCATTATCCTCAAGAATAGAATCCATCTCTAATTCTGTCTCATCCTCATCTTGTTCATCATTCCTCAAGGTCACAATAGTAGTATTCTCCTTTGGGTTAATCATTGTTTGGGCAGAGAGTTCTTCAGATCTTTGTGCTACCCATACCACCATACTACTAGCCAATTGGCTCATTTGCTTTTCCAAACTCTTGATGCTTGCCCTTGTTTCCTGTTGAAATTGCAATGTATCAGTAACAAGAGAATAGACAAGATCTTCTAAAGAAGTACCTGAGTTTTGAGTCATATGTGGTGGTTGAAAAAGATCTGGTTCTTGGGACCATGATTGATTGAAGCTAGATGGATGAGTGTAATTGGCATAAGGATCTACTTCTTGGTAATTTTCCGAATAGCCATAAGTAGTATGATCCCACCATCCCTCATGGTAAGTGTTTGAGTAATGATCATACTGTTGGTCTTGGAACACTTGATGGCCTTGACATCCTCCCATGGCAAATTGTTGAACTGGGAAGGTGAGATTGGCTTGTTGATTCTCCATGTTCATGTATGCCACCAACTCTTCAAGCGTTAGATTGCTCAATTCCATCAATTTTTTTTTTTTTTTTCAAAATTTGATAAGAAAAACTTGTATGTACAAGAAAATAGAACTAATTAGAACTGAAAATAAGAATAAACCAAGTAACAAATAAACTAAAGAAAACAATCCCCGGCAACGGCGCCAAAAATTTGATGCACCCAAAAGAGTGTATCTTATTTAACCTTGCACTAAAAAGATAAATTGTAAGTATAGTAGTTAGCAAGGGTCGAGTCCTCAGGGATTGGGTTTTAGTTTATAAGTTAATAGTTTAAAACTTAAATTCAAGAACAATAAAAGAAAAGGGGTTTTTGAAGCCAGATTTAAACTAAAGTAAATAATAAGAATAAGATGCAAGGTGGTATAACCAGCCAATAAAAATATATATACTAAATTAGGCGGTATAACCAGCCAATAAAAATATATATACTAAATTAGGCGGTATAACCAGCCAATAAAAATAAAACAAAGTTAATATACAATTAGGCGGTATAACCAGCCAATAAAAATAAATATACTTTTAAAAATAAGCAAACTAGAAAAGTAAGAAAACAAGTAAGTAAGAAGAATCAAATATGAAAAATATGGTTAAGGTTTCATTCTCCACCACTAGACATCATTAAGAATCAATTTCAGATCTATCAATATCAACCAACTATCAAAGTTAACAACCGTAGATAACAACAAGCTCTGTTATCCCAATCTTTCCTTAGTTTGTCGTTAAATAGAACAAGCTCTCTATTTAATCTCTAACCATCAAACAACCTAGAATAAGCTCTCTAGATTCAATTTAATGGCAGCTTTATGATGAGAAAGATAGGTTGATCTAAGCAACAAACACATAAGCTCGGATTGTTCAACTTAGGTTATGTTCCACTTTGCAATTATTGAAAACTTGACCATAATCATTAATCACAAATTGCCACTTATGAATAGGAAATCAAGACAATTACACGGATCAAGACTCCTAAACTAGCAATAGATAATTATCAAGATCTATCTAGTTGTACACCTAAACAAATCAAGACAACATCATGAACAATTCTTGTAGAAGAACATAAGCAACTTTGATAGAAAATTAATGATAGATAGAATCTGAAAATCAATCATAAAACATGTCTAGGGCTTTGAAATCACCCTTAACCAAATAGAAGTTTAGCCTAGCATAGGCATTGTAAACATAAACATAAAATTAAAGAAAATCTAAGAAGAAAATAAAAGAAAGAAAGAAGAAGAGGAAGAATATTAATTATCCAACCTCTTGCTCTCTCTAAAGAAAAAGAAAACTAGAGAAAAGAAAGAAGAAGAAAACTTAGAGAATTTTATTAAAATGGCTAATATCCTACCTATGTACAATATGATCCCTTACAATCATCCAAGGCCCTCTATTTATACACATTTTGGAGGGCTAAATGATAAGAGACAAGCTTTACAAATTTCAAAGGTAGGTATATGACGATTTTGATCAGCCAACTTGATGGTCGATTTCGTCAATATTGGAGGCCTGATCTGATCACATGGTCTTCTAGAAAAAGGTTCCCCTAGCAGTTACGGAACCATAGCCGTTGGAATCAGCTCATTTGCTGATGTGGTTAAGCAGATATGGGCAAAATACGAAAACATGTCAGCACAGACGTCATTACACATCAGCCACCTTGATGGTCGATTTCTTCAATATTGGAGGCCTGATCTGATCACATGGTCTTCTAGACAAAGGTTCCCCTATCAGTTACGGAACCATAGCCGTTGGAATCAGCTCATTTGCTGATGTGGATAAGCAGATATGGGCAAAATACGAAAACATGTCAGCACAGACGTCATTGCACATCAGCCAACTTGATGGTCGATTTCGCTAGGGAAAACAACTCCGTTTTAAGAAGTGTAAAACATGAAAAAGATAGATATGCCTCTTAGCTTTGCATGGCTACAAATTTCAGCCTTATTGCTTCAGTGAAACTCAAGATATAGCTGATATGGCAAAAGGTGTCGGAACTGAAACTGAACTGGATTTGCCCTTAATTCTAGTAATCTGAAATCACTCAAAGAAACTTGTGAAAAACACCAAAATACATAAAAATATAAAAGATCATAAACACAATTAGACTAAACAATAATAACTCGTATTTGACACAAAACAATAATAAAACATAACTAAAAACTATATAATTATACGAGTTATCAACCGTCATGCATTTTCAGTCGGATCGTTCTGATGCCTCTAGTGTGACAAGTATTGTCATTGCCCATATGGACAATCCCTCCATCAAACTCCTTGAAGTTTGAGAACCACTTCCGGTTCGGACACATGTGGTAGGAACATCCGGAATCCAGAATCCATTGATCTGAAGAGTGTGTTGTTGTGGAAATCGTAAATGCAGAGTCTTCCTCTCCCTCAGATTCTTGAGCTACATTCACAATCGACCTCTCCATGTTAGGACAGTTTCTCCTCTAGTGCCCTTTCTCATGGCAAAAGACACACTCGTCCCTCGAGAGTCGTGTTCTTGATGATCCCCTCTTTGAGCGGGATTTACCTCGCTTGTTTTCTCCGGCTCCTTGGTTGTTCGTCCTGCCTCTGTACACAGTTAAAGCTTCTGGTGTAGTATTCTGGTGATCATGCTGATCCTTTTTTCGATACTCATTATTCACCAGAGCATTACCAACATTAACATATTCTATATCATTTTTACCATACAACAGTGTAGTGGTTAAATGATCATAGCTATCAGGCAAGAAATTTAACAGAGTAAGAGCCTTATCTTCATCAGAGATATTTGCATCTAGATTTTCAAGATCAGCGAGGATTTTGTTAAAACTTACTAGATGCTCCTGCATGGTGATACCTTGCATATACTGGAAGCGGAACAGCTTTTTCTTCAGATAGAGTCTGTTCTCCATGCTTTTTGTCATGTACTTGTCCTCGAGTTGTTTCCAGAGAGTTTTTGCATTATTCTCTCTCATGACAAAGTACTTCTGGTCCTTGGCTAGGCATAACCGGATTGTGCCACAAGCCTGACGGTTGACAAATTTCCAGTCATCTTCCGAAATATCTCTGGGCCTGTCTTCCAGAGCGATATGTGAACCCTCTCGGAATAACAGATCCTGAACTTCGCACTGCCACATGCCAAAGTTGTTGGTGCCATCAAATTTCTCCACCTCGAACTTTGCAGTGGTCATCGAGTTCTTTCTGATATAAGAACTTGATCGTGCGCTGCTGGTTGTTTCATGTGTCTCTAATGATTCTGCCATGGTAATAAAACAAAATTACCAACTCAGAGTTTTTCCGTTACCTGTATGGAAAAACGGATGCCGCGGTTGAGTCCGGAATAGTCGAAATAGCCAGGAACGGGTCCAACTGTGTAAATTTTGGACACACGGTGAATATTCTGCGAATATTCTGCTACAAGTGGCTCGAAATGGACTCGGTTTAGCTCAACCGGCTCGGAAAAGTCTCGGAATAGTGTTCGGAAACGGCTTAAAAAATAGCCCGAAAAAGTTGGTCGGAGCTGCGGCGGCGCGTGGGGCGCGTACGGCGGCGCGTGGGGCGCGTACGGCGGCGCGTGGGGCGCGTACGGCGGCGCGTGGGGCGGCGCGTGAGGCGCGTGCAAGCTGCTGGTCACCGGCGCGTGCGGCGCATGGGGCTCACTCGCCTTCAACCTCTGGAAGGCGCGTGCGGCGCGTGCTGCGCGTGGGCTTCACGCGTCTTCAACCTCTGGAGGCGCGTGCGGCACGTGGGCGAGTGAGGTCCTCTTCTGGCGGCGCGTGGGGGCGCGTGCGGCGTCCGGTGGATCTCCGGTTGATTCTGCTGCACTCCTCTCGACGACCTCTTCAACCTGGTATTTTCAAAACACAAATTGGAGCACTTTTGAAAAACGGACAGAATCGAACAAACTCGGTTTTACGTAAAAATTGGCTCTGATACCAATTTGTTGTGCGGAAGCGAATTGATATTACTAAAACCGATTTAAACACACTGAAAAAAACACCGATATTTTACGTGGTTCGGCAACTGTGCCTACGTCCACGGGAGGAGGAGCTTGAAGCTTTGTATTAATGGAGATGGAGTACAAACAAATACAGAATTCAAGGTGCTACACAAGCACTGAACTCACAACTCAACACAATACCGAATTACTCTATAAACACAGAGTATTTGCTTCAACAATTTAGCTCTAACTTACTCAACTCAACTCTACTCTTTTCTCTCTTACTCTACATGGCTATTTATAGCCAAAATATCAAGGTGTGAACACTAAGCAAGTGGCAGCCACCATAGCCACCATCCACCACCTATCTTGGTGTGAACACATTGCAAGTGGTAGCCACCATAGCCACCATCCATTTGCAAGTGGTAGCTTCCATTATTGGTGGTGCAAGTGGTAGCTTCATTATTGGTGGTAAGCCACCATAGGTGATTTTGAGCCATATTGAACCATATTCCAACATTGGCAAAGTTGTTCGAGGGGCATGCAGTAGGGGCTTCTCTGGCTTTGGCTTGTGCTCTAAGTATCTAAGCCAGGGTTGCTCTTTTGAATCACTATTCTGGGGTTAGATTGGCAAACAGATCATCTGGAAAACCATTAATGTGAAAAACAAAATTACTTTGCAAGTCTTGCTTTCAACTAAGGGCCACAGATATCAAATTAAGCGTGAACAACCTAGAAGCAGAAGCAGAAGAAAGATTTTTCAATCTAACATATATATATATTTTATTAAATGATAATTTCCTTATTAAATTAAATATTAACTAATTTTCTTATTTATCTACTTTTTTATTAACCTTGAACTTTTGTGAAAAAAATTTACGAGTTAGCAACTAGATGTATGGGTTTTTTTTTTTTGTTGTTGTCATTTTGTCATTTTTGTCTTTATAAGGTTACATTTTACGGACCATTTTTTTCGAAGTTTGTTTCTTAGAAAGGTCGGTCTTATTATGTGGTCGTTAATGGCCATTATCTTTACTCTTCCGTCACTAATAATAATTCCAAGAAATACTTGTCTTACTTGTTTGATAGTATGTTATTTGTAAGCTGATCGCGCGGAATGCCTATGTTCCACATTTTCGAATGAAAATTCTCAATAAAAATTATCTTTAAATGTCAAACTTCTATTTTATTAATTCTAATACAAGTCATTATCACATTGGTTTTGCCAAAGGTCCCACGAAATTTAGTCTGAGGTCTTATTTTTTAAGCCTTAAAATTGATTTAAGTAAATAAAAGAAAAGACTAATAATAAAGACTGGAAGGGTGGAGAAGGAAGCTCCTGTCACAAGCAAGTCGGGCGGTCTTAATTCAGTCAATGGTACAAGCTTTCCCGCAATATGTTATGCATTGTTTTCGGCTACCAAAGACATTTATTAATGATCTAAATATGTTGATTGCCTGATTCTAGTGGAGAGACAACTATAACAAGAAAATAATTCATTGGGTGAGATGGGAATCTCTGTGGGAGCCTGGGGTTTCGAGATTTTGAAGCATTCAATTTAGCCTTACTGTCCAAGCAATGCTGGAGACTGGTGCAAAATGAAAACTCCCTCTGTCATAGAGTTTTAAAAGCATGTTACTTCCCAAACACAAGTTTACTGGAAGCGACGAATGGGTCTAATCCTTCTTTTCTATGGAAGAGTTTGCTGGCTGGTAGGGATGTGTTGATCAAAGGTTCAAGGTGGAGGGTGGGAAATGGGATGCGAATAGATGTGTGGAGGGACAAGTGGATTACTAAGGAACCTGATTATAAAGCAAATATGTCGCAGGAGCAGTACTACACTCCATTAAAGGTGACTATGCTAATCGAACCAGAGCGGAGGGTTTGGAAGGAAGAGATGGTTAGGGAGCTTTTTACAGCTGAAGATGCTGACATTATACTAGATATGCCCGAGTCGAACGCATACAGAAGACAAACTTATGTTGATATCTGCAACATCGAGAGTGAGCATAATTTTTTCTCCTTTTCATGCAGAGGTTTTAGCTGTTAAGAAGGGCCTTGCTCTTGCTGTCAAAAGGGGTTACTCTAATATCATCATAGAGACAGATTCAACTTTGGTTGTTAAGAAAATTGATTATGGCCGAGATTCTTTATGGGAGTGGGGCATCTTAATCATTGATATTAGGGAGATTTCTTTAGAATGCAATAAGATTAGTTTTAACTATCTGAGCAGAACTTGTAATAAATTTGCCTATGCTTATCTAAGTTAGATTGTCATATTGGTTTTCTTAAGTTATGGGTAGGATTACCTGACAATTTTTGTAACCCAGATTTTGAGTTTTAATCAAATTGGTATTTACAATCAAAATAATAATAATAAAAAAAAAAAAACTCTAGCTCGGGAATAATAAAGGATATAATTTGATAATTACTTTTACCCCGCCAAAAAAAATATTAATAAATTCGAAATTAAAATACATTGAGACCAATATATTTTAATACAAAAACAAAAATAATACACTTATAGGATACTAACTACCTTGATCTCAACTCTCAACTCTCAATTACCCATACCAGACACTAGAAGGAAATAAAATCCCAAAGAATTACTAGAACTAGAATCAAGTTCGTTAAATTATCCAAAAATAAAATAAAAAAATAAAGTTCGTTTCTTCTCTTTCCCCTAATTTGATTTTCTTGAGTTCATAATATATATATATATTTTTAAATCAAGTCAAATTGCTCACCTTTTTTTTTTATTATTATTTTAAATGCTAACTATTTTTTGTTTTATCCACTCAAACCTTTTTTTTTTCTTGTTATTTATAATAAACAATTTTAATGGGGGGCAACCTGGTAGACTTCTTCAAAATCCTTTGCATCTCTAAAGTTTTTTTTTTTGTTTATGAAATTTTATTGGGTTAATTATACGGATAGTCACCTTACGACTAGATGACGTGGTAATGTCACATCATATGTCAAATGTCACGTGGTATTTTTTCCGTGTCATTACAAATTTTTTTTAAAAAAATTACACTTTTGATTATTTAATTTTTTGAAAATTTCTATTTAGATTACTTAACTTTTAAAAGTTTACAATTTGGTCACCAACGTTTGTAAAATTATTAATATTTTTGTCTCCATTGTGAACATATGACCATTGACATGGCTTTATAACAACTTAATCACTAACATTATGCAATTTAATTTCATAAATATATTTTATTTTTGTTATATATTTGATTGCATTGAATCAATTTCATTATAATTAGAATCTTAACGTTATGAAAATTTTCATATTTCGATTAAATTTTCTTGATTGATTGATGTAATTTACAACAATTATTTACTTAAATTTATTTAGACGAATTGGATATCAAATGTTTCAACTAATGCATTTAAATATTTTTGACAATTGAATTTATTCATCAAATTTTTAAATTTAAAGGGTATAATTACAATAAAATAAAAGTTAAAATATAATTTTAATTCTATAAAATAAAAATATTGAATGCTTTTTTCTTCTTTTTTATTTTTTTAATTTTTATAAAGTTTGAATTCTTATTTGATTATTATTATTTCAAGATATTTTGATATAGATAACAAAAATAATAAAATAATTTTGATATAGGTAATCATATCGTTATAAAAGTCATGTCGGTAACGAACCATTGACAATGGAGACCAAAATATTAACAAAATAAGTTTTGACAAACGTAAAATATTGGTGACCAAATTGTAAAATTTTCAAAGTTGCGTGACAAAAATAAAAAATTTCGAAAAGTTAAGTGATTAAAATAATAATGTATTTTTTTTTTCAATTTTTTTTTTTCAAAATTCATAATGTCATGTGGCATATCGGATTGCGTGGCAATGCCACATGCATCTGAAGGTGACATGGTAATATCACGTCATCCAACCGTTAGTTTCTAATGATTGAGTGACCAAAAAAATAAATTTTTATAACGTGAGCGACTAAATTGATATTTATCATAATTGAGTAACTAAAATAAAAAATCTCTAATAGTTGGGTGACTATCCGTGTAATTAATCCAATTTTATTTGACATGGGTTATTGACTTCATTCAACACCATCAAAGACCCTTTAATGATTAAACATATCCATAACCGGGTTACCGGTCTAATTTGATAGGTTCAGCCTGAAATGAATTGAGTTTGGATAAGAATTTTTATAATTCGGGATGGTCCGGCCCAACTAAGATTACTATTCATTTAATAAAAAATATTTTTATTTAAATTTAATTATAAAATATATAAATATTTATATGAAAATAAATTTTTTATATTTTTTAAATAATAAAACGGATTTTCGAACTTTAACCCGATCTGTAAAATAAAAATTTTCTAAATCTGGACCCGACAGATAGATACCTCAATTAATGATCAATCATTTGAGTGTAACCACAAATAATGACACGTTCTATAAAGTCCAATGTTATTAAAATTTTTAAATCGAATTCTTTTTATCATTAGTTGTTCTTGTTTAGACTCATACTATTTAATAAAGAAAGTAATTATCTTTGATCTTACAAATTTTATTAGTTCTAATAAGTAGTTAGAGAATCTATAAAATAAAGTTTTCATTGAATAATTTTGTGTGATTTATTAATAAAATGTTGGATTTTTATCAACAATTATGTGATCTGTTGATAGGGTGTTAAACTTTTAAATTCAATGACCAAAGTTTAATGTTCAACAACTTCAAATATTTAAAAAATATTTTGACTCTTAATTTTAGTAATCGAATTTAATTCTTGGTATCTTAAATATTAAAAAAAATTGCTTATTTCCCTTTGTTTGCCAATTTTGAGTATTTAAACTACTTTATACAATAACCTAAGGTTGTATTTAGGAATTTAGATTTCAAAAAATAGATTTGAATTTCAAAAATAGTGCAAATTATGTAATAAAACACACGTAAATTTAATATTCATGATTATTTCTTAAATTCATGAATTTGTTGGATGCTCATTTAGTGGTGAATTTAAAATACCTATAGATATTTGTGAATTTGAAATTCATGTTTTTATACCTTTCAAATATATAATTATATTGAATCTTAATTAATTTATACATAATGTATGTATTTTATTCTCATAATTTATATAACAAATGAAATCCAAATCCATTCTTTTTAATTCATATTTCCAAACTGTAGTATAAGTGTTCGATTGAATTGCATGTCTATATGTATATGGTAGCTATAAAAGGTATGTTCAAACCAAATGTTCCCCTTTTCAAAATTGTATCTTTGAAAAAAAATAATTTACTATTTTACCAGCACCAATTGCAATAAACCATAATAAAGACTAAAAAGAAAGCATGCAAATCTACACATCAACCTTAAGTTAATCTATTTTTTCATTTTTCATTTTTTTTTTTTAAGAAAAAAATCCCATTGTTTTAAACATGTATGAGACTCTTTGATGGAAATGATACCAATTAGGGGGAAACGGGATAAACAGGGAAAGAGATTCTCTAAGTATGGATCATTTGAAAGGAGTCAAATTTCAAGTTTATTAAGAAAAATGTGATATTGAACTCTCATTCAAAAAGGATGAAAGGTTATAAACAATGAGTGAGTTATTATCTTATTGCCTAATTCAACTATTTTGATACATATAAGGAAATCAAAGGGAATATTGACATTTTTAAAACTTAAATCTTATTGTTATGAGAAAATATAACAACAGTTAGATAAAACATACCCTAAAAGGTAGTTGACAACACTCGTTTCGTGTTGATGAAGTATAATTAAAAACTATTTGAAATTAGCTGTTTTTTATTGCTGTGTAGTAGACCTGCTCATGGGCCGGGCAGTTCGTCCGGCCCGGCCCGTGTTGGACTGGGCCTGGACAGGACTTTTTTTGTTCCGTACCGGCCCGGAACAGTGTTTTTTAATTAAAATAATATTATTTAATTTAATTTTAATTATAATTATAAAAATATAAAAATATAAAAAAAAATTAAAAAATATATTTTTTTTAATCCGATGAACAGTAAATTCGGATCTACCGAGTCGGCCCGGAATAGTGTTTTTTAATTAAAATAGTATTATTTTATTTAATTTTAATTATAAAAATATAAATAAAAAAAATATTTTTTTAATCTGATGAACAGTAAATTCGAGCCTACCGGGTCGGTCCGACCCGACCCAGGGTCGGGCTTGAACAAAGAATATAAAAAAAAATCGAACCGCTGTCCGGCCCGGCCCATGAGGAGGTCTACTGTATAGTATTGTGATCTCAACTCTTGAAATTTGGCCAAGTCTGCAACTGAACTCATTAGAGATTTTATGACATATCACTATCAAAACTTTAGAGAGACACCCTTTTTAGATGACGGTAGCCAACACAGACCATGGTTGAGGGGTGAAGCATATGAAAGTACGTACAGGGCTTCTCTCGGCTAAGCTTTGTGATTAGATTTAGTAATTTTGGATACGACACGCCAATATATACGACATGGGAACCAAAATGAACTGTGTACATATGTTTTAAACTTGAAAAAATTAAATCAAGAAAAATTCATTCTCATTTTCTTCCCTCGATAGCATAAATTGCCAAGAAGCATACACACAAGGCTGGCCAGATGGTTCCTCTCTATAGTTAGTAACGTAACGCCTCTACCTTTTTCTCTTTCTATGTCATTCATGCATTAGCAAAAGAATGCCTCACCCGTTTTGGTATTTAAATACCATCAATCCCCTCCTACAATCTCTCCTCTTTCTCTGCTTTCCATCTTTTCCTCTGCTTTCATAGCAAAAATTACCATGGTTGTCCTGTCACAGCCTGAAGCATTAGACCAGTGCTCTTTGATCAAAACATGCAAGCCTACCAGTGTTTTCACAGGAATTCCAGTGATAGACCTGAGGGACCCTGAAGCAAAGACCCTCATAGTTAAAGCTTGTGAGGAGTATGGCTTCTTCAAGCTGGTCAATCATGGTGTTCCAATGGAATTCATGACCAGATTGGAAACTGAAGCTCTCAGGTTCTTTAATCTCCCCCAGTCTGAGAAAGACAAAGCTGGTCCTCCTCACCCTTTTGGCTATGGCAGCAAGAGAATTGGATCAAATGGTGATGTGGGATGGATTGAATATCTCCTACTCAATACCAATCCTCAAGTCACCTCCCTCAAAACTCTTACTGTTTTTCGGGAAAACCCTGAAAGTTTTCGGTAAAACTTTTTACGGAGGACACTTTTTTTAAACTCTTAATTTACCTTCTTTTTTTTGTTTCAAGGTTTTAAAAGGAAAGAAAGTCAAAGCTGGTTCATAACAGTTTTAAGGATTGATAATCGTATTTGCTTTAACGTCTTCAATAAAGTTGTTAGACTAATTTTGGCATTTTGATAAAGCAGCTCGGCTGTGAATGACTATATCCTGGCAGTGAAGAGAATGGCATTTGAAGTAGTGGAATTGATGGCTGATGGTCTGAAAATTGAGCCCAGGAATGTGTTGAGTAGGCTGTTAAGAGATGAAAAGAGTGACTCATGTTTCAGGCTAAACCACTATCCACCATGCCCACAGCTACAGGCATTGAATGGTAGAAATTTGATTGGGTTTGGGGAGCATACAGACCCGCAGATAATTTCTGTCCTAAGATCCAACAACACATCAGGCCTGCAAATCTGTCTGAGGGACAGGACTTGGGTTTCAGTCCCACCTGATCAGACCTCCTTTTTTATCAATGTTGGTGATGCCTTGCAGGTCAACACTGTTTTCACATTTTCTTCTTTTATTTTTCTTTTAATGAAGGAAAAGAGTTTATTTATTATTTATTTTTTACAAAAAAAGTCGAAGATTAGAAATAAAAATTACAGATATTAAAATTTGAATTTCAAACCTGTTGAATATCACTCACTATTTTAATGAATTCTCTCTCGAGAGAAGTTTCTTCAAAAACTCTCTTTTCTCTCTGTCTCTCTTTTATGCCATGTTGAAAAAGGATTCCATTAATCTAGTCTCATGTGTTCTGCCTAGACCTGCTCATGGCCGGGCAGCCCGTCCGGCCCGACAGGTCCGTTCTGTATTGGATCGAGCCTGGACAGAATATTTTTGATCCGGGTTGGTCCGGTCCTGCCCGAAACAGTATTTTTTTATTATAATAATATTTTTTTATTTAATTTTAATTATAAAAATATAAAAAAAATATTTTTTTAATCTGATGAACAGTGAATTCGGACCTACCGGATCGGCCCGACCCAGGACCGAGCCTGGACAAAAAATTTGAAAAAAAATGGGTCACGGCCCGGCCCGGCCATGAGCAGGTCTTGTGCCACTGCCACCTCTTTGTCTCCTGAGGCCTGCCTCAAATTCTAATGGTAGCACAAGTGAAAAATAAGAAAAGAAAAGGCATCTTGGTTTTTTTCTTTTTAATTCTCCTTTTTCCTTGTTGTTTTACTTCTTTGTAACAAAATTTTTCTGATTTGGGTGTGGATTAATTTTGTTTTAAGGCAGGTAATGACTAATGGGAGGCTTAGAAGTGTGAGGCATAGGGTGTTGGTAGACTCAATGAAATCAAGAGTTTCAATGATCTATTTTGGAGGGCCAGCTTTGAGTGAAAAGGTAAGCCCTTTAGCCTCACTAGTGGCAAAAGGAGAAGAGAGCTTGTACAAGGAGTTCACATGGTGGGAATACAAGACTTCTGCCTACAAGTCAAGGTTGGCTGATTATAGGCTTGGGCTGTTCGAGAAAAGTAAAACTGCAAGTGCAGCAGGCCAATGATGCTTGTACTCAAAAATCAAAATTCCCCATTTTAGCTCAAACTTAGGGTTTTATCAAAGTTTAAAACAGGTGCCAAAAATGTTGACTCTACTTGCCATACATGGAAAGCAAATAAGCCTTTCTTTTCCTTTCCTTTCACTGCCACTTAATTCTAAATGTAATAACTACCCCTCCTACCATAGATGCAAATGTATGTCATCATGTTTAGAAGCTATGTGAAATTCCATATGTGACCCTAAAAGTTAAATTCATGTTATCGTTACCATTTGGGTTTGGGAAAATATGAAAAACATGCGGTCCACAGTAGAATTATTGTGAAATAGTATAATGAATAAAAGTTATTTGAAAAAGAGAAATGAATAATTAAAAATTATTATAAACATATTGTAAAGACAAAATTACCCTTCATGAAAAAACTTACTTTTCCTTTTTCTTTCATTAAGAGAATATTATTTTTTAAAAATTTTAATTAAAAATAAATTTAAAAAATAAAATATTTAAATATATATTTTTTTAAAAATTTAAAAAAATTTAAAAAAATAAAGAAAAATTAATTTTAGGCATATTATTTTTATTTTTTAAAATTTTTTAATTAAAAAAAGTAAATAAATAATTTAAAATTTTATTTTTTAAAATTAAAATTTTTTTATTTTCAGAATATTTATTTTTTAATTAAAAAGTAAATTAAAAAATAAAAGAAAAAGAAAAAGAGAGGAGAAAGTTTTTTTTATCAAGGATAATTTTGTCTTTACAATATCCTTTTTAACAATTTCTAATTATTCATTTCTCTTTTTCAAATAACTTTTATTCATTATACCATTTCACAATAATTCTACTGTGCACTGCATGTTTTTCATATTTTCCCTTTGGGTTTCCGCTTTCCATCTTCCTCGATATTAGAGCAAAGTGTTTTTTTTTTTTTTTTTTCCCTTTTTCTTTATGAGATATAAACCGATCAATTTATTGTAAAATTTTGTTTCATAGATTTTTTTTTTTTTTAGAAATAAAAAATTTAAAAGTTAGAGCTATGAAACAAAATTATGTGTATATATATAATTTTAAAAAATGATAATGTATAAACAACCGTATTTTTAGTTAGAGCTATGAAACAACATAATAGTTTTGGAGCATATTATTAGCAATGTTGTAAATTATAAAAATGTACAACAATATATACTTTCCCTACTTGTTATAAGATATTAAATTACTTGTACGTGAGATTAAAAGGTTCATCTATATTCACTAGATCTATTCATGAATAAAATTTGGTCGGATTAGGCTCCATTGATTTTTTAAAAATCATGTCCATTCAATTCGTCGGGCATAGGAGGCATAAAAAATTAAAAATTAAAAATTTTAATGTTTTAATATATTTATAATTAAAATTAAATAAAAAATTAAATTTATTAATTAAATAATATTTTAGGTCAAGTTTGAAAAGTCTTATTCAAGATCCGATTTAACTTGAATCGGACTCATCAGACCAAAGAAATAGCTCGAGTATTGGATAAATTTAATATGGACAAAAAAACATAATATTATTAATTTTGTCCGTCTTTTACTTTCAAGTTGAAGGAAAAAATTTTCAAAAAATATCATTTGTAACATGAATATATTTCACATGTAACATGTTAACACTAATAGGGATGGCAATGGAGCAGGGCGGGGGCGGATTTTGCAGTATCCGCCCCCGCCCCGCCATAGCACTGCTCTGCCCCGCCCCGCTCCCCCGTGGATGTTGAAATTTCAATACCACTACTGCCTCCATGGATGTCGGTTACATCCATAATCGCCCCGTCCCGCTCCGCCCCATTTGATATTTATTAATTATTTTTATTTTTTTTCAAATAATAAAGCATTATAAAATTTTTTTTAATATAAATTCAATATAAACATGTTTCTAAAGAAAAAAATAAAGTATTAGGTTTAAGTTTTTAAAAAGAAAAATAAAAATAATAAGTTTAATTATATTATTTTATTATTCTTTTAAAAGCTAAATATTTAAGGGTAAAATTGTAATTTCAGTATTCGGGGCGGGGCGGTGCGGAGTAGGCAAGTACCACAACTGCTCCATCCCCGCCTTTCAAACAAAAAAAACCGCACCGCCCCGCTCCGCCTCCATTGTTCAAAAAAAAAAAAAAAAACCTCTCCATTCGGATCGGTTCGAAATCCATCGATAGGATCGGGTTTTGCCATTCCTAAACACTAAGGCAAGTAGAAAAGTTATTTGATTGTCATCTTATTACCTTTATTATTAGACTTACCAGCAATGGAATTGTTTTTGGACCTCACCACATCAAGTTTGGATGGATATTTTAATTTTTTGCTTAAGGTTCAACTCAATTTGATCCGTTGGATTTTGAAGGTTTTTTTTCCTTGTTAATTAAAATATTAATATTTTAAATATATTTTATAATCAAAATTAAATAAAAATATTTTTAATTAAAAATAAATTGGATTGGATCAAATTAAACTCAAACTTTAAAATTTTCATCCAAAACCTAACCCAAATCAAGTCAGATTATTTTGGACAAATCAAGTTTCTTTCTTTTTGAAAAGTCATTTAAAGGATATGTATATAGAGTTTGTTAATTAGTGTATTTAACACTTTTTAAAATTATTATACAAAATAATATTCACTTAATACATTAAAAATTATAAATAAAATTATCAATTACCATAAATAATTTATTAAATAATTTTATAGTTCATGGTTTTGGCCCTTTTGGGACAAATAAATAAAAAATATATATTATATTATACACACGAGAGAGAAGAATCTGAAAAGGAAAGGGTTTGGAAGTAGCTCTTCACTGTCACAATCCATCGCCCCTTCTGCCAAACACATCGATTCATACGTTAAAAGATTAATTAATAAATAAATAAATACATATCAACTTTTTAATCTTATTTGTAAAATTCATAACTTTCACCGTCCATGTGAATGTACTTGTTAGAATTTGTGATTTGGGCACTCACTCAACACTCATCCATGAAAAATAGAAGAAAAAAAAGGAATGTTTAAGAAAAAAAAATGTTGTGAAAGTGGCTCCTCATTTATTATTATTATCAAGAAAATGTTAATTAATATTTAACAATATTGGTTAAAATAATATTTATAAAAATATATAATTAATGTATTAATTTTTTTAATTCAATAAAAATAATATATTAAATAAAAAAACTTTTTAAAAAATAATAATTAAATAATCTTTAATCGATGTTTATAAATACTCATTAACTAAATTTTTATTAATTATTATATATTATGTTATACTTTGTTTAAAAAAATGGTAAGAGGTTTCAAATTCAATAACATAATTTGGCAAAATCTCCTTTATTAGATTCCAAGGAATATAGGTTTGATATCCTCAAATTCTCAAAAGTTAAGGTCATTATATTATTAGAAAATAATGTAAAGCTCAAGCTCCTAACCATTCAATCAAATTGACCATTATATAAGTTTCTAAATTTATTGTCCAATTTTTTTATCATCATATAATTTTTAACTTCATGATTTCAGAGTTAAAATATTAAAGAAAAAAACCTTAATTTATTTAATATTTTTAATTAAATTTTTATATTTTATTGTATTCAAATAAACCCTTATTTCAAATTAAATATTGATTTATATAGGATTTACTTAAGTATAAATTAAGTCTCTATATTCCATTTTTTTTTATCATCATGTCTAATTTTTAACTTCAAAATTTCAAGTTAAAATATTTAAAAAAAAAACTTAAATTATTTCATTTTTAAGTAAATTTTGATATTTTTATTGTACTCAAATAAATTTTTTTTATTTATTTGTATTCAAATAAATTCTTATTTCAAATAAAATATTGATTTATGTTAAGAGCTTATTTAAGTAAATTAAATATTAATAATTTATGTAGGTATGTACAAATTAAATGTTAAGAATTTATTTGGAACTTATTTAAATAAAATAATAAAAGACATAATTTTTTTGTTATTTTAGCCACCAAAATTTCATTAGCGACACAAAAGCTAAGGCTTATCTTTATATTTTATTAAACCAAGAGTCTTGTATGGAATTACACATGGATATATATATCGTACAAAAAATTATAAAAAAATGTAAAATAATTTTAATTTTATGTTAATGTAAGTGAATTTTTTCTTATATATATATATATATATGTATAATTGATACGAAATTTTAATAGGAAGACAACCTTACCAACAACTGATATATGAAAAAGTTAAAAGATAAAAGTAAATATAAATATTATAAATAAAAAAGAGAAGAATAAGACTAGATTCCCTCTACTATAGAATATTCTGAGAATTTTAATATTAAATACATATTAAATATAATAAAAATTTAATTAAAATGTGTATTTGACTTAACGACAAGTTTTAATATAATATTAAGAGTTTAAAAGTTTAAATCTTATAATTTACAAAATAATTTAATAAAAAAATATTAAAATAAACCTAAAGCCAGTTTTTATCTATTTTTTATTCATTAAAAATTCAATTTTAAATTATATATTGAATATATATTTTTTTATAATTTTTCATTAAATCCATCTGACCGACTTATTATTCCTTTTTTCAACATATTATCATGGATTTCTTTTTTTATAGACTTTTAGGAATAATGGTAGTGGATCCGATTCATTAATCACCTTTTTTAGTGCCTCAGAGTCAGAGATGCGAAAGGTACATCTAAAAGCTCACAGCAAGACAGTTTGATAATTTTGAATATAATGTATACTATATGAAAAAATATTTAAAATGTGATATGAAATAAAAAATAATATAAATATATTAAAATTTATAAAATACGAATTATTAATATATAAAAATTTATATAAATATATATAATATTTTAAAAATAATTATGATATTTGAAAAAAATATAAACACGATATAAATATACGAATTACTAAATTTACTCGGTTTAAATAATTAATTTAAGATATATATAATTTTTATTTTACAAATAGTAGTACAACTACTAATACAAAATAATAAAGCATGTGGATTCTTTTCTCAAGAAATGTCTCTTTCACAATTCATTCACACCCACAATCCTCCTCTAAACAAGAAAAAGAAAAATCCCATTCTCAAAAGGAAATCAAATCAAAAGAGAAGTTTCCACTTCTACACCCCTAGTCCCCTTGTTTTGATGGAAGGAGGTAAACAAAGGAAAGATATCCAATTGGTTCGGGCAATTTGTTATTGGTTGAAAGAAACCTTTTAGACCTTTTTAGCCAAACTCAATGAGTTGGAGCTTACGCTAGACTAGAGATTGTGCACAACAAAAGGCGACGACTCTTTTCAAAGCGAAATCTTTGCAAGAATACGTGTCTTTAAAATTTAAAAAAAAAAAAAAAAGAATATGCTTTACAAATACCTTTTATTTTTTATTTTTTAAGCAGTAGATTACTTGGATTTGGTCTCTTAGAATATAATATATATATATATATGTAAATAAATTATGGGTAGCTAATCGTTTTGATATATGAAAACTAGAATGACAAGAACTAGCTAGTGTCGGCTGTTCTTCTCTTTGAAATTTTTGTTAGTATTTTTCTTTCTTTCGGCTGCTAGGTTCGTTGAACTTCGACATTGCGTATAATTTTTGTGATATATAGGATATTTTAGTTATTATAAAATGCTTCATGATCATAACTTTTTTTTGCGCATTTTCTTGTGTGTATATAGTTATTCAATAGATAAGTTGAATATCTACAGTTTTCCCAACTAAATTAGCTTTTAGAAAATATATAAAACATATGTTTATTTTAATATACATATCAAGAATCAAGATTAAAAAAATCGGATCGGAAGTCAAATCGGTTAGACTTTCGATTGAATCGGGCGGTTCACTTAAACAAGGATTTAAATGTTTAAAAATTGATTTTAATGTTAAATAAATATTAAATATAGTAAATAATTAATAAAATTATGTATTTGGTTTAATGTATGATCTTTAAAATATAATTAAAAAGTTAAAGGTTCAAATATCATCAATTATAAATAAAAATATATATATCAAACCGATTTTTTTGGTTTTTTACCGGTTAAATCGGTTTTCTACTGGTTTGATTATCATCCGATTTTATATATTGTATCGAATCGAACAACCTGTCAGTTTCCAGTTCAATTGGTTGGTTCGATCCGATTTTTTAATCCATGCCAAGAATACGTTGCTAAGTCATTGCAATTTCAAAAAATCATGAAAAAAAAAATCGAATGATAAGTAATTAAGGTTCGTTTTATTGGTGTTTTATTTTTTATTTTTTTAATAAAAAGTATAAAAAAAAATCAAAATGGATAAATAGTAAAAATAACAAAAAGTAAAATATCTACCAAACGAAACCTACATAAAATTTTATTTAATACAAGCACTTGAGAATTTAATTCAATAATTGATGAATGATTTATTATTCAAAGTGCCATACTCGAATTTATATCTATTCATTTCTTGGTGGATTTGTGTTAAAGCTTTTCTTTGCTTTAACATGTAACATATATTGGAGGAAAAAGGAAACGGAGCGAACGCATATATCAGTTTTGTAGGATCAAGTGTGGGCTCAACGGCTCAAATCTTGTCTCCTAAAAGAACGATTCAATGAAAAGCAGTAGCAACTAAAAAGAATTTTGATGAAAGCTGGGGGGAAAGGAGTTGCAATCCGACCAGAAAAACAATTATTTCAAAGGATCTGGGACCGATTGTTGGTCGATGGAGATTCAAAGCAGATAATCTGTTAGATGGTATTTGGAGATGAGGTTGAGTTATTCTTTAGAGGCTGTCGGGTGAAAGTCGGAAGGAGTTTGTATGGCTAGAAAATTTCAGAGCGCACTTGAATTTAGTTTTCGAAGCATGTTTCGATACTTAAGAGAGTGTTTGGAGGGACAGAAATAATATAAAAAAAATAAATAACAGATGGTTTCAATGTTTTCTTACCTCCGCAAAGCGTTTACTTATCTATATATTTTATTGTTGGATACTCTCTGAACTTGACATATGTAAATAAAATGTTTATCTTGTTTGGGACTGTTGTGAGTCTACCTAATGTTTTGCGTATGTAATGATATAGCTTGACGAGATAAAGATGGTCCAACATAACAGAAAGAAAAAAAAAATATTACAGGGGCTGTGGTCCTTCGAACAATTAATATTTAGGACCACAATTTTGTTAAGTATCCATCAACAAGAATCAAATGTTGGAAATAAACTGCCACCCTCCCCCTGTATCTACTAGGATCGTACAAGTGTCCCAGTTTTGTATCATCAATGGCTATATATATATAGCTTTAGACTTTAGAGGATCCTCAAATTTAGTATTCCTCCTTTGAGTTCCTTTCTTATTCACTTCAATTAATATTTAGTCTTAAACTATAGAATATGGATGTGTAAATGATGTCCTGCGTTTCACTTCTCTTTTTCTTCTTATTTGCTTCATTGAAGAATGTGAATTGTGAAGGATGTTATGTTTTGCATTATTACAATAAAACCAAAAGTTGTTATAAATATTAATACTTCATTTAGATATATGGTAAGAGTTCTTTCCATCACTTGTAACTACGTTTAATGATTGAATCTCTAAGAGTTCACTCATATTCTTCTCATCACGTGGTGATTGCGTTTTATCATTTATGACTGAACTTTTAAGAGTTCACTCATAAAATGATATCACGATGTAATGTTGAGTCTTAAGTTTAATGATGTGAAGGTAAGAATTTGGGCAGAAATTTCGAAACTAAACGTATACTATGTATGTTTCTCTATCTATTCTAGCCCCTAAGGAAGAAAAATGTTGTATTTTAGCTTTTCATAGTGTACCCTTTATAACAAATAGGCCTATTAATTTGGGGCCTTCTGAGCTCAATATTGATGCATTGTGTTTGGGCCCAACAGTTACACAATGCAAGGCCTAACTGAGAAATGGTGTACGGTGTTGCAACGTAAAAAAGCCTCTAATTTTTTTTTAATCAAATAATGTATAAATTTGTTTTTAGGGCCTTTTTGAGCTCAATGCCTACTTAATTTAGTACTACTCTCTTGTTATCAAGGCCTAAAAAAGTAGTATACTAGTATAAAGTATTTTATAGTACACTTTTTTTGGGCCAATAAAAATTAAGTATCAGCAAACTTAATATTGAAAGTAGAATAATTCGTCACAGAAATGGGTACTTAGAAAGTAGAGGTAGCTGATTTTCAAGTGTTGAATGGGAAAGTCCGGGCTCATGTATAAATATATTTATACAAAATTAAAATAAAGTAAATATATAAGCACCCGGATTATTTCAAGATCTCGAATCATGATTTACAAGAGTTTCAAGGCATTTAAAACTTTAAAATACCAATATGATCAGAATCATACCTATTCGAGAACTCATAATCCTGAGTGTGTCGATCCCTACAACAAGTCAGCAAATGGACAGTCACCGAACGGTTTCTCCGAGGCCACGAGTAACACACAACGGTAATCCACACGGACGGTTATTGACACCTTCAAAAAGTCTCGAAAATTCTACTGTGCTAACAGTTCGATCTTTCGATCAATAATCAAAAGGTCACTTCTTTGATTTTACTCTAAAAAACCGAGACACTCCCAATTGAAAAAGGGGTTCGGCTATGCAAAAGAAAATCATCAAGAAATTTAAATGGAGGTTCGGCAATCACAATTGCCATACCAGGCGAGAAGGAAATTCAGCTGCCCATAGTCTTGCCAAATACGATATTCAGATTTTGAATGATATTGTTTGGTTTGAAGAAACTCCTCCTATAATCTCCACTATCATAGCCAATGAATGTAATTTTTCATAATCAATGAAGTTCGATTCCTATTAAAAAAGAAAAGTTGAAGGTTTTACTCTTTTTTGTTGTTGCATATTTAATATTATTAATATAGTAATAATCTCAATCAAGCTACATGCCAGAGATGGAATATTGTTAGGCAAAAACTCAGCTATGACATGGTCCACCCTCGTCTAGGACAAATGCAAAATTTAATTTTAATCGACAGGGAAAGTGGCATGGTTTGGCAGAATTAGATAATACTACCTCTAGCTGTTATTTTCATGGACGGAGAAATTAATACAGTAATCAATGAAGAATCAGTTTAATTGGTTAATTTCTTCGCCTCAATAACAAGAGATCTTAAGTTCGAACATCGATGATCCCTGATTAAACATTGATACGATCCATTCCAGAATATAAGCTCCCGCAAGGGGAGTGAGCAAATTGCATGTGTCATAGTATGAACGTTGAAACAATCTCTGTTTTCGAATTTTATAAACCATAAAAATTAATAGAATCTATTTAATTGATATTTATAGATATTAATTAAAGATTATTTGATTATTATTTAAAAAAATTTCATTCAATATACTATTTTACTGAATTTAACAAAAAAACAATACATTTATTAGATTATATATATATATATATCTTTAATCGGTGTCAAATAATATTTCCCAAATTACTTTCTCGTAGCTGCTTAATTATATAGGCAGAGGATGGGCCTCTTAATTATTCCCTGATAGGAAAAGCTCTATATTGTCTAGGCTTTGAGAAAGCAACAGCTAGCTTGGTTGTTTTTGGATCAATTATTCGCAAATGGGTGATCGTTTGTCTTTAAAAAATCTGGTTCAAAATGCTCTTGGCAGATTGGTTCCAAAATTAATATTCAACATCGACAAACACGTACAC
Source organism: Fremontodendron californicum (assembly GCA_030761205.1). NCBI lineage: Eukaryota > Viridiplantae > Streptophyta > Magnoliopsida > Malvales > Malvaceae > Fremontodendron > Fremontodendron californicum. The sequence goes on from JAULJL010000027.1 coordinate 3,578,303, forward strand.
AAAAATAAATAAAAAGAATGGTAAAACGTTGCCGACTTCAAATATTATAAAGATTGTTAATATAACTTTAAAGTTAATATTGAAAATTTATAGTGAAACTAATGATGAGTTAGCAATTTGTTTTTATGAGTTAATTAATTTTACATTGAAATTTAAACAACTTTGTTAAATAAATTTAATGTAACATTTTCATCTGTGTCCTATTCTACTGATAAAAACTCGAATGCGATACTAGAATTACCATTGAGGAGTTCATGTAACACAGCTTACCCCTAAGCCACGTCATCCAAAGAAAAATCAAAACCCGCAATCTTATTCGCCCGTGACGCACAGCATGGGAACAACTCCATTTCCCCTTTTCCCACGTCAAGGAGTCCCTTCGAATTTTCCTGCTTTTCCATTTTCTCTCATCAGTTTTTAAAAGCACGTGCTCTGTAGTCTGTTCTACATTCCACTCTTTAGTAGTTTTTTACACAGTCGAAAAACAAATCTCTCTTTTTTCTCTCCAGAAACCAAAGATTTTAATTTTAATCAAATAATGGCCGATGAACCTTCTCTCACTCGCTGGTCTTTTCTGGTACTCACTTTTTCCCTTTCTCTCTCTCTCTTTTTCTGTTTGGTTGCCGAAATAATCTAAGCAAAGAAAAATAAAGACTTTAAAATGAAAATTCGTAGTTTTTTTTTCCTGATTTCGCTTCACTAAACTGAACTGCATGAAGTTACTTGACTTACTTCGTTTTGACTTCCCTTTTTTTTTTAATCATTTATTTATTAGCTTAAGTTGCATTGGATTCAAGAATTTTTTATTCTTTCCTTTTTTTTTTTTTTTTTTTATGGTCTTTGAATTTGTGAACTGTGAACTGTATGAAGAAATATGGAGAAGAAAAAGGAAAAAAAAGTTTAAAGCATTTTCTTGAAGCAATTATGTGATTATTTATAGGATTTTAAAATATTTTATGATTCAAAGTTTGGGAGGAAGAGATTACCTGAGCCGCAAGATGGTCAAGCTGCTGACACGCCCGTCTCCAATGGCACTACTTCGAATGTGACCTCAAATGGAAACCAGTCTGTCAAGAACTCGTCTGATATGGCTATTTACGAACAGTATCGAAACCAGGTATATTTTTTAGCCTTTGCGATTTTAATATTTAATTTAATTTTTTTTAGCATTTTTGTGTTTCTTGATTGTAATGATTTATTATTGTTTTTGTTTCGCCTTCAGGATGCAAACTTGGTGCACTCTAATGGTGCAGTGTCTAATGGATTTGATTCAAGACCGTATGTTCATTCCTTTCTCTGATTCATGACTTAATACATTTGTTTATTTACACTTAAAATATATGGCTTTTATATGTATAGTTCTCAACATTGATCACACGGATTAACGTTCTTCTGTTTGGAGTTGAATCCTAATGGTTACTAGAATCAAGATATGATTCTCCAGTTCTTTAGAAAAATGATGAGTTTGATATATATTTTTTTTTTTCAGGCAAAGGTCTCTGCTTCCTGCTTTTGAATCTGCAGAAATGCGTGCTTTAGGGGAGAGTTTAAGTAGGTAACTATTAATATCAGGATTCAGGAACTTCACTGGTGATAAAAATAAAGTTTTAGCTATTGGTGTATTCTTTAACATTATAACTTTGTCTAGTTCATATCATCTAACATCATTCACATTTTAGGGACATTGTTCGAGGGAATCCAGATGTTAAGTGGGAAAGCATCAAGGGATTAGAGAACGCCAAACGTTTACTTAAAGAAGCAGTTGTTATGCCAATAAAATATCCCAAGTAAGTTTTGCTATGCCATAGACCATGAACTCTGTGCACAGTATTTTACTAGTCTTTTATTTCCTTGAAAAGGATGATTGGTATATGAACTGGTATTGCCTCTATTTTTTCACTTGACTGCTAGCTTATGTTTCTGGATCTATAACAATCCGGCATTTCTTGAATTTTTGTTATCTGCGTTGTATTTAAACCTACCCTTGTGCAGTTTTCCCTATATTTAAGTTTCATTTTGTGCATATGAAGCGAATAAAGTGAGCAACGTGTTTGCCCGATTGAGTAGACAATTTTCATATGAAAATTAGAAAGTAGAGACTAGTCTGTATACTTGTCCTATATATTAATGCCAGGATCCTACATTTGTCATAGAACTTAGTAGAACTAAAAGGGCAACAACCTCCTTTCTGTTACTACGTTTTCAAGTTGATAAGATTCCAAAGCTAGTACTCTCAAAAGTGCATGGAATACGTTTGCCAAGAATTCTTCTATTTTTCTCTCTTGGTTGGAAAGAAAAGTGGATTTGTGACTTGTGAGGGCTAAGGTCTTTTAAAAGCTAGTTCTCTGAAAAGTGGATGGAATATATTACAAAGAGATTCAAACTTTTCTTCAGAATACTATAGATGTTCACCTTTATAATATTAGTTCATTTGCCGCTTCTCTTTCGCATATTTAAGGTCAATGGGAATATTTTATGAAGCACCATGGGGGCTTTTATTTAATTTGATTTAGTAAATGTTGATGAAACATTCAATAATATGTTATGAAGGACTTTGAAGCTTTCATTTCACAATTGATATGATTTCTTGTAGGTACTTTACTGGTCTTCTTTCACCATGGAAGGGTATTCTCCTTTTTGGCCCCCCAGGGACAGGAAAGGTTTGTATTTTGTTCAATTGTAATAAATTGATGTTGTCTTATACAAGTCATCTTAATAATATAGTAGATATGCAAGATATTTGGTTAATATGAAGGAAACATATCTTCCATAGATACAGTAAATTTCAGATTGACAGTAGGTCACAATCTCCTCAACACTGGAAGAAACATTATGCATCAGGGAAAATAATTTGCTATATCTTGGTAGTGCTTATTCTTTTCTTTCTTTTTCATTGATGTTAGTTCCTATCTGAATCACCATTGTGGTTGCAGACAATGCTAGCAAAGGCTGTTGCAACAGAATGCAAGACCACATTTTTCAATATTTCAGCATCATCTGTAGTCAGCAAATGGCGTGGTATGTTAAGCACAAGCTTTCCAAGATCTTATTTGATTTGTGGAGGAGGGACTTGGTCCTAGGTATGAAAGTCGTGAAGAATTGTCTCTAAAATGGAGAATGACAAGATATTATTGTAATTTACAATAATTGCATCTTTGACTGTGAAATTATATTTTCTGATTATTCCTTAATTCTAATGACAGCTTAACAATTTTAAGTGACAAGAATGGTAGGAGGATTTTTAAATGTAGACTTTTAGATATTTATTTACTTAATTAAGGACAATTCTTTTTCTTTCCTACTTTTTTTTTTTCTTTAATGAAAACCTTTTTACAGGACGAAAGCATTCTTCTCTAATTAGATTCTGGGAATGTGCTCTGGGTATGGTTGTGTGAAGATAAAAATTGACTGGATTCACTTTATACTGTTCCATTAGAATTTTCACTCAGCAGCAAAAGAAGAATTTTATTTATAAAATTCTTTGATAAGGTATTTAAGATCATGATATCAAATTATCAATATGAACCAAAGGACCTGTTAAAACCCGAGCCAATGACTTTATGGTTAGCACTTGGCAGAAATAGCACTCAGTTATCTAACTGTGGGGTTTATATAACATTTTTTTTTTGGGATAATTGTCAATTAAATTAACCAATAAGCAGAGGAGATTTCTGCTACATCAAAACTGAAAACTAGCTACTCAGCTAGTTTTACATCAATAAAGAAAAATAGAGTTGCTTAAGCCCCAGTCAAAACAGAGGTTAGCATTTACATTATCAAGTTCTATGTTTTTTAAGCCTACCAACTTGAATCTGATCTCCTGTTTAATGGTTTCAAAAACCTGCAATGGAGACTTGCATGGACTTCCATGTATCCTTCTATTCCTTTCCTTCCAGACGTGGTAAATGGTTGCATTCCAAGCAAGCTTGAGAATAGTAGTAAGCAAGGATCTACCTTTGAGCTTCTGCACAGCCCATTCGAGCACATTGTTCCAACTACAACTTCGAACTTGCAACTAACATGACTGCATTACCTGCAACCAAACTGATCTGGAGAAGCTACATTCAAAAAATAAGTGATCCCGGGTCTCTTGTTCAGAGAGGCAAAGCTTGCAATTCACATATACCTCTAACCCCCAGCTCAGAAGCCTCATGCTTGTAGGCAATCTGTTCAAAATGGCCATCCAGGAAATAAGGGAGTGTTTAGGGATATGATGAGAATACCACAAAAGTCTATCCCATTTAACATTCTGTTTCTTTGGTCTAATATCCTGCCACACTTTTGCAGCTGAGAATGAGGTTCCAGGGAATTTCCAAATCCATCTTCCATCTTGATGGCTAATGAACTGGTTGGCCAAGTGCCTCAATTTTAAAAGTTTTTTCCAGCTCCAACTATTACCCTGAGCTTCAGTAAGCTCCCAAAAAGACCTTTCCTTGAGAACATAAGCATGGATCCAAGCTATCCACAGAGAGCCCGATCTGAAGTACAAGGCCCATATATGCTGCAGAAAACATGACTGGTTCCAAATGGAGAGGTTTTTAATGCCCAGGCCTCCTTCAGACTTTGGGAAACAAATATCCTGCCAACCTACTCTTGCCCCTCTTGCAGATGAATCACTACCAGTCCAAAGGAACCTTGTGAGCAACTGGTTCAACTTATTCAGGACAAATTTTGGCAGTATGAAGTGTCTGGTCCAGTAATTCTGAATGTTGAACAGAACTGACTGGATGAGCTGAAGCCTGCCAGCATATGAAAGCAACTTAGCAGACCAATTCTGTATTCTTGCTGTCACTTTCTCAAGAAGAGGTGCGCAGTCCCTTGCTGTCAGCTTCCTAGTGACTAATGGAACCCCCAAATAACGAACAGGTAAGTATCCCATCTTAAATCCAGTAGTTTGGGAGATCAGCTGTAAAGATTCATCGTTTAAACCTGAAGAGAATAGCTCACTTTTGGCACAATTCAATTGCAAACCTGACATTGAATAGAAGGCTTGAAGTATATTTTGAACCCCAGAGATGGATTCCAGATTGCCTTTTGTGAAGATAAGCAAATCATCTGCAAAACAGAGATGAGTAAGGCTAATCTTTTTGCATTTTGGATGGAATGCAAAAACTCCCATGCTAGCTGCAGTGTCCAAAAGTTTGGAAAGTACATTCATGGATAAAACAAATAAGTAGGGGGAAATGAGATCCCCTTGACGAATACCCCTTGCTCCAGGAAAGTACCCAGCTAGCCCTCCATTGATTGCCAAAGAAAATCTGGGAGTTGTTAAGCAGCAGCTGATTCATTCAACAAATTCCTTAGGAAAACCCATAGCAGCAAGAACAGAAATGATAAAATCCCAATTCAAAGTGTCAAAGGCCTTTTGAAGATCCACCTTGAGAGCGCATCTTGGGGAGATGGAGGATTTATTATATCCTCGCACCAGTTCTTGGGCCATTAGGATGTTATCTGTAATGCTTCTGCTCTCTATGAAAGCACTTTGATTATGACTGATAAGGGAGCCTAGGTGTTGCTTTAGCCTGTTAGCCAGTATTGAAGTTATACATTTGTAAACCACTGAACAGCAAGAGATGGGCCTATATTCTTTAATGCTTCTAGGACTTTGACTTTTAGGCACAAGAGCAATGATAGTGGAGTTGAAAGCTGGGTGAAGGTCGCCAGAGTTGAAGAAACTAAGTACTGCAGCTGTCAAGTCATCGCCCACTATGTCCCAAGAAGTCTTGAAGAAATGAGAAGTGTACCCATCTGGACCAGGGGCCTTATCCCCTTTGATAGCAAACATAGCTTTCTTGATTTCCTCCGCAGTCACTTCTTTTTTTTAAGCTTGCTTGTTCATCTTCAGTGAGGGAAACCTGTAGAAGTTCTTCCAGGAATTCTTTGGAGCTGCTAGTGACATTAGGATCAGCAGTGCCTAGAACTCTGATAAAGTAGGAAACTGAGTTATCAACTATTTGTGAGTAGGATTCAAGCCTGTTACCCTCCTCATCATACAGCACTCTAATTGTATTTCTAGAGTGTTTGGCTGCTACCATCCGGTGAAAGAATCTGGTATTCTGGTCGCCTTCTTGGATCCATTGTACCCTAGATTTTTGCCTGAAATGACTCTCTTCAGCAAGCTGTAATTCAATGAATTCCTGTGACACTGCTCTTTCCTTTTCAAGTAGAACAGTGGAGGGATGGTCCAGAATAGCAATCTGAATAGATTCAAGCTCTTTCCTTTTTATCGCCACTTTATCTGAGATACTCCCAAAGTGTGTGGTATTGAAATGTCTAAGAACTAGCTTAAGTCGCCTTAGTTTCTTATAAAGACGAACCATAGGGGTCCCTGAAACCTGTTCCTTCCAAGAGCTATCCACCACCTCCAGAAATTCAGAGTTCCTAGCCCAATGATTGAAGAACTTGAATGGCTTTGGTGGGGAATGTCTGGGTAAGCATGGCTTCACTAGAGCAGGGCAGTGGTCGGAAATTTTTGGAGCAAGGAATTCAACATAAGAATTGGAGAAGCAAGAGAGCCACGCTTCATTTATAAGAACTCGATCAAGCTTTTTAGCAATGAAGCCCTCAACTTGATTATTTGTCCAGGTGTGGAGAGGACCAGAAAATGCATGATCAAAGATAGACAGCTGCTGCAAACATTCCCTGAAATCTGTAATATCAGAGTTCAAAAAGTGGGAGCCAATAGAGTTAGAACTCTCAGAAGGAGAAACAATAGTATTGAAGTCTCCTGCAATCAGCCAAGGATTATTTGAAATTGAACAGTGGAGGGAATGAAGGTGTCTCCATAAGCTACGTCTGTCAGGTCCCTCATTACTAACATAAACAGCAGTAAGATAAACTTCATGGTTAGTGAGGGTGAATTTACAAGTGATGCTTTGACTTGTAACTCTCATCAAGTCCACCTGCAGGTGATTATTCCATAGGAACCAGATCCTACCATTATAGGCTTCTGAATAGTTGTGATAAAGATTCCAACTAGGAAAATTATTGTCAAGAATTTTCTGCATGTTATTCTCCTTGACTCTAGTTTCTAATAGGCAAACTACTTCCACATTCAGTCTATTTATCCTCCTAACTACTTCTCTTTGTTTTAGAGGATTGTTTAATCCTCTAACATTCCAAAATAAGAAATTCAATGAGAAGCTAGGGGAGAATTACCTCTCGAGGTAGATATGACTACCTTATCTCTCTTGCCTTTATCAATTGGCCCTTTCCTCTTGCTTTTCAGTGTTTTCATTAAGTCTGCAACACCAGCAGAGGCTGCTCTAGGTTGTCTGATTGAGTGGCAACTCACACTCTCAGTGGTGTCTTTATGACCAACTGAAACGTTGTTCTTCTCTGTGTCATCATTCTGCTCTAAGATAGCAAATCTATTGATAGAGCTAGAATTTGCTGTTAATTGACCTGCAGCCTGACTGAAAGAGGATTTGGTAATACTACCACCTCTTTTATCACTATCAACAACAGCTTGTACATTACCTGCTTTAATAGCTTGATCAGTGAATTCTTCATGACCCTTGCTACTCTCTACTGAATAGTAACTTTTATCCTCATGTCCTCTGCAACTTTCTTCTACTCTTCCCCTGTCAGTCTGAACCCTTGGTATCCAAGCTTTCCCTGTAGCTACTACAGATTTTTTGGGACAGAGCTTATCAATGTGACCAAAAATTTTACAACAAGAACACTTCTGCGGTAGCCAAGGAACTTCCACCTGAACTGTAACAACAGTACCATCATTAAGCAACACTTCAATAGATTGTGGAAGCTCAGAATCAGCCTTAATCTCGACACAGATTTTTGCATAAGCCAGGCGTTGCTGAGCTGCAGTTATCTTATCCATGTAGAGTGGAATACCAATTGCACTAGCAATATAACTCAAACCCTTCCTTGTATAGAGCTTGATGGAAACTCAATTAAGAGTTGTAAACCCAAGTGCAGGTTATGTTCAAGTAATAAATTCTCGGGTGTCCGAGGTCGAACCACAGGGAAGCGTATTAGTAAGTATAAGTTTATAAATATATAAGAAAAAGAAAGTAAACAAGATATTAGGGAATCAACAACAAAACATAAAAGAAATTAAACAAAATATAAAAAAAAAAAAAATAAGAAAAGATGTTGAGGTTAGAGAATCCACTCTTGGTGTTATGCTAAGATTAATCTTGTTTTATTACACAATTGAAATCCACACATAAGGGAGGTTCCAATCGGAAGGTTTAGCAATTCAGTCCAAATTGTCCAACGTCCATAGCATATGATATTATGTTCATTTGGTGTCTTCAAAACTCACAAAAAGAGTACAAGCATTCCTTATGCCAAGGTATATGTCTACAACAAATCAAGGTTATGAAACCAAGCATTTACTGTGCCATTTTCATTGTCAATAATGAATCAAGATCCCTACTTTGCAAGTATGATTTTAAACCAAAAGAAAATATTATCTATACTAAATGATGATTTATTTTAGCTCATGTTTAAGAGACTAACCTTAGCATTTACCAAAAGCTTCACCTCATCACCTCAACAATATGATTAGCAACACATACTAGATATGAAGAAAATGAAAAGAAAAATAAAGAAAAAGAAAACTAGAGAAAGGAAAGAAGAAGAAAACTTAGAGAATTACATTGCAATGGCTAATATCCTCCCAATGTATCAATGTATTCCAATACTCATCCAAGGCCCTCTATTTATACACATTTTGGAGGGCTAAATGACAAGAGACAAGCTTTACAAATTTCAAAGGTAGGTATAATAGGTGGGTGCATTTTTCTAACAATTTTCGTCATATTGTATGACAATTCTGATCAGCCAGCTTGATGGTCGATTTTGTCAATGTTGGAGGCTCGATCTGATAAAATTGTCTTCTAGAAAAATATACCCCTATCAGTTACGGATCCATAGCCGTTGGAATCAGCTCATTTGCTGATGTGGATAAGAAGATATGGGCAAAATACGAAAACAGGTCAGCACAGACGTCATTGCACATCAGCCAACTTGATGGTCGATTTCACTAGGGAAAACGACTCCGTTTCAAGAAGTGTAAAACATGAAAAAGATAGATATGCCTCTTAGCTTTGCACGGCTACAAATTTCAGCCTTATTGCTTCAGTGAAACTCGAGATATAGCTGATATGGTAAACGGTGTCGGAACTGGAACTGAACTGGATTTGCCCTTAATTCTAGTAATCTGAAATCACTCAAAGAAACTTGTGAAAAACACCAAATTACATAAAAATATAAAAGATCATAAACACAATTAGACTAAGCAATAATAACTCGTATTTGACACAAAACAATAATAAAACATAACTAAGAACTATATAATTATACGAGTTATCACACCCCCACACTTAGATTGTTGCTAGTCCCTAGCAACGACTCAATAAAAATAAAATAAGAAAATCTAATCTAATCCATTTTCGTTGGAAATCACGGTGGCACTTAGCATGTGACACAAGCCTTTAAACCCCTAGGTGTCCCTAGTGGACGAGTTTAGTCTCGTGAGGGTTTACTAGGACGATACCCACAAACATTGAAGACATAAGAAAAACTAAAAATAATAATTATAACTAATCCTTCCAATATAAATTAGAGATAATCATTGGACAAGTCTTAAAAACTAATCAATAGCTTAAAGAAATTCACAAAAAATCTTGCTTGAATGTAAATAGTTTGAGTTAAGCCAATATTAACATAACATATTTCAATCAAAATAGTGTATATTCAAACTTAATCTCAACTTCTCACATGGGATACTCTCTTGATTTTCACTCTTTAAAGTAGTGGTAAAGTGTTTACACTCAATCAATCTCATGAAAACACTTCTACCATATGCTTGCTTGTCCACCTATTCTCCACTATTTAGATCATACAACTTCATAAATCAAGAGGTCTTTATTCAAGGTTGTAATGGGGCCAAAGGGTTATAATGTGGTTAAAGAACAAAAGGATAAAGATATCACAAAGGTTCCAAAGAGTTCATAGATTTTAGAGACATAATAAGATCATACAAATAAAACTTCTCAAAACTCTTATAAAGCACATAATAACATAGGCTAAATATTCATGTTGAGCCTTTGCATCATTCTAACCAACTTTGTAACATCTTTTTCTAGAAGTTCAAGAGAAGATTCTTTTTTTTTTTTTTTAATATGGGAATGTATTTGACAATGATCACTTTCTTTTTCTCTTGACTTTTTCTTTTCTTTTCTTCCCCCACACTTATCTTTTGTTTCTAACCCAAATTTTCAACTAAAAATATCCCTTGTTTTTTTTTTTTAATATGTCTCAAAATATAAAAATCCATCTTTAGAACAAGGGTAAGGATATAAGTATATTTAGGCTAGGTGTAAGTTATGGTTACCAATAAAACAGCATATTTAATGTAGGCTCAAATTGGCTCACTAGTGGGGATGTTCTCTTAGAACATTAATAAGGGATGGCTGTTTGGCTCTGGTTATAATCCTAATGCCTCTATCATATTCATGTTGTCACATGTATCAATATAGTATCAAACGGTTTAAAGCAAGTTCTAGAGAATCATGTAATCATAAGAGCACTCAAGAAAGAAATTAGATTGATTTGTATAATGCATCAATCATTATAGGCTCAAAAACTCACAAGGATGATTATACAAGTCAGATTAAGTCTAAACATGCTTTTTTCTCAATCAACATATCATATTAACATTGGCTCATAAAAAGGTTGACATCAAGCTCAATTCTCATGAAAATCTTCTCACTAATAAATCTGTTTTAGACTTATGCAATTCATATCTCATCATTGTATTAAAAGGAACTAAAACACACTAAAAAAAATAATAATAATAATAATAAAGACTCATAAAAAAAATAGTAGACAAAAATAAAAGAAATCCTAAATCGTTCCCCCCACACTTAATTCTTACATTGTCCTCACTGTAAGTCTATTAACCCAAATGAAAGAATCATGTGTAAGAGAAAAGAACTAATAACATAAGAATAGGAATAACTAAGACTCAAAATAAAACAAACTCATGCAACCTAATTAATCCTAAAATACTAAACAAAAATTAACAAGTAAACATAAAAAGATTAAAATCAAACTGACAAGGTATGTCTCAAGTCTCCCTTACTCAGACCTTGTTCAGAATGAATACTTCTAAATTGCTTAAAACACAACAAACTTTTTTTTTTTTGAAGATTAGTAAAAATTATATTTACATCTAGTTATTTTCAAAACAAGGATCAGAAAGAAAAACAACCTCTTCTTGAGTAACATGATTTTCCAAAAAGAGTTTGAGTCTTTGTCCATTTACCTTGAATACGTTACCATTTTGAGGATTCTCAATGTCAACTGCTCCATAATGATACACGTGCTTAACCACAAATGGGCCAGTCCATCTTGATCTCAACTTACCAGGAAATATGTGAAGTCTAGAATTATAAAGTAGAACTTTTTGCCCAACATCAAATGTTTTTCTTGAAATTAACTTGTCATGAAAGGCTTTAGTTCTTTCTTTATGAATTTTAGGATTCTCATATGCATCATTTCTGAGTTCCTCAAGTTTTTGTTTCCAACAATGCTTATCCTGAAAAGAATTTAACAAAGAATCAGTGTGTGAAATTTCTGAAGCATTATCAAACTCACATTCAATTAAATAAGCTTCTAAAGGATCATGGAATGTGGTAGTGGTGAGATGTTCATGAACAAGTTCTTCAATGAAATCCACTTCATGTACTTCTGAATCATCACCAGATTGCTTGCAAATGTTGAACACATTTAATTCTAAAGTCATATTTCCAAAAGAAATGTTCAAAATACCATTCCTGCAATTTATCAGAGCATTAGAAGTTGCAAGAAATGGACGGCCTAATATAACAGGAATTTGAACATTTGGATTTGAAACAGGATGTGTGTCCAAAACAATAAAATCAACAGGGAAGTAAAAATTATCAATTTGAACCAAAACATCTTCAACTATCCCTCGAGGAATTTTTACAGAACGATCAGCTAGTTGAAGTGTAACAGGTGTTTCCTTGAGTTCACCTAAACCTAACTGTTGATAAACAGAAAAAGGCAAAAGATTAACACTAGCACCAAGATCAAGCAATGCACGTTCTATTCTAGTGTTTCCAATGATGCATGAGATTGTTGGACATCCAGGATCTTTGAGTTTTGGTGGAGTAAGGTGCTGAATGATTGAGCTCACACTTTCCGTCAGAAATGCTTTCTTTTGTACATTATGTTTCCTTTTAAATGTGCACATGTCCTTCAAAAATTTAGCATAAGATGGAACTTGTTTGATTGCATCCAATAAAGGAATGTTAATCTTAACTTGTTTGAAAAGTTCATATATTTCTGCATTTTGATTCAAATTCTTTATTGTTTGCAACCTTTGAGGAAAAGGAGCAGGATGCATACCTTTTTCTTTGTCCAAATTTTCAAGAAGTTCAGACTTACCATCATCCTTACCATTACTTTTCGAAGGGGAAGGAGGATATTGGTCTTTTGATGGAATGTTTTTGTCAATTGCCTTTCCACTTCGAAGAGTTGTGATAGAACTGGCATTTTCCTGTTGAGTTTTATTGGAGCAAGAAACAAGACATTGAGTAGAAGGGTTAGGCTGAGGTTGAGCAGGAAACTTACCTTTTTCTTGAGTGCGTAATGAAGCTGTCAATGTGGACAAGGTGTTTTTGATCTCATTGATGTCCTGTGAAGTTCGGTTATTCACATTTGCTTGTGTTTGCATGAATTCTTGCAATGTCTCTTCCAAGGTTTGTACACGTGAAGGTTGATAGGAAAAAGTGTTGCCCGGCTTTTGAGATTGTGGTACCTGAACATGATTATTATTCCGCCAACTGAAGTTGGGATAATTTCTCCATTCAGGGTTATATGTTTCAGAGTAAGGAGAAGGAAAAGGCTTTTTAAATGTGTTTATGGAATTTACTTGATCATGCAACGCTTCTTTAAGAATGGGAATGTTTGGACATTCAGAAGTGGGGTGTCCCATGATTTCACAAATTCCACAACTTTCTTCATTTTTAACCGTTTTGACTTCTTTTACTTCTCTAAGTTCCATGGCTTCAATCTTTCTAGCCAAATTAGCTACTTTAGCTTTTATCTCATCTTCTTGACTAAAATGATATTTACCTCTGTTAGAAACAAGATTAGATCTATTGAAACTTTCAGAGGAATTATCTGTGTGCCAGGCTTGAGAGTTATCTGCCAAATGGTCTAGGTAGTCAAAGGCTTCTTCAGGTTCTTTTTCTAGAAACTCACCGTTACACATTGTTTCAACAAATTATTTAGTTTCGGGAGTTAAACTTTCATAAAAGAAACTAATAAGACGCCATTTTTCAAAACCATGATGTGGACAAGAACTTAACAAATCTTTAAAACGCTCCCAGCACTGAAAAAATGCTTCATTTTGATTTTGATTGAAATTTTGAATCTGTCTTTTCAAAGCAGTAGTTTTATGTGCTGGAAAAATTTCTTTAGAAACTCAGTTTGTAATTCTTGCCATGTGCCAATTGACCTTGGTTTTAAATTATGAAGCCAAATTTTTGCTTTATCTTTTAAAGAAAAAGGAAATAATTTTAGCTTGACAATTTCATTTGTACATTGTTGGTCATTAAAGGTGACACATACATCTTCGAAGTCTTTTAGAAACGAGTAAGCACTTTCCGATTCTAACCCATGGAAATTTGGAAGCAAAGCTATCATACCTGGTTTAAAACGAAAGTTGTTTGCATTGAGAGGAAAAATAAAACAAGAGGGTGATGAGCTTCGAGTTGGTTGCAAGTAGTCACGCATGGTGCGTACTTGTCTGTTCTCATCTTCAGCATGAACACTTTCATTGTCAGCCATGGTAGGAATTGTATTAGAAAGATTACCTGAAAAAGTTTCACAATAAAATCTAACTAAACGACGAGATCTAAAATCACGTCGCCAAACAAGCATAAAACAAAGTTAATATACAGATTAGGCGGTATAACCAGCCAATAAAAATAAATATACTTATAAACTTATATACTTAGTATTGCTTCCCCGGCAACGGCGCCAAAAACTTGATGGAAACTCAATTAAGAGTTGTAAACCCAAGTGCAGGTTATGTTCAAGTAATAAATTCTCGGGTGTCCGAGGTCGAACCACAGGGAAGCGTATTAGTAAGTATAAGTTTATAAATATATAAGAAAAAGAAAGTAAACAAGATATTAGGGAATCAACAACAAAACATAAAAGAAATTAAACAAAATATAAAAAAAAAAATAAGAAAAGATGTTGAGGTTAGAGAATCCACTCTTGGTGTTATGCTAAGATTAATCTTGTTTTATTACACAATTGAAATCCACACATAAGGGAGGTTCCAATCGGAAGGTTTAGCAATTCAGTCCAAATTGTCCAACGTCCATAGCATATGATATTATGTTCATTTGGTGTCTTCAAAACTCACAAAAAGAGTACAAGCATTCCTTATGCCAAGGTATATGTCTACAACAAATCAAGGTTATGAAACCAAGCATTTACTGTGCCATTTTCATTGTCAATAATGAATCAAGATCCCTACTTTGCAAGTATGATTTTAAACCAAAAGAAAATATTATCTATACTAAATGATGATTTATTTTAGCTCATGTTTAAGAGACTAACCTTAGCATTTACCAAAAGCTTCACCTCATCACCTCAACAATATGATTAGCAACACATACTAGATATGAAGAAAATGAAAAGAAAAATAAAGAAAAAGAAAACTAGAGAAAGGAAAGAAGAAGAAAACTTAGAGAATTACATTGCAATGGCTAATATCCTCCCAATGTATCAATGTATTCCAATACTCATCCAAGGCCCTCTATTTATACACATTTTGGAGGGCTAAATGACAAGAGACAAGCTTTACAAATTTCAAAGGTAGGTATAATAGGTGGGTGCATTTTTCTAACAATTTTCGTCATATTGTATGACAATTCTGATCAGCCAGCTTGATGGTCGATTTTGTCAATGTTGGAGGCTCGATCTGATAAAATTGTCTTCTAGAAAAATATACCCCTATCAGTTACGGATCCATAGCCGTTGGAATCAGCTCATTTGCTGATGTGGATAAGAAGATATGGGCAAAATACGAAAACAGGTCAGCACAGACGTCATTGCACATCAGCCAACTTGATGGTCGATTTCACTAGGGAAAACGACTCCGTTTCAAGAAGTGTAAAACATGAAAAAGATAGATAAGCCTCTTAGCTTTGCACGGCTACAAATTTCAGCCTTATTGCTTCAGTGAAACTCGAGATATAGCTGATATGGTAAACGGTGTCGGAACTGGAACTGAACTGGATTTGCCCTTAATTCTAGTAATCTGAAATCACTCAAAGAAACTTGTGAAAAACACCAAATTACATAAAAATATAAAAGATCATAAACACAATTAGACTAAGCAATAATAACTCGTATTTGACACAAAACAATAATAAAACATAACTAAGAACTATATAATTATACGAGTTATCAGAGCTCAAGAGGGATTCCTCTTAGATGAACCCAAATTGGAAGTTTATCCATGCTAAATTCAAGGGTTTTCATACCTGGCTCCCATTTTCTGACAATGAGAGGCTTGTTCTGGATGTGTCAAGGTCCAGATTCAAGGACTCTATCCCTAGTCTCAAGATTTGAAAACTGAATAATAAAAAGATTCATACCGGCAGGTTTGATTTCAACTGGACTATCCTTACCCCATAACAGAGAGACCAGTCTCTGAAAAAGGCTGAAATTGGGGATTTTGCCAATGAATTGGGCGACCAATGCATTCTGCCATTGAGATATCCCTTCCTCAAAAACATCGATTGGAGGTTGCACTGAAATTGCTCCATTCTTGATTTCAGGGGCAAAATATTGCAAAAAATTATCACTAGGAACAGAGAAGATTTTCCTCAAATCAAGAGAAGCATTGATAGTTGTTTCAGATTTGTCACCGTCAGGAATTTTCCCACTCCTGTTCAGCTTGGAGCTTGTCAAAAGAGGAAAATCCTCCACGCCACCATTGACATCCGCCGTTGCAGGGAAACAAGTTCTTAAGCTAGAAGATCCCAAATCACAATCTTCGTCGCTTGTTCCAAGTATGGTGCACTCTCAATGATTCCCATGGAATCGAAAGAATCCCAACACCAAAGCCTCCAATCGACGAAACCCAGATCGCCAAGCTCCTTAAAGATGCAAAAAAATTCCCTGAGATGCAACTCAAATGCCTTAAAAGACTCAGATCAATCACGCATGAAGGTGAAAGAAACAGAAGCTGCCTTGATGCAGCTGGCTCTGGATCTCGAATCTTCAAACTTATTTATTTTTATTTTTTTTAGCAGACGCAAGTTGCAGCAACAGTGGAAGGTGGAAGAGGCAGCAGCAGCCGGAGGTGAATGAGGCAGCAGCGGCGACAAACGGATCGGGGGATGCAGCAACCGTGGAAGGTGGAGGAGACGACAGCCGCAATTGAAACTGAAGGAGGCTGCAGCAACAATCGGAGGTGAAGGGAGGCAGCGGATCTGGATCTCGATCTCTGGATCCTGGATCGATTTCAAGAGACCCCGCTTTTAAACTTTGATTATGGAAAAAGTAGTCTCAACTCAAGCTCGCAGTCGAAGGCCTGGGTCTTTGCCTGTTGTTTGATACACTGTCTAGTTCCCTTTCCAAGTCTGAAATCAAGCAGCTCAATTCCACTTCTCTCCTCCAAAAAAACCTCGGATCTACTCAAACAAAGCTCACCCCATATAACATTTCAGGTGATTCTGAGAAGTTAATAAAAATACTTTTTGACCTAGCAAGGCATCATGCACCGTCTACCATATTTCTTGATGAAATTGATGCCATTATAAGTCAGCGTGGCGAAGGGCGCAGTGAGCATGAAGCAAGTAGGCGTTTGAAAACTGAGCTACTTATACAGGTGATGTTTGTTTCTTAAAATGTGTCCTTATTTTTGTGGACATAAATATGTGTGCATGAGTTTGTGTGTGTGTTTGATTATATTAAATCTTGGATTGATAATTCATGCATATTAATGAGATACCTTGTAGCACTGTCACTTGTTTATTTTAGTTATATCTTTCACTCTAGAATCAAGTGACATAATCATCAGGAGAAATTAAGCTATGAGATATGTGTTTTTATCCTTATTAGTGATTTTTAACTCAGAACATGGTTAGAATCTTAAACTAATTCTGCAACAGCTTTGGTGCATTCTTTTTCTTCTTTTTTTTTTTGTTTGTTGTTTGCAATAATTAGAAAATAAAGTACTTAAATCAAACATGTAGTTTATAGTGATCTACAAACGAAATCATGCTATATTTCAACTGTACTCTCTCAAAAATTGATCAGTAGCATTAGATTGCAGATGGATGGTTTGATGCGGTCAGATGAGCTCGTGTTTGTCTTGGCAGCAACAAACCTCCCTTGGGAATTGGATGCAGCCATGCTCCGTCGTCTTGAGAAGCGAGTATCCTTTGACACGTAAAATTATAATGAAATTGCAAATAATATTAAGGATTAGGTTAAAGGGTTCTAACATACATATTTTAATTTTGAATGGGCAAAGAAATTTACTCACAAAACCAGGCACAGGATCGAAGCCTAGAAGCTAACAGCTCTAACTTTTATTCCAACATGATCACATTGTGGTGTAAATCATTTTATAGTGATTTGTTGCTGGCCCTAAACTGTTTAGTCTTGTATATGTTGTTATTCTATGACTTGATACTTGCAATTAGATTTGATAACATCTTTTACACGATTAAAGAGAAAATCTTTCTGAAGTTCAAGCTATGCTGTTAATAAAGCAGTTTGCCTTTAACCGCGTTAAAAAAAGATCCTTGTTCCTCTCCCAGAGCCAGAAGCCAGAAGAGCAATGTTTGAAGAACTTCTGCTTGAACAACATGGTGAGGAGGGTCTTCCTTATGATATATTAGTGAAAAGGTCAGAAGGTTACTCAGGTTCAGATATTCGATTAGTCTGCAAAGAAGCAGCCATGCAGCCTTTGAGACGCTTAATGACAATCCTTGAAGATAGCCTGGAAGTAGTGCCTGAGGATGGTATGTGTTTCTTATATTTTACTAAATGGTTTTTATACACAAGAAAGATCACTGGAAGAAAAGAGACCTTTTTGTCCCAAAAATTTCCCCTGCAAATAAAACAGCATGTTTTATTTTCTAATTCACTTGTTTTGCCTGCAGCTTTTAATATGCTTAAAGTTTATATATATATATATATATATATATATATATATATATATATATATTGATAATTTTGGAGGAAGGAGGTTCGAAGGAGATTCGAACCTGTTCTTTGAGTAAGAGAAAATGCACCAACCAATTGAGCCAGACTCAGGTTTATATATTTAATTAATAATAACCAATTGAGCCAGACTCAGGTTTATATATTTAATTAATAATGAAGAATTCAAAAACTAGTTGTTGGTTTGCAGAGCTGCCGAAGATTGGGCCAGTTACATCTGATGATATAAAAACCGCTTTGAAGAACACAAGACCATCAGCTCATTTAAATGCTCACCGCTATGGGAAGTTCAATGCAGACTACGGCAGTCAAATACTCCAATGATGGCCCGCTGCTTCTATATTGTTAGACGGAACTTGTCCAGATTCTCTAATCATCAGATTCTTATCAGTTTCTACTCAGCAGCAAGTGGAATTCTATTAACCACGGGCCTGCTTATTTTGTTTCAGTTGAAAATAAACTGGTTGAATCATTGACGTTTATGATATTTCAGTTAATTCAAATTTTCCTTGTTTTCTTATATCTTCATTTCTTTTCAAATTTCATATTTTAGTCCAAGTTTTGAACCAACCATAAGTAAAATATGGGAAACCTGAGATACTGTTTAGATTAATGCATAAATAAGATGTCAAGAAACATTGGTTAAACATGGAGAAAGCATCGAGCTATTTGGAATGATACTGCATAGCAAGAACAAAATGTCCAGACACAAGTTTCCTGCAACTTGAACACGACCCGACAAGCTCAAACAAACGAAAAAAAAAAAAAGACCATTGTACTGAAATACCTATTAAAAAACCATTTCTTCTCTGTCAATCTCCTTTCATATAGGATTCAAGGAAAACCTTTCAAAGGATCTGCTGTTTTGCCAGATCTTGCATCAGTCCATGCTTTGGCAATTGTTTTCTTCATTTCATCATCCCCTTCCTCGTACATATTCTGTAATGGAAAAAATGGCAGTAATTAGCCATTAGCCCATTAGAACTTTGTTTGTTAAACACATGCCATAATTCAGGAAGTAAACTTACCTTCATTAAGTCCATGATTCCAGCCATGGGATCTCGCTCTTTACCCAAGTTTGGCTTCAACTGTGTGAAAAAAAAAAAAAAAAAAAAACACAGGAAGAAGAAAATAGTATTAGTATAGTTTAATTGCAAAGCATGAAAAGTAACCTTATTCATCCTATTGTAGGCAGTTACCTTGTCGTCCTTAAAGTGCAGATCAGACCAATTCCCTTTAGAAGCTTTGAACAATGTGATGATGACTCTTGTAGGCTTAACTATCACCTTGCACTTCTCTGGTTCAATTTCCTTGTTCAATTTTGGAACGGCACATCTATAGTTCTTTCCTTGGACGCCATGAAATTTAACATCAAACGACATTGGCTTGAACTCTGTCTGAATCTTTTCCTGGTCAACTCCTTCCAGAGAGACATATATCTGTTGTATAAACACAACATAAGCCAAAAAAATGAGAATGCAATGATAATGCCTGTGTTACCCAAACTTGGAGGTGAGTCTTGGATACGGGTATATATCCGACATGGGTATGCTCAATTTTTTCTAAGTTTTTTCATATATTTGGAAAATCATACATTATACCCATGTCCGACACCATATCCGAATATATGTAGGACACAAATGTTTTGGAAAAAATGAAGAGTTTGGATAACATAGGGTAATGCAAAACAAGAACTGCTCATAAATTTGAAGAGAACTCTAAGAAGCTGCTAACCCTGTCTTAGAGAACATAATTTATGATGTCAAAATCCACTGATAAACCAAATTAATAGATTTTGTGCTTCAATGAGTCAATGAATTATTTTTTCTTTCAGGTTGTAAATTGTAATGTTGGGAATTTGAGATTTTTTTATTATAATTTGAAATGAGAAAGGAAAAAATTTAAATCTCTAAGAACATCAAATTTCTTACCTTGACTTTATCATTATCCTGATCCCAGCTGAACGAGGCGAGTGTAACATAACTCAATGCTGGGTTAACTGGAACCTTAACTGAGGTTGATATGCGAGTTGGAATTTGTGAAACTGTTGCAGGAGCTGGAGCAGGTGCATTTGCATCCTCTTTCGATGTCTGCAACTGAAGAATTCATCTGTTTAAAATCGAGAAAAATACCAAAATACCTTCTCCAATAACCAATTATCAAATCAAATAGCAGAGTCAGTAGTGTCAAAACGATGTCTTTTAACGGATAAAAATTAATTTGTGAAAATGATTTTCAGTTTTCAGCCACTCCATTGAATTTCAAAGTTAGAACAATAAAAAAATATGAAATCTTATACGTTAGAAAAGCATTCCCTGGAAAGAGCCCGATTTAAAAACTGAAGTTGTAATCCTAAACATAGCAGGGAAATTATCAGAATACCTAAAGTAGCAACGAGAAAACTAGAATCAAATTAACGGTACCCAATTCATTTAAAACATTTTTCAATATCCAAAAAAAAAAAAGAGAAACCTTTTCCAAATTGAGAATCTCAGAAGAAATAAGAGATAGAATACGTGGCCTCTTTGCGATGCTTTGAAGTTGCCTTAGTTCCTCCAAATCCAACGCCAATTCCTCTGCCATTTTCCTGAACTCACTACTTTTTTTCTCTCTGGCTTTTTAGTTTTTATTGGAGAGGATAAGATAAACGATTAAGCGAGACTCTTTTCTATGGAAAATGCTAGAACCTTGGTAAAGAAAGTTTGCAAATTTAAGAATTTTCAAGAATGTGATTTTTTATAGTTTATAAAAATATATAATTTATATGATTAGGGTTTTGGGAAAGAAAGTTCTAGAGTTTAAAGGTTAATAGTGAATTGGGTTAATCCTTTGGGCTCAGTCGAGTGATTTTTTGTCTAAAAGATTCTGAAATTTGGGTTTCAAACCCAACTTATTACAACTAACAATATGGAAACGAATCAGCCTCATTTTCTGTCTTAAGTACTAGCGTAAGTCGGACTCTGACCCATCTATAGATGCTCTAACTACATATCTCATATTTATAAATAGGGAAAAGTATATTTACCACATAAACATGTCACTTATCCCTCTAAAATATTATTTCTAAGTTAATTTTAAATAAAAAGGTAAATATACCCTTTATTAATTATTAATTATTTTTTTATGTTTTCATTCTTTTTTTATTCAAAAACTTTTTTTAACTACAAAATTATCTTTAATTACTATTACGTTAAATTCTAATTAAATTATATTTTAATTCAAGTATACATGTTAAATATTTAAAATTTATGTCAATATGGATTGGTTCAGTTTATTGAGTACTCATTAGCGTCTTAACAATCACCAGAGTTCGAGTCTCACCAGCATTTTCACTTAGTAGATGATCTATAAGTACCACTGTTAACTCTTTTTAAGGCATGTGACTTGTCCTGACCTTAGATTGAATAGTCTTCTCTCACTTAAATTTTTTTGTAACAAAAAATATTTTAAACTTATTTTTAATTCAATTATATATATTAACTTTGATATTAATATATTATGTTATTTTTATTTAAAAATGAATTAATTGTCATTATTTTAAAAAATTTAATGATAAAGAAATTGATTAAAACAAAAAAATAAAAAATAGACTGAAAAAATAAAATAAAAACCATATTTTTAATATTTACAATAAAATTTGAATAAATATTAATTTGATTAACATAATGCTAACATAGTTATTTTTTCAAGAAATAAAATGTGTTTTTCAAAGTAATAAGGGTAAGTTTATTTTGAATAAAATCTCATGAAAACTAATTATATACTTTTTTTCCTCCTTTCTTTTTTTTTTATTTTTATTTTTTTCTTTAATCAATTTCGTTATCACTAAATTTTTTAAATAATGGTAATTATTTAATTAAATAAAGATATTTTAATAAATTCATGTCAAAGTTAATATATAATTGAATTAAAAATAAGTTAAAAATATTTAACATATAATTAGAATTTAATTTAATAGTAATTAAAAATAATTTTAAAACTAAATAAATTTTCATTATTTTGTATTTTTAAAAAAATTGAGTAAAAAAAAGAATGAAAATAAAAAACAAAAATAAATAAAAATAAAAATAAAAATAAATGATTAATAATTAACAAATGGCATATTTGTTTTTTCATTTAAAATTAACCTAGAAATAATAGGTTAGGGGGGTTAATGTATTTTGTAGCAAACTTTAGGGGGTAAGTGAGTGTTTTTCAAATTAAAGGGGATAAGTAAATTTTCTATCAAACCTGAGGGGGTAAGTGTCTTTTACACTTATAAATATAACATAAATGATTAAATGTGTAAAAATTTAAATATATATATATATAATGCATTATTGAACGTGTCGCGTTAATCGTGTTAATTATATTTAATTGTGTCATTTCTTAAATGTATTGTATATTGTGTATTGTATTGTAAAAAAATGCTAGGTCTAGTTCTAACCAACTTATCTTTTTACTTTTTTTTTATAGTTTTAAATAAAAAAAAATAAAATGCATATATTTTTATTTAAAAAGCGAATTTGAATTTTTATCGTGTTTTAATATTTTATCAAAACGAATTGTAAATGGTTTTTTATGCATTATAATTTTTTTTTGTATTTTTTTTTACGAAGTAGATCGTTGTTTAAAAATAAGAGAAGAGATTGTAGATGTTGAAATTCAAATTCTAAACTTATTGGATTGTATGAACCAACTAAGTTAAACCCTGATTTCACTTTTTTTATTTAAAATTGTTAAAAATTAAATTATGATTATTACAAAATTTAACATTTTGTCAACGGATGACATGACTTTAATTACATTATTATTACTAGCTACTCCCTATTGTTTATAATTATGTTTATAGTTTTTTTTTAATAAAGGAAACTGTAATATGAAAATAAGAAAGAAGTTATAGATGTTAAAATTGAATTTTAAACTTTTTAGGTATTATTTTAAAAAAAATAATTGTATGAACCAAATGGATTAAATCGAGTTCCAATTATGTTTATAATTCTGTATTAAAAACTAATAGTACTAAGATTACAACAAAAAAACTGTTATTTTCAAGTTTGTTCATTTTCATCATTCAATGATTTGAAGTCTCTGACCTTTGGAAGGCCCTTCTTCTCAGGTTGTGTACTCATTTTGGTACCATTTTCAATTCCAAATTCTGCTTAAAAGAAAATGAAGATGGTCAGTGGTGGTAGTAGCAGCCTGTAGGAGTCAAAGCTGTTGGGAAGTAAAGTTTGTTTGTTAGGTGAGATTCCACTCAAATAGGGTTTGCAAATCAGAAAATGCTGTGTTCTGCCAAATTCAATAAATCTAGGAGGAGTCTTTGGTATAATTATAATTATATTACTTGAATGTTTCAGTTAGGAATTTGAATTTTTTTATATAATTTTAATTATATTAAATAATTATTATTTATTTAAATATTTTTAAATATTTTAATATATATTAAAATAATTATACTTTTAATATAAAAATTAAATATTTTAAATTACACATTCCTCAAAATAAAAAAAATTTATTACTAAATTAATTTTAAATAAAAAATATAAAAGTATAAAATTTAACCTTTTTTTTTAAAATTAAGTGACATATTCATCAAAAAATAAAATTTAAATTGATTTTCTTTGATTGTGGGAGTCCAAACCAACCAATCACTCCTGCAAGTATTTCTTTTTTCTTCTCAAAAGAAAAAAACTAATTGCAAAATCTTATTTTCACATAATATTTTTTTATTTTCTTATTAATAATTATTTATTGTATTAATAGTAGATAGTAAATATTTTAAGTTAATTGGTTCATTTTGTAATTTTGTTTTTAATATTTTTGATTTATTAATTAATTTTGTAATTCTTCCAAAAAAAAATTGGTCACAAATAGTGATGACAGCGGATCAGATATCTACAATTTTTTAAATATTCAAATCCGCTTAATATCCGTAGACCTGCTCACGGGCCGGGCAGCCCACCCGACCCATATTGGGCCTAACCTAGGTAGGGATTTTTTGTTTCGAGCCGGCCCGGCCCGAAACAATGTTTTTTTTTATTAAAATAATATTATTTAATTTTAATTATAAAATATAAAAATATCAATAAAATATATATTTTTTATTTTTTTTAATGTAATGAACAGTGCTCATGGCCCGACGGACCGGGCCTGTGCAAGGACTTCGGAAAATATTCGAGCCTCGGCCCGGCTTGGCCCGCCCATGAGCACCTCTAACTATCCGAATCCGCATGTGATTTAAAAAGCAATATCCGTCTGATATCTGATTCCGCTAAATATCCAAATTTATTAAATCAGTTTTTAGAAAAATTAAAATATAAAATTAAATAAGAACTAAATATGTAAATGGAGCGGATAATGGATTCGGATATCTGAACCAAAATTAAAGCGGATTCGAATAACGGATATCTAAAGGTTCATATTCGAATCCGCTGCGAATAGTAAATTCAATATTTGAATATGAAAATTATCTGAATCCGCAATATCCGAATTCGGAAAAAGATTGAATCACAAAAGTGAACAAAATTATTTTCTTATTAATAATTATTTGTTATAATGACTATAAATAATAAATATTCTTAATCAATTCAATTATCGTTGTAAATATGTAAATGGAGCGGATAACGAATTGAAATATATGACACTATCGAAACTAAAATTAAAGCGAATTCGGATAACGAATATTCAATAATTCATATTCAAATCCTCTATAAATAGTAAATTTAATATCCGAATTCATAAATTATTTGAATCCGTAATATCTGAATCCGAAAAAACAGAACGAATTACAAAAGCTAAAAAAAAGTTATTTCCTTAATAATAATAATTTATTATAATAACCATAAACTATAAATATTTTTAATTAGTGAACTCATTTTGTAATTTTTCTAAAAAAAATTGAAAAAAAAATCAATTATCATGAGATTCTTTTAATATGTAGTTATAGATAGCAACTAACTTGATAGCAACATGGCACATTTAGAACAAAAAAATACAATAAAATGATTAAATTATTGTGGTTTATGACTAATGCATAGTGCAGGCATGGATAGTATTTTAATTTTCTTTTTCACGACAGCCGGCTTAAAGCAGAAAGAAAATATGTTCTACTACCTCTACCAGTATATATTATAACAATTATTCTAAAGTATTTTTTAAAATCCCAATTCGCAAAGATGAATCAATCACGTGGAGAGATGTAGAAAATGATTAAATTATGGGTAAATATGAAAAATATATTCTCATAAGTAAGTTATTGTTAAATGATCTAATGAATATAAGTTATTTGAAAAAAAAAAATGAATAATTAAAAATTATTATATAGGATATAGTAAAGACAAAATTATCTTTAATGAAAAAATTTACTTTTCCTTTCTCTTTCATTAAGAAAATATTATTTTTTAAAAATTTTTATTAAAAATAAATTTAAAAAATAAAATATTTAAATATTTTTTTTTTTAAAATTTAAAAAAATTTAAAAAAATAAAGAAAAATTAATTTTAAGAATATTATTTTAAATTTTTTAATTAAAAAAAGTAAATAAAAAATTTTAAAATTTATTTTTTAAAATTAAAAAGTTTTTATTTTCAGAATATGTATTTTTAATTAAAAAGTAAATAAAAAAAAAAAAGAAAATTTTTTTATCAAGGATAATTTTTTATTTATATTATCTTTTATAACAATTTCTAATTGTTTATTTTTTTTTCAAATAACTTTTATTAATTAAACCATTTAATAATAACTTACTTATTAGGGCATCTTTTTCATATTCACCCTTAAATTATTGTGGGTTTGATCTACTCTAGACTCTAGTGTAGGTGTTAGTCAGTGAGGGATTTCAATTAGTATTTATTACCAGTAAGTATTACAGAAGTAGTGGAGGAGGAGCAAAGGGTAGCAAAAAAAAAAAAAATGTGGAAGCTGGAGATAGGAGAAGGCAATGGTCCATGGCTCTTTAGCACAAACAAATTTGTTGGCAGACAGATTTGGAAATTCGACCCTGCTTCCGGAACATCGGAGGAACGAGCAGAAATTCAACACTTTCAACAAAATTTCTCCTTAAATCGACATCATGTTAAAGCAAGTAGCGACAAGCTTAAGAATTTTCAGGTACTGTATAAGTTTTGTACTACCTACTTATCTTTCAGTTTGTCTATTTAAGTTGGTAATTTCTTATATGAACTTCACTACCGTTTCTCACTACTACTCTTAATTATACTGTTTGTTCGAAGTACAGCTCATTAAAGAAAATCATGATGTAGATCTAAGCATAGAACCAGTGAGATTGGAAGACAATGAGGAAGTAACTAGTGAAAAAGTCGGAATTGCTTTGAGGAAAGCTGTTCGGTTCATTTCAGCTACCCAAGCTTGCGATGGACATTGGCCTTCGGAAAATTCAGGCCCATTGTTCTGCTTACCTCCTCTGGTATGCTTTTTAAGTTTTAAATTCTCAATTGCTTCCCTAAAGTTCCCTTGGAAAAGTGGCCAAAATTTGGGTTCTGTCTCATCTATAGTTTGTGGCTTTACAACTTTCAGGTTATGGTTTTATACCTTACCAGAACAATTGATACCATTCTATCTTCAGAACACAAAAGGGAAATTCTTCGTTACATTTACAATCATCAAGTACTAAATTCTGAACTCTTTGAACATTTCAGTGGATGAAAGTTGTCATTTGTTTGAGATACTTAATAGCACTATACGTTTCTTTGTCCCCTGGCCAGAACAGAGATGGAGGATGGGGTTTCCATATACAAGGACATAGCAGCATGATGAACACGACAATGAATTACATCGCTCTTCGTTTGCTTGGAGAAGGAACTGAAGGTGGCAAAGATGGAGCTGTCCAGAAGGCTAGAAATTGGATACTCGATCATGGGGGTGCAACAATGATACCTTCCTGGGGAAAGGTTTATCTTTTGGTATGAAATTTGTTAGCGTACATTAGCCTTGAAGTTGAAATCTTAGTTCAAATCCCACATCCTGTCTACTGTTTTCTTGGTAAAAGAAATATATATATCTATCTATCTATCTATTGATCTATTGAAATTTTAATGTAATAAAGGTATTAGGATTATATGAATGGTCAGGGTGCAATCCAATGCCCCCAGAATTATGGCTTCTCCCTTCATATTTTCCTCTCGGTCCAGGTAAATGTAAAATTTCTTTTATAGTAAAACGAAAAACCTAACCTTTATCTTCTGTTAGCTGACACTGATTATATATCTTTCCCATATGCACCCAGCGAGGCTATGGTCTTTCATGCGCAATTTTTTTGCGCCTTTATCTTACTTGTATGGAAAGAAATTCGTCGGTCCAATCAGTGAGCTAATTGTATCATTGAGGGATGAAATTTACACCCAACCATACGAGAAGATAGATTGGAATAAAGCTCGCCATTTGTGTTCAAAGGTTAGTCATACTCATATCCTATGTTATTCGGATTCGGATGTGTGTCGGATACGGGTATGTTTAATTTTTTTTAAGTTTTTCATGTATTTGGAGGATTATATTCCCATACCCATGTCCGGATATGTGTCGGACAAGGATGTCGGAAACGAATACTTCAAGAAAAATGAATGGTCGGAGCAACATAGGTCATATCTGTACTCTTGCTCGTTGATGTTGTTAATTTTATACTGACAATGGCAAAAATTCTGCAGTTCAGATTTGAAGAACTGGGATAGACCGGTGATGAAGATGTTTTTGAACTTTCCAAAGCCCCGACAACCTTATCAGTATTTGTTTCCAATTATGCAGGAAGATATGTATGTGCCTTTGCCATATTCCATGGTGCAAATTCTGCTTTGGGATAGTCTTTATTACATTGCCGAGCCGCTTTTAAATTTCTGGCCCTTTTCCAAGTTAAGAGAGAAAGCTCTACAAATAGCAATGAAAGTCGTCCATTACGAGGATGAAAATACTCGATACTTAACTCAAGGAAGTACACAAAAGGTGTCGTCCATAATAATATTGATGAATTGAGTATGGATTTGGTATCAATGCATGCTGCAGAGCACGGAATCATCATCATTTTTATCTATTTTTTCTAAGTTGCATGGTCAATGTTGACACTGGGCGTACGGCCAACTGGTTCCAAAATTTTGATTGCAAATTGCTACAAATGTATGCAGGTTTTGAATATGATGGCCTGTTGGGCAGAGGATCCAAGTCCAACTTCAGAATCAGTACAATTTCACCTGGCCAGAGTTCCAGATTTCTTATGGTTAGCTGAAGATGGAATGAAAATGCAGGTTTGGTAATAAATTGATCTATGTTGCTCCGACTCTTCATTTTTCTCGAAGTATCCGTGTTCGATACCCGTGTCCGATGCATATCCGAACATGGGTATGAGGATATGATCTTTCAAGGATCCTCCAAATACATGGAAATTTTGAAAAAAAAATTAAGATACCCATGTTGGACACATACCCGTGTCCGACACTCACACCCAAGCCCGAATAACATAGAAATTGATAATAATCCACCTTACCACTGCACTGCACATGTCCAACTTTACCATGCTTCTTGCATTTCATTTCTAGTTGTAGCTGATTAAATTTGCTAATTCCTTGCATTCCAAGTTAAACGGTGGTAGCCAGTTGTGGGATGCCGTTTTAGCTACTCAAGCAATTATCTCAAGTAATCTAACCGATGAATACGGCTCTACTCTCAGAAAAGCGCATGAGTTCATAAAAAAGTCACAGGTTTCTTCCTATTCGATCCCCAACATTTTAAATTTTAATAAACTAACCTGTATTAAGTCTATTATCTCAATCAGCTCATTTTATTTATTTCATCAAAAAGCTTCAAGAAAATCCATCAGGAGACTTCCAAAGTATGCATCGTCACCTGAGTAAAGGAGCTTGGACTTTCTCCATTCGAGATGATGGATGGCAAACCTCAGATGGCATAGCTGAAGCTCTGAAGGTGATTTAGATCCTTTGATTCTATTTAGTACTATTTTGTCTCTTAAGTAGAAAGAAATTAGCAAAAGTAAATTTGCTAATATGTGTTTCCAAAAAACACATGTTTTTCATGTGTATGTTTTTTTTTTTGTATAAAAGATATCACAATGGAAAGAGATTACAGATGTTGAGATTGAGATTCAAATTTCAGATCTACTGAATGCCATATTTTAAAGGTGGTTGCGTGAAGCAACCGAACTAAGCCTTAGGTTCTTCATGTGTATATAACCTTTCCCATTTGCTAATGGACAGCTGTTAATTACTCTTTTCTTTGCAGGCAATACTCTTACTCTCACAGATGCCACCAGAAATTGTAGGTGAAAGAATTGAAGCAGAGCGATTATATGATGCTGTAAATGTCCTCTTGTCATTACAGGTATTAAAAACATCTTTATCTTTGGCTTGTTAAAAAAAAAATTCTGTCTTTCTGCATATTCATGTACCCTTGGCTTTGATTTTCCATTTTCTTTTCTTTTCATCAGAGCAAAAATGGTGGTTTTACTGCTTGGGAGCCAGTAAGAGGACATCAATGGCTGCAGGTAAAAGTTATCAAAATGTACATGTGTTTTCCAGTTCATGCTCAAATGTTCTAAGTTTTGCCAAGCGAGTCATACTCTGCTGCAATGCTGCTGCTTAATTCTATCATTCTAATGCAGCATCAATTTTTTTGTTTAAATTGTGGGATTCTTTTCTTTTTTCAGAAGATAAATCCAACAGAACTTTTTGCTGCTTCAGCAATCGAGCGTGAGTATGTTCCTATCATCAGTAATTGCATTATGTTGTTTTTTTTTTTGGGGGGGGGGTACGAAGGAGGCTATAACCTAGGAATAGAGGAATGGGTTGCAGATGGTGGGTTTTGAACCCCAGATGTATGAACCAACTGAGCTAAGCTCCGGGTTCAGTAATTGCATTATGTTATCACTGAAGCATCATAGTACAAATTTTCTTTAACATTAGCCATTTGGTGGTCTTAGGTATGTTGAATGCACTTCGTCTGCCATCCAAGCTCTTGTGTTGTTTTCACAGTTATATCCTGGATACCAAAAGAAAGAAATAGAAACTGCTGTGGCTAATGCAGTACAATTTATTGAAGGTTCACAAATGGCAGATGGTTCTTGGTGATTTTCAGTTCCTTTCTTGTAGTTGATTTTAGCAAAATCATGAATGGATAATGGGAATGGAAAGTTACAATAGATGTTTAAGCTAAGATTATCACTTTTGTATATGCAGGTATGGCAACTGGGGAATTTGCTATACATATGGCACATATTTTGCTTTAGCAGGGCTAGCTGCTGTCGGTGAGACTTGTCGCAACAGCCAAATTGTCCGTAAAGCTTGTCAATTTTTGCTTTCAAAACAGCAAGAGTCTGGTGGATGGGGAGAAAGCTATTTATCATGCCCTAATTTGGTAACTGTCACCTCATTCCTAGGTTGCATACTCAATCAATCTCTGAGCTAGCTAGGGAGCATGAATTATGTGAAGCCAAGCAAAAACATATATTTGCTGTAATTGTCGCCTTGTTGGACATAGAGTTAGCTGTTTTCCAAAAGAAACCATGGTGTTTCACAAAGAAATTGATCACTCTCTCTTCTGAAACTCAGTAGAGAGTATATAATATTTCTAATATTTTCCCACAATATAAACAGGAATATAGAGATCTTGCTGAAGGAAACTGCTCACATCTAGTGCAAACTTCATGGGCAATGATGGGTTTGACTCATGCTGGACAGGTTGGATTATAGAAAATAAATTATGCTGATATTAGTGGTGAAAAACATGATATCAACCCTTAACTTCACAAATTCAACACAAACCTTATCTCCTGCTCTATATGTTTCTTGCTAACTAGGCTGAGTTGGATCCGCGACCTTTACACAAAGCAGCAAGACTATTGATCAACTCACAGATGGAAAGTGGTGAATTTCCTCAACAGGTATGTAAGACTTAAATCAGATCCTTCTATCATAGCAACACATATTCGGACATGGATATTAGGGTATGATCTTTTAAATATATGAAAAACTTAGAAAAACCTGAGTATATCCGTGTCGGACACATACTCGTATCCGACACTCACTCCCGAATCCGGGTAACATAGTTGCTGATAATATATAGCATCCTTTTTTTTTTATTTACAACTTTTTATTGTTTTCATAGATTGCTTAAATGACCAATATTTAAATGGAACTCCCATTAATAGTGTTTTTCTCTAAACTACAATATTGGTTTTCACAGGAACTTGCTGGGGTCTGCTTGAGGACTTGTATGATACATTATGCTGCATATAGAAATATTTTCCCATTATGGGCTCTGGGAGAATATCGTAAACATGTGCTCTCACCTTCATAAGCTTTTTAGGCTCCCTTAGGATCTGGGAATTCTCAGTACTATTGATTGTTCCTTAAATTAGTACTCTTTCCTAATCAATTCGAAAAATTTCATCCCTTTTGGTGTTTTATATATGTTTTCTCCAATAAACTTGTAAATCTTATGGTTATCACAGTACCTCAGCCTTATAATCAAAAGGGGTATAAAAAGAAACCCCAAAGTTTATGTTCAAACAATCAAACTAGCAGACACGTAAACCCAGTGAGCAAATTCTGAAAAAAGAAATATCATATTCAAGCTGTAAAAACCCGCAAAGAAATGAAAATTTATGCATGATTCAATTGACTGTTATTCAGCTTTTACTCCTGATGACTCCCTCTTTAACACGGGTTATAAATCCTCGACATAGATTGAAGTTCCAAATTATTGTTTATTTCTACCAAAATAACAATAAACTCAAACCTATTTCATGAGAAACTCCAAAACTCACCTGGAATTAGGGTAACAATTTGACTTGACAACATTGCTCGACTTCATGAACCTGCTATCTTGTTTGCAATCTTGCTACCAGACACCTTTGCTTTGTCCAAACTGAAATGGTTTCCATCTCTCTTGATTTTGTGCGACCAACATATTCTCAATCTGCTTTTTCAACTCTGCTCTTATTTGGTGATTTGAAGCTAAAGTTTTAGTTAAACTCTCTTTCATAGCCAACGGTTCAGCCCTTTTCACCTTGCCTCAGCTATCTCAGTATTACTCAGATACCCATTGTTGCCTTGAAGTTCGATAAAAGTTGACTTCAGCTGCAAGAAACACCAGTCAAAATTGACAAATTCCAAGAAACCAAGTTAGGAAATTGAATAGATGCAATTGCTCAATTTAATCAATTAAAAATGGGATTTTATCTTCAACGAACTCCTTAATAGTTTCCTGTTCATTTGGAACAAAACATGCATTTTGAGGAATCTTTGAACGGTGCTCATCCAAACTGTGCTCACTGTGGATTACATGGATCGAGGCCTATGTCTCGAAGAGGGCAGCAATGATTAATTAACATAACATGTTTAATAACGTATTATATTCATTTAAATCTTTTATATATTTAATAATTTATGTTATGTTTATGATTATAAATATGAGATAGGACATCTATAAATAAATTATCAAATGTAGTTAGAGCATCTATAAATGGGTTCGAGTCCGACTTATACTAGTACTTAAGATTATCGGTACCGACTGATACATATCAGTTTTTAACTAAGCTAGTACAGATAACCTTTAGTTCCGTTCCGATTTTGATACCGGCCCGTACCGGTCATACCGGCCTGTACCGGTTGGTACAAGATTTTGATTTTTTTTATTTTATTTTTCAAAAATTCACTTATTTATTTTTTAAACCATTTTCAATATTTTTTTTTATCATGATCATTTTTATTTTTTCATAATTACATTTAAAAATAAAATATGTTCATTAAATTAGGCTATTGAATATAATCAATAATAATTTACTATATTTTTTAACATTTTAATATTTATTTTACCTATTTAATGTTTTAAATTTTTAGATATTAAATATTTAAAATTTATATTTGCATAAAAACATATATATGCATGTAATGGATGTATATTTGCATGTGTATATAATACATATTTTATTAAGAAACTTGAAAATAGGTTATACATATAGATATATGAAAAAATATTTGAAAAATACCGGTAAATCCGAAACGGTACACCGAAACACACCGGTACCGGTACGTACCAGTACCAAAACAAAAACGGCACGCCCACCCAGTGACGAATCTTGACATTTAATTTTGAGGGGGCCAATTAAAAGATTAAATCTATATATATTTCAGTTGAGGTATGTCATAAATAGTTAATTCAAATCAATATAATATTGTACTATAACAAAAATTAATAAAAAAAAATATCAAGTTTTTGACTAATCACAAAAATTTTAACATTATTCATGCATATAATAATAAGATTATATAAATATACATTTAAAAAAATAAAATAACAATCTTAACAAAAATCTTGTTATTTTTGCTTTGTAAGTATGCTGATAATGACAGAAAAAACAAGTGAATTTTAATAAAAATTAAAAAAAAAAAAAATTAGCATAACTACTAACCAACAAAAAGATATTTTTGAGAGTCTTACTAGAATCTTAATTTTTAGTAAAAAGAAAAATCTCACTTTACACTATTTTGTTAAAGCTTGTTAAAACTAACATTTAGAAAGTTGATTTAAGTTCACATGATTGTGACTTAATATTTATATCAAACCAATTAATTTAAGAGTTTATGAATAATAATTGGTGAGTAAAATAAAAAAGATAAATAACAATGTAATTTTAATTTTTTAAAATTATAATGTATAAAATTAAGTTATAAACAAAAATAAATAAAATTTTTATTTTGAAATGACCAATTTAATTTTATTTAATATATAAATACATATAAATATATATATATATATATATACCAAAAAAAAATTAAAATTTTGGGGGCCAAGGCCCCTTCAAGCTTATATGACGGTCCGTCTCTACATCTATCGATACGTTATTGATTAATTTGCTTAAGACAGAAAATGAGGGCTGATTCGTTTCCAAATTGTTGAATTTATAAATTGGGTTTGAAAACCAAATTTCAGAATATCTTAGACCAAAAATCACTTGACTGAGGCCGAAGGATTAAACCAATTCACCATTAACACTTGTCAGTTGCTGATCTATTCTACATTTTAAATCATGCAAAAGAAAAAGAAAAAAACTCTAGAACTTTCTTTTTTTCTTCCAAAACCCTAATCATATAAATTATATATTTTTATAAAGATTTATATTTGATGTTTATTGACAGTACATTTTACGATATCATTTATTAAAAATTAAGTTGTAGGATTAGAGGTTAGGGATTAATGGTTAGAGTTAAGGGTTAGGAGTTAATTTTGTAATGAGATATTATTTTAATTTTTTAATAAGATATTATTTGTAAGATTTACTATCAATGTATATACTTATACATTAATAATGCATCAAATATAAATCTTTTTATAAATAATAAAAAATCAGATTCTTGAAAATTTTTAAACTTGCAAACTCTTGGGTTCTAGCATTTTCCACAGAAAAACAGCGTCGCTTAATCGTTTATCTTATTCTCTCCAATGAAAACTAAAAAGCCAAAAGAAGAGAGTAAAAAGTAGTGAGTTCAGGAAAATGGCAGAGGAATTGGCACTGGATTTGGAGGAGCTAAGGTAACTTCAAAGTGTTACATGTCATTTACTTAAGTTTAATTAATACTGCTTAATATTGTTTAATAGTCTGTTAAGATTGTTAATTGTCAGTACAGGTGGAAGTTGATAGTACAACTGTTAATTATAGTAAACTCTGTACGTGGAATGAAGGATCCACTATAAACGTCAAGCATACAAGGAATGAAACATACAATTTGCCATACAATCATTACAAATTCTCGCTCTATTCTTTCTCAGGATCTTCCATTCACGCAACAACCATACTAAAAAGCATCGCAAAGAGGCCACGTATTCTATCTCTTTGTTTTTTTTTTTTTTTAGATTCGCAACTTTTAAAAGGTTTCTTATTTTCCTCTCATAATTTTTTTTGTGTGGATATTGAAATGAAATGGGGTGTCGTTATTTTGGTTCTAGTTTTCTTGTTGAAGCTAGTTTAGATATTCTGTTTCCCTGCCATGTTTAGAAGTTCGAACTTCAGTTTTTTAGTGGGCTCTTTCCTGGGAGTGCTTTTCCAATGTAAAAGCTTTCATATATTTTTTTTAGTTCTAACTTTGAAATTCAATGGAATGGCTGAAAACTGAAAATCATTTTCACAAATTAATTTTTATCCGTTTAAGACATCATTTTGATATTATTATATATAATAATCGTGTGTTTTTAGAGTATTTGTTAACAAAATCTAAAGAAAACAAAACTCAAGATTATGTCTTGGGCCAGGAATTTAACTTCTCATACCGGCTAGATCCATGGAAATAACGATCCAATTTTTGCCCCATATATAAATGGGTTTGTATTTGATGCATTATCAATGTATATATTTATACACTAATAGTGAACCATACTATGATACCTCATTAAAAAAACAAAAAAATTAGCTCTAACCAACTTATCTTTTTATCTATTTTTGATAGTTTTAAATATAAAAAAATAAAATGCATATATTTTTATTTAAAAAATGAATTTGAATTTCTATCATATTTTATCAAAACGAATTGTAAATGGTTTTTTTATGCATTATAACATTTTTTGTATTTGTTTTGTACAAAGTATATTGCAGTTTAAAAATAGAGAAAGAGAACGTAAATGTTGAGATACAAATCTTAAACCAGTTGAATATCACTTATTAAATGTAATTGCATGAATCAACTAAGTTAAACTTTGACTTCACTTTTTTTTGTATTTTAAATTATATTTTATCAACTAATGACACTAATTTAATTACATTATTATAATTAACATTATAGCAACATGGCACATTTAGAACAAAAAAAAGCAATAAAATGAAGAGATGGCCTCACTTGTGAGGGTTTGATAGGCTTATGATTAATTTAATGCACGTTGCAGGCATGGATAGTATTTTATTTTTCTTTTTCACGACAGCTGGCTAAAAGCAGAAGAAAATATGTTCTATCAGGATATATTATAACAACTATTCTTAAGTATTTTTTTATAATACCCAATTCCCAAAGATGAATCAATCACGTGAAGAGATGTAGAAAATGATTAAATTATTGTGGGTTGATCTACTCTAAGTGTTAGTCAGTGAGGGAATTCAATTAGTATTAGTATTTCATACCAGTAAGTATTATAGAAGTGGAGGAACAAAGGTAGCAAGAAATATGTGGAAGCTGGAGATAGCGGAAGGCAATGGTCCATGGCTCTTTAGCACAAACAAATTTGTTGGCAGACAAATTTGGAGATTCGACCCTGCTTCCGGAACATCGGAGGAACGAGCAGAAATTCAACACTTTCAACAAAATTTCTCCTTACATCGACATCATGTTAAACCAAGTAGCGACATGCTTAAGAATTTCCAGGTACTGTATAAGTTTGTACTACTTATCTTTCAGTTAGTCTATTTAAGTTGGTAATTTCTTACATCAACTTGACTACTGTTTCTCACTACTACTCTTAATTATACTGTTTGTTCGAAGTACAGCTCATTAAAGAAAATCATGATGTAGATCTAAGCATGGAACCAGTGAGATTGGAAGACAATGAGGAAGTAACTAGTGAAAAAGTCGGAATTGCTTTGAGGAAAGCTGTTCGATTCATTTCAGCTACCCAAGCTTGCGATGGACATTGGCCTTCGGAAAATTCAGGCCCATTGTTCTGCTTACCTCCTCTGGTATGCTTTTTAAGTTTTAAATTCTCAATTGCTTCCCTAAAGTTCCCTTGAAAAAGTGGCCAAAATTTGGGTTCTGTCTCATCTATAGTTTGTGGCTTTACAACTTTCAGGTTATGGTTTTATACCTTACCAGAACAATTGAGACCGTTCTATCTTCAGAACACAAAAGGGAAATTCTTCGTTACATTTACAATCATCAAGTACTAAATTCTGAACTCTTTGAACATTTCAGTGGATGAAAGTTGTCATTTGTTTGAGATACTTAATAGCACTATACGTTTCTTTGTCCCCTGGCCAGAACAGAGATGGAGGATGGGGTTTCCATATACAAGGACATAGCAGCATGATGAACACGACAATGAATTACATCGCTCTTCGTTTGCTTGGAGAAGGAACTGAAGGTGGCAAAGATGGAGCTGTCCAGAAGGCTAGAAATTGGATACTCGATCATGGGGGTGCAACAATGATACCCTCCTGGGGAAAAGCTTATCTTTCGGTATGAAATTTGTTAGTGTCCATCTGTTTTCCTGGTAAAAGAAATATATATATATATATATTTATATATATTGATCTATTGAAAAATTTAATGTAATAAAGGTACTAGGATTATATGAATGGTCAGGGTGCAATCCAATGCCCCCAGAATTATGGCTTCTCCCTTCATATTTTCCTTTCGGTCCAGGTAAATGTAAAATTTCTTTTATAGTAAAACGAAAAACCTAACCTTTTTTCTTCTGTTAGCTGACACTGTTTATATATCTTCCCATATGCACCCAGCGAGGCTATGGTCTTTCATGCGCAACTTTTTTGCGCCTTTATCTTACTTGTATGGAAAGAAATTCGTCGGTCCAATCAGTGAGCTAATTGTATCATTGAGGGATGAAATTTACACCCAACCATACGAGAAGATAGATTGGAATAAAGCTCGCCATTCGTGTTCAAAGGTTAATCATATCTGTACTCATGCTCGTTGATGTTGTTAATTTTATACTGACAATGGCAAGAATTCTGCATTTCAGATTTGAAGAACTGGGATAGACCGGTGATGAAGATTTCTTTTGAATTTTCCAAAGCCCGACAACCTTATTTTATTAGTATTTGTTTTCCAATTAT
Source organism: Fremontodendron californicum (assembly GCA_030761205.1). Classification (NCBI taxonomy): domain Eukaryota; kingdom Viridiplantae; phylum Streptophyta; class Magnoliopsida; order Malvales; family Malvaceae; genus Fremontodendron; species Fremontodendron californicum. Next base: position 3,616,335 of record JAULJL010000027.1, read on the forward strand.
GCAGGAAGATATGTATTTGCCATATCCCATGGTGCAAATTCTGCTTTGGGACAGTCTTTATTACATTGCCGAGCCGCTTTTAAATTGCTGGCCCTTCTCCAAGTTAAGAAAGAAAGCTCTACAGATAGCAATGAAGTTCGTCCATTACGAGGATGAAAATACTCGATACTTAACTCAAGGAAACACACAAAAGGTGTCGTCCATAATAATATTGATGAATGCTGCAGAGCACGGAATCATCATCATTTTTATCTATTTTTTCTAAGTTGCATAGTCAATGTTGACACTGGACGTACGCCCAACTGGTTCCGAAATTCTGATTTGCAAATTGCTACAAATGTAGGTTTTGAATATGATGGCCTGTTGGGCGGAGGATCCAACTTCAGAATCAGTACAATTTCACCTGGCCAGAGTTCCAGATTTCTTATGGTTAGCTGAAGATGGAATGAAAATGCAGGTTTGGTAATAAATTGATCTATGTTGCTCCGACTCTTCATTTTTCTTGAAGTATCCGTGTTCGATACCCGTGTCCGATGCATATCCGAACATGGGTACGAGGATATGATCCTTCAAGGATCCTCCAAATACATGTAAATTTTGGGGAAAAATGAACATAACCATGTTGGACACATAACCGAATAACATTGAAATTGATAATAATCCACCTTACCACTGCACTGCACATGTCCAACTTTACCATGCTTCTTGCATTTCATTTCTAGTTGTAGCTGATTAAATTTGCTAATTCCTTGCATTCCAAGTTAAACGGTGGTAGCCAGTTGTGGGATGCCGTTTTAGCTACTCAAGCAATTATCTCAAGTAATCTAACCGATGAATACGGCTCTACTCTCAGAAAAGCGCATGAGTTCATAAAAAAGTCACAGGTTTCTTCCTATTCGATCCCCCCACATTTTATTTCTTAATAAACTAACCTGTATTAATTTTTATTTCTTGCATCAAAAAGCTTCAAGAAAATCCATCAGGAGACTTCCAAAGTATGCATCGTCACCTGTGTAAAGGAGCTTGGACTTTCTCCGTTCTAGATGATGGATGGCAAGCCTCAGATTGCATAGCTGAAGCTCTGAAGGTGATTTAGCTCCTTTGATTCTATTTAGTATTTTGTCTCTTAAGTAGAAAGAAATTAGCAATAGTAAATTTGCTAATATGTGTTCCCAAAAAAAAAACACATGTTTTTACATGTGTTTTTTTTTTGGTATAAAGGAGACTAATCTGCGAATAGGATAAGGGATTGTAGATGCTGAGATTCAAACCCTAGATTTACTGGATGCCACTTCTTAAAGGCGGCTGCTTGAACCAACTGAACTAAGCCTTAGGTTCTTCATGTGTATATAACCTTTCCTGTTTGCTAATGGACAGCTGTTAATTACTCTTTTCTTTGCAGACAATACTCTTACTCTCACAGATGCCACCAGAAGTTGTAGGTGAAACAATTGAAGTGGAGCGATTATATGAGGCTGTAAATGTACTCTTGTCATTACAGGTATTAAAAACATTTTTATCTTTGGCTTGTTAAAAAAATTACCGTCTTTCTGCATATTCATGTACCTTTGGCTTTGATTTTTTCTTTTTTCATCAGAGCAAAAATGGTGGTTTTACTGTTTGGGAGCCAGTAAGAGGACAACAATGGATGCAGGTAAAAGTTATTAAAATGTACATGTGTTTTCCAGTTCATGCTCAAATGTTCTAAGTTTTGCCAAGCGAACCATACTCTGCTGCAATGCTGCTGCTTAATTCTATTATTCTAATGCAGCAGCAAATTTTTTTGTTTAAATTGTGGGATTCTTTTCTTTTTTCAGAAGATAAATCCAACAGAACTTTTTGCTGCTGCAGCAATCGAGCTTGAGTACGTTCCTATCATCAGTAATTGCATTATGTTATCACTAAGCATCATAGTAGAAATTTTCTATAACCTTAGCCATTTGTTGGTCTTAGGTATGTTGAATGCACTTCATCTGCCATCCAAGCTCTTGTGTTGTTTTCCCAGTTATATCCTGGATACCAAAAGAAAGAAATAGAAACTGCTGTGGCTAATGCAGTACAATTTATTGAAGCTTCACAAATGGCAGATGGTTCTTGGTGATTTTCAGTTCCTTTCTTGTAGTTGATTTGAGCAAAATCATGAATGGATAATGGGAATGGAAAGTTACAATAGATGTTTAAGCTAAGATTATCACTTTTGTATATGCAGGTATGGCAACTGGGGAATTTGCTATACATATGGCACATGTTTTGCTTTAGCAGGGCTAGCTGCTGTCGGTAAGACTTGTCGCAACAGCCAAATTGTCCGTAAAGCTTGTCAATTTTTGCTCTCAAAACAGCAAGAGTCTGGTGGATGGGGAGAAAGCTATTTATCATGCCCTAATTTGGTAACTCTCACCTCATTCCTAGGTTGCATACTCAATCAATCTCTGAGCTAGCTAGGGAGCATGAATTATGTGAAGCCAAGCAAAAACATATATTTGCTGTAATTGTTGCCTTGTTGGACATATATAGTTAGCTGTTTTCCAAAAGAAACCATGGTGTTTCACAAAGAAATTGATCACCCTCTCTTCTGAAACTCAGTAGAGGAGAGTATATAATATTTCTAATATTTTCCCACACTATGAACAGGAATATAGACATCTAGATGAAGGAAACTGCTCACATCTAGTGCAAACTTCATGGGCAATGATGGGTCTGACTCATGCTGGACAGGTTGGATTATAGAAAATAAATTATGCTGATATTTGTGGTGAAAAACATGATATCAACCCTTAACTTCACAAATTTAACACAAACCTCAATTCCTGCTCTTTATGTTTCTTGCTAACTAGGCTGAGTTGGATCCGCAACCTTTACACAAAGCAGCAAGACTATTGATCAACTCACAGATGGAAAGTGGTGAATTTCCTCAACAGGTATGTAAGACTTAAATCAGATCCTTCTAGCATAACAATACATATTCGGACATGGATATGAGGGTATGGTCCTTCAAATATATGAAAAAACTTAGAAAAACTTGAGCATATCCGTGTAGGACACATACCCGTATCCGACACTCTCTTCCGAATCCGGGTAACATAGTTGCTGATAATATATAGCATCCTTTTTTTTTATTTATTTACAACTTTTTATTGTTTTCATAGATTGCTTAAATGACCAATATCTAAATGGAACTCCCATTAATAGTGTTTTTCTCTAAACTACAATATTGGTTTTCACAGGAACTTGCTGGGGTCTGCTTGAGGACTTGTATGATACATTATGCTGCATATAGAAATATTTTCCCATTATGGGCTCTGGGAGAATATCGTAAACATGTGCTCTCACCTTCATAAGCTTTTTAGGCTCCCTTAGGATCTGGGAATTCTCAGTACTATTGATTGTTCCTTAAATTAGTACTCTTTCCTAATCAATTCGAAAAATTTCATCCCGTTTTGTGTTTTATATATGTTTTCTCCAATAAACTTGTAAATCTTATGGTTATCACAGTACCTCAGCCTTATAATCAAAAGGGGTATAAAAAAGAAACCCCAAAATTTATGTTCAAACAATCAAACTAGCAGACACGTAAACCCAGTGAGCAAATTCTGAAAAAAGAAATATCATATTCAAGCTGTAAAAACCCGCAAAGAAATGAAAATTTATGCATGGTTTAATTGACTATTATTCAGCTTTTACTCCTGATGACTCCCTCTTTAATATGGGTTATAAACTCACAACATAGATTGAAGTTCCAAATTATTGTTCATTTCTACCAAAACAACAATGAACTCAAACCTATTACAAGAGAAACTCCAAAACTCACCTGGAATTATGGCAACAATTTGACTTGACAACATTGCTTGAATTCATGAACCTGCTATCTTGTTTGATATCTTGCTACCAGACAACTTTGCTTTGTCCAAACTGAAATGGTTTCCATCTCTCTTGATTTTGTGCAACCAACATATTCTCAATCTGCTTTTTCAACTCTGCTCTTCTTTGGTGATTTGAAGCTAAAGTTTTAGTTAAACTCTCTTTCATAGCCAACAGTTCAGCCCTTTTCATCTCTGCCTCAGCTATCTCAGAATTATTCATATTCCCATTGTTGCCTTGAAGTTCCACAAAAGTTGACTTCAACTGCAAGAAAGATCAGTCAAAATTGACGAATTCTAAGAAACCAAGTTAGGAAATTGAATAGATGCAATTGCTCTATTTAATCACTTAAAAATGAGATTGTATCTTCAATGAACTCCTTAATAGTTCAAAATTCAAATTTAGGATTCTTAATTTGAAAGTCTCAAATTCGAACTTTTCAATTTACCTTATTTACACAGTTCCTCAATTCTTGCACTCGAGTTCGAGATTCTGTCAAAAACCTCTCCACATTTTCTCTAAACTCATTGATTTCTGAACTTTTCGATTCGTAAAACTTATCTTTCTCCTTCTCCACCTCTTCAAGCTCCTCAATCTCACTTTTCAAAGCCCTAAGATTCAACGCAATGTCTCTCAGTTCAAAATTTAAACGCTAAATCTACATTACCAAATGCAAATTAAAATTTTACTTCAATTGTCGAGAACTAGAATTATATTTGGCGTCGAGATTTTCGATTTCAGATTTGAGAGCAGAGATTTTAAAGTTTTGCGATGCAATCTTTTGATCAAGAAACAAGCATCTTTGTTCCATGGAATGAATATGAGCCAACTTCGATTCCAAAATCTGAGATTTATTTGCTTGAAGCTCTTTCTCCGCCTGTGAATGAACATGAGAAGACACAAAATTACGACTTTCTAGCTTTTACTTTCTCGGGAACCAAACAGAAAAGTGAAATTCAGATTTGACCTCGAGGAGAATTAGACGTTGGTTTCTAGAATGTTCCATGTGTTCAAGTCTTTCTCGAAACGCAGAGGAAAGCGCCATCGCCGATCGGAAAGTTCTATCTTCTAAACTGCGGAGTTTGAATTTGTTAATTTATATATGGGGCAAAATTTGGGTCGCCATATCCATGGATCCGGCCCGGTTTGAGAAGTTAAATTCCTGGCCCAAGACATAAGCTTGAGCCTTTTTTTTCTTTTTCAAAATTAGCCTTCTGTATTTTTAAACAAAGAAAAAAATTTATACATAATTGCATTTATGCTTCTTTTTTTTTAATAGTTAATGTGGAAAAGAAATAATTTGAGTTTAAAATCTATTTTTCAATAAAATATTATATATATATATATATATATATACATGATAATGCATATATAATAGATGACCTTTTGCATTTTTCGTCATCAATAAAATTCCTCTTGTTAAAATATATATATATATATATATTTACAACAATGTGATCGATATCATACCGATATCGACCTTACCGGTCGATACGTACCGCTTTTAAAGTAAACCTAAACAGTACCAGTCTCGTACCGTTTCGATTTTTTACCAGTTAGTACCGATAGTATTGGTCCGTACCAGTTGGTACAAGATTTTGATTTTTAAATTTTTTTTTTTATAAAAAAAAATCACTTATTTGATTTTTTAAACCAATTTCAATATTTTTTGTGCCATAATCATTTTTATTTTTTTTCATAATTACATTTAAAAATAAAACATGATCATTAAATTAAGCTATTGAACATAATTAATCATAATTTACTTTTTTTTTAATATTTATTTTACTTATTTGATGTTTAAATATTTTAGATATTAAATATTTAAAATTTATATTTGCATAAATATATATATATATATATATGCATGTAATGGATATATATTTGCATATGTATATAATATATATTTTATTAAAAAACTTGAAAATAGGCTATATATATGAAAAAATATTTGAAAATTATCGGTAAACTCAAAACAGTAGACCGAAACACACCGGTACTGATACGTACCAATATCAGAACAAAAACGGTACGCCCACCGGTACGGTACTGACTACCTTGATATACACACTAAACTTAAAAATTATGAACAAGTTTTAAGTATGTGGATTAAATTTGATAATTTGTTTATGTGTGTCGTGTCTCATTTTTTTTTTCCATATCAATCAAGTAAACATAAACACAATACAAATTATTAAGTATGTCAAAATCTTAAACAATAATATGATACGTGTATTAAACGAATCGTGTTAATTGTGTTTAAATGTATCATATCGTATTTATTAAACATATTGTATTTTCTCATCATATATAAAATTAACAAATCTAATATGATAGTAGATTAATAACGATAATTAGTATACTTTTTAATTTGAAAAACAAAAAGACTCGAATTCTAAGAATATATATTATACATCAATTATTGAGTAAAATGTTGGAGTACAATAATTAGTGTATTTAATAATAGTATGAACATGAAGCAGAAAAGGAGAGGAGAGGATGTCTCCCCTAAAAATGAGATGAGACGATTGGAATTGAGACAAATAAATAGACAAAGAATCCAACCTAGTAGGTAGTGTCCCATTAGGTCCAACTGTCCAAACCTACCATAACTGTAGAAATTAAAAAGGAACTTCCATAGCTCCAATCCATGTAGAAAGGAGGGGATCTTACTTTTATATGAGCATCTTCCTCAAATTATGCCAAAACCTAAAGTTAATCAATAAGAAAGGAGTTAATTTTAATTATCAAAAAAAAAAAAAAGGAGTTAATTTTTTTTTATTTTTTTTAACATACTCTTTGACTGATTTTAGAAATGAAAGAGTGGATGAAACCCAACCTTTGCCATTGTTTATAAAACCTTTACTTTACCATTTCATTATTAGAAATTTAGTACTATAAAGAAAGAGGCATATGGAAGTCCACCTCAAGCAAAGCAAGGTCCCTAGAATTGGAAGGGTGGTTGATGATGTGGTTATAGGTCAGAAAGGTAAGAAAAAAGATCTTCATAAATAAGGAAAGAGTACTTTGAGCAGACCAAATTAAATCAACCATTTTTTTTTTCTTCTTTTGTAATAAAGAAACTTTTATTGTCAATATAGGTTGATTCAATTGGTTGAATTCGTTCTTCTCGTTATAAAATATTTGGTTTGAATCTCGTAAGTGGCCTTTCATCGATACTAATCTCAAATGCGGTTAATAAAACTTTTTAAAACACATCTTACCCTGATTTATTAAGAACTATTCTTACTACCTATAATTTTCAATATTTCAATGGAAAATAGAGAAATGAAGAATATAACTTTTCCAAGGCATGATCTTGGAAAAATTCTAAGAAAAGCTCTTTAAAATGAGTTTCTCGTAGGCTCCATTACATATGTAATTTGTCATGTTTATATGTAAAAAAGAAATTACATATGTAAAAATAAATTACACTATTTAAAAAATTACATATAAACATGACAAATTTTGTCATGTTTATAATTTATCATGTTTATAAGTAATTTTCATGTTTATATGTAATTGTCAAGTTTATATGTAATTTGTCATATTTATATGTAATTTGTCATGTTTATATGTAAAAAAAAAAAAAAATTACATATAAACATGATAATTTTATGTAATTTATTATGTTTATATATAATTTTGTAATGTTTATATGTAATGAAGCATATTTTAAGCATATCATAAGAGAGTTTATCCCAGAACTCCCTCTATGATCTTGATCTCTCTATCTAAAAAAAAATGAGTACAATGATAAATTGATAATCAAACAAGTGTAATAATGATAATAAAAGCTATGATTTGCTTATAAAAATTAAAATTAAAATTCAAACCTAACATCATTTTGGAAGATGAAAAATTCTTCTTGTCATGATTAACCTTTTGTTATAAGCACAATACCAATGTGGCCAAAATTATGATTAATTCCCACACCAATAGTTTAGGATAATATACAAAAAGAAGGAGCTAGCTATTAATTGATTCCTTGTTTATTTATTATTTTTTTTTTGCCATAATTCCTTGTTTACTTTAGTGCGCCGACACACAAACATAAAATAAGCATAAGTGAAGAGATCTACAATAGGATTTTTCTTTTTTTCCCCTTTTTGACTTTGGCTTAATGTTAGTAATTAAATTATGGTACCCAAATAGCTCCCCTGTCAACATCTAAAAGTTTAATCAGTGATTGAGAATAAAAAACAATTATTTAAACTTGGGAAATTGATATTAAGCTTAATCTTTTTGGAATCACGTGCTAAAAGACAATAATATGTTCACTTTAAGGAATTTTAATCTTTTGGATTGATTTGTTCATGTATGCATCAACTTTTCTTTCAATATTTCTTTTAGCTTCTTTTGTAATTAAATCATATTGCGATATTTATCATGTACACCTATATTATATATATATATATATATATACATACAATTTTCATTATTTATTTTTCTTGATTAATTATTAGTTTTTTTTTTCATATTTATTCTGTTGGGAATATTAATTCAAATCTAAAAGATTTGATGATGTATTTTTTTAGATATTTTTGGATTCACTTAAAATATTATTTGATGATCAAGTTTATTTGGTGGGTAAGTTAGTTTATAAAATGTGAGTTTTAATGAAGCGAGGTATGAGATAAAGATATAAAAAGAGTTGTAAGGTTTTATGGATAGATATCTCATGAGATTAAAGAAGAGTGTCCATGATGTTAGAACTTATATAAGAAAGTCCCACATCGGTGGGAGCAACGAAGGAGTTCCTCTTTGAAGGCTATATAAAGAGCCTTAAGGAGAAGTATTAAAACCATCCCAAGAATTATCTCTTCCTCTCTTGTATACTTTCTTATATTCTTTGTGAGGTTGTTCTCTCCTAGTATTTAGAGAGAGGTGTTGTAATATTTTCTCATAGTGAAATTCTTCTAGTCTTGCCCCGTGGTTTTTCCCTTTATTCATTGAGGGTTTTCCACGTTAAATTTTGTGTGTTCAGTTCCTATTTTCTCATCTCTTATTTTAGTTGTGAGACACTATTCCGTCACTCTGGTACCTAACAGTGGTATCAGAGCCATTGGTTCGTGGTCCTTATTCCGCTGCAGTGAAAGTGTTGGTTCTTAGTATGCTCTGTGGTTGCAGTATTGTCTGATCTTCCACATCAGAAAAGAATTATTCTTGTTGCTGGAAATAAAGTGTGGTAGTGTGAAAGTGTCTAGGGAAGTTCTGGCTAGGAAAGACTTGGTATTTAAGTGTGTCTATCAGTGACCCACCTCTCTTTCCTGGGAACCTACCTGGTGCACTATTCACGGGCTACGGTCATTGTTCCAGTATACGGGCTATTCAATTGTACTGTACTATTCACAGATACGGTTACTATTCATACGTGTGGTTGTATACTTTTGCAGTAATTGTTAACGTATACTGGATTTGTTCTAGTGTACGACATACGTACAATACTGTTCACGTATATGGTACTATTCACGGTGAAATAGTGTAACTCGCTTCAGTTCGTGTACAACCATGGCAGCAAAATTCGAGATAGAGAAGTTCAGTGGGAGAAATTTCTCCTTGTGGAAATTGAAGATAAGAGCAATTTTGAGGAAGGATAATTGTCTAGAAGCAATTGAAAGTAGACCCACAGAAATGACTGATGAAAAGTGGAAAGAGAAGGATGACAATGCTGTTGCCAATCTGCACCTAGCAATGGCGGATTCAGTTTTGTCAAGTGTTGCAGAGAAGAAGACTGCAAAGGAGATTTGGGATGTTCTAAACAAATTGTACGAGGTGAAGTCACTTCACACCAGAATATTCTTGAAGAGGAAACTCTACACTCTTCGAATGAGTGAATCCACGTCGGTAACGGATCACATCAACACTCTGAATACGCTATTTGCTCAACTCACAGCATCAGATTTCAAAATAGCGGAAAATGAACGTGCGGAACTTCTACTTCAGAGTTTACCAGATTCGTATGATCAACTCATCATCAACATCACAAATAACAATGTTAGTGACTCTCTTCACTTTGATGATGTTGCCGGTGCTATTCTTGAAGAAGAATCCAGGCGCAAGAATAAGGAGGAAAGGTCAGAAAATTCAAAGCAAGCAGAGGCTTTAACGGTGATGAGAGGCAGATCAACAGAACGTGGCTCCAGTGGGAGTCAGAATCATGGTAGATCAAAATCTCGAAGAAGGAAGAATCTTAAATGCTACAATTGTGGCATGAGAGGGCACTCGAAGAATGAGTGTTGACATAATAAGAAGGGTGGAGAAAAGAATTCTGAAACATCAACCTCCCAAGGTTGTGTTGCAAGTACCTCAGATGATGGAGAAATCTTGTATAGTGAAGCAGCGACTAGTTCTAAAGGCGGAAAGAAACTCAATGATGTCTGGATAATGGATTCAGGTGCGACATGGCACATGACTCCACACCGAGATTGGTTTTGCACTTATGAACCTATTTCGGAAGGATCTGTGTTCATGGGAAATGATCACGCCTTAGATATTGCTGGAGTCGGTACCGTCAGATTAAAAATGCATGATGGTACTGTTCGCAAAATTCAAGGGGTACGACATGTGAAGGGCTTAAAGAAGAACTTATTGTCAATTGGACAATTGGATGACCTCGGGTGCAAGATCCACACTGAATGTGGAATATTGAAAGTAGTGAAAGGAAACCTTGTGGTGATGAAAGCAGAGAAGATCACAAGCAATCTATACATGCTTTTGGGAGAGACGTTGCAAGAGGCAGATGCATCAGTTGCAGCAGCCAGCCAAGAAGAAACGACGATGATGTGGCATCGCAGATTAGGCCATATGTCAGAGCGAGGCTTGAAAGTCCTTGCAGAACGCAATCTCCTGCCCGGGCTCAAGATGGTCAATTTACCTTTCTGTGAGCACTGTGTGATAAGCAAGCAGCATAGATTGAAGTTTGCTAAAGTAACTACAAGAAGCAAACACATACTGGACTTAATCCATTCTGATGTGTGGGAGTCACCAGAAATATCCCTGGGTGGAGCAAAGTATTTTGTATCATTCATTGATGACTATTCCAGGAGATTATGGGTGTACCCAATCAAGAAGAAGTCTGATGTGTTTCCAGTATTCAAGGAGTTCAAAGCACAAGTAGAGCTTGAAACTGGGAAAAGAATCAAGTGCTTGAGGACAGACAATGGAGGAGAATATGTAGACGGTAACTTTCTAGCATTCTGTAAGAAAGAGGGTATTATGAGACAATTCACGGTTGCACATACGCCTCAACAGAATGGTGTAGCAGAGCGGATGAACAGAACTCTCCTAGATAGAACAAGAGCCATGCTGAGAACAGCGGGATTGGACAAATCTTTCTGGGCAGAAGCAGTCAAAACCACCTGTTATGTGATAAATCGATCACCATCAACGGCGATTGGTTTGAAGACGCCTATGGAGATGTGGAAAGGAAAGCCAGCTGATTATTCTTCTCTACATGTGTTTGGATGTCCTGTGTACGTGATGTACAACTCCCAAGAAAGAACAAAGCTGGATCCAAAATCCAGAAAATGTATATTCTTGGGTTATGCTGACGGTGTTAAGGGGTATCGCCTGTGGGATCCCACTGCCCGCAAGGTTGTTGTCAGCAGAGATGTAGTTTTTGCAGAAAATGAACTGCAAAGTGAGCAAACAAATGACAACACTTCAAAAGAGACTGCTACAGTGCAGATGGATAGAAATTCTCAAGAAGATGATTCTTCTGAAGCAGAACCAGAGCATGAGGTACCAGAACCAGTTGAGTCCGAGGCTGTAGAAGTTCGACGGTCAACTCGTGAGAGAAGGCCTCCAAATTGGCACACGGAGTATGTTACGGAGAGCAATGTTGCATACTGTCTTTTAACAGAGGATGGAGAGCCATCAACTTTTCATGAAGCTACTAGTAGCCCAGATGCTTCTCTGTGGATGACAGCAATGCAGGAAGAAATTGAAGCTCTTCACAAGAACGAGACATGGGAACTGGTGGAATTACCACGTGGCAGAAAAGCCATTGGTAACAAATGGGTCTACAAGATCAAGCGGGATAACAATGATCAAGTAGAACGATATCGTGCTAGATTGGTTGTAAAAGGATATGCTCAGAAAGAAGGTATTGACTTCAACGAGATATTTTCTCCAGTTGTCAGACTTACTACTATCAGAGTAGTGTTGGCTATGTGTGCTGCATTTGATTTACATCTTGAACAACTAGATGTAAAGACGGCTTTTCTACATGGAGAGCTTGAAGAAGAAATTTATATGCTCCAACCAGAAGGTTTTGTTGAAACAGGCAAAGAGAACTTGGTTTGCAGGTTGACCAAATCTCTGTACGGTCTAAAGCAGGCGCCCAGATGTTGGTACAAGAGATTTGATTCTTTCATAATTAGCCTTGAATACAACAGACTGAGTTCAGACCATTGTACGTACTACAAGAGGTTTGATGATAATGATTTCATTATTTTGCTGTTGTATGTGGATGACATGTTGGTGGTAGGCCCCAACAAAGATCGAATCCAAGATTTGAAGGCACAGTTGGCTAGGGAGTTCGATATGAAGGACTTGGGACCCGCAAACAAGATTTTAGGGATGCAAATTCACCGAGACAGAAAAGACAGGAAAATTTGGCTTTCTCAAAAGAATTATCTGAGGAAGGTCTTGCGACGCTTCAACATGCAAGACTGTAAGCCAATATCTACCCCACTTCCTGTCAATTGTAAATTATCCTCAGGTATGAGTCATAGCAATGAAGCAGAGAGGATGGAAATGTCTCGAGTACCGTATGCATCAGCGGTGGGAAGCCTTATGTATGCTATGATATGTACAAGACCAGACATTGCACAAGCAGTGGGAGCGGTCAGTCGATTTATGGCAGATCCTGGTAGAGAGCATTGGAATGTTGTTAAGAGGATCCTTAGATACATTAAAGGAACCTCAGATGTTGCATTATGTTTTGGAGGATCAGAACTTGTTGTCAGGGGTTATGTTGATTCAGATTTTGCAGGTGATCTTAATAAAAGGAAATCCACTACTGGCTATGTGTTCACACTTGCAGGAGGAGCGGTAAGCTGGTTATCTAAGTTACAGACTGTTGTAGCTTTGTCTACTACAGAAGCTGAGTACATGGCAGCTACCCAAGCATGCAAGGAAGCAATATGGATACAAAGGTTAATGGAAGAACTCGGGCACAAGCAGCAGAAGATTATTGTGTATTGTGACAGTCAGAGTGCCTTGCACATTGCAAGGAATCCAGCCTTTCATTCCAGGACAAAGCATATAGGTATACAGTATCACTTTGTTCGAGAAGTAGTAGAAGAAGGAAGTGTGGATATGCAAAAGATTCACACCAAAGACAACCTAGCAGATGTTATGACAAAGCCAATCAACACTGACAAGTTTATTTGGTGTCGATCCTCCTATGGTCTATCAGAAACGTAAGCAACATGGAATGGCAAGACAGAAAGAGTGGTGTGAAGATATGATTGGTTTAATCAAATCTTCAAGTGGGAGAATTGTTAGAACTTATATAAGAAAGTCCCACATCGGTGGGAGCAACGAAGGAGTTCCTCCTTGAAGGCTATATAAAGAGCCTTAAGGAGAAGTATTAAAACCATCCCAAGAATTATCTCTTCCTCTCTTGTATACTTTCTTATATTCTTTGTGAGGTTGTTCTCTCCTAGTATTTAGAGAGAGGTGTTGTAATATTTTCTCATAGTGAAATTCTTCTAGTCTTGCCCCGTGGTTTTTCCCTTTATTCATTGAGGGTTTTCCACGTTAAATTTTGTGTGTTCAGTTCCTATTTTCTCATCTCTTATTTTAGTTGTGAGACACTATTCCGTCACTCTGGTACCTAACACATGAGCCATGTCTACGTGTGAATGTTTGATTTTTTTGAGAATGGATTGAGATGGTTGTGTGAGATTGATTTGTATTTGGTGAGTATTTGATTGGATTGGAATTGATTTTGAGTGGTTGTCGAGTGCAAATTCGATTGTAGCTCTCTATAATTAGTGGATATTTTGTCTCATTTGTGGACATAAACAAAATAAATGTTGAATTACATTAAATTATTATCTCTTGAATAAATGATTTATTGTTTAATTACATTTCCGTTTGCTAAATGATTATTGAGTGGAGGTTTGACCAAACACATTCAAATGACCCAAAAAAAAAATGATGTTTTTAGAATAAAAAGTCAGATCATATTTTCAAGATGATTTAATTTGTTACCTTAATTAACTCAAAATACTTGGTCCTCTGAAGTACAGAGGCCTTGGAGTTATGTGTCTCTTTTAATGCAATGGGATTTTGAACTAATTAGGTTTATAATATGGAAACTTATTTCATATATGATCGGTAGAATTTGCAAATTTTACAAGTAAAGTTAGAGAGTTGTTATATATTTTCTAAGGTATATTTAAAAAATAAAAAACTTATTAATATAAAAAATAATATATATGATAATGTTTATAAATTTTAAAAATTTCGTATAAAAAAACGAACTGTTATAATATTCATGTAATTGATTTAGATTTATTTTGAAGGTTTATTTAATGAAAGTGATATGAGTAAAATGGGTGGAAGCTTAGAAAAAATGGATCTAGCTTTCAGCCTTCAAGGTTTTATGAGACTCTTTATAAGTTGATGGTAAAATTGTGTAGAAAAGAATTAATGACATATACTAGAGAAGATATCGAGTTGAGTCAGTCCAGGATGAATATTTTAAATCTTGTCTAAGATCTAATTCAATTTGGCAGACCTCAAAAACCCATTTTTAATTAAAATAATAATAATTTAAAATATATTTTATTTTATTAATTAAAAAATAAGCCTGAACCAATCAAGGTCTAATATTGGCCGTCCATCCCTCATCTCATAGAAGCGAAGGAACATGGGGCCTCAAAAAATGATGCATGATTTCCACTAGAATCTAGAAAACATGTAATTAGCTAGAAGCTCAAACAAACAAAAATACCTTCATTAGAATTGAATAGAGACTTGTTTTGTTTAGAAAGGTTTCAAAGATATAATAGTATATCAATTCCACCCACAAAACTCCTAATTCTTTATAAGGGGTCCTTTAAATTAATTTGTTTGCTTTTTTTTCCCCTCTTAAATCTTAGTAATAAAGAGTTTAAAAAAAAAAAAAAAAGGTTCATAGTGGGAGTCTCTAAAAATTGTTGGGATACATGTGCACCAAGTTGGCTGATGTAAGGATGAGAAGAAGACCATAGATCCCCATCAAGATTAACTAAGGCTGAGCTTACATTGTCTCCCTATCTCTTCTCAGTAGATAGAGAAAAAGAAAAGATAGCCAAAGAAAAGGCTCCTTTGCGAAAAGGATGGCATATTATGACCAATGCTGACGGTTATTTGGCCACAAGGAATAAAGCTGGGTCGCCCAATTTCAGGTTCAGGATAGAAAAAGAACCATTTAAAACTTAAACTTTTCATTATCCCATGTATTCTTTTATAAACTTTTCATATTATAATGTAAAAAATAATCTTTATTTATTGTATTTGGGGAGAGAAAGAGAAGGGGAAAGCAAAGTCTTGAGAAATCTTTATATATATATATATATATATATATATATATATATATATATATAAGAACAGTTATGGATTCCACGTCCAAAAGTGTAAGGAAGAAAGCTTTCTTTGCAACCAAATTAGAGCAATAATATTTTATCAAATTTTCTCTAACAAATAATAATACTTCTTTTTTACATGAATTGAGAAAATAATTCTTCTTCTACAACATCTTGCACGCCTACAATAAAAAGAAATACAGTGAAATTTGTTTACTCTAGGAAAACAAATAATATAAGCTATAGCTTTTCTTTAATCTGTTCCATTAATAATCTTCAACTTAATCAGCAATAAATCAACACAATTCACAAAAGGGTATGTTTTGAAATTATACCCATTTGATCATAATGGTTAATTTGATCCTTTGTTGAACTTGGCATGTTGAAAGGATGCTTACGAAACAATTATCAGCTTTTGCATGGAAAGTCCAATTTGGTGGGTTAACTTGTGCAAATTGGGGAACCTTTGGTCTTACTCTTGTCAAGTGGTCTATACTTTTTCTGGAAGGATAAAATGACCTAAAAAAGGAAAACCCCAATTTTCTTTTTCCTTACCGAAATGTAATATTTACATGCAGTCACCATTTTGCTTAATGTTGTCTTCTCATTAAAACTTGGAAAGTCAGCAAATACACAAACATGCAGTACACCAAGCTTTGATATTCCATCTTTGCTGCCTGTTTCACAATAAATGCCATTTAAAGAGAGAGGCAAAACAAAAAAGAATAAAAGAAAATAATTAGAGAATTGCTCATGAACTTTTTATTGAAGAGAGAATTTATATATATAATTTTCTCGTATAAATAATTTACAATAGTAAAAATTTGTTAAACATTTATACAATATTTGCTCCATCCGATCCATACATTTTTAAAAAAAGAAAGAAAGAGGAGGAGAAAAGATTATAGATATTGGAATTCGAATTTCAAACATGTCGGATACAATCTGGGTGATTGTATGAACTAGCTGAATTAAGTTCTGGATTCGGATCTATACATTGATGTGTACACTTTTTTTTCCTCCTATCCTCTGCTATACAATTTCTCAATTTCCCTTTTTTATTGATAAATTTTGTTTAATGTAAATGGGTTTAGAACTTGGAAGAAAACAAAAGCTATGGTTTTACCTTAGTCGCAGAGGAAGTAAGAGAAATGGAAGCTGATGAAGTTGAAGTTGAAGAAGTTGTGGCCAAGGCAGAGAGGCCCACATTGTAAGCCATGGTTCCATCAGGTTGAAAAAGACCGTAGTTCCTTTCCGAAGTTGGTCCAGGTTTCATATCCTCATTGAACAAAGCAAACAAATACACTTCTAGCCTTATATTTGGTCTCAAAGGTGTCCCCTCATTACGCATCTGCCTTCTCAGCAAATTCCTGTTGTAAGCAGCTGCATTCTCAAGGGTTGCTCCGATTTCATTAGGATCCCCTTTGGATGGCCAACCCGTCTCTGAAACCTTCACCTCGATCCCACCAAAACCCAACCTAAACATGGCATAAACAACAGCATCTACCTGTGCGTATAACATGTTGTCATAGTGTAGTTTTGTGTAAGGATCGACCATTCCTTGATTTCTGTTAAAAAGAACATAGTCCAAGGAAATGTTGTTTGGGGCATCTTTGTAAGCAAAATATGGGTAGGCATTGATCCAAAACGGAGAACCAGTGGCTGACAAAAACTGCAAAAACTGTGACATGACTCCCGAGACCTCACTCTTGAAACTACCAGCTGAAGGAGGGAAAGATTCCTGAAGAACTGCTAAGGAATTGGGTGTGGAAACCTGAATGTACTTGTCTAGGCCTAATTGAACTAAAGCGCCATGGATGCTGACCATGGCAGGGACAAGATATCCTAGTAGTGATGTGTCGCCATCGGTGAAGATTTCATTTCCTACTGCGATCTCAGTAATCTTGGTGGCCGGGAAATAAGGCTTGATGTGGGTACTAACCCATTGAAGTGCTTGTTGGGGATCCATTACGACAGATAGCATTTGGTTTTCAACTGTGACAATGAACTCAATGTTGGAGTTGGCAAATGTTGTTAAAATTTGCGGATTGGTGTCATAGATTTTTGCTTTTGTGAGCTTAAGGGAACCTAAGAGATCGAGAACCCTGTCGGGTGCAGGCAAATTGCTGCCAACTTGACCATAGTTGATGCCTAAAGAAGTAACTCGTAAGAAACCATAATCTGAAAAAAGGAACAAGAAAATACATTAGAGACGAACGTTCAAAAACAGAGAACTAAAATGGAACAGGTAAGCTTAAGCAACAAAGAAATCACTAATGATATAGAAAAGAAGGAAACAAAAAGGGTTACCTGAAAAACAGAGAGAAAATAGAAGGAAAACATGGATCATCATGACAGTTCTTCTTAAAAACGCTACCATGAAGTGAGAAAGAAAACAGTGACGAGAGCTATTAGTGTCTTAAGAATTTCAGAACGAGATACAGAGGGGGAGAAAATATAGGGAAATGGAGGAGGAGAAAGAGGGAGTGAATTCTTTTCTTTGCTTGTTTGAGCTTTTATTTTGAGGTCTCTCTTTCTCAGAGGTTTTAGCTTGCCTTGACCATGTACGTTGCCTTTGTTTTTTCTTACCACCTTAAAGGGTTTTTAAACAAGTTGGATTTCCCATTTTCTTCGATTTCCTCCATGTCTTTCTTTTGGACTGGCTTGTCTCTTTTCAATACACGCCAACTTCTCCCAATTGCCCCGCCTACTTTCTTCAGACAAAAGGAAAGCGAAAATCCCACTAATGGTTAAATATATTTCTTTGCTACAATTTTCTGTTAATAAGAGACTAAAATAGTTAAATATATATTATATTGAGGCAAGGAATTGGAGGATCCCTAAATTCAAGGTGCGTTTAATTTTTTTAGTTATCAATGAAATGAAATGATGATAAATTGAAAATTTTTAGTTATCAATGAAATGAAATGATGATAAACATATTCTACTTTAATCTAAACAATATCTATTATCCTTAGATTCCTATACCTTTTAAGACATATGTTTTATTTTTTATATATAAAAAAAGTCATAGTACGAGAATAAAATAAAAAAAAAATTGTATGTCTCAAAATTTGAATTTTGAATTTATTGAAAATTATTTTTTTAAAAATTATATAAATCAATCGAATTAAATCTTAAATTTGACATAAATTTTTTTGTTACGTTCAGTCGTCATTTTATGTAAATGTAAAAAGACAACAAATTTTAACCAACAGAAGCCTACTTTGAGTGAAAATTACCTAAATAAGTATAGTAGTATTTTTCCGCTTTGCATGTGCCCCAATTAGATCAATGGGAAGAAAGGCAGATATTTACATTTGTAAAAACCACTTTTCCAGCTGCAGATTAAATTAGATGCATAGAGGTTCTCATGGCTGAGCTGGGTTGGGTCGCGGCCAGATTTTTTTTTTTATTTTTTTGCTTAGGTTCAGTCCGTAAACTCAAATTTATTGTTCATTATATATAAAATATTATTTTTTTAATATATTTTTATAATTAAAATTAAATAAAATAATATTATTATAATACATAAAATACTGTTTCGGGTTGGACCGGACTGGCTGCCTGGTCCTTGAACAGGTCTATGCACAAGGTGGGACAAAGATTATATATACTAGATAATGCCTGTGCTTCGCTGTAGAATGTTATTGGATTTGAATTAATATTTTGTAATAAATTTGAAAGATAAGAAAGCAATAGTGGTAAATATAATAATTTAGAAGAATAATAATTTCTATTCTTATAAGACACCTGGTATAAAATTGAAAGTTATTTGAATATGGTTAATTACATCCGACAATTTCAGACATAACATAATTATACGATACGAACATAACATAACATAAAAAAATAATTAAAATACGACATGATATAAAATAACATGAACACGACATAAATACACGAACATGTCAAAATCTACATAAATGAATTATTAACGTGTCAAAATTTAAATAAATATATAATATCTGGAATACGATTATAATAGAAAAAACAACACAAACATGACGACGCGCGACATAAATTTGAGAGTTATTTGAATAGTATCAGTTAGACTTAGCAATTTCAGACACAACATGATTATACGACATGAACACAACATGAAAAAAATAATTAAAATACGACACGAAAAATAACATGAACACGATAAAAATACATGAACTTGTCAAAATCTACATAAAACGAATTATTAACGTGTAAAAATTTATAATACTTTAAACACGCGATAAAATAACACGAACATGTTACGAACATACAAATTTTTCTCTAAATTGAATCATTATAACAAATTATGCAAAATATAGGATGAATTGAGATACGATACAAACACACAATTTTTTTTTAAAATTGGATCACCATGACAAAC
This sequence comes from Fremontodendron californicum, assembly GCA_030761205.1. Classification (NCBI taxonomy): domain Eukaryota; kingdom Viridiplantae; phylum Streptophyta; class Magnoliopsida; order Malvales; family Malvaceae; genus Fremontodendron; species Fremontodendron californicum. The sequence goes on from JAULJL010000027.1 coordinate 3,636,141, forward strand.
TATGCAAAATATTTGGATTAATTGAAACATGACACGAACACATGAAAAAAAAAATTAAAATATGACACGACACAAAAATGACACCAACACAAAATTTTTTCTCCATTTTTTTCCTTTCTTTTCTTTTCTTTTTTTTTTCTTTTTTCTTTTTTTTCTTCTTTCATTCTTAATAATAATAATAATAAATACCCAAACTAAAAGAAAATTTTCTTTTCTTTGGTGAAAGCTTATAAATTTTCTTTAAATCATTCTCCCAGCCATTTTTTTTCCTTTTCTTTCTTTCTTTCTTTCTTTTTTTTTTTTTTTCTTTCTTTCATTCTTAATAATAATAATAATAAATAAAAAAACCCAAACTAAAAGAAAATTTTCTTTTCTTTGGTAAAGCTTATAAATTTTCTTTAAAATCATTCTCCCAGAATCTCACTTATTCCTAGAAAAGAAAAAAAAAATCATTATGTACCAAAAAAGAGAATTTGGATAAATGAATATATAATACATTGGATATAATTCACAATTAAAGGTATAGCTAATCTTTCCCTTCATTGACCAATGTATATATTCTTATTTCTTATTTATAATTACATTCGATTTGTTAGAAGATTTTAAATTCGCTAGTGCACCATGACTGAGTCTGATAAGTTAATTGCCAGTTGTGGTTCTCCTTCATAGAAAAAAAGGGTTCAAATCCAATTCCAACTATTTAATTTGGATTGAAATTTATATATGAAGTTTATAACTTGAAGATAGAAAAAGGTAGGAAATAGAAGAGCCATTGTGGTCAAGTTGAATAAAGTTTTAACACTGCTTTTTGAGAAGATGACAAACGAGGTGTGTGTAACAATGGTTTTAGTACATTTTATTCTTTTTAATTAAGTAATTGGGCGAAGAGAAACCTATTTTTTTTTTACAAAGGAAGTTACATCATAAGAATCGATGTTTAAAAAATTAGATCGAAAGTTAAATTGATAAGATTTTTGATTATTGATTCAACCGGTCCGATCGATTGAATCGATTGGATTAAAAAAAAATTAATATTAAATAAGTAATTTTAATATTCAATAAATATTATATATAGTAAATATTTGATATAAATATGTATTGGGCTAAATGATATATTTTTTAATATAAATTCAAAAAAGTTAAAAGTTTAAATCTCATCATATATAATAATTTTTTTTAAAAATAAAAAATAAAAAAATTTAAAATTGGTTTTTTCGGGTTTTTACTGGTTCAAAAAAATTTCGATTCTATAATATGCATCGGATCGGACAAGTCACAGGTTCCCGATCCAATCGATTTTTTTAACAATGTTGAGAATAGGACAAATGATTATATATGTTGAAACTCGAACTTCAAATCTATTAAATATTATTTTTTAAAGACAGTTATACGAATTAATTGGATTAAACCAAAAGTTAAAGAGAAACCCATCTGAAAAGTAAGGTTGGTGGGTGGATAAGGAATGGCATACGTAGAATTTTCCAACAATAAGTGTGCTTATCTTAAGTCATGCTTCTTTTCAATCCTTTTTCTTAAAGTAAAGATGATGCACCCACACAAAAAAAACTTGTTACATTTTCCAGGGGGCAGGCGCAACAGAACATAAAGAAACAGGTTCGGTTTCATATCATTTCATTTACACGTATGCATGCAAATCTGTTAACAGTCAAAACAATAGACTTTCTTTATATTACTGCACAAGTCCAAATTTGTAGCTATTTCGGCTGCCATTGCCAGCCACCATGAGAGACTCTTCTTCTTCAATGCCCCGTCAATTCTTGTCATTTTCCATTAAGTTTTGGATTTTGTTTATTAAATGTAGGATTTGGGCGATCGTCGCATAATCTAACGAGTCGTTGTCTAGGTTGAAAGGTATACATATATATTTTAATTAAGATTGAAATTGGTAATGTGCATGGTATACGAAACCTTTACCTTTGCACTTTCCTTTTTACAAGTTTAGTTCATATCTTGTAAATGGAGGAGAAACTTGACTTTTCGATTAATTTCGTGATCAGTTTTCGAGTTAAACCGACGTCCAATTTACAAGTAAGCCATACAAGTGACCTAGCTGGAACTTGGATCCCTTTTTTTTCATGCAAGTCGTGAAATTGATCAATCTAGGCGGCTAGCTATAGTGGTACAAGTAAACTATACAAACACTATGAGTAATTATTTCACTCAAAAGACTAAGACTTGATGAGAAATCTTCAAATTTGTTCAACATTCTTAATTATATAATATAGAGCAACACTTGATTATTGAATAGATCTTATTCGTCCAAACGTAAAAGATCTTTGTCATAACGATTTTTTCGGACCGCTACGACGAATTTGATGAAAACACAAAAAATGGAGTCGCCACCAATCTTTTTTGCTAGGTGTGATTGGCCACCTATTAAAACCGATTTTAGTAAAACATTTTAAAAATAATTAAAACATTTTGTAAAACCAATTTCGAAGTCTGCGCTTTGAACCAGAGAGAAAACAAAATCGGGTTCGGGAGTCAGTTACGTGCGGGGAAGGATTAGCACCCCCGCAACGCCCGTTTAGAAAACGGTACCACTTGATCACGTGTTATCTTAAATCTCGATTTAATGGATTTAACATCGGTATTTAAAACTAATTCTCTTTTCTTTTCTTTTATTTTATTTTAAAAAAAAAAATGTTTATTATTTTTTGAATTTTCTTGAACTGTTTTTAATTTTTTAAAAAATCGAAAGTGAACATAAATTTATTATCGAAAATACTCATTAAATATTCCCGACACTCTCGGTGGTATTTAACGAGATCTTCTCACCTCAAGACATCTCAAGAATCACAACCGTGATATCTTTCGAATTCCGTCGTCGGCAATTTACATCCATTTTTATTCAAATGCGTATGATGCGAATATTTAAATATCGGATGCATACGGCTTAACATATAACTATAAAATTAAACATGCGAATCGTAATATTAAAAACACGAGCATGGCAAAATATCGAGCGCAATAAACATTCGCTATTTATTTATTTTTTTATTTTGATTATTTCTATTTTTTTTTAAATGAAAATGAATTTTTGTATCGAGCATGTCGCCAAATATTCCCACCACTCGTGGTGATATTTAACGAAACTCTCTCACCTCAAGATATCTTAGGAATCACTACCGTGACGTCCTTCGAATTCAGTCGTCGGTTATTCGCATTTATTAAAATAATCTTCTTTTTTAAAGTTAAAATGCTTTTAATAATTTTTTAAAACCGAAACCGAATAATAAAAAATACGTCGAATACTGAGCAAAAATAAATAAACAAAAATAGTAATAAGTAAAGAAATTAAAATCATACCAAAAATGTCGAGAATCCGAAAATTAAAACGTCGGACTTGATCTTCGTAAAATCACCAGTGGGGGTCCGATTTGGGAGGTGTCTGAATCCGGGTGAGGGGCCTCCGAATCGGTGGATCTCCTCCTCTTCTTCCCCCTTTTTCTGTTGTCTCTCTTTTCGGTTTTATGGTGGGGAAAAGGGGGGGTTGAATGTGGCAGGTGGGTGGCGTGTGGCAGTGGGTTAGTCCGAAAGGGGTATGGAGTGTGAAGGGCTGGTGGACTGGGGCTTCTGACAGGTTTCTTTTTTTGGGGGTGGCGTGAAGGGGTGGCTGCCAGAGGGGGGTTGTGGCAGGCGGCGGCGGCAGGTGCAGGGGGGTTAGGGTTTGCTAGGGTTTCTGTGTTTGAAAATGGGAGTGGGCCTGTTGGGCTTGCTGGGTAGCAGGCCCTATTGGGTCTTTGGGGAAATGGGCCCGAAATTGGGCCTGGACAGCAAATTGGGCCTGCTGAATAGCAGGCCCGGTTCGCACTTGGTCCGGGTCGGATTCGAATCCGACCCGGACGAAAATTGGTTATTACAGCTGCCCCTCTTTGCATATTGCTGAGAATCAGGAATAGGGCAAAGACAGTATAACCAATTTTGTCCGGTTATTGAGATCCATTTTTAGTGAGCCTCTATCATTTGGAAAAATAAATTGCTCCTCTAATCAGAGGCTCTATCACTTGGAAAAATAAATTGCTCCTCTAATCAGAGGCTCTATCACTTGGACAATAAATTGCTCCTCTCATCAGAGGCTCCACGACTTTGAAATTAAATTGCTCCTCTCATCAGAGGCTCCACAACTTTGAAATTAAACTGCTCCTCTAATCAGAGGCTCCACAACTTTGAAAATAAATTGCTCCTCTTATCAGAGGCTCCACAACTTTGAAATTTAAATTGCTCCTCTTATCAGAGGCTCTACCACTTGGAAGAATAAATTGCTCCTCTAATCAGAGGCTCTATCACTTGGACAATAAATTGCTCCTCTAATCAGAGGCTCTATCACTTGGAAAAATAAATGGCTCCTCTCATCAGAGGCTCTATCACTTTGAAAATAAATTGCTCCTCTAATCAGAGGCTCTATCACTTGGAAAAATAAATTGCTCCTCTCATCAGAGGCTCTATCACTTTGAAAAATAAATTGCTCCTCTCATCAGAGGCTCTATCACTTGGAAAAATAAATTACTCCTATTGCTCCTCTAATCAGAGGTTCCACAACTTTGAAAATAAATTGCTCCTCTCATCAGAGGCTCCACAACTTTGAAAATAAATTGCTCCTCTCATCAGAGGCTCCACAACTTTGAAAATAAATTGCTCCTCTAATCAGAGGCTCCACGACTTTGAAAAATAAACTGCTCCTCTCATCAGAGGCTCCACAACTTTGAAAATAAATTGCTCCTCTCATCAGAGGCTCCACAACTTTGAAAATTTAAAAATGAACTTTGAATTTTTTTTTTTTTGACAATGAGCTTGAACACAACTTAGATCATCACCTCACTTACTACCTTAGTCTTACAAAAGTGAAGACTAATTCTTGATATCACATCTCTTTCTCGTTCAGTTTTGAAATTCCTTGCCAGATTCTTCGGATATCGCCACTCGACTAATCATACCGAGGCTCGACCTTTGAGTTTGACTTCGCAAGAATTGAAAATGGTACCCGAAGGTTTTGAAAAATGTCATTTTGAAAATAGCGCCCGGAGGTCTTATCCATGATTTTTTTTTGAATAATGCCCGGAGGACTGAAAAACGTCTTTTCTTTGAAAATGGTGCCCGGAGGTCTTATCCATGATTTTCGAGAATAGTGCCCGGAGGTCTTGAAACAGGTGCCCGGAGGTCTTTAAAAATGTCTTTTCTTTGAAAATGGTGCCCGAAGGTCTTATCCATGTTTTTCGAGAATAGTGCCCGGAGGTCTTGAAACAATTGCTCGGAGGTCTTAAAATAGAAGCCCGGAGGTCTTCTTTCTTTCTAATTTTCCTTTTTTGTTGTGCCCGGAGGACTTAAAAGAGAAATGCCTGGAGGTCTTAGAACAGGTGCCCGAAGGTCTTTTTTCTAATTTTCTATCACTTCGAAAAATAAATTGCTCCTCTAATCAGAGGATCCACAACTTTGAAAATAAATTGCTCATCTCATCAGAGGCTCCACAACTTTGAAAATAAATTCTTTTCCTGTGCCCGGAGGACTTAAAAGAGATAACCCGGAGGTTTTTTTTGAAAGAGGTGCCCGGAGTTCTTTTTTTTCTTTTCTATCACTTTGAAAAATAAATTGCTCCTCTAATCAGAGGCTCTACAACTTTGAAAATAAATTGCTCCTCTCATCAGAGGCTCCACAACTTTGAAAATAAATTCTTTTCCTGTGCCCGGAGGACTTAAAATAGATAACCCGGAGGTTTTTTTTGAAAGAGGTGCCCGGAGGTCTTGGTAATCATACCTGAAGATCATATCTTGGAAGAAAATCTCACTGAATGTTCGAATTCAAATGTCAAAATTTCAAATAGTCAATGTCATGCATGAAATGAATGTCATACGATGTCAATGCATATGCTCCTGATGATGCATGTGCAAGTACCTTCGGATAGTGTACACATTTTATGACACGATGCAGATGCAAAACTTAATAAATATGCGAATGTTCATGAATGATGCGAATGTTCCCAAATGTTTTATCTGATCTTGGTTTAGCTTTTCCAAATCGTTTTTCCTCTTCGAAACAGAGTGTATCCTGAAACGCTCGTGCCTCGTAAGAGATCAACCCTTTTCTTCACTTTGGAACTATCTCTTTGCCCCGATAGTTTTTCAAAATTTTAACAACTGGAGTCCGAGCCAAATGTTCATTTCCTTTACCTCAATAGTTCCATACCTCTGGGCCAGAAGAACCTTCGTCTTATGCCAACATCGGAAATGGTTTCTTCCAAAAATATTTTCATTTATCTGCTTTTGCTTGCTTTCTTTTTTTTTGAAAAATGTTTGCTTATTTACTGAAAACTTTTGAGCTGAAAATGTCATCCTCATGTTGTGATATCCAAATCTCTTGAAGATTGATGATCACTGTTAGAAGTTTTTCTGAGTATCCATTCGGCCTTTTCAAATTAAGTCGAAAGGTTTGGTACAACAAGATTTTGATTGATCCAAGGAGGCTTCGCAATAGGAAAAATGCATATCCTTACTAGACTCACAAATAGAACAGATTTTATAGAACATGATTTTTGGACTCAAACAAATTCAACCTTCTTTTAGTTTCCAAATCATGGCGTTTTGACATACGTCAAGGCTAGCTGGGGTGTTCAAACTGGAGAATTAATTCTGGAAAGGAAAACGGTCTCAATTTTTTTTAAAGTCAAACCTCCAAACGAGAGTTGACAGTTTTGGAATATTTTAGAATTCCCAGATGTTCCTTAACTTCTTCAAAATGACTTCTTCTTTTGTTATGGCCTCGACGATACTATAAGCAACACCGAAATTCTCCCATTTTACTCTAGACTGCCCATGTCGGGTTTTCACCCTAGAGTCTCCTTCTTTCCATTTTTCATTTTTTTTAAATGTTTCACCATGCATTCAAGAAATCAAGACTTATCCAAAAAAAGATTTTTAACCAGAAAGGAGACCGAAGTCTCATGCATTTCTCTAAGAATAGACTCATCAATTTAAATGACCATGCTCGATCGAAATGGTCTTTTCCAGGTACGTAATGTAGGCCGAGGTTCGAGGTACTGAAAGAAAGATAGATAGGCCCAAACATGTGTTTAAGGTGATCAAATCAAGGATCATTTCATGAGGAGGATTCTCTTCGAAACACTTGTCTTTTCTGAGCTTTTCTCTTTATTCGATGATTTCATCCGTTCTTTTCTTCCTTTTCTGTTTTTGCTTTCATCTTTCTTTTTATCTCCTTTTTTTTTTTGCATCTCTATTTTGACCAGGTGAGCCCGTAGTTGTTTGAAAGCTCAGATTTCTCTTTGATTCACGACATTCTTTTTCGTTTTTGAACCAAGACTTCACTATCCGTGACCTTTGAAAAGATCCTTCCTCGAATTTGCCCCCTAGTATGGAGTGATCCTTGATCGGGGTTGAAAGAACAAAAGTATTCACTAGGCTCAAAAGGGGTAGCAAAAGAATATTTTCTATTTTGTGAAAGGATGATGAAAGATGACCATTTTTCATCTCGAACACAAGCACGTAAATCGAAGAGTCATTCCTTAGAGGAAAATAACGAAAAGGTTTTTTCTTTCTTGAAACCATCTTGAATTTCATGAATGCATGATGTCACACTCATTTTTCATTTTTTTTCATTTCATTTTTTTTGATGCATGCCTCGAAAACTACATCATCTTTATTCACCACCTGTCTTCCGTATCTACAAATGATGCACCGTACAAATGAGAATTCGTATCATAACGAGGAACATCTCGAGTCTTTTTTTGCTCTCCGAAGGGACAAGAAAGGATATGGCTCGAAAACAGCTTTTTTCTAGAAACACGAGAAAATCAGGTTTAATCATTGTTACCCGAGACGTTTATCATGAAGGAACGTCTGGGCAACTCTTGTTTTGTGGTTACGGAAAAGAATGTGAATGGTTTTGACATAACCTTGACACACATCAATTTACCATAATCCAGATCCTTGAAAAAAAGTTTCACTTGTTTGAGACACCAAAAAGCTCGGATTTTTTTTTTCAAAAAGTTTGTTCCATTGCTCATAACCTAAACTAGGATCTGCATTTTTCTTATTGCACTGACTATGGTTTCTGAAATTCAACAATATATTCCTGGAGGCATTGACTGTTTCAAACTCAAAGGATTCAAGCATAGGCAAGTCCGAAAGAGATGAGGAAGGGTGTTGGGTCATTTCTAATCATTGATCATCAATAATCTCAAGATATTTCATCATTTCTTAGCGTGAAGCAAGACTTTTTTCTTTTAAGAACGGGCTCTTCAAAATTCAAGAATTTCTTTAGTGTTTGTTTTTGCAAATTCAAATTAAAGCATAATAAACACAAAGCTTTTGAAATTCAAAATTTATTTATTTCATGAGGATGCCAACATAAGACAAGTGCTTTCATGATGAGGCATAGAACTACATGCATATTCCTCAATGCTTGTTGACATGCTTTCAAAGGTAACCATTCTCATCCTCAAAACCCGCGGTGAAGAAATCGATTTCTGGCAATGCGGATTTCCATTGTTCGACTAGCTCTGGAGTCAAAATGCCATTGTGGACAAGACCTTCAATCTTTTCCTTCAGTCGTCTGCATTTTTCAGTTGAATGTCCGATTGCCCCCATGTGATACTCACACTTGCTGTTCGGGTCATAACTCCTTGCTGATGGATTTGGAGCTGTTTTCAAAGGCACAGGGGTGAGGTATCGGTTCCTCATTAGTAATTGCAACAAGTCGGAGATTGGGATTGAAAACTTCTCTTGGTTGCCCCTCGGCCGTTTTTGGGAAGTGGGCCTAGTTACAAAGGCTGGCATAGGATGATGTGTTTGAATATCTGGAAGGTAAGGATAATGACTTGAAGAGACATTGGTAGAGTAACATGATTGATATGGAGAGACCCGAGGATACGGAGTGAATTCTCCCATAGCCTGGACATGTTCCTCCTTCCTTTCAGGTGTCTCGCTTCCCTCGGCATTGGATGTCTCATCTTCCACCTCTGAGCATATTCTTTGAAGCTCTCAGTGGCCTTTTTCCCCATATTTTGCAATGTCAACCTATCTGGTGCCATGTCGATCATGTGCTTATACTGAGTCTTGAAAGCTTTTGCCAGATCTTTCCAAGAACAGATATGGTCCCGATCCAACTGATTATACCATCTCGCAGCCGATCCTGTTAGACTGTCTTGGAAGCAATGGATTAACAGCTTGTCATTGTTGGTGTAGCCAGCCATTCTCCGACAAAACATCATGATGTGGATTGATGGACATTTCGATCCGTCATACTTTTCAAATTCAGGGACCTTGAATTTTGGCGGAATCACCAAATCTGGGACCAAGCTGAGCTCATTCGGATCCATATTCCCGAAAATGTCTATCCCTTCTATGGCTTTGAGTCTCTCTTCAAACAGATCATACTTCTGTTGCACCTCTGCGTCTTTCACTTGCTCTGCCACACGTTTTTTCAGCTTTTCTTGTTCTAGTGAACCATCTTGGCTTGGAATAACAACCGAGTCTGAGGGGTGAAATTCCTAGTTCAGTTGAAATTGTCCTTGGCCTCGTTGACTCGATAGGTGAATCGGATCTTCGTTGTCGTTTACTCGAGGTCGAGGTTCTCCCCTTATGATCGATCCTTCAGCAACCCATTTTTCTCGAGTCAGCCTAGTCATCATTTCAATCTTGTCTATTTGCTCACGTGACTCCTCTCGAGATTTTATGATATGTTCCCGTGTTTCTTGCTGAGATCTGGCTAACTGTTCTTGTAGTTCTCTCTGTGCTCTTTCCACTCTATCCAGTCTATTTTGTTCATCCTCCATGATTCCGGCCTGTGTCATAGAGGCACGCAGTGATTCTCTGATTTGGAAGAGAAAACCTTTCAAAGCTAAACCGACTTCTTTTTTATTCCTCTCAAGTGTGCTTCATGATGCATGAGCTATGAATGCCGTGAATGTAACACGATGCCCATATGATGCATGTAAAGAATAAACAAATTAATGCATGAGTATGTACAATGAGTGACCATGTATGTCACGAATGCAAGACCTTATTGTAATGAATGCAATCACGATGTCGATATGATGCATGTGCAAAATAAGTAAAATGATGTACTGGTATATACAGAGAACGATCATGGATGTCACTAACGTATTCTACAATGAATGACCATGCATGTCGTGAGTGCAAAATGATGCTAATTTTGATTTGTCTAAAGAGTAAACAAATTAACGCACGAATATATACAGAAAACTATTCATGATTTGGACTGAACTTTATCATTTCAACAATTTTATTGCACAAACTTTGATCTCCAAATTCAATTCGCAATTTTTTTTTTTTGTTTGTTTTTTTTTTGAAACATTTTTTTCGTAAAAATAAAAATATTATTTAAAAAAAAAAAACCAATTTTTATCAAAAACTTTTGTGGTAGTGGGTCTTATTATGGCACAAATGTCTGAGTATTTATTCAACACTACCGGTTTGCAATTCTCATTTAATCAACAACAAGTGTCTTATGCTATTTATCAAATGAGATTATTATCACCGTGAAATCAAAAATACAACTATAAATGTACATATTTTATTTACAAGTGCATCAATGCATGAAATGTACGAGATGTACGAAAAAAAAAAAATTCGTATTTACAAACTCAAAAAGTTAACGAACATTTGCTCCGACAGTATCGACATATTTAAGCATTACGATGCCTTCGGAACGAAAAATGAAACTGAATTGCGGGTAGCACGATGTGCGTTCATCATTACCCAATTTACAGTTCTTGTTCGGAATGTAAACAAATAGCGAAAGATCAACATGTTCCTTCCAAATTTTGAGGATATCTGATCGAAAATTCGATATGGCTCTACTCAAGTTCACTACATGAGGTTGAGTTTGGTTCTAAAAGGCTCCAAATTGCTCCTTACTGTCGCCCGTGAAGGCTAGTAAGGTATCCCGATTTAAAACGGGTTCAATTTGTTGGAGTATATTTTCCAGGCTTATGCGGAGGTTATTGCCTCACGAAAGCGTAGGTACTTTATTACTCCGAAAGTGTTTCGCTAGCCCATGCGGAGGTTATTGCCTCACGAGAGCGTAGGTACTTTACTTCCACCTAAAAGGATAAAGCCCGGGTACAGAGCTTATGTATGAAATGTACGTGCACGTGTGTGAGAAGGAAAAAGCAAACCTTCGACTATTTGTCTACGACTCTTTATTATAAACATTCCACGATTTAAAAAAAATAAACGACATAAAAAAAAAATGAACAAAGAATTAACAAATATCAAAATGTAACTGCGGAGCAAAATAGAAATACAGAAAGAAAGAATATAAAGAGAATTAAAATTAAATACCGAGATTTTAAAACAACACATGATCAATGTGTGGCTCGACTCTCAAAGGGTCCCCAGTGGAGTCGCCAAGCTGTCATAACGATTTTTTCGGACCGCTACGACGAATTTGATGAAAACACAAAAAATGGAGTCGCCACCAATCTTTTTTGCTAGGTGTGATTGGCCACCTATTAAAACCGATTTTAGTAAAACATTTTAAAAATAATTAAAACATTTTGTAAAACCAATTTCGAAGTCTGCGCTTTGAACCAGAGAGAAAACAAAATCGGGTTCGGGAGTCAGTTACGTGCGGGGAAGGATTAGCACCCCCGCAACGCCCGTTTAGAAAACGGTACCACTTGATCACGTGTTATCTTAAATCTCGATTTAATGGATTTAACATCGGTATTTAAAACTAATTCTCTTTTCTTTTCTTTTATTTTATTTTAAAAAAAAATGTTTATTATTTTTTGAATTTTCTTGAACTGTTTTTAATTTTTTAAAAAATCGAAAGTGAACATAAATTTATTATCGAAAATACTCATTAAATATTCCCGACACTCTCGGTGGTATTTAACGAGATCTTCTCACCTCAAGACATCTCAAGAATCACAACCGTGATATCTTTCGAATTCCGTCGTCGGCAATTTACATCCATTTTTATTCAAATGCGTATGATGCGAATATTTAAATATCGGATGCATACGGCTTAACATATAACTATAAAATTAAACATGCGAATCGTAATATTAAAAACACGAGCATGGCAAAATATCGAGCGCAATAAACATTTGCAATTTATTTATTTTTTTATTTTGATTATTTCTATTTTTTTTTTAAACGAAAACGAATTTTTGTATCGAGCATGTCGCCAAATATTCCCACCACTCGTGGTGATATTTAACGAAACTCTCTCACCTCAAGATATCTTAGGAATCACTACCGTGACGTCCTTCGAATTCCGTCGTCGGTTATTCGCATTTATTAAAATAATCTTCTTTTTTAAAGTTAAAATGCTTTTAATAATTTTTTAAAACCGAAACCGAATAATAAAAAATACGTCGAATACTGAGCAAAAATAAATAAACAAAAATAGTAATAAGTAAAGAAATTAAAATCATACCAAAAATGTCGAGAATCCGAAAATTAAAACGTCGGACTTGATCTTCGTAAAATCACCAGTGGGGGTCCGATTTGGGAGGTGTCTGAATCCGGGTGAGGGGCCTCCGAATCGGTGGATCTCCTCCTCTTCCTCCCCTTTTTTCTGTTGTCTCTCTTTTCGGTTTTATGGTGGGGAAAAGGGGGGTTGAGTGTGGCAGGTGGGTGGCGTGTGGCAGTGGGTTAGTCCGAAAGGGGTATGGAGTGTGAAGGGCTGGTGGACTGGGGCTTCTGACAGGTTTCTTTTTTTGGGGGTGGCGTGAAGGGGTGGCTGCCAGAGGGGGGTTGTGGCAGGCGACGGCGGCAGGTGCAGGGGGGTTAGGGTTTGCTAGGGTTTCTGTGTTTGAAAATGGGAGTGGGCCTGTTGGGCTTGCTGGGTAGCAGGCCCTATTGGGTCTTTGGGGAAATGGGCCCGAAATTGGGCCTGGACAGCAAATTGGGCCTGCTGAATAGCAGGCCCAGTTCGCACTTGGTCCGGGTCGGATTCGAATCCGACCCGGACGAAAATTAGTTATTACAATCTTTTAATATTTGAGAAGAATTCGACCAAAAATATTAAGTCTATTAAACAGATTTTGACAAAAATATATATCATACTTGTTTAAAAAACATACTAGACTTTGATTCCAACATTATTTAAGACTCAACCAAACCTGACCCGACATAATATAATGTATATTATTTTTTATATTTATATATTACATAATTTATATTATATAAATGATATATAATATTATAATATAAATATTAAAAAATATTTTAAATTATTATTTTAAACCCTAACAAAAGAAAATTAAAAATATCAAAGATTAAAGATTAAAAAGATACCATGTTTTATTGTTTTTTTATAAGAAAAAACTTACTTTAATATTGAAATGTGCGGGCATGGACTATTTCATTTATTATATTTGAATAGGTTTGAGTAGAATTTAAAATCTAAATTGCCGGATCAAATTAGATTTGAGGTAAGTATATAGAGTGTTAATATCATAATTAGAGCCAATCTGGTCCATTAACAATTCCTAAAAAAATGAAATTTTAAAGTGAATTAATATGCAAAATCTTGGGTTTGTAGTTTATCAACTAGCAGTGCTATAATAGCGATGGTTAAAGATACGTGTATATAATTAATTAAACAGGGATATCGAATTCATAATTTGTCATTTTTAGGTTTATTCAATCAATACCACAACTTTATATATATATATATATATATATATATATATATATATAGGGTTGAAACTTGAAACTATATAAAATTAAAAAAAAATGGCCAGAATATAAAAAAAAAATATTAGTACTACTATATTAAACGAAATATTACTCCAATGGTTGGAAGGTTAATTAAAATCTTAATTATATATACACCAGATGACCAGATTCATATATCATATATAAATAATATATACAGAAGTCTTACTTCCTTTTTTGTGAATGTTTGATTCTTTAGATGGTTGGAAGCTTCTAGTTATGGGTAATTAAGTGCCCTATTCAAAGGGGAGGATTGGCCCCATAAACGGTTTAAACGTACTCTTAACTTTGAGTCTTTGACAGACACACTATATATCTGATGATAATCAGCAAAGCATGCAAGAGAGACAAGTTGCAGCCTTGCAGGCCTTGTGAACTAAGTGGCATAACCCCGACCTTGCATGTGATCTGACTGGTAAAAGAGATCAAGAAGAAGAAAAAGAAAAGGAAAAGATTGATGTTAAAAAAGAGTCAAGTTTTATTATTTCTTTATGGATTTGTTAGTAGAATATGCCTATCTCATTTTCGGTGCTTTAAATCGACAAGAAAAAGTAGGGGCTGCTTTTAAAAGTTGGTGTCCACAAATTTCAATATTTACGATTTTTTTTTTTTTTCAAATTACAATTTTTTTATATAAAAAAAGTGAAAAAAACTCATGTATTCCTTAACTTGTTAGCTGGTCAATGCCATCTTTTCTCTTTCTTTATATATATATTTGGTTTGCATGTCGACCAAAGAAGATTATGTATTAATATAAGTATATGAGAGTGAGATATCATAAAACTAATATTTGATTAGTTGAAGTGATTAAGTGGCTCCAACCCCTTATATGAGAATCAAAGTTCGAATATTGAGAGTCTCCAATGTTGAAAGGGTTTTATCATTACACTCCGACCCGACAAAGATTAATTTTCCATCAATCATAAAATCAGGATGGGAACATTCTTTTTTTGGACATTTTTTTTTTTTTAAAGAGTGAGATATCATAAAGAAGATTAATAAAGAAACATACTTTTGTTAAAGACATTTTGGTATTAAAGAAAGGAAGCAACGATTCACGGAAGAAAACAAAGTGGGGGATTGAAGGTTCACTGCATGAAATTTTTACACATGAATGTGTTTTGCCCAAAAGAATCATTACCTAGGGATACCATACATGTAGGTATAACCAGAGAGGTTCAAGGATTTGACTGCCCATCCGGTTTGATAAGTTTGATCCGTATTGAATCGGGTTTGGACAAATATTTTTTAAATTCAAATTGATCTGGTCCGACACAAATTATTATTTATTAACAAAAAAAATTATTTAAATTTAATTATAAAAATATATATTTTAATATTTTTAAATAGTGATTCGAACTTACTGGCTGATTCGAGCCTGATTTGGATAAAAGATGTGAAAAAAATTCGGGTCGCAATCTAGTACGACCCGATCCATA
This sequence comes from Fremontodendron californicum, assembly GCA_030761205.1. Lineage (NCBI taxonomy): Eukaryota > Viridiplantae > Streptophyta > Magnoliopsida > Malvales > Malvaceae > Fremontodendron > Fremontodendron californicum. Next base: position 3,651,307 of record JAULJL010000027.1, read on the forward strand.
AATAGGTCTGATCCAATTTTCTAAGAAGGTTTATTTTGAAAAAGAAGCCAGGCAATGTCTAGCTAATTTTATTTTTGGATGATGGTTTGCAACAAAGGTGATTATGATAAGATAAGCTGATCGAAAGAAATGAAAAGCAAGAATGGCTATTGCCTTATTGATTATAGGGTGTAATTGTATAAGAAATTTCTTCCCCTTGGAAAAAGGATCTTGCCTTATTTTGCAGTCATGGTGTCGCTCATCTGAGACGTTGAACCCATTAATATTATTAGTGGGCAAATTACTTGATATAAATATAAATATATATATATATATGATAAAATCAAAAGCATAATTAGTGATTTAGAATTTCTTATCCCAGAAGTTTAGAAAGAAAAGTCTATGTTAATTTTTATTTTTAAATAGTAATTTGAAAATAGGAAAATTGATTCAAAATATCGAGATTTAAATATAAACTTATTAGATATTACTTTTTAAAAATAAAAACATAAACTAATAGAATTAAATATGAATTCGTTATATTTTTCCTTTGCAAAGAAATTGAGATGCGACCATTAGATGATTTTAATATAAGTAGACTCTAGTAGGTAGGTCAAGACCCAGTCACTGGGCTCATTAAATCATCATCATCAGAATTCGCAATTCATCTATATATAATATACTTTATTGCACAAAGGAAATTAAATTCTTCGAACGAAGCCAGTTATATCTTTGCACTATATATGACGGTGATGGTGCATGTGGTGCCCATTAATAAATGTTAGTATAAACTCTTTTTTAATTAATTAATTGTATGAAGGAGATGAAATCATTTTGGGTTTCATCAAACATTGAGAGATTATTGAAAGGTGAGGATCAGGTTTTGTTATTGAAAAAGTGTTAAGACTCTCGTGATCAAAATATAATCCTTAACAATTTTAAATATATATATAAACAATAATTACATTTATGGAATCATGAGTAGATGCAAATGAAAAGAGTTGAGATAAAAAAAGAAAAAAGAGATCTAAGTTTTGATATAATTTCATGTTTAATAATGAATTAGGTCAAATCAAATGAAAAATAAATGAAAGTTTGATGATTCTTTTTTGGGAATATCTTTTTAAGGAATGAAGATTAATTGAATAAATTGGCACAATTTATGGGATTCTTGGTGTACATAAATCCTAATTTTCTTACTAAAACATATGTCAAGTAACGAACAAAAGGAAGGAATTTTATTTTTCACAGATTTGATTATGTAAAAATTATCACGGAATTTGAACTTAATTTAATTGTAATAATAAAATTTCAAAATTTTATAATAATTTTCATGAAACCGGAACTATAAAATCAAAACTCTGAAGAGATATAAGAAAATAAAGTTGATTAACTTGAGTAATTACGGGGTACGTAAAGTAGTCCAAAAGAAGTAGGGCCGCCCCATGGGACGGGCCTCTTTCTTAACATAAAATGAACCTTAATGGGCCAAATGCCTAGAAGTTTTGGGCTTCTCCAACTCCGAAAAAAAAGTAAAAATAATTGGGTTAATATAGACCTGCTCACGGGCCGGGTAGCCCGCCAGGCCCGGCAGGCCTGGCCCGTATTGTGTCGGGTCTAGGCAGGATATTTTGTATTCCGGGCCGGCCCAGCCCGGCCCGGAACAGTAATTTTTATTATAATAATATTATTTTATTTAATTTTAAATATAAAAAAATAAAAAAATTATTTTTTTATTCTAATGAATAGTGTTTCGGGCCTAAACGGGCGGGCTGGGCCGACCCAGGGCCGGGCCTGGGCAGAGAAAATATAAAAAACCGGGCCGTGGCCCGGCCCATAAGCAGCTCTAGGTCAATATAACAAAATTTGAAAAGATAGTTTTTTGTTTCTATAATAAAAACTAAAAAAATGAGCTTTAATTAATTAGTTAAAAAATCTGGAAACTCCAACTTAAAAGCTTCTATAAAATTAATAATTTTACCCGCGCATACTACGAAAGTTATACATATTATTAAAATATACCTAAATAATTTTTTTTTTTTTTTTGTTATTATACTTTTATATTTTTTAATATTTTTAAATTTAATTTGATAAATTCAAAGTGATAAGTAAACTACTATGATTATTTTAAATCATATTTTCCTCAAAAAAATTGTTAAGAGAATAATAAAAATATTAATAAATTTTTTAATATATAAAAATATAAAATTATGTAATTTTTTTACTAAATATATATTTATTTATTTCTGTAAAAATAATAAATTATCAAAAGTTAAAACAATAATAATAATAAAAAAAAACTACAAATACAAATACAACTATTTTTTTTATTTTCTTTCTATTTTTCCTTTATTCTTTTTAATTATAAAAATTAAAAACAACACTAATAAAAAAATAAAACTACAATTTCTGTTAATTTTTAATTTTAATTTTAATTTCTTATTTTTAATTTTTTTCTTCTTCTTCTTTTTCCTCCCCTGTCGTCGGTTGCTTGAGAAAAAAGTAAATATTTTATATTTTTATAAAAAATTAAAATAAGTAAAGGGAAAAGGAAAAAAAAGAGAAAAAGAGAAAAAAGTAAAATATTTAAAATATTTTTATAATATGAATGAAAATTAATATTTTATATTTTTTTATAAATTATTAATTTCCATAAAATTTATTTAAATTATAATATAATTATTATTTATTTTTTGTATTTATTTATAAAGAGAAAAAAAAAGAGAGAAGAATATAATAAAGAAGTAATAAAATTAATTATAAAATTAAATAAATATTTTATAAATTATTTAATATTTATAAAAGTAATTTAAATTATAATATAAATTATTATTTATGTTTTAGTTTATTTATAAAAAAGATAAAATAAAATAAAACAAAACAAAAATATTAAAAATATTTTTTATAAAATTAATTTAAATAAATATTTTATATGTTTATAAATAAAAATTATTTTATAAAATTAATTCAAATTATAATATAAATTATTTTTTATTTCTTGTATTTATTTATAAAGAAAAGGAGGAAAAATATAAAATTTGAAGGAAAAAAAAAAGACCACATCATCAAATGACATTTTTGTAATTTACGCTTCACATGTCCTCTGTCATTTAACTCTTATTTTCAGAGTTGTGCTAACGGACAGACCGTATTGATATTTGATACAAAATTATGAAATTGAGATCTGATTGTTATGTTTTGAAATTTGGGACCAATATAAAATATATCTTATATTTTGGTGACCATTGGTGTTATTAACTTTTTTTTTTTTTTTCAAATCATTTAATTGATTAACTCAAATTATCTTTTTGCCCCCACTACCAAACAAAACAAAAAAAAAATCTTTAAAAAAATGATAAATGAGTCTCCCCCACTAATAAACAAAAAAAAATCTTTTTAAAAATGACAACTAAATCCTGAGAAAGAATGACAAATGAGTCCCCCACTAATAAACAAAGCAAAAAAAAAAAAATCTTTTTAAAAATGATAATTGAATCCCTCAAGACTCAACCTTCATTATGATAGATGTTGTCAACCAAATATATTCTTAATTATTTTAAATAATTATAATTTGACACTGTTTGAAAAAAATTATTTCATTTTATAAATGAGTTTAATAAGTTAACATATATCTCTCAGCATATATTAAAAAATAAAAAAATGATTAAAACAAAGTAAACAAATAATAATCTCATAACTATGCTTATGAAATTAAAAAAATTTATCATCAATATATAAAAAAATAACTCATTTGAGAAACTTTGATCTTGAACCGCCACTCATTTCTACAACCCCAGCGACAGCTGATGTAACCTACTAAACTCCAAAATAAAAGCTCCTATTAATGATAATAATATAGTTTATTTAGGCTCCAATTGAATGGATAGTGAGATTAAAAACAAAGATCGAGGTGAGATTAGTTACTGTAGCGGTGAGATTAGAAACAGCGGTGAGATATGTGTTTGGATTCAAACGCAACGGTGGCAGTGAGATGAATAATAGTGAAAAAAAATAATCATTAAAGGCATTAGATTAAAATGTGTATATATATATAATAAATAATTAAAAATATATTTATATTAAATAATAAAATATATATTAAAATTATATTTATATTAAAAAATAATTAAAAAATTTTAAAAATATATTTATGTTAAAAAATTAATTATCATTAAAAATATTAGATTAAAATGTTTATATATAATAAATAATTATTAAATTTTTATTGATATTAAATAATAAAATATTTACTAAAATTATATTTATATTAAATAATAATAATTAAAAATTATATTTATATTAAATAATAATTTAAAAAATTAAAATTAAAAATAATAAAAATATTGAAGGGGGATAAAAGAGAAATTACCCACTCCATCGAAGGTCGAATCTGTGACTGGACCTCCGGTCCAATGGATTACCTCCACTGGAGGTGATCCAAAGGCACTCCAATAGACGTGTAGTGAGAGGGTTTTTTTCTCACAAAAACAAAAAGATTTTAACGCACAGAGTTTTTCTCTCACAAAAATAAAAGAGGTGCGTTGGAATCCGGAGCTTTTAGAATAGAAGAAGGTAAAAAAAAAAAATCTGTAAAATTGAAATTGATTTAACAAATTAAGCAAAACTCAACCATACTGCATAAATAGTAATATATATATATATATAATAAGAATAGAATATATACAAATAATTCTGGAAATAATGCAAATTCTAGCTAGTCAGCCCACAACCACATCAACTCGTCCACTGGCGGCGTTTCCAATATCAGCCTATCCAAGTTTTTAAAAGATAAACCATTGGTTAACATGGAAACATGACCAAGGCCACCGCCGCCTACAGTGGCAGTATTGCCACATGACCCTTCAGCTGCAATCTTTCCAGCAACCTTTCTTTTGGTTTTTCTACCGGAAAACGAGCTCTCCTCTATCCATGCAACGCAACAATCCTTGCCAGTAAGCCTTTGAACTACAGATTTAAAGCTGAGGGGGTCAGTTTCAACGTACTGAGTATCAATTAGCACTACTTTAACATCTTCATGAGATGTAGCAGTAGCCGCCATTGAAGAAAATGAATACAAAAAAAAGAAAGAAAGAAAGAAAAGGAATTGGTGTTATAACAAGCTAATTCTTTGCTTGAATATAATGCAAGTTGAGATGTGGGTTGGAGGGTTTGGGGGGATGGTTTTATATAGGGAAAAAGATGAGGGGACCGATACCAAGAAGGTGGGGTTTGGGGGTGGGACAGTTATTGGAGAAATGAAATTAAGCAAGTTGACTGTTAAAATGGGAATTATATGCAGTCTGGAAGGACCCAAGTCTGAGTCAAATTAAGCAAAACCCTTTGAGGTTTGTGGACATGTAAAATCAAAAGAAGTCTTCGTCAAAGCACGCATATAAGGAATATTTCTCCAAAATCTTTCCCTCTTCCAAAGGGTTTTAACTTATTCATTCACGTGCTGCAGCCATAAACAAGATTATTACCTCAAGTTTACAGCTGCTATATATTCTGCTTATGATCAAACACGCGACACTCAACAATTAAAATCAATTACATCTAAGCTTGGGAAAAATCTATATATTGACAAGTACTGTACTGTATATATTATGTATATGCATGTTAATATTTAAAATTAATAAAATCTTTACGTTGTTAACTTTTAACATTTTTAGAGTTCACACTTTTATATATAAAAGATATTTTGAAATGTTTAAGATTTTGTTTGGTAGGGTGAAAAGAAAATTAGAAAGATAGAAAATTAGAGGAGAAAAATGTGAAAAGATGAAAAACATATTTTTTATTTCTATTGGTGTGCTTGGTAGGAAAGATGAAAAAGTGAAAATAAAAAGTAATTTTCTTTTTATCAATTGTTTGGTAGAGTTGAAAAATGAAAAGAAAGAAAATGAAAGTATATTGTTTTACCATTATACTCATTGTAAGGTAAGATGACTCACACCACTCTTATTTTCTTTCTTCTTTTCTTCCAAACTGGAGTGATTTGTTTTTGTTAATAGGTGTTGAAAATGATAATTTTTTCTATTTTCTTTCCTCTCACTTTTCTTTTCTACCAAACACACTCAAAATTCATTTTCTTTCTACTTTTCCACACTCCTCTTTCTATTCTTCCAGTTTTTTCACTCTACCAAGCACAACATAAGAGAATCATATGACCGTGGTCCATGGATGAGTTGCTTTTTTTTTTTCTTTGTGGATAAATGAAGATTCTTTATGTGAAATAGAATTAACTGAAGCTTTTCCATTCCAATCAAACTGGACAACTTGTCCCAGTGGTTCCAGATACGTACGCACACCCCAACCCAGCACCAAGTTTCTTGAAACCAGTAGTGATTCCACAATAATTTGTGAGCTATTGTGGCTCAGCACAACCATTTCATACATCTTCAAGATATATAAAATTACAGGGCTGTTGGAAGCGGAGATTAACCAGTTTCAGCGCGAGAGATTACTGGACAAATTTTTTGGTGATCGATGATTGTTTTGGAGGACAAGACGAATCAAATGAGAAATCATTGAAAAATATTGAAAGATAATTTCAATTCGAAATAAAAAAATAATAAAAAAAAACTATTTAACGACGGCATGCTATTGCTAAATGAATCTAGATTATTAGGAAAAACTTTTTTCTCAATTGTGAGTGACTCCTTGTGATTTTTATCTTTATTTTTTTTTAAAAGAAATCTTTGGACACCTGTTCCTCTCAACATATATAGTTCTTTGGTCATCAAAGGATATATATTATTCATGCGGCCGGCTGCCACAACTTCCTTGGCTTTCAAGTTCCACAACGTACGTACGTACGTACGGTATGAAAATTGAAAAGAGGAAAAGTAAATGGGGTTTCCAAAGCCCCTTCTTATAACTTCCATATCTTTTGTCTTACTCTCGAGACCTCAAGCTTTATGTCAAACCTTTTTGAATTAGAATTTTGCTAACAAGTACCCTTAGGGTACTTGTTAAAGTTACTATATATAGTAAGATCTCCATCCAATGCATCGAAAATGATGAATAAATTTGTCAACTTTTGCATTTAATACAATATTATTACTATAATAATATATTAACTAACCTTAACAAGTGCCCTAAGGACACTCGTTAGCAAAACCCTTTGAATTATTGGCGATGTACTCCTCTTCCTGATTACAATACATGCATCCGGGAAATTTCATCAACAAGCCTGCCTGGTTTAATTAGCCAGGCTATACCTTGAGTCCAAAAGCCATAAATATATATCCATAAAAACAAAATACCAGTACCTTTTAGAATTAATAATTCTGGAAAAATTCCTTCAATATGTAATTAAATTTACATTTGTGCTTGATCCATTATTCAAAGAGTAGGGTTCCAATCTTATTTTTTTTTTTCAAAATAATAAAAATAAGTAGATAACAAGGGATTTGAATAAAATAGAAAAAGAATAGATGTCGGATTAAGGTTACCAACTATCATTAGATATTTAACATGTTTGATCTTAAATCTAGGATTAAATATTGCATTATCCTAGTTAAAGTAAACAAAAAAGAGTTTGACACTGACATTAGGACCAAAAGTTTTAAGTAATTATCTGAACAAAAAAACAAAAAGTTTAAGTAATTGTAGCCCATGGATTAGTTCCTTTTAATATACTGGCTGTAGATTTAAAAAAAAAAAAAAAGTTAAGAAATTGTAATGGGCCAACCCTAAAGTAAACCCAAAAAACAAATACCCCAAACTACAATGGCCCAATCACTCATCAGCATTTTCACCATCCGGGCGGGGCAGGCACCTACCAATTAACAAACGAAACCAAGCCCTCTCGCTCTCAGTCCTGCACCAACCAAACATTATAACGAAAAACAAAAGGGTAAAACATTTCTACTTTTTTTTTTTTTGTTCCTCTCTTCTTCTCTCTCACTCGCACAATTTTTTTTTTTTTTTTTAAATCTTTTGCTGCCTTTCTCATATCTTCCCCTATCTCTCTATAAGGCAACACTATAAAAAGAGAAACCCAAAGGGGGAAGAAAAAAAAATTAAATAAATGAATAAAAGAAGCTGAAGATTTTACAATGCTCTCTTGATCACTTTCATGTCTCTCCCCCCAACCAAACGCTCTCTCAGCTCCAACGCCGCTGCTGCTTCTTCTTCTTCCTCTTCTCACTTCCAACCACCAATGAAGAAAGCCAAGTCCCAAGCCGTGGCTTGCTCTCTCGACCCAAATAAAAACGGCCTTCATCACCACCACAACCAAGATGATAACGACGTCGTTTTCGACCCTTCATCTATGGCTCTCGACGATGATTCCAAGCCCGACGATGCTCGTGCTCCCGCCGCCGCTAATTTGTCTCGCAAAAAGGCAACACTGCCTCAACCCGCCAAAAAGCTCGTCATCAAACTCGTTAAAGGTTGGGTTTCTTTTTTCTTGATCTCATTTGATTTACTTTTTTGCCTTTGTCAAATTTATTTTCTGGGTCATTTATAAATCGCCCCTTTTAGTTAATTTGAGAGTTTGATCTTAGAAATTGAGTGGCTTTGGTTGTTAGGTCGTTTTGGAATGAAAAATTAGGGATTAGAGAGGTGAATTTTAGAAACTTGGAGTTTTGTTCGATTTTAGGATCTTGGTACTGGTAAATTTATTTTATTGTTTTTACTGTTTTACTGAGCTAACACTAATTAGTTGAAATTGGGTTATTTAATTTTATTTGGGTTGTACCATTTAGGCCGTGTAAATTAAAAGCTGTTTTAGTTTGGAGATCTGTTTGTAGCCAATTACTTTCGATCACTTCCTATGTAGCTTTTAACTAAGGTTTTATAGAGGTCTATTAACTGATCTTAAGAACTGTTGATTTTGTCTGCCTAATGTGGTCATTACTTCAACCATTTACTAAAGTTGGACCTTCTAATTACGATAATTTGAAATCAGTATCGGTTTTTCAGAGGCAATCTTTTCATGTTAAACAAATGTAGGGCCCTAATTTACTTGTTAGCTTACATGGTGTTGGTATATTCTTCGTTTTCTTGCCTTTGAGATGTAGGACTACTACTTATGCAACTTTACATGAAAAGCTGTGAACGTTCATTTCTTCATTTTGGATGGTTTTTCATTTTGGCCTTTTCTGTTAATTTATCAACGGAAATGTAGTGTGAATATTGTGTTGGAGACATACTCTGAAACCCCTCAGCTTTTTGAAAAGTTCATTTCTATTCTCTTGTAAACCATTTTTTTTTGGCGTGCTTGCATAAGCATAATCAGTTACTTCATCTTCCCAAACAACTAAACATGGCTTTTAGTTAAAGGTGATTTTATTACTTATTAGTAAGTTTACTTACAAGGAATTGCAATGAGGAAGGTTGAAGTAAGTTTGTTTCTATTTGCAAATCAGATTATATCTCCAAAACTATGTTGTTTATGGGAACTAATTGTAAGAAACTAGAAGAGCATTGCTAACAAGGAAAATATTTATAACATATACTCACTTGCTCAGAAAGGTTTCTGATACAACTTTAACTTCTTGTCTTGTTTCTGTGTAGCAAAACCGACATTGCCTACGAATTTTGAGGAGGAAACATGGACAAAGCTGAAATCAGCCATTAATGCTATATTTTTGAAGCAACCGGATTCTTGTGACTTGGAGAAGCTTTATCAGGTAGGTCTCACATTTTTTCTTTCTCTCTATTTTGATTATGATAGCCATTTGCAATGTGAGCAATATTGTCTCTTGATAATCGGGCGTGCTCCCTTCAGGCTGTCAATAATCTTTGCCTGCACAAGATGGGAGGAAGCCTTTATCAACGAATTGAAAAAGAGTGTGAAGAACATATATCTGCGGCACTAAGATCTTTGGTTGGACAAAGCCCAGATCTGATGGTTTTCTTATCACTTGTTGAGAAATGTTGGCAAGATCTTTGTGATCAAATGTTGATGATTCGTGGTATAGCCTTGTACCTAGACAGAACATATGTTAAACAAACCCCAAATGTACGTTCATTGTGGGACATGGGCTTGCAGCTCTTCCGTAAACATCTTTCTCTGGCTGCTGAAGTTGAGCACAAAACTGTCACTGGTCTTTTAAGAATGATTGAGAGTGAGAGGTAATTCTAATGAATTTTAATTTGAAATATGTAATTATTTTATTCTAGTCTTTTTTGTGTGTTCCAAAGTGTCAACCTATGCAAAACAGTGTTGTCAAAGGCGCTAGGCGCACTCTAGGCGCTAAGACCTCTATATAGCCTGAGGCGCAAGGCGCAAAAAAAGCGCTCGCCCGAGCAAAATAAGGCGCATATATACAAATAAATATATATAATATACCAAATAAAATTTAAGTATTATATGTAACTAATAAACTTCCGGTAACAATTTAAAAAAAAAATTATTATAATAATGAAAGATAGCTAAAAATTTATAATAATTCTATAAATTATTATAAAAAAGCAAACGTTATTTTGTGATTAATAATTTTTTATAATTATTATAAATTAATAATATTTTTTTATTAAAAAAAAAATCAAACGAGTTTGTTTCTCAACACAGAAACAGAGCAACGTCTGTTTCTGTGTTCAGAAACAGAGTTGTTTGCTCTGTTTCTGTGTTCAGAAACAGAGTCTGTTTCTGAACACAGAAACAGATCAAACGAGTCTGTTTTTTTTATTAAAAAAAAAATATAGAGAAGAAAGAAAATTTAAACGGAAGAAAAGGCAGTAGAGCCAAAGAAGAAAATAAGTAAAATATAAACGTACCTTAGCCAACAGTGACCAACCAAACTTGAGTACTTGGCTGAGTTGGAAGTCTTTGAGGGCTTCCAATACTTTATTTTAACTTAATAATATTGGTGGCAGGGTTTGTTTTGGAAAAAAAGAAAATCGAGATTGAATTTTGAATATGGAAACTTTGACTTCTATAATTAAAAAAAATAAAATAAATTGAAACTTCACTGAGGCGTGCTTTTTTGGCGCCTGGGCTTGCAGCAGAAGGCGCAAAAAAGCTTCATAAGCGCTTGCCTTTTTGAAGTGGCTTCACCTGGTATACCCTGAAGCGTTTTCTTGTTCTGGCGCCTCGCCTGGGCGCCTAGGCGCGCCTAGGTGAGCGCCTTGACAACACTGATGCAAAAGATGCATAATAGTTTTAGATTGATGTTGTAATGGATTGGGTATCATTGAGTGTTGCAAAACTTATGGATGAACTATCCTTCTCTTGATGTTGTGGATGAAAAGGTATAATAAATTGAAAAAAGCTGCAGTGTTGCTTGTTATTGTATTGGCTTTGCTATTAGTACATAAATCATAATATGATTGGATGAAACAGTATAGTAGATATAAACAAATGCTATGGATTTATTTGTTTTAGATGCCTTCAAACCAACTTGATGTCACACTGAATTTTCTGTGCAAGTATAAGTGGAGAGGTAAAAATTGAAAAAGTCAACCTGCAACATGTTGAGTATTGATCAAGTTGAATTAACTCATAAATTGTTGTTTTAATGTCATTATTCCCTTGCCTAGTTTACTTCTCTTTCTATGATTTTAGAGGTATGAGGTGGTTACATATTTTCTATTGTGGAAAGAAGTTTCTTGAAAGGCCGATTAGGATGTCTGAACGATTTAACTGTAACCTACTTGTCAATCATTTTCTTTTTAGCTTATTTTAATTATCTATGCTTCCAATCATTTTTGGAAAAAATCCAGAAATTGTTCAGGAATTCATTAGTGTTGCTTTCTTGCTTGTAATTCTCGTACATTTTCCCCGTTACTTATAGTTTCCATCCACATAAATTTTGCCTCCTAGGTTCCTGAATGATGTTAGATGACCAATTCCCATCTTTCAAGTTTTTATTAAATTTGCATCCTGTAATCCACTGCTTTCCGTTTTCGATCACGCAGGTTGGGTGAAGCAGTTGACAGGACACTCCTTAACCATCTTTTGAAGATGTTTACCGCTTTAGGTATTTACTCAGAAAGCTTTGAGAAGCCATTCCTGGAGTGCACATCCGAGTTTTATGCAGCTGAAGGAATGAAATACATGCAGCAATCTGATGTTCCAGATTACCTGAAGCATGTAGAGGTGCTTTTCATATTTTATGTTCTCAATTAGCAGTGACTGGTGCTCTGTATTTTGAATTATGCATGTTTTATCCTTCTAATAAGAATGTTAATGTATCATATTATTCCATATTTATATGGAATATACATGTTTATCCCTCTAATATGTTGGGTAAGTTTATTTTGTAAGATTTTGGGTGTATTCTTGCAGATGAGGTTACATGAAGAACATGAAAGATGCTTACTCTACCTGGATGCTCTTACAAGAAAGCCACTTATAGCGACAGCAGAAAGGCAACTGCTTGAACGTCATATACCTGCCATTCTTGATAAGGTGTGAATATGAATCTTCGGTTGTTGTTTGCGCTTTGTATGCCTGCTTGAATTCGCATCTTTTTAATATTTATAGTTTCTCTGATTTCTGCAGGGATTTATGATGCTGATGGATGGACATCGTATTGAGGACCTTCAGAGGATGTATTCACTGTTTTCAAGGGTCAATGCTCTTGAATTACTCAGGCAGGCACTAAGCTCATATATTCGGAGAACTGGGCAGGGCATTGTCATGGATGAAGAGAAAGAGAAGGACATGGTGCCTTCCTTGTTAGAATTCAAGGGTTCGCTTGACTCAATATTGGAAGAAAGCTTTTCCAAGAATGAGGCATTTTGCAACACCATTAAGGATGCATTTGAGCATCTAATTAACCTTCGTCAGGTTAGCATATGTTTTGTCCTTTGTATTTGGAGATTATTTTATTTTTAAACTGCATTCTTGTTTACTTTTACATCAGTGAAGTTATATTCCTAATTTAGATTACCATATTTTAAACTTGACTGATGGTTCAACTCTGCTGTGTTTAATAGAACCGACCTGCTGAGCTGATTGCAAAGTTTCTGGATGAGAAGCTTCGTGCTGGTAATAAGGGTACTTCTGAAGAGGAATTAGAGGGTACACTTGATAAAGTTTTGGTTTTATTCAGGTTCATCCAGGTAGAGTTCATGTTTTCCCAATAAAAATTATTAAATTTACTTTTGTCTCAAATAACAGTTCTCTTTTGTGCATTTCTTGCTTTTCTTCCCCTACAAGTTAATGCTAGAGATGTGAATGATGTTTTTGTTGATAATTAAGGGCAAGGACGTCTTTGAAGCATTCTATAAGAAGGATCTTGCTAAAAGGCTGCTTTTAGGAAAGAGTGCTTCTATTGACGCAGAGAAATCCATGATTTCTAAGGTCAGTATCTTCTTCTTTTGCATCAAATGATGTTTGTTCTAAAGATTGTATTAAATTGTTATGTTGTCATGATGCTGCAGCTGAAGACCGAGTGTGGCAGCCAGTTTACGAATAAACTTGAAGGAATGTTCAAGGTTTACCTCTATATCTTTTTATATAAATTTGTAAAAGAAATGCATTCCATATATGTTGCCATTGGAATTTCTAGTCATGAATCTGGTGAACTGCAGCCTTTAGGGTTTTGTAAAAATGGGCAGTCCACAACTCTTATAACCACTAAGAATATGTTACCCAATTGGTGGTGGTATTGGTTCCAGGAGTGTTATTCATCATGACATGAGTTGGATTAATTATGAGTAATTCCTGCAAGCAGTATGTAATGAACTAATGATTATGTAACAAATTTATTGTGCCTGAGGATAGATTATACAAATAAACATTAAAGTAATAGAATCATGTCAGAAGAGAAGAGAAAAGAAAAGGATTCTAGAAGTTAAATTATCTTTTATTTCTTGGATTACCTACTTGTGTACTGGTCAATGGAGGATCCAACAATCTACAATATTTATGGAGTTTGTGTAATACTGGAATTTATTTATGTGACTGGATTATTATGCCTAGAATATGTTTACAGTGCAAACCACATTTACTCTTAAATATTTTATACTTCAATAGTTGAGTACCCAGAAACTAGGAAGAAATAGCACATTGCACGCTTGAATTTCCTTTCCAGTTATACTTTCAGTTCTAGGAAAACTAGTGACATTAGATTAATTTGAATGTGCTATTAATGCAATGGTTGCAATGGATTAGAACTATGGGCTTCTGTTTGTAATTAAATCACCTCATATTCTATGATTGATCTTGCTGTATGTGGTTTTATGGCAAAGAGTCCTTACACTTTCTTAGAATACAGTCATCATTGTGTGTGTATATCCATGCATGTTTTGTTTGATGTGTGAGAAATTGCAATATGAACCTTAATTGCATTGAATGTGAATTCTTGTGATTTTTATCCAGGATATTGAACTATCAAAGGAGATAAATGAATCATTCAAGCAGTCATCCCAAGCCAGGACAAAACTTCCATCAGGAATTGAGATGAGTGTCCATGTCTTAACAACCGGGTAAATCATTTTTAACCATTATTTGACTTAAATCATAGCTACGTAATTAATTAGTTTATTCTCAAGGTATTTAATTCTATTTTGGTTGTTGACCTGGGCAGGTACTGGCCAACATATCCACCTATGGATGTTAGGCTTCCTCATGAATTGAATGTCTATCAGGTTTGCTGCAGGCTTTGGGATGAAATGTTTACTGTTATAGACACCAGGAAGCTTTTATCTAAAACTTATCTAAAGCTTTTCTTCTACTTGGTGTAACAGGACATCTTTAAGGAGTTCTACTTAAGTAAGTACAGTGGGAGGCGCCTAATGTGGCAAAATTCATTGGGTCATTGTGTGTTGAAAGCAGATTTTCCCAAAGGTAAAAAGGAGCTGGCAGTTTCCCTATTTCAGGTTTGTATCTTGGTGTCTCATGAGCCATTGTTGTCCTTTCGTAATGTTTCTTCTCTTTTCGTATCTTCTCTACAAGCAGACAAGTTCTAACAGTTTTCTGGGTTTGTTGTCTTTTACCCTCTAGACTGTAGCTCTGATGTTGTTCAACGATGCCCAAAAGCTTAGCTTTCAAGACATTAAGGACTCCACTGGCATAGAGGACAAGGAATTGAGAAGGACCTTGCAGTCCCTTGCATGTGGGAAAGTAAGAGTCCTGCAAAAGGTATGCCCATTATATTATTGCACTTACCATTTTAATTTCCTTTTTGTGCTGGTAAAGTAGGTGATATTATCTTTTCTTCCTCCCATTTTCTTTATTCCTTTCTATGTTTGAATTTCTGTGCTGCAGTTCCCGAAAGGGAGGGACGTCGAAGATGATGATTCTTTCATTTTCAATGAAGGATTTACTGCTCCTCTCTATCGTATAAAGGTACATCTATTTGCAATTTCAAGCTATGGTGGCTAAATATTTTTTGTAAGATCAACTAAATTCCTGTCATGCTTATCTCTATGCTATTCCACTAAATTCCCATAGAGAGAGGTTTTATAATGAATCTGACTTCAGTGATTGCCACTCACATGATAAGGCATCAAGCTGACTTTTCCTTTTGGAATGCAGGTAAATGCAATCCAGATGAAAGAGACAGTGGAAGAGAACGCAAGCACCACTGAAAGAGTATTTCAAGACCGTCAATATCAGGTTCAGCTTTGCTTCACTCTCATAGTCTCTTCCGTTTTATCAATCCACCAAAAAAATAAAATAAAAGAACAGAAAGCTATTTCACCGGTTAATCAAATATATGCATTATTACGTGATTTATTGCAGGTTGATGCTGCTATTGTTCGGATAATGAAGACGAGGAAAGTGTTGAGTCACACTCTTCTGATAACTGAACTCTTCCAACAGGTAAGCATATTCTGACGTTGTGTATAACAAACGGATCTCTGAAGAGTTCCAGTAACATCTGGTCACAATCATAACCAAAAATTAATAAAAAATAAATAAAATGAAAGTTGGTGCTGCTGTTTTCTTATCAAGTAAGAGTTATCATGTCAAAATACTTGGATCATTTGAAGAAGAGTGAAATTACTCTTCATATATCGTATTTAAATCACTGCAATTGATGATTTCTAGCTGGGGATTAAAGGGATAATATGTTTTTAAGTTGCATTTGGACATACCCATACTGAGAACAAGTTTCTTTCGTTGAACAGCTTAAGTTTCCGATAAAACCGGCTGATTTGAAGAAAAGAATCGAGTCTCTCATTGACAGGGAGTACCTGGAGCGAGACAAGAACAACCCACAAATATACAATTACTTGGCGTAGATTACTTTTTTTTTTCTTTCTTTTTTTCTTTCCTTTGTTGACAGATATCTCCTTGTAAATGACACGGGAAACTTTGGTCTGCTCCAAGAGGGCGGAGCTGAAATCCCTTGTCAGATCCATGTACAGTAACTTGTAGTGTTTATTTTGTTGCAATCGAGATTGTAATTGTAAAGCATATTTAGCCTCTGTTTTGATACTTCCTTGTCACGAGCTTGACACTTGAGTTACTTGAAATAAGCTGCATTTTTTTTTTGGGTTGTTGTGAGTGTTTCCCTTCTTTCAGGGTCCTGTTTTATTTTCTGTAAAAGAGGAGAGTTTGGCCGTGTGAGGCTGCAGCCTGCAGGGGTAAACTAATGGCTGAAAAGGGTTTCTACAAGTGTATTTTTTCTTATAAAATATCAGGTTGGTTGGGGGAATTGCAAGGGTGGGTTAAGCTAGTAATCCTCTTTTGTTTTGGATGAATAAGGTGTTATGCCTGTTATAGTATTATAATTTTAGTTGGATTTTCTTCTTTGCATAAGCCAAAGAATCTGTGGCAGCACGGGCATCGGTTAAACCCCAACAAGCTGGGGTTGGGCGTGGAATAACTCGACAATTTCTCAAAGCTCATGGGTTTGTTTTTCATGGAAATCAATCACCATTAACATGAGAAGCAGTCTTAAAACATGTTAAAGAAAAACTTAATTCGTTCGAGACTGGACTCTGTTGAAGACGATTGCCTTGATGAACAGCTAGAACACTGTAAAAAGTTGAACTAAAATCTTGTATTCATTCGAATAATCTCTGGAGTAGTTTTGTTGGGTTGGATTGGATTGGATCGGATCAAAACAAACCAAACCCCTCTCCCTTCACTTTCTATGATGACATTGAACTAATGTTAACATACATTAATCAAAACCATTCCAATCTCCAAGTTATGTCACTTGAAACACAAAATCAAAACCAAAACGAGGCCAAAAAATGGTCCGATTTAATGTAATAATAATAGTATTATAATGAATTACCAAAACCATATTCATTAATACATTCATTCAAACATAATAATGCCAATCACCTGAACTGGACAAAGAGGAAGAAGAAAATTTGGCACAATTTTTCCTACACCAATATAGCCAACAAGAAGAAAGAAACAAACAAGTTGGAATACAGCCGCGATCATCAAAGGGCTTTGGTTGAAGTGGATGAAGAAGTATGATTATTATGAGGCTGAGATTCGAGATCTGGGGTTGGGTTGAGAGGGGCTCGGATGTCGTTGTTGCCGATATCCTCGTCGGGGTCGTAATCAGGGTTAAGAGATCGGTCAATGGCTTCGCGGCCTTTCTCGAGGCAAGGCTTGCAAGCGATCTCGATTGCTATCCATCCTAATACCACTCCCGCTATTGCTATCAACGCGCTTGTTATTGCTGCCATTTTCTCCTCTTTCTCTCGATAATCAGATCTCTTCTTTTCTTTCTTTTGAAAAAGAATTTCACAATTATTTTGGGTTCTTAAGAAATCTTTCCTACCGTTATTATTTCAGTCTTTGGCCCATCACATCCTGTTCATTGGGCCTTGAACTTTTGTTGCTTGTTTTTGGGGGTTGCCTTTGGGATTTCCGTAGCTTTTGGGGTGATATCAGACCCTAAGCATTGCCTGTACTATAATCTACTATAATTAAAATAGTAATTGTTAGTTTTTGAGTAATTGATTTTCCATATTATTTTATTATTGTTTTTAGTATAAAGAGGATGCAGTATGAGGATAAATAAATAAATTGCAGATGTTAAGATTTAAACTCTAAATTTGTTGGATGTCATCTTTTAAAAATGATTATATGAATCAATTAAATTAAATCTCGAATCGCAGATGCTGAAATTCCATTTTATTTTATTATGGTTGCTAATGCTAATTAGATTGCCTTTACCAAATCAAGGAAAAAGGAGGCAGGGGCCAGCGGGGAGCCTATCAATTTATGAGATATGGAGATCTGGATTATACTAAATCTGCAACAACCTTGATCTCTTATCATTTTTTTATTGAGATTTAAACAACCCAATTCTTCAGAAAATTCTTTTCTTCCCCTAACAAAGTAGGAATATTTGGATGGCACTTGATAACGTGCCTTCCAGGTTGAATTAAAGAAGAAAAAAAAGTTTCGCTTTCTCTGGAACAAAAGATACGGATTCATTACTTTTTTTTTTTTTTTTTTCTAATAAAAAAAATAAAGAGGTGGGAGGGGGTTGAACCTTCACTCTCAACCTGTCAAGCTGAATATTTAACTCTAGATGGAAAAAGCTTAAAGCTTTCAATCATCTCTTTTATTATTATTATTGTTATTATTTCAACTCAAGTCATCATCAGATTCAGAAACCCATTAATATTTCCAAATGGCCAAATCCAATTTACCCAAATATTAACAATGGTCCATAGCATAACATCAGCCTCTTTGAAAAGGAAATATGGTCAGCTGGCCAATCCCAATGGAACATCAAAGAAGGAAAGAGGCAATTCATGCACGATTTCAGACCACGTTTTCCTCTTACTATTATTACTAAACAAGATTCTTTCAGGGAAATTTTGTCCAAGCATTAAACTAAAAATGGTAATGATTTTTCATTTGAGGAAGTGTTAAAAAAATTAAAAAGAAGAAGACAGGATGTACTTTAAGAAATCCCAAGATAATCTTGCTTTTTGTTGGCAGTGTAGCAGACAAAATCAGATTTGTTATTACTTCATATTCTGCCTTTCTTCTTTCCCATAATACATGGCTATGCTTAAGGCTTTTAACTATTGCAAAAATAGTTTGCTTAACATGTAAGATAATGCTTTTCCAAGATTCAAATATTCCTTAGCTTTCCATCTAAAACTGTTCTCTTAACACTGTAGAAATGGGTTCCAGCCATTTAATCTATAAGCTTCACCAAATGGATGAACAAGATCTTTTAAGGAGTACACTACAATCTCAAACCATACTAAACAGAGATTTACCCTGGAAAAGCTTAAAGCAGCAACAGCAGGGTTAATGTACTGTGATTGATTAATTCACCAAACTTAATCAAATAATAGTATCCATAAAAATAAAAGTCCATTATGCTTTCTGTACATCATCCAAGCCTGCAAATGTCAAATCTAGTTAAACTTTCCTTTTAACATCAGTGTAAGTTTAGGTCAATATTTTTCGGCTTATGCTTAGTTCATTAGTGTGATTCTACTATGTTATGGACAATATTTCATACAAGAACAACAGGAAGACATCTGAAAATTTGAGTGAGTTCATGATCAGCAAAATATATCGATTAAACGATTACTAAGAGATAAAAGAAGAACAAGAAAAGTATGGTTGATACATCTGTTATAATAACACACAAGTCATTCCAACTCCACAACCATTGTAATTTTGTATAATTACAAGTTATTAAACATACAAGACAAATGTGATACTTCAGAAGCTAAGCAAACAGAACCTGAGAACTTGAGGGTGTCAAGTCAGATAAACGTTCTGGGGCATCAATAACGTGCCACCGAACACTGAAGCTCCACTTCTTCTCAGAGCTGCCTGTTCGATTCAGGTTTGCGATATAGCCCACTGCAACATGAAGGTTGCGACCCACAACATATATTCTGTTATCGCATGCATTAACAGCAAAAGGTTTGCATATCTGCTCTGGTAATGGGGGACCTTCTATTGCTTCCCAGGAATCACTGTCTGGATCATAAACCTTAAGCTTCATTCTTTCAAGCTCAGAAACCACAAATAAGTGGCCATAGACCACCACACTTGAGCCAGTCCAGCCTTGTCTCAATCCCACAGCCATACTCTCCCAATTATTAGTTGTTGGATCATAAACCTGACCCCTAGGAGAGACAAAGAATGGCCACAACCAGCCTTCTGTGACAAGAAGCTTTCCATTGAGAACCGCAGAATTATAAGATGCCATATTTGTCCCCATGCTTGCTATTGGGTGCCAACTCCCCTTTGCAGGATCTAAAACCTCAGCTGAGTCAAGCTCAAAAAGCTCTCCACTGTTTCCTCCAGCTACATATATCATCCCATTAATCACTCCACTTGCAAAAAATGACCTAGCAGTTTTCATCTTATTCATCACAGTCCAACGGTTTTTTTGAATCTCATACTTCAACACCAAGTCAAGGGGGCAATCCACATCAGAGACCATTCCCCCACAAACAAAGAGAGCACCCTCACGAGGAATTGAAACACACCTAAAACCATGGGGACAAACTTTGTCTTTGCACGGCATCGCTGGGATTGTATGCCAAGAAAAGTGGGTAAGGTCAAGAACCTGCCATTGAATTTTCCCGGTGCATTTGTGGAAGGCAAATACAAAGAGCCAAGGGTCTTTGAAACCTAGTTCCTTCCTTCGGGTGAAAAACCGCTCTTTATTGCCAAGCAGGAAATGCCATCGCTTGCATACAGCTCTGCAAACTGCATGGCTCTCAACTGGAAGCCGAAGGAGACAATTAAGGGCCACGTCATCAGGAAGGCCTGGAATAAGGGGTTCTCCTTGAAGAGACAACTCAAATTCTAATGAAGGATTCAACAATGAAGATTGAGTCACAGCTAATCTAAATTCTGGGGATAATGTCATCTGAGAATCCCCTAGCTTATGCAATGGTGCCTGTTGGGATGAAAATCAAACCATTTGCATCTTTCTCTCAAAACACAAGAATCTAAAATCCTTGAAGACTACCCGAAGGACCTTGTTTAAGCTTGAAATTTCCAGTTAGTTCTTTGTCATCAAATGGATTTACTTATGAATTGAACAACTTAAACATCCAAATCCCAACCAAAACTTCAAAGAACCTAATGTTCTTTGACACTCACAAGAACAAACGAAGAATTCTTTTCATTGAAATTTGCAATTGCACCTAAAACAAAAGCACGTTTTCCCCTCTACACATATCCTTACAAGACTTTATCATAATTCACAGATAAATCCCTTCCTGAATGATCCAAAACTCAAATTCCTATGCAGCAAAGATAAAAACTTTAACTTTTTCTCTTTATATATACCACTATGGCCTATCAAAATACCGAATAGAGGAATCTAAAGCTATCAAAAATCATGCCAAGGCAGAGATAAAGATACTAACACTTCATATCCAGGAAAAAAAAAAGCGAAAAGAAAAATCAATAGCCCATATGATAGTATCTCGAATAGAGCCTAAACAAATCTAAACTTTTGCTCCTACCAATAAGAAAACCTAAAACCCTGTCATATATCTCATAGAAATGAAGTATTTATGGCCTGAAGAGATTGATAATTCAGAAAAGAAGCTAAAACCCAGAAAATATTTTATCCTATATAACTTGAAAACAAACCAGATAGCATAAAGAAGAAGAAAAGAGATGGAAAACTGATATGTGAAGACTTACAAAGAAGGGTTTTTTCTTGAATACTTGGTATAAAAAAAAGCGATTTTTGATGAGATTTAAAGCTGGTTTTATTATGAAAGAGGTCGGTCCCCTGGCCCCCGACTCCCTACCCAGGACTATTCCATTATTCTCCTTAATATCAAAAACAAAAAAAGAAAGGGTATATACGATTATAAGAAATTATATTACTATTAATTAATTTTAATTAATTACTAGATTATGACATTGAGTGGATGAAAAAAAATGAATGAAAAATTTGTTTGAAAAAAATCTGATTAATGGGTATTTTTTTTTTTAAATTGCATAATTATTTCTAAATTTATATTATTATTAATATATTTTAAAATAATTTTATTAATTAAATTAATATTCAATTAATTTGTGAAACTAACCCAATCAACTTTTATAATATATTATAGAATATAGATAGTAACTATTATTATTCCTGTGAAAAAAAAAGGGTTGATGATGATTCGATGTACATTAGAACCACGCGCTAAATAAGTAATTCGTCAAGAAAAGTATATGAGCAAAAAGGTTGGCAACCTGTACGACACGCGCTTTTAACTGCGGGTTTTGGAATTTGGAACTGTTTTGTTTGTCCAAAGCATGTATTAAGCTAAGCTTAAAAAGGAAGATTATAGTTCAAACTTGAAACCAAAAAGCGTAGATTAAGCATTTAGGCTAATAATTAAGCGGGTTTGAAATTTTTTAAAATAATTAAATAATTAAGAGATAAAAAAAATAAAATAAGTTGAAGCAATATGTAATGTTAAATACAACTCCAGAATGTTAAGTTAAATACGTCGCCTTAGGGCTTGCCTTGCATGCATATTATTAAGTAACATTTATTATTTTATTTGAATTGGATTGTTTATATTATTTCCTTCTTTTGGAAAGTTTGATTCTGATCATGTCATGGATATAAGATGGTAACCAATATTTAATTCTCTTATGATATCTTCACTTCACAGTTATTTCTCTCTAATTATCTTTTTTTTTTTTTTTTTTTGAAAATTCAAAGGGAAAGGTTTGTATCATACAATTCTTTCTTCGCAAACGGTTCATATAGGTCAAAATATTTAAAAAGTTTATATATTATATCATTTAATGTAATTTAGTTATTGTATTTCAAATTTGAGTAATTTAATTTTTATATTTTTAAAATTAAAATAAAAAAGTAAAATCATTAACTAATAAGGAAAATTGTTAAAAAAATTGACGTGACATTTAATCTGGTGTTTATTAGATGATGTGGTATTAATAAAATATATTATTTTAAGCTGACGTGGATAAAATAACAAACTAAGTTGGCAAAAAATAATTTGATATGGCATTTTTGCCAACTTAATTTGTTATTTTGTCCACGTCAACTTAAAATAATATATTTTATTAGTGCCACGTCAGCCTTTGACATCCACGTCATCAAATAAACACAAGGTTAAAATCACGTCAGCTTAACAGTTTTTTGTTACATTAGTCAATGATTTTACCTTTTTGCTTTAATTTTAAAAGTACAATGATTAAATTATCTAATTTTATAATAAAAAAATTAATTTACATTAAATAATATAATACAAAATTTTTTTAAGTACTTTGACTGTCCATATCATATTTAATGTTAGTACTAAAAAATAAGTAAGGTATCAATCTTTAGATTTTTATTTTTTATTAAAAAAAAAGCATTAGGTATTCTCTTTTACTGAGCCATTTATTGAAGAAAATATCTTGATAATGTAGAATCTCAAAATAACCAATGACCCCAATTAATACAAATAAATATACCTGGGCTATTAATAAATATTTAATTGTTTTTTTTATAATTAAAAGATAGATCCGGTTAATAGATATTTATAACACTAATTAAATATTATTTAATTATCATTTTAAAAAAAATTATTTGCATTTAATATATTATATTTATTGAATTAAAAAAAAAAAAAACACTATTTAACATTTTTCTAAAAGATAACATCACCTTCTTTTTTTCCTTAACCAACAAAATCACCATTTTTTTTTGGGGAAATTATTCAAAGTAACAATTATTGTACAAGAATAAGCTGGGGTTAAAACATTTAAAGAAGAATGTATTTTTTTTTTATGCATAAATAAGGGTTGTTAGTATGGAAAGTTGGGAAATTTGGTCGAATTTTGCAGTTTGGCTCTTTGTGGAGGCTCATATAGTCATATTTTCATAAATATAGGTCCAAGTCCAACCAACATGTGCATATTTCTCAGGCATTTCAATTTCCTGGCGTTACTGGAATTTTCAATTCAATGCAAACATTTTTTCTTAAATGCGCCAACTTTATTTTTCTTATTTCTAGATTCTTAAATTTTGGATTTTTTTTTTTGATATTTGAATTTTGGAATTTTCTTTTTTTCATAATTTATGAATAATTTAATGTTACACCGTCAATGGAAGTTCACCCCATATATTTACAATTATGCAGCTCTTAGGATCTCTTCAATGATGACCACCAAATATAATTAATAATTTTTGATACGATATAAAAATACGATATAAATATAATATTTTTAATAAACATGAAATGATATATTAAATATGACACGATACGTTTAAATACAATTAATATGATACTTTTTTTACACGTACTGTAATCGTATTTAAGATTTTGACATATTTAATTATTTTTTATTGTTTTTATATTTATACAACTGACAAAAATAAAATAAAATATGATATACATAAAAAATTATCAAATTCATCGGTACTATGGAGATTTTTTTCTTTTCACAGAAGCCCATTTAAGGCAAAAAAGAAGAAAGAAATACCCACCATCCAATAATCCCTAGCAAAGATTTTGATAGAGAAAAGTTACCCAGCACGCTTAGGAAAACCATAAATAAAGAGGCTATGGTTTTCAATGATAGGTATTAGGTACCAATATCTATGTTTAGATATCAATATAACGACACTCAAATGATCATTAATGATAGTAAAAGCACTTGAAGGGAAAAGGAAAAGTGAATAGGCAAAATTTGAGAAACAAAACCAGTTTAATTATAACTTATCATTCAAATCTTTAAGCCAAATCAGTAAAAAAAAAAAAAAAAAAGTGATGACAAATCCCCTATGCTGCTGCATTGAAGCACCAAATCACATGAGTCTAATTTATACTGAAATATCTGATTGTGAGAACCTGATTTCAGCACTAAATTGCAAGTAGAATTTGTAGGCAACTTTAATAGGCTTCACAGGCAGTGTCCACTTAAAATGTTCAGTTTTGGTGGAAAACTTTACTGCTGAGATGCTGCAGCACAGCTTCACTGGATGGCACCATATGGCATTTTGTATTTACATTTGGAGCCAAGCTTAGTAGCATCAAACAAGCTATACCAAGAAAACTTTGATAATAGACTTGTGCATCTCAATCTAATCTTTTTCCATTGCCTTGGCTTAATCACAATGTAAAGAAGCATTCTCCAAGAACAGAGAAAAATTCCAATACATAAGCCCTTGCTCTAATGACTACTCTAGAACAGTTACACTAGTGCCAATAAGAGACAATAACTGTAGGTGATAATGCTAAATATTAAAGTTCAATCTAAGCCTTGTTTCCTTGCATCTACATTCAGAACTAAGTCCAAAAACAAACCATGATTTTGCAGTTCCAATTATTTCCCCTCTCTCATGTCTATATGACATAGTTACAAGTTTTCAAATTCAAAATCTAGTTAAGCAAGGAAAAGATTAATCAAACTCCACAATCCACAAGAAATTTCATAATAAAGGACTTCATAAAATTTAACCAAACTGAATATGCAATTTGTAAATAGTTCAGCAGTGCATAGCAACATTACATCTTTGCCTTTTTTTTTGTTTGGTGTGGGGGGGGGGGGGGGGAGAGCAAGAGAGACCATTCCCTTATTGCTATATTATTATTTATTTATTATAGAGAGAACCACATTAAGTCTACAGATGCAGAGACAAATCTACATCTACCGGACCTTCCTCTTCAGCACCAAAACAAGTTTCTGAAGCAGAGATTGAATCATCAGCGTCCATGAAAAGTGATAGCTCTTTTGTCTCAAGATTCTCTGGTTCCACATGTGCATTGGGGGCAATCCTAGGTTTTTTTAATGCATTCATTATGTTAGCATTCCCTGAGTCGTCAGCTAAGTAAGGCCTCTTACCTTCTTCGCACGTCAACAAACTTCTCTCATAGTGACCAACTTTATCCAGGCTTGAGCGTGGAGGGGGACCTGGAGAAAAGGTACAAACAAGCAATAGATTCATTGAAGCTAGGCAACTGATATGACCCAAAACCAAAGTCAGGATTAGTTATAGCAAAGGTAGGATTTGGAAGCTTACCAAGATTATAACCTTGAACGTTCTGCAAGGCATCTCCAGAGGGTGGTGGCAAACCATCCTGGCTAATCTGAAATTCATCAGTATTAAACTGACAAACTCCATTTGAGCTCAAATATAGTGAAGAATCTATAGGAAAGCTAGTGGCTACAACACTACCAGATGAAGCAAATGCAGCAGAAGACATGGCTGCATTGGCACCAGCTGGAGCAAATGCTTTCGAAGCCAAACTGTTATGGTGATAAGTTGCACCACTACCGCAGCCATATGAGTAGTCTGGAGACATGATAATCTGAGTTTGGGCAACTCTGGGATTGCTGCCAGTGAATTTGCTCCTGCTTGCCTGGTTTATTTCATTTGAGCAGAACATCCTAGAGAAGTCAATTGGAGGGGGTGCTCTAGTTAATGGAGTCGGGTTGTTCACACCAGCCGAGTTCTGA
The DNA here is from genome assembly GCA_030761205.1 of Fremontodendron californicum. NCBI lineage: Eukaryota > Viridiplantae > Streptophyta > Magnoliopsida > Malvales > Malvaceae > Fremontodendron > Fremontodendron californicum. The sequence goes on from JAULJL010000027.1 coordinate 3,677,579, forward strand.
TGGCTGTTTGGTAGGGATGCAGGAGGGTTCCTAGTAATGTCCATGGAATTACTGGAACGACCAGGATAATTCAAGGTCCTCAATGTCTTATCCTCCTGATGAATCCTAAGGTGGCCACCTAGAGCTCGATAGTTGTTAAATACTTTGTTGCAATAGAAGCATGATTTAGTACCTGCATGCTTCTCTGCATCTTCTCTAGCCAAAATGAAATTCATGGTAGAAACTGAGAAAGACACACACAATTCAGCTCCTTTCAAGAAGAGATGAAACTAGAAAGCTAAAGGAGACCTTGCGACGGGGAAGAAGGCCTTATTCTTACCCCATTTTATAGCCCTTTCAGGGCGAATAAATAAGTCATAGTGGTTAACACCAATTAATGTAAACGACAATTATAATAAAAGCCATTTAAGAAAAGAAACCAGAGAAAGCATAAATGGAAAAAAATTGCCATAGGAAAGATCCATGCTGAAACAGCTTTAAAGTGGCCTTGTCCGCAATAACCCGCATTTAGAATAGTCATAAATGGCCATGGAAAGTATCAAATCTTGCAAAACAAATGTCAATACCACATAGAAAGGACACTGACTATCACAAGGTAATGAAACAATCTGGCACCTAATTTTGAGTGTCAGTTAAGGGGTAATTTTGGAACATGGAGTAAAACATAAAAGGAAAGCGGGTGCATCCAAGGCCTGCTCTCAATGTCATATCTGTGTGGCTCGGACTTAATATAAGTGTCTAATACATGCTCATGTTCAACAAATATATGTTCAGTTTTTCTTTATTTTTTTCTCGATATTTAGGAAGCCCTACCAAAAAGCCAATGTCCATTCAAAATATATAATGTGTCCGGCATTACTAAATTAGAGGAAAGCAAAGAGCTGGAGTAATATAGGTCATGATTGCTACATATTGATGATCTAACCATACCCAACAGCTTCAACATTGTCCGCTCTAGAATATGAAAAATTTAGACTAGTTATTTGATGCTCAATTTAAGTGTCATAAAGGTGCATGTATTGCGCAGAGAATAGCAAAGAAATGTCACAAACATCTAACTCTTAATGCATTGAAATCATAAAATACAGTACTACATGAGGCTAAGCTATATCTATTATTATTATAATATACATTATTACCATTTCTCAAGTGTTATTGAGAGCCATTCAAGAGAGAAAAGCAAAGAATGCACTAGCAGATAAGACTTAATAGATTTGAATTTCTTCTTTCAATTTTACACTCTTTTCTTAAAGTAAATTGCTTTTCCTGAAGAAAGTGAAGAGCGGCCACTCCATACCAAATGCATCCAAGAGAAGCCCCATGGCAAGCACAACAATCAATTCTTTAAGGCCAAGAATGCCTAAATGAGATTCTTATAAGAATTGTTTTCCCAATGCTTATGAAGGTCCTCGCTCTGCAACAAATGCAGAATCGTACTATCCTTCTTAACACATTATTTTAGGAAAACCCCAGAGTATTACTGGAGAACATCCCATTCAAGAGAGAGAAGCAAAGAATGCACTAGCACATAAAACTTAATAGGTTCAAACTCCTTTCCTTTTTACACTCTTTTCTTAAAGTAAATTGCTTTTCCTGAAGAAAGTGAAGAGCGACCACTCCACACCAAATGCATCCAAGAGAAGCACTATAACAAGCACAACAATCAACTTCTTAAGGCCAAGATTGCCAAAATGAGATGCTTATAAGATTTTTTCCCAATTCTTATGAAGGGCCTCATTCTGCAATAAATGCAGAATCGTACTATCCTACTTAACACATTATTTTAGGAAAACCCCAGAGCAGTACCGGAGAACATCCCAGGTACAAACTCTTTTAACAAGATTTTAATTGACACCAGTCAAACCTAAAACAGGGAATAAACTTAGAGTATACTAAAACACTTCCAGTATCTCCGCCTTTCATAGGTGAAATTTTATGTTTATTTGATGTTCTTCTATCAAGATTGACATATCTCTTTCTCGAATGGCTGCTAACACTGAGTGTATCATCGGGCATATTTGATGTTCTTATATCAAGATTGACATACCTCTTTCTCGAATGGCTGCTAAAACTGAGTGTATCATTGGGCATAATAGCAACACAGGCATTCCAGAAAGAAAACAAAAATATTTACTTCAACATAAAAAAGTTTTCTCAGTTTCTGCAGTAACCACTTAGAGACATCTATAAATCCTGTGACAAATAAATTGAAAGAGTGTAGAGGATGTTTTACTCAAAAGAGAAATATGTATTTCAGTTGGGTAGTAACTGCGCTAGAGATATTATAATCCAAACTCCAAAGTAGAGTATATATAAGTAAACTACTTTAAAATCTAAACATAAGTTATAACAAGTAAGCTATGCTTTATTTGTATTTGCAAGGCATCTTGTTGTGCAAATCACCATAAGCTGAGGCAGGCAACATCCGGTTAAAAGGATGTTGTTTCTCCAAAAAGATAGCCACACATGCCTGAAGGAGAGGAATCCTATTGTAAAGCACCAAACATTGATTCATTCACCCCCCTCCCCCAAGCCTAACCACTACTCCGTTAACTATTCACCAGTCCTTAAATAACTATAACTCTATGGTCTATCTCACTGATTGTGGATATCATATTCTTTTTAATCTGACCCAAAATCACATTAGCTTTTTTCTCCTATCCCTAGCCCTAGAACATCCAATAATTATCCAGCATTGTAACCCACGTAACCAGCAGCCACAAGTAATCTGAATCTGTTATAAAATAATAGGAAAACAGTGAAGCAAATGCACAACAAAAAGAGGGGGTCGCAAGGAACTAACTGTAAAACTAGATAAACAATAAAGCAAAATGGGCAAAGCAGATTTTGAAGATATTCATTTAAGAGTGGAAGTTAAATTGCTTTTACAGGATTTCATTAGTTTAAAAAAAAAAAATAGATATAGATACCAACTGTAACTTGTTTACCAGAATAAGGATGGCCTATGCATCAGAACTCCCACTAAAAGAAGAATCCACAATTGATCATAGCTGATACCTGCAATTGTTGAAATTATTTATCTCAAAGAGAACGAAAGATTTAGAATTTTGGACAAGAAAATACCAGCAGTTATCCATAAAACCGAAAAATAACTCAAAACTTGCATTCTTATACGAGGGCACCAACCGTATATCATAAATATGCGATAGCTTAATACCAGACATCAAATAGATATTCAGCATTATCTTAACCGCCTCAATAAATCATACCCATAGTTTATTCCCTTAAAAGTTACAGGGTATAGGGCTTTCACAATCAGATAAACGAGAAAAAAAATATATTTTTTCACTATCTAATTAGGAATTGTAGGTTTTGTCTCAAATGAGGTTGGAATAAGAAGGGTGCAGTTTAGTTTTATCATAGCTTCAATACGTAGATGATTTCCCATTAAACAAAAGCTAATGTTAAGTGTTAGTATGAGGAATAATGAAAACTGAAATCCCATTTTTCACTTTCCTGGAAAAGAGACAATTTTTTTCATAAATAGACAATTAGAATTCTAGCAGCTTGTCTAGCTAAATTCCCATTTACGGGTACAATTTTCACGAATAGATAAGCGAAAAAGAATATCAAAAACCTTCCCTACACCTTCATGTTCACCAAAAAGATAAGAAAACAAGGAAATAAAGCTTCATACCAGGGGAAAACTCTTCAAGAGACGACATGGGTATTCCTTATTTTTTGAAGGAAATGACATGCCCAGAGTTGTACAGTGCTGTTGAGAGATGGATGGAGAGAAAGAAAGCTGAAAATCAAACCACCGAGCAAAACGATTTCTTTTTACTTCTACATTTTCTTTGAGGGCGCCATAGCCAATGAGGCCATACATTTTCTACATAGGTGGATAAATGGTCTGCTTTCAAGTTATTAGGCCTCTTAATCAGATATGACAGGCCAACAATTGAGCCAAGAATTTCACCACTAACTCAATTTCACACCAAGTTTGGGCCTTAGGTTTTGCAGGCCAAACCCATATTCACAAAACTTGAAGCTTGGAACAAATATTTTCCTTCTTTTCTATTTTTGATTAATTTCATTTCATTTCTAAATATCAACAGGATTTTTTTATTTTTTTTTTCCTTTTGGGTCTCTCAAGTTGTCATACCCAAAATTTATTTGCGTGAAGGAACTGAAAAAAAAAAAAACTAAAATTTGGTTGAAGCAAGTGCAATGTCACCAAACATGATAGAACACTATGTTTTCCGTTGTATGTAGTTACAATTCAAAGACATTTTTGACTTATTTTCTAATCCATTTACTCTGATGATGACCCCCACATTAGCACTTGTCCTGAATTTATGAGATATATCATTTCTCGAAAAGACATAAGTTTAGACACCTGCAATGAACTATGTATCTTATCAATGGCAGTGGCACATTCCTTTTCTCATTTTATCTCCACATGGTCAGTACCTCCATAGCATTAAAATTTGATACTTTTTTATCCTTTTGGGTTTTGCCCATTATTGGATTTCTTAAAGATATTTGTCTCAAATAAATTAGGAATTGAATTTTGATCATTAAAATTAAGATTTCGATATTCTATCAACATATCACACAGTTGTTGGCGTCTCAAATAGACATGTTGATTGTGGATTTATGATACTTTAATTTTTCTTATAAATATAAAGAATAAACAAATTAGACTTCATTTTTTTGGTTTTTTGGGGTCTTATTATGAGATTGATACTTGGGTTTTTGTTTTTCTTTTAGTTGCTCTTGTTTAGGCTTAAAATTAGCTTCTTTTAGATGTTCATTTTGTATTATCACTCCTATATTAATAAAATTTTACGCCTTTCAAAAATAATAATAAGAATAAACAACCAGGGCTTTGGGCAAGATTTTTCCAAGGGTAATGCTAAGGGAAAGCTGTCATTATTGGATTGTTATTCCTCTTACCTTTGATTTCATATATAATGGGATTCCTAGTTATAAAATTATATATATATATAGGCCTACAACTACAAGCATTTTTTATATTGGTAGGAGAAACATAACAATTAACAACTATATATAACACTTTTGACATTTGATTGATGGAAGGAAAAAGTTTTAACCATAGTATTTGTTTAGGAAAGTTTCAACTTACATACATAGCATCAATAGTCAATCATAATTAAGATGGAAAAAGAGAGGATGCAAATAGTAGGCGTTGACAGTGACACAAGTAGTCTCCATATATGTTTCTTCTGAAGTGCCATCACTAGTAGGACTTAATGGTCTGGCTATTTTTCTCAGGATTATTATCTAAATAACCAAATAATTTAGGAATCGAAACAGGAATTTCGATTAGACGGGAAAAACTAGCTTCTTCGATCAGTACCTGTCACGATTATAACATGTATCCAAAAAAATAATACTAATCAATTAAGCTTTATCAAGAATAAGATTGAAAGCGAAAGCCCTAGCTACGGATACAAAGTTGGAAAAATGACATGGGATGGAAGAAATGGTAGAGCTACAGCGAGCTAGCTAGCTTGTTAATTGTTAAATTAGGTGATCGATTGTATCAAAAGCAAGCTAACTAGTTAATGAACTTTCAGTCGTTTTTTAATGTCCTGTAGCTAAGGAATGCAGCTTCCATATATATGTAAGCTCTTGACTGGACAAGTCATCGATCTAACTGAGGTGCAACTTGGCTGTTCCAGATAAGCTCTCGTCTGACTTTGGATGAACTTAACATGGCAATATCAATATTGGCATATCCCTTTTTTCCATGGAGCGAGATACATATAACATATATAAAACTGAATCTGCTGAAACCAGCGCAGCAAGAATCTATCACACATTTTTCTCCTGAAAAATTTATGTCAGGTTTTGATGCATGGCAGCATGCATGGGCACATGCAACGTCAATACATGCGATCGATGCCAGGCATATGCATAAGGGATGAAATAGCTTAAAATCATGAGAGGCTAATGACAAGGATTTCGAATATTAAATCACAAGGAAGTTGTAATATTTAGTCTTGTTAGCTATTATTATCAAATCTTATTATTTTTCTCACATACATACATGATTTAGCATCGATCCTTCAAATAATTGCCATGTTAAGAATTAATGACCGGAGGAATTATATAATAATAAAAAGTTGAATACTTAATCTTTTTGACTTTGGAGTTCAAACATTGTTGATTGATCCATCAAAATCAATATGAGAGAAAATTTGGAAGAAATTTAGGACCTACCCATTGACGGAAAGTAGTATATAATAATATATATCTAAACTTTCCATTGACCTAATTCTTCAAATATTGGAGGATCACTTTTATATAAAAAGGTAAATTACTGGTCTAAGATGTGTTTCTCCATTGCAATAAGATCTAAATTAAGAAGACCAAAATGCTATGGTTCATGTATCAGGACAATAAAATCTGCCTTGGATACTTAACCAAGAAAGCAAAATTTGAAGAAACATGGAATATTATATATGGAGTATAACAAATTTTAAGGAATAACGTGCGAAACTCTTCGTTGGAATATTGCGTGATTCTTTCGAACACACTTATCCTCACATTAGATATTCCAACATAAATCATGAAAAACTAAGAAAATAAAAAATCTTGCAGCTAAGGATTTGATTTTTTTTTTTCCATTTTCTTTTGATAAATGTCCCTTTGTGGAATTAAGATGCTATGCTTTAGAGATGAAGAAGAATTCAACCACCTCACATTAATTCTCCCCCATATTCTATACATACCATGTGCTACCAAACCCAAATCCCACGGTGGATCTCTCTCTCTCTCTCTCTTTTCTCTCTTTATGAACCTACCTTTGTGTAATTCTCATCTTTGACTATATATTCATGTCTTCTGAATTCTGATAATATTGGCTTTGTTTTTCATTTTTCCTTGTTAAAACAACACTTTTTTACCTAATTCATGGATTTTTCTTTTCACATATATATAAGTCCTTGATCCATCATTTTCTAGAAGTGTTTAACCCTCTTTTTACCGGTTCATGCACATAAAGAGCAAGAAATAAGGAGAAAATGGAGGGCCCCTCTCTTACCCACTTTTAGAATTTATTTCCTCTTTCTATCTTTTTATTTATTTTTTCTTTAAAGCAAATAGCTCTCATCTTTAATTAATTAGTTAATTAAGCCTTTTTTCAACATAGAAAAACAAGATGATTATTATGGCATATTGTTTTTTGTACAAGATTAATATGGCATTTGAGTGCTTGTAAAATGGGTGATCGAATTAGGTCGGTATGGCAGTTGGTAGTTTATTTCTGTTTAGTCAGATCATTAAAATTGGTTTTCCTTGCTTTCTTTTTGGCTACCATATTGTATATTATTATTATTATTATTATACACCATTGATTAAGGAAATGGATAAATTAAGGGAGGACCACATCATTTGCATCCCAATTCACAATATTCACTAGTGAGTAGGGTGTAACTCAATCGAACCGAATTCAAATAATAAAAAGTTTGAGCTTCCCTTTAAACTCGCGATTTAAAATTAGGTTTGAGTTCGATTGTTTTTTATTTTTATATTTCAAATTCAATTTGAGATATCGAATTACTCAAACTTATTTGATTAGGCTCGTACGTTTATATAATAAAAAAATGAATTTAATTTTCATGTTCCAATTTGAGTTCCAATTGAAAATTTTCATTACTAAATAAAAAATAATAATGGCTGCGAAAAAATAATAAAAATTCAATTAGGCTCCTGAGTCATTCGAATCAACCATAAAGATATTTAAACTCGGCTCCATCGATAATTTGAGTTGTTCAAACTCAGCTCGATAATGACTGATCGAATTTAAGTTTTTATTCGAACCTAAATAGAGTATATGTCTCGTTTACACCCTACGAAGCTTTTGAAAATTTTAGTAATTAAATTATTAAACTATATATATGGAGTGAGAAATGGATTAAGAGAAGAACAATTAGTCAATTTTCCAATTATCAAATACCTACATTTTGATTTGCTTAATCTTACCTTCCAGACCATTTGGAAAAATTAAAGAACGAAATAACAATATTGATCTGACTAATCAGATTAAGCCCAATAATTAGTACTATCCATGATATAGTAGAATTCCTTAGTTTACATTTATTTAATTAGTTGTCTAATGAGATTAAGTCCTTATGAACAGTTGATAGACTTTCCCTAGAAAACAAGATAACAAAAAAAAAACATGTATTTATTGACGTCTTAAATAATGCATAAAAACCATTTCCCCCTACTTGGTAGGAAATTAAGCAGAAAAAAATTATGAAGTTTTTAATTATCTAATAATTAGAAAAGCTATAAAAAAAAATTATAATACACATTACCTCGACTATCCAACTAAAGGAGAAAAAAAATAGAGAAAAAATTATGTCTTCGTATCATTTTTGTGTTCGTGTTATTTTTTGTATGTTCAAAATATTATAAATTTATATAATTTTTAGACATTGATAATTCGTTTTATGTAGATTTTAACACGTTCGCATATTCATGTCCTGTTCGTGCTATTTTTTCGTCTGTTCAAAATATTATAAATTTATATATTTTTACATGTTAATAACTCATTTTATGTAGATTTTGACGCGTTCAGAAATTCGTTCGTATTCATATTATTTTTCGTGTTCGTGTTATTTTTTTGTGTGTTCAAAGTATTATAAATATATATAGATTTTTACATGTTAATAATTCATTTTATGTAGATTTTGAAACGTTCGTGTATTTGTGTTGTGTTCATGTTATTTTCACGACGTGCTGTATTTTAATTATTTTTTCCATGTGTTCGTGTCGTATTTCGATTTATCCAAATATTTTACATAGTTTGTCATGGTGATCCAATTTAGAAAAAAATTTGTGTGTCCGTGTCGTATCTCAATTCATCCCATATTTTGCATAATTTGTTATAATGATTCAATTTAGAGAAAAATTGTATGTCCATAACATGTTCGTGTTATTTTATTATGTGTTTAAAATATTATAAATTGATATAAATTTTTACACGTTAATAATTCGTTTTATGTAGATTTTGACACGTTCGTGTATTTGTGTCGTGTTCATGCTATTTTTTGTGTCGTGTTTTAATTTTTTTTCCATATTGTGTTCAAATCGTATAATCACAAGTTGTGTCCGAAATTGTCAAGTCTAATTGACACTATTCAAATAACTTACAAATTTGTGTCACGCGTCATCATGTTCGTGTTATTTTTACTGTTATAATCTTATTCAAAGTATTATATATTTATATAAATTTTGACACGTTAATAATTCATTTTATGTAGATTTTGACACGTTCGTGTATTTGTGTCCTGTTCATGTTATTTTTGTGTCATGTCATGTTTTAATTATTTTTTTCATGTTATGTTTGAATCGTATAATTATGTTGTGTATGAAATTGTCGGATGTAATTGACCATATTCAAATAACTCTCAATTTTATACCAGGCGTCGTATAAGAATAAAAATTATTATTTTTACTATTCTTGCTTTTTTATCTTACAAACTTATTACAAAATGTTAATTTAAATCCGATAACATTCCGCAATGAAGCGCAAACATTATCTAGTTAGATTAAAACTATCCTCAAAGGCTTCAGACAGCAACCACTGTCCTTTTTTTTCTTCATTTTTATAACAAAATTACAAAAAGGGTTGATCATGTATATTTTTTTTATAATTTTTGGTCATTATAATAAATCATTATTAATAAAGTTATATATTTTTTAGCTTTTATGATTCAATCTATTTTTTTCGGATTTGGATATTACGAATTCGGATAATTTACGGATTCAGATAATTTACGGATTTGGGTATATAACTGAATGTCCTCGTCAGATTCGAAACAAATTCGGATATGAACTCTTGGATATCTGTTATCCAATCCACTTTAATTTTGGTGATTATATAATCAATAATTATTAATAAAAAAAATATATTTTTTAGCTTTTGTGATCCAATTCGATTAAACTATCCCAAAAGGCATTAGACAGCAACAACTGTCTTTTTTGTTTTGTTTTTTTTTTTTTTTTTTTTTTTTCAGTTTTATAACAAAATTACAGAATGGGTTGATCATGTATAATTATTTATAATTTTTGGTCATTATAATAAATAATTATTAATAAATATATATTTTTTAGCTTTTATGATTCAACATATTTTTTCCGGATTTGGATATTACGAATTCGGATAATTTACGGATTCAGGTATATAACTTAATATCCTCATTAGATTCGAAGTGAATTTGGATATGAACTCTTGAATATTTGTTATCCGAATCCGCTTTAATTTTGGTGATTATATAATCAATAATTTTTAATAAAAAATATTTTTTTTTAGCTTTTGTGATCCAATTCGTTTTTTCCGGATTCGAATAATTTACAAATTCAGATATTGAATTTAGTATCCTCATCGAATTTGGAGCAGATTGGATTATGAACCTTTGGATATTGATATTCGTTATCAAAATCCACTTTAATTTTGATCTGGATAGTGTCGGATATCCGAATCCGTTATCCGCTCTAGTTATATATTTAAATTTTGAAGCGATAGCTTTTTTTTTTCTTCAGTGTTTTAAGAAAATTACAAAATAGATTGATCAATTAAAAATATTTATAATTTTTAATCATTATAATAAATAATTTTTAATAAGATTTTTTTTTTACTTTCGTGATTTAATCCTTTTTTTGTTTATTATTTAGATGGATTCAAATAATTTGCGGATTCGGATATAAACCCTTGAAAATTCGTTATTCGAATTCACTTTAATTTTGGTTCGGATAGTGTCGGATATTCGAATCCATTAACCGCTTCATTTAAATATTTAATTCTTATTTAATTTTATATTTTATGTTTTTTTTTTTTAAAATGATTTAATAAATCTGGATTTTAGCGGATTCAGATATCCAGTGGATATTGCTCTTTAAATCGGATGCGTTTTCGGATAGTAAGCGGATATTAAAGAGATCCGAATTTCGAATAAATTAGGCGGATTCATATTGAAATATTTAAAAAAATTACAGATATCCGATCCACTATTATCCCTATTTGTGACAAAAAAATTAACAAATTATAAAATTAACTAATAAACCAAAAATATTTTGATATTATATATATATATATTTTTGAAAAATATTTAATCAAGTGAGAAAAAGTTTTGAAAGGATTATAAAATGAATCAATTAATTAAAAATATTTATTATTTACTATTATTATAATAAATAATTATTAATAAGGAAGTATAAAAAATTATGAAAATAAGATTTTACAATTATTTTTTATCTTTGGAGAAGAAAAAAAATTAATTGGCCGATTTGGACTCCTACAACTGAAAAAGTAAAATCTGATTGTAAAAAAATAGTCTTAAGCTTTTTTTTGATGAATTTGTAGCATGATTTTTAAAAAGTTTAATTTTATTGTTTAATTTTTTTATTTAAAATTGATTTAGTAATAATTATTTATTTTTCAGGAAGATATAATTTAAAATATTTAATTTCTATATTAAAAATATTATTATTTTAATATATAAATATATATTAATTAATATAATTAAAATTATATAAAAAATTCAAACCCCTTGTGAAGCAGGGGAAATATTCTAGTAAATGTTCAATTTAAAATTATTGTATATCAAGACTTGACCTAACGTTTATTACTCTTTCTTCTTTAATTAATGTTAATGACGAACTTTAGCAATAAATATTATATCTACAACTTAAACAAATTGTCATTAATATGCCACTAACTATAATCCTTATTATAATTAATTCATGTGCCAAGAATTTCTTTTGATTGTGCATTCCATGTGACAACCGTTATATATAACCATAATTCCATGTGAGAACCGTTATATTAATTGCAAAAATTAATAATTTTATTCATCATTTTCAATGCATTGAAAGAAAATATTATCACATATAATAATCTTAAAGAGTGTCATCATGACACTTGTTAGGCAATATATATATATATAGGGATTTAAACAAACATTTAAAATTGGAGTATTGTCAAAAGAATAGACGTTTCTTTTTCTTGATATTTTTCTTCTTAGAAGCAATATATTGATCAAATATATATATATACACCAGAATTTACTCTTCATTTTGGTGATTAATATCAATGGTGTAGAATGACATACAACTTAAATCAGGAGGCATTATTGAGTCCAATTGTCATTTCAACAGATGGTACAATTGACCCCATGTTACGAAGTCACTTGGTGGCTGAATATTGTCACTGTCGGCAATGGCGGTTTGTAAGAAGAGCCAGAGGGAGGCCTTGGCCCCCAAAAATTTCAAATTTTCTTTAATATATATATATATATATTAAATATATTTAACTGAGTTTTTAAAGTAACATTGTTAATTTTATTAATTTATGTGATTTTTTTATTTAATTTTATGCATTGTAATTTAAGATAGTTAAAATCACATTATTATTTGTTTATTTATTTGTACTAACTAATCATAATTCACAAAATTTTAAAATCAAAAAATTTGTCATAAAAGTTATTAAATCACATTTACGTAAATTAAAAAAAAAATTAAATTGACTTTTTAACTTTTTCAATAAGATTTTAAGTCTCCAACTAAGTATCAAATATGTTTTTTTTTTTTTTAGCTTACTACAATTTTTTCTCACTTTTAATTTTATATAAATTTTTTTCTCCTGTTACCATATAACTTTTCATTAACATAAAAGTTAGATTGAAACCACTTTATAAAAGATTATAAAAATATCTTAAATTTTAAACTCAAACTTTCAATTTTATTATTTAATGGAGTATTTTCTTGTTTTGATGAAAAATATATTGTTTAGCAATTGATATATTTATATTTCTTTAAAAGAAAATTATCCATAATTTTAAATAGAATTATTTATTTCATATATTATGCATAAAATTATTTATTTTATGTATTATTTTTCTTTATACACTTTTTATGAATTGATAAAATTTATAAATTTGAAAGCGTATTTTTTTTTGTTAGTATATTGTTTGTATATATATATATTTATGTTAATAAAATAAAATATATAAAAAAAATTAAGATTTAGTATTATATTAATTGGCATCTCAAAAATAAATATCAAAATCTGTCATTGACTGTCGGAAGCCAATAAAATGAGTTGTGAGAATGCATCATTGGTCAATGAAATGTCACTTCCTTTTACAAGTGGGTCGAGGCAGCAAGTCGATTATAAGACATAAATAGATAAAAATTGTCTTTCCTTTCTGATCTTTTAATTTATTGCTTCACCAAAGTTGAAACTTGGGTACAAAAAGCAATTCCAATTTGCAAGTGGTCAAGCATAAACCAAAATTCGTATATATATTGTCGTAACAAGTCTTTTGCAAGTTGGCTCGAACTTGATAGATGGATCGACGATGCCACCCAATAGCAACCTGTCATTGCGCCTAACTGATGGCATACGGCCCGTTCTCCTATCCCTTGGTGCAAGTCTTTCAAGCAGCTAAATTATTGTGAACATGGTTTATCTCTGCGCGACAAAATTTTCAACAACTTGCATAAAAAATGACACGAAAATTGCTTCAAGCAAAACAGTGAATGACTAATCTTCCATATATGCTGCACTATATCCTTGTAAATAAGCTAGCTAGCTGTCGGCTATCCCCATCTTTGCCACTAATATTCTATCTCTTACATAATTAGTAAGGATGATCCAATTAAGTTGACGGGTCTTTGAATATTTGATGTGATTTAAAAGTAGTACTATATAAATAAGATAGATACATCTGATTAATTATTTCTAAATTTTTGTTTTTTTTTTTTTTAATGTAGAATTTGAATAGTTTCACACATTTAAAATAATTAATCAATGTGTTCAACGTCTAGAGAAGATAATCAAAGATGATTATAGTAAACCTTAGAGAGGTAAGAATTAAAGATTGTAAAAGTATATAAATAGAACAAGTCAATGTGATAATCAAATTAGCTAGTTCTAATAATCACGTATCGGGCAATGGACCTTTTCCAATATGTATGTTAAAGAACATTTGTTTTTTTTTTTTTATTTATTTATATATTTTTGAATTTGTCATGAATTGAATCATAATCGATAAAATTAAGAGTTTAATACTCTAACAACAAATCACACAACGGTTGACAAAGATTTTTTTTTCATTTGGCTTTCAAAATGATCAAACTATATAGAAGGAAAGCATATTATTTGACATGATTAAGTTGAACCTAACTCGATATGGTTTCCGTTGTTGAGATGGATCGACAACTCATATATATATATATATATATATATATATATATATATATATATATATATATATGATGATGATGATATGTACTGATCAATTGAGATTAATATATATTCCAAATTAATAGAAATTTAGGAGTATATATCTTCCAATAATTATGAAGGCAATCTTCATTGCTGTCTTATTGGATTCTCTATCACTTTATTTACTGGCAATCAATTAAAAAAATGATGTTTTTCGTTTGCTGTTAGATCCCATGTTTCACACTTCCCATTATATGTACTAGATTTATGCATCCCACCATGTGGGTGAAATAATAAATAATTTATTATTAAAATAAAATTTTATTATTATCTAAACATTAAAAAAAAGCGAGAGAAGATAACTTACGATTATTTTTAAGTGAAAAAATAGGTAAAATGATGAGCTTAAAAGACTTAAATTAAAATTTTATTTTAATAAAAAAGCAAAAGACTTAAATACTCTTAAAAGTATATACTTTTTATTTTATTATGTGATTTTTAAGTAATTTTTTTTAATTGAATTGGTGCCACGGACTCATAACATCAAATTGAGTCAGAGACTTAATTATTAGAATATTTATTATTAAGATCTAATAATTATATTACATTATGAAGATCACAACACCTATTATTTTTTTTCTTCAAATTAAAGCTGAATTAATAGTTATTTTCTTCTTTTGGACATGAAAAAAAACCCAAACCAGTACTAATTAAACAACCTACTATAGATTAATTTTGCATTTGTTGATCAAGTTAGCTTGTTGAAATTTGGATAAATGTAATTTTTCCCTCTATTTGTAGATATTGGTTTTAAGTTGGATATCTTTCATGAACAACGTAGCCTAAAGCAATTCTTCTCATGTTATTTCCTATTAGCTAGAGATAATCTAAAATAAACGATAATAATAATATATATTAACTATTAATTTATGTCATACATAGTCGTCCACCATAGAATTAGGCTTATAAGTTGCCATATAAGTTTAGGTAATTAGGTTGGTCAACGTGAGTGGCAAAGTTTAGGCTCCTAGCTTGTACTGGACATGTAGAAAAGTTAAGTTAATTAACAAATTAAGATACTTTTTTTCTTGGAAATTGTTGAACTTATATATGAAGATTGGAAGATGAAAGACCTTTAGATAATCTGCTTTATTAAATAATATTCAACTTAGTTTTCATAATTCATATCAGCTAATTGAAGCCGAAACTGAAGATTAATTAATAAAAGAAAGGTAGGCAAAGTGTGTTGGAGTATTTTAATAAAAAAAAAAAAAGTAAAACGTTTCTTAAGGTAACCGTGGGTTTTAAACTTCTTTATTATTGTAAGTTTACAAAAGTTACAATTATTCTCATTTTAATTTCTTAAGTTATGACAAAAATTAATTGTTAAAAGTTAATGTTTCATTCGTTTTCCTTTGTCTCCTATACTATAAATAGTGAAGTCATCTTCATTTCAAAGCATCCAATTTTCAAAAGCTAATTCCCTCTTTTAAAAAGTCTTCTCGAGTCTTTTAAGAGTACTAATTAATAGGGTGAAGAAAGTGTCAATTTTTGGTGGAGCTTCTACCTTCTAAATTGTGTAGGTTAGCAAGGTGTACAGTAGGTGACTGGACTTGTTGTATCTTGGGGATGGCGTGAAATACAACCTCTTTGCATCAATTTTTATCGTCTCAAGAGAGTGACCTAGTCCGTGCCTCAATCTTCGTCACCCTATTTCAACTAACAGATTTGTGGCATTTTGGCAGTAGCAAATTGATCCTCTACTCCTATCCTGAAGAATCATTGTGCAACATTCTCCAACAATTTGAGACGATATTTCCTTATGGAGAACGTTGTTGAAAGTTTGCCCAAGACTACTCAAGCCGGTGACCTGAACATCCTTTTCGCTTTCATTGTGCAAATTATAAGAGATGGAAGCAAAAAACTTTTTTCTACTTGACTCTTTTGAATGTCTCCTACATTTTGGTGGAAAAGAGTCTTAAGAAAAAAGATACCGAAGCTATGACTGATTGAAAAAAAATCTGAGCATGAAAAGAATATGAAGAAATAGGAGAAGGATCACGACCACTGCAAAAATTATTTACTCAATTGTCTTTTTGACAATCTATACGATTATTATGACCAAACTTATTCTTCAGCAAAGAAAATTTGGAAGGCATTGCAACAAAAATATGACACTGAAGAAGTTGGATCCAAAAAGTATGCTTGTAGCCGTTATTTCAGATTTCAAATACTAGAAAACAAGTCCGTGATAGAACAAGCCCATGATCTCCAGATGCTTGCACATGATGTTCAACGTGAAGGAATAAATGTTGATGAACAAATGGAAGTCTCTACCATTATTGACAAATTGCCCGACTCTTGGAAAGAATTTGGGAAGGTCTTACGCCACAAACAAAAGGAATTATCCATTGAATCTCTTATCATGCGCTTGAGAGTAGAAGAAGAGCACAAAAATCAAGACAATTCACCTGACTTCAATGGCACAGGTAATTCAAACGTAAATCTTGTCACTTCTAATGAGAACATGCCTAGGACTTATAATAATACAAAATTGAAAAAGAAAAAGAAAATTCATAAAAATAAGTCTTATGGAAAACAACTTAAAGGTCAATTTAATCAGAGCAAAAACCAAGGACCTCCTTCAAGAGAAGCACCAAATAATAAAAGAAACGATAGGTGCTATGCATGTGGGAAATCTGGATATATAACAAGAGTATGTCATTTTTGGAAACATGAACCTTTTAATCAGGTTAATGTAACCGAAGAGCCATTTATGGATATGATATCTGAGATCAACACTGTTGATTCTTCTGAAGGATGGTGGGTAGACTCTGGTGCCTCTAGGCATGTCTGCTATGACAAAACTTGGTTTAAAACCTATTCTCTGTTTGAGACAGAGAAGAAAATCTTGTTTGGTGACTCTTACACCACTAATGCCCTGGGTTATGGTGATATTGAACTTAATTTTACTTATGATAAAAAATTGATCCTAAAAGATGTTTGGCATGTTACTGAGATTAGAAAAAATCTGGTTTATGCTTTTCTTTTAAATAAAGCTGGATTCAAACAAGTTATTGAATCTGATCAATTCACTCTTATGAAAAAGGGCATGTTTGTTGGGAAAGGTTATGCCTATGAAGGCATGTTTAAAATGAATATTGAAATAAATGAAATTTCAGTTGTTTCTGCTTATATCGTTTCTTGTGTAAATGTTTGGCATGCTAGATTGTGTCATGTTAATGACAGATATGTGAAAAACATGAGTAGTTTAGGTTTGATTCCTAAACTAGATAATCAATTTTAAAAATGTGAATCATGTAGCATGGCCAAAATCACAAGAAAGCCATTCAGAAGTGTGATAAGAATTTCTGAATTGTTAGACTTAATTCACACTGACATTTGTGAATTTGAAGGGATTCTAAACACGAGGTGGAAAAAAGGTATTTTTTAACCTTTATTGATGATTTTTCAAGATATAAATATGTTTATCTAATGAAAAATAAAAGTGAAGCTTTTGAAAAAATTTCCTTTATAAAAGAGATAGAAAATCTTTTTGAGAGAAAAATCAAAAGATTCAGGAGTGACAGAGGAGGTGAGTATGAAAATCTTGGATTAAATGCTTTTATTCCATCCTTGGGTATTGTTCATGAAACTACTCCCCCTTATTCTCCTGCATCAAATGGAGTGGCAGAACGCAAAAATAGAACTCTGATAGATTTGACTAATGCTATGTGAGTGAGCTTTGGTGCTCCTAAAAATTTATGGGGAGAAGTAGTTCTTACTGCTAATTATGTCGTTAATAGAGTACCACATAAACACTCTTTAAAAACACCTTATGAACTTTGGAAAAGTTATAAGCCAAATTTGAGTTACTTTGGGAGTGTGGGGTTGTCTTGCCTTTGTTAGGCTTCCAGATCCTAAAAGACCAAAACTTGGGATAAAGGCCTCTAAATGTGCATTTATGGGTTATGCCTTAACCAGTAAAGCGTATATGTTTTTAGACCTAGATAACAATGTTATGATTGAATCCTTAGATGACATCTTTCATGAAAACAAGTTTCCTTTTAAAACTAGAAATAGTGAGGGTATTGAACCTAGACCAATAATTATCCCTGAACCTAGAGATAATCAACAAGCTCTAGAACAATTTACTTCTCAACCCAAAAAAAGAGAACTTGTGAGTAAACCTAGAAAAAGTAAAAGAGGAAGAATAGTAAAAACTTTGTCCCCGATTATCATGTGTTCAATGTTCAAGATGACATCTTCTCTTGATTCAGACCTTTGGAAAGAAGCCATTAATGATGAGATGGACTCTTTGATAACTAACAAAACATGGAAATTAGTAAACCTACCACCAAGCTGTAAATCTATAGAGTGTAAATGGGTACTGAGAAAGAATTTGAAGCCTGATGGCTCAATTAATAAATATAAAGCCGAGCTTGTAGCCAAAGGCTTTAGGCAAAAAGAAGACATAGATTTCTTTGATACATATTCTCCCGTGAGCAAAATAACATCAATAAGAGTTCTAATTGTAGTTGCTGCTATCCATGATTTGATAATCCATCAAATGGATGTAAAAACAACTTTCTTAAATGGAGAGTTGGAAGAAGAAATTTATAAGGAGCAATCAGAGGGCTTTGTTATGCCAGGTAATGAAAATAAAGTGTGTAAATTATTAAAATCATTATATGGTTTAAAACAAGCCCCCAGACAGTGGCATGAGAAATTTGACATGTGTTTAATTTCTAATGGTTTCAAAACCAATGAAAGTGATAAATGCATATATTACAAATCAGATTGTAATTCACATGTCATAATTTGTTTATATGTTGACGATCTCTTGATTTTTGGTACAAATCTAGAGATTATAAATGCTACCAAAATGCTACTTACTAATCATTTTGACATGAAAGATTTAGAGGAAGCAAATGTAATTCTTGGCATGAGGATCACAAGGACTTCAAATGGTACTTTTCTAGACCAATCTCATTATATTGAAAAAGTTTTGAAAAAAATACAAGTTTTTCGATTGCAAACCCTTGTGCTCTCCTTTTGATCCAAATTTACATTTATTTCCCACGGAGAATGATCAAGATGTATGTAACCAAAAAGAGTATGCTAGTATTATTGGTAGCTTGAGGTATGCCACTGATTGCACCCGGCCTGACATTCTTATGCTGTAGGGGTGCTGGCTAGATTTACAAGTAAACCAAACTTAGAGCACTGGAATGCAATTAATCGTGTAATGAGATATTTAAAAAAAAACTCTAAGTTATGGTATACTTTATCAAAAGTATCCTGCTGTACTTGAAGGATACAGTGATGCTAATTGGAATACCTTGGCTGGTGATTCCTTGTCTACCACTGGCTATGTGTTTACCTTGGGAGGTGGAGCAATTTGTTGAAAATCTAAAAAGCAACAAATCATAGCAAACTCCTCCATGGAGACTGAACTTATAGCATTGGCCTCAGCCAGTGAAGAAGCAGGTTGATTACGAGATCTTTTATTTGAAATATCAGTATGGGAAAAACCAATACCACCTGTCTTAATCCATTGTGATAGTACTGCAGCTATTGGGAGAGTTAATATTAAATATTACAATGGAAAATCCATATCTATAAGAAGAAAAAATAGCTATGTGAGATCTCATATAACTAATGGTACCATTAATGTTAATTATATTCAAAGTGGTGATAATCTTGCGGATCCTTTGACAAAAGCTCTAGCTAGAGAAAATATCTAGATAGCATCGAGGGGGATGGGACTAAAGCCCAAAGAATAATAAAAATCAACTATGAGGATACCCTACCTAGTGATTGAAGATCCCAAGAATTAGGTTCAAAGGGAAAAACGAATCACAAAGTGGTTTGAATGACATGCACATTTAATAATAATAACATCTCTTCCTATGATGCAGTGCATGTATCCTGTAAGAGTAATGTAGGTTGAGTATGTTTATACTCTTAATGAGGTCTATAGCTCGTTTGAGTGGGATGTAGAGTTACAGGAGCATCCTTGATAGCCTCACCTATATGAATGTGGAAGTGAGGCCGCTTCCTATGAGAATTTGGGTTTATTCTCTAGAACGCTCATTATAACCGAGATAAAGCACATGGCCATAACGTGCTAGCTAAAAAAGCTCATGGTAGGGCACTGGAAATCTATGTGTGTGACGCAATACTTTGTTTTCCTAAAGCAGCTTTAGTTCAAGACTTAGTTCACTATTGGCTCTGGAGCAGAGATTGTTGAAACACTAATTGGAGGTTCAAGCCATTGGCACCTACATTATGTATAGTTTTCTATCTTCACCTGAAAATTTAGTACTTAATATTTTTATTAAAATAAGTGGGGGATTGTTGGAGTACTTTAATAAATAAAAAAAAGTAAAATGTTTCTTAAGGTAACCGTGGGTTTTAAACTTCTTTATTATTGTAAGTTTACAAAACTTACAATCACTCTCATTTTAATTTCTTAAGTTATGACAAAAATTAATTGTTAAAAGTTAATGTTTCATTCGTTTTCCTTTGTCTCCTATACTATAAATAGTGAAGTCATCTTTATTTCAAAGCATCCAATTTTCAAAAGCTAATTCTCTCTTTTAAAAAGTCTTCCCGAGCCTTTTAAGAGTGTTAATTAATAGGGTGAAGAAAGTGTCAATTTTTGGTGGAGCTTCTACCTTCTAACTTGTGCAGGTTAGTAAGGTGTACAGTGGGTGACCGGGCTTGTTGTTTTCTGGGGATGGCGTGTAATACAACCTCTTTGCATCGGTTTTTATTACTGAGAGAACGTGTATCGTCTCAAGAGAGCAACTTAATCCGTGCCTCAATCTCTGTCATCCTATTTCAACTAACAGATTTGTGACATTTTAGCAGCAGCAAATTGATCCTCTACTCCTATCCTGAAGAATCATTGTGTAACATTCTCCATCAAAGTGCACAAAGGATTTGATGCATGGAGAAAAGCAACGAAAAAAAGAGCATTTGATCTCTCTCGGTAATTTATTATTCAAATTAGGTGATAAAGTACTAATTAATTAACACATAAAATTCGCATTCAGCCGTTGTTTGAGAGTCGGGAAAGGATACCTTTTATATTATATTAATCAGATTATAAATTAAGCATATATAAGAATGAAAGATTAAAGCGAGCCTGGCTGTAACTTGATGACCGAGGAACTACAAACTCTTTATCCTCATCATGGACTTAAAGATATATATATATAGAGAGAGAGAGAGAGGCAAATCTCTTTTAATTTGTTTAAGAAATGATAAAATCTTCATGCAAGTGATTTGCTATAGAAACATGACAATATGAACAGATGTACAATGTTGTATATAATTAAGGCACTGATGCACCCAAAAGAGTGTATCTTATTTAACCTTGCACTAAAAAGATAAATTGTAAGTATAGTAGTTAGCAAGGGTCGAGTCCTCAGGGATTGGGTTTTAGTTTATAAGTTAATAGTTTAAAACTTAAATTCAAGAACAATAAAAGAAAAGGGGTTTTTGAAGCCAGATTTAAACTAAAGTAAATAATAAGAATAAGATGCAAGGCGGTATAACCAGCCAATAAAAATATATAAACTAAATTAGGCGGTATAACCAGCCAATGAAAATATATATACTAAATTAGGCAGTATAACCAGCCAATAAAAATAAAACAAAGTTAATATACAAATTAGGCGGTATAACCAGCCAATAAAAATAAATATACTTTTAAAAATAAGCAAACTAAAAGTAAGAAAACAAGTAAGTAAGAAGAATCAAATATGAAAAATATGGTTAAGGTTTCATTCTCCACCACTAGACATCATTAAGAATCAATTTCAGATCTATCATTATCAACCAACTATCAAAGTTAACAACCGTAGATAACAACAAGCTCTGTTACCCCAATCTTTCCTTAGTTTGTCGTTAAATAGAACAAGCTCTCTATTTAATCTCTAACCATTAAACAACCTAGAATAAGCTCTCTAAATTCAATTTAATGGCAGCTTTATGATGAGAAAGATAGGTTGATCTAAGCAACAAACACATAAGCTCGGATTGTTCAACTTAGGTTATGTTCCACTTTGCAATTATTGAAAACTTGACCATAATCATTAATCACAAATTGCCACTTATGAATAGGAAATCAAGACAATTACACGGATCAAGACTCCTAAACTAGCAATAGATAATTATCAAGATCTATCTAGTTGTACACCTAAATAAATCAAGACAACATCATGAACAATTCTTGTAGAAGAACATAAGCAACTTTGATAGAAAATTAATGATAGATAGAATCTGAAAATCAATCACAAAACATGTCTAGGGCTTTGAAATCACCCTTAACCAAATAGAAGTTTAGCCTAGAATAGGCATTATAAACATAAAATTAAATAGAATCTAAGAAGAAAATAAAAGAAAGAAAGAAGAAGAAGAAGAATATTAATTATCCAACCTCTTGCTCTTTCTAAAGAAAAAGAAAACTAGAGAAAAGAAAGAAGAAGAAAACTTAGAGAATTTTGTTAAAATGGCTAATATCCTACCAATCTCCAATATGATCCCTTACAATCATCCAAGGCCCTCTATTTATACACATTTTGGAGGGCTAAATGACAAGAGACAAGCTTTACAAATTTCAAAGGTAGGTATATGACGATTTTGATCAGCCAACTTGATGGTCGATTTCGTCAATATTGGAGGCCTGATCTGATCACATGGTCTTCTATAAAAAGGTTCCCCTGTCAGTTACGGAACCATAGCCGTTGGAATCAGCTCATTTTCTGATGTGGTTAAGCAGATATGGGCAAAATACGAAAACATGTCAGCACAGACGTCATTGCACATCAGCCACCTTGATGGTCGATTTCTTCAATATTGGAGGCCTGATCTGATCACATGGTCTTCTAGACAAAGGTTCCCCTATCAGTTACGGAACCATATCCGTTGGAATCAGCTCATTTGCTGATGTGGATAAGAAGATATGGGCATAATACGAGAACATGTCAGCACAGATGTCATTGCACATCAGCCAACTTGATGGTCGATTTCGCTAGGGAAAACGACTCCGTTTTAAGAAGTGTAAAACATGAAAAAGATAGATATGCCTCTTAGCTTTGCATGGATACAAATTTCAGCCTTATTGCTTCAGTGAAACTCGAGATATAGCTGATATGGCAAAAGGTGTCGGAACTGAAACTGAACTGGATTTGCCCTTAATTCTAGTAATCTGAAATCACTCAAAGAAACTTGTGAAAAACACCAAAATACATAAAAATATAAAAGATCATAAACACAATTAGACTAAACAATAATAACTCGTATTTGACACAAAACATTAATAAAACATAACTAAAAACTATATAATTATACGAGTTATCACACCCCTACACTTAGATTGTTGCTAGTCCCTAGCAACGACTCAATAAAAATAAAATAAGAAAATCTAATCTAATCCATTTTCGTAGGAAATCACGGTGGCACTTAGCATGTGACACAAGCCTTTAAACCCCTAGGTGTCCCTAGTGGACGAGTTTAGTCTCGTGAGGGTTTACTAGAACGATACCCACAAACATTGAAAAACTAAAATATAAATAAACTGCATATACTAAAAATATTTACTCCTAATCCTTTCAATACAAATTAGATACAATATTTGAACAAGTCTTATAAACTAATCAATAGCTTAAAGAATTTCACAAAAAATCATGCTTGAATGTAAATTGTTTGAGTTAAGCCAATATTAGCATAACATATCTCAATCAAAATATTGCATGTTCAAATTTAATCTCAACTTCTCACATGGGATACCCTCATGATTTTCACTCTTTAAAGTAGTGGTGAAGTGTTTACACTCAATCAATCTCATGAAAACAGTTCTACCATATTCTTGCTTGTCCACCTATTCTCCACTATTTAGATCATACAACTTCATGAATCAAGAGGTCTTTAATCAAGGTTGTAATGGGGCCAAGGGGTTTGTAATGTGGTTGAAGAACAAAAGGATAAAGATATCACAAAGGTTCCAAAGAGTTCATAAAGTTTAGAGACATAAAAAGATCATACAAAGAAACTTCTCAAAACTCTTTACAAGTACATAGTCACCTAGGCCGGATATTTATGTTGGGCCTTTTCTTCATTCTAAACGACTTTGTAACATCTTTTTCTTTTTCCACAAATTCAAGAGATGATTCATATATATATTTTTTTTACATAGGAATGTATTTGCCAGTATTTCATTTTTTTTTCTTGACTTTTCTTTTCTTTCCCCCCCACACTTATTTCTTGTTTCTAACCCAAATTTTTAACTAAAAATATCCCTTGTCTTTGCAACTTGTCTCAAAACATGCTAATTCATCTTTGGAACAAAGGTAAAGATATAAGTATATTTAGGTTAGGGACAAGTTATGGTTACCAAAGAGATAGCTTATTCAATGTAGGCTCAAATTGGTTCACTAAGGGTGTGTTCTCTTGGAACATCAATAAGGGATGGCTGTTTGGCTCTGGCTAAAAATCCTAATGCCTCTATCATATTCATGTTGTCACATGTATCAATATAGTCTCAAACAGTTTAAAGCAAGTTCTAGAGAATCCTGTAATCATAAGAGCACTCAAGAAAGAAATTAGATTGATTTGTATAAAGCATCAATCATTATAGGCTCAAAAACTCACAAGGATGATTATACAAGTCAGATTAAGTCTAAACATGCTTCTTTCTCAATCAACATATTATATTAACATTGGCTCATAAAAAGGTTGACATCAAGCTCAATTCTCATGAAAATCTTCTCACTAATAACCAGTTTAGACCTATGCAATTCATATCTCATCATTGTATTAAAAAGGAACTAAAACACACTAAAAATAATAATAATAATAAAGACTCATAAAAAAAAAATAGTAGACAAAAATAAAAGAAATCCTAAATCATTCCCCCCACACTTAATTCTTACATTGTCCTCAATGTAAGTCTATTAACACAAATGAAAGAATCATGTGTAAGAGAAAAGAACTAATAACATAAGAATAGGAACAACTAAGACTCAAAACAAAACAAACTCATGCAACCTAAATAATCCTAAAATACTAAACAAAAATTAACAAGTAAACATAAAAAGATTAAAATCAAACTGACAAGGTATGTCTCAAGTCTCCCTTACTCAGACCTTGTTCAGAATGAATACTTCTAAATTGCTTAAAACACAACAAACTCTTTTTTTTTTTTTTTTTTTGAAAAGAAGAAATCAAACTGACAAGGTATGTCTCAAGTCTCCCTTACTCAGACCTTGTTCAGAATGAATACTTCTAAATTGCTTAAAACACAACAAACTTTTTTTTTTTTTTTAAGAAGGTAAAATTTAGGAGATATTACCTGTAGAGGTTGCTAACCACTTATTATAACTGAGACACAACAAACAAAATGTTAGATAATGTCACAAAGACAAAGTGCAATCCACTCCTTGCTCGTCCATATCTCTTTTTCTTTTTCCGAGCGTTTGAGAAACAACCGTAGCAGATAAATACTCATAAGCTTGGAGCTTTTTGAGTAAATCTTCAATGGTTGTAGCAGAAATTATGGTTCTCCTTGCCTCTGAAAACATGAATCCATTATCCACAGCATTATCTAAATATGAAAGCAAATTACTAAAATAACCATTAATATTAAGCAAACCAATGGGTTTCTTATTTGTGACCAAAGATGACCAAGAAGCCACGCAAGCTATTTCTTCCAATGTACCCAGACCTCCTGGTAAAGCAATGAATGCATCGGCAGAATGGTACATGATTGTTATCCGTTCAGGGACACTCCAGACTTGTATTTCCTTACCCACGGTAGGTCCACAAAAACTTGTGAATAGTTTTGGCACGATTCCTAGAACTGGACTTCCTCCGGCGTGTGCTGCTGTAGCGACTGCTCCCATTAAACCCGTACTACCGCCTCCATAAATCAAGTGGATCTTTTGTTGGGCAAGTATTACTCCAACTCTTATGGCTTCATCAGCGAATATGTTATTTTTTCCTGGATAAGCACCTCCAAAGACACAAATTTTTTTAATGCGCTGGGATGAAGTACTTGCCATTTTTTTTTTCTTCGAGTGCCTGAAAGAGAATGAGTACATGGTGTAATATATAGAGGACTCAGTAGTGAATCAGACAAGAGTAATAATGTCGCCGAAAGTGTATCTGACCTGTCAGAAGAAAATGTTAACCTAACAAAAGATTTTTGCGTGATTTCAGGAAGAAAATAAAAAAGAGAAAAAAAATCAACCGTAAAAGACAAATAAAAAAAAAAAACGAGAATAGTTACACAAATCGAACAACACGTAAATTAAACCAAAATAAAGTTATTGCAAATCAAACCAAAAGCTGAGAAGTCATTTATTGTAGTTGTGATTGTGGCTCACATCTTCCTCTGGTTTTACGTCCAGAAACGGCTTAAACGCCTTCTATGAGTCGAGGATATGCTTCCCATCCAGTTTTCTTACAAGCTGGCAAACAGGGTCTTTTAACATCGGATTCCCAAGATGTTGCCATTCCCTTTGGAATTGCGGCCATAAATCAAGAATTTTTCTTTGTACGTCTCCACTAGGATGCGTCTCAAGAGAAAGTTGGATATTACCCAAATTCTCCTTACTCAGTCCATCCTTAATGAATTCAATTTTATCATCTCGATTAGAGGACGGAATCCCAATAGAACGACATTTACCGTTACACGTCCATCGTGCACATTTGTGGCAATTTGAACTCATGCGCTTTGCTCGTCGCTTCTTTGCAAAAGTGCTTCTACCTGTACCTGGTAAATGCAAAACAGGAAGATATTCATCTTCACGTACCTTGGCTTCAATTATCCAACGTATGTCGTCAGGAATCCCTTTGTGCATAAGCATTCTTAATCTTTCAAGTCGAACTTGGTAAAGCTTCAGTAAAATATTTCGAGGAAAAGGAGGAAATCGTTTCTGCAATCTTGTGAGAATATCATCCATCCTGAAAAAAAAAGAATGAAAAAAAATTGAAAGAGAAATTGGAAGAGAAATTTATATACAATATCAGTTTTGTGGGTAGCTGATGGAACCGATTTAAATAATCACGGAGTACCGTTATCCGCCATTTAACCGGGGTTAAAAAAAATTATATTTACATCTAGTTATTTTCAAAACAAGGATCAAAAAGAAAAACAACATAAAAAGACTCAAAAACAAAACACTCTAAATAAAATCCTAAATTCTTCCCCCCACACATAATTTTTACATTGTCCTCAATGTAATGCTATTATCCCCCAATGCAAGAATTATATGTAAGAGAAAAGAACTATTAAACAAAAGAAAAGAAAAACAATAAAAGATAGAATGATGGAGAGTAAGGAATATGCAAATCTGATATAATAGATGCTCTCCATCCTTTTGGGTTGCCTCTCCAAGAAGCGCTTGGTTTATTGTCCTCAGCTTGACTTAGACCCATGCCATTATTATTCAACATACTTTGGCTCAAAAAGTGGAAACTCCTCCACATCTTGTATTGGAAAGTTCTCATAGTAAGGCTTCAATCTATGACCATTCACTTTGAATGCCTTATCTGTTTTCGGGCTTTGGATTTCAACTGCACCATGAGTAAATACATTAGTAATAACAAAAGGTCCAACCCAACGAGAACGTAACTTACCTGGATATAACTTAAGGCGTGAATGGAAGAGAAGAACTTTTTGTCCAACAACAAATTCTTTTCTTGATATCATCTTGTCATGGAATGCCTTAGTTTTTTCCTTGTAAATCCTAGAATTCTGATAGGCATCATTCCTTATCTCCTCTAATTCTTGTAGGTCAAGTTTTCTTTTCTTTCCTATCTCATCCATCTCCATGTTGCATTGTTTGATAGCCCAATATGATTTATGTTCCAATTCAACCGGAAGATGACAAGGCTTACCATAAACAAGTCGATAAGGAGACATACCAATGGGTGTCTTATATGCTGTCCTATAAGCCCAAAGTGCATCATCAAGTCGTGAACTCCAATCCTTCCTATTTGGATTAACTGTCTTTTCAAGGATGGACTTAACTTCTCGGTTTGACACTTCAGCTTGCCCACTAGTTTGAGGATGATATGAGGTGGAGACCTTGTGTGTGATGTTATACTTCCTCAAAAGTGCTTCCATAGTCCTATTGCAAAAGTGAGTACCTCTATCGCTGATTATAGCCTTTGGCGTTCCAAACCTAGCAAAGATGTTAGTCTTGACAAAATCTGAAACAACTTTAGAGTCATTAGTCCTAGTGGATTTTGCTTCCACCCACTTTGAAACATAATCAACGGCAAGTAAAATATAAAGATTACCAAAAGAAGGAGGAAAAGGTCCCATGAAATCCATGCCCCATACATCAAAAATTTCAACAATAAGTATTGGAGTTTGAGGCATTTGATTTCTAGCACCTAAGTTACCAGTTCTTTGGCAACGATCACATGACTTGCAAAAGAGGTATGCATCTTTGAATATGGTAGGCCAATAAAATCCAGAATCAAGAACTTTCATGGCTGTTCTTTTGGATCCAAAGTGTCCTCCACATGCATAAGAGTGACAAAAGGTGAGAATAGATTGAAATTCAGTTTCGAGTACACACCTTCTTATAATCTGATCGGAGCAATGCTTCCAAAGGTAAGGATCATCCCATATGTAGTATTTGGCATCACTCTTGATCTTATTTCTTTGAGCTTGTGTCAACTCTTGTGGCAACTTCTTGGTAACTAAGTAATTAACAATATCAGCATACCAAGGAGTTGTTGTTCTTATAAAAAGAAGTTGCTCATCCGGAAAGTTCTCATTCAAGGGTAGTGCATCATCTTCATGAACTAAACGGCTAAGATGGTCCGCAACCAAGTTGTCACTACCTCTCTTATCTTTTATCTCCAAATCAAACTCTTGTAAGAGAAGTATCCATCTGATCAACCTTGGTTTGGCCTCCTTCTTAGTGAGTAAGTACCTAAGGGCTGCATGGTCAGAAAATACAATTACTTTAGTTCCAATTAAATAAGATCGAAATTTTTCTAAAGCAAATACAACAGCCAAAAGTTCTTTTTCAGTAGTGGAATAGTTCAATTGAGCATCATTAAGAGTTCGTGAGGCTTTGCCAACCCGTTGGCCCAAAACAGCTCCAATGGCATAGTCACTAGCATCACACATGATTTCAAAAGGTATATTCCAATCTGGTGGTTGCATGATAGGAGCTGATGTCAAGAGTCCCTTCAATGTTTCAAACGCCTCTTTGCATTTATCATCAAAGTGGAAAACCACATCTTTTTGTAGTAGCTTGCAAAGAGGTAATGTGATCTTTGAGAAGTCTTTGATAAATCTCCTATAGAAACCTGCATGTCCAAGAAAAGAACGAACCTCTCTCACATTTGTGGGAGGTGGTAAAGAATGCATAATATCTATTTTAGATTTATCAACCTCCATCCCTCTAGAAGAAATAACATGACCCAAAACTATTCCTTGTTCTACCATAAAGTGACATTTTTCCCAATTCAAAACAAGGTTAGTTTCCATGCATCTTTCAAGTACAAGTGTAAGGTTCTCTAGACATCTATCAAAAGAATCACCATAGACACTAAAATCATCCATAAACACTTCTATGATGTTCTCTACATAATCTGAAAATATGCTAACCATACACCTTTGGAATGTAGCTGGTGCATTACAAAGACCAAATGGCATACGCCGGTATGCAAAAGTACCAAATGGACATGTGAATGTTGTTTTCTCTTGGTCCTCCGGAGCAATGGCTATCTGATTATAACCTGAAAAACCATCAAGAAAACAATAATGAGAATGGCCAGCTAACCTTTCAAGCATTTGATCAATAAAAGGTAAAGGAAAGTGGTCTTTGCGAGTTGTGGAATTAAGTTTACGATAATCAATACAAACTCGCCATCCTGTTTGAATCCTAGTAGGAACAAGTTCATTCTCATTATTTGTTACCACCGTTACACCTGATTTCTTTGGAACCACTTGGACTGGGCTCACCCATTTGCTATCCGAGATAGGATAGATCACTCCAACATCTAGGAGCTTCAGTATCTCCTTTTTCACAACCTCCATCATAGGAGGGTTCAATCTCCTTTGTGCTTCTCTTGTTGGTTTAGACCCTTCCTCTAACAAAATCCTGTGCATGCACATGGATGGGCTTATTCCCTTGATATCGGCAATTGTCCAACCAATTGCTGTTTTATGCTCTCTAAGCACCCGGATAAGTCGCTCTTCTTGCAAAGGCGTGAGCTCTTTGGCAATGATGACAGGTAGTGTGTCCTTCTCCCCTAAGAACAAATATTTCAAGTGGTTCGGTAGTGGTTTCAACTCTAAAGTTGGTGCCTGCAAAATGGAAGGTAGAAGTTTCTCATTAGATAAAGGCAAATCAATAAATGAAACATCAAACCTTGCATCTTTAGGTTGCAGCGAGTGTAAAGATTCTAGTGCCCCTTCCACCTGGTCACTCAAGGCTAGTTTAGCATTCCCCATTCCGAGATGGTTGCTAAGGACTATTTCTACACTATCTTCACCATCTAGCTCATAAGCTTGCTGCACTAGTGAGTCAATTATATCAATATTAAAAACAGAATGCACATCACTAGGATATCTCATGGCCTCAAAAATGTTAAAGCGAATTATTTCACCATCAAATTCCATAGTTAAAGTGCCATCATGTACATCTATTTTAGTTCTTGCTGTTTTCAAGAATGGTCTCCCTAATAGAATAGGTGTGGGATTAGAAGACATCTCATCTTCCATCTCAATAACATAAAAGTCAGCGGGGAAAACCAATTCATTAACCTGTACAAGAACGTCTTCTACAACTCCTCTTGGATAAGTGTTAGAACGGTCAGCAAGTTGTATTATAACACCGGTTTCCTCTAATGGTCCTAGATTCAATGAAGCATAAATTGAATATGGCATGACATTAATAGATGCCCCTAGATCTAGCATAGCACGCTCAAACCTGGTGTTGCCTATCTTACAAGGAATGGTAAACATACCTGGATCCTTGCATTTAGGTGGGAGTTTCTTTTGAAGAACAGCTGACACATTCTCCCCTACACTTACCTTTTCATTCCATTTCAACTTCCGTTTAGATGTGCACAACTCTTTTAGGAACTTGGCATATCTTGGCACTTGCTTGATAGCATCTAGTAAAGGAATGTTCACCTCTACTTTCCGGAAGGTTTCCAAAATTTCCTTCTCTTGCTCCTCCTTCTTGGACTTTGCTAACCTGCTAGGAAAAGGTGGAGGAGTTATATAAGAAGGAAAAGATGGTTTAGGAATTACCTTTTTTAGTGGCTCGTTGGGATGTGAAGAGGATGCCATGGTATTGTTCTCCCCTTGAGCACTATCATTTTGTGGTTTCTCTAGCTGTTTCCCACTTCTTAAATTTATAGCATTGGCATTCTCTCTTGGATTCACTATGGTTTGGGAAGGTAATTTCCCAGAATCCCTTGCTTGCATTTGACTCATGGTTGTTGCCAATTGCCCTATTTGAGTCTCCAAATTTCGAATACTTGTCTTTGTTTCCTGTTGAAATTGAATTGTATTAGTAGAAAGAGCTTTAACAAGATCTTCAAGAGAAGTACCTGAATTTTGGGTGGGTGGTAGTTGTTGTCGGGTTTGGTATGGTTGTTGCACTCTTTGCTGAAAACCCGGTGGCCTGTGGTCAAATGGTGGAGGAATAGTTTGTGATTGGTTCCCTCCATAATTGAAGTTTGGATGATCCCTCCATCCTGGATTGTAAGTGTTTGAGTAGGGATCATATTTCCTTGATTGGTTCTGAAATCCACCCATGGCATTCACATGTTCATTGGTATCCTCTTGAAGTGTTGGACACATATCAGTTTGGTGCCCTATGTTTGAACATATGCCACAAGCCTTTATTTGTTGTATTTTACCTACAGCCAATTGTTGAACAAGAGAAGTCAGTTTATCAAATTTTTGTTCAAGGGATGATATACTTACCTCATTAACTCTCTTGGGTTGTGGTGGTGGATCTTGTCTCATTGAGAACTGTTGAGAATTGGCTGCCATGTTGGAGATTAATGTTCTAGCAGCCCTGGGAGTCTTATCAACTAGAGCTCCCCCACTAGCGGCATCTATCATACTTCTCTCCATGGGCATGAGACCTTCATAGAAGTATTGGATGAGAAGTTGTTCACTTATCTGATGGTGTGGACATGATGCACAAAGTTTCTTGAACCTCTCCCAATATTCATATAAGGACTCTCCGTTGTATTGCCGAATCCCACATATCTCTTTCCTAATGTTGGCAGCCTTAGATGCTGGGAAATACCTTTCCAAGAATGCTTTCTTCAAATCATTCCATGTAGTGATGGTCCCGGATGGTAGATAGTAGAGCCATTCCTTTGCTGAATCAGCTAGAGAGAATGGGAAGGCTCTCAACTTAACTTGCTCTTCCGTGACCCCTGTTGGTCTCATACTTGAGCAAACTACATGGAATTCCTTGAGGTGCTTATTTGGATCCTCTCCTGCAAAACCATGAAAAGTTGGGAGAAGGTGAATCAAACCAGATTTTAATTCAAAAGCTACCTCAAGATTAGCATATTCAATGCATAATGGTTGTTGACCCAAGTCCGGAGCGGCTAGCTCCTTGAGAGTTCGGTTGTCAGCTGCTGCCATCTCTCCTTGCTTCTCTTGGATGTTTTGGATCAACTCCTCGATTGGTTGTTGGTGAGAAGTTATAAATTCCCGAATTTTTCTAAGTCGTAAGTCTTTTTCGGGAGCTTGGAACATTCACTAATAAAAAAAATAAGAAAGTAAATAATTAGAACAGAAAATAAGAATAAACCAATAAACTAATAAACTAAAGAAAGCAATCCCCGGCAACGGCGCCAAAAACTTGATGCACCCAAAAGAGTGTATCTTATTTAACCTTGCACTAAAAAGATAAATTGTAAGTATAGTAGTTAGCAAGGGTCGAGTCCTCAGGGATTGGGTTTTAGTTTATAAGTTAATAGTTTAAAACTTAAATTCAAGAACAATAAAAGAAAAGGGGTTTTTGAAGCCAGATTTAAACTAAAGTAAATAATAAGAATAAGATGCAAGGCGGTATAACCAGCCAATAAAAATATATAAACTAAATTAGGCGGTATAACCAGCCAATGAAAATATATATACTAAATTAGGCGGTATAACCAGCCAATAAAAATAAAACAAAGTTAATATACAAATTAGGCGGTATAACCAGCCAATAAAAATAAATATACTTTTAAAAATAAGCAAACTAAAAGTAAGAAAACAAGTAAGTAAGAAGAATCAAATATGAAAAATATGGTTAAGGTTTCATTCTCCACCACTAGACATCATTAAGAATCAATTTCAGATCTATCATTATCAACCAACTATCAAAGTTAACAACCGTAGATAACAACAAGCTCTGTTACCCCAATCTTTCCTTAGTTTGTCGTTAAATAGAACAAGCTCTCTATTTAATCTCTAACCATTAAACAACCTAGAATAAGCTCTCTAAATTCAATTTAATGGCAGCTTTATGATGAGAAAGATAGGTTGATCTAAGCAACAAACACATAAGCTCGGATTGTTCAACTTAGGTTATGTTCCACTTTGCAATTATTGAAAACTTGACCATAATCATTAATCACAAATTGCCACTTATGAATAGGAAATCAAGACAATTACACGGATCAAGACTCCTAAACTAGCAATAGATAATTATCAAGATCTATCTAGTTGTACACCTAAATAAATCAAGACAACATCATGAACAATTCTTGTAGAAGAACATAAGCAACTTTGATAGAAAATTAATGATAGATAGAATCTGAAAATCAATCACAAAACATGTCTAGGGCTTTGAAATCACCCTTAACCAAATAGAAGTTTAGCCTAGAATAGGCATTATAAACATAAAATTAAATAGAATCTAAGAAGAAAATAAAAGAAAGAAAGAAGAAGAAGAAGAATATTAATTATCCAACCTCTTGCTCTTTCTAAAGAAAAAGAAAACTAGAGAAAAGAAAGAAGAAGAAAACTTAGAGAATTTTGTTAAAATGGCTAATATCCTACCAATCTCCAATATGATCCCTTACAATCATCCAAGGCCCTCTATTTATACACATTTTGGAGGGCTAAATGACAAGAGACAAGCTTTACAAATTTCAAAGGTAGGTATATGACGATTTTGATCAGCCAACTTGATGGTCGATTTCGTCAATATTGGAGGCCTGATCTGATCACATGGTCTTCTATAAAAAGGTTCCCCTGTCAGTTACGGAACCATAGCCGTTGGAATCAGCTCATTTGCTGATGTGGTTAAGCAGATATGGGCAAAATACGAAAACATGTCAGCACAGACGTCATTGCACATCAGCCACCTTGATGGTCGATTTCTTCAATATTGGAGGCCTGATCTGATCACATGGTCTTCTAGACAAAGGTTCCCCTATCAGTTATGGAACCATATCCGTTGGAATCAGCTCATTTGCTGATGTGGATAAGAAGATATGGGCATAATACGAAAACATGTCAGCACAGACGTCATTGCACATCAGCCAACTTGATGGTCGATTTCGCTAGGGAAAACGACTCCGTTTTAAGAAGTGTAAAACATGAAAAAGATAGATATGCCTCTTAGCTTTGCATGGATACAAATTTTAGCCTTATTGCTTCAGTGAAACTCGAGATATAGCTGATATGGCAAAAGGTGTCGGAACTGAAACTGAACTGGATTTGCCCTTAATTCTAGTAATCTGAAATCACTCAAAGAAACTTGTGAAAAACACCAAAATACATAAAAATATAAAAGATCATAAACACAATTAGACTAAACAATAATAACTCGTATTTGACACAAAACATTAATAAAACATAACTAAAAACTATATAATTATACGAGTTATCAGGCACCTATCTTTCACACTCACTACAAACAAATTGCCATATACTGACGCTGACCTATACCGACGGTCGAAATCCGTAAGTAAAAAGTATCTATTCCGACGGATTTTTTTAACCATCAGAATATACATAACATATACCGACGCCCAAATAATCCGTTGCTATAGGTATACCTATACCTATACCGACGGTCAATGGAAAACCGTTGGTATACACTACAAACAAATTGTAATATACTGACACTCATCTATACCGACGGTCAAAATCCGTAGGTAAAAAGTATCTATTCCGACGGATTTTTTAACCGTCAGAATATACATAACGTATACCGACGCCCAAATAATCCGTTGCTATAGGTATACCTATACCGACGGTCAATGAAAAGCCGTTGGTATATATCACTACAAACAAATTGTAATATACTGACACTCATCTATACCGACGGTCAAAATTCGTAGGTAAAAGTATCTATTCCGACGGATTTTTTTAACCGTCAGAATATACATAACGTATACCGACGCCCAAATAATCCGTTGCTGTAGGTATACCTATACCGACGGTCAATGAAAAACCGTTGGTATATATCACTACAAACAAATTGTAATATACTGACACTCATCTATACCGACGGTCGAAATCCGTAGGTAAAAGTATCTATTTCGACGGATTTTTGTCACCGTCAGAATATACAGACCATATACCGACGCCCAAATACTCCGTTGCTATAGATATATCTATACTGACGGTTAATGAAAAACCGTTGGTATAGGGGTATCTTTTACCAACGGTTTTTTTTCTTTCCGTCTGTAAATGTCGGGGAATTTCAATTTTTTAAGACTATACGATGTCGTTTTGTCTTAGGGTTGGGTTTCATTTGTTAACACAAACGGCTTACCGAGGAAAGAAATTTAGGGTTTGGTTTCATTTGTTTCTTCAGTTTCCTTTTCCCTTCAGTTTGTTTCTTCAGTTCAGATCATTTGTTTCTTCAGTTCAGATCATTTATTTCGTTTGTTTCTTCAGTTCATGTCATATATTTTGTTTCCCAAAGCTCAGTCGACCCATCAACCATAGGTATGTTCTCTTTCTCTTTATCTAATTTACTAATCTGCTTATCTTCAATCTGCGATTTTCAATCTACCCATCTGCGATTTTCAATTCTCCTTCCATTATGGTTCCCAATCTGCAAGTGGCAGTAACCGATTGTGTTAGGTTTTGCCATCTACGATTTTCAATGTTTTGTTCTGCTCTTCCTATTTTCAAGTGGCAGTAACCGATTGTGTATGGTTCCCAATCTAAACAGATATGTTTAGTTTTTCAATTCTAAACAGATATGGTTCCGATTTTCAATTCTCCTACCCTACCCTACCCTGCCCTGATTTTCAATTCAAGTGGCAGTAACCGATTAAGTTTTTTTTTTTCACTTTTTATATATTTTTTCAATTCTTTTAGTCTTTAATTTGAAAATTCTAAGTTTTAATTGTAAAAATATATCTTTCGTTAACAAATACTAGAAAAATTGTAAGTTTAAGGCTCTAAGTTGTTGCGTATTTCTAACAGGCAGAGTTTGCAAGTTGCCAAATTTCTAAACTCCAGCATCTGCTCTTTATATTCATACTTTCCCGTTTGCACTAAATTTCATTCGTTACACTCCATATGGATAACATGCTTTAATGTTCCTTTCTCAATTCTCAGCTTATGAAATTTAGTGCAACCCAAATTGGCTGGAATTTGTAAGATAAATTTAGTTTGACATAAATTATAAGTTGGTAACTTAAGTTTCTTGAAATAAAATGGCCAAGAACTGATGTAGGAGGGGATCTTAAAACTGTCAATTATCACATGCATTTGCATTTAAAGATAACACTGTGTTTGTACATCATGTCATGTAGGTATGGCCTTGTTCTCTGTTTGTCATAAACTTTATCAAATGTTTTACAGTGAACTTTTCGTTGGTAGGTCCATAGGAGAAATGTTTTAAGATATTGATCTCTTTCTTCCACTCAAAGTCTGTTCATTGATCCTTGTATTCATTTTGTATCTTACAGGTTGGAGGTTTTGAGTTCTCTTGTAGATTGGAGGTTCTGAGCTGTCCTATTCTTCATTTCTTAGTGCATAAGGAGACAAGGTACTTTTAGAGCTATTGAGTTTGTGAAAATTGTATAAAATTGTAAAATTATATTTGACACTAAACTTAAGATTATTTTCCATTTCTTTCTTAATATGGCTCCATGAAAGTTTGATGATATGTATCTTTTTTTCAATAGTGTTTCATTGTAGAAATATTTAGCTAAGTCAAAACATAATTACATAGTAGAAGATGTATAGACCTAAACCTTATTGAAAATGTTGGTCTATTGACTTTTCATGTTTGTGTTGTGTGGTATATGATTGTGTAGTTTTATTCATAGCTATAGGTTTTATGTTTGTGCAATATATCTAGTAGAGTAAACAGATATTTTATGCCAGGTTCATGTGTTTTTTTTTCTCATGAGCTGGCCTTTCTGCTATACTATTTTAAGGAAAATAACCATTGTAGCTTGATGCATATATGTGAAATTAATGAAACTGGCTCCCCAGTCCCCACTTCGAAAGTTGTTGAAATTATTATTATTATATGTAAACATTGTGAGCATGCATACAGCTTGGCCAGGTGCAAGAATGATAGATGACGTTATAGGGCTGGGCTTGCATGAAATGGAATTGAGAACTCAAATTTTCCTATCTAATTATTAATGAAGTAAAGCAAACATATATTTTCAATTGACAATATAGAATAAAATAGAGGGACAATTTCTTCTGAACTCAGAACTAGCTAGCTGTATAAAATGTTTGTCTTTTATATGATTGCGTAGGATTATTCATAGCAATAGGTTTCATGTTTGTACAATATATCTAGTTGGAATGTGAGATAACTAAATGTCTGTATATTACAGTTTTAATCATTTCACATTCTATGGATAAGACGTGGATAAATCTTACGTCCAGAGCAAGTGAAGAATACATTAATGGGGTCATCAATTTCTTAGAATTTGCCTTTGCAAGATCATCTGAAAATGGAAAAATTTGGTGTCCTTGTGTTAAATGTGTCAACACATATATGGTATCTAGGGTAGAAGCATTTGATCACATTATATGTAAAGGTTTTCTGAAAGGATATGTTCGATGGATTTTTCATGGGGAGGTCTTGGATGCTAGCTCTGCTACTATTAGAACTAATGAGGAAGATAAAGAGTTAGGTCATGATGTGAATGAAATATTGCATGATATTATGGCCGAAAGAGGTAGGAATATTGATGTGGGAGATGCTTATGGAGACCAACATCATGGTCGAAGAATTAATAGTGACAAGTTCTATGATTTACTTAAAGATGCAGAGGAGAAACTATATCCAAATTGCAAAAATTTCACAAAGTTCTCTTTTGTAGTCTATTTGTTCCACATTAAGTGTTTTAATGGATGGTCTAACAAATCTTTCAATATATTATTGGAGGTTTTGAAACTTGCTCTACCAGAAGGTAATACATTGCCAGGGTCTTATAAAGAATTGAAAAAGATGATT
This sequence comes from Fremontodendron californicum, assembly GCA_030761205.1. Lineage (NCBI taxonomy): Eukaryota > Viridiplantae > Streptophyta > Magnoliopsida > Malvales > Malvaceae > Fremontodendron > Fremontodendron californicum. The sequence continues at coordinate 3,716,258 of JAULJL010000027.1, forward strand.
TCTTCCTTAAGTTTGGGATATGAAAAAATTCATGCTTGTCCCAATGATTGCATGTTGTTTTGGAAGGATAAGGCAAATGAAGAAATTTGCTGTAAATGTGGTGCTTCTAGGTGGAAAGAGAGCGTGAATGATGTAGAAAGTGATACTGAAGATACTTTTGTAAAAAAGAAGAAAGCTGCAAAGATTTTGCGTTGGTTTCCTCTAATTCCAAGACTACAAAGGTTATTCATGTCTTCAAAAACTGCTCCTTTAATGACTTGGCATGAGCATGAGCGAACTAAGGATGGACGTCTAAGACATCCGGCAGATTCTCCTGCTTGGAAAGAATTAGACTCTCGATATCCTCAATTTTCGTTTGACACTCGCAACGTTCGCTTAGGATTAGCTTCTGATGGCTTTAACCCTTTCAAAACAATGAGTGTGATTCATAGCACTTGGCCTGTTATCTTGATACCTTATAATTTTCCTTTATGGATGTGCATGAAGCAATCAAACTTTATGCTTTCCCTACTCATTCCTGGTCCGAAAGGTCCTGGAAACAATCTAGATGTATACCTTCAGCCTTTGATAGAAGAATTGAAAAACTTTGGGAAATTGGTGTTGACACTTTTGATGCTTCCAAAAATGAAAAGTTCGGACTACGTGCAGCATTACTTTGGACCATTAATGACTTTCCTGCATATGCCAATTTGTCTGGATGGAGTACAAGGGGGGAATACGCATGTCCTTGTTGTGGATACGATACTGAATCCAAGTGGTTACGACATGGTAGAAAGTATTGTTATATGTGTCATCGCAGGTGGTTAGAAGCTGATCATAAGTTTCGAAATGATAAACAATCTTTTGATGGGAGTCGAGAATTTAGAAGTGCTCCTTCACCACCTTCCGGTAGTGTTGTCCTGAGACAATTGGAGAACTGGAATGGTAATGAAAATGGACCTTGGAAGAAAAAGAGCATTTTCTTCACATTACCTTACTGGGAACATCTTTTATTGCGTCACAATCTCGATGTAATGCATATAGAGAAGAATGTTTGTGATAACATTCTTGGCACATTGCTTGGACAAGAGGGGAAGTCAAAGGATAACTATAAAGCACGACTTGACCTTGTAGAACTGGGTTTAAGGAGCGTTCTTCATCCAAAGACTCGTCCTGGGACTAACACCCAATACTTGCCTCAAGCTTTTTATCAAATGAGCTTGAATGAAAAAAATGTCTTTTTGAAGATTCTCAAGGAAATGAGAACTCCGAATGAATACTCTTCCAATGTCTCACGTTGTGTGCAACTTAAACAACGGAGGCCTACAGGTCTCAAAAGTTATGATTGCCATCACTTAATGCAAGAATTTCTTCCTATAGCAATACGATGTTCTTTACCTGATAAGGTATGCTCGGTTCTAATAGACTTGTGCAATTGGTTTAAAGACCTTTGTTCTAAAGTTCTTGAAGAACGTGAGCTTGAATTACTTGAGTCTCGGGCTGCATTAATTCTATGTGAAATGGAGAAGATTTTTCCTCCATCTTTTTTCACAGTGATGGTGCATTTAGTTATCCATTTGGCAAATGAAGCAAAAATTGTCGGTCCAGTCATATATCGGTGGATGTATCCCATTGAGAGGTATATGGTCAAGTGTTATAGTATAGTGACTATTGTTTCCACCTAAATTTTAAATTGATTTTGCTAATGATCTCTATTCTTTAAATAGGTTTCTTCTTCGGCTTAAGAATTTTGTGCGCAATAGAGCTTATCCGGAAGGTTCAATTGCTGAAGGATACTTAGCAAATGAATGCTTAACTTTTTGTTCACGATACTTTGTGGGTATTGAGACTACTTTTAATCGACCTATCCGAAATGAAGAAGAAAAGAATTCTTTTGATGAAGAAGAAGTATTTATTCTTTCTACAATAGGAAGACCTTTGGGAAGGAAAAAACATAAAGGATTTAATGTTAATAAGCGTAAAAGGGTCTCTCGCGTTGTTCTTGATAGGCAAACATGGGTGCAAGCACATCGCTATGTGCTATTTAATAGTGATGTAGTTGCTCCATTTTTAAAGTAAGAACACATATCTTTGTGCTTTTCTATATTACCTCATAACTTTCTTTTGTCTAATATTTTAGGGTTTTATAATACTTTTTGCTTATAGGAAACACGAGCAACTTATTAAAAGGCATAACCGCTCCCCTCGTCTTTTGCCATATGAGATACAAAAGTTACAAAGTGAAACTTTTCATGATTGGTTCCGTGATCATGTAAGTTTTGCATCATGTTACGCATTTTTAGTTTTGTGTAGTTAGATAAGTATTTTAATTACGTCTGCAATTACCTAGGTTGCACATTTGGATCAACAAGGAAATGCAGACATCACAGATCAACTTCGATGGCTTGCTCGTGGTCCAACAGATACGGCTAGGAGATACACTGGTTACATTGTTAATGGTTTTAGATTCCATACCAAAGCACGTGAGAGATGCTTCACAACTCAAAATAGTGGAGTCGTTGTAACAACCAAAATAGAGAGTTATGCAAGTGCAAGAGATGCACAACCTATTGAAGAGAAGTTAATTATTACGGGGCTTTAACAGACATCATTCAGTTGAATTATTCTGGTAGATTTAAGATTGTGTTATTTAAATGTGATTGTATTGATATCAATAGAGGTTGCAAGAAAGATAAGTTTGGTTTCACACTTGTGAATTTTTCACATCTAGCCCACAGTGGAACTAATTTGGTTCATGATCCTTTTATTTTGGCATCACAAGCTAAGAAAGTATATTATGTTAATGATGAAGGTTATCAAGGTTGGGTTCTTGTAAAGCATGCAAAACTTAGGGATGTATTTGATATGGGTTATTTATTATCCTTCGATAGAGAGCAAGGGAATGGAGAAATGCATGATGATGAATTTGATGATACGCATAGTGCTTCAAATTGGGTTAGAAATGAAGCTGATGATGAAGGAGTGGACGTCACACCAGAGATGGAGAATGAGCATGTAGAAGAAGATCCATAGATAAACATAATGAGGAGGACATTTTTTAATTTTATAGAAAATAGTTTAATTATATGTAATGGATTTGGATTATAAAAATTGTGACTTTGTATTTTCTTGTTCTTTCCTTTTCCATTTGCCATAGATGAACATATTGCAGTCTTGCTTACCTTCAAATTGGATTTCACTGAATGTTATTGAGTGCCTAATGTTATTGCATTCTTGCTTAGCTTGTATTCTCTGTTATTGAGTGTCTACTGTTGTATTATCTGTTGAAACTCAAAATAGACTAAGTGGTAAATGTAAATCTGATGCCAAGAAAGCTTTTTTCAGCTGTTGTTTTTCGGTTGTGTTCCAGTTACTTGAGATGGCAAAGCTTAGACGATTGAATATCATTAGGGCAGATCGGAGCTCTAACTCTCAATTGCAAAGACAATCTGAACAACAATCAATGCCAGCAAGATCCGAGCCTCCACAACATGAGCCTTTGCAAGAGCCTCCACAACAATCAATGCCACCAACTTCTTCTTCTACCCCTAATCCAACTGAAGATGCTACATTGGGTAACCCTCATTCTTAATGTACTATTCCAGTATTGTAGTTTAAATTATTAATGTATTAAATTGTTTTATATTATATAATTGTTATATGTAGACAATGCTCCACGTAGAAAGGTTCGAGGTGCCACACGTATGGCCGATATTTGGGATTTAGAAGAAGGGGGCATGTTGTTGTTAAGGTGAATGATCACAATATACCAATTAATAAAGAATCTTGCACTTTAACACGATTCATTGGTACATTGGTGAGAATGCCTAGTTTTGCACCTATTAGTTACCAAAATTGGCATGAAATGCCGGATTTGAAGAAAGAAGAAATGTGGGAAACAATAGAGGTAGAAGATATTAAATGTTTTAGTTTCTAGTTCATGTGTTCTTACAGTATTCACACAACTTGACATGATTTTCTTTATTTTGTGTTTTCCTTTTCCAAAATTTTAGTCCAAGTTTGAATTTCAGAAATTCGATTCTGATGCACTTGTTAATGAAGAAACTATTCAAGAAATTAAGACTTGGACAATAAAGAACATGAGTACAAAGTGGAGGCAATGGAAGAATGATTTGAAGTCTAAATTTTATGATGAACACACAACACCAGAGGAAATGGCTGTTAAGGTTGATGATCCCCGGATTGACAAAGAGCAATTTATTTTAATTGCTGCACATTGGTTGACTGGTAAAGCGAAGATAGATATTTATAAACTATATTTTAATTTTCTTTTATTAATCGAAGGTAGAAATTGCTGCACATTGGTTAATTACAACCTTTTCTTTTATTTCAATTTGCTTTTATAGGAACAAAGTGATTTAAACAAAACAAATCGCTCAAAGTTAGATGAGCCTCATTGTAGTGGAACAAAATCATTCCCTAGGATCATCCAAACTTTGGTATTTACATCAATTTTTTCCTTTCAGTTAAATTTATATGAAGTCTACTTTATGTATTTGTGGTTTTGTTATCTAGATAGTTAATGGATGATTTTTGTAGACCGAACAAGCTAATGGAGTTCAACCATCACGTGCTGAGGTGTATATTCATACTCGTACACGTAAAGATGGAAGTGTTGTGAATGAGAAGGCAGCAGAAATTGTGGTATTTTATCCTTTTTTTCTTTATTTATCTGGCCTACGACTATGCTTATGTTAATTGAACAAAGATTTTGTTTCATGTAACACTTTCCTTATAGGAACTCATGAAAAACGGTTTGGATGAAATTGGATCTGAAAATTCTCAAGAACGCTCATGGAAAGATGATGTGTATTCAAAAGTTAAAGGACCAGAGAAAAAAGGGCGTGTTCGTTGTTTGGGAACAATATCTACTTCATCGCAGAAATAGACTTCATCATGTTCTCGAACAATGCAGCGTGATGACAAGGTACTAGGGTTAGAGGCTAAGGTTGAAGAATTGAAGGCAGCTTTGGGTAATGTTTTATCAGTGTTTCAAAGATAATTTCCTAACGAGAACGTAGATATTTTGGCTTCTGCTACTCGCGTAGCCAATAGAGAGGTAATATATTTCTATAACAGCGTTAATGTAGAATAAATTCATCTTTTCAAATATATTCATCTGCTTCATTGTGGTAGAATTATGGAACTTGAAATGTAGATCATCTTTCACATAATATCTAGGTTAGGTATGTTGCTTGATTGTGGTAGGATTGTGGAACTTGAAATAAAAATAGGTTGCAGAGAAAGTTGTATGTATAGGGATGATTTTCATACCATTTTTTTTATTATCGTTCTCGTATTTGTTTTTATTATCTTTCTTCTGAAAAATAGGATTTTGGTTTCCTTTTCAGAAGCTTCTTGGATAATTATTGCCAATGCTAACTAACCAATTAACAGCAAAATGCTAACTAACCAGTTAATAGGTTCCCGCTTCCCATGAGCAAGGCAATTAAAAGAACAGTAGAGTAGTAATCTGTAAGGTTAGGAAAGATGTTTAAAGTCATTAATAATAATAGTTTAATCTTAGATAAGTTAGTGTCCCACAAAAAATAAAGGTAATTTAAGTCCTTGTGCCTTCTGATTCTGAACTAGATAATTAGGTCTTTTTCATCTTCATGCTCCAAACAAGGCAACAACTCATAAAACTACTTGGTTATACTTCCATATATATACTGTTTTGTTTAGTCTTAGTATACCACTCCAAAGTCCTTATTCTTTGTTGAGTAATAGTTCGAGTAAGTCTTGAACGAGAACGTAGATGTGTTTATATAACCAAGTAGTTTGTTGCTTGGGACAGCCTTACAATCATGAAACAGATTTTATATGGACAACTGTTAGAATTTATAGTATAGTATAGTAAATAAGCATTTCGTTGGGCTGCGTATGAAACAAAACTTCAAAATGGAAAGGAATCCTTGGTTGGTACGCATGGGTGAAACGACTGATAGGATTCATTTGCTCAAGTCATTTGGGCTCGTTTTATGTGTTTAGGAGTTGCTCATACTCATGATCAAATTGGGGAAGTTAATTTTCTAATGCTTTCTTTCTTTCTTCGGGTTAATTAGTGATACTCATACGGGCCACTAGTGTAGTGATTATTTTGAAGCTAAGCTCCAATTTTCGAGTGGTGTCGTAATTTAGTCCACAATACTTTAAAGACAAAAAACTTATACTTACTCCATAATATCTCTCTAGTAAGAGTTACTTGCTTGATCATCATCCATAAGATCTCCCCAAGCTTCAAAGGTTGTTGAAGTAGATGAAGGGTTAGAGATAGCATTTGGGTTAATATTCTTGTTTTCAGTTTGGTTAACAATGGTGGGTCGACGTTCGGGTGAGGCTGGGACTAATGCTGGAAGCTGTGGATCAGTTGAAGTTGGAATAAAAGGAGCAAATTGATGATTGCTGTTGGAACAGATTTTTGAGTCTTTCATTGGCAATGGCTGGTGATATTCACTGAACTGTGGTTGATGTAGAGAAGCTTCAAAGTTGAGAAAATTTGACTGTAGTTTTGTAAGTTCATGTGAGGCAAAGCCAAATGGGAGATTATAACTAGTATTCCCTTCAAGCTGAGAATTATTATTTATTCTAAGGAGTTCATATAGCTGATTTTTCCGGAAAGTTGATCCTGCTAGAAGGTTTATTGTTTCCATAGTTGCAGAAGTATTGCTCCTACTACTACTAGTACCTAGAGCTTGAAATATGTTATGGAACAAATGGATTTTGGCAAGCTGAGCAGCATCTGACTGCAACCTGAGAGCATCAATATTGTCTAAAGGAATATTCATCTGCAGGTTACTAAAGTTGGCAGTTGCAGCAAGCAGCTGTGGCAGGTCAGCTAGATTAATGTTGAGATCAGTTCTTGGTCTGTGAGTCACTGGATCAATCCCCATTTGGAGAAGTTTCTTCTTCAGATGGGTGTTCCAGATATTTTTAATCTCGTTATCTGTTCTTCCAGGGAGATTGGTTGCTATTGCAGACCACCTGCCAAGTTAAAAAACATAGCATTAGAATAACGTAATATATGATAAAAGACTATATATATATATATATATGGTACTCATTCGGATGTGAATTATTATGTATTCTTGACACTTAAAAACATATATTTTCAATTGAAATGTTAATTATTATGTATTCTTGACACTTAAAAACTTGTATCTTCTAAGTTTGAAACTGTGTTGACAGCATTGTTGAAAATTGAATTGACAAAGTCTGGAATCGATATAATCGACATAATCGATTGGATCAAGTCGGTTTTGGTTATGAACATCTAAGATATCTCTATTTACAGTTATTGCATTTACAACTTCTTGGACAATTTAGTTTGTTTATTTTGGTCGGTTTCATTAAACTGTAACAGGAAAGAAAAGGAAGAACTTTTTACTATTTTTATTTAATTATATTTTTACCTTTTGAGCTTAATTCAATAAATATATTGACAAAACATATACTTTTTAGGTACCTGATGCTAGTAGTGCTCCAAATTTGTCACCAATAATAAGGTCTTCAACTTCTAGTCATCAAGTTAATGAAAATGAAGATGGTAAACTACTTGATTATTTTATTCTTCTATATTGACTTCATTACTTAATTGCTGCACATTGGTTAATATTTGTCAATTTTATGCAGATGCTGCTCCATAGGAATATTCATGAGATTTAGATTGCTTATTTCACTGTATTATGACTTTAGCTTGCGACTTCTATTTAGCTTGTAAAAGTTATATAATTAAGACAATTTATTTGTAATTTTATTTTTAATATTATGAAATATTTTGTAATTTCTTATAATGGATTTTGTACTTTCTTATAATGGATTTCTTATCTTGGATTAAATTATAAATATATCAATATTAGTAATTGAAAATATGAAAAAAATTTATTTTTACTCACCTCTATACTGACAGTTCATATAACAACAAAAAATGTATAGTATACTGATCGAGTAAATCGTCAGTAAATTTACGATAAACTGTTGCTATATGGCAATTGTATATTTTACATTTTAATCCATATCGACGGACGCAACAACAACAAAATCGTCGGTATATGTATATCAATGGTGTCTATACCGACGGATACAAAATACGTAGGTATAGATACGGTATCTATACCAACGGAAACAAAATTCGTCGGTATAGATACGGTATCTATACCTACGGCTACAAAATCTGTCCGTATAGATACGGTATCTATACCTACGGGTACAAAAGTCGTCGGTATAGATGCGATATCTATACCGACGGATACAAAACCCGTCGGTATAGATACGATATCTATATCGATGGATACGAAAGTCGTTTGTATAGATACGGTATCTATACCTACGGATACAAAAGCCGTCGGTATAGATGCGGTATCTATACCGACGGATACAAAATCCGTCGGTATAGGTAAAAGCAAAAAGGGTTATCCCAACATTGGTTATACCGACGGTAGTAACATTAGTGACGCCTAAAACCGTCGGTATAGGTTATACATCCTATTCCAACGGTCACCGTTTCCGTCGGTATAGGTCTATACCGACGAGGGTTTTATCGTCGCTTAAATTTTTGTCGAAATAGTCATTTTGACCATCGGTATAGAGTTTTAGGACTTTTAGCGACGGATTTTGGAGTTTTACCAACGTTTTTTGACCGTCACTATATGGCAATTTGTTTGTAGTGACTTGTTCCCCAATGTAGAGAAGTAATTAATTAAAGATATTTTAAAATAGGAGTTTTTAGAATAGGTTTGTTCATGAGTCGAATTATTCGTTCAAATTTGAAAGTTCATTTGATATTTAGGAGGACTTAAATAAAAATATTAAGCTTAAAACATAGGTTTGGACAAAAAACTGAAACTCGTTTTAAAAATACATCATGCCTTGGATATAGTATTTTTGCCTAGGTCTGACCCGACCTGATCCGCTTTACTATTAGTTATACAAAACTTTTAGAGGGACCGATCATTTTTAAGAGGGATCGGTCATTTTTGAAGAAGGATCGATCTTTTTTTAAGAGGAATATATTATTCTGTGTGAAAAGATTGATCTATGTGGGCCTGGATAGTGTCCTTATATAGTCAATTCGGGTATGGACATGAAATTCTATCCATATTTCGGGTCGGACCAAACTTGAATAGTCACAAATTTCCTTAATAACCTACTTGAATCCAACCCAAACTCGACATAACCCGACCTATGAACAATTCTATTTTAAAATAAGTACTTACATATTAAGTGACAATAAAAGTAACAAACTCAAATGATTCTGTAAATAGATCACTTTATATAGTCCGGGGCTTTTGCAACTTTATTATTTTTGCTTGATTCATTCTTTTGTATAAGTCTAGCTTGAAAGCTAGTACATTGATGGTGTAGCAATTTACATTATATTCTTGGATAAATAAATCATTGTTTATTCAAAAAAAAAAAAATAACAAACTCAAAAAATAAAACTAAAATTCTTTTAATTTCTTCATTCTTCAGCTCATTTTATTGTATTCTTATTATCAAGAAACAATAACAAAAGAAAAAAAAAAGTAATATATATATATAACACTAGGTAATCGTAATCAAGAAAACCAATCTTCACCACTTCTTTTTTTTTATTCAAAGGAGGTCGCAGCTTATGAATAAGATAAATGGATTGCAGATGTTGGAATTCGAATCAGATACCCACTAGATTTAACATCTTAAAAATAATTGTATGAACCAACTAGATTAAGTACCGAGTTCCCCACTTGCTTTTGAGTTCCAATATGACTTACATTTCAATAGAAAGTTGAAGAAAAAGATGCCCATTATACCATCATTTCCATCCTTCTTTCTCTTGATGGCCCTCGACAGCGTCTGAAATTGATCTTGGTATCAGATCGTATTCAAAAACGAAAACAGGATAGACACTAAACTCCAAAGGGATATAGTAGTACGTTACCATTAGCCATCTTCGATCACCATCTTATTTCACATATATAACTGGCATTAAAGCCATCATCTTTCAGCTTGAATACTGCTACTACTTTGAATAACAGAGTTCGTTTTTTTCCGCAATATAGATGATGATCAGATGGGGGGACCTCTAAACAACTAGTTATGCTATTTTGTTTATGGCCAAAGATCAAAATGTTATTGTCATAGCGGATGTTATTGAAAATATTCGGTATAGAATTTAATATGACATTGATAACTGATAATTGCAGAAGACATCGATGGCTTAAAAAATTGTTGCCTTCCATTTCTTTTAATATTTCAATTTGGTAACTGACCCACCCTGTCTAACTCGTTGAGGTGTTTGGCGTGGAGCCAAACAGTTAAGGGTTGCTTTGATATCACTTGTTAAGGGCTATTACTCTCTTGTCACGAGGTCATTACCCTTCCTCGCAAAACCGGTTTATTGGGGTGTACATCACCCACGCTTTTGATCCCTAATTACTGAAATTAAGAATCCAACATTTTACCAACAGACCACACCGTTATTGGCTCCAAATTTGGTAAATACAAATCGATCTAAACATCTTCATGATATGAAACGTAACATTAATGAAATATTGCCCCCCTCTACCCCCTAATGTACATCATATAAATCTACTAAAGGGCCCAAATTGTACTCTACTACAAGTACAAAGTCCCAGCTGATTTGGTTTGTTTCTGTCTTTAAGAACCGACTTTATCTAATGGTTAGAAATTAGAAACTCAATGTTTAGAGGTTAAATTAGGGGACGTCGAAAAAGATTGGTAGCTTAATGTCATCTTTCTATTTGTAAATGCGCAATGGGATATGGGAAATGATAGTAACATGCAAGCAGTCCCAATCCAGCCTCTACTAATCCATCACACAACACCGATTGACTCCTAGAAGAGTATGGCCATGTGATAGAAAGATTGTGACTTGAGAAGCAAGGGCCAAAACGGATTTGGAAGTATGCGTAGTAGGTTTCGAAACCTACTTCGCCGTATTCTCCTAAATACTTAAACTGAATATTTTCAATATGATTTAATACAATGATTCTCTTATTAAGAGGATTTTAATACAAAAAATTTCGACTATCATGCATACATAAAAAGTTTGCAAGTCTATAAACAAATTCATGCATAAAAAACTTATTCTACTATACTACTATATATTTTCTTTCAGGTGGACATAATTAAATAAAAAAAAATGAAAATAACCAAATTCGTGACAAATTCACCTAAAGATGCATGACTATGAACATCTTCATCTTCATCTTCATCTTCATCATCATTATTATTATTATTATGTCATACGCCGGTGGAAAAGTTAGAGCGTAGAAATCATTTAGTAGACCTTGGAGAATAAGGTATTTATATTGTTTATAAAATTTTAGATTGAGTTTAGTATCACGAGTCAAGTGATATCAATTGAGTTGAAAAATTATATATAAAAAAAGAAATATATTATGAAATAAAAAATATCTATATTTTTTCTTTTAATATTTATTACTTCATCCGTCCACAAAGTAAGTGTGCCAAAAATTAATTATTACTGTTCAGATATATTATACATAGAATATAAGAGAGAAAAAAAAAGATTAGGGTTTACAATAATGGCTACAATATTTTAATTAGCCTAAGAAGTGAATGAGTAATTAGGAATGTGGTAGTAGCTAGGAGTGATTGGACGTTGATAGAGAAGAAGGGGCATGCAATTGGCATTAATTTTCATTAACCATTGCTGGGGAGTGGGGAATGTGGGATCATGTCATGTTCATGCATTGCATGGATGTATATGTATGAACCAATAACCATGAACATGAGAATATCTGTTCTCAAGAGGGTGTGTGAATGTGGGGCTAATTAGTGACGTGACCCTGGTTTCGTGGTTGAAAATGGAGTGGGAAGAAAAGAAAGGGCCACGTGGGTCGAGTGATCAGTCATTGGAGGAGCTCAGCTCAGCTCCAAGAAGAGGGAGGAACGCCGGGTTAGACTTTATAATGAAAAAAAACTTATGTGCAACAAGTAAAATAAAAATAAAAATAGAAAAAGAAAAGGAAAAAGAAAAAGAAAAGGAAAAGGAAAAAAAGTTGGGGGTGTCGGTAGTTGTTTAGACTGATTTATTTTTCACTCTCTGACTGCCTTTCTGTGGGAATAAGTGTGTCTCTGACTCTAAAGTCTCACTCTCATTGGTCCCTAATTTTGGGACCCTTTGCCCTCCAATTATGGCTCAAACCAAAAACTTTGTCAAGCAAATTTTGGGGGGTTTTTGGTTTGGCCCCAGATATTGATGTATTTTTTTTTTTAAATATAAATTTTCCTTTTTTTTTTCTCTCTTAAGAGTATTGAGAGATGAATCCCTCCTCTACTACTCTATAGTCTATAAAAATGTTTGCAATTGACAATCACCAAGTGCCCATTGCAAAAAATGCACAACGTGGTCATCCTTTACATGTCTGAGGTGGACCTCCATACAAACAAATCCCATTCTTTTTCACCAGCCCCCTGGCCCCTACCCCCCCAAACTCTATTTATACCCATTTTTCTCTTCCTTTCTGTCCAAATCTCACTCTCTCTTCCACCTCCTCTTTCTTTCTCCAAGGGAACAAGCGAAAAACACTCTCAGTTACCTGAAACACACTTCTGACTTCTCTCCTTTAAAAGCTATGGCTTCTTCTCCCACAGGTAATTGGGCCAAAGCCCAGATTTCCCATCCTCTTTTATCCTTCTCCTCCTCAACAGTATATTTGGGCTTCTCTCCAACATCCATCGCCTGGAAGAAACGGCAGCCCAACAAAACTAATCTTACGAGAACCAAAAACATCAACATTATTCACTCAGCTTTGCAGTCTCCTTCGGTTATCCATTTCCCAAAAAAATCATACCAAAACCCCTTAATCCCCAGAGAAGAAACCTCCGTAAATGTAAAACCCAAAACCCACCACCACCAGCCACAGTGGAACCTCCTCCAAAGAGCTGCCGCCATGGCCCTTGACATGGCTGAAAGCGCGTTGGTCTCACGCGAGCTTCAACACCCACTTCCCAAAACCGCTGACCCACGTGTGCAAATCTCCGGAAACTTCGCTCCCGTCCCTGAACAACCCGTCGAGCAATCTCTTCCCTTCACCGGCACCATCCCTTCTTGCATCAACGGCGTTTATCTCCGCAACGGCGCCAACCCTTTATTTGACCCCGTTGCAGGCCACCACTTCTTTGACGGTGACGGCATGGTACACGCTGTTTCCATTGATAATGGCAACGCCAGCTACGCTTGTCGTTTTACCGAAACACAAAGGCTTTTACAAGAAAAAGAATTGGGCCGCCCTGTTTTCCCTAAAGCAATTGGTGAACTACATGGCCACTCAGGGATTGCCAGGCTTTTACTTTTTTATGCGAGAGGGCTTTTTGGCCTTGTTGATCACAAACAAGGCACTGGAGTAGCTAACGCTGGCTTAGTCTATTTCAATAACCGAGTTCTAGCTATGTCCGAAGATGATCTTCCTTACCACGTTCGCATCACTTCCTCAGGTGATTTGGAAACGATTGGAAGATACAATTTTGATGATCAACTTAAATCCACAATGATTGCACATCCCAAAATTGATCCTTTTTCCAAAGAACTATTTGCTTTGAGTTACGATGTTGTCCAAAAGCCTTACTTGAAGTACTTCAGGTTTTTACCCGACGGTAAAAAATCACCCGATGTCGAGATTCCTCTATCCGTGCCAACTATGATGCATGATTTTGCCATCACCGAGAATTTCGTGGTGATCCCTGATCAGCAAGTGGTGTTCAAGCTGCAAGAAATGATTACCGGTGGGTCTCCTGTGATTTATGACAAGAACAAGAAGTCTCGGTTTGGGATTCTTTCTAAAAATGCAAGTGATTCTAAGGATATTATATGGGTTGAATCGACTGATACTTTCTGTTTTCATCTATGGAACGCTTGGGAAGAGCCGGAATCGGATGAAGTTGTGGTGATTGGTTCTTGCATGACACCTCCTGACTCTATTTTCAACGAATGTGACGAGAGTTTAAAGAGTGTATTGTCCGAAATTAGGCTTAATTTGAAGACAGGTGAGTCCACGCGCCGCCCAATAATCTCAGAATCAGAGCAAGTGAACTTGGAAGCTGGGATGGTGAACCGGAACCGGCTTGGAAGAAAGACACGGTACGCTTATCTTGCCATTGCTGAACCATGGCCAAAAGTGTCAGGATTCGCCAAGGTTGATCTTTTTACTGGGCAGGTAGAAAAACACATTTACGGTGATAGAAGATATGGTGGGGAGCCCTTTTTCTTGCCTCGAGACGACAACTGTGACTCAGCCGAAGATGATGGCTATATTCTTTCCTTTGTTCACGATGAGAAGACTTGGAAATCAGAACTTCAAATTGTGAACGCCATGAATTTACAGCTCGAAGCTTCAATCAAATTACCGTCCAGGGTTCCATACGGCTTTCATGGAACGTTTATAGACGCCAAGGCATTGGTCAATCAAGCTTAATTAGACGTAAATTAAGTTTAAAAAAAAGAAGAAAAAGAACAGTTTTTACCGTACAGGAAGATTTTTACCAGAGGGATGGTTCAGACTTCATAGAACAGATCCCCGAATTCTCCTGGAAATATATATATATATATATTTATTGGTTAGATATAGGTTTTTTAACCCTTTGTTTTGAAGGAACCAGCTTGTAGCTTTTTAGCATTGTAGCTATAGAATTTGAGCTCAGCTGGTTTCTGTTTCCTTCTCCTTTAATTTTATTTTTATCTGTTGATTTTTCACTTCTACATTGTAGCTAATAAATATTTTACAGTTTTAATTTACAGTGTACACAGAATTTGCCTGTTTCTTTTTTGGTCAAGCTTGTTTCGACTGTTCCGATTCTTTTTAATTAATGCTTATTATTTTTGGTGCATGTTTTCTTTATTTTATTTACACAAAATTAAGTTTGAATAATGTTGTCCACATTTCAGTTTCAAAAACATACTATACTAGCTTTTTGTCTTTTGGTTTTGTCAGATATTAATTTGACTTTTTTTTCCTTCTGTCTGCATATATATATATATATATATATATATATATATATAAGAGCTCTCTGAGTCAAAAAGCACATGATATGGTCCCATGGTCTCAGATAAACATATATATATTAACAGAGTGATCAATTCACAAACATAGTTAAGATTCAATGTTAAAGGGTGCAGGGTGAGAATTTAAGACAATGAAATCCTTTTGGTTTTGTTAAGATTACTTCTTAATTAAAATGACTATGCTTCACCTTAAACAAGCATCTTTGTTTATACATTAGCAGCCGACAGGCAACATTTTCTCTGTACTTGGTTGACAAATGGTGAAAAAGGAGTGAAAAGCGGGGGGGGAGTGGGTGAAAATTGTTAAGTGTTTGAAGGCACAAAGCCCGAAATACCCACCAGGCCAGCGGTTAAGTTTAAGAAGGGATCCCTATCCCAAACTCTAATTAACGCAGTCAAAAGCCAATAAAATGCGCTCTTGCCTCCTTACATCACTCGATTGTGACTGTTGCTACGTCATCTACTTGGTCTTTGGGTTTTAATCCAGAGTTTAGTCTGTTTAACCTATGTTTATAGTCTATAAGCACCATTAAAAATTACTTATTTATCTTTTTAATTTTTTTTTTTACATTTAATATATTATTTTTTAAAATTAAAAAAAAAAAGTGATGTATTAATTATATTTTTTTCTATATATATCACCTTAATCAGTCCACTAATCACTGGTTAACATTTTCGATTTAAAATTTAAATCTTAAAATTTATAATTTTTTTCTTTAATTTTCAAGTTACGATAGTGTTTATACAAAAAAAAAATTAGATAATCCAATTTCAAAATTATTTGAAAAACAAATTATTGAAAAATATTTGAGATGATAGGATTTAAATTCAATTTGATCCGCTCAATTGTCAATTTATTCAAAAAAAAAAAAAATCTTTCATTTATTAATTTATTGTAAAATATTTTTTTATAGTGCGTTTTTTAAATTTATAAACACTAAAAAGTTTTGAATGCTTTAATTTGGCTAACTAGTTGGTAATGGTTGTAATCAAATGTTTTTGTTATATTGGTTTCTCTTAGAATACATTTGATGATCAATTAATTGAAACGAAATTAATAATTAGTCATTGCATTTTGTATTATGAAAAAAAGATGCTAACCTAACCAATATATATATATATATATATATATCCCCCAAACCGGGTTTTTTTTTGGTATTTTGTTTAAAATTTTTTTATGTAAAATTTCATAATTTGCCGGAGAATGAATATAGGCCATAAGTTTAATAAAAGTTGGTTGTACGGGGGATGACAGTTACATGTATAGGTTTCTGACTTCTCATTGAGAAATTAATGTATAGAATAAAAAATTAATGTATAGAATAAACAGCAGCAAGTGGGATACCAAATCAATCAAAACAAAACATAAGTCTCACTTAGCTTTATCGTAGGTTTTTGTCCAAAAAGTCTAGTCTTCAAACCCATAAAATTAACATCACTTTTGGTCGTAGACTCAAACAATATATTATTTTTTTTTTTAAACTTACTTTTTTTTTTCTTATTCTTCTTTCCCTTATTTCCAACCATCGAAATCATTATGGTAATTGAATTTTTCATTGATTTTTTTGGTATAGAGGAGATCGTAATATATATATATATATATATTGCAGATTTTGAAATTCATATTCAAATGTATTGAATGTCATCTTTTAAAAATAATTATATAAATTAATTAGATTAAATTCTGAATTCTTTCTTTTACAAAATTCATGCAAAAATTACCTGTCACTCTATGACCATTTCATATATATATATATATATATATATATATATATATATATATATATACATAGTGATAATGTTAAAGATGACTTGCCATTTTTGTTTACTTTCTTTTCACTAGATAATAATTAAATAGGAAAGCACAGTGTACAAAAAGACTTTGTTTCTCAAATCCTAAAAGTAAAAAATTAAGTACACAATCTCTTAAATCTTAATTATTTCTCTGGTAGCTAATCTATATTTGAATTAGGGGGTTAAAAGTAAACAAAAGGAAGCGAATGAATCTTTTTCATCCACTCTTGTTTTTAAAAAAAAAAATTAATTAATTAAGCACCTCAATTATCAAAATTCTAATGATTTTTCCACATATCACTACATGTTGGGAAATTCATTTACTAAATTAGATTGATGATTAATTTGGTCCAATTAGTGTGCTTTAATTATGACCTTTTGTTTGTAATCTGAAAATGGACCGACCACATTAATCTTCTTTACCTTGCATAGTGACTACATATATTAATTTTTTAATAATAATGATCATGACAAGGGCTGTGTGGTAATAAGTATTAACTAATTAACTCCTTTCCCCCTCTGAATGCTATTTGAATTATTTTCAACTAGAAAATGGATAGAAGATAAAAAAAAAATTCATAAAGTTATCCAAACCTCAGTTGTAGTCTATTATTTTGTTAAATGATTATAAATATGTAAAAATAATTGTTTAAAAAGTAATATTTTTTATATAAAAATTATCAAAGATTAAATATTAATTGTTAAAATTAAAAATTTAGCATTCGACCAACAAACTAAAATGGTCGATATCTTTTGAGAATGCTGTTGCTTTCATTTTTTTTTCCTATGCCAGCAATAATAATTAATTAACTTTCCGCTAATTAATTAATTATATCCAACAATATTACACATTAACTACTTAATTAAGATAATTGCTGCTTTCTAATTATCTTGATTTACATGGTAACTATACATTTTTTTCATTAATTTTTTTTGCATTATTTGTATATATTACAAATAGGTATAGAAGAATTACACTTTGAAATTCAAACTAATTTTATTCCAGTACTGCTAATGAGATTGGAAAGTAAAGTTCTACATCTTTGCCTTTGTCAGCTTGTTCTAAATAAAGATTATTTAGAAAATGAATTTTTGTAAGACTTGAGTGTCGATTTTCAACACTTATAAAATGAAGCATTAAATAGTATAAAGATTATTTGGCTTTTTAATGCCCTCTTACAGTAACGGGGAATCGAATGAATGTATCCAAATTATAATCTCTGCAAAATGGTAAGGTTGGACAGGCTTCGGGATTTCCGAATTTGCATGGAAAAGGTTGTTTACGGGCTGTCATAAGATTTCTTTTCGGCTTTCACAAAGTGGTAGTAATTAGTAAAGAAATTAATTTTATGAATAAATTGAGGGCACCTCCTTAGAGTACACGCACGAATTTCAAGACTTTACAAGCACTGAACCAATGAGCATTCCTCTCCAAGACAAAAATGCGGTCAAAATGCAAAGCAGGAGAAAATTTATGTTTCTTTCATTTAAAAAAGAGAAGAAAAAAAGAAATATCACAATGGCAGCAGGACCGCAAGCAAAGCATAAACCTCCATTAAAACCCTAATTACTTTGAAGCACATGGTGTCCACGTGAAAACCACGTGGGAATATCAAAGGCTTAAAAACCCACCCCCGAAAACCGGCCACAACAAAAATAAATAAATAAATAAATAAATAAAATAGTTACTACTAGTAAGAGATGGAGCTAAGCTGGAAGAGAAGAGCATCCATGTCCATGTGTTAATTAAAAAAAAAAAGGTCCGTTTAATTGTCTATAAACATTGATTAAAGATTATTTATTTACTCTTTCAAAAAAAATTATATTTAATACATTATTTTTATTAAATTCAAAAAAAATAATATATTAATTATATTTTTTTCTATATATAATATTTTAATCAATGTCTATAAACACCGACTAATATTTTCTTTAAAGAAAAATAGAGGAAGCTAAGAATTAAGTAAAAGAAGATGAAGGGCAGTAAATGGTCTGGGGTGAGTGGGACAATGGCCGCCAAATCAATGGTTGGCAGGTGTTTGTTTGTTCATCTTGGCAAAGGGCCGAAATCCCACCAATATTTTAAAAATCCTTCCTCTCTTCTCTCTTCCGGTCTTCCCATGAGGCATGAGCAAGTGTGCACCATAGCGGCGAGAAGTTTTGTGTGTCTGTGTGTGTTAATTTCACCATCTAACTTCCCCTAAAATCTGTGCACCATGACGAAATGGATGATGCAGACTTCTACATCCTCTACTGGTATTGTATATTGTTTTACTTAATTTTTAAAATATTATTTATAAGCATTAAATTTAAAATTAATCAATAATAAATGGAAAGATCTAATTTGAACATAAAATCATATAAAATTTAAGATTTAACAAATATAGAATATTAGAATAACATTACTTAACATATCCTATTTACGTTTAAGTGAAATTAACCTGTGACAAATTCAAAAAAATGTAACATACAAAAATAATAGAACAAATTTGTGTTCTAATATTATGTTAAGTATCTCACATAAAATCAATTGATAACATATGAAGAGCCCAATATGAATATAAAATCACAAAAAAAAAAAAATAGCAGATGTAATGTAACATCACTTAACGATTATTATATAATAGCATAATTTAATCGATCGTTTTTAAGAAATTTTTAATCGATCGTTTTTAAGAAATTTTCAAACACCCAAGTTTATATAAAAAAAAAATGGCACTCATAGTATAAATTTATAATTAATTCATAACTTTATTATTATGAAAAATAGATATATAGTTGTATATATTTAGAAGAGGACCCTATTCTTTTTTTCGGTACAAACAGGGCCATAGCCTAAGAATAGGAGAAAGGGTTGACAGATATTGAGATTCGAACTCTAAACTTGTTAGATGCTACCTCTTAAGGATTGCTGCATGAACCAACTGAACTAAGTTTCGGGTTCAAAGATGACCCTATTCTCTGACCTTTATCATTGTTTAGACTTATGACCAGACTCTTCTCCTAGTCAGTGTCCCCAAATCAAACACCATCATCTGTTTAATTTCTTTACCTTTTTCTATTTTTTTGGAAGTCAATTATTTGAATAATTAACTAACCTGTGACAAGATTAAAAAAATTAAGACTCTATTGATTGATATTTTTATTTTTTACTTATTAATTTGATTTTTATTTTTTATACAAATAATAAAAGTATCAGGAAACGGAACCTAAATCAGTAAATACGGAGTAATGACATATTTAGAGATAAGTGCTATTAAATTACAACTTTTGACCTATTATTACAAAATTCCAATTAATTAATTCGTCGGCATCGATCTAACTGTATTATGAATTTATGACTCATCTAGTTTGCTAACTCCTTTTATAAATTCGACCCTTTTGAGGAGTTGACCTTGGTTTTGAGGTTTTGTTTGATCAATGCTGAATGTTTTTTCTGCACTAATTAATAATTATATATCTTTAGCAAATATTAATATATACTTTTACTTTGTACGAATGTTGCACTATTCTAGTGCTACAAACTGAGAAATATAAGTGTGTGAAGCATAAAATTAATGGAGAAAATAAAATGCATTGCAAAGTTTCCACAATAGATTTGAAATTAGCTAGTTAGCCTGATTTTCTTCTTCTAAGCAATACCATAAAGTTAATTAGTTTATATATGCACCATTGTTATATAAAGTATAAACTTTAATTCAAAATTAATGTAGGTCATCTATCACTAGTGCTTAGTTGTTTAGAACAAATCTTAGTCGTTCTTTGTAATCTTGTTTATGATCTTTATTTTTTCTTGGATTAACATTCTTTTTTCTATTTGTGTCGAATGCAAGATTATATGGGTATATATTATATATATATATAAATGAATCATGCAGATTCATTATTTTTTTAAAGAAAAATGTTAACTATTATTTAATGGCACTTGTTAAGATGATATATTATTATTTTTTTAAAATTTAATAAAAATAATATATTAAGTATAATAAAAAAAATAAAAATAAAAATTAAATAATATTTAATCGATATCTATAAACATAAATTAATCGGACCCTTTTTAAAATTCGGATTTTTTTTTTCACTTTTGAGCATCATTAATTGCACTTATTTTTTTCAAAAAAATTAGGTCCTTTTGTTCATGTGCTCTTTTTTGTTGGGATAAGCTTTTTTATTTATGCATTCATTTGTAGAATTGGCCGACGTTGTTGGATAATATCAAAGTAGTTGAAGCTGATGAAAGCCCTGCCTCATCTACTCAAATTCACTAACCCCAAGCTATCTATTTCCATGCCCACTACAGCTGTTACATTCTCCTCTAAGCTCCACGAATCCTTGGGGCCGATGCCATATGCTCAAATTTTTGCAGGCCACGTCAATGAAACCACTGAATTCCAGTTATAGAAAACCATAAATTTACAAAACCTGTTTGATGAGTACTATTGTTTTAGCTATGCCGACCAGTGAGGCCGAATATCAAGCATGCAGTAGCCCCCTGGATGCCACAAACTGATGACACCGAAGCAGGGTGCTTTCAGATTTTGGTCATGCAAACACAAATTTTTAAACCAGAAGGAAATTTCAAACCGGTGGTGATGATGATGAGATCCTTAAATGCATTCATGGTTATGCTTGGTATATATATACGTAATAAAATTGTCATCATTTTCCAACCTTAACACCTGCATCACCATCCACATCACTACAATTTACTAGAAAAAAAAAAAAAAACTATACTGTGACAGCTGCTTGAAAGTTGAAAGTCGATTCATCGACGTGCTTATACCATCAACAAATCCAATCCCATGATGACCCAACAGAAATAATTCCAACAGGGTAGGGAAAAAGCTAAACGTGTGTTGGCCTGGCCTTGGCCCTGCAAAGATCAACTGTACATTTTGAATTGTGGCTGTGTCGACCGTACATTCAACCACGTATCTCTCTCTGACTCTCTCAGCTCTCCTGGATTTCTGTTTGCTATATGAACATGCTGACGTTTACGTGGAAATCTACCTGACTCTTCAAGGCTCCCATGCGGTTATTGAGTGACGATTTTTTATTTATTGGTTTCTTCATGTAAATATGTGCTAAGACCAAGTACTTCGAATCTACTGGAGAGATGGTCTGGTGCAATGTAACCAATATCAAGGAATATAGTATATTTTAATAAAGGAAAGCCCTAATCAGCTCAAGAGAAGCTAGCTGTTATAGCTTACCTTATGTCTTGTCACAGTTATTTTTAATCATAAACTAAGACTAAGATTCATTAATCTAGGAATTAATGCTTGTAATTCATTGAGTTTCTCCTTACAAACAACAATGTTGTTGTGCAACAGTAAAACCACCTAAGAGTTGTTTCAAAACAATGTTTTTTAGAGTATAAAATACAGTAGAAAACGACAAAGGGCTTGATTTCCAGCAACCTTACACCCTCCCCCACCGGCCATATGGTAAAAAAATGATGGTTAAAAACCTTATTAATTACGAATAACTTGTTATAACAAAAGCATATAGTTTCTCCCTATTTTTTCTTTTTGTTAAACATGATCTATAGAGTTATGCATATATATATATATATATATATTTCACCTTTTAATTTGTTATTCTTTTGTGAATTTGTTTAACTTATGGATATTTAATATTGACACAACAATATCACGTACAAATACTTGGACTGAAAAGACAGAATTTTTTACTTATTAACATCTTTTAATCTCAATTTTTAAATTGTAACTTTTATATACATATGAAAAAATTAACCCAACATGTCATTTTGGATGCTACATTTTTTAAATTAATATGTTCATAAGTAACTTGGTATTATACGGCCTAAACCAGACCTTGCATAAAGAAAGCTTTGAGCCATTCACAGAGTATTAATTAGCTACTTGGCTACCAAGAAATCAGGGTGAGTACGTACATGCCATCAATTAAGATGCAGCAGAAGAAGAAGCCTTTAGCTTATGTTATCGTTTTTTGGTATTACTATGAGAATTTATTATAAAATAAATTATCTAATCCATTGTTATTTGTTAGTGAAGTTTACTTTTAAATTATATTTAAAATAAAAAAAAAATGAGACATGTGATAATTTTTTAATTCTGTTTGTGAAGTTAAACCATTGCTGATATATAAAAAATAAAAATAAAAACCCATTAATTATAACTATTTTTAATAAAAAATAATTTTACATTATTATTTACAGCAGCAGTTCTAGTTCTAGAACTAAGTTGAAAAATAATGAAGTTGTTTTAAAATAAACATTCTAATGATGCTAATTTCTGATGTAACAATATTTTTAAAAACCCTTTCATGCATTGACGCATCAGAGAAACTTACAATCATAATAAAATTATATATATATATATGCAGATATAATAAAATAAAAAATATTAATTAAAAACAGAGAAGAAATCTCAAGACTCCTTGTAACTTGGAGTACCTGACAGCAAAACAAAATAAATGGGAGGCAAGCAAGCTAGCTAGCTACTTGGCTACCAAGAAATGGGGAGACAAAGACACGAAGAGGGTTTTACAGCTGCAATTGCAAACACTGAGCTAGCCAAACTACACTCATAAAATAAAAAAAATGAAAAATAAATTAATTAATAGTATTTTTAATGTGGCAAATAACAAGACTTGAAGACTTTTGTGTTGATGGTTGGTTGGTTTCTGCATTGCGATTTGGTCTTTTATTGTAATTAAATATTATAATTGATTTGATTATGATTATGATTTAATTTGATTTGATTATTTTTTAAATTAATGAAAATTTTACAAGAAAATAAATTTTCATATTTTAAACTGCGAATTGTTTGTACAAGAGAGTATACAATATATATACGAGAAATTTTCATTAATCTAAAAAAAATCAAACTAAAATTTAATTATATAATAATCAAATCAAAATATAATATCTAATTATTATAATAATTAAGATTAATAGCAGCAATGCTGAGAGGGCAAACAAAAATCTGGCCATGTCAGAAAAAGGAAGACTACCATGTGGAACCCATGTATCTAGCTTTGACTAATTATATCATATACCTATAAGTATTGGAGAAAGAGCATTATTTACGTTGTTTAATATTTAATTAGAATAAGGACTGAGGAGCCTGCACTTGCAGGTGCTTACTATGTTGCAATTTGCAAAGATTGAATTATTTATATATTTTTATATATTAAAAAAATTACATAGTTAGTTTGATTATATATATATATATCTAACATTTAACTTCGATTTGATACATGTTTTTATTTTTTTAAATATAATAAAATAAAAAAAATATTTGTCAAATTTTGAGTATTAAAAAGATTTACAACAAAATTGATTAGAGGTTATGTATTTTTTTTAAATATTCATATTCAACATTTTTATGTTATACATATTCAGATATAATTTTGAGGTATAATTCTCATTATATATAAAAAAAATTAAAAATAAGTACATATATATCATACATATATTTTTATCTATTACTCATTTTTAAATTCAGATAACATAAATAAAAAATTATTTTACATGCAACCTATTCCACAAATTCCTACAGCCCTGAATTGCATTTATAAAAGCAAATCCTGGTAATTTAACAAACAACATTAATGGTGAAGTAGGGTACATAAAATCTCAGAGAGACAACTTTCTTGGAATGCTACAATATTTAAAAAGATAAATTAATGCTCTAATCCTGATATCCACAACAACATGTTTCAACAGTTGTGAGCCCACCGGCCTCCTCATCTACTCTACTCTACTCCATTTTATTATATTATTATATTATATTTATATAAATCAATCCCCACCAAATGCAAAACTAAAAACATTGAGATAATTAAAGATTAATTATGCTATCATATCTTGTACTGATTCACAATTTGAATTTTAATTTTTTTACTATAATTTATATAAATTAAATTCTCTTATTATATTGTTTTAAAAATTTTGGTCCAATTAATTACGGTGTTACTTTTCTTCCGTTAAAAATGTTGACGTGGACGTTGACTTTCTGACGTGGCATTGACTTCGCTGACGTGGCGAGCTTAGTCAGCAATTTTTTTTTGCCAATTGATGACGTGGACTTTTTTTTTGCCACGTGGTTTACTAATAAATGATATTATTAGTCCTCTACTTATGCAAAAATTCAGATTTAGTCCCTTTACAATAATTTTAAAAAAAATTTGCACCTATATTTTTCAATATTTCAAATTTCGATCCAATATTAAAAATATTCATATTATTAAAAAAAATTATTATTAAAATAATAATATTATTATATTAAATAAAATTTATTATTTAAATAATAAAAGATATTATTTTTTGTTAGTATTAATAATTATATATTTTTATAATTAAATTTTTATATTTTTATAATTAAATTTATAGATTTTTATAAAAAAATTATTTTTATATTAATATTAATATTTATAATTAAATTTAAATATTTTATATTTTATAAAAAATATTTTTATATTAATATTTATATATTTTCAAAAAAAATAGTCCCTTTATAATGATTTAAATTATTTAAATTTAATTATAAAAATATATAAGTATTAATATCAAAACAATTCTTTTAATATTTTTTAAACAGTATTTTGAGCTTACGGGCCAGCACGAGCCGAGCTTGGGTAAAAGTTATAAAAAAATTTGGGTTGCGGCCCGGTCCGATTCATGAACACCTCTAACGCCAGCACATTTAACAGTGGAAAATGAATTTTGTTTAAGGCTCCATCTATTTCGCAATAAATTATCTTTCATAATTTTTAGAAGGAAAATATTAACCAGTGCCTAGTGGCACTGGTTAAAATGATATATATATATATATATATATATATATATATGTGTGTAATTAATGCATCATTTTTTTTTAATTCAATTAAAGTGATGTATTTAATGCAAAAAAAATTCTTAAAAAAGTAAATAAATAATCTTATAGGCATCGGTTAAGCGAATTTTTTTTAGAAAAGAGCTATAAGGTACTCACTAAACCCATGAATTTTATTTGACTCGAACCATATCTTTAACATGATTTTTATACCTGAACTTAACTTAATCCGATATGATATATTATTATATTAATAAAAACTATTTTATTTAATTTTAATTAAAAACATTTAAAAATGTTAAAATAAAAAGTCTTTAATATTTTAATTTTAAATATTTCTTGAATATTATTAAACATAAATATTTTTATATTTTAATAATAAATATTAATACTAGCAAAAAGTAGTATCTTTTATTATTTAAATAATAAATACTATTTAATATAATAGTATTATTATTTCAATAATAATTTTTTTATAATATGAATATTTTAAATATTTTTAAGATTGGATTGAAATTTGAAATCTCGAAAAGTATAGGTACAAATTTTTTTAAAATCATCGTAAAAGGACTAAATCTGCATTTTTTTTATAAGTACAGGGACTAATAACATCATTTATTAGTAACTGACATGGCAAAAAAAGTCCACATCATCAATTGACCAAATTTTTTGCTGACTAAGCTCGTCACGTTAGCAAAGTTAATGCCACGTCAGCAAGTCAACGTCCACTTCAGCATTTTTAACGGAAGAAAAATAACACCGTTATTAATTGCTTCAAATTTTTTAAAGTAATATAGTAACAGGATTTCATTTATATAAATTATAGTAGAGGGACTAAATTTCAAATTTTGAATAAGTACAAGGATTGATAACATAATTAATCCAATAATTAATGAATGACATTTTGAAATGGGATGACCAGAAAAAGACCCTTGAGGCTGCTTGCTTTCAATCTAACATCTACTACATTTTTATCTCCACACCAGTCTTGTCTTGTCTTGGCCACAATGTCATGATCTGCATATAATGTGAATGTGATAATGGTATGGATGCAGTTCATTTTTGAATCAAGGAAAATGGTCCCGGTCAAGCATGTTTTAGGCACTTGGAAACCACCAGAAAAGAACAAAGAAAGAAAAAAAAAATTGGGGCCAGGGTCACTTTCTTGAGGGAGGGGTCAGGTGCACTGATAAGCTAGCCCTGCTGCAATTGTTCTCTTATGAATTGCCTTAAACCCACATGCTTCCCAATACCCACATGACCCATTCACATGCCTAATGCACAAAATGAAGTACAATGTTTTCTGGCTTAATTTATACATGTTATTTATTATGATCATCGACATGGTTTACGAAATTCATCAATTCAAGCAAGTTAATTATGGTTCACTTGATTAATTATGGTATATGAAATAAATCCCAAAAGCGACCAATTCCAAAAACAAAGCATGTTACAGTTACATTAAAGTTATAAATCGTCCTTCAAAAAAGACTGTTGCTAATAGAAATCAAACTTATGTTTTACAAATGGAATATTCGATCCTTTATCAACTCAACCAACCCGTTGTCGAACAAGTCGGTCTTTGGAATAGGGTATCATATGACAATGTCGAAAGAATCTTACTAAAGACAAATATAGGCAGACTCTACCAATAAAATAGAGGAAAAGAAAGAAAATTTATAAATTTTATCATTTTATAAATGCTAAAAAGTAATACAAAAAAGAACATATCATATCCAAATATCTACTGCCAACTCATCACATTCCCAATTGGATTTCACGAGTCTTCCACATGGGTAGATTTAAATGCATATATCTAGACTGCTACTGGGGCCAATATTCATGCCTCAATTGATTGCCTTTCTGGAAATTGACGACAAAAAGAAAACATTGATGGAGAAAAACTTGCATTTTTCTATCCAATGAAATCATGTTCATGCACTTACTGATGTAGTATTTAACACTTTTGATCCTCTGATCTGCTCAGAACCAGCAGTTTAGCCAAGAAAATTATATTGGGCATGTGACTGTGAGTGTTCACAGAGAACACGGCAGAGCGACATTCATGCATGGATCATAGGGCAGCCAAGAAGCTTATCAAAGGACATGTTTAAACATGTTTCAGACAGAAGTTTTAATTAAAAATGAGCACGTTTTTGTTTGATTATATCTGCAGTTGATAGCCAATCATTGACAAGTTTTCAGTCTAAAATATATGGACTCTTAAACCAACAATTTTCTACTAGTTTGTTCTTGCTGGTACCAAGTAGCAGAACAAGTGGACCATAATAATTTCCTATTGTATAAGTATTCTACTGCATTTGAAATGATTTTTGAGAGGGACAAAAATATCATGAATAGTTTATACATAAAGCTTACCAGTAAGTGGCAACTTCAATTGAAAATGAAATAATTCTCAGCTGATTAATCTAATTACTGTCCAGCTGAAAACCAAAATACTAGTCAATCAAGCATGAAAGGAATCTTATCATGCAAATCCACACTGCAAAACCAGTATAGCAAGAGCAACTATGAATATATGTACATCTCAAAAGCATATACAATGTAATATCTTAGTTAACAATGTCGAATTGATTTTAGGTGAATAAAAATAAGGAAGAAAGATCATGGGGCAACAACTAAATTTTATTTGAATTAAGCCGATCATGCACATGTGCTAAGAGCCTAAGAGAATAACCAGGAAAAAAGAAAACCATTACTATGGTGGGGTGCATGTCAATAGAAAAAACATGAAAGAACATGACAAATTAATAACACATTAAAGAACAACTTAATGCAATTTTATTTGAAACGCAGTCGAGAAAAGAATCGAATCATATATATCTTAAAGGAGTTCTGACCCAAAAGCTAAAACATATAGGACCGGCTTTTAAAAAAATTGCTTGCAATTTAGTAACCATGTTTATGCTCTTGTTCAAGCACTTAATGAGCTAGCTCCACCTAGTACCTATCATTGATATCTTGTTTCTGCTTAGAGCAAGGAACTAAGCACTAAACAAGTAGTTGTAAGGTGCTTTCAACTTGCAAAAAAAAACCCATCATCTCCATGTTAGAATATAAAAATTAACCACCCACATGCAATGATGCAAAGCCAAAACAAATGCTGGTGAACATGTTTATGCATGTTTTAGCATACTCTGGGAAGAAAAGATTTGCTGCATTGTCTACACTAGCAGCCACTCATGACGTTTGGAGTATTAGATTTACGATCTCTCTGTAAATACAATAGAAAGAGGATGGGCCACTCTGGTCAACCTAAAAATTAGACGATGTGAAGCTGAAATTATATATATATATATATATATATATATATATATATATAGTCGACATAGATGAGGAGTACTGACAATTGAAAAATTATCAATCTAAACTGCTTATAGTTTGCTTTCCAAAATCTAGCAGCCTGACTTAAACTGTTACTACCTCAAATTGACATTGATGAATAAATTAGAGACCATTATGATCCTTGAATAATTTGTATTCTTGCATAAAACTTGGTCATAAACTCATGATTGACATGATATATTGCTCTCTGAGTGATCGTTTTTCCCCAACTTTTGAACTAAAATTAGTAAAACTATGTCAAGGAAATCACATTTCTCATCATCTGACAACCTGATATATCTGGTAGGCTTCTACTAAGGGAAAGAGACTAAGAGAGTAACCATCAACTTATTAGAAACACCAATTGGCAAAACCTTGACTTCAAAGCCATCCCAAACATTCAAAATTACAGCCGTTATGGTTTGCAAACCATCCTAAATATTTCAAACTACTTCTGCAGACTAATGGCTTCTCAGGTAACTAGAGAGAAACTACTTAGGTACTGAAAATCTATAGGCAAAATATCAAGGATAACATTCAAGACTAGAAAAAATTGTCCAGAATTGTAAACCCAATATCAGCTTTTGTTTCCTACACTGGAAGAAAAGGCGCTGGAAATAATTAGGGAAGGACGGTTAAAAATTGACATGTCTGGGTTGCTGCTCCCTCCAGAAGCCCACATGCACATGTATGTGCATTGTTGAAAATCAAGCCAACAAAATTTCACCATCATATCCGTAGTAACAAGATCAACTCATCTTTTGACATTTCAATTTAATGCTGATACATGTACATATGGTGCCACAGATTTTTATGAAATTAAGACGAGAAAGAAGGCAGGAAAACCACATCTTCATCAATCAGACATAAAAAAATGGCTTATCTCTTAAGGAAATCTTCAGCCGCCTGATGATAATTTGATTTTATTCCTCATGTCTTCCACATGGGTAGATATGAATGCAAATCAAGAAAACAATAGATTGTCAATCTCTGTAATGATTTGCTTTCCTGGACTGCTGGACACATTAATTGTTTGCTTATGCATGTACCAGCTACCATACTGAAAAACATTGTTATTCATGCAACAGGCAACAGCTAGCTTTCAATGTCCCTAGGCTGTTTCATTGTGCCAAGATCATTTGGCTAGGATATTGCCTTAGCAAGACCCTTTCCAGGTTATATGAAACATTCACATGCTTGTTTGAATCCACTAACCCACTCACATGCATTCCATTGGACAACTAAAGATCTCAACTAATGGGAAAGAAAAAAAATAGTCCAGCTTTTATGGCAATGGAAATGGCACGATAGCAGCCATACTTCACCCATTCAAAATATCCCAAAGTTTGAAATTTCCCTCCCCAAACTTAATCATCCCAAAGAAAGGGCATACAGCTTTCAACATTTTCAACTAATTATGGTCTTAGGAAGGATTACTAGAAGCTCTATAAAATATCTGAATGTGTCAAATTCCAGTGATTTAGACATATAGCTTCTCATTGGTCCTATATAATTGACTAGGGTTCTAACTTTAGCATGGACAGAGAACTCTTGATTAAGTACCAGAAAAGAAAAAATGAACCAACAATATTAAGCATGAGTTAGATTCTGCTCAAAACAAAACTCTATAAAGGCCCAAGCTTAGTTTATTGGCCTGATAAAAAAAGTCCTGAGCAGACAGCCCAGATGACTTTTAATTGACTCCCTATTCTACAGCCTGCAGGATTCTCTCCCCAAGGGCCATACATAACTTACCCAGACCCACTACATTTCTCCTCATCCATTTACTCAAGTCACGCCAATCTCATGGTTTCAGATAAAGTAGCAATCCCCCTCAGTTAAGGATTACATGTAAATTCTATCTATCAGATTTGAGAAAGTTACTTACAATTCATACTAATTTATTGTTTGTTAATGTTTCACTTTTTTATTATGAGAATGATAAATTGCTAACTCTTTGGTGTGATGATCATAAAGCACAAACTTGTGAATAAGACAACCAACAAATGTAATGCAAATTTAAACTCTAATTAATGATGTTTCTTGTATCAACCAAGCTATTCAAGTGTAAATTTATGCGCGCGCTTACCTCAAGGCCTGTCACCTGCATTGCAACTTTGCTGCACTTTTATACTTACTGTCTCATCTGAGTGTTAAGTTGATTTATCAGCATTAATTTGCAATACCAGTATAAATTATGTAAATTGGCATCTTGAGTGGGTACTAATTTGTATTTTGGTGCCTGCAACATAAGGTTCACTTTTAATGTTTGCAACCATACACCATGACAAGCACAGAAGTGCTTAGAAATTCATTAGTTTATTACTTATGCAGCTTGACTCTGTTTTATTTGGATATGTCCCAGAGGCTGAGCGAATGACTATTGATTTTACAGTTGCCTTTAGGAATGTACACCATGTCAACTCCTTTTACCAGATGCTTGGACAGAAATGCGTTTTGCTAGATGCTTTACAATTCATACAACATTAAGCTTGGACTGACTATTGGTTTTTCAGGCTCTAAAGCTATGGCGGAAAAACGTGCCATTCATACAACACCCAAGGTACACTAATCCATATATCATACAGGGATGAAGCTTTGAAGCGTGATAGAAAACTGCAATATTGCTGTTCAGGAGTGGGACGGAACAAAGATGAATTCATGCAGGGAAGTGATTCAGGAATTGAGGGCTAAGAGAAATCATGGGGAACGATTGTTTGTATGGAGAGATGCTAAGTGGCCATGGTCTTGAATAGTTCTATCGGTGAGGTTTTTTTTTTTTTTTTTTCTTTGTTCATTTATGTGAGCATAATTGCCTAAGTTATATTCTCTGTTGTCAACTCTCAAATTCGAAGAACTTTGTCTTTCTTTTTGCACTATCTTCAAGGAGCTAGCTGTTGCATATTTACCACTTTCTTAAAGTGATTTTTGCCCCCATTGGCTGTCAAGTTTATTACTTGAATTTTCTGTTAAAAGGTATTAATTGTTTTAATTTGGACAATCTAGATGGCATGACCTGGCCGAGATGAGCAAATACTTGAGAACTTTTTTTGCTTTAACCCCTTGAGTGGAAGTTAAAAGAGAGTAGGAAGAAGGATAAATAAATTCTTTAACTTACATAGAAAAATATTAAAGGGAGAGAAATGGGGAATGGTTAGAAGAGAAAACCTCAGCCGGTTCCGCTCTATATTTGGAGAAGTATAGATGACAAATTATGCATGCAGGCATGTTGAATCTTATTGAAAAAAACTAGGACATGCATGACAAAGTAAGTCACTACCCATTTTTGAAGTCATTTTTTGATGGCTCAGGTTAATATTTCTCATCATAGTAAATAGTTTTCTGCTGTTTCTCAGGAGCTTTAATTAGTAGCTATTTAGAGTAATTTCAAGCAGGCAATTAAGACTGTATGAACGGTCGCAACTTGATGCTATAGTTTCTATTTTGCGGTTTCGATTTTATTCATCGTTGATATTTATGTAATTCACTGTAATAACATTCATTTCGTTCACAATCGCGATAAACGCGACCCACCCAAAAACATGTCCACGATCACAATTTAAATCCCTAACTAAGAGTGCCCCACAATACCATGTCCCTTGGATTTAATATGAATTAATAAATGTTTGCATTCGACATTGGTATGATATAAACTAACATAACATGCATTTCCTGAATCTAGTTTTAGGTGAGGCTCTTGTCAAGCTGCAGTGGGTATTATATTATCAAAACCAAACCTGCTTTCAAGATTTTCCCTAGACCTAATTGATGGAATATATTATATGGTTGTCTTGTTTGGCTGGTGTTTACATTCAACCAAATAGTAGCTACTTTTTCTTTTCTTTTTATTTCATTTTCCAGTTCTTTTTTTCTACATTTCTATTCACCTGCACTGTAGATGATATGCTTCTTTTTTCCTTTTTTTTTTTCTTATACAGCATTTTTCTGCCATTATTTTTGCTGACAATTTCTCCACTAGAATGAAGATACTTTGAAAGTTGTGTTGATTGAACATCAAACTCCTTGTAAATCTGTCCTATCCCCATTGCCTAATCACTTTTCGTATTGGCAGGTAAGTAGCTTTATCAAGATGTAACCATTCCTTGCCAAAGAATCAAAATCCCAGATGATATGTTATACCGCAAATGGTAAGACCGACTCCCCCCCAACTCTCGAGTCAAGTTGTCTAATGAGCACCCATATATAAGCAGTCATCCTTTTCCACCCGCATGACAATGGCACATTCCTGTAAATTAAACATGTTACTAGCTTTTGGAATGAGTTAGGTATGGCTGGTATGATCTGGTTGTCATTTCTGCTGGTTGATCTAATTCGGATGGATCAATTCTTACATTACAATCATGTTTTCTTATCTTAAAAACTGGATTCTGGTGGAAATTTTATTTTGCTTTTTTTTTTTTTCAATGTTTATGTATCGAAATTGAAGCTTTGTAAAAGATTAGTTCGGTTGAAGAAAGATATTATTTTTCTCTTTTTCAGCATAACATAAACGTTATGGCTCTGGTATATGGTTGCATTATTTGTGCAAACAAACAAGTTCAGCCTAACTTCAATAGGAACAAGCAACCGAACAAGCTGGTTTCTTTCGAAATTATATATCTTCTCTTACAGATTGAAGGGACAAGGTGGTGGACTAGTGATCATGGTTGGGTTGGGGGTTGGAACCTAATTCTTGTTATTCAACCAGCTAGCTTTAACTTGCTTTTCTGCTTCATACAACTCCTTTCCGAATCTTTTGACTTTTCCTTACATGTCAGGTTCTTTTATTTATTTAAATGTTATATTTAATGAATAACAGTGGAAAGAAGGTTTTTTTTTTTTTTTGTTGAAAATATAAGCATGTCCATCTCAAAAGAAAAGGATTAGATAGATTAAAGATAAAAAATTAAGGTTTTTTTTTTTTTACAGAAGTAATTAAAAAATCAAAAATCAAAGATAAATATTAAAAAATATATATCTGTCAAAGGAGTTAAAAAAATTTAAAACTTGAGATTTAGTTGAATTGATTCATGTAATCCCTCAAGAGGTTGTATGACCTGTCAATTCTGATCTGAATCCGAAAAATTCGTCCAACTCTTCCGAATCCAAACCGAACTTAAATTAAATATAATTTTATTTTGAAAATATTAATTTAATAAAAATAATACATTTACCACAAATTATTAATTTGTTTTAATTTTATAACTTGTAATTACCATTTTGAAATGTGATAAAATATGCAATTATCATTTGGTATGTATAAATTGATCATATTCTTATATTTGTTCTCTTCTCTATATGTAAAATAGTATAGTGACTATACATGTATAATACAAGTATAGTACAATATCTATAATTATACTATTATGATAATTTTTTTATCATGTGATTAGTTTAGTTTTTTGAATTATTATAATTTTAAAATATATTATATTATTTGGAATTGAATTGAATTGAATTTTTTAATCAACGTATGGAAGTAAAACAAATATTTGTTTGAACTTGAAAAATATTACATCTGAATTTGTATGAACAATCCGACCTGTGAACAGATCTAGTTAAAGTAATTCACTCTCAATTTAGTTGAAAAAAAAAAAAACTAAAATTTTTACTTGAAGAAAAGAAATTTGATTCCTAATATTTTAAAATAAAAAAGCGTGCATTAATTATTGAATTAAACGTTCAATGATAATGCATATGATATGTATATATATATATTTAAAATACATATAAAATAAGTTACTGAAATGTGTTTTATTATAATGATTTATATACATTATAATAATACTTTATCATGTGATATATAATAAATTAATATTTTAACAAACTGATCGTTGGATTTAGAAATATAATTGTACTCGTCGTGCACTTAAAGTTTCAAAACGATCCGATATCTCTATCATATCGATCGAGAATATTGTCTTTTTCAATATATATTTAACGATTGAATGTTTTTTACATCAAACAAATAGTTAGATATTTTTAATTTACTTAAAACTCAACGTGCATGATCTACGTGAATAAAATATGAAATATGACGGTAGAATTGTTAAAATATTAATCGTATAAAAAATTATGAAAGTGTGTAAACTAATTTAGTTTTATACTATTGTAAGTGGATCACTCCTCTAATAAGAATTATACATTATACAAAAATATTATATATAGCAGTACTTCAATACGTTAAGAATTGCACCGTTGCTTATTATAAAATTTTTATTAATTTAATTTTATCCATTATGTTTAAAATTTAAAAATATTTAACATGATTAACTAATTTAATTTCATAACATTTATTATTATATTTTTATTTTGAACAAGAATTTATTATTATATTTGATTATACTTGATAATTAAACTTTTATGTAATGTTCTTAAATCTAATTTAATTTTAATAAAAAATTATTCCAACTTCTAAAATTGGTTCACTTGATAAAACTTTTAGAAAAACACTTTGGGAACGGTTCATGATTCCCAAGGAGAATCACGGACACTCCTCCATCACATATTTTCAAAGTGAAAATCATAATTTTACCTGATGAGCAAGTCACCAGTTTATTGCTTTAAATCATGCGGCTCTTGTTTGTCCGTTATTCTCAATGAGAATGACGGACCGTTAGGAAAGTAAGGTCCAAACTTTTAGTATTAAGGATTATTTGTCAAGATTGGAACGTTTCAACAAAGATAAAATTATATATTTTTCAAATAACTAAATAGATTCATTTAACGATTTCAGATACACGATAATATCTTTTTTTTTTTTTATCTTTAAGAAAATTTTAATAAAATCTGATTCGATCAAATAATCTATTTAAATTCAATCTAGTTCGATTTTAAAAATTAATAAATTCAAATAACCCGAGTATCAAATCCAAAATGACCCAAACTAGAATGACTCAAACCCGAATAACCCGAGTGTCAAACCCGAAATGACCCGAACCAGAATGACCCGAACTCGATTAACCCGAGTGTCAAACTCGAATAACCCGAATTCGAAATGACCCGAGCCAGAAATGATCTGAACCCGAAATAACTCGAACCCGAAATGACACGATTGTTTTAAGATCCAAATTGATCCAACCCTAAATGACTCAACCCGACACGCGCAATTGACAGGTCTAGGTGGTATCTAATAGATTTGAAGTTTAAATCTCAAGCAATCCCTTCTCTTATCTTTACACTATAGTCTACTTTGTACAAAAAACTTTTATATTTACTTATTTTATTATTAAAAATTTGATTTTGAACATAATATAATAATTAAAGATATTGTTAACAAGTATCTTTTTAATTAATATTAATTGTTTTATTAAATATGATGATTAATAGTTAATATATTAATTTTTAATGCATTTAAAGAAAATTTTATTTAATATAATAATTTAAATAATACCTTAAAGACACTCAATAACAAAATTTAATAATTAATAACTTATATAACGTTATATAAGTAGAATTTTTTTTTAAAATTTTTTTTTGGGTTAAAGCTCTAAGAAACAACTTTGACTTTATGAATATCCAAAATAGATAGCGAAGGACCTACAACCTCTTGGTCTAATGATCAGAGGCTTATGGCATGATGTAGCTCCGATTCGAGTATCCCCACCGCCAATTCTAATGATAAGAAAATAGGTAATCACGGTGTAGACATAAAATTAATTTTTTTGTTTAATTAAAATTTAAAAAGAGTGGAAATTATTACAAATTTTAACTAATTTGCAACAGAAACGAATAAGATTCTATCATTTAAAAATTGAACTATCAATTTAGAGGTTTTAAATTCATTTTTTTTATAAATGTTACAATACATGATACACTAATTTAATATTAAATGTAGGTGGGCCAAAATCACAAACTTTATGACAAACACATGTTTTTGTCATTTTAATTGACAAAACTAAAGATTAATATCACCACATGATCATGATTATGATTATTTTATTATTTTAATTGTTCTAAGTAGTACTACTCCTACTCTAATCTAACTCGTTTCAGCATCACCAATTTTCTTTACATGGAACAATTTTCGAGTAAAGTGTTTTAGCAGTGAATATTTTGGCCCTACTTTACCCCCAAAATCTACTC
Source organism: Fremontodendron californicum (assembly GCA_030761205.1). NCBI lineage: Eukaryota > Viridiplantae > Streptophyta > Magnoliopsida > Malvales > Malvaceae > Fremontodendron > Fremontodendron californicum. The sequence goes on from JAULJL010000027.1 coordinate 3,753,332, forward strand.
TTTGAGTACTAAAATAAGAAATATATATATATATATATGACTAACTAACTAATACTTTAATTCCATTATCTTTCATTTGTTTGTCTATTTTTGCGGTCTTTATGAAGCCTTTGTGAATTAATTAATAAATTTTCTTTTTATAATAATCTACTAAAAGTTTAAATACACACGCAAGTAAATTATGATAGATTGACAAGTAAGAATATGTAATAAGTGACTTTATATTAATTTTTACATTTTTTTTAATATATTAGTATAAATAATATATTTTTCTATGTAATAGATTTAATAATAAATAAAAACAACTCAAACTGACTTAACAATCTTTATATCTACTTAAAGTTCAACAAAGTCCAACATACAAAATTGCGTATGACTTGGTTCATATCTTAAATTAATAATAATAAATAGAAAAATTATCTAATACACTATTAGTAGAATGTTAAACTCTTAGTTTCAGTATCCAGGGATCAAACCCTGACGATCTCAAATATCAAAAAAAATTTAAAATTTCATCACTAGTTTTAATAGAGTGACACACATTTCTGTAGGATATAATTAAAAAAACTAATATAACGAAAAAATACTTGTAGTTTCTTAATCCCGTCTGTAAAATTTAAAAATTCTATGTATAAAAAACTCTATTAAGTATATGATTTCTTTTTTCACACTGATAATAGAATTTTTTTAACTTTATAAACGAATTAAAAAATTATCACATATTTTATTTTTTTAATTTATTTTTTTACTATATCTTAAAAAGTTTGTATCATCTTATTAATTCTGATCGTGAAGTGTAATAATTCTTAAGTGACAAAGAATGTGATAATCTCTAAATATATACTATTTAAAAACATTTTTAATACAAAGATGGGGACTAAACCTTGTTCGTCCGATGTTTCTGACAATGAAAGATGAGGAGCCACTGGAGCCGTAGATTTTGACAGTTGTTTAAAGTAAGGGTAGAAATTATATGTGGTTAGACTCAGAATGATCTTTATGATATCACTTAAAAGTCTCGAGGATTGGTTGAGAATGAATCGAACGGCTATAATTTTGTTTTGATTTGGACGCATGACGTCATTTCAAAATAATTTTCTCCCATGTGATTACGTCGTGCACCCCACGCCCCACAACTGCACGTGAAAGCCTCATGGGATTTTCTTTCTCTCTCTCTCTCTTTCTTTTTTTTTTTTTTTTTGGGAATAATACCCAAAATTTTCTACTTCTAGCATTCCACAGTTTTCAGGTGACAACTACGGTAGGAACAATTACAATAAGAACAGTGAGAACAAAATTATTTATAACCATTAGATCAATTAGAAAATTTGGTGACCATTAATTTGTCCATGTCACCAATATTGAAGTAACCTGATACTTATTATCCGGTTTCAAGGAAAAGTAGTAAACTCTGTCATTGCAAGACAGAGGTCGATTGTTGCAGCAAAGTGTTCTTTCTACTTTCAAGCAAAAATATAAAAGCGAGAAAAAAAAGTCTCCAGAAGTTTAGCAAAAAAATTAAGAAGCAAGAAATTAGAAATGGTGAGAGAGAGAAATGGGTATGCAAAACTAAAAAAGAGGCCTAAATCAAGATGGAGGAAGAGGAGATTTTGCTTGAGATGAAATTTGGTGTAAAACAAATTTGGGCATTTGGTATGAACGAGGAACAAACAGAATGAAAATAGTAGAGCACAGATTCGACAACTTAGGTAAAATCCTGATTTTCAAATTTTGTTTGAGTCGTGGTGTAATCTTGTTTTTAATATCTGACTTCTTTGCCATTGTTTTGTGTTATCATCTCGTTTCAAATTTTGTAGTAGCTGTGTAGTAAATATAGGTGTAGAAATTTTTTTATTTGTGTTGTAGGGAGTCATTCCCAAGCACCTCAGAGCTTGTTTCTATGTGCAAAAGGATTGCCTGTCTAATGTTTGATGAAATGTTTGAGTGAATTTCAAGTTCACTATGTCTTCAAAGTGTGTTCTGTTTTAAGTTAGTTTTGAGTTTTTGTTATGTTTGTTCTTGCTCTCCTCTGTTTCATTCTACATCAAATGTGAAAAAATTGAAGTGCACATATCAGATGAAGCAATGCATTCACAGGATTGAACTCACTCCATTAATAATCCGAAGACAAAATGGACACGAAAAGAAGGCGATTTTGCTAAGGCTGCTCAGACCACTCAATTACTACGGCTGATTTTATACATGTCATAGGTTAATTTGCTTCTGCATATCCTTCAAAAATTATTAAGAACAAAGGTTAACAGAATTTTCCTTCCTTTTTTTTCCAGTGAAATAATAGCAAAGAATAACATGCAGAAGTAAGCATTGAGGAACAAATGATCATCTTAGAGAATGCCATCCCAAAGTCTCCAAGTAAACTATCAACGGATAATTTGAAACTTGAAAAAGAGACCAATGGTTGAATGCTTAATAAATTTTAAAGTGTGATCACTTTTCGTTATGTAATATGCATGGATTTTATTAGTCTATGAGACATGTATTACTACAAAATCTTATATCAATTATATCTAATTAGTTTATCCTACTTTTTTTTTTCTTTCTAAATTTAGAACTATGCGTGGGTTAACGAAGGGATCGTTAGAATATAGAATTCCAGTCTTTGAAAGCGAGATGTGGAATATATAAAAGATTGGCGAGAGTTGATTTCGTTGTGTTAATTACGTTTTGTTAATTCGTGCTTGCTTGTACATATGCTTTTGCTTGAAACCGGGTAAGCAAGTATCAGGTTATTTTAATATTATTGACATGGACAAATCAATGGTGATCAACTTCCCAATTGATCTAACGGTTATAAATAATCTTGTTCTCACCGTTCCTACTATAATTGTTCCTACTGTAGTTGCCACCCAGTTTTCATGCATTCTTGAATTTTTTTATTTATTAATCATCTGATTTTTTTTGAAAGATTTCTAGTTTTAGCATAAGAGTTGGGTGTTCATCCACACCTATTTTATTTGATTTGACATACTATTTAAAATGTGAAATTATATCATTGTCTAACTTTAGAGTTAGACTTATACATCCATATACAACATAAAAAACATGTCAAAAATATATATATATGATAAAAATAATGTGATAAACATGGTTTGATTTGAAAAATAATGTGATAAAAAGATTTTTTAAATAAAATTTTCATCCACGATATAAAAATTCAATTTGTTTCATTCACGATCTCTTGAATGTGTTTCGGATTCATTTATTTATCAACATATTGTTAAAATTATCACATGTAAAACTTCACATGACAACGTTCATCCAAATTCTAACATTAACGAACGTGTTAAGTGACATTATCCTACATCTCTTAAATCATAAATTTTTGTGATCTTATATTTATATTGGTTTTTTTATCTATAACTAATTGATTTTAGATTGATTGTTTAACATAATATCAGAGTTCAGATTTATTTTGTTCTTTTGCTTCGCACCCCTTATGAGTTTGTCACGTGATAGTCCTACCTACATATGAAGGGCCTATTAAATGGTATTATCTTACATTTATTAACTTTTGGATTTGCTGTAATCTTATATTTAAGTTGAACATTTTCATCCATGATCAATTAGTTTTAGGTTGGTTGTTGAACATGATTGATGAATTGTGAACAAATTCAAAAGAACAGAAATGAAAAAAATTAAATTGTTTAAATCATAAATAAAAATGAAACATTATGAAAAGATTAAAAAAAAAAAACAAAAAACAAAAAATTAATAATGCAATTTACCCAAGTGAAAAAGAAAAATCTAATAACACGAGAATTAGACATGTTCAAGGGTCGGGCTATCCACTCAAGCCCGAAAGCTCGTCCGATATTTGAGAGAGTTTGGACAAAAATATTAGTCTCGAAATATGAGTTTGAGCAACAAAAAAAAAACCCTTTTAGAAAATAGGTCGGGCCTTGACTCCAACAATCAAGGCCCGATCTATTTTTCATTTATATAATATATAATATATTATTTTTATATTTATATATATATTATGTAATTTATATCATATAAATAATAAATATATATAATATTATAATATAAATATTCAAAAGTATTTGAAGTTATCAATATTTTAAAACTTAATAAAAGAAAAAAAATAGACAAAATTACTAAAAAATAAATAAAAAATAATATATTTATTTAATTTAAAAAAAAATTAATATGGACAGGTTTAAACGGGTCTTGACTATTCATTTACAAATATGAACAGATTTGGACAGAATTTAAAAATTCATATACCGAATCGGGCCAAACTTGAAAAAATATATGCGCTGTTGATATCATTACTTAGATCCGACCCAATTTATGAACAACTTCAAATGTGAACTAACTTTAAGAACATTAGGATTAACTACGTTATTCTTGTCAATTGTCGAGATGTTAAAAAGAGGTGGTGTAATCATATGACTTGAACCGCAAACACTTGCTTTGCTTGTCTCTCTTTAGCACCTTGTGACACCGCCACCACCAACTTTTTAGATCAAAGCCCAAAAATAAATCACGTGATAAAAAAATATTGATCACGTGCTCTAAATGAAAATTTGAGAGTTAGAGGAAAAAAAAAAATCAATTTGCTTTTTTTTTTTTTAGGCTAGATGGTAACTTATGTGTCGTCTAAAAAAGAAAAGATAGGTCACCCATTTTTAATTGAAAATCTTCAAACACCCAAAGACCAAAACTCCCCCATTTTTTTTCCAAAACAATCCCCACAAGCCAAAACGTTTTTTTTTTGGTCATGTGAAAAATATTTGTAATTGCAACTTTCCCCTTTCTTTTCTTTCTAACATGTGAGAAAATTAGGTAATGGGAAATTTTAATGTGTTCAATTTTCTCCTTGACAATTTTAACTCATGAGATATGGAAAAAGATCGTTGTTTGTAAAATGGTACCTAGATTCATACTAAGATTAGTAGGTCACCCATGTTTGAAAATCATGAATTTCCTAAGATTAATGATATAAATGTACATTTTTTTTATTAAAAGAATACTACTTTTCATTAAGATATTGGACAACTATAATACTAGCTAGTTGATTATTGTAATATACCAAATTCATTAATTAATATATGTTTAGGTAGAGCTTTTATAACTTAAGTTCCAATTAAGTGAAAAACGGTTAAATAACTAACATTGAAAATCTAAATTGATAAATTGATAAAATTTAAATGATTAACTAAGACTTCATTTAGTTTATATTTTTACTATTTTCTTTTTTGTTTTTGTAATAAAAAATGAAAAGTAAAAAATATAAAAATAAGAGACAAATATGAGAAAAATAGTAAAAGTATCAATTAAACAGAACCTAAATTGATAAAAAGATGAAATCTTAATTGTGAATTTGTGATATATGAAATGTAAGTAGTTGTAGATTATATTAGATGCGTCTGTCCACGAGTCGAGTTACTTGTTTGACTCATGGGTCCAACTTGATTTCTGACGGTTTCAAATAAGGTTTTTGAAACTCGAGTCAACCCGATTTGAGACATTATTTAATAAATAAAAAATATTTTTTAATTTTAAAATATATTTAAAAATATTAATACTTTAATATATATTTTTAAATTCTTGAATCTATTGGATTCAACAGGTCAGATCGAATCTTGAGAAGGGTTTCCAAAAGCCTATATTTGTTTTTATTGGATTTATAATCATTTTTAGTTTATTTCAATTGAAAATTTATGATCTTTGCCTAACAAACTCTACTTAAATTTACTATAAGTGCTCATTAATATTCTCATGTAAAAAAAAAAAAGCATAATCAAATTTAATCCATAGTTTGATTAAAAGAAAATATCTCTAATTAATTATTAGGTCATAGTTGGTAATAGAACTGCTCATGAGTCGGGCCGGGTCGGATTGCAACTGAACTTTTTGCAATTTCTTTGCCAGGCCCGGCCCTCGGGCCCGAAAATATTGTTTATCCTATATAAAAATATATATTTTTATATTTTATAATTAAATTTAAATAAAATAATATTATTTTAATATGTAAACAGTGATCCGAGCAGGATCGGGTCGGCTCAGATCATGAAAATACTTGTCCAAGCCTGATCCAATACGAGTTAGACCGGAAGGATTGCCCGATCCATAAGCAGGTCTAGTTAGTAACAATTCAATGGCACATTTGATTTTAAATTGACACGTTTATTATTTGGTTATAGTTATATAGTCCAAAATCATGATATTTTTTTTTTTTTGGATGAGAATGATATCTTTGCCTTTTTTGTCAAAGTAGCAAACAGAAAAATTGATAAAGGATAGCCCCCATATGGGAGCCTAACCCATTATATAAGTTTGAAATAAATGTGATCACATGTTTTTATTTTATTTTTCTCTCTTGCCTGTTATGGAAATGTTTTCATGGACTTTAATTTAGGATAATTTTAGATGCATTAAAAAAAAATGAAATAAAAATGGGAAAGGTAATATATTCTTCTTTTGTAGGTGAACTTGAGATATACATATTATTGAGGTAAAACTTCAATCACTGTTACTATAAGATATTATACATAAAAAAACTAATTATATTATATAATCATTCACCTAAAAACATATTGGAAATTGATTAAATGATATTTATCTTGTTAAGAGGAAAAAAAAAAAAAACAAGCCTTATATATTTAAAATTTTATTGGGACGAAACATTTTGGAAATTGAATCATTTGTCAAATGTCGTATTCCTTTTTAAAAGAATTTTTTTTTTTTGTTTATAAAGTTTTATACTCAAATCTCACTTCATATTTATCACTCAAAAAAACTAACTCCCAAAGAAGGATTTACCTAGCAATTAACTTTGATTACCTTATATCATAAGCAACTATTTAAAAAGACGATTTATTCATATGGATTAAGTGGCGTTTTGTGAGCATTACTGTGGTTCTCATCAAGCTAATCAATATTCTATTCATGGATTTATTGTTTTTGTTTTGGTATTGATACGTATCGATATCAGTGTATTTTTACGTATCGTTTCAAATTTATCGATATTTTTTAAATATTTATACATATATATATATATATCATTTTCAAGTTTTCTAATAAAATATATATTATATATACATGTAAATATACTTTCATTACATACATCTCTATGTTTATATACAAATATAAAATTTCAAAATTATAAATATTTAATATTTAAAAATTTTAAACATCAAATAAATTAAAAAATATAATAAATTATTATTAATTAAGTTCAACAGCTTAATTATAATGAACATGATTTATTTTTAAATGAAATAACGAAAAAATAAAATGATCATGAGAGAAAAAAATTAGGAATTAGGTTAAAATAATCAACTAAAAAAATTTTAAAAAAAATAAAATAATCATAATCATGTACTGTTTGGTACAAGATGGTATTGGCCAATACAAACTGATACAAATCGGTACAAATTGATATGACCGTTACGGACTGTTACATGATAAGCCCATAAAATACACATTTTATGCCCTTTCTATTCTTAGTTTTAGTTATGTTTTCGATCTTTATTTTGATTACTTATATTATGTTTTTGAATTTTAGGTATATTTAAGAGAATGAAGAGAAAAAATATCAATTATGATGTTAAAGAGCTTACAAAATCATAATCACAAAAAAGACTTGGGAGTCAAAAAGATCAATTTTTGGTTGCAAAGCAAGAAGGCAGATTTGACCTCCTGATATTGTTGCAAGGAAAACATGATGTTAAATTCCTTATTTGAAGAAACTTCCTCTTGATTTTTGAAACTGGCTTGAATACCTTTCCAATGATAGTTTACACGCCCAAATCAGACAAGAAATGGTCATACAAAACAGTCGAGGAAGTGCAAGAAGGTGCATCAGAAAAATCAGCGACTCCGGCGTCACGACGCCCAAATATTTCAAGAGTGCTGTCCAAAAAAAAAAAAGGGCAATTTTCTGCCTCTTAACTTCCTTGTGCGGTAAGTAAGGGTTTCCAGGGTTTCAAAGCTCTATAAATACCACTTTTTGAGCCACAAACTAGACATGTTTTGATTACCATCAATATTCTTCTTTTTTTTCTCAATTCTCTTAGTTTTGTTCTTAGTTCTTCTTTAGTTTATGTTAATAATTCCTATGCAAGGCTAAACTCCATTTTGGTTAAGGGTGATTTCAAAGTCCCAGAACATGTTGTGTAATTGATTTTCAAATTCTATCTATCATTAGTTTTCTATCAAAATTGCTTATGTTCTTCCATAAAAATTGTTCATGATATTATCTTGATTTGTTTAGTTGCGCAACTTGATAGATCTTGATAATTATCTAATGCTAGTTTAGGAGTTTTGATAAGTAGCTTATCTTGATTTCTATTCAATAGTGGCAATTTATGACTAATGATTATGTTAAAGTTTTCGCTAATTGCAAAGCGGAACATAACCTAAGTTGAATGAATCATGTTTATGTGTTTGTTACTTAGATCAACCTATCTTTCTCATCTTAAAGCTGCTATCACTTTGAATCTATAGATGTTTATCTTAGGTTATTTGATAGTTAGAGATTAAGTAGTGGCGTTTGTCCTGCTTAACGACGAACTAAGGAATGATTAGACTAACACGGGAGGTTGTTATCTACGGTTGTTAATTTTGATAGCTAATTGATGTTGATAGATCTGAAATTGATTCTCAATGATGTCTAGTGGTGGAGAATGAAAATTAACCATATTTCTCTTATATTTGATTTCCTCTTACTTATTTGCATTTTACTTTTATTGTTTGCTTTACTTTTAATTATTTCAAAAACCCCTTTTTACTTTATTTTCTTTTCTTGTTCTTTGAATTTAAGTAATAAACCAATAATTTATAAATTGAAACCCAATCCCTGAGGACTCGACTCTTGCTAACTACTATACTTACAATTGATCTTTTTAGTGCAAGGTTAAAAAATATACACTTTTTTGAGTGCATCAGTACAAACCGGTATGATCAGTACGTACATAAACTAAAACGATATAATATTGATACTGTATCAATTTTCTTCAACATTGGTACGTATCAATTGGTATCACTGATATCGGTACAATATCGATAATCCTAGTTCTCACAACTCACTCTCCCAACTGGATTATAAGACTCATTTTACATTTCCCCTCTCCTAACACATATACCCTAAATATATTTGACTGTTGACTTCTACATTAATATTTACTTAATTAATTGTGTAAAGCTCCATTTGGATGGGCGGTGAGATTGATTTCGGTGAGATTAAAAATAGCGATGGAGGTGAGATTAGTTACTGTAGCGGTGAGATTAAAATTAGTGGTGAGATATGTCTTTGGATTCAAACGTAGCGGTGGCGGTGAGGTAAATTATAGTGAGAAGAGAAAATGACTATTAAAGACATTAGATTAAAATGTGTGTATATATATATAATAAATAATTATAAATTATTAAATAATAAAATATATATTAAAATTATATTTATATTAAATAATAATAATTAAAAAATATTAAAATTATATTTATATTAAAAAAATAATTAATATAATGATTTAAAATAATTAATTTAAAATTTAAATAAAATTAAATAATAAAAAAAATAATAATGGAAGGGGTAAAAGGAAAATTTTCCTCTCTATCAAGGATCCAGTGAAGCCACTAGACCCTTGCCCCTCCAGTCCAACTGGAGGGGTCGATGGGAGTTGGATGCACCCCCACTGAGGGGGAAATCCCCCCCCCCCAACAAAACCCCATGGATTCCATCGAGCTTGGACCGGAGGGGCCGGTGGGAATTTAACTCCCAATGGGGTGCTGACCAGTGGGGGGGAATCCCCCCCAAAACCCCATGGATTCCATTGCGCCAGAGGAGCGATGGAATCCAAAAGAGCCTTAAGACTGTTAGACCTTGTAATTCTGGATAGAATAAAAATATGATACGAAAAAAAATTAAAATATGATATGATATGAAAAAATAATATTAATATAATTAAAATATTAAATAAATATAAAAATAATTATTAAAATATTAAAAATTATATAACATCTTGAATACAAATATAATATAAAAATTATATAAATATGACACTAATATACAAACGATCAAATCTAGAAACTACTCATACAAGTACACTAAGAGCCCAAAATCAAAATAGCAAACAAAGACCATCAAGAAATTCCCAAAAGTCCAAAAAGAAAAATCCAAACATATTAAATACTATTAATAAACTATAAACCCCTTTCACAAAAACAGTCCATAAGTCTAATAAAATAAATTAGTTTAAAAAAAGAAGTTATTAATTTTTATTAAAAAAGAAGAAGAACAATTATGCCGACTTTAAAGCACATGGATTTTGTACAAGGAATATGAAAAGAAGCAGCAACAGCACACACAACTGGAAGGCCAAAAGAACAAGCAAATCCGGAAAATTGGATTTACATTTACTACACTATTTATTAGAGAGAAAAAATTGCATGTTCCACGTGCTTAAATTTAAAAAAAAAAATCTTTGATGGCTGTTTTTTTTTATTATTATTATTTTTGTGTATCTCGTTTTTGAGCGTTACGTGTTTAACATAGCTTTCAAAACGTTGTGCCCACCATAACTCAATCACACACTCACCTTTATATATAACCCTTTTCTTCTTCAACTTTTCCCCTCCAATATTATCAATTTCTTCTTCTCTTTGAAATCCCATTTTCTCTTTCTTTTTTCTTTCTTTTCATTGCATAATTTGTTAGAAGAAGAGTGTTTAATTTCTTTTTTCTTTCATTATACACATATATATATATATATATCAACATGAGACGAAACTGCAACTTGGAACTTCGCCTCCTTCCTTCTAGTTATCCCGGCGACCGTCACGACATGTATGTTCTTCCCTTCCCTTCCCTTTCCTTTGTAACTTTTTGTTTTTATTTTATTTATATGCGTATGCGTATGTGCATGTGTTTTATATAAACATTGGTTTACATTGATATGAAACGATTAATATTACGACTATTTGATTTTTTTATTATTATTATGATTGAAGGGTGGAAGAGAGCAGCGAAAGCCCAGAAAACCAACAGCAACAGCTGACGATTTTCTACAATGGACGAGTTTGCGTTTGTGATGTTACAGAGCTCCAGGTAAGATTTAATTTGGTTTTAATTAATTCCTTTCTTTATGCATATATAAAAAAGTATTATTAATTAGTTTGAAGCTTTAGAAAAATTCATGTATTAGAATTGGGTGAAGAAATAAAAGAAAAAGAAAAGGGTAAAAGTTTTTAGTATATATAGTAGTAATGTTTTTGCCATATAAGAAATGGCGCTTTTTTGGTGTTGTACCTTTTTGAAATTCATAAAAAGTACAAGACCAGGTAGCGGCGAATCAGTTTTTCATGCCGACAAAGTTGCTTCACCGAAATTCTGGGAGTTTAAGAATGATAGTGGATGGAATATTTTTCGGAAGTTTAATACAAAATTAAAATATATAACACATGCAAAAAATTTATTCTCCAATTTAAGCAGGACAATTTCATGCATTTTTTAGTTTGATAGCCAAATTCTTTCTACTCTTGCGGTTACTTAATTTCATGAAATGCTTTTTATTAAAGAATTTGTTAACGACTATCTATAAACATTGATTAAAATTATTTATTTTTTTAAAAAAAAATTTTAATATATTACTTTTATCAAATTCTCAATCCATGTAAATGATTCAGTAAAACTACTATATATGGAATAGAGTTTTTACTTATTTATTCATTGAAGTCTTATTTTTTCTCAAAATGTTCCAATCTTTTGAGAGTGATGATAAACCAATATTTTGGGTTTGTTTGGTTAATAAATTTTGTACATGGAATCGCAGGCAAGAGCCATTTTAATGCTTGCAAGCCGAGAAATGGATGAAAGAATAAAAACTCCGACGGGATCGGCATCGGAACCGGCTTCACCAACTTTACAATCTTCTCAGCTAAATAGCCCAAGCACCGAACTTTCCACATCCATGAAGAGATCGCTTCAACGGTTCCTCCAAAAACGAAAGAATCGGATCCAAGCTACCTCTCCTTACCATTAATATCATCATCAATCCTTGCAATTTAGTGCAATGGAAGGAACTGATCCATCTTTTTGGCTAGCAATTACTACTAGTAATTGTTTCCATGAAAGGAGATTGCCCCTGGGAGACTTTATTCTTTTTCTTCTTTTTTTTTTTCTTTTTTTTTTCTTCTTTTTGTAAATTTATGTATGAATTATGCTAGTAGCTTGAAGACCATGAATTTTAAATTAATTTTTGTTGATTTATTTTTTAATTTTCAAAACCTACATTTAGCATCCAACCTACCTTTCCCAACCTTGGTTTTTCCTTTGTATATTTATTTAGCTCTTTATGTAAACTCATCTATCGTTCTAAAAGTTTCTAACTGGTATAGATCACATTTCTACATTTCAAAACAAAATTAAAGAAATACTAAATAAAATAATTATCCACAAATAAAATTATATATGCATTTTAATGTATATATTTCTAATTAATTAATGATACATAAATAATCTACAAGGCCAGATTATTATTTTTTAATCAGAATATATATATATATATATATTGTCCCTATTAGATTAAATTGTTGATTTGTAAAAATTATAAATCATACACAAAATCAAAGCGGTCCCTTTATAATATCGTGTATATGTTCATGCATTTTTTTTTGTAATCGATGTTATCAGGATTTGAATATTAATTATTAAAATTAAATATTCAACACTCTACTAACAAAATACACAACTATTATCATATGTTTATGTATATGATGATATATTCGAAACATTATGCTATATATTTTCAACTTGGAAAAATGTGAAGTTCTTTTTTGAACTCGAAAAACTCTAATTGGGTTGGTCTAAAATTTAATGCGGTCAAAAATAATTATAGAGTCAGTCTTATTATGACTATCGAAACATTATGCTATATATTTTCACCTTGGAAAAATATGTTCTTTTTTGATCTCGAAAAACTTTAATTGGGTTGGTCTAAAATTTAATGCGGTCAAAAATAATTATAGAGTCAGTCTTATTATGACTAGAAGTCTAGAATGAAATTCAAGTTACAAGGTTATTGTAGACATGGGACCTGTCTATTGCTGCCATGAGTTTCAAATGTCTTTATAATTGTTGACTAATTATATTTGAATACTAATAAGTGTCCTATCAACATTTTTTAAAGTTACTAAATATAGTAATGTTTTCAATCAATGCATTAAAAATTATGAATAAAATTATCAATTTTTACATTTAATACAATATTATTACTATATATAATATATTAATTAATCTTAAAGAATGTCCTTAGCAAAACCCTATTTATAATCCCCCTCTACCATTATTAATTAGTTGCAAAAGTTCCAATTTCATTCAAATACGAGTGCCCTAATTAAAAGTTCATACACGAATGTAAAGAGGAAAGAGATTCATGAAATTTTGGTGATTTGAACTCAGTTTAATCATACTATCACCCTTTTGCTCCATTCCTACAACATGATAATTACTTGAAAATTAACTAGAAAAGAGAAGGTGAATAAGAATAGATGCAAGGAAAACGTTGAGGATAATGAAGGATCCCTTCTAAATTAACCTAAAAAGATATATTGAAAACTTACTGTTGGACAATAAAAGTTAACCGAATTCATTTGCAGAATTTAATCTTCTTCTAATCAAACTTATTTATTGGCATGTTATTTTTTCAAGTTTGATACAAAGTGATTTTAAGTTTTTTTTTTTGTCAGGATGTTTCATGAATTTTTTTGGTTTTCAATTGAACTCGGGGTAGAAATTTGCTATAAAGATCGAGTAGAATTCTCACTCGTACAATGTAAAAATCTTGCTCTTGACAAAAGAGAGAGATTTTCTCTGACAAAAGTGAAGATATTTTTTTTTTTTGGGAGTATAGAATTGTTTTGACCTCAAGCCTTTTTTTCTTTTTCTTTTTTATAAGATAATTAATTATGATTAATTCAAAATTAAACCATCAAGATAAAATTCAATATTTATCTTTTATAAACAGAGTTGATAATTATCTTTTGATAGGTGGAATATCCAAAAAATTCAACACTTTCTTTAAACAAATCTGCCTCAAATCTCACAGGATATTTGATATGAGGTGATCATCTCAAAAATTAAAGTGATTTATATTCAATAATTATATCAATCTATTTATTAGCAATTTAAAAATTTTACGTGACAGTAATCTTAAATCACTGAGGTGATAAGATCACTATCTTAAGGAATGATTTGATTCCCATCTAAAAGGATGAAAAAGTTTTATCACCGTAGGAAAGTAATCTTTTATGTTATTTTATTACTAATTTGCTTTGATCATAGCGAGAAAAAACACATGTGAAAAATTGTTAGTTAATCTTTAGCGTAGACCTCTAAACTTGGCCAAAATTTTGTGACCTTTGTGTTTGAAGGTGATGATAGCAATAGCTTTGTTGTCTTATAATTTTTGTATTATGTTCTTATTATGATATAAGTTTTTGTGTAATTTATCCTGAAACATTTTTTGAAAAGCAAAAATCTGAATATTAAAAAAAGATAAGTGAAAAAATGTCTATATAAGTAAAAAAAAAAGTAAAATTTTTGCTTTTTTGAAAAAGTTATTTTGGATATTTTGTACTCGGTGTTTTTTTCTTGTAATACCAAACATTGTGGTTTAATATCACTATTCACTAGTGATTTATAATGTTATACCAAACATGATAATATAAAATCACTAGTGATAAAATACTTTGCTAGTCTTATCATCATGATAATTAAATCACCATAGTAATCTTACAAGTGCTACCAAATGCTACCTTAAAGAAAAGTAGTAGTTGCTGCAGCTGCAGTGAATAAAAAATCGGACTGGACCGGCCAATCGGACCGGTTGAATCGAGAACCGGTGGCCTATCCGGTATGGTAGGTGCAGTAGACCTGAATTTGATCAAACCGGTCAAAAACCGGTTCAACCGATAAAAACCGAAAAAAAGGGGGAAAACTATATTTTTTTTAATTATTTTTTTCAAAATTATTTTTTGTAATTGATGAGATTTGAACCCATAATCTCTTAGAAATTTACTAAAGACCATAACACTAAGCTAAATACTTATTTTTATTTATTATTTACTATATTTAATATTAAAAATATTTTAAAAAATTATTTAAAATGTTCAAACGATCTAACCGATTCAATCGATTAAACCGATTGAATCAAAAATAAAAAATTATATTGATTTAATCTCTGGTCGGATTTTTTTAACCTTGTGCAGCTGTCCTTGCCCTTTATTTGATTTTGAAGGTTAAAATTCTGTCAACGTAAATGTATAAAAAATAAAAAAAAAATAAAAAATAAAAAAAGCTAATTAATCTGTTCAATAATTTTTAAAATTTCCTCTGTTAACTCAATCATGAAATTGGATTTATTGATAGGACAGGGTGTGAAAAATGCATTGGATTAGGATATGGCTTCGTTGGAAAGGTCCACAATCGGTCCACTTCACTATGCCGGTTAGTGGAGATTGTGTGGTCTCAAGCTGGACAGCCCTCACATCTCATGCAATAAACATGGAAGATAATAAATAAATAAATTGATATACAAAATAAACAAGTTCAAATGATAAAAATAATTATTAGTTAAAGCCGACTTCACTTTTCACTCTTCAAACAAGAACAAAAAAACTTCACAATCTGAATAAGTTTATATAGTAAATCACAAAGAAAACTGTGTCCAAAAATGTGTTTACTTTGTCCCACAGCTGTGTGGGATCGATCTGGATGTCACCTTCTTTGTCAATGGAAAATGCCAAAGGAAACTACTCCGAAGGTATATATATATATATATATATATATATATATATATATATATATATATATATATATATATATATATGTGTGTGTGTGTGTGTGTGTGATGTTGAGAATTTGATAGAATGTGAAGAAATTAAGGGATTTGAAATTGAGGGCGAAAGGTCATCTCTGGTTGGTCCAAAAATTTTTATGACAATTAGCAGAAAGGGCGAAGCTATATCAAATGGCGAAAATGACACAAAGATTTACAGATTTATTGACTGTTGACATATATTTTAGGCTGACCCTATTGTCTTGTTTCTAATTGAAAAATAATTAAGAAGATTAATTTTACAGAGATTCATTCGATTACTACGTTTAATTATGATTCTAATTAAATACATTTCACTTTTATGTTCAGTTAATGTACAAAAATCAAATACTTTCAATTATTCTTAACATGTTTTCCAGTTTTCCTTGTGTTTTTCTTGCTAAATAAGTTAATGTTATATTTGGATAGATGTTAGTAAAGG
This sequence comes from Fremontodendron californicum, assembly GCA_030761205.1. Classification (NCBI taxonomy): domain Eukaryota; kingdom Viridiplantae; phylum Streptophyta; class Magnoliopsida; order Malvales; family Malvaceae; genus Fremontodendron; species Fremontodendron californicum. Next base: position 3,769,616 of record JAULJL010000027.1, read on the forward strand.
AAAAGAAAAGAAATGATGCATCTTTCTCCGTTTGAATAATTAAAATGTGTTAGTCTATGTTTGGATTGAGGTAGGGGAGGGAAAAGAAAACAAGGGAAAATGAAAAACCTTTAAGCAAGGGAGAATGAAAAACCTTTCCCTTACTTTCCCTTATTTGGGTAAGAACAAAAAATTAATAAAGGAAAGTGAGGGAAGTTGAGCACCCTCACTTTCCTTTAAAATACCCAATTTTCTAAAACCCCAAATTGGTTGAAAAAGAAGGGAAAGAAAAGTAAAAAAAAATTAAATTAAATATAAATTAAATGTTTATATTACTCATTCTATATTCATCAAATTACAAGTAATATTATAAAGAATAATTTTTTCATTTCTAAACTTATATACTTTACGTAATTGACATTAAAAATTATAACAAAAAATTTTTATTATCATTTTTTTTTTATATTACATTCATATTTTTTTGTATTTGATTTATAATATTTATATTGTTATTTTAATTAAAAAGAAATGGCATAATTAAAAATATATATTATAATTTCTCTTTTCCTTTTCTTTTCATACTTTAACCAATCGACGGAGGCAAACGTCACTTTCTTTTCCTTTCCCTAACACATTTCAATTATCCAAATAGAGAAAGATGCATTCTTTCCTTTCCTTTAAAAACTTTTCCTTTCTTTTCCTTTACTAACATTTATTCAAACATAGCGTTAGAAAAATGAAAAGAAAGTATTGTTAGCCTCCGTCGTTTGGTTAAAATATGAAAATGAAAGGAAAGAAAAAGAGAAATTATAATATACATTTTCAATTATAACATTTCTTTTTAATTAAAATAACAATATAAATATTATTAATAAAATAATAGAAAATAAAATAAACATTACATTAAAAAATATGAATGTAATATAAAAAAAAACAAAAACAATAAAAATGAGAATAAAAAATTTTTGTTATAATTTTTAATGTCAATTACTTGAAGTATATAAGTTTAGAAATGGAAAAATTATTCTTTATAATATTACTTGTAATTTGATGAATATAAAATGGATAATATGGACATTTTATATTTACATTTTTTTTTTACTTTCCTTACCCTTTCTTTTTCACCAATTTGGGGTTTTGAAAAACATGATATTTTAAGGGAAAGTGAGGGGTGCTTAACTCCCCTAATTTTCCTTTATTAATTTTTTTACCCAAACAAGGAAAAGCAAGGGAAAGGTTTCTCATTCTCCCTTGCTTTCCTTTCCTTTCCCTCCCCTTACCCCAATCCTAGGCTAAGAGAAATTATTTTATATACCGTTAATAAAAAATTTAGATTTCATAAAATAAATTAACAGGATAACATATATCTTTTAAGATATATTAAAAAATAAAAAAATTAATTAAAAAATATGAGACATGTGGTAATTTCTAAACTCTGTTTATGAAATTAAAAAATTACATTGTAATGTATCAAAAATATTTCATTAAGAGAAATTATCTCGTCAAGTGAAAATTTTAAACCCCACTTATAAATAATTAAAACACTTGTAACTAATATTATCCTAAAAGCACTAACTAAATCATCTTAATTACTACACATAAAATCTAGAAGATAATTATTAATGGAGTCTAAATTAAGATACTAATATAGTGCATGACTATTTATATGTAGAGAAAAAAAAAACGTTATAAATGTTTAATTTGCATATGATCTGATCTGTGTGCTAAATGCATGGTGATGCTATATTTATGATGAATCCGATTCGTGAGAGTGTTTCGAGCTTTCTTAATTTGATTTCCTTATTGGTGGAGCTCTCTCTTTTAATTTCCTAGCTATCATTTCATAATTCATACATACCTTATCATCAAGCTGCTTTTCTCAATTTCTAAAACTTTCCTGGTTCAATACTTTGACTGATATGGTTAAGTAATAATAACAATGGTATCAAATCAACATCCTCAAACTCAAATTGATCCTATTTTCTACCTTTCACTCAGGTTAAATGAACTAACCATGGTTTAATAGTTATGCTTGTTCAAAAAAAAATATTATAATTTTTTTTAAGGAGGCGACAACTTGAAGATAAAGAAAGAAATTGTAGATGTTGAAATTTGAACTTTAAACTTATTGGATGTCATCTCATAAAAGTGATGAACTAAGATTAAAGTCCGAATTGAATATTTCAAAACATTTCAATGTAAGGAAAAAAAAAAAACTACTTAGGAAACCAGAAGGGAGCAAACAAAAATGAGTGAATCAAAGATGCTGTGGATTTATCTTTGGATATCCAATTTTGGGTACAAATAGATTGTAATTTCAGATGTTTCCAGAGAATGTTGCTAGTAGTCAAATCTGTTGAAATTCGATCATTTTTCACTATTGAAAACCATTTTTTGGCATGTATCAAAGGGTTAAATTTGGATCTTAACAGGGACAGCCATAGCCCTTGGATCAGGAAATTCATTTTACATTCAAGCAAGGTCTTAGCAACCTGGCAGCTCAATAACAATATTGATGGCATTTATTTCCATATCTTTTTATTTCATAAGATGAATTGGCAATGGCATCCCAGTAATATTACTCTAAGACAACAATTTTGAGCCAAAGCCCATTTTTCTATAGATTCGAATCAGGATTATGCCGCTGCCAACTAATCTAATATCATCACCAAGGGTGAACAAAACCCAGGTTCACAGACAATTAAGGGAGCAAAAAAGAGGAGTCATTTATAAATTAAAAAAAAAAAGTACTTTTATTGTCAATACATAAGCTAAATTCTTCAAAATATTTAGCACTAATATCAAGCACTAAGTCTGAGATAGTGATTAAGTTATCTAATGACAAGATAGGCTCTTGGAATTTTGCTTTCGCAATGTGCAATTTGACAGAGATCACCACCTTATAATTAAACTGAGTACTATCCTTGTATCTATGGTTTTTTTTATTATTTTATACATATTTTTTGGATATTTTAATTTATCATTATATTTTTTTCAACAAAATTAAACACTTAAAATTTTTAATCACATTTTTTCTCATCACAGTTTCAAGCGCATTTTTTTCCGATTCAAGCTGTTCATAACCGCAACAATAATGCCTAATTAGATCTATCTCTTCCAAAGGTTTAAGCAATTGAAGTTGGGCCTTCATCATTTTGCATTGGGTCGGACCTCTTATTGTATACCCTAATCCTTTTTTTTTTATTGATTACATAATTTTGAAAAGAAAAAAAAGTAGATTCCATGATTTTTTTTCTCAGGTGCCAGAGGCCCAGAGACCAGAGTGCCAGGGAAAGGCCATAGCTCTACGAGAAGAAAGAGGCTGAAGCATTAAAACGTGGCAAACCGAGCCCCACAATGACATGAACAAGCAGTAACTTCTTTTTATGCTGAATCATGGAGAAGCAGCTGCTAGCAGTGACCCAAGAGCTTCTCGATGTTCCTCTGGTATATTGTGTAAAACCCAAAAAAAATATATATATACAAATATACAGATATATATCCATTAAAGTAATAGTGATTTTCCAAGTCCCATCATAATAGAAAAAATGAGCAAAAGAGCAAGTGTTGAAAAAATCGAATTGGAATGATCGAATCGGTTCAACATATACTCAAGAATAGGTAAAAAAATAGGTTCAACTGTTAAAAATCGGATTAAACCGGTAAAAACTCGATTTTTTGTTATTTTTATATTAAATTTATTTTTGTAAGTGATGAGATTTGAACCTTTAACCTTTTAATTATAAATTAAAGATCATATCATTAAATCAAATACATATTTTTGTTATTTAATACTTATTTAATATCAAAATCATATGTTTAATATTTAATTTTATTTTTAATTGAATAATTTAATTTAACCGGTTCAACCGATTGAACCGATAATTCAAAAGTCACATCAGTTAAATCGATAACTCGAAAGTCACACTAATTTGACTTCTGATCTGATTTTTTATTAGTTGCAAAAGAGGGCAAATGAGCGAGGGATCTCGACCCATAAATACTGTTGGAGGTTTTAAGCAATTTCCCTAACATTTTCTCATTATTTGATGGTTCAAATATTAGTACTAAGACTACTACTAGCTACTAGTTCTTTGTGATTTTAGATACTGTTTTTGCAAGAATGTGCTATTATTGTAGTAATTATTTTCTTTCACGGACACCGCACGTTTAACCACTTCACTAGGCATAGATTTAACCTAATGCCTGTACAAAGAATGAGTTAATCTTGGACATTATCAGCCAAAAATCACGATTCCACGAATGATTCGAGTTGGAAAAACAACAAAGAGAAAAAGAAATAGTGGTCCATTTGAATCCAGAAGATGAGAAGAACAATGATGATAATTTAGCATTTTTCTCAGGGCTGTTAAATAATCCTGAGACATTACCCTCCATCTCTCTTTCTCTTAAAGATCAAGTATAGAGACCCATATCTTTTTTCCCTGTCAAAAAGGCTAAAATGCAGTTGAATTAGAACATCAGATCCGACACACTTTTGCTTCTCTTTCTAAAAGGCTGCCACAACCCACAAATGACCAGCAATCAGAGATGGAGCTTTGTCACTGGATACCAAGATAGATAGTGCCAAATGCAAAACTTTTTGGCCCCTTATCATGTTAATTCACCTCAACTACTGATGTAAATGCCCCTCTGCATATTTTCACCAACTTGGTACCCTTAGGCTGTGCATCTTTCCAGCAAGAAAATGACCCATCAATGCCCATACCAAACATCATACTTTATATAAGTAGGTTTTTTTCAATTTTCATATTCAATTTTGGCTTATTTTAATTTTCATTAGACAAAATAAATGTTGACACAGGATATTAAATTAGTGGAAAATGTTTACAAAAAGGAAAGCATGTTAAAAAGAACAAAACAAGTTGAAATGAACAGTGGATCTTGGGAAGGAGCACGTGAACTGATCTTGCCATTGTACCAAGATGGGTTCCTTCCCTTTAGATCATCCGGCTGTTCTTCAGGACAAGTTACGTTGTCAACTATTCCTTCTGTCCCCAAGCAAGCCGGGGTTTGTAGATACGTTGAGATGTTCTTCCTGGATAGCTGGTTGCTTGTGCATAGCCCACTATTTCCTCTAACATCCAGCCTTTTTCCAAGTCTCTTAATGAACTCCTCTGAAAAGAGTAGTTCCCCACTTAGCTTGTTGTGACTCAAATTAAGCTGGTCTAAATTTGGAAGTGAACCCAAATTTGAAGGAATTGTCCCTGTGAGACTGTTGTTGTCTAGAGAAAGAGCAGTGAGATTCTTCAATGAAGACAAGGAATTGGGTATTGGGCCTATTAACCCACATCCTGAGAAGCTGATTGATGTAAGCCTCTTGAGGGACCCCACAAATAAGGGAATCAGTGAATTTATGGGATTGTAATCAAATATTAAATACTGTAGCTGCTCTAAACCTGAGAGAGTCTCAGGGATTGGCCCATTGATGAAGTTATGGCTCAAGTCAAGCAAAACCAACCTGTTTAGCTTCCCCAGTTCTGGAGGTATCCTCCCGTGAATTCTGTTTGAGCACAAATCAACTTTTTGAAGAAGTTGAAGCTGACCCAAAGCAAATGGCACCAGCCCTTCAAGGTCATTCGAGCTTAAGTCCAAAATGGTTAAACTTGTCAGCCCTCCAATCTCTTCAGGGATTTCACCACTTAGATTGTTGTAGCTCAGGTCAAGTTGCTCCAAATTGACTAATCCACCAAGCTCACGAGGGATATTTCCTTGTAGATTGTTCTGTGACAGGCTCAGGACCCTTAGCCTAGAAATATTCCCCAAGCTTGGAGGAACCTCTCCAGTTAGAGATGGATTTGACTGAAGTGATAGATGCTCCAAGGAAGACAGTGCACCAAATAAGGTAGGGGAAAGCATAAGTGGTGAAGTTACAAAACAGTTGAAAATAGAGAGAGTTCTGAGGTAAGGTAGTTTGAGCAAGGAATCAGATATTTTAGCAGATGGTTGGCAAGGTGGGGTAGCAACATCAGGGCCAATATGAATAGTCGTAACATGAAAGATTGGAGGGTCTTGATCACCAATCTCACATTCAATTCCAGGCCATGGAGTTTCGGTGCATGGCTCTGGATGCACTTCAGCCCAACCAGGTTCATCTAGAAGTGAACCTATAACATCAAAAAGCCCCCAAAGCTCCCCTTCTTCCATCAAAATTTCACTCTCATCCAAGTTTCTCTGCATTGCAATCGCTCCAAAAGACAAAACAAGGAACCCAACAAGGAAAAGAGGAAGAGAGGCCATGAGAGAAGAGCAAGAAACAAACAGAACCAAAAACCCACAAATATAAGCATTCAGAATATCAAATGTATAGCTTTAGAAAACCAAGAGATCGCAGCCTGCTTTCTCTTCTACAGCAAGCACTTATTCAACAAATATTTGATAACAAAAAGAAGGGAAGCAAAGGAAAATCTACCAGTTTATTGCTTCACCCTTTATGTCAGTGTGTGAAAGGCTGCTGTTGGTAAACCCTAAGTTGTCTCTGTCTGGCAATTGCATTCCAGAAATGGGAGAGTGAGATAAGGATAGTGTTGTGTTTTTGCATGGAAAAGGGGAGCAAATGAGAGAAGAAAGACAGTCACTATAAGAGGAACAAATTGTCAGGAGGGTCAAAATAGATAATCAAGGAAAAGAAAAACCATATTTAAAATTTTAAAAAAAAAAAGGTTCTAGTTTAAGCATGATTTGACATGGCTCTTCCTCAGTATCATCCCTGAAGCCGACCCAACAAGCATTGCTTTTGCAGAGCTACAGTTGCCTCTCTCTCTCTCTCACACACTGTGGCTCTGGCTCTGGTCGCTCTAACCTCTGCGTCTTTACTCTGTAGCATTGGCTGCACGCCACCCTACATGTTTTTCTTTTCTTGATATAGATGGATGGATTATGGTATGGAACATCTAAAATCTAAATATGCAATGAAAAAACCAAGTAACAAACAAAATATCCTTAGAATTGTTATTGCAGGATAAAAGTTTTGGATAAGTAAAAATTTTACTATTGTATATCATTATGCTGTTCAAGTTAAACTCAACAAACAAAAATGCTTATGCAGTCAAAGTATTTATTGCAAATTTTGGAAGTATTTTCTCAATGTACATTAAATTGCAATATCTACATTACCACTTTCAGATTTTGTTTCAATTTTATTTTTCTCAATCAAATTTTCTTTAGAGAACTAAAATTTATCCTTGATGAACACAATCTCAAACCCAAAAAGAAAAATTCCAAGCCTCTACTAATGCAGGAATCCGGCATTGAATCTTATTATAGCCTCTGCTGAAATGGCGTGCTGTGTGTAGGAACTGGGTAGGGTTCCAGTTTTCAGCAACAGTGAGGAGTGTAGGGGCTAACACGGATCATTCAGCCCAAATTGGGGATTTTTCAGAGTGGGAATTTGGGCTCAGGCTAAAAGCTTGCTTGCCATAATAAATCTTTATGCTCTGTTTTGAAAGTGTCTAGCACAAAATTTCAAAGAGTTTTTACATATAACAATTAAACATGATTATTGGCTAATTAAAAAGTCTTAAACTATTTACTCAGAAAAAAGAAAAAAAAAATTCTAGCTATTCTTCTGCTCGTCCACTTAAATAGCAATGTTAAAATTAAAAATAAACACAATTGATTGTTTTTTATGAAAAGAAAATAAGGGGAGAAAAAAAAAGAAAAATTAATATGATTTGAAGAACAATCATTTAAACTATTTTTTTTTTTTTTTGGTAATTTGGGATAAAGAAATATTCGAACTCGACTATTTGAGTTGAAGGATATATAGTGTTGATGTATGGTTTTTGCCTTTTTGGTTAAAAAATTTAATATGGGATGAACTATTTTCCTTTTCGAAATTCTAGTTTGTAGTAAAAAATGGTGAAGTAATTAAAATCTTGTTAAATTATTGTATAATTCATGCCATGAAATTCAAGATAAAAGCATACTAAGAGATTTGCATGATAAAATTCACGTCACCATTACAAAGGACTGAAAGGAGTAAGCATCAGCCGCTAACGGGTCCATATATTGTAATCATGATCGAAATGCACCTTGGTTTCTAGCGAGGACAAGAAAACCCAAGTCGATAACCGATCTATGACTATAATTCATGACCCTTCATTCTTTTTTCATTAAAGTATTTGAATTAACCCAATATTTGAACATAAAGTTACTACAATTTGTCATATTATTATTCACTTGGTAGGGTAAAAGCTTAGACATAAATGAGCTCATCAAATTATATTAATTTTTCTAGAATTCTCTTTTCTCTATAACTGTTCATGGATCAGGTTCGGATAATAAAAAATTTGTTTATCCAAGACTCGATCCAACCCAACCTTTCGGGTCTGAAAAACTCGTTTTATTGTTTAAATAACATTTTAAAATTATTTTATATTAATATTTTTATATTTTTATAATTAAATTTAAATAAAATATTTTTAATTGATTAAATAGTAATTTGGACTAGATCAGGTCGGTCCAAATTGAAAAACTTATACAAATTCAATCCAATTTAAATTAGGTCTATCAAATCGGACGAGTAACTCGATTCTTGAACAAATATACTTACCTTATTAAAAGATTAAACTAGAGTCAAGAATGTCTAAAAGCTGCACCATGAATCAAGCCTTCTCTTCCGTGATCAAATTAAAACACAAATTAAGAAATTATATAAATAAGCAAGCACACGAAACTGGTCTTTTTCTTGCTGTCTTTGGAGTGTTCCTTTGGTTACTACAAAACCCTATTGCATAAACCTGACTAAATCCTTAATAAATCTTGTAAACGATCCGATCACGCAAGAAAGAGAGAGAATTAACCAATAATCAAGTGCCATGGGAGTCGCTAATCTTCTTTTCCCACGAGTCCTTGTTCCCCAAACCTTAAAACTTTTTGTTAATAATTACGAAGTTAACAAAGGAGAGTAACAATTTTCAAAGGTGAAATTCAAGCATGGACTATATGCAAGATTACAAATTATGAGATTGACACTATACCAAAATTAGTTTTAGATAATATTTTTTTATAATATTTTTCAAATATTGTTAAAAATAGTAAAGGCAACACTTTAATTGCATTTTGCATATTACTGTTATATATTATAATAACCAATAATTACAGCATTTTAAAAAAAATTAGAAGTATTTGACATGTGCTGTTATAAATCTTATCCTATAAAAATAGTTTTGGTAGCACTTATAATTGCTATCATTGAGATCTTTTGCAGCAAATAAAAAATGCATGCAAAAGGTCATGAAAAGCTGTTATAAAGTAGAAATAGCAGCATTTTGATAAGTGTTACTATACATATGTAAAAATGCTACTAAAGACATAAGACTGCGGCCACATATACAACACATGAATAAGTGCTATCTTATCTTACAGCAATAATTTTTTTAGTTTTTACATCACTTCAAAATACTAATATATGTCAAATTTGACATAGGGTGATGAGTAGTCTCCATTATTATAAGTACAAAAATCCCATTATTGAATCCATGAAAACTAAAGGACCAACTATTATGAAAATTAAGTCCATAGGGATTCATAGGAAATTTTAATTTCATTAAAAGGTTTTATTGTCATATTTTGTCATTTTTTATAAGTATTTTTGACTCGTCACAAAGATTTTTTAGGGACCCAAGAGGTATTTTTTGAAGTGTTCAAAAAAAGTTAATAAATATATATTCCAAAAAAAATATTTTGTTTTCTTAAGTTGATTTAATATCTATATCCGACCCGTTTGAAAAAAAAATTAAAAATTAAAATTTTTTTAATTATTTTTTATTTTAATTTTAAATGATGTATTTAAAGTGGTTAGTTCGCACGTTGACTCGCGAATCGATTTAAGATCCATACTCGGCCCGCTCGTAGAAAAAGTTAAAAAATGAATTAATTTTACTAATTATTTTATTTTAATTTTAAATGATCAATTTAGAGTGGCTGATCCGCATGATGCCTCGCGGGTTGATTTAGGATCCATACTCGATCCACTTGGAGAAAAAGTTTAAAAAAATATTTTATTAATTATTTTTATTTTAAATGATGCTTTTAAAGGGATTGGTCTGCACGTTAACTCGATGGTCGGTTTAGGATCCGTATCCAACAGACTAGAGGAAAAAGTTAAAAAAATTATTTTATTAATTATTTTTATTTAAATTTAAAATGATGTATTTAAAGGCGTAGGTCTGCACGTTGAGTCGCAGATCGATTTAGGATTCGTACCCGATCCGTTCGGGAAAAAAAGTAAGAAAAGAAGAAGGAAAAAACGAACTTGCTACTAACTTTTATGAGAAAATCGATCTTACGAGAGAATAAAATATAAATCATAATTTTATTTTATTTTACTTTTTTTATTTTTACCTCCTATAAATAAAAATACACAGTATACAATAAAATTTAAATATTTTTAAATATATATAAATAATATTTTAAAATTCATTTAGATTACGTAATCTATAAATAAATAATTATTATAAATTTAATTTTCATAATTAATAAAATATAATTATATTACAATTTTAAAATAAAAAATTTAAATAAATAATTATTATTCAAAAATATATATAATTTAAAATTAATTTATTTTTATTAATTAATTAAATTTTTATATAAAAAATTAAAACTACCCGGACGAAGCAAGCTCTTTTTCTAGTGATAGTAATAATTATACAATTAACTTTAAATTAAAATAACCCCATTTTGATCTTCAAAAATTTGGAGTCGTTGCATCTTGGGTTAGCATACACGTGGCAAGCATCCAAGTGGGTTGGGACCCAACACTTGGCGGCTAAAAAAAGAGATCCACTCCTTGGAGGGTCCCAATCAAAGAATTGTATGGTACCCATGTGTAAGATTGTGGGGATTAAAAACAAAATTAGAAGGTGAGAAATAAGGGTCCACGGCCACCATTATACGCCCAAGATCAGGAAGGCTATTTGCAAACTTTTGGAGAAGATTATGACATGGCTTACACTTGGAGCTAGAGCTAGCTTCTCTTTTCTTTTCTTTTTAGTTAAAAAAAAAAAAAAGTTTAATGATTAAGCAATCAAACAAAGGAAACTCCAAGCTACATTTCACTGGCTTTGTTTAACATTATTTTCGATACAATTTTTGAGATTAAAAATTATTTTTTTTTATCTCAAACGTAATATTAAACAGATTAAAAAATTTAGTTTTTGTTGTTAAAATTATAGTTTGAAAAGTCAAATCAAAAAATCAAAAAAATATAGTTTTTAGATTTTAAAAGCTTATTTTTGGATAAAATAACTTTATTATCCTCACATCTTTATATTTTTATTATTTTAAATATATTATTTTTTAATATTTCAATTTCCTACAGCATTTTTTCACAGCAATATTAAACAGTAAAAAGTTTTAACTAAAATTTTTCACACTTTTTAAATACATTTTTTTTAACTCAAACTTTTTCAACCTAAACTTTTTTTAACAGCAATGCTAAACTAATCCTTAATCATAGAGAAAAGATGGACCTCTTGCGTTTGTGTACGATTTCATCCCTGCCGTTGATTTGTTTTTGATCATTACAAAAAGGGTTTGCAATTGTGGGACTAAAAGTGGGAGATAACAAGTGGAATCAATCATGTCTAAAATAGAGGTGCTCATGGCCGGGCCGCGGCCCATTTTTTTTGTATTTTTTTGCCCAGGCCCGTTCGTTTAGGCCCGAATCACTGTTTATTGAAATAAAAAAATAATTTTTTTTTATTTTTTAATTAAAATTAAATAAAAATAATATTATAATAATTATAAAATACTGTTCCGGGCCGGCCCGAAACATGAATTTGCCTGCCCAGGCCCGGCCCGTATTTGGCCGGGCGGTGCTGCCCGGCCCGTGAGCAGGTCTAGTCTAAAACAGCTATATATATTTTTTATTGGAACTTAAATATAATACAAACCTTTCGTATCAATTTAAATTTTTGAGATAATTGATCACTTAATTTAATATGTTATAAACTCTCGAGTTCAAATTTTGATAATTATTTTTTTCTTTAATATTTTTCATCTAATGTCTTATTGCTCATCAGGCTACACATTGCTAATATAATCTTATTTCATCTTCTAACTTTCTTTTACATTTGAATTTACGTGTAAATTCATTAATTATTCATTCAACTTACACACGAGGGAATGTGTTTAAACTTGAGGTGTTAGGTAACACTGGATAAATATTAACTTAGGTCTACTTTCCAATCTTTTTATTTTTATTCTTTTAATGTTAGAGAGTGTGGACCAATTAAAATTGGGAAATTTCTTAAGAGATAGATCTATGACCGAGCAACCCAAAAAAAAAAAAAAATTGATTAAACTCTGGATTGCAACCTTTCATGGTAATGTCGTTATATGATGATACATATTATATGGCAATTTTAAGTCAATTTGACTTCAATTTGCTGCCAGCCGGATTTCTTTTGGCTATATATGGAGTCCGATCATAATTGTTCCGGTCATGTGCAATATAAGTGCCGAAAACACGCATTCTTGGTCATATTCATGGGGTCTTTTGTTTTGTTTTGTTTTTTTTTTTTAAATTACATAAAAAGAGTATTGAATTTAGAAATGATTATTTGGCAAAAAAATATATAGAAATGATTGGAATTCATGATTAAGATCTTACTGTATTTTAGTAAAAGAAAATTAAGTCAAAGTTTATAAGTTTTCGGTATCGGGTTAGTTGAGTTTTTAAGGATTGGATATTTAACTTGTAAGGTTTAATTTCAACTTTTGTTGCCGACGGTTTTTTTTATAGACGATTTCTAAGTTCATTTTAAATTTTTACTAAAACTCGATGCCCTGTTCTTAGAATAAAATAGCCTCCCTTAAATTTTTAAGTAGAAAAAAAAAATGATCTCTTTTGAAGTTATGTGTTTTTTAAGATCATTTAAAGAATTATTTAAATTTAATTTAATAATAATGATAATAAAAAAGTTATTTGTAATGATTACTTTACCTCTAGGAAATATCAATTTTGTTCAAACTAGAAATATGTACACCAATGCCCATTGTATGGGTGGAAGAAATAGTTTTGTTACTTAGAAGTGTGTAATAATTTTAAATCTGTGAGCAAGTACGTAAATAATCATAATGTTATTATTTCAATTAGGTTTTTAAATAATTTTATTGATTGAATTAATATTTGATTAATTCGTGACACTAATTTAATACATTTTAATATAATTATTATAAATTTTAGGACATAATAAGCTTTATTTTAGATAAATAAATTATTTTTACACATTATTTATGGGATTATCTTATCATAACGTTAAATAGATTCATATGAAATTAGAGATATTTTACAATTATTTTCGAGGAAACATATTAACGATTCTAGTCTAAGATTTCGTCTTAAAGATATTGAATTCGAACCTTAAGATGGGCAAGTTGAATTTATGAGATGGAAGATAACTATTTCCCAGTGTAGCGTAATATATATTACACATGTAAAATATATATATATATATATATATATTTCATCATTTAAAAACTTCATATATAAATTATAAAAATAGTTAGACTTAGAGTGTGTTTTTGATAAAGTATTGAAAATTTTCAATGCATTAAAAAATAAAAGTTTTAATAATTTAAATTTTTTCAATATATTTGATAACTTATATTAAACGCTACTTAATAAAAAAAATTAAACAAAAAAGTGATGAATAAGCATATAGAGAGTTACTTATCACTTAACGTAAAACATGTTAAATCAAATTTATTTTTAAAAAATTAATATTTGAGCTAAATTGTCTTCTTTTTTTTTTTCAAAAGATGAAATATTTAAATTATTCATTTTAATTTTTATTCAGAATTATCCAAAAATAATATAAAATATTATGTTAATAAGATTAAATTATGAAATGAATAATTTTCAAAATTATGTTAATTTTCAGTAATATATCAAATAATTTTTATAATACAAATTCCGTACTTATAAATTCAGTACTTGATTTTTCAGTTTATCAAATAAAACCTCCAAATGAAATAACTATTTTCATTTCCTCTTTTCTCTTTAACTCTAATCACCACATTCTTTATAAAAATAGTTTTTTTTTTTTTTGCAATAGTTATTTAATTATATCCTATAATTAATTGGTCGATGATAAGAAAGGTGGTAGGACATACTAAGTAAATACTAAATACATTGAAATTTTAGGAGATATTTGTGGTTATGGTCGTTCAATTATTTGCCAACTTGATCCCTATAAAAGCCCTTTGAATTTGGAATTTCAGCTACCTACAATTTCATATCCGAAGTCCCTCAAGTCTTCAAATAGGCTTATCCGAAGTCCCTCAACTTCAGCTACCCCCCACTAGCTTTCGTCCCCTCCGCTGCCAACGCTCTCATATATATCTAGCTAGAGATGACTATACTATCAACAAATCTAATGGAAAATCCAGTGAAAACCCAGAAATACAGAAACTATGAAAAGGCAAAAGGAATGTCCTTCTTTGCCTTTCTTTTCTCCATTGTGATCTCCATTTTCTACATCTTCAGCCTTTCTCCTTCAACTGAGCTTTTCAGTAATACCAAGTTTTGGTTTGTTATTTCCAACACTCTCATCCTCATCATTGCGGCTGATTATTATGGTGCTTTCTCTTCCTCCAAAGATCAGAAACGTGACTTTTATGAGGAATATTATGCGTTGTATAGCCAAGCAAAGAGGAAGAGTGCTTCTACTGCTGCTTCTTCATCATTTGTTTCACAATACTCCGAAATTGTGAAAAAGAGCATTCCCAAGGAAGAAGAGAGTTTGAAAGAGAAGAAAGAAGATGTAGCTGATCAAAAGAACAATGAAATCACTGAAAGAATATTGGAAGTTGTCAAAATTGAACCTGAAACTGACAATTTCCAAGCAGATAAAGAGAGCCAGCAGGAACATCCCATGAAAGCTGATAATTATTACGAAGTTTGTGATCAGGTAATTATTAACAAGAAGAAGATTGAACCAAAAACCATCCGACGAAGCAAGTCTGATAAAGTGAAACGTGTTACATTTAATGACAAGAAAAACAATTTGCAGAGATCAAAGACTGAGAAGCATGAACCAATTGCAAAACAAAACGAGTTCCCAGCAGAAGAAAACGAGTTTTCGACTATGTCAGATGAGGAACTAAACAGGAGAGTTGAAGAGTTTATTCAGAAGTTCAACAGGCAGATTAGGCTTCAAGCTGGTGCTAGAAACGGCCAACTTTTGGAATAGGCCTATTGGAAGGAGATATTGTAATAATACTTACAAAATTCTGTCTCCTTCTTTAGTTTGTGCCTTCGATTGAGGGCTTTGTCTTCCCACTTTGTTATCTTCCCTTAGAAAGTAGCAAAGTCGGTGTAAAGAGTAATCTTTTTCAATCATCTTTCAATATATATTTTTCCTTTTCAGAAACCTCTTTATCATTTAGCCATGACTGACTTGTATCTATTCAATTTATTAGATTGCACAAAATCTAGGTGACATACTGTTACTATCATAAGCAATATATCTATCTTCGGAATAAAGATTAAAAGAATAGTCTTAAAATATTTTTCATATATTATCACCGTTGTATGGTTTATTGATAAAATGTTGAATTATTAATTTTAATTATTAAAGTTCAATCTTTTACAGTTTCAAATACCCAAACCAAAAAAATATATATATTTTTATATACAATGTATTGCTAACTTAAATGAAAAGCTAGTCAATTAAGAGGGTTTTTTGCCATGAACTTAGCATAATTAGAATCTTCAACGCCAATAGACGTGGAAAAAACTAAATTAGACTATTTATATAGTAGTTTGTAGCATTGTTTTTGCTTGGATTTGAATGGACTTTGACACGTATTTTTTAATTTATATTGAGCAATGGCCAATGGGTTTAGTATTTGAAGACTAAACCAGGCTGGACCCAGCCCACTTCCGCCCGAGTTCATACTTGTGTTGAACCGGCTTGGGCATGTGCATACGCAGTCAACATTTTTCAGTTTTCATCATTGAAAATCCAGCATGAATTTCCCCAGTTGCCAACTAAGCCTACATTGAAACTGTCTGAAACGACTGCACATAAGCAGACCTTATCCAGAAAAACAGTTCAAAATAGAATCAGTTTGTCAGTTTTGACACTTTTAAGGAAGCTTGTAATAGCATGGAGATGTTGGCTTTTCTACACACGCTTCCATCTCCATAGCCAACTACAACTACTTCTTCATCAGAATCTTCATATAAGAGTTTAGTTATTACAAGGAGAAGAGCCATTGTCTCTGCTTCAACTGTTGCAGTGGCTTCTTTACTCCATTTGTCTAATCCCATTTCTTCTTTATATTCTGCCATTGCCCTGCAACCACAACAAGAGGAAGTTGATCAAGAAGAAGATAGAATTGTTCGTCAATTTCAGGTACCCACAGGCCACAAGTTTCTTCTTTTTCCTACTGATTGTAATTAGTTGAGTTTCTTTGCTAATTTAGTGACCTATTTAGCCTCTAATAGCATTAGTTGACTGTGATGTTTCTCATGTTTTTTTATTGTATGAGTAGCTATGTTAATTTGATGAATGATGACAATTTTTAAGTTTTTATGCAAATTGTATCTCTTGGTCCCACTAAGAGCTTCATTTTTAACTCTCACTTGAAGTTAATTAGTCTATTAATCAAGGGCAAAATTATGTTATCTTTTCTCATTTGATTTCACTTTTTGTTTCATCTTTTGGAATTCTTGCAGGAAACTTCACCGTCGATTGTATTCATTAAAAACCTTGAGTTAGCTAAAATCCCAAAGAGCTCTTCCAAGGAAGACACACTTGCTGAGGATGAAGATGCAAAAGTTGAAGGGACAGGTTCGGGCTTCATTTGGGACAAGTTTGGTCATATTGTGGGCATTCCCCTCCTTTGTTTTTTAACATTTAATAATTTGTAATAGTACAATATAACCTTTGGGTTTATAGATTGCTTATATGTAACAGGTTACTAATTACCATGTTGTAGATAAATTGGCTACCGACCAAAAAGGTGTTGTCCCTTACCTAGTTATCCTCTAATTTGTTGTTAATTGTATTGCACTGCTCATAATTCTGTCAAGACATGAACTACGTTGTAGCTTTGCCAAGTATTATGAGGCTATGGCTGCTAAGTGCTAACTAATATGATGCCTATTTTTTCAGGTGTTTCTGGCTGATGCTAGAGGAACTAGCTTTTACAAAGAAGGGAAAATTGTTGGTATTGATCCAGCCTACGATTCGCTGTTTTAAAGGTATTTAAAGCTGTTTAAAAATAAATGCTGAGGGTGCTTGCTTCTTGTCAATGCTAGTTTACTAATTAATGTTGAATTATCTTATGAATTTTGTATGAACAACATAACAAGTGTTGCGACATGCTTTAAATATAAATTTCTATGTGCAGGTTGATGTTGAGGGCTATGAACTAAAACCTGTTGTTCTTGGCACTTCTCGTGACTTACGCGTGGGGGCAGAGCTGCTTTGCCATTGGAAATCCCCTTGGATACGAGAACACTCTTAACGACAGGGGTAACTGTTCAATTAACACTATAGCTATTGAACTCTTTTCTCCTAACAAAGATTACTTTATTGGTTTGATCCCCTATTATTAGATTTAAGTTGTCAATTAAGATCTTTCTGGTGGTTCTTTCAAAGTAATTTTAAAAGAATGTAAAAAAAAAAAAAAAATTCTTGAATCCATTTGTGCAGGTGGTTAGTGGATTAGGCAGAGAGATACCTTCCCCAAATGGCAGGGCTATTCGAGGAGCAATTCAAACAGATGCTGCTATTAATGCAGCTAATATATTAGTTTCCATTGATGAATTTCATTTGTAAGTTAACATCCATAACGTTATCTTGCAGACCCTCAACAGCATTTTACTCTTGATTTAGCCAAAGCTGATGACACTATTTTATGATTGCATCTTCTTTCTTATTGGATATAGGCTACTACTAAGATCAACCAATTTTTTGGTAATGCATTAGTAAGGAGTGATAAACTACATAGTGGTCTATATTTTTCAGAAAGAAAATAAATTGCTCAAAACAGTCTTCAATCTGTTTGATTCTTTCCAACTTTGCTTCAATTTCTGTTGGTACATTATCATTTTCTTGATGAAAATATAGATGCCATTAATTTTTTTCAGCTGTGATGTTATACTATGTTACTCGGACTTGAGTGTGAGTGTCCAACACAGGTATGTTCAATTTTTTTCAAAATTTTCATGTATTTGGAAGGTTCTCGGAGAATCATATCTCCACACCCATGTCCGGATATACGTCGGACACAAATACTTTAAGAAAAATGAAAAGTCGAAGTAACATATTATATCATATATGTCTGTGCAGGCAATTCAGGTGGGCCATTTATCGGTTCCCATGGTCATGTCATCGGAGTTAATACGGCAACTTTCACTCGGAAAGGTGAGGCGATCTCCTGTTTTTATTTTCTTGGTACCTATGAACAAGCAACTTGAGTCTTGTGAGATATAAAATCCAAGGTATATATCATGATTTTTTAAAATTCTCCAGAACAATTAGACTTTAGATAATAACATAAGTAGTCCTTCCCCAAAAGAATTGCCTTTGGTATGAAAAAAATAAATATGATGACATGTCTTCATTTTTTCTTCCTTTTTGCAAAGAAAACGTTTGATTCAATTCTAAAGTTTTCAAAATATGCTTTTGGTTTTTTATACTATCTTTCAGGGACAGGAGTTTCCTCTGGTGTGAACTTCGCAATACCCATCGACACAGTCGTGCGAACGGTACCTTATTGTATATGGAACACCATATAGTGACAGGTTTTGATCAAATTTAATCTTCTGTAATCAAACATATTCGGATCCGGATAAAGAGAGTATGATCCTCCAAATATATGAAAAAACTCATACCCCACACTCATCTTGAGTCTGGTAACAAAAGTGTTAATAACTGAAAACTAGGATTTGATAGTTCTTGCCATTGCCTAGTGCTAGGTTTACAAATGTAGGACTAGTGATTTTCAGGTTGTTGGCTGATGCAGAGGATGATTGAGACCTTGACAATCAACATTCTGAGAGTACTGGATAAAGAAACCAAACTCAAAAGCAATCTTAAGATCGTTTATTATAGACACAAACATTCATAGCAGCTATTGGCCTTAAAGCTTTCATTTAAATACCCAGCTAGGATTTAATGCTTATAGACACAAACATTCTGAGAATCAATAATGACTGCATGAAAGCTTGGCATGCTGCAAAATGCGAATTCATTATTTCCCAACTTTTAACAAATTTCCCATTATTGACTCTCTTGCCAAAAACAAAGCCATTACAATACAATCACTCCTCTAGAAAAATAACAATAGGATAATTACAAATCAGGAAAAACTGCTGTTTCTTCCAAACAGAGATTTTATGGAAACATAAAGAGTCTCATTTCTTAAACCTTCAGCAGTGACAATTGTTCCTCAACGGAGCAATCCACATGACAGGAGTTTCGACAAGAGGAAGGGATGAGAATGAGACCAAGGCATCGTTGCTCCATAGGAGATGGAGAGGAACGACGGGTGCTACGATACTCTATTGTATCTTGGAGAATGATATTACCTTGCTTGTCAATGCAGTGGAAAGTGCCCAAGAAAAACCTGCCGTCTTTGATCCCCACCAGCATACGGCGAAACAATAGCTTCCTTACACGAGTTACAGGATCCGAGCTGCTTGACTTAGAACCATCTGAGCTCCCCAACTGAATCAAGGACTCCCCTACTTCTTGTTCCATGCCTAGTGCACTCAAATCAACAACTTTTTGCTGCAAATATAGGAAATGAATCTATGTTATTAGCTTGTTTGGCAAGACAGTCAAATGCATTAACAAGCTAATGACAGAAAGCACCCTATCATCAGATAAAACTATTTATCATTCCTAGCATTTCAGCATTACAAGGATCAACCAAACACCAATGAGGACTATAAATTAATAGAAAAACAGCACCTTAAACATCATATGCAGATAAAAGAAAACCTTATATTCTTTTAAAAGAATTAATTACTATAACCATGACAAAAGCACGAGGAGAGGTGGATTTTACCCATGGAACAAATGAAAATGTCAATTTGTGAATCAGTTTTAGATGGAACAAGGATGAAATTAGTAAAAACTCCAGGGAGACAACAGAATGGAAACCTTATACTCCATAAGTCACCTATTCAAGATTTTAGGAAAGAACAAAGACTATTCAAGAGACAGAGGAACGGGAAATTTTGCATGACACTTTATCATCCAAGTGCTAAATTACATACATTTGCCAATGCAGGAAGTTGAGCAAATTTGGCTACAAACTTTGAAATTGATAGGAATGCAATGAAAATTATGAAAATATTCAAAAACCCACTTCATAAAATCAATGAAAACCTCCGGAAAAAGATGCTTTTTATTGGTAATTAATAATAGATCAACTCCACAGATACAAAAAGAAACAAAAAGAAACAGTACCTACAGGCTACACCCCAATAACAATAACCAAACTAAAAAACATAGAAACCAATAAAGAAGCAAGCAAAGCAAAGCACAGCACAGCACAGCATACAAAGAAAACCAAGGAAGAGAAAAAGAACAATAATTTAGCACTCAACCAAAGCAAAACCCAGAAACAAAAAATGGAAAAATATTTAATTAGGTAAAGATAAAGATACAAAACAAGCATAACTTGCTGAATTAAACAAAAAAAAAAAAGACTGTAAACAAATGAATAAAAAGGAAAAACCTGCTGTAACTTACCAAAGAGAGATGGAAAAGATTGAGAGAACAAAAATTGAATCTTTCACTCTCTATGATTTTGTTTGGGGAAGAGAGGGAAAGACAAGATGACAATGGGGACAACAGACGAACCGACAATGATTTTGGTTTTTTGGAGTGAGGCTTTTGAACCGGATGGAATGGGTTAATTCGGCCTAAGAGTAATGGGCTTGGATCAAGCCTGCAAATTTATAAATGTGAAAATTGGAATGAAATTTCTACTTGTTTCAATAAATAAAATTGAAACACACAAGCTTTATGCATCATCTTATTTTATAATAAACTTGGGATATCTTGATAATATTAAAAAAAAAAAAAAATCAAGCACCTATCTTTATGGATTTCAGGATTTGAATTAACTGAAGCAAGTCAGTCCGGCCCACTGGATTGGCATATTTTTCTTTTATATATATATATATATATATATATATATATATATATATATATTTTTAATATAAAAATATGAATGTAAAAGAAAATTTGAATTGACGAAAGTAGACATATATATTTATTATATTTTTAAATTTTCATTTAAAATAAATACTAATAAGATTTATCTAATTTATAAGTAAGAACTCTACTTTCATTAAAAGACTTTTATTAAATAAATTTATTTGATAAATAAAAATGAGTTAAATTTTACATTAATTTTTTTTTTAGAATTTTAATTTTAAATTAATATTAAAAGTAATAAATTTATGTTAATTAACATATGATATATTAATATACATGAAATAAAATTTACATGTTAAAATGCACTTTATTAATTTAATTATTATTTGATTTCTTATTTTTAAAATTTTAATTTTATATTAACATTAAAATTTTATATTACTCATATATATTTATACATGAGATAAATTTTACATGTCGTTATGCATTTTATTAATTTTAAATATTTACAATGTACAACTACTTATTTAATATATATTATTATTTAAAATTAAGTATTTACCTACAAATATTTTTAAATTACCATTATAAATATATTTTATTATTAATAAGATTTATTTAATTAATAAGTAAAAAGTTTAATTTCATTAAAATACTTTCGTTAAATGTATTAATTTGATAATAAATAAAAAATTAAAAATTTATATGAAATTACTTTATTTTAAAAGTTTTAATTTTCACTAATCTTAAAAACTGAATTAATTTATTCGATATAAATAAAAAGTTAAAATTTACATTAAATTTTTTTCATCTTCATAATTAATTTTGCATTAATATTAAAAATCTTGTTGATTCTCTATCTGGTACGCAGTACGCTTTCCCACTTCATTCCTCAAACTGGGTTTTTTTTTTTTTTTCTTCCGAAACTCCTTTTTCCGCTTCTCTCTTTTGCTTTTCTTTTTTTTTTTTTGTAGGGTTTTACACTTTTTTCCCGTTTTTCGTATTTTGTCTAGCCTTCAATTTTTCAATGGTAATATTCATATGGTGACGAACTTTAATCAATCTAGAAATATTTTTTTCCGTTATACATTGTAGTTTGTCGTATTATTGGTTGGTTAAAAACCTTAGCATTTTCCAGTGATGTTACACCAGCATCTTACTCCCATTTCTCAAAGTCTCATCCAGCAGCAGTTTGAAACCTTTGGGGCTTACTAGTGGCTGATAGCCAGTTTGTTTTCATGTTGAAATTCTGGCTGCCAGTGCCATATCTCAAATGATTCTGTGATGTTAGCGCGCTCCGTGTCAATTAACATATGTTGTTCCGACTTTTCATTTATTTAAAATATCCGTGTCCGACGCATATTCAGACATTGGTATAGGAATATGATCCTCCAAGAACCCTCCAAATACATAAAAATCTTTATAACAAATTAAACATACCCGTGTCGGACACATACGTATGTCCGACACTCACACCCGAATCCGAGTAACATAACAATTAACTATCTTGCTATTGATCTTTTACTGCTTGATTGGTTGATATAATAGGCAACTTCTTTTCTTCTATTTCATCTTTTTTTAAACCAATAGCTGGCTTCTTAGCGTGTATTATGGCCTCCTGCAGCATCTATGTTTAGGACTGATCACTTACTGTTGTTCTCTAGCTAGATTATTTATAAACACCAATATTTAGAATGAAAATCAATATTAAATTATATGTTATTCCGTCAACAAGGGCTTTCTTTAGGTTTATCATTATTTTTAGCAAGAATACATTCATTCGCTGAAATGATGCCACTGGATGGTATAGTTTTGGTAGCAGTCTCCTGTATCTAATTGACACATGTTTGTAAATACGGCAAGACATTTTAGTGGTATTGTTAGTTGTGATAGTTGGAGCTTCAGCTTGAATTTGTACGAATGATTGGATTCAAACTTTAAATTCAAAGCTGATATTCTTTGGTTCTGGATCATCATTTGTTAATGAACACATGAAAGAGTTATTAGCCATGTAAAAACTTTGATGAAATGCTCTTTTTGGTCCTATGGGGATGAAAATCCTTTGATGGAAATTGTGCATGCGTTTTTTTCCCCTTCATTCTCTATTTGATATAGTAGTTGCAATCAATGTTACTCGGGTTTGAGATGAATATCAGATACGGATATGTGTTCGATACGGGTATACTCAATTTTTTCAAAGTTTTTTCATATATTTGGAGGATCATACCTCCATACTTTTGTCCGAATATATGTCATACATAGGTGTCAGACATTGATACTTTAAAAAAAGAAAAGTCGGAGTAACATAAGTTGTAATAAAAGAGTAATCAGGCCTTGCACTACACTCTTATTATGACTCAAGGAATTGTTCTTTTAGCATCTGAAAAACAGAGTTTGTTTCCTTTGGTAAGATCATGTGAAATTACTCAGACAATGTCATCCTTTGTAGATATTTACCATGAACAATGAAGATATGTCAGTTTTTGGGATTTCTCAGAAGTTAAAAATTCTTTGCTTGTTTTAAATATTTAATTGTTTGTGCCTACTGAAATAATCTGTTAAACTGTTTTCTTTTTTGGGTGATTTCTCAAATGCCCTTTATGATGGAGTACGGATGTAAACAAGACATCTGTGTTCGTAAGTTACTCGAGTTTGGCTAAAAAAACTCGAATTTGGTTCGGTCATTATCAAGTTGAGCTCAAACTATCGAGCGAGCCAAATTCGAGTATTCTAATACTTGACTCGAGTAGTTCGCGAGCTTAATCGAGTTTTTTATTTTTAATTAGTATTGAAAAATCTCAATTCAAATTCGAACATAAATAATCGAGTTTGAAATCGAACATAAGAATCGAGCTTTTTTTTTTACTAGGTAACCGAGCCTAATTGAGCGAGTTAGAGCAGTTCGACTTTTATCTCGAATTGAGTTCGAACTATAAAAACAAAACTCGATCGAACTCAAATCAAACTTCGAGTCTCGAATTTCGAATCAAACTCGATTTTTTTTTTAACAATTTGAGCTTTTTTCGGATCGATTAGACTCTACGATGGAGTGCAAGCATTCTTGATCTTGACATTGTCAACTTCAATAAAAAATTATTGTTAAATGGTAATAAAAGTTATTTGAAAAAGAGAAATGAATAATTAGAAATTATTATAAAAGATATTGTAAAGACAAAATTACCCTTAATGAAAAAATTTACTTTTTTTTTTCTTTCATTAAGAAAATATTATTTTTTAAAAATTTTAATTGAAAATAAATTTAAAAAATAAAATATTTAAATATATATATTTTTTAAAATTAAAAAAAAAAGAAAAATTAATTTTAGGCATATTATTTTTATTTTTTAAAATTTTTTAATTAAAAAAAGTAAATAAAAATTTTAAAAATTTATTTTTTAAAATTAAAAATATTTATTTTCAGAATATTTATTTTTAATTAAAAAGTATATTAAAAAATAAAAGAAAAAAAAAATTTTATCAAAGATAATTTTGTTTGTACAATATCTTTTATAATAGTTTATAATTATTCATTTATTTTTTTAAATAATTTTTATTCATTATATTATTTAATAAATACTTTTTTATTGAGGGTATGTTTTTCATATTTACCCTGAATATATATTGATATATGTACAACTTATGGTACAATCAGTTTGGAAAATGAGCTTCGAGCAACTCAGATTGAGGCTTCAGAACCAGATGCCAAGCCAGAGCCCAGAGGGGTTACTGACAAGCCATCGGTGAAGGCCCGTGAGGAAGTGCTCAGCCACTCAGGCTCTTAGTACATGTGATTGGTCCACTGTTAAGCTACCCACTTTACTGGTACCGATAAAAGACTGACACCTGCGGCGATCAGAGTGTTTGGATGGAATCTTACGTGTAATAACTCCAAAGTTTCCATATTTCTCTTCGATTGAACTTATCTTTGCTTTTCTTTTCTGTTTTTTAAAATCTTATCTTTTTCTTTAACCAAAAAAAAACCAAAGTCTTTATCTTATTCAATTTCTTCTCATTAACGCCATGATTATAAAGAAATATCAATAAATATGAAGGGAAACCAAGCACTCACTACAAAGTTTATAGCTTTTCATTCAGTTGTTTCGTGCATAATCGTTAACCGTGTAATTGAGTGTTCCCAAACAAAGGAATGTGATGATTTTTTATATGGGGTGATTATTTAAAAAATCAACTGATTTGCATTTAGTAATTATATTATTTTGTTAGTAATTTAAGAATTTTAATTGATAGTAATTTTAAATTATTGGAGTAATAAGATCATTATCTTAAAGAGTGATCTGATTTTCATATAAAATGATAAAAAAGTTTTATCACTGTGGTGAAGTAATTTTCAATATTATTTTTTCACTAATTTATCCTGATAATAACAAAAAAAAACATGTATAAAAAATTGTTAGCTAATTTTTGACACAGATCTTTAAATTTGGTAAAAAAAATTATGACTTTTAGTGTTTTATGAGGATGATAACAATAATTTTGTTGTTTCATAATTTTTGTTCTCAATCAATGTTATGATTTAAGTTTTAGTGTATTATTATCCACAAACATTTTCTTAAGAGCAAAACTTTAAATATATAAAAAAAAAATAATAAGGAAAAAAATGTCCCTATAAAGTATAAGGAAACATAAAATAATAATAAAAATTTCCTTTTTTGTAAGATTATTTTAAATATTTTATATTTAATTATATTTTTTATTATAATATCAAATATTGTGATTTAAGATCATTAATAATTTATAATATTATTTCAAATATGATAATATAAAATCAACAATCATCAAATTATTTTAATAATCTTATTACCATAATAATTTTATTATCGTAATAATTAAATCAGTACAGTAATCTTACGAGAGAAACCAAACGATACTTAAAGCTGGGATATTAGATAATTGAGAGACATTGGAATTTGGAATTGGATGAGGAGAGTTGTATGTATGTATCAACATCACCGTTTAAAAACTTTAGCATAACGACAGTCCTAGAAAACAGAGAAGATAGTGAAAATTCCCAGTTCGCTTTGCCCTGTAACATTAAACATCTAATCTATCCCTCCAAGTCTTAAAACAACAGTAATCTAACCATAAGTTTTATTGGTGTCACCGAAAAATGGCGTCAACGAGGAAACTGTTACAATCTTTGTTAAGCAGAGTGAGCAGAACAAGCAGGAGGAGCTATGGTGCTGTGGCTGAAGGCAGCTCTTCTTCTTCTTCCTCTTCTAACCACCTCATCAACCTTGAATGTGAATATAGTGCCCACAAGTTAGTTCTTTTCTCCCTCTTTCTCTCCTTTTTATTTGATTTTACACTTATAACAATTCAGCCCCCCCCCCCTTTTTTTTCTTCTTGTTTTGGCTTCTGGGTTTTGGTTATGTTGATCTGAAACATATCTACTATCACTTATATCCATGTTTTGATGCTTTTTAGGTTCATCTTGGTTAATCTTTCCTGTTAGAATGATTGGAATATCTGAGGAGAATTTTTCTATAATATAGGTTGGTTCAATTGGTTCCATGCTCAAGTATCTAAAGTGTGCTTATATTCATAGTTCTCTTACGCTGTCCAAGTTCATTTGGGGTGAAATTGTTGAAATTTTTTATTCTGGTTGTGTTGATTTAGTTAGATGATTGATTACACATGCCAGAGTATGTTGACCCAATTGATTACATTAATGAATTTTTAGTGAGAGCCTTTGAGAAATTGAGTTTCAATGTGGAGAAGTGAAAACCATGAAGCTTTTCCATAGGTAGATTACTTTAGAGTTCTCTGAAGTTTCCTTTTCATTATATTTTGGTTAATCTATTAGAAGCAGATGTTGAGTGTCCATGATGGATGCTGAATATTTTAACCTTTTGGTGGTCTACATGATATTGTGAAATCATATGCACTCTATTTTGGCAGTCGTTTTTTCTAAGATTTTTTGAGTGGGTATTTGTGGATTTTTTGCATGTTAAATTGTGAGCTATTGCCTGTTTTTTATGATAGACTTAATGAATCACTTTTCTGGATCAAGTACAGTTACCACCCAGTTCCTGTTGTATTCTCTCAAGCAAAGGGATCAACCATATGGGATCCAGAAGGCAAGAAATATCTCGATTTTCTATCAGCTTACTCAGCTGTTAATCAGGTATAAGTAGTGCGTAAATTATGTTATAGTATCTCTTACACCTTTAAGTGCCTCTTTACTGTGTCTTATTAGTCAGACATGTTCCTCTTGTTATTCATTGGAGTTAGAAGGGCGTAGGACATTTCTTTTGTTATTCAATGATTTTCAATTTTCTTGGCACTTTGAATTTAACTTCCTCCTCTCGGCCAAAAAGAAATTTAACTTCCTCTGTAGCTTAATTGTCACAACCTCTCTTTGTAGGGACATTGTCATCCGAAGATCATGAAAGCATTCCAAGAACAGGCAGAAAGACTCACTCTCAGCTCCAGAGCCTTCTATAATGACAGATTTCCAATTTTTGCAGAGCGTCTGACAAGTATGTTTGGCTATGAGATGGTGCTTCCCATGAACACTGGGGCAGAAGGAGTGGAAACTGCTTTGAAGTTGGCAAGGAAATGGGGTTATGAGAAGAAAAAAATTCCCAAAGATGAGGTAAATCTTTTCACTCTTTGTTAACTGGCCTTTCTTTGTGTGGAAAATAAATCCCCTTACCTGATGTAAAGCCATTATTTGGAACAGTACACTTTTTCCTTGTTGTAGGGGGTTTTGTGGGGTACTTCTGATTGCATGTATTTACTATTTTGATTCATCCAATGATTGTAATTGGAGATAGATCTCATGTACAAGTGCTTGAGTAATATACAAGGAAAAAAAATTGTAGTTTAGGAAACAGAAACCTTGATCTTTTTCTTTCCTATCTGTTTAGTAGCAAAGCACTCATGACTTTTGATGGCAGTGACTGTTGGTATAGCGTTATTCTTCTTCCTGGGTAGGTATCCATATCAGGAATATATATATATATATATATGTATATAAGACCTAGTTGAGTTTTTCTTTTTTCTCTTTTTTTTTTTTTTTTGAGTAAACTAAAAATTGGGATATGCAGGCTATTATTGTCTCTTGTTGTGGATGCTTCCATGGTCGTACATTGGCTGTCATCTCTATGAGCTGTGACAATGAGGCTACTCGGGGATTTGGGCCATTGTTGCCTGGTCATGTTAAAGTTGATTTTGGTGATGCTGTTGCCGTTGAGAAGATCTTTAAAGGTTTGAATAGTTTATACTTCAGTTTATTTGTCACTAGGTGCTTAAGAGGCCTCATTTCTTCTGGAGGTTATGTGGTTCACCCCCTCCAAATAATCCATCTTCAATGTTCTGAAATATACAGACGAGAGTATTTAAAAAAAATAATTTGCTAAACATGAGACTTGGTTGTATCTTTATTCTGACATTAAATTCTTTTATGAGTGCAGAACATGGAGACAGAATAGCAGGATTTCTCTTTGAACCTATTCAAGGAGAGGCTGGTGTAAGTTTATAATCAAATATTTAGTGGTTGGGGACTTGAGGCTGTCAAGTAGTTTGAATGTGCTTTAGTGTTTTTTGAGGTTTTGCTCCATTTTAGTTTAGCAGCGGGGAACTTTTAGTGAGCAGGGGTTTGTTTGATGATATATTATTTATATATAGTGCTTTTGATCTTGCTAACTTTAACTTGCAAGCTATGAGAGTTTTAGCTTTTTACCTTCTTGATTATGACAAACATTTTATTCAGTTGCATGATTAGTACATTGACGGTTAATTTTATGGGAGATTTGAACTTGGGACCTCTTTGGTGGAGAGTTCTCTGTACCAGTTAGGTTTCCCATTGACTCAGATAGTTATTAACAAGTTAGCACTTTAACCTATTGTCCAATTTACTAGTTTAGTAAGTCCATTTTCGAAATAGAATTTTACATTATATATACAGAATTATAACCCAATCTTCAAATTGATTCAGAGGCCACAGAAGGTTCCCAAAAAAAAAAAATCCTTCCTTTCCTTTTTCACAATAAGTGTGGGGAGAACCTTTTCATCAAATCAAGCACTGTTTAGTAGTTATTTCTTTCGTCCCTTCATTCTTTTGGCAATGTTCTTTTTTCCCCTTTTCATTGATAGGTTATAATACCTCCAGAAGGATATCTAAAAGCTGTCAGAGATCTTTGCTCAAAATATAACATTTTAATGATTGCTGATGAGATACAAAGTGGCCTAGCACGGTCAGGAAAAATGCTGGCTTGTGATTGGGAAGAAGTTCGTCCAGATGTTGTGGTAAAGCCCTTTTTAACTTCTAAGTTTCGCTGAAATTCCTGTACTATCATGTGAATATAACTCTATTTGGTTCCTATCTTTTATACTATTAAATAAATTTTGGCTGACTGAATATGCTAAAAGGGTTTTTAATTAATTTATGATTTTTGGTCAATAACTTTATGCTCTTTGATTTCTGCACATATTCTAGTAAAGCAGCCATTGATAAGCACATCAAGCATATTTGATCCTTTTTATCATTCTTGTAAGAAAAAAATGTAAATTTGAAATTTGAAGGGGTTTGAATTGCAACTCAATAATGAAATACTGACTGAAAGTTTGATCTGCACAAATCAAATACATGCATCTACTTGTGTGTATATTGTAATAGGAGTTTTTGTAATCATCTGCAATGTGAATTAGGGTGGTTGTACCTCTCTCTTTCTCAGTTTTACTTTTTCAAACATCGATCTACATACTTGATATGCTTAAATTGTTTATCAAATGGATTTCTTACATCATAACCATGGTGATGTGCAGACTGCAGATCGTAAAAATTTAAATACATAACTCATAATTTGCTTTGATTATACTGGAGAGGTGATTTAGATTGGAGTTTTGTTGTGGCTTCCTTACATTGTTTATTCTCTGCTCTGAAATATATGTATATTCTCTGCTCATTTAATGGATTGATTGTTTTATGTGGCTAATTCTTCTCTTCCCTTGTATTAGAGTTTGGCATTTAAAACAGAAATCGTTAAAGTTTGATTAGAATGGTGAGATTACTACTGATACTTGCAAATTGAATGATAGCATCCTGGTGAGGAATTGCTTGCATTGCTGCTATTTTTACTACTTTGTTTTATGCTTAATTTTTATTTCAAGCTGCCTTTCTTTTTAAATCAATGTACTCCACTGTTTTATAAACTTCTAGTATGCTTCTAAAGATTTAAAAATGGATGACTTATTTAGATACTAGGAAAAGCTTTGGGCGGTGGGGTAATACCTGTAAGTGTGGTGCTTGCTGACAGAGATGTAATGCTTTGCATTCGACCTGGAGAACATGGAAGGTTTGTAGTTATCCCTAGTTATCTTCGCTTAATTTTGTTCCATCATTAAACAACTTATCTTCAAAGAAAATTGTTGGTTTTTTTTTTTTTCATGAAATGCGAGACTGTGAGTCTAAAAAAGCTCTTAATTTTACATTTTAATTCTATCTCCAATGCCTAAAGTGTCTTTCTGATCTTTCTGCTAATTGTGCTTTTGTTCTGCAAAAGCTCACTGCGCTCTTATTGATGTTTGTTCTCAGCACCTTTGGGGGAAATCCTTTGGCCAGTGCAGTGGCCATTGCCTCACTAGATGTAATCCAGGAGGAGAAACTTGCTGAGAGGTATTGAAATTCCTGCCCAGTGTTTCATTATCAAGGTTAACTATGAAGAAGAAAGTTGGAAATCATGCTGTTTCTTAGGAAAATATTTGATCTTCTACAATTTAGGCAAGATCAAAATGTAGAGAGAATTCAACATCTTAAAACATCTAAAACCCAACAGCTAAAGAAGAATTTGAATCTCATATGACGTTTGAATCTTAACATTCTGAATAACATGCAATAATTTAGCGGCATAATTGACCAAGGTGTGTGTCTTATCAATATCATAATCTGAGAGAGAAATTGTACTTTGCAGAGTAAATTTCTCTTCTCATTATTAATTTTCAAAAGGATCAATATCTCAAGGATTTACAGAAATCATCATTAGTCAATTAAAATTGAATTTGACTCATGGAAATGGAATTCAATATTAAATTTGCTTCAAGTATAATGCAGCTTGCTTTGCTAGACATAGCTTCTGTTTATCTATTTGTTCCTCTCCTCCCCTCTCTTCCACTGCCCTTTTTGATGTATAGATTATGTTACTGATTTATTTCCTATTTCATAGATCGGCAGATTTAGGACAAGAACTTTTGCATCAGCTGCTTAAGGTTCAGAAGCAATTTCCAAACTACATTAAGGAAGTTCGGGGAAGGGGTTTATTCACTGCTGTAGAGCTCAATAGCAGGACTTTGTTCCCTGTTTCAGCATATGATATCTGTCTAAAGATGAAAGAAAGAGGAGTTCTTGCCAAACCCACACATGACTCAATTGTTAGGTTGACTCCTCCACTTTGCATGAGGTAAGAAGGAATGCTTGATGAGCACCTGATAATTTTGTGTCCACTGTCGATTGAAGTTTCAAATTTTTGCAAGCATCCTACGCCCCTGGACCGAAGAAACAAATGTCTAGAAAATGTGGATATTTACATGTGAATACCTATTTCCATAAAACATCTTTAGGATATTTGAACGGAGAAGAGATGTACTTTTTTAATGAGGTTGATAGGTTGAGTGGTGCTGCTCCGGCTTGGTGCTAAAAACTGATTGCTCCTAATTCTCACATTTGCTGGTTTGGGGCCTTCGGGTCTTGCAATTCATAGCATGATCTAATGGGTTTGCTGGGAAGAGCCCGTGTACATTCCTCCCTGTATTTTCTATTAAATATATAGGGTATTAGCAAACTTCATTGAGCGTGTTTCATTAGGTATAGTGGGACAAACTGGAGGTTAAGTCTGTTGCTTGGTACTCCCCATTATCATTTAACAAATCTACTTCATATATTTTCCCCTTTTGGATATAAGTTATTGACCATACCCCTGCATATGTGGGGATTTTAGTTAATTGCTGCTTTTGGAAGTGGGGAACTAGGGTGCTCCAGATTTTTCTGTTTTTAGTGATAGAAATCCGGCCATTCTCAGCTAAAATGCTTTCGTCCTCTAGCTTCTGCTGGGCAGCTCTATTTTAGTGTCTATTTGTTATTTTTCTTATACTTAGTCCTAGGCCCTAGCCAACCACCCACCAAACCTTCGATCACTGCCCCCAAAAACTTGCTCTAATACCCACTAATACTTAATAGAAAGAACAAGAATAACGGCATCTCAATAACTCTAGATGTTTTGTAGTTTATTTCTTATCAGTTAATGATTATTCTTTACTTCCTTTGAAGTTAGGAATTATTTCTATCATTGTGTGACCTTAGCCATTTCCTTCTGGAAGTTTTGGTTGCCTGCTAAAGCTTTTCCTTTTTATCTTATAATTGTATTTACCAATGGGGACCCTTCTTTCTTGAAATATTTTATTACCTGATCAAGAGTCCACCAATTTTTCTCTTAATGATATTATTCTCTTAATGATATTATTCAGGATTATATATGCAAAGTACTTTTTCTTTTATCGTGCAACATCTAAATTAATGATGTTATACGGTATATAAAACTACATGCTTGAACTAAGAGCAATCTGTGATGCACCTTATGCCATTTTCTCCTTTTTGTCATTTTTCCCCGGAAGTCTTAATTTATAGTTGATTTCTTCTCCATTTATATTTAACCCGATTTTCTGTTCCCTTAACAAGTCTTTTGTATGGCAATCACAGATATTAGGTAAAATAATAGGATCAAATATTGACTACCCCTCATGTAGTGCTTTTCTAGTTACTAGCATTGGTTTAAGACATGATCATTCTCCTATCCTACCGCTTACTGCCAACATGTTGATACCCTTTTAAGAGCCCTTAATCAGCAAGTAGTGTTGTCTAATTTTATATGTGTGATTATTATGTTTTCAGTCCGGATGAGCTCCGAGAAGGCTCAAAGGTGCTGCGAGATGTTCTGGAACTTGATCTAGCAAACATGCAGAAGGCCAAGCCAAAAGATTCTCCAACTACTGCTACAATTTGTGATCGTTGTGGGCGAAACCTGTACGATTCTTCAGATAAAGATCTCTAAATTATTTGTTAAATGCAGGTTTAATATGCAACATCCTTGGATATAGATTCACCATTGTCTTCTCTATCTCTTATTCTCTTCTTCCTTTAAATAAATTAAAGACATTGAGATCTCTCATCTTAGTCTTGATAAAGATGAATGATCTTTCTTTTACTGTTCAGCAACAATACAATAAGGACAGATTTATGTGCTATATATTTAACTTCAAAGAATATGGATAGTAAAAACCGACTTTAGGGTGAGAATGAGAATCAAATTTTGCTACTAGCATATGGTACAAAGAACTATAGTTTTGTTGGTACCTGCATTGTTAATTAGTTGGAGACTTCGAGTCAGAGGCTTTCACTTTCAGAGCCTGGACCGGAAGACGGTGAGCTGCAATTGTTGGCAATCATCTGTTTATGTAAGATCTCGGCAATGTTTCATCGTTCCATCTCTTTGTTTGCCGATATCTTTCTTTGTAGGACATGTTATATCATCTCTTTGTTTGCCGATATCTTTTCTTTGTAGGACATGTTATCATCTCTATGTTTGCCAATATCTTTCTTTGTAGGACATGTTAATTGTTTGATTTCTGTTTCTCTGAGTACCTTTCTCATTTTCTAATCCTTTCCCTTATTGTCAATTAAGAACTAGGTTAGTTAATCTAGGCAAAGTAGCTAGCCACTTGATAATGTGATCTAATACTGGCCCTGGGGAAACTTGTGGCCCCAAGAGATTGCTTTTCTTTGTGGGTCTCTTATTAAATTAGCACAGCTTCAATGTTTATTACAAAAGCTGTGCGTATACACGCTTGGCCACCTGTAAAGATTTATCTTTGCATCTATGTTTCTTCTTTAACTGTTTGTTTAGGGAGACAAATGATTGCAAAATCCTTGGATAGAACAAAAGACAGCATTTTTCTATATAGTATTTTGTACTCTTATGTTGTTTGTTGCATCATCAACCCTGCTTGGAGCTTTGAAAACTCAGCATATATTATTATTATAGATGAACATTGTTTAGACATTATTATTGTTTAAACAATCCTTAGCTGGACTTTCATTATAGTTTTGCCAAACACTGGAACACTTGTTGGGAAAGGCTTGGCTGTTCTCTGCACATCATATTCTGAGAACTTGTTGCCCTCTGCTTTTAATTATAATCATCAGATTAGTTTTGTCTTCAACTTGTACTAAACTTTAGTAACTCTATGATTATATTATTAAATACTTTTCTTATATTTTATATCAAAGATATTCTTTAAAGTTGTGGATGGGTTCTGGATGTTATCTTTCTATTTTTAGAGCTATTTTCAAATAGGATTTTGCTAACGAATGTCTTAAGAGCACCGAAAATGATGAATAAAGTTATTAACTATTGCATTTAATACAATATTATTATTATAAATAGTATATTAATTAACCATAAAGAGCGTCTTAAAGGCACTCGTTAGTAAAATCCGTCCAAATAAAAAAAAAAATGCTAAAGTTGTTGATTAACTCATGCATGTAGAGAGCATTTAAGAATGGTTCAGTTCGTTTCAAAAAAAATAATGGTTCAGTTAGATTGGAAAGTTGTTCCCCCCAGAATCAGTAACTATGTAAAGTATAATTAACATTGTATTTTGATTCTTGTGTTGGTCTAAATAATGTGGATAATTTGTTTGTAGGTTTGGGTTATGGAGAATGGAGATTGTCTAGTGAAATGAGCCAACCAATCTTTGATAATTTGTAAAAAGTGAATTAATTAATTTCTTTTAT
Source organism: Fremontodendron californicum (assembly GCA_030761205.1). Classification (NCBI taxonomy): domain Eukaryota; kingdom Viridiplantae; phylum Streptophyta; class Magnoliopsida; order Malvales; family Malvaceae; genus Fremontodendron; species Fremontodendron californicum. The sequence goes on from JAULJL010000027.1 coordinate 3,804,563, forward strand.
TGCATAAAAATATCGACTGTAAATTTACATAGGACCACACTTAGCTAACAGTCCGTGATTCCAAGATGGAATGACGGACAAATTGTAGCCACTAGTTTTTAGGAGGAAACCAATTTTTTTTTTTTTTTTTAGTTGAAGGGTAAAGTTTTTTTATAAAATATAAATTACTTTAATTAAGAAAAAAAATACTATATACATATATTTTATCTAGATTTGACAATTTGTGTATTTGTGTCGTGTTCGTGTATTTTATCGTGTCATATTCGTGTTTAAAGTATTTTATATTATATAAATTTTGATATGTTAATAATTCATATTATATAGATTTTAAGATATTCGTATATTCGTGTCGTGTTCGTGTTATTTTTTTTTTGTCGTGTTTTTAGTTATTTTTTTCGTGTCGTATCTAATATTATCAAATCTAATTTTATCTAAACAAAAATTTAAAAGTTATACCATCATATGAATTTTAAAAATGTATCATATTGAGAAATCAATCGTAAAATATTTTATGTAATTGGATGAAAAAATTAATCAATTTCAATTAAAAAATTTAGTAACTGTGTTGTGTCCGTGATTTTCTTGAGAAATCACGGACCGTGAGCATATGATTTTCCATTTACATATTGATAGCACTGCCTTGGTCTCCACTCCACCATTAATAAGGAATTAATACATAATAAGGTAACTTTATAGTTTATAATATATATATATATATGTATGTACGGAACATCAGGGTATTTCGTTTTCTAAGGTTTAAAAGTCAGAAAAAGCTGAATCCCAAGTTGTAGGGTTTATTCGCATTTGCATGCAAAACATGTACACATGCCACAACGTGTGGGTCTTTACTCTTTTATTAATTTTTTTTGTAATCAGAGATCAGATCTAAAGTGTAAACTAATGCTATCATCAAAATAATAATAATAATAATAATAATAATAATAATAATAATGCACGATTGCACATGAACATGAACATGATGAATAAGCCCCAAGATAAAGATGAGATATCACCACTTTTTTTTTTTTAATTAATAATTCTTGATCAAAGAATTAGAACAGCTAGATTGAATTTTTTTTTTTAGAGATTGATTGATTGGATGGGTTTAATAAAAAATTAAAGTCTTTTCCGTCCAATATGAAACCTAATATCAGAAATTTAATGAATCGATAAAAAAATTAAATTTAATCGATAAAATTTAATTTTAAGTTTATATTAATAATTTTTTAAATAATGATATTTAAATTTTTTAATTTTATATTAAAAATATATTATTAAATTAAATATATATTTAAATTATTTATTAAATTTATTACTTATTAATATTAAAATTATTTATTTAATATTTATTACTTATTAATATTAAAATCAAATCTATAATATTAAAATTATTCACCACCTATTTATTTAATATTTCAAGCAAAGTGATTTAATTACTCCAACTCATCAATCTGGATATTATTTATGTTGAGAATTCTTTTTTTTAAAAAGTCAATAATACCACAAACATTAATTAAAATATAGTAATAACAGGTTGTAGTATGATTATAATTAGGAAACCCAAATCTAAATCCAACTCATCAAATTTTATAAAAAAAATGCAAAATAATATATCATTAATTTCATCAATAAATCATAATTATTCAGTTATTATTAATTTAATATGCCACCTAAACCATAGCTTAGGTGGAGGGAAAAAATGCATGCAGATTCTGAAATAAAAATTTTATTATATTTAAATTTTACGTTATATAATAAAAAAATAATAATCTTCTCTATCTCATAAATATAACATTCTTCTTTCAAGATTTCGATTTAAAACTTTCAAATCCAATATCGAATTTTTATTATATTGAAGTATCATTTTGAGTAGGAGTATAATCTAATCGAGCTCAAGCTGTAAGAAGTTTGAGCTCGACTCGAAATTCGGTTTGAACTCAATCGAATTTTATTTTTAAAGCTCGATTCGAGATAAAAATCGAACTGCTCAAGTTCGCTCGATTATGCTTGTTTACCTAATAAAAAAAGCTCGATTCTCGTGTTTGAGTTCAAATTGAGATTTTTTAATACTAATTAAAAATAAAAATAAAAATTCGATTAGGCTTGTGAGTTACTCGAGTCAAGCATTAAGATACTCAAATCCGACTCGCTCGATAGCTCGACTCGACTGTGATCGAGTCGAATTCGAGTTTCTTTCGAGCTAAACCTGAATAACTTACGAGCATAAGTATCTCGTTTACACTTCTACTTTTGAGAATAGTTTTGAACATACGCTCATAGGAGAAATCAAGGACTTCGTCGGTAGAAAACCTAATCATGTATATGTTCATTTCTCTTTCCAAGAGTATAACCTGATGAGTATAATCAAACAGTCAAACTTGATACTAAGCTTAATTGTAAAGATTTTATGTTATTAATAAGAATTTTTCTGAATTTTTCTTTGTTTTCGAGTCATAGTGATGGGATTTTAGTTATCTATACTAATTATAAAATCTCTGATTGAGTTGATGTTATGAGTCAATTGACATTAATTTAATTAAGAAAATTATATAAAAATCCAATTATAATTATAATAATAAAATAAAATTAGAATATTTAAGTTTTCTATTACTCACTAAAAAAAGTAATGACCATCTTTTAATATCTTTTAATTTTTAAAAAAATAATTACTCATTAAGACTATTCACTTATTTTTTAACTTATTATTCTTTTTATATAATATTTTTCTTTTGAAACACATTTTTTCACCTATATGGTGAGTGTGATAACTTCTAGTATATATAATTCCAATTTTTATTAGGTTTTCTTGGATAAATCTTGTCTAGTTAGTCCAAGATCATTTCTTTAATTACTTGTTCTAAACTAGGGTTGGAGATTTCAAAGTATATAAAATTTTTGTTGGCTAGTTGTTAACGATGTCAACTAATTAATTAACTTCTTGTCAAACCTAAAACATTTTCGTCATCTTGTTGGGAATATTACTAGATTCACCTAGAATATTGCATTATTTGGTTCAATTAAAGATTTACCTATACAAATAAATATGAAAAAAATATATATAATAATTTGAATTGTTACCACGTTTGTCCTTGTGATAAAATTACAAGGTACAACCTTTTATTGTTCAATAGTGTTGATGTATCTTTCTGTTGAGGTGGTAATTTTTGTGGTTTGAGGTCCTACGAGTAAGGAGAGAAGTCAGAGAGTGCTGTGAGTTAATCTCCGGGGCACGCTTCGATACTTAAATTGGTATATTGAGAAGAGTAGGTAGGAGAAAAGAGTATAATAGTGGAGAGAAAGTCAGGTTCAGAGAGAGATCAGTGTGTAAAAAATGTACCGTTGGTCAGTCCCTAGGGAGCTATTTATACGTGTTCAGGGGATTTGTTAAGCTCCATGTGTCTAGCTCTGAATAATGTGTCTAGCTCTGAATGGGGTTTGGTGATCAACGGTATAGACGGCCTCATTATAGTGGTTATATGGCAATTGGAGTCCCACGTGGGCACTAAAGTACCAGCAACGTGACCACTTAAAGGCTGAGAGACGTTCACGTGTCCCGAATTCTAACTAAGGCTTGTCGAGTCTAACAGGATTGACGGACATAACAAATTGACCTTATGCATAATTAATTGTGGTAAAAAAAAATAAAAAATTTGCCTTCTAACTAACTCTTCCACTATAAAAATATATAGATATGTATATAAAATATTAATTTTTCAGTTATCATAGACAAATCATTATTAAACAATTGCATGAAAGGAGAGTAAAAAGAAAAAAAAAAATTACTTTAAGATAAGGGATGGATGCCATGCCATGGAGATGGAATAATACTAACAGGATTCTTCTCCATCCCCCGTTTATGGTGGGTGATCATATTTCACAAGTGACCTTTTTTTTTTTTCTTTTTTTTTTTACTTGTTGCAGTCTAATTTTTTTCTTCTTATTCAAGTTTGATCCGGATTACTGTTTATTTAATATAAAAAAAATTATATTAATATTAATATATTTTTATAATTAAATTTAAAAAATATATATATTTTTAATGAATAAATAATAATTCGAATCGAATCATTCAAAATTTTATTCAAACTTAATTTAATACTACCGAATTAAATGGATTATCGAACTAATTTAATACGAGAATATAATAATAAAATTCTTTCACAATACTTCCAAAATTCAAACTTTGATTCTCGGGGTTAAAGCCACTAAAACCAAATGTTATTAAATCCCTCTCACTTTCCCTTCCCTTACAAACTAGTTTTCTATTCTCCCCCAGATCTATATCCCCACTGACCGCTTTCCTCCCCTTTCCTCTCCCAAACAAGTAATTTAAAGAACTCCGTTTTGATAGAAACGTAACCCCCCAAAAACAGAGAAGAGGGGGGAAATGTCTTCAGTTCGTTCGGATCCGGTCCACAGAATCCATCCGGAGCCAATCGATCATTTCGACCGTCTTCCGGACTCTCTTCTCCTTTTAGTCTTCAACAAGATTGGCGACGTTAAAGCTCTCGGCCGATGCTGCGTTGTCTCGCGTCGTTTCCACTCCCTCGTCCCACAAGTCGAAAACGTCGTCGTTCGTGTCGATTGCGTCATCTCCGACGACGATTGTTCCCCTTCTTCCTCTTCCTACGACAAGTCACGTACCGCCGGTCCCTTTTCCAACCTCTTCCGTCTCGTTTTCGGAGGCATTATCAAACCCTTCCAAGCTTTGGTTCAATTTCTCGGCCCAAAACGGCCCACTCTCAACGAAACCCTTAACACCCCTTCCTCTTCCTCCTTATCCGTCGTTCCCAGTGGTGATGATAATGGGGAAATGGAGCAAGGCGGGGTCACCCATCATTCGCCGACGCAAGTACTTAGAAATTTCGACGAGATTCGTTTCCTCCGAATCGAATTACCCAGCGGCGAGTTAGGGATCGATGATGGAGTTCTGTTGAAATGGAGAGCCGATTTCGGATCAACCCTTGATAATTGCGTCATCCTCGGAGCTGCTTCCGTTATTAACAACGTACATTTCCAAGTAATGGAGTATGGGAATGATGGGTTTTGCACCAACGGTTCAAATTTTGGCGACGGCGATGATAATGGGAGTATTCCCGAGTCGTTTTATACCAACGGAGGCTTGAAATTAAGGGTTGTTTGGACGATTAGCTCGTTAATCGCAGCATCAGCGAGGCATTATTTGCTTCAACCGATAATTGCGGAGCATAAGACGCTGGATAGCTTAGTTTTAACCGATGCGGATGGACAAGGGATGCTTTGTATGAACAGGGATCAGCTTGAGGAGTTGAGAGTGAAGCCGTTATCAGCTTCTTCTGCTTCGAAAAGGACACTGGTGCCCGCGCTGAATATGAGGCTTTGGTATGCTCCTCATTTGGAATTGCCTGATGGGGTTGTTTTAAAAGGTGCTACTTTGGTTGCTATTAGGCCTAGTGAACAATCTGCTTCGAAGAAAGAGGTCTCTGATGCTTCTTGGTTATCAACTGCTTTTGAAGGGCCTTATGGGACTGCAGCTAAGATGCTGGTTAAGAGAAGGACTTACTGTTTGGAGATGAACTCATTTTGATGTCTACTTACTAATCTGTGAAGGTAAAAAATTCTCAAATGCTGGATATACTGGACGATGTTGATTAATTTGTTAGAAAAAGTGATTTTATGTTTGAATTATTTATGTTAGTTTGAAAATTGTTTTAATACTTCATGTAAATTGATTCTATGTTTGGTTAATAGGCATGTATGCTGTTTGTAGGCATTCACTTGTTCACTATTAGATCATTTCTAATGACATGGTTTTAAGTGATAAATATGCTCTTCATGTCTTCCGGTGATGCATATGTATAAGTTGAAATTATTTGTTTCATGATTTTTTTGATTTGTATAATTTTTTTTATGAAATTAGAGGGGAAAGCAAGCATGATTGTGTTTGGTGGTGAATGGGTTTAGATTCCAATTTTCATTAGAGTTGTGAGAAACCTTTTGCTTGAAATAGGTGTGCAAGGAAACATCACGGAATTCATGTGGTGCCCCGAAACTAGCATCCCTGGCATTCTTCAGTCTATTTTTGGCCTTGCATTACCTTTTTATTTATGCATCTCTTACGAATTTAATGTTCATTTTGTGCTTTTCAGGGAGAGCAGTCAAGCACAATGGTCAAGGGGAAGAAGGGATAGCATGCTTTTGGAAAGCTGATGATCAGACAACAATTTTGTTACTTGTTGTAGCTTAATCTCAGGGCAGTGTCCTATGAATCAAACCTTGCTTTGGACCGCCATTGAAAGCAATCCATGCATGTTGATAATGCACTGCAAGTGTTTCAGCTTTTGTCCTTCAACTGATAGCCAAAATGCATCTGCTGGTTGTTTTTATTTCAGGCACATGCTTCTAAGAGTGTGCACACCTGCAACTAGATTGATGCTGTAAGAGCATTGAGTTTGTAGTCCTTTACTTTTTATCTATAATCCCTCTATATGTGAATATTGTAGGTATGAAGATGTCATGCTTTATGTTATATACTTATGAAGTTAATCAAGAAATTTAGTTTGCACTTAGCTTTTAATGTTTATTCGATAAATTTACTGTAGTCTTGTCGAAGTTTCATTGATACTTTATAGTCTTATCTTTGCAAATTCTTTAGAGTGTTGAATTAACCAGATTTATGGATGCATGGTAGAGGTCGGAACTCAGATGTAGTTGCTGGGTTTATTATTGCATTAGTTCTACACAAATCCAATGATGATAAAAACAATGGGTGCCACTTTGAACAAACTGTGTTAGATGATGAAAGGGATCTGGTGTGATATAGCCGAACTGGATTCGATGTTCTGCATTTTGTTTAGATCTATGTTGATTGAAAGTCATCAACTATGCAAAATTAGTGTAGGAGATCTAAAATGTGCCCATTGATCCTGTTCTGCTTCAACTATGTTTGCTGTCAATAGTTCTTGAAGCTTAGTTTGCCAGTTTAGCTTATTTCAGCATGGCTTATGTGATATCATCTCTGGTGCTTTATTTGCTTCTATGTTTATATAGTAAGAAGCAGGAAACATCAGATAAAAGTCTCAATGGTGGTACAACCTTTTTATGCTTTTTGTTATTTTCAGTTCTGAATGTGCCCAAACTGGCGAAGTTACCCAGAAAAGAAGATGCTTGTTTCATCTGAGCATTGGTCATGGGGCGGAAAATAGTTACTCTTTACTGTTAATGGAAATCATTAGTAATTATTTTTGCAGCCAGAGTATTTTTATTATTTTTCATAATTTATTCCATGCTGTATCCAAATTATCAGTTGCTGCCATTCACCTTTTGTTTTAAAAACTTTTATTTGGCCATTTTATTTTCCATTTTTAGCTGGTTTCTGCTTCTTCCTTTATATGTTTTATCACATGAGCTTCTTCCTTTTCATACTTACATAAAAGGAAGGAAAACAATTCTCTCACATATTCAATGTCTTAAGGTAATATTTATAAAAATAAGTGTAGTTAATACATTTTTTTTTTAAATTTAATAAAAATAATATATAAATAAAAAATTAAAATAATAATTAAATCATTTTAATCGATATTTATAAAGACTCGTTAATCCGATACTTACAAAAAATGCACTTTAATTTTCTATTGATAAGAATATCACTCCCTCATTCTCCTCACCCACTTTCTTTTCTTGAAACGTTTAAAGTGGAGTTTCACTTTTAATCACTGTTTCTCACTAAATTAGAGCTGGGTTCAATTCTTATTATTATTATTATTATTATACAAATCAAATGTCAGTCATGATTTTCACCCTTTTTCTTTATTCATGCTCTCACTCATTTTAGTTTTTAACATGTCCTTTTTACATGCAAAAAAAAAAAGGTCACACTTCAAGATGTGGAGTAAGTGTAAAAAATACTCATAAATGCTAAATAAAGCCTTCAAAGGAGCTTTAATCTCCACCACTTTTCTTATTTTCATTAGCAAATCTACAAAATTAAGAGGTTTTTACAGCATAGTTCATAAGCTAGAATGGCAGCTACGGTTTTGGCTTTGAAGTATGGTGAAATAGGAAAAATTTTGGTTGCTGATCATTCTTTGACTTTGTCATCTGTTTTAATATAAATCATTATTAACCAATCTTGAGAGAGATCAATTATCAAGCCTTTTTTTGCATGATAATAAATTTATGTAAAGTAAGGAATCCACTTACATTAATATAAAATTAAATTAATTTTACATATTTTCGTAATTTTTTATACGATTTATATTTGTTTAAACCGATCATCGTATTTCATACTCTATTCATGCAGATTATGCACGTTGAGTTTCGAGTAAATTAAAAATATCTAACTATTTGTTCGATGTAAAAAACTTTCAATCGTTAAATATATATATATATATATTAAAAAAGATAGTATTCTCGATCGATATAATAGAGATATCGGATCGATTCGAAACTTTACGTACACGACCATTACAATTATATTGTTAAATCCAACGATCAGTTTTTTAAAATATAAATCGTATAAAAAATTACGAAAATATATAAAATTAATTTAATTTTATATTAATATAAGTGAATCTTCCCTCTTTATGTAATTACACATCTCTATGCTTCTTTTTGTCAAGAATATTTGCTACTTATGAAAAGCAAGCTACTTACTTTAGCTCTTTCAAAAGCAAGAAAAGACATATATACTACTTACCAACCAAATGCCTATCTCAAAAGGAAAAGAAAAAAAGGAGTATATATGTGAATGGGCTTTTTTGCCTGAAAGGCTGTTCTCAAATGCAATGAAATGGTAACATCAACAATGTTTCTTTGTCTTAAGGAATCTTTTCCAGACATTTCATGCTTGTTTCTTCAGCTTTTTTGGAAGTATTTTCTCTATGTATAAAGCACAAGGTAGCATCTTTCCTTGTCTAAAAAAAAAGAAATATACTTAGCAGCTAAGTTTTTAATCTGTCATAATCTCTCCTCAAAACTAAAATGTCTGTTCAGAAACATTTGAAATACATTTCCCTTTGTTTATACTAACAAATTGTAAGTTGTCTTTATTTTTTCTGACCCAACCAAATTAAGCAATAGGTGATTTGATATTTGCCTTTCTGAGAATTGTGTGAATTATACTTATTTCTCATTTTCTCTTTTTATTATGTTTTCACTAACTTATAATTAATTGATGTTCTTTTGTTTTCATTTTAAAGAAAAAAGGTAAATTTTCAATATTTTACAAATGGGTACAAAAATATTCACTCTAAAGCCAAAGATTTTTTTTTTTTTTTTTTTTATAATTGAAATTTTTATTTCAAAATTCAGAAAGAAGCAGGTACAAGTCTATTATATAGAGTTACTACTAGTTTTACAAATTAACTTAAAGTCGGTGTCATTTTCTTTGCTAGTAATAAAGGGAGCTAAGCATTAAAGGAATTAGTAGTTGAAAAAAGTGTTTTATTTATTTATTTATTGAGGATTTTGTTAACAAGTGTTTTAAAAGTATTTTTTAAAATGATTAAATATAATAATATTTTCAATTAATACATTGAAAATGATTAATAAAATTATTAATTTTTACATTTAATATAATATTATTATTAAAAATAATATATTAATTAATTTAAAAAAAAAAAATTAAGAGCACGCAAAATAAATAATTCATTTATTTATAGCAAGTTGAAGCAGTGATCTGGTAACTAAGCAGGGCTCACGTGAAATTCATTAACTGCAGCAATGATGGGGGTAGCTCCTAATTTCAGTACAAAGCTAAGCTAAGCTAAGCTCATGTGAAAGTGATAGTGAAAGTGAAATTCAATCCGATGAACTATAATGAATAATGATGTAGATTGTAGATCATTCAAAAGCTTCATAATTGCTATCAAATGGCTATATAATTATCACCTACAAAAGGCTCATTCACAATCCAGATGGGAGATGGACTGCTGTTAGTGCCTCTCAATTATGACAATCTATCAAATATCTGAAACTCTAATTGTTGGCACATGAACATCAAATCAAAACCCAATTCAAATTCTCTCTCTTAAAAGTTAGAAAAAACAAAAAACACAAAAAAAACAAATATATAGAGGATGGGCCTGGGGTTCAATTGGGAGAACTTGAGTATGGGCTCGGGAGCTTAAGTCTTGAGAGTTGAAATTGATTTCCAACATGCGATCTAGATTCGGAAATGATTATCCGCTGTGAATATATTTTAATGTCAAATAGTCGAACACAAATATTTTACGAAAAATAAAAACTCCAGGATACATAATCGACATGTGCTCTTGCTTATAAGTGGCTTTCCTTGCTATACCCATAAATTAGTAGTAGAAGTCAATAACCAACCTTGCATAACCTTATGTACTAAGCAAATTAATCTTGGGGAGCTTAAAGGTTTTTTTTTTTTTGTATGATATAGAATCTATAAAATATGCCTGAGATGAGTTGGCTACGATTATCTTATTTTCAAAGGCAAAACTCATTCTTGGAATTGCTCTCCAAGCAAGAATAAAAGGCTTGCAAATTGTTTCAGATCTAGAAAACAGAAGCATAACTAATGAACCACTTTTATATGTACATGAAATTGTCAATGTCCAATAATCTGTTGGTAAAGAGTGAGATTTGACAATTTCAATGATCAAATATATATATATATATATATATATATATATATAAAAGAAATCATCAAAATATTTATGAATATCAGTAAGCATGTGTCCAATAGAACATATGTGAGCTGCCATGGGTCATATCAGCCTTAACCACAAGAAAATGAGTTTTTATGTTTTGAAGAAGCAAGTGAGAAAGAAGGGTTTGTGGCTTTATAATCCAGATTCATTGACAAGGCCATTTTTTCTCAACTAATAAATAGTAAATATATAGACAATTTTCAGAAAGAAAAAAAAATGTAAGATAGGGAAAAAGGAATAACTTCAATCGAATTGTTTTTGTTATACTTGTTGGAAACACACAATGCTTTTGCGGGCCAATGCCAGCGGAGTCATGACTACAAAATGGAAAAACCAGAAGAAAAAAAAAAAAAAACTAACAATTTTCAGAAACACAATAATAAAGGTATCACCAAATGCAGGGATGGAATGCATGCATTCACTCACTGCTTTGCCACTGCAGCTTTCTCCATCTTTTGCTTTCCCTGCATCCAAAAATTTTGCACCAAAAATTAGCATATATGGTTGAAATTGGAAAGAGAAGGGAACTGCAAGGTGTTTTTGACAGAAGTTTCATTATCAGAAGAAACTTGGCTACTTGGCAATGTGTAAAAGGTGCCATGATCTATGTCGCTCCGACTTTTATTTTTTTTTGAAGTATCCGTGTCCGACACCCATGTCCGACGTATATTTGGACATGGGTTTATGATCCTCCAAATACATGAAAAAACTTAGAATAAATCAAACATACCCGTGTCGGACACATACCCACATCCGACACACCTGAGTCCAAGTAACATAGGCCATGATAGGAATATGTTTGGACTGGGAACTGTGAAAATAAACAAGCATGATGTTCAATAAAAAAGGGAGTTTACATATATTGCTTTCTGCTCAACAGCAAGCAATGCTTGACCCTCTTTACCATATATCTTTGCATTTATACAGGTAAGCAGTTTGCCTATGTAAAACATTTACATCTACATCTAAAAAGGAAAGTAAAGTGTGCATGAGAAAGAGTGAGTCAACTCAACTCAAGATGTTTATGGCAGTGTTTGTCCAATGGGCCATTCCAGTTTCTATATTGTGGGGTAGCCATTGGATGAGTTAACTCTTTCTATCCTTCACTTTTACTTCCTCCCCAACAAAAAAAGGTAAGTTTTAGTTTCATAATCTAAACCAGTTCTAGTTTCACTATGACCTCTTACTATAGTCGACAGTAAATTGAGGAACTAGTTGTAGCAAAACCATGGACTTTTGTAAAAGATCTTAGTGAAAGAAACCATAAACAGATAAATAAGTCAAATCTTAGTATAAGCATAAGAAGATGTACTGACATCCATTTCACTAATTAATTGTCTTGTGGTGGACTGATCAGCGATCACAGCTTGAATCCACATTGACATAAGTAGAAGTTAGACCCAGCTACTGGATCAGCAGAGAGGAAAAAGGAAGACATATATACTTTCCTGCCTATTTCTTTTATACCAAATATTTCACATCAAGCTCAAAGTGCTGCTTTTTATTCCATGCCTCAAAGCCAAACACAGACTAGCATTTCAGAAAATTTAGAAATGAACTTGGAAAACCTAGCTCACACAGACAAGTCTCATTTCACTAGACAGTAAGATTATTCAGTTTTACCACCCCTTTGTAAATAGAAAAACTATCAACAATAAACCTCCTCTCTTAACCCACTGTTGGGATTCTTTCTTAAGCTGCAGATTACACATAGAAAATTTAAAGGGTAATATCATCCTTTCTTGCACCTTCAGAATTTTGTAAAATGGCTTGCCTTTCTCTCTTGTCCTACTGCTACTGTTGCACTATTTTAAAGAATTTTTGGATTCCCATTGATCCCCCAAAACATCTTCTAGTCATTAACTGATACAACAAATTTGGGATTGAGGCATATCATTCATCCAAACCAACCCACATAATCCACTATGTTACGACCTTTTATCCTCGTGCAAAATATAGAAAAATCATGCTTTCAAGTTTCTTCACTACACCTGACATCCTTTCAGAAACAAAAAAAAAATCCCTTGACCTCTTCCAATATTATAGAATGCATGTCTAACGAAATATATTCAACCTACTTTAGCACTTTACCACACGCTCATATGCTGATATGTCAACTAATGAAGTAAACTACTAACGCACTCGAATCTTTGGCTCAGTGGTTGATGCATGCTACTCTGCTCAAAAAGAGCAGGGTTCGAATCCCCCATACCCCAAACTATCAAAAAAAAAAAAGTAAATTACTAACTTTGCACACTTCAAAAGCTGCACAATGAAACAGTAAGCAACATATCAAACAAAATTAGTTAAACTGTAAACTGTCTAGCGTATGTGTCTATACTCCAGCCTTTCCTCAGAGAAAAGGAACTTACCCAATTAAATATCTGAATCCTGCCCATTTAGAGTAATCCAAGCAGATAAATGACAATCCACTTTCACCTTAAAATTTTTACAATGTAACACCTCCAACCACACTTGCATTATCTCACTTACATATCCATTCTAGCCATATGCAACCCCAAAGCATATTAGCACACTTGAAATTCCTTCAATTATACATCCTCATTCCCAAAATAATTATGCAATTCTTATTCAATGCTGTTCTCAAAGCTATGTTACTCAAATTCGGGTGTAAGTGTTGGATACGAGTATGTGTCCGACACAACGACACGGGTATATTCAATTTTTTTAAGTTTTTCCATGTATTTGGAGGATCCTTAGAAGGTCATATCCCCATACCCATGTCCGGATATGCGTCAGACATGGATGTCGGATATGGATACTTCAAGAAAAATGAAGAGTCAGAACAACATAGTCTCAAAGTACATTTACTAAAGGTCAAGACTCCAGCTTTGAGAGAAGCAGGGATTTTTATTTGGATAATGGGACTTTACTAACATCAAACTTTGATAAAATAATGGGGAGATTTTCTTTTGCATATAAGTTAACTGCATTGACCCTAAGAGTTACTTCAGCTAGTGTTTTTGAAGAGTCCATGGTGTTCGGTTTGGAAGCTCTTGGATTTTAATTTATGGGTATATGTCGTGCTACTTCTAAAATTTTGTTAAGTTTATAACTGAAAATCATATTCAAAAGTAGAAGATAACAAGCAATCCTTTTCCTTTTCTATTCCTTTCTATATTTAAGAGTCTTGAGCATAAGCACCAAGTAAAATATATCTTAAAAAGCATGAATATGAGTATTGAGTAACTAGCATTCAAGAAGAACATTGATATATCTGAATCTGAAATGCTTCTTTCATAGACTCAAATTCCATTCTACCTTAGAAACAAAGATACAAGTATGTCTCGATATGATTTTCTATTTTTTGGCTGTCACCATATGAGTTGAAGTTATGGCAAAAGCTAGCAGTAAAGTTGGTGGTGATCTTTTTAATTTCTAACAAGCTAGAAGAAGTAATAACCCTTTACCACAAGAAGTTTTTCTAGTTTTCCTAGAATTTTAGCTTTGCATACCTAAATGCTATGTTGCTCCGACTCTTCATTTTTCTTTAAGTATCCATGTCCGACTTCCGAGTCCGAAGCATATCCAGACATGGGTATGGAGATATGATTCTCCAAAAACTCTCCAAATACATGAAAAAACTTAGAATAAATCAAACACACCCGTGTCGGACATATACCTGTGTCCGACACTTACACTCGAGTCCGAGTAACATAGCCCCTAAATGCCTTAACAAGACAGACCAATATCTTCTGAAGGTGAGTTATGTTTTCATAGTCGTTGGAATATGCATAATCTCACTAGCAAAGGTAGAAAATATTTGCTCAAAATCTAGTCAGCTTTAAGTCCCTACAACAACTTTTGGTTTAAGTCCCTAGAATGTGCATAATCTCACTAACAATGCCTAACGGGCCTAAATTTTGTTGCATGTAACCTTCCATTCACTTTTAAATCCAATTTATAACTTAATGTTCTCTTTTAATATTTAACAGACACCATATAAGTATAGATGTGTATGATTTTTGCAGAACAATTTTTTACCTAAAGGAAGATGAACACCCTAGATAGAGCATATCAATAAGGCATGAGGAGTGCAAGCACAGCAATACCAAGGAAAGGGGCTTATAAACTATGATTCTTTTTCTTTCTTTTTTTTCGGTGTAAACCCAGTATGTCCTCCCATCCCCATTTTATGGTTGATGGAAGTCTAATCCCTATCGAGCCGGGAGTATATTGGTAAAGCCCTCCCAACATTAGACTCTCAGGTTTCGAACCTTGGTTCTCATCTAAGGGGTGAAGCCACTAACCACTCCAACCAAACAAATGTTGGTAAACTATGATTCCTTTGAATTGATATAGTTTTCAGCTTTGCTGTGGCTCAAACAAGTATGAAACTACGATTATTAGTTTAAATTAAAGCAAACTCGACTGCATAATGTATTAAGCTGTGAATGCACAGATTTTTTTCATGCTTCTAACAGCATCCATGTAATACAACACATAAAAGCTTCTGCTATAACATTTCTTTATTTTAGAAATGTTAAACTACTATATTGTTTTTTTTTTTTTTTTGGATAATAGAAGCTACTATATTGTGATAAAAGGTGTATATACCAAAAATCTTTCTCTGAAAAAGAAAAAGAAGAAGAAGAAGAAGAAAACCTTGTTCAACCTTATTCAAAGCTACAAAACACAACACAAAAATGCCTGAGGCCAAAAGGGAATCTATGGTCTTCTTCCATTTCCATTTCAAGAGAATACATCACTTCTTTTCTTTTTCTTTTTTTAGAAAATATAGCCAAAATCAAGAGAATGTCAACATCTAAAACATCAAGAAGATGATGCATAAGCTAAATCTATAATCTCAAGATCCTAATCTCAATCTAAAGTAATATCATTTTCCCTTTTTTACCTTCCAAAAATAAAAAAAGAAATTACCCTAGCTAGCACTCTATGTTACCCTTATAAAGACACAATTAACAATTGAGTGGAATGTGTTCTCAAAAGATGTAACCCTTTTTTTCTTGAACAAGGAAATTCTTAAATAAAGTAAACAAATGGTGGGAGCAATTATAGGAATTCATCAGAATAAAGGTTTTTTATAGGACTGAAGAAAGATTTAAAAATAGAAAACTTGACTTATTTTTTGTTAGTAGTAGTAATTTCTAATTTCCTTTTTCCATAGTTTACTTTCATAGTTTTTTTGTCACATCCACTATAACTAGAACTATATAATCTTGCTGGGAAGAACATAATTTCTGCAATTTTCACTCTTAAATCTTTACTGGTATCATAAAGAAAGTCTAGAGATAAGCTGTAATAGACATGGAAGTAAGGAAAAAGATTTACTTTTAGTCTTTTACGATAAGACTTAGAAGCATGCAGTTGACATATTCTTTTATTCAGGTTCTTTAATAAAAACAACTCACATATTTAAATTGCCAAGTTAGCAATCACCACAGCCTTTTTTTTTTCTATCAAGAGGACAACTCAAACATTTTACTTTGTTGATTATGAGTTTCAATTTCTTTTACAATTCTTTAACTACAGAATTTCTTAAGTTTTAAAATTCTTTATCTTTTCTAATAGTACAATTTATAATTGTTGTCTTATGTTTGCTCATTTACTATTTTTGTGGCCTAAAAGGAAAGTTTGATAATTGATTTCTATCATTAATATTTTTGGTCATCTTTAATTCTGATTTGATGTTAAATTTTACAAATTTAATTATACCTTAGAATAAAGAAGTATTTTTTTTCTCCAAACACATCGGCATTGAGGACTTTAACTTCGTTGAGTTCACAGCAATCAAAGAGGGCTTTTGTTTCTATGTTACCCGGATTTTTTTTTTTTAAAATATCTATGTTTGACAATTTTTCTCTAATATTCAATGAATTATACTGCCTTTCAACAAAAAAAAAAAAAAAAAAATGTATCTTGATGTCAAATGAAGCAAATTATGATTTTTCAACTTTTCAAGCTCATTGCTTAATTGAATTCAAACCTCAAACTACAGAAAATTTCTCTTTGTTTCTCTCTATATTAGTAACTTTTACTGTAAGAACAGTGAGCCATTTACAATAATATAAGATAAAATTTTCATCCTTTTTAAACCTAGAAAAACACTTACCTTGGAAGCAGCCATTTGTCTTGAAGTTTGAGAGCTCGAGGTCTTACGTGCATGGATTTTCTTTTTTTTCCAGATCTAATTTACCCCTAATTAACAGCTGAGAAACCTGACAGTTAGCTATGATCCATTGCCAAGTGTGCAGTTGAGGCAAAAATAAAGTAAGGTTCTAAAGCTATACCAAAGTCACACTCTATTTCAAAAGTAAACTTTAATTGTTCTATTCAGTGCTCAGCAAGGCTTGGCCACCAAGAAACTAACACCTGGCATGGATTCACAAATGTTAGGGAGAAGGGAACCAGGAAGAGAACAAACAAGGAGACAACCAGCCGGTCCTTATTCACAGCAATCCATGCAGGAATCATGAAAAAACAATATAATACTTGACACCCACAAAAAATAAATGTCCCCAATGAAAGACTTTATGAATACCAAGAAAGTGAGTGATTCATAGTAATATGCTATGCACAAGCACAACACGTAAACCCAAAAAGCTAGCCAAAAACAAATAAAAAAGTTTAAACTCTACACATCAGCAAAAGAGAGGGAAAATGAAAAAAAATCCTTGTCAAGAATGAAGCAAAAGAGCCAAATCAGGCACAAAAATATAGACTAATTAAGAAAACTAAAAGCAAAGGGAATACATTTTGAATGTCAAATACTACTAGTAAATAACTTCAGTTAAATGAGGCTGTTTAGCTTACCAGAGAAAATGGGGGCCAAGAGGAAACTTTTTTCAGGAAACTGATCAGTTCTTTCCTTTTCCTTTCTGGTCTGAGCTCCTGCTTCCATCCCCATAGTAGAGCTGCAAGCGGCCATCTAATCCAGCTGGGAACTGATGGTGGTGATGATTCTCCACGGGTGGTGTACCAATGTATAAGGGTGATGATCCATCTATAGAAGAAAACCTCTGGAGGTGATGAGGGAAAAAAGGAGAATTGGACTGAAGGGTCCCCCTATTGAAACCAGCAAGGCCGGAAGAGATTGTGAAGTTAAGGTTGTAGTCACCCCCTGGCCCCGGCTGTGTTGTTGTTGTTGTTGCCACCGGGATCAGATGGTCAGGATTTGGAACAAACGAAAAATGCTGCAACTCTTGATGATTTTCACCTGACACGGTGAATGGTGGTATCGATATTGGTTGTGGCAAAGAGTTTACTAGTTGGATTTGTCCTGGAAATCCTGAAGAATGATGACTTCTTGAAGAAGAAGAAGAAGGTCCAAGGAGCCCCGTTGTTAAGTAATCCATTTGAGTCACAGGCCACTGCCTGGCAGTATTAGCCTTGTGGAAAAAATCAGGCTCCGAATTGGGGTTTTGATGTGCTGAAGCTGTAGGACTAGTATTATTGTTGCTAGCACTGCCAATACCACCTGTAAGTAACTCAGTAAAGGATGAGTTTTGAGAAATGGGGTTCACATTTTGGTGATGATGTGCAATGCGAGACTCTTGCTCTTTCTCCTTTTCTTTTGCTGCTCTTTCCCTGGCTCGTTCCCGAGCCTTTACACGGTTCACACGGATCCCAGACCTCGAAAGGGATAAACCCGAGTTCTTGCTAGTCTCAGACGTGCTACTGCAAGCTGATTTGGACAAAGAAAGGTGTTGACTTTGGTTTTGTTGGTAGTTATTGTTCGGATCACCATCTAACTCTACTTCAGCTGAGTCAAACCCTTGTTCAGTTCCCTCACTTGCTCTTTTCTCATCGCTCAATTGCTTTGGTGTATCAGGAAATGAACTGTTAAGTGCAGGAAGCTCCGAGATTGCATCAGCAGCTGCTTTAATTAGCCACTCTACAGCTTTACTAGGCTGATCACAGCCCAACCGATCTTGCAGATCATAAAACTGTATAGCTGTAGTGACAGATAATCTTACCCGCCTGTCCCTTAATCCTTTTGAAGTCCAAACTTTGCTGTGCCGATCTTTGCCACCGGAGGCTCGAGAAACCCTAATAATTCTCGAAGAGTGATGCCAACCTCGAAGCCGATTAGTACCAGCAGTGTCAGCTACACCACCACCACCACCTCCGCCGCCTCCTCCTCCACCACCATTTGCACCAGCCCTTTTGATGAACTCTCCATCTTCTTCATCATCAGGGTAGTTGTCACAACCTTTCTGACCTATCTTGCTTGAGTCATTTCTTCCATTACCAACTCTTGAGAACTTATAAGCTTGTGTCTGAATCTCATCCACCTCCATACCACTTTCATTCCTTTCTCACAAACCAAGAACTCGAACTCAAAACCTCCGCCCCCTAACTTTTCTTTTGTTGTTTATTTCACTTGCAAAGAGAAAGAGAGAAAATCTGGAGTTTTTTTTAGTAATGTTAGAACAAGAAAGAGGAGGAAGAGATGGTGGAAGTGTGGGGGAACAAGTGAAGGTGGGGTTGAAATGTCCTATGCATTGATTACGATTACACAGAGAATACTTTGGCTATGTAGTGATAAAAGGCCTTTTTTTACGCTTTGATATATCACGGTCCAAGTCAGGAGACCATCCCCTCTCTCCCTCTTCTTTAAGCTTTTTGCAGCTGCAGTGCTTTCAAAAGCAAAGCCTGAAAAAATGGCAGCCACAGCCTGCAAAGAAAAGTACAAAAAAAAAAATAAAAAATAGATAAGGTAAAAGCATCTGGTGCTTCAAATATGCATTTAACAAACTGCTTTAAAATTTTAACCACACAAAGATAAAAACTTGTAGAAGTAGTACTCATTGGCCATTGCAACACAACAGCTGAGAGAGATCTGACTTCTGCTATATTGTGTTTGTTTATATGTACTTATGAAGCTAAAAAGACTTCTTTTAAAGACGATAAGCCTTTAACTAAAGATGAAATAGAAAGCTCCTTGCAATGTATAGCTGCTATATATATATATATACCTTGAATCTGAGAGAGACCCTTTTTCCAGCTTCACAATTAAGCTAAAGAAAAGCAGTAATTGCTGTACGATTGGTTCCGATCTGAAACCAACCCTTTTTCAGTTTTTCTTTCTTTTTTCCTTCTCTCTTTTCGATCTCTTCCTTTTATTTAAAGCTTTTTTTTTCAGCTGACCCTAAAAATGGCAGACACCATCACCACCACCATTATTTAGCTTAATAAAAAGATTAGTAAATGACAAACCTCCCATTAATAAATAAGCTGTTTCTGAAATTACCAACAAAGAATAAAAACACTTAAAAAAACAAAAATAAAAACGTTTGCTCACTTTGAACAATGTTAGTTGTTGTTACAGGTGTCGACTTCTCGGACAATAAATATAACACAAAAAAAGGGTATATTTTGATTTTTTTTCACCCTCTTTCTCTCTCTTTTTTTTGTTTCCCTTCACTGATTGAAGTCAAAACAGATCTTTTGTAGTACAACTTAGAATCCAAAGCCAGACAACAGATCTGCAATTCTTCACAAGCTACTTTGAAGAAAGCTTCATCTCTAAACAGATCTGTTACCTGCAAAAACAGCAAAATAAGAACTCCTGAGATATTATGATTAGCTTCTCAACAAATGTCAACTGTATAATTATCAATTCCTATCTCCAATTAAATCATCATAAAAAAGCTAAAACCTTTTATACCTGTAATTTTCAGCTCATTTAAAAAGATGGGTACTTTAGATCAGCTCTCCTTATAGAAAAAAAATATTTTATTTTTATGCATAGACAAATTTTCTAAAAACACAAGCTTTACATAATCAAGTCTCTTCTTTAGAACAAAGTTTAATAAACACCCATAGAAACAAATTACTATAACTAGAGAGAGAAAGAAACAAAAATAATCTTGGAGCAGAATTTTCTTTGCCTTTAAAAAAAAAATGGGGTTGCTAGCAAATCTTTTTTTTTTGGTTCTTTATTTTTCCTTAGTCACATCTCCTTTTAGCTCCCTACAAATTCATGAAACAAAAAAAAAAACAAAAAACAAAACTTTCATTAGTAAGCAAAAGCTATTGAATTCACTTGAATTTTCATACAAAAAGAAATATATATATATATTTATTGCACAAAAGACTTACAGCTAAGCTAGGGTTGAGTTACTTAGTAAGATAGACTTAGGACAAGAAGTGGAACAGAAAAATCCAAGAAAATGGGAATTGGTAAGGTAAGAAGAGAAGAGAAGAAGATAATTTGGAAGTGAGTGGTGTTGTTATGTATATGTGAATATGAGGTTTAAAGTGAAGAAGAGAAAAAGAATAAGAAAAGCTTTCAATTCCATCCCATTCAAGCAAATAACCGGCTTATCGGGAAACGACCAGACACTGCGCCGTTCTAATCTTTAAGACGTGTCCTCCTTCTCCACCCTTTGCCCCCTACTCCCTCCTACATTTACTTATTTGCCATTTCTTTAATTATTTTTATTAGTATTTCTTAAAAATTATTTTATTATAGATACATACATCATTTACATACATAATTAGTTTTTTTTTCCCCTCCTTTTATTGTCCTTTAATTTCATAAAAATATTTGTTTTTTTTTTTTTTTTTTGAGATTGTTGAGATTAAACTTGATTACTGAAATTAAGAATCCAATATTCTTTTAACAAATCACATAATTGTTGACAATAGATTTAAATTTCATAAATTACTCACAAAGTTTTTTTTTACAAGTAATAGAAATCATTGTGAAATTTGGATAAAGATTTAAAATATAAACGATAAGTTCATATTTCCTCTTGTAATTTTTGAAATATGTTAAATCTATCTCATAAATCATGCTATTTTTTTTTCCCTCTTGATGAATTTTTGAAATAAGAAGATGAAAACAAGAAGAAAATGAAGAATTGAAACTTAATATATATATATATATAGAGAGAGAGGTTCAAGAAAATTCTTTTGCTCAAATAATTACCATGAAAAAATTATATGAATTAATGTGCATGTTTAAGGGGCGGGGGGGTTCTTCTCTTTATGTACCCTCTAAACACAAAGCAAACTTAATTGCATTAAAAAAATCATGCAGTATTAATTATGCCTTTTTCAATAATCTCCCATTTTATTAATTAGAAGCCTTTTAAGTTTGCATGTTTTACGTAGGTAGTAGAAATTTATGAACAGTATGAGATCATCTCCCAAAGTCATAATTATAATGTAAACACTTGGATATTGATTAACTTCACCCTATCAAAAAATTTAATTAAGCGCCGTACGAATTAAATTTCAAAGTATATATAGCATTTTGGCCAACCCCAACCATACAAATTATGTAGAATTAATGTTGACTGTTTTTGAACTGCAAATGTCAGCTCAGCTGTCAAGTGTAGAGACTATTCGTTTTAATTAATTTCCCCAGCATTTATCTGATATATATGTTTGAGTTGAGTAAAGCTTGAATTAAATTGCTTCTGGTCTAAAAAATAAATTCCAAGTGACCTTATTTGGCATATTAATTTCACTTTACTCGAAGTAAATAATCTTCTCTGCCAGAGTTTTTATTAATCAACCTTCTTCTTCTTCTTTGTTTTTTTTTTTTTTTTTTTGGCTAATAATCAATCCTGCCTTCTTCATAGAATGCCACTATTGGCATTTGGCAATGCCAACTGAGAAGTTAATTTCCTTTTCTAAAAAGTGAAATTGGGTAGTAGATCATGTATATATAACATAAAACTAGAGGGTAATTAAGGCTACATATCTGAAAACTCCAAATAATTAGAAGAAAAATAAAAGAGACTGGTCAGATTATTATTATTTTTTTTTTCATGCATAATTCGGGTAATTCTTTCAAGAGATTGCAGATTTTCTTGGAGGAATCTAGCAAACATGCATCACATGAGTGTTGTATGTTTGTCAACACTTTGAGAGTGCTACTGTATCAGTAATGAATTCGAGCAAATTGATTAATGCAATCAACTAAAGAACTTTAAGGAAGGAAAAAAAAAAAAAACTTAGACAAGATATTTTTAAAAAGTTTTTTTTAAGAAAATAAATTTTTCATTATGATGTAAATGAATTTTTGAAAATGTTATTCCCATGATACAATGGTTAAATCAAAATATTTAAGGTTGCACTTCAAAAAAATTTTTTGAACGTACATGAACCTCAAACCAGAAAATAGAGTGAAAAAGATAGAAATGATTTTTCAAGAATTGAATGAAAAATTGTTTTAAATGGACGTAAAAGAAATATTTATAAGCTCAATTAGTGTTAGAAACACTCATTTATGATTAAATATGTCTTTGATGAAGATTCATCATTTTTGGAGTGAAACATCATGTTCAACGGATATATTTCTTGAATTTCCAAAATGAGTTCCAACCTTTCACTCAGTATAAAATCTTTTAGGGCATTCGATTGTTTTAGACAAAATTACATATTGAACAAAATTTTTATGGCAATTTATGCTCCCAGGGCATTCTGAAGTCCTAGGTAAATTTTGTGAGAGATTGTATCTTAAATTTATCATTCAAATCTTATTCAATGGTATTCGAATTTTTTTATTTATTTTAATTCCGAAAACTTATTAATCACTTACCAACATTTGGTTAGTTAGAGTGGTTAGTGGCTCTAACCCCTAAGATGAGAATCAATGTTCGAATCCTAGGAGTCTCTAATGTTAGGAGGACTTTATCATTACACTCCCAATCCGACAAGAATTAAACTTCCATCAACCATAAAATGAAGCATTAAATTCATGCTTCAGCTGGTTTAGGGGTTGAATTAAAGTCCATAAATAAATTGCTGCCACAATACAAAATAAATAAGATATACTTAGATATATATATATATATATCACATATGTATATATATATATATATCACATATATATGACAAGGCTGTTTGGGAGTTGGCATAGACAAATTATCTATGAAGATACAACTGGAAAGGGAGGAATATCCCTTGCCCAACCAATATAATTAATTTAGAGCAAATAATATTTGATGCCCTGGTTCTTCCCTTCAAGCTAAGATTGTAAATTAAGGCTTTGGGTTTTTCAGTTTTTTGTTAATCTGTTGTTCTGCTTCAAATGAAAGTAGTAGTTGATGAGAATCAATTGAGGTCAGAAAAAAAAAATATGAAGCTAATACTGTACTATACAATTGATTTAATTTAGTGGGTGATATTCATATTAAATTTTCTGAACATCTCCTAGTTAAAATCGGCTTATCAAATTGAATCTTAATTAGAATTAAAATTGGTGTTTTTGGAGGGGATTAAGGTTGTTCATGGATTTAATCGAATTAAGTCTAAATGATAAGAAAAAATTCATGTCCAAGATTTTGGCTCGGCTGGACAGATTTTAGAGGCTCATTTTTTAATATTAAAAATTTAATATATTTTATAATTAAAATTAAAAAATAAAAATTTGATTTAAAAAATTTTGTTCAATGCCATCTTAAATCCGATTGGACGTAACGAGCCCGACCTTGGACAAGTCCATAGGAATATATGGTCCCAAATTTTTTCATGAACTAGTACATTTGTCAATTCTGACACCAGCAAGTTTAAAATTTTTCAAAAGAATAATGTCAATCTTGATTAAAAGAAAATTAAATACTGTTTGAATACAAATATGAAATATCTAATTTTCACTAAACATTTACTTAATTGTTGGGATACTCATTTAGTTAGTTGTGTTGATATGTCTTTTTTAATTTTCAAGTTTAATGTTTTATTAATTATTTTATTGAAAATTTCATGAACTTCTTCTAAAAGCTCTACTTACACCTTGGCATTAATTTTCACAAATAAAAAAGCAAAAGAAGTTCATCAAAATTGACCAAAAAATGTTAGATAACTTGGTTGTTAAAGATTGGGGCCGAATTTTGGTACCTAATTACTTTTGGGAGGGGATGTCTCCAATTCTGCATATATGTTGGTCATATAATTCATCCATTCCCACTTGTTTAGAAACTTTTTACTCAATTTTCTTTTAATTAAATTTGCATTTCCTATTAAGAAAAATTAAAGTTAGATTATGCCAAGTGTATTCATCCATTGGGAAAAAAAAGGAAAAACAAGCAATCAAACAACTTAGTACCAACAAATACAAATTTATGAAAAAAAAATTAAAGAAAGGGGGAAAATAGTGTAGGGCAAAAAAAAGCATATTAACTACTTTAATATTCTAAAATAAATATAATAATTAGAACTTTGAAACCCTAATTGGCTTTATTGAGGGTCTAATTAGTAATTATAACAAGATTCAAGGGTTAATGTTTAGGATGTGGAAGGTAGAGCAGCAAACAAATTAAAATTAAGCTTCCTAAAGCTTTATATGTAAAAATAAAAGATTTTCTTCTTTCTCCCCACTTTAACGAAATGTCGAGTTGAGAACTTCACTCACTCACTCTGCCATCTAATCAAAAACATTTTTTTATTACAAAGAAGAAAAGATGTTTTTGGGGTCACTTAAAACATTTTTAAAGCAAAGATTTGAAGGCATTAAGGATTTAATTAATCTTAATGTGATAGAAGTAGAACCTATCGGACCGTACGAGTAATAATGTGTCTCTTTACCCCCAGCTCTTCAATTATATGATTATCTTTTACGAGATAAATTAAATATAATAATAAAATATTTAGTTATGGAAAGTAGAAGTTTTGTTGGGCCATGGAAGCAGTAAAAACCCACTATGATCAACAAAATAGCACAACCTTGGGAGACCGCTATGATCCCCTTATGCTTTATTATTAATTATATAAATTTTTTAAAATGAATTATTTTTTTTAAAGAGATTAATTTTTTTTAAACGATTACTTTTTTTTAAGAAAAATCAATTTTTTTCATATAAAAATTTAAGTGAATTTGTACAGACCTGAATAATATTTTTATATAATCGAGTCGAATTTGAACATAAAATTTTGTTAATATTTCAGATTGGACCGAACCTGAACAATCACAAAATTTCTTAATATCTTATCTGAACAAGGTCCAAACTCGATTTGATCCGATCTATAAACAAATGTAAAAACTAAATACCAGTTTCTTCCAATAGACGTACAAATAATTTTCCAAATTTCACAACTAACGAGCTGTCCTCAAATTTCAAGATCTCCTTTTATGATTAAGCTTTTTATCGACTAATTAAGGTCCTTTTTAAACAATGGATGACCTTAATTAAGTCCCAATTTAAAGCTTTTTTCATTTTTTTTTTGGTTAGAATTTTTCTAATTGTATGATTTGTTAGCTTATTTATTAGTTATATTATGTGTTTTCGTAGGAAAAAAAATAGGTCCTATGATACCGGCAAAGTGATGTGAAATTTAGCAATCTTTATGTTGGAGTTTGGTCTTGTAGTAGTGATACATGAATCAAACAGAATAATTATATATAAAAAAAAAACCTATAAAGTTGAAACCAACCAATCAAAATAGAATCTTCTCAATTCAGAGTTTAATTTAGTTGATTCATATCGTTTTTTTTTAAATACGACATTCAATAAATTTGAAATTCGAATTTTAACATTCCTAATCTTTTTTTTTTCAAGCTATGATTTTTTTGTAAAAAAAAAAAAATTGAATCTTTTAAAATGTGAATAAACTTTTGAGTTAGCTAGAGGGGAATGCTCGAAAAGCTTAAAAGTGCATAAAAATTGGAAAATTTTAAGAAAAGCAACTTAAAATAGGCTTCCCGTAAGTTTCAAAATTTTATGTAATTTGTATCTTTTTTATATGTAAAAAAATAATAATAAATAAATATATGACAACTTTCAATTTACATAAATACATGACATATACTTTAATGATTTATATAATTTGTCATATTTATATGTAATTTGTCATGTTTATATATAATTTGTCATATTTTATATGTAATTTGTCATGTGTATATATAATTTATCATGTTTATATATATAAAAAAATTATATAAATACATGACAACTTTTAATTACATATATAATTTATAATATCTATATATGATAAAATCTATTTTAAACTCACCATAAAAAATTTACCCTAAAACTCTCCCATAAAATCAAGTGGCATAGAAAACCCTCCAACCAAAGCCATAGATATTATATCCAAGCCGGCCGCACAAAAATGAAAGGGTGAAAAATTATCGAAAAAAAAAAAATATATATATATATATATATATTGTATCCAAGCCAACTGAAAGCAAAAGCTACCCACACTTTTTCTCTCAAAGATGATGGCCTTCATTATTTCTGTACTGAGTACGACCGCAATTTCATTTCACTTCCATATAAAAATGAGTAGGACATGGAAGTTGGCTAAGAAAAGGACATAGAGGCAACCAGCACATGCGCTAGTGTTTTATTTTTTATTTAAAAAAGGCTACATAGATTTATTAATTATTATTAATTTAAACCCAAAGAATTATGGGGGAATAAGGGAAAAAATGGTGGTCGTGGTTGTACCATGTTTCTATCTAAATCATAGTAATGTCTCCCCCTTATGACCCTAAATACCAAAACAAATCTCAAAAGAAAAAGAAAACATCTTCTGTTAAATAAAGGCAAAAAAAAAAAACTATAATCCAAAGGCGTGTTCCCGCAATCCAATGTTCAATCAGTTGCCGGTTAAAAAGAAGCCAAACCTTAATATTATCACAAAGCCCCCCCCCCCCCCCTTCCTCCCAATTTTCCCTAGTCTTTCACAATTTAAACATTAAATCAAAAAACAAAATTAGTACAAAAGAGAATTAAGGAATAAATGGGATTAGTAATGAGTACTGACTAGTACATATTTGTTTATTACTACAACTCCATCATGAAAAAGGGCAAATTTTTGTTTAATAGTACTACATATTTGTTTAATATTTTTAATTTAATTGATAAAAAGAAAAAAATTAATTAAAAATTGATTTTTATATAAATATTTTAAAAAGAAAAATCTTGAACAGATATACATTATAAAAAATGTATCGCTAAAATTATTTTAAAACAGGTATAGAAAATTTAAAATAAATTTAATAATTCGTATATTTATATTATTTTTTATATTATAATTATGTTTAAAATATTATATATTTATAAAAATTTTAATTTGTTAATAGCTAATATAAATGTATTCTTTAATATTATATATTTATGTAAATGTATCATTAATATATTTGTATCATATTTATATTATATTATATATATATTATATTTATATATTCAAAATTATTGTATCTCTTTAAAAGTGTGTAGATACTACCGCGTTATAAACAAACAAAAAGAAAAGTGGCAAATGAGAAAAATATAAGATTTAAGTGTAGGTTTTGAGTTGTTCAATGCAAAAAGAAAGAGAGAGGTTTTGTTGTGACAGGCTCGAGAGAGAAAGAGGCAAAGGCACGTGTCGTGGTCTGAAGGGAAAGAGAAGGGGGTGTAATCTATCAATGCATTGGCTGACTTCTCGATGTGAGAAAGATAAAAGATAAAGAGAAAGGGAAACAGAGGATATTGTTGATGAGTCTCTCCAGTCTCCAGACCATAGCACGTGTCATGATCTTCGTGAAGAAGGGGAAAGAAATAAATATATATATATTTAAGATTTATATTTGATATATTTTTAATATATAAATATTGATAATAATATATTTTATTATATCACTTGTTGGATTAAAGATTAAAAGTTAATAATTAATCTTGTTAGTAAAATTATCAATATAAAATTTATTATCAATGTATAAATTTATATATTGATAATATATTAAATATAAACTCATATATTTATATTTATATATAAAAAAGGGAAAGCAGTAATTGTGAGCTTTCTTTCAGGCAGGGTTTCAGCTTCAGTTTTACATGTTTTTAATCAGGCATTTTTCAGCCACCATGAAATGAAATCATGACTTCACCTTGCTTTTGTACTAAAACTAGTTTTCTTTTCCCTTTTCTGTACTTGCCCCCCTGCCGGCCCCTACCCATTTTCATTTGCCTTTACTTCATTTGTAGCTTTCTGCCTCTTTTTTTCATTTTCATTTTGACTTTTACTTTTTAATCTGTGAAAATTTCCTGATTCTTTTTCAGGGTTTTTGTTTTTCTTTTAAGTACTTGTTTTTGTTCATTTGAGTTGGGAATTAAACAATCATGTATCTTAGTATCTACATTTGCAAGAAATGGACATTACTATATGTTGGAGCCATGAAAAGTGCTTAACTACCATTGTTAGAGGAAGCTTATAAAGGGTCTTTTAAATTTAGACTTACTTCACCAACATTTGGTTGGAAGGAGTGGCTAGTGGTTCCTTCCCCTTAGATGAGAACCAAGGTTCGAATCCAGGGAGTCGCCAATGTTGGGAGGGTTTGCTATACCAACACTCCCGGCCCGACAGGGATTAGTCTTCCATCAATCATAAAATGAGGGTGGGAGGACACCTGGGTTTAATACACACAAAAATAAAAAAATAAAAAAATTTAGACTTACTTCGTTTGAGTTTCAACCGTGGAAGTGAAAAGGGTTTCTCATTTACCAAATTAAACAAAAAGAAAATTCACTCTTCTTTGTTATTTTCATGTTGAAATGTTTTAACTTTTAATTACTAGTTAATTAAGTTAAGAAATATCCTAAAAAAATCCCTATGAATAAAACATTTAACTTTTCTAAAGAATTGAAATTAAACACTTCATCTCTCATCACCACAGTTATAAAGTCATAGGAGCTTACTCTACTAGATTGATATTTTTTTACCTTCATTTTGAGCCAGTAGTGCTGTCATTAATTAATATCAGATGGAATTGTTGTTAACCAAGAGGTTGTTATGCATATATATATATATATAATATATATATAGAGAGAGAAAGAATTTTAGATTTTTAGTCGTATATATATATATATATGCTTTTTTTTAATACGGTTAAGGTATTCCTAAATTTTTGTCATAATTTAATTTTCACTTTGGACGATTCTAAAAACGTATTTTCTTACATCAAATTGATACATTCAAAGTTTTACTTTTAAATTGTTACCACAAAAATTGAATTCAGATTGACAAAAAAAAGAACACCTCTTTTATCAGTTAATCCTTTTATATATTTATTTATTGTAATTAATCCATCTACTAACTGAATTAATTTTAAATACTAATATAAGTACAAATCATGTATAAAATTTTATGGAAATTAATTGATTATGCCAAACATGTATATGCCATAGATATGTCTTCTTTTATAAATAATTAATTTCATTATTATACTATCAAAATGGTACATCCATATGTATCCCTCTCAAGTCTCAACGTTTTATATATTTTTATCAACATAAAAAATGATTGATTGATTGCAATAATGAAATCTTGCTTCAATTAATTTCAGGTGCTGCTTGGAATATCTAAAAGTCAGCATTTGGTAGATTTTATTTATTTATTTAAAAGATAGAGTTGGTACAAGAAAATTGAATTGTTTTTTACATTTGTGGCCATTGCCACAAGCATCCATCCAGCCAGCCAGTGGTACCCTAAAAACAAGAGAAAGCACTGGTTAAGGCAAATGATTTTATAGGGGAAGGCAGGGTGGTCCAAAATCGATCTCATTTCGCCATTCCTAAGGGTACTACCAACCTAAAACTATCCATTTTCTTCAATTTGTTTTTGAACAATATAATATTGGGTCTTCGATCTAAATTATACAATGACCACAAGCTGAAGATAGGCAAATCTAGCCCTTTAAATATACTAAAAGTTACCTTTGACCTATTCATAAAAGCAAACTAATTAATTTAAAATCAAAAAATTAAAATTCATTTTAGTTTGAATATTAAGTTTGGAGGCTTAATTTAGAAGATGTAGAAGAGTTATACCCCTATGCCTAAACAGTGAGAAAAGAAAATCTTTTGGCTTTCTATATAAATTCCAAGAATAAAAAGAATAAGAAAATATCCAACCTTTGACTTTGGAAAGCTAATACTATTTGCCTGCTGCAGTACCTAGAAAATGAAGTTTCTTCTTTCTTGCAACTTATACAACAGGCAACAACTATTCCCAAAAGCGATGGGTTTCTTTTCTTATAATTGGATGAGGAGGGAAAACGTGATTTTCAGCATATATCTTTCAAACAATAACTTAAACAACTTTAAACCCTAAAGGAACTTTCTATTTTGAGAAAGATTGGTAAACCAAACATTCATGCATGCTCCCCTATTATGGCAAAGATCAATTGGTTCACTCAACCACCAACTTTTTTAAGTGGCTGGCTATAGCTCTTCTTTGACTCTTAAACTCTTATTTAGGTCTTTGCTAGCTTTTGCTGTCAAAGAATGCAACATTCTTCTTCTCAACTTTGTTTCAAAAATCATGATTTGAGAGTTGTAAAGGAAATATAACCTACATACATATAGGGTTAGTTTTTATATACCGAGAAAAGAGTTTTTTAATTTCACAAATAAAATAAAAAAATTATGGCATATTTATTTTTTATTTAATTTTTTACTATATTCTAAGTGGTATGTATTAATTTTTTAATTTTACTGATAAAATTTAAAAACTCTATCCACAATGTACGAGATAAAAGCCAAAAATATTTGTTTAATGTGTAGTAGATGGCGTGGTGAATTAATATTCCTTTTGGGGCTACAAACTTCAAACTTAAGATAAGCTGATAATTAGTTAACAATTTTTTCGCTTTGTTTTGACCTATCACTTGTTGTAGGCTTCTCTGTTTATATATAGCATGAAAGTTGTGCTAGTCAGATTCTATAATACTATTAACTTAGTAGTTTGATTTTTTTTAAAGCTTTTAGCTCTTACAGTATTTGAGGTTTTTTTGTTTGTTTTAATCTTTCTAACCATGTGTTTGATTTGTCATATTCGAGGCCGAATCACAAACCATGTGAGGAATTTTATACATCTTAGCATGTTACCAAAAACATGAAGAAAAAAAGTTAACAATTGAGAAAAATATATATATATATATATTTTTTGTTTTTATGATGTTAAGGATTGAATTTTAATAAGTGAAATTAAGAGTCTAATAATCGATTACGTAACTGCTGACAAAAAATATCTTATTATTGACTCTTGAGCTTATTAGTCTTTTTCGGCTTTTTTAATGGGTAATAATCTTTTTTTTTTCCTTCTTGTTGGTGGTGGGGAGAGAGGAAAGTTAATTGAGAAGTAGGGTTAATGGGATTGGTTGAGGTTTGTACTTTGCTGCCACAAACTATTAGTCCATTAAACTACCTTATCCACTTTCTTGCATGGGTGTACTTTATGATGCTAAAAAGCTTGTGATAAAAGTAAATTTATCATCGAGCTAAAAATGGATATTAAAATTTATTAATATATTTTATTTTTATTAATTTTAGTTATTATATTTATATTTTTTAAAAATTTTATATTAATAATTAAATACAATAAATTGATTTATAAAAAAAATATGAAAAATAAAAAACTTTAACATAAAATTTTTATTTTATATAAGAAAGATCAATAAAGGAAAAATTAAGTTTTTTTATTTATAAAATTAACATTTTTTATTAATTAATTTTTTATTGTTAATTATTAAAATAAAATATTTGAAACAATGTTTTTTATTATTATTAAATTAAGTCTTCAAATCATTCAAAATTAAAGTTGAGTGAAAAAATTCAATTAAAAATTATAGTGGAAAAATTCAATATTGAGTTAAAGTATAATGGTAAATTTACTCTTAATCCCAAAAATACAATGACAAATATCAATCAAAATAAAGTATAATGACAGATTTCAATATTTAACTATAGTATTGTAGAAAATTTGCCCTTTAACCCAAAAAAATTTGATGAAATGAGTAATTAATTTGTTTGGTAAGAAGGGAAAAAAAGTAAAGATATTTATGTTACTTTATTATTTTTGTAAAAATATATATTTAAAAACTATTCACTTTTTATAAAAAAACTATTACATTAATCGGATAATTACTTAAAAATCAAATTATAATTATAATAACAAAATGCAGTTAAAAATATTTATATCTTTTATTTAAAAAAATTAATCCCACATTTGGATAATTTTTTTAAAAACATATAATTTCATTTTCATTTTTACTCATACTGTGAGTGTGCAATATCTAGTACATAATTAAAAATTTTAAGTATATTTTCTTATATCCTTACTAGTTAGTAGTCACTAGTGTAAGTAAACACATATTTATTATGAATGTTATATTAAAAAGTAATATAATAAATACGTTTTATTTGAAGTAATTATATTTTGTGTTGGGCTAGGCCTGCTTAAGCTTGAGCCCAAACCCACTCCTTCTTCTTCTCTCCCTCCTAAATCCGATAAGCTTAACGGTTCTTAGGGTTCTTACTCTTTCAATCATTTTCTTTTTCCCCTGTTAAGGTTGTCGAATTAAGCACGAGGAAGAAGATGGCTGTAAGCTTTGCTTCCAGATGCTCCAGGGGTATGTGATTTAATTTCTTGAAATGAGTATTTGTTTGCTTTGAAGGGTTTTTTTTTTTTTTTTTTTAAATGGGCATTTGCAGATGTGAAGTTTTATATGAATAGCATCCAAGGCATTCCTATCCAATATACCCATACCCATACCCATACCCATAAACATAAACTTTTGCTTTTTCTTGAAAAGATTTTACTTTGATTGATATTGAGGAAAATTCCTTGTAGTTAGCAATGAGTTTGGGCCAAGATGAGTGAAGGGTTTTGAGTTTGACTATTGAATTTGGAAATTCAAAGGGTTTTTTTTCTTTCTTTTGAGGGGTTGGGATGGAGTTTGGTGTGACTTATTGAAGCTTAGCTAGCCTCATATGAACTTGGGATTTGAATATTGTCAGTTCCTGCTCATTACCATCTATGTCATTGCCATCAATATGAAGTCTTTTAGTGATTCATAAGCATTTAGTATTTTGTTTTTGTCTAGTAATTTTTTGTTTGGAGTTGTTCCACTGTGTTTTCTGATTCTTTTTTAGTCACTTATGTTTCTTTTGATGAGCATAGCTTTAAGAAGCCTCAAGTCTCTTATTATTGGTTTCACAATTGAGAAGTCTCTTTCTGTGGGATTTTGGGTGGAGCTGTTTATGAATTCTGGTTGTGTCTATTCTAGCATGCTGTTTTTTCCTGTAATTTTTATCTTTTAATACAACTAGGGAAGTGCAATAGGAAGGATTTCTTTTGCATAGGTTGGGGATCCTCTTTGATGAACAAATACATGACTAGATATGTCCTGGGATTCATTGGTTAGCTTCTTAATGCTTGTTATCTGACTATCTGCAGAAATGCATTTATGTTGGTCCTTGGCACAATTTAAGTGTATACATTGTTGAATCATAAGATTGAAACACCTACATGTGATAAATTCTTTTGGTATCTAGTCTTGTTTCCTTAGCTTTTCTTTGACTCTACACTGTATGCAGTGGGCCGTTCATTGATAGGTGGCCTTGGAAACAACTTCTCTAATTTACCAAGCATATCAAGTGAGATGACATGTGGCAGTTTCCTGTCTCAGGTCAGTATGTTTTCTAGCATGATGTTTCTTTTAAGCTTGTACCACGCTCTATGAAATGCGTTCACATGGAGTGCATGCTGGTGTTCATTCTAGGTTTAATATTATCTTTAGAAAATTGAGATAACTTCTCCCACTTTCTGGGAATAGACCAGCCTGCGGAAAAAAGTTTGACAAGGTTGATCATGATGTCATTTTTATTGGCTAAAATTTGAAGCTATGCATGTCTTTATAACCTAAATGGTTTCAAGAGATATGCATTGTTAATTAAACGACATCAAGTTTGCATTGAACTTTTCCCCTACTTTTTACTTGTTGATTAAGCATCAAGCATGCGTAAGAACTATTGAGTCAGCTTTTAATGAGATGCATATGGGCCAGATAGGATGGCAGCCTGAATTTCTTGAATGCAATTTAAGTGGTCTGGAAAGGAGTTGAACCTATTGTTAGTGAAAGCTATATTACAAGTCTTGTGTTAAGATCCAAATATCTTATTTGAATGGGATAACTCTCCTTGTGGTGTGATGTCAGAGTGATGCAGGTTTTGTTTAATGTTTGATGTTATACAGTATAAGGTCTAAGTCCAACAATTTCCACATGGCTCTATGATGATTGCCTTTGTGATATCCTCTTCCATAGGTAATCTCAGTATTTCTTCTTTATATTCTGCAGCAACAAAGGACTTTTATACAGATGAGAACTGTTCTCAAAGTAGTGGACAACTCTGGGGCAAAGAAGGTGATGTGCATACAAGCTTTGAAGGGGAAGAAAGGGGCAAGATTGGGAGACACCATAATTGCATCTGTAAAGGAAGCCATGCCTAATGGAAAGGTGAAGAAAGGAAAGGTGGTATATGGTGTGGTTGTGCGTGCTGCCATGCAGCGAGGTCGTTGTGATGGGAGTGAGGTTAAGTTTGATGATAATGCAGTTGTTCTTGTTGACAAGCAAGGCCAGCCAATAGGGACCAGAGTATTTGGGCCAGTCCCTCATGAGCTGAGGCAGAAAAAGCATGTCAAGATCCTTACTTTGGCAAAGCACATTGCCTGAGGCATGGATCCTTCATTGTCCACAACATTGAGTTATTTTTCTATCCAAGCATTCAGATGTTTTCATGTCGTACCAATAACAGAGAAATGCAAAAAAAAAAAAAAAAAAAAAGGAAGGAAAGAAAGAAAGAAAGAAAGAGGCAAGAAGAAAACTACCGTTCTTTCCCTTTTCCTGTCCTAGAGGATAGTTGGAACTGAATAATTATTAGCATCCTGAGCCATGATTTATAGATGTTTGCCTGATCTATGTTTCAAAAGAGATCTTTTTTTTTTTTTTTTTGTTGTTGTGATTTTCCAGAAGAGATTTCTAGAGAAAAAGAAAGAAACTACTTTATCAAGAAAGTATTTGGCAAATTTTAACATTTTCACTTAACATTGAAGTACTAATTATCTTGTATAGTTTTTATATAATTAGTTTTAAATAATTACTGATGAAAATTGTAACAATATTACCATAGATCATGCATGGAGATTGTAAAACACTGAAATTAGTTTTTCTGATTTGTTTCCTATAGAGAAAAAAAGCAGCTTTCATTACCAAATTAATTCCTCTTGCTGAATGCAATGTTCAATTTTTCAGGGTTTGGTATCCTAATTTCAGCATTCTCCCCCTTTGTTTTTCAGGTATTTGACTATTTTGTTCACACTGCTTGACCCTTTTCTTGTGGCTTGTAACTTTTCTCCCAGAACTTGAAGTGCAAAGTTCTAGCCTCCAACATCTTCTCAATCTCCTCAATAGGCAGCCCCTTTGTTTCTGGCACATAGATAATTACAAAGAGTAAAGCTACCACAGAAATGACTCCAAATATTAGGAACGTCCAAGAAGTCCCTATCGCTTCTGTAAGTGATAAAAAAGACTGAGCCACAATGAGATTGGAGATCCAATTAGCAGTTGCAGCAATTCCACCACATACACCTCTGAACCTGAGAGGATAAATCTCAGAGTTGACTATCCATGGGACAGTTCCCATTCCAGGGGAGAAGAATATGATGTAGAGAGCTAGACCAATCAGCGCAAGCCATCCATATTTGCTTGGACATCCCCTTGTGTACCATAGCCTACTTTCTTCATGGCAGCGATCCTTCACTGTGTCATTTGAGACTAGACATGCTCCTGGCAACAGCTGCAAAAGGGTAAATAAATATGCGACTCTTATCAAAACTTTTGTTTGTTTTTTGTTACATGCTTTCTGCTATTTAGAAAGAAAAAAAAAATAGTACTAGCATTTACGAAATTGAAAATATAGAAATATTAGTGCATACATGGAAGGAAACATGTGTTTTATCCTAGGTTACTCGGACTCGGATATGAGTGTCGGATATGGGCATGTGTCTGACACGGGTATGTTCAATTTTGTCCAAGATTTTCATATATTCGGAGGGCCTTTGGAGAATCATATCCCCATACTCATGTCTAGATATGCGTCGGAAAGGAGTATTTTAAGAAAAATGAAGAGTCAAACCAACATAGGTTTTACCTTGTTTGATGGTGAAGCACAGAATCCACAATCTGGAGATGAAGCTTTCAAACACTTCATGCAATCCCAAGCACCAGCGTTTGTAGCTGAACTGTAATCAGGACATGTATAATTTGAAAAGTGGGATGTTTCGACCTGGCTAACCATTGGAGAGTGGGTTGTAGTCTGATGGAAAACTCCTGATAAAACACCAAGTGAAATTACCACTCCAAACAAACTAACTATTAGCAGCTTCTTCCTCCCAGTTCTGTCAATGAAGTATATGCTAACAATGGAGCCCAAGGCATTTAGGCCGGCGGTGACTAGGGAAAGGAGAAGTGCTGTTTGGTTAGAGGCAAAACCAGCTAACTGAACTATGGTAGGACTGTAATACATGACTGTGTTTATGCCAACAAATTGTTGGAAAACTTGGAGTCCAACACCAGCTGTGAGCCCTCTCCTCACTGTTTTGGTTTTCAACAGTTTAACGAGGTTAATTTTTGCAGATCCTTCTTCCCTAATTTCTGCCTCGACGGATTCTTTCAAATCTTGAATTTCTTGTTCAACTTCATCAGCTGGGTAAATTTTCCTCAAAATCACTTTGGCTTCTTCTTCTCTTCCCTGTTTATAAAAAGACATAGAATCAATATTCAATACATTGAAGCTTGAAGCTTGAAGACCGAATACATGAACATTTAAATTAATCTAGTTTTTTTGGAACCTTGCGGAATAGCCAACGGGGTGATTCTGGAAGAAGCAACATGAGAATGAACTGCAAAAGTGCTGGAAGACCTGCAACTCCAAGCATCCACCTCCATGTCCCTGGTGCCTGGATAAAAAATGGCATCAAAGTTAAGCACCTTTAAAATCTATTCAGGGTTTTTTTTCCTTTCCGGACGACATAATCTGTTAATATTATGTTTTGGTAGCTTACCTTAGTAAAAGCCAAATTGATGAGGTAAGAGAGGAACTGGCCACCAGTAATAAGAAATCCATTGGTACTAACAAGGGCACCACGGATTTTGGCAGGGGATGCTTCTGAAATATAAAGAGGAGATGTCATTGACGCCATTCCAACGCCAAGTCCCACAAAAACTCGGCCAACAATAAGAACAGCAGCGCCAGGAGCAGAGGCCATGATCACAGCTCCAATAAAAAACAGGAAATCAGCAATGAGGATTGCACTTCTCCTTCCGTAGCGATCGTTCATCCACCCACCAATTGCAGCTCCAATGATGGCTCCAGCAACTGCCATGCTCACTATGCTCTCCTGTTTACATGTATATCGACAATTGGCCAATGCAATCAGAATAATAGTTTTAGCAGCTTAGGGGGACACCAGTAAATTAGTTGTTACATGGAGGTCCTAGAAATTGTTACTTCACATGTTTTTGCTTAAGTTCCCTCAGGGTTAGAACAAAATTCCCATATAATAAATTGATTCAATTTCAATTTTGCAATTCGAAATTTTTTTGATAGCATTGCAGAATTTTATAAATACAACAAGCTGGTGATGTCAGGAGTGTCTTTGCCCACCTTTGAATTGAAAAAGCCCAAGCTCAAACAGCCCAACTCATTTCCTTTTCTAATTTTCTAAATTCCAGCCGTTTAATCACTTGAATCAATTTTAGGCAATCTTCTTCCCAAAATTAAAATTTTACTCTCTTTTTCTAAAGGGTGAGGGAACAAGTTAGGCATTCAATTGTGGGCCTATGGTACTTTCCTTTGGATGAAACTAGAGGTGCTCATTAATCGGACTGAGTCATGACCGGATTATTTTTTAAATTCTTTGCCTCGGCTCAGCATGTTCGAATTTACTGTTCATCATATTAAAAATTTTTTTTTTTTATATTTTTAATATATTTTTATAATTATAATTATAATTAAAATAAAATAATATTATTATAATACAAAACATTGTTCCGGGCCGAGCCGACCCCGATCAAAAATATCCTACTCAGGTCCGGTCCAATATGGGTTGGTCTGCCGGGCCGGCCAGACTGTCCGAATCATGAGCAGGTCTAGATGAAACCTATATTTTTATAATTCCAAGAAAATTTTGACAACAAACAGTTTTCCTAAATCAGAAAAGACAAGCTTGGGATAAAGACTCTGCACCAGAGGCCTCAAAGACTTGTAGCTTTGCTAGAGAGTTTCACAGAGTTTAAGCAAACAATAAAAGTGCAAGTTTACCAATTTACCAGCAATTTTTAGATAAATTAATGGGAACCAAACCAATTGCTTAGGCAAAGGTCATTTCAGCCATTTCAGGGTCTAGGAAAAAGTCATAAATTGTTGAATAAAATTCAACAGAGTCCTAAGAAAGAAGTGAACAGAGCGGTTGCTGGTGTGTTAGGTACTCTGGATTAATTAAAGACAGAGATTTAACGAGATAAACATTGTCCAAAAATGGACGGATTCACCAAGAAATTTAGGCAAGAACCTGGAAAGATGTACACCAAATTTTGGCCACCAGTATTTTATAACATTAAAAGTACAAGCAATATCAGCACCTGTAAAACAGTCTTTCTATCCACAGACTTGAAATCATCTCTGATATAAAGGAGAGCACCTGATATCACACCTGCAAAGCAATACCAAGAAAAGTATTTTGAGAACCAAAACTTAGAATAAAAAAAAATGGATAAATAAGTAAAGGGAAAGATTAAGGTAAAGAAGGAAATCGACCAGTGTCATAGCCAAAGAGAAGTCCACCAATCCCAGCAGAGAAAGCAAGGCGAAGAACATAAGGATTTCTCCATGTCAGAGAGAAACATTCCCTGAAAGCTGAGGCATCACAGCCTGTATGTATCCCTCCTTCCATTTTCTTGCTACAAAAGGCTAAAAGACTAAACTTTAATTTCTTGCTATATATATTAATATTCTAGTTCTCCAAACAGACCAAGATAACTTATTTTCCCATGAAATGTTTGTATAGAAACGAGAAAGAGAGAGGGATTGAAGGACTGGTTTTTTTTTTCTTCTTCTTTTGTGTTTTCCTAGAAAATAGAGAGAAGAGAAAGGGAGTTAAACAATCAGAAAAATGAAGGAAAACAGGGAGATAGGAAGGATAATAAATTGGGACTATCTAGCCAGAGTCAAGAGTCGACCAACTTTGTCGTGTGCTTGCTTCAATTCATAGTCCTTATCAATGTGGACTTTTTTTTTTTTAATTTCTTTTTATTTTCAATTTGTTGATATATATATATATATATATATATATATATATTGGTTTCATATTGTCGAACGCTAAAGCGAGAATATTTTTCAAGAAAATTTGTTGTATTCACAAAGGTTCGAAATCAAGATCTTAATCGAGATCTCTTGCTTATACGATCAGAACCCCTTCCACTCAAGTCAATCTTTGTTGATTGTTGAGATATATTTTATACAATCGAATTAGTCAAATATAAAATTTTAAATGCATCATGTTCAGGTGAGGAGTGTATTTAGATTTGATAAATTGTGTATGTGTATCATATTTCGTATTTTTTTTATCAGTCATACAAATATAAACACAACAAAAATTATTAAAATTGTCAAAATATTAAACACGAATACGATACGTATATTAAACGTATTATATCATATTTATTATATTATTTTCGTGTTTATTAAACATGTCGTATTCGTATTGCATTTTTATATCGTGTTTAAAATTATCGAATCTAACTATGTCTTTAAAATAATTCGAGAAAGAAAAATTAAATTTAAGTAAAATTTGAGGAAACCTGTGATATATATATATATAAAAATAAAATAAAATAAAAACTCTTAATCGTTTGATAAATGTAAAGTTATATTAAACTTTTATCCAAAATTTTCTCAACACAAATTCGAAACGAATTAAGGAAACACTGAACTATTTGCCCATGATGATTTAGGCTTAGAGTATATTGGCCTAAAAAATATTGAGTTACAACTATCAGTCAGTTACTTTCAATTATTTATATAATTTTAATATTATATTTTTTGTATTTATAATTATTAAAAATTAAATCTTAATCATTGAAATTAAAAATTATTTAAGACATTAATTACATTGAATATATACTTATCATTAAATTTAATGCAGGAATCTCTTTCAAAAATAGGTTAAGTCATGGTGTTCTTAATCTTAACAATTCTTTATAAATAAATCTCCTTGAGATTTATCTAAGAATAGATTAGAGTTACTTTTCTTTGATTTTTAAAACCTATGGTTAGCATAAATTATCATTCAAAAGTTTAATTTGTCTACTAATAAATAATTTTTTTTCAAAACTTTACTTTGCCAATATCAATTAAGAAAATTGGTGGGATCACATGAACCTGTGAAATTAAGCCCCCTTTTCCATATATATATATATATATATATATATATTTCTCTTTCAAAATAAATTATGGAAATTTGTCCAATTGATGTTACTGTCTTGAAATTGAAGGTGAACCAGTCCAACTTTGTGGTTGAAATTTATCCAAATTAATTTTGATTTGAAAAAAAAGAAAGAAGAAAACGTTCAGAATAATTGCACCAATTAAACGTTCTTTGTTAAGTTCTATAACATTTTGGCCGCAGAGCTTTCTCCTGAACAGCATTTCCCTAACACAAGAGTCCGACAATCAAAGCCTCAAAACCTTTTAACATTGTCATTGATACAATTTTTAAAATCAAAATTATGTTTTATCATAATCTCATGTTAAACGAGTAATTTTTTTATGATTAAAATTATAATTCAGTAACTTAAAAAAAAATAAAAAATAGAAGTTTTGCGATTTATAACTGATTTTTAGATAAAATAATTTTATTATTTTTACATCTTTAAATTTTTGTTATTTAAAACATATATTTTTTGACATTTCAATTATTTACAATATTTTTTTATAATAATATCAATCACTTAAAAAATTTTAGTCAAATTTTTAAATACACTTTTTTTTAAACTCAAATTTTATAATAAACTAACCCTTAACAAGATACCAAAAATCTCAACCATGACAAAAAGTACAAACATTAGCAGCAGGACAGACTACCAGCCAGAAAATGTGAAAACCCAAAAAGTGGATAAGCTCAAAGTAAATTGGAAAATAAAATAATTTTTTTTTTTTTTTTAATTTAGATTTCTAACTGCATTGCTTAAATATATGGCAAATTGACAGGCTTTCATTAAGGCCTTTAATTTGCATTCACCTGCCATTTTTTTTTTTAGTTTTGTTAACGAGTGCTCTTAAGATATTTTTTAAAATTAATTAATATATTATTTATAGTAAAAATATTGTATTGATTATAAAAATTGATAATTTTTTTCATTATTTTTAATATATTGGATGAATATATTATCACATATAGTAACATTAAAAAGTGTCCTTAGATAGGGTTGGCAACGGGACGGGACGGGCTGTTTTTTGCTTGCCCCGACCCCGACCCGACCTTCGTTTATATATACCCGACCCCGCTCCAAACCCGATTTTTTAAGAACTTTTAGCCTCCGACCCCGCCCGCCCCGCCCTGAATTTATAAAAAAAAAATAGTGTTTTATTTAATAAAAAATTTCAACTTTTTTTTATATAAAATATATTGACAAAATATTCTAATGAAAATTACTTATTCAATTGACATAAAAATTGAGTTAGTCCAAAAGTATATATTTCAAGAATCAATCAATTTCATTAGTTTACAAATTTGCAAACTTGAAAAAATAGATGATGAAGAAAATGAAATTTCTTTCTAA
This sequence comes from Fremontodendron californicum, assembly GCA_030761205.1. NCBI lineage: Eukaryota > Viridiplantae > Streptophyta > Magnoliopsida > Malvales > Malvaceae > Fremontodendron > Fremontodendron californicum. The sequence goes on from JAULJL010000027.1 coordinate 3,846,821, forward strand.
CTAACAACAATTCTTATATATCTTTAAAAAACTATTAATATATTATTTATATATATTAAAGTTACTATTTATTACAATAATATATATAATTAACATATATAAAAATTAAAAGCAAAAAAAAAAAAGTCAGGATGAGTCGGTGCGAGTTTAGGGTAAACCTGAACTCGACCCGACACGATATCTTTTTAAAATTACTCGTCCAGCCCTGTCCCTTAACTCGATTTTCAAAAAAAATAACCCGCCCCTATAGGGTCGGGTCGGGATCCGACGAGTTCGGGGGTTTTTGCCATCCCTACCCTTAGAGCACTTGTTAACAAATTTTTTTTTTTTATTCAAGGCATAAATCATGATTATTCAATTTTTTTTTTATTTTTTTTTATATAATAAAGGCTACCAGAAATTAATCTTTGGTCATTGAAGCTAATTCTTTAGTACTCTACCAATTATTGAAGCATTTTCTTCCTCTAATTATGTTTCTAAAAATGAAACTTGTTTATTAATGATAAATAATACAAAATCTTAGAATTGAATCACTTAAATTATTGTGCAATCAAATGAGATAAATTGTTGAAACAAAGGTATATGTATTGAAGTCTTTTCAACATGAATTCCATGAATTGAATCAATAAATCTTTTTTCAAAGGCAATAATAGGAATTCTATTAATTAATGCAATTTAAGATGAGAGTATTTCACTTACAATTATTTTTATTATAATCCTGTAATTAATAATCACATTTAAGACAAAAGCATGAAACCCAAATAAAATCCCCAGAAAAAAAAAGGTCACAATACTCTACAAGGCAAAGGAAAAAGAGAAGCAATAAATTTAATCATCAACATAAAAAGCTCAAACTATAATTTAGTAATGCCGACAAGATTGCACCGTTGAGGAGTAAGAAACTACAAAATTTTGGAATCATTATTTTGGTTGGATGCGCAAAAGAAAAGACAAAGTTTAAATATTTTATTAAACAAAAGGCTTCAAGATAGACTTATTTAAGGATCGAGTTATTCATTCGGTTCGATAGATCCGATCCGTATTGAATGAATTTGAGTAAATATTTATTTAATTCGGATCGATCCGGTCCAAATTATTATTTATTAATAAAAAATATTTTTTATTTAAATTTAATTATATAAATATATAAATATTAATATAAAAATATTTTTTTAATAGTGATTCAAGCTTACGAGTCAGACTTGGATAAAAATTATGAAAAAAATCCGGATTGTGATCCAGCCTATGAACACCTCTACTCCAAAGCCTCCAACCAAGGGGCTGATAATTTAATTTAAATCCATTTAATGTATAATTTATTGAAAAATGATTATATGTTTTCATTGAAAAAAAAATACGCATATGCATTATTAAATAAAATATTTCGATACAAAATTTAAAATTAAATTGTTTAAATCAGATTAAAAAAAATTAATTGATCTACGTAATTGACCTAATTAATTGATTTTATTTTTCAATCCAAATATAATCCCAGCTCTGTATAAAGGAAGGATGGAACCCATGGAATTTTCAACTTTTCAGTATCAAGCAGTAAGTACTAAGTATGTTAGAAAGATATGACATAGAAAGATATCCTTAAGAGATGATATCCGATAAGTTTGAAATTCGAATTTCAACAATTATAATTAATTTTTTTATTTTCAAATTGCGACCTCTTTTGTATCGAAAAAAAAAGTTTCAAGTATTCCAAATTCTAACTCTCGGGTCCAACTCCAAAGGCTGAAAAAGTGTTACCCTTAAAAACATATGCAATTTAGCAAAGACTCTCAAAATTAATCACATTACTTTGACTGTTGGGAATACTGACTTGCTCTTTTACTTCATTTGATTGCTGATCTAAGGTTATGAAATGTGAAGGAAAGAGAAAATTGAACTTATTTATTTATTTATTTATTTATTAATTCTTCTCTACTTCTTAATTTGGTGCAGTTTTTGCAAAGTAAGAAAATAGAGAACTTTGAAATTTGAATCCTTAGGTCAATTGGGATGAAATACTTTAGGCTCAAACTAATTTTAGACATATGATTTTTGTTTTTGTTTTTGTTTTTTTTTTTATGGCTTGTTACTTTCTTTTGCTAAACATTAAATACCTCAGCACCTCAGGGCTCAGCAACCAAAATTTGTTTTCTCCTTCTCCCTGGCACTAGAAATTGGTACACTTTCATATGATAAAGGATCAAAGAACAAGGGCTTGCAAAATAGATCTGTCTATATATTGAGTTATCTGTTTGGTTTGAATTAAATCGGATTTAAAATAGTATATTTTCAATCCGAGCAGACTCGATTTGATCCGAATTACTATTTAATCAATAAAAATAATTTTATTTAAATTTAATTATAAAAATATATAATATTAATATAAAAATAAAATTTTTAAATACATACTTTTCAAATTCAACGAGTTGAGCCTTAAATAAACAATTTTTTTTATCGAGACTTGACTCGAGAATGAAATTTATGAGATAAAAAAGCGACTACCTCTAAATATAATCCAAAATTATATAAGAAGAGATCAGCTTTGATAATTTTTCGATCCACTTTCATGAACTAATTATTTTTTTTTTGTTTTTGGAATATGAACAAAGATGATTAATGATTTATTTGTTAATTGTGAACTGATCAAAACTCAGATAATCTCCTTATACTTACTCACATTGTGGCAATATATGCTTTATAATTATTATAATCCAAATTCAAGATTAATAATTTTATAAACTAATAAAAAAAGTTTTATCTTTGGTATTTTTTTACAGAAGAAAGTCCAGGCCTAGAAGGAATTAAGAAAGAAAAATTTACGAGCACTGAAAATCAAATTCTAATTTTACAAAAATTTACCTTTTAAAAAGTCGATGAATTATTTGGGTTTAGCTCCAAATAAAAAAATAAAAAAAAGTTTATCTTTGTCACTATTAAACTTGTAAAAATACCTTCACAAGATGCATACTAATTACAAAAGATCTTCAAATGTGATCCAAAGTACATTCGATTATAAATGAAAGATTTGGATATAGAATAAGTTATTGGTATTCTTGCAGAAAAGCTTGTTAAACTTTGCCCAAATAAGGCTTGTAATTGAAGGGCTTGGAAACAGATTAGCTAGCTGGCTAGGATATTACTAATAAAATTCTAATTAATTACTACTAACTATTACTATTTAATGATGTATTTCATTGGTCATAAGTGTTACTCTTGGTAGTATAAAAAACAAAAAAAGAAAAAAAAGAAAGAAAAGACTGAAATTAATATATAGATAGAAATACAATAATCAGTTCCCAAGATTTTTTTTTTGTTGATATAAAGGAAGTCTCAATCTAAGAATTGGGAAGAGATTACAAATGTTGTAATTCGAATTTCAGATTCGTTAAATGTTATTTTTTAAAAGTGATTACATAAATTAACTTAGATAAACTTCGGATTTAAATTCACAAGAAATTTGGATTCCACAAATTAATAATTGTACTGACCATATTCTCCCAATCAGAGCTTGGCATGAGGAACTCCACCAAGATTTTTAGCAAACAACAAATACTTCTCCACTCCCACATTTCGGACATGGCGATGAACATACATATGCTTTCCCTTTCACCCTGTTTCAATTACTAAGCTTTCCCTTGGTTGGTGCTAAGTTTTGATAGATTTTGCAACTACAATTCACTGTCAAAGGCAGGGCAGAGGTAAAACCAATACAGATTTGGGAGTGTTATATATATATATATATATCTGATCTCCAGGAAGAACAGTGTGGCAGGTTCAATCTTCCCCAGGAAGCAGCTGGACATGGCGTAAAATGATTCAGCTGAGGGCTTTGGCTTTGAGGTTCACCTCCAACCAGAATGGTGCTCTAACTTGGAAGTTCCCTGGGAACAGTTTTATGGTGGCTAAGGTCTGGAATGATCTCAGGCCTAGGCAGGACAAGATGGAGTGGGATAAATTGATCTGGTTTCCATTTCATATTCCTAAACATGCACTGGTAGCTTGGATGGCTATATTGGACAAACTGCCTACAAAGAACAGATTGATGTCATGGGGCATGGAGGTGGATGGCAAATGTGAGCTATGTCAAACTGAGCAAGAAACCCGGAATCATATATTTTTTGAATGTGCCTATTCAAAGGAAATCTGGGGGCATATACTATGCTTATGTCAACTTCATAAAAGCATAAGGAGCTGGCAAGCAGAGCTGCAATGGGCAGTAAACAGAATCAGAGGAAAAACTCTCATTTCTGTTATTTTGCGTTTATCATGGAGTGCCTTTCTTTACTCGATCTGGAGGGAGAGAAATAATAGGTGTTTTAATCGCCTTCAATCCACACAAGGAGCGATCATTGAGCAGATAAAAGAGATCATCAGAATGCGATTGTTGGGGCTCAAGAACATTAGTCCTGATGAAGTGAACCGAAGATTGGATGCAGATTGGGGACTGTCACTTTTTTCCTAGGATCTTTGTCCATTCTGGAATAGCTTTAAGTATTGCTGAAGTATGTTGCTATTGTTCCCTGATTGATTAGTGGTCTTAAGTTTTGTTCAAGTATTGTTTAAGTATGTATAGCTTAAGTACATGTTGCACATGATGTTGGATGTAGCAGTTTAACTGCTTTCTAGATAAATAAAACACTTACTTATCCAAAAAAAATATATATCTGATCTCAAAGAAAAACGTATCCCAGCAGCAATTTGTCTCTTTCGACCCATCAGTTTGGATGTTTTCTTAAGGTGGAATGGACCATGCCCCATGAACCATGTTCACTAATGATTTTGTATAGTTTATAGAGATTTACTCATCAGAACAAAATGGCCTAGAGCAGAACCAAAAATCAAATCAAATCAAATTGAGGGTTCTAATCAATCAAATAGAATAGTTCTGTAAACTCTTCATTTTAGTTTTATGGATTTAGTTCTCTGTCAAAGAGATTTTCAAAGCAAAATTATGGTTTGGGTGTCATTCTCAAATAAACTTCCTTAGCACATGTGTCACGGGGCCATTACCCTCTCCCTACAAAATTGATTTATTAGGGTGTACAGTGCCTATATTTATATAGCCAAAGATCTTTTTTTTTCGATGTGGGATTGAAATACCCTGCCTACCTTGTTTGCACCCCAAGGTGACCCACCTTGTATGCCCTCCCTTGGGGTGCTTGGTGTGGCGTCAAGATGGCATACCCTACCCTGCCCACCCGCTGGGCGCTCGACGTGGAGTCGGACAGTCAATGGTTGCTCTGATATCACTTATCACAAAGCCATTATCCTCTACCTGCAAAACCGGCTTATTAGGCTGTGCAGCACCTACGTTTATATAACTCAAGATCTTCTATTTCCTTTCCGATGTAAGATTGAAGTACTCTGCCTACTCTTTGAGCGCTAGGCATGACACATGCAGCTGACTCAAAGCTGATTCATATATATATATATATATATATTTTTTCTTCCTACTTTCTCAACCTACCCACTACTAGTACTGCTTTCCTTAGTTTTGTGATCAGATTCTGGATAATTCATAGGCTTGAAATTGTCAATATCAAGGAGCTTTTTTTACATCCTTTAAATACTTTTCCTCCTATCTTTGTGCCAAAATTAAGCTCAAGATTTTGATAAAGAAGATCCCTTTTGGACAAGCAAGCTTTTAATAACCACACTTTAAGATAGATTTTTCTTCAAATTAATTATAATCTAAACTACTTAATATCAGCAATTGCATATTTTGAGTTCGATCAAGAGTGCAACTAACCTATATAAAGCTAAATCATTATGTTTTTGTGGAAAGCAGAACTTGTTGTGATTCCTACAAGTTGAAAAGCTTGATTGAAAATGTTTCCACTCATGGCCGACATGGATCCCAGGTTTCACACCTGTATTTTGCTTTGCTTTCAAAAAGCTAAAGACCCATTTGAAACTGTGAATTGACTTGCAATTTGCATTTGATTTGAACATTAGATTGCAACAGATCGAAGGAATTATATTTGCCTAAGAAGCCCAAGATTGGCAGAAAATAAAAGCCCAGGTGTGAAATCTTTGTAGAACTTTGATGTAATCCAGTGAGATGAGGGTCTAGCATGAGTCCAGGAGAACTTTAATTTCTTTTCATTCAAAATATTATAGTAATATTTTTTTTTTTGGATAAATGTTTGTTTATTTATCCGAAAGCAGTGAAACTGCTACAAAACATGTAGTTCAGAAAGAACCCCTGCAACTAGATACATTCAACTAGGGCGCAGGAAAGAGAATCCCTGATCAGCAAGGAAACCAGTAATCTAGTACAGAACCAACACTAATTAACAAGATCAGAACAAAACATGGAGTCATTAAGTCCCCAGCTGATCCTGAGATTGGAGTTAACAGCATCCAATGCTATGTTCCTCCAGCTAGCTAGCCTCATTCTAATGGTATCTTTAACTTGACTAATGATATCTTCCTTTGTGGAATGGCCTTGGTTAAAACATCGTTTATTCCTCTCCCTCCAGATCCAATAAATGCTGGCACTCCAGGCAAGACGCATGATGGTAGCAATGAGAGATTTGCCTCTTAGTCTACTGACAGCCCAGTGGAATTCAGAACTCCATCCCCCAGCTTGTCTCTGCAAATGGCTCACCTGTAGAATCCCTTGCCAAATTCCATTCGAATAGGGGCATTCGAAGAAGAGATGGTTTTTGGTTTCGATCTCTGATTGGCAGAGAACACATGACCCATCTAAAGTCAGTCCTCAGGATAGAAGTCTGTCTTTAGTAGGCAATTTATTCAGAATTGCCATCCAAGCTACCATGGCATGCCTAGGGACATGACCAGGAAACCAAATGAGCCTATCCCAACCTGTCTTCACCAGGTGAGGCCTCAAGTCCATCATTTTTGTTGTACGAGAGTAATTTGTTTTTCAATGATTTCATTGAACTGAAGAAAGGGTTACTCGAGATTTGTTTTTCAATTTAAATATTCAATAATCCTTAACAATAAATAGTGAGTACTTATAATTTTCAATTTGAAAAAAGAAAAAGTAAGCATTAGTATTTTCTTTTTCGACAACTTCCTCTCCCCTAAACACCCTAAAGCTTTTGCCGATTCCTCCATATTGAATCCCACCAAAAGTTCAATTTTCTTAGGAAACAAACACCACTTTTTTTTCTTCCTGGAAGGGGTTTTGCAGGGTTTGTGGATTCGATGCTTGGGAAAGAGAAGACCATCAGTAACAACCTGCTCAAGCGCCACATAGTCTGCCGGGCCCGACAAGCTCGACTATGCTTTGGGTAAGAGTATTTGTAATTCAACCTGACCCAAATTATTATTCAACAATTAAAATATATTTTTTATTTAAATTTAATTATAATATATATAAATATTAATATAAAAATAAAAATAAAAATATTTTTTTAATATTTTAATAATTTATGAATAGTGAAATGAATTTATGGGTCGACCGGGACCCGGGCCGAAACGGGCTTTAACAAAGAAAAATATTTTTTCGGGCCTAAACCCGGCCTGAACCATCAGCACCTCTAGTAACAAATACTTGGTCAAGCAGTACTTCTTATTATTAAGTGGTCAATCATCATTGAAATTATCTATCCATCATCAGTAAAATTTTTAAATTCTACGATAAGAGTTAGTTGGATGATATATATATATATATCCTTCAAGTATATTTAAAACAATTTAAAAAAAAAATGATATGGGACAGATTTTTAACATCATTTATGGATTAAAAATTTTCACCGTGTCTCTTTCTTTAAATTCACAAAGTGATTATAGGAGTAAAAAAGCCTTTCATAATAAAGGGGGAAAATGCAGTTTTCTATTGTAACTCTTAATTCATCAATGTTCTAACTAAATTTAATGGAACATTTTGGGATTTTAATTGAACTTCAAATAGCCAAATTTAAGGCCTGATCAACCGTTTCCTTTATTTACCTCGGATCAACTTTAAAACGATGTATTTCATATATAATTCAATCTAATTTCCTTGTAATTAAGCATTGAAAGAGTAGTTCTTCAGCCAAAAGCAAAAGAAAGTTATTGGGGCTTTCTAAAAAAATTTTGTACGTTTATATTGAAAACAAATGCAAGCCCAAGAAGCAATCAATATTTCCCTAGTTGTTCGTGTCAATTTACTACAAAAATGGATTGCCTATTAAAAGATTGTTACCAACGTATAATCTTTCAATCTTTCTTTAGCGAAAATCATCAAACAAAATAACAATCCGAAGCTGGCCTTTTTTTTTTTCATTCTTCTTTGGGTTTTTCATGTTCAAGCTGATAAAGAAAAACCAAGAAAATATTTTATCACCTTTGAGCTTAGAGAACAATTCTTTTTCTGCTTATAAAATGCCCACAGTATTGTCTACCACATCAACCTCTCATGGCTAATAATGGAGTACAGTACAGATTTGAAAAAGCTACAAAAACTGTTAGAAAAAATAACGGATATAAAAGATTTAAATGCTGATTTTGAGACGTGATAAACACTTTTTTTAAGGCTTTATAATGCTTCCAGGATATAACAAAGTCATAAACGTTCTAAGCAGAATAGGTAAAATGGCAGAATAAAAAAGTCTCTTTTATAGAGACTGTAAAGTTACATTTGTTAGTAATTTGTTTGTTGGCTTAAGTTATGTTTTTACACAACAAATATCTGTTGGCTTAGGTTGTGTTATTACACAAGAACTGTTTAGTAAGTGTTATGTCTTTACATAACAGCATTTTTAAGAAACATAACCATTCAATACAACTGATTATTTAATAACTAATAGCCCCAAGTGCCAATCTTTGACATTATATAACTAATAGCCCACTAGGTGAGTCCACTACCACCTTGGGCTTATGGCACTTAGTGTAATTGTCTAAGCTAAGAAGAATAGCTTATTATATATTCTTTATTCTTGACTTTTCTAAGTGGTATGAAATAGTTTTCATCAACATTGCAAACTACTAACAAAAACTTCCTTTGTTGAAATTAACTAGAAACTCTTCGTCAAATTTTGTGGACCCTGAAATAAAAGACGATCGATGAACCTCATTACACAAGATTGAAGACCTTATTTTGAGTTCGTCGTCATCAGTATTACCCTGCTGTTCATCAATAAATCAAGAAGGAAATAATGAATTCGATTCTTCCAAGATCATTATCAGGAACCGATTGGTCAAGTCTGCAGCCTCTGCTTATCTCCAATCAGAAGCAATTCTTGCTAACAGAGATGAGAATATATTGCCTTTCGAATTAGCGGGGAAAGCTAAAGAACAATGTTGAGAGTCTTGAGCCGTCTTACTCATGTTGGAAATTTTACTTTAGCATCCTTTAGAAGCTTGTTTCAGTTCAATTTTTCACACATGAAATGGATATATACCGATATATCTCTGACTTGTCTTTATAAAATGGTAAAATTCGGAGACAAGATATTCATCCTAACCACACTATGAACGCATTTGTCCAATTGACATGTCTGAAGGAATCAATGTACACTCTAGGAGGTGCTCTTGGGGTAAGATTTTCGGATATTAAGAATCTCTTGATCTATTGAATGAGAGATGATTCGTAAGTTATGATTTATTAGTTTCTTTTTTGGTTCATTTCCTTCCAACAAAACCCCCATTGCTCCCTTGGACCTAGCTTAATTAATTAGCAGATGTTGGATTCAAATTCATTTATATATATAATTTTATGCCAGTTAAAAGTAGTGAAAGTTTTAAACAGTATCATACTGTTATTAATGATTTCATAGATACATTGTTTTTTTTTTCTAAACTTTTAATAGATGTGACTTTTAAATGTTTTCTATGATTGATGTGCAATTGAAATTAAAATTCATCGACTATAAGGATTTGGTTCTGTTGGGCGTGGGTCCCTCCCATGTGGAGGAAAGACCACTTTGCCCTTAGCCCTTTTAATTTAGAGGGTTGTTGTATTTTGGTTGAGAGAGTCAGAAGCAAAACAAAAGAAAAAAAGGAGAGGCGGCAGAGAAGAGAAGAAAGAGTGAGTTTGCACAGTTTTGATCAAGTCGTCGATCGGAGGTTCATCCGTGGTCCGATCTTCTTGATTTTCTGGCAGTGGCTATAGGATACGTAGATGCTGATTGTGTACAGTGAGAATTTCCATCTGAACACTATAACGTTCTGTTTTGTGTCCGAACAGTAGTCACATTTTTTGGGGTGATTTCTCAACTTTCTCTCTTTGATTATAATATCACTTGTTGATAGCTAAGTTAGAGTTGTGTACTCATCGTGTTAGCTGAATTATTGTGATATTGTAAACACACTCTCATTATAGTGGAGATTTTGACTCGACTCTTAAGTCCCGTGGTTTTTACCCTTTGATTTAAAGGGGTTTTCCACGTAAAAATTGTGTGTCTCGTGTGATTGGTTGTTTGTGATTATCCTTGGTTGAATTTGTGTTGCTGGAGTATATATATATATATATATATATATATATATATATATCTTGTGCAATTTAGTACCATATTTACAGATCCTGTTAATTGGGAGAGAAAGAACTACCGGTTGTGCTTTCTCGATTTTTCGGTAAGTTCGGTTTCTGCCCATCACACTGGTATCAGAGCTTTGATTGTGTTGTTGTGTAATTATGGAGGCTGGCACAAGTAGAATGATTGTTTTGAATGGCACAAATTATCAATTGTGGCAGAATAAAATGAAAGACCTGTTATTTGTGAAGTCTTTGCATCTTCTTGTCTTTGCTATTCAAAAACCCGAATCTAAAAGTGATGAGGAATGGGAATTTGAGAATCAGCAGGTGTGTGCTTTTATTCGCCAATTTGTTGAGGAAAATGTTTACAATCACATTGATCAAGAGACACATGCACGCACATTGTGGAACAAGCTTGAAAACTTGTATGCTTTAAAGTCTGGCAATAACAAGTTGTTCATGCTTAAAAAGATGATGGAACTGAAGTATAAAGAAGGAACAACTGTGGCTGATCACTTGAATGAGTTTCAAGGAGTTATGAATCAGTTAATTGGTATGGGCATCAAATTTGAGGATGAAGTAGTAGGGCTTTGGTTGCTTGCTACTCTACCGGATTCTTGGGAAACATTTCGAGTTTCACTTATTAATTCTGCTCCTAATGGTGTAGTAACTTTGGAACTTGCCAAGAATGGTGTTTTGAATGAAGAAGTGAGAAGAAAGTCTCAGGGTTCTTCATCACAGTCTAAGGTTCTAGTTACTGAAAATAGGGGGAGAAGTAGGAGCAAAAATGAAACGGGTAGAGATAAAAGCCGAAGCAAGTCAAGATCAAGATTTAAAAATGTTGAGTGCCATCATTGTGGCAAGATGGGCCATATCAAGAAATATTGCTACAAGTGGAGGAAAGAGAACAAAGGTGGTAGTGATAAACAAGAGAAGAGGGATCATGGAAAAAATGATCGTGTTACTACTGCTACCTCTGATGATCTGTTGGTTACTTGTGATGAGAATGTGATCAACTTAGCATGCGACGAGACAAGTTGGGTAATAGACACTGGTGCTTCACTTCATGTCACGTCTAGGAAGGAATTCTTCACATCTTATACGCCTGGTAATTTTGGGGTATTGAAGATGGGTAATGATGGCTTGGCACATGTTGTTGGCATGGGAGATGTCTGTTTGGAAACTAACAATGGAACAAAGTTGACGCTAAAAAATGTCAGACATGCACCGGATATCCGTTTGAATTTGATTTCAGCGGGAAAGCTAGATGATGAGGGATTTTGTAACACCTTCAGTGATGGTCAGTGGAAATTGACTAGAGGCTCATTCGTTGTGGCTCGAGGAAAGAAGTGTTCAAATTTATCTTTGATGCAGTCTTCAATTTCCAGAGGCATTGTTAATGTGACGGAAAATGATAGTTCAACTGTGCTATGGCATAAACGGCTTAGTCACATGAGTGAAAAGGGGCTTAATTGTCTGGCCAAGAAGAATCAACTTTCTGGGTTGAAGAATGCTACACTGAAGAATTGTGCTCATTGTTTGGCTGGAAAACAAAGAAGAGTTTCTTTTAAGAGTCATCCTCCTTCAAGAAAATCAGATTTGCTAGAGTTGGTACATTCCGATGTTTGTGGTCCTTTGAAAGTAAGGTCGTATGGTGGTGCACTTTATTTCGTGACTTTTATTGATGACCATTCAAGAAAACTTTGGGTCTATACTTTGAAAACAAAAGACCAAGTGCTTGATGTGTTCAAACAGTTTCAGGCTTCAGTTGAAAGGCAAACTGGGAAGAAGTTGAAGTGCATCCGTTCTGATAACGGCGGCGAATATAGTGGACCATTTGATGATTATTGTCGTGCACAGGGAATCAGACATCAAAAGACACCTCCTAAGACACCACAGTTGAATGGCTTAGCCGAAAGAATGAACAGAACATTGATTGAGAGAGTCAGATGTTTGCTTTCAGATGCAAAGTTACCTAGATCTTTTTGGGGTGAAGCTTTGTATACAGTGGCACATGTGATTAATTTGTCTCCAAGTGTTCCTTTGCAAGGTGATGTTCCAGACAAAGTTTGGTTTGGTAAGGATATGTCATATGATCACCTGCGTGTGTTCGGTTGCAAGGCTTTTGTACATGTTCCAAAGGATGAGAGGTCAAAGTTAGATGCCAAGACTCGTCAATGTATCTTTGTTGGTTATGGTCAAGATGAATTTGGGTACAGGTTATATGACCCAGTTGAAAAGAAGCTTGTTAGAAGCAGAGATGTTGTTTTCATTGAGGATCAGACCATTGATGACATTGACAAGGCGGAGAAAACCGATCCACAGAATAGTGATGACTTGACCGCCATGGATCCAATTTCTCTAACCCCTCCGCCAAATCCAGTTGATGATGGCATGCAAGAAGATGTCCATGATGACCAGCAGGGTATGGGTGATTTTGATGCTCCCATGGATAGTGTTGTGAATGATCAACACCAAGGACCTATATCTCCACCAGCAGTTCCACTTCGGAGGTCTACTAGAGATCGACAGCCTTCTGTGAGGTATTCTTCTGATCAGTATGTTCTTTTAACTGATGGGGAAGAACCAGAGTGTTATGAAGAGGCTATGGGGAGTGAATGCAAAGGTCAGTGGGTTGATGCTATGAAAGATGAGCTTAAATCTTTACATGACAACCATACGTTTGAGCTGGTGAAATTGCCTAAGGGTAAAAGAGCTTTGAAAAATCGGTGGGTTTACAGGTTGAAGCAAGAAGAGAATTCTTCAACTCCACGATACAAAGCTAGATTGGTCGTCAAGGGTTTCAGTCAGAAAAAGGGGATTGATTTTGAGGAAATATTCTCTCCAGTTGTAAAAATGTCCTCTATCAGATCTATATTGAGTTTGGCATCCTATTATGACTTGGAAGTCGAGCAAATGGATGTGAAAACTGCTTTTCTTCATGGTGATTTAGAAGAAGAGCTTTACATGGAGCAACCAGAGGGTTTCATTGCACAAGGAAAAGAGGACTATGTGTGCAAATTAAATAAGAGCTTGTATGGTTTGAAGCAAGCTCCGAGGCAATGGTACAAGAAGTTTGAGTCTGTTATGGGGGAGCATGGCTACAAGAAGACTACTTCTGATCATTGTGTTTTTGTCAAGAAATTCTCTAGTGATGATTTTATTATTTTGTTGCTCTATGTTGATGATATGCTTATTGTTGGTCGTAATGCTTCTAAGATTAATATGTTGAAGCAAGAGTTGAGTAAATCCTTTGCGATGAAGGACTTGGGGCCAGCAAAGCAAATTCTTGGCATAAGGATCACACGTGATAGAAATGCCAAGAAATTGTGGTTATCACAAGAGAAGTACATTGAAAAGGTACTTCAAAGGTTTAGTATGGATAAAGCTAAAGTGGTGAGCACTCCTCTTGCTACACACTTTAGATTGAGTGTCAAGCAAAGTCCTTTCACAAGAGAAGAGAAGGAAGACATGCAGAAGGTTCCTTATGCTTCAGCCGTGGGTAGTTTGATGTATGCAATGGTATGCACAAGACCTAACTTAGCTCATTCTGTTGGCACCGTCAGTCGATTTCTTTCTAATCCAGGCAGAGAGCATTGGAATGCAATGAAGTGGATTATGAGATATCTTCGGGGTACTTCCAACTTGAAACTTTGCTTCGGCAATGAGAAACCTGTTCTAGTTGGTTATACAGATTCTGATATGGCTGGAGACATTGACTCCAGAAAGTCCACTTCGGGTTACTTAATTACTTCTGCAGGGGGAGCTGTGGCTTGGCAATCCAGATTGCAAAAATGTGTTGCATTGTCCACTACTGAGTCAGAGTTTATTGCAGTGACCGAAGCGTGCAAGGAGTTGCTTTGGATGAAGAGATTTATGCAAGAACTGGGCTTTACCCAAGAGAGGTATGTTTTATTTTGTGATAGCCAAAGCGCTATTCATCTTGGTAAGAATTCAACCTTTCATGCTAGGTCTAAACATATCGATGTAAGGTATCATTGGATACGAGATGTTCTCGATGCCAAATTGTTAGAACTTGAGAAAATTCATACTGATGATAATGGCGCTGATATGTTGACTAAAGCCTTACCAAGAGAAAAGTTTGAAATATGTTGTTTGATCGCCGGGATGGCGAACACCTCCACATAGTCGGGAGGGGGAGATTTGTTGGGCGTGGGTCCCTCCCATGTGGAGGAAAGACCACTTTGCCCTTAGCCCTTTTAATTTAGAGGGTTGTTGTATTTTGGTTGAGAGAGTCAGAAGCAAAACAAAAGAAAAAAAAGGAGAGGCGGCAGAGAAGAGAAGAAAGAGTGAGTTTGCACAGTTTTGATCAAGTCGTCGATCGGAGGTTCATCCGTGGTCCGATCTTCTTGATTTTCTGGAAGTGGCTATAGGATACGTAGATGCTGATTGTGTACGGTGAGAATTTCCATCTGAACACTATAACGTTCTGTTTTGTGTCCGAACAGTAGTCACGTTTTTTGGGGTGATTTCTCAACTTTCTCTCTTTGATTATAATATCACTTGTTGATAGCTAAGTTAGAGTTGTGTACTCATTGTGTTAGCTGAATTATTGTGATATTGTAAACACACTCTCATTATAGTGGAGATTTTGACTGGACTCTTAAGTCCCGTGGTTTTTACCCTTTGATTTAAAGGGGTTTTCCACGTAAAAATTGTGTGTCTCGTGTGATTGGTTGTTTGTGATTATCCTTGGTTGAATTTGTGTTGCTGGAGTATATATATATATATATATATCTTGTGCAATTTAGTACCATATTTACAGATCCTGTTAATTGGGAGAGAAAGAACTACCGGTTGTGCTTTCTCGATTTTTCGGTAAGTTCGGTTTCTGCCCATCAGGTTCAATGATAAAGAAGAAGTTTTGAAACCTTGAAGTCTCATGTTCAACTTTTACTGTACGTGAGTTTGATCCAATTTTATAATGAATTTACTTTATCATATGCTGGTTTGTTAGCTGATTTATTTATTTATTTATTATATTGATAAATAACACCTATTGCAACATAAAAAAAAAATTATAAACTTTTTGACAAAAAAAAAATTGTTGCACGAGAACAATGTATTTGCAACAATTGTTGATTATGTTATTGTCGCAAAATATAGTTTATAATACTCTATTGCAACATAAATTTTTTTATGTTGCGAAAAGATATAATTATTAAAGTTATTAAAAAAATTTTAATGTTCTTGTTGCAAAATATAGTTTATAATACTCTATTGCAACATAATTTTTTTTATATTGCGAAAAGATATAATTTGCAAAATTATTAAAGTTATTAAAAAAAAATTGTTACTAAATGTGAAATTATTTTTACAAAAAATTAAAAATTTCCTCTTTGGATTGGATCCAACAAGTCCATTAACAATTTTATTGTTTTCCAATATATTATTTAATTTACTGAGGATTGTAGGTACATGAATTAAAAAGCAACACTCACCTAGCTCACGTACGTATCATAGTTAATTAACCCGGTTTTACCATGCATTCTTTTCCATAAAAAGGTGAAACATTTTGCAGTACTACTGTTAAAATTTTATATATAATAACAGTCAATATTAATTCCTGTTAAAACTCATAATTAAATGAAAATCATTACGGCAATACTAGTACTCCTACTCCTACATAGACCTGCTCATGGATCGGGTAGCAGCCCGATTTTTTTCAGAATCTTTATCTAGGTTCGGCCCTGGATCGAGCCGGGCCGGTCCGAATTTACTGTTCACAATATTAAAAAAATAATTTTTTTTTATATTTTTATAATTAAAATTAAATAAAATAATATTATTTTAATTAAAAAAATACTGTTCGAAGCCGGGCCGGGCTAGCCCAGATTAAAAATATCCTACTCAGGTACGATCCAATACGGACCGGGCCGGACGGACTGCTCGGTCCATGAGCAGGTCTACTCATACATATCAACTCTTAAAATTTGAGAGTTTACACAAAATAGCAAAATATATGAAATTGGCTGTTAAGAATTTTCAGTTCATATGTATAACCCTATGAAACTGATTAATATCACCAGATGAAGACAATAATCAATATTAAGGACCCAAACTTTATACCAAAAAGTTAATCTAAAAGCCCTCAAATAAATCCCTCAAAACCAAATTAATTTATGGGTCGAAACGAACCCATACAGAATAATAATAGCTTTTATGTCTATCTAGGTTTGATCTAAAAAAGTTCGAAAATAAATCTCCCAAATTCACATAAATCAAAACTTTAAACCTAAACCCGAAATGTCACATGGCACTCATACACAATTTTAAAAAATCCTAAATTCAATAATCAATATATGGTGGTTAGTGGTAGATATTTCTTTCATTCCCGGTAATAACTTTTTTTCTTTTTCTCTAGAGGGGTATATATATATATATATATATAACTGATTCGAATTAATATCTCATTTTATCCCTATGAAGATCCATTTCGTTAAAAAAAAAAAAAAACTCTTTCAGTAACCAAATAACAAACAAAACTGATCTTGACCTCAACCTTACAAAGGTTTTTTTAGTTTTTTTTTTTTTAAATTGAAATAATAATCTTACAAAGAGTACTTATAAATGCCAATGGTAAGGTATTATCGTATATTATTAATTATATTAAACTCCTTTTGCATTTACTCATAAGCCATTCATCTTAATTAATTATGAATCCACATCATAAATGATTTAATTTGATGCATAAAAATACCAAATAAGGTTATCACCTATATACTATAATCTAAAGTCAATATTCATCAAATATTGGCTAAAATAATAAAAGAACTCTTGAACTTTAACACTTTATTTAGATAAAGTTTTTATATTTTTATTACACTCAAATAATCTCTTAACCTTTCATTTATATCTAAATAAATTCTTAACTTTTAATTTGTACTCAAATAAGTCCCTAACTTTTAATTTATATTTAAATAAACCTTTAACATAAATCAACTCTTCATTCGAAATAAGAGCATATTTTGGTACAATAAAAATATAAAGATTTATTTAAAAAACGTGAAATAGTTTAAGGATTTTTTAATATTTTAGCTTTCTTTTTTTAAGCTAGAAAAACTTGAAATTGAACAATAATTATTATCAATGCTACATAAACATTTCAAAATCTTTCCTAAAATAAAAACTATTTCTTAACAAAATTAATAATTAAATTAAAAAAAATGCTAGAAAATATAAATTAAGAATTGTGGGATGATCCTTACTAATTAAGGGTAGGGGATCATACTATCATAGGGATGAGACTCAATATGAGGGCATAATCTGACGGAGTCACTGTAAGCAAAGGACAAACACCCTCCTGCCACTGTGTAGAGGGAAAGCGACTTACTGATCCTCTCCAACGACGGCGTTTTAGTCGTTTCTTGTCGGCTTGTCGGCTTCCTTTTTCATGTAAAGTGTAATGCGTAACAGTGTAAGGCGTAAGTCCCCTCTTGTTATCCCATTAAATAATAATAATAAAAATAAAACTTTATTTATTACTTACTCCTTAATTAGGGTTAATTATTTGTTCAGTTTTTTTGAACAAATATATATATTTTTTACTTTCTGAAACTGAAAAGAAAAAAAAAAAAAACCGTAGTACAAGGCTCACCCTTTAAAAAAAAAAAAAAAAAAATCAGTTTTTGTTGTTCTTTCCTGAAGAGTCTGAAATTGGCGTGAGTGAGTTAGCACTTAGCATACAAGAATCCTTTTTCTGTTGGGATTTTCTGGTACTGTTTTATAAAGGGTATTCACACACTCACCACCACCCTGATTTTTTTATTTTTTATTTTTGTATGGGATTCCATCCTGCACAGTTCAACTAATCTTTCTTTATTTCTTTTTTTCTTTTTTTTATGTGCTTTACTATCTACTTTCACACCATATATATATATATATATATATATATTGATCCTCTTCATTCATTGACTGCAGGCGCGGGTTAGTTTGAAACACTAATCTATACCTGTATCTTGAGGGGATACTGTAGTTGAGACAAAGTCAAACAACGACACTTGGCTTATTTATTTTATTTTGTTGAAAAATTATAAAATAGGTTATTAAATTAAAAATATTTATAATAATAAGGAAATAATTTTTTTTTTGTTTTATGAGTGATAGTAAAAAATTGGATATCCGATGTTATTCAATCCATTTGTGGATTCGGATATTGCAAATTTAGGTAATTTGACGATTCTAATATTGAATTTACTATCTACAAAGGATTCGGATATGAACTCTTGGATATCCGTTATTCGAATCCATTTTGATTTTGGTTCGGATAGTGTTTGATATTCAAATTCGTTATCCGAATCCACTATATTTATGCGAATAAAGGATTCAGATATCCAAATTCGATATCCATTTACATATTTAGTTTTTTATTTAATTTTATATTTTTATTTTTTAAAAAATGATTTAATAAATTCAGATATTTAACGGATTCGAAAATCCGACGGATATTACTCTTTAAATCGAATTTGGATTTTGATAGTGATATTCGGATAGTAAGCGGATAATAAATGAATTCATATTTCATATAAATTAAACATATTCAGATATTTAAAAGGTTGTTGATATACACTGTCATCCCTATTTGTGACCAATTTTTTTTTGGAATAACTACAAAATCAATAAATTTTTTTTTTACTATTTATTATCATAATATTAAATAATTATTACTAAAAAAGAGAATAATTTTTTTTTGAAAAACGTTTAATCAAGAGTGAATTTTTTTTACAAAATTAAACAATAAATTAAAAATGTTTATTATCTATTATTATACAATAAATAATTATTTATAAGGTAGTAGAAAAAACATTATGTGAAAAAAAATTGCAATTATTTTTATCTTTTGAGAAGAAAAAAGAAATATTAGCAAGAGTAATTGATGGGTTTGGACTCTTACGATCGAAGAAAGTGAAATCTTATTGGCAAAAGAATTGATTTAAGGTTTTCTTTTTGATGAATTTGTCATTTGATTTAAAAAAAATTAAATTTTATAGATTTATATTTTTTATTTAAAATTAATTTAGTAATAAAAATTTTTATTTTTGAAGAAAATATATTTAAAAAATATAATTATTTTAACATATAAATATATATTAAAATATTTAAAATATATATTTAAAAACTATTTAATATAATTAAAATTATATAAAAAGAATTAAGTCCCGGGCGAAGCCGGGAAAAACATTCTAATATATATATATATATATGTATAGGGTTTCTTTAATTTTTTTATTTAAAAGACATAATAAATTCATCAAAACGCAATATATTTCTCTCTTTTCTTTTGTTGCTAGCTAGTTAAGTAGTTATATATATATATATATATATATATATATAATCTAAAATATATAAAATGAATTACATAACTTATTTTGGAGCCAACACGTGGCTTTTTTTTTCTTTTCTTTTTTTTTTTAAGGAGGAAAACAAAAAAGAAATGAAAGAGAAAGAGAAAGAAAGAAAAGAGGAAAAAAATATGAGAAAAAATTGTGTGTTCGTGTTCATTTTTTTTTTTTTGGTATTCAAACTTCAAAGTATTATAAATTTATTTAAATTTTTACACGTTAATAATTTGTTTTATGTATATTATTATACGTTCTTGTATTCGTGTCGTATTCATGTTATTTTTAATTATTTTTTCTATATTGTGTTCGTATCGTGTCTCAATTTATCTCATATTTTGTCTAGTTTGTCATTGTGATTCAATTTAAAGGAAAATTTGTGTATTCGTATTGTGTCTCAATTAATAATATATTTTGCATAATTTATCATAGTGATTCAATTTAGAGAGAATTTTATGTATTCGTGACGTGTTCGTATTTTTTTGTGTGTTCAAAATATTATAAATTTATATAAATTTTACACGTTAATAATTCGTTTTATGTATATTTTGACACGTTTGTGTATTCGTGTCGTGTTTATGTTATTTTTCATATTGTGTTTCAATTATTTTTCCAATGTTGTATTAATTTCATGTCTCAATTCATTTCATTTCATATTTTGCATAGTTTGTCATTATGATTAAATTTAGAAAAAATTTGTTTGTTCATGTCTCGTCTCAATTCATGACATATTGTGAATAATTTATCATAGTGATTCAATTTAGAAAAAAATTTGTGTGTTCGTATTATTTTTGTGTGTTCAAAGTATTATAAATTTATATAAATTTTTACACGTTAATAATTCGTTTTATATAGATTTTGACATGTTCGTGTATTCGTGCGTGTTCATGTTATTTTCTTATGTTATGTTTGTTTCGTGTTCATGTTATTTATCGTAGTGATTCGCTTTTAATTCTAAATTCATTTACTTAAAATAAAAAAAATTCTTTAAATAAATAATAATTATTTAATATAATTCAATTTATATTTATTTTA
This sequence comes from Fremontodendron californicum, assembly GCA_030761205.1. Classification (NCBI taxonomy): domain Eukaryota; kingdom Viridiplantae; phylum Streptophyta; class Magnoliopsida; order Malvales; family Malvaceae; genus Fremontodendron; species Fremontodendron californicum. The sequence continues at coordinate 3,867,638 of JAULJL010000027.1, forward strand.
ATAATTAATTTAATTAAAATTTTATAAATATTTAAAAAAACTATAAAAAAAAATAGGGGAAAAATTCTAGTATATATATATATTTTTTGCTGCACTTCAAAGAAAGCATGCCTCTAAAGGTAGATGATCGGGGGAGAAAGGGTTACTATCAAGGTAGTTAGTATCGTACCGTTGGACGTACTGTTTTTGTTCTAGTACTGGTACGCATTGGTACCAGTGTGTTTCGGCGTATCATTTCGGGTTTACCGGTATTTTTTTAAATATTTTTTCATATATCTATATGTATAACCTATTTTCAAGTTTTTTAATAAAATATATATTATAGACACATGTAAATATACATTCATTACATGCATATATATATATATATATATATGTTTTTATACAAATATAAATTTTAAATATTTAATATCTAAATTTTTTAAATATCAAATAGGTAAAATAAATATTAAAATATTAAAAAATATAGTAAATTATTATTAATTATGTTCAATAGCCTAATTTAATGAATATATTTTATTTTTAAATGTAATTATGAAAAAAAATAAAAATGATCATGACACAAAAAATATTGAAACTGATTTTAAAAAAAATCAAATAAGTGATTTTTATAAAAAAATCAAAATCTTATATCAACCGGTACAGATCGATACGTACCGATACAGACCGATATTGACCGATATGGATCGGTATTGATCGGTATAAGCTGGTACGATCGGTATGGACCGATACCAAAATCAGAACGGAACTAAAAGCCACCTATGTACTGATTTAATTAAAAATTGAGACGTATCGACCAGTGCCATCAGTATTTGTATGATACCAACTACCATGGTAACTACTGCTGTCCGTACACTTGGAAGAGAAGATTGGCAGAGCTCAAACCCGTCAGGTTTTGCCAGGATTACTCAGTTTCAGGTACCAGCTCTCTCTATCTTTTCTTCCCAGGTTTGATATTCCTTTTCATATATTTGATTCTCTCTCTAGGTGTTTCTTTCTTTTTATACTTTCTTGATTCATAAAAATATCACTACTAGCAATGTAGAACTCTGCATTTTTATTCAAAAAGAAAATATCAGCAATTTTTTTTTATTAATTACTTATACTATATATATATATCGTACATTAATGTAGAAGTTAAAAGTACTGATAGAGTCAATTCTATACTATATTTCCCACTGTGTCACTGTTTTGTTTTAACTCTGCTTCAGAATATATAGCTACAAAACCCCTTTCAAAGTTTCATCTCCCTCTCTTTTTCACCTCTGCTGTCATTTATTAGTAGTTTTGACCATCCCCTTCCTCTCTTCAGCCTTTAGAAACACCTTGTCGCCTCTCAGGGATAGAGAGCAAGTCGCAGGTGGCAAAGAAAACTGGGATTGTAATGGCAAGCAACATAGGGATAGAGAGCGAGGCATCAGCAACAACAATGAAGCTTGACAATCCATACGAGATAGTGAGGCAGCTGGCTTCCACCAACGCAGTAGTCTTGTTCAGCGTGAGTGGCTGTTGCATGTGCACTGTGGCTAAACGACTCCTCTTCGGCCTTGGCGTTGGCCCCATCATCATCGAGCTCGATCGCCATGTCGCCGGCCCTGACATCCAAGCTGTCCTCTTTCACCTAGCCGCCGAGGGTCGAGGTCGACAGCCTATCCCTGCTGTGTTTGTTGGTGGCAAGTTCCTTGGTGGCATTGAAACCCTCATGGCTTGCCACATCAATGGCACATTGGTCCCTCTCCTCAAAGATGCTGGTGCACTTTGGCTCTGATTTTCTCGTTTAACTCCTATATTTCACACCAATTACTGGAATATTCTAGGTCCGCGTGCTTATAACATTATTTATTTATCATTTAAATTTTTTTTTATTTAATACATTATTTTTATTGAATTCAAAAAAAAAATACATTAATTATATATATTTTTCTATATATAATATCTTAACTAGTATCTATAAGCACCAATTAACATTTTCATATGTTTATATATATATATATATTTATTATATGGATTATGATTTGCTCTGTCTCTTCTGATCTTCTCCTTTTCGTTTTTTTCCCTTTAACATGGAGGGGTTTTTAGGTATTCTCGTTCAACAATAACTAGCTAGTTAGCTAGGGTTTCTGTACAGTGTACGGGGTGACACTAATATGAGCTGAGTTTGTTTCTTGCTTGTCTGCTTCTTTGTCCTGAGCATTAAAGTAGATAATTTCTCATCTTATACAAACTTAATTATTATTACTAGTTAAATTCTTGTTTATAGAAATCCATGACTTCTGGAATCGATTCTTCAATACTTTGATGTATGATCATCCTCCAAGAAAGAAGAAATAATCTTATAGTATTCTTTAATTCTTCCCAGTTCGCACATTACAAAAAAGCATGCATCCAGCTGCCGGACATATGATAAAATGATTGCCGGGGATGAAATAAAAGAAGAGAGGACCAAAAAAAAAAAAAAAACAGTACAAGGATCCATCTGGCTATATACTATATAGTGGGGGAACATAACGGTGACATATCATATTCCTTATGATATAGTAACCGATTAAATTTTCGATTTTTTATTTAATCGATGAATTCGATTCGATTTTTTAATTCATGTGAGATAAAATAGTTGACCATGATTTTCTAATTTCGTCAGAATCATGAATAAACCTAGCTATTTACTGTAGAGTCCCCCCCCCCTTTTCCTTTTCTCTTCAATTGACTGTTTGTCAAACTTGTCTGACACTTCGAATGTTCTATCCAACAGTCATTGATCCTATCTAGGTAGGTGTTCCTCGTACTTTTTCTTTATTGTGAAAACCAAGCCAACCAAAGGATAAGAACTTAAAAATTAAGAATGGGAATTTAACAGATATTGAAATTGATAAAAAGCTCAAGAGTATTCTGGTCTCTTTATCTTAATACCTAATTATAAATTTGTTGCAAATGTTGAAAAAATGTATATATCTTCATGCTTCATTTGATGGTTCAAATCAATTATGCAAAGTGAATTAGATAAAAAAACAATTTACTTGGTAATATATAAATCCATATATATATATATATATATGAATTTATATTTGATGCATTGACCATATATAAATTTATATACTGTCAGATAATACCAATTCTTTAAAAATAAAATTATTTGTTTTTATTTTTAATTTTAATTTTTTTTAGATATAGATATAGATAGATAGTGTATAGATATATACACTATTAGTGCATCAAATATAAATCTTTTATATATATATAATATGATTATCAAGAAAATAATTCAATCTCCATTAGTTGTTCTTTATGTTTTTTTTTTTTTTTATCTTGAGAATAATAAAAAATAAAAAACTGTATGTGAATGATTACAAAAGCAAACAATATGGTTACAAAATTAAACTTTAAGAATACAATAAAAATTCCAATAGTAATTGATCACTTGATTGTAGTTTTTATTGAGCCTAGTCAATCTTAGCCCAAAGATGATGGGTCAAATCTTAACCCAACATCAAATATTCAGCCTGCCGGCTCAATCTCATAGCCCAAAGGCCGTAAGCTCCTTTCTCTATATTGTTATTATTTTTATTTGGAGAATTTTCACTTATAATTTGTAGATTTGGGCCGGACTTTGGATTAGAGTATTGAAGTTCTGATTTAATTTAATTCGACTTAAAATAATTTTTAATAAATAAATAATTTTTATTTAATTTTCATTTTAAAATATTTATATTTTAATTATTTTAATATATTTTTATAAAAAATCGAATTTATTAAATTTGACTAATCAAATCAAATTTTGGATTAATGTTTTTCAAAAATAAATTAAATTAGGGGATATATTATTTTATTTGTTAGTGTATGTTTATTCATTAATTTTTGAATTTGGTAATACATCTTTAAATATTTTGGATTGAAGAATAAAGGTCAACGCCGAGTCATCCACCACTTTGGCCAAAAGAAAAATATAATATAGTCAACATAAAAAAAAAAAGAAAAAATGGTGGAACAAGAACCTTCAATCACCAAATCTCTTCATTTTTTATTTTCTCAGTCTTTTTGTTGCCCATGATTTGAAACTGTAAAGAAGAGAGACAAAGAAATTAAAAACCATCAATGAAGAGACAAAACGCCCTCAATTTCTAGCATCAGCTTCCTCTCCTTCTTGATCCCCCTTTCAAATAAAAGATTTTCTACATTTTTTTTAACCCCAAAATCTGCTCTTTATATAACACAACCCAGAAAACCCCACTATTCCATTACCCTTTACGTTTCTATTCTTGTAAAAGTAGTATTAGTTCCGAACTTTCTCTCTCTCTCTCTCTCTCTTTTTTTTTCATTGCGGGACACCAAACAAGGTTTTTTCAGGGTTTTGGTAATCTGGGTCTTTTCTTACTTTGTTGAAAAGGTGGGTAGGTAGTGGAATCAGAGGTAAAGAAGAGCAAGAAGAGTGGGAAAATGAGGTGGAGATGGGTGATTGGAGCTTTAATTACAATTGTTCTTGCTATTGCTTTGGCTTCAAGGAGCACACCAAAGATCTCTCTGTTTGGAGACACTAACAAGTCTTGTCATTGTTCTCAGGTTTCACTTTCTCTCTCTTTTTTACTCTTTCCCTACTTTAGAAAATGTAAGACATCATTGGAATTAAATGGAAAAAAGATTTTTTTTTTTACTTTGTTTTTATTCAATTGGCGCCAAATTTAGTTACCCATTTATGTATTTTTGTGATCCTGTCCTTTGATTTGTAAATTTCCTAGTAGTGTTTAGATGAGTTCATTGAAAAGTGCTGCGGTTTCTCTCCTTTTGTTTGTGTATTATGAAAATGGTCGAAACTTAAAATGAAATGAAGAGAGATTTTTTTTTTTTTGAATTTCCTCTGTGTCCAATTGATGCCAAATTCAAGTACCCTGTTTCACATTTATGTATTTTGGTGATCCTACCTTTTGATTAATGAACTTCTTAGCATCTTTTATATGAATTCATTGAAAGTTTTGCCTTTTGTCCTTTTGTTGAACCCCTCTTTTTTGACTTTTTGTTTGTATGGCAACGACTGTTTTTCTTGAATTTGTGCAGGACAGGCACAAGTATAGTGGGATCGTAGAGGATTGTTGTTGTGATTATGAGACTGTAGACCATCTTAATGAGGAAGTATTACATCCATTACTTCAGGAACTTGTTAAAACCCCATTTATTCGGTACTTCAAGGTTAGCTTATTGCCCTATGGCCATTATATGATGGAAATATTATGTGAATGTTTTATTTTATTATTTTGGAGATAGTTTTCGCAATGTTGATGCAGAAACTGGAAAGCTTTCCAATATAAATGGTTATGTATTACATTCGATCTCGGGAAACTACCAGATTAGTGTTATGGCCAATAGCCAGTTTAGCAGTTATAACTTTCTGTTCAGTAATTACAATATTTTTTCTAATCAGTTAGAGCTTCCATTTCCACTTATCTGGTATTATTTTCAATGCAATACTCTACTTGCATTACTTGTAGAGTGAACAGGAAGTGGTTCTAAGATTAATGCAAGTTTTGAAGTCAAAGCATGTGCATAGAATGAAAAATGTCACAATAGCTTAAGTTGTTGAGAAGTCTTATTATTATGATGCTTACGTAGGAAAAACTTAGGGCATAACGTATTCAATTCTTTGATCCATTCCGTGGCGCGAAATCCATCATTGGCTAAACAATTATTTGGTTATGCCATTTTGGGCTTTGCTCTAACCGAAGCTATTGCATCGTTTGCCCCAATGATGGCCTTTCTGATCTTATCCGTATTCTGATCGAAGAAAGAAAGTTTGAGTCTCATAAAGCAAGCACCTCTGTCACATAAGAAAGTGGAGGCGGGCTTGGGTACGATCTAAAATGATTCCACATGAAAGAGGACTAGATTGTTCTCATTTGGACCTTTTATTTTATGTCTCTTAGTACGACAGGATTAGTTTATATGCTATATTTGAAATTCATGCTCTATGTTAGCTCCCTTACCAGATTTTCTCTGAAGCCTAGTTTTTTCCATTGCATTGGGCAGGTTAAATTGTGGTGTAACTGTCCATTTTGGCCTGATGATGGTATGTGCCGTTTGCGGGACTGTAGTGTTTGTGAATGTCCTGAAAGTGAATTCCCTGAATCATTTAAGAAGCCCTACCGCCGTGGCCTTCCATCAGATGACCTTATGTGCCAAGAAGGAAAGCCACAGGCTGCTGTTGACCGCACACTAGATAGTAAAGCTTTTAGAGGGTGGACAGAAACAGATAACCCTTGGACTTATGATGATGAGACAGATAATTGTGAGTCCAAATTTGTTCTAGACATATTTCAGTTTTATTTTTCACTCTTTTTTTTGTATTGGATGCTCTCAAGCTCGCTACCTATGTCCTTGCGAACAAAAATCAGTTAAGATTCAGTGTTGCTCTCTTGACAATACTAGTTATGATAAGAGTTGCAGTGAGAATGGTTTTGTTTTAAACATTAATATTCCAATAACAATTGATCCTGTAAGTTACCATGTAATTTAATTTGCAGCTGAGATGACATATGTGAATCTTCTACGTAACCCAGAGCGCTACACTGGCTACACTGGTCCATCGGCTAGGAGGATATGGGATGCTGTCTACTCAGAGAACTGTCCCAAATGTGAGTTCTCACTAATTCTTTGTGTGTGAATGAAGGATGCCTAAGCACTATGTGTATGTTTTTGAGGTATTAGGCCCTTACCCCTTAGCAATTCGATTTTGGAGTAATAACTGTAAGTGTTGAATGTCCTTTGTGTGCCAAGTTCCTCCTTATGACTTGTTCATTTTATTTTTGTGGCTTATGGAGCTTGTACAGAGTTTCCTTCTCCTGATCAGAACCTGCTACATAAAATCTTTATTAATGTTGATGTTTTTGGAACCAGGTTTATCTGATATTATGACTGTTTCTGGCTTTTGACTTCCATCCACCTCTCTCTCTCTCTCTCTCTCTCTCTCACACACACACACACACTCATGTACTGGATTTTTTAGTGCCTAGTGAAAAACCTCCGATCGTCAATCGACATATTTTAAATTGAATCTATTGCCATTTTTTTCAAAAAAGTTCTTTTTTCATTTTTACTCTGGTATGCAGATCCAGCTGAAGAATTATGTCAAGAAGAAAAGATACTGTACAAATTGATTTCTGGTCTTCACTCATCTATTTCGGTTCATATAGCTTCTGATTATTTACTTGATGAAGCCACAAACTTGGTATAAATTCTCAGTTTCTTGTCAGTCAATACTTGGCTCATTTATAAACTTTATGTCATAGGTGCGCAATAATGTTACAAAGATCTAACATTGTTTCTTTATTTTTTTCCCCCTAATTTCAGTGGGGCCATAATCTCAAATTAATGTATTATCGGGTTTTAAGATATCCATATCGTGTTGAAAACTTGTACTTCACATTCCTCTTTGTTCTCCGAGCTGTGACAAAGGTGAGTAGCATGAGGTACATAATGAATCTGTTTGTGTACTTGTGGAGCCTACCATAAAAGTAGACAAAAACAAATATACATGCTGAGCAAGTACTTGATAAATCTCTATGTTCAAGTATTTATTTGTTCTGGAGTTGGTTTACTAGAACTTGATTGATCCCTTTCAGGCAGCTGATTACTTGGAACAAGCTGAATATGATACTGGTAATCCAAGCGAAGACCTAAAAACGCAGTCCCTAATGAGACAGCTACTTTATAATCCAAAATTGCAAGATGCATGCCCACTTCCATTTGATGAAGCTAAATTGTGGAAAGGACAAAGAGGACCTGAACTGAAACAGAAAATACAAGCACAATTCAAAAATATCAGGTTTCTCTCATTTCCTCTCTGGCAATGCTTGTAAAATGCTGCAATTTCTTATTTCGATATATATTATTGAGCATATAGAATGAGAAACCATATTTACTTAAAAACATATGTGTGTTGGCACATTAAGACATGTTTGAATTCATTCAAAACTCAACATTCTCAAGAGGAAATGAAATCTGAAATTGTATTTTTACCTTCTCTCTAGGTTGTCAGTAACCCCCACTACCAGAGAAACTTTAACGAACTGTTTCCTCTTTCTCTTTGATTTTTTACCTTTGATATCTGTGCCACTGGTTCAAGTGGCTTATTGCAATGAGACGATTGCCATTGGTTTTGCAGTGCATTGATGGACTGTGTAGGATGTGAGAAATGTCGACTTTGGGGAAAGCTTCAGGTTCTTGGTCTTGGAACTGCATTGAAGATTCTGTTCTCTGTTAATGGCCAAGAGCACTCAAGTCAGATAGTAAGTACCATTTCCTAGTTTTGACTTTTAGTTTTCAGTTCTAATTTCTTTCTAGTGGATAATCAAGGATCCTTTTCCAATTGTAGTAGCTAGAGTTTTTGCTTATAGAAGTTGCTTTTAAAGCCATTGAAACTCTTGCTCCAAGAATTCTGACCTATAATATGGTGTCATATATAACGTGTGCAGAGAAGTCTTAGAAACATCAAAAGTAACTTCATCATTTTCTGCAGTTAATAGGCTGTTGCCATCATGCAAATGCGAAATTCCCTTGTTGAGAATCATATATTGACTATAAATACTTCTTAATCTTTTCACATTGCTTTACACTTGATGTCGAGTCCAGGAAAATAGTAGCTACATTCTCGAAGTTGATATAGACATGGCTACTACAATCTACCGGTCCAATTGGAACTTGTTAATTTGTCACAGGAACGGATGCAATTTTGGGTTCACCATTGTGGTTGATATGGTTTCCATCTAGAGCACAATTTATTTATTTATTTATTTCCAATAAAATGGCCTATGTGAATGCCATTGTTTGAACATGGAAAATGGTGTTGATCCCTACAAAGATAAGTTTCTAAATTATATCTATGAAGCTGGTTTTTGCTTTTGTTTTCATATTGTGGGATATATCTAGGTTTTCATTATCAAGTAGTTGTGAGTATATTTGTCTAAGGTACAATTTTTTCTTTTTTTCTTTTCTTTTCACGGGTATAGAACTTTTCATTTGGACTGAAATTCATTTTGTTGACCCTTAGTTGCAGTTGCAACGGAATGAAGTGATTGCCCTGATGAATCTACTCAATCGACTATCTGAGTCTGTAAAATTTGTCCATGAAATGGGACCGGCAGCTGAAAAACTCATTGAAGGAAAGATATCTTCCCCTACTAAGCTGAGTAGCCTACTCCAAAGGATATGGGCACCAATTGTTAAGACATAGGTAAGACATTATCGACGTCCTGGCTTGTAAGGTCTGTAAATGGCTGTTTGGCTTTTGATTTTGCCTCACTACAAGCATTTGTGCTGTTTTGCAGGTAATGATAACAAAAGGATGACAATCACCCTCAAAGAACCACACATTTCTTTCAAAAGATAAGATTAGGGTTTTGGAGAAATATAGCATGGAAAGTGTACAATCAACAGTTTTGCTATAGTTGCAGATGTTTGCTTTGTTACACGGACTCGGGTGTGAGTGTCCGACACTGGTATTTTCAAATTTTTAAAGTTTTTTCATGTATTTGGGAGGTCATATCTTCATACTTATGTCCGAATATGCTTCGGACATGGGGTGTCGGACATGAGTATTTAAAAAAAAAATGAAGAGTCGGAAAAACATAGGATTTTTGAAATCTCATGTAAACAGAACAAGAAAAAGATAACAAAGAAATTAAAATTATCCTGATAGCATCAGGTTTTCCTCTTCATGCTAGTTTGTTTATTCTGATTGTCTCTGTTTTTTCAAGGCTTTTTGACTCGAAGTTAAAATCAGTGCTTTGAGCATTTGTTGTTGTCTTCACAAGTATGATGTGAAGAAACTTAACGATCTGCAATCTAATATTACGTATGTAAACCTGACAATCCGTGTTTGTGTATCGTGTTTTTTTTTTCATATCAATCTCGTAAATACAAACGCAACACATTATTAAATGTGTTAAAATCTTGAATAAGAATAAAATACGTATATTAGACATGCCGTGTTGTGTTAATTACACTGATTTCATGTTTATTAAATGTGTTGTGTTTTCGTATCGGATCCAAATTGATTCCAAGCTAGATGTCAGAAGCTGTATAACAAATTATGATTTATGAACAAGGTTTATATGCAAATGAATCGTTCTCTAAAAACCAAATAGAGAATATAAACATTTTTAGAAGTTGATATTTGTACATCGAAGCATTTGGCTATGATAGCAGTCCAGTCCCAGAATGCTTGGATACAACCAATAGCATACATGCTAGACGAAAAATAAGGTTAAAAAAACTGGACCAATACACAATATAAAACCGGTAGAACATAGATGCTCAACGAACATTCTATGTTTAAGACATTTTGAACCGTTCTACTTTTTGCACATCTTAAAAGGGAAATGAAAGATACCCTCATCTTTCATAGACATTATCTTATGCTTTTCAGCAGAACATAACAAATTATCAAGACAAACATGCTCTGCCATTTCAATTTGGATCTTAGCATGTTGGCAAATTTCCAAGCAGTCATACATGGAAGACACTAAATATTACACTGCTATCAAACTCCGACGCAAGCTACCGAAATCAAACCCAGAATACACGCGAACGCAGTAGAAACAAATGTAGCTTAATAACATTGGGGCTTCTAGCTACCATCGGATGCTCAATGACATGGTAGTTGGATCAAGCACATGGATAGTTAATAACGCTAGTTAGATTTACTATGATACAAAGTGTTAACACCATAAATTTGATTGTCTTAGACAACTAATAATGTGTCCATATGTTACATATAATACAGAATAATGATGGATATTGGAAATCCTGATTGATCCATTTTTGGCCTCTGCTTGCTCATTAGGCATCTAAAGATATGTTTCTTATGCGGATGAAAGAAAGTGATGAAATCCCAGAGCCATCATATCATCTGCAAATATGCATATATAAATACAAATGCTTGTAAATCTATTTGACCACTTATGAAAAATGAGGGATGGGTATTGCTGACCACTCAACAAACTGTAAATTGGGCAACATGATGCATCTTGAACTTGCATTTATAAATTAAGCAGAGTTTAAAGAAACAATCTTAATAGATCATATAACATTGTGTATAAGATTAGGCTTGAATCTTACCATGTGCTTAGCGAGACTTCTTTAGACGTTTTGGGGGCCTCATTTTCTCTTTCCTCAAATCATCGGGACTTTTAACAACAATAAATGGCTGCAAATAGTGAGAAAATGGTTACTATAGTGGAATACTACTATTCCCAGAAACATACAGCCATGAATGTTCTTGAATTGATAGCTAATGTTATAGGTTCTTAACAGCAGCAATGAGAAAATTATCCATGGATCTCAGTGAACCCAAGATTAGGATAACAACATATAAATTTTAAGGGATAAAAACTATTCCTTTCTGAATTTGCTGCTAAACAAACATGTTCAAGTTAAAATTTCCTGACTGAGTTCTAAAAGGCCAACTATGATTAGCAGCACTTCTGAATACTGAATAGTTCATATATGTTTAGATATGTAGCAAAAATTTGCATATCCTGCAGATTAGATATTGGAAAATAAAAAGAAGCACAGGCTGAGGTTTCTTATAACAGATTCCTCATTAATTAATTGTAGACTTGTAGTAAGGTACTAAGGTCACAGATAATCATAATTACACGTTTAGAAGTTAAGAGTTTTGCTCTATATTTATCAAAATTGATGAGAATAAACTGTTACTCAAAAGGAACATAAATGAAATACCTCGTTCCATTTTTTCTGAAGCTCAAGAAGTTCTTGACAGTATGCAAGGCATTCTGCATGGTATACAGCAGCTAACTCTTTTATTAAGGCCTTCCTCTTAATGATGCCAATCACTGCATGAACATATATATTTTTTGAGACAGTGAAACACAGAGACTACGAGGTTTATAGAAGAAATTCATAAAAACCTTCAAGGATAATCACAAAATCCTAAATCCTCCCTAGCCAAATAATCCTAAACCAATTAACAAAGCTACCACTTTGGTGGACTTAAAAGTAAGGTTAAGCCATAACCATCCCTCTCATCAACACCATAATAGTTATAACCATTTGAATATTGAAGTAATTGAGATGCTTATAATTTGCATAGATGCAAATGAGTTAAAGCAGCTCCTTGGAAGAATTAATCAATTACTAGTCTTAAAAAGGCTCAGTGATTAGCATAAAATTATTGTGACTGAAAGATTGCTTCTCAAATAGAAAAACCAAGCAGAAACAGATTAATATCTAGGTTAAAGCAATAGAATTTAGTCAATTCAGATAGCACCCTTAAACCAACAGATAAATTTCAACAAATAATCAGAGCTATTTCAAGTACAATAAACACAATTCACAATTGATTACACAGCTCTAAGAACCCAAAATTAAAACTTTGCCAACAAATCAGCACAGAAAGCAGATACCAAAAAAAATAAAAATCACCATATCTTTTCTCAAAATTAAAAACCAAGCGATGCCTAATAAAAATCACTCCTTTTTAGTCCAACTGCACAAACCAATAGAAACCCAAATTTACAAAAGAGAAACAGAACAGAAAACATGAAGCACAGAGATCAAAACCCTTAAACGAGAAAATAAAGAAAACCCAGAAAGCAAAAATAACAGAGAAAAAGAGTTACTTCGACTGGGATCGAATGGAGGAGGAGGGTGATCTGGCGGAGAAGCAGGAGCAGGAGAAGGTTGTTTCTGATCTTGGCTCATAGCTTGGACTTTGAAGATTGTTTTTCGGTATGCCCAGAATAATAAAGAACTTTAAAGTTAACCCAGTCCAAGGATTCTTCTGTTATTACTAGGGAGAGACCACATGGTTTCAAGATTATGTGTTTATATATTTACCTTTGTGTATTTTTTTTTTTTTTTTTGTGTTACATGGTTGATGGTACGATAAGAAACCAAACCTGGCGAACTGGGTATTTTTGTCTATGGATTTTAAATTTCGGCTTTGGCCTCTTTAACAAAGTCCACATTTTTTGCGAGTCTATGCTCCGGTCCTTGTTTGAGCTGGGGAATATCTATGACAGATTTGGAATGTTAAAATAAGAAAATTGAAAAGTAAAAAAAACAATTAACCCAAAAATGTAAAAATATAGAGTTCAATTACCTTTGCTTATGCCTTTTTCATCAATATAAATAAATACTTTAATTAAATATTTTCAAATAAATGTACCTTTTTGCTTATAAATGTGCTTAAATTTTAGGAAAAAAATATATGATCGTATTAGACTTGTCCAAAAATCAAGTTATTCGTTCGATCTGATAAATCCTGCCTTAATTAGATTGGGTTTGACAATTTTTTTCTTCATTTAGGATCAATCCAATCCGACCCAAATTACTATTAATTTAATAAAAAATTATTTTTTATTAATTTAAATTTAATTATAAATTATTAATATTAATATAAAAATATATATTTTTTAATATTTATGAACAGTAAAACAAATCTAAAGATCGATTTAGACTTCAGTAAGAGAAAAAAAAAATTTCGAACCTCGATCCGGTTCATAGATAGATCTTTGATATCATGGTATAATCATTTTTCTATATTTAATAAAAAACAAGGAATATTTAAAGAAACAAATATATATATATAATACATTTATTAAAATTTTAAAAAATAATAATAATTAAATAATTTTAATCATTGTTTATAAATATCAAGTTAACCGAAATAAAAAAAAATATTCATATTTTGATAATTAATTTTTAACTTTTTTTTGTCATTTTCAATTTTATTACCATTCATATAATTAAAAAAAAAACTAATGACAATTTTTTCAACATGAAGAGAGCTGACTTTCCGTACATGGTTATTAGATAGTTGCATACTTAAACCCAAACTAAACCCTTTCCTCAAACTCTTGCTTCCAAATCCTAAATCCCCACAACCACCGCCACCGCCACCGCCACCGCCATGTCCCTTATAGCAGGCTCCTACGAACGTTTCATTTGGGGCTTCAAACTAAAACCCCTAACCCACGACCCTTCTTCTCAATCCCTCACTCTTACCCAACTCTTCTCCTACCCATCACACACCGCCCCCATAACCACCGTAGCCGCCGCCGGTCCAGCCGCCGCATCTGGATCTTCCGATGACACCATCCACATCTATGACCTCTCATCCGCTGCTTCCCTCGGTCCTCTCCACCACTTCTCCTCCTCAATCACTTCCCTCTCCTTCTACTCCCCTCCCAACCTCTCCTTCCCTCGCAATCTCCTCTCAGCCGCTGCTGACGGCTCCATCTCCATCTTTGACACCGAACCCTTTGTTCTTCTCAAGTCCTTTAGGTCCCATAAAAAGGGTATCAATGATTTGGCTGTTCATCCTTCTGGGAAGCTTGCTTTGAGTGTTTCGCGTGATGGGTGTTTGGCTATGTCGAATTTGATGAGAGGGAAAAGGAGCTTTTGTTGTAGGTTGGGGAAAGAAGCGACGATCGTTAAATTTGATGGGAGTGGAGAGAGGTTTTTTATGGTTTCTGAGCAGAAAATTGGAGTTCATTTGGCGGAAGATGCTAGGTTGTTGTTTGAGTTGGAGAATGGAAAACGAGTTCTTTGTGCTGCTCCTGGAGAGGCTAGTTTCTCTTTTCTTTTTTCTTTTTTTAAAAAAAAATTTAATAAAAAAGTAACTCTTTTTAATTTAATTATTACATTTGTTGGTTGAGGTAATGTAGGAAAATGAAAAAAATTTGGTAGAAGATTCACTGCTTTAAAATGTCTAGAGATTTCTATAGGCATATAAGTTATGGTTGGCAGTATGCGATTGTAATTGTTTTAGGAATTGAATATTTTGGTGGACTGTTAGTATTTAGGTGTTTTATTCTTGGTTGATTGATTTGAGTACAAGTTGGTGGTGTTCTGCATAAAGTTTGGTAGAAGAAGAGAGCTAAAAGGTCAGAATCTACAAGCTTAACTCATTCAACTTGTAGCTGAACCATCTTTTGGTACAAATCTACTGCTTTCTATTAATAGGCATGTACATTGTGTTATTTAGCTTCTTAGAAGATTGAATAAGGTGATTTTGATGGGGCATAGTTTTGTTTCAAAGATAAGCTGTTCTTTGAGATGCCAACATTCTTCCAAAGCTCGGTGATTTAACACCTAAAAGAAGAATATTATAGTGGATGAACTTCTAGGATCCCAGTATTGCTTAATCGTTTGTTGTGGCAAATTTCCTCAAGTACTCTTATGCTACTTGTTCCATGATGCGCGTTTCTTGTTATTTATAACTTGAATGTCTAAAGGCATATTATGATTTTGCCAGAGTGGAATTTTATTTACTGGTGGTGAGAGCCGTAGTATTACAGCGTGGGACACAAACAGTGGTAAGGTTGCTTATTGCATCGAGGATGCACATTCTACCCGTGTAAAAGGCATTGTTGTGCTTACCAAAGATGGTGGCAGTGATGATGATCCATATTTAGTGGCATCTGCATCATCCGATGGGTTTATACGTGTTTGGGATGTTCGAATGGCCATCAAGGGGAAGCCAAATCCACTGGCTGAGGCTAATACGAAGTCCAGGCTGACTTGTCTTTCTGGATCATCTCTCAAATGTGAGTATTCTGCCTGTTCTTATATACTTATTGGCTTTTGTCTGTCTAGTAAACTTATGGCCATGTTGATATCTTTCATTGCCATCAATGTAACCATTCTAATTGTATCCCCGTGCTGTTGAAATGATCAAATAATCTAATCTGAATTTCTTATGGGAACTTCTTTTGATGTGATTTAGCAGCATTTCGAGTGTGAATATATGCATTATTTGTGGTTGTTTTACCTCATAGTTAACTTGTTATGTTGACAATGCTAGAAGATTATGACACTGAATGCGCTCTTTTTCTTCCTGGCATTATTATATGAAGTTGTGGGCATTCTGAATCCCTTGCTTGCTTAATTGTGAATTGCAATTGCTATTCAATGATTCAGTATAACTCTCTTTCTCAGCTTCTAAACGACCACAGATTGGGAAGAGTGCTCCTAAACAAGAGGAGAATGTGGCAGAAGAAGTATAACAAATTATGCAAGTGAGCTTGAAGAAGGGGCTTTAAGCTCTCTCTCATGGTTGCTGAAAAACTCCTGTTTTTGACAACTGATAATTCTGTTCATATTGATTTTGAATGTTATGTTGTACCATTTTATTTAATTTTATACTTAGTTGAGATTCTCATCAAATTTTCCATTATGTATATGTATATGATTGAATGTCAAATCTAAGAAGCAGAGTCCTTAGAGGAAGAGGGTAACAAGAGAGAATCTTTAGGGTGGAGAAATATCAATATCAGCCCCAAACTTTTACTATATCTGATCTACTTTTAAAACTGAAATGATACAAAGTAACTGTTAAATATAGGGTTAATATACAAATTGGCTTCTGAATTATATTTTTTTTTTCACGATTTGGTATCTAAAGAAAAAAAATTACGATTAGATACCTAAACTTTACTTTTGTCACTCATATTAGTCCGTTATTTTTATTTTAACAAAATAATGGAAACTAGCATCAGCCACTCAAAGCGTTGAACTAGTGCTTAAAGGACCGAATTTCACTAGAATCATAGGTAAAATATAACACACACATTCCTTGTGAATTGGTGCCGGTGTTTGGAGTAAAGATCGGAGATTGATCATTTACCACTGTACAAAGCACACTGTTTTGTACCCCAAAAAGACTAAATCCAATTATCAATGTAATACAGGCTCTCGGCTGTTCTCAGAATGGAGCTGGTCACCCCATTCAGCCACGTTAAACCTGGAGTGATTCAATATGGAAACTAAACTAGTACACCATTCAATTCCCTATGGATCTAACTCATCTAGGATGCTCACAATGTTAGACAGCAAATTAGAATTTTGAAAAAGTAGGTACTTATACAGGAATTAAAGCAATAAATCAATGCCAAATACTAGCAATGGAAGTACTGAAAGAAAACACACCTCCTATGCACATGATGCTAAGAACCTTTGGAAGAGCTTCAGGCATGGCAATTTCTCATTCAAGTTCTCCTATGAAAACGGTGAAAGGCTGCCAGCTTTCCACAGATGTCTGATGTTTGGAGCAGCATCAATGACAGCAAGTCACATCTTGAGTATTTCTAGTTGGCTTACATATTGAATTGAAATCCATAAGAAACCATGGAGAAAATTTGCAAACAGAATGATCCGTTATCTTAGGTGGTTCAAAACAAAGGCACCACAAATGCGAGATGTTGGCTTACTGCTTCATTTTCTTCCTTGTATCTAGCCTGTTTTGGCAATATCTTCGATGTAAATTTTCATTCAACATAATAAAGGTTAATCACTTGTGATCAGCAGTACCTAAAATCTATTGTGAATTCCCCAGTGAACGAAATGAGCATTTAGGATACCTTCCCTGCAGTGTGATCTCTTCTCTGGCCTCCTTGATTGAAAACTGTAGGATTCCTAATAAAGCATATATGTCATTTGCTTTTGGATGAGATTTATCAGCAACACGAAACTCATGTACGTATCCATTTATTTGTAGCCAGCTACAACCAGGGGTTTTCTTTAGTCCTTTCTCTTTAAGAAGTCTCCTCATTTTAGCAAATTTGTCCCACTTTCCTGCAGCTGCATATATGTTCGAGAGTAAAACGTAATTTCCAGCATTTTCTGGTTCCATTGTTAATAGTTTCTCAGCAGCAGACTCCGCAAACTTGGTCTCAGAATGCAGCTTACAGGCACTCAACAAGGGGCCCCACACTCGAGTATCTGGTTTGAATGGCATTTCTTTGACAAGTTCTCTGGCTTCATTGATATGTCCAGCGCGCCCTAGTAAATCCACCATGCAGGCATAGTGTTCCTGGCTGGGTTGGCAACCATAGATTTCCCTCATCTCCTTAAAAAATGCCCGACCTTCTTTAACAAGGCCTGAATTGACACAAGCAGTCAGTAGCCCAAGAAAAGTAACTTGATCCAGTTTCAGATTCAAGTGCTTCATCTGGTTATACAACTCAAAACATTGTGACCAGTCCCCATGCTTAGCATGTGCACTGATCATTGAGTTCCACGTTATGATATCCTTACCATCAATTTTTTCTTCATCAAAAAGCTTTCTAGCCAAATCTATGCATCCACATTTTGCATAACTGATAAGAAGTGCGGAATTAACAGATGACAGCAAATTCAGACCGAACTTCAATGAGTATCCATGAAGGCATTTTACTTGTTCTAGTGCCCCTATATTCACACATGCAGGCAAGATGTTGATAACTGTAATGAAATCTGCTTTAACTCCATCTGTTTTCATCCTGGAGAAAAGAGAAAGAGCATCAAGATTCTGATCATGGTTTACATATCCTTTGATCATTGAGCTCCATGAAACCACAGTTTTGTTTGTTACATTTTCAAAAATCTTTTGCGCATAAATTAAACAATCACATTCGCAGTACATATCAATAAGAGAATTATGAACGGACACTTGATAGTCTAAACCGTTTCTCATCACATGAGAATGCATTTGTCTGCCCCAATCAATAGATTTCAACTGCCTAATCGAGGAAATAGCAGGAATAGCAGTAAACAGATCAGCTCTAACCCCAAAATTTGCCATGCACCTCAATTTTTCAAGTGATTCCTTGGGTTTTCCATGTTGAGAATAAGCAGAAATCATTATATTCCACACAACAAGGTCCTTCTCCGGCATCTTTTCAAATAACAATCTTGCATCTTTCAGACTACCTAGTTTTGAATACATTGACAACAAAGCAGTATTCACAGACAAGTCCTTACTTAAATCACTAACTAGAACCAAACAATGAACAGCTTTTCCTGTACCCAATGAACCCAAATCGACACTTGCCCTCAACAAATTAATAATAGAGACCACACATCCACTTTGAGAAGCTTCAAAAATCAAACCTTTCCAATAACCTAAATCCTTAACAGGCTTTTCATCAACCACCTTTTGCTCAAACTCACCAAATCCCCCGTAAAATTCCGCCAATGCATCACCCACAACCTCAAATGAATCAAAACCCAATTTTGCCAACTGCCCATGAACCATTTTCCCATACTCAGCATCTAACAAACAAGAACAAGCTCTTAGAACTAACGGGTAAGTCTTCTCATCAGGGTACATGGACTTTTTTACCACCATGTCCTTGTAAACCAACAGGGTCCTTTTATATTCACCCAAGGTCGCTAAATTTCTTAAAATTGTGTTGTAAAGGTGTAAACTTGGGTTGGTGATGGAATCAAAGAGCTGCAAAGAGAGCTTGAGGAGGCCAAAGTTGGCATAGGAATCAATGAGATGAGAGGAAACTGTTGGGTTCTGGTGGAGGCCATGGAGGATGAATCTTGCATGGATTTGTGGGAGATGGCGTGATTTCTTGCATAGGTTTAATAGAGAGGAGAAGATGCTGCTGAAAAGCCTTGTCTGGGTGGCCAGAAAGTGTGGGAATTGGAGGGGGAAAGAGCTGAGAAAATGTCTTGATCGTTGAGCGGGAAACATCTTAAGTGCGGAGCATTTGGAGGCTATATGGCCATGTTATTTAGTAATTTATAGTAATTACTATAATTTTTCTTTATTTTTTCTCTTTTTTTTTTTGGGATTATTTGGTTTGTTAAATATAAAGAATAATATATGAAAAATAACAAAAGAAGGAAATTTTAATATGTAAAATAATTGATCAAAAGTTGTGAAAAAAAATGTAAATTTTTTTTTTGCCTTTTTGCAATTTTACTTATTTTTCCATTTTTTTTCTCAAATAGCCTATTCAATTTCTAATACTAATTTTTTAAGTAAAAAATGTGTTTAAAATTTTAAACTCAAATAATACCAAATAAATTTAAACTCAAAAAATAAAACAATTTTTTCTATAAAAAAATTTAAAATACTTTAAAAATATTTTGTTATTAATAATTAAATACTTGATGTATTTACATATTTTATTATTTAGGATACAATACAATACAATACAATACATTTCATGAATTTGTTTTTTAATAATACTAAAAAAAAAATTATATAATGAGAAAAAATTTATTAATAATGAGAAAATAAAATTAAAAACAACTTTAAAAGTAAATTCAGATCCAAATGGAACTAATAATAATAGAAAATATTAAAAAAGAAAATGAAATTTCAACCTCCTTTATTTATTTATTTATTTTTTCGGTTGCTTGATATCTTCCCTTGCCCTCTTGAATGTTGAAAAACTGTTTTTTTCTCTTTCTCTTTATAGATTGAAAAGATTCCAGTTTCCTCATCAAAGCAATCTTTCACTTCCGCTTCAATTAAAGAATAAAGAAAATTTCGGGTTCAATTTTCCTTTAATTCGATATTTTTTCCTGATTTTCAAGTTCTTCTTTTTAGCTGATCGAGATTGCCGCAAGTTCTCTCAAGCTGACTTTCTCGGTACTATTCTTTCTATTCCCTGTTTGGTTAACGAGAAAATTGGGGGGGGGGGGGGGAAGAAAGTGAAAACAAGTTAATGTTTTTTATTGTTTATTACTTAGCTCCTGAACAAATTAGTGCAAAAAAATTTATGCTGAATAGGTTATCAGATCAGAGTTTTCTATATTTATTCATTTATCTTTTACGATGAAGTTTTTAGATTAAGGATTGGTGAAATTATTATAGATTGCAATTTGTAACTTTATGCTCTGTTTGGTTGCTCGGAAATTACAGAATAAGAGATGTTAGATTCGGAGCTAAGATAAGATTAATATCTATTTGAGTTTAATTGGAGCTATACTTATGGGTTTGTAACCTAGGGAAGGAAACTGAGAAAAGGAAAGAAAATGGAATGTGGGAATTAACACTATAAAAGGTATGTGTTCAGAGAAATGTTGCAAGTGAAATGAACCATGAAGATGATGAATTGTAGAATATAGTCGAATTATCTTCTATTATAGTAGAGGTTTAATACTGAGTTTTAAGTAAAAGCTCACACCTAGAAATGAGGTTTTTGGATTTTGGTGTGGCTTGTGTAAAGGGGTTGTGCTTTACTGCTTTATATAGGAATTTTGGATTTTGGTGTGGCTTCTGTTATATAGGAATTCAAACTTCAAAGGTTGCTGAAAGGATTGCGGTATTTAGTGGAGTGGTAGAACATCACAGTGGATATTCAGAAATGACGGACACAGATAGAGAGAGTCACAGAGACGGGGAATCAGGTTTTCTGTCTATTTTAACTCTTGTTTTCTTTTTGGTCTTTGGGGCTTTTACTTCATAAATATGTTGCTTTTGGTTTTATTTAAATTCATTTGCACACACAGATCCTTACACCCTGCCACCTTGATGGATGCAGAGGCATGAATAGTGAATAGTGAATACATATGCCTGCCTATCTTTCGTTCATGTGCTCAAGCTCCATGAATATGTGAAGACATAAACAAAACATAGCTGATACAAAATACAAGTTCGTTTATTCTTTACACATGTGACATGTCTACTACCTGCATTATTCGCATTTGTTTATGAGTATTTGCATGCAAACGTAAGTAAGCAAATTTGTTCATCCATGTGGCTGTGTCTACACATGCACTAGTGGCTGTCCTTGCATGCGTGTGTGCAAGCATGTATAGTTGAGTCTTTTCTACTTGGGGAGTTGCGGCAGTGAGAGTAGTAGGTGGAGTGAGGGTGTATTGTTTGAATTGTTTCTCCATAATCACCATTAAGCAAATAATGATGTGTTATATGTCGGACTATTCTTGGTTAAAGCACATTGAAAATTGAAATGCAGTGATTGTTGTGCTAACTGCAGAGGGTTGAATGATATGTAGACAAGCATAAGTCTGGGTCTGCCTTTCGTTGCAACTTTGGCTTCATATCAGAAGTACTCTATTATATGAAGTGGTAGCAAAGCTGTCTACAATCATCTTCTATTTTATTATTTAGGATTAATCTCTTTTTTGGTTTCTGGTTGCAACTTGTTATTTAGTCTAGTGAGCAATCAAATATTGCCTCATTAATATTTTCTTGGTCTTGTTATGGTTGTTTTGCAGCTTTTTATCTGTTTACTCAGCAAAGGCTTCCGGCTTGCAAACCTGTCCTTACTCCAGCATGGGTGAGAGAATGACAACACTCTTTAGTACATGAATTTTTCATTCATCTCTGGCTAATATTTAACTTGCATTTTGTGATGTTGGCTGTCTTAAATGCTGATTATTACCTAATTTTATTTATGGGTGTCATCTTCATTTCTGCAGGTTATTACGATATTTTTGTTTACAGGTTTCATTTTCATTCCTGCTGGCCTTGTTACTCTGCGTGCTTCTCGTAGTGTAATCCCATTCTTTGGCTCTTGTCATCTCATGTAGCTATTTATTATACTTCTTTTCCAAGAATCCATTGCTATATTTAGAACATACTTGTGAATAACCATTTTTCTTTGATTGGTAGGTTGTTGAAATTGTGGAACGATATGATATTGAATGTGTACCTGATCCATTTAGAATTGATAAAGTTTCATATATCCAGGATGACTCAATTCCCAAGAATTGTTCTCTTTACTTGAAGGTGATACTTCCTTTCTGCATTGACTATATCTTCAGTGTGAAAATCTTTGCTTCCTTTTCAAGTGTTCAAATATATGTTTAAGTTGGTGTATTCAGTTCAGTGTATTCCCCTGACCATCTGGAGTTGCTATGGGAATGTTTCTTGCATTTCAATCTATGCCAAGCTATATCTTCAACCATTCTTTCTCAGTCATTACAATGCAGTACACTGCAGTACAGACTGTCAGCAACTGAGTGTCTCTTTCTTTCTGGAAAAGTGCAAATTTGTGTCACAAGGCTTTGAAATTTACTATGAATTAAAACCTCTTATTATCTATGGAAGTGGAGTTTATCGGAAGGAAGGGTAATTGAACCAACGCATAGCCTTAAAGCATTTTTTATTTCTAGCTTGATTTCTAGTTGCTCTACTGTGTCTATCAAACTCAAAGTGGTTGATGAAGTTAAATTAACTTTCGTTTTCAATGAAATTAAATTTATGTTTGAGGAAGCTTAAAACATTTTCTTTCTTTTAAATTATCCAACTGTTTGACTTCTGGTCATTTCTGTACTTTTTTGTAGATAGTATTTCTTTCTATCCTTTTACCATATCCTTAGTAAGTCAATTTTATTTTATGGAATGCTGAGAGAAACAGCTACTCGCTTCTAGTATAGGTGCATTATTCTTAGTAGAATACCATTCCTGAGGTCCTTAGTAAGCTGTATATGACTGGTTTTTGGTAACACTTATTTGTTTATATTCTCCATGGATTGTGTTGAAAACTTTGATTCACTGTGGAATGCTCATTCCTTTTTTTTTTTTTTTTTCTTTCTTGTTTATTTTGCATATAACACTTCTTTGCAGGTGCACAAGTACATGAAAGCTCCAATTTACATTTACTATCAGCTCGATAATTATTATCAGAACCATCGACGGTGCGGACTCTTTCACTTGATGGGTTTAATGCTTTAGCTTGATCAACATTGATAAATTGATCCATTGCCATTAAATTATTTAAATGAACTATTAAAGGGCTTGTTGCCTTTTAATTTTGGCAGTCTATTGACCTTAAAATAACTATTCATGGTTGAGGCCTGCTTACAATTTTTTTTTTTTCTTTTTGCCGTAGTAGTTTACTTATTTGTTATTTACAATTAATCCAAATTTCAAAATTTTCTTGGTTTAATCTCCATTATTTCTTCAATTTGCAATTCATTGGTTTAAATGTTTTCCAGGTATGTCAAAAGCAGAAGTGATCAGCAACTCTTACATGGACAGAAGTATCATGTCACAAGTTCCTGTCAACCTGTAGAGTTCAACAATGACCGGCCTATTGTTCCTTGTGGGTTGATAGCATGGAGTTTATTTAATGATACATTTACATTTATTCGCGAGAGAGCAGAACTCAAGGTCAACAGGAAGAACATTGCCTGGAAGAGTGACCGGGATCACAAGTTTGGAAATAATGTATATCCTTTCAATTTCCAAAATGGAACTTTGATTGGTGGTGGGAAGCTGAACCCAAGAATTCCTGTAAGTATTAGCTCTGTCCAGAGACTTTCTACTATGGGCTTTCAGATTCTTTTGTCTATCACAAAATTACTTATTCACTACTCAAAATACCTGTTTCCAATACAACCAACTAGCAGATATCCCGCAGTAACCAGTTTTCTTCTTTTCATTATGTCTATATGAAATAATCTTTTGGTTTTGTTTTTCTTGCTCTTTCTTTTGGCACCGGTGAATGGATGCACTATAGCTAAGCGATCAGGAGGATCTTATTGTATGGATGCGTACATCTGCTCTCCCTAGCTTCCGAAAATTGTATGGGAGAATCGAAGAGGATTTGGATGCAGATGATGTTGTAGTGGTCCGCCTAATGAACAACTACAACACTTACAGTTTCGGCGGTAAAAAGAAGCTTGTTCTTTCAACATCAAGCTGGTTGGGAGGAAAGAATGACTTCCTTGGTCTTGCGTGTTTCTTTGTTGGTTCTTCTTCTCTTACCATTGCCATTGTTTTCACGCTCCTACATCTAAAGTCTCAAAGGTAAAAAAATCAACAGGTAATATACAACAATTTTGAATTCTCTACACTTTCATCCAAAGACTTAACTATTATCTGGAATTCTTTTTTCATTTCAAATGTTAAAGAGTTAGCAAAATACTCTCCCTGGATATGCACTTTGTTTTCAGATTTCTGGAACTGTTGTGTTAAGCAGCCAGTCTTTCTGTTTGCAGGCCGTATGGGGACACGAGTTATTTACCTTGGAACAGGAAAAGCCTTTCAGGGTGATTTAAGTGATGAAATTCCATCCGACATTTAAACTTCAAACCAGTGAGTGATTTCAAACCCTAATCCGGTAAAACAGTTAGGTTATTCCGTTTCTGCATTGTTGCGAACTAGTGCCAAGAGAAAAATTGAGTCTTCAGCTGGTTATACATGTTTAATAGCTCGCAAAAGAAACATTTTCAGGCCAGTGCTATATGTGAAAAATCAATGTAAAATAGATAAATACTCTTTTAATTTTCCTTTACGTTGCATACAATAATGTTGTGTTCATTTTCTTTTTGGTACAAAGGAGGTTACAGCTTGGAGATAAGAGAAGAGATTGTAAATACTGGGATTTGAATTCTAGATCTATTAGATGTATCTCTTAAAGATGACTGCATGAGCCAAAAGTCTTTAGTTCAGATTGTGTTCATTTTTATGATTTATTATCTTTTTTTTTTTTAATATATTTGAGGTTGTGAGAATTTGATCATACAGTTGTTGGGTTTATGATTTGTTATCATCTTATCTGGTATATAAAACATTATATAATATAGCCTTTGAAAGAGACCAGAATCAACCACATTGTCTAGACACGTGCAGTAGTATCCACTGCACGTGCCTCTGTCCCACTTAGAGAATGAAATTTAAAACCAAAATTGAAAAAAAAAAAAAACAAACAAACTAAGAGATAGATCTACTTATGTTATCCAAATTTATTATGTTATCCAAAATTGAATAAATGTCGGATAGGGTATTGTATGTGTTTGGTATAGTACTTTTAATTTTTAATTTTTTTTATATATTTAAAGCATATTTATATTTAAATATAGATATCGAATATAAATATTTTAAAAAATAAAAAATTCGAGAATCATAGTAGCACCCAAATCCTGAGATCAGTGAAAGAGCTCTGGCCAAAAAAAAAAAATCAGTGAAAGAGCAAAGGAAGCAACAATCTCGAACTCCATTGACCGAAGCCACGCTTTCCAGTTGGCCGCTTTATCTGTTTCTTTCAGACCGCGTTGAAACTTGAAAACAGCGGTCAGTGGTGTACTGTTTTATGACTTTTCGTCATGTTTGCTAGGCAAGGCAATGTGGAGGTGTGGACAGGGCAAATTTATCACATTGTATCGGTGGATAATCTTGAAAGGTGAAGTCTAACCATATAATTTTACTTACAAATTTCTTCACCCTTGGGTTTTTTTTTTCCTTCCTAATCCTTATCCATAAATTATATGCCAAAATTTGGATAGTTGATCTTTCACAATCACAGGGATGGACCAGTGATCTTATGGCGGAATAAAGGGCATCCAATTGCCTCTTCCTTGGGGAATTTTAATTTTCCATGTCTTGTCTTGAATATCTTTACTGATGAGTAGGATCTAACCTATGCGAAGTAATTTAATATAGAAACATACCCACGAAAGGCATGAATTTCTCGACATTGAATGCCCAAAGGTGTTTAGAAAGGAAAGCTCATGTTTGTTAGAGAGTGCCTATATGAAATGAAATTCTTTCATCTGTCTTTTGGAAAATTAGAAAAGACTGTTTGCTATAACAAAAAAATGAAAAAAAAAAAAAAAAAAAGAAAGAAAAAGACAAGGTCAGAACTCTAGATCGTTTGCTCACGTGGGTTAACCTCCATCTTTAAATATTCCTGTCTGTTTTGGTCTAAATTGCCAACTAACTTCCAGTCTTTGTCTTTCATCTTTCTTTATTTTAAGCACTTCGCCCTCCTATATAAACTCTACTTTGTTCTCCAAGCTCTCCACAGCCAATTCCTCGAATATCAATCTCTCCCTCTAGAGCCCCTCAACCCATCATCAAAAACCACGCAAATTTCAATAGAAAGAAGAAAAAACCCAATCTTGATAAGCTTTTTTATCGATTTTAGAGATGATGAAAGATGTGGGATACAAGCAAAACTGGGGTGCAGTGGCACCTGCCCGTCTCATTTCTACAAGAAAATCTTCGACTTATCCAAGACTAGAGACCATTCTTGAAGAAGGGGGTGAAAATCGTGCAGTTTTTACAAAGAAAATCTTCCTATTTCTTCCCGTGGTTTTGTCTACGGGTTTTCTATTTCTTGCTATACAAGGATGTCCAATTCTTGTTGCTTGAAAGGGAGTTGCAAACAGTGGCTCTAATTTTGCTTTGCTTCAAAGAGACTTGAAAGATAAAGAGTTTTGGGCTCATGATCAGAAGCATGGAAATGGAACAAGCAAAAAAAAAAAAAAAATTCAATGCTTAAGGAGAGATCAATGCTGAATAAGTTTATATATAGCATTGTAATCTGTGAGAATGTGAGATCGATGGGGTAGTGTTTGGTCAATGATTTGGGTAAACTTTCTTTGGAATGTTTCAATTTTGTAAATCATGTTTTGTTATATCAATCCAAACCTCTCCCAGTCTCTAGTTTTTGGAAGTTTCTGATTTTAAGAGTCTTTACTTCTCCTTCAATTATCCCCCCCCCCCAAAAAAAAAAAAAAGTCTTCTGTCATTTTGGCCATTAAGATATTTACTTAAACTTATAATGATTTCTGGTTAACAGGTTGAAGTATTGAATGCCAATAATGGTATCAAACAATTTTTTTTCTTCTTCTTTTTGGTACTAAAGGCATGCAACCACCAGGCCATCAAATCATAAATCTAATTGAAAGCTATGTATCACTTTTGTGGAAGAAAAAAAATTAAATGAAGGCATAACTAAAGTTTAATAACTAGTGATTTTAGGGTACTAAAAAATACTGCAAAAGTTGGGTATCTGAAATCTGAAGTATAGGTGCAGATGGTGTAAGCCAAAGCCACGTTCAAGAATCGTGATTATCACCATTGAATTGAGCTTATTCTTTTATTTGTTTTTATCTTCTCCTAGTTTAATTAATCGAGTTTGACATTTAGAAAGTTCCTTAGAGCTTAAACATAATTGGCTGACATGATCCAACTATAAATTTTCTTATGGCGGCACGTCAAACGGTTGCTTCTATATACCACTTAAAAAGTTTCAGCTTGAGATCATTGTATATGACTTGACCTCTCTCTTGACCTTGTTTGCAATGCCTTGGGGGTTACAACAAGTTGCAGTTAATTCCCATTTCTCCTTTTTCATAGTTAAATTAGAAAGGAAATGTTGAATTCAAAATCTCTCTTCTCTTTTTTTAATTGAAATATGTGATTGTCAACTGCAGAATTTTCCTGTGCACAAGACAAGAAATCTCCATTATCTTGACACCAAAATCATTAATTTTGGTTGGGAATTTCTTAGTCTTGTGATGTATGACTTATAACCACGTACCATCCTTTGAATATGATTTTTAAGATAAAAATTCCTTATGTTAGATATCTGCAATTGTTGTGTTTGATTCTACTTCTTTCTTCTGCTTCATGTTATTCTTTTGGAAGCAGTGTCTGTCTTGTATTTACATGGCTTTTGCTTTGCCTAACATTTCTTTCTCCTTTTTCTGCCCCCTTAGCTGCCTTGTTTTTGTGGCAGCAGGGGATTCTCCTCCTCCTTTTCGATGAAAATTTTCATTTATCCAATAATAAATAAATAACATGAAGAAGAAAAGTTCTAGCATACACAATCATGAAACCTGAAAACTATTTAACTTTAATATTAATTTATTAAGTGTACAGCAAGGGAACTTGACATAATATTGGTGCTAACAAGCTCTACCTATCGGCTATTCCGTTTGCCAATTGATTTCTTTTTTTGTGTTCCCCATCCTTCAAATTCCTTCCCTAGAGGTTAATGTACCTATATAAAAAAACATAGAAGGAGAAAGAAAGAAATAGAGGAAGAAGAATAAAGACCCTCTTTGGCACGCGTACACTACTGCCACATTCCTCTTCGGCAATGGTCTCCAATCTTGGACAACTTGAAGGTTTCTGGTGAGATATCAGAAGGGCTGGTGCCACTTCACCCATGTTTTGCATGTATCTAAACTCCTTCGCCATTTTTTTAAACCCCTTTCTTCTGATGCAGAAAGGCTATATGTTGATCAGGAAGCTTGTATTGAGCAATGGAAATGTTATTGAATATTCATTTGTGAAAAGCTTGGAATTATATATATATATATATATATTTTTTCATGGGAGAAATTAAAACAGAAGGCGGTTGGTAACAATATTGTTAGACTAATCTATAATAAGCGCAAAGGCCAGATAAGCTATGTCTTGAAATGTACAGGGACAGTTAAATTTCAGACAGAGAAAAATGAGAATTAAAGACAGCTGCTAAAATTAGGACACCAATATTTTAACCAAATGCGTTAGAAGAGGAAGAATCTGGTAAAATAAGAACATTACCTACCAAATTAGATCCTGGATTTTAACCAAATGTGCTTTGATTATATTGGACAAACACAGCATTAATGGGGAACAAACGATTTAAAAATCATTGAAGAGCAGTAAACCTAGGCAGCTTAACTAGTAGCAGCCAATATGAATTGGAATTTGAATCAATGTTTCGATAAACTTTGATTGAGAATTGGCAGATAGATTTTAAGGTTGACCATGCAATTTCATTGCTTTTAAAGAAGAAAAAAAATGCCCTTCTTTTGGTAAGACTTTGATGTTGTTATACCCTTCTTAAAACTATGGTCTGCAATTTAGGAAAAGTAAAGATTTCTGGCTGTGATATGAGAAGGGTTAGTGAAACTTCTCCCCAGGTTTGAAAGTATCTTCCTTCCTTCATAAGTGTAATTATTTGTGAGAAGCTTTTCGGTTATAATTAGTTTCTTGTTTGGAATTTGTATATATAGAACAAATTGAGTAGAAGATGACAGAAAACTTCATGCTACTAAAGTTAAAAGCCTTGAATTTGATCTTTGAGAGTGAATAAAATTAAAATAGCTTAGAGAAAGTGTAAAACTTAAATATGGTTTGAAGAGAAGTGAAAGGGAGAATTGCAACCGACCTGGTAATTCTGGACACGAATTCGACACGGGAAAAATAATTAAAACACGACATGACATGAAAAAATACGAATTATTAATGTGTCAAAATTTATATAAATATATATTACCTTAAATACGATTATGACACATTAAAATATACAAACATGACAGAAATATAGGATTGCCAGATCTTGCATCAGATAGATGTATTAGTGGCCAAGGACGTTTGAAAAAGTCTTGCGGACAAAAGAAGTTGCTTGAGAAGTGAGAACAAAACAATGACTCAATTAGGAAAGATTGGTCTTAAAAAGTAGAAAACCAAAAGATTAGTCATTTATGTGATTTGCAATGTCGAAATGCTTCATGGAGTTTGTTTTTTTTGCATTGGATGAATGAAGGGAAAATGAAATTGAAGGAGCTAAGTCATATCTGACCCTGTTTAGAACACCCTTTTAAAGTTTTATAAGGAAAAATGCTGCAAAATTAATCTGAAAAAACCAATTAAACAGCTTTTCTCATTGTATTTAATTCTCTCTTATTTATTTTATCATTTCAAGATCAGAAAAGTTTCATATCAATGTTGTCCTGTAACAGAAACAAAACTAAAGGGTTTTACCATTTTCACATTCTTTTTCTAATGATTCCAAAAGTAACCAAAGTTAAAACATAAAGAGAAGAAGAATTGTATACAGAATTTTTAAGTATGAAACAAAGGGTTGAAATTTTTTATTAAATTCTATTCCAACATGAAACAATGTCTCTGTAGGACAAAACATAAGAGATAATAGAAAGAGATACAGGAATTAGAAGAAAAAACAGAGTCTTCTGCCCAACCACAAAGTTTAATTCAGACCCTTCTTCGAAAATGGTCTCTAATCTAGGAGAAGTAGATGATTTCTTGTGAGGAATAACAAGGGCTGGTGCCCTTTCACAAGTAGTTGCCGAGTATCTCTTAACATTCAACATTCCTCCAGCAATCAATCAAAATTTTCTAAATTTCTCTTTGGGGTTGGTCTTTTTTGTGCTTAATTTCTTTCTGCTGGAACCAAAGCCTTGGAGTAGAACAAAATTCAAGCGTGGCAGCCAAGGATGAATTTGTAGAAGACAAGTCTTGAAAAGATCTCGAGAGGGAGAAAATGTTGGTTTTGTTTCGGGTTTTGGTAAATTGATGTGTTGGTATATATATATATATATATATATATATATATATATATATATATATAGAGAGAGAGAGAGAGAGACAGAGAGAGAGAGAGAGAGAGAGGAAGCTTTGGGTTGGGAGAGAAATAAGGGAAATGTGAGAGAAGGTTGGTCGGTTGCATAATGGAAAGCCAATCAAAGGGTGGACAAAAAGCCATGTGACAAACGTTTGAAAATGTCAAAAGACAAAAAGACAAGATTTAGAAAAGGAAAGTTTTTGGTTTGGGCCTTTTTGGGGCCTCTAATTTAAACAATTAACAGTTAATTTAGACAGTCTCTGACCTAAATTTAACTTTTCTTTTTCTTTTTTGGTAAAAGCAATAAGTTTCATGATTTATACATGTGATAAAAGCTATAATCCCGCGTTTCCTTCATGGTTAATGGAAAGACAAAGCCACTTTACAATTTAAGTTTCTTTAAATTGACATGTTTCTTTTATGAATAAATTTTGGGTTTTTACTATTTACAATTTTTTTTGGTACTTCGTTTTTTTTTTTGTTTTTTTTTTTATTTCTATGTTAAGGTGAATTTATTAATTGAATCAATCTTAGGGTCGCTTTGTTTTATTTTATTGTTGACATCTTTCAAATAGAAAGGGATTCTTTCTTTTTTATAGATTAATTTATGCTATACATATTTTGGACGTGAATGACATAATAAGTTAATATTATTTATTTTAATATTTGTTCAATTTTTTAAAAATTTATTCATATATTTGAATGATTATATTCCGTATTTATATCCAAATATATATTAGATCAAAAAAAATATTAAAAAAAAAGAAGAATTCAAATAATATAAACCATAACAAATATAAGCTGCTATTCTTGAGTTTACTGAAAAAGATCTCGAAAGCGATTTCTTTTTTGTCTTCTTTGTCCTTTTGATTTAATCATATCCTAGGAAAGAAATAATTTTTTCCTCTTTTCATCTCCTTACTCCTTAGTCCTTCACACTAATCATAGTACAAGCTTGAATCCTAAATTCATAATTCTCTTAAGATCAGTTCAAGTGATTAAGTGGTTAGGAAATAAAAATTTTAGATAAAAAACTTAACTTCAAATCATAATGTTAACTTCAAATACACTCTTTAAAATGCAACAAGAAGGTTAAATCTGCATGAAAAAGCACCTTTACCCCCATTGGAATAATAGCACATTTGACCTTAGCACTCAATGTTATGTTGTGTTGGAGGCAAACAATTTATGATCTCTATAGGCATAGCAAAGCATTAGCCAGTAGCTAGCTAGCCATGCATAATTAGAAGTGAGACAGTAAATTTGCATGCCATATATGCTTTGTTCTTCCAAGAACAGTCTAGGTAGCTAGAGAGACATATCCCCTGATGTGTTTCCAAGGGAAGGGACATGTCAGATCATTACATCTTTTTTCACCTTTGAGTGATAATCAGACATGTAACTAATATTTATGGAAGCATTGAAATTTTGCAGCTAGAGCTGTTTGGACATGAAATTCAATTGCATGTCTTTGGTAATTAAAAAAAAATGTTACTACTAAGTACTAAGTTTTTCCTTTTGGCCTTAAACTTGATTTAGTTTGGAGTTTCTAACCATTAGAGGATAACATAAATTGAGATGTTGGATCTTGTTATGTTATTCAAATTTCTCAATTTTTTAAAGTATTTATTTCCGACACATATTCGGATATACGCAGCGTAACAAATATAATTTTTCAAATATACGAAAAAAATTGAATATAATCATATCTTTGATGACAGAGGAAAAGGGCAACTGCATGATCATTGGATTTCAAGATGTTTCTGAATTTTTAAAAGGAGACACTTCCATATCACTCTTCATTCCTTCTATTTCTTGGAAAATTTTCAAGAGTTCAAGAGAAGTGGAAACTTTAATTATCAATATGTAATTTATATGTGTCTTAAGTTAAATATGTGCACAACAGAAACTAAAAGCAAAAGGCCACATTATACAGGGAAAAGAAGATAGTAATTGTTGAAGACATCTGATTGCATCAAGCCTAACTTTACTCTGACGAGGCTTTTTCTTTTCTTTTGTTTTTTTCTTTTTTTTTTTTTTTTTTGAAGCTGGGGCCAGGGGAGTGCAAAGGTGTTATGGAGTGTGAACTATCAACAAAACATGAATAGCCATTGTTGTTTTTGTAATATCTGTCAAAACTCAAACACACATTGGTTTAAGTGGCATGAATTTTAAGTCTAATTTTGAAAATCTTGACTTTCAAAGGGTAAAAATTCACACTTCCTGAATTCAATTTGCCATTACAAGCAATCTGATTTAAGTGATTAGATATACTTAAACGCAATGCGATCGAAAATACATTCGTCACCGCAATTTAAATCTCGGTTCTGATCTAAATTTTTAGGATGGGGTTAATTCTCATTTCTTGTCTGTACAGCCATAAGTAAAACAATGGAACTTGTTCAAACATCAATGCATAAACAATAACAAAATGCTAAGTTCAACATTCTTCATTGTCTTAAAATATCAACATAACCCATATTTCAGTGTGACATAATTTAGCCTTTGAACTATAGGCCTTTGGACTTCATGCTCAGGTAAACTGATGGTCTTACATTTCTGAGTTCTGACTTTGGGACTTCAACACTTCACCAACCATGGGGTTTTTTTTTTTTTTTTCCTGTTCTTTTTGGATAATTGAAAATTTCCATATGTCCATACAAATCAGGATAATCTAGCAGCAAAAAAGGTAACTAAAACATAAAGAAAAAAAATACTGACAATCGATTTAATGCTGTTACAATCTTTTTTTGGAGGATAATGCTATTAATTAGCTAAAATCACTTCATTTGGTCCCCACTGCTGACACGGTGTTCTGTTGACTGGTTTATCTGCAATATTAGCTAGCTAGACAGTCCAAGCTTTATCTTGACTCCATCAACTATCTGAGCTCCAATGGCTATAATAGATTTAGGTGCTTTGCTTAAACTTTATGAATCATGGCCTACTGCAAACCTGATTTCACATTCTATAATTTCCTTCCTTCTTGCATTAACTAATACTATGTTACAGACAAGAAGCTGCTGAGTGCTCCTACATACTTAAACAGTGTAACGCCCCAATCATTTTGAAAATTTTTGAGGATCCGTTATGATATATGTATATGTAGAGATTTAAATTCATACTTGTAAGATATTTTTTTTGAAATAAAACCGTAAGACTTTTGAATTAAAGCAAACAATACCTTACAGATTAGATTCAAGTTTCCACGAACAGAATTCAGGAATTAGAAGACTTTTGTAATCAAAAACACCCTGCTTCTTCACAAAAGAAAAGACACGTTTAGAAGGGTTCCCTTCTGGCGGAAGAAAAAGAAACTTTCCCCTGATGTGCAGGGAATGCAACAGGATTAAGAGTTATTCATTATTTAATATTTAGTTAAGACCACAGTCGTAGAAGAAGATTAGATGTTATTGCTGATAGATAAAAAAAAATGTTTAAAGAACAAAAAGAGATCAATTACAGTACATTATTTACTTAATAATACTTGGTTTCCCACAAGCATAGAAACAGCTAGCCAACATTGAGTCACCTAACTCCAGACAAAGTAGTATTTCAAAATTTTCTACCCAACATAAACCATGATTTGTGATTGAACAAAACAAAAAAAACATTCATGGATTACATCAGATGTATGTTCATCAAGCTATGAACATCGACCCCTAAGCACACTTGCAATTATGACTATATGACGACAAGGGCTTCTTCACTTCTAAGAAACAAGTGGACAGAAAAGATGAATTATGGGACAACTCCATGTTAATTTCCTCTTCATTTTCTTCTTCACGAATGGTTTCCAATGTTATGTGGATGTTGAGCTTAGGGATGGCAATAAAACGAGCCGGCACGACGGCAGAGAAGGGAGTGAGAGGCGGAGCGACTACTGAGGTCTCAGCCATGGGATTGCAGAGTGTTTCTTGGAGAGTGGTGACTGAGAAGATCATGTTAGCCATGGGAAAATTTTTGTATGGAGACTTTGCCAATTATGAACTTTGTTGGATGAGAGGGACTGTCGACAAATGTGGAATTCTATGCTTGATTTATATAGAAGTTGTAGCTGTTACATGCCCCTTGGTTTTCAGATAATAACATTATTGCCATTTAGACATTTGGTTCAAGTATGTCTCTCTTAAGGTCTATTTGGATGAGCGGTGAGATTGATTCCGGTGAGATTAAAAACAACGATCGAGGTGAAATTAATTACTGTACAAGTAAGATTGAGTACTGTACGGTGAGATTAAAATCAGTGGTGGAAATATGTGTTTGGATGCAAAAGTAGCAGTGGTTGTGAGATGAGAATAAAAATGATCATTAAAGACATTGATGTAAGTGTATTTTGATAAATTATTTTTATAATATTAATATTTAAAATTTTAATACATGTTATTTTATATATTTATTTAAATATTTTAATTAATATATAATTTATAAATTTATTTATCATATTAAATAAAATATAAATATATATTTTTAAATAATTAAAAATTTTAAAATAACAAATTAATAAAATACAAAAGAATAAAAAAAATTGAAAAGAAAAAAGGGGGTAAAATGTAATTTTACCCCAAGCAAGGTCCAGTGGCTTCTGGACCTTGCCTCTTCCGATTATCAACTGGAGGAGCAAATTTAACATTTGCACCGCAGGGTGCATTGGATTTTCAAATGCAGCCTTAGTTTCAATGATTTTAATTAATTTTACTTTTATCCATTTGTTTTTAATAAAAAGATAATTAGATGGTTTAATTTGGATTTTTTGTCCTCCATTTTTGTTTTCTACTAATAGAATTAAAGTGTGGATTGTGGTCTTTGGTTATTAATACACGTAATAATTTATGTATGTGTGTCGTGTTTTTTTTAATGGTGTAAATATAAACACTATAAAAATTATTAAATGTATTAAAATTTTAAATATGAATAAAATATGTGTATTAAACGTGTCATATTATACTATTTTAATATTTATTGAACATGTTATATTTGTGTCGTATTTTCATGTTCACGAT
Source organism: Fremontodendron californicum (assembly GCA_030761205.1). Lineage (NCBI taxonomy): Eukaryota > Viridiplantae > Streptophyta > Magnoliopsida > Malvales > Malvaceae > Fremontodendron > Fremontodendron californicum. Next base: position 3,903,489 of record JAULJL010000027.1, read on the forward strand.
TATCATATCTAACTATTAATACAGCCAAACAAGAGACAATGATATGTTTGGATATCTCTTCTTTCATTTTTTTTTTTTTCAATTAGGAAAATAACTTCTTGAAATGTTAGTAAATTCTTGTATAAAAAAGGTCTTTTTTTTTTCTTTCTAAACTTTGGGTGTTTCAACAATTTCATAAACTTGAATACCAAGTAAAACACACACTTCTTTTTTATGGCTAATCCTCTTTAATAAAAATGAAAGTACAAACTCCAATAATACAAAACTTACATATAAATTGGGAAAGTTATAAGAGAATGAAAGACTATATTTTTCGACTAATTACATAATTCCAAGAAACATTCCTGTCCTTACATGGTTGGGTTAGAATTTATATATATGGATAAGAAGATTGACTTCTAAGTTCTAATCCATTTGCTATATGCCTTAGATTAAAGGGTATTGCTTTGTTCATCAATTCATTACACAAACAACTTTAAAAAGTGTTAGAACTAAATTAATTAAGAATCGTTTGGATGGGAAAGCGTCGGTAACTAAAAATAAGAGAACTGGAGTATCTGTCAGGATAGTCGGTACTGTATCGATACTTGTCGTATCGATCAGTATGTATCGATTTTAAGATAAAACAAAACGATACAAGTAGTGTATCGTTTTAATTTTTGTATCGGCTTGTAACAGGTTGTACCGATCAATATCGGCACGTATTAGTTCATACCGGTTGGTACAAGATTTTAATTTTTTAATTTTAAATTTTTTTTCACTTATTTGATTATCTTAAATTAATTTCTAATATTTTCTTTGATCATTTTATTTTTTTCATAGCTACATTTAAAAATAATATATTTATTAAATTAATTAATAATAATTTATTATATATTTTTATATTTATTTAATGCTTAAAATTTTGGATATTAAATATTTAAAATTTAAAATTTAAAATTCTATATTTACATATAAATATATATTTTATGTAAGTAATTAAAATATATTTGCATATGTATATGGTATATATTTTATTATAAAATTTGAAAATTGATTTTATATATATATATATATATATTTGAAAAATATTAATAAATCTGAAATAATATGTCAAAATATATCAATATTAATATCTATCAATATCAAAATAAAAATAATACATTTATCAATAGGAAATTGATTACTTTAATATATGCTTTCTGCATTAAATGCAGATTTTGGAGGTATGCAGTGCTCTTTTAACATTTTGATGGAATAGGTCTTTGTCAAATTCTTGAGGGCGGCTTTCTGTCTCTCTGACTGATTGCAAACCCATTTTTTTTATCGTCTCATTTACGCTAAAGGATCAACACTGAAACTCAATCTGCAATAATATTTCAATTTCTTCAAGATTTTTCTATTGGGTACATATTTGGCATTTTGTTTTCATTGTTTGCCCTGAGAGACACGGTGCATGTCATCGATGAGTGTTATTGATACGTTAAAGTATCTAGAAAATTTTTGTATTATAATCAAAAAAATCATTTGAATTCCTGTCAGTAAATAAAAAATCGGATCGGACCGGCCGATCAGATCGGTTGAACAAAAAATCGATGGTCTATCCGGTTCGGTGGATGTAATAAAATCCGATTTAATCGAATCAGTCAAAAATCGGCTCAACGGGTAAAAAATAGGTATAAAATCGGAAAAAAAAAAACCTTTTTTAATTATTTTTTCAAAAATATTTTTTATAAGTGACGAGATTTTAACCCATAATCTTTTGAAATTATACTAAAGACCATACCACTAAGCTAACTATTTATTTATTTATTTATTTTTATTATATACTATATTTAATATTTATTTAACATTAAAAATATTTTTAAAATATTTAAAAAATTTATTTAAGGTGCCCAACCGGTCCAACCGATTCAACCGGTTGAACCGATTGAACCAGGAACCAGAGGTCACAACGGTTTGACCTTCGATCCCCTTTTTTCAACCTTGGTCCCTGTATATAGAAGTGAGTAATTTAATTCTTGTACGTTTGAAATTGGTGTAAAGAAGTAAAATTGATAACAATGTTAATGGAAAAGCGTATAAATGCTGACGTGGATGTGTGAAACTGACAGAATAGATGACTTGAAAAAAAAAATGATGATGTGTCAAATTTTTTTACTTAGGTGAAATTTAAAAACTGATTGAATAGATGACTTCGAAAAAAAATGATGATAGATTTTTACGGTTAAATGAGGGATTTGGGTAAAAAAATTTTATGTTTTTCTAAATTTCACTTGAGTAAAAAATTTGACATCTCATCATTTTTTTCAAGTCATTTTTTTTGTCACTTTTTGTTAGAACCATTATATCAATTATACAATTACTGAATAATGCTACTCTCTCTATTTTCGAGTCAGTTTGTTGGATTATTCAGACAATTTTCATATATGTGGGAGATTATTGGATATCAATGAATTATTTAGGTGTATTTATACGAAATACGTATTCCAATACGTAAGTTGTCATAACTACATACATGGTGTATAATTACATACACAATTGATATTAATTTTAATGAGAAATTAGTCTCATTTTACACCCACTTGAAGAGGAAGAAAGTTGGTTGAAGGTGTGGCTGGTTAGTTGTATATCCCACATAGAACAAAGTTTGGCTTTAGCTTATAGTTTACAGAAGCTAGTATTCCATGCTGGGTCAGGCCCCAAGGAGCATCCAAGTTTTGTGGTGAGTGAGAACCTATACAACTTCGGCTAGACCACAAGCGCGCCGCCATTCCGCCACTGAGCCGGGCTGGGTCGGATCGGGCTTGAGCTTGGGTCAGTATCTATCTTTTTGCTGACCATCCAACCAGCTTTTGTTTTTAGTCCGAATAATTCATGTCTGTTCGGTCTAGCACCGAACCATTTATGTCTGTTCGGGTTTGAACCGAACCGATTCATATCTGTTCCAACAGGACTGTCTGTTATCTGTTGGCTAAACCGATTCGTTCAAACAGTCTTAACTGTTCGGTTTGAACCAAACCAGTTCGTGTCTGTTCCAACAGTGCTGTCTGCTACCTGTTGGATGAACCGGTTCGTTAAACAGTCTTGACTGTCTGAACTGTCCTTTAGTCTTCTATAAATACAGACATTTAGTATCTATTTTATTCACTGATTTCGAGAATTAAATTTATTCTTTTCTTCCTCCGGTTTTCCTTTTCTGTTTGAGAGAGACTGACATCTTCTCGGTTCGCTGAGTTTCTTGGAGTGTGCCCTCTAGAGTAACGTTTATCAAGGAAGCTTGGGAGACGATTTGCATATATCTGCAAGCACCTTAAAGGCTGGCAAAATTCGTCTTAAAGTCAGAGGTCCAACCTTAACTCGATATTGATTTTTTCAAATCAATTTCCTATAAGTGTTCGTATATTCGGTTATGTTATTTGTATGTTCAAGTTAGTTTATTTCGTGTAAGTTCTTTTATATATATATATATATATATTGAAATTCATTTCTGTAATTTCTTTTTATATTCTGTTTATTATTTATTTGTTTTAATTATTCAGTAATTGTATAATCGGTATATTGGTTCTAATAGTATCACATGTCCATATCAGTATTTAGACGGTTTTTCATTAACACTATTACCAATTTTACTTCTTTGCACTAATTTCAAACGTATAAAGATTAAATTACTCACTTCTATAGTATAGGGACTAAAATGCACTTTTGACTATAGTACAAGAACTATTTAAATACTTTAACCGTTATTGATATATGCTAGTTAGTATGATCAATAATCGTTTGATTTTTGATAGAATGTTAGATTCTTAATTTCAATAATTAAAGATGAATTCCTGACAATTTCAAGTATCAAACAAAAAGGCTAGCTAGCATGCCTCAGCTTTGATGGTGTTGTCAATGGATGAGATGAGAAGGGTAGATAGTGGAGAGGAGCCCAGGTTTTGTTTCTTCCATTTTGCTAATTGGAACATACCTTGATTGAATTTTTGTAATGGTTTTATTTGTAAACATCGGCTTTAATTCCCAATTAAAAGAAAATGACATATAATTTAGTTGATACTAATGTGATAATTGATGCATCACATAATTATAAAAAATTAATCTGATGGATTGGATGCTCATAGTTTTAAGAAATTTATAGGGATTGAATGACACCCGGCTTTTGAGTTTTTAATCATAGTAACTGAAATTGTGAAGACCTATTCACGGATTGGACAGCCCGTCCTGTCTGACCTTTATTGGGCCGGGTCTAGTAGGAAATTTTTGTTCCGGCCCGGCTCAAAATAATGTTTTTATATTAATATAATATTATTTAATTTAATTTTAATTATAAAAATAAAAAAATATTAATAAATTTTTTTTAAAAGGTAATGAACAGTGCTCACGAGCCGGCGGGCTGGTCCGGACTTGGACAAAGATTTTGAAAAAAATTCGGGCCTCGACCTGACCCGACCCATGAGCACCTTTAGAATTGTCTTGTCATATTTTTGGATTTTAAGTTTCTATCTTTAATTTCTTGTAAAAAAAATAAAAGATTTTCAGTTTGTACTCCCTCAAAAGAACAATAATCTACACTATTTCTCACTCTCTCTTGCATAGTAAACTTGTTCAAGGGTTTGACACAACACGATAGATTCGATCTATATTGAATTGAGTTTGGATAAAGATTTTTTCAATTCGATCCGGTTTGAATTATCATTTATTAATAAAAAATATTTTTACATAAATTTAATTATAAAAACATATAAATATTAATATAAAAATAAAAATAAATTCTCAATATTTTCTAAATAATAATATGAGATTTCGAGTCGGTCCAAACCGAACCTGAATAAAAAAAAAAAAAAAAAAAATCCGGGCGACAACCCATAGACAGATTTACTGCATAGACATCCCTCGTCCCATTTTTTTCATACTACTATCCTTCTTATTTTTTGTTAGTGTTGAAAAAAAAAAAAAAGAAGATCAACATCTAATAATTAAAAATTAAAATGTGATTTTATATCGAAACGTTTTTTTCCTCAAAGGATTGAACAGTTAATATTATAATTTTGTTTTAGATAAGTAATTTTTTTTTACTTGAAACTCGTGATTGGACTTTTCAGCTTATTTAGCTGAATTGGATTATTAAGTATCAGTATCAAAAATAAAAATAATACGTTCATTGATATAACATGATTCACACGTTGAATTTTGGAGGCGATTAATGGAGAACATATCCTTTTCGAAGAAACTAGAAAGCTTTATAATTTATACAGAACTTTTTGCATGAACAATATTGGGAATTATTCATTAATATGTTGCCTTGCCCCTACCCCTTATCCAAAGCAGAGAGCACAAATATCGTTTTCCATTTTTGCTCTCATAATATAATCTTTTTGGATCCGTCTGTTAGATGATACATATCCATCCGGCCGATGCCCCATCTGAAAAAATGCCAGTATAAAACTCTTTCATTCAAATCATGTTATGAATCAGATTTTGAAAAAAAGTCAATTATTTATTTAATTTTTTATAATAAATAGTTGATTTTTGACGTGGTGTAACCATTTCATGCTATTTTTTTTCCCAGAATGTACTGATTTCAATTAAAAGCACTACTTTAAACTACACCTAAGTTGTGGACGTACCCTTAATTGCTAGCTAGAAAAAGTGATGAGGCTGTTCATGCCATGAATAAAAGGCTAACTTGCAAAAGACTTTAAACACTTAAGAAACAGATGGTTTTGCCTCGATCAAAATCATTCAAATTTATGCTATAATTTGAGTGATTGTAATGTAGCATCATCCTTTTTTTTTTTTTTTTTACAATATTGAGGCCTCATTGTCACCTGGTACGAAAAACGATTCGCTTTTTGGTTTCAATGCATGTGAACTGTTTGGACCACAAGAAAATTCATTGGTATGAATATGACTTTGAATCTTTCTCTTCAACGCAACATAAGTTGAAGATAATAAGCATGTTCAGCATATAAAGCCCATTGTTTTTGCTTTATATTTGACATGAAACTGAATGTAAATCAGAATCAAATTCTTTTACTTTGAGTACACATGATTTTGGTTGTTTTTAATGGAATTTAGATAAAGATCTGAGATGAACTTTTAGTCGTGTGTCTATAACCAACACATCTTTTAAGGGTCACAATGGCAAGGGGACCTTAGCTGTGTTGGCTGGCTGTACTGCTAAGCTTTGGGTCGTAAATGCAAAACTTGGAGTTATGTTTTCAAGGTCCCTTTCTATAATATTAATGGGTTTTGATAACGAGAACTCTTAAAGAATTTTTAAGATTAGTTAATATATTATTTATAATAATAATATTGTATTAAATGTAGTAATTGTTAACTTTATTCATTATTTTCAATGTATTGAATGAAAATATTACTATATACGATAACCTTAAAGAGTGTCTTTAGGACGAAAAATTATTTTTTAAATCATTCCCACCACGTCAGTCATGGTCCCAACCAATCAAATTACACTAGATCAAATTCTGTTTTCACGTCATCATTATTATTTTTATTTTTTAGTTTTGTTCTTAGGATTTAGGGTGTAAGATCGTGTTTTAGGGTGTAGGATCGTGTTTTACGTTGAAGAGTAAGTATGACGTGAAATGAAAATCTGATTTGTTTTAATTTAATTGGCTGAAATCATAACTGACGTGATGAAAAAGATGTATAGTATAATTTTTTTCTTTTACCATACTTTTTAGCAAAATCCAATATTAATTGATAGGGCGGGCGGCTGCACTTACCCTGACAGGTTGCAGCCCCTTTTTGCCTTTTTGGTACCCATCAAGATCAACCCCAAAAGTATGTATTTGGAGAATTCTAAATTGGACATATCAGGCGCTTCTTTTTCAGTCGTTGCCCTGATAGATACGGCACAGATGAGACAATACAGCGATGGCTGCACTGCATTTGGTGGTGTTCTTTTCAAACATGGAGAGGTAAAAGAGAAGAGTGAATTTGTTAAGGTTCTATCAGGTATCAGGTTTTGTTGTTTTTATGTGTTCTGTCCTTGGAATGTGCTCTGGCATATCCTGGACAATTCTTGAACCTCTCAAAGTTTAGATTCGATGAGATGAAACTACAGAGTGCAACCCCAAACCATGAGATAAGTGTTGTGAACCTTTAGTTATAGAAAATTCTTTTAATTTCCTTCCTCTTAGTTACCATTATTTTTTTCCTTCATGCAGAGGAAGAAAAACAATAATATTCTAGTCAACTAACCAAGTTACATTATGTCACAACAATAGTAGTTCTGATGTCTGAGTAGGAAACATGATAAGAGCAACTGAATCGAATCATTGCTCCTATCTATGTTACCCAAATTCGAGGATGAGTATCGAATACGAGTATATATCCGACACGGGTTACTTATTTTTTTTAAGTTTTCCCATATATTTGAAAAATCATACCCCCATAATATTTTCAAATGTGTCAGAGACGAATTTTTTTAAAAATAATGAAGAGTCCAGATAAGTAGTAAAATAGGCTCCCATGGCTCAAAGCATTTCTCTTAGTTCAATTAAAATTTAAGACGCAACTTATAAAGCAATTTCAGTGAGACTGCCTGTCTGTCTAAAAGATGTTCAGATGCACCAATGGAACTGGCGTCTTTGAAAAAAAATCACCAAGTCAAGACATGTATAATACAAACAGTACCAGGAACAAAAAAAACTACTTGCATTCATATACTTGAGATGTTCTTACAACCAGATATTAAACTGTTTGTAGTCTTAAATCATCATCCTAAAGAGACTCTGCTATGAGCTAAAGAGAAACTGCATTATACAGCCACATATACTCATTGGTATATTAAAAATAAAGCTTCATAAAAGTACAGCATGACATATCTAATCATTCAATATTTTGGAGGTGGCTGCTGGGTTGCCAACAAACCAAAACGCTTCTTCAAAAGAACTCTTTGTCTCGAATATTTGTCATCAGGGGAGAATCGAGCTGCATGAATGTTGGTAAAAGTATATATAAAAAAAATCATTACAAAACATAACAGCACTTATGAATAAGATTCTATGCAACTTTCCAAAAAATGTCTTGATCCTATTATAAACTTTGACAGAACCAGAAAAAAATATCGTATAACAGCCTAACATGTATTCAAGCCAATGTTATCACCCATTACAGTTAGTGCCATTGATGACACGATGTGGTACCAACTTGCCAATGACAGGAAAAATAAGAAACAGATAGCTAATGACCATGTAGTCAGAACACTACCAATTCTTCACCAAAATGGACCTCCTCTTGTATTGATTTCCAATCAAAACAAAGCAGCTTGCAGGAAATATATATATATATATATATATATATATATATATATATATATATATATATAGGTAAAGGTTAAAGTACCATATGAACTTGTTCAGGTGCCTCAATAGACCAGGTCAAACATAAAATGTGCAAGAATTTCTCAAAAAGGGATACAATCAGGAAGACCATGAAGAAAAACAAAAAGGCCAAAAAAACTATAAAACTAATAATCAGTGTATGCCAGAAATGACATAAATGCTTCAGGCCATATTACCTGGATGAGCAGATTGAGTAGGCATCCCCACTGGTGATTCTTTCTGCGCACAAAATCCATGCAAACGTAAATATAGAGAAATAACTGGTGAAATATTGATTATATATAAATTAGAAACCTAAAAAATTGCTAAAACAAGATAATATGATGAAAGGCAGCCTATGCTTGACAGCAGGACAGAGATTAAAACCTAATAACAGTCTCAACTTTCACATTTAAATGCATTCTCAGGATAGAGCAAGTTTATTCAGCCATAAACTCCCTCAACTATTATGGAAAATAAATCCTACCAAGAAGAAAAAGTTCTTAGCATTCCACAGAAAAAACCTCCGCTATAGTACAAGTTTTAGAGCAAACTAAGCTAAAAACTCAGCTTTGAAAGTATAAAGAAAAAGGGTTAAAAGTTCCAATTCTGGGAAAAGGTTTTGGTCTCAGTACATACAAGGTTGTCCTTCCCAGAGTCTCAATCACCATACAAAAAACATATAAAATTAAGGAATTAATACAAACCTGAGATTATTAGTAGTTTTAACTAATTATCAATAAAAAGAAAAGCAAAAAATAAAAGAAACAAGTATAGGTCTACGGGGTTTTACCTTAGTGGTGTAAACTTTGTCACCATTCTCATTTATGTAGAACTGGAGATACATCTTATCCAAACAAAAGAAATATAAACTGTAAAAAGAGAGAAAGATTAGAACTTTCATGCAATTAAAAGAAAACCCAGAAAGAACAACCAAGTATACGAAGGAAATAGTGGATTTTTTTATCGGAGCCGCACCTTCTCTGATGGGGGGTTTGGAGAAGCAACCAAGGAGAGAAAAATGGTGGATTTTAGGTTTTTTTTTTTTAGGGTTTTAGACTTTTAGTGAGGTGAGTGGTAATGGGCCATTACAGGCTTAAAGAACAGCTATCCTTGACATTGGTTGACATTGGGCCATAGTATAAACAATCAAATTACTTCTATTAATTCAAGATGGGCCCAAATGCTTTATTAACATTTGAATTCCGACGATGGAGAATTTGAGTTATAAAAGAAAAAGTTTTTTCACTTTTAAACTGGAATATGATATGACTGTCAATTATTGTCAACGGAAAGCAAATAGTTCCATCCAGAGATAAAATAAGGCATGGATCCTCCATCCTCTTACCTTTTTTTGTTTGTTGTTGATGTTTTTTCTAGAGCAATCAACTTGCTATTAAGTCTAGAATGCTGAGTGGAGTTAAGCATCATTGAATTTTATCTCATGTTTTATTTGCAGATGACTCACTTTTCTTTCTTGTAACTATTAATAACAATTGTGAAGTAATGGCAGAAATCATGCAAAAATATTGAAGGGCTCTTCTGGGCAGAATGTCAACCTAAGAAAATCCAGTATTATATTTAGTTCAAATGCTCCAGACCATGTGAAGCAGGCAATGGAAGGGGAAGCTGCAAATTCCAATAGCAGCAAACCCTGGGACATATATCTGGGCATTCTCTCATTCTAGAGTAAAACCAAATGTGAGCCAATGAGGCATATCAAGGATAGAATTTTAGGTAAGTTGAAATCTTTGAAGCAAAGTTTTGTTGTCTTTGAGGCAAGTTTATTGGAAGGCAGGGACTTATTAAAGGATAATATCAGGTGGGAGATCATCATGAGTGGGGAGGGTTTGGATCCTAGGGGTAAACCTTAGAGCTCCAGATGAAGCAGAAAACCAAAATCTTCATTTGCCCAAGAAAGTATCAGAAATTACTAACAAAGAAGAAGGGTGCTGAAATCTGAGGCCAATAAGAAGTAAAATTTTCAATGAAGAAGCTGATGCTATCTCTTCCATATCAATTTGTCAAAATGATGGTGACGATAGAGTTATATGGCCAAGCACTAATGATGGTATAAGTTATTGATAAAAGCTGATTATCATCATATCATAAAGGAGTATGAGGTTAGAGCTTCTATGAAGAGTCCACCTGGAAGATCATTTGGCAATTACCTGTACCTACTAAGAAAATAATTTTTCTCTGGAGAGCCTGTACAAATTCTTTAGCCACTAATTTGTACCTATGGAAGAGAAAAGTTAAAGATAACCTTTTATATTCCCTGTTTAAACAAGATGTAGAGTCTATTGAGCACAGTTTATTGTTGTGTGAATGGACTCTGACTGTATCGTCAGTGTCTTCTTAGCCTTCCAAGCCTCAACGGCCACTCGTTTCTCGGATAGAAAATCAAGGCGATGGCTCACGAAAATTTCATACTGTATCATTTCCTTTCTTTTCTTATCATTTTCTTAAGAAAAAAAAGAGGGTGCAGTGGCAGCCACTCATGTATTGTTAGATTCTTAGATGGGGAGTATATTAAAGATGTTTCAAGTTTCCACTATTCATTTAAAAAAAAAATCACGATTTTCATCTTCATTTCAATCCATATATCATGTTAGAGAAACAAACACGTAAGACAAAATGATATATGATTGAGAGATGTCTACCAACATTGTCAATGTCAACCTCAGACAAACCAGTTTGCCCGTTCTTCACTCCACAAGGCAAGGGAGAGGGGCAGGGCAAATTAGAACTGTCCATTAGTGCAGAAAAATCAACTGACAGATGGCACAAAACCGGTTGGTGCAGGTTGAGCTCAGAAAAGTGCAAATTTCGTAGCTATTGATCCCAACAAAATGCATATCTGCAAAGGCTATCTAATTTACCATTCAAGCTTTGACACGTTAAGAAAAAAGGTCCCACAATGTAGTTATCTCTTGGAGCTTGTTTTGTTTGCAAATTAATATCTAAAGTAAGTGGTGGCACTAGGAGTTAAATTTTGATTAAGAGCCACTGACAAGGACCATTGTCTCAATTTAAGCCTAACAATGTTCTTATAAATCCTACCAATAGCTTGAGCTTGTGCTCATAAAAAACCAGGGTGTTTCCCCTATAATTCTTGTTCCTTCTTGGTATTTTCACGTTTCAGAGCCTTTGTCCTAAATTCTTCCTGAGCTCCTAGACATGGCGAATTCGCGTCTCCCGAGGTTCATCATGGAGGTTGCCCCACCACAGTTTGTTACTGTCATGAGGCATAGAACAAGAAAGATGTTGGACACTATTAGTGAAGAGGATAGAGATGGTAGCCACACTGATTATCTTTCCCCTACTTCAAAGAGCTCACCAACTTCAATCCCTGTGGGTGCTACTGCTATGGCGGCTGCTGCTGCTGCTTCTGCTTCTACTTCATCTTCTTCTGCCACTACTGTGACGGCTAACTCCAAGTATTTTCTCAAAGGAGTGTCGAGTTTTTCAATTTTCAATAACTAGAATGAACTGCTTTTGGTGTATTCAAGATGTATCTTCCTTCTCTTTTCTTCCTTCTACAACTAACAGAGTCCGGGGGGATTGGCCTGATGACCAAGACTTTGCTGAGACTTTTGTAGGTCTATTATATCTGTATGTACTTGGCATTTGGTAATGTAACCAATGTTCTAATGGGATGAGTAAGATATTTGCATTCTATGCTGTAAAGAGTCAGAAATTTTCACCAATAAAAACATAAGTTGACAGATTAGCCTTGGTACTTGACATTATCATCTTGAACCAATGATTTGCAAAGATTTCTATTCTGAACGCTTAACAATTCAATAAAAACTTTCAATATCGATCCACTGATGGAACCAGCTAATTAAGGAGGCCGGAAACAACCCTTCTCCAGGGATTGAAATCATAATCACTGAGATTGATGTTTGTGTATGACAGCCTAGGTGAACAGTTACATGCAATGGCAGTTAATGTTCTGATGGAATTCTTTGAATGATTTCAAACAAGGTAGGCATCAATATAGCAGATTCCTCAAGATATTGGGAAAATTTTCCAAGCACCATCTGCCATGCATGACTTTAAACATGTAACCAATAGTCTAAATTCTAAGGATTGCATTATATAAATAGAAAAAAAATACTATCTAAAAAATATCTATACTGGAGTTATCTCATGGTTTCAGATCATTTAGATGACCAATGTTGAAATACAATTTAGTATAATGGTATTCCATATAACTGTAAGTACATGACTGAACTTCTCTGAAATCTAAAAAAATTCCATCTTTTTTGCACCAAACATGGATCTGTGTGTAATAGTTCTCCAAACTAGGGTCTTGAAAGAAGTAATCTGAGTATAGTGAAATGCAAAAGTGGCCATTAAGATGCCCATGCACACAACTCAAGCATGAGAAACATGACATTTTGCCTTCATGTCAAGCAATATGCCCATCTCCATCTACAAAACTGAACTATGTTGTGCTAAGAACTTTGCTGTCACCATTCTCAAATTAAATACCTTAATCAAACACATTTAGCCCTCACTCTACTATGATCTTTTTTATACCAGTATATGTCCCTGTGCGTCCTAGCTGCATACATACCTAGTTAGGGCACTTTGAAATTGTTCTTAACCATCAAATACAAGAACAACCTCAAACTCAGACAATTAATAAAACTCTTGGATCATATACTTTATATCTACTTGGCCTTTTAACAACTTCATCTTGACACTCATCCTGACTATTAATAGTTTCATAACGATCAGTCTATCATTACCCAATCAGAATTAACAATTACGTAAGATCACCACTTAGTGACCATATATAATTTTGATTGATTAATTATAATATAATTATTATAGGTGATAGTAAATCTTATATAATTTTGAATTCTTATTGATTAATTGTTCCTTATAATACAATTATTATAGGTTAGGTGATATGTTCCCTTATTTTTTCAGAATTTTTTTTTTTTACATTAAAAGTATTGGTATTGGTACATCAATTATATATATATATATAAATAAAAAAAAAAAAACAAAATTTTAATATAAAATCAATTTTTGTTAAAATCCGTGAAACTTAAATAGAAACAAGCAAAATAGGATAGAAAAATTTATTTATCAAGTCATGTAATGTAATGTAAGACACTCATAGTTGTTCTATCTGGTGCAGGTGTTTACTGATTTTTGTTTTTTTCAAACCAAGTTTCTTTATTTTATCCAATAAAGATGATATTATTTGTTTAAAGAGAGAGAGACTTTTATTTTATTTTATATTTATAAATGGAGTTTCCATTCCGATCCATGTTAAATTTATATACTTGGTCAACATATAAAAATGTTTCCAAAATAACCTTAAAATATTGGCTTAAATATATAAAAAAATCCTCATCTAAACCCCTATCATTTTATTGCAATCAATTGAGTCATCAAATATTTATTTTTATCCATTTGAACCCTCAAATATCTATTTTCATCTAATTGAGCCCTCTATTGGAAAGAAATTGATAATGACCTTTAACCAAATTTTGTGCTCAATTGGATGAAAATAAATGTTTGAGGGCTTAATTGATTGCATTAAACGACATAGACTTGAATGATTATTTAGTTTTAGTTGAGGGGCTTTTTTTATTTTATTTAAGCCTAAAACATTTTATAGTTTTTACATCCCATAAGAATTATTATCCTATACATTGGCGGTAAAATTTTTTAATTTCATAAACAAAATTAAAAAACTATTACATATCTCATTTATTTATTTTTATTTTTTTAAATATAAGTTAAAAACATGTGATGGCAATCTATTTTTTACTACTAGTGTATTAGAATAATAGTCCTTAAATATAAACCAATGTATTTGTAAAATAAAATTCCATTGCATGATGGATGGCAATCTATTTTTTACTAGTATTAGGTCAATAGTCTTTATCATGAAAGTTCAATGAGGCCCTTTTTTGATTATATTTTCTGTTTAGAATGATTCCAAATTCTAATCTACGAGGTTAGTGTTACTTTCCTATGAATAATTTTCCTTAGTTGACATTTTGCATTAACTTTCATTTTTGTGTATAAAAATTTCAAAACCAACTCTATCTTGAACATTATATTAAAGAAAAAACACTTAAAATTTAAAGGAAAATAATTTCATATAATTTTCATTGTTTAAAAAATGTCCTAATAAGATTTTTTTTTTTTTTTGGATAAGCTTTATTCGCACCTAATCTCCTTCTCGAACAATATGTGTGTATTTTTTTATATTGATTTAATACATTTAAAATTTTATTTTCGGAATATTTTTCATAATGATTAAATTCGGATTGATAAAAAAAGAAAATTCATTATTTAACTAACTCATTATGGATAATATCCTAATCATATGTATTTATGTATATTAAAATTTTAATTAATTAATAAATAATCATGTATTAATTACTTAACCATAATTACAGCTCTTGAAAAATTAATACTATCATTTTTCGGACAAAATATCCATTTTTATTCTAACACAACATAGTAATTAAAAAAAAAGTGCTACACGTTTTTTATCCGTCGAATATCGGATCTGAACTTTTTTTTTTTTTTTTAATTTCGTTGGAAAAAAGGGTTCTCTTAATTCCATAGAAATAATAATTAGCCGATAACTGGCGTAAACGCATTCCCCTTTTCCAATCTCCAAATTAAAAGCAGTAAACCCACTAAAAATCACAAGCCATTTAGTTCTCTCTCTGGTTCAAATATCACATTTTCAGACGCCATTATTGCTTGAATTGCAATCCCTAATAGGCTTCCAACTAAGCAGTCATGATCTTGAGTCCTACATATCGTTTATTTATTTTTCACTTGCGTTCTCTTTTAAAAGATTGTGATATCAAGTCTTGGAGTTGTGGCAGGAGGAACTTCAAGTTTATCTCGGCTAAACAGAAGCTGGAAGGGAAAACTTTGATATATTTTTTCAGAAAAGAGGATTAGTTTGATGGAAGCTTGGTTGTAAGTTGAAAACTGGTAGAGACTACCGGCAAAAAAAAAAAAAAAAGTAAAAAAAGTAAAAAAAGTTTTCAATGTTTAAATTTTAATTGTAATTATCAATGTTTAAGTTCTCAATATATATGGATGAAGTTTCTAAATTATCAATTATTTTATTTTTTAAAAGTAAATATTTAAATATTTATTGTTTATTTGTATTTAAATAAAATTTTATTTTATTTTATTATAATTAAAAATTAATTTATATTAAGAGTTTAAATATAAATTAAACAATAAAATTTATTTGAATACTAATTAAATGTCAAAAACTTATTACGATGTACATTAAAGATTAAAAATTTATTTAAGTGTAATAAAAATATAAAAATTTATTAATATAAAATGATAAAATTTAAAAACTTTATTATTATTATTATAATTTTTTAACTTTATAAATAAATTAAGAAAATAATAAACATATTTTTTACTATACTAATTTCTTAATAATTTTAAATATACTAATATTTGGTATCACATGTATTCGCATGTGAATGCTCGTTAGTTTATTCATTTTCGAATATATAATTGTGTATTTTAAAAATAAATAAAAATAATAAAATGCATATTAACTAAAATTTGCATGTAAAACTTGTTTTATGTACAAATTATATCAATGATTATATTATTTTTAATATTAAAGAAAAATTAATTTTGAAGATAAAAAATAATTAATGTAAAATTTTTATTTTTATTTATATCAAATAAATTAATTTACTTTTTAAAGTTAGTGAAAAATTAAAACTTTTAAGATAAAGCAATTCTACATAAATTTTTAATTTATTTATTATCAAATTAATACATTTAACTAAAGTGTTTCAATGAAATTAAACTTCTAACTTATAAATTAGGTAAATCTTATTAGTAATAAAAAATATTTATAATGACAATTTAAAAATATTTGCACGTAAATACTTATTTTTAAATAATAATATATATTAAATAAGTAGTTGTACATTGTAAATATTTAAAATTAATAAAATGCATAATAACATGTAAAATTTGTGTCATTTATAAAATATATAAAAGTAATATAAAGTTTATTACTTTTAATTTTAATATAAAATTAAAATTTTAAAAATAATAATTAAAATTAATAAAGTGAATATTACCATGTGAATTTTATTTCATGTATATTAATATATCATATGTTAATTAACATAAATTTATTACTTTTAATATTAATTTAAAATTAAAACTCTAAAAAAAATTAATATAAACTTTAACTCGTTTTTATTTATCAAATAAATTTATTTAATGAAAGTCTTTTAATGAAAGTAGAGTTTTTATTTATAAATTAGATAAGTGTTATTAGATTTATTTAAAATGGCAATTTAGAAATATAATAAACATATATGTCTATTTTCGTCAGTTTAAAGATTATTCACATTCGTGCTTTTATATATACAAGTATTTGTTATCATATGCATTCGCATGTGAATACTCGTTGGTTTATTTATTTTTGAATATATAATTGTATATTTTAAAAATAATAAAATGTATATTAACTAAAATTTGCATGTAAAATTTGTTTATGTACAAATTATATCAAATTATTATATTATTTTTAATATTAATGCAAAATTAATTATGAAGGTAAAAAAATTTAATGTAAATTTTAAATTTTTATTTATATCGAATAAATTAATTTACTTTTTAAGATTAGTAAAAAATTAAAACTTTTAAGATAAAGCAATTCTATATAAATTTTTAATTTTGTTATTTATTATCAAATTAATACATTTAACGAAAGTGTTTTAATAAAATTAAGCTTCTTACATATAAATTAGATAAATCTTATTAATAATAAAAAATATTTATAATATCAATTTAGAAATATTTGCATGTATATATATATATTTTAAATAATAATATATATTAAATAAGTAGTTATACATTGTAAATATTTAAAATTAATAGAATTTATAATAACATGTAAAATTTATCTCATGTATAAAATATATGAGAGTAATATAATGTTTATTACTTTTAATGTTAATATAAAATTAAAATTTTAAAAATAAAAAATTAAATAATAATTAAATTAATAAAGTGCATATTAACATGTAAAATTTATTTCATGTATATTAATATATCATATGTTAATTAATATTAATATATCATATGTTAATTAACATAAATTTATTACTTTTAATATTAATTTAAAATTAAACTCTAAAAAAAATTAATATAAAAATTAATTCATTTTTATTTATCAAATAAATTTATTTAATGAAAGTAGAGTTATTATTTATAAATTAGATAAATCTTATTAGTATTTATTTAAAATGTCAATTTAAAAATATAATAAACATATATGTCTATTTTCGTTAATTCAAAAAATTCTTTACATTCGTACATTTATATATATATTATAGATTATAGATATGTGTCGTCTTACTACTAATTTACCTATTTGATAGTAATTTTTATTACTAATTAAAAAGAAAAAAAAAAAAAAAGGAAAACCCATTAATATAATGGTGTTCCATTAAGCAGTGGATCACCTCTCCTCCTGGTCCAATAATTACCGAATATTAAATTTAAAACCGCCAAAACCTTATAAAAACTCTCTCTCTCTCTCTGACCAATCATAAAAAATTTAATCTCTAAATCTCCTGCATTATTACTATTATATATTATTTATTTTCTCGATAAAACCTCCGTAGATCTACTTACCTGATTCCATTTCTCCAATCTAATCTCCCTTGAGTTTCGTGCAAATCAAAATCCTCGGAAAGGAAAACAAAAAAAAAAAAAAGTTTATAAGTACTATGATCAAAATTCCTTTTTCATCAATTTTGCCCACGTGAAATTTTGTTAACGAACCGATAAAAAAAATAAAAAATCTCCTTTCAAATCTCTACCTTTCTTCCCTTTCTCGAACCGATTTATCCACCGTTGATTTCTCCGATTTCATGTGTACCATGTCTGATCCCACGCCCACCGCTTCTGCTCTCTCTCTCTCCAACATTTCCCCATTAATCATCGAGCTATAAATTTTTTTTTTTTTCCGTTTTAATCTTCATAAATAGGATTTTGATTTTCTTGAATTCGATTTTATTTTTTTGAGGAAAAAAAATGAGGGTGGCTAAGTCTCAGGTATGGCAACCATGCAAGAAGAAGAGATCTTTGATTAATAGCAAGCTTTAGAAGAAAAGGATTTTGTTTTTTTTTGAAAAAGACAGGGAAAAGAAATTTACGAGAAATAAAAAGGAACCGTAGAGAAAGGGATGGCGACTCGCACGAGTGCAGGGAGCAGGACACGTGTGGGGAAGTACGAGCTAGGGAGGACGTTGGGAGAAGGAACATTCGCAAAGGTGAAATTTGCGAGGAATATAGAGACCGAAGAGAATGTAGCAATCAAGATTCTTGATAAAGAGAAAGTTTTGAAGCATAAGATGATTGGTCAGGTACTTTTTTTTTTTTTAAATCTCTTTTGCAAAAGTGAATATTACTATACTAATTAACAGTTGATTTTATTTGTGAAGTTTTTCTTGATACGGAATCTTAATTCTATTTTAATTTGATTTTTTTCTTTTTAAATGTTTAAATGGTTGATTGATTTCCAGTCAGTCAGTTACTTGAATGATTTTTTTTGATATTTTAGTTAAGTTAATTGTTTTAGTTTTGGATTAATCAGGATGCTAAACATGATTTGACTTTGTAATTTCAATTTTAACAGTGTTTATTTTTAAGATTAATATTTGATGCATTGTGAGTATATAGGGTTGTACATTAGCAGTGCATCTTACGAGATTATGTGTTAATCATTGGGGTTAGGGATTAGTTTTTATTAGGTGTCAGTACGGGATTCACTTTCAGTGTATAGGACCACACTGACAGTGTATAAAAAAATGAACTCCTATTTTTATTAGTTTTGTGGTTTTCGGTTCCCTTTTCTTTGTTTTTCTTGTGACTCAATTAATAATTGTGAGCATTGTTGTGCGGAAGCGAATTGATATTACTAAAACCGATTTAAACACACTGAAAAAACACCGATATTTTACGTGGTTCGGCAACTGTGCCTACATCCACGGGAGGAGGAGCTTGAAGCTTTGTATTAATGGAGTTTAGAGTACAAACATATACCGAATTCAAGGTGCTACACAAGCACTGAACTCACAACTCAACACAATACCGAATTTACTCTATAAACACAGAGTAATTGCTTCAACAATTTAGCTCTAACACATACTCAACTCTACTCTTCTCTACTCATCTCTACATGGCTATTTATAGCCATAATATCAAGGTGTGAACATGCATCAAGTGGCAGCCACCATAGCCTACCATAGCCACCATCCACCACCTATCTTTGGTGTGAACACATGCAAGTGGTAGCCACCATAGCCACCATCCATTTGCAAGTGGTAACTTCCATTATTGGTGGTGCAAGTGGTGCAAGTGGTAGCTCCATTATTGGTGCTAAGCCACCTATGGTGAATGAGCCATATTCAAGCTATATTCAAGCCATATTCTAAGCCATATTCTAACAATCTCCACCTTGGCGAGAATCCACAGAGAGAATTCACAGATCAGAGCTTCCTCTTTTCTCCTTCAAATGTACACACCATTACTCACATATCAGGGCACCTACTGCATTGGCATGATTCATCAATGCACTGAGCCTGAGTCAATTTTTCTGTCTACTTCCCAGGAATTTTCTTAGCTTTTCCAAGATCATCTCGAACTCTGAGCTCAGTTGAGCCTTCAGCCTGTCGATCTCCACCTTGCCTTTTTCAGCAGATAGACAAATGATCCATCTTGAAGTTTCCGGAAATAAACACAGTGATCAAATTGACTGTGTGTGTACTTTTCATCCTGTCATGAAACAGTCCAACCGTTTGTACAGCTGTCACGGGATTGTTTCAGACCATACAGTGATCAGTTCAACTTGCTTTTGTAATCTCTGCGACCAGGGACTCCAGAACCATCTGGTTGAGTCATACAAATTTCCTCCTCTACGGAACCATGGAGGAATGCAGTTTTTACATCAAGTTGAACTATCTCTAGGTTATACAAGTGCTACTAAAGCCAATAAGATCCGAATAGATGCATGCTTAACAACAGGTGAAAATACCTCATTGTAGTCTATTCCCTTCTTTTTGAGCCTAACCTTTGGCTACCAATCTGGCTTTGTATCTGATGCTGTCTTTGCCTGTAGCACTCTCCTTTTTGGCAAAGACCCATTTGCACTCAATTGATATCTTGAGTGTTGGAAGTGGAACTAACTTCCAAATCTGATCGCCTCCTTCCACTGGGCATGCACAAGGCTGTTTACAGCTTCTTTGTAATTGATCAGAACATCATCATCAATTACTGGAAGGGCGTATGTCACCACGTCTGTGTATCGAGCAGGTTTCCGAATATGTCTATTCGGTCTACTGGTGACAACTGATTCAAGTTGCTGAAAGATTTCCGGTGATGACTCCTCCACTTCAATTAAGGTGTCATCAGATTCTGATTCAAACTCCACCTGCTTTAGAGAATCTTGGTTCACATTCTCTGGAGTTGACAGTTTCAGCATTACAGATTTGTCAAAGGCAACATCTCGGCTTACTATGACTCTCTTTGACTCAAGGTTCCACAATCGGACTGCTTTTACTCCTTCACTAAAGCCCAAAGAAGACAGCTTTCTTGGCTCTAGGATCCAGTTTTGCATCCGTTACTACGAAGCCGATCATATTCATTGGCAGAATATCCGGACTACACCTCTATGGGAGTCTTCCCATCAGTGGAGGTTAGTCTGTTGATAATGTGGGAGGCGAACAATAAAGCCTCCGCCCAAAATGCTTTGCTCAAGCTTGACTGGGATAACATGCAGCGAACTTTATCAACCAAAGTTCGGTTCGTCCTTTCTGCAACTCCATTCTGCTGGGGAGTGCTAGGAACAGTGAAGTGTCGATTTATCCCATCATTCTGTGAGAGGCTGCTGTTCTGCCTGTCACGGTTTCTCTGTCAAGGAGATACAGATTTCCCTTCATATAACCCTTCATTGCTAAGAATGCTCCACGTACAACTCTCAGGACTCCATTCTGAATGGTCACCTTGTAACCATTTGAGTCTAAGACCCCCAGTGATATGAGGTTCTTCTTGAGATCAGGGACATACCTTACGTCTGTAAGTTGTCTGATTGTACCGTCATGCATTTTCAGTCGGATCATTCCGATGCCTCTAGTGTGACAAGTATTGTCATTGCCCATATGGACAATCCCTCCATCAAACTCCTTGAAGTTTGAGAACCACTCCCGGTTCGGACACATATGGTAGGAACATCCGGAATCCAGAATCCATTGATCTGAAGAGTGTGTTGTTGTGGAAATCGTAAATGCAGAGTCTTCCTCTCCCTCAGATTCTTGAGCTACACTCACAATCGACCTCTCCATGTTGGGACAGTTATTCCTCCAATGCCCTTTCTCATGGCAAAAGGCACACTCGTCCCTCGAGAGTCGTGTTCTCGATGATCCCCTCCTTGAGCGGGATCTCAATCGACCTCTCTGTCTGGACAGTCTTTCTTCCAGTGTCCAACACTGGGCACACTCGTCCCTTGCAGATTGTCGATGATACTTTTGTTAGACGTGATCTTCATCCTTCTATCGGTCCTTCGCGGATTAACAGGATTCTTCTCCTCGATAGGATATCCACCGCCTACTGGACTGGACAGGACATGATCTTCACCGTCTACTGGTCTGGACTGGACAGGATCTTCACCTCCTACTGGACTGGATCTCCACCGTCTACTGGTCTGGACGGGGTCTTCACCTCCTACTGGACGGGATCTCCACCGTCTACTGGTCTGGACGGGGTCTTCACCTCCTACTGGACGGGATCTCCTCTGTCTACTGGACTGGACTGGACAGGATCTTCACCTCCTACTGGACGGGATCTCCACCGTCTACTGGACGGGATCTCCACCGTTTCCTGGACGGGATCTTCACTGTCTACTGATCCTTCACGGACTCACAGTTCCAGTACTTCGCACTGCTGGTTGTTTCATGTGTCTCTAATGATTCTGCCATGGTAATAAAACAAAATTACCAACAAAGTGTTTTTCCGGTACCTGTATGGAAAAACGGATGCCGCGGTTGAGTCTGGAATAGTCGAAATAGCCAGGAACGGGTCCAACTGTGTAAATTTTGGACACACGGTGAATATTTTGCGAATATTCTGCTACAAGTGGCTCGAAATGGACTCGGATTAGCTCAACCGGCTCGGAAAAGTCTCGGAATAGTGTTCTGAAACGGCTCAAAAAATAGCCCGAAAAAGTTGGTCGGAGCTGCGGCGGCGCGTGGGGCGCGTACGGCGGCGCGTGGGGCGGCGCGTGGGGCGCGTGGAGGCTGTTCTCTCACCGGCGCGTGTGGCGCGTGGGGCCACTCGCCTTCAACCTCTGGAAGGCGCGTGTGGCGCGTGCTGCGCGTGGGTGTCACGCGCCTGCAACCTCTGGTGGCACGTGCGGCGCGTGGGCGCGTGAGGCTCACTCTCAGCCCCTTCTGGCGGCGCGTGCGGGCGCGTGCGGCGGTTTCTGGCGCTCTGGTTGATTCAGCTGCACTCCTCTCGACGACCTCTTCAACCTGGTATTTTCAAAACACAATTTGGAGCACTTTTGAAATACGGACAGAATCAAACAAACTCGGTTTTACGTAAAAATTGGCTCTGATACCAATTTGTTGTGCGGAAGCGAATTGATATTACTAAAACCGATTTAAACACACTGAAAAAACACCGATATTTTACGTGGTTCGGCAACTGTGCCTACATCCACGGGAGGAGGAGCTTGAAGCTTTGTATTAATGGAGTTTAGAGTACAAACATATACCGAATTCAAGGTGCTACACAAGCACTGAACTCACAACTCAACACAATACCGAATTTACTCTATAAACACAGAGTAATTGCTTCAACAATTTAGCTCTAACACATACTCAACTCTACTCTTCTCTACTCATCTCTACATGGCTATTTATAGCCATAATATCAAGGTGTGAACATGCATCAAGTGGCAGCCACCATAGCCTACCATAGCCACCATCCACCACCTATCTTTGGTGTGAACACATGCAAGTGGTAGCCACCATAGCCACCATCCATTTGCAAGTGGTAACTTCCATTATTGGTGGTGCAAGTGGTGCAAGTGGTAGCTCCATTATTGGTGCTAAGCCACCTATGGTGAATGAGCCATATTCAAGCTATATTCAAGCCATATTCTAAGCCATATTCTAACAAGCATATGATTCAGTGATTGGTTTGGGAACAAATAGAGTAATTACAAACTAGCAAACAAATGGAGTTTTTATGTCCAAAAAATAAGAGTCAAACTTAAATGGTCAATAAGAAATAGTAATCTTTAATAGTTTCTCATTAGACTAATTTTGGTCGTGCACAGTTTTTTTTTTTTTTAATTTTAGAATAAAAAAGATGATTCAGTGTTTCAAAATCTGCAGTTTTTCTAGACTTTCTGGGGAATAGGAATTAGCTTGTAAAAGAAGGTATAATTCAACTTGATAAGGCAATGAAAGATGATTAATTTTTTCTACAGGGTTCAATTCCCCTTCAGGTTGGCAGAAATTATACATGTTTATTTGTGACCTTGACTTAATTCTGCATTCAAATGTTCTGAATTGAAGTGATCTTATTTAAATGTATCTCATTTGGTTACTCCATATGTTACCAAAAAAGAAATTATTCTTTGAAATTGTAATATAAGTTAACAGTAAAATAATAATAACTTTTTTCCTTCAAAAAATTTCTGTTTTGACTTTTTAAAAAACTTTTTTTTAACTGTTACTACATCCATTGATTTTTCTCCTTATTCGTTGTGACAGTTAGATGGCTATGCAATTTATATCCTTTTTTACTTTCACAAACTTTTTTTTCCTCTGAATCTCATTTCTGTTTTACCTTGCGCATGCTACATTGTTCTTTTTCTTTGTCCTTTGCAGATTAAACGTGAAATTTCAACAATGAAACTCATTAGACACCCAAATGTCATCCGTATGTATGAGGTTTGGCACAAAGTTTCTCTCTGTATTACTTGTATCTTGTATTTGCTCTCCTTAGAATCTGACTGGCACTTTTTCAGAAGAGGACTCCACTTGGTTCTATAACTAATATGAGTATGGTATGTCTATGCTTCTTGGTAACTTCCAGCAATATTCTTTGTGTAGGTGATGGCTAGCAAGACAAAAATCTACATTGTTCTGGAATTCGTGACTGGTGGTGAACTTTTTGACAAAATTGTAAGATAGGAAAAGTAAAAGTGCTATCAGGAATCAAATCTCAGTTTTTCATCAGTGTTTGACTACTGTATATTAATCTGGCATTTCATCCTGGTTATCTTCCTGTGCCAGGCTAGCAGGGGCAGGTTAAAGGAAGATGAAGCTAGAAAGTATTTTCAGCAGCTTATTAATGCTGTGGATTACTGCCATAGCAGAGGTGTTTACCATCGAGACCTGAAGGTATGGGATATATTTTGTGTTCATTACCCCTTTGCCTATAACAGTTAAATATGTAAATTTCTTTGATATAGCAGAGCTATCTTTTGTAATTTACAGCCAGAGAATTTGCTGCTAGATGCTAATGGAGTTCTTAAAGTTTCAGATTTTGGTTTGAGTGCTTTACCTCAGCAAGTTCGAGTGAGTGTGCTGTCTTCATGTCTTATGACATCTCTCTCTCTCTCTCTCTATATGATAATATTCATCCAACATCTTATATTCTTTATGGAGTACTTTTATGGCTACTTGCTCTGTGTTGTCTTATATTACCCCTTTGCTTTTTCACATGAGTGAAAGATGACCTTGTGTCCACTTTGCATGTGTGTGGTTTGAGTATTGCTTGGGTGATTAAATTTTGTGGGTAGCAAAAGAAGATGGCAGACCCTAGAAGCATTCCATTGCCTACCACATCGGTGGATGGGTATTCATCATGCAGCTTTTCGTAATATACTGATAAAATAATTCAAAACTGATTATCTTGTCCTTTTTATATAGGAGGATGGTTTACTTCACACAACATGTGGAACACCAAATTATGTTGCTCCAGAGGTACATCCGCTTTTATTGTAAACAAGATTCCTTTTCTTAATGATCCATTAGCTTTACTTTATTGCTTTTCTGCTATCACTTTTTAGGTGATTAAAAATAAAGGCTATCATGGAGCTAAGGCAGATCTGTGGTCATGTGGAGTGATACTCTTTGTCTTAATGGCTGGTTACTTGCCTTTTGAGGACTCCAATTTAATGGCTCTATATAAAATGGTGCTTGTTCTCTCTATTTCTGTCCTTTTCCTTTTACTTCAAAGTAAACAATTTTGCTTAAGTGTCATGTCTTATTACTTATAAAGTCACCACTGACATAAGTTAATCAAAGAATCAAATGGTGTCATGTTCTGGAAATTTATTGGTGGTTGTTGGCTTGCATTGAGGTAGTTATAACTCATAGCCAGGTAGGATAGTACCTTGGAAATATCAATAATAAAACATATGGACACATATAAGCACAGAAAAACAGACACCTGCCATGTTTGTATCTACATACAACAATGCTGTCATGCTGCTGATCAACCAACTTGCAGTTAAGTTTGATTTGTGTCTTCTACACATAAAATGTTTTCTCTGAAGGAGTTCCCTATCTGATTGCAGATATTTAAGGCAGACTTCAATTGTCCTCCATGGTTCTCGTCAAGTGCAAAGAAATTAATCAAGAGAATTCTAGATCCTAATCCATTGACAGTACATTCTTGCCTCTTCCCCTATTCCCATGCTTTCTTTCTTTCTCCCCATTTTAAAGATTTATCTTTTTCTGGTGGAATTTTTTAATTCATTTTGTGCCAAAGGTTGCTGGCCTTGATGTTCTCTTTAAGTTGTTTATGGATATAGTTTTCACTCTTTATTATTTGTGATTAAACCAGAGGATAACAATTGCTGAGATTATTGAGAATGAGTGGTTTAAGAAAGGATATATGCCACCTAGGTTTGAGCAAGCTGATGTTAGTCTTGATGATGTGGATGCCATTTTCAATGAATCAGGGGTAAGAGTTGTGTTTTTCACATATGGAACATGGTTTTGTGGTGTTGGTGCATTGGGATGAGTCTGTATGCATGATTTTGGTAGCAGGATTCTCAAAACCTTGTCGTTGAACGGCGAGAAGAAGGGCCTGCAGTACCTGCTACTATGAATGCATTTGAACTTATCTCAACATCTCAGGGTCTCAACCTCAGTAGTCTGTTTGAGAAGCAAATGGTATGTTAGCCAATTATCTCTTACTTAGTATGTGATGTACTAAACACATTAAGGAAAAAAAACCCTTGAGAATCTGACATTTTGATTGATCCTGTGAAAGTGAAAGCCCCTTGATTGGTAGTCTTTGAAAGATATATCTCAGATAATTTTCTTGCACTACAGAGTTGTCCATCACTTATTTTAACCATTCCAAAGCATGTGATAGATAATTCACCTGTTATATTCCATTATTTATTTGTCTTTTTTGCTGCAATTGGAAATTTAGTTCTTGAGGATGCAGCTGGTTGAATATTCACTGATAAAAAGGTTTAGACTATCTGTCAAATCTGATAGGATCTGTTATGTTATAATTGCATAGTTTGATCAACCATCTCTTGGGATATTATTTATTATCTTACTCAATACATAACCTTGAAAGATAAGGTGGTTGCAATTTCCTCTGATTACAGGGACTTGTTAAACGGCAAACAAGATTCACATCAAAACGTCCTGCTAATGAGATAATCTCAAAAATAGAGGAAGCTGCAATGCCCTTGGGTTTTGATGTGAAGAAAAATAACTACAAGGTTTACTCTCTTGCCAACCTCTGCCTTTTGACTGCTTTTAATCTTCTTAAGAAATTTAGATGGATGAATTTGTGGTTAATGTTTAAGTGACAAAAAGTTCCATTCTTTGTGCTTCCTTATCATGATATTTTATCATTTGTTAATAACTTTATTACCTGCTCAGCGAAGCAGTGATCCTATATCTGATGGACACTGATTGAACTAAATTCAGTTTTGATTTTCGCTTTTTTACCAACTTCATTTGGTAAAGATTGTTTTGGAATCGAAGTTCTTTCAAATGGAGCTGGAGTATTGCATATCTCTGCATTAAGCACTTGAAAGATCCATTTATTTGTTCTTGTTGGCTGAAACTGAAAGATTCATATGTAATTAAATTGAGATGATATGTAATATCTTTAGATCTTTGACTATAAATTAGTAATAAAATGTTAAAACTATTTTCTCATTTTTGATGATTCCCTTTCTTTAACCTTTCCCAGATGAAGCTGTTAGGAGAAAAAACTGGACGCAAGGGTCATTTGGCTGTTACAACAGAGGTACCTCTCTTTCAGTCTTTATCTTTTGAGCATAATTTTAGCTTCACCTTCATATAAAGTTGTTTGATCATATGGTTATTAATGATCGAGTCCATTACCCCTCTGACCCTGCCCAATTTCCCTCTTCAGATTTTTCAGGTGGCTCCTTCACTTTGCATGGTTGAACTTCGAAAGTCTGAAGGAGATACCCTGGAATTTCACAAGGTATTAGACCTTATGTTAGTGCTGCTTTTTATTTCACTTATGAAAATCCTTTCCCATTGAATAGAAATTCTAGGCCTCTGTGCTGTTAATATAGTGGATACTTTCATTTACTAATTTACTGGTAACCATGGTCACTTATAATGTAAAAGCATGTAGGGGATGTCAATTTGGTGTTCCATGATTTGAAATACACCTGAGGTTTTTTTTTTTCCCTCTTGGCTTTATATTTCCTTAAATTTACACTCTGCTTTCTTAAATTTACAGTTCTATAATAATCTCTCTACTGGGCTAAAAGATATTGTTTGGAAAACGGCAGATGAAGGAAAAGTGGAAGAAAAGGATGGTTAGTATATCGTACCCGTTTAGTAGAGCGTGCATATCTTTTGAAGTGTCAATTATCTATCATCCTATGATTTCTTTTTGAAGGAGAATCTAAATTCAACACATATTTCAACAAAATAAGAGTTGCCAAGTCAAGTCCAAGAGCTAACTGGAATCTCATCCCCCTCATTTGGGGGAAATATTGAGTGTTTTCATTTGATCCCTTCAATATTCACACTTTTCCGGAAATATTTCAAGTGTGTATAGATATGAATCTAATGTGGATGGCTTATAGTATGTCAGCATTTAGCAGATAGGGAATGTTATATACTGTTGGATTGATGCAGAAGCAAAATAAACTATATATTA
Source organism: Fremontodendron californicum (assembly GCA_030761205.1). NCBI lineage: Eukaryota > Viridiplantae > Streptophyta > Magnoliopsida > Malvales > Malvaceae > Fremontodendron > Fremontodendron californicum. The sequence continues at coordinate 3,932,063 of JAULJL010000027.1, forward strand.
AATGAACCTTCCATTAAATCACATAGGTTGCTCTGGGTCTTTGTTTTATCTGTATCTATTACAGTTTTACATTAAACAAATGGTGAGAGATTAGTTGTCCAAATTTCATTCTTAGCATGGATTATTGACCATAAAATTTGACTCTTATTTTTGGGTTTCTTTTCTTTCATGGTTTTCCTTCAATGATTGCAGGGTCTACTTCTGGCTCTTCTCCATCCCAATGACCGGCGTTTTCCACAACACGCATCCGGCCAGTTCTCTTGGGCGAACTTCGGTTACCGGCTACTCAAAGGAACATTTATCTTGTTTTCCGATGGTTGTAACTTCACCTTGTGTAAAGCACTGTATACATATACCAGCTATACGTTTGCCTCTACTGGAAATTGGATTCAAAAAGAAGTTAGTCTTTATCATATTTGCTCTGCTGTTTGGAGACGTAATTGTACCTATCAGTTAAGTTTATGAATAATAAAAAAAAAAAATGGGGGAAAAGAAAAGAAAAATAGTGGTTGGGATTGAAATGTGTTGTTTTTCTTTCTTTCTTTCATGTTTTTTTTTTTTCGCATTATCTTCCTATATCACAAGGCAATTACTTTTAACAGGAAAGCGACCAAGTTTTGACTCCAAAATCTGATAGTATAAAAATATGTAAAGCTTTGAAAGCTAATTAAGACAATTTAAGTGGATTTTTCACTATTACTCTTAATTAGACTTATTAAGGGGTTGGTTTGTTCGTCATGATCATAACGTAAATTAGATTTTGATTAGAAATTTTTAAGTCTATGTCTGATCTAGTTTGAATTATTTTTTATTGATAAATTTTTTTATTTAAATTTAATTTTAAAGTATATTTAAAAATATTAAATTATTTTAATATTATTATAAATAATAAACAGGCTTAATCGGACCCGAATAGACAGTTTGAAAATATCAATCAAGCCGATCCGGTCGTGGATATGTCTAGGTTGTTAATCTACTCCTAATTTGCTAAGGCCTAAAAAGAAGCGAGGTCTGGGAGGCCCAAATACTTACAAAAAAGGCCGGCCCATACCCACCACTGAAAAAGAAAACTAATACTCGTGTCGTGTTAAGGGCCTGGCAAGTATATACACTCGGTATAAAATGGAGCTGACAATGTCATGTACTCGGGTTTCGACTCAGTTGGTCTTGGTTTCGAAATTATTAATGTTTGTATTTTCTTAGGCCAAAAGAGGAAGGAGGGAAGGCGCTGCAATGAGAGAAGAGGTTATTAGCTCTGGTGGGACCATAGATCCCACTCCTGCTGCGAGGTACCAACTCTCACCTCTCTCCTTTTACTTACTTTTCATCTCAATTCTCAATTTAGGGTTTCCTTTTCATTTTTTGGCGAAGCTAGGTCTTTTATTTTCTGTTTTCCTGTGTGATTTTTAGGGTTAGGTTTAGGTTTGTTGGCTGTGTTTAGTAGTTGGGAAAAGCGGGGAGAGAAGAAGATTGGAGTTACAGTTGAGGTTAATTGTTTTGGAAAGGGAAAATGATTGAGATTTAGTTAAAGCGGAGGTTTTTGGTTGCTGGGAAAGTGAAGGACAAGTAATGAGGGGTGGGGTTTGGCGAGGGATCCAAATTTTGAGCTTTGGCGCATTTTGCTTGATTGCGAACAAGAAAAAGGAAAAAATTGAAAACAATGAATTAAACTCAGCTTTTGCATTTTTTTGGCCAAAAAAAGAACTGAGCTTTTGCATTTCAAAGTCTTAACTAGGTCTCTAGGTTATGTATATATCTCTGTAGACACACTTAATCATGGCTTTCTATGGAACTGAATCTGTTGTAGTCACTTTTTCCCTTCTATCTTGCTTTTTTATTTTTCTTCTCTTGGTCAGCTAAACTGGGTTGCTCACTTTTATCTCTAAAATTATGAATTTTGAAGCTGGAAATTTGTGCCCCTTGGAATAAGCAATAATGTAAGGACCTGAAATAAATGAGGGTATTTTTCTGCTGCAAAAATTTTGCTCTGAATTCTAGTGATGTAAAGGAAGAACAGAGTGGAAAAGTGATGATGATCTAGAAAAGATATTGTTCATCATTTCTATGGTTGTTTTGTCAACGTGCTAAGTCCTTAATTTTGCTATTTTGTGGTTATTTTTTAAGGAGTGGGGGAATAGAGGATGGAAATTGGGTCCACATCCACTAGGAATCTGTTCTTTCATTAGCAGGAAAGTTTTTATTTCCTGTTAAAGAAACTGACATATAAGGGACTTGTTAACTTACAGTATGAGGAGGTCTTAGCGCCAGACAACAAAAACGCCTCACATCCTTTCGGGTGAGGCACATTTGATCAAGCATACGCTTGGTGCCCCTAGACACGCTTTTGTGTAAGGTTGAAGGCACAAAAATGCCCTCCTGATTGAAGTTTTCTTTAACTTCTTTTATTTTTTTCATTAATTGTACCTTTATTAGTAAAAAAAAGGATAATATCAAACTCTCTACTTCTCAATGTTTGAGTATTCAACAATAGACATGGGATCATAAGGAAATCATGCGTATTGGCCAACAAAAGAAATAGTCCTATTCACCCGGAAAAAAATGATTTATGCTTCTTGTTCTTTATCAGTTCTGCTGGGGCATCCTCACCTGCTGTTCCAACAAATGTTGGCAGTGTAGATTGGTCTGGTCATGGCCAAAATTACAAAGCAGCTTCTCAATCTTGTGTTGGATCCCAAGCACCATGGATTTCACTCAGTACTAGTGCCGGTGGATCTGCCCTTGGATCCTCAAGGATTTCATGTCGACCATGGGAAAGAGGGGATCTTCTCAGGCGTTTGGCTACATTTAAGCCTATGAATTGGTTGGGGAAACCTAAGGTACACGCTTGATCCAGTATCTCCTTAGTAGAAATGTAGCAGTGGAGTTTGCATTTTTCTGACTTTTTTTTTCTTGTATGTATTGATCTCTGATATACATTACAGTTGGGCAATTGCCTTATCACAAAGGACATCATGGATACACTTTTTAATACGAACTTTTAAGTTTTCCCTTGGAATTAAAGTGATTGCATATGCATTGAGTCTAGTACTTAAAATGTTCTGTTTTCTTTTAGTTATTGAATATGCTTAATATGATCTTAAGGCAAACTGCTCCTTTTCACATTAATTGCAGGTTGCGAGCTCATTGGCTTGTGCTCAGAGAGGTTGGATAAATACAGATGTTGATACAATTGCATGTGAAACATGTGGAGCATGCCTGCATTTTGCTTCCTCCCCATCCTGGGCTACTTCTGAAGGTTAGCTGCTGTAATTTGACTATCTCCTTTTCTTTATTTACAGCTTCCTGGGATATATAATCATTGTAGTGTGACCATCACAAAAACTCAGACCTTTCTAGGTATTTGATGCTTTGAGATATGCTTAATGATATGTAATAAAAATAGATGAGCAACGGTGTGATGGACAGATAAATAAAAGAACTCATTTTTTGGACAGCTTTGTTTTTCTTTTTCCTTTAAATTAATTGTGCTAATAGGAAACTATAGTTCTTTGCCTGTCTAAGAAATGTTTTATGACAATAATTTGACATAGTTGTAGCTAAGAAAAATAAATTACAGGAAACCTTTATGTTTTGTGTCTTTGTATATGTTTCTAAGTGGTTGATTCTAAATACGTGCTTCTGCTCTCATTCATTTTCTTTACATCAGCAAGGGAAACAATGAGTTGAACCATTTGTGTTTGTTTGACTCATACTTGATGTTGCATTAGCTTTTATTTATTATGGTAGGTCAGTAGCTGTAACAGTTGTTCTGGTTTAGGTATCATAGAAGTGGAACTGAACTGTTTTGGGGGGTTTGGCTGTCTGAAGTTAATATTATGGATGGTGTTTCTTCTGGGGGGTTTGCATTGTTCAAGATTTTGCTAGCAGTACATTGCTAATGGTACACTATGCTTTGGTCTCTCTTCTTTTCCTTTTTTCAAATACTATTGATATTTGTCTTCTTTTTGGGTTTTTTTTTCTTTCTGAAGCTGAGGATGCTGGTGAGGCCTTTTCCAAGCAGCTGGATGTTGGGCACAAAGTTGCTTGTCCTTGGAGAGGAAACAGCTGTCCAGAAAGCTTGGTCCAATTCCCTCCAACACCTCAGTCAGCCCTAATTGCAGGATACAAGGATAGATGCGATGGACTTGTGCAGTTTCAGTCTCTTCCAGTAATAGCTGCATCTGCAATGGAGCATGTGCGAGTGTCTCGAGGTCCACAGGTTGATCGCCTTCTCTCCCTGTTGCAGAATTATATGGCAGAGTTTGAATCCAGATCAGAGAGTGTACCAGAACTTGATAATGCTCGAGATGGTGCATTTTTTCTATACTCTCGTGTAAGATATTTTAATGCTTTTTATCTGCTGGTAATTGGCAATGTTTCAATGTTCTTATGTGCTTTACCCTTCTACAGTCACAAAAGCTCATAAGCTTGTGCGGATGGGAACCGAGATGGCTTCTAAATGTTCAAGACTGTGAAGAACATTCTGCTCAATCAGCTAGAAATGGATGTTCTTTTGGCCCTAATACAGCCCAGGTCCATCTTTCACAGGATCGTGGACCAAGCAAAAATGCTCTCGCTCCTAAAGCGAAGGACACTGGAAAACATAAATTGTTAGTCGTGGAGTCTAGATCTGCATTCAGGTTGCCTTTGTTAGACTGTAGCTTATGTGGTGCTACTGTCAAGATATTGGATTTTTTAACTGTTCCTCGACCTGCTCGTGTTGCTCCCAACAACATTGATATCCCTGATACAAGCAAGAAAATGGGATTGACACGTGGATTAAGTGCAGCCAGTGGAATTAGTGGTTGGGTTGCTGCATCAGATCCAGAGAAAGAACCGACTGAAGACCGCGATGAAGTAGGAACAACTGATGATAGAAAATTGGTGCAAAAAACAGATGTTGATTTGAATCTTACAATGGCTGGGGGTCTGTCTTTTAATAAGTTGGGTAGAACCACAACATCCAGAAATATGAATGATGCAGACATGGGATGGGATCTAATGATTGGGCAACCATCAGGTAGTGAGGTTGGTGATCGAGCAGCTTCTTATGAATCACGGGGTCCTAGTCCTCGCAAGCGAAGCTTGGAAATAGGTGCCAGTTCAGATGACAGGCCACAGTTACGCCCACAGCAGGCTGATAGTGTTGAAGAAACTGTCATTGATCGTGATGGTGACAAAGTCAATGATTGCAGACAATATTCTGCTGGGCCTTCAAAACGTGCCTGTGATTCAGATATTTTTGATACTTACTGCTCACCGTATCCAAGAGACTTCTCTGATGCAGGTCCAAGCCATTCAGTGGGTTTTGAAACTTATGCAGATGGCAATAGAGTTGCTCTGTTTAGGCAAGGAAGCAACCATGATTTTGGAATCCCATCAGCTAGAGATTCAACGCGTGCATCCTCTGTCATTGCAATGGATACTGTGTTCCACAGTGCAGATTCAATGGAAAGTGTTGAAAATTATCCTGGAGATGTTGATGATATCCATTTTCCCTCTTCTAGTACATATGGCCACCTTGACATGAATGACACATCAGAGTTGAATTATAGTAATCAAGCTCAGCAGAGTATTTGTTTCCAACCAGCTGCTGAAGCAGTTCCAGGTGAAATGGGCATCGGCAGTACAAATGATGGTGAGGAAATTTTTAATGCTGAAACTGTGACAGCTCAGGCTAGGGATGGGCTTAGTTTTGGAATTAGTGGGGGGAGTGTTGGTATGTGTGCCAGCCATGAAGCTGAAATCCATGGAGCAGATGTCTCTGTGCATAGAACAGATAGTGTAGTTGGTGATGTAGAACCCAGAATAGAAGATGCTGAAAATCTGGGTCAAACCGGTGAATCTGCTCCAGATCCTGGGTTGATGGATGAGGTTGCCCCTGGTGAAATAAATAGGGAGGATCCCCACGGTGACAGCCAGGAAATGTTGTCTTGCTCCCTGGGAAGGGCTGACAGTGGTTCAAAAGTTGATGGTTCTGCCAAGGCAGAGTTTGTTGAAAGCGGTGAAAAGATGAGCCAAAGCGGCAAACTAGTCCCAGATAACGATGCTCATCCTTCTCTTTCCTGCAATGCTAATGTGTACTCTGGTAATAAAACACCCAAGAAAGAGGTCAAAAATGCTGGAAAATCATCTTCCATAAACAATTGTCCATACCCAGACCGAGAGTCAGATTATGCTGTTGCAAATGGGATAGGTAAACTCTATGTGCCTTACTTGGTAGATCCAAGCCATATATATAATTTGCATTGATTTACTTCTAAGGCTCTTTGGGTAGTTTGGCCCTCTTTTTTATTTTTTAATTTATTACACTTCAATAACACATAAGTAAGACAGAAAAACTAGTTCATCAGAAAACTGGCTGTTAAACAAAAGCAAGATTCCCCTCTTTGGCGCCCAGGTATGCATAAATTTATGCTGTTATCCGTGGTTTTTTGTAAGTTTGGTATCTTTATCTTTATAATGGTTCTTTTTCTGCATATTTTCAGATTGTCTTGATTCTTGAATCCTGAAACTAATGATATGCTGTATTGTACTGAATTTTTCTTGGATTGAATCTAAACTATGGTTGGCCTTAGGGTTGCTTCGAGAACTATGAACTCTATGGTTCCGAATCTCTGGTTTTGAACAATAGCTCCATTGCCTAGTTTTTAGTAGATTGAAAAACTTTAGCATCTAGGCATAAAATGACCACTCAGTTTGCATATATATATATATATATATATTCTTTTCGGGTAAATTAAATATCTGTTATTCTATTTGCTAATTAAACAATATGTTTGCTTTTACTAGTTGACCTACTGATTGACGTGTAATAGCATGCATTGCATTTAGAGTAATAACACTGCATGCACGGAATTTAACCTTGTGACTTGTGAGGGGGAATCATTTGAAATAACTTTTTGGGAACTTTTAGGATAAAAGTCTGTTGTGCACTGAATTGATATGATGTAATTTTCTTCAAATTGTCGTTAGCTTTCAATGGTAACCCCTCTAGTTTGGTTTGAAATTGCTTTTATTCAGCCTGCTGAAGCAGTAAAAGTGAGCTATTCTCAGGACCATAAAAATTTGTCTTCTGGGCCGGAATTAATTCAATCATCTGGGTCATGTTCTTATTTCTATTGGTTGCTAGATCTATATGTAATTAGCATTTAGCAGTGTGCCATATGTGCATGGAAATGTGTACCAGTTCAATTCTAACTGATATTACCTTCTTCCGTTTAATCATATCAGACTTTTAGTTTGTATTGGAACTATGTGTTTCATTCAACTGTATGAAATTTCAAAGGTGGTGTTTATTTGTTTGTGGTTCTCCATTTCTATTTCCCTTCTTTCTCTCTTCTGGATGCCTTATCAGGACTACTTGATTTTTAGGGCCACCAAAAGGAGAAAGCAATTATGAAGAAGCTGTAGAATTTAATCCAATTATTCATCACAACCAGTTCTGCCCCTGGGTGAATGGAAATGTTGCTGCTGCTGGCTGTAGTAGCTCTGGCTCCAGCTCCAGTGCTGATGTTGTTGCACTTTGTGGATGGCAGCTGACCTTGGATGCCCTGGATGCGCTGCGATCACTGGGGCATATTCCTGTGCAGACAGTACAGTCTGAGTCAGCAGCATCGTTGTATAAGGTTAGTTGTCTTAATCCTGAAATATGGTGGATCTGGCGCTTATCTTTTGTTTTCTTGATTGAACAGCTTGTAGAAAGCTCTCATTGATGACTAGAATACATATACCGTTTGAAGAATTAGAAGTGGATGGTCTTGCTAGTCCCTGCTGTCAAGTCATGAATCTGGTTCCTGTTCTTACATGCATGGTTTTGTGAATTATTTTCTGTTCTTATTGATGTGTCCTTGCTTTAGTTCTTGGTGAAAAGAGTCCAAGGTTGTGAAAATCTTCCACTAAAATTTACTTCTAAGCTATGGCCTATTGCTTTATACATGACAATCATGCTTTAATGAGGCATTGAAAGATTTACTCTATGTGGATTGTGGTACTTTTACTGCTCCCTCATTCGGTTAGTTCATATTCGTTTAAACCAATGCTGTTGTAGCAGTTAGCATACCTTAAGCAAAGGAGAGCTGAAGAATTTGGTAGTTCATATTCATTTAAATCAATACTGTTGTAGCTTGCAGATATTTTTATAATTAGTCATTGGTGGTCATTGCTTCTACATGAGTTGTCAGATGTTGGTTAATAATTTCTTTTATTGAACTTGTTTTCTTTGGCAGAAAGCTAACTCCTCTAGCATCTAATCTAGGTAGTTATGGTTCATGTCTTATCATTTGACAATTATGGGAGCAGCTGCTACAGCCTACTACACTAACCCCTCATTTCCACAACTAATTTGCCGATTTCCTTATGCAGGATGATCACCAAACTCCTGGTAAAAAGCTCCTTCGACGGCGTCCTATGAACAAAAGTCACGGGCAGCATTGATAGTCAAACATGAAGCGTAAAGACAACTGCAATGTCTAGTAAGTATGTCACTTGTGTAAAATGATTGGTTGTAGCTCCTTCTAATCATGCATCTTTCTTCATGTAATCCTAGTTTTAATTGGATTTTGGATCATCTTCCTGGAACAAGTTTAGGACAGATCCTTTTAGGTATGGAACAAATTTTAGTTAGGGAGGATGGGGCCAAGCTGCAGTATATATATATATATATCCTTTGTTTTTTTAATATGAAAAAGTAGATGAAAAATCTACATTTTATACTGTTCCAATTCTACAATGTATTTGTTATGTATAAAAAAAAAATCAGAATAATTGATCTTAGGTTGAGAAAACTAGTATAAAGTTGTATAGCAAAGGGGCGTGATTATATGGGCTAGCATTTATGTAAAGTAAATTGTTGGCTACAGACAGGTGTTACAAGCATTTCATTTTGGCAGGAAATAAAAGTTATTATCTTTTGATTGTTTTAAGAAGAATGTTGTTGACACACCAAAAAGAAAGGAGGATCTTGACTATCAATCTGATTATACCTCCTCGATGCTCTTATGAGAATTCTGGTATAATTGAAAGTCTAAATGTAGTGTAAAATCTCTTGATTTTCTATATAAGGTGGTTTGGAACTGAAAGTTTTGAAAAGAATGCAGAACATAGGTTATTAATGCCTATTATTATTAAAGAAAAAAAATTCATTCATCATGGCCAAACCCTAATAGAGTACAAGAAAATATGGTTCGGAGTATTATTTGAATTTAATTATAAAAATATAAAAATAATATTTTAAATAATAAAATAGGTTTTTGGATCACTTCGGGTTGGGTTAAGGAAAAAAAAATTCGGGTTCAGGTTCGGCCCATTTTGGCTCATAGACACCTCTTATTGGCGTCCCCAAGTTAAATACCTGCTACTGTCAACAAAGCATGTAACCTTATCCTAAAATTTTAAAAAAAAAAAAAATTGATTTTCTAGTCAAATATTTTCAACGACGACATAGTCTCATGATTTTATAATCTGAAGAAGTATAATGTTATAACATCACTTTTGTGCTTTGGTCTATAAGACAAGCAGTAAAGGCAGTAATTTGGATATCCAATCCTTATACTGCAAATGTGATTGTCTCCATGATAGGGCCTGCTGTAGCAAAGGTTTAATTCAAGCAATGCAGCAATTGTAATTAGGCTGGCTACCCTCTGGCCTTCATGTTTGCCAAATGCCAATGTCATGTAGGATGGAGTAGCATTCTCAACGGTTGGAGCAAATTGGAAGCTTTTACAGTTGCTGTCAATTCTTACTTCCCTTCTTATTAAAACCTTATTTCATGGTAATTTGTGTCAATTCTTACTGCATAAATAATCTTTTTTGCTTTCTTTAAGCAGGTTCTTCTGACTATTCTGAATATTATCATTCACTTGATCAGTAATATGACAGTGAACATTGCTGTTAAGAACAAATGAAATCATATATAGTTCACAAGCATTTCTAGATTAAAGAATTTTTTATATAAAAAAGCTGATTATATTTGTATTATTAGGCTCAACTCAACTGCTTTTTGAAGCCTCTTTTGAGCTTTTTTTAGAGGACATGATTAGCAATTGCACGCAGGAAGTAATAGGATGGCCCGAATAAAGAAATTGTCCACACCAAGTCATCTAAAAGAAATCTGGTTCCAGCCAATCATTTCCAACCCAATCGCCACGTGTCATTATCACATAACATACAAATAAGACCAATAAGATCAGTTTCAGACAAGAAGCCTATCTCTCTGTTTCTCCACCATGTCTGCAGCAGCTGCAACCGCATTACAATCTTCTCTATGCATCTCTTCTCAGAAACCATCATTTTCTCCTACAAATTCCCAAGAACCAAACACCCTTTCAGCAGCAAAACCTAAAAGCCTCCTCCATAAACACCCACTCTACTCATCAACTCATCATAATGTATCCCTTCAAATCAAAGAGAAAATCTTATGCCTTGAAATAATGGGCATTGACTCAGGTAAAGCACTCTCTCTTAACCCTTCTCTTCACACCACTTCCCTTGATTCCCTCAATTCCATAATTTCCTTCCTCCAGTCTAAAGGCATTCACCAAAAGGACTTCCCCAGAATCTTTGGCATGTGCCCCAAAATCTTAACCTCTAACATCAAAACTGACCTTAACCCAGTTTTCAGTTTCCTCTCCCAAGACCTTAATGTCCCAGAAAACAACTATAGAAAGGTCATTAATAAGTGTCCGAGATTGCTTACTTCAAGTGTCAGAGACCAGCTGAAACCAGCTTTGTTCTATCTTCAAAGGCTTGGATTTACAGATTTAGAAGCTTTGGCTTATCAAGATCCTGTATTGTTGGTTTCTAGCGTGGAACATACCTTAATACCCAAACTGAAGTTCTTGGAAAGTATAGGGTTTTCAACTAATGAGGCTAGAAGTATGGTGTTGAGGTGTCCTGGGTTGTTCACTTTCAGCATAGAAAACAACTACAAGCCAAAATTTGAGTACTTTAGCGAGAAAATGAAACTGAAGTTGGAGGAATTGAAGGAGTTTCCTCAGTTCTTTGCTTTTAGTTTGGAGAAGAGGATAAAAGCAAGGCACATTGAAGTCATAAAAAGTGGGGTTAAATTGCCTTTGGCTAACATGCTAAAGAGCACTGATGAAGAGTTTAAAGAGTTGCTGAGACAAAGAGGCATGCAATAGCTGATGATATGTTCTTTTCTTCTTTTCTTTTTTCCTTGTTTCATATGTAAATTTGGCAGTTTCATCCAGTGCATTGTAAAGGAAAAACGAAAGCAGTAAGATATTCCAATAGAGTGACTTACTATGCTTTTTTTTTTTTACTGTTTTTTCCTCAATCCACATGGAAAACTTCATATGATTATGCAATTGAGCAGGCATTTAGGCTATGCTAGACTTAATGATTGAGTGGAATGGTAGAATGGGACTTGCAGTAAGAAATTAATATGCAGTTTTTTTTTTTTTTCTTTTTTTACCAACAGTGTTGAAATGTCTATTTTTATTTCAATCATGAAGCATAAATGATTTTTTTTTTTATAATTTCCAGAAAGGAAGAAAAAAAAGACCCTTAGTTTTTCCTCTTTGACCGCAAAGGTAATAATTTAATAAGACAAAGATAACATAATCAAATCAAGGACTTTTGACATGTAAAAACTTTATATCCTGTGTTTCTGTAAGAGTTTAACACACCAATAGCAGGAAGAATATGACGATTCTATTCTCTCTGCCTGAAGGCAGCAGCATGGATGTAAGGAAGTCAAGGCAGGCACCCATTAAGCTCACTCAAATACTCATCACAAGGACTAAATGACAACAACAAATTACCAGCTTTTACCATCATATTTTTATTTAAGAGCTTTTTTTTTTTGTTTGATTATTTTCATATTTTAATGCTAAATCAGAAAAGGCTACTACCTTAACTATAGTTTTATTCTCAACAATTCTAATTTGGAATGGGATAACTTCAAAATAAAATTTTCTACTTGAATTGCCTTCCCAAATTATGTTATAAAGTAAAAATAAATAAACAAAAAAGAAATAAATAAAAGGGATTATCCAACATGATTATAAAGAAAGCATGTAGAAGCAAAAGTCTAGAAACATAAGGTATTTTCAGTTTCAGACTCTGACTTTTGGTTTTGGTATTTAGGCTTTGGGCTATGATCCTCTTGGTGGGTACAAATGTCGGTAGCAAACACCTAGGGGAAAAAATTCAGATTTTTCCTTTTTTTTTTTTTTTTTTTTTAGCTTTTTGGGTTTTTTCATGGACCCAAATATTATGTACCAAACCAATTAAAACCATTAATCTTCTACTAATAAGTAGGTTTTCATTACAAGCAAAAGAAAAATAAAAGCAAAATATATTGAATTTAAGAAGAAAAAAAAAGATGGCGAGTGATACCTCTCTCTCGAGTCCTACCAGAGAAAATGAAGTCTTAAAAAGAACAAAAAAAAAATTCAAAAGAGTCAGGGCTAATCACGATGATAATTTCACTGAATCAGATTCAGTGATGGAAGAGCTTGGTGAGGGTCCAACTCCATGCATACTGAATGATGGGAAAACTTCCTATAAAGATATGCTCGCTGGTAATTGAACTTCTCAACAAGATGAGTGGGATGATTGGTCTGATGGAAATACAATTGATGAGGTGTGCTTTGATGATGTAGTCTCGGATGACGAAGAGCTATTTGACAACCAAGAACCAAGAGTTAATTTTTCCAAAGCAGAGAAAGAAGAGATGCGTAAGCCTTGGAAGACGACTCTCATTGTCAAGTTATTGGGCAAATCGATTGGCTTTCAAGCACTGTCATCAAGAATTAAACGTATCTGGCAAGTGGATGGGAGGTTTAAGATTGTGGATTTGGACAAGATTATTTTCTCTTCAAATTTGAGAAAAAGATAGATTACAAGCATGTGTTGGAAGGGGGACCTTGGATAATCGGGGGACACTATCTAACTGTTAGACAATGGGCTCCTAACTTCAATCCTTCAACAGACAAAATCTCTAAAGTGATAGCTTGGATTAGATTTCCAGGTTTGCCTATGGAATATTATAATCCTCTTACTTTGTCAAGAATGGGAGCATATGTTGGTAGGGTGATTCGTTTTGACAAAACCACTGAAACTGCGAATAGGGGTCGCTTTGCTCGTTTATGTGTGGAACTAGATTAATCTTGTCCTTTGGTGTCAAAGATTCGAGTTGGCAAACATGTTCAAGTGGTCGAATATGAAGGTTTACAGTTGATATGTTTTCATTGTGGTCGGGTTGGTCACAGGAGAGACAATTGTCCTTCGTCCTTTGATCATCATGTGCCAAATCAAGAGAAACGGGATCAACCTCAAGCAAAGGTGCAGGTGCCGAACCAAGTTGATGAAAGTTTTGGCCCGTGGATGATAGTGCAGAGACGGGGACGAAAACCATTGCAGCAGCAGCAAGCAGAAAAAGGCAACTTTGTTGGAAAAGGAAAGGAGAAGATTGCAAATATGGCTAGACAGGTTTTTGGCAATAGATTTACGGGATTGCAAAGTGACAATGCGACTGTTGAGGAAGTCAATGATGCTGGAAATCAGGAGGTGAGAGCTACTAGCCAACGTGATTTTAGCAAAAAAATGGAGAATAAGGAAGGTAAATATTCTGGACTTTCAAATACCATGCAACGTAACTTTGGCAAAGGACAAGGAAAAATTGCAGGGAGTAAAACATTAAGCTTTAATGGTCAAAAGGTGCCAAAATCCACTACACACAAGGCTAGCATTGATTTTAATGCACCTACAGTTGATGGATTAAAACATTTTACTTTCCAAGCTGGCTCATTTTCCAAGGACCAATCTTGTGGGCCTAGTTCTAAGCCTTGCATTATTTCTAATGAGTTTAAGTTGCATGGAGTGAATTTCAAAGAGCCCACGTTACTTAGACAGTCTACTAATCCGGTTTCATCTCCAGTGGACCCCATTGCTCTCCCACAACAAAATCCTCCTTCTTTGAGTAATAATTCTGCTGGTAATGTGGTTAAAGACTGTGTGTCTCAAGATTCTAATTCGGGTGATGTCTTTGTTGGTGAGGGTAATTCTTTCGGTTCACCAGATTCCATGCAAGATGCTTGATTGTGTTGGTGTTATTTATATTTTATATATTTTATGTCTATTTTATTTTGGAATAGTAGAGGTTCGGGGAATATGGAGTTTCTAAGGCATGCTCGTGATTTGGTTGCTTCTCATCATGTTGATATTTTGATTATTGAAAGCCTCGAATTAGTGGGTGCAATGCAGACAAGGTGATAAGGAAGTTACGTTTCGACTCCTACACAAAGGTTGATGCAAGAGGTTTTTCGGGTGGTATTTGGGTGCTATGGAAGAATAATATTGGTAGGGTAGATGTTTTTGAAAAAAGTGGACAGTTTATATCAGTGCTCATAACAGATGGTATGGGTGTTCGTTGGGCACTTACAGTTGTGTATGCTAGCCCTACTCCTTCTACTCGGATGTTTTTATGGAATTATCTCAAAGACTTTGAGGAGTTCGATCACATTCCATGGTTGCTTATTGGTGACTTTAATCAGGTTACTTCAATTCATGAAAAGCAAGGTGGGTCTCAGGAGAAATTATGGAAAATGGAGCCGTTTCGGGAAGTGTTGAACATGAGGCACCTTATTGATATGGAAGCTGTGGGTTGTAAGTTTACTTGGTCTAATAAACAGTTGGTGAATGGACTTGTTAAAAAACGGTTGGATAGAGCCTTGTGTAACTCAGAGTGGAGGCTTAATTTTCCATAGGCTTTTGTTCGTAATCTACCTCTGGTACATGGTGATCACTGTCCGATGTTACTGAAGTTACATGGCTCGTTTGTCCCTTGTAGATCCCTGCGCCTTTTTCGGTTTGAAATGGCTTGGCTTACACACGAATCCTTTGCTGAATTTATGAAAAGCAATTGGAATACGAGTATCTCATTGAATAGTAGTTTATCGTCTTTTACAGATACGGTCAAGGATAGGAACTCAGAGGTTTTTTGAAATGTGTTTAGACGTAAAAGACAGTTGCTTGCACGATTAGAAGGGGTTCAGAGAAAGTTAGAAATAAGTACTGACCCATCCTTATTCAGATTGGAGGAAAAGATTAATTCAGAATATAATTCAGTGCTGCTCCAAAAGACCTTATCTGGTTTCAGAAGTCGAGATCAAATTGGGTGCAGTTTGGCGATAGGAACACTAAGTTTTTTCATGAGACAACAGTGGTTCGGAGGAATCGAAATCGTATCTTGACTATTAAAGATGAGAATGGTATTTGGATTACTTATCAGGTTCAGTTGAGAGATATGGTGTTGAATTTTTTTAAGAATGTTTATTCATCTGATGATACTAGTGTGAATATTAACACTCTTTGCCCCAGATCTCGGTTTGTTTTTAATGAACAGTATATTCTTTCTCTTGTTCACATTCAACAAGAGGAGGAGATTTTCAATGCTCTTCGAGCGATGGCTCCCTTCAAAGCACCTGGACCGGATGATTTTCAAGCTGGATTCTACCAATCTAATTGGGGTGTGGTCAAAGAATCCATTAGATTTTCAAGCTGGATTCACCATGACATTACCTTCAGTGTGTAAGTTTGTTCGTGACGCTTTTCATTCAGGTTCATTTGACGATTCCTTTAGCAAGGTGCTAGTTGTGTTGATTCCTAAGGTTGATCATCCTGAAGTTGCTTCACAATTTCGGCCAATTAGTCTGTGTAATGTCATGGTGAAATTAATTTCAAAAATTATTGTCGGGCGATTAAGGCCTCTTCTAGAACAGATAATTGCCCCTACTCAGTGCAGTTTTATTCCTGGACGCAGTAGCACTGACAATATTGTTGTAATCCAGGAAGCTATTCATTCTCTTGGGAAAAAACGAGGTAAATCTGGAGTCCTGATTATGAAAGTGAACCTAGAAAAAGCTTATGATAGAGTGAACTGGGATTTTTTACATTGGGTTCTGTTGAATCTCGGTTTACCTTCTACTCTTGTAGTTTTGATCATGTTTTGTGTGACGTTTACAGAAATGAACTTTATATGGAATAGGGAGTTGACTTCAAAGTTTAAGCCTACTAGAGGGCTTAGACAGGGTGATCCACTTTCTCCATACTTATTTGTTCTATGTCTGCAGAAATTTTCGAAAATGATTGAGGCTGTGGTGAGTGATGGTAAATGGGTACCCCTCTCTTTGTCTCGTGGGGGTCCAGCTTTGTCTCACCTTTTCTTTGCAGATGATTTGGTTCTTTTTGGTGAGGCTTCTGCATCTCAATGTCAGATCATGGTAGACTGCTTGGATTCCTTTTTCTCAGCCTCGGGGCAAAAAGTTAATTTTCATAAGTCTAAATTTATTACTTCTCCTAATGTTAGTGAGGATCTTGTGCATCTTATTGAGTCTTTAACAGATATGCAGCATTGCAAAGATTTTGGGATGTATCTTGGAGTTCCAATTCACGCTAAGAGAGTAAATAAAGCGACTTATCATTATTTACTTGATAAGGTGAAAATGAGACTTTCAGGGTGGAAGGCTAGCCAGTTGTCTCTAGCAGGGCGAGCTACTCTAGTGCAGTCGGTTTCCAGCACGATTGCAAATTATATAATGCAGTCTACGAAATTACCAATTTCGGTTGCTAAGGAGATAGATGCTGTTAGTAGAGATTTTCTTTGGGGTTCATCGGAAGGAAAAAAAAAAGTTCCTTTATTAAGTTGGGATAGGGTTTGTCTTCCGAAAACTTCTAGAGGGCTTGGCATTAGGAAGACAACAACTATGAATAAAGCGTTGCTTGCTAAACTTGGATGGAAATTAAATGAAGGTAATACCGGACTTTGGGCACGTGTGTTGAGGTCTAAGTATTTGAAAGGTTCTTCTTTTATCAACGCTTCAGTCAAACAGGGCGTTTCTCATACTTGGAGGAGCATTTGTTCAGCCAAAGAGACTGTGACACGAGGTTGTGCGAAAATGATCGGTAACGGGCGAACCACTTCTTTCTGGTATGATAAATGGATTGGTGATAAAACTTTGGCAGATAGTTTTGGATCCTCAATTCCTATGCAGGGTAGACAGGAAGTAGTTAGTGATTATTTGGATGATAATGGAAGCTGGAATTGGCATAAGTTGACCTGTCTTACAACAGATGTTAAGAACAAGATATCGCTTATACATCCGATCTCTTTCATAGAAGATAGGGTTTTTTGGGCCGCTTCTTCCTCAGGTGATTTTTCAGTCAAATCAGCTTATTATCTGCTTATGCCTGAATCCTCTAGTAACTTCTTTTGGTCACAATTTTGGAAGTTAGATTTACCTCCCCGAATCCGACATTTCTTATGGCTTGTTGTTCATGGAAGAATTCTTACAAGAGAGGTTTGTGTTAAAAGAAGAATCTCTTCTTCTTCTAGATGTCCGAGATGTGATGCTAATTTCGAAAATGTTTTGCATGTCCTTCGCGATTGTCATGATTCTCAGTTATTGTGGTCAAAATGGTTGCATGGTACTCATTTGGATCATTTTAATTCCCTGTCTTTACAAGATTGGTTGAAATTTAACTTATTTAATCGTGGTAAGTTAATTTTTCAGTCAATTCCATGGTTCTTGTTCTTTGGTTTTATTTGCTGGTATATCTGGAAATGGCGTAACAGGATGATTTTTGAAACCGGGTTTGAATGGCCAGTTAATGCTGTTAGTTCCATTATGTCAAGCGTCAAAGATTACTTCAAATATCGGGCTGTCCGAAACTCTCCTATCGGTCGTCAAATGCTTTACATTGCATGGCAGTGTCCTTCTTCGAATTTTGTAAAATTGAATGTGGATGCTTCAGCTAAATCTAATCCAGATGAGTTATCTGCTGGTGGGTTATGCAGGGATAGCAATGGTGATTGGATTTTTGGGTTCACTAGGAAGATTGGTTGGGGATCGATCACCATGGCTGAGATTTATGTCATTTTTACTGGATTACAATTGGCTTGGGATTATGGTTGTAGGAATATTATGGTGGAATCTGATTCTTTATTGGCTGTTAATAAAATTTTACAGCCAATTAAGGATAATGATCCTTATTTCCTGCTCATCCATGGGTGTAAGCAGCTTCTTCAAAAGGATTGAAACTGTTCCCTGACTCACATTTATAGGGAAGCCAATTCGTGTGCTGATCTATTAGCTAATCTTGCTCATGATGGTACTTTTGATATTCATAAATTAAGCTCTCCTCTTAGTACTGTAATTAAGACTTTACAAGAAGATTTATGGGGTATTGCTAGGCCTAAATCCTGCATTGTTTAAAGCGATTAACTCGCTCTTTTGTACTAAAAAAAAAATAATAATAAAAGCAACCAAGGGTTTTTTATTTGGTTACGTGGCTAAAGCTGTGCTTCGTTTATTAATTCGTGTGCTCGACAACTACCCTCAGCACCCATTACCTGAGTCGATTAGGCTGCTTCCGATCATAAACCCAAAGATTTTCTCTGAATAAAAAAGTTTTAAATTTTCTGGGTTTTTCTTCTGTTTGGGTAACTGGGAAAGTAGTAGTTAAAGAGAGAGAGACAGGTGAGAATGTTGTTTTACCGGAGATTTTCTCGGATTTCTACAACTCCCACAAAGAGCTTGTTCGGTTTCATTCTCTCTCGTCCAACTGACCCTTCTCAATCCCTTTTTTCTAATCAATATCTTTACTCTACTATAAAGGTAATGCCTTGACTCTTCCTTTTGCTTTTTCTTTATCTTTTTCTTAAGTCTTAAAACACTAGAAAAATGTAATTGACAGTTGCTCCTTAATTTCAGTTGTTTTAAAGTTTTGTTACCATTTTTTTTATACAATTTTTCTGGGTTGTTGTTTGTTATTTATTTTGTTAATTAATAAGAGTTGATCTATTTCTGCTCTGTTTACATAAGGTAAGCTAACTGGGGACTGGCTCAGGTTTTCTGTTTGATAAAAGGGCACATTTTTTTCTATTGGGTTGTGTTTGTTTGTTTCTTTATCCTTGCCTTGGGTTTTAATGATTAGTCCTTAAAGCATGTGTTGGTGCACATTGGAAATGCAATGGTGTTGTCACTGCTCGGAATGAATTGATTCGGTGGTCAAAGCTACTTCTTTATAGTCAAAGTAAAGTTGTTACAGTGAATTTGTAGATTGGTAATATTCACTGTGTTCAATGGGTTATATGATGACTGAATCAAATGAGCCATCAATAAGATGTCTTTGAGAGGATTATAGCTATGTTCTGGATGGATTTTTGTGCGATAATAGATATTTTACAACATCTCCCTTTCTTTCTTTCTTTTGACCAATTTATAATGAAATGTATGTGACAGGAAAGAGTGATTGTAAATTTTGTATGTACTGATCATTTATCCATTTTCTTGTTACTGTTTCTCGGGATTAGTAGGTTTGTGGTGGTAGAGAAACTCTTTCTTGGAGTTTGCCTTCATTGCTTGGCCTTGGACGGCAAATTCATCAGAGCAGCTCTGTAATAGAGGTTATCATTTTATTGCTTATTCTTCTAAAATTTGCAAGTATTTTTTTTTTCATTACAGAATTTCTTCCTTATAGTTTTAGGACAAGAGACATGGTTGCCCAGGAACAAGAATTTCTTTAGTTAGCTTCCGGAAAATAATCCACAAGTGTGTTAACTTTTCTAATGTTCAAAGATGAAACAAGTTCTACTACTTCAGCCTTAAGTTGATTACTTTCCCTTCTGTCATGTTTGTTATTGTTAATTGTTGGCTACTGGTTTGTTTATCTCCCACCCTCTCTGCTCTCTTCTTTTTCACCCTTCTTTTATCTCATCTTTGTTTACTGCAATATTGAGATGACAAGACATTTCCTTCAGGAACAACTTGACCCATTTTCACTCGTTGCCGATGAGCTGGCACTTGTCGCTAACAGGTTGCGGGCTATGGTTGTTGCTGAGGTATCTCACTGTTCCTTTTCATGTCTCTTGAATGAAGTTTATTACATTTCCTTATGGGAGAAAGCAAAAAAAAAAAAATCTATAATGTCATGAAAATTGCATATTCATCCCATCCAGGTTCCTAAGCTTGCTTCAGCTGCTGAGTACTTCTTCAAAATGGGGGTGGAAGGAAAGAGATTTCGTCCCACGGTAATGTATTTTTACCTATGTGGTAATCTTGAGGTTACTGGTCTTTTTTTGCAGTTTGTCATAATTTTGATGGGTTACTTTGGGCTCAGTTATTGCTTCTAGGTTGCATTAGGAAAGAGAACCATCCAAAAATTTATAGATGAACTACTCTTGTAGCATGCAATAGCCACAGTCAGTTCTTGACTCATTCCAAATTGAAATCCATTTGGCTGAGGCATAAACTTAATCCCTGTTACTTTTTAACAGAGAAATTTGCTTTATGTACAAATGATTTTATGGAAATTAGGAACCATTCTCAGATTGACCTAGTTTTGAAATTATAATTATGATTAATTTCCAAAATGGTTATTGTATATGTTCTATGCAGGTTTTGCTTTTGATGGCTACAGCTTTAAATGTTCATATACCTGTACCGGCTGGTGGTGGTGTAGGAGATACCTTGACAACTGAATTACGTACAAGACAGCAGTCTATAGCTGAGATCACAGAGATGATCCACGTCAGTTCCTCATTATTTAAATTTTGTTTATCATATGTGTTGTATGCACTGAAGCTGCTTCACAACTCCCTTTAGTTTAACATGAACATTTCCTTATCTAGGTTGCTAGCCTCCTCCATGATGATGTCTTGGATGATGCAGAGAAAAGACGTGGTATTGGTTCATTGAATGCTGTAATGGGCAATAAGGTACTTTTCTTTTCTTTTTCTCTTCTAACAGGCAGAAGAATTTTGTAGCTTAAGCAATTGCTAAACTTTTCCTGTTTGTTTATAATGCAGTTGGCTGTATTAGCAGGAGATTTTCTGCTTTCTCGAGCTTGTGTGGGCCTTGCTGCTTTAAAAAATACAGAGGTGTTTTTAATTTATTATTATTATTTGCATGGTTTGTGTGGTGAATTTTGCAAATGTAACTGTAAATTGAAAATTAGTTGCATTTAACGGCTGTAGGTTGTATCATTATTAGCAACAGTTGTGGAGAATCTGGTTACGGGTGAAACCATGCAAATGACTACTTCATCTGAACAACGTTGTAGGTATGCTGGCCTACTACTCTGCACCAATATTTCGTCATATTGTCACGACCCAATTACCGATGATCTCGGCAGCGCAGTTTTCTACGCTATGAAGACGTTTTTGATTTAATTACTTGGATGTCCAGCTAGGTGTAGGCTCTGTGATAGCCATCATGGTAGTGGCAGGCTAGATAACCTGTTTAGCATGTATATATGATTTTATATGTTTATGCTTATCTTTTCTTGAGTTAATAAGTGAATGATAGTTACAGCTTACTGTAGTCTAATGTTACTGCACAGCTTAAAAATTTAGGAAATTTTCTCTCTAGTAACTTGTAAATAGTACTAACTTTATTTGTTGACTCAGTGGCCATCTTTCAGTACAAACTGTTTATATTTGCAGATAATACTTACTTTCATAGTTATAGATTGTTATGGAATGTGTAATCAGTGCTCTATGGGTGAGAATAATTCCTTTATTTCTCTGTCTTATTATGCATTTCCATGTTAATGATTGCTGATGGGTAACTCTGTCTTGTCCTGATTTGAATTTAAGGATCTTTTGCTTGTAGTTAACTGAAATTAGAACAATTTATCATGATGCAGCATGGAATATTACATGCAAAAGACATACTACAAGACTGCTTCCTTGATTTCAAACAGTTGCAAGGCAATTGCGCTTCTTGCTGGGCAAACAGCTGAAGTTGCAATTTTGGCTTTTGAGTATGGCAAAAATCTGGTTTGTACTTTCATTTATGTTTCACTTATCTTCAACTCATCATAAATTGCAAGATCTGTTGGGGCATACTTTTTAAGATCAGAGTGCATGTTTCCGTGGGAATTAGACTTGAATGATGCTTGGCCCTGTGATGCAGGGTAGAAACTAGAACAGTAAACAAGATAGAAAGTAGGCTGCGATTGAGTAGGACTTTTTAGGTTTAGAGGCAAATCTGCCAATACCTTTATTGAAGAGTTAAAACTCTGAAAAATAATAATGATAAGCTGATCGACTGCTACCCTATCTTAGGGTATTTATAATAACCCTATTTTATTTAAAGTCACATGCCTAAATAAAATACCTAAATAGCATAAGACTCCTACTTAAACTAAACTAAGTAAACAAGCATAAACTTGAAGACTTCTACTTAAAATAAACTAAGTAAACAAACATAAAACTTTAATAATTAAATCGATGCTCCTGCATCAATCTCCCTTGGTTAAAAAGGAGCTGACTCCATAGAATAAACCTTGGCCGCTTCAGCATACACCTCAGGGTCGATCTTCCTTAGTTTTTCCTCGGCAATCCATGTACTTTCACAAGCTGGTTTGCCCAACCACTTTATTAGGAATCGTCTATAAGCATTACCTCTTCTAGACTTCACTTCCCTCACATCTAGAACTTCTTGGACAACATCAGCTTGCTTAGTAGGAAGTTGATCAGCCTGGTCTTCAATTGTGGTCACATTCTCTTCATCAAACCCCTCAAAAGAATATAAATCAGAAACATTAAAAATGGGACTGATTTGTAACTCACCAGGCAGCTCAATTAAATAAGCATTTGAGCTAATCTTCTTCAATACCTTACATGGACCAAACTTCCGAGACTTTAGCTTATGATAAGTACCTTTAGGAAATCTATCCTTCTTCAAGTGGACCAACACTAGGTCTCCTTCCTCAAATTCTTTGAAACGTCTATGCTGATTGGCAGCATCAGCATATGCGGCATTGCTGGCTTTTAGGGCTGTTTGCACTTCCTCATGAAGCTTGCGGACATGGTCAGCAAAGGCTTCTCCATCTTCACTCACCCTAGCTTCTTGTGGCAATGGCACTAGGTCCAACACATGTTGAGGCTTGAGACCATAAGCAACTTCAAATGGAGTCTTCTTGATAGTTCTATTAACTGAGTTGTTGTAAGCAAACTCAGCTTGTGGTATAACTGAATCCCAACCCTTCACATGGTTTTTAACCAAACACCTTAGCAAATTACCCAAGCTCCTATTAATGGCTTCAGTCTGACCATCTGTTTGTGGATGACAAGTGCTGGAATATTTTAATTCAGTCCCTAACTTCCGCCACAAAGTCCTCCAAAAATGACCCACAAACTTGACATCCCTGTTTGAAACAATCGAAGTAGGAACACCATGCAAACGCACCACTTCTTTAAAAAACAAATCAGCTATGTGGGAAGCATCTGCTGTTTTGGAGCAAGGAATAAAATGTGCCATTTTAGAAAACCTATCCACTACAACAAAAATCGAGTCATACCCTTTGGATGTCTTAGGAAGGCCCAACACGAAATCCATGCTCAAATGAATCCAAGGTGCCTCTGGTTCTGGTAATGGCGTGTACAACCCAGTGTTTTGGGATGTCCCTTTGCCGAACTGACAAATAGAACACCGTTGCACAAACCTGCTCACATCTTTATACATTCACGGCCAATAATAGCGATCTGACACCAGCGCTATTGTCTTGTCCCTGCCAAAATGTCCTCCTAAACCATTCCCATGAAGCTCCCTGATAATCTGTTCTCGAAAAGACCCTTCAGGAATGCAAAGCTGATTTCCCTTAAAAAGGTACCCGTCATGTAACCTGTAGGGCAGCTGCTGGTCAGCTTCTGTCCCCTGCAAATCTGCCACAATCTGCTTAAAATCAGAATCAGTAACATACTGATTTTTGAGTTCTTCGAAGCCAACAACTTGGGAACTCATCGTCGTTAAAATTAACGATCGCCGACTCAAGGCATCCGCCACCACATTAGTCTTCCCTGTCTTATACTTCAAGGAAAAATTAAACTCATCTAAATATGAACTCCATTTAGCATGACGATCATTGAGCTTCTTTTGCGAACTCAAATACCTTAGGGCTTGATGGTCTGAATAAACCACGAATTCCCTATAGGCTAGATAGTGCTGCCAGTGCCGAATGGCCCTCACCAAAGCATAAAATTCCAGATCATAAGTGGAATACCTTCGCTTAGAATCTGACAATTTCTCGCTAAAAAATTCCAAAGGCTTTCCTTCCTGACTAAGAACAGCCCCAATCCCGTTATGGGAAGCATCACATTCAACAACAAATAATTTATCAAAATCTGGTAACGCTAGAACTGGTGCGGCTGTCAACAGGAGTTTAATTCGCTCAAAAGCTTTCTGAGCTGAATTGGTCCATTCGAATTGCTCTTTCTTCAAAGTTTCTGTAATAGGACTCATAATGGAGCTGAAATTCCTTATGAACCTCCTATAAAATGAAGCTAAACCATGGAAACTCCTTACTTCTTTGGCTGACTGTGGTGCTGGCCAGTCTTGGATTGCTAGGACCTTACCCGGATCTGGTTTCAGCCCTTCGGCAGAAACAATGAACCCCAGAAATACCACTTCTGTTTGTAAAAAGGAGCATTTCTTCAAGTTTACAAAAAGCTTCTCCTTTTGTAGGACTTCCAATACTTGGCGCAAATGTACTAAATGCTCTTTTTCACTATGACTGTAAATCAGAATATCGTCAAAATAAACGACAATAAAACGTGTCAGAAAAGGTTTAAGTACCTCAGTCATGATGCGCATGAATGTGCTAGGAGCATTTGACAAACCGAAAGGCATTACTAGCCATTCATATAAGCCATCCGGGGTCTTGAAAGTAGTCTTCCACTCATCTCCTTCTCTCAATCTGATTTGGTGGTAACCACTTCTCAAGTCAATCTTAGAAAATACCTTAGAACCTGCCAATTGATCGAGCATGTCCTCCAATCGCGGGATTGGAAACCTGTACTTGAACGTGATTTTATTTATGGCTCGACTGTCCACACACATCCTCCAAGAACCATCTTTCTTAGGGGCTAACAAGGCCGGACAAGCACAAGGACTTTTGCTTTCTCGCACTAACCCTTTTTCCATCAACTTTTCAACTTGTTTTTGCATCTCAAGCCGCTGTGCAGGCGGTATTCTGTATGCTGGCAGATTTGGTAGAGAAGCTCCCGGTACTAAATCCATGGCATGTTGAATGCTCCTCATTGGTGGTAGGCCTTGAGGCAAGGTATCACCTACCAAATCAGCAATTTCCTCTAATAATCGCTGAACTGCCATAGGTTGTTCCTTGCTGTCCCCATCACTGTCGACACAATTAGCAACCTTGCTGATAACAGCGAACATCACTCCTGCTTCCCTTCCTTCATCCTCCAACTCTTCAGCTGTTAAAAACCCATTTAATTTGCTGGTGTTAGGTGCCGCAACCTCTCTATGGGGATGTAGAGTGTACTTTTTACCCGCTCTATGGAAGGAATATGTATTTTCCTTAGTGTAGTGTTGCATATCATGGTCATATAACCAAGGTCGACCCAAAAGAATATGACAAGCATCCATTGGCACAACGTCGCATAGCGCCTCATCATCCACATTACTGCCTATAACAAATTTAACTAAGCATTGAGATTGTACCGGTATCTCAAAGCCTTTTTTAACCCATTGGATCTTGTATGGGTGAGGGTGTTTCTCTGTAGGCAAGTGCAATTTGTCGACTGTTTCCTTGGAAATATAATTTTCCGAACTCCCATTGTCGATAATGGCGTCACATACTTTGATACCACAAAGAACACGGGTTCGAAATATGCTTCGCCTCCTCCAATCTTCCTTATCATCTTTGGTGGTTGTTGTCATGACTCTCCGAACCATCAACAACTCTCCTTGTACCGGATAAATATCCACATCATCATCATCATCGTTATGGTCATCATAGATGGGTTCCGACAAGTCTAGACCATCCTCTTCTATCTCAATCAGATTCACCCTTCTTTTCGGACATGTGTAAGAAGCATGTCCCCTTTCTCCACAACTGAAACACCGAATCTGATTTCCAGCCCCTGTTTTGTTAGGATTTGGCTGTGTGCCGCCTCCTGTTTTGCCATAACCTGCTTGTGTGCCGCCCCTGTACTCATTCTGCCCCTTGTAACCCTTGCTACTGCCCATGGAGTTGCTGCCAGTCAGTTTACTGGTTGAGGCAGCCCCTTTCCCACTGAAATTGCTGTGGGAGGCAGATTCTGACTTGTTAAAAATAGGCCTCCTAGCACCATAGCGTAGTACCTTTTTCTCAGCTTGCAAGGCTGCTTGTCTCGCATCTTCTAAGGTGAACAACCGAACCACCCCCAACTCATCTCTAATGTTTAGATCCATTCCCGCAAGATAGCGAGATGTTAACTGCTCATTGGTTTCCTTCAAGCCGACCCTAATAGACAGATTGTTAAAGTCATGTGTATTGGTCAATCGACCTACCATTCTGTCTGAGTAGATGGAATTTGCGATAAAGATCCATGGCATAATCTGCTGGTAGGAACTGTTTCCGCATCTTGCTCTTCATGTGTTCCCAACTACCAATTTTCAGCTTTCCTTGACGTGCCCGTTGCTCTTCAACTCTCTTCCACCATTGAAGTGCCGCCTCTTTCAAGTGAAGCTTCACAAACAATACCATTCGATGCTCTGCCATGGGCTTCCATTCGAAATAATTATCCACCGTGGCTTCCCAATCTAGATAATCTTCAGCGTGTAGATCCCCATGGAAATCATCTACTTGGATCCTCACTCCTCTCCATTCAAATCCAAGGCATGTAGCAACCTATCTTCCAATCCACCTCTTGTTGCCAGATTCGCAGGTCCAGCGTTATGGAAGGGGTTCTCAGCCTCTCCATCATCCGATTCTTCCTCCTGACCACCTTCCGGTAAATCAAAAGGGTTGTGGTCACCTTCCGGAATCTCCATTCGGGCTCCCACTAGTCCTGGTCGCTGCAAGGCTTGAACAGCCCGCGACAAGTCTTCAATCATCTGCCTCATCTCATTCAAGTCAGTTTGCTGCCCTTGATTTCCCCTGGCACGACCTCTACCACGCCCAACCATGGCTCTGATACCAATTTGATGCAGGGTAGAAACTAGAACAGTAAACAAGATAGAAAGTAGGCTGCGATTGAGTAGGACTTTTTAGGTTTAGAGGCAAATCTTCTAATACCTTTATTGAAGAGTTAAAACTCTGAAAAATAATAATGATAAGCTGATCGACTGCTACCCTATCTTAGGGTATTTATAATAACCCTATTTTATTTAAAGTCACATGCCTAAATAAAATACCTAAATAGCATAAGACTCCTACTTAAACTAAACTAAGTAAACAAGCATAAACTTGAAGACTTCTACTTAAAATAAACTAAGTAAACAAACATAAAACTTTAATAATTAAATCGATGCTCCTGCATCACCCTGCAAAACCTCTAAATGACTAGAACCCTGCTAGTAGATAGAGAATTGGTGTTAAGTATGTAAATCATAAAACCCTAACTCCTTTCTTTTTCTTGATAAATGTAAAACCCTAATTCCTAACTAATTAATAAGTAAATCAGTTTAGAAGTTGCCTTTTATATGGGATGAAGAGCAACACAACAAAATTTGGTATGACTTGTTATGCTAGTTTCAGACTATGGTCAGTTAAGAGGACAAGCAAATAAATATATCTGAAGATAGACTTATCCTATAACAAGTCACTCACATTTTCTATTGTCGTCTTTGAAGAATAAAACCCTCATTTACTCGATGCAGTTCAATTGATTTTCTAAGTCATAAGGGATGGGTGTGGCTCAATGGTGTTTGTTGCAATTGCCATTTGTTTCTGTTTACAACACGGTGCACCAAATGTGAGGTGGTCACTTTATGCAAAAGTGTAATACTATATAATTTTAAAGCCATAGTATACCATATATTCACAAAACATCGAGTGATTGTGGAGCAACTGAGATTTTAAGTACTCTTGGCTGTAAGCTGTAGAACAATCAACATAATATTGATGTCCTTTATCCATGTTCCATCGTTTACATTGTTCTATTTCTTGTGTTGTTGTTTGGTCTAACTATCTATTTTTTCCAGGGATTGGCGTTTCAATTGATAGATGATGTTCTTGATTTCACTGGCACATCAGCATCCCTTGGAAAGGGTTCTCTATCTGACATCCGGCATGTAATTCTCTATCCTTGATGTCTTAAGCAAATGTTAAATGGCTTTAAGCTAGTAATATAGCTTATGGAAGCATATAATTTGTAAACCATATAGGCAAGCAGACTTGTATAATAGTTCCTTCTGTATAAATGTTTTCTACACCTCTTGTCAAATACCTTTTTGCAAATTGTCTCCTCACTAAGTATACAAAGAAGAACCTTTTTCTCACTGACTTTTGACAAGGGCTTTCTTTTTATTTCATACTAGTTTCACAAAATGCTTTTAAATGGCATACATAATGATGAATATATCAGTCCATCACGACCATCTGGTGTTGCAGGGAATTGTAACGGCTCCAATATTGTTTGCCATGGAAGAGTTTCCCCAGTTACATGCTGTTGTTTATCAAGGTTTCGACAACCCTGAAAACATTGACATTGTAAGTATATATATTATCAAGCATTATATGTGTTTACTTTGGCCTCTGCATAGAATTTGTGAATTTGCCAAATTCTCCTTCTGAAGGTATTCTTTTACTCTTCACAAGATCAATGATTAAGAGAGTATATAACTTACTTAACTGGTTAAGTGACTAACTTCCTTTGAACTTTTTACATGGTTGCAAATTTGACTTGTCGATCATTATATTTGTGCTTTATACATCTGAACTACCTATGTTTTTGCAATTATATGAACCTTTATTTTGTCTAACTCACTTGAGCTGATCTATATCGGAAAAAATATAGGCCCTCGAGTACCTTGGGAAGAGTAATGGAATACAGAGGACAAAAGAGCTAGCCATGAAGCATGCTAACCTCGCTGCAGCAGCAATTGATTCTCTACCGGAGAGCAATGACGAGAACGTAAGAAAGTCGAGGCGGGCACTAGTAGATCTTACTCAAAGAGTAATCACAAGAAGCAGGTGACATAAGAGATAAAACTGTCAACTTACACCAATGCATTATGCATGGTGCCAGAGGTTTTGCTTATTGTTTTAATCGTTGTTCCTTCAAGGTAAGGGGAAATCTCCCTTCTTTGTTTTCATTTATGTTTCAATTAGTGCAAAAATTTTCATAATAATAATTTTTTTTTTTTGTTGCAAATTATAGTTTCTGGGCTAAGACAGTGCACTAGTATTAGCGGATTATGTTGAATTGCTCTATCTATATTTAGTTATTTACTCTTTACAACCTGCAAATTACTTCTTCGGATGGTTTGGATTTGGGTAATTTTAGAACTGGGTTAATTTGTATTCAAATCATTTCGGTTTCAAATTGAATGGGTTGTTGACTTTTTATCAAATCGGATTGTGTCGAAGGTCAGCTTTAACAGCTCTACTTCCAACAATAAATGCTTAATCTGAAGAAAAATAGAAACAAAGGAATAGTGTATATTATAATTTTTCAAGTTATTTTCAAATAGCATCTTGATGGATTTTCTGGTAATTGGGTCGTCCTGGATGGAGTAGAAATGTAGCCATCTTTGCAAAACATCAAACAACCATACAAAAATTCTTGCATATATGATCTATTGCAATTCTTACTATATCTACCAAATTACCAGTAATAGATACTTCTTGCACATTCCCATGCTTTTTAACCCTTTAAGTAACAGAGCCCTCAACCTCCAAGCTTCCCAGAAAGGTCCAAAATTACCTGCATTGTCGACTAGATGAAGAAGACATCTTGAGAGATGAATGCAGCCCATGCATCCTACAGTCATATACATATAGGATCTTCTTAAAGCTTGAATTTAAACGACAGTTACAATGACTCACTTCTGTTTCTGTATAAAATTTATTGGGAAAAAGGCTCTTCACTAGAAAGTTTACCTGGAGGATGGAAAAGGCATTCTCTGCAACATATTTTTGTGAAAGTGTTGAACCTCTTTGTTGCAGTTTGTCTGGGTGAAGAAATAGCCTAGCTTTCTGATAAGCTTTTTTCACTTGTGAGCTTTCTGTAAGGCTTGTTAGAGGGATCATGTGCCAACCGCTATTAGGCCAAAGAATCTGAATTCAATTGTCAATCAACCGATTAAAAATCCGTTTCGTATGTCGCCTGCAAATCAACGAAATCCTTAAACATGGAAAAAAAAAAAGGTTAATATATCTTACATGATGAAGTGTTGAAAGGAGCAATCGGATGTTATTTTCCTTGCCAGATGACCAAAGCTTCACATCTTCATCCAAAAGCCCCATTTTAATCTGTTGTTTTCATCCAAGGAAAATGTTACATATTGATCAAATCATGTTCATAAACTAATAAATAGAAAGAAGCGACAATGACTATGCTTTAATTTAAACATCACAACAAGGCTATAGCTTACATGTTCTTCTGATCTCTCTTTCTCTTTCTCTTCTTCTGCTTTTGATTTCTTTTGTTGTTCTTCCTGCAAATTAAGAAGTAGAAGGAAAACATATTAGTCAACAGTGTTTACATTTTTATTCTTGTAGTTTATCGATTTTTATACCAAATCTTATGTTATACTAAATGTTTTGCTTCTGAAAACGGAAAAATCCACAGATTGATTTACCATTGGAGATTGCATTGTTCCATGGCCATCCATTCGCCGGTCAAATGATTGATGTTCATTAGACCTTGCTGCAAACCATATATATATAAAATTGTGTTACTTATCAATCCAAATGAGCTTTCATCATAAAAATTTCAGATCAGACTCCAATTTACAATCTTACTTTCTGTTCCAATTGGCTGGTCTTTTTCATGTTCCCTTTCAGAACTTTGTGTATTGTATCTCTCCTTTGCCCAAGCAATTGCTTCATCAATTGAAATTGCTTCACTGCTACCCTCCCTTAGATCAGAATTGATCTCAATAACATAAGAACTCATATCTTCATCTTCTTCTTCTTCATCTTGCTCTTCTTCGTTTTCTTCTTGTTGCATTGAATCACTTGGGAATCCAGCTCTTGCCTCTGTTGGTTCTTGGCAAAGTGAGGAAGCAGGGGATGAAGGGGAGTTAAACTCTAAATCATCAGCTGATATTTTGACACTTCGAAAAGAATGGGGTTCCAAGCTAATGATTTCTGGGGAAGAGGCACGTCCACAGAATCCATAATATGATGAGCTTGATCTCAAGTTGTGAACATTGTAATCGTTGTTTTCCATGTAAACATTTTCATTGTTATAGAAAGGAGGCATCCCTTGTTGCTTTGCTGGTTCTTCATCTGCCGCCATTGTTGTTGAATTCCATCTGCATGGAACATTGATTGGCCTGCAGTGCACCACCAAAGTTCACATTAATTTAACTCTTCAATTTCATTTAATATAAGTTCAGGATAATCAAATTATTAATTATTTAACTAAATTTAAAAATAAAATCAGAAATGGCTAAAACTATAGTCTAATTAATGAAAATTTTGGGTGATAAAATCAAATCCTATGTACTTGTTGGAAATTAACGACAGTGTTTCAATATTTTTCCCTTTCCTACCCCTAATCGCATCTCAGAAAAGGACTAGTATAATATACCACTCAGAACAGAAAATAGGGTTATAAACGTCAAATCAACACGACAGAATCCAAACAGTTGAGACTTGAAAACAGTTAAACAGCTGTTTTTTTTGTACACTTAAAAGTAGACTACCTGAGCTTTGAAGCAAAAGACGATAAAACGACATCATCTCCGACCACCGGCCGGAGAGGGCTCAGCTCCTCCGAACTCAGCACCGATGACGAGTTCGACTTCGCCTTAGAATTCGACCCTGACCGTTCTCTCGACCGGCGGAGATCACCATCAGACCCGAAAATGTCACTATAGAACCCTTCCCCTCTCGCCGGAATCCTAAATGCCGGCAAGTTCCGGCCACCCTTCATCGAACGAGACGAACTAAACTGCGGTGGTGGCCGGAAAACTTCTTCGTAAAAGGATGCCGACCGGGTGAAGTCCCCGGACAACTTCCGACAGAGCACGCTCCGTGGTGGACCGCCGAAGACGTCGGAAAAGTCATCTGCGTCAAGGTTATGATCATTTTCATCCATCACCATGTTGACGTGGTTCATTGAAGAAATGGTGTTTTCCATGGATTTTCGACGTGGGAGATGTTGGGTATTAAAAATTCCCATGCACATTCGCCAAGACTCGTCCATTTAACTTGGAGAGCTTCTATAGCAAAAGCTTTTACAAAAAAAAAAAAATGAAATGAAATGAAAGGATTTGAGTTTTGGGTTTGCAAAAGAAGAAGGACTAATACTTATATATATATATATATATAAAGAAATGAAAGTGGCAGAAGAAAAAAAGAAAGAAAAGTGGGTTTTAGAAAAAGTATAGGGTTATCTTTTAAGAATGATGATTTTGAGTAGGGGAAGATGATGAGAGGGGAATATATGGTGGACTGGAAAATCATCAAAGTTGACGGTTGACACATACACATGCCTCTGCTTGCTTTGCTTGTCTGGAAAAGCTTGTTTCTTTTGTTTTTGTTTTTGATGAGTCCCCACATTAAAATTATATGAAAGCTCTTTTCTTTTCTTTTCTTTTTTCTCTTTTTTTTTTTAGTTTTTCTTTATTTCTTGTTGTAAAGTTCTTGCATTTTAATCCAGAAAATAATGGAGAAAAGAAAAAGGAGATTTAAATTTATGATGTTATAATTCTTTCCTAAACTTGTACTAAAAACAAAACAAAAAAAGTAAAATGGGGTAGGTAAGATAGAAATCTTTAAACAAAAATCTTATAATATCAAATTCAATTAATAAAAAAATCAAAAAAATTATAATATCAAAAAAAAAAAATTAAAAATAATCATATCTTTTAATATTTTATATACTAAATTTTTTTAAAAAAAGTACTTATATTTTCTTAAAAAATTACCCATATCTCTTTCAAAAAAATTTTTTTCAACATGAGTGGCATATTTCTAATCCAAACTTTTTACTAGTACTTGATTGATCATTAATTAAAACCGAAGACCATTCATAATTTGATCTTTCTTTTTTCTTTTTGTGGTGGTGGTGGGTTTCAGCTGCTTGATTCCCCCACCCCTCCAAAAAAAGATTTGTAAAATTGGCCCAAATTAAACCAAAAGCAAGCACATTAAAGTAGAGAGATTGATAAGATGAATGAGAAGCAAACAAAACAAGTGGAGCTATATATATATATATATATATATATATATATATATATATATATATATAATAGCTTCCAGGGACGTTAGCCTCATTCATCAATGGTACAAGTGTCACATATAATGCTTCTTATAAGACTCTGCCAAAATGCCAAATACATATGGACATGGAGTACTTAACCAACAATGACAGTATTGGAAAATCTTATTTGATGTGCTAGCTAGGGCAAGTGCATGACAGGCCACAATTTTCATGGAAATTGTTTGTAGGAAAGAAAGAAAGAAAGAAAGAAACTAGCAAAAATTTTAAGGGACCCCAAAAAAAGTTGCTGATACTATAATTATTCATGCTACATAAAATGACCCATTTTGATAGAATAGAATATTGTTATATCATTATTAGACCCTTTTGATCATTTCATCTTTCTTGACAATTTGAATATTGTTTATATCAATACTATATATAAAAATATCAAGTGCAAATAATAAACGACATATATACTCTTGATAATTTATTAAATTAATTATTTTATCTTTAATTATTGATTTTGTTATTAAATTAATAAAATATTCATTTTTTTTTAACATTAAAGTCCTTATTAAAACAAACTTTTTTCAATTGATTTTTTTATTTAAATTAAATATTGATTAATTTTTGTTTATTTATTTTCTTTTCTTTTTTATTTAAAAAATTTATGAGAACAACAATACTTCCAAATTTATTGTTAAGAACAATAATAATACGGTTTTGAAAGAATATTAGAAAAATATTTATTAGTTAAAAATCAAGATCTTATTTATTTAGCTATTAGATCACGGAAAAATGAAAACCTTAAAGCATTATTTACTTGAAGAAAATAAAAACATGAAGATATAATAATGAAAGATAATAATTAAGATTAAATTGATAGTATGATAGGACACTTGTATTATAAAATCATTTTAAATTACAATAATATATATTACTATATGAAATTAGACATAAATGATTTTGACATAAATATATAGTAAGTAACAATAAATACATAACCTTTGATATAATTTTTGATAACTTTTGATATGATTTTGTTAACCTTTGATAATTTTTTTTTGTTTTGGTAACCTTTGATATAGTTTTGATAACTTTTGATATATTTTTGGTATCCTTTAATATTTTTGGAAGCTTTTGATAAATTTTTGGTAATTTTTATATGATTTTGGTAAATTTGATATGATTTTAATAACCTATAATTTTAATAACCATTGATATAATTAGTAATATTTGATATAATTTTGATAACATTTTATATAATTTTAGTAATTTTTTATATAATTTTGGTGACTTTTGATGTAATTTTGATAATATTTGATATAATTTTAATAACTTTTGAGATAATTTTGGTAATTATGATATAATTTTGTAATAATTTTATAATATTTGTAATATTTTTTATAATATTTTTAGTATTATTTGATATAATCTTATACCAAAAAAAAAATCTGATATATAAATTTACCAAAAAAAATATTTAATAATAAATTATATATTAAAATAAATAATATTGACTTATTATATCGTCCACAAACTTTGCGCATGTAACATAAACTAATGTAACATAAACTAATATATGAAAATCCACAATTGAAAAGAGATATTCAATTCCTCGACCTTAATTCTCCTATGAAATAGTTTATTAGGATCATGGAGGAGTTATTATCTTAGGGGTATAGGGTAATTTTATGGAGAAATTATTTCTCTAATTATTGCATCTATTTTTTCGAAATGCTTGAATGTTAAACTATTGTTTCATATAGCCTGGATTATGTTAAAAAAAAAAAAAATAGTAAAATTATGATGGTCAGTTGAGGCAAAGGAGCAGACAATGCATGCTCTTGAAGCAAAAGATAATTATTAATCACCCTCAATAGTTGATTGCCATCAAAAGCTGTTTTTTCCCCTTAAAACCCTCACTTTCCAACACAAGACATCATCAATCTTGAAGCAAAAGATAATTATTAATCACCCCAAAAACACTGTTTGATGTTGAAGAAAGAAAAAGAGGTAGGTACTGCCAAGATAATGAAGATAAATAAATAAAGAAAAAGAAAAGGTAAAGGTAAATTAAAATTAAAAATTTTGTTAACTAACGTTTTAAAGGTATCTTTTAAAATTATCATATTAGGTAAGCTTTTATTTTTAATATAAAACGTTATTATAAATAATCACTTAATTAATTTTAGTAAGTGTCCTAAAAATACGGTTAGCAAAATTTTAAAATTAATATAACCCATTAAATGATTGAATAACAAAGATGGGATAATCCAATGTCAGTGTTAATCAAATCTACTTACCAACAAATACAACGCACCGGTTTGCTTTTAATAGTGAGCTGGTGTTGTCCAAAACATGGCCAAAAACAACGTAAGCAATTCTGCCGCACAAATGTGGTGGGGGAAGGGAACATCTATAACTCTATTCCAAGAAAATGAAAAAGGGAAAAAGAGAAGCTGAAAGTGAGAGTGTGATTATATACATATATATATATATATATTAATCATAGCTAGAGAAAAACAAATGAATCTGTTTCTTTGAATAGTGTACCAAAATTTTACTAGTAATCAATCAAAGAGAGCACTGAAAGATATGAGCAAAGATGAATAAAATCTCTTTAAAAATAGTTCAAGCTTGTTGGCTTCCAGGGAAGAGTTGCTTTCTGCTTCTGCTAGTTTTCACCATTATTTTAAACTGATGATCATCAAAAGAAAAGAAAAGAAAAGAAAAGATGCTGGAATTTACCTCAACTAGAAAACCCAGAGTGTTAATATCTTAAAATATCTTTATTATCTTTCTTAGTAACGAAGATATTTGCAAATGAAAGAAGAAAAAAAAGCAAAATTTTCCAAATACTTCCAAAGCAAATGGAAACATGGATATGGACCTTGTTTAAGGTGACTATACACGAAACAAGGTGATGAGATTGATCTTTTTTGCGAAAAGCTGGTGTAAATTGGCATGTGAAGATACTACAATCATAAAATGTATATATATATATATATATATATATATATATATATATATATAATGGCAATTGGCAATTGGCAATAAGTGAAAAAAGAGTCGGGGGGGAAGTGCAATAATCTAAACAGGACACACCCTGACCCAGCTAACTGGATAAGGAATCTAAACATAACAAACGCAAAATTTTATAAAGTACAAGTACTGCATTATATATTGCATGGGACTTCTTACTACAAGGAATCTAGACATGGTTTGATTCATTGTAAACTTCCCATATATGATCTTTACCGTTTATTATAAATAAATAAGATTGATGGAATCCAAAATTTAACCTAGTTGGTTTATACAATTATTTAAGAGATGGCAATCAACAGATTTGAGATTCTAATCCGATCATCTGCGATCTCTTCACTTATTCCTAAACTGTGACCTTATAAAATTGTTTTTTAGTTGAAAAAGACGGACCGAGAAGAGGATAGTTTAGATCTTTCTAGATCCAAATATTCCCTAATTTATGTTCCCGGCATGGTTGGCAACACCTTGGTTATTTCTAAATATTAAGACATCATGGGACTTCACCTAAAATATCTCATGTCTTAAGATAAAGAAGGTTTAATCCAGGGAGTAAGATTTTTATCCCAAGGTTTAGGCCTTCGAATTTCCAATCTTATAGTATATTATTTAAAAAAAAAAGAAGACATTTGGATTACTAGTGAATTTTACAAGGGACATAAATTTCATTAATACACTAAAAAGGAAATGAACAGTAGAATCTTTAGCAGGTGGCTAGGTCGGCCATGAAGCAGACATGTTAGAAGGTTCCATATGGTGCCTTTCGACATAAGATACCCCTTTTGATATATCCAACAGAAATGCTAGAGCAAAAGTGAGTCAAAGCCCCACCATTTTCCTAAACCAGGGCTCCTCAACCTTTTGTGTTTCTCCTTTTTTATTTTCCAGATTGTTTGGATCCTTTCACCAGGCCGGAGATGCCTTCAATGAGTAGTTGCAAACAACCAAGTGGTATATGTTAGCATCATAATATGATAGAACTTTATAGCTTTAACGAACGATGTACCACTGAGAGGCGAAGAGTAATGTTACTAGGATCGAACACGAGTATGTTTGATTTATTTTAAGTTTTTTCATGTATTTGAAAAGTTATTGAGGGATCATATCCTCATACTCATGTCCAAATATACGTCAAACAATGGTGTCAGACACAAATATTTTAAGAAAAATGAAGAATCGGAGCAACATAGACGAAAAATGGAATAATATCAGTCTCCTCAAAACCAAATCCTCTGCAATCTCTAGAAAAACGTTGGCCAGTTGTAATGCTGATGAATCCCTCATGAGAAGCTCGAGTACTTCTCAACGAACAACGAATTCCGGGACCAGATCTTGTGGCCACTGGCGACAGATTTAACTGATTCACATTCGTCCCAGAGTTGATCCAGCAGGATTTGCATGAATATCTGAAGATCAAGACACTTCATTTGTTGCTCTGAACTCTTATTTTCCAGACTGATTCCGTTGTCATTTCAGATATGAATTCACTTGGTCTCTATCTGCACCGATTTCAATTTAATATCCCAAGACAGAAATCAAAACATGATGATGACCCTATTTTTCAATTCATAATTTCCTAAGACAGAAATGAAAATATGGTGATTAGCCATGTGAGAGAACAAACAGCTCTTTCCCTATTTAAGGACCGCAGCGAAGTGGAACAGTGTTGTACTGTAATACCCACAATTTGAAATGTTAGATCTAACATATTTTGACTGGGAAAAAGGAAAATTGTAAGCAACATCTTTTATTTTTATTCACCATTTACCATCTATCCAGGCTAGGTTATCATTGCACTCAATTCAAAGATGAAAAATTTACCAGTTTTGCTTATCAATTCATTTGTCAATATTGTTGGATAAAACTGAAAAAAAGACAGACAACATTCAAGATGGAAAAAGAAACTGGGTCCATCATAATATCCTAGCACCCCCTACTATAGGAATTTCTCATGTAAACAATCACCTTACTCTTCGAAAATTGATACATAAATTAAAGAGAAATTCAGCAATGAGTAACCAAGCAAGATGTATATTTTTTGAATAAACTAAAGAGTTCGTTTTTTGAAAAACGGTAGACTTTGTTAATTTTATAAGGAGTGTTACAAATCTATTTTATATTTCAATTTTTTGTTTAAATTTTTTTAATATATTTTAAAATTTTGCTTTTCTTTTTACACCCTCCTCTCCTCCATTTCCGTTGCTTTGAGGTTTGATGATTGAGGCTGAGGGGCTGCCCCTTGGACTCTTCTGGCCTTGGACCCTCAAACTTTGGGTATGCTTTAGCCCATTAAAGTTATTTTTTTTCGTCTTAAGGCCAAAGCCCATTAAAGTTTTGTAAAAAAAAAAAAAAGCCCATAAATAGTTTTGTGGATGGTAAGAAAAAGAAATCATTTTTATTTTTGATTTAAAAATCAAATCTCTCATCCGGCCTTCTATCTCTTAAAAAACTAAATTCTTATCTATTTTTCCCTTTTGAATTTCCTTTAAAGATAAAAAGCTGAAATAAAATTTTCAAATAGTTTGAATTTTCAACCTTCTTATCAAATTAAAAAGTTATCTGATTTTTTTAAAAAAAGGATAATGAAGTTTTATATTTTTTTTTAATAAACTAAAGAGTTCGTTTTTAAAAAATAGTAGTTTTTTAAACTTATAAGGAGGGCTAAAAATCTGTTTTATATATATATTTTTTTTTAAAATTAATATATTTTAAAGGATATATATTAATTTATTAATTCCGTTAATGAAATTTAAAAATTTCATGACGATGAATGAATACTTTTTTTTAATAAACTAAAAGCATTTTTTTTTAATAGTCCAAAGCCATGAAAAAATTATAAATAAGCTTTCTACTTGAATAGAATATAGCATGAAAAAACAAACACAATTTTAATTCATCATAAGAATAAGAACTAAATAATGATATTTTATCAAATTTTACATAACATTATAAATTTTCTAATCATAATTTCCTTAAATTGTTTGAACTAACTTATAAGATGGGAAAAAAAAAATCAATGGAGAATATTCACTTTAAGGATTCCTAGGTTAAATTAAAAAGTGTCTGAACAAGTGCCACGTGGCAAACTAGTGCAACGACCAGAGCCGTTGCAATTCGCGGGCGAGATCTTCCCTATAAATACCCTCCACCTTTCGTAAAATTCCCTCCACGTCCCCTTTACGCCTTCTCTCTCTCTCTCTCTCTCTGTGTACGTCAAACTCAGATTTCCAAACAAACAAAAAAATGGAGAACCAAAATTCGCTCCAAAATGGAGACGATGTTGATGGTAATATATTAGCCGTCGATAATGGTGACCGTGATGGTGATGGCTCGGCTCTGATCTTCCTGGGAACTGGCTGCTCCAGTGCTGTCCCCAACGCAATGTGCTTGATCCAGCCCTCCAATCCTCCCTGCCACGTCTGCTCCCAATCCCTCTCTATTCCCCCTAAGCATAACCCTAATTACAGGTCACCTCCTTTTCCCTTCTTTTTCTAATATTTAATCGTTCGTACAATTTTTTAATAAAATTTTCCCTGCATTTTTTGTGCAGAATGTGACAATTTTCGGTTTAGTTTCTCAACCCAAAAAAAGGTTTTTTTAAGCTTTTTTTTTTTTTTTTTTCAGGTGTAATACATCTTTGCTTATAGATTACTGTTCGAGTGATGGTAAACACAACTATATTATAATTGATGTTGGGAAGACATTTAGGGAGCAAGTTCTTCGATGGTTTACTTTCCACAAGATTCCTCGAATCGATTCCGTGAGTTAAATTTTCCATTTTTGTGCCTCATTAAGTCATAATTCTTTTTTCTTTTTTTGGTAATATCTTAGTTAGCATTTATATTTGGTTTATTGAGTAGTGGAATTCCAAACTAGTACTAATTTTTGTATGAACTGCAGATCATTTTGACTCATGAACATGCTGATGCAGTTCTTGGTTTGGATGATATACGTGCCGTGCAACCACATAGTCCTACAAACGATATTGATCCCACCGCCATTTACCTAACTCAATATGCGATGGATAGGTATAATATGAATTTTTTATTCTTGGGGTTATTGTGCATATTACTTTTCTAGCCTACCAATTGCTAGTTATGCTGATACATTATCAAAACATATGTTGTTCACATATTTTATAATTTGAGAGGTTATTGCTTCAATAAGCTTTAAGTAGCCTAATCATAAGTTTGGTTTCAGATATTAGAATTGAAGCTTATTTCCCAAACAAGCTGTCCATAGCTGAAAGGATGTGTTGGCCTCTAGCAACCTTGGCTGATGTTTACTTTGTTTGTCCCTAAACAGCATTGCCACAAAGTTTCCATACTTGGTTCAGAAGAAACTTAGAGAAGGCCAAGAAGTAAGGCGGGTGGCACAGCTTGACTGGAAGATAATTGAGGATCACTATGACAAACCATTTGTTGCATCAGAACTAAAATTTGTTCCCTTGCCAGTTAGTCTACTGTCTCTTAAGATAATATACCATCTCTGCCATCACTAACTTATGCATAAGTGTTTAATTATACTTTTGATGTAGGTGATGCATGGAGAAGATTATATCTGTTTAGGTTTTCTTTTTGGTGAAAAGTGTAAAGTGGCTTATATATCTGATGTTTCACGTTTTCCTTCAAATACAGAGTATGGTATGTGCTGCTTTTCCTCCTTTTCTTGTGAGCACACATGCGTTTACACCTTTTACACGTATTTCAATTTTATTGGTGACGTTAAATGTGGAGATCAGACTTCTAATCGTTACATGTCATCTTGATTCTTGAGGGCTTGTCAATGTTAGCATTGTAGGAATATAGGTTTACCGGATCTTCCTCATGTGTTAACAATCTAAGGAAATATATGTAGTGCTGTAAAGATAGCTTCACACATCAATGGATCCTTCAATCAGTCGTTATAATTTTTCACTCAAATCCACTTTGTATTACATAAACAGATGATAGGTCTTAATCTTAGTGAGAGAGCTGTCCTGCACGGTTCACAAACAGGAAACTTTTTTATGACTTGACTTAAAATTGCAAAAGTTCTTAGGGATCATCCCGCATTTACTCTGATCTTCTTGATGTTGAGTGGGACTTGGTGAAAAGAAAGCACATGTTCTCTCATTTCTAAGTTTTTGATGTCCTAAGTCTTGTTTTTTGAATGATTTGTTTGTGAATTGAGTTTTCATGATAAAATAAATTATGGCATAAATTGTGTTTGATCAAAATATTGGTTTTGCAGTTATTTCCAAAAATGGCGCTGGACAATTGGATCTTCTGATATTGGATTGTTTATACAAGGTCTGTTACTGCCTCTATTCTTTCATTTTTATACTGTTGACTACCTGCCTTCATTTTTTGTTGGTGAATTATCTAGGACTGCTATAAGTAGAGAAATCGAAAGACAGAATTTGATCCATGCTGATTCTTACATAACCTATATCTGTATATATGTGTGTGCCACTGTGCATCTTACGTTCTTACATCCTAGTTTGGTGCCATAGATGATTATTTAATATAGTTGACATGATAAGTGAGGTAGGATTTGCTTCTGGGTTACCAATGGTGGCCTGTTGATATGTAAGAGTTGGAAAAGAGGACACGGGGAAAGGGTAACTTAGTCTAATATTGGTACTAACTCAAGTTCAGCTACTGGGCAATACTAAAAACTATTATAGTGCTATAATGAATATAGAAATAATCACATGGTTTGATATAACAAAATTTTGAGATATTAACTATATATGTTACCTTAACCTAACCCTTGAAGATATTATGGTTGTCATATTCTTCTCGCTAAAGAGGAGGATTGAGATCTTTATATACAGTTTACTCTAGCGCATTTGAAGTGTAAATTTCTCTGCTTAGTCTGATCATGGTGGGGTCACAGATTTCTTACTAAAATCATTTGATGAACTTGTCCACTTAAATTGTAAATTACTCTTCCACTATTAGTTATTGTATATTTAATGATTTACAATTTTCCTTTCAATGATCTTTTGCTTGCTATGTATCTTCTTCTTTGAACTAATGTTTTCTGTTTTCTGCATAGCAGAAAGGATCCCATAACGTTCACTTATGCTTACCTCAGGTTTGTTCTACGTTTTCCAATAATTCTTCTTCATATTAGTATTTTGGCGGTCACAAGCTGCTCATTTTCCATCCACTTATTTTTGCAGACTCTTGAGGCTCTAAAGAGGATATGTCCAAAACGAGCTTTATTAATTGGAATGACTCATGAGTTTGATCACCACAAGGACAATGAGTTTCTTATGGAATGGTCTGAGAGGTACAACATTGATTTACAATTACTTTACAAATTTTATGGTATACTTTACCTTGAATTTCTCAGAAAGATTAATAAAAATAGAAACTGATATCAGATGTTATTCTTCTTATCTGTATGTAGGGAAGGAATCCATGTGCAACTTGCACGTGACGGTCTGAGGGTCCCCATAAACCTATAATATGGTGAGGCATGTCCTTAGAAAGTTGTTTTAATGGCAAATGAGAATATCCTGCTCACTGTCTATTTTATTATTTATTTCTTCTGTGTCTTGTTCTTAAGAGGAAACCATGTTCCTCACTTTTCAGATTTCCTGCAATTGTGTCACGCTGCGCATGCCATGTTTGTTTTCCAAATCAATGGGATAGCATAAGGTGTCTGGATCCATATATAACATAGTTAGTATTCAAATATTAGTTTGATTTGATTTAAATTAAAAATAAAAATAAAGCACAATCTTCACACCTAGAACCAGCAGCATTTTCCTGTGTAAATGCTATGCTAGTGAACGTGATAACTAGCTATGAAAGCAATCGATTAAGCTCTCTGCTTAAATTTTGTTTACATCTTCAAGTCCTACAGTAACAGAAGAAAAAATAAAACTTTAATGAATATTACCTTTTCTTTTCTCTTGTTTATGCAGGTTTATGCATGGACCAGGAGACAAAAACATTCATACTTTTCCATCACATTATAGAGTTCATATTCTGTTGAAACTTGAAAGTAAAATTATTTATTTATAGCTTCAGTAACTCAAAGTTTTAGAGTTTATCATATCATATAATGAAAGATGTTAAACAATTTCACAAAAGAGAAAGAAATTGCAAGCAGAAAGGGTTCCTCATGTTCTTGCTTCATCCTTAAACTTGTTCCACTCTTTCTGCTTTATAACATTTTTTTTTGTTTCAAATCATTGAATAACTATAACTTTGTAGCAATAATTTGCAGCCTATATTTTGCAGTTATGTTCCTAATATTTCCTTAGCTTTTGTCTATTTTAAGTTGTCTTTCCAGTGAATCCTGTCTTACTATTTTTTATTGCTTACCCAAACAAAAATTGAAAATAGGATTAGTTAATAAGAATTTAATTCTTG
Source organism: Fremontodendron californicum (assembly GCA_030761205.1). Classification (NCBI taxonomy): domain Eukaryota; kingdom Viridiplantae; phylum Streptophyta; class Magnoliopsida; order Malvales; family Malvaceae; genus Fremontodendron; species Fremontodendron californicum. Next base: position 3,975,614 of record JAULJL010000027.1, read on the forward strand.
GTCACTTGGAGCATTAAAGGTGTCAATCTTCTGAGGGTATAATAATGTGAAAAGGTATATATATATATATATATATATATATATATATATATATATATATATATATATATAGCAAGTTAGTCCCACTCTGCAGCTTTCAGAGGAATCACTTGATCGAGCTTGTTACCCTCTGGCAAGAATGAATTATTTCAGGTTTTGTACGAAAAAGCTTCTCTTTATTAAGCAGGAATTTCTAATTTCTTTTCCTCTTATGGATAAAATATGAGAATACTATGACCTAAACTCTCATCTTCCTTATCTGATATGATTTCCATATTTTGACAGGAAAATTATTAGTAACTGTTAATGTTATTTCCTGAAAAGAAATTCCTAAATAATAAAACTTGGTTTTGGGATTAACAACAGGAAACCTAGTATCAGTTAACTTTTAAATCACTTGAACCCACCCTGCTGCAGTTTTCCTGAAGTCTATGTTGCTTCGACTTTTTATTATTTTTGAAGTATTTATGTTCGACATTCGTATCCAATGCATATTCGGATATGAGTATGAAAATATGATCCTACAAGGACCTTCCAAATACATGAAAATCTAAAAATAAAAATAAAAATTGAACATATCTTACACTCAAATCCGAAAAACATAGCCTGAAGTTTCAACATCAATTGCCAAGCTTTTGAAGGCAATCAAAAACCTTTGGTAGGTGAGATTTCTATAATTCTATGTCCTTAAAACAAGTACATGCCTACCAACAAATTTCATGACCCACATGAAAAGGGTAATTGAGAATTTTGAATTGCTATACCTTCAACAAGTTTTTAATATCCACCTTTATTTAAGTGGTCCTATTCCATGATTGTCCTTAAGGCTAAACAAACATAAATTAATGTCTGAAACTTTTGAACAAGTTGAAGACAGAAGAGAAAAAAGAAAGAAAAAAAAGAGAGAGAGAGATTTAAAAACCAAAACTTTCAAAGATTGGAGGAAAAGTTGACAAACTAAGGGACCCATGTGAGGAAAATGAAAGATTATCCTGCCCATTTCAGTCAAACACTATTTTTTTTCTTCTTTTGAATAAGTACAAGTTAGTATTCCCTCCATTATCACGTCCCACATTCTATGGAATTTCCATAGCAAAATCAAGTTTAAATAAGAGCTGTTGTTTTCTATACAACTAAGCCATGTCTAGTTGGTCTAAAATTTCTCCAATTAGTTGAGAAAGTTTGAAAAAAAGTTTGGATACTTTTTATGATGAAGTGAATGAAATAGGAGGGAATATAATAATATGGACAAAGGTCTTTCTGATGCCATGAATGAAATTTTGGATGTTCCTGCCAAAATAAATTCTAAAAAACATTAAATTACATTTTTCAGCCATTTTTCAAATTTGTGAAGATTTCCCTCCATTCAAAAGGTTTTTTTGGAATAAAACTATGTCTTTTTTTTTTCTTTTCTTTTTTCTATCCTTCCAAATTCCTGTTAAGAAATGCATTGACAAAATTTATTGTTACAAAATAAAGTTTTAGGCTACATAAAATAATGGGTTTTTGGAACTTGCAAAAAAAAATAATAATGGGAGAGAGATTTGGAAGAAGATAGATAGTACTAAGTAGTAACACAAAGGAATTCCAAGTTTGCAGCTTCAAGCAAAAAAACAAACAAAAACAAAAATGGCAGAAAAGAAAGACCAGGCAATGTGCTGCTACCAAGAGGTTAAAATTGACCTGCTCTGCCCTGCCTGATAGAAATAGAACCCTGTCAATTTTTATGAGGTAGACAGTGACAAAATTTAAATATATTTAAGATAGGTAATAATATATATATATATATATATATATTTCATTCATTCATTAATAAAGAGGTACATGCCATTGCCAGGAAAAGTTGTACTTTAATGGAGGATCAAGTTTGAAGACTTTCGTACCAGAGCAAATCTAATTTGCTAAGGAATCAGCTGACTAAAATTAAAACAAACTCCCAAGGAAAAAAACAAAGGAATTTTTATAAGGTAATTGATAATTATAGTAACAAAAAAAAAGGGTATGTTAGTAGTAATTGATAATTTGATAATAAAAAGAAAAAGAAAAGAGGTAAGTGTGTTAAGAACCCTTCTTCTTGCCACGTGGATAAATATGGTCAAGAAAAGTAAGGCCAAGTCACCGTGCTCACATCAAAGGGCCGGCCGGCCGGCCAGCCAGCCAGCCAAGGGGGTCAGGTCAGCTCAGGCCCTGACCTATGACATCCATGCCACCAAACCTAACACAATTCACACAGCCCCCATTGTTTAGTCATGACACATTAATTCTTGTCTAAAGAATGTTTTTTCACAACCTTCCTTTGTGGCAAATTCTTCCAAGAAATTTAATTAAAAGCTTACAAAAAAAAAAAAAAAATTGGACAGGACTGCCTTTCCTTGTGCTTGCTAGGGGCTTAGTATCCCATCATCAAACTTATCATAAGATATGGGATTAGTCTAGATTTGGTAATCTGTGTATTCGCATTATTTTATTTTTTTAATCGTTTTTAAAGTATTATATAATTATATAAAATTTGACATGTTAATAATTTTTTATATAAATTTAATTTAACACGTTCGTGTATGCATATTTTGTTAGTTTTATTTTTCTGTGTCATGTTTTAATTATTTTTTTTATGTCGTATAATCATATCGTGTCTAAAGTTATCAGATTTAGTAGACCTTTCAACTTTTATCCTAGGGCATTCATCTACTATAAAATTATACTTCATGGATAACGTAATTACTTTTCTTTTATATTAATTTTCATGAATTTAAAAAAAAAATGATTTTGGTTTATATAGTATTAATGTTTTATCCTAAAGATAAATTTTATAGTTTTTGATGCAAAGTTAGCCTACCCACGTGTCAAAGCTTTTTTTTTTTTGGTGGGTCTCATTTTTTTTTAGTTGGTGAGGGGAGAAAAAAAAAAATGGTAGGAAAGAAGGAAAGAGAAAAAATGAGAAAATTTTGTATATTCGTGTTTTTTTTTGTGTTTAAAATATTATAAATTTACATAAATTTTTACACTTTAATAATTCATTTTATGTATATTTTTAAATGTTCGTGTATCCGTATTGTGTTTGTGTTATTTTTTGTGTTTGTGTTATTTTTCTTATTTTGTGTTTGTGAAGTGTTCGTGTTCGTTTTTTTCAAAGTATTATAAATTTTTATACGTTAATAATTCGTTTTATGTATATTTTTAGACGTTCGTATATTCGTGTCGTGTTCATGTTATTTTTTGTGTTGTGTTTTAATTATTTTTCATTTTTGTGTTTGTGTTCATGTTATTTTCCGTGTTGTGTTTTACTTATTTTTTCCTATGTTATGTTCGTGTCGTGTTTCAATTCATTTAATATTTTACATAGTTTTTCATTGTGATTCAATTTAGAGAAAAAATTGTGTGTTCGTGTCGTATCTCAATTCATGACATATTTTGCATGATTTGTCATAGTGATTCGATTTAGAGAAAAATTTGTGTGTTCTTGACGTGTTCGTGTTTTTTTCCCCTTCAAAGTATTATAAGATTTTACACGTTAATAATATATATAAAGTACTATAAATTTTTACACGTTAATAATTCATTTTATGTATATTTTTACATGTTCGTGTATTCTTATTGAATTTTTCGTGTTGTGTTTTAATTATTTTTTCTATGTTGTATTCGTGTCGTGTCTCAATTCATTTTATATTTTACATAGTTTGTCATTGTGATTCAATTTAGGATAAAATTTGTTTCACTTAGATTTATCTTTTAAGCTGACTTTATAAATTGTTTATAACTTTAAATTGTTATGACAGTTCTCTTTTGCTATTTTAAAAAATATTAATTTTTTTTTGTTTAATTGTTAACTTTTGTTTTTAGAAATGTTGTCATCGTATATTTAACATTTGATTTCCGCGGCATCGCGCGGGGGTCTAATCTAGTTTATTATAAATTTGATATTTCATAATTTTTAATGCCAATTTTTTATTTTTTTTAAATCATGAAAATTAATGGTTGCATAAATCCATCAAATCAACTTGGAAATTTGTTAATTTGTTTTGTATGGTTACATCTAGTCTTATGACATTGTTTTATGTGGTTGGAAAGGGATTAAAAACCTCTCATCAAACAATATTAATTTGATTAATAAAATATCAAGATTGCTAATGAAATTAATGAAAATAAATCTTCCTAATAATCCAAATTATATCTTGAGCAGTATTATCAAATCAAACCTATTTAACATTTTCCCAAAATGCCAAATCCAATTTTTATCATATCTAAATATATATGACAAATATGTTTTATTTTTTTTCCTTTTCTTTTGCATGGTATATATCATCTTATTCAAGTTCAACATTTCCTTTCCAACCCATGTAAGCACATCATTAAATATAAAGAAGGAAAAAAAATATGAATTACAATCACACACCGAAAACAAATTTTTTTTTTTTTTAAAATCTTATAATCTATAAGTTTTTAAGGTTGAATTTGGATAGTAGAAAGTCATGTGAATCACGTTATTATCTCATGTGTTCAGCAACTGCGAATTAGATTAGGAATTTAGAAAACTGCAAAAATCAAATCTTTCAACTTTCAGCAAACCTTTGACACAGATATTCAGATACAAACCTTATTGCTAAATTTTCAACTCCTTATTACTCTCTCTCTCTTTCACTCTTCCAACAGTTTTCATCTCATTCTCTGCAGTCATCTTTTGCTTCCATTTTACCCTTTACTTGTCATTGGTCAAAGCACAAGTAAACAAACACAATCTCAAGTTTTTGAGATTGAAATTGAACTTCATTTTTTGTGATTTTTATTCTTATCAAATTTTACTCATTTATGGATAGATACTACTTAATATTTTTTGTGTGCAAAACGTGGGTAATTAATAATAATGAATACTCATGTTTCTTCCAAAGTCCACACAGAAAAAGAGAGAAAGAATAGAAATAACTCTTATTTCACCATTTTTGTGTGCAAAAAATGTTAAAAAAACAGAAAAATCTTAGTTGTTCTATAATAATATAAATAAATAATGTTATCCACGTTTGTCAAAAGTGAGGAACACGAGCACCAGCCACCAGGGAATCAGTCAAAATTTGCAGGTTATTAATACTAAAGAAAGAGCATAAATTAAATGATTAAGAGTCGATTGGTATATTCCAATCTTATCATTTCAGATATGATTTAACTCCTCTTCTTTTCTTTTACTATTACTATCACCCTTTTTCTTTCATTACTTAATCGGTTAATCCTCTAATTTCCTTTGAATTCGTTTTCCAAATAAAAAAGTGCAAAAGAAAAAGGTATTAAAAAATAATAATAAATGTATTAAAAAACAATTAACAAAAAATATAATAGACTGAATTTCAACACAATACGACCACGTCAGGTGGACCCCACGGGGTGATGATGTGGCGAGATCAGAAGGAGAAAGATGCAGAAGGTTGTAATGGAGAGGAGAAGTGAGAAGAAGAGAGAATTATGATTTGAAAAGTGGTCAGAGTCATATACACTTGTCAGCTACAAAACACAGAGTCTGTCATTTTTGTTTTTTCTATCTCTGCTTTGTTTAGAAAGTTAGAAACTCTAGAGTGAGAGAAAGAAAACAGAGAGTGTTTAGTCTTATTAGAGTTAAGAGAGATAGAGAGATCTAATGGAGTATGAGAGAATAGACAAAGTTCAGGTAAGCCATTTTTTTCTTTGAGCTTTTGTATGTTAAAGAGGGGGGGGGGGGGTTTGAAGTTTTGGTTTATAAATTGTTAATGGCAACTTTCTTTTAGAAAGAGAGTTGAAATGTGAAATGAAAAAAAAAATGGCTTTGGGTGGTGAATGGTTTTTGTTCTGATCTGGGTTTTAAACAAATTTTAAACTTTAAAGCTTTTGCTGTTCTTGTTTTATTGAATTATAAGTGAGGAGAAACAAATTTTGGTATTGGTTTGAATTATTTTTTTTGGCCAAAAATGGAGTCTTTCTAGATGATGGGAAATTGGGAGTTGATTGTATTCCATTTTTTTTTAAAAAGTTGGTTTTGATTGGAAGGTTTAATTTGTTTGTATTACATTTTCTTTTTTATTGATGGAAGCAAGACCATAGAAAAGTATCATGATTTTTCTCGTATTTGATCACAGTTTAATATGGGCTTAGTAAAATGATTGATTCTACATAAAAGGAAGCTTGTAGAGTTTTTTTTTTTCATTTGAAATTGAAGTTGTGAATTAAAGCTTTTTTTTTTTTCTTTTTTTTTCCCTTTTAATCCTTTTTTTTTTTTATCTATACTGCAGAGTGGTATTTCACCAAGTAAATTGAGAATGAAGCTGATGGGGCCTCATCATCAGAGAAAGAAGGATGGATCAAACAGCAATTCTTCTAGGACATCTCCTTCTAGGATTGAGGATGCTGAGTTTGTCAACAGTCTCTTAGCCTCTAAGAATGGAGATTTTGATGAGGAAGGTTTGTTACTTTCTCTCCTTTTCTTCATTATTTTAACTCATATATTGGACTTCCTCTGAGCTGCAAAACAACTACTTCTTTCTTTCTTAATCTGCGTAGAAGTCTGCTACATTGAAGCTTTTTATGGTGTGTAAATTAGATATAGGTAACATTTCTTTTGAAGTTTTTTTTTTTTTGGTTGAAACATACTAGCACTTTCATGGCTAAATACTATATTGCTCCGACTCTTCATTTTTCTTGAAGTATCCTTGTCCGACGCATATCCGGATATGAGTATGAGGATATGATCCTCCAAGGACCTTTCAAATACATGGAAATCTTGGAAAAAATTAAACATACCCGTGTCCGACACTCACACTCGAATCCGAGTAACATAGGCTAAATATGATTCCATTTGTTTTTTGTCCTGGTTTAGGCTGGGAGCAGATGCATTGAGCGAAGTCTTTTATCTAAATTTGCATGCTGATTTAAACATATTCAATTGAATTGCAGTTCCCAGCTTGGATGTTGCACCCGTTAAAGTATCCAATGAGTTACTGCTGGATTCCAGCCTAAATGATCAAATTTCTAGCCAATCAAAAGAGTCATTGCCAAGGGAGAGCATTGAAGTGGATCGTGCTAAATTGCAGCAATTCGCAAAGAGTGATAATGGTAATTCTAGCTCAATTCATCCAATGAGGATACTAGAAGAAGAAAATCTTGATTATGATAGTAATGCTAGTTCGTCAAGCTTTGAGTTTCATAAAGGGGAGAGAGCAGTACACAATTCCATGACAAGGTCATACTCGTCGAGACCTATGTCATCTAAGTGGAATGATGCGGAGAAATGGATAATGAACAGGCAAAACGTGCAAGCTACTTATGCTCAGAAGTATGCATTTCACAACCAAGCTAATCGATTTCCCATTACAAATACGGTGAGAGTTGCTCCAGAGTCTGCAAATTGTGATCAGAGGTTAGCTGTTAATCGGGTAGCTGACACTAAGAGGGTAGATTTCTGTCAGCCTGCTGTGCAGATGCCATTCGAGAAGTTCTCTTTTATTCCTTCTGGAGCTCATCCAATTTCAGCGCAAGCATATGGAGGAAACTTGTTAAGTGATCAGTGTCCTCAAAGTCAGGATTTGAGGGAAGTGGTTCAGAGGGATTTATCTTGTACAAAAAGTTCAGCAGAAGATACAACAGGTAAATTTGCTTTTTTAAGCCTTTATATATTTGCTGCTTGAAGATATATATATATTAGTAGACTGCATATTTAGTGATTCACTGTATCATTTGGTCACCTTAATGAGCACTTGCATATAATGTGATTAAGAACACCGAAATGTTTGACTCGCATGCAACAGATTGAGCCATGGGGTTGGGCAACTGCTGCTTTCAGTCTTCTGGCCTCCAAATGGATGCTATGAGTTGATTGAAGGGTTTATGAGGGTTAAGCCATTATAATTACATATACATATGATGATTTCTTATATAGGCCTTGAAACCTATGTTACTCGGACTCGGGTGTGAGTGTCGGATACGGTCCAACACGGGTATGCTCAATTTTTTCTAAGTTTTTCCATGTATTTCGAGGGTCATATCCTCGTACCCATGTCCAAATATGCATCGGACACGGGTGTCGGACACAGATACTTGAAGAAAAATAAAGAGTTGGAGCAACATAGCTTGAAACCATAATGTGAATTGATTGGTTTGATGGTCACCTAATCCTGTGGGGAGTACAAACAAGTGATTTCCAGCTCCTTCCTATCCTGATTCCTTTTTATTTTTTTCTTTTTTCTATGGGGAGGGGAATTTGTAGAGTTTGCTTGTCATTTTATTTTTTAACAAATTTGGACAATAGATGCAATGTTATTTTCTTTTCCTTTTACCCTCATAAATGGCTTGAAACCTCTTCGATATTCTTTAGTACACGATATGTTGATCGCTGTTTTTTTGTTTAATACTTATCTCATACCTTTAGATTTGGCCTTATAGTTCTGCCGGCAATACGGTCAGTTTCTATGAGAGATATGGGAACAGAAATGACCCCTGTTACAAGTCAAGAGCCTTCTAGGACAGCTACACCTGTAGGGGCAACAACCCCGCTCCGAAGCCCAACATCTTCAATCCCATCTACTCCCCGTAGAGGGGCACCAACATCAACACTTTTGGACCACAATGAGTCACAGCATTCCACTGATAATGGCAAGAAACAATTGTCCGAGCAAGAAATGAAGGTCAAGACAAGAAGAGAGATTGTAGCCCTTGGTGTCCAGCTTGGCAAGACGAATATTGCTGCTTGGGCTAGCAAAGACGAGAAAGAAAACAATACATCTTCGGTCAAAACCACTAATATAGAGGAGCTTGAACAGATTGAATATGAAAAGCGAGCAGCTGCATGGGAGGAAGTTGAAAAGTCTAAGCATACGGCAAGGTTCTGATATGACCCAATGTTTTGCAAATTTCTGCAACCTTGTATGCTCATCAAACTATTTCCCATCAATTTATTTTTGCTGATTGCATATTTCAATTATCAGGTATAAGCGTGAAGAGATCAAAATTCAAGCATGGGAGAGTCAGCAGAGAGCAAAACTAGAAGCAGAGATGCGGAGAATAGAGGTATTTAAAATCCCTTTCATCGTCACATACTCGGAAATCAAAAGTAATTCTATTATAAAAAAATTTAAAGATTACTTATCTCTTTGATGGCAATTGGTAATGTAAAAGCTCAGTGAAAAAGAGAGTGAACCTGGATCAGAAATTAGTAGGAAAGAGAGTTATGTTCATCGTAACCTCAAATCTTGTGTCATGATTCACAACAGAAATGAACCTTGAAATATGGTTGGTTTTAGGTTAAGATGATGCAGTTAACTGAATTATGTTTCATTATAAAATCTAAAGCATTTGACTCGAGTATTCGCTTAACCGGAAAGGTTCCGGTTGCAAACAATCATAAAGGATCATTTATGTGATCATTTGCTGAGCAATAAGTATTGGTAATAATAACAAGTCTTTCACTTTTCAGGCAAAAGTAGAGCAAATGAGAGCCCAAGCTCAAGCACAGATGGTGAAGAAGATTGCTATGGCTAGGCAAAGATCAGAGGAAAAACGAGCTGCAGCCGAGGCCAGAAAAAATCGAGCTGCAGAAAGAGCTGCTGCTCAAGCAGAATACATTCGCCAAACCGGAAGAATGCCATCATCTCATTACATGTGTTGTGGTTGGTTGTCATAATATAGTAAACAATGAATAAAAAGCAAAATTGCTCATACACTTATTGAGCCAAAGTAGCATCTCTTGTACTCTGTTTGTGCATTAGTAATTAATATTAATGGCAATAGTATTTTCACACCAAGTATAGGGCAAGACCCTTGCTCCAAAGAAATCATGCCCCGCTTGGGAACTGGTTTAGTAAGCATAATATTGGTGCTCAAGAGACCGGGCATTGTTCGGATCAGCTTGTAGCCTAGAAGACTTGGGCTTCAGCCTTAGCCTCAACCTTTCTAAAAGACTAGACCCATGTCAACCAAACTCCAAAAATATTTTCCAAGACTTGATAGGATCTGCAGTGGGTCAGTACGAGTTGTTGGGGTTTGGCATAATTTGGGCTCCTGGCGAATCTATATGGCTTGAAAATTGCACCTGGTGAAGGGCCATGGACTCATGGTTCATGGCAATACATGCACGTTGGGAAACTGTCTCTTGTTTTGGCTTTGGCTTCAGTGAACATTTGAGAGCTTGTTCAAGTCTCTTTTACCACTTTTTTTTTTTTTGGATAAGTAGATTTCCATTTATCAAAAAAAAAAAGCAGCAGTGCTGCTACATGTTACAAAGCTAGTTTAGTCTAGCTAAACAAATCAGAAAATCAATGTCTTTAGACAAACATGTCTGCATTTAACCTCCAAGAATTACATAAGAACGTATTAACTGAATCTCTTTTAATCTTCCTAAGGTCACTTAACCTGGTCGAGATCATGTCTCTCACTTGCTCAGTGAGGTGCTCCTCCTTTTGCTCAATTGAGTTGAGCAAACGATTGTTTCTTTCCTTCCAAACTAGGTAGATAACTGCGTTCCAAGCTAGCCTCAATATCGTTGTGATTAGAGCTTTACCTTTGAGGTTGACAGTGGCCCATTGAAGCTCTACATTCCAACATGTAACCTGCCTTTTTAACCTACAAAGTACCATCACTCTCTGCCATATCTGTTTCGAGTAGGAGCAAGTGAAGAATAGATGATCCCTGGTTTCCCTCTCTTGTTTGCACAGCAAACATTTGTCATCCATTGCCATTCCCCAGGAGATAAGCCTATCCTTTGTGGCCAATCTATTTTGGATTGCCATCCAGGAGAGCATAGAATGCCGAGGAATATTAAAATTACACCATACCAACTTATACCAAGCCACTTTCCCAGCTGAAGGTCTGATCTTGTTCCACACTGCTGACACTTGGTACTTTCCCTCAGGGAAAGGCCATTTGCAGCTTCCATCAGCAGTTGTGAGAACTATTCTGGCAGCCACCTCTCTCAATTGCATGATCTTCCTCCAATTCCAACTGCTCCCACTCTGGATAGAGATGTGCCATGGATCTCTTTTACCACTTTGGTGCTACGTGTAATGGGTTAAATCTCTTTTGGTAATAGTAACAATTGAATCTATACATCAATAGCTCCTTTCTGATCTGTCTGGTTCTTGTTAGTAGTTTCTATAGTCTTTGGAGGTTTAAACTTTAAAGTTACCCTATCCCACTATTGCTAGCCGAGCAACGAAATAGATTTCTGTTTCAAGCTTTTGGAAACCAATTACCAATTACCAAGCAATTTTTCTGATTCATGGACTTGGTTTGTACCAGGCATATTCTTTTAGGAACAGTGGCTTTTATTTTGTAATTGTTTGTACCATTCATTTCTTCTTATGAATCAAAAGAAAAGAAAATAAATGACTTTTATAAACAACACAGAGATCCATGGCACATCTCTATCCAGAGTGGGAGCAGTTGGAATTGGAGGAAGATCATGCAATTGAGAGAGGTGACTGCCAGAATAGTTCTCACAACTGCTGATGGAAGCTGCAAATGGCCTTTCCCTGAGGGAAAGTACCAAGTGTCAGCAGTGTGGAACAAGATCAGACCTTCAGCTGGGAAAGTGGCTTGGTATAAGTTGGTATGGTGTAATTTTAATATTCCTCGGCATTCTATGCTCTCCTGGATGACAATCCTAAATAGATTGGCCACAAAGGATAGGCTTATCTCCTGGGGAATGGCAATGGATGACAAATGTTTGCTGTGCAAACAAGAGAGGGAAACCAGGGATCATCTATTCTTCACTTGCTCCTACTCGAAACAGATATGGCAGAGAGTGATGGTACTTTGTAGGTTAAAAAGGCAGGTTGCATGTTGGAATGTAGAGCTTCAATGGGCCACTGTCAACCTCAAAGGTAAAGCTCTAATCACAACGATATTGAGGCTAGCTTGGAACGCAGTTATCTACCTAGTTTGGAAGGAAAGAAACAATCGTTTGCTCAACTCAACTAAGCAAAAGGAGGAGCACCTCACTGAGCAAGTGAGAGACATGATCTCGACCAGGTTAAGTGACCTTAGGAAGATTAAACGAGATTCAGTTAATACGTTCTTATGTAATTCTTGGAGGTTAAATGCAGACATGTTTGTCTAAAGACATTGATTTTCTGATTTGTTTAGCTAGACTAAACTAGCTTTGTAACATGTAGCAGCACTGCTGCTTTTTTTTTGATAAATGGAAATCTACTTATCCAAAAAAAAAAATGTCAAAAGTAGAAAAGAGAAGTGAAAAAGAACATAAAAAAAAGCAGTAGTCTGTCGGAGTTCAAATATATGAACATATTTTAAATGAAACTAAACTTTGCTATACTATGTTCATGTCAAATCTCTTACAGCTAAAATAAAACCTTCTAGTACTTTTCACACGTATTAAACGAGTTTGGACGTTTTCTTTTCGGCCATGTTACATGCTTTGGCAGAACATTGGGGTCAAGCAAAAGCCTTTTATGCAGTACAACAAGTTAGAAGAAAAAGGACATCCTTCTCACCCCACCCAAAACATAAAGGGCTTTGAGGGAGAGGTTGATAGATTGCCAACCCAACCAATCCCCTTTAATTATGAAATTGGTACACTATTAGTGTTGATGGGTGCTTTACCTTATCTATTGTCAAATGCCCCCACAACATGCAATCACAAAAACACAACAAAACTAACCCTTCATTTCCACCTTTAGGCTGTGCCAATGGCCAGTGGCCACCCAGTCCTACAACCCCAAAAAGGAGCCCTCAACTAATATCTCCTCTCCCCCCCCCCTTTCCCCTTCCCCTTCTTTTAAATTCATTGAATTTTATCCTCAAGTGGAAATTGGAATGTGATAGAAAATTCCCATAAAAATGGGCTTGTGGACGAGGGTAGAAGAATGAGGACAAGTGCCTCACATGTTAGGTCTATCGACATCAATAGCCTGCCCCATCAGTTAGGCTACGAATTATTGAAAACCTTCCATTTTATCTGCTCTGCTGCATGTGATTCCTCCTTATTTGTTTCAACTAAAAGAGAAGAAGAATGTGGTTATTTTTATTTTATTTTTGTTTAAATACCAGGTGAGAGATAAGAATAGGCAAACGTCAAACGATTTTCTAGAGATTTGTAGGGTTCTCATGCCATCCTCATTTGAGTTGCAGCAAAAAAATTTCACCTCTAAAACAAGTAGTCACAATTTGATGAAACAGAATTGCGCAGCAGATGTTTTCATCAGCTGCCTCTTAACGAAGGTCTATCAAGGCATAAAAACATATCCTAGATACGATGTTTTACGCCTCGAGAGATGATTTTTTGTTGTTGTCTTCCTGATCTTCAGAATCTTTTTTCATATTGCTTTAGAATACCATCTCAAAGATAGTTATGACATAATCATTGTGTCGTCCCGATGAAACTGCAATGGAATCATCCAAATATTTTCCAGCCTAAGAGCCATCATTTTATCTGTCTTCATACAACCCCGATACTAGACCTTTTTTTTTTTTCTTCCAGGATATGTTTGAAGGACTAGTCTCACTTTCATTAAATAGGTGACTTGGTCGAAACGATGGTATATGTCTACTGATATTGACAGCCCTGCTAGCTTGATGAGCTGATGATGATAGTGAAAGTAGGGTTTATTTTCACTTCCCCAAAGTTGGAACAGATCAAGAAAAAGGGACCATTTTCACACTATTGAAATGCAGAAACAGTTGGTTTTTGACACCTAATTGCTATAAGGACCCATCACATGGCTCTTGGATGTATTAGCCAATCCAATTTTATAACAGATTAGAGTTTTCAAAACTGTGGAAACTTCAAAAATAGTTTAACGTCAAGTTCATTGTCAGTTGTTCTGTAACCTTCACCTCATAATAAATTGACTACTCAAGAATGTGAGGGGAAAAGCTAAGCTTGCTTCATAAATATTTGATATCCTAATAAATATGGATTGTACATATTTCAATAACACAGGCGACAGATTTCTTATAGTTACAGTATTAGCTTTATATATATATATATATATAAACTTCAAGCTAGAGTTAAGGCAGCTCTTTTCCACCTACTATAAAAGGGTTGCAAGAGATGCTAATATTACAGGAGAAAAACAGTATCTTAACCGGTCAAATCGTTCCGTAGTCCAAAGAACCCACAGAGGCAATACCGGAGCTCAAATTTCTCGAGTCCTGCCGGTTCACATAGTCATCACAACTGCCATTAGAGAGCCTCTGAACTGGGATAGAGTTTAGAAGCTCCAGGCCTTGTTTGCCCATTTGCTGCACTTCCTGTGGTGAAAGTATCTTTATACACCAGACACTGTTCACAAACTCCCTGGTGGAAGGAAAATAAAATCCAGAATTAGCAAATGAAGTTGGCATGCGAAAACCCCAAAAGAGATTTAAATGCATGCACCCAAAAGGGTTGAAATTTACCCCCACCAAGTTTTATATATGTGCATGTGCACGTACATGGATGTGCGCATGTCAAAAATATTTTTATATGAATGCAACAATTTATTATACTAAATGAATAACTCGACATGCAATCTAGGGTTTGAGGCAAAACTATATCTATACAATAGTAGTAAGGAGAATGGAAACTCACGGCCAGGGGTCATCGCCAAGGAGAAGAATGTCATTCTCCCGGTCAACAAATACAAGCTGCCAGCCTGATCTCAGAGGGTCCTCCAACTGGCCTTCAAGGCCAAACATGCGTGCGAGTTCACTGCGCAGCTCATTGTAGCTGCTGAAAGTGGAAATATCCAATGACCTCCCAAAGGACCCTGATTTATGAACCTGTTCATAGTGAAAATATTCACATCAATTACCAAGAATCAAAATAATGGTCTGAAAAACAAGGACAATAAAATTGCCAACATATCAAAAACTAGCAACATGTAAAAGAGAACGAAAATTCACAAACCAAATGGAACTCGTACAAATTAAAAAGAGAAGGCAACTGACCTTAACAAAGGTTCTAGTTTGTGGGTTTCCTTGGCCCACATTTTCTGGAGACTGCAAGAATCCAGATTCATCAATGCAACTGGAAGGTGTCATTGCTGGATTAACCGAAAAATCAGTGCCTGCAGTACTCATATAATTAGAAGAGAAGGGTATAGTAGTGGAATCGCTATCAGTGCAAACTCCCCTAAGGCTTGACATCCCATTTTGCATTAGAACAGATGAAGGCTCTATATTAACACCAAATAAGAAATGGCTCTGTGGATCAGTACCCCCTTCTTGGTCTATCGAGCACTCCCTGCCAGGAAAAGGTGGCAAAGAAATAGAATTTTGAGACATGTTTGTCCGGGGTGGCCCCAACTGTTCCACCTGGGGTAGAACGCACTGTGGAGATCCAGATGAGAGAACTTCAACAGCAGCCCGCTTAGATGGCCATGCAGCAGAAGTTATTACAGGGTTAGATCTGGGCAAGTTGAGCAGACTGGAAGATTCTTCTTGGGGGAAAGAACCCAAAAGACTATGCAAAGGAGAAACAATAGGGCTGGTCACAGGGTTCCCATTTGAATCAGAAAAACTCTGTTGTTGGTATAGTGAAGGTATGGCTTGCAAAGGTGACGACTGGGATTGAGAGGCTGAAGCATACTGTGACATGGCAGACACTGCACTAGAAATCTGCTGATGATCAACCAGTTGCTGGTGTTGCTGTGACAGTGGATGCTGTGGCTGCTGTTGGTTATTAAACAGTGGATGCTGTGGCTGCTGTTGGTTATTAAACGAATTCTGGTGCTGCAATTGTTGCTGAAGTAGATGTGGCTGAGTTTGAGCCTGAGACTGATGCTGGTTGTCTTCAAGACCCTGAAAGAAAGCCTGAGGCTGAGACTGAGACTGCTGCAACATCTGGGGCTGCATTAGAGTAGTAGGCCTGCAGGGGAGATTTTGGGGTTGCTGGAATTGCAGAAGGGAAGCAGTTGCTGATTTGGAAGGATCCACAATTCTCATCTCTTGCACTGCTGCAGCAGCCATAGCTTGGTACATGTCAGTCTGCAAACCCAACATGGAAGCATCTAGCCTTGGCTGCATCCATGGTGTAACTCCAATCCCCTGAAAATTCAGAGACTGCATTCCTCGATCTGCATCTCCTCGTAGCCACATAAGTGGAGAATTCATGCCTAGATCATCATCCTTGATGCCTACGAACAAAGAGAAAGCCGAATTAAAAGGAATGAGGATGTTAAAGAATTACACACACAAACAGAAAGAAATGAGCATTGAAATTTTTTTCTTATGTTCAAATGCAACTTAGAGGAGATAAGAGAACTAAAACGAGCAGTTGAAACTGAGCCAGCCATGGATTTAACAGTAGACTAGCATACCATGGAAAGAAGGTAATCCCGGTGGCCATGGTCGCTTAAGCCTTAAAGGAAATGGGGATGGATACATTGGGAATGTTGTCAGTGGTTCAATCTCCCACAAGGAAACTCTTGGCTGCCTTTCTCCAGCTGTTGATTCATCCCAGCCAACCTGCACAAATAAGTTAAATTCCAGAAAATCTCATCACCATAGATAGAAAATCTAAAACAACAAATCTGCAAGATTCTCAATAACCAAATGATAAAGGCAATCATTCTAAACATACCTTGACTGATCGCCAATGTGAATTTTGCCACCGAACAGGATCTAAGTCACTTATGCCAGTTATCGTCCCCATGTATCTGTGTAGTGCATAATCATCAGATACAAATTCCATAATGTTCACAAGTAAACATATGAGATGGGAGAGAACAAAGAAAGAGAACATAGTGATGTGTTAGATGATTGACAAAGGCATTAGAAAAGAGCATAAATGAAACAGCATATCTAACTTCAACATATGGCATAACTGCTAATTAATCCCTTTGCAAGGAAAGCCAATCAGACATCAATCCACTGTTAAAAGAATGATAATCTAATTCTTTTGTAAGGGAAGCTATTTTAAACAGTAAGAATCAACTGTTAAAATTGAAAAGGTTTGAAACTTACCGACGAACACTTGATTCTTCTGTTTCAAACAGCATTCTAAAGCGCATACCAACAGAAACTCGAGTATGATAGACAGCTTTGATATATTTTGCCAGAGGTATGACAAATTCTGATGGACAAGCCCTGAATTGAATGGGAATAAGTTTAGATGGGTTGTGAAGTCACTAGTCAGAACTCAGAACATATCAATGATTACCGAGATGCATAGCAATAGCATCATACCTTGGGTTATAAAATATAGTGAACCTACTATTTGTTGCAGCTGCATGAGCAGCAGCAGCAAGTAGTCCTAAGTGCATGCTATCACTTGATAAAACTGATGAAGGCATTACAGTTTGAGGTCGATTAGCTCGTCGGATACCAAGAAGTAATTGATTTTTTTCATTCCTGTCAAAATAACCCATATGTTGGTTTGAGCATCAACATACCAACAATCTACAGCAAATTGCATTTTAAAGAGCCATAAAAGTCGGAGAAGAAAAAAATCGAGAGAGAGAGAGAGAGCATTCTCCATGTCTGCACCTTCACATAACACGTGAGGAGAAGAAATGGCTCTCAATAGAGTCCCTGAAGAATACTTTTAGCATAAAACTCAACTAATAACTTGCACCAAACAAATGTTATATCAAGTATTTTTATAGAAATTCAATCAGTGTTTCTTTGGCTAAGCATCTGAGGAAAGAAAAAATAAAATACAAATAACCATAGCTAGAATTCTCAAGTTTTTTTCTTTTTGCAGAAAAGAATGCCAAAGTTCAACTAAGAACAGCTAGAATTATCCATTTGACATGAGAATGCTAGAGTAAAAATTAAATCAACTCTGTTCTGATGCAACTAGAGGCAGGCTAAAATGGAAGAAAAGCCAGCTACCTACCAGATAAAAAGCACTGAATCACCCGCAACTAGTCTTTTAGCACTTACAAATACACTCCATCCTGTTGTCAAGAGATGCCTTTTGGGCTGGCCTGAATGAGAACAAGTCAATGACTGTTAGTTAAGTACAATTTATAGACTTAGGGCAATTTGATGGTGGGAATAAAACCTCTGTATTCCATACATGACAAATAATCAACAGAAGCCACACTTATAATTCAGGTAGTGTCAATTGACTAATTGATGGTTACTGATGACTTCTTCAGCACATATGATAAGTTAAGAAGCCATTCTCTGCAACTTTACAAAGGAATATGAAGTTGTTGCAGAAAAAATCCATATTTGAAGAGAAAAAGGAATTCTTAATAAACTCACCCCGAAATATATGCCTAAATTTCCATTCATTATCATGCAAGTCCCTTGCAATCAACTCTTGACATGGAGGCTGCTGGGAGAAGTCCTGCAGGCACTCAATAGCATAAAATTAGAAATAAATCATTGCAATTAAAAGCACAAGAGGAAATCAACGTTTATGTGACAACAGTTTACCAGTGGAGGAAACACTTTTTCAGCTGCTCGGCGAGGAACAGAGAACCCTCCATGAGTGCTTGTGTCACTGGCTGTTAATGTTTTACAGAAATAATTTGTTGGCTGTTTGCTGGGAGTGCCCAATTCTGCTGGTAGGTAAGCCTCCTTTTGTTCTTGCTGTAGAACAAGTAATCTTCAATACTTGAAACAATCAATAAGACTGAAAAAATCACAAGAAACCCATACAAAATAGCATACCGGACTCAGTGGTTGCAAGGTCATTTGTGCATATACTTCATCTGTCTCAACATCTGCCTGAAGTTGACAAATTTTGAGGCTTCAGAGACAAGTCTATAGGAAAACATGGCATCAAAAAACCAAACTAAACAAGCCTTACATGCATGGTAACATTATGGAGCTGACAAATAAGTTGTGGAGGTAAGCTTGGGTAGTTAGGTATGTGGGCATCCACTTCCTTATTGGTTGATGCAGCTACCTACAAAGAAAACCACCAATATATGCTTCAAAAAGTATGTTTGGTTACTGAATATGATGTCTAATTAAGTACAATGAACCACAGTACATGGAAAGAACCAGATTGATAACATCAACTAATATATTTCATATGCAGCTGACTCTAAGTTACAGTCAGGCCCAGAGCAAAACACAATATAGAGAAAGGGGAATCCACTGTCAACATCTTAAGTTGTCTTATACGAGTTTTACATTAAAAATTACATATTTGAAACATACCATTCACGTGCATATCAAAAGTATAGAGACTAATAATCAGCTATTATTACTCAAATGTGTACTTAATTACTTATATACCAATCCTTGCCAAAAAGAAAATAGATTTCAAAGTTTAAACATAAAGAACAAACAAAAATAACCGGATCCGTACAGCACAAACACCAGAGGCGACTCAAAATCTGGAAGAAAGCCATTAAAACTCCACCAAAGAGGGAAAGCACAGCTTCACAGATGCATGCATCATCACTCAATAAAGACATTAGTTCAACCAGAATTATATTTGATAGAGCTCCACCTACAATTCCCTATGATCCATGACCACACAAGCACTTAACATGAAACAGCCAATGATTCCTATCATACACAACAAACCTCTTTTTCTATGGCAACCATGAGCAGTCATTTATGGTCTCCCCTAACAAGGTGAGTTGGGAAAGTTGGGGGTCAAAAATCTGAGTTTCCCAGGGATTTTCAACGACCAATACAAGTATATTGCAAGTTTTTAGTGTTGGTGTTAGAGTCTGATAGGATGATAATATGGGGAAATTATACAAAATTCCAGGCCAGCAAAATACCCGGTTTCACTTTCCAGAAATATAAACCTCTGTCCATCTGATATTTTAAAAAATAATCAAACTTAACTTAAAAATTTTATTAAAAAGGGATAAGGTATGCTGGGAGACTCAAGTCCACTACAGATCTACTGGAGGATCAATAATGGTAGCTAAAAAGCAGATGAGTTGGAGTCAGGAGGGGCTGCTCATACGGTAAGATAGTATTTGGTGCTAACAAAGAGACATTTAAAGATCACCCTTACATTATTTACATACTTTCAATTAATAGGAAAAGGGCAGTAATGATGATATGCTGCAAAATAACTTTTTTCAGTTTTCCTCGGCAAAGATAGTGAAACAATATTCACAATTTATTCTTCATGAAGCAAACGCAACTTGATACATACATACCATCTGCAATACACAAAATATGCTTCAAAATGCATTACTAAGAACAAGCTAAACCCAAAATTCAAGTATACCAACCTGTTCGCTGTGACCCTGTGGGAAATAAACAACCCTACTTCCGACCAGAGGTAAAGAAACAAGAGGACCCGCACATGCATGCCAAAGTTCAGAGTTCAGAACTCTCTTCTCTCCTGCAGGGTCTATTTTGCATTAAATTAAATTAAACCAACTTCAACAAAATTAAAAGAGAAATATAAAGAAAGAAAGAAATTGGCGAATATTGACTATAAACCCCCAATTAGTAAATTAAACATGTAATCTAAAGGTCAAAGAATGCCAAAAGATAGAAAATCCAAACTTCCAACAAATATGGGTATGCATTAAACTTTAAAATAACGCTTGAGCAGAGCACAAAAAACAAATCCATATAATGACATGAAGAAGACACAAATTCAGCAAGACATAACCAAAATAAACCTCATAGAGAAAACGGTAATGAAATCGAAGTAGAATAAAGTTTTAAGAAATCTTGTGCACTTCTTTACCCCAGACAAAAAAAGAAGAAAGAAATGGATTAATAAAGACAAATTTCAACCAACCAACAAAAGGAAATCCGGCTATCCTCCTATGGCTTGAATTTCAGATTTGGTGAATCCAAATAAACTGAAGTTACTGATCTGGAGTTTAACATTAGAGATTTCAGCTTCTCCTACATTTTCTCAAACCACAAAAAAGCCAATGGACATCCCAAATTCTACAACCATATGACAATTTCTACTCCCCCTTCACCTCTGCCAAGGAACTCAATCTAATCCTTTAGAGAGAGAGAGGGAAAAAAAAAAAAAAAAAAGAGGAAAAAAAGATAGAAGCAGAAACTTGATAAATAAGAAGCATATACCTTCCTGAGTTTGTGGATTGAAACCAGCTGAAGAAAGTCTCATTTTCTTTTCTAAATAAATTTAAAAACACCTTTAAATCCCAAGTTTGTACCCTCAAGAAAAGATCCCCACCCCAAAACCCCTCCTTTAACCAGACCAAAGTCCTCCAAAGAAGGACACCCAGACTCCAAAACCTTTCTTTTTACTCCTTTGTCTCCACAAAAAACACCATGCCTTAACAAGAACCAGCTCCAATTGAGCAAAAAGCTGACAATTTACCCATCAAAGAAGAGACTTTAAAAACAAAACAAAAATACAAAGCCCCAAGACTTCTTGTCTTCTTTTTTTTTTTTTTTTTTTCAACCGAAACCGGTTTTACTACAAAAGACAATCGCTTTCAGCCTCATCCGCCTCCTATCTTCTTCTTCCCCACCCAAAAACCCCAAGTGTTCTTCTCTCGAACCAAAACCTTAATGCTAAAACAACATAATCTTCTCTTTTTTTATGTTCCAACACTTTAGCCCCACATTTCACCTCCCAAAAACAAAGACTTTTGATCCTTAAAGTGAGACCAAAACACCAGCTTTTTCTTTGGGTTCCTCGAAGCTTGTAACCACTAACCCTAGCAAGCAAAAATACTCGGCAGATCTCAGCTGTAACGATTTTTTTCCCAGCCTCTCACCAGTAATTTTCTTTTTTAACAAAAGAAAAAGCTCAGATCTTTGTTCTCACTCACAAACCAAAACAAAAAACGACGCAAAGGGTACAAGACTACAAGCTAATAGTATCATGTAGTACTATTACTATTGTGCATTTGGGTTTTCTTCTCTCAAAGCTCTCTCTCTTCTTTGTACAGTCCAACTGTTTTTAAAAGAAGTATTGGGTATTTATAGATTTTTTTTTTGTGAAGAAGAATATATGTTTTATATCTATGGTTGAGGACTTTAAAGATGTAGGAAACTTTTACTGGTTTTAAGGGAGGGGGTTCTTTTTGTTTCCAGTAATGGAAATAGTGGTGGTGAGTGGTGACTACTGGGGGAGAAAGGAAAGAGAGATTTCCTTGCTGCTGACTACTTGTACTACTTACGGCTCTTGGCTTTTGCTGTTTGCTTTCTATCTTTCTCTCTATTTTTCTTCTATTGCTTTGCTCCTCCAATCAATGAACACACAACCGCCATTATTTTTTTCCTTGGGTTGTCTTTTTCCTATATACCAGTGAAAATAATTGGGAAAAGAAAAAGTGTTTTGAGAAAGAGAAAGTGTCAGATTTTTTTTTATTAGAGAAAAAATATATCTTCTATTATGAAATGATATAATGAATAAAAATTATTTAAAAAAAATAAATGAATAATTCGAAATTGTTATAAAAGATATTATAAAGATAAAATTATCCTTGATAAAAAGACCTTCTCCTCATTTTTTCTTTTATTTTTTAATTTAATTTTTAATTAAAAAATAAATATTCTGAAAATAAAAACTTTTTAATTTTAAAAAATAAATTTTTAAATTTTTTATTTACTTTTTTTAATTAAAAATTTTAAAAAAATAAAAATAATATGCCTAAAATTAATTTTTCTTTATTTTTCTAAATTTTTTTAAATTTTAAAAAATATATATTTAAATATTTTATTTTTTAATTTATTTTCAATTAAAATTTTTAAAAAATAATATTTCCTTAATAAAAGAAAAAAGAAAAGTAAATTTTTTATTAAAGATAATTTTATCTTTAAAATATCCTTTATAATAATTTCTAATTATTCATTTTTCTTTTTCAAATAACTTTTATTTATTATATTATTTCACAATAATTTTTGATAAAGTACATGTTTTTCATATTTTTCCAAGGTTTTTTTCTTTTCTTTCTTCCTTTTCTTTTATATATATATATTTTTATTTTGGTTTTTCTTAGTGGGTGATCATTTTAGACAAATTTTGGAGGTGATTGAATCGCCCTTGAATGCATAAAGAATTACTAAAGAACCATTTTTTTTTTTGCATGAAATGATTAGGGGAATCACTGTGCATGAGCAACTTGCAACTTTGCCTAATTCAGGTGGGCCAACATATAAGCCGAACTGCAAAGTCCAATACAGTAGTATAGTTTCTTATAAAACATCATAAAGCCGAAATTAAATTCGGTTTAATTCAATTAATTTATATAATTATTTTTAAAAAATAATAATTAATATATTTGAAGTTCGAATCTCATTATTTATAATTTTTTATTCTATTTTATATTGCGACTTTTTTTTGTAAAAAAAAACAAAAAACTAAAATTAATGATAAAAAATGAGGTTTTTTTAGAATAACAAAATTGAGGTGATAGTAAATGGTGAATTGAATATTAAATCAAGGACAAGATAAGAGGAAAATTCAGTTTAGGTTCAACACATGAAAGTGTTTGCATTCTTACAAGGATAGGGTTGGTTACATTCCAAGAATTATAAATGATTACCATCTTAGGCACTTCTTCTTTAATGAACATTTGACTTTAGCATGTTCTTTTCCCAATAAATGATTTATTGATGCTGCTATATATTAAATTGACAAAAAAATAAATAGTGGAGGGGAGGGGAGGGGAAGAAAGATAAAAATTATAGAAATGCAATATCTTTGAGAAGACAATGGCAAAAACAAGTAGTACATATATGCCAAGAGATTACATCCTAAATGCATGGATATGAGATACTTAGTGTATTAAGTGATATAAGCATGTGAAAGGGGGTATTTACAATTTTTTTTTCCTAAGGTTAGGTCCACCCAATCAATGAAAATGCACTATTTGAGGTGACATTATTAGGGAAATTATGAGTTGGTCCATCTCATTTAAACTCGAGGAGAGATTACATCCTTTCATAGGTCCATTCAGTCAGAAAAAAATTTATATATATATTTTTTAAATCCATTTAACTTTTAAAAAATTATTTTTATATTTTGCTGTTTTTGTTAACGAAAAATAAAATTCAAATCAACAAAAAATTAATTCATTTTCAAAGCATGAAAAAAGTTCGAGCATTCAATATTTTTATTGAATGCCACCATATGAAAGCAATAACATTTGAATGCTTTGATTTGGGCATTCGAATATAATATATTTCTAGAAAAATAATCAAATAGCATAAAATATTTTTCGTAGAATTATCAAAACAATTGATGTATGCTTTGTGGCATTTTTCAATAATCTTTTTTTTTTTTCTGCAAAGATTCGCTTAACCGGTACATATAGGAACCAATTAAAAATTATTTAATTACTATTTTTTTTTTTGCATTTAATATATTATTTTTACTAAATTAAAAAAAAAATCATTAATTATATTTTTCTTTCTATACATCTTAACCATATAAAGATAATCCAGTTTTGAGCAAACGAAATTTTTTCTAGGAATCTTGAGCAATCTCAACATCTCATAATTGATCATATCAAAATATTAAAACTTTGTGAAATTTCTCAATCACTTCCTAATTTCTTTTGTGCTACTTTTAATGTTGAACATGTATTACTGATCTCCTAAATTAAAAATTTTAGAATAATAAATATTATTAAAATATTAGTATATATATATTATTTAATTAACATTCCAAGTTGCAAATTAAGATTGGTGCATCTTATATTGAAAACACTTGCAATTAATGTTGAGGAAAATCCAACAACTTGCCAGTTACCTGTTCAGAAGTGCATTTAAAGGTGAAAAACTTGAAACTTTCATAGGAATATATGCTTGGGAAGTTGATTTACTAAAACTACATAAATGAAGCCAACTACAATTTATAAGGCTTAAAACTTAAAAGCATAATTACTCATGATATTATATATATATATATATATGATCCTATACATATAAATGTTATGTTAATTGCATAAACTATTAAACTTTCCTACCAAAAAAAATGTTTGCATAAACTTATGACTAAACCTCAATGTTCTATTACTCATGATTAAATTTTCCATTCATGTTTAATAAAAATGAGTTTTCATATATCTTAAGAACTATTTAAAAAAAAAAAAGTCACATATTTTAAACTCCTAAGATATTCAATTAAATTAGGTGTTATATAACTTTTGAAAATTGATTTTATTCATAAATCATATATAGAGTTAAGTTAAGAAATAATGAACCATTATTATTATTTTATCTTTATAATTATATGAAATAAAGAAGCATAAAAAAAAAATCATTATTTCCATGTAGAATAACGTGTGTACTGTGTAGTAGTAATTCATATATATTCGCTTATAGTTCAATTTGCCTATATATAATTATGTAAATTCCTTTTTACAATATAGCCAAAAAAAAAATTTACCAAATTACCGTTGCTTTTTGATTATTTCCCAAAATACGGATCTTTTTTTTTTAGCTGGGAAATCGCCATCCCCCATGGCGATTTCCCAGCGTGTTTTTTTGCAAATTTGCAAAAAAATACCAAGGGAAATCGCCACCCCCCATGGCGATTTCCCTTGGTAATTTTAGCAAAATTTGCTAAAACCATGAAGGGAAATCGCCATGGGGGGTGGCGATTTCCCTTCATGTATATTTTTTTTTTAATTAATAAACAAAAATTATATTAAAACAAAATTTTATTTTAATTTGATAAATTTATTTTTAAAAATTATAAATTAAATTAAAATATTTTTTTATAGGTTTGGTTATTTATTTTTTTAAAATATATATTAAAAATGTAATTTAATTTATTATTACAATTTTATAAAAAATAAAAATATATTTCTTATTAAAATTTAAAAAGAAGATTATATTTTTTATTAAATTTTTATATCAAAAATTTTATTTTTTATAATTTTGTAATATTATAAAAAAGAAAATTTAATTTATATCAAAAATAATTTAATGATGTAAAATGTAAATAAATTTTTTTTTAAAGAAATTTATCGAGTCACTTTTTTAAATAAAGAAGTTATTTTTAAGTTGGTATCGTAAAATAATTTTTTTAATTTGATTAGTTTTTTTGAGTTGGTATTCGATTAACTCGTGACATCAATTTAATCATTGTTTTTAATAATAATATAGATTGTTACAGTTTAAAACTGGATATTTGATAAAAAAAAAATTTAATTTAATTTCTGATTAAATTTGTTTTTCTTATTAAAATTTAAAAAGAAAATTAAATTAAAATGAAAAAAAGAAAAGCAACTTATCATGTAATTTGGATTATTATATTAAAATTAAATAACAACATTAAGATATAAATTAAAATAAAATATAACAATTAATTTCCGAACAAATTACATGAAATGCAAAACATATAAATTTATATTAGAAATTTAAAACACATTACAATTATTCTAATTATTGCGTGGTGTAGAGCAACAGTGTCGAGTTCTTCTAGTGCGTGGTGGTTGCACTCGTCGTTCAACCTCGTCAGTGGCACGTATTTGCGGTCCACCACGACCTCTTGCTATAACCGCCACTGGTTCCGGTTGTATGTCATCAGTCGTTTCATCCGTATCAAAAATTTGAAACCCACTGCTGGATGAGCCAACACCTAGTTCACCCATAACGGGAACCTGACTACTAGATGCACCCATAAATGATGTAGCATCAAATGCTGACGAAAGGGTTCCAAACTGATACATGGATGTTAAATATGCTGAACTTGGACTTAGGACGGGGAGCTGGTCATCTAACCTCGTTCTTGGCGGTGATGGTCGGTAACACTCATCAACGTCATATCCGGGGTGACTTACGGAATAACGATGGCTGGATGGTACTCCATGATCCCGTTCAGGTTCAGGATGATCAAATGACATCCTCGGTGCTGTGAACTCCGATGAGGTCGGTTGACGCCTTCGCCCACGTTGTCGGCGAGGTCTAGGAGCATCCATATCCTGTGTAGGAGGGACTGGAGCTGAAGTTTGTCCGGTAAATGGCATACTCCTAACATCCTCGTGCATCGACGGTGGACAAACGAAAGGCCGACCTTCATTTCTATACCATCTTATGTAATCAGCAGATGGGTTGAAATTATTACCAACAATCGGGTAACCTGTCGGAATTCGTTGAAAACGTATGTTCCACCATTGGATCCAATGTTCATGCTTCGCAGGCCATAATTCATCATTACGACCACGCATGTCGACCTTGTGAAGCTTATCAAGGTTCATCGGGGCTGCAGGAATTGGTTGTTGCATCCCAAATTGTCGCAACACCCGGTCAGTTTGGTGCCACTCTACATATGAAAAGCATATCAATGCTGTGTTTGCTTTCCATATATTGAAATTATTGTAGGCATCCGATGGGAGGCATGCCATAATTTCACTCAAGGAATATGGCATCCACAGAAACTGCGAATAATTATTACAAATTATTAGTTTCATATGGATTAAATAAAAAAAAAAACTTCAATGTAACAATCGAAATATTTACCTTATCATATCCTAGTCGATCTAGTCGTAGTCTTATACTTGCAAGATCGCTCGGAGTCTCTGTAAAATCTCTACCCGTACTCCTACTCCACCTATTAAAATGCATATAATATCTTAATGACCTATAAAAATACAATTTCGTACAAAATTAATAAAATAGTAAAGATTATTACCTGCTTGCAAGGGGGTATACAGCCGAAATATCCACGCGCGGAGCAAGAAATGGTAGCCGATACCAAGCCCATGATTGTAGAAGCACTAGACATCCACCTATGTCATGGTTTTTTGGAACTGTAGCTCGGCAAAGTTCTCTATACAAAACTGCCAAACACGCAGAACCCCAACTATAATTTGCTGCTTCCTCTAAATCACGTAGCAATGGAAGATACATTAAATGTACCCGACTGCTCGATTTGTCAGGCATCAGTAATCCTCCAATCAAACGTAAAATATATGCTCTAGCAGCATATTGTATTTGTTGTTCGGTTGCATGTAATGGCAGATTTTGAAACGTTTTCAACCAAGTCAGTCTCACCGTTGAGCCAGATACGACGTCTTCTGGAGGTACCTCACCCAATAGATCTTCACACAGTTCATTCCAATCTAGCAGGCTTCCGCCTGTAACTGCATCGCCATGGATCGGAAGTCCAAGTTGCAGCGCAACATCTTCGAGACTGACCGTGCATTCACCACATGGAAAATGAAAAGTGTGCGTCTCGGGTCTCCATCGTTCGACCAACGCAGAGATTAAATCGGGTTGTATCACAAGTCGTCGAATTTGACTTGCGTGATAAAATCCGGCTCTTCTTAAGTGGTCGATAATATAAGGATGCGGGTCCTCCAATGTAAATTTCCTCGAACGTAATACGCGATGAGTTTCCTGTTATAATAATAACAATTAATATATTATAAAACTATAACAATTAAAAAGTAATAAATAAAACTATAAAATAACAAAATAATAATATAATATAATATAATATAAACAATAATAATATAATATAATATAAAACAATAATAATATAATATAATATAATATAAATAATAATAATATAATATAATATAAAACAATAATAATATAATATAAACAATAATAATATAATATAAAACAATAATTTCGTATAAAAAAACAATAATAATATAATATAAAAAAACAATAATAATATAATATAATATAATATAATATAAAGAATAATAATATAATATAATATAAAACAATAATAATATAAAAAACTATAATAATATAATATAAAACAATAATAATATAAAAAACAATAATAATATAATATAAAACAATAATAATATAAAAAACAATAATAATATAATATAATATAATAAAAAACAATAATAATATAATATAAAACAATAATAATATAATATAATATAATATAAAACAATAATAATATATAAAACAATAATAATATAATATAAAACAATAATAATATAAAAAACAATAATAATATAAATAATAATAATATAATATAATATAACACAATAATAATATACAAAATAATAATAATATAAAAAACAATAATAATATAATAATATAAAAAACAATAATAATATAAAAAATAATTATATTATTTAAAAACAATAATAATATAACAATTTACTTACCTCGTTAAATATAAACTCCGAGATATGATTTTCTTGTAACCTCAATAGTGAAGCCATTTCAAAATATTGTTGTAGAAAAAAAAAATTTGTAGAAAGAAATTTTTTTTGGTAGAAAAATGAAAATTTTTTGAAAGAAAATGAAAATTTGAATGAGAGGAATTAAAATTTGAAGGAGAGGAGGGGGGTATTTATAGATAAAATGAGTGGGGTGGGGGTGTGGGGGGAGGGGGGACGTGGGGGAGGGGGGATGGGGGCAACGGTCCCTTTCAATTTTTTTTTTCTAATTTGTTTTTTTTCATTTTAAATTTAAAATTTAAAAAAAAATTTAAAATATTAAATTATAAAAAAACCTAAAATATATTTTACGAATTTTTAAATTTTTTAAAATTATAAAAAAAATATTTTAATTTAATTTATAATTTTTAAAAATAAATTTATCAAATTAAAATAAAATTTTGTTTTAATATAATTTTTGTTTATTAATTAAAAAAAATATATATACATGAAGGGAAATCGCCACCCCCCATGGCGATTTCCCTTCATGGTTTTAGCAAGATTTCCCTTGGTGTTTTTTTGCAAATTTGCAAAAAACATCAAGGGAAATCGCCATGCAGCTGAAAAAAAAGATTCGTATTTTGAGAAATAATCAAAAAGCAACGATAATTTGATAATTTTTTTTTTTGCTATATTGTAATAAAAAAGCCTGAAAATATGACTTAAAAATTTAAATACCCAAAAAAAATAGGACTCAAAATTACTAAATCAATCAATCAATCAATGGCTACAAAAACAAAGATAAAGAGAGAGAAGGGGCAAAAATTAAAAAGAAAATAAAAAGAAAATGACGTCATCTTACTTATTAGATACGGACAATGTGTAATCTACGTACGATAAAGAAAAGAAACCAGTGGTTAAAGGACGAATCCTGACCATTGGTTTAAGGAAAGGTGGGACCCGAGTGAGTTGTGATGGCGACTTGACCTTCAATCACTGTTCACTCTTTTCATTGGTCGTTGTCAGGACCGTACTGTGGAGAAGCGGCACACGTAATAAATTGCCCCACGCGGCTTTTATCACTCTATAAAATTTTCTAAAAGGATAAAATAAATCAGTTGGGGAAGTGGCAGAAATTGTAATATTGACCAACTTGAAAATGAATTAAGGTGGGGCATTTTTAAAATATAATAAAAACAAGAGGATGAAAATGAAATATCATTGTCCTTTTTTTTTTATCTTTTTTTTTTTTTTTTAATCTTTTTCTTTGGCTGATTTTTTTTTTTTTTGAAATTTTTGGTTGGTTGATTTGTTTTATTTCTTTATGATTATTCATTTGTTTATGATTATGAACATGTTTGATTGT
Organism: Fremontodendron californicum; assembly: GCA_030761205.1. Lineage (NCBI taxonomy): Eukaryota > Viridiplantae > Streptophyta > Magnoliopsida > Malvales > Malvaceae > Fremontodendron > Fremontodendron californicum. The sequence continues at coordinate 4,005,917 of JAULJL010000027.1, forward strand.
GTATTTAAATTAATTATTATATGAGTTTTTAATATATTTGTAGTGAATTTTTTTTTTAATTTTTTAATTGAAATTAAAAGACTGTCATATATCTTATTTTGTTTAATTTTTAAATAAATCCTAACAAATATATGTCATATTGTTAATCTCACTTGTGAAGTTTAAAAATTACACTGACGAAGAATATGATAATTAAATTTTTCTTACTTTCTTTAGTGAAAATTATCGAAGTGACGTTTTCTTTCTTTATATCTTTAATTTTTTTGTTTATTTTGCCTATAATATTAATTTAATTTTTATATTACTTTTACGATTTTAGCGTCAATAATTGAATATTATACCTCTTTTTTAATTTAAGATTTTTAAAAATATATGTTTTAAGGAGTAGATAGGTACAATAAAATTTTAAATTACATAAAAATTAACATTCAAAATGTCGGACATTCAAATTCTAACATTTATAATTGATCATCTTATCCTCAAATTGTAATTTTTTAAAATAAAAAAAACCATTATTTCATGTTATATAGATTTAATATTAATAATACATTACCGGAAATAATTTACTTCATACGCTATTATTACACGTCTTTTCAGTGACATATATATTGTTCGTAGAACACAATAAATTGACTAAATTTCAAATGGGCCCTTAAAAGAAACCAATGTTTTTGTTATGTTTGCATGAAGATATATAATTCTTGGTCATGAACATGAAAGATAGGGATAATTTCAACTATATCATACAACCAGCGAGTACTTGAGTTTTTTAAAGATATTTTACTCAAGTTTTTTTTTTAAATAAAAAAACAAAAACAAAAACAAAAACTATATATATATATATATATAATATTTCTATATATTTGGATAGACAAAAACATACTATTTCAAATAGGAATCATTTTTATTGGGATACTCTTGCTCTCTCATTATTTGTTTATTAAAAAGCATCTAAAAATTTGAAAATATATACTATGGTTTTATCTTCAACCTTGACACCTGTTCATAACTTAGAAAGGTGAAATATTTAAAGGTATAGAACTTGAAATTAAATATGTTGAATTTTAAATTTTGAATTGGGCATTAGGAAATTCTAGAAATTCTAAATTCCTAGTACCCTAGTTTGCAACTTTGCATGCACAAAAATAAATCAATTATCTATCTTGGTTTTTAACAAGTAGTATATTAGCCATTTAAACTAAACCCTCTTTGGTAAAATGTTTTTTTTTAGGTACACTTTGCAGCTATATTCTCCAACAATTCATAAAAATTACACTAAAAAATAAGGAAAAAAAAAAACAACATCACTTTAAATTATGACACAGAAATTAGAAAATATTTGCACCTATTAATATTAGACACGACACGATTACACGATATAAACATGATACAAAAAAAAAAAAACACGATACATAACATGACACGAAAAAAAAATACGGACACGATATGAATATACAAACATATCAAAATTTATATAACATAGATTATTAACACCTTAAAATTTATATAAATATAAAATATCTTAAACACGATTATAATATAAAAAAATATATGAACACGATCCAATATACGAATTACTAGATTTTTATTTGTCTGACCCACATTGACTGGGGGATCCCTTTTGTTTGATCTTTCAATTAATGTTCATTTGGCAGGGACTTCCCAACTGCTTTGGATGTTTGGCCAATGGCCATGGCCATGGCCATATCCATGTGTGTGACCATTAATTTTTCCATTACAAGGATAAGGATTCCTTTTAAATCATTCTTTATATATTTTTGTCAAATTGCAAATCAAGATCACATCATTCCACTTCTGGTTTACTGCCAAAGCTATTGCCTCATGCAAATATGGAAATTTTTTTCTTCATCTCTCAGCAAACTTCCTGTTTCATTAAGTGAACATGGCCTGTCTTTCCCCCAAGTACCCCTCAATTAGGGGAGCTTAATTAGCTGGTTCATTTGTGAAACCATGCATACATTAACGTTACTTTAATTATTTTGATAAAATGGCGTGATAATTAATTTTATTCTTTTAGGGTTTAAACTTGCACATTAGCGAGCTACTCTTTCTAACCATGCACGTCGACGTATAATTAATAAGTAAGCAAACCAAACTTTTTTTTGTTATTTCCTTACAGGCATATCGTACCAGCTAGAAACCATGTGTATAAGATTAATTATTTGTTAAAAAAAATTGATACAAAAGAAGTTAAGGCCTAGAGAATAATTGGAGAAGAGGAATGGTGGAGATCGAATCTCAATTTTACGAAAATCCATTTTTTTTTTAGAGAGGTGAGTGAACCGTACTTAAGCTAAATCCTAGATTTTTGAACTCTCTTTACTTCTTATATGATACAATAAGGCGATATTAGATTAGAGTAAATTAAGCAATTAACTGCTTAGAATACTTAACAATGGAGCTTGTTACTCTAGTAATCTGGTCTCCATGGCCGTTACTATCATTCTAATGATCATGTTTAGAAGATGTTTATCCTATTTGTAGTTGTATTTTGGAGTAAAAAAATCAAAGAGGAATTCAAATATATGATCCTTCTTAGAGAGATTAAGCTGGCATATCTTTCTAATCACAAAAATATAGACGGTGATTTTTTTTTTTGTATAAATAATGTTGCAGTTTAAGAATTAAAAAAAAAAAATTGTAGATGTTGAATTAAACCTAGAGGGTGAAAAATCAACTTTTAATTGCAAGAATGTACATATCTTTACGTGCAGCCCTAGGTGAAGGTGTAAAATCAACTCAATTATCATGATTACTTTATCTAATAGGAAGTATATATATATATATATAAGTAGATTAGATTAAACAAATGGAGAAAACATAATTAACTAAATGTGGTGCCAAACCTCTCTTTTAAGAAAAGAGATTCTTGATTCAAATGGTTTCCCTTCCAAACTTTTATAAAAGAATTAGTAAAGAAAAAAAAAAGAGTCAAAAGGCCAAAGCTCAGGTTTAAATTTTGGTATATGTATATAGTTGGGATTGGGGAAGATTTGGTATAGCAAGCATTGGGTTCTTCTAGTTTTAATAGAAAGCTTTGATTTAGCTTTTCAACCTAGGCTAGAAGATTTGTGATGATATTCCTCCTTTAGAATGACTTGATTCAAGGGTTTTTTTAAAGAATTGTTAGATAATTATTAGTGTATTAGCTAGAATGAAATTGGACCCACTTGGGATATCAATATCGTAATTAAATCCCACTATGACCACCAAATTTTGATTATTCTGACTAAGTCACTCAAATATTAGCTTAACAAAAAGTGCTCAAAGATTATAAATTGAAGGTGGAAAAGCCCACAAATGAAGTGGAGTATAAATTATGTCTTTATTGGGTTAAGATTCAGTTCATTATTTTTTTATATATTCATCATTATAATTCACACGTGTAGGACTTATTCATTAATTATGAAAATTATATTTATGAATGATAATTAATCATACTTATGAATGATAATTAAAGATATACTAAAAAATAATTAAGCAAAATTGGATCGATCCCTATTAAGGCCCAATCATTTTCTTAATCATAGTAATTTTTTTCTACTAATAATTTTTCTTATTGAATTCTATTGTTAAGCCTTTTTTCAATAGTATATCAAAAAATAAGAAAAAGACATTAGTCTTTTTTTTTTCTCCCTAGTTTTCTCTTTGTTGCATTTTTCTTCCTTTTTTTCTTTGTGGAAAATTTGTTTACACTCTTTTTAACTCACAATTTCCATCTTCAAATTAAATTCAAACCCACATTTTAAATTTTACATATATAGATACAATGAATTTGATAAGTTGAAGTCATATTTTTGTGGTTAATAATCGATGATGTTGAAACTTGAAACGTGTTCACCTTCATAAACCATTAATAAATTTTTGAGGTTTTAAGATTTTTCTCAAAATTGCGAATGTAAATAATTTAGGATAAGGAAACAAAAAAAGGGTCCACTGAAAGTCACAATGGAGATTAATTAAATTTAATTCATGTAGGGGCCAATATAAATCCAATCATGGAATTCATGGAAGGTGACTTCGTTTGGTAGATTAGGAATCAAAAGAAAATTTGTGGGAACCACACCTTACATGAAAATAACTTATATATAAATAATCTATAATCATCTTTCGATTGTTATTTGTAGATACCTAGTTTTTGGTACATTTACGTTGTGGATGGTGAAGTAATAAAAGTTTATATTGTTTAGATAAATGTTAATTAAAAGAAAAAATATATATAAAAAAATAGGAAAATAACTTACACATCAATGTACAATTTTATAAATGAAAAAAATAAGTAAAAGTGTTGGTTTAAAAATGAGTAGACTTAAATCATATTTTTAAACAAAATGAAAGATTAATATATCTCTATTATTTTTTATTTTTCAAATTGAGTTAGTATCACTTGATTTGAATATAAAACTTAGACATAGATTTTATAAATAATATAGATATAAATAAAAAAGTGTGTCCCATTTTCAATGAATGATCAATTTTTATGCAAAATGTTAAAAGAGAAAAAAATTAAATAAATCTGTTTGAATGCAACGTTTGATGATTGAAGTTTTGAAAAGATTGTTCCAACTTTTGGAACAAATATGAATGATGGTTGAAACATAAGCATCAACACCCATTTATTTTTTTGGCCTCGAATTTTCACGAAATTAATATTTAAAAGTTTTCAAAAATTATTGATTTGGAGAAACTTCTATTAATTAATGAACGATTAATGTAGTTAATTGAATTGTTTGTCTTATTAAAACTTTGCTATTTTTGACATAAGGTCAAATACCAACTTTTTGTCAAAGGTTTAAGTGTCTATAATCTCTCCACGTTTTTAATCATACTACAAAATATCTAAACTTGTTTTTCTTTATAAATACAAATATTACAAATTATAAATTAAGCGAAAATTAATATGTATAAATAATAATATTGGGTTAAATAATAGAAGAATTATCACATTCATGGACAAGATTAGTGGGATTGACACATACTATTTAAATTATAACAATAAAAAAATTAATTAAAAAAAGAAATGAGATACATGAAGATGTCTTAATCCACTTATAAAATAAATAAAAAAATTCACCTTTAATATATAAAGAACGAATAAATAATATTTATAAATTGTAAATATATGTTATATTTCTTTAGGGTGTGAAAAAAAGTTTACTAAAAAAAGAGGTGGTGGGAAGAAATATCAAACTCTAACTTTCATGTTAGATTTTTTTTTTTAATTTGAATCCAACTTTTTTACGAGAAAAATATTAATTGATGCACTAGACATTGATTAAAATAATATATATAAAAAAATATAATCAAATATTATTTTTTGAATTGAATAAAAATATTATATTCAATTAATAATCAAATAATTTTTAATTTTACCAATTAAACATACCTTTATCTTGAGTGTAAACCTAGGATTTAGGAACCAAAAGCAGTCGAATATCAAGAAAGTCGGTGAGATGAAACTTTTTCCAATTTCATTAATGTTAGATTATTATTATTATTTTTCAAAAATGTCGGTTAAGATATTTTATTCTCCATCATGAATTAACACCGGCCCATGGCAACCCACGTAAATTCCATACACATGGAGGCTAAAAAAACATTACCAATCACCAATAATTGAAATAAATAATATTTAATTTTAGGAAGAAAAAATATATAAGAAATATAATATTTAAAATAAAATTAAAGCGGGTGAAGAAACTTGGAGGGCGGATTTGGTGAGAGTTGTACGAGTTAATTCAATTTCTAATTTCGTTTGTCTTAATATTGGGTGATTTATTGTTGCATTAATTTCTAAAAATAAAATAATTTCAAATTTAAAAAAAAAATAATTAGTTAAATTTTTATTTATTTTATTTAAAAATGAGTATTGCACTTTGAGTTAAATCTAAATTAATACTTATCCAAATTATTTTCTTTTATTTTTTTAAATTATTAAAATTTTAATAGTAAATTATTTTAAAATAAATTAAATCTTATATACATTACTGTTGACACGATTTTTAAGATAAAAAATTATGTTTTATGACAACAACATTACTAAACAGGTAAAAAAGAAGTTTTTGTTATTAAAATTGTAATTTAAAAATCCAAATCAAAAATTTATAATTTTTGCGATTTAGTCACATTTTTTAGAAATTATTATTATTCTCATATCTTTAAAATTTTATTATTTTATGCATATATTATTGAATATTTTAATTCATCATAACATTTTTTAAAATAATATTAAATACTTAAAATTTTTAAATTACATTTTTTCATCTCACTTTTTTCAATCCAAATTTATTTTAATAATAATAATACTAAACTAAACTTGAATCACCATTATTAGTAAAAATCTCCATTGCCTTTTACTAAGCAGTGTAAAATATTGGTATATCAATTAAATATAAATAAAAAATTCATTATTATAATAATAATTTATTTTTATAAAATTTCTAATAATATGAATCATCAAGAGCTTTCTTTTTTTTCTTTTTGTGTTAAGGATGTCAGTAATGTTTTTCTCTCACTTTCTTTTTTGGTAAAGGAAAGAGGGGGAGAGAGAAAGAGAGGAAAAAACAATAGATGTCAAAAAAAGAAACAGCTCACCGATTAGATTTGTGGGGTCCATCCATTTTTGCTCTCTAGATTTGGTGGTCCCCATCTCCCCCACTCCAACTACCTCGGCTCACCCGCTCCCTTCCCTTAACATTTTCTTCATTTCGTTTATTAATTAGGGTAAATCTAAAAAATATAATTACATAATTATTAAATAATTTAATAGATAAAAATTATTTTTAAAAAATTAAAAAATTATTAGAAAGAATATTGTAAATATAAAATTATCCTTAATGATTTTTTTTTTATTATTGTTCGAATTGAGTTTTTGTTTGTTAGTATATTTTTTTTTAATAATGAGATTCACTCTTTAATTATAAATCTCAAATTTGTAAATAAAAGTAATAAACGTATTGAAAAATAGTACTACTAAAATGAATTAATAGAATTAATTAATGTAGGGCATGTGAGTCTCGTTTGTCTAATTAGGTCTTCAATTTTACTAAGATTAGTTGTAGGAAAGAAAAAAAAATTAATATTAAAATTTCATTTTTTTTATCTATCACATGTTCTTATGTGATTTAATTTAAACCTTAATATCAAATTATCAGTTGTATTATTTATTCCTAATATAATTTTGAATTTTTGGCTAAGAAAAACGATCTGAGGTTGAGCTTTTTACTCAATAATTGGCAAATAAAAATATCAAATACAATTAATATTTTATTTCAAAAAATTTCAAAGTAATGGGAAGAAAAATTTTAAAGACACAATTATTTATTGTCTTTTTATTTTTAAATTTTGCCAACACCATAATTTATTGTCTATTGAATATTTTTTGCATGTAACCACGGACCCACTTGACAGGCTCTAATTTGGACAAGTCGGGCCCATTTACAAAAAGATCCATTTTCGTGATATCTTATTTAATCATTTAAATTTATTACAGTTTTTTTTATTTTTTATTTTTAAATATAACTCAAATTATATGTGTTAGTAACTTAGCACTTAAATTAAATAAAAAAAATAGATTATTTAAGTTTCAATGAATTAATAGTCAATCTTAATATTAAGAAAACCATATTTAATAATCTTGTCACTCCCAACAAATTGTGAGTTTTGAAATGTTTTGACTTTTTTTTTTTTTTAAAGTCTTCAAATATTGATTTGATGCTTTGTGCCTTTGTTTGTTCCCAAATATTTGATTAAATAATACTTAATATTTGTTTAAGATTTAGGTTGGAATCTGTTTTTGGCTCAAAAATTGCGTTCCTCGTCAACCTCAATTCTAAATAATAAAAAAATGGTTTTTGTGGTAGAATGTATGATTTGGTTTAAAAAAATCAAAATTTTTTAGCTTGTATTTTTTAGGAGTAAATTATTTTATTGCTTTTATATTTTAATTTTTTTTTAATCATTTTATACATATTTTTTTTTGAATATTTCAAATCATCATAATATTATATTTTTTAAGTAATGCCAAACAATTAAAATTCTTAAATCACATTTTTTTCACCACTTTTAAAAATATTTTTTTCTAACCCAAATTTTTTTCAACAATAATGTTAAACTAAACCTTAGTAAGTTGAATTCAATACGAATTTATGTGATAATATATGCAGTACATTTTTCTCTTGCTCAATGTGATACAACTACCATATTAATTTCTTTTACTTGTCTCTTCCAATTCTTCTTCTTTGAAACTAGTTTTTGGTACATTTCCTTGACACATTTTTGTTTGTGTATAAAAGTAAACAAATGGTTCATTTGCTAATGTTTGATAACCTATAGCTTGAATATGGATAAAGAGGAAGTAGTATACAAGTTAAGAAACTAGTACTAGTAAAACAAATGACATATGAATGAGTTTTAAATCTTTTATTAAAGATTATGAGATTTAGATCATGTAACAAGACTTAAATCCTATATTTGAGAATAAGTTTTTACTACCTAATCAAACTTTCAATTAATTGTAAAGATTAGTTAATCAAGAATTTATGCTTTCTCGTTTTTTCTTTTTCAATTTGATAGAAATAAAGAATATATATACGCTTTATCTTTAATAAAAAATACATAAATTTATCATTGAATTATATGCTCGAATGGGTGTATATGTTTTAACCATTTGTCTTACAATGCCTTGAGAAAACTTTAGCCCATGCTCAAACGTTAGGTTACTATTATCTCTGCCCAACTAGCATGCTACATACATGCAAAACGATAGGAAAACAATAAATATAGCCCTCAACCATGCACTTTAATATGGCTAAAAGAAAAAAAAATATGAAGAAAATCAAATTAACCACTTGAAAATTTTGCAAAACCCCAAAAGCAAAAAATAAATTAAGTTATATATGTATATCTCATTAAAAAAAAATGGAATTTTAGGGTCCAAGCTTAGCAAGTTTAGGGCAATGTGCTTAGCTTGACTCCTAAGCAATTCAGGTTAAGTGCATCTAAAAACCTATTATTAATACATATAATAATATGCTTTAGGATGTTAGATAAATGTAACTTCAGTTCAGCAGCTGTGCAAGGTTAGGAAGGAAACCCTTTCCTAATTCTTTGAAAGAATAATTATTAATATTAGAAATTAGAAAGCATTCAGAACATATTCCTTTGATAAAGGGATGACAAAAAAAAATTACCAATTTTTTTTTTACAACGATAAATTAACATTTCATTTAACGATTTTTAAGGTTAAAAACCATTTTTCTAATAGTGTCTGTTTCATTATTTTGAGCATGTCAGTTAACCCTTTTAGATACATGCTTTACTTTGAGTTAAAATTTCTTAATTAAATCAAGCATGTTTTAAGAGGTAGAAAGAAAGATTTCAGGTTTATTTATTTATAGGGTTAATTTTTCTTTTGAAACCCTAAATGGAATATATTGCATTTTTGTTCAAGTAACCTTTGCTTTCTGATATAGCAGTACTACTGTGTTTTACAGTGAAAATAGGTAGGCTTTAAATCAAAGAAAAGCATGCTTTTCAGGTTGTCTGCTTGTGTTTTTGACTTTTTTCCTCTTGCTTTTTGACCATTTTCTAAAACATGTTTTTGGACATATAATTTGAAGTATTAATTAAGAAAACTGATATATCCCAACACATCAAAAAAAAAAAAAAACACCCATGGCTTTGCTCATCATGTCATGGCCAAAGTTGGAATCTAGTGAAAGATTAGTATGTTGGACAAATTAAATCACTGTTTAACAAATGTATTATGGTTGCCCTAATCACTACCCATGTCTCTAATTGGACGAAATGGCGCCGCAATGATCTGATAGATTATTAAAATTTTCAAAGATCTCTTAATTCTTAATTATCCCAATATTGAACTTTAAGTGTGTTGTAATCTTAATAATTCTCTAACAACTAAGATTTCCTTTGTATTATTTATAAGACAAAGCTCAACAACAAAAACAAAATGACACTATCAATGGAGAGTTGGAGACTGGACAGCCATTATACTTAATTAGATTGTTTGGATCCCCTTTTTTTTTTAATCATGATCATTGTCTAATCACAACATCATCTAATTGATGTTGAAAGGATCATTAATCATGATTAATTAATAATAATCAAAGGGGGGGGGGGGGCAAGGAAAGCAAGAAAGCAGACCAACAAAGCCTGGGATCTTTTCTTGATCATGTTTGGGGTGACAAAGAGTCTTCAACAAAACAGTAAATTAATTACCATATTTGTGTTAACTCTGCTGTTTGTTACCAACCTCGTCTTCTAATCATTTTTATATCTTTCACGTAAAAAAATGAAGAAAAAAAAATTAAAGGATCTACTTTCTCCAACCAAAAACTACAATAATCCCAATGTTTTTTAAAGTCAAAATTTTCTCTTTTTTCTCTTGATTTCCCTGCCCATAGAATGTGTGTAAATTAATAAAATTTCAAGGTGAACATCCAAACTTAAAAGGCTAACATAAATTCTATGTCAGTCAATTTGTTCAAATGTTTTACATCATTTCAACAGTTTCTGAAACCTATTAATTAAATTAGATTTAATAATTCGTGTATGTATTCTTGTTATATATATTTTTTATCATAATTGTGTTTAAAATATTATATATTTGCATAAATTTTGACGTATTAATAATTTACTTTCTATAAATTTTGATACATTTGTGTATTCTTATCATGTTCATATTATTTTAATTATTTTTTCGTATCGTATAATTATATGGTGTTTAAAATTGACAAGTCTAAATTAAAGGTAAAAGAAAAGAAGAACCACCCATTGTGGATGGAATGATGTACCTACCATACATACAAATGTTTTAATATAACATTGATAAATTTCTTCAGTTGTATCCAAAGTATATGAATATGAAGTAATACTTTAAAACAAATTAATAAAAAAAATCAACTTCAGCTATAGCCCATTTAATTATTTCTCTTCCCTTTTATGGGAATACTAGATTTTTCTCTCTGCTGTGTGAAATTGGATTTGAATATTTTTGAAGTATACGTAGAGATTCTGATATCGATAATAGAATATTGGCTTATATATAAATTTGTCTTCTGTACTATATATATATTTTTTATTTTGATACTTAAAGAATTTTTGGTCCAATCAGGTACTTATAGTATAATTTTTGTCCCAATCGGGTCCAAATCATGTACCTAATCGGTGTACGAAATTATACTATAAGTACCTGATTATGGTCAAAAAAAAATTTTAGATACCAAAGTGAAAATAAAAAAAATATAATACTGATACAATTTTATATATAAGTCTAGAACATTTGAAGTCTTTAAGTAAGAAACAAAACATGCATTATTATGCAAGGGGACCACTTTTGCAGCACTTATATCAAATCAGGTGTGCAAAAGTATGGGTCAGTTTTAAAATAATCTTTCAGGTGCAGATTTTCTTCTTACAGAATTGTTAATTAAATGGAGATCAAACAATCTGAAGTGGTTTGCAGTTTAGAATTGATGGAGAAATCTATTGTTTTGAACATTATTTAAAAGATTATAATATATATATAAAAAAAAGAGATTATCATAAACCTACACAAGTTTTTGCAAAAAATATATAGTATATAATTTGCTTTTGGCTTGAATCATAGCATATCTTCCAGCTTGCAGTAGAGGGCTGCAAATTCAATCATCAATGGCTTAGGAAATGGGATGAATTGTGTAGAACCTAAACCATAAATGTTTGTGAAAGAAACCATGTATGGGCTACCTCACTTGCACCACTTTTTCCAGCAACTTGGCATTATATTAAAAAAAAAAAAAAAGAGGCAGGCTTTTGACCAGATCGATGCTTGAAGGCCTCATATCATTATTTTTGGCTGTTTTTATTTTATTTTCTTTTTTAATTTGGGTGAATAGGAGCTGAAGCTGATGGGACTGTGTCCTTTTAATTTTTTCTATCAATTGAATACTGTAAGTAGTAATTTTTTATACCTTAGCTGAAGAAGGAAAAATACCTTAGCTGAAGAAGGAAAAATACAAGAAGAAATATTAAATATTTCATTAGATTTGATAATTTGTGTATTCATATTATATTTATGTAATTTTTTATGTCATAATTGTATTTAATATATTATAATTTTGATATATTAATAATTCGTGTTATTTAAAATTTGACACGTTCGTGTATTTATATCGTGTTCATACTTTTTTTTTGTTTTTTGTTTCGTATTGTATTTTAATTATTTTTCTCATATCATGTAATCGTTTCGTGTTAAAAAGATCAAATCTAACTTTAATCAATGCAACTCCAGATTTACAATTATCTCCAACTCATTATAAACAAATAAATACTTGATGACCAAATATCTTAGGTTTGAGTACTTTTTTGGATTCTCTTCAAGCCTTATAAATCAAAAGTTTACAGAAGTTCAGTATTTTCTTTAAACACATTGAGAAACTTAGTAAAATTATATTGGACATCCTCCAGAGCAGACCCAATAACAAAAACTTGTAAAATTGGAAGATTGGAAGATTTAGATTTTCCACCAATAGTAGCCCAGTTTAGAATGAGTACTATTTTCTAGCTGTCCTGAAAACTGTTTTTATTCTATGTTCCCCGTATTCAACTGCTCTTCGTTCCATCTACATTTAAAATTTTAAAGCAATTTGTGTGTTATTTGGTTATATAACAGTCAATTAAATTATGAACCTGAACTTAATCCAATTGGCTCATGCGATTAATTTTAAGAGGTGACATCCGACAAGTTTGAAATTCGAATCTTTAAAATCTGCTGAGTCTGCAAAGTCAAGGAAGAATACATTACAAATTGCTTGAAACAGACTGTAACTAAGTGAGCAAGTAGAACTATAAGTTAGCATTCAAGTTCGGATGCTTGATTTCATAGCTTTTCAACCTCTGAATTTTCTTCACCATCAACTTCATTGTCTTCTTCTTCATCCTATCATTTCTCAAAACAAGCAAAACTATAGTATGAAGCAACCACTTCCAAGAATGAATAAAATAGATATAAAAGAGAGGATGAAAGCTGAAGCAGAAAAGACAATCAGACTCAATTCATTTTCACCAATATCAACAGCTCGGGCCATAGAATCGTCTATATCTGTCATCTGCAGTAATTACAAGTTATCAATAACTAGTTGAAATTAACACTTCTAGTGATGATTGGTTTTCTTTAACAATTTTATTCAGCATTATTAATTCAGCCAAAATGTGAAATATAAACCAACAAAAGCAAACGACAAAACCACAACGTCATTGCATGATACATGTATATCCCATATACTTCTACCGCATGCCAATTTATTCCCTTTTATCACATTCTAGTATACTTTCATTTATATGCAAATTTTAGTTTTCTACTTCAAAAGGCAACCAACTTTCTCAAGCTCAATTGAAATGGTACAAACTGGATTCAATCCATTTAGCAAAGGAAATAGTTCATGAAGTTTGTACTCATTATTTAATTACCTCGAGTTCTTCAGTCTTCTCCTTTGCCAGAATTTTCTCAAGCTCCTCCCTTGATATGATTTTGCCACGCTGATCAAAGTAAGGGGAAGTAAGCACTTGATTAAGGCAATAATAATTGGGAACAAAAAAAATAAGCATCAGACTTAAAAATGACCAAGAATTCCAACTCAAAAACAAAAAAGGCAATTTTTGAGTACAGATGAAATTATACACCCCATGTAAAAGAGTCAAGGGAACAGGTTTTAAGCAAAAACTTTTTTTAAATAGGACAATACAATTTAATTAACCTCAATCTTGTGCTTGAATCCTCTTTGTATAGGATATAGGCTCTTAAAACAAGACTATAATTTGCTGGTCAACCTAGTGCAACAACCATGACTTAACCCCAAATCTAATAACTATCCTAGTTGCTAAAATACTGTGAAGGTGCCAGCAGCTAAACAAAAACTGTCCTACTGCCATATATTTAAGACATCCAAAGTCAAGGGTGTAAACCACACCAAAAACATGAGAAATAAATTATAATAGTCATTTAATGTGATGCATTCTTCAGGAGAGAATGGAACATCATCTAGAGAAACAAGATGCCAAACAAAATTTCTCCTACGAAGGAGAACAGCGAGGGAGATGCGACAAAGAGGGTTTCTTCAGCACAAAACTTATAACACTGGTTAAGTACTACTGATGGCAACAAGTCATCAGCCATCTGCAGCACTTACTTTTATGGCCCTACATTGATCCAATCAGAACTACAGCTTAAGAGGCTACATGAGCATATTTATAACAATTTTCACTTGATTTTCAGCAATGCAGAAATCATTTCACATTTGAATGGATTGACCAATTTCAAAATAAATGAAGCCATTGCTCTGAGAAAAACCTACAAAAAAAAAAAGAAGACTATTTCAGTTGTCAGCATCAAATGTATAAAATCACTGCCTCTCTTTGAGAAGAAACTGAAAAATGTGCATGAGTGCACCATGCATTATTTAATCATGGAATGAGGCTGCTTTAGGTTTCACCACATGGCTAACTTGCACAAGCATCCGAAAGTAATTTGATTTAAGGGAAATGCAAAGAGATGTGGAACTACCAATGAATGGACTCAAACAAGAACATAACCTGGTTTGAAAGTCAATCCCGTCTATTATGACCACATTTCAAGGGCATTCACCTTAGTGAACACTGTTGAATCACATAAATGAAAATCATCTGGGAATGTGATCTTTGCCTGAGAGATCACTAAGGTGGGACCAATTAATAGATCCTTAATTCAAACCTTTAGAAGTACATATTTGACGGCATGGAAACCAGTTGTTTCTCTCTCTCTCACTCTGTGTGTGTGTGTGTGTGTGTATCCTCCTCAACATACATGCCCACTAAGAAAAAGGAAATAAAAAACAACCTTTGAACTGCTTGCATAGAGATGAATGCAATCACCATCAAAGATATACTTCTTAAAAACACTTAAAAAAATATTTGCAATAACTGTTTCAATATCAGGTCGTCTCCTTTGCCAACTAGACCATTGTTCCTTTTCTGGCTTTCTCCAATTCCACCATAGTTCTTCACTAATAAGCTGTTCTTCCATTGGATTCTTCACTTTTGGATCAATAAATGGATGAGGACGTCCAAGTTTCTTGTCTAATTCATATCCAGCTTCTTGGTCTTCTTCAGGTTTTGTCTGGTAAATGACGTACTCTGATGAGGAATCTTTAGGATCATCCATTATGTCCTCAACAATTTCAGGTACCACAGGCTCACTTGAGAAGATTCAGCAGCAGCTGATGTTTTATACCTATGTTAAGATCATATCCCCATACGTATGTCCGGATATGCATCGGACACAAGTACTTCAAGAAAAATGAAGAGTCCAAGCAACATAGTTTTATACTACTTCCTCCTGCTTCCCCGACTTTTTCCATAAGATGGAGATCCCGCTGAAGTTCCAGTTGGTTCAGGAGCCCTGGCAGCCCTAACTCGACTAGCAGTGCCTTCAGGCCAGTATTCCTCTCCTAGAATACTTGCACGAGCACCAGATGCTGGTTCAAGCTGCCAAGGCATCGAGTCCATATAGCTATAATATGGAGGACGCTCAACAGACACATGTTCAAACGGTTCCTCCTTCTTACACGTAATACAAGGAAATAAATTAGCCCTCTTCGACGGTTTATTCAAGCCAAGGCTAACTTGCAATATTCCAGCCAAAAGATCCTACAAATGATGACTTGATAATTCACAGAAAAAAAAGGCAATAATTAGATGAAGCTAAAGAGAATGAAATGAAGCAATCTTCATCGAACAAAAAGGCGGATTTCGAACATTTTACTGTTAAAGTCAACAACTCCTCTAGAATTCTCTCATCTAGAATTCTCTCCAAACTTTATTATTTCTCTAGGTTTTTCTAAAATTTTCTTAAGTCTTCTTTCTAGAGTTCTCTCTAGATTTTTTATTGTTCTTTCTCTAGAATATTAAACCAACACACTAGAACATTCTAGGTTGGTTTAGTAACCAACATAGAAAGCTATAAATAGGGTGGGATGTAAGTTGTTAGATGAAGAGTGGTGAGTAGAGAGAAAAAGGAAGAAAAAGATATGAGTGAAAGAGTGAAGTTGTGAGTGCATATTAAAAGAGTGTGTCTAGTGTATATTTGGTCTTTTCTCATATTAATAAAAGAGTTGTTTTTCGGAAGTTACTGTAGCATCCCGAGACAAAATTACTGTAGCAAATCGTTACTGTGTCACAAAACTACAATCGGTATCGAAGGTCAAAAATCAACATTTACTTCCTATCAGGTAGTTAAATATGCAGACAGAAAATTCGAAAACGTCAAGTTAAACAAATAATCCAGTTTTAGGGCTGTCTTGCAATAATGTATAGAACTTTATACTATTTTCACATCATAAACAAATAAAGAAATAAATAACAGAAAAGCTCAAAGTTATCAAGCTTTTAAATTTGATTTCTGGGCTCAACAATCAAGCACATGATTAAAGAAAATTACCAACCACATTTATTAGTCATTTGAAAGGATAAATCGCTTTTTGAATGAAAAGAAAAACTAATTCTGTCTTAATTACATGCTTAAAACTCAAGCAAACAAAATAAATATGGTAAAATTTCCATACCCAAAAGAAAAAAAAAAAAAAAAAAAGAGAAGAAAAATAAACCTGTAAGTGATTGTAGCCTGGTTTCCCAGCAGGTACGCATCTATCTGCGAAAGTCCAAAGAAAAAAGAATTTAATTTAATATAAAGGCAAACTTATATTTTTAATTAACAAAGAGAACAAAAGCGCACCTTGATACAGAAATTTTACTGACAAGGAGGATGACATTTTCAGATTAACGTAATATTCGGCATATAAAATCTAAAAGGAAAAATTATAATTTTTTTTAAAACAGGGAAATTAATCTGTTTGGGCGCTGAGAAATGAAGCGACGTCAGCTGAGAGAGTGGCACGTAAATTTTTTTTTTTTGGGGGGTTTTGCCTTTTAGGAGAGGTCGAGGACATGTTTGAAAAATTGAAGTTTGAATGAGCGGTTTTCTGACTTTTCAAAAAAAAAAAAAAAAATTTGGATAAGGGTTTGGGTCTTAAGTCTTAACTAGGGGTGTAAATGAGACACATGTGCTCGCAAGCTACTCGAGTTCGGTTCGAAAAAAACTCGAATTCGATTCGGTCATTGTCGAGCAGAGCTCGAGCTATCGAGCGAGCCGAATTCGAGTATCTCAATACTCGATTCGAGTGGCTCGCGAGCCTAATCGAGCTTTTTATTTTATAATACATATTTTTAATATTTTATTATTAATTTACAATTCTACCCTTAATATATATATATATATATATACCCCTTAAAACCCATAACCCTAAATTTTGTTTCCTTCAGTTGCTGCCGCCCATAACCCTAAATCTGTCGTTTCTTTCATGCCGTTTCCTTCAATCTCAGTAACCCTAAGTTTTTTCATGCTCTTGTCTTCTTGGAATTATTGGATTGTTTAATCACAAATAGACTCGAAAGGTTTGTTTCTTCCACTTCATCTATTACTTTTGCTATCTATTACTTCTGCAACTAGTTCTTGTCTAAACGAAAATAGGTTCTGACAATCTTTGAACTTCATCTAGAAATTTTGCTGAAACTAAATGTGAAAAAATTGTATATGAAACGAGCTCAAGCTCGAGCTCGAGTACATAAATTGAGTAAACGAGCTTTATCGAGCCGAGCTCGAATAGTTCGATTATATCTCGAGCCGAGCTCGAGCTTAAAAAATGGTATTCGGTCGAGCTCGAGCCGAGTTTCGAGCAGCGAGTTTCGAGTCGAGCTCGAGCTCGAGCAGCTCACTATTCGAGCTCGGCTCGGCTCGATTACAGCCCTAGTCTTAACCCATAATGCCACGTTACCGACTTACCGTTAGCATACATTTTTTTTTCTTAATTAATAAAGCCTTTATTTTTATTTTGCATGATAGCCACCACCAGTTCATACTCTCTTTTTTTTTTTTTTTATTTTTTTTTATTTGAATGTAATTAAAATGGACCAATATAATTTTAGGTTTTTTGTTTGTGGACAAAGTAACTTTTATTTATTTTTATAATTTTCATGTATTTCTTTTCTTTTTTGACTTTTTTTTTTGGTTGAGAAAATGTTATTTTTTTTTATGAAAAACAAATATATTATAAAGTATTAGTTCTATATTTTATATTTAAAATAGAGTGAAAAATTTTGGATCTTTTGATAAAAGAAAAAAAAAAGCCACCTAAAAAGGAAAAAAATATAAATATAAATAATTTTTTAAAAAAATAGATATTGTCTTCAAAAGGGAAGCTAGGGAGATTAAAAAAAAAAAAGAAGCTTGGGATCTTTACTAGTATTTTTCAAGCTTTTACGATAAATTTTTATTATTTCTTTGATATTTTTTTATTTTCTCAAAAATTAAAATAAAATAAAAGTAAATGGTAAATGGGCATAAGCTTTCATATAATTAAAACATATTTTTTGGTGCTGAAACTATCATGACATGACCCCACCAAATGTATCTTTTACAAAATCATTTTTCAAAAAAGGAAAAAAAAGCCATTTATCAAGAAGAATTCTCTCACCAAACCATTAAAATACAATAAAAAGGAATAGTTTGCATCACTAAAGAAATTATTTTGTCTAGATTTTGTACATAATTAAATAAAAAGGAGAAAACTTTCGTCCTACAGACCAGACCTTTTTTAATCCTTACAATCTTACATGCCTTCCACTTCAATAGATTCCATATATATATATATATATATATATATATATATATATATATTTTTTTTTTTTTTGTAGTTAAGTCCTTCAACTTTAACTTATTTCTCCTTACAGTTTCTATTTTGCCCTTGTAGGATTGCACGCGTAACAGATTTCACACTTTACCCATTTCTCTTTCCTCTGCTTTTTTTTGGGGGGTCTTTTAAAGTCTTATTAAGAGACAAACTAAAAAATGTTACATTTTTCTTTACCATAATCTCCAAGTTTTTGTTTCCTTCTTTCTTGAGATCGAACCCATATCAAGAATGCTGGTGAAATGTTGAGGAGCTTGGCTTCTACGTTGTTAAAGAGGATCAATTCTTGGTTCCCAAATGTTGTTTACTTGCGATATTGGCTGATTTGGAGGAACAAGGTTTGACGTTTCTTTGCTTCTTTGTTGGGAAAAGATAAGGGTTTTATTGATCTGAGTTGATAGGGTGATAAAGGTGTGAATTTGGAAGGTTTGGATGAATCTGGATTTTGCTTGTTTTGATGGTTTTTTATATGCTTAAAGAATTTATCGATTTTTGAGTTTGATGAAGTTTATCGTGTGGTTTTGTTTGTTGGGTATTGTAAGATGAAGAGGGTAAAAACTGAACTTTCCACTGGGAGGAGGTTCAAGTTGTCTCATTTCTTGTTGGGTTTAGGAGGGTTATACTTAATCTTCATAGCATTTAAGTTTCCACATTTTTTGGAGATAGTAGCAATTTTGAGTGGAGATGATAACTATGATGGATTGGATGGGAAAGTGGTTAGGGATGTTAATGATGCAGATTTGAGTAAACCTTTGGTTAATTCTGTTTATAAAGATATATTTCACCGGACATTAGAGGATAATCTAAACCAGGATGCGCCTTTGAGGCCTAGTAAGGAACCTTTGGAGGAAGGGAGAGGTGGATTACAGCCTATAAAGCCACTTCAGCATCGATATGGTCGAATAACAGGTGAGATTATGCGCCGGATGAATAAAACTAGTGAATTGTCAGTGCTTGAGAGAATGGCCGATGAGGCTTGGACTTTGGGATTGAAGGCATGGGAAGAAGTGGATAAGTTTGATGGAAAGGTGATTGGACAGAGTTCTTTGTTTGAAGGGAAGGCCGAGTCCTGTCCTTCATGGTTATCTGTAAGTGGAGAAGATTTGGCAAGTGGAGACAGGCTAATGTTCCTTCCATGTGGTCTCAAAGCAGGTTCTTCAATTACAGTTGTTGGTACACCTCGATATGCCCACCAGGAGTTCGTACCCCAGCTTGCGAAATTGAGGATTGGTGATGGCCTAGTGATGGTTTCACAGTTTATGGTTGAATTGCAAGGGCTGAAGTCTGTGGATGGGGAGGATCCACCAAAAATTTTACATTTAAATCCTCGATTAAAAGGAGATTGGAGCCACTTGCCAGTCATTGAGCACAACACATGTTATAGAATGCAATGGGGTACGGCTCAAAGATGTGATGGTTTACCATCCAAGGATGATGAAGACATGCTCGGTAAAATTTTATCAAGCATCAAGAGTTTACAGTTTTTTTCTCCTTTCCTTATTTATTTTTCCACTTAAATACTGAAATTCATCATGCATTTATTTTGGGGGGAATAAAAGAATTACCAAGTTTATAACTGTTTGAACATAAGCCATGTTATGCCAATTTTGTGTTTGATGGTCAATAAATTTGTGACTACATGGTCAAGAAACAAGAACATTCTTTCTGAATTATATTGGTCTATAGGATGCATTCAATTCCCTTAATATATCAATGATGACAGCCTGGAATACTCTAGAAAGACTTCTGATTTTTGCTTAAATGATTTAATGGTATGTCTATAGAAAGATTATTTCTTACTAGGAGTATTAGAGGAAGGCATGTAAGCTGGTAATTTACACGGAAGTTGTTTCCAGTTGAAACGCTTTGTTGTGCTTGTGTTCACATGTGATTACATGCTAGAAGAATATGAGGGAGGGACATGTTATATGTGTGGTATTTTGCGTGTGGGTGAGAGAGCTTTCATGTATTATTTTTGTTGTTTTGTTCAATTTATGTCTTCTATTTTTGCTTGTGTGTTTGAGTTTTGAAAAATTCCAAGAACATTTATCAAGTACCTATATTTTTGGCAGTTGATGGACATAGAAGATGTGAAAAATGGATCCGGAACGATGTTGTAGACTCGAAAGAGTCCAAGACAACCTCTTGGTTCAAACGGTTCATTGGACGGGAACAGAAACCAGAACTTACCTGGCCGTTTCCTTTTGCGGAGGGCAGACTATTTATCCTGACTCTGCGTGCTGGCGTTGATGGATACCATATCAATCTCGGGGGTCGACATGTAACTTCATTTGCATATCGTACGGTATGTTGCTTAATTTTAAGAAACAGTGATGTTTGTGCTTTCCACCATCTCTATCAATGCGTCTAACTTTCATGGTTCATAGCCTTGGAAATCTCACACTATGATTGCAAAAAAACTGTATTTTCAGGGGTTTTCACTTGAAGATGCTACAGGGCTGGCCGTAAAAGGAGATGTGGATGTTCATTCAGTTTATGCAACCTCTCTTCCTACCTCTCATCCAAGTTTCTCTCCCCAAAGAGTATTGGAAATGTCACCAAAATGGAAAGCTTATCCCTTGCCTAGGAGATCTATTCAACTTTTTATTGGGGTTCTATCTGCTACCAATCACTTTGCCGAACGTATGGCAGTTAGAAAAACTTGGATGCAATCTTCTGCCATCAAGTCTTTAAATGTAGTGGTCCGGTTCTTTGTTGCACTGGTAAGGTCGTTTAACTTTCTTTAGAATTTAAGATCATGTTAAATACCTAATTGTTATGCATCCCAATTTCAATTTGTTTCACAAATATCCACATGAGATTATGGAAAAAAATGTTGGTATGTTGGCCAGTGTGGCTTTTATCTATTCATATACTCTTTCTGGTTCTTAAATGGCTGTCCTTTTTCGGACATTCCTCTCTAGCCATCAATGTGTACATTGTTTGTATGACTTCTTTTTGTCTCTACTTATTTATGTAATAAATTGCAGAATCCGAGGAAGGAGGTGAATGCAGTGCTGAAGAAGGAGGCAGCTTATTTTGGTGATATTGTGATTTTGCCATTTATGGACCGCTATGAGCTTGTGGTTCTTAAAACTATTGCAATTTGTGAATTTGGGGTGAGTTCATGGTGTTTCCTTCTTCCATTTCCTTTCTCTGAAAGGCCATTCCTATTTTCCGAACTCTTGTCCATGAATATTAATTTTCTGGATTTATGTATTTCTATGGGTTGAATTTCTTTTAAAGGTTATTCTGATTCTCCAAATTTTGTCCATGCAGGTGCAGAATGTGTCAGCTACTTACATAATGAAATGTGATGATGACACATTTGTTAGAGTCGATACTGTCTTGAAAGAAATTGATGGCATCGCCCCCAAAAGGTCACTTTATATGGGCAATCTCAACCTCCTGCACCGTCCTTTGAGAAATGGAAAGTGGGCTGTCACTTATGAGGTATGCATACATATATACGAGTTTTTGGGCTTTTTGTGATTTTCCATTACTATGTGTCTTCTCCATTTTAAAAAGGCCATGTTTGCTTCATTTTATATCCGACTTTCAGTTGCAAAAACGCAAAGTTGTGTCTGAATTCTGAAACTGTTATTGCTTTGCTGTGGTTTCTCATATGTACGTGATAAAACATTTATAATTCTAAAATGTCTTTACTATCACTTTGTTGTGTTAGAAGCATTCTAAGTAGTTGAAACTTGAAAGTAAATACCCTCTTTGGCTTGGATATGTTGCTTCAAGAATTAAATTAAATGCTGAGCATTCCTTAATGTTAACCTACTTTCTCAAGGATTATTGTCTGATCTAACAGGAGTGGCCACAAGAAGTTTATCCTCCCTATGCCAATGGACCTGGATACATTATTTCCAGTGATATTGCCAAATTTATCGTCTCACAACATGGCGATCGAAAATTAAGGGTTAGCTATTAAAAATTTCTTATTGACTCCATTTTCTCTGAAGATTGTCTGCTTCTTTCCTTTTTTTTTTTTTTTTACAAAAAAAGAGTTATAAATATTTTATTTTACTCCCCCTTCTTTTCTTCCTATCTAGTCTCTTATAGTTTTAAAAAATTATCTTTGTTGTCTTCCCATCTGCCTCTTCAGTTTGATCAACTCCATTGTTTTATTTATTGGCAGCTTTTCAAGATGGAGGATGTGAGTATGGGAATGTGGGTCGAACAATTTAACCGTTCCTCGACGACTGTCAAGTACTCCCACAACTGGAAGTTCTGTCAATATGGATGCATGGTAGACTATTATACTGCACATTACCAATCCCCGAGGCAGATGATTTGTCTTTGGGACAAGCTTTCGAGAGGTCAGGCACACTGCTGCAACTTCAGATGACAACAGGCAGCTCATGGCGTTCTTTAAAATGATTTTATCCACCTCCATCGTACCTTCCTCAGCCTTGTATTTTCACCTCTTTCTCCCCATTTTTTTGCCCAATGAAGTGAGCTCTAGAGGGTTTAAGTGTTGAGTTACAGCCTTCTGTTACAAGATATAGATTGTTCTCCCTAATCTGTGATCACATCTGATAAGTAGGTCATTAGCTTGAATTGGAAAAACAAGGCTAATTGTAGATTATATATATTGTTATACGCATTATGATATTCAAGTCGTTGGAGCACTTAGTAGCAAGCCTTTGCCTTTCAACTTCCTAGTTCTCTTGCTTGCAAAAACTTTCTTTGATTATTTTTTAAAGTTTTGTAGCTTTCATATTTTGGTTTCTTTGACCTATTCTGATACCACTTCCAATCTTCCTTTAATCTGAATAACAATCTCTTTTACTCCCCAGTTTTATTTCCAAAAGCATGACTTTAAAAGCTATATATATATATATATATATATATATATATATATATATATATATATATATATATATATATATATAATTGAAGACAAAGGTAGTGTGTAAGTACCAATTAGCTTGGTAAGACAGCTTTTCTTATTCTGTATTTTTGTCCAAGTTCCAACCATTTGATCCACTAAAGCCCAAGAAACTTGGGATATTTGATCCACTAAAGCCCAAGAAACTTGGGATTTAGGAAACTGAAAATGAAGGTGATTTTGAGTGTTTTATAACTGCACTTTTGTCTGGGTTTTGAATTTTCTTTCCCATTGTTCTTGTTTCATATTTTTCTTCCATAAATTAATGCTTCTAACTAGATGGTCGACGTTTTTGTCTTTTGGGAGTAAATAAGTAGTAGAAATGTAGTATGCAATAGAAAATTAATTATTTCAATTTCAATATATTTCATGAAAATAATAATAAAAAAAGAAAGATTTTATCATTATATACTTTCATCAAAGAAAATCTTGCTTTGTCTTATGCAAGGTAATCTTAACAAGTTCATATGAAGCTCAATTCTATTTGGATTGGGTATCTACTTATTTCATTGTAAAATCTTTGAGTGATTATATTTAATATTTGAAATTGCCTATCTTACCATCATCAAGAATGTAAGGTTAATGGAAAGAGGGAATTTTACACATTTTATTGCTCAAATATTATATCAGTTCTTTTTAACAACATTGGACTTGAGAATTCAAGCTTGGTATTTAGCTCAAATTCAAGATTGAAAAGAAACTTTAAAGAAGAATTAATCCAGAGATCATGGCACTATTCAAGATTGTTCTTTTTTAACAACACAGATGGGACTATATACTTGTCTTCCTCAAATACTGTGAAATCAAATGTAACAAAAGTAAAGTACTAAAAAAATCAACTAGTTTGTGGAACAAGATGACCCAAAGGAAAAACCTCAATGTTGAACAAATTCATGTTTTTGAATGGACATCTTTCTCAAATCAACATTTTATCTAAAATGAAGGGTACTCCTCCTGATTGGATCCAATTCTAAGTGGAGAAGGAATGTGCTCAGGTTGTCTCCCTGGTTTAACCCATCTACCATATTTGCTCAGCACAAGTCCCTTGAATGGCCTTTCGTACCAACACTCTGGGATCTTTAACTCCTTTATCAGCATATCAGTTGCCTTGTTCACCAAGGCAACATCTCTTCTTGCATTCCAACGAAACTTCGATGTCTTGCTAATGTATCCATCTAACAGATGCAGGTATGTCTCCAAATTATGACACCCTGCATAATCCGGATCGCGCCTTAGATAGGGTGACATGAGCGCATCGAGCTTCAACTGTGTGCCGACGTGCCTGTAAATCCATTTCAATCTCCCAGTCATAGCTGTAAACTTGTTAAGAATGGTGTTGAGTATAAACCCTGGTAATTTTGGGACTATATCTTGCTTGACAACAACCCTTAGCGTCTTGACTCCTAGTTCATTGAGCTTCTCCTTGAAATGTATGTTCCCAACTCTTGGTGCACCAAAGGATATGACATTGATGAAGAGATCAGGGAAGTAAGTTGCAGCGTCGTAGGCATTGAGGAGTGCCAAGGCAACCCCAAGGCTATGGCCACAAAGTGTTAAGCTTACTTCCTCGCCTCTGTCTCTGAAAAATGTAACCAGCCTTCTGATTTCTTCCATGACTTGTTCAGATGCACTCAGTTTGTTGTACCTAGTAAACTCACCTTTGGAACAATAGACGCTAAGGAATCCAAGTTGAACCTTGATGTTGGTTTTGCCAAGAGGCTTCAGACTTGTTCTTAGGTCGCTGTACCACTCGGATGGAGCCACCGTGCCCCGCCATGCCACGAGGATATCTCTCCGCCCAATTCTTGCGGTTTCGGCGTCACCACTGACTGCAACGTATCCCATCCAGTTGGAATCTTTGCTCCAAGTACAATATGACCTCTCCAACCATTCAGGAACATCGACATGGGACATGGCGTAAATGTACTTGGTAACCTTGTAACCATGTTTAGTAAGTTCTAGTTCTTCAAACAGTTTATGCCGATTGTATCTACAGCTTCCACAAAACTCTGATAAAGGATCGAAGTCAAAGGCATCGTAAGTTGCTTCGACGAATTCCCCATACTTGACAACCTCTCGCCTTAGCCAAGGGTGGAGAGGCTCAACAAGGCCATCCCAATTGCGCAAACCATGAAGCTCACGCCATTGTGTGGATATATTCTCTATTGGGGACTTGGTAGGAGTCATAGCATCGCCTTGATCGACGAAATCTGCTGCTGTGTATGGCAATCGAATGAGTTGTGCTAACGGCATCGTGGGACGTAATGCCTTTTTCTTCTTTTTCATTACATGTCGAATTGGCCTAATGATAGCCAGATCATGACGGTTAATTTTCAGGGTTGAGAGCTTGTTCAGGTTAGAAGCCAGATGAAGATGAAGGCGATGCCTCAGAGTGCATTTCAAGGCCTTCTTAATACGCTGCCAAGTAACATTAAGCTTCAATCTCCATACCCTTCTGGTTCTTGGCTTTTCTGTTTTCTGCCTCGTGATATTTCTCATTGGTGACAACTCCATTTTCTCCATAGAATATGCTCAAAGAAAAAGCTTGTAATATATGCAGAAAACTGAAAACTGTATGTTTTTTTTTCTCCTTTTTTTCTGAATGAAAATGTATGTTCGATGTAAATTGCAAATGCCATGAAAATGGAAGGGTTTAAATACTGATTCTGATTCAGAGAAAGGAACCCCCTTTTTTATTTTCAAAGTAGGCGTTTGGAACAAACAACAATAGTTTCTTCTAGGAACCTTCGGAGTTCTGAGCAGCCATCGACATCTCTCAACGGTCAATTGTTAGACTTTTTCTTTTCTTCTCCTGTTTCTTACAAGTCAATTGGGGACTGAATTAAACAATAAAAATTTATACAAGTTGATAAAATTAATCTTGTTAAGGGTTAACCATAAGAGCTATGGCTGCTAATCCTTGGATAAGAATATAAGATCAGATAATAAAATAATTGGTGAATTTCAGTATGTCACCATCAATGGCAACAAAGCTAGCCTTATTTACTTAATTTCTTCTTTGGGGGGTGGTTGGGTCAATTTTATGCTAAAAAGTATGTCACCACAATGGCATCTAAGCTAAACTTATTTACCTAATTTCTTCTTTGGGGTTGGTTGGGTCAATTTTATGCTGAAAAATAACGTGTCTGACGTCCATTTGCAAGTTGGCCATATTCATGAAGACCTTGGAATATATTCTACTTATACTAGTACTACAACATTATATTATATTATATGAAGAGTATAGGGAAATAGATTAATTTGAATTTAAGATATTAATTTTGTTAGACATTTAACTTAACATCGTGAGTTAAATTTGATAATTCGTATATTCGTGTATTTAGGATATTAAATATTAATCGTAACACAGGATATAAAGAGACTAACACCCACAGACATGCACCTTCTCATAATTCTGTTGAAGATAAAACTCTTTAATTCTCATGAATCAAAAGCAATCAATAAACAGTTCCTGTCGATAATTAACTGCTATGAATTCTGCTGAAATCTAATTACTTTCATTTCACTTGGCAAGCACAAATTAAAGACACATTAAGAAACGATCGTTTCCGTATAACATATATTACTAGTCATCAAAGATCAAAACCTCTTTTTTCGTCCGCTATAAATCCTATCAAGAGCAAACTAATTATTAACAACAAAAAAAACAGGGAAAACAGCTAAAAATTCTAAACCCTTTAATTAAATACATATAAAAAAAGAAGCAAACTTTCACAAAATCAAATGCTAACTTTGAGTTTGGTCAGTTGAAGTTAAATTTTTTGAATATTTCACTATATTGTCGGATATGAATATATTCAATTTTTTATTTTATTTTAATATGTGTGCTTATATTGACTTCTCATCTACCAAAAATACGATTAGAGACCAAATTCTGGTCTTGAAGAGATCGAATGCGGTCCCGGATAATTATATACTAATAAATTATATATTTTGATGGGTCAAACTGTAAATTAAAATTTAAAACCAAAAAAAAAAAAACCCTGCAAAGTTATAATACATTAGAATAAAGGGAGCAAAACATTAATCATATAGTTACCTGCAATGGAATAGAAAAGTATTATTAAGCTATGTTATTTAGATTTGGATTTTGATTTGGATTCGGATGAATATTGTATAATATAGGTATATGTTTGATACATATATACTCAACTTTTTAAATTTTTTTTTATATATTTAGAGGATCATATTTCATATCTATATTCGAATATATGTCGAATACAAATATCGAAAATAAATACTTAAAAAAAAAAAATCCGAGTAACATAACTGCTCAGGGAGATTGAATATTAATTGAAGATATATATTTTTCCTAAATTCTCCGTTATTTTCCACCATTAATATTGAGCAAATTATATATTTGCACAGCTGAAGAATAAAATTGCTGGTGATTGGAAGAAAATTAAACCCATTCATCAACAGTAATGATAGAGAAGGCTAGTGGGATGAATTTGAAAAGAAAAAAAAAGGTACAGAAACAATAAGTTTCATGGGCATGATCAGAAGAGATTAATTAAGCTTGGAACCTGTTAATTTATGATCGTGTCCGGTGATGGGTATATACAACTGTTTTAGATTTGATAACTCGTATCATGTTTGTGTTTTTTTTTTTTAATGTTATAATTATATTTAATGTATTATATATTTATAAAATTTTTGATACGTTAATAATTTGTGGTAAATAGATTTTGACATATATTCGTATCGAGTTTGTGTTATTTTTACGTTTCGTATCGTATTTTAATTATTTTTCTCATATTATATATTTTTTTTCATGTAATCATATCGTGTTTAAAATTATTGAATCTAGTATGAGTAAAGCCCAAATTCATATATTAATTATTTTCAATAACCTAACTGCAGGATCCCTTGAGATAATGAGATGCTAACTGAAGCTAATTAAAAAACAATTATAACAAGCTAGCTACACTCACACTACTTCATTATTTGATTAAGAAAAAAAAAATGAAGATACCAATATATTAGTACTAGTTAAACAACATATAAATTTGATGCATGAGACATATGTCTGAAATGGAATTATTTTAACATACAAGAAACATACATAAAAAAAAAAAAAATCAATACCACGCGTTGAATGTCAAACTTCTACCGCAAATTTTGCTCTTTTGTAACTTCTAAGTTACTTATCCAAAAAAAAAAAAAAAACTTCTAAGTTCCTTCTGCTACCCTCTTTTCCTCCATTATTATGTCAAGTTCTGATCAAAACAGACAGAGTCTAAAATGTACGGATGTCACTCTTAGCTAGTCCTCCCACGTGTGAAAGTCGAATATCTTTTACATAAATTTTCAATAGTCAATAATAACGCGTGACAGTTCTTCAAAATCTTATGTTATTTTTTCCAACTTTGCCTTGTATATATATCTCCTCCTGTTATACAGTTCCTCAAGCATCGAACTCCCCTAACATTTCCAGGTGATCTGAGACTGCTAGGCCTATATCCAAAAGTTTTGCTACCAATTCCAATATTAATGGCCCTGTCAACAATGATCCATAACCATCTTCCATCCACTCTCAACGCCGGGGTTAACCGGATTTCTGCCATTTGTGCCCATCAAGAAGTTGTTTTTGATCACCCGAAAACTAGTAAGACATTGAATAAGGGTGCTCGACGTCTGGCTGAATCACTGTCAAACCTTCTCCATCTCCATATTGAACCCCCTTCTTCAAGGAAAAACCTTCAATACTCCAATTGGGATTTGTTTGATGAAGAGAAACATAATACCCCAACAACTTCTCCCAAGGAGTTGATTGCTGATAAATGGCGTGACATTCATGGTTCTATGGATTGGGACAATCTTTTAGACCCACTTCACCCTTGGCTACGGCGAGAAATTGTCAAGTATGGAGAGTTTGCTCAAGCAACTTATGATGCTTTCGACTTTGATTCCTTCTCGGAGTATTGCGGGAGCTGCAGGTACAATCGTAACAAGCTTTTTGAGAAATTAGGGCTTGATAAAAATGGTTACAAGGTGACCAAGTACATCTATACTATGTCACACATTGAAATGCCACAGTGGCTGGAGAGGTCACACTTGATGGACACCTGGAGCAAAGATTCCAACTGCATGGGTTATGTGGCGGTTAGCGACGATGAGGAGACACGTAGGATCGGACGGAGAGATATTGTGGTGGCCTGGCGGGGGACGGTGGCACCATCCGAGTGGTACGAGGATTTTCAAAGGAACTTGGAACCAATAGGGATCGGAGATGCTAAAGTTGAACATGGATTTCTTAGCCTTTACACTTCCAATAATGAATCCACAAGATACAATAAGTCAAGTGCTTCGGAGCAAGTGATGAAAGAAGTGACAAAGCTGGTGCAATTCTACCAAGGAAAAGGAGAAGAAGTGAGTTTAACAATAACCGGGCACAGCTTGGGTGGTGCATTGGCTTTGCTCAATGCCTATGAAGCTGCAGCCAATCTTCCAGGCCTTCCTGTTAGTGTGATTTCCTTTGGTGCACCTAGAGTCGGCAA
Organism: Fremontodendron californicum; assembly: GCA_030761205.1. Classification (NCBI taxonomy): domain Eukaryota; kingdom Viridiplantae; phylum Streptophyta; class Magnoliopsida; order Malvales; family Malvaceae; genus Fremontodendron; species Fremontodendron californicum. The sequence continues at coordinate 4,036,141 of JAULJL010000027.1, forward strand.
CAGTGCCTTCAGGGATGAGCTTTATGAATTAGGAGTTAAAACTTTAAGAGTGGTAGTTAAGCAAGATTTAGTCCCTAGAATGCCAGGGATTGTTTTCAATGAGAGTTTACAAAGGTTTGACGATATAACAGGAATATTAGAATGGGTTTATACACATGTTGGAGCTGAATTGAGGCTTGATGTTAATTCATCACCTTACCTCAAGCGTGGGTTCAATCCATTGGGATTTCATAGCCTTGAGACATACCTTCACCTTGTCGATGGGTTCCTCAGTGCAGAGTCGACATTTCGATCCGATGCTCGTAGGGATGTTACCTTGGTGAATAAGGCATGTGATATGGTGGTGGATGAACTAAGGATCCCTCAATGCTGGTACCAATTGGCTCACAAAGGGTTGGTTTGTAATGAACATGGAAGATGGGTTAAACCAAGAAGGGAACCTGAAGACATTCCCTCACCAATTGGAGATCAAGCACATGATCATACACTTAGAATTGAGATGCAGGAAAGTTATCAAATGTTGTATGCAAGCTAAAAACATGGCTATATATTGATCAAGAAATGAAAAGCATTTTTTTGAAAATTCTTTCCCTTGAATTTTCATTTTCTAGGCAAAGTTGGCTTTTAATACAATCCAATCCTTCAAGATTCAAGAAAAAACTAAAAAATAATCATCTGCAATGTTTACTAATTGGTGACCTAGAAATTCTATGTTATGTCTTTCTTAAACTAAAACAAAGCAGCCATTGACGCTGCAATGCAAAATACATACAAGTTTAAAAAGATTCAGTAGCCACCTTTTACTCTAATAATTTACTAATTTTAAAGACATGCAATGAGTTGTGTGCATGAATTCATGGAATATGTATGAAATAGGATTACGTTAAGCTATTAACCATAAATATAAACAAGAAATTGAAAATCTCAAGCACCCTTTTTGAAAGTCAACTTTGATATATTTTTGATAATCTTTGATATAATTTTGAAAACTTTTGATATAATTGGTAACCTTGATATGTGTTTGGTAACATTTGATATAATTTTGGTACTTTTGATATAATTTTAATAACAGTTTGTAATAGTTTTGGTAACTTTAGATATAATTTTTGTAACTTTTTTATAATTTTGATAACTTTTATAGTAATTTTGGTAACTTTTGATATAATTTCGATAATTTTTTTTAATAATTTTGGTAACTTTTGATATAATTGTGGTAACCTTTGATATAATTTTGAAAACCTTTATAAATTTTTTTGATAACCTTTGTAATAATTTTGATAACATTTCTAATAGTTTTGGTAACTTTTGATAACATTTGTAATAATTTTGACAACTTTTGATAGAGTTTTGATAACTTTGATATAATTTTGGTAACATTTGATATAATTTTATATAATTTGATAACATTTTATATAATTTTGTCTAACCTTTGATGTTATTTTGGTAACTTTTTTATAACCTTTGATATAATTTTGATAACCATTAATATAATTTTGATAACATTGGATATAATTTTGGTAACCTTTGATATGATTTTGATAACATTCAGATAATTTTAGTAACATTTGATATAATTTTGTAATAATTTTAATAACATTTGTAATAGTTTTGGTAACCTTTGATAAAATTTTGAATATCATTTAATATAGTTTCATACTAAAAAAATCTAATATATAGATTTACCAGGAAAAAAAAGTATTTAGTAGTAAATTATATATAATAAAGTAAATAATATGGACAATGTCATGAATAGCCCTTGAAGTTTATCAAATTTGTTAATGTGATACATGTACTTTAAAAATGTTCAATGTGGTACCTGAACTATCAAACCGTGTATCAATGTTTTACCTTGACCTAACACCGTTAAATATAGATTATTATGTGGCATTGAACTATCAGGTGATGACACGTGACAGCACCTGCTTTTTTAGAAATTAATATCTGAATTTTTGTAAAAAAAAAAAATTAAAAAGGAAAAAAAATATTTAAAAATTTAAAAATATATATTTAAAAATTAATATCTAATTTTTTTTGAAAAAATTATATCAAAAATATAAAAAATTTAAAAATTATTTTAAAAATTAAAAAATTTAACTAAGAGTATTTTTAAAATTACTTGTTAAAAAATTTATAATATCTGAAATTTTTTTAAAAATATTTTTAAAAATTAGAAAAATTAGAAAAATAAAAATATAAAATTAAATTATTTTATTGTTTTAATTTTTAAAAAATATTTATTAAAATATTTTATTTTTTTATTTTTGTTAAAAATATTTATTAAAATTAAAAGGTGGAGAGAAAAAAAAAATCTTTAAAATTAAAATAATAAATTTTTTATTATTACATGTGGCATCACTATGTGGTATCACATGTAAAGAAAAAAATTTATTTTTAAATTAAAATAATAAAATTTTTTGGTAATATACGTGGCATCATTATGTGGTGTCACGTGTCAAGTTTTTATTGGATACAAAAGCCACGTCATCAATATTTAATGATGTTACTGACAAGTACTATAATAACACACGGAATAAAAACGTTAAGTACCAAAATAGATAGTTTTAAATTACATGTATCACATTAAAAAATTTGATGAATTTCAGGGACTATTCATGACACTATCCCTAAATAATATTAACTTATTATATATATTTTCTATGTGCAAAACACTTGTAGCATAAATTAATTATTTAAAATTTATATATTTTTTATTTTTAAAATCTTCATAAATATGACGTTCTTCTGTATTTAAAAATGTGCTTTTAGCTCTTTTATCCGTGCCTTAATTAACTAACATGAGTCCAAATAAAATACTTAAGACATCCAATATTGTGTAGCAGTTTGGGCGCGAGTGTAAAAAAAAAAAAAATACAATTAAACCTACATTGTAGGAATATCTATACCTTTTTGATTGAGAAATTGTGGGTCTAAACAATGAAATCTTCTCATTCTTCTTCTTCTTTTCCGAGCAAGAGCAACGGAATTTCCCCATGAATTTGGAGGATCAATAGGTCAATTAGATAGACTATAATGTATCTTCGTCCAAGTTCCCTTTGTTTTTTTTTTTTTTAAACAAGTCACTTACAATTATTATAGTACAATTAATCAATTATTATTTAAAATTATGTAAGATCCATCAAAAAATTTATGAACCCCCACGTATAAGTGTTGGACCTTACATAATTTTTTGCTGGATAGAATTAGAGGTGTTCATGGGTTGGGCCGGGTTCGAGCCAGATCTACGTATGATATCAACACCACAAATACTTGCCTAAACCACGTCCGATCCAAAATATAAGCATCAAAATTTTGCCTAAGTCCGCACATATTTGTAAATTGGTAAACCAAACCCGTTTAAATCCGCTCATATTATTTTTTTTTCTAAAAATATTTAAACAAATATTTTTTTTATTATTTAATTTTTATTAATTTTATCTTTTTTTCTTTTATGAAATTCTAAAACATGGATAACTTAGCATATTTTTAAATAATCACACTATAATATTATATATTTTTATTTTTATATGATATAAATTACATAATATATAAAAATAATATATTATATAAATGAAAAACAAGTCGGGTCGGACTCGGGTTTTGATTTTGTAGTCAAGACCTTACCTATTTTTTAAACGGACCTTATTTTTTTGCCTAAGTTCATATTTCGGGCCTAATATTTTTGTCCAAACCCTCTTAAATATGAACGGACCTTCAGATTTCGACAAGTAACTCGACCCTTGAACAGATCTAAATAGAATCCATCAATGACCTTTAATAATTTATTTTAATTATACTTTTATTCCTACTTTTTGAATTTTTTAACTTTAAGTGGTTTGTTTTGGTCATTTTGTCACACATCCATATTATAAAGAGCGGATGTTTTCCTTGTAAGGAGAGACTATCCACATTTCTCCTAGTGTTCAAATTATTTTTTAGAAGGAAAGAGAAAGAAAGAAAAAGAAAAAAAAAAGAAAAAAAGAAAGAAAAGAAAAAAAAATGAGAATTTTTTTGTATTCGTGTTATTTTTTTATGTTTAAAATATTATATATTTATACTAATTTTTATACGTTAATAATTTATTTTATATATATTTTTACACGTTCATATATTCGTATTGTGTTCGTGTTATTTTTCGTGTTGTTTTCAATTATTTTTCTATGTTGTGTTCGTGACGTGTCTCAATTCATCTCATATTTTACATGGTTTATATTATGATTCAATTTAGAAAAAATTTTGTATGTTCGTGTTTGTATTCGTTTCATTTTTTTATAAATTTTTACATGTTAATAATTAGTTTTACACGTTAATAATTTAGATAAAATATTATAAATATATATAAATTTTTACACGTTCGTGTATTCATGTCGTGTTCATGTTATTTTTCGTATTGTGTTTTAATTATTTTTTTATGTTGTGTTCGTGTCGTGTCTCAATTCATCTCATATTTTACATAGTTTATCATTGTGGTTCAATTTAGAGAAAAATTTGTGTGCTCGTATCGTGTCTCAATTCATGACATATTTTGCACAATTTATCATTGTGGTTTAATTTAGAGAAAATATGTTCGCTTTTTTTTATAAATATTATAAATTTTTTAATGTTAAATATTAATTATTAATTTACGTGTTTCATAATATCGTTATCATTATTAAAAATCGAATCATTTCATCCGCAGCATAGACAACTCTTTTTCCTATTCTTTTATTAACAGCAGAGAAAATGTCCACGTGGTTATCACATAAACTACAAATGAGTGAAGGATCAAAATGAAACCATGAAAACATTTAAAAAGGTTTGGGATTCCAATGGAAAAATTCAAAGGTTAAAAAGCAAAGTGGAACTAAAATAAAAAAAATTTAGAACCATAAATAAAAATTTTCCGTAAAAAAAATCACACGTAAAATGTTACTTTATTGTTGTAATGGACGGCAACACTTCTCTACAAAACCATATATACTATTGAGTTGAAGAGGAAAAATTTGTAAATGTTAGAGATGGAATTTTAATATTGGAACATACGAGCTGTATGACTCAAATTTGATAATTCGTGTATTTGTATCGTATTCGTATTTTTTTTTATGTCATAATTGTATTTAAAATATTATACTTATAAAATTTGACACGTTAATCATTTGTATTATATAGATTGACACATTTGTATATTTGTGTAATGTTCGTGTTATTTTTACATGTTGTATCATGTTTTAATTATTTTTCTCTTATCATATATATTCGTGCCATGTAATCATATTACATCCTAAATGATTGAAGCCCAAATTCATATATGATCATTTTCAATAACCTAACTGCGGGATCCCCTTAGATAATTAGATGCTAACGGAAGCTCAAAAACAATTATAACTAGTTATAGCTTAGCTACACTCACACTACTTCATTATTTGATTAAGACAAAAAAATGAAGATACCAAAATAATAGTACTAGTTTTTATTTTTTGGGTACATAATATAATAGTACTAGTTAAATTTGATGCATGAGACATATGTCTGAAATGGAATTATTTTAACATACAAGAAACATACATAAAAAAAAAAAACAATACCACGCGTTGACTGTCAAACTTCTACCGCAAAAGTTGCTCTTTTGTAACTTCTAAGTTCCTTCTGCATACCCTCTTTTCCAGTTTTCCTCCATTATTAAAGCAACATATGTCAAGTTCTGATCAAAACAGACAGAGTCTAAAATGTAAGGATGTCGCTCTTAGCTAGTCTTCCCACGTGTGAAAGTCGAATATCTTTTACATTATTTTTCAATAGTCAATACTAACGCGTAACAATTATTCAAAATCTTATGTTAAACTTTCCAACTTTGCCTTGTATATATCTCCTCCTGCTATACAGTTCCTCAAGCATCGAACTCCCCTAACATTTCCAGGTGATCTGCGACTGCTAGGCCTATATCCAAAAGTTTTGCTACCAATTCCAATATTAATGGCCCTGTCAACAATGATCCATAACCATCTTCCAACCACTCTCAACGCCGGGGTTAACCGGATTTCTGCCATTTGTGCCCATCAAGAAGTTGTTTTTGATCACCCGAAAACTAATAAGACATTGAATAAGGGTGCTCGACGTCTGGCTGAATCACTGTCAAACCTTCTCCATCTCCATATTGAACCCCCTTCTTCAAGAAAAAACCTTCAATACTCCAATTGGGATTTGTTTAATGAAGAGAAACATAATACCCCAACAACTTCTCCCAAGGAGTTGATTGCTGATAAATGGCGTGACGTTCATGGTTCTATGGATTGGGACAATCTTTTAGACCCACTTCACCCTTGGCTACGGCGAGAAATTGTTAAGTATGGAGAGTTTGCTCAAGCAACTTATGATGCTTTCGACTTTGATTCCTTCTCGGAGTATTGCGGGAGCTGCAGGTACAATCGTAACAAGCTTTTTGAGAAATTAGGGCTTGATAAAAATGGTTACAAGGTGACCAAGTACATCTATGCTATGTCACACATTGAAATGCCACAGTGGCTGCAGAGGTCACACTTGATGGACACCTGGAGCAAAGATTCCAACTGGATGGGTTATGTGGCGGTTAGCGACGATGAGGAGACACGTAGGATCGGACGGAGAGATATTGTGGTGGCCTGGCGGGGGACGGTGGCACCATCCGAGTGGTACGAGGATTTTCAAAGGAACTTGGAACCAATAGGGATCGGAGATGCTAAAGTTGAACATGGATTTCTTAGCCTTTACACTTCCAATAATGAATCCACAAGATACAATAAGTCAAGTGCTTCGGAGCAAGTGATGAAAGAAGTGACAAAGCTGGTGCAATTCTACCAAGGAAAAGGAGAAGAAGTGAGTTTAACAATAACCGGGCACAGCTTGGGTGGTGCATTGGCTTTGCTCAATGCCTATGAAGCTGCAGCCAATCTTCCAGGCCTTCCTGTTAGTGTGATTTCCTTTGGTGCACCTAGAGTCGGCAACAGTGCCTTCAGGGATGAGCTTGATGAATTAGGAGTTAAAACTTTAAGAGTGGTAGTTAAGCAAGATTTAGTCCCTAGAATGCCAGGGATTGTTTTCAATGAGAGTTTACAAAGGTTTGACGATATAACAGGAACATTAGAATGGGTTTATACACATGTTGGAGCTGAATTGAGGCTTGATGTTAATTCATCACCTTACCTCAAGCGTGGGTTCAATCCATTGGGATTTCATAGCCTTGAGACATACCTTCACCTTGTCGATGGGTTCCTCAGTGCAGAGTCGACATTTCGATCCGATGCTCGTAGGGATGTTACCTTGGTGAATAAGGCATGTGATATGGTGGTGGATGAACTAAGGATCCCTCAATGCTGGTACCAATTGGCTAACAAAGGATTGGTTTGTAATGAACATGGCAGATGGGTTAAACCAAGAAGGGAACCTGAAGACATTCCCACACCAATTGGAGAACAAGCACATGATCATACACTTAGAATTGAGATGCAGGAAAGTTATCAAATGTTGTATGCAAGCTAAAAACATGGCTGCATATTGATCAAGAAATGAAAAGCATTTTTTGAAAATTATTTCCCTTGAATTTTCATTTTCTAGGCAAAGTTGGCTTTTAATACAATCCAATCCATCAAGAAAAATTAAAAAAAAAAAAAAGAATCATCTGCAATGTGTACTCATGGGTGATCTCGAAATTCTATGTTCTGTCTTTCTTAAACTAAAACAAAGCAGCCATTGACGCTGCAATGCAAAATACAGACAAGGTTAAAGATATTCAGTAGCCACCTTTTACTCTAATAATTTACTAATTTTAACGACATGCAATGAGTTGTGTGCATGAATTCATGGAATATGTGTGAAATTGGATTATGTTAATTAAGCTATTAACCATAAATATAAACAAGAAACTGAAAATCTCAAGCACCCTTTTTGAAAGTCAACTTTCAATTCAACCTTACCCATTCCCAGTTACTTCTTAGACTAAATTAGTTGAAGTTGATAGCTTCATCTTAGATTAGATTATGCATATTTATTTTCACCAAGTATAAAAATGGTCAAGCTTTTGATATTTGAAGTTGTCAACTGGTCTAAATGATACTACACAAGCTCTTCCTTACAGGGTGTCACATATTTTACTGGTTTGAAGTTTGGTTTGAAGTTTCAAGCTCACCGCGTGACATACCAATTACCATTGATCAATTATTGTTGGATACTATATATATATATTACAAGCTAAAAACATGACTATACCAGAAATATAAAGCATTTTTGAAAATACTTTTTACCTGCACATTTATTTTCTGAAAGAGCCAAAAAATTTCTTGAAAACACTATATAAAGATGCATAATCAACCAGCATGCAAGTTGCTGACCTTGAAATTGGGCTGAATCCTGTCTTTCTAGACCAAAATTCACACAAGGCAGAACAGAGTACATCTCAGACACTTGGAAACATTGAACAGATCTTTGGATATTTGAAATGAAGTTTCATTAATCCCTGAGTATTGAGCAAAGATAGTAGCTTGGTCATGCTCATTAATTTTCTTTTTGTACATATTGAGACTCCTCACTCTGGGACAACACAATAAGGATAATTTTCCCCATCTCTTTAACCTTGCAAAAAATGGGATTCAGTTTTGCTTACTTATCTATCTATCCTCCCGAAAGAGCATCCAATCCATGAGTATCCCTTTTCCACCTGATTTCTATTTGCTATCATGTCTAGTGTCTCAATGTTTCTAACTCCATTGTTCTTTTCGGGTGAATGCAGAATTACCCTCCATTTACTTCTTTTCATTCCCTTTGATCAACCTTTATGTTCCCTCATGCATATAATTCAAGGTAATTTGCATGATAATCATTTACCTGTTGACAAGGCAATGAATATGTAAATTGAAAAGCTTGAAATTTGAGGTATCAGCAGTTATGAGATATATTGGACAGCATGAATATTCCAAAAATAATATTAGCATGATGGTAGCATGTCTTAGGATTTTGTCCCTGCATAAAGCCATTTTGATATAGCATATAAGTTTTTCAAAGTTGATTGTATTCTTTATAGTATTAAAATCTTTTGTATTTCTATCAAATTACTATAGGAAAAAACAGAGTCACTCATGTGATTTAATTCTACAAAAGAGGGAAGTATCATCAATTCTCTTGTATAAATCCAAATATCTTAGCAAAATTACTTTAACCGCGTAATGAAATTAAGTCTAAAACAATCTATTTCATTGAAGAGTAAAGAACCTCAAGAAATGGCTATGTCAATAAGAGCATGCACTTATAGTTACTCCCACTCAAAATCTTCAAGAAAAGAACAAAAAAAAGTAGTACTAATTAATGCCTAATAGTAATTGGTCTTACCAACACAATTGGATCCCACTTTTTGTTTAAACGAAGTTGAACAGCTACATTAATAAGATCATCCCAAGTAGTATGAGTGGGAGAAAGATTATCAAGAGAACCTCAAACTCTATCAGCATCAACCTCTTTCTGTTCAAAATCCAAAATCTGCTGAGCAATGGGGCTCAAAACAGGGAAAACTCCATCCACAAAACCAGAACCATATTTCCATCCTTGTCCTCTTAAAGAACCATCTACATGAAGAAGATAAAAGTCTAAAACTATAAAAGTCTAAAACTATTAAAAACTGATAGAAATATTAATGTGAAAGTACTGAAATGATGATATTACATCGTTTCCTGGACAGTTTTTTTGTGATGAAAAGGTCCTCAATTTGCTAGGTTTGTCAATGTAAACACCATCACGTTTCCATTTCTCAATAGCTACATCACTCGAAGAACTCTTTGCTATCCATCTGAATCTAGGCCTATAGCTTCTTGGTTGAATATAAACATGGTTGAGCGTGTTTCCAACAACCAACCTAATAAAGGGTATTGTTCCTTTCTTACGTTAGTGTTATGTTATAATAGTAATTGAAAGTTGAAACCCAGTTCAGAAAAGAAAACAAATGTCACATAAACCAGCAAAAGTAAGACATAATTAAGAAATGGTAATAAGAAAACTGCCCCAGAAAGTCAGAAAATAGATATAAAAATGGAACTGAAGAAGATAAAAAGGAAATGCCAGGGATATAGTAAAGCTAAGAATTGAACTTAACATGAATCTGAAGAGGAACAGTTGAGAATTTCCTTCAAAAAGATAACGTGGCAGAGAGAGCGAGAATAATGCAGACAAAGATACTTGGAAATATCTTGAAATAATTGAACGTAAGGAACCTGTTTTCTTTTCTTTCTTTTTTTTAAGAAATAATTTGTCTATAAACCTTTTTGTTTTAGATATTTCCAAATGCAGAGGTATTTGGAAAGAAATAATAGGTGATGTAATTTTTGTACAAGGTTTTTAACCTCTATTAATGGTGTATTAAATAATTTTTTTATTTTATAATCCGACCTTATTCCTTACTCTTAGAAGACCTTCCTTTGATACAACTTGGAAGAACCATGATAATAATCAAAGAGTAAAGCTTGCAATAAGTTTCAGTCAATGACAGTACGAGAATTCTATATCTGACCCACCACTAAGTGTAGATCCACATCTCATCCGAATTTTTTTGGGTATAAAATAATTTTCGCTTGAAAATAAAAAAAGGATTAAATATATTAAATTCGTACCCAAACCTGCTGAATCTCATCTTTAGAGGTAACTGCATGATCTAACTGAATTAATAGTCTAAGACCCGGATTTCACGTCTCATCCGATTTCAGTTCCAAGATCATGCACACATTGGTAAAGTTTTTTTTTTTTTTTCTTTTTCAATTCCCGTGAATCAACTACAACATTTGACTGAATTGAAAGTCTCAAAACAAATGTTAAATAAAATAAACACTTCAGATGGTCTCGAGTAAGAAGACAAGCAAGCTACTCGACTTCAGCCAAATAATCATCAATTTCAGCTGGGGTCAGTACCCTGCGTGATAAAATGCACAATAAGAGTCATTCAGCCACCAGGAAAGGGACAATTTCATGATTAGAAAAACAATCAATTTGAAATTCACAAATAAAAATGCATGAACAATAACAGTAATTGCAATATGCAAGATATTGGTGCTGCTTGCAAGTAAAACAGCATTGCTTTCAGAAGTGCATTTCACAAGGGTCACTTCTGGCACTTCCTAAAGCCAAAAGGCTATTTTCCCATCAGCATAACGCCATCAAAAAGTTTAGGAATAAGGGGGAAAGAGTCAAAGCAGCGGCTTGCCTGAATTTTTTGTCAGTTCCAATAATCCCAATTTCAATGTTTTTCCCTGAGATTTGTCCTTCAAATCTGCAAAATTCAGAAAAATGGCATGTAAGATTAGTAGATTACTAAAGACACACCACGTTATAGACCGCCTTAGACCAACATTTTTTTCCAAGGTTTTATATCCTAAACAGCAAAATTTACAGATAACCAGGTGGAGGAAATTTTAACATTGACTTACCCCTCTTTGAGAGTCAAAATAGCAGTATGCACAGCATCATCGAGCTCCATATCATCAGTGTATCTACAAAGAAAGACCATAATCAATTGCATCTTCAGTGTTTCAACAACAACGAAATGTAAAATAAAAGGAAGTCCAACTCAATTCTGGAAAGATGCATAGCTATTGTATAATCCTTTGCTGAATAAATTGCCATCCTAGCTATACCACTTCAGAGAGAGGATTGGGATAGACTGACAATCTAAATTTACTCAAGGCTTATCCCCTCTCTCCAGAACCCCCCAATTTTGAGGGAATGATAAATTAGACTATTGGGAGGAAGAGAAGGAATGCAGAAACTCTACTAAGCCCTTCTGTGCTTTTCCAAAGTCAGGATCTCCCTTTCCTCTATCCCCTTCCCCTCCATCCAAAAGGTATGAAAAAACTGGGTATCCCATGGCCAATTCACAGAGCAACCATCATCACTTAGATCATGCAATGATAGTCTGTCATCTAGAAGGAAGATATTATTAAACTCATGAGCATCAGTGACAAAAAATTGGATGCCACAACCATCCATATAAAAGGTAACAAGAAAAGTTCTGACTAATATGTCATGGTTACACTCTATGTGACTCGGCTCGGGTGTGAGTGTCGGATACGGGTATGTGCGACACGGGTATGTTCAGTTTTTTCTAAGTTTTTACATGTATTTGGAGGATCCTTGGAAGGTCATATCCCCATACACATGTCCGAATATGCATCGGATACGGGTTCTTCAAGAAAAATGAAGAGTCAGAGCAACATAGGTTACACTAACAATCATATCAAATACCATAATTAATATAACATATGGGAGAAATTTTCGGTTGATTTAGTTTTGAAAGCTATAAGAACCAGATTCTACGGCAACTACCTCTTCTCAAGAAATGTTTTTGCATTTGAGACATTTTTCCCCATTGCTGAGGCTTTCCATGAGAAATATGAACCAGATGGATCCACCTAGCAAAAAGGAACAGACTCATACAGCTGAAAAAGACATAAAACATTCTATGCAATCTCTACTTGTGGTCATATAATCAAATATTAGCTATGAGAAATACCTGATACAATTGTGGACCATTGTCATCATATCCAGCAACCAGTAGAGATACACCAAAAGGCCTTACACCACTACAAAGAAAAAGAAAGATACATCAAAGTTAACTATCAAGTCCAGAGGATTGCACAATTTTCAATTGCCATTTTCTGATCCAATTCGAAACGACCCAAAATGTAGCAGCAAGGCATATGAAAAAGTAAGGATCTATAACATTGCAATTTTCTCAAAAATTTCATTCACATGTTTCACTTTCAGCCCCCACATCATGCAGAATCTTAAGGCCAAAATTAAATTTGAAGAAATTTTATCTTATAGAAAAAGTTTTAAGAAAAAAACTTATATCAGAATCATGCTACTTTCTTTTTGGCCAGATAAGACTATGCTTTTTTTTCTAACCACTAGCAGACTAGCTCACATGAAGAAAAGCACAGCCTGAATTTGACAGAAAAGAGACTACTAAACTCCTCAAACTCTTTGATATAATACTGAAAGAGAAGGAAAAAAGTAAGAATAATAGTTTTTGTGCATAAGGACATATTCTTACCCAGACTGAGTGAACTCCTGCATAACAGCTGCAGTTTCCCTTACAAGTTGTGTTACTGGAATTGGTTCCTGCAAACACAAAAATCGCACATGTTAGAAAGCCATGCAAGATACAAAAACACATAACTTGGAACTAAGAAGTAAAGTTATTGAACAAAATGCATAAAGATGAATTTATGGATAAGATTGACTTAGATCAACAGACCATGGCTACAATTTTACAACCATGATTTGATCTGAGATTAATTTTTCCCAAATGCATGGTGAAGAAGTAAATTAAGTATCATTAAGAGCCAACAATACCTTATACAACCTATGATATTGTTCTGCCTGCTTCCTACTTTTCCGAACCAAAACTCGAAAATCAGGACCCATACCACTGCAGAACAGTATGAGAATTTATGGGTGAAAAAGATGTATAAGCATCACAAATAGATAAGTTATATTAGGAGCAAAGAACTGGATTACAAGTTTAAAACACATAAATTATCAGTTATATAGAAACCTAATAATCCTACCTACTTATTTTGGTACAAAGAAATGCAAGTTAACTTTCTAAATGCCCAACCTTCTTTTTCAAAATAAAAAGCACAGTCTCCTTCCCTTTGTTGGAAATAGTAACATGTAATCCAACATAAGTGAATTGTAACAAAGGCTCTTGTAAATGATGATGTAGCAAGGATAATAAACCATGTAATCATACTATGTGGTAAACCACTTAAAAAGTTTTCTTAGGAAACTTGACAACAGCAACAAGATCATTAATAAAAAAATTCTTTGGGAAATCAGATATAAGTAGCATGATTCTTTATATCTCAATCGGCTAAAGCTGTAGTGGATAATCTCCTTATGGTTTCAGCATAAAACTTTTCAAAGGAGAATAACTTCCATGAAACACAAGGCAGGCAGTATACTGGATATCCAAAATTAACAGTACTCTATGATGGACCATCTTATGAAACATGAAGTTAACTCTTTTATAGTGCTTCTTGTCGAACCTTCTCGTTTGATATGTCAACCAAGTCAAAGATTCACATAAACCTATACTTACTCAAGTCATTGACAAAACACAAGGAGAATCATGGATGTAAAATGTTGATGTATGAAGAAGCCATATTTGATGCAATATACACCTATGTGCTAATCAGATTCAATATAACCCCTACCAAAAGAACTATAGAACTTAGCTTTCTATATGCTTGTAAACATGAAAAGCAAACCTGTAAACAACTCCAATATTTGGTGTCAGACACTGTATTTTCTGAACCTGAAATCAGACAGCAAACAACCACATTTCGCGGTGATTAATAACCATTCATCAGCTTGGAAGTAGAAATACAATACTCCTGCTTTTAATCAAGTCAAGCATTATAAAAGAAATACTTAAATAGACCACCCTCCTATACCAGGAAGAGAAACATAAAGCATCATTAATTATCAGTAGCCTCACATAACAGAAAAAGACAGAGCAAGTACATAATGATTACAAGTTTATGTTACTCAGACTCAGGTGCATTCAACTATTTCCTTATCTTTGGAAGGTCCTAACTCCTAACCCCAATATCCAAGCTCACATTGACACCATGGTTGAGGCAACATAGTTGCAAGTCATTTTCATTCTTCAATTAACATATAAAGTTACTCTTTTTATTTTCTTCTAAAAAGTTGCGGATTATAACTGCAAAAATAAAGTTGTCTAAAAATCCAAAAACATCAAATACAGATGGAAAGGCCAAGTGTATGGTAATAAATAAAATACTCACAGAGGTTTCATCAACCAAGATTGAAGGCAATTTCTTCTCTGTGGCAATTACCACCCCATTAGCAGCTGTAATTTAAAATCCATCATCAAATTAAACCCAATGTATTTATTTATAAGCATAAAAAGTTAACCCATCAGCAACTATTTCACTAGTTCTAAAACCCCTAAACCCATCAGAAAAAGAAATAAATAAATAAATAAACCTTTTATTCCAAGAGATGTTTGACCCGACCCGACCGCCGTCAAGGCGTGCTCGATCTGAACTAGCTTCCCTGAAGGGCTGTACAAAAACACAAACAAAAAAAAAAGTCTTTTTTTCAAAAAAAAATAATAATAATTTAGTTTATTAGTAAAGTTATCAAAGGATGAAGGAAGGGATTACCTGAAAGTTGTGAGAGAAAAGGAATATTGACTGTCACCCATGGTTTTGGTTTACGGAGAAACAAGAATACGAAAATTTCAAAATCCTGAACAAATGAAAAAAAAAAAATTAATAAGTAGCGAAAATGAAGATTGTAATGGAAGAAAATGAAAAGAGGTTCACTTTGGGGTGTGTCTGAATGGGAAGAGAAAAGGCCAAAAAGACTTTTTTCTTTTTTTGTTTTTGTAGTTGCTAGATCGGAAGATTTCTTGTTGGGGAAGAAGGTTGGTTTTTAGAGAAGTGGGCTGAGCTGGGCTGGCCTTAATAAGAAAAGAGAAAGGTTTGAGCAATGGGATCGACCCATTCCCATTTGAAAAAAAAAAAAAAAATGAGTATAAAAAAAATTCTGAATTGAAATTAAATAATTGTCTAAATTTTTTATCATTTTATTAAAAAATCAATCGAGTTTTTAAATATTTATTTTTATTCATTTGAATTTTCAAACATTTATTTTCATCAATTTGTACTTTCAAATATTTATTTTTATTAAATTAAACTCTCAATTAAATTGATGATGAATTTTAATCAATTTTTATTCAATCAATAATTCGATTAAGTGAAAATAAATATTTGAATAATTAATTGATTTTAATAAAACAATAAAAGTTAATTTTAATTCAAATTTTTTTATATTTTTAAAAAATGAACAGTAAAAAATCAAATATGATTGGGCTGGAATTCAAGATTTTGTTAAAGGAAAGATTGAGTAGGGCCCATAAAGAAAGGGAAAGAATTTAAAGAGGGTTTGAGACCTGCAGTGCTCCTAGCCGAGCCAGGTCGGGTTGGATTTTTTTTTTAAATTTTTTGATTAGGTTCGGTCTTGGGTTGGGTCGGATCGGCTTGATAGATTAGAATTCGTTGTTTATCATATTAATTTTTTTTCTTCATATTTTTATAATTAAAATTAAATAAAATAATATTATATTATTATAATAAAAAATATTATTTCGGGCCTGACCGACCCGAATCAAAATATCCTGTCCAGGCCCGACCCAATATGAATCGGGCCGGACGGACTATCCGGTCCATGAACAGGTCTAAGTTTGACCTTTGGCTTTGGTATTTTAATAAATATTTTGCTAACGATTAAGGGAGAGTTTTCAAATTAAACTATTGCTATTTTTGATAAAAAAATATATATATTGAGATTTAACGTTTGAATTTTTATTTTTCTTTAAATCTTTTAAATGTATAAAAAATACACTTAGTATACAAAAAATGATTTTAGTATTTTCATTTCATTCAAGGTGAGTAAGTTGGTATATAGTCATTGGAACCTAATTAATTAATTTAATTTGTCTTATTATATAATATTCTCATGAGGAAAATCAAATTATATTAACATCAAATTAATTAGTTTTACATTTTTTATAATTTTATGAATGATTAATATTTTAACAAATCGATCATTGAATCTAATAACATAATATTATCCATCATGTAAGTAAAATTTTAAATCAATTCGATATCTTTATCATATTGATCGATTATATTATTATTTTTAATTATATTTAACGATCAAATTAAATAAATATAAATCATTTAAAAAGTATTATAAAAGTGTAAGTGAATTTTTTTCTATATTAAATTTATATATTTTTAAATATTATTAGTAGTAATTTTATTTGTCATTAATTTATTATTATCATTACAATTTAAGGTTATTGTCATAGTAAAAGAAATACAAAAGATGTCACAATCGAAAAATGGTAAAAATGATTATAGATGTTAGAATTCGAATTTTAAATTAGTTGGATATCATTTTTAAAAATAATTATATGAATTGACTGAATTATTTTAATTTTTTTTAATTTAAAAAAAAAAAAAAAAAAAACAAACCGCCACAAATGGAATGCCCGATCTCACAAGCCAGCCGCCCACCAACACCGGGCAGAAAAGCGGAAAAGTGACCAAACAATGCATTAATAATTAGTATTTTTTTTTATTATTTATTTAAAGGGCCCAAAAGAAAAGCTCAAACCGCCACTACTCAAGCACGTATATAAATACCAGCCCTGCCGGACACTAGATTTATTTTCTTCTCTTTCTCTCCAAAACAGAGCGACGTGTTTGTTTGCAAAACGTCCGTTTAAACTTTGAAACAACGGCCATTTTTCGCCCTTATCTACTATACCGAAGTAACCGAACTCCATTTTTCTCGTTTCGGTAACTTACTTTCTTTTTCTCTGCAAACCTCTTTTTTTTTTTTTTTTTTTTTTAATTTTATAATGAAATTTTTATTTTTAAAGGGTTAATATCGATTAAAAACGATGGCGTAAATGTGGCGTGGCTTTTCTCTTTCGATTTTTAGATTGTGAAAACGCCAAATACAGACTCTCCAGTCTTCGCTTTCCAGGTTTTGATCTCTTTCTTATTATTATTTTTATTGATTTTATTTTGTTTATTTATTTTTTTCGATGGTCGTTTTCTCCTTGTTGAGTTTATTTTTGTTGATCGATTTTATCTGGAAAATAATATTAAAAATTGATAGCTTAGTTGATTTATGCATTATTATGGTGCATTTCGCTGTGTCCCGTTTATTTTACTTAAATAATTAGTCTTTAAATTGTAATTATGTTGCTTAAAATATAAAGATAAATAAGTTTTGATTGTTGAAGTAATGGCAACTTTTCTTGTTTGGTAATAAAAAAATTATAGGGAGATTGAAGGCTGCTGTATTGTTTTTATTGTGCTGTTAATTCTCCTTGGATTACTGTGTTGCCTTTGGTAATGAGTAGTATTTATTTAAGTTTATTCTAATTATTCATCCCTTTGAGTGTTTGCTGGTAATAATCAGAGAAATTCAACTGTATTTGCTTTTAAGTTTCCGATTCGGTAAATCAGTAATTATAGCTTGATGGTGATTGGATAAAAATATATAATTCTTGGTTGCTGCTGCCTATTCTCTTTGCTTAATATAGTAGTTTAATTGATGTACTTTTGTTATGACTTATATTTACATTAAAGAAGTTTTTTTCTTGCTTTGGGAAAAGAGGGGGGGGGGGGGGGAGGAAAGTAAGGGGAAGGGGACAGAAGTTCATATATGTTGTTCGCTGAAGATGTTTTGTACCTTAAAAGAACTTGGCTACAATATATAGGTTCAGTTTCATCAAAGCAATGACTCAGTTTTTAATTTAATTACTTTGACCATTAAGTTAGACATATACACCTTCATTTAGTTGCTTTTATTGTCATTATTATTATTGAAAATTGAATGACAGCGTGTCCTTGTGAGCAAAATGGATGATGAGGAGCAGAATAGCGTTCCTGGAAGTTGTCCCGAGTTTGGTGCAATCTTCATGTCGAACAATGCAACAAAAAAAGAATGTTTAAAAAGAAAAGTTTTTGCTCTCCCATCTTCGCAGTCCCACTTTGTGAAACAGGTTAAAGCTGGGATGATTCTATTCCTGTTTGAATTTGAGAGGAGAGAACTGCATGGTGTGTTTCAAGCATGCTCTGATGGTGCAATGAATATTCTGCCTCATGCATTCAGTTCATCAGGGAAGCAATTCCCTGCACAGGTATGGGTACATTTATTTTTATTTTGTGTTTTATGTGCTTCTTCCCTCTCTCAAAGAAGGATGGGGAAGGATGCATTTTTGGAGTTGGTGTTAATCCTTACAGAATTTCATCCAGGTAAAAGTCACCCTTATGTGGTACTGTCGTCCACTTTCTGAAAATGAATTTCATGATGCTATCAGAGAAAACTATTTTTCCAGAAACAAGTTTAACTTTGGACTGTCCGAAGATCAGGTCTGCCCTTTTGCTATCAAAATCCAACCTGATAAATTGAAATGCCACCTTTTAAAAATGTTATAATCTTTTTCTCTTTGTTTAAAATGTGTAGGTCCGAAGGCTTCTATCATTGTTCAGTTTGAAGAGGTTGAAAGATCAGGCACCTCAGAGACAGTTGACCAGAAGTAAAGTTGCAAGGCCAAGTGGGTACTCTACAAGTAAAAACAGAAGACTAGTTGATAGGTCTGCAATGAGTAACCAGGTACCAGGTGAATGTGGTGTGGACAACCATCACGGACCAGATATTTCCACTATGCACCAAGGGGACTCTTTCTATAATGATGACAGAGCAACTGATGATGGCAGCTTTGGAACATACACGGATGTGGGATATGAGCATAAAGCAAGTGCCTTCTTAAATGAGTGTTTTCGGGATCTTATGGGTAAAGTTGGAGGGAACATAGATTCTGGTGAATATGCCACAAGTGATAGGGTGGACACTGAATGGAATACTGGTATTGAGCTTCAACCAGCAGTTTCAGTTGGTTATTCTTCAGGTAATTTCAGAAGCATTTCCAATGATGTTAGGTTTGCAAAAAGTGATAGGATTGAAACAAAATGTTACAAGGATGACGGTTTTGCGCCAACCATCTCAACAGCATATCCTAGTTCTTTTCAATCTAAAGTTAATCCACAGGTGTATTCTAGCAAAAATGTTCTAGAAACAGATTCATTTATTGATGATCCAACTAGGCCATCCTCAACGTTCCTTCCCTCAATGGAGATGCAAAACTCCAATGTTAGTTATCCAATGACTTTTGAAGATTCAATCGTTACAAATACTCTTGCTTATGATCCTGATGTCCCTACTATCAAGTATTGGGGCTCCTCATCTTTGGGGTTCAATCAGGGTCATGCTTCATTACAAGAATATGCTAGTCATGATAGTTTTGTTGGTAATGTCATTGGTACTTCCACAAATCAATCATTTCCTTCATTGTTAGAGACTAGAAGGGCAGCCATAACCTCTGATGTCAACTCTGGTTCTAGGGACTTCATTCCATTGCCTTATTCTAATCAGTATGAACACTCCAGCAGGACTAGCCTGCCAAGGCATGACTATTTAGATGACCTAGCAGCTGAATACTCTAAAAAAGAACGCTGTGGAGATCTTTCCCAGCCCTCTTTAGCACATGTTCCTTCTTCTGAAATTAGAAATAATGTCAGGATCAGTGAGCATTCATCATCTTATAGAACCAGTCCTAGCCCTTCTCTTACCTTTTCTGACAGGTATCCTACATTATTACAATACAGACATGATTGTCAAGTGCCAGAGCGTGGAAATGATGCAGAATTCGGTAATGATGGTTTTATGTTTAAAGAGTGCCAGCACCATGGTGAATCTTTTTATAATGATAACAGAGCAACTGAGGATGGCAGATTTGCAACATACAAGGTGGAATATGAGAATAAAGAGAGCCAGCAGCAGCTGCATGTTCATGAACCTATAAATATGGACTACCATGAAGTTTCTTCATTGAGTCCTGCTGCGTATCAGAATTCTGATTGCCGGAAGAAAAGGAGTAGTGTGTTTTCTCGCTTGGCTTTGCCTCCTAAAGCATGTGAACAAGAAAGTAACACCCCTCCTGGCACTGCTGACATCGATAGGCATACTTCAGTGAATGAAGTCATGGACATGCTGCACCGAAGCCGTAACCATTGGGTGAAGACAAGATGTAAACAGTTAGTTAAGCACAATGATGATGCTGCCAACTTTAGGGATAAAAAATAGGCCATCAGGAAGGAGGGCTCGACTATGATCTCAAAGGAGATGAATGTGAGGTCTACCTCATTCAGCAAGGAGAATAGCAGCCAAAAAACTGAAGAGACAACTTTTGTCGATTACAAACGTCGTAGTGCAGTGAGAAAGAACCTTGAAGATGGTAAGACTGGAAACCATTGTGAAACTCTGAATAAAAAGTGTGCATCAGCTGCACAATGTAAAAAGAGAAAATTGATTAGGCCAGACTTCCGTGAGAATGAGTCATCTGACAGAGGCATATCAGGTGATGCTCCCGAAATTGTAACAGCGCCCTCAACAGAATGTTCTGTCAACAAAAATGCTGAAAGTATTAGGGTTTCTGTTGTCCATGTAAATGAAAATGATATATCGCAGAATGTTAAATTGCCAAATGCGATGTGCCAGACTGCTGTTGAAGGCAACAACAGTGACAAGGGAAGTGGTTCAAACTCAGAACAATTTAGTATGGAAAGCTTTACTGCTTTGAGAAGTGCTGATGAAGGTGGAAAAGAATCATCAAAAAATCATTGCATCTCAAGTACGACTTCAATTTCTTGCGGGGACACGCGTGTTGAAAATGCGCAGGATTTGACTACTAGAGATATAGGGATGGATGGATTATCTCAAGATCGTAATGATGTGAGCCATTCTACTCATGAGCCATCTCCAAAAATTTGTGAAGACAATGATGGTAATGGAGTTGCAAAGAGCGAGTTTTTTTTACAATATTGAACAGGATCAATGACCTCTCTCCTGTAGGTGGTGAGATATCCATCAGCAATGTGAACTAAGGTGATCAGAACTCTAGATGAGAAAGGCCCTCCTGGAGGTCTTGTACTATTGTGCATATTTTTGCAGAAATGGGACTCTCCTGAAATCAAGCAACAGCCATCTTTCTTTTGGATTTTTGGTAAGAGAGATAATGTGTCAACTTTGGGAAGCCACCAACTTAACTGCTTCAATATGCAAGAGTCATGGCATGAAATGCATGATGAAATGTTAAATGTGGAAGAACTTTCTATAATCTGTGAAGATGAAAGCTGTGGAATTGGTAGCAGCAACAAGGTTTTCTGGAGCAGCTGTAACATGATCATCATCAGGCAATGAAAGACCGTCTAAATGCAAACAAAACTCAAAAGTCATGTCATGAGCTTTGCTTACATCTGTGGGAATCATGAAAACAAACAAAATTTACAGTTCATGCAATTTCGATACTCTTTGAACCTTGGGATAGCGCAAATGTGCTAACAAAGATGTGAATTTCGTTTAAAGACAATGCTGACTATGGCTTAAGAAAGTTTTCTCCTTTTGGTTGGTGGAAGTTCTTTGTAGTTTGTAAAAGAGAACATTTATGGCAAAATGACAAGTTTTCATTGCGTTTCTTTATAGGAATTACATGTCTATTCCATGGGATCGACTGTTATTACTGCCTTGCTTTTGGATCCAGGCCTTGGATTTGAAGTTTTTGGCATTCAGAAGCTCGATTGATGATGGAAACTGATTGTTGAATCTCTCTTTTAGCGTGGTTCTTATAAATGGCTCATAAATCAGTCTCCAATAGCCAAAACCTAGGGTTCGATCGGATCAGGCTTGGATATCAAGAAAAAATCTTTATCCAAAGCTTGACTTTTTTATTTAATATTTAAAATATATTTTGTAATTAAAATTAAATAAAATATATTTTAATTTTAAAAAAATCTCGGGTTAGGTTTAAAAAACTTTGCCCAAGATCTTACTGGATTTTAAATGAATCTATCGAGTCGAACGAGTAGTCTGACCTTTGGATATGTCTACCAAATATTAAACATGTAAACGGACGAATTTTATGTATTATGTAAATATGTTAAGTTATAGCCTTTGATTAAAAAATTGGATTGGATTGGTTGGTTAATTAGAAATCATTGGTTTGTTTGGTCCAAAAGGGTAAATGAATCGAGTTTAAAAACCGTTTGAATTAGTACAAAAATAAATTAAACTAGTTTTAGAGTTTATTTTATTATTCAATTTTTTTTCTTTCTAATAGTAAGATTTGAATTTGAACTTTTTTAGTTTTATATTTATATCATGTAATCAAGTTAAATACATGTTTTTATTAAATGTTTATTATATTTGGTAATAAATATAAATTTAAGTTTTGAAGATGCTTTTGTCTTTAATATAAAACTAAAGAAATGGGGTGATTGGTTTGATAAGAAAGGTGATTTTTTGAGAAGGGATAGGATGTTTAAGTCGAATTTGGAGGTTTTAAATCCGTTGAATAATCCTTTGCTGCAAGACCCAGATGGGGTTGGTGTTACTGGGTTGAGTACTACAGGGAGATAGAATATGGTGCAAAAGTGGATTTTGAGTGAGTTTAAGAAGGTCCCTTTTACTGGAAAGAAGTCATTGGGGATTTTGGAGATTGGTTCAGAGGATAAAAAAGGCGATGAGAGTATGAAAGATGATAATGCGAGGAATGTGTTGAGCAAAAGATAAAATAGGAGTTGTAAGCTATATTGTTACGACTATTTATTTTTTTTGAAGTATTCGTGTTCGACACATATTGGAATATAAGTATGGGGATAAAATCCTCCAAATACATGAAAATCTTAGAAAAATTTGAATATACCCGAATCGGATAGATATCCGTGTCCGATACTCATACCCGAATCCTAATAACATAGGTGGTAAGGATTTGAGTTTGAGTTCAAATGGCAATGAGAGTAGAAGGAAGAATGAGGTCAAGAATGTAGATTTAGAGGTTGATAAGACCAACATTGAGTTTTTGGGTCATATACTCATATATATATATATATATATGCTTGATGGAAAGCGATGGGGTTACTGTGTATTAAAATATATCAGAATCAAGATAAACGTGATGCTCGTGGATCTCAGCAAGAGGAAGAAGACAACTCAGGGGAGTTGAGCACAAGAACAACCCTCGAGAAGTGTCAATAGAACCAGTGACAATGAAGAACAGAGAGGAAGAAGAAGAAGCCAGAGAGGAAAATCATATTTCATTAGCATCCCTCAGCTTATAAGGATCAAGTCCTTATATACAATCTGTAATGAATACAATGAATGAATAACAGAATTGTAACTAATAACAGAATCGGACAACTCAGCTTAACAACCTTGTAACTACCTTAACTAACTCTTAACAGTCAACTAACTCCTAACAGCTTATTAACCACTTCCAGCTGACTAGGCAGCTGACAACTTTTCACATGTATCAATCCCTTCCCCATAAGAAAGGCCTTGACCTCAAGGCTGAAATTGAGGAAAACGTTGCTGCAAATCGTAGAGGTATTCCCATGTTGCATCTTCTTCAAAAGAATTAGTCCAATGCACCAAAACCTGAGTTGCAGGTTGATTTCCTCGTTTAACCATCTTCCTTGCCAATATCTTAAGGGGTTCCAACGTGCACGAGCTGCCAGGGATAGGTAAGTTGGCATTGGCAGAAGTCTGAAGTCCCACACTCTTCTTCAGTTGTGACACATGAAATACAGGATGTAACTTGGCGTGTGAAGGCAAAGCCAACTTGTATGCTACTGCTCCCATCTTGTCTATAACTTGGAATGGCCCAAAATATCTTGGGGACAATTTCTGAAACTGCCGATCCGCAAGGGAATTCTGGCGATAAGGTTGTAGCTTAAGATAGACCCAATTCCCAATGGCAAATTGTCTGTCACTCCTATGCTTGTCAGCCTGTTGTTTCATCCTCTTCTGAGCTCGATTAAGATGGTACTTCAGTAGGTGTAACATTTCCTCTCTTGCTTGTAGACTTACATCCACTGTATGAACCTTAGAATCCCCTGGAAAGTAAGGGATGTGAAGAGGGGGAGGGTAGCCATATAAAGCTTCAAATGGTGTAGTGTTGATAGCAGAGTGATGGCAAGAGTTATACCACCATTCTGCTAAGGACAGCCATTTTCCCCAGGACTTTGGTTGATCACCAGAAATACACCTCAAGTAGGTCTCCAAACAACGGTTGACTACCTCTGTTTGACCATCTGTTTGAGGATGATATGCTGTGGACATATGAAGGCTGACTCCCTGCAATTTAAACAAGTCTTGCCAAAATTGACTAAGGAAAACTGAGTCCCTGTCACTAATTATGACACTAGGCATGCCATGTAACTTGAACACATTATCCATGTAAGCTTGTGCCACACTTAAAGCTGTATATGGATGAGATAAACCAATAAAGTGAGCATATTTAGTCAATTTGTCTACCACAACCAGTATGACTGACTTGCCAAATGAAGAAGGTAATCCTTCTATAAAATCCATGCTCACATGGGACCAGGCTTCTGATGGGATAGGAAGGGGTTGAAGCAACCCTGGAGAAGCACTAACATCGTACTTAAACCTCTGGCACACATCACACTGCTGTATGAATAATCGAACTTGCTTCTCAAGACCCTTCCAGTAAAACAAGGAAGTGAGTCTTTTAACAGTAGCCAACATGCCAGAATGACCTCCTGTACTGCTGCTATGGAAGAGGTCGATAATTTTGTGTTGTAATTGCAGGTCATTACCCACTACAAGCCTCCCCTTTCTCCTCAATTGATCTTCTTGCCATGTGTACAAGGATTTGGTTAAGGTTCCTTGTTGTAACTGAAGGATTAACTGCTTCAGATGGTCATCAGCCTGCCAGCTTCTCTGAATGAGAGGAAATAACTTAGTGGAGATGGTTGAAATTGGCATGAGTAGTAGCTCATTAGATTGTATCCTGGATAAAGCATCAGCTGCTATGTTCTCTTTCCCTTTCTTGTAGCTGATGTCATAATCATATCCCATGAGCTTAGTTAACCATGAAAGCTGACCTGGGTTAGTGATGTGTTGCTGTAATAAGTATCCAAGACTCTGGTGATCAGTCTTGATGCTGAAGTGCCTACCAATGAGGTAATGATGCCACTTAGTCACTGCATGGACAATGGCCAGTAGTTCCTTCTCATAGACTGAAAGGGCTTGATGTCTACCAGAAAGGATTTTACTACTATAGGCTATGGGATGATTATTCTGCATCAAAACTGCCCCAATTCCACTGCCAGAAGCATCTGTCTCAATAACAAATGGCTTTGAGAAATCAGGAAGTGCCAACACAGGAGGTGAGATCATAGCATTCTTGAGTGTCTGAAATGCCAAAGTAGCTTGTTCAGTCCATTGGAACTGATCCTTCCTGAGCAATTCTGTCAAAGGTTTGCAAATGTGGCCATACTGTTTGATGAACCTTCTATAGTACCCTGTTAAGCCAAGAAACCCTCTGAGTTGAGTTATGGTTTTGGGTAGAGGCCACTGTTGTACAGCTTCAATCTTCTTGGGGTCAGTAGAAAGACCTTTAGCTGAAATCAAGTGTCCCAAATACTCAACCTGAGGTAAGGCAAAGTTACACTTACTTCTCTTTGCAAATAAGGAATGGTCTTGCAGCCTCTGAAATATCAATTCCAAGTGTTGCAGGTGGTCCTGAAGATGCCTGCTGTAGATCAATATATCATCAAAGAAAACCAAGGTGAATTTTCTCAAGTATGGCCTAAAAATGTCATTCATCAAGCTTTGGAATGAAGAAGGGGCGTTGGTGAGCCCAAATGGCATTACTAGGAATTCATAATGACCATCATGGGTCCTGAATGCTGTTTTGCTTACATCAGGAGGATGCATACAGATCTGATGATAGCCTGATCTGAGGTCAATTTTTGAGAAGATTGTAGAACCATGCAACTCATCTAACAGTTCTTCAATGATTGGGATAGGATATTTGTCTTTGATTGTGTTCTTATTCAATTCTCTATAATCAATACACATACGCCATGTGCCATCCTTCTTCTTGACCAAGATTACCGGAGAAGAAAATGGGCTGTTACTGTGTTGGATAAAACCTTTCTGTAACAGTTCTTGTACCATCTTCTCTATCACATCTTTCTGCAATGCTGAATGTCTGTATGGTCTGACATTGATTGCTGAGACCCCTTCTTTGAGGGTGATCCTGTGATCATGACCCCTGTGTGGTGGTAAACATTGGGGTTCCTCAAAGAGCCCCTCATATCGATCCAGAAGTTGTTGAACCTGCACTGGTAACTGGTCCTCTTTGTTTCCCACAACAGTGATGGCATTAATGGAATATGCCATGTCTTCATATAAGCTCAAATGGCATAATTGAATGAGGTTGCAATTCAGAGAGTGAGGCAAGAGTTTACCCATTCCTTTGCCAGAAATGGTCTTCAACTCTGTTGGTTGATGACCTCCTCTTAGGACATGTCTTTTGCCATCTGTTTTGAACTCCATCTTCAGGTTTTTGAAGTCCCATTGGATCACACCAAGGGTCTCGAGCCATTGGATTCCTAGGACCATGTCACAACTGCCAAGTGGAAGTAAGAATACATCAGTAACAAAGGTAGTACCTTGTAAGGTCCATGTGAAGTCTTTGCACATCGCTGCACATGTCAAACTATTGCCATCAGCCACATCCACTCTCAATGGTCCTATATTTGTTATTTGACATCTCAGCTTCTTGGCAACTTCCAAATCCAAGAAATTGTGAGTACTGCCTGAATCAATAAGAATGTGCAAGGCCTTTTTCCTGATGCATCCAGTGACCCTCATTGTTTTGTACCTTTTTGCTGCTATGCCACTCATGGCATGTACTGAGATGTGAGGGTTATCCCCCTCCTCTATGTCTTCGGACTCAGGATTTCCTGCAATCTCCTCCTCATCATCCTCAGTGACTTCCATAAGAAACAATTGTCTTCTATTACATTTGTGGCCTGGCTCATACTTTTCATCACACCAGAAGCAAAGGCCCTTGGCTCGTTTTGCATCAAATTCTGCACTGGTGTGGATCTTATTGTTTCTGTCATGATATGGCATTTTCCTCATGGTTTGTGTTTGAGATTGATGTGGTGTAGGTAATAAGGGTGGGTTTCTGTTTGTGGTTCTTGGTGGATAGGAAGGTGTAGGTAATAGAGGTGGTTTCTTGAAGGTGGGGTATAGTTCCTTGTGGTAAGTCTCCAGAGTGGATTCTTGTAACTGGGAGAGGGCAAAAGCATGTGCCAAGGTCTTAGGCATGAACATTTTTACTGGTTTCTGTATAGGGTCTTTCAATCCATTAAGGAAGAAACTGACAGCATACTCTTCAGTTAACTCAACTTTGCCAAGTAAGGATTCAAACAAGTCATGGTACTGTGCCACCGTACCTGTATGTCTCAGGCTTAACAGCTCTGTCATTGGATCACCATAGAGCTTATCACCAAAACGTTCTTCCAAAGCCTGCACATATTCTTCCCAGGTTATGAGCTCAGCACCTCCTTTGAATTTGACCCAATTCTGATGCCATTGCAGTGCTCGACCTTCCAGGTGAATGATTGCCAACCTGACCTTGTTTTCTGGTGGTGTATTGTCCACTTCAAAGAAATGTTGGCATCTGTAGAGCCATCCATTAAGGTTTTCTCCATTAAACCTTGGGAAATCAACTTTAGTCTGCCTGGTTGCAAAATACTGGTTTCTGCTGTGTGATTGTTGTGTTGGTGCATCAGTTTCTGTGGGTTGTAGATGAGCCATGATTTGTGTTTGCTGGAGGTTGAGGGCTGTGATATCATTCCTAAGGGAAGACAGGATTTTCTCTTGAGATTGCTCCTGGCCTTGGATCTTGCCGAGGAGTTCTTTGATGGAATCCTTGACTGATTCTTCCAGTCTCCTCAATTCTTGGGAACGGGTGTTTTCTGCCATTGCAGGTGCCAGGATTGAGTCTCTGATACCAATTGATGCTCGTGGATCTCAGCAAGAGGAAGAAGACAGCTCAGGGGAGTTGAGCACAAGAACAACCCTCGAGAAGTGTCAATAGAACCAGTGACAATGAAGAACAGAGAGGAAGAAGAAGAAGCCAGAGAGGAAAATCATATTTCATTAGCATCCCTCAGCTATTAAGGATCAAGTCCTTATATACAATCTGTAATGAATACAATGAATGAATAACAGAATTGTAACTAATAACAGAATCGGACAACTCAGCTTAACAACCTTGTAACTACCTTAACTAACTCTTAACAGTCAACTAACTCCTAACAGCTTATTAACCACTTCCAGCTGACTAGGCAGCTGACAACTTTTCACATGTATCAAAACGCCACCATATTGGCATGATTTAGATCTTGAAATTATCATCTGCACAGAATTATTGAGTTTTTGGATAATTTTAATTCGGTCGTTGAATTTTGCAAAATCTCTGTTTATTAAAACACTGCTGCAAATGTGAATACAGTGGTTTTCTTACATCCTTTTAGCATACACGAAAAGTATATGCGAGTTAAACAAGCAAAGGATCATCATCATCATCTCTGTCACTCTTTCTTAAATTTTACAATATTTATCAACGAGGCAGCTCACTCTTTCTTTCTTCCTGCCTATTCGATAACTAGATAGCAAGAAACAGTGTTAAAAGTTCTGTACATTTAAGTACACTTCTAATCCATGGCATTTGGCCCAAAGCATCTTCTTTTCACAGGATTCCACACCCATTGGACCAAAAATCTTCTTCCCTTAACTCCATTCACATTGTAGCCATTCCCCCAAGAATCCTTATAAACTTTACCCACATACCCACCGCCACCACCAGAGCCATACAAACCTAGACACAAGTCTGCAATTTCGGTAGGTGCAGTCGGATCATCTCCAGCATACCATGCATTAACCAGCGGATTACTCGACACTTCCGCCAACTCGTGAGCGATAACACTGATCATTCCATCTACTCCCGCATCCCCATTTGGTGCACGCATTATGTTGTTACCTCCATTTTTTGTGCTGCTGCTTGGTGGTGGCTTCCCTGAGTAGTTAGGCCAGGCAAATGGGTAGGCACACATGCCTGGACATTGAGTTCCACTATAACCAACCCAAGCATAGGGAACCGTTAAACCAACAATGATTGGGAAAGTGAAGTAGTGAAAGCCACAAACTGCCCTGCAGAAATCCTCAACCTGGACATTATCAGAAGTTAGCACTAAATAGAGGCCATTACGAGGATTGAGAGGCAATGGCCTTGATCTGTAGGAGGAACTGGAAGTAGTGACAGCAGTTTTGATGATGGATTGCATTGATAAACGACTTAGAAAAACACCATGGGAATATCTGGAATCATAGAACTCTCCTGAAAGGGAAATGGTAGATGTGATGTTTGATCCTGTTTGGTCAGTGTAAAGCCTGACAGTTTTCCACCAATCAGAAACAGAAGG
Source organism: Fremontodendron californicum (assembly GCA_030761205.1). Classification (NCBI taxonomy): domain Eukaryota; kingdom Viridiplantae; phylum Streptophyta; class Magnoliopsida; order Malvales; family Malvaceae; genus Fremontodendron; species Fremontodendron californicum. Next base: position 4,066,110 of record JAULJL010000027.1, read on the forward strand.
GAAAGGAGCTGAAGAAGAAGAAGAAGAAGATAAGGAATAGAGGAAGTCCCTTATAGTGGCCTGGTGGGTTGGATTCCAGTGACCATACCAGATTATGTAGAGATTGATAGGTGATGCAAGGACCGGACCCATATGGTATTCAAGGTTAATGAGGTCTGAAGAACCCTCATAGTTCTCAGCTTGGTTAAATTGAGTGTTTTGACTCCATGAAAGAGCCAGAGGAAAATTATAAAGGAATGATAATAGCAAGAGAACATAACAAGAGAAGAACTTCTGCATTTTTCTATTGCTGTTTCTGTTTCTGTTGTGGGTTTTGATCACAGTTAAGAGAAGAGAAGAGAGATTTCTTATAGAAGGAAAGAGAATGTAATACAAAATGGAGGGTGGTTGAGATTCTTCTTTATTATTTTTCCTGGACACTACTTTTTAATGATAACAATATTGTTTGTTCCCCTTTTGTTTTATGTTGTTTAATCTTATTCACATAGTACATAAAGTAGTAGTGCTAACAAAATTATATATATATATAATTTTGCTTCCTTGAATCAAGTATAAAGAATATTGGGATCAACTAAGAAAACTATTTTTTAATGCTTTAAGTCAATAATTGCAGAATATTGGATCAACAAAGAAAACTATATTTTAATACTTAGGACAGTTGTTACTGCATCTTTGACTTCTGATTCCTTTCTCTTAATCTTTATGACTTCATCTACCAGATTTCCATCTCTAATGGTTCTGGCAAAAATTAGATAGATCATAACCTTGACTCCTTGGATGATATTTTTCATATTATTTGCTTAATATATATATATATATATATGTGTATGCAATTTTTTAAAAGATACTCTTGACTTGACTAAGTTGTGATTAGCATAAAAATGGTGGAGAGTCAAAACCAGAGAGTACAACTAAATGATGGATGTACCCTTGAGTAAAAGCAAGCATGTGATCATACCTTTTCTTATTTTTCTCCCCTTTACACAACACCTAGTCTTCTCTTTCAATATTTTTTTGACTATCTGTGTTTTCTTGAGGAACAATATTATCAAACATATAAATACTATTGATATACAGAAGATCAATTTACACACTTCCTATTTCAATTTCACAGCTTTGATGCTACTTCTTTCAATGATTGTATGATATTCTAAATCCAAAAATGAAAAAAAAATAAAAAAAAAGGAAAGCTAAGGAGAGAGCATTATTCAAAATGGATAATATGTTGTTCCAATATGAATTTCCTCAAAGAAAAAAGTTTGAATACTTGGGACAGAAGGAAATAGCTACCTTACTCCACAGGTTAACTGGTAGATTTGTCAGCAATGACATTTATACAAAAATGGAGTGGCAAGTTGCTTTTGGATTAATAAATTCCATTAATATGTGGGGTTAGATGACCTGAGAGCTCACAGAAGAACCATGTGACACTTGATTATGGTAGCTTCTCCTTAACAGTTATTTTGGAAAAAAGGAAAAAAAAAAAAAAAAAAAAAAACCTTTGCAATCATGCAAAGGCAGGAGATGCATGTGATGGAGCATAAAGTATCTTCAACTTCCCATGCCCTTAATTATAGGGGATGATTGATTTCTTAACAAGGGAACTCCTTGCACCCACCTAATCATCAAAGAAAATGTTTTAAAGTGGTAAAAAAGAAAAATATATATCGAACCCAGAATTTAGGCCAGTTGATTCATACAACTACTTTTAAGAGTTAATATTCAACAGATTTGAGTTTCGAGCCTCCGCAATCCATTCCCTCCGCAATCCATTCCCTTATCCCTAGACATAAAAAAGAAAATATATATCATCCCTTCACATTTCCAAGGTCACTTTTCAAAGCTTGAAATTATCATCTGCACTTAGAATAAGTCTTGGGGTGTTTTTTTTTCTCCTCCTCTTCCTTCTTGACTTGTGAAATTATGCTTGCTATATAAATCAAAGTTGCTCATTTAAAAACATTTCAAAGTTGCTCATTTAAAAATTGTAATTTGTGCAAATGAAAAGTGCAATGTATGTACCCATGAAAATTTCAAAGCTCATGTGCAAAATAAAGAGAGTGAAATGTTCATCTTTGAAGTGTTAGGTTGTTTTGGTTAATGAATATGTAGATTGTTTATTTTAATTTCTGTGTCAGAGTTAATAATCATTTTTTGATTTTTTTTTTATAAAATTATAATTATAATCATAATAAAAATTATATTTATATATAAACTAAAAAAATAAACCAACCAAAATTCAATCAAAACACACATAATTATAAAACTTGAACTTAAAATTTTAAGATTTTAAAACTGTCTTTAGACATGTTATCTTTTAAAAGATCTTTGTTTGACCTAACTTTTAACTTTCTAGAGTAGAAACATGTTCCAAAAGTTACGCACAGACATTGAAAACATAACAATCGTGATATCGAGTTCGTTTTTGATACATTAATAATTGAGTTTTTTTTTTATTATGTCATAAACTAAATTAAAAGATTGTGACATATTTTATTTGTTTTTTAAATATATTCTAAGGGATATATATAATCTTATTAATTTAATTGATGAAATCTAAAACTTTTTTTTTTGGATAGAACTTTATTCACAATGAATGTGGTAACTTCTTGTAATCTTTTACTTTGGTTTTTGAGATAAAAAATTCAAATCAATTTATGAACATATTTTTTACTTTGGATTGGGCTTTAAGCTCTTTCCCAAACAAACAATGTTAGGAGTTAGGATTGAGGATAGATACTTTGGACCTGACAAATTACAAGTAAGACCCAACTTGACCCTTGAAATCCATTATGACTAAGGCCTAATTCTTTAAATCCGATTTTACTTTTGCCATTAGAGAATTCGTTACTTTTTTTATGATAAAATCTTGAGTTCTTGGCCATTTTTTGCTACAGTTTTCTTTCTGGTTTCTGCAAGTGCAATGCTTGTTTTTTAGTTTCGCGTTTTTTCCTCTTCATAATCATACACTTTCTGTTTTGATTTGGCGAAGAGTAAACATTTCTGTACTGAATTGTAAATTACAAAGTCTTAACGTACTGTAATTTACTCTTCATTTTCTTTGTTATTATCATCCTTCCTTGCATTTGCCAATGTTTCTCAGATCCCATGGAATTAAACCCAGATTATCAGCCAATCCTCTCTTCATTCTCAATCAATCTTATCTCCATTTTAACAGAAAACCCATTGATATCCAATTTGCATCCCCATCATCAGAACCCCCATCTTTTATCAAAACAATCTGTTCTCAAGTCTATGAATCCTATCACCAACAAGCCCGCTTAAGATTTTCACCTCCAAAGCTCAACCTTAACATCAATCCTTATTCTTTGACCCATGAACAAGCCATTTCCGTTGTTGCTTCTCTAGCAAATGAAGCTGGTTCCATGGTTGCTCTAAGTTTCTTTTACTGGCTACTTGAGATCTCCAAGTTTAGACATTTCATGAGACTTTACATTGTAACTGCCACTTCTTTGATTACAAATGGCAACTTTGACAAAGCCAATGAAGTAATGCAGTGTTTAGTAGGGAGTTTTGCTGAAGTTGGGAGGTTAAAGGAGGCTGTTGGGATGGTTTTTGAGATGCAAAATCATGGCTTGAAACTAAAGGCTGAAACCTTGAATTGTATTTTGGGGGTTGGTTTCGAAATGGGGTTGTTTGACTATTTGGAGAAAGTGTTCGATGAAATGTCTGTGAGAGGTGTGTGTGGGGATTTTAGTAGTTATAAATTGATGGTAGTTGGGTATTGTAGAATGGGGAAGGTTTCAGAGGTTGATAAGTGGTTGGGTGAAATGCTTGAAAGAGGGTTCATTGTTGATAATGCTACTTGCACCTTGGTTATCAGTTTGTTTTGTGACAAGGGTTTTGCGAGTAGAGCATTCTGGTATTTTGATAAGATGGTGAAGATGGGGTTTAAGCCAAATTTGATTAACTATTCTTGTTTGATAAATGGGTTGTGTAAGAGGGGTAGTATAAAGCAAGCCTTTGGAAAATTGGAGGAAATGGTTAGGGAAGGATGGAAGCCTAATGTGTATGTACATACGGCTTTGATCGATGGGCTTTGCAAGAAAGGATGGACCGAGAAGGCTTTTAGGTTGTTCCTTAAGCTTGTTAGGAGTGAGAATTACAAGCCGAATGTGCATACTTATACTTCTATGATCAGTGGATATTGCAACGAAGAGAAGTTGAATCGGGCGGAGATGTTGTTGAGCAGAATGAAAGAGCAGGGTTTGGTTCCTAACACCAAAACATATACCACTCTTATTGATGGCCATTGTAAAACGGGAAGTTTTGATCGAGCATATGAATTGATGGATGTAATGGAGAAAGAAGGTTTTACTCCTAATATGTGCACATATAATGCAATTATTGATGGCCTCTGTAAGAAGGGAAGGGTTCAAGAAGCCCATGAACTGCTTGGGAAGGGCTTTCTTCATGGATTGCAAGCTGATAGAGTTACATATACCATTCTCATTACTCAGCACTGCAAGCAGGCTGATACTGAGCGAGCTATGGCATTTTTCAGCAAGATGGTTAAAGTTGGTCTCCAGCCTGATATGCATTCATATAACACATTGATTGCTGCATTCTGTAAGAAAAAAAAAATGAAAGAAAGTGTGAACCTCTTTGCAGAAGCTTTGAGGCTTGGATTGGTTCCAACCAAGGAAACATACACATCCATGATATGTGGGTACTGCAGAGATGGAAATATAAGCTTGGGACTCAAGTTTTTCAACAAGATGGGTGACCATGGTTGTGTACCAGATAGCATCACATATGGAACTCTAATCAGTGGACTTTGCAAAGAGTCTAGGTTAGAGGAGGCATGCCAGTTATATGAGACTATGATGGACAGGGGGCTCTCTCCATGCGAAGTAACTCGGTTGACATTAGCGTATGAGTTTTGCAAGAAAGGTGATTCTGCCATTGCCATGGTTATGTTGGAAAGACTAGAGAAAAAACTTTGGATGCGGACAGTTAACACCTTGATCAGGAAGCTTTGTAGTGAGAAGAAAGTAGGCATAGCAGCATTATTCTTTCATAGATTATTGGATAAGGATCGCAATGTTGATCGTGTAACTTTGGCAGCATTCATAACTGCATGTTATGAGACTGACAAGTTTGCTCTTGTTTCTGACCTGAATGAAAGGATCTCTAAAGGAATTGGTTAGCAGCCTGGCTGCAGAGAAAATGGGCTATATTTGCAATTGAAAGCTTTTCTGCTAAAGCAGGTTGCATGTCGACATGGAGTTCTCCTCAGGACTGAATCTTTTATGAGTTCTTTTAAAGGAAGTTGAATCTTTTGATCCCTTTTCCTCGGCAGTGCAAGATTCTTCAGTTCGTTCGCCTTCTGTTGGCATTTCTGCTGTCAACCGAAAATTCAGAGGACCTACCTACAGGATAAGCTAGTGCTTTGCTATTGTAACTTTAAACTGCCGTTTGAAAACAAAAATAAAAATTTGCATCAATCACATTGAATGTCAACCTGATTTTCCTGTGTTTATCTTCTCAAGTTTAACAGATGTTATAAATAAGATCTTAGGACTAGGAATGGGGACCTAAAGCCCCGAGGCTTTGTTTTGAGAAAAGAAAAAGGCAAACCTTTGTTACCATACGAGATTACGAGGAAAGAATGCTCATTCCTATGATAAAGAGTCACTTTCTCTTTCGTTTCCCTAAAAATTCTAATAGCCATTTGAGGGAGTGCTCTATGATTACTCAAAGCTATCATTTAATTGGGTTTTGTGTTATGTTCTACAGATAATTAATACGAGTATGTGAAAGGTTAACTGTCACTTTTTTTGAAAACATTTTGCAAGAAATTTTATTATAAAAATAAGCAGTTTGCTATTGCAAGTATTAGTGGATTCTTGAAGCTGTTATGCTTTATTAATGATTTATTTATGCTACAACTGTGACTGAACCAATCATCTTACTCTCAATCATAGATGTGCAGATCTGCAGCGTCAAGCTTGAGTTCTTCATTCTAGAATTGCTTGGTATCTTTTTGCTTGCATCATGTGTACAGCCTGTTTTGAAATTTCATTCCTAACCCTTCTAGTAGAGTGTTAAGACTTAAGACCTTTCTTGTCAAAGTGATGGTAAAAGGACTTTCTCTTTGAGTAACTTGTGTTTTCAAGAAAAAAGCTTTTTCACTCTCATACTCTGACCTGAACCTTGATTATTGTCTTTGAGAAATGTTGATATAACTCTTTACATGTGTCTTGGTTTTTACCATTTAAACCCACTCAGTTACTCCTGGCACATGTAGGGTTGCCAGCCAAGAGACATATGGAACACTGGGTGGCGGGTGCTATTGTGAAGAGCCGAACAGGAAATCGGCAGGTAGGTTTCCTCACAAATCCGCATGTTGCAGTTGACTTATACCTATGTTATTCGGATTCAGGTGTGAGTGTCGGACACGGGTATGTTCAATTTTTTTAAAAGATTTTCATGTATTTGGAAGGTCTTGGAGGGTCATATCTCATACCTATGTCCGAATATGCGTCGGATGTGGGTGTCGGACATGAGTACTTCAAGAAAAATAAAGAGTCGGAGCAACATAGAGTTGGACTGTCCAAATCAGAAGATGTTTCATCCTTTACCGCCCAGCCAGCCTTGGGCCTGGAGTGTATCTTGGTGCTGTAGAGAGGGCAACCTCATTTATCACAGGTGACCTTTGGTATGGAATCTTTGCTGGTATAAAATATAAACCCAGGTAATGCAGTTCCAAATTTATTTGCCTGCCTTCAAATCTTGTGCAAGGAAATTCGATTGATCATTGCATTAGAAAATTTAAGCAAAAAAGAGAGAAATTGAACAAAATTCAGATGCAAGATGCTAGGGTCTAGTGTTTGAATTTCAATGAAAATTTAGATGGTTTCAGAATCCTGAAGCATGCTATTTTTAACTTTATATTTGTGCTAATGGATTTTTCATTATGTCCTGACTCCCTTACATGCCCATTACGGTTTGGTCCTCCTGCAGAAACATTTATGCGAGGCAGAGCAGATGGGGCTTTTATTCCTTTTGCTGAAGATATCAACATGAACAATGTAACTACAACTGTAAAAGGCGTAGGTCAGATTGGTGATGTTCATATTATAGACTTGCAGTCTCCAATTAGCAATCTCATTGGAAGGCAAGTTGTCTAAGTGGGAAGAAGCTCTGAATTTACCATTGGGACAATAATGGCATATGCTTTAGAGCTATGTTACTCGGACTCGGGTGTGAGTGTCAGATAAGGGTATATTTGATTTATTCTAAGCTTTTTCATTTATTTCAAGGGTCTTTGGGGGATCATATCTCATATCCATGTTCGAATATGTGTCGGACACAGATGTCGGACACAGGTATTTCTAGAAAAATGAAGAGTCGAAGCAACTTAGAGTACAATGGTGAGAAATGGATCTGTTTCTTTACTGATTTTCATGTTGTTGGCGAGAACCAGCAGACCTTTGACCTTGAAGGTGATAGTGGAAGCCTCATACTATTAACGGGTCAGAATGGGGGAGAAGCCGCAGCCTGTTGGGATCATCTGGGCGTCTTCTAGACCTCCTTGAGCTCGATCTCATCACAATTCACAACCAATGAAGGGCTTCAAGGTATGTATGTATAATGTATTCCAAAGGCGTCTCCTACCTTTTTTGGTAAATATTTTCTGCATCTGGTCTCTAATTGCAGCATTCACACTCTCTCTATTTGTGTTTGTTATTGACATAGCTAGCTTCTGTGCAAGATCTTGAAAGAAATTAATGGTGATTCTACAGTTGGGGTTGGGGAGTCTTCTCCCCTGCTCCAGGTTCCATCTAAAGATAAGATTGAAGAGAACTTTGAGCCGATTAATTTAGGATGTACTGCTCATCAATGGCACATTGATGCTAGCAAATAGGGGTGAGTATTAGGCTGGTACGGTTTTAAAATTTTAAAAATTGTATAAACCGGTCGAACTTGAAAAATTGACCGAATTTTATACAAAAAATTGAAATTAATCGGTTCGGTTTGATCGATTATGTATGTTGGTTTGGGTTTTGTTTTGGGTTTATGAAATTGGGTAATATGATTATGGGCTGGATAGGATAATTGGGTTGGATATGATTAATATAAATAAAAATAAAAATATATAATTTATTTATTTTTTAATTAAGTGTCGCTTTAGCAAACACAATATATCTATACTATTATAAAATGAGTGACTCAATTTGTATTACGAATCAAGTGACATCAATTCAATTTAAAAAATTATCAATTTTTTTATAAAAAAAATTACAATGATTATAAAATAGGGAATGTTAATGTTTTTTTTAATATTTTTAAAAACATATTTTTTAAAAACTGCTTTCAAGTATAGATAGATGGTTGTTATAATTAATTAATTAATCCAAAATAAATCACAACATCCTAATTAGCTCAACCCCCAAGAAGTTAACATTATTCCTCTATTCCTTTCTAACTAACATGTCTACATCTACTTCAAAATATGGGTTGAAAGTTCAAAACCCTACTTTTTTTTTTGTATGGAATTAATTAATTTAAATTGACTCTTGACCAAATGTCCACCTTATTACATAACTTTCTTTTTTTCTTTTTTCTTTTAAATCTTGAACTAGGTTTCAGTTATTTTCAAGACCCAAATTGATTGTTACATAATATATGTCATAGATCAATGTAATATTTATGATAGTGAAGCTTTACCAAACTCCCTTTGATATGTTCTCTCAAATATATATTATTTAAAAACAATATCCTCAATAATCTTGGGCATTACCTTAAACTTCATGTAGCAGAGATCAGGAAAATTGAGAATGCATAGAGATATTGAATGATTAATCTTTAGAATTTTCAATCAATTACAAAAGGTTGGCCCTCAAAGTTGTTTTCAGATTGAAAATATTGAATACAAACATATTATATATATATATATATATATATAATATTCAGGATATTTGGTGCTATCAAATTTAGCTGGGAGGATTGGTGGATAAGGATTTTTCCAACAAAGCACATGAAGAAGAAGCTAAAACAATTACAAAAAGTAGAGTTGGACTGATTAAATGATTATACAATTAATTATATAAACATCAATTGTTAAACAAATAATAAAAATCGCTTTTCAAAGGTCATTTCCTGAATGGATGGACGTTCTTAGAACCTTTCATATATATACACTAACAGGTAGCAACAAAGTCAAGATCACATGGAATCATTTATTTTAAATTAAAACTGTCTCTTCATCTACTTTGGAAAATTGCTAGGCAGGTGCAGGCCGGCCAGCCTTTCATAGAAAAAAAAAAAAAAAAGTACTTCTAGAGAAAGAAATGATATATAATCAGTAATATATATGCAGCAAAAAGTACAATATTATATTATCTCATGCTCATAGAAAAGATGAGAAGAGAAAGATGTTTGGGTTTCCTAAGCAAACTAAGCAGCAGCTGAGCTAATAACAGTACACAATGCTGTTGCTCTCTTAAGTCTTAATCATTTGAATACAAAATGAAACTAATTACCCATCTTTTTCTTATTAATGGGCAATTAAATCTTATATTTCCATGAATTTAGAGGCATATAAGGCTAATTAATAGTATATATTTCTCCATCTTTAAACCCAAATTCTCATTAAATCTTCATATCTACAAGATCTAAGTGTGTTTTGTGTGTGTGTGTGTGTAAAAACTGGTGAAAATCACTAAACTTCTAGGTTCTTAACCTATTATACCTCATTTGAAAACTAATCATGCAATAGAAAAGAAAAACTAGAAAACATTTAATTATGTTATATGTTTCCACAAAGCACTTCCAACTTCCAAGTCCAACTAAATAATAAACCATTAGCTAGCCTATGTAAGTATAACCCTAAGAACCATCTTTCTTTTAAAGTTTGTGTAACTTAAAAGTGTATGGTAGTATCCATCTAGATTTGGCTTAAATGTAAAGAGTGAAGGAATTCATACTTGTAATTGAAACCTTAAGAAAATAAAACCCTAAAAGTGCAGTTATCAGTAGTTATCATATAATGTATCCATTTTTCAAAGATGTGAAAAAATCAATATTGCACTCAGATGTTGCTGCATTTAGGCAACATCTCTACACTTTGTTACAACCTTTAGTACTACTTTTAATTATATAGATTAATATTTATAAATATTCTGCAATACTAATTAGTATATATATATTCTACTATACTAACATATATATACCAAATTATTTTCTCCATGATCTCCCTAATCTAATGAAATGACAAGGATTAAGTCCTAGGCTACATAAATATAACAACAAATGAAGTTGACCCCGAACCAAAAGTTTAACTCAGTTGCTTCATGCAGTCATCTTTAAGAGGTGATATCTAGCAATTCTGAGATCCGAATCCTCTGCAACCCCCAAAAAAGAAATGGTACTAAAAAGAGAAACTACTACAATACTTATTAGATATAAGTAGTTTTTGAGTGATTCAATTTGAATAAATTTTCATGGAACAAATTAATAACAAAAATGCCTAAAAACTTTTAAGGACATGTAGCTCTCCATAAATATTTTTGTGTGATCCACAAATTAAAATGCCACCAACTTCTGTCCGAAGATCATGTTCTAATGTTCATGTGAAGAATAGCATCACAGATGATTAGTTGTTCACAACTTAAATGCTGAAGTAAATATCATTTTTATGCCACAGTAATTCCAATTAATACCAACCTACCAAGCTAATTATTTGAAACAAATATATATATATATATATATATGAAAATTTTCTGAGTCCCTTGCATCTGATAAGGTACAAAATAACCATATTTGGGTAATTGCTGTTTGATAGCTGCTGCTGGTTTGATTATATTTTGGGAAGTGAAAAAGCAACTCTAGATATATATTTTTTAGGCAAACAGGCTGGAAGATTATGCTTCCTTTTATATTCATATGAATACAAAGTAACTGCTGAGTGAGTACTCACAGATATTTAAAATATATACATTCATTCCCAACTGAGAATGGAGTTAACATATTCCCAGATATTTTAGCTGATGACAAGGCTAAACTGGAAGAATTTTTTAAGCCTTTAAGGAAGAGGGTAATAAAATATACACTCTAAAAAGCAATAAAATCATGCATCTTATACATATTATACATTAATATAATTTAATTAATGATTTTGGAGTTTCTGTTATTTTCTCAATACATTATCATTGACACAAAACAAAACAATGCGCAGAGATGAAGCAAGCACCACTTAGAAGAGGGGCATCTAGTTAATGTGAACAATATTAAATCAGCTAAATTATCATGTTCCTAAAAGCAAATCAAACATGAATTGGTTCTCTGATATGGAGACATGAGTCTAATCATCAGACATTTCCTTACACTAATGTCACTAAAGAGAAAAAAAAAAGAAAGAAAAAAAAAAAAGTGAAGAAAAACACAATGAATTCAATTCACATGCTATCTGGTTTCATTGGACATTCATCTTAAATTCCATGACCAGTTGGGAACAAAGAAAAAGAAAAAGCAATGAGAAAAAATATAATAGATTCTTTTACGTGATTCGATTAATTATCACTATCTATTCCAAAATTAGTTTTAGACAGCATTTTTTTATAGCATTTCTCAAATGTTGTTAAAAATAGCAAATACAACACTTTGACAGCATTTTACATATTGCTGTTATATATTATAATGGTCAGTAATTACAGTATTTTTAAAATATTTAGAAGCATTTGACATGTGCTGTTATAAATCTTATCATATAAAAATACTTTTGGTAGCACTTATAATTGCTATCATTGAGATTTTTTGCAACAAATGAAAAATGCATGCAAAAAATTATGAAAAGCTGTTATAAAGTAAAAATAGCAGCATTTTGATAAGTGTTATTATACATATGTACAAATGCTATTAAAGACATAAGGCTACGGTCATATATACAGCACATGAATAAATGTTATCTTATCTTACAGCAACAGTTTTTTTAGTTTTCAATAAGTTTCAAAATGTTGTTATATGTCAAATTTGGCGTGTAGTGTATGTTTATTTTTAAGACGTTTCAAAAAATTTCATTATTTAGAAAGAAAAATACATTTATAACTATTACAGGTTCCAACAATGCTACGAAATCCTAAGTGCAATATACATATACGCTGTCCCTGGATCCCATAAAGAATGAACCTTATCCGTAAGTGTTCCAATTTCGAGCCTATTGATCCCTTCACCTCCCCTTTGCGAAATAAGCCTCCTAAAAAAATCCTTTTCGAATTCGTAACAATTTTTTTTTTTTGGTGTATTAAACCCAGGGTGTCCCCCCACCCCCATTTTATGGTTGATGGAAGACTAATCCCTGTCGGGCCGGGAGTGTTGGTATAGCAAAGCCCTTCCAACATTGGCGACTCCCTGGATTCGAACCTTGGTTTTCATCCAAGGGGAAGGAGCCACTAACCACTCCTTCCAACCAAATGTTGGTAATTCGTAACAATTTTTATGGATGATTGAGTCATCAAATCCGATCGCCCACACCAAAAAAAAAATCAAGCTCCACCTAAAAAAGGCCCAACACCCAATAATATTAATATGCCATTATTTCTTAGGTAGGGCATATATTCAACAAGTTCAATGCATTGCTGTACATAGATAGAATCCATCTCTGTGTGAAAATGGTTATTACTATATTGAAATGGAAGTGAATTCAAATTGGTGGGTGATGAAACATCAAACTGGTCCCCTAACAGTAGTTTGGTAGATGCAAAGAGGCAATCAAATCACACTTTTTTCTCCTCATTGAATTCAAGTTCAACTTCCCTAGCAGTATGAAAACAGTGTTTTAATTACAAGGGCATTAAAAATCAAGAGTCACAAATAAGATCTCTAAAAATATATACTTATATATATATATATATAGTTGCAAAATTGTTAATTGTGCTGATACACCACTGTCACAATATTATAATACTGTGCATTGTCTGATTAGCAATCATGTCTTTCTTGTGTAATGGGATTTTGTTTTACTTGTTGGTTCTGGATACCACCAGGGAAGTAAAGACAAACTTGCACATACAGGCATGCAAACAACACAAGCAAGTGTACTCTGAGAGAGAGAGAGAGAGAGAATCAACATTACCTTTAATTCCTGGACAAAAATTTCAACTACTAATAAGATGTCTAATAGGCATATAAGGATAAAGTTGAAAATTTATCATATTAATGCATGTGGCTTCATGTGTAAGTTATGTATGCATAATTGAAAAAGTATGAATGATGTGTGCAAGCAATAAAGAATGAGAGAGTTAGAGACTGGGTTAAGAAAATTGCATAACATTCAGAAACTCCAATTTCTCACCAAATCAATCAGGGAAAAAATTCATCAAAAGAACTGGAAAATTTTGGGCCAAGAATAGAAGAATTACCTGGAATGAAGGTCTTACTTGTGAGAGAGAGAGCAAAATCTCAAATATCCATAACTAGCTAGCTAGAAAGTTCTTTTTGTTGGTGAGTGAGTGATTGAAGCTGCAAGATGACCTGATGCTGAACCATATCTATGAAGCTAAGTTCAAGCAAGGTTCCCTATTAAGACATCTAAATTAATTCCCTGACAAACTAAAATCCCCTTAACATATGGACAGTACCCTTGTCCTGAAAATGTTTTGAGCAGAGAAATAACTCATCTTGGACTCAATAATTTTGATCCAAAACTGGCCATAAAATCTACTTAACTTTTGGTATCTGATATCAACACAACAGATAGCTTAATTACCTATATAAAGACTAAAGAGGCAGAAGAATACATAAAAGAAGAAAAAAGAGTGATAGCTAGGTTAATTACCAGATCATGCTGGCAGCTTCAATCTCTCAAACCAACATACCAGAAAAACAATAAGGGGATGAACCGAAATGTTGAATAAGGGTTTTTGCCTTTGCTGGAAATTAAGCCCTATATAGGAAATGAAAAGAGCAGAAGCTTTTTTTCATATACCTAAAGATTTGACAAAGGGAGAGGTGCACAAGACATGCATGTTTTTAGGTACCAAGTCCCTCGTGATTCTCCTCTCCAATCTATAGAATTTAATGCACCTCTTCTTCTTTCTTGAACTGCGTCATAGAGGGGTATTTAATGGAGGTTTTTGGTCCTTTCTTACAGCGTTTGACACTAAACTTCTTGCCCCTTCCCTACTCTCTCTCTTGATGGTTAACATGACTAACACATATATATTAGATGAATATGGGACCAGTGGGACCTTTAAACAAATTAGAATATATAACAGAGTTTAACTCAAATGAAAATGGGTTATTTTTTGGTACTATTCAATGATCTGAATGAAAAGAAATGGTCAACACCCTTAAAGTCTCTTAGAAAGTAAACAAAACTATAGATCATCACCCTAATTAACTTGTAATTAGTAGTATTGACTTGTGGTTAGGATGTTTTTGGTAAAGTTATAATTCAATTACCTACCTAATTTTCATTATTTAATCAAAAGTTGTGATGACAGAACACACCATGGGTTAAACTATGACATTAACAGACGTGGAATGCTATATAAAGAGGGTAAAGACTAAAGAGAACTTCTTTTTTGTAAAAAAAAAAAAAATTGATTAGGCTAATACTTGTTTAATTGTGATTGGGCCTGGGAAGAGCAGATAGAGCATTTCTTTCTTTTAGGGATAGAAGCAAAGGGTACAAGTCTAGACATTGATGATTAAGCATGCATGCTTGTTTTGTTGACATCCTTTGACCTAGCAAAAGAGCAATTTCTATATAGATGTTTACCAAATCAAAGATAAATCTTTTTCTTGTCTTTAGTTTTTTCTAATAGAACATGAAGCCGGTTGTAGATAAGGCGGTTGCCATGTGCTTAGTGACCTTTTGCTCCCTTTCAATAAATATATATACATTTTTAATTATTTTATGTCAAGGGTGTGTATTAGCCAGGTTGGTGGAATCAGTCGAGGGAGGGGGCATCCTTTTGTCTTTAGCTTTGGGTGGTTCTTGGGGGGTTTTCCATGGTTGACAAACAATAACATATAGACAAAACCCTAATGGAAGGGGAAGGACCACACACCTTTTTAATAGTTTTGATTATGGATAGGGTCACATGGTTTTGCTTTGTAATTTAGCTCAAAGATCGGTTGAATCTAATTTATTTGATTAAGGTAGGTGATGTGGTGGTTGTGAATAAAGTAATTATATATAAGAGACTTAATTTAATTAGGGTTTTTCTTCTTTACAAGTTTATTAATTAATAAGGGTTTTCTTGATTTTTTTTTCTCATTACTTTTGGTCCCACTTGTGTTATAATATAGATTATTATGTTTCTTTGAAGATAGGGTTTCCAGATGCTTTATGTTTGTTCCACACATGATGAGTTTATCAGAAATTTCTGTTCAAATGATGATGCATCACCATTTGAAAGAATTCCCTTATCTGTGATCATCATTCATCATTAAAATGTAATGTGTAGAGAAAAATAAAAGTTAAATACACAAGAGAAAATGACCCTTTTACTATATAGGATGCCTCTTCCAAATTTTCATTTTCATTTGAGAAAAATGGTCATCAACATCCACTCATGTATACATGTTATAAATAATTAACCAGAGAGAAATCTGTAACATTTTTAATTAAGTTTATATATATCCAACTCATGTGGAAACAATTCTATTGGCCAAAAAAGAATCTCCTCGCTTGTTTCCCTAAAATTACTAAAACATATAGTCTATTACTTTTGCTTCAGCCAACTTGCTATACTGTATGACAGTCAACTTGATTTTTCTAGTTTTAACAAGTTATATAACAAGAATCAGAGAAAAACAACAAAAGAAAATACTGTAAATTATTTCATGTGTGTGGAAGAGTTGTTTGCTTTCTTTTCACTTTTTTTTTTCTTTTTGACAGAATGTGTGTGAGTTATTATTACAATTCAATTTTCCAAGTTGATATAAAAATGCCCATGTTGATAGAATTTCAAAATTGGGAAATCTAAGGTAGCTAGTTGCTCCACATGGAAACAATAAGGAAGGTGACAACCAATACCACCAAGGAGACTTGGTGGCTTGTCTGCCCCTTTGACCTTTCTAAACATTTTTATTCATTGGAAAATGGATTTGTAGGTTGTCCTATCTGCATCACTGCATGTGTCTACTGTTAATCTTAGCCCTGTGGAAAAATAGACAGCTCCATCTCTCTCTTTGCTCATGGAATCTTTTAACTTTAATTAAATTAGAAACATTTTTTTTTAATTCGTAATCTAAGAATAATAAAAAAATTATAAATATTGAAATTTGAATTTCATATTTATTGAATATCATATCTTAAAAATAACTGTATAAAGTTAAATTCGGAGTTCATTAAACACATATTTGTATAACTTGTTAAATGTTTCACATCTAACAAATCACAATGACCTAAATTTTAAAAAGATTTTACTAACGAATGTCCTAAGAGATTTTTTAAAATTACTATATATAATATTATTTTTATTTATATTAAAAATAATAAATAAAATTATTAATTATTATATTTAATACAATATTATTATTATAAATAATATATTACAGCAAAACCGATCTTGAAAGCACTTTTATAGAATTTCATACAATAATCTGAGAGATTTGCACATTTCAATGTTCTTTTCTAGGGTTTAGTGATCAGAACACCTAAAAATCCGAGTCTTTGTAGTGCTCCACGGCATTGGGATTAAACTTTTATAGTATTATTAATTGGGTTTTGCCAGTACTCCCTTTATCTATGTTTAGTCCAACGGCCTGCTGCATCCATTATTACTTAGATAGCTGTTTATATATAAGTTCCTACATATAAGATATAAACACATATTTCATTAAGTTCAGAGGATATTAATATATATTTTTCATATATATAAATTGAACTTCTTGAATTGGGTTTCAAGGTAATTTTTAGGTTCTGCAGTCTTCATTTAGAATTCCATGAAGTATATGTAAAGTAGACCTGCTCACGGGTCGGGCAACCCGCCCGACCCAATAGGGGCCGGGCCTGGGCAGGCAAATTCATGTTTCGGGTCGGTCCGACCCGGCCCGGAACAATATTTTATTATTATTATAATATTATTTTTATTTAATTTTAATTAAAAAAATAAAAATAAATTAAAAAAATTATTTTTTTATTCCAATGAACAGTGATTCGGGCTTAAACGAGCGGGCCTGAGCAGAAAACAAAATGAGCCGCGGCCCAGCTCGGCCCATGAGCACCTCTAATGTAAAGGGTTCTGAATTGAGGTATCTGTCATGCATGCAGAAACTAGAAGAATATTATAGCTCTTAATCATCAACATGAAATTGCACCTTTGGCTTCAAAACTATTTATGCCTGGTTTAGTATTGTTATTGGCATAATTTTTGAGATCAAAATCTATGCTTTATCACAACCTCAATGTTAAAAGTGTAAAAAATTTGATAATCCAAATCAAAAAGTTAAATTGTGCTTTTACGGTTTTGAAGCTTTCTTTTGAGTAAAATGACTTTATTACTCTCACACTTCTAAACTTTTATTGTTTTAAACATATCTTTTTTGACATTTCAATTTCTCACAGCAATATCAAACACTTAAAAAATTCTTAAACCATATTTTCACTATTTTTTAAATACATTTTTTTCCAACCCATAACAATGCTAAATTAACCCTTAATCTTTTCATATATATATATATATATATATATATATATTGCTTACACTAGTGCATGTCTGCTAGGAGTTCATCAATCTATAATTCATAAGAGCACAAACGAAAGGAACCTCTCTTTCAGAATATTTCCCTTTACATTCAATTGTTATCTGAAGACTATTTATCTTCTTATAATCAGTTTCTTTTAATTTGTCCCTATTTATTGGCATGGAAAGAATACTTACTTCTCACTCTAAGTACATTTTCTCCAATTATTTTCCTGAAATTGGTCATCGATTACACTATTATTTTTCCATGCTTATATATATGGTGCTTTTAAGCCAAACTTTCTTATTTACTAATTAATGTGCATAATCTCAACTTTATTATATTCTTAATGAATGGTTCAACTTTTCTTTTCTTGTTTTAGCTTATAAAAACAAGGCGTCAACTGCATTTAAGAGTACTTTTTCTTCTTGTATGAACAAATTGAAGGAGTTCATCTACGATTGTAAGTAGTCTAATTACAATTCCAGCAGGATCAAAAAACGTTATCGGTTGTGGTTCCAATCCTTTGAATTGAATCTTTTTATTGTATTTTGTTATCACCCAATTATTGATTAACTATTCATCATGGTTTATTCTATTTCGTGTTTTCAGGTTCTAAGATTCATCACACTATTTTGTTAGTGGTTTACTTTTTTTCTTTTGTATAAAAAATGTCTTAACTTGGAAATAAATAAAAAAAAGAATTGTAAGTGTTGAGATTTGAATCCAAACTTGCTGGATGTCACCTTTTAAGGGTGAGTGTATGAACCCACTAGACTAAGCCTGGGTTATATTTGTAAGCGGCTTGCTAGAGGGAAGACTTAATTGTCTTAATTAATTTGACTATAATACCTTTTCATTCTTTTCTATATTGTTGGTTTTAGCCACTTTCAGAGTACTTGATAAATTAATCCAATTATGCATCATCTAAAATGGTATTCCTTTGCCATGATTATTAATTATTCATGCTAAAATTAATTTCCATCATTTAGGAATGTGCTTCTAGTCAAGTCCTTTACAGACCACAAAATTAATTGTCTTAATTTCCTCACTTGCTCCTTACATCAAAATCTTATATTGCTTTTCCTATTTTTATTTTTATTTTTTTTTTCAATTTTTTAACAACAAAGTCTCTTTTTGAATGTGTAGGAATTGGTGCTAATAAAGTTTCTTAACTGAATTTGTCTCATGTTAATAATTAACAAATTGAAGTGCTAAACTTGGATAAATAGGGTTGTTTGATTTCTTTCTTCTTGAATCTTTCTTAAGCTTAGGTGTAGTTTGATAAACTGAAAAAAATTAAATGTTGAAAAATTAAGTACTTAATTTTTAGTATTGAATTTGTATTATAAAACTGTTTGGTATGTTATTGAAAATTAAGTAATGAATATAATTATATTGTTTGATAACTATAAATGTTGAATTTTGAAAATTATTAATTTCACAATTTTAATTTTATTAACATAAGATTTTATATTATTTTAGATAGTTCTAGATAAAAATTAAAAGTATAATTTAAATATTTCATCTTTTGTAACTAAAAAAGATAATTTAATTTAAATATAAATTTTTTAAAAATCAAATTGATTTAATATATTCTACATTAAGTGATAAGTAATTATGTACCTACTTATCTCATTCAACATTTTTTTTGTTGAAAATTTTCTATTAAGTAACATTTAATATGAATATCAAACACATTAAAAAAATTAAATTATTTAAAATTTTCTTTTTAATGCATTTAAAATTTTCAATGTGTTAGGTCATGAACAAGAGACCTTTCTTGCAAAAGGGGAAAAAAATTGGCAAACAGGAAACCTTTTAGCAATATATATTTTAATGGAGGGTCTATACTGGCAGTAACTGTTGGTATAGAATGGAATATACTGACACATAAGTCCATAGGTAAATTTATACTGACGGCTTATCCGTTGGTATAGGGATATCGTTTTAGGTAATTTTTTAACCTTTACCTACGGTGTCGGTGTCAGTAAAGCTAACCAACATCAAGAAATCCACAATAGCCTTCATATCTATACCAACGCCCGCTTTTTTCATCCGAATAGGTCTATCGCGGCTTTTATCTATAGGTCTTCAGATTTATACCAACGGATTTTGAGGATTTATTAACGAATTTTCATTTGTCACTAAATGGAAACTTTTTTGTAGTGACATTCTCGTAATTTCTGCCAACTAGCTTGACAATTGACATCTAAGTATAATATAAAATGGACTACATGAGATTATATGATCTTGACACATGGCACCTTTGTTTTTTGTTTATTTTTTTAGTAGGGAAGAAAAAAGAAAGAGGGAAGAAGGAAAAAAAATTATGTGTTCATGTTATTTTTGTGTGTGTTTAAAGTATTATAGATATAAATTTTTACATATTAATAATTTATTTTATGTATATTTTGACACGTTTGTGTATTCGAATAGTGTTCATGTTTTTTTTCTGTGTTGTGTTTTAATTATTTTTCCTATGCTTTGTTCGTGTCATGTCTCAATTTATTTTATACTTTGCATAGTTTGTCATTGTGATTCAATTTAAAAAAAAAATTTGTGTGTTCATGTCGTGTCTCAATTCATGATATATTTTGTACAATTTGTCATAATGATTCAATTTAGAAAAAAATTTATATGTTTGTGATTGTTCATGTTATTTTTTTTGTGTTCAAAGTATTATAAATTTATATAAATTTTTACACATTAATAATTCGTTTTATATAGATTTTGACACGTTCGTGTATTCGTATCGTGTTCATGTTATTTTTCGTATTGTGTCATGTTTTAATTATTTCCCATGTTGTGTTTTTGTCGTGTCTCAATTTGTCCCATATTTTATTCGTGTTATTTTGTGTGCGTTTATAGTATTATAAATTTATATAATTTTTACACGTTAATAATTCGTTTTATTTATATTTTGGCACGTTCGTGTATTCGTGTCATGTTCATGTTATTTTTCATGTTGTTTTTAACTATTTTTTCTATGTTGTGTTCGTGTCATGTCTCAACTCATTTCATATTTTGCATAGTTTGTCATTTTGATTCAATTTAGAAAAAAAAAAAAATAAAAAATTGTGTATTCGTATCGTGTCTCAATTCATGACATATTTTGCACATAATTTGTCATAGTGGTTCAATTTAGAAAAAAATTTGTGTATTTGTGACATGTTCGTGTTCATGTTATTTTTTTGTGTTTTCAAAGTATTATAAATTTATATAAAATTTTATGTGTTAATAGTTTATTTTATATAGATTTTGATGCGTTCGTGTATTCGTGTCGTGTTTATGTTATTTTTCGTGTTGTGTTTTAATTATTTTTTCTATGTTGTGTTCGTGTCGTGTCGTGTCTCAACTCATTTCATGTTTTGCACAGTTTGTCATTGTGATTCAATTTAGAATTTTTTTTGTATGTTTGTGTTATGTCTTAACTCATTTCATATTTTGCATTGTTTGTCATTTTGATTCAATTTAGAGAAAAAATTATATGTTTGTATCGTGTCTCAATTCATGACATATTTTGCATAATTTGTCATAGTGATTCAATTTAAAAAAAATTGTGTGTTCGTGACATGTTCGTGTTCATTTTTTTTTTGTGTTTTCAAAGTATTATAAATTTATATAAATTTTTATCGTTAATAATTCATTTTATATAGATTTTGACACGTTCGTGTATTCGTATCGTGCTCATGTTCATGTTATTTTTCGTGTTGTGTTTTAATTATTTTTCCTATGTTGTGTTTGTGTAGTGTCTCAACTCATTTCATGTTTTGCACAGTTTGTCATTGTGATTCAATTTAGAAAAAATTTTGTATGTTCGTGTCATGTCTCAATTCATGACATCTTTTGCATAATTTATCATAGTGATTCAATTAAAAGAAAAAATTGTGTTTGTGACGTGTTATTTTTGGTGTTTTCAAAGTATTATAAATTTATATAAATTTTTACGCGTTAATAATTCGTTTTATATAGATTTTGACACGTTAGTGTATTTGCGTCGTATTCATGTTATTTTTCGTGTCGTGTTTTAGTTATTTTCCCATGTTGTATTGTATCGTGTCTCAATTCATCTCATATTTTGCATAAATTATCATAGTTATTCGATTTTAACTCTAAATTTATTTACTTAAGACATTATAAAACATAAAAATTTATTTAAATAAATGATAATTATTTAATATGATTCAACTTAAATTTATTTATAATTATAATTTTAATTAAAAATTTATAAATATTAAAAAAAAAATCCCTCCAGTGAAGTGGGATAAGAATTCTAGTTAAGCTAATAATCGAGAGCAAAATTAATGGTGTTTTCTTGAAGAAAAAAAGTCATGATTAAAAGGAAGTGTTATGAAACTTTAGTAGGTATAATTAAATTGATAAATTTTTTTCCATTTAAATAACGTTTTAGGGTCCAAGGAGGCCCATCCAAAATGTGATTATGTTTCTATGTTTCCCATAATGTCATTATTGAAAGTTAATGATGGTCTAAATATACATGTTTAATTAATTCAATTCCACATAATTAAGATAATGATTAAGATGCATTAACCAGAGTGACAAGTGAATGATATGATTACTTGCCATTTTGGATAGTTTTTAAGGTCAAAAGTCTTTTTCATTTTTCGATGCGTGTGTTTGAATATGAGTTTTTGATATAATATATTAACACTAAACCTTAGTTTAATTTCATGTCATTAATGAGTACTCCTTCCGTCACTTCTTTTTTTATTTATTTTATAAGTCTATTTAATCGGTGTCTATAGCATCAGTTAAGAATTATTTATTTATCATTTTGAGAAAAAATTTCACATTTAATATATTACTTTTATTAAAATAAAAAAAAAATATATTAATTATATATATTATATATATATATCACCTTAACCAATACTACTAAGCACTGGTTAACACATTTCTTTTTCTTTATCCATTTTTTTTAGATATCTCAAAATCATGTCCTCTTTAATTTCTTTTTTGAACACTTAAATTTTTATTTTTATATTTAAAAAATTATTTTTTATATTTTTTTTACTTTTTGAAAAATAAAAATTATGGAACATCATTTTATAAAAAAATTTAAATATATCAAAATCAATTTTTTTTTTCTTAAACTCTGAAAAAGTCAAAGGGGACTAACAATTTGGGACATAGTGAGTATTTGGTAGCTAACCTTTTATTTTTAAAATTTATTTGATTTATTAATTAAAATCTTATCCTTACACATATATATATATATATATATATATATATTGTTTAAGGTCCAAAATATTTCAAGAATTATTTCAAAATAGCTAATTTTGTTCCTTAGTATATATTATGATTTTCCCTATTAACAGAAATAAGTTTTTCACTGTGATATATATATTTTTTCCTTGGAAAGTACACTATCTATAGAAAATTTTCATTTCATTTCATTTCTGTTTTTCTTTATATATATATATATATATATATATATATATATAAAGAAGTCCAAAAAGATATGTATATATATATATATATAAAGAAGTCCAAAAAGATATGTAAAAGAGAAATTCAAACCTTAATTAAATTTTATCCATGCATTTTTAGCAGTGTGATATAATGAAGCAAATAAACTATATGGATGGGTTCAAGATATGATGCCCAAATTAACAGGCTTGGCCAGACCTACTAAAACACTGTCTAATCACCTTAATTAGTTAATTTATCAAATCTGAGACCCACAATTAAATCTAGATCTGACTATTGATATCTTATTCATATATTTTTTTTTTATGTTATAATCGTATTTAAAGTGTTTTATATTTATATAAAATTTGACATATTAATAATTTATGTTATATAGATTTTGACACATTCGTTTATTCGTGTCGTGTTTTAATTATTTTTGATGTTGTATTCATGTCATGTAATCGTATCGTGTCCAATATTATCAGATTTACAAACCCATAATGGCTAAGGCTGATTTATTCAGTCCAGATTCTCCTATGTATACATACAATTAATACAAGTACAACAACTCAAGAGGAAAACGTTCTTCATAGCCATTTAACTTCACAAACTCGGGCAGGAGCTTGATTTCATCTTCCTTCAAACGTGGCCCAAATGTGCAATGTCCCCTCGCCTCTCGGCGAACGTGCACCTCTCACCAAAGCCCTTCAAACAACCCAAAACAATCGTAAGAAAAGGAAGATACAGCAGCAAGTAGTTGTAATAATAAACAAGGAACATGTGAAATTTCTATGGAATTCTTACAGCCATTGTTCCCTTGCCAAAGTACGTAACATAGTATATCTCTTCTTCAGTGTCAACTCCATTTCTGTCGTGCAATCATTAAAAAAATCAGAATATATATTCATCTTAGATTTAAGGGTAAGAGGCATATCAGCCTGCACAATTTTCAACTTAATTTTGGCATGTATAACATGGATGCAGGGCTTTGGAGACAATTTACTACTTTTAGGTGTAACCTTATACTTGGAAAAACAGATAAAACCATCAAGAAATTTTGGAATTCTTTAAAATAAAATTAATTTGGTTTCTAATAAGCATATTCAATAAATATCAAATCTTCTTTCCAAGTTCTGCACTCTTCCAATAGAAATTCATTTTCTGAAACATCCTGGCTTTCGTGCTTTGTTGAATCTCAGATCCTTTCGACGATCTATGTTGTGTTGAAGGAATATCTATATGATCCGATTGATTGTGTAAAGCTCGTGGTAGCAATAGAACCGGGGAAAGTATACATAAAAGACAGTTCTTTTCTTTCTATTATATTAGTATTTTTTATTCTATTCTATTCTACTCTATTAGTATTAGATTAGTATTATATTATACTAGTATTAGTTAGTGATCCCGGTTCAGTTTCTTCCGTGATTAACTGTTGGCTTTCAGTCCTAATCCTAAATTTTGTCTCGGTGGACCGAGGAGAAAGGGTGCTTAGCGGGAAGAGGATTGTACCATGAGAAAAGTAAGGAGGTCAACTTCTTTCAAATATACAACATGAATTCTGGCAATGCAATGGAGTTAAATCCTTGCCCGCTAGGCAAGAGGATAGCAAGTCACAACCAGAATTTTATGTGTTCATTTATACAAGAGGTTTCACCATAAGTGATTTGAAGGGTATCTAATTTCAAGGACATATGTTTGTCTGCAGTTTTATCTATGTATTCTGTTTGTTTAGAACAAAGACAGCGGCCTGATTTACCTTTCCAGGTCCTTTTAAGGAGTGACAAGCTTGTCGAAACAATGTGGCTCACTGGCTCCTTTCTATATATCTACGGTTTGTGCAAGAGCTGCACCATGAAAGAAAAGCTAAGAAAGATAAGGCAATAAACATTGATTCTGCATTCTGATGATCTTATTTTCAGAGTTCGGAACAAAGGGTCCTTTGGAAATTGGACGATTATAACACAAAAAAATATGTCAAAATCTATATAATACGAATTATTAACGTGTCAAAAATTATATAAAATATCATCTTAAAAACAATTATAACAACAACAAAAAAAAACACGAGCACCAACACGAACACGAATACCGGGATTATCAAATCTAGTGTTACAGATGGGAGATAAGGCGACCAGTGCAGCAACTAGAGGTGGAACCAAGTTTTTAAATGTAGTTTTTTTTTACTTGTTCGACATGTTTCAGGTTTAAAGGAGCTTGAATTGCATTACCCTTTGAACACCCTCATCACTTTTGTTTCACTGCCTTTGATCAGTCGGCAAGAACTTACATATTATATATACAAAATGGAGAAAGAAAGAGATGAGAAGGGAATAAGAAATTACCTTTACCAGCAGACAACGAGTGTTTTATATTGCTGCAACCAGACACTGCAGAATCCATTTCTCCCTAATTCTGATGTTTAATTGTTTGAGAGTTTAACGTGAGAGAGAAATGGAGCTGCGGTTCGAAGTGAAATTATCCAGACCAAGCAATTTGGCCCAACCATTATTAAGCTTTGCCTTCTAGTAGACTTCTATATTGGGCTGGGATATGGATTAAGATTGCAAAAACATCAAATTCTCATTTCTTTAATTAATAATAAATTCTTTTTTATTTGACTTCTAAAAGAATAAATATATATATATATATATATATATATATATATATATATATATATATATATATAAAACCATGACCACGCAGGAACAGATCTGTCATTTTCAATTGGAAAATAATAAATTCAAGCATGGAAAGTAATCTCATAATTTTTCTCTTATCTTTTAGTATCAGATTTAACCATTTAGGTGGTGTAGGTGGATGGATAAAATTATAAAATACCACACAGGGTCCACTTTTTATCAAAGTTGCTTATAAGCCGAAAATTTTTACCTCATTAAAATATTAGTTAAAGGTCTGGAAAATGAATTGGATTCGAAAATTTATGGAAAAAATTTAAATTTTAATTCATCTTATTTTGATTTGATAAAAAATTAAATATTTGAATTTAAAAAAAATATGAATTTAAAATAATTTAAATTTAAAAATTCAAATTCAAAGTTAACCTCAATTAGAAAAAACATATTAAAATGATTATATTTTTTATAAAATCTAAAAAATATCTAATTAGTTCAAATTTAAACTCAAATAAATCCAAATCCAAAAAAATAAAATTCAAATCCAAAACAATTCAAACATATAATTATTCAAACATAAAATATATTAACTTTATGAATTGATAGCGTTCGAAAAAAGCGATTAACAATTATTTTTGGAAAAGAAAATTGAGGCACTCCTCGTGTAAGGAACTAATAATCACTTATTTTACTTTTCCCCTAAAATACTATAGCTAGATGCAATTTTTATTTCCTTTTCTTTTTTTTTAGGAAGACCTTGTATTTTTACCCACCATATTGTCATCATAGATTAATCCTTTTTGTTTTAATTAAGTTTTAAAAAAAATTAAAATGCTTTCTTTATATATATGAGAATAAGATAATAAATTCTATTGGTTTATTTGTCATTAATTTTCATTTAATATAAAAAATAGAGAAACAAATTAATTTGTCCTAATTTCTTTCCCATAAAAAAATATACTACTAATTACTTTAAACATTTTTTTATTGGAAGTTTTTATTTTTTATTATGTGGCTGAAAATGTGCTTTTGCATTTGTCTTGTTTCGGATGTGGATTTGTCGGAAAAGTCAGACCAATAATAAATTAATAATAATAATCGTATTTGTATTTTATACGTCCATGGCTATATATATCCTTCTTGCAGCGTCGGCAGTAGGAGACGGGGACCATCATATGCTTTCCGTACCACAGGCGCTACATTACAACTCAGCTGTCAGCCGTTGGATTCAGAATCATGAGGGAGCGGTGTAACCAATTTGGATTGGATGAAAAAATATATATTTTTCTTTGGGTGGAGAATTGATATGTAGAGTGAAGTTCAATAAAACATTTAATTTGCCAAGTTTCAAAGAGTTTTTCATATATTTATTTTTTTGTGTTTATTGTGTTTTATATATATATATAATTTTATTTTAGATAATAATTTTATTAATATTATTGATGTAAGTATTATTAAACTGCTAGCGTTTTGAAAAATTGAATTCACTTTCATAATTTTGTTATTTAAAAAAAAAAAATTCAATAAAGGAACGATGATCATTATTTTATAAAGTTACAATCCAATATTCTTGCATCAACAAATATATTAAAAAAAAAATTAATTTTATTTAATAAATAATTTTATTTTTTACTCATTTAAAGTTTTTGTTTTTTTTTCTTTTAATTCAATTTTTTACCCCAAAAAAACAAAAACAGGAAGTACCAATCAAATCAAACGAATAACAATTAGATTAAATTGTTTTCTAATTTTATTTTTATTTTCTGATAAAAAAAATATGATTGCAAAATTAGGAGTGATGGACTATGATAAGGATGATGCGTCTGAGCGCGTATTAGCATTACTCAAATACTATTTATCTTAAAAATAATAAAAAAAATTTAAAATTAAAAAAGGTTGCAAATAAACCAAAAGAATTCGAATATTTTGACCATACTATGATAAAAATATTATTGATTACTATTATAACAAAAACTTTATTAAAATAAAATATTATCATTACATTTATTCATGATCAAGCTACTTATCAAGCTTATAAGTTTGGTCAATTCAAGAATAAATTTATTAAGCTTGAGTCAATTTATAATATTATTTTATTAAGAAATATTTTTTTATTTTAACAAACTTAACACATGTAGATATAGTAATCCGGGTATTCGTATAGTATTCATGTTTGTTTTTCATTTCATAATTGTGTTTATGCTACTATATGTTTATATATTTTTGACATGTTAATAATTCTGTTATATAGATTTTCACATGTTCGTATATGCGTATCGTGTTCGTGTAATTTTTTCGTGTCATGTCATATTTTACATCATATTTTAGTTATGTTTCTCGTGTCGTGTCCAACATTGCCAACATGTTCATGTCAAACCTAGGCATGGTATCAATATTTTATATGCTTGCTCAAGCTTGAGCTGACCAAAAATTCAGGTTCAAAAAATGTTACAATCTAGACTTATCCACGGCCTGTGCTATTCGCCTAAGCCCGAAAGCTTGTCGAATATTTGAGTGGGCTTCGACAAAAATATTAAGTCCAAAAAATAAACTTGGACAAAAAAATAAAGCTTATTTAAAAACGAGTTAGACTTTGGCTCCAACATTCAAAGTCCGAGATAGGCCTGGTTCGACCCAGTTTTGAACTATATAAAATGTATTATTTTAATATATTATATAAGAATAAATATATTTATAATATTATAGTGTAAACATAAAAAATATGATTTTAGACTAGTTTATACAAAAAGTATATTTAAAAATATTAAAATATTAATATTCAACTAGTTTATATTTTAAATAATACTTTTGCAATATTAAAAATATTTAATGTTAATATACATATAATTTTTTAATATTTTAAATGGTATTATTATTTAAAAAATTTAATATTATTATAAATATTATATTAATATTTGAGTATTAAATCTCATTATTAATAATAGATCTACCTTTTAAGATGTTTTTAATATTATTTAAATCATTTTTAAAATATCAATTTTATTTCCTTTTAATAAATTTTTTTTTGGGTTAAATACATAATTAGTAACGTCTGAGATAAATGTGTGACTGTAATTGAGGGGTCAGGCTCTGGATCATAACATGTAATTGAGTGTTCTCATTATTCCCATTGTAAAAGTTCTTAACTCCACTTACATAACTCATTATATTTTCTTCCTTTTACCTTCTTTCTTTAGCCTCTGTAAAGTAAATCGGTTGTTTGTCTCCGCTGTCTCCCCTTTAACTCCACGTGATAGACTTAAAAAAAACTAAAAAAAAAAAAAAAAAAAAAAAAAAAACACCAAATTCCCAATTCTCATCCTAATTTCACTTTAAAAAGTGTAAAAAAGATTTCATCACTTTATTTTGTTTTTTGTTTTAAATTGGGAAAATAGTTTGATTGGGGATGGCGATGTTGGAAGACATTGTACAATCGGTGGAGATGTGGTTGAAGCTGAAAAGGAAACCGCAACCCTACGTTGACCCGGATCTTGACCCGGTTTTACTAGTTCCGGGTATTGCCGGGTCGATTTTGAAAGCTGTGGATCATCAGAATGGGAATGAAGAGCGGGTTTGGGTTCGGATTCTCGGTGCCGATTATAAGTTCCGTACCAAGCTCTGGTCTCGCTTTGATCCTTCTACTGGTAATTCTTTCTTTTTTTTTGCCCAAAAGAAATTTAGTGGAACTGTTGAAAGGATCCTTTTTTTTTTTTGGTTGAGTATTTTGGAGAATTGAGAAACTTTATATTAATTAATCATTAAAATCAACTAATGCGTGTAGGGAACTGTGAGCTAATATTTGGTAGAATTTGTTGAAAGAATTGTCTTAGTTGACAAAAGTTTTTAAAAAATACTTTTTTATATGATAGTAAATTTTGTCCTTTTTTGTGTTTTGAAATTATGTGGAGTAATTATGTTATTGTTGGTTAATTGGTTGTGAAACAGGTAGAACTGTGTCCTTAGATCCAAGCACAAATATTAAAGTTCCTGAAGAAAGATACGGACTTCACGCCATCGACGTATTGGATCCTGACATGGTATATTTTTGTATTTGTTACTATCATTTAATGCTTGATCAATGAAGTTTTTTTGGATATCACCTTAAAAAACTGATATTGCTACCTTAACTAAAAGTTGGTTTAAGTAGGGGTAAGGTCTTTTTATTATAGTGAAAAGAGTAATTTAGTTCCTGTACTGTAAAAGTGAGTAATTTAATCCCTGTACAATTGAAATAGGTGCAAATAAGTAAAATTGATAAAAATGTTAATGAAAAACCGTTAAAATACTGATGTGGACTCGTAAAATCTAACAAAATTAATGACTTGGAATAAAATATGACTTGAAATATATCTAAATCTGTTAGATTTTACGAGTCCACTTCAGCATTTTAACGGTTTTTCATTAAAGCCGTTATCAATTTTACTTATTTGCACCTATTTTAATTGTACAGAGACTAAATTACTCCTTTTACAGTACAGGGACGATTTACTCTTTACATGGACTATGTGGGTACTTAAACCCTAAAAGTTAGATTAGACTTTATTTTGTATGAACTGCTTTGTCAGTAAAAATGAGACTTATAGATATCGAAATGCTAAGAGAACCCATATCTAAGTCTTTCCTTAAGTTTTTATGGAACCTAAGGGTATGAACTAATGATGGGTTTTGATGAACTCTTTGTTTTCATGCAGATCATCGGACGTGAGTGTGTTTATTATTTCCACGATATGATTGTTGAAATGATGAAGTGGGGTTTTCAAGAAGGGAAAACTCTTTTTGGGTTTGGTTATGATTTTCGCCAAAGTAACAGGTATAATCATATTATTGATTAATTTGTTAATTATTTCTTTTTCTAATTTTGGTGATGGCCTGTATTTGTCCTTGTAATTTATAGATTTGTTTCCAGTGGTTGATTCTAGTTTTTCTTTTAGGTTGCAAGAAACATTGGATCGCCTGGCAGCAAAACTAGAGTCAGTGTATAAAGCATCAGGAGGGAAAAAGATAAATATCATAAGTCATTCTATGGGGGGGCTTCTGATAAAATGTTTCATGGGCCTTCACAGTGATGTAAGGAATCCACTCCCATCTTCTTCTACCCCTTCCTTTTCTGCTTTTACCTTACCATGCTCTTTATCCTCATCTTTTCCCACATGAAATTATAGTTTAGTATTGTATCTCTTTGTGATGCAGTGCTGCTTTTCTTGTGCAGGTTTTCGAGAAATATGTGAAGAATTGGATTGCAATTGCTGCACCATTCCGGGGTAAGTGGTCTTTATAACTGGAGTATTATGCAAGACAATAGTTTTCAAATCATTAATTGCCCAAAAGGAAAGTGCAGAATAATACAACAATACCTGAATTAAACAAATTCAATTGTAAACCTCACATAAGACGTATTAGATTATTTTCTTTTAACTATATGATGTTGAATTTGGCCAGTGCATTTCTTGATCTACTAGAAATCTGAAAACTGAAAGTTGTCAGAATATTGGATTTATAGGAGAAATTACTGTACACAGAGTAATGGATCCTAGGATGAGTTATTTCTTTTTATTTTCTTTTTTAACAAAAATTATAAACTATACATGTGTACACCCACCCACAGTTCTTCCAAAATGAGAATTATCTTTTATATGTTTCATTGGAAGCTATCTTAAGATTACTCACGAAAAGTCTAGGACAATGCAGTTTCGTTAAACAATGGCTTACAGTTTCCTCGACTATCTTCTTTTCCCTTATATGTGTTCTATGGTAGTTTTTTATAAGCAGAATTTGAAATATATAAGTTTCTCAAATTAATAATACACTGGAAATGTCAGTTGAATTACTTCAAAAGAACTTCATATGCACAAGGTCTGGTTCAATTTCCTTCACTAAAGGATCCATCAGTTCAGGCAAAAAAAAGTGGATCTAGTAGTTAGACAGCTGGTTTAATTTTGATTCAAGTTGCTTATTGAGATGCAATTGAAATGTTTCCAACAGGTGCACCTGGATATATTGCTTCTACCTTTCTAAATGGAGTGTCATTTGTTGATGGGTGGGAACAGAACTTTTTCATTTCAAAGTGGAGCATGCATCAATTAGTATGTGATTATGTTCTAATTACCTTTTTCATTTTCAGCATTTCTACTTAGATGCCCATGAGGGCATGGATTCTCTACTGGCATGTCCATTACTTATGAATGTTTTTGAAAAGTCTATTTCTCATTAAAACTTTTTTTTTTTTGTTTTGAGTGTTAAAATGTCTCACTCTCACCTAATTCTGCAACCCTAATTCCTTGCTTTGTATTTTATGTGCTTATTTATTTTTGTTTAGACTCAAGTGGCAGACATCTGCTGTTAGCAGTTAGGGGCTTATGACTCGAGCTTCTGGACTTGAATCTAAGAGTGGTTACTTTTAGGCCAAAACTTTAAATTAGTAGGCCTAAAGAATATATGAGGGTGCTTCATGAAGTTTAATCTGTAGTTGATTTTTGGAAGTCAATTGGTGCCAACTCATCCTACTCCACACTGCCTTAGATGGAAGATTATGTTTGTGTTATGGTGCACACAGTCAGTAGGTGCAACATGCTAGCACGTTGAAGTGTTTATGTAGCTTTTGTTTTGCCTAT
The DNA here is from genome assembly GCA_030761205.1 of Fremontodendron californicum. Classification (NCBI taxonomy): domain Eukaryota; kingdom Viridiplantae; phylum Streptophyta; class Magnoliopsida; order Malvales; family Malvaceae; genus Fremontodendron; species Fremontodendron californicum. Next base: position 4,098,451 of record JAULJL010000027.1, read on the forward strand.
GTTTTTTCTTCATTGTTATTTTTGAGGTGGTTCAGATTATTTATTTCTGTGCTGTATCATTCAGCTGATTGAGTGCCCATCGATATATGAGTTAATGGCTTGTCCACATTTCCATTGGCAACATTTGCCACTTCTTGAGATCTGGAGGGAGAAAGAAGGTTGTGATGGAATTCCTTGGACTATTCTAGAGTCCTATCGCCCAGGAGAAAGCATTGATATTTTTAAGGAAGCTCTTTCAGGCAACTCGGTAAGCTATGAACTTTGCTTATACAAGAAGGAAGTAGTTAATCTTAGGTTTAGTCCATTACCAAAAATAAATAAATAGAAAAGGAAAAGCTTCAGTGTTAAGTACCTTAAGATAAAATAAGGAGTTTATCTTTAATTAAGGTTTCTAAGCAATTTCATGAGTAGTTTTGTAAATGGTTTAAGATATTTGTTATATGGTTCATCTGGACTCTGGAGTAAAATTGCTTGCATTTTATAATTTCAGGTCGATTATGATGGGGAGAATATTCCACTACCTTTCAATTTGGAGATCTTGAAATGGGCTAAAGAGACGCACAAGGTGTTGTCTCATGCTAAGGTTCCTTCTGGAGTTAAATTCTACAATATTTATGGGATCAATCTTGAGACACCACACAGTATTTGGTAATGTCTCTATTTGATTGTTTAATTGAAAGTGCTCCATTATTATTTTTGTTTCACTTACAAACTTTATAATACAAGTATATGTTCCTGGTATTTTATATACATCCTTTAATTTTTTTTTTCTTTCACAATTTTGCAGCTATGGAAGTGAGGAGTCACCTATTGCAGATATACAAAACTTACGGTTTTTTCAGGTATTTTTTGTTGTTGAAGGCTGCTCTCATATTCATGCTGTAGTTCTAGAGGCCACTTCCTGAAACTTAACAATTTCTGTTCTTTTTTTGTACTTATAAGAAATATTTTTTGGTATGCATCATTTTTATTCGTGGATTTGGTTACTGACGATGACTTTCTTCTGCATATCAGCCCAAATGTGTATGTCTTGATGGTGATGGAACAGTTCCAGCGGAATCAGCTAAGGTTAGCCGACTCCCCTTACAAATTTCTATGATTTTATTATTTGCCAAATTAATTGAACTACGGATAATGGTTATAACCCCCCCCCCCCCCCCATTAACAATTGTACTTCGCATAACTCATGCAATATCTTCTTTCAAAACTTTTATAGTATTCTTATGATTTATATATAAAGTAAATCCATGTACTGAATGTGGCTATGCGAGTAACCAAGAATGTTATGGTGACCACAGGCTTTGGATTTCAAATAACCTCATCCTTCGAATAGGAAGTTCATTATTAATGTATCAGAAATTCTGAATAAATGTTTTGAGCGATAAATATGAATTGTGAAGTAGATGATCAAGCCATCATGAATTGATTTTTCGCATGCCCTATTTGTTTTATTTTTGGCATACTGGTATTAACTGCATGTCCAATTATTCTTTCTGAAATATAATCTAGTTGTGTATTGTGCCAATGGTATTAAATATGAACTGGGCAGTATATCTGACTTTTTAAATTCTTGTTACTTTCAGGCAGATGGACTCCATGCAGAAGAAAGAGTTGGAGTCCCTGGTGAGCACCGAGGAATTCTTTGTGAACCTCGTGTATTTCGAATTCTCAAGCACTGGTTGAAGGCAGGCGAACCAGATCCTTTCTACAACCCAATAGACGATTATGTGATTTTACCGACAGCATTCGAAATGGAAAGTCACCATGGGAAAGGCTTACAAGTTACATCACTCAAAGAGGAATGGGAAATTGTTTCGGAAGATCAAGACAATCTTGACGACTTGGCTGGTAGAAAGCCATTTGTTAGCTCGATATCCGTTTCACAAGAGGGAAATAAGCAATCTTCAAGATCTGAGGCTCATGCAACTGTCATTGTTCATCCGCAAAATGCGGGTAAGCAACATGTTGAGCTAAATGCAATAAGCGTGTCTGTTGATGACTTTGAAACTGAACCATGGTTTTATTCAATGGTGTAAGATGTATAAATGCATTTGTACATAGCTATTGTAAAAATAATAATAATAATGATAAACTGTTATAAATTGTTGAAGTTTGGTCTCAGAGCAGTGGTGTTAGAAATAGTTTTGCAATGCCAAGTCGAGTCGAGCCATGGTGTACTTCTGATTTCTGAAGTGAAGGGCAAGAATGTGGAAAATGAATTCAATCATTCATAGGCAATGTCAGGGGTTGGGTTATTGATAAAGAAATTCATCCAGAAAATTGTTGTTTACTCCTTTACATAAATTTTTTTTTTTTCTTTAATTTTAATGTTCTAGTAATAGACATGAACAATGCAGCTATTTTCATAACTTATATCTAATTATAATTCACATGGAAATTTCAAATGACGAGATTTTATAATTGTGAGGTGAGAGCAGGAATTACATAAAAATGGCAAGAAGTCTAATAATTCTACCTTTCTACTAGTGCATCAACTGATGAAATCAAATTCTATAAAAAAAAATAAAAGAAAATGAAGAAAAAGAGGGGGCCAAGGACAGGTAGAGAGAGCCCTCAATGGCACCAATCTAGTCCGCATGGTTATACTACATCTACAATATACCATTTTATATCAAGGAATTTAATTCTTTGGCATTTGGCGCAGTCAAATTAAGGAAGTTTTAGATTGACTTTCCAGAGAGTCTTGAATTTGAGGGAACCTAAGAAACTGGATAGAAGGTGCAATGGATTTTGCACGGGGCTATTGTCGTTGTTTGCTGATGTCCAGGATGATCTTGGGAATCAAATCGCTGCATCAATAGGCCTAGACAAGGTTAGTTACCACCACTGCGATGTAAGAGATGAGAAGCAGGTTGATGAAACAATTGAATTACACGATGGAGAAATATAGAAAGCTGGACATTTTGTTCAGCAATGCTGGGTATCCTAGGCCCATTAACCGGAATCTTAGAACTTGACGTGGATGGCTTTGACAACATCATGGCCACAAATGTTGGCGGTGTTGCTGCCACGAATCAAGCATGCTGGCTCATGGATCCATCAAATGCACTGCAAGTGTAGCATTTTCCGTGGGTGGAATTGGTCCGCATGGTTATACTACATCTAATAACATGCTATTGTAGGCCTTGTGCGAGGAACTTGTAGTGAGCTAAGGGGCTTATGGGATCAGAGTCAATTGCGTTTCTCCATATGGAGTTTGCTACTGCTCTTTGCTTGTGAAGCTTACAATTGGGAATAGAGGCCAATAGTTGTTCAGTAGGTAACTTGAAAGGTATTGTATTGCAAAGGCTGTATTGTTTCTTGCTTCTGATGAATCTTGCTTACATTAGCGGGCAAAACTAGGCAGTTAATGGAGGCTTTACAGTGGTTTGAAGAAGCAAGAAATTATGAAGTTTGAATCATCCATAATTGCTGAAATTTTTACTATTTAAGTAAAAAATCCTTCCTGAAACGTAGGCCTGGGAGGGTTCCAGTACAGCGTCATGGAGCTAGCAAATTAAGGCCTATTGAGACGATAATCGTTGAAATATTTCTCTTTCAATTTTCCATGCAAACCTAAGGGATAGGCAAAAAACTAGCCATTTTTATCAGACAAGACTCAAATCCCCAAGAAAGAACTTCAATCCAAATTTCAAGCATACAACAATTCACCGGAGAACAAAGTAACATATAAAAGAACCACAACAAATATCATCCAAACAACATTCAGTAGAAAATTGCATAATTTGATTCAAACAGTTAAATTGGTAATCAAAATTCCAAAATCATATCCCAAGTATTTATCACATAACAAAAATCAAAAAAAGTCCAACGATTATTGAAAATTAAATTCTAATACTCATACTGAAAAAAAGCTAAAGATCCATCTTTTGCACGAGCCCAACCAAAGGTCGAACCCTACTCAATCCTCACCAGCCTTCTGGTAAACATAAGTGAGCCCACACTTACCGCAATAGTGCCTATCAAAATGGTTAGCCATGAAAGTCCCGGCCCCACACTCCGCATTAGGGCACTCTTTCCTCAGCCTCTGAACCTTCCCCGACTCATCCACCTTGTAAAACTGGAGCACGGCGAGCTTGACCTTCTTCTTCTTGTGCTTGATCTTTTTGGGCTTGGTGTAGGTCTTCTTCTTCCTCTTTTTGGCGCCGCCCCTGAGACGGAGGACGAGGTGGAGAGTGGATTCCTTCTGGATGTTGTAGTCGGCTAAGGTGCGGCCGTCTTCGAGCTGCTTGCCGGCGAAGATGAGGCGTTGTTGGTCGGGTGGGATGCCTTCCTTGTCTTGGATCTTGGCTTTGACATTGTCGATGGTGTCGGAAGACTCGACCTCTAGGGTTATGGTCTTCCCCGTTAGGGTTTTGACGAAGATCTGCATCTTGGGTGTTGGCTCAAGACGCGGCTAGGGTTTCAAAATGGGAGATTAGTGTTAGGTTTTCATATGAGAGGGTGGAGTTAGGGTTTTTGTGGGAGTTGGGTGAGGGCTGAAAATACGTAATTGCCTATGTTTTTTTTTTTTTTGGGATTTGGGCTTTTGGCAACTACTAATTGGGTCATTGATATAAAGGAGCCCAATCAAGCCTAATGTAAAGGGAAATTGAAATACTTTTTTGTTTTAATTTTTTTTTTTTTTTTATGATTAGTCTGGCCAAAAATTCAAGATTTAAGAAAATTAATTTTAAATTTGTTATAAACAAAACAAATTTTTTTCTTTTTAATATAAAAAATATCGTAATCTAAAAATAGAAATGATAATACGAAGTCCACACTCCTCAGGGCCCTTTCATGTCCAAGTTGCACAGTAGCATATGATGTTTTGAAACATCCTACATTAATTGGCAACTCATCTTCAGGTTAGAGATTCCTAGCTTTTGTCCAACTCGAACACTATGATAAGATTTGATCATTTTAAACACGATACATAAATACAATACAAACACGACAAATTTAATAGACACGAAAACAATGTAATAAACATGACACGATACATTTAAACATGTATCATACTCATGTTTAGGATTTTGACACATTTAATAATTTGTATTGTATTTATTTTTACACTGCTTATATAAGAAAAAAAGATACAAAACATAACATAGATACACGAATTACCAAATCTAACTATGAGTTATAGTGTTATACAAACTTTAACTAGTTTTTCTAGTTTGTGCTCTTCTGCAAAGAGATTCTTGACTTTGATAAGACAAACAACTTTAAGAACGAGAAATATAGCTGAAGACTACAACAGGATGTTCTCTACATTTTTCAACCAGCCAATCAATTTTTTTCTCCACAACGACCGGTACAAGGAAGAGAACCGGCGGCTCAAGATCTGATGATGCTATGTCCATATCAATATTGGTCTATTAGTTCTTTCTGAGAGCAACAGAGGCAGCAGCCAAGTCATCAGCTTTTACTGGTTTGTGCAGCTGCAAAATAAGATTCTCGGAGTAAGGTGGGAAGAACTTACTAATACTCTTACAAAAATGAGATCCAAGTTAATACAACCTCAATTTGTTACAAGATTACAATCTGGGTGGCTTAATACGTCATAAATAAATAATTCAAACTTGAACCAAGACCACAGCCAACTTAATCAAGAATGGAACGATTTTGAACGGGCTAGACTATTTTCTAGATTTGCCTTTGTCCCAGGACTATAAGCCAATGAATGTAACTTATGTTACTTGGACTCGGACTCGGGTGTGAGTGTTGTACACAGGTTTGTGTCTGACACAGGTACGTTCAATTTTTTTCAAGATTTCCATGCATTTTGAGGATCATATCCTCATACCCATGTCCAGATATGTGTCGGATACGGGTACTCCAAGAAAAATGAAGAGTCGAAGCAACATAGAATGTAACAGCAAGTATTAGGGCCAAAAGAACCAGTATCAATGCATATGGCTATACCATTAGGTAACATACGATGGAGAAACTTACAGCTTCTGCAACAGCAAACCAATGGAAAGTACGCAAGAAGGGATCATCTTTTGAAGAGGGACTATCATGATTCCAATATGTTAATTTGTCGAATTTGGCTTTCATTTCCCAATTGTCTGAGCTCCCTTCAGTTTCATCACAAGCTTTTCTCTTGCCTGAGTTGTTCTTTCCTAGAACAAAGCCTGCAGAACAACCAGAAATAGGAAGACTAGTAAAAATTCTATTGAAACACACCAACAGAATTACATAAAAGTAATGAACAGAAACAAATATGATAGAATCAAACGATGCTAACTTCTGTAAACGGCCATCTTAGATGCCTCCTAGTTACGAGAATCTCAGCTAGGTTAAAGACCTGAAAACTCCTTGGGAAGAAATGTAAATCCAGTTGTGCAACCCAAAGAATAAAGATAAAAAAAAAAAATTGAACAGGAAGAAAGAAGAAGAAAACAAGAGGAAATGGGAAATGAAACTTTAGACTATGTCAACGCATCTTTTGATATTGGTATAGTTTTAGCATGAAGCCTGCTGCAAGACCAGTGAACTTCCTAAAATCGATCAAATTATAACCAAACAGGTGAAGTGAAAACAAGAATGTTCCGCGAACACTCAAGAGCATTTGAGCCTGACAATATTAGACACGACACGGAAAAAATAACTAAAACACGCAGAAAACATGACACGAATACACGAATGTCTCAAAATTTATATAAATATAAATTACTTAAAACACGATTATGACATAACAAAATATACGAATAAATACGGATACAAGAACTGCAAGGTCTAAGCATTTCTCTCCAGGGAAGCACTACCTTTCACTCTCATTAACCAATTCAGAAAAGAAAAAAAAAAACTCACAAGACCAAGTCCAATAAATCAATGATAATGAAATACTTTGCTCATTGTTTTTCAGATAATATTTTCACTGTAAATGAAAATTACTAAATTTTCAAAATCAATTTTCTCTCTTAGACTATCCTCCTCAACTCATTGGGCTTGAAATATTGTTAGAACTCAGAATTCAAGTCCACAGCATAAACAAAAATTTCATCTTTCCAACAAAATTAAACATAGGAAATCCATTAAAAATATCCAAAAGAAGAAGAAGGAAAATACCAGAATATCCATCTGGAAGAGAAATAGTAGTTCCTTGAAGCTTCCTTCCTCTAAAATGTGCTTCCTCTACTGCTAACCCATCAATCTCCATCCCTACTTAACATAAAACCCAAAAAAAAAAAAATCAAATCTTTACCTTTGCATAACATTTAAATATAAGAAACATACATTAAAAAAAAGGGGTTACCTTTAGGTTTGGGTTTGAAGTATTGAGACACAGAGCAAGGACCATTGAATTTGATGCAGCATGGGAGGTGATGGACTTGACCACTTAGATTTGCTTTCTCTTCTTTATCTATCTGGCTTAGGTTTATGCTTCCTGTTGTTCCCCTCTCTTCCTCCATTCCCCCCCTTTTCAGTTCAAACCCTAACCCTAATTCTGTCCACACCTCAAAAATTGGGCTTTCTTTAGGACTTCTCAGTCCTCAGCTTCTCTGCACCCAACTTTTTTTCCCGCGCTTTTTTGGCCCAGATTTGGGTGTTTTTTTTTGTTTTCTTTTCCTTTTACCTCTTTTGTTTTAAAACATAATCCATAATTGTTCCATCATTTTTTATTTCTGATATGAAAAACTATAGTACTAATATAAGTGGCACATTTTGTGCACAGATTTTTAATGGTGATACAAGTTATGCTGAGGGGATTAATTATTATTAAGTTTATGAATTTCATACAAAAATATTTCTTAAGAGTCGTAAACAGTTCACACACAAAAATAGACAAAGAGAAATTCCAAAGTGAATTGAAAGTTCAAACAATCAAAAAGGTGAATTATAGGCCGAGTTAGTATAATTTATGGTGGGAATCAAGGTTTGATTGTATTCATGTTAGATTACATAATTATCTTTACAAATTTGCTTCATTATTAAATATGTTTTGACAATAGAATAGATTACAGACATAAACCAATTTGGTTAGGGTTAGGAGGAATCATTATATTTGCACATTTTATGTCTTTTGCTCATGGATTATAATGTTAATGATTTGGCAAATATTCAGCAGATGGCTTATCTAAAAGACTTATAATATATCAAAACCTCAATGTACAACAGCCGTCTTAGCTCAGCTGGTAGAGCGCGTGGCTTTTAACCACGTGGTCGTGGGTTCGATTCCCACAGACGGCGATGTGTTTGCTAAAATTAATTTTGAGCTTTTATTTTTGCACCCAACGAAAGAGAAGAAAGAAAATGCTGGTGATCCACTGCTACGCATCAGCACTTCACCTCCGTGCTCCCCACAATCCCACCCTCCATTACCTTCACCGGAAAACTCCAGCATCATCACTGATCATCTCTGCAAACCTTTCCTCACCGCATATCTCCATCTTCTTCTTCTTCTTCTTCTTCATCAACAGCAAGTACAAGGAGAACATTACTAGTGTCTATAGCAACCACCACCTTTTGTACATTAATCTTGTCACTCTATGCGTCTGCTCCTTCAAAATCCGCCATTAACACCCACTTCTTCGACCTCCCTAACTCCGGTGGTGTCAAGGCCTTGGACCTCCGTGCTTGCAACGGTGCAACTCCCGTCGATATGGAGACTAGGTCCTTCCTCTTTTTCATACTCTTAATCCAGTACCCAACTACTAGAATTTTATATTTTTGCATTCTATAAAGGTGAGTCTTGGTTTTGTTTATGGTTAAATGCATGCACTTAATTAGTCAGATGTAGTTTTAATATGGCCTTTTTTTTTTTTTTTTCAAGTTATAATTAAAAAAAAATGGCTGTTATACATTAATATGGAAGTTTTTATGAGCCAAGATAAATAATCACATTTTGTGCATCTTGCCCGCACACAATTTGGACATCCCCTTCCAGTCATCAAAGTTTCCCACAAAGAAATCATCAAAGTTATCAAATATTCCATTGATTTTCTGAGTTCAAAATCTTTGTTATTGGACTATAATCAAATCACCATACCTAAATATTAGTATTGAATTGTGTAGACACTCATTTTTTGTTAATAATATTTTATGCATGTACAAATCTCTTATGTATTATTGTAAAAAATCCTATTGTCAAAGAACGACGTATCAAAAAACGACGTGCCAACCTCCACAGATATTCCTCGGTGAGCATGCAAATTTTGTTTTTCTTAATAAAAAGGCTTTTCTCATTATAATCGCTTGTGGAGGAGTTCTCATGCATAAAGCATTTAGAGAAAGAGTGAAATAAAATCTAAGACTATTTGGGTGAATAAAATATAAAAAAAAAAAAGATAAAATTAAACTCGTGAAATATATATATATATATATATCATAATAAGAATGAAAATAGCAATGATTACGATACAAAGATGATAAAGTGAGAATAATTTTATGCATAGGTCTTTACAAGAGTATAATTTTTTTTTTAATTTTTTATAAGAAGTGTTTTTGAGTTGTCCCAAAAATAAAAAATAATAAAAGAATTTAATAATATATTTTTTAAAAAATACACTCAGCACAACACAACAAGATATAAATATATATCAAACAGAAAAATTATGATTTTTTTAAAAAAAATTTGATGCAATTGTTTTTTTTTTTAAATTATGATTTTTTTTTTTTTTTTTGCTTGTGCAGGACGCATGCATGCACCCCGCCTGCTTGCAAGCAGGCCTGCATACCCACTTTTTAAGAAAAAATAAAAAAAAATAATTTTATTTTAAGCAAAAAAAAAAATGGCTCACAACACACTGACTTTGCGGACTTCAAATTACCGTGGTACATGTTAACCTAGCTGGTTAATGAGATAAAAGATGAAAAGCAAGGAAACAAGATAAAAAAACAAATGTACCAAATTCAAACACATATCTTGGAAACGAAGTGTTGATTTGTTGATGACGAGTGAATCATAGAAATTTGAAGTCTTTATGCTTTGGAAAAAAAAAAAACAAAATTGCAATTCACATGCTAAGAAACAATAAACTACTATTAAAAAATAAATTATTGTGAGCAGCCTTTGGAATTTTCAAAGGAAGCTTTTTTATTTATTTATTTGGTTCTTTATGCAACATGCCTTGCGGACATGCAACGAGGCATGTAGCTTGCGGACGGGGTAAGTTTGCAATTTTTAAATATATATATATTATATATAAAAAGATTAAAACAATCTTCATCATGAAGATGATCTACTGTTTATCAGCTTTATGGTTAAATAATTTAAATTCAAAAGAAAAAAAGAGAGTTTAATATACCTAATTGTGAAATAGATGAAATCTTTAAATCATTTACATAACACTTCACTTTTAATAACAACCATAGTCTTAAGTCTTAACCACCAACATAATACTCCCTGTATTTCTTTGATATTCAAGGAGTTTAAGAAAAAAAATGATTTTAGTGTATTTAATATTAAAATTAAAATTTTTATGCAACTGATATACCATGATTTTTAATGTTAAAAAGTAAAAAAAAAAAAAATCATGAAAAGAAATATAAAAAATAAGAGTTTTAAGTGTTAAAAAAAATAAAATAAGACATAATTTTAAGACATCGAAAAAATGTGAACAAAACAGACGAGACAGAGAAAATAATTTCTTTATTTTTATTTTTTATTTTAATGCCCATGACAGAATTCTTAGAGTTCAATTGAAAATTTATAATCCAAAAAAGTGATTTATCTATTTATTTGAGCCTATAATAAACTATTATCTCAATTAAGTTTCTGAAACTTTTAAGAAATTTATTATTTTGAAAGGACAGAATATCATAAAAATCCCAATTTAAACCTAACCAAAATACCAATCAATAATAATCAATTAAGTAAATGAAAAAAAAAAGTTTAAAAAATAATCCAATTATTACCCAAAAACTTTTCAAGTCAACTGTTGCTTTCTCCCTTTAAATTTTAAATCTCATTAAACCCTTTTCACTTTCCCTTTTCCTTATTTCTATATATCAAAAAAAAGAAAGAAAGAAAGAAACCCAACAAAAGAGTGATTCTGAAGAGAAACGAAGGGAAAGCAATATAAAGAGAGAGCGAGCATCAAATCCCAGATCTCTCTTTGCTTTCTCTTTGAAACCCAAATTCCCATATAAAAAGAATTCTAAGAAAATGGTGCAGAAATCATTGATCTATGCATTTGTATCTCGTGGAGAAGTTATATTAGCTGAGTACACTGAATTCAGTGGGAATTTCAATTCCATTGCTTTTCAATGCCTCCAAAAGCTTCCTTCTTCCAACAACAAGTTCACTTACAACTGTGATGGCCACACCTTCAATTACCTTGTTGACAATGGCTACAGTTAAGTTCTTTTTTACTTTTATTTTTCATTTTCAAGAATTTAAATTGTGGGTTCCTTGATTTTAAAGTTTGGGTCTTTGGGAAATGAGTGGAAAAGCAAAATGAAAAAGAATAAAATTTTGGGGCTTTCTTCTTTTTTTTTTTAGAGGATAATTTGATCGCTGGAAAACAAATGGGATTTGAGATCTAGAGGGGAAGTTTGGATTTGGGTTTCTCCCATCGGATTATTTATGAGAGAATTGCTTGTTTGAAAAGGAAAAAAATAGAAACTTTGTGTTTTATTGCTAGTTGCTACTGTTTTTTATGTTAATTAAGTTGGTCTCTGGTTATTGTGCATTATAGTATTGGAAATTACTCAAATTGATTGCTTAGTAAATGAGGGTTTATGTGGAGATCTTAGGTTTTTTTCCCTTCTTTTTAACTTAAAATTTGCCTGTGTTGTACTGTGTTCGTGCAATATGCAGGTTGTTGAAGGCCCAATGGCCCATGTGCAATTGTCGGGTTTTTTTTTGTTTTTTTTGATGTTGTGAGTTTCTTCTGAAGATGATTGGAATACATCGTATCTTTATATTGTTATGTACTAACTTCGAGTGAAAAAGTATATCCATATGGTTATCACCCCTGTATTCCACATTCCACATTGAGAGGGAGGGAGGGCGAAGGGGCGGAGAAAAGATATTATTAGAAGTCTATTTAAGAATCAGTGAAATTTATTGTTTATGCGTTCTGCTTCAATGAAGTCTACTTGACTCCAAGAATTGTTGAAAGAACCTTTTACTGTGTTATTATTTGCATTCTCATTGTCGGCTCCTTTTTTCTATTATATTGGTAGATTGGCTGACTTCTCGATCTTGCAGCATATTGTGTTGTTGCAGATGAGTCAGCTGGAAGGCAAGTACCTATTGCCTTTTTGGAGCGTATCAAGGATGATTTTGTGTCAAAATATGGTAGTGGAAAGGCTGCTACAGCTCCTGCCAACAGCCTGAACAAGGAATTTGGGTATCTACCTCTGACTAAAATCATGAAAATACTTAACAGGGAGATCTTTTCTTATTATTGTAGCATACATAACATGCTATTAATTGCAGGCCAAAACTAAAAGAACATATGCAGTACTGTGTTGAGCATCCTGAAGAAATAAGCAAGCTTGCTAAGGTTAAAGCTCAGGTTTCAGAAGTCAAAGGTGTTATGATGGAGAATATTGAAAAGGTAGATGTGCTTTGTTAGCTGCGCCATGGTTATGCTCCTTTTGTTATGTCAGCTATTTCTAAATGGATTGAATAACAGTAGAGTAGATGATATGGGCTGGTGCTGTCTCTTTGTATAGGTTTACCTTTCATTTACTCTTAGGGTGATTTTACTAAATAGTCATAGTGTCTTTCATCACGTTAATAATGCCATGATATTCCTTTATTTTCTATAGAACTTCCTCTTTTAAATCTTAATGGTCTTTGTGAAATTCGTCTGGAATCGAATTTTTCAAGTAGTTTCAATTGTTTGCTGGTTTTGTCAAATGTCAATACGTGTTCTATGACACTGTGGAACTATCTTGTTCAGTTTTTCAAATAAACATTTTCTGGTAGGTTTGGTTGATGTTGCCATCCTGCAATACTTCAGGCAAATTGCAATTTTCCCATATTAAACTATGATAACATTTTTGGTAGTCAATTAACTTACAGAAACATGCTTTTGGTAATCTTTACTGAATTTCCTTTCTGCAGGTGTTAGATAGAGGGGAAAAGATAGAGCTGCTAGTGGATAAGACTGAGAATCTTCATCAACAGGTCAGTGACTCTCTCTGTTGTCGATGTCACTATCTTTCATGCATCAATCTGGCTATCCATGCAAATTTAAACATGTAACAACTTCAACTAAGTTTGTTGTTTCTATTGATGTCATGTGAGACTTGAGATTTGGCTTGCCGTATTCTGTAACATTATGAATTATCAGCAAGGGGAGTTTTAATCCTTAATATGTTATTTTGCCAAAGGAGAACATACGGAGGAATGATGGAATTACAAGAAAAGAGACATTCTTTTTAGTAGCATTAGATGTTAGTTAAGTATGCTTAGAGAACTGCAGAACTTGACTGATAAAACATCATGCAAGGAGACATAATTTTAACCTGTTTTCACTGTAGCTATACAAATCGTGTTTATGACTTTCTGAAATGATTTCTTTGCAGGCTCAAGACTTTCGAAGTACTGGGACAAAAATCCGAAGAAAAATGTGGCTACAAAACATGAAGATCAAGCTGATTGTTCTAGGAATACTGATTGCCTTGATCCTCATCATTGTCCTCTCTGTTTGCCATGGTTTCAACTGTAGAAAATGAGTGCTATTCTTGAATAGGCTTATTAGCTTTTACCAGAGCTTTTGTGATAATATTACGAGGAAAATATCAAAATATATATAATGACTTCATATGTCATAAAAGATTAGCATTAGCAATCACCAGATGTTTGGTGCAAGTTATTTTTTATTGTGAACAAACCCTGTAAGTTTTATTGAGTTACATGAATGTGCTTTCTGCAACGATCAGATTGGTTGTTAACCATCAAGCTTCACAGTCAGTTGGCAAGTTTTGTTCTGGACAGGAACTTGTTTGATGTTCTTCTATTTTTAGCTCAATCTTGTTCGGCATTGATTGCCTGTTTGAAGTTCCCAAATCATGTGGAAATGTTTCTTTAATCCCATACTCCCATTAGTTCTTAAGCTCAAAGTTTTACACCAATCAACACGAACTGCAATTACTTTAGGACTTCAGATCCATATAATTCTTTGGACATTTGAGTTGAAAAGGGAGAGTTAATGCATCTACAGGTTTGTAGACACAATTCTATACTCAAAAAGGAAAGAAGATTGCATGTAGAATCATGTAAAAAACTCGATAAAGAACATAGATATAAATGTATAATCTTAATGACAAACGCCGCTTGCAAAATGGTAGCCTAGTGGAGGCCACAGTTTTTTAAACACTTACAATCTACTAAGGGAGTTCCTGGGTTCAACTCTCACGGCCAACCAAAAATATTGCCAGAATAAATAAAACCCACTTCCAGACTTCCTATTGAAGAGCCTAGATTCCTGCCAGTGCCAGCCAAAACTAAACTTCCTGGCAATCCAAAATATGCTCAAAATCGAAACAATTTTCCAGTTTCAATCTCTTGTAAGAAAGAAAATCTAAAGAAACTATCACTTTCTTCTCTTATACACCAGAGTCTCATTCTCCTTGGATTTGACAGGTTTCTTACACTCTGCTTCTGCTTCTGCTTCTGCCTCTTCCTCTTTAGTTTGACAAAACTCATTATTGCAACTATAACTATTCAAATGCACCCTTTTCCCTCCACCATTAATCCTGAACTTTACTCTTGTTCTCCCCTTTGGCAATTTACCACCATTACTACCATTTATTTTCTCTTCAAAACCATCACTTTGACATCCCAAAACCGAGCTAGAATTCTCCCACAATTCTTCCCCATTAACCCTTTTATTGCATTTCTCAACAATACCTACATCAGGAAACCCTGGTAACCATTCTGGGACATGTGCACCTCTTTGCAAATTCCCTGGATATGCTTTCACTTCTTCACTTCCCCTTTCTTTTGCTCTCTCAATGGGCTTGGAGAAAGGTATTTCATCCGTGGAGCTGACAAAACCTGACAAATCTTCCAACACACTGGATTTCAACAAACAATTATTGTTGTCATAGAGAGTGGATGCACCCGTGAAACCTGCCTGGAAGGATATGTCGTGGAGGGCATTGGTAAGGTCTAGGATATTGGATTGGGTACGGCTGGCGGCATTGGAGAATGATACAGCCGACTTGGCCAGGGTTTCCAGGTACTTGGTGGCAACCAGGGTAAGGGTTTCCAGGGCTGAGACCTGGCTACGCCTAAACCCAACTGATTTGCAGATCTGAGACACTGCTACTTTGGTTATCTTGAATGAGAAATCCCTTGGATTTGTTGTTTCCTGCTGCGTATTTGATTTTCTTTTAGATTTTGGTTTTTTCATAGTGATGAATCGGATAGGCTCTAATGTAGGACAGGAAGGGGGAGAAGATTTGCTAAAGCCCTAATTTTTGGGTTTTAAATTGGTTTATAGGGTATGAAAGTAATTTGACTATAAATATTAATCAAGATTCAAGAATTATTTATTTTTGCTTGACACTAGTTTTGAACCCGTTATCTGTTTGGGTCTAAACGAACAAAGAAATTGGGCCATGCCAATGAAACCTAAGGAATTTTCATACAAAAAATTTGCAGCTTCAATAATTAAACAATTGTAATTTTTTTTTTTCTTACTGTTAGAGGTATTCATGGCCGGGCCAGGCCGGGTCATGTATAGTATTAATATTATATTTGTTTGTCCAAACTCGACTCAATCCGAAATATAAGTCTCAAAT
This sequence comes from Fremontodendron californicum, assembly GCA_030761205.1. NCBI lineage: Eukaryota > Viridiplantae > Streptophyta > Magnoliopsida > Malvales > Malvaceae > Fremontodendron > Fremontodendron californicum. The sequence goes on from JAULJL010000027.1 coordinate 4,114,165, forward strand.
TTTATCCAAGCTCGTTCATATTTGTAAATGGATAGCTCAAAGTCCATTTAAGCCCGCTCATATTATTATTTTCTAATATTTTTTTTTAAATTACTATTTTTTATTTAATCTTTAATAATTTTATATATATTTTTCTTTTATTAAGTTTTTAAACATTGATAACTTAACCTATTTTTAATGTTTACACTATAATATTAGTACAAACCAAATTTTGCTAGACTTTAGTTTCACTGGCAGTTTACTTGTTTATGTTTACTTCTTGTTCTTGGATTGTTTAGTTACTGGTTTGAGATCAATCTTTCCTATGCTATAAAGTGGAGTGTGTTTAAGAAAAAAAAAAATATATATATTTAATCTTTATATGACATAAATTACATGATATATATAAAAATAAAAATAATATGTTATTTAATTAAAAAACGGGCTGGGCTCGGGCCTTAAATGTTGGAGCCAAAGCCTGACCCATTTTTAAACGGACCTTATTTTTTTGTCCAAACCCATTTTTTGAGTATAATATTTTTGTCCAAACCCTCCCAAATATGAACGGACCTTCAAACTTGAACGGGTAGCCCACCCTTAGACAGGTCTACTCATTGTTCTTCTATATATAGAAGGTTTGTCTCATAATTATTTGAGACATTTATCAAATAAATCAATTTTAAACGTAAAGAAATACGATAAATTATCCCATTTATCATGAAATTTTTAGATTTTACGAACTTGATTATTATTTATCAGTGTGACACATATTTTTAAGGTATATTTAAAAAAATAAAATATGTCACAGTCTTTTAATTTTGCTTGTAGGACAAAAAAAAATATTTCAATCTCTGGTAAGAGATCTTATCTCCTCTTTGATTGTATGCTCCATTATTACCTTTTTCTGCTCTATATTGGTGCTAATAAAAAATCAGAGGGTTTCAGTCAATTTGTAGTTCATTTGTTATGGGCAGAGTTGCACTCATGGTGAAAAACCTGTTCATTAACTTCAATTCAGAAAATAAATTGAATAACCAAACCTTGGAGAAGCATTTGCCTCAAAGGCTCAATCCCTCTTGTTATATCTGAATTCTAAACTGAGTAACTCAGACTAAGTTTATCCTAAATTGCTTTAGGTTGTAGCTATAGCTTCTCATAATTAAGTCAGTGACTTCAACCATTATAATTCATGTTAAAATTGATTAACTGATCTTTACAAATTTTTGGGTTTTTCCTTTATATTTAAGTTTTTGTTCCCCATTCTTATTATCAAAAAAAAAAAAGAAAGAAAGAAGTTATAGCCTAGAACTGATCTTTACTGGCTTCAGTGAAAAGGGGAAAAAAAGAGGAAAAGTAATGTGTTTTTCCAACCAATTTGTAATGATTAATCAACAGACGATTGTTCATATATCAGAAATCATGGAGGTGGAGGTTCAATTTAAGAAGAGATGTGAAATAGCTAATGATAAAGGCGACCTTGATGAACAACACACTACCTCTTTTTAAACCCATTTTGAAGCATTTGGCATTGCAGTTGTTCAAGCTTTGTGATTACACTGACATTGCACCAAAAAGCTTGCTTCAATCATTAGTCTGACTAATATTCAGAGCCTGCTAGCTGCTAATGTTTTGGGATATAAGCCTTGAGCTAAGCTTTAGAGTGCTAGCAATGTCCCCCAACACTGAAATCCAAACCACATTCAAAGACTGACCCAAGTTATATACTGAACTGAACAAGCTGGTTTCCTTGAAATACAAGTGAGTCGCCTTTGGTCAATCCTTTCGGATGCAATTTTTCTACTACCCATCACCATTAAGTTTGCTCCTATATCTTTTTTTTCGATCAATAAATGTCTTGCTCCCTAGCTAAGATTTGTTTTAGGATCTAATTTAACTACTGTTGAAGATTTTGAAGCCAGTTGGATAGCCTTCAGGCCTGATTCTGAACTTGAGCTGGGCTGTATTCTATATTGGAATTGCTTGTCAAAGACCGTGGGTTTGGGCTTTAATTAGCCCTGTCGTATGGCTTGATTTTGCCATTTTGAGGCACAATGTCAATGATCACCATTTTTCACTCTTGTCAATGCCTTTGATAATTAATTTGGTCTAAGTTCTAATTCAAATCAGTGGACAGTTTCATTTTGCTTTCCTTTCTTAGATAATTATAAACCTGAAAAAAAGGATGTCTCAAACAGTTTTATTTACAAGTGTTACAGCTTAGAAGACAGTCACTTTATACTCAGTCCTACTATTCGTTTTTCTTAGCATTTTTCTTCAATTTGATTAGAGGGAGAAGATTTAAATTTGGAAGATCTCTCTGGTAAAGCTAAAAGTCTAATACCTCTACCTCAGAAAGGAGAAAAAACAAAATCTTGTCAATGTATTATAGGTTGGTAAATACATTATTTAGCTGCCTGCAATCATATCTGATTCCATATCAACTTCAAAGTCAATGAGCATTGAAAGTCCACAAAGAAAATGAAAATTTCAATGGTTATTTGAAACTTTCAGCTCTGCTGAATGCTGACCAAAAGAGGAAAAAAATGGTTCCCAAAAGTTAAATCTGAAAAAAACCTATCTTAGACCAGCATTATAACAAAGATAAGCAGATAAAATAGTCTACAACCACCCACAATGAAGAACGTTTGCCAATGAAAGGAAAGAAGTATGCATTATTAGGTATCAGGATCACCCACCAATATAACAGATAAAACAGGAAGAAAAAAAAAATCTTCAGTATCAGGTTCAGGAAAATGATTGTTGGCTTGACCAGGATTTCTAGGATCCACTGGCTTGACTTGACCTGAATCTCTTAATTATGGAAGGGAGCCAAGGCCGAATCAGATTAAAGTCTTATGGGCAACCCCCATAACTCTAATATTAATTGCCTGTTGATTTTGCCCATGATTTCTTTCACCATTTGTCTTTGGTCAAGTGTCATGAACCTCATTCATTTAGATACTTCTCTCTCAGGCAAAGTCTTTAAACTTGTCTAATCAGATGCAATTACTGATCCACTCCATTTTTTTTTTTTTTATTTTCAATCCCAAATCCCACCAAAGCCATCTCTACCTTCAAAATTCTCCCATAAAATTCTTACCCTATCAAGGGACCCATCTTATATAAAACCAGAAAATGTGTCATGAAATCAAAATAAAACCAAAAAAGCCAAATCAATCTTTAGTGGGTTTCTGCCCCCATTGCCATATTCAACACAATTACAAAAACTTTGGGTTAACATCATTTCAGGAATCAGGGTCCCAGCAGCTCTTAATAATTTTGTCCCCCCCCCCTTTCTTTTCAAAAATTCCTTCATAAAACAGACTAGTTCAAAAACTAGATTATAATGCATGTGCTTTGCCTCTCTGTCCACTTCATATATTCTTCAAAAATCAACTGCCTCTTCATGCTCTCTTTCCTTTCGTGCCAGAGCTCAGAGATGGGTCAAATAGCAATCAAATACTCAAAATATTTAGACAAAAAAAACGTGAGCCTAGAAAATGATCAGAACCTCTCTGGTTTATCTCTTTAACTCCCCTTTTAAAAACCCAATTTGAGGGGAAAAAATTGGGGTTGTTTAATTGATTTTCCAAGACTTGGTTTATGCCTTAGCATGTGGAGTTGAACTAATCATAAACAAAGAAAAAATTGAAGTTATCAGTCCTACTACTACTATCTTTGCTGTAAATATTCTTTAAGTTAATGATCTTTAATTCCTTGCTTTTTCTTTGTTTCAACTTCTAATAGTTATTTCTATATATATCTATCTGAGAAATTAATTAATTAATTATCTATAGTTTGTGAATGAAGTTGTAGCAGCCTAACTTGGTATAAGCAAACTCTTGTGGACAGCACGTTTCGTCGTTTCCCTTACTGATTTGACAATTAATTTGTATTAATTAAAGATTAGAGACTTTTTCAAAAGAGCTTCGGCCTTGCTTTTCACCAAGAATATGTTGCAGTTGCACACGCAAGAGTACATGAAAGCCTGCGAAGACAAAAACTTGCCGCCTGATTCTTATAATTATTGAGGGAGAAAAAAACCCAGAAAGTTGTGAAACAAAGCCAAGGGCCCAGATTACATTACCTAAATCAAGATATAACAATCTAATATACTTCTAATCGTACATGATTTCTTGACAAGAAATTCCTTCATGTTGTCATCCTACATGTTGTCAAGCTAGTTAGTGAATTTCATTTTAATAAGTACTAATCAAACAGTACTCATTGTAATCACAATAATTTTTATGCAAATTTCTAAATCATGGAACCAAAGACTTAATTAAGTTACTTTATGCAGCTATTTTTAAGAAATGACATTCAGTAAATCTGAATTCGAATTCAATATTTGCATTCCGTTTTCTTATTTTCAAATTACGTTTTCTTTTTTGTACTATTTTTTTTTTCTTTCTAAACCGTGGATAACGGAAAACATTGAAAAAAATATATATTATAGATTCTCCCCTTTGTTTAATTTTTTGATTTTTTTTCTTTACAAATTTGTCAACCACAAAACGATATGGATAGGGCGGCAAGTGGTGCAATACGTAACAATCCACTTGTTGAATGGTGCATGAGAGATGAGTTGATTCTTTGTCACATACACATTTTTTTTATCTAATTTTTCTTGACATAGTTTTCCAATGTCACCTTAGAGCATAAAAACAATATATGGATGATGGCCAAAAAGTACCCCTTTATTGGTAAAGCTTTAAGAACGAATTTCAATTTTTTGTTTTTGATAATTAATTTGTGGTCCTCCACAAAATAAGATTTTGCGGGAATAGAAAACAATTGACATAGAATACCTTCACAAAATATTTTTTATTTTGAAACTCATGGAATTTGAATCACTTGTATGAACATTCGAATGCTTTATATATATATATATTTGATAAACTCATAAAATATACATTTTATGCCTTTCTACCTTTAGTTTTTGTTATGTTTTCGATCTTTATCTTATATACTTATATTATGTTTTAGAATTTTAGGTACAATAAGGAGAATAAAATCAAAAGATGTCAATAATGATGGTAAATAGCTTACAAAATCATAATCATAAGATGGAAGAAGATTTGAGAGTCAAAAATATCAATTTCTTAGTGCTAGATGATCAGGCAGATCTGACATCCAGAGCTTTTTGTTAAGAAATCATTATGTTAAAGACATTATTTGAAGAAATTTTCCTCTTGACTTTTGAAGCTGACTTGAATACCTTTCCAACGATAGTTTACACGTCTAAATCGGACAACGGATGGTCATCCGAATCAGCCGAAAAAGTGCGATACAGTGCATCAGTCGCGAAAGCGAAGTCAGAAAGCAAAAACGGACAAGACAACAAGTTAGGGCCGCGGCGCCAAGTTTCTGACCTCCAAATCCGCCAAAATCCGAGAAAAATCGCAAATACGGAAAAAATCTGGGAAAAGTCCAAACTTGCCTTATTTTGACTCCTAGCTTCCTTAAAGAGCAAGAAAGGGTTTCCAAGACTTTAAAACTCTATAAATACCATATTTTGAGTCACAAACTATCATAATCTTTGGGAGGAGACTCAAGGATCATCATTATTCTTCTTCTTCTCCATTCTTTTATTTTATTTTTAGTTTTATGTATATATTATTTATGCTTATGTTAGGCTAAACTTCTTTTTAGTTAAGGGTGATTTCAAAGCCCTAGACATGTTTTGTAATTGATTTTCAGATTCTATCTATCATTAATTTTTCATCAAAGTTGTTTATGTTCTTCTACAAGAATTTTTCATGATATTGTCTTGATTTGTCTAGGTGGCCAACTAGATAGATCTTGATAATCATCTAATGCTAGTTTAGGAATCTTGATCCGTGTAATTGTCTTGATTTCTATTCAATAGTGACAATTTGTAATTCATGATAATGTTGGGTTTTCAGGAATTATGAAGTGGAACATAACATAAGTTGAATGAATCCATGTTTATGTGTTTATTGCTTAGATCAACCTATCTTTCTTATCATAAAGCTGTTATCACTTTGAATCTAATGATGTTTATCTTAGGTTATTTGATAGTTAGAGATTAAGTAGTGACGTTCGTCCTGCTTAACGACGAACTAAGGAAGTATTGGGGTAACACGAGATGTTGTTATCTACGGTTGTTAACTTTGATAGCTAATTGATGGTGATAGATCTGAATTTGATTCTTAATGATGTCTAATGGTGGAGAATGAAACCTTGACCACATTTCTTTTATATTTGATTTCATCTTATTTATTTGCCTTTTACTTTACTTTACTTGTTTAGTTTAATTTTAAAATTATTTCAAAAACCCTTTTTTCTTTTATTGTTCTTGAATTTAAGTTTTAAACTAGTAATTTATAAACTAAAAACCAATTTCTGTGGATTCGACCCTTGCTTCTACTATACTCTACAATTGATATTATATTTAGTGCAAGGTTTAATAAAGATACACTCTTTTGGGTGCATCAAGTTTTTGGCGCCGTTGTCGGGGATTGCTTTCTTTAGTTTATTAGTTATTTGGTTTATTCTTATTTTTAGTTGTAATTAATTTTATTTTTCTTGTACATACAAGTTTTTCTTTTCAGATTTCAAGCAAGAAGAGACGGCATGTGCTATATCAAAATTTTAGAACCTTCATAACCAACTAGACAACCTCATCTCCATAATTTATTTTATTGTTTTTATTATTTTTATGTTTATTTGTTAATTGTTTGTTTAGTATTTTAGGATTATCTAGGTTGAATGAGTTTGTTTTGTTTTGAGTCTTAGTTATTTCTATTTTTATTAGTTCTTTTCTCTTACACATGATTCTTTCATTTGGGTTAATAGCATTACATTGAGGACAATGTAAGAATTAAGTGTGGGGGAGAAGGATTTAGGATTTCTTTTATTTTTGGCTATTTTTTTTATGAGTCTTTAATATAATAATAATTATTATTTTTAGTGTGTTTTAGTTCCTTTTTAATACAATGATGAGATATGAATTGTATAGGTCTAAACTCGTTACTAGTGAGAAGATTTTCATGAGAATTAAGCTTGATGCTATTTTTTATGAGCTAATGTTGATATGATATGTTGATTGAGAAAGAAGTATGTTTAGACTTGATATTGACTTGTATAATCATCCTTTTGAGTTTTTGAGCCTATATGATTGATGCATTATACATATCAATCCAATTTCTTTCTTGTGTGCTCTCATGATAACATGTTTCTCTAGAACTTGCTTTAAACCATTTAAGACTATATTGATGCATGTAACTACATGAATATGATAGAGGCATTATGATTGTAACCAGGGCCAAACAGTCATCCATTATTGATGTTTTAAGAGACATCCCCCTAGTGAACCAATTTGAGCCTACATTGAATAAACTATTTCTTTGGTAACCATATTTTACACCTAGCCTAAATACACTTATATCTTTACCTTTGTTCTAAAGATGGATTGAATGTTTTGAGACATATTGAAAAAACAAGGGTATCTAGAAAATTTAGGTTAGAACAAAAGATAAGTGTGGGGGAAAGAATGACAAAAGTCAAGAGAAAAAGAAAAGAGAATATTGAAAAAAAAAAAATCATCTCTTGATTGTTTGGTTAAATAAAACATGTTACAAAGTTGGTTAGAATGAAGCAAATGCTCAACATGAATATTTAGCCTATGTTATAATGTGCTTTATAAGAGTTTTGAGAAGTTTTATTTGTGTGATCTTATTATGTCTTTAAACTCTATGAAATTTTTGAAACCTTTATGATATCTTTAGTCTTTTATTCTTTAACCACATTACAACCCCTTGGCCCCATTACAACCTTGAATAAAGAACTCTTGATTCATGAAGTTGCATGATCTAAGTAGTGGAGAATAGGTGGACAAGCAAGCATATGGTATAACTATTTTCATGAGATTGATGAGTGTAAACACTTTACCACTACTTTAAAGAGTGAAAATCATGAGAGTATCCCATGTGAGAAGTTGAGATTAAGTTTGAATATGCACTATTTTGATTGAAATATGTTATGTTAATATTGACTTAACTCAAACTATTTACATTCAAGCATGAGTTTTTGTGAAATTCTTTAAGCTATTGATTAGTTTATAAGACCTATTTACTGATTATCTCTTATTTATATTGGAAGGATTAGGAGTAATTATATTTAGTATATTTTATTTTTATTTTAGTTTTTCAATGTTTGTGGGTATCGTCCTAGTAAACCTTCACGAGACTAAACTCGTCCACTAGAGACACATAGGGGTTTAAAGGCTTGTGTCACATGCTAAGTGCCACCGTGATTTCCTACGAAAGTGGATTAGTTCTTATTTTGCTTTTATTTTGTTTTGCTCGAGGACTAGCAAAAAGTTAAGTGTGGGGATATTTGATAAGCTCATAAAATATACATTTTATGCCTTTCTACCTTTAGTTTTTGTTATGTTTTTGATTTTTATCTTATTTACTTATATTATATTTTGGAATTTTAGGTACAATAAGGAGAATGAAGTCAAAAGATGTCAATAATGATGGTAAAGAGCTTACAAAATCATAATCACAAGATGGAAGAAGATTTGGGAGTAAAAAAGATCCATATCTTAATGCTAGATGATCAGGCAGATCTGACCTCCGGAGCTTGTTTCTAAGAAATCATTATGTTAAAGACATTATTTGAAGAAACTTTCTCTTGATTTTTGAAGCTGACTTGAGTATCTTTCCAACGATAGTTTACACGCTTAAATCGGACAACGGATGATCATTTAAATCAGCTGACAAAGTGTGACACAGTGCATCAATCGCGAAAGCAAAGTCAGAAAGCAAAAATGGACAAGACAACAAGTCAGGGCCGCGGCGCCGAGTTTCTGACCTCCAAATCCGCCAAAATCCGAGAAAAACCGCAAATACGGGAAAAATCCAGGAAAAGTCCAAACTTACCTTATTTTGACTCCTAGCTTCCTTGAAGAGCAAGAAAGGGTTTTCAAGACTTTAAAACTCTATAAATACCATCTTTTGAGACACAATCTATCATAATCTTTGGGAGGAGACTCAAGGATCATCATTATTATTATTATTATTCTCCATTCTTTTATTTTCTTTTTAGTTTTATGTATATATTATTTATGCTTATGTTAGGCAAAACTTCTTTTTGGTTAAGGGTGATTTCAAAGCGCTAGACATGTTTTGTAATTGATTTTCAGATTCTATCTATCATTAATTTTTCATCAAAGTTGTTTATGTTCTTCTACAAGAATTATTCATGATATTGTCTTGATTTGTTTAGGTGGCCAACTAGATAGATCTTGATAATCATCTAATGCTAGTTTAGGAATCTTGATCTGTGTAGTTGTCTTGATTTCTATTCAATAGTGGCAATTTGTAATTCATAATTATGTTGGGTTTTTAGGAATTATGAAGTGGAACACAACATAAGTTGAATGAATCATGTTTATGTGTTTGTTGCTTAGATCAACCTATCTTTCTTATCATAAAACTGCTATCACTTTGAATCTAATGATGTTTATCTTAGGTTATTTGATAGTTAGAGATTAAATAGTGGCGTTCGTCCTGCTTAACGACGAACTAAGGAAGGATTGGGGTAACACAGGATGTTGTTATCTACGGTTGTTAACTTTGATAGCTAATTGATGTTGATAGATCTGAACTTGATTCTTAATGATGTCTAGTGGTGAAGAATGAAACCTTAACCATATTTCTCTTATATTTGATTTTATCTTATTTATTTGCCTTTTACTTTTCTTGTTTAGTTTTAAAATTATTTTAAAAACCCTATTTTCTTTTATTGTTCTTGAATTTAAGTTTTAAACTAATAATTTATAAACTAAAAACCAATTTCTGTGGATTCGATCTTTGCTTCTACTATACTCTACAATTGATATTATATTTAGTGTAAGGTTTAATAAAAATACACTCTTTTGGATGCATCAATATATATATATATATATATATATATATATATATATATATAACCTCTTCAATAAATTGTTTCATAACTTTAATCGATTTTTTTATTTGAAACCTTTTCAAATTTATTGTACAACTGTACACTAGATTTTCATTCAGTTAATTAACGCATTAAATTTAATCAATTTCTTTTATTTCTTTTCCTATATTCTAAAAATATTCCAACACAATTATTATTAATTATTTGATTCTCACACGATTTATATATGCCTGACATTCTTGAAACTGAAAAGAAAAAGAAAATGGGTTTAGCTAGTTTCTTCAATTTTAGTCATCTCCTGATCTTAAAATAATGGAAAAAGAACAGGTAATTGATTAATATTAATTAACAAACATGTGCAAATGTACTGATTGTAAGGATTTTTTTTTTTTAAAAAAAATCAGAAAATAGAAGCCAACTCAGATGACAATGCATGTGATTAGGTTTTTCATTATTCTTCTCTAAACACTAGCTAGACTAGGAAAGAAACTTCCGAAATATGAGAGAATTACAGGCATAATAATAAACAAAGATGCCCTGTTTAGAACAAACCATCTAACTTTCTAATATTAAATTGATCATTTCATATACTTTATTGCTATTCTTAGTTCTACACAAATTTTTTTTATAAAAATGGAAGGATTTGGCATGCAAAAAGAACAAAAAACTGAAGATCAATTGGACCATACATGAGCAGAGACTGGCTGGCATATATTAATGTAATTTCCCGCCACCATTGCAAAATTAGGATACTTTCATGGATGATAAATTAATAGTAATTCCAAATTTAAGCTTAATTCAGTTAATTCATGCAGTTATCCTTAAGAGATGACATTCAGTAAATTTAAAATTCGAATACTAACATTTGCAATCATTTTTTCTATCCTCAGACTACGACTTCTTTTATACATATATATATATAATTAATATTAGTTCCCTGTCATATTGAGTCAAGTGGTAGCTGCTACCTACTAATTTGTTAAGACCTTATTTCCATATCCAAGATATAAGCTCAAATTTTTATTGGCTAAGCCATATTCTACCCAAAAAAAATTATATCTATATCAAATAATAGATTACCCTAAAATCGTACCGAAACAAGCATAGATTTTTTTTTTTTTATGTGAGTTACCAGGGAAATTTGGTCATTGAAAATTGGGGGGGGGGGTCCTTCTTTGAAAGTGATTTTGCATATTGTCACTGGTAAAACAATGTCCAACGTTATCACTCCAAAAACCACTAAAATTGTCTTCTTTATCGGTAACACCGCAACGAGGTTCAATTTTCCTTAATTTCAACAAACACTGCTTTGTTTTTTTGTCGACAGAATCTTCTCATAAAATTTTCATTTCTCTTCAACAGTAAAGTAATTTAGAAAGATATTTTCCCCTTTGATTCAAGTATAATAATCAACTTATCTCGTGATACAGATAAGCTACCTAACTTGTATTTGATGGTTTTTTTTTTTGACTTGTATGCTTGGTTTGATTGTTGTCTCAACTTCTAAGAAATGGAAACCCCATTATAAAAAAAAAAGGTATATTAAAAACTTCAAAAGGAAAGGCATGTGTAGATGATTAAACCCATAATTGCAATATCAGAATTAGGCTAAAAACAGATGATTAATGACAGCTTTACATACAAAAATGTAGCTATCATGATTTCATGTTACTCTAGCAGCCTTAAGAAAATAAACTATTTTACGTAGGATATGATAGAAAATTGTTGAGACCAACTTGTTTTTTGGTTATACATGGGTATTTGCTACACGTACGTTAAAAGACAAAAATCAAGTGCTATTTTGTGTGGATGGCATGAAATGATTCTTCAATACTTTCACGTTTATGTCAATTGTGGAGTGGAGAAAGGGGGAAAATTGCAAGAAATTGATACATCTATATATCAGGTTGTGATTGAAATTGATGCTTGCTTGAAAATTAGGTTTTTGTGAAGATATATGTTGCATGCTCATTGCTCAAACAAGTTCTTTGTTTTTCTTTTCTTTTATTTTGTCCTTTCATATAAGTTCTTTATGATTCAAAATTGTACAAATTTTACTCACTTATTGATCAAATTCAATAACGTGTCCCAACAAGGACGGCTAACTAGCTGCCAAAAATATGTCTTTGGTCACTTTCAAGAAATAATATTCATATATATGCCTATCAATAATGTCGACCTTTGCATCATTAAACTCCAACAAATATTCAAAACTTAATTAGGGTTTCTCGGTCTAATCAATTTTAACTTTGATTTAATCATTCTTGGAAGCTATCAACAAATTGTGTCTTCCTACTTAAGCTTTGCTTGATAAAAAGGATGAAAAATGATAAGAACCGAAAACTTGTTAATCCAATGATTAAAATTCATAACAACTATCCTACTTTGTAACTTAACCATTAAATTAACAAAATTTATATTTTTACCCATTTTCATCTTTCCTAACAAGTTGATGGCTCATGCCACGTTTGTCTAGGGATAGGTTTTTAGGGTGTGGAATTAATTTGAATTTGGTCCTTTTTGAGCTACCAAAGGAGAAAATTAAATTAATTATATATGCAATTTATAAGGTTTTGTTAGAAGAAAACCTTCTTTTTTTTTCAAGATATGGATTAGGTAGACTTCAAGTCAATCATGTTTAGGGTTGCATAATAAGAACAATAATATAAATAGATATGTTAAGCAGATTGTGTGTACAAAAGCAGCTCTGCATTTATATACATCTTAGAGAGCTTATAATTAGTCAAAGAAAATGACCCCCTCAAATTTAGGTAATAATAATTGAGAGGGAAAACAAAAGCCAACTATATTTATTAATTATTATATTTAGCTAGAATTTCATTTTCTTCTAGCGTTTTCATCATCATATGGAAAAGACGTCAGATATTTTTATATATTGATTTATGAGTGAAGCCAAAGGAAGTACTTACCCTTAATATAAAATTTTGAACATAAAACAAAGACATAAACCACTATCTATCCACATCATTATAAGATTAAATGGCTGGAAAATTGATCACAATTGTGTAGCATTAATTTTGATAAAGCAAGTGACTAATGACAACATGATAAAAGCCTCTAAAAAAGAATTTTTATCAGGAAAATGACTTGATATCCATCACCATCGTTAAGGGAAGGGGAAGGGCAAGCCTTTTAAATTCTTTGTCCAAATTCATGGTCGAATTTTTTTATATTTTTACTCGAATCCTCTTTGGTTTTGTTAAGTTACTCGAAATGTATGTATGAATGGAGTTTTTGTTTAAAAGTGATGGAATGAAAGCTCCATCGATCCAAAGCCAACATTGGAGGCTCTACCCTAATATGCTTAGGCAGTCGGTCGAGAGTAATTTCTCTCCTTAATATGAAAGAAAGAGAAAATGAAAGTTTTGCATCCTCAATTTTTTTTTTCTTGCACATGAAAGTTAGCTCAATTATTTTCTTTTGAAAAAATTGCAACTCGGAGTGTTTCAAGGCAACTTCACAAAGGAAAAAAAAAACAAACAAAAGGGTGGCCCCCTAGGCCCCTAACTTAATTTTCAACTAAGAAATGCAAGGAAATTTCAACATCAAGATTACGTACCCTGATTGTTGTCGTCTATTTTATCTTTATATTCCAATTGTTCTTTGGTGGCAATAAGAGAGATTTTATTCATCCAAAGAAAGCGATAATCCTATGTTGAAAGAGAAACAAAAATTAAGCTTAAATTTAATTCAATTATTTTATTCAATCATTTTTAAAAAATGATATCCAATAAATTTTAATTTTAATTTCAATATTTACAATATTTATTTTATTTTTAAATTACGGCTTTCTTTATATAAAATAATAAGAAGAAGAAGAATCCAAATAAGTTATTATATGTGTACTTGGTGTTGAAAAATGAGCACCTTATAATTTGGCAGTTTCTTGGAAGGGACAATCCTTTTCGGATTGAAACAAATTTTAAAACGATAACTGATCAAATCAATGAAAATTAAATAGTATTCGACCGCCTGAAAAATTAATGGATTTTAATTAAATGACTTCAAATTAGAAATGCAACAGTGGGGATTAATTGGTTTCACCTTTAATTATTATAGTATTTATTTATTCAAAGTAAACAATATATCAAAATCTTGGCAAATTCATTGTCACAAATTGCAGCAACATACAATGAACTTTGTCCCCACAAATTGGTTTTAGTTGTTTCTTGGAAACCAAAACTTTAATATCTCCGCACATAAATCTTATCAAAGGTGGGTGACAGAAAAGGAAAAGAGCAAAAGAAAACAGGGCAAAATCAATTACATCATTAGGTGCATTATCTCTCTTGGATACTCATGTTTGTGTGGAAACCAAAAGTTGATTAATTTAGGGTAAGTTTTGTACTAATCAACAACATAATTGTAAGTAATCAGCTGGCTAAGGAAAGTTCATGTGAAACCAACGACCACTTGGAACTTATTTAGGGTAAATTTTGCATTAGAAAAATATAGTAATATATATATATATATATGAACATGCTAAGGTGGTGTCAAATCATTTGGTCTCAATGACAAACCTAATTTTACTCCGGGAATATATTATTTTTTTAAATAAAAAAAATATTTAAATTTTTTTAATTTATCTAAATAAATCTTTATACTTTTATTGCATCCAAATAAATTTTTAATTTTTTAATTTGCATCAAAATAAGCTCTTAACTTTTAATTTGTACTTAAATAAACTCTTAATATAAATTAATTTTTTATTTGAAATAAAGACTTATTTTAGTATAAATTAAAGGATACGAATTTATTTAAGTACAATAAAAATATAGAAACTTACTAAAAAAATTAAAATAGTTTATAATTTTTTAATATAGAATTTATGAAAAATGTTATTTTAAAAGAAAAATATTGTATTTAAAAAAAATAATAAGTTAAAAATATAAGTGAGTAGTTATTGTTTTAAAAAAATTAAAAGATATTAAAAAAAATGTGAGTAGTTTTTTAGTGAATAGTTATTTTTTAAAATTCGAAAACCTAAATATTCTTAATTTTATTTTATTTTATTATTATAATTTAAATTTAGTTTTTTTTTTTTGTACTTTCCTAATTAATTGAGTTGGTATCACTTGACTCGTGACACAAACTCAATCAACCATATTATATACAATATAAATTTTAATTTTTTTTTCAATTATATCAATAATCACATCTCAATTGCACAAGTCCTAAAATTAAGGTTTTTGGAGGATCCATTTTAGCCCCATTTCTATCTTACTAGAAAAGCAGTAAGCACTTTATCAATTAATTTTCCAATTTACAATCATTTAGCCACCCATTTTAAAAGGCTCCCAATACACTTGTGCTAAAGGGATGATCTGTTTTCATTTCATGTTTACAAGATTACATTTTCATTAGAAAATTAAAGCATATATAAGAACTAAAGAGAATAAGAAAAAAAATGTAAAAAAAAAAGCCCCAATATACTTCAAGAAAACCCTAAAAAGGGAGGATGAGAGTACACCTTCCCCCACCCCAAATGGTGGCTCCCACATTTGAGAGCTTTTTGAATCATCATGGGATCTCCCTGAGGTTGGCATATAAAACCTACCTTCGAAGATATAATAGAAAGAAAATAAAGAGTGGGTGCCTAGTGTAGTGTGGCTTTTGTAGCTATATAACCCCACAAACTCTACTTTTAAAAGTGAAAGTCTGAGTTTTCTAGGAATCCCATTTGAAACTTCTGGGAAATCTGCATTTTATAATTCAGTTGCCAAATAAATTTATATTCCATGCTCTTTGGCTTTTTGTTTATACTACTATATCTTTTAGGCAATGCAAATACGCCCAATTTACTTGTATGAAAGGACACTTATACCAAGTTTCTAAATACTTTTCAGATTATCATTTACTTTGTTACTTACTAATACTTTTCAGATTATGTACTATATACATTTGAAAAATAAAAAGTTATCAAATAATTTTAATAAATATCTATAAACACCCATAATCGGATTACATATATACAATATAATTATAATTATGTTGAGTTCTTGATAGCACAACTTTTACAATAAACAAATTATAGGACCAATAATGAATTTAGCTAATTTTTTCATCTCTCTTCATCAACAATTCTGCTTTGCTTTGTTTGTGTGTTTTGATGTACATTAATTATTTCATTGTTTCTTTTCTTTTGTTTTTGGAAATGTTAATCAGTGCCTATAAGCATTGGTTAAGGTGATATATATAAAAAGAAAAATGTAATTAATGACATACTTTTTTTTGAATTCAATAAAGTAATATATTAAATATAATTTTTTTTAAATTGATAATTAAATAATCCCTAATTAATGTCTATAGACATTGGTTAAGCGGATTTTTTTTTTTTTAACTTTTTGTTATCTTTTGAGGTGGTTAAAGTGAAAACCCCAATGAGATATGAATATGATGGAAGCAAAGCAATAATAGAGGAGATGAACCCAAAAAAAAAGTAGTGAAAGATGAGAAGGGGACGGTGGTGCATGGGATGTGGGAACCCATCTGTCTAAATAATTTATTTGCTATATATATCTCTCAAGTGGCAACTCCATTTCTTTTCTTTCTTTTATTTTTTCATTTATTTTATTTTATCTATCAACTTTTCCTTTTCAATATGGGTGTGTGAGAGGGAATTCAATTAGGGGATGTTAGCTAGTTTGGGACATTGTGGGGTCACTGTTCTATCCCATTCAATTTGGTCAATAGCCCTCTCATTCTGGTTTGCAAGATTTTGCCACCATTTCTATTTATTGTGGGAAACAAGAGGGGACCAAAGTTTGGTTGCTGGGAGAATTTTTATTTATGGTATTTTTCACCCATTTTTCTACCCTTACCAATCATGATATTTCATTTCTTTGAGCTGTCTTTATCCTAAACGTTGTCTGTCAGCTAATAAAGTATTAATTTCTTCCCTGGCCACTTCATAATTTTGCGTCAATCCCAATGCAATGTATGTTGAACATTTTCTCCCCACATTTTCTTTTTTTACCATAAAAATAAAAATCAAAGGAAATTAAGCCCTAGTATGGCACCGACAAACTAGAGCTGTTTGGAAAGCAAGAAAAAAAACATTATCCATGCATATCTAAGTGAATTCAGCTAGTAAAAGGTTCCGAAAAAGAAAAGAAAAGAAGTAAACATTAATATGACAATCAATAGTCATGTTAATTATGAATTCATAATTTAGTCTTTGTTTACAAATAGTTTTTGCAATAAATTCCTTATCTGAATCCAGAATCCCCCGAAACCCCACCTCCTATTTAGATTATCAATTCTCACACTCAAAATTAAAGCATTTAAAATTTTTCCTTTTTGAAAGAACAAAAAGAATATAAAAGTACATGAAAAGCATGTGAAACATATAAGGTTTTGTCAACCAATGTTCTTAATTAAGTGCATAAAATTTCATTAATTGTTGACTTAATATATATTTAATTCTAATGCAAAAATTTGTAGACTTCCAAACAGTTTCAATTCATGAATTTATGTATGAAATATGTCATTATTTCTTCTTCTTCTTCTTTTTTTTAACAAAAAGAATCTGATGTTAAGTTGAAATATAAAAAGGGAATAGCTCTTCAAATTAATCTTACTCTGAAAAGAAGAAATGAATTTTTAGGAAAGGGAAAGTATTAAATGAATATGGGTATAGAGTGCCAGTGAAGATAGACAATGTTGGTGATCTATTTCCATAATAATTAACATTACAAGTTAATTATAGTCCAAGCATGGCCATGATAGATAACCACCAAATCTTTGTTAATTTGTTGGAGTCATTTGAGGTAAAAAAGATTGAGATCCCTCACATGTTATGTTATATTGGCAAATTAATGCATCTATATATTAACATTAGGTAGAACAATAAACTTTTTTATTTTTTCTTTTTGTCTCAAAATAATTAAATGGAATAAATACAATAAAAATGAGAATAAGTTCCTATATGTTCAACAGGAGAAAATTTCCTGTGCCAGATGAAAAAAATATTCACAAGATTTTTTTAGTGCGGCTCCTTTTTATAGTCAGTGTTAGTATTTTATATACCGACTGGTGAATTTTTTAAATTTTATGAATACGTTTATATTTAATAATTTATTTATTTATTTTTATAAATACATTTTAATCATATACATATGAATTTTTTATTTTTTGTGAAATTTAAAAACTTCACAACCAGTATATAAGATAAATTTGCTTTTCAGTTATATATAATGTAAAATAAAGATATACTATACACCTTAATTTTCTTTAATATCATTGGTATTAAACCTTGTGATTCAAGTTAGCACTTTTGTTAGGGTTAGTCAGAAGAATGAGTTACAGCTATTAAACGTTATTGGGAAGTTTTTAAAAGTTTGGAGTAACTTTGTATCTCTAATCGAAACTCAATTACTTTTGTCCATAAAAAAGAATTATTCTTTCAATAAATAATTAGATTTTGCTAATTAATTTCTTTAGAGCATTTGTTAAGATTAGTTATATTATTATTTATAGTAATATTTTATATTAAAGATTTTGATAACGAGTGTCTTTAAGTATTTTTTAAGTTTAATTAATATATTATTTTTAATAATATTATTATATTAAATACAATAGTTGATATTTTTATTCATTATTTTTAATACATTAGATATATATTATTATATATAATAATCTTAAATAGTATCCTTAAGACACCCAATTACAAAATACTTATATTAAATACAATAGTAATAATTAATTTGATAAATTCTAACGTATTAAAAATAATAACTTATTTAATATGATAATTTTAAAAAATATTTTTTCACTCGTTAATAAAACCCTAAATAATTTACTTCATTTGCATTTTAACCTAACCTAGGAACAAACAAAAACCTTTTAAGACTACTTAATTATGTTGCAATAATGATGCCAAGACTTTATTATTGTATTATTGCTTTTAATGTTTCGTATATCAATATATCATGCGTTTGAGAATGCAATTAATTAAAGTAATTTGATGGGTTTTTTTCAGTAAACTTAATGTCATACTTTTTAACTAAAAATAAAAACTGGTGGTGAGTAATTAGAATATATATCACATAAAATCTCATACTTCTCTAATTATATCATAGTCCTAACCTGTCACACAAAATTGTTTACTTGTGTTGAAATAAACCCATTTGTTTTAAAAGATGACAAAGTAATTAGCATATGAGAATTATAATTTCCTATCCTTATTTAATGCCATAAAAATTAATTAGTTCTTTGCCATTTATGTTTTAATAATTGTTATATATAACATCATATATATATATAGACACTAATATTAATATGAAATTTTAGAAATTTCGTCTAAAAAAATGTGCACAACATTAAAATTTAAAAAGTATACTTTCCTTAAAATATATATTAATTAAAAAAAAACAGAAAATACATAAACGTAATAAAGGGTCCCACAAGAGATTATTCCCCGTTGCCTAATTGTCTGGTACACAGACTCCAGTTGCCTAAAGAAAAGAAAAAAAGAAAGAAAGGGGACATAGACATACAAAGACAAAGGTAGCGGAACGGGGAAACCGTAACTGGGGCCCATAAACGTGTTACACAGTATCCTCTCTCTCTCTTTCTTTTTTTTTTTAAATTTGTTTATAATTATTATTACTAAAAAAAAAGGATCCCACACTTCACACGTGCGATAGGGTGGTAGTGGGGTCCATTGATGGGTCACGTTCATAACGGGCCTTCAACTGTTTTTATTAATTATTTTATTTATTATTATTGTTGATGGGGTTCTTGGACCGTAGTGATCGGCTTACGTGGCAGAAGCTGTATGGATCCGACACGTGGCAGATATGCCGCATGTCAGTTATTACTAAGATAAAAAAAATCACAGCCACATTGTTTTTGGTTAAAAACACTCAATCCCACGTTTGACAGACCCAAAAAGGGTTTATTTAAATCCCCTTAATGCCCCTATAAGTCTAATTTTACCGAGACAAACACGGGGGCAAAAGAACCGAGTTAATAAAAATTAATTAAGAAAAAAAATCCCCCTAAAGTTAAGAAAAAAAAAGGGAAAGAATTTATATAGTAACCAAATCTAAGGACAAAATCTGCCACCCAGTTTTGCTGATTTGCAAAATAAATTTTTACAATAAAAAAAAGAAAAAAAAGGTAAAGTCTTTTTTGACTTTCTCTCTCTATTAAAAACCAAAGCCTAAATATAAACCCACCCAATTTCATTTGAGGAAGAGCCTCCATAGTCGCCACCGCTATCTGTTTTCTTTTTCTTCTTTATTTTTTGCATGCTCATCACTTTTCCTTATTCTCTCCTTCTTCAAAGCCCAAAGACTCTGCTTATATCTCTCGCCCTTTCTCTTTATATTTCTTCTCTTAGCAATATCAGAGAACAATAACAACTACACATCAAAGCAAAGCAAAGCAAAGCAAAGTAAAGCAAACGTAGAACGGTAGAAGCAAAGAATCAAAAACCAACAGTTTTATCCAATGGCAGTTGAAGCTCGGCATATGAATCTTTTCCCTCCTCAGTTAATCACCAACAGGTACTTCAAAATATCTATCTCCATTTCTGTATTAATAATGGGTTTAATTTGTTTTCAAGTTTATTTATTTCTTTCTTTCTTTCTTTTATCTAACATGCGGTTTTCTTTTTGGTTGTAGCAGAGATTTTATCAAAACAAATCAAGGGAGTGGCAATATATACAATAACCAGATGGAATCTTGTGTTCCTTTGGTTAATACAATGCAAGAAGCTTCACAGCTTTTTCCATTATATCAATCCCTTGTTTGTGATCCAATTTCAGCCAAAACTTCAATCAACAAAGCTGATAGCGGCCTTACCTATAATATGAATATCCCAGTCTCAGCTCCAAGAAAAAGGCCTAGATATAATTCATCATTCATCAATTGCTTTGATTCATACACTGTCCCTCAAAAGAACAAATTTTCCGGTGTTTCCTGTGTTCTTGATGATGATGATGTCTTCTCCCAGATTCAACAACAACAACAAGAAGAAATTGACCGCTTCATTGCTGAACATGTAAGTTATCCAAAAAAGCCAACTTTTTTTTTTTGGATAAGTAAGTGTTTTATTTATCCAGAAAGCAGTTAAACTGCTACATCCAACATCATGTGCAACATGTACTTAAGCTATACATACTTAAACAATACTTGAACAAAACTTAAGACCACTAATCAATCAGGGAACAATAGCAACATACTTCAGCAATACTTAAAGCTATTCCAGAATGGACAAAGATCCTAGGAAAAAAGTGACAGTCCCCAATCTGCATCCAATCTTCGGTTCACTTCATCAGGACTAATGTTCTTGAGCTCCAACAATCGCATTCTGATGATCTCTTTTATCTGCTCAATGATCGCTCCTTGTGTGGATTGAAGGCGATTAAAACACCTATTATTTCTCTCCCTCCAGATCGAGTAAAGAAAGGCACTCCATGATAAACGCAAAATAACAGAAATGAGAGTTTTTCCTCTGATTCTGTTTACTGCCCATTGCAGCTCTGCTTGCCAGCTCCTTATGCTTCTATGAAGTTGACATAAGCATAGTATATGCCCCCAGATTTCCTTTGAATAGGCACATTCAAAAAATATATGATTCCGGGTTTCTTGCTCAGTTTGACATAGCTCACATTTGCCATCCACCTCCATGCCCCATGACATCAATCTGTTCTTTGTAGGCAGTTTGTCCAATATAGCCATCCAAGCTACCAGTGCATGTTTAGGAATATGAAATGGAAACCAGATCAATTTATCCCACTCCACCTTGTCCTGCCTAGGCCTGAGATCATTCCAGACTTTAGCCACCATAAATCTGTTCCCAGGGAACTTCCAAGTTAGAGCACCATTCTGGTTGGAGGTGAACCTCAAAGCCAAAGCCCTCAGCTGAAGCATTTTACGCCATGTCCAGCTGCTTCCTGGGGAAGGTTGAACCTGCCACACTGTTCTTCCTTTCAGCACATAGGCATGAAGCCAGGCAATCCACAATGAACCTGCCTGAGAGAGAAGTGCCCATAGGTGCTGAATAATGCAAGCCTTATTCCATATTCCCAAGTCTTTTAATCCAAGACCCCCCTCTGACTTTGGACAGCAAATGGTACTCCATTTGACTCTTGCTCCCTTAGCTGAGTCATCTCTTCCTTTCCAGAAGAACCTGCTGCATAATTGATTAATTCTTTTAAGAACAGCCTTAGGCAATACAAAGTGCCTGCACCAAAAATTGGACACATTAAAAAGAACAGATTGAATGAGCTGAAGCCTTCCTGCATAGGATAACATGCGTGCTGCCCAGCCATTGATTCTCTGAGTAATTCTATCGATCAAAGGAGAACAATCCTTTTCAGAGAGTCTTCTTGTGACCAAAGGGATCCCAAGGTACCTAACAGGTAGTTTGCCAAGTTTAAACCCTGTCAACTCTTGCATCTCAAGTAGAGTGGTCCTACTAACACCAGAGGAGAAGACTTCACTCTTGGAAGGGTTTAATTGCAAACCAGAAATGGTATAAAAGTAATGGAGAATACCCTGTATGCCCACAACAGAATCCAAGTTACCCTTTGCAAAAATCAGCAGATCATCTGCAAAGCACAGGTGAGTAAGCTTGATTCTGTGACATTTAGGATGGTAGCTGTAAACTCCATGAAGAGCCCCTGCATCCAGAAGTCTGGATAAAACATTCATAGCAATGACAAAAAGATAAGGAGAGAGAGGGTCTCCCTGCCTTAACCCCTTTGCTCCTTCAAAGTACCCTACTAATCCTCCATTAAGAGAAATTGAGAACTTTGGGGAAGTGATGCATGCCTTGATCCATCCTATGAACTTATCAGGCAATCCATAAACTGATAAAACAGTGAGAATGAAGTCCCAATTTAATGAATCAAAAGCTTTTTGGAGATCAATTTTCATTGCAAAACGGGGGGATAAGGTTGCTCTTCCATACCCTTTGACCAGTTCCTGAGCCATGAGAATATTATCTGAGATGCTTCTCCCTGGTATGAAGGCACTCTGATTGCTGGAGATCATAGTAGGAAGGAGTGGAGTGAGCCTGGCAGTGATGATCCTGGTAATACATTTATAAATGACAGAGCAGCATGAAATAGGCCTGAAGTCCTTCATATGATTAGGATTCTGGAATTTTGGGACAAGAGCAATACATGTAGAGTTAAAGACTGATATCCTGCTCCCTGATTGAAAGAAGGATAAGATTGCTGCAGTGACATCCTCTTCCACAATAGGCCAAGCAGTTTTAAAAAACTGTGCAGTGTATCCATCTGGCCCTGGGGCTTTGTCCCCATTCTGCTCAAACATGGCTTTTTTCACCTCCTCTTTTGTAACAGCCTTAGCTAAATTGTCCTTAGCTTCAGCAGGCAAGGCAGGCTGAATAAGTTCAGTAAGAAGCTCCCTAGGGCAGTCTGTGACCTGTTTGTCCTCAGTCCCAATCAACTTCTGAAAGAACCTTACAGCCTCCTTTGAAATTTGGCCGAAATCTTCCAACTTCCTTCCCTCATCATCATAGAGGACTCTGATGGATTGCTTGCTATGCTTTGCTGACACCATTTTATGGAAATAATGAGTGTTCTGATCCCCCTCCTGCAGCCATTTTATCCTTGATTTCTGCCTGTAATAACTTTCCTCAGCCTTTTGGAGTTCCATCAATTCTGCATAGAGTCTTCTTTCTGTTTCAACAAGAGTATTAGATGGCCTTTGATGCAGATTGATCATCTGCATGCTCTCCAATTCTTGCCTTTTATCTTGAACCTTCCCTGAAATGTTGCCATATATGGCCAGGTTAAATGCCCTCAGTACTGCCTTTAATCTCTTCAATTTGTGGAATAGAGTGGTCATAGGATTGCCAATGAAAGGCTCTTGCCAAGAGTTTTCCACAATGTTCAGGAACTCTGGATTCCTAGTCCAGAAATTAAAAAACCTAAATGGCTTTGGGGGAGAATGAGCAGTCAAGTTCATCTTTATGTATGCTAGGCAGTGATCAGAAACCATTGGAGCCAAAAACTCAACAAATGAGTGAGCAAACTGTGTATGCCAGCAATCATTCACCAAAACCCTATCAAGCTTTTTAGCCAAGTAAGCATCAGTTTGGTGGTTGGACCAAGTGAATGTTGGTCCAGTACTGGTATGATCAAACACTGATAGCTGTGTCAAGCAGTCCTGAAAATCCTTCATATCAGAGGTAAGCATGTAGGAGCCATTGAAATCTGAGCTTTCCTGTGGTCTTGCTATAACATTGAAATCTCCAGCCAAAAGCCAAGGAGAGCCATCAATTCTGCCTTGAATGTCCTGAAGATGGTGCCAAAGCCTTCTTCTACTTATGCCTTCATTGCTTCCATAAATTGCTGTAATGTAGAACCTGGTAGAATTATAAGTGGTGCAGCATGTAATGCTCTGATCAGATGTTGCAATAAGATCAACCTGCATCTGATTTCTCCATAGGAACCATATTCTCCCATTATAAGCTTCTAAGTAGTTGTGATGTAGCTTCCATCCCTGAAAGAGCCTATCTACTATAGCTGGCATGTTTTGTTGTTTCACTCTTGTTTCCAGTAAGCAAACAAGGTCTGCCTTCAGGCAGTTTATTCTCTGTATAATACTTTTCTGCTTTTGAGGGTTGTTTAGCCCCCTAGTATTCCACACTATAAAATTCATGAAAGTTGAGGGGGGGTCACTCCAGAGGCAGGTAAAACTGCCTTACCTCTTTTCCCCTTGTCAATGGGCCCTTTCTTCTTATTCTTCAAGGCTTTCATCAAGTCTGCAACTCCTGCTGCTGCTGCCCTTTGCTTCTTAGGAGAGTTTGGAAGGATTTCCACCAATTGTTCCTCCTCTCTCCATTGCTCAGAGCCACTAGTTTGTCCAGGGTCTACATTTGTCCTCTCTGAGTCACTCAGGATGTCAAATCTGTTTTGGGAACCAGCTAATACTGACTTATTGCTTTTCTGTATGCTTCTGCTTCCTCTCCTTTTGCTGCCCTCATTAACTTCTGTTTCCTTCATACTTGCCTCTTTCTGTTCTTGAGCCATAGGCAGGGCACTGCTTTCAACTTCTACGCTGCTTGTAGCCTGTGCATCATGTTTTGACAGTTCTGCTTTAGGCCCCTCCTTTGGAATCCAAACTTTGGTAGCCCCTACAGGCTGTTTGGTGCAATTTCCAACTTTTTTCTTAATACATCTGTTTCAATAAAGAAGAAAAAAAAAAAAAAAAAAAAACCTCTTCTTTCCTTTTTTTAATGCTCAGTTAACATGGCAATTTATTGATGTGGAATTTTTTTTTTTTTTTTTTGCATTAATTACAGACAGAAAAAGTGAGGTTGGAACTTGAAGAAAGAAGAAAGAGGCAATCAAGAATGTTGATTACAGCAATCCAAGAAGGGGTTACGAAGAAACTGAAGGAAAAAGATGAAGACATACAAAGAATGGGGAAAATAAACTGGGTTCTTCAAGAAAGGGTGAAAAGCCTATACTTAGAGAATCAACTGTGGAGAGACTTGGCACAAACAAATGAAGCCGCGGCCAATTCCCTACGCAGCAATTTAGAACAAGTCCTGGCGCACGTTAGCGAGGAACGCCTTGTGAGCGCGGGCGCAGCCGCGTTGGCCGATGATGCAGAGTCTAGCTGTGGCAGCAGTGATGAAGGGTGGCGCAAGGTGGTGCCACCGCAACCACAAGGGCAAGGGGGTGGTGGTGCGCAGGATAAGGCGGTGGTGGTGGTTGGGAATAATAATAAGAAGTGTAGAAAGTGTGGGGAGAAAGAGTCAAGTGTGCTGTTGCTACCATGCAGGCATCTTTGTCTCTGTTCAATGTGTGGGTCCACTCTGGTAGGAACTTGCCCTGTTTGTGACTCTGTTACCAATGCCAGTGTTCATGTTAACATGTCATGAAATTTTATTTTATTTTTGTCTTTTTAGAGTTCTTAGTGAAACAAGACAGGAAAAAGAAAAGAGAAATGCAAATATATCTTTTAAGAAATGGATCATAGAAAAAAAAAATTTCATTATTAGTATCTGTTTCATCTCAATTCTTTATTTTTATTTCTATTTCTTTCCATTGTTTGGTGTAACATGTGAATGTTTATGTTCTTTTCTTGTTTCAGTATCTGTTTTTTACCATTGGAAATGATGATTTTTAGTAGTTGGAAGAAGGCCAATTGGGTTTTGATTTTAATTCATTTGGCAGCAAAAAGCCTGAAAAGTTCATACAATTTTTTTTTTTTTTTTTGTTGATGAATTGGAAGAACCCCACGCGGTGAAAAAAGATTTGGTTGTGACCAGATAGACTTGTGAGGAGAATCTTGAGTGAAGGTGTTGTCGATGATCAAACTGTAAAGTAAAATTGTCAAAGTTCAGCATTATTTTTCATTTACTGACTGAGAAGGACAATTATCCATTTTCTTTTGTCTGAAAAAAAAAAAAAAAAAAACCTTTTTTGACCTTTTCTTTTCTTTAATTTTTTTTTTTTTTTTAAAGAATGGCCCAAGTGTCTTGAGTCTGGACTCTTTTGAAGGTAGATATTACTGATTTTGATCAATGTTAAGAGAATTGGATAGAGGTTAAATTTGTGTGATTTTTGATTTTCGATTAAATTGATTGGATTGATTAATTTATTTAAATAATAATTTTAATATTAAATAAATAATAAATATAATAAATAATTAATAAAAATATGCATTACGTTAATGGTATGATTTTTAATATAACTTTATAAAGTTATAAGTTCAAATATCATCACTTACAAAAAAATAATTAAAAATAAAAAATATTTTTTTCTGTTTTTTTTCAATTAAATTGGTTTTAGGCCACTTCAAGTGATTTCCAGTTCTCCATATAATATCGGATTGAACAGACTTTCAATTCTCGATTGAACTTATCCGAGATCGATAGAATCAATCTAATTTTTTCAACCGTGACTTTGAAAGGTCACCTTCTTGGTTCTTAGCTTCATTCCTTTACTTTTTTTTTTTTAATCTATTGTTTGAAGCTTAAAGGATTCCCTTCTTTTTCAGTGTGTTTTAAATTCCCAAACTCTTTCTTGCCCCAGGGAAAAGGCAATGGTGGGGTTAGTCTTCCCTCACACACCCATCAATTTCTACCAAATCTCTTGAACACAAAGATCTTTGCACAACCTAACAATAATCAAGAATTGGTGCAACTTTTTTTTTTCCTTTCCAAAGCTTTTAATTCAGTTCATTTCCTTTAATTTGAGTAGAAAAGCTATTGAACTGGATTTCTTCTCAATGTCTTTGTTTTTCATTGAAAGAGAATGAATATTGTGGCAAACTAATTGAAGATGCTTTTAACCACATTGAGTTCACATGACATCAAGGCAATGGCCAAAAGGTGAGTTGAGAAATGGATTTTAATATAGATGGCTTAGCATCTATGAAAAGTTTTATAAGGATTAAAAACCAATTACCCAAAGTTTTATGAAAAGTTTTATTAGGAGTAAAAACCATTTACCCAAAGTTTTATTAGGAGTAAAAAGTAAAAACCAATTACCCAATGCTGACCCAGCAATTTGGTTTTGGTGGCCAATCTAGGAAATGATAACCAAGATCTAGGGTGCTTTTCTAAGAATCCCCTTCTCTATTTTTATTTTTTTTAAAATTTAATTTTTTTAAGAACTTTTCAATTATTTCACATTTCTAATAAGTGTTCATTTTTTCAATCAAAAAGAAAAACTATGATTTTAGTCTGTACTTACTCCTCAATTGAAATTAGTTGAAACGAAATGATTGATATGCCCCAATTTTCTCCCCATTCTTTTTCCCACTCTTTTCGTTTTCACCTTTATAATTTCTTTTGTTTTTTAGTCCAAATTTCTTTATTTTATAAACTGAGAAAAGGCAGACATATTTTAAAGTGAAAGATAGCAAATATGTATATTTGCATTCACTTGTCAATTGTCATGTCATTACTATTGTCATCTCCCACCAAACTAAGATTATTATGATGTAATCATATCATTAAGAAAAATATTGGACAAAGTATCAACAAAGCACTTGTTCACAACATTATCACAGTACAATATTTTTTTTTTTGGTTTGTTTTAGGATACTTTTCTTTTATCTCTTTCTTTGAAATTTTTGGGTCAGGTGGGATGTACTAAATTATCTTTTGGATTTTATTAATCATAGTATTTTAAAGATATTTTTTAAGTATTATATAGTAAGATTATTAATCAATAAAATCATTCAATACGTTAAAATATATATTAATTAATTAAAAAAATACAATACTTGTTAGCAAGACATTTTTTTTCCCTTTGAATAAGAATTTTCAAAGACAAGCAAAGTAATTATGGGACTCAACTTGGTACTAGACCTGCTCACGGGCCGGGTAGCCCGCCTGAACAGGATATTTTATGTTCCTGGCCGGTCCGGCCCGGAACAGTGATTTTTATTATAATAATATTATTTTATTTAATTTTAATTATAAAAAAAATAAAAAATTTATTTTTTTATTACAATGAACAGTGTTTCGGGCTTAAACGGGCGGGCCGACCCAGGGCCGGGCCTAGGCAGAGAAAAAAAAAAACCGTGCCGCAATCCGGCTCGACCCGGCCCATGAGCAGTTCTACTTGGTACCCAACATCCAAAGGAATTAGAGCTAAGCTAGCTATCATTTTTAGGCAACCAAGTGTTAGTTGCCTTTCCTTTCCCATGATTAAATTTGCTATATAAAAAGTCTGTCAGCTCAGCCCTTTCCTTTGAATGAGTAGTATTTAGCATTTTACCCACTAGCTAGCTAAGGTAGCTTGCCTTGGTACTTCACTTATTGTAGGAGGTTTGGTTCCTTAGCTTTACTATTGTTGTCATTATTTGAATAAGAAATTACAGTTTTTTATTTCTTGTTAAATATATATAGATATAGTTAGATTATTAATTTTTAAATGCTTTAAGTAATAGGATAGGCTCTAAATATTGTATTGTTTAAATTCTAATACACTACTTTACCTACAAATTAATTAAATAAATGATTAATGAATAAAATGTGATATTTTTCAAATTAGAATTTGATCAGACTTCAATTCTAATCCAATGTTGTTGAGATAGTTGAGTGATCAATTATCTCCTAACTTAAATTAACTTAAGGCCGCAAGAATGGAGCCAATCATCCATTTTTTTTTTTACAAGTAATGATTTCATTTACATCCAAACAAATCTTTATATTTTTTTAAAATAAAAAACTAAACTCAAGAGAAGAGAAGATAATTTTTTAGATAAACTATGTTTAATACAATTATAAATCTAATAAATCATAATATGACACATATCATTAAAATTTTCTTTTGATATTTCGTGCTATTAAAAATTAAATTTTAATCATTAAAATTAAAAATTTAATATTTTACGAGTTGATTACACGACTACTGACATCATTAAAATTTTGATATATAGATATGTAAGCTTAAATAGTGTATAGTTGAATATTACTTAAAATCTAAAAAAAAATAATTAAGGGATAATAAAAAGAAAAGAAATAGTGATTAATATGTAACTAAGATATGGAAAATTAAAATAGAGGGTGAAATAAATAGGAGTAGTCAGTAGTACATTTAAAGTAGGGTAAATCTAAAAAACATGCTATCTATAATAAATTAATTGTTTAATGATCTAATATCATAACATAATTTGAAAAGAAAAAAAATAAAAAAAAAAAGATTTGTTAGTAAAAAAATTGTAAAGACATAAATACCTTTAATTAAATAAAAGATTTTCCTATGTTTCTTCCATTTCCCGTTCTCTATCCCGTATCTTTCATCTCTCCTACCCATCCCCATTCTATCTTCCTTTTTTTTTTTTTTTTTTTTTCTTTACAAATTTGTTGAGAATACAAAAAAAGTTTTCAAAATTTTCCTTCATCATGTCTCCTTTTCTTTGTTTGATTCAACTCAGAATGTTGTCTGGTGTTTTACTGTTTCTTTGATCCCTAGTTCCCTACGTATCTCTTTCTTGCTTTTCTTTTGTTTTTCTCTTTTATTTAGCTTCTTTTGTTCCATACTCAAGCAGTCAAGCTTTTTACTTTGAATTGCATTTGGGTTTCTGCCATTTTTCTTAAAAAGAAAGAAAAAAATAAATTTTAGTTGAGTTGCAGATAATTTATAGTCTTTGTTTTCAAGTAAAAGATAATTTAATCTTTATAATTTTTTTTAATAATTTATCCTTTTTTATTTTTTTAAAATAATTTAATATTATTAAATGAATAATAATTTAAAATGAAATGGATGTTTTTCAAATTCTTCCTTTAAAGTAAGAGAACGGGGCAAGGTGGGGAAGGAGGAGCTGACACGTCAGACATGAAACAGACACTGATAATAATTAAAAAATTAGGCCCAACCCCCAATGTGTATGTAATCTTATTACATACAAAAACAAAATACAACAACAACAGTACACTGCTGCTGCTACTACTGGTACTGGTACTGGCATAATAATATATGTAATGTAGGGAAATCTGCATGGCAATGGCAGTACCATAATAAATTTTGCATCAAAAGAAACAGCGTAAAATGCAAGTTAAAGGCAGAGAGAGAAAGAACAAAAACAAAAAAAGAAAAAGAAATTGAACAGATACCCTAAACCTAAGTAATAATCTATGAAAATGTCTTTGTCTCTCTGTCTGTCAGCAGATATAACCCCATATACAGAGACCCTTTATATGCGTGATCCTGGTGCAAACTCCTTCCTTTCCTTTCCTTTTTCCTTTCCACACCACCTCAAAATTAGCATCATTCACTTCATGTCACGCTCTTCTCTCTCTCTCTCATTGATATTCGTCCACTTGCTTTTGTTTGTATTTGTATATCATCTTTTTTAACCTAACATATAATAGCTACTCACTGAGTCATCATCTCATCAATAGTATCATCATTTCTATTCAATTTAAAATCTTTTATATATATATATATATAGAGAGAGAGAGAGAGAGAGAGAGAGAGATGAGTCAATTGAAAGGTCAATGTTAAATGGCACATATGTATATGTCATGTTTATAGATCAAAGTGAGAAATGAAAAGCTCAACTTGTTTTCTATCTTTTTCCTCATTTTTGTATAATAGGGCACTGTCCAAGGGATGTGAATACAACAAACTCCTCCCAAACAAATGATAAAAAGAGAGAAAAAGAACCCTAGAAACACGCCGAGGACCTGCAGCAAAGGTGTAAGATAGTGGGGCGGGGTTGCTGTGAGATAAGCTCATGCCTCCATACTTTGGCGTTTCCCTATCTATCTATTTATCTTTCTTTCTTGCTGCAGCTCTGCAGTGCAGATGATAATAATAATAACAATAATAGTAGGTAATAATCAATACACCACCCAAATTTGCTTTTCTGTGTTTGGATTTTTGGCAGGGAGCTGGGATGCTAATCTTGGAGGGTGCAAAGCCGACAAAATCAGAGAAAGACAGAGAGAAGGAGCGTCTAAAAAGCTAAGTAGTAAAAGAAAAGGCTAAAGGGTGGGTGGGTGGGTAAGTAACGTTAACGCACAAACAAAGACCAGAAAGAAAAAAGAAGACCATAAACCTGCTAATTTTGGCACTTTTGTGTGAGTTCAAGTGTCCCATAAAATTATTTGTCCTCTCAGTAATGACAAAACCCCTTTCATGGGGGGATCCACGTGAAAGGACTTTGTTAGTTTGCTTTATCTTCCCCGTCATGGGCTCCCTTCTGGGTTTTTGACACGTGTAATCTTTATCATCCATGTCCACTGTTTCCCCTCTTCTTCCGTGTTAATCTTATGTCATGTTTTTCGGCCCCACTTTTTGATTTATCAAGTTTCATCTTAATTACTTATTTGATTAAAATTGGTTTCTAGAGTTACTAGTTAAAGTTTCTCGTGAAAGGATTTCAGTTTAATGTATCTGCTTCATGTAATTTATTTTTAAAATGTAATATTTAAAATTTGAATTTTAATATTTATAAAAAAAAAATTATCTTCAAATTACAACTCTTTTATTAAAAAAAAATCTCGTGAAAGAAAAATGGGATAAATCTAAAAAAACGAGATACAAAAATAAGGTTGTAGAAGGCATGAATCTAATTAATAGTGACACTGTTTTTGGCATATCTCTCTGTCATTTTCTTTTTAAAAAAAGTCTCAGTAGTTATCACTTACACATCACATTTTCATGCTTAGCTAAGTTTCGACGAATTTCCAATTGATTTTTCCCATTTCTTTTTTGTCTATAAACCAAGTTGCTAAGCCAAAAAAATTCAACATGTACGAAAGGCAAGCAGATAAACATTATTTTGACCAGGTTTAACTTTCAAAGTTAGGCAGGCTTTCTACATAAAGAAATTGATATAAAAGTAAGGAAAAAGGTTATTAATTTAGTAAGGATGAAGAGAGTACCAAATGAGAGACATGTCAAAGGTACTTAAAAGAAAGTAGATGTGTCAATTGCCCTTTATATTAATAGAAAATTGATTTTGATTCTTTGTATAAAGTAGATGAGAGGGTTTTTCCTTTCTTATATTTTTGGTGAATGATAAAGAAAGCTAGAACTCTAGATAACTGATTTGAAGCAAAGAAATCTTGTGATGGGTGGTGGGAAATTTTCACTCAATGGCTGCTTGCTGTTCAGCTGATCAAACCATAATTCTTGAAGGGGAACTTAATTACCTTTGAAAAGTCGCACTTTTTTTTTTTTCCTATAGGAAATTATACCTTCCAATACGGATTTTAACTTTTAAAAAATCATGGTCCAAATCTTCAAAAAAAAAAAATTGTTAAGGAAGTTTCCTTTGAAATATTGTTGCATGCATGGAGTGGAGACAGTGTCTCTTAACAATGAAGCATAATTCATCATGAAGTTAGAACTGATGCTGCTTTCAAATTAGAGTATTATTTCAATTAGATCTATCAGAATATCAAGTTATCCGTCCAAATCAAATGACTTGTCCGGTATTTGAAAGAATTTGAACAGAAATATCGAATTCAGTACGAATCTAACTCGGCCTGACATATAAACACGTCTAGTCTCAATATTCTTTGTTCATTTTAACAAGTTTGGTTCTCATATATATAATTTCAATGAGGACAATTTAGTAGCTGTCAAATTTACAAATAATATGCTTAGGGAAAGCCTAATCACATGCACCGTCACGATCGGTTGGTACTTAACCTTCCAAATAACCTAATTAAATATAATAATATGATGATCATATTCATTTGCACATGATGGTTACTTTGTGATTTGACCCATATAACTAAACCAAGAAACTCTAAATTTATAATCAAAACTAATTAAGTTTTTATTTTTCATTTTCAAGAATATAAGTGACAATATATCTTATAATTTAACTTAAATTATTTAACATATATGTGATTGTTCAATGATAAACTTAAGGTGCAAGTAGCTTTCTCCTACATATTTTATTAGAAGTTGAAAAAGTTGTAAATAGCTCAAATTTGATGAGATTTAGACTCTCCTATATATATATATACCCCAAAATGAAAGACTTTATTAGTTTCATGACATAAGTGATAACCACCCTATACACATTGCTGACCATGCCCCATCACCAAATGGCTAAATGATAAAAGTTTGGTTAGCCAATTCAATTGATTACCCTTTTTTTTTCCTTCAATTTTTTTTAGTACTTCCTTTTAAGATATATATATATATATATATATATGGCAAACACTATGTTTAAAGGGACAAAAGTTTGAGATACCCTAACTGTATTATATAAAAAAAACAAGGAAATGCACCATTAATTCCATCTAACCCACAAAAGAGAGATGATTGCCTTAATCATCATAGCTACTCATTCTTCATCCATTTACATAAAATGTAATTCACACAAACTAGGAAAAGTTTGGTGCAATTATAACATTGTTATAATTATTTGTATCCTATGATAATTTCAAGTAATTAGCAGACATAAACATTTGATTTAATATTAGGTGCACATATTTTTTTTCTCAAAAAATCAGATTAGAATCCTTATTTATTCCCCAATAAAAGTGTAATAACCAATTTTCGTCCGGGTCAGATCCGAATCCGACCCGGGCCAGTTGCAACAGGGCCTGCTATTTAGCAGGCCCAATCTGTAAACACCAAAGCCCGTTTGGGCCTGCTAACCAGCAGGCCCAACAGGGCCTGCTAACCAACAGGCCCAAATCAACAGGGCCTGCTATTCAGCAGGCCCATTTCCCCATTTCCTAACCCTAATCTTCTACCCCTCAAACCCTAGCCGCCTCCCCCTTTTCCTCAAACCTACCATCCCCAAAACCCTAGCCCCTGCCACCAGCCACCATCACCCCTGACAGCCACCCTCCCCACACTCAAGCCTCTGCCACCCTGACAAACCTTCCCACACGCCACCCACCTGCCACACGCCACCCACCTGCCACAGCAACCCCCCACACGCAACCAACCCATCCATAAAACCTCCCCAGATAGAAAAAAAAGGGGGGGAGGTTCCCCCATTATTTTTAAAACCCCCATTCTCGGCTCTTACCAGGGGAGGAGACCCCTCCCTCTCCAAAAACCCCAGATCTGGGGTCCGAACCCCAGATCTGGACTCCCTTTCGAAACAGCCCCGACCACCCTCTCCTCCAAAACCGAAAAACCCTGCAAAAGAAAGAAAACATACCAAAACAAACCAAAACAGCCAAAACAGCAAACCAAAGAAAAAAAAAAGTTTTTTTTTAAAAAAGAAAAAACCTAGATCTACGAAATTCGGTGGGGATACGGGCTAAACGGAGCCCGGATCCGTAACGAGGGGGTCGAAAACCCCTCGGATGTTAGGTTTTGGAGAAAACCGACCGCCGTTCGACGGCGGCCGGCGACGGCGTACGACGGCCGGCGCGGTGGCCGGCCGTCGGATTCTGGGTTTCTGGGGAGGTTCTCGGCTGAGAGAGAAAAAGAGAGAGAGAGGGAGAGAAAAAAAAAAGAAGAAATGAAGAGAAAAAAAAAAGGGGGCTTATATAGCCCCCCTGAGCCGGGTCAAGGTGACCCGCGCCTGGACCCGCGGGTCGACCCGGGGTCCGCGCGGGTCACCCATTTTTTAAAAAAATTTTAAACGGCGTCAAAACGACGCCGTTTTGGACCCAGGGTCCGCGCGTGGACCCGCGGGTCGACCCGGGGTCCGCGCGCCTGACCCGAAAAAAAAAAAAAAAAAGAGAAATGCGCCGAAACGGCGCCGTTTTGTAAGCGCCGAAACGGCGCCGTTTTGCCCGAGGAGGATCCGCGCCTGGACCCGGATCCGACCCGGGGTCCGCGCGGGTCCTCCCTTTGAGCTATAAAAAAAAAAAAAAAGAAAAAAAGAAGCTGGGCCGAACCTGGCCCAGCAGGCCAGGCCAGAACCAGGCCTGACTCAGCAGGCCTGGTTTTGGGCCAGGCCAAATAAAAAAAAAGAAAAAAAATTTAAAAAGTAAATAAATAATAAAAATAAAAAAAGAGGAAGAAAAAAAAATCAAAAAAATCAAAAATATTAAAAAATATAAAAATATATAAAAAAAATTCACAATTATCGTTTTTGACTTTTTTGGATTTTTGACATTTTCAGGTGATTTTACAAAGATCAAGTACGACATCTTAATTTTTGGATACTCGGTATTTTTCAGGTATGATTTTAATTTTCTTATTTATTTTTGTTTATTTATTTTTGCTCAGTATTCGACGTATTTTTTTTATTATTCGGTTTCGGTTTAAAAAAATAATTTTATTAAAAGCATTTTAACTTTCGCAAAAAAAAAAGATTTTTAATAAATGCGAATAACCGACGACGGAATTCGAAGGACGTCACGGTAGTGATTCCTAAGATATCTTGAGGTGAGAGAGTTTCGTTAAATATCACCACGAGTGGTGGGAATATTTGGCAACATGCTCGATACAAAAATTCGTTTTCGCTTTTAAAAAAAATGGAAATAATCAAAATAAAAAAAATGAATAAAGAGCGAATGTTTATTGCGCTCGATATTTTGCCATGCTCGTGTTTTTAATATTACGATTCGCATGTTTAATTTTATAGTTATATGTTAAATCGTATGCATCCAATATTTAAATATTCGCATCATACGCCTTTGAACAAAAAAATAGATGTAAATTGCCGACGACGGAATTCGAAGGATATCACGGTTGTGATCCCTAAGATGTCTTGAGGTGAGAAGATCTCGTTAAATACCACCGAGAGTATCGGGAATATTTAATGAGTATTTTCGATAACAAATTTATGTTCATTTTCGATTTTTAAAAAATAAAAACAGTTCAAAAATTCAAAAAATAATAAACATGTTTTTTTAAATAAAATAAAATGAAAATAAAAGAGGATTATTTTTAAATAGTGATGTCAAGTCCATTAAATCGAGATTTAAGATAACACGTGATCAAGTGGTACCGTTTCCTAAACGGGCGTTGCGGGGTGCTAATCCTTCCCCGCACGTAACCGATTCCCGAACCCGATTTTGTTTACTCTCTGGTTCAAAGCGCAGACTTCGAAATTGGTTCTACAAAATGTTTTAATTAATTTTAAAATATTTTTCTAAAACCGGTTTTAATAGGTGGCCAATCACACCTAGCAAAAAAGATTGGTGGCGACTCCATTTTTTTTGTGTTTTCATCAAATTCGTCGTAGCGGTCGGAAAAAACCGTTATGACAGCTTGGCGACTCCACTGGGGACCGCCTTGAGAGTCGAGCCACAAATTGATCATGTGTTATTTCAAGATCTCGAAATTAATGGATTAATCAGTATTTAATTTTAACTCTCTTTATTTTCTTTCTTTTTTTATTTTTATTTTGCTTGCAATTACACTTTGATATTTGTTAGTTCTTGATTCATTTTTTTTTATGTCGTTTATTTTTAAATCGTGGAATCTTTAGAATAAAGAGTCGTAGACAAATAGTCGAAGGTTTGCTTTTTCCTTCTCACATACGAGCACGTGCATTTCATACATAAGCTCTATGCCCGAGCTTTATCCCTTTAGGTGAAAGTAAAGTACCTACGCTCTCGAGAGGCAATAACCTCTGCACGGGCTAGCGAAAAATCTCTTCAACAAATTGAACCCGTTTAAATCGGGATGCCTTACTAGCCTTCACGGGCGACAGTAAGGAGCAATTTGGAGCCTTTTAGAACCTAACTCAACCTCATGTAGTGAACTTGAGTAGAGCCATATCGAATTTCCGATCGAATATCCTCAAAATTTGGAAGGAACATGGTGATCTTTCGCTATTTGTTTACATTCCGAACAAGAACTGTAAATCGGGTAATGATGAACGCACATCGTGCTACCCGCAATTCAGTTTCCTTTTTCGCTCCGAAGGCATCGTGATGCTTAAATAAGTCGATACTGTCGGAGCAAATGTTCGCTAACTTTTTGTGTTTGTAAATATGAAAATTCTTTCTTTTCGTACATCTCGTACATTTCATGCACTAATGCACTTGTAAATAAAAGCATGTACATTTATAGTTGTATTTTTGATTTCACGGTGATAATAATCTCATTTGATAAACCGCATAGACACTTGTTGTTGATTAAATGAGGATTGCAAACCGGTAGTGTTGAATAAATACTCGGACATTTGTGCCGTAATAAGACCCACTACCACAAAAGTTTTTGATAAAAATTGGCTTGTGAAAATAATATTTTGATTTTTACGAAAAAAAAAACATTTTTCAAAAAAAAAAATTTCAAAACAAAAAAAAAAACAAAAAAATTTGCGGATTGAATTTGGGGGCAAAGTTTGTGCAATAAAATTGTTGAATGATCAAGTTCAGTCCAAATCATGAATAGTTTTCTGTATATATTCATGCATTAATTTGTTTATTCTTTAGACAAATCAAATTCGCATCATATTGCAATTGTAACATGCATGGTCATTCATTGTAGAATGCATTAGTGACATACATGATCGTTCTTCGTATATACCAGTATATCATTTTATTTACTCTTTACATGCATCATATCAACATCGTGATTGCATTCATAACAATAAGGTCATGCATTCCGTGACATACATGGTCACTCATTGTATATACTCATGCATTAATTTGTTTATTCTTTACATGCATCATATGAGCATCGTGTTACATTCACGACATTCATAGCTCATGCATCATGAAGCACACTTGAGAGGAATAAAAAAGAAGTCGGTTTAGCTTTGAAAGGTTTTCTCTTCCAAATCAGAGAATCACTGCGTGCCTCTATGACACAGGCCGGAATCATGGAGGATGAACAAAATAGACTGGATAGAGTGGAAAGAGCACAGAGAGAACTACAAGAACAGTTAGCCAGATCTCAGCAAGAAACACGGGAACAGATCATAAAATCTCGAGAGGAGTCACGTGAGCAAATAGACAAGATGATTGAAATGATGACTAGGCTGACTCGAGGAAAATGGGTTGCTGAAGGATCGATCATAAGGGGAGAACCTCGACCTCGAGTAAACGACAACGAAGATCCGATTCACCTATCGAGTCAACGAGGCCAAGGACAATTTCAACTGAACTCGGAATTTCACCCCTCAGACTCGGTTGTTATTCCAAGCCAAGATGGTTCACTAGAACAAGAAAAGCTGAAAAAACGTGTGGCAGAGCAAGTGAAAGACGCAGAGGTGCAACAGAAGTATGATCTGTTTGAAGAGAGACTCAAAGCCATAGAAGGGATTGACATTTTCGGGAATATGGATCCGAATGAGCTCAGCTTGGTCCCAGATTTGGTGATTCCGCCAAAATTCAAGGTCCCTGAATTTGAAAACTATGACGGATCGAAATGTCCATCAATCCACATCATGATGTTTTGTCGGAGAATGGCTGGCTACACCAACAATGACAAGCTGTTAATCCACTGCTTCCAAGACAGTCTAACAGGATCGGCTGCGAGATGGTATAATCAATTGGATCGGGTCTGTATCCGTTCTTGGAAAGATCTGGCAAAAGCTTTCAAGACTCAGTATAAGCACATGATCGACATGGCACCAGATAGGTTGACCTTGCAAAATATGGGGAAAGAGGCCACTGAGAGCTTCAAAGAATATGCTCAGAGGTGGATGGACATGGCCACCCAAGTACGACCGGCTCTGATTCAAAAGGAAATTACTGTCCTTTTTGTGAGTACACTACACGCTCCGTACTATGATAGACTAGTTGGCAATGCCACAAAGAATTTTGCAGATATGGTAACCTCAGGAGAGATGATTGAAAATGCTATCAAGAACGGAAAACTCGAAGGAGATGAGACATCCAATACCGAGGGAAACGAGACACCTGAAAGGAAGGAGGAACATGTCCAGACTATGGGAGAATTCACTCCGTATCCCCGGGTCTCTCCGTATCAATCATGTTACTCTACCAATGTCTCTTCAAGTCATTATCCTTACCCTCCAGATATTCAAACACATCATTTTATGCCAGCCCTTGCAACTAGGCATGTTTCCCAGAAACGACCGAGGGGCAACCAAGAGAAATTTTCAGTCCCAATCTCTGACCTGTTGCAATTACTAATGAGGAATCGATACCTCACCCCTGTGCCTCTGAAAACAGCTCCAAACCCATCAGCAAGGAGTTATGACCCGAACAGCAAGTGTGAGTATCACATGGGGGCAATCGGACATTCAACTGAAAAATGCAGACGACTGAAGGAATAGATTGAAGGTCTTGTTCATGACGGCACTTTGACTCCAGAGCTAGTTGAACAGTGGAAATCCGCATTGCCATAGATCGGTTTCTTCGCCACGGATTTGGAGGATGAATGGTTACCTTTAAAAGCATGTCGGCAAGCATTGAGGAATATGCATGTAGTTCTACGCCTCATCATGAAAGCACTTGTCTTATGTTGACATCCACATGAAATAAATAAATTTTGAATTTCAAAAGCTTTGTGTTTGTTGTGCTTTAATTTGAATTTGCAAAAATAAACATTAAAGAGATTCTTGATTTTTTGAAGAGCGCGTTCTTAAAAGGAAAAAATATTTCTTCACGTTAAGAAATGATGAGGAGTCTCGAGATTATTGATGATCATTGTTAGAAATGACCCAACACCCTTCCCCTCTCTTTCGGACTTGCCTATGCATGAATCCTTTGAGTTGAAACAATCAATGCTTCCAGGAACATATTGTTGAATTTCAGAAACCATAGTCAGTGCAATAAGAAAAATGTAGATCCTAGTTTAGGTTATGAGCAATGGAACAAACTTTAAAAAAAAAAAAAAAATCCGAGCTTTTTGGTGTCTCAAACAAGTGAAACCTTTTTCAAGGATCTGGATTATGGTAAATTGATGTGTGTCAAGGTTATTCCAAAACCATTCACATCCTTTTCCGTAACCACAAAACAAGAGTTGCCCAGACGTCACTTCATGATTAACGTCTCGGGTAACATTGATTAAACCTGATTTTCTCATGTTTCTAGAAAAAAAAAGCTGTTTTCGAGCCATATTCTTTCTTGTCCCTTCGGAGAGCAAAAAAAAAGACTCGAGGTGTTCCTCGTTATGATAGGAATTCTCATTTGTATGACCAATCAAATGGTGCATCATTTGTAGATACGGAAGACGCGTGGTGGATAAAGATGGAGTAATTTCGGAGCATGCATCAAAAAAAGAAAAAAATGAAAAAAAAATGAAAAAAAAAATGAAAAAAAGAGAAAAATGAAAAATGAGTGTGACATCATGCATTTATGAAATTCAAGATGGTTTCAAGAAAGAAAAAAACATTTTCATTATTTTCCTCTAGGGAATGACTCTTCGATTTACGTGCTTGTGTTCGAGATGAAAAATGGCCATCTTTCATCATCCTTTCACAAAATAGAAAATATCCTTTTGCTACCCTTTTGAGCCTAATGAATATTCGTTCTTTCAACCCCGGTCAAGGATCACCCTCCACACTAGGGGGCAAATGCGAGGAAGGATTTTTTTCAAAGGTCACAGATAGTGAAGTCTTGGTTCAAAAACGAAAAAAAAGAATGTCTTGAATCAAAGAGAAATTTGAGCTTCCAAATGACTACGAGCTCACCTTGTCAAAATAGAAATGCAAAAAAAAAAGAGGGAGATAAAAAGAAAAAATGAGAGCAAAAAAATAGAAAAGGAAGAAAAGAACGAATGAAAATCATCGGATGAAGAGAAAAGCTCAGCAAAGACAAATGTTTCGAAGAGAATCCTCCTCATGAAATGATCCTTGATTTGATCACCTTAAACACCTGTTTGGGCCTATTTATCTTTTTTCAGAACCTCGAACCTTGGCCTACATTACATACCTGAAAAAGACCATTTCGATCGAGCATGGTCATTTAAATTGATGAGTCTATTCTTAGAAAAACGCATGAGACTTCGGTCTCCTTTCTGGTTAAAAATCCTTTTTGGATAAGTCTTGATTTCTTGAATGCATGGTGAAACACTTAATGAAAAAATGGAAAGAATGAGACTCTAGGGTGAAAACCCGACATGGGCAGTCTAGAGTAAAATGAGAGAATTTCGGTGCTGCTTATGGTATTGTCGAGGCCATAACAAAAGAAGAGGTCATTTTTGAAGAAGTTAAGGAACATCTGAGAATTCCAAAATATCCCAAAACTGTCAACGCTCGTTTGGAGGTTTGACTTTAAAAGCTGAGACCGTTTTCCTTTCCAGAATCAATTCTCCAGTTTGAATATCCCAGCTAGTCTTGACGTTTGTCAAAATGCCATAATTTGGAAACTAAAAGAAGGTTGAATTTGTTTGAGTCCAAAAAATCATGTTCTATAAAATCTGTTCCACTTGTGAGTCTAGAAAGGATATACATTTTTCCTGTTGTGAAGTCTCCTTGGATCAACCAAAATCTTGTGGTACCAAGCCTTCCGACTCAATTTGAAAAATCCGAATTGACACTCAGAAAAACTTCTAACAGTGATCATCAATCTTCAAGAGATGTGGATATCACGATATCAGACGATGACATTTTCAGCTCAAAAGTTTTCAGTAAATAAGCAAACATTTTTCAAAAAAAAAGAAGCAAGCAAAAGCAGATAAATGAAAATATTTTTGGAAGAAACCATTTCCGATGTTGGCATAAGACGAAGGTTTTTCTGGCCCAGAGGTATGGAACCATTAAGGTAGAAGAAAGGAACACTCGGATTCCAGTTGATCTTGAAAAACTATCGGGGCAAAGTGAAGAAAAGGGTTGATCTCTTACATGGCACGAGCGTTTCAGGATACGCTCTGTCTCGGAGAGGAAAAACAATTTGGAAAAGCTAAACCAAGATCAGAAAAAAAAAAACAATTGGGGGCATTCGCATCATTCATGAACATTCGCATATTTATTAAGTTTTTGCATCTACATCGTGTCGTAAAATGTGTACAATATCCGAAGGTACTTGCACATGCATCATCAGGGGCATACGCATTGACATCGCATGACATTCACATTTCATGTATGACATTGATTATCTGAAATTTGACATTTGAATTCGAACATCCAGTGAGATTTTCTTCCAAGATATGATCTTCAGGTATGATTACCAAGACCTCCGGGCACCTCTTTTAAAACCTCCGGGTTTCCTCTTTTAAGTCCTCCGGGCACAGGAAAAGCAATTTAATTTTCAAAGTTGTGGAGCCTCTGATTAGAGGAGCAATTTATTTTCAAAGTTGTGGAGCCTCTGATTAGAGGAGCAATTTATTTTTCAAAGTGATAGAAAAGAAAAAAAGAACTCCGGGCACCTCTTTCAAAAAAAAACCTCCGGGTTATCTCTTTTAAGTCCTCCGGGCACAGGAAAAGAATTAATTTTCAAAGTTGTGGAGCCTCTGATTAGAGGAGCAATTTATTTTCAAAGTTGTGGAGCCTCTGATTAGAGGAGCAATTTATTTTTCAAAGTGATAGAAAAGAAAAAAAGAACTCCGGGCACCTCTTTTAAAACCTCCGGGTTTCCTCTTTTAAGTCTTCCGGGCACAGGAAAAGAATTTATTTTCAAAGTTGTGGAGCCTCTGATGAGAGGAGCAATTTATTTTCAAAGTTGTAGAGCCTCTGATTAGAGGAGCGATTTATTTTTCGAAGTGATAGAAAATTAGAAAAAAAAACTCCGGGCACCTGTTCTAAGACCTCCAGGCATTTCTCTTTTAAGTCCTCCGGGCACAACAAAAAAGGAAAATTAGACAGAAAGAAGACCTCCGGGCTTCTATTTTAAGACCTCCGAGCAATTGTTTCAAGACCTCCGGGCACTATTCTCGAAAAACATGGATAATACCTTCGGGCACCATTTTCAAAGAAAAGACATTTTTAAAGACCTCCGGGCACCTGTTTCAAGACCTCCAGGCACTATTCTCGAAAATCATGGATAAGACCTCCGGGCACCATTTTCAAAGAAAAGACGTTTTTCAGACCTCCGGGCATTATTAAAAAAAAAAAAAAAATCATGGATAAGACCTCCGGGCGCTATTTTCAAAATGACATTTTTCAAAACCTTCGGGTACCATTTTCAATTCTTGCGAAGTCAAACTCAAAGGTCGAGCCTCGGTATGATTAGTCGAGTGGCGATATCCGAAGAATCTGGCAAGGAATTTCAAAACTGAACGAGAAAGAGATGTGATATCAAGAATTAGTCTTCACTTTTGTAAGACTAAGGTAGTAAGTGAGGTGATGATTTAAGTTGTGTTCAAGCTCATTGTCAAAAAAAAAAATTCAAAGTTCATTTAATTTCAAAGTTGTGGAGCCTCTGATGAGAGGAGCAATTTATTTTCAAAGTTGTGGAGCCTCTGATTAGAGGAGCAATTTAATTTCAAAGTGGTGGAGCCTCTGAATAGAGGAGCAATTTATTTTTCCAAGTGATAGAGCCTCTGATGAGAGGAGCAATTTAATTTCAAAGTTGTGGAGCCTCTGATGAGAGGAGCAATTTATTTTTCAAGTGATAGAGCCTCTGATTAGAGGAGCAATTTATTTTTCAAAGTGATAGAGCCTCTGATTAGAGGAGCAATTTATTTTTCAAGTGATGGAGCCTCTGATGAGAGGAGCAGTTTATTTCCAAGTGATAGAGCCTCTGATTAGAGGAGCAATTTATTTTTTAAAGTGATAGAGCCTCTGATTAGATGAGCAATTTATTTTTCAAGTGATGGAGCCTCTGATGAGAGGAGCAGTTTATTTCCAAGTGATAGAGCCTCTGATTAGAGGAGCAATTTATTTTTTAAAGTGATAGAGCCTCTGATTAGAGGAGCAATTTATTTTTCAAGTGATGGAGCCTCTGATGAGAGGAGCAGTTTATTTCCAAGTGATAGAGCCTCTGATTAGAGGAGCAATTTATTTTTTAAAGTGATAGAGCCTCTGATTAGAGGAGCAATTTATTTTTCAAGTGATGGAGCCTCTGATGAGAGGAGCAGTTTATTTCCAAGTGATAGAGCCTCTGATTAGAGGAGCAATTTATTTTTTAAAGTGATAGAGCCTCTGATTAGAGGAGCAATTTATTTTTCAAGTGATGGAGCCTCTGATGAGAGGAGCAGTTTATTTCCAAGTGATAGAGCCTCTGATTAGAGGAGCAATTTATTTTCCAAATGATAAAGCCTCGCTAAAAATGAATCTCAATAACCGGACAAAATTGGTTATACTGTCTTTGCCCTATTCCTGATTCTCAGCAATGTGCAAAGAGGGGCAGCTGTAATAACCAATTTTCGTCCGGGTCGGATCCGAATCCGACCCGGGCCAGTTGCAACAGGGCCTGCTATTTAGCAGGCCCAATCTGTAAACACCAAAGCCCGTTTGGGCCTGCTAACCAGCAGGCCCAACAGGGCCTGCTAACCAACAGGCCCAAATCAACAGGGCCTGCTATTCAGCAGGCCCATTTCCCCATTTCCTAACCCTAATCTTCTACCCCTCAAACCCTAGCCGCCTCCCCCTTTTCCTCAAACCTACCATCCCCAAAACCCTAGCCCCTGGCACCAGCCACCATCACCCCTGACAGCCACCCTCCCCACACTCAAGCCTCTGCCACCCTGACAAACCTTCCCACACGCCACCCACCTGCCACACGCCACCCACCTGCCACAGCA
Organism: Fremontodendron californicum; assembly: GCA_030761205.1. Classification (NCBI taxonomy): domain Eukaryota; kingdom Viridiplantae; phylum Streptophyta; class Magnoliopsida; order Malvales; family Malvaceae; genus Fremontodendron; species Fremontodendron californicum. The sequence continues at coordinate 4,159,032 of JAULJL010000027.1, forward strand.
ACCCCCCACACGCAACCAACCCATCCATAAAACCTCCCCAGATAGAAAAAAAAGGGGGGGAGGTTCCCCCATTATTTTTAAAACCCCCATTCTCGGCTCTTACCAGGGGAGGAGACCCCTCCCTCTCCAAAAACCCCAGATCTGGGGTCCGAACCCCAGATCTGGACTCCCTTTCGAAACAGCCCCGACCACCCTCTCCTCCAAAACCGAAAAACCCTGCAAAAGAAAGAAAACATACCAAAACAAACCAAAACAGCCAAAACAGCAAACCAAAGAAAAAAAAAAGTTTTTTTTTAAAAAAGAAAAAACCTAGATCTACGAAATTCGGTGGGGATACGGGCTAAACGGAGCCCGGATCCGTAACGAGGGGGTCGAAAACCCCTCGGATGTTAGGTTTTGGAGAAAACCGGCCGCCGTTCGACGGCGGCCGGCGACGGCGTACGACGGCCGGCGCGGTGGCCGGCCGTCGGATTCTGGGTTTCTGGGGAGGTTCTGGGCTGAGAGAGAAAAAGAGAGAGAGAGGGAGAGAAAAAAAAAAGAAGAAATGAAGAGAAAAAAAAAGGGGGCTTATATAGCCCCCCTGAGCCGGGTCAAGGTGACCCGCGCCTGGACCCGCGGGTCGACCCGGGGTCCGCGCGGGTCACCCATTTTTTTAAAAAAATTTTAAACGGCGTCAAAACGACGCCGTTTTGGACCCAGGGTCCGCGCGTGGACCCGCGGGTCGACCCGGGGTCCGCGCGCCCGACCCGAAAAAAAAAAAAAAAAAAAAGAGAAATGCGCCGAAACGGCGCCGTTTTGTAAGCGCCGAAACGGCGCCGTTTTGCCCGAGGAGGATCCGCGCCTGGACCCGGATCCGACCCGGGGTCCGCGCGGGTCCTCCCTTTGAGCTATAAAAAAAAAAAAGAAAAAAAGAAGCTGGGCCGAACCTGGCCCTGGCCTGGCTCAGCAGGCCTGGTTTTGGGCCAGGCCAAATAAAAAAAAAGAAAAAAAATTTAAAAAGTAAATAAATAATAAAAATAAAAAAAGAGGAAGAAAAAAAAAATCAAAAAAATCAAAAATATTAAAAAATATAAAAATATAAAAAAAAAAAATCACAATTATCGTTTTTGACTTTTTTGGATTTTTGACATTTTCAGGTGATTTTACAAAGATCAAGTACGACATCTTAATTTTTGGATACTCGGTATTTTTCAGGTATGATTTTAATTTTCTTATTTATTTTTGTTTATTTATTTTTGCTCAGTATTCGACGTATTTTTTTTATTATTCGGTTTCGGTTTAAAAAAATAATTTTATTAAAAGCATTTTAACTTTCGCAAAAAAAAAAGATTTTTAATAAATGCGAATAACCGACGACGGAATTCGAAGGACGTCACGGTAGTGATTCCTAAGATATCTTGAGGTGAGAGAGTTTCGTTAAATATCACCACGAGTGGTGGGAATATTTGGCAACATGCTCGATACAAAAATTCGTTTTCGCTTTTAAAAAAAATGGAAATAATCAAAATAAAAAAAATGAATAAAGAGCGAATGTTTATTGCGCTCGATATTTTGCCATGCTCGTGTTTTTAATATTACGATTCGCATGTTTAATTTTATAGTTATATGTTAAATCGTATGCATCCAATATTTAAATATTCGCATCATACGCCTTTGAACAAAAAAATGGATGTAAATTGCCGACGACGGAATTCGAAGGATATCACGGTTGTGATCCCTAAGATGTCTTGAGGTGAGAAGATCTCGTTAAATACCACCGAGAGTATCGGGAATATTTAATGAGTATTTTCGATAACAAATTTATGTTCATTTTCGATTTTTAAAAAATAAAAATAGTTCAAAAATTCAAAAAATAATAAACATGTTTTTTTAAATAAAATAAAATGAAAATAAAAGAGGATTATTTTTAAATAGTGATGTCAAGTCCATTAAATCGAGATTTAAGATAACACGTGATCAAGTGGTACCGTTTCCTAAACGGGCGTTGCGGGGGTGCTAATCCTTCCCCGCACGTAACCGATTCCCGAACCCGATTTTGTTTACTCTCTGGTTCAAAGCGCAGACTTCGAAATTGGTTCTACAAAATGTTTTAATTAATTTTAAAATATTTTTCTAAAACCGGTTTTAATAGGTGGCCAATCACACCTAGCAAAAAAGATTGGTGGCGACTCCATTTTTTGTGTGTTTTCATCAAATTCGTCGTAGCGGTCGGAAAAAACCGTTATGACAAAAAGGATTTTCAATCAGCCAAGTATTTACATTTAAGTCTAGCTAGTTTAAGTATAAACCTTTTTCCGAATTTTAATTAAAATCCTTTTTAAATACTAAATACCTTTATTTTTGTGTTTCAACTTTTGTTAATTTGTGGGCTTAAAAGGTGATATACAATTCCACGTGATAAGCAAGTATAGCTTTGATAGAATTGCATCAGAAATAACATAATTAAATATGAGTGAAATTATCATCATCTTGCTTTAATTATTATTTATTAATAGTCTTCTTTATATATTAATATTTTACTAAATGATGAGAAATCCACTACATTGATATAAAATTCATAATTTAATTTTACATTTTTTCATAAATTTTTTTATGATTTATATTTATTTAATCTCATCATTGTATTTATACTCTATTCAAATAGATTATGCATGTCAAATTTCAAGTTAATTAAAAAATATTTACTATTTATTTGATATAAAAAATTTAACCGTTAAATATATATTGAAAAAGATAATATTTTCGACTGATAGGATAATATCAAAATTAATTTAAAATTTTACACCAAATCGATTTATTAAAATATTAATCATATATAAAATTATAAAATTAATTAATTTTACACCAAAATAACTTGATATTCTCTCTTAATAAATATATACACATCCAACGTGGAGACCTGGGATTCTAACTGGAGATAAAGGGGAATTTTAGCCAAAAAAATTATTATTATTGTTATAACTTATGAAAGCAACATTTGATGATGGAGATTTATTTATTTACTATTTTTTTGGGATCCACTTAATTAAGGGACCTTTTGTCCCTCTATGACCGGCATGAAACTTTTGAAAATAAAATAAAATCAATATTATCCTATCTGCTTCGAAAGGGTCAAAAAATTAACAAGAATCCTCAATTTTCATGTTTCTTTCTTTTCTTTATTGTCCAATCTCCTTTTAAAGTTATCTAAATCTAAACAAATGGGCATGGAGATTAATTTAATTAATGATAATATTATACCTTAAATCACGTTTAGGGTTTTTGATAATGATTTGTTCAATATTACTATCACTTTTGATAGTGACCAATTTTGCATAATATAATATTTAATACTATATATACTTTCTTAAATAAATAACTAAAAGCACTATTTCTTTCCCGAGAATCTTACTTAAAAAAAACTTTTTAAAATTTTGTTAGCAAGTGTTTTAAAGATAATTTTTAAAATTATTGTATATAATATTTTTTTTACCTAATATATTAAAATAATAAATAAAATTATCAAGTGCCGCATTTAATATAATACTATTATTAAAAATAATATATTAACTAATCTTAAAAAAGTATCATAAGAACATTCACTAACAAAAATCAACTTCTTATTTATTTACTTTTAATAAAAAATATATATATTTTTTTTATATTGTTGTCCACAAACTTTATTTATTAATTTTTCCTAGAAAGTGGTTAGTTTGATCTCTTAGTATATAGTATAGGATATAATTATAAGGTTCTTCCTTGAATGCGGTTAGCACACGGCATTAAAGTACATGCTCTACACGTAAATTAAGGTGCAATTGATGAATCTTTAAGGACATTTCCTAAGCCAAATTATTAATTAATGAGAAAGTTGACCTAATTTTTTTGACTAATTATTCAATTTTTTTTATATTATTTCTTAATTTTCTCCATATAACAATTCAACATGCAATTGTTTGATAATAAACTCATAATTCATAAACCAAGCTAAAGGGTTTTTTGGGGCCATAAAAAAAATGGAAAAGCCATTTTAACCCCAAATCAATGAATAAAATTAGTTTATAATATGATAACACTGCAACTTCTAATTCTGAAAGGAAAATGTTAATGGACACTGATTAAGTTGATATTTTAAAAATACATATAACTAAAATATGTATTTTAATTTAATATAAATCATGTATAGATATAAAAAAATTAAAATAATAATTAAGAAAATCTCTAATCTATAATCATTAGACAACTGTTAACCAGATCCATTCTAAAATAATTCTTTAAAATTAAACACATCTCCCCTTTCTTCTTTCAGGTGGAGGTAGACCTGCTCACGGTCCGGGCAGCCCGCCCGGCCCGGCAGGCTCGGCCCGTATTGGGCCGGACCTGGGCAGGATATTTTGTGTTCCGGCCCGGTCCGGCCCGAAACAGTAATTTTTATTATAATAATATTATTTTATTTAATTTTAATTATAAAAAAATAAATAAATAATTAATTTTTTATTCCAATGAACAGTGTTTCAGGCCTAAACGGGCGGGCCGGGCCGAGCTTGGGCAGAGAAAATAAAAAAAATCGAGCCGCAGCCCGGCCTGACCCGTGAGCAGCTCTAGGTGGAGGGGGTGTTTAATCATAATCAATAAAAGTTACTTATTATTTCATAATTTTATACTCTCTCTTTATTTGTATTCTTGTAATATTTTTGAAAATGATGATGATCTTCTTCTTCTATATTATTTTAATATAGCCTAACGAGTGTACTCTTAATTACAAAATTCATATCCAACTTATTGGTTTTAGGGAAAGGCCAATTCGAAGGATGAGCCAAAATAACTTTAGTAATTTTCCCAACAATCTCATCAAGGCATTTTTCAGTGTCCCCTTTGATTTATTCTCTTTGGCTATATCTCTTAAGAACAAAACAGAAAAGAATCTTTAATTTTTATCAATATTGTATTAAGAAATTTTTACTGAATGCACTAAAAACATAAGTAATTATCATCAAATTAAATATACTTTAATGAGATCTTAATTAAATTTTGTGATTAATTAAGCAATGGTTAGTAATTATATGGTGCACCAACTTGCCGCCCATGACGAAGGATGATCGATCATCCATCTCTTCTTCTAGTTGATAAATTCTTTATATATATATATATTACGTAATATTCCATTTACTGCAAATATTTGTTTATTCTTGTCATTATTTACAAAGTTTTGTCAATGAGGAAAATTTATTAGGGTTTGTGTCTCATCTCAGTTCTAATTAATTAATTTATAAATTAATTGTGTGCTTTCTAAATGGAGTGTTTTGCTTGGTTTGTGTAATGTATAAGATATATATATATATTTCTAATCCCATCTTGATTCTTTTGTTATGTATCACTTCAATGAAGAAAAAGAAAAAAAAACATTTTAGTATTTTTTTGTTCTAGCTAAAAAAAAAAGTCAAAATATGTTTAAGGATTGGATTACTCGAATTAGATTGAGTTTAAAATATGATATTATAAGTCTAGATCTTATTTATTCGATTTGAAATACTATTTAATCAATAAAAAAATTATTAAAAAATAAATATTTAAATATATTTTAAATAATAAAATATATTTTTTAGATCTGACAAACTCAACTTAACCTTGAACAAGCAAAAAAATTTTTTTATCCAAACCCGATTCAATCTAATCCATCTTTGAATAGTTCTAGAATCAACCACCATCATGTCTGCTTCAGTCTTTCACTCTTGAGAAAGAAATGTGAATAAACTAAACCACAACAACTTTGTAGTTGCACTCTTGCCATACTTGACCAAAGTGAAATCAAAATTAAAAAAATAAAGTATCCTCAATTTCATAGAATCACATCTTCATGTTCATGTCATGTGGGCCTTTTCCTTTCTCTCAAAAACTTTCTTTTTATCCTCAATCATAACACACATTAAGATACAAAAAGTTTATAGACCCAAAGCTCCATTGTCCATACACCATGTCCCTTTGATGAAAAGATATACTCAACAGAAAAAGAATTTTGTCAGTTTCTTTTGCTCTGCTTAATTTCTTTAATTACAATTTAATATATCTGAAATTTTCAAAAAAGTTTATCTTTTTAAGCATTGAATTTGGTCAATCAAATACAAATAGGGAGAAAAACTACATTCAATCAATTCTTTGGAGGCTAATGGTAATGGAGGGGTAAGAGAGATAGATTGGTGTTTTGTTCCTTTCAGAAAAGCTGGTGGATGCATGCATTGCTTTGAGATTATCTTTGTCACAAAGAGAATAAGGCTCATGTTTTTGACAACATGGCCATATCAAGAAGAAATTAAGTAATATAACAATGCTATTAAGACTACCTAGCTATTAGTTCATCCCACATGTTTTGCCAACCCTCTGACGTCTGTCATCAAACAAGTATTGAAAATGACACTTTAATCCAAATCCCACCCTATTTATTTATTTATTTTGGTGTTTTTTTTTCAGTGTTAGGGACACAATATCTGACACAAAATAGAGGATCTCATCAACTAGGCCCATGTCTTTGTCCCTAATCTTTGATTAGGGGCACAGTCCAAGAGAAGAAAAAATGAGTTTTTTCTAATTCTTTAAGGTTAGTGAATAATCATTTATAGTAATAATATTATATTATATACAATAATTGATATTTTTTTTTATTTTATCATATTAAATAAAGATATTATTATATATAATAATTTTTAAAAAAAAATCTTAGTGAACAAAATTTATAAAAATATAAGGAGAATGAGTCCTAGTTGGGTAAAGAGATGGAAAGGTGTGTCATAACTCAGTACATTGCATGCAGTTGGGTGGGGTTTTTGAAGGGGATGGAGTGCACAAACCTGAAAATGAAAATATGTACCCAATTATTATTAAGAGCTATGGGCCCTACATGTGAATCTTAACATTTCTTTTCTTTTCTTTTATTTACTTTATTTATTGTTTGGGTTAAATGTGGAATTAGGGTAGTACACTTTTACTGGTCCATCACCTTAAAATGAACACATTTTCCCTTTTATGACATGGTGTCCCACTCCCAAAAAACAAATTGTAAGAAAGAAAGGAGCACTACCCACCTAGAGTCATGATCCTTCCACAAAGCATATCCCTTCATTTGGGAATTTTAAAGCCTGCCATGGGTGGGTTTACTTTTAAGGCATATATATAGGGATTTGGTAGTGTGATTAGTATATATATATAGCTAGGGTTAGTGGAGTAGAAATAAAGCTAAGAGATCATTATTCCATGGTTGAATCAATCAAAATCCAATAAGGATGAACCTATTATAGAAGGGGAAACAATAAAAGAATTCTTTTTCTAGGGTGTTTATAAAAGGTGGGTGAACACATCATATTCTCCCCCTTAAAAATATAGTAATTCCCTTGTGTGCTAAGCCTACACAACCTTTTGGTTCCTTTTCAATTCAATTAATGGGGTTTTGAAGATTTGCAGCATCTCAAAGCTGTTTAGTGCAAATCAACCCAACAGTCACCCATCTTGGGTAGAATGATTATGTCTTTGCTTTTGAAGTTTTTAAAACCTTCAAAGTCCTAGTGACCAACATAACTCAACTACCCAACATTAATTGTTTTATAGTGGATGGTTTTTTCATATGGATAGAGAGAGAGAGAGAGAGAGAGAGAGAGAGAGAGAGAGAGAGAGAGAGATTGTGATTGTGATTCCATTCATCTTGTCCATGTGGCTACACATAATAGGAACCCAAAGTCATTGAAATAAGAAATATTGGAATAATTTGAAACTTGGATAAAGGTGAAGTATCAAGATTATTCCTAGTTGAACTTTCACATTTCTCTTCCTTTTGATAAAAGCATTGCTCCTATATGCTGAAATGGAAGGGTGATTTTTAAGAAAAAGTTGGCCTAGGCAATGTCTTGCTTTTGGATCCAATGGTTTCAAAACATGAAATTAATCTAATATCAGTCAGCTTCACAGATTTTAAGTCGCAATGAAAATGCATTTGGCACATGGAGAGAGAGAAAATTATGTATGGCCCATCATAACAATTGGCTGTACCGAGTGGGTGGCTGGCTCCAAGGAAATGTGGTTGGACCACAATGAACTGGTCTAAACTAGAATCTTAATGTGAAGTCAAAGCTTGTGTGCTGTTAAATCCAAGGCAAGAAATCTTTGCCCATGTCAGAACAAAACTCTTTTCTAGAATATTGTCCTTCGGGAAAAGCATGCATGCAGTAATCCAAGATGAAAATCATGTTATAATTCATGCAAGTGGAAGCTTGAAGGAAGTACTCGGAGACATAAATTCAACTGTGGGCTAGCTAACCGTCCGATGTTACTAATCTTTGTGGTTGTTATGAATAATAAGCCAGCATCAGTTTACCAAGAAAAAACATGAAAATTTTTTAAGAAAGAAGAAGAATATGGGATTTGGTCAAAACAAGTCTAAGTAGGTGGTGGGTATTTGGCATGGGTTTTATTCTAAATATTTTTAAAAGTTCAAACCTAATTACGATCAACTTTGTACAGCCAACAACTTAGATAAAAAAAAACATTTGCACAATAGTGAATTGGCAATCGATCCTTCATTTGTATTGTTTTTTTTCAGTGGGTTCGTTCAAGACATTGGCCCAAACCAAAATGACTGAAATGATTGAAGGAATTAAGCAGTAATCCAAATGTTTGTAGATGCGCATCCCCATAGCTCAGTGCAAACCTACCTTGGGCTCTCAAAGCCCTGAATAAGAAGGGCTGCAGGAGATGGGAACTGGGAGCCCAAGTCAATGAAGTCATCATTATAGTTAGGTTGACCTTGGCCCAAGAAAAAGGCCCGTTGATGATCTACAGTATACACTGCGTATTAGTACTGAGACTTGGGTAGTTTTTGGTATAAATAAACACGTCGGAGGCAGCCCTATCTCACAGTTCATTGGATCCTTGAGAACTCTGAGATATTTAAATCTTTGCTTTGCTCAATTAGGTGGGATTATTCCTCCCCACCTTGGAAACTTATCAAATTTGCGATATCTTGATCTTCATTCATATTTAGGTTCAGGTTACGAATTGAATGCAAATGACCTTCGATGGTTAAGGGGTCTTTCTTCTTTGAAATATTTGGATATGGAAGGGGCTGATCTCAGTGCCGTGACTGATTGATTGCAACAAGTTAATATGCTTCCTTCTTTCTTGGAGTTGTACTTGTCCAGCTACAAAACTGTAGAGGACTTTGGAGCTTTGATCTTGGGATTACATAATACTAAAATGCGACCGTTACAACATAACGGAAATTAAGACATCTGCATCGTATTTTTTTTTATCAATATTGCAACTTACACAATCCGTGACGAAATCCGGGATCGCGATTTAGAACTAAAGAACAAATTTTGAGGAGATGTACCAATATGGATAGGAGACAATACCCCATTACTCATGATCCTCCTTCTCAGATCAAATTTATTCACCGGTAATATTCCTAGACAACTTTGGCGTCTCACAAGCCAGCATCTGATGGACCTTGCAGACAACAGTTTATCTGGGCCTCTGGGGTCATCCCAGCATGTCTAGGAAATTTAACTGGTAATGGTCTGGGAAGTTCAATTTGAAGATGCAAAGCGATATGAAGGGAACGTGATGATTGTGGGCAAGGGAAGGCACATTGAATACAGTAGCACACTTCCATTGGTGAAGATCATAGATCTTTCAGAAAATAATCTATCTCGTAAGGTGCCTAAAGAGATAACCAAGCTGCACAGATTGGGGTACATTAAACTTTTCAAACAATCATTTGAGTGGAAGCATTCCATCATATATTGGAAATCTGAACTTGCTTGAAACACTTGATCTCTCAAGAAACCAATTCTCTGGTACAATTTCACAAAGCTTGTCCTCAATATCATCCTTGAACCACTTAAAAGTAAAACCTTATCTTATAACAACTTAATTAGTGGGGAAAATTCCATCAGGGAACCAGCTGCAGACCTTGAAGGATCCATCCATTTATTAGGATAATCCAGGACTCTGTGGAGCTCCACTAGCAAATAAATGTGATGGTTCTATGCTGGAAATATCAATGGGATTTGTTATGGGATTTAGTCCTGGAAAATTGTTCCATGAATCAAATAATTAGCGAATTAACTGCTAAATCATCATTTTTATTCTTTTTAATTTCAGGCTTTCATGGTTTAAGAATAAATGTAAAAATTATGGTTTAACTACAGATATCTCAACTTACACGTACAAACAAGGGGAGTTGGATCTTGACTTCTTGAGCTTGATAAGGATTAGATCAAGTTCATAATCTCATGATTAATCAATTCCAGATTGACTTCAATCGAGATTATAAACGAAGTTAATTTCAACTTGCTAAATTATGTTATTAAGCGAGATTGGACTTGCCACAAATTAATTATAGTTTTATATTTTCATTTGCGTACCAAGTGCAAGTGGGATTAAATACAATATTAACCATGCTTGTTAGGTTGACTAAAATTCCGTTTGGTTGGTACTTTTATTTTTTGTTATTTATTTTTTATTTTCAAATCATTTTTAATTTTTGTTTTTCATTTTTTTATTGAAAAGATAAAAAGTAAAAAAACCAACCAAACGTAACCTAATTAAAAAAAAACAATAAATATTCGCAAATTATGATTATTCATCCTCTATCGATTTGTCAAAATAAATAAATGTCATCCTTTGGTGGAGAAATTGAGGTGTAGGTTACTATATACTAGCATTAAAGGTATATCCTATTTTGAAGATTAAGTTAAAGTGTATTTGGGCTAGCTTTAAACACTCAATGAATTGATTTAGGAGTATGTGCCAAATCTTTTTTAATGTTTGCCTTTTGATTTAGGTTTATGTTAACGAGTATCAATTAAAAATTATTTTATTATTATTTTAATAAAATAAATTGTATTTAATATGTTATTTTTATTAAATTTAAAAAAATTAATTAATTATATATATATTAAATATAATCTTAGACCCTGATTAACATTTTCGTTATGTATTTTGGTGTTAAATGGTGTATATAACAAGCTTACATACATGAAAAAATGAAAATTTTGTTAATTTCTCCTTTTACATTTTTAGTGAGCATAGGTTTGTTGAAGGAAAAAGATGTGGAACCAAACAACTATTGATTCTTTGAAAAATATTATACAAATTTTCTTAATAGGGAAGACTGCGAAGTCCTCTTCTTTTGCTTAATCTGTCAATTTCTAGTTGAAGTATGATTCAATTTCAAGTATTTAATATACCCTTTTCGTTCCATTCAATTTCTCTCTTCTTGCTAACAATCTCCTGTTTTCTTTAATTTCCCCCCATCAAAACCTTAATTGGAGGAAACTTTCATTTTCCAAGCATTGGTGGAAAAAAATTTTAGAGATAAAAACTATTACATCTTTCATTTTTTAAAAGAGTTAATTACATATTTAATACTTGAATTTTGAAAATTTGTACAAATTGATACATGAAAAAAAAAAAATTATACATCTTGAACTTTCAAATTATGAATCATGTTAATCCAAACTCTAATATTGCTAACTCAATCAACTTTTATATATATATCCATATGTTGTTTGATCAATATTATCAAGTTACGTGTGTTCATCATATTAAACTATCAACATCTTTTCAATAAACATCGATACATATATATTTTTTCACTCAAAATATAAAAAATTTATCTGAGATCAATCAATTATTAGTTGTCATGAGGCATTCACATAAAAATTTTATGATATTTAACATTTTTTAGTTAACAAATGATATGCATATGAATAGACGTGGTAATATTGGACACGACACGATTACACAACACGGAAAAAATAACTAAAAACACGATACGAACACGACACGACATGAAAAAATAACACGAACACGACACGAATGTCTCAAAATCTATTTAATACGAATTATAAACGTATTAAAATTTATATAAATAAAAAATATCTTAAACACGATTATGACACTATAAAATACACGAACACGACACGAATACACGAATTACCTGGTCTATATATGACACAATTATATTGGTTAAAAGCTATATAGGCAAGTTAGATTGACGGTATTAGAAATTGGATTAAGATGATACATTATTTGAAAGTTTAGGGTGTAAAATAGTATTTTTTTTTTTTAAGGAATCAAATTGTACATTTTCCCAAAATTCAAGTACCAAAAAAATAATTAACTCTTTTTTAAAAAATTACACATTTTATTTTATAACATGGTTTCAAATGATAACTAAACCTAAACTGACAATGCTAAACAAAATCATATTTTAAATTGTTTAATATTATTATTTGTGCTTTAATTTTGTAATTTATTTTTAAAAAATGATCAATCCATCACCTCTTAATTTAATCATCACTTGAGCTAATAAATTTAAAAAATCTAATTAAAATAGCATTTAATTAATCAAGATTAGATAAAATTAATCCGTACTTAATTAAGTACATATGGTCCTTGGAATCCCACCTCATTCAAATTAAAAATAGCAAAGTGAACATCATTAAGTTCTTATCCTTCACTTATTATAGCATTAAGAAGTAAGAAAAATAGCAAAGTGAACATCATTAAATCTTATCCTTCACATATTATAACATTAAGAAGTAAAAAAAAAATGAAAATTTGGTACTTGAAAGGTTCTTATATTATATGAAAAAAGTGTATTTTAATTTTTAGTGTTAACTATTCTACCCTTAAATTCAAAACAAATAAAGATAATTGATAACACCATCTTTTACTGTTAATGACACACATGACAATAACTTATAATTCAGATGATATGAAAAAAATATATATATATTTTTACGATAATATGGATTTTTTTTTAAAATAATTGAAAATATTCAATATAAATGTGACACATGGCATTCTTTGAAAATCACACCTACCTTAGATATTTTCAATTTTTTTCAAAAAAATTCATGTCATCATAGAAAATATTAATTTTTTTCCATATCATTGCCTCATCATATGATTATAAGTTATCGCCATGTTTATGACATGTCAACACAATTTACGCTCACATAAAACAATTGTAGTTATTGTCTTTATTTACTTTTAATGTACAGAGATTAAAATTATTTAAAATTAAACTCAACAAAGATACATAGATTAAATTACTTAAAATTGAAGTACATGAATTAAATTACATTTTTTAGTGTAGCATAGGATATCCTAAAGTACTTTGACCACCATAAGGGTATTGTAATTCAAATTGTTTAATTAATGTTATTGGACCTTAATGTTTGTATGATGAGTCAAATGTGCCATCTCTAAACCCCTAAATACATAAATTTCAACTCTACTTTAATTAGAGTTTTGATAATCAAACAAAGGTTTTAGGGTTGGCAGAACCCTCTAAAAACTTTTTAATTTACATTTCTACTTCTCATTTTGGTATCTTCATCCTACAATGTTAATTATAGGATTAAATACTCATTTATTCTTCAAACTATATCACTTCTATCACTTTAATAAATATAAAATAAAAATTCATAATCACATTTAAGGTAATAATATATGTATGCCATGTCAGTCGTTGGATTAATGGTATTAATCAAATAGAGCAAAGTATTTGACGAAAAGAAATTTTAGATATTTAATTGCGGATTTTTTTTTTTATATAAATATCAATATGATGAAAATGATATAATTGAAAGAAAAAAAAAAGTATTTAACCCTTAATTATATTCCTGCAACTTTTGGCATGAAACTTTTGACAAAGAAGATGTTCAGGGGTTGAATTTTTGCAGACTAAAGCTACCACACAGTCCTGGCTATGTTACACGTACTTTTCATTTTATAATCTTAATGTATACTGTCCCATATTTCTTTGACATTTTACTATTGACACGATATACGATATTTATCGTGTTATACAAACACATACTCGTATTCGATATCTTATATATTTCTACTTTATTTGACATAATTATCAGCACTCGCAAAAAGCTGAACACAAGCAAACACAAGCTAAACACACTCAGTTTGTGGTAAGCAACCTGAGATTATTATAATTTGGAAATCTAATTATTTGAAAAAAGTCAAAGAACAATAATAAGTATTATAATAAGGTAGGAAATTAATCAATCCGTTTATTTGCTGTAGTTTACGTACTCTCTCTATGCTTACAACCACAGATATTGAGAAGGCATGGAATTTGATGCTATCAATTTGCAGTTTTCTCTCAAGTGGCATGCTTCAAGCCTTGAATTAAAGAATCACATGCTATTTTTTTTCCCTTAGTAATATGTTAATTTCCAAATTAAAACATGCTGATCTTCTTGTCTTTTCTTTCTTTTTTACTTTTTTATCTAATTTCCCGCTTAATGTAAAAACAAACAGGTTGATTTCAATTAAGGTAGTTATAGCAATCATTTGGGAATGAAGGTAAACATAATTAAGTAGAAAGAAGATTAAACTATGATAGAATTAAAATCTGATCCGAGACTTAGCTCAATTGATTAATGCAATCATCTTTAAGAGATTTTATCCAACAAGTTTGGAGTTCGAATATCATATCTGCGATCCTTTCTCCTATCTGATACAAATTTCAATCAAGTGAATAAATAAACTAAAAGGGAAAGAATGAATGAGTTTATCCTATTGTTCTTCTTTGGAAAATTTTACTTTTCTTCCAACATTATAGCAAATGAAAGAATATCAGCCCCAGCTGTCGTTATAACATACTACTTAAATAACCTGATGTCACTTCATGTCTATATATAGAACCCCAATTATACACCTTCCCATAATTCAAAAGCTGCAGAAAACAATTAATCTTGCACGTGAGGTGACCAAGAAAAGAGTCAATGGCTTCTTCTTCTTCTTCTTCTTCACTTTTCAAGCTCTTCTCCATCTTCTTGATTATCATCTCCATCTTTACTCCTCAAGCACTTTCAGTAGTACCAGAGGAATGTCAAACAGAAACTAATGGCTGCATCAACAAAGAAAAGGCCTTACCCCTTAAGCTCATAGCCATTTTCTCCATATTAATGGCTAGTGTTATAGGTGTATGCTCACCTTTATTCACACGTTCGATCCCAGCTCTTCACCCTGACAGAAATTTATTTGTGATCGTCAAGTGCTTTGCTGCTGGGATCATTCTAGCCACCGGTTTCATGCACGTGTTGCCGGACTCTTTTGACATGTTATCATCTAGTTGCTTGAAAGAGAATCCATGGCACAAGTTTCCCTTTACAGGATTCGTGGCAATGTTATCTGCAATAGCGACTTTAATGGTGGATTCCATGGCTACATCAATATACAGCAAGAAATGCAATAATGGGGTTATCCCAGAAGTTGCAGCACCTGTTGGGGGAGGACAAGGACAACACGAGATGGCTGTGGTGAATATTGGACAATTTCATGGCCACCATCATAATCCAAAGCCTGCAGCAGGAAATTTGGATCAACAGTTGATGCGTTACCGTGTAATTGCCATGGTAAGAAATTTTCAGCCTTAATGTAAACAAGGATAACATAAATGCCAAATTCTACTAACATATTTAATTACATCAGCTTAATCCGCTTGATCTTATGCACAGTATATGAGTTCACATAGACAAAAAGTTGCCATCGTCAGAATCATTAATCTATAGACTTTTCCTGCAGAATCTTAAAAAAAATGTATGATGATAATATAAAATAAAATAAAAAATGCTTTAGCAAGAGATTTCCAATGTCTTTTAACTTATTTACTCACATTTCTGTGCATGTTTTATCATCAATTGTCAATTGCAAGCGGTTTGATCTTGTCTGTAACTCGTCTAGTTCTTATCCTTTGTCTCCATGAGTCTGATAGTTATCACTTTGAGTGCATCCTCCAAAAAGGTCTGCAGCTATTTTCTTTTTTATTTTTTGGAGCTCTCCTGAGTTTCACAATGATCCAAATCCAATTGTCTTATCCAAATATCCTAAGAAAATGGATTAAGCTGACTGAACTGAGCTGAATTAGAGGACAGCATTAAATTGATTACATTAGTGTCATCTTTAGACAATAATTTTTCTTTAAACAAGCATATGTAAATGTTAGTGTAAGTTAATTTAACAGAGGAGAAAAGCACAGAAAATTTTCTGTTTACTGAGGCTTGAGTACATGACCAGCACCAAGAATCGATCCATTAGTTCATTTTTTTAGCAATGAAGATGATCTCATATATGTTGTACAACTACACCGTTGGCAGGTATTAGAACTGGGAATTGTAGTTCATTCAGTGGTGATAGGCCTTTCACTAGGAGCCTCAAACAACACTTGCACCATTAAAGGTCTTGTTGCAGCCCTTTGCTTCCATCAAATGTTTGAAGGGATGGGTCTTGGCGGTTGCATTCTTCAGGTAATCTAATCATCTACTTTAATTATTCCTTTTATTCTTCAGAGTTAAGGACTCAATCGAAATACATTTAATAATTTTTTTTCCCAAACTAAAAGTTTTGTAATTCAATTTTAACTCTTAAAAAAAATTATAGGCCGAGTACAAAGCCTTGAAGAAGTTTATCATGGTGTTCTTCTTCTCTGTAACGACCCCATTTGGAATAGCACTGGGAATTGGTCTGTCAAAAACATACAAAGAGAACAGCCCAACAGCCTTGATCACAGTAGGACTGCTAAATGCATCATCAGCTGGGCTTTTGATTTACATGGCTTTGGTTGATCTTCTTTCAGCAGATTTCATGGGACCAAAGTTGCAGGCTAGCATTAAGCTCCAAATAAAGTCCTATGCTTCAGTTCTTCTAGGTGCTGGTGGCATGTCCCTCATGGCCAAATGGGCTTGAATTTGGATCATGTTCAAAACTCAAAACTTGGGGAGAAAAATAATGCAAAATAATAAATCTATCTTACCATGTTTTGTTAAAAAACATGTTTTTGTAAGTTGACCTTTTCACTGTTACAATCACCATATCAAAGGAAATCAATTCCACTCTTTCAGTTTGTTCTTGCTATATTAAGATCTTTCAGTTGACTTTTTATCTCCTTTTTTTTTTCTTCTATTTTATGGTAAAGTAAATCAGCCTTATTCTTTAGGTTAGCACTTTTTTTTCTAAGTTGTTGGATCGAGGTCCATTAAAAGGGTCAAGATTTTTGGGTAATAGACCCAAAATAGGAGGTTGGGCCACTGATTTGATGGCCGGTGAGATCAATGCCTAACATTGAACAACTTGACATTAAACTAGAAACTCAACATCATTTTAGGTGGAGAGATGAGTTTGTATATAATAATATTAGGTTTTATATTTGATGCACTCTGAGTGTATATACTGACAGTATATCCTATGACGTTACTTGTAAGGTTCGAGATTAATGGTTAGGATTAGGAGTTACTTGTTAGTTTTTTTAATGAGGTGTCAGTGTTCATAATATTATGAGTTCGTCTTTTGATACATTCATAGTAAAAAAATTTAATTTTACGAAAAAATAAAAAACTAACACATGTTTTATTTTATTTCTAAATTATCAATATTTTACCACAAAAATTAACGTAGAATAAAATTTAACTATATAAAATCAACATAGAATAAAATCTCTTTCCCTTTCTCTTTCATTCATCTTGCTACCAATCTCCAAGCCTCTGACCCCCTTCCTCTCCTCTTTCTTTTTAACTTTAAAAAAAGCCATGGAACTAAATGGCAGCCAAATAAAATGCTGTCTCAACAGTAATTCAATAGTGAAAAAGTATACTCATATATATATATATATATTAATAATAACAAGTGCCCGGCACTCTTTAAGGTTACTAAATATAGTAATATCTTCAATCAATGCATTGAAAATGATGAATAAAGTTATCAATTTTTGCATTTAATACAATGTTATTACTATAAATAATATATTAACTAACCTTAAAGAGTGCCCTAAGAGTACTCGTTAGCAAAACCCATAAATAAGGGTTCCTTCCTTCCTTGAATTCTTCTTTAGTGAACTAAATTTTCAGTTCCTCTATCAAAATCTATATTCTTTTCCATTCTTTCCTCTTCTTTTTCTGGTTCATATTAATCCCAATTGTTGGCCCAATAAAGAGAAGAGAGTTCAAAGTTCCAATCATTTAAATCTAATTTTGTACCATACAAATGATTTCATTCACATGGGTTCTAGCTACAATCAACTATATATTTCATTTTTTATTTAATTTTTTTACAACAAAATTCATGTGAGGAGAAGCTACCTTAGTTTAGGGTTAGGACATGCCACAAGTTTCAGAAAAAGTTAACGGTAGTACTTACAGATCATCTATTAAATGAAATTGTTGGTAAAACTTAAATCCAAATACTTAAAAAAATATTAATAAATACTTAATCAACTGAATCAAGTCAAGTTGGTTTTTCTATTTATTGTTGACTGCCTTCTTCTCATCTTGAATATAAATTCTAGATATCCAACTCAACCCAAAGTTTTAAATAGCCAGAAGTTCCCTTCAATGATAAGAATTTTGGTTTTTGAGTAGTTAATGTTTCTAAGGGCAATGATAGACTACTCACTCACCCATGTCTTTGTCATCTACATTTTTTTTTTGGTGAAACATTTATTTTTGTTGCTATGTTTTTCCAACTAAATTACCAACCATACCCCCCAAACCAAAAATGAAACAAAAGTTATGTATTAAAAATGAGCCAACCATGTTAAATAACATTAGTTATTGGAAATAATTGAGATTTGCAGCTTTGTACCAACCAAAAAAAAGTAAGAAAATCCAAACAACATATCAGCAGCCATACTTTAGTAGCTGTATGTATTGATCATGCAATTTTAAGTAATGGGATCAATCTCCTATACTAATCATTTCTTAAGCTCATCCAATCATTAGTTAATATGGAAAAAAAAAAAAAGTAGATGAAGTTAAGTCAGTTTGGAGTAATACCTTACCTATAAATATTTTCATGGGGAAAAAATGCATGTCTCAAACATATGCTCAACTCCTCTTTATGCAAGAACAATTAATTTTACTTAAATTTGTAAGTGTAGCTTTTAATGTGGCTACAAACAAAATATTTCCAAGTAAATTTTTTTTATATATAATACGGTCAAGGTTATTTCTATTAAATTAACTATCAATTATTGTATTTAATGTATCCTTATAAATAATAATTTAATTAATTTTAAAGAATATCATTAAGACATCATTAATAGAATCCAACAAAATAAATCCAATTTTTTTTTTTTTTATAATACGATCAAAGATATTTCATATTTTATTATAATCAAATTCTCTCGTTAAACGATTTTAATGTTGCATTTTCTCACATTAGCATAATATATTCAAAATTTTATTTTTAAATGCTTCCACAAAAATCTAATTGACGAGGAAAAGAAAATCTTGGTTCCTATGCTTTGGTTTTATTTCTCTCCAAATATTTTAAATTAAATTTTCTTTGAAGTGGATGATGAAAGAAACTCTTCTTTCCTATGAGTTGTGTTAATGGAATTTTCGTCTCTAAAATGTTTTGTTAAAGGATGATTAGTAAGCTTAAAAGAATGGAGGATGAAAGAGATTTTGAATGAAATTGAAAACTATGCCATTGATAAATTAATTAATTAATGTGATTATTAAAGTGGGGTTCATGCTACTTTCATACACAAAAGCTAATATCCAATTTTCAAATTTTATATGTTTTTTATTTATTAGATTAAAAAAATACAAAAAATTATAAATTTATCAAAAATTAAATTACTCGTTTAATCCGATGGATTAGATCTATTTGGATTGGATTTATTTTTTAAATTAATAAAATATTTTTTTAATAATTTAAATAATGTTAATTAGTATCTAATGACATTAATTAAAGTGATATATAAAATATATATATAATTAATGAATATATTTTTTTAAATTTAATAAAAATAATATATTAAATATAAAAATAAAATTTTAAAAAATAAATAAATAATTTTTAATTGATGTTTATAAATGAACTCTTTTAATATTAAAAAAAAAATCTTTGAGATTCTACCAATCGAACTAAACATGAAGCAAAAGTTTCAAACGACCATCCGAAACCTGATCTGACTCAGAGGGTGGTTGGTAATGATTATTGTCCCAATTTTCAACCCAGCTGCAGTTACTTTTGCAGATTTATTTATTATTAACAAAAAATAAAATTATGTTTTGGTTGAAAAAGTCAAAACAGTCACATTTTTTTCTCATCAAACAGACAAAAACCCATGTGCTATAGATTTTTAAGCCAGCGTTTTCTCTTTCTGCCTGAGAATCTGGATGCTTATTTATTGCATTATATAAAAAGAAATTATTTAATATATCGTTGGTAAAATATTTAGATGTCATAAATAAAATTAAAAAAAAATATATATTTTTTAAGATATAATAAAAATATTATAATTTGTTATATTTCGTTTATAAAATTAAAAAATTCAATTATTAATATATTGAAGATGAATTTTTATATTCAATAATATTTCTTTTTATTTTTTTTTTCTAGTAGAAAAAAATACATCAAGCGAGTTGGGAGTGACACTAAATTCAGTCACTCCCATTATATATAACTAGACTTTATGACACATATAAATGCATGCGAAATTTTATTTTCAAAATAAAAATGTAAAAGTAAATAAAAAAATAAAAGGTAAAATAGCAAAACAAAGCATAATGGTTGAGTGAGAAGTTAAAAAACTGTATCTTTCATTAATAAATTTACATAGATGGTTAATTGCATTATATTAAAAGACACATATACTCTTAGTTTTATATTTATAATAAATTTTTGAATTTTTTTTGTGATAAATTCACTAATTGAGTTGGTGTCACTTAACTCGTGACACCAACTCAAACACTCTCATTATATATAGTATAAATATAGATACTTATTACTTTTATTATCCACCAACAAATGAAATTTGAAATAAAATTGTATAAATTCTCACTTGATTCTCTTTATCTTGTGCATAATTTTATAATAATAAAAAAACACTAAAAATTAATGACAAGATAGTATTTTTAATGCAAAAATTTTCAACCATAAAAAGATTTAAAAAAGAAAAAGAAAAATCAGATTCTAACCATGGTCCAAAATCAAGGTTTTACTGTTTTGTAGTAAGTTTTAACCTTGTACATGTATGTATAATGTATGTGACATTATTTAATGGTGGGATTTTAATAAATTCCAATATTTTAAAGAATAATTTATTTAATACAATAATTTTAAAAAGTACATCCTTAATATCAAAATGGCAAAATCTCTAAAATCTGAAAAACCGTAAAACCAAAACTGTATCTAAGTCAAGCAAGAATAAAAGAATGCCATTGCCAGCAAAGCAAAGCAAAGCAAACAATAATAATAAAAAAAAAACTTTCCTTTTTCTCTTACGCCATTTAACACCCAAAAGGCCAAAATAAACAAACAGTAACCGATAGATTTTTTTTTTCTCTTTCTCTCTCCACATAATGATACCTCCTTAATCTAATTATTATCAGCATAATAATTTTTTTTTTTTTTTAATTTTTTGGCAAGAGGAAGCTTGTCAGAAATTAGGGTTTTTAATACCTTTCACAAGACAGCCCATAATTTTCCTTCCAGATAAAGTTCCAAGCCATGGTACGAAAGTTTCATTTCATTTGATTGATACCCTCTTATTTATTTATTAATTATTTTTGTGTAATTTATTTTCCCATGTAGTTTTGTTGAAAATAATGGAGGGATTGATTTTCAGTAGATTTAACACTTTTTTCTTTCTGGGTTGGTTCTTTTAAAACTGCCAAGTTTTAATTTTTTTGGTCCGAGCTTGGAGCTTTGAATTGATCTGTTGATGAGCATTTGTTAGATTCTGGTTTGGAATCAGCATCTAGGAGATCAACTTTTTGTTTGTGGATCTTTTTTGTGTGTGTGTGTGTGTGTGTGATTTCAGCTGGATTTTGGTGATTAAATCTGGGGTATTGGTCAATTTCCTTGATGGGTTCTGTTGGATTTTGTTCTAGATATATGAGCTAGAAAAAGATCACTTTTTTTTTTTTAGTGACATGCAATTTGAGATGGATTTTTTTTTTTTTATCCTAATTGGTTTCGCTTAGGTTTGGATATCAGTAATTACTTGAAGTGTAAAGAGTAGCAGAGCTTGTTTCAATTATCTGGAGGAATTGATATTGAAAAATGGAGGATCAAGAAGTTTTGCCTGATGAGTCATCTGTTTCCTTAGTTATGGAAGTTAGAGTAGAAGAAGACGAGGAAGACTTTCGGAGCTGTTGTGAAGATGATGAGGTATGGAAGGAAACAGAAGAGGTGGTAAAGGAAGAACAAGAAGAAGAGCTCGATGAATTTTCAGTGAAGATGTTCTTCAAGGGCATCTCTTTAGCTGAGACTGGGGACTCTAGTTCTGGGTTTTCAGGAATTGGCGTGGTCATGGAGAGATCAGCCGATAGCCCTGTTATTCAAGTGCAGAAAAAGCTTGACTTTTATGTGGAGGAATCCGTGGCTGATTATTTGGCTTTAATGGATGGTTTGACTGAGGCTAAGCAGAACAAAATCCACTGTATATATGCTTTTACTGATTCGACATTGTTATATGATCAGGTCAGTGAAGATTGGTATCCTCAAACATTAAAGATTACCTCGTTTTTATGACCACTTAAAACAGTTACTTTCATCATATGATATCACAAAACCTTCCTATAATGTGAAGTTTCATTTGCTTTCTTATGTCTGGCTACATGGTAAAAGCTTATTTGTCTTTATCTGAAGAGCTGCAGGTTCGCACCTCCAAAATCCACTGTATCCCCTTTTTAAAAAAAATTTGGAGTTATAGAATATGACTTTTGCTAATTTTTATCTCCTGATTTTAGACTTGGAACTTTCAAGTATGCTGAAAATTTGGGAGCTTAAGTTTTGAAGTTGGGTTTCTCCAAAGCTAGTGCTAGTAACTCACTTTTTTGCAACTTTTATCTGTTTAATGATCACATTGACTAAATTCAGACTGTGTCCAATCATTTATGGCTTAATGATGAAATCGTTTAACTTGAGCAAAAAGAACAACTAATGGTTGCTTATGATGAATCACAGGAAAAAATACTCATAACGATAGTTTTTATAGATAATATATCTGAAGTTCATTATATTTAGTAACCCAAATAGCTTTCCTGTTATACCTTGAACTATGCTTTACTGAAATGAATTTCTGGCAGATTACGTGCGAGGAGAAACTTGATAATCCACTTTTGATGGCACTGAGGGAAAGAATCCTAGAACATACCCGTAATTTGGAAGAATTTGTTCTGAAACTTGTTCCAAGCATCAATCTTTTGAGGCCATTGCAGCTAGCCCAAGTAGCAATCGGAGTCGTTTCTTCTCCTCTCAAGGGAGATAAATCACTTGAAAATTGTTCTATCTGCTGTGAGGACAAGCCATCATTGATGATGATCACCATGAAGTGTTCCCATAAATTCTGTTCCCATTGTATGAGAACTTATGTAGATGGTAAACTGCAGTCGTCCCAAGTCCCAATCAGGTGCCCTCAGTTAAGATGCAAATATTACATCTCCACTGCTGAGTGTAGATCTTTTCTTCCACTCGCTTCCTATGAGACTTTAGAAAGAGCCCAGGCAGAAGCAAATGTTCTTCACTCAGATGGAATCTACTGTCCTTATCCAAATTGTTCTGTTTTGCTAGATCCTCGTGACTGTTTGTCAACTAGGGCAAGTTCATCTGGTCAATCAGATAATAGCTGTGTTGAGTGCCCAGTTTGTCAAAGGTTTATATGTGTAGAATGTGGAGTTCCATGGCATTCGTCAATGAGTTGTGAAGAGTATCAGAATCTCCCTCTTGAGGAAAGAGATGCTGCAGACATTACCTTGCACCGCTTGGCACAAAACAAGAGGTGGAGGCGTTGCCAGCAGTGCCGTAGGATGATTGAACTTACTCAAGGTTGCTATCACATGACATGCTGGTAAGATCCATCTTCTTGTAATATTTCTCTGGTTAACTTAGTTGGAATTGATTGAATAATTGGCAGGTTGAACTTTGACAGACGAAATTATTTTATGCCAATCTCCTTCCTGCATGAGATTTTTTTTATTGGTTGCAATTTTCTTGCTTGCTACTGAGGCTCAATTTTAATTGCTGCACTCGAATCTAATAACAGGCCATGCAGTTTGTACCATCTTTGAATTGTAGTTTGTGTTCTGTGCAACGATCTAATCATATGATCATCCATATGGTTAGACCATATTTGAATGGTAACTTGGTCGGAACTCTGACATGAGTGGTTGGGCAAAATATACCTTGTATGCTGAGAGGGTCTCTCGATATTTGGACTTAAAACTTTGTTGTGTATGTTTGGAATTTATTCATTGCCCCATGATATAACCAAGTCATCCATGACTTAACTACTTTGTTAATGGAGTTGCTCATCCTTTGATCATGCAATTCTGTATGCTTGTGTCCAGCTTTTGTTTGTCCACACGTGAAGAAGTGTGTCTGTATGTTTTGCACACACATGTGCAATTTAGTCCTATATGACTTACGTTTATTATATTGTTCGAGGTTCTTGAAACCAAATTTGCTTCCATGTCTCCTTTTCAGGTGCGGGCATGAGTTCTGTTATTCTTGTGGTGCTGAGTACAGGGATGGTCAACAGACCTGTCAATGTGCCTTTTGGGATGAAGACAACTCTGAAGACTTGGTCACCCACTCTGTCCAAGAATCGGAACAATGGGCATGGGAGACTTGCAATTTCCTCCCTATGATCATGGATGCATACTCGGACCAAGAAAGATCACAGCTGGCGCTAATCCAAAGGTTCCTTGCTGGGGGTTTTAGTCTGAGTGACCATGATCCATATCAATCCCCACCCCGCTGTACAGATTCCTATGTAGATGCCATGAAGGACCTTCATCAGCTTCCTTGGCTCGAGAGATTTGTCTCTGTAATAAGTGACAACTACTACGAAGACTATATCCAATGAAGGTAGTGTAACTCATTCCAATGTTAGGTAATAAGTTGCTTATAAGTCCCAACAAGGTTTACAAGAGAGGCAAAGAGTTTCTCACTCTATTGGCTCCATTTTCATTTACACAAATTTCTTGAGATCAGCACTCCTCCCTCTCTGTAGTTGTTAGTCATTAACTACATGCTGGAAGATAAAATACCCTGGAGGTCTTTGCATAAGATCAGGGGGGAAGATTCTATGCATTATAGTTGCTTTCTTCTTGAAAGATAATAGGGTAAACATCTTAGTATGCCATAAAATTGAAAGAAAGTTAATGAATTAAATCTTTTTCATTTTGACATGGTCTCTCTCTGTCTCTCTCATGAATGCAATAGTTAGCATTGTCATTCCCAAGAATACTGTTTTCTATTTCCCTTCAAACATCTTCAAGTTACAGAGTATTTTGGTTTCACTTAGCTGTCCATAGGGTTTTAATAATAGTTCGAATGATGTGGTCCAGTATTTTTAAATCTGGGTCTCATTTAGCAAATAAAAAACCTGCTCATAGGCATAGGTTAACTTGGGACCAGTATTTTCATAACAGGATCGAACAATGACATGTTTGTGGGGTCAGTTTTCTGTTTAACCGGTTCAACAGCCGGTTTGACTGGGTTAGTATATATGGGCTCCAAGTCTCCAACATCGAATAAGGATTTGGCTTGCAATATGGAGTGAGATCACGATCTTTGTCTCTTTGATTTGAATTGTACGGCCTGGTGAACTGGATTAGTACCACTACCATGGACAGACAAGCATCAATTGTGCCAAGCGAGGCCCATTACGATTTTGGTATATCTCAAGAGAAACCAAATCCAAATTTTTACAGATTATGTGTACTGTGTTGTTTACTTTGTTTCTTAATTGGTAATAATGAAACATTACTTAGCCTTCCGACGTTGTTGGAGCAAGAAAATATAAATCTTATAAAAAATTACGAAATTATATAAATGGAATTATATATATATATATATATGTGTGGCCATGAAAGTACATGGACAAACAGATACTATTCTATGTTAACAGGCAAAAAATGTGGACAGTGAATAAGACCATACTCCACACTCTCAAGCATAGACTTAGTGATGGGGATGTTTATGCCTATTTCAAGCAAATTTTACGATACTGGTTTGGTCAAGAAATACAGGTCACAGGGTTTACTTCATCCGCCCAAGTCTTGCACATATTATTAGATGATACTTTACCAATGAAAACCAAAAATGAATTAAAAAAAAAAAAAAAAAGTTCTCTTCTTTCAACTTAGAAAGTTGTCTAGCCTAAGAAATCATTAACCAATACTGATGTCCCTCTGTTAGTGCAAAAATGGCTTATGTACCTAAAACTCACCTCAGCAGCTAGCATCAAAGGTGTTAGATGTACGATTAAAATGGTAAATTTTACAAACCACCGTCAAATCCTCAGATTCTAGTATAAAACTATATAAAAGAATAAAAAAATCCTATTTTGAGGGATTTTTCCCCATCGAACTGCATCTCCACCGGAAATGCAACTGGAATGGAGCTCCTATCCATTATTGGAGCTCTGGGGTCCAATTGGACCCCCAGTGGACTGGAGGGGGTATTTTCTTTTTTATTCTCTAATATATTTTTTATTATTTAATATTAATAAAGTTTTAATAATTTTTAATTATTATATATATTTTTTAATCTAATATTTTTAATGATGATTTTTTTTTCTCAATATAATTCACCTCGTTACCATTACATTTGAATCCAAACGCATATATGATCATTAATTTTAGTTTTACCGCTACAAACTGATAGTGAGCAATTTTTTAGATAAAAACTGCTAGTTAAATTGAAAATTTTCAAGCTAAATGAACAAGCACCAGCTTCGTTGAAGAACCAAGCATTTCGAAGGAATACATTTACGCAAGGTTTAAAAAAATCGGACGATTTTTAAATTTTTTTAATATTAAATAAATATTAAATAAAAATAAGCATTTAGCTTAGTGGTATGATTTTTAGTATAATTTCAAAGGATTATGAGTTCAAATATCATCACTTACAAAAAAATATTTTTTAAAAAATAATTAAAAAAATAAAAAACGATTTTTTTTCGATTTTTTATCGGTTGAACTGATTTCTGATTAGTTCGATTAAATTTGATTTATTACACTCATCGAATCGAATAAATCATCTATTTTCAATTCAATCGGTCCAACCAATCGATTCGATTTTTTATTCGCTGCATTTACGTTGAAAAGACTTCAAATTCAGCAATCCTCGGCTAGCAGCTCCACCAGAACCATGTCAAAGGCTCAAAGCTGACAGTTTCTTTTCTCTCTTTTTCATTTTTTTATCTTCCCCTCAGCCTATCACCATGTAACATGTGTAATTTGTTTCTCAAATTACAAGTTTATCCCTTATTGAAATGATTTCAGATGAGCTGAGCCCAAGAAAACTGCCAGACAATGTTGGGCTTCGTTTGAAAGCCTTGGTATTTTTTTTTTTTAATTTTCTTTCATTTTTTTCTTATCCTTTAACCCAAAAAATAATCTTATTACTGTTAATAGTTTCAATATTATATTTCTTGATTGAAAGTTTTCCAATTGATATCAATGAAGAAATGATATTCATATTCAAAGCATACGCATTTTATTTTAAAATCAGATGATCAGCATATTATGGAGAGAGAAACTAAAATCCACTCAGGGGTCAAGTAATTTTGAGAAACCAACGGATGGTGGTGACTGATCAACTTCATGGTCGCAGTAGCCTTCAAGAACGTGGGTCTCTTCCGTGGTAAAGCCTAGTGCGTCGATCATGGTCGGCCAACATTGATGGCTTATGGTACGAATTGCTTGGCAGCAGCTGTATCCGAGGTCGGTCTCGCCATTCAGGAAGAACATAATAAGCTCTCCAGTGCATGATTGAAGCCGAATCAATGAGTCCCAGCAGTTGGGTGATTCTTCATCCAACTTCAAACGAGCCATGAGGCTGGTTGTTGTTGGCGGCTTGGGGTGGTTCAATGGCCTTGCCTTGGCCACGAAAAGCAAGCTCGATGCCAACAGAAATGCAAAAAAGAAGACCCTGAAAATGGAAGCCATTTCTGAGAGAGGATAGAGAGAGAGAGATAATGGGATAGAAATTAGATTGATGAGAGATATGGAAAAAGATTGAATTGTTGTGGTTTATATAGGAAAGGAACCACTTAGGAATCTAAGGAGATTGTTCCTGTGTTATTAGGAGAAGCTGATGAGACTCATCAGTTTTGCTTCAATTCATGAATTACATTTAGTCATTTACATATAAAACTATAAAAGATCTAAAACCTTTTGATATAACCAACAGTACTAAACCTTTTTATCAGACGAACCTGTTGGTGTCTCTTGTCCTTTCAAATCCATTTATTCTCTAGAAATCCTATGTATATAAGTTTGCGATACATCTTTCGGTTCTTGCAGTTTTAAGAATGACTTGATTTGGTTGGTATTTTGGACCCAATGAGACGTATACATTTACAAGTTTTTCTCATTTTCATGCGTAAGATGATTATATATTTCGTTTGTATGATACCTGTATATATGAAAGCAATATACTATATTATTGCTATTCAAAAGTTGCATGTATCATCCTATACTAATTCCATAATCCTAAGCGACTGGAATGGTTAGTTGTAATATGAATTTGACTAGGGTGTAATCTGCAGCTTCATTCCGTGACTGGTTTAGGCTGCATGCAGACGTGGAAAACTGTTATTTGCAAGAAATGCCCTGAACGCAGGTTTACTTCTTTCCTAAGCACCTAGTAAAGAAAATTCCTTGTAGACATGAAGAAAATAAACAACTAATTAAACAAGGGCATTTCTTTACTAGGTGCCTAAGAAATAAAATTAAACAATCAAATGAATCTTTATCATTATCAAACAATTTTTTTTTTTTTTAAGAAATAAACTTTCGTTCTTCCTCTTTTAAGGGTAAAGAATGAGAAAAGCATCAGTTCTTTACCTTGGGCTCCAAGTCACGCTATTCTAAAAGAAGACATTAGATTCTAACAAGGGTTAATATATAAATTAATCCTGTATTTTATATTTTTTGTCCGTTTGATATTTAAAAAAAAAATTGTCACTTTGGTACTTGAACTTTCATTCCGTCAATCATATTAGTCATTTGTCCTGTTAGTTAATGACTGACTAGGGAAAAAATAACCAATCAGAAACTGACACGTGACAAAAACTGCCACATCATTAGTGCCACATCATCATATAAGAAAAAAATTCAAAAATATCCAAAAAAAATTAATCAAAATAAAAAAAAAATTATAAAATCAAGATAAAAAACTGATTTTTTTTTTAAATCAAAATTTTAATTTTTTTTTTTAAAAAATAGAAATTATAAAATTATAAAAAATCAAAAGATAAATCTAAAAAATTCAAAATTAAAAAGAAAAATAAAAAATAATTTTTAAAAATATAGAAATTTAAAATTAAAAATATATATATGAAAATTTAAAATTTAAAAATAGAAACTTTTTTTTCATTTTTATTAAGAATATTCAGATTTTTTTGTCTTATTTCTTATTTTTTATTTTACAGATTTTTAAATATATATATAAAGTTTTCAATTTTATAATTTATTTTGATTTTTGGTTTTTTATTTTTATAATATATATGAAAATTCAAAAATTAAAAAAAAAAATTGAATTTTAAAATTTTAAAATAGATTTTTTTTTTCATTTTTATTAAAAATATTCAGATTTCTTTTTCTTTTTTTAAATTTTTAGAGATTTTTAAATATATATATATAAAGTTTTCAATTTTTATAATTTATTTTGAATTTTGGTTTTTTATTTTTATTTTATAATTATTTTTAAAAAAAAATAGATTTTCAAATTTTTAATTTTTTTTAAATTCTTTTGAATTTTTTGAATTTTTTTCTTATATGATGACGTGACACTAATGATGTGACAGTTTTGTCACGTGTCAGACTCTGATTAATTGGTTTTTTTTTTTGCCTACTCAGCTTTTAATTAACGGTGTTAGGGGAAAAGGCAAATGTGATTGACGGAATGAAAATTCGAGTATCAAAATGACAAAAAAAAATTCAAATATCAAACAGATAAAAAACCTAAAGTACTAAAGCTAATTTATATGTTAACCCTTCTAACGAAGTTGATTCTTTCGTTATGGATACCTTTTTTTCGTCACCAATTTGCTTAAGCTTAACGCCTAAGATTGTACGGGGTCAACTGTAGAATCCTTGTAGACCAAGAAAAACGTACAAAAGAGGGTGACCCTCATCACTATATTAGTGTCTCAACTCACCCCTTCGCTGCTCATTTTCACACTTTAGCTTTAACGTTCTGTTTGCAAAACAAATTACACAGTTGGTTTTGAGAGATCAAAATATTCACTTTTTTTAGTTTGTTTCTTGTGTTGTTGTGATGGAGAGAGGAGGGTTTAGGGGAAGAGGTCGTGGGCTTGGTGTTGGTGGAGGAAGAGGAAGAGGCAGGGATGCTCATTATCATCAGCAGGAGCAGCAGGGAAGAGGATCAAACCAGGGTTGGAGCCGAGGTCATGCGGTGGGTCCGATCCAAAGTGCAGACCAGCAGGGTCATGTTCCTGTGGGATCCAGCCGAGGCGGTTGGACGTCTGGTAGAGGTTTGGAACCTGGGGCTGCTCCTTCTTTTGCTCAAGTTCTGTCGAGCCAAACACACAAATCTTCTTCTACTTCTTCTCCTGCAAATGTTGTTTCTGGTATGAGCTTTTTTACTTCATTTTTTTACCTTTTTATTTTTTGGTTTGTTTATGAAATTCTGTTTTTATTATGGGTCATCTAGGGCCTACGAGTATAAACAAACTCTTAGGAGTTTGTTTTGTCTTGTTGCAATCGATAATTCTTACTGAGATAAACTGACTAATCAAGCTTCGTGATGTTAACTGTTACATAAACTAAGTTCTTTTTAGTTTTGTTTTGCTCAACTCATCAGTGTATATATATATATATATCAACTCCAAAAGTATAAATATATATTGAACGATATATACCTTGATACTTTATAAAATTAACTATTATGTCTTTAATTAATAATTTTTTATTAAAATAAAATATTTATTTTTTATTACTATTAATATTGAAATCTTTATTAAAGTAAAATTCTTCAATTGATTATTTTTATATTAAATCTTGACTAATTTTTATCTATTTATTTTTTTATATTTACTTTTTGCTTATTCCCATCAACATTAAAGTTTTTATTATAGTAAAATTCTTTAATCGATTATTTTTATATTAAATACGATTTAATTTTTACCTTTTTATTTTTTTATATTTACTTTGATATTTTTACTAAGGTATAAATAAATTGTTCTTAATAAAATTTAAATTATCCATTCTCCATTACATTTTTTATTAAAATAAAATATTAATTAATATTTATTTTCTTATTCATTAATATTGAAGTTCTTATTAAAATAAAATTCTTTAATCGAAATATTAACTAATTTTTATCTATTTATTATCTTATATTTATTTTTTTCTTATTCTATTAATATTAAAGTTCTTATTATAGTAAAATTCTTTAATTGATTATTTTTATATTAAATACGGTTTAATATTTACCTCTTTATTTTCTTATATTTACTTTGATCTCTTTACTAAGGTATAAATAAATTGTTCTTAATAAAATTTAATATTGAAGTCCTTATTAAAGTAAAATTCTTTAATTGATTATTTTTATATTAAATATTGACTAATTTTTATCTATTTATTTTCTTATATTTACTTTTTGCTTATTCCCATTAACATTAAAGTTCTTATTATAGTAAAATTATTTAATTGATTATTTTTATATTAAATACGGTTTAATTTTTACCTCTTTATTTTCTTATATTTACTTTGATCTCTTTACTAAGGTGTAAATAATAAAATTTAAATTATTCATTCTCCATTGCGTTTTATTTTATTTATGTATTTTGTTTTTTTTTTCTTTCAATTAAATTCATTTTGTGTTTCAATTCCTATGATTTATGTTATGTAATATGTAAAGCTAATAAGTTTATAATTTCATAGAATTGACAAAAAATTAAAATTTTGTAACAAGAGTTGATAAGTTAAAATTTAGTGTTTTTAGTTTTGGTATTACTATTTAATACATTTAAGTTTAAAATTATATAAACTTAGCAACTTAATTCACAATTAAGTCATCAAATTGTATACTTTTATCATATTGAGAACATTATTAAATCTGTTAGTAAATGTTTCAAATAGTTAGTAAATAATTTATAACATATGGTAAATCATTAACAAAATAATAGTATATGATTGATATATTACATACAAGTAAATTAAATGTTAAATAACATAGTAGTAACCAATTAATAACGTAGTAGTAGATAATGGATAATATAGCAATAAATGCTTATAACATAATAGTAAATTATGGATAACATAATACTAAAGGATTGATAACATAATAGTAAATAATTGATAATATAGTAGTCAATTTAATAATTATAATTATAAAATTTTACATAAGCTATTAATAAAGGATAAAAGAATCTTTATACTTTTGCAAATATCATTATCTTTATAACACCAAACTTCAATTATAATTTTAAGTTTTAAAATTATATCAATTTAGCAAGTTCTAACTCACTATTAAATTACCAAGTTGTATGCTTCTAGATTGAAAATCTTACTAAAATAAAATTGTTAGTAAAAAATTTCAAATAGTTAGTACTTATGGAACATAATAATAAATTCCATATTATAATTGTGAATATTTACATAAGCTATTAATAAAGGATAAAAAAAATTAATTATACTTTTGCAAATACCATAATCTTTATAAAACCTAAATATAATTATACATTTAAATTTTAAAATTATATCAACTTAGCACATCAATTCACAATTAATTTTTCAAGTTGCATGCTTCTAAATTGAAAATCTTATTAAAACAAAATTGTTAGTAAAATGTTTTAGATAGTAAATGAAGGGAAACATAGTAGTAATTAAATGATTGATAATATATAATACTAAATGATAGATAACATAATACTAAATTACATAATTGTAATTATAAACATTTATATAACCTAATAATAAATTATAAAAAATAAATTTATACTTTTACAAATATCATCATCATTATAACACCTAATTGTAATCATACATTTAAGTTTTAAAATTATGTTACTTAGCAAGTTAATTCACATGTTAAGTTATCATGTTATATGTTTATAAATTAAAAATCTTTAGAATAATTAATAAATGATAAATAAGATAATATTAATTAATGGTCAATAATATAGTAGTAAATTCCATAATTATAAATTTTAAAATTTATATAAACTATTAATAAAAGATAAAAGAAACTTTATACTTTTACAATTGCTATACTCTTTATAACACATAAGTGTAATTATACTTTTAAGTTTTCAAATTATGTCAAATTAATAAGTTAACTCACAATTTAATAATCAAGTTGGTGTTTTTAAATTGAAAACTTTATTAAAAAAACTGTTAGTAAAAAAATCATTAGATAATAAATTATGAATAATATAATAGTAATTGATTAATAACATAATAATAAATTATTGATAACATAACAGTGAATTACGACTAACATATTAATAAATGATGAATAACATGATATTAAATGATTAATAACATAGTAATAAATAAAGGATAACATAATAGTAAATTTCATAATTATAATTATAAAATTTACATAAACTATTAATAAAATATGAAAGAATTTTTATAATTTTACAAATATTATCATATTTATAATATCTATATCTAATTATACATTTAAGTTATGAAATTATGTCAATTCAGCAAGTTAATTCACAAGTCATCAAAATCTATACTTCTAGATTGAAAACCATATTAAAATAAAAGTTTTAGTAAAAGCTTTTAAATAGTTAGTAAATGACGAATAATATAATAGTAAAATTTATAATTATAATTATAAAAATTTGTGTAAGCTATTTATAGATAATAAAATAAATTTTATACTTTTAGAAATATCACCTTTATGATACCTAACTATAATTACCCATTCAATTAGTTTAGAAATTATGTCAACTTAGCAAATTAACTCATAATTAAATTGTCAAATTAAATACTTCCAGTTAGATTGAAAAACTTATTAAATTTTTTATTGTTGGTAAAAAATTTAAGATATTAAATTATGGATAATTAAGTAATAAATTATGGATAACATTTTAGTAAATAGTTGATGAAATAGTAGTATATGATTAATAATAAAATAAATTTTATACTTTTAGAAATAGCACTTTTATGATACCTAATTATAATTATACATTCAATTAGTTTAGAAATTATGTCAACTTAGCAGATTAACTCATAATTAAATTGTCAAATTAAATACTTGCAGTTAGATTGAAAAACTTATTGAATTTTTTATTGTTGGTAAAAAATTTAAGATATTAAATTATGGATAATTAAGTAATAAATTATGGATAACATTTTAGTAAATAGTTGATGAAATAGTAGTATATGATTAATAATATAGGAGTATGTTTCATAAGTATAAAGATAAATCATTATAAAATAATATTATTTGATAAATAATATAATATTAAATTAATGATGAATAAAATAATAATAAATGAATGATAATTAACATAACTATAACAGATTAATAACATAGTAGTAAATGATGAATAACATAATAGTAAATGATTGGTAATACAATATAAATTATAAGTAACATAATAGTAAATGATAGATAACATATAGTAGTAAAAGATTGATAACAAAGTAGTAAATTTCATAATTATAATTGTAAAAATTTACACAGGCTATTAATAAATGATTACATAAATTTTATAATTTTGCAAATATCATCATTTTTATAACACCAAACTATAATTATACTTTTAAGTTTTAAATTATAAAAATATTAATTATTAATTTAAGTTTTTCATGTGTAGCAAAATCTTTAACTACTTATAAAAATATTACCTATTAAGTTTTTATACAGTAACTATTAGTATCATTTTAATACATTTATATTAAATAATAAACATTCTTATTTTTCATTTTTTTTTCTATTTTCATATTAGTATTCAATTGTTTATTAAAGTCGAATCTTTATTAATGCCAAATACCTTTAATTATTTGTTTTAGTAATATCTATCTATTTAGGTATCATGGGAAATATATTAAAATTGAACACTCTATATCTTAACTTTGGTCAATGCTTTCTTGAATTTTGCTGTGGCCTCAATGTCATAATATTTATATATATATGGCTATATAAATATCCTAAATCATAAAATCTTATTTAAATCCTTATTAAAAAATTTAAATTAATAAACTTTTTAAATATTTGGTGAAATCACCTTGAGTCAAATATATATCTTCTTTTTTTTTTTGATTCATTTCCTGTTATTTTTAATATATTCAGATAGACAATATTAGTAATTTTTTTTTCCTGTTATGTTTTACTAGAAAAATATTTTATTCTATTATACACAAGATTCTTTAAAAGTTGTCAGAAAAATTCATAGATATATTGATTATTTTTTGTGCCAAAATTTAGTGCTTTAAACTTATGACTTCATATATTGAATTATCACCTGATAATAATATTTTTGTTTCTTGTTAAATAAAATAATCTCTTGCCATTTATAATTAAATGCAATTGAATATTTCAATAAATTTCTTTTTTTCTTTCTTAATTGCTTAATCACATCTTTTCGAAGATGTGCTTTAGTTAGTAGAAAATTATTGACTCAAGGTTTATAAATTTTAATAATTAATTAATGGTGTGACTTAATGAATAATTAAATTTAAATTTCAATAAAATTATATGTTACAATTTATTTTTCTACCTTTCTACTTACAATTAGTTTTGATTGATGCATGTTTAATTTTTTTTATGGATCTTATGAATCTCATAATTTATTTATTAAAATTTAATACACGAAATATTATTTTATATATAAATTTTTTTATTTATTTTAAGCATATCATTTATTTGAAATATTAACTAATTGAGAATTGAAAATCATGATCCGATAATTTTATATTAAGTTAGTTATATTAATGAATTAAGTGTAATTATAGTCAAACTACTCATAATGTTTTAATAAAATATTATTGTCATGTTTATTGTTTTTATATATTGTGACGTATAATTGATATTCAAATCTAAAAAAAATACTATATATATAATACCAAAATGAGAAAACCATATAATATATAGATTTATATAAAATAAAAAAAAAAAAAACCTAATATTGAATTGATATATAAAAAAACTAATAGATTTTCAAACTCTGTTAAAACTCATTCTATTCTATTGATTTAACCTGAAATCATTTAGGTAAATAGAAATTGTTTAATATTAAAGTTAAATAAACTAAATTAGTTCAATTATTCAATATAATAATTGTCGATATACATTGTACTTTACATTAAAAATGTAATTATTATGTAATATATAATCTCCGTAGCATAAACTAGTTCTACTAAAGTGATACAGTAATATTCCCTTGTTTTGTTGTTTATTTTCTTCATGTTTACAAGGAATTTTCTAGCTCTATTTCTTTATAATCCATAATAAAGATTGGTAACGTACTGTTTCAGAAAATTGGCTTAAGTTTTTTTAATAATATTCTGCTTATAATAATACATTACTTTCCTACAACTTAGTTTCAAAACTTTCACCTTCCCAGATGCTGTTGTTCCTGCAATGCAATCACTGACTATTCCAGAGCCGATGCTGCCTTCGTCCTCATCGTCATTGCCAGAAACTACAGAAACAATTTTGCCTATGAAACGACCTGATAATGGTGGCACGCTTGCCATCAAGAAACTCAGGCTTCTTGTCAATCATTTTCCTGTTAAGTTTGATCCTGAGAAGATCATATGGCACTATGATGTTGATGTTAAGCCAAAGGTGGCTCCTACGAATGGACATCCAGTCAAAATAACAAAGTTGTCTCTAATACGGAGACAGATGTCTCTAGATGATCCTAAACAGTTTCCTTTGGAAATGACTGTATATGATGGTAAAAAGAGCATCTATAGTGTAGTAGAATTACCTACAGGAGAATTTGTTGTGCAACTCTCTGAGTCTTCATATCTGGTGACACTAAAGCTTGTGAATGGGCTCTGGGTTTCTCAGTTGAATGATTATCTTAATGGGAAAGGGTCGTCAGTTCCTCGTGATATAATACAAGTAATGGATTTGGTAATGAAGGAAAATCCTAAAAGGCGTATGTTCTCTTTGACTTATAGTTCCCGTCCTACAAAATTTCATCAAGGAGTTGACCTTGGACGTGGTATCATTGCGTCTAGAGAACCTAAACATGGTTCGAAGCTGACTTCTCAGGGTTTAGCTTTTTGTCTGGACTACTCAGTGATACCATTTCGAAAGTCGGTGCCTGTTATTGAGTACCTGGGGGAGCAGATTGATGGCTTTAATATAAACGAGTTTGGACGTTTCAAGAATGGAGTTGAATTAGCATTGAAGGGATTGAAAGTTTATAAATCTCATCTTGACACCAACCGAAGACATACAATTGCTGGATTGACTTCTAACGATGCACAAGATATTTCATTTTGCATTGAAGACCAACAAGTCAGACTTGTAGATTACTTCAAGGGGAAGTATGGCAAGGATATCATGTACCAAGATATTCCCTGCTTGGAATTGGGGAAAAAAAATGGAAATCATTTGGTACCCATGGAATTATGTGTCTTAGCTGAAAGACAGAGATATCCAAAGGAGTTTCTAGATAGAGATGTTGCAAGGAAGTTGAAGAATTTGTCATTGGCTTCACCCACCGTTAGACAGAATATAATATGTGATATGGTGCGGGATGCAGATGGGCCTTGTGGGTAAGTACTAAGTACTGATAAACTTCAATTTTCACTTGGATTTGTTTGTGGAACATTCATTTTTGCATTCAAGTATAACTTGGTTTTCTCATAATCAGTTGGAAGAGATTGGTAAACCTATTTACCATCTATTGCCTCATCGCTTAATACTAAAAATCTAAGTTATGGTGCACTTGGCTTATGTTTCTATTCACTTTTTTCCCCTTCCCTTTTTAAGTAATGTTTAGTTTATGAATCTAATAACTTTTTTTATGATTTGTGATTGTGCACCTTGTTTAATTTTTGTGAAAAAGAGAACAAATTCTCAAGTTACTTATGAATGGCTACAAAAAATTGATTAATCATTGTTGATGTATCTTTGACAATATTTTAGATGATTGTGAATTGCTTTATTATCCCAATTGTATTAGGGTTATTTCCGTGTGACTTCATCTCTGTTCTGGAATTGAAACCCCTGTAATTTGCTACCTATTTGGAGTAAGAACCAATATAACTTTCTAGCAATTTGAGGTGTGATTTTTGGGAATTAAAAGGACTTTCAAGTGGCAAGCACCTCATTAATAATAGCTTCTTAGCAATCTGATGTGTGAATCATATAAGCTGGTTGACCATTAGTTGGATGGTATACAAACTTCATGCCTCTTCTACTTACTGAATTTGTGTATTTAAGGACTGTTTTTACGATTGAAATATGAACTTATACTTTTCTGCTGCCTAATAATATAGATGTTCCTTGCTGTACTGGACTGAGACTTGGAATACCTGATTAATAAAACAATGTGATGTAAATGCTTTGTTCATCTGGTTTTCTGGATGCTTATATGTTTCACTATTTGCAGTGGAGAAGTTGTGCAAAATTTTGGAATGGAAGTAAGCATGAACATGACAAAAGCGGCAGGTCGTGTTCTTAGCCCACCTGAGTTGAATGTTGGTGCTCCTGGAGGCAAGAAGATGAAAATAAAGGTTGATAATGAGAAATGCCATTGGAACCTTGTTGGTAGATGTGTGGTTGAAGGGAAAAAAATGGATCGCTGGGCTGTGCTTGATTTCACAGCTGAACCA
This sequence comes from Fremontodendron californicum, assembly GCA_030761205.1. Lineage (NCBI taxonomy): Eukaryota > Viridiplantae > Streptophyta > Magnoliopsida > Malvales > Malvaceae > Fremontodendron > Fremontodendron californicum. Next base: position 4,197,830 of record JAULJL010000027.1, read on the forward strand.
GAGAAACATAGATTGAGGCCTGAACCATTCATTCCAAAGCTTATAAGCCGGTGCAATAATCTTGGGATCGATATGGGGGAACCTCTCCATTATCAGAGGGCTAGAATGGACAATTTAAATAGTGTGGATGTACTTCAGGAGATGCTTGAGGATATTCAGCGCCTATCTTATGAAAAAGGGAAAGGGCGTCTACAGCTTCTTCTTTGTGTGATGGCTAGACAGCATCCTGGTTACAGTTGCCTTAAATTTGTTTCTGAGATAAAAGTTGGCGTAATGACTCAATGTTGTCTGTCTGCTGGTGCCAATGAAGCGAAAGACCAGTATCTTGCTAATCTTGCTTTGAAGATTAATGCCAAGCTTGGAGGCCAAAATGTGGAGATCATTGAACCTCTCCTCCACTTTAAAGGTGAAGGCCATGTTATGTTTGTGGGTGCTGATGTCAATCATCCTGGTTTTAACAACTCAACAAGTCCATCAATAGCAGCTGTTGTAGCTTCTATGAGCTGGCCTGCTCCTAATCGCTATGCAGCGAGAATTTGCCCACAAGATCCTAAGACAGAGAAGATTCAGGACTTTGGGAAGATGTGTTTGGAGCTTATTGAATCTTATGCTAAGTTAAATAATGTCATGCCAGCCAAAATCGTGATATTTCGTGATGGCGTTAGTGAAACCCAGTTTGATATGGTTCTTAATGAGGAGCTAATTGGTGTCAAGAGAGCCTTTCAAGCAATGAATTACTTCCCAACCATCACAGTTATTGTAGCCCAGAAAAGACACAACACACGTTTCTTTCCAGAGATGAAGGAAGATGGAGGTTCCTCTGGCAATGTGCCTCCAGGCACTGTTATTGACTCAACTGTTGTTGATCCTTCTGGGTTTCATTTCCATCATTTTAGTCATTATGGTAGCATTGGGACTAGCAAGTCAACACAATATCATGTCCTCCGGGACGAGCATGGGTTTACTAGTGACCATATCCAGCAGCTTATATATAGCATGTGCTTCACTTTTGCTCGGTGCACCAAGCCTGTCTCCTTGATCCCACCAGTGCTCTATGCTGACCATGCCGCGTATAGAGGTCGGCTTTACCAGGAGGTATTGGACCCACAGTCTCAAGCTTCATCAAGATCCTCTTCATCTTCTTCAGCAGCTGCATTTGACAAGAGCTCCTACAGGGTCCATCCTTACCTGCAGTATTCAATGTTTTTCATCTGAAAAAGGCCTCTTAGAACTTCCCCATGATAAACTCCTTACCTGATCAGCCTAGTGAAGGAGTTTGTGCGTGAATCTAATTGTGCTTCCAGAGTGTCGCGTTCAGCATACATATCCTCCAATTGTCATGGTTTATGCAGGCCATGGAGTTTAGAGGATTTCCGTCGTTATGATATGATTTTATGTTTAATCTACTAAAATATGTGTCTGAACCTAGTTATTTGTTTGAAGTCTCATGCAAGTATTTTCTGGGCATGTTCCTCTTCTCCAGTTAGCTTAGCTTTGGCCTGGGGATCGAGTTAATATGTCTAAAATATTATGACACTATATTATATATTAATAAATAAGGAGGTTTGATGTACTGTTATACCTACAATATAGTCGGATGCTTATTTTTATTTATTTTTTCCTGAGGAGTTCTTATTCTAGAATGTGTATGACTTGTCTCATTGGGTTCACCTCAGTTGGGTTTACTAGGAACCTTAAAATGCACTATCCATGGAATAATTAACCCATTGTTTCACCTTCATACAATAAGAAATACCAATAACTTTATACAACAGCCACTTGTACTGGCCATTTTCATTTTGAACCCTAAGTTTAGACTTTTTAATAATACTAGACAAAAAGGAATATTCAATAACATCTTTATCTTATTGAAAAAACATAGATTCGTAGCTGTTCAAGTTGGTGTATAAAAATTGTTTCTGTTTGCAACACAATAAATATAATAAGGTTTAATTTCCTTTTGGAATTGCCCAAGGATGGTGGAGCTTGAGAGGAGAGCAATATAGGAATTATTCTAAGACATAAGCAAAGCTTTTACTATCATCTTTCATTCTGATAAAATGTTGAACTTAATGCTTTGATAATGTTTTTAAATCCCAATTTTAGCATGTTTCAACACCATGGTTATTACCTTTAGTTTTACCTCTAAATTTGCTGCAAATGGGGCTGCCTGCTGTGTCTACTTTCATAGTTCCGATGAGTAATAACTTTGTGCCACTCTGCCAATGGATTTTTCTTCTCAACCTCTTCAATTTGTCTATATCTCTGCAGGATACTATATAATGATGTCTAAGTAATTGTTTGGGTACTTACTTTTGTTTCAGCTTGCACTGTTTTTCTTATACAAGACATCCTTAAAAAAGCTATTCTTATCTGTTTGCTTTGCCTTCAAACAAACAAAATGCAGAAAATTTTAACCTTTGGGGTGCCTACCATTGCTGAGGAGGTTTCCAGGTATATGCTAACCAGCACAATTCAAGAGTAATAAAGTTTAAAAACTTTTACAGAAGATCCAAGGAAATTAATACAGAAAAGCTTTTGTGACTGTTTAGTGGAGTCAGGCATGTGAAGCTGTGCCAATTCGACAGGCAGGCAGGGTTGCTGAAAACATGAGTAAAGGTTATTCAGAAGTAGAAATTGGATGAGACAGATTTTCTTTTTAGTTGCTGCTGCCATTGTATTATTCACTGGAAAGACCTGCCCATTTTTTCCACTAGAGGACACATCTACCACAAACTCAATATTTTGGATTTTTGAGATATCAATTGAATTCAAACATCCACTGCCTAGTAAGCCATGTGCCATGACTGAGGAAGAGATTTTGCTGAATTTTGTATAAAAAGATTTTTGAGATAAAACAGCTGGACGGTGGAATCACTAGTCATTCTAGCTAATCAGACAAGACTGACATTCCATGGAAATAGGATGGCGACAACTGAAGTATGAGGATGAAAGTGGGGAAATACCTATATTACTCAGATTCGGGTGTGAGTGTTCGATATGGGTATATGTATGTGTTCGACATAAATACGTTCAATTTTTTAAAGTTTTTTAATATATTTGGAAGGTTATATCCCTTTACCCATATCCGAATATGCATCGGACACGTGTACTTCAAGAAAAATGAAGAGTCGGATCAACATAAGAAAATACTCCTAATCTAACGAACAAATGTCTGAAAAATGAAAACTAATTTAACAGAAGAGTACTTGGAGAAAAAAACCAGCCTACAGAAGACTCAAGCTTTTATTTACGAGAAGTGTGGTCATACCTGTTCATTTCTGGTCGGTAAATTCTGATATTTCTTAGTGCCATCATACAATGCATCTGTTGAATAAATAAAGGGGGACTCAATTGTAGGGATGTATTCTGATTTAGGGTTTAAATTTGGTAAAAATAAATAATTTCGATTTTGTTTGGACTAATTCAGATCTTCAATAACCACACTTTCAATCAAAAGTAAGGCAAATGGTTTTTTTTATCATTGTTGAATTGAAATCTAACAAATACAAGGAGAAAACAAACCAAACCAAACATTAAGGTCTGGTTCAAATTTTCCATTATCTCCATTTTTTATCACACCCTTACTCCATGGGTTTTTGAACAAATAAGAAAGCATTGCTACAACAAGAACCTGGAGCCATTAAGATCTTATCTGTTAGTATTTAAGTTCTACTTGTCATTTAAATCTGTATCTTATAGGTCATCATGTCTTCCATGAAGAAAACAGATTTTGCAATCCATTCTTTATTTGGGGGAAATCATGAAATCATTTATGTTGATTAGATATTCACATCTCTCTAAAATCACTATATGTTAAGTATTAAATGTGCTGTATGTCACAATATTTTTACCTGCACTCTCAAAAGATGAAAAAGGAATTTGAAAGAACTACAACTTATCATCCTCTCTAATGAATTAGATCAGGGCCATAAGCCAAACCCTCTGATAGCCATTTTCTTGCATTTCTTTAACTGGCCATAGCTTCTAGGCCTCGAGCTCAGGTTACTGGTGCCTCGCAGTGCTTGGATTGGTTGAATAAGCTCATCAGGCTACGTATTCTATCAAAGATTAACAGATTGAACTGTTAAGGAGGGAGCAAAATATAGCAATACTAAAAATTCAATATATAGGAAAAGTAATGAAATTCCATTTTCTGCCAGCATATAATATATTTAACAGAGTATGATTTGCCAGAAGTTTACCATAGTGATCTTCATTGGAATTTATATTAACTTAAAGACATTTCATTTTTTAAGTGATTGAAGCATTAAAGAAATGAATAACTGCCCAGGGCTAGCTTTGAAAGTGTCACCTGAGCTTTTGATGAGTCGCTGCAATGAGAAAGTAGCAAGCAGCCTTTCCTCAAGTGCTCGACTGTAATTCGAGGATTCTAGTAACTGTGGCACAAGTATTGAGCATGCCATGGACTGGAAATCTTTATCTCTAACTGAGTGCAGAAAGCCACTCATCCAGGCAACAGTTAACAGGCTAGCTCGTGCTAAACTAGGAATGCCTTTTGCCATAGAATTTGAAAGAGCTGCCAAGAATCTCTTGTTGCCACTGTTTAGCAAAGCAATTGCTGCTTTTCTTTGCCAATTTTGTATTGCTTCCTCCTCTTCATGCTAGTGATTGTAGTATCAAAAAAAATGAACAGACATTAGAAAATAATAGATTTAACAAGAGTATCTGTAGCAATTTTAACTATACATGAAGCTTGATATCTAGCAACTATAATTGACAACTGAGAAAAATCAAACTATTAGCATAACATAATAAAACTCTAGCATGTCGACATTCATGTTTGAAGAGTTTCACTTTCTGCTAGAAAATTCCTGTTTACTACACGTAATTGGAATAGCTAAGGATTTTACTAGAGTTTGATCATTTTGATTTACAATTGATATTACATGGATGGAACTCAGAATGTAATGCTATATGTTTAATCTAAATTGATCAAAGCTTAGATGCAGGTTGAATCAGAAATTCAGCAGGACAAAGTAATTTATAAATATGAAAATTTGTGATTAGTTTCAGAATGTTTTATATCATAGTGATGAATCCGGAAAAGATTTATCTTGACTGACTAACCAAAGCACTAGAATGTGGTTCTTTAGTAGATATTGACAAGGAAAATCTTTTTTCTGACTTTCTCTTTCTTTTCTTTTTTTTCTCTCAATCTTCATTAAAACTATTTTCAGGCAAGAAATACATTACTTGTTTTAAATAAAAAAAAAATCACAAGCTTACCAAGATATCATCAACTATTTCCTTTCTGTGAAATGAATCCCCTAAGTTTTCATGAAAGCCTGCTTGTTCCAAAAGCCAATTTTCTGTTGTTGCCTCTCCCATGTAAGAAAACCGGCCTCCCAACATCATAAGAACTCTGGCGGATTGTTCTTGAATCTTGTCATTACACTTTTCACAATCTAAAGTTGCTATAATTACCTCAACTGCTTCTTCTCTGTAGACACTGCACCTCAAAGGATCTCCCTGTAAAATGACTGTAATCCATGATTTCTGAATCAAAATATTGCAGAACTGATACTCTTTTTTGGGTACAAGATGCCATATTGGCTCCAGAAACAAACTAAAGTTATAATGGAAGAAGATTGAATATCTGATGGATACTATTTCTTTCAGAATTTGATAAGAATGAGGCATTAGTTTTTGGTATATAATGCAGTGAATGGCAAATGAAATTAATTACCAGAAGGTCAAGCTGTAATAAGAGGGCTGCAACCAGGGGGCGTTCTTCAGGTAGAGCTTTCTGCAGGCATGCTAATAAGATGTGCATGGTATTCAAACCTCCCCATCCATTCAGCAGATCATTTAAGAATTTTGTTATCTGTGTTCTTCTGTTAAACATTCCCTAGGTCATAAGGATTTGTATTTGAAGTTGTGGAACTAATCAGAAAATCATGGTAAATTGTAAAACGGATTGGTACCTGTTTAGGCATAGTAGCTCAGTTAGTAAGGCAATAACAGATCCATTAGAATCCCGGTTCCCAACAATAACTTCAATTAGAGATGCCTTGTTCAATTTATCAGCTAAGTAGTTTCGACAACTTCCATCGGCTTGAATGCAGCAGGATATAAGCAAGGCAGCATTATTCCTCTCAAGAACACCACCTATCTCCACATTTCTTACCAGAAGGCTCAATCCCCCGAGAGAAACCACTTGACTAGCATTCTCTAAGTTTCTATCTTCATTAAAACCTGTTAAAAGTTGGTCTAGGAAGTAAAATGCTGCCACTTGAGGACTAAACCTTACTGTAAATAGAGTCTGCAACTGCTCTCCAAACTCCAAAACTCTAAGGCTTAGGGGAATCCACTCAGTTGATATCATCTGTTTTGCCTTTGGCTTTAACAAGTAAAGCAGCATGGCAGCTTTTAAAAACAGACTACTATTTCTTAACAGTTTTAAGAAGATCTCAAGCTGTGGATCTGAGTTAAGTATTATCTGCCTATTCACCTCTCTCTTAGCTACAAATTCTGCTAAAACTGATATTGCTAATTCTAGAGTTTCATCATCAGTGGAAGCAAACAAAACCTCAAGGACTCCCTCGATAACAGGTGCCTTTGCTAATGCAGCTTCTATGGCAGGATCACCATGTGATTCCAACCATGCTTTGGTCATTACCCGGATTGCGATTTCACACTCACTTAGAATATCTGAGGAGCAAATAGTAGCAATGGCTTTACTTAGATCACTCAAAGGAAGATGAACATTTTCCTCCTTTCTCATTGAATTATTTGTGACAACATTTTTCCCATTTACCAAGCATTCTTCTGTTGGCCCACTTTGGCAGGTAAACAGCCGAAAATGGCCTGATTTCTGTGTCTCAGGCAATAATTCAGTTTTCGGAGTTCTATAAATCTGGCTTGTTGACCTTCTACGTGTCTTCGTCTTGTTCTGCCAAGTTCAGAAACATAAATGATACTCTCAACCAATCTAACAGTAACTTAAATAAAAGAATTGCAGTTTTCACAAAGAGACAGAATTACCCAGCTGTAGTCTTCTTCATCTATAAATTCATTTTCTTCTGCCTCGAGGCGACATATATCCATTGATGCTCTGATTCGATGATCAAGCTCCATGGATTGCCGCTCAGTTGTGGCGCCAAACACAGTTCGATACCTTTGGAACAGTTAGACAATTAAGAAACAAGTCAGAAAATCAACATAATTTATGATTAAATTCTTGAATGCTTAAGACAAAAATGACTAAAAGTATCTAAATTAATAACTTACAAGTTTCGGTTAATAGAAGAACGCGAAGCATAAGAATCAGATGATCTCCTTCTTGATGATCCATAACTGAGACCTGATGGCAAAGGCACTGTAGGAACTGCTGGGGCTTTAGCCCCAATTTTAAGCCACTCTTTATAGTACGTAGCGAACTTAGCTGTTCCCATATCCATTTGGTCATTGTAGAGCTTACTTAAAGCTTTCATTTTCTTCTCTTTCTGACCATAATCCAAGTTGGAGAGAAGTTCAAGTTCTTTGTGGTACCAAACCTTAAGGTGAAGAAGATGGGGAAGGAAAAAATGCTCCCATAGATCAGGAAGCAGGTGGGTTCTCGCTAGAAAAGCCGAATCACAAAAAACTTGAAGCAAATGCCTAGCGGATAACCTATGATTCTTCTCGAGCTTGTAAACTATAGATAAGTATAGCTGAGCACATGCTGAGAGATGAGAATTGGGAACTCCGCAAGTTGAACCATTCCTTGATTTTTTAGAATTCAAGGAAGCAACAATGCTCAAAAGCCGAATCGGATTCCTCAATGATTTCATTCTGAGTTCCTTTTTGTTCCCTCCATCTTCTACTAACTTGTCAATGCTCTCAATACCAAGTTCCATATTCACAAAAATCCCGTTATCCGAAGCAGCTTTTCTCCTCACTAAGCAAGAGTTGCACTTTTCTTTGACCATTTCACGGAAACTCTCATCTTTAATATACCTACCAGTGTAGCCACCAAGTACAGATATCACAGCTTGAATGGAAACTTCATGGATTGCAGGCTCATCTCCGGTAAGAGGACCATCGTTTATCAATGACTTAGATTTTGGTCTATCCGAATTCGACACCCTTCTAGATGAAAATACTGAGGACCCATTTCCGATAACAGTCTTCTCAGCCTTGTGCTTCGATTTCTCCAAGCTTTTTCGATCATGGCAGATGTATATAGGCAGTGCTGTGGACTCATCTGGTGCACTACTTCGGTTCCGAAGCCTGACTTCTCTAGGATTCATCAATAACTTCCCTCTCTCAAACCCTTCTTCCTTAAGCAATACTTGTAAAGAAGAAGACATTTCTTGAAAGATATTCAAGCTTGGTCTTGAAGATGCAAAGATTAATGGAGACTCTATAAAGCTTCACTGACATTCTTTCAAGAAACCAAAAAAAAAAAAAAAAGAAGATAACGAAACGACAGCTATAGAAGAAAAGAAAGTGGAAAAAATGGGGTGAAGAAAAAACAAAGGAAATGAGGACAACAAGACTTTGCGGGCGGTGATTTTGTTTTTGTCCGTTTTGGACCGTTAAAAAAGTAACATTTTTATTATTTCAACTATGAATATAGCAAAATTATATAAAGGCTGGTCCCGGCCCGGTTTAATCCAGTTAAAAGCAGTTAACTTCCCGGCAAAAGGGTTCAATTTTGTGTACCGGGATTGAGAGGGATTGAAAATAATACTAGTACTAACATATTAGTATAAAATGACATTTTATCAGATGTCTGAATCTGATCTAATTATAATTAAATTTAAGGAATAAATGTCTGTTAAATCTAGTAATTTTAGACACGATACGAAAATAAGATACAAATTTGACACATTTAATAAATATAAAAATAATATAATAAATACGATGTGATACGTTTAATCATAATTATCACGACTAATACAATATATTTAATATATGTATTATATTCGTATTTAAAATTATAATAAATTTAAAATTTTATATTATATTTATACAATTAATATAATAAAAATATAAAATACAATACGCATACACAAATTATCAAATGTATACGAGACCATTGGTATCAAACAAGAAAACAGCATATTTTGGAAATGTGTGACATGTGATCTGCTTATGTAAACCGACCCCACTTGATAATAATCAACCAATTTGAGGTTTAAAGATTCTCAATCAAAACAACTGGTTGATATTTGATAAGATAATGTTGGGGTTAGAAAATTTATAATTCTTTTCAGGTGCATATCAAAGTAGAAAAATTATGGGTTCCATGAATAACAGTTTATTTAACTTAATGTTTGAATAAATTAATGATAATGGCTTTTTTTTAAGTCAACGTAACGTGAGCTTGTTCAGTTAATTGAATATTTATTAGTGATTTAACAAACATCAGGGTTCAAATTTCACTAATAGTTTCATTTGATGGGTAATTTGTAAATACCACTGTTAACCTTCTTTGAAACATGTGATTTGTCTTGATCTTAAATTAAGATAATTTTCTTTCACCTAAACTTTTCAAGACCAAAATGGTAATGACTTTTTAATAGGCTATCAATTATTTACTCATATGCCTTATATTAAAGGTGCATCTGGAAGCATAATGAAAAAGGATTTTCATTGCATTAGAATCTTAAAATGATACTATCACGTAACTCTTCGGAATGAAACTAAGTTTAAATTAAAATTAAATTTTCGAAAAAAATGTTCATATATTTTAGATATGATGATTTATTATTTGCAAACTTTAATATAGACATATATTAGTTCTTAATCAATTATATTAATTCTCTAAAGATTTGTGAATTTTCTGTTTGTTTTTTACATATAGGTAAGCGTAGAAAAAAAAATTCAAACTTTAACTTTATTCATTTTTAAAAAAAAAACGTTATAAGATTTATATTTGATGCACCGTTAATGTATAAATTTATAATCATTCAATTATGTTTTTAAGAACTACGAATTTCTTTGCATAAAAAAAAAAAAAAAAAAAAAACTTGAACATTGTTCACTTTCTCATGCACAAATTTAATGGAAAGAAAGAAGATTGATGGCTTTAGATCAAAGAGTACACATGCAATTCAGGACCAGTTTTATTTGAGAGTGGGAAGGACCATATCCAGTACATTGAAAAGATTTTTTTTTTTCCATGATTGTGATGAACTATATATGATGTAAAAACAACTCATATGCCAAATAATTTGTGGGGAAAAAAAATAAAAAATTGGACCGTTAGATAGTGACCTATCAACTTTATGATTCACGAGACAACGGATATTTTCAAGGATTATTTGTCTATTATAACTCTCTTGTTTACAAGTATTGTATGCTGTCCAAACAAAGGATGCAACTTTTGACGATATTGAAAAGAAAACAAAAATTATATGGGAGTCAAATTAATTATTGAACTATATATATATATATATATATATATGATTAATTAATGAATAATTAATCTATGCCTAGAATGGATAATTCGTCTATTTTTTCGTGTTATAATCGTGTTTAAGGTGTTTTATATTTATATAAATTTTAACATGTTAATAATTTATGTTATAGATTTTGATATGTTCGTATATTTGTGTCGCGTTATATTTTATGTCGTATTTTATCGAATTTATATAATATAATCGTATCGTATCTAATATTGTTAGGTCCCACCATGGATTGTATAAGCTAAATGGAAACTTTGTCTATCTATACAGCTTGGAAGAAAATTTTATAAAAGGACAAACGGAGAGAGCGTATGGGTAGGGTAAGGTAATTTTGAATATTTTTTTTAACTTTGTGGTCTTTGTTTATCGTGTATTTCTCCTCCTCTCATTTCTCGATTTAAGTACTCACATAGTCATTGTACTATAGTGAAAAGAGTAATTTAGTTCATGTACTGTAAAAATGAGTAATTTAGTCCATGTACAATTGAAATAGGTAAAAATAAGTAAAATTGATAATAATGTTAACGAAAAACCGTTAAAATGATGATGTGAACTCATAAAATCTAACCAAATTTATGACCTAGAATAAAATATGACTTGAAATATATCCAAATCTGTTAGATTTTACGAGTTCACGTCAGTATTTTAACGATTTTTCATTAAAATCGTTATCAATTTTACTTATTTGCACCTATTTCAATTGTACATGGACTAAATTACTCACTTTTACAGTACAGAGACTAATTTACTCTTTTCACTACAATACAGGGACTATGTGGATACTTAAACCCTCATTTCTCCATGTCATTTTCTTTATGTCTTTGCAACTTGGCTTTTTTTTTACCCTAGGTTTTTCTCATTCATATTCGGATTTGAAATGCATTCTTATTACGGATTTGGAATGGATTCGAATAGGAAGATTGCTACCCATCTCGGATTCAGGTAAGGTACAGGTATCACCTCTTGGATACTTAGCTAGCATCCAAAACCTGATAATATCTTGACATAATTTAATTATAATCACAAAATTTTAATTAAAATTAATTCTTTAATAAAAATTATATTTATTTAATTAAAATATTTAAAATAAAATCTATTTATTTATTATTAAAGATTTTGTGACTTTAAATTCAGATTTCTTGATAATCTTCGAGGAACTAAGTTCATAGGATCAAAACACTAGCCTATTATTACCCATGCTATGATCCACATATTTGCATGAATGGTATTATTATTTATTATTACTTTTGAGAATGTAAATTGTTTTCATGTTAATTAGTAATCAATCATGTTTCTGTTTTTTGGTTAAATTGTGCTCCATTTTTGCATCCATAATTCCAAAATAATTTTACAAATTAAAATGAAGAAATCTAATAGGAAAATAATTGTAGTACAAATTTTTTGGCATTTTTCTTGCTACTTGAAATCAAGTATATATTAAACAAAATGCCAGCTAGAATTTAGTCCTTTAGCTGCCAAGTACATATTCCATAAGGGCGGCCTTGGACATATTATGGATAATAATATCCTCTTGCTCGTTGGTTTACAATTATAATCGAAGTATTACGTTAATATAAGAAATTATTCAATTAAATCAAATAAATAAATCAATAAATTGATATATAATTTGATAAATTCAGCATAAAATTAGGTCAAACTCACATTTGATAAGATTTGAATCTAGAATCTCAAAGTTCCGAACCTCTTTCTTACCGCTAAATCAAAACCTTGTTGGCAAAAAAAACCAACTTTTGAATAAAAATATGTAGTACAATATTTTTGGCTATCGGAGTGACATTACTTAAATCAATTTTAGATATAAAAATTATTTAAAATGCCTAAATTTCATGAATTTTATCTTCAATTTTCTTATGAATTTGCCTATGATCCCTAATATTTTTAAGAACCCAATAATTTTATTTTCTCTTTTTTCTATTTTTTTTTAAGGAAAAATGTAACATAAGATTGAGAAAGAAGAATCTAACCCATCATATAGATCTACTCTACAAGTAATTTAGGGTTTTGTTTCAATTAGAAAAGTAAAATAGTAAATATATATTATCTTTCTATTTTTTTATCTTTTTTTATAGTGGTGGGGGGAAATGGCAATTATGTATTCATGATTGCAACCCTACATCTAAAGAGGGAAAGAACTAAAGATAAGTCATTTTAATTCCAATTTAATCTACATGGAATCTATCCATGGCTTACATCTATATATGTAATTAATTTATTTTGAGGAATTATATATATTCAGAGAAAACAAATTCATTTCTCATCCTTGTTATACCATTAATAATTAGTAATTCTAATTTATTTTCATTAGAATATATAGTTTGATCAAATATAACAAATCATAGAACTCCATACCATCTTCCAACACACACATTGTGGTTGAAATTTCATCAATTTAGCATTTTCTTAAACCATGATTTTCTAGCTTAAGTTTTTCAATGCCTTTCCTTTTGGTCATATTGTCAATTTCCTTTCAAATATATGGCTTTTAAGACAACAATTTGATCAAAATTTCTCAAACATGTATGATTCGTTGCTATAGCTTCCTTTCATTTCCATTATATTACCCCCATTGTCCTACTTTTGCTAGAAGTTTTCTACTCTAAACTTAATTAATAACCTTTTGGCTAACAAGATATTGATGCAATGCTAAAATAGCAAATAAACTTGATAATTTTGAACACAACATAATTATATGATATGAGAAAAAATAATTAAAACACAATACAAATACATGAATATATCAAAATTTATATAATATGAATTATTAACATGTCAAAATTTATATAAAATATATAACATCTTAAACACGAATATGACACGAAAAAATAATATGAATACACGAATTATCAGATCTAATAAAAAATTAAAAAATGGTTAAGATTTTCAAATTCAAATCTCAATCCAAACAATAAAAAGAAAAACTTCAACCCTATTTGTTTTTTGTTTTTTTTTTTCCTTTTTCTTGAACTTGGAATCTACTAGGCCCATGTATATATAAATAGTCTGCATCAAATTGAATGTGAGGACCAAGAAGCCCTTTGGATATTGGACCTTACAATTACAAAACATCAATTAAATGAACAATGGGTGTGCCAGTCATGGTCCAGATTTCAGGCCTTAATATTACTGCCACATTTTGACTATTTGCAAAAAGCACAAACCTTTCGCCCCTATTCCCTAATTTGCATCATCAAATAATGAGAGGATAATTAAGAATACTTGATTAACTATAAAGATTCTTAATTAAGCATTTTAAGCAAGATTAGAATTGCAGTGGAAGCATATTTTACCCACTTTGGAAGTTGGAACCTTAGTGTTTCCTTTATACTAAGTTCAAATATAAAGTTAAGATGACATTATTGGAATCCAATGAAGTAATGATATTTTTAATGTGTGGTAGTTTGTGTTTAAGTCTCTTTATGTTAGAATATTTTTAAAATATAATAAAAAAATGTAAGTTAATTGATTAAATATGATGTGTTAATCAATTGATTTAAAAACCCGTATTTAAAAAGTTTCAAATTTGATTTAAGATATTAAACAATCGATTGAAGAGCTTTTTTTTACCTCAAATAAATATAACAAGCAAGCAAAAAGAGAGTATAATTAAAGAATCAAAATGAAATAATATATTTCATATTCAAATATCTTGAAGGATAAATAATGAGCACATAATTAAGCTTAAAAGTAATGGAGTTGAAGTCAAGATATAGTAATTTTAATAATGTCAAGACTTGAAAGAGAGTTTCTTAGCTAGATTTTGATATTTTTCTAGTCTATTTTTGTTTATAGACTCTAGTCTATATTTATTTTTTTTGTTATTGGTTATTAATTATTAATTTTAATAATAAATTTGATTCTATTGTCAAATAACTTAAAACTGTTAGATATCAATGTATTTATTTAGGTGTATTTATACGAATTACGTATTTTAATATGTAAGTTGTCGTAATTACATACATGGTATATATTTACATACACAATTGATATTAATTTGAATGAAAAATTAGTCTCATTGAACACCCACTTGAAGTGGAATAAAGTTGGTTGAAAGTGTGGTTGGTTGTATATCCCACATAAAATAAAGTATAGCTTTAGCTTATAGTTTATATAAGCTAGTGTTCCGTGTTGGGTTGGGCTCCATGGGGCACCCAAGTTTTGTGGTGGGTGAGAACCTACACAACTTAGTTTGGACCGCGTGCGTCGTCGAGCCGGACCGAACCGGGCCGGGCTTGGGCTTGGGCCTGTTGCTTTATCTATCTTTTTGATGCCCAACCATCCAACCAGATTTTTTGTCTGAATAATTATGTTTGTTCAATACTTGACCGAACCGGTCTTGTGCCTTCTAGGATGTGTCATTTCGACTGAGGATTGTGTCCGTTCAGTTTGAATCGAACCAGTTCGTGGCTCAACAGATATGTCTGCTGCCTATTGGATGAACCGGTTCAGTGCTACAGACTTGTCTGTTCCGAACGGTCCCCTGTATTTATATAAATACTGAGGTATTCTGTCTATTTTACTAACTAATTCAGATTATAAAATTTATTCTTTTCCTCGGGTTCTTTTCTTTGCTGTGTTGAGAGAGAGTCCGACATCTTTTTAGTTTGTTGAGTTGTTTGGAGTGTGCCCTCTAGAGCAACATTTATCGAGGAGGCCTGGGAGACGATTTGCATACATCTGCAAGCACCTTTGAGGCATGCAAAATTCGTCTTAAGGTCAGAGGTCCAACATTGACTCGATATTGATTTTTTCAAATCAATTCCTATAAGTCTTCGTTTATTCGGTTCTGTGTTTAAAGTCAGTATTTGTAAGTTCATATATTTATATTGAAATTCATTTCTATAATTTCTTTTTTCCTTTATATTGTTTATTTTATATGTTCTATTTTTCGGTAGTAATTTAATCGATATAATTTCCCAACAAAAACTTCCAATAAAAATGCAAGTAAATAGTACACTAAAATAAATATAAAAACTTCAAAATTTGATTAAAAGGTATTGTAAAATTTCATTTTAGATCTGTGAAAGGAATATATTTGTGTTAATCACTCATTTGGGGTCAAATATATATTGTAATTTTATGTGGGGCTAAATCCTCAATTTAGGATCAAACCTATTACCGTTTGAGTGAATCATGATTAAATCTTTTATTTCAGTCTATTAAAGGTGCAATCTTTTCGAATTGTGACAATTAAGGACATTTAACATTGTCTAACGAGCATGCGCCATAACAAAAAGTGATGTTCTGAAAAAATGCTTCCATGAATTTTTTTTACACATCTGGCAATTAAAAATAACAAAAAAATAATAATTAAAAAAAACATAAAGATTGTAAAAAAATCAAAATCAGTTCAATCCTCCCAATTTTATCCAGGTAAAATTAAAATCATTGTTCTTCAGTTTTGAAAAAAAAAAATTTATTCAGTTCTTATCTCTCAAATCCGATTCCATATTTATCTCCCACCAACAAACTTAATGTCTCAAAAATTTTCAACCCATTGTTCTTTAACTGGGTCATCAAGATTTGTTCTTCACCTCATCTCAATTTTAGGTATTATTTCTTTTTCCCCTTTATAGTATATTATCCCAAATCCAAATCATTCAAAAATCTCCAAACCAGCTCAATATTGGAGACAAAAAAACGAACCCTAAATCATGAGTCAATGAACATTAGGCCGTTTGAATCGGCAAGGTCTCTCAAGGGACCAGAAACATGACGAATCAAACAAAAAAGAGAAAAAATTTGAGCCAGCAGCACCCCCATCCAGGTTCCAAGTACCCATTCCTGATAACCCACTATGGTGGAAGGCTTTTGATGCAGATAAATCTGGGATCGATGAGGTTTGTAGGGTTCTGACTCATTTGTACAGCCTTTCAAAGGTACAAAACAATCTTGTCTATAAGGATGGAAAGCCATTTGGTGATTCAAACACAAAATGAAAACGGATTTAGGTTTAGATTTGGGTTTGGGTTTAGGTTTAGGTTTTAATTAAAAATGTATTTTCGGTGAAACTCAAAGAAATGAAAATGGGTTGAGTTTTTATGAAAATGGGAATAAATTTGAGGTTTTTGAATTAGAGATTTGAGTTAGTAGCAAAATTGGGTTCTAAAAGTTTTTTTCAGATGTATTTTTAGGCAAAATCCTGTAATGTTTAAAGTTGATGAAAATTGTTTTTTTTTTTTTAAGATTGCCACGAGTATAAAATAATTACATGTCAACATTTATGACTGATAAATTAGGTGCGTTGTATTCAAACGCATGTGTAGGATGTCAAAAGTCCTTAATTATCATAATTTAAAAATATTGCATTCTTAATAAACTGAAATAAAAAATTTAACCATTATTCACTCAATTAATAATACGTTTAGTCTTAAATTGAGATTTTTTTATGTTGTGTCAATATATGAAAGGTTATAGCCTTAAGTCCATGGAAAACAAAAAGTCAAATAATTAACATTGAATTGGAATGTCATATCTCATAGTCATATGTGAATGCAATTACTTAAACGACATGATTGGAGAAAAAAAATTAAAAAAATAAGAAAGTAAAAGAAAAAAATGAGAATAATGAGAATAATTGAAGGAAGCTTTTAATTGGTCAATGCTACTGTGAAGGGAAGGATCTACGAAAGTGTTCGATTCCCCTTCTTTCTCTTTGCCGACTTAACAAATGCATGCACATTTTTCTTTTTTATATATAAGAGCAGATTAACAGCTATAGTTGGAGAAAAGATTGTATGAAAAAAATATTTTACGTTGCATATATTATATTTATTCAAATCACATAATTAATTATTTATTATAATAATTATTAATAAATTATTAAAATAAATATTTATTATTTAATTATTACATGTAATATGTAATAAATAATTAATTTAAAAAAAATAATTACATTATATAATTTGAATAAAAATATATATTGATGTGAAATAATCATTTCATATTAATTTTTTTTTTTACTATAATTAGTAATAGCTTGAGTATACTCAGTAGATTTTTTTACAAATGTCGAACTAATTCATTAAAAATTAAAGGAGTTTGGTTACATCAAATGCACAATCATACGTCATACTAATTAAAAAAATCAACACAAATATTCAACTCTTTATAAATATGTAAGATGCTATATTTAGAAACAAATACATGCACATTTATTCAGTTCTCACTTTATTTAGAAACAAATTTGTTGTTATTATATATATATATGCTTAATTTAAATTTAAAAAAAAAAAGTGTTAACTACAGACTACAGCTAATTTCTTGTCACTGTTTCTATTTATTAATTTAAATGTAATATTAATTAATAAGGTTTGCTGTAGCACATTGTTAATTCATGTGATTTTGGAATTCCAACATTGACAAAGAGGTAAGGGGCGTTTGGTACTTTCTCTGAGAATGTGATTCTTGGGAATGTGATTCCTGGGAATATAACTTTCCAGCGTTTGGTATACATGAGAAAGTGCTAATTAAAATCCTGGGAATGTGATGATAATTTTCGAAATTACCCTTATCAAAAAAATGTAAATTTTATTAATTTTAAAATTTTTCAATGATATTTATTATTAACAAATATTTATACTAAATATTTAAAAATAATATTTTAAATTGAGTTACTTTTAGGATAAAAAATATTTATTAATAATAAAATCTTGAAATTACTCTCATGTAGTTAAAAAATTAAAAGGCTGGATACAAATTAAATATTATTTAAATATTTTAATGATATTTATTATTAAAAAATATTTGTATTAAATATTTAAAAATAATATTTTAATTGATAATTTGAGTTATTTTTATGATAAAAAATACTTGTTAATAATAAATTTTGAAATTACTCGCATGTATTTAAAAAATTAAAAGACTATATGCAAATTAAATATTATTTAAATATTTTAATGATATTTATTATTAACAAACATTTGTACTAAATATTTAAAAATAATATTTTAATTGATAATTTGAGTTATTTTTATGATAAAAAATATTTGTTAATAATAAAATTTTGAAATTACTTTCATATAGTTTTAAAGTTAAAAGGTTGTATAAAAATTAAATATTATTTAAATATTTCAATGATATTTATTATTAACAAACATTTATACTAAATATTTAAAAATAATATTTCAATTGGTAATTTGAGTTATTTTTATGATAAAAAAATATTTGTTAATAATAAATTTTCGAAGTTATTCTCAAGTAATTGGAAAATTAAAAAGCAGAATGCAAATTAAATATTATTTAAATATTTCAGTAATATTTATTATTAATAAATATTTGTACGAAATATTTTAAAATAATATTTCAATTGATAATTTTAACTCAAATAGAAAGAGGATAATGTTGTCTTTAACATTTTTTTAACTTTCCAACTACATGGGAAAGTTACTTTCCCACCAATTCTCATGGGAATCACATTCCAATGCTTGTGGGAAAGTAACTCTCCAAGGAAAGTTACATTCCCAGGAAAGTGAGCAGTTTTTAGCATATCAAACATGGGAATCACATTCCCACCAATTACTTTCCATGGAAAGTGATCACTTTCCATCATACCAAACGCCCTCTAAGTATTAGTACTTAAATATGCATTTCACGTGTGTAAGCAATTAATATAATGTTATTTTCAAATCGTAGATAATTAGTTTAGTTTGGACTAAAAAGGTTTTCCTAATTAAGAAAATTAGAAAATAACATCAATTTTGGTACTAAAATAAAAACTAGTAAGAATTATTTATTTACTATACCTACCGACTTAATGTTTGTTTTTGGAAGTAAGCTCCAACATTGGTACAATCTTATTTATAATCAAACCTTACTCTTAACTCAACTATTTTTTTTTAAAATCCACTTGATTTTAGCTTGAATACATGGTTAATATATATCCAAGTTTTGATAAAAGTAATAACCTATTCATTAATCATTAAGTATCTTGCTTTAAATGTAAAAAATAAAACATAACTAATTTTTTCTTAAGTTTAGAAAAAAAAAATATTACAAATTAAGAACTACTTGGAATAAAAACATCAAAATAAATATTATTATATATTTTAAAAACTAAAGAAGGGTTTTACTTTTTTTTTTACTATGATAATTGGGGATAACTCCCAAGTTTAGTTTAAATCTTAATTAAGAAAAAAACTCTAAACTCATGATCCTCAAGGTGATTTGATCACTAATAATTTTAGATTACCATATTTGATATAATAGTATAAATAAATCATTGTTTATCTTAAATTATTCTGTTTGATATTATTAAAAAAATAATAACCAAATACAATACACCTAAAATAACTTTATTGTTAATAATAAGGTTATTTAAAAGAAAACAATAATTTCAAATTTTTATCAAATGAATAATTTATAAAATAAAAATCCATTGTTCTATAGATCAAAATAATAAGGCATGAACCAATTTTAATTAGTATAATTCCGAATTATTGATATATTCACATTAAATGTTAAGATTAAGATTACATAAATTGTCTTGTAATTGAAATGATTTAAAAGTGAATATTTACTTATAAAACTAATAATTCGGAGATACGTGTTTTGGTACACACCATTATAAATGATTTGATCATGACGAGTAAATCAACTTAAATTTTTAAAAAATCACGTCGTACCAAACACAATATTAGAGTATATTTAATATAAGTAAATATTTTTATTTGAAAATCAAATATCAAAATACATGAGAGATTAGGTAAGAAAATTAGTTTTGATGAAAGCATTTTTTAATTTTATTTTTTATGATTCATTCTTGCATATTTATAATCTATAATATGTAAAAACACGAATGCTATAAATTTTTTTTGGTTGACGAAAAAGAACATTTTTGTTCATTAATTTTTTATAATTTTAAAATTTAATAATAAGATGAGTTTTATAAATAGAAAAGCATTTGAATCATATTAAATTATTAATTAGAATAGAATTTGTTGGATAATAATTGAATAGATAACTCTTAATCGATTAATTTATCAGACAAAAGTAAGATTAATTAAAGTTTATGAGTAATTAAAGCCCAAATCATTATATATCTCGATAAGCTTTGATTTCAATATCATCTAAGGATTTACAAGTAATATTTATAAAATAAAAAAAAAAAGTTTGAGGCTAAAAAATAATGAGATATATGCTCATTTTTTATTAATAAGTTTTTTGAATAATGATTATGTAGATAACTCTTACTCAGTTAATTTATCGAATAAGGTTAGAGTTAATTGAATTGAATTTCATTATATATATATATATATTAGAATTCTTTCTTAGGGGATTTTTTTTTAATATTTATAAATTTTTAATTAAATTAACAATAATAAATAAATTTAAATTGAATCATATTAAATAATTTTTTATATTTTAATAATATCTTAAGTAAATGAATTTGGAGTAAATTACTATAATAAATTATGCAAAATATATGATGAATTGACACACGACATGAGAAAATAATTAAAAACGACACGACACGAAGACACGAACGTGTCAAAATCTATATAAAATGAATTATTAACACGTAAAAATTTATATAAATGTATAATATTTTGAAAATACCAAAAAATAACATGAACACGTCACAAAAACACAAATTTTTCTCTAAATTAAATCACAATGACAAACTATGCAAAACATAAAATGAATTGAGACACAACACGAACACAACATAAGAAAAATAATTAAAACATAACAAAAAAAAACATGAATACTACACGAATACACGAATGTGTCAAAATTTATATAAAATGAATTATTAACATTTAAAAATTTGTAAAAAATTATATAAATTTATAATAGTTAAAAAAAAACACGTACATATTTTTTAAATATTTTTTTCTTTCTTCTTCTCTTTCTTTGTTTTTCTTTCTTTCCTACCGAAATTGTTTTTTTTTTTTTTTTCTTTCATGCCCAAAACAAAAGAAACGACGTATTGAACCCTAAAGCTTTTATGTAATTAATATTATATAATGGTATGATATATATATATATATATATATATAAACTTTGCTTTCAATATCCTCTCAATAATAGGTTTGACAAGTAAATTTTTTCTTTTTTCTATACTAGTTTGGGTTAAATTAAAAATTAATAAAATATATACTCATATTTGTTTTACGTGATCACAAGTATATAAAAAAAAAAATCATTTATTGAAACGATTTATATAATAAAAAATGATAAAATTTTCAAAAAAATGTATATATATGGTAAGTAGACATATTTAAAGGTAGAATTATCCATTTAAACCCGAAAATTTACTCGATATTTAGAAAGATTTGAATAAAAATATTAAATTCGAAAAATAACTTTGAGTAAAAAATAAGATCCATTTAAAAAATAAATCGAGCTTTGAGGATGACATTTTTTTATCTATGCTCAATCTATTTTACTATTAATAATATAAAATTTTAAGATGTGGTTCATAATTTTTTAAGAGGGATCAAAATTTAAAAAATAATAATAATTTTTTAAGAGGGATCAAAATTTTAAAAAAATAATAATATTTTTTTTTTTTAAGAATTTAAACAATATTTTCACATGACCGATCTAAGTTTGATAAAAAAATTTGCCCATGTATTAATTGAACTGAACTTGAATAATCATAAGGATTAATATGAAAAAAATGTTCTCAATATATGGTTTATTCTTAAATGGTCATATATGTTAGAATTATTTATTAAAGGAAAATAAAAAAATATTAAATTATTATTAAGAAAATGATAAAGACTAAAATACCTAACATAAACTCCTTATAAAAAAATCTTCTCCTTTTTTTTTTAATTAAAAAAAATTATTTGATTTTTTTTAATTTTAAAAAATAAATATTTAAATATTTTATTTTTAATTTAGTTTTTTAATTAAATAATAAAAAATAATAAAATTAATTTTTCTAAAATTAATTCTTTTTATTTTTAAAATTTTAAAAAATTAAATATTTAAATATTTTATTTTTTAAATTTAATTTTAATTAAAATTTTTAAAAAATAATATTTTTTTAATGAGATGAGAAATATTAGATATATCAAAATCTCATTAAAGATATTTTTATCTTTATCATTTTTTTATAACAATTTCGTATTTCTCTATTTTCTTTTGATAAATAATTTTAATATATATATATATGATCATTTAAGAATAAATCAGATATGTTTTTCATATTAACCCTAATCGTAATGGCCAGTAACAGCCGGCCGATATCTCTCAGAATCTGATGTCATTGATGACGTCATTGGAACCCAGCTCCAATTTACCACGTCAACTTCAACGTCATCCAAACGACTTCATCTCTCTCTCTCCCCCTCCCCCTCACTTTGACAATCGAAAGCGAAAAATGAAATTTCCTAATAATCATTATTTTCCGGACGTGGCGACGATTTTATTTTTAATTCTTATTTTTTCTATTATTGTTTTTTTACGCTTCTCTTTCAAGCCTTTGCTATCCTTTTTTTTTTTTTTTTTTTTTTCTCTTCACCATTAACACAAAAGCAAAAAAAAAGAAAAGAAAAATCAATTCCTCTTTGATCTTTTCCAAGTCTCTATTTTTTTTTGCATCTTTATAAAGTAAGTTATGTAAATATTTATTGGGTTTTCTTTTTTCTAGGATCTGATTCCTGATCTTCCTTTAAAAACTTGTCTTTTTTTTTTTAATCTTTTTCATTTCCTTTTTTCCCCCTTATTATGTTAATTAAGAGGTCCTGAAAATTCAAGCAAGTTTGTATTTTTATGCTTTCATATAATTGTTTTCAGTCATGTGATTTGATAAAAATCATGTTGTCAAAAGATTCAATCTGGGATCTTCAGTTTCAGCGTCTTTGTTGCATAGAATTATTGCACTGATACCAGTTTAAAAGAAATTTTCAAAAAGAAGACTCAGTTTTGTTTATAATTTGTCTGAATACTTGTTTTCTGAAAAACCTATGTAGGATTAATTGTTAGTTTTGATAAATTTGTTTCTCTTTAACAATTTTTTGTTGTTGCTGTTTTTAATTAACTTCTAGATTTAGTTTTCCTTTCTTTTTCTGTTAGCTCAATAGCAATAAAAAGTTGGTTTTTTTGGGACCAAAGTTTGGATCTTTCTTGTTCATGAATTAAGTAAGATTTTGACCAAGATTTTAATGGCTTATTTATCTGAGCCATCATCTTCTTTGAGCATCAGTTCATCTTCTCATTTATCAAATGGCTCAATTACTCACAATATACCCTCCTTTTCTGTTCCTGAAACTGGGGCTAACCTTGAAGTTATAAGCTTGACCAAGCTCAGCTCCAGCTTGGAGCAACTCGTTGTTGACAATTCTCCTGTTTTTAGTGATGCTGATATAGTTGTTGAGGATGTTCCTGTTGGTGTTCATAGATGCATTTTAGCTGTTAGGAGTAAGTTTTTTAATGAGTTGTTCAAGAAAGGAAATGGGTCTTGTGAGAAAGATGGAAAATGTAGTTATAACATGAGTGAGTTGTTGCCTTATGGCAAGATTGGACTTGAAGCTTTTCAGGTTTTCTTGAGTTATTTGTATACTGGGAAGCTCAAGCCTTCTCCTATGGAGGTTTCAACATGTGTTGATAATGTTTGTGCTCATGATGCTTGTCGACCCGCCATTAATTTTGCCGTGGAGTTGATGTATGCATCATCCATATTTCAAATACCGGAGCTGGTTCTACTTTTTCAGGTATGGGATTATTTAGCAAATTTATTTACTTGTCAAGGGCATCAGCTTTTAGTGTTGACTTGGTACAATGGTGTGACCTATCATAGTATAGTTTTCTTTATTCAGTATATATATTGAATATGTATTCACTGTAAAGTTAAATGTAGACTTCTGATATGGTCAATGCTTTAGCAGAGGATTGTGCTTGCATCCTTCGGTAAATATGTAATAGAAACCATTATGTTGATATGATAATTGAAATGAAGAAGCATGGATAGATTTTGGCCCCTAATTTACACTGTAATTAAACAACATTGTTGGCTTGATTAGACTAAGAGAATGTCTACTAATTTCATTTTTGTATACATTTGCAGCGACGTCTTCTTAATTTTGTTGAGAAGGCTTTTGTAGAAGATATTATCCCAATCCTTGTGGTTGCTTTCCACTGTCAATGCAGTCAACTTATTTCTCAATGTGTTGATAGAGTAGCAAGGTCAGATCTTGATAGCATCTCTATCGAGAAAGAGCTTCCTTATGAAGTTGCGGAGAGTATTCGATTGCTTCGCCACAAGTCTCCACCTGACGCTGAAGACAATGAGGCAGTGGTCGATCCTTTGCGAGAAAAAAGAATCCGGAGAATACACAAGGCATTAGATTCTGACGATGTTGAACTTGTTAAACTACTTTTAACTGAGTCTGACATAACTTTGGATGATGCTACTGCCCTCCATTATGCTGCAGCATATTGTGATCCCAAGGTTGTCTCTGAGGTTCTTGGCCTGCGCCTGGCTGATGTCAATCTGCGAAATTCTCGTGGTTACACAGTTCTTCACATAGCTGCAATGCTTAAAGAACCGTCGGTGATAATGTCACTTCTAGCAAAAGGGGCATCTGCTTCAACATTGACATTGGATGGACGAAGTGCTGTTAACATCTGCCAGAGGTTGACAAGACCAAAGGATTATCATGCAAAAACACAGCAAGGGAAGGAAACAAATAAAGACCGGATATGCATTGATGTTCTGGAGAGGGAAATGAGGAGAAATCCAATGGCTGGAGATGTTTCTGTTACTTCCCATACATTGGCTGATGATCTGCACATGAGACTTCTGTACCTAGAAAACAGAGGTATTACTCTATGTGGGGATTTCCTGTGGCTCTCTATCTCCTCCATTGGTTTATCAGATTGCATTTCCCAACATTTCATTTAATACTGGAGTATAATTGTTGTCAATGTAAAATTATTGACACAAGTAAAACTTTTCACGAATATGACATTTAATTGCTGTAATATGTCTTTGACATGCGACATTGAATCTGTGCAAGTAGTACTGCATGTGTAAAGCAAGCCAACCATGTACTGGATAAATACTAGTACTTTTTATGTTCTTTTCTTTGTGAATATGCTTAGGAAATTTTGAAGTGTTAATAAGCCAAATAGTTGTTTGAATGTCTTCATGAAAAAGTCATATAAATTCCCCTGTGCATATAGCTGAAGATTCCATAATGACTGCTATGTTATGCATGCTCCTTCTGAGGTTGTCATCATTTTAGGACAATTAATGCTGGAACACTAGCTGAGCTGAAAGTGTTAGATCTTATACATGGGCCATTCATTTATCATATCCCCCTGAAAGGCTATGTTTTAATTGAAAAGTATGATGTAATGAAATACTTGGTAAAAGTTGAGCTTCTCTCATTTGACTTTTAGATACTTATGCATGCAAACATTTTCTCTTTATAATTTGGTTTAAGATTAGTTTTGATCCTTTGGATTTATCTACATACACTTAAAATTGCATTCATTCTGCAAGTGCCCCTATTATGAGTTCATATTCTTTAGACGATTAGCTCTTAGTGATGTTGTCTATCGCAGTGGCATTAGCAAGATTACTTTTCCCTAGTGAAGCAAAACTTGCCATGGACATAGCACATGCTGAGACAACCTCTGAGTTTGCTGGTCTTTCATCAAAAGGTTCAAAT
This sequence comes from Fremontodendron californicum, assembly GCA_030761205.1. NCBI lineage: Eukaryota > Viridiplantae > Streptophyta > Magnoliopsida > Malvales > Malvaceae > Fremontodendron > Fremontodendron californicum. The sequence goes on from JAULJL010000027.1 coordinate 4,223,892, forward strand.
GGAAACTTAAGGCAGGTTGATTTGAACGAGACGCCCATTATGCAGAAGAAAAGACTTCTTGCAAGGATGGAAGCCCTTATGAAAACAGGTGACGCTTTAAATATCCTCATACGCAGGTCTTCCGTTTCACTTTTCAATTTCAGTCTGTTTTTTGGTTTTGCACTCAGAGTCATTTTTGTCAATGTCCTGTCCAAGCAAGTACAATTTAGTAGCTATTGTCTAATGGTGATTGGTCACAATAGGATGGCCTGAACAGGGGCCATAGGGTTTGGAGAAAAAGAAATGTTCTTTAGGTCAAGTAGAAATAATATAAATAGATCAAATTACTTGTGAATTTATAATACCGTCAAAGAGAAAACAAAATAAGAACAAGAAAAATGAGAAGCTGACGGAAAAATATTTCTTTTTCTCATTCTCTTTTGGATATTTTTTGAGTTGTTCCTGAGTATTTAGTCATATCTTAGGTGTTAATCGATTTTTATCATTACAGACACTTCTTTTAATTTGTTTCAAATTCATATTTGGTTTAACTTGATTAAATTGTGTGGTTTCATCCATCTGATTCTTTCTTGCAATTCAATGTGTTAAGAAATTTCAGTTTAATTTTTACCATTGATCTATGTTACTTGGACTCGGGTGTGAGTGTCGGATACGGATATGTGTCCGACACGGGTATGTTCAATCTTTTCTAAGTTTTCTATATATTTGGAGGGTCCTTGCGTCCTTGGAGGGTCATATCCTCATATTCCGGATGTGTCGGACACGGGTACTTCAAGAAAATGAAGAGTCGGAATAACATAGCCATTGATGGTAATTACTAAGAAATATACTGTTGCCCACTGACTTCATAACAATTCTTGAATGATGTTATAAATAAATTCTAATTTAATGTTTTGTGTTTTTTTTAGCACTAAATTAAGAGTTATTGCCATCACTATGTGGAAAATAAGAGTTCCCAAAAATATTCTGCATCTTTTATTTTCATTGATCACTTTGAGTTTCTGGCCTTAAAATGTCAGGCTACTTCCTCATTCCAGCAAACTATCATGTATTTTGCTTTGTAGTCTCTGAGGTCTAAGTCGTGTGATTCTTCTTTTAAAGAATCCCAACCTCAGGAGATGTAAACTTGTTGGAGATTGAAACAAACAAAATTTACTCACACTTCTTAATCCGATCATGTTGGTTGTTTCACAGTGGAGATGGGTCGGCGCTATTTCCCTCATTGCTCGGAAGTGCTAGATAAGTTCATGGAGGATGACCTTCCTGATTTGTTTTACCACGAGAGCGGCACCCCAGAGGAGCAAAAAATGGAGAGATCATGCTTCAGGGAGCTTAAGGAGGATGTTCAGAAGGCATTTAACAAGGACAAGGCTGAGTTTAATCGCAATGGTTTATCTTCATCATCATCATCTTCTTTAAGAGAAGGTGGCCCCTATAAGTTCAGAAAATTGTGAAGAAATCTATGTTGTCTACAATAAGGATGATGAGCAGGTAAAGCAAAATCCCTTAGGGTTTAGGTAAAGGTTTTCTTGTGAGAGAAACTTTTAATTGCTTGCTGCTTCTTTCTACTACAACATTTAGCCAGGAAAACTTGTTCTATAATCTATCCCTTGGTGATAAAAGGTAGCAAAACTTACATACCATTGAAAAATCTATAGGAATGTTATGTTCTTTTAGTGACAGATAACTATGATAATATAATTTTTCAACTGATTCATTCAGCTTACCTTTTGTTATTTTGCTGCATTTTGGATCCATAGGTTGGTCTTGTAACAATTCCTGATGATGATAACTAAAATGGAGTTATATTCTTGTTTATATAAAATTATACAAACGGTTATCTTTCTGTGAATAATTTTTCCGGTATTGGCTCAAACTTTCTTTTGAAGTATGGGTTGCGTCTATATATGTAAAGCAACTCAAAGATTGTTTCTTCATAAATCATAACGGTGATCATTTTGTCAGTGAATTTGCAGACCAAGTATTGGCCTATTTGGAAGGGAGTGAAATTTTCAAGTCTGAGAGGGGCAATCAATCCATTTGTGTAGCTTTAAATTTAATGTAGAATCAACAATTTTAGCTGAACAGGTGGAGGAGCAATATACACAACCGGAAAATGTCTTTGACGATCGAATCATTCCAAGCAAAATCAGCGGCTGAACATGAGGTCGTGCAACCCATCATCTTTGATAAAAATTCTCGGCATCTTGAATTTAAAGCTTAACTTGGTTGATTTATGCAGTTACTTTTAAGAAATAACAGTAAGTTTAAGTTTAAAACATTACATTTGCATCTTTTTTTTTAATCTCAGGCTGTGGTCTCTTTTATACCCAAAATTTTCTTGGCATCTTCGTTCATGTTTTCAGCTCAGTTTGTAAGCATTTCTGACGTATAGTTATTTCCATCCTGATTTTGCATGATGGCATTCGTAACTTTGTACTGCAATTACCGGCACTAAACAATTCCAGAACTTGAATGGATACCATCGAAAATATGGAAATCCTGTTTTTGGTGAGCGTATCAGATACCTGCAAAAAGTCTTAAATCTGTAAAAAGAATAAATTGCATGCAGAAATATTTTTTCGAAAGTAGAAACGTCATCTGGTAGTAAAGGAAGAATTCTTAGCTTAGCTTAGCAAAGGGGAATCCACCTTTCATGTAGCAATTTTAGCCGTTCATCGCTACAGAATGGGGCTCCTTTATTCTTCACTTTGGATTATGGGCAACTTTTACCATAGACATGCAATCATCCATTCAGCATCTGTCCACAGTTTCTAGCTGTTTTTAGGCAATTGAGTAGACGAATCCATCTCTCGGCATTTTGATTATACTGGGAACTAAAGAACTTGGATGTTAAGATATATATATATATATATATATATATATATATATATTGTGAACTACATCTGGCACACAAAAGCACAGCAGAAGCAAAGCTTTTAACCTTCACACAGCACATCAGCATGTTGGGGTGTTGATGGGGGATAAATAATCCCAACATTAATCAATAACTAAACAAACGTTGCCTGGTAAAGCTTCCAAGGGTGGAACTGAGGTGGAAATCAAATGGCTGGAGATGTATCTGTCAACACTATCTTCCTAATTGCTCACAAGTGAGTGCTAGATAAGTTCATGGAGTTAAGATGAACTTTCTGATTTCTTTCTGATTTCTTTTACAGGATAAAGAGGATATTCAGCTATGTTACACGGACTCGGGGAAAATGTTGGATACGGATATGTGTCCAACATGGGTATGTTTAATTTTTTTCTAAATTTTTTCATATACATGGAGGATCATACTTTTATATCCATGTTCAAATATGTGTCGGACACGAATATTTAAAAAAAAAAAAAGAATCCGGGTGACATAGATCTCCCTCTTTGAAAGAATATTGAAGGAATGCTGGTTGTCTACAAGGGTGATGATGGCATATGAAAACCAATTCCCTGTAGAATATCCCTGGGAAGTAAAGCTAGCTGTGTATCCGATTTAATGTCAAATGTACCTCTTGTCAAAAACCAGAAGATAACAGATTATTTCTAGAACAGAAAATTTTCTCAGAAAGTATTAAGTTTCATTTAGTAGGGAAGGAAGATTTATGGCTATAATAACAGGTACAGAAATGGGGAATCAACCCTTGATGTAGCAATTTTAGCCGTCCACCCCAGAGTGGGCTGCTTTATTCTGAACTTTTTGACTGATGGGGCAAATCTTATAAGAAGCGTCAGCTCACCATCTGCCCACAGTTTCTAGCAGCCGTTTAGTTTTAGCCAATTTATCGAATCCCATGAATGATGTCTACAAGGACCACTATCCTAGTAGGTCTCATGTCCCTTCACTTTGGGGCTTTTAAGAAAACCTTTGGGGCTTGGGACGTTTAGCCGTTTCAGATACTTAGTTGGGAGCTTGGGCCTTGGGGCCTATGCTTATGTTAGAGGTCAGTCCAAACTGTCACAAATCCTTGATAAAGGAGCCGATTAAAAGTTCATTCTCAAGTTTCAATCAAAGCCTCTTTTTCTTCTTCAAATTTGTTCATGAAAATCATGTAATAAAGCCTAATAAAATGTTCCAAGTTCAAATCCCCCATTCATAACTTTAATATAGAGAATGCAATAGCTATGATCAACTAATTATTACACAGGAAAGAGAGAGGACTTTGGTTTTGATTATGGTCCAAAATTCTTGCTCTAACTTTCTTTAGCCTGAATTTAGGTTTTGAAAACAGGTTTTAGGTTAATTGGTTGCCAAAGTTTCTTTCATGCTCCTTCAATTTTAAAAATAAAAGCTTATTAAAAGAAAAAACGTAACAACTTGGAGAAAGATGTCGTTTCCAAATGAAAAAAAATAAAGAAATAAAAAAGAAATGGGTTTAGTTGGGAAGTCATGTGTTTCTTGTTTATTTTATTATTGCATTCTCCGAACTACGAGTTGCTAAGATAAGATATGAAACATGCAAAGGATGGGCTGCTACACGTTTCCACCGCACCACTCTTTAGTCTATTATACTATTAAGATTTCCTTCAAATTCAATGCTTCTTCAATAAATTATTATATTTTTTTATACACTCTCTCACAAATCAAGAAAAATGTGGATCCAATTATAATAACAGCTATTGCAAAAGGGTCAAACCAAAGCTTGCTTGCTTCATCATCTATTGCAAAGTTAAGCTGTAAAATCATTTTGGATTTGGAAATTAATTTTTAATTCTAGCAACTTAATAATGGTTGTTATATCAAATCAAAACAACAACTTATTCTGTTGGAATTTGTGTAAAATTCAGATAAATTAAATTGGACCAGATGATCATAAAATTTGATAATTTTTAACATAATATGATACTACATACAACATATTCAATAGACATTAAAATAATATAATAAACACGATTAATATGATTAATATTGCATGTTTAATACATGTATCATATTTATATTTAATAATTTATGTTATTTTATGTTTATACGATTGACAAAAGAAAAAAAAAACACACAATAAATAGCAAACATAGACAAATAATCAGATCTAGCTATGACCAACAATAAAGAGCAAAAGTGAAATGAAATTTGGGTCATAACATTTATGATGTATTTTAAGTTCATACAACTATAAACCCCATATCAAATGAATTCATAAACTTTATCATAATTTTCAAATCACAATTCAAAATCAAATGTCAAAATCCCTTTTACTCCAATCAGATTTACAGAAACAAAAATAGATCCACGTAATGGCAAAAGCAACATAAACACAAAAAGTTATGTGGCACCAATCTTAATATTTCCCATTTCAAGATTTTTCAATTGGTTGAATAAAAATAATGAAATGAATTTCATCACTTGAGCTTAATTCAAGTAAAAACAATGAGTCAAGATTCGATAGAAACCCTAAATTCGACCAATAATGTAAACTTTTAAATTCAACAGCAAATGCAAAGCCAAATTTATCATTACTAGTTAAATACTTATAAAAAACAGGAAATAATAAATTTATGAGAGCAATGTCCAAATTCCAACATAACCCAAAAAAACAAGTGTCACTCACACAATTCCCATTTTTGCTCTTATCTCAATCTCACGTCTCACCCAATCTTGCAATTGCATACTCCACTGTGTAAAGGGCCCAAAACCAACCAAAAAAGCTAACACACCAAACGTCTCATCAGCCAATCCCATCACCCCAAGTATAATCCACAAATCCACCGCCTCTTTGGCTTTTTCCTTCTTCTGCTCCCTTTCTTGATTTTTATTTTTATATCCTTCTTCATTTATTTTGGTTTATTTATTAAAACCCTTCATTTATTGAGTTGTTTGGAGATTCGAAGTACTCTTCCCACATTGGTTAAACCTTACGGTTGGTGCCACATTTTTTTTTGGTATCCAAATGATAAAATGATTTGATTTCACTTCTTTCTAGTTTCTACCTTATATTTTGGTTTTGAGCCTTCTTCTTTCATGGGTTGTTGTTCACTTTTGCATTCATTTAAAAGCTTTGGTTTTCTTCTCATAGCCATTTGTTTTTTGGTTTGATTTACTTTATTTTTTTTTTCCTTTTTAGTTGCCATTTTGTTAGGTGCCCATTAGCATTTGCTCCTTGTTTTTGGGTTTTAAAGTTTTTAGGGTCTCAGGCACTGATTAGCCTTGAAAAAACTCATTTTTTTCTGGGCCCTGGTTTAAGGTTTCTCTTTCAAAGATTACTTTTTTCTTTCTACCCCTTAAGTTTTGTTTGGATTTCATGGTTGCTTCTTCAAGTATGTCGCCCATGCTTATGGTAAGCACATTTATCGCATTTCTCAGCTTCTTTTCTTCTATTGTGTTACTTTTGATTGCTTTATGTTGCTTTTCATTCCAATGTTATCTAGGTGTTTTGCAAATGGATTACTTCAAATTTCAATGCTTTTTCATTGCATATTTGCATTTACATTTGCTTATCTGAAATGGAAATGGTTGTTTAATTTCAGTCTTACTATTAGTATTTGCTTTCTTCATTTTATTAAGTTTTCAAAATTTTGGTTGTTTCTTGTTTGCTTCAACTTGCCTGAATTGAAATTGTCGTTAAATGGAGAAGATTTTATACCTGATCTGATATTTCTTGGAATAGGATGGAAATTGGTATCTGTGTTGATTATTTATCTCCTCATAGTGTTTGCTTGTAGACTATATGGTTGGTGGTAGTATCAAATGTCGAAACTTCCTCAATATCTAATTTTCTTCTTTAGAACCATTATTCTAAAATTGACATGATTGAATGTTTTCTTTCTTATTTTTTTTTTTCTAACTACCTTTTGTATTTGTTATGGAATTGATGAATGAAAAAGGGACGAGACTAAGAGAAGGCACTCATGTTGCTAAGGTGATTTTGAGATTGTAATATGACAGCAATGCCTAAACAGACAGTTATGGCTATAAAGTCTTATCAAAACCAGGCCCAGTTGTTGGTTAAGAACTACTTATTTGCAGATCCGTTCATTCCATACACTTCCATCCTTGGTGGCATTCTTGCTTGCAAAGTGGTATACTGACTTTTCCCCCTAGTAAATATGTTTTAACCTTTGAATTCAGTATCATTGAATCTTAAGGTAGGATGTTTTTTTTATACCCTTTTATTATGAAGCTTGCATGAATAAATTTACATATTTTTAATTAAATCATATCTATTTTGATGTTGTTATGTGATTACATGGGTGCATTTCCCTTGGTTTCCTTTAATGAAATTCAGTATAAATGTTTCTCCCCATCCCTCAGGCCTATGATCTTACCCAGTTAATCAGCAGCCTTTACAGCAAGACTTACCCTGGTCTTACTAAAATTCAACGAGTAGAGTGGAACAATCGGTTAGTGTAGTGCATGATCTAGTTTCTCCTTATTTTCCGCTTCTGTTATGATGTTCGTTCTCTCATTGCTCATTAACATATTTTTGGCAGTGGCATCTCTACAATTCATGCTATTTTTATTTCCGCTTTGTCGTTGTACTTCGTTTTCTGGTCGGATCTCTTTTCTGATCAACAGCTTGCTGTTGCTGGTCTTGTTGTCTTCCGAAGCTCACCACTTTCTACTTTTGGATTAGGGGTAAGTGTTAACCTTCTTATGTGATCTTGAAGAGGTTCAACCGTGTATCTTGTGGACAATTTATCTGTTGTTGACTATAGATTCTCAACTGTGAACTAGGATCCATGTTATATGCTTATTTAAAATGGCATCACTGTCTCATATATATGCTTATGATGCCTCTGGCTTTTCAGCTCATTCATTAGGATGATATATGCGTATAGTTTCTTCGAAGAAGAAAGTTTCTTTTATCATTTCAGCTTTTGCATGAAAGCGATTAGCATATGTTTAGAACAAATTACATAATGTCAACCAGAAGGGACATCCCTTCCTTTTTCTCTATTTCACTCTAAACATTTTGAGGATGCATTACATGTCATCCTTTATAGCTGTTCGCAGCTTCTTCGATCACTTTCTTGGATAGATTTCGAGTGCCAACTTTTGGTACAAATCCTAGGACTTTTTAAAATATTTGTTACTATATTTTACAGGTTTCTGTTGGATACTTCCTTTCAGATCTTGGAATGATTTTGTGGCTATATCCCTCTTTAGGTGGAATAGAATATGTAAGTGTATTCTATGTGGATAGCCTTCTGTCTTACATTTTATTTATTTGTTTATTGTGTTACTGTTGTAAGGAATGATGGTAACAGTTCTGTCGCCACTGTCCCTAAACATTTGAATGACACCTGCGACATCCTTTTAAACGGTATCTTTAAATGCTCGGCTGTTTTCCTTACACCATTGAACATAAGACAAACCCATTTGGTTCATTAACTGAATATGAAACAGAAAGCGTGCAAGCATAGAGTAATTAGGCTTCTAGATCTGAGGATTCAATTTAATTAATGTTTGGAACAATTTTGACCAGTGTCTTTGTCGTGTTGAGTAGAGTAGAGTAGAGTAGAGTTGAATCTTTATAAAACTGGTAACAGTTTAAAACGAAGCACGCAACAAATTATGAGGTGTCTCTCTCATGCTTAAAGTTGCTTATTTCATGGAGTATATGCGATGCTAAGGGATGACTAACAAGATACTAGCATCTGATTGCAGGTTATCCACCACTCCCTTTCTGGAATTGCAGTGGCATATTCAATGTTGACTGGAGAAGCACAGCTTTATACGTACATGGTTCTTATATCCGAGGTGACAACTCCAGAGATTAATATAAGATGGTAAGTTCTAACTAGTGAGGTTTATTTGTTGAAATTCTGATTTTAAACCATCTTCTGTTTCTGTGATGAAGGTATCTTGATACAGCTGGTATGAAGAGGTCCACTGCATATCTCATTAATGGTGTTGTCATCTTTTTGGCTTGGCTGGTGAGCTAAACTTTTCTTAGGTTTTCATTCTAAAATGGACATGTGTAGTTATATGTCACACCATAAAGTGATAAAACCTGTGCCATAGAAAAATTAGGAAAAAGAAGGGAAGAAAAGTTGGATAGATAATTACATGTGGATGGCCATCAAAACAAGCTGACTGGAGTTTCTCCTTCAGTTGGAAGCTTTTCTTTTCTTTTTTTTTTCTTTCTAATATTCCATAGCAGAAATTCCTTAGTTTTCATTTTTTGTTGTTGCTGTTTTTCATTTATAATAAGTTCCTTTTCCTTTGAGCTTTAAACCTTTTGTAGAAACTGAAGTAAATTATAAATTGCAGTTTGCAAGAGTTCTGCTGTTTGGCTACATGTTCTACCATGTGTACTTGCATTATAAACAGGTAATTTCACCTCTCTGATATTTTAGCTTTAACTGAATATTTTTGTTGTCTTCAACTACTTTGCTGCATTGACTAATATTTTTCTATGCTTCAATATCTTTTATATTTTTCACAAATTGGTTTTTGTCAGTATTGTTAAAAGTAGGAATCTATCATTTGTTTATTCGACAGCAATCCAAATTTTCAGTGGCTATTAGATTCCGGCTTTGTTGCAACCCCTTTTTCCTTTGCCCCATCCTTTGGATAAATTCACCTTGTCTTTCCTAATTGCTGCCAAAGAGGGCATTTGCTGCGTGTTATTTAATTATATAGTGATAGATGACATGAGTTCTAAGTATAGTAAATACTTCATGCCAAAAGAAATTACAAGTTCTTGCAAATTTTCATGATTTGTATTTTAAAGCATGGCTATTGGCTCTTCTTCGTGTTAGTCTCCTTTTCGTCCCGAAATTCACCCTCCTTTGAATATATTCTCTAAGCCTGTACGTCCTCCAGCAACCAACTCTTCAGAAATTCCACGCCCAAACTGTAAACTATTTGAACAATTCTGGCATCACTGATTGCTTTGCTATAAGTTATTTGTGTAAGAATCTGTTCTGACTTGTTTGGCTCAATAGGTGATCAAGATGCATACCTTTGGCTATGTCTTGGTTTTCGGGGTGCCATCAGTATTAGCTACCATGAACTTGATGTGGTTTGGGAAGATTATTAAAGGTTTGCTGAAGACTTTAGCAAAGAGGCAGTGACAAATACAGGGAGTAGACATCTAATTTCAGGTATTGTTCTGTCAGAAGAGATTTGTATATTTTTCTACTTCTGAGATGTATAAATGATAGAGAAAAGGCCAAAATCCGAGTACTAAAGAAAAAGAAAATTGAATCTGATCTGATTTTTCCAGTTGATGGAGATGGAATTGTTGTAAATGGTTCCAATCTGATATATATATTTCAGTAATCACACCATTATCTTTCAATTATTTCGTTTTCATGAACATAATTCAGTTCACTACTAAAGATTTCTAAGAACAGTTTATGTTAAACGTTTACCATTCCCTAAAAGTTTACATCAAGATTGTTATATTTGAACATTTCTAGATTATTTGGGTTATTTTTGTTAGAGCAGAACCTTGTTATTTGATAATGGTCGAACATGGAAATCCTTTGCCTACTCAGATTACCTCATTAGCAAAGCATATTGAGGATTTTGTGATTGGCACAACCCCACAAGAATACTCTTCCTTCAAAAATGTCCCTTTTATTCATTTTAGCAATAGGGTTCTGAATATGTCACTTGATTGACCAACATTGACAAAACACTCAAAGCCGTATCAGCAATGATCTCTCTGCATGGAACAGCAGTAACCTTAATACTTACCAGCAAGAAATTAGAATTAACCTAATTACATCAACATTTTTCTTCTTAATTTGTTTATATAATAATCACCATTGCAGAAAGTGGTTTTATTCTGAGATTATGCAAATAGATGTATAAACTCTTAGGCCTAACTTAACATCATATTTTTTAGTCCTGCAGATACTGGTCAAGCATTAAAGCTTTTAATTGCGTGCCTATGTTAAAATTGAGCACAACATTGACCAAATAAAACTATCAACTGAAAAGTGATTTATAAACAGTCTGCAACTCCTAAAGCATGGCTTTCCTTACACAAGTAATTAACACAAATGAAGTAGGCAAACAGGCAATGATCAACGATATTCTCAAAGTTTCTTCTAAAAACTGGATAAGGGGTTGGCATAAATGAATTCTTTTAACCACATATCATAGCACAGATTTGTTCATTAGAGATCAGACGTTAGTTTATCAACTATTCTATGCAAAAGCACCTTAAAAATATATCCATAGTCCGTTAAGATTAAGCCCCGTATATTTTTGATGCCATGTTTCTTTGACTAGTTGTAGTCTTTCCCTTCTTGATTTCAGCTTAAATTTGAACTGTTCAGGTCTTAAACTTTCAAAGCCTTTGAAGCCTCCCCCCCCCCCCTCTCTTTTTCACTAGAAGTTCAAAGATGATGAATACATTATATACATAGCCGCATATCCACATGATCTCATAGTATCAGTACAGTAACCCAAAGAGAAAAAAAAAAAAGAGTATACTTTTAAAGCTGTTTGATGCATTACTTTGCTGTAAGAATCCCATTAAAGTTTAATAAAAGACGATCCAAAACAAGTGCAAGCCATGTATTCGTGTTGTGTTGGTGTCATAATCATATTTAAGATATTATATATTTATATAAATTGTAACACGTTAATAATTCGTGTTATAGATTTTGGCAAATTCGTATATTTGTGTTATTTCATTTTTTTTTTTTTCGTTCCGTGTTATAGTATCGTGTCCAAAATTACTAGATACTAGCAATATTATTAAAAAATTGAAGTTTTTGGCATTTGCAGGCTTGTAGAGGAGATGCAGGGCATTGCATTTTTTAAACATCTGAAAACAAACCAACTTCTTATAATAATATCTGGCAAGTACATTTCATGAGTTGTAATCCTAAATAAAATGAGTACCTAATGTTCTTGAAAGTGCTTTTATATTGTAATCCAACATCATTTTAGTACGAAATTTAGAGATATAATTTTGCCAAATGAAGTAAAACGCATGTGACAATTATAATGTTATGCAGACGATTGATGGTCAGTTTGTGCTTAATATATATATATACGATGGAGTTTATGGATCTTCGTGTCATATCCATGTCATTGCCTGCAGAAAAGAAGGATTTTGGTCCAAAGAATGTTCTTATTAATTTACAGATTAAAGCTCCCAAAGCCGCATTCAATCTTTTGGCGTACTGATTTAAGTGGCATGAAGGCCACTATCTCCTTTGATTCTGTGAGTCGTGGCCAGTGACTCTATCCACGGCGAAACTTAAAAGTTAAAGCCAATGCAGCCGTAATTTCTGCCAGTGTCTTCATTCCCATTATAATATTAACAAAATAGATATATAGGACTATGTTCAGTCTCCTTTGCAAGTTTTGAACTGATCAAACGAAAATTTCTAGCCTCATTCTTTGAGTCTGTTTTCCGGACTTTCCATTTTCTGTAAAATATTTATATCCAACACAGTCCTGTACATATTCGGATATGGGTATAAGGGTATGATCTTTTAAATATATGAAAAAAACTTAAAAAATCTTGAGTATATTCGTATCGAACACATAACCATATCTGCAACTCGCATATACAAAGCTTTTTCAACGACATAGTTGTCAGAAAAAATTGCAGAAGAACAGATTTCGAAACTCACATTGTAAATTACAACTCTGCTACAGCAGTGTTGAAGCAAAGAAAATCCCATATTTTAAGCATCTTAAAAGGGTTTAGCACATGCATCCACACAAAAAAAAAAACTGAAAAAGGCATGCCTCTGATAATATCTTTAACTGATGAAAATGTTTTTCTTCTAAGAGCAGTTGTTTTAATTGATTAGCAAATTACTATTTATGATACGTGCTCGCCACTATAATCAGTTTTTAAGTTTCAAGACACATAATATATTCCATGGAAGCTCCTGCTTGATCACATGAAACTGAAACATGGGTTCCTCTTCGTTTTGCTTGAAATCAGATAAAACTTATTGTAACATTTGGCATGCGCACTTGGCATAGTTCAAAGGTAATTATCCATTCAGAGAGCGCCGTTTGCCGTCCATTTCTACTTCAACTATTATCCATGCAAACAACTTTTGTTTTCTTTCATCATAGCACTCTTTGATTATAATTCATGAACATGGTGGTGGGATGGAACGCGGATCACGCGCACTCCACGTTCAAAATCTGACTCACATTTGTTCTGTTCATGAAAACATCTGTTTATACATAACCTAAAGTAACCAAGGTTTTCCATCTATAAATACCTTCTTTCACTAGATGCAATATTCATCTCAGAAAACAAACAAACAAACAAACAAACAAACAGTTTCCAATGGCAACATCTTACTCCACCACCATTCTTTTCCTCCTACTCATTGCATTCTTCAATCTCAATCAAACCCAAGCTGGGAATAGAATTAGAAACCATAATTCAGTTGTTCTTGGTCTAACACGTTCTAGCACTTCCTTTCCTATACCTAAACCCTCCAAATACTCAAGAAAGAAACTTTCAGAAGTATCAGATATGATTGAGCCATTGAAGGCAGTTAGAGATGGATATTTGATAACTTTAAATATAGGAACTCCTCCACAGGTCATTCAAGTTTACATGGATACTGGGAGTGACCTGACTTGGGTTCCTTGTGGTAATCTATCCTTTGATTGCCTGGATTGTGATGACTATAGGAACAATAAGTTAATGGGTACTAATTTCTCCCCTTCTCATTCTTCTTCATCTGTTAGAGACTCCTGCAGTAGCTCTTTTTGTATTGACATCCATAGCTCTGATAACTCTTTTGATACATGCATTGAAGCTGGATGTTCATTAAGTACCCTTCTTAAAGCCACCTGTTCTAGGCCCTGTCCTTCCTTTGCCTACACCTATGGTGAAGGAGGGCTAGTCACAGGGACACTCACCAGGGATAACCTTAGGGTTCATGGCAGTAACCCTGAAATCACTAGGGACATTTCCAGGTTTTCTTTTGGTTGTGTAGGCTCTACTTATCGAGAGCCTATTGGTATTGCAGGGTTTGGTAGGGGTGTACTTTCTCTACCTTCACAGTTAGGGTTCCTCCAAAAAGGCTTTTCTCATTGCTTCTTAGCCTTCAAGTATGCCAACAATCCGAATATTTCAAGCCCATTATTCATGGGAGATGTTGCTATATCTTCCAATGACAATTTCCAGTTCACCCCAATGTTGAAGAGTCCTATATTCCCCAACTACTACTACATTGGTCTAGAGGCCATAACTGTAGGCAGTATAAGCTCTGCTGAAGTCCCTTTAAACTTGAGGGAGTTTGATTCACAAGGTAATGGGGGAATGTTGATTGATTCAGGAACCACTTATACTCACCTCCCTGAGCCATTATATTCACAACTTCTCTCAATGCTCAAATCAGTGATAACCTATCCTAGAGCCACAGATGTCGAGACGCGAACAGGATTTGATCTCTGTTATAAAGTTCCATGTCCAAATAACAGGTTTGCAAACGATCTTTTCCCTTCAATAACTTTCCATTTCTTGAACAATGTCAGTCTTGTTCTGCCTCAAGCTAATTACTTCTATGCCATGAGTGCTCCAAGTAACTCAACTGGGGTGAAATGCCTATTGTTCCAAAGCATGGATGACAGTAATTATGGACCAACCGGGGTATTTGGGAATTTCCAACAGCAAAATGTGAAAGTTGTGTATGACTTGCAGAAAGAGAGAATTGGGTTTCAACCAATGGACTGTGCAGCAGCCGCAGCCTCTCAGGGACTTCACAAGAACTGATGTCAATGGTAGTTAATGGGTAGTTCTTGCTGTTAGCCAATGGTGCATCTCTTGGCCCACATAATAATGAGGCACGACAGTTTTTAGATTTGAATAATGTGTTGTAAACTGCTGCTTTTTGTCTTTTTAATGAAGTTAGTTTGTACTTGATATGACTTTACAAACTAGATTTTGATGCTGTAAGCGTAAGGTTTTGGATTTATCAAGAAAAACGAGCTGGTTTTGTTCTTATTGCTTAGCTACAAAGAAACAAAATATGGTGGAGCAATTGGTGGGATCTTGGGCAACTTTGGGATCATTTGGATTTTTTTTCTAGTTTCTATGTTTCTCAGGATAATGTTGATGTATTTGTTTATGATGCAATCAATCATTAGTATTGATTGAGCTGGAGATTCATTTTAAAGGAAGCTTAGTTCGTCGTCTACTCAGTCTGGTTCTTGTCCTAACTGGTTCAAGTCCAAGCATAAAATTAAAGTTTTTATCTTTGCCAGCTAGTAGGAAAGGAATACGACATTTAAGAAATTGGATCTCACTCACAGCTCCATACAGTGGAAAACAGAAGCATAAGCTTCCATATAGATTTACCCAAGTTCAGACTTCACAGTTATCAGGACGCATGAAGAACAAATATAATATATATATATATATATTCTAATAATCGAGATTATCAGAGATTGTTCTACCAACAAATATTAATCATGTTGAAATTGGTTGATTGGTATTCTTTTGTTATCTTCCAAAAAGTAGTGGGTCTAAAAGAGCTTTAAAATATTCACTTGAAGGAAAAAAGCCCCATCCTTTAAAAGCCTAGAGCAAACTTTAAAAATTACAGCTTAAAACAATATTAAAAAAATCGGATCGAAAATTAAATCGATTAGACTTTCGATTCTTGATTGAACCGACTGATTCACTTAAATAAGATTGTACATATTTAAAAAAATAATTTTAATATTAAATATAATTAATAATTAATAAAAATATATATTTGACTTAATAATATAATTTTTAATATATAAATAAAAAATTAAAACTTCAAATCTCATCAATTATGAAAAAAAAAAATATATATATATATATATATATCAAACCGATTTTTACTCATTATACCAGATTTTATATAGTGTACTAGACCAAACATCCTGCCGATTTCTGATTCAACTGACCGGTTTGGCTTTTTAATCTATGCTTAAAAGTAAAGAAAAAGGAAAAGTTCCCTAGTCCTTTACGACAAGGCCATACAAACTACTCCTATAAGTTTTACAAGCTACCAGCGGCAGATGGAATAACATTCTTAGCGCCTTTCACTAAATACAAAACTGATGAGCCAAAACCCACCCAAGTAAAGCCCCAACAAGTCCCTAAATGCTTACCGAGTTAAGGAGCTTAGGTCATCCCCCAGACCCCAGAATCCAGATAGTAATTCAGTAAATTGTAATCGAGCAATACAGTCTCTTAAGGATTAACACGACTTGTAAACGAGCAACCAAGTCAACACGGGAAGTGGCGTATTTATTTGAACATGTATGGAAGTGAAACATAGCATTACCCCACTTTAATTACATGTAGGTTGACATCAAAGCGTCTAGACAACATGCATGTATAATTCTGAATGAATAGTACACAAAACAAGGTACAGTATGGAAGATAAAACTTTGATTGCAGAGAGGCATTACAAGAGCTACTTAGAAGATACAGGCGGGAAACACACCGCGCGCCTAAGAGCAACAAGATGCACTTGCCGTCCTTTCTGCGGGTCTATCCATGACAATCATTCCAGAAGGATTTGTAGCTGGCTGCACTCGATGTAATCTTTTAGCTGTATGAAATAAAAATCCTGTCAATTGCCAATTCATAAAACAAATACTGAATGCTTTTTGGAAACTTAAGAAAAAAAATAACAAATGAGCACCTATTTCATAGAAAATGTCATTGACATTGGATGCAGTCTTTGCAGAAGTTTCCATGAAGAAAAGGCCATTCTCCTGAGCATAAGTTTGTGCTTCCTGAACCACCAAAGAGAATGAGAAGTCAAATTGACATTTGCATGTCAGTTGAAGTCGAAACAAAATTGAATCATGAATCTATTCGACACTTTACTGTCTCAAAGAGAGAGAGTTGTTTCAAAATGTCAAAAAATTGAAAACTAGACTAACCCTAGCAGTCATTCTACCTCAGAATGCTCAGAATTACTAATTACCAATAATATTATAATTTTTAAATTTGAAGGCAAAAGAGATATGATTATGAAGTAAAACTGATAACTTGCCTCTGCTGCCACCTTCTTTGCATCTAGTAAATCAGCTTTGTTCCCAGCAAGTGCCATTACTATATTAGGATTGCCTTCACAGGAAAAGGAAAAGTAGAAATTCAACGACAAAAAATTAGAATTCAATTACTCGGACCACTTAAATAAATGTCATAATTAAAAATAAGAACAAACTAGATACATTGATGATCAAGAAGGATGTCTTCAAGGAATAGAAACGGCAAAATACTACCTTGTGTTTGAAGTTCTTGGACCCATTTTTTGGCTCTCTCAAATGATGCCTACAAAATATGAATACTATTACCATTCTTGTGGATACTAAATCCCATTCCACATCACGACTAAAATTCAACAAAGGGAATATTACTGTTTTAAACTTCAAACTAAAACAAAATTTCACCGAGTTTTTAAAATCCTTACTAATAAATGTTAGCTTTGAAGTGGTGACGAGTTGTAATAGTATATAGAATAATGCACTAAAAATGCTCAAATATAAATCCTTTTCAACCCCCCCCCCCCCTTTTTCTTCTCTAGTATCTCTTGCAAAAAAAAAGCAACTTTACATACGGAAGAGAAAAATCATCAAACAAAGAATTAAAATGCAAAGAATGGGAGGGGGGAGAGAAATCATAACAAAATTTACACTAAGCCCAAGAGAATCTCAGTTTTCCTTCAACTGACAACCTTCAGATTTGAGATCCCTTGAAACCAAATCAAAACATGTAATAACATGATTCTGGAGAAGATACCAGTAGTCTTAATTGAGTCATCAACCAGAGAAAACTTAGGTAAAACTTAGTGTTGCAAACATCACAAAATTAGATTCATAGAAAGCTTGCCTTGAGACCAGTAATGTTTAGGGGAAATAATTAAGTATGACCTAGATTATGTGCTCCCAAATTTTTAATGCTTCATCTCCCCATATCACATTTTGAGCAATAGGCAGTATAGTGTTTACATGACCAAAAAACATAGAGAAGACATTGGTTAGCCATCATGAACTTACTTGATTTGTTATATCATACACAATGATCGCAGCCGCAGCTCCTCTGTAATACATTGGTGCCAAGCTATGGTACCTCTCTTGACCAGCTGTATCCCAAATCTCAAACTTTACAGTTGCATCATTAACAGCCAATGTCTGGGAGAAAAAAGCTGCACCTATGGTTGATTCCTATATCATTATGAGATCAAAGTCAAGCTATATATTCCTAACTGTATTTTTGAATTCATAATGTTCTACCTCACAAAAATCCAACCTGAAATTCAACAAATTGCCCTTTAACAAAACGCAAAACAAGACTAGACTTTCCGGCTCCAACATCCCCAAGTAGAACCTGAAGAACAAAATACACATTAACAACTAATACATGCAACAAAACACACCAGTTCAAAGTTCAAACTAAAGACACAACTTAACTTTCTGGCATACACACAATAATTAGGCATTTAAATTCTAGAAATGTTTGGATGCATCATCGCAAATGAAAACAGACAAATTTAAACCCAACAAGATACATCCATATCGAATAATCTCTACTAATCAGAATATATGAATACTATTTGAAGCTGATATGATATCAACATAATAGCCACGATCTGACCAACAATAAATCCCAAAGAAATTAGCATTAACCTAAGCATATCCTCGCAAGTCAGACAAACTCAAAATTTTAACAAAACCTCTAAGTTTTAGAAATAATGAAGCAGAGAGAAAATTACAGAATTGAGACGATATGAACTAAGATTAAGTGCTTACGAAACTAACCAACCTAATCAGCTGCATAAAAAGAGATGAAAAAGGAAAATAAAACAATAAATAAAGAACCTCAACTCAAAACTCACATGGGATTTGATCAACCCTAAAACGAACCACCAAAAAAAAACATTTTGCAAAAATAAGCCAAACCCATATCAAAAAAAAAAAAAAAAAAACATGTATGATCCACAATTCATCAAGACCCAGATCAGAATTCAGCATCTAAACCAGACCCAAAGCACAAAATGCAAGTAATAACGAATATATATATATATATATATATCTTAGGGAACAAAAGGAGGATTTCACTTTTAAGATCAAGAGAGAGAGAAAAACTGACTAATTTAGCATTGATGTTCTTGTTTCCAGTGGTGGCCATTAGATCCTTTGTGATCAGATTTATGTTCCAAACAAAAACAGATCAAGAAAAATCATGCAGTAATTAAAAAATTGGGAGTTGTGGCTTGTTGGAGGCGTTGACTAAGAAGTAAAAAAGGGGATTGAGAACAGGGATGTAAAAGGCAAAGGGAAGGATCCTCTTCAACCCTCAAAGTCTCAAACGAAACTAAACTCTCCTAATTTCTCTCTTACAAGTGATCTCTAACCCAAACACGAAAGCGATTGCTAGTTTTAGAAAAATTAAATTAAAGTTTTGAAAATAATATTTATATTACTGTAATAAATGTAATGATTTAATTTTTTAAGTAAATAAATTTAAAATTAAAATTAAATTATTTAATATATGAGATGAATTGAGATACGTATAAATATAATATAAAAATAATAATTAAAATACGATATGGTGCAAAAAAATATGAACACATAATATAAATACATAAATATATCAAAATATACATAAAATAATATATTAATTGTTGTTATAAATTCTAAATATATTAATTTGTCACCATTCCACGTGTAACAACTGAGTAGAAGTATTTATGGGTCAAGTCGGGTTACAATCAGGTTTATGTATGATATCAATATTATATATGCTTATTCAAGTTCGGCCCGGCTCGAAATATGAGCCTCAAATTTTGTCCAAATCCGCTCATATTTATAAATGAATAGTCTAAACCCGTTTAAATTCGTCTATACTTTTTTTTTCTAAAAAATATTATTTTTATTTAATTTTTAGTAATTTTATATATTTTATTAAGTTATTAAACATTGACACCTTAATATTTTTTAAAATATTTACATTATAATATTATATATATTTAATTTTTATGACATAAATTACATAATATATATAAAAATAAAAATAATATATTATTTAATTAAAAAATGAGTCGAGTCTGACAGAGCTCGGACATTGAATGTTGGAATAAAGATCCAACTCATTTTTTAAACGACCTTATTTTTTGCCCAAATCTATTTTTCGGACTAAAAATTTTTGTTCAAATCTCCCAAATAATGGATGGGCCTTTGGAATTTGACGGATAATCCAACTCTTGGACATGTCTACAGCTGAGCCATTATCTTTTTTTTTTTTTTTCTTCTTTTTCTTGTTCTTGTTACTCTGGATAAAATTTAAAATAAGAAAAAATGAAATGCTATAAAAACTAGTAATGATATTTAGTTTATGATAAAAAATAAATAAACAAAGAAAGAAAGTGGTAACTGGTAAAATATATAAAAAAATTTATGTTATTATTTAGATTTAAAAATAAAAATAACAGTCCCAACAGTAAATAGTAGTGTGATTTGTTGGTAAGTGTTAGAATTTTATTACTCAAAATTTAAGGGAGTAAATAAGATAATTGCAATCGTAAATCACTCGAATTTGGTTAAATTATTATTGAGTTGAGCTTACTTGAACAATTTGAGTTATCAAGTCAATCGAGTTCAAATATTTTAATGTCCGTTCAAGTGGTTCGTAAGCTTAATCGAATTCTTTTATTTTTAATATATATTTTTATTATTTTTAATTAATAATGAAAATATTAATTTGAACTCGAATATAAATAATTAAGTTTGAAGTCGAGTATGAGAATTGAGTTCATTTTTTATTTAATAATGATAATCAAATGATTTTTAATAATTTAATTTTTATTTCGAATCAAATTCAAATTTTAAAATGAAACTCAATCCAATTCAAAATTTTTACTGTTTGAACTGAGTTATTTAAACTTAGTTCAGCTCCGTTACACCCTCGCAACTCCAACTATAACAATAAAAATAAAAAAAATAAAAAAATAATACCAGTAATAAAACAGTAATTGAAATATTTTGATACCAGTTAAAACTTGTAGACCCACAGCCCAAGATTAGGGTCCACTACTAAACAACTCTTTAAGTCTTAAAAAGCTTGGACTTTGTGAATCAAGTTTTAGAATTTAGACTTTTTGTTTTATGTGTGTGGTTTGGGCTCTTATATCTCATTACAAAGAACCCCAATCAAGTTTCAAGGACCATAATCCATGGGGGATGGGGCATTTTAGCCCCTACCAAGAACACTACCCGACCCTGTGAAGCCAGCCAGGGTGGTTCACCACACTAGTAGAAAACAGTGATCTACATTGCCAATTTGCCATGGGCCAACAAAATGGAGGATTATTAATCCTAAAAAACCAAAAAGATTTCTCAACTTTTCCATATAAACCAGACAACAACATGAACAAATCTGCTAATTTTTTTTTTTTTAACTTTATAATAATGTGCAAAAACATCAAGTTCTGAACTCAAGCTTTCATGAATTTCCCAGACATGTTTCCCCAATAATAGAACATAGCTTAACAGAAAACTGTGCCAACTTCCAACTAGAGAATTGGTTTGTATTTTCTAACCTCTCATTATGTATATTTACTGAAGAATTAATCAAAGTTTTGAGATCCAACAATGGAGGAGCTGTTGATGATTTTAACAAAGATCATTTTTGTTTCAATTTTTCTTTCATAATTGATCTCAAAGTTATAAAATTCTGCACCAAAGCTTTTCAAATGCATGCTCCTTCATTTGCTTCGAGATAATATATGACACTGCTTTAATTATGGATAAATATATAAAGTGTCTAATGATCTAATATCTAGGGTCTAAAGACAAGACTTCTGACGTTTTCTCAGGGCGCAAGAATTCTTTATATAAACATTCTCTAATCTGCAGAGGTAAAGCTAATGAGCTATGGCACCATGGCTAGAAATGTTCATGTTCTTTAGGATTCTTATTTCTTATTCTTTTTTTTTTTTCATCTTTTTTCTTAGTATGCTCTGTCAGATCAGAACAAAAGCATTTTTGGACAAAGCAAGAAGCAAGCAAATTTGCCTTCTTTTTTTGTTTTTTTTACCTGGAGTCTCAGCACAAAGATGGCTC
Organism: Fremontodendron californicum; assembly: GCA_030761205.1. Lineage (NCBI taxonomy): Eukaryota > Viridiplantae > Streptophyta > Magnoliopsida > Malvales > Malvaceae > Fremontodendron > Fremontodendron californicum. The sequence continues at coordinate 4,245,883 of JAULJL010000027.1, forward strand.
TAGCTACTAGCTAGTAGTTATAGTTGTTTTTTTTTTTTTTTTTTTTTTTTTTTTTTTCTTTAATTGATGATAAGGGCATCTTTGAAAGGTCATGGTCCTCCATTTGGAATTCATGTTGGGCATCAATGGGGGTCCTCCCTCCCTCCCTGAGCAATCAGTTGCATTTAAATTCTCAAGTTCAAGAACCCCTTTTTTATATATCTGATATATGTAAACATTTGAACATTTAACTACAAACAAATTGTCTACTGTGCAACACCTAATATCCAGTCTGATGCGGTTAGCTAAGTCGGCAAGTAAATTTGATAGTGTTGTTGTCTTTTGCATGATGGACCAAGATGAGTTTTCCAAAAATTGTCCGCTAAAGGTTGAAAGTGGTATATAAAGATAGAAAATGTCAAAAATCATTGAAATTTAAATTAGTAATAGTTTAAGGTATTTTTTTAAAAAAAATCAGAGAATAATTAAAGAATCAGTGTGTTAGACATCCAACCTAAAATCAATTGATCATAGATGGAGAAGTTCAACTTGAATATAAAATCACAGGTAATCCAAGACTTAATCGATGTAGAATAACCCCATTTTAGCAGGCAAATTCAGAAGGGGTATAAGACAGAAACAATATAACAGAACTTAGGCTCTAATACCATGTTAGACATCCAACCTAAAACCAATTGGTTATAGGTGGAGAGGTCCAATTTAAATATAAGACCACATATAATTCAAAACTTAACCGATATGAGATAACTTCACTTTAATATAGTGTATTTGCGTTTTTAGTTATTTCAAATTAGTTTTTACTTTATTTATTTATATTTGGTTGTTAAATGTCTCAAATGTCTGTGTTCTATACGAAGATAATTGTGAACCTATAGTGTGTTTTGCATGTAGAGATTCAACATGACGATACTATAACAAGTAGTACTATCCTTATCCTTATTATTAACTTTAACTGAGAATGAGATTTGCTTGTAATAAGAACCCCCCTCAAACCAAAAAAAAATAAAAAAGAGATTAAACTCAGAGGGAAGGAGGGGTGGTTTTGTCTTTTTATGATAGTGTATGGGGGAAGAAATGTGAAGTAGGCAGTAGTACCATTCTACCAAAAGAACAAAAAAATGTGAAGCAGTGAAAGTGTAGCAAATGGCCATAATAGAGAGGAGGTAGATAGTAACTGGTGATAACACAGAAAAAAGGGGGAAAAAAAAAAGAGAGCTGAAAATGGCCATTAGATCTAGGATCTCTATCATAACACTCTATAAAGGTACACATACCCTTTTGTCAGAAAATTACAACCAAGCCTACCAAATTAGCCAATAATGATCTCTTCCTTCCTTTCTCACTCATCCTGATTTCTCAGTGGAAAATAAAGAGAAAAAGAGAAAGAAAAGAAAGAAGGTCCCAACTTTTTGCCACAGGCCACAGCCTTTCGGAAGAGAAAATACAAGACTAGCTCCAATAATAGCTCCCAGAATGGCATTTCTGTAAATTTATCAAACCAGACATCTCTCAGGGTTTCAGAGATCCATTGACTGGTCGCCTTTGACCAGTCCCCAGAGAAGTACTGGTCACTGCTGCAATGCCCAGTTGCTGCAACATTTCTCTCACATTTCTACCTCTTAAATGATAAAATGAGCAGAGCTCCCCCATTAATTCCACTTCCCCCAAACATGGCATGTGTGATTCAAACTCCAACCATGTATCAGAATTATGAACAGTAGTGAACTGAAAGGGTTGCTTTGGGTTCCTTCTGTAAACAAAGGATAGTAGGGTTGTAATAAATTAAGGCCAAACTTAAATAAAAGCTGTAGAGTTTGTCTGACAATCTAGATGTCAAGCACTTATGGAGTGACCTACCACTTTAATCCATGTGATGAAGGATTTAGATGAAGAATACATCATTTTCAAACACACAACTGTTATTAAAGAGGAGTGCCGTTTAATGAAAGCATATTAATCAACATTCAAGCCATATATATACTTAAAGATAAACCCAAAATGTACAACAATTTGCTGCTTATATTTCACTTTTGGTAGTATTACAGCCAACCCTAGTTTGTGTTTAAACACCAGACATGAAAGAGATAGAGAGTTTTAATTAAGACATAATTAGAATGATCAATATTGAAAGTGAGTACAACATAAAATATAAGATCAAATGGGATTACCAATTACTATATACAACTACCAATGTGATTAATTAATCTTCAAATCTTCTCCCCAGCTGTCTTTAGATATTAATGGATATAGTCTTTCCTTTTTCATCAATATAATAAGAGAATCACTTTGGATCAGCTGACTGGTTCTTGTGGGAAGCTAAAGCAAGGACGGAATTAGCAAGCATGTTAATGGCATCAACAAGGCCATCGATGCCTCTTTTATTGATCTCTGTCTTAGATTCCTCAATCTTTAGCCTTCTCTCATGCAAACTAACAAGATCTCTATGTCGTCTCTCTTCTCTTTCCTCACTAGCCTGGATGGCTTCTGCTATAATGGAAGCGCTTTTACAGATTGCGGTGCCCACTCCATTTGAGTTGTTTGCACTTGCAGTGCCGCCGCTGGTGCCTTCCCCATTACCTCCTCTTCTCCTTCTCTTTGCTGGTGAGTCTGAATACTCACTTGTATCAGAATCTGAGCTATCAAACATCTCCAAAACATAAAAATATGGAACCAATGAAATCAATCAATACTAACTGAAAATTTATCACACTCGAAAACTATCAATTATTAGTGATGAAAATCCTGCCAACTCTCTCACCGCCCTCCCAGAAAATGAAGCACAAAAATGAATGCTATTACATTTAATCAGAGCATTATCACAAACAAGAGTCTCTAACATGGCAATATGGCATACCAAAATCTTTGGAAGTAATACAATGCAAAAGAGAGAAAATACAAATCCGTCAAGATTACTATGTAGCAAGTTTAAAGCAACCGTTGATGTCATGTATAGGGGCAATGAAAATATTAATGTTCTGCAATATGTGAGCAAGGCAAGCGAAAGAGAGAGAGAGAGAGAGAGAGAGAGAGAGTACCTACCTACTGTGGGCAATGGCTGAGCATATGAAAGGGGAGGTGGTTGTACTAGTGGTGCAGGAACAGCTGTTGGCGGCGGCAGCTGTGGTGGTGCTGCTAGAGGTAATGGAATTGCTGCAGGTATTGGAGCTGGAAGTTGATGTTGCAATAGAGGAGGCAACGAAGGTTGCAGACTAGTCATTGGTCTATCCATAACATGAGGTATGTTGGAAATGGGACCTGACCCACCAGCAGCAGCAGCCACCACCACCGTTTGACCTCCTTTCTTCTCCACCACCTCCTCTAAACGCTCATATATCTGGCGCAACATGTTACTAGGCAAGTTCTTTTCTTTTCTTTCATTCTTCTCCATCTCCCAATAAGATCCTTCCTTACTATTATTCCCTTCTTCTCCTCTCTCAGCTATTCTCGTTTGGTACTCTCTCACTTTCTTGTAGTCCCTCATGAGATTATCCCACTTGTCATTGCACTGGTTTTGGCTCCTCAAACACCCTTTTCTCTGACAATAATCTTCCACCCATTTCCATCTCAGCTCTGTTGGTTTGCCCCTCCCTTCACTGTCCCCACTTTTCTTCATTCTTCTCTCATAATCCATCTTCTTTGCCTCAATCAATACCATTGTTTCATTAACAGTCCAGTTTCCTTTCCTGTATTCCCTCATTACAATATTGTTACCACCTTGATCAGCCATCACCCAAGTGCATGCAAAACCCTAAAAGAACATAAGGAAAAAAGGAGGAGATCAAGGAGAGGTGAGAAGCTGGAGCTATCCAATGCTCAAGAAAAGGGAGCAAGATGAACCCTTTTTTACAAGAGAAAAAAACTTGAAAAGTACGAAACTTGGCCCAATGGGGTCTAATACTGTATACTATGTGTCTTTTGCTCTTTTTTGGAGACCTGATTTGATGTTGGGTAACAAAGTAGTCAAATATCACAAAGATTTCTAATTGAGGCAAAGGAATTAATATGGGTTTTACCTAAAGCTAAAAGATCAGTGACTCACTAAACATCACTCTTAAGACAAAACGAAAAAAAGAAGAAAAGATCATTGTTGTTTTCATGGTTTTGGTGATTTCAAGAAGAGAATTATATGTTTGCAGCAAAGCCAAACTAAGCTGCCTGTTTTCACCATCTATGACTATACATCTCTTATTTTTCTCCACTTAAAACTTGATCAACTCCTTTTTTCGTGTGCTTGTGTTTCGGTTTGCACTCCCCCTCCCTTAAAATCATCAAAAAAAAAATCTTCAAAGTTTGAAGTCGAAATCTAAAACTACTTATTCAAACCACTGCTCTCCCCACAAAGTGAGGGAAAGCAAAGCAAAACTATGAGAGAAGGAGACAGACAGATTGAGAGAAATTGTTATCAAATGTACCATTATAAGAAAAGGCCAAACAAATCCATTCAAACTGACATATCAGCAAACCCCAAAAAATTTCAAAGAGAGAGAGAGAGAAAGGGTTCCTTTTCTCGGAAAGGGTAGATAATTAAGCAGAGAGAAAAAAGGTAGAGTGCTGCCTGCATTAGGGAGATTGTCAATTTGTCACCATGAAATTAAGATCACACATGTGGCTAAGCCACCAATCAATCATCATCACTCCCCTTTTCAACTACATCTATAACTTTATAATAATTAAACACACATTTTCACAAACTTTGTAAACATTCTAACACATTACTTGCCAAAAAGAAATACTCCTACTTATTTAAAGTACTCCATTGAAAAGCAATTTTCTACTTTAATCAAATACTAAGTAAAATTTACATGTATGAATAACTTGCAATATTAATGTAATATCCATAGTTATAAATAAGATCATACAACATTAATATATACAGTTGATTATAAACACCAGTTAAAAAGATTATTTAAAAAAAAAATTATATTTAAATATTTAATATGAAATGGTAAGGTTAGGGGTTATTACAGAAAGAACCCTTCTCAAGGGTGTTGGTTTGGACATTATGGGACGAAGAGGACAGCTTTGTCCTGTTGGGGGATAACACAGTCACAGATGTCAATTTCGTCTTTTAGGGCAAGACATTTAAAGCCCTCAGTGCCACATCAGCAACCTTTTTCTTCGCTTTTATCTACCTGCCAGCCAGGACCAGGAAAAGGGTACCAAAATTTTTTGCCAGTGGTCTCACTTTGACTAGGGTTTTGAGCAAAAGAGAGGACGAGCCATGGCCATGGGGTCTTGAAGCCCCTTGAGTAGTCTCTTTCGTTCTAAGTTTTTGGACTCTAGCCTGCACTTTTCTTTTTTAGCTGTACAAAATGTAACCAATGGTAAATCCCTTATTTTTTGCAAAAACCCATTAATTATTATCTTTACTTATTTCAACTTTGATCTTTATAAAAACCAAAGTTTATGAGGGCATCAAATTCAACCCGAAGTTTACATCCCTTTTTGGCTCCAAATTAATGCCCATGCGTGCATGCATTTTGATAACTTGGGCTTAAATTTAATAATTTTGGACATGAATGAATATGATATGAAAAAAAATATATATATATAAATATATGAATGTGTTAAAATTTACATAACACAAATTATTAATGTGTCAAAATTTATATAAATATATAATACTCGATAATAAAAAAATAACACAAATACGAAACGAATATATGAATTACCAAATCTACTTATGATATAACTTAGATTAAACTTTAATGTATAACATATACATTATATGTTTCTGAGTAACACAAATTGTACAAGAAAATTGTGGCAACATGAAATAAAATCTGATGATAGTGATGTGATAGAAAAATCTATCATAAAAAAATTTAAAAAAAAAATCAATAAATAAAAAGTATGAAAAAGGTAAAAATGAGAGCAATATCTTGAATAATAAAGAAGTTAGGCCATCAAAGTTGTTGTGGGACAGTGATGAAAATGATAATGAGATAGGAAATAATATCCACAACAGTTCCATTAGTAAAAAAATAACATTTATTACAAGTAAGTACTAAGTACTATCTTAATTTCAATAAAAAATTAAATTTTATTTTCTTAAAAATTAAATAAATTATAAAATTTTAGTAAATATATTTAAAAAAAATAAAAAAACAAACCAAAATTTTTTTTTATACCCGTTTGTAATTTTTAAAATTAAAATACAAAAAATGAAAAAACCAATTGGGAAATCGCCATGACGCATGGCGATTTTCCAACTGATTTTTTCATTTTTTTTTGAAAAATACAGTTGGAAAATCGCCATGGGCCATGGCGATTTCCCAACGGTATTTTTCAATTTTTAAAAAAAAATCAGTTGGAAAATCGCCATGGCCCATGACGATTTCTCAACTTGTTAAAAAAATAAGCGGATTTTGAAAATTAATTTGAAAACAACGGTATTTTGATAAATAATTTTTTTGTGTGGCTATATTATGATAAAAAAAGCCCATAAAATTTTATATTATTTTTTCTTATAACCTTCCTTTAAAAGTTTGTCTTACCAAAACTTTATTATATACCATATCAATAAGGAGTTCTTGTTTCAATTGGTTAGTTTGTTCATTTATATAATAATAGATCTTGAGTTCGAGCGTCGAAGACCTTTTGTCGGTGAATTTCCAAAATATATCGTATTTCTATTATTTTTGAATGATCAAAAATTGATTTCCATAAAATACAATGCTAAACTTTCAATTTGATAGTAATTCAAGTTACATTTTTTCCAACTTATCCACAATTAGATCTATTCATGAATCAAATCGATTCAATTTTTTTTTTTCTCGTATCCAAGCCAGACTAGTAAAAATATTTAAAAAATCAATTTTATATTAATATTTTTATATTTTTATAATTAAATTTAAATAAAAATATTATTTATTGAATAAATAATAATTTAGACCGGATCAAACCGATCCAAATTAAAAAAAAAAAAAAAAATCTACTTAAATCCGATCCAATTCAGACTGAACCTATCAGACCGAACCACTCGACTCCTAGACAAATCTAATCACAACACAAATTTAGTTTAGGTTAGAAACCTTTTCAATTTTATTATTACAATTATAATTGCTAGATATAAAAATCCTAGAATAGCTTTGACCTTAAGCTCATTTTCGTTTCCCCCTTTTGCCTTACAGTTTTTCTATAAAGACGTTGTACGTTGTCTGAATTCTTTGCCCAAGCCTGTAGAGTGTGGACTCATTTACCAATGACAGGTTGGGTCAAGGACTCATGCCCTTCAACTAGGAGTCAGTTAGCTCACCATTTAGCTTTTTCTTTCCAATTTTGCTCACTTTAATGGCCATACTTCTTTGACTTTTAAAACTAATTATGCAACAAAACTTTAGAGATACACCATACCAATAAGTTAAATAGGGTACGGGTGGGATGGACTAAGGTTTGGACTTTGGATAGCACTTTGGAGTTTACAAAGTTTTTATTTAAAAAAAAAAAAATTATAAATACTAAAATTCAAATTCTAAATCTATTAAAAATCACCTTTTAAAGATAATTACATAAACTAACCGAATAAAATTCTGAATTCAATTTACAAAGTTTTTGCTATGTGAAGAAACTAATTCCTGAAAAAATTCTAAAAAAAGCTTCTTAAAATGAGTTTTTCGTAATTTCATTACATATGTAATTTATTATGTTTATATGTAATTTGTATCATGTTTATATGCACACAAAAAAAAATTACATAAACACATGACATATTTACCATGTTTATATGTAAAAAAAATTACATATAAACATGATAACTTTATATAATTTATCATGTTTATATATAATGAAACATATTTTAAACTCACCTTAAAAAACTTACCCTAAAACTCCCATGATTCCTGCATAGATCTGACTTTTAAAACTCTGATACTGAATATCAAACCAAGGATCTAATTCCAATCTTTTGACCCTTATTGAAAATCCAACTATCCCTTTATGAAACGCATGGATAATTAACACATCTCACCATACCAGTGCTTCAAAAATTACACAAGTCACAAGCAAATGTTACTCAGCGCATCGCAGCCGGTCGCGGCCGATTACAAAAACCAGAATGCTAATTCCAATCAAATTTATTTAAAAATATCAAGAATTAAGAAGTGTATATGTTTACAATATCTTAATATCAAGTGTAATTTAAAAATATCAACGATCAAGAAATATCAAAATATAGGTGTGTAGCAAATGCAGTTAAAAGGAGTTTTTCAACAAAAAAACTATCTACACACTATATCACTCGCCTCTATAGTTACCCATCATTCAACACGTCTAGTTGCAAAGAAGCAAACAATAGGACTACCATAAGAAACCAGAGAGTAGTTTGAAGAATGAAAAAAGAGGTAATAATACTTTCCTAGAACAGGGTTTATGTGATGTATAAACACCGTTTGAGGAATAGTGCGAGGGATTTAGTTTTAGTTATATTTATCTATTAATTTAATTATATGCCATGTAAGCAGCATTTTGATAAGCCAAAACCTAAAGAGCAATAAAGTCTCAAGGGTTCAATGATTGACCTGTCAAGAATGTGAGGGATTTGTTTGGAAACTGACAAAATTGTTACCATTTTAAGATGCTTAACTCAATGGGAAATTGAACATGTTCAAGGGGAATCCATGATCTTCTCTTGCATGGGGAGTGAAAGAGCCTATGTTGCTCTGACTTTTTTTTTTTTTTTTGAAGTACCCGTATCCAACACATATCCGGACATGGGTATGGAGATATGATCCCTAAAAAACCCTCCGAATACATGGAAAAACTTAAAATAAATCAAATATACCCGTATCGGACACATACCCTTGTCCGACACTCACACCCGAATCCGAGTAACATAGGAAGGAGCTATCGCTTTTTTCTTCCACCCTTCCCAGACTTGGAAGGAACAGTAGTACTTGATGTGGATGGAGCTTCCTGCTTCTTAGTCCTCCCAGGACGTCTAGGTACCAACTCCGCCACATGGAACATCAGCTGTTTTCCTGCAACCAAACAAATTAGCGAGGTAGGGTCTTTCATAGTGGAATTCTCTATGTTAAATTCCAGTCATAATCCATTATGGCACTATTCTTTTTTCGTTTTTAATTAATGAAATCAATGAGACAAAGGAAACTTTCCCCCTCCATAATCTAATTTGGTGAAATCGAAGATTGAAAGTGCTTTTACATTTTACTTCAGATGAACTTCTGCAGCAGTACGGGAGTAGGGGAAGCACTATCAAATAACTCATGAACCTAATTTATATACCCACAAATGTTTCTATGAAAAATATAGCATTTTTTTGAAGAATTCAATATATTTATTCTACAATCAGGCTCTGAACTGGCATTAAAATTATTTTTAAAACTATTCTTACTGGAAGAAATGGCTGGATTGTATAAAGTCCCATCTTCCTTTCTCAATTGGACCCTCACTCTCCCTCTTTGCATGAAATCGCGTGGGTATGCCTTATCAATCTGCAATAGTCAGAAAAATCACCAGTTATATTTATATAACCAAGTAGCAAGAATTCGTTTGTTTAACTGCTGACAGAGTAACAATTCAACTAAGCATGCAACAAGAGAGAGATGGTGAAGATATTTGTCATATATGTTTTGACTGCCACAAGTTCCTGGACAAGACAATAGGCAAATGATTATTGTCATGTGATGCGAAATAATTTAGCTAATAAATTGCTCTAAAGATAACAGACCATTGAGGTTTGACGTTTGAGGGCCACCTTCTTGTCAGATAAATTGATGGCTGGGAAAAAAAAAGTTTACAAGTTATGAGACATGGATAATAGTAAGTCCGAAACGTCCAGTTATAGGTAGATTTCTGAAATGGAGCAGAAGGAAGCAAAGATTGAAAGAAACAATGGGTAAGACACTGCATATGTAGAGCCACCACTCTGAGATGGGTCCGTGAATGATGAAAGGAGAAGGGCATGAAAAGCCCAAAAACCATGCTTGAGGCATTATGTCTTCAGAGTTCAGACACTATAACAGTTTTAAATCCTCAAAGGAAGCAACGTATAACGGTGGCGACAGCCCTTGGTTAATTTTCATTGTCACTGAGGGAAATACTTATAATTGTTAGAATAATGTTGGTGGCTGCCCTCGGTGAATTTCGACCATCACTGAGGGAAATACTTACAAGTAACTTGAAACTTCAGGTTTCTAATCAGGCATTCTTCCCAAGTTTCCACAATGAAAGAGGAAAAAGCAGGGGATCAGTGACATCACAAATCATACACGAACAAACCTCAATGGCATTTGAGAGTTTGAAATGGCTGCAGCAATCAGCGATTTCAGCACAAGTGGGGTTTTCGCATGCTTTAGTCAAGCTGATCTGCCTCCCCTCAGCTACTGTTTTCTTCGAATTATAATATAAACAGGATAGAAAACTACCCATTTCTTTATGTTGGGGACTTCTCCATTCATCTTCTCCTATCTGAATCCATCAACACAAGGGAAAATATGAAAATGAACTGGACAATAAGCACCCTTTCTATCATCCTGTTGACCAGATAGAATAATAAAGATTTAAGAGGAAAAAGAAAAAGGGGGTGAGAGTGAGAGTGAGATATGCTGAACATTCAAATTGAAAATGTACATCATAGTCTGACCCAGTGTTGTCAAGGGCGCAAGGCGCACTCTAGGCGCTAGAAACCTTATATTGCCTTAGGTGCAAGGCGCAAAAAAAGCGCTCGCCTGAGTGAAGTAAGGCGCAATATGTAAATGTGTGTGTATATATATGTATATATATATAATAAGCTTAAGATGTATAATTATGATAATAAACTCTAAAGAGTGATCCAGTTTATCTACAAAACATGAAAAAAAAAAAAAAATTGCCCAATATGCATGCTTTCCTTACGGTCCCATATCTATTGTTGAATTCTCAAATATTGAGAAGTGGAGAGTTTGATACTATCCCCTTTCTTACTATAAAAGGTACATCTAATGAAAAAAATTAAAATTAAAGAGAACTTCAATCAGGCGAGCTTTTTTTACGCCTATCGCCTTACAAAAAAGCGCGCCTAGACGCACCAGGCGTGCGCCTGATCAAATGAGCCTCGCCCGAAAGGGTCTGAGGCGCTTTTGTTATCTAACGCTAAGGCGCAAGGCGTAGGCGCGCCTAGGCGCACGCCTTGACAACACTGGTCTGACCACATTTAAAGACCATCCTTGGCAAAAACAGAGCCTAAATGCAAAATATAGAAGAATATGTACTCAAATATGGTTTTGCCTTTTACAGTTACTTATACACTATAGCGAAAAATATAGAAGAGTTCAGCAAACTATTTGCACCAGCAAATGAACGCTTCATCTGTAAACCTATCCTTTAACTACAACGGCAAGAACTTATCATATTATTTTCTCATTAGTCCTTGAAAAGCTAGAGTGCAACTCTTAAATTGTTGAAAGCAATAATTTTTTTTTTTGATTCTCCTCCATTAACCATTAAAATTATCAAATAAATGCTTTCTAGACAGCCAAAGTTAATGGAATAGAGTCTCGGCGTTTAGTTTGTAAAATTCCATTAGCTAATTTGAATCATTTACATAAGTAGTAATTTTTTCTTAAAAAAAAAAAAAAAAAAGCAAACAAACGTGCAGAACTATTCAAAAATGGAAATGAAAAATGTCAAAGAAGCAACCGTAAAAACACCAATTAATCATTAACATTGTGACATTAAAGCAAAAAAAAAAAAAAAAAAAAGAGATTTAAAAAAGCCTAATTTCTAATTAGAGAACACAATTAAAGGGAAAAAAGAGAGTGGAAAAGCTAATAAATTATATACTAAAGAAAGAAGCAGTGAAAGGAACTACAGTTTAAAACCCTTGTCGATCAGAACACTGAAGATCAACATGCAACATCTCTCAAAAGCAATAAAATCAAAATTGAGAAAACGGAATTGATAATCAAATGAAACAAATATGCCAGAGATCAATGGTTGAGATCGAAATGGAAATCAGAACCTAGCGTACCTGGATATGTGACCGTGGATTTGAATTTTTGTGAATACAAAGGGAAAAAAAAAAGAGTTTTGGGGGGCATGGATAGAAGAACGGAGAGTTAAAAATTGGGGAAAGGAAGGAAGCCGATCTTCGCGGAGGAGTGAGATTGCGTTTGCGAAGGAAATTGGTGGTTTCGTTTCCGCCGCTGCTGCTGCTACTGGCGCTGTGAGCTGTGGAGAGGAGAGCGGAATTTTACTTTACGTCTTTACCCCTCTCAGTTTCTCTCGTTTATCACTCTCTCTGTCTTTTTTTTTTTTTATCTCTCTCTATCACTGATTAGCGTGCTGTTAACTTTAACGCCACAATGTCGATATTTTCACGAAAATTTCAGATACTTACGGATATTAATTACGCGGGCCGCAAATTCAGGCCCAAATAAAAGCCCGTCCAAATAACAAACGTTTTCAATTAAACATGTTCACGGATTTGATCAGAATTTAGATAAAGATTTTGAAATATGAACTCAATCTGAAATTTTATTTATTTTAATTTTAAAGTATATTTAAAAATAATATATTTTTAAAAAAATGGATCTCAATAGGTTGGATAAATAAAGTCAAGTTTTGAAAAATGATTTTTAAAAAAATCATACTTAATTTAACCCGATCCATAAATATTTATTTTTTAATGCTCTATTCTTTGTTTGTCCTTTTAAGAGATTGGCGAAATGAATTTCATGTAATTGCTACGTATGTAAAAATTTTATACTCAAATATGTTTGTTATATTACGTGTAAGTGTTATAATTTTTATGAAAATAAATAAAAAACATAAATTGATTGATCATTTTTTTCTCTTTTAATTTATTATAAATTATAAAATTTTAAAATAATTAATAAAGATAAAAAAAATAGAAAATTGAGAGATAAAAAAATCAATATAAATTATATTTTTTTCTATCTTTAATACAATATTTTTAGTTTTAAGTTTTATTATTGGCCATTTTCATATATATATATATATATTTATATTTAAATGTTTCAAAGTCAAAAACAGAATGCATGTCTAAGAAAAAGCCAAAAAAATAAAAATAAATGAAGGCTATTGATGATGTGGTTGCTATTCAAGAAAATCATAGTGCTTGTTCGAAACAAAATAAGGAAAAAAATGTTTGACATTTTGTGTTGTGTTTATTCCATGTTTGTTTGTCATTTATGTTGGCAAGGGAAAAGAATGATTGAGTTAGAAGGCTAAAACTAGACCTGCTCATGGTCGGACAGCTCGTCCGACCCGTATTGGGTCGGATTTGGGTTTAATATTTTTGTTTCGGTTTGGTCCGCTCCAAAATAATATTTTTTTATTATAATAATATTTTTTTATTTAGTTTTAATTATAAAAATATAAAAAAAATTTAATCGATGAACAATAAATTCGGATCTAACGGGCCGGCCCGGCCCGATCCAGGACCGGATCTGGACAAAGAATATGAAAAAAATCAAGTCACGACCCGGTCCGATCCGATCCATGAGCCGATCTAACTAAAACCTCCTAGCAAAATATTAAACAAAGAGAGAGAGAGAGTAAAAACTGGGATTGGTCAAATAAATCCTTACAAACTTTAAAACCCAGTTAAAGAATACGTGCTTGAATAGTTACGAGATATTGAATTGTTTTGTGGAAATGGATGAGAGATAAAGAGAAAAGAATGATAGATGGAATCGAGGGAGAAGCTTGTACATTTACTTTTTTGCCAAAAACAATAGAGAAATGATAGAATGAACTAAATTTGACATTTTAAATTATTTTTAATGCCATGTTTGCATCTAGAGATGGCAATGGAGCGGGGCGGGGGCGGATATTGCCTTATCCACCTCCACCCCACTCTTGCATGGATGTTGGAAACATCCACATCCATGGATGTCGGTTACATCCATAACCGCTCCACGGTGCTCCACTCCACTATACCCCAATTTATATTAATTATTTTTAACTTAATATTGTAAAAAATTATATTATAATTTATTCATGAACATAATTTTAGTATATAAAAATCTTTAATATAATATATATAATACATATATACTAAAAGTATAGATATAAAATATTAGTATATATATGATTTTAGTATATATATCTAATATATATTAAAAATATAAGAAAAAATATAAAATATTTTAAAGGATAAAATAGTAATTTCAAAAGTCGGGGCGGGGCGGAGTGGAGCAAGCATTTACCAAAACCGCTCCGCTCCACCCCGCTCCAAAAAAAAAACCTCTCCATTCGGAGCGGATCGGTGCGAAATCCATCGGTCGGATCGGGTTTTGCCATCCCTATTTGCATCCAACATAGCATCCATGTTGGCATTTTATTTTGTCATATGTTATCATTAAACATTTAAATGGTGTGTGAGTTTCAAACAACTAATTGTGTTATAGAAAATTCTTAATTATTACAAATCACAAAATTTTAATATTTATTACACTTGGATAAATTTTTTGGCCATAATCCATTTAATTAACGAAAAGATATGGTCTAATTTAAGCAATTAAGTGAATTAACCACATTAAATAGTGTTCATTCGTTCAAATAACTTTTGATTCGAAACATTTCACATGTATTAAAAAGCATATAGGATATAAGATCTACTAATATTAATTTATTCATTAACTATAAATATCCCAAATAAAACCAATTAAATTTCCATCATTGCCAAAAAGTTAAAAAAAAAAAAAAAAAAAAAATCTGGAAACCCGAGAGACAAGCTATCCTGCTGAGACTCTGGTCACAACCCAGAAGACTGCTTCTATTGGGATCCTTCCTTCCTTTTCTGTCCTTTCCTTCTTACATCAACCAAAATCTAGAGAAACCTTAACCATCAAGAAAAATAAAAGAAAAAAGCTTTGTCTACAGTATCTGATTCTTCTTCACCAAAACCAAGAAAAACCAAAACCTAATCGTTATTGTTTATTCAGTGTTTACAGATCCACCTTTGATTCTTCCTTAGTTTATCTTTTTTTTTTTGAATCCTTGATCCGGTTAGGTTTTTTCGGAGATGGCGGAAATAGACCATTGTTGCTCGACGCAATTGATCGATGGAGATGGAGAGTTCAATGTGGTTGGACTCGACAACTTCATGCGGACCACTAAACTCTCTAACTGTGGACTCTCTTATGCCGTCGTCGCCATCATGGGCCCTCAAAGTAGCGGTGCGTTGCGTTGCGTTCCGTTTCGTGCTTTGCTTCCTTTTCTATTACTTCGTTTTGTTTCTCTGACTCCTGCATGTCGATTTTTAGCTCGTTGAAGTTTCTTGGTTTAGTTATTATTGAAATTCTAGTAAAAATTTCTATATTTTTTCAGCACTTATTTTTAGTTCAATTTTGAGCTACTCGAATATTTCATTTATGCGAGCAAATCGAGTTTCTATAATGGATTCTCTTCTGTTAATACTAAAATGAGACTGAATTTTGAGTGAAGTTGATTGATTGTGTTTTGTTGAATTCGCCTTTTGTGCATAACTATCTCTGTAAGTGAATCTTTGCATTCAAAATTCTCTTTCCGTGAGTTCTCACAATGTCTAATATAAACACTGAACTTGTCTGTGAAATTTAGTGGATTTTGGAAGAAAAATTCTGTCCAATTGTTTTTATCAGAAAGTTAGTTTTGAAAGGCTAATGCTTGCATGCTAATATAGTGATTACCATTTATCCTTCCATTATAATTTTTTATACATAACTGTTAGATTATTTCAGCTTTCTCTCTAAGTTTAGGTTCATTGATAATCCCGTTAGATTGATTACACCTGTTGTTGTAATATTTTCTGAGGCACATGGTTTATTGGATGTCAGCGTGTATCTTTAGCTCCTTACAATGTATTGCTTATAAGGGTGTGTGCCTTGTAGACTAAAAGGCATTGTCTTCTGTTGATAGGGAAGAGCACCCTCTTAAATCATCTTTTCCACACAAATTTCAGAGAGATGGATGCATATCAAGGAAGGTTAGTTCTTTCATTTCTCAAATTTTATTGTTTCAAGAGGAATAAATACCCTTGTCTTATTACTCTGTTATATACTCTTTATGCTTTTATTTTCTCTATCATTCGTTAGATGTATAAACTGATTTAATTTCATTGCAGGAGTCAAACTACCAAGGGTATTTGGATGGCACACTGTGTTGGCATAGAGCCTTTCACAATTGCCATGGATTTGGAAGGTACCGATGGAAGAGAAAGAGGCGAGGTAACTAGTCTTTTTAAAATATTTTTGGTTGTTGAAGATAAAAGTATTTGCATCAATGAAGCAGGCTATAAGTTGTTTCATTTGGAGGGGAAAGGCTTTATTTAGTAAGAGTGCTGTTTAAATCAAATTGATGGAGTTAAATGTTCTCAGAATTTGTTTTATTTTGGCAAAGATATGGTCATATAAACAATTATGATGTACCCAAAAGAGTGTATCTTTATTAAACCTTGCAATTAATATGATCAATTATAGTAAAGTAGCATGCAAGGGTCGAATCCACAAAGATTGGTTTTTAGTTTATAAATTACTAGTTTAAAACTTAAATTCAAGAACAATAAAAGAAAAAGGGATTTTTGAAAGAGTTTTTAAAAATTAAGAAAACAAGAAAAGTAAAAAGCAAATAAATAAGATGAAATCAAATATAAAAGAAATATGGTGAATCAATTTCAGATCTATCAACATCAATTAACTATCAAAATTATCAACCGTAGATAACAACAAGCTCTGTTACCCCAATATTTTCTTAGTTCGTCGTTAAATAGAATAAGCTCTCTATTTAATCTCTAACCACTAGACAACCTAGAATAAGCTCTCTAGATTTAATTTAATGGCAGCTTTATGATGAGAAAGATAGGTTGATCTAGGCAATAAACACATAAGCTCGGATTGTTTAACCTATGTTATGTTCCACTTTGCAATTACCAAAAACTTGACCATAATCATTAATCACAAATTGCCACTTATGAATAGGAAATTAAGACAATTATACGGATCAAGATTCCTAAACTAGCAATAGATAATTATCAAGATCTATCTAGTGTGCACCCTAAACAAATCAAGACAAAGATTATAAACAATTCTTATGGAAGAACATAATCAACTTTGATAGAAAACTAATGATAGATAAAATCTAAAAATCAATTACAAAACATGTCTTTGAAATCACGCTTAACCAAAGAGAAGTTTAGCCTAGCATATGCATAGATAATAAATACATAAAACTAAAAAGAAAATAAAAGAAAGGAGAAGAAGAAGAAGAAGAAGAAGAAGAAGAAGAAAATTAATGATGATCCTTGAGTCTCCTCAAAAGATAGATAGTTTGTGGCTCAAAAGATGGTATTTATAAAGTTTTAAAACCCTGGGAACAAGTCCTTGCAACACAAGTAAGCCTAGAGGCAAAAAATCACGTTTTTGGGCCTTTTTTTGCGGTTTTTCCCGAATTATTGGCGCCTAGGCGTCGGAATTTGGCGCCGCGGCGCCGAGCTCTCTGTTTCCATTTTTCTGCTGCACCTTCCTTCACTTCGTCGGCTGATTTGGATGTCAATTTCTTGTCCGATTTGGGCGTGTAAACTACCGTTGGAAAGGTATTCAAGTCAGCTTCAAAAGTCAAGATAGAAAATTTATTCAAATAAGGACTTTAATATAATGATTTCTTAGCAACAAGCTCCGGAGGTCAAATCTGCCTTCTTGCTTTGCAACCAGAAATTGATCTTTTTGACTCCTAAGTCTTCTTCTATATTGTGATTATGATTTTGTAAGCTCTTTACCATCATTATTGATATATTTTGACTTCATTCTCCTTATTGTACCTAAAATTCAAAAACATAATATAAGTAAACAAGATAAAGATCGAAAACATAACAAAAACTTAAGGTAGAAAGGCATAAAATGTATATTTTATGAGCTTATCAAATTACTAGCTTGGGGCATTAACTGGATGTATATATCACATCATATTTTCCGTGCTTCCCTTTGGTCCCCAAACCCACCCGCCCATTAACACACACAAACACAAAGACCGACATGGAAGCATATAGGTGTTCTGATTCTGTAACAGGCACCTCAATGTATATATTACTAGATATAAAATGTCTATTAATTAATTATTCCAGTCATATTTGTTCATTTCTGTTTGTTAGTAACATTTCTTTGTCACTTTTAACACTGGATTTTTTTTTTCCAGGATGACACTACATTTGAGAAACAAAGTGCTCTTTTTGCTTTGGCTATTGCAGATATTGTGCTAATAAACATGTAAGTATCTAAATACATTCTTTTGATGGTTACACACATTAGGTTGGAGCTTACTGGGCTCAAGCTGTATAATCTTTAGAAAGTTTGGCAATTAACAGGCACTGGACTTTTTAGATAGTGACTGGGTAAAAAATTAAGGGTCTCTTGTCTTAAAAGCAAAATTGTCAGTCGTACTGCTAGGATCTCTTAAAACACTATATATCCTATCAGTACGTCTTTGCTTTGTATTTCAATTTCGATATATGGGCATTTTAATAGCCTATACTGGATAAACAACACAAGCACATTTATAAAACTTTCAACCAAGAGTGTGCGGACCAAGATTTAAAATTCTCAACTCACATGTGTTCAAACATCAATGGGTTGACCTGTCCGGGTTTTCCAAAGGCTAGCACTGGAATGAAGGCCTGTCTATATGGCACCTCCATTGTTCACTTATGGCTCTTGTGGTGCTGTTCTTTTTCCTTTTCTTGTTTTGATTGCAAAGAAATCTTGAATTAGAAATGAGTAATGTTATAATATGTTAGCTCAGTTTTAGGACAATCTTGAATATAGCTCCAATTTTTAAATTTGTTCCATTGAAATAAATCATCGTGTCGTTTCTCATCATTGTTTTTTATTTTTTATCTATTTCTTGTTTATATCGTCTTGGTGCTTTTTAATAGTCATGTGTGGGTTTGGCTTTTATGGAATCTGATGTTGTTCCTATATTTGAGCCTATTTTTCGAATAGGATGCTAGAAATAAATTTAGGTGTTAATCAGATATTGGATATTGATTAGGTGGTGTCATGATATTGGTCGGGAGCAGGCTGCCAACAAACCACTTTTGAAAACAGTTTTTCAGGTACTTTAGTGTGTATCTAATCCTTTTGTCCTCTGTATATCTGCTTTGTTTATTGTGCTTAACAGTCTTTTTTCTATTTTTAATCTAGGTTATGATGCGATTATTCAGCCCCCGGAAAACAACACTGCTATTTGTTATACGTGATAAAACAAAGGTCTGGATTAATGCCTTTTCATTTTCTTCTAAACTAATTTTTGATACTTTCTGGCTTTGTAAAACCTTTAAGATATACTTTTTTTTTCTCTTTTTTGTGATTGTTTTTGTAGACCCCCCTTGAATATTTGGAGCCTATCCTAAGGGAAGATATTCAAAAGGTAAAATTGTGTATATATTTCTGTATTTTTCTTCCTTTCTCTCCCACTCTCCCTACCATTCTTTTTTTTAGCATTTTAATTGGTGACTATTATTGCAGATATGGAATGTAGTTAGTAAACCTGCAGCCCATAAAGATACACCCCTCAGTGAATTCTTTAATGTAAGAAGATAACCATTTTCTTTTTTGCTGATCACTTGTGTATTTTACTTGCATATTACTACATGGTTATAAGCATTGTTTCACCTTTCACCTTTCAACTTTGACATGAAGGTGGAGGTCACTGCTTTATCAAGCTATGAAGAAAAAGAGGAGCTATTCAAAGAGCAGGTAGCCTCTCACTCTCTAGTTAATCAAGTTTCAGCATACTTCAAAATTTTTGCTATAACCGACTTTTAGAGACAGTTGTTAAGTCTTTTCATGTTACTTTGTTTAACCAAATAATTGTGTTTTGGGGATCATGATCCTTTTTTTTTTTTCCTTTTGATACATTAGAGAAGGCCTGAAGTGGAGGGAATGGGTGGGGGGTAGTGAGTATAATCCTGGACTTTGATGCTAAACTAGCAATTTTAATTTGTATTAGAAAAAAAAAAAAAAGAGGAGTTTTAGAGCTTTACTGTCTTATCTGATATCTTATGCAGGTTGTTCAACTAAGGCAGCGCTTTTTCAATTCTATTTCTCCGGGAGGACTTGCTGGTGATAGACGGGGTGTTGTCCCTGCCTCTGGATTCTCTTTTAGCGGACAACAGATATGGAAAGTTATAAAAGCGAACAAGGATCTGGATCTTCCTGCTCACAAGGTTTTCTCGTCATCCATATCTTCCTATCCAAATAGCATTTCTTTGTTTCTCATTTAAGTAAATGTTTTTTCATCACGTTCATTAGGTAATGGTTGCCACAGTTCGTTGTGAAGAGATTGCTAATGAGAAGCTCCGTTGCTTATCCTCTGATGAGGTACTTTTGCTGCTATCTTCCACTAAGTTGTTACTTTGGCTGATTGAATACTCCTTTTTAGTAACGGAATGAGTAAATTTTGTGTAGGATTGGTTAGCATTGGAAGAAGCTGTTCAATCAGGGCCAGTATCTGGTTTTGGGAGAAAGCTGAGCTCTATCCTAGAAACCTACTTTTCGGAGTAAGTTTATGTCTATGGCAAGTATGTTGAGTAACATATTGTTGTTTGACGCGCCTCTATTTCAATTTTAAATTGTATGCAAAAGGATTGTCTTCTGATTTGAAAAAAGACCTGTAGTAAAGACTTCAAGCTATGCATTATGCTACATCCTCTGTAACTTGAAAGGTTTCTTCACTCCTCAAACTTCCATGGGTAGTTCCTAGTTGTTTATTGATTTAATGATTCCATAAATTCATGATTCATATTGGACTACTTTTCTTTTTCCTGCACACCATAATCTTGCTTGTACACTTCAAATTTCTTTTGCCATAGATATGACTTGGAGGCAATCTACTTTGATGAAGGTGTAAGAAATGCAAAACGAAAACAACTGGAGTTAAAAGCTTTGGATGTAAGTTCTATGTACTTCTACCATTATGATACTTATTTTGTTTCAAAAGGTAGATTGTTTGTCCAGTTAACGTTCAAGCTTTTAGAATTTAATTCTAAGAAGTTTGTAGCATTCACCAAGGATTTTTGGTTGTCTGCTTGAAGCCATCTTCATACAGGCAACTGCAGCTGGATTTCTTAATACCTTTCATCATGAATTTACTGTATTATTTGATGATGGATGGTGTTATTAATCTCCATCTACTATAACCAGTATTCCGTTTGAAACATGATGGTGTGATTTGATCAACATCTATCATTTATATTTGTCACTTCTCTTTGGCTCGAATAATTCTGCTTGTGGCTTCATTTAGAGCTTTCTATGATATTTTTTGTGGAGGCTGTTATATTTTAACTTGTACAAGGAATTTCTTATTAAAAAATCTGGCAAGTAAACTACACTTCTGTGTAAATTCTTAGGTAGAGCAAAAAGTAAGACTCAAAGCATTATAAGGTCTGTTTGATAGAGTAGTAAAGGTGAGCATAATGTTTTAAAACTACTGATGTATGCATTAACGATTAAACGTAATATCTAATATGTAAGGCCAAGTGACTAAGTGAGTGAATTTTCCAATTGATGCCTCTTCATTAGCTCTAGGATTGTTTGCATATGTGTATGTGTTCATGTGTCTAATAATGCAGGTATGATTTTCAAATGGTTTACTGTATGTCATAATGAGTAAGCTTGTTGAAATTTTTGATATTGTAAAAATTCTTCCTTCCTCTGATTGAGGTACTCTCTTGGATGAGCAGTTTGTGCATCCTGCTTATCTTAACCTGTTGGGACATTTACGCTTCAAAGCACTTCAAGATTTTAAGTCTAGACTAGAACAGATGCTGAAGAAAGGAGAAGGATTTGCAGCTTCTGCTCATGCATGTATCAAGTCTTGTATGCAGGAATTTGACCAAGGATGTGCAGGTAATGTAGTAAATTCTTGTCACACGCTTGTACCCTAATGAAGTATGCAAAGCAATCCTAAATTATCATAAAATAATATGATCTTTAGAAGTACTGCATTTAGTATGTTCAACTTGTTTATCTGTTTTAATGGTCTATTTTCTCCTTTTCCAGATGCTGCCATCAGGCAGGCTAATTGGGATGCTTCTAAAGTTAGGGAAAAACTTCGACGTGATATTGATGCTCACACATCATCTGTAAGAAATGCCAAATTGTCAGAATTGGTGGCTAGCTATGAGGTAATTTTATTTATTAATTCAACATTTTATGTCTGTTTTCTTCTATGGATATTTCTTAAAACTGTGCACCATTGTTTTAGCAATAAGCAAAATGTTGACATTTTAGTGTTACTCAGAAAAAACTTAGACAATCACTATCTGAACCAGTGGAGTCTCTATTTGATGCTGCTGGAAGAGACACCTGGGCTTCAATAAGAAAGCTTCTTACACGTGAGACTGAGACTGCTGTGTTAGAGTTTTCAACTGCCATTTCCAGTTTTGAGTTAGACCAACCGACAATTGAGAACATGCTGCAAGATTTGAGGGATTATGCGAGAAATTTGGTTGAGAAGAAAGCAAGAGAAGAAGCTGGAAAAGTTCTGATCCTCATGAAGGATAGGTATAGAACCTTAATTTTCAAATTCTTTATTATTGCTGTTTGGTTAGAATAGTCTGTTGTATTTAATGCTTGATGGCATGTATCAGGTTCTCAACTGTCTTCAGTCATGACAATGATTTAATGCCAAGAGTTTGGACTGGAAAAGAAGACATTAAGACAATTGCTAAGGATGCTCGTACTGTGGTAATTTTTCGGATTATTTCAATTGTGGAACTTTAATATATCACCAATTGTGCATGCTGCAGCAATCTGAGAGACTTTCAATTATTGTTCTGTTTGCAGTCTCTGAGGCTGTTAGCTGTCATGGCTGCCATCCGGTTGGACGAGAAACCAGATAAAATCGAAAACATACTGTTTTCTTCCCTAATGGAAG
This sequence comes from Fremontodendron californicum, assembly GCA_030761205.1. Taxonomy (NCBI): domain Eukaryota; kingdom Viridiplantae; phylum Streptophyta; class Magnoliopsida; order Malvales; family Malvaceae; genus Fremontodendron; species Fremontodendron californicum. Next base: position 4,268,758 of record JAULJL010000027.1, read on the forward strand.
GAACCGTGACTGTTGCATCTTCACAAGATAGAAGTATAGCAACTTCTTCAGACCCTCTTGCCTCCAGCACGTGGGAGGAGGTAAAGGTTGGGTTGGTTAGTTTTGTAGTATAATATGTACTTTTATCAAACAGAAGTTCCTTATTTAAAAGTCATACGTGTATTAGGTTCCTCCTAAAAATACCCTGATTACACCAGTGCAATGCAAGTCTTTGTGGAGACAGTTCAAAGCAGAGACTGAGTATACAATTGCTCAAGCTATTTCTGCACAGGTATGTCATCTAACGCTCCAGTTGGTTGCTAGTCTTGCTACTTGTGGGAGAAGATGGCATATCAATGAGGAAATAGTTTAGGCTATCTCTCTAATGATTTTGTTTCTTTTTTTAGGAGGCTTACAAGCGAAGTAACAACTGGTTACCTCCCCCATGGGTAATTGTGGCAATGCTTATCCTGGGATTTAATGAATTTATGCTCCTTCTAAGGTAACTTCATCTAATCTAAAGTGTATAGTGCAGTTATTCATCTCTTCTTTTTTAAAGGGGGTTAAGCTTCTAGCTTTTAACCGGAGTTGGGGCTAGAACCCCATTCCTGAGGGACTGCTACCGTGAAAGGCAGTGCTTGAACCTACAGGTCCAAGCCCCAGGTTTAGCATGTATATTCATCTAAAGTCTGATTACTATCACAATTCATAGTACTAGTATGGATCTCCCTTGTTTACTCTCTACTATCATGTTAATTATTGTGCTCACAATGTTTCTCTGCTGATGAAACAGGAATCCTCTCTATCTCATGCTTCTATTTGTTGCATTTTTACTCTCAAAAGCCATGTGGGTACAGATGGATGTCCCAGGGCAGTTTCAACATGGCACTGTGAGTATGAAATAGAATGCACTCTATTTTGCCAAATGTTATTGTAGTCGTGACTTGTGATTTGCTGTTCCGAATGTGAAGTTGCAAATGGCATGTGTTTCTTCAAAATTCTACTTTGGCTTTTCGGCTTGCAAATGAAAGCATGACCTCTAGCATATTCATGTAATGATGAAAGCAAATTGGTGCTGAAACGTTTTACTGTGGGTTTATGTTAATATTTCATGTTTTCTTTTGTTCTTTGGAAATTTTATCCTTTTTCAGCTAGACCTACATTTAAGATGAGGCAGAAGATCATCAGGAATTATTATCTAGTTTCCTTGCCTAAATTAGAGGAACCTTGTTTTAAACTGATTCAATTTCTTTGTTTGCCTTCTTACCAGCTGGCTGGGCTAATCTCTATTTCATCAAGGTTTCTTCCTACTGTCATGAACCTTCTAAGGCGACTTGCTGAAGAGGCTCAAGGCCATCAAACTCCTGAGCCTCCCCCCAGGCAACAATCATCGCTGGCTTTTCAGAGTTCCAAGAACCAAAGTCAGCTAAATCCATCAAGCTCAATTCCAGAGCCATCTGTATCATCCAACATTTCAGTGTCTGATGGTGGCATCGAGTACTCAAGCCCTAACTTAACGCAGAGAAGAAGTATAAGAATTCAAGAAGCAGAGCTTTCTTAATAAAAGCTTTGTCTTCCCGTGTAAAATGTGTACCAAAATAGCTTTAGCTACTTCCTGATGCAACATAAAATTTTCTTTCGAATGAAAAATGGGGATATAATATATATGGAGAGAGAGAGAGAGAGAGAGAGAGAGGGTCTATAAATAATAAAGGATGCTGGATTTGGCTTTGTTCTAGGCTAGAGTAGGTTAACACCAAAGTTGCCAGGGAGATTTGTGTTGTACACTTTCTCATGAATTTAATTAATGAAATCTTTTTTTTTTTCTTTGTCGAGTGGCAGTCCAGGATATTTCTAGGTGAAAATAGTATGTGATGCCCTAATTTTGTTTAAATTTGCTACTTGCCTTTGCTTCTTCTATTCCCTCGTTAAATTTACATGTGAACTTGTTGCTGTTGGCATGCATGAGTGGATATCAATTTATTGGCCGGTGCATTGTTACTCTAGTAACAGTGAGTTCTTTCCTTGTAGCTATAGGCCTGTGGGCCTTCACCAAAAACCCTTTATTCTCTCAGGTTGGTGAATGTATGTAGCTTATTCCACTTTTCTTCCCATTGAGCTCCAATTGCCGCAAACTTACAGTCTTTCCTTTGAGATTGCAGTGGATATGACGGTGGAGCTCCAGGCCTACAGGAATTTCAACTTGAAGTTGCAAACTAATTGAGATTAACAGTTTGCAGCAATCCATCCATGTGGAAATAAGGAAATAAGATCAATGTTGCTGAGAAGAAGGTAATTCAAAATCTTGGAAAAAATATGACAAGTTTTAAGCCTGTATCTGCTTGACCAATGAACGTGATGATGTTACAAAAGTTTTCCATTGGATTGCATAAAATGCTGATCAATCAGCTCAGGCACTTGATTCAGAACACAACACTAGACTTCATCTTCATGAGTCATGACCATCGCTTTTGGCATAGTTTAGAGATAGTTAGATCAGCACCTCCAAATCCATCCATTATAGCATTGGCCGAAGGGAACTCTGCTCTAGATGTGAAACTACAAAAAAGAATTAGAGGAGCAATGAATTGCATCACATGAATAGAGGCATGAATTTGCATCACATAATTGATAATTTACAAGGTTGAGAAGTAAGCCCTTACCTGCTCCGCAGCACGACACGGGGCATGCCTATCTGCTCAGCTGCAGCCAATCCAGATTTGCTTCCTGCAATAAGGATGCAATTGTAGACAGGTATCCCAGCAATTTCTGCCCCTGCACGTAGTGCAGCTACAATCTTCTCCAAGCTGGATAGCATTTCACAATATCAGATTGAAGTTGGTAATGCTACAGCCAAAATGAGTGAACTCGGTACATCAGATATGAACTGCTATCTTGATTTTTCTTGATTTTTGTTTCCAAGTCAATGCATTTCTCATTTATATTTTCCCTCAGCTCGAAAAATCATGGAAATTTTGGTATATTTATATCCTTCTCAACAATCAACATTGAATCATTTTTGAAGAACTGCAATTCCTTTTTTCAAGTCTTAATATCTCCCTTTGACACGCAAATATTTTTCCCACTTGAATCATTATCTTACATTGGGGCATTCCAGGAATAAAAATGAGCACTAAGAAATAAACCAGAAAAAAATAAAGCTATAATCAAGGCAGCTCAACTGCAACGAAAATTATTCCAAACATGTAAAGCAAAGGTTACATGAATTATGAGTTGCTGATTTCCTTTCGCTTTGTCTGCCTCTGTTCGAAAAAGAAAGGGAAAGAACAAAAAAGAGAAAAAAAGTGGTCTGACCTTTCAGATGAGCTGGTATCAATGTTAACACTCACTTTCAGCATGGATGCAACCTCCTTTGCTATTCTTTGTTTCTCAGCAGAAGCTGGCCACAGCAAGAAGAAAACCTTTTTATACTAACCGGCTGAATCGAAAGACTACATATCATTTTTTTTTTTACCAAACACAAGGACTGAGACTCTCAGAGTATACCTGCTTTTCTTGCTTCCTTAGCTAGTTGCTCATCCAAAGAAGACAACATTCCTTTACCAAACACAAGTTGACCATATAAACTCTTTTCTACTTCCTCATTTCCAACAATTTTTATTTTCGAGAGTCGTTCATGACCAAGCTTTTCAACTATAGATCTAATGTTTTTTGACATAAAAGGGAAACATTAGCATGCTTCTATGCTGTCAACAAAGCATCTTGAACTCTAGCAAATTGGTAAAGTGTTCAAATTTCAATGCATTAACTTAACAAGTCATTATTTCCTGAGGTATTAGAAAAGAGATATCTGGAAGGAACTACATGGAATATATGAACTATCATGTGGCTTGAATCAGAACAGAATTACGTCTCTTATATTCCGATTTAATACGGCATAACATTGGTGATCACTAGAACATACCCAGCAATTTTATCCCCACTTTTACTGTAGGATGTTAAGATGATCACAGGTATTCCTTTGTTGCATGCATCATCAATAAAACTGCAAAAACACATGGCAAAACCAGATTTAAAGGGTCAATGCCGAGGAGGAAAAGGAACTTTCAGAAATGAATAAAACATAAAGAATGGGGTAACATATTACACAATAACTAGATGACAACTTACTCCTCAACTCCAGGTCGTAAAGGTAAACTTTTCAACATCAGTTCATCCAGTGCATTTTTCTGCCAATAACAAGATGATAATCCATTGGCTTACCATGCTACAGTATAAGCACAAGCGAAACATGATGGCAAGCAAAGCTCATACAATTACAAGAAAGATTGTGTAGAAAAGAAAGAACTCAAGACTTTAACTGCAATAGAATGAGCCATTTTATGGATTGAGAAAATCAGAATAAAGGATAACAGAGGCACAAGTACATCCATGAAAAGTTATATCATTTCAAATTACCTTCTCTCGCAATACACTTTTCACAAATGGCTCCTTCTCATTTGTAGGCAATGAGGTAGGCCAACCAATCTGCCAAAGTACAGGAGACTATAAGACAGATAATTGATGTAATAACATGGAAACACACAAAACTAACCTCTAAGATTTAATGCTTTCAATGACAAGAACTTACCCGGTTAAAAAATAGAATCAGCATCCTTTCTTCATTACCGCCACTTCTCCTGGAAAGTAATCACAAAATGCTTTTCAACAAGATTCATCATTCATAATGTCAATCATGATTTTCCACTATAAAGACCAAGGAAAGAGATGAAACTTTATATGCCACTGTGTAAAACCCAATCAACTAACATTCAGTCTACCATAATCATGAAGAACCAGTTGATTCATAGCATACTCAAAATGCACTAGTTTTGATGATAACACAAAATAAAAAAGACAATCTTAGCTGAGATTTTACCTTACAAGATCCGAATAGACAGGTTCAGTCCAGTTTGCACAGTCAAGCCCAAGCTTTTGAAATGCTGGAAGTATTAGAACAAAAACAGTAAATGAAGTAATAAATATATGATTGCAAATAATCATAAAGCTGAATCATTGAAGTATTAACTTAGATCCTTTTGGGCAATAGACATATGATCACTTCATCTGCCGCACCTAAATTGAAGGCTTGGCGATTACCCAAACGATATGCATCCATAAGGACCCTGAAACAATTAAAAATGAAAATTTCAACAAAAAAAAAATAAAAATCCCCACAAGCAAGAAAAACGTGTAATTTCATACACCTCAAGAAGAAGATAAAACATACTGTTAAAGAACTGTTTGTCATTAGAGTAAAATACTGGGAAGAAGAAACTGAAGACATTCAAGGTTAGAAAGAAGTGTCCAACCAGGAACTGAAACATTAACTAGACAAAAAAGTAAATCAAAAATCAAAAAAGAAAAGAAAAGAAAAGGGGCTCAAAGTAAATCAGAAGAAAAACGGGGAGAGCATAGCAATCCAAATTTACAGTATACATTAAAGATAATAGAATAAAGAACACCCATTAATCTAATGAATAACTGATTTGAAAGAGAAAAAAAAAAACAGTAAAAGGGGCAAAGCCCAGAGCAGGAAATGTAACTAAAATAAGAAAACACTAAATTAAAACCAAAAAGTTAGCCCTATATATAGATTACCCATCAACTTCGAGAAGAACAGCCAGTTCCTGAGATGGGTTTTGGTTTTGGGCACTAAGGGGTGAGCTGAAAGCAGTAAAGCCATTGAATTGCAGGTTTTTTCCATGAAAGTTACAGTTTCTTGGGAAAGTAGAGGAAAATGAAGGAAGCAAACAAAGATTGTTTTTAGGAAGCAGACAAAGATTGTTGTTCTTAATAGTTGCAGTTACGGTGTTGTTTGAAAAGCCGAGAGTGTAAAGGATTGAACAAGAAGCGGTTTCCATGTTGGGAATTTGTTATGGTTTTTCAACAGAGTCCGTCACTGCTAAAGTGTTCGTTACTGGCTTACTGCTTTTGTTTGGTCATCAGTGTTCGGTTTCTCAATTTAATTTACCATTACACCCTTGTTTTTTTTTTTCTCAGTAAATTTGGGCTCCAGGCCTATCCATGTAAGCCGACTCATGAAACTTGATTAATTGGATTTGGGTTTTAAAGTTAAAGCCCGTTAAGCCCTAAATAGGAATAAAAACAAAAATTTTAGTTGAAACTATAATACGCACCCACTTTGTGGTAGACCTGTCCATGAATAGCTGCCATTTAAATTTTTTTGTCCAATTCTATTTTGATCTATCCTAAAACTTGTTTTACTGTATAAAAAAATTTAAATATTATATAATTAAATTTAAATAAAAAAAAAATTATTTAATAAATAATAATTCAAATCGACTCGAATTAAAAATATTCTTATCCAAACCCACTGAATTCTCAATTTTTTTTTAAGAAAAAATTCCCAAGCTTTTTAAAAATAAATAAAATGATCATAAAGATGGGAATCACCGTAGATTAGTGTGTTTATGATCAAAAACATTTTAGAGAATACCCAATCTGATTTAAACTTGGATTAATACTGAAGTTAATTAAAACATGGCCGCGTTCACCTTAAGTTCTTAATTTACACCACAAAGAAGTATATCTAATAGTTCTTAATTCACTTTCCAATTAAATAAGAACAAAAGAGGCCTACAAAATTGATGCTAGCTTCTATCTAACAAGGAAAAATGAAGCCAGCATAACATATAAATAGGAAATTGAAGAAAAACAACAAAGCCTACCCCACTACCATGTTGTTTCTCGACTCTTCATTTTTATTGAAAAATCCGTGTCCGATGCATATATGAAAATGTAACCCTCCAATACATGAAAAAACTTAAAAAAAAAAAAAAAAATTGAACATACCCATAACGAATACGTATTCGTATCCGACACTCACATCCGAGTCCAAATCCGAGTGACATAGCCCCACTGCATCACTATGTTTCATTTGAAGTGCTAATCTGAGATCTTTTCAAACTTCTTTCAGAAGTCATCCAAGATTTCCATGTTCTTCCTCTTCTTGGATAATCTAGTTGGATTTTGAAACCCATTTTGTTCATCAGTGAATTGAGCAGCTGTTCGGGCCCGTAACTCTTCTAAACTCTCACCTTCTTTGGCTCTTTCTAGCACCTACAATACCAAGTCATAGACAGCAATTATGTTTGTTGTTCCTGAAACAGGATAATGCAACATTATTAAAGCTGGGACATGACTTACCAGATGGCGACCGTACAGATGGGTGCTTGAAAGCGCTTGAAGTGCATTTTGAGCCTCTTGCTTCGTCACAAACTCCACAAATGCAAACCCTCTATGGTTTCCAAACTTCATTGGTAACCTTAAGCTCTTGATCTAAACAGACAGAAGGAAAACTACGGTCAACCAGTGAAACATAGAACTTTTTCTGGTGTGTGGCAAGCAGCATCAATTACAAATTTGGTTAAAAAAAAAAAAAAAAAAAGCTGGTTCAAGTTGTAACTAAATCGAGCTCGTCAAGTTTTTTTGTTTTTAAAGTTCTTTATTATGCAAGGTTCCAAAAGAAAGTCCACCCTTCACTGCTTCAATAATTCCCATGAGCAAAATAGTACATACTCTAGCCTCTTGGTCTATATAGTTAAACTCAAAAAAATTTTAGCACTAGGCTATCAAAAATATAATGATGACATCTAGTGTTAGTTATGTAATGGGAAGATGCAGTCCTTAATCATTCATAAATTTATAAACTAAATAAACAAAAAATACCTGGCCAAATGGGCTAAATAACTGTCTCAGATCTTTCTCAGTCGCTTCGAAAGCTACATTTCTAACAAGCAACTTTGTTGAACTTTTATCCTTCTCAACATTTTTCACTGCTTGTTCTTCTTTTTTGGCATGACAAAGTTGCAAGACAAGAGCATGCCCGTCCAAAATAGTTCCCTAAAAGAGAGAAAGGTATCAAAAAGCAGCACTTCAAATTGTTGAAACTATGTTTTTTAAGCTTGCTGATCTTAATCAGTTAAATGTAATTACCTGTAAGTCTCTGCAAACATTTGTTGCAGTCTCTACTGAATCGAACTCAATAAAACCATAACCCATTGAGACTTGCTTGCCATTCTTCAAGTGCTTTTTTACCTGCCAAGGGACATGACAAACTCATAAGGGTCAGAAGGATAAGATTGACTGCAATGTAAACAAGGTTCAGAATACCCAAATAATTACCCTGATGCTCCGTATTCTTCCTTCCTTTACAAGTTCATTGAAATGATTCCTCAAGCTCTCTTCAGAAGTCTTGAAATTAAGGTTCTTGACAAATAGAGATCGTGACTGAGGTAGCAAAGCAAAGATAAGTAACCAAAGCAAATAATTTATAGCATCAAGGGAAATAGAAGAGGCAAAAGGAAAAAAAAAAAAAAAAAAACTCATATCATATGCTGAACCTCAATTCTGTCAGGATCAATATCTGCATCTGATATTCCTTCCACATGCTGCTCCAGAATTGCCCTCTTAACATCATGTTCACCAACAGCAGCAATATTCTTTTTGTCACCCTCAGATGCTGAACTCTTATTAAGAACATTGTCAGGAGCCCACTCCAAGTATAAAGGAGCATCCCTATATTAATGGAAGAAAACCAATTTTAGGTTCCATGAATACCAATTCCAGCTTACTTGAAAGGTTCAAAAACAGAAGCCACTATAGTGCCTAACAAACATATATACAGTCATCCAGAATGAAACAGTTTAAAGTTAATAACCACCAAGTTTAAGCAAGTACAACTAAAATCAAACACACTATATGTCTGGACATAATTTGAAACTTAACTAATATTTCTCCAAAGAAAAATACTAATAATATTTTTCCAGAATTATTGTAAAGAGATTAAACTAATGACCAAAAGAGCGGGGAAAATCTCACTTATAACGTTTGTATGCTAAACCCTTAAATGCTGCACGAGCTTCAGCTGGTTCTAGGAAAACAACCTGAAATGCCATGCACCAAAATCATCAATAAAGGAGAAAAGAGTCATACACCTCTCAACAGCCGCTTATCCTGAAATCAAGTTTAGCAGTTCTTTACAGTTTACATGTTTCCACATCATAAATTTAAAAGGAGAAAAAAGAAAAGTACCCCATACCCCTCCAAGAAAGAGCATAAAAAGTTTTATGCAGAACCCTAAACCAAAAATCATATAAAAATTATAATTAGAACATATATGCATACCAGGGCCAATGTTTTTGTAGGAGGGAGAACGATCTTGTCTAGACTCCCAAATTTTCCAAACATCTTAGCTAGTTCACCATCCGAAGAACCATATGGCAAGTTCTTGACTAACAGAACATGATTGCTTCTTTTTATGCCATCTGTTTTACCAGCAACAACTTCCTCCAAAGAAGAGATATTTACTCCAGCATTTGTAAGAGCTTTTTTTGTCTCTGAAATCACTTGAGTTTCCCCCAAAGCAATACGCACAGCTAGATCATCTGCTTCTCGATCAAGTAACTCGCTCTTACTCACACCATATTTCCTAGCAATGTTTTCAACAACCTATAAACATGCAAGAAAACAGATGAAAGAGAGGTCAATGATACAATAACGATATAGAACACATAAAAGCACTTCGGTAAAGCATAGCCAAAGATGTAAGACTACTATTATCAGTGGCAAAAACATGACAGGACAAAAGGAGATTGTTAGTTCAGTAGAACAATTTCATATCCCTTGGTAAGATCTCAACATAGTTAAGTTAATTAGTCAAAGGTTGTGCAAAATGCAACTCAAGATCAGTGAAGGTCTTTTGCGAGTGACTAAACAATTTCACGATCAATGGGAAAAATCAAGGACATCCTTTAAATTCAATTAATATATGGAAACTGCCAATGACTAATTTCACTGAAAAAGAAAAAAGAGTGTGTGCTATAATCAATAAAACATACTGTATCAGAGCGCATGAATAGACTATTCCATGCTCTTGTGTCCCCGCTAGCTTCAGATGCCTTCTTTTCGTCCTCCCTCTTTTGCTTTAAACTTTTTGAACCTTGGTTTGCAGAATCATCGATCCTACGAGAAAGGTATATTGGATTAATGACCATAATATATGGGAAGCAATGATCATTTGAAACCTAGAAGGCTACAGAGACTGATTATAAATGATGCTGCTTACTCTTGTTTGCCTGTTGGGTTTTTTAGTTTTGCTGGCATAACATGCAATAATCTGCCCTGAAAAATTGATTTGTCCACTTCTTCTAAAGCCCTGCAAAAATTAATCAGGCAATAAGATCCAGAAGTTCATATAGGATATCATAAAAAATTTCAAAGCATGAATATATCCCTAAAAAATGTAAAAACAGAAAAGGCTGAATGACCAGCTTTGCTTTTCTACTAGTGAAATCAAAAAACAAGAGCAAAGATAAGAGGTTACAAATTAAAGGGCCCGAAGGGGTCAGCCTTCATTTAATCTTTTGCAGATGAAGAAACACAATGGATCTTATAATTTATAATAAACAAATTAGAGTAGAAAAATAGGATTTTTGAAAGTTCTACTAGTTAATGTATGGGAGGCCTTAGAAATGACAATATTGATGCGCCCCAGAAAACAAGCATTACCCTTATGCAAGCCTTGAATTTAAGGGTGACAACCAGATATTTATAGCACCTTGAAGCTGCACTAGAAAATGTGTTCCTTCTATGTTCAATTATGAGCTTTCGACATGTATGTATTAACACACCTTCAAAATCAATCATGGCTAGATTTTAAAGTGTCAAAACCACCACTAAAACAAATTAATAATTATCCCAAAAAAATAAAATAATAAATAATACCTGACTGCACACTGGGGAACCTTGTAAAGAACGTATGCAATTCCCTTGGAACGCTTAGTGTCTTTATCAATAACAAGATGGACTTGTGAGACATCGCCAAACTTGCTAAATAATTCCGTCAACTCATCTTCACTGTTAGATGAAAATCAAGAAAGGAGGAATATATTACTATGGAATGCCCATAACAACAATAAAAAGATAAAACAAGCAACTGTGTCTGTGCACAAAAATATACGTTGCTGTATATGGCAGGTTACGGACAAAAAGTCGACCAGTCTCAAGGACTTCATCTCTACCATCTTTCAAGCCTGAAGATGGGTTGCCTGGATCAAGAATTTCACCATCAAGATCCTTGGATGAACCCTCTTGAATCTGATCCTGGATAACATTCTCAGAGAGGGAATTGTGTTTTCCCTTTTGATCACCATCATCATTTTCCTCATTGTCATCACTTTCTGAATCTGACCAATCTTTCTGCACTCTACTCTTGAAATAATCCATATCTGAAATGACCTCATCACGAGCAACATTGTCTGATGCTTTGGTTTCATTTTCATCCAATGCAATGTTGGTTTCAACTGTGTCAACATCCACTGGAACTGATGTCTGTCTGTCTTTCTTCTCAGCTACACCTTTTTTCTCGGTAACTTTGCTATTCTGATTTACCGGGGTATCGAGTACAATGTCATTTGTCCACATTTTTGACTTAACCCTCGGCTGCATAAGCTGAAGAAACTCTTGAAGCTGCAGGTCATCATTCTCACTGTTTTCAAGATCTTTTTTCCCTCCTTTAAAATCAACAAGGGTAGAACTTTTAGCCCCAGCTGCGTTTTTTCCAGTTTCAGTCAAATTATCCTGTTTTTTCGAAGAATACTGACTCCATGGACGAGGAGTATTCGGGTCCCCAACTTTACGCGCAATCTGAAAGGGAGCAAAATAAGATGTGTTTCTTCTTATACATTTCAAAATCAATTCAGTTTGCAATAATTATATCATCTTTCTTTCTTTGGCTACATACAACAACATCAATTAATTATGTCAAACCCTTTGAAGTTTCAAAAAAAAATTCAGGGGCAGACCTCGCATATGATTCGAGAAGTATCAAGATAAGACTTGTTAAAGTATTTGATAGCTTCCTCAGCTTCTTGTTCCGTACGGTACCCGATAAATGCAAATTGTCTACTCTTTCCATCTCTGATAAAAATATTACATTATTAAGAAGCAATTAACTATAATTTTTTTTTTTTTAAATGGTTCAAAAAAGGAAGAGGAAAAAGAACTTATAGTTACTTACTTGGTGCGCATAAGCTTGGCGTCGGTAATTTCTCCTTTCTGAGAAAAGAATTCTCTTAACCGATCTTCCTCCACATGTTTCGGCAGATTTTTCACACATATTCTTGACCTTCAAAAACAAAATTTAAAAAAAAAAAAAAAAAAATCATCAAATTGCGAATACGCTTCAGCAATTCAGCAGAGAACTGGAAAAAAAAAAAAAAAAAAAAAAGCGAAAGAAAGCTTACATATTTTCTCTCGAATTGAGCTAAGATGTTTGGGCGCCGCTTATCGAGGGAAACTTTTTTTTGTTTTGTTTCTAAAAGCCGAAGTTCAGGGAGACGAGGGTCGCTCAGTCTGATAGTTGAAACCTTAGAAGAAAAAGGAACAAGGGCTTCTTACTTTGAAGTTTGAACCGGGTCTATTACGGGTCGATACAAAGCCCACAACCGCCGCCTGCATTTTAGAAGGGGTTTGAATCCAAAATATTAAGCCCGTTTAAACTTGGGTCGACCTTTGGCAATTCTTTTTAGAGCTTGGCAATGGCATAGCCCAAGTAAAAAAATAATTTTATATAATCTAATATTAGACATAGTCGGCAACAAAAGATAAAAAAAAGTCCCACGTCACAATTAGACCCATTCAACGGGCCTCATTCATATTATAAGAATTTTTTAATTCATGTCAATTCGAGTTGAATTATTACTATTAAATAAAAATAAATTAAATTATAAATATTAATATTAATATAAAAAATAATTTTTTAATATTATTTTAAACAATAATATAAAGTTTTCAGATCAATTTAAACCCAATTAATTCAGATATGAGTAAAAAAATAAAAAATATTTTGGATTTCAGCTTGACCGACCCGGCCCATTTACAGGTACAGTCCCAACTCACAACTCAGAAATACAACGAAAACGAGTTTATCGGGGATTTCCAAAGTCAATGTCTTCCTCATACATGTCGTGGAGATCTTCTGCCACTAACAGGAGACCAACTCAACCCACTGAAAATCCCAAGAATCCTGGAGCCATCCACCCGGATCTATATCAGGATCCGAGTCCAAAACCCATCATTCACTTTTTCGCCTTTGGGCTCATCATATTTCTCGGACTCATCCAATTCTTACCGGCTTCCCATTTCCGTGACCCCTCCGACCCTCTCAGAAACTGGGTCCCTTTTAACTCCCATTCCTCTTCTTCATCTTCCTCCACCGTAAAACTCGCCAATAATGAAGAGGACGGGTTGATACACATTGTTTCATGGATGCAATGTTTGGACCTTAAAGTGCTGGCAGTCCTTGCCAACTCAACTCTTTCAAGTTCAAGGTATCATTTATTTATCAAACTTGCTCTGTTTTCACTCTCTTGGCTTTTTTGGGGTACAAATTTTATCGGCCATTGAATGATCCTAAGAGCAATTTTGAAGATTTGACTTCAAGATTGATCTAAATATGTTGTTGCAATCCTCTTAAAATTGCTGGATACTTGCTTTTCTGCTTTTTCTTACTCATTTTTCTGTGCTTTCCTAAATATCCAGATATCCAGACTTGGTTCACTTTCATTTCTTTACACCTCAAGGGAACAAAGACAAAGTTTCCTTTTATAAGTTGAAAGTATTATTTCCACATTCAAACCTTGAACTTCATGGGTAAGAATAAGTTATTGTTTTTTTTTTTGTTTTATATTATTATTATTATTTCACACTTGCAGAGTTCATCTCTTGATTCTTATTGATGTTATTGTCAAAATATGTAGGCAAGAGGAAGTGAAAGAAATAGTTAAGACGGCTTCTTCTGCAGCAGAATATGAGAGTCTCAATTTTGAGGAAATAGCACCCTTCATTATACCGAGTGTCCACCAGTCACTAAGAAAATTCATATACGTTTCACCCAATCTAATTTTGATGGTTGGTTTCTTCTTTCCTATCTAATTTACATTTGCTAACAAATTACTTGTATATAAAAAAAAAATTCCTAACATATGTATAAGACATTGAAAGTTTGAAACACTTTAAAACATGATGGCATCCATTCTCTGATGCAAATAGAACTAGATTCTATTTTGTCTCCACCATTATTTTAGTTGTTCAGTGCTTATTAACTTACCTCTGATGGAAAGTTACATGTTTACAGGGTTTAGTAGTCAATTAATTTATGTCATCTAATGGTATTAGCGGTTGAACACAATAAAATTAAGTGAAAAAAATCATTCACAAGATCAGTATCATTGGCGCTATTTTCTTATTTGGGATGGCATTTCTTGGTATTTGTAAATTTTTTAGACTTGGTTTCTATTGCAGGGAAGAGTGGAAGAACTAACTGGAATTGACTTAAGCACCCATGCTGTTGCAGCTGCTGAGGACTGCTCTAAAAGGCTAAACAGCTATGTTAACTCAGATGTTTTGGATGCTATTCAAAGATCGGCCTCAAAGCCATGGATATCTGTGACACCATATGTCAAGGATGCATGTTTGCCTGACTTTAGTTTGCTTTTGATTAATGCAAGGAAATTGGAGGAGTTTTTGGAGGCTGTCTTATGGTGGAGTAAAGTTCTGAATTGGAGTGACAGGTTTCTTGTTATTCCCTTCTTCTCTATACTACTGATGAAAATGCTTACAATCTATGTTACTCGGATTCGGGTGTAAGTGTCGGACATGGGTATGTGTAAGATACGGGTATGTTCAATTTTTTCCAAGATTTCCATGTATTTGAAGGGTCCTTGGAGGATCATATCTCCATACCCATATCCAGATATGCGTCGGACACAAGTGTCGGACACGAATATTTCCAAGAAAAATAAAGAGTTGGAGCAACATAGCTTACGATTGTTGGTGAACTGCCATAATGTTCTTCATAAAAGATGATACTATTAATTCTTTATATTCATCTCCAGAGAATGATTACTTCTACTTTTTGTGGGTTTACATATTTGCAGGAGGAGTAAAGAAAATCCAGCAATGGCATTAGCACTCTACAACAGATATCTGACGCTTTCAAATTCCTGGTTGGTGAAGGAATCAGCATCACTAGAAATCACTGAAAAGAGTAAGGTCATTCATTATGATGGGCCCAAGATTGTTTGCTCTGAATTTGGAAATGACACCATTCCAGGGTCATCTCATGGAAATTTATGGATAAAGTACCTTCCTTCAATGTCAAATCAGATTTTGGGGAGATAGAATAACTTCTTCCAATCCTGTTGAAATCTAAAGCTAAATGAAATATGGCTTTAATAGCAATGTATATCATGTGGCCTTATATGCACATTCCGAATCAAGCACAAGGACATTGATAGCTGCCATTTATTGAAATTGCCTTTTTTTTTTTTTTCCTTGTTATTTTGAATACAGTGGGATCTATGGTTTGTGATCATTGAACTAGTTTTCTATTCAATGAATTTGTGCTTAATTTGAAATTCTATGTAGGTTCGCGTCAAGGGTATGTGTCCGACACGGATATGTTCAAATTTTTAAAGTTTTGTCATGTATTTGGAGAATCCTTAGAGGGTCATATTCCCAATGCGTCGGTCACGAATATTTAAAAAAAAAAAAAAAAATCGGAACAACATAAGGATCAATACCAGTCATATAATAGGCACTTTCGGGTTGTTATTGTTTAATGTGTTTGATGAAGGAGCTTTAGCAACAAAAAAAAAAAATTGTGGCAGATAATTGCTGCTAAAGTTATAGAAAATGTAGTTTTTATGGTACTACCTGATTTAAAGTTCCTAAAGGGATATATTATGGTTAATGGTTCATTGGGAGGTTCCCTCCCTGCAGCTAAAACATCATTTGGTGCCTGCTAACTCTAGTAAACAAAGATTACTTTCTGACATAGAAATCTCATACTTAAGATGACATTTTCTTATATAATTAACTTATGGATTAGCTAGGTGCATTGATAAAGATTAACATAATATTGATGGGTTTTATAACAAATTCTCTAAGGATATTTCTTGAGGTTACAACATCGTAATGGAAAATATGTTCGTTTAATCTATTGAAAATTATTATTATTACACAATTACAATTAAACTATTGCTAGACACCGAATTTTATTCGGGCTTTATTGTTAATTTGAATTTGAATTAATTATTTAATTTCTAATTTATTTTCATGATATTTTCTAATTAATTAAAAGAAAATCAGAAATTAAAAAAAAATGAAAAAACAAAACAAGTTTGGATTGAACTAGATCTCCTCTTTGGATCAGAATTAAATTCTGAGAGATGTGATGAAAACGATTAAACTCTGAGAGATGTGATGAAAACGGATTTTTATCTGATCAGAAATCAAAACTCAAATAAATCAAAACTCTATCATGATTTTTCTTATAAAAAAGACTTGGGATTCAACAGCAAGCGGGTGAATTTCGATAGCAGATCAAAGAGAGAAAACCAGGATTTTTTTTATTTTTTTTTTAAAAAAAAACCTTGAGAAGATATTGCAGGAAACACAACATTGTTGGCTCTGTTGAAGTTTGTGAAATACTTAGCAACTATCCCAAGTTTCGTTTATTAGACAAAGCACCCACTAACCTTCCAGCTAGATCTTTGTACTTGTTTGATCGGAAAACAATTCGATACTTTCAAAAAGATGGTCACGATTGGATGCTTGACGGGCAGTTCGAGCATATTGTTTTGTTCATTTCAGAGAAGTAAAAGAGGGCATAGATTTGGAATCTCCCATTTACTAGCAAACCCAGCGCGGTCAAAATAATGTATTATATCATCTAATATAAATTAATTTTTTTATTATAAAATTAAGTAATTTAATTTTTATACTTTTAAAATTGAAAAAAAAAGTAAAATTATTTACTAATATAATAGAAATTGTTAAAAAACTGATGTGCCATTTAACCTTGTATTTATTTGATGACGTAAATGTTAAATGCTGACATTATATTAATAAAATATATTATTTTAAGTTAACGTGGACAAAATAACAAACTAAATTGACAAAAATATTTCATAATTTTTGTTATACTAATTAATGATTTTATTTTTTTATTTTAATTTTAAAAATATATAAATTAAATTACTCAATTTTATAATAAAAAAAATTAATTCATATTAAATAATATAATATAAAAATTTCTCATATACTTTGACCAAGCGCCTAGGTTTTGTTCCTTTTTTATTCTTTCAATTCTGTTTTGCTTTTCTGTTTTGGGCTTTAATTTACTTATTTAACAATTATTTGATTTAGGATGATAACATGATTGATGTACCATGATGACATGATGATAATGATTTCATGATTATTTAATTATGACATGATGATGATTTTTTTTTTATATTATTATTTAATGATGAGTGTTACATAATGATTATTTTTTATGATTAGATGTTTATTTGTGATGATTACTTATTTTTTATATTTATTATGTGATTGTATAATTTATTTTATTTTACATGTATGATTTTATTTATTTTTATCTTATTATTATATATTTATTTTATATTACTAACATTGTTTGATTTCAAGTTTAGGTTATTTTTTTATTATTATTAGATTAATTTATTTATGTAATATTAATTTATTATTATTATTTTAGATTATATGGTATGGTTTTAGGATTATTTTTAGGATTATTATTTTTTATTATTATAGGATTATTATGATATTATGATATTTTTATTATTTTATTTTTTAGGTTTGCATGGATTTTGTTTTAATTATTTTTAGGTTTGCATGGATTTAGGTTTTTATTTTATTTTTTAGATTGGCATGATTAGGTTTTTATTTTATTTTTTTAGAATGCATGATTTAGGAATATTATTATTATTATTATTATTTTTAGACTTTGCATGATATTAGAAATATTATTATTTTTATTATTTAGACTTTGCATGATATTAGGAATATTATTATTTTTATCATTTAGATAATGCATGATTTTATGATATTATTTTTATTATGGCATGATCTATGATTTTTATTTTATTTTTTAGACATTGCATGAATTAGGATTTTTATTGTTTTTTATGTTTTTGCATGATTTAGGAATTGGCATGATTTTATTTTGTTAGATTTTTGCATGATTAAATATAATATAATATAATATAATATGATTTTATTTTATTTTATTTTATTTTTTAAGATTAGTTTACATATTAGAAAAATAGGTATTTACTTAGTATTGATTAAGACAATTTAGATAAGACGAATTTAGAATACTTAGGATTGATTAAGACAATTTAGAGAAGACGAATTTAGAATACTTAGGATTGATTAAGACAATTTAGATAAGATGAATTTAGAATACTATGTGACTAATGTGGTATCATTTTTTATAGGCGTTGTGGGGGTGCTAATCCTTTCCCACACGTAACCGAACTCCCGAACCTAGTTTTGATATGTAAATCGACACCTATTTTTTTTTTACGGTCCTTTAGTCAAGCTTAGGATTACTTTAAGAAGAATAGATTCATATAGGTGACTAATCACACCTAGATTAGATAATTCATAATTAGTGGCGATTCCATATTTTACGTCTAACTTGCTAAATTCACATTTGACATATTATGACACAGCTGCTCTGCTGTACAGAACATCTACTCGGGTAAAGTATAACCCAAATTTATTTTTTTCTCTTATTTGAGAATTCATTTCAGCAAGACAAAGACATGTTTCCAAAGAGAACATGCCATCCGGCAAAACCAGATAAGCTTTATAGCTCAGGTCAAGAGTAGCTACAAATTTCATTACATAATGTCTTGTTGCAGACGCCATTAGCATGCTTCATAGAAGCCGGCCCTTACCTAGTTGCGTATTACTCTATTCAAATGTCCTTGTTTATAGCTATCAATGCAAGTCAGAATAATATGTGAATTAATCTTCCAGATAATGTATTTATGTTCAGACCATCAATTGGTTTGACTACTCATCAGCGAGCTGCCTTGTATCTTGATGTTTTCCTATGGAGGTTTTAGTTGCATTGGTACTTGATATCAATTAATATAATCGTTACACTCAAAGGCTCTGTTCAATTTGTTTAATTAATTGTTCATTTGTTTAGCAATTCGGCAAGCTCTATGCAATAGGTCCTTTTTTTTTTTTTTTTGTTTAATTTTTTGGCTAGGTTCTACGCAAAAGTTCCTTGACAAAAGCGGAATTGAATGAACCTGAATATAATAAATACCCATGAATTAATGAAAAGATTGTTAAAGTAATCACCGACTACTCTCCTCCAGATTTTTAGACTTTTCTTCAGTATTCTCATTTCTAGATTTTTATCTATTCCTCTAGATTGTTCTTCAATTACCTTCCTAGAAATTTCCCTCCCTAGAGTTTTCTACATGATTGTCTCTCTAGAAAGTCCTCCATCAAAGGTTTCCTTAGTTTAGCCGACATACTAGAAAATGTAAGAAAATATTAGAAAGTTTGAAAGTTAGTTTAGTAACCGACTTAGACAAACTATAAATAGTGGTAAGTTGTTGTGTGCAATATGTAGTGGAGGTGAAGAGAGGAGGAAGAGAAAAAGAAAAGATGTGAGTGTTGTGAAAGAAAAGAGTATTGAGAGACAGAGCATAATGAGAAAAATATGCAGAATTTGGAAGAGTAATTGAAGAAGAAAGTGAGCACGTGAGTGGTGTTAGGTGTATGAATGAATAGTGAGTGAATAGTGAAAAGTAAGAAAGAGTTTGTGTGAGGTTGTCTCTATTGTTAGTTGGTGTTCACACCAATTGTATTTAGTTTTTTCTCATATTAGTAAAAGAGTTGTTTTTCGAAAGTTACTGTAGCTTCCCGAGATAAAGTTACTGTAGCGTCTCGAGAAAGTTACTGTAGCAAATCGATACTGTAGCACAAAACTACAATTGGTATCGAAGGTCAAAAATCAACAAATTGGTATCAGAGCTAGACGATCCTGAGGACCGGAGTATCAGAGTTGGACGATCTTGAGAACCAGAGTATCAGAGTTGGACGACCAGAACGGGACGATCCAGAGGACCAACGTAAAGAGCGGTATGATCCAGAGGATTGGAATATCAGATCAGGATGGTCAGGGATCGTAGTATGCTCATCGGAGAAAAGACAAGAAGCCAGAAGTTTCTCGAAATCAGATGATCGAGAATTGTAATTATCGATGATAGATCGAGTCGCGGAAAGGGCTACCTGAAGTAGTGTGAGAGCCATCACGAGAACAGGTGAAAAGGGCTACCTACTTACCTAAAGTAGTGTGAGAGCCATCACGAGAATAGGTGAAAAGGGCTACCTACTTGGAGTAGAGTGAGAGCCGTCACAAGAAGAGGTGAAAAGGGATACCTACTACCAGAGTGAAAGCCACCGCGAGAAGAAAGAGCAAGACGGTCAGGGACCGGAGTACGCATATCGGAGAAAGACAGTCTGGGACTGTGAAGATTATTGGTCTGGGACCAAGACGAT
Organism: Fremontodendron californicum; assembly: GCA_030761205.1. Taxonomy (NCBI): domain Eukaryota; kingdom Viridiplantae; phylum Streptophyta; class Magnoliopsida; order Malvales; family Malvaceae; genus Fremontodendron; species Fremontodendron californicum. The sequence continues at coordinate 4,289,152 of JAULJL010000027.1, forward strand.
CGAGGATCGTAGTTCGTAAAGCCGTGGAAATTCTGCCGGAACACGGTCAGGGACTGTGAAATTAAATTTGAGGTAAGTGCAGGGCACTCTCAAGACACTATGGCAGATATTTCTAATTCCGCTAGCAACATCGAGAAGCTCAATGAAAACAATTACAATACGTGGAGCATCCGGATGCAATATTACATGCTCGGGCAAGATTTATGGGATATTGTTAACGGTGAAGCTTCAATACCACCAACTGATGCCGGAGAACTAAGAAAATGGAAGATCAAAGCCGGTAAGGCCATGTACGTGTTATCAGTCACCATTGAGGATGGTTTATTACAACGCATCAAGGATGCAAAGACACCGAAGGAAGCTTGGGACACACTCACAATGCTGTTCGCGAGGAAAAATGATGCTAGGCTCCAACAATTAGAGAATGAACTCCTGTCAATCTCGCAGCAAAATATGTCGGTAAGCGAATACTTCTCTAAAGTTAACTCTTTGTGATGAAATTTTAAAATTAGATCCAGAAAATGCCATTACCGAAACAAGGATAAGAAGAATTATCATCCATGGCCTGCGACCTGAATACAACGGGATTGTTACTGCAACTCGTGGATGGAGCAAAGAACCAACTTTAACTGAGTTGGAAAATATCCTAGCAAATCAAGAGGCTTTAGATAACCAAATGTCTAAAGTCATGATAAAAGATTATGAGAAAGCCCTCTTTAGCAATAGAAGAGGTAAAATTGCTATGAGGCAAGGAATAGAAGACATTAAAGTTCAAAACAAACAAGAAGCTTGGCAACGGAGGAGCTTTCAGCGAGGGGGAGCTCAAATTGTTCGAGATAGAGACGATAGCGAAAATGTGAGGTCTCATCGTCGAAACGTTCAGTGTTTCAACTGTGGCAAGATTGGCCACTATGCTCGAGATTGTCGATATAGACAAGTGCAAGGCTATGCAACAGTGTTCTCACGACAGGAGAATAACTATGAAGAAGAATGGGATTTTGAGACAGCATTTACTATTGAAGAATGCGAAGAACTCGTATCTGGTTGCACCACCGAGTTAGAAGAAAATGTTCATGAAGACGAAGAAGAAATTGATTTTGAGAATATTCAACCAAGACAGAAGGTAACAGAAGAAACGTCAAAGGAAGGAAACGAGTCTCTATTTCAGCCACCAGAAAATATGTTTGAAGAAGAAAGGTTATTTCTAGAAGCCGAGAAGAAGCTTGCAGCTGATGTCAACATTGAGATAGATGACAACGAGGTCATCGACACTATTAAGACTTACAAAGGCGTGAAAGATATGAAGATCGATTGTGAAGTCAACAAATTAATGGTAGTTGACAAAGTCGAGTATGCCAAAGTCAGAGACAGGCTAGCAGAGAAAATCAAGAAGAAAGAAGATAACAATGGTGTTGAAACAAAGACGGAAGTGAACAAAATCAAGGATCAAAAGAGAAGAGAGCAATCAACGATGGATGAAGTAGAACTAATGATGCTAATGAATTTTAAGAAGAGAAAGAAAAAGAGAAGATATTTGATGCAAGATTTGATAAGTTCAGAAGACAACTTGGCATGACTACCAAAGCGAGCATCAAGAGAGAGTAGTCGTTGAGGGGGAGTGTTAAAGTAATCACCGACTACTCTCCTCCAGATTTCTAGACTTTTCTTCAGTATTCTCATTTCTAGATTTTTATCTATTCCTCTAGATTGTTCTTCAATTACCTTCCTAGAAATTTCCCTCCCTAGAGTTTTCTACATGATTGTCTCTCTAGAAAGTCCTCCATCAAAGGTTTCCTTAGTTTAGCCAACATACTAGAAAATGTAAGAAAATACTAGAAAGTTTGAAAGTTAGTTTAGTAACCGACTTAGACAAACTATAAATAGTGGTAAGTTGTTGTGTGCAATATGTAGTGGAGGTGAAGAGAGGAGGAAGAGAAAAAGAAAAGATGTGAGTGTTGTGAAAGAAAAGAGTATTGAGAGACAGAGCATAATGAGAAAAATATGCAGAATTTGGAAGAGTAATTGAAGAAGAAAGTGAGCACGTGAGTGGTGTTAGGTGTATGAATGAATAGTGAGTGAATAGTGAAAAGTAAGAAAGAGTTTGTGTGAGGTTGTCTCTATTGTTAGTTGGTGTTCACACCAATTGTATTTAGTTTTTTCTCATATTAGTAAAAGAGTTGTTTTTCGAAAGTTACTGTAGCTTCCCGAGATAAAGTTACTGTAGCGTCTCGAGAAGTTACTGTAGCAAATCGATACTGTAGCACAAAACTACAATTGGTATCGAAGGTCAAAAATCAACAAAGATGACACTTTGACTGCTTCTCAATTCCATTCTAAAAATGGCAGTCTTCTCTTTTGCTAGAAAAATTAACAGCCATTTAAAGTTTTTGAAGCTGTTGAGGCCTATTAAGATTCTGTATTCTGTCACTTTCTTCTTCTTTTTTTTTTTTTTTTGGTTGAACTCAATATTGCAAGTTCCCAAACTAAGGTGTAAATTTCTTCCATGGCTATGTCATGACTCGTGGCCCACAGTTTACTATGTCACCACTTGTATTTGTACATCAATTAACAATGGAATTTTAAGTCCTAACTTGTAACGAATAATTTAATAGCTTTGAAGGGATGCTCAGGTTAAGATAATCCAGGTACTGAAAGCAAGAATTATTGAATATAATAATACACGGATGATCATGATTCTAAGGAATTATTTTAGTCTTGAAGATAAAAAAGGGTTTGTTGACATTGTAGAAACCGAATAAAATAACACATGAAATATATTATATATCGTTTTATGAATTTGGAAACTCGAATCTAGAGGCAAATGAACAGGATGGAGTTTAATTATACATGTTGTTCTTTTTCTTTTTTTGAACAATAATTATACTATTCTTGTAGGCTTTGCCGATTATTGTAATGAATAATTTAGTCGACCTTCATGAAGCTGACTCGTTGTTTTTGTTTTGAAAGAAAAGAAAAAAAAAACCTTCCCAAGATTCAATTCTCGAATCTAGAGGCAATTCTGATTGATTCAGTAAAAACCAAAGTGTTTGACCTTGTGGGTATTTTTGAAGTAAACTGAAAGGCAAGGTTGATTTGCACATCTGGCTCATATATAGAAAGGGTGAAGTATTTTGGGTTGAGGGAGGAAAATGTTATTATTTATATCCGTGAAACGCGGCTAATTAAAGGCCTGCTAGATCTAGGAAAGTCCAAACTCAAGCATTGGAAGTCCCTCTCTTTCAGAAACTACAATGAGTCAATGACAGAATATAACATAAAAAAATAAGAGAAGGGACGGTTAAGAAAAGACAAACTTTGATGAATATAATTTTGTATATTTGTACTACTATTACATGAATATATATATCTACGATGACAATGGTTGGAATCTGTAGTTTCTTCATTAAAGACCAGGGACCTGTAAGCGGAATTACCAACAAACATCTGGGTACTAATTAGATCATTGATCAGTCTGAATTTTGGCTTATCTTAATATGATTTCCTTAGGCTTTTTCGTCTAGCTGAGGAAGTTTTGAACCTGTTAAGAATGGCAGCTGAATCATCCAGGAGAAGGAAGGGGAAGATTAGATGGAGCAAACTATATTCTTTTGCATGCTTGCGACCTTCAACATCCGAACCGCCTGCTGCTCAAGAACTCATCGGTCAGCTAGGATTTTCTCGGGTGGTTTTCTGCAACGAACCTCACCTACACAATAGAAAGCCTTACATGTATCCCTACAACTATATATCCACAACCAAATACAACGTTCTGACTTTCCTTCCAAGAGCACTTTTTGAGCAGTTCAGAAGAGTTGCCAATTTCTATTTTCTACTGGCAGCAGCTCTGTCACTCGCTTCTTTGGCTCCTTATTCGCGATCAAGCTTGATCGCTCCTTTGGTGTTTGTGGTTGGAATCAGCATGCTTAAAGAGGCCGTGGAAGATTGGCATAGATTTTTGCAGGTAACTTTTTTCTAGCTAAAACAGTCACTTCTTTAGTTCTTTTAGGCCTTATTTGTTTCTAATTCCGTTCTCCCAATCTGTTCTATTGTCATGTTGTTTGAAAACTGTTTGCAGGACTTGGATGTAAACAATCGAACTGTAAAGTCTCATCTGAGCAATGGAGTATTTGTAGATAAGTTGTGGAAAGAACTTCTTGTAGGAGATGTTGTAAAGGTTAACAAAGATGAATACTTTCCAAGTGATCTTCTTTTACTATCTTCCAGCTATGAGGATGGTGTTTGTTATGTGGAGACCATGAACCTTGATGGAGAAACCAATCTGAAAATGAAAAAATGCTTAGAAGCCACTCTTTGTTTGAATGAGGATGAAGAATTAAGAAAATTCAAGGCCACTGTTCGTTGCGAGGATCCAAATCCTAATCTTTACACCTATATCGGGAATTTAGAGTTTGAGAAAAAGTCATATCCTTTGAGCCCTGACCAATTGCTTTTACGAGATTCGAAACTCAGAAACACTGATTACATCTATGGAGTAGTGATCTTCAGTGGACATGATACAAAAGCAGTACGGAACTCCACAAGGTCGCCATCTAAACGTAGCCGGATAGAGAGAAAAATGGATCACATAATCTACCTTCTTTTCTCAATGCTTCTGTTGGTTTCCTTGGTTTCCTCCATTGGATCTTCAATGTTTTTGAGGCGCGACATGGTTAATTGGTGGTACCTTCAGTTGCCAGATGATAACAAGGTCGTTGACCTTGATGGCTCCAACTCAGAAAAAGATGATGATCGCTTCTTCAATCCATCAAATCCGGTTAAATCAGCTATTTTACAGTTCATACGGGCCCTCATATTGTATGGCTACTTAATCCCCATTTCTTTATACGTCTCCATTGAAGTTGTTAAAGTTTTACAAGCAATGCTTATTAATAAGGATATAGAAATGTATGATGAAGTAACATGCAAGTCAGTTCAAGCCCGGACTTCAAATCTAAATGAAGAACTTGGGCAGGTAGAAATGATACTGTCAGATAAAACTGGGACTTTGACATGTAATCAGATGGAGTTCAGGAAATGCTCGATTGCTGGAATTTCCTATGGTGGTGATATAACTGAAGTTGACCTTGCTGCATCAAAGAGAATGAATGCTGATTTTGAGCCAAACCAGTTCAGTATCGATGAGACCGATAGAATAAGCCAAAGCTTTGAAGTATTTGAGTTCTCAGAATCTGATTTTAGTTCTCAAAATGTTGTTCTCGGAAGCCGAGAAGTTCAGGACAATACAAATAAAGGGAATTCAAGACTTTCAAAAACTGAGGAATCTGTTATCAAGGGTTTCAACTTTAGAGATGACAGGCTTATGAACAAGAATTGGATCCAAGGATCCAACTTATCGGATATTACAATGTTCTTTAGAGTCATGGCTTTGTGTCATACAGGCATACCAATCGAAGATGATAAAATCAATAAGTTAAGTTATGAAGCAGAGTCACCAGAAGAAGTAGCTTTTCTGATTGCCTCGCAAGAATTCGGGTTCCAATTTTGTAAAAGAACTCAATCAGTAATGGTTCTTAAGGAGTTTGATCCCTTCTCTAGGAAGGAGGTGGAGAGGTAACTTTCTGTTTTTACAACATTTACTTAGCTTCCAAAATGTTTCCTTCAAATTTTAATGCCTAAATATGATAATCAAGGTTATCTTCAGGGAGTACAAGCTATTAAATCTGTTGGAGTTCTGCAGTACACGTAAGAGGATGTCTGTGATAGTGAGCAATGAAGATGGTCAAATTTTTCTACTTTGCAAAGGTGCAGACAGGTAAATCTCAGACTCCATCGGTTGAATTTTGAGTGCTACTCCAAGAACAAATCTCATTTCAAAGCAACTTTTAAATAGAGAAGACAGTGACTAGCAATTAAGTTAATGACATTAATGTTGATTAGCTTTAATAATTGAAATTTCATAACGTGAGATCTATGTTGCTCCGACTCTTTATTTTTTCTTTAAGTATCCATGTCCGAAACCCGTGTCCGACGCATATTCGGACATAGGTATGGAGATATGATTCTCCAAGCACCCTCCAAATACATGAAAATTTTAGAAAAAAATTGAACATACTCGTGTCCGACACATATCTGTGTTGGACTCACACCCGAATCCGAGTAACATAGCTTGGGATCGCTCCATTGAAATCAACATATCTTATCTGATGTTTTCTATTGGTTGGATTTTCAGCATAATCTTCGATAGACTAGCTGATAAAGGAAGGACTTATGAGCAAGCAACAACTTTGCACCTTTCAAGTTATGCAGAAGATGGTTTTCGCACCCTAGCATTCGCGTACAGGGTAATTAAGGCAGCTGAGTATGAACGTTGGAACACCATATTTACACAAGCCAAAACTACAATTGGTCCTGAAAGAGAAGAATTACTAGAGAAAGCATCCGAAATGATAGAAAAGGACTTAATCTTATTGGGGGTTGCAGCTGTTGAAGACAAGTTACAAAAAGGGGTCAGTTATCTCCCTCTTTTGTTAGTATTTCTGTGTTTTTTCTGATTGTGTTGAAGAGAAGGGATTATCTAGACAAAGCATCTGACATCACTGAAAATTTGGACTACTTTTATTAGGGGGTTGCAGGCTTGCAGCTACCCTCAGTTGCGCATGTTCTCGTACTTAAACTAAGTTAATCTATGTTACTCGGACTTTTCATTTTCTCTAAAGTATCCATGTCCGACACATATTCAGATATGGGTATAAGATATAATCCTTCAAATATATTAAAAAACTTAAAAAAACATACTTATGTTAGACACATACCCGTATTAGATACTCACCCAAGTCCGTGTAACATAAAATTTATATAGATTGCAGAAAACTTCAAAAAGGACAATTTCAATTGGTCCAGTAAAAATGCCCGAGGTTTTCATCTAATAAGGATAAATTCTGATGAGATATTGAAATTTATTTTAAACTTTGTCTCTAATTGGTGGTTACTTAAATTCTTTAGTCATTTTCAAAACACAGCTTTTCTGAATGCTCAATCAGAAAATGCCACTAGAGGTGATCTGAACAGTATGAATCATTTTATAATAGAAAAATTGTTGGCTAATTCTGATTTTCCAGCATGTAAGCAAAATCAAAACTATTATCATTCTAGTTATTGAAATTGCTGTGAATTTCAATACAACAGCTGTGGCTTTCTCAGCTTGTTGCATTTGCTAGTTGATCTACCAGAGAACATTTCTATGAGGCTCAAAATTGCATTTATGTTTACATTATTTTCCTGCAATCAACTTCTCATTCCATTTAACAAAATAATAGGTTCCGGATTGCATAGATAAACTTGCCCAAGCAGGGTTGAAAATATGGCTGCTCACTGGTGACAAGAGGGAGACGGCCATAAATATAGGGTGAGGCTTATCACATATCCATATCTTTCTGCATTCTTTTGATTTAGAAAGTTTTTTTTTTTTTTTTGGTTAGGAAGGTAGAGAAAGTATCATATCAAATTGAAACTTAGTACCTTCTTTTTTTGGTTTTTATCTTTGCCTTACTTAACTATCTATTTGTTATTTTGCATTTCCTCAATTTGGCAGATTTGCTTGCAGCTTACTCCGTCAGGATATGAAACAATTTCAGTTGAGTTTGAGCAAAGAAGCTGAGTCTAATAACCAAGTAAAGGTAAAAGTTAACTTGACAAGTGCATTATCTATGTCATATGCTTGTATGGGATTACCGTCCATACTTTCACTCTATGTTACTCCGACTTTTCATTTTCTTGAAGTACCCATATCCGACACATATTCCGACATTGGTATAGGGTACGATCCTCCAAATATATTAAAAAATTTAGAAAAATATTAAGTATACCCATGTCGGAAACATACCCATATCCAACACTCACTCCTCAATCTGAGTAACATAGCTTTCACTAGTTGTTCAGACTGAAAAATTTCCTCTTCGGTACCAGTCTTTTGACCTTTCAATTGCAATCTCAAGCCATATGAAATAAGTATTACTCAAATCTGACTTTTTGGTAGAACTTCACACATTCATAGGCACTTAAAATTTTATGCTAGAGAATATTCATGGTATTAGAATGACTTTTTCTGAGGCTTTATCCAAAAGATATCTAATACATTATCTTTCTGAATTGGTCAAAGTTGAGTTGGTAATAACAGGACTTTCTTTTCTAGCTTTGCAGGCTATGAAAGAAGATATTTTGCACCAAATTGAAAGTTCATACAAGATGATGTGTGAAGAAAGAAACAAAGAGGCTCCATTTGCTCTAGTTATAGATGGAAAAGCTCTTGAAATTGCTTTAAGAGGGGATGTGAAGGATGAGTTCTTACAATTGGCTGTTAATTGTGCTTCTGTCATATGCTGCCGAGTGTCCCCAAAACAGAAAGCTCTGGTATGGCGTTTGTCTTTGTTTGCTATGACTTTCTGAATAAGCTTTTATTTAAATTTTAAAATAATATGAAAGAACCAAACCTTTTTCTCATAGTAGTATTGGGTTTTTTCAGAAGTAGACACCAGTGAAACCAAATTAGTAATCCAGAAACTGACCTCCTAATGTTTTCAATAAATTTTATAAATGATACATGGAAGCTGAGCAAATTCAATATTCATCCTCATATGATATATATTCATTAATTAGAGCTTAAACCTGGCAATTACAGATCACTCGATTGGTAAAGGAATACACTGGCAAAACAACTCTTGCAATTGGGGATGGGGCAAATGATGTTGGTATGATTCAAGAAGCTGATATTGGAGTTGGGATCAGTGGTATGGAGGGAATGCAGGTAATTTTTCATAATTCATTTTGATCAATAGGTTGGCACTTGGCAAGGGATCTTTAGGCTTCAGCATTAACTTTTAGTTCTATATTCTCAGTCATGAACTTTCATTAGTGAACATAAAATCTGTAAAAAGTGTTCCTCGAGAACAATATATGCTAAAAGTTCTTTTTCATGGATGATCACTTACAGGCAGTCATGGCTAGTGACTTCTCGCTACCTCAATTTCGATTCTTGGAGAGATTACTTATAGTTCATGGGCATTGGTGTTACAAGAGAATATCAAAGATGGTAAATCTTTACTTTCTATTAAATTTTAGTGAAATGTATATACATAATCATATTTTGTTTGTTTATTTTCAAGACTTAATTATCTTCCTCTCCTGGTGACTTGTTACAGGTTCTGTACTTTGTCTACAAGAATGTTGCATTTGGCCTCACTCTTTTCTACTATGAATTATACACAAGTTTCTCAGGGGAGGTCTTGTATGATGACTGGTATATGACGATGTTCAATGTGATGTTGACATCCTTGCCTGTCATAGCATTAGGAGTCCTGGAACAGGATGTTTCATCCGACGTATGCTTGCAGGTAAATTTTAAAATTCTTCATCCAAACGCACCCTAACAGATTTTCTTACCTGTTTTAAATTGTGCCAAAACCAAAAAGTTCTTTTTAACACTTCTGTTAATGTCTTCTGAAATGAAACAGTTTCCAGCCCTTTATCAGCAAGGGCTAAGGAATGTACACTTCAGCTGGAGCCGCATTATTGGCTGGATATTAAACGGGGTGGTTACTTCTCTAGTCATCTTCCTGGCAAACATTTACATACTCTCCCCTGGTGCATTGCAAAAAAATGGTTACATTGCAGATAGCAATTCTCTTGGTGCCATAACATACACCTGCATAATCTGGACCGTCAATTGTCAAATTGCTCTAATTACCAGCCATTTCACTTGGATCCAACATCTCTCCATATGGGGAAGCATCCTTTTATGGTACATTTTTTTGCTATTCTATGGTGCATTGCCTCCAAAATTATCAGGAAAAGCATTTCAGGTCTTCATTGAAGGTATTGGACCAGCACCATTGTACTGGATGATTACCTTGCTCGTCGTCGTTGTCTCTCTTCTTCCTTACTTCATACACATTGTCATTCAAAGATCATTTTATCCCATGGATGATCATATCATCCAAGAAATGAAGCACTGCTTGAAGAAAGATGATGTATCAGATAATCAAATGTGGCTAAGAGAACAAAGAAACTCCCAGAGGTCTACTGACATTGGTTTTTCAGCAAGAGTTGATGCAAAAGTTTTGTCATTCAAAGAACAGTTGCATCAAAATAAATTGTCAATTTATAGAAGTGTAACAAACAGCCCCATATATAAATCAATAACTAGCAGTCCCTTTTCCTAATACTGCTTTCTTTTTCCTTTTGCATTTTAGAGGAAAATTTGTCAAACTTCCTCATTCTTTAATTCATTCAAACATTGATTATAGAATCAATTTTGTTTCTCTTCAGTGATCTTTTTCTCTGTCTTTGCTTTTTTTTTTTTTTAGCAGTTCTGCCATTAATTAATGAACTCGGTGCAACTATAAACAAAAAAAGAAAAAAAAGAACTACTTACTGAAATCATATATAGAATTTAAAGTTTATAAATTGTAACTTTTTATTACTTTATATATACTACAATGAATAACATAAAATTACCAAAAATATTCATATAAATATTTTTTTTACCATTTGATCATTACTTTTGCCTATTTTTATACATTAATATTACTAAGAAAAACATAGGTTTTTTTCTAACCAAAAGAGAAGACAGTTTTATATAGTGGTCATCCTACCTTATTAAAGGAGTAAGAGTAAACAAGTTCAAAGTTTTCTTATCAAAGTCTTCATTTAACAAAAATTCATATTCAACTCAAAAATGTGCTTATTAGAAAAATTTATATTAAGAAATTGCATTTTTTTTATCAGTAATCTATATTACCCGAATTTTCATTTTTATAAAATATTCGTATTCGACACATATTTAAATATAGATACGAGATATAATCTTTCAAATATATAATTTTTTTTAATAAATTAAATATATCCGCAAAGTACGGATAACATAGCTAGAAATTACAAATTTACAATTACAAATGCTATTACCCCATTGAAATTTATTGGGCTCATAGCCCAAACCCACAGAATAACCATTTTGTTCGGCCCAAATTATTAAGACCTGAAAAAGAAAAGCCGTAAACCGTCTTCTTCAATTCTCGTTTTGACTCTGCAGAGGTTTTAAAGCTTTCAACAAAAAGCAAAAACCTTTGCCGAGCTTTTCCAAAATACTCGGCAGATTGTTATTTAAAACAACAACAACAAAAAAAAAATTATTCGTTGCATTTACATGGGTAAGGAAGAAGAAGAAGAAATTTTAGGAAAAAATAGCATTGAAGATGTCAGTTGGCTTTGTTCCCTTTCAGAATCCGAGCTTGTAAGTTATCTTTTTCGTTCTCTCTCTCTCTCTCGTTAAATGAAAATCTGTAAAGAAATTGAGTGTTTAATCCAAATAAATCTGAACCCAATTTGCAGGATTTGTTGATTAGCTTAAAGAAGCTAGCCCTGAAACGTGCAAGTGTAATTGGGCATGTTCAACTAGCCAAGAAATTTGATTTGAAGATGCTTAGAACCCTTGGTACTTTTTTCCCCTTACATACTTTTCTCTCTCTCTCTCTCTCTCTCTCTCTCTCTTTTGCTTCAAATTTATGTTAATTTGATAATTTGCTTTGATGGTTGGCCTTGCTTTTGTGGTTTTTTAAATGATGTTTTGGGAATTTTGGATTTTTGAATTATTATGGCATCCTGGGTTGTTATTATGGCATCCTGGGTTGTTTCTGTGCTTAGCAAATGCAAGCTTTATTGCAAAAGATAGTGGCTTTGGCTCATTCCTGGTACAGTCTTATTGGTTGCAATATTTGTCACTTTTTGGAGTGAAATTTAAGTTTCGTAATTTCTCAATGCGTGTTGAAATATTAATGGTGTTTTTATTCACCAGCCACTAACAAGATAAACACTTGACAAAAGTTTCACCTTCTTTGTAAATCATGCGTATAGCATTTTTATTTGGTGACACTATTTAGTAATTTTCTTCTGTCTGTGTGTGTTTGTGCGAGTGTTTTCATGTTCTAAGGACAACTGCAGTAGCTAACTAAGTGATGCTGTATTGGCATATTGAGTACGCATGTTGATTCTATGCCTCTTAAGAAGTCATTTTGGTCCAAGAATAACTGTTCATGGTGGTGGTGTAGGTCTTGTAATTCTGGCTTTCTTTTGTTTATATTCTTACATTGCATCCTTTTATTGTAAAGGTCTAACCAATGTTAACGTATGGAACCCCTCATGGAAAAAAAAAAAAAAGAAAAAGTTAATGTATTCAACTGTATGTATTATTCATGCTACTGTCCTTGGTTGAATTCATTTATATTTCACTGCAATTGGTTGCTTCATTGAAGCCTTGAATGAATTATATAAATTTTCCTTTGCCTAATATCTCTGGCTGAGAAGTGTCTCATATGGCCTTGTGTTTGACTTGTTGGGGACTCACACGACCGAAGTGCTATCTTAGAGTGGATTTGGAATTTTAGAAGCTCTGACATAATGTTCATAAGCTAGAAATAGCTTAGGCTTGCCTTGTCTCCTATAGAGTAGGAAAGGCACTGAATGTAGAGCAGCACTCTTGCCTTGTATTTAAACTTGACATAGGGGATTTATGGTTGAACCAACATTTGGAAATGCTTTTTTGTAAGCTTTTTTTCTTTCTTTATTTGCTACGTGATTTTTGAATGACATATCTTAGTGCTTTTGGTAAGAACATAGGAGGTTTGATTCTAGAACCTTGTATATTTTCTGTTGCATCTCTGTTCTTATTAGGCTCTTACGATATTTCAGTTTATCTGTTCTTTGTTATGAATCAATTCCATCTAGCCTCCAGTTTTTGCTTGTTATTCCCTTATATGTTTAGTTGATCTTGATTCTTAAATTCTGAATTTTTTTGATAAGTAGTTCCTTGTGAACTTTTTTTCAGGCTTCATTTTGATGGAAAATCTCAAAGAAAAGGTTAAGGACTTGTCACTTATTCCGGGCTTGGTCGAGTCTGCTGCATTTCTTGATTGTTCCGATTTATTAAAATGTAAGCTTGATGATGTGATGAGCATTGAAGAGCTAAAGGAACATATTGCATTTAAAACAAGAAAAGAATTTTGCAAAAGGTATGTTTAAGATTATCCATTTGAATTTAGATTTAGATTTCCTAGTTAAGAATGCATCCATGATTCTTGTAGCAACAATCAGCATCGCGTTCACTTTGGTAGTTAGCATTTGGGTTAATGATGAAGTATAACAATTAGTTTTGCCATCAAAAACAACCAAAATATATATATATATATATAATATAACAATTAGTTAATGATGAAGTATATATGGAACTTTGATAGAATGTGGAAAGCTGTCCTAGACAAGGAATTAGTTTCTTATTTGGCACACTCTTGGAACTTGGTTGTCTTCGATACCAAAGAATTTCGATATTATGAATACCGGAACTTGTCTCACGTTTCGTTCATTTATTGTCATAATTTGGTGCTGTAGAAATCTGCTGGGATTAAGTCTTATGATCAGTTTTTAATTCCTTGATTTTCTTTATTTTTGTTTGTTTGTGTTGGTTCATTTTCTTGTGCAAAGACCACTTGGGAAGGATGCGGAAGTTAGAAGTAGCAAGAGACCTATACCAGAAGATCTGAATGAATAAACAGAAAGCCAGCAGCAGAAGATAATTGACATATGATCTCGTGAATGTTGAAGAAACAATTCAAGTCATGACTGATGAGATTGATTATTAATAGATGGTCACATTCTTTTCAAAATTCCTTGTTGGCTGCACTGTGTCAACTTTTGCAGCGTTTCTTTTATTATCTCAAATGTTTATATATAGGAACAATATTCTAATAGTATATGGAGAGAGTTTTATTTTAAATGGAATTTTGATGTTTGGTTTTTTTCAAGATAGGAATTTGTCAAATTTAACTCAATTACAATTCTTACCTTTCTCAATGTTTAAAATCTTAAATTTCAGCCAAAATCATGGAAGTTTGAGGCCTTAGGTCTCAGGTTCCCACTGCTCTCACTTCTTGGTCTGGTATGAAAAGTCTTCTCGGTCTAGTATAAACTTGTCCATGGAGTGGGTTAGGTTTGAGTTGAGTTGAGTTATGATATAATATGATTTTTTTTTTTATATAAAAAATTTTATAATTTAAGGATAAGAGAAAAGAGTTACAGATATTGAAATTTAAATTTATTAAATATTATTTTTAAAAAATAATTATATGAATTAATTTAATTAAATTTCGATTAGATGGTTTTTAAGGATGTTGAGACCCATTCAATTGCCAACTCTAATGATTATCATGGGATTCCCTTTGGGGACAAAAACTAAAGAAGAGATATCAGGTGATGAGAGTGAATTCAGGATGACTTTGGATCAAACATATATATATATATATATTTTTTTTTTTACTATCTTGAAGATGTGAGAAGTCATTTCTGCCAGTCTCTGTCTGATGGGTTTGCTTTGTGACAAGATCATGATTTTTCTTGTTGGCCATGCTTTGTTTTTCCTTTTTTTTTTTTGTACCAAGCAGGGCAACAAAGGCTGAGGAGGGCCCACATGTTTTTAGTATTTTACTATAAAGGATCTTCTAAGATATGTCTTTTCTTCTTTCGTCCAAAACATGATCTTTTGATTAATAAAATCCAAATAAAATAGAAAACTTTGATGTAGCCCCCTCGAGCACTTCGTACGTACCATTAATTTATTGTAAAAAAAAATTCCCATTTGCCTTGTAACCAACAGAATAATTAGGCTGCAAAAAAGGAAAACTGTTTGTTAAGAAAAATTCTTGCAAAAAAAAATATATATATATTTTGCTTCAGCAAGTTAAAAATGGACAGAGAGAGAGAGAAGAGTTGTGGGCTTGATTTCTTTCGTGAGATTTTAAGTCCACTTATAAGCAGTCCTGAAATTTTTTTTATGATATTAAGTCAAACTCATCATGCTATTATATCAAGATCGACTCTTTATGGATTTAAAATTTAATCACATTGATTTATATTATCATTTTTAAAAATTATATCCGATAACATCTCTCAACTTTTTTTCGATTCTCAATTTTTTTTGTAAAAAAAATAAAAAAAAAATCAACTCTTCGCTTACTCCCATGCTTTGTTTTGCAATCTCCAAAGAGAAAAAGAGCATACATTAACATTAAAGTCAGTTCAAAAAGAGTGGCTGATAAGAAATGATTAAAAATAGTTCCCTTTGTCCCCCTCAACGATACTTTACTAATTCTATTTCTTAATATATCCCTTTCCTTTGCTCATATACATTTGAAAATTAATATATTCCAAATACAAAACAAAAGACAAGACAGAATGATCATGTGCAAACAAAAACCAAAACAAGCTAGACGGATGATGATGAGATAAGGCATAAGAAAAATTTAGAGAAATTGGGTCATGTGAATTTGACAGCACACGAAATTAAAAGGAAAGTATATATATATATATATATATATATATATATATATATATATATATATATATTGAGTGGAAAATGAGTTAAAAACGTAGTCTTACAAGGCATGCAAAGGAATCTTATCGTATCATAATTTTGCCTTAAGATTATAAAAGTTTTGTCGATTAAAAACATTAAAAATTGAGGCCACTTAATCAGTTTTGATTAGTGGATAAATGGATATTGGACCTAAAAAGATTTTGCTTAAGCATAAAGGCACAGTCAAGACTCTCTCTCTCTCACTCAACGATGTTATCTCCCAATAAAAAATTATTCCCTCTCCCATATGAGATCATCAAATCAAACATTGGAATGGGATGGTCTACAAAAAAAAAAAGTTTTCAACTTTGATAAGAAATCTTAATTATTATATTAATGCTTGAGCTTATGACTTTGGGGTTTGCTGCTAATAAGAGCCTTCAAAGGTCAATGTCATCAAATCATTTTTTCTGATTTTGTTCATTTCAAGCTCCAGGCAGGATCTTACCGTTGTAATCAACAAAAAATCTTTGCTGACAATATTTCATTATAGTACTAGTATTATTTTTCATTTTGCATTTTTAATATAGATTTTATTAATGAATATTTTAAAAAATATTATATAATAATATTTTTATTTAATGTATTAAAATAAAAAAAATATCAACTATTATATTTAATATAATATTATTATTATAAATAATATATTAGTTAACTTTAAAAAAATCCTTAAATATTCATTCATTAATAAAACTCTTTTAATACTAGGTGGAGAGTAATTTAATCACATCTCTTTCTCATTATAAAATAAAATTGTATGAAAAACAAGTTTTGATTGCATCACTGTTAATTTAATTATATTTCCTCCTAAGAAAACTATTACAGTAATTTTTTGCCATCTATGTTTTTTTTTTCTTTTTCTTTTTGCATATAATAAAAGATAAATTGTATGCTATTGCCTGGTCATATAATCCAAATCCACAAAAAGGAGTCATATAATCTTTTTCTTTACATTTCTTATTTGATTCTTGTTGATTTTGCCTCATGTATTGACCTTATTTTCATTGAAAATTACCTGGGCCATAGTTGAACAGAATTACTGCCCTAATTTTGTTAAATTTAACTGCAACTCCATCACAGTAAATATTGTTTTTCTTCCTACACCCTAGGATAGATTTACTGTCATCGTGAGATTCATTAAAGTGCTGAATCACCAAGTTTCTCTATATTTACACCAAATGAAAAACAGAAAAGACATGTAATTCATAAAAAGAATTGTACTTTTGACCAAAAAATGCATCATGGGATTGATGCTAAAACAACATTAATAAAAACTAGATACTAGAATAGAATGTTTTGATAATAATTAATTAATATTGTTGAACTGCCCCAGCAAAGCACAATAATTTATTCAAGAAAATAAAATCAATGACTGGAGTGGAAAGGTGTTGGAGTTTAGCAACTCCCTCACTTTTTTGTTTTGAGAAAAAGATAGTGTTAAGATTTTCTAAGATTAAGAATGCTTTTTGAAAAATAAATTTTTGCTTTTTGGCCTAAAAGCAGTGTGAATATATATATATATATATATATATATATATACTTGTCATCCCAAAATCAACCTCTCTTAACTAATAGACTAAACCTGTATTAGCACTTGAAATGAATTTGCTTGCTTTGAATTTGAATGATGCAACTAAGAGTTAGGCTTTATTTGGTACAGTGGGTAGAAAAATAAAAAGGAAAAAAAAAGTTAAAAGATGAAAAATATATATTTTTTCATTGATATGTTTGATTGGAAAGATGAAAAAGTTAAAAGAAAATGTTCATTACTTAATAGAATTAAAAAATAAAAAGAAAGAAAATAAATTTTATATGATTTTACCATTATATCTGTTGTAAGTAACGAGAAAAAGATAAAATTTAAAGAATGATGGACACTCTTATAAATATACAAATTTGACTCGCATCTTTTTTTTTCTTTTCTCTCATCTCATATTTTCAATTTGAAATAATTTATTTTTATGAATAAAAATGAAAAATGCCTATCTATTTTTCTTATTTTCTTTTCTCTTAATTTTCTCTCCTACCAAACACTAATGAAAATTATTTTCTTTCCACTTTTCTATCTTTATCCATCCTTCAACTTTTTCAACCTACCAAGCACATAATTAATGTCTTTAAACGTCCAATATTGAACCTGTAAAATTCAGGAATATGCATTATTTGCAGTTTGAAAATGCAGGGTGTTAGGTGTTCTATTATCATGCAAATACAATCTGATTCAACGCCACACTTTTGAGATGTATTTTTACAACTTGGGTTAACATGAAAGAATGAAAATGAATGGATTCAATGAACATTTAGATTTCTCATGGATTTGATAAATCCAACATCAAATCTCTTGATATTTGGTGTTTGTGGCTGCCAGCCTATAACCTTAACACCCATGTTTAAAGTTAATCTCTGGTTTGGGAAATTTGACCTCACAAATATGGTATCAAATCACCTTATCAGAAACTGGTTGGTAGAGGAGTGGAAATTTATACAGGAAAATTTGGAGATTTGTGGAATTAGATTTAATTTTGACTCAAAATATGCAAAGAGAATAAAGATAAAAGGGAAAACAGGGTCGCTGCAATATCAAATACAGGAGTTTATAGATCTACCCCATTGACGTTGACATAAAATTAGGATGCAACTTGGTAACTATATTACTAGTTCTTATAAAAAATTGTAATTTCTAAATTTAAAATTTTATTTTTCTTATGAATTGTTGAGATTTTTACTTGAACCATACCTAAATACCAAAAGCCCTACACATTTTTGTCTTTGGTCCTTCCTCCTCTTGACTTTTTAGGTGTTCTAATTATGGCTGGACTTTTTCACACAGCATCATATTCCGTAAGACCTTAAAAACGTGAAAACAAACAAACAAGCGAGCATGGCCTCAAACAAGACTGAGAATCTGATCATCATTATTACCTAGTTCTTTTTTTTATGTATGACTTTTGGCAACCTTAGACTTCCATTTTGGCATTTTCTGCTAACAGACAACATTCTAGTCTCCACTCTCTGTTAGGGATAATAAAATTTGATCCGACCGATCGATTTTGAATCGATCCGAATGGAGAAGTTTTTTTTTGAACAATGGAGGTGAAACGGGGTGATGCGGTTTTTTTTATTTGAAAGGCAAGGATGGAGCAGTTGTGGTAATTGTCTGCTCCGCACCGCCTCTCCGAATACTAAAATTACAATTTTACCCTTAAATATTTAGCTTTTAAAAGAATAATAAAATAATATAATTAAACTTATTATTTTTATTTTTCTTTTTAAAAACTTAAACCTAATACTTTATTTTTTTTCTCTTCCTAGATTAGAAACATGTTTATATTGAATTTATATTTACATTTTTTTACAATGCTTTATTATTTGAAAAAAATAAAAATAATTAATAAATATAAAATTGGACGAAGCGGGGCGGGACGGTTATGGATGTAACCGACATCCATGGAGGTGATAGTGGTATTAAAATTTCAACATCCACGACGGAACGAGACGGGAGTGAAGTAGAGCATGCTATGACAGGACGGGAGTGGATACTGTAAAATCCGCCTCCGTCCCGTCCCGCTCCATTGCCATTCCTACTCACTGCCTAGCTTGCCTTGTAGTCTTGTAAAACATGTTCTCTCTACCTTAACAAAAAAAAAAAACTAATTAATGACCTGTTTTTCACATGAATTAATTAGATTAGATTTACATAAAACGAAAAAATTATAAGCATCCACGTGAATCGTGATACAGTGGAAATTATTTGGGGAATCAAAAAAGTATTCAGTTTGACAATATATTTCTACTATTCTCGGACCCCTTTTCTTTGAGTTTGTTGCTTTATTTTTCTTCAATTCTCGTTTTTTACCCTTCTTTTTATAAAGAAATCGTAATTTGAAAAAGAAAAAAAAAATGCAAATATTAAAATTAAAATTTTATATTCCTTCTTTCCAACTAATTATATATTCAGTTGCATGCATGCTGCCATGGTGTCACAGCAAAATTAAACTTTGAGAAAATGAGGATAACGACGACGATGATCATTTTCATTGAAAATATTAATTTTCATTTCTTTGACTAAAAATACTTGATTAAACTTTTTCTACAAAAAAAGCAAAGGAAAAAAAATGAAATGATTGCTCACCTAATTAACTGACCAAAGGGTTCTGTTTTTGTTCCTTTAAACGCAGCAAAGCGTGCGGTTGTTGCATGCATTTTTTCCCAGTAGTGTCTTACATTATTATTGCTCTTCACTTTAGGCAGTGTTCTGATAATAATCTATAGCTGCCCATATTTTTCAGCCTTTTTTTTTTTTCTTTCTGTCATGACAATATTTGCAACTTACCCAAATTTTAAAAACCCTCCTTAGCTGCCCATATTTTAAGATCACTCCTTAACAAAATCTTAATAATAATCATAAAAAATGTTTAAAAAAAATTCGTGAATAAAATCCATGTACTAACTCCTCAACTTTAATTTCCGTGGAGGTTCTTGGACTGACACAATTTTCTACTGTCATTAAGGTTTGTTTTATATGGTAGTGGAAAGATTTTGGCATTGAGCACCTCATTATGAATTTTTACTTGTCACTAGGCCCATCTGCCTTTCCTCGTTGATGTTTCTCTTTCTTTTCTTTTCTTTTTTTCTCTCATTTCTTTGGATTATTTCTTTTCTTTCTCTTTTGGTGGCATGAATGATTTTGGCATGCACCCAAAGTAGAACAATTTTGGCAATTGATGTTGTTCTGTTCTGCCTCTACATGTATGATAATCAAGCCCCTTTTCTTTTCTTTGTTTTTGCTATTCTTAATTCAAACACAGTATTCTAGAAAGTAGGATCATCACACTCCAGATTAACACTTTTTTTTTTTTGTGTTAATAAAAGGGATTATAATTTGGAGATAAGAAAAAAATTACAGATTGATTTAAATCCCAATCTTAATGGATAATTACATAAATCAATTGGATTAGATCTCGAATTTTAAAATGCAACACTTTAAATATTTGTTCAATATAGGTGCCTGTATTTTTTTTTCTCAACCATCAATAAGTTGATGCTTTTGTTTATTTACTTTCACTGTTTGTATTTTTGAAAATTAATTAATATTAATCATCGGAAATAAAAAAATATATACAAAAATCACTGTATAATTACTAACAAAACTTCCTCTGTGAACCAAAAAAGAAAGTGCAGCTGCCTGCTTCAATTAAATTAAAGAAACCATTGATCCCCAACATGTCATTGCAAATTGCTCTTCATTATTTTATCAGTTAGTGCAGCTTGCAGCATGCGATCACCAATAATCCTATATATGTTTTATTAATTAATCAGAAAATTCAAGCATCATAAATTTGCCCTTTTGCCCAAAATGCATCTAAATTTCAAAAAAGTTAAAACTTTTCTATACTTGCATTGGAATTGGCTCCACAAATATATATATATATATATCTTTATTTTGTTGGTCAAACTCTAGTATATATAATGATTAATGTTGAAAATATAAAATTTTAATTAGCATGCATCATTTTCACACTATTTTTTTATTGACCAAAATCATTTTCACACTATTTAAAACATCAATCATGTTATTCAAATTCAGGATGAGTGTTGAGTATATGTTCTATATGAATATATTTAATTTATAATTTTTTTATATATTTAAAAAATTATATTTTTATATTTATATTCGAATATGTATTATACAAAAGTGACATAAATACTTTACAAAAAATAAAAAATCTAGTTAACATAAGAGATCACTAACATGCAACTATAATCCTAGAAGAAAAATCAAATTCTTATTTTCCTCATTATTAATTATCATATATAGTTTAACTTTAGATAAAAATATATATCATTTACTATTAATATATAACATCATCGTGATATGTTTTCAAAAGAATACATCCATAAATAAGTTTTACTATAAATTTTAGTTTCAAATATTAAGAATAACTATATAAAAAAATTGATCAGATAAAATTAAACTCTTTAAACTCTCATTTGTATAAATTGTTCAGTGAACTTTTTACAAGAGGAATACCAGCTACTACATTATCCGTAAGAAAGAAATAAAATAGAATTAATTAGAAAAAAAGTTTATAATAAAATGTATAAAAAGATTGGAAATATGAAGCCAAATGTGTCATGTCAATGGTGATGTCTTTTGTCTACCAAAGTCTAAAGGGGTTTCTTAACTGGGGTTCACCTCAGACCTTTTGTTTATTTAATAGCACCTCCAAAATCCCCCTCCCTACTATCATCTTTTCACTCACAATCTTTCTCTCTTTTGCTACTTCTTCTTCTTCTTCTTCATCGCCTCGTTCTTTCAAGTTGTTTTGTCCTTCAGCTTCTACTAATCTAATTATATACATCATCTCCAAGGGAAAACAAAAAATACTCTATGAATTAAACTGTTAGGGTTGAGCTTTTTGTTATTTACAGTAAGTATTAAAACTAGTGAGGGTAGCCCTAGGATTTATATATATATATATATATATATATCTATATATATAGCCCTAGGATATATATATCTATATAGATATAGATAGACAAGTAGTGGGAGG
This sequence comes from Fremontodendron californicum, assembly GCA_030761205.1. Lineage (NCBI taxonomy): Eukaryota > Viridiplantae > Streptophyta > Magnoliopsida > Malvales > Malvaceae > Fremontodendron > Fremontodendron californicum. The sequence goes on from JAULJL010000027.1 coordinate 4,311,124, forward strand.
CATGAAGGAGAGTGGTGGGAGGAAGCAGGGAGCAGCCTCACCATGTGCAGCATGCAAACTTCTAAGGAGAAGGTGTGCCCAAGACTGTGTTTTTGCTCCTTATTTCCCTGCAGATGAGCCCCGTAAATTTGCTAATGTGCACAAGGTGTTTGGTGCTAGCAATGTCAACAAGATGCTTCAGGTTATTAATTTTCTCCTTCTTGCTTAGAGAAAAATATGAGCACTTCTTCATTCCCAAGCCTTAAACTTGACAAAGATTTCTCTAATTAAAACCATGGGAAAATTCTATTTCATTCTACATTCCTGGAGTACTTAATACTAGACTCTGCCTTAATCAAGCTTGCCCAAACAGTTATGACTTATTTAACTTATCATATATATACTAATTATAGCTTAATTGAGCAGATGAAAATAGTCATCTTTTTTGAAGTGCTTCCGATCAGAGAAATTGCATCCTAATAAAAGGGTTTTGATGATTTATTATTATTATTATTATTCTTTTTGTTAATTTCTGGGAGAAATTACTAAGGAGAACATATAGAGTATAGAGCCTCTAGGTAATGACAAGAACTTGTTCCATTCTTTTCTTTCTGAAGCTCTCACTAGGACCTAGCTAGAAATTCAAACATCAATGGCTATTTCATTACTTCATCCACACGTCTTATACTTTTTCAAGAACATTTGAGATTAGGTAAAAGAAAAACAAGTGTATTTTATATGAGTAGTACTATTTGTTTGCTTCATTTTTCTTACTTCTTAAAATTTCTAAGGGCACGTGGGAAAAATTGTCTTTTTACAAATAAAATAATATATATTCTTTATAATATTTTTAAAAAAAAATTTAAAATTAAGATAAATAATAATTTTTAATTTTATTTATAAAATTATATCAAAGACAAACTATTAAAACATATAACTAATAAAGAATTGAGGTACCAAAATCTATTGCCCCAAAAGCAAGCTTGGAGCCACATGGATAGACACAAATCAGAAGTTGGAGCCATGGAAATCACCTAGTAAAAATAAAAAATAAAACAAAAATATGCTTTTGCTTTTTATTTATTATTTTAAAGGGAATACTTTTGGACTGTTGACAAATTCAATTGAATATGAACATAGAAAAATGACCCAAGGCAAAGATATTAAAATGATGTCACCATGAGCTCATATTATTATGGGTTTCAGGCCCATGGGCCTTGACTTCGGCCCACACCATAACACCTATGACTACTATTATTGTTCCCCCTTCTTAAGTTCTTTTGGGCCCTGCAAGCTGATAAAAAATTAAGCCATTAAACTTGCAGGAGTTGCCGGTGCACCAGCGGGGCGACGCGGTCAGTAGCATGGTCTATGAGGCCAACGCCCGGGTACGCGATCCCGTTTACGGGTGCGTCGGAGCCATATCATCGCTGCAGCAGCAGATAGACGCTCTTCAAACCCAATTGGCCCTGGCACAGGCAGAGGTGGTGCACCTCCGGGTGAGGCAGACCGCATCCTTTTCACATCATGGGTTCGGCCCTTCAAGCCCAAGTAATAGGGGGTCACCCTCATCCAAGCACATGGGTTTAGAAGCCAAGCCCATTTTTGACATGGATATGATTGTGGACCAGGCTAGCTTGGAAGAGCCCATGTGGTCATGCTAGCTTAATTATATATATATATATGCTATATTTTTGTCACCCTATGCTTAATTTCCCTCTTAATACAGCAATTTGAATAGAGAAAAAGGGAGGTGGTGGCAGCTGCGGTGGCGCTGTGGCGGATAGAGTGGTGGTCAAGGTCATTTAGCTTACTTTGGTTTGAAAAGGGTCTTGGTCATTAACTATTATAATTTTAACTTTATATATAGTGAGTAATTTATAATTTTATATAATGGACTGAGACTGGAACATGAATTTCTCCATTCTATAGCTAATTGATATGTTGATGACTACTTGTATTTTCAGCATTGGCTTAATTCTTTTGTGGTGTTGGTTTACCTATCATATATAGCATGTACTCAACACCATTAGTTCAAAACTAACAGAACTGATAATTTTCCACATTTCTGTACTTCAGAACAAACTGATAATATTAGTCACGACATGATTACATGAACAGGACACAAAAAAGAAAAAAAATTTAAAACACAATACGAAGAAAAAAAATACGGACACGACACGAATACACGAATGTGTTAAAATCTACATAACACAAATTATTAACACGTTAAAATTTATATTAATATAAAATACTTTAAACACGATTATTATACGAAAAAATACACAAATTACCAGATTTATAAGAAACTCTAAGATACATGAAATAATGCTCTAATACCCTAAACCCTTCACAACTATGTTGAAGTAAGATTAACTCATAAGATTTTAAGATACTGAGATGATTCAGATTGTAAGACTTGGGTATCAGAGCAAGTTCCTGGCACTCTATCAATCTATTGATTTATAATTTGTGCCATAACAAGATGACATGGAAAATTCTTTCATTTCTCTCTTTTATTTTTTTCATTAACCAGACCATGTTAACTTGAAATATATTCTCTCCCCTTTAAATTTTGTAATCTAAATGAATACTAATACAAGATTTCATGGTATTCTAAGATTCATGTTTATAACAGATAATACTGTCACATGAATTTGGATAACAAAAATTTAAATGGGAAGTCAGATCAGCTCCAAATGTTTAACACTAACATTACAAACAACCAATTAAAAAAATAAATAAATAAAATATTAGTACAAGAAATTTCTTAAGACCCCTCTTTTCCACAAGCAATATTCAGTCTAAAGCATTCCCATCTTCCTTCCATTCAATCTCTGTAACCAAAAGAAATCAGAGGAAACAAAAACATAAGAAATTTGTTTATGAGAGAGGAGAGATGGACCTGAGGAAATTACACATCCTTGACAACAAGGTCACCATTGACAAGCACTGTGTAGGCAGCGACAGGCCAAATAAAGCCTCTGAAGAGAAGACACATCGATAATGATCAGATCTCCTTCATGGCTGGCTTCTTTTCATTGCTTATAGCAATCAGGTAGCTCCTTCCAACCCAACCCACCCGATCCATCCATCCAGAGATGTACAAGAACAACAGACCTGGTGTGATGAACTCACCCCACTGCCTCTGGTACGTCACCGCTCACTATCAAATGAGGCAATCCATCAGAGCCGCAAAGCAGCCCGTATTTTCCGTAGTTGTCAAATCTTCTTTTGTTTTTCTCGATGGTTGCTTTGATAGCGAGAGCTGGTGTGCTGTGAGGGACGTAAAGCTTCAATGATGATCCTCGAGCTTCTTGATCTGTTGCTTCTCACATTTGGCGAATTGCTTGGACTCTTTGCAGGGTGTGAGCCCTGAAATGTAAGCTATATACAACAGGCTGTGGAGCTGAAAGAAGAATGGAAGATAGAGCAAGAGCAGCCGAGAAGGCTTGGAGTGGTGAAGCCGATTTGTGCGAGGATGGAGTGTTGGAGGAGCATATCACCAATGATGATCTTGAAACTTTGGGAGTTTAGTTTTGGCTTCAAAAGCGATTTTGAGAGATTAGTTGGGATTGTAAGAGACATCTTGGGGCTTGTTCTTTTTACTGGGGTTCCTCTTTTTCTTTGTTGAAGAAGGAAGAGAGGGAGAGAGAGAATAGAGGTGGGAGGGAGAAAGAAAGCTGAGTTGGATGGTTGGGATTGGTTAAGGCTGTTTGGTTGTGAGTTTGAGATTCACTCTTATATATCTATATCTTCTGAAAGTTTGGAAATGGATACATGAGCCAGCCACAGCTACTGATTAAGCTAGACTAGACTAGACTAGTGTTGCAATATCTCTGCTACACGTGTGACTAAACAAAACTCGGACAACTTTAGTCGGAACAAATTTTATTTAATTGAATAAATAATGCTGCATTGCTGCCTTGCCTGTACCTGTAGCATTCAATTAACTACCAAAACTGATTTTTTTTTTTTTTTTTAAAATTCTTTAAAATAAATTTTTCGTAAGTTTTTTTATATATATAATTTATTATGTTTATATATAAAAAAATATATATATACTATTTAAAAAATTACATATAAACATAACAAATTTATCATATTTATACGTAAAAAAAAAAAAAATACATATAAATATGATAATTTTATATAATTTATCATATTTATATATAATTTTATCATGTTTATATATAATAAAACCTATTTTAAAATCACCCCAATTTTTCTTGTAATCTAAAGATGAAAGGACTCGTTTGATCGCAACTCTTAACATACCATGTGCTAATAGAGAGTTCAGAGAGAAAAACTAGTTCCAAAGTTCATGCCTGAAAATGCAGAGCATTAACTACTGTGGTTTATGAACAAGTCCGAGAATATGCATTGAGTACATTACATAATACACTACATATATACACACATCTTTTCAGAATAATTGAAACCAGTAATAACACCTAGACCTAGGTAGCCGGTCGTCAGAGCAGATGGTATCAAATCTCGAAACCAAGTTCATTAAAGCATAACATAAAATTAACATGGGCATCTTCGGGAGTTCCATTGCAACCAAATAACTGATCATGCATCCCAAAAGGAAAACAAAATAGGAAGGCATTCCTCAACCAAACCAAGGTTATGATTTTCGGAAATTGTCTACGTTCAATATCTTTCTTTTTTTTTTTTTTTTTTTTTTTTTTTTTCTATATATATATATATATATATATATATATATATATATATATATATATATATATATGAACTAAATAAATTAACTGCCTCTTTACTTTCTCTTGATGCCCCTGCCATTGTGGCGACTGAAGTATCCTCGTTCCTAACATTCTGTTACTACAGCCAAGAAGATATGCGCCACAGTAGGCAATCAAAATCAAACTAATTTAAGAACATTTCAGCCAATGTTTCAGTTTCCAAAGGATCATTCTGACCATTTATGGAAGCAAAGTTCAAAAATATCAATAGCAACGGTCAGACATATCAGTAACCAATGATCTTACGAATCATGCACGCTCACTTCGGTAAAAGTACCATGTTACTGCCTCACAAATGATTCTCGTGTGCATGCCTTCTATGTTCTTTATCTGAATAACTACTCCGACTCATTTTTTGCCCATCTTCTATGTTGTCATGATTGTAATTCGACATGTACTCATGACGCTTCTTCCCTTCCAACTGTCTCTCAGGTGGGCTTCCAGTTTTTCTCTTTCGGCTGTTCACCATGGGAGAAGCATCATCCAGCATTTCTCCTTCTTCAGCACCCTCTGTTTCAAATCCTCTAGATGACTGCCCCTTTGTAACAAAGTGGTTCCCTTCTCCCATTTCCCCATGGTCCTTAACATGATCTTGATTCTCATTCCTAGACCAGCTCTGTCGATGTTCTCGCTTGGCTTTCTCGTCTTCCACAGCCAATTCGACCCCATCCTCCAGCTCCCTTTCAATAAGATCATCTTCATCCATGACATCCTTTTTCTTCATTGTTTCCCCACGAGACTTCCTCCTTTTCTCAAGTGCAGCCTTCAGCTTATCTTTGTCGATTTTAATAGCCTCTTTGGGAGACTGGCCAACTGGCCCTTCTCTAGTGTCCAAGTTTCGGCCAACCACATTGCTAGCCTTACGTGATGCTCCGTCATCTCTCCACTCACCTGTTTCTGCAATTTCATTTCTTCCCCCAGTTCTTTCCTGGTCTTCTCCCCCAGTTCGCTCCATTCCAGATCTAGATTTATTTGAAACTTCCCTAATGTTCTCCTTCTGGGGCAGTTGCTCAGGATGTTGGTTATCCTTGGTTTCTATATCCATCTTGTGATCAGTAATAACACTGCCCATCTCCCCACTCCCATTATCGTTACTTTGATTTAGGGCAGTTCTTGATGGCATCCCATGATTGTCTGCAGATGAGTAGTCGGCTGCTGATCGTGATGATACTTGTTTTTCCTCACTTCCAGAAGGATTTTTTGCTGGGGTTCGATGAGATGTACCACCACCAGCACTTCCTTCTACTTCACTACCTTGAGATGCGGGTACTCGGTTTTGCTCATAAAGTTCCAGCATTTGATTGCTAACCTCTGCAAGATAACCACAGTGACTAAGTAGAATATCCAACTAAAGCCACATGAAAAAAAAGACACAAAAAGACAGCTAAGCAATTACAGCAGCATCCATGGCAATAAGCAGACTGCCTACCAAAACCAAAGGAATTACATGAAACAGATAGCTATAATCATGTATTCAGTGGGCAACACCCAACAAATGCTATAACTTATAAGCAAGCAACCACAAGCAACACCAGTTCCATGGGGCCATTTAATAACTGTCCAATTGTATTGGGCAAGATCTTTATTACAAAGTTATGGAGAGGACACCAACCCTCTAATTGGCGTGGGGTGACATCAAATTCTTGCCACCAGACCTTCTCACCCTCTGATGGTAGCTTCACTTTGAGGAACTTGGCAGCAAGGAAAATGGCACCTGCCGCAATGTGATGGGGCTTAAATTGTAGGCAGAGTGACGTCCTCAGCCTGCAAGCCGCTTTGCAGTGTGTCAAAAGAGAACAGATGGAAGAGATCATTTTAAACACTTGATGAAACGCCAGTTAAACGTACCCATCATTAACAAAATTCCATGCAACTTGAGCAAGAGCATTCTGTGCAACCTTGAATTTCTTTATAGCCTCAACAAGAGGTTTATATGGGTGATGAACATTGAAGTCAAAACCCAAAGTGGCAAGTACAACCCTCTCCCCAAGTAAAATTAGCTCCTTTTGTTGCTCATATACTTCCTGCAAGATATATCAAGGCTAATGAGTAACTCTAATAACTACAATTATGCAAACAGAATTTTTAAAAGAAAAACAATAAGAAACTAGGATAATAAGAAATGTTATATTTTAACATTAATTAAAAAAAAAAAAAGTGAGGTCACAGGGAGATATTTTACCAAGGACACGGCTGTTGGAGGAACACAATGGATTCTGAGCAAGAATTTTGAGTACAAGAGAAACAGAAGAATAATTCTGACAACAAGGAAGAGAACAGACCACAATACTGGCAAGTTATATGTCTCTGCCAAGTATTTATGCACATTGGCAATATATCACACAATAAAAACAGATTGGACAAATTTTACACGTGAATAACATCTCAAAGATGAAGTCCTCATACTGAATCGTGCATGGGAATTTTAGCTCGTTAGGTTTTATAAGAAGAAAATATAACTGGAGGGGTCAGTCTTATATGTCTGAGGAATAAGAAAATGAGTGAAAAAGATAACTAAATAAACACAAGAGCAAATGAAATGAGAAAACTTATACAAATGGAATGGCAAGTGAGAGCAGGTTAGATAACAATCGCACAAGTCATGGAGCAAGAGACATGACATGGAAGACAAGTGGCAACTCAAGCATCAGAAAGAGGAATGCAAATAAACTGGTGAAAGCACCATTAATTTAAAGAACACCTTCTGTTTGATCCTCTGGGCTGCAGCAGGATCTTTTTTGTTTATTATCTCATAGGAAACAAGAATAACATCCTTTAATGGACGAGGTGTCTCTTCAACCTTCCCAGCGAGGAACATACACACAGTAGCAATGGTCTGTCAAGCATGGAAATGAAGTTAAGCACATGATTATTATCCAAAAAAGAAGTTAAGCACATGATCATAAAAATGTTACGACCCAGTGCTCTTTCTTAACAAAATATCCATCAGAAACAATGATAGGTTAAGTTGACAAAAGGAATTATGTCTACAAGCTTGTATTATAACACTTTTCACAGTTTTCACCCCTCAACCCTTCTAGTATGTAGACCAACATTATGTCATCCAAAAGAAATGCTAACTGAATAAAAAATCATAATGAAATAGAATCAAAAGACAAAGACTGCTTAGATTTCTAAAAGGAAATGACTAAACAGTTTTACCTTAAATAAAGAAGTTTTAACATGATTCACCAGACAATGAGAATAATAACTCACCCTTCTATCATTCTTCGCATGTGATTGTCGAATGAAGAACCGGTGACAAAAGATTATTGCTGTGGCTATTGTTACCTGAGGCCTGTATCAGGTAAGAAATTCAGTCAAATTCATTCAATCCAAGCCAAAAGAAGTGCAGATCTTTGTGTGATTAGACAACAGAATTTCAAAACAACTCCTTTCACCTATAAGATTTAAAAAGCAAAAGAATTAATAATAATTACAATTAGTGTGCTTTCAGGGATTGATCAACTGTTGATAAATCAGACATAATAACATATGAAAAGCCCTGCTCGACTAACAGCCATTGTTTGTTGATGTAGAACACTTTTTCCAGAAATATAATGCCAAAATCAGGGAAAGAATGATAGATATTCACACAGTCAACGTGCTGACACATTTATATGCAGTATCTTTTGCTAGAGATAAAGCACATGAGTATCAAAAGAAGGCAAATAATAACAGAATGACAAACACACAAACATGCATGAGCGCCGATGTGCACACACAAGACCATCTCCTGCATCAGTCTGCTTGCAAACAACTATCTGTCAAGATTCTTTCACTATAGTAGGCCATAGAGATCCAAGGATAGCTTTACCAAAAGGCATTATAAACCAGGAAATGTTTGCCTAAAATGATTGGTGGTAGCAGTTATGACCACTATTGACAGGAAAATGAAAGATATATTATATTTTTAAAAGCATAATGCTAACATTTAGATCATTTCTTTCTGTTATAAAATTATTAGGTGATTTCAAGTTCTACTTTCCATGCCTATAACAGCACTGAAACAATTAGGGAGTTGCAATAAATAATATCTCAATATTTGAACATTGAGATTTAACCATGTTAAATACACAAATTTAAGAACTTTCTACCTAAAATAAACATTAGAAGTTACTTCCATTTTTCACGCTATAAACTTTACGGAGAAATTGAACACACAAATTGATCACAGATGGGACAGACATGCATGCATGCATGCACGCACGCACACACAGACAGACAAAAAAAAATACATTAACTTAAATGATGCTTCATGATCAGAATGGCTACTAATGAAACCCAATATTCAAGTTCAACAGGACAAATCAACCCATTTGCTGCATCCAACCAGAAAATACTGCATCCAAATGTAAACCATGAACTTACACTTTCAGCCTCATGCCCAAATCCTGCAAAAATGTACAGTATGACTTGCGTAAGTACGTCTCTTTCTTCAAGTCAATACCATCCCTTCTTGATGGGAAATTTTCTTCTATTTCTTTTCTGGAAAAATACCAACGACCTACTTCCTCTTGCTTTTCTTGAGAATTTCTAGAAGGCCCGCTATCAGATGTTGAATGATGTGAGGAATCCCCAGGTAACATCCCCGCCATTTATATATATATCTCCCAACACTATAATACCGCAGACAAGAAAAATCCCTATAGAAGGAGCAAGACTTTATTTCATAACCAGCCCTTAGTATAATTCTGATCAGAGATGCAACAACAATGTGAGTGCTCATGTTGATATGCAGAACCAAAAATGTCCTGCGTATGATACACCTAAAAGAAAACATTCAACAATGCCTTCATTCCAGTTTAATGACAGATATATGACATGTTAAACCACAGAACTTGTCAACATAATAGTAAGGACATCATAACAAAAAATGCAACAGATCTGCTGTGATGAAAAAAAAAACTAGGATGTTCAGCATTGCCTAATTACATACCCTGCCTCTTTTTTGAGATCTGAACGTTTTAATTTCAACCTCATTATTATAAAACCAACGGAAACATCCCATTGCAAAGAAATAGAGATGAACCTTTTTTGCAATAAATTGAAAATCTCTAGTGGTAAGTGTTCTTGCGACGGGGGAGGGGGGTTGTTAGGGTACAGATCCTAGATTCATGTCGTAGGCCCTGTCTTGTACCAAAAACTAAATCTCCTATAAAAGTTGTAGTTACGGTTAAGGCCAAACGGTTTTGACATTGAAACATACTGTAAAAGCATCTTTAATGATACAATCTTATTTCTAATCAGATTCTTTTTGAGGCCATCCCAACCTTTTCTATGACATTACTAGATGGGAAAAAAACCTTCATTCTTCAACACTTAGGTAGCAGAATGAAGTTAATTAAAAAAAAAAGAACAAAGTCTAATACCATCATTCTTAAATATTTTCCTTTGGCACACTCAAGAAAATAAACCTAATATTAAGTACTACCAACAAAAAAGAACACGGCAAACATCGCATTATCAGTACATAGAACTATAGATTGAAAGTGAAATTTGTTGACATTTAAATAATGATTATCATACACCTATCTGTATACCCATTAGTTCAGAATAGCATAAGCACATAATTTGGAAAGACTAGTCATATATAAAACATGTCAAATTTCTATGAAAAGTATAAAGATTCACAAAGGAGACGAAAATATCATTGAATATAAAAAATAGAGAGAAAATCGTCAAAACCACATAAAAATGGGATTTTTAATCGCAAAATAAAGGGAAAATCTATAACTAATCTATAATTTTACTTAAAACATGATATTTATCATTTATCATTTATCATTTACAGTTAAGCTTTAAAAAACAAAAAAGATAGAGAAAAGGAAAAAGCCGTAATCGAAAAACCTAGGTCAGGAGGAACCCACTCGAGCGAGAACCAAATTCAAGGATTGCGATTTCAGAATCTCTTAAATTCAGATATCGAATGCTTCGAGCTTAAAATTCCTCGAAATTTAGATCCGAAACCTTTATCTCTCGAATAAACTCCAAAATCCATCTACTTTTTTTCCTTTTTTCTTTTTCTATTTTTCTCTAAGATAATGGGAAGACGAAAAAGAAGAAGAAAAGACTTAAAATCTAATAAATTTGAGAAAGAAAAAAAAAAGAATGACCTAGAGGCGGAGGCCGAAGCAGTCTCTTCGCTGCACAACTTACTCCTCGCTGTTTTCTTCTTTTTTTTCTTCTTCCTTTTTTTTTTCTCTGATTTTATTTCTGCGTGTGGAAAAAAAATGAAGCCAAAGTATACTAAGAAATTTGAGGTTTATATATTAAAATGGTTTTGCGAATTTACATGATTACCCCCTTTTCTTTTAAAATATAGAGAATGCCCTAGAATAATTGATCTATTGCAATTTACTCCTCCCATTAATAATGCAAATATACATTTTTTAATGATTGGATTTCAGTTGATCTTAGTCTAATAAGTAACTTCATTCATTTCATCAAATAAGACTTTATATATATATATATATGGATCCGATTAATGATGTCTTAAAATTATTTAATTATCATTTTAATTTTTTTTTTTGTATTTAACACATTATTTTTATTAAATTTTAAAAAATAATATAATAATTAATTTTTTTAAAAATAAATATCACCTTAATTAGTGCTTATTTTTTGTTAACAGTTCTCTGTATATAGTGATGGTGCAAATATTCAAAAAAAAAAAAAATTATATTGATGATGAGAAAATTTGAATCTATTTTTTTTTTTTTAAAAGTGCATTAATTATTAATCAAATATTTATAGTCCTATCTATTTTTGTAAACCTTTAAATCTACTTTTTGATTTTATATATATATAATCGTCAAGTTATGAATTTGTTGTATAATGAGAAAAATAAAAATAAAAAGGTGTTCAAGTGTAAAAAGTGATGAGATCTAAAGAAAAAAGGAATGTTATGCAAAAGGATCCCAAAAAAAGGGGAGTCTCTGAGTTCCGGCTTTTACATTTCTGTCAAAATGTTAGCAATGAAGTTTATCCATGACTGAAGCAAGGAAATAGACCCATGGCATGGCAATGGCATTAATACAAGACTTCTTCACCCAACATTATCTTCTGCTGGCTTAGCGGGTAACCAGCCAACCAGGTTTGAATAAGACATCTTGCTTAAAATCACGACCGGTGACGGAAGTTGACTCGCCTTGACGACGGAAACACTGCAGATGAAAGTAGATGCAGTTTTAAAACAAACTATAATTGAATGCAGATGTAACTTCCAAATGTAAATGCAACCGGATGGTAGTATATATATATATATATAATGGTTGGTCATCACCAACCTTGTAACAGACAACTGTATCATCTGGATACATGGCAAAAAGCTTGGTTCCAAGGCGGGCATGACAAGAATCGCAAAGGCTCTCATCATTAATCTGCACAAGCCGTGATCTCTCTTCCAATCTTGCAAGCCTTGCGTCTATGTGTACAGCACGGGATAGATAATGCACAATCTGGGAAAAAGAAAGATCAAGAGACAGCTCAAATTATAAGCAGTAAGTAGGGCATGTCCAAAAGTTATCCTACTTGTCCTTGACGGTGATGATGAAGTCGAGCCCTCAACATTCTCAATATTGTATCTGATGCAAGATGGAGAGGCATTTCAGGGGACAGTGTCTGCAAAATCAACACTCAGATTACTCCAACAAAAGTCATACGGAAAAGAGCAATGTACTCAATAATTCGCGCACAAGTAACTAGTTAGGTCTGGCTACATGATAATGTAAGAGAGGACTTGACCTCTAATACTTGCAGAGGGTCCAGTGACTCTCCACGATTGTGGAGAAGGCGAACAGCAGCCTTAAACATAGGCTCTTTACCATCTCGTGGATCCAAATACATATCAAGCAACCTGATATGATCATGTCACAAACGGATTAAATAAAACAAAAAAAAGATGGTCACATGCATAAGCAGGGAAGGGAAGGAAAGGAAAGTAATTACAGGGGAAAAGAAAGAACAAAAAAACTAACTGCATATAGGCATCTGGTCGGCCAATCTCAGCGCAATACTGTTCTGCTGCTTCGCTATCCTCCAGTTTCCTGACAGGCCACTGAATGTTAATAATAGGAATACAAGAATTCATTTTATTTTCATCTGCTATCTTTATGACTAAAGTTAATATTTACATATTGCCTAATGCACCTAACATCCTAATTAATATTCTGGAACTTATTTGAATCTTACAGGGCTAAGATTTGGAGCACCAATGTCTCTTGTCCCAATTTTCTGTATAGAATAGCCTAACAAATCAAAACGTAATATTAAATTAGCAAATGCTAAATGCAACATCTATTCATATAAACATTTTAAAAAAGCAATTTATAAAAGAATAAACAGTCAATCTAAGAGTTCTAGTTGAGTATAGCCATAAAAATTCAGCTAACATAGTCAACTGAACAGTTCAAGACAATATAAAAAGTTCTAACAGACCTTTTCCAACCACAACTCTGAGCTTTCTATCAAATCAAGGGCCTCTTCAGGATCATACAAATCTGAAGACTGTAAAAATATCTGCAATCGCTCCCGCACAGGACTTTGAAAGATTGAATCTCTTTGAATATCAATAGTTTTCAATTGCTCTTGCCTTCCAGCATCAGGGCTTTGGGAGCTGCTTCCTGAATTAAAGGTTTCAATAGCCGACTTGGCAAGTGAAAGAGCATAGAATGTATGGAACCGAGTATCATCAGAGTCTTGATCTTCAATTAACCACTGGAGGTAGCTGCATGGATAAGAAAGCTCAATACAAAATTGTGAAGGTCACATCTAATACTAAAAAGAAAGAAAACTTGTATATTAAAAAATTAAAGAGCTCATATGAACAAGGAGAATACTATGACTAACAAATGAATCAAGTTCTTAGTATGAATGTAGGATAAAAAGGTAAAATGATAATAAAACTAAAAATATTTCAATACAAGCTGAATAAGAGTTGCCAAAGCATAACCCTGTGTATTATGTGCCTACAATGGTGAGGAGATTCTAGAAGCCAAAACTTCAAATGCTAATTATAGCGCTTCGAAAGTACAATCCATAAAATGAGATATGAACATACCATTGGAGAATCTCAATCTTTTTTGGATCAATTGCTGCAATCACTTCATCTGTGGCAAGATACTAATTAATAAATTGTGCATCATCCAGAAACAAAATTTACAGCTGAAACACTAAGCATCACTGCACAATAACATGGTTACCGTGCATGTCAATTCCAAAATGCAAATGACAACGACAATCCTAGACAAATTATTAACTTACAAAAGAGACCCACCTGATGAAAGCTGATTTGTCCTTTTTTCTGATGTCAAAACTCGAACTGCAAGTACTGGGTTTATGTCTGCAATCTGATAAGCAATTTTCAAGGTCAATAATTAACCATTAAGTTCAAGGAGCACAAGACCTTCAATTTAAAAATAATATGAAAAAAAAAAAAAAATCTTTCATAAGAAATACTACTACATACCCATGCAAGATGCTGCAGAACCAAATCCTGATCAGATGAATCCTCAAGAATATTTGATGCCTCAGTTGCAGCAGTCTCCCTACCGGATGTTACACATGCACTGCCATCATGTACGCCATTTTCCACAGCAGGGTCTTTCCAGAGACCAGAGGAATAATTTCTTGCCAAGATGCGCCAAATAGCAAGAGCCTTTGAGCTCATCCCTTTATAAGCATATAAGAAGGCAAGTGTCCGCAAATGCCCAGAGCCATCTAATAAAGTTTCTAATTCCTCCTGCACCGCCCATGCAAGTTGTACAGTCATCCTTCAAGCAACCTCCTGACAACGGTGATAAGTGCTTAATTTCATACATTTTATATATATTATTTCCTTCTACTTGGTGTTTTAATTCTTAAATTCCTTGACAAATTACTATGATTTTATGAATTATAGGTATTTTGGAAGAGATGAAGTCAAAAGATGTCAAATATGATATTAAAGAACTTACAAAATCATAATCACAAGATGGAAGAAAACTTGGGAGTCAAAAAGATCAATTTCGGATTGCAAAACGAGAAGGCAGATTTGACCTCCGGAGCTTGTTGCAAGAAAAACATTATGTTAAAGTCCTTATTTGAAGAAACTTCCTTCTTGACTTTTGAAGCTGACTTAAATATCTTTCCAACGATAGGTCACACATCAAAATCGGACAAGAAATGGGCATCCAAATCAGCCGACGAAGTGCGAGAAAGTGCGTCAGAAAAATCAACGACTAGCGCCGCAGCGCCCAAAAAATTCGAAAGTCAGCGCTGCAGCGCTGGCCGGGCTGTCCAAATCCGTGAAAAATCGCAAAAATCCGAAAAATTGCTAAAATTGGACCCTTTTGCCTCCTAGCTTCCTTAATCAACAAGAAAGGATTTCCAAGGTCAAAAAACTCTATAAATACCATCTTTTAAACCACCAACTAGGACATGCTATTGATTATTTATCAATCTTCTTCTTATTCTTCTTCTCTTAGTTTTATTTTATTTTTCTTCTTAGTTTCTTTTGAATATTCATGTTTATGTTAACTATACCTATGCAAGACTAAACTTTTATTTGGTTAAGGGTGATTTCAAAGCTCTAGACAAATTGTGTAATTGATTTTCAGATATATCTATCATTAGTTTTCTATCAAAGTTGATTATGTTCTTCCATAAAAATTGTTCATGATATTGTCTTGATTTGTTTAGGTCGCGAACTAGATAGATCTTGATAATTATCTATTGCTAGTTTAGGAGTCTTGATCCGTGTAGTCTTGATTCCCTATTCATAAGTGACAATTTGTGATTAATGATTATGGTCAAATTTTTGCTAAAGTGGAACAAAACATAGGTTAAACAATCCGAGCTTATGTGTTTGTTGCCTAGATCAAACTATCTTTCTCCTCATAAAACTGTCATTAAATTAAATCTAAAAAGCTTATTTTAGGTTGTCTAGTGGTTAGAGATTAAATAGAGAGCTTATTCTATTTAACAACAAACTAAGGAAAGATTGGGGTAATAGAGCTTGTTATCTACGGTTGATAATTTTGATAGTTAATTAATGTTGATAGATCTGATTATTGATTCTCAATAATGTCTAGTGGTGAAGAATGAAACCTTAACCATACTTTTCTCATATTTGATTACTTCTTATTTACTTGCTTTCTTCTTTTGATTGTTTGCTTTAGTTTAAACTAATTTTAAAAACATCCCCTTTAACTTTTGTTTGCTTTGAATTTAAGTTTTAAACTAGTGATACCAATCCCTGTGAATTCGACCCTTGCTAATTACTATACTTTACAACTGATATTTTTAGTGCAAAGATTAAATAAGATATACTCTTTTGAGTGCATCAAGTTTTTGGCGCCGTTGCCGCAGATTGATTTATTTAGTTTATTAGTTATTTGGTTTATTCTTATTTTCTTGTTTTCTTTTTCAGTGAATGTCTCAATCTCCCAAAGAAAAAAGAACCTCACTTAAGACTTAAGAGAATTCGGGAATTCATAGCTTCCCACCATAAAACAAACGAAGAGTTGATCAAAACCATCCAAGTGGAACAAAGAGAGATGGCTGCTGACAACCGAACTCTCAAAGAGCTAGCCGCTCCAGACTTGGATCAACAACCATTATGCATTAAATATGCTAATCTTGAGGTAGCTTTTGAATTAAAATCTGATTTGATTCATCTTCTCCCAACTTTTCATGGTTTTGCAGGAGAGGATCCAAATAAGCATCTCAAAGAATTCCATGTAGTTTGCTCAAGCATGAGGCCAACCGGGGTGACGGAAGAGCAAATTAAGTTAAGAGCCTTCTCATTCTCTCTAGCTGATTCGGCAAAGGAATGACTCTACTATCTATCATCCGTGACCATAACTACATGGAATGGTATGAAGAAAGCATTCTTGGAAAGGTATTTCCCAGCATCTAAGGCTGCCAACATTAGAAAAGAGATATGTGGGATTCGGCAATACAACGGAGAGTCCTTATATGAATATTGGGAGAGGTTCAAGAACTTTTGTGCATCATGTCCCCACCATCAGATAAGTGAACAACTTCTCATGCAATATTTCTATGAAGGACTCATGCCCATAGAGAGAAGTATGATAGATGTAGCAAGTGGAGAGCTCTAGTTGATAAAACTCCCGGAGCTGCTAGATCTCTCATCTCCAACATGACAGCCAACTCCCAATAATTCTCAATGAGACAAGATCCACCACCACAACCCAAGAAAGTCAATGAGGTAAGTACATCATCCCTTGAACAAACAATTTCTCAACTGACTTCTCTTGTGCAACAATTGGCTGTAGGTAATATACAGCAAATTAAGGCTTGTGGCATATGTTCTACCATGGAGCATCAAACTGATATGTGACCAACACTACAAAAGGATACCAATGAACATGTGAATGCCATGAGTGGATTTCAGAAACCAACCAAGGAAGTAGGATCCCTACTCTAATACTTACAATCCAGGATGGAGGAATCATCCAAACTTCAATT
This sequence comes from Fremontodendron californicum, assembly GCA_030761205.1. Lineage (NCBI taxonomy): Eukaryota > Viridiplantae > Streptophyta > Magnoliopsida > Malvales > Malvaceae > Fremontodendron > Fremontodendron californicum. The sequence continues at coordinate 4,328,337 of JAULJL010000027.1, forward strand.
ATGGAGGAAACCAATCACAAGTTGCTCCTCCACCATTTGACAATAGACCATCGGGTTTTCAACAAAGAGTTCAACAACCATATCAAACCCGACAACAAGTGCCACCCACTCAAATTTCAAGTGCTTCTCTTGAAGATCTTGTTAAAGCCCTTTCCACTAATACAATTCAATTTCAACAGGAAACAAAGGCAAATCAACAGGAAACAAAGGCAAGTATCCGAAATTTGGAGATTCAAATGGGGCAAATGGCAACAACAATAAGTCAAATGCAAACAAGGAATTCCGGGAAATTACCTTCCCAAACTATAGTGAATTCCAGAGAAAATGCCAATGCCATAACTTTAAAAAGTGGGAAACAGCTTGAGACACCACAAAAGGATAGTGCTCAAGGGGAGGACAACACCATGCCAGCATCTTCACATCCCAATGAGCCACTACAAAAGGTAACTCATAAACCATCTTTTCCTTCTTATATAACTCCCCCACCTTTTCCTAACAGGTTAGCAAAGTCCAAGAAGGAGGAGCAAGAGAAGGAAATTTTGGAAACCTTCCGGAAAGTAGAGGTGAACATTCCTTTACTAGATGCTATCAAGCAAATGCCAAGGTATGCAAAGTTTCTCAAAAAATTGTGCATATCCAAATGGAAACTCAAGGGGAATGAAAAGGTAAGTATAAGAGAAAATGTGTCAGCTTTTCTTCAAAACAAACTCCCACCTAAATGCAAGGATCCAGGTATGTTTACCATTCCTTGTAAAATAGAAAACACCAGGTTTGAGCGTGCCATGCTAGACTTAGGAGCATCTATTAATGTTATGCCATATTCAATTTATACTTCTTTGAAACTAGGGTCGTTAAAAGAAACCGGTGTTATTTTACAACTCGCTGATCGTTCTAACACATATCTAAGAGGAGTTGTAGAAGATGTTTTTGTGCAGGTGAATGAATTGGTCTTTCCGACGGATTTTTATGTTCTTGATATGGAAGATGAATGGTCTTCTAATCCAACACCTATCTTATTAGGGAGACCATTCTTAAAGACAGCCAAGATCAAAATTGATGTACATGATGGCACCCTCACCATGGAATTTGATGATAAGATCATACATTTTGATATTTTTGAAGAGGTGAGGTATCCAAGTAATAGCTATTCATGTTTTTCAATTAACATCTTTGATTCATTACCACAGAAACTCTTGGAGTTAACTAGCAAGGCGGCATCACAAATGAGAAGAAAGAAGAGCCGTAAGCTAAAAGATTCCAAAAAGCCAAGAATGGGTAAAGGATGATGGCATGGGTCTAAGTCAGGCTGAGGACAATAAATCAAGCGCTTCTTAGAAGGCAACCCAAAAGGATGGAGAGCACATATTATAATCAGATTTGCTATTCTAACTCTCCATCATTCTATCTTTTATTGTTTTTCTTTAGTTTGTTTTGACTAGTAATTCTTTTCTTTTACACAATTCATATATTTGGGGATAATAGAATTACATTGAAGACAATGTAAGAATTAAGTGTGGGGAGAAGAATTTAGGATTTCCTCTAGTTTTAGTTTGTTTTCAGTGTGTTCTACTTACTTTCCTTACTATGATGAGATATGAATTGAATAAGTCTGAAACTGATCATTAGTGGTAAGATTTTCATGAGAATTAAGGTTGATATCACTATTTTTCATGAACCAATGTTAATATGATATGTTGATTAAAAAAGAAGCATGTTTAGACTTAATATTGACTTGTATAATCATCCTTGTGAGTTTTTGAGCCTATATGATTGATACATTATACATATCAATCTAATTTCTTTTTTGAGTGCTGTTAAGATTACATGATTCTTTAAAACTTGCTTTAAACCGTTTTGAGACTATATTGATGCATGTGACAACATGAATATGATAGAGGCATTAGGATTATAACCAAAGCCAAACAGCCATCCATTATTGATGTTCCAAGAGAACATCCCTATAGTGAGCCAATTTGAGCCTATATTGATCAAGCTATTTTATTGGTAACCACATCTTACACCTAGCCTAAACACATTTATATCTTTACCCTTGTTCTAAAGATGGACTAGAATGTTTAAGACATATTGCAAAAATAAGAAACACTTTTTGAAAACTTGGGTTAGAACAAAAGATAAGCGTGGGGGAAGAGAAAAGCAACAGTCAAGAGGGAAAAAAAAAAAGGAACATTGTAAAAAAATACATTCCCATATAAAAAAAAAATTGAATCATCTCTTGAACTTCTAGTTAAAGAAAAGAAAAAAAGAATGTTACAAGGTTGATTAGAATGAAGCAAAAACTCAACATGAAATATTCAGCCTATGTGATTATGTACTTCCAAGGAATATTGAGAAAGTTTTATTTGCAACATCTTATTTTGTCTCTAAATTCTATGAATTCTTTGAAACCTTTGTGATATTTTTTCTTTTTTATTCTTTAACCACATTACAACCCCTTTGTCCCATTACAACCTTGATTAAAGACCTCTTGATTTATGAAGTTGCATGATCTAAGTAGTGGAGAATAGGTGAACAAGCATATGGTAGAACTGTTTTCATGAGATTGATTGAGTGTAAACACTTTACCACTACTTTAAAGAACGAAAATCATGAGAGTATCCCATGTGAGAAGTTGAGATTAAGTTTGAACATGTCCTATTTTGATTGAGATATGTTATGTTAATGTTAGCTTAACTCAACCCATTTACTATCAAGCATGATTATTTGTGAAACTCTTTAAGTTATTGTTTAATTATAAGACTTGTTTAATGATTGTCACTCATTTTTATTGAAAGTGCACTAGATTAGAATTTATTTTATTTGTATTTGATTTTGATTTTGCTCCAAGACTAGCAAAAGACTAAGTGTGGGAGAATTTGATAAGTGCTTAATTTCATACGTTTTATATATATTATTTTCTTATACTTTGTGCTTTAATTCTTAAGTTCCTTGACAAACTACTATGATTATATGAATTATAGGTATTTTGAAAGATATGAAGTCAAAAGATGTCAAATATGATGTTAAAGAGCTTACAAAATCATAATAACAAGATGGAAGAAGACTTGAGAGTCAAAAAAATCAATTTCGGGTTGCAAAACAAGAATGCAGATTTGACCTTCAGAGCTTGTTGCAAGGAAAACATTTGTTAAAGTCCTTATTTGAAAAAACTTCCTTCTTGACTTTTGAAGCTGACTTGAATACCTTTCCAACGATAGGTCACAAGTCAAAATCGGACAAAAAATGGGCATCCAAATCAGCCGACGAAGTGCGAGAAAGTGCGTCAGAAAAATCAACGACCAACGCCGGAGTCTGGAGCCGCAGCGCCCAAAAAGTTCAAAAGTCAGCGCTGGCCGGGCTGCCCAAATCCGTGAAAAAATGCAAAAATCCAGAAAATTGCTAAAATTGCACCCTTTGCTTCCTAACTTCCTTGATCAACAAGGAAGGGTTTTCAAGGTCAAAAAGCTCTATAAATACCATTTTTTGAGCCACCAGCTAGGACATGCTATTGATTATTTATCAATCTTCTTCTTCTTATTCTTCTTCTCTTAGTTTTATTTTATTTTTCTTCTTAGTTTCTTTTGAATATTCATGTTTATGTTAACTATAACTATACAAGGCTAAACTTTTATTTGGTTAAGGGTGATTTCAAAGCTCTAGACAAGTTGTGTAATTGATTTTCAGATTTATCTATCATTAGTTTTCTATCAAAGTTGATTATGTTCTTCCATAAAAATTGTTCATGATATTGTCTTGATTTGTTTAGGTCGCGAACCAGATAGATCTTGATAATTATCTATTGCTAGTTTAGGAGTCTTGATCCGTGTAATTGTCTTGATTCCCTATTCATAAGTGACAATTTGTGATTAATGATTATGGTCAAGTTTTCGCTAAAGTGGAACATAAAATAGGTTAAACAATCCGAGCTTATGTGTTTGTTGCCTAGATCAAACTATCTTTCTCATCATAAAACTGTCATTAAATTAAATCTAAAGGCCTTATTCTAGGTTGTCTAGTGGTTAGAGATTAAATAGAGAGCTTATTCTATTTAACAACAAAGGAAATATTGGGGTAATAGAGCTTGTTATCTACGGTTGATCATTTTAATAGTTAATTAATGTTGATAGATCTGATTATTGATTCTCAATGATGTCTAGTGGTGAAGAATGAAACCTTAACCATACTTTTCTCATATTTGATTACTTCTTATTTACTTGCTTTCTTCTTTTGATTGTTTACTTTAGTTTAAACTAATTTTAAAAACATCCCCTTTAACTTTTGTTTTCTTTGAATTTAAGTTTTAAACTAGTGATTGATAAACTAAACATCAATCTCTGTGAATTAGACCCTTGCTAACTACTATACTTTACAACTGATATTTTTAATGCAAAGATTAAATAAGATTATACTCTTTTGAGTGCATCAAACGGTCTCTGTTTTCCAATGCATTGGAATACTAAGATTCCACATTTTATCAACATGTTTTGCTCATAGGGCATTCACTTCAGGCCTATAACCATAATTTTAACTTGACTACAACTAACCAAGAAAATATGTATTCAAACCTGAAAGACCTAGAATGATACCAGTCTCCCATACTAGTTATTGATCCCACTCCAGCTTAAGAATACATACTAAATTTATGTTACAAGGAAATACTTGCTCTTAGTTTCATTTGTTTAATATAAAGAAGTTAAACTAATGAAAAAAAAAAGCCCTAAAAGATGTTCTACTTGAGAGCAGATTTTATATTTGAGCAAAAAATCCGTCATTTTTTGTTCAACAAGGAAATTTTTTCTTCTAACACTAAAATTCTAACCTTACAATCAAAGTTATGCACAACAATCTCTTTTTACTTATATATTCAAATAAGACTAACAAAATCCTTAATCCTGTATTTGATTTTTCTTTTTTTCCCATTTCATGTGAAATAAAAGGGTAAGACCAACCATGCTCTATGATACCAAGTATTGAGAACTTAAAATACAATATATTTATTTACTTAAGAATTTCTGACCTCCAAGAATATCTTCTTCTTTTAACTTGAAACTATCCGTTCTTAAAGGCAAATCATTGATTCAACATTTTATTCATGCATGCATTACCAGAGGTTTTAAGTAACCCAATCCAGCAGATCGCTGATTTAATGTAGCAAGGATATGATTCCAAAACTAATGCATGATTGCCAAACGAGATAAGCAAAGAAAAAAGCACATACCACAATACAACAATTTTCAGAAGATGCCAGCTTCTCCATATCATCAACATAATTTAGGGCTCTATATAGGTACATTAAAAGTGTATCAACCCCCTCCTTCACTGACAAAGTCAAATCTTTCTGTCGAGACACCTCTAGATACCTGTAGCAGGGAACAACTTACAACAATGTTAAGGATATACCGAGCCACATTGCAGCACAAGAATACTAAAAGAGGAACAACGAAATTATTAAATTTCGATCAAAATTGGAACTCAAATCATTTCACAACCCCTATCACTTCATCTAGGCAAAGAGAGAAACAGAGAGAGGAAGCTGAGTAAAGCACAAAAGCAGACCAAACTGGAAGGGCACCTGATAATGTTCTTAATAGCAGACTCCAGCAATTCAGCCCTGGTTGGTGGATTTGATAGAAAACGTTCATCAACCACAGTTTCTACACCTGCTTTTCTAAGGAAAATAGCCCTTTGAATAGCCAACAATCCATCATCCACAACATCTTCAAGAGGTACAGGAGGAGGATGTAAACCCCAATACCGGTTTCGAGGAACCTGAAAAAGGTTAATTCAACTGCTATGACAACAAAACTTCAAAAACGTGCACAAGGAATTCAACATGTTCTATGCAAGCAAAGATCAGAAAAGAATGGTCATTTAGCAATTCAAAGCATACCCAAACCATGCAACTCTTCTTTTTCTTCCTTGTTCACTGACCAACATTATAAGTATTCTAGATGAAATTTGAATAAATAATTAGTTTAAGTGGGACACTACATAGCTCATAGTTAGATTAATTGGTGACATGATAACACATTATCCCCCAGAATCACATGCACTACTACAGAATGGGCAAATCAAACTGTCAAAAGTATGCCCTTATAAAAGAAATACCAGGAGTGACCAACGATTGGGGTCTCGCATTATAAATGGAAATACTTCAGAAGGCTGCATTGCTTCTGACTGCAAAAAGTGATCCACTGCTTCCTCAAAGTGCAAGTCAAAAAGCAACAGGAAACCCACTTGAGCATGAAAAAGGGAAAGCACTTCCTTAGACATTTCACCTTCACATTCAAGCTCCTCCACCAAGGAGATAGCTTCCTTGAAATTTTTTTTTCTCAACAGATCTTTTATTTGTTCTTCTGAAGGAACTTTCCGATAGAAAAAAACCTGGCAATATTTAGCATGAAGCAGGAAGATGTATCACAAATTCTATTATACTAACAAGCATAGCAATGCTTATGGGTTGCATTGAGGTCATGAAAACTAGCCCAGAATAGCAGCATAAACCACTAACATACTCACAATTCATTCAACAATCAGCTCAGATCAAAGAAGTCAATTCTCTAAGAAGTGATAGTTTATGCAACACAGTAAAGTTGATGACCTAGTTTCTATTTCTAATGACCAATATTAATATATCTACAATATTCTTTAACCTTGAACTGCAAACCATCAGCCACCAAGCTACCAAAGTCGTTTTCAATCAATATATAAAATCTCCTAGAGAAAATGTAAATATGCACCCAAATACATTAATCTCAAGATCGAAACATCACATCTAATAGAAAGTTAGAAAGTGCATATGAAAAATTATCATATGTACATTTCAAGCAATGCGATAATATTTAGATATTAATTTAACTAAAATGATTCACATACCTTTGTGGGAGTAGCAACAGCAGCAAATTCCCCACTCCTGTTTTCCTCATCCGCAACAATACACTGCCCAACTCCTTCAACACCAAAAGTGAATGTTTGAATGCAATTACCCGATTTCTTATGGTACAGCTCCATCTTCCCATCCATCACAAGCACTAAATACGATGACAAGTCCCCAACCGAATCTGGACCACCCTTACGAAACACCAAGCTCCCACCAACGGGCTGCCCAAGTGCATCAACAATCACCCCTACATTGTCCACTAACAACAAAACCTCCCAGTCTCTCCACATAAGCTTCAATAATGGCGGCCTAGATAAATCAGGTAATGAAAAAATCACACCACTTTGCCCCGTAACACACGAAAACAAGCTATACCCATTAATTGTGCCGACAATTATGGAATCATCAAGCCATACCATAGACTTCACTCCATCAAAACATTGAATTTCTCTTAGGATCACAAAAGAAGCATTTGCAAAACTACTGCCTAAAACAAGCTCTATTAACATCAATTTCCTACCAATAACAAGGGCAAAAACGTAATTACCTTCTCGGTTCTGCTCTAAATCCCTTGTTTTCACCCCATTTGCCCTAACTCCTCCGAATTTATCCAAAATCCGCTGCCCTTTTGATAAATTCGAAGAATTATCGGTTAAATCGGTGCTTTGTGAATGGGTTCCTCGGAATCTACGAGCAATAACGCTAACTCCTTTTAAACCACCTAATCTTTTAACCGGTTGAATCAAGAGCGAATCCGTTAAAAACAAGAACCCATCGGATAATACTAAAACGACACCGATCTCGGAGAGAACGAATACTGATTCCACGGGAGAGTCGGAAAGGGAAACAGTGCGAAGAAGGGAAACGTTTCGGGAAAGGGAAGAGAAAGAAACGGATTCGATTGGAGGTGGATTTGGGGTTGGATTAGGGTTGGGGTTTAGGGAAAGTAAAAGGAGGGAGCCGTTTCGGGTGCCGAGGTAGAGGGTGGATTGGGAAAGAGAGAGGGAGCAGATGGAGAGATGGTGGGTCGGGAGGTCGAAGTGAGCGAAGGGCTCGACGGCGATGCGAGACTTGGGCTTGACCATGGGGACGGAGGAGGAGCAGGAGGTTTTAGGAGATATCGGAAGAGATCGCCATTGAATTTGCGTTGGAAAAGTTTGGAAATCGAGATAAGAGTGAAGAGTAAACTGACTTCAAACCACCTACCAACCAGTTAAAACCCCGCGCACGCTGGTCAACTTTGCTTATTTCGTAAGTCAGATTTTTTTAATTAATTTAAAATCTTTTTTATTACTTTTATTATTTCCAATTTCATATTTTGATGTTTAAGAAAAAGTAGTAAGTAATTTTATATTTGATCAAAATACGGAAAAACGATCTTTCTGTTACATAACTAATAATAATGCATAATCAAATAAATCTATGATTAGTATTTATTCAAATCATTTTATCTTTTTTTTTATTTATCTTTCTAGTTAATTTAAGATCATTAAATTTACCAATATTTTTTAAGTAATGAAAAATATATTTTTCCAATTATATGTAACTATAAAATTTATACGTATTTATCATCCAAGAAAGTTAAGTGTTTTGGTTCTTAAAACTTATAACAGAAATATAATAACAAAATGGAGCTAAGAAAAATATTTCCCCAGCCAGCCAGCCAGCAAGCATATTCAAAGAATCCGGTGTAGTTCTTTCCGCTCCACGAAAAAATGGGCAGAGACGACAACTGTTCATGGTCATGCTAGAGTTGCCCTCTTGCCTTTTGAATCCCTTGACTGCAAGAAATTTTTTTTTATTATTTTTAAAGTTCAGTGAGTGACTAATGTGAGAAGCTGCATATCTAAGGAAATTTGTTTGCAAGAGAGAAAAAGACCTGTGTAGCGACGGATCTCTTTGAATCCAGAAACTGACTGTAGATGCCATAAAGTCTCTGTTTCTCGGCTTCTGAAACTGACGGTCTTGCCTTCGAAGCTATAGTTTTCAGAACACTATCAGTTATGACTGGCATTTTTCCAGGCTCATTGCTGTTCAAACTGCTCAAATGTTCATGAACTGCAGCGAGCTGTGCATCTGAGAGAAGGGCTTGGAGATCAGCTCCGCTAAATCCTTCTGTCGTATACGCTATGGCGTCTAAATCAACATCACTGGCCAATGGCAGCTGCATTATTTGTACAAAAACAAAGAAAACGAAAACATTCAATAAAGTTAAATTTCTAGTTCCATATGTAGCAACACCGTTTTCATTCTTCACCCTGCTACATATGTTAAACAGAGTCATCAGCCATGTGCTTCCGGGAAGCATGACTGTCGGAAGAATTTATACTTTGGTTTCTATGATGAAACAAAAATAATAGAAGAAAGCATTATAAAACGGGGCGATTAACAAGTATCACTAACCTTACTAGAAAGAACAGTCAGAATATCGAACCTTTCACGCGGAGATGGAAAATCACAGAAAAGGAGGCGATCAAGCCTACCTGGTCTCAGCAATGCAGCATCAAGCAGATCTGGTCTACTGCTTAAGATAAGAATTCAAGTCAACTTTCATGAAAGGCATGATGCAACTCATAAGAAAAACAATGAAATAAGAAATTCATATATTTATTTAAAACCTATCAATTTGGAAAAGAAATTTAAAATTTTTTCAAAGATTTGTGCCATTCACGAAGCTATCTTTTTCCGTTATGCATCTCATGTCAAAATCAATCCTTGTCAAGATCTGGTTGTTGAGAGTCATCGAGTACCAGATCTATGTGCATTGGGACAATGCCTAATTAGTGAACCATACTTAATAACATTGTGGACAGATATTAACTGGACATAAATAATAGATAATATCAAAATAATATAAGACGATTATACAGGAAAACTAACCTTGTTGCAGCAAACACAAATACACCTGTCAAAACTTCGACGCCATCTAATTCAGTTAGGAACTGTTTGAAAGCAAAAATATGACAATGAGAAAGAAGTCAAAGTTAAGGCAAAATAATAAAATGCAGCAAGCAAAAAGATACTGACTTGATTGACAACTCGATCAGTTACTCCAGTGTTGTCATGCCCTCTTTTAGGGGCAATGGAATCGAATTCATCAAAAAAGAGGAGGCAAGGTGCTGCAGCAGCAGCCTTTGAAAAAATATCTCGAACCTGAAACAACAGGCATTGAGCATGCACCATGAGTTACATTTCTACAGTAGAAATGCATTAACATATTTCCAGAGCAGAATGATGAGCTGAACTTAATAGTTGGTAAGGCATAATCTTTGTTCAACTCAGCATCCTGGTCTCTTGGACTCTAGAATAAGTTAATAAATACTACAAATTTGCAGGTTTACGCCGACAATAATATATTATGGCTTCCCACACCCTTCAATACAATACTTAAGTAGCATGTAACATGAACTTGCTGCTACATTTCATTTTCGGCAAGGTAAATACTAATAATACATGCACATTATGCATTTACATGGCTCATTCGAAAATTATTGTTTAGATCTGTTATTCTCTACAAATCGGCTTTTACTCATAAAAAATATTACTGGCATAACAAGAAACAAAAATCAACAGAGAAGGCATCTATAAAAGATGGTAAAAGAGAAAAGGCTTAATTATACTCTCTTACAGCTTGCTCAGAAGCACCAATGTACTTATTCAGTAGCTCAGGCCCTTTCACTGATATAAATCTTAGTGAACAAGCAGCAGCAGCAGCACCAACAATGTGAGTTTTGCCACAGCCAGGAGGACCATACAAGAGAACATTAGATCGCAACCTTAAAGGAGCTTGAGCAAATATATTTGGGAACTTTGAAGGCAGTTCAATCATCTGACATTGAAATATAATTATTAGCAACAGATAGAGAATAAGACGCGAAATAAAACAAATGAGTGCTTGAAAAAGTGTATGTATTTGAGGATGAATGTTAGAAATAGCACCAATAGATAATTGAAATGATAAATAAAGACTATTATTTTGATGGTAGTCTTAAAAGGCAATTATTTTACTGATACCAACTGCAGGGTAAGAAAGTGCTCAATGCTAGAGCATAATAACATCAAAATCAGCCCATACCAATATCCTACCTGGGAACATAATAAGTCATAAATCTTTTTACAAACCTGATTAAATCTATCAAAAGAAAGTATTACGATAGAGTAGAATCAAATGTTAACAATAAAAAAGGTGCAGGTTTATCATATTCTCTTTTCACATAAATAAAGAAGATACGCATGCTGGGGACAACAGAGACTAATAAGTTTACATTCTGGCTTACATTAGAAGCATATCGGTGAAAAAATCTGACCTGCATAATCCAAATATTGATTAATTATAATCATAGACAACTTAGAAGGCCAGAAGTAAACTTGCACCTCTTTGATAGCATCCCGAATGTCATTGAGACCACCAACATCGTCCCAACCAGAGCGACCAACATCAGGAGCAGATTTAGTAATGTCACGCATGGCAACTGGAAGGAACTCATGCATAGCATGAGAGAAATCATCCCTAACTAGTATGGGCTTCATGTGTTCTTCAGAACCAGAATCAGAAGGCAAAAACCGACCAATGGCAGCATGAACAGCTCTATCAACCAATATTTCCTGAAATAATGAAATTCCTTAGTATCAATTTTTATGCATAACTTTAGGATAAGCAATGTGAAAGAGCATGCAATCTCTTCCCCCTAAAAATCACAGAATGCAACTTATCATATCCAATTTAAACTACATGCAGATTTAATACATCGAGGAAATTAGAAACAAGAGGGATAAAGATGTTGGGAATATACAGATGGAAGTAAGTGACAAAATTATCCAGAGGAGAAAAAAACATTAATGCCTCTTTAAAAAGAAATACTAGTCAGAAATACACACACACAAGAAACAAAAATACCAGATCATATGCATCATATCCATCACATTTGGAAGCTACATCCATTAAGATATCATCATGACATTGTAGGGAACGCCTCTGAATTTCATGCTTCAATATGGCCCCACGTTCCGAGGCAGCAGGTGCAGGCAGTTGTACATGAAAATCAAACCTTCCTGATTATAACCAAATTCAAGAATGCAATACTATGAGAAAAAGAGGATAAAAAGAAATTTTAGAGTCGAGGTTTGTTACAATTCCAATACAAGTAAAGGAGGTTTCGATCCTTAAACCGTAAAGTAAAGACGAAGACAAACCTGATGAGCTCAAAGACTGGGGGATACTCTCCAGAGATTGCACAGAAGCTATAAAAGCTACTGGACCAATACCACAGGAGCTCTTCCTCTTTTCCTGCTCAACGTTACAAGAAAATCTATTAGCTGACAATAAATTATTAAAATGAAAATGCATCTAAAATATAAAAAGAAAAATGTTTGTATCAGGAGCACAAGTTTAATTGAATGGAATCAACCATACTAGGAAATGAGGGACAAGTAGCAATCACAAGATATTTACCCCATATTCATCCATGATGTCGGTGAGAAATTTAGTAAGTGCAACAACTGAGGTTGATGGTTGAGATCCTTCTGAGTCGGAAGAAGATTGAATGATGCTATCAAGATCATCAAAAACGACAACTGAAGGAGCATGATCTAGAGCTTCAGATATGAAACTTGAAAGTGCTTGACGAATGGTTGGAGCCTTCTCTAAGGAAAGTCCAGAGCAGCATATAAAGATTCTGCATGCACAGACCAATATCAAAATGTGGTTTCACCCTTAAAAACCACCAATCAGAATTATAAAACTATAAAGGAATGAAGAATTTTTCCACACAGCCAGCCATACTTATAGCATTTCCAAATGCCAACATCGAGAGGATGCATATGCATTTTCAAATAATTTCTTACACATGTGCTAACAGGTCTTCATGTTCTTCAAGGGACTTTGCAACAGCTCTTGCCAATAATGTCTTCCCAGAACCCTAATACAAAAGAATATACCAATTTTTATTAAGTCTGAATTATCAGAATTTATCTGTCAAATAAATACAATAAAGCACTCTTAAGAACAACAGAAGTAGGTTCTAAGAAAACATACTTTCAAAGAGTCATCCTAAAAGATAGGTAAAAGAAAATTATGCACCGACCTCTTTATCACAAAACATAAAAAGAGAACAAAGTTGAATTTAAGACTGTCAAAGAAAAAGGTCAATATAAGGTGATATCTACTTGCAACACCACAAAGCTCTCTACAAGATACACTTGAGAATTTTACTTTTGTTTTTGAAAAGATTAGAAATTGCAGGTTGTGGTAAAATAATAATTTGCAATAAGGATGTTTAATGACATTTTGCTTTCTCCCCAAAAGTACAATTTAGAGAAAAGCAGGTTTTTCCCCTTAATACTTGATCAAAACAGATTCCAAAAGAAGCAATAACTGTAGTAACTCACCGCAGGTCCATATATTAGAACATGTCCTGGGAGAGGAAGATTGTAAGTACTAAACCAAATTCCAAAAGCAGGAGCTAGCAACACCATCATTCCTGCATGTAGTATTTTGTCAGGGGAACATGTCCAGATAAAACCAATTATGACAATAAAGTACACTTACATGTAAGGCCTGGAGGAAAAGTTAGTGTCAATTTGTACACAATACTAAAATTAGTTGAAGATACTGACAGCAAATCACATTCTTATATTCCTGGGATCAATCAAAGGTCAAAGGTAAAGGCAAAGGCAAATCCATAGAACTTAACAGTTAACCAATATTATAAGATATTAATTAGTTAACTAAAGGTAAAGAGGAGAAAAGAAAATTGGTACTAGGAAAGTCATTATAATGCTCAGCCTTGGACAAGTTATATATGCTACCCTACTTTTCCACGAGGAGAAAACTATAAGACAATAAAATGGTTCTATCTTCCATCCCTTTTGAGATAAAAAAAAAAGGGGACCCAGGTTGAATATGTAGCAGAGTTTGGCATGAAACTGAACACAGCACACTAAAGCTTTTAGTCACCATAATAATTTCAAGAAGATCCTAAAAACACCTTCACAAAGGGTACTATAAAGGGTAAATTCCACCTAAGTCCTTGAGTTTTGGTCTTAATTCAGCTCCAATCCACTAGCTTTGGAATTGAACATCCCGCCACAAAATAATAAACAGTGTTAACAAAACTGAGCAATTAAATAACTACCCAAATGTTAAAAACATATAACCATCTAGCCTCTGTCAACTTTAGTCTTCAGATCACCTGCTTCACACGATCCTCCATCCTCATTCATACCCAAACGGCCAAATCCTAAGTGCATGGTTTTGTTTAACAAGTTTAGTTTCCAAATTTCTTTGATCACTTTAAACATCATCTTTGAACACTTAGATTTCCAAAGTAGTCATATATTGCTGCAATTGCTCAATCCTAGGTCATTTCTTATTTCTTCCCTCTCAACTTCTTAAAGCTTATTGACTGATTTATCTTCAAAATAAACAGCATTGCCACGTAATTCTAATGATATTTCTAAGCATAATGAAAAAGATAGAATATAAAAAGAAGCTGTGAAAATAGTTTAAAGTGCTTTCGCAGAATTTTTTTTATTATGGGTATGGCTTGAATTAGGAAATCTTTTATGAACATAATGCAGGCTTATATTGCTGCAATTGCTAAGTATAATGAAAAAGATACAATACAGCATCTTTTCAATCACATTCGACAATATTTGTTTCAGAATTGAATATCATACTCTGATGGGTGACTATTGCTTGAGGAAGGTATTGTTGAGTTCTTTTGGAAATTTTATACAACACCTGATGAGCTAGAAAGAAGCATTTTTTCATCTTAAGAAACCAATATATAACAGCCTATCAAACTCAATTATTACTAGATATAGAATCAGTAAAGAAGGGTAAATAACAATTGAAAACCATACCTTAAATCTCAACCAGTAGAGACATCGCGAATACCTTCTCAACCTTTTCACTTCCAGCTCTTTTGATCTTTTACAATTCCAGCCAAATGGGAACAGAAAGAAGAAAACGAAGCCTAAACTATGTAGCTTGAAAGAGGTCAAATATCAAGATTTCATGGGTAGATATTCTCTTTTTCTTACATTTTTCACGCAACCATTATTTTTCATCTTTTGATTTCATGAGTAAAAAAAAAAAACCAAGCACGTTTTAATCTTTCTCAACCAAAGAAGGGGTATTATGGGTATCACGAGGGAAGCACATAACTGGGTCAACAGACTTCCTAACAGAACCATAACAGCAAGACTTACTTGCTCAGTCAATTAGATTTGTTTGGGGCGGAATGTCCAATTCAGAAACTAGTGGATTGGAGCTGAATTAAGGCCAAAACTCAAGGACTTTGGTGGAATTTAGCCTACTATAAACCGTAAGAGATACAATATGAGCATGACCAGCCATTCCTATCAAGTAACTGGCAAATAATTATGTTTATGTGTGAAATTTTTAAAAAGAGAAAAATACCTACTATTGATAACATCAGAAGTAGTCGCACCCATCCAGCTTAATGAAGATACATCCGTGCTAAACCCCTTGACAGATGTTCTGTCTTTAACAGAACATAAGGACACAGGGTTACCCAAATTTAGCTTTCCAAACAACTCTACACCTCCCTGAACATCAATCCTCTTGTTTCTATCATCAAGTGCAAGTTCATATGCATTAACCTTTCCGCTGTGCAGTGCTTCGTCCGAGATGGTCAATATGTATGAAATTTCCATAGGCAAATCCTTTGTCTTATTTCTCTTCTCTGAAAAACCATTAGATGAGACAAGTCCATAAGCCCCAGAATCGTATATGTTCACCTCAAAGTGAAGTAGACTTTCATTGCCCAAAACCAATTTATTAACTTCCGTCCCTGCATTTGAAGCTATAGCGCCAAGTTGAGCAAGAAACCATGTATAAAGAAGACATTCTAAGCCCTTTTTAGTGTCTCGATGACTGGAGTCTTCAGCTTCTTGGCAAGGAAATTCACAAGAAAGAGCAGCAACAACATTCTCATGGGTTGACCAATTTACTACTTCCAAAGAAGTTCCTGAACCAGATATTTGGCTTGAGTTTTGTGTCCTACGAGTTTTATGGCCATCAAGCACTTCAAGCCCATTCTCAAGAGCTTTATCATTTGCAACCATCTTGAAGTGGCATGGAGAAAGTGAAAGTACAGGAATTTCCTTCTTCAAAGCAGCATTATACCCCTTTAAATAAACCCCTGCATGCATGGGAGCCTTCTTTCAAAAACCTTTTCCATAAATGAAAATGACAAAGTACATGAAATTTCAATACAGTGGCAGAACAACTAGTAATGTAAGTTTTTTCCCTTATCATTGTAAAACTAGCAAGAACAGACATTGAACAAAAGTAAAGCAACAAGAAGAAACACATTGAACAGAAGGTGAATTCCTTTAGTTGGATAAAGAAGCACACATTAAAGAATTTAGCAACCACAAATTTGTACCTATAATTCGCATCTAGAAAAAGAAATCTAAATGCTATATTCATTCAATCTAAAGAAACATATATCATAAAATCAACAAATTTTTCAAAGTTTCTTTCCCCTTAATACTGGAAACCTTGCAGAGTTTGTTGGCATCTAAAGGATTTCCAATGTCAATAGTGTCTGACACTTTCAGCTTTACAGTTTACACTGCCCACAATGTTTGTCTCAAAATTTTCTCATCCCCATGATACCCCTCATCAAAATGGATATTGCTGTTTGTAAATAAACATCTGCCGTTAAATGACAAAGGAAAGGTGATCTCAAAAAAGAAAGCTAAAAGAAATTAATTACCCTAGCATTATTTGAATCCCCTAAAGAACAAGCAATTTTAAATGGAGCATTGTTAATGGAATGGAGCAAAGAATGAAGTTTGAGTCCAAGCAATACAGTAGATACGAAGACATTTGATGCATGCATAGAAACAACTTGGCAGAGTATTCATAGTTTTTCAGGATTGATAAATAAACATGTTTAATCTGAATACTTCCATTCAGAAAAGCATCTTAAATCACTTGTTCAATGATATAAGAAAAAAGCCAGAAAACCTTTCCAAGTGAGGTAAATAGAGTAACATGAGTAACTGATTCCTGGAAAGAATTAACATACATGAATGTAGTCCTGCTCTCAAATAAAGTCGAAGAGACCGAGTAACCATTATATGTCCTTTAGCGACTGAATCTGAAATTAAAAGGCGAACAATCACTTGACGAAATTCCTTATTATCAGTTGAAATTCCACTATTTACTTCCTTCGAAGTTAAACTTCCTTTCGTTCTCGAGGCATCATTTTCCAGATTCTTCACGCTCTCTTTGGATGATAACCTTGGTACTATAACAACCAACTGAAGAGACTCCAATGAAAATGTTTTAGCTGTTTCTTGATGAATAAAGGCAACAGAAGTAAGTGCTACCCCTAGCTCAACACCTTTGACATTACTTTTATGAAACAATCTTCTGTCTGAATCTTGTAAGCGAAGCAGTGCTTTTGCACCATGAGATTCTCCAATAGACGATTCCATGTTGTTTACATTTTTCTTACGTCTCTTTGGAGCAACAGCAACTTCAGTTCCAGGAACAAGTTGAACTGATAAAGAATACCATAAGTCAGGAAATTTCCACCAAGCCAAGATTAAAATTGGCAGTTGACATGATTTAACAGCTATATGACAAATAATTTGTTAATATCCATAAGTGAATCTAAGAAAGTTGTCACTTGACATGATTCAACACACATAATTTCGGAATAATTTCCGCACACTAAAATTATGCACTATGTACCCAACTAAGTTATAAATGAGTACGCAGATAAAAGTAGTTCTAAAATGAACTGATGGTTATACAAACATCTGGAAAACTAAGTAGAATATCTCGGTACAATTAGGATAATCGCATCATAACATCTTACCCACCGCTTTCTTGGGAAAGGTTGAAATGACAAGGAAGGTTACGATCGTTCGGCCATGTAACCACAGAGGAAATCGCATTCCTTCATGGACAATCCTGACCTGTGTCGGTTGAAATTTATCACATAACATATTTAAAATCCATTAGAAGTTGAATAAAATGTTTCCAGTTTGATTTCAAATGAAATTCATCTATCATTCATTTGCTTCATTATAATTACAGATTACCTGATTCAATATAGCAGCTTCAGCATGCTCAGAGTTAAGCTCTAAAATTTCCCAATCATCCTCGGTATGAGGTTCAATTGTAACTAATGTAGCCTTTGCCAAATTAGAAGCAGCTCGTACTTGAACTGTGGTATGATTCGGCAATGATATACATTCTGCAAATTGTTGAGAAACCTTCATGGCCAAGGTAAAATACGAAAATTAGGGGAAAGTAGAAAATAAAACCAAGTCAAATCGAAGTCTAAACTCTAATGCTATGTTTGGAAACATGAATTTGAGAGAGTGGATTTGGGTTTTATTTGTTATATAAATTGTGAGAATGAAATACACATATTATGTAGATTCAATATGATTATATATTTCAAAGGTACAAAAAAACAAATTCGAAATTCACAAATATCTATAATATTTCAAATTCACCACTAAATAAATTCATGAATTTGAAAAATAATCATTATAATTACATGTGTTTGATTATACAATTCACATAATTTTTGAAAACCAAATTCATTTTTTGAAATCCAAATTCTCAACTGCAACCTAAAGGGAATTGTTGAAGTGTTAGCTTACCTCAATAGCGGTGGAAGAAGAAGTAGCGCCGGACCAAGCGACGAACCAAGGATGATCGGAGGCGCGTGGTAGGCGAAGCTCGAGAGCGAGAAGGGGAGGGAGGAGAGAAGAGCGCGTGGATTGAAGGGTTTGGATGAGTATGACAGGAAGAGATACGAAACAGTCTTCTATTCCTGCCACGTGTCTCACCTCAAACTCCATGGAAATGGAGAGATATGGGGGTGAGAAAGCAAAGCTGAGGTTTGGAGGAAAGGAGGAGGAGATGGAGATAGGGCAGGGTAATAACGGCAGAAGATAGAGTAAAGAAAGTGACGAAGAAGATGATATAATGATTGGGTTGGACTTGGGCCTAACTGCAATTTTTTCTTTCTCTTTCCCGAGGTTTTAGATTTCTAGGACGACGACTTTTGTTTTTTTTTTTTCCCCTTAATAATATTTGATTAAAATAATTATTTTTTTTAAAAATGCAATCAAATAATTTTTTTTAAAATCATAAAATCGGATCCGACTATTAAATTTTGCACCGATTGATTTCAAATGAAGAATTTTTTTTTTAAGCGAAAATGGGATGAAACGGAATGGTTTTGATAAATGTTTCATTCGCTCCGCCTGTCCCGATTTTTAAATTATTATTTTACTCATTAAAATATTTATATTTTTATTTATATTATTAGTATATATATTAAATATATATACTAAATACTTTTAGTGTATATATATATTATATATATTAAAAAAATTATAAATTAAAATTATGTTCATGAATAAATTATAATATAATTTTTTTATAATATTAAATTAAAATAATTAATAAAAATTGAGATATAACAAAATAAAATATCGTAAAACGATTATAAATATAATCGATATTTATTAAAATAAATATTTTTAATATTCATAAAAAATTAACAAAAATGAATAAAACATTCCCCTTCCCAATTGCCATCCTTACACTATCACCCCAAATCCACTCTCTCTGCATTACCTTTATAAAATAATCACTACTACAATAATTGATAAGACAAAACACTTGCTAACTGCTGCAAATAGAAATGTAAATAAAAAATAAAATTATTTTTTATTTACAATAATTTTACACTTATTTTTTATTATTTACAAAGAACTAAAGTTATTCAAAGAAAAATAGAAATGTACCCGTGTTATACGACGAGATCTATAATTATTAAAAAATTTGTTACGATAGTAATTGATAACTATGTAGTTTTAAAAATTCAAATGAATTTATAAAAAATGGGAAATATTTTATTATTGGATGAATTACTTTACTATGTCCGAAGTCACAATTTTAAATATATATATAATCTATTTATTTGAATATTCTATATTTATATATATTTAATGATTATTTTTTACATAAAAATAATAAAATAAATCTTCATATAAGACACGAAACATCATGATAATATCAAGTTTAAAAAAAAAAAATATTTAAACCTAATATATTGGGATTATGTTTTGCTTCTTGTGATTCTATCAATTTTGCCATTAATTATTTTATTTATTATAATAATAGCAATTATTGATAGTTTTTTTATTTCTATAATTTTTTGAAAAAAAAAATTGTCTTTTATAATTTTGAAATAGATGAAAATATTATTAAAAAACGTTTAATCGGTTCTTTGGTAATTTAATTTGTACCTTAAAATCTCTAAAATACCTTTAAAAACTATTTTTCCTCTCAAGAGGCATTTCAGTATAAATATTTTCAAAAACCTTTATCTTATCAATAGATATTTTGGTAATTTTTTACGTACTAATAAGGATTCAATATACTTTGAAGATTATAGATAAGAAGAAAAAATTGAGCATTAACCACTTAAACGAACCAAGCAAGCACGAATCAAATCTATTGCAATATTTCTACCGTATAAAAGCAACCTTAACATAATCTACTTTCCAAACAAAACCAAAAGAAAAAAAATTAAGACCGTCTAAAACCCATTAAACGGAATAAAAACATAACCATTGCGCCAAAACAAGTGTTAAAGTTCCATGTCAGTTACTTACTGCTATCAACGTCAATGCTCTTTAGTCTTTACCATGGTGGTGAAACAATTGGCTTACCCAGTTAAACTGAGCCTCATTTATTTCGCTGAATCAGGCTGCATGACTTGTTAACCCTTTGAGGTTGTTGCGAAGACCCAGAATTGAGAATCTGTGATTTCGAAACCATGTTGATCATAGAAGGAGTTTCATAGCTATTTGTCGCGTTAGTGCTTGTAGTTACACCTTCACCACCAAGTATGAGTGTTGTTGAGTGGCCCCTAGTAGTTGCCCTCTGCCATGAGTGTGAGCTTAACCCTGATAGAACATATGCCCGCCCTGTCTGTTCATATAACTGCATATTTGCCATTCTCTGCCCGGTTTCTCTCAGCTCTGCCTCAAGCCAGTTGCACAGCCCATCCCCAGCTTGGGCTGATACTGAAGATAACAAAGCTATTCTTTGCTCTGACAGCATAGCCTGCGCATGCTCTAGATCTCCCTGTTCAGCCATCCTTTGAGCATTTGCAATAGCTTCGGCCACAGAGAGACGGTTCCTCTGTCGATCAACCTCCAAGCTTACCATCTTGTCCGTAGGAGACAAAACTTCAGGTCGTCTTATCTCAACTCTCTCGAATCTCGACTCGACAATCTCCAATGTTGTTGAATCCTTGTTCGAGCACAAGACATCCAACAATGACATATTATCAAACTTTTTCTCACCTTCAGCATATGATGACGCTGGAATTGAGACGTATACCAGGAATTCCTTCTCTTCATCTGCATATAAATTTCCAACATCAATGATAGCCTTCTGCCCTTGATGAAAGATTTCACTCTTATATCTCCCAGAGTGAATTGAACCAATTTGCACTCCAGGAGAAATTGACTGTATCCTCAGTTGGACATCTTGAGCTACAACACTGAGAAGACCGCCAATGCATCTAGCAAATGCATCCTGTAAAATGTCAATCGACTCAATAAAGGAATATGTGCCACCTGATATATCAGATATGGCATGCATTGCATTGGAATCATGTTCTGAGCCAAACCCAAATGTGTGGACAGGGATAGTAAACTGCCGGGACTCATCACCAGATGCATTATTCCTGGGACAAATTGAAGCTGGCAAAAGGTAAAGATATTGCAAATTGTGCCTTGGATTTAAAGTGTGATTCTGTACATTGCGGTATAAGCTGCGAGTATCATCATTTAATGTATCATGGCCATCAGATAAGAGGATAATGCTTGCAATGGGATTATGCTCGTGTCGCTCTTCAAGAACCCTAACCCCTTTCTTAAGACCTTCGACAATGTTTGTCCCGCCACTAGAGGAAAGGGCATTGATGGCACAGATAGCATCATCATGACCACTGGCACACATCCTTCGCAAAGGCAAAATTCTTCGAGCTGATGATGAGAAAGTAACTATGGATAACCTATCTGAAGGGCCCAAGTTTTGTATGATAAAGCAAACAGCACGCTTAAGAAGGGCAAGCTTGCCAGCCATGCTGCCACTTACGTCAAGAACAGCAACTAGGTCGATGGGTGCACGATCAAATTGTTGAACATCAACATGAAAAGGTGGAGCACTGATGCCAACAAGAATAGCAAACTTTGAAACAGCATCTGAAGCTGAGACAGCAGGAAACTCTGGCAATGCCTTAATGGTTATGGCTTGTTGGCGAGTGGATGATGCAGGGCCTGCATGGATGGCAGGAAGCGGTTCATCGTCAGAAAATTGATCAACCTCCAACTGAGGCAGGGTTGGTGGATGCAAATTATGACGGAAGCCAGATACAAGTGGAGCATTATAAGGAGACACTTGGTCTTGGTCGATGCTGTTATTACGCCGGGAATTAGCAGCACTTGTAGGTGCTTGGAAAGGGATGTCTTTCCATTCAGACCGGCAAATGGGGCAAATGCGATTTCCATGCTGCACGTTGGTTGCAATACAATTGAAGTGGAAAGGATGAGAGCACTCAGCTGTGAAGATGGCCTGGCCTTCTCCCTTTTTCAGGCTTCCCAAGCAAATTGCACAAATCTTCTGCCCGTAAAGAGAGAGGAATTAGGGGTAAAAGATTAAGAATATTAGCACGATGATGATAGCATTAATTTTATATAGCTAATATCTACAACATGCATGAGAATGACTAGTACTTAACTTCAAATGAACTTTCCACAACATCGAAGTACCATACCTTGGATGATTCAAGTTGGACAAAATGTTTACAAAAAGCAAGCAGTCTAAAAAGAAAACGCCAAAACTCTTAAGAATAAAAACAATTTAATCCAACTGGATGGGAACAGATTTAACTTATAGAATGTATCATTTTGATTGAAACGTGCGAATAGTGGGGCAAGAAAGCTGATATGATTAGAAAAAAACTAAAACTTAAGCTGGAATTTCAATTCATAGATGGATTTAGGAACAGCAAAAATTAAACGCCTCTCTTTTGGGCGGGTTTAGGGGTTGGGGAAGCAGGCACAATTTGATGTAGTGTCAGGAAGGATCATGAAAAGAACTTTGAATCATTAGTGCAAAATTACCATTAATACCAACATATATACATGCCACATAAAAAACACTAATGCTTCCACTTTCACAAGTTGGTCACCTCTAAATTGACAGAAAATAACAGAGTCAATCTCAACAACTTTGGTAGCATTAAGTTACTTAAACTCCCAACAATATACTATTTCATTATTACCAAGTTTAGACACGTATCCTGCTCATGGAAAATAAAATGAATGGGAACAAAATTCAGTGCATGATTTATGCTTAGACAACTGGCACACCCATTATTTTTCACTAGCTAAAAAATGGAAAGATGATTCAAAGTTTTTCTTCTACAAAACAAACAGTTAAAGAGTTCTTCCATGAAAACGATAGACCAAAAAAATATAACTCATGCCTTTTGCAAAAACAAAAGCTTTTTCGTCAAATTACATATCTGAATCGTTTTTTCCTGGAAGATCAACTTTGAAGATAGAGGATTCGAACCCAATTATTTTTTACTTCAGGCTTACATGCACCTAAAGACGTTGAATCAAACACCCAGGTATTATATCCTGAAGTTTTATCCGGGTTCAAGCTGTACAAAATGCTTAAATGCCCAACCAAAACCATGTTTTCATCTTGGTAAAATAAATTCCTCTATCAATTATATTTAGCAACTTCTTCATGAGTACACTTAAAAAGCTTTATAACCTAGGCAAATGCAAACTCTGAATATTTTTTTTCTCAGACCAAGACTAATAAACGTGGCGCAATAATGTCATTTTAATGACCGATACCGTTGTTTTACATTAATGTGAAGACTTTAGAAATTGATTAAAAAATTATATTATATTTTAATACGATTGTTTAAAAAAGATAAAAATATATTTGATGGAAAATTAAATATTATATGTGAAATTAACATTTTCTAATACATTGTCTTTTCTCTTCTTCTTTTTTCCCTCTCTTTCCCTTCTTCTTTCCTTTCCTTTCCTTTTTTTTTCTTTCTTTCCTTTCTTTTTTGATCAAACTAAAATATATATATATACATGCCACAAACATGGCAAGCAAGTGAAGAGCAATTGCCCTTCAATTGGTATCAATTGAATTACCATTAACAATTGAAGAGGATTACTTTCCATCTATAGTAATAGATTATTGCATTATTTCATACTTCATAGTCAAATACAGTACTAACTCCACGGTAGTTATAAACACGCGTGGCATAATCCGGAATTTACTCCCATCTATATCTAGGTTAACTCTAATCACCGTTTCCATCTCCAATAATCGCTCAATTAAATAAAACGTTGCCAAACTGAAATCCATCATATATAAATTTACCCTTATACCCTCACTAGCAAAATTAAAACAATGAGAAAAACAAGATCACAACAGGGCAAATCAGTCAATCATCATAAAAAACTCAATTCAGTTACGCAAACAGAACGGCCGGTTTTTTCGCGGCAAACGAAATTCACTCTTCCGCCGGAACCAAAAAAATCAGTCGCCGCCAAAGCAAAAAAAAAAAAACAATAAATTCGAGGTGAGGAAGGAAATGCAAGGAAAAACTGACCTTAGTAGATCGGAAGCTGAAGCTGTACGAGAGGAGATTGGAAGAGCGAGAGACAGATGAAGATGAAGGCGAAGGTGAAGGTGAAGGTGAAGAGGCAATGCCGTTGGCTGAGGGACTGGAGGATGAGGAAGAGCGGCGGTGGTCGTGGTCGCGGAGGGTAGAGATCTTCGGAATCAGCGATTTCTTCAACTTTTTCCATGTACTCGCCATTTCTGTAAAGATGAAAAAAAAAAGGGGTGATTTTGAACGGGAATTTTGATTGGAATTGGAATTACGAAAATGGCATTGTTGGTGGCGGCGTTTGTGAATGTATTATTATTATCAAAAGAAAGAGAAAACTGAAAAAAGAGCGGAAAGCTGAAGCGAGCGAGCGAGAGGTGATGAGGGGAGTTAAAACGAGATATTTAGAGAAGTTATTTATGGGATTCTTTTTAGAACTTACGCCCATCCGTTTAAATAGAGATTTTTTTTTTCTCTCTCTTTTTTAATTTGGATTTCTTTTGATATAAGTAAGAGTACCAAATGCAAAGAGTAATAAAGAGCGAGGAAAATTATCTCATGTCATATAATATATTAAAAAATAAAAAATATTTTATATATACATAATAACTTTCTAATCCATTAGTAAAATTTAAAAATAAAATAATTTTTCACAAATCATTTAAGAAAAAGTATTAGTACAATTGTAAATTAAAAGAGTTCATGAATTGAACTTATCAAGTCTCTTCTTTAAAAGTTATAAATCCTAGTTTATCTCAATTACTCCATTTTATATATTATCTTATTCTTAAAATAATACTATTGTATTAATATTTTAATATTAAAATTAAATATATATTATTTAATAAAATAAATCAATAAGTTGAATCAAAATAAAATCAATAAACATGAAAGATTATCGAATGCTTACTTAATACTAAATTAAAAACTCGATCAATAAATAAGATTTGAAATTGAATCGATTAGTTGAATCACGAACCTTCAATCGATTCGATGATTGATTCAATTATTAAAATATTACAAAATTCTTTTATTTTGTTCTCCCTCATATTTCTAAACAAGTTGAGTTGGGATGATTAAAGAAAGAAAGAAAGTTGAATGTATTATTTTATAGAACAATACAATTGAGATTACTATCATTATTTGAAAAAATTAATTAAAATACTAAAAAAAAAAAATAAGAAAATGTTGAAATTAATACCAAAAAGGGTGACTTGTGGGTGAAATGAATATAGACTTTGGGTTATCTCTTTTTCATGAAGCTTGTGCTAAATATGTATTTCCCATTACATTGATACCAGTCATAGTCCAATGAAAGAGTTTTTGAATAATTTGTATGATAGTATCCTTTTATTATGAGAAATGTTAATTAGTGTTTAATTGACACTAATTAAAGTGTTATTAAAGAAAATAAAATAAATATTTTTTTTAAAATTTAATAAAAATAATGTATTAAATATAAAAAAATAATAATTAAATACTTCTTAATCGGTGTTATAGACACTAATTAAGCAGATTATTTTTATTATTTTTAAAAATTCATCCCTAAAAAAAAAGAATAAATAAAATAATAAGAGATTGAATTTAAGAGTGCTTAGGCTTAGCTAGCTATAATTGAGAAAGTTAATCCCATCTGCCGACCATAATAAAAGTAACCATTTGAGGGAAGTTTGAATATTATTTTTTGGGATTTTAATGGGTTTGAAAATGATCAATAAGTTCAATGTATAACCAAGTTTCCTCCCAAAATATCCAAATTGCTAGTCGGTTTGTTTGCGAAAATGGGCACATGACTCCATGACGGTGCATGGTGGATGATGGATGATTCAGTGTCAACAAATATACACCGTCCAACAATTGAGATCAATTATGCATTTGGATTATCCCTATGAAGGGTTTTTATCGCGTTATTTCTGTATTGTATATGATTGGAGTTTTAAATGTAAGAATGATGCTATAAAAATCCACCATCCAAATGTATTTAAAGGTTTATTTAGATGGGTAGTGAAAATAATTTCGGTAAGATTAAAAATAGCGATGGCAGTAAAATTAGTTATTGTAACGGTGAGATCAAAATCAATGATGAAATATGTGTTTGGATTAAAATGTAACGATGACAGTGAGATAAATTATAATCAGAAAAAAAATGATCATTAAGAGCATTAGATTAAAATGTGTATATATAATAAATAATAAATATTTATATTTATATTAAATTATAAAATATATATTTTTATTAAATAATAATTAAAAAATATATTTATGTTAAAAATAAATTAATAAATAAATAATTTAAAAGTTTAACATAAATTTAAAATTTTATAAAAATAAAATAAAATTTTAAAAAAATAGTGAAGGGGGTAAAAAGAGAATTACCCCCTCCACTGGGAATTCTTTTTTCTATTGGATCATTACCCCTCTAGTTAGACTAAAGGGACTGGTGCGTTTCATTTATCCACTAGAGGTGCATTTGGATGCATCCCCTAGTGGAAGTGTGATCAGTTGGATTTTCCCCCAAAATAGCTTTGGATTCCATCGCAACTAAGACAACTCAAATTATTAGTAATTCATTTTTTGGATATAAAAAAAAATTAATTTTATCTTATTTGATATTTTCTTCGTTCATCTTTCTTTTTTTATGTCTCAAAATTATTTTGTCCTTCTTTTTTTTGAATACTTAATTTTCTTATCTCTTATATTTCAAAAAAAAAAATCATAACTTTTTTACTTATTTGCTTTTGCCATTACAAATCATAGTACCTCAATTTTATAAAAATTAAAAATGAATATAAAATATAATAAAATCAATTTTTTAATTCTGTAAAAATCAAATAAGGACAAACAATATGAGATGAATGGAGTATTAATTTGAGTAAGAACAACCTGTATATATAACACATTACATTGTAAGATAATATGTAGGTATATGAAATTTATTTACAATAAAAAAAATAGAACAATTTTTGTAGAGTGGAAATAAAACCCAATATTTTGTTGATGTTAATGGCCCCAAGTTTGGGAAATGCCTATGAAGTTGACATTGGGCCTTATATAAGCCTAAAAGTATTGGCTTTGAGCTTCTATTCTAAAATATATCTGAGCCAGTGAGTCCAAATAAACTGAAATGGGTTCATTTCAAAATTGGATTCAAAGGCTTTTGGGAGAAACAAGCAATTCTAGCCTGGCAGAAAAGTATGTGAAGTATTTCTTATTTTTTGTATTTAAGATCGTTAGAATTTTTGGTCATTGAATCAAATTTAGATAATAAAAATTTTACTTGCTCAAAATTCGTTCGACTTGACCCAAAAAGCTCATTTCATTGTTCAAAATATATTAAAATATTAAATATTATTTTATATTAATATTTATATGTTTTTATAATTAAATTTAAATAAAAATAAATTTTATTGATTAAATAGTGATTCGAACCAAATAGAGCCAAACTCGAATCTAAAATATCATGTTTAAGTCTCATGAATAGATCATACAACTGTTGGCATATAGGAGAGATATCTTTTGTCATTTCAATATATTATTACGTTGCGTTTGGTGCGCTGAATGTAATAGAAAAGAAATATGTATTACATAGTTTGGTTGGTTGAATGGAATAAAAGAGCAATACTATTAGGGGGTGTTTGGCGCCTTCTCAGGAATCACATTCCATGAAATGTGATTTTTGAAAATGTGATTCCTGAGAATGTAAACAGCATTTAGTATATATGAGAAAGTGTTGATTAAAATCCTGGGAATGTAATCACTTTCCATCATACCAAACGCCCTCTTACATTGTTTGATCAGTTAAAATGATGTTAAGCAATATATAAGAAATATGTATAAAATGATTATTTTACTTTTGAATTAAATAATAATATTTTATTTATAAAATTAAACTTAATTTTTTATCTAATATAAGATAATACTAATAATTCAAAAATATTATTTAAATAAAATATAAAATATTTTAATATATATTTAAACAAGACTTTAATATATTATATTTATAAATAATAATATAATATTTAAATATTTTACATTATTAATACTAAAATTATATTTAAAAATAAATATATATTATTTTTTACCTATAAATAATAAAAGTTTTCTCTCTCCTCTCATTTTCCCAACACTTTTTTCTCTCTACATCTCTCTCTCTCTATCAAACTCTCTCTCCACTTTCATCAAAATTTCCAAAAAATCATAATTTTTCAGATTTCGACCGTCACTGTCGATCGAATCCAAAAAATCTCCAAATTTCACTCAAAATTTTCTTTCAATCTCCTCTTTCCATTTTTCCAATTGGTTTTTCCTAAAAATATCAAAAAAGCCTAGATCTACATTTAAACTCCGCGGCACCCAAATTTTCCTTTCAATCCACTTTTTTCGTTTTTTCAATTGGGGTCTTATTCAATTTCTCCCATAATAGGTTATTCCGTGTAATAATCATTCGGTGAATCAGGTAAATGAATCTAGATCCTTAAGGAATAAGTTCATAATAGATTGACTACTATAACCAACCAAATAGGCTGTTAGTGTTTTTTTATTAGTTATTATTTTTTATTAAAAAAAAAAAAGCAAAAATATTTCTACGAACCCAAACTTGATCAAGTGAGATATCTATTATTTTAGAAGAAACTGTACACTTCAACTCTCATTTCATAATCAACAATTTTTTTTTTTTTTTTGCAAAATAAAATAAGCCACATGAAATGATCTTAAGGTTTTGAAATTTGATTATATTGTTTTTATATGAAGAGCCGCACGAAATCTTTTCTCCAAACATTTTGGCGTGACCATGTGATCATCATCGAGTGACATTTGAGCTAGCTTTATAATAGAATAGAGTTGTTGGACAAAATCAAATATCTTTCTGTTTGCCACGTTTTTTCAATCTCATGCGAAAAAACAATAATAATTTTGATTTTTTAAATTTAAAACTTGTAAATAAAATTGGCATATACAATCAACTATTATAATGATCTTAAATTAAAATTTAATTAATATCACATCAATATAAAAAATTTTACAAATTAAAATTAGTCAATTAAATAAACATCCG
Organism: Fremontodendron californicum; assembly: GCA_030761205.1. Lineage (NCBI taxonomy): Eukaryota > Viridiplantae > Streptophyta > Magnoliopsida > Malvales > Malvaceae > Fremontodendron > Fremontodendron californicum. The sequence continues at coordinate 4,358,002 of JAULJL010000027.1, forward strand.
ATTTATTTATTTATTTTCACTTAGACTTGATTCGAACATATCCGAAAATTTATATTATTATTTAAAAAATATTCAAAAAATATTTTATATATTAAAATTTTTATATTCTATAATTATTTTTAAATAAAAATATTTTTTATTAATAAATAATAACTCAGACTAAATCGGAATTGAAAAAAAATCTCTTGAACATATATAGTTGATTTATATGCAACCTCTAGGCTTTTTGGTCCATATCAATTTTTTGTATATGGAAGCAATTGCAACTTGCAAAACAACAATAGTTTTACATGAAATTTTGGAGAAGAGTATCGGCTTTTTTTTTTGTTTTGAATAATTAATTATCGGCATATTGTTTGTCAAATTTTCACTTCATTTAAAATGAATTCCTTCCCTTTCGGTTAAAACAACAAAACCCCCCTCAATTTTATCATTTTATTTAGATAAATTATTATATTTTTATAATTTTATAATTTACACCAAAATATATTCTTTATATTTAATTTATATCCAAATAAAATCTTAACCTTTAATTTATACATGAATAAACTCTTAATATAAATCAATTTTTCATTTAAAATAAAAACTTATTTGAGTATAAATAAAAAAATAAAAACATATTCAGATGCAATAAAATTTTAAAAACTTACTTAAAATAATAATAATTAAATATATATATTATAAAACAGGGTACATGCTGACTAGGTAAATATTTGCTGACATGGACAACTAGGTGGATAGCTTTACTTAATGACACATAGGATTGTATTTATTGTATATTAATAATTAGATAAATCTATTAAATAAATTATTTAAATTTAAGATTTAAATCTATCCAAAATTTTAAATTTAATTTGTGTAACCAAGTAATTGTATCTACTTACTAAATTTTTTCACATTTAGTAAATTTATTAAATAATTTAGGAAATTGAAATTAAACATAATCCTATCTATTAATACATTACAATTTAACTATTTCAAAATTCCTATCTATTAACTTATCAAGTAGCATTTAAAAACTATTAAAATACTTATCTTAAATTTTAAAATTTATCACATTTATTAAACTTTAACTCTTATCTTTTAACTTATCTCAAATATATAATTACATTAAGAAATGAATTCCACCCTTTTTTTAGTTTCTCAGCCTAAATCTTTTCGTCTTTCTTTCTTTAATTCTGATCAAGATCGTAGGTTTCAAGCTTTAAAACATTTGGAGGTATATTTTTTTAGTTTCTCAACCTAAATCTTTTTGTTCTTCTTTCTTTATTATTTATTTGTAATTATTTTTTTTTTTTTTACATTTCCTAATTAATTTCATTGTTTCTTTTTGTGTGTGTGTGTTTTACATAAATATCACCGGTGTTCAATTATCAAAGCAGAGCACTATTTAACCGCATTTGAAGGTATACTTTCAATGTATTTTATATTTAATTTGTAATTAAGATCAAAATTTATACATAGATAATCTTACGATTTAGTTATACGTCCGACAACACACAAGATAATCAATTTCAAAAGGTGGAAATGAATTTCAAAGATTGTTAAATTGTCCAATACCAGCCCAAGGAAAAATAAAAGCCTAACAATGTGTGGTTGCAATTGTGTGGTTTAATGTGTGGTTGCAATTGTGTGGTTTAATGTGTGGTTGTAATTGTGTGGTTTAATATGTGGTTGTAGTTGTGTGGTTTAATGTGTGGTTGTAGTTGTGTGGTTTAATGTGTGGTTGTAGTTGTGTGATTTAAATGTGTGGTTGTTATTAAACAACAATGGGTGGTTGTAATTTATTTAGATTTTATATTTGTGTGGCTTGTGTTTGTCTTGGTATTGTATAAATACCCCCCTCCCTTGCATTTGTAAATCATCAAGTAGTAAGCTTCAATAAGCAATAAAAGTTCTAAGTTTTCCTAAGGAGTTCTTCTCTAAAGAGTGTAGTCTAGAGTGAAGTGTGAGCATTTGTGAGTTTTCCTAAAATCTAAACTTTCTTCTTTGAGTGGTAAAATTAGAGTTATCTACTCTAAGCTTTTCTCAACAATTGGTATCAGAGCCATTGGTTCGTGGTCCTTATTCCGCTGCAGTGAAAGTGTTGGTTCTTAGTATGCTCTGTGGTTGCAGTATTGTCTGATCTTCCACATCAGAAAAGAATTATTCTTGTTGCTGGAAATAAAGTGTGGTACTGTGAAAGTGTCTAGGGAAGTTCTGGCTAGGAAAGACTTGGTATTTAAGTGTGTCTATCAGTGACCCACCTCTCTTTCCTGGGAACCTACCTGGTGCACTATTCACGGGCTACGGTCACTGTTCCAGTATACGGTCACTATTCACAGATACGGTTACTATTCATACGTGTGGTTGTATACTTTTGCAGTAATTGTTAACGTATACTGAATTTGTTCTAGTGTACGACATACGTACAATACTGTTCACGTATACGGTACTATTCACGGTGAAATAGTTATTCAGGTACTATTTTTGGTTTGAGCGTTCTTGAGTTGTGAGGAGTTTGTACTCTACAAGTTTGTGTCTCAAAATCAAGCTTGTTCGGTATTGTTAGTCTTGCCGACACGATGGGTGATCTTCAAGTAGTTGGAGGAATCAAGAAGCTCAATCACAAAAATTACAACACGTGGAAGACGTGTATGATGTCTTACCTACAAGGTCAAGACCTTTGGGAAGTCGTTGGTGGTAGTGAAGTTACGAAGCCCGAGCAAGAAGATGCTCAAGGAACCTTGCGCAAATGGAAGATTAAAGTGGGTAAAGCCATGTTTGCCCTTAAGACCACAGTTGAAGAAGAAATGTTGGAACACATACAAAAGCTAGAAACGCCAAAAGAAGCGTGGGATACTTTAGATGCACTCTTTTCGAGAAAGAATGACACAAGACTTCAACTTCTTGAGAATGAATTGTTATCAGTTGCACAACGAGATATACCGATTGCTCAATACTTTCACAAGGTAAAAACGTTATGCCGTGAAATTTCTGATTTAGATCCTACAGCTGCTATTGGAGATACCAGGGTAAAAAGAATAATTATCCATGGTTTGAGGCCCGAATATCGCAGCTTCGTTGCCGCTATACAAGGATGGCCAACTCAACCATCACTTGTAGAGTTTGAAAATTTGCTTGTTGGTCAAGAATCTATGGCCAAGCAAATGGGAGGGGTCTCGTTGAAAAGTGAAGAGGAAGCACTCTACACCAACAAAAGCAAAGGCAAATTCAAACAGCACGTCGGTGGTGGATCTAAAAAGTATGGTGACAAGACAAAAAGTCATCAAGGAGAAGGGAGCTCTCGTCCAGGGGGAGCTTCAAAGAATCGTAGCAACAATAAAAGATTTGAAGGTAACTGTTACAACTGTGACAAGAAAGGTCACATGGCAAAAGATTGTTGGTTTAACAAAAGGCCCGCTGAGAGCAATGCTGCTACTTCTAGTACAAAGGAGAAAAGCGAAGATGATTGGGACACTGAAGCATTTTTTGCTATGGAAGAGGAAGAGTTAGCTCTCACAGTAACAACGGCTGACCGAATTGACTATGAGAATGACTGGATTGTCGATTCAGGTTGCTCAAATCACATGACAGGCGATAAACAGAAGTTGCAGAACCTGTCAGAAAATGAGGTGTTGTCAGATTCAAAAGAATTTGAAGACATGTTACAACAGAAAATGGGAGAGTATATTGTCCAACTTCAATCAACTTCAGATGAAGTAGAAGACCTATGTGATCATAATGATGACGAGCAAGTGTTAGTCCAGAGTCCTTGGCAAACTGGTGTGTATCAACCAGATGTTAGATCGAGTGAAGTGGAAGAACCATCTCCACAATCACAAATCCGAAGGACAACAAGAGCACGGAAGCCAAATCCCAAATATGCTAATGCAGCCATAGTGGAAGAACCAATTGCAACAGAACCTGAGACGTTTGAAGAAGCATCACAGAGTTCTGAGTGGATTATGGCTATGAAAGAAGAGATCACTGCGCTTGAGCAGAATCAGACTTGGGATCTAGTGCCAAAACCAAGAGATGTGAAACCCATATCCTGCAAGTGGGTTTACAAGATAAAACATCGTCCAGATGGGTCGATTGAAAGGTACAAGGCACGGTTGGTGGCTCGTGGTTTCTCTCAGAAGTATGAGCTAGACTATGATGAAACATTTAGTCCGGTGGCAAGACTTACAACCGTACGAGTCCTACTTGCCCTTGCAGCCAACAAAGACTGGAACTTGTGGCAGATGGATGTGAAGAATGCATTCCTTCATGGAGAGCTAGATCGGGAAATCTACATGATTCAACCATTGGGATTTCAAAACCAAAATCATCCTGAGCATGTGTGTAAGCTGCGAAAGGCACTTTACGGATTGAAACAAGCACCTAGAGCATGGTATGGTAAGATTGCTGAATTTTTAACTCATAGTGGTTATTCAGTGACACCTGCAGATTCCAGCTTGTTTGTCAAAGCTAATGGAGGAAAGCTAGCTATCGTATTGATATATGTGGATGATTTAATCATAACTGGTGATTATGAGGCAGAAATTCTTCAAACCAAGGAGAATTTATCAGTTCGTTTCCAAATGAAAGAACTTGGACAACTCAAGCACTTTCTTGGTCTAGAGGTTGATCACAGACAAGAAGGAATATTTCTCTGTCAACAAAAATATTCTAAAGATTTGCTAAAAAGGTTTGGAATGCTCGAGAGCAAGCCAATTTCAACACCGATGGAACCAAATGGCAAGATGTGTGCACTTGAAGGCAAAGACTTGGAAGATGCAACTATGTATCGACAATTGGTAGGTAGCCTGATCTACTTAACCTTGACTCGACCTGACATTTCTTATACAGTTGGTGTGATGAGTCGGTATATGCAAAATCCGAAGAAGCCTCATTTAGAAGCAGTTCGACGAATACTGAGATATGTGAAAAGTACAATAGATTATGGTCTTTTGTACAAGAAAGGTGAAGACTGTAAGTTAGTTGGTTATTGTGATGCTGACTATGCAGGAGATCATGACACCAGGAGATCAACAACTGGGTACATGTTTAAACTTGGTTCTGGAACAATTTCTTGGTGCAGTAAGAGACAACCAACGGTATCATTGTCAACTACCGAAGCTGAGTATCGAGCAGCAGCAATGGCAGCTCAAGAGTGTACGTGGCTGATACAACTAATGAGTGATCTACATCAACCAGTAGATTATGCAGTTCCGTTGTATTGCGACAACCAGTCAGCAATTCGTTTGGCAGAAAATCCAGTCTTTCACGTAAGAACCAAACATATAGAAGTGCATTATCACTTTATCAGAGAAAAGGTTCTACAAGAAGAGATTGAAATGAAGCAGATCAAGACAGATGATCAAATGGCAGATTTATTCACAAAAGGTTTGAGTATCAACAAATTTGAAATGTTTCGTCGTCAACTCAACATGGTGCAAAGAGGAAGAGCTGGTATTGAGGGGGAGTGTTAAATTGTCCAATACCAGCCCAAGGAAAAATAAAAGCCTAACAATGTGTGGTTGCAATTGTGTGGTTTAATGTGTGGTTGCAATTGTGTGGTTTAATGTGTGGTTGTAATTGTGTGGTTTAATATGTGGTTGTAGTTGTGTGGTTTAATGTGTGGTTGTAGTTGTGTGGTTTAATGTGTGGTTGTAGTTGTGTGATTTAAATGTGTGGTTGTTATTAAACAACAATGGGTGGTTGTAATTTATTTAGATTTTATATTTGTGTGGCTTGTGTTTGTCTTGGTATTGTATAAATACCCCCCTCCCTTGCATTTGTAAATCATCAAGTAGTAAGCTTCAATAAGCAATAAAAGTTCTAAGTTTTCCTAAGGAGTTCTTCTCTAAAGAGTGTAGTCTAGAGTGAAGTGTGAGCATTTGTGAGTTTTCCTAAAATCTAAACTTTCTTCTTTGAGTGGTAAAATTAGAGTTATCTACTCTAAGCTTTTCTCAACAAAGATCACCCAGAAAAATGAATTTCAATGGTGGAAATGAAAACTTAGGTTTTGTTTTGTTTTTCATGCATATTATTCTTATCTATTATCTTTTTCAAATTTGTCATGTGGTAAATTATTTTATCTCTGTCTATACGTGATTGAGCTTATTAAAATGATGTTATCTCATATCTACTAAATTTTGTATTCTTATCATATTATATTTAGGTTGGATCTCCACTTATTATTAATAGATTTCAAATTAAATTCTTACAAAATTGAAAATGCATTATTGGATATTGAATTCTTGATATAGTTTATCACTTTCAAGATGCCGGTTAAGACTGCGATTCTGGCCATAATTTTCAATTATATACAAACTGAATCAGGAAAAAAAAAAGCATTAATTGCAACTTAAGAAGAAAACATACTGGCAAAAGTAGCTGCTGAAAATGCCTCAGTTTGACCACAGCAAATAGCTATATCCGTCAAAGGGTTAACGTTTAAACCATGCTGCTGTAATTCTCTGTTTCTTGCTCTGTTTTCTTAGGTGATAATGTGACATAGCTTCTTGCGTTTGGTACTTTTTTTTCTTCTCAGTAGGAACACAAACTCAAAGCTTCAGTTAGATTAGTAAGACACCTAATCAAAAAGAAAAAATTTAAATAATAAAAAGAACTTCTAACAACATATCGATCTTTAAATAAAATTATACAAAATTAAAAAAAAAAAAAAATTTGTTGATTCAAGCTTGAACCTTTCCTCCTAAAAAAACCAAAATATATCTACGACCAGAACAACCAAACTGCCTTCTATAATCTATTGTTCTTATTTGTTTTGCATCATTTAAGCACCCAGAAATGCCTATTTTGGAGAAATAAACTCCAAAACGAGATGCAGTTCTGCTTCACGGTAAAGAAATAGGGGCATAAACATAAAAATGATAGAATGAGCATTTAAAATGTGATTTTTTTTTTGTTGTAGATATACAGTTACCGTTAGTAACTTCCGTTAGAATAAATGAAAAATGTAAAAAATTTGGTGACGTGTTTTATCCAAAAATTCGTTCCAAATTATAGTGAAAAAGTTTTACTACAAAGAGGGATAACGATTTTTAAAATTATTTTTAAATAAATTTATTTTTTAACTGTTGCGCATCAAATATATATTTTAAATTTTTTATTTATTGATAATATTTTTAATTATTTTATATAAAACAACTCATGTATGATCATATCAAAAACTTTGATTATACGCATCAAAATTGATTCATATCTTATACTTTTTTATAAAATAATAAATTTTTATTTTATAAATTATTCATATAATTGAACTGAGATAAAGATAAAATCATGAGTTGTTTGAAGAGAGTTCTCTGAAGAGAGTAGGGCTGTAATCGAACCGAGCTCGAATACTGAGAAGCTCGAGCTCGATTCGAAACTCAAGGCTCGAAACTCGGTTCGAGCTTGATCGAGTATCATTTTTTAAGCTCGAGCTCGGCTCGAGATAAAATCGAACTATTCGAGCTCGACTCGATTAGGCTCGTTTATATACTCGAGCTCGAGCTCGAATTAAGGGTTTTTAAGTATGTATATATATATTAAGGGTAAAATAGTAAATTAATAATAAAAATATTATAAATAAAAAAAAGCTCGATTAGGCTCGCGAGCTGCTCGAATCGGGTATTAAGATACTCGAACTCGGCTCGCTCGAGCTCAGCTCGATAATGATCGAATCGAATTCGAGTTTTTTTCGAGTCGAACTCGAGTAGCTTGCGAGCACAGATGTCTCGTTTACACCCCTAGAAGAGAGCGAGTCAGAATCTGAAAAGAGTTGTCTTTGTTTGTGTATATTTTACTTAAAAAGATATATGAATTAAATTATAGATAAGTCTGCTTAAATTTTAAAAATAATGAAATATGGTAGGCTTATAATTCTATCGTTATCTTCTCTTAAAATTTTAAAATCAAGAGTTGTTGTAAAAAGAAAATTACTTAAAAGATATAGTCCAAAAAAAAAAAAAAACTTAAAAAGATATATGGATCAAATTGATAATGTTAGATTTTTTTTTTTGGGTGAGATTTAATGAGATAAGATATAATTTTTTAGCATATTTTTTTTACTTTAAATGGATAATTTATACATTGATATTAAATTTTAAAATTTGAAATTTAATGACTGGATAATTGAAAAATGCATGAGAAGTTGGTTTAGGGTAAATATTGAACTTGAGCTAAAACGATAATAAATAATAAAAATGTATTGGAAATGATTTATGAAACAAAGAGATACATAATTTTCTTGAGATGTGCTAAAATTATTTAAAATATTTAAAATATATTGAAAGGATATCGGATAATGCTAATAAAATATTTAATTGTGTAATATGCATATTCCAGTCATAATAAAATATAATAATCTATAACGTAATAATCATGGTATATAATATTTAATATCGGATAATGCTAATAATATTCCAATTTGTATTTAACATAATATATTCAATATCTATTCATTGCATAATGAAATATGATATAACAAATATAAAATAAGCTAAGTTCGTGTCCAGTTATAAATAGTTGCAAAATTCTGACTGGGTAGGTTAAGGATTTAGCAAATCCATACTTCAAGACAGAAATGAATGATAAGAATAAAGAAATAGTTTGTACTATATAGAAATAGTTACACAAAATTTTATCTCCAATATAGAAATAGTTACACAAATTTTTTTATATATTTATACAAAAAAAATAAAATTAATCCGGGGTCACAAACTAGTTTTTTTTAATATTTTAACCTCTCTCTTTTTATGGGCAATATTGTCAAAAAGCAAGCAAAAGAAATTAGATTCCAATTAGAACTCCATCTCCAAAACTGTATTTGCGGCTATTGGTAGGAAGTTAGGAACATAAAGACTTCTCCAATATTAAAATTTAGAAGTCAAATATATTTGGTAGTTGAGTCATATACCTACTTTCAGTTTTCCTATGATTTTTTCAAATTAAACTCCCTTAATTTTCATGTGATTTTTTTTTTCAAAAATAAAATATTATACGTATACGTAAAAAATAATTTTTTTTTCATTCTTAATTTAATTAACAATTTGAATTGTTTGGCAAGTCATTCTCCTATTAATTATGAATTATGACAATAATTTTCTTTGGGGGTGCAAGACTTTCTAGGATCATATTCATGCTTAAATATTTTAACTTATTCATTTAATAAATAAAAGAAATTATTTCATTAATCGTCAGTAAAGTTTTTAAATTTTATAAAAAAAAATAGTAGGATGATACATATTTTTTAAAATATATTTAAAAAATAAGATTATTTTAAACATTTTTTTATCCTGCTTATAAAATTAAAAACTACATTATCATTATATCAAAAACAAACTCAATATATAATTATTAAAATGTTTGAATGAGATAAAAAAATGAACAAAATGAATGATGTTGGAAAAACCAGCAGGATGTTGATGTAATTGTTGTCTGTTTTATCTTCTTCTAATTTCTTATTTTCTTCTCTATATACTGCCATTTAAGATATTATTATTAACTTACTTACCCAAATTCTTTAATAAATTATGAATTATTTTTCATTCTATGAAAAGTAAAAAATTTTAAATCCAGAAGAGTTTGATAAAAAAAAATTCTATAAGCATATTTAAAATATTAATACGTGTCCATTTATAATATATTTTTTAAAATTATTTATTTATTAATTATTAAAGACACATAATAATAGAAAATTTATTTAATACACTTTTAATGGAGTTTAAAAACTTCACCAAGTTTACAGGGTGACACAAATTTCTATAGGAGATAGTAAAAATTATTAAAAATTAATATAATAAAAACATACTTATCAATTTTTTCACATTTATATAATTTAAAATTTTTACTATGGATGTATAAAAAACAGATTCCATAAAAATAATATTAATTCAATTTTAAAATAAAACAGCTCTATCATGGATATAGAATAATAATCCATAAATTATAAATTGAAGTAAGAGAATAAATCAACTTTCTTTTTTCCCAGTCAAGTAAAAAATATGTATTTTATTTGGTTTGGTTTGCTATACTATTAATTAACCATTTAAAATGTTACAAGTATTTTTTGCTGTCGCCATTGCTTATCTCAAGCAGAATAGATGATGATGACACAGAAGGATTTCTTACCAAAATAAAATAAAAAAATTAAGATAGAAGATGACAAATATTTATATTTAATTATTGATTATTTCACGAAATTGAGTTACTCAAAGAGTTAGGTCCTTTCAAATATATTATTATGTTTGTTTTGATGACCTTTAGCCAAATCACATAAGATTAAAAAAAAAATAGTCTTAAAATTAAGATATATATTTTCTTTTATTTACAGATAAATTTAATATAAGTTATATATATCTATTAGGTGATATAAAGTTTTTATTTTAGAGGACATCGGTTAGAATTTTGAAATAAGATTTATCAAATAAGAATCTTAAGTATCAAATTTAAAATTAATTAATAATAAATGGAGAGATCTAATATAAAGTTATAAACAATTTAAAGTTTAATAGATATTAGATAATATCATTTAACATGTTCCGTCATATGTAGGTCAGAAACATAAAAATCTATTACGTGATAAATTTAAATGGATAACAAACAAGAAGAATAAATTAAAAATTGGGTTTATATTGTGTTAAACATCCAACCTAAAACTAATGAACAATAAATAGAAATATCAAACTTGAATATAAAATCACAAACAATTTAAAATTTAATAAATATGAGATAATATCGGTTTAAGTACCTATATAATTCTTGTACTATAGTGAGAAGAGTAATTTAGTCTCTGTACTGTAAAAATGAGTAATTTAGTCCCTGTACAATTAAAATAGGTGCAAATAAGTAAAATTGATAATGTGTTAATGAAAAACGGTTAAAAATGCTGATGTGGACTCGTAAAATCTAATAGAATTAATGACTTTGAATAAAATATAACTTGAAATATATCTAAATCTGTTAGATTTTACGAGTCTACCTCAACATTTTAACGATTTTTCATTAAAACCGTTATCAATTTTACTTATTTGCACCTATTTTGATTTGTACAGAGACTAAATTACTCACTTTTATAGTGTATGAACTAATTTACTCTTTTTATTATAGTTCAAGGACTATATAAGTACTTAAACCGAAAATATCACTTAAAAAATTTACCAACCTCTTCCAAATTTTGTCAATACATTACTTTCAATGAATGCATCGGAAGTGGAGTTTCTCAAAATTTTATAATATCTTAATTTTATTTATTTTCCTTTCTAAGCAAAATAAAAAACCTAAGGTGAAACGGGGAGCAACAAAATTGGCAAATTTATTTAAATATGGCTAAAAAAATAAATTAAATTGTCGATATTTTAAAATTATTTATCAAAATACGTTGATTTTCAATGATCAAGGGAAGTCGCCTTAAAAATAAAAGAAGGGAAGTCGCCATATCACATGACAACTTCCCTTCATATTTTTTTACAATTGTAGTTTGAAAGTGGCCATATCATATGACGACTTCTGAATTAATTTTTTTTTTTAAATTTAAAAAATGTTATTGTTATAAATTTTAAACGGTTATAAAATTTAAATTTAAAAAAAATTAATTCGGAATTGACCATATGATATGGCGACTTTCGAACTACAATTGTAATTTTTTTTTTAAAAAAAAAAAACAAGGTCAGAAGTCACCATATGATATGATGACTTCTGACCTCAGTTTTTCAATTTCCCTTCTTTTATTTTTAATTTTTTTAAAAATATACCAAGAGAAGTCGCCATATTATATGGCGACTTCTCTTGGTATTTTTTTTTTCAAAACCCGTTACAAATCAATGTATTTTGGTAAATAAATTTAAAATATCGATAATTTAAATTATTTTTTTTAACAATATTCTAATAAAAAAACCCAACAAAATTCTTCATTTCTTAAGCTTTGATTTTCCTTCGTGAAAAAGTTTAAAGAAAAAGAGTTAAATACTATTTATCTTTGTATTATATCTATTTTCTTAATTAATTTGATATCTAAGGAATATATATATATATTTTTATAATTAAGTGTTTGAACTTGTCTTAAGTCAAATTACCCAAAAAGTTACTCCGTCATGATGTGGCGGCATATTTGATGAATCAAAAAGCGTCAATGATTAGGTAAAATCTAATCATTTAATACGTTAATGCCATGGCATTCATAAATCTCTTGTCATGTCAACAGTAGAAAAAATTAAAAAAAATAAAATGATTTTTTTAAAAAAATCTAAAAAAAATCAAAGAAAATATGGAATTTAAAAAATATATAATTTAGAAATATGAAAAAAAAATTAGAAAAAATCAAAAACTTTTTAAAAGAATTCAAAATATGGTATTTTAAAAAAAGTTGAAATAAAAAAGAAAAGAAACATTATAAGGGACAGGGGAAAAGAGAGTGGGAGAGGATGGGGGAGGCTGCCGGTCAATCCCTGCCCCCTCCCTCTTTTTTCTCGATTATTTTTTATTTAAAAAATAAAAAATTGATTTTTTTTTAAATAAAAATGATACGATTTTTTTATCACATGTCATGATTTTCTTTAAAATATTTTTATCATATAAATCTACTAAGGCTTAAATAAAAATTAGCCCCTGTATTATATCACTTTTTTCATTTGGGTACTTAAAAAAATTTTGTTTTCAATCAGGTACTTATATTATAATTTCGTAAAAAAAAATTGATACTTTATCCTAATACCGTTAAATAAATGCTGACGTGACAAACAACATCCAATAAGAACGTGACACGTGGCAAAAAAGCTATGTCAACACTTACTTTATGATAAGAACAAAATGTTAAAAAATAAAAAAAAAATAGGAAAAAGTTATAAAAAATCAAAATAAAATTCAAAACAAATCACAATTAAAAAAATCAAAAAATTCAGAAAAAAATTATAAAAATTTTAAATATTCAAAAAAACAGGAAAAATTATAATAAAATAAAATCTTAAAAATTCACAATTTCTTAAAAAAATTCAAAAAAAAAAAGAAAAATTATAAAAGTTCAAAATAAAACTAAAAAAGTTGTTTAAAAAAAATTTCAAAAAATCCGAAAAGAAATTATAAAAATTCATAAAAAATAGGGGAAAAAATTAAAAACATCTAAAAATTCACAATTTTTTTTTAATTCAGAAAATTCAAAAAAAAATTACAAAAGTACTCAATAAAATTAAAAAATATATAAAAAATTCACAATTTTTTTTTAAAATTCAGAACATTTGGAAAAAAATTAAAAAAATTCCAAAAAAAGGAAAAAATTTAAAAAATCTAAAAATTCACATTAAAAGAAGAATCAGAAAATTGGACAAAAATTATAAAAAATAAGGAAACAACCATAAAATTCAAAACAAAATTAAAAAAAGTTCACAAATTTTTTGTAAAAATTCAGAAAATTCACAAAAAAATTTATAAAAATTAAAAAAAAATGTGTTTTGATTTCAAAATTTATATATATATATATTAATTTTAATTTTAATTTCAAATTCAAATTCCATTTTTTTTAAACTTTTTATATATTTTTTCAATTTAAAAAAAAATCAATTTTTTTTTTAAATTTTAAAAAAGTTGTTAGTTTTTTATATTTATTTTGAATTTTTATATTTATTTTGAATTTTTATGTTTTTATGTTTTTGAATTTTTTTCCTTTTTTTTAATTTGTATTATTTTTTGAATCTTCGGAATTTTAAAAAAAATGTGAATTTTTTAGATTTTTTTTGAATTTTATTTTTGAATTTTTATAATTTTTCAAATTTTTTATAATTATTTTCGAAATTCCTGAATTAAAAAAAAATATAGTGATTTTTTAAATTTTTTTATTTTGAACTTTATAGTTTTTTTTTCTTCTAATTTTTGAATTTTTTTTTTCTAATTTTTTTAATTTTCTGAATTTTGAAAATGAAATTATGAATTTTTAATATTTTTAATTTCTATTTTTAAATTTTTAAATTTTTTATTTTTCCTATTTTTTGAATTTTTATAATTTTTTTAAAAAATATGATTTTTTTAGATTTTATTTTTTTTATAATTTTTCCTTTTTATAATTTTATGATTTTTTTAAATATGAATTTTATAATTTTTCTTATTTTATTTGAATTTTTGTTCTTTTAATGATGATGTTACATTATAGAATCAGTGTTGACATAACATTTTTACCACGTGTCACGATCTCATTGAATGTTGTTTGTCACATTAGTATTTATTTAATGTTGTTAGGACAAAGTATCAACATCTTTGATAAAATTATAATATAGGTACTTGATTGGAAACAAAAAATTTTTAAATACCAAACTGAGACAAATGGTATAGTATATGGATTATTATTTTTTTAAAGCAATCTAAGTCAAAATAGGCAAAGTATGTAATAAAGTATGAGTAATTAATTAATTACAAAATTAAAAAACAATTAATATAAGGGACAAAATGTATTTAACCCAATTAAGAACAATGCATGTGACATCAATTACCGTTTGCCACCGTCGTTGATTGGTCGACATATTGGTAGTTGATCTGATATTTAGACTATTAGTAACCATCCAAATCTGCTGCCCACAAGAATGAGAAGATTCATTTGAAAAAAAATAAAATAAAACTTTTATTAGTTGAATCTCAAATTTTGATTTTTGATTTTTTTTTTATTTTTATCAAAAGTTAATTTTTCGTCTTTAAAAGCTTTCCAAATTTTTAGCATAGTTTTTAGAATCCAATAATAATATTAAAGTGGCCTGTTTTCTCACATATGGAATCCGAAGTTTAAGTTTAATACTGAGAAAAAAAAAATAGATTATGAAGGAAAAAAAAAGTGCTTACTTTTTTATGAACTCTTTGAATTATTTAGTTCAAGATTCTTTTTTTCTTTTTTCTCTCAACTAAGTACAAATTGTGGCCCTCACCATAATTTTCAAATTCTATTATTATTATTATTATTATTATTATTATTATCCACAACCTTTAAATTTTTTTTATGTTAATTTATAATAGTTCTTTGATATATAAATAAATTCCATTAAATTTAAAATTGTATAATATATCAATGGTAAATTTTTAAATTTTATTGACGAATTGATAAATAAAAAAAGCTTATAAATTAACATAATTATACTAAATATATGTGTCATTTACATAAAGATGTTTACGAAATTTAGAAACTCATCACTTATAATAGTCCTTTATAATAATAATTATTATTTGGTATAAAAAAAGGTTAGATCCTAGACTGCAAAGGTGTGCTTTGAAAACCTACCAGTTTGCACCAAATTTCTTTAAAAAAATATTTTTTTTACCAATGTTATTAACGTTTATAATCTTTTTTGATGATGGTTGCAAGGTTATAGTTTTATAAGTTTTTTTTTTCTTATATATTTTAAATTATTATAAATTGAACTTTGATCATTGAAATTAAAAGAATTATTTTTAAATATTAATTATCGTCCATTAATTATTGATTAGTACATTTTTTTTATAATTTATGATTATTTTTTTTTTGGTTGATGATCATTATATCAAATTATATAGAGAGCTATCCCAAAAAAAAAAAAAATGATATTTTAATTATATGAGTCGATTAGGCATAAAATTGGAGCTACCTAAAGCCTACATAGTCCATGGCAATAAATTTGGTATTATGTCCTCTCACCTTTGGAAATATTCTTATTTTGCGATTGTGGAGAGTCACAAGCATTTCCTTATTTTTTTTTATGAGACATTTTCATTTCTCATAAAATAAAAAGTATGAAACTCTACGTAGCAGGGAATAAAATAAAAGTTGGTTATTATACATTTTCGGTAGAATTTTTAAATTACATTAATGGGATTAAAAATTGATAAAAATATTTTTTTATTTGTTATATTATTTTTTTAGTAATTTTTATTATACTCTACAAAAAAATATGTGTCATCTAAAGTTGCTGATGAAAATTATAAAATTTATTGATAATTTAACAGATAATTTTTTTAATAAAGTAATAGCATAATTTTTATGTTTTTTTGCCCATTGCATGAACTACAGAGTCAGTCTGTTTTTCTAAAAATGAACAGTATAGTCATAGATGCCACCCCAAAGTTAAATAAAAAAGACACAAGAATTTTGAATTATTTAAATTCTAAATTGGTGGTTTTTTTTAATGATTCTTGATTAATGCAATGAGTCCATGCTAATCAAATCAACAAAAAATGCAAAACAAAATAATTGTGATGCAAAAATTTTTAGCTAAAAGCAATGTTGGAAACGAGTAAGGAAAGGATCTTTTCCACCACTAAAAAAAAAAAAAAAGATAACAATTAAATCAATAAAATGTAGGGATTAGGTTATCCCAAAAGAAAAAGGCAAATAAATATGTTAGGCAAGTTAGATAATTTGCATGGATTCATAATTTATTAGGCTTGAGTTTGGTTTGTTAAGGCAAACAATGAAAATTAGTAGAACTCCAAATTAATTTAATGATACATTAAGTTTGTAGAACTTAAACTTCTCAATACAAATTATAACCTTATGGAACTCTATGTATTACTAAACATTTTACAAAAATATCCTTATAGCAATGGTGTAATTTTTTTTTTGGTATAAAGAAAGTTGTAGTCTATGAATCAACTGGACTAAACTATAAGTTTAATGATGTAATCTATATCAAGTTTCATAATGCAACGACTTTTTTTAATTTGAAGTAAGAGATTTAAATCATGTTTTTTAAGACGGTAAAATCATGCATAAATAACTGATTAAATTAAAAATTTTGCTAACGAGTATTTTAATGATCTTTTAAGGTTATTATATTAAATAAAATTCTACTTTTAGTGCATTTTTTTTATTAAATTAACTAATAACTATTATTATAAAGGTATGTGTTAGTAAAATTCTTAAATCAAATATTCGACAAATACAATTATTTTTTTTAATAAACAAAGATTTGAATTTTTATTGCTAAATTTCAACCATAAGAATTGCTTTTTTTTTTTCCCCTCAAATTAAGAAGGATGGAGAAAAGTAAATAAATGTTGAAAAAGGAATCATGAAAAATGCATGTCCCATTTATCTATTAGTCCTAAACAAGAAATTCACAAAACAAAGTTAAAACATAAAAATATTCCCATAAATCATTTCCAATTTTGTAGTATTTATTAATGGAATGATTTCAACATTTTAATCTTCATATGCATGAAAAATATTCTCCAAAATAGTTTTTAAATAAAAAAGTACTAGCTAAATAAAAATCAAAGCACAAATGAAAAAAGGCTAAAGAAAAAAAAAAAAAAAGAGGATTTACAATTTTTTTTTTCTTGGCGCCCTTAAAAAAAAAAAAAAAAGTCTATGTTCCTTACTTGACACTTTTTTTTATTATATATTTTTTATCTGCCTCTCTCCAAATCCAACTCACTCTTTCTCTTCTCTCTCTAGAACCAAAAAAAAAAAACACTCTATTTTAGAACTCTCTCTGCCTCTCTTCTCATTTACACTTTCTTTTTCGATATCTTAAAGCCTTTTTTCTTCAAATTTTTTTGGAGTTTAGGGTTTCGTTTTCAATACCCATTTCGGAGCTGTTTTTACTTAGTAAAAAGAAAAAAGAGACACTGTTGTATGGATCCAGAAGGTGGGTCTATGACCCGGGAGTCTCGGCTGGTACTTTTTTTTTCTTTCAAACTTTCATTTTTTGGGATTTTGATGTTTGTATTTGTTGTTTTTCTTAACTGGTACTTCTCTTTAATTGGTTTTTTTGGTTGTTGTTGTAGTTTTCAAATGTTTGTTAGTTCTGGTTCTGTTTGTTTGCTGAGAAAATGTGAAAGAAAATAATAGAAATTTTGATTTTGTTAATGTTGATAATATTTTTCGTGTAGGTTTGTCGAAAGTGAACTACACGTGATAAGTTGGCTGAGTTTACGTTGCGTTTTGAATTTATTTTTTCATTTAAATTTCATTATAGTTTTTTGTTTTATATTATTCAAATTTTATTGAATTTGGTTTTTCTTGTCCGTTTATTCTATTTTCCTGCTAGCTCTTAACATTATGTTTTAAATAAATATTTCATTTCTTTGAAAATTTTGGAGTTCCAAAATTAGTTAAAATTGTAATTTGCTTTTTTTCCCCCCCTAATGTTCCATTTATTGAAGATGTTTAGAAATCATAGCATAGCATTTTCGCGTATTTTATTATGTGCAAGAAATAATTTTGATAATGAATGAGAAAACTCTAATATGTTTGATGCTTGTTTTACATGCAGAAATTTTACAAGACTACTTTATGTCTTGCTTATCAGAGTTTTGGTGTCGTATATGGTGACCTGAGCACTTCGCCAATTTACGTTTACAAAAGCACGTTTTCGGGGAGATTAAGCCTTCATGAGGAAGATGATGAAATTCTTGGGGTACTGTCTTTGGTTTTCTGGACTTTGACTCTAATCCCTCTATGCAAGTACATTATATTTGTGTTAGGGGCAGATGATAATGGTGAAGGTGCTTTCAAAGACCTGCATATTTTATTACCTTGTTTATTAAGAAAAATATATCTGCACTTTGTAAGGATTTCCTGAAGGAGGCCTCATTCCTGCAGGTGGAACCTTTGCTTTATATTCATTGCTTTGCCGACGTGCAAAGCTGGGTCTTTTGAGTGCTTCTGAAGCACCTGATGATGACATATCCGCTTATAACTCTGGACTACCCAGGAAGGAGACTGTAGCTAGTTCTATTTTAAAAGAGTTCTTTGATAAGTATCAGAGTTCTCGGATTGTGTTGCTTCTACTTGTGCTCCTGGGGACTAGCATGGTTATTGGTGATGGCATCCTAACCCCATCAATGTCTGGTATTATCTTTCCCTTTGGATGACTTGGAACCAGATTACCTTTATTATTTTCAGAAGGATGAATCTGGAAGTTAGATATTTTGCAGAGCATTTGATGTTGCTTTGCAGATGAACTGTATGAAATTGTATATGACTGTTACATGCTGATTGATGTACTAATCACAAAAAGTTGCATCTTGTTACTTTATCTGCTAACTTTTTTCTTCTTCTTTCTGATCTATTCCTGCATTTATTAATGAGGTGCATTTTTTATACAGTTCTTTCTGCAGTTAATGGCATCAAAATTAAGGCTACTGGCCTTCATGAAAGTAAGTCAAACTAGCATTTTCTATCTCCCTTTAGAGTTTAGAATTCCTTTACTATTGATTCAGAGTCACTGAAGTTGTTCCTAATTACAAATATATCTACAAGCTAAGCCCACCAGCATTTTTCCATTTACTAGTTGGAAATTTGCAGGAAAGCTTATTGGCATATTACATTTGGACAGGAGTTTCCATAACTCCCTTTCGAATGGAGCTAGTAAAGTTAAGTTTCATCTGTGATCAATATTATTGACGCATATCCTTAATTTAGCTTCTATCATGCAGATTATACTGTGTTTATTGCATGTGTGATTTTGGTGGGGCTGTTCACACTTCAGCATTTTGGGACTCGTAGAGTTGGATTTCTTTTTGCTCCTATTTTGTTAGCATGGCTCTTTTGCATTAGTGTTGTTGGAGTTTACAACATAATATACTGGAACCCACGTGTAGTCAGTGCTCTGTCACCATATTATGTGTATAATTTTTTCAAAAAGGTTGGAAGAGATGGATGGAGTTCTCTCGGTGGCATTGTTCTTTGCATTACAGGTTCGTCAGTTACCCCTCTTGCTAAACCTATTTCATTTAAGGTAAATTTTGATTAGAATAATGAATTTTCCTTCTTTCATTTATCAGGCGCAGAGGCCATGTTTGCTGATCTTGGTCATTTTTCCCAGCTTTCAATCCGGGTAAGTTCTTATCTGCGCTTGTGTTTGAATAATTTGGAAATGAATTAGAATCATCAAAGACATGCTATATCTGTTCCTATCTACTTTGCTTGTCTCAAATATTGTAAATATCTTCGTGAATTTATTTTTATCTCTCTGTTTCCTATCTTTGTTCGTTGGGTGGTTCCTATAGACGATTTTGCCTATTTCTTATGTCAAAGCAATACTTTAGTGATATGCTTTCTTGATTTCTATTAACATATGTTTCTGATGAACAGATTGCATTTACTGTTGTCGTATACCCTTGCTTAATTTTGGCATATATGGGTGAGGCTGCCTATCTCTCCAAGCACAAAGAGGACCTTCAGAAAAGCTTCTATAAAGCAATCCCTGGTAAATCCAATGAACAAGTCTTTAATATTTCATTGGAGACTTTAATATTTCATTGGAGAGTGCTCCATGCTATTGCTCTGTCAGTAAAGGGTGGTTTGGTGTCTACTGTGTTCGGTCACAACAACATCTAAACCATATAGATTAGCAAGCATAAAGGTTTATGGTATGTAAGCCTGGATGAGTTTAAAGGATACCTGTTCAAGTCTTGTCTACTGATAAGTGAAAAAAAAGAAGTCTGGACTGCTTAAATCTTTAAATATCTGCTCCAATCAAATAACGCCACATTTTTTGTTAATCATGCGATTGCTTTTTAATTATTTTCCTGGAATAGAGGAATGTTAATAATACTAGTAAGGCTGAAAATAAGAGGTACTTCTTCCATTATTATCAGATAGTACATGGGGCTTGGGGCATAATCTCATAGCAAGTTTTCTCCCTTCTCTATGCAGAGGTTGTATTCTGGCCAGTGTTTATCATTGCAACACTTGCAACAGTTGTTGGGAGTCAAGCAATTATTTCCGCCACTTTCTCAATAATCAGCCAGTGTAGGGCTTTGAAGTGCTTCCCACGTGTCAAGGTGGTGCACAAATCGAACCACATACATGGGCAGATCTACATACCAGAGGTGAATTGGATCTTGATGGTTTTATGCCTTGCTGTTGTGGGTGGGTATAGGGATACGGACATGATAGGCAATGCATATGGTACAATCTTGGGTGCTCTATCTCTTACTCCTCTCTTCTCCCTGCAGCTTACTCACATTCAACTTTGACTTGTTGCTATTCTTGTTTTAGGTCTTGCGGTTATTACTGTAATGTTGGTTACCACCTGCTTGATGTCTCTGGTTATTGTTATGGTTTGGAAGAGGAATATTTTGGGAGCTCTAGCTTTTGTCATCGTTTTCGGATCTGTGGAGTTGTTTTACTTCTCCGTATGCCTTGCAAAAGTTCATAAAGGGGGTTGGTTCCCTCTGATTTTCTCACTAATAGTTCTGTCTGCGATGTGCATATGGCACTATGGGACTCTGAAGAAACAGGCTTATGAGTCACACAACAGGGTTTGCTTGGACATGCTTCTAAGCCTGGGCCCCAACCTTGGTATAAATCGTGTTCCTGGAATAGGCCTAATCTACTCAAATGTGGCCACAGGGGTTCCACCAATGTTTGCCCACTTTGTCACCAACTTTCCTGCCTTTCATCGTATCCTTATATTTGTTACTGTTCAATCTCTTACAGTTCCTAAAGTTCCTGCCAATCAGCGATTTGTTATCGGTCGCATTGGCCCACCAGAGTTCAGTCTCTTTCAATGTGTTGTTAGATACGGTTACAAGGATCAAAGGAAGGATAGTCATGATTTTGAGAATCATCTGATTGAAACTGTGGCAGAGTTTTTACAGTGTGGCAACAATGATGGTGAAGCCTTTTTTGGAAGGGAATTTGCGAATCAGCTGCAGCAATCAAGTCCACCACAGTATGTTGCTGCTTTGAGGCTTGAGAATGGAGTTAGTACTGGATCGAGCAAGAAAACAGTGAGATTTCGCGGTGTGGGATGTACTAGCAAGGAATTGGAGGATCTGACAGAGGCAAGGGAATCTGGTCTGGCATATATGATGGGTAGCACTTGTGTTTTGGCGAGTGAAACATCTTCATATTTGAAGAAGTTTGTCATAAACATCGTTTATGGGTTCTTGAGACAGAACTGTAGGCATCCAGCAACAGCACTTGCGGTTCCACACACCTCTCTGATTGAAGTAGGAATGGTTTATCGAGTGTAAATCATGGCACAATTTTAAACATGGTTATAGTTTTAACAGAGACTTTGATAATTGCTTACTCGTGCTGTTCGGTGTAGAATTGAAATGGAAAGGATCTGCTGATGCAAGGAAGAGTCTGCTGGGCACTGCAAGCTGCAAATAACTAATAATCGAACTAACGCTGCCTGATTTTAACACTATTTGTAATTAAGGCATGTAATTTTAGTTTTACTTTGGTTTGGAGGTTTTACAGATTTATAGCCTCTTAGGAATACACAAACATGTAATCAAAATTTTTCAAAGTGGCATTCTATCTTGCTCAGTCCATTTTTCTGTAACATCTCTTCAATAGTTCAATCAAAGTTTTTGCAGTTTAAAGGATTAGTAACATCAGCAACCTTAGCTATAGCTAATTTGTTTGCTTACTTATTTGCAGGCATCATCAAATAACTGGATTAAACTGGGTTAAAAAGCAAAGAAAATTCACATAAAAAGTTTAAACTAAATTATGCTATAGGCTATAGCTGCTATAAATCTTATTGATTTATATTTCAACCAATATACACCAACACAAAAAATGTCTCAATTTCACACAGGTATAATATAATCAACAAAAACACACAAACAATCAACTTTTCTAAAAGAACCCAGATATAAAAAATACAATCTTGGACATTGGTGATGGTGTAGCTTCAATTGTGAGATGCTCCTTTCAAACATTGGCTAAGTTGTCAGGCTTCGCGTGTGGAGGAGGAGATGGAAAAGAGGTGGTTGAACCGGGCGGCGGAGCTGGTACCCCATAAATCTGAGGGTTGGTACGGATATCTCGTCTCCCTTTAGCTCTTCCAAAGAAGTAACATCCAACACCAAGAAATATGCAGAAGATAATTAGTGGCAGAGAGATGACTACAACCATACCCATCTTAATTCACTTCCAACTCTTCCCAAAATTTCTCTGTGTTTTGTAAAAAAAAAATATTGTTTCTTTTGTTGTCTGAAATAGGATATTGAGGAGGATAGTTATTTTATAAAGAGGTTTTTGGCTTCTTAAAGAATGTGAAGGTTTAAGGTTCTGTCCAGGACAGCGTGGATGAGGTAGGCCAGAGAGGCAGAGGGTAGGAGCTTTTAAAACGTGTTTGCCAATTGCAAACGGTAATGCAGCTTAACGTTCAAAAGTTTCCAACGGCTACTTTTTGTTTGTTGGCATTTCCAGCGGAGAAAAGTGAATTAATGATGAGTTAGCTAGGCTTATCACTTGATCAGACGTATATCTATGATGTTTTATATTTTCTTTATTTAAGATATTTTATATTTATATAAATTTTGATATAATTGATAATTTATATTATATAGATTTTAAAATATGGATCGGCCAAATTGCTGCATTTTTCTCTTAGGCGATGTTACTTAGCAGTAGTTTATTAAATATTAGTTACTTTAGGCCCAAAGCAAACAAGGCGGTGGACGTGCCGGAGTGGTTATCGGGCATGACTAGAAATCATGTGGGCTCTGCCCGCGCAGGTTCGAATCCTGCCGTCCACGTACTTTTTTTTTTTATATCATCTGAAAAAGGAAAAAAACTGTGATGATGGGCTTAGGCCAAATCCAAAACTCAACTTGACATTGGTTAAAAACGTCCATCTTCCAGTTGGGCTTGTAGACCTCTCCACTGGACCAACACTTTCAGCCCTTAAGTTTTTCTCCGTACTGTAATAAAAAAAAAAAAAAAAAAGAGTTTGTAAGTTGTAACCTGCAAAAGTGCAACGGTCTTTGTTGTGTTATAGTACAATACATCCTTTTTTAGGGTGGGGGGTTGACGTTGAGATTTGAGACACGCTTTCAACTAAGCAGTAAAAACAGCAAAATTAAATTGGTTGATGAAGCTCCCACTTCTTCCCCTAAGGAGAAGTTTTAAACAACGTTGATGCCATTTTGTTGCTTCAAATAGATTGGATTGGGTTGATGATGACTGATGAGGAGGAGGAGGGATATTAATGCATGATATTGTTGAGGAGGAGGTGGCTATGGCCCATATAACACATCTGCAACTGCAACCATTGTCTGTGGCTGAGGATTAATGCCAAGTTCTTGAGCAGCCATTGGCTGATATGTTTTCGGTTCGACTTTTACCCGTCAACTACAATCAAGTGGGATTAATTTTCTAATTTTTCCTTCCAAAAATCTTTATCCGTTTTGGTTGGCTGCCTGCCAGCATGTTCTGACTTCCTTTTAATGTTTGCTTTTTAGTTGGTCATTTTTCATTTTCTATCCTCCTATTGCTTCCCTGCCCTTCCCTTGTAGTGGAAAGGAAACTGGGTTGAATAATATTTTTCCCACCTGCCAAACAACTTGCTTAAAGTATTTAATTAATAAATGAAGGTTTTGCACACAAAAAAAAAAAAAAAAAAAAATCAGGGTTCGGTTTTCTACATTCTTGACTTAATTTTTTGATCTCAATCTGTTACTTTTGCAGCCAAGTATACCAGGAAGAAATTGGTCCTAGCAAATATTCCTGATCATGATGATTTCACTGAACTTCAAAGCAAATTCCAATTCAAAAACGATATTATTCAAAGCTCTTGCTTGGCTTGCTAATAATGTAGTACCTAACTGGGGCATGCACCATTCACAACTTTCATTTATACTTAGAAATGTATCCCCTTATAGTTATGGTAGAAATCCAAAATAATTTGAAGATCTCTCACTCTATAGTCTATATATAAGTTAGCGATTTTTTTTTTTTTTTAACTACAAAAGATAGCAAAGTTCTGTCTGAATGAGACGTGCAAAGGACATACACCTCTCAGTCTCACCTTCCTTCAACAATGTCACTGTTTTCAGAGACATTTACTGGAGAGAGAATTGGTGCTGCCCCTGCCCCTGGGCCTGGGCTAATAATGTTCTGATTATGGTTGTCATTATTCTCAGACGCAGTGGATGTTTGTGTATCTTCTGTCACAAAGCTGCCTGTTAAATCCTTAAAATCACAGTCAGTAAGATAACTTGGTCTTGTTATAACACCGCTCACTTCAATATCTCCAGCAAGCATAGCAACTATACGGGACATGGGTGGCCGCATCGATGGTGATCCCTGAGTGCACAAAAGTGCCACTCCTACCACTCGGAGAGCTTCATTTTCATCAAACTCGACTAAACTTCGATCAACCAGATCCAGGCTTTGGTTATTTTCATGTAGAGCCCATGCCTGGAAACATTGTAGAAAATATATCTCATTCATCATGAATTATATGTCCTTTAGAAGGCATTGAAACAATGAGTACTAGAAATGAAAAAGATTGCCTAATACTTACCCATTCGAGAAGATAGATTTTATCATCCTCCAAGCTATTATCAGAGTTTGGTCTACCACTGAGAATCTCCAAAGCAACAATACCAAAGCCATAGACATCAGCTTTCTCAGTGAGATGCCCACGCATTGCGTACTCTGGCGCCAGGTAGCCACTTCAAGATAATTGAATCACATTTGGTGAGTGTTTATCCAGAAAATTACTATATTTAGTTACTTGGTTACAGAAACCGTGGAGTTAAATAATTCAGATAGAAGTAAGGTCTATTCTAAGCCTCCAAGCCATTAAAATTTAGTACATGAGGCAAAAACTGAAATTAGCACCATCAGGCTTGTTCTCACTAACAATTGCATAACCATTAGAAAAAAAAAGAATAAAAAAGGTGGGGTGGGGGTTGGTAATAATTGAAAACCTTCCTTCAATCTGTACATAGTAGTCATTAGCATTAGCTATGTTACCCGACACTTCATTTTCTTTAAAATACTCTGACATCTATGGCAGATACATATTCGGATATGGGTGTAAGATTATGATTCTCTAAATATATAGAAAAACTTAGAAAAAATTAAGCAAAACCGTAACGGACATATACCCATATCCGACACTCATCTCCAAATCCAGATAACATAAGTCATTAGTTGTCTCTATTACAAAAGAAGCATCAATTTCCTACCGGCTTAGTGTAAGTGTGGTCAGTATATAAGAAGATTATATATAATGAAAATAAATAAGACATTAAGGAAGGACTCCTGAACTAAAGGCTAAAGAGGCTTACATGGTTCCTGCAACCCGAGTGCTGATGTGCGTTTTTTTGTCATCATATAGCTTTGCCAATCCAAAATCAGATATTTTTGGGCACAGGTCTGCATCAAGCAAAATATTACTTGCTTTAACATCTCTGTGTACAATCCTTGGCCTAGACTCCTCATGAAGATAAGCTAACCCTCTTGCAATTGCTAAGCAGATATTGTAGCGGGTTGGCCAATTAAGATGCAAGTCACTGCGTCCTGCATATATAGTGCCAGAAAACTTATCAAGCTGTTCAGTAATGAGTAATCAACAATGGAATAAATTGACATGCTCATCATCACATTTTCTTGCAAAAAGACTAAAAAAAGGGAAAATAAATCTTGCACTTGTTAATCATATGATTCAAATCCATTCTTCTATGTTTTAGTTTCTTTTTTTAAGCAACAGCCAGTTGTAAAATAAGAAGTTAGATCCATTTTTTTTATTTTGTAAGTGAAGAGAACCTGCTATTTTATGGTTCCAAAATCCAAACAGTTAAAGCATGAAAGCATTATACAGTGTCATCATACCAAAGAGTGCCTGATCAAGGCTTTTGTTTTCAAGATGCTCATAAACAAGGAGATGCCTTTTCCCTTCGATGCAGCATCCATGTAGTTTGACAAGATTGCGATGTTGCACTGCTGATATGGTAGCTACCTCAGCAATAAATTGACACTTTCCTTGGTGAGATGCTATTGAAAGTTGCTTCACAGCTACTACCCTCCCATCAGAAAGTGTACCCTATAAGGTAATCTAAATTAGTAATGTTGTAATGTTGAAATATATGTCATCCTCTAAAAAAAAATTCATTTTATGTCAGGCAACCATATCATGATTACACCCTAAAAATGTAAAACATAGTATACCTTGTAGACAGCTCCAAAACCCCCTTCTCCTAACTTGTTTGAAGGACTGAAGTCTTCTGTAGCAGTTTTCAACTCAGCATAGCTAAATGTGTTTGGTCTAGGACCAATTGCAAGAAGCACTGCAGAGTCAAGTAAGGCAAGTAGTAGGCTGTAAGTTGTAGTGATGAAATGAAAAAACCTTTATCAATTAATATTTACCATATTAAGTATAATGCTGAAAGACTTGTCAATGGTGCTAGCATTGGAGAAGCATCCCAAATTTTGAGGGCAGAAGGCTTTTTTTAAGAATTGAGAAAGGTGAGAACAGCTGCATAGAATCTAGAGTAGAAGCTGCTGGGTACTAGATATGCAGTGTTTATGAAGGTACAAAACCAAGAAGACTAAGAAATCATAATATTCAAGCTAATTTTTCAAGATATTAAGACCATGTCTAAAGTACCCGTGTTCGACACCTATGTCCGATACATATTTGGACATGGGTATGGGTGGGTATGATCCTTCAAATATATGATAAAACTTAGAAAAAATTAAGTATATCAGTATTAGACATATATCTGTATCCAACACTCACCCCGAGTCTAGGGTAACATAGATTAAGACTAGATATGCACTAGGTTTTCTCATTAAACTTTGGGGTTTCTCTCTCTCTCTCTCTCTCTCTATATGCATAGAGAATTACTATCTACAAATTAGTATCCACTACCTACTGCCTAGATGAAAAGTAAACAATGACAATTTTCTCAAATTCCCTTCATAGAAGCTAAAATCATATACAGAAGTGAATTAGTGACAAGACTCATTGTTCTAAATCAACAGACATCTTTTGCAGATATATAATGACCATCACGATTATGTACTTTATATGTACAGTAATGATGCTCTTACCTTCCTCATCATATTCTTTTCTTCTCTTAAAGTGAATAATTACATAAATCAGCATTAAAGCCACAGCTCCAACAGGAACTACAATACCAACAATCAATGCTGTCTTCCTTTTAGAAGTGCCCGGTGGTAACCCACTAACAGTTGGTATAAAATCTAAGCCAACAAAATAGAGGTATCAAAAATAGGAAACAAAAGATAAGCAAATTTGAAGAATCTTATATGAAATATTCATGTGTGCTAATATTCTTACCTGGGACAACACTAATAGCTGAAATGGATGGACCATAATAACCTAGTTCTGGTACACAGCAGGTCCCCTTACCAGTCCAAAGCAGGTGAATTTCAAGATGGTTCTCTGTCACATTAGCAATGAATTTCCTAGTAATTGCTCTCTCAGCCCCACCTGCCGCCTTTGATATATCGAAATCCTTCACTTGGAGGGCTCCCTGTGGAAGTGGTGATGAGATATAGGCATATACTTATAGCATTAAGATTCCTTACTGTGAAATTAAATAAACATAACTGTATTCATAAAAACACGGCAAATGGAACTATGGAAGTAATGAAGTTTATGATCTATAATTGAGAATGAATTGAATTTCGATATTAAGTAAATATTACCTGAATATAAATATCAAAAACGCGCCTTCCTACACTCTTCCAAGACTGAGTGCTTCTATCTGGGAAAGCTGTTTCCGCAAAGAACAAGTTTACAGTATAAGGCCCATTCTCAAGGCCTAGGCCATAGTATCTGAGTGATACAGGGGATATCCTTGAAGTATGATAAAGCGCCGGAGTGTTGGTGCTTTCCACTTGTGCAAAAGTGTTTTGCACATACAGTGGATTCTCCCTGTCTTCATACAATCCTACGTTGCTAACTGCCCATTTCTGTGAACTGGTTACATTAAATGTTGCTGCGCCCAGAGAATTATTCTCAGCCTCAAACACTATGCCATCAGCAGTCATATGTGGACCTCCACACTTGATCGCAAAGTTTGCATCTGCCATGCCAACATTGAAACATGTTTAGCAAATAACTAAGAAATGGTCATTATCTCCCTAGGATTCCATATATAATTCAAACCTCAACAAAATAGACTGATGCCAAAGTTTTAGGTAAGCTTACATCGTGGAGCATTTCTATTGCATGGGAAGCCTCTTTGAAGGCACTGCAATCCTGGTAAACGTCTGTAATTTGAAAATATTTATTGTTCATCTGGATTTCACATTTGAAAATAATGCATTGCATAGCTGAAATGATAGCAGCTATTTACTCATGGGGAAAATATGGAAAGGGGCAATATCTAACCTTATGTCTGAGCTGTTGAGTGTGAAGTTGTTGGCCACTACATTCCTACATAGAATGCCATGAAACAATCTCTTATTCTCTTAATCCGTGTCAGCAAATATTTCATGAATTAATTTCCTCATCCCACATGTATGTACGCCCTCAAATATGGGACTGATTGGCACATTCATTGTTTTTTTATATCAATATTTACATCAACATTCATGTTGATTATAAGAAAAAATAAGCTCCATTTGAGCACCAGAAAGCCTCATGCTCAAAGCAAAGTATTAAATTAGAAATCAAAGATAGGAAGTGTCATGGATTAAGAGACATACAGTTGTAAGCTTGTGTCTATCCACGAGGGCAAATTTCCTGATAGATGATTGTAAGATACATCTCTGCATCAGAGAAGTACATTAGTTAAAAGTGAGTAGAATACATTACCAGGACTCAACTGCTGTTCACTAGATGCTGACTGATAGCTTCATTTACAACTATAGATATTATAAAATGGTGGGTGTCTACAAGCAACATCACTCATCATCCCTCTCCTACAACTTCACAAACCCTTCTCATGGGCAGAGATAACATTGATTGGGATTCAAAAATGATGCATCGGGTGAAAACTCAAAATAATCACTCATCATAATAAATGCTGTCAACTAATTCAATGAAATACATTAGTGTGATATGATGACTTACATACTCCTAAGAATTTCGCTCTTTTGGCTAGGAAGGGTACCTGACAGACTATTATTTCCAAGAAACCTGACCATTTCAACATCATGAAAAGAAGAAACAACAGAAAGAACAGCGTTAAGTGGAAAGCATGAGGAGAGACGCAGATATTAACGATAAACCTGACGTAAAATGATATTTTCAAGTAATGAAGGAGATAATTTCTTCGAATTTACAAGTATGTAAGTGAATTCATATTGAACAATTCACTTGGAATTTGTCCTGCTAAGTTGTTGAAACTCAAATCCCTGGATGAGAAAAGATATAATAGTAAGAAATAGACTTGTAAGTTAGTATACAGTACAAGCAGTAAATTTGTGAATAAAACTTACAGCTTTTGTAAAGATTGGAATTCTGAGATGTCAGAGGGAATATTACCAGTGAGTAAAACATTTCTTAGAACTCTACAGGAAAAAAGAAACAAAACAAAAGTTTGTTAGTCAATAAATTTAGGTAAAAGCATGAAAAATTAAAGAAAGAAAAGATACAGATAAGAACAAGATGTTAAGCAGTATGTTTAACTCACAAGTCTGATATGTTCTTTAAATTTCTAACGAAATCAAGAGAAGAGCTCCCATTGTATATACCGGTAATTCGCCTATATGATTATAGACAAGGACCAAACAAAAACATATATATCAGATATTACATGCATTCATGTGTGAGTATGGAGAAAGAGAGCCTTGGGGGGGCTATTGGGAGGGTGGGGGAGTAACATGAAAAACAAAATATTTACTCACAAAATGGTCAGAGAAGTTAAGTTCCCAATATTGGATGGTATAGGACCTTCAAAAGAGTTCCCTTCAATTCTCCTATAGAAACATTTGACAGACTAGTCAAGAAAGTACGTAGCAGAAGAAAAATCTATATTCAGGGTTATTTCTCCTATTTCTCTTATTTCGAAAACTTACAATGATGCAAGCCTTGTCCAGTTATTTCCAATAAATTCAGGTATTTTGCCTGTGAAAGCGTTGTCTGATGCCCCCCTGAAATTCAACAAGCCATGATAATTAAGCTAAGCAAAGGCAATTTTCCGGAGCAGAAGAAATAAAAACCAATAAGCCTATATATATAAGAATCAGATATTTCTAGATCTTTCTTACACAATTTGCAAATTTCGAAGGTTGGCAAATGTTGAGGGGATTTCACCGGTCAATCCACAACTGTTAATGTAACTGTCAACGACAATCATAAACCAAATTATTCATATGATAATTATATTAAAACAATACTTAATTACATGCCTAAAAAAGAAGTAGAGAGAAAGTTACAACTTACAGTTGTTGAAGTTCAACTAGATTACCCAACTCTGGTGGGATTGTTCCTGAGAAATTATTAGTAGCAAGAGACCTGCATGACATACAACCCCAGATTTTTTTTTTTTGGTGAAGAAATCAGCAAAATATGGGGTTCTATTTGTATTATATGGACACATACAAACATATATATATATATATATATATATATATATATATATATATATGCTTTATGAAGAAAATGATTCATGTTTTATTATAGAGAACTTGTTCTAGTCTTACAGCCGATAGAGCTCCTTAAGATTTCCAATCTCCTTTGGAATGGGTCCAGATAATGAATTCTGGGTAACTGACCTGTAATTTTTTTTAAAGTGTCATCCAAAGAATCAGCACTTCTTAGATCAATACAAGAAATCACCAATAATACTAAGATTGATCATTGCTTGAAAGACTTTGAAAATATGAAGCGATAATGAAATGGTTTTACGAAAAGCATTTATATTTGATACATTGTTAGTATATACATGTTATACACTATTAATACATCACAAATAATCATCTCATTAATGAGCAAAATTGAAACTTAAAAAACCTTAAATTTAAATATCACAAAATATTTCCAATAAATAATCTTTGAGTACTCACAGTAACCCTAGTCTAGACATATTTCCAATAAATGCTGGCAAGGGACCTGTGAAGAAGTTTTGATCAATCTTCCTGCATCACCAAAACAAATAATGAATCATTATTATTAGGACTGCAGAAAACTACTCTCATAATTGTAATTAGTATAGTATGTGATGTAATGTAATGTAATCTAAACCAGTTTCCATCATGACAAAAACACACACACACACATATATATATATATATATATCCCATATTACTATGTAAGAACAAATTTTTTTATTCATTAGGGAAGTCTTAAAATTAGTAAATATTAATTGTTGGGTAATTTATACAAGTGAATGGCATGCATGAGGAGAAGAGAGAGAATGTTCATACAAGAAGTTGAGATATCTGAAAGCTAAAAGCTCTTCAGTTATCCTTCCTCGTTTTTCCAGAGAAAATACCCTCCTGATCAAAACAATTCATTAATTAATTTAAATGGAAAACAGTGACACAAATTAAGCTGAAAACCTATAATTAAGAATATATTTGTATGACAATTAATTAATGAAAGGAGAGCATAGATACAGTCTAGTAATGTGGCAGACGGTGGCATTTTGAAAAGAACAGTCGCATCTGATAGATGGGTTATTAGCAGAATCTTCAAACACTGAATCACTTTGACTGAGAGCAACTCCGCTGCATGGCTCTCCGCTGATGTTCCAACCGTCCGGCGCTTGTGTTTCCCATTGATGGAATATTGCATTCAATGCACTCACTTCACATGATTCATCAACAAAAAAATTTACTATATGTCAGCAAAATATAGTGTTTAAATTAATATTGTATACCAACACCATCAATTACGGGCAATTAAGCTTTTCCAAGAAAAGAAATTATATATAATAATATGGCTAATTAAGAAGTCCCAAGATATTATAACAACTCTATGCCTCTACAATATATCTGTTCAAAATTAATGTTCAAGTCTTTAAGAAAAATCAAAGGAAAAAAATAAATAACATGGTTGCAGTTTTAGGGTTCGTTCAGCGAGGGGCATTGCTGTGGATATTCATTCTCGTGGCATTGGACTCTTTTTTCAATCGAATCTTAGTAAATACAAATATAGTTCTCCGAATTGGATAAGAATCCGTTTAAAGCTTTGAATTTCGAGTTAAATGGTTTACCATTGGATCATTCATATTAGTGTTGGATTAACAAAAATATTATATAATATGATAAATAAGATTATAAATTATATAAATTAAAAATTATGATATATATAAGAATTTAAATATCCATTATCATTTAAAAATTATAAAAATTCCAAGCTTACAATTTTTTTACTTTTTGAATTTTTAATGTATATTTATTTTGAATTTTATTTTTTACAAAAATCTAAAAAATAGTTTTTAATGAAAATGATGAAAGAATCAATAATTAATAAATAAAATTACGTTAAATATGATTTTAATTATTTTGGAAAATGATATTTAATTGATCCGGATCAATAAAAAATTTGACAAATCATCGATTTTTTTATAAACTCGACAGGTCAATATGAATTGTCTCGAATCAATTGCATAAACGATTCAATTAATGAACCAATCCAAATCAAAGACAAAAATATCGAGTCGACCACCAGACCGATCCGATTCTGATATGTATGAATACAAGTATTAGTTTATCTCTTGTCTAAGATTATATATATATATATATATATATATATATATATGGATATGGATGGAGTTAGACTTCTTCAAGAGCCGGACTACCTACCAAAACCCGAAAATTCGTCCAATATTTGGGAGGACTTGATAGTAATATTAGGCCCGAAAATCGGATTTGGACAAAAAAATGATGTCCGTTTAAAATATGGGTCGCGTCCTGAACAAAGGATTTTTTTCCAGATCCGACCTGTTTTATTGTTACTAATATAAAATTTTAAGAGGATCTCCTTTAAGAGGGATTGATCCTCTTTTAAGAATGATCAATATTTTTTTTAAGAATGATCGATTTTTTTATGTATAAATTTGGACGAATTTGTACGAGTTTAAATAATATTTTTATAAAATTGGTCGGATTTGAACAAAATTTTTTGCTCATATTTCAGATCGGGTCAGAACTAAATAAACACAATCCTTATTAATGTAAGACCTAGGCCTGACCCGGTCATGAACAAGTTTAGATGAAGTATCTATTTTCATTTAAAATCAAACGACACCAAACTGAGTACACAATACAAAAGGTATGATATATATATATATATATATATATATATATGGGTATTTTTACTCTTTAGTTAACATTTTGCGCGTAAATCATGACTTGAATTTTGTTCGAAATTAAAGTAGGATAATCTTGGCGAAAAAAGGAAAAAAAATAGGATAATCTAATAACTAATCGTGATTAGATACAAATACAATACAAATTAATGTCAATAATATATATATACCTGAAATAAGCCCGCAACGAATTTACATATTTATATGTTTAATTTAATTATTTGTATAAATTTTAAACATGATATCTTTTCTAGTGTATGGCAGATGCAATTATTCAATTTTTAAGTCAATGAAATTAAAATTTAAATTGAATCACTATAATAAACTATATAAAATATCCCCACTTAAGGACAATTTTTAAAGTAAGTTATAGTTATTAAATTTAATCTAGATGAACAATAACTTCCAATCATTATATGATACATGACACAAAATTAAGACTTATTTGAATAATATCAATTAGACCTGACAATTTTGAACACAACATGATTATACGATACGAACACAACATGAGAAAAATAATTAAAATACGACATGACATGAAAACATGAACGTGTCAAAATCTACAGAAAACGAATTATAACATGTCAAAATTTATATAAATATATAATATATTGAATACGATTATGATACAAAAAAATAACAGGAATATGAACACAACACGAATATACTTTTTTTTTTCTTCTTCTTTGCTTTCCTCTTTCTCTCAATTTATTTTCTTTTTTTTTTCACTACAATAAAAAAAAAAGCGAAAAAGTGGCTTGCCATGTCGCAAATAGAGGTGCTCATGAGCCGGGCAGGGTCGGATTCGGCCGAGCTTAGGTATGGTATCAACACCATATATACTTGTCCAAGTCCGGCCCGAAATATGGGCCTCAAATTCTGCCCAAACCCATTCATATTTGTAAATGAGTAGTCCAAGCCCGTTTAGACCCACCCATATTTAAAAAAAAATTAAACAAATATTTTATTATTATTTAACTTTTAGTAATTTTATCTTTTTTTTTTCTTTTATTAATTAAATTCTAAAATATGAATAACTTAGCATATTTTTAAATATTTAGACTATAATATTATATATAATTTATTTTTTATATAATATAAATTACATAATATATAAAATATAAAAATAATATATTATATAAATGAAAAACGGGTTGGGCCGAGTTGAGCTCGGACCTTAATTGTTGGAGCCAAGGCCCGACCAATTTTTTAAATGGGTCTCATTTTTTTATCCAACCCATATTTCAGGTCTAATATTTTTGTCCAAACTCTTCAAAATATGGACGAGCCTTCGAGTTTGGACGGATAGCCCGATCCTTGAACAGGTTTAGTACTAAACCAAGGAAAAACAATTATTGCTTTTAGTATATAAATTATTGAGAAAGATTCTCTTGCTTTTATAAACTCATTAATTAACCTGTTAATATAATAAATTAAAATGATGCAGAAATTATTTTAAAAATTAACTAACCAAAAAAAAATGATGTAAGCATTACCATATATATGCATAGAAAATTAAAGAAAGATATATGCATGGGCACATGAAAAAATGGAACTTTTTATAATTAAAACACCATTGAAGATCAAATAATATAATAGTACAAATCTTTAATTAATTAAAGTTTTAAAAAAAAATTACATGCATGAGAAAAATTATGATATTTTTACTTTCTTATTCCATGCAATTTTTATGTAATGGATAACTAATCCATAGGAAGCCCATTAGACTTGAATTATATGCTAACACTTTCCATCTCATAAACCTAGAACCTAGCTAGCAATTCAAACAATTAAATGGAAAAATAATAATTTATAAATACTAAAATTTGTGAAACCCGCCATGTGGATGAAAAAAAAAAAAATTTAGATATAAATTTTGTGTTTTGAAAAATAAAAATATTTTAAAAAATGTGAGTAATTTTTCGGGAGATGTTAAAAAAAGATTGGATAGTTTTTTTAGGGATGAGAAGTTACATGAATAATAATGGGTAGTTTATTTAAGAGTTGGATAGTTTGTTTGAGTGAATAGTATTTTTTTTGTTGAAAAAATAAGTTTTTTAGAAATAAATAATTTTTTATATATAAAACATATTATATGAAAATATTAAAAGATTTAATTACCCTTATTTTATTTTTTGATTTTATTATTTTTTAATACTTTCACCAATTGAATTATTGTCACTTAACTCGTGACACAAACTCAATCACTTTTATTATATATAGTATAGATATAATTGCAATTAATCTTCATACTTTAAGAAAAAAAATAACTACCTTAATTAGCATGATTGAATTGTAACTGTAGTGCAAAAAGAGACCGACAGCCAATCATAACCCAACGTTATTAGCTCAACAAAAGGTTTCATACTGGTAAGTTGGATCGTTTGGATTTGAATATTTAAGGTTGGAATTATTTTTTAAGTTTAGATTTTTTTTAATTAATTAATTAATTTATTTTTAAATTTGAGGTTTTTTAGATTTGATTTTTTCTTTTAATTCAGGTCAAGTTTGACTAATTAGGTTATTTATTTTATTTTGAATCGTTTTAAGTTTAATTTTTAAAGTTCAGACTATTTTAAATTTGAGTCTTTTCAAAAGCTTTTTAACTTTTTATCAAATCAAATTTAAATAAATTTCAAATTTCGAACATTTTTTGGTATTATTTTATCACCAAACAATGGGACTGGATAAAGTGTAGAGAGAAACATTCCATTTTTTTTCTTCCAACTGACATGCTTGAAGATGGTGAGGGCACACCTGGGATTTTGCAAAGATCGATGCAGAGATATAGAGGGAGATAGAGATAGAGACAGAGAGAGTACCTTCAGATGGATCGGTGGTAGCATTCTGAGTCTGAGCATTACAATATTTGGTGCAAGCAATAAAGAAAATGAAAAAGAGCAAGCATTTTGAAGAAGATGGCGTCTTCCCACTCAAAATCATCTTTCTTCTGATTTCTTTCGCTAATAGAATTGTGGCACTATATATATATATATATATATATATATATATAGTTGGTGCGCATGCAGTTTTAGATTAACATATAGCTAGAGGGTTGCATTTGTGTATCTGAAAGCAAAGCAATCTACTAGCTAGGAAGGAGCTGCCTCGTCAAATATAGACAAATATTAATTGTTTATTATTGTTATAGTCATATAGTGTGTAGCATGTTTTTGCTGTGTTAGTTGGGGCAGCATGCTTCAGACTTGCGAAAGTCCAGACAGGAACCCAAGCTCCAGTAAAATTTCAAGGAAAGCTTCTTTTCGTAAATTTTATTATATATATAATTTATGTAAAATTTATATGTAAAAAAAAATTACATATAATTTTTGTTTTTTTGTCATATTTATATATAATTTATCATATTTATATGTAAAAAAATTATATATAAATATGATAATTTTATATAATTTATCATATTTATATATAATTTTATTATATTTATATATAATAAAATTTATTTTAAATTCACTTTAAAAAGCGTACTCTAAAATTCTCTCAAACTCCAAGAAATTGATCCCAGGACTGGACAAATTCTGATATCAACTTTCTTATCTGTTCGTTCATTTACCATTTGGGTAAGGAAATTAATAGTGCTGTAACACGCGCCCATTGACCATTTGACCTGTAGTACTGCAGGGAGGGAAGCGGGCAAATGCCTTTTCGTATGGGGAATAAGCAGCAGCACGAACTTGTCAGGTCCTGATCCAAGCTGATTTGAAGCATTATCAAATCAACTATTCATAGTGTTTCTAATCACTTGGTCAATAATCAGTGGTATATAATATATAAATTTTGCTAATAAATATCTTAAAAATATTTTTTAAAATTATTATTTATAATAATATTTTTATTAAATATATTAAAATTAATAAATAAAATTATCAAATATTATATTTAATATAATATATATTTTTTGCTTTGAAGGTGATTATTTTATGAAAGTTTTCTGCAAAAGTTCGATGGCGGATTTTATTTATATGAAATGAAAGTCGGTCAAGCCAACTGATTTGAGTGGCTAGCTTGACCCACACTTCTGTATATAATCCACCCACCATTCCACACTTGCCCAAAAAATCTTCTTAATTATGTCACTGCTTCTAAGGTCCTGTTACTCTTTCGGCGTGACAGAAAATGAAATTTAGATTTTTTTTTAATTGAAACAATTCGATTTAAATTATTATTTATTTAATAAAAAATATTTTTTATTTAAATTTAATTATAAAAATATATAAATATTAATATAAAAATAATTTATTTTAATATTTTAAATTTTATAAATAATAAAATAAATTTACTAATCGATTCAGATCGAATTTAAGTTAAAAAAAAAATTAAATCATTTGCAATACATGATATATATATATATATATATATGTCTTTTTTTTGTTGGACAAAAAGTTTCCAAGGATGGGAGTCAATCTTATACAAAGTTCCCATGCCAACTCAATTTTGGCGACGACTACGGTAAGAAGAATTACGGTACGAACTGTGCGAATCGTGTTGGATAATGAGCCAACTTTGTTTCTTAAAAGAATTAAAAAAAAAAAAAAGAGTTAATGATGAAATATATTTTATGTTACTAGTACAACAAAATTTTTATTAAAAATGTAATGAAATATAAAAAATTAATTAAATAAAGTGTTATCAGTAGATTTATTTATGGATCAAGCTATTTATCAAGTTTATGAGTTTGATCACTTCGAGAATAAATTTATTAGATTCGAATCAATTTATAATATTATTTTATTAAGAAATATTATTTTATTTTAATAAATTTATCATATATATGTCTAATAATTTGTGTATTCATATCATGTTCGTTTTATTTCTTGTATCATAATTGTTAAGAGAAAGATATTTCAAAAAAATGAATTACATCTAGTGTCTTAATCTTACCTAAATTACCAAACAGAGATTCATGTTGGACTTAGGCATGATATCAATACTTTACATGCTTCCTCTAGCCTGATACGACTAACAATTGAGACTCAAAATTCTTTCAAAACTAATCAAATATTACTAAATACTACTAAATGCTCAAGCCTGATACCCTAAACCCAATTTTCAATTATATAAAATATATTATTTTAATATTTATATATATTATATAATTTATTTCATATAAAGAAAATTATATTTATAATATTACAGTGTAAACATTAAAAATATGTTAAGTTATCCATATTTAAAACTTAATAAAAGATAAAAAAAATAAAATTATTAAAGATAAAATAAAAATAACATTTTTTTAAAAAATCCGTATGGGCCTAGGCTATCCATTTATAAATATGGACGGATTTGTGCCGAAATTTAGGTTCATGTTTTGGGTCGGGTCTAACTTGGACAAGTATATATAGTGTTGATTTCATATTAAACACGACCAAAACCTAGTCAACCCAACCCATGAACACCTCTATTACAATCCTAACACGTTCAAATAACC
Organism: Fremontodendron californicum; assembly: GCA_030761205.1. Taxonomy (NCBI): domain Eukaryota; kingdom Viridiplantae; phylum Streptophyta; class Magnoliopsida; order Malvales; family Malvaceae; genus Fremontodendron; species Fremontodendron californicum. Next base: position 4,397,366 of record JAULJL010000027.1, read on the forward strand.
TTAGACTTATTCATGAGTTAGATTACTTATCAATCTTTAAAGTCTCATTAATACTCTAAGAGAATCCAGAGCTTTTTTTTCTCTCTCTTAGATCTTGTTACTTCCACAGTTTTTATATCAGGTTGACAAAAAATTAAATAACAATAAAAACGGTTTGTAGACTAATTAATTATCACTTATATTTATCTATCCCATTCGTTTGATATATTATTATATTTATAAATAATTATTTAATTAATTTAATTATTATATTTATAAATGATAATTATTTTATTATTATTAGCTAAGGCTTAGTTGAGGCTTGGACTTAACTTGATATATTATTATATTTATAAATAATTATTTTAATTAATTTTATTAAAAAATTATATTTAGAAATATTAAATTATTAATGTTCAACTAGTTTTATATTTTAAATAATACTTTTGAAATATTAAAAATATTTAATATTAATATACACATATTTTATATGGTACTGTTTTAAAAAAAAAATATTATTATTTTAAATATTATATTAATATTTGAGTATTAAATCTTTATTAATAATAGATCACTTTTAAGAAGATGTTAATATAATTTAAATTATTTTTAAAATATCAAAGTTTGATTTCTTTTTAATAAATTTTTTTGCTATGATATAATTAGTGAATAGATTTCAATTGTTAACCTTTTAAAAAAATATGTGGTTGTAATTGATTTTGTCAAATCTAAGGGTTTAAAATGTTCTCATGATTTGCATTATAGCTTCTAAATTTTGATATATTCATTATGTGAGCGAAAAAAATAATTTTTTGAAAAGGAAGTTACTTAATGGGCATATAGTTTTGATTTTTTTTTTTTTTATAAAAAGAGATGAGTAAGTTATAAAAGTAAAAATGTGATGTAAGAATGGGTAGTTTCTTAAAAAAAAAAAATATTTTGTAAAAATAGAAAGATAAAAATATCTTTCAAATTATTATTTTATTTTATTTTGGTTTTTTGATAAATTCACCAACTGAGTTGATGTCACTTGACTCGTAACACCAATTCAACTATTTACATTATAATAGTATAGATTTCTATTGTACTTGTCACCCCAATTTTAGCTGTAATTTCACTAGTCAAATTTGTATAGAATTTATTAGTTAACTGCCATGTCGTTCTTGAAAAACAAAAAAGGGCAAAATTACCAAGTATTTTAATGAACAAAACATTTCTTATCTTTCTCAAAACTGAATTGTTAGCCTTCAAGATAGAACCAAAAAGAGAGAATTTTAATCTGAAAATACATCTATAAATACAAAAATAGAAGCTGTGGACATTATTGTACATTTCAGTACCTGAAGTTCAATTATTCAATAAGTCATTTTTTGAGATCTATTGAAAAAGAAAATGAGGTGGATTAGTTTTAGGTGTAATTGACTCGAGTCCAAATTGTAAGAAATTCAAGTTCGATTCGAAATTCGATTTGAGCTCAATCGAGTTTTATTTTTAAAATTTGAACTCGATTCGAAATAAAAATAAAACTATTTGAATTCATTCGATTAAACTCGTTTATCTAATAAAAAACGAATTCGATTCCTATGTTCGACTTAAAACTCGATTATTTGTATTTGAATTCGAGTTTGAATTAAGATTTTTTCAATAATAATTAAAAATAAAAAAATATATGTTAAAAATAAAAAAACTTGATTAAACTCTCGAACTATTAGAGTCGAACATTAGAATACTCGAATTCGATTCGTTCGATAACTTAAACTGTTCGAGCTTGAATTTATTTGACAATGAACGAACTGGATTCAAAATTTTCAAACTGAACTCGAATCGCTTGCAAATACAAATATCTCGTGTATACCCTAGACTAGTCTACCTAGCTTTACACGCTCAAGACCGCTTTCTTGGTGGCTAATCTTTAGACTTCATAATATGATATTTTTTAAGCTTTGAAAAGCATATACCCAACGACCACAAGTCTTTGTTGGTCTGAATTTCAAAATATTGCTAACGTATATTACAAGACAACTCTACATGTATAGAAACGATAGTTTCTAGAACTACAAAATAGGCAGAGTCAGTGCGGATCTTAACGTTGAGTTTTAGAGGAACCAAATTAATTTTATTTTGTTCAAACCCTCTTAAATATTAGATAAATTTTCGAATTTTGACGGATAACTCGATCCTAAGATAGATCTACTTATAACTAACATACTAATTTCAAAAAATGTGATTGATTAGTGATTAGTGAAATTCAACAAACAAATAATAAATTATGAGAAAATTTTGAATAAAGTTATATTCAAATTTTGAAATCAATTTAGGGTTAATTAACATAAAATATATATGTGCATGAAGTTTTTAAAATTTTTGGTGGAGCCATGGCCCCTTCAGGCTCTTGAAACCATCGGTGCAATTGGACAGAGTTGAAGATGTTAAAGTGATGTTATCCCACATCGATTAAATTTTTAATTGCCTGTGATCTTATATTCAAGTTGGACTTCTCCACTTATAACCTATTGGTTTTAGGTTGAATGCTTAACAGAATAAACAAGATAGGAAAGGTACCAAAATTCTATGTTTTTTAAGACAGTCTGACATGGTATTATAGCAGGCATGGAACAAATAAACTCTCACCTTCCTTCTCCAATAATGAATCTCCCTGAATTCAATAATATTCACTGGAGAGCATTGGCTGTTCTGTCCCTGAAACAGTATTGTTCTTACTCTTGATGTCGCTGCCATCGGATGCAATGGATGTTTGTGATTCTTCTCCACTTATGAAGGTGCCTGTTATATCCTTAAAATCCCAGTCAGTTAAATAACTTGGTTTTGTTGCAACATTGCTCACTTCAATATCTCCAGCAAGCATAGCAACAACACGGGACATGGGCGGCCGCATTGTTGGTGATGCCTGAGTGCATAAAAGTGCCACTCCTATCACTCGGAGAGCTTCATTTTCATCGAACTCCACTAAAGTTGGATCAACTAGGCTCAAGCTTTGGTTATTTTCATGCAGGGTCCACGCCTAGAGACATTGTAGGAATAAATAATCAATGAGTAAATCCTTTCAAAATTTAACAGGTACTTGAACAAATAGTACTGCAAAAGGGAAAGATTTCCTTCTGATTACCCATTCAAGAAGATAAATTCTGTCATTTTCTAAGGTATTGTCAGAGTTTGGTCTACCACTTAGAATCTCCAAAGCAACAACACCAAAGCCAAAAACATCAGCTTTCTCGGTAAGATGCCCACGCATTGCATACTCCGGTGCCAGGTAGCCACTTCAAGATAATGAAATTACATTGGTGAATAATATGTTTATTGAGAAAACTACTAAATCTAGAAACTTTGTTACAGAAATTACATGCTATTAAGTTTTAAGGTAGGACTCATGAACGAAAGGTTGAAAGGTCTTACATTGTTCCAGCAACCCGAGTGCTGATGTGTGTTTTCTTGTCATCATAAAGCTTTGCCAATCCAAAATCAGATATTTTTGGGCAGAGCTCTGCGTCAAGCAAAATATTGCTTGCCTTGACATCTCTATGGACAATCCTTGGCCTAGACTCCTCGTGAAGATAAGCTAGCCCTCTTGCAGTTGATAAGCAGACATTGAAGCGGGTTGGCCAATCAAGATGCAAGTCATTTTGTCCTGGCATTTATAGTGCAAGGAATCTCATACAGTTGTTCATTAATCAACAAAGAATCGAAAGCATGAAATTATTATATAGAATGTTCTCATACCAAAGAGTGCCTGATCAAGGCTTTTGTTCTCAAGATACTCGTAAACAAGGAGGCGCCTATTTCCTTCAATGCAGCACCCATATAGTTTGACAAGATTACGATGTTGCACTGCTGATATGGTAGCTATCTCAGTAACAAATTGATCCTTCCCCTGGTGTGATGCTACTGAAAGTTGCTTCACAGCTACAACTCTCCCATCAGAAAGTGTACCCTAAAACGTACTATGATTTAGTGACATTGTAATAAATCATACTCTCTCGGTAATTTCATCATTATATGACAAGCTATAACCATAGTTAGCACGCTAAAAATGTTAGACATTGTTTACCTTGTATACAGGTCCAAACCCCCCTTCTCCTAACTTCTTTGAAGGACTGAAGTCTTCAGTGGCAGCTTTTAACTCAGAATAACTAAATGTGTTTGGCCTAAGGCCAATACCAAGAAGCACTGCAGAGTCAAGTAAGGCAATTAGTAGGCTGTAAGTTGGAGCAATGAAATGCATAAAAACTTCTCTAATATTACCAATTACCATAATTAGATATAGCTTTGAAAGACTAATGAATTTTGCTGAGCATCCCAATTTTAAAGGCAGAAGGCTTTTCTCTTTTCTTTTAATATTTTTGGGTCTTTTCAAATAAACTAATCCAATGATATTGAACAGAGATCTAAAGTTGAGAACAGCTGCGTTGAACCTCGATCGCAGCTACAGGGCACTAGATATGTAAGTTTTATAAAATTCCAAAAACAAGAAGAGTAAAATTCAAATTATTCAAGCTAATTTTCCAAGATTTGCAGAATGCCTAGTGTCTCTCCAATGTTCTCATCAGCACATGACAGGGAACCACTTTCTGTCAATGAGCTTTGATTATCTCTCTATCCATGACAAGTATGTAAGGCCTTTGAAAAACATGTTTGTCTATTGCAATAAACTAAACCATTGGCCATTACTATCAAGAGAGTGTAGAGGATTACTATACACAAAGTATCCACTACCTCCCTCCTAGCTGAAAAGTAAAAAGTGAATCTTCTTGAATTCCCTCACAAAATCATGAATGAGATGATTCATTGTTCTAAATCAAGATGCACCTTTTTCTGATACACAATGAAAAATATTACTATATAATATATATTTTATGAAAAACTGATGCTCTTACCTTCCTCATCATCATATTCTTTTTTTCTCTTCACATAAATAATTACAAATATAAGTATCAAAGCCAAGACCGCAGCAGGAACTATAATACCAACAATCAATGCTGTCTGGTTCTTTTCTTTAGGAATGCCCGGTGGGATCCCACTAACAGTTGGTATGAAATCTGAGCAACAAAATAGATGTATTAGAAACAGAAAACAGAAGATAAGCACATGAAGCATATATTACATAAAGATTCATAAGTGTTAAGTGTCTTACTTGGAACAACACTGATAGCTGAAATAGATGGACCATAATAACCATCTTCTGGTGTACCGCTAGTCCCCTTACCAGCCCAAAACAGGTGAATTTCAAGATGGTTCCCCGTTACATTAGAAGTGAAATTCATAGTTATTGCTCTCCCAACACCACCTGCTTGCTTTGATATATCAAAATCCCTTAATCGGCGGGTTCCCTGTTGAAGCGTTGATGAGATATTATAGCAGTAAGATTTCTAAATGCAAAATTAAGTGAACATAATTTTGATCATTGAAACACTGCAAATAGGGGGAATGGATTGTATGATTTACAACTCAGAATGGTATGAATTTCTACTTTAAACGAAATATTACCTGAATATAAACATCGAAAACACGCCTTGCTAGACTCTTCCAAGACTGTGTGGTTCGGTCTGGGAAACCTGTTTCTGCAAAGAACAAGTTTACAATATAGGGCCCATTCTCAAGGCCTAGGCCATAGTATCTGAGTGATCCAGGGGATAGCCTTGAAGTCTGATACAGGTCCGGGGTGTTGGTACTTCTCACTTGTGATAAGGAGGTTTGCACATACAGTTGATTTAGTCTATCTGCAAACAAGCCTACATTGCTAACTGCCCATTTCTGTGTACTTGTTACATTAAATTTTGCTGCGCCAAGAGTTCTGTTATCAGCCTCGAATACTATCCCATTAGAAATCATCTGTGGGCCGCCACACTTGATTGAGAAGTTTGCATCTGCCAATGCCAACATTGAAATATGTTAGCAAAGTATTAAGCATTAGTCATGATTAATCTTATAATTAAGACCTCAACAACAGATATGGTTCCAAAGTTTTAGCTGGTACATCGTGGAGCATCTCTATTGCATGGGAAGCTTCTTTGAAGGCATTCTAATCCTGGTAAAAGCCTGAGGAATTTCAAAACAATTTCTGGATTAGGAACTTTAAAAGAATGCATTGCATAGCAGAGATAATAGCAAGCATTTGGTTTCATAGACGTACAAGAATTCTTTCAAGAAAGTTTTACACTTTTACTCATGGGGGACGATAACTCACCTTATGTTTGAGCTGTTAAGTGTGAAGTTGTTGGCCACAAAGTTCCTACATAAAATGCCATGAAACAATCTCTTATCAATGTCTTTAGTAATATGCCTTGAATCTCCTCAGACAAGATGTGAACAAAGTACACCCTTAAATATTGGCATTGATTTGCAATTGATTCTTTTTTACAGTGTGATGTCAACTATAAGAAGTAAGCTCCATTTGAGCAATAAAAAAGCCATAAGCTTCAAAGCGGTGTTAAAATTAGAAAGCAAAGGCAAGTAAAGGAAGTATCATGGTTTAAGATACATACAGTTGTAAGCCTGAGTTTACCCAAGAAGGCAAGTTTCCAGATAGTAAATTGTATGATAAATCTCTGCACAGAAAGACATTAGCAGAAAGTGACTATGGAGTATGGAGTATGAACATATTACCAGAATCAGGAGGGTTTAACAGATTTTACTATTTGATGACTCACTAGATGGAAAAAGATGCTGACTGACGGCTTCACAACTATGGTTAATATCAGATGGTGGACATTTAAAAGTAACATTATATGAAAATAATTTTTCAATGAAGCATCTAATTGAACTTTTATGGAGGATTTACCCTGCATCTCCATCCCCAACCCTCTTCCATCAGGGAAGACAAAGGAGACTGAAACATGCAACATACTTACCATAGTGATCAATATGGAATATAAGAAGCAGATAGGGAAAATTCTCGGAGAATTAAATTGTAACCACTCAAAACCATGGATCAATTAAGTAAATGAAGGGATGCAACCTGCAAGAGTCATTTGTTTTTCAACTAATCTATTTCCTTTTTCTCCCCTCCAAGAATTTAGCAAAAACGCATCCTCATGATGATGCCATTGCAAAACAAGCAGTGGTTGCAGTAATTATGACTGTCCTTTAGTCAACTCATGAAAGCAAATGTATGCTACAAACGTTACCGACCCCTACAACTATCTAAACCCTCATTTTCCTCCAAAGGGAGATGATATTTTTTTAATGGGAGACAAATTTTTGCATCATATGAGATTTGACAACATCACTCATCAGAATAATGCAAAACTGATGCAATGAAATAAGTTGGTCTTATAGAATGACTTACATAGATTGAAGAGTTTCACTCTTCTGGCTGGGAATGGTACCTGACAGACTATTATTTCCAAGAAACCTGGCCCATTTCAATAGCAAGAAAGAGGGGAATAATGTCAAGTGAAAACCATAAAGTCAGACCCAAAAGTCCAAGATAAAACTGACTTAAGCTGAGATTTTCAACTATTGAAGGCAATGTTTTCTTTTTTGTAGCTTACAAGTCTCTAAGACGATTCATATTGAACAAAGCACTTGGAATTTGACCTGTTAAGTTGTTGAAACTCAAATCCCTGGAAGAGAAAAGAAATTAAAAACATAAAGCAAGCGAATACCATAAATTACTGAAGCAATTAATTTTTAAATAAAACTTACAGCTTTTGTAAAGATTGTAATTCTGTGATATAAGATGGGATAATACCAGTGAGTAAGACATTTCTTAGAACCCTACAGGAAATAAAAAGAAAGGAAAAATAAGTATGTTAATCCATAAATTTAGATAAAAACATTCATTTTTTTTTTTCCCAAAAAAGAAAACAGATGAATACGAGAAGTAAAGAGTATGCTTAACTCACAAGTCAGTCAAGTTTTTTAGATTTCTTACGAAATCAAGAGAAGAACTCCCATTGTATATATCGCCAATTCGCCTACATGATATACAAGCATAAAAAACAAGTACGTATATACATACATGTATCACGTAAAAAATATGCAGACAAAGGGAGAGAGTCCTGCGGTGGTGGGGGAGTATCAGGAAAGCAAGATATCTCTACTTACAAAGAAGTCAATAAGGTTAAATTCGCAAGACTGGATGGTATTGGTCCTTCAAAAGAGTTCCCTTCAAATCTCCTGTATAAACATTTGACAGACTAGTCAAACTGATTAAAAATCAAGGCAAAGCTATCCTTCTTGATGCTGATTCAGAGAGAACTTATTTGAAGATTAACCAAGATGTTTTAATGACTTACAATGATGTAAGCTTTGTCCAGTTATTGCCAATAAAGTCTGGTATTTTGCCTGTGAAAGCATTGTCAGATGCCCACCTGAAATTCAACAAAGCTTACTGGTAATAAGGTAAGGTAGGATCAGGGGACAGAAAAGGCAATAAACATATAGAAGGGTCTCAAGCCCTAGGTCTTTCTTACACAATTCGCATGCTTTCAAAGTTAGCAAATGTTGAGGGAATCTCGCCACTCAATCCACAACTGTTAATGTAACTGTCAAATTCATAAACCAATTGTTGTTATAATTTCATAGGGTAACCTGTAAACACAATCACCTACATCCCTACAAAGAACTAAAGAAAGTTAGAACTTACAGTTCTCCAAGTTCGACTAAATTACCAAGTTCGGGAGGGAGTATTCCAGAGAAATTATTATTACCCAAAGACCTGCATGACATAGATCCACAGAGAATTTTTTTGAAGATACTTTGAAAAACCCATTTTTATTTCAAAAAGATACAGTGATCGAGTAAAAGAAGAAATGTAAGTTATATCCTGAAATGAAATAGAGAGAAGAACTGATGTCATATAGTTTAGATTCGTATGGTATTAAAGCTACAGCACTATAGCAGAATACGTACTATGGCAACTACAACTTCAAGATGCAGTACCCTTCCAATCAAAAGCCTGACAAATTGTAGTAATTGACAAGTAAGACATCATCAACTAATTTATTCTTTCATGGGCATATGGTAGCATTTAGACTAAATGTATGCTTAAAAGCAGAACTATTTGATCCTTTATATGGTGACAAAAAGGATTCATTGAGAGTTTCTTCAATTCTTACAGCAAAAATAGCTTCTTGAGATTTCCAAGCTCCTTTGGAATGGGTCCAGAGAAATCATTTTGGGCAATTGACCTATACAAAGTAAAATAAATAAAATAAATAAATAATCCAAAGAATAATGTCTTCTTGAATACAAGAAATTAGCAAACAGTAATAGTAAAAAAAATGAAAAATATACATAGAAATCAGGGAAAAAAATGATTTCCTATTCCAGTATGTCAGAAGAGCCACTGTCTGTCATACATAAAACAGAGTGGACTTACCACTTCAATGGTTCAGCTTCATTACAAAATTAGCCATCCTTGTATGACAAGGAATTAGATTAAATTTATGAGTTTCACTAGTCATTAGTTGAAAGATAATTAAGGTAATCTCATAGTTAAACCTACTACTATTGGATTTGCAATTATATGTGATTGGGAGGGTTACAAAAAACCATTTAGGCTTGGAAGTGGAAGTGTCGAACTTGAACCATAAAGCTGCAGCCTATACATTTTCTGCCTTTATTATGTTGTTAATTCTTAACTACTGTTATTTGGAAACTTGTTCTTAAAGGCCTGAAAACCAACAAAAAAATAATGTCTACCAAAAATGAAATGCTTTTATGAGATTATCTTTCAGTAGTGTACTCACAGTAACCCTAGTCTAGACATATTTCCAATAAATGCTGGCAAAGGACCTGTGAAGAAGTTTCTATCAATCTTCCTGCATCATCAAACAATAAATGATTATGATCAGTTACTGTAAAACTCTCTCATTGTAATGAATATAGCTAACCATTTTCCATGACTAAAAGACATATCCTTGTTCCTTACTGATATGTAAACATTCATAATAAAATCTGTATTCATTTGGAAAATCTTCAAAATCGATGTTGGCTTATGAAGATCAAACATGAGGAGAAAATAGAGAGAAAAGAACATTCTTACAAGAACGTCAGAAAAGGCAAATCCAAAATCTCCGTTGGTATCACTCCTCGTTTATCTAGAGAAAATACCCTCCTGACAAAAGTGTATAAACATGTAAACTATTAGTACAAATGATATGGAGATGGACTCAAAAAATAAAAATAAAAACCTTCCCTGCCCCCTAGCTATTATTATTAGACCTCCCACAAGGCCATTGATTCAAGTCGCACCTTAAATTCAAGAATTTTTTACTTGGTTTGCGGCCTTAATAGACCTGACAATTTTGAACACGATACTATTACACAATACAAACATGACACGAAAAATAATAACTAAAATACGACACAAAATAAAACATGAATATACGAATGTGTCAAACTCTATATAACACGGATTATTAACGTGTTAAAATTTATATAAATATATAACACCTTAAACATGATTATGACACGAAAAAAATAAGATGAATACCACATGAAACACGGTTGACAGGTCTAGGCAGGATTACTTGCAACACAATGTGATCCAAAAGGGAACATGGAGAGCAAATCTCTCCACATCATCTGACAAATAATAATGAAATTGTTTGTTGTCTATAAATATGAAAAACCATATGCTTAAATTTTTCGTAAAGACCCATTTCAATTTATTACCAGTCAATATAGACGGACTAGCTTTGGACCTAATTGGCCTTATTTTAACTGTTACTATAATGATAGTAATGGCTTAAAAATATTGTAGAGTAAAAGAAGAAGAGTGAGAGAGCAAGCATACAGTCTAGTAATGTGGCAAAGAGTGTTATTCCTGAAAGAACAATCACATGTGATGGCAGGGTTATTAGCAGGATCTTCAAAGTCAGCATCACTTGGACTCAGAGCAATTCCACTACATGGCTCTCCACTGATGTTCCATGAATCCACTGCTTGTGCACCCCATTGTTGGAAGATTGAGTTCAATGCCCTCACTGTTTCCCCCATTCATAAAATTATTGGTGAAAAAAAAAAATCATGTTAGGAGATTACCATTAACCAACAGATATTACTAACTATGGCTAAGAAGAGAGAAGAAAACTCCATCAAAATTTGTAATTACTAGTAACATTTCCTTACCTCATCTTTTCAAATAAGCTTGGAGGTTCTAATTAATACTAAAAACAATAATCAGCAAAGATGAAACTTTTCCATTTAATATTAATAAATCATACTAATAATCATTCCATACTAAAATATATTTAGTCAATTATCAAAACTGATTATAATTACTATAGATTTTTCCCTTATAATTAATTATTTTGTTCATATTCTTTTAAAATAAGTTATAGTATTAATAGGGTGTGAAAGACACTTGGTCAAAGGTGCATTTATCTTCTGTAGCTAAAAGCATAAATATACAGTGAAATATGAGAGCATTTAAAGCAAAACCGAACTTTGGTCAAACTTTTTTTTTCAAAGGTCAAAGACACATGTTAACATGCTAATTAAACCCATTCCCTTTTTCTTTTTGAAAAAAATAAATTATTTGATTCACCGTCGCTAACACATATCCTTTAGAGTTTAGACTATATTAAAAAGAATTAAAAAATTAATTAAAAAAAAGTGAGATATGACAGATTTTTAATCTCTTTTATAAAATAAAAAAATTTCAACGACGATATATCAAATAAAAAATAAAACAACTCATTTCCTTTTTCTTCTGACAAATTGTTCAGGAGCTTCCTAATTAAGGGGGAAATTAAGGGAAAAGATAATAAGTTTTTAGTTTCAAAACAGAAGGTTACAATTGATCTACTAATATATAATTTATTTCACTTATAATATTAATGATTAAATCATGTTTAATTCTAAAATTCAATTCAAACAATAAGCTTAGTAGGAAAACAGAGATGGGTTTTTTGACAGTAGTAATATACAGTAATTATTGTATATGTTCGTAGTTATGAGGCAAACGAATATTCGGATAGGATTAGGAACTAAACTAGTAGTAATTATAGTATATAAAATTTTGACAGAAACCCACCACTTCAAAAACAAAGCCCAAAACTTATCTGCAACTTTTGGCGGAGAGCGAGCTAGGCAGAGAGAGATCAGAGTTTGTGTTACTGAGTGGATCTCTCCATAATTAGTAAGATAGTTTCGGTAATTGGATATATCTATATAGATGATCTTGATATGGTGTTTCTTTCATTTGTTTCTTAATAATTACTTGTTCCCCTACAGTTTTCTACTGAATTATATGCTTCAAGTTGAATAGTTTTGGATTTTGCGAAGACATAGATATATATATATATATAAAGGAAGGGAGACTAAGAGAGAGAGTACCTTCAGAAGGATCGGTGGTGGCATTCTGGGCATTAATGGATTTGCTGCATGAAAAGAAAACAACGAAGAAGAAGAAGTAGAGCAAGCATATGGAAGAAGACGACAGTGGCTTCAGCCTTAAAATCATCTTCTTTTTTTTTTTCCTCTCTTCACAAACAGGACATTGGATGGTGGATTATATGAACCTGAGCTTTGCTTGGATCTTTATCCAAGTTCAATTTATCATTTTTCTTTTAATGGTTAGGTCAATCAAAAACATTATTGCTATTAGCGGATATTTTTTTATTCCAAAGTTTCTACCAAGTTGAGACTCGGCTAAATGGACTGGAGATGCCAGTCTATTTATAAAACAATGACAGCTGTTTTATAACAAAAGTCAGATTTGTCTCCTTTAAAAACAATATTAATAAACTGCCGTTACTCTCATCCCGCCATCTTCACATATGTTAACTAAGGATAAGGTAAAATATATAGTGTTTTTGTCTTTTTATTTTTATTTTTTTCTATTTCTCTCGTTCAACCAATATATCCTAATAATTTTCATTTATATGCATTAAAAGAGATTGAACATTGAATATTATAGGATATTTTTGCTTAACAACAGCATTTATGATAAAGAGAACATAATGAATTTTTTCGGTATTTGATATGGTTACACTTAATTTTTTTTTTTATAATGTAATTAACACATAAAAATAATACTTTTATAGATGGAAGTTTTGCTACTCCTGAAAACTTGACATCTTAAAGTATAAGAAATGCCAATATATGAGTTTTCTCATTACTTGATAGCAGTTAGAGGGTGAGAAATTTTTTTTTTTCAAGATTTTCAATCTAATGCCAATATTTTTATAGATGGAAGTTTTGCTACTCATGAGAAAAGAAAAGTCTTGGACACCTGCTTGATGAAGATACAAATGGTTGTTTATTTTTTGCGTCTGTAGTTGGGCTTAAACCCTCGTTTATGAAAAATATGTTTTAAATAACAGAAAACAAAAGGAAAGAAAGCTTAAGTAAGGCAGGCTATAAATTTTTTGAAAAGCATTACCTTTTACATTGTAAAATATTTTACGAATTGTGAACTGATTCGTACAAGCCTTTGAGACGATCAGATGAAACCAGTAAACCTAATGTTACATTAGATAGACAGTCAGATTACTGAGGGCCGAGGCCAACTCGACATTCACGTTGTGGGCAGATGAGGAAACGTCACATCGGGATCGTGAAAAAAAAATAATACGAACACGATATTAATATACGAATGTTTTAAAATTAATATAACGAAAAATTATTAACATATAAAAATTTATATAAATATATAACAACCTAAATAAGATTAGAACACAAAAAAAAAATAAAAATACATGGATTATCAAATAATGCTTTCTACTCGCAAAGTTTTTGCCGCTGAATAATCTTGACCAGGTTGGCTTGGTTTGATTAAATGCATCCTTTCATTCGAAATCTCATTTTCAGAAATAGTCAATTTTTTGGGTTTGAACTTTGAACAATGTACTTTTCAAAGCCCAATAAAGCTTAAACACAGTGGCTACTGACTAGGATCCCATTGTTCAAGTAGATATTAGTATCATTGGATTGTCACAGAAACATCATGCTCACGCACCTTGAGCACTAAAAAGTAACAAGTGTAAGCATATGCGTTCACACGAGCCACAGTGCTTGGCCTAATCGCTCGTGCCGCAGGGCCAGGATTCCCTGGTCCTACAGTATATAGGGATTTATCTTCCGTTTAACAGGCATAGAAAAAACAGACACACAAATATGCATTCATAATTTCATATCATACCACCATCTTAGCCTTTTCGGTGATTTCCTCCTAGAAGGAAATAATCAAGTACGTGCACAAAATTTAGCTTTCTAAGTAATTTTGGATTATCTCAAAGAGATTGTTGGTCTATAGTTTGGTTCTTTACATTTCTGTGGCTCTTGTTTCGGTATCAATGTAATTTCTGCTCTTAGGGAAGCTTTCATGGTCTTATGTAGTTATGTCTGTCTGTCATTTCCCAATCAAAAGCAAAATGATAGCATATTTACAAAATGAAAAGAAGATGACACTCCCAGGTCGTTCTCAGACTAGCTAAGCAAAAGGTAATGGTTGCTGATGGTAGAAATATATATGAAACTCATATGTTGACACAAAACTATAAGAAACTTGAAAGCAAATTCTGTTGTAGAGAAGTATGTTATTGAACGCCAAGTCATTCCTACAAATACTTAAATAGACCAGGTATAAATACAAATGTAAGATCCAACTAACAAAAAACCATCTTAACCTCTTCATTCTAATAAAATTATCGAGTATTATTATACGATTTGTAAAGCTTCTCATACTAAATATAGCAGATGCATTTGTAGTAATTATGATGAAACCAGCAAGAGTACAAACAAATGTCACACTATTTGACATTTTCTTTCCACTATGTTTCCAAAGTTTCTCATACTTTAGAATCTAATGAAACCTACCATCTACTTCTTTGACATGTTTCATACCACCTAATGTTTCTGTTAACAAACCATAGGTTCACGACATAGTTGAATGCTAAAAAGATTTATGACAACAGCATGATCTAGTGTAAGCACATGTGCATAAGTACATGTATGTGAATATTTCTATTACTATTTTTTTCCTTCTTAATTAGAGGTTCTCTTCAAAGAAGAAATTAAAAGCAATCTGTTGGATATTAATCAAGAGAGGGTAGATGTGCAAATATTCAGCAAAAATTTGTGTAACTACGTTGAATTACAGTGACACTTTGTGTTCAATTAAAACATTAATGCAAGCAATTTCTATTCTAAATTACTATAATATAACATAGCACATATATAGAAAGAGAGGGAGATGGATGGAGCATACAGGTTTATCAGTTAGCTTCTCCAATGCATCATAGTTGATTTTAGAACTCAGTCTCTACAAAGGAGGAAAAAATCCACATCAATATGCCAAGAAAATAGGACCAAAAAAATTACTCTGAACAAAACCTAAAAAGAACTTTAAAAATATAGAGAAGCATCTCAACAAGGCAAAGATATGAAATGTAAATAATTCATGAGATTAATAGTGAAATTTTCTTCAGTGTTCTCAAGGAAGCATGCCACAACATTAGGTACCACTTGTCTGTAAATAAATGCAACTTCAACAAGGAATATTTTACATTACAAGGGGCACTTGCTATAGCAAACAACTTTCCTTATACTTGCCTTTTTATTCTCCTTTTTCCTCTTCCTTTCCTTTCCCCATCCTTCGAGTTCTAAACAAGTGTAATATAAACTCAAAGACATTGAAATGATAATAATTAAAAATTAAAAAAAAAGACAGAAAAGAAAATGAAAAACCTTTGAGTAATATCTTTATTCAGAGCTTCCCAAACCAATTTCTTGAAAAGCATCTACGTTTTGTTGTTAAGATATCCAGTAATCTACGATGCAATTAGTATTAATTAAAATTATTAAAAAAAAAAAAGAAGAAATGATTTCGTGAGGTGCATACCTCGCATCATTGATATCAGATAGATCATCATCAGATACAGACCGCGACTTACGTTTATACAACACTCCATTTTTGTCTACCTTGGAAGACAGAGCTCCCCTGTTGTTCTCCACCTAATAACTAATCAACCAACCAACAATCAAAAACTTCATACTTTTCAACAAAAAGAAATTACTAAAACCAAAAATAACAGGAAAGGAAGAAAAGTTTATCGTACCATGTTTTGACGGCGAAAACAGCAATGGCCGCCTCCGGGTTTTTGGATAACTAAGCGAGAGTTAACACTTGACAGATCGAAAAATCTTTCGCTCTGTTTTTTATTTTTATGAAACGTTGGATTTAGGCGTTTGGTTGAGAGGGTATCCTAAACTGAGATTTCATTAAAAAATTAATTATTAATTTCAATCATTAATTTTTAATCTTTAACTTTAATTCTAATTCTTAATTTTTAATCCTTAACCATTAACCCTAATTATTAATCTGATAAGTGGTATTATAAGATACATTGTGATTGTGATCTATATTAATAATGTATCAAATATAAATCCTTAACATTTCATTAAAAATAAAATTATTTTATATTTTATTTTTAAATTCTTTTAATATAAACAATTAAAATTATAAGAACTTCGGAATATAAACACTATAAGCACTTCAGTTTTTAAAATTACGACAATGACCTTATGACCGTTATATCGCCTTCTTTATGGATCGTCGGCCATTGCAATTTTCGGATAGTATATGGGCTGTAATTGGTGGCCCGGGAAGTAAAGTCCGTCCGTTTGACATGGATGCTTATTATAAAGATATGGGTTAAGGAACAAATTTACCATATATTGAAATTTATCATTATATTTTATTTTGATTAATATTTATCATTATACTTTTGGGATTAAATGCAAATTTACTACTATACTTTAACTCAATATTGAATTTTGCCCCTCTACTTTTGTTTGATTGAATTTTATCACTAAATTTTGATTTTTTATTGAATTTTGCCCCTCAACTTTGATCATGAATGATTTTAAGATAAAATTTAATAAAAAAAAATTATTTCTAATATTTTATTTTAATAATTAGGGTTTAATAAATTAATTAATAAAGAATGATAAAAAATTTAAGCTTTAGTTTTTTATAAAATAAAAATTTTACGTTGATTTTAATTATAAATTAATTTTTGTTTTCAAATCTTTCAAAATCAAAGTTGAGTGGTAAAATTAAATAAAAAATTAAATTTTAGTGGTAAAATTCAATCAAATAAAAGTATAGTGGCAAATTTGCTCTAATCTCAAAAGTATAATAGCAAATATCAATCAACATAAAGTATGATGGCAAATTTCAATATCTACCTATAGTTTGACGGCAAATTTGTCCATTAACCCTAAAGATATTTTCTTATGATATTTTTTGTGTTCAAATAGTTTCATTCAAATTTCTCTATTTTTTTTCAACAAAAAAAATGCCTAATTTTTGTAGAATATGTACTTTAGTAAATTCAAATTCATAAAATGTCATTTTCTTTTTGATAAGGCCTACTAAATTATTTGAGTACTCATTTTGCTTAAATTTGATCTAAAATTGAATTTAGAAAAATTATTTAATGCATCGTCGAAAAAGTTTTAAAATTTTACTAGCAGTGGTTAAAGGATTGACACATATTTTTTAGGGTATAATTAAAAAATCATAAAATTTAATCTAATAAATAAGATACATGATTATATTTTAATTTCGTTTGTAGAGTTAAAAAATTTAACTGACAATACCTAAAATAATAATCATTGAAAAAGTAAGTGTCAAAAGAAATAATCATTGAAAAAACATTTACGCAATTTTTATTAAAAAAGTCTAAAAACTTATAAGAATTTTACTAATAAGTACTTTAAAAACACTTTTCAAAATTACTATATATAGTAATATTTTCACCTAATATATTAAAATTTATAAATAATTTTGTCAATTACTGCATTTAATATAATATTATTATTATAAATAATATATTAACTAACTTTAAAATTTGTCTTAAAGACACTCGCAAAATACAAACTTAAAACGAAAAACTTTAACCAAATCATATATCATATACTTATAATTAAAGCTATGTGTTTGGTTGGTTGCCTTTCCAATCTCTTTATTATTTGCTCTTTTAAATGTGAATTTATTTCTTCACTTCCTAAGAGAGGAAAGGGCAACTTCAAACTTTATGACTAATAATGTGTTAAGCTTGTTCTCCCTTTTAAGGAGAGTTTTTTTCCCTTTTAAGGAGAGAGTTGATTCTACCTGACTTACTAAAATTTTAGGAGGTTTATGCCTATTTTAAAATAAAATAAGTCCGAATCCAGAGTTAGCTCAGTTGGTTCATGCAATACAAGGTGTCATCCAGTAGGTTTGGGGTTCGAATTTTAATATCTGCAACGCTTTCCCTATTCCCAGGCTGCAACCTCCTTAAACCAAAATAAAAAATAAAATAAGTCCACTTTACTGGTGCCTATAAATTAAAAATTATTTAATTATGATATTATGAAATTTTTTTGCATTTAATACTTTTTTTTTACTGAATTTAAAAAAAATATTTCATTAATTATATTTTTCTTTCTATATATCATCTTAATTGGTGTCATTGGACACTGATTAACATTTCCCAAATAAAATTCATTGACATTAAATGCTGATAAATACTTAGGAAAAGTTTTATTGACTATATACTTGCAACAAATTAAGCATTCCATTCCTAACAGCCCCAACATCAACGCTTCAATTATTGTAGTCTTGCCTAAAAACTTGACTTAAATAATTATTTTTTATGAGACTTAAATAATTATTAGTCCTCGTTAATTTAAAGATTTAAAGATTAATTTTTTTTTATAATATGGTCAAGGTTCAAGGATATTTTCAGGTTTTACTTCAACTTAATTTTTTAAATGATTTAAAAGATGTATTATCTCATATTAAACTAGTGTATTTAGGATTTTACTCCAATTGTCAGAAAAATTATACTGTAATTAATAAGAAAAAAAATATTTTTATTAACTAGATTAATTAAATTCATTGATAATAATTTTGGAATATAGTTTCTTAATAGATTTGTTTTTGACTTACTTTCGTCACTTTTGAATCCAATCTTTTCTCAATTGATTTACATATAAATTAAAAAAATTGTACACTCATGTTGTGGGTCGAAGAAAAACACTTGTGTGAAGAAAAATATTTTGAAATATATAAAAAAAAAAGTTATTTGTGGGTAGTTTTTTAAGAAGTGGATAATTATTTAACAAAGAATTAGGTAATTTTAAAAAATATAAAAATTAAAAAATGAATATTTTGATTATATAATTTGATATTATTTTTAATTTATTTTTTGTATTTTTCTTAACTGTAACATTAAACTCAGTCAAAATTTTATAATAGTAGAAATGACATTAACAAAATTAGGTGGGAAACTAAACTAGGATTATATAATTATTTAAGAAGCGTTGATAGGTTAAATTAAATTGAAAGCAAAGCAAAACTATAATTCATAAGATTGCAATTGCACATTTTGTAGAGCTAAGTATATATGAGTACGACGTCGTTACATTTTGTCAAGTTACATGATTATTATTAATTCAATATAGTAATTACTCAAGCTAGGGACAAAATCACAAAGCACTTAGACCTACGATTTCATCTGTCGGGTTAGGGATTAATGGTTAAGAGTTAGGGTTAGGATTAGTGGTTAGAATTAGTGATTAATTTTTTAATGAAGTGTCAGTGTAAGATTCACTGTCAGTGTATATACACTGATAGTGCATAAATACAAACCCTTATTCTAATTTGTCAAATGATCAAAGTTGCTTATACACTTTTCTTATTACCATTACCATATATATTGATAATTAAACTTTATTCTTTTTCTTTGTTTAAGGTCGTTGTGATTTGTGTCATGCATACGTCAAATTTGTAAAAAAAATCTAATACATCATTAATAAAATTTAAAAACTTTATTAGCATAATTAAAAGTTGCTATATATCTCATTAAATTAAGGTATATTTAAAAAATAATATAATAAATTCATATGATAAACAAAAAATGTATAATAATATCTTAATATTGTTAATGAAGTTTAAAAACTTTATCCATATTAAATAATACAAATATTTAAAAGATTACTACTTGAGAAATTTGGGGCTTAACTCAGTTGGTTCATGCAGCTACCTTTAAGAGGAGACATCCAGTAGGTATGGAATTCGAATCACAGCATTACAACTTCTTCCCTATCCTCAAACTACAGTCTGCTTTGTAAAAAAAAAAATTATTAGTTAATATAACAACTTAATGGAATTTAAAAATACACTATTTAATCAACAACTATATGTCATGTCAAGCAAGGAAAATTATTATGAAAACATATAAAAATGAGAAGTGATATTTTGTCAAATTAGATGAATGTACAAGTAAGAGTATTAGATTCATAAATCAAATGATAAAGATTCTATTCTCTATATATACTAAAAGTAGACTCGCGCTATGCTGCAGGCAAAAATATTTGCGTTTTTTTTTGGCATTTTTGTTCACAAAAAATAATTCAACTCTATAATAACAATGGCAACAACATAATGAAAATATGCAGACAATGAGATAACCTTGTGCTAAAGTTAAATGAATCATAGTGTAGAGGGTACCGTTCAACAATAAAATTTAGACAATATAGTAATTTCAATTTTTTTAAGAACTTTATACATATTTCTGTCATACAGCTCAAGCAAAGAGAAAAACTATAGAGCACTCAATTAGCTAACCGATAAAACTAAAAATCAAATGAGAACAATAAGCAATTTGAAATAGGTATCGAGTATAAGATTTTGATCTGTTATGCATTCTCACACAAGAATAACATCAAGTACTGGCAATTAAACTTCCAAACATGAAGCTAATCAAGTATCTTATAAGGCCTTTAAAAAAGCAAGATAAAGTTGGAAAGTAAACACATTTGATACACGTATACATGCATCATTTCCAAAAAAAGTTTAGCAAATTTGTATTCCCTATATAACCATAAGATGCACATGTCTAGCTTCACAATATCCTAACAGGATTAGAAGGAATAGATTCAATTTTGATAAAAAAGTTGTTCAAAAAGAGACAGAGTTGTCTAAGAAAAGATCATATCTTTGATTAAATGTTGTGCCGAATGATTTGCACACTTAGCTTCCTTTCACCAATTTGTTCAAAGATGCAATGATCTCTGGTTTTGAAGCATTCTCCTGAACAATTTTTTTTTCAACCAGCTGAAAATGCTTTTGTTGTGGCTATTGCATATATATTTAACTGGTCACCTTCTTTGCTGCCCATGAACTGACAGAATTAGTGTTGTTGAATGGTGGGGTAAACTGTGATGAGCAAAACCTTCTTGGAAAATGCTGAAGCAGATAATACAATGAGCAAATTAAATTGCAATGATGGAAAAGAAATGGTGATGAATGTCATGCCTAATTGATTACCAAAAGATAGGGTGGATTCATAGCTGAGAAGACCATGTTGCACTCAAATTGAGGATTCAAGTCTGTGCTAGGCAATCTTGGCCTTTGTCAAAGCAATTCTCAAATACTAATATAAGTTCTCTTGTGTAAACCCCTATATTCAATCAAAGTTAATAAAAATAAGAAAGAAAAAGCTTACGTCGTTTTCAAGTCAACCAAAAGGAAGGGAATTATTGATTATATATACATGAAAAAGGTTAACCAAGTTATTTTCATTTGATTTATGATAAAATTACACTAAAAATCATTGATGCTTACCCTGGCTTCTTTGGTTTTGATTAAATTGTTGATTTAGTTGGTGCTTTGAATTCTGGATGTTGCTCTTGGATTTCTTCATCTATAGGAGATTAGCATGAATATCAAATTCATTGTCATTCTTAATTTGCTAAAATGGAAAATAATATAAATCATGCAAAAAGACTACTGTTATTTGTTTAGGGTCAATTCTCTGTTGCTTTATTGAGATTGTGAGACTCTTTTTTCTTAAGTTGTTCTCATTATTCTCATTAATATGAAATTTTACTTTGGCTTAGCAAATATTTTTTTCGTGGATAATTGGATGATGAGTTATTTCATAATTTTAAAAGAAAGTGTTTCATTTTCATGTTTTAATTAAAAAAAAAAAGTTTAACAATAGGAATAAGAATCGAAGAAAGATCAAGAAATTAGTGTAAAATTCAATGGACATAAATAAAGCTTAATGAATGAAACATGGGATTAAGAAATTAACAAATAAAAAAAAAGTTTTTAAGATGTTCAAATTTGAGATATTTTCTTAATGCTATATTGAAGAAATAATTTGATGATAAATTATCTTAAGAACTTAGCTGCTAGAAAAGCATATTTTTTTAATCATACAAAGGATCATTGCCTTTATATAAAAACCTTATTATTATATCAAATTTGACTACTACTTCAAACTTAAAAAAAATCGATCCAAATATCAATATTCTTAAAAATTTAAACAGACTTGTGTTTTGCTTGCATGTTGAAAGTCGGTGGAGATTCATGTGATTAAGAAATAAAAATCCCAAAAAAATACTTAAATGTCGTTAAAGTAGTATTATCACACGTCTATTTAATTTAAGATTTTTTTATGATTTTATATTTAAATTTAATAATTAATTAAAAAAAATATTATTGTCGTCATTGTATAGTTAAAAGAAAAAAAAAACACTTTATTATTAAAAAAACCTTTGCCTAATTCCATGACATCTCAAAATTTTTTTATCAACTAATGAAACCGGCAGATGGAACAGTTGCAAACCTCTATTTCTCCTCTGATTCGTTGTTCTACATCAAGATGCACTTTTTTTTGATACACAACGAAAACTATTACTATTACTATAATATATATATATATATTTAAATTTTATGATAAACTGATGCTCTTACCTTCTTCATCATCATGTTCTTTTTTTTCTCTTCACATAAATAATTGTAAATACCTTAAAATCTCGATAAATAAATATTCGATATATTAATAATTTTGGTTAATTAATAAAATCTTACAGTCCCGACTCGGATTAGTGTATTAAAATAATAACCTCGCTAAATGTATAAGATAATAATTTTTTATATAATTCTTTAAGGCCCAACAAATATATAAATTAATAATTCCTAAAAAAAATTAAATTTAAAAAAAAAATACATAAAAGTTCATATAATACTATAAGAAAATTTTCACTTAACAATTTTTACCTTCTCATTTAAGCTTTTTCTCAAAACATGCATCTAAATTTTGTTTTTGTTTTTGTTTTTTTGTTTTTTTTTTTGTATCTAAACCAAACTGAACTTCATCTTTAATGTTTTGCAATGTACACACCACATTCAGTATATTTTTTTTCATGTTGTAGCAAGTAATTTTCTATGTAAATATTAATTGTTGACTCATCTAGTGTTTTTCATTTATAAATCATTCATATGCTTTAGTAAAAGAAAATAATAATATGCATGTATAAAGATCGAAAACATAAATTTTTTATAAATTAATAAATGAATAATTTATTCATTTATTCATTTATCGATAATTAAATAACTTATTTTAAAATAATATTTTTCTTAATCCCAACAATATTATTTTATAGGGGGGGTTCTACAGTATAAGTATCAAAGCAAAGACCGCAACAGGAACTGTAATACCGACAATAGATGGAGTGGCCGGTGGTATCCCACTGAAAGTTGGTATGAAATCTGAGCAACAAAATAGATGTATTAGAAACCGAAAACAGAAGATAAGCACATGAAGCATATATTACATAAAGATTCATAAGTGTTAAGTTGTCTTACTTGGAACAACACTAATAGCTGAAATGGATGGACCATAATAACCATCTTCTGGTGCACCGCTAGTCCCCTTACCAGCCCAAAACAGGTGAATTTCAAGATGGTTCCCCGTTACATTAGCAGTGAAATTCATAGTTATTGCTCTCTCAACACCACCTGCTTGCTTTGATATATCAAAATCCCTTAATCGGCGGGTTCCCTGTTGAAGCGTTGATGAGATATTATAGCAGTAAGATTTCTAAATGTAAATTAAGTGAACATAATTGTGATCATAGAAACACTGCAAATAGAGGCCGGGGAATGGATTGTATGATTTACAAGTCAGAATGGTATGGATTTCTACTTTAAACGGAATATTACCTGAATATAAACATCGAAAACACGCCTTGCAAGACTCTTCCAAGACTGTGTGGTTCGGTCTGGGAAACCTGTTTCTGCAAAGAACAAGTTTACAGTATAGGGCCCATTCTCAAGGCCTAGGCCATAGTATCTGAGTGATCAAGGGGACAGCCTTGAAGTCTGATATAGCTCCGGGGTGTTGGTACTTCTCACTTGTACTAAGGTGTTTTGCACATACTGTTGATTTAGTCTATCTGCAAACAAGCCTACATTGCTAACTGCCCATTTCTGTGTACTTGTTACATTAAATTTTGCTGCGCCAAGAGTTCTGTTATCAGCCTCGAATACTATCCCATTAGAAATCATCTGTGGGCCGCCACACTTGATTGAGAAGTTTGCATCTGCCAATGCCAACATTGAAATATGTTAGCAAAGTATTAAGCATTAGTCATGATTAATCTTATAATTAAGACCTCAACAACAGATATGGTTCCAAAGTTTTAGCTAGTACATCGTGGAGCATCTCTATTGCATGGGAAGCTTCTTTGAAGGCATTCTAATCCTGGTAAAAGCCTGAGGAATTTCAAAACAATTTCCGGATTAGGAACTTTAAAAGAATGCATTGCATAGCAGAGATAATAGCAAGCATTTGGTTTCATTGACGTGCAAGAATTCTATCAAGAAAGTTTTACACTTTTAACTCATGGGGAAAAATGTATAGGAGAGGGGAAAAACAGGGTGCACCGGGGCGATAACTCACCTTATGTTTAAGCTGTTAAGTGTGAAGTTGTTGGCCACAAAGTTCCTACATAAAATGCCAATGTCTTTAGTAATATGCCTTGAATCTCCTCAGACAAGGTGTGAACAAAGTACACCCTTAAATATTGACATTGATTTGCAATTGATTCCTTTTTACAGTGTGATATCAACTATAAGAATAGGGATAATGTCATGAATAGCCCTTGAAATTTATCAAATTTATCAATGTGATATATATACTTTTAAAAATATTCAATGTGGTACCTGTATTATCAAACCGTGTATCAATACGTTACTTTGACTTAACACCGTTAAATATAAATGATAATGTGACATTGACTAATAAGGTGATGACACGTGGCAGCAACTGATTTTTTAGAAATTAATATCTGATTTTTTTGTATAAAAAAAATTTAAAATAAATAAAAAATATTTTAAAAATTAATATCTAATTTTTTAAAAAACTTAAAAAATTATATTAAAATAATAATAAATTTTAAAATTAAATTCTATTTTTTAAATTCAAAATTTTAAAAAATAACAAAATTAAAATATTTAATAAAATTATTTTTAAAATATAAAATATTTTACAATTAAATATTAAATCATTTATAATATCTAAAATTTTTAAAAAAATATATATTTTAAAAAAGTTATTTTGAAAATTACAAAAATTAAACTATGAAATTGTTTTAAATATTTTTTTTAAAAAATATTTATTAAAAAATTACAAAAATTAAATATGAAATTAATTTTTTTATTTTTCTTATTTTTTAAATTTTTTTTAAAATTTTTAAAATTTTTAAATTTTTAAAAATATTTATTATTATTATTTTTAAGTTAATACACGTGGCATCATTATATGGTGCCACGTGTCATCATTATATATTTAAAATAATATTATTTTTATTTTTAACATTAAAATAATAATTTTTTAGTTAGTACACGTGGCATCGTTATATGGTGTCACGTGTTAAGTTTTCATTAGATACAAAAGCCACGTCATCAATTTTTAACGGTGTTACTGATAGGTATTACAATAGCATACGGAGTGTAAACTTTAAGTACCAAAATAAATATTTTTAAAGTACATGTACTATATTGACAAATTTGATAAACTTCAGAGTTCATTCATGATATTATCCCGTAAGAAAATAAGCTCCATTTTAGCACCAAAAAAGCCATAAGCTTCAAAGCCGGTGTTAAAATTAGAAAACAAAGGTAAGTAAAGGAAGTATCATGGTTTAAGATACATACAGTTGTAAGCCTGAGTTTACCCAAGAAGGCAAGTTTCCTGATAGTAAATTGTATGATAAATCTCTGCACAGAGAAGTACATTAGCAGAAAGTGAGTATGGAGTATGAACATATTACCAGAATTAGGTTGATTTAACTGCTTTTACTACTTGATGGTTCACTAGTGTGGAGACCCACACTTAACCTGGAAGGTATTATTCGTTTTGATCTGAAAGCCTCACAGTTTTGTCCAACAAAAAACGCCTCACAAGTATAGGTTCAAGTCTCTACATATATATCATAGCGGAACTTCAGAGTTCTCCAATGTGGGATTGGGGAGACCCGCACCCAACCTGCGAGATATTGTCCGTTTTGACCCGAAGGTCTCACGGTTTTGTCCCACAAAAGACGCCTCACAAGTATAGGTTTAAATCTCTCCATATATATTATAACAGATTCTCAGAATTTCCCGATGAGAAATGAGGTGTTACAACTAGATGGAAGATGATGCTGACTGATAGCTTCACAATATGGTGGACATTTAAAAGTAGAGGTGGCAATTGGGCGGGTTCGGGCGGGTTCGGGTCGGGTTCATTCGGGTTCGAGCTCATTCGGGTTCGGGCTCATTCGGGTTCGGGCTCATTCGGGTTCGGGTCCATTCGGGTTCGGGCTCATTCGGGTTCGGGCTCATTCGGGTTCGGGCTGGGTTCGGGTTCGGTCTGGATTCAGGTATGTTTTACATCATTTTATTTTATATTAGATGTAATCATTTTTACGTAATTTAAATATTTATATCTAAAAACAAATTATTAATTTATTATTATTTTTATACTTTTGCTATTATATGATATTTTTAATTATATTTATTTTTTAAAATTAATATTTGTTAGCACCAAAAGAATAAGAAATTAATTTGTTATATAAAATCAAATTTTGAAATAATTTATTATAAAAAATATGATATATTATAAATTAATCATATTGATATTTAAAATAATTGATTTGATGAACTCGAATTTCAAAATATAAATACATTATAATTTATATTCACTATAAAATAAAAAACTTTTAAAAATAAATTCTGACCTTTATCTATTCGTTTATATACTTATAAAATGCAAAAATTTTATGCTTATAGTCAAGATATATATATATATATATATATCGAGTACTTATATTTTTTCATCAGTATAAAGTATAAATTATAAAGTAGTACTAAAAAAATATAATTTATATTTAAATTATACGTAATAAATATATAATTAATATGATTATTTATTAATATATAATAAATATACCCAAAACCAAAAGGCCATAAAACTCAAAACCCCATTAAACCCACCCTCTAAAATAAAATCCCATGAAAGCCATAATCCAATTAAACCCACTCTAAACTAACCGTATAAATATAACCCAAAAGGCCAAAATAATTGAATTATTGTCAAATTTTTTTACCCTTAAAGAATAATTGAATTATTGTCAATTTTTTTTTTTCACATCTCTAAAATTTTCAAGAATTTAAAATATTTAGATTGTAAATTCATCATGATATGAGACGTTTAAGTTATAACTTATAAGTAGAGGTGGTCATGGGCCGGGCCGGGGCCCGGTTTTTTTTTTCCCTCTGTCCAGGCCCGGCCCTGGGTAGTCCAAGCCCGCCCGTTTTTTATTTTTTTATAATTAAAATTAAATAAAATAATATTATTATAATAAAAATCACTGTTCATTGGAATAAAAAAATAATTGTTTTTTATTTTTTTATAATTAAAATTAAATAAAATAATATTATTATAATAAAAATCACTGTTCCAGGCCGGGCCGGCCCGAAACATAAATTATCCTGCCCAGGCCCGGCCCGTATTGGGCCGGGCCTGCCGGACCGGGCTGGCTGCCCGGCCCGTGAGCAAGTCTACTTATAAGTACAAAATATAATTTACTTTTTGATAAAATTATTATTTCATCATCATATATATATTTTAAATTTTAATTAAATTGTTTAAAAAAATTAGAATAAAATTAATAATTAAAGTTATTGCTTTGTAAAAAAAAAAATTTAATTAATTGCAATTTGATTATTTTTATTTTTAGTATTAAATTCGGGTTCGGGCCGGTCTCGGGTTCGGGTCCATTCGGTTTCGGGCTCATTCGGGTTCGGGCTCATTCGGGTCCGGGCCCATTCGGGTTCGGGTCCATTCGGGTCCGGGCCCATTCGGGTTCGGGTCCATTCGGGTTCGGGTCCATTCGGGTTCGGGCCCATTCGGGTTCGGGTTTTTGACTTTTTGGTCAAATCGGGTTTGGGCGGGTTCGGATTTTTCTGGGCGGGTTTTCGGGTTCAGGTTCATTTTGCCACCTCTATTTAAAAGTAACATTATATGAAAATAATTTTTCAATGAAGCCTCTAATTTAACTTTTTTGGAGCATTTACCTTGCATATCCATCCCCAACCCTCTTCCATCAGGGAAGACAAAGGAGATTGAAACATGCAACATACTTACCATAGTGATCAATACGGAATATAACCACTCAAAACCATGGATCAACTAAGCAAATGAAGGGATGCAACCAGCAAGAGTTATTTGTTTTTCAACTAATCTATTTCCTTTTTTTCTTCCCTCCAAGAATTCAGAAAAAATGCATCCTCATGATGATGCCATTGCAAAATAAGCAGTGGTTGCAGTAATAAATGGCTGTCCTTAGTCAACTCATGAAAGCAAATGTATGCTACAAACGTTACCGACCCCTATAACTATCTAAACCCTCATTTTCCTCCAAAGGGAGATGACATTTTTTGATTGGGACACAAAATTTTGCATCATATGAGATTTGACAACATCACTCATCAAAATAATGCCAAAATGATGCAATGAAATAAGTTGGTGTGATAGAATGACTTACATAGTCTGAAGAGTTTCACTCTTTTGGTTGGGAATGGCACCTGACAGACTATTATTTCCAAGAAACCTGGCCATTTCAATAGCATGAAAAAGGGGAATAATCAGACCCAAAAGTCCAAGATAAAACTGACTTAAGCTGAGATTTTCAACTATTGAAGGGGGTGGTTTTCTTTTTGTGGCTTACAAGTATGTAAGAGGACTCATATTGAATAAAGCACTTGGAATTTCGCCTGTTAAGTTGTTGAAACTCAAATCCCTGGAAGAGAAAATAAATTAAAAACATAAAGAAAACTAATACCATAAATCTATGTTACTCGGACTCGGTGTGAGTCTCGGGCACGAGTATGTGTCTGATACGGGTATGTTCAATTTTTTCTAAGATTTCCATATATTTGGAAGGTACTTGGAGGATCATATCCCCATACCCATGTCCGGATATGCATCGGATACGGATGTCGAATACGAATACTTTAAGAAAAATAAACAGTCGGAGCAATATAGCCATAAATTACTGAAGCAATTAATTTTTAAAAAAAAACTTACAGCTTTTGTAAAGATTGTAATTCTGTGATATAAGATGGAATAATACCAGTGAGTAAGACATTTCTTAGAACCCTACAGGAAATAAAAAGAAAGGAAAAATAAGTCTGTTAATCCATAAATTTAGATTAAAACATTCTCTTTCTTTTTTTTTTTTCCAAAAAAGAAAACAGATGAATATAAAAAGTAAAGAGTATTTTAACTCACAAGTCAGTCAAGTTTGTTAGATTTCTTACGAAATCAAGAGAAGAACTCCCATTGTATATATCGCCAATTCGCCTACATGATATACAAGCATAAAAAATAAGTACGTATATACATACATGTATCACGTATGAATATGCAGACAAAGGGAGAGAGTCCTGCGGTAGTGGGGGAGTATCGGGAAAGCAAGATATCTCTCTACTTACAAAGAAGTCAATAAGGTTAAATTCGCAAAACTGGATGGTATTGGTCCTTCAAAAGAGTTCCCTTCAAATCTCCTGTATAAAAATTTGACAGACTGGTCAAACTGATGAAAAATCTAGGCAAAGCTATCCTTCTTGACGCTGATTCAGAGAGAACTTAGTTGAAGATTAACCAAGATGTTTTGATGACTTACAATGATGTAAGCTTTGTCCAGTTATTGCCAATAAAGTCTGGTATTTTGCCTGTGAAAGCACTGTCAGAAGCCCACCTGAAATTCAACAAAGCTTACTGTTAATAAGGTAAGGTAAGGTAATTAAGGCAATTTGCAGGATCAGGAGACAGAAAAGGCAATAAACATATAGAAGGGTCTCAAGCCCTAGGTCTTTCTTACACAATTCGCATGCTTTCAAAGTTAGCAAATGTTGAGGGAATCTCGCCACCCAATCCACAACTGTTAATGTAACTGTCAAATTCATAAACCAATTGTTGTTATAATTTCATAGGGTAACCTGTAAACACAATCACGTACATCCTTACAAAGAACTAAAGAAAGTTGGAACTTACAGTTCTCCAAGTTTGACTAAATTACCAAGTTCTGGTGGGAGTGTTCCAGAGAAATTATTATTACCCAAAGACCTGCATGACATAGATCCACAGAGAATTTTTTTGAAGAAACTTTGAAAAACCCATTGAGTAAAACAAGAAATGTAAGTTATATCCTGAAATTAAATAGAGAGAAGAACTGATCTCATATAGTTTAGATTCTTATGGTATCAAAGCTACAGCACTATAGCAGAATATGTACTATGGCAACTACAACTTCAAGCTGCAGTACCCTTCCAATCAAAAGCTAGACAAATTGTAGTAATTGACAAGTAAGACATCATCAACTAATTTATCTTTTCATGTGTATATGGTAGCATTTAAGACTAAATGTATGCTTAAAATCAGAACTATTTGATCCTTTATATGGTGACAAAAAGGATTCATTGAGAGTTTCTTTAATTCTTACAGCAAAAATAGCTCCTTGAGATTTCCAAGCTCCTTTGGAATGGGTCCAGAGAAATCATTTTGGGCAATTGACCTATACAAAGTAAAATAAATAAATAAAATAAATAATCCAAAGAATAGTGTCTTCTTGAATACAAGAAATTAGCAAACAATAATAGTAAAAAAAAAAATGAAAAATATACATAGAAATCAGGGAAAAGAATGATTTCCTATTCCAGTATGTCAGAAGAGCCACTGTCTGTCATACATAAAACAGAGTGGACTTACCACTTCATTGGTTCAGCTTCATTACAAAATTAGCCATCCTTGTATGACAAGGAATTAAATTAAATTTATGAGTTTCACTAGTCATTAGTTGAAAGATAATTAAGGTGATCTCATAGTTAAACCTACTACTATTGGATTAGCAATTACATGTATGTGATTGGAAGGGTTACAAAAAACCATTTAGGCTTGGAAGTGGAAGTGTCGAACTTGAACCATAAAGCAGCAGCCTATACATTTTCTGCCTTTATTATGTTGTTAATTCTTAACTACTGTTATTTGGAAACTTGTTCTTAAAGGCCTGAAAACCAACAAAGAAATAATGTCTACCAAAAATGAAATGCTTTTATGAGATTATCTTTCAGTAGTGTACTCACAGTAACCCTAGTCTAGACATATTTCCAATAAATGCTGGCAAAGGACCTGTGAAGAAGTTTCTATCAATCTTCCTGCATCATCAAACAATAAATGATTATGATCAGTTACTGTAAAACTCTCTCATTGTAATGAATATAGCTAACCATTTTCCATGACTAAAAGACATCCTTGTTCCTTACTGATATGTAAACATTCATTATAAAATCTGTATTCATTTGGAAAATCTTCAAAATCGATGTTGGCTTATGAAGATCAAACATGAGGAGAAAATAGAGAGAAAAGAACATTCTTACAAGAACGTCAGAAAAGGCAAATCCAAAATCTCCGTTGGTATCACTCCTCGTTTATCTAGATAATATACCCTCCTGACAAAAGTGTATAAACATGTAAACTATTAGTACAAATGATATGGAGATGGACTCCAAAAATAAAAATAAAAACCTTCCCTGCCCCCTAGCTATTATTATTAGACCTCCCACAAGGCCATTGATTCAAGTCGCACCTTAAATTCAAGAATTTTTTACTTGGTTTGCGGCAGTGTTAGACCTGACAATTTTGGGCACGATACTATTACATAATATGAACACGACACGAAAAACAATAACTAAAATACGACATGAATATATGAATGTATCAAAATCTATATAACATGAATTATTAACTTGTTACAACACCTTAAACATGATTATGATTTATGACACACATAAATAACACGAACACCACACGAAACACGGTTGACAGGTCTAGGGAGGATTACTTGCAACACAATGTGATCCAAAGGGAAGATGGGGAGCAAATCTCTCCACATCATCTGACAAATATAATAATGAAAATTTTGCTGTCTATAAATATGAAAAACCATATGCTTAAATTTTTCCTGAAGATCCATTTCAACTTATTAGTAGTCAATATGGATGGACTAGCTTTGGACCTAATTGGCCTTATTTTAACTGTTACTATAATGATAGTAATGGCTTAAAAATATTGTAGAGTAAAAGAAGAAGAGTGAGAGAGCAAGCATACAGTCTCGTAATGTGGCAAAGAGTGTTATTGTTGAAAGCACAATCACATCTGATAGAAGGGTTATTAGCAGGATCTTCAAAGTCAGAATCACTTGGACTGAGAGCAACTCCACTGCATGGCTCTCCACTGATGTTCCATGAATCCACTGCTTGTGCACCCCATTGTTGGAAGATTGAGTTCAATGCCCTCACTGTTTCCCCCATTCATAAAATTATTGGTGAAAAAAAAAAATCATGTTAGGAGATTACCATTTATCAACAGATATTACTAACTATGGCTAAGAATAGAGAAGAAAACTCCATAAAAATTTGTAATTACTAGTAACATTTTGTTACCTCATCTTTTCAAATAAGCTTGGAGGTTCTAGTTAATACTAAAAACAATAATCAGAAAAGAGAAAACTTTTCCATTTAGTATTAATAAATCATACTAATAATCATTCCATACTAAAATATATTTAGTCAATTATCAAAACTGATTATAATTACTATTGTTTTTCCCTTATAATTAATTATTTTGTTCATATTCTTTTAAATTAAGTTATAGTATTAATAGGTTGTGAAAGACACTCGGTCAAAGGTGAAGCAAAATTGAACTTTAGTCAAATTTTTTATTTTCAAAGGTCAGAGACACATGTTAACATGCTAATTAAACCCATTCCCTTTTTCTTTTGAAAAAAAATTTTATTTGATAGTTCGTTAGAGTCATTTTTAAATTTTACAAACGGGTTAATAAAGTAATACATACATTTTAGATTATTTTAAAAAAGTTAATTAAAAAAAAAATAAGATATGTGATAAATTTTTATCTTGTTTATAAAGTTAAAAAATTTCACTAACAATATATCAAATACGAACTAAAAAAAACTCATTTCCTTTTTTTTCTGACAAATTGTTCAGGAGCTTCCTAATTAATGGGGAAATTAAGGGAAAAGATAATAAATTTTTAGCTTCAAAACAGAAGGTTACAATTGATCTACTAATATATAATTTATTTCACTTATAATATTAATAATTAAATCATGTTTAATTCTAAAATTCAATTCAAACAATAAGCTTAGTAGGAAAACAGAGATGGGTTTTTTTCACCTGAGGTTAACTTACTTGTTAATCATAATAAAAAATTATTAATTTATGTTTTCATTAGAAGTTGATACCAAAATTTCAAACCTATACAAACCCTTTAGCACTATCATTAAGACTATAAAGATTTTTTCAAAGATGGAAAAATATTTCCCTTGACATAACTAACCAAGTAAAGCCACCGTTCATAAAGCAAAAGTTCAAATTAAGAATTTACATTTGATCAATGAAAATGACACTTCTAAAGCTGCGGCAAAGATAATAAAATATGAAATTAAAATCTCTTTTGACGTAAAAAACACGATGTGAATACTTATAAAAAAAAATGAATACCACAATAGACAATAGTATTAATAAAATAAAAAATAATTATAAATTTTTTAATTTACTTGAAAAGGCCATTAAGTACAAATCTCAAACCCATAGCTTTCGAGAATCGTTTCAGCATTTATACCATCTGATTTAATGCTCAGTTGTGAAGTTTTTATAATAAATTGAGTTATTAATTTTGGGAGATTAATGGTAACTATCAACAACTCTTATAAAATGTTTGACAAAGAGATCAACGAGAGATAACTTATTAATTATTTGTCAATGGACAAAATTTCTTTGCTGATATCTACTATATTTAAAATTGAGTCCGAGGGATAAGAGGGTGTTTTTGAAATGTTAAGGGTATTTTAGTTTTAATTTATTTGTTTGTGAGCGCAAAGTGTCTTTTGGCTTAAATGATTTGAAAAAAAAGAAAGAAACAATCTGTCGAGAAAGAGAAAAGGGGAAGAGGGGAAAGGAGAGAGAAAAAGATGGGAGAGGAGAGAGATGGTTAAAGGGAAGCCGGACGGTGCCTCACCGGCGAGGGTGGTTGGCCCGAGAGGAAATGGTGGAGGAGAGGGGAAGAAAATGAGGAGAAAGAGATCGAGCCGCCGGTGACGGAAGAGAAAGAGATCGAGCGAGGCAGACCAACTGCCTCAACGTGGTCGGCGACAGCGAGGCAGCCGGTCGGAAGGAAGAAGGAGAAGAAGAAGAGAAAAAAAGGATAAAAAAATTTAAATTTTTTTAAAAAAAGTTGTTTTGTTTTTTATTGTTGTTTTAATTTCTTATAATTAACAGAGTAAAATTCACTGGTGATCCATAACCTTTTATCAATGTTTCATTTTCATTCATGACCTTCAGAAATTGCATTTACCATCTACTACCTTTATTAATGTTTCATTTTCATCCATGACCTTCAAAAGTTACACTTATCATCTCCGACCTTTGATTAGTATTTTATTTTCGTCCATAATTTTTAAAAATTCAATGCACCAATATCCACGACCTTTCAAAAGATTTTACTATTCATACATCTATTAGTTAAAAGTTAAAAATTTATGAAATATTCACGTAAACATTAATTGTCAAGTCACGTGACACGACACATACGTGTTAAGATCCATAAAAAAAATTAGCATCATGTGTACTAATTATTTTTTGAGTTTGAAAAAATAACACATTTATTTTGTTTGAATAAAATTTATTTTTATGTAAACAAAATAATTATAAAAAAAAGATGATAGAGAATATGAGTTTATTTAATAATTTGAAAAAATTGAAAAATTGGACGCAAAAACTAATTTTAAAGGCATTAAACCATATAAATTTAAAATATATTTTTTTTTCGAAAATATTTTTTATGGTATATATATAACACACTTTTTGGAATAAAATTTATCTTTATGTGAAAAAAAAATGAAGAGATTTGGGAGAAAAATTAAAAAAAATGTTTTTTTTAATAATTTGAAGAAATTGATTGCAAATATTGATTTTGAAAAATTGGTAGTTAAGTCTTGATCAAATCTTGAAGAAATAAGTTTTATTTCAGCAAAATTAAGTGTATTAAAAATAAAGTATATGCATGCTACATATTTTTTTTCTTCAAAAATATAAAAAAATAATTGATACACATGAAGCTGATAAAAACTGATATATGAACTCTGTCATGTGTGCATCAAGCCATGTGGCTTCAAGGAATTTTTAAAAAAAAAAAAATTGACTAAAAAATGGATGAATGATGAAATCTTTTGAAAGATTAAGAATGGTAAATATAATTTTTAAAAGTCATGCATGAATAAATGTAATTTTTAAAGGTCATGGATGAAAATATAACATTAATACATATTATGGATGGTAAATACAATTTTTAAAAGTCATGGATGAAAATGAAATGTTGATAAAAGGTTATGGATTACCAGTGAATTTTACTCTAATTAAGAAGAAGATGAAGGGAAAAAATAGAAAAATAAAGAAAAAAATAGTTGTAGTTGTAATTTTTTCTATTATTATTGTTTTAATTTTTTTTATAATTTATCATTTCCATAAAAAAATAAACAAATATATATTTAGTAAATTTTTTTTACATAATTTTGAATTCTTATGTATTAAAAAATATTAATATTTTTTACTATTTTCTTATCGATTTTTAAGAAAAATATGAATTAAAAATAATCATAGTAATTGATTTATCCCTTTTTATTTATCAAATTGAATTTAAAAAATATAAAAAGATAATAAAAAAAGAGAAACTAAAACAGATAATAATTTTTAATTTTTTTATTTTCATTTTGTTAAGTATTTTTTTCAAACAAATTTAATTTAAAATAATTTATATATATTTTTAATAAAAATATATAATTTTCGCAACACACGGGTAAAATTCTGATATAATATCAAAGAAGAAAGTCAATGTAAGCATTCAAAAGTTTCAACATATGTGTAATGATGAAGACTTAACTGGGAGTATATTAATTATAATAATTATATTATAATAAATTAATTAAAATTAAAAAATTACGTAAAACTCATTAAAATATTATGTGTGTTGTTATAAAAAAGATTACGGGTGAAATACTCCAAATTTAATTAGCCAATGAAATTAAAACAATTTTGTATCTAAATTTAAAAATTAAAATCAATTAGTCTTTTCGCACCATTTGACAAATGGGGTCCATTCTAATTAAATAACTGTGATTTTCAATTTTTAATCAATTATTATATCATGAGAAGACATGTCAATTCGTATATTTATATCGAATTCGTATATATTTTTTTATATTATAATCGTGTTTAAGATATTTTATATTTATATAAACTAGTAATAAATCTTGCTTACGCTGAGGATTTTAAATTTTTTTTTATAATTTTTTAATTAATTAATAGTGAAAATTAATTTTAAAATTTATTAAATAATAATAATAATTTTTTAAAATTATAATAATATTAATAAAATTAAATTTATGATAGTTGTTTAGGGTCTGATACAGATCTTAAGTTGAATCGCGAGTCAACGTGCAGACCAATCACTTTAAATACATCATTTAAAAATAAAACAAAAATAAAAAAAAAATTCCCGAGCGGATTGAGGGCAAATACTAAATCGATATGCATGTGAACGTACAGATCAGCTCTTTTAAATACATCATTTAAAAAAATTATTGAAAAATTATATTCGAGCGAATTGAGTACGAATCCTAAATTGACATGCGAGTAAACGTGCAGACCAATTCCTTTAAATAAATAATTTAAAATTAAAATAAAAAATAATTATTTAAATAAATTTCTTTTTTTAAACATTTTTTTTAACTGATCAGATACGGATCTTAAATTAACTCACGAGTCAACGTGAGGACCAAATCATTAAAAAATAAAATAATTAATAAAATAAATTTTCTTCTAAATTAAATCACTATAACAAATTATTTAAAATTAAAATCAAATCATAATGATAAATTATGCAAAATAAATGCATAATACTTTAAATACATAAAAAAAAAAAAAAAAAACATATAAAAAATATCGCACTTTCTCTTTCCTCTCTCCTTTCTTTCCTTTATTCTCTTCCACCTTTTTTCCTTCCTTCCTCCTCTTTTTTTTTTTTTTTTCCAAGTTAAAAAAAAAAAAACACATGTCGGCCACTGAGCAGGGCACATCTACAGTGCCATGCTACAGTAATAATGTATCCTATTTTTAATGTAGATATTGATTTTTGAATTATTAATAATTTGTGTTATATAAATTTTGACATGTTCGTATATTCATTTTTTTTAGTATCGTATTTTGTATTATATTTTAATTAATTTTTTATATTTTGTTCGTATCGTATAATTATATAACGTCTAATATTATCATGTATACATGAGAGGAGACGTTTCTTTTGAAAATATCAATGACTTCTTATACAAAAGGTTACTACTGCCAACAAGTTAATTAAAAAGATGCTACTAGTATTTCTGAAAGCAGCAACAAATTAAAGCCTTTGAACCAGTTTTAACTTGATGTATGAAACCAAAGGTACTTCACCAAGAATTATGTTAAAATAACAAATTCGTATAATATTTTAAACAATTATTGTATATGCTTGTACTTATATCAGGCAAACGAAAATTTGGATAGGAGCTAAAACTAGTAGTAATATATATATATAGTAATTATAGTATATAAAATTTAATGAAGTGTTTAATTATTGTATATGTTTGTAGTTATGAGGCAAACGAATATTGGATAGGGTTAGGAACCAAACTAGTAGTAATATATAGTAATTATAGTATATAATTTTGACAAGAAACCCACCACTTCAAAAACAAAGTCCAAAACTTATCTGCAACTTTTGGCGGAGAGCGAGCTAGGCAGAGGGAGATCAGAGTTTGTGTTACTGAGTGGATCTTTCCATAATTAGTTAGGTAGTTTTCGATCGGTATTTGGATATATCTATATATAGATGATCTTGATATGGTGTTTCTTTCATTTGTTTCTTAATAATTACTTGTTCCACTACAGTTTTCTACTGAATTATATGCTTCAAGTTGAATAGTTTTGGATTTTGCAAAGACATAGATATATATAAAGGAAGAGAGACTGAGAGAGAGAGTACCTTCAGAAGGATCGGTGGTGGCATTCTGGGCATTAATGGATTTGCTGCATGAAAACAAAACAACGAAGAAGAAGTAGAGCAAGCATATGGAAGAAGACGACAGTGGCTTCAGCCTTAAAATCATCCTTATTTTTTCCTCTCTTCACAAGCAGGATATTGGATGGTGGATTATTATATGAACCTGAGCTTTGCTTGGAGCTTTATCCAAGTTCAATTTATCATTTTTTTTAATAGTAAGGTCAAGTCAAAAAGCTAGCTGAAAAACTCAGGCCTAAAAAGAACAGATTAGACAGGACAAGGTGGAGTGGGATAAACTGATCTGGTTTCCATTTCATATTCCTAAACATGCACTGGTAGCTTGGATGGCTATATTGGACAAACTGCCTACAAAGAACAGATTGATATCATGGGGCATGGAGGTGGATGGCAAATGTGAGCTATGTCAAACTGAGCAAGAAACCCGGAATCATATATTTTTTGAATGTGACTATTCAAAGGAAATCTGGGGGCATATACTATGCTTATATCAACTTCGCATAAGGAGCTGGCAAGCAGAGCTGCAATGGGCAGTAAACAGAATCAGAGGAAAAACTCTCATTTCTGTTATTTTGCGTTTATCATGGAGTGCCTTTCTTTACTCGATCTGGAGGGAGAGAAATAATAGGTGTTTTAATCGCCTTCAATCCACACAAGGAGCGATCATTGAGCAGATAAAAGAGATCATCAGAATGCGATTGTTGGGGCTCAAGAACATTAGTCCTGATGAAGTGAACCGAAGATTGGATGCAGATTGGGGACTGTCACTTTTTTCCTAGGATCTTTGTCCATTCTGGAATAGCTTTAAGTATTGCTGAAGTATGTTGTTATTGTTCCCTGATTGATTAGTGGTCTTAAGTTTTGTTCAAGTATTGTTTAAGTATGTATAGCTTAAGTACATGTTGCACATGATGTTGGATGTAGCAGTTTAACTGCTTTCTGGATAAATAAAACACTTATTTATTAAAAAAAAAAAAAAAAGCTAGCTGAAAAGATAGATACTTTTTTATACCAAAG
The DNA here is from genome assembly GCA_030761205.1 of Fremontodendron californicum. Lineage (NCBI taxonomy): Eukaryota > Viridiplantae > Streptophyta > Magnoliopsida > Malvales > Malvaceae > Fremontodendron > Fremontodendron californicum. The sequence continues at coordinate 4,436,851 of JAULJL010000027.1, forward strand.
TTTCCACTAAGTTGGATGGTGGATTATATGAAAGTCCACCTGAAGCCTTTAATAATGACATTAGAAAAGCTGCTAGGCTAAAAGATCGCAGCTAAAAGATATATCAATTTATATCTATCTATACCATACATTAAAAAAAAAAAAAATTATCTGCTTCACACGTTTCGAATTATTTTATTCGACATGTGATAAATTTTTTTTTAATTTTTTTTTAAATTTAATTTTTTAGTTTTACTTTTTTATATAGTTTTAAGCTTTTTTTAATTTTTGTTTTTTTTTTTTACTTTACTTTATATTATATTATATTATTATTTATTTTTACAGATGATAGCGGATTAGATATCTACAATTTTTTAAATATTCGAATCCGAATCTGCTTAATTTTAAAATCCGAATCCGTTTATTATCCGCTTACAATCCGAATTCGCATCTGCTTTAATAAGCAATATCCGTTGGATATATGAATTTGCTAAATATCTGAATTTATTAAATCATTTTTAAAAAAATTAAATAAGAATTAAATATGTAAATGGATGTCGGATTCAGATATCCAAATCCGTTATCCGTATAAATAAAGCAGATTTGAATAAGAAATTCGGATATCAAGCACTATCCGAACCAAAACTAAAACGGATTCGGATCCAAATCCACAAATTATCCGAATCCTCAAAAAAAAGATCAGATATTATCGAATATCCAAATTTCTACTATCCATTGCCATCCCTATTTATTTTGATTTTATTTTTAAATGATGTATTTAAAGGGTTAGTCTGTACGTTGACTCATAGGTCGATTTGGGATTCGTACCCGACCTGTTCAGAAAAAAGTTAAAGAAAAAAAAAAAAACTTGATACTAACCAGTAAAAGCTTATCCAACGAAATAATTAAATATAAACTACAATTTTATTTTAGTTATTTATTATTTATTATTTGAATAATTAAATAGGCTAAATAAAATATAAAAAAGAGTTAGTAATTCATTAATTTAACCAAAAAGAAAAAAGAAAAAACGAAATTGCAGCTAACCTATGTGAGAAAGTTAACCCAACAACAGAATAAAATACAAATCATAATTTTATTTTTTTTATATTTCATTTATTATTTTTATCCTTCTATATATAAAAATATACACTATACAATAAGATCTAAATATTTTTAAAAAATACCTATAAATAACACTTGAAAACATAATTTATAAATAAACAATTATCATAAATTTAATTTTCATTAACAAAATATTATTATATTAATATTATTAAAATATAAGAAAATATTTAAATAAATAAATATTTTAATTTAATAAATTTTAATTTTAAATTAATTATTTATTATTAATTAATTAAAAAAATTATAAATTTTTTATAAAAAAAAAAAACCCATCGAAGCCGGGCTTAATCCTAGTGTATATAAAAGCCTTTGAAAGAAAATAAAATAAAATAATTTTATTTTATTTTATTACAATTAATATTTTTATTCAAATGAGTTATTAATTACACAAAAATTAATAAACGGCCGTCACATTTATGTGATTTTTGTGATTAATTTTTTTAATTAAAGGTTCAATTAAATAAAAATAAATATTGAAGATTCAATTGGATGAAAATATTGTTCGAGAACAAAATTAATTGTAATAATATAATAAAGACTTAAATAATAATTTAATTTTAATTAAAAAATAAATTATCATTATATATAAGCCAAGCAGTTAAATTGCATAGTTGCTATACTGATGGAAGTAGAAGGACCCATCAACTTTTGAATTTTAAATTCTAAAGTGAAATTTGTATGGTTTGATAATTAATCCTGATTAATGAGCAAAGTGACTGAATAATCAAATACCTTAATTAACAAAACACTTTCTAATCATTTCATAACAACCTTAACTGTTATAACATTGTCAAGTGGCTGATTATATCTTCAATGCTAAAGCAAAAAAAAAAAAAAAAGAAAGACATTTTTAATTAATTACAATAATAAAGTATCCGATCATTCATTGTAATTCAATGATTTGTTTATGATTATTTTGTAAAAAAGCTAAATTTGAATATCTTATCTTAATTTAAAAAATAATAAAATGATAACACTAAAAATTTAAAAATACATAGAACTCAGGTTTAATATGTAACTATTTTAAAAAGTGACATCTTATATATATATATATATGAATTTTAATTTTAATATCTGCACAATCCATTTTCCTATTCTCATATTGAGTCTCTTTTATAAGGCGAAACGAGATGGGGTCTTAATCTGCAAAGCTAAAACCCCACCGAATAAGAGGTTGAGCTAAGTTGCAAATTTCTCAAAACTCAGGGGTCGGGGAATATGACTAGAGGTGTTAATGGATTAAGCTACGCCCCGAATTTCTTTTAGAATCTTTATCCAAGCCCGGACCGAGCTCGGCCCGGTCTGTAGGCTTGAATTATTGTTTAAAAAATAATAAATTATTAAAAAATTTATTTTTATATTAATATTTATATATTTTTATAATTAAATTTAAATAAAAAATATTTTTTTATTAATAAATAATTATTCGAGCCTGATCGAACCGATCCAAATAAAAAAATACATACTCAGGCATTTCTTTTTTATATCCTCTTTAGTCTTTAGTTGACACGAGGGGGAAATATCCTCTGCATTTCTTTTTTTATATTTTTGATATTAGATTGATAGAAAATTGAATGACAACGAAAATTTGCTTTACGTCAATGAAAATTTGTTAAAAATTTAAAAATTGTTTTTAACACTTTTTAATGAGATAGCATTATTTGATTTACTGACAGTGTATAGTTATATATACTTCAGTGTGTTGCAACCTAAAAGAAATGCCCCATCATGGGACATCGCTCGTTAAAGTGTGACATTGAAAAAATAGAGGAAAAGATGACTTAATTCCTCTTAATAAAGACTGAGGGTTTGAAAATATCCTCGAAAAAGAAATGGAATCGCCACCAATCTTTTTTATCTAGGTGTGATCGGTCACCTATTAAAATCGATTCATGTAAAACTTTTTAAAATCAATTAAAACATTTTTTAAAACAAATTTTGAAGTATGCGCTTTTAAACCAGAGAAAATAAAAAGCGGATTCGAGAGTCAGTTACGTGTGGGGAAAGATTAGCACCCCCATAACGCCCGTATAAAATGGTACCTTATTAATCGTGTGTTATCTTGAGTCTCGGTGAAAGTCGGTTTTAGATTTTGGCATTTTAAAGTAATTCCCAATTTAAAAAAAAGTAATCCCATTTTTTATTTGAAAATGATCCGGAATTTGTTAATACAAAACTTTTTTATATTCTCCGGTAGACCCGGCAAAACATAGAAATTTTTATTTATTTTGGAAAATTTTCGAATCACCCTCGTTTTGAAAAAGAGGATATTCCGTTGTTAATGATAATTGATGATATCCTCCCTGGCAAACCCAGCAGAGAACTCATGAATTATTTTAACTCGAGAATAACCTTTTTTTTTTAAACATGAATTTTACTACATTAAAAATCATTTACAAAAAACTGGTTATGACCTAATCTACATGTACAATTATCATAGCATTAAACATTTATTATGACATGGCAAAAGAATTAATGACATGACATGCTTGACATGGCAAGGTCTAGTGACATGACATAAGAATGAATGTCATGTGAATGAATCGACATGACAAACATAAGCTTGGCGAACTAAATGACATGGCATAAAAATGAATGTCATGTGAGTGAAATTGACATGGCAAACAAAATGACATGGCATATGAATGACATGGCATGACAAGATGGCATGGCATGAAAACTACATAGCATGAGAATGAATGTCGTGGCATGAAAATGATATGGCAAATGAATGACATGGCATAAGAATGAATGTCATGTGAATGAAATTGACATGGCAAACAAATGACATGGCATAAGAATAAATGTCATGTGCATGAAATCGACATGGCAAACAAAATGACATAGCATATGAATGACATAGCATAAGAATGAATGTCATCTGAATGAAATCGACATAGCTTGAACATGAATGACATAACATATACATAACCTAATCTATGGATGACATGGCGTAAATGACATGGCATGAGCAGATGGTGACATGGCTGAATGAAATGACATACTAAATGAATGAAATGGCATGTGAATGGATTACATGACGTATGAATGCCATAGCATGAGAATGACATAGCGTGAACATGAATGACATGACCTAATCTATGAATGACATGGCATGGCCGAATGACATGGCATGAACAATGATGACATGGACAAATGACATGGCATGGCATATGAATGAAAGACATAGCATGCTTGACATGGCAAAATCTAAATGACATAGCATATGTATGAATGACATGACATGCTTGACATGGCAAAATCTAAATGACATAGCATATACATGAATGACATGGCATGAACAATGATGACATGGACAAATGACATGGCATGTGAATGAATAACATGGCATATGAATGAATGACATAGCATGCTTGACACGACAAAATCTAAATGACATAGCATATGTATGAATGACATGACATGCTTGACATGGCAAAATCTAAATGACATAGCATATGTACGAATGACATGACATAGAATAAATGACCTAGCATGCTTGACATTGCAAAATCCAAATGACATCATCAAAAAATATTCATAATCACACTAGCAACATGGATATAAAATGACATCAACATGGAATATTCATGAACAAATGACAAATGTAAATATCATGGAACATGCATTGTCATGGAATTAATTTTTCAAGTGAGGAATTACATAAATGGCATATGTCGAAAAATATTACTGTACTCCCCGGAAAACCCGGCAAAGCTTGGAAAATAATTCTTTAATATGACATTTACATGATTCCGAGTAAAACGAAAACCACATGTTTCGATCCATAAACACGTGCGTTAAATAATTTCCTAACCTCCCCGGCAAACCCAGCAAAGATTAAGAACTAATTCTCGCCAAATGTTTAGGAAACCGAAAAATACGTTTTATGGCCAAAATAAGTAAAAACTTTTTTAAATATGCAATGCATGAAGATGTATTTCTCCCTTGAAGAAAGGACATCCGTATACCTAAAAAGGTATCCGATTACCTTTGGAAGAAACTTAAATTGGATTTTTAAAAATCGAAAGACTTTGGGCTCGGATATAAAAAAAAATGAACTTTTAGGATGAAAGTTAGGCTTTGGCTGAACCCCCTCTTTAAAAGCTCTATTTTTCCTAGTTTTGAAACCCGAGATGATCACCCTTGACCCGACTTTTATAAAATCTAATTTTATGATTGAAATGACATGAAAATTAACCTAAGACAGTAACCAAAATCCCAAATCAGCCCCCTTTTGTATCCTAACAAAAACAGAAAATTACTAGTTCTAAAAATAATTATGACTCCCACTGGCAGTTTTGAAACCCGATTTTTTTACCCTTCTAGAAAATTTCAAAAAATTATGAAACAATTAGGCAGACCTAGAACATGTTGATCTCCATGAAAAAAAATAATCTTAATTTTTGGAGCAAGGGTACCATGATCGAAATTTTACCAAAGTCAGAATAGTGAGTTAAAACTGCTTTGTCAAAAGTCATTTTTTCAACCATGATAAAAAAAAATCTAAAAATCATGAAAAAAATAAAATAGCATCCCCTAAATGACTACTCCGTCTGGTAAAAAAATAAATTTATTTTGACTATGGATGAGTAGTTAAAGAAAATCCCAAACTCAGAATACCCAATCTAAACTATCACTCTTCCAACTAGCATAGGCAAATGACATGGCTTTGCAATTTGGAGCCTTCCCATTGGCATAAAATGCCCATGTAGGCAAAGTAGTGGAGAATCTTGTCCTCTTAAAAATGTCATCTTGCTATCCATCCTTGGCCATTTGATCCAAGATAATCACACAGCCACCTTCATCCAAGGGCTGACTGAAAATGGTTTGGAAGGCCATTCATCATTTTTTATTTGCAAATTGGCCCTTTTCGGGTTTTTTGGTAAAATTATATTTTGGCCCTCAAACTTAATTTAATTACAAATGGACCCCAATTTTGGATTTTTCTTTTCCAATTCATCCTATCCAATATAAAACTTAGTTCTGGAGGTTTTCATAATTTTTCGAGCTCGGATTCTATTTTTCCTGGAGTTTTCTCTAAAGTTTCGGTTTAGTGCCTCCCAAACTTTGTCTTTTTTCATTTGAGATTCGATTTCAGATTTTTCTTCTTCAATCCCTTCCATAAAATATAAATTTCATATCTGAAAGTTTTCATAATTTTCCGAGCTCATTTCCTATTTTTTCCAAAATTTTCCTATGAAATTTCGGATTAGTGCACCCGAACTTTGCCTTTTTTCATTTGAGCGCCAATTCTGGATTTTTCTTCTCCAATCCCTTCCATAAAATATAAAATTTAAATCTGAAAGTTTTCATAATTTTTCGAGCTCGTTTCCTATTTTTCTCGAAATTTTTCTTTGGAATTTCGGATTAGTACACTCGAACTTTGCCTTTTTCATTTGAGCTCCGATTCCGGATTTTTGTTCTCCAATCCCTTCCATAAAATATAAAATTCAGATCTGAAAGTTTTCACAATTTTTCGAACTCGGATTCTATTTTTCCCAGATTTTCCAAAATTACCCTTTAACCCCTGAAACCTCGATTTTACTAAAAACGGGCTCGATTTTCGAATTTTCTTTTTCCAAAACCTTTGTCATATATTTAATTGGAGTTGGTCCAAAAACGCCCAATTTTTACATCCGAATTCCTCTCCGATTTAGTCTTCGCCTTTTTCAGTATTGGAAATTTTCTCGTTTTTCTGTTTTTCCTCCAATCGACTCTTCCTTGGGATTCACTTCAAACTAGGACTTGAGATTTTTTGTTCTTATTTATCCTTTATCAACTGGGGGCTTCAATTTCACCGAATCGGACCATCTTTGCAGTTTTCTCCAAATTTGTGGTTTTCTTATTTATTCATTAAATTCTTATTTTTCTTTTTTTCTTCAAACCACATCTTCCTTCACCTCCACTTCAAAATTCGACCTTCCAATATCCATATCTATTGATCTTAATTCGTTTGGAACTTCTAATTTATTCGAATTTGATCGTTTACGCACTTTTCTCCAAATTTATCGAATTAGGTATTTCTCCACACTGAATTTCTGCAGTCTATCTTTCAAACTCTCTATCTTCTGTTGTAGACCTCTGATTATCAAAATTCTTTCACCATTATTCAATTCAACTTCGAATCTTGATTTTGACTGAGAGTTGACTTTTTCAATGATTGACTTTTTGGGGTTGACTTTTTTTGAGTTGACTTTTTTCGAATTGATTTTTTTGTTTTGACCTCCGAATCAAAGTCTTGGAGACCCATTAGCAGAATGAGAGAAGATTCTTAGCATTCCGCGAAGTCAAAAAAAAAGAAAATCGCTTTGTTTAGGGGGCCCAGACAAAATTAGGTGTCTACATAATGCATCAAATATAAACTATTTTTTTATTTGATTTCTTTTATGGATTTATATTTGATGCACTGAGCCACTGACAGTGTATAAATTTATATACTGTCAGTGAATAAGATGATGCCACCTCATTAAAAAAATTTAAAAATAATTTTCAAGTTTTTAACTATTTTTCATTGACATCAAGTGAATTTTCGTTGTCATTCTATTATCTATCAATCCAATATCTTACTAACATATAAAATTAGCTACAAGAGTCTACCTAGTGCTAACACGTGGACTTTTGTTTTTGTTTTTTTTGGGTAGTGAAGAAAGGAAAGAAAAGAGAAAGAGATGTATGTGTTCGTATTAATTTTTCTTTTGTTTAAAGTATTATAAATGTCATAACGTACCAAATGCGAATTCAACATGCTAGACACAAACAATGGAGTCGCCACTAATCATCTAATCTAGGTGTGATTAGTCACCTATACGAATCTATCCAATTTAAAGTAATCCTAAGCTTGAATAAGACACCTTAAAAGAATAGGTTCTGGTCTACTTATCAGAACTAAGTTCGGGAGTACGGTTACGTGTGAGGAAGAATTAGCACCCTCACAATGCCTATCCAAAAGGACGGTACCTAATTAGTTTTGTGATACTAAAAAAGTCTTAATTAAATGGTCTTGTCTATCCTATCTTCATTTTAAGTTAAAAAATATCGAAAATTATTTTTAGGTCTCCCTTCCATCAATCTGGAGGAATTGCTAAAAAATATTTTCTTACCTCGAGAGTATTCAAAAGAAATTGATCTTTCCATTGAATAGGTTCTGTCGTCGGAAAAAATAAAACTTTAATCCTAAGTCTAATTTCATAATTAAAAACTTGCAATTTTATTTACATTTGCTCAAAAATAAATCTAGATCTTAATATCGAAAATTATCTCTTAAAAACTTTTTCATCAATCTGGAAGATTTTTAAAATACTTTTCTCACCTAGAAATTTATAAGAAATCAACCAATCGCGATTTTTTTGAATTTCATCATTGGAAGAAATCTTAATTTATTTTTAATTTTTAATTAAGTATCAATTATAAAAACTATGACTCAAAAAATTTATTGAAAATTAATTAATTTAAAATAAATAAATTTCAACCTTTTGTATCAAAAATCATCCCTTAAAAAATTTTCATCAATCTGGAGAATTTTTAAGAGAATTCTCTCACCTAGAAATTTCTTGGAAATCAACCAAATGTGAATTCCTCGGATTTCATCATCGGAAAAGATCTCAATTTATTTAATTCAAAATAATTAATCATCAATTAAAAACTTATCTTGTTAATAGTTAATAATAATAAAATATAATTAAAATAATAGTTAAAAATTATTAATAATGAATAATAATAGTAATAGTAATTTAAAAAAATAGTAATAATTAAAATAAATAATAGTTTGTTTATAAAAATAATAGTTAATAAATATCTAATAATAAATAATTAGTAAACAACTAATAATTAGCTCACAAAATAAACCTGCAAAAAAATTTAAAAATACAATTAGTAATAATAAATAAATAATAATTAATCAAAACAAATAATAATTTAAAAAAAATCCCAAAAGAAATAATAAAAGAAAAAAATGAAGAAAAAAGAAATGAAAAAAAAAAAAACAACCAGCAAACGGTTTGGCCCAGGCACGGGCTGACTCGACCCGGCTTCTGGTTCCTTCATTCAAATAACAACTTTTTTTTTTTCACTTTTCTTACCTTTCTAAAAAAAAAAAAACTTATTCCTTTTCTCTCATCCTTTTCCTTCTTCCTTAAGAACACCAACCCAAAAAATTTCCAGATTCCGATCACTGCCTGCTGTCGTCGTCGCTGCTCATCGTCGACCTCCGCTGTCGTCACCGGTCACCAGGTTCAGAAAAATCCTAAAAAATTCCTTTCGGTCTCCTCTACCCAAAAATCAACTTAGTTTTTCCCGAATCTAACTCGATAATCCTAGATCTGAGTTTGAAAGTCGCAACTTCAACCTCTCCAATCTCCTCTGTTGACCGTCGAACGATCACCAAACTCCAACCTAAGCTTCGTCTAATTAAAACCAAGATTTCCCACTACTAAACACTCTTCGAAACAAATTCTATAGCTAAGAACCCCCAAATTTCGAATCTACTAGCTTTTTTTTAAAAAAAAATCAAATTTTCCTTCTACCACCATTGCTTAAATAGCTTCGAAAATTCTATGATTCTGTGATATTTTTTGTGCTTGAGGCTAAGTTGTTTATATAGGAAATGAGTTTAGATTTCAATCTACTTAGAAGTCTCAATCTGATCAAGAAGAATTTTTGTTCCAACCACAAATCCTAGAGTCCAAGTTAATCCAAATAAGAGTTTTAGTTCATCCCAAACTTGTTTTCATTTTTTAATTTTTCTATTATTTCGAATTTTCCTTTTTTTTTTTAATTTTTGATATTCTCTTTTTTTTTTGTCTTTTTTTGTTAAATTCAAAAAATAAAAATAATATAATATACAAAATTAAAAATTAACTAATTAACTAATTAAAATTAACCCGGATAAATTCGGTGTCTACAATAAATATAAATTTTTACACGTTAATAATTTATTTTATGTATATTTTGATACGTTTGTGTCTTCGAGTAGTGTTCATGTTATTTTTCGTGTTGCGTTTTAATTATTTTTTGTATGCTGTGTTAGTGTCGTGTCTCAATTTATTTCATATTTTGCATAGTTTGTCATTGTGATTCAATTTAAAGAAAAATTTGTGTGTTCCTGTCGTATTCATGTAGTGTCTCAATTCATGACATATTCTACATAATTTGTAATAGTGATTCAATTTTTAAAAAAATTTGTATGTTTGTGATCTGTTCGTGTTTTTTTGTGTGTTTAAAGTATTATAAATTTATATAATTTTTTACACGTTAATAATGTATGTTATTTATATTTTGACACGTTCGTGTATCTGTATCGTGTTTATGTTATTTTTCGTATTGTGTTTAAATTTGTTTTGCTATGTTGTATTCGTGTTATGTCTCAACTCATTTCATATTTTGTATAGTTTGTCATTGTGATTCAATTTAGAGAAAAATTAGTGTGTTCGTGTTGTGTCTCAATTCATGACATATTTTGCATAATTTATCATAGTGATTCAATTTAGAGAAAAAAATTATGTGTTCGTGTTCGTGTTACTTTTTGGTGTTTTCAAAGTATTATGAATTTATATAAATTTTTACGCTTTAATAATTCGTTTTATATAGATTTTGACACGTTCGTGTATTCGTGTTCATATTATTTTTCGTCTTGTGTTTTAATTATTTTTCCTATGTTGTGTTCGTGTTGTATCTCAACTCATTTCATATTTTGCATAGTTTGCCATTGTGATTAAATTTAGAGAAAATTTTGTGTGTTCGTATCGGTTCTTAATTTATGACATATTCTGCATAATTTGTCATAGTGATTCAATTTAGAAAAAAAATTGTGTGTTCGTGACGTGTTCGTGTTCGTGTTATTTTTGGTGTTTTCAAAGTATTATAAATTTATATAAATTTTTACGCGTTAATAATTTGTTTTATATAGATTTTGACATGTCCATCTATTCATGTCATGTTCATGTTATTTTTTGTGTCATATCGTGTTTTAATTATTTTTCCATGTTATGTTGTATCGTGTCTTAATTCATCCCATATTTTGCATAATTTGTCATAGTGATTCGATTTTAACTCTAAATTCGTTTACTTAAGATATTAAAACATAAAAATTTATTTAAATACATAATAATAATTCATTCAACTTAAATTTATTTATGGATATTAATTTAATTAAATTTTATAAATATTAAAAAATATAAAAATTGACTTATATGAAATAAATAGAAGCTAAGTGAAAAAAGAAAACTCTTTGCCTTCTAAGGGTCCATTTGGATGGGCGGTGAGATTGGCACTGGTGGGATTAGTTATTATAGCGGTGAGATTAGATACTGTAGCGGTGAGATTAAAATCAGTGGTGAGATATGTGTTTGGATTCAAAAGCAGCAGTGACGATTAGGTGAGAATAGAAAATGACCATTAAAGACATTAAATTAAAATATTTATATATATAATAAATAATTAAAATTATATTTATATTAAATAATAAATAATAAATATTAATTATATTTATGTTAAATAATAATTAAAAATTATTAAATTTATATTAAAAAATAAGTAATTAAAAATTATATTTATATTTATATTAAAAAATAAATTAAAAAAATTTTAAATTTTAAATTTTAAAAAAATTGAAAAGGTAAAAAAAAAATTATCCCCTCTATTGGGGGTCCAATTGGTTAACTAGACCCCTGTCCCTCCAGTGAAGCTGGAAGCGCCAGTGGGTTGTGACTGCCCCACTGGGGGTGATCCAAATACACTCCCAGTGGAGCATCAATCAATTGGGGGGAAATTTTCTGCCAAAATGGCTTTGGATTCCATCGCATCGAAGGTGTGGTGGAATCCAAACGGGCACTAAGAGTTTTAGTGAGCTCTCGAATGTATGAAGAGAGAAAAAGTTAAACAATTATTAGATATAGTCTTAACAAATATAAAAAGTAAGAAAAAAAACTTTGATATAGATATTGACTGTTTGAAGATGACTATAGATCGAGTCGCATCACACTCGATCGATACCTCTAAAATTTAAACTTGGAATTGAGTTTCACTCAATATTTTCATTCAAATTTTATTTAATTAAAAATAATTTTATATTGATATTGATATTTATATTTATATTTTAAAATTAATATAAAATTATTATTTATTTATAAAATAATATCATGGGTTGAATCGACTATACTAATAAACTTGACAAGTGGTGTAATTTGTGAATAAATCTAATTACAAATTTAATTATTTTCTAATCTTTCATTTCTTTTTAAATATTTACTATTATCAATTTATCATGTAATTAAAAATTTAATCATTTTCTAATCTTTCATTTCTTTTTAAATATTTACTATTATCAATTTATAATAATATATAATTACTTTTCTTTACCTTTGCAATGAATAAATATTATTTTTTTACTTTCTTTATAATTTTCTTTAACTGATAGTGTGGACTTTACTTTTTATAATTCGCACAGGTATGCACTATAAGAGTTCGTACCATAGTCTTCAACTTCTTTTTGTTTGACAAAAAGTTTCCACGGATGGGAGTCAATCTTGTACAAAGGTTCCCAAACCAACCCAATTTTAGCATGTAATTTCACAAGTCAAATTTGTATACTTTATTAGTTAACTGCCATGCCGTTCATGAAAAACAAAAAAGGGCAAAATTACCAAGTATTTTAATGAACAAAACATTTGTTATATTTCTCAAAAGTGAATTGTTAGCTTTCAAGCTAGAGCCAAAAATAGAAACTTTTAACCTGAAAATACATCTATGAAGACAAAAACAGAAGCTGAGGACATTATTGCACATTTCTACCTTAAGTTCAATTAGTGAATAAGTCTTTTTGAGAACTATTGAAAAAGGAAATGAGGTGGGCTAGCTTAGACTGTAATCGAGTCGAGTCCAAATTGTAAGAAGCTCAAGCTCGACTCTAAACTCGATTTGCGTTTCATCGAGTTTTACTTTTAAAGTTTGAACTCGATTCGAGATAAAAATCGAACTACTTGAGCTCATCGATTAAGCTCGTTTACCTAATAAAAAACGAGCTCGATTCGAGATAAAAATCGAAGTACTTGAACTCATTCGATTAAGCTCGTTTACCTAAAAAAAAAAGAACTCAATTCCTATATTCGACTTCAAACTCAATTATTTGTGTTCGAGCTCGAGTTTGAATTGAGATTTTTTTAATATTAATTAAAAATAAAAAAGATACATTAAAAATAAAAAAAAAAAAACTCGATTACGCTCTCGAGCTGGGAATTAAGATACTCGAACTCTATTCGTTCGATAACCCAAGTTGTTCGAGCTCAAGCTCAATTCAACAATAACCGAGCTGAATTCGAGTTCTCCAAATTGAACTCGAATTGCTTGCAAACATAGATATCTAGTTTACATCCTAGACTAGTCTACCTAGCTTTTACAAGATTAACACGCCGAAGAATTTAGTCTGTACAGAAACGATAGTTTCTAGAACTACAAAGTAGGCAGAGTTGAAGAAACAGCATAAGAAATGTACCAAAATTCTATGTTTTTTAAGACAGTCTGACATGTTATTATAGCAGGGACATACAACTCTCACCTTCCTTCTCCAATAATCTCCCTGAATTCAGTAATATTTACTGGAGAGAGCATTGGTTGATCTGCCCCTGGAATAGTCTTGTTCTTACTCTTGATGTCGCTGCCATCGGATGCAAAGGATGTTTGTGATTCTTCACTCATGAAGGTGCCTGTTATATCCTTAAAATCCCAGTCGGTTAAATAACTTGGTTTTGATGTAACAATGCTCACTTCAATGTCTCCAGCAAGCATAGCAACAACACGGGACATGGGCGGCCGCATTGTTGGTGATGCCTGAGTGCATAAAAGTGCCATTCCTATCACTCGGAGAGCTTCATTTTCATCGAACTCCGCTAACGTTGGATCAACTAGGCTCAAGCTTTGGTTATTTTCATGCAGGGTCCACGCCTAGAGACATTGTAGGAATAAATAAACATGAGTAAATCCTTTCAAAATTTAACAGGTACTTGAACAAATAGTACTGCAAAAGGGAAAGATTTCCTTCTGATTACCCATTCAAGAAGATAAATTCTGTCATCTTCTAAGGTATTGTCAGAGTTTGGTCTACCACTTAGAATCTCCAAAGCAACAACACCGAAGCCAAAAACATCAGCTTTCTCGGTAAGATGCCCACGCATTGCATACTCAGGTGCCAGGTAGCCACTTCAAGATAATTAAATTACATTGGTGAATAATGTTTATTGAGAAAACTCCTAAATCTAGTAACTTGGTTACAGAAATTACATGCTATTAAGGTAGGACTCATGAACAAAAGGTTGAAAGGTCTTACATTGTTCCAGCAACCCGAGTGCTGATGTGTGTTTTCTTGTCATCATAAAACTTTGCCAATCCAAAATCAGATATTTTTGGGCAGAGCTCAGCGTCAAGCAAAATATTGCTTGCCTTGACATCTCTATGGACAATCCTTGGCCTAGACTCCTCGTGAAGATAAGCAAGCCCTCTTGCAGTTGATAAGCAGACATTGAAGCGGGTTGGCCAATCAAGATGCAAGTCATTTTGTCCTAGCATTTATAGTGCAAACGAATCTCATACAGTTACTCATTAATCAACAAAGAATGGAAAGCATGAAATTATTATTATATAGAATGTTCTCATACCAAAGAGTGCCTGATCAAGGCTTTTGTTCTCAAGATACTCGTAAACAAGGAGGCGCTTATTTCCTTCAATGCAGCAGCCGTATAGTTTGACAAGATTACGATGTTGCACTGCTGATATGGTAGCTATCTCAGTAACAAATTGATCATTCCCCTGGTTTGATGCTACTGAAAGTTGCTTCACAGCTACAACTCTCCCATCAGAAAGTGTACCCTAAAACGTACTATGATTTAGTAACATTGTAATAAATCATCCTCTCTCGGTAATTCCATCATTACATGACAAGCTATAACCATAGTTAGCATGCTAAAAATGTTAGACATTGTTTACCTTGTATACACGTCCAAACCCTCCTTCTCCTAGCTTCTTTGAAGGACTGAAGTCTTCAGTGGCAGCTTTTAACTCAAAATAACTAAATGTGTTTGGTCTAGGGCCAATACCAAGAAGCACTGCAGAGCCAACTAAAGAAATTAGTAGGCTGTAAGTTGGAGCAATGAAATGCATAAAAAACTTCTCTAATGTTACCAATTACCATAATTAGATACAACTTTGAAAGACTTATTAATTTTGCTGAGCATCCAAATTTTAAAGGCAGAAGGCCTTTCTCTTTTCTTTTAATATTTTTGGGTCTTTTCAAATAAACTAATCCAATGATATTGAACAGAGATCTAAAGATGAGAACAGCTGCGTTGAACCTTGACCGCAGCTACAGGGCAGTAGATATGTAAGTTTTATAAAATTCCAAAACCAAGAAGACTAAAAATCAAATTATTCAAGCTATTTTTCCAATGTTCTCATCAGCACATGACGGTGAGCCACTTTCTGTCAATGAGCTTTGCTTATCTCTCTATCCACGGCAAGTATGTAAAGCCTTTGAAAAACATGTTTTGACTATTGCAATAAACTAAACCATTCCCCATTACTATCAAGAGAGTGTAAAGGATTACAATGCACCTATGTTCCTCCGGCTCTTTATTTTTCTCAAGTACCCGTGTCAGACGCATATTCAGACGTGGGTATGGGAATATAACTCTCCAAAAACCCTCCAAACACATGGAAAAACTTAGAAAAACTGAACATACCCGTGTCTGGCATATACCCGTATCCGACACTTACACTCGAGTCCGTGTAACATAGCTATACACGTAGTATCCACTACCTCCCTCCTAGCTGAAAAGGAAAAAGTGACTCTTCTCGAATTCCCTCGCAAAATCATGAATGATATATATGATTCATTGTTCTAAATCATATACAATGAAAACTATTACTGTATAATATATATTTTATGATAAACTGATGCTCTTACCTTCTTCATCATCATATTCTTTTTTTTTCTTCACATAAATAATTGCAAATATAAGTATCAAAGCCAAGACCGCAACAGGAACTATAATACCAACAATCAATGCTATCTGGTTCTTCTCTTTAGGAGTGCCCGGTGGCATCTCACTGACAGTTGGATTGAAATCTGAGCAACAAAATATATGTATTAGTAACAGAAAACAGAAGATAAGCACATGAAGCATATATTACATAAAGATTTCTAAGAGTTGTCTTACTTGGAACAACACTAATAGCTGAAATGGATGGACCATAATAACCTTTTTCTGGTGCACAGCAAGTCCCCTTACCAGCCCAAAACAAGTGAATTTCAAGATGGTTCCCCGTTACATTCGCAGTGAAATTCCTAGTTATTGCTCTCTCAACACCACCTGCCTCCTTTGATATATCAAAATCCCTTAATCGACGGGTTCCCTGTTGAAGCGTTGATGAGATATTATAGCAGTAAGATTTCTAAATGTGAAAATTAAGTGAACATAATTGTGATCATAGAAACACTACAAATAGGGGGAATGGATTCTATGATTTACAACTCAGAATGGTAAGAATTTCTACTTTTAAATGAAATATTACCTGAATATAAACATCGAAAACACGCCTTGCTAGACTCTTCCATGACTGTGTGGTTCGGTCTGGGAAACCTGTTTCTGCAAAGAACAAGTTTACAGTATAGGGCCCATTCTCAAGGCCTAGGCCATAGTATCTCAGTGATCCAGGGGATAGCCTTGAAGTCCGATACAGCTTCGGGGTGTTGGTATTTCTCACTTGTACTAAGGTGTTTTGCACATACTGTTGATTTTGTCTATCTGCAAAAAATCCTACATTGCTAACTGCCCATTTCTGTGTACTGGTTACAATAAATGTTGCTGCGCCAAGAGTTCTGTTATCAGCCTCGAATACTATCCTATTAGAAATCATCTGTTGGCCGCCACACTTGATCGCGAAGTTTGCATCTGCCAATGCCAACATTGAAATATGTTAGCAAAGTACTAAGCATTAGTTATGATTAATCTTATAATTAAGACCTCAACAATAGATATTGGTTCCAAAGTTTTAGCTAGTACATCGTGGAGCATCTCTAAAGCATGGGAAGCTTCTTTGAAGGCATTCTAATCCTGGTAAAAGCCTGAGGAATTTCAAAAAAAATTCTGGATTAGGAACTTTAAAAGAATGCATTGCATAGCAGAAATAATAGCAAGCATTCGGTTTCATAGACGTACAAGAATTCTATCAAGAAAGTTTTACACTTTTACTCATTGGGAAAAATTCATAGGAGAGGGGAAAAACGGGGTGCTGCGGGATGATAACTCACCCTATGTTTGAGCTGTTAAGTGTGAAGTTGTTCGCCACAAAGTTCCTACATAAAATGCCATGAAACAATCTCTTATCAATGTCTTTAGTGATATATGCCTTGAATCTCCTCAGACAATGTGTGAACAAAGTACACCCTTAAATATTGGCATTGATTTGCAATTGATTCCTTTTTACAGTGTGATATCAACTATAATAAAGTAAGCTCCATTTGAGTACCAAAAAAGCCTTAAGCTTCAAAGCGGTGTTAAAATTAGAAAGCAAAGGTAAGTAAAGGAAGTATCATGGTTTAAAATACATACAGTTGTAAGCCTGAGTTTACCCAAGAAGGCAAGTTTCCTGATAGTAAATTGTATGATAAATCTCTGCACAGAAAAGACATTAGCAGAAAGTGAGTATGGAGTATGAACATATTACCAGAATCAGGAGGATTTAACTGATTTTACCAGAATCAGGAAGATGATGCTGACTGATAGCTTCACAACTATGGTTAATATCAGATGGTGGACATTTTAAAGTAACATTATATGAATATAATTTTTCAATGAAGCCTCTAATTTAACTTTCATGGAGCATTTACCTTGCATCTCCATCCCCAACCCTCTTCCATCAGGGAAGACAAAGGAGATTGAAACATGCAACATACTTACCATAGTGATCAATACGGAATATAACCACTCAAAACCATGGATCAACTAAGCAAATGAAGGGATGCAACCTGCAAGAGTTATTTGTTTTTCAACTAATCTATTTCCTTTTTTCTTTCCCTCCAAGAATTCAGCAAAAATGCATCCTCATGATGATGCCATTGCAAAATAAGCAGTGGTTGCAGTAATAAATGGCTGTCCTTAGTTAACTCATGAAAGCAAATGTATGCGACAAACGTTACCGACCCCTACAACTATCTAAACCCTCATTTTCCTCCAAAGGGTATAACATTTTTTGATTGGGACACAAAATTTTGCATCATATGAGATTTGAGAACATAACTCATCAGAATAATGCCAAACTGATGCAATGAAATAAGTTGGTGTGATAGAATGACTTACATAGTCTGAAGAGTTTCACTCTTTTGGCTGGGAATGGCACCTGACAGACTATTATTTCCAAGAAACCTGGCCATTTCAATAGCATGAAAAAGGGGAATAATGTCAAGTGAAAACCATAAAGGCCAGACCCAAAAGTCCAAGATAAAACTGACTTAAGCTGAGATTTTCAACTATTGAAGGGGATGATTTTCGTTTTGTGGCTTACAAGTATGTAAGAGTACTCATTTTGAATAAAGCACTTGGAATTTCGCCTGTTAAGTTGTTGAAACTCAAATCCCTGGAAGAGAAAATAAATTAAAAACATAAAGAAAAAGAATACCATAAATCTATGTTACTCGGACTCGGGTGTGAGTGTCCGGCACGAGTATGTGTCCGATACGGGTATGTTCAATTTTTTTTAAGATTTTCATGTATTCGGAGAGTCCTTGGAGGATCATATCCCCATACCCATGTCCGGATATGAGTCGGATACGGATGTCGGACATGAATACTTCAAGAAAAATAAAGAGTCGGAGCAACATAGCCATAAATTACTGAAGCAATTAATTTTTAAATAAAACTTACAGCTTTTGTAAAGATTGTAATTCTGTGATATAAGATGGAATAATACCAGTGAGTAAGACATTTCTTAGAACCCTACAGGAAATAAAAAGAAAGGAAAAATAAGTCGGTTAATCCATAAATTTAGATTAAAACATTCTCTTTCTTCTTCTTTTTTCCAAAAAATAAAACAGATGAATATAAGAAGTAAAGAGTATGTTTAACTCACAAGTCAGTCAAGTTCTTTAGATTTCTTACGAAATCAAGAGAAGAACTCCCGTTGTATATATCGCCAATTCGCCTACATGATATACAAGCATAAAAAACAAGTATGTATATACATACATGTATCACGTATGAATATGTAGACAAAGGGAGAGAGTCCTGCGGTGGTGGGGGAGTATCAGGAAAGCAAGATATCTCTACTTACAAAGAAGTCAATAAGGTTAAATTAGCAAAACTGGATGGTATTGGTCCTTCAAAAGAGTTCCCTTCAAATCTCCTGTATAAACATTTGACAAACTAGTCAAACTGATGAAAAATCTAGGCAAAGCTATCCTTCTTGACGCTGATTCAGAGAGAACTTATTTGAAGATTAACCAAGACGCTTTGATGACTTACAATGATGTAAGCTTTGTCCAGTTATTGCCAATAAAGTATGGTATTTTGCCTGTGAAAGCATTGTCAGATGCCCACCTGAAATTCAACAAAGCTTACTGTTAATACGGTAAGGTACGTAATTAAGGCAATTTGCAGGAGACAGAAAAGGCAACAAACATATAGAAGGGTCTCAAGCCCTAGGTCTTTCTTACACAATTCGCATGCTTTCAAAGTTAGCAAATGTTGAGGGAATCTCGCCACTCAATCCACAACTGTTAATGTAACTGTCAAATTCATAAACCAATTGTTGTTATAATTTCATAGGGTAACCTGTAAACAAAAATCACGTACATCCCTACAAAGAACTAAAGAAAGTTTGAACTTACAGTTCTCCGAGTTTGACTAAATTACCAAGTTCTGGAGGGAGTGTTCCAGAGAAATTATTGTTACCCAAAGACCTACATGACATAGATCCACAGAGAATTTTTTTGAAGAAACTTGAAAAATCCATTTTTATTTCATAAAGATACAGTGATTGAGTAAAACAAGAAATGTAAGTTAGTTATATCCTTAAATTTAATAGAGAGAACTGATTTCATCTATATTAGATTCATATGGTATTAAAAGCAACAGCACTATTTGATCCTTTCAATCAAAAGCTAGACAAATTGTAGTAATTGACAAGTAAAAGATTATCAGCTAATTTATCCTTTCATGGGCATATGGTTGCATTTAAGAGTAAATGTTTACTTAAAAACAGAACTATTTGATCCTTTATAAGGTGACAAAAAGGATTCGTTGAGAGTTTCTTCAATTCTTACAGCAAAAATAGCTCCTTGAGATTTCCAAGCTCCTTTGGAATGGGTCCAGAGAAATCATTTTGGGCAATTGACCTATACAAAGTAAAATAAATAAAACAAATAAATAATTCAAAGAATAGTGTCTTCTTGAAAACAAGCAATTAGCAAACAGTATAGTAAAAAAAAAAAAATGAAAATATACATAGAAATCAGGGAAAAGAATGATCTTCTATTCCAGTATGTCAGAAGAGCCACTGTCTGTCATACATAAAACAGAGTGGACTTAAAACTTTACTGGTTCACCTTCATTACAAAATTTCCCATCCTTTTATGACAAGGAATTAAATTAAATTTATGAATTTCACTAGTCATTAGTTTGAAAGATAGTTAAGGTAATCTCATAGTTAAACCTATTACTGTTGGGATTAGCAATTACATGTATAGGATTACAAAAAACCATTTAGGCTTCGAAGTGGAAGTGTTGAACTTGAACCATAAAGCAGCAGCGTATACATTTTCTGCCTTTATTATGTTGTTAATTCTTAACTACTGTTATTTGGAAACTTGTTCTTAAAGGTCTGAAAACCAACAAAGAAATAATGTCTACCAAAAATGAAATGCTTTTATGAGATTATGTTTCAGTAGTGTACTCACAGTAACTCTAGTCTAGACATATTTCCAATAAATGCTGGCAAAGGACCAGTGAAGAAGTTTTGATCAATCATCCTGCATCACCAAACAATAAATGATTATGATCAGTTACTGTAAAACTCTCTCATTGTAATGAATATAGTTAACCATTTTCCATCATTAAAAGACATATCCTTATTCTTTACTGATATGTAAATATTATTATAAAATCTGTATTCATTGGGAAAATCTTTAAAACCGATGTTGGCTTATGAAGATCAAACATGAGGAGACAATAGAGAGAAAAAGAACATTCTTACAAGGATGTCAGAAAAGGCAAATCCAAAAGTTCCTCTGGTATCACTCCTCGTTTATCTAGAGAATATACCCTCCTGACAAAAGTGTATAAACATGTAAACTATTAGTACAAATGCTAAATTATTATTATTAGACCTCCCACAAAGGCCATTAATTAAACTCATAAGGTGAATTCTGCACCTTAAATTCAAGATTTTTTTTACTTGGTTTTGTGGCAGCACTACTTGCAACAGAGTGTGATCCAAAAAGGAACATGGGGAGCAAATCTCTCCACAACAAACTTTTTGCTGTATATAAATATGAAAAAACATATGCTTAAATTTTTCCTGAAGACCCATTTCAACTTATTACCAGTCAATCTCTATGGACTAGCTTTGGATCTAATTGGCCTTATTTTAACTGTTAAAATAATGATAGTAATGGCTTAAAAAGTATTGTAGAGTAAGCATACAGTCTAGTAATGTGGCAGACAGTGTTGCTGTTGAAAGAACAATCACATCTGATAGCAGGGTTATTAGCACTATCCTCAAAGACAGAATCAAAGTGACTGAGAGCATCTCCACTGCATGGCTCTCCACTTATATTCCATGAATCCACTGCTTCTGTATCCCATTGTTGGAAAATTGAGTTTAATGCCCTCACTGTTTCCCCATTCATAAAATAATTGGTGAAAAAAAAAATTTCATGTTAGGAGATTACCAATTTACCATTTACCAACAGACATTACTATGGTTAAGAATAGAGAAGAAAACTCCATCAAAATTTGTAATTACTATTAACATTTTTTTACCTCATCTTTTCAAATAAGCTTGGAGGTTCTAATTAATACTAAAAACTATAATCAGAAAAGAGGAAACTTTTCTATTTAATATTAATAAATCATACTAAAACATATTTAGTCAAACATGTAATTGAGTTTATCAAAACTGATTCTAATTACTATAGTTTTTTCCCCTATAATTAATTATTTTGTTCATATTCTTTTAAACTAAGTTATAGTATTAATAGGTTGTGAAAGACACTCGGTCAAAGGTGCATTTATCTTCTGTAGCTAAAAGCATTAAAGTATACAATGAAATATGAGAGCATTTAAAGCAAAACTGAACTTTGGTCAAACTTTTCTTTTCAAAGGTCAGAGACACGTGTTAACATGCTAATTAAACCCATTCTCTTTTTCTTTTTGAAAAAAAAAAATTAACTCACTGTAAATGTTTTTTAAACTCTACAAATGAATTTGCAAGATAGTATATATCTTTTAAGTTATATTAAAAAAATTTAAAAAATAAATGGGATATGTAACAGATTTTTAATTTTATTTGTAAAATTAAAATTTTTTATGGATAATATATTAAATATAAACTAAAAAACTCATCTTTTTTCATCTGACAAATTGTTCATGAGTTTCTTAATTAATGGGAAAATTAAGGGAAAAGATAGTAAGTTTTTAGCTTCAAAACAGAAGGTTACAATTGATCAACTAATATATAATTTATTTCACATATAATATTAATGATCAAATCATGTTTATTCTAAAATTCAATTCAAACAATAAGCTTAATAGGAAAACAGAGATGGGTTTTTTCACCTGAGGTAAACTTACTTGTAAATCATTACAAAAAGTAATAAAAATTATTAATTTATGTTTTCATTAGAAGTTGATACCAAGATTCAAACCTATATCATTAAGACTACAAAGATTTTTTGTAAGATGAAAAATATTTCCCTTGAAATGAAAGCCACCGTTCATAAGGAAAAGTTCAAATTAAGAATTCACATTTGATCAATGAGAACGACACTTCTAAAATTCTACAACTTGGCTGCGGCAAAGATAATAAAATATAAAATTAAAATCTCTTTTGACATAGAAAAACACGATATAATACCACAATAGACAATAATATTAATAAAATTATAAAGTAATTATAAAGTTTTTAAAGTATTTTTTTTAAAATTTTAATTTTATTTACTTAATTCACTTAAAAAAAATTAAACACATAAATTTCAAACTCGCAACTTTCAAGAGTCGTTTCAGCATTTATGCAATGTGATTTAATTATCTTGTGAAGTTTTTATAATATATAGAGTTATTAATTTTGGTAGATTAATAGTAATCAACAACTCTTATAAGATGTTTGAAAAAGAGATCAATGAGAGATAACTTAATAATTTAATCAATGGACAAAAATTCTTTCGTAATATATAATATCAAAGAAGAAAGTCAACGTAAGCCTTCAAAGTTTCAACATATGTTTACAGTTTACCCATTCGACAAAAAATATGAGAAGTTAAAAGCATTGAATACGGATAGCAATAGCCAGATGAAATGATGTAATGATGAAGATTGAAGAAGTAACTTAACTGGGAGTATATTATTTACAATAATTATATATAATTAATTAAATATTAAAGAATTACGTAAAACTCATTAAAATATTATGCGTGTGGTTATAAAAAAAAAATTAGAGGTGAAATAATACAAACATAATTAGCCAATGACATTAAAACACTTTTATATCTAAATTTAAAAATTAAAAGTCAATTAGTCTTTTCGCAGCACTTGACAAATTAATGGGGTCCATTCTAATTAAATAACTGTGAGTTAGAATTTCATTTTCAAATTTTTAACCGAGAATTCTCATGCGCATGAGAGATTTCTTTTTATTTTTATTTTTAATATCAATGATTCCTTATACGAAAGGTTACTACTGGAACAAGTTAATTAAAAAGATATACTAATATAGTATTTCTGAAAGCAGCAACAAATTAAAGCCTTTGAACCAGTTTTAACTTAGGGTCCATTTTATTAACGGTAAAATTAATTTTGATGAGATTAAAAATAGAAGTAAAAGTAAAATTAATTATTGTAGCGGTAAGATTGAGTATTGTAGCGGTGAAATTAAAATCAATGATGGAATATGTGTTTAGATTCAAAAGCAGTGGTGACGGTGAGGTGAATTATAGTAAGAAGAAAAAATAACTATTAAAGATATTGGATTAAAATGTGTATATATATAATAAAATTTTTAGTTTATTTGATATTTAGAAATTTAATAAATAATTAAAATTATATTTATGTCAAATAATAATTTTACTAATAAAAATATATCAAATAATATTTTTGTATTTATTATTCATGTAATTATTTATTTTCTATTAATTTTATAATAATAAAATTTATATATTTATTAAATTATTATATAAAAATAATAATCATAAAGGTTAAAAAAATAAAATGCTCCATTGAAAAAAAGAGAATCAGCACGGTAAGGTCGGGACAAACAAATGCCCCAACCTCACCAAACAGTAGCCCCGTTTGATTCCTAACGAAGACTTAATGTATGAAACCAAAGGTATATATGATTGTAAATTTGTAATTGCTTCACCAAGAATTATCATGTTAAAATAACAAATTCGTATAATTATTATGTATGTTTGTAGAGCTGGCCAAGCAGGTCCGAATTCGAGAATCGATCCCAGCCGAGCCGATCCGAGACCGAATTCGATCGATTCGAATTGACTAAAAAAGTCAAAGGTCCGAACCTGAAAAAACTCGAATCCGAAAAAGCTCAAACCCGAAAAAATCAGCACCCGTGAAAGCCCGAATCCGCTACGATCCGAGCCCGAGATTGATCCGATCTGAAACCCGTAAAAAACCAAATTTATAATTGAAAAAACCATAAAACTATAATTATATGATTTTATTTAAAAAATATATATAAATGATAATAATTTTAAAAAAATTAATTTGTAAAAGTATATGTATAATTATTATACAATTATATTAATAATGTATTATTAACAAAAATAATTAATAATATATCTTTAAATTGGATTTAACTTGAAACACATTAACTATAAATATTAAACATTTTTTAATACTATCCTTATTATATTTACATAATTAAACATAAAAAAATAATATTATTAATTTGACATTTGATTCTATTATAAATAATCATTTACAATATATTATTATACTTATTCCACATTTAAATCTAAATTTTAATATAATAATAATTCAAATATACAAAAATATCATATCATTTCAATATATAATTAAACTTCATCTTCATCTTTTCTGCAACACTAATAATACTATTAACAAAATTAATTTTAAATCATTCTCTTACACCAGGTTTGGTTAGTTGTAATGGAATAGAAGGAGAATAGAATAGAGAAAGAATGAAATAGAGAAGGAATGAAATAGAGTATGAATAGGTATTACATAGTTTGGTTGATTGAATGAAATAAAGAAGGAATACTATTACTTTGTTTGTTTGGTTAAAATGATGTTAAAGAATAAGTAAAAAATAGATACGAAAAGACTATTTTATCTTTAACATAAATAATAATAATTTTATTTAATAAAAGGCAAAATTAATTTATTAATCTCTTAAAATTATATTAAATATATTAAAATAATAAATATTTAATAATAAATAATAATTTTAAAATAAATATAAAATAATAAAATTTTATATATTATATTTAAAAATAATATTTAAATTTATTTTATATTATATTTTATATACTAAATTAAAAAATATATTTAAATATATTTTAAATAAAATTTTAGTGTATTATATTTAAAATTATAAATAATAATATAAAATTATATTTTATATTTATTTTTAAAAAAAATTAAATTTTGTTTACCTATACCTACTTTTGTTTTTCTCTCTCTTCTCATTTCTCCCCAACTCTCTCTCTACCTATCTCTATCTCTACCGTCTCTCTCTTCTTCAAGAGAAACCAACAAATATATTAATAAATTTAATATAATTTATTAAATTTTTTCATTTTTTCATTTTTTCCAAATTATATAAAACTCAATTTTTTTTCTTCATTTTCATCACTTTCTTTCTCTCTAACCTCTCTTATCTCTCTAAAAGCTCTGCCTTTTCTCTAAAAACTCATATCCTCTCTCTTCATTCAACCCATAAATTCAAGAAAACCCAAAAACCACCGCCTGCCGCCGCCACCGACCGCCTACTGTCGTCGGCCACCTACCCAAAAATGTCCTAAAATTCATTCAAACACTCCTTTTAGTATTCTCTTTCTACTCCTTAAATTTGAAGCACTGAAACCCCCTATAAATGGCCCTACCCAAAAACCCATGAGAGAGAAACTTTCTCTCTCATTTTTCGATTTTTGATGTTAGTTTTTGTTTCTCTGTGACTTTTTTTTTTTGTTACAATGATGTGTAGTTGCCGGACAAGTCGTCGAAAAATGGGTTTCAAAGGTCTGGAATTTGAAAAATTGTCAAAGGGCAGTTTGGGAATTATTTTGCTGGGGCTATTACGGTTGATCATCGAATAGCCATTCTGAGGGGTATCATCGAATGGCTATTTGGTGGATTTACCGAATATGGCCAGAATGATATTCCATAGAATATCCAAATTTTTTAACCAACGATTGAATAAAGGTGGGAGGCTGAATAAGGGTGTATTCGGTTGGCTATTACAGCCAACCAAACACGCTGTTAGTGTTCAAACATATAAAAATATTAAATTTACTTGAAAATAAAAAATATTGACTTATAAATGAAAATATGAATTAAAAAGTTGAATAATTAAATTAAAATACAACATCTAAACAAAAGATATTTAAATAGAATATATTCTTCAATTCTTAAAATTTTTTGATGAATTTTAGGGTATAGTGGGTGTGGGTGAGTTTTTAGGGGTATTTTTCTATTTTTTTAGGTGAAATTTGTTATATAATTTTATTTAGTTGAATTGATTTATTAATATTTATTAAAAAATAAATAAATTATTAATATTAAATTAAATTAAAGTATAATTTATAGGTATATTATATTACTAATAATTTTAATACAATTAATTTAAATATCTTATTTTTTAAACAAACTAAAATTAATATATTATTATTAACTTTATATTAAATAATTTTAAATATTATGATTTGTTGGATTAAGTGACTAAGCTCAATGAGTGGTTAAAAGTAAAAAACCATTTATATAAATATTTAATGAGTTTTATTTATAACTTGTTTCATTCTAATAATTTTTTAAAAATGTAGCTCAATGATTTTTTATTATTACTTTTTTGTACGCTCACTTATAAAAAAAAAAATCTTATATAATCATTAATTATAACTATATTTATTATTCAGTATTAAATAATATAAAAAATATAAGTATATAATTATTGTAAAATAATAATAAATATCAAAATGTATAAATTACTTTTTATTCATATTATAGTAGATATATCAAACTTATATATTTAGCTTTTATTTTAACTTAAAAAACATTGTACCAAAAATAATGGATAATATTCAAAAACAAATTGATACTCAATGCATAAATAAAATTATTATATATTTTTATATTTATATAAATATATAAATATTTTTTAATTTTATTATTTTTGTCAAAGTAAAATTAATTATTACATTCAAAATTTAAAAAATATTTATAACTTATAAAATTTTAAAATTATTTGAATTCGTTTAAGCCGGCCCGAACTCGAACCGATCCTAATCTAAAAGAATCTGAATTCGAAAAAACCCGTATCCGAAATGGCCCGAACTCGAAAAAGCCTGAATCCGAAGTTATTCGAACCCGATAAAGCCCGAATCCAAAATTATCCGAATTCGAAAATATTCAAACCCAAAATTATTCGAATTCAAAATAAATTTAAATTCAAAATAACCCAAATCCAATAAAAACCCGATCTGAACTCACCTGAGCCGGCCCGTTTGTCGCCTCTATATGCTTGTACTTAATTATATCAGGCAAACGAAAATTTGGCTAGGAATATAAAATTTTGACAGAAACCCACCACTTCAAAAACAAAACCCAAAACTTATCTATTTTCCGTTTGGTTTCAGAACATATTTTTTGTTTTTATTTTCTATTTTCATTTTTTGACAAATAGTTTTTGTTTTTTATTTTTGTTTTCTAGAAAATGTGTTTGGTGAATGAAAACAATTTTTTTTTCTGAAAATGAAAAATAGTGAAATATGTTTGATATAATTTCCAATGGTATTATCCCTTGCATATGATTTCAAATTTCTCAATTTTATTTATTAATTTCATAATTTATTGTAAAAAAATATTTGAGTGGGAAGAGATAAAAGAGATTATAAATAATTCAAATGCCAAGTATATTTAAAAACAAATAAAAAAGAGGCATTATGTAAATAATTAATATATTAATAATTTTTTATTATAAGTATATATATTAATGGTTTAAAAAAATGTTTAAGTATGTGATAACTTTTTAATTTGCAAAAGACAATAAAAAAAATAATGAACATTCCGTGTTTTCATTTGAAAACAAAATTTTTTTGTTTTCATATTTGAACCCATTTTCATTTTCGTTTTCTAAAAAAATGTTTTCATTTTCAATTATCAAACACGTTTTCACCCTTGTTTTTCATTTTTTAAGAAAATGAAAACGAAAATGGGCTCTGTTTTCTGAAACCAAACACTAAATTTGACAGAAACCCAGCACTTCAAAAACAAAACCCAAAACTTATCTGCAACTTTTGGCGGAGAGCTAGCTAGCTAGGCAGAGAGAGAGATCATCAGAGTTTGTGTTACTGAGTAGTGGATCTTTCCATAATTAGTTAGATAGTTTTCGATCGGTAATTGGATATATAGATGATCTTGATATGGTGTTTCTTTCTTTCATTTGTTTCTTAATAATTACTTGTTCTACTACAGTTTTCTACGGAATTAAATGCTTCTTCAAGTTGCATAGTTTTGGATTTTGCAAAGACATAATGGATATATATATATATATATAAAGGGAGAGAGACTGAGAGAGAGAGAGTACCTTCAGAAAGTTCGGTGGTCTGGGCATTAATGGATTTGCTGCATGAAAAGAAAACAACGAAGAAGAAGAAGTAGAGCAAGCATATGGAAGAAGACGACAGTGGCTTCAGCCTTAAAATCATCTTTTCTTTTTCTCTCTTCACAAACAGGATATTGGACGACTGCTTCTCATCATCAGTCACCACTTATATTAACATCATACACGACGCAATGGAGTGGCTTTGGTCAATATAAAGAATCCAAAAACTCTTATATTGACTCTTGGCACCATTTGCTTACCTATCAGTCGTCCCTATTTTATCAAAAGCTCCCTCAGACTAGTCTACCTAGCTTTTACGAGATTAAGGCTTCGTTTAGCATTGTTTCTGGCACAGCTTTTGAGGTCAAAAGCTACTTTTTATCGCAAAAGCAATGCTAAACAGATAAAAAAATTTGGCTCCTGCTGTTGAAACCATGATTTGAAAAGCCAAACCAAAAAGCCAAAAAATATAGCTTTTGGGCTTTAAAAGCTGGCTTTTGGATAAAATGACTTTATTATCCTCACATCTCTACACTTTTATTATTTTAAACATATCTTTTTTTGACATTTTAATTTCCTATAACACTTTTTTACAGCAATGCCAAACACTTAAAAAATTTTAAACCACACTTTTTTACCAAATTTTATAAACACACTTTTTCCAACTCGAGCTTTTTCCAATCCAAACTTTTTCTAACAGAAATGTTAAACTAACCTAACACGGTGAAGAATATTAGTCGCAACCGAGTCTCAAGACCGCTTTTTTGGTGGCTAATCTTTAGACTGCATAATATGATATTTTTTAAGCTTTGAAAAGCATTCCGAACGACCGCAAGTCTTTGTTTGTCTGAATTTCAAAATATTGCTAATCCTTAGCATAAATTTAGGCTTTTTTCCAGCCCAAACTCTTTGGTCGACATGCTTATTACTGTTCATCTACTTTTTTTTTTTTCCCTTTTCATACGAAACAAATTATCTATTTTTTATTTATTTATTTTTTTCATTTGAAACACATTAAATGAGAGATAAAATGGAGTGTCGGCCTCTCCACTTTGTCTTTTTTTTTTATTTTATTTTTTAAATTTAGGTTATTTTATTAAATATTAAAAAAATAATGAAAATAAATGAAAGAATTTGTGAGAATTTGATGAGAAAATTTAAGTTATTTTAGATTTGATAATTCATGTATTTATATCGTGTTCGTTTATTTTTAATTTTTATGTGTCATTTTATTATAGAAGAGTTTGTGAAATTTGGTGAGAAAATTTAAGATATTTTAGATTTGATAATTCGTGAATTTATGTCGTGTTTATGTATTTTTAATTTTTTATGTGTCATAATCGTGTTTAAAATATTATATCCATAAGATAAATTTTATAGATGAGGGAGTTTAGGAAGGGTGTCAAAATACGACACGATACGAAAAAGAAAGACGGACACGACACGAATACACGAACATGTCAAAATTTATATAACACAAATTATTAACACGTCAAAATTTATACAAATACAAAATTACTTAAATACGATCATGATACGAAAAAGTATACGAATATTATTTTAAAATCAAATCATATCAACTTTAAATAAATTATTTGATTGAGTCAGATTTAATCTGAATTTTATTAAAATATAACAAAATAAATAATAAATAATATTTAAAAATAAATATAGATATTTTAGTTTTAATTTAAAAATAAATATTTATTAAATTTGATTTTTTTGAATTCGAGCATGATCTGATAAATTTTTAATTTCGAATATCTGTTTTACTTAAATGAATAATATTATATATTTAAAATCGTTAACTCGATTTATTTATATATTTATAAATATATTGTTATAACGTAATTTACAATGTTTTAATAAACAAAGCATGAATCGGGTAAATGGGTGGGTAGAACAAGGAGTGTGTTTGGTGGAAAAGAACAAAAGGATTGGGAAGAGACAAAGGGATAAGTAAAGAGTCAGAAAAAAGTGGGAAATATGTGGAGGAGAGAAATAAATATAAAAAAGAAAAAAAAAAGATGGAGGAAGCAAAATTGGAAAAATTTGAGCAAAAAATGAAGGCAATACCGGGGAATATTGTGGGGAAAATAAGGTAAAGAAAAAAGAAACGGGATAGGCAAGGGAAAGAATACGCGATGAGAGATCGGAAAAAAGTTTTGGTTTCTGGGCAGATCTAGAGTCTTCGAGGCCATTCTACGCCAAATCAATGCCAGGTCCGATCTTCGTTTGCTAGATCCAATCAAATCTTTTTTTATTATTTTTTTAAACCAATTTTTTTGAAATGCATTTTTAATGAATTGCTATTGATATTCTTATAAAGTGAATAAATGTTGTTATTATTACACTTTTTATTTTTTACGAATTTTTAATGATAAAATTCTTTTAAAGGAAAAAATCTTTTTCTTTTGTTTTCTTCAAAAAGTACAGATTTGTTATTATTGTTATTTTAAAAAAAAAATTAAAAGCATCATTATTTTCTATCTTATTCTTTGGTATTTTTTTTTTTTTATAAATCTCATATTTGTTTTAAAATTAACGTTCTTTTGACTATTTTTTAATTTTATTTCGTTTCTCCACCAAAATGTTTTTTTTCTTTTTAATATTTAACTTCAGTTTTTTTTAAACATATTTTTATTGATTTTTTTTTTTACGTTGCGGTATTGCTAATGTACATTTTCTGTTATTATGATTTTTCATAGGTCTGCACTGGGTTTTGAATATATGATTTGAGGTAATTTTTATTTATTTACATTATTTTATTTTCTCATTATATTTATATTTATTTAAAATTTTATACTTTGCCTTTATTGTTTTTCATTGTATAGATGGTTAATGATTCAACATGTAATTTTAAATTACCCATTACATAAAGTAATTTGGTTTTTGTATTTACAGAAATGAAATTCTCTTGACCTTAGCAAAATAAAGTCAAAGTAATCATGTGTACCCACTACATAAGATAATTTTATTTTGTATTTACAGATTCCGATTTCATTTTGGAGATTTTTTTTTATATTTCGATCAGGTAATATTCTATGATATTTTTGGTTATTTAAACTGTCTTCCTTATTATTTGTTGGGTACCAATTAAATCTATGTTGATTGTTTTGATTTTTGATTTTAATTTTAATTTCCCATATAATATCTTAAGAAAGTTTCTTTTTTGGACTGTGTTTGATTAATCAACAAATTATCAATCCTAAGCATCTTTAATATCCTCCAATTTGCTGGCAGGTAAAAAATTTCACGGAATTCTTTTAATTAATTATGTGAGGCCTCAATGTATATTTGCTTTGTAAAAATGCATAAACTCTCATCATCTCTTTCTTTGCTTTATTGAAGTCCAAGTATTAAAAAGGTTATTATGTAGGTGTGAAATCATTTTTGTTTTGCAGATGTTTGCTATCTTTCATTGTCTCGGCTGTTGGATTATTAAGGCTGATCCATTTGTATCCCTCCGCTCTGGTTTATTTTGCACAGTGCTATATATCATGTTCCTTTCTTTTTTAGAGTGTTGATACTTGATACTTAGGTTTTTTCTTTCTAATAGTTTTGTGTTTATTATTTGCTTCTGTTTTACATGCTTTTGTTGTTGTGGACTTGGGGTTTGTTTTGTATCCGGCTCCGTTCTTTGAGATTGTATGCTTTTTTCATGAGTTTGATTATTTGTTGCCTAAGTGATTTACAAACCTTTGCGTGTATGCTTTTTTTTTACATGTGGATAGAATTATTACATGTTTTTATGCATTTGAATTTCTTTTTCCTGAACTTTTCATTAGCTTATTTGTACTGTATTCTGAAAATTCTCTCCTTTTTTGGACTTTTATCCTGTTGTTTCTAATCATTCATTTCATGGTTTTGTTCTAGGTTTGTGCAAGCTGTCATCATTTTATCCCTTCCAATATTGAGGCTGATCCATTTGCATCCATTTAGCTCGGTTTGTTTTTCACAATACTGTAGTTTTTTTTTTTCTTCGGGTGTTGATTCTTAGTTTTATTCTTTTCATAGTTTTGTGTTTATCATATGCTTCTATTTTCCATGCTGTTGGTGTTGTCAATTTAGGCTATGTTTGGTCATGTAGGTCTGTTTTGTTAGATTTTATACCTTTTTAATTGGTTTGTTTATTTGTTGTCTGATTGATTTATAAAGCTTTGTGTCCTTCTGTTGTGTCATGGATTATCATGAGTCAATGAGGTTAAATAGATTAAGGAGGATTGAATATGTTAGAAGTTGGCGACTTAGAAATGGGCAAACCATAATACTTTACAAGTTGCACATATTGCTAGTCAGACTTTTGCGAATACTGTTAGAATTGAGAGTTCATCTTGTTTAACAAATGAATGTGTTGTTCAACGATTTAAACTGCATTTTGTTGTTAATGGTCCCAAAAAATTGCAAACCGTTTCAACAATTTATGATGTGGCTATGCTTCATGAGAGCAGTTCATCTTCACTTTGTCCTGATCTATCGTTCATGAATTTTGCAATTGGGTCGAGTAGTTCTGTTGGTCACAGTCGTTCAGATGTTGCCATTGGTGAGCTTAGTCACCAAGCTGCTGATGATACAATTTGTGGTAAATACTTTAGGTTTGAGTTTTTATAGATTTTATCTTATTATGTTCCAAGTTTTGATTGTTGTTATTAGTTTTATACTTTGATATATTTGTCTTAACAATAGCAACCACAATAAACCAGCAGGATCAATCAGAGTCATCAAGGAGAAAATGTTATATAGGGAATATAGGTTTACTAAATATTTTTGGAAATGATGCATGCCTATGTGTATGAAATGTGTTTACTACTAACTTTACTTGACTTTTTTAAAGGTATGATAAGATACTCGATTAGCTTCATGCTCGGAAGTTGAATTACCGGGGCTTGGTGTTGTTCTTTGGGTGAGAATGCATAAAAAAATAAGATCTTATACTCGATACCTATTTCAAATTGTTTATTGTTCTCATTCGATTTTAGTTTTATCAATTAGCTAATTGAGTGCTTTATATTTTCTCAGACACTATCTTTAAAAAGATGAGAACTACTTTTTCTTTGTGCTTGAGCTATATATACAACAGAAATATGTATGAAGGTCTTAAAAGAATGAAATTAGTCTATTGTTTAAATTTTATCGTTCGACAATTCCCTTTCCACTATGATTCATTTAACTCTAGCACAAGATTATCTCATTGCTTGCATATTTTCATTATAATATTGTCATTGTTATTTATAATGAAATTATTTTTTGGTAAAAAAAAAAGCAAAATAGAATATAAATATTTTCGTCCGTAGCATAGCGCAGGTCTATTTCTAGTAGTATATTACAACTCACTCTATACGTATAGAAACAATAGTTTCTAAAACTATAAAATAGGCAGAGTCAGTGCGGATCTTGACGTTAAGTCTTGGAGGAACCAAATTAATTTTATTTTGTCTAAGCCCTCTTAAATATTAAACGGACCATCGAGTTTCAGGGGCAGACATGGTATAGCATGGAACAAACAACTCTCACATTCCTTCTCCAATAATCTACCTGAATTCAGTAATATTCACTGGAGAGCATTGGGTGTTCTGCCCTTGAAATAGTATTGTTCTTACTCTTGATGTCGCTGTCATCGAATGCAATGGATGTTTGTGTTTCTTCACTCATGAAGGTGCCTGTTATATCCTTAAAATCTCAGTCAGTTAAATAACTTGGTTTTGTTGTAAGATTGCTTACTTCAATATCTCCAGCAAGCATAGCAACAACAAGGGACATGGGCGGCCGCATTGTTGGTGATGCCTGAGTGCATAAAAGTGCCACTCCTATCACTCGAAGAGCTTCATTTTGATCGAACTCCATTAAAGTTGGATCAACTAAGCTTAAGCTTTGGTTATTTTCATGCAGGGTCCACGCCTAGAGACATTGTAGGAATAAATAAACATGAGTAAATCCTTTCAAAATTTAACAGGTACTTGAACAATTAGTACTGCAAAAGGGAAAGATTTCCATCTGATTACCCATTCTAGAAGATAAATTATGTTATTTTCTAAGGTATTGTCAGAGTTTGGTCTACCACTTAGAATCTCCAATGCAACAACACCAAAGCCAAAAAATCAACTTTCTCAGTAAGATGGCCACGCATTGCATACTCAGGTGCCAGATAGCCACTTCAAGATAATTAAATTACATTGGTGAATAATGTTTATTGAGAAAAAACTACTAAATCTAGTGTTGAATGCAGTGGCTGGCATTGCTGTAACTTGTTTATTTTAAAGTCTTAAGTTATTTTGTTGTTTAGGTGATTACTTGTATTCACTGATATGTCAGTGTTGGTTGGTGACCTTTTATATAAGTTTTTGGTTCAATTATGCTGCAAGTAGGTGGAGAATGACTCTTGTAACAGTTGGTATTTGGTAGAACATTTTTTGTGATAAAATGTAACTTGATGAATGGATGAATATATAAGTTTTTAACACCAGAAAAACTTTCTCCTAAGCTCTCTCGTTCTGCTCTCTTTTCTTTAGTAGTCAATGTTCAACAGACTACATTCTCCTGATAAAATCAACATGGTATCAGAGCTTTGTTCTTAGAGGACCCAAGCTTCTTGACAAATTTGTAGAGGTTTCTGTTGAAACAACAAAGCAGATCCAGCAACAACCCAAAAACCAACTGCTATTCTTCTTCCTCAGTAATGTCTTCAAGCAGTTTCTCTCCTCCTCCACCTTCTGTTTTTGCAGGAGAAAACTACCACATTTGAGTGGTGAAAATGAGGACCTATCTGCAAGCTCATGACCTTTGGGAGATAGTGGAGATTGGAAGAGACCCTACACCCTTGAGCAGCAATCCTACACTTGCTCAGATCAAGCAGCATAGTGCAGAGTAGCTAAGAAGTATAAAGCAATGTCCTGTATCCAAAATGGAGTTTCAAATGTAATCTTTACAAGGATAATGGCTTGTGTATCTCCTAAGCAGGCTTGGGACAGGTTGAAAGAAGAGTTTCAGGGTTCAGAGAAAACAAGGCAGTAACAGTTAATCAATTTGAGAAGGGACTTTGAGAACTTGAAGATGAAGGATAGTGAGACCATCAAGCAGTACTCTGACAGAATTATGGCCAATGTCAATAGCATTAGGCTACTTGGAGATGAGTTCAGTGATAGAAGGGTTGTTGAAAAGGTGTTCACTACTCTTCCAGAGAAGTATGAAGCTAAGATCTCTTCTCTTGAAGATTCAAGAGACTTATCTAGCATCTCCTTATCAGAGTTGATAAACTCTCTGTATGTTCAAGAAGAAAGAAGGGCAAATAGACAAGATGAGCATGCAGAAAGTGCCTTTCAAGCCAAAGGCAAAGAGAAGGCTGGAAGTTCAGGAAACTCATTCAATAAAAGGAAAAAGAACTACAGCAGTGACAGACGAGAGAAGTAAAGAAAAGAAAAGGAGGGCACTAAGGATGGTGGAAAAAGGAAATATCCACCATGCTCACACTGCCAAAAAACAACTCACTTGGAGAAATATTGTTGGTTTAGGCCAGACATCCAGTGTAGAGCTTGCAAACAAATGGGGCATATGGAGAGCGTGCGCAAGAATAAAAGGCAGCAACAAAACACACAGGCTCAAGTTGCTGATGGGAATCGACAAAAGGAGGAGCAGATGTTCGTGGCATCCTGCTATGCAACCACTAGTGAGAACAAAGTGAGTTGGTTAGTAGACAGTGGTTGTACACATCACATGGCTGCAGCTGAAGGGTTGTTCAAGTGTATTAACAGAACATGCAGCACAAAGATCAGAATAGGCAATGGAAGCTACATTGAAGCAAAGGGAAAAGGGAGATGTAATTGTGAACACTTCATCAGGTACTAAACTCATTACTGATGTTCCGTTTGTTCTTGAAATTGATCAGAACCTGCTGAGTGTTGGCCAATTGTTAGATAAGAATTATTCTATTGTTTTTAAAGACAAAGTATGCATGATCTATGATCCAGCTGGTTGTGAACTTGAATCCGTTAGTATGAACAACAGGAACTTTGTTTTAAACTGGAAATTTTCTAAGTCTAGTGCATATGTTGGTGCTAAAGATGAAACTGATCTGTGGCATAAAAGATTTGGACATGCCAGCTTTCACACCTTGAGTCATTTGCAAAAGCATGATTTAGCTTTAAGCCTGCCAAAATTGCATGAACACAGTGATGTGTGTGAAGTGTGTAAGCTGGGAAAACAACATAAATTGCCTTTTCCAGTAAACAATGCTTGGAAAGCATCAGAAAGGCTACAATTGATGCACACTAATGTATGTGGTCCTATGAAGACCCTCTCCTTAAATGAAAGCAGATACTTTATTCTCTTCATTGATGACTGCACTAAGATGTGCTGGGTTTACTTCTTGAAACAGAAATCAGAGGTTGCATCTGTATTCTGGAAGTTTAAAGCCCATGCTAAAAACCAAACTGGATATAAGATGAAAATGATTAGATCAGACAATGGGACTGAGTACACCTCAGATAAATTTGAGAAGTTCTGTGCAATTTTTGGCATTGAACATCAGCTCACTGTCACCTACACCCTACAACAGAATGGGGTAAGTGAGAGGAAAAACAGGACAGTAATGGAGATGGCAAGGTGTTTGATGTTTGAGAGGAACCTGCCTAAGAAATTTTGGGCAGAGGCAGTTAATACTGTAGTCTTGTTGCAAAATAGGCTTCCTACAAAGACATTGAAGACTAAAACACCACTGAAGCCTGGTTTGGATACAAACCCTTTGTGTTGCATCTGAAAATTTTTGGACGCATCTGTTATGCACATGTACCAGTTGTAAAAAGGGACATGCTGGATAAGAAGTCAGAGATTGGGATATTTGTGGGCTACAGCAGCAACAAGAAAGGGTACAGGATCTTTAATCCTTTAACTGAAAAGATAAATGTCAATAGGGATGTAAAGTTTAATGAAAATGCAGCCTGGAATTGGGAAAGAGCTCAAATTGAATATGTTGAAGACCAGATTATTGAGACTGCTGTATTGCAAGATCAAAATGAAGCTATCAATGATAATGAACATGATGAGGACTACCTTGTGAGAGGCACCAGACCACTCTCAGATGTCTATGAAAGGTGCAACATAGCTGTTATGGAGCCTAGTGATTATGAAGATGCTGCCAAAACAGAAAGATGGATGGAAGCTATGAAAGCTGAAATGTCAATGATTCAAAAGAATCAAACTTAGATACTTGTTAACAGACCAAAACACAAGAAAGTGATTGGTGTTAAGTGGGTGTTTAGAACCAAACTGAATGCTGATGGTTCTATTAACAGACTGAAGGCCAGGTTAGTAGTAAAGAGGTATGCTCAGCAATATGGAATTGACTTCTCTGAGACCTTTGCACTTGTGGCAAGGTTGGATACAATCAGATTGCTGTTGGCTTTGGCAGCTCAAATGAAGTGGAACATCTATCAACTGGATGTCAAATCAGCCTTTTTAAATGGCTACCTAAAGGAGGAGATATATGTTGAGCAGGCTGAAGGGTTCATTGTGGAAGAAAGTGAATCAAAAGTCTATCAGCTCAAAAAAGCCTTGTATGGATTGAAACAGGCACCTAGAGCCTGGTATTGACAATCATCTACTGGAACTTGGGTTCAAAAGGAGTCTTAGTGAGTCTACTTTGTATGTGAAGGAGCTAGGAGAAGGAAGCATGTTAATTGTGTCATTGTATGTTGATGATTTATTGGTGACTGGCAGCTGTGAAGACCAAATACATGATTTCAAGCAACAAATGAAAAATGTATTTGAAATGTCTGATCTTGGAAAGATGTCCTACTTTCTTGGAATGGAGATTCATTAATCTCAATCTGGTGTTTTCATAAGACAGAACAAGTTTTCTTTGAGCATACTGAAGAAGTTCCATATGGAGAACTATAAGTCAATTAGCATTCCAATGGCTCAAAGTGAAAAACTTAGCAAAGATGATGGTTTTGAGAAATATGATGAGAAAGTCTATAGAAGCCTTATTGGTTTTTTGTTATATTTAACAGCAACCAGACCAGATATCATGTTTGCTGTGAGTTTGTTGGCAAGGTTTATGCACTGTTGCAGTGATAACCATTTCAAAGCAGCAAAGAGAGTGCTAAGATATGTAAAGGGCACCACTGATTATGGAGTCTGGTTCAAGAATGCTGGGAAACTGAAATTAGTTGGCTTCACAGACAGTGATTGGGCTGGTTCAGTTGATGATATGAAAAACATATCAGGTTACTTATTTACTCTTGGCTGTGGAGGTTTTTCATGGAGTTCAAGGAAGCAAGACATTGTTGCTCAATCTACAGCAGAAGCAGAATACACTGCAGCTGCTGCTGCTTTGAATCAGGCCATTGGCTAAGGAAGCTATTGAATGATCTGAATCTGGTTTAAGAGGATGCAACAGAGATAATGTGTGACAATCAATCTGCTGTTGCAATTGCAAAGAACCCAGTTTTTCATGGAAGGACCAAGCACTTCAAGATCAAACTTCACTTTGTGAGAGAAGTGCAGCAAAGCAATGAGGTCAAACTAGTTCATTGCAGTTCAGAAGACCAGTTAGCTAATATTTTTACTAAGCCTCTCCCTAAAACCAGATTTGAATGCTTGAGGAAGATGATTGGCGTTGACAGCAATGCAACCAAGGAGGAGTGTTGAATGCAGTGGCTGGCATTGCTGTAACTTGTTTATTTTAAAGTCTTAAGTTATTTTGTTGTTTAGGTGATTACTTGTATTCACTGATATGTCAGTGTTGGTTGGTGACCTTTTGTATAAGTTTTTGGTTCAATTATGCTGCAAATTGAATGTTATAATTGTCACAAATATGGCCATTATTCTTGGGAGTGTCGTAGTGCTTCCAATGATAAGGAGGATAAAGTAAATCTTGTTGGTTACAAGCAAGATGAGGAGGAGCCAACCTTGTTACTATCACTCAAAAGTGAATAGAAGGATGACAAAAGTTCGAGGTACTTGGACAATGGAGCAAGTAATCACATATGCAGCTATAAAGAAAAGTTTGTCGAGCTTGATGAGAATGTAAATGACAATGTTTCTTTTGGAGACTCTTCAAAAGTTCAAATTCGAGGGAAAGATACAATTTTAATTTCCTCAAAAGATAGTAGTCATAGACCTGTCTCAAATGTTTATTATGTGCAACAATTGAAGAGTAATATGTTGAGTTTGGGCCAACTCCTTGAGAAGGGGTATGAAATTAACATGAAAGATTGTTTTCTTTGGCTTAAAGATCAAAATGCTAATTTGATTGCTAAGGTACTTATGTCAAAAAATAGAATGTTCATGTTAAATCTCAAGACCATTGAAGCAAGGTGCTTGAAGGCTAGAGTGAAAGATGAAGCTTGGTGTTGGCATATGAGATTTGTCCATTTGAACTTTGGTGCACTCAAAGCTACGGGAGAAGAGAAGATGGTGAAGGGGATGCCTTCAATCAACCATCCTAATCAATTGTGTGAAGCATGTCTTCTCAGCAAGCATTCAAAAAGGAGTTTCCCAAAAGAAGCCACTACAAGAGCAACCAAACCACTCCAACTTGTTCATACCAAGGTGTGTGGACCAATCAATCCATCCTCATTCGGTAAAAATAAATACTTCTTGCTCTTTATTGATGATTATAGTAGAAAGACTTGGGGTTTATTTTCTAAAGCAAAAATCATAGGCATTTGTTGCATTTAAAAATTTCAAAGCTCTTGTAGAAAAAAATAATGGCTATGAAATTAAATCTTTGAGATCCAAAAGAGGAGGCGAATTCACTTCCAAAGAATTCAACGATTTTTGTGAATCACATGGAATTCGTCGTCCACTAACGGTACCTAGATCACCACAACAAAATGGTGTAGCAGAGAAAAAAATTAGAACTATTCTTAACATGGCTAGATGTATGTTGAAAGCCAAAAATATGCCCAAGGAATTTTGGGCCGAAGCTATTTCTTGTGCAGTTTATTTGTCCAACAGATCTCAAACAAGGAGTGTCAAAG
Source organism: Fremontodendron californicum (assembly GCA_030761205.1). Taxonomy (NCBI): domain Eukaryota; kingdom Viridiplantae; phylum Streptophyta; class Magnoliopsida; order Malvales; family Malvaceae; genus Fremontodendron; species Fremontodendron californicum. The sequence goes on from JAULJL010000027.1 coordinate 4,477,995, forward strand.
ACAAAACTCCCCAAGAAACATGGAGTGGAAGGAAGCCTAATGTTGATCATTTGCGAGTCTTTGGAAGCATTGAATATGCTCATGTTCCGCAACAAGAGAGATCCAAGCTTGATGATCGAAGAGTCAAGCATGTTTTTATTGGCTATGATTCAAATTCAAAAGGCTACAAGTTGTACAACCCAAGCAATGGCAAGATTGTGGTAAGTAGAGACGTTGAGTTTGATGAAGAAGCAACATGGAATTGGGAGGCACAAGAAGAAGGAGTCTATGATTTCTTTCCATATTTTGACCAAGAAACCATGGTGCCTATACAAGAGACAACTCCACCTTCTTCTCCAACTCATGTTGCATCACCTTCTTCTCAAGAAAGTTCAAGTGAAAAGCCAAGAAAAATGAGGAGTATCTATAAACTTTTAGATGAAAATGAGGAGATTACTAATGATGATATAAATGATTTGTTTTTTTGTTGTTGTTGTTGTTGATAGTGAGCCTATGAACTTTGATGAGGCCATGAGAGACAAAAGATGGAGACAAGCTATGGAGGCAGAGATTAATGCCATTAAGATGAATAACACATGGGAGTTATCAAATTTTCCCAAGGGTCATGAAGCTATTGGCTTCAAATGGGTGTACAAGGCAAAGAAGAATGCTCAAGGAGATGCGGAGAGATATAAGGTGAGGCTTGTGGTTAAAGGTTACAAGCAAAAGTATGGAATTGATTATGAAGAGGTTTTTTCACCTGTTGCTCGCATAGAGACTATTCGTTTGCTCATAGCCATAGCGGCTCAAATGAAGTGGGGAATTTATCAACTTGATGTGAAGTCGGCTTTCCTCAATGGTTATCTTGAAGAGGAAGTCTATGTAGAACAATCGTTGGGATTCGTGGTTGAAGGCCATGAAAATAAGGTGCTGAGATTGAAGAAAGCTTTGTATGGATTGAAACAAGCACCAAGAGCATGGAATAGTCGCATTGACAAGTACTTTCAAGACAACAGGTTTGTTCGTTGTCTTCATGAATATGCTCTTTATGTTAAAATGCACGATAATGGTGATATTTTGCTTGTTTGTCTTTGATAACTCGTATAATTATATAGTTTTTAGTTATGTTTTATTATTGTTTTGTGTCAAATACGAGTTATTATTGTTTAGTCTAATTGTGTTTATGATCTTTTATATTTTTATGTAATTTGGTGTTTTTCATAAGTTTCTTTGAGTGATTTCAGATTACTAGAATTAAGGGCAAATCCAGTTCAGTTCCAGTTCCGACACCGTTTGCCATATCAGCTATATCTCGAGTTTCACTGAAGCAATAAGGCTGAAATTTGTAGCCGTGCAAATCTAAGAGGCATATCTATCTTTTTCATGTTTTACACTTCTTGAAACGAAGTCGTTTTCCCTAGCGAAATCGACCATCAAGTTGGCTGATGTGCAATGACGTCTGTGCTGACCTGTTTTCGTATTTTGCCCATATCTTCTTATCCACATCAGCAAATGAGCTGATTCCAACGGCTATGGATCCGTAACTGATAGGGGTATATTTTTCTAGAAGAAAATTTTATCAGATCGAGCCTCCAACATTGACAAAATCGACCATCAAGCTGGCTGATCAGAATTGTCATACAATATGACGAAAATTGTTAGAAAAATACACCCACCTATTATACCTACCTTTGAAATTTGTAAAGCTTGTCTCTTGTCATTTAGCCCTCCAAAATGTGTATAAATAGAGGGCCTTGGATGAGTATTGGGATACATTGATACATTGGTAGGATATTAGCCATTGTAATAAAATTCTCTAAGTTTTCTTCTTCTTTTCTTTCTCTAGTTTTCTTTTTCTTTACTTATGTTTCTTACATTCATTTTCATTTTATTCATATCTAGTATGTGTTGCTAATCATATTGTTGAGGTGATGAGGTGAAGCTTTTGGTAAATGCTAAGGTTAGTCTCTTAAACATGAGCTAAAATGAATCATCATTTATAAACACTAGTATAGATAATATTTTCTTTTGGTTTAAAATCATACTTGCAAAGTAGAGATCTTGATTCATTATTGACAATGAAAATGGCACAGTAAATGCTTGGTTTCATAACCTTGATTTATTGTAGACATATACCTTGGCATAAGGAATGCTTGGACTCTTTTTATGAGTTTTGAGGACACCAAATGAACATAATATCATATGCTATGGATGTTGGACAATTTGGACTGAATTGCTAAACCTTCCGATTGGAACCTCCCTTATGTGTGGATTTCAATTGTGTAATAAAACAAGATTAATCTTAGGATAACACCAAGAGTGGATTCTCTAACCTCAACATCTTTTCTTATTATTTTTTATATCTTGTTTAATTTCTTTTATGTTATTTTGTTTATTTTGTTCTCTAATATCTTATTTATCTTGTTTTGTTGTTGATTCCCTAATATTTTTTTTTATTTCTTTTTCTTATATATTTATAAACTTATACTTACTAATACGCTTCCCTGTGGTTCGACCTCGGACACCCGAGAATTTATTACTTGAACATAACCTGCACTTGGGTTTACAACTCTTAATTGAGTCTCCATCAAGTTTTTGGCGCCGTTGCCGGGGAGGCAATACTAAGTATATAAGTTTATAAGTATATTTATTTTTATTGGCTGGTTATACCGCCTATATTTATTTTTATTGGCTGGTTATACCGCCTAATTTTCTATATATTTATATTTATATTGTATATTAACTTTGTTTTATTTCTATTGGCTGGTTATGCCGCCTAATCTGTATATTAACTTTGTTTTATGCTTGTTTGGCGACGTGATTTAGATCTCGTCGTTTAGTTAGATTTTATTGTGAAACTTTTTCAGGTAATCTTTCTAATACAATTCCTACCATGGCTGACAATGAAAGTGTTCATGCTGAAGATGAGAACAGACAAGTACGCACCATGCGTGACTACTTGCAACCAACTCGAAGCTCATCACCCTCTTGTTTTATTTTTCCTCTCAATGCAAACAACTTTCGTTTTAAACCAGGTATGATAGCTTTGCTTCCAAATTTCTATGGGTTGGAATCGGAAAGTGCTTACTCGTTTCTAAAAGACTTCGAAGATGTATGTGTCACCTTTAATGACCAACAATGTACAAATGAAATTGTCAAGCTAAAATTATTTCTTTTTTCTTTAAAAGATAAAGCAAAAATTTGGCTTCATAATTTAAAACCAAGGTCAATTGGCACATGGCAAGAATTACAAACTGAGTTTCTAAAGAAATTTTTCCCAGCACATAAAACTACTGCTTTGAAAAGACAGATTCAAAATTTCAATCAAAATCAAAATGAAGCATTTTTTCAGTGCTGGGAGGGTTTTAAAGATTTGTTAAGTTCTTGTCCACATCATGGTTTTGAAAAATGACGTCTTATTAGTTTCTTTTATGAAAGTTTAACTCCCGAAACTAAACAATTTGTTGAAACAATGTGTAACGGTGAGTTTCTAGAAAAAGAACCTGAAGAAGCCTTTGACTACTTAGACCATTTGGCAGATAACTCTCAAGCCTGGCACACAGATAATTCCTCTGAAAGTTCCAATAGATCTAATGTTGTTTCTAACAGAGGAAAATATCATTTTAGTCAAGAAGATGAGATAAAAGCTAAAGTAGCTAATTTGGCTAGAAAGATTGAAGCCATGGAACTTAGAGAAGTAAAAGAAGTCAAAACGGTTAAAAATGAAGAAAGTTGTGGAATTTGTGAAATCATGGGACACCCCACTTCTGAATGTCCAAACATTCCCATTCTTAAAGAAGCGTTGCATGATCAAGTAAATTCGATAAACACATTTAAAAAGCCTTTTCCTTCTCCTTACTCTGAAACGTATAACTCTGAATGGAGAAATCATCCCAACTTCAGTTGGCGGAATAATAATCATGTTCAGGTACCACAATCTCAAAAGTCGGGCAACACTTTTTCCTATCAACCTTCACGTGTACAAACCTTGGAAGAAACATTGCAAGCATTCATGCAAACACAAGCAAATGTGAATAACCAGACTTCACAGGACATCAATGAGATCAAAAACACCTTGTCCACATTGACAGCTTCATTACGCACTCAAGAAAAAGGTAAGTTTCCTGCTCAACCTCAGCCTAACCCTTCTACTCAATGTCTTGTTTCTTGCTCCAATGAAACTCAACAGGAAAATGCCAGTTCTATCACAACTCTTCGAAGTGGAAAGGCAATTGACAAAAACATTCCATCAAAAGACCAATATCCTCCTTCCCCTCCGAAAAGTAATGGTAAGGATGATGGTAAGTCTGAACTTCTTGAAAATTTGGACAAAGAAAAAGGTATGCATCCTGCTCCTTTTCCTCAAATGTTGCAAACAATAAAGAATTTGAATCAAAATGCAGAAATATATGAACTTTTCAAACAAGTTAAGATTAACATTCCTTTATTGGATGCAATCAAACAAGTTCCATCTTATGCTAAATTTTTGAAGGACATGTGCACAGTTAAAAGGAAACATAATGTACAAAAGAAAGCATTTCTGACGGAAAGTGTGAGCTCAATCATTCAGCACCTTACTCCACCAAAACTCAAAGATCCTGGATGTCCAACAATCTCATGCATCATTGGAAACACTAGAATAGAACGTGCATTGCTTGATCTTGGTGCTAGTGTTAATCTTTTGCCTTTTTCTGTTTATCAACAGTTAGGTTTAGGTGAACTCAAGGAAACACCTGTTACACTTCAATTAGCTGATCGTTCTGTAAAAATTCCTCGAGGGATAGTTGAAGATGTTTTGGTTCAAATTGATAATTTTTACTTCCCTGTTGATTTTATTGTTTTGGACACACATCCTGTTTCAAATCCAAATGTTCAAATTCCTGTTATATTAGGCCGTCCATTTCTTGCAACTTCTAATGCTCTGATAAATTGCAGGAATGGTATGTTGAACATTTCTTTTGGAAATATGACTTTAGAATTAAATGTGTTCAACACTTGCAAGCAACCTGGTGATGATTCAGAAGTACATGAAGTGGATTTCATTGAAGAACTTGTTCATGAACATCTCACCATTACCACATTTCATGATCCTTTAGAAGCTTATTTAATTGAATGTGAGTTTGATAATGCTTCAGAAATTTCACACACTAATTCTTTGTTAAATTCTTTTCAGGTTAAGCATTGTTGGAAACAAAAGTTTGAGGAACTTCCATCACTCACAAATGTCACTGTACCATCAACTATTGAACCACCCAAGCTGGATTTAAAACCATTGCCATCCGAGCTAAAATATTCCTTTTTGGGTGAGAATGAAACTTTTCCAGTCATAAATGAACTTGAGGAACTCAGAAATGATGCATATGAGAATTCTAAAATTCATAAAGAAAGAACTAAAGCCTTTCATGACAAGTTAATTTCAACAAAAATATTTGGTGTTGGGCAAAAAGTTCTACTTTATAGTTCTAGACTTCACATATTTCTTGGTAAGTTGAGATCAAGATGGACTGGCCCATTTGTGGTTAAGCATGTGTATCATTATGGAGCAGTTGACATTGAGAATCCTCAAAATGGTAATGTATTCAAGGTAAATGGACAAAGACTCAAACTCTTTTTGGAAAATCATGTTACTCAAGAAGAGGTTGTTTTTCTTTCTGATCCTTGTTTTGAAAATAACTAGATGTAAATATAATCTTCAAAAAAAAATAATAATAATACTTTTTTTTAACCCCGGTTAAATGGCGGATAACGGTACTCCGTGATTATTTAAGTCGGTTCCATCAGCTACCCACAAAACTGATATTGTATATAAATTTCTCTTTCAATTTCTTTTTCATTTTTTTCAAGATGGATGATATTCTCACAAGATTGCAGAAACGATTTCCTCCTTTTCCTCGGAATATTTTACTGAAGCTTTACCAAGTTCGATTTGAAAGATTAAGAATGCTTATGCACAAAGGGATTCCTGAAGACATGCGTTGGATAATTGAAGCCAAGGTACGTGAAGATGAATATCTTCCTGTTTTGCATTTACCAGGTACAGGTAGAAGCACTTATGCAAAGAAGCGACGAGCAAAGCGCATGAGTTCAAATTGCCACAAGTGTGCACGATGGACGTGTAACGGTAAATGTCGTTCTATTGGGATTCCGTCCTCTGATCGAGATGATAAAATTGACTTCATTAAGGATGGACTGAGTAAGGAGAATTTGGGTAATATCCAACTTTCTCTTGAGACGCATCCTAGTGGAGACGTACAAAGAGAAATTCTTGATTTATGGCCGCAATTCCAAAGGGAATGGCAACATCTTGGGAATCTGATGTTAAAAGACACTGTTTGCCAGCTTGTAAGAAAACTGGATGGGAAGCATATCCTCGACTCATAGAAGGCGTTTAAGCCGTTTCTGGACGTAAAACCAGAGGAAGATGTGAGCCACAATCACAACTACAATAAATGACTTCTCAACTTTTGGTTTGATTTGCAATAACTTCATTTCGGTTTAATTTACGTGTTGTTAGATTTTTGTAATTATTCTCGTTTTTTTTTTGCATTGGTCTTTTACGGTTGATTTTTCTTCTCTTTTTGATTTTCTTCCTGAAATCACGCAAAAATCTTTTGTTAGGTTAACATTTTCTTCTGACAGGTCAAATACACTTTCGGCGACATTATTACTCTTGTCTGATTCATTACTCAGTCCTCTATATATTACACCATGTACTCATTCTCTTTCAGGCACTTGAAAAAAAAATGGAAAGTACTTCGTCCCAGCGCATTAAAAAAATTTGTGTCTTTGGAGGTGCTTATCCAGGGAAAAATAACCTATTCGCTGATGAAGCCATAAGAGTTGGAGTAATACTTGCCCAACAAAAGATCCAGTTGATTTATGGAGGCGGTAGTACGGGTTTAATGGGAGCAGTCGCTACAGCAGCACACGCCGGAGGAAGTCCAGTTCTAGGAATCGTGCCAAAACTATTCACAGGTTTTTGTGGACCTACCGTGGGTAAAGAAATACAAGTTTGGAGTATCCCTGAACGGATGACAATCATGTACCATTCTGCCGATGCATTCATTGCTTTACCAGGAGGTCTGGGTACATTGGAAGAAATAGCTTGCGTGGCTTCTTGGTCATCTTTGGTCACAAATAAGAAACCCATTGGTTTGCTTAATATTAATGGTTATTTTAGTAATTTGCTTTCATATTTAGATAATGCTGTGGATAATGGATTCATGTTTTCAGAGGCAAGGAGAACCATAATTTCTGCTACAACCATTGAAGATTTACTCAAAAAGCTACAAGCTTATGAGTGTTTATCTGCTACGGTTGTTTCGCAAACGCTCGAAAAAAGAAAAAAAGATATGGACGAGCAAGGAGTGGATTGCACTTTGTCTTTGTGACATTATATAACATTTTGCTTGTTGTGTCTCAGTTATAATAAGTGGTTAGCAACCTCTGCAGGTAATATCTCCTAAATTCTACCTTTAAAATTTGACATTGGGGACAATGTCATATTTTAGTAGGGGGTAAGAGACATATTTTGCTAAAAAAAAAAAAAATTGTTGTGTTTTAAGACATTTAGAAGTATTCATTCTGAACAAGGTCTGAGTAAGGGAGACTTGAGACATACCTTGTCAGTTTGATTTAATCTTCTTCTTCAAAAAAACAAAAAAAAAAAACAAAAAAAAAAAGCATGTTTAGACTTAGTGTGTTTTTTAGTTACTTTCAATACTATAATGAGATATGAATTGCATAAGTCTAAAACAGATTTATTAGTGAGAAGATTTTCATGAGAATTGAGCTTGATATCAACCTTTTTATGAGCCAATGTTAATATGATATGTTGATTGAGAAAGAAGCATGTTTAGACTTAATCTGACTTGTATAATCATCCTTGTGAGTTTTTGAGCCTATAATGATTGATGCATTATAAAAATCAATCTAATTTCTTTCTTGAGTGCTCTTATGATTACATGATTCTCTAGAACTTGCTTTAAACCGTTTGATTCTATATTGATACATGTGACAACATGAATATGATAGAGGCATTAGGATTATAACCAGAGCCAAACAACCATCCCTTATTAATGTTCTAAGAGAACATCCCCACTAGTGAGCCAATTTGAGCCTACATTAAATATGATGTTTTATTGGTAACCACAACTTACACCTAGCCTAAATATACTTATATCCTTACCCTTGTTCTAAAGATGGATTTTTATATTTTGAGACATATTAAAAAAAAAAAAATTAAGGGATATTTTTAGTTGAAAATTTGGGTTAGAAACAAAAGATAAGTGTGGGGGAAGAAAAGAAAAGAAAAAGTCAAGAGAAAAAGAAAGGGATCATTGTCAAATACATTCCCATATTAAAAAAAAAAAGAATCTTCTCTTGAACTTCTAGAAAAAGATGTTACAAAGTTGGTTAGAATGATGCAAAGGCTCAACATGAATATTTAGCCTATGTTATTATGTGCTTTATAAGAGTTTTGAGAAGTTTTATTTGTATGATCTTATTATGTCTCTAAAATCTATGAACTCTTTGGAACCTTTGTGATATCTTTATCCTTTTGTTCTTTAACCACATTATAACCCTTTGGCCCCATTACAACCTTGAATAAAGACCTCTTGATTTATGAAGTTGTATGATCTAAATAGTGGAGAATAGGTGGAAAAGCAAGCATATGGTAGAAGTGTTTTCATGAGATTGATTGAGTGTAAACACTTTACCACTACTTTAAAGAGTGAAAATCAAGAGAGTATCCCATGTGAGAAGTTGAGATTAAGTTTGAATATACACTATTTTGATTGAAATATGTTATGTTAATATTGGCTTAACTCAAACTATTTACATTCAAGCAAGATTTTTTGTGAATTTCTTTAAGCTATTGATTAGTTTTTAAGACTTGTCCAATGATTATCTCTAATTTATATTGGAAGGATTAGTTATAATTATTATTTTTAGTTTTTCTTATGTCTTCAATGTTTGTGGGTATCGTCCTAATAAACCCTCACGAGACTAAACTCGTCCACTAGGGACACCTAGGGGTTTAAAGGCTTGTGTCACATGCTAAATGCAACCGTGATTTCCTACGAAAATGGATTAGATTAGATTTTCTTATTTTATTTTTATTGAGTCGTTGCTAGGGACTAGCAACAATCTAAGTGTGGGGGTGTGATAACTCGTATAATTATATAGTTTTTAGTTATGTTTTATTATTGTTTTGTGTCAAATACGAGTTATTATTGTTTAGTCTAATTGTGTTTATGATCTTTTATATTTTTATGTAATTTGGTGTTTTTCACAAGTTTCTTTGAGTGATTTCAGATTACTAGAATTAAGGGCAAATCCAGTTCAGTTCCAATTCCGACACCGTTTGCCATATCAGCTATATCTCGAGTTTCACTGAAGCAATAAGGCTGAAATTTGTATCCGTGCAAAGCTAAGAGGCATATCTATCTTTTTCATGTTTTACACTTCTTGAAACGAAGTCGTTTTCCCTAGCGAAATCGACCATCAAGTTGGCTGATGTGCAATGACGTCTGTGCTGACCTGTTTTCGTATTTTGCCCATATCTTCTTATCCACATCAGCAAATGAGCTGATTCCAACGGCTATGGATCCGTAACTGATAGGGGTATATTTTTTTAGAAGACAATTTTATCAGATCGAGCCTCCAACATTGACAAAATCGACCATCAAGCTGGCTGATCAGAATTGTCATACAATATGACGAAAATTGTTAGAAAAATACACCCACCTATTATACCTACCTTTGAAATTTGTAAAGCTTGTCTCTTGTCATTTAGCCCTCCAAAATGTGTATAAATAGAGGGCCTTGGATGAGTATTGGGATACATTGATACATTGGTAGGATATTAGCCATTGTAATAAAATTCTCTAAGTTTTCTTCTTCTTTCCTTTCTCTAGTTTTCTTTTTCTTTACTTATGTTTCTTACATTCCTTTTCATTTTATTCATATCTAGTATGTGTTGCTAATCATATTGTTGAGGTGATGAGGTGAAGCTTTTGGTAAATGCTAAGGTTAGTCTCTTAAACATGAGCTAAAATGAATCATCATTTATAAACACTAGTATAGATAATATTTTCTTTTGGTTTAAAATCATACTTGCAAAGTAGAGATCTTGATTCATTATTGACAATGAAAATGGCACAGTAAATGCTTGGTTTCATAACCTTGATTTATTGTAGACATATACCTTGGCATAAGGAATGCTTGGACTCTTTTTATGAGTTTTGAGGACACCAAATGAACATAATATCATATGCTATGGATGTTGGACAATTTGGACTGAATTGCTAAACCTTCCGATTGGAACCTCCCTTATGTGTGGATTTCAATTGTGTAATAAAACAAGATTAATCTTAGGATAACACCAAGAGTGGATTCTCTAACCTCAACATCTTTTCTTATTATTTTTTATATCTTGTTTAATTTCTTTTATGTTATTTTGTTTATTTTGTTCTCTAATATCTTATTTATCTTGTTTTGTTGTTGATTCCCTAATATTTTTTTTATTTCTTTTTCTTATATATTTATAAACTTATACTTACTAATACGCTTCCCTGTGGTTCGACCTCGGACACCCGAGAATTTATTACTTGAACATAACCTGCACTTGGGTTTACAACTCTTAATTGAGTCTCCATCAGTCTTTATGTGGATGATTTTATCTTCACCGGCAACAATCTTAGCTTGTTTGAATAATTCAAGAAGGCTATGTCACTTGAGTTCGAGATGACCGATATTGGACTCATCATATCTTATTATTTGGGCCTAGAGGTGAAGCAAATGGGAGATGCTATTTTTGTTTCTCAAGAAAGCTATGTAAAGGAAGTTTTGAAGAAGTTCAAAATGTTTGATTGCAATCCCGTGAACACACCCATGGAATATGGAGTGAGATTGTCAAATTTTGATGAAGGAGAAAAGGAAGTTCCTACTCTTTTCAAAAGTCTTGTGGGAAGCTTGAGATACTTGACATGTACGAGGCCCGATATTTTCTTTGTGGTTGGAGTAGTGAGTCGTTTCATGGAAGCTCCTACGTCCACTCACATGAAAATTGTTAAAAGAATTCTTCGTTACCTAAGAGGTACTATTGATTTTGGGCTATTTTATTCATCATCTAATGATTTCAAGCTTGTAGGATTTTGTGATAGTGATTTTGCGGGGGATATTGATGATAGAAAGAGCACTATCGGTTTTGTATTTTTTTATGAGAGATTGTGCAATCACATGGAGTTCTAAGAAACAATCCATAATCATACTTTCAACTTGTGAATCTGAATATGTGGCGCCAACTTCTTGCACTTGTCATGCTATTTGGCTTAGGAGGTTGTTGAAGGAACTTCACTAGCCTCAAGACGAAGCTACAAAGATTTGCTTTGATAATAAGTCCGCACAAGCTCTTGCTAAGAACTCGGTGTTCCATGATCGAAGTAAGCATATAGATACAAGGTATCATATCATTAGAGATTGCATTGCTAAAAAGAAAGTGGAGCTCAAGTATGTGAAGACTCAAGATCAAATTGCTGATATTTTTATAAAGCCTCTCAAGTTTGAAGTTTTTCGAAGATTGCGTAATAGTCTTGGAGTGAAGAAGAAAATTGCAAATTAAGGGGGAATGTTAAAAATAATAATTTGCAACATCTAGAATGTTTTAAGTGTTAAGGCCCCCTTTGGTTTATAACGTAGCACTAGTGCAGCTCGATTGGGGCACTTTTTGGCCCCTGTCGGGCCACAGCTGGTGTTTGGAAGACATGCCACCAGCACGGTAAGCATGCTTTCACCGTGCTGGTGGCTTTAGCTCCAGTGGATGAAAATGCCTTCCAGTAGAAAGGTATTTTCATACTTTAACCTTTTTTTTTTACATTATGTGAATAGTGCAGGGACATTTTTGTCCCTGCCACTTCTTTTTTTTATTTTTATTTAAAAATAAAATTATTTTTAATTTAATATAATAAATAAATTTTATTATTATATAATAAATTAATAAAAATATATTTTATAATTAGTATGATTAATTAAAAATAACTAATTACATAAATAAAAAATATATTATTTTTAAAATTTATTCAATTTATTAAAATTTTTAAATTATTTATTTTAAATTTTTTTATTAATTTATTTTTTAACATGAATATTATTTTAATTATTATTTAACAAAAATATAATTTTAATATATATTTTATTATATATATATATATATACACATGTTAATCTAATGTCCTTAATGGTCATTTTATCTTCTCACAATAATTCACCTCACCGTCATCGCTGCTTTTGAATCCAAACACATATCCCACCACTGATTTTAATCTCACCGTTACAGTAATTAATCTCACCTCGATCGCTGTTTTTAATCTCACCGGAGCCAATCTCACCGCTTATCCAAATGGAGCCTAAGTTCATGTGTTTTGTTCTAGATTAAGTGTGTGTGCTTTGTGTAGACACCTAATTTTGTCCGGACCACTAAACAGGTATGTTTTCTTCCCATATTGATGTTCCCAAGTGTAAAAAGACTGTTTTCATCCTGCAGGTGGTACTCCGAGACTTAGTTTAAGAGGGCGAGCACAAAAAGTCAAACTTGAAAAAAAGTCAACCCAGAAAAAGTCAACCCCGAAAAAGTCAACTACTGAAAAAGTCAACCCACTTTCAAAATCAAGATTTTAAGTTCAATTGAAAAATGGCGAAAGAATTTTGATAATCCGAGGTCTACATTGAAAGATATGGAGTTCGGAAGTTGGGATTTGGAGATTCAATAGAAAAGAAACCCTAATCCAAGAAATTTGGGGAAAAGTGCTTAAACGATCCAACTGGTCGAAATTTAAGGTTCCAAATGAAATATAAGCACTGACTACGGGTAATGGAGAAGTCACTTGCAAGAAAAAGCGAAAGAAATGTCAATCCGGGAGAAAACCGAGAATTAGGGTTTTTAGTGGATTTCGGTGAAATCGGGAAGAATCACAGAAATGGCCCGACTTGGTAAGACCAAAGCCCCCAATGGATGAAGAATGGTTAAAAAGGATGGCCCAAGGCTCAGATTGAAGAAAATCTGAAAATCGGATTTGTTTTGAGCAAAACCGGGTTTCGGAGGTAAAAGGGCAAAATTGGAAAAATTTGGGAAAAATAGCAAATGGACTCCGAAAATTATGCAAAATTTGTCAATCTCATTCTTAAATCATTTGAAGGATATTGGCGAAAGAAAATCTTGATTCCGAGTTCGTTTGCAAAATGGCCAAATCCCGGGCTTCTTATGCAGTAATTCAAAAAGGAAAATCCCGGAAAAATAGCAAATGGACTCCAAAAATTCTGAAATTTGGCAAATCTCATTTTTAAATTATTTGGAAGAGATTGGCGAAAGAAAATCTTGATTCCGAGTTCGTTTGCAAAATGGACAAATCCCGGGCCTCATATGCAGTAATTCAAGCCGATAAATCCCGAAAAAATACCAAATGAGCTCCAAAAATCATGAAAACTTCCAGATCACACTTTTTAATTATTTTGAAGAGATTGGTGAAGAAAAATCTTGATTTGGAGCTCGTTTAAAAAATGGTAAAAAGTAGGGGCATAAAAGGACATTTTGGGAAGAAAAAATCCAAATAAATAGAAAACGGACTCGGATAATTTTGAAAACTTCCAGAACTCAATATTTTATTATTTTGGAAGTATTAAAAAAAGAAAAATTGAATTTGGAGTCCGTTTGATATTTATTTGCATACGGGGTGCAAAATGGTCATTTCACCCAAGCAACCGAAAAGGGCTTCTTTGGGCCTTTCAAAAATCAGAGCTGGGCTGGAAAAGAGAAGTGCTGGCCTGCCCAAGCCCAAAGGAAGGAGGAAGCTTATGATTTTTTTCAATCAAGTGGTTAAAAATCAAGAGTGGTATTTTTGAGCCTAAGTCCCAATCCCACATCCCTTTGTAATGTCAAGCCAAGGAGGTGCTCACCTTATAAATAAGGGGTCTTGGCCTTTGGTTGAAATCACCCACTACCCCTTGTGAGATAGTCTATACACTTGTATTAGGATTATCCGGGTGGTGAGTCATAGTGTTTTACTCTGAGGGTTCGTAGCTTAATCCGTTCAAAAGCTACTCTGAGGGTTTGTAGCTTAATCCGTTCAAAAGCTACTCTGAGGGTTTGTAGCTTAATCCGTTCAAAAGCTACTCTGAGGGTTCGTAGCTTAATCCGTTCAAAAGCTACTCTGAGGGTTCGTAGCTTAATCCGTTCAAAAGCTACTCTGAGGGTTTATAGCTTAATCCGTTCAAAAGCTACTTGGTGAGTTTTCATTTTAAAATAATGTTTCTTGTTCTTCCTTCATTTCCTTTCTTAAGTATATTTTTTTTACATTTTGTTTTTACAATAAACTCACCATGGCCAAATGGCCTACATTATTTTAAGTTGTTGTTTCAATTCATTTTACCATATTGTTTATGCTATTTTCTTTGTTTTTGATGTTTTAAGTGTTATGTTATTTCATGTTCTTAAGTTATATTTAATTTGGTTGCTTTGTTTGTTGCCATTTATGTCTTAGATATCATGTTTTTGCATTTTTAATTTTCTGTTTTCATGTTGTTTAAATTTGAGCATGTTTTAGAGTTAGCATATTAAGTGTTTGTGAAAATGCTTGTGTGATTCTTTGCATGATTCTTGTTTTATATCTTAGTGAGCATGTTTTAGATTTGGTATATTAGGTGTTTGTGAAAATGCTTGTGTGATTTTTGTGTTATGACTTAGTTTTTCATGCTAGCATACCAAGTGTTTGTGAAAATGCCATGCTTGTTGGAGCTTGGGGCCATTTGGCTACTCCATGTGTTTTGCATTGTGTGTTGTATTTTTTGTCATGCTAGTTGTTAGGTTTTTGCATTTGCATGATATTTGGTTGGATTTTTGAATTAAGCATGCCTTGTGTTTGTGAAAATGCCATGCATGTCTTAGGTCTAGGTTACATTAAATGCCATGCAAGTTCATGTTAGGTCTAGGCCATATTATTTATGTCATGCATTTTCCTTACATTTAGGTTTAGATCCATGCATTTCATGCATTATGTTTGCTGCATTGTTTCATGCATTTCATGTTCATGCCACTTGAATAATGACTTGAGCCAATTAATGGTTCAAAGTCATGCTCTCTTGAGCACACTTGTGGAAAATTAAGTTTGTCAAATTGATTATTCTACCTTTGTGATTTTTTTTACTTAGCCAATTTTTATCTAACTTTCAAAAAGTCCTAGCTACTGCTTTCAAGTCATTTTATGAGTTTCAAATATTTTTATTTTTATTTTTAAATGATTTTATCAAAGACAAAAAAAATGTGTTGGCAAAGCAGTTTTTTTTTTTCACCCAAACTCGTACATCTCCGATTTTTCTGGGAATTCATCTTTGATCAGAAAATTAAGCCAATTTTTTCTCATGTAGTTTTATATGTCCTGAGTCTCCAGTATTTTTTTTAGAATTTTTGGAATTTTTAAAAATAGGGTAAAAAATCGTGGATTAAAACTGGACAGTGGAGTCAGGATTGAATTTAAAGAAAAACAAAGCAGTTTTTTCTCCTCCAAAAACTCGTACATCTCTGATTTTTCTGGGAATTCATCTTTGGTCAAAACATTAAGCCGATTTTTTCTCGTGTAGTTTTAAATGTCGTGAGTCTCCAGTATTTTTTTCAGAAATTTTGGAATTTTTTAAAATAGGGTAAAAAATCGTGGATTAAAACTGGACAGTGGAGTCAGAATTGAATTTAAAGAAAAACAAAGCAGTTTTTTCTCCTCCAAAAACTCGTACATCTCTGATTTTTCTGGGAATTCATCTTTGATTCAAAAATTAAGCAGATTTTTTTTCGTGTAGTTTTACATGTTCTGAGTTTCCAGTATTTTTTTTAGAATTTTTGGAATTTTTAAAAATAGGATAAAAATTCGTGGATTAAAACTGGACAGTGGAGTCAGAATTGAATTTAAAAAAAAAACAATTTTCTGTTTTGGTTAATTTACTTAGAGTGGGCTGATTAGAAGGGTTAGCTACTGACTTAGGGTAATTTCTAAGCCTTTTCAAACTCTAAAAATGGTTTTTCAAGTCCCGGGTTAAGGGTAGTCAAGTCCGGATTTTTTAAACTTAGGAAATTAGAGCCATTTTAAAGAAATTAGCCCAGTTTTTATTTTTAATTCAAGCTTTTCAAAATTGTTTTCAAACAATCACAAAGTATTTTGGTTTTAGAATATTTAATTTGACATATTTTCCTAAGGTAGCCGGATATCTTTTTAGATATACGGATTTCCTTAATTAAAGGAAAAAAATATATTTCATGCATTGCATTTTTATATTCATGCATTTTATATAATATGTGATTCTTGCTATAATAATTTCTATGATATTGTTGTTATTTTGATTTATATTTTTTGATGTTACATGGTTTATTATATGGTTTCGAATATTTCATGATATCCTATGCTTTTATTTAGTTATCTTTATTTAGCATATACGTATTCATTTATTTTAAATGTTTTCAAAAGATAATGGTTTTCAATAAAAATAAAGATATTCCCGAGTTAAAATAATTCATGAGTTCTCTACCGGGTTTGCTGGAGGGAATATCATCAATTATCATTAATAAAGGAATATCTTTCTTTCAAAAAAGAGAATGATTCGGAAAGTTTTCCAAAACTAATAAAAATTTCTATATTTTGCCACGTTTGTTGGGGAATATAGGAAAATTTTGAATTTATAAATTCTGGATCATTTTCAATAAAAAAAATGAAATTATTTTTCTTTAAATTGGGAATTAACTTGAAATACTAAATTTAAAACCAACTTTTTACCGAGACTTGAGATAACACACGATTAATAAGGTACCGATTTATACGGGCGTTGTGGGGGTGCTAATCCTTCCCCACACGTAACCGACTCCCGAACCCGCTTCTTTGATTTCTCTGGTTTAAAACGCAGACTTGAAATTGGTTTTTAAAATGTTTTAATTAATTTTTAAAATATTTTATAAAACCGGTTTTAATAGGTGGCCGATCACACCTAGCTAAAAAAGATTGGTGGCGACTCCATGTCTTTTTTAAGGTCATTTTCAAAACCTTCATTTTTCTAGAGGAATTAAGTCGACTTTTCCTTGATTTTTTTTAATGTCACGCCTAACGAATAATAAAGTCTTGCGATGAGACTCGTCGTCGTTATATTTTTTAGGTTGCGACAGCTTGGCGACTCCACTGGGGACATATTAGAGAGTCAGGCCTAGAATTAGTCGTGTGTTATCAAAGTCTCGGTTTTGTTGGTTTAATTGGTATTTGATTTTAATTCCCACATTTTTTTAATAAGGAGAATTTTGAAAATAATAAATTGTTTTTAAATATGTTCATACTCATGTGCATGCATTTTATTTTTGTTCTCTAGTTATTTAAGGTTGTATATTATAATTGCTTGTTGGTTAATGCGTTACACTATTCTTGAATGTTTTAATTGCTAGGGCATTTAGAATAAGGTTTGTAGAATAGGTGGTGAAAGGTTTATTATTCCTCCACACACACTACACGCGCATTTGCATAACATGAATCCTATACCCGGGTTCCGTCCTTTTAAGTGGGAGTAAAGTAACTACGCCTTCGTGATTGATCCTCCGTATGGGCTAGTGAAACACTTTCGGAGTATAAAGTACCTAATGCCTTCGTGATGATCCTCCGCATGGGCATAGGAAAATATACTCTAACGAATTGAACCCGCTTTTATCGGGGTGCCTTACTAGCCTTCACCGGCGACAGTGAGGAACAATTCGGAGCCTTAGAACCGATTCACCCTCATATAGTGAACCTAGGCGAAGCCATATACCGAAAATAGGAACACATAGAGGGACAGTTCTAAACCTTTTGTTACCTATTTTACACTCCGAATAAGTGTGGTAGATCGGGCAACGATGTACGTACATCGCCAGTAATAAATGTGATACTCCGCCTCGAAGACATCGTGATGCCTAAATAAGCAGATATTGCTGGGGCAGATGTTCATTAGCTGTTTTTTAAAAAAAAAAAAAAAAAATCTTTTTTCAAGCATTTTGCATGTTGCACATTTCATACATGTGTGAATAGAGCATGTACATTTTTGGTTGTGTTATTGATCTCATTCTTTGCAATAAACAGTTGGTAATTTCATTTGATGATTTCATAAAACCGGTAGTGTCACATGAACATTTGCATATGGTACCATAGTGGGATCCACCCTGAAATTCTTTTGAAAATAATGTGATTGGTTTTTCATAAATAAAAAAAAACACAAAAAAAAAGCATGTTAAAAAAAAAAATCATAAATTAGGAGGCAAATCTTGCATAATGAGATTTTTGAATAATCAAGATTTAGGTCCCACCAATTTCGTGTAATCATTGGTTAATTTATTTGTGTCATTTTGACATCGTGTTACAGTCATAACATGCATGATTATTCATTGTAGAATACATTTGTGATATACATGGTCATTCTTTGTACCTACCTTTGTATTAATTCATTTATTCTTAGCATGTATCATTTTGACATCATAGCATGCATGGTCATTCATTGTAGGACACGTTTATGACATGCATAGTCATTATCTGTATATACCTGGCATTAAATTGCATCCATAGCATACATAGTCATCATAATTTCTCTGTATATGTTCATGCATTAATCATCAATTTATTCATGCACATAGGAATAGAGCGTGTACATTCATAATCTTAATCTCATGACATTTTCATTTGCATGAAAGGGGTTCGAGATATGAGGAATGAATCGGAGGAACGATTGGGTGCTTTGGAACGCAATCAAGATGAATATGGACATGAAATCCGAGAGGTGAAGGAACAACTTGCCAAATTGCTGAAAATGGTTGAGGATATGGGTAACAGTAAAGGTGAACTTTCTCAGGGCTTCGCATCATCTTCGGATCAACCAAAACCATTAGGTCCAGAACATACAATCCTTGCTGGATCCTGCACTTGTCAATGCCACAAAGGTTGCAATCCTGATGAAATTGTGGACAAAATCATGAAAATAATTAAACCTGAAAGCCTGATACCAAAGACAGAAAACTCGAATCCAGTACCATACCTGCAAACTGTTCTAGGTCCAAACCAGTATCCCCACCCTACTATGGTCCAATCGTCCATTGGGACGACCACTACGGGATTCCTGAATCCGACTCCATCGTTACCAACTACCAGTTCATACTATTTCCCTCATCAATCACCTTATCCAGTACCTGAGATAGGAACCTCGAGCTATGTACAACCTCCAAAGACCCCGTGTCCAAATCCATACCCTTACCATGCTGTTCCGCCACATCCCCATGTAAACACTCCGGTTCGAACCTTAGTGCTACCACCAAGTGCCCCAACTCCTAGGCCATGTGTGACTAAGAAACGATCCCAGAATAAGACCCAAATGCATTTTGATCCCATTCCAATCAGCTACCAAGAGCTCCTCCCTATACTGATCCAAAATCACATGGTTGCCTGTGTCCCATTGAAACCCCTGTTACCACCATATCCAATGTGGTATAATCCAAATGAAAGATGTGATTATCACTGTGGAATTGTTGGCCATAGCATCGAAGATTGTATAGCAGTCAAAAGGAAAGTGCAAGCTCTCATAGATGCCAAGTGGTTGGATCCAACGACACTGATTGATAAAGGACTGGGAAAACGCCATTAGGATTGGGAGATTTACAGCATTGAAGTGGAAAGACTTCGGTCTTATATGATGTAATAGGATTTCACTTTTTCAGTAGCCGGCTCTTATAGCCTTAGGATGCTAGGAAGAATAAAGTGCTTGTAAAGACAGTTTTAACTACTGCTCAAATTTTGTAAAACATGGTTTATACCATTGTGAACATTGATATGGGAATGAATTGAGTATGCTTCAAATTTATAAGACGTTGATGATTAAGTTCCTCCGATTCTTATTTCCTCCGTGATATCTTCCCCTTTGCATTTTGCATCCCATCAATTATTTGTCAGGTTGCATTCATAACAAACATAGTCAGCATAATTTCTTTGTATATGTTCATGCATTAATTTGCTTATTACATACATCATGTTAGCATTAGGTCGCATTCATGACACACATGGTTAGCATGATTTTCTTTGTATATACTCTATATCAATCATTCATTGTTTACATGTATCATAATTGACACCGTGTTGCATTCATAGGATATATGATCATTCATTGGGAAACATGCTAAAATGCACATGATCAGTCATTGCATATATCCATGTGTTGATTTGTTTATTCTTTGTTTGCAACATGTTGGCATTGTGATTGCATTTATCACATATATGGTCAGCATGTTTCCATTGTACATATCCATACATCATATTGTTTAGGCTTCACATGCATCAAATTGCATTCATGGCTCATTCATCATGACATACATTTGGGGGAAATAAAATAGAAGTTGGCTTGGCTTTAGGAGTCTTTGAAAGAATTTCCATTTCAAATCAGAAGAAGTACTGAGTACACTTTTAATACAGGCCGGTGCTATGGAGGATGAACAAGTTGCCCGAATGGAAAAAATGGAAAGGGAACAGAGAGAATTGCGAGAACAGCTAGCAAAATCTCAAGCAGAATCTAAGGATCAGATGACTAAACTGATGGAGCTAATGTCTGCTGTAATGAAGGGAAAAGGATACACCGAAAACTTTGTCGCCGGAGAAGGGTTAGAGGTACAAAAGGGCCAAGATGAGGTAGCAATAAGTGATGCCCAGAACACTGTTAACCCCGTAAATGTCCTAAAATCAGATGATCCGGCTGAACAGGCAAAGTTGAAAAGGGTTGCAGTAAATGAGGTTGAGTTGGCAGATTCCCAAGGGAAATATCAGTTGTTAGATGAAAGGCTCCGGGCAATAGAAAGAAAAGATGTATTCGGGAGTGTGGAGGCGAAAGAACGATGCTTGGTCCTCGATTTAGTCATTCCTCCTAAGTTCAAGATCCCTGACTTTGTGAAATATGACGGGACGACCGATCCATCAGCCCACATCACTATGTTCTGCCGAAAGATGACAAGTCAGATAGATAATGATAAGCTTTTGATTCACTGCTTTCAGGATAGCCTCAGCGGGTCCGCAATTAGGTGGTATAGTCAGTTGAGCAAGGATCAGATTCGCTCTTGGAATGATTTGGCTGGGGCTTTTCTAAACCAGTACAAGCATATGACCGACAAGACACTTGATCGTCTCACTTTGCAAAATATGGAGAAAAAAGCTACTGAGAGCTTCAAAGAATATGCACAACGGTGGATGAGCCTGGCTGCCCAAATACAACCGCCCTTGACACAAAAGGAAATCACTATCCTTTTTGTGAATACACTGCACGCCCCGTACTATGACAGACTTGTCGGCAATGCTTCGAAGAATTTTGCGGACATGGTAATTTCAGGGGAGATGATTGAGAATGCTATCAAGAATGGGAAACTTGAAAGAGAAGGAACATCCAATACCGAGAGAAATAAGGCACCAAGAAAGAAAGAGGAAGATGTCCAAACTATGGAAGATTTCATCCCATATTCCCAATTTCCCTCATACCAATCATGTTACCCTACTGAGGTATCTCCAAGCCTTTATCCTTACCTACCTACCCAAACACCTAATCCTATACCAGCCCTTGCAACAAGGCCTACTTCCAGAAAACGACCGCGAGAAAATCAAGAAAGAATTCCAATCCCCATCCCTGACTTACTGCCATTACTAATAAAGAATCAGTACCTTACCCCGGTACCTTTGAAAATAGCTCCGAATCCATCAGCAAGGAGTTATGACCCTGACAGCAAGTGTGATTATCACCTAGGGGTAGTTGGGCATTCAACTAAAAAATGCAGACAACTGAAGGAAATGATTGAAAGTTTTATCCGTGATGGTATTTTGACACCGGAGCTTATCGATCAATGGAAGGCCACTTAGCCCTAAATCAATTTCTTTCAGGGTTTTAGGGGGAGAATTACTACCTTTGAAGGATGTCAATAGGAGCATTTTTGAC
Organism: Fremontodendron californicum; assembly: GCA_030761205.1. NCBI lineage: Eukaryota > Viridiplantae > Streptophyta > Magnoliopsida > Malvales > Malvaceae > Fremontodendron > Fremontodendron californicum. The sequence goes on from JAULJL010000027.1 coordinate 4,499,982, forward strand.
GCATGTAGTTTTATGCACTGTGATGATGAAAGCACTTGTCTCATGTTAACATCTACATGAATTAAATGAATTTTAAATGCTTTGTGTTTGTTGTGTTTTAAATAAACGTGAATTTACAAAAACAAGCATTAAGGAAGTTTTAATAATGGATAGTCTCAAGAAGATTGATGATCAGTGTTAGAAATGACCCAACACCATCCCCCTCTTTTTTGGGCTTCTCTATACCTAAACCTTGAATCAATAACACTTGAAAGACCTAATGCTTCAAGGAAAAATGAATGAAAAAAGAGAAGCATTGTCATTGCAAAATAAGCAAGGATGTAAATCCTAGTCTAGGCTATGAACAAAGGAATAAACTTTTTGAAATTTTTTGAATTCCTTGAAAATCAAACAAATGAGACATTCTTTCAAGAATCCAGATTTTGATAATTTGGTGTGTGTCAGGATTGTGCTAAAACCATTCATGACCTTTCCCAATGACCACAAAACACTAATTGCCCAGACATCACTTCATGATTGACACCTTGGGGCACAATGATTAAACTAGATTATCCCTTGTCCCAGAGAAAACCTGCTTTTGGGTCATGTTTTCCTTGTCTCTTCAAAGAACTCAGATTGGAAACTCAGCCTTTTCAAAACAGACCTAGACTTGCCATGTTCCTCGTTGATACAAATTCGCATGGATAATCAAATTGGGGCATCATATGTGGAAATGATGGATACATAGTGAAGAAGGATGGGCTAATGCATGAATCATTGGGGGCATGCGACGAAAAAAACAAAAAAAAAAAAAGAAAAAAAAGAAAAAGAAAAATCATGATATCATGCATATGAGAATTCGGATGATTCCAAAGTGCAAAATGAAATTCTGAATATCTATTTCCCCTGAGGATTGCTTTTCAATGAGAATATTTGGGCTTGATATGATGAATGGCCATCTTTCATATCCATTTCACAAGAAAAAATTATTATCCATAGTCACCCCTTTTGAGCCAAAAGAATTCTTAATTCTTTGAACCCTGATCAAGGATTACCCTCTACACTGGGGGGCAAATGCGAGGAAAGATCTTTTCAAAGATCATTGAGAAATGAGTGACAGCTCAGGGACAGACACAAAGCAAATGGAGCCCCGAATAAATACGGGCGCACTCTGTCAACGAAAAAAAGAAGAGGAAAAGATGACGAAATGAAAGCCAAGAAAAACAAACAAAAAACACAATAAAAAAATGTGTGTGAAAGACATGGCAAATTGAAAGCCAAAAGCAAGGAAGAAAAAGAGCAAAATCAAAAAGAAAGAAATGTCCAAGAAGAGACACATGCTTCAAAGAAAATCCTCTTCAAGAAAGGATCCTTGATCTGATTACCCTCAAACACATATTTTGGGCCTATTTATCCTTTCTTTCTGAATCCTGAGCCATGGCCTACATTACGTGCTTTAAAAGTCCATTTTGATCAAGCATGAATGTTTAATTTGAAGGGTTTTCCTCAGATTTTATCCCATCTTATCAAATTCTCATTTCACTAAGGAAGAATTTAGAATTCTCAAGTGCATGGTAAAAAAAAAAAAAAAGAGAAAAATTGAAAAGAATGGGACTCTAGGGCGAAAACCCAAAAAAACGGGCGGTCTAGAGTAGAATGGGAATTTTCGATGCCATCGATGATAGTGCCGATACCCCAAAAGAAAAGATCTTATTAAAGGAGTGGTCATCGAGGAACATCTAGGAATTCCTGAACCCCCCAAATTGTCAGCTCTCATTCGGAGGATTGTCTTCAAAAACTGAAACTTTGTTCCCAAGATTAAACTTTCCGGTTTAAACATCCCAGCCAATCTTGATGCTTGACAAAATGCCTCGATATGGAAACTAAAAGAATGTTGAATTTGTTTGGTTCTCAATGAATTCATGATTTATAAAACCTGTTCCATTTGTGAGCCTAGAAGGGATATACATTTTTGTCATGAAGTTTTCCTGGAAAAGCCAGAATCTTGTTATACCAAGCCTTGCCAATCCAGTTGAAAAAAACCCAGATTGATACTTAGAGAAATTTCTAACAATGATCATCAGTCTTCAAAAGATTTGTACATCACACATTGTGGGGTTAATATTTTTTGTTCAGAAGTTTTCAAAATGCGAAAACAAATAAAAAGATTTTTTTGAAATACCCATTTTGATGTTGGCATGAGACAAGGATTTTTCTAACTCAAAGGTGTAGAACTGCCAGGATAGGTCTTGACTTCCAGATATGAGAAGAAGAAATAGAACCCGGTTCAGATCTCTGTTGATGAAAGTTTGAAAAACTGTTGGGGCAAAGAGAATAGCCAAAATGAATTGAAGATATACTCTGATTTGAAGAGGAAAAATGAATTTGAAAGGCTAAGCCAAAGTCTAGAAAAACAGCCGGGGGCACTTGCATCACTCATGAGCACTCATCTCTTTATCGAGCTTTTGCATCTGCACAGTGTCGGCAAGCATTTGCATCATTCATGGGTATTTGCATTGGCATTATTCCATAAGCATCTGTATTTTACCTTTACATTTACATTCTTCATGGAATTCGTATTTGTGTCATCTCAAGCAATTGCATCATTTCTAGAATCATTGCATTTTCTTTACTGTGTGGTAATTGTAGTTACACCATTCATAAACCAGTTACATGAACACAATTAGTAGGGGCATCTGCATCATGAAACATGGGCATCAATCCAAGTCATTTACATTTGCATTAAAGACATTTGCACCAGTTTAAGTCATTTCGTGTCTTATTCAACACCTGCATCTGCATCAAAAAGCATTCGCATCTTCTCAAAATCGTTAGGGTAATTTTCAACAATTCTTCAAAGAACATTTTTAAGACCTCCGGGCATAATTTTTCAAATCACAGGTAAGACCTCCGGGCAATATCTTTAAGACCTCCGGGCAACATCTTTAAGACCTCCGGGCATAACTTTTTTCAGGGGTAAGGCCTCCGGGCACTATTCTTAAGACCTCCGGGCATCATTTTTAAAGTCGCATACAGCGCATTTTTTCCAAATTATGGGTAAGGCCTCCGGGCACCATTCTTAAGACCTCCGGGCATCATTTTTAAAGTCGCATACAGCGCATTTCTTCCAAATCACGGGTAAGGCCTCCGGGCACCATTCTTAAGACCTCCGGGCATCATTTTTAAAGTCGCATACAGCGCATTTCTTCCAAATTATGGGTAAGGCCTCCGGGCACCATTCTTAAGACCTCCGGGCATCATTTTTAAAGTCGCATACAGCGCATTTCTTCCAAATCACGGGTAAGGCCTCCGGGCACCATTCTTAAGACCTCCGGGCATCATTTTTAAAGTCGCGTACAGCGCATTTCTTCCAAATTATGGGCAAGGCCTTCGGGCACCATTCTTAAGACCTCCGGGCATCATTTTTAAAGTCGCATACAGCGCATTTCTTCCAAATTATGGGTAAGGCCTCTGGGCACCATTCTTAAGACCTCCGGGCATCATTTTTAAAGTCGCATACAGTGCATTTCTTCCAAATCACGGGTAAGGCCTCCGGGCACCATTCTTAAAACCTCCGGGCATCATTTTTAAAGTCGCATACAGCGCATTTTTTTTGAATCACAGGTAAGACCTCCGGGCACCAATTTTTAAGACCTCCGGGCACCATTTTAAGACCTCCGGGCATAATTTTTCAAATCACAGGTAAGACCTCCGGGCAACATCTTTAAGACCTTCGGGCACCAATTTTTAAGACCTCCGGGCATAATTTTTCAAATCACAGGTAAGACCTCCGGGCAACATCTTTAAGACCTCCGGGCATAACTTTTTTCAGGGGTAAGACCTCCGGGCACCAATTTTTAAGACCTCCGGGCACCAATTTTTAAGACCTCCGGGCACCATTTTAAGACCTTCGGGCACCAATTTTAAAGCCTTTCGAGCATAAATTTTTCTTTTGAAATCGAATTCATTCCCTTAAGACGAATCGAGCCTTGTTTAGGCAGGGAATTCAATTTAAGGACAAAATCTTCAATTTATTGTTTTTAAAAAAAAATAAAAAAAGAGAAAATAGAAAAAAAATAAAAAAAAGAAAAATAAAAAAAAAGGAAAAAAGAAAAAAAGAAGAAAGAAGGAAAAAATGAAAAAATGAAAAAATGAAAAATAGAAAATGAAAAAAATTAAAATGAAAAAGAAACACCTTTCCCTTTCCTTCACATGTGATGTCACTGACCGTACAAAATTAGTGTCGGTTTATCTTTGCCTGATTCCTGATTCTCAGCAATAGCCAAAGAGGGGCAGCTGTAGACACCTAATTTTGTCCGGACCACTAAACAGGTATGTTTTCTTCCCATATTGATGTTCCCAAGTGTAAAAAGACTGTTTTCATCCTGCAGGTGGTACTCCGAGACTTAGTTTAAGAGGGCGAGCACAAAAAGTCAAACTTGAAAAAAAGTCAACCCAGAAAAAGTCAACCCCGAAAAAGTCAACTACTGAAAAAGTCAACCCACTTTCAAAATCAAGATTTTAAGTTCAATTGAAAAATGGCGAAAGAATTTTGATAATCCGAGGTCTACATTGAAAGATATGGAGTTCGGAAGTTGGGATTTGGAGATTCAATAGAAAAGAAACCCTAATCCAAGAAATTTGGGGAAAAGTGCTTAAACGATCCAACTGGTCGAAATTTAAGGTTCCAAATGAAATATAAGCACTGACTACGGGTAATGGAGAAGTCACTTGCAAGAAAAAGCGAAAGAAATGTCAATCCGGGAGAAAACCGAGAATTAGGGTTTTTAGTGGATTTCGGTGAAATCGGGAAGAATCACAGAAATGGCCCGACTTGGTAAGACCAAAGCCCCCAATGGATGAAGAATGGTTAAAAAGGATGGCCCAAGGCTCAGATTGAAGAAAATCTGAAAATCGGATTTGTTTTGAGCAAAACCGGGTTTCGGAGGTAAAAGGGCAAAATTGGAAAAATTTGGGAAAAATAGCAAATGGACTCCGAAAATTATGCAAAATTTGTCAATCTCATTCTTAAATCATTTGAAGGATATTGGCGAAAGAAAATCTTGATTCCGAGTTCGTTTGCAAAATGGCCAAATCCCGGGCTTCTTATGCAGTAATTCAAAAAGGAAAATCCCGGAAAAATAGCAAATGGACTCCAAAAATTCTGAAATTTGGCAAATCTCATTTTTAAATTATTTGGAAGAGATTGGCGAAAGAAAATCTTGATTCCGAGTTCGTTTGCAAAATGGACAAATCCCGGGCCTCATATGCAGTAATTCAAGCCGATAAATCCCGAAAAAATACCAAATGAGCTCCAAAAATCATGAAAACTTCCAGATCACACTTTTTAATTATTTTGAAGAGATTGGTGAAGAAAAATCTTGATTTGGAGCTCGTTTAAAAAATGGTAAAAAGTAGGGGCATAAAAGGACATTTTGGGAAGAAAAAATCCAAATAAATAGAAAACGGACTCGGATAATTTTGAAAACTTCCAGAACTCAATATTTTATTATTTTGGAAGTATTAAAAAAAGAAAAATTGAATTTGGAGTCCGTTTGATATTTATTTGCATACGGGGTGCAAAATGGTCATTTCACCCAAGCAACCGAAAAGGGCTTCTTTGGGCCTTTCAAAAATTAGAGCTGGGCTGGAAAAGAGAAGTGCTGGCCTGCCCAAGCCCAAAGGAAGGAGGAAGCTTATGATTTTTTTCAATCAAGTGGTTAAAAATCAAGAGTGGTATTTTTGAGCCTAAGTCCCAATCCCACATCCCTTTGTAATGTCAAGCCAAGGAGGTGCTCACCTTATAAATAAGGGGTCTTGGCCTTTGGTTGAAATCACCCACTACCCCTTGTGAGATAGTCTATACACTTGTATTAGGATTATCCGGGTGGTGAGTCATAGTGTTTTACTCTGAGGGTTCGTAGCTTAATCCGTTCAAAAGCTACTCTGAGGGTTTGTAGCTTAATCCGTTCAAAAGCTACTCTGAGGGTTCGTAGCTTAATCCGTTCAAAAGCTACTCTGAGGGTTCGTAGCTTAATCCGTTCAAAAGCTACTCTGAGGGTTTATAGCTTAATCCGTTCAAAAGCTACTTGGTGAGTTTTCATTTTAAAATAATGTTTCTTGTTCTTCCTTCATTTCCTTTCTTAAGTATATTTTTTTTACATTTTGTTTTTACAATAAACTCACCATGGCCAAATGGCCTACATTATTTTAAGTTGTTGTTTCAATTCATTTTACCATATTGTTTATGCTATTTTCTTTGTTTTTGATGTTTTAAGTGTTATGTTATTTCATGTTCTTAAGTTATATTTAATTTGGTTGCTTTGTTTGTTGCCATTTATGTCTTAGATATCATGTTTTTGCATTTTTAATTTTCTGTTTTCATGTTGTTTAAATTTGAGCATGTTTTAGAGTTAGCATATTAAGTGTTTGTGAAAATGCTTGTGTGATTCTTTGCATGATTCTTGTTTTATATCTTAGTGAGCATGTTTTAGATTTGGTATATTAGGTGTTTGTGAAAATGCTTGTGTGATTTTTGTGTTATGACTTAGTTTTTCATGCTAGCATACCAAGTGTTTGTGAAAATGCCATGCTTGTTGGAGCTTGGGGCCATTTGGCTACTCCATGTGTTTTGCATTGTGTGTTGTATTTTTTGTCATGCTAGTTGTTAGGTTTTTGCATTTGCATGATATTTGGTTGGATTTTTGAATTAAGCATGCCTTGTGTTTGTGAAAATGCCATGCATGTCTTAGGTCTAGGTTACATTAAATGCCATGCAAGTTCATGTTAGGTCTAGGCCATATTATTTATGTCATGCATTTTCCTTACATTTAGGTTTAGATCCATGCATTTCATGCATTATGTTTGCTGCATTGTTTCATGCATTTCATGTTCATGCCACTTGAATAATGACTTGAGCCAATTAATGGTTCAAAGTCATGCTCTCTTGAGCACACTTGTGGAAAATTAAGTTTGTCAAATTGATTATTCTACCTTTGTGATTTTTTTTACTTAGCCAATTTTTATCTAACTTTCAAAAAGTCCTAGCTACTGCTTTCAAGTCATTTTATGAGTTTCAAATATTTTTATTTTTATTTTTAAATGATTTTATCAAAGACAAAAAAAATGTGTTGGCAAAGCAGTTTTTTTTTTTCACCCAAACTCGTACATCTCCGATTTTTCTGGGAATTCATCTTTGATCAGAAAATTAAGCCAATTTTTTCTCATGTAGTTTTATATGTCCTGAGTCTCCAGTATTTTTTTTAGAATTTTTGGAATTTTTAAAAATAGGGTAAAAAATCGTGGATTAAAACTGGACAGTGGAGTCAGGATTGAATTTAAAGAAAAACAAAGCAGTTTTTTCTCCTCCAAAAACTCGTACATCTCTGATTTTTCTGGGAATTCATCTTTGGTCAAAACATTAAGCCGATTTTTTCTCGTGTAGTTTTAAATGTCGTGAGTCTCCAGTATTTTTTTCAGAAATTTTGGAATTTTTTAAAATAGGGTAAAAAATCGTGGATTAAAACTGGACAGTGGAGTCAGAATTGAATTTAAAGAAAAACAAAGCAGTTTTTTCTCCTCCAAAAACTCGTACATCTCTGATTTTTCTGGGAATTCATCTTTGATTCAAAAATTAAGCAGATTTTTTTTCGTGTAGTTTTACATGTTCTGAGTTTCCAGTATTTTTTTTAGAATTTTTGGAATTTTTAAAAATAGGATAAAAATTCGTGGATTAAAACTGGACAGTGGAGTCAGAATTGAATTTAAAAAAAAAACAATTTTCTGTTTTGGTTAATTTACTTAGAGTGGGCTGATTAGAAGGGTTAGCTACTGACTTAGGGTAATTTCTAAGCCTTTTCAAACTCTAAAAATGGTTTTTCAAGTCCCGGGTTAAGGGTAGTCAAGTCCGGATTTTTTAAACTTAGGAAATTAGAGCCATTTTAAAGAAATTAGCCCAGTTTTTATTTTTAATTCAAGCTTTTCAAAATTGTTTTCAAACAATCACAAAGTATTTTGGTTTTAGAATATTTAATTTGACATATTTTCCTAAGGTAGCCGGATATCTTTTTAGATATACGGATTTCCTTAATTAAAGGAAAAAAATATATTTCATGCATTGCATTTTTATATTCATGCATTTTATATAATATGTGATTCTTGCTATAATAATTTCTATGATATTGTTGTTATTTTGATTTATATTTTTTGATGTTACATGGTTTATTATATGGTTTCGAATATTTCATGATATCCTATGCTTTTATTTAGTTATCTTTATTTAGCATATACGTATTCATTTATTTTAAATGTTTTCAAAAGATAATGGTTTTCAATAAAAATAAAGATATTCCCGAGTTAAAATAATTCATGAGTTCTCTACCGGGTTTGCTGGAGGGAATATCATCAATTATCATTAATAAAGGAATATCTTTCTTTCAAAAAAGAGAATGATTCGGAAAGTTTTCCAAAACTAATAAAAATTTCTATATTTTGCCACGTTTGTTGGGGAATATAGGAAAATTTTGAATTTATAAATTCTGGATCATTTTCAATAAAAAAAATGAAATTATTTTTCTTTAAATTGGGAATTAACTTGAAATACTAAATTTAAAACCAACTTTTTACCGAGACTTGAGATAACACACGATTAATAAGGTACCGATTTATACGGGCGTTGTGGGGGTGCTAATCCTTCCCCACACGTAACCGACTCCCGAACCCGCTTCTTTGATTTCTCTGGTTTAAAACGCAGACTTGAAATTGGTTTTTAAAATGTTTTAATTAATTTTTAAAATATTTTATAAAACCGGTTTTAATAGGTGGCCGATCACACCTAGCTAAAAAAGATTGGTGGCGACTCCATGTCTTTTTTAAGGTCATTTTCAAAACCTTCATTTTTCTAGAGGAATTAAGTCGACTTTTCCTTGATTTTTTTTAATGTCACGCCTAACGAATAATAAAGTCTTGCGATGAGACTCGTCGTCGTTATATTTTTTAGGTTGCGACACTTTGTATTTGGTAGTTCATGTATCTAGAATTTATTATGATTCATGTATGGTTTATTAATGAAGTTCATGTAACTAGATGTTAAGAGATCACCAAGTGTACCTATATATACCTATTGTACTTGGAGATTGAAATACAAATTGAGTTGAATTCTTTTCCTCAATATTTCTCTTATTTTTTAACAAGTTTGTGTTACTGAGTGGATATTTCCGTAATTAGTTAGATAGTTTTCGATCGGTAATTGGATAAATCTATATATAGATGATCTTGATATATATGGTGTTTCTTTCATTTGTTTCTTAATAATTACTTGTTCCAGTACAGTTTTCTACTGAATTATATGATTCAAGTTGAATAGTTTTGGATTTTGCAAAGACATAGATATATATAAAGGAAGAGAGATGGAGAGAGAGAGTACTTTCAGAATAGTGGCGGAGCGAGTGTAAGTGAGGGTGTGCACAGGTCCACCCTCAATTTATTTATTTTTTCATGAGTTATAGATGTAGTATTAATGTAGTGTCCACTCTCCTTGCTAAATTGTGACCCCCTCAACTTAATTTTTTTTTATGAGTTATAGATGTAATATTAATATAATGCCCACTCTCTTTGACAAATTGTGGCCCTACTCAACTAAAAGTTCACTTTGAACTGAAAAACAAAATAATTTTTTACATTTTAAATTGAGAAAAAAAATTAATATTATAAATTTTCATAATTTATTTTTTATTATGCATATTTAAAATTTTAAATATAATGGGGTGCCCCGCTGGTCCTGGCGTCCTGGCTCCGCCACTGCTTCAGAAGGATCGGTGGTGGCATTATGGGCATTAATGGATTTGCTGCATGAAAACAAAACAACGAAGAAGAAGTAGAGCAAGCATATGGAAGAAGACTGCAGTGGCGGCTTCAGCCTTAAGATCATCTTTTTTTTTTTTTCTCTCTTCACAAACAGGATATTGGACGACTGTTTCTCATCATCAGTCACCACTTATATTAACATCTAGTTGTACGGATACACGACGCAATGACTGGCCTGGGAGGAGCCCTTTGGTCAATACTCAATATAAAGAATCCAAAAACTCTTATTAAATGATCATTTGTATTTTATCTATTGATTTATTTATTTATTGACTTTTGGCACCATTTACCGTTCGTCCCTATTTTCTCAATTATAAGTGGGAGTTGGCAACGTGAGGTAATACTATAACTATAAGCCCACCACTGACTTCAATGGGCAGAAAGCTCTCTCTTTGGACGGGGAATTATTATTGGGCATGAACCTGAGCTTTGCTTGGAGCTTTATCCAAGTTCAATTTATCATTTCTTTTTTAATGGTTAGGTCAAGTCAAAAACATAATTCCTATTGATGGATACCAGCTAGGTGAAAAGATAGATATATACCAAAGTTTCTGCAAGTTGGATGGTGGATTATATGAAAGTCCACTTGAAGCCTTTAATAATGACATTAGAAAAGCTGCTAGGCTAATAAAACTTTTGAATTAAAATTAAATTATTTTATTATAATTAATTGCACTTTCAATTTTTTATTTTCAATCGAATTCTTAATTAAATGAAAATTAACGGTTGTCACAATCACGTGACTTATATGATTAATTTTTGTTAAATCAAAAATTTAATTAGATGAAACAGATGTTCGAAAATGAGTGAAAATATATTTTCGAGATTTTAATTAATTACAATAAAATAATAAAAATTAAAAAATTATTTAATTTTAATTTTAAAAAATTATATTTTAAGTCGAGTAGTTAAATTGCATAGTTTCTATATTGATGGAAGTTGAAGGACCCTATCAACTTTTGAATTTTAAATTCTAAAGTGAAATTTGTATGGTTTGATAATCAATCCTGATTAATTAATGAGCAAAGTGACTGAATAATCAAATACCTTAATTAACAAAACACTTTCTAATCATTTCATAATAACCTGAACTGTTTTAACAATGTCAAGTAGCTGATTATATCTTTAATGCTAAAGCAAAAAAAGACAGATTTTTAATTAATTACAATAATAATGTATCCGATCATTCATTCTGATTCAATGATTTGTGTATGATTATTTTATTTAAAAGGCTGGATTTGGATATCCTATCTTAATTTTTAAAAAATAAAATGAGAACAATGAGAACTTGAAATAACATAGAATTCAAGCTTAATCTAACTAGTTCATATAATTATTTTTAAAATATGATTTTCTACAAATTTAGATTTCGAATTTTAACATTTGTACAAACACTTTTCGTATTCTCATAATACGACTTACTTTATACCATAAAACAAAAATGATATAACACTTTATAATCTTATACACTTACATCTTATACACTTACTAATACATAGTAATCCGAAAACAAAAACTGTAGTCAAAGTGTAATTTTCACCTGGTGTTCAACCAATTACTAAAAACGTTTTACTTACATCAACACATGGAAGGCGAAACGAAATGGGGTCTCAATCTGTAAAGCTAAAACCACCCCACCAAATAAAAGATTGAGCTAAGTTGCAAATTTCCCAAAACTAAAACCGCACCAAATAAAAGGTTGAACTAAGTTGCAAATTTCTCAAAACTCAGGGGTCGGGGACTATGACTGGCTACCTAAGTAGATGATGAGGATGGAAGACAACACGAGTTGCAACAGTGTCCCATGTTTTTCTATTTTGGCGGCTGACCCTAGACTTGTCCACGAATCTGTTTCCCATTATAAGGATCCCTTTAATTGAACAACTTTTTTTTTTTTTTTTTCTAAGCCAAAGGGTGGCATTAATCGGACAATTAAACCTTTGAACAGTGTTAACCAGCCACCCACGACCAAGTCGAACTAAACATTTGACTAACAGCCTCCACGTGGCACGAATTTGCCTGCTTCTTTAGTCTTTAGTTGACACGAGGGGAAATATCCTCTGCATTTCTTTTTTCACATTTTCTACCAAAACCACTTCAAAACTGTTCTTAAAAGTAATGGTTTTGGTTTTTTATTGAATCCCTTGGATCCTGAATGAATGCAGGCAACTTGGTAACTTTTTTAAAGGATTTTATTCTAGCAGTCCCTTAGCTCAAAGGACACACTTTTAGAGAGGGAAAAGTCGAGAGAATGAGGACTTCCTGGCAAAAATGGGCCAAGCAATGGCCCCGGGCAGATTGTTTTTTCAGCTGCCACCACCTTATCTTGGACACCTGCTAGATGAAGATATTAATGGTTGTTTATTTTTTGCGATTATTGTTGGGCTTAAACCCTCGTTTATAAAAAAGATGTTTTAAATAACAGAAAACAAAAGGCAAGAAAGCTTAAGGCAGACTATAAATTTTTTGAAAAGCATTAATTACCTTTTACATTGTAAATTTATTTACGAATTGTGAACTGATTCGTACAAGCCTTTGAGATGATCAGTCATCAGATGAAGCCAGTAAACCTAATGTTACATTAGGTAGACAAAGTTAGATTAGTGAGGGCCGAGGCCAACTCGACATTGTGGGCAGACGAGGAAACGTCACATTTGAATTGTGACATTGTCAAAATTTGATAATTTTGGATATGACATGAATTGATACATAAAAAATAATTAAAATATGATACGAATATATGAACATGTTAAAATCTATATAACGAAAATTATGAAAATATCAAAATTTATATAAACATATAAAACCTTAAACACGATTATGATACGAAAAAATAACACGAACATTACATGAATATACGGATTATCTTATACTGATTTCTACTCACAAAGTTGAGCCGCTGAGTAATCTTGACCAGGTTGGCTTGGTTTGATTTAATCCTAGGATATGAATATGATCAAATTCCCATCCATAAGAAATAGGCAAAACCTAATACATCATCTTCACACTCAAATTTCCTGGAACACCACTTCAAATAGATCTAAAACTACATTCATAACACAGATTTTCCATCCTTTCATTCCAAATCTCATTTTCAAAAATAGTCAGTTTTTTGGGTTTGAACTTTGAACAGTGTACTTTTCAAAGCTCAATAATGTAAGTTATTGAAAGCTAAAACGTACCTCCAGTCATTGTTAATCAAGAAAAGCAATCTTGCTCCAAACATTCAATTAAATTCTCTCACTTTAGTATATGCCTTCTAGTCTATTTCTTGTTTTTTCTGTAATTATCCTGAGATTGTTTCACGGACAATATTAATAGACTAGATTAGGGACATATACTAGATAACTGATAGAGTTAAATCCTATCATTAATGAATCCTTATCCAATTATCAATTACTGAGATAAAGAAGTTATATTTAACTCTTATCACTAGAGTAGTTTAACTTGAATAGGATTTACTAAGAAAATATTACCTAAATAATTATCAAGATAATTAAATAATTATCTTGGCTTTATTAAATTATCATGTGGGCCACATTATTATCCAACATTCTCTCACTTGACCCATATGATAAAGCCAAAAACTGGAATAGCTGTTATTTAAATCCAAAACTTAATATGGTCATTGTTGAATCCATTTAGTCCTCTAGGCAAGCCCAACAGGCTAGCCCAACCAGGCGAGCCCAGGAATCACTGAGGACAGATGCCTGGGACACGTGGACGCCTCCTCTTCTCCCAGAGGTCACATTTCTAGTCACATCGGCGTCCACCTAGGGCAGTGCAGGGCATTAAATGCAGTAGCCTGTAGACGACGGACATTAAATGCGATTGTTTCCTCGGCGAGACCCCCCGAGGCCGCTTACATCAGATGACCAACCAAAGTCGGACACGTGGAACCAACAGGTCGCCTGACCTCCTCTATATATAGTCCTCCCAAAAGTTATTCTCGGTTAAGTTCTCTCTTTCTCCAAACAATCCCTCTCTCTCAGACATCCTCTTCCTTCTTCAAACACAGACTTAAGCATCGGAGCGTGTCCCGAAGCTCAACCTTCGGTGCCCTCTGACCTATTTTTCCTTGCTCGCAGGGCCTTAGACCACCAGGAGCACCACCTCGACATAAAAAGACATCAACATTTGGCACCGTTTGTGGGAAACGAAAGGCTATGTCTTTAACCACCATCCCAACAAACCACCTCACCTGGAGGCCCAGGTATACACCTCCAAACACTAACTCCTCCACACCCCAATGATGTGAACCCTAGGGGTTAAACCCTTTGAACCCACTAACAAATTGAAATACCTAACCCAGAAAAGCCAAGATTCAGGCAAAGAAAACTTAAACCCTTAAAAGCCTGTTTCAAAGAACCTAAATTAAGCATGTAAGCTAGACCCTTAGAACTCTCGTTTCAAGAACCAAAGTTTGATAGGTTGAACGCCACAAAGAAAGAATTCTTTGATAAGTTCCTAAGTTCTTTCAAGAACTAAAAAGAGTGAAACACTCACTTTGAATAAATTCAAACTCAATTGATCAAAAGATAATTGAAGTAGGCGGCTAAGACATATATTTATAGCCTCCCTACAATAACCCTAATCTACTAATTAATAATATGTAAAATATGGGCTGAACATACTCAAGCCCAAACCTAAATAATTAAAAGATGTCCATGTGACATAATATAGGCTCAAATGCCTAAGTAATTATAAGAATTAAAATAAGCCCAAATAAGTCATCTTAATGTGCCACCTTGTGTTCTTGAATCACATGGACCAAACTTGGATGCAAGCCCATCTTGCATGTTGAAGCCTTTCTTGAATAACTTGCAACATGGCCCAAGTGAATTCCATCCATTCGTGCCATGTTTCCTAGATCTTCTTGGATCTTGGCCCATATAGATATTGCCATGGAATTGGGCCATCTTGGATCCTATCATTCCCCCTTTCCTCGAAAAGATTCGCCCTCGAATCTTAGCCTTGTGTGTGAGAATGACGGCGCTAGGTACTAAATCAAGGTGATGCACAATGCCGCTTATGGGTGACAACCCATCTTGCAACTTCTTCGAAAGTAAATTCTCACAATCCTTCAACAAAGAAACAGGAAAAATAGAAAGAGATTGGTTAGGAGCATCAAGAATAAAAACCACACTCTCCTTTGCATCAGAAAAATTCTCAAATTCTTTGTTTCCCTTGACAGGAATTGTCTCCTTTTCCACTAGTGGCTCCTTTTTTACTTCTTTAATTTCAGTCACCTGTATTTCTTTTTCACTTTCTTTTTTACTCTCCCTGTCCTCTTGCTTTTCTTTATTTGCAGTCACCTCACTTTATTTTTCTTTTTTCTTCTCTCTTTTTCACTTTTTTTTCTTCTTCATCTTTCTTCCTCTTGTTGCACAAACCTCTCAAACGATAAGGTGATCTCTTTCATCTCTTGTAGAGCCTGCTTTACTTCGTCGCATAATGTGAGAGACATCTTAAAGTCGCTGCAAAACAACTTTGGTTAGTAAAAAAAAATGAATGTCGATTCTTTCCACTTCTTTTCAATCTTTTTCGAATTTTTTTTTTCTTGCTGTACGAACACTTTTCTTTCTTTCTTTTTTTCAAGAACGAGACTTCTTGATTTTCTCGAAATCTCGGATGAACTTTTTTTTTTCTTGGGACTGTTCGAATGCCCCTCTGAATTTTTGATTTTTTTTTTCAAGATTCGGATCAAGAACCAATAAGAAAAAATTTTAATTGATCAAGAATTCAAGAAACGAAATCTTGATTTAAACCACTTTTCAAGACTGAAACCTCAAACTTAGACTGCCTAAAAACTATAACCCTAGGGAAAATGCCTAAAGCTATAACACCAAGACAAGAATGCTGAAACCCCAAAATCTTGTTAGATTGATTTGATTCAATTACAAGAAACGAAACCCCAAAGCAAAACTGCCTAAAAACTATAACCCAGGCAAGAATGCCTAAAGCTATAACCCTAAGACAAGAATGCCTGAAACCCCAAAATCTTGTTATTGATTTTGCTGTGATAGTATCTGAAACCCCAAAAGAAGTAACAAATTACAAATCAAAGCGATAATTATAAAAACCTGATTGGAAGCCTAAGCTCTGATACCAACTGATGTGAACCCTAGGGGTTAAACCCTTTGAACCCACTAACAAATTGAAATACCTAACCCAAAAAAGCCAAGATTCAGGCAAAGAAAACTTAAACCCTTAAAAGCCTGTTTCAAAAAACCTAGATTAAGCATGTAAGTTAGACCCTAAGAACTCTCGTTTCAAGAACCTAAGTTTGATAGGTTGAACGCCACAAAGAAAGAATTCTTTGATAAGTTCCTAAGTTCTTTCAAGAACTAAAAAGAGTGAAACACTCACTTTGAATAAATTCAAACTCAATTGATCAAAAGATAATTGAAGTAGGCGGCTAAGACATATATTTATACCCTCCCTATAATAACCCTAATCTACTAATTAAAAATATGTAAAATATGGGCTGAACATACTCAAGCCCAAACCTAAATAATTAAAAGATGTCCATGTTACATAATATAGGCCCAAATGCCTAAGTAATTATAAGAATTAAAATAAGCCCAAATAAGTCATCTTAATGTGCCACCTTGTGTTCTTGAATCACATGGACCAAACTTGGATGCAAGCCCATCTTGCATGTTGAAGCCTTTCTTGAATAACTTGCAACATGGCCCAAGTGAATTCCATCCATTCGTGCCATGTTTCCTAGATCTTCTTGGATCTTGGCCCATATAGATATTGTCATGAAATTGGGCCATCTTGGATCCTATCACCCAATTACGGGCAGTTTCCATTCTCCTCAATCCATCGGGACCTGGCACCAGCTACCAAACACCCTACATACCCAACTTTTGGCTCCAACAACAGTACTACCCCTATAATTACTACCAAAATCTACTCACAGTCGTTTCCCCGATACTCTCTACCCTCTTGCTCTGACGTCGGATATTCCCCCAACCACCCAACAAGCCATTCCCACACAGCCCCATCCAACTCCTTAGGAACTCAATTTAACACCATGGGGCAAAGGAGCATTCCTTTATTCCCAGGGCAAACCAATCACCAACTAGCCCAGATAACACACCAGCTACACTACCACCAAACACCTCTACAGGGTCCCCACTGACACCCGACCACACCATCCAACCACCCAACACCATCTTCCACCCCCGGTGCTGCCCCATATTGACCCAATGTATCAGATGCTCATGAACCAGATACAAACCCTTCAGGCTCAGTTGGCCGGACAACAACAGGCCGCCCGACAGGCCAACCAAAAAGTAGGACAAAACCATAAAGGCTATAATAACAACCAGGAAGAGAACAACGTCAGCTCGTTCTACCGAGATAGCCATCGAACAGCTACAAGCATGGTGCACAGACAAAGCAGGGAACAGGGCTCCGAAGAGTGACTCAGAATGAGGAAAACTTGTCCGTCAATAGGGAGGCAGCTGTGGGCACTATCGAGGCCCAGATGGCGGCCCTCAAAAAAGAAGTCCACGACATGATGAAAGACAAAACGGAGGAAGTAGAATGAATGGTGGACGACAACAGTCCCCTGACCCTTGAAATTCGACAGAACCGGTGCCCAAGACAATCAAGCTCCCGAAATAAACCTATGATGGCACCAAGGACCCCACGGACGACCTCATCAAATACAAAAATTACACATGGACCTGCTAGGGGCCATTGACGCCAAGAAGTGCTGGGAGTTTCCCATGACACTCAAAGTGCACTCCAGAACCTGGTACCACTCATTGTTGGCGGGGTCCATCGACAACTTCCAAAAGCTTGGCAGAACCTTTATCGCCCACTTCCTCTCCAATAAGGCTACTTTTAAAATCCCGGTCAACCTCCTCGTAGTAAAACAGAAGGAAAAAGAAACTCTCAAAGAATACATCTGCAGGTTCAACTTCGCCACCATGGAAATCAAAGACCTGCACGATGACTGGGCTATACAGGCGTTCATCTCTGAGGTCCGCCACGAACACCTCCGGTACGCCCTGACAGAAGAGAAATCGAAAAAATTCTATAACCTGTATGAGAAAGACTAGAGGTACGCCTAAACAGAAGAAATAAAACTGACAGAGGGGCTTGTTGAAGAAAGAACAAACTACCAACAGGGTTAGGACGCCCTCCAAAAAACAAAAAGGGATACCAAGATAACTGATGCACCCAAAAGAGTGTATCTTATTTAACCTTGCACTAAAAAGATAAATTGTAAGTATAGTAGTTAGCAAGGGTCGAGTCCTCAGGGATTGGGTTTTAGTTTATAAGTTAATAGTTTAAAACTTAAATTCAAGAACAATAAAAGAAAAGGGGTTTTTGAAGCCAGATTTAAACTAAAGTAAATAATAAGAATAAGATGAAAGGCGGCAAAACCAGCCAATAAAAATATATATACTAAATTAGGCGGTATAACCAGCCAATAATATATATACTAAATTAGGCGGTATAACCAGCCAATAAAAATAAAACAAAGTTAATATACAAATTAGGCGGTATAACCAGCCAATAAAAATAAATATACTTTTAAAAATAAGCAAACTAGAAAAGTAAGAAAACAAGTAAGTAAGAAGAATCAAATATGAAAAATATGGTTAAGGTTTCATTCTCCACCACTAGACATCATTAAGAATCAATTTCAAATCTATCAATATCAACCAACTATCAAAGTTAACAACCGTAGATAACAACAAGCTCTGTTACCCCAATATTTCCTTAGTTTGTCGTTAAATAGAACAAGCTCTCTATTTAATCTCTAACCATTAAACAACTTAGAATAAGCTCTCTAAATTCAATTTAATGGCAGCTTTATGATGAGAAAGATAGGTTGATCTAAGCAACAAACACATAAGCTCGGATTGTTCAACTTAGGTTATGTTCCACTTTGCAATTATTGAAAACTTGACCATAATCATTAATCACAAATTGCCACTTATGAATAGGAAATCAAGACAATTACACGGATCAAGACTCCTAAACTAGCAATAGATAATTATCAAGATCTATCTAGTTGTACACCTAAATAAATCAAGACAACATCATGAACAATTCTTGTAGAAGAACATAAGCAACTTTGATAGAAAATTAATGATAGATAGAATCTGAAAATCAATCACAAAACATGTCTAGGGCTTTGAAATCACCCTTAACCAAATAGAAGTTTAGCCTAGCATAGGCATTATAAACATAAAATTAAATAGAATCTAAGAAGAAAATAAAAGAAAGAAAGAAGAAGAAGAAGAATATTAATTATCCAACCTCTTGCTCTTTCTAAAGAAAAAGAAAACTAGAGAAAAGAAAGAAGAAGAAAACTTAGAGAATTTTGTTAAAATGGCTAATATCCTACCAATCTCCAATATGATCCCTTACAATCATCCAAGGCCCTCTATTTATACACATTTTGGAGGGCTAAATGACAAGAGACAAGCTTTACAAATTTCAAAGGTAGGTATATGACGATTTTGATCAGCCAACTTGATGGTCCATTTCGTCAATATTGGAGGCCTGATCTGATCACATGGTCTTCTAGAAAAAGGTTCCCCTATCAGTTACGGAACCATAGCCGTTGAAATCAGCTCCTTTGCTGATGTGGTTAAGCAGATATGGGCAAAATACGAAAACATGTCAGCACAGACGTCATTGCACATCAGCCACCTTGATGGTCGATTTCTTCAATATTGGAGGCCTGATCTGATCACATGGTCTTCTAGACAAAGGTTCCCCTATCAGTTACGGAACCATAGCCGTTGGAATCAGCTCATTTGCTGATGTGGTTAAGCAGATATGGGCAAAATACGAAAACATGTCAGCACAGACGTCATTGCACATCAGCCACCTTGATGGTCGATTTCTTCAATATTGGAGGCCTGATCTGATCACATGGTCTTCTAGACAAAGGTTCCCCTATCAGTTACGGAACCATAGCCGTTGGAATCAGCTCATTTGCTGATGTGGATATGAAGATATGGGCATAATACGAAAACATGTCAGCACAGACGTCATTGCACATCAGCCAACTTGATGGTCGATTTCGCTAGGCAAAACGACTCCGTTTTAAGAAGTGTAAAACATGAAAAAGATAGATATGCCTCTTAGCTTTGCATGGCTACAAATTTCAGCCTTATTGCTTCAGTGAAACTCGAGATATAGCTGATATGGCAAAAGGTGTCGGAACTGAAACTGAACTGGATTTGCCCTTAATTCTAGTAATCTGAAATCACTCAAAGAAACTTGTGAAAAACACCAAAATACATAAAAATATAAAAGATCATAAACACAATTAGACTAAACAATAATAACTCGTATTTGACACAAAACATTAATAAAACATAACTAAAAACTATATAATTATACGAGTTATCACACCCCTACACTTAGATTGTTGCTAGTCCCTAGCAACGACTCAATAAAAATAAAATAAGAAAATCTAATCTAATCCATTTTCGTAGGAAATCACGGTGGCACTTAGCATGTGACACAAGCCTTTAAACCCCTAGGTGTCCCTAGTGGACGAGTTTAGTCTCGTGAGGGTTTACTAGAACGATACCCACAAACATTGAAAAACTAAAATATAAATAAACTGCATATACTAAAAATATTTACTCCTAATCCTTTCAATACAAATTAGATACAATATTTGAACAAGTCTTATAAACTAATCAATAGCTTAAAGAATTTCACAAAAAATCATGCTTGAATGTAAATTGTTTGAGTTAAGCCAATATTAGCATAACATATCTCAATCAAAATATTGCATGTTCAAATTTAATCTCAACTTCTCACATGGGATACCCTCATGATTTTCACTCTTTAAAGTAGTGGTGAAGTGTTTACACTCAATCAATCTCATGAAAACAGTTCTACCATATTCTTGCTTGTCCACCTATTCTCCACTATTTAGATCATACAACTTCATGAATCAAGAGGTCTTTAATCAAGGTTGTAATGGGGCCAAGGGGTTTGTAATGTGGTTGAAGAACAAAAGGATAAAGATATCACAAAGGTTCCAAAGAGTTCATAAAGTTTAGAGACATAAAAAGATCATACAAAGAAACTTCTCAAAACTCTTTACAAGTACATAGTCACCTAGGCCGGATATTTATGTTGGGCCTTTTCTTCATTCTAAACGACTTTGTAACATCTTTTTCTTTTTCCACAAATTCAAGAGATGATTCATATATTTTTTTTTTTTTTACATAGGAATGTATTTGCCAGTATTTCATTTTTTTTTTCTTGACTTTTCTTTTCTTTCCCCCCCACACTTATTTCTTGTTTCTAACCCAAATTTTTAACTAAAAATATCCCTTGTCTTTGCAACTTGTCTCAAAACATGCTAATTCATCTTTGGAACAAAGGTAAAGATATAAGTATATTTAGGTTAGGGACAAGTTATGGTTACCAAAGAGATAGCTTATTCAATGTAGGCTCAAATTGGTTCACTAAGGGTGTGTTCTCTTGGAACATCAATAAGGGATGGCTGTTTGGCTCTGGCTAAAAATCCTAATGCCTCTATCATATTCATGTTGTCACATGTATCAATATAGTCTCAAACGGTTTAAAGCAAATTCTAGAGAATCCTGTAATCATAAGAGCACTCAAGAAAGAAATTAGATTGATTTGTATAAAGCATCAATCATTATAGGCTCAAAAACTCACAAGGATGATTATACAAGTCAGATTAAGTCTAAACATGCTTCTTTCTCAATCAACATATTATATTAACATTGGCTCATAAAAAGGTTGACATCAAGCTCAATTCTCATGAAAATCTTCTCACTAATAACCAGTTTAGACCTATGCAATTCATATCTCATCATTATATTAAAAAGGAACTAAAACACACTAAAAATAATAATAATAATAAAGACTCATAAAAAAAAAATAGTAGACAAAAATAAAAGAAATCCTAAATCATTCCCCCCACACTTAATTCTTACATTGTCCTCAATGTAAGTCTATTAACACAAATGAAAGAATCATGTGTAAGAGAAAAGAACTAATAACATAAGAATAGGAACAACTAAGACTCAAAACAAAACAAACTCATGCAACCTAAATAATCCTAAAATACTAAACAAAAATTAACAAGTAAACATAAAAAGATTAAAATCAAACTGACAAGGTATGTCTCAAGTCTCCCTTACTCAGACCTTGTTCAGAATGAATACTTCTAAATTGCTTAAAACACAACAAACTCTTTTTTTTTTTTTTTTTTTTAAAAGAAGAAATCAAACTGACAAGGTATGTCTCAAGTCTCCCTTACTCAGACCTTGTTCAGAATGAATACTTCTTAAATTTTTTTTTTTTTTTTTATTAAATTAGCAAAATATGTCCCTTACCCCCTACTAAAATATGACATTGTCCCCAATGTCAAATTTTAAAGGTAGAATTTAGGAGATATTACCTGCAGAGGTTGCTAACCACTTATTATAACTGAGACACAACAAGCAAAATGTTAGATAATGTCACAAAGACAAAGTGCAATCCACTCCTTGCTCGTCCATATCTCTTTTTCTTTTTCCGAGCGTTTGCGAAACAACCGTAGCAGATAAACACTCATAAGCTTGGAGCTTTTTAAGTAAATCTTCAATGGTTGTAGCAGAAATTATGGTTCTCCTTGCCTCTGAAAACATGAATCCATTATCCACAGCATTATCTAAATATAAAAGCAAATTACTAAAATAACCATTAATATTAAGCAAACCAATGGGTTTCTTATTTGTGACCAAAGATGACCAAGAAGCCACGCAAGCTATTTCTTCCAATGTACCCAGACCTCCTGGTAAAGCAATGAATGCATCGGCAGAATGGTACATGATTGTTATCCGTTCAGGGACACTCCAGACTTGTATTTCCTTACCCACGGTAGGTCCACAAAAACTTGTGAATAGTTTTGGCACGATTCCTAGAACTGGACTTCCTCCGGCGTGTGCTGCTGTAGCGACTGCTCCCATTAAACCCGTACTACCGCCTCCATAAATCAAGTGGATCTTTTGTTGGGCAAGTATTACTCCAACTCTTATGGCTTCATCAGCGAATATGTTATTTTTTCCTGGATAAGCACCTCCAAAGACACAAATTTTTTTAATGCGCTGGGATGAAGTACTTGCCATTTTTTTTTCTTCGAGTGCCTGAAAGAGAATGAGTACATGGTGTAATATATAGAGGACTCAGTAGTGAATCAGACAAGAGTAATAATGTCGCCGAAAGTGTATCTGACCTGTCAGAAGAAAATGTTAACCTAACAAAAGATTTTTGCGTGATTTCAGGAAGAAAATCAAAAAGAGAAAAAAAAATCAATCGTAAAAGACAAATAAAAAAAAAACGAGAATAGTTACACAAATCGAACAACACGTAAATTAAACCAAAATAAAGTTATTGCAAATCAAACCAAAAGCTGAGAAGTCATTTATTGTAGTTGTGATTGTGGCTCACATCTTCCTCTGGTTTTACGTCCAGAAACGGCTTAAACGCCTTCTATGAGTCGAGGATATGCTTCCCATCCAGTTTTCTTACAAGCTGGCAAACAGGGTCTTTTAACATCAGATTCCCAAGATGTTGCCATTCCCTTTGGAATTGCGGCCATAAATCAAGAATTTCTCTTTGTACGTCTCCACTAGGATGCGTCTCAAGAGAAAGTTGGATATTACCCAAATTCTCCTTACTCAGTCCATCCTTAATGAATTCAATTTTATCATCTCGATTAGAGGACGGAATCCCAATAGAACGACATTTACCGTTACACGTCCATCGTGCACATTTGTGGCAATTTGAACTCATGCGCTTTGCTCGTCGCTTCTTTGCAAAAGTGCTTCTACCTGTACCTGGTAAATGCAAAACAGGAAGATATTCATCTTCACGTACCTTGGCTTCAATTATCCAACGTATGTCGTCAGGAATCCCTTTGTGCATAAGCATTCTTAATCTTTCAAGTCGAACTTGGTAAAGCTTCAGTAAAATATTTCGAGGAAAAGGAGGAAATCGTTTCTGCAATCTTGTGAGAATATCATCCATCCTGAAAAAAAAGAATGAAAAAAAAATTGAAAGAGAAATTGGAAGAGAAATTTATATACAATATCAGTTTTGTGGGTAGCTGATGGAACCGATTTAAATAATCACGGAGTACCGTTATCCGCCATTTAACCGGGGTTAAAAAAAATTATATTTACATCTAGTTATTTTCAAAACAAGGATCAAAAAGAAAAACAACATAAATAGACTAAAAAACAAAACACTCTAAATAAAATCCTAAATTCTTCCCCCCACACATAATTTTTACATTGTCCTCAATGTAATGCTATTATCCCCCAATGCAAGAATTATATGTAAGAGAAAAGAACTATTAAACAAAAGAAAAGAAAAACAATAAAAGATAGAATGATGGAGAGTAAGGAATATGCAAATCTGATATAATAGATGCTCTCCATCCTTTTGGGTTGCCTCTCCAAGAAGCGCTTGGTTTATTGTCCTCAGCTTGACTTAGACCCATGCCATTATTATTCAACATACTTTGGCTCAAAAAGTGGAAACTCCTCCACATCTTGTATTGGAAAGTTCTCATAGTAAGGCTTCAATCTATGACCATTCACTTTGAATGCCTTATCTGTTTTCGGGCTTTGGATTTCAACTGCACCATGAGTAAATACATTAGTAATAACAAAAGGTCCAACCCAACGAGAACGTAACTTACCTGGATATAACTTAAGGCGTGAATGGAAGAGAAGAACTTTTTGTCCAACAACAAATTCTTTTCTTGATATCATCTTGTCATGGAATGCCTTAGTTTTTTCCTTGTAAATCCTAGAATTCTGATAGGCATCATTCCTTATCTCCTCTAATTCTTGTAGGTCAAGTTTTCTTTTCTTTCCTATCTCATCCATCTCCATGTTGCATTGTTTGATAGCCCAATATGATTTATGTTCCAATTCAACCGGAAGATGACAAGGCTTACCATAAACAAGTCGATAAGGAGACATACCAATGGGTGTCTTATATGCTGTCCTATAAGCCCAAAGTGCATCATCAAGTCGTGAACTCCAATCCTTCCTATTTGGATTAACTGTCTTTTCAAGGATGGACTTAACTTCTCGGTTTGACACTTCAGCTTGCCCACTAGTTTGAGGATGATATGAGGTGGAGACCTTGTGTGTGATGTTATACTTCCTCAAAAGTGCTTCCATAGTCCTATTGCAAAAGTGAGTACCTCTATCGCTGATTATAGCCTTTGGCGTTCCAAACCTAGCAAAGATGTTAGTCTTGACAAAATCTGAAACAACTTTAGAGTCATTAGTCCTAGTGGATTTTGCTTCCACCCACTTTGAAACATAATCAACGGCAAGTAAAATATAAAGATTACCAAAAGAAGGAGGAAAAGGTCCCATGAAATCCATGCCCCATACATCAAAAATTTCAACAATAAGTATTGGAGTTTGAGGCATTTGATTTCTAGCACCTAAGTTACCAGTTCTTTGGCAACGATCACATGACTTGCAAAAGAGGTATGCATCTTTGAATATGGTAGGCCAATAAAATCCAGAATCAAGAACTTTCATGGCTGTTCTTTTGGATCCAAAGTGTCCTCCACATGCATAAGAGTGACAAAAGGTGAGAATAGATTGAAATTCAGTTTCGAGTACACACCTTCTTATAATCTGATCGGAGCAATGCTTCCAAAGGTAAGGATCATCCCATATGTAGTATTTGGCATCACTCTTGATCTTATTTCTTTGAGCTTGTGTCAACTCTTGTGGCAACTTCTTGGTAACTAAGTAATTAACAATATCAGCATACCAAGGAGTTGTTGTTCTTATAAAAAGAAGTTGCTCATCCGGAAAGTTCTCATTCAAGGGTAGTGCATCATCTTCATGAACTAAACGGCTAAGATGGTCCGCAACCAAGTTGTCACTACCTCTCTTATCTTTTATCTCCAAATCAAACTCTTGTAAGAGAAGTATCCATCTGATCAACCTTGGTTTGGCCTCCTTCTTAGTGAGTAAGTACCTAAGGGCTGCATGGTCAGAAAATACAATTACTTTAGTACCAATTAAATAAGATCGAAATTTTTCTAAAGCAAATACAACAGCCAAAAGTTCTTTTTCAGTAGTGGAATAGTTCAATTGAGCATCATTAAGAGTTCTTGAGGCATAATAAATGGCATGTGAGGCTTTGCCAACCCGTTGGCCCAAAACAGCTCCAATGGCATAGTCACTAGCATCACACATGATTTCAAAAGGTATATTCCAATCTGGTGGTTGCATGATAGGAGCTGATGTCAAGAGTCCCTTCAATGTTTCAAACGCCTCTTTGCATTTATCATCAAAGTGGAAAACCACATCTTTTTGTAGTAGCTTGCAAAGAGGTAATGTGATCTTTGAGAAGTCTTTGATAAATCTCCTATAGAAACCTGCATGTCCAAGAAAAGAACGAACCTCTCTCACATTTGTGGGAGGTGGTAAAGAATGCATAATATCTATTTTAGATTTATCAACCTCCATCCCTCTAGAAGAAATAACATGACCCAAAACTATTCCTTGTTCTACCATAAAGTGACATTTTTCCCAATTCAACACAAGGTTAGTTTCCATGCATCTTTCAAGTACAAGTGTAAGGTTCTCTAGACATCTATCAAAAGAATCACCATAGACACTAAAATCATCCATAAACACTTCTATGATGTTCTCTACATAATCTGAAAATATGCTAACCATACACCTTTGGAATGTAGCTGGTGCATTACAAAGACCAAATGGCATACGCCGGTATGCAAAAGTACCAAATGGACATGTGAATGTTGTTTTCTCTTGGTCCTCCGGAGCAATGGCTATCTGATTATAACCTGAAAAACCATCAAGAAAACAATAATGAGAATGGCCAGCTAACCTTTCAAGCATTTGATCAATAAAAGGTAAAGGAAAGTGGTCTTTGCGAGTTGTGGAATTAAGTTTACGATAATCAATACAAACTCGCCATCCTGTTTGAATCCTAGTAGGAACAAGTTCATTCTCATTATTTGTTACCACCGTTACACCTGATTTCTTTGGAACCACTTGGACTGGGCTCACCCATTTGCTATCCGAGATAGGATAGATCACTCCAACATCTAGGAGCTTCAGTATCTCCTTTTTCACAACCTCCATCATAGGAGGGTTCAATCTCCTTTGTGCTTCTCTTGTTGGTTTAGACCCTTCCTCTAACAAAATCCTGTGCATGCACATGGATGGGCTTATTCCCTTGATATCGGCAATTGTCCAACCAATTGCTGTTTTATGCTCTCTAAGCACCCGGATAAGTCGCTCTTCTTGCAAAGGTGTGAGCTCTTTGGCAATGATGACAGGTAGTGTGTCCTTTTCCCCTAAGAACAAATATTTCAAGTGGTTCGGTAGTGGTTTCAACTCTAAAGTTGGTGCCTGCAAAATGGAAGGTAGAAGTTTCTCATTAGATAAAGGCAAATCAATAAATGAAACATCAAACCTTGCATCTTTAGGTTGCAGCGAGTGTAAAGATTCTAGTGCCCCTTCCACCTGGTCACTCAAGGCTAGTTTAGCATTCCCCATTCCGAGATGGTTGCTAAGGACTATTTCTACACTATCTTCACCATCTAGCTCATAAGCTTGCTGCACTAGTGAGTCAATTATATCAATATTAAAAACAGAATGCACATCACTAGGATATCTCATGGCCTCAAAAATGTTAAAGCGAATTATTTCACCATCAAATTCCATAGTTAAAGTGCCATCATGTACATCTATTTTAGTTCTTGCTGTTTTCAAGAATGGTCTCCCTAATAGAATAGGTGTGGGATTAGAAGACATCTCATCTTCCATCTCAATAACATAAAAGTCAGCGGGAAAAACCAATTCATTAACCTGTACAAGAACGTCTTCTACAACTCCTCTTGGATAAGTGTTAGAACGGTCAGCAAGTTGTATTATAACACCGGTTTCCTCTAATGGTCCTAGATTCAATGAAGCATAAATTGAATATGGCATGACATTAATAGATGCCCCTAGATCTAGCATAGCACGCTCAAACCTGGTGTTGCCTATCTTACAAGGAATGGTAAACATACCTGGATCCTTGCATTTAGGTGGGAGTTTCTTTTGAAGAACAGCTGACACATTCTCCCCTACACTTACCTTTTCATTCCATTTCAACTTCCGTTTAGATGTGCACAACTCTTTTAGGAACTTGGCATATCTTGGCACTTGCTTGATAGCATCTAGTAAAGGAATGTTCACCTCTACTTTCCGGAAGGTTTCCAAAATTTCCTTCTCTTGCTCCTCCTTCTTGGACTTTGCTAACCTGCTAGGAAAAGGTGGAGGAGTTATATAAGAAGGAAAGGATGGTTTAGGAATTACCTTTTTTAGTGGCTCGTTGGGATGTGAAGAGGATGCCATGGTATTGTTCTCCCCTTGAGCACTATCATTTTGTGGTTTCTCTAGCTGTTTCCCACTTCTTAAATTTATAGCATTGGCATTCTCTCTTGGATTCACTATGGTTTGGGAAGGTAATTTCCCAGAATCCCTTGCTTGCATTTGACTCATGGTTGTTGCCAATTGCCCTATTTGAGTCTCCAAATTTCGAATACTTGTCTTTGTTTCCTGTTGAAATTGAATTGTATTAGTAGAAAGAGCTTTAACAAGATCTTCAAGAGAAGTACCTGAATTTTGGGTGGGTGGTAGTTGTTGTCGGGTTTGGTATGGTTGTTGCACTCTTTGCTGAAAACCCGGTGGCCTGTGGTCAAATGGTGGAGGAATAGTTTGTGATTGGTTCCCTCCATAATTGAAGTTTGGATGATCCCTCCATCCTGGATTGTAAGTGTTTGAGTAGGGATCATATTTCCTTGATTGGTTCTGAAATCCACCCATGGCATTCACATGTTCATTGGTATCCTCTTGAAGTGTTGGACACATATCAGTTTGGTGCCCTATGTTTGAACATATGCCACAAGCCTTTATTTGTTGTATTTTACCTACAGCCAATTGTTGAACAAGAGAAGTCAGTTTATCAAATTTTTGTTCAAGGGATGATATACTTACCTCATTAACTCTCTTGGGTTGTGGTGGTGGATCTTGTCTCATTGAGAACTGTTGAGAATTGGCTGCCATGTTGGAGATTAATGTTCTAGCAGCCCTGGGAGTCTTATCAACTAGAGCTCCCCCACTAGCGGCATCTATCATACTTCTCTCCATGGGCATGAGACCTTCATAGAAGTATTGGATGAGAAGTTGTTCACTTATCTGATGGTGTGGACATGATGCACAAAGTTTCTTGAACCTCTCCCAATATTCATATAAGGACTCTCCGTTGTATTGCCGAATCCCACATATCTCTTTCCTAATGTTGGCAGCCTTAGATGCTGGGAAATACCTTTCCAAGAATGCTTTCTTCAAATCATTCCATGTAGTGATGGTCCCGGATGGTAGATAGTAGAGCCATTCCTTTGCTGAATCAGCTAGAGAGAATGGGAAGGCTCTCAACTTAACTTGCTCTTCCGTGACCCCTGTTGGTCTCATGCTTGAGCAAACTACATGGAATTCCTTGAGGTGCTTATTTGGATCCTCTCCTGCAAAACCATGAAAAGTTGGGAGAAGGTGAATCAAACCAGATTTTAATTCAAAAGCTACCTCAAGATTAGCATATTCAATGCATAATGGTTGTTGACCCAAGTCCGGAGCGGCTAGCTCCTTGAGAGTTCGGTTGTCAGCTGCTGCCATCTCTCCTTGCTTCTCTTGGATGTTTTGGATCAACTCCTCGATTGGTTGTTGGTGAGAAGTTATAAATTCCCGAATTTTTCTAAGTCGTAAGTCTTTTTCGGGAGCTTGGAACATTCACTAATAAAAAAAATAAGAAAGTAAATAATTAGAACAGAAAATAAGAATAAACCAATAAACTAATAAACTAAAGAAAGCAATCCCCGGCAACGGCGCCAAAAATTTGATGCACCCAAAAGAGTGTATCTTATTTAACCTTGCACTAAAAAGATAAATTGTAAGTATAGTAGTTAGCAAGGGTCGAGTCCTCAGGGATTGGGTTTTAGTTTATAAGTTAATAGTTTAAAACTTAAATTCAAGAACAATAAAAGAAAAGGGGTTTTTGAAGCCAGATTTAAACTAAAGTAAATAATAAGAATAAGATGAAAGGCGGCAAAACCAGCCAATAAAAATATATATACTAAATTAGGCGGTATAACCAGCCAATAATATATATACTAAATTAGGCGGTATAACCAGCCAATAAAAATAAAACAAAGTTAATATACAAATTAGGCGGTATAACCAGCCAATAAAAATAAATATACTTTTAAAAATAAGCAAACTAGAAAAGTAAGAAAACAAGTAAGTAAGAAGAATCAAATATGAAAAATATGGTTAAGGTTTCATTCTCCACCACTAGACATCATTAAGAATCAATTTCAAATCTATCAATATCAACCAACTATCAAAGTTAACAACCGTAGATAACAACAAGCTCTGTTACCCCAATCTTTCCTTAGTTTGTCGTTAAATAGAACAAGCTCTCTATTTAATCTCTAACCATTAAACAACTTAGAATAAGCTCTCTAAATTCAATTTAATGGCAGCTTTATGATGAGAAAGATAGGTTGATCTAAGCAACAAACACATAAGCTCGGATTGTTCAACTTAGGTTATGTTCCACTTTGCAATTATTGAAAACTTGACCATAATCATTAATCACAAATTGCCACTTATGAATAGGAAATCAAGACAATTACACGGATCAAGACTCCTAAACTAGCAATAGATAATTATCAAGATCTATCTAGTTGTACACCTAA
This sequence comes from Fremontodendron californicum, assembly GCA_030761205.1. Lineage (NCBI taxonomy): Eukaryota > Viridiplantae > Streptophyta > Magnoliopsida > Malvales > Malvaceae > Fremontodendron > Fremontodendron californicum. The sequence goes on from JAULJL010000027.1 coordinate 4,530,652, forward strand.
ATAAATCAAGACAACATCATGAACAATTCTTGTAGAAGAACATAAGCAACTTTGATAGAAAATTAATGATAGATAGAATCTGAAAATCAATCACAAAACATGTCTAGGGCTTTGAAATCACCCTTAACCAAATAGAAGTTTAGCCTAGCATAGGCATTATAAACATAAAATTAAATAGAATCTAAGAAGAAAATAAAAGAAAGAAAGAAGAAGAAGAAGAATATTAATTATCCAACCTCTTGCTCTTTCTAAAGAAAAAGAAAACTAGAGAAAAGAAAGAAGAAGAAAACTTAGAGAATTTTGTTAAAATGGCTAATATCCTACCAATCTCCAATATGATCCCTTACAATCATCCAAGGCCCTCTATTTATACACATTTTGGAGGGCTAAATGACAAGAGACAAGCTTTACAAATTTCAAAGGTAGGTATATGACGATTTTGATCAGCCAACTTGATGGTCCATTTCGTCAATATTGGAGGCCTGATCTGATCACATGGTCTTCTAGAAAAAGGTTCCCCTATCAGTTACGGAACCATAGCCGTTGAAATCAGCTCCTTTGCTGATGTGGTTAAGCAGATATGGGCAAAATACGAAAACATGTCAGCACAGACGTCATTGCACATCAGCCACCTTGATGGTCGATTTCTTCAATATTGGAGGCCTGATCTGATCACATGGTCTTCTAGACAAAGGTTCCCCTATCAGTTACGGAACCATAGCCGTTGGAATCAGCTCATTTGCTGATGTGGTTAAGCAGATATGGGCAAAATACGAAAACATGTCAGCACAGACGTCATTGCACATCAGCCACCTTGATGGTCGATTTCTTCAATATTGGAGGCCTGATCTGATCACATGGTCTTCTAGACAAAGGTTCCCCTATCAGTTACGGAACCATAGCCGTTGGAATCAGCTCATTTGCTGATGTGGATATGAAGATATGGGCATAATACGAAAACATGTCAGCACAGACGTCATTGCACATCAGCCAACTTGATGGTCGATTTCGCTAGGCAAAACGACTCCGTTTTAAGAAGTGTAAAACATGAAAAAGATAGATATGCCTCTTAGCTTTGCATGGCTACAAATTTCAGCCTTATTGCTTCAGTGAAACTCGAGATATAGCTGATATGGCAAAAGGTGTCGGAACTGAAACTGAACTGGATTTGCCCTTAATTCTAGTAATCTGAAATCACTCAAAGAAACTTGTGAAAAACACCAAAATACATAAAAATATAAAAGATCATAAACACAATTAGACTAAACAATAATAACTCGTATTTGACACAAAACATTAATAAAACATAACTAAAAACTATATAATTATACGAGTTATCAATAACAAAAGACAGTTGGGGCTTGACTCACATCGCCAAAGGTTCAAGTCGCCCGAAAGAACAACCCGCTAGAATAACACGGACAAAGCCACCCAGGTTCGCGGGCGAAGAGGGGAAAGAGCCCCATACTCTAAGTTTGATGAATACACACTTCTCAACGCCTCAAAGGCAAACATCCTAAATGCAGTAGCCTATGAGGGTATCTTAGGGACGCCATACCCCATGAAGGACAACCTAGCGCATCTTAACTCCAAGGAAAAGTGCAACTATCACAATGATGTGGGACACAACACAGAAGATTGCAGGTCTTTAAAAGATGCAATTAAGACTGCCATCATAAAGGGATAGATCAAACAATTTATAAGAAAGTCAGAGGCCCATCAAGGGCAGTCGTTGGCAAACAATCAAAGAAACACAAGCAGGGCAGAAGGGAAAAAACTAGTACAGAAGGTGATAAACATGATAATAGGGGGCACGAAAGAACGGATCGCCAGTAACTCCAAAAGAAAAGCCTACCTCAGAAATATAATGACAACCGATACAGCTCCCAAGCGAGCAAAACAGGCGAAAGATTGAACGGTAGACTTCACTGATAATGACGATGATATCTTAGAGGACAACGGGAATGACTCTATTGTTGTGGCGGCCACAATTGAAAACTTTAGGGTAAAAAGGATCCTCGTTGACAGTGGTAGCGTAGTAGAAGTTATTCAATAGGAAGCCTTCAAGGAGATGGGCATCTCCGAAAAAGACCTGAAGCCAGCAAGCCCAATTTTTGGCTTTGCAAATCAGACAATCACAGTCAAATGATCAATAACCCTGTCAGTAATAATGGGAGATGGCGACCACACCCTCACTGTCATCTCTGAATTCCAAGTGGTCGACCAATATTCAGCTTACAACGCCATCTTTGGAAGGCCTGTGATAAGAAAGGCAAGAATGGTGGCCGTCGTCTACTGTCTAACAGTGAATTTTCCAACTTCAATGGGAATTGGTTACATGAAGATGGACAGCAAACGGTATGACATTGCAACGTGTTATCCATCACCGAAAAGAATCAAGGCGTCGAGCTTGACCTCGACATGACAGGAACAAGGGGCATATAGAAGAAGCTAGGGGGCAGCTAGCAGAAGCTCAGGTCAACCTGATCGACAGAACTATGCTTACCTTGGAAAGCCTAGACAATAGGGCAGAGACAAGTCAGTATATGGCGGAGCCTACAGAGCAAACAAAGACTATCCCACTGGATCCAAAAAACCCGTCTAAGACCACCAAGGTTGGGTCTTCTTCGGTGGCCATGTTGCAAAAAAACGCTGATATCTTCGCATGGTCGACGGTAGACATGCCTGGTATAGATCCGAGAATAATCACCCACTCCCTGAATATGAACCCAACATCAAAACCGATCAGGCAGAAGAAATGCCAGTTCGCCCCTGAGAGAGTTAGGGCAATCAGAGAAGAAGTTGAGGAACTACTTGCCGCCGACTTTATCAAAGAGGTGGTCTACCCAGACTGACTCGCCAACATAGTGATGGTAAAAAAAGTTAGTGGAAAGTGGCAAATGTGTGTGGACTTCATAGATTTGAACAAGGCCTACCCCAAGGACAGCTTCCCCCTGCCAGTTATAGATCGCCTGATAGACTCCTCAGCAGGACACAAATATTTGAGTTTTATGGACACCTTCTCCGGCTACAATCAGATCAAAATGAACCCCGAAGATCAAGACAAAACGTTATTTTTCACAGATGAGGGTATATTTTGTTATGCCCTTTGTGCTGAAGAACGTGGGAGCCATCTATTAGAGATTGGTAAACAGACTTTTCAAATACCAAATTGGACGGAGCATGGAAGTATATGTGGATGACATGCTGGTTAAGAGCTCCTCGCTGGACTAGCACATCCGAGATCTTAAAGAAGCTTTTAGCATCATTAGGAGGCATAATATGATATTAAACCCGAAAAAATACGCATTTGCAGTAGGGGTAGGGAAGTTCCTTGGTTTTATGGTCTCCAACAGAGGAATAAAGGCAAATCCAAAAAAAATTCAGGCAATCTTAGGTATGTGCCCGCCGAAAAACACCAAAAAATGCAAAGGCTCACCGGCAGAGTAGTCGCCCTTACCAGGTTTGTCTATAAACTCGCCGACTGGTGCTTACCTTTCTTCAAGGTACTCAAGGGAGCCTCCAAGTACCAATGGACCAAGAATTGTCATAAGGCTTTCGAAGAATTGAAAAAGTATCTGTGCTTGCCGCCTTTGCTTACCAGTCATCTGCTAAGAGATCAGTTGTATATCTATCTAGCAGCCTCAGACGAGTCCGTGGCCGCCGTGCTTCTTAAGGAAGAAGAAACCTGCCAAATACCAGTTTATCATTTCAGTCGAGCCCTGCAGAATGGGAAAATCAACTATACTCAGCTAGAAAAAACCATCTTCGCACTAATAGTGGCGGCTAGATGCTTGAGGCAGTATTTCCAGGCCAACTTTATCACGGTGCTGACGGATCAACCGCTAACGGATCAAGACGAGCAGGATGGCAAAATGAAGTGTCGAGCTAAGTGAACTTGGCCTGGAATATAAGCCAATGTAGGCTATCAAAGCCCAAGCTCTGGTGAACTTTATAGCCAAGTGCTCGTTTACCAACGTCATCACAACACCGATCTGCTATCCGAAAGAAGCACCATCGAATCTCGATAGTGAGGCACCGCCACCACCCCCAGAACCAACCTTAGTACAGAAACCTCAGCAGTTGGAGCCCGCCCCAAATGGCATATGGACATTGTACGTAGATGGATTCTCGGGAAAAGACGGATCAGGAGTCGGAATCCTGTTAACTGACCCACAGGGAAGTGAATGGCAATACGAGTTATCTTTCAAGTTTCCCGCCTCAAACAACGCAACAGAATATGAAGCTCTCCTGGCGGGGCTAGAGTTGGAACTCAAACTCGGCGTCACAAGGCTATCTGTGTCAACTGATTCCCAACTGGTAGCAAAGTAGGTGAATGGGGAATATGAAGTGAGGGAGCCCACCCTAGTAAAATATCATAAAAAAGGTCATGAACCTGAAGCAGCGCTTCAACCAGTTGACAGTCCAACAGATCGCCAGAGAGAAAAATGTTAGGGCAAACTCCATGTCCAAACTCGCCTCTGCCATCGAAATAAGACAAAGAGGAAGGATCCTCCTCGAGCACCGCCCTTTGCCAAGCCACCAAGGGGGCAAAGAGCTCCTTCCAATAACCGACGGACAGAGTTGGTTAACTAACATTACGGACTTCCTCACAAAAGGAATTGAATTGAATATAGCAAAGCCTCTGCATGCGTAAATTTGTATTGGTTTCTATACTAATAGGTAGATTTTCATTGATTGATCTTTATATCTTTGAAAGATATGTGAGTCTACTTCCTAACAAGTCAAATGGAATTGGATTCCAAACTCTCTAAGTAAAGATATGACATTTTTACTAAAGAATAGACTGGCTGATTTGCAGCAGCACTAAGTCTCAATTTCGAAAATTTCTGCACATTATATACAAAGAATTAGGAGTTGAGTCTTATATCGTTGAAAAGCTTATTAAGTCTAGTTTTTAACGCACTAAACGGATCTTAGTTTGGAGTTTTATAGCTCGAGTTATAGTCATTTGAACCAATGGTGTGCAGGCTGCGAAATTTAGTTGTTAGACTAACTTTTGTCAATCTTAATATTTTCTTTTGTATAATTCGCCTCTAAAAGAGCTGATTAAAATCTGTTATATTCAAATCACCTTGGATAGGTTGTTGATTATTTTGGGGGAAAGTAAGTATAACTTTATACACCTTACTTGTTTTGCACCTATCGTATATGTACTTCCGATAGATGAATTTAATGCCTTACTCTCTTTTTTAAAATAAGAAAATAGGAGTAAGTATATGATCACTTTTCTTTGAGGTGCATTAAGATGACGGATGATGAGTTCGTGATAGTTGATTTTGTTTCAAAGCATATTTTTATGAAAGCTACGAATAGTCCCTAGAAGTGGGAAATTGACACCAATCTAATCATAGGCCCGCTAACGGGTTATAATAGTTAGCATAAGTCCCGCTAACGGGTTATAATAGCTAGCAAACGGTTTCACTAACGAGATTACAATAGTTAGCAAAGATTACAACAATGATATTAATGATGTGGCCCTTATCACGGGTTATAATAATGATTGTAGATATTCTTTTACATTTTCCTTAAAATTTAATTTAAAAATTGTGATGTTATGTGTAAATATCGAAACGATGATGTTATGTGTAAATATCGAAACGATGTTTAATTTGACGAGGTGTTTCTGGTTATACTTGCTGAGCAATAGTAGCTCATTCTTTTACCTGTACCTTTTTCAGATGAATAGAGGAGTCTAAAACTTCGGAAGCTAAGAGGCTTACTTGGGAGTCTAACATAGTATTTTGACTTTTTCAGTTGTTTTTAGACTCTCATTTTGTATAAATGATACTTAAGCTTTCACTTTGTCTAGTTTACCATTTTGAAACTCTAGACTCGGGTTGTAATAGTTATGCTAATGTGAATATTATGTGATACATTTATAAAGTAATCTCTATTGATTAAGGTTATGTTTTTATTATGGACTTTTATATGTTTGATAAAAAGGCTTTATATTATTTTGGAACATTGCTTGGGTAGTAGAGCTTCGTTTCAAGATAATATTACCGTGTTATGTCTCAATCTTGGGGCGTGACGAAATTTATATAGCACTAACCGTTCCTAGCTTCACTCAGAACATAATGATTGCTTATTTCGTTAATATGCCTCTAACTCAGGCAATATGCAATAACAATGGTATCCAAACAAACACTTTACAGCTAAAGTCAGCTAAAATTATTTTGGCTAAATTTTTTTTTTGTGGAACCCATTAAGCAAAAACAATAAATACCTTCGGCAACTCTGCTGAGAAGCTTCATTGATAATTTTCAGGTGAAAGACCAGCAGCTGCCTTCACGGCTCACTCTTCAAACTTATTGCTAAAAAACCTACAATGCAATGCGACATTGAAACTAGATTTATCTCATCCCCTACAATTCAAGTATTCAAACATGCAGGAAACAATCAGTTTCATTTTTCTCTACAACTTTTTTCTCTCTTTCTTCGAGTTCTAAACAAGTGTAATACCAACTCAAAGACGTTGACATAATAATAATTTTAAAAAAAAAAAAGAAAAGAGAGAGAAAATAAAATGAAAAACCTTTGTTGAGTAATCTTTATTCATAGCTTCCCAAACCAATTTCTTGAAAAGTATCTCCGTTTTGTTGTTAAGATATCCGGTAATCTACAGTGCAATTAGTATTAATTAAAATTATTAAAAATAATAATTTCGTGAGGTGCGTACCTCGGCATCATTGATATCAGATAGATCGTCATCAGATTCAGAACGCGACTTACGTTTACAAAAAACTCCATTTTTGTCTACATTGGAAGACAGAACTCCCCTGTTGTTCTCCACCTAAGAGCTAATCAACCAACAATCAAAAACTTCATACTCTTCAACAAAAAGAAATTACTAAAACCAAAAATAACAGGGAAAGGAAGAAAAGATTCACGTACCATGTTTTGACGGAGAAAACAGCAATGGCCGCCTCCAGTTTTTTGGATAACTAAGCGAGAGTTAAAACTTGACAGATCGATTTTTAAACGCGGAAAAATCTTTCGCTCTGTTCTTTCTTCTCCTCCTCCTTTTTTTTTTAAACGTTGGATTCAGGCGTTTGGTTCTGTTTATATAATAGGCGCTTCGGTTTTCAAAATTACGAAAATGACTTTATGACCGTTATAATCGCCTTCTTTATGGATCGTGGGCCATTGCAGGCTGAATTTGGGATATTATATGGGCTTGTAATTGGTGGCCCGGGAAGTAAAGCCCGTCCGTTTGATGCTTATTATAAAGATATTTTCTTATGAAATTTTTGTGTTCAAAGAGTTTCTTTCAAATTTCCCTATTTTTTTTTTCAAATAAAAAATGCCTAATTTTTGTAAAATATGTACTATAGTAAATTCATATTCATAAAATGTCATTTTATTTTTGATAAGCCTACTAAATTATTTGAGTACTCATTTTGCTTAAATTTCATCTATATAAAATTAAATTTAGAAAAATTATTTAATGCATCGTCGATAAAGTTTAAAATTTTATTAGCAGTGGTTAAAAGATTAACACATATCTCTTAGGATAAATTTAAAAAAGTATAAAATTTAATATAATAAATAAGACATATGGCAATATTTTAATTTCGTTTGTAGAGTTAAAAAATTTCAACGACAATACTAAAATAATAATCATTAAAAAAGCATTTACACAATTCTTATTAAAAAAATCTAAAAACTTACAGATTTTTTCTAATGAATACTATAAAAACATTCTTTAAAATTACTATATATAATAATATTTTTACTTAATGTATTGAAAATTATAAAAAAAAAATTATCAGTTATTATATTTAATACAATATTATTATTATAAATAGTATATAACTAACTTTAAAAAATTGTTTTAAAAACACTCGCAAAATCCAAACTTAAAACGAAAAACTTTAACCAAATGTCATATCATATACTTATAATTAAAGCTATGTGTTTGGTTGGTTGCCTTTCCAATCTCTTTATTATTGCTCTTTTAAATGTGAATTTATTTCTTCACTTAAGAGAGGAAAGGGCAACTTCAAACTTTATGACTAATAATGTGTTAAGCTTGTTCTCCCTTGAAGGAGAGTTTTTTTCCCTTTTAAGGAGAGAGTTGATTCTACCTGACTCACTAAAATACTGATTAACATTTCCCAAATAAAATTCATTGACATTAAATGCTGATAAATACTTAGGAAAAGTTTTATTGACTATATACTTGCAACAAATTAAGCATTCCATTCCTAACAGCCCCAACATCAACGCTTCAATTAGTCCTGCCTAAAAACTTGATTTAAATAATTATTAGTCCTCTTTAATTTAAAGTTGTATTGATTAATTCTTTTTATAATACGATTAAAGTTCAAGGATATTTTCAAGTTTAATCTCGATTTAATTTTTTTAATGATTTTAAAGATGTATTACTTCATATTGAACTAGTATATTTAGGATTTTACTCCAAGTCTCACAAAAATTAAATTGTAATTATTAATTAATAAGAAGAAAAAAAAAACATCTTTTTATTAACTAGACTAATTAAATTTATTGATTAATATTTTATGATAATTTTGGAATATAGTTTCATAACATATTTGCTTTTGACTTACTTTCGTTACTTTTGGGTCCACTCTTTTTTCTGTTGGTTTACATATAAATTAGAAATTCTATACTCACGTTGTGGTGGAAGAAAAATAATTGTGTGAAGAAAAGTGTTTTGAAATATTAACAAAAAAATTATTTGTGAGTAGTTTTTAAAGAAGTGGATAATTATTTAACAAAGAATTAGGTAATTTTAAAAAATATAAAAATAAAAAGACATGAATATTTTTATTATATAATTTGATATTATTCTTAATTTAATTTTTTTCGTATTTTTTAAATGATTTGGTATTACTCGACTCGTAACACTAAATTCAGTCCAAGTTTTACAATAATAGAAATGACATTAACAAAATTAGGTGGGAAACTAAACTAGGATTTTATAATTATTAAGAAGCGTTGATAGGTTAATTAAATTGAAAGCAAAGCAAAGCTACAATAACATAGTCTTAACAGTTTCGAGTAGAAAACGAAAGTACCACACAAGCATAAATATAAGATTGCAATTGCACATTTTTGTAGAGCTAAGTATATATGAGTACGACGTCGTTAGATTTTGTCAAGTTACATGATTGTTATTAATTCAATATATATAGTAATTAGTAATTACTCAAGTTAGGGACAAAATCACAAAGCACGAATATAAGATCAATTGTAATAAATACTAATTTATAATTACTCTAATTTGTCAAATGATCAATGTTGCTTATACACTTTTCTTATTACCATTACCATATATATATATATATATTAATGAAAATTAAACCTTTTTTTTCTTCATTTAAGGTCATACATGCTGTGATTTGTGTCATGCATACGTCAATTTTGTAAAAAAAAATCTAGTACATCATTAATAAAATTTAAACACTTTATTAGCATAATTAAAAAGTTGCTATATATCTCATTAAATTAAGGTATATTTTAAAAATAATAATAATAATTTCATATCATATCATAAACAAAAAATGTAAAATAATATTTTAATATTATTAATGAAATTTATAAACTTCATCCATATTATATAACACAAATATTTAAAGATTAGTACTTGATGAATTCGGAGTTTGACCCCGTTGATTCATGCAATTATCCTTAAGAGATGACATCCAATAGATTTAGAGTTCGAATCTCAACGTTTATAACTCCTTCTCTATCCTCAAGTTAAAATATCTTTTGTAAAAATATATATATATATATATATATATATATATATATACTAGTTGATTTACCAACTTAATGAAATTTAAAAATTCACTATTTAATCAACAACTAAATGTCATGTCAAGCAAAGAAAGTTATTATGAAAACATATAAAAAATGAGAAGTGATCCTTTTTTCAAATTAGATGAATGTACAAGTAAGAGTATTAGATTTATAAATCAGATGATAAAGATTCTATTTTGATATATGCAAAATTGAACAGGACATTTTTCCTTTAAAGAATATGTTTTCTTGTTGGAATCACTAAAAACTATTTGAGAAAAATATGCCAATCTTATCACATTGAAAAGGTAAAGTTAAGCCATCCCCCTTAGGTATACGTTCATTTCATTCAAAAAGGAAGAAAAATACAGTTCAAATTAAGACAAAACTTTCAACGTAGTTGTTTTGAATTTTGAAAAGCAAGCATAAATGATGATGAACCGAATAAATCTAAAAAAAAGGTAGTTGATCTTATAATAAATGTAAGAAATAGACATGATCTTTTGCACCTAACAACAAAAACCATATCCTATGATTATAACAATCCCCAAAGTTTCACGAAACCAATTGGGGTTGTCCTTAAACCAATCAAAGTCTCTTATTAAAAAAACATTGCATCTGTCTAGACATGCTCACGGGCCGGGCAGCCCGCCCGGCCCGACAGGCCCAGCCCAATACGGGCCGGGCCTGGGCAAGCAATTTCATGTTCCGGGCCGGCCCGGAACAGTGTTTTAGTATTATTATAATATTATTTTTATTTAATTTTAATTTTAAAAAATAAAAAATATTTTTTTTATTTCAATGAACAGTGATTCGGGCCTAAACGGGCGGGCCTGGGCAAAAAAAAAAAATAGGGCCGCCGCCCGGCCCATGAGCACCTCTACATCTGTCTATATTAGATATGATTATTCTTTTAAGTCTAAAAATCAGTTTGATATTTGAAAAGGAATGAATAAAAATATTAGATCCGTTAAATAAGTCCAAAAACAAATAAAATGTATATTTTGTAAACAAATAAACCTTAGGTATAGCGTTTAAAATCCATGCCCGACCCGATCAAATAGTTATATATATTATATTAATATATATTATTTAGAGTTCGTTTTTGGTACACTGACAGTGTAAAATTCTTAACTCCACAAACGGATTAAGGCCTCATTTAGCATTGCTTCTTGCACAACTTTTGAGGTCAAAAGCTGCTTTTCACCGCAAACGCAATGCTAAACAGATAAAAAAATTTGGCTTATGCTGTTGAAACCATGGTTTGAAAAGCCAAACCAAAAAGCCAAAAAATATAGCTTTTGGGCTTTAAAAGATGGCTTTTGGATAAAATGACTTTATTATCCTCACATCTCTACACTTTTATTATTTTAAACATATTTTTTTTTTACATTTCAATTTCCTACAATACTTTTTCACAGCAATGCTAAACACTTAAAAGTTTTTAAATCACACTTTTTCACCACACTTTATAAACACACTTTTTTCAACTCAAGCTTTTTTCAACCCAAGCTTTTTCCAACAGCAATGCTAAACTAGCCCTAAGAGTTTGCCACATGTCCCATTTTTTTTTAATTTTTTTTTTTACTATGCCCTACCATTATGTGTCACCCTATTAACCTTGCTTATGAAGTCTAAATATTCCACTGACACTGTACCAGATAATTTTCCTATTATTAAATAAATATAAGTGACTAAGTGTACAAAATTAGTAAAATAGTATGCATGTACTGAATCCCATCCTAAATAACAAGTTAAACTTAACTCAAATATTTAATATAATCATTATTTTTATTTTTTATTTGAAAAAAAAAATTATCTAGTGAGTTTGGACGGGTTTGAACTATCATTTTGCATCTAAGATCGAGCCAAGGCAAATAATGAGATCCGAATAATCAAATTGGACCGGACCTAAATAGCCATAAAATCTATTAATATTTTATCTAAACTCAACCCGAACCTAATCCGATCCGATCAATAAACAAATTTATATATCCCTAGAGAGATTAAGATATAAACCTAATTTGATATTAATAGGTAGACAATTAATGCTTACGCTCTTAATTACATTCGTTTTCGTGGCTAAATGCCTAAAACCTTCCTATTCCCTTACCAAAAATTAATTTACAAACTTGGAAATTAAAACTTGAAGACTTGAACTAAGAAGTAAGAACCCCACATGCAATTACCCTTTATATATATATATATATATATATATATATATATATATATATATATATATATATATATATTAGGGATAGGGGTGGGGTGGGGTGGGGTTGTTGGGTTCAAATCCAAACTTATATTGCCTTACAACTACTCTTCTCTTTCACTCGATTAAAAGGTCGTTGGGCAATTAACCCATTTTTAAGAAGTGTATTTTATTAGTTTCAAATGTTCAATATCATCGACATGAGAAATCATGCATGTGGGATATGTGGCCATCCATCACTTTCTCTTAAAAAGAACGCATAGATCAAACCTAAATATATTGATTCGTTTTCTCTCTCTTTTATGTACTTTTCAAGTACTCTTATTTGTACCATAAGACTCCTTTTTTTTTTTTTTTTATTATTATTATTATTATCTCTCTCTCTCTCTCTATAAAAAAAACTTATTTTTCAGCTTTCTCCTTCTTCTTTCTTCATTCATAGTTTTTTTTTTTTTTCTTTTTCAAGGGGTTATGAAGAAACTGATGCGGAGGCTGTCACGAGTTAGGGTAACTCACTCGACCCAATACTCAATGCTCCGATCTGAGCCGCCTGATCCTCCGGTGGAACCCACCAAGCAAAGATCGGACGTACCGCATGGGCATTTCCCGGTTTACGTGGGGATTGATCAGACGTCGACGCGGAGGTTCATCGTCAGTGCTGAGATGCTGCGGCACCCGATCTTCGTGGAGTTGCTAAACAGATCAGCCCAAGAGTACGGGTACGAGCAAAAGGGAGTGTTGAGGATCCCCATTAACGTTGTTGTTTTTGAACGTGTTCTTGAATCTCTCAGGCAAGGCCAAGAACCTTCAAGTCTTGATGAACTGGTTTAGTTAATTACCAAGAAAAATGTAGGAAAAAAGAAAGAATGTTTTTTCCCCTTTCTTTTTTTTAACGATATTTCTTGTTAGGTGAGATATCTCGTTGTCGTTTGTATATAATGTGGTGAAGGAAAAGTAGGCTTTGTTGCTGTAAAAGTAAAATAGCAGCTGGTTGAAAAACCAGCAAAGTGAAAGTTAGGATTTTTTTGGGGGAAATCTTATAAATAAAGAGAAGCAAATATTTTCTATTCTAATTTTTAATTATTTGTTTTGACAATTTGGATGAATTTTTTCTGATATATTAGTGTGAAATGTAAATATTGGAGTTATTTTAATAACCTCACTGGTAAAATTTAAAAACTTCGGTTTTAGTAAATAAAACAATTTCTCATTTTCCAAGATTATAAGAATCTATTTTCTCATTAACTAAAGCTAAAGTAGGAATACCAAATAAACTGTAATTTTCTTTTACACTAGAAAAAAAAAACCCATTAATACTACTTCAAAATAATAGATGCCAATTGAACTATTAAAGCGGCATAATTTAACTAATTAAGCAAGAATAAAGAAAGAGTATCTTCCTACTAAACCTCTGCATAAAATCATCGGAAATTTTTTGGGTACATAAAACATCTTAATATTTGACTTAATGATATATGCACGTCCTCATCATTTTTATATGAAAAAATAATCATAATTTCTTAAAACATTATAAATTCCTTATAATTAAAACTTAAGTGATTATTAGTTTGGTTCACTCACTAGTTAGTCTCTACTGACCTATTTTTCTTTATATAATTTTTGTGTTCTTTTTTGATATATTGGTGGTAATTTTTTTTTAATTTCACAGTATTAGTTTGGTTCATTCTCTAGTTAGTCTCATTTTTTTAATTAATTTTTTATTTTTTATTATATTTTAAAAGGTATGTGCTGATTTTATTAATTTTATTTGTGAAATTTTATAATTTTATTATCAATAAATATTATAAAATATTTTGCTGAATAAGGAAAACAGCAGTTTTATTTTTGATGCCCAAAAAAATAGTCCCATTTAGTAAGGGGGTTGATTTCTATTTCAAAAGGAGGATTATGGAACTGTACCGTCATCAACAGTCAAATAGTACAACTGTCATTGTACGGAATTTCTTAGACGGCATCGTTCGCATTCCAGGTTTCCAATCAAGCCTCTGCCTACAGGATTTTGATTTTTTAGGTTCGATTTTTTTTCATTATTTTTTAATTTTTTAATTTTATAATATTTTAATCATCATTTATAAGTGAAATTTTTACGATTAATGAGTGGATCTTATACATGTGAATGATAATGATGAATGTATTAAAAAATAATAGATAAAAAAATAATAAATTAAATCCTAACCTATTTTTTTGACAATATTTATTTCAGAAATCGTGGGTTCCTCCTTGCCGCCTAAAGTTAATAGTAACGTAATTTATTTGGTTTATAACATATGCAACTTGCTTATGCTTTTGTTATTAATATATTTTCATGCTGACACATCGTGCAGCTTACTGGTTAGGTTCTTTATTTGCTACAAGTGTAACGCAATATACAGTAACGTGTGATAAAGATGATTTAAAATAATTGATCATAATGCATTACTCTATTAAGAATAGTGAAGTTAATTTTGGAATAGATGATAAAATTTATATATTTATTACACTTTTGAGTGGTCCTGAAAATCATGAATTGGAAGTTGAAATATAAAAATTGTTAAAAAACCTCTTTCTTAATTATTTTTTTAAAAATGCAAGTGCTTCTTCTTTTTCTTTGAACAAGACTGTGTTGTCGTGTAACTAATTACCATTGTGACGTAAAACTTTTCCATGACTGGCATTAACTCATCGTAATTTTCTTCTCCCATTAACTCACGTTTTATCTCACATTTATGTAACTGACTTTTTATAACTTTTCACTTTCTTTTGTAACTTCTTTTTGTTGGATTATAAATAAAAAATTCAATTGTTTAATTTTAGATTTGATAAATTTTAACTCTTAATATTTTTTCTGTAACTTTCTCTTTAAACTTATTCCAACAATCATACTTTTCATCTTTTCACTCATCTTCTTCCTTCACCACCACTAACTATGATCACAACACTTATTCTTTCGGATCTGTTCCAATTTTTTTTATCATCGCTTTCAATATATTTTATTTTATTGATTTATAATGTCTCATCCGCCAACCATCAAAACCCTCTACAGCATCTAAGATCTATATGTCAAATATTCTTAAATCTTTATTTTTTATTTTTGTAGCTTGATTTATATATTACTTCTTTTTTGTTATATCCCTAATTGAAGATGACAAAAAAAATGGACTAACCCCTCTTTACCATCTTTCCTATTTTGATACTTATAATTGTAATAGTAATCACATTTGTAACCATAAAATCTATATTTGCACTTTTACGATCGACGATTGACAATAAATGTATCATAATATCGTGATTTTATATTTGATATGACGTTTGTAATCAAATTTGACAATTTCGATCAAACACAAAACTGAATCGCAATACCGAATCAAACTCTTAATTTGTGTATAAATTTATAGCCTAGTTCTTCTCATGTTATTTTGGTGGTTAACCTGCAAAAATATTCCCAATGCCAAATAAGTAAAGGTCAAATTGTATTATTAGTTCTTGTATTATAGTTAAAATATGAATTTTTTTTTTTATTATAATTCGAAAAATTTTGTTATCTTTATTTTTCGTATTTTGAATTTTAATCCATAAAACCTCAATCATGAGAAATAAATAAAAGAAGAACCCAAAGAAAAAGGAGCAAAGACAAAGCTGGAGGGTTGAAAGAACTTCATTGGCATGCTCATATTCCTGGAATGATTGTGTCAACTGCAGCTGATGGTTTCAACATCCTAATGCCTTCAAATATACAGAGTACTCTCCCCTCCAACGGCTCTTGAAAAATGGCTTGGGTCGATTGCGATAATGAATGAATCAACAGCTGATTCAAAGCATATTTCTCTGTTTTTCTTTTTCTTTCTCCATTTTTGATTACTGCAGGATGTTCTCAATGTTTTATTTGTTGTTTATTTCACATTTCGTGTGTTTAGGAGAATCTCAAAGTTCAAAGGTCGAATCTAAGCCATTCTTATGGATATGAAAGAATACTCAGCTGTTTAAGGCAAAGTTTTGGCCAAAGTTAATCGAAGCGTTCATAACAAAAAAGAAAAAATATGAAGCTGGAGAGTTTGTCATCTGAGAATTTTTGAGTTTGTTTTGATTTAAGAGAATGGAAAAATATGAAAAAAGTTTAAATCAATTAATAAAAATAAATTTTTTTATTTTTTAGTTATTAAAATTATTTTATATAATACATGTTGCAATTTTTTTTTTAATTTTTATTAAACGAATTTCATTTCATCAAATGCAAACCAATAAAATTTGATAAAAAATCAAATTAAAAAAAATCAACATTAACATTATAAAGTCAAAAGCCACATCATTAAATTAATGAAGTAAACAAAAAAAATATTTGTAATTGAATTGAAATTTAAAATCTTAAAAGATAAAAATATCAAATTTTTTGAAATTACAGTAAAGAAATTAAATTCATATTTTTTTGTATAATATAAAGATTAATAATACAATTTGACTAAACAATGTCTGACATTTTTGTGTAATTAGAACTAATACTAGTATTCTCTTTCTTCGTAGATATTGACGTTAATGCTCCGTACGTTTATGTGCTTCTTCCATTCCGTACGAAGGTGAAGCTGTATAATTATTATAATATAATTTTTTTTTCCTGATTTTTAAATTGGACAAACATCGGTGTCTTTTCCTGTAAGCATGTGCCATGGACGACATAACAGCAGCAAGCTGACAAATAGCTTTGGCGCAGTAAATGTTTTGCTCAGATCCTTATTATTGAATTCTTATTATATTTGTGTTATTTTTTTATATTATATTATATTATATATTTTTTGTCATGTTAGAATTTTTTTTTTTTTTTTTTTTGTGATTCCTTTCACCTATCTTGGGTTTAAAAACAAGCATGATTTTAGATCTTGTAATTAATAAAAGAATTGGGATGCTCATCACTAAAATTTGGGATTTATTTATTGCACCTTATTATAAAAAAAGAACACTTCAAAAAAAAGGAAAAAAAGATTTTAGCCAGATATTTTAGATAAAACTATAATTTTCTCACCTACTATGTAGGTGTTTCTGAAAAAAGAATGTATTTTAAAAAATATGTGATATTTTTAAAGTGAGTATTTTTATAAAAATGTGTTTTTTATAAAAAATAGTAAAATGACATCTGTATCATTAATGTTATTTTTATTATTGTTAGAATTTTGATTATTATTTTTTGTTATTATTGACTTGATATCATTTAACTGATAACATCAAATTTAGTAAAGAATTATATCTATGAAATTGGCCAGATAATTGGGTGATTCGTTATTTCATAATATTTAAAGAAAGTGTTTAATTTTCATGTTTTGGTTAAAAAAAAATTACAATTGGAATACGAATTAAAGAAAGATCAATAAATTAGTGTAAAATTCAATGGACATAAAGAAAGCTTAATGACGGAAACCTTGGATTAAGAAATTAACAAATTAAAAAAAAAGTTTTAAAAAAGTTCGAATTTGAGATCTTTTCTTAATGCTATATTAAAGAAATAGTTTGATGATAAATTATCTTAAAAACTTAGCTGCTAAAAAGCATCATTTTTTAAATCATAGAAAGTATCATTGACTTTATATAAAAATCTTACTATTATATCAAATTTGACTACTACTTCAAACTAAAAAAAAAAATCGATCTAAATAACAATATTCTTAAAAATTGAACTTTCATTTCAAACTGATTTACAAACTTGTGTTTTGCTTGCATGTAAAAATTCATGTGATTAAAAAAGGTAAAATCCAAAAATAACAAGTACTAAAAGTTGTTAAAATATTTTATCTCATATATGTTCAATCTTAAATTTGTTATCGTCTTATATTCAAATTGAATGTGTTCACTTATTATCAATAAATTCACTTATGATCAATTAATTTTAGATTGAATGTTTAACAAATCTATTATTATCATTTAGTAATTAATTAAAAAACACTATTGTCGTCATTGTATAATTAAAAGAAGAAAAAAACGACACTTTAAGATTGAACAATGTGTTTAGTTTGTTGATTTTACTGTAATTTCAACACTATCTTGTTTTGGGAAATGTGTTTAGTTTGTTGATTTTACTATAATTTCAACACTATCTTGATATGTAGTACTGCGCCCCAAATGTTTTTCTATGTTTTTATGATGAAAAACTGATTGCATGAATTCCTCCTCTTGGTAGTTTTGAGTTTATATATTGTTGACTGAAGATGAAAATAAAGGTACTTTGGCAGTAGATTTGATGGAGAGAGACCATGTTTGCCTGTGACAGAGATGACCAACTTGCAGTAATGGAAGCACCCCTCTGTTTATTATGGATTTGATTATGCGAACTGGGCTATTTGATGAAAAGAAAATTCCATTGTAGTTCAAAGATTAGTACCATTGATTTTGTGCTGCTGCTGAATATAAGCATTATGCAATAAAGGGGGAAAAAAACTATCTCAATTCTTTGTTTTATTAATGCCTGATCTAGAAACTCACTACAAAGTATAACAGCAACAATGCAAACAATGACGGAGGGGAAAAGAATTTAATGGAAAAAAAAAGTCTAGTTTTAGCATTAATTGATCCTTGAAATTGTAAAGGAAGATCACTTAAGATCAAACACCAACTGTCAAAGCACAAGATCAGCTAACCTGTATCAACAGAAAATCAGTCAAACATTATCACACCAAATCAGGAACCAATCAGTTAGCTAACAGCAATATCCATTCTTTAAATTCAAATCTGTAACAACTCTACAGTTTAAATTCTTTAGGTAACTCTACACATGTATATATATGTTAAACTCATTGATGAATAAAGTAACTTACTGTTTTTACAAAACTATCAGAACCTTCACATGGTATCAAGAGCCATTGCTTAGAAGCCACCGATCCTATATTTTTTTTTTTCTTAATCCCTTTCATCCCACCTTCTTCAATGGCTGCCAACAACAACAACTCTACCAATCCTGCAAGCTCAAACATAACTAAAACAGACCCAATTTCCATTAATGCTGCAGCACAGCTTCCTCTGAAACTAAACACCACAAACTTCCCTTCTTGGCAAATACAACTCTACTCACTACTTGATGGACATGATCTTCTAGGATACTTAGATGGAACAATTACCTGTCCAGAACCATTACTCACCACCAATGGTACTCAAAACCAAAATCCAGCTCATTCTCACTGGCGTCGACAGGACAAATTTATCCTGCACGCTATAGTTGCCTCTGTGTCCGAATCAATAATCCCTCTGATTGCCACCGTTACAACCTCCAAAGAAGCATGGCAAAAACTATCCACAATATTTGCAAGTAAAACTCGATCAAGAGTTATGTCTTTGAAGAAAAAACTCACCATGACAACACAAGATGGACGTTCCATCGTTGAATACATGCATCATATGAAATGCACTGCAGATGAGTTAGCACTGGCCCAGGCACCTGTTTCAGATGATGATCTGATTCTCTTCATTCTCAATGGTCTAGGCAATGACTTCAAAGAAATCTCGACAGCAATTCGAGCTCGTGAAACTCCCATTTCTTTTGAAGAACTACATGATAAACTCACTGACTATGAAAACTTAATCAAACAGGAAGACTCCTACACTGTGCCACCAGCTACTGTTCATTTTACCAGAAGATCTAGAGGTAATCAATTCTACAGAGGGAGAGGTAATAATTCCTATTATTACAATAACACAAATCGTAACAATTCATCTTTTCAAAGAAGATTCACTCCTAATACAAACTCACCTGCACCCAAGTTAGTCTGCCAATTGTGTGACAAACCAGGTCATAGTGCCAAATTCTGCAGAAGCTCTACCTCCTTCAACAAAGGACCAGTTGCAAATCATGTTACTACATCTCAGCAAAAAAACTCTCCAACATGGGTTGTTGATACAGGTGCCTCGCATCATGTCACAAATAACTTGAATGATCTGTCACTATACTCACATTATGGAGGGCCAGATGAAATACTTGTTGGAGATGGCACAGGTTTGAAAATCACTAACATTGGTTCTTCTGTCATCACAACTTCACCTAAACCACTTCATTTAACAGATGTTCTGCATGTACCCCTTATGAAAAATAATTTACTTTCAGTTTCTAAACTTTGTCAGACTAATAAAGTTTCTGTTGAATTTTTTTCAAAGCATTTTCTGGTGAAGGATCTAGCTACGGGGGCACCACTAGTAAAAGGACTGAGTAAAGAAGACATCTATGAACTGCCAAGCTCCATGTTACCTGCCTCAAAACCTCTAAAAGCCATGATGAGTGTCAAGGTTTCAACTGAGTTGTGGCATAATTAGGGGTGTAAATGAGACACATGTGCTCGCAAGCTACTCGAGTTCGGTTCGAAAAAAACTCGAATTCGATTCGGTCATTATCGAGCCGAGCTCGAGCTCGAGCAGCTCGAGCTATCGAGCGAGCCGAATTCGAGTATCTCAATACTCGATTCGAGTGGCTCGCGAGCCTAATCGAGCTTTTTATTTTATAATACATATTTTTAATATTTTAATATTAATTTACAATTCTACCCTTAATATATATATATATACCCCTTAAAACCCATAACCCTAATTTTTCTTTCCTTCTCTGCCGTCAGCCGTTTCCTTCAATCTATTTTTTTTTTTCAGATTTACAATTCTTTACTTACATTTTTGGTGCTGTTGGATTTCTGATATGGCAGGAAACATCCTTGTTGGATATAACTGATCAAGCTTGTAGTCTTTTCAGTCCCACTGAGGTATTTTCATGCTTATTTACTCTTTATGAAAAAAACCCCGCATAAACATTTTTCTGCAACAACAGTCCTTGCTCTTTTATTTTGTTTCACTGATGGGTTCCAACTTCCATGTAAAAAAAGGAAGATATTGAGCTCTTAAGTTAAACTTGTTGCTCTTCTGGTCTTTTAGTCATGGACCTTCCATCACTTCTTTTCTAAACATCATGATATATAATGTTTTCTATTTTGGACAGGTAAAAGCTTTTGGTACTCTTGTGAAAGGTCTCAGGATTGGAATGGATTTGTTAAGACTATTACAAAAGGATGCAAATATGGTATCTCCATTATCAAAAGTTTTTAAACTTCCAATTCTAAGTGGTACTAATGGGCTTGATGAATTCCTCACTCAATTTGAAGCAGCCATAGATAGTGACTTCCCAAATTACCAGGTCTGCTTTCTTGTTGTGTATTACTCTGAGAAAGTATTTTTCTTATTAAGCTGTCACAAATATCCTTTTAGTTTTGATTTTTCATGGATATTGCCTCTAAGCAGGCAATCCTTAGGTGAAGTATGTTGCTATAGGCTTATATATTGATATTTTGCCTTAGAAATCTGCATTTCATATTCTAGGGATTAAGTCTTTTTCTTTTGTTAAAAGGGATATCAAATTCGAAATAGATCTAAGATATAATAGGGTTATTGATGGTGAAAAAGGCCCACCTTTGTCTGGTCATTTATGCAGTGCTAGCTGACCAACGTGGTATGAATTTTGATTTTGTGGGAACTGATTGCTTTCTAGTAACAGATTTGATTTCAGCAATGACTTAAGTTTGTTGTTTTCGCACTCTGGGTACATAACTGACATGATCTCTGCCAGAACCATGATTTGCTATTGACTGGACCGAATATGGGTGGAAAGTCAACTCTCTTACGTGCCACTTGTCTGGCTGTTATACTGGCTCAGGTTTGTTTCTCTTGGTCCCTAAGACCTGTAACTAATTAAGCACTTGCTTTCACAGGTTTCTGGTGATCAGTATGTTTTGATATTAGTCTCACCCACTGCCGCAATGTTTCATACATGATACATGTTAATTTTTTTATATGCAGCTGGGCAGTTATGTGCCCTGTGAGACATGTGTTCTCTCACTTGTGGATATAATCTTTACGAGGCTTGGTGCTTCTGATCGAATCATGACTGGCGAGAGTAAGTTTACAAACCAACAGTTTGTTAACTTCATTGACTTTCTTGTGGTCCAAAGTTGGCCGTGTTCCAAATGAATATGCTTGGTTCATGTGAATGTACTATATGTTATAAATTTTCAAATTGAAGTGGGAGTTGCGTAACTTGTGTACTTGTTTGATTCTTATATATACAGGTAACTGTTGGAATTTTCAAATTTGTAAATGTGCCTTTCCAAATTTTGGTTAATAAATATTTTCATCTATTAATTGAAATTGCTCTTAAAACCGAGAACTGTGATTGCATTGAACCGTGTTTGATGTAATAAATTTGCAGTGCTGTTGTTTATTTCTTTTAATTATTTCTTTATTGTTTTTGGTACTTGTGAGAGCTGTCGCCTGTTGGTATAAATATTGATACAGCAGCACCAACAACCTTAGGGACTCGCCTGACATGATGCCACTACGGACGAACATTGTTGCCCCAGCATCGGTTCCTACTAAGTTAATGCGATTCAAAGAGCCTAAGCTGATTTATGGCGTATACTACTGGTTCTTGACATTGTTTGGTTGTTGGTTTTTCTGATAGCTTTGTTTGAATAAGGCAGGCTTGGGTTCGCCATTTTAGAAAAAATTTATTATGTAAATGTGAAAAAATTGTATATGAAACGAGCTCGAGCTCGATTCAAAGAGCCTAAGCTGATTTCTGGCGTATACTACTGGTTCTTGACATTGTTTGGTTGTTGGTTTTTCTGATAGCTTTGTTTGAATAAGGCAGGCTTGGGTTCGCTATTTTAGAAAAAATTTATTATGTAAATGTGAAAAAATTGTATATGAAACGAGCTCGAGCTCGAGCTCGAGTACATAAATTGAGTAAACGAGCTTTATCGAGCCGAGCTCGAATAGTTCGATTATATTTCGAGCCGAGCTCGAGCTTAAAAAATGGTATTCGATCGAGCTCGAGCCGAGTTTCGAGCAGCGAGTTTCGAGTCGAGCTCGAGCTCGAGCAGCTCAATATTCGAGCTCGACTCGACTCGATTACAGCCCTAGGCATAATAGACTTGGCCATCCCTCTGAAAAAATTTTAAATCATATGCTTAGAACATTTGACTTGTCATTTCACACTGCCAATAAACAGTTAATCTGTGATGCCTGCCATTGTAATAAAAGCAAGAAATTACCATTTGCTCATTCCACTCTCACAAGCTCGAAACCCTTGGAACTAATATACACTGACGTTTGGGGACCATCCTTCACAACATCAATGGATGGTTTTCATTACTATGTTATATTCATTGATCATTATACCAAATTTATTTGGCTGTTTCCTATCAAAAACAAGTCTGATGTGTATCTCTTATTTCCATCCTTCAAAGCACTTGTTGAAAAACTCTTTGATACACATATTGTCTCCATTTATTCTGATAATGGAGGTGAATACAAGAAGTTATCACAATTTTTTGCAGCTCAATGCATCACACACCTCACCACTCCACCCCACACACCACAACACAATGGCATGGCAGAAAGAAGACATAGGCATGTTGTTGAAACTGGTCTTGCATTATTGTATCATGCATCAATGCCTCTCAAATTCTGGTCTCATGCATTTCAAGCAGCAGTATACCTCATTAACAGACTTTCAACACCAATTCTGCATATGAAATCTCCATTTGAAGCACTATTCCATAGAACACCAAACTTTAACAAATTAAAAGTGTTCGGGTGTCTTTGCTATCCATGGCTTAAACCCTACAATACACAAAAATTAGAACCAAAGTCGAGACCATGCATCTTTCTAGGATACTCACCAACTCAAAGTGCATACAAATGCTTTGATCCCAAGTCCCAAAAACTGTTTGTGTCCAGACATGTTTTATTTCAAGAGCAAATGTTTCCTTTTATTAATCTTGTTTCAGGAAGTCAATCTACTGTCAAGTCTACTATGTCTCCATCATCAATTGCTGCACTTGATTCCCCACTATTCTACTCTTCTACAACATCCAGCTTGCAGAACACAAAGTGTACTCCAACTCAGAACTCAACTAGTGCCCCTGCAGCGTCCACATCAGGTAATGACTCTCTAATTTTCAGTTGCACACAACCCACAACCACATCACTAGCTTCACAACCCTCCACAAGATCACACTCCATGACTACCAGATCACAAAACAACATACACAAACCAAAAATCATAAACACAACCTCTAAACACAAACCAAAAATCATAAACACAGCCTCTAAACACACCATTTTACCTCCCCTTGAACCAACATCTGTAAAACAAGCACTGAGCAACACAAACTGGAGACAGGCCATGACAGAAGAATACAATGCACTAGTGAAAAATCAAACCTGGGAGCTAGTTCCTTCATCATCTCAGCAAAACATTGTAGGATGTAAATGGGTGTTTCGAATAAAAAGAAAACTAGATGGATCAACTGACAGATATAAAGCACGATTGGTTGCCAAAGGTTTTCACCAAAGACCAGGCTTGGATTTCAAAGAAACGTTTAGCCCAGTTATCAAACCAACAACAATCAGAACTGTACTCTGCATAGCTATTGCCCATGGCTGGTCAATTCTTCAAATGGATGTCAACAATGCATTTCTCCAAGGCACTCTCACAGATGAAGTCTTCATGCAACAACCATCTGGTTACATTAATCCTGATAAGCCCAATCATGTCTGTAAGCTTCATAAAGCTATCTATGGCTTAAAACAGGCTCCTCGTGCCTGGTATCAGGAACTAAGTAACTTTCTCATTTCTTATGGCTTTTGCAAATCTGTATCTGATGCATCTCTTTTTATCTATGCAAAGGACAATGTTCTACTATACTTTCTGGTATATGTTGATGATTTACTACTCACTGGCAACAACTCTAAAGCCGTAACACTGTTTCAGCAGCAGCTTGCTCAAAGGTTTTCTCTTAAAGATCTTGGCAGTCTAAACTACTTTCTTGGTATAGAGGTTGTGTCTACTCCTACAGGGATCCTTCTATCCCAACACAAATACATCCGTGACCTACTTCATAATTTGATATGGACAATGCAAAAGCTACCACTACACCACTACCTCCATCTACAAAGCTTCAAATCAAAGATGGATCAGGACCTGCAAATGCAACTACATACAGACAACTTGTTGGATCACTTCAATATTTATCACTTACAAGACCTGATGTTGCTTATTCAATAAACAAGCTGTCTCAATACATGCATTCTCCAAGCCAGACACACTGGACATCACTAAAAAGGGTGTTAAGATATCTTAAAGGAACTCTTCACCATGGTCTGTTCCTACAGAAATCTGCCAATATGCATATCACTGCCTTTAGTGATTCAGATTGGGCTGGAAATTTGGATGACAGGTCGTCTACAACAGGATATATTATCTACCTTGGTGGCAATCCAATCTCCTGGAAGTCCACCAAACAAAGAACAGTGGCCAGGTCTTCAACAGAAGCAGAATACAGAGCCATTGCAAACACAACAGCAGAGCTAATCTGGATACAAAATCTCTTGACTGAACTGCATATAGACCTAACAAGCACCCCAACTCTTTACTCAGACAACATTGGAGCAACATACCTCACAGCAAATCCTGTTTTCCACACTCGAATGAAACACCTAGCACTTGACTACCACTTTGTACGACAACATGTTCAATCAGGAAAATTCAAGGTGTCCTATATCTCCACCACTGATCAACTTGCTGATGGCCTGACAAAACCTCTCACCAGACAGAGATTCCTATTTCTAAGAACCAAGAATGGTGTAGTTGATGGCTCCACCATCTTGCGGGGGCATGTAAAGGAAGATCACTTAAGATCAAACACCAATTGTCAAAGCACAAGATCAGCTAACCTGCATCAACAGAAAATCAGTCAAACATTATCACACCAAATCAGAAACCAATCAGTTAGCTAACAGCAATATCCATTCTTTAAATTCAAATCTGTAACAACTCTACAGTTTAAATTCTTTAGGTAACTCTACACATGTATATATATGTTAAACTCATTGATGAATAAAGTAACTTACTGTTTTTACAAAACTATCAGAACCTTCACAGAAATCTCGTTCAGTAAGTTTCGGAAACTCTCTGCATCGCATGGGATTCTAAGGATGCCAGGGTTTTCATAGCCAACCTGTTGAGCAACCATGTCAAGCAACCCAGCAAAGTATTCATTTTTGAACATATCGATATGGATCAAAAACCTTGTACTGTCCTTCTCCGACCCAACCATAACTGGAACATACCCTTTCGGAACAGCTTCACCACCCTGCACATAATTCAGTCGTCTGTAAGAAGCTCTCCGTCTGGACAATTGCCTCAGCATATTTCTATGTAATTATCAGATATGCCGCTGCTCTTCCTTATTATAAAACCCAATGCTTGCAATATTGTCTATTTTATAAGCTAATTATAAGCAGATTGGTTGAGTCATTTCTAGAGCACCTTCAATTTTTTTTCAGCTGTGGGGTCAGTTGAAATTCATTTATATGAACTTCAGTTGGTCAAATGCATCGACCGTACATTGATTTTCTTCCAGGAAATGCTTCCATTGTTTTTTATCTTTATAATAATAATTAGCTTGGAAGAACTGATAGGGAGGAAGTTTCATTTCTACTATCTGTATAGCTTTCATTGGGACTTTTGGTGATGATTAAGCTATAATTCTTCCATGGAATGATTAATCTTCGTACTAATCCCAATTTTTTATGTGGATTTGTGGGAAATTTGAGATGCCCGTGTAACTCCACTTTGACCAGTTCCTCCATTAAGTTACTGTAACTCTTGTAAGACACACTTTCTTTTGTTTTTTATTTTTCTTTTTTGCTCAATTTCATGGTTCCGAAGTTAACACGAAATTGACTTGGGAATTTGGATACACCGTAAATTATTATTTTAGCTGTAAAGTTCTAGAACTAACGATGCAATGATGAATTTTGTATAAGCTCTCTAACCCATATCAAAGGAAGACATAAATTACAATAATTTAAGCTTTATGTACATTTTCTATCATCACATCCATCCATCCCTCCATCGTTCTCCCAATAAATCAACTTTATCTTACCAAAAATGAAAGAAAGAAATTTAACTATTGATAGTTGAAACGTCTAAGCTAAAAGCTAATTCAAACCTCCTTCAAATTTAAGGAACACGCCAGCGGTTGTCAACAGTTGTTTTTAACTTCCAGTTCTAACAACTCTTTTTGCATGACCCACGATCACTAGGAAGAGGGGAAAAAATCAGTGGGGAGAAGGCAATGTTTTTTAATCGGACGCATCAAATCGATAAAACTTTCAATCATAGACTCAATTGGTGGATTAATTTAATCGACCGCAGCAATAAAAATAAAGTATTAGTGTTAAATGTATATTTTTAATATTAAATAAATATTCAATTTAATACGTAATTAATAAAAATATGTATTTGATTTAATGATAAATTTTCTAATAAAATATTTAAATTTTACCATTTATAAATATTTTTAAATAATAAATCAATATTTAAAATCAATTCAAACATTAATTCAGTATGGTTTAACCTTAATCAATTCATAGACCCAAATTTTTTCTGACTTTTTAAAGAGCCCACTGACATGCTGTGGTGACTGACTGGGTTCGTACATCGTCTACTTTATCCGCCCAACAACAGCAGAAAAATTGCTTGTTGTTCTCCATTCTTCTGAGCCCACTGGATCACTACATCAAAAAATCTTCCCTAGTAGTTGCTTATGGCTGTACGGGCTGTCGGTCCATTATTCCTACTCCAAAATAACCCAGAGAAAAATTCCTCAGCTTTCCTCAAATTCTTTTGAGTAAAGTTTAATTCTAGTTCTAGACTTCTAGTATTAGTAATAGATACTATAAAACATGTTTAGTATAAACCAAATTATTTAAAAAATAAACTTTAATAAATTAATTTGATCAGTCAATCGAATTTATCAAACTTCAATTGTTTAATCATCAATAACTTAAAATTATGTCTTAAATTTTTAATTTTTCATAATTCAAATAAGTATAATCATCTAACAAATATTTAAATATCAAACATAAATTAAAATTATATTCATAATAAATCAAAAACTTCAACAATATAAAATTTAAACATCTAATAATGATAAAAAATATAATATTTTATATAATTTTTGAATAATCCAATTATTTTTAAATTATAAAATCAAATTAATTGATAATCGAAATATTTTTAAAAATTTCTTCCGATAATCAATTAATTAATTAAAATAATTTCAATAGATCTATTAATTCAGTTAAAACTAAATAAATCACACCCCTATTTACAATCACAGTGGTTAACCTTAAATTTTTTTTAACGAAAGCGGATTCATTTAAAAAAAAAAAAGAAATTATACACTCATTATAAAGTCAAAAATTCGGATGCGTCCACCCATGAGTAGATTTGCTCATGAATCGAGTCGCGACTCAAATTTTTTTTTTTATCTTATTCAGGTCTATCCTAGGCGGATCCGGACTGACTTATCGGTCCGTTTCACTATTTTAAATAATAATAAATTAAAAAAATATTTTTATATTAATATTTTTATATTTAAATAAAAAATACTTTTTTAATGCATAAATAGTGACTTGGACAAGGTCCAATCAGCTCTCGTACTATAAATTTTTTTATCCAGACTCAATCCAATATATGTCGAACTTATCAAACTGAATGAACAACTCGATTAATCAACAGACCTATCCTTAAAACTTTTTTTATAAAAAAGGAGATATGATGTTTTCAGATGCGGCATTCATAGCTACTAAACATAAAATATTATATGAATTAATAATGAGAATTCAACACATTTAGTTATCATGTTTGAATTTGACAAAAGGATCTGGCTTTTAATGGCACATTGAATCTCCCTTATGATCTTATGCAATGGCCAAGGCCCTAGATTGAAGGCGTTTAATTGTTGCGTACTTTATGCGCCTACCCGTGACAGTCTTAAAAAGTATAAAATCTGCCTAAGACTTATTATGGGCAAACCTGAAAGCTCCCCTCAGCCACAGGACAGCTCTTAAACAAAAGAGTACAAAATGCATTAAATGCCGCCATTAATGGCTGCTCTCCTATTTTTCTTCATTCTTTGGTCCTATCTACACCAATTAATTGAAGATTGTTGAAAAGTCTATGTCATCCTTATCAATGTATTAATAAAATCTTCACAGTAATTAACTGAGTCACACGAGGGTGATATTGTCATATCATATAATTTTTTTTTTTTTTTGTTGCAGATATTACTCCTTAAAATGATTATATAAATCGGCTGCACTAAATTCCTTCTTCATATCATACAAAAATTCACATTCATAGTATAGTCCAAACTATTTTTAATGTTAATCAGTTGGACCATAACTTTCTTGAAGTAGACTGTTATTTACTCTTAAATTTCTTTCAGAACTTGTCTATTAAAAACTTTCATTCGCCTCCTTTTTTTCCCCCTTTCTTTCTCTCAAGTTTCTCCCCCTTTTTGTGCTGTGTTTTGCTGTTGGGAACTGTGGGTGAAGGCTTAGGAAATGGCAGCAGAAGTGAGTAGTTCATTGGTGAGGAGGGTATTGAGTGGACACATCGAAGAACAGCCTCAGATTCATGCTGGGAATTCTGATATTTTGATTACAAAAGACTTGCTGGGAAGTTTGTCAAAGGCTGCAGCAACCAAAGAAATAGATCTTGAATTTAAGGTGAAAGAAATTCAGATTATTTTAACCTTAATTTCTTTGTGCTGCAATAAATCCCAACAACTCATCTATGTCAATTTAACTCTCTGCAGTGTAGTTTTCAGTTCACAATTAGTTTTTGCTTTATAACCCCCATCCATGTAAAGTGTAAACTTTTTAGGTCACTATTAATATTCAATTAATTTAATGTTCACTTTATCTTTATTCTTTATGAAACATCTGACATCTTCTGATTTTTATTTTTCCCAACTGTGTTCCTGCTTATGTATTGAAGTTTTCTTCTCTGTAGTTCATGATCTAAGCAATTTTTGTTCCTTACCATGCAGGCAGGGAAAGTAGAGGCTCAAAGGTTCAGCTCATCGCCAAAATCACCATTTTCAGCACCACCACTAGCATCTGCTTCTCCAGATGGAAAGAGCAAGAATTTCTTACAAGATTCCAAGCTTCAAGACTTGAACTTTCCCCCAATTAACTTCTTTGAAGACATGACTTCCTTGGACTTAATGCTCCAGTCTTGTTCAACCCCAAGCCGTAGTTACCAAAGTGTGTGCACTCTTGACAAGGTCAAATACGCCCTGGAAAGAGCAGAAAAAGAAACCATGAAAAAACGTTCATCTTCATTGCCTGCTGCTGCAACATCATCTTCATCAACACCAGGAATGTTTGCAGCTGCATGCCCTGGTTGCTTGCTCTATGTCATAGCTTCCAATACAAATCCCAGATGCCCTCGCTGCAATTCTTTTGTTCCATCTTCCTTGGCTGTGAAGAAGCCTAGGATTGACCTCAATGCATCATTTTAATCATTTTTCTCTCTCTCTCTCTCTCTCTCTCTCTCTCTCTCACTCTCTCTTTTGAACATTGAGTGGAGATAAGTTGTAACTCTTCTGCAAATATTTTGATTCTTGTAAATTGAAAAATTATAGGTTCAGATTTCGGGTTACTTTTAGTATAGGGGGACCAATGATGATATTAATAGACGTTTTGTTAGTTTAATTTTATGTGTATTTGGGAAACATAGAAACTTTAGATCTGGTGATCTTATTATATGTTTTGTTAGTTTAATTTTAGATTTATTGAATATCATGTGATTATATGAATTAAACACTGATTTTCTTTTTAATTGATGCTTGGGAATCGTTTCTTTATTGTAAGAAACGAAATTCAGCACCTAAACTCAGTAGTTGCAGTAGTTTTTACACAGCAAAAGTGGGGCAATATATGACAATCTGCTGTATTTTTTTTTTTTAATTTTATTTCCTTTTTGTTAGGGTGGTGTTGAATGTAAGATCAAAATTGTAGTCGATCCCCTGATCACCACTTTGCTTGGTTGATATTAAAATCGCTTAAGTTCGTGTTACTGTGAACAATCTAATATTTCAACTCCATAATACACTCATTCCTGTTGTTCACCGATATTAGTATGACAAAAAGTAATGTAAATCGTATCGAGTGTTTTAAAAATATTATTTAATTTATTAAAAATTATAAATAAAATTATCAATTATTATAATATTATATAAAATTATTATTATAAATAATATATTAATTAATTTTATATTCATCGATAAAACCTTGTATTTCATATATATATATATATGATATGTGATTCATTTGTATCGATATAAAATTAATTAATTTATATATTTTTATAATTTTATATATAATTAATATTTTAATAAATTATTATTAAATTTAATAATATAATTATATTCTTGCACTTAAAATTTTAAATTAATTTTATATTCATATCATATTAATAAAAAATATAATATTTTTTATATAAAATAAATAATTAAATATTTTTAATTTATTTTCATGAAACATGAACAGTCGAATTTATATATATATATATATATTTAAAAATCTCACCATCCAAAATTTTAATGTTGTTTTGAAACTCCATGTCACGATCATACATCATAGCGACTGTGGAGAGTTATTGAAGCAGAGGCTCCATGTGTATTCTTTAAAATGATTCGCCACGTGTCAACCTGTTCGGCTGACCCTCCTTTAATGCGAATGTCGTTTGGGCAAGGAAATATAGAAGAGTTTTGTTTTATTTTGCAACTTACGACGAAACTCATTAATGGAAGACTTTGATTGATGGAAAAAATCAAATAAAAATTAAAAATAATTAATTGCAAAGGCAATCATTCATGGCAAGCAACTCATTTTTTAATTTCTTTGGCTGGTGAACAATTTATTGCGTGGATTGAGTTTGAGGTCAAGAAATTAATAGGATAATAATAGGGAAGTTTTTGTTCCCACCAATTTGAAAACATGAAGGCAGCTTTGTTGGATTTTAATATGGATCCGTTTAATCGGTGTCTATAAATATTAATTAAAATTTATTTTTTATTATTTTTAAAAAAAATTATATTTAATATATTATTTTTATTAAATTAAAAAATATATATTTATTATATTTTTCTTTTTATAAATAACACGTGCCACTAAATACAGGTTAATATTTTTCTTTTAGTATTTTGATTTTGCATATTGAACTTCATCAAATTTATGGCTCATTGCATCAACAATATTCTAAAAGTTTGACATATTTTTTGTTTAAAGTTTGATTATAAGAAAATTCCAAATTAGAAAACAAAGTATGTCCCAATTTGACCAACAAGTCATTTCGAATTTAAATTATATGAATTTAGATGATTGATTTTTCAATTCAATTCAATTAAAATTAAATAATAATTTGAATTGGATTAAATTTTGGTTTAGATTATTTTGATTTTAAGTTGATTGATTAAAGTAAATCATATTTGATATAATTTAAAAATATGAGATTTAACTAAGTTGATTCATATAATTATTTTTTTTTAAAATGACACTCAATAAATTTAAATTCGAAACCCAACATGTGCAACATCTTTTTTATCCTCAGACTACAACCTCTTTTATACTTAAAAAATCATGTACAGGTCGGATAAAATTCTATCATTTTTAAT
This sequence comes from Fremontodendron californicum, assembly GCA_030761205.1. Classification (NCBI taxonomy): domain Eukaryota; kingdom Viridiplantae; phylum Streptophyta; class Magnoliopsida; order Malvales; family Malvaceae; genus Fremontodendron; species Fremontodendron californicum. The sequence continues at coordinate 4,563,199 of JAULJL010000027.1, forward strand.
TTTAATATATCTTAAATCTCGTATGAGATTGATTTTAATTGAACTTTTTACCCCTCAGTCTAATTCACCTAATTCAACAAAGATTATCTTGAAATTGATAGGCCAAAAGCTTATGCTTCTTAACAAGTGTTTCCGCTCATATTGTACCAAAAAAGAAAAAGTTTGAGATAATGATAATTCTTTCATGTGTTTTGACAAATCAACTAAACCATAAGTAGTATTAATTTATAAATTAGATAACGAAAATATATTCTTTACGAAATTTAATATGAAGCTCATAATTAATTAGCCCCCCACTTAAAATGCAAACGCGTGCTACACATATATTTGACCTAGGCCTCATATTAATATGATTCATTCATGTGCATTAACTCAAATAATGAGCATGTCGTGTATTATGAAAACACAAAAGCCTAGGTTTTTTTTTTCTTTGCAAAGATAAAATTAGATCAACTCGAATTATTTGTCCAATTCGAATTGGATTGAATATAGGATAAGATATTTTAAATCAAGTCGAATTTAATTTGGATTATTATTTAATTAATCAAAAATTATTTTTATAAATATATAAATATTAAAATAAAATATTCTTAAATATATTTGAAATAATATGATAAGCTTATAAAATATACATTTTATGCTTTTCTACCTTTAGTTTTTGTTATATTTTCAATCTTTATCTTGTTTACTTATATTATGTTTTTGAATTTTAGGTACAATAAGGAGAATAAAGTCAAAAGATGTCAATAATGATGGTAAAGAGCTTACAAAATCATAATCACAAGATGAAAAAAGATTTTGGAATCAAAAAAATCAAATTCTTAGTGCTAGATGATCAAGCAGATCTGACCTCCGGAGCTTGTTGCAAGTAAATCATTATGTTAAAGACATTATTTGAAGAAACTTCCTTATTGACTTTTGAATCTGACTTGAATACCTTTTCAACGATAAGTTATATGCCTAAATCGGACAACGGATGGTCATCCAAATCAGTCGAAAAAGTGCGAGACAGTGAATCAGTCGCGAAACCAAAGTCAGAGAGCTAAAGCACACAAGACAGCAAGTTGGGGCTGCGGCCCTGGGCCGCAGCGTCGAGTTTCTGACTCTAAAAACGTGAAAAAAATCGCAAAAAATGAGAAAAATGAGAAAAATACGGGAAAAATCCAAAATTGCCATATTTTGACTCCTAGCTTTCTTGAAGAACAAGAAAGGGTTTTCAAGGTCAAAAAGCTCTATAAATACTATCTTTTGAGCCACAAACATCATTATTTTTTGAGGAGACTCAAGGGATCATCATTATTCTTCTTCTTCTCCATTCTTTTATTTTCATTTTAGTTTTATGTATATATTATTTATGCTTATGCTAGGCTAAACTTCTCTTTGGTTAAGAGTGATTTCAAAGCCCTAGACATGTTTTTGTAATTGATTTTTAGATTTTATCTATCATTAGTTTTCTATCAAAGTTGTTTATGTTCTTCTACAAGAATTGTTCATGATATTATCTTGATTTGTTTAGGTGGCCAACTAGATAGATCTTGATAATTATCTAATGCTAGTTTAGGAATCTTGATCCGTGTAATTGTCTTGATTTCTATTCAATAGTGGCAATTTGTAATTCATGATTATGTTGGGTTTTCAAGAATTATGAAGTGGGACATAAAATAAGTTGAATGAATCCATGTTTATGTGTTTGTTGCTTAGATCAACCTATCTTTCTTATCATAAAGCTGCTATCACTTTGAATCTAATGATGTTTATCTTAGGTTATTTGATAGTTAGAGATTAAGAAGTGACGTTCGTCATGTTTAACGACGAACTAAGGAAGGATTGGGGTAACACAGGATGTTGTTATCTACGGTTGTTAACTTTGATAGCTAATTGATGTTGATAGATCTGAATTTGATTTTTAACATTGTCTAGTGGTGGAGAATGAAATCTTAACCATACTTCTCTTATATTTGATTTTTTCTTATTTATTTGCTTCTTACTTTTCTTATTTATTTTAATTTTAAAGTTATTTCAAAAACCCCATTTTCTTTTATTGTTCTTGAATTTAAGTTTTAAACTAGTAATTTGTAAACTAAAAACCAATCTCTATGGATTCGACCCTTGCATGCTACTTTATTATAATTGATCATATTACTTGCAAGGTTTAACAAAGATACACTCTTTTGGGTGCATCAAGTTTTTGGCGCCGTTGCCGGGGATTGTTTTCTTTAGTTTATTCGTTACTTGGTTTATTCTTATTTTCAGTTGTAATTAATTTTATTTTTCTTGTATATACAGGTTTTTGTTTTCAAAATTCAAGCAAAAAGATATGGCAGGTGCTACATCAAACCTTCAGAACCAACTATCCAATCTCATCTCCGTAGTTCAACAAGTGGCCATAAGTAAGATTCAATAATCAAGGCAGTGTGGAGTGTGCTTCATGATGGATCATCCAACCAATTGGTGTCCATACTATCAAAAAGATAATTGTGAACCAACCTATGATTTAGGAGGATACCAAAGTCAACAAGGGTTTCAAGAACAACAGTACGATCCTTACTCAAACATTTACAATGAGGAATGGTGGGATCATACTAATTATGGTTACTCGGGAAATTATCAAGAAATAGATCCTTATGCCAACTACAATCATCCATCGTGCTTCAATCAACCATGGACACAACAGCAAGATCTTTTTGAGCCACCACATATGACTTAAGACTCAAGTACTTCTTTAGAAGACCTTGTCAATACCCTTACTACTAACCAAATTGCAAATTCAACAGGAAACAAGGGCATATCAACAGGAAACAATGGCAAGTATCCTGAATTTGGAAACGCAATTGAGCCAATTGGCTAGTGGTATGGCGCGATGGGTAGAAAAAGACCTGAAGAATTACATGAACATGATCCAAAGGAGAATGTTAGTGCCACACAACTTGAGGATGAATCAGAAAATCCAAGGGAACCTGAGAATGAGAAAGAACTATAGATAGATTTACTTCTGGAAGATAATGAAGCTTCAATTTTAAAAAAGAGTACTTCGGCACCTGAGGTAACGTTTAAGGTTCCACTTTTCACTAATGTTTCTTCTCCATCTTTTTCTAATAGATTAGCAAAGTTAAAGGAGGAGGAACATGAACAACACATGCCAGAAACCTTAAACAGCTTGTTTGTGCATGTCATCTAACAAGTACCAAAATATGCTCCATTCCTCGATAAGCAATGCACTACAAAGGATGATGGAATAATACTTGTAATGGAGAATGCATCCACTTTTGTGTAAAGAAAGCTTCATATCAAACGCACAAATGTGGAAAGTTTCATGTATGAGCCTGACAAGCCTAAAAAGCCAATAAGGGGTGTTGGTTAGGTTGGACAACTCAACTCAAGTACTAATTGGGAAGGCAGCCCAATTAATGAAGAAATTACCAACTTGCCATACTCAGATTTGCTTTATTTTCTTTTTTTTATGTTTATTTGTTTAGTATTTTAGGATTATTTAGGTTGCATGAATTTGTTTGTTTTTACTCTTAATTATTTCTATTCTTATGTTATTATTTCTTTTCTCCTATACATGATTCTTTCATTTGGGTTAATAGCATTACATTGAGGACAATGTAAGAATTAAGTGTGCGGGGGAAGAATTTAGGATTTCTTTTATTTTTGTCTATTATTTTTTTTATGAGTCTTTAATATTATTATTATAATTTTTAGTGTGTTTTAGTTACTTTTAATATAATGATGAGATATGAATTGTATAGGTCTAAAACTGATTATAAGTGAGATTTTCATGAGAACTAAGCTTGATATCATTTTTTATGAGCCAATGTTGATTTGATATGTTGATTGAGAAAGAAGCATGTTTAGACTTAATATTGACTTGTATAATCATCCTTGTGAGTTTTGAGTCTATATGATTGATGCATTATACATATCAATCTAATTTCTTTATTGAGTGCTCTTATGATTACATGATTCTCTAGAACTTGCTTTAAACTGTTTAAGACTATATTGATACATGTGATAACATGAATATGATAGAGGCATTAGGATTATAACCAGGGCTAAACAACCATCCCTATTGATGTTCCAAGAGAACATCCCCCTAGTGAGCCAATTTGAGCTACATTGAATATGCTATTTTATTGGTAACCACATCTTACACCTAGCCTAAACAAATTTATATCTTTACCCTTGTTCTAAAGATAGATTAGAATGTTTGAGACATATTGCAAAAACAAGGATTACTTTTTGAAATTTTGGGTTAGAACAAAAGATAAGTGTGGGGGAGGAGAAAGGCAAAAGTCAAGAGAAAAAGAGAAGGGAACATTATAAAAATACATTCCCATAAAAAAAAATTTAATCATCTCTTGAACTTCTAGTTAAAGAAAAAGATGTTACAAAGTTGGTTAGAATGAAGTAAAGGCTCAACATGAATATTTAGCCTATATTATTATGTGCTTTATAAGAGTTTTGAGAAGTTTTGTTTGTATGATCTTATTATGTCTCTAAAATTCTATAAAATCTTTGGAACCTTTGTGATATCTTTATCCTTTTATTCTCTAACCACATTACAACCCCTTGGCCCCATTACAACCTTGATTGAAGACCTCTTGATTTATGAAGTTGCATGATCTAAATAGTGGAGAATAGGTGGACAAGCAAGTATAAGGTAGAACTGTTTTCATGAGATTGATTGAGTGTAAACACTTTACCATTACTTTAAAGAGTGAAAATCATGAGAGTATCCCATGTTAGAAGTTGAGATTAAGTTTGAATATGCATTATTTTGATTGAAATATGTTATGTTAATATTGGCTTAACTCAAACGATTTACATTCAAGCATGATTTTTTTGTGAAACTCTTTAAGCTATTGATTAGTTTAAAAGACTTGTTCAATGATTATCTCTAATTTATATTGGAAGGATTAGTTGTAATTATTATTATTATTATTAGTTTTTTTTTAGTTTTTCTTATGTTTCCAATGTTTGTGGTTTTCGTCTTAGTAAACCCTCACAAGACTAAACTCGTCCACTAGGGACACCTAAGGGTTTAAAGGCTTGTGTCACATGCTAAGTGCCACCGTGATTTTCTATGAAAGTGGATTAGATTTTCTTTTTTTTTTTTTTTTTTTTTTTTTTGCTCGAGGACTAGCAAAAAGCTAAGTGTGGGGGCATTTGATAAGCTCATAAAATATACATTTTATGCCTTTCTACCTTTAGTTTTTGTTATGTTTTTTATCTTTATCTTGTTTACTTATATTATGTTTTTGAATTTTAGGTACAATAAGGAGAATGAAGTCAAAATATATCAATTATGATGATAAAGAGTTTATAAAGTCGCAATCATAAGATGGAAGAAGATTTGGGAGTCAAAAAGATCAATTTCTTAGTGCTAGATGATCAGGCAGATCTGATCTCCGGAGCTTGTTGTAAGAAAATCATTATGTTAAATTCATTATTTGAAAAAACTTCTTTCTTAACTTTTTAAGCTGACTTGAATACCTTTCCAACGATAGCTTACACACTTAAATCGGGCAACGGATGGTCATCCAAATCAGCCGACGAAGTGCAAGACAATGCATCAGTCGTGAAACCGAAGTCAGGGAGCAAAATCACACAAGACAGCAAGTTGGGGCCGCGAGGCCGAGTTTCTGACCCCCAAAAACCGCAAATACGAGAAAAATTCGGGAAAAGTCCAAAATTGCCATATTTTGACTTCTAGCTTCCTTGACCAACAAGAAAAGGGTTTCCAAGGTCAAAAAGCTCTATAAATACTATCTTTTAAGCCACAAACTATGATAATCTTTTGAGGAGACTTAAGAATCATAAATTTTCTTCTTCTTCTCCATTCTTTTATTTTCTTTTTAGTTTTATGTATATATTATTTATGCTTATGTTAAGCTAAACTTTTTTTTGGTTAATAGTGATTTCAAAGTCCTAGACATGTTTTGTAATTAATTTTGAGATTCTATCATCATTATATTTGTTTTGGGTGCATCATAATAAAACGAGTTTTTTAAATCTGACGAACCAAACTAGATTTTGAACAAACAATTTTTTCTATTCGAACTTAGCCCGATCCAATCCAACCCATAAATAACATTAGACAAAACACATCATTTTTTAAAATGATGATAATTTTAACAAAAGTTTAATTCGATAAACAAAAAATGATAGAATAATTTCAATGTTAAAACAATCGTACTGGAGGTTGAACCGGTTAGACCTCCGATTTCCAGTTCAACCGATTAATCCAGCGGATTCAACTCTAGTAAAAAAAAAATCAAAAATAATTCCAAAAAATAAAAAAAAAATTAGAAAATTTAGAAAGAAAAAAAAACAAATAAATAGTACAAGTTATTACTTTTGATTTTAGCCTAATTTTTTAACTTTTAATTTGTAATTAATTGGGTTTAAAAAATCCAAAAATAATTATTTTCGATTTTATTGGTTTTTTCTCGGTTTTTTTATTCTCTATTTTTTAACGGTTCTTAACGGTTTGACTTTTTCCTGATTTTATGAATGCTATTGAACCACCGAAACTAGCGATTCTCAATTCAACCGGCCTATCCGGTTCGGTTTTTTAATCATTGTAATTTTCCTACCCCAAAGACTTTCTTTATTTCTTCCATTGAAAAGTCAGATATTGTTTTCCACTCCTATCGTTTTTGGTTGCAGACACTAAATTTCATAATTTTGGACACGATAAGAATATGAACAAAATACAACAACAAAAAAAAACACGACACAACATGACACAATAAGAATACACGAACGCATAAAAATCTATATAATACGAAATATTAACATATCAAAATTTATATAAATATATAATACCTTAAACACGATTATGATATTTGAAAATACACGAACACAATACAAATATACGGATTACCAGATTTAGTAAATACAGTGCAGCCAATTAAGAAATTGGTCTTCAGTGTAATCCCAAAACCAATTTGTTTTGTTTTCTTCTCCTATCTTTTTCAGGATTTGGCTTCACTCAAATAACCGCGTGCATGAATCGTCACGATTCAAAGCTTATTTGGCCCTACTAATTAAATATGCTCATTGGTAAAGGTCGTTCAAAACAAGATTTCTCATTTTCAAAGCTTTCATCTACCATATCTAAATGAGAGGGTATGATTTTGATATGCCTTCTTAATTTTCTTTTCTAACGTACGTGAGCGGTTAGGGAAATTTGACCCTATCATATCATCTTTCATGTCGACAAATTTAACGTTTTAAATTTTGAATTTTCCTACCGAATGTTAGCTCTTAATATGATCGTTTAAGATATTATTTATAATAATATATAAATATAGTAATTGACGATTAATTAAAGCATCGAATGCTCATTATTAAAACCTTTAATTAAAAGTTTATTAGTTGAAAATTCATATTGTTACTAGAATTTGTTTATGATATATTGATAATGAAAATTTTTAATTTTACAAACGAAATTAAAAAATAATATTTTTCCACGGCATGTTAGTATTTAGCATTTTGTGTGACAAATAAATGTTTAAAAAGAACATTTGTTTTACTTAAAGAAATATATTTTTAAAATTAGTTTCATGTAATATTTTTTTTAGTATAGAAAATTTTCAAATATAGAGGAAAAAGTTGCATTTTATTAGGAATTTTCCTACTAATTAAAATTGGTTTTTCTGTTCACACAGGAAATTTACAAACTTACCAATACAATAATGGTCAGTAAATACAATAAAAATATAATGCAAAAAATAAAATGGTTTGTAATTGGACTTCGACCCCGAAGCAAACTTCTCGGTTACGTTGAAAAGCCCATATGTGTCATGTTTGTTAAAAGGCCTAAATCATGTCTACTTATCGATGGCCCAAAACTTCAATAGGGCTGTGTTCATCTCGGCCCTCACCAAATAGAACCTGTCCCATCTTTAACCAGTTTGATGAAGATATTCGAATTTTTTTTTTTTTCTATAACGATTTCAGATTATAAAATACACGTTGGGGAAAAGAAGAAAATCCAACCGCAAGCCCTAGAACAACAACAAAACTAATAAAATACCATTTTCCTACAAAAGCATGCCAAAACAATTATAAATTGACAATACCTTGTCTGTAGCTTGAGGTATGAAATTCTGATTGCTTATGTTGTCCATCGAGTGTAGACAAAAAAACTTGAGCTCCCTCCTTGGATAGTGTTCTAAAACTACCTTCAATGCCTTGGATACAGTCACCAAGAGCGGGCAATCCATTGAGAAGTGTCTGTGCTATTTGACCTCGCTTGCTTAAGAAAAAAAAAATGTTTTAAGAACTTGGCTGAAGGGTCTTTCACCAAGCATCTAGCAATCATTTGCTTGAGAGACTGAAGAGAGAAGAGAAACACATCAAATTTTATCTAATTAAATCCAACTACTAAGAATGTTGGATTGATTAAAGCCTACCTTAGAAAACTTCCTATCTCTTTCATAATCCAGGCCTGGAGGTGCATTTTGCAAGGTCGTAACATAAGCAATGCCTAAGAACAACATATATGCTTTAAATCATAATATCTTTTGGTGTCCAGTAAAGGATTGTGATTGTGTCCTATATTATCCGGATTTTTTTTCATGAAATATCCATATCCAATACATATTTAAACATGTGTATAAAAATATAACCTTTAAATATATAAAAAAAAACTTTTTAAAAAAATTAAACACAATCATATTAATCGCATATATGTTTCTAACACTCACCCAAATTTGGATAATTTAGATTGTGTCCAAAGGGTCACAAAAGCTATCCACCTTCATTGGGGGATATTTCGAGAATGGAGCATGGCCATGAGCAATCTCTAGTGCAGATATACCAAACGACCAGATATCCGCCCTGCAGGGATTTTGCCAAATAAATATCAACATGATGCCACCTAAGCAGCATGAAGAAAAATATATTTGGATTTTTCTCTCTATGAAATAAAATCATACATCAAACTACTAAACCAAATGTGTGGCCAAAATAAATTTACTAAGTCAATTGCTTTGTGGTTTTTTTGACTAAATTCTAATCTTTGATTATTTTCATCTTTCGTAATTAAGATTATAAATTTAAATCCCTTAAAATATCGTATAATATAGTACTTTTTTAATTTTATAAATGATTTTTTTTTGTACTCCATTAAAATTAATCTTGAAAATAAGTACAATTCTGGTTTCGATACCAATTAGGCAATTACCAATAACCATTCAAGTCGGAAAACTGTAGCTGAATGAAAGAAACAGTTTCATATTAACTTTCTTCCCGTATTTTCTTAGAAGCCAAACAACAAGGAAACAAGGAAATCGACAATACAAACACAAAAAATTTCAATTAAAATTCAACTTCTATTACATGATTGAAAACACAAAAAACAACGAGATCTAATCCAGCTTTTGTAAAAGACAAGTTAACCTCCAAAACCGTAAAGAGTTCGGCCTTGTCTTTTCAAAGCATAAACTACATCCATAGCAGTAACCGTCTTTCTCCTGGCGTGTTCGGTGTAAGTAACCGCATCGCGGATCACGTTTTCAAGGAAAATCTTGAGAACGCCTCGCGTTTCTTCATAAATAAGACCGCTAATCCTCTTCACTCCACCTCTTCGAGCCAACCTTCGAATCGCCGGCTTAGTGATCCCTTGAATGTTGTCTCTCAGTACTTTCCTATGCCTCTTCGCTCCTCCCTTTCCCAATCCTTTGCCACCCTTTCCACGACCTGACATCTTCTTTACTCTTTTCTTCTCTCTCAAGTATCAAAGAAGAAGTTTGAATTTTTTTTTTTTTTTAAATAACTTTTGAATTTTGATGATGGAAACAGGAGGAACCCTGGTATATTTATAGAGTGAGAGAGATTGGTTTTTAGCCGTTCGATGTTAATTTTAATCGGACGGCTTAGAGAATCGATCCGTGTGATCTGACTCCTTTTGGCGCGGGATAAACCAGAAGAAGAAGGTTTTTTTTTATTCGTTTTGGTTTTTGTGATTTTGGATTTCGAAAATTTTTAAAAACCGCGCGCGGGCACGTAAGATAAGCGTGAATTGAAGGCCGGCCCCTGGGCCCGTGGTCCATGGGGATAGAATTGGATCCTTACACCGACTCGATTTATTAACTGGGTCCAGCTATTAAACCGACTTCGAGTCGTTATAAAAAAACCCTAACCCTAACTCTCCGATAGGGTTTTGTCATTTCTTTTCTGTAACAAATCAGTGCAGATCTTTGGTTTCTCTACCATCAATTTTCCGCCATGGTATCCTCTCTATCTCTTTCAGCCTTAAATAAATAAAAAAAATTTATTAGTGAAATTAAATATGTGCTCATGAATTTTGCTTATTTTTGTTTTAGAATGTTAAGATGTTGTATGATGAGATATTAATTTCCGCATTTTTTGTTCCTAGTGAGTTGGGGCTTGATTGATTTTTTAGATGATTGAATGCACTAGTCAATTTAATTTAAGAGTTGAGAAGTCAATATTTACAAGTATTTTAGCTGAGGGTTTTACTTGTTTGAGTATAATCTGGAAAAGTGTCGATTTTTCTGCTGCTATTTACCAATGCTTGAGCTGATTTTTTGTTGTAGGATAAGTGCCTTAGAACTTAGATTATAAGTTTATAACCCATTTTTTAATTTTTTTTGGTACTTCAATTTTCTTCTTTCTTATTTGGTTCTGATTTACTTTAGAGGAGTAAAGCTGGTTGGGACCAATGAAAAGTAGAACTCTTTGAGACAACAGTGACATTAAGTCGAACAATTTTTATGAATTTAGGTGGAAATGTTGTATTATGTGCTTGCATCAGCCATCAAATGTTGTTGCAACGATTAATCGTTTGTGTCATAAACTATGTTTTGCATAAGATTGAAATTGTTCGAATAACACTGATTCAGAGACTGCAAAATTGTCATTTTGTTGATAGCCCTTGGCGTAAGATAAATAAATTAAAATCTCTGTATTGCAGGTGAACGTTCCTAAGACAAAGAAGACCTACTGTAAGAGTAAGGAGTGCAAGAAGCACACCTTGCACAAAGTCACCCAATACAAGAAGGGGAAGGACAGTCTAGCTGCTCAAGGAAAGCGTCGTTATGATCGCAAACAATCAGGTTATGGTGGACAGACAAAGCCTGTTTTCCACAAGAAGGTAAAAGACTTATCTTTTATGAGTTTTTCTCCCTTGTGTGAACATGACTTTTGTATACTACCATTATTTTGAACCCTATGAATATCTATTCCATTTATTAGTGAGTTTAAAACTATTTTGTCCTTGTTAACAGGCAAAGACTACTAAGAAGATTGTGCTGAGGCTACAGTGCCAGGGTTGCAAGCATGTATCCCAACACCCAATCAAGGTAATGAACTACAACACTTGTACATGAGCTAGCCATTCTTAGTTAGCCTTACGACATCTGAGATATGCTAACTCTTTGTTGGTACTGTTTCTGCAGAGATGCAAGCACTTTGAGATTGGTGGGGACAAGAAGGGCAAGGGGACATCTTTATTCTAAATGAATCATTTTTTAAACTTCCTTACTGTTTTGCACTTGCGGGAATTGAAGCCAGCATTCAAATTTTGTTGTTTACATTGCTTTGTTGCTAGTTTTATAATCTCATTCCTAGCGTTTTTTATTCAATTTAATGGTTATCCTACACTCCTACTGCCTACATGTAAGTTAATTTGCTCGACCCTCCAAATCATCAATTTGAGACGAAAAAGAAAAAGACTTTGTTCCTCAATTAAATAACACTGTTAAGTCTGTAATCGTGTCAAGCAGATTCTCTGCTACAATAAAAGGATGGCTGATTTTAGCCCTCCTTATCATGAAGAACAGAGCACTCCTCATGTTCTGGTTCTTCTAAATATACAAACTTTTCCTATTCGATGTTTATGCCAAGTGAAATAAGAAGATCCTATCATATGCTTTGATTTGGTTCATCACTATCAGTGTTAAAGCAAACCAAGCGACGAGTATTGCAACTTCAAAATTGTTAACACATAAATTTCTCAACGGATAAGTGATCAAAGATAAAAGTATTGCAACTTCAAAATTGTTTGCCATCACAATCTTAATGCATGAAAGATAAAAGCAGTTGCACTAGAACATTTCTGAGCATCTTCAACATTAAAAAAATTAGCTTCTTCATAAGATTAATTCATTAAAATAGAGTTTGATGAACAATTTCTGATGCACAGATTAAACCCTGTATATGAACTCCAACAAGCATAAGCCAACACAAAAAACATCTACTATAAATGAATTGTATTTTCTTTTTCAAATTTAAATACCCTCAAAATTACCTATAATCAAATGCTGTAATAATAAAAGCAACTAGTAATTTCCCATAAACATGCTACAGGAATTTCAGTTTTCCATGAGAAAGAGTTGACCTTGCATGCTGCAGTTTACACGTTGCCTTCTGCGTTCCTTTCAACCCAGAACATGTATCTGTGGCTCCTAAAGTAACAGCAAAGTAAAGGTAGATAGTACAGAGGAATGCTAGGAGTCCCAAAGCTGTTAAGAGGAATCTATGCCTCTGAACAAGTGTTGACCAGCTACCCAACTCATCTTTTGGGAATTGCTTCCTCATCGATCCTGACCTCCGATGGGGAGAAGATACAATGCTGTCAAGAACCATAGCTTAGAGACTAAAAGTCGTTCGCCAATGTGATCTGAAATCATGCAGCCAGTTGCGTTAATCACCAGAGGTAAGAAAAGGCTCAAGACAAAGAACAACTACTTTGGAAAAGACCAGAAGAAAGTTCATGCTAAAGCATGAAACTACCAAGTACCAACAAAACAATGTAAACAAAAGATAGCAATCAGAAATACCGAATTTTTCAAAGGAAAAGACCGGAACAACAAGCCATGTAAAACCATGCTTCTTTAATACAGCAGTCTAGACTCCAGATCTCAAATTAACCAAGTATATATATATATATATATATATATATATCTTTTCACTGGAAATACTTTTTAAGACAGCCTCATCTCACATACAATTGCACTATTTGAACACATATACAACAAAGACTGAATCTATCACGTCTACTGAGGCATATATCCCAATATCCAAAAGATTGACCAACTCCAACAGGAAAATGTTAAAAGAGACGAGAATGTAAGTATCAGCTAGAACTAGGGTGAAAAATCTTTTGCGGTGTCCACGGGACTATGAAACTATGTTTAATTAGCTGAGAAAGTTATTACAAAACATTTTTCTACCGGTCCAATCCGAGGCTTTAAGACTGATAACATTCTACATTCAATTGTCTCAACAGGCAGGAAAACCATAATTGTCAAACAAAATATATAGCATCTTATGAATTAGCTTCATCACTATTCAATTGTCATATCAACAAAGAATAAATTTTTAATTTCCCTTTCACTTGAAAACTATTTTATGCTTCAATTATCTCTAATAAGACAGACATTTGACCTAAAATGTTCCGATTTCTGATAGATCATAACAGATCCTTTCTATTCCTTAATCCCGCTAATGAAATCATGTTATCAACTCAGATCCTTAAAAACCCAAAAAGAGAAAAACCTGAGGATCATGTCAAATCTACATGAAAAACACATTCCACCACAAACAATTCACAACCTTGATAATCAATGCATATTTCTATCAAACAAACGTCAAATTCAAAACCCATTTCTATCCTAAAAATAAAAAAATAAAAAACAAAACCCAGATCTGAAAATGTACCAAACAGTCAAAAAGAAAACACTTACAGTTGAGAAAACCAAGGATGGATCAAAGGGAAGAAGCAAACAATGGGTATATTTCTTGATCTTTTCTCTTTATTTTATAATCCCTCTTCTTCCCTTGTCTTCTCCTTATGTCACGGTGTAAGGGACGTTATAATAGAAACGAAAAAAAGTGGTGCCTTTTTTGCAAATCTGTCACGAACAATGAAAGGAATAAAGGTTTTTTTTTTCTTTTTTGGGGTGAGAGAAGCAGCGTCGATAGAGTTTTGAAGCGAAAGGCTTTTTATTGGGCCAAAATTAGGAGGAAGGTTTTGAGGTTTGGAAAAGTCCAAAGGCCGTTTAATTATAACAAACCATAACCCGCGGACCGCGAGAATAAAGAAAGTGCGCTCCACCCTCCTCCCATTTGGCGTTGTCATCTAATTTTAATGATTTTTTTTTTTTTTTTCTAATCTAGTCTTACACCTCCCAATTCATTTTTATCTATTTAATTTATTTGAAAAAATATTACGTGTTTAAATTTTTTTAACCCGCAATTTTCTAAAATTTGTCCAATATAATATTATCTGACCTAATATTCAATTGATAATTTTGATGATTTTCTAATTTCTTAAATTGAGTTTCATTTTAGTTTGAAACGAAAGTTTTAACCTTAATTAATTAAAAAAAATTATTCTTTTTTCCTTGAATAATCTGGTGGGTTCTTTTGACTCTATAATGAACCATTATCATCTTTAATCCAACTATATTCATCTTTTAGTTAAAGAGCATTGTTTTTTTTCTTTTCATAACTTAGAAGTTATAAGTTACAATTCATTTGAGAGTAACTAACGTGCATCTTATTAAGTGGATTCCACACCTACTCACGTATATAAATTAAATGTTGATGTTGCATAGGTAAAGGATAGTTCGGTGGTAGATTTTGGAGTTATCATACGAGATTCATTTGATCAGCCTATAGGTATTATGATGAGGAAAACATATCCTATTTTTTCAATGTTTATGTGGGAAGTTATGATAGTAAGAGAAAAGATAATTTTTACTCAAGATATAGGCATCTGTGATGTAATTATTGAAACCGATTTTTACAAGCTTACTTGGAGCTTAAGGGAGAAAATGCAAGATCATCTATATCAGGACACTTAGTTGCAGAAATTATATCATTGATTTGTAACTTTCATTCAATATCCTGGTTTTTTGTTAAGAGGGATAAGAATATTGTAGCACATTCTTTAGCTACACATACTCTATCCATAAGTGATGAAATTGTGTGGCTAGAAGATAATCCATCATTTCTATTACTTTATTTTGAATCAAAAGATATTTGAATTATTTAATAAAATATTTTTTTATATAAAAAAAAGGTTACAACCCACCTTTCATAAAAAAAAAAAAAAAAAAACTTACAACCCACCTAAAAAAGAAACCAACTACAAATCTATACCGTATCAACCAAAAAAAAAAAGAAAAATCAAACATACACGCAACTAATTAAATCAAATGAAAAATATTTATTTTTTTTAGTATTTTTCATCATAATAGCTATTAGCTACTAGCCTACTACTATTAAACAACTTATTATGTTCATTATACTTTTAATTTAATTGGTTTGTTTTTTTTTTTTTTTTTAATTTCCAGCTAAATATTTATAACGAGTATAAAGAGAGGGTTTGAGTCAAGTCATTTAGGATTATGAATGGTAAAATACCTCGTTTCCTATGATTTTCGCCCACCTCGACATGATAGGGGTAGGTTTTTTTTTTTTTGAAAAGTTGAGTCTAGTTGAAAATTAAAAAAAAAAAAATTTGAGGTCGCGTTTAAGGTATGAAAAAATAATATTTTTATTTAGTTATATATTGTTAATTATATGTATATTATATTAATAAATTTGTTATTCAATACTAATCAGTGATTAACTTAATTATATAATATATTTAAAAGTAATTAAAATATAATTTATAATTAAAAAATACAAAATACAAAATTTCATTTAAAATACATAAAAAAAAAAAAAATCAGGCAGGTTTCGGGATTATATAAATATTTTTGGATTTGGGTCAAGTAGTAAAAAAAACAATCGAAGTTGAGGCGAGTTCAGGTTAGAAATATATAAAATCGTGTCGGTTCAGCCGTGCAGGAAAGCCTTTGCTTCCATTGGACAAGGCAGATGAGCAGGAAGAGAAGGAGAAGAATAAGCCAGTCACGTATTCATACGCCTTCTTCCACATCATCTTTTCTCTTGCAAGTATGTACTCAGCAATGCTTTTGACTGGATGGTCAACCTCAGTTGGGGAGAGCGGGAAGTTAGTCGATGTGGGGTGGCCATCTGTGTGGGTTCGGATTATAACTGCGTGGGCAACTGCAGGTCTCTATATCTGCTCTCTGCTTGCTCCTATTCTGTTCCCAGAGAGGGAATTCTAAGTCTCCAAAAGAGAAAGTTATTGGATATAAATTTACTCTGTATATATGTTTGATCAGAGATGGATTTACATTCCGAGTCCCAAAGAGAAGTTGGATATTATTGCAGTAAATTACTCTGTATAATTTGACCTTATATGTACTAACCCTGTTTGCTAACCCTGTTATTGGGTCTAAAATATTATCATTATGTAATTAACTCAAGCTAGAAAAAAAGTATTAGTTTTGCCCCAAGAAATTTGTTCATATAAATTGATGTTGATCCTCCAAGAACTCTGAATATCAATATCAGAAACATCAATCAGTTCCTGTAGAAGGTAATATGTTTGCGAATGCCATTTGGGCTTCAACGATATGTTCGGTGAAATTAAAATAAAATGAATTTTTGTTAAGCCTATCTATATCAGAAACAATTTTGATAAAATACTCATTAGTTTCCATGCTTAATCCCAAACAGTGCCCAAGTAAACATGTCAACAGATAACTCAGATCCATCTAAGTTGATCAAAACTATGAATCAAATATGGTAAGATTCCTCCTTCAATCCTCAAAATCTCCAGCATTTTCCAATAAATAGTTTGCTGCCAATTCCTCGTTGCGATCGCAAGCCAAAAAGGCTTCAATGACAAGGGCTCTATCAAATCCCATTGCTTCAAGCTACAAACAGAAAATAAATTACTAATTACTAAAAGTTAGAGAGGATCCAAATAATAAAATAGAAAAAAGAAGAGCAACTGATTTGCATACTCGTTCAATAGCCTCCTGTTCCGCTGGGGTAACATTGATAGCCTGAGGCATGTCTTGTTCAGCCTGATCAAATATATCCCTGAAAGCACCAATTTAAGTTAATATTAATAATGATGATGCTAAGTCAATGCATAGATAGCCTGGCGATATCCAATAATAAGCACTCACCCTTCAGAACCTTCAAGAGGCTCATTTATTAGCTGAAGAAACTCTGCATGATGCTCTTGAATTTGTCTTAAAAGCTGGGGGTTTTGCTTTCCAAGCTCTTGTAGCATGGGCTGTAACAGAAGAAGCAGATCAAATCCAGAACAATAAAAGCCATAGATATTTTGCTAGAGAAAAACATAGAAAATGCAAACCTGTAGAATTTGTGGGTTTGATTGCACCATTGAACGCAATGCTTGGAACTAAATGTAAACAAAGATGCAGTTAGTATTTCATATGTCAAATAACTGAAAATCTTCACAGTTAAAGAGAGACCAAAAACAAAAACAAAACAAAAATGATATGACAAGACTACACCTGTTGATTGTTTCTGAGAAAATCCAGGGATCCATGTCCACCAGCAGCGGCACCAGAAAGTGTTTCCTAGGAATAAGAAATAAAAACCAGCACATAAAAGAATTAAGAAAAGTTTCTATATGTGATTGAAGTACATCAACAATCTAAGGTTTTAACCTGAGGAAACATATTCAAAGGCGATGAATTAGGAGCCCCTGAAACCGGAGCAGCAGGGGCTGCACCAGTTTCAGTAGTCTGACTTGTAGGAAAATGAGCCACTGGCACAGCCACTTCTGCTGATTCAGGAATCCCCTGAAGATAAAATAGCATCATAACAGCATCCAAACAAATATAGTAGTTTAATGTTAGAATCTAGCCTTAGATACAATCATAAAGTTTTAGACATACAGAATATAGATAATCCACTGCTCGCTCTGGATTGTTATAAGCAGCTCGAAGTGCACGAGTTACTGTTTCTTTGTCCCAGTTGCCACCACCCATATCCATCAATTGTTGGATAGTCTGTTCAAGAGTATTTCCAGCAACTAAATTGGAAGCAGCTTGACTATAGGTATCGGTCTGTGGACTGCAACAAGTTAAGACAAAAAAATTTCCAATTACTTTCACATGTTCAGAAAATACCAGAAAGGAGGTGTGGTAGAGAAGGAGCTTCCATACACATTCTTTTAAGGGGAAAAAAACAAAAGAAGGATGAACAATCAGATAACACCTGGCAGTTTCTCACAACGTCTAGAAAGGAGAATACTTCTAGCATTGTTGGTCAACGGATATAATCCAAAATAAAACAGAGAAATATGTATTACAACAATAAAGAAACTAATAATAAGAGTTCTAATCAGAAAAGCAAACTGAAAATCAACTGATTATCTTTCAGTTGAAAGTTGTACTGCTGAGTTCAGAAAAAAAAAATTGACAGGTTAGAATTTTGTAGATCAAAACTGCTCTTATGGAGCCAGCCTAGGAGAAAAAAAAATGACTTTCGCATCTACACCCTTTCTGGATTCAATCAAGGGAATGGCAATTGTCAACTTCAGTAATTAGACATGGAAGAAAAAATGTCATTCCAGCAGCAACATACCTACTCCTGTAGGGAAGTAATGAAATGACAGAATCTTCATATAATTGTTAGGTATGCTCAATACGACAAACAAAAAGGATGACAATTTAAATAATAAGTGCTATTCAGCTTGTTTACCAGCAATGTCATTATTCTATTTTTTAGTTTTCTAAATGGGACTGTAATAAAGTTCTTTCCAGAAGTTGGAAATACCAACCAAATGGAAATCAAAGTACTACCCAACAACTCCTATTTTCTTATCTCTTTTCCTCAGGAAGCAAAAACTAATCATAAATGGTTCTAGATACTTGTCTATCACAACATTTAATAGCATGAGATCCATGCACATAATTTCATGCATCTATTGACCTGATATACAGGTATTTTGGAGATAGACACCACATACTTAGCTGTAGCAGTATCTGAAGCAGATGTGGTACTCTTTGAGGCCCTACAATGAAAGAATTTACGATGCGTATTACATGAATGCGGCTGATCTAAGGAAAAGGGGGGGGGGGTTGAGGAGGTTTTGCAGGAGGAAGAATATTTTCAGAATGAACTTACGATGCTTGTGGAGGAGCTTCTGGGACAGGGGTAGAATTAGAAGCAGGTGCAGGTGCAGTTGTAGATGGAGTTGATGAAGCAGGCTGTGAGGGAAGACAAGGAAAAAAGTTGTTTATATACTGAGTTACTGACATGAAACTGGAACATAATGCTCAACCTAACAAGAAGAATGATTAACATGAATAAGAAGGACACCTGAGCAGAAGAGGCCCCAGCTGAACCCGAAGACTTGCTCTGTAAGAACAACCAATGAATTGGGAATATATAAGTAATACTAAAAACTGCAAGTACGATATAAAGAGGTCAGGGTAAACCAGAAATTTCTAAAATTATTCAGAGATATCAAACTACTCTACTCCATAGATGAAGCTAATAAAAAGCAATAATGAAACGAAAAGCAATAATGAAACGACGTCACACTGCTAGTCAAAAGTTTCTTTTTTCTTTCAGACACAGGTATTAATTCAAGTTTTGCAGAAGGAAGCCTAAAACTTTCAATGAAAGCCTCTCTACACTACCATATAACTCCACTTTCAAACAAACAAGGCAGCCTGCTAACAGGAATTGCAAGCGAAATTAAGTAACAAAATTTATCTTCGGATCAGATCCCGTCTTCATTTAGGCAAATTCCTCGCTAAAATCAATTCAATTACCAAAATTAACCATCCATAAGAATAACGAAATTATTAAACTACCCAACAATTATATTGCTTAAAACACCTTTTCATCAAATTCCCATCGTGTAGATCATATTACATTCGCAAGTAACTATCAAAGTAAAAAATACTACGAAAAAAAGCATAAAAATAAAAAATACATTGATTAAAAGATCTCCCAACATAGTAAGAAATAAGTTTTTTTTTTTTTTAAATATACCTTGCTTAGCATAACAACCAGAAAACCATCTTCAGAGACTTTATTATCAGCTAAGGTAGTTTCATCCTTCAAAACCTTCCCATTATGAATCAAAAGCTGTTGCCCACATGGGTAATTGTCTTTCCCTTGTATATCCTCTATGTTTTTCTTCACAGCCATAACCTAATAAAAAAATAAATAAAAAATTGAAACTTTAAGCCAATTTTTTTTAACCCTAATAATAAAATAATTGAATAGCAATAAAAAAGGGGAAAGTGAGAAGTAGAGAGAGAGGGAATTACGGTGTCATTGGGCTGAACCCTAATTTCAAAGTGGCTGCCTTTGAGGGTTTTGACGGTGAGCTTCATTTCGGCGAATTGAGGAAGGGCAGGTGGGGGGGAAACGAAACGACAGCGTTTCAGATTGGGGATTTGAATCAGAGAGAAAGAGATAGAATCCTAGAAAGTGGTTTTTATAGGGATCCAAAGAGAATCAGAATAAAGGAGAAAGAAGCTTTTTTGTTGCAGAGAATGAGGCAGCAGCTCCTAGATTTTGCCTTCGCTGTTTGAGTCTCCCCTGCCTCGTGCATTGCACGTGACTACTATTTTATTTTTATTTATGATATCTAAAATATAAAGAGTTTTTAAAACAATTTAAAAATAATTTGATTTCTAAAATTTGTATAGAATTAACTATGTCTTTATTCCTATCAGAAAAAAAAAATGTCTTTGTATATTTGTATTAACCATTAACATGTTATGCGAATTTAAAAAAATATATATTAACATAGATGTGTAATAAATAATATAAGAAAGGTAATATGAAAAAGATAATTAGTAGAAGAATGAAGAATGTCCATCATTCTGAATGTAATTCTTATTATTAATGAAAGTCTAATATATTCAAAAGGAAAAAATTTCATTTAATATCAAAATGATCATGCAATTAATAATAACTTTCATTTTCATTTAAACTGTTCAATTGTTTATTAAAAGAAAACCGACCAATTGAATCGAGAATTATTGATTTAACTTTCAATTCAATTTTAAAATATTTGATGAAATAATTAAAACTCAATTTGATTTAATATAAGAATTTTATTACAAATATCTAAATATATTTTTTAAAATTATTATATAAATAATATCTTCACTTAAAATATTAATTATTATTTAACACAAATTTGTTATTATAAATATAATTTCAACAAATTTCGTTATATAATATTCACGTGTGTTTTTGGTTTTGGGTAAAAAAAAAAATTCAAACTTGACTTTTCTATAATGCTCTAAAATACTCTATTGGTGGAGTTAATTAAATTAGATATATAATCAACAACAATTTTAATTTAGTTTTTGAAATTAATTTAATTATTTAATAATATAGGTTTAAATCACTCATTAATAACTTATACCAACAAAACCTTAAATTAAAAAAATGGAAACAGACAGGAACAGAAAAAAGAAAAGAAAAAGAAGGTAGGAAAAAGGAAAGACAGAGAAACCAAACACAAGTGGCGGGATTCCTGCATGCAAACGTTATTTGTTTCCCAGTTTGAGCGGCGATCCGATAGCCTCGCTGTCTCTCTTTCTCTCTCTATCTCTCTTTCTTTCACGGGAAAGCAAAGACAACAAACAACAAGCCCATCTCATCAATGCCTCTTCCTTTCTCTTTTACACCATTCCTTTCTTTTCTTTTCACTTCTCTCTCTCTCTCTCTCTCTCTCTCATGTGAATGAATGTTGAATACATTGCACATTAATCATTATTTCCTTTCAACTTTTTGGTTTCATGGATATTAAAAACTTTCTCCCTGTAAACTTCTTTTAAACCCCTTTTTTTTTTTTTTCTTTGGGTTTTCTTTTCTACGTTTCAATATTTTATCATAAGACGCCTATGTTTCTTTGTTTCTTTTATGCAGAGGAGTTTTTTTTTTTTTTTTTGATTATGGGATGTGGGTTCTAAATCAGCAGCTACATTTTTGAGGGTTTCAACAGACTTCAGGTTCGTTAATTGATGTTTTATATGGTATATAAATGAGTGTGAAAATCGAATACATATGCATTTTTGTATTTATATGGTATTTTGTTATTATTTTGTTTTTTGTTATATTATTAAAATTTGATTCTTTTTGGGACCTCTTTCTAGAGACTTGAGCCGCCTTTGCTTGGTATTTAAGAGAATTGAGGTTAGCTTGTATATGATTCCATTAGTCCCATTGGTTGGTTTTTCAACATACATGTTAGCTTCTAACTAATAAGCTGCAAATCATATATATTTTTCTATTACTATGGATTTGCTTTGAATTTTATGCCCTTTTGAGATTGGCGCCTGCCAGGTTTTGTTTTTTTATTACTGGAACGAGATTGAAACCTTTGTTTTTTGTGACAGTGAAGGAGAGGTCTAAATTATAATGGAGAAGAAGAAGTATCCAATTGGGCCGGAGTATTATACACTGCATGAGGAGGTGGGGCAAGGCGTTAGTGCTTCCGTGCTCCGTGCTGTCTGTATACCCTTGAATGAGGTTGTTGCAATCAAAATTCTTGATTTTGAACGTGATAACTGTGATCTGGTAATTCCTTCTTTCCAATTCTGCTATTGGCTTTTTTTCTTTTTGGGGATCAAATTTTGGTTCATCTTCACCCCCACTTCATATACTGCATTTTGATTTTGCTCATTTGTTGTCTGATTGGGGTTAAATATTATGTCAAACTGGATCAATTTAAAAAATTACTGTTGTTTCTTTATACCTTTTCCTTTCTGCCTCTTTATATCTCTTATGCTACATTGGGATGAACTACTTTGAAGAACTTAGAAAAGGATGCCATTGCTTTGCTTTTGTGATTATCAAGCTGATCTGGATTTCTGTAGATCCAGTGTATCTTCTATTGGAGATCTATCAACAATTTGAGATTTTATTTTCTGAAAAAGGAGCCTTGATATTTTAAGGGCCCCCTTTTATAAAACTCACTGAACATTAAAAAGTTTGTGCCTTTTGTTATCTTCATGGTCAATACAGCACACAGTAAGTTAACATTTGCAACGATATTCAGGCAATCTTGATTGCCTACTTGAGCTTGGCTCAGCATTTTCTTCTTGATTAGGTAGATACTGATTGCTAATATCCGCTGAAGAGCATATATAGGTAGATTGTTGAGGGACACAGATCCATATGTTCATGTAGTGTAGTAATGGGACTTCTCCCTCAATAGATGGTGTAAATGCTGCTGCATTTGGTCATCCCAAATCCAATCAATCTGTTGAAATTTACATGGGATTAGTTAAAGGTATAGGTCCATCATATTCATGGGATCAATCTTTTTTAATGCAAATGTAGCTGGTATAATTTGAGTTTGGCTGATTGCTTTTGCATCAAACACGATTGACCCAAAGTCTTTAATACTGGTTCCGCCTTTTCTTTAAAGGGCTTTTGTTTTTTTCTTCCTGTTTGGATTAAGGTAATAACAATTACTAGTTGTTTTGACATTATTCTCTAATGTGCTTTTTCAGAATAACATTTTTCGCGAGGCACAAACAATGATCTTAGTTGACCATCCAAATGTTCTTAAATCACATTGCTCCTTTGTCAGTGATCATAACCTATGGGTTGTCATGCCATACATGGCTGGGGGGTCTTGTCTTCATATACTGAAGGCTGCATATCCTGATGGTTTTGAGGAGGTAGTTATAGCAACAATACTTCGTGAAGTGTTGAAAGGTTTAGAGTATCTTCATCATCATGGGCACATACATCGGGATGTTAAAGTAAGTACTTGGTCTTCATCATGATTTAGAGCTGCTGTGAGTGCTATTATTTTTAGTGATTATTACAATTTGTCGCATAATTTGAGCTCAACACGTGTAATCCTTGGTTTTTTAAACCGAGCTCTTAATGGTTGGGTTTATTTCATCTCGAATTCTCTATAATGAGAAGTTTCATTTTGCAAGTTAAGAGTTACATACATACTGAAACTTAGTAAGGGAAGTGAAAATAATATTTTTGCTAAGAAAGAGGTTCTGATTTCTGCAATATATTTGAGTTGGTTATTTAGTATTGCAACTAGAACAAGTGGATTATCTTGATTACTGGGTTGTGAACTCCATTAATTTACATAAAAGCTTAAATAGTTGTTTTTTATGTAAAAATGAAATTCTTTGGTTCTTAGTTCCTGAATGATCTTTTCCAATAGGCTGGGAATATTCTCATTGACTCACGCGGTGCAATCAAGCTGGGAGACTTTGGTGTTTCGGCTTGCATTTTTGATTCAGGTGATAGGCAACGAATGAGGAACACATTTGTGGGGACACCTTGCTGGTATATTTATATCATGTCTACATTCCATGGAGTTCCTAGTTCTTAGATAAGAATCCTGAGTGCCAAATAATTTTGTGATTAACTCATGCTAGGTATATCCTTATTAATCCATAGAAATGTAGATTACAGAATAATCAGCCAAATCCTGTTCACAGAGCATCTTAATTTTGAAGAGATGTCCCACTGGACTTTAAGGACTGTATTTTCGTTCTATAAGAGTGTCAAAGGTTCAAGCTTCTTATCATCTATGGTTTAATTTCCTCTCCGTTGTTTGCAGGATGGCACCTGAGGTTATGGAGCAACTGCATGGTTATGATTTCAAGTCAGTCTATTGTTTTCTCAAAAAAGTATCTCTGATTCATGTTCCTTAGGTGGCATCATGTTGATGTTTATTTGGCAAAATCCCTGCAGGGCGGATATCTGGTCATTTGGTATAACTGCACTAGAGCTTGCTCATGGCCATGCTCCATTCTCAAAATATCCCCCAATGAAGGTGGATAGATTTTGAGACCCCCCTTGACACAGTCACAATCCTTTACTGAACACCAAAAGTTATTCTGATTTAAAGCATATCTGTTGTTCTTAGGTATTGCTTATGACCTTGCAAAATGCACCTCCAGGCCTGGATTATGAAAGAGATAGGAAGTTTTCTAAGGTAGGCTTTAACCAATCCAACATTCTTAGTAGTTGGATTTAATTAGATAATGTGATGTGTTCATCTTGTGTTTCTCTTCTCTATTCAGTCTTTCAAGCAAATGACTGCTAGCTGCTTGGTGAAAGATCCTTCAAAAAGACCTTCAGCCAAGAAGTTATTAAAACATTCTTTTTTTAAGCAAGCGAGGTCAAATGATTATATAGCACGGACACTTCTAGATGGATTGCCAGCTCTTGGTGAGCGTATCCAGGCATTGAAGGTTAGCAATCTACTTCTAGGCATATGGCTCTTAATTTGTATAGCCTTACATTATGTTTCAGTTTCTATCTTATACTTACAACTGTTATCGTTTTGAAAAATAGAGAAAGGAAGAAGATATGCTTGCACAAAAGAAAATGGCAGATGGTGAAAAAGAAGAACTTTCACAGGTTAGAACTTTCAAAATTTTAATTGAAACAAGTGGGCTTTATAACGATCTTGTGCAGTTGCACACATCTGTGTTTTTGACAGTGGCTATCACTAAGTCATGATTATAAAATTTAAAATTTTGGTTAGATTCATGATTACATGAAGTCAATACTAGAGTGTGGGTTTTGGACCACAATATTATACTAGTGAATCTGTAATTGGCAGTGAGAAAGTGTATATTTAATTTGTGAATTATTATTACTCCTATATGTATTTTACTAGATTGGGGATGCTCTAGTTTCTTGTTCACCACTCACCAGTGCTATATCTTGTATGACTATGTATACTGGCTGGGATTTTCAAGATCTAAGTTTATGATTTGTCTGTGCTTTTGTAATCATGAGCAGAATGAATATAAACGTGGGATAAGTGGATGGAATTTCAATCTTGAAGATATGAAAGCTCAGGCTTCCCTGGTATAGTAATGGTTACTTTCCTTTTCCTTTTGGTAAAACTTTTTAGGGGGTTTAAAGTACTTTTAGAACTCGTCAAATGCATTTTCTCTCTTCATCAGATTCAGGATGAGGACCTTATATCTGACACTATCCAAGGAGGGAGCTCAAGTTCTTTGTCTACACTTGATGGACGAGATAAGCAATCAGAATTTCAGACCTCTTCTCAAGCTACAGACAAGGTATTTCAATATATACTCTTGTTTTGGCAGGTTTTTAGTAGGAAAATGGTCTTTATTAGTTTTGGGTGGTTCATGATGGTCTAGCTTTCACAGGAAGATAATGATCTGGTCCAGAATCAATCAGCTCCTTTTGCAGCAGTTGATCCAACAATAAATATTGCCAAGTATGTTATTTAGATATTTGACAGTCATGCCATATTACATTTTTACCTCTACGTCATTTTTAATCACTTTTATCCAAGTATAGGAAGCTGTGAGAACATAGCATAGTCATGCTTGTGCTGAACAAAATTTTCAATAGTTATCTTTCCCCATAAGTGTCACATTAGGTC
This sequence comes from Fremontodendron californicum, assembly GCA_030761205.1. Taxonomy (NCBI): domain Eukaryota; kingdom Viridiplantae; phylum Streptophyta; class Magnoliopsida; order Malvales; family Malvaceae; genus Fremontodendron; species Fremontodendron californicum. Next base: position 4,589,462 of record JAULJL010000027.1, read on the forward strand.
TCGTACTTTGAATAAGGCTTCTTTTAGTGGAGGTAACGTAATTATGTCCATGTTTGATCATCCAGCATTAGATTTGAAAGATATGATGATGACTCAAGCGTTGCTAGTCCTTCTCGTGAACTGAATGTGATTTCACCATCTCATGATGATCGTGTTGAAAGTAATCTGGGTGAGAAGCTTGTTTTGGAGCTCAATGGGAAATCTTCTGATAACATGACCAAACCTTCTCATCTGAGGACAGCAACATTTTCAGGGAGCACCAGTATACCAGAAACCAATGTTCTTCCAATTAAAGGAGAAAGGTTTGATACTTTACCTACGTAATTCTTTCAATTTTCATGGTTATAATGCTTACTTCTATGTTGCACCAATAGTGGGGCAACTTAATTTGCTTTTGTCATTTTGTAAACTTCCTCTACCAAGGAGTGTTCTACGAATTCCATTCATTACCTGTTGTCTCTATGAGATAAAGCATGCTATTCTGCTTTTATCTTAGCGGTGGAATTTGTTATTATAAGTCAAAGTTTATTGTTGGGCTCACAGATGCTTGCTTTCCAATTTGATAGAAAAAGAGCCAAATCTTGTGATCTCTGTATGCCAATGTGATTTGAGTTGTGTGAATCAGAAAGCTAGAATGTTTGGAAAAGGTGCAATCTTTAGATATCAGGGAAACATATATTTAAACCTGTATTAAACTATCATCCCACCCACTGCATTTTCACTTTACTGTAATACTATTTTTTTAATATTTTTATTGTCATCCACGTAAAGAGTTTATCATACTATATTTCTGTAGCACTCATTTTGTTAAGTTTTCAGTGATAAGCAATACCAGCCCCAGAACATTTCTGGTGGCAATGGAGCGGCAGTTCCTGCAGGAGGAGAGGATACTATTTCAGAGCTTCCTTCTAAGGCATCTAAATCACCAGGCAAGTGTTAATTGTTCACTCTCTGACTTTTGTCGTGCAAAACCAGTCTCCAGGTTTTGTGATTTGGTTGATAATTGATTATTTTGCTCTCCTGCCATTTCAAGTTGATTTACTTCCCCAATAATAAAGTGTCATTGCAGCAGTGAACAGTGATGATCTTGATGAGAAAGCAAAGCCACCTGTTGTTCAGCAAAAGGGACGTTTTAAAGTTACATCTGAGAATGTTGATTTGGAAAAGGTGACATAGATCTTTCTTGTCTGGCTATTGCTTCTCTTGTTCATATAGGATATGAATTAACCCTCTCTTTTCAGGTTGTCGCATCTCCTGTACTGCAAAAGAGTCACAGCATGCAGGTTGGTACTTCGGAGGTCAGCACATGTGTGCCAAATTGCCTATTAGACCCAATTTTAGCACCCCATTTTATAGTTCTCTGGTAAATGCACGATTAGGTATTTGACTTGATTTATAAGAGATTGACTTGCATTCCTTACAAGCTCTTGTAGCACAATAGGTAGTCCTAACAAGTATTAGTAAAAGAAGTTATATGGTCACACACAGAAAAGCATCAACAAGGAGATGATAAACTTTTTCTCCAGAGTTGCATAACTTACTATTAATTTTCTGATAGGATTTCTCAAGGTTTTGGCATAGTTATATCATGCTTGGCAAATTTTGGATCCATTAGAATATAATATTGTCATAGCTGTTTAATTAAGAACTATATTAATATTTTTTGTTCACCAAAGTAATATCTAAGCAGAAACTGGTCTTCCGAGAAAAAAGAAAAACAAGGGTAGGACATTGATCTTGGAAGTGTATATACCTTTTCAATCATCCTAAGTAGACAAAGAATGCATTATATGCCTGGAAAAAAGAACATATCTATACTCTTATTTTGTTGCTTATAATTTATATAATGTCAAAGTTATGGGTTATGCAGGTGCTCACCCAAAACCCTATAGTTTCACTAGCACCAACATCTGATGCCGCATCATCAATTCCTGCTGCCGCATCATCAACTCCTGCTGCCAATCATCTTTTCCCATTGTTGCAGTCCGTTTTGCAGACAAACATTCTTCAAAGGGTATAGGTTAGCCATATGTTTTTGGCATTTTTACTTTATCTGTCAGCTAATGTCTCTCTACTTGGCGTATTTTTGTCAACAGGAGAATATTCTCAATCTAATGAAGCACATTTGTGCTGGTGACTCTATAGGTGCTAAAATTAATGCTCCTTAAAAATGCTCCTTCTATTCCTATCTTTTATAAATTCAAATTAGATGATCTTACATTTTTTTCTCCATTACTTAGCCAACCGTGCATTTGACGGAGTATGCATGCCAGCTAATGCGGCTGTCACAGAGAAATCTTTGGTAAGTCATATCTGGCACTATAGTAAAAGCCTGCCAAGATATTCTCCAAAAATATAGTCTCATACAATAGAAGTTTGTGAATCTGCACTTCATGAATTGTAACATGTACTTTTGGCATACATCTGTGAGATCTTTAGTTGGCGTAAAAGGTAATTGAGTTTAGCTGAGTTTTGACAACTTAGGCAAATATAAAATAAAAATGGAACTGAATAATATTTCAGTGATCGTGGAACCTGAAGGTCAATATTAATCTTGAGCTAAATGCATGGTAGAAAATCTGAAAAGTAGCAGTTTGCGTATGTGTTTCAACAGGTTGACTTACTCTAAGAAAGCTTTATACAGGAGGATTCCCATATCTATTTAACTTCTTTTGGAGAGTTTAATGGAAGGCCAGAATTTATTACTGGCAACCGATGTTACCTGGACTTGGGGGTGAGTTTTGGATACGAGTATGTATCCGACACGGGTATATTCAATTTTTTCTAAGTTTTTCCATATATTTGGAGGACCATACCTCATACCCATGTCTGAATATGTATTGGACATGGGTACTTTAGGGAATATAAAGAGTCCGGGTAACATAGCTGGCCACTGCATTTTACTTGTTATTAGCATTCTCATCTGTTGAAGTGGTAATATTAATGCTGACTTTTAGTTTAAAAAATTACAATAAGTACCTTTAGAAGGAATTTATCTTTTTGTAGTTTTTTTTTCTGAATCCGCCTTTTCTATTCTTTTCTGCTATTATTTTTTTCCCTTTTCTTCCAATTTTTCCTTCGATCGTGGTACATGGGGTTGGCTGTCAGCATTATTGTGCTACAATACATTCAAGCTTATCTTACATCATTTTTAATCCCCTCATGGAACTACATGACTTCAAGCTTACATGAATGATCCTGAATTTGGTACTTTATCTTACATAATTTATTGATGAAACATATTTCTTGAATTGCAGTTGGAAGTAGCTCATGATAGGGAAAAGGAGTTACTTCATGAAATAACTGAGTTACAGTGGAGGTATTTCGATGTCATGTGCATGTGATCTCTTTTTTCCTCCTTAATTTTACCATCTGAAAACAAAAAACTTTGTCTCTAAACCTTGGTTTGCCAATATATGTAGGCTCATTTGTGCCCAAGAAGAACTGCAAAAATATAAAACAGAGAATGCCCAGGTTAGTTTCTGAAATACTTAACCTCATCTGTTTTCACTCTTCTTACTTCAACCATAGCCGCGGATTCCAACCTTCGAATTTCAGGTGTAATTTTATTTCGAACCGGGGCTGGAACCGGACCTGCGATGGAAATAGAACCTACTTCTTAAATCATATGGTTCTAAGGAAAGCTAAAAAAAGAGAAGATTTAGGAACAAATATGAGCAAGAGATATATGATATAACTATTGGTAGCTGGATATTGGTTTGTATCATATATAGGGTTGTTTCACTTTGTATTAGCTGAAAAGAAAATTTATTCCTAAGCCCTTAATTTGTTGTACATTACTCTTTATTATATTTTTCTTCTCTAGATATCATCAGAGCATATAAGTTGTAAATACTAAATATAGCTTTAACCTTAATTTTAGCAATACTAGTATTCCAACACTAAATGGATTTTTTGTGGGATTTTGGTTTTTCCATTTTGCTATAATTATTGTTTGGAAAATGATATTTTTATCCTATTAGTTTTTTAAAAGTAAGAGTTTTTCAAGTCATTTATATAATAGAAGGTATAGGAAACAGGTGATCATGTATTAGTAAATATTTCTAAAAGTTAATACTATCTTTTGTAATCATAAAAAAAAAAAATGTAAACTTGAAATTTTTATTTGGAAAGAAAACATGATTATGATTGAAGTTATATGCATCAACTTAAAATAATATAGTTATAGTATCATCTTCATCTTCACTGTAACAAAAAAAAAGATTGTGATGGATTGTTTGAACTTGGGGCCAGGCCATTCCACTTTTTTTTAAAGCTAATCCACCAGATTCATAATTTTCTTTCAATCATAGAGCATTGCCAGCCACTTAAGTGCAAAGTCTCTCAAGAGACTTTGCCTATAAATAGGGCTAAATGTCCTCACAATAATATCATTCATCACAACACAAAATATATACTCACAGTTCATACCCATTCATAACAATGTCTTCAACTGGGAATAGATTATTCCGGTTCGGGCTATGGGTCTGGATCCGGGGCAGCCGAATTTGCTTTGGTTCACAATTAATGCATTGGCTCCTCTAGGCACTGCAGCAGGGTTGTTTGATACCAAGTGGAAGTCTGGTCTTGAAGATGGCCCCGTTGGGACTGGAGCTAGTTATGGTCCTGGTCCATGAATCTAGTTAAAGGTCACGAGCCTGCCTGCATGAAAAAACACCCATAAACTTCTATTGATTCCTCAAGTAGTCAAGTGTGCACGACGAAGCCCTATGGCTCTGCATAGTGCAAAAGCAGGTTGTCCTGGCCTGCTGCAGCTGATGGTGTTGTTCGAGACAGTGATAACCAGTGCATGGGTTGGTGGGTTTACCTGTTAGAGTTGGAGACTTTGGAGTTTATATCCATCATACTACGGCTGATCTTTAGGCCATTTTCTTTGGATTGAAATTATGCTGATAGAGGGGACTATGGCAAGATGAAATATTGTACCTTACTTCTGATTCAAATTTAGAAATAGAAAAGTGATATGTTCCATACCAATAATTTTCCTTTTGTAAGGCAAAAGCGATACTAATTATTGATTAAATGTTGTCTAATTATTGTAGATATTGATTAACATATACATGTTATTCAGATTCGGATGAGTGTCGGATACAAATACATGTCTAATATGAATATATTCAATTATATATATATATATATATATACATATATGAAGAAACATACTTCCGTATCTATATCTGAATATGTGTCGGACACATGTATCAAATGCGAAACTTAAAATAAAAAACAAAGAGCTCGGGTAACATATACATTAATGACCATGATAAAATATATGTATGATCCAATAGAATGAAGAGCCACATGCAGTAGATTATAAAGCTAGAAGACAGGATCTGATCTGTATATATATCAAAGTTTAAGTGCTTCAGGCCGGATATTGAAGCATCTCATAATCTTCCCATAAGGTTTAGAATTTGCTATATTTAGAAGGGCACGTTTCAAACATGGTGCGGAACTGACATTTGGCTTTACAAAATGGAAAAGAAACCTCCACTATCTTCTCTCTTTGTTTCTCTGACCAAACCGAAGTCCCACTTATTAGGGCGAAAAACTCAATCCTACAAATATAGACTTCAATTTGAATCCACATGTTTTTATATAAATCCTTTGTTGTAACCCTTGTCCGTACTACAGCTAGCTTCATAATATTGTTAAAGATACAAATGTCTCCCATGTCTTCTCCAGTAGTTACTCTCTTCTTTTCCCTTTTCCTTCTATCATTATCAGCAGCACATGCTTTTAACATCACTAAAATCCTCAGCCCTTACCCCGATTTCACCACATTCAACAACTATTTGACTCAAACCGGAGTCGCGCATGAAATCAACAACAAGCAAACCGTGACTGTCCTTGTCGTTGCCAATGGTAACATGTCCGCAGTTTTTTCTGGCCAAACGACAGATACAATTAAAAAGGTCATGAGCGTGCATGTGATTCTCGATTATTACGATGTATCAAAGCTCCAAAATTTACATGCTAAATCATTAACCGTCACCACACTTTACCAGCAAAGTGGTTATGCCCGAAACCAACAAGGTTTCTTGAATGTGACTCATGTGGGCAATGGTCCGGTGGCTTTTGGATCTGCTGCTCCTGGTTCTAACCTCGATTCCATCTTGGTTAAAACCATTTCTTCTCAACCGTATAACATTTCAGTATTGCAAATCAGCAATATTATAAACGTAGCCTCAAATTCAACTACCCCATCTTCCCCTCCTCAGCCAACACCCGCGGTTTCTCCAAATACTCCACCACATCCTCCTCCTCCTGCAGCTTCCCCTCCAAGGAAGGCCTTAGCACCAGCTCCCGGTCATGAGGAGTCTCCAGCTGCATCCGCGCCGCTGCCTAACCCAACCAATATTGCACCAGCTGCTGATGTTGCAGGTTCTGATAATAAAAGTTCTGCTGCAACTGCACCTGTAATTTATGGGAATTATATTCTTGCCTCCATCCTTGGGATTTTCACTTCGGCTTGGTTCCTGCTTACCATTATTCGATAGATAGGAGCCATAGGACAAGAAGGAAAGTTTGGGTTCTTTTCATATTTGAATTTTTGGTTAATTTGTACTCACCCACCATGATGAGATGTTCCAATTAATCTTTTAAATTCTGATATATTCAGGCTTTTGTTTCTAACTTTTTTTTGAGTCGCAAACTACTGAAGAAAAAAATGCCGGCTAAATAATCATTCTTTATTCGACTCCATAAATCTCAATTCAGGTCAAATTAATCAATTGCTTTCTTCACTTTAGCCTGATGATTAGATGGCAAGAAATATTGGATTGTCAAATCTGGAGAACGACCACAAAGTCAAGTGCAATCAAGGATTATAACCAAGTACTGGGGCATATGATTTCTAACATGCATGGGATTTCTGGTTCACACGACTTGACAAATTTTACGAGTTGAAATAAGGAGACTATATATATAATACAAAATATAGATTATGACGAACCAAAAAAAAAGTTTTCAAAATATTAAACATTAATAAGAGAAACATTTTCAGACAAAATTTTAAGCTAGAATTTCAGTTACCCTCAATAATTTAACACGATTTACTTCTAGATTAAAGTTCCATGAAACACATGAGATGAACAACTATGGTTTTGGATTTAATTGATTTTTTGTATGTATATATTATTTTATATATATATATATAAAAGTTCACAATTTAAAATAAAAGAGGTTATAAATATTAAAATTTGAATTTCAAACCTATTATTAAATGAACCAATTAAATTAAATTTTGAATTTTTTATATACGATATTCGATGACACAATAATAAATATTTTTCTTTCGTCTCCTTTTTTTCCAAAATTCGTACCAAAACCTCTTAAGAGGAGTTTCAGAATTCTAACTTCTAACCACTAAGGTGCTATTTTAGGAATTGAATCTTTTAATGAGCCAAGATAATTTAACATGGTACTTTCTTCGAATTAAACATGATTATTATTTGATTAGGCTTTCTCATTCACTTTTTTACGTACTAGTACTAATAATGTTATCATAGATTACTTATAAATTCATCTATGCATTTGAATGCGAAAGAAATTATTAAATATAATTAGTTCTTTTTCTTTTTCACAAAAGAAATTTTTTGACGAAATATATCAAATAAAAAAGATTATGCCAAAGTTTTATTAGAGGAAAAGATTGTTTTTTACGAAAAATATATTTATTACTAATTTTTTGTCGAAAATAATTAACTTTCTTATAGTGGTAGAAATGAAAAGTAGAAATTTTACTTTGAATGTAAGATATATACTTAGAAGGTCTAGTATTTTAAGTTTCAGGTTCAAAAATCACTTTAGACGTATTTTTCAAACAATTAAACACTCATTTTGTTTGTTTAATGTATTTGTTAATTTCTTTAAGCGGACGTAAGTGGATGTTAGTTTCTATTTTTATATATAATGTACACACATTTCTAAATATAAATTGAGTTTTTTTTTTATACTAAAAAAAATAGAAATATAGAGTTTAACATATGCACTCATCTTGAGAAGATAATGTAACTTTTACAAAAGAAAATAATTTTTAAAAAATAAGATAAGAATAGATCGAATAAACAAATATTATGAAAAATAAATAAATAAATAAACAGCATAGGTTATAATAGGTAAAATGATAATTTGTTTATTCGTACAGTATTCGAATTATTTTTATTATTTTTATGTGTCATAATTGTGTTTAAAATAATATATTTATATAAAATTTAATATTTTAATAATTCATATTATATAAATTTTAATATATTTATATATTTATGTTATGTTTATATTATTTTTTTATATCATGTCTAAAATTACGAGCTCGCACGACACACTGTCATTTCCTAACAAAGGAAAACCGAATTAAGAATTAAGATATTAAAATAAACTTACAAAAAAAATACGGATAATGAAAAAGATTGAAATAAAAAATCAAATTAAAAACTTTAGTCTTTAGTCATTGGCCAAAAAAAAAAACTGTCATAATTATCTGATATTACCTTAATTAGTAGACCCCTCCGAAAATCCTCCAAAATACTCCATTTCTCGCTATCTTTTTTCCTTTCTCTTTCCTTTTTTTTTTTTTTTCTTTCGAAAGAACGATTCGATCTCAAGGAAGAAATTTAGGAATCCCTTAAATGTCTTCAGAGAAGGTGCATGTCGAGCATTGTAAAGGCGTCAATGGCGTCGATAAGGTCATTTTAAGGGAGATTCGCGGTTGCTCTGCTGAGGTTTTCCCTTTCATTCTCTCTCTTTTCTCCGATCTCTCGTTTGCGTTTTGGTTATCCGATAATTCTTGTCTCTGTTTTTTTGGAACCAAATGATTGTTGTGATTATAGTTCGAAATCTTCAAATCTGTGCTTAAATATTAGCCGCATTGCAAAAATTACCGTTCCTTTGAAGAGTTTTGCGTGATTTGTTCAGTTGATTATTCTATTTATCGATTTGGATCTTGCGATTATCTTAGTTGTCTGTATAATGAAACTAAACTCTGATGATTTAATCTTGTAACGGTTTTGCTTAATAAGTCTTATGATGATTCGTTAAGTTTGCATTGAATTTAGATTACGAAGAATTCATGCTTTTGTCTTAGCGTAAATAGACTGAGTGTGTTTTATAGTGAAAAGAAGAAAAAGAGAATATCAAGAGAAAGGAAGCTAAAATGTATGAACCCAATTATTCAAAATAATATTAATAAAATGTATGAACCAATTGGACGAAATAGTAGGAAAGATTCTTGTGAAACCAAACTTGAGGTGCAGTTTTAAGCACTTGATTACTATTTGTGCAAGTTTTAATTTGCGAAAACTTTCCATCTGGAGCATTTTTGTTGAGATGATGGGAGAAATTATTTTACTTACAAGAATAATCAAGAATGTTTACAGGACAAGTACTCGTAGCTCGTAGGGTTCTTTGGCATATTAAAAACTTGTGATATGTTTTAAAGTGGAAAGAGTTTATGCCATGTATATAAGATGTTTTAGAAATATATATATATATATATATATGATGCTTTAGAACACCTTTATTTTTCCTTGTTAGTTTATACTTGCATGCATTTGTGCTTGTGCGATTTCTTTTATTGGTAAGTCATGATAGGAAGTAAGACTGTTATTTTGCACACTGACGAGGGAGTTTAAATCATCCACAAGTGAGTTAACATGCTTACCACGTTCCTATAAGATGATAATAATGAAGTCAATGTTGAATTATTAAGTTAACATATGTAGTGAAATTGGCGCGTTATGATCGATTAAATCCTATTGTGGAGTCTTTGAACTCCACCACCAGTGTATAGATAAAATCCATTTTAGTATCCTGCAAATCATGGGAACCTTTCACTTCACCCTTTTTTCGCTAATGATAAGTATTAGTCTGAACATTAATTGTTTTGTCTGAATATGTTCAATTTTTTTGTTTTTCCTTATATTAAAATGCTTAAAAGTGGAATTAGTGTTCTTGAAATCCTATTTCATGAACTGAGGAAGTCATCAATGCTGCTTATGTAGTGCTTTTTGTTCTTCCTTTCCTCCTCGTCTTCTTCTTTTTAACCTGAAAAACTTAGTATATGATTTCTTGTATTCATTTACTTCTTTTTTTCTTAAACAGGTGTATCTCTATGGAGGTCAAGTCACTTCTTGGAAGAATGAACTTGGGGAAGAGTTGCTTTTCCTTAGTAGTAAGGTATCTGTTTTATAATTATTCTTGTTAGAAGCCATTTAGCTTTTAAATGAATTAAAGTTACCTCGTCTCCTGGTATTAATGATCTACCCTTCATCATTAGAGATAATCTCAGAATGCGCATACAATAGTTCATGGAATAATTTTACCACATTGGTGGTGGCAGTGCTGTTAGCATTTTCTCCTACTTAGGCAACTATATGCTACTAAAGTTACCATTGATTGTGCAGTGTGGTGATTAATTACTTGCTAGTTATAGTATTTTCTTAGGTGTTTGATTAACACCTAATGCTACTTCTTGGTGGAGAGGTTAGTGCACAAAAAGCGCTTTTGAAAAAAACGAGTTCTCAGATAGTTTGAGGGGAGTGTCAAAATGCCCGTCATGTATACTTACCTTTTGATACAGACAAGGTTTCTAAATGTTCTTAAAAGTACAAAAGATTTTCTAATTGAAATGATCGATGCATATTAATTTTTATACAAAAGAAAACTAGCTTTTTGAATGGATCTACCAACTTTTTATGATTGCCCTTTCAATTGATTGTGTGTTCTTTCCGCAGGCTACTTTTAAGCCTCCTAAGGCTATTCGTGGAGGTATACCAATCTGCTTTCCTCAAGTATGTGCGCAAAGCTTTATCTGTCTTTTTTTTATATATATATTTGTTTCCAAATTCAATTGTTTGTGCTATACAGTTCGGAAATGTTGGTTCTCTTGAGCAACATGGATTTGCAAGGAATCGAGTTTGGAGTGTTGATCCTGATCCCCCACCATTTCCATCAAATACTTTTAGCAGGGCCTTCATCGACTTAATCCTCAGTCACTCTGAAGAAGATGTGAAGATCTGGCCTCACAGGTGCATTGCTCTATATGAATTTTGATTTAACTAACACAGTTCCTAAATTGGCATTTCGGTTTCAGTGCTCTTCTTTTAAGCAAAATTGTTAAACTCACATGAAATAACTGTTAAACTGCTGTCTGGACCAGATTTTAATGCTTTTTATTTCCTCTATTCTAGTTTTCGCCGTAAAAAGAAGTTTCTGATTTATGGCATTAGGTTGTGTGCTGTTTTGGAGCTAGCACATATCTAGTTTTAAAATCAATCTTAAATGTGCTCTGGTACTGCTCTGTATGTAGATTTTTGGATTAACTGATTACATTTGTGTGTTACTTGTCTGTGCATGTGGTGAGCACATTACATATAGAGCATTACCTATGCATGTGAGATGGACACTGAAGTTATATCATTTGGATTAAGGGATATGCAATTATGTGCAGGTATGAGTGTCGGTTAAGGGTAGCTCTGGGACCTGGAGGTGATTTGATGTTGACATCCCGTATTCGAAATACAAACACTGATGGAAAATCGTTTACATTTACATTTGCCTATCACACCTATTTTTCCGTCACTGATATCAGGTTTAAATATATTTATCTAGCTATCTTGTGGTTTTTAGTCATGAGAATCTCTGCATTTAAACACAGTATTATGCATCTGTAATTTACCAGTTGCAATTTTTTCTTTTTTAGTTAACAATGCTGGGTAATGTTTTCTTAAGCCTCGAAAGCAGTCTGGGGTGCAATCTCTGGTGAACATTCCATGATGAAATCACCCTATAGCCTTAAGGGGAGGATCTAGGACTGTCAAAAGCAGGAGTATAATATGAGATCAAAGTTGTGCTTAGTCACTGAACATAAGTAGTTTACTTCTATGAACTATATTCTTGCATGCTAGTCTTTTACATGCTAGGTAAATGGATTTGCTTTATTATTTCACATGGTGATCTAAATATTCTTACAACAGATGATGATTTTATCTTGAATGTTGTATAGCGTAATTAACGTTATATTAGAAGCAAGTTCTTACCTTTTAATAACACGTTTATGTTTCAGATGGAATGTAAAAGCTCTGTTCTTTTTTTTTTTAAGTGAAAAAAGTGTTCTGTATCTAGATATGCTGTCATGATTGCTAGGACATATTCATTCTTTGTTCTTTACAATTCTTTTTCTATTTACTTTTATTTAGTGAAGTGCGAGTAGAAGGACTAGAGACACTGGATTATTTGGATAACCTGAAGAACCGAGAGCGATTCACTGAACAAGGGGATGCAATAACATTTGAATCAGAAGTTAGTGTCAATTTTTAATAAGCAGGCTTATGTTTTTCCTGTCTTTTTAATTCTAATTTGTATTTATTGTTTTATGTTTGCTGTTCTTGTTGATGGAAAAGGTGGATAAAGTATATCTCAGTACACCAACAAAAATTGCCATCCTGGACCATGAAAGGAAGCGAACGTTTGTGTTGCGAAAGGATGGACTTCCTGATGCTGGTGAGTTTCTTGTCTCTATACACTTCCACCCTAATTCAGAGTGCTATGGGTAGGTCATGGTGAAGGTGTACTATAGATAGGAGATATGAATATTTTATCTCTGGTCCATGCTTCATCTTGGAAGCTAACCACTCTAGGATCAGTTAGCAACTAAACACAACAGACATAGGTTAATCTATTTAGTATTATGTTTACCAAAACTCTGTTTATTACTTTATTTGCCATGTTAAGGGATTGCCATGACATCCTTCTCTTCCGGCAAATCCACCTTTATTGAGATTAACTAAATTATGCGACTATCATCACTTAATGTTTCCTTTTACAATATTGGATAAGTATGTAAATCATGGTTAGATGTGTCGATTACGGTTTGGTTCCTATATTTTTCAGTGGTGTGGAATCCCTGGGATAAGAAAGCAAAGGCAATGGCTGATATGGGTGATGACGAGTATAAACATATGCTTTGCGTAGAGGCAGCTTGTGTGGAGAAGCCCATCACCTTGAAACCTGGTGAAGAGTGGAGAGGAAGGCAGGAGATCTCAGCTGTTCCTTCAAGTTACTGTAGTGGACAACTCGACCCGCGAAGAGTACTCTTTACCGGTTGAAACACTGGCTTTTTCATCGGCATCTCTTGTACAGTTTAAAGACAGCAATCCGCCGATCGGCCCTCCTCCAACTGGCTCCACAGTTGGTGCCACCAGCCAAGCATTTAAAATACAAATTGTCTATGTGCCGAAAGTTTCATATAAAGGGTATGGTAATTTTGCATATTCAGTTTCCTTGGGTGTTTGATTGATTACTAGTCCATTATTTATTTTTTTTTTCATTTTTTGTCCTCATTTCCTTTAGGGTTTAGTTACTAGGAAATATTCCTTTATTGCATTTTGATGTCCATTTTCTTATTAATATATTTTATATTGTATAATTTTCTGAGAATTGTACAAGCGATTTAATAGAGTCTGCCAGTTTGGTAACAAAACCCTTTGCTTCTATTTGTGAGATTATAGAAGAACTCCATATTTCTAAAGAGTGATAACTGATAACCTTGCTTCGCTTGGCAGTTTTCTGTTGAGATATAGTATTATTATTAAATAAGGTGTCAAATTTTACTGCAATATTTCTAATTTTAGAATTATCCTAACTCCTATGCCTATATTTTGGGATTAGAAAGAAATTTGTCAGCCGTGTATTTAGAAAGAACGAAAAAAAAAATCACAAACTCAAGTCGATTCTTTTACTTGAGAAATTTGGCATAAGGCTTTAATCAAACCAAGCACTGCTTTGAATTTGAAATGGTATATCAAAATATATCGATATCGGTCAATGGCGGATCATATGGGAGCCTTGGCCTCCCAATTTTTTTTGAAATCTTCTAGTATAAATATGTATTTATATTAAATACATTTAAATTGGTTCCTTCAAATTAAAATTATTATTTTTAATTTAATTTTAATTTTATGCATTGACAAAATGAGTTAAAATAATATTGTTGTTTATCATTTTATTTAATCCACCAATAATTATTTACAAAGACTTAAGCTTGTCACAAATATTAAGTCACAATCATATAAATTTTAAAAAAACCAAATTGATTTTCTAGCTTTTTCGACATAACTTTTCTTCTTATATATTTCAATCTATTCTATATCTTTGTGATCGTTTTCAATGTGTTTTGCTTAATCATTTAAGTTACCACTTGTCAACCGTTTTACAAAGCTAAAATTATTGTTAAGAGTTTTTAAAAAAATATATATATATATGTATATATATTATTATCTTCATATGAATAATCTTAAACTTTTTGTGTTTAGTCAAAAAATCGGGACAATTTTTTTAAAATTCTGTTATAATGCTATATAAATTGATTTGTCTTAGTTGTTTATGAAAAATTCTTCTTTTACAAAGCTTGATATTTTCGCTTATTGAGATTTTATTATGAAAATTAAATTGATAATAGATTTGTAAATTTATGAATTGTAAAATTTATATATTTTATTAGTATATTGTTTGCATATATCTTTTATATTAGAAAAAATTTGAAAAATATATCAAATGAAAATAAAAAAATATAATTTTAATTGGCCCCCTCAAAATCAAATGTCAAGATCCGTCAATGATACTGGTATATCAGTATACAAAAATAAAACGGTGCATGAATACAGTATATCAAAAAGGTTTTTTTTTCTTTTGTTGTATAATCCAGCTTGTTGATGCAAGTTTTTTTAAAAAAAAAAAAAAGAGTTGATAAAAATTGGGTAATCGGAAAATTTCTCTGATTTGAAACCAAAAAGCCTACCCAGATTTTTGAAAGAGAAAAACATAAGAACATGTTTTGAAAATGCAACAAAAATTTCTAGAGAGAGAGAGAAATAGAAAGTGAAGATATAACGAGAAAGAAGCTCGAGTTCGAATGAAGATAGCAAAACGATATTTTGTTTTCTTTATCGCGCGAAATTTTCTTCCACTTTCTCGAGCTCCAAACAGGTCAGAGCAACAAAAAAAAAATTCTATTCGAAATTCTCTCTCTCTCTCTCTCGAATCTCATATCTCCTTTGCAATCTCTGTTGTATTCGATTTCCCTAATGAAATTCAAGCTATAGTTAAATTCTTAAAACTTCATTGTTCATCCGCGAAGACATACGTTTTCTGATAGCTGCAGGTACACCACCAGTGAGTGACATTTAGCTAACATATGAAGCTATCAGTGTTAGTAATTTGATTACAAATCATGGGCAAAATATCACATATATACAAAATGACTTCGTCATTTGAAAGCATTTTTGTTTACTCCCAGCAGAACTAATAAGTGATACATCATCTTACATTTCGATTGAAAACATGGTTGAAACAGCTTTGTACCATGCCCCCACTGCAATGCCGGCCGTCACACTAGGAACAAATTGTTACTTATTATTATTATTATTATTATTATTACTATAATAGGAAGTATCCAAATGGTCTCAAGTTAGGCATGATTTGCCGAGAAAGATGAGGATGAAGTGTGGTTAGAAGACCATACAAAAACTCGCCAGAAAGGTCGTTGTTGCTTGCGCTTGGGATTGTTAGCTATCAGCTCTGTTTCGGATCTTTTCAGCATTTCCCACATCACCTGCACATCTTGGTATCCACAAGTTTGTACATCATCATGTAGCTTCAAAAGCCCTGCACCTGCATGCCATGCCAACGCCACCATCATCAAGAAGAAAAAAGGTTAGTAATTAATCTTTAATCCTCTCAGTGAATGTTTTATCATCATATTCTATTAGAAAGAAAACAACCCAAACCACAATTTCTATGGCTGAGTGGTCCTGGCTGCAAATATCTGTTTTTGGCCAAACTTGTGCAATAAGCCACTAACTTTGTGATTAAAAAAAAGTGATTTATGAAATGAGGGTTTAATTTAATTGATTCATGTAATAACTTTTAAAAGATGACATCTAACAAGTTTGAAATTCAAATTCTAACATTTATAACCCTTTTTATTATTCTTCAATTACGGCTTTCTTTATTAAAAAAAAAAAGGTGATTTATGCAAAGTTGCAGTAAAAAAGATGTTGATCCTATCCTTTCGGGTGCATGGACCATCAAGCCATTGGTTACCACTTAACATTGGATGAGTAAGTAAACCTTTGTATTGAAAAGAAAAAGTCAAATTCATTCTTTTTCCTTCTGCTAATCAAAGAGGATTTATGTGTTTTACTTGAAATTTTATTGGCTATATATGCAGTATGAAAAATAAACATAAAGGAAGTGGACACTATCAGTTTTGATTTCAGCATATTAAAACACATCAATGAGAAACTTAAACGAGCTTTGTCTTTTAAGTGGATATACGCATAACCAACTGAATATTAGCTCATATGACATATATATATATATATATATATATATATATATATATATATATATGCTGAATAGATTTATGAAAGATGCGGTTCGAGAAGACTTAAGGATATAATGTTCTTTTCGAGTGAGTTAAATAAATAAAGGTCGAGGCATGAGGGGTTAAAGATAGATTAGGATTCTAAAAAAACAATCGATATAGGCATAAAACACCATTTATGGGATCTTTTCAAATTGTGTTTTCTTGATTTTTATTTGCATAAATTAAAAAAATAATAATAATAATTGCAATAATGTTGATAATAACATGGTAGGGTCAACCCAATCATTTTTTACATTTATGATTGAAATAATTTCAATAATAACTTAACTAATATCATTAGACAATTGATTAATATTTTTTTAATTAAATATGATATATAGTATATTTGATTTGACATATTAATAGAGAATGTAGTAGCAATGCTTTATTTCTCCTTTGAGTTGAATCTATCATTAAAGGAGTAATAATTATGTTTTAACCTAATCTTTCTCCTTTAAGTAACTTCAAAACCAAGATTTCGATAAGTGGTTAATTAGTACAGATGGGGGTCATGGTCCATGCCTTTATGATCTTTAAGTAGATCTGTTCATGAGTCGGATAATTCGTTTGACCCGTATTGAGTTGAATTTGGATATAATTTTTATAATCTGGATCGATCCGGCTTGATCCGAATCATTGTTTAAGTATTAAAATATTATTTTTTATTTAAATTTAATTATAATATATATAAATATTAATAAAAAATAATTTTTTAATATTTTAATATATTTAAATAGTAAAACGGACTTATACGGACCGACTCTAACCCGACCCGAATGAACTTGAACATGGAATTAAAAAAAAATTAGGCCCTCGGCCCGCCATGGATAGGTCTACCCCTAGGTACTAAGCTAAAAATTCTTATCCACAAACAAAAATTAGAGTAAATAGTTGAATTTTAATCAAAATCACATTTAAGTTATTGGATTTTAATTTGTTTCAACAAGATCGCAGAATTTTGTTAATTTTAATCATCCTATTTAATTCCATCCAAAAAATTAACGAAAAAAATAACATGATTGTCATGTAAATTGTCCCATTAGCAATTTCGAGACAAAAAAAATTTAAAAACAAATAAAATTCAGCGCAAATCCAACTCCAGTAAAAATAAAATAAAGAAAGAAGAAGAAGAAGAAGCCGCTTCATCGAAACGCAAAGGAAAAAAAAGGTGAAAGAAAAAGGTAGAGAAAGGAGGAATCAGAGAATAAATTAACATGGTTTTCTTTTCTCTTTACTAAAATCTAAAAATTCTGTTTCTCCAAATTAAATTTCAGTGTGAAAATAAAATAAAATAATCCTTTGTTTGTTTATTATAAAGTTGAAAATAGAAAGATGAAAAAAATCGTTGAAAGAATTTTTATTTTATTTTTTCTTTTCCTTTCTCTTCTCTTTGTATTAAACAGTTGAACTCCATTTTCTTTCATAATTCATAACAGTCCTTTAAGAAACTCAAAGAAATAATTCAAAAAAAATAAAAAAGATTTTTGTTGAAATGGTTTGTGAACTGAAAGGAAATTTGAAAACTCCATTATTACATTATCAAGAAGAAGAAGAAAAGAGAAAACTCCAAAAACAAAAGCAAAAAAGAGTAGTGGAAAACAAGAACAACCGAGAGACAGAGAGATAGAAAGAGATGGGGAAAACGCACCGTTTTTGCGAGCTTTGACAGGAGCAGAAACAGCAAACAAAAGTAGTTTTCTAACAGGAAAGATCATCTTATGCCACCAATCCATGGATTTTTCTTTCACTCTAATCTTCTTCTTGCTAATTTTCTTCCTCTTTCCTCCTCCTCCAAATATTCTAAACCCTATCGTCTTGAACCCTGCCAGACCTCCAGATCTCCCCCTCTCTTTATCTATCTACAAATAGAAACACAGAAGAAAGCTTTGTGCAGACGAAGAAAAAAGGCAGCTTTGGCTTAATTACTGAAGCTGGAGTTTAGTAGTAGGTAGTAGTAGCTCCACCATAACCACAAATCATCAACCAATATAAATTACTTAATAGAAATTGCAGCTTGAGCAGATGAAGTTACAAAGAAAGAAGGAAAACTGGACTTTATATATATATATACATCAATTTACAAAGAGAGAGGACAATGGCCAACCAACGACACGTGACCAATATATAGTTGATGACAGAATTAATGAGAGAGAGAGAGAGGTGGATTTTTATTTATTTTTTATAGTTACTGACAAGAACGAGAACAAGAAGGTTGGGCGACCATTATAATGATAAACAATAAATCTCATTATTATTATCCATCCCAATAATTTCACAGTTTACAACATAATGTTTGGTATCCATCTTTTACAGTCTTATCATTAGACATTAGATTAAATTAGATTATTATGGGACGTCGGTTTGATATTTATGTTTGGTTTCCAAAAAGTTAGTTTGGAATACTGAAACTTTGAATAGAAATTTTCTTCTAATCTTTTTAAATTTCATGAAACATAATTACAGAATTAATAAGTGATACATATTTTTTAAAATATATTTTAAAAATAAAAATGAAACATATAATATTTTTTTAATTTTATTTATAAAATTAAAAAAATTTATTGTTCATGTATAAAAAACACACTCAACTTTAAAAGTATAGTAAGATAGCACTATTATATAAAGAAGATTTTTTAATCTAAACTTTGGTTTGAATTTGAATACAAACAGCAAATTTTCATAATTGTTCAAATAAAAGAAGATAAAAAAGTGAAGAATATTAATAGGAATAAGATTATAATAGCAAGGTTTTTCAATGAAATTTTATCCATAAATTGTATATATGAATATTTCTTTTTATGTTGTGTATACGAAGTATGAATTATTTTTATCAGTTCGTTTTCAATACATTATCCTATCGCAAGTGGTATTAAAATATCACTACATGTTTTAGTATTTTTTTTAATATTATTTTTTAATATATTTTAAAAGGATATTTCTCATCTTATTAATTCCTGTCACTAGAATTTAAAAATTCACTGCATATGAGATAATATTTTTACTTTTATTTTGTATATATAAATGCATAAAAACTTTAGAATAGTCCATCTTTTTAAAGTATTAAATTCAATAGTTTTCTTTTGATATATAAGTCCAACCTAAATCTTTGCTGAGATTAACGGCATGTTTTGATTTTGAAATGTAATAACTTTTTCTCACTTAAACTTTTATATATAAAAAAAAATTGTCTAATTAATAATGTAAAATAATTATTATATAATTGAACAAAGCCTAATTTGGGATTTTAAAGGAATAATATATATCCAATTTATAATCTTAAAAAAAAAAAAAAAAAAAAAAAACTGAGTAAATCAATTTTTAATGAATCTATTATTTCTTTGGTACTTGGTATACTAGATACATCAAGCCTACTGCTCCAAAGTCTTTGATTTAGAGTGTTAGACATATTCCTCTATATATCTTAATTATCTTGCCAAGTTTTCAAAATCTCATATATTTTCAAATACTAAGTAAGCTTTTCCCAAGCATTATAATAAATTCTTGAGCGCTCTAATAAAAGTTTTGATGTCCAAAAATTCCTATACATGAGTTTGATGGATTATAAATCAAAAGAATAATTATTAACTGAAATAATAAAATTTTGTAACTGTTAATATATATTTTTTGGATAAGTAAAATTTTTTTCTCTGAATATCAACTTAAAATCATTGAAAGATTTATTTCGAAATCCATTATATCACCTTAATCAATATAATTTTTTTGGCACAAATTAGAGCCCTCCCAAAATATGACACTACATGAAATGGAATTTTCTCTCCATCGTAATAATATAATTATTAAATCATACTATAAACATGTAAATTAGAGTTAATTGTAAAGTCATTTCCCAAAATCCCAATATAGCAATGTGTTAGTACATTTGTTAGGGAAAATAACGGACGGTACAAAGAGAAGTGTTCACGTAAAAAAAAATTATTAACGAGTTTTTTAGTTGTACATTTTAAAATTAATATATATAATAATATTTTTATTTAATATATTAAAAATAATAATTATTATTATTATTATATTTAATATAATATTATAATTATAAATAATATACTAATTAATTTTAAAAATTAAACTAAAGATATTTATAAGCAAAATTAAAAAAAAAATATTTTTTATAAAAAATTCATCATTATTAAATTATACAAAGAAAAGCACCACGTGGTTCATTTTAAATGAACCTTTTTCTTCTCCTTTTTTATGTCCTTTGCTTTAAGTCGGGATTAATTTATTAATTTTATTTATATTTTTATATAAAAAAATTATTTAAATAAAAAATTATAAATATTGAGATTTAATTCCGATCTTTAAATTTGAGTTCTAATTTTATTAATTTTACTTAAACCCCAATTTGACTTAAATATTTTAAACGCGTCAAATTTCTCCACTACTTAGGGGTAGGACCGTGGGACGGTTTAATTATTCGAATTATGAATTATTATTTTGTATGGTGAAGTTTTTTAATTTTATAAATTGAAATAAAAAATTATTATATGTTTTATTTATTTATTTATTTTAAATATAATTTGAGGATATGTAATCGTTTTTTTAATTTTGTTTGTAGAGTTAAAAATTTCACTTGAATTATTTTAGGAAAATAATAAAAAATTAAAAGTTATAATTTAAATTTGCCTTTTTAATCTATTGGCTAGGAAAAAATAGTGTCGGCAAAGTCCTTGGCCTCGTAGCTAATAAGGAAACGGATGGCATGAAAAAGATTGATGATCAAACATGCAACAGGTCATCTTTGACAAAGATTTTAGGCCAATCAAATTTTGACATGTATGATCATAGGATTCTTTTGTCATCTTGACCGTATGCCCTAGCTTTTTTCTTTTTCTAATTTCTAATTTCTAAAATCATTAAACCATTTTCTTTTTCATCTTTATTCTTGGAAGTCTTTTTGAATCGACTATTACCTTCTTGGGAAGAGCTAGAAATTTTCTAATTGAATTCCAAAGTTTGCATGGGATTCAAGATTTTGAAATTTAATTTTACTCTAAACAAAATATCTAAATAATAGTTTACTCACATAAAATATTAAAGTATATGAGAATATTGTTCCATGATAAAGATTGAGGTTATGTGAATTCGAAACTTAATTTAGATAATTTATTTAGTCATTTTTAAAAAATGATATTCAACGAATTTGCTGTTCAATTTCAGCACGTGCAATTCATTATCCTATCTTCAGATTACGACTTACTTTATAAAAAAAATATTGAGGTCATTAAAAGTAAAATACAATTAAGTTGTCTTAATATTTTGATTTTCCTTTTTAACCAAAAAATACATATAATTAACTTCAAATTTTCATTGTTGTTGGTTCGTTGTTGTAAAAGAAGTTAATTAAGGTAAATATGTTTTCTATTTATTTTAATAAAATTATTTTTTAATATTTAAAATTATCAAAAATTAAATTATATTTTATGGACGGAGCATACTATTTTTTCTAGTAAATAGATTTCTATTTTGTATAAGAGTTTTTTTTTTTTTTTAATTAATTGGAAAGTATTCTTCAAAGTTGAAGAAAGTACCATTTTTTTTCTCTCAAATAGGATGAATACAATCCAATTAAGTAAGTTTTTTGGCTTGTCAGTACTCTTTCTCAGGGTAAGAAAGTTCCTACCATGTCTTTTATTGACAGCTTCAATGAAATATGTACCAAATCTTTTTAACTTTCAAAAATAGCTTGTAGTTGTCAACATCCTAATTGAAATTTTGTTTTGTTTCTATTTTCTAAATAATGTCCCTATCTTACTGAAAAAAGAAAAAAGAAAAAAACCTTCTGTTTTTGCAAGTTGCTAATGGTATAATGTTGGTAAACCAAAGATTTATTTTTTTAGTGCATAGTAATATTGAATTATACAATGAATTTTTTTTTTCCATTTCATAAATCTTATTTCATCCATTTAAAAACTGGCTAAAATGTTTAAAAAAAATTTAAACTATTTTATTTTTTAAGTAAATCTTATACTTTTATTATATTCAAAATAAGTTTTTTATCTTTTAATTTGTATTTAAATAAAATTTTATTTTAAATGAAATTTTTATTTATGTCAAAAACTTATTTAAGTATAAATTAAAAGTTAAAAATTTATTTAGATACAGATTAAAAGTGAATGGAATATTTAGGTATTAAAATATGCTATTTGCAATTAAAAAAAAAAAATTGGAAATAACTAAAGATTTGATGATTGAGTTGGGATAGTATTTTTCATGCAATTATGAGCTTTTTAATTTCTGAATTTGATAAATGGACTTTTTTAATTTCCTCCAAATTAACTTGAGCTGTAACATCAAGAGAGTATTGTAAGTGTAGATAATTTCCAATCTTTCACTGTCTAATCAGAGACTACTCTTACAATTTACAATATTTGAATAATAATAATAATAATAATAAATTAATAATAATACAATGAAGAATTGAAGATTAAGAATCTTTGTCTCTACCGACAATTATTTTAGTTTGGTGATGAGTGACTCACATTTGGCTGTTATCCTTTTCCTTCCAAAACTCTACCTAATTACTTGAGACACAAAAGCCGATGATTTTTTTAATATTCAGATGTTGCAGACTTATTATTTAGGTGAAAAGTAAATGAAATAAATTATTTATGTTTTTTTTTTAATTTTATTTATGTGGTGATATAAGATGTGAGAATAATTTTTTTTTTAAATGAGAAAAAATTTATTTGATGATATCACATGAGTGATAGTTTTTTAAAAAAGTAAAATACATAAATAATTTAATACCCTCATTGCATTTTATTTTATAACTTAAATTTAGTTTTTAAGTAATTTTAACGTATTGAAAATTTTTCATTAATTAAAAAAAAAAATCAACTGTTTAATTTTTTTCAATGTGATTAATAATTCATATTAAATGTTACTTAATTGGAAATTTTCAACGAAAAAATATTGGATGAGATAAGTAGATAGAGAGCTACTTATCATTTAATGTAGAATGTGTTAAGTCAATTTTATTTTAAAAAAATTATATTTAAATTAAATTATCTCCTTTTTTTAGTTTCAAAAAATGAAATATTTAAATTATCCCTCTAATTTTTATTCAGAACTGTCCAAAATAATATAAAATCTTATGTTCATAAAATTAAAATTGTGAAAATAATAATTTTCAAATTTAACATTTACAGTTATCAAATAATATAATTATATTCAGTACTTAATTTTAAGTAACATACAAAATAATTTTTATAATACAAATTTAGTGCTTAAAATCCAGCATTTAATTTTTTTAATTTATCAAACAATTGGAGTCTAATTAACTGGTGAAACTAACTCATCCAGCCTTTTTAATATTAATATAGATAAATAATTAAAATTTAAAAAATAATTGATTTTTTTTTTTACAAATGCTAAAAATCCAATTTTTAGAAAATCCACATCCTAAAAAAACGGATGAACATAATAATATACATCAATTTGCAAGCTAATTATGATTTGACACAACATGAGTTACACCTGCTTTATCTAACTTTTAAGCTAATTATTAATCAAATTATTAATTACATACAAATTTATTTGGTTTATATTTTTTAATCAATTTTTTTGGGTATATAAAGACTTTAAGCTATAAAATGAAAAATAGTTTCATCCGCATTTGGTAATTCCACCTTATTCATCTTGTGATTACAGCTAGCTTGAACTTATATCTTTCAAGTTAAATTCTCAAAAGTTTATTATATATTGATCAGATATCTTCTTAAAAAAAAAATCAATCGTCTATGTTCTTTAATAAATTTTCCCATTACTTTTGCATTTTTATTTTTATTTAACACCAAATGACATATAACAAGACATGAAAAATAAAGATTAAAACTCAAAATTTTCACATCATAAAAACTTTGTTTTCAATCTTTAGATTAAGATTTCATATATACTCATCCTTCATTAATATAATTTTCTTATTGAATTTAAAAATGTCATAATTTCCCCTCTTTTAATTAGTGATCTCTCCATGCATAATAAGGTTTGTGTAAAATCCATTGCCCTCATTAATGCAAAATTGACCAATTTGAATTTGTTTCAATAATTGGGTTATAATTGAATGCAACTTTAAAATTTTGAAAAAAAAAATTATGGATTCGTTTAATTAGTGTTTATAGACATCAATTAAAAATTATTTAATTATCAATTAAAAATAAATGTATTTAATATATTATTTTTATTAAAATTTTAAAAAATAAATTATTAATTATATATATATATATATATTTATATATATCATCTTAATTAATATTATTAAACACGGATTAACAAATTTTTTTATTATTATTATTTAAGGAACCAATGAAGGCTAAGGCTATAAATGTGACGGTGAGCTAAAACCAAAAGCTCTCGTGCGGGTTTCGTCAACTTCAACTTGGAGGAAAAAAAAAAGTGGTGGTGGGGTTACGTCACTTTTACAAACTTTTTCAAGTATGGAGGGCTCTTCATATCTCATACAACCCTATACCTATCCACCGCCCGAATAATCTGTCCGGCTCGATAGATTCAGTTCGTATTGGATCGGATTTAGATAAGGTATTTAGTAATTCAGGTCGATCCGATCTTAATTATTATTTATTAAATATAAAATATTAATTCATTTAAATTTAATTATAATATATATTAATATAAAAAAATATTTTAATATTTTTGAATAGTGAAACGGATCTATACCGACAGGCCCGAGCCCTACCCGAAAAAACTTGGACAAAAAAAAAATATTTTTCGAACCCCAGCCCAACCCAAGGACAGGTCAGACCCTAACAAATTAGAAGCCCCATTTTTCTTTGTCACCCTCCCACGTAGTCCTTATGGCTAACTTTTTTAGTTTTTTTTTTTTTAGTCTAGTAATCAACTAATCATCACTTTTCTTCCATATATGTTACAATACAATTGACATTATTAAATTATGTATATGTATATATAATTGTTATATAAAGTACTAGTCTATAAATTTGGTTATTCGTTCGGTTCATCAGACTTGATTCGAATTGAATTGAATTTAGAATAAAATTTTTATAATCCAAGTATGTAGTTTCAAATACTATTTAATCAATAAAAAATTATTTTTTATTTAAATTTAATTATGAAAAAATATATTTTTATTAAAAAAAATAATTTTTTAATATATTTCAAATAGTAAAACATACTTTAGGATTTTGGATCGGACCTAAAAAGGTAAATTTTTTATTATTCGAGCATGACTCGATCTTACTCGACTCATGAACACTTCTAATTATATATATATATATATATATTTATTTATTTATATGCATGTATGCTGTGTTTGTATGAGTATTTTTTTTTAGGGTATGTTCTAACAATTAAAACTTGAACATCAATTAATTAAAACTTTTGAATTTATATCTTAAGAACGAGAAAGCGATGAGATTTCTTTTAGCTGGAGATAAAATATACTATTTGTTAAAATTATGGTAATTTTAACAAAGAGAAAACGATGAGATTAATAAAATGAAAAAAAGATTGCTTCTCATTATGTAAACCAAAATCATAAATATTTAAAATAAAAAATAATTATATTTAGTTTTTATTTAATAAAAAATGAAAGGTTAGTGGATAAACTTGGTTTAAATGGATTAGGCCATGTATCAAACTAAATACTAGATGATACAAAATGTATCGAACTTTTTATATGAAAATTGATTGTGGAATTTCATGTTTTCTTATGGAATTTTCCGCTTTTGATTTGATTGAAAGTTTTGAAGTATACAAAATTTATGGACTTACATTTGCCTTAGGGTATAAGACAATTTTTTGTGGGTCAAAAGAGAAATAAAATAAAATAAAAATACTAAAGTTAGATATAATAATCTTTAAGACATTAACATGTCTTGTTTGTAATGATTTGGATGATCATTAATTTTATGAAAAATTATCACATTTATAATCAATTAAATTTTTATATTCCATAAACGAGCTTAATAATATAACACATACTTTTAAAATATATTAAAAATTTTAAAAAATAATTAAAAAACAAAATATGTGTCAATCTCATAATTTTATTTGTTAAATTAAAAAATTCTAGTACCAATGTATTAAAAACAAATTCTAATTTTATTCATGTGATCAATGTGGGAATAATTAATTATAAAGATATTGAAAAATTCAAAGCTGTTCCATTGCAATCACCCACCACTGGAAATCTTTCAAAACTTTGAAAAAAAAACAGTCGATTTGTGTCTGTTTCAAAAATAAAATAAAAATGTTAGTCAATTTAGACTGCTGTTTAGTTGGTTTGGGGGGACATGTGAAAACGCAAAAATAAAGAGCTAGAAGCAAAAGTACTAATTATGAAAAGGTCATGGGTTTATGGCACAAGGATTCTTGAAAATTATTCAACCTTTAAATTAAAAATGTTTATGGGGTTTTGAAAAACAAATGGTGGGGCATGTTTTTTAACTAAAAAAAAGTCTTTAATTTGAATAAACATAGTAATAAAAATAAATCGACAGATAATACTGTAGGCAACAACACACTAAAATATAGGTGAAAAATCATTTAATATGAAAAAAAGGAAACAAACTTAATAAAATTTATTATAAAAAAATAAACAATTACACAATTTAATATCTTAACTTTATGTCCAAAATTTAAGTGCCACAACAATTGAAAAAAAAAAAAAAAAACAATTAACTTTACCTATTTACAATTACCTTTTAAATCATTCAAAGAAAATTTAAATAGTGTATAACTTATCGTTCCCTTTGCTCTCTCTATGGAGTTCCATAAGAAATCAGACTTTTCTAATAACCTTGGTCGGCTGCCATCCTCACCTTTTCACTTTCACCAATTTCCCAAATTGCAATGCTCGGCTAGGTAAAGAGAAAAGTATAAAACCTTTAAGGGCTTTGATGAACCATGGCCGTTGATGATGCCTATGTGGCAAGATCATGGCCTCCAAAATAAGCCAAGCATAAGGCTATTCTCATGAGTCATGACCCAATTAAAACATTATGGGTTGGACCCAAGTAGAGGTATACATGGGTCAGGTCAGATCGAATTCGGATCGAGTTTATGTATGGTATCAATATTATATTTGCTTATTCAAGTCAGGTTCGACTCGAAATATGGGTCTCAAAATTTGTCCAAGCCCGTCCATATTTATAAATGGATAGCCCAAATTCGTTTAGGTCTGCCCATATTATTTTTTTAAATATATATATATTTTTAATTTTTAGTAATTTTATGTTTTTTTCTTTTATTAAGTTCTTAAACATAGTCAATTTAACATATTTTGTAATATTTACACTATAATATTATATATATATATATATTTAATCTTTATATGACATAAATTACATAATATATATAAAAATAAAATATTATTTAATTAAAAAACGGGTCGGGTTCGGACCTTAAATATTGAAGCCAAGACTCGGCCCATTTTTTAAACGGGTCTTATTTTTTTGCCCAAGTTCATTTTTTAGGTTTAATATTTTTGTCCAAACAATCTCAAATATGGACGGACCATCGAAATTGAACGAGTAACCCGATTTTTGAACAAGTCTAGACCCCAAGCACTTATCACGTGCCCAACACCACATCATGCCAAGCATCAAATTTTGCCATGTTATGCTGAAATTGCTTATTGTTTTGTTTTGCAGACTTATCTAATAAGTGACCAAAAGAATAATTCAACCATTTTTTTTATTATAAAGTCGAGTTGAATCTTTTTATCGGGTTTATTTGGAAGTATTTATGTTTGAGAAATGTTATATAATCAAAATTTGCAGATTAATTATAAAGCCCATTTACATTAAAAATGATGAGGATCCGTTATAAAATATATAAAAATTTATATTTATATTTGTGAGATAAAATCGTAAATTTTTTGAATTAAAATAAATAATATCTTACAAGTTGGATGCGGATCTCCATATTAATATAAAACAAGATTGAATACTCTATAAACAAAGAAAAAAAAATCAAAATCCTTACTTTTGGTTCAATACTAATTAGACAAGATAAGAACTAAGAACCAAGATTAGTGCTTTTACTTCCTTTTTGAAACATTGTCAACCAAGTTTAGTCCTCATTCCATCAAAAAGAACTGCCCATAAAACATCACTAGAAGCTGTTGGAATGTCCAAGTGACAAGAAAAGTTGACATTTTCCTTTCTTTCTTTTTTTCTTTTTTTTTTTCTCCCAAAGGCTTTCGAAAGTGGGTGATTTTCAGTGCAAAATTTTAATTGGTGGAATGGAAGTAGGAAACTTTAGGATGTTCAAAACTAAGCATTGGATTCGATTATTCGACCGGATTGTTCTTAGCACTAACTTAATGGAAAAAAATATGTCATTGTACAGATTAGATGACATAAAAATCTGATTAGATGGATGATTTGTGTAGGTTACGTCATAATTAAAGAATGAAAAGCTAACTCATAGGATTTTATTTATTTATTTTTATTTGAAGAAGGAAAGATTTTAAATCTATTTTTAAGAAAAGAATATGCATTTATCATTGAATTAAATATTTGATACATTTAAATGATGAGTTTAAACTTTAAAACATACTTTACTACAATGACAATTAAGATTCATATATTTTTCTTAATTATACCGTATAAATTTTTGCACTCTGGGAGTCATTGTGAAATAGGCGTTTTTACACACTTGAATCAAAGGGGGTTGATATCTTTATAAAAGAAAAAGTAAAGAATGAAATTACCGTAATACCATTGAATTGAAAACAATTCCTAAAAATATGTAGTTATAGTGAAGTTTGATGGACCATTAAAGAATGAAGATCAGCAAATGCTTCCAAACAATATGTATTGTGACATTGATAAAAACCTCTGTACATCTTCTAAATTTGTTTGCTTCTTCAGCCCATAATTTCCTCTTGTGGTCACACAGATGATAGTGTCGCATTTGGTGTTGTTTTCTTTAGCCTTGAAACTTGGAAGCACGTTTTCTTTTGAGTCTTTTTCACTGTCAGAGATAAGCTACCTAGCTAGCTTCAGCTTTTTAAGCCACACCATTGCTCAGGTCCATGTGTGGCTGGGAATTTGGATTGCTCTCATCGACCACCTATTCTTCCTTTTTGTTTTGTTTTATTTTATGTACTTTTTCTTTTTATGGATCACAAAATTATTATAATTTTAAGCGCCTCTGATTTTCTGGGTTTGGAATGATGGCAAAGCTTGACCACCTTGAACTAACTCTAGGAATGATTTTTTTTTTTTTCAGAAAAAGAATACGTCATTTAATAAAATTATAGTGATTTTGTTAAGCACGAAATCTCTTATAAATTCTAAGAATGAATTATAATGGTGATAAAATTGGGCCCTGATGTAAGGCATGTTCTTCATGAAAATCCTTTGAAAGTTTAGTCTCCATTATTAGATGTTGCTCCCTGAGGAGAAAATGTCATGATTCAAGTAAAGCCTCCACCGTTTGCTGTTCAACAAAACATAGTCCGGTCGGTGTCAATCACATGAGTTGCACATTGAAGACAGCAGCAAAAAAACTCAATTCAGAACTTATGAATTATGCAATAAATACAGGGAGTTCCTTCATTCTTTCTTCTTCTGAGCAGCTTGTTTCCAAGTTTTAAAACTCCTCCAATATCCTCAATTCACTGTAATGGAAAAGGACTAAGATGATGGAAATACATAATTTTGCTCTATCTTGAGCCTTTGGCCCAGTCTGTAATGGGCATAACAAAAGTCATTAGTTAAACAAGATTCTTTTTCTTACCTACCCCCAAAGGCCCAAACCCTTTAAAAGGAAAAAAAAAAGAAAAAGAAAAAAGAAATAGTAGTATAATTTTCCTTTAAATTTTCCTAGTATGAGGAACCACCATCCACAAACAAAAGCCGAAAACGTCTAAGTAGTACAAAATTGGAAGATAAATAGTATTAATTTTTAGAGAAAATATTGTCGGTAGGAATTATTAAGGTACTAAAATTATTATTATTATTATTAATTAAAAACTGATGTTAGAGAAAATAAGACAAATGCTCTTCCTTTCCCTGAATTTCGTCTCAACAAACTATTATGCTCTGCATTTATTTAATAGTATTTCAATTTGACCATTTCTGATTTGCCCCCATCTCGCACATCAGGCAGACTAGAATTAGAAGTATTATTACAAAAAAAAAGGGGGAGGTTTCAACTTTCAACTCTGGGTTTGATAAATTTTGGCTAAAAATGTCAAACGTCAAAACTATGGCCACTGGATATTCTTGATTTCATTTGGTCCTGGCAGCATCATGGTCAAGGGATTTTTTTAATTTTTAAAATATTTGTATTCGACATATATTCGAATATATGTATCAAAATATGATTTTTTAAATATATAAAAAAATAAATATACTCATATAAATATATATTTATATCCGATATAATAACATAACCAACCCCCTATGACAAATGCTAACACTTCGGCTTAAGCATTCGTCTGATTCTCGACAATTACCGCAATCTATCTACTTGTAACAAAAATTTAGTACTTATATTCAATCTCTATTTTTCTAGTAAGAACTCTCAAAGAATTTTGGAATAGCCTCGGTGAATACAGATAAGGAATTTTTTTCAATGAATCCAACTTCACCACAACCATAAATGAATTATCCGTTATCTTTTGTGGACAACAAGGTCACAGACTTGATAAAGTCAGAGAACAGTTTTTCAAACTGAAATGCTCTTCTCTCCTTCCCAAGGATCTTGACCGCCATTATCAGAATTTCTCAAGATACTTCTACCAACTCGGTGGTCATGATGATGTCAATCTCAAACACGCATTTCTCCATTTAGTTCTCCTAGAACTCCATGATCAGACGCAACTACAGCTCTTTGCAAGAGGCATTGCGTTAAAAAACCTTTGTTTAGGTGATATATACAAGATAATGCTCAAAGCTCTTGACAAGATCTACAATGACCACAAGTACATTGCAACATAGTTTAGAATTCCAAAAAGCTTAAGGCACCTTGTACCCTCCCTCCAGGACTACAGATCAAATGC
Source organism: Fremontodendron californicum (assembly GCA_030761205.1). Lineage (NCBI taxonomy): Eukaryota > Viridiplantae > Streptophyta > Magnoliopsida > Malvales > Malvaceae > Fremontodendron > Fremontodendron californicum. The sequence goes on from JAULJL010000027.1 coordinate 4,620,919, forward strand.
TCAAAAGATCAGTCCTCATGTCTTTGTAACTCAAAGAAGAAAAGGCATTTCAGAAAGTCGTATTGCAAATCCAAATAGTTCTCAAATCCTTCAAAGTTCTTCAGACAGAAGAAATCATCCAGAAAAAGAAGATTTAAGCTCAGACAACCTCAGAGATTCAAGTATGGCAGAAAAAAGACAATAGTTAACAAATGTCCAATTGTTTCATTTGCGGCAAAAAATGACACTTTGTAAAACAATGCCTTAAAGCCGATAAAAAGACGATAAAGATGTTGCAGCCAGTCGCCATCACCAAAGGATAAATCTCTCCAAAGATGATGATTTAGAATCAGTATTCTCACTAGACGATGAACAAGGCCCTCAAACTTTGTTTGTTGTCCAGACTTACGAATCTGGTCCAGAATCCTCGTATCTCTACAGTCCCTCAACATATGAGTATGAGTTAGACACCTCAGACACCTCAAGTTCGGAATGTTTGACAATCCAGAACTTCCTTTCAGCCCAAACATGCAAAAGGCCAAACAACACCAATCCAGATTTTCATAGATGAGCAGTCACCTCCAATAGAAGTTACTGCATTCTTTGATACAGAGTCACATTCGGAATTCCTCAACAAATGTCAAGCACCATTGTGGAAAAATCCAGAGTTTCTTATTACTCTTCCTTTCAAAAAAGATGAATTGGTAAACCCCACAAAAGCCAGTCATTCAGGAATGAATCTTGATCATTTACGAGAAGCACTTGAAGTATGTTCACAACTCCAAAGTCAAGGTTTGATAGAACCTAAAGACTCCTCATGGGCGTGTGAAGCGTTCTATGTCAATAAAATATCAGAACAAGTTCGTGGAAAGCTCATATTGGTTATCAACTATAAGCCACTGAACATCTTTCTTGCAGATGATAAGTTTCCCTTACCCAACCGTAAGACTCTCTTTGCAAACTTATCAAATGCTCAGATATTCTCCAAGTTCGATCTCAAAATAGGATTTTGGCAACTTGGAATACATCCATCTGAAAGATACAAAAAGGCGTTCTGTATCCCACAGCAACACTTCCAATGGACAGTTATGCCCTTCGGCTTGAAGACAACTCCTTCACTTTTTCAAAAAGCTATGGTCAAGATTTTCAGTCCTATTCTGGATAATGCCCTCATCTACATTGATGACATCCTAATGTTTTCTTCAGATGAGACACATCACAAGCAGCTTTTAGAAAAGTTTCAGCACATTGTCCAAAGCTACGGGATAATGCTTTTAGAAAAAAAAAATGACAATTGCAGCTACTGAGATAGATTTTTTAGGCATGAGCCTAAAAGATGGACAGTATGTTGCACAGCCACACATTTCTCAAGAACTACTCAAGTTCCCAGATGAAAACCTCACAAAACGACAAGTTCAACAATTCCTTGGAATTGTTAACTACATGAGTGAATTCATCCAGAATTTGGCTAAGCTCACAAGTCCTCTCAGACAGATGTTGAAAAAGGACTCTCCTCAACAATGGACCACAAAACAGAAAAATACAGTCAGAAAGATCAAATCCATTGCACAGTCCCTTCCTGCACTACAGATTCCCTCCCAAACAGATCAGTCCAAACAGAAGCCAATCCCTTGGAACCCTTACTGGCAGACCCCACAAATTCAAGAACTAGAACCCGAACCGCCAATCTATTGGGAAGACTCACAAGACCCATATGATCTAGGCGATGATAATGATCCAGAAGATTGTTTCGTGAACATACTCAGAAGACCCCCATCCAAAAAATTAGGCACGCAACAACCTTCTTCCAGTCAAGTAAATATGGATATAGACACAAAAAGCCCTTTGCAAAAAGAAATGGAAATTTCATATTTCAACTGGCTTGACAGTCTTGGTTACAACTGTAGTAACCAATTTTTGCCCGGGTCGGATCCGAATCCGACCCGGGCCATTTGCAAACAGTGGCAGGCCCAATTTGCAAACCAAACCAAGCCCATTTCCCAGACCCAAACCAAGCCCATTTCCCAGACCCAAACCAAGCCCATTTCCCAACCCAAACCAGGCCCATTTCCCAACCCAAACCAGGCCCAATCTGACCCAACCCATTTCCCTAACCCAACCTAACCCTAACCAGAAACAATACCACCCCCAAACCCTAGGCAGCCTGCAACACTCAACCACCTACCCCTGCCAACCCCCTACCCTGCCACAGCCACCCACCTCCACAAGCAACCCCTCCATAAAACCCACCAATCACCACCAAAAAAGGGGGAGAGGGAGCCAGAGGCCTCAGCTAGAGGAGACCCCCACTGATTCGGACCCCCAAAAAACCAGGAGGCAGCCCCCTCATTTTCTCTCCAAAACAGCCACAGCCCCCCACTATTCGGAGGCCAGATCCAGAGCCTCAGCCAGATTCGACCCCCACACACACAAAAAAAAAAACCGAAGCCCTGCAAAAAACCACGATCCCTGCAAAAAAATAACCACCAAACACAACAAAAAAGAAAAACCAAAAAAACAGCAACAAAACCAAAAAAAAAGTTTCGAAACCTAGATCTACGAATTTTGGTGGGGATTCGGGCAAAACGGAGCACGAATCCGAGAAGAGGAGGTTGAAGCGGTTCGGGAAAAGGTAATTTCGAGTCTACCGGCCGCAGGCGAGTGGCGGTCGGCGACGAAGTACGGCGGCCGGCACGGTGGTCCGGTCGTCGGATTCTTGGTTCGGGGTGGCTGGGTTGATTCTGGTGAGAGAGAGAGAGAGAGAAAAAAAAAAGAAATGATTTAAAAAAAAAAAACAGGGGCTTATATAGCCCCTGGAGCGGGTCGAGGTGACCCGCGCGTCGACCCGCAAGTCGACCCGGGGTCCGCGCTGGTCACCCGTTTATTTTAATAAAAAAAAAATACGACGCCAAAATGGCGCCGTTTTGACCCAAGGTCCGCGCGCGGACCCGCGGGTCGACCCGGGGTTCGCGTGCCCGACCCGGGTTCAAAAAAAAATGGGGGGGCGCCAAAACGGCGCCGTTTCGACCCAGGGTCCGCGCGTGGACCCGCGGTCCGCTCGCCCGACCCGGGTCACCAAAAAAAAAAAGAGCCCAAACCAGATCCGGCCCAAACCGGATCCGGCCCAGGCCCTAGGCCCAACAGCCCAGGCCTGTTTCTTTGGGCCAGAAAAAGAAGAAAGAAAAAAAAAAGAAAAAAAAGAAAAAAAAAAGAAAAAGAAAAAAAAGGAAAAAAAATAAAATAAAATAAAAATAAAAAAATTAATAATTAATAATTAATTTTTAAAAAAATAATAAAAAGAAATAAATTAAATTAAATTAAAATCAAAAAAATCAAAAAAATCAAAAAAATCAAAAAAATAATAATAATGATATATATAAAAAAAAATTGAAAAAAAAAAATTCACGATTATCAATTTTGACGTTTTGATTTTTTTCAGGTGGTCGAGAAATAACAAAGAATTTTGCGAAGATCAAGTCCGGCATTTTGAATTTCGGATTCTCGACATTTTCAGGTATGACTTTAATTTTCTTATTTATTTTTGTTTATTTATTTCTTGTTAAGTATTCGACGTATTTTTATTGTTCTATTTCGGTTTTAAATTATAAAAATAATTTTTCTAATTAATACATGTCTTTTAAAATTATTTTCGGTAAAATAAAATTTTCTAAAGACGAATTTCTTTCTCAGATGGTCGGAATATCAATCATTCTTTGAAATGGTCCGAGTAAGAATAATAATCGAAACATTATCGAAATTATCAGAGTGATTCGGGAATTATTCTTACATGAAAATTTTCTTTTATTTCGGAAATAATTATTAAAAGCATTTTAATTTACTTTTCAAAAAAAAAGGATTTTAATAAATGCGAATAGCCGACGACGGAATTCGAAGGATATTACGGTTGTGGTTCCTAAGATGTCTTGAGATGAGAAGATCTCGTTAAATACCACCGAGAGTGTCGGAAATATTTAATGAGTATTTTCGATAATAAATTTGCGTTCACTTTCATTTTCAAAAAAAAAATAATAATAATCCGAAAAAAATTCAAAAATAATAAACATGTTTTTTTCTATAAAATAAAATAAAAAGAAAAAGAGAATTATTTTTAAATAGTGATGTGAGTCTATTAAATCGAGATTTAAAATAACATGTGATTAAATGGTACCGTTTTCTAAACGGGCGTTGCGGGGGTGCTAATCCTTCCCCGCACGTAACCGACTCCCGAACCCAACTTTGTTTTACTCTCTGGTTCAAAGCGTGGACTTCGGAATCGGTTTTACAAAATATTTTAATTAATTTTAAAATATTTTACTAAAACCGGTTTTAATAGGTGGCCAATCACACCTAGCAAAAAAGATTGGTGGCAACTCCATTTTTTGTGTTTTCAAATTCGTCACTAGTGGTCGAAAAACCGTTATGACAACAACTTCTCCCCAGATGCTGATAATACTCACCTCAACTTACCAGGAGATAGTGACTAAAGAAGCAAATAAAAATAAAATATTGTATAATTAAGTGTGTAATTGTGTGTTTACTTTCAGCTGTACTATTATCCAAGTGTTAGCTCCAAAAGAAAAGTATTTAACATCTCAAGCATGATGACAAAACTCTTGAAAAGAAGAACCCAGCATGAAGACAAAACTCTCAAAAGGAGATAAAGCATGATATGACAAGTCACTTGTTTTAGCTTTAGTCATGTCATCTTTTTTTACTTTATCACTTTTACTTTTAGCTTTATGTCTAGTCAATTAGCTTTATGTCTTGTAAGTTACTATTCATAAATAGTAATTAGTTTGTTTGTTTGCTCTTTGCTTTGCCTATATAAGGCAACTCCTTCCTCAAGAAGGAGCATCGACTACTTTCACAACTTCTCTTGTAAGAACTTTTGTGAAATATAAGCTATGTGTTTCTAAACTTCTCTATTTTTGGTTGCTCTCTTCTTTAGTAGAATAAGTAGTATGAATCCACTACTCACACTTAGTAAGCAATGACATGAGTCATATGCTCTGCAGTTGCCACTCCGCCACTCCGATAGATCCTCTGCATCAAAAAACTCATGAAGTTAATTACAGATCAAATGGCCAAAACTGCAGAATTAGCATTGTAGCAAGGTTACTGTAGCAAAGGTACTGTAACAAAGGTACTGTAGCAGGTTCCTGTAGCACAACGGCATAGAATCATAAAAGTCGGGCCTTGACTAAAATCAGTTGCCAAGAGGGCGTTAAGGGTCAAGAGTCGGCCTGAATACCTTGATCTGTGCTCGAGTGTTTATGATCTTCGTCGCTACAGCTATTTTTGTTAAAGTTTGCTAAGCAGTCCTTAGCTGGCAAACTCAGAACTCAATTGCTCATAACTCAATGCTTCACAAGATTGAAAACAAGATAGACAAGATTAGTGATCACTTTGATCAACATCTTCACAACCTCCAAGAATCAATGTTTCTTATCCGGTCCAGACTTGATACACTGGATCAAGAACTCCGTCAATCTATTGAACTTATTTCTCAAGGTTATAACTTTGGAATGGCGAAAAAAGAAATTGAGATTATCTCACTCAAATCTCAACTTGCTGATTTACAAAAACAGTACCACCAGCAGAAACTAAAATAGCAAGAACAACAGAGTTTTTATGCTCAACCTCCACCACCTCCTCCCAGAATGTTTGATACCTACAATCCGCCTCCCACAGTACCCTCTACACATATTCCCTTTCATTCCTCACTACACCTCCAAACAACTCCTCCAGGATTTTACCACTTCCATCTACAACCCTACCACAAACACCATCAACAAAACCCTCATTCCCATACAAACCATTCTATACACCCCTAAACCTTTCAACTCAATTCAGAACCCAACCACCTCCAAGTTCTACTGAAAAATGGATTCAACAGTTCAAAGAGGAACAAGAACAGATTGTTGTTGATAGAAAAAAAAAACAGTTGAAGCCCCTCTTCCACATCCGACTAAACCAAAAACCTCCATAGCACCATACACTCCTCCTTACACGCCAGATCCATTAGTTGGAGCCTCATCAAGTCCTCCACCTCAGTTGATGATCTCAGACCCTCCAAGCTCAAACATCTTTCCCACCTTACTCAAAGAAATAGCCAGAGAAAACCTCCCAGTTGTCGCTCAACAAGAATCCTCTGATGATTCTTCAGATGAATTTCTCACATAAATTGCAACCTTTGACGAAAATACTAAACCACTTCAACAGATCTTCATGACAGAACCACGTGTTGAAGAACCAGATGATCCCCTAAAAGTCCATAACCCACAACCAATGGATACATATCCTCTACCTCAACCAGCACCCCAAACACGAAACCAAAGCCAACAACATCACCAGTATTATTCCTCCTCAAAGTTTACAAGATTCTTTACTGTTGATGGTATCCCTCCAAGCAAATGGAACCTTCGTTTCCAAGAATTTGAAGCATGGGGATTAGGTGAATTAACCAAAGCAGGAGCAACAATTCGCTCAGTCCTACTTTTGTTCTCCACCAGACTAGTAGGAACTCTCAAAGAACTTTGGAATAGCCTCGGTGAATACAGACAAGGAATTTTCCTCAATGGATCCAACTTCACCACAACCATAAATGAATTGTCCGTCATCTTTTGTGGACAACAAGGTCATAGACTTGATAAAGTCATAGAACAGTTTTTCAAACTGAAATGTTGTTCTCTCCTTCCCAAGAACCTTGACCGACATTATCAGAATTTCTCAAGATACTTTTACCAACTCGGTGGTCATGATGATGTCAATCTCAAACAAGCATTTCTCCATTCAGTTCCCTTAGAACTCCATGATCAGACGCAACTACAGCTCTCTGCAAGAGGCATTGCATTAAAAAACCTTTGTTTAGGTGATATATACAAGATAATGCTCAAAGCTCTTGAAAAGATCTGCAATGAGCACAAGTACATTGCCAACATAGTTCAGAATTCCAAAAAGCTTAAGGCACCTTGCACCCTCATTCCAGGACTACATATCAAATGCTCAAAAAATCAATCCTCATGTCTTTGTAACTCAAAGAAGAAAAGGCATTTTAGAAAGCCGTATCGCAAATCCAAAGAGTTCTCAAATCCTTCAAAGTTCTTCAGACGAAAGAAACCATCCAGAAAAAGAAGATTTAAGCTCAGACAACCTCAGAGATTCAAGTATGGCAGAAAAAGACAATAGGCAACAAATTGACCAATTGTTTCATTTGTGGCAAAAAAAGACACTTTGCAAAACAATGCCCTAAAGCTGATAAAGATGTTGCAGCAAGTCGCCATCACCAAAGGACTCAATTTCTCCAAAGATGATGATTTAGAATGAGTGTTCTCACTAGACGATGAACAAGGCCCTCAAACTTTGTTTGTTTTCCAGACTTACGAATCTGATCCAGAAATTTCAGATCTCTACAGTCCCTCAACAGATGAGTATGAGTCAGAAACCTCAAGTTCGGAATGTTTGACAATCCAGAACATTCAAAAGGCCCAACAGCACCAGTCCAAATTTTCATAGATGAGCAGTCATCTCCAATAGAAGTCACTGCATTCTTTGATACAGGTGCAACCCAAACTATTGCCAACCCACTTGTCCTTCCATCCTCTTACTGGAAAACACAGAAAACCTTCTTCAGAACCGCTGATGAAAATGTCTTTGCGACAGATTTTATTAGTAAGCCCATTACCATCCAGTTCTTCCCTGGATGCTCCATAACCTAGAAAATACTTGGTTCTTCCTTACCAGGAAAAGACTTAGTTGTTGGTTTTGACATTATGGCCAGCAAAATAGGTCTTAAGTTAAACAGAAAAGGAATCAAGTTCAAACACTTCTTTCAGCCATGGCAAACACTCCCTAACCTCTTCACCATCCAACTACAGTCATTTGAGAATATTAAACTGAAGTTAATTTCAACTTCTTGTGCAGAATCACATTCAGAATTCTCAATAAATGCCAAGCACCATTGTGGAAAAATCCAGAATTTTTTATTACTCTCCCTTTCAAAAAAGATGAATTGGTAAACCCCACAAAAGCCAGTCATTCAGGAATGAATCTTGATCATTTACGATAAGCACTTGAAGAATGTTCACAACTCCAAAATCAAGGTTTGATAGAACCTACAGACTCCTCATGGGTGTGTGAAGCATTCTATATCAATAAAAAATCAGAACAAGTTCGTGGAAAGCTCAAATTGGTTATCAACTATAAGCCATTGAACATTTTTCTTGTAGATGATAAGTTTCCCTTACCCAACCGTAAAACTCTCTTTGCAAACTTATCAAATGCTCAGATATTCTCCAAGTTCGATCTCAGAACAAGATTTTGGCAACTTGGAATACATCCATCTGAAAGATACAAAACGGCGTTCTGTATCCCACAGCAACACTTCCAATAGACAGTTATGCCCTTCGGCTTGAAGACAACCCCTTCACTTTTTCAAAAAGCTATGGTCAAGATTTTTAGTCTTATTCTGGATAATGCCCTTATCTACATTGATGACATCCTACTGTTTTCTCAAGATGACACTCATCACAAGCAACTTTTAGAAAAGTTTTAGCACATTGTCCAAAGCTACAGGATAATGCTTTCAAAAAAGAAAATGATAATTGCAGCTACTGAGATAAACTTTTTAGGCATGAGCCTAAAAGATGGACAGTATGTTGCACAACCATACATTTTTCAAGAACTACTCAAGTTTCCAGATGAAAACCTCACAAAACGACAAGTTCAACAGTTCCTTAGAATTGTTAACTACATGAGTGAATTCATCTAGAATTTGGCTAGGCTCACAAGTCCTCTAAGATAGATTGAAAAAGGACTCTCCTCAACAATGGACCACAAAACAGACAAATGCAGTCATAAAGATCAAATCCATTGCACAGTCTCTTCCTGCACTACAGATTCCCTCCCAAACAGATCAGTCCAAAAGAATTCTCCAGACCGATGCAAGTAACCACTATTGGTCAGCAGTACTCCTTGAAGAAATCAATGGAAAAATATTAATATATGGATACAAGAGTGGTCGCTTCAAATATTCAGAGATCCACTACCACTCAACCTTCAAAGAAATCCTTGCAGTCAAAAATGGCATTCAGAAATTTGAATTCCATCTTATTAGACACCATTTCACTGTTGAGTCAGACATGGCAGCCTTTAATCACATGCTAAACCTAAAGAATAAGAGATTACCAAATGCTCAACTCCTTTGGTGGGCACAGTGGTTTTCTCAATACAGTTTCACTTTTAGGCATATAAAAGGCAAGCTCAACACCATCCCAGATATGTTATCCAGACCTCTTTCCCATCAAGCAAAAAAGTTCATTCCAGTGATAGCAATGATGAATCCTTCACCAGGACCCTCTTCCTCCAATCCTCCTTGATCCAAAAACCCTACAAGAAATGGAGCCTAACATTCCATTAGACCAACTCCCTCCAGAGTTACTCACTTTAATCACAACCCACTCCCTGCAAACCTATGCCTACCCTATGATGCTCAAATACCAGAGCCATCTGATCAGACGACATGGAGACACGTCAATGCAACCAATGGGAGTCCATCCCAAACTTTCTTTCATCAACCCATTCTGTTTCCCAGACCGGCATTGGCTCATCATCACCAAAGACACAATCTACTTTCTATGGTACTTATGTCATCTCTATTACATTGCCATAGAATTCCCTTTGCCCCTTCTCCTCAAAACCCTTAAGCTTTTCGAAGACAAAACTATTAAACCCAGACAACACCCAATTAACCCGAGCCATGAGAATTTCAAGTATTTTCTCAATTGGTTCAAACCCATACCCATATGGCAGCATTGGCTCAAGACTTACCAAAAGTACAACAAGTCTCATACACATGTTGTCATCACCTTCCACAGGCCTTGCACTTACATATGTGTCATTCAGTATTTCCCATATACTGCTATCCCAACAGGTCAAGAGTATTCATTGCATAATGAAAGAATTGACCATCCTCATCTATATATTGAAATACAGAGGCAGCTATGTGAATTAAAAAAAAAAATCCCTGAAGAAATATTGCCACAGTCTCAGGACCAAGCACCTTGGAAAGATTATCCTGATGACTACATTACCCAGCTCAGGATGGACAGGAACTTATATAAACAAAGGTTCACAAATACAACCATCAAACCACTTCAGCCAAAGTTTGAGTTCAATATGTCCAAACAGAAGCTAATCCCTTGGAACCCTTACTGACAAACCCCACAAATTCAAGAACCAGAACCCGAACCGCCAATCTATTGGGAAGACTCACAAGACCCATATGATCCAGGCGATGATAATGATCCAGAAGATTATTTCGTGAACATACTCTAAAGACCTCCATCCAAAAAATCAGGCACGCAACAACCTTCTTCCAGACTAGTAAATATGGATATAGACACAGAAAGCCTTTTGCAAAAAAAAATGGAAATTTCATATTTCAACTGGCTTGACAGTCTTGGTTACAACTTCTCCCCAGATACTGATAATACTCACCTCAACTTACCAGGAGATAGTGACTAAAGACGCAAATAAAAATAAAATATTGTATAATTGAGTGTGTAATTGTGTGTTTACTTCCAGCAATACTATTATCCAAGTGTCAGCTCCACAAGAAAAGTATTTGACAGCTCAAGTATGATGACAAAACTCTTGAAAAGAAGAGCCCAGCATGAAGACAAAACTCTCAAAAGGAGATAAAGAATGATATGACAAGTCACTTGCTTTAGCTTTAGTCATATCATCTACTTTTACTTTATTACTTTTACTTTTAGCTTTATGTCTAGTCAAGTAATTTTGTGTCTTTTCATAAGATTTATGTCTTGTAAGTTACTATTCACAAATAGTATCTAGTTTGTTTGTTTGCTTTTTGCTTTGCCTATATAAGGCAACTCCTTCCTCAAGAATGAGCATCGACTACTTTCACAACTTCTCTTATAAGAAATTTGTGAAATATAAGCTATGTGTTTCTAAACTGTAGCAAAAGTACTGTAGCGAGTTCCTTGATTAAGACCAGTTGCCAAAAGGGCGTTAAAGGTCAAGAGTAGGCCTGAATACCTTGATCTGTGCTCGAGTGTTTACGGTATTCGTCGCTACAGCTATTTTTGTTAAAGTTTGCTTTGTAACGGTCTCTTTACTATAAACTACTTTATTATAATCTCTCTTAGTGCCAGTGCCGATTCTCCCCTTTTTATTTGGTGAAAATAAAAAAATTAACAAGTTTTGACCCGGTTGAAATTGATTCGTTCCAACGTCTTAGGGACGAATATTTCTTGGTCCGTGCTTTAAAGTCTAAAGTAGGATTCTGTTTTACTTTAGTTTTATCATTTACCATCACAATAAAAAAATAATATATAATAGTAAAAGTTTTAAATATTTTTTTAAAATAAAAATATTATTTTATTTCGTGTAACGAAGCTATAATTGATGTTATCTTTAATTAAGGTTTTTTTTTTTTTTATGAACTATAGTTAAATTTATTTTTTATTTGTTTTAAGTGAAATGATAAGAATTATTAATTAGCAAAACAAACAACTAGAAAACCTGATATAACAAGTAAAGGGTGTTTTAAGAATAATAATAAAAAAAATAAAAGTAAATATAAAGAATTTGAATAAATTCAAATTGTATGATTGGTATGATGAATTCAATCTCATAAACACTACGTCAAATTTGACATATAATAATATTTTTGAAATATTGTGAAAATTTAAAAAAAATTATTGCGATAAGATAAGACAAGACAGTATTTATTCATGTGTTGTATATATAGCCGCAACCTTATGTCTTTAGTAGCATTTATATATATATATATAATAACACTTATAAAAATGCTGTTATTTTTACTTTATAATAGCTTTTCATGACCTTTTGCATGTATTTTTCATTTGCTGCAAAAGATCTCAATGATAGCAATTGTAAGTGCTACCAAAAGTATTTTTATATGATAAGATTTATAACAGCACATGTCAAATGCTTCTAAATTTTTTAAAAATGCTATAATTATTGACCATTATAATATATAACAGCAATATACAAAATGTTGTCAAAATATTGCATTTATTATTTTTAACAACATTTGAAAAATACTATAAAAAATACTATCTAAAATTAATTTTTACGTAGTGAAATTTATTTGTACAAATAGAATTTCTTAATTTTTATAAATGATAAAATTTAGTCCGATCAATAATGATATAAAAATTTATCCATTAATCATGTTGTTGTTACCGTTGATTATAATGACAATTGCGTTGACTTCATAACAAGACGTGTTTATAAAATTTTTGAAATATGTAAAAGGTGATGTGGTATTTTTTTTATCTATACAAATATGATAATATTGTTCACGACACGATTACACGAAACAAAAAAAAAAACTAAAATATGATATGACAAAAAAAAATACGGATACGACACAAATATACGAATATGTCAAAATTTATATAACATAAATTATTAACACATCAAAATTTATACAAATATAAAATAACTTAAATACTATTATAACATAAAAAAAATATATAAATATAATACGAATATATAAATTGCGGCACTTATGTGGAATTTTTATGTTGAAGAAAAACTGATAGAATATTTGGCAAAAATCATAAACAAATGAAACCTAACCTAACCTAACCTAATCAAATAGTAAATCCAAAGGGTTTAGGGAAAATAGTTTGAAGAATTGGCATGGGTTTTCTACACCCCAGAGGCCCAGACCGATTGTTTGAAGCCCTCTGTCCTGCCAGCGCTTGATTTATGGAAGAAGAAGAAGAAACGAGAAAACATGGGAAAACAATATGACACGTCACACGCGGCTTAAAATGCCACATCACCATCTATTTATTTCAAAAAATTCACCAACAGCCATGCATCATCATAATCACATCATGACTCAGTATAATTAATAAAAAAATTCATAATATTATTATTAATTGAATTGAATTTTACAATTCATCAAAATTAAGAAGTTCCATTTATACAAATAAATTTATAAAATCAAATTTGTCCCTTCGTCTAAATTAAGAATCAATCGTACAATTCAATTTGACTTGATTAATGATCAAGATATGTTGCATAAAGAACTGAGTAGGAATCCTAAAAAAAAGACTAAAAAGTAAATGTTGTAAGAATTAGTATATAACATTGAGACGACGAAACAAAATCTTACTATTATAATTATCAATCTTAATTTCTTTTAAAGCTCCAAATATGTTAGGTTGAGATTAAGGTTATCGGTATCGTATTAAATGTAAACAAAACAATTTATTATTTAAATAACAATTTAAGTGAGATCAAAATAAATTATAAAAATCTTATCACAAGCCAATCCAAATACCGTACATGGGTATATCTTCATATAAGGCACGTGGAAAATATGATAGAAAATTACTAATTTATTTTGGTAGTTTGAAGATGTAAAAAAGGATTTTCAAACTTATAATAAAAGTAAACAAATGCCATGAAAACTTAATGTGCCAATTTCTAAACAAAAAGACAGACACCCAGGACTTTTTGTTTAATATTTAAGCACTCCAATTTTATTTTCATTTATGACCGTAATTAAAAGAGTTGTTGAAATTTGTTTCCTAGCCTTATTTGAGAATATAATGGAAACTTCCTCGATGAAACAGAGCATACATTTGTAAAATTATTGTTTTTTTATATGTATCTTTATATATATTATATGTAAACAAAATTAAAATTTATAATAATTAATCTTTTTTAAAGTAAGTTAAATAAATTTTTTATTGATGATTTATTTTTTAAATTTGATGTTCATAATTAAATTATAATATTATTATTTAAAATTTTTAAAAAAATAATAAAAATAGGGTAGAGTGATTATAAATGTAATAACATTCAACAACAATAATAATATTGATATTATAACATTTGAAACGAAATGGGACAAAACAGATTATTCCAAAAGAGAGACGGGTGAATAAGGTAATATCCATCCTTGCTATGCTATGCTTCATTGCCATTCCTAAGTCGTGGTTTGTTTTCTTCTTGACTTTGATTTTCAATTCAAAGATATCTTAGGCATAAATTATTATATATCCTAATTTTTTAATCATAAAATATACATTCATTAGTTGTCAATCATGTTTAACTTACATGTGAGTTCAACATTAATCTAATAAACTTTTCAAATAAAAAAACATTAATCCAATCTAATATAATAAGTAATATATTGGAAACCGTGGCAGTAAATTACTAATTTTAGAAAGAGAGTATAGCATTCATATTTTTTTAAAGTAAAAGAGAAATTTTCTCAATCTTTAAAGTGAAACATATCTTTAAATATAATAAAAAAAAAATGAAACATGTAATAATTTTTTAACCTTACTTATAAAAGTTTATAACTTTACTTATAAAATTAAAAAACTCTCGTATCAAAACGAACCCTAAATAAAAAGTTTTTTTTTTTTTTTTCCAACATCGAAATTAGGTTTATAAATTGGATTGATCAAAAAATTGGAGGTGGGCTTGATGAATAACAAACCTGGAAAAGGCTTTAGAGCCTTCAGGAATTAAGAGTGGGCTTTGGGTCCTGCTTTACAGGCAAAGCAATCAAAATTGCGGTAGGTGAAGGTGCAATGGTCCAATAAAGACGTATTTCTCCGACGTAGTGTGGTGGGTAAAAAGGCGTCTAGAAAAAGGCCACATCTCCTGAGTCAACTTGCCATCTTTCACAACCAAACATGGGACCCCATTCCCCCCACCCAAAACCCACTCTCACCAACCCTCTCCTCATCCTTTGCTTCTCCAATTATGAATTAAAAGAACGCCACAAATTTTCCCTTCACCCTCTTTTCCTACTTTTACCCTTCAAGTCTCCAAAAATCCCTGAAATCTCCATTCTATCCTTCCACCAACCGCCCTCACCAACTTTCATCTACTTACTATATCAATATCATTGCTAGCTATCATTTCCTCTCAGGCTCCAATTAAACATATACAAAGCCTAAAATTTTTCAAGTTTCAACACGTTTTTGTCTTTGCAGCTCAACTCCCAAGTCCCAAATGGCACCCCAAGCTGAATTGCAACAAGAAGAAACCATTTACCGATCAAAGCTTCCTGATATCTATATCCCTAAACACCTCCCTTTACATTCATATTGTTTACAGAACATATCGAACGTGGCCTCCAGGCCCTGTTTGATTGATGGGACGACAGGTAAAGTTTACACTTACGAAGAAGTTGAGCTCACAGCTCGTAGAGTCGCGTCAGGGCTTAACAAGCTTGGCATCCAACAACGCCAAGTGATAATGCTTTTGTTACCAAATACTCCAGAGTTTGTGCTGTCATTTCTCGGCGCTTCATTCCTTGGCGCCGTTGCCACAGCTGCCAACCCTTTTTTCACCCCTGCGGAGATATCAAAGCAAGCAAAAGCCTCCAACACCAGGCTCATAATCACGCTAGCCAGCTACGTTGACAAAGTAAAGGAATTTGCCCAAGACAACGATGTCAAGATCATGTGCATTGACTCAGTCCCGGAGGGCTGTTTACATTTCTCCGAGTTAACTCAAGCCGACGAGAATGATCTCCCTGAAGTCGACATCGTTCCAGACGATGTCGTCGCACTACCTTATTCGTCAGGAACCACGGGACTCCCCAAAGGGGTGATGTTAACACACAAAGGTTTAGTCACAAGCGTGGCACAACAGGTTGATGGAGAAAACCCAAACTTGTATTTCCACAGCGAAGATGTGATCTTATGTACTCTGCCCATGTTCCATATTTACGCCCTGAATTCGATCATGCTTTGCGGGCTTCGTGTTGGGGCTGCGATTTTGATCATGCAGAAGTTTGAGATCGGATTGTTGTTGGAGCTGATACAGAAATACAAAGTAACAATTGCTCCGATAGTCCCACCTATAGTTTTGGCCATTGCTAAGTCATCCGAAACTGATAAATACGACTTGTCTTCCGTAAGGATGTTGAAGTCCGGGGCCGCGCCGTTGGGTCAAGAGCTTGAGGACGCTGTAAGAGTCAAGTTTCCTGGTGCCAAATTTGGGCAGGTATGGAAGATTGATACTTTTACCTGTCTTTTTTATTTCTGTGTTATACTTGGTCCAACTCAAGTTTTGAATATTCTTCATTCATAGGTTTCAACTTTCAAGTCAATTAATTCCATTTGGTAAATTAATCTGCATATGCATGTATATGTATATATAAACCTGGATTTTAAATTAACTCATTTTTCATTTTATTTATTTATTTAATAACAGTCTTATATTATTTATTCAAATTCGTGGGTGGTGGTCATTAGTGTTTAAATTTTGTGTTTGCATAAATTATGACCCCAAATCAAATATACACTTTCATAACTAATTAATTAAAGATTTAATTTTCTTTTCAAATGTAGAAAAAAAAATTAAATTGATTTTTTTTTTGAAAATATTTTGTTAGGTATATATACCCATACATATCCGAAAAGCTTATCTTTTCTTTTTCCAAATAAGGAAAGACACATTTTTTCCTCTCACGTTATTATACTATTAAAAGAAGTCTTAAGTTCTAAGATTATCCCACCAATTGTATAATAATAGAAATAAAACTAAAAAAGTCTGTTCTTAATATCCCATCATATAAATCTGGTAATTAATTTGTATATGCATGTCGTATTTCGTGATAAAAATAATATTAATGAATTATGTTTTTATTTTTTTTTTATCAATCGTATGAATAAAACAAAATATAAATTATTAAATATATCAAAATCTTAAACATGAATACAATACATGTATTAAATGTATTATGTTAATTATGTTGATTGTATTTAAACATGTAGTGTCATATTTATTACACTATTTTTATATTTATTAAATATATCATATTCATGTTGTATTTTTATATTGTGTTTTTAAAATTATCATATCTACATCATATATTGATTTAAATGAAGATTTGCTTGTAAGTTGTTTCTGATTCACCTCTTGTCACGCATCTACGTTCCCCACAATTTCAATTTCAATAAAAATAAATGGTATGCCCATAAGTTTACTATTTGCATAAATCCTTCACCAACCCCACCTTCCAAAGAAAAATTGCAACTGTTATAAAAAAAATATTAACTTAGTTTTCAAAGACAACACCAGCTTATCTCCTACTATAGTAATGCTCATAACTGTGGGGTCGAGCTATGATGATGTAGTTCCACTAAACATGATAGTAGATATAGCAAGATTAGCTTAGCCAATCATCACTGACCTAAGTCTCTTTTCTAACACATTTAATAAACTTTATTGCTCCACTAATCATTTGTTTTTTTCACTTTAATTTTGGTGGTGGTGGTGGTGGTGGTTGGCCGGCCTCCTATGTATTGTTGCCGTTTAGTTTGGTATCTGAGGCTTTTTTTTTAGCCCCTTAGAAAGGAACAGAAAATTTTTCAACAACCTTGGATGACACCAACTTTAACACACTTTAATTGAATGTGAATATGTGATGAGGTCGACATGATGTAACCAGGTTTTAATTATTGCTTACATTTATTACAGGGTTATGGAATGACAGAAGCAGGACCAGTTCTAGCAATGTGCTTGGGATTTGCTAAGGAACCATTTGAAATGAAATCCGGGGCTTGTGGGACTGTGGTAAGGAACGCAGAGATGAAAATTGTTGATCCTGACACCGGTTCCTCGCTACCACGAAACCAGGCTGGAGAGATTTGCATTAGAGGAGATCAGATCATGAAAGGTAAATTAATCATTAAAAACAAAAATAGAAAATGCCCTTACCATATATTCTGTACTCAAATGAATTTTACATAAAACATGAACAAACTTTGCTGAATGTTCCAGGATACCTTAATGACCCTGAGGCCACGGCTAGGACCATTGACAAAGATGGCTGGTTACATACTGGAGACATTGGTTACATTGATGATGATGATGAACTCTTCATCGTTGATCGATTGAAGGAATTGATCAAATACAAAGGGTTTCAGGTTGCTCCTGCTGAGCTTGAAGCCATGCTCATTGCTCACCCTGATATCATCGATGCTGCTGTCGTCGCGTAAGTTATATAATACTTTATTGATGTTTTTGTAGTTTATCAAAACTGGTTAATTTCTTGGTTTTAATATTTTATGGCTTACTTAATTTCAGCATGAAGGATGAAGCAGCTGGAGAAGTTCCTGTTGCATTTGTGGTGAGATCAGACAAATCACAAGTCACTGAGGATGAAATCAAGAAGTACATTTCAAAACAGGTAATTTAAATTTTACTATTTTAAAACATTAAATAGTAAATTAACATTCAAGTATTCAACCACACTAGCCAGTTTTGGAGGTCAGGCTTTGACCCAAAATTGGATTGGCTGGCTGGGCCTACTCGCTGTCATGGCTAAGATAAGGTTGAAAGTTGAAACCCGAAATTGGTGGTCCTGATATGCTGGCTAACATACTCTGAAATGGTGCAGGTGGTTTTCTACAAGAGACTAGGTCGTGTGTTCTTCATTGAAGCCATTCCAAAGGCACCATCAGGCAAAATTTTGAGAAAGGAATTAAGAGCTAAACTGGCTACTGGAAACTATTGAAACTTGTTTCCAGATCTCCCAACTCTCATGAAAAGTTTGAAATAATATACAATGAGTGCAAGGGTCGAAATGGGACTGTTCATATATGTTCCTCCAATCTTGGCTATAATACAAAGTGAGTTTGGAAAGATTGTAAATTATGAGATAAACAATTCAATTTGCTAGAGGACATATAATGATTAATATCCTGTTTTTTTCTTTTTTTGGTAAATGGAAGAAGATGTAACTATGTAAGTTTTATAATTGCAATTTGAGACCACAAAAACAATACTAATATAGTTTTCCATTTTATGTGGAATTCCTTAATATCCTTATGGCTTTAGACATTGTTTCGGATAAAGCAATCTAAATTCTGAACTACTCTAGAATTTCTAGGTTTTTTTTGGTCATTTTTGTCTGCTCTGCTCCACTTATTGTTAGTAAGGCCAAAAGAACAGTAATGATGCAAGAAACAAGAAAAATCAATTAATTTAACCAAAAACATATAGTAATCAAATTACTAGAGTAGCTTTGTAAGCAAATGTTAGAATCCAAAAGCTGACTAACTTAACCTGATATCCAAACTCCACTGGCATAAAACATTTATTCTGGAAAAGATTAAACAAAGAAAACTTTTCACTGTTTAGGTTGCTTGATGCCTTTTTCCGACAGGCATATCAAACGTTAGAGACAGAAGTTTACACTATATATTTCTAAGGATACAAGATGCATTAACTATGCCTTAATGTTAGCAAAATTACTGAGATTTATGACATATGGTCCCCCAATTGTGCAAAAAAATAGTTTTCAATCCGAAATCTAGCATTCACTTATGTTGTTCATGCTTGGTTGCCATACTTCTATCATCTCTTCAGGATGGACTATTGACATTTAATTCCATGTTCAGAAAAAGCTGGCAAATCAAACAGACTCTTCCTTGAAATTACCAGATCATGTTATTATATACATACTCCTTAAGTGATAGTTCAAACATGAACCATATTACACAGCTCAAACCATTACAATTTATAACTGTAAGAAGTGATTCCTCCAAGGGTTATTGCTTCATAGCACTTCTCGAATTACCCGAAAAGGATTTAGAGGGTTGGGTAAGTGAAGGAAAAAAAAAAAGTAATGTACTTTTAAAAAGGCTTAATACAAAGTTACATTTAACCTTAATAGCAACAGGCAAACAACTTTTTATATAACATATACCAAACTCCATTGAAATCATGCCTAATGTCAGCTTGGTGAAAAAGCAAGAGTGCGGCCATAAACTTCCCATGTTCCTCTCAAAACCCAATGGGATTACTCCGAATCAGGTCAAAAACACAATAGGAAACTAGGTGAAAATTGTACCACACTGTAGCCCCATAGGATCAAACAGGATTAGCATGATTGATTGATTGATGAAGCCTATAATTGACGGAGAATATGAAAATTCATTGACGGTGGTGATGATGGGACTGATCAAGAAAACGTGATTTTGAGGAAGGGTGTGAGGGTTTGTTGCTTGCTAGTCAGACTCAGTCATCACCATGAATGTACCAGCAAAGGAGCATAGTGGCACAGCGGCGCAAGATGTAGAGACGAGCACGTTGTTGCTTAACCAAGGAAGCACACTTGGTGGAGAAGCCATGTCCCTTTCTCTTTGCAGAGGCCTTGACCCCACAGTTGTTGTATTGCTGGGATTGAAACTCAGCCATGGCTAAAACAAAAGTAATTTACTAGATACGCTACACAGGAAAGAAAAAAAAGCTCAACGCAGAGCTTGAGGCCGTGTGGGTTAAGGGTAAAGTATATATATACAATTACAAGCCCAAAATCCAAGAAAGGTTAACTGGAATATGAAGGAAGCAAGTGAACATGGTCAGGGCTCAAAAATTGAGGGATTTGCAGCATAGTTTTCTATACAAAGGGGAGTGAACGTGGTCTTTTAGGCTTTTATTATTGCTTAATTCAATATAATACCCTCATAGACTCATACAAACAAAGGACTATTTCTCTGCCTTCTCCTCTATAATAATCTTTATTGGTTGGAAACGATGAGGATTGATCAAATAATTATTAATTAAGTAATGTGGATTAGAGAAGTGGCAAAGGGTGAGCATGAAAAGTGGAGAGCTGTTTAATGAAAACAAAGGCAATGGATTTGGCTTATGGGAACAGTGTCCCGGCAAGATGGCCTCAATTTTGAGGCAGGACGTTGGTTTGGTTGGATTACTTGGATTTTCTCCACCGTGGCTCATACTCCCAACTCTTTCTCTCTCTCTCTCTCTCTCTCTCTCTCTCTCTCTCTCTCTCTCTATCTCTCTCTGCTTTGTATGCATACAATTAACAGATTTTTCCCGCTTGAGAGAATAAAATCTTGAGCAATTTTTTTGTCCTCCAAATTATGGAAATATCCCTGAAAAAAAGAAGTGAAAATCAGTCTGTCAGAATCCCAGTATTATTTCATAGGAGGTGAAAGAATCAAAACACCAACTGCATTTGATTCAATATCTCAGTATTAGTTTTGTTGGAAGGGTTGTATATAATTATATCAGTATCCAGTATCCAGTATCAATTCAGCTTTTAAGAATATACAACCTCTGATTACATCTCTTTTGCTATAGAGAAACTAAAATTGAACTTCTAACTGAGACCGCAGCCTCGGGATCCTCGGGATAAGTGAAGGATGTCACCTATTAAAGATAATTGTATGAACCAATTGGATTAAGCCCAAGATTCATATCATATATATATATATATTATTGCTAACTCTGGTATCTTACAGATTATTAAATTGTTAATGTTATCCCAAGGTTTTGCATTAGCTTGCTGATCCTTTGTCGTTTTCCATGGTATATGATAAACTATCTGGATTTCTCGACTCATACATTGTACAGCTGAGTTTGCTTTAAGGAAAAGATGAGTAAGAAAATTCTGAGCAGGTAGTTTGTGAGGAAGCCAGCAAAGATCAGACTAACATTACTATGTTGACTAGCCAGTGATGCATGCTTACTTGCCTAACAACTGAAGTTAATTACTAACATTTTCAAAATATATTGTTTGATCATCCGAACAAATTTGGATACGGAATCTTTATCCCTTCCACGTATCACGTTTCGAGCTAGTCAATGCAGACATCTCTATCTCCATAGATCTGTTTTTGCTCGAATCCCTGATGCAGAACATGCACCTTTTGTCACCATTACCATAAAATGCTATTCCTCTTTAAAGCTTTAAATACATGCATTTTTTTTATAGGTTTCTAGCCTAAGATAATGGATGGAAAAACATAGAAAAATTCCAATAAAAAGAGGAGACTTGAACTCCAAGTCTTCAATTTCCATGGTAGCACTACACTAGGAAATAACATAAATTGTATTTTCAACAACTACAATAGCTAAGAACGGGGTTTTGTTGTTCAAGATAATCTATATGCAATGTATGTATGTATGTATGTATGTATATCCTTGAGTGAATTAAACGCTGTCATTACTCAATCTGCCAAAACCGAGTACAAGGATAAGTACATATGGTTAGAAATATATAGATTTCTGCTCACAAAAATCTTTATCGATGGTACACGCTTTTGGATGTTTTGCTACAACTTACAAATGCATCAAAGTAAGATACTGATACAAAAGAATGTAGACGTTTAGAACTAATAAATCATATACTGCTACTGTTTCTTTTTATTGAATCCTTGATAGAAAAGCCACTTCTAAAAAGCCTGACAATTATAAAAAATAGGCATCCGAGGCTTAGCGCAATTGGTTCATGCCGTCATCTTTAAGAGGTGTCATTTAAAAGATCTTGGATTCGAATCCTAGTATCTGCAACCTCTTACCTATCTGCTGCAATTAAAACAGTACTGTTTGAATTCAAAGCACTTATATACAAAATCAGATTTATACAACATCTAAAATTATAACTTCCCTCAACCCGGTAAGGCCAATTCATATGTTAGCATTCCGGAGGAGCAGAGTAACATGCATAAATTTGGCTATCAGGATTCAGGCATGACTCCATGTTAGATAGCTTAAATCATCTCCAAAATCGGTATTCTTATCAGAATCTAATCTATAACAATGCTTATGAATTAGACAACAGAAACAACACATGTAAACTTATTGCTGTCCTTGTTAAAAGATTAAATACTCCAGGTGAAGAGAAGTAACATGTTTTTTTTTATTATATATATATTTGAGATTATCAGGAAATTTGATCGTTGAAATTAACTGTTCAGCATTCTATCAAATAACACGAGCTCTTGAGAAGAGAAATAACATGTCAGTTCCTCTCGGATATTTTACTTTTCACACCCACATCATGAAAATATCTTTTCCAGTAAAAGAACAAAAAAACATTGCAATCTTGGTAGAGCTGGGTCATGATTTAATATTGTTGTATTCGACTTAAAAGGGATCCACCGTCTGCTTGAAATGGGCCAAAGGCCTACAAACTTTAGATCCAAAGTGTACTAACTTATCACTTATCAGGCCTAGTCTAGAACTAAACCAGCCCACGTCCCACATGTTAATATGCATTAGTAATTTAGTACATTACTGTATTTTGACTACGGAAGGCCTCAAAATAGTATAGTACTATCTCTTTTATAAAAGAAATAAAAAAAAAAATTATAAAGTTCAAAAAAGGAAATCAAAAAATAGAAAGTGAAATAAGATGACTTAGTGAAAGGATTACAGTTTTTATTTCACATGTATTTGATAGAGTAGACCATTTATTGCTGATATATTTTGAATAGTCTATAAATGAAAAGGCAAATTTCATTAGCATGTTCATGCTTATGAAAAAAAAAAATTTAATTAAGATGAATTAGATAAAATTTGACCTACCCAGATCTACTTTTTTTCCCTTCAATTTTGCAATTTAAGAAGGACCAAACCATACGTGGAAGGGTAAGTTAGAAACTTTTTTTGGACTTTTTTTCATTAATTTTCAATTGAAAGACCATGATAGCACCAATAATTTTAAAATCAAAATCATACTTACCTAACTAGCTAAGCCTAATGAAAGTACTGGTCTTCCTTTTGTTTTATATAGTTTGATCTATTTTATTTTTGGTGCGTTGTAAGGTTAGTTTCACAATTTTATATTATAAAATACATAAGCACGTTTGTTTGCACGTAAAAGGAGTAATTGAAAAACAACTCAATTATCCAAAAATAAAACAACTCTTAAAAGACCCAATATAATAAAATATTAGCAAATCGTATGCTTCAGAAATAATGCATAAAAAAAGAAAAATCATGCATTATTTTCAAAAAATTTCATTCGAAAATGAAAAAAAGAAAAAGAAAATAAAAACTCTTTGTTTTTAAGAAAGTTAAAATTTAAATTTTGAAGGGTTTTTTTTTTTAACACAATTAAGTTTTTGAAGTTTGACATAAAAGTATGGCAACTTTAAAAAAAAAATAAAAAATAATATTCAACTGATGATTTTTAATCACACTTCTAAAAGATCATAATTAAGTATAGAAATCTAACATATCATTTCAAGTCAAAACACCATGAATCTCAATGTCTAGCTTGATTATTGTACAAAAAGTTTCCAAATCATTGTGAAAGATTGAAAATGAAAATGTCAAAAGTCATTTACTACATGCAAACACTTGCCAACGCATCACCTACCCATTGATCCCTAATAAGCCCAAAAAATAAAAAGAAAGAAAATCCCACCAAGGACACCCACCTTTTCAAACACTTCGAAAATCTGCCGCTATAATTTGTTTGATAGATAGTGTGAAATATCCAACTGTCCACACATATGATTAACATGCAAACACGTTAAAGTCTAAATATATGTAAGAGTTTGGGGTTTGGATTCGGCCTTTGGGTCATAGTGACCGTTAGGTTTGGAAGAGCAAGCTTTGAAAGGTAGTTGGAGGAGGGGTTTCAGGTTTCTTGGTTTCTTTCTAACTAATTAAGAATTAGAAACACTTGCCAATTTAGGATCAGGTGAGATGCCAACCACCGTTCAGCGAAAAACAAACAATGGGTTATTGTCCCTTTTTAAGCATCTCACTTCACTTGTCTACCTTAGCTACTTCGAACCCTCCTCAAGAAAAGCAAAGGAGAGGAAGCTCATCAGTCACTTTGCAGGCTTTACTGCTGCATTACCCTCCCTTCACTACTGCTTTCTTTTCGATAAAAGTAAGTCGTTAACTGAAAACGCCAGGCGGCACATATTCATTGTCTGTAACTTCTGTATATAGCCAAAACTGATTCCAATGCTATTTGGTTTTAGTATATGTTTTTTCTTTAGTTAGAACTGATCCATAGTTCTACTACAGTTATTTTCTGTAATGTGACAGTGATCTGTTATTCGATTTCTAGTCATAATTAACACACGACCGCGATTAGTTTGGAATAGGGCATTCAAAGATTCTTATATAGGATATAGTAGTTTTTCTTTTAGCACTTATAGAACCTGAATGCACAGGAAAGTAGAAATTTTGATCTAGTTTAATTCTGAGTGTAGACAGGATTTACTTGATAAATTTAAGGACATAATTATAGTCTAACTTTTCAGCAATCATATGATTCATGATTTGTGGGTTTTTTTTTTTTTTTTATCTATATGTAAATTATTTGCAGCATTCATGGATTTAAGTTCGAAACTCTATAATGCTGCTGGTGAATAACATCTTGGTCTATCTTGGCCCCATGTTTTTACAGCTTGAATCATGAGTGAGGAGCTTGAGAAACCTTTGCTGGATCCCGAGAATTTCAACCGTGAGGGGATTGATTTGGTGAGTTTACTTTTACTTTTACTACTACAGCAGATAATGGACATTTCCAGTATTTTGTAATTCAGAATTTGACGATACTAAATCATTTTTCAAACACTCTGTTTTCAAAAGGAACGCTTGCCACTAGAGGAAGTTTTTGAGCAACTGAGAACATCCCGAGGAGGACTTACATCTCAAGATGCTGAAGCTAGATTGCATATTTTTGGTCCAAATATGCTTGAGGAGAAGCCGGTAAGTACCAGTAGTTTGGAAATATATATAGTTCCAAATTTTCAATTAATTCATCATTATTCATCAGTAGTTCAAGCTAAAAAAATCAGCGGAATAAGATCTTGTTCCATATTAAAGCTTCAAACCTAGCACTAGATTAAGATCCTGTCACATTAGATGTGTAACCATTCATGACAAGAAATTGGAAGATCTTTAATAGGCTAGCTGGAGCTGGGATATGGACGTAGTTTATTTTATTTCGTTGAAGCACTGTGACAATGCACAGAGGAAATTACAGAGCCATGCCAAAGATAGCTTTCCTGACCAACTGGAACTTTTTAAATGGGTCTAAAGTTCATTCTCCGAAGATTGCTTGCCTTAAATGTTCAATAAATGAGTAATTGCTATAGAAAGTAGCTTGTTTACATATTTATCCTGTTTGGAGTAAATGAGTAATTGCTAGTTTCTATTCTAATCCAGGAAAACAAGTTTTTGAAGTTTCTAAGCTTTATGTGGAATCCATTGTCATGGGTTATGGAAGCTGCAGCCGTGATGGCAATTGCCCTTGCCAATGGTGGAGTAAGTTATATATCTTTCACCAAACACTTTTCAGAGCTTATATTCTTTTTTTCCTGCTTACTTTTGTTATTAAAAATGGTCATCCTGATAGCTTTCTGGGTTTCTTTATTTCAGGGCGAGGGTCCTGACTGGCAGGACTTTGTAGGGATAATGTGCCTTCTGATTATCAATTCAACAATTAGTTTTATAGAGGAAAACAACGCTGGAAATGCCGCAGCAGCACTTATGGCTCGTTTGGCTCCAAAAACAAAGGTTTGCCCCTTCTTTTTGGTGCCTCCAATTTACATACAAGAAACTCTTATCTTCTGGTATTTCATAATTTTCTTCAAGTTTCTTTAATGCCTTTGCG
Source organism: Fremontodendron californicum (assembly GCA_030761205.1). Classification (NCBI taxonomy): domain Eukaryota; kingdom Viridiplantae; phylum Streptophyta; class Magnoliopsida; order Malvales; family Malvaceae; genus Fremontodendron; species Fremontodendron californicum. The sequence continues at coordinate 4,647,326 of JAULJL010000027.1, forward strand.
AATACAACAATATGTCAATTTGCATAATCTTTTTTTATGCAGGTTCTCAGAGATGGGCAGTGGCAAGAGAAAGATGCTGCTATTTTAGTACCAGGAGATATAATTAGCATAAAACTTGGGGATATCATCCCTGCAGACGCTCGCCTTCTTGAAGGAGATCCACTTAAAATTGATCAGGCAAGTTCTTTTTTACAGAGTAAAGAATGATCTGCTAGGCTTAATATTTATCACATTTGATTATTTGCATTTATTCTCCTATCAATTAAATAACTGAAGACACCATGTAAAAATTTCCTGTTTGCAGTCAGCCCTTACTGGAGAATCCCTTCCAGTCACCAAGAGGACAGGAAATGAAGTATTTTCTGGTTCAACTTGTAAACATGGTGAGATTGAGGCTGTGGTTATAGCTACTGGAGTTCACTCTTTCTTTGGAAAAGCAGCACACTTGGTCGACTCCACGGAAGTTATTGGACACTTTCAGCAGGTGATCCTAGGGCATCAAAATTTCCAGTTTAAGAAATTTCCTCCATAAGAGATCCATCAGTACTCTCCAAGATGCTTTTTCACCCTTTTGTTAATGAATTTAATTTGATGAGTTGAACTTCACAGTTCTAGTTAGGAATAGATTCTGCTAGTGAATGCTTGGCATTTTTCTTACTCTTGGGCATAGGTTAGAATCTTAGCTTTAGCATTCATTGAATCATTTTCCAAACTGTGGTTGGAACTCAATAATATCTGAGAAGATTTTTGGAACTTTGTCGAATTAAGGAAAGACTGCAGTAGGCCTGGCTAAAATTAATTAAATACAAACCATAAATGAAACTGAATTAGAGTATAATCTGATACAGTTTGCATGATTTCTGTCAGGTTCTCACTGCCATTGGGAATTTCTGCATCTGCTCTATTGCTGTAGGGATGATTCTTGAAATCATCGTCATGTTCCCGATACAGCATCGTTCATACAGAGATGGAATTAACAACCTTCTTGTTCTCTTGATTGGAGGAATTCCTATAGCTATGCCAACTGTACTATCTGTTACTTTGGCAATTGGTTCTCATCGACTCTCTCAACAGGTGCAACTCTTTATAGCTATAAGCCTGCAATATAATTCTACCTAAAAATTTTCCTGCATGGTTTCTGTTTACTCACCTCTTATTCAATGCATATGATTTTCTTGTAAAAATGAGCTAAAACATTCATCAAATAGGACAGCAACAAACTCAAATACTTAGTCTGACATTGTTTGCAAATCTCTTGTTTGGTTTGGTTTTTTAAGGGTGCCATTACTAAAAGGATGACTGCAATTGAAGAAATGGCAGGAATGGATGTCCTATGCAGTGACAAAACTGGAACTTTGACCTTGAATCGCCTAACTGTTGATCGAAACCTTATTGAGGTACAATAGCTGACTTCATATCTGTGGATTATAGCTATCCACATTCCACACATAATGGAGGAAATAATAAATGATTTGAGTGTATTCGAATACTATGTTACTCGGACTCGGGTGTGAGCGTCGGATACGAGTATGTTCAATTTTTTTCTAAGTTTTTCCATGTATTTAGAGTGTCCTTGGAGGGTCATATCTCCATACCCATGTTTGAATATGTGTTGGATACGGTTACTTCAAGAAAAATGAAGAGTAGGAGCAACATAGTCGAATAACATCTTTGACTGTAGCAATAGAGCCATGGTTTTCCAGAATTTTTGGAAATCGGATGACACTTAGTGATATATTTGTCTTGATAACTTACACATGATATGTAGTTTTTTTCCCTCTAAAAGCGTATGAACTCCTAGTTCTTGCAATGCCTCAATGTTCAGATAAAGGCTAATAACCAAGTTCCCTTTTTGTGAAGGTTTTTAGCAAAGATATGGACAAAGACATGATTGTTCTGCTTGCAGCAAGAGCCTCAAGACTGGAAAATCAGGATGCTATTGATGCAGCCATCATTAACATGCTTGCAGACCCAAAGGAGGTAGATATAGAAAATATTCAATTTGAAGGGTTTTCTTCTTCTTCTGTTTTTCTCTTTTAGATGTTTATGTTCAGAGAATGAAAGAAACATTGTATATTCAGGCTCGTGCAAACATCAAAGAAGTTCACTTTCTGCCATTTAATCCAGTGGAAAAACGTACTGCAATTACATACATTGGCTCTGATGGTAATTGGTACCGTGCCAGCAAAGGAGCTCCTGAACAGGTACCCATCTGATGACTGGTTGCTAATATTTGCCAGCTGATAATCCTAATTTAAGTTTTGTTTAGAACCAGGTTAAAGTTTTTCTATGAACAAAGCAGAGCCAAAGACTTAAGTAATAAGATAAAATTCAACCATAAATTTATGAGATGGCTCATTTCTGTTGCGTAATCACCTTTAAATACCATGTAACAAAAATATCCCTGTTTTCTTCTTTCTAAATTATGAATGTTGATCAATCTTGTACATGCTTGGCCCTTATTTGCTACATTAACTTGGGCTTGACTTTGCACTAAAAGTTTTATAAGCCAACATAATCTACTTTTTCTATCAAAGAATTGGATTTTCATTTTTATTTTTCACTTTTAAGTTTTACCCCTAAGTTTCTTTAACTCTTCTCAAGTTTGGTGTAGCTTTGCTTTAACAAACCAGTTTGTCTTATGGCTATTTGGTTTTGGTAAAAGAAGTTGCAACTGAGCAAGAGATTCACTTCTCTCTTCTTATTCTTCTTCTTCTTCATCTTCTAATATCAGATACTAAGTCTTTGCAAAGAGAAACATGAGATTTCTGGAAAAGTGCATGCTATAATTGACAAATTTGCTGAAAGGGGATTGCGGTCTCTTGGAGTTGCTTTTCAGGTATAATATCTTTCTGGATGTGTTGTGGTTAAGCCAATAAGTTCAGTTCAGAAATACTTAACAATTATCATCAATGATATCAGTACTGAAATGGGAAAATATGACAATGATTTGAGTTTCCACTAATCATTCAAATTCCTCTCTAACTTGTTCATGAACTTGCATAATTATCTTCTCAGGAAGTTCCGGAAAGAACAAAGGAGAGCCCTGGAGGTCCTTGGACATTTTGTGGGTTGCTGCCTTTATTTGATCCTCCAAGACATGATAGTGCTGAGACCATTCGTAGGGCCTTAAACCTTGGAGTTTGTGTAAAGATGATTACAGGTACATATGAATTACTTGCTTGGGTGAAATAATCAACAATATCAGCATCACTAGACTAATCACTTGCTATGTCTTTCTAGCAGTATTTTTTACTCCATTTGTTTTGAGTTGTGTTTTTAATTACTTCCATCTATAAGCTGCCCTATGCTGGTTGAATTCATTTTTTATTTTGGCATAAAAAATTATTCTCCTCTTTCTATGAGCAAGACATATACATTATTCATAGTAGAAATTTTGGCTATTGAAAAGAAAAAAAGTTCTGTGAATGTGATATGTTGTCCTTAAGTGCGGTCCTAGCATGCTAAAGTTAGATTAATTCACTCACTTGATTAAATTAGGCTAAGGCTGAACTCATAGAATAACTCCAGATGCTTTTAACCACCAAAAACAGCATTGTTGCAGAAAAATACTGATATGTCTGTACATACTAATATAGGTGATCAGTTGGCGATTGCAAAGGAGACAGGAAGAAGACTTGGTATGGGGACAAACATGTATCCTTCTTCATCATTTCTGGGTCGTGAAAAAGATGAGAATGAAGCTCTTCCAGTGGATGAACTCATTGAAAAGGCAGATGGCTTTGCTGGAGTATTCCCTGGTATGAATCTTTATTCAATCACAATTAGCACACCACTTTTAGAGAAACAAAATTCAAAAGATTAAGTGTAGATTTTAAGAAAAGAAGTTCTCTCCTTACTTGCTGATGAAATGATAACTAGATTAGTAGCTTAAAAATGGATGAGATTCACTTTGATTTGTATGTGTTTCTGTCATTCCTATTTTTATGATTTCATCCCCCTGACTCGGCCTACATTTCTATACAACTTTTAAGAACACAAGTACGAAATTGTAAAGATTTTACAAGAAAAGAAGCATGTGGTGGGAATGACTGGAGATGGTGTGAATGATGCACCTGCTTTGAAGAAAGCAGACATTGGAATAGCAGTGGCAGATGCTACAGATGCTGCAAGGAGTGCTGCAGATATAGTCTTGACTGAGCCTGGTTTAAGTGTGATAGTCAGTGCTGTCTTGACTAGCAGAGCTATATTCCAAAGGATGAAAAACTATACGGTAAGAGTATCGATCTTTTGTTCTGAACAAAAAACAGTAGTTTATATATATCTTTAGCAATGAAAAACTGGCCACAGAAAATGTAGTCACCTAGATCACAAGTAATACTCAATAATCAAGCATAACTTTATCACTGTCCGACTTTAAGATAAGATGTGTTATAGCTAAAATCTATGTTACTCGGACTCGGATGTGAGTATCCGACACGGGTAGAGGATCATATCCCCATACCCATGTCTGGATATGGGTCGGACACGGATGTCGGACTCGGGTGCTACAAGAAAAATGAAGAGCCGGAGCACCATAGGCTAAAATACTACAAGGGCTCTTGTCATATTGCACATTTTAATACTTGAATATGCTTCAACTTAATTGATAGTTACCAAAAAGAGCCTAGCCTAGTAGTTGGTTTTCCTAACTTGTTAAAGCCTCAACTTTGGAGTACAAGTCAGAAGTTAAAAATTTGTATCCTATTGATACTGAGATTTTCAAATTGATAAAACTGACTAGCCTGCTTGAATATTGCAGATATATGCTGTTTCCATAACTATTCGTATTGTGGTAGGTTAAATTTCTTTCACAGTTCCAACTGTTTTGTTCACTTTCATGGATCTGTTTTTCATAAATAAACTATACTATTGCAGCTTGGTTTTGTGCTTCTAGCTCTGATATGGGAATATGACTTCCCACCTTTCATGGTTTTGATAATCGCTATCCTTAATGACGGTAATTTTTCAATCTATGACAGACATTCCTTTGGATTTTTAATCAGGAAATTTCATGTCTTCATAAATATTAGCACTGAAAAAGTTTACCATGGATTTTTAATCAGGAACTATCATGACTATTTCCAAAGACCGAGTAAAACCATCTCCCATGCCTGACAGTTGGAAGCTTAATGAGATATTTGCAACTGGCATTGTCATTGGAACCTATCTTGCTTTGGTTACTGTCCTGTTTTACTGGGTTGTAGTTGATACTGATTTCTTTGAGGTATTTTATAATCTTATTTCCTCTTTCTCTCCCAACTGTTTATTTTGGGAAAATAATTATGTTTCCTAAACATCATTTTTTCTTTTCTTTTCTGTAGACTCACTTCAATGTAAAGTCTATATCCGACAATACCGAGCAAATTTCCTCTGCAGTATATTTGCAAGTTAGCATCATTAGCCAGGCTCTCATCTTTGTTACTCGGAGTCAAAGTTGGTCATTCCTTGAGAGGCCTGGTGCTCTCTTGATGTGTGCATTTGTGGTGGCTCAACTGGTAAGGTTCTAGGAAAAGTTTTGTCTGTTAAAAGAAACAATGGCAAAATCATTAGTTTAATTTTCTATCCCCCTTTCTCATTTGTGCATGCAGGTGGCTACCTTAATTGCTGTGTATGCACATATTAGCTTTGCTTATATTAGTGGCATTGGATGGGGATGGGCTGGTGTTATATGGTTGTACAGTTTAATTTTCTATGTACCTCTGGATATTATCAAGTTCACAGTTCGCTATGCCTTGAGTGGAGAAGCCTGGAACCTCCTGTTTGACAGAAAGGTCAGTGAACTGTTCCTTGTTTCATACTTATTAGCTATGCTGCTCCGACTCTTTTTTTTTTTTGAAGTACCCATATCCGACACCCATGTCCCACACATATCTGGACATAGGTATATAGATATGATCTTCCAAAAACCCTCCAAATACATGAAAATCTTGAAAAATTTTGAACATACCCGTGTCGGACACTCACACCCGAGTCCGAGTAACATAGCTTACTAGGGTATAAATCTTTTTGTTGAAGAGACTTTTCATGCTCTCCATGTTCAACAGACTGCATTTACTTCTAAGAAAGACTACGGAAAAGAAGACCGGGCAGCCAAGTGGGTTCTTTCTCAGAGGAGTCTACAAGGCTTGATGGCTGCAGACTTGGATTTCAATGGCAGAAAATCAAGATGTTCTTTGATAGCTGAGCAGGCTAAGAGGCGTGCTGAAATAGCCAGGTAGCTTTCCTTTTTTTTTACCTCAATGCATTGGCTTATCTTGATATATGAACATCTTCTATATTAGCTGAAAAACCTTAGCAATGAACATCTTTTGAATTGATCTTTGCTGAAATGATCCTTCAAACTTTTGCAGACTCGGGGAGCTACACACTTTAAGAGGTCATGCAGAATCAGTTATGAGGCTAAAGAATTTGGATTTAAATGTGATTCAATCAGCTTATACGGTCTAAACAACAAACGTGAATATTGTATTTCTCGGGTTTCTAGTGAATGTAAATCTAGCAGCAGTTGCTCACATAAGGATTGTTTCGTATACTCTCAAAAGATATCAGCATTTGTTGTCCAAGAGTCTCTAAAAATGGCGTTTTTTTTTTTGCTTCAAAGGTCACTAATGCATATCAACAGGCTTCTTTAAGTGAACAACTCCTGCTATATTTTAGTATGTATTGCAAATTTTTGACATAGAACAGGACTATTTGTCTTGAGATTTCAATATTCTTCTTTTCATTTGCAGAAATGTTTGTAATATTTAGTCAAATCCCAAAATAATAAGCTACCTGACACTGATGAGTTGAATTTTTTCTTTGATAAATTTTCTTGAATTCTTCATGGTCCAGAGCTTGAATAAAGCACAATATAATGTGGCGTTGAATCATAATCTGCAACTGCTGCTCTTATATGGTTACATTTATTATTTGGTGCTCATCTCATCTGTGTCAAATGCTTAAAATCCTTCGACTGAGTTGGTGCCCTAGTTTAACATTAGCAGTTTTCATGCACTAATCCTCCCATTATCAAACATTCCAGTAGTTAAACCTTTTTACATCAACAAAGAACATCAATATCTTTTCAGCAATAAGTTCACTGTTGACAAGTACAGTACTGATAGAAACTGATGAGTAAAATGCTAATAGTAATACACGAAAAAAAGAAGAAAAAAAACTCTCACTTCAGAACAGAAACAAATGTCAAAACAACACAAAATTATCACACCAATTACCTGTTGATCTCATAAGTTGATGACAGGAAGGAACAGTTGCAGGCATATCACTAAAATCATTGGCAAGAGAATATTCCTAGTAGGAGGACATTCGAATAACACGCAACTTTCCCAGTCTCACAGAGTTGACATAATCTGTAGGGCAATGTGCCGCTATACCAGGCATTGACAATCCAAGTACCCTGAGAAATATGGAGAACCATCCTTCCTTGTACTCGGGTCCATGGGTGTATCTCATTGTCAAACTTCTTATTAACTCCCAAACCGCATTGAGATGTTCCGGGATAATGTGTGTTATTCCAAAGTAATTCTTATTTGGCTCCTCATCCATTCTCTTTAAACGAGAACGAATAAAAGAAGAAATCAAGAGCATGAAGCATTTTATCACAGAGAAAAAAAAGTAGGTTGTCATGTCATAGCAGTAAATAACATCTTCAACTATTTTATATTATCATGAATGATATTATGACAGGAATCACTAGTTTGCAGTGTTCAGTAAGACCTTGATTCAACCAACAGACTAAACGATTATGCCAATTTAATTAAGCATGTGAAGCACGTTAACAGATCCATATAAAAAGGTAAGGGATTGTCTAGGTTTAATACTAAATTCATTTTTTCTTGTTAAGAAAAGGTGAAACAGGTGGGGATTATACCTGCTCAATATAACAGCTGTTGTAGTAAAGGCATACCCCAAAATGCTTATACAAGAAGGTTTTATCATCATAAGGCAACCTCGGCACCAGGTCATTGCAGTAAACCACTCTGAAATACTTGGGGACTGGGTGATCTAAATGAGCTTCCATGAATCTCCCAAGCTGCCTGTTCCCAATCCTTGGCTGTCCAAATGTGAATACCCCCAACAACTTTTGAATTAGCTTCATCTCCTCATGTAGCAAAAGCACTATTGGAAACAAAATAGCAAGAGCCCCTCCTAAGCTATGCCCAGTGACTATGTATTTTGCATTCTTGTGCTCTTCAAACAAGGTCTCGAGCTTTTCTCTCACCATATAGTATGCAGTCATTTCCACCATTTCTGGTGGGATGCCCTTGTTACCAATACCAGCAGACCGTTCGGAGTGGGCATCCGCATTTGAGGACTTTACTTCTGCAGCTTCTGAATAGGTCTGCTTTGTGTTCTTATTCTGAAGATGATAATGAAAGGTAGCAGTATCCTCTCTGTTGCCCAAACCTAATGCCTCTAGAAATCCCATATGAAGCTTTCCTAATTTTGGAATCTCATACCAAGAGTAGTCGAAATCAGTACTCCAATCGTCAGCATCGAAAGGTTCTGTGCCCCGAAAGCTGATCAATATTAGATTTGCATCCTTAGGCTTGTCGCATAGCAGAAAAACTTGAGTTGATTTCTCCTTTTGGTAATCTATGAAATGATTGCCAATCACAGAGGGAATTAATAGACCATTACATAAAAGGGACATAAAGAAAATAACCAAGTGAAAACAGGTAATATCCATAGGTAAGTGAATCAGGGAACTCCCAAGTCTCAACAAATTCTTCCAAGTAACACAAGTTACATTCAGAATGTGTCTCTCTTACCATCCCAGCAATCGTAGAAGTCCACGAAGTGCATCTGCATATGTCAGGTGTGTCGATTGCAAAGTCATTAGCTGCTTTCACAAGTTGATAGAAACCACAATTGACTCAATGATTATCAGAACAACATAAATGAAATTAAAGTGAGGTCAGAGAAGAGCAATATATAGAGTAAGCTTACCTTCCAATGATGAACCACAACATTCCTAACAACTTCAGCATTTTCATATGCTAGCTTGGATGCCATCATACACAGGTCCATTGTTGCTCGATCATCCAATTCAACCTTTCTGATTCCCTCCCCTGAAGCAGAATTATGCAAATCTTCCACTAACTTTTTGCCCTGGTAAAGCTCCATTCGCTCATCTAAGTGTCCAACAGTACTAATAAAAGTCTCAGTGCCTCTCCTTGGTAGAACTACTTCTCCTGCAATATCCCACATTCATCTCAGTAGCCATAAATGTCATAAGGTCAGACAAAGATCAAGGCAATCTCAACTGTCTAATGTATTTTAAGGTTGCCACTTTGATCACTCGAACTAAGAGTTCAGCACGGAGCAGCAGACCATGTGTCTGTCGGCAACTGTCTACTGTATTTTTTTATATAGAAAAACGTTGGCAAATTCAAAATTTGAATCATTGTAAATGCTGGGTTTTTTTTTTTTTCCTTTTCTTTTTCCAATCAAATATGCAGCAGTCCACCTTAGATACAAAAACATGTCATTTTTTACATGCATCAATCTACTTACAAATATGACATATATAATTATGCACAATTACTGAATTACACGTGTGTATCATACTGAAAGAGAAATGAAGAAAGAGGGAATTTACCATGGAGAAGGCTGTAGAATAAGCCAAAAAGAGAGCCATTCTGAGAAATAAGATTGAGAAAGAAGTCAACCACATAACCAGTTAACTCCATGGGCTTGCTGAAAAAGTGAATGATCTTGCGTGCTAGGATAGACACCAAAATGACCCAACGGTGATCAGCCGCTTCTCCCCCGACCACACCCTGGTCTGAGCTTTCCAGGAACCTTGCCCCACTCTCTATGTCACCCAACAATGAGTACCTCATCAGGTCCCAGATCCCACCCTTCTCTGGCCTCACAATCAGGTACCTAAAACCATCAGCTGAACCATCGATCCTGTCCTGAAATTCACTGCTACTTGCCATGACCATGAATGTGTTTGTTTTCTCTGTTTTTTCTCGAAGTGTTTTTTTTTCTTCAGTTTTTGGGAAACTTCCGCTAGGACTAGGATGTTTTCTTTTTACAAGACACAGTAAACATTAGTTGATGTTATGGAGGGTGGCTGTATTTATAACCTGTCAGGATAATGGGCTAAGGTTTGGTCAGGTGTGCAAGCTTAACAGAACTCGGAAAAGTTTCCAATTACAAGCCTCGTACTTGTACACGAGAGTATGAATATGAATATATATATATAATTAATTTAATTTTTTATATGATTTATATTTATTTAATTCGATCGTTGTATTTTATATTTTATTTATGTAAATTGTGTAAGTCAAATTTTGAATAAATTTAAAATGTTTAACTATTTGTTCGATATAAAAAAATTTCACATGTTATATATATATATATATATATATATATAAAATAATATTCTCCACTGCCATGATATGGATATCAAATTAATTCGAAATTTTACGTGTATGACGGTGCAATTATATTAATAAATCTAACGATCGATTTGTTAAAATATCAATCGTACACGGAATTATAAAAACATGTAAAGTTAATTAATTTTACATCAGTGTAAATTGATCCTTCCTCAATTTATATATATATATATATATATAGTAGTACTAAAGTAGCTTAAAAAAATAAGGCAATTAAAAAAGCAAAATAAGAAAATTTAAGAATGGTTGTGCCAAAGAAAGAGATCAATGATATGAGAATTTAAGTTAGAGGTGAAAACAAAATTTTCCTAGTACTATAGTAAGAGTATAATCTATCATTAAAGGGTCATTAATTCCATGTATATGTTATTTGATAAATTGAATAAATTAAATAATAAAAAATTAAGTGTTGAATTTTTAATTTTAAAATTTATATATTAAATTTATAATATAAAAGTTATTTGGTAAGCAACTGAAAATTAGTAAAATTTTATTAATGTTTTATAAAACAGAGAGATGATTTTATAATTATTTTTCAATTGGTAAAAATTAAAAAAAATAAACAATTAAAAAGAAAATAATATAAAATTTATGTAATTAAATAATATTTGACTTAGTACATTAGGTAGTTAAAACCTATTTAGCATTTCTTTTTCATTGAAACTTTTCAATTAAATAGTTTTTAAAAATGATTTATCAAATATATTAAAAAAAAATCATTGCAAATTTTTAATGGTTTATTAAATACACTTTTATTTTCATTAAAAGTATTAATTAGGTAGCTCAGATTGGTTTATCTTTAGACTCGCACTATTTTTTATTCAAACTATTTCGAATTAGGATTTTTTTTTTTAATTCGAACGTTATAGGTTCAAAATTTTTTGAGTTCGGATAATTTTGATTTGAGTTGTTTTATATTTGATTCATTTCAAAATTAGTCCATTTCAAGTTGGCTAACTCAATTCAACTACAATTCCGACTTTTACAGATTAATATTTCAGTTTTTACAAATTTCGAATAGATTTGATTTTAACTTTAGTTTTGATTTTTTGTAGTTTGAATTATTTCAACTTCGAATTTCTTTTGGTTATTTAAAATTTAGATTTTTTTTCTTTTGCATTTGAATCTTTAATTTTTTTCAATTAACGATTTTTTGAATTTGGACATATATTTTACGATCTCTAAGTTTTATAATCCTTACTATAAATATAGAACATTTTTAAAGATGGATAGGCCATCCACGTGGCAGTTTTTTTTTTTTTTTGAAAAAGAAAAAAAGAAAGAAGAGAGAAAAAAAAATTTATGGTTCGTGTTATTTTTGTGTATTTAAAATATTATAAATTTATATAAATTTTTACACGTTAATAATTTGTTTATGTATATTTTTACACGTTCGTTTACACATTAATAATTCGTTCTATGTATATTTTTACACGTTCGTGTATTCGTATCGTATTCATGTTATTTTTGATGTTATGTTTTAATTATTTTTCTTATGCTGTGTTCGTATAGTGTCTCAATTTATCTCATATTTTACATAGTTTGTCATAGTTATTCGATTTAGAGAAAAATGTGTTTGTGACATGTTCGTATTATTTTTTATGTTTTCAAAGTATTATAAATTTATATAAATTTTTAGACGTTAATAATTTATATAAAGTATTACAAATTTATATAAAATTTTACACATTAATAATTTGTTTTATATATATTTTTACGCATTCTGTATTCGTGTCGTGTTCTTATTATTTTCGTATTGTGTTTTAATTATTTTTTCTATGTTGTCTTCGTGTTGTGTCTCAATTCATCTCATATTTTACATAGTTTGTCATTGTGATTCAATTTTGATAAAAATTTGTGTGTTTGTGTCGTGTCTCAATTCATGACATATTTTGCATAATTTGTCATAGAGATTAAATTTAGAGAAAGTTTTGTGTGTTCGTGATGTGTTTATGTTATTTTTTTTGTGTGTTTTCGAAGTATTATAAATTTATATAAATTTTTACACGTTATAAAGTATTACAAATTTATATAAATTTTTACACGTTAATAATTTATTTTATATATATTTTTACATATTTGTGTATCCATGTCGTGTTCATATTATTTTCCTATTGTGTTTTAATTATTTTTCCTATGTTGTGTTCGTGTCGTGTCTCAATTCATCTCATATTTTTCATAGTTTATCATTGTGATTCAATTTACAGAAAAATTTGTGTGTTTGTGTCATGTCTCAATTCATGACATATTTTGTATAATTTATCATAGTGATTAAATTTAGAGAAAAAATTGTGTGTTCATGATATGTTCGTGTTATTTTTTTTATGTTTTCAAAATATTATAAATATATATAAATTTTTACACGTTACTAATTTATATAAAGTATTATAAATTTATATAAATTTTTACACGTTAATAATTCGTTTTATGTATATTTTTATACGTTCGTGTATTCGTGTCGTGTTCGTGTTACTTTAAGTATTGTGTTTTAATTATTTTTCTTATGTTGTGTTCGTATCGTGTCTTAATTCATCTAATATTTTATATAGTTTATTATTATGTTTCAATTTAGAGAAAAATTTATATGTTCGTTCGTGTTTCAATTCGTGACATATTTTACACAATTTATCATAGTGATTCAATTCAGAGAAAATTTGTGTGTTTGTATATGTTCATTTTTTTTTCTTCAAAATATTATAAATTTTTACACGTTAATAATTAGTAGTATACGTTAATAATTTATATAAATTTTTACACGTTAATAATTTATTTTATATATATTTTTACACGTTCATGTATTCGTGTCATGTTCATGTTATTTTTGGCATTGTGTTTTAATTTTCCTATGTTGTATTCATATCGTGTCTCAAATCATCTCATATTTTATATAGTTTGTCATTATTATATAAAATTCGAATTGAATTACACGTTAATAAATCTTTTTAAATTCGAATTAAAGTGGACAAACATATGTTATGTATTCAAGTAAGCAATATTTTTTTTAATTTTTAACATTATCTCGTTGTTTGCATATTTTTATTATAATATTATCATTGTTCATATAAAATGAAATTATTTTTTTAATCAAAAAACTCAAAATAAAATACAAATATTTTCTTTCGCAGCATAGCGTAGGTCAATTTCTAATATCTATAACTTTGAAACTGATTGATTTCTCTCTACACACAATAAATTAGAGTTTAAGGGCTAGTTTAGCATTGTTGTCGAAAAAAACTTGGATTGAAAAAAGTTTTGGTTGAAAAAAGTATATTTAAAAAGTGTTGTTTAAAAATTTTTAAGTGTTTAGTATTGCTGTGAAAAAGTTTTGTAAAAAACTGAAATGTCAAAAAAAGTTATGTTTAAAATAATAAAAGTGTAGAAATATAAGGATAATAAAGTTATTTTATTCAAAAGCTATATTTTTTTGGATTTTTGGTTTGGATTTTCAAATCATGGTTTCAACAGCAGAACTCAAATTTTTTTTTTTTATCTATTTAGCATTACGATTTGGAGTAAAAAATAACTTTTGATCTCAAAAATTGTATCAAAAATAATGTTAAACGAAAGCCTATGTACATTTAAAATCTGTAAATTGTCGGCAATCGGCATCATCTACATGCCTCTACTCCACAACGCCGTGTCATATATATGTGGGGCTTAGCCCGCCTTAACAACCTCACCCACTTGCGCATATTTCTTTCTGGACTCCATCTATGTAGGAGGAAGAGGAATTGGATTTCGGATAGTAGCATAAAAAAAAAAAAACACATGCACACACCGCAAGCCATTTTTATAGAAAGTTAGTTTCTAAAACCAACTTAAGCCAGCAACGGTGGAAGGAAAACATAGCATAAGCTTTGTTATCCGAATTTTTCGGTTTTTTTTTTAAGTATTCGTGTCCAATATTTATATCTGGTACATGTACGGATATAAATATAGAATATGATTTTTCAAATACATAAAAAAAAAAATTGAATATATCTATGTCGAATGCATATCCATATTCGACACTCAACTTCGAATTCACATAACGTAGAAGCATGGGATTTAGAGAAAAGAAATAGTGTTTTATTTTATTTTTCTCAAATCAAACACAGTAACAAAAAGATAAATCTACAAGTTTGCATCATTGCTTGAATGGGTCTCAAAGCTTTGCAGTATTAAAATGCTTGTGCATGAACTGAGAGAAAGGGTTTGATCGTAGGAGATAGATACGCAAACGAATTGAAAATCTTAAAAAAAAAAAAAAAAAAAAAAAAAAGAAAAAAACAGTAATTGTTTGGGTTAGAAAAGTACAAGTCAAGTTTGTTAAATTATGATCTTTTTTGTTTGAAGGGATAAGATCTGCTAAGACCTCAGTCTTGGCTAATACACTAGCAAAAAATGGTTGCTATTTTCATTTGACGAAGCAAGATGTGCAAAATTTAGTAGTTTTGGAGCCCAAACTCGGTCTCAACCAAAGAAGATGAAGATCAAGACGGAGATCAAATCCACTTGAATTGCTAGAGAACTAGGAACCAGGGATATCATTGAACCTTCAACATCTAGTATTTTTGCAAGTAAGGGGAAATTTTTTTCCTTTGGAACAAAACCATCTCCGAGGACATTGATGGGATTAGGGCACTAAATCATATATAGTGGCGATGGATAGAAAAGAAGAGGTTTTGATCACCAAGACTACTAAAAAACCATTTGTGAACCTATTTGAAGAAAAAAAAAGAGTAAACTCATTAACTATGTTATCGGATTTGGGTTAATCGTTGAATACGGATATGTTAATGAATCGGGTTTAGGTAAATAAATAAAAAAAATTCAACCGCAACCCAACAGTCCATGGACAGATGTAATCGGAGGAAGAGAAAATAAATGGAAAAGATTTTTTTTTTTTTTTTAACCAATAATTAAATGGAAAAGAATTGAAGAAGCTTCCTATGCGTATGCAAGATGTAAATTTGAATTTTGGGACCTAGGCTTGGCCCCTTTTCTCCAAACAGTTTTAAAGTTTAAGTCTTTGCCCTTTGAACGAAGCAAAACTTGGGCCCGAAACTAGACTCAATCAATCTTCAAGAAACAGCAAAGCTCAAGCTGGCATTGACTCGGCCCAAAGATTTCATCCCTTTAAATAAAAGAAACGAAACTCCGACATACTTTTTTTTATAGGAATATAATCTTATATTCCATAATTAATTCTTCGAATGGTTTTTCTAATTATTATCCTGTAGAAATTTCGTCCAAAAAAAGTTTTTGGACTTTGCCTAAATTTCCAGATAAATATATCTTTTTATTATACCCAATTAAAAATTAAGTATTATTTTTATTTAATTAAATTTTAAAATACTATTTTTACTAATTATATCCTTAAAGTATGATTTTTTGTTTAATTATGTCGTTATTTGTTCTGATTTTAAAAAAAATTTATTTATCTTATTCGAATTTTTTATTTTTTAAAAATATTCATGTTCGACATTTATGTCTAAAACATATTTGAATATATATATATATAAATATGATATTTCAAACATAAAAAAAATTGAACATACTCTTATCGTACACGTATTCAAATCTGATATTTATTTTCGAATTCGAATAATATAAATTTTCATGTAAAATAATACTTTAAGGTCAAATAAATACAATAAACAAATTATTTGAAATTTTAAATATATATATATAAATATCTTTTCAATATTTTAGCCTGAGAAAAAAGGGAGTATTAATTTAATAAAAAATAGAGAGAACCTCCAAGTATCACCGACACAAGTTGAAGTAAGCTTGCAAACGTTGTATCTCAAACTCAAGGACAAAGTTTTTCGAACATGGTATGTTTTTCAAATTGTTTGGAAGTGGAACGCAACATCTTTGCTGGTCCTTTTTGACAAACCCATTTTTCCTACCATTTTGTCAATTTTTTAAATTTTATACATTTATATACTAATTAATATCCTTTTGTAACACAAAAATTAATTTTCTTTCAATTTCGTTCTCAAGACAAAATTTTAAGTGTCCTTGTCATTCAAAGAAAAAAAATTAACGTGCCATATATTCGATTTAAATTTGATAATTTGTATAATTCATGTAACATAAATTATTAAATATATCAAAATCTTAGATATTAATATGTGTTATGTCATATTTATCACATAATTTTTATATTTATTAAATGTATCGTGTTTTTATGTTGTGTCTATTTTATTTTTTTTATTTTTTTTTAGTTGTTGTTTATATTTCGTCCAACGTTAGTTTCCATTGTTTATTATTAAGGGTGCCATCGGAACAAAACGACCCTTTTGCTTTCATTACAAGAATTTGATTTATAAGTTTGTTGATTTGAACACCGAAACTAGTTCATTTAATTTTGTTATTTTGAAAGCTTAAGTAATCATTTCATTTTTTTCAACAACCTTTTGAAAAAGACATTTTCCATTAAGTCAACATTTTTACGTGTTTTTCAGTTAAACAAATTTAAAAAAAAAAAAAAAAACCCATCATTTAATCTGTTAAAAAAAACATATTTCACATCGAAATTCATCAATTTCACTAATTAGTTATGATATATAAGTATATATAATTAATAAATAATATTTTAATTTTGTTTATACAATTTAAAAACTTTACGATGTAATATTTTAATTTCAAACTTAAAATTATATATATATATATATATAATCTTGTCAATAAAGATTAGCATTAAATTGTATAGTATACTACTATTTAGAAATTTCAAACACCAAGTTTTGAGAAAATGGCTTTTGTTTTTTTTGGGTTTAAAGGATAAACAAAAAGGGAGGTCTATGTTTGACTTTTAAAGATCTATGAAAATTGAAAATCCCTTAGTCCCCCACCTTTAATTACCTAATTAAAGTTTATGTGACAAAATTAGGATATTAATGCAAGCTTTGAAGTCACACCAAATTGTAGGGTTGATCAAATAAAATTTCATTCAGCATTTGTGTAAATTAGGCAAGTGAAATGATTGAGATTAATCACAAAGTAGCACTCATTTAATTTAGATTTCGTTTGATAAATGTATTTATTTAATTTTTTCATTCATTTTTTTAAAAAATAAAAGCGTTTACCAAACAGAACGTTAGTGTTGTTATTTGATAATTTCATATCAATCTTCGAGTTTTTGTTTTAATTTTTAGATACAATAAATAAAACAAAAGGGTTTTTTAAGTTTTAGTGGTGCCCATGAACTCCCTTACAAACCTTCCATACAAAATTACTACTAATAATTCTTGCTTTATTTTATGTTATTTTTTAAAGAAAATTTGCCATTATTTAAAATAAAAAAAATGAAGGTAAGAAATGCAATTTGCAAATGCTAACAGTCTTGCTTTATTTTATTTTTTATTTTTCTATCACTTTCATGTCTAATTTGACATTGACAATCGTATATGTTATTTATATTTATTAATTTTTAAAAATATATTTATATTTGACATATGTGTTTCAACACAGGTTCGAATATGAATATAAAAATATGATATTTAAAATATATAATTTTAAAAAAAGTTAAATATATTTATATTAGATACATATTCATATCCGATATTTATTTATAAATTCGGATAACATAAACGGTTACACAATCCATAATTCAAAAATGTATACCGAAATTTACCAACTTCAAAAATCTATTACTACAACAAACCAAAACTGAAACATAATCTGAAAATTGTGAACAGATAAAATCTTTGTCAAAATGGGATGGTATCATTTGCTGTTATTTTATCAATCATCCAATCTTTAAAAGCAATGTATTATATTATGTCTCTCTTTCTTTTTATTTTATTTTTTATTTTTTTTTTCTTCTGGTTCTTATAAAATAGAGTATGGGGCCATATCTTTGATGCCAGCTACTTTCAAAATCTGTATAATTATGATTCCAAAAAATAAAATAAAATAAAACCCCAAAGCAAAAAGCCTGTAAGCCTTGTGAAAGTTACAGCAGTACAGCTGCAATTTTATTATTGGATAATAATAGTAAGTAGTTATAATTATATTTTAAGTGTTTTGTTAACGAATGTTTAAATAAATTTAAATTTAGTTAATATATAATTTATAATAATAATATTATATTAAATATAATGATAAATAATTATATTTATAATTTTTCATATATTAAATAAAAATAAAGAATGTAATCAAAAACTCTTTAGCAAAATCCGTATTTTAATTTTTAAAGGAAAGAAGGAGTATTAATATTAATTAGCAAGATCCACCTACCAAAAGCGTAAGCATCTCTTAACTTTTTCATGTTTTTAACAGTGTCAGTCACATAAAAAAGAACAAAAACAAAAACCCAAATTGCAAAAAATGAGAATTTGTAATGTGTGTGTATATATAAATAATGATGTTAATGATAATGTTATAGACATAGGCAATGTACGCATCTAAGCATTTTTGTGGCTTTTGATTCTTCTGGCAAATCGTGCCTGCCAGCTTTTACTTGGTTATGGCTAAATAAGTATAAAATCAATAACAGAAAAACAAAATGATCAAATTTTTTATAAAGAAGGAAGAATAAGAAAAAGGGTCTTAAATATCAAAAAAGAAAAAGAAAAAGGGTCTTACACCAAAGCCATTTTTGGTTTCTGGGAAGTGACCAGTTTGGAGAGAGATGGTGAAGAATTGGAGAAAAGGTTTGGTTTTGGTGCTGTTTACAGTCTGCATCTTGGGGTTTAAGCCCAGATGTGCCAATGGCGCAACAGATCAAGGAGATGGTTAGTGTAACTTTGTTTTGCTTTTCTGCCTTATTCTTTTTAGATTTGTAGATTTTGCACATTGTTACCTTTTCCTTGCCGAATCTATGATCCTTGGTGTTGCTTTTTTGGTTGGTTTTCTGTAATGTTTATCTGTTTTGAGCTGCTTGCGGCTCAAAATGGACTTCCTTGATTGCAATGCCTTTTTAACTTTGTTAGTGTTGTTTATAAAGTTTTGACCTTGCTTTTCAAAGGTGGGTTCTTGTAGATTATGGAGATAAATTAAGAGATGAAGAATTATTTTTTCTGTTGTCAGTTTAATTCATAACTTGCTAGGATATGAGTTTCTGGACAAATTTACAATCTTTTTGGTTCTTCTCTTAATTGCTGCCAACTGGACCAAGTGCAATCTTTCTCCCCACTGCTCTTCCTGGTATCAATAATACATTTTCTTTTCCATGCTTTTGGAGTCATAGCTCATAACATTCCCGTATCAGATGGGAGGGTATCCTGCAGTAACCTGAGGATAAGACTGGATATAGCATTAGATCAATTTTGTCTGTGTTAAGACTGGATTATGAAGACCAAGAACCGCTCTTGTATGTCAGGAGAGACGACTAATCAGATTTGCTAGGACTACCTGAATGGTTATAACTTGCCAAACCTATATCCGCAATTGAAATGATTCCCTTAGAGATTAACTCCAAAAATCCTGGCACTTTATGTCTGCCTATAGAAGCACAACAATTAACAAGGTTTTATCTCTTTGTAGATTATATGTGTAGTGAGTTAAATTAGACCCAAAACTTAATATTTCAAATTATTTTGTTGAGGGTAAGGCTTTTTCTGATAGTTATCAAGAAAATCTCTTTCTTTTAATGGTTCAATTGGTGATGATGTTTTATCCCTGCAGCTACCAAAATCAATGTTCCAAAATGTTGGAAGGGAAACATTGAGGAGTTGGTTTGATTCACATGTTTACCTTTTCTTTTTCCTTCTCTAAGTGTCTGCTTAGGACATTAACTTATTTAAATTGCAGCCTTTCCTCTTTGGCCACACTGCTTAAGCTTTTTGTATGTTCTGCAAAGAAATATCAGTTTTCTGCTTAAAGGTTGATCCTTGAAACTGAGATCAATTTAGTTTTCTGATTTCCTGTTTCGTTTTTGTTCCAATAATTCTGGCCAAATGTTGTTTCTGACTAATCATTTTAGTCACTAATAACTTATTCTTTGTGGAAAAGCTATGTCACTACTCACTTGGTGGATGGCTCAACATCTATATACTAGGAAGAAAATTTTGTTAAACACATATTATGTGCATGGAAGCACACGCTAACGTATGAGTCAATATAATGTATTGTTTTCCATGAACTTTTGCAACAGAGCAGTGGAAGAATTTAAGACTTGTAATTAGAAATTCCCTCCTTGGGTTACTCATCCTGAATGTGGGATGTTTGATGTGCAGCTTCTGCCCTAGGGGTTA
This sequence comes from Fremontodendron californicum, assembly GCA_030761205.1. Lineage (NCBI taxonomy): Eukaryota > Viridiplantae > Streptophyta > Magnoliopsida > Malvales > Malvaceae > Fremontodendron > Fremontodendron californicum. Next base: position 4,667,928 of record JAULJL010000027.1, read on the forward strand.
TGTTCAGCAGTTTAAATTCACCGCAGCAGCTAACTGGGTGGACTGCTAGCAATGGTGATCCATGTGGGCAGTCCTGGAAAGGTGTTACTTGCTCAGGCCAACGTGTCACTGAAATGTGATCTTCTCTGTTCCCTGTTTTCCTTTGAGACGTCTTATCCTACATCTTGCTGATGCTAACTATAGTATGTTCTTCTATTATCCCTTTTATCAGTAAACTGTCAAATCTTGGACTTTCTGGGTCAATGGGTTACAGCCTTCAAAGTTTGACATCATTGAAGGAACTGTAAGAAATCTATAATCTTTAATACTGGGTTGATTTTTTCCATATTTATTTGATTATCTTCATACTGATATTTGACAAAATCTGCAGGGACATGAGCCATAACAATCTTGCAGGCCAAATACCATATAATATTCCTCAGAACTTGCAGCGATTGTATGTTTCATATGTGCATTTGTTTCCTTTCTTATTACTACTGTTTCCTTTCTGATTTTTAAGCGATTTATATGTAATATAATAATCATTTGTATGCAGAAATCTTGCGTTTAATCAATTTACTGGAGGCGTCCCTTATTCCATCAATCAGATGAATTCTCTTCAATACCTGTAAGTAATGTTCCAATTTTTTATCTCTTGACACAAGGTCCATAGAAATTTAAACTCTTACACTGTCTTTTTTCTTTTCCATTTCTGGAAATGCAGAAACCTTGGTCATAACCAGTTGCAGGACCAATTGAGTGACATGTTTGGACCACTTTCTTCCCTCTCCACATTGTAAGATGTTCTTCCTACCACCAATCAGATTATATATATATATATATTTTTTTTTATAGATGCCTGTCTTTAAGCTAATTTAACTGAAAGACTTAGTTAAATGTTATCTTTATTCATTGCTTCAGGGATCTCTCTTTCAATTCTCTGCCTGGTGTTCTCCCCGAGAGTTTTAAGAATCTTACTAGTATGAACTCTATGTAAGTATTAGAGGAAATATCTTTTGTGGAACAAGTATATATGGTGGATTTTCCTTATATGTATTATTTACCTTTTTGCAGGTACTTGCAAAACAACCAGTTTACAGGCACTATTGATGTCCTTGCAAATCTTCCCCTTGATAATCTGTGGGTAACCAGTATATCATTTTTAAAATGCTAGAGCATTGTATTGTTTCCTTATTATGTAGTTGACCCTGTAATACTGCCCTTTGTGATAGTTGTTTTTATGTCTGACAGGTATGTTTCTAATAACCGTTTTACTGGCTGGATACCTGATCAATTGAAAAGTATCAATTTGCAGTAAGCATTTGACTGCATTATCAAGTGCTGAGATTTCTATTTCGTATTAAAGAAAGTTCTTTGCAATTCCAATCTGAATAATCTTCATGACAGGAACGACGGTAATTCATGGAGCTCGGGCCCTGCACCCCCACCTCCACCTGGTACCCCTCCTGCCACTAGGAAAAACAGAAATCACAAATCTGGTAGCAATAGTTCCCCATCGGATGATGGTTCTGGTGGTGGGAGTAGCAAATCAGGAATCGGAGGTGGAGCCATAGCAGGAATAGTGATATCCATCCTTATTGTTGGGGCTATAGTAGCGTTCTTTCTGGTGAAGAGAAGATCCAGTAGGTCATCCTCAGATATTGAAAAGCTTGATAGTCAACCCTTTGCTCCTCTTGCTTCTAATGAAGTGCAAGGTAACACTTATAGTCTATCTGCAATTCTGCATAGTGGCCAGTTGAGTGTCACCATAAACCTATCTTTATTGTTTGCTCCATGTTGCTTGTAATGCTACTGCACTGGATTTCTTAATGAGGAGATTTTGTGAGTGTCTTTCACTTTTAGCTGCAAACAGCTATAACCTGGTTCTTGTAATTATTAAATCTCTTAAGAATGTTTAGGAATTTCATTTCAGAACTTTTCTCCTTGGTGCTGTAACTTTAAACTCCATTTGAAGCATGAATATGCAGAGTGTATGCTCAAGATAGTTAAAATGCTGATAATGTAAAAAATTCAGTAGGTTAGAAGAATATATGCTTCAGTGAAGAATCCCTTCTTAACCAATAGGAGACCCTGATGCCTTTTGGTTCTTTTGTTTTTTTGGTGTGTGGGGAGGGGGAGGATAGATTAGGACTCTATTATGTTCACAAAATATTCTGATTTCATCATGTTGGAATGCTACTGAATGCTGCTAGATGTATATTGAACTTTGTGATTTTAAAAATTCTAGGCTGCTGTCGGCTGTAAATAAATTGTACAACATTAGTTTGCTTTTCATCATAGTGTGTTTAACTTTTTTTCTCTAAATCTTTTGGCTTTGATCACTTGTTTAGTTCTCTTGATCTAACTATTTGTTTCTCATGCTTAAAATTGTATTGCAGAAATGAAATCCATACAGTCTTCCTCTTCACTTGACACCATGACCTTTGATACACCTGCTTCAATAAACCTTCGACCCCCGCCCATTGACCGTCACAAATCATTTGATGAAGAAGACTTTTCTAAAAAGCCCATTGTTGTTAAGAAAGCTGTCCCAGCTCCTACAAATGTCACATCATATTCAATAGCAGACCTACAGATGGCTACAGGCAGTTTCAGTGTTGAAAATCTTGTTGGTGAAGGGTCTTTTGGACGTGTTTATCGAGCTCAAATTGACGACAACAAGGTAGAATCTTCCTGCCTATAAAATCTATAGTCATGTCAAAATAAATGGAGCATAATCTGTGCTTAATTTTTTTATAGCGACTTCTGTTTAATACATGCTCTAACTTGAGAAATACTCTATTCCAGCATATTTAATCTTGTAAGAGCCACTCTTTTTCTAGCTGTGACCTTTAAGTGTGGTACATGATTTTTTTTTTTTCAGTAAGACATCTGCCTTTATCGCAATTAATGCTACAGATACCAATGTCATTGATCTCCATAATTTTTTTGCCCATAGTTTGCCATTTACTTGCCTTAAGTTTTTTAAAAATGTTCTCACCTAGCTGGTATCTTGTGTTCATACTGCCATAGGTTCTTGCTGTGAAGAAAATAGATTCATCGGCTCTTCCCACTGAAATGTCTGATGATTTTGTAGAGATGGTTTCAAATATCTCCCAGTTGCATCACACAAATGTAACAGAGCTGGTTGGCTATTGTTCGGTGCATGGGCAGCACCTGCTTGTCTATGAGTTCCACAAGAATGGCTCACTTCATGACTTTCTGCATATATCAGATGAGTACAGCAAGCCATTGATTTGGAACGCCCGTGTCAAAATTGCTCTGGGGACTGCACGCGCGTTAGAGTAAGTTGATAATTCGATAATGGGCAACAATAGCTATTATTTATCATCTCATTTTAGATAATCACTGCAAATGGAAGTAGTTGCAGTTAATCTCCTTCCTCCTTTCCCCAGAACAACTATCACTGAGCACCCCCCCCCCTTTTTTTTTTTCCTTGTAAACAGCTAACAGTGAGCACCCTACCCCCTATATATTTTACTCACCTCTCTTGTCTTCTTTTCCAATTGTGCGGTGTTTCAGCATTTTCATCATCTACTTGAAACAGTTTACTAATTTGCTGTAGAGTGTGTGTGTATCTTGTTCAACTTTTGCCTACTTATGTTACTGGACCCTTTTGAACCTTGCAAAGTCAGGTAGTTGTGTGATGAGGTTAAAAATACTGGCGTACCTAGTGATATCCAGTTGATTATAATTGAGAATTAACTATTTGTAAGATGCTAGTAGAGTATCTGTTGACTATTAGGAATCTCCAAATATTCATTAAGATCTGATACGTATTATGGGGTATTCAGTTTTCTAGTTTATATGTCCTGCAGTAAAAGTCAACTAGGAAGCTAGACTTTCGTATCTGCAGTGGTTATTATCTCTCTTGCAAATGGCTACTCGGAATTCATAGAAGGAATTTTTTTCAGGTACCTGCACGAAGTTTGCTCGCCATCTGTTGTTCATAAAAATATCAAGTCAGCCAACATCTTACTTGATGTTGAGCTCAACCCTCACCTTTCAGACTCGGGCTTGGCGACCTTTATTCCAAATGCAGATCAGGTAAATTTTGTGCATCCTAGAAGTTACTGTTATTGCATGAACTAATAATTTCATTTGATGTTAGTTATTGAGTTTCCCACTAGCTCTACACAACTATGTGGTACATAATTTATATTTTGAATTATCTTGTCCCTTTTGTTCAATACGAGTTCTTTATTCCAAGTACTCGCCTATGTTGTTTGGCATTTGTCAAAGCATGAGCTGGCTATTACCATCTGGGCCTTTGTAAGTTTATATCCTGTTCTTGACATTTTTTGACTGCAAATGTAGCAACAGTTAGAAAAATTTTAAATTGGCTTTATATAGCTTCCTCACAATATCTCGCATGCAAAAGAACTCATTATATTCCGTAACATGAATTCAACTTTGTGAGTTTCATCATTCATGGTCTATGATCGAGATCATTTACGGCTCTGGATATGATGCACAATGTTTGCTCAAGTGCATAAGGGTTTTCTGGCACACTTAATGGGATGCCGAAACTGACTGATTGATAGGAAACAGGAATAAGAAGAATACTTCCATGACCTATTAACCTTGGTCAAAGTACCTAAGTGTTTCAATAGTTGCTTATGTACATACTTAAACCGTCTCTTTTTGGTATGCAGGTACTAAATCGTGATGATGCGGGGTCTGGATACAGCGCACCCGAGGTTACCATGTCTGGTCAGTACTCTCTTAAGAGTGATGTTTACAGTTTCGGGGTGGTTATGTTGGAACTTCTCACTGGACGTAAGCCATTTGATAGGTGAGGAATCATCTATGAAGAAATTGGGTATTTCATCATTCAGTGTGTTAGCGTCCTGTTAGTTGACCACAATTCTATTTCTAACTAGTGAGTGTTTTTTACAGCACAAGGCCAAGATTAGAGCAATCTTTGGTTCGATGGGCAACACCTCAGCTCCACGATATCGATGCTCTATCTAAGATGGTTGACTCGGCACTTAAAGGGCTTTACCCGGTTAAATCCCTCTCGCGTTTTGCAGATGTGATCGCTCTTTGCGTCCAGGTAATGTCTTGGTCGAAAAATGCAAGACAAACATGTGTCCCCTTTCTTGTTTCATCTACATTAAACCTTCATGAATTGGGCATAAGCATGGTGTTAAAGGGTGGTAAATTTTCTAACATATGGGAAGAGAAAAGAACTTAGTTAAACAATTCTCTGCTGTAGAATTAAACTGATCCTTTTACTTGTTTCTTTGGGGGGCAGCCGGAGCCTGAGTTTCGACCACCTATGTCGGAAGTGGTTCAAGCATTGGTTCGACTTGTGCAGCGAGCTAACATGAGTAAGAGAACAGTAGGGACGGACCAAGGTCCATCTCAGCGAACCGACAACCCTGATGATACACATGACTACATGTCTTAAATGGCTGCAATAGCGCCTTGCTTGACTGTTTTGGTGATGAGGACTTGAGATTGTATTCATGTTTGAATGGGTTTTTTTTTTTTTTGTTTCATTGTAATATTATTATTATTATACATGCACCCCCTAACTTCAGCTTCAGTTTCAAGTCAGCCCTGCAATTTGTAATATTTTGCAATATAGTCCAACTGGTGATACCCATCAATTGAAATTCTTTCACCTTCTGTACATGTGGAACTTTTACTGTTTCTTTTATTCTCTTTACAATAATAAGGCCCACTATTCTCTCAGTTTTTTTATTCTTTAATATTTATTTTTATTTTAAAAAATGAATTTTCAATAATAATGAAGAAGAAAATAATCCAATTAAAAGAAGAGGTTCAATCAATAATTAAAGATCGATTTAGGTTATCACCATACTGTATCTTTTTTATAATGCGCATTTACATGAATTTTGACTAGTTTGTAAAATTATCAAAAAAATTAATACCGAATTTTTAATATAAAAAATCATTTGATATTTTATTGAAAATTAAACACAAATGTTTTATTGATGTTTTTTTTTTCTTTTAATATTTCATATTAGTAAAATTAAAAAGTAAAAATAAATAGTTAAAAAAAATAAAGAATAGATATTTGATGAATTTTTATAGCTCTAAAATAGCCATTAATAATTTTATTACTAAAATCAATTTAATTAATTATTTAAAAAAAAAAAAATCAAAATTTAAAAGTAAAAAAAAAATTTACATATACTGAAATTGGAACTCAAAAGCCAAGTTTCAGAGCTGGTGAGCCCAAGGCCCATCACCAAAAAAAGCCCGTTTTTTTGTTTACTCTCTAACTTTCTCAGTTTCTGATTTCTCCGCTCAGAAGAAAGCTAGAGATCCAAAAAATGGCACCAGAACCAGAAGATGAGATCAAGGACGAGAAAAACCCCCGACCTCTTGATGAAGACGATATCGCGCTTCTCAAAACCTATGTAATTAACTCTCTTTCTCTCCTTTTACTTTTTTTTTTTTCCTTTCCTTTTTTGAATCTTCGATTTGTTTTTTTCTTTTTATTTTTCAACATGTTCAGCTATGGAAGTTTGCTTTTGATTCTTTAATTTTTATATTATCTGTTGTGTTGAGATGTGCTCATAACATCAACCGCCAATTTCTCGGGTTTATAAAGAAAAATCTATTATTTAGGATCTGATAATCTTTATGCTCCATTTTTGTTAGCTGTGTTGATTTTTTGGGCAACTAAACTGCAATTTCCATTTTTTTTTTTGCAGGGGTTAGGGCCTTATTCAACGAGCATAAAGAAAGCTGAAAAGGAGATTAAGGAAATGGCAAAGAAAGTAAATGATTTATGCGGTATATGTTTTCCCCTTTTTTCCAGTGCTTATGTTGCTGTTTTACGAAGCCATTTTGTTGGCTGTTTGCTAAATAAAGTGTTAGTATTAACCTAGGTTTTGATGCTTTTTACAGCATGTAGAATGCAATATGATATACGTATGTGTATTATATGCATCTTTACCAAAAAAGTAAAGGGGGGAAAACAAATCAATTCATATTGCACATTAGTTTATATTATCGCGTGAAAATTCTGCATAAAGGGTTTTGGTCGATGGAGCATAAGCTAGCTTCTGGGGGTAACATACCTGCTTGTCCCTAGATTCAATAATTCCCAGTATCTGGCCAATGTTGACTAGGAAAAGCTTCCCTCATGCAGAATTTTCAGCTGCAAACATACTATTACGTCAGTATGTTTAGCAGCTGTGGCTGTCATATTGAAGTATTTGAGTTATATTTAATGATTATATTTTCTAGTTAGTCTCCAAATTTCAAACCTCAAATTACTATTTATATGCCACTTTTCGCTAATTTGTTGCAAAATAGGTCTATTATTAATGTATTCCTGTTTTTATGCTGGTCTACTATGCAAAATAGGCATCAAGGAGTCTGACACTGGGTTAGCTGCACCCAGCCAATGGGATCTTGTGTCTGATAAGCAAATGATGCAGGAGGAGCAACCACTTCAGGTATCGATTTTTACTGAAAAGGGTTTTAAGAAAATTGTGATTTCTGTTGCTTTTTTTGAGTCATTGAGTATCGACTATTTTTTCATCCAGGTGGCAAGATGCACAAAGATAATTAATCCAAATACAGAAGATGCCAAATATGTTATCAATGTTAAGCAAATTGCAAAGGTATGTATCTTTAAGTCCCTGAGTTTAATGCTTGCCAATCTGGATGATTACACGTATACTTTCTATAGTTAAAATAGTTTCTTTGTCAGAAGAATAGACATTGAATTGTTTTTGTCTGATATGCATATGGGTTCTAACTGCAGTTTGTTGTTGGGCTGGGTGACAAAGTTTCCCCAACTGATATAGAAGAAGGCATGCGTGTAGGGTAAGTTTTCAATTTCTTGAAAAATTTCACCCGTGAATTCTTGTTTACATATATACATTTCGCAGTTATTCTCTTACATTTTGCGTAAAGTTTTATATCATGTAAATAGTTTATTTCTCCTGCTGCAGTTGTATTGTTGCCTTCATTTGTAACCTTCGAAATTTTTTTAGATAGATGTATACTTGCAATTTTCGGGTAGAATATATGGATTATTTGTTTGTTGCCACTGTTAGGGGGCATATGGAAAACCCCAGGACCTTGCCAACCATGGATTTGAACCACCATTGAATTGCCCCTTTTGATAACCTTTTTTTCCCCCTTAAAAAGGGATTCAACCTTAAAGACTTCATGACACCTAGCACTGTAACCAGGGCAATGATTATTCAGTCATTTGTCACCAAGTATAACTATTCGGTCTATTTTACAATATATTCACCTCATTTTGTAGGATGGATAAGTTTGGATAGTATTTTTACTAAAAATAGTAGTAGCATTTGGATCCATGCTTTTTATGAATTTTCATTCTTGCCTTTACTTTTCTTATGGAAGCAAACCATGTTTTTTCATCCTTGTATGTTCTTCTCTTTTATTGTGTATAAACTTCTTATCTCTTGATTAATATTCTGGCTTTGCAGGGTTGATCGCAACAAATATCAGATACAGATTCCCTTGCCACCAAAAATTGACCCAAGTGTGACCATGATGACTGTGGAGGAGAAACCAGATGTGACATATAATGATGTTGGTGGATGTAAGGAACAGATTGAAAAGATGCGGGAAGTACGTATTGCACCTTTTTCTTTTAATATGTACAGGCACACACACAGAAAAACCTGAAGCCTTTCTTCTATTACTTATATTTTTATAGTAATTTAAGATTTGAGACTAACATGCATGGATTGATGACTTTTGTTCTTTTAGGTTGTTGAGCTACCCATGCTTCATCCTGAGAAATTTGTCAAGCTTGGGATTGATCCTCCTAAGGGTGTTCTTTGCTATGGTCCTCCTGGAACTGGTAAGACACTTCTTGCGAGAGCTGTTGCAAACAGAACTGATGCTTGCTTCATTCGTGTTATTGGAAGTGAGCTCGTTCAAAAATATGTTGGTGAAGGAGCTAGAATGGTTCGAGAACTGTTTCAGGTTATAACCTGCTAAATATCGTTGTTTAAGTTTTCTCTTGAAGTTATTGTACAATACTTCTTTCATTTTGATGTTATTGAATAACTGCAGATGGCACGTTCAAAGAAAGCATGCATTGTATTCTTTGATGAAGTTGATGCCATCGGGGGTGCGCGTTTTGATGATGGTGTGGGTGGAGACAATGAGGTGCAGCGTACCATGCTTGAAATTGTCAACCAGCTTGATGGCTTTGATGCTCGTGGAAACATCAAAGTCCTGATGGCAACAAACAGGTTAAAGTTGCTACCTATAATTTCAACTCTCTTTATATCTAGTTCTGTTTTGTGAAGCATTGCATCACCTTTTGTTCCTTTAAGCCATCCCTACCAGGATATAATTTTCATGGAAGGTTTTATTTTGATTAATTCTGTAAGTATTTGAATGTGCACAGGAGATGCTTATGGCATTTGTGGTCCTTTATTTTTCTGCATTTTTCAGGCCGGACACGCTAGATCCTGCATTATTACGTCCTGGACGATTGGATCGTAAGGTTGAGTTTGGTCTTCCAGATTTGGAGAGTCGGACACAAATATTTAAAATCCATACAAGAACAATGAATTGCGAGCGCGATATTAGATTTGAACTATTAGCCCGACTTTGCCCAAATTCCACTGGTAAAGTCTTCTTGTGAAGTTTCTTGTTTATTGCTTTTGACATGCTCTACTTTGTCTTGTTCTGATATTGTTTTACTCGGAAGAGTGATATTGAGATATATGGTTTTATTCACAGGAGCCGATATAAGAAGTGTGTGCACTGAGGCTGGAATGTATGCCATTCGGGCTCGAAGAAAAACAGTGACCGAAAAAGATTTCCTTGATGCCGTGAACAAAGTCATCAAGGGATATCAAAAGTTTAGTGCAACACCAAAATACATGGTTTACAATTAACCCAGATTTTGGTGCAACTCCCAACTCTCCTAAAGACATTATTATATTGCAATTCCCAATTCCTAAAGAGACATTTATTTGGTTCTATCATGTTCAATTGATTTGGATTTAGATATTTTCAATGCTGGTTTTCCTGAATTTGTTTTAATGGGGATCTCATATTTGCCTATACTTTTGATATTTTATTTTTTACTTGTTGCAAAAAAATTTCCCCCTTTTTGAAATGACTCCCATTGAAAAGCTATAATACTTGGAGAGGAGTTAGAACATGACTAGAGAACAAAATTAAAGGCATTTGGGGTGGTGCAACTCCTGAATTCTCTTCTGTTGTTCTACAATTGATATAGTTATTCCTCACAGATGAATATAAAATTATAAATAGTACAATGAATATAACTTTTAAACTGGATTTAGATTGTATACTACTCCATAATTAGTGTAAGAAGTTCTAATATTAGGGTTAGAAATTAATTACTTATAATACTAAAATTTTAGTTATTCAAAATTTACAGTTTCCTACTTACAACAATGTTAAACTTTTTCTTTCCCATGGTTAAACTAGCAGAGAAAGCAGGACAAATTGCTACTGATCAAATGAGGAAGCAAAAGATTAATAAATATATATATATATATATATATATATATATATTTACAAAAGAGATCGTAGTCTGAGAATAGTAACGGGCAGGTTTGGATCGGGTTTTCATTGGATTTGGGCTATTTCGAATTCAGTTTCATTTTGGGTTCGGATCATTTCGGGCTCGGATATTTTCGGATTCGGATAACTTCGGATTCAGGTTTTTTTAGGTTTAAATAACTTCGGATTCAGGCTTTTTCGGGCTTGGGCTATTTTTGATACGGGTTTTTTCGGATTCGGATTATTTTGGATTAAGATCGGTTCGAGTTCAGGACTGCTTAGACGGATTCAAATAATTTTGAAATTTTATAAGCTATAAATATTTTTTTAATTTTGAATGTAATAATTAATTTTACTTTTTACATAGTGACAAATAAAAAAATTAAAAAAATATTTATATAAATATAAAAATATATAATAATTTTATTTATACATTGAGTATCAATATTTTGTTTTTGAATATTGTCCATTATTTTTGGTACAAAATCTTTTAAGTTCAAATAAAAGCTAAATATATAAGTTCGATATATCTATTATAGTATGAATAAAAAATAATTTATACATTTTGATATTTATTATTATTTTACAATTATTATATACTTATTTTTTCCTTCTGTTATTTAGTACTGAATAATGAATATAATTATAATTAATGATTATATAATTTTTTTTTTGTTTTATAAGTGAGCTAAAATAAATATAAAATAACACTATAAAAAGTAATAATCAAAAATCATTGGGCTACATTTTAAAAAAATCATTAGAATGAAACAAGTTATAAATGAAACTCACTAAACATTTATATAAATAACTTTTAACTACTCATAGAGCTTAGTCACTTAGTCTAACAAATCATAATATTTAAAATTATTTAATATAAAATTAATAATAATATATTAATTTTAGTTTGTTTAAAAAAAGATATTTAAATTAATTGTATTAAAATTATTAATAATATAATATACCTATAAATTATACTTTAATTTAATATTAACAATTAATTTATTTTACTATCATTGATTGTATCTTCATTAAGTTTTTTTATTATTTAAATGATTACATGGTTATTTATATATTTTTTATTAGATGAAGATAATGATGAAACATTGATATTGGAAAGAAATGTCGAGATGTTAAACTTGAATTAATGGTCTTATGAAGAAAGGAAGACAAAAAGTTTCTAATTTTAAAGTATGTTGATATTTTACTTTTCAATAGTTATTTTTAATTGTTGATAAAAAAAGTTTCTCTACAAATATTTACTAAGATTAATTATGATTGTTTTGATTGTAATTTACAGATTCAAATTTTGGATGTTGGTCTTGGACTCTTGGGATGACTTGATGCATTGTACTTAAGAATCAGATTGTATGATTTTAAGAATTGAAGAATATCTTTTATTTAAATATATTTTATTTAGATTTTTTTTTTCTTGCGGAAATATTTTGTTTAGATGTTGTATTTTAATTTAATTATTCAACTTTTTAATTTTTATATTTTCATTTATAAGTCAATGTTTTTTATTTTCAAGTAAATTTAATATTTTTATATATTTGAACACTAAGAGAATGATTTAAAATTAAATTTGTTAATTGTATTATTAGTGTTACAGAAAACATGAAGATGAAGTTCAATTATATATTGAAATTATATGATATTTTTGTATATTTGAATTATTATTATTATTATATTAAAATTTAGATTTAAATGTGGAATAAGTATAATAATATATTGTAAATGATTATTTATAATAGAATCAATTGTCAAATTAATAATATTATTTTTTATGTTCAATTATTGTAAATATAATAAGGATAGTATTAAAAGATATTTGATATTTATAGTTAATGTTTTTCAAGTTAAATCCAATTTAAAGATATACTATTAATTATTTTTGTTAATAATACATTATTGATATAATTGTATAATAATTATAAATATACTTTTACAAATTAAAAATTTTATTTAAATTTTTTATCATTTATATATTTTTTATTTTAAATAAAATCATATAATTATAGTTTAATGTTTTTTTTTTCAATTATAAATTTTGTTTTTTACGGGTTTCGGATCGGATCGATCTCGAACTCGAATCGTAGCTGATTCGGGCTTTTAAGGGATTCAGGTTTTATTGGTTTCGGGCTTTTTTGGATTTGAATATTTTCGAATTCGGGCCTTTGACTTTTTTAGTCAATTCGGATCGGATTGAATTCGGTCTCGGATCGGCTCGGGCGGGTTTTCGGATTCGGACCTATTTTGCCAACTCTAGGAATAGGAAAAGGGATTGCAGATATTAAGATTTGAATCCTAGACGCGCTGAATATCATATTTTAAAAGTGATTATATGAATCAATCGAAGTAAGCTCTGGATTCAAATTAACAATCTAGTTCAATTCTTTGGAAAGACGACTTGCTTATGATCACAAGCTTTGCCAGATACTGGGGAATGGTAGATTATTCAACTGAAGTTGCACTTTGAATTTTCATTGAGATGATCTAAAGAAAGATTTGCTAGCATTGGGATCTAGAACAGAAACCCGTTGATCAAGTACAAGTTATTTTTTTTTTATTTTATATTCATACCTTTCTTTGCATAGATCTTAATCATTTCATGTCAGCATTGATATCTATTTCAACACCACACAGTAGTAGCTCTACTAACAAGGTTGTAGTGGATATATCAGCAGAAAATCCCTTACCAACCATTGTTCTTTGCATAGATCTTAATCATTTCATGTCAGCATTGTTCTTTATTGCTTTAAACAATCCCCAGTGCCTCGTGAATATGCCCATGTTTGCATAACCCATCGAGTAAAGTAGCATAACTATTCATGTCAGGAACTTGGCCCTGGTGAGAATTTCCTTGAAAAGTTCTTTTCTGGTGGAAAGTTTCCCAACTAGCCACATTCCATTAATAAGAGTCTTGTAAGTTTAAAGTTTAGTTCAATTAGTTCATATAGTAAGTGCATATAATTTTTTACTCGAAATTTCCCTTAAAAAAATAAAAATAAAAATGGCGTTGCAGGCTCAATGATAAGTTGGGTGAAATCTCCCTTTCCATGTTTGTCAAAAAGGAAATAGAATTGCATTTATTTTCATCATATAGTTATAGTTCCATATTGACACAAATGTCAGTTACACCAAATCTCTGCACTTCAAAACATCATTCTTGTTCAAACTAAAGGTCATGCATATATTTGAAATAGCATGTTCGCTAAGGCTACCATTTTCATGTACCCGGTGAAGAAGCTCCTCCAATTCCTTCGATGGCTCCAACACCTGCTTCATTAAATTGAGAATGGAAAATTGAACATGAAACAAATGAGTATCCGAGAGGGATAATGCATGTGCTGCCCAACCATAGAAGCACCATTGAGAATAGTTACAAACAAGCAAAACCACAAATGATCATAAGATAGTCTATGTTAGATTATGTTAATCCGACATTTCATTTTCTTTGAAGTACCTGTGTCCAACATATTTTTGAACATGGGTATAGGGATACAATCCTCCAAATATATGAAAAAACTAAGAAAAAATTGAGCATACCCATGTCGGACACATACCCGTATCTAACACTCACCCCCAAGTCCGAATAACATAGATGTTAGAAACCAAAGTAAAAGAATGAATTCTTAGCATTCTTGTGATAAATTAAGAAGATTGGTACTGAGAAAACTCCATAACAATGTAGAAAATTATAACCAAGTTATTGCAAAAATGTGTATCGACTTTACTTTGCTAAACACAAAGTAATTATAAATATCATTGCCAGCAAAAGGCTGATCACAAGTAAATGAAAAACCTCAATGGAACATACTCAGAAGGTAATTGAGTAAACATAAGTGCAGGAACAAGGTAGCAAACTTAAACTTAATCTCCTAACATTTATTGGGATTTTAGTGGACTACTACTAGGTCAAGGACCTTAGATGTTTCAAATTTAATTATGAGGTCTTGCAAATGAAAAAGGGACACTCATTTTTATTGTTCTTGCTGCTTTGTTGAAAATGGTTGAGAAATCCATAATGGAAAACGAGAAGAAAAAAAATGAACAAGAACAAGAAGATAAGAACAGGAAACAGGAAAAAGAAACCGAAGAAGTGGACTTGATTAATGACCAATTACAAAAATCTTCTTCACTCTGATCAAGATTGAAATGTAACCTAATGAAATCCTATGATTCTCAATTTAAGGATAAATCAAAGCAAAAGGTTCACATGGAATACTTATGACTAACATCAATTAATCCAGTTATGTCCATTGTTTTCAAGGTTTAGCATATATGAGCTTACCCATTGGAAACCTGGAGATTCCTTAGTTCCGTACTTGGAATCATTATGTTCAGATTCATTCCCCTTCACGTTTGAAACAATTGAGCTTTGAGCTTGGGAGTAGTCTGAGACTAGCTGAAGGAGCTTCTCACTTCCCTGCAACATCAACAAAGACAAACAATGGTGAGCAGATGCTGATACTGTATACTAATGAAATATATGAAGTAGAGGGTTCAAAAATAGTGACTACAGTCAAGAATGACACGAAAGAACATTGGAACCACATTATAAAACTACAAATTCTGTATCACTTAAAAACTAACTACTTTGTACTAGCCATCTCTATGTTGCTCCGACTCTTCCATTTTCTTGAAGTACCCGTGTCTGACGCATATTCAGATATGGGTATTGGGATATGACCCTCCAAGGATCCTCCAGAGACATGAAAAAACTTGGAAAAAGTTGAACATACCCGTGTCGTACACATACCCGTATCCGACACTCACACCCGAGTCCGAGTAACATAGGGCCATCTAACTCTTTCCTAATTATGCAAGATAAGGAACCAGATCTTCTCCAGCTCCTCAAGCAAGAAACAACACGCTTAAGATGCACATAAGAGAAGTGGAAAGCAAACATAATCAATGCATATAGACATACGCAGAGGAGGTGAGAAAGCAGTAACAAGGAACCACATGAGAAAAGAAGTAATCTTGTGAATATCTAATAATGTTTAAAACAGGTTATACGTTTCATATATGACTCAAATTGAATGTCTACATAAGGAACTTGTACAGCTAATCATCTTATCACAGCTGGACAGCTAAAGCTGATCTGTGATGTGACCCATCCGGTTGACATAGAATTATTTTTTACTATAAAAAACCAGCTTTTACAATGGGTTATGCTAAACTGTTCAATTCAAATATTAGCCTCGTCACAGATCCGTCTACTAGTGTCTCTTTTAAACCACTCCGAAGTATTTAACTCTAGGAACATTGAATCCACCTGGAGAGCCCGCCAATGTGAATAAGTGCGAAACAAGACCCAAAAGAATGGAATATTAGGCAGAGGTAGAACCTGTGTGAGAAAGAAGATTAAGTGAGAATGTGAGACAAAATTGAAATTTAAAAAAAAAAAAGATTCAACAACCAAATAGGTTACATAGTAAATGATGGAACAACAAAAAAACCACATACGTACGGCAAGTGCAGTAGTCAGTGGAAGCAACGAAACTGAACCATAAAAGTATTTCCTGTGTATAACAGTACCCCTGAAAATCAGAGAACACTTAGTTTAGTAATAATATTGCTTACCTGCAGGAACTCGTCCAGATATACAAAAAAACATCATTAACACAACACCAAAGCTCCAAAACCTTTTTTTTTTTCATTGGATTGTTGGGGTTATATGTCAAGATATTAATAAACTGGGCACTGAGGCATAAAACTGTATAGAGACTCCTGCGTCCTTATACAGCAGGCAGAAGGGCATTCTCAATAACACATGACAGAAGTGATGCCTCAGAAATGCGATAAACCAAGTTAAAGGACCTTTGCCACTATTATCATGTTCATTCTGAAAAATATAGAAACCTAGAAAACAATCAAGCATTGTCCACTTTATATTCATGGTAAAATAATCTGTTTGAACGTGAGAAATATCTTCTAATCTCTAGCATATCAGAGAAAGCAAATAGAAAGGAGATAGATGAATTACCTCAAGGCTATCTGTCGTAATCTTCGCCGCACAAGCCGTGCATTTAAACTGCAAAATGTAAGAAGTATCAGGAACAAACCCGCAATCTAAAAGCACATAAACATGCACAGAACCAACATAATTCAAAAAGTTCTTTCAGCACATCAAGCTAAATCCCTGCAATTATCCAAATTGCCAGTCACTAGAAACTAAAATCTGGTATTCTCAAGTGCCTGCCATGTTAATTTTTTCCATAGAAGAAGCGACATATGCATCTAGATTTCAACATAGGAACAAATCACAGAAGGATGCCTACTATTGTTCATTCTTAAATATTGAGAAAGATTGATTTAAAGAAAAATGTTTCGAAAACAAGTAAAAGAAAGAAAAAAAAAGGCACGAACATCTAAATTACGGGCAAATGATTGTTTTTAAAAATGCCATTCACATTGTTTTACAAAAGGTTTGCTATATATGAGCTGTTATGCCAATAAAATGGTAGGCAGCTATTCTAATTTGAACCAAATTCTACAAAATCCCTTCTAATACGTCATCATAATGTTGTCCCTTCACCACAGAACTGGGTATTGAAGCTAGATAACAAATAGAATAGAAGAAAAAAAAAATTGTACTTAAATACAGATCCTAGAGAACATTTAAATATAAATACTAGCAAGATTATGAAAGATAACTAACATTTGAGATATAAAAACGGAACATGAGCTAAAAGAACCTGGAGGGGTATGTTATCTGAACATTAGTAACATCCTTGGTTATAGATTTCAACAAAATCTCAGATGGCTTAACTCGAGCTAAAAGCCGCAATCCCAACCTACATACATTAAACCAAAAAAAAATCAGCATAAACTAACGCCAACCAACCAAATGATTTAAGCCAACCAACCCAATTTGACTTTCAAGTAATACCCATGTAGCTTGTTTTTGAAACTGCCCTCAGGCGCCTTTTCCAAACCCATCCAAGCCTTATTCATCTATAACAAAAACCATGAACAAATTAAAAGAAAAAACACAACATTTCAAATACACATTGAAGTTAATGTAAGCATGAGATGCAAATATAAAAAGGTGGGGTATTTAACATATATAACACAGAAAGAAAGGAGAATAAAACAAAAGGGTATACCTTGTTGGAAATGAAATCAACAAGAAGCTCAGCATTGGCATTGAGGGGCTTGGAATTGGATGACATCTTCTTCCAAAGCTCTTTGACAGTGGAAGGAGTTTTAGCAGTGGAGGATTCTGATGCAGACCGGTCAATGGATCTGCTAAAGCACCAGTTTTTCCCTTTAATAGGGAACACCACCAATCTTGCCCTCATGATGATTTATTTTTTTTCTTTATATTATTATATCAAGTATAAATGCTTCAATATAAAACAGTAGAAAAGAACAAAAAAAGAGAAGAATTTATGGTGGTGGTGAGGAGTGTTGTTTTGGGTATTGATTCTTTTTCGGTTCAAATGGGTATTGGAAATTAATGGAATCAAAGGGATCTGTATATTCCAAAGTTTAGAACAAGAAAGAAAAGATCTCTTTTACAAAGAATTCAAGACTTTTAAGAATGCTTGGTAGATGGATAGTAAAGGATGAAAAAGTATTCAATGATTTGTTTTCATGCGAGTAAAAATAGTCATTTTTTTATTTTTCTTTTTTTATTGAGCACATTAAAAAAATTTGATTTTGTTTGTAAAGAACCAAAGACCGAGTCAAAAAGTTTGATTCGGTGATACGTTTTAATAAATAAATAAAAAAAAGGAGAAAACTTCGAGTTTGAGAGATTGTAGAGAGAAGGAAAGTCGGAAACAAAAAGGAGGAAACACAGAGGTGAAGCGGCGTGCTTGTAAACTGATAGCGAAAGTGAGGGACTAAGCGACAAACTATTTTTAACTAAAAAAGTGAATACTTATGTCTCTATATCTATATTATTTTATTATTTTAAAATTCTGCTCAGCTATTTCGAATCGTTTTCTGTTTTTTTTTTTTTCATATTAAAAAACAAATACTTAAATTATTTCAAACACGATAATTTAATATACAAAACAAATAATAATAATAATAATAGTGTATTTAATTAGATTAGTATTTAATATCATTAGTCCAAGGAATTGTTTCCTCAACTGCTGCTACTGAACTGATTGATAGTTATTTACAAAGTCAATAAACGAATTCAGGTTTAGGGGCTAAATTCATGAAACACACACAGTCCACCACAGTTACAGTGTAAGAATGTTGTAACACTAATAACCGCAAACCAACCAATACCATCCTTTGCAATGGCCAATGGGCTATGTCGAGGAGCAGCAAGGAGAAAGAGAGGATTCAAGTCACAGCAATTTTACAACCTGCCATTTCTGCTATATTCTTCTTCACTGTTCACCTGAGATAAAGTTTGGGTCTTCACCCTGGCATAAGTACTCATCACATAAAGATGCAGTTCCCCAGTCTTTTCGGAGCCGTAAAATGTCCTCCGTGAAAGTCGAACCCGGGGCTCCGATGAACACGCTCGCCATAGCACAGATAGTCTTATCCAGCATAGCTTCCACCTTCAATATAACAGTTAAAAGAGCAAATTTAGATTTATCTAAGCAAAATAGCAATGATATGGATACTAGGGTTAAATGCAGTTGCGGGGACCTGATCATTGATTCACACAGCCCTTTGAACTGTACTGAACAATAATTCAGAAACTTCAAAAGCTTAGTTTGATCATCAGGGGCAAAAAAATAGGGACCAAAATTTGTGCTTTTGATAACAAACAACAGCTTGATTATCAGTCGGTAGAACTAGAAGGAGGACAAGGGAAATGTGAGGGGACCTTTGTAAAAAACAGAAACTCGACAAGTTAATTTCACGCCATAGATTTAACGCATAGAAGGACTCAATCATTCATAACACCTAATACATAGACCTAGCACTTAGGATCTTTTTGACAAAATGTGATCAAGAAAACAGGGTATACTATACCCCAATGGGAAAACAAGCCTCACTACTATTTGACAAGCCAAATGGGCAAGTCAACCTGCAAATAATTTCTCAACAGGTTGAACTTGAAATCTAGAAAATCCTGAAGTCATCAGTGCTGAGGGCTTAGACAGTGAGAGGACTAACCCTGGTCATGTAGACCATTCTAACCTTTGAATAGAGTAAGAATTGTTCCAAAAACAGAATCAAATCATATGGTTGTTCCTACTAACAGTAAAGTAGTATCAAAATCTAACCTGAGGGTCATCCTCAAGGCCATGTCTGTATAACAAGGCATCCCATTTTTCAGCTGAATTACGAGGAGGCCGTTTAACCAGTGGTATAGTCTTCCCATTCAGCACAACCATCGATTGCAGCAAACCAGTTTCGCTTTCTGCTGCATCTGTTGAAAGGTATATAACTGGAGTGTTGGCCCTTTCAACCATTCGAGTGATGCAATCCGCAGCTTGAGGAATAGGGTAAAAGCAGCTTGGCTTTTTAGCATTGCTGGGAAATAAGCAAGTAATGTTAGTGGCATTTTACACAAACCCACCCTCAAAGCATAAGGAGACCCAAACTGACCCAAGATGTCATTAAAAGAACATTTAACTAAAATGCCAATGGCCAAAACCCATTTCTTAAGATAAGCCCTTCCTTGTAGGATGGGAACTAAAATGTATGCAATTCCATATCATTGCAAAACACTTTCGACTCAAATTGAAATTCTCAATAATTATGGACACACTCTTTCATGCTCTAACAAATTCCCAACACTTTGAAATCAAAGCCTATGGATCCTAATGTCTGAACCATGCCATGTACTCAACTAAAACAGATAAATTTAACATTCTAATACACAACCAAACAACACTTAATTGGAGCAAAATAAGACTAATGTCATCATTTTAATGTTTTACTTTCTATTCTCTAGCATAACATTATTGCTTAAAAGTAAAGACTCTTGCTTTCCTAAACAAGTTCCAATATTTAAAGCAAGAAATCACAACAAAATCGAGAACATACCAGAACTTCAAGAAGCCATGTCGCCGAAAATGAAGAGCTATAAAATTACTCCCCAAGAACGTTTGAATAAACCGTTCAGCAGTCAACAAGATAAGTTTACTCGGCTCGATCAAAGTCTTACACTTATGCGCAATCGGACCACCCGGTTGCAACACCCAATCTCTCTCCACATCCGCAAAAAAAACATCCCCAATTGCAATCACATCATCATCCGAAACAAACTTCTCCTCCACATCCTTAACCATCTTTTGACTCGGCTTCTTAATATTCTCACTCTTCCAAGCACCCTCCAATTTCCCCATCGAAATTCCCAACGACTTCAACTTCTTCAAATGCTCTTCGTCCACGAAACACGGCTGCGGGCTCGAAAAATAGCAAATGAATTTATCAATATGAGCGTGATTCTTCTTGATTTCCATAAAATCTTCGAATGGGATAACAGCTTTTTTCCCAATACAATCGTTAATGTGCTCGATATCCAAAACTCGATTGTACTGATAATCGAATTTCGAACTTGGAATCACCAATGCCCGATTCAAAATCGCCGCGAAAAACATGTGTTTTTCCAAACAAATCAAATGGTTACTCATCTGACCCGACAAGCAAATCGCGAACAAGAATTTATTCGGTTTGGGTTTCCATTCGATTGTTCTTCTTTCAGAAAATTTCTGGTCAACTTTTGTGCAACGGTCGAAACTGTAACCGGCAAAGTTGGAGTCCAAAATAGTGCCGTTTTGAAGGGTGTTTCCGGTTTTGTGAGGGGATAAGAGGATTTGCTGGATGTGTTTGTTTAGCGTGATCTGATTGAGTAATGAGGCTTTGATATCATCAAATTGGACGGCTGTGATGTTGTTATTAGAGCTAACGAAAGTGTGATTCCAGAGAGAAAGAAGGGAACTTTGCTGTTGATTTAACAAGTAAAGAGCTTGTAGTTGGGAATCTTTGATTCGATCCGACACCGTATTGAATTTAAGGGAGGAGATGTTGGAAGAGAAGAGGGATTGAATGTCGGTGGAGAAGTAGATTGGGATGATGAGGAGAGGGAGGATAATGGCGAAGAGGTAACGTTTGTTGAAGGTGAGCTTGAAACGACGTCGGATTTGTGATTCGAGCTCTTCGATGTGGAAACTGGATCTTGGGCTGGTGGAAGGGTGTGGGCTGGCGGGGATTTGGTGCTGGAGGTTTTTGGTGTCGTTTTGGTGGATTAAGGTTTGGCGATCGTCGTCTTCATCGGATGAATCTCGGTCCATTGTTTTCTTAGGAGTGAGTCAGCTAGTGAAGGAGTAAGTGAGTGAACGGCTGAGTTGGTGATAATAACTGGGACTTTTTGAAATTCTGTTTTTTTGGTGATTAAAATGGAAATAGGAATTGGTTTCTTTTTAGGGTTTTGATTTTTTAAAAAATTGTGAATTTTTATTTTGTGTGGAGTTGGCGCAGGGAAGAAACGGTCGGTGGAAGAAAACGACTCACTACCGGCCCACCATAGACACGGGTGGGTTGGATCCACCGGCTCGATCTAATATTTTTCTAACAAAGGAAAACGACATCGAATTGTTCCCTCCACGTGAGAATTGCCACGTAGCGGAACATGACAGGTGGTTCTATACACGTGGACAGTGAGTAATTGAAATGCGAAAGAATTAAAGAAGCAGAAATGGTAGGAAGGAACAGTATGATAGGAGGAAAAACTTGGAGCTTGAAGGATAATTTCCTTGTTAATAGAGGGGAGGCATTCATTTGGTGAATTCTCGTAAAGGTTATGTTTCGGTCCTCAAACTCTGTAAATTCCTCTTCTCCAAATTTCTATAGGTTTTAATCTCCTTTGTATCAAAGAAAATAAAAACACTTCCATTTGTTGAAATTTGGAAAAGTTTTTATCATCCTCTTTCTTTATAAGTTGTAATTTCTTTTCTCCCCAATGAACTTTGCTTAATTTCATGCATTTTTTTATTGAATTTTTTTATATTTTGTGTTTTGATTCTTAAGTTTCTTGACATTTATTAGATTTTTATGATTTGTAAGTATTTTGAAAGAGATGAAGTCAAAACACATCAATTAGTATGTTAAAGAGCTTACAAAATCACAATCATAAGATGAAAAAAGACTTGAAAGTCAAAAATATCAAATTCTTGATGCAAAGCAAGAAAACAGATTTGACCTTCGGAGTTTGTTACTAAAAAAACAAGATGTTAGAGTCTTTATTGGAAGAAGCTTCCTCCTTGACTTTTGAAGATCACTTGATTACCTTTTCAACGGTTGGTCATGAGCGTAAATCGGATAAAAAATGTCATCCAAATCAACATTGGAATATCTCCCTAAACAACCCTAATGGCAGAAAAAACCCTAACCGCAAATCACAATTATTTTTTTTTAATACCCTAGCTGACATTTATGTTTATCCTTGTCAAAAAAGGATTAGTAGCTGTCAACTTTGTAAAACTTGCATTAATTGCAATTATCTTTTCTTAAAGCTAATCCTAGTCAAAGTAAGATAATTAAATCAGCCAAAACTTTCATTCCTTACACTTACTTTGGCTACAAGTTTGTAATCTCTCCTCATTAAAAAGTGTTTTGAGTAAGACTGTCCTATTTTATTCAAACTTGGCTGCCAAGGCTTATATCTTTCTTTAAAACACAAAATTCAGCCACTTTTCCTTAACTTTAACCACAAGTCAGCATTTATTGAAGGGAGAGAGCTGAAATTCACTTGTTTGATGCCTTAGCTATTGCCTATAAATAGAGATTAAGGAGGCAAACGAAATTTGCACTTCTCCAAGTATCAAAATTCTGATTTCTTCTTTGTTTTAGAGTTTTTGAGAGAACAAAAGGCTGGATAATTAATATTCTTCTTCTTCCTTTCTTTTATTTTCTTCTTAGATTCTCTTTAATTTTATGTTTATGTTTACAATGCCTATGCTAGGCTAAACTTTTATTTGGTTAAGGATGATTTCAAAGTCCTAGACATGTTATGTAATTAATTTTCAGAATCTATCTATCATTATTTTCTATCAAAGTTGCTTATGTTCTTCCATTAAAATTGTTCATGATGATGTTTTGATTTGTTTAGGTGGCCAACTAGATAAATCTTGATATTTGTCCAATGCTAGTTTAGGAGTCTTGATCCGTAATTGTCTTGATTTCCTATTCATAAGTAGCAATTTGTGATTAATGATTATGGTCAAGTTTTCAATAATTGCAAAGTGGAACATAACCTAAGTTGAACAATCTGAGCTTATGTGTTTGTTGCTTAGATCAACATATCTTTCTCAACATAAAGCTGCTATTAAATTGAACTTAGAGAGCTTATAAGGAAAAAATGGGGTAACAGAGTTTGTTGTTATCTACGGTTGTTAACTTTGATAGCTAATTAATGTAATGTCTAGTGGTGGAGAATGAAACTTTAATCATATTTTTCATATTTGATTCTTTTTAATTACTTGTTTTCTCATTCTTATTGTTTACTTTAGTTTAAATCTGATTTCAAAAATCTATTTTTTTATTGTTCTTGAATTTAAGTTTTAAATTATTAATTTATAAACTAAAACTCAATCCTTGAGGACTCGACCCTTACTAATCACTATACTCTACAATTAATTCTTTTTAAGTGCAAGATTAAATAAGATAAACTCTTTTTGGTGCATCACTTAACTATATAATCAAGCCTGCATACCAGGCAGTCTTTGAAAATGTATATATATAAGCATTATAGTTTGCCATGAAAACTCCAAATCTTTGTCAAAAGCTATCGCCTATTCAAGTTCACATTACTCATGGTTAGAAGAAACAAGGCAGTTCAACAAAGAGCTAAAAATGAAGAAAGAGTAATACCCTTTTTAGTAATCAGATATTAGAATTTGAAAAAAAAAAAAAGTAGTGACAGATACATTTGTGCTTCAAGTGCCGCAATAATAACAGCAATAACAAAAAGATTTTGCTAATTGCAAATGTTAAATATAGCTGATAATAGGAATCAACTCCACGAGTCAGTGTCAGTGCCCAAGCTGATTTATGAAGGTCGTTGGACTCTTCTTGCATATAACACGTAGGCAGTATATTCTCAGTATTTTCAGGAAGCTCAGATGAAGATCTGTTGTCTAGTTTATGATATTTTATGAAGCTTCTTCAGTGATTTCAACAAGCCTACCACGGACCCATTTCTTAGTTACAGCAACTGCTTTAGAAGGCAAGTCATCATCCTTCAGCTGAACTTTGGTTCCATTTAGCAGAGGATTCTTCTCATGTTTGATAACCCCATTTGTTCCCAACTGGTTGAGTTGCTTAGATGAATCAAACTTCTTAATCAAACTTTCCAAGTTGAGAGTTGATAAACTATAATTATTCGAGCTCGGAGAAGTAAGTTCTTCATCACTGTTACCGTTCACTATCTTTGGGAACTTAAAGTTAGGGAAATTAAACTCCTCATTCTTACTTAATGAAAGGATTTGGTTCCCATTTACTTCTTTCTGTTCTGCTTGGTTCAAACCACTGCTTTCTGATTGCATTTTCTTCTCAACCTGGCTAACTGGTTCAGCTGAGTCAACAGAAATTGATCCACTATTCTCATTGGATGTAACCTGTCCTCTCTCTATTGATTCAATTGATTGAATTGCTTCTTCTATAAGCTTTCTGGTTTCAATAAGGGAAGCTCGAGCAACAGGGCTCTTCACTGCAGCAACCTCAAGGGCTTTCGCAGCCTTCTCAGCTTCAGCAATTAAAAGTCTGTAGTTTCATATAATGTAAGCATTGAGTTATCCAGTGAATTAGCAGCCTATTTTTCTCATTGGTACATGGAATGCAGGAAGATGATGCATGGGAATGATTAAGGGAGATATCTATGAAGGTTTCGACACGTGTACCCTTGTTTTTTGCATGGCTAACATTAATGTTATATATGCTTGCAGAATATAAGCAAAGACTAACCTTGCTCTTTCAACAGCTTCAGTTTTCTTTGATTCTTCTGCTGCTCTTTCTGCTCTTATGTTCTTCAACATCTCAAGCTTGGAATTTGCCATAGGATCCTTATAAAGTGGTTTATTTCTTCTTCGTAACCTTAAACGCTCAATTGGGCTTATGGTCTCACTAGTAGAAGAATAGTTCGTATCACTAGCTTTCCTCTTTGAAGGGCTCTGCTTGGACTGTGTACCAGCTGTTGGCTTCCTCTTTGGTTTTCTTTCAGCCCCAGCTGGTATGCCATGATATTTTGCCAAGCCAGAGCAAACTCGATCACGGTATTCCTATCCAGGAAATAACAAGAAATGGAAAACCCACATTCAGATGCAAAGCTACAAGGATATCTAGTCAACAATAAAATCAGTATGAAGTGACATCAGTTGGAATAATTCAATCTAGGGTATTCTCACAGTCCATAACAATTCAGTTGA
This sequence comes from Fremontodendron californicum, assembly GCA_030761205.1. Classification (NCBI taxonomy): domain Eukaryota; kingdom Viridiplantae; phylum Streptophyta; class Magnoliopsida; order Malvales; family Malvaceae; genus Fremontodendron; species Fremontodendron californicum. The sequence goes on from JAULJL010000027.1 coordinate 4,693,799, forward strand.
CTGTAGATGCCTAGATGTTGATCAGGGGAACGAAGGTAGCTAAACAATGGGGTTCATATTGAATCCAACAAACAAATATTGAAAAGGTTGAGACTTGGGTGTTGATTTTGAAATGAAAAAATAAATACATAAAAGCACTTGGGTAATTCAACAAACTTCTCGCACCCAGACAAAAGTTGGAAATCGATGTGGTTAGGAACCTCAAACCGCCAACAGCCGTGTGGTTTGTTGGTAGAGTGCTGGACTCTTAGTTCCAGTAATCAGGAATCAAACCTTGACAACCTCAAATATAAAATAAATAAATAAAACCCTCAAACCTAGATTTCCTCAGTTGAATTGGGTCTGACAAGAGTGCTGTGCCAATAACATCAGGTTTTTTAATATGCTAATATCACAATCCTCCCCCCTTTCTCAAGGCAGCAGTATTTTTCCAATTGTTTTTGTCTTCTTCTTTATTTATTTGTGAAGTCTCACTTGAATTTTAGCCTCAGTTAGGTCAGTTTTACACTCAACTCCTACAGATTCTGCTTATGATCAATGTCATAGTTTTCAGTGCTGAAGAAAGAAAAAAAAAATCATGCAAGCACTTACAGGATCAGCCCATTTGGCTGCAATGGCTGCTGCAATTTTCCTTCTTTGTTCAAGGGATTTTGGTGCTCTCTTGCTACCTTTTGGTCTAGGCATCATTTTCCTTTGTTCGACACTTTCCAACCACTCCTTTTTAAACTTCTCATCTAGTATCTTGTAAGAATCCCACTGTAGCTCTTCCTCACCAAAATAGCCTTTTCTAGAAGATTCAGCAATCAAGTTCATCCAGTCAAAGTGGCAAGTTTCCTGCACCATTAACTTCTCACGCCGCCTTTCCCATCCCATTCGCACTCCAATTCCAATTTTTGATCTTGTCTCTTTGCTGTAGGATCATTATGAAGAGAGTCGATATTAACAAGGTAGAAACAAAAGCATATATAAATTACAGAAGTTCGAAATATAGTAGTTGAAAACCTAAGTACAACATTCAGGATATATATAAGAACTCTGAATGACTAGGAGTGGCTAGAGTTAATAGAGGAAGATGGAAATTTTAAAACTAAAGCCCTAACAATGAAGCACCCACCTCTGAGCATGTCCAAGGTTAACCAACTTCATTTTGACCTGCATTTCGAAATTTTCATTAGAGTAAATAACTGTTATGCCATTTAAATGTGATACATATGAGATCAAGAAAATATAGACTGGTGTAAGGTAATCTCAGTATTCAAAAGATTGCACCATTAATTCCCCCATTCAAGTAGCTCATTTCCTTCTTTTTTTCTAGAAAAATAAAAGTCATTTAAAATGCTTCATTCTCAAAAGAAATGGAAAGAGGTTCATTAATGTGGAAGGAAATTACAAAGGGAAGAAGTCAGAGCCAAATATATGAAATGTTAACTTGGTTTATCAATAAATATTACCAGAAATAAGTAAATCAATAAAGTCGTTACAAAGAAACAATCCACAGTGTAAAGGAACAACTGATTGGAACACTTCAAACAACTCAAAGATTAGCTGCTATAGAAAGATTAGAAACTACAGCAACTAGCCAATTTATGCTATGGAGGTGGGGCAGATCTCATTATTCAAGGACAGATAGTCAGATATAGGACAGAGCAGTCGGTCGGTTCGGTTCAAAAAAACTGAAAACCGATTCAACCGACTTCAACTAAAAAATAACCGATAACCGAACCGATTTCACTGTAGAACCGATTTAATTCGGTCGGTTTTTTCGGTTATTTTGGTTATTTCGGGTAAATATATATATATAAATATAATATTAAAAATATTTAATTATATATAATTATATATTATATATTATAAATATATAATTATATATTATAAATATATTTAAAAATATAATTACAAATATAATTATAAATATATTTAAAAATATATTAAATATAATATTAAAGGTCGGTTAATTCAGTCGGTTCGGTTACTCAAAACATTAACCGAAGACCGATCGAATTAACCAAAAGAACCGACCTCAATAACCGATTTAACCCCTAAACCGACCTAACCAACCCGTTTTAACCGAATTGGGTTCGGTCGGTCGGTTATCTCGGTTACAACCGAGATATGCTCTGCCCTAGTCAGATAGATCACTAGATTCATGCAAAATTCATACCAAATTTTAAGTGTACAATGAAATATTGAAATTATAGAACATACAAATAAAAGGATGGAAGGGGGGCCTTCTAAGAGTTCAGACCTCACCAAAACAGACTTTGCATTCAATTGTTTGCTTTTTGGTTTTTGTGCTTAACTAGCATCCACAATCCAAATGGTCATTAGTCCATCCATCCCTCTTGGGATTATGATGGCAAAAAGAATTATGTGGACCAGTTAAGGATTGAATTCCTTGATTCAAATATGTACCAGGTAAGGTAACAACCTAATTTCTGGAAAACAGGTTATTGATGTGATTGATTTCATTCCATGCAAACATAAAACATTCAAAGTTCAATCCCCATGATAACATAAAAAATTCTTACATGACATCACCTTAGGATTCTGCATTGCAAGCTTTGTTCTCTCCCTTATCCGCTGAAGGGTCTCTGCAGATTAAAAATATATGCATTTGTGGTAACATGGTGGTAACAAGTCAACAATGCACTAAATAAAATAGAATCAGACTAATTAAAGAACCAAGGTCAATTAATGGAAATTACCAGCACTGTGCTTCCTGCCTTTGTTCCATGGTGTGTTTCCTTTATTTGCTTTAGAAATCCTCATCCGTCTTAACTTTTCTCTCTCATCTGGTTCCTCGTCTGAGTCTCCAGAGTTCAAAGATTCAAGCTGAGTTGATGAAGGACTTGAATCACCACCAAGCTGTGATTTATTGTGTCCATCTTGTTTTGGAACTGAACATTTGGGTTCAAGGGTAGCAACAGCTCTAATCTGAAGTTTTCCACCTTGTCTCTCCAGGTACCCCAGATGAAAATTTATCCTTCTAGGCAATTGGGAAGATTTCCATGGATTTGATAAAACTTGACCATGAATAAGGGTTTGAACCCTCACTGGAACCAGAGGACTTTGCAAGGAAGGTTGAGCAGTGGCGATATCTGTTCAGCCAGCCAATCACAATAAAGATGCTCATAGTTAATTTTCAGTAGAAGCTGGTGAAAAAAAATAAAAAACCCAAGAGAAAAACCAAATATGAAAAAATGGACCCATAAATCAGCTGCAAGAGTTGTTCTGATGAAAAGAACCAGAGCAGGGATAAATAAGGACACCAAGAATTCTTAACACTCTAACCACACAAAATCCATAAAAGTCAACCACTTTTGTCCTCCAAAAGACTAATTCGACAAATACTAATTGAAGCTAAACATGCCAATTGCAAAGGCAAAAAAAAAAAAAAGTCTGACATATTTCTTCTTTAAAGCTTTCAAAGCACTAAAATCTCTTGAACTAAATCAAAATAAGGGAAACAAAGAGAAACCCAGAAAAGAAAAGTATACCTAGAAAAGGCATGGGAGCTCATTCAGCCCAAAGAATCAAACTCAGGACTTAGAATCTTATCTCATAAAAAAACAGCATTTCAGTAACCAACAAAAAGAGATTTTCTTTTTTCCTTCTAGAATGCTGATAATATTAAGAATAACAAAGTGTGAAGAGCAAGAGAAACTGAGTCTGCCCCAGAGAGGTAAAGAAATTTGAGATGCAGAGATTGTTTCGGAGGAGCAAAAAAAAAAAAAGAGAAGAACGTGAAGCAGAGAGCCACACAGAGTTAAGAAGAGATTCTACTACTACTACTGGTCTGATATTTGCAGGCGCTGGGTTTTGGATAACGAGATCAGCCGTAATTCCATTTGTGAAAGCCCGCATTGATGCTAAAGGGCCTGGTTATTTGGTGGGTTGGGTTACATTCAGACCATCACTTTTTGGGTCTAAAGTTTTTATTTGAACAGAAATTAATGGTAGAAGGCCCATGGACAGTATTAAAAGTCAATGTTTTCTGGCCCTTATGATCTTGTTTTTATATAAAAAATAAGAGTTATTTTTATAGTCAGTAAAAAATTTTAATTTTACAAACGATATTAAAAATTTCACGCATGTCCCACTTATTTTTTAATAATCGGTATTTATCGATATAGATCGATACAATCAGTATATATGGATATAAAAAATGAAACGATACATAAACCTAAATGTATCAATTTTTTTCTAAATCAATATGTATCTACCGATAAAATCAATACCCATAATATTGGTTTGGCGTTTGGCATTCACATACATGATAATATATCTAAATTCATAAACATATAGGTTGGTCCATTATAATTATTTCATGGCTTCATATGCTTTAGCAAGCCATGGCCTTATGGGCAGCTATAACTTATACACGTTTCACTATAAAGTTTTAGCATTTATTATTTGGTCATATGGTTAGACTTAATTCTCTGAATGAACATCTATCCTACTGTCGATAGCAGCAGACAAGTTTTAATTTGTCAAAGCCAGGAATCCATAAATCTTCAATGACATGGTTATAATTTTCTGACTCAGCTTCCCTTTCCAACCAGTTTCTTAAACGTATTGGCCACTTGCCAGTTGACACGGCGGCAGCCCCCCTTGCTTACCAGTCCAAGAAATAGAATCATAAACTTTAACTCAAACCAGACCAAATAAATTCCTTCAAGCTCTAGTTTTCTATTGCAAAACAACCCATTAAAAGTTGTGCAGAGATAAGAGATTATTCCAAATTCCATCAACATATATATATTCAGCCAAGATGCTTCCAACACTCTTGGTTTTCATGGCTTTCCTCGTCGTCAGCTGCCTCCATGTTTATAACAAATGGTTAAAGCAATGGTTTGGAAGTACTATTGGAAGCTGCAGCCATGAAGTCGATTGCGTGGTGTGCCTTAGCAAGGTCTCCAAGGCGGAAAAACTCCGGTCGCTACCGATATGTCACCATAGTTTTCATGTTCACTGCATCGATGCGTGGCTTAAAGTTCGCCCAACTTGCCCTCTTTGCAGGATAAACGTCGTAGCCCCTAACCAAAACTTTCTCATTTCTTTCTTGCTTTCTTTTGCTAAAAGACTCGGAAAATGGATTGAAAACCCACTTTCTTTGGAGCTTACATCGGCAGTTTTTGAGAGCTTTAGCTATATTTAATGAAGTTAGCTTTAGCCTAACCTGCAAACCATGATTCATTCTTTGATGGGTTCTTCCTGACTGTATATATTCTTTTATTCATCCTTTTCTTTTGTTTACGTCAAACATGGTAGGCTGTCTGGAATGTGATTCAATTGGTTGTTTGTGGGTTGCTTCTATAAAAAGAGAGTTATAGGGCTACCTGCAGAATCATCAATTCTTTTGTCTCAATGATATAATTAAAGGGAAAGAAGGAAATCAGACATAAGTTACTGAAACCATTTTGGATTCATTTCTTTTTTTCCTCCTATAATTCTTTTTTCTCTTCTGGCAGTAAAGAAATATAGTTACCAACTTTGTTTTGTTCTTTTGAAAGAAAAAAATGTCATTACATGCAATGGGGTTTAAGAATGGTTTTATTTATCAGATGCTAAAATTTGTCTGTTAAATTAAAAAGCTACGTACGTGGTAAAATCTTGTTCATAGGACAGGAAGCGGAGCCAGGTTTAAGTTTAACTCATATGAGACCTAATTCAGTTTCAAAAATATCGTTAAATTAACGACGTTTATAATTTGAACGCCGTTATAATTTTCGACACCATTTTCCGTGACATTTTTAGCGACTTACAAACATTGTTAAAAAACTATTTTGTTATAGTGGCAGGCGATTTCCAATCTCAATGTTGTAGCTTAATAAGTCAATATTCCATCTTATTATTCAAAAAATAACAAAAAAATAGTTTATTTATGACATTTTATTATCTTAACTTAATACCTTAAATGCAATTAAGTAAACTATAAGATAAAGATATTATATATGAATTTATATTCAATGCACTGATAATGTATAAATTAATTTATATATTATCAGTAAATCAGATGATATAATCTCATTAAAAATAAAATTATTTATATTTATTTTTAATAAAGTGATATCATCTGATTTATTAACAATATATAAATATATACACTATTAATATATCAAATATAAACTCATTATGTATAATCATGTTTTCTTAAATCTTGCCCAAACTCCAAAAGAAGGATAAGATAAAGATTGAGCAGATTTTTTTTGTGAGGTGGCCGAGTGAGGGATCTGGCCCCGGCCTTCATCCTCAACCTAACCAAATGATAGGTGGAATATATTAGACCAATGCTCCATTTTAAAGTGTGGTCGGAGGTATTTATCGCATCAATTCTCGTTTTATGATTGAATATTAATAAAACATGTCAATTATTGACGTTTTTTGTTCACGCTTGTTTACTTGTTACTAAACCAAGATTTTTACTAGAACTTCTATATATCCACAATATTCTTCATACCACCCATATAACTACAACTCATTACTATGTATTGTATTTATATTATAAATCAAACCTATATGAAATACTCATATATATATGTTGTTGTTGTCATTTATAATTTATAAGAAAGAGTATAGATATAATTCAAATCTCATTATATATCTAAGATTTCCATCTAAATTTAATCTTACACTGACCATTGAAGTTAAAAACTAATTAAATACTCATATTCTTAATCAATGGGATGACAACAAGAGGCAGTTCAACCTATTATTCTCTTCGGTGACTCTATTGCTGTTACTTGCCATTCTTGTTTTGTAAAAACTAATTAAAGATTACAAATAGAAAATAGGATCTTTTCTTCATGATGTAAAAAATGGTGGGTTTGATTTTTGAGAACTTGGAGCCAGAGGCGGCTCCCTATGGGGAGCCTGAGGGGGCCTTTGGCCCCCCCAAGATTTTTACTCTTTTTTTTTATATATTTATATATATTAATATTAATTTAATTTAATTTAATTATTTTAAATTAAAATAGTTAGTTTTATTTAATTATTTCATAATTTAATTTATTATACATTATTATAATTTAAAAAGAGTTAAAATCATATTATTATTTTTTATTTTTGTACCCATTAATTATTATTTATAAATTTTTAAAATTAAGTGACTTGTTATTAGTTTTAAATTACAATCATGTTATTATTATTTTTTTTTTGACTTTTAACAAAATTTTAAATCTTCAATCAAAGTACCAAATATGTGTTTTTTCTTTTCTTTCTAGCTTTTTACAATTTCTCCTCTTCATATAATTTTTCACTTTTAATTTTACTCTAAATCCTTATCCCATATTGTCATGCAATCTTGTTTTTAAAAAAAAAAATTAAATTGGAAACCACTTTATAAAAAGTTAAGATAAAATCATAAGTTGTAATTTCAAGTTCATTCTTTGAAAATTATATTTATTTTTCTTGTCAATGAAAATTATATTATTTATCGATTGATTTATTTACTTTTTTATTTTAATTTTAAATTGTCAAAAAAATTTCTCATAATTCATTGAAAAATTGTGTAATTAGTAATTTTATAATATATGGTGAAAAGTACTACATGCACTCATTTCATACATTCATTTCACACACTCACTTCTTAACATCTGATAAATCTAACAAATTCAAAATTCGAATTTTAACATCTATAAGTTATTTTTCTATTATCAATACGGTCTCTTTTATAATAAAAAGAATAATGAATTTGAAACCTTAAAAGTTAAAACATGAAAGCTAAGAGGTAAAGTCGAGCGGCTGATTTTCCCCTAGGGGAAAATCAATCCCTGGGGGATTATTAGGCCTTGTGTTCTTCCATGAACTTTCTCAAAAGTCTAAAAAGAAAGTAATCAATGCTCACAATTCATCCACCACCGTCTATGTTTGTGCTTTTTTAGTTTTACCACCTTTTATGTCATCGATTGGCCATTATGAGCACCAAAAATCATTCCCCTGTTCATCATTTTGTCTAAACTTATTCTTTTTGAGTTTTCTAAAATGGTAGACTTAAAAGCCCAAAATTGTGGCAAAATCATGCCAACAACTACATTTTTTTCAATGTGGCAACAGCGGTCGGTTAAATGCATGCAAAAGCTTACAATATATATTTTTTTACAAAATAAATAAATAAATTACAATCTGAAAAATAGATGAAAAAGTTATAAATATTAAAATTCTAACTCAAATCGAATATTCAGTGACTGCATGAATAAATTTAGTTAAACCTAATTATTTGAATGCTTACAATATCATATAGTTTGGTAATGTAAAAAATCAAGTAATGAGTATTCAAAAACTGAATGATTTTGGAACTTGATTGTTTTGAGGTCCCATAATTTGTGTAAATTGTTTATTTCGTTTACATTGTATCACCCAAGACACCATGATTGCTTTAGTTATTATTACACGATTTTTGTAATGGGGCAACAAAAAATTGTTTTAAGAATTGAAATTGTAGTTCACAAGAGCACAGAATTAATAGTTAAACGGTGGAAAATATGAATGCAATTATGCAAGCAAGATTAAACCTGCCTTTGCTTATCCAAAAAAAAAAAAAAAAAAAAAATTAAACCTGCCAGCCAAATATCTATTTTCAAATTTACTAACAATAATAATTGAAAGAAGAAAAAAAAAAAACCATAACCGTGACAAATTAAAAAAAAAAAGATGAAAATGTTATAGTAAGCTTCCTATTGCTAGAAACTTAAGGAAATTTTTTTATATATAAATTTACTTTAATAATGGTATATGAGGAGTTATTAACTTTGAACATAGAAAAATTTCACCTTGAAATTTACACCTCTATAATAGAGGTGACATTTGGCGGGTCGGATCGAATTATTTTGGTAGAATTTTTTTTTTGGAAAAAATATTAAAATTTTTTTGAGATTTGATTATAATTTTAGATACCCTTTTAAGGTTTGGATAATATCCCTTTTCTTTTTTTGAGATTTGGATAATACTCTCTTTCCCACCTTAAAATTAATATCATGTCAAAACTACCTTTCTATAGCATAGAACATGTCTAGGGTTAACATAATAATTCGAACCGTCGGGTCAGGCAGATAATTTCAAAAAATAACGGGTTCGAGTCGAGTTCGGGTTTACCATAAACCCGAATTGACCCGCCCGATAATTTTTTATTTTTCTTACTTTTAATTTTTTATATAGGTTAATTCTATATATTATTAGGGGTAAGCATTCAGTCGGTTTGGTTGGTTCAGTTTCAAAATTTCTAAAATCGATTAAACCGATTAAACTTATAAAATCAACCGAACCGACTGACAAAGATTCTAAAACCGAAAAAATCGGAACCAACTTAAGTCGGTTTGTTCGGTCGGTTTAATCAGTTTTAACTGTTTAAAAAATAATTTATTTATTGTATATTATATATTATTATATAATATAAATGATATATTATATATAATTTTAAATTATTATATAAATAATTATATTTAAAATAAAATTAAAAAGGTCGGTTAGTTCAGTCTTTTCGGGATGGGATTGGGGGGTTTTGGTCGGGGGCTAAAATTTTTAAATAAAATCGGGTTCGGGATGTTTCGAGTATATCTAAACGGACCCTTTATAAGGAAAAATATTAAAACCCTCATGAGGTTTGATAATAATTACAGATACCCCTTATAGTTTGGACAATACCCTCTTTCCCCCCTAAAAATTAATCTCATACCAAAACTGTTATTCTATGGCCTTGAACATGTCTAGGGTTGGCAAAATAATCTGAACCATCGGGTCAGACAGGTAATTTCAAAAAATAACAGATTCGGGTCGGGTTCGGGTTTACCATAAGCCCGAACTGATCCGCCCCCTATTATTTTTTTATTTTTCTTACTTTTAATTTTTTAATATGTTAATTTAATTCTATATATTATTAGGGGTGAACATTCAGTCGGTTCGGTTGGTTCGGTTCCAAAATTTTAAAAATTGATTAAACCGACTAAACTTATAAAATCGATTGAACCAACCGACAAAGATTCTAAAACAGAAAAAATCGAAACCGACTTAAGTCGATCGATTTAATCAATTTTAACTATTTAAAAAATAATTTATTTATTATATATTATAATTTATTATATAATATAATGATATATTATATTATATATAATTTTAAATAATTATATTTAAAATAAAATTAAAAGGGTCGGTTAGTTCAGTCTATTCGGGATGGGATCGGAGGGTCTTTTCGGGGTCGGGGGCTAAAATTTTAAATATAATCAGGTTTTGGGCGATTTCGAGTATATCTAAAAGGAGGTCGGGTTGAAGGCTAAAATTTTAAATAAAATTGGGTTTGGGTCCGAACTGATGGAATTCGGTTCGGGTCAGTTCGGTTTTTTATTCTATTCGATTTGGTAGCCGCAAAGTGTTAAAAACCAGAATACTGCACATTAACGGTAATTTTTATCTTAAAATCGAACCTAACCGAACTGCTATCACCTCTAATCGTAGGTTATCTCCAAAATCCTCAAAAGATAAAATTGTCATTTGATTCTTTTATAATTTGAATAGGGGGTAAAATGAAATTTTAAAAACTTTAGGGGGTAAATGAAATTTTCACTAAACCCTAGAGGAGTAAGTGTCTTTTATCCAAAAAATTTATTTCATTTGGATTAAGAGCATTTAAATTTGACGTTTAAATTATTTGAATTTGAATAATTTTAAATTTATATTATCAAAATTTAGAATTAAATCAATTTAGATTATTTTAAAATATTCATGTTTAGGTTAATTCGTATTTGAATCGTTTTAAATTCGAACTAAATTGAATTTGATTTGTCTAGATTGAACGGACTTCTCGGATTTGGATTTTCTAAGGTATCACATTCAATCTATTTCAGTTTCACTTTCATCAATTCGAATAGTCAGAAAAGTCTAAATGGAAAATAACCAAATATTCTTTGCCATATATAGTTGAAGTTCAAGTATGCGAATTAGGTTTGCTAAACATCTTTGATTTTGGTTCAGTTTCAGTTGAAACCAACCCACCATTTACAACATCCTTTGGGTGGGAGAAAATCAAAGTCAAATTCTATTTACTCCAACGTTGAAAAACAGATGCAGATCAGCGGTTTTTTCGCACCAAAGTAATCAAGAATCAAAGGATTAGTTCTCTTTGAGATTTGTGTTAAAAGAAAATACTACGAAAGATTTGCTTAATTTACATAACCCATGTGAAAAATTGTCGGCTATGAGCATAGTCTATGCATGACCTTACAAAAGTAAAGCCTGGTTTAATATTGTTATTGCCATAAATTTTTAAATAAAAAATTACGTTTTATTGTAAACGCAACATTTCGGATAAATTTGTTTGATTTTTATTGTTAAAATTATAATTTGACAAATCAAATAAAAAAGTCATTTTTTTTTTTTGCGATTTAAAAGCTAATTTTTGGATGAAATAATTTTATTATTTTCACACCTTTAAACTTTTAGTATTTTAAATATATATATTTTTTTACATTTCAATTCTTCACATTTTTTCATAACAATACTAAACAATTAAAAGTTCTTAAACAACAAATTTTCACAATACTTTTTTCAATCAAATTTTTTCTAACCCAAATTTATTCAACAAAAATGCTAAACTAACCCCAAATTTCATTTTAGTTATTCAATTAGTTCAATCAACCTATCAATAACTTTTAAATACGCTTATGCTTCATTTGGATGTTGGGTGAGAGGTTTTTTTCAAATTGTATTTTATGATCCAATCATAAAACACAATTACAATACGACGGAAGAGATTTCACCACACATCCAAATAATGCATAATTAAATATTAAATAGTGTTTGAATGAGGTTGAGATGAATAATAAGTAGAAAATATTTTAAGAGACGATTATCTTGAGCCAACATTTATTTATTTATTTATTTTATTCAAATCATGTCATAAAATTATATAATTTTTAAAAATATTTATTTAAATATAATTATATGATATAATTTAAATGAAAAAAATATATTGTGACGTTTATAAAAAAAATTCTCGACCATATTCATTAGGCACAATTCTGTTACTTTGAGCTAAATTTTGGGGTTTGCAATCTTTTAAGGATATGCCTTATAATCTTTATTATCACAAAAATTCCTCCCAAAAAAACAGGGTTCAAAATGCAATAATTTTGGTGTTAATTATTTAGCTTTGACAGCTGACCTAACTATACAATTCCCCTATTTGACTGATTCAAATGCTTAAGCCACACGATCAGTTGAGCACTTTGAGAGCGTCTCTGCGGAATGCAAAGCAGTACCACTGTCAAGTCTTGAACTTCATGTTTGGGGGGTTTAAGGTTTTTGGTTATGGAGCACCAATGTTCCAATAACCCTTTGTTTGAAAAAAAAAGGTTGCAACTTGCATATTGATCTCAAAAGGAGAAGAGATGAATATTAGTTTATGCAGTTATTTTTAAGATATAATATTTAACAGATATGATTTTGAATATCAATATTTATAATCTTTTCTTCTATTTGATTTTTTTATTTAAGAAAAAAAAAATGATTTTTTGTATTTCTTTGAGTTTAATTTTTTACCAAAGTATTTCTATGAGGTTAAGAAGGGTCTTTCTATTCTATTTGCATAGTCTTTTACTGGTCAATGCCACAATCAAAGTCAAAATGTCTTTGTTCATAGACAAAAATGCTTACCATAGCTTTACTTATAAAAGTTGTGGACCTTCTTTCTTTACAAATTAAAACCACAGAAGCTATTTCCCCCTTTGTTTGCCTCCCATTGTAAAATTCGATGGTTGGCAATAAGCTTGTGTTTGGGTCTTCCCCCACTTTTTATATCCTCCATTGCTCTCATAAAATGGAGTTAATTTGATTCTTGATACTTCCTAAATTTTATTAATCAATTCGTATTTTCACAATCATTTTTTCATATTGTATACATATTATTTTTGGACTTTAGCATATCTCAAAATATGATTGAAGTCTAAAGATGATGAGATTTTTGTAAAAAGCATGCTTTATTCTTGATAAAGAGATGAGCATTTTTTTTATTGATCATGATTCGATTTTGAGAGAGCATATTTGAAATAAAATCTTGAATACATCATATCAAAATAAAAACATATTTCTTGCTTGAAAATTGGTCGAAAAAAGAAGTTTAGATAAAATTTAGATACATCTAATCATAGTATAAAAATTTATACTCTTTAAGTAAGCATTAATTAGATTTGAATAAATGAGAAAAGTGAGTTAAGATTATACCTGGTAATATTAGACACGACACGAAAAAAAAATTAAAAACACGACACGACACGAAAAAAAACACGAACACGATACGAATACACGAATGTATCAAAATCTACATAATACGAATTATTAACATTTCAAAATTTATATAAATATAAAATAGTTTAAACACGATTATGACATGATAAAATATATGAATATGATATGAATACACGAATTATCAAATCTAACACGGTGAAGAGACGATGAAAGCAAGTTAGTTATTTCATTACCTAAAAAATAAATTATTAAGGAAAGAAAAAAAGACAAGTCATGATCTTGTCTTTTTTGGATTATTCCAAAAACTAGATGAGTAGTTGATCACCTTCTAAACTACAAAAATTTTGAAAATAAATACTGTTTCAGTTCAGCAGCAGCACCACAACAAGAACAAGGATTTGAAAACTTTGAAACTTTGGTTGTCATTTAGTGGCAAGAAATTTCTTTAAAATGGGATCAAAGCTTTGATAAGGACAGGGTTTACACTAATTTAAGGAATACTTTAGGTTAAAGTATTTAAACAGTTTTTTTATGATAATTAAAAATATATTTTAATTTTTGTACAATAAAAATAAATAATTTAATTTTTGTATATTTAAAATTAATGTAAAAAAATAAAATTAATATAAGTGTTAATGAAAAACTATCTAAATGTTGATGATATGAACATGTAAAATTGATAAAATAGATAACTTGAAAAAAAAATGATAACGTGTCAATTTTTTTTCTCAGGTGGATTTAGAAACTGACAGAATAGATGATTTCGAGAAAAAAAATATGATATCTTTTTACGGATAAGAGAGGGATTTGGATAAAAAAATTATGTTTTTCTAAATTCTACGTGAGAAAAAAATTTGACATGTTATTAGTTTTTTTTCAAATTATCTATTTTATCACTTTCACATATCCACGTCAACATTTAAATATTTATTCAATAATAAAATTATCAATTTTATCTTTTTACATCAATTTTAAAAATATAAAAATTAAATTATTCACTTTTAAAATATAAAAATTAAAATATAATGCAAAAGAACAAAAACGGAAAAAGGAAATGGTAGACTACAAGTGTCCCATACGCAGCTTATCATGTTAAAGGCCATTAACAAGAGTCGTAAAGTTGGAAACTTGGACCCAAGAAGCGTCATCTTCTTCACTTCTTGCAGCTCAAAGCCCCTCTTCTCAATCTCTCTCAAAGCAAAGTCCTAAAAAAATCTCTCTATCCTTTGATTCTTTCAATATCCAAGTCCTCAAAGTGGAGATTTTCTTTTGGGGGTCCCTTCTTTGAATTCTCTTCCAACTTGTATCTACATTTTCCTTCTCCTTTTAAAACCCACCTCTCCAAATTTCTCTCCATTGTCTTTTCTTATTTAAAAAAAAAAAAAGAAAAGAAAAAAAGAACATCTTGGTTTCAGAATATAAGCCCATTTCTCATCTGGGATTTCCCTCATTTCCTTCCATTTCTCTATATTTGTTTGATTACTTTCTTTATATGTTAAATCCCAGTTGATTTAGGAAATTTTAGACCTTTTCCCATCTGCGTATCCCTCATTTGCTCAGGAAACAAAATCCCAGTTGAGTTCTGCAATTTTGGACTGTTTCTCATTGAGTTTAGCTCCCATTTCTTTGCATATAAAAGAATAGAGATAAAGTCTTTTTTGCAAAATTTTAGTCCAATTCTCAACTGGGTATCTCTCATTTCCTCAGGAAAACAAATCCCACTTTGATTCTGCAATTCTTGACTGTTTCTTATATAGTTAGCTCTTATTTCTTTGCGCATTAAAAGTATAAAAATCAGTTTTCCTTTTGCAAAATTTCACTCAAATTCTCCTCTAGCTACTCTCATTTCCTAAAATATTAAAAGTTTCATCATTTTTTTCAAAACCATGGATAAGCCTGGGTTTGATGAATCAACAGCAGTGGCAATAACAGGGAAGATCATGGTCATCGCCATAATAGTTCTCTTCTTAGTTGTGGTGTTTGTGCTTTTTCTTCACCTTTATGCCAAATGGTTTTGGTGGCGCATTGAAGAACGAACTCCCCCTCCATCACGTCGCAACCGACGCCGTTTTGTCTTTGCTCCAGGGCAAGACACTGCTCATCCTCTACGTGCAACTAAAGGTCTTGATTCCACAATTCTTGCTTCCCTTCCTGTGTTAATGTTCCGTCAACAAGAGTTCAAAGAAGGACTTGAATGTGCGGTTTGCTTGTGTGAGCTTGTAGAAGGAGAGAAAGCTAGGCTGCTTCCTAAATGTAACCATGGTTTCCACGTTGATTGTATTGATATGTGGCTTCAATCACACTCAACTTGTCCTCTTTGTAGAAACCCCGTTGTTGCCGTTGAGTTTGAGAATCTAAATCATGTTATATCAGGAGATGAAGTTAATAATGGTGAAGTTCAGTCTCCACATGATGGTTTGGGTTCTGGGTATTCGACAGATTCTCCTAGTTTCCCTACGAATGTGTTGTTTTGGGGTAATCACACGCAGGTTAGTAGCGGTGGTGCCTGTTTGGAAGAAGGTGCATCTGCTTCAGCTTCTGGCTCTTTTGCTTCGTCTACCTTGGCATCTAGTAGTGGTAGGCAAGAAGGGATGTTGGTGATTGATGTTCCTATGAATGTAAATGAGAATTTCCAGGAAGAGGATTCAAAGTCTCCAATGCCTACAAGATTAAGGTCTTTGAAGAGACTTTTAAGCAGGGAAAAAAGGGTGGCTCCTAATAGTTCGGGAACTAGTTCTCTTGATGTTTGAAGAGTTACTAAACTAGATTGTTCAATATTAGGAGCTGGTTTTCTTGAACATGTATTTATCATATTGGAGTTGAAATGGTTGGAGATTATCAAATTGTACTCTTATCAATTATCATGCTTGAGAATTGTGGGATTCTATTGGGAAACAACAATTGTTGTCCAATGATATAAGTTGGGCATTTTGAAAGCATTGAGTCTCTTGTACAAGATGTTGGAAATCCTGTTGCTGGAAAAGACAAGTATTTGAAATGGGTGATGTCTTTGAAGAGGATGGGCTTCTCTTGCATCACATCACAGAGGTGAAAGAATCTATCTTCTCCTAGAAAAATATGTATCAAAAACAATTCCTTCTTTTGCAGAAGATTTGTTTCAATCTGGATTCATCTAGTGTAAATCTATTAATCCAATTCCTCAACATTTTTGTTGCTTATTGTGCCTTACAATTAAGTTATTAGTTTGTTATTGATTTTGTAAGATTTTCCAAATGTGCATGGAATTGAAGTGCAACAATTTACAAAAATGCTTGAAATAATCAGTCAATAAGTTTAGTTTAAAAACTTCATTTGAATTGATGCATTAATTTATTTTTAGATCTTTCAGACTCACTTAGCTTGCTCCCTCTCAACCAATTTAAAGTATAGGTCACAGAAAAGGGCTTATAGCTAATGCCTGGTTTGACTTTGATTGGATAAGGTTTCAAAACCAGACTAGAAACTCAATGGAGTAAGGGGTCTAATGTCTCATTCTGGTAGACTAGAATCATATGCATATTAGAGTCTTCAGACTTCAGAGTGCCTCTTCACTCCATCTTATGTTCCTCCTAGCGCTCGGTTAAAATAATTGGAAACAAAGTGATTAGCGTGGGTTAGCCTAACACTGAACTGCTCCTTATATAAACCAAGCTATTGAGACCATTTGACCAGAATTGTAGCTACTGGCTGGATTTGAGAAATGAAACTGGTTCACGAGAAGGTCCCCATTCAAAGCAGCTGAACCCGTGACAGCGATATACACTGATACTGCTAGGACTTTCTATGAAATCATGCTGCAAGGCAAAATAAGTAAAGTTTATCAAGCAAGTTATCGCTCTGAAATCCTCAAGCAGGGGATCCTTCTTGTTTCTTTAACCTGTTCTTTCTTTTCACTATTGCTTTTCTTTTTAATTGTAGAGTATAGAGTGGCAGGCATGTGGTGACAGAATCAGGATTTGGGTTAAGAAACCTTTTTCCGGAGAACTGTTTTTTTTTTTTTTTAGTATTATTACTTTATCAGTTTTTGATGAACAGATAATATCAAGAATTAGTAAAATTAAGACTTGATAATTCATTTCAAACCCTTGCTTATGCAGTGCATAGCTTCAAGGATGGTGTAATCAGAGCATCTGTAGTTTTCTGCAAGTTCTTAATCATCAAACACAGAAACAAAGTATATAACCATCATTTAGTCTTTAAAGACAGACTAACACCGGAGGGGGATTAAAAGAAGTGGGGAAGTTAGAAATGAAAATTGAAGTTCAATGACTACATAGTTCACTTTTACAACTTGGATCTGTTATCACTCAAATTAACTAGGAGATCTGCTTCTAGTTACAAGCCCCCTCTGTCAAATGTCCCACCATGTATCAATCAGAACTGAGATTCAGATTATTGATATATCTAATTACTCACCTCATTAAATATATTACTTTTATGTAGTTTCTGTCACAAAGTTCCCCATTTTTGCCAGGTGGGGCAACATTTTCTTGGCTAAACTAATGCAGAAGCCCCATGTCAAATACTCTTGTCATTGATACACTATGTCACCAAATAGACAGGTCCATAGGCGTTGATTTGATAAGGATCGTTAGGCTGGTCAAGACACATGTAAGGTACCTCATTCTCCACTTTCGTTGTGGGGTTGAAAAGGATGGAGACTAGCCCTGATGATGGACGCCGGCGCGGTGTATCGACTGCCCTGGCTGTTCCGCACAGTGGACCAGAACCATATCCTTTAGTTGGCTTGGAAATATTAGGAACATTTTCGACAGGATCTGAACTAGGTTTGCTCTTTCTGTCAATTTTCCACCATGAGAAGAGAGAATTTTTCCATGATTTCTTGCTCTTTTTCTCAGCTCCCAATCTTTTCTTCCCGACTCCCTCTGAACATGAAGATGACCGCTGCAAGTTTATGTCTCTTGCATGTTGTCTTGCTTCTTCTAGAAACTGATAAAAGGGGTCAAAGCCAAAACCAGATAAATGAACACATCCCACAATTGGCAGAAAACATATCTTACAAAAATCCTTATAGGAATTCTGATTTTGAAGCAACAAAGTCAGAACAAATTTGTTTTTCTTCTTTAGTAAGAAGTGAGAGATTATTTTTTCTGTCAAAATCAGGGTAGTTTTGTTGCCAAAAGGATAAAAAAAGATCAAAGACATCCCATTATGAGATCCTTGGAAGATAAGTTACAAAGAGAAAATGGAAGAGAACCAAAAAGAAAGAAAGGTGTTGTGTTTTTACCTGTGAAAAGTTCACCTGAGGATCAAATTCATAGCAAGAAGCACAATCACTTGTCTCATATTTCGGATGTACTGGATATTTGCTCATGGTTTCCTAGAAGTTATAAAATCAAGTTATAGCATAAGCCAAGATCAAACTAGCAAAAATAATAAAAAGAAAAAACCACCTTAAAAGAAAAGGGCATTGGTTCATTTAGATCATAAATAAATGCTCCATAATGTAAGGAAATGAAGGTGAAATGAAATTAAGAGTTGTTGTATAACTTCAGTTGAGAGATGAAGGCAATGATCTTTTAAATTCAAACCACTCGAATGATTTCATCTAAGGCAAGGGGCCAACCACCAAACCTGAAACCCCATCAAACCCCTAAATTGGAGATTTATGGAAATTGAAAAAGTTTTTGGTAGTTGAAATGGTAGAAGCTTTTACGTGTATATATATATATATTTTACGAAGAGGTGTAGCTCAAGAATAGGAGAAGAGATTACAAGATGCTGAAATTCGAACACTAGACCTACTAGATGTCACATTTTAAAGATGACTGCATGAACTAACCGGATTAAACCCGGATTAAGCTTTTATGTATATTTGCTATATGTAAATTACAGCAGTGGGGTAGATAGCCTGGTAAATTCACCACTTGTATTAAATTTTTCTAATCTGTTGAGGAATACCAAAAGTGATGCTGCAAAACCAGCAGATATCTAGCCAGCTAACCAACTTTTTAACCAAAGAAGCAACTTTAGAAAAATGGAAAGGAATAAAATCATTGTCTTGCTCAAATTAAACGTACTCATCAAGGCTGAGGTAAAGTGTTTTCCCGGAAATGGAGGTAAGTTTTGACAGAGATATTTACATTTGATTGCAACCAGAAACAGCTTTGACCGTTACAGGGCTTATTTATTTACAGAACCCAAAACTTGACAACACAAGAGTGGCCACCTTTATGAAGAAGTTTTACTCACCATTTTAGCAGAAAATTACAGTATTCCAGGAATTTTATTAGTAAAAACCATCCAAACGAAACTTAAGAATCCTGTAATGTAAAGAAGCAAGCAACAATGAGGAGCATGTCTTTGTACGTACAGAAGAGAACATGTATACTGAAAGTTAGGAGAAAATAGCTGATGCCATGATTTAGCATAATTGTGGCCAATTATTTGTCACCGGAGCAACAAAAAAAAAAGACAGTATAATGATTAGTACTTATTACAACAGGAAGAGGAACAAAAAGGATTCTTTGTTCTGTCATGGGGATTAGAGGAATTTATGCATAATTTACGGCGTATTTTTTGGGGGCAATCCAGGTTTTCTTCTTTTCCATGTTTTGAAAGGAAAGGGAAATGCCCAACCAGGCAGACAGACAAACAGGCAGTTAAGCGTCCAAGTTATGGCTAGGGATAAGTGCACCTAAACCAGGGACAAAAAAAAAACATTGCCCATGTTAGACCTGACAATATTGGACACGACACAGTAAAAATAACTAAACACGATACGAAAAAACCACACGAATACACAAACATGTCAAAATCTATATAACACAAATTATTAACACGTCAAAATTTATACAAATATAAAACACATTTAAAATACGATTATAACACACAAAAAATACACAAACACGATACAAATACACGAATTGCCAGATCTGGCCCATGTTCTGATTGAAAACAGAATTTATTAACGAATAATATTTAATGTGTACCAAGGAATAATTTGGTAAATATAGTGTGCTAGCTTCAGAGTATAAAGAGGAAAAAAGTCAAGTATAAAACCTAAGCGACCAACAGACTCAAACTAAAATACGATCAAAATTACAAGCATGTAATGTTTCAAGGTCAATCGTCAAATTACCAACATGAACTTAACATAGGAGAAATATTCAGTCAAGATCCAACTGACCCTTCCTTGGAATCAAACCCCACCTATACATTCTTTCTAGTACATGACAAACCTAAGGAGCATTAAAAAGGGTTACCTCAACTAGAGACTGTATAATCGCTAACCACTATAGATTTTTTATCACGTTGTGCCCCAGACATCAAAGTTGAAGCAGCGGCAACGCCATTACGATACCAAAGATGGAAACTAGCAACAACATCATCCACGTTGGGAACGACTGTTTTCTGTTTCTTCTTTTATCCCTCACGGTATCTACTTTTTTAACATCTTCCCCTGAAGAGTTAACAAGTTTTCCTGTCTCGGGTTTAGAATTTTCTCCTTGAGGTGATGATTCTGGTGATAAATGCTCTGATACGAGCTGCTGCTGCTGCTTGTTGTACTTGTCCACATACTCCGGAAACAATTTTCTGAATGTCGGGCTGCCATAGAAAGACTTCGGATGTAATTCTCAAATTGAAAAGAAAAACTAAGGCAATATTTTCCTGATAGTAACTGCACACACTGTTTAAAAAAATAAATTGAAAAGAAAAAAAGCAGAGGTACAACCAAAAATGTGCAGAGATATAGCTAGAAGCAAACTACTTAAGCAACTTAACACTGTTAACATCATGTGCAACCGTGCAAAGTTTATCTGTTAGCTAATAACAATGTAGAATCCAGCCAACGCTAATAAATTTAGCTTCAAAAAGACAACAATTAACATGAGCGAAAGTATAATCATAGTGGCAGAAAATGGGTGAAACTAATTTGGAGAGCCCTAGAATCTAGATCCTCCAAAACAGAAAAATGAAAGGAAAACAAATCCAGAGCAGGAGAAGTAATAAACTTACTTTTTACAATTAAAAGAAAGGGACGTCTTCGCCAGGCGTTGCTTCTCAGCAGCAGTAGTGTTCACACTGCCGGTGGTAGGACTGTTATCCATCTGCACACGAAAAAAGCAGCTTGGCATAAGGGCATATTCCCAATGCAACCAAGAAGTATCCACAACTTAACAAAACTGCAGTCTAAATGAATTAAGATACAAGAAAGACACAAAGTCTCACCATGAAAGAGAGAAGCCCTGTGAGTATGCTGCATTATTAAACAAAAAGAATTTTAGCTGAAAGGGTTAAAGAAGCAAATACGATCTTTGGCAATTGTTTCACATGTCAACAGCACCCTGTGACAGGTATAGGTGTTTGAAAAGATGGTGCAACAAAAAAAACTTGCAATTAGACTGAAATCCTCGTACCTTGATACAGACCACATAGGGTTCCAACTTTCTGGATGAACTGAAAAGGAACATGACCAAGGTTAAAATGAAATCAGTTATTAGAGATATAGATAAAACAGGAATCCCTAAGTTATTCTTCAAAACACTTACAATCACTCATGGACAAGCATATTTTCTTCTGTGTCATAAACCGTCCATTGGGGGTGATCATGCTACATGGAAGAAAAGTGCAATTTGATGTTAAAAAGAGCTGTGTTTTTTCTATCATAAATTTTGAAAAGATCAAAACAGAAAGAAAGTGCATACGTGATTCCAGGAGGTTTGTATGGATACTCAGAAGGGAACTTGATCTTTCCATGGTAATACCCACCTAAGCAAACCAAATTGAAAAAAAAAAAAAAAATCAGATTGCAATATCAGATAGCTTCTTCCAGAGTCTACAATGAGCTAGATAAACCACAAGCTATCATGGGATAAATTAGCCAACCTGCAAAAGGTGTTCCTTCACTCCCTTCCAGCACATAATCTGAAAGAAAAGCAGAAAAATTAAATAGATGTCCATAAAACCTACTACATCAGTAATATGACTTAGAAAAAGAAACTCGTATTAATTCAAAAATAATCAACCCAGTGCTGCAACCCCATTTCAGTACAAAAAGACTAGAGAAGCTTGGATTACAAGTCAAACAGGAGTAATATCCAGGAAACAGCTAATTTTACCATGCAACTGCATGAGTGGAAGAATAATATGCCATGTCCTGATCATTATAATATCAGAACTCATCATTACTTGCAACAGAAAAAAAAATTAACTAACCAATTTAAGATCGACTTCAAATTCCTTCAAGGCAATATCTTGAAGTTTTAATTAGATAAGATTACAACACAATAGATATTGAACTCTAGTTTAGTGTACAATTATCCCAGAAGTCTGCTAAATGAACAGGTGCCTTTTGCACACTTATCACAAATTTACAGTCCAGAACTTAGCTAGCAGGAGGCTTTATACACTTGCATCTCGACTGACATCCCTATACATAATTAACCAACGGTTAGGTTAATACCTTCCATGAATCACTCTTGAACAGCATTGGACAACATGAAAACAATCATTTTCCTGCTTTTATAAGGATAAAATCTTAGGATAACATGCAAATTCCTGGTTATTATAAAATATGTTTTTACATGAGTACTACAGAGCCTTATCTAAAGAAAGGAGACAAAAAAAGATTTAATAAACTTACGCCACTCAAGAATGTCATTTGGGGATGGACGAGCAACAACATGAGAAACTGGTTCCTATAAGTTCATAGAATAATTGTTAAAATTATCCGAGGAAAAAATAGAATTAAGTTACAGTGTTACACTAATAACAACAATTTCTCATTCTAGCATAAATATTTTTTCTAATAATATCCAATTTATTAGTGAAGGGAATGAAAAGATATCCAACTGTTTTTATTTGTCAAAGGAAGTTAAACATAATGCTGAATTGCTGATTAATAAACCAATAAAACAGACAATAGACTACCATATCGTACAACGATAAATTTTCAGTCCATTCACTATTTGATTCAAGCTCCGCAGTAACAAGCTTCATACACAGGGTACCAGACATAAAATTTTCCTTGGATCAAAAGAAGAGTTTATAAATCATACAGACACATAAATACCCGAAAATTGCACTGACATGAAAGGTTAACTAGACAACATTAACAAGATTTCTACAACAGCAAAGCATTTCCAGCGTTCAGCAATTCATATAAAAAGCATGAGTAACAATAAAAGGAATTGCAGGAAATACAAAGAGAAAACAATACCTTACAAAGTGCTCTATATTCTTTCTGAAGGCGCTTAACACACGACTTTTCTGCCATTCCTTGAAACCTGAAAGTGGTCTAGGCCACAACCAAATAAAACCCCACCCCCTGTTTTGTTCCTTCAACTTTTAAATTAAAACTATTCACTGACACAAAATAGAGTAAAATAAGAACAAATAGTCAACTAGAAGACTATACAACAAATTCCACAACCATTTAACTAAAATCCTCTACCTAAAGATGCATATAAGCAAGCAAATCAGCTGATTAAAACTTAAAAGAATGGCCAACCAGCTCTTGGCCAAATGGTCAAAGAGCCTGGGGGCATGAAGTCTTGGGTTCAAACCCAAGCAACCCCTCCCCTTACCCAATTATCAAAAAAAAGAAAACTTAAAAGAATGATGATACAGTGAAATTGTTGAGTAATCAAGACCTCAAAACTCCATAAATGAATTCGACGAGCTCAGAATCAAGAATCATGAGAATAACTCAACAAAAGCAACATACATTTTTTTTTCTTTCCCTCTTAAGTTACTTTAATTAACAGCTGATTAATATTAAAACAAAGATTATAACAGAATTTAACCTAAGTAAAATTTTAACTTAGGGTTGCAATTTTCAATTTCTTCTTATAAAATGTAAATAGTGTGAACTGGGAACGGAATTATCAAAACCATTACCAATTAATTAACAAAGAAATTGATAAATTGATTGAATGATTTATTTTGATGATCAATTAAACTAAGTTTAAAGTCAAAGTCTAAACTAGGATCTACCTAATTAAACCCTACAAAATAAAAAATAATAATCAATCAAAAAGGAGATCGATCTAACAATACTGAAATTCAACGAACAAAAAGTTGAAATAAAGGATTCCAAAATCGAAAAAAAAAACGAAATTAAAGATTTTTTTATAAAAGAAAAATAGGGAATTACCTGCGGATTGAGGCGGTTAATTTATGATATAAACGAGAATAGAAGCTGGAATTAGAATTACTAGAATAAGAAAAGGAAAGACGAGAGAGAGAGAGTAAAATCCAACGGAGAGAGAAAGCGAGAGCGGACGGTTATTTTGACGCTCGTGATTGGCTTTGCCTTATATGCTAGTACTGTAGCGTACAACAACTACTACCGAAAGGGTTTTGCTAACAAGTGCCCTTAGGGCACTTATTAAGGTTAGTTAATATATTATTTATAATAATAATATTGTATTAAATACAAAAATTGACAACTTTATTCATCATTTTCGATGCATTGGATGGAGATATTACTATATATAATAACCTTAACAAAATCCCTACTGAAATTATCAACCTTCCAAATTAGATCCAAATTATAGGTGTTTATGACCGGAACGGTTTAATAATCTGATTTATTGTTTAAAATATATTAAAATATTAAAAAATTTATATATTTTTATAATTAATTTTAATTAAAAATATATTTTATTAATTAAATAATAATTTAAATCTTTCCAAATTATAAAAATCTTCAAATCAAACCGAACAACACGTGGACAGGTCTACCTCCAAAGACCAAGTCTGATCAGTTTGACTAGAGGAGAAACTAGAGCTGCTAGAATTAGTATTATCATATTTTGCATTTCTTCAACAACAGCTGTTGTTACCTGTATTTTTTGAAGTTGAATAACTATAGAGATCCAACATTAACCAATATAAAACCAATCACTTTTAGCTCCCCAAGAAAAATTAGTCAAAAACCAGGCGCCTAATCACATGACCCCTCTGAAAAAATAAATCAGTACTGTTTATCAAGGCAAATCAGCAGGTCAGAGTTGCAACATGTAACAGTCAAAAGTAGAGCTATAGCACATGATCTCACTCGAGGAGCAGATCCTCAATTAGATTTTCTTTTTTTTTACAACTTTATTATAAGTAGCAAGTTTGGGAGTAACCCAAGATCAAACAACCCTGTCTCGATCATTTTTTACTCATTAAGCAACAAAAATTCTTTAACAGTTAGCACAGCCATGAAAGCATACACTACTCTAGCTCTAACAGTTCTTACTCTTCTTCTACTTCCAGTACTTCTATCTACTTGGGTTAATGTAGCTCATGCAGAAGCTCGTTCGATTCGACAAGATCATGCTTCATCAGTAGTGTCAAGCAAGGCTAAGGGTTCATCTTCTCAGGCTCTCGGAGATTTGCAAGCTGACAAGAAAAATCCTCATCAGAAACAGGTCGATTCGAGCTTCCGAAGAATACCTCCAAGCACTTCAAATCCTATACAGAACAAGTAAATTCTCGCATTCACATCAACAGTTCATGACTTTCTGCCAATCGGGCGCAGCTTTCCTGTAGTTGATTTAGATACAGTGTTTTCTGTACCAGGTCCAAAAGAAGCAGAAGACAGCAGATACCAAGATCTCTAAAACGTTAATATGTTTTGTTACATTGTCTGCTAATGTAGAGTAATAGGTTAAGATTCCATTACTCATTACAAAAGAGCCGATTTGTGATGTACTGCTCTTAGTTGAAGAAAAAGGTTATATATATACAAGCATGAACTATCCAATATCCATGGAGGGGATTCTATGTCTTTTATATTTAATTTGTTCCATTATTTGGCATAAAACCAAGTGAGTTTTTTAATTTTTATTTGGCATCCAACGCCTTCATAACAATAAAGTTTTGGATATAATTTGTACTTCACTAAGAAGAAAATTCAAGATAAGGGTTTTGTTTGTTTTCTCTTATATATATATAAAACCATGAAAAACTAATATAAAAATAGAAAACCTAAAAATTATAAGGTAAGCAATTATCAATCTTTATTTCTTAATAGTTTCTATATAGGCATATTAATTTCTAGATATTATGCATCATTTCTTACATAGACATATAAACAGACAGATGTGACCAAAGTTATAAATTTAAACTTTTCTCTCTCAAATTTTTTTGCACTTTCATAATTATTATCAGATGCATACTTTGAAGGATCCGATTATTTTTATATTTTAATTTCCGATGCTTTACGTTTATTTATGCTAAAACTTATTTGAGTATGAGGCCGAATTTCCCAACATTAAGAATATATGATGACATGAAATATAGTTCAATAGGGTTTATTAATTTTATTTTCAATAATGGTTATGCTCAAAGATGGTGGACAATTTCTGTTGTAAAACCACATCAAATCTGCTACGCATGACCCTGTCATTTAGATTAGGTACGTATTTTTGCATAAATGTCATGGAGACATCATATTATATACTGTCATTTAACATGTCATATAGATTATATCATTTTTCTCCGATTACTCTTTCTTGCTTAAATTATCATATTAACTGCTTTACTTTTTCACACCTAATTGATAATGCGGTGATTGCATCATCTTAATGTTCAATAGACAACCTGAGTCTGCCACCAAAGAGTCAAAGATCTAAAAAAAACAATTCTGAAAAAGAAAAGAACGAACAAAGTTGTGATCCGTCATAGTGTAAATCTGAATAGACAAATTAGTTTTGTTGAATTTATTATATCTTGCTTCATTACCAGATAATGCTGTTTGACTTGATGCATGCAGTGACGAAATTTCGTTGAGTTTGGAAGGAAGAAAGACCCAGTTGCATGCATTCTGTTGCAGCCAGGCACAGTGGATACAGATTTGTATTAGGCCATTCCAAGGAAATGTTCCTGTCCACAAGCTTTTCACCAAAGAGTTCTAGTTGTAGGTGCAAAAACTCTTGAGCCTCATTAACAATACAAAACAGCAGGACAACGGCAATTAGTTCTTTGCGTGGGATATGGTCAGGAAATTCCTTGGTGATTTATAATTTTCATTTTCATATATACACAACATGAAGAGATCATATTGATTTAAATTTCATATTTGTTTATAGGAACTTTCATTCGTTGCTTTGATATTGGTGGACTTCAGTCATAGCTTTTGTTGCTTATCTTCTTTTTTTTTTCTTTTTTTTTTTGTTGACATTTTCACCTCTTAATTTGTCATGTACAATGAATTTGTAATAGATTGCTGGTTGACTGATTGGATTTTTTGAAAATAAAGGGTAAATGTCTTTACTTGTAACCAAAGAGTAGCTTTGCAAAGTGCAAGAAATTAAGATGAATTGCATGCTATGGCAAAACGCAAGAAGTGAAGTGATCTGGTTCCACTTAAACGAAGTAACCTACAACTTGTGACTACATCGTGAAGTCAAAGTTGAGATTTGTAAACTAATGACCAAACACTAATGTTGTCTTAACAAATTAAACCGCTTTATTTCATCCAATATTAAAATCTAGCTAGCTACGGGGCTTCTTCAAGGATCATTGGCTGTCCCAACTCCATCACAATTTAGTGAATCCTGCATATATATATATATATATATATTCAATAATAATAATAATAAAAAAGGTTAATAATAAGTCTTATGTGCTATATATGCTATGATGATCGAGAAATACACATGTGAATTAACTAGTAGTAAAAGTATATAGAAAAACTCACGTCTCACAATTGGTGTTGATAGAGACAGGGAAACCAACTTTGATGTTGCAAGCTTGAGGAATCTTGGTCAAGAACCTGTCCTGAATTCCCAATGACTTAGCGCCAGACTTCAAGCATCGGCAGATAGCCTTCTTATCATCTACCGATTTTACAGATTGAGCAAGCTGCTGCAGCCCACTGCAGCATACAGAAGAGGGCTTAGCATCCTTGCCTGTTGCGAAGCCCACGCATGCAGCTGCCTTGGCATCCACAGTGGGACATGGAATAGCTGCCTCACTAAGGTTGGCCATGGCCAGGAAGAAGATGAATGAGAGCAGAAAGAACATGGACAAGAATAGGTTCTTCATGGTTGATTGTCTGCCAAACTCTATGGAAGCTAGCTGGATGGGTTTGAGTTAGATTGATGAAAATTGGGTTGGGGTGATATGCATTTAAATAGGGAATTCAATTGAGTATCAATTATCATGCCTCTACTACTACTACTACTACTCCAAAGGCAGCTGCCTGGGAATGGGAAGAGCTATGGCTATGGCTATGTCATTTTCAAGCTTTGGGGTACGGGAGGTTTGTGTTTCCCAATGAGATTGATCAAAGTCTGATCAATCTGTGAAAGAAAACATGTGTTTCCCAATGCAACTACTTTGACAGATACTAATACAATGCCTCATCCTAATGGCGCACAAAACGGAGTACGATGCCTTCAATTCTGTTGTGATTCTTCGTTTATTATTATTATTATTATTATTATTATTATTATTATTATTATTATTATTTAAAGGCAATAGAATTTCATTAAGAGAGTAAATTAAACAGAAATTACAAAAGTTCCCAACAGCAACAAATTTCAGTATATATCCCATTCCCATTCCCAACCTCAAACAACAAATCCAAAATACTACACCAAAAGCATCGTTTAGAAAAAGAGAAAGCATTACCAACTTTGGCTATGGTGGTTTTTATCCCTAATCCAAATTGTAATTGATGCGGGTTGAAGAAATTGATTTTGTGCAGATCAGGCTATATATGTTGGAGCCCCTAACTTATGGAAGAATTTAAGCTTTTATTACTTACCAGAATATTCAAGATTTCTTTTTTCTAAATGCTTTTTACTTTCAATTTTTATTAGTTAGTAAAATTTTCTTAATTGATCATTATCAAGTTCTGGAACCGTCTATTAGTTTGCTTGAAAAGAGTGAAAGTTTTGGGATTTACTTAGGTGGCAATTGGATGAAACGAATTATTTTGGGTTTGAGTTATATTGGATTTGATTTACTTTTTAGTTTAGTTTTTTTTTTTTATTCGGATCATTTCAAATTCGAGCTACCTCGAATTCAAGTTTGGATTCGTACAAATGTTATGTTATTTTTTATTTTATGTTACAATGAAAATATCATATTCTTTTTCTTTTGATTTGAATTTTTAGAAGCAAACAAGTTGCTTTTTATATTGTTTATAACATGTATTTTATCTTGCTTCTGACATGTATGTATGTTTTATTTATTTTTCGGTAAAACTGAAGATAAAACAAAGATGAAGAATTAATGATTTATTATATACTAAAATTTGTAAATATTTAATTTATCTTGAAATCTTATACTGGACAAAAGAAATATAAAATTTATGTCAAAATCAATTAACTGAATTTTGTTTAAGTAGAAGGTTTATTCTGATTAAACTGAAATTAGATGTACTAAAAATGATAATTGTAAAATTATGACAAAATTATTGATGTTCATGTGATCTCTTGTTGAACCTTTTAACCTAATGAATAGATTAGTTTCCATTTTCATGTCATGCGATTTGTAACATAAAATTCTGATTTTTGTTGACTGTTCAAATTCTATCTGAATTAATAAAATGAAATCAATTTCAACTTTGTCGATAGCCATTTATTTGATTGTCCGTTTATCTTTTCATCTTATTTAATATTTATTTTGACATAAACTTAAGTTTTTTAAAATGTTTGAAATAATTTTAATAATTTGTTTATACAATTTAAATTATTTTATAATCATATAATTTCAATATCCTTATAAGCTAGAAGTACAAAAGACAATTGATTTTCTGATAAAATTATTATTTTACCTTTTATATATATATATATTAATTTTTAATTTTTAATTAAAAAATAAATAAGATATTAGAATAAAATTAAAAATTAAAGTTTTTGTTTTAAAAAATTATTTATTTACAATTCAATAATTCTTATTTTTAATATTAAATTTTAATTATTGATCAGATTAGTCCAAGTTTGAATTGTTTCAAGTTAGAATCATTTCGGAAATTATTTCAAGTTCAAATCGTTTCGAATTCGAATTTTCTCAAATTTGAATCTTTGACTATTTTATTAAATCGAGTTTCAACAAATTCGAATTTTTATTTTTATTTTTATCTTAAAGGTCTGCCCTCGCTTTCGCTGCAGGTATATCTTGTGTCTTCTCACTGCTTTAATAAACATTTCAAAAATTAAAAAATTTCAATCCGAAATCTCAAAATTACCCTTTAAAAATTTTAAAACACATTTTAAATGTCATTGACAAAATAAAAAAATTCCTCTCATGTCTTACGTGGACACATGTTATCACCAAGCATTATCAATATGAATTTCCGGTATCTTGATGATACAACTACCAAGTAAAGATGCTCAAAAAAATTAACAATAGAAGCAATGGCATAAAACCCAAAAAAAAAAACCCTTTATAAGCTAAGCAAAACATACCCTAAAACATTATACAATCAAAGATTCACACATTATAATAAAACTATAAGCTAAGGTGCTATGAAGTTAAATATTGAAAGCATTCAAAAATGTAAGAACATGAAATTTAAATGAACTCGACTTTCAAATCCTCACGTTAGTCAAATTGTGAAGAAAATTTTCTAAATAGCAAAAAGATTCAACCAAATGAACTCGACTTTCAAATCATCAAGTTAGTCAAATTGTGAAAAAAAAAATTCTAAATAGCAAAAAAATTCAACCTTGAAAGCATGAAAATAAACTAATTATAAACAAAATTGAAAACTACAACAAAGGAATTCAAGTTCTTTCATACTACAGAACCTATTTCAACATAAGTTAAGGATTCTAGTGCTATTAGAATTAGAATTAATGTATAAATAACATATAAATCCAAACAATTAGAATTAGCTGCAAGTAAAAGATCTATGCCCAAGTAAATGGTGAATCCAAGCCTACGAAGGAAATATAGGGTAATTTATTCTAATTTATTGTTCTTTCACACAATTTCTCTCAATCCTTAAATTTAATGAGAGCTAACTCAAAAACCAAAAACATGCAACAACTTCATATAGCATGTTCTATTCTAATCTATTTAATGAAAACATAAACATAATTATGTAACAACTTATATTTTAAGACCTACGCAAACACATAACTACTATCACAATAACATACATTTAAGAAAAAAAGAAAACATTAGAATCACTGCATGCAAACATTTAGATAAAGGAACACAAATAGATAACAAACATTTATAGTTGCATGCAAATTTCAAAATTAAATTAAGTACCTGCAATTCAAAAGGGGAAAACAAATTATGAACTTGATCAAGTTATATACAGCCTTCATTGAAACAGTCTCGACATTACTATTCAAGTGGATGATGGAATGCACATTTGCAAAGTTAATCAGAAACATTAAGCCATGCATTTCGTATTTTAACAATTTCACTTAATCATCAATCACTTAGACAACAAGTTTGAGAGAGAAAATTATCCACACATCTTAAAGAGAGCCCTCGAAACAGGGCCTCGAACAAAAAAAAAAATACTAAAGACATAAACATATATAAGACATCTAAATTTTTATGTCAAGAGATAATTATTAGTATAATATGAGATTGATGATGAGTCAACAACTTTTACACATGGTTTTTAGGATACCTAAGAAACTCCACCCCAATGAGAATTCAGTAACTAATACATCATTAGAGAGTTAATACTTTAATTTCTAAATTGTAGGCAATGGAAATATTTGAAATAGACAATTTCAGACATTAAAAGTCACAACTTGAGCGTTTAAAATTGGATTTAAAAATAGACTATTAGAAGAGAAACCATAATCTTAAAAAATTCATAACTTAATTAATCTCTTCAAAAAAAAAAAAAAAAGCATGTACACCATGTTTCTAACAAAAGACTTATGTCATGAAATGAAATGCATCCTTCTTAGAAATACATTCTACTCCCATATTCAATAAAATGAATTTTCAAAGAATATCAAATTTGCATATTGGATCTACTTTATATGATCAAAAAATCCAAAAGAAAGCATAATCAAACTTTAAAAGTAACATTTGCAAACAAACTGAATTGTAGATCTATCAAAAAAAAATATAGCTCTTTTTTCCCTTTTGCATACATTGATAGAACAGAACAAAAATCAAATTGAATTTCATACCCTGTTACATTTGGCCAATTTTCTTTTCTTTAAGAATTGTGAAGAAAAGTTGTTGGTTCAGAGCGGCATTGATGACTCTGAGGAGGTTGGTCTCACCGGAGTCTGAGAACCGAGTATAGGCACACAAAAAAAAGTCAAACAGGTCAATCTCATGGAAAACCATATAGAACTCAAATTTGAATTATCATGCTTAAGATATTGAATAGGGCTTAGACTGGTAAGCCTTGAACAACGATTCACAATTGGCCCATTTGGTAGGTTAGAGTCTTTTTTTGCTGTTAAAATATTCATCATGCACCTTTTGGCTAGTTGTCTTAGAGTTGCTATAAACTGATTTCGATATCTAAGCATCTCTATTATGTTTCAATGACAAAAATACGTTTGTTCTACTTAAAACTATCTAATCAAAGCCAATATTTGCTAGAGAGTTTTCTATGTGTAATTTTCTATGATGAATATTACATTATTATATCTTAGAATAGATTTATACTGTAGGTTTTGATTTCCATTTAATTTATTCAATATACCTAAGAGTAATGTCGACAAATTGGAACCATCCAAATTTTAAGGGAAAGGGTGAAAAGAGAAATATGAAGAAGCAAACCTTTGCTGGACCATTTGTAGAGATCACCAAGTTACAATTGATGGTATTTATAGAGATCACTTGGTTCCCTTCCTACCTTACAAATTGAAAAAAGAAAGAATAAAAAGTAATTAAACATATCAAAATTAATAAATAGTAATATTAGTAAACTTAATTAAAATTAAAGTAGCACTAAATATCAATACTCATAAAACACATTTCAAATTCAAACCAAAAGCATGTAATACAATAGCATACCTGAGATCTCGACCACTTCCTCCCCAATCACAATAACTTACAATAAACTTTGGCCATTAGTAACTTAATATAAACCTGTTAACACCTTGAAAAGTTGCAAAGTTTAATCATAATTAGTTCAAATAACAGTTTCAAATTAACATTTTCTTTATTTTTGTTTTCTATCTAGAGGGCTCAAAAAAAGGCATTGTACAATTAAATAAGAATTGTCATTTAAAAATAATAATAATTGTAAAAGTAGAAAGAATTCTCCACCAAAAAAAAAACTCATTCCCCCAACCAACATCATTTTCTATTTCTTAAAATAAACAATAATGTATTTGGAAATGGAGCTTATCAAGAATGAAAAGTTGGCATATTAATAATTCAATCAATGCTAAATGAAATAATAAGAAATACAAAAAAAAAAAAAAAAAAAAAAAACTAATTTAGACAACAATTGAAATAGCGGAGAAATACCTCATTTTCCCTTTTTCTCCTTCTTCCTTCTACCACTTTCAACAAATGTAGCTTTTAAGGAAATATAACCAACGGTAACATCTAGAAAATAACACCCGAAAGATTTTAGAATAAATCTACTATTAAGTAATCAAAAATAAATTTAGAAATAAGTAAAAATTAAATGAAGAAATATAAACTTGAAAACTTATCTCATATTTAATTGAGCAATTACCACTGCAACCAAAATAGAAAAATAAAATTATATAAAATTATATTTAAAAGTAAGTTAAACTATTATTATGAGTAAAAGCTAAGAACAAAATAATCAAAATGTTACATTCAAAATCAGAGGATCAAAACCCATATCAAAATTTTAAAATTTTCCAAGATTAATAAAAACAATCAAGTAACGTTAGAAGAAAAGAGAAGAAGAAAACACATAAAAAAAGAAAATTTTCCTACTCTGGCTTAGTCGCTCAACACTGCTTCACTCTTTCTTTTCTTCTTTCTTTCTTCTGCACAAAAAAAAAAAATGGAAAATCGGTGATATTGAAAAAAAAGATAATCAAATTCATCAAGAAAAGAGAGAAAAAAATAGAGCAAAACATATAATTTAACATTCATTACAAAAATTAATTAAAATTAAAAATAAACCCAGAAAAACGCAAAAAAAAAATTCAAAAATCATTTTCCATTTTCTTCTACATTTTTTCTAGCCCTTTTTCTATTTTTCTGTTTTTCCTTCATCTTACTCGTTAATATTTTCTCCACTCTGCATGCCTCAATCCTAGCCACCTTGATCTGGTTCGTCGTCGTAGCAATCGACCATCGGTCCAGCCAACTGATGGCTCTTTTTCCCTCTGTACCCGTTTCTTTTTCTCCCGTTCTCTTTGTTCTCTTTGCTTTTACTTTTTTTTAAGAATTGTGAAGGTTCTGGAGCTCCAAGCTCCAGAACCTTCAATTATATATTTTTTTTTAAGCTTAACCATAAGCAAACGACATCATTTAAAATGCATAAGCAATATTGAGATTACTTAATTGACCCTAATGATTTCAATACCCTAATTACCATTTAATTTACAATATATTCATTTCCTTAGTTGTTACTTAAACTGCTGCTCAAAATTTCAAATTCTCCGATTCTATTGAGTAGGGACAACTTTTAAGTTTTTGTATAGATGGACTTCTTCAAAAAGATATTCCAAAGAGATTTGTTTCTAATTGCTATGTGTTAAAGTAAATAATACCATGAATTTTGGGGCTCATCTCTGCAAATGATACACAACGGGTGCGTATACTTGAGCTCCGAGAGCCAACTTTAGAATCTAAAATGATACATTTCTTGTTATATATCGGGCTCGATGAAGATATCAGGACCTAGTGATAGGATATTGTGAGTTGCGACTAAGGTTTTCTTTAGCATTGTTTTTGGAACAAATTTTGAAGTCAAAAACTGTTTTTCATCGAAAACGTAATGTTAAACAGGTAAAGAAAATTTGACTTTTGCTGTTGAAATCATAGTTTGAAAAGTCAGCCTAAAAAGTAAAAAAATATGACTTTTGAACTTTAAAAGCTGACTTTTGGATAAAATGATTTTATTATCCTCATATCTTTACACTTTTATTATTTTAAATATATCCTCTTTTTTTTATATTCCAATTCCTCGCAATTCTTTTTCACAGCCAAACACTTAAAAAAATTTAAACCACACTTTTTTAAACACATTTTTTGGGTAATTTACGTTATGGGTCACTGAACTTAATATCAACTTTCATATAGGTCACAAACGTTTAATTTCATCAAATTACATCACTGAATTTTTATTATTAATAAACTAGGTCACTTATGCTAATTTTTATTATTAAAGAATAATTAACTTAGAGGAAAATAAAAAATTGATAATTTTTTTTATAAAATTTGGAGATAGAGAAAGGGGTTGTAAATGTTAGGATTTGAACTCTACACTTTTTAAATACCAATTTTTAAATATGACTGCATGAACCAACGGGTTAAGTCTCGAATTCAAAATTTGAATCGACAATAGGACAAAATTATCTGTGAATGAATGAATGTAATGCAAGAAAAAATAAATCAGTACTGGTAATAACAATTAAACGAGGGGCTAAGGAATATAATAATATATTTCAAAGGCATCCCCTCTAAATGAACAGATCTTGAAGAGCAGTTGAGTAGAATAGGCCTAAAGAAAGGGAATAAATTCATTTCCTGCAGGCTGCAATGCAGCTGCATGTGACATGTCTACTGGCTTTGTGCACTGTTGTTTTGGTTTGCCCATAACAGTCTCCCCAGTTTCTATCAAATGGCTCTTTCTAAAAAACATGTTGCACAATGGATCATGTGCTTGAATTTGCCTAGTCCGTAAGAAAGTGTCTTAAAATCAGAACTAAATTGAAGACTCAATTTTCTATTTGATTTAATTGGCATCAATTTTGTAGATCACCTCATAATTTCATGCATTCATATTTTGTCAATTACTACTGATGGATAAATAGTCTGAGTACTAATAATTCTTGTGTGAATTACCAGCTGTGGCAGGAAAAGGATTCATTGCAAAGGACATAGGGTTCGTCAACTCAGCAGGTGCTGCAAATTGTCTCGTATAGCATCCAAAAGTAGGTAGGATGCTTCAATCTCACATCAAAAAGAAAATGAAAGATTTTGGGTTATATAAGCGTGGACGCTGCCGGTTTTGCAAAGAGAGAGAGTAATGGTCCCGTGACAAATAATATCAAAACAATCTTTGACTGCTCAACTCCACGCCGAGCACCTCAACGGGATAGGCAGGGTGGGACATCACGTGCCGGTTTTGCGGAGAGGGTAATGGCCCTGTGAGTCTGTGACAAAAGCACCAAACAGTGGTTATGCGGTCTGGTTCGGATCGCTCAGTATTCTACCGCTGCTCATTTGATGCCTACCAGGACACTCTCTATGCCCATTCCAATCGTCAGTTTTACAGAGAATGTGACATTTTGGGCACAATTGACTTCATTTTTGGGAATGCAGCGGTTGTCTTCCAAAGCTGCAACATCCAGCCAAGGCAACCTTTGGCTAACCAGTTCAATACCATCACAGCTCAAGGCAAAAAAAGACCCTAACCAAAACACTGGCAGTTTCTATTCAGAAGTGTTCACTTACTGCATTTGCCAACCTTTAGTGCTAAAACCTACCTTGGCAGGCCCTGGAAAGATTACTCCACAACTGTTATTATACAGTCAGACATAGGGGCGTTCTTGGAACCAGTGGGCTGGAAAGAATGGGTTGCCAATGTTGACCCACCTAGCTCGATTTTTTATGCAGAATATCAAAACAGTGGACCTGGATCAAGCGTGGATCAAAGGGTGAAATGGGCAGGTTACATGCCAACTCTCTCAGTTGTTGACGCTGGGAAGTTCACAGTGGGAACGTTCATACAAGGCGAAGATTGGTTGCCTGATGCCACTGTCACGTATCAACCAGCTTTATGATCTGATCATAGATTCAAAGGTAGGGTTGAGATAAGGTCAAAAGACCAAATATTGAGATAATGGGTTTTTTTTTTTTTTTTTTTCCTTTCCATGTTTACGCTCTCTCTATTCTTTAACAATCTTTTGTAAACCCAAAAAGTAAGAAGAAAGTTTACATATGGAGGAGGAGGAGGAGGAGGAGGAGCATTAAATTTCAATATGAAAAATGAACCCAGAAAGATTGAACAAACTATTTTGGGATAAGGATACATGGATGGATGAGTTAGCTGAGTTAGCAGCCTTTCTTCATCTACTATACTAGTACTAACAACTTTCATAGTTAAATATGAAAATGAATGACGAATTTTTTGGGCCCAAAAACTGCAAACTTCGTTGAGTTTAACATACCAATTACCAAGTGAAGAATCCATCAAAATTTTGTTAGATATTTAATGGGATAATAGGATAAAATTTGCTAAAACTAAATGCCCAACTTCCCAACTTTTTTTTGTATAAAAATGTAGCAAAGCCAAATCAGGGTTGTAGTTTATGGCTGAGGTTAGAGCTGCAGGATACATAAAACTCATTTGCGTTTATAGCAACCGTGACATCGCAACTGCATCCCTGATTATGATTGACATCGCAACTACATCCGCAACTATGATTTAAAACTATGATCTTGGCATGTGTAAAAGGATGAAATGCCATTGTCAAACCAATATATATATATTCTAAAGAATGCATCATTCTGCAATTAATTACAGAAAATGTCCATAGTGAAAGTAGTTAATTGTAATCTAATTTTTTAAGTTTTTTTCTTTTTTTCTTTTTTGTAAGTTAAGACTTATCTTCTTATGCATCTGGTAAACCAGTACATCCTAATCCATCTCAAGAAAGAATAAACTTTTCCCTTTGACAGAAACATCAATGCTGGCTGCTGATATTTCATTTTATTCGATATCAAAGCTGCAATTTCAGATTATAAAGCTGAGTTGATGACATTTGGACACCATATTATACATTCTAAAAAAGGTATTGGCAAAAGATAGAACTGTCCTAAAGAAAGGAGTTATTCGTTCACTTTGTCCTTATCTAGTTTCATAGTTTTTTTTCTTTTTCTTTAATTAAGACTTTTTTCTTCTTATGGATCTGGAAAATCAATACATCTTAATCCATTTCAAGAACTTCTTTTCTTTTTGACAGAAAAGCTAATTATGGCTAATATAATTTCATTTATCTTATATGCAAGCTGCAATATGAAAGCTAAGATGTTAGGCATGGAATAATAGCATAATATTTGATGATTAAGAAGAGAAAAACACGACCCTTAATATTCCTTTCATCATGGAACACATTGATACCATTTTCATCCAAATTCCAGATGGTTAAAGCTTTTTCATATTCGTAATATTGGACTTGTCAGAAATGTCGCCTCACTACTTTTCTCTCTGACCATTCTTTTCTAAGAAAGGAATAAGCTGGGGTGGCTGCTGGCCAGGCCAATTCATTATTCGGCTCTGACCATTCTATTCTACCAAAAGAGAAGCTTGCTCAGCTTTTGACAAGCTGCTTTGTTCGTTTGATTTCATTGAATTTCTCTCGATTTTCTGCAGTATTCCACACCAAAAATTCAGGGATTGTTTCTTCTGATTTAAAAAAGGCAAGTTAGGGTTATGCCAGATAAAAAATGGAATGGAAGTTTCCTGCTTTGTATGTTTATACTAACACAATAAAATATAGATCAGCATACCCAAAAACTAAGTCTAAATTCATGAATGATGTGGTATAAGCCAAAGCCAAAGCCAAAGACAAAGCCAGCCTTGATTTGTTTTTGTAGTAATGCTTTAGAGAAGGGAAATCAAAATCAAAGTCTTTTTAAGTTTTTTGGTATAAAAGATACCGTACTATTGAGGATAAGAAGAAAAAAAATTGTAAGTGTCGAAATTTGAACACCAAACCTATTGAATATCATTTTTTAAAAATGATTTTATGAATCAACTATGTTAAATTTTGAATTCAATGTCTCTTTAATTTAAATACTATACAACAACTACTATTAATCTTCAAT
The DNA here is from genome assembly GCA_030761205.1 of Fremontodendron californicum. Classification (NCBI taxonomy): domain Eukaryota; kingdom Viridiplantae; phylum Streptophyta; class Magnoliopsida; order Malvales; family Malvaceae; genus Fremontodendron; species Fremontodendron californicum. Next base: position 4,732,925 of record JAULJL010000027.1, read on the forward strand.
TCTACTTTGAATTATATCCTCTTAAATTCACAGTATTTATTTTGGTCAAGTGGATATGCAATGGTAATCTGCAAACTCAAGCAAGAAATAAAATTTTTGAATACAAATTAACCCTCAAACCTTCTCAGTATAACCCTCAAAAGAACACATAATAAAAGCAGAAAAGCAATATATTAATATTAAGTAAGCCAACAAGGGTTGCATCATGAATGAATGGTAATAGAAAAAAGAAATTAAAAAAAAAAATTGTCATGGCTGATTATATCTGTCACTGTGTGCTAACTGCTAAGTCCATGAAGCACATGGTAATCTCAAAACTTTTATGGTAAAAAGTAAATAATTAGTTCTTGATTTGTACAATAATACATATTTAAATTAAAAATTAACTGTAAAGTTAATATAATTATAGACTGAGGAAAAAAAGGCAACAGCCAAAGGTGAGGGTTTAGGCGTTTAGGACCTTAGGGAGATGCAAAACTCTAAAACCGTGGGCGCAATGTGAGCCTAACAACAACTTCAACTTCAAGTCAGTTGTCAGTTTCGATTCTTCCCAAAAAAAAGAGTCTTTAATTCTCTCTGTCTCCTTCCAAAACCTACTCTCTTTTTTCTTTCTCCTCTTTTTTTTACGCGTGTAGTGTGTGTCTATATAAACAGAGATGCGGAGATTTGTGATTGGCAAAGCTAGAAACCTCCTTCAAAGTTCGCGTCAAAACTATCAGTTTCAAGGATCTCTAACCTCCTCTTCTCAATCCTCATATCGTTTCTTGTCCTCTACTCCTGTAGCTGATTCCGCCTCTTCTTCTTCTTCTTCTTCAACAATGGCTCCTCCTGTTACTGTTAATACTATTAACCCCAAGGTACTCTCACCTCTTTTCTTTCATTTGGACTGTTTCTGAATCTGGGTTTCTCTTCTTTCTTTTTATTTGGTGTTTGATTTGATGTTGGGTATTGATTTGTTGACGCTTTTGAGTCTGGGTTTTATGCTTTGTGTATTGTGTTTGTCTTGTTATTTCAAAAAGTCTACATCTTTGACCGTGAAGACCGGGCTTTGAATTCATTTCATTCCTATCCCATTCCCGTTTCTTCTTTCATTTTGTTATCAGTTCACTAGGGGTAGTAATCGAGTTGCCTATGGAGTCACGGGAGTTCTCCCTTTGGAATAAGTGCTTTCTTATACCTATCTTTCATTAGTCAAATGATGATTTTATGTTGTGCTTGTTTATTCTTTTCCTTTTCTATTGATGTGTATGTTTCTGTTAAGGTTTTCCCTTTTTCTAGCATGTCTTTCTTAGGAATGGTTCATCTTTGCTTTCTCTTGCATGTATATGATCGTGGCTTTACAATGAGTAGGGACCTGTTTTTAGTACATGTACTGAATTGATTGTACTCCTTTTGTGCTCAAATCAATCTTATAGTGTATATTAAGCAAGTTATTTTCGTTAAAACTCACTACATTTGCAAATTAGAAACACAGATTTGCTGAATTTAGAGATTGAAAAAAATTTAAAAGCAATGGCATTAAGTGGAAAATTTTGAATCATTCAAGTTTCTGTTCACTTTTGTGTATTGATTCAGGATATGCAATATTCTCATTCTAGTTTGAGCCAGCTTAATACCTTTTGTGCGATCAGTCTGTTTCCTTATCACTAATTCTCTCTTTGTCACCAGGTCCTAGAATGCGAGTATGCTGTCCGCGGTGAGATTGTCATCCTTGCCCAGGTAGTACACCAATCTGCGTCATCTCTAATATATTTGTAACAATTTTATTTCTGGAGTTGTATTCTCATGCTTGTGTGCACATCCGAGTATAACCAGAAAATGGACTAAAAGGTGACTTTTGGGTGATTACAGCATCGGTGTCCATGTTGGTTGACAGTTTTCATTATGTTTTAGAAAATTTGAAGTAAATGCTGCTGATATAGTTTGGTGTATGAAGCTGGATTTACTTTTAAAATTTATGGAATAGTCCTTTAATGATATTTTCTTAATCTCTCTCTCAGAAATTGCAACAAGAGATACAAAGTAAGCCAGAGGCTCATCCCTTTGAAGAGGTATATTTCTTTCTTCCTTTACAGTTTTTTAATGGACACTTGCAGGTTGGAGTCTCATTTATACTTCATTGACAATATCCCTCTTCCCCCTTCCTTTCGCTCTCCCATGGTTGAATAGAAATGTCATACTTATATCATATTGCCATTTGTGAATGATTGATTGCATAAAGGTGTGCAACTCCTGAAGTAAAATGAAGAGGCTTTTATGTTGGACTTGTGGATTTCGTCTGCCTGACTTTGATGGTGTGGAATTCTGTAGGTTGGGTGTTGTTTATTTCTCATGAAGAAGTAACTAATTTTATTGGAATGCCTCTTGTGTAAAAGAGGCACAATAAAGGTTCCATAGAGGAGTGAAAATTAGGGCCAGGGGAAAGGGGGGAGGGGGAGATGACCCTTCTAACATCTTATCTTTTGCAGATACTGTACTGCAACATTGGAAATCCTCAGTCTCTTGGTCAGCAGCCAATAACCTTTTTCCGAGAGGTTGGTTTTTTGTTACTAGGTGATATTCATTACCATAAAGTTGTGTCATTGTGAATGAAGCAATTCTAATTAAGATGTCTTCGCAATAGGTTCTTGCATTATGCGACCATCCATCCATTTTGGACAAAAGCGAAACACAGGGTTTATTCAGGTAGTGAGAATTAATATTGGCCATCAGCTTTGCGGTTTTTTCTGTTAAATTTTATAATTGTTTCATTTGTTTTCTTTCACTTGATAAAGTTTTGAGTTTTGAGATGGATGTTTAACCTGGGCCCTTCAATTGGCTTATCCATGCCCATAATGGATATGAGTAGAAGATATACATATTACCCCTTGTGTCTTATTTTGCACAAATTTAAAATGTTGTTATGTTTATTACCACATTCATACATGTTCTCTTCTCCCCCCTGTCTAAATGAAATAGGCACCTAGAAGTATGTTGGACTTTGAATACCAGAGAATCAACATATGTATGTTCCTTCTTTGAGCCTAGAATCTCCATACAAACCCCATCCTCCTACCACCTGAGCTGATCTCTGGCGGTAGATGAGCTATATTCTTCCACTTACATTTTGCTGAAAAAACTTCCATTTTGGTTAAGTCTATCAGAATTGAAGGGGAATTTTTCCTGCTATTTAGATTTCTTCTATGCTTGATGGTTCACAATGGCTGAAAACTTCATCAACTTCGATTGAGCCCAGTGAAAGGCAAAACATAAAGAGATGTTCTCTTCTGCTAGCTAGAATCTTTACTTTGGCAGATTACCAGTTTTTCTTCGACAGTCATTCCTTTGCCTCGTATAATTTGGCTCATGGCCTTTTGCAGTGCGGACTCCATAGCGAGGGCTTGGCAAATTCTTGATCAAATTCCCGGAAGGGCAACTGGTGCCTACAGTCACAGCCAGGTTGTGATCATTGCTCATATCTTGGAAATTTGACAATTTATGCTTGCATATTATTCATACTTTTTCATCTTCTTTCGACGTCAGGGTATCAAGGGATTACGTGATTCTATTGCTGCTGGAATTGAGGCTCGCGATGGTTTTCCTGCTGATCCAAATGATATTTTCTTGACAGATGGTGCCAGCCCTGCGGTATGTTTCTATCTCAAACATTCTTGTTTTCATGAATGATGAGTTCCTCATGAACGCGTGTATAACAGAATGGATTTTTCCTCCTTATCTCCAGGTGCATATGATGATGCAGTTACTGATAAGATCTGAGAAGGATGGAATTCTCTGTCCCATCCCTCAGTATCCTTTATACTCTGCTTCAATTGCTCTGCATGGTGGAACTTTGGTATGCATATAATATATTAAAGCATTATTTAGATTTTTAGATATTTATAAGCTATCTGGGTTCTTTAGCTGTCAGTGAAGTACTTACTTTTTGCTGGTTATTGACCAAGCTTTAACTAACCAAAATCAATACTTTTTGCTGGTTATTGACCAAGCTTTAACTAACCAAGATCAAGTTGCCTTATGTTTCTTGAGGATTAGTTTTTAGCTGCCTTTCTTGGTAGGACTTGTAAAATGGTTGGAAATAGAGATTTCTTTTATCATTCAGTGATTTGTTGATTGGCAGATTGTTGTAATTACAACTTTCTTTTGGCTTTTGCAGGTTCCATACTATCTTGATGAAGCTACAGGATGGGGTTTGGAAGTATCTGAGCTTAAGAAACAACTGGAGACTGCCAGGTCCAATGGCATCACTGTTAGGGCCTTGGTTGTAATAAATCCAGGCAATCCAACAGGACAGGTAATCAATAATATGCTTTCAAAAAGTATATTCCAAATGAAGAAGTTTCTTGAATCTCGTTTTTACATGATTTTATTTTCTCATTGTGTTTGCAGGTTCTTGCTGAGGAAAACCAGAAGGCAATTGTGGAGTTCTGCAAGCAAGAAGGTCTTGTTCTGCTGGCAGATGAGGTAGCTTGATTTGTATATGTTCTTGCTTTGCCCTTCGCTGGCAATGACTTTGCTTTCCTGGTATGAGCCCCGAGGGTGAGTTCCCTCCTGCATTGACCTTAATAACCACCTATGGTTTTACAGGTTTACCAGGAGAATGTTTATGTTCCTGAAAAGAAATTCCACTCTTTTAAGAAGGTTTCCCGGTCTATGGGTTTTGGTGAGAAGGATATATCCTTAGTATCTTTTCAGTCAGTCTCAAAAGGTAAAATTGGTTTTATCTTAATTCTATTATTTCTTTTATAGAAGGTGTGCAAATTTTGGAATTTTGACACAGAATATGCACTTTTTTACTGTCTCCAGGGTATTATGGAGAGTGTGGAAAAAGGGGAGGTTATATGGAGGTTACTGGGTTCAGTGCTGATGTCAGGGAGCAAATATACAAAGTGGCATCTGTGAATCTGTGTTCTAACATCTCTGGTCAAATTCTTGCTAGCCTTGTCATGAGTCCACCTAAGGTTAAATCTTTTGCCATTTAAAATCAGTTTTCTGTGTTTATTCCAATGACATTGGATGTATAACATAAATATAAGACGGGATAGGACCAGACAGATATTGAGCTTTGACTAGCTGCTTGTAAGCATTGGTTCTTATAGAAGAAACTCGTAATTGGAGAAAGCTTTTAAATCTCCCAAGTACTATGGCTTTTAAATCTCCCAAGTACTATGCTTTATCATGGTTGACAATTTGGAAGCTGTCTGGCACACAACTTGGTCTTTAGGGCAGTACTTTTCTGGGATAATGGAGTAAAATATTATGTTTAGATAGGTGGCATGTAAAAGCTACTGATGGTTCCGGTTTCTGCTGCCTTATATAGGCATGTGATGTTTGTTGCAAATGATAAAGCATATGAAACTTGCAGGTTGGAGACGAATCCTATGAATCATACAGTGCTGAAAGAGATGGAATCCTCTCATCTTTAGCAAAGCGTGCCAAGGTTAGTCCTCTCTTAGGTTGGATTGGTTTAAATAATATGAATAAAGGGCATTGATGTTTAGTTGTAGCAAAAGTGAATGCTAAATTCCACATTCTAATATGGCGTACTTAACAAAGAAATTTGGGAACTTACAGTTGATTGTCAGTGTAGGAGATTTAAATTACTTGACTAACAAAATTCTATCAATTAAGTGAGACTCAAATGAAGTAGATGTTGGCGTTTATGATTCGATGCTGGTTCTATGATTACACCTGGTCATTTTAGCATGATACTATTCTTCTATAATACTGTTTTTGTTCCTAATGCAGATACTGGAAAATGCATTCAACAAGTTGGAAGGTGTAACATGCAACAAGGCAGAAGGTGCAATGTATCTCTTTCCCAGAATTCGCCTGCCTGAAAAGGCAATCAAAGCTGCTGAAGCAGAAAAAACAGCACCAGATGCATTCTACTGTCGTCGTCTCCTCACTACCACTGGAATCGTTTTTGTTCCTGGTTCTGGCTTTGGGCAGGTGAGTTGACCTGCCAATTATGTTGGCTTTATTTGGTTAGGAACTCTGGGGCACTTTTTATCTATGTTATTCGGACTCGGGTGTGAGTGTCGGACATGGTATGTGTCTGACTTGGATATGTTCAATTTTTTTTTAAGATTTCCATGTATTTGGAGTGTCCTTAGAAGATCATATCCCCATACTCATGTCCGGATATGCGTCGGACATGAGTACTTCAAGAAAAATGAAGAGTCAGAGCAACATAGCTTTTAATTGCAGTTGTTTTGCTTTCAGAAGTTAGCAATTAGAATGTTTAAATTTATTGAAGTATAAACTAAAGATCAAAAGGAATCTGGTTTTGCTAAATGACAGTTTGATTGGATTAACTTAAATGTTTGAAGATGACTGTATGACTTGATCATATTTTCAGTATTTTCTTTGGTTCATCAAGGATGTGATTTTTTATGCCAATTGATTTGCCTATTCCTTATCTCTGCCAATAATTGACATTTGGTATTTTGTCATAGGTTCCTGGCACTTGGCATTTTAGGTGCACAATACTCCCTCAAGAAGAAAAGATTCCGGCCATCGTCACCCGTCTAACAGATTTCCATAAAAGTTTCATGGCTGAATTCCATGACTAAATCTGAGGTAGCCTTGGCAAGAAATTCACAATAAGATGTGTCCTTTTACTTTTCATATAAGATACATGGACACTGTTAATGGGGTTCCTTTTTTTCCCCTCCTTTTCCATTTAATGGAAAGAAACAGCAAAATTTTTGGCTTGTCCAACAAGTCTTTTACAATTTTGATGTCTTAATGAGAAAACCTTGTGATCATTTATTTACAAGGATGGTCAGTCTCTAGCTGATAATATTAGTTTATATTGGGATCAATGCCAAAATATGGTACTTAAAGAGTACTAATGCTGAAGGGTGATGTTTTGGCTGTTTTAATTTCAAGAATACGGGGCACGACGTGTTTCATATCATGTTACCCTTTGGAGTTGGGATTATCAGAACATATTACTGTTCAGACACTATTTCTGAAATGAGATTGAAGTAAACATTGAAACCATTAAAACTTCTTTACCAAGAATCAAAGCTACCAAGTTTACCCACCATTACTTATCTTTCTTGTTATCTATCTATATGTAAAAGTGTGAACATCAAAAGGTACTAAAAGTGATTGACCAAAATACCGTTATAAAATATTTAATTAATTAAAACTATTTTTCCTTTTTGTTATTAGAAAAATACTTTTTTTATTAAAATTTAAATTTTAACTTTTTTAATTATTAGACTCCTAGAAATAATCTATGACTTATTTTTTTCTTTTCATACTCAAATACTATTTTTATGTTTTAAGTGTGAATTAAAAGTTTATTTAAGGCATCTTAAAAACATCATTAAAATCTTATCGATTTGTGCATCTATATTTTTCTCTGTAAGCATAACATGAATTTGCATTAATCTTTTAGTAATTTACATTGTTTTGTTATTTAATTTTAAATTTTTATGCTATGTAGTTTTTCTTGCTTCGTGTTTTCGATTTTAGATTGCTTTAATTATCACAATCAACCGCCTTTAATACCCTTATAAAATTATCAAAATAACAAAATTATAATTTGATTTATTTTTAAATTTTAGTTAAATGTAATTTTTGTGAGAGATGTAATAGTATTAAATTAATGTATATATTAATAAATTTTTATTATTTTTAGATTTTTATTGAAATACAACAATTATGATAAAAAATAAAACATTTAATAGAATGAAATTAGAATATAAAAAATAGATAATAATCATAAAAAAAATAATACATAAAAAAGAAGAACATGGACGTAGAGCCTAACGAGACTATTTGTTAATAATCATCACAAATTTGGTCAAAAAATCACCAAAAGAATAATAATTAAAAAAAAAAAAAGAACATGATCGTATAGCCTAAAGAGGCTATTGACACTTTTTATGATAATTGTTTGCACTAACAATAAATACTTGGATTCAAATAAAAATAAACTTATTTTTTAAAATTAAATAAAAATAAACTATTAATTTTGGAGAACATAATTCAAAAAAAATTATATAAATTAAAACTAAGAATAAAGAGAAGCATATCATATAACATTAGTTGACATGTTAAGCATTATATCACAAATTCATTTGTCGAAAATATTCTTTCTTCATGATTAAATCAGCCAAAAAAAAAGTTAACGACAAATATTATATTTTATGGAATTTAAGTAAAATATTACAATGTTAATTACTTACGATCAAGGTTCTAGCTTATTGCACCACCAAAAATATTATTGATAACAAAATGAATTAGTAGTCCAAGAAGCAATTTAATTATCTATTCTTTTTTTTTTATCAAAAAAATTATCTCTTCATTCTATCCTTGGTTTTTATTTATTAATTTGAATGTAGTCCTAAAAATTTATTTGAGAAAAAAGTTATTGGTAATAATAATAGGATTTTGAATTATAATAACAAAAATAATTAATTATGAAATATCTTAAATGTGAATGCAAAAGTATATAAAACAATTGTCTCTCTAAAAAATAATAAAAGAATAAAATAAGTACATGCATGCGTGAAATCAAGCATGATAAAAGTAAATAATATGTTTTATTACTTTAATGAAAATTTGCAGGTCATATTGTAAATACTATTTTTGCCAAAAAAAATCGCCAACACATATATGGTTACTTTTTGATGAAAATAATTATTTATTTATTTTCTGTAATCATTTAACTTTAATATAGGTTAAAGTAACAACATCTCAATAATCTAAATCCATTACAAATTGTAAAAAAATCTTCTAACATAAATTTTTTTAAAAATTTATGTGTGTATTTTAATAGGATAAGTTCATAAAAATTACTTTAGCCAACAAAGAAAATTTCATAAAAATTACATTAAGCAATGCGGATTAAACAACTTAATAATTAAATATTGCAATATAATTTACCAAAAAAATTTGTTAAAATATAAATTTTAATGTGCATCATTGCTCCATTAAAAGGTTTTTCAATCATAAAATACTAAACAAAATACAATACTAATGTATTTAACATCAATAGTGATTGAAAGCAAAAAACCAGTTACTTTAAAAAAGTTAAATAGTGTCATTGATTTATCAATTTATTATATTGTAATTTTTTTTATTGAATATGCAATACATTTATTTTATTTCAATATCTAATTCATTTAAAGAAACTATTATAACTGTCATAAATATAATGACGATTGAAAATTATGTTTTTCGAAAAATAAAAGAGAACAGTGTATATATATGTGACAATTACACTAATGCTGAGTAGTATTGCATAATAATGCTTTACAAAAAAAATAAAGTAGACAAAAAAAAAATCAAACCATATTTTTCAATTATATGAAAAAATAATTGATTGCTAGATATCAATAAATTTGAAAAAACAAAAAACTTTATATAAGATGAAAAATCCAATTTAGCATGTAAAACAAAATTACAAGAGCAAAAATAAAGAAAATATGAAAATTTTAATTCGATTAATTTCAATAAAAATAATACATCACTACCAGTAAACAAGAAAAAAAAAATCAAAGGGACTTAGATTGAGTGTTCATTCAAGTTTAGATTTTTTAATTTGAGTTAGGTAGAATTTAAATCTTTTGAATTTTAGATTCAAATCGAATGTGGTAGAATTCATGTTCGAGTATATTAAATGAGTCCTTAGAGTCAAATCAACTTTTCTAATCCTATAAAAACAATTGTTTGCTTTAGATATTAATAAAGTTGATTATATATATATATATATCCAAGCTTTTTCACAAGAAAAAGTACATTTGAATGAAATTTTTTAAAGTTTTGAAAAAGATTTGATATGAACGTATTTTAAAATGTTAATATTTGTAATTTTTGTTTGGATAAATATTTCTTAAGAAAAAAAAAATAGTCTATTACAATTTGATAAGATTAAAAATAATAATAAAAAGAAGAATAATGATATTATATACATATATATATTTAAATATGCAATATGAGTATCATTAAGAAAACAAAAATAAAGATATAATAATTATCAACAGTTATAAAAAAAAATTATATCAAATTAGATAATGCCTCATCCAAATAAGTAAAATTATTTTTAAATATTTTTAAATTTTCTTAATATTAGTTTTTTGAATAAATAAACTTAATTAGACGCGTAGAACGTGTATCTGAAAATATATATATATATATATATATAAGTGCCAACTCTTAAAATGCAAATAATGAACTATATATTTGTCTTTAACATTTTATTAAATTAACTATTTTATCCTTAATTATTGATTTTCTTATTAAATTAATAAAATATTAACTATTTTTTTTAAAACATTAAAGTACTTATTAAAGTAAACTTTTCTAATTTTTTTATTTAAATTAAAAATTGATTAATTTTGTTTTATCTATTTTCTTTTTTTATTAAATTTTTGTATAAGAACAACACTTCCAAATTTATTGTTAATAAAAATAATAATAAGGTTTTGAAATAATATTAAAAAAAATTTATTAGCTAAAAATCTTATTTATCTAGCTATTAGACGACGAAAAATCTTAAAACATTATTTACTGACAAGAATCGAAACATGAAGATATAATCAAATATGATAATTAAGATTAAATTGGTACTTATGATAGGACACATGGATTATAAAATTATGTTAAATTACAATAATATATATTAACATATGAGATTAGACATGAATGATTTTGACATAAATATATAATAAGTAACAATAAATACATAACCTTTTATATAATGTAAATATATAATATAACATTTGATATAATTTTGATACCCTTTGATATGATATTAATAGTTGTTGATATGATTTGATAGCCTTTGATATGATTTTAATAACCTTTGATATAATTTTGATAACCTTTAATATAAACTTGATAACTTTTGATATAATTTTGGCATCTTTGATACGATTTTGATAACCTTTTATATAATATTGGTAACCTTTGATAAATTTTGGTAACCTGCCTTGATATAATTTTTGATAACCTTTGATATGATTTTGTTAACTTTTGATATAAATTTTGGTTTTGATAACTTTTTATATAATTTTGAAAGCTTATAATATAATTTTGATAACATTTGATATAATTTTGACAACCTGTGATATAATTTTGTTAACTTTTGAAATGATTTTGATAACCTTTTATATTATTTTAAAATCTTTGATATGATTTTCATAACCTTTCATATAATTTTAGTAACCTTGTATATACGTTTGGTAACCTGTGAAATAAGTTTGATAACCTTCGATATGATTTTGATAACCTTTGATATTATTTTTATAGCATTTGATATGATTTTGATAACTTTTAATAAAATTTTGATAACCTTTGATATAATTTTGATAACCTTTTATATGATTTTTTATATAATTTTGGTGACCTTTGATATAAATTCGATAACCTTTGATATAATTTTGATAATCTTTTGATAATTTTTTATATGAATTTGATAACTTTTGATATAATTTTGATATCCTTTAATATAATTTTGGTAATGTTTTTTTTTTTATTTATAGTTTTCATAACCTTTGATATAGTTTTGATAATCTTTGATATAATTTTAATAACATTTGTAATTGTTTTGATAATCTTTGATATAGTTTTAGTAACCTTTAAAATAAGTTTGATAATATTTGATATAAATTTGGTAACCTTCAATATGATTTTGATAACCTTTTATGATTTTGATAGTCTTTATTCTTTAATATGATTTTGACATTTTGATAAATTTTGATATAATTTTGATAATCTTTATAAAATTTTGGTAACTTTGGATAGACCTTTGGTAACCTTTGAAATAATTTTAGTAAACTTTGATATAATTTTGATTGTCTTTGATGTAATTTTGATAATTATTGATATAATTTTCATAATGTTTGATAATATTTTAAAAGCCTATAATATAATTTTGGTAACTTTTGATATAATTTTTGTAACCTTTGATATAATTTTGAAAGCCTATAATTTAATTTTGGTAACTTTTGATATAATTTTGATAACCTTTGATATAATTTTGACAATCTTGCATATAATTTTTATACCCTTTAATATAATATTGATAACTTTTGATATAATTTTGTTAACCTTTTTAATAATTTTTATAATCTTTGATATTTGATAACCTTTAATATAATTCTGATAACTTTTGTTATTATTTTGGTAATCTTGGATATAGTTTTGGTAACCTTTGAAATAATTTTGCTAACTTTAAATATAGTTTTGGTTTAACATTTAATATGATTTTTTCATTTTGATAATTTTTGATATAATTTTAATCATATTTATACAATTTTGGTAACTTTTGACATAATTTTGGCAACATTTGATATAATTTTGATAACCTTTGATATAATTAGCAATCTTTGATATGATTTTGGTAATCTTTGATATAATTTTGGTATCCTTTTAGTAATCTTTGTAATAATTTTGGTAACTTTAAATATAATTTTGATAACTTTTTATATAATTTTGATATCCTTTATAATAGTTTTGGTAACTTTAGATAAAATTTTGATAACTTTTGATATAATATCATTTCTAATAGTTTTGGTAACTTTAGATATAATTTTGATAACTTTTGATATAATTTCGATAACTTTCATATAATTTTGGTAACGTTTGACATAATTTTTAGATAACCCTTAATATAATTGTGAAAACATTTTATATAATTTTAGTAACATTTGATATAATTTTGGTAACTTTTGATATAATTTTAAAAATCTGTGTAAATTTTTTGATAACCTTTGTAATAATTTTGATAACATTTTTAATATTTTTGGTAACCTTTGATATAATTTTGATAACTTTTGGTATAATTTTGATAATCTTTTGATGTAATTTTGACAACCTTTGATATGATTTTAGTAATTTTTTATATAATTTTGATAACCTTTAATTTAGTTTTGATAACCTTGATATAATTTTGATAACCTTTGATATAATTTTGATATTTTTTAATAATTTTGTAATTTTTTTTAATAATTTTAGTAACTTTTGATATAATCTTATTTAATAACTTTTGATATGATTTTGGTAACTTAAATATAATTTTAATAACTATAGATTAAATTTTGGTAACTTTTAATATAATTTTGATAACCTTTAATATAATTTTAATAGTTTTTTCATATAATTTTGATAACTTTTAATATAATTTTAATAACATTTTTAATAATTTTGATAACATTTAATATCATTTTGATATCATTTTATATAATTTTATATCAAAATAAAAAAATATTTAATATATAAATTTATTTAAAAAATATCTAATTTGATATATACTTATTATATCATTCACGTGCTTTTGCACGTGTAAAATAAACTAGTTCCATAAAAAATGCAAGGGCAAACTAGAATATGAGAACAGATTTATCCAATTAAAAGGTTCTTTTCTGATCAGGTGGTAATTAAATTATCCAACTGAAAGAGTAGATGAGTTTAGTGCCACACCAAAAATAAGGTTTCACAGCTTGAATCCCCAGAAACAAATACAAGCTTCTCCCCCCAACTTCATGCATCATATTCTGACAGGAAAGAAAGTTATTGCATGGGAAGATCGTTTATGACAAAGCATTCTCATAGGCGAGTAATGACAGCTTCCACCTCTGAAGGGGTGTATAGATGGTATGTTGGTGCTACTTTGGCAATATCAACATTGTTGGGAGTCACCTGTGACAATAACATTGTTCAATAATAGAGAATTAGTCCGTAAAAATAAACAAATATATACAGTGCAATCTCAAAATTGCATATATTTGATGTAAAACTTTACCTTTTCTTCCATTACTTGCTTTAAAATGGATAGAGCAATTGTTTCGGCTTCTTGAAGAGTTAGGTCCTGCAGGGGGGAAAAATCCTTAGTAAATCAGCACCGAATTTCTCATGCATATACAAGTGTGTCAAAACAATGGACAATGCGTGTTGATTTTAGTTATTTAGACATTGCTGAACTGGATATCATAAAACTTAATAACAAATTGTCTCCTAAATCAATCAACTTACCAAGTTAAGCACTCACAAAGATGAAAAACAACAAACAGAGGTGTCGATACCTTGTTGTATTGCTCTTGCAAAGAGCTGTCTGCGCCTTCGGAACCTGAACCTATAGCTTTTGCATTGCATTGCCAAAATGTGCCAGAGGGATCAGTATAGTATCTGCAAAAGAGAAGTTCTGAACAGGTAAATGACAGCACAAGGACATATGCATGCCTATCAGCACCATGCCAGTAAATTTAGGTTTGTGTTCTCTAGGAACCATATTTGGGTTTTGTTCTGACGGAGCCTGGATACTTCGATTTGTCGGCCTAACCAAGCCAACCATAAATCATTCTAATTGAAAATATTAATCTGGATACCCCCCAATTTGAATACTTATAGGGATCTATAACTACCATTATATTATAACTATGCTAAAGAGCATAGGTTGAAGAACCATGCTACTGGGACCAATAATCATACACCTTAATTGTGAATTGAGAAGCAACTGAGAATGATGGACTTATTTCAAAGTTAATTTAGTGAATGCAGTGTTTGATCTGTGACTATCAAATCTTGCATTAATACATTGCGGCATGGTAGCCACATCACGTACACAATGCATTAGCTCTCTTAGCTTGTTACAGTTTTAACTTCTTAAAACTTTACAATCTAAAACATGCATGCAGTAATAAGCATGTAGCTTTTAATTATATCTCTATTGAATTATCACTCGCAAATGACAATATTTAGAAAGCAGTTTACCAGACCATGGGGACTGTTTTAATTGTGGTGACAGTAATTGTTAATAGGTGGCATTCTTCAGAGAATGGCAGTTCCATGACTAAGTTTTAACCAATCAAGAATCACGAAAGTGATGATATAATTATCTAGTGACGTAATTAAGAGAAATGTTGGTCCTAAAAGTTAGTAAAGTAACAGAAATTCATTCGTCTTTCTCATATGTTGAAAGATATTTTTTTACAGGAAAGCCAACACAATGTAAACTTATCTGATACTTACAAGCTAGGCCCATTCTCATCATGACCAGCAATGAGAAGAGACACCCCAAATGGTCGCGACTGCACAGGAAAACATTACTATATGTGAATAAGCACTTAAAAAGTAATGCCATAGGCAGAATTCTACATCAGATGGCAAAAGAAACTGAATGCACAATTACATAAAAGTTATACTGGGTGTGGCCCTCTGTTTATTGCTTACAAAATGAGGCAAAAGCATCATAGAAAAAAGAAATTAAAATATCTACAACTATGTACAGAAAAGATATGCAGTTTTACCATTGATTCTTCATCTCCTTCACCAAATCGAAGGGCCAGATCACAAAGAGCTTGTGTTGTGGACTCTACAGTCATTGGCTCACCATATGAGAATCTGTGGTTCTGTGTGAATGTAAAAGATATCAGCATAAAAGGTACACATAAATTCATATCAAAGAGTAAGGCAGTAACAACTATGGTACCTGTGTCTCAACTCGTGCATGTTCAACAAGTGTACGTGCATCAGCAATCAACCCACTCATAGCACATCCTATATGGTCATCAATTTCCATAATCTTCTCAACACTACTGGGTTCCTGAAAGAGAATCCAGTACCTATGAGACCTGGATGAAGTTGCAACAATCTACATTCCAAAAAATCTAATATATGTTGACACATGTTACATGCTGGATTTCTGGTAGCATTTTAACAAGATGAGTGTAGCTTCAAGTGTACAAGCATCAAAGTAAAGAAGTGGCAGGTAAAGGAATATTAGGGAGTATAGAGCAGCATACAGAGAAAAATAAGGTAATAGCTAGTTGAATAGAATACTTGACAAGTCTTAGACATTACATCACATGGAGCCGACATACTGCCTAGCACATAATGTTAGCCGACAATAAGTTCGGGATATAGGAGGAATAAATAATCGCAAACTCTGTGGCTTGGACCCTGATTTTTTATTCTAGGGTCTTGACTATTAATCAATATTGACATGCTTGTAACTGAAGACTTGGTAAGAGACTCCTTAAGACCCTAAGAGCTAATCATAACTTCCTTTATTCTCCATGGAACTCCACATCTTAAAAAAATGCATCCTCTTATATTGCATTTTAGCAAACAAGAAACAATAAAGCAAAGCGAAAGAATAAAAAAACAGCCTTTTTCTTCTATTACAAACAAGCAAAGGCTAACTATACAAGTAACTATAGCAGAAATAATTTGCAAATATAACAGCATTAAATCAAGAGTACAGACCAACAGTGGCGAAGTAATACGCTTCTCGACAGCCAGCACAACGCCGTCTTTCGTCTTTATCCCAATTGCAGTTGAACCCAGCTGCAGTTCAGTTTTTTTTTTTTTATAAAAAAAAAAAAACATTTACATCAAAACACACCCAAAAAAAATTGAAAAAACAAAAAAGACACCTAGCTAGCTGTGACTTAAACCACATGATGTAATTATAGTATTATACTAATGAAAATTGAAAAGCAAATTTTCCTTCGAGACTTTAAAGAGTTAGGTGATTTTCCAAGGAAACAAACAGAAAAAGATTTTACCTTGATGGCCTCAATAGCATATTCCACCTGGAACAATCTTCCCTCCGGAGAAAATGTGTTCACCCCACGGTCATACTCAGTCCTTCACAGACCAAACACCAAACATTAAAAATATATATTTATATTAACCTTTATCAGGAACAAATATGCTTTGATTTGGTACCTGGTGAGAAACATGTTGGACCGATTAGATGTTAGATCTAACAAAACCTACAGAAAAAACCCATAAAATTTAGTTTATTTCTGAAAAGAACATTAACTTGAAAAAAAAAAAAATTTTTTTTTGAGAGAGATGATTTACTTGTGAAAGAGTATCAGATAGAGAGAGAGAGAGAGCAACCGAGTGAAGGGAAAGGTAAAGTCTTCTAGTCTTCTTGCAAAACAAGCCAGGCTACAAAACGGCCGCGTTTTCAGGTCGTGCATCATCATAAATTCATAATGAATATCGACGCTTTATTGTGATTATCTTAATCTTAATTGATGTCCGGTTTGGTCCACGTGCGTTGAGTTGAGAAGAGATCTGTCCAAACCCAAGAATTGGGGCTTTGACTTCGTTGGGTTAGTCCATTCCCTCACCATTGAGTTAAGATATACAAGGCTCATCTAAATTATTTCTTTGCAAAAATCATTAACATTTGTATCCAAGCTGCAGACATATGTTATGATAGACTTGAGGGTGATTCCAGCATAACTTGTCCTCGCAAACCAGAGGGATTAATGTTTGTAATGGTAAGGACATGGAACTAGTGAGGAATGGGATCTTTTTATTTAACTTTAAGAATCCAACATGTATGATCTTAGTGATAAATTTTTATTACAGGTAAAAACTAAACGTGTCACTACTTGAAGACATTGATGATGATATATGGATTTCTGTCTCAAGTTGGCTAGAGAGGAATCTGTGGTTGTTCTACCAGGTAAAAAGGCCATCATAAATTCATCATGTATCTACTACTGGTAAAAAAATGTGCAAGAATGAACACCTTTGGATGCACAGTTGGATGTTGTATTCCTTAAAAAGACTTCCAGAGGGTGGTTTTTGGTAGCTTTTGAGATACATTTAGTTTAATTTCTGCCTTGTTCTTGTTGGTCAATGTGGAATTCTCTCTCTTCCGAGGTGCTTCTTCTGGTTGAGGTGATGAGTTCGGGAACTTTTTGGAAGCTTAAAAATGAAGATTTGGGTAAAGTTAGATGATATGTTTTACATCATTTATAAACACAAAGCTCCTGTTTCATGAATTTATGGAAGATTAATGGAGGGGTACTTTGTTTTCTCTCCTCTAATCTATCTTTCTGCTTAGTCTTTTCTTCAAGCCTAGCAATAGCATCTTAATAGTGTTCAAAGAAAACAGATATGATTGCAACCTGTGACATTGTACCCATTGCAGCAAAGCCCATAACTGGGAACAGTAAGGAGAAATGACCCTTCCAATTAGCTAATCTCTAGATCCTAGATAGCCCTGTCAGGTCTGTTCTGTTCTACTACTACAACATTTTTTGTCTGCTTTGGTTTTGTTTGCTTTTCTGGTTGTTTGCTCTTGTTTTTCTTTCTTCACTTGTCATAATAATAACTTTTTTTGATCCGCAAAAAATGCGCTCAAAGACATTTACAATATCTTTTCCTAAGATACTGTGTGCATACTCCACAAATGATGGGGGTGATCCAGAGAAAAAAGGCTTAATGTAATTTAGCTGCAACAAGAGAGTGAAAACAAAGGCTGATGAATCAGAAAGACAAGGCTACGACTACAAAACTTTTATCAAAGCTCGTTTTCTTGCAATCGGAAAATACATGGATGCTGTCTCCTTGTTGGGGACTTATATGTCTTGTGATATAACCAGCTTTTGTCTTCTAGGGTGCGGAAAACCAGGTTTTGGGGTGGTAGGGTATGGCACCACTTGTCAAATATAAGGTGAATACTGTCTAATGATTGTTCCTGGATTATGAAACAGGAAACGACTCTTTGATTTTAGGAAAGCATTTTCGATTAAGAACTTCTCGTTATTTCATCAAATTTATGTTTCAAATGCAACATAAATAAAAGTTATAAAACCATTTCTAGATATTTCCCTTCTGAAATGATAACTAGTTGCATGGATTTTTTTATATGAAAGAAGCTGCCACTTGATAATAGAAGAGAAGATTGTAAATGTTGATATTCAAATCCCAAATCTATTAGATATCGTCTCTTAAAAGGTAATTGCATGAACAAATTAGGCTAAGTCTTGGATTCAATGGATTCTTTATTTCTTTTGTTGTTCCCCAACCAAAAACTTGAAAAAACTTTTGTAGACTTTCCTTTTTCATTGCCCCTCACTGGTATTCTTTGTAGACTTCATATTCTAAACAATTGTACTCGGTTGTGAGAAGGCTGTCATGCTTCCTCAATTAGTTGATTATATTCTTCACTCAGCCTGTCTCCGGTGAGTAGAACCAAAATTTAGTCTAATATCCAGAGCTTTCTACAACGAGTGCAATAATCAGTAGGTTACAAGAGCTGCTAGGGGAATGGATTTACAAAC
This sequence comes from Fremontodendron californicum, assembly GCA_030761205.1. Classification (NCBI taxonomy): domain Eukaryota; kingdom Viridiplantae; phylum Streptophyta; class Magnoliopsida; order Malvales; family Malvaceae; genus Fremontodendron; species Fremontodendron californicum. The sequence continues at coordinate 4,751,974 of JAULJL010000027.1, forward strand.
AACCGATAAAGAATTGGTCCACAAGCATTACCAGACAAGTTCCTTGTTCTTGTAAAACAAAACATAAAAAAGACAAGTTCCTTGGGTGGGTCACAAACAAAATAATTTGAAGATAGAGGCAAATGAGTGGCACAACAATCGTCATGTTATTGGCAGCATGACAATGGACAAGGCAATATCTGTACCTCCTGTTTCAGAAATGGTGAAATTTTTATAGATGATCCCATTTTTGATAGTCCTGTCAATAGTTGCTAGTTGCTACTATTATTGATGTGATTTTTCGAAATGAAGCCTTGCAAGAATGGGGTTTTGGGATTTCCTTAGAATCTAGAGAGATACACAATGGACATTGGAGTTGATCTATCGTTTGATTTAGGGGCTGTTATTGCAGGGAAAGCAACCACATGAGCTGTGGCCAGAAATATGCGAGTTATTTCGGTTAATTATCTTCTGCGCCTGCTGGGTTTCCTTCTGCATTTGCTCAGCATGTTGTTCCTGGGCTGCAGCTCTCCATTCCTCTGCTTTTCTATGAACAACTGCCATTCTCTTCATTAATTTCTCTTCTAATTTTGATCTCATCTTTTGTATTTTCACCTGAAAAAAATTCAGTTTAGAACATTGTATACCAAACACAATGTCAGTCCAACAAGGGATCATTGGCACATAATAGAATGAATCAAAGTCAAACGCTTGCATGACCCTGAAACTATTGAAGTGTTAGACTACTCAAACCATGTTAGTAATTCCTGTTTTTTTTTTTTTTTTTTCTGAATAATCTTCATTTGGATGTAGACACCCTGTTTTGACCGGAGAAGTGTTTAAACTAATCAGATTCTTAGCCGTCATTTTAAACTACCTCTTATCTCTTGCTCTACACATTGTAGGTGGAGTAAGTGCAACCTTTATTAATTACTCTAGAGCTTATTTTATTCAACAATAGCTAAAAACCAAGCTTCCAAGCCGGAGACAACCCAGCTTAAGTAAATATTTCAGTTTCCCAAGAATTTATAAATGCTCTTCACATGGAATTACAAGTTACAACCACCACGGTAGCAATATAAAAATAGGGACTTGATGACTTTTAGCTTTCTTTCTTATATATTTAAGAGAGAAGCATGCAGATAAAAAGCATATTAAATTGAGGGAAGACACCCCAACAGAGGTGGACTAGTCAAGAAAGCTATAGATGAAAGGGTATCTTCGAGTTGCGGGTGTGGCTCGAGGAAGAAAAAATCCATTAATAAGTTTGGATTACACTTCCAAGTATAGTCCACTTGATGAATATGCATAAAATGCACTGATATGCTTTACTCATATTTAATTTCCAATGTGGAAACATGGCCTTCGCCAAATGACTAAAAAAATCATTAGTCCTAACTGTCAAGAGCATAATAACTCACTTATTCCTTTTGATGTACAAGACTTTGTTAGTAGTTAAAAGATAATTGCATCATTCTTTGCTGCACTGGTAGCAGTAAATGAGAAATTTCAATATTGCAGCAAAAGAAATTCAGGCTCAAAGACCACCATTGATGATTGAACACCAATATCAAGAGGTATGGTACAATAATGTCAAGAAAGATTGAAAAAGTACCTCAAGCTTTCTTGATTGAGCTTCAGCTTTCGCACTTTGAAGGCTCACCCAAGCTTGGATTTTTGCTTCCTCTCTTTGATACCTGTGACCCAAATAATAGTCATTACTGATATGCTACATAACACAGAACAATGATAACAAAATATTTTACCTCATTATTACCTCAGGCAGCATTTTGTCCTTTCCTCTTCCTCCCATGCAGCAGCTCTCGAATCTGAAACACTTTTCCGGCATGCACTGCTGGTTTCGAAATGTCTAAGGCTCTTTGATACTTCTTCTTCCTCCTCTTCCCTTGAGCTCCAATTGGATGTGATGGAATCATATTGCGTCCCGAATTGTAGCTTAGCTAGATGACAGTCTTGCAGCTGGGAAATGTCAATTGTGCTATTAGTAGAACTATTGGAATTGGCGGATGCCAATGGACCTGACCTATTAGCTGGTGTGTTATGCCGTGCAGGTGATGAGCTCTTGAATGGTGTGTGGCATCTAGAAGTTGTGGAACTTCCTAGTGGAGTCATCTCTGTCCCAACATCTTTATGTTTAACCTCACGGAATAATACTTCAGTGCCTGCATCTTTCATGGTTTCACAGACTGAGTTTCTGAAAAGAAACCCTTCTCTTGAGGGCTCCGAGCATCTGAAATTTGGTAAAATTGGTTCTACCTCATCCGTGAACTTATCTACATTGATTAATAAAATAAAATGAAGTGTTGCTCAATGTTAACCAAAATATACCAAGTCCTCTCCAGTCAGTATAATTATGTATAAACAGTGATGATAACAAATATAAGCTTTCAAGAATCTATTTCACAAAGGAGAATTTTATTGTAGAGTTAAACTAAATAAAGTTCTGCATATGCAAATGGCCATCACTTGGGGCCTAATTATATTTTTCAGTTCACAATCAAAACAGTAAACCACAAGATTCAAGAGCCCAGTTTCTTCATTCTTTAGGGAGAGGGAAAAAGAGAGAGAAAAAAGAAGTCCAAATTGTTTATTCTAATCAAAGCAGTGACAAACTATTCTGGATTCTTGTTCTTATCTAAAAAGCAAAATAATCAAACAGTGGAACAGTTTAAAGTACTACTATTAAGCTTTTAAAAGGCAAAAAGGGTAAAGAAAAAGACTATCATAATGACCAAAATTTTGGTTAAAGTTGAAATGTTGTTAGATCCTACCTTTTAGAAGTACATCTGTGGAGCCTGGGATTCCACTAAAACCTCTGGTTGGATTATGGTGTTCCAAAGAAACTGACCCTTTAAAGCTTGTGACAACCTTTGTAACTTTTTCCTCAGTGACCCTTGATTTCTCAGCAAATACCTCAGTTTGTTGCTTAAAGTTATCACATTGTTTAGTCACCTTTGATGACTCGGGCGGTGGCTTTATGGTGTGAGCAGGAGACTCATGGCAAGAGCTGCCGATTAACCATTTCTCCGCATCATCCCACTTTGAAGGGAAGCTCTTCCTAGCAAGATTGCCACCACTGAAACTGAAAACTGGCCTACCTGGTGTAGAAGGAGCTTCCAAAACCTTCCTTTGTGTTGTGACTGAGTTCACTCCTACTCTCCTTCTCTGAGTCGAAACATCTAAAAACCCTCCTCCTCTGCTATCTGTGTTGTTGTTTGAAGCCGCCATTGGAAATGACTTGACAAACTCAGATGTCTCCTTGAGATTGAGCTTGCAAAGTGGGTCAGAAAAAGTGTCTGCAAATGGGTTATCATTGCTTTGTCCATAAAGGCTTGCATTAGTCTCCAACGGTGGTTCCTGAATCACATGAAAACAAATGCTATGACAGAAAAAAAAAAGAAAAAAAAAAAAAAAGAATAAAGCAAAATGTGGGATATCTTTAAGCTCATTACCCCATTAGATGGAAATAAAGGTGGAGCTTGAAAGTATTTGGGACTTGCAAGATCCATGTTTTGTTGAAGATAAACTGATTTTTGTGCCTAGCTAGAAGAATTTTCTTGGATGTGCAGCAGCAATTTTTCTTTTGGCTAACTTGATCAAGTGGGTTTTGCGTTTGCCCCAGCTGCATCAGTTTTGGTATACTAATAATACTTAATACAACTGTGTCATGTGAAAGCGATTGGAGAGGGAGTTGAACAGACAACAGAGTTAGCTAAACAAGGAAAAAGCTTAGAGACTACTAGAAAGTAGAAAGCATGGACCAATATACTGTTCATAAGACCCACATGGGATAACCACTTAACAAAGCTTTGATCTCTTGTCTGAATGCCTCTCCCTTTCAAAATGAAACAACAGTGACACATTGTCCTAGTCTCACAGAATTAGATAGATACTACATCAAAAGAAGAGGAACTTTGGGAGGTGAACATAATTTAATACTACAAAGGAAGGCCAAAAAAAAATAAAAAAAAAAGAACCCTTAAGTTCTGGACTCTTGAGTCATCAGTTCTGAGCTAAAAGCGAAGAAATGACAAGAGGATGGAAAATTTTTATTGGTTTATATATGTCTTTGTATTCTTTTTGGGAAGCTTCTTATTGGATTTTATCTCTAGTTTACAGTGAGCATTTCATGGTTCATAGGCTCATAAGCTGTTGCATTGCAGGTAAGCACTAGTTAAAACTTTTGCCTTCTCTTTGTCCTTCCATCCATCAATGTTACAAAAACATTTTCTTTTCTTTTCTTTTTCCTAAAGCACTTTCCATTGCTCTTTAGTTTTAGCCTTTTAGGAGAATTTCTTTACAAAGAAAATTGATTGTTTGGAGAGTTTGGATAGTTGGGAGTTGGAACAATTCTCAGTCCAAATAAATACTACTACTAAGTACTATCTATAACTGTAAATACTGCTAGGTGAAGAAGCATCTCTTTCAAAATTCAAAAAAACATTATGAATCATGTCAGTTGACATATACTATAATTTAATACAGCACAATACAGTATTACAGTGTTTAGTACTTTGGTTCATAAAGTATATATCTAGGGTTATCAAATAAGTAAGCTGTATTTAAGCACCGAAATTGTCGAAGCTGTAGATTATTTATGGTTAATAAGACATTTGAATTCGTTTTTGATACATTGATAATGAATTTTTTTAATTTTACAAATGGGATTAAGAAGCTACTATATGTCTCATTTTTTAAAAATATATTATAAAAGATATGTGTTATCGTATTAATTTACTTGTAAAATTTAAAAATTTCACTGATGGTGTATGAGATAATATCTCTAAGACACTCATTGATACTAATTAAAATTGATTTGGTTCAACTGACACAAACCACAAACAAATTTGATCTGAAATTCCAACTGAATTTTAATGTCATTGAATAGAAGTAAATGATGATAATGCAGATGGTATCTTATTATCTTCATTTTCGTTTAGATCTTATGTTCAAGTTGTAACATAGAGCTGAAGCATGTAAAGAAATAGGAAGTTATATTTCTAATATAACTAAACTATTGAATAAAAAGCCGACGTGAGTTGGTTCGGTTGGTTAAATATTTATTAGCGTCTTGATAAGCACGGATTCGAATTTTATCAGCAGTTTCATTTGGTGAGTAATGTATAAGTACTACGGTTAGTCTTCTCTGAAACTTATAACATGCCCTGATCTTGCACTGATATAGCCTCCTATCACCTAAACTTTTTCGTATAAAAAAATAAAACTATTGAATAAAAACAAAGATAACAACTGAACATAAGAAGTGTAAAAAAATACATCTTAGAGAAGAATCAGAGTCACAGTGTGCATTTCTATACTATGTGGTCCAACCTTTCATTGAATAAGAAGGTTAACAAGAGTAGGCCCATAAATGAAGTTAGCTCATAGTTGTAGGATATAGCCCAGGACCCACCAGTTAGCTGAACTATGGGTTCTTAAAATAATTTTAAACTTGAATCTACAGTAATACTAATTCACATTTTGATGTGTGTTTCAGTCCAATATGATATGAATGATTGAATTTAATGCCACAATCATTTACACACACAAAGAAAAAAAAAAAGTGTGTTTCCATAATCTATACTCTTTGGCACTTCTTGCTGCTGATATTAAATACCATTATTTATAGGTTTGACAAAAGAGGAACTAAAATGAAGAAGAAAAAGAAAAAATCATGTCACAAACACAGTGTACAGTGAGGCTAAATTACAAGATGATATTGCTCATTTATCTTCAAAACTTAAATTATTATTTCAAACCAAATTCTTTTTGACAGCATAAAGCAGAAGCAGCAAAAGCAAAAGCATGCAATTTATAAAAGGTTTTCCTATTCTGTATCAAATTTATTTGGTGACATTTCTGTTGGGTGGTGTCACAAATCTAGGTTCAATGATTGAATAGAAATGGTTAGAACAAGATCTAAGTTTTCAATAAAAGGGTCTAATTTCATTGTTGCCCTGTAAAACTTGCATACAAATGGATGTGAAAGAGAATAAAAGTGCCTTCAATCATAGAAAATGGTTTGATGAGTATACTTACTATATATATATATATATATGATTTGCCTCGTGTCATTAAAATTAGAGCTTTTAAATTCATAATTATTTTTAAAAAAATTCGTTTTTTATATATTGATATTGAAATTTTTTAATTTTATAAATAAAACAAAAAAGTATCATATATTTTTAAATTTTTTATTATTTTTCAAATATATTCTAAAAATATGAATCATCTACTAACGGAGAATGCGAAATTGAATCCAAGCCAGCCTGCATCTGCGCACTGAGAAATGTATTGGTCGATAAAATAGATAATGGAGAAGCCAATAAACATTTCTGCTTTGCTTACGTGTAGTGTCCAACAAGCTAATATAATTGTTGGATGCTATATACCAAAAATATAAGCGGAATATAAATATATATATATATAAATGGATTAAAGAACATGAAAATTACAATAATGTTTACAGACTTTAATCGAACAACAAATTGAATATACGAACACTTACAGGAATTGATTTGAAAAAAATTCAATATCGAGTCAAGGTTGGACCTCTGACCTTAAGACGAATTTTGCCTGCCTCTAAGGTGTTTGCAGATGCATGCAAATTGTCTCCCAGACATCCTCAATAACGTTGCAAATGAGAGGACACTCGGATGCAACACAGCGAACTCAACACAGAAAAGGAAAAACCGGAAGAAAAGAAGGAATTTTTATTCTTTAAATCAGTGAATAAAACAGACACTTGTTGTCTGTATTTATAGATGCCCAGAGGACTGTTCGGAACAGTCAAGACTGTTTGAACGAACCGGTTCAGCCAACAAGTAGCAGACAACCCTGTTGGAACAGACACGAATCGGTTTGGTTTAAACTCGAACAGACACAAAATGGTTCGGTCCAAGACCAAACAAACAAGAATTATTCGGACTAAAATAAAGCTGATTGGATGATTGGGTTGGACAGAAAAAAATAGATATCCCAAGCCCGATCCGACCCAGTTTGGCTCGCGACGCATGTGTGGTTCAACCCAAGTTGTGTAAGTTCTCACCCACCACAAAACTTAGGTGCCCCTTGGGATCCAATCTAACATGGAACACTAGCTTATATAAACTATAAGCTAAAGCCATACTTTGTTCTATATGGGACTGACTATCAATCGCACCTTCAACCAACTTTTTTCCTCTTCAAGTGAGTGTTTGATGAGACTAATTTCTCATTCAATTTTGATATCAATTGTGTATATTAATAATACACTATATATGTAATTATGACAACCTACATATTAAAATACATATTTCGTATATATACATTTAAATAATACATTGATATCCAACAATAATATCTTACTCTTTCTAAAGGAATTTAACACCGCAAGAAATAATTATAATATCTTATCACTAAACTCCATAATTAAACCCAGATGTAATCTTAATGCTTACTTTAATGATACTTTCAACGTCCCGCGTTGTCAGCATATGATAAGACATTACATTTATCAATAGTTTATTTAAAAGAGCTTGTTTATAGGTTAAAGATTATTTAGTTATTAATTTATGATAATTTTTTATATTTAATGTATTATTTTTATTAAATTTTTAAAAAGAAATAACTAATGTCAATAACCATCGATTAACATTTTCCTTAATAAAATTTTATGGCTATGCTTTACACTATTGTTATTCTTTTTGGAGCAATAGTTTTTGTTGATGAAAAGGTTTTGCTTGGGGGAACTTTTTAACCCTGCAAAATTTGAGTAGACCCCAACAAATTTGATATGAAATAAAAAGCAGAATCGTATTAGTGCAATTTTATCATAATTATGTTTAAGATATTATATATTTATATAAATTTTGATAGATTAATAATTCGTATTATATAAATTTTAACACATTCATATATTTATATATGTTCATGTTATTTTTTTTATCGTATCATATTTTAATTATTATTTTTTCTCGTATAATCTTATTATGTGAAAATTTGTCAGGTTTACAGCAACACGCAAGAGATAAGCAAACATGGGAGCCAGTTGCCACCAGCCTATAAAACCTTCTGATTACAAACCATGACAAAGACATTAACCTCCCAATAATTGAATATAGTATTATTATCATTTTTTTTTTTAAAGAACATAAACTTTGAAATACTTTATAACCAATGCTTTGTCCTATTCCATAGCCTTAACATAGACTTACTGCTCTTCCTTTCCTTCCTTCTTCCTGTAGTATATGAGATCCTTCCTGTAGTATATGAGATCAATGTCTTTAACATGCTCTTTTCCTCTTCATATTCCAGTTACAACTTCTACTCCACTTGTAAAACATGCTAACAAGATTGTGATGCTTAAACACAACCAAGTTCCTGACAAGAAAACACCCAAACTTCAGATCAGATCCTTCTCCAAGAACAAGGTCAACGATATCTTTTTTCTTTTTCTTGTTAGTATTTCAGGACATACTGGCAACTCTTGTCTACCATGTTTCTTGTTGTTGAAGCTATTGCAACTCAATACAACCCGACAAGAAATATCATATAGATTATCTGACCAACATGAATGTTCGAATTTCTGCTTTTTTTTTTTTTAACAGGTTTTCGAGGATCAGTCTGAGGGTGTAATCTGCTATACAGATGAAAATGGAGAAATAGTTTGTGAAGGATACGATGAGGGCCCTCGTTTTCCTCAACAGATTCCTGGAACATTTTATCATCTAAGGTTAAAGAACCCTGTCTCAGCTTTCCAATGTTATGCCATATTCAAATTACTCTTGACCTGTCTAACATGAAGTTTTTGCCATTGTTTTGAACTTAATCCAGAGATGATGAGATCCTTGATCTTCTTCAAAATAGATGGCTTCAAATTGTTAATGATGGCGGATTCAGCAATGATAATAAAGGTGTTGTCATTGTGCAAGATGACTCCAAGAGGAATGATTTTAACAAGTTCCATTAATGGAAGCCTGGCTCTTACCAGATTCTACAGATTTCATGAAATAACCGTTTCTGCAGCATGTACGAGAAAGACACTCCAATTATTAAAGAATGTATATAGATAGCTAAAAAAACCTCTTTCTCTTGTAATCACTTTGTTTTTGCATCATGATGATCACAGGTTAACAGCAGCCTTGCATGATTCTTGTATCCTAAAATTTGACTGTCTGGACTGCTATTTATGTGATAAATGGTCAAATAAATCCGAGTTTGGAACCTATTATGAATGATTATTATTGAATAATTTGATTGATCAGATTAGTAAAATTTTCAGGTTATCATTCTTCTAACAAAATAAACTCATCCCTATTATCAGATACTATCATCTGACAGTTGTTGACCAAATTGTACATGAAGAAATATTCAGCAAAAGGTGAATGCTGCAAAACACTTCATAGCAATTCAATTCTGAATCACACTGATCAGCTATGTTGTTCTGACTTTTCATTTTTCTTGAAGTATCTGTATTCGACATCCGTGTCTGACGCATATCTAGAAATGAGTAAGAGGATATGATCCTCCAAAGTCCTTCCAAATACATGTCGAACACACATCCGAGTCCGACACTCACACCCGAGTCCGAGTAACATAGCTGACCAGTGTGTATAAGTACATGACCCTATTTCACAATTCCTTACCACTCACCAGCATTGACTTCTGTAAATGAAAACCAGAACAATTAACAATGAAAAGGCAACATGGACACAGAAAGAAGAATATATGAAGACTTTGGGGAATTCACAAAAGAGTCTAATTCACTGTGGAACATGAAAAAAGTTTTACATGTTATACATATACATGATGGAATGCTAAATACAAGGATAAATATTTTGTACAAAAATTTCATGCAGAGGTCATCAAATATTGGACTTCTGATAGAAATTCCCATGGCTTTAAAAAGCCTTGTTCCACATCTCCTAGCAAAAAAAAATATGAATTTCTCTTTTGTTGTGTAAAAGAAAAATTGCCCTCCAAAAGAATTGAAAAAATGGAAATCAATCATATGAACAAGGAAAAACAGAATGGGAGAGTTAACTCCCAAATTACATTTTAGAATATACAACCAACAGACTCACAGAATCACTTATCGGAGGCTCCGCGTTGTCCATTCTCTTCACCTATATCTGACTGAGATCTGCCTGAAATGGTGGGAGGAGACCACTGATCTGGGATCATTAGAAAATAAGTTGTCATTGCTTTCCTGAACCTTTTCTTGTATTGTTTTGGTGAAATTACAGTTGGTGATGCATTCTTTGGCCCACCAAGGATGCCTGAAGCCTTCACCCAAGTTTCAAGATGCTTGTCCCAGGTATACTGCCTCATGAAATCAATGATTCCAAGAACTAACTCATGCTTCTCTTCATCCACTCCAACCAGTAACGAGTAATCCATCACATCGCTCGACTGCAAGGTGGAAAAGTTAAGAAATAAGAAAAACCGAATGACGCGCACTTCAGTTAATCTAAACTAGAGATGCATGTCATGCAGATAGATCTCCAGGCATGTAAACTATACCCCATCCCTTCAGGGCCCAAGCACACAAGCAAAGATCTAAAACTTACTGCAAGAAAAGCAGTGTCATTCCAGACTGCTCTTTCCAACAACCTCTTTGCTTTATTACCCACAAAAATTGGGGAAGTCCGCATTGATTCAATCAAGTTCTGATCTAGCAGAACCTTGTTGCTTCCACTAGAATCAGGATTATAACGAGATCTAGATCCTTTGAGATCATATAACCGAGTAACACTTCTTCTAAACAGAAGATTCTCCATAACCAAAACATCCATCTTTGCTTCTTTCCCACCTTTAAGACGCTTTGCAGTAACCTTCCAAGAAAAAATCAACAATAAGAAGTAAATAATGATCCCAGAAAATACGTGCAATGTGCCATCTATAAAAAAGTTAAACACACTCTTAATACCATCTCATTCCTAAAAGCATAAAAAAAAGCAAAGGTCTTCTGTCCTTTCTAAGTCCTCTTGATCATTTTCATCCAAAGTATCAGCAATTAGCATAAAACAACCAGGATAATTTAAATCTTAAAAGATAGATTATGACATTTCGAGATACCTACAACTTTCAGCTACTTCTTTTCAAACTTTTTCCGTCCTCATATAGAAAAATACTTCTTAGGTTATATAATGTCAGCAGCTATGTAAGTATAAAGAGGTCAACCCATCAGTCTTGTTAGAATGCATATGCAGATATTGTACAGGCGAAATAGCAATACTAAGCCACCAATTAACTTCCTAGTGGACTAATAATACTAGCTGACTTCTAGGTGGTAATGGTAGCAAAATCTATTTAACTTGCAAAGTGAAAAACTGCATAAATTTGCATATCTAAACTATTTATTCTCTCATAATGGTTCAAGGTCATATACAGGCAAGGTTCAATACGTAAGCTTATAGTCTATTTATGCAAAACAACCTTATTTCTCAGCACATATTAAACAAAATAAGCAGTTTATAAGTATAAAGGCAAAAATGGGTATGTTTCGGTTCAGCTTTCAGTTATTGGGGCATTAATAAGATATTATGGGAGCCAATATTAAAGAAAATGTCAAGATTATTCCAGCTTCCTTAAATGATGACCAAAATTAGCAATTTGTCTTGTTTATCCAATAGATTAATGATTATGATATGTAGCATTATAGCATCTGAAGACATAGGAACAAGCACCTGATAAATGCCGAGAATCTTTGCCAGGCACGTTGGACTTCTGGAACTAATTGATTCGGACAAGTACTTAAAATATCCAGGTGCAAATTTTATAAACGATTCCAACTCTGTCTTTGTGACTTGTTTAATGATAAACCGATCATCCAAGGTCTTTGCAAAGAAAACGTTGCTCTTGCCACCCTGAGCTCCCCACTTCTTACAACGACTCAAAGACCTTATAAAATCTAGCTCTGATGGGCAACATATCCTCCTTAATGCTTCAAATTCCTTCGCATAATAGCAAGTAACAGTATATTTCACTTTATCAAATGACCCATCATCTCCAAAAGACACCCTGACATGCAAAGCCTTTGTACAGGAGAGTGGGTCCATAATCAGGGAGCTGCGAGATCCGGTAATGTTATCTGTTGAACCAAGACTTCTATGAGGATCAAAGGTCATCTCATCAACAGAATGGAACGACTGAATCACTGAATCAGATAAAGCTACTGAGGCCGTTAAATCCCCACTGTCTTTAGGTCTATCCCCATCATCACTTAGCTGGAAATGATATTCAGGTGATGCCAGAGCATATGATATCATACTTGTGGGCTCATCATCATAAACTGGAATAACAGTGTCATTAATACCCACTGGCAAAAGCAGTCTAGCCCCACCTTGCAGTTCCAACTCTCTAAATGATGAAACATAGACTGGATCATACTTATTAAATGTATCAAGCTTTGAAGCACTTCCTAAAAAGTTTTTGTTCAATGAACGGTAGAAACTTAAGAAAGGCATTTTTAACCAGCTTACAGAGTCTTCCATATTTTCAGAATCTTTAGTGGACAATGCAGGCGAAAGAGAATGAAGAACCTTTGGCCCAATCTTTTCTTCAGAATGGTCTTCCAAATCTAACCCCTCAGTTACTGCACCTACAGCAGCAATATCTGCAGCAGCAGAATCAAAAAAAGGAAATGAATTTTTCTTAGGTAGTACAGTTGCTCGCTGAATTTCGCCGGTCCAAGCAGCATCAAGGGTATCTGACAAATCTTCTATGACAGGACACTGGCCTTCAGACATGGCCCGGCGAACATTTGCCCAAGGTTTCTCACAGTCCAGTTGGTCAAACATGCTCTGGCTAGCAGAAAGATTACCATAGTCATTGATTACAAGATTTGAAGTTTCACTCATGTCTGGTTCTTGATGGATCACATCTGACAGATTAGTTTTGCCATTTAATTCTCTTTGGTTGGAGCCCCTATCAAGCTTTGCATCCACCAGAGCAGAGTCACAGAATTCATTGCCTTTTCCAAGTTCCAACATATCCATGTCTTTGAGCTTCTCACCATCAGTTAGGGATTTCTCCTCATGTCCTGAAACTGAATTGCTGAAACTGTCCTGGAGGTTGTAATTTTCAAAATTGCTTGCAAAAACCAGGCGATGGTCCCACATATAAGATTGGAAAAGTAATTGCCGTCGCAACCGGTTAATTTCAAGAATGTCAATAACAGGTTGCCCTTTTCTCACTTCCCTTTTCAAAGCCTTTTGCAATGATTCCTAAACCAAGTCCAGGAACAATAAGAAACCAGACACTAAAAACAGCAACGAAAATATTTGACATTTGTTTTTCAGTTATAGACAGTTTTCAACTCAAACTAACAGAAGTAAGGGAAATTTGACATTTTCTATTTTCAGTTACAGACCCTTTTGAGTTTTCACCTCTAAATATTTTTGTCTACAATTTTATGGTATGTTTACAGAAATTTTTAAAGGTTTTGTTCTTTACCAGAATTATATTGATTGAAAAATAATAACAAAACAAGTAACTATCCCCCCAAAGAGAAAGGCTTAATGGATAAATACAAAGGGTAATCATGGTGGACCTCCACACGCATGAACTTTTCAGAAAACATTTGCGGAATATCTAAACATTGTGTATAGACAAGTTCACAAAATACGGAGATAGCATTTTTCTTAACAGTTATTTTAGTGCCTGAATCATCAGCAGTCATACTCATTTATTTTACATGGTCAACATAATCTACTGGTGATCTGGCATAGACATAAAATCTTTCTAAAGCAAAAAAGTACAACATGTAAAGGAGCTCTCACCTCAAACTCCATTTTCTCCTTTTGTAATATTCCTTCTAGTTCAGCAATTTGATGTCTCAATTCAGGTATTTTTATGATACTATGAGGTGTCCCTCTAGCAATTGTATTTTCAGCAATTTTACTTAGGGAATTGATTACTTGAGAAAACAGAAGCTCTGCTCGGTCAACCACCTGGTTATAGAAATAAGAGAAAAATAGATTACCCAAATGCAGACAGATCTAAATCGGCCTCTTTAAAAATCAAAACTATTATCCTTGCACCTTATCTGTTTCTTTTCGTATCCATTCCTGATTCTCATAGTCAAACTCAACTTTTGAGGGTGGAAGATAGACAGAATGAACGTCAATTGACGCATAGCGGAAGCATGCAACCATTCTCCCAAATCTACAGATATTTAAACAGTGAGTAGAGAAAGAGAGAGATGATGGATGGAGTTTTTTTCACTAATAATTCCTGCTGTTTTATAAGCCAAGTCATGATCTACATCATTCAACATAATATGTCAAATTTATAATCAGTTCATTAGAACATTCACAGAGTCTCTTAGACCACTCAAAGATATGCTATGATTGATATCATCGACCAAGGAGTTTGTATGCCCAAAAAGGTTGATTTTAACTCAAACAAATATATACTAATGATTAATGACACAATGTAGTGAATTAGAATTATGGGTCAAGAGCCTGCAGAAAAGCTGTGTTTTAGCACATTCTTTATGAGGGAAACTAACTGTACATATATGATATTTGGCTAATAAATACAAAAACTATAGGGAAAGGAAATTACCCATAGAAACGAAGACAATCTCTATGTAAAGAATGGCCACAGCTTGCAACCCTGCTTGCAGCTGCATGGTTTGAAAAACTAAGCTCCAAAAACTTCCCAAAAGATAAACCCCAAGCAGCATCAGACATCACTATTCTCTGAGTGGCCGGAGGAAAACCATTGGTCCTTGGACATCGCAGGCATCTATGCCACATCCAGATCTTGCCCTCTCTTTCACCGGGTAAGAAAATTTCAGGGAGTTTCTTAACAGATATGGTGAGGGTTCCTTGTCGATGAGTATAACAGTGAACGTGTGCTTCCGAAGGCATGTCACATAAATGGCATCGGTAACTCTGAAAAACCAGTACTCTCCTTAGTTTCAAGAGAACTGCTGGGGTTTGTACGATGCAATATATAAATGCAAGGAAGAGAAACTTTACCTGATCCAATAAATGATCCCGTAAAAACCGACCCAAAGGTTTATCAAAACTGCCGTAGTACTTGATACGAAAGAGATGGGATCTTTCACAGACAGTCCCTTTCCACACGCATCGAGATGATAAAGAAACCAAAATACTCTGATTGTCGGATGGTGATGGAGGAAATTCTTCTTTCAATGGTTTTGGCTCCTCATAATGGTTATTATGGTTTTTACTATCTTGTTGCACAGATGATGACTCTGAACCACCTGGCTGAATTTCAACCGCTGTGCTATGATTCTCTTGGTCAATGTGTGCCATTGAAAATTGTCCCGCAGATTCTAATGGCACAACACTACTAAAAGTGAGATCATTATTCATGAAAGCCGACTCACTTTTCTCCACAAAAACTTCCATCATTGAGGATTCTTTGGGATCCATATCATTTTTCATGGAAAATGCATCTGAATTAACTTTCTCAGAAGTAGATGGTAAAAGTGCAGTGAATTCTATAGAAGGGGGTCGTGCAGACAACAAGCTTGTACCATTAGGTAAACAAGATGGTGGAGTTTCTTCTATCTTCTGAACATTATTATGAATGATTGACGATGATAGATCTAAAGTGGGAATACTTTTAGCTCTTTGCAGTTCCTGGGACTTTTTATTGGCAGGAATATTAAAATCAGGAACTGTTGATATGGACCTCGCAATGCCTGATGGTTTATCCAGAAGTGCCACAGTAATTGGAGAGTTCAAAGGGAATTCTGGCAGAGAGGCTCCTTCATCAGCAAGAAATGATGTCTCCAGAGCCAAGTGATAAGCTGCAAAAATTCCATATTGGACCACATGCTTGACTTTCTTCAAGTCATCTCCATTTGCGCCCCTAAGTAATATCTGAAGCATATATATACATACAGACACAGTTAGACGAATAAAATGATCCATCATAGCAATAAATTTCATATAGACCCACACGGCCACACCGCTGGGAACACAAATATTATCACCAAAAATGTCGGTGTAAATTTTAATTTCATCTACTCTTATTTTCCATTTCCTTTTGTTTTTGGTTAGTTTTGATAACTTACAGTGCAACCCAATGGCTTTGGGCAGCCTTCAAAATGCATTAATGTCTTGACCAATTTCTTCCCTCCTTGTCCAGCAGAGCCAAGAACTTCCATGAACCTCTCAACATGAAACTTTTCACAGTAACCCAGCTTCTGAGAAGAGAGATGATCAATTGAAGGGATTATTTGAGCACCTGTGCAGCGTGCAATGCGTTCTAACAATGGCCTCTTGATATTGAGAACAAGTGATATGTTTTTTTCGAGAAGATAGTCCTGGACAAATCGAGAAACTGATTTCTCCACCAGAAGGATATTGGGTTGATGTGCATGTATCTTTGCTACTGCCATCTTCAAATGGTCCATTTCCTGGTTAAAGATGTCAAAGCAATAACATAAAGACAAAAAAAAAAAAACATAGTAGCTCATGGAAATAAAAATCAATAATCCTAAACAGAAAGAAACATATAAACATGAAACACCTGCTGCAACAAAGTATCAAAACTTGACAGTAGGTTAGAGACCCGCTGGTATTCAAGAGCTCCACCAAGGATCAACAACCGAGGTTTCTCTATTTTTGAAGTCATTCGTCGATGAGCAACATTTTTCTTGCAAACAACTCCTTTGACAACCATACTATAAGAACCATAGCAAAATCAGAAAGAGAAAAAGAAAACGTTGACAACCAGTGCAGCAGTATAGTTGAATTGGCGTGTTAGTATCAAGCAGCAAATGAAAGTGATAAAAGTGGTGCTACTGATAGTCTAATGTCAACAATGTACTATTATGAAAACTTGCATTTCACAAGAACAAATATGGCATAATCAGTCATATAGAAACATTTATTATCTTGTGTAGCGTTTACCTCTCACAGCGACGTCCAGAAGCTATGCATTTCACTTTAACATATCCACCAGGGTCCATCCCTCCCCCTTTGCTTCTGTCTGGCTTCAAAAATGTAGCAGCCTCCCATGAAAGAGCAGTGATGATCTCCAACCAGCTTTCTTTATCATTTTCATCACCCACAGGAAGGTTCTCAACCTGTAAAAGCTGAGATATCAAAGCCCTAAAATGTCCATCAACTATAGTCTTCATTGCTTTCTTGTGCTCCTCACTTGACCTATCCCTAATGCGAGACTCCCCACTTCCAAAGCTTCTTGAGTTGCGCAGATATCCCCACTCTCCTGTAGCATCCCCATCGTCATCATCATCATCAAACAGAGCAGCTTCCCTCTCATCTTCTTCATTTTCGGGTTCAGGAGGGAGCCAGAGAAGTCCATTATTTTCAAAATCTACAGGATCAGTAGCATATAAAGAAGATGATGCTTCGCATTCATCAACGACTTCTCGTTCATCTTTCTTCACAAGCTGTGATATTTCTTCCGAACCTGGTGAAGGGAAACTGTGGGTTATTGGAGAACAGCTTAAACTTTTTGAGTCAATATTTTCTCTATCAGGATGAAATTTATGTGACCCATCAAAGTTGCTCATCTCATCAAAGTCAACAGGACTATAATAGCCATTATCTTGAGAGAAATGCTTTGTCTCAGAATCAGACAGATATAAGCTGTACTCATCATCCTCATCATCACTCCTGATGCCAAAAGAAAAGCAAGCAACAAGTAAGTAATAGGAATAGCACATTAAGACCTTTTTTCTCCAACTCTTTAATGGCTACTTATTTTTCCTTTTCCTTTTCTGTTTCTGTTTTTAAAAGTCCTATTCGATAGATAGTACTCATCAAAAATGAAAAAATAAAAAATAAAAAATAATGCCGGTAGAGCTGCACAAACACATGCACACTCAGGTGTCCAACTCCGACGGCCTAAGACAAATATAAAGATTTAAGTTATGCTAGAGTGATAGACAAAACCTGAAAATTTTAAGAAAATGCAATTAATTCTGCAAGATCTTCTGACCTATTCAATGAAAACTCATATTGGTTTAAAGATGGATCTTCTGTGTCCATTGTAAGATCATTGCTCCTCTTTGGTGCTCTCTTTCCAGGCCTATCCATACTTTTATTCATTGCAGACAGTTGATGAGGGCTGAGAATAGACCTCGGTTGAACTTGTTGATATGGTCCGGCTGGAGATGGTACTGAGCCAAGAGTAAAACTACTACTGATAGCAGTTCCACTCGATCTAGTGCTGAAAAAACTAGTGACCGATGGTGAAGTACTAAGATCCTGATAGGGCACTTGCACTCCATCATCAATAGTAGTTATGCCCTGCTCCCACAGCTTGAAACAATAATTACATACCCGAATCGTCTCCAGCTCTTCTTGGGAAATCCTTGAATCATTAGATAGTGCAGGAACCGAGTTTGCTGTACACTTGGCACAGAAAACTCTGCCGCAGAGTCGACAATGGTGTCTACGGTTAAATAATGTGAACTGGGAATCACAATTATAGCATACCCTGCAGCTATGATCAGGCATCCAAAAATCCCTTGAGACATTAGCAGGCTCTGATCGCCAAGGGAGCCACGACTTTAGTAAACTAACTAGCTCCGAAAATGTCTGGTTAGGGGCAGCCATCTACAAAGGATCCTACTGCCCCCACTCATTATGCTATCTCCATTTGACGCTCGTAACAAACCATAAACTAGATAGCATGCAATTCACCCCCAAATGAAGACACAATTTCGCCAAGAGCAACAATAGAACTTTGAAAATTCTACGAATCAATAACCTACTGTTATGTCCACCAATCCACCTATCAAAGTAACTCTTACTTCTCCATCTCAATCCAAGAAACAACAAACCAATGCCAACCCTAATCCAAATTAATGCCTGGCAACCCAATCTACTCTACAAATCAACTAAAATGAATTCATAATTTCAACAAACGCACCTGAAAATTCTTCTATCTATAGATTCTTGAACCAAAAACTAGTAGAGCAAAATCACAAATTGCAATAAAGCAAACATTACAAAGGGCAAAAGACTGATCCTCAGTCACTAAAAATAAAGATCAAAGCACACCCTTTCTCATGAACCAACTCATAGCCATCTGTCATCAATTATTCCCACGCTTAAATTAAACAAATTCCATTATTCAGCAAAATATCACCTATAGAAATATCATTTCCTCGTTACAACCAACAATAAATCAATCAATCTTTCCTTTCCTTTCCCCACAGATAAAAACAACAAATTTATACGCAATTCAGGTTTGCTATGTGTAAAACCGTTTTACCTCAAATTGCCATTCACAACGTCACGAATCAATGATCAATCTCTTCAAGAATGAAGCAGCCAACCAACAGATTCTTGCCACGTACGCAAACAGACCGTTATAAAGAAAAGAAAAAAGGGTAGGTAAAAAGCCAAATGAAAGAAAAAGAAAGAAAAAGCCCCCACAACCCAGAATAATAAAATTCTTTATCAAGAAACCAATATATCGATAAAATTCTTGTTCTTGTTCTTGATCATGAGCATCTGGTTCTCAATATCAAAAAAGAACCCCATTTCTTTTCTTTTTTCTATTTAACAAATTTGTATGCAAAGAACACCTGAAAAAGCCTATGCATTGTATCTATACAAACAATAATCTGGGTATATTTATATCTAATCTCACAATCTACAAATTGAGTCAGTTTTATTTTTTTTCCCATAAAAATAATCACTTTTTTCTTTGTTTTTGAATTTGTTTACAATGCTGATGCATATATTTTGGCTCTTTATTCTGTGGCGGAGAAAGCGACCCTTCTATAACGTGGGTACATGATTTGAACTGTAGACTCTGCTGTATGTAAACAAAATTGAAAGTTGATCCTTTTCTTTTTGTTGCGGAAGGACAAAAATGACCTTGAAAGAGTTTGTAAGAAGAAGGGACAGAGATTTTGTGCTTATGTTGGAATTTTTTTTTTTAGAGAAATATTAATTGATATTGATTAAGATAATATATATAATTAATGTATATATATTTTTTTAAATTTAATAAAAAATATATTAAATATATAAATAAATAATTTTTAATCAGTATTTATAGACTTGAGTTAAATATTTTTTTTTTAAATTTTTATAACGAATATTTTAAAAAAATTAAAATTAATTAATATATTATTTATAATACAAATATTATATTAAATATAAAAATTAATAATTTATTATTTTGAATATATTAAATAAAATATTATTATATATAATAACTTTAAAAAATATTTAGCAAAATCCTTTTTTTAAAGACAACTTTGCAACAGAAACGGAACAGACTTTGAAGGGTCAATCATTTGCTGTCTCTCACCCACAAAGACGAAACCGCGTTTGCGGTTTTTCGACACTGATACTGACTCCAACACTAAACTATTTTGGTTTTGGAAAGCAAATATTTTTGTTAAATTATTTTTTTCATTAAAATAAGTTTTGCTTATGAACGAAGCATTCAAATTTCATAGTGCTTTGAATGCACACATATTTCTTTGGTTTTGAGTAAGACAAAATAATAATAAAATACAATCATCACGCAATTTTGGTAGGGTTAAAGTAGCCCGTTTAGGATTAAGATTGTAGCTTATTTTTTTTATCTAAAATCGCAACCTCAATCTTATACATTCAAAATATTTAATTTTTCAATTAAAAACTTGGTTTATAAATATAAATAAAAAAGTTCATTTAGATTTTTTTGTTTAAGGATAATTTATGATTAGGGATGGCAGTGGGTTAAATATCTGTATTTTTTGTATTATCTGAATTCGAATTCGCAAAACTGTTTTAAAATTCGAATACTCAAATTATCCATATTTAATTCGCATATTACTATCCGAATCTGAATCCGAATTAAATAACATTATCCGTAGGATATCCGAATCCGCTAAAAATTCGAATTCAATAAATCAATTTTTTTAAAATAAATATATAAAATCAACCAAAATTTATGTGTTTTACAAATAAGCGGATTAGGATTCGGATATCCGAATTTGTTATCCGAATTCGCAGAAGTAATGCGAATTCGGATAATGGATATCCGAGATTTCATATCCGCATCCGCTGTGGATAGTAATTATAATATCCGAATCCAACTTTTATTCGAATCCGATTTTTATTCGAGTCCGCAAAAAAATAAATCAGATATCTACGAATATCCAAATTTATATTTTAAATTGCCATTTCTATTTATGACGGAAAAATAGTATTGTTATTGTCATATCTCTAATTTTTTATTATTATTTTTTTTTTAGACATCTCAATTCACATAATTATTTTTTTTATAAACAATGTCAGACACTTAAATTTGTTCTAATTAACCAGCAGTAATACTAAACTAGACTTTTGATAAGAATTATATCTTATTTTAAAAATAGAAAGTCATCATATTTGTAATTTTTTAAATAAATGATTAGTTAAAAATATAATTTCTATGTTAATTATATATTATTAAAAAAATCATGATTAAGTTAATGTGACGAATTAAATAATATCAATTTAATTAAAAATTGATATAAAAAACTAAATAATTTAATAATAACAAAACTAAAATAAAAATATATCTCATTTTATTATTTCATAAACACATTAAAAAAAATTACCCACTTTTTAAAAAACTATCATATTTAATTAGATAACTTTCTCTTTCTATTTAAACACTTTTTTTTATATATATAAAAAACATCATAAAAATTCTGTATCTTGTAGGCAAATGTCTTTTTAATCCCCTTTTAATTGAAAATTAAGGAACCTTCATTAAAGATTATGGAAATTTCTATATAGTAGATATTATTAGACCATCTAATAAATATTGAAAAGTTATCGTTTGTGCCTGACAATAATTTAATAATCGAATCAAAAAATAAATTGATAAAAAATTTGATTTTATCAAAAATTTGATTTAATCGGTTGAATAATGGATTAAAAAAGTGTTTTTTATTGTTGACAATTCAATTGACATTAAATATGTATTTAATGCAATAAACAATATAAAAATATATACTTAGCTCAATGGTAATATAATTAATGAAATAAGAAGACACTCAAATGAAATTTTGGAAAGATTTAATATTAAAATTAATAATCAAAACGGTTCAACTGGATAGTTCATTATGTTTTTGACCAATATAAATAGGTCAAAATAAAGATTTAGTCCTTGAAGAATAATTTGATCAAATTAAATTCTTATACTATTCGTGATTAAAAATTTCAGTCCAAATATTAACTTTGTTAATATTCTTCCTTTAAGCGAGCATGATATTTTCTTATTCAACTAATATCTGACATGGTATTTTTTTACCCAATTAACATTCAAAAATAAAAATGCTTGACCCACTCTTAATTCTTAAATTTCTCTTTCTCGTTCTCTCTTAATTTTAACCAAGAAAACTTATTTCTCTTTCTCTCTTAATTTCAACCGAAAAACTTCTCTTTCTCTCTTAATTTCAACCCATCAAACTTCTCTTTCTATTTCTCTCTCTTAATTTCAACCTAAAAACTTATTTTTCTCTCTTAATTTCAACCAAGAAAACTTCTCTTCTTATTTCTCTCTCTTTCTCTTAATTTCAACCCAAAAAATGCTTCTAAGAATCAACAACAAATCATCGCTTTAAAAAAAATGGAATTAACTATAAATTGAAAAGTAGTCAACAATCATTTTTTTTTCTAGAAGTAAAAATTAGCCATAACTCATTTGTTTTGAGACATGCATCATACCATCTCAACTCTCAAGTTTGAAAATCAAGAATTTTGAATCTTGAAAATCCATGTTTTGAACTTTGAATTTTGCTGGTTTGTTCCGTTTCCATTTTTTCTTTATCATTTTTTGTTTTTTATTTTTGAAAGAACAAAATATATAAGTATTATTTTGCATTTGGTTTCTTCTTGTCATCTTCAGCCACTTGTTTACTCAAAAGCGAACTCATTCCTCGTGATCGTTGTTGATGCTGCCATTGTTATTGTTAGGGTTAGAATTTTAAGTTTGATTCAATTGTTTGGTTTAAGAGAAAAAAAAAATGAAAAAGTTTAAAACAATTAATAAAAATAACTTTTTTATTTTTTTGTTATTAAAATTATTTATGTATATGTGGCAAAAAAAATTTAATTTATATTAAAAGAATTCAACATCATCAAATGCATACCAATAAAAATTTGATAAAAAGCCAAGTCAAAAAATGAACGTTTACATCATAAAGTTAAAAATTACGTCATTAAAATTAACGGAGGAAACAGAAAACGTTTGTAATTGGACTGAAATTCAAAATCTAGAAAAGTAAAAATATCAAATTTTTTCAAATTATAGTATAGGGACTAAATTCGTATTTTTTATATAATACAAGGACTAATAGTACAATTTGACCATATAATTACTATTTGATTCTAAAGAGTATATTTGACTGGACATGCCAACGTTTACGGAATAAAACCGGTCACCGGTTCTGACAATTGGTGGGTTAATATCTAGACTTTTATATTTAGAAACGTGAGTTAAGCATTTTCAGATATACCAGAAATTGGAAAAGCCTTGGAAATTTCCTGAATCAAAGTAACTTTCAATCCTTCATGTTTTTTCAACCATGAAAGGTGGGGAGATTGGAAGAGCCGAGTGGCAAAAATTAGTATTTAATTTGTTTGGTCAAACAACCAACTTCCTTTTTGTGAGAGGCTCATGTTTGTCCTAAGGAAAAGGCCATGGGACTAGGAGGAGATAGAAGACATTAGTATCCATCACCCAGATTCCAGAAACGAACCATGAATTAAAAATGAGTGAGCAGCTTCCTCTCTCAAAACTACCAATACCGGACGCCTAGAGGAGAAAGATGGGTTAGAGCGCAGTAAGAAAAAGATTAAACTGAGATAGCAACACACTAATTTTTAGAGATTCGCTGGCGGAAGTGCAAAGTCATGAGACTTTTACTGGAATTTGATATATATAGAAAATTAGGTATTGTGAATGAGTCTAATGATCTAGATATGTCAGATGGAGAATAAGTTAAAGAACTGGATGACCAGATTCCTACGATCTGTTTTCCATCGAATAAACTGAGAGAATTAAGACAGCCATGGAGGAGGACCTTGATATGTGTGAAAGGGCCACAAGTGGTGACAATGGAAGCAGGTGATTGATGTTTGTATCAGGTATTTTGTGTTTAAGTCAACCAAGGTGAGGATTACGAACATGTCTTGGATGATCATGGATCACTATTTAATGATCCAGCGATGGAAACTAGATTTTGGACCTTCGCACGCAAATATTTCTTCTACAGCCTATGTGGAGTACTTTAAGGAGGATGTACTGTTGGATAATTGTCAATCAGTAAAAGTGGATCAGACAACTTTACTAGCATCGCCAGGAAAATATGCACGTGTGTGCATGGAACTTGATCTGAATAAGCCTTTACTGTCTCGAATTCGGGTTGGTAAGAATATCCAAATGGTTGAATTTGTGGGTTTTACACACCATTTGTTTTGAATGTGGGAGAATTGGTCACCGGACTGGAGATTAAAAGTTCCCAGAGAGACAACCTAGTGAACAAGAAAAGAATGACATATTGGCTAGGGAGGAGGTAGACACTGGATATTTGGGCCTTGGATGATTGTTTCGAGAAGTTCACGAAGATTGGAAATCAGCAAAAACGGGCTGGGCCAAGATTGGGATAGTCATGCAAGGTTAATTTGGGTAAAGCAATAGTTGAGTCTGAAGGAAACAGGAGAAATAACCAAATAGTTGTAAGCCCAATGGGCCAATACCATAGTGTGCATAGTGGATCTTCTTCTACTGTAGGTAGACAACGAGCAGCTGATTTGGATGAGAATAAGCTCCAGGATATCCATATTGCAAAATGGGCATTCTGTTGGAGAACATTTTAATGATCCACAATGTAGGGACGAAAGCGAAAGAGAAAGAGAGATTGATAAAAAGGGGTGACTCGTGAATAAAGAAATAAAGAAATAGAGGATTCAATGATGGATGCTGTGGAATGGATGACTCAGAGATAGGAGATGAGGATGGCCTTACGGCCATGGTACTAACAGTGCAAATTTTGCTTCTTTTCTACAAGATTATATTTAATGAAGATAATTGGTTTGGAATTGTAGAAGGGTGGCCAATAAATCGCTTCTTAAGAACCTGTAGAAAGCTGTTCAGGATTCATACTTCCGCTGTTCTTTGTTTACTGGAGACAAAAGCAGGTGATGGTGTTACAACCAAATTAATTTGTCTCCAAAGTTGAGTTTTGATAAGGAGTGTCTTCCAGGGGCTTTACAAGTGTAAAGATTAAATGAATTGATCAGATAATTTTTTCTATTGTGGAGTATGAGAGTGGTAAATGGATTCTCTCCACTGCGTATGTGCAACTGCATACTCGGTAGGTATAAAAATGCTTTCTCAAAGGATATGTTATTGGGTTTTGCTAACGAGTCTTCTTAGAACATTTTTTAAAATTAATTAATATATTATTTATAATAATAATATTATATTAAATACAAAAAGTTAATAATATTATTCAAGAAATGCATTAATTGAAAATATTATTATATTTTTATAACTTTAAAAAATACCTTTAAGACATTCATTAGCAAAATTTTATGTTATTTTTTTGCACGGACGGTAGATAACCCTTGGGTTGCAATGGGGGACTTTCTTGATGTTCGCCAATGTTGAGGAAAGTAGCGGGCGTGGAAATCAAAATTTTTCAAGGACGAGAACGTAACGCTGATCGAGCTTTCATGAATTTTTATGAAACTTGTCTCACCCCATTGTTGTAGATTCCATTGGGTACTATGGCCTGGATCCAGTAATTTGGTACAAAGCAAAAAAGGAAATAAACTGCCTTCTGCTTTCTTTCTTTTTTTCAAAAATAGTTTAGATGAGAGAAGCTACCCATTCAAAGGAAGGCACGTAAGTTTCAATCAAGATTTATATTGAATTTACGGATCATCCATCAAAAGAGATTGTTAGTAATGAGAATCGAATTTAATCTTTACAAACAAGTATTTGATCTTTATCAAATCAACCAATGACTTCTCTGTGCTCAAGATTTCTAAATGCAATGAGATTAAAGAAAACGCTTCATTGCATGTGGCAAAAACTAGAGGAACGCAAGTAAATTTATTGAGTCGATAGTACGTAACAGAAATGATCAGCAAGAGCTCCCCTTAACATTATCACTTATCCAGCCAAAGCTTAGGCATAAAACTTAAAAGGTAAATTCCTATTTCAAGTAAAGTTTCTCGAGTTTTATTTCTGTTTCTTTGAAAGAACTTTCTCCCTCATCTCTGCAACATCAATCTCGCCAAAATGATTCTCTGGAATCCAGTTGCCAGTCTTCGGATCTCTCATCCAAAACGTTTCCTTCTGCTTTGCTGCCGAAACTTCTGCCCTCAAATCTGTTGCCTTCCTCATAACTGATGCCACTGCAGGTTGTACTTTCGTGTTCTCGCCCGCAACTGCATATGATCGTCTAAAGCAATAGAAAAACAAAAATCCAACTCATGATGATCATTTATCGCATCAAAACGGAAAGAACCAAAAAACTTTTTTTTTTTTTTTATATATTTGAAGTTGTCATGCCATTAAAGAGTTCAGACTGTTGATCAAAGTACCAAAGAACTTTAAACATGTAAAGCTAAGAAAAAATGATTAAAAAAAAAAAAACACAAAAAGAAAGTATAATTAATTATAAACAAAAATTAACCTGAAGAACTGAAAGCTCTTGATAGAAAACTGAGCCACCATGTTTTTTTTTTTGTTTTTTGAAGTTTGAAGGTATAAACGGATTATTATTTATAATTGCACGTACAACCTTGGTTGATATTGTAAAATAAAGTTTTTGGTTGTTATTGTAAAATAAAGTTCTAGAATATCAGTGAAAATGAAGTTATAGAATATCAATAACACTGTCAGTAAATTTTTTTAACTCCACAAGCGGGACTTACACGTTTTCATAATTTTTCATATGATTTATATTTGTACAAACTGACCGTTGAATTTAACAATATAATCGTACTCGTTATGCACGTAAAGTTTCAAATCGATCCGATATCCCTATCATATCGATCGAGAATACTGTTTTTTCAATATATATATATATATATATAATGGTTGAAAATTTTTTATATCGGAAAACAAATAGTTAAACATTTTTAATTTACTCGAAACTCGACGTGTATGATCTACGCGAATAAAATATAAAATATGACAGTATGATTAAAAATATATAAACCGTATGAAAGGTTACGGAAGCATGTAAACCCCGATTGTGAAGTTAAAAAAATTCACTAACAATATACAAGATAATAATTCATATCAATAACTCTTTTATTTGCATAGAAAGAAACCTATTTTTTGTTTTTTTTTTTTGAAGTTTGAAGGTATAAACGGATTATTATTTAGAAGTGCACATACAACCTTTGTTGATATTGTAAAATAAAGTTCTAGAAGATCAGTGAAAATGAAGTTCTAGAGTATCAATAACTCTTTTATTTGCCTAGAAAGATACCTAAAATGGAGACTCTAACAAGGGGAAAACAATTTGTTTAAAATCATCTGGGAATCTGGATTTTGAAGTTTTTTTTTTCCCATTTTTTCACAAATTAATAACTTAATGATATACTTATTATCCGAGCGAAATTAAAAAAGTTATCAAGTTATTTTTATCCAACGCTTTGAATTTAAGAGATAAAAGCATCTTTGTTATACACATGTATGATTTTGTAGGGAATGATAAAGTACATATGAACTTTTTTATACATATATAAATTAGACCGTAATTTGTGATGATAGAAGAAAAAATTATAAATGTTGAAATTTGAACTACAAATTTATAAGATGTCACTTCTTAAAGTAATTGCATAAACTAAGTAAATTAAATCCGAATTCGAAGAAATTTTTTTTAACTTAAATCCACCAATATAATTGGATTAATTAAAATCTCAATTAGCTGGTCGTAATCTAAAATGTAGATTGAATTGGATTTGATTGAATTGAATTTTAAGATATGTATCTTGAAGTTGAAGTAAAGCATCTTTGAAATAAATAAAAACAAAACAAAATCTACTCAACATTCTGAATTAATCCAATTAAAAGATTGCCAATTTTGATGGTGGATTGTAGGTAGCAATATATAATCAAAGCTATATATGAGTAGGCAAAGCAAAGCATATATACAACCCATTCGTTGTACAGTCGCGCGCTATTATGCACTGAAAATTGACATTTAGAATCAAAGATCAATAAAAATATATATTTTGTTAAGATTTGTATTTGATACACTGTCAGTATATAGGTCTATACATTGACAGTGAATGCTACACACCTCATTAAAAAATTAATCACTAACCCTAACTACTAATCCCTAACTTTAACTCTTAATCTCTAACCACTTACCTTTAACCGCTGATTCTTTATTTATGCTCTGAACCAATATTTGAGGTTACTATAATAGAAAAAAAAAATTATCAAAAGTTGGGATCGAAGGGTCATTCTAAGATGAAAAAGGGGTTGATCGATATAAAAACATCAGATATTTTCCCCGATTGTTGATTTAATTAATATGGCATATAATTAAATTAACTAAGATTTTTGGCCAAACTTTTTTTAAGTAAGCGCCGTTGAATTAAGCTTAATAATTAACAGATTTGCTTGACTTATATATATATATATATATTAAGAGTTTATTTACATTTTAAGGAGTATGTGTTACTTTTTTAACCCTACTACTTGTGGACTCTAGTAATTTTACTTCCGGCAAATATGATAATTTTAATTTCTCATATATATTAATATGATCGTAGAGGAATTAAACTTGTGTAACTCCTTGAATAAGTTTTTGTCCTAGTACTATGTGTGAATTTAATTTAATCTAATTTAATATTGTTTTTTAATTAGTTTATTGAGTTATATATATATATATATATATAATGAATGTAATAATAAAATCTTATAAGTGTTTGAAGCAGTATCTTCCAATGCAACAATATTTTTGGATTGACATATGAATATCTTGTTATGATCACGCATATACGTTTGTAGACCAAGTAACTTTGAACATAAAATGATTATACAACACGAATATAATATATAAAAAAATTAAAATACGACATGAAAAAATAATACGAACACGTTACGAATACATGAACGTATCAAAATTTATATAACACGAATTATTAATATGTCAAAATTTATATAATTAAATATATAACACCTTAAACACGATTATGACATAAAAATAATATAAACACAATACGAATAAACGAATTACCGACGTGTATAGATTTGATCACCTCCTAACCTTTGAGTGTGCTGCCTTTCTTCTTCTTCCCTTCCCTTTGAAACTCTTTTAATGGAAAAAAAGAGCTTAATTTCAACCATCAAATTTTTTGTTAGGTACAAATTAAAGTGGGACAACAAGATATCTGTATATATGGTTAAATTAACTTTACTTCCATTAAGTAATCCACGTTTATTATTTTCCTCTTTTATTTTTTTTCTTAGATATTAAATACACAATGAGAAGTAAATCTTTCTCATTAAATCCCATATGTTCATCCAATGTTTGAATTCGAAACTTAAAAAAATGAAGTCTTAAGCACCTAAAGACATTTTTTTCCAATTCGGTGGCAAAGCATACGAGGATCAATTGTCCATATACATACTAAAAACCTTCCATCGGTTTACAAGCATATAAATTTGCTAAAAAACTTTTACTGGGAGATTAGAAGGATTCTAAATTTATACCTTACATTTAAAATATATATATAGAGAGAGAGAGAGAATGGTAATATAAGATCGTCAATTTTTATCATCATCAGGTTGGCATATCTTCTTTTCAAAGTGTTTACAAAAATCTATTTTTGTATAAGATTATATTATATATTGTTAAATCCAATGAGCCCTCCTAACCAATTGTCAAGCCCAACGGGTTTCCAGGCCGTGGACCAGGGAAAGAGACTCAAGAATGGGCTCACCAAACTTCAAACCAATTAGGATTCGTCAACCCTTGAACTATCGGGCAACCCTTATCACTCAAGGTCGCGTCACCACCCATCACTTCGAAAGATCACGTGGTATCACTGACAGTCGTTTCACTGTCACACCACCGCCCGTCACCTCAGATCCACGTGAGACCTCTACGATTGCGCTACTATACTCATGATGTCGACCACTAATCCCTATCCAGATCTCGACAAGCGGCAACCAATGACTCGTCAGTAAAAATATAAATAATTCTCCTAAAGTTAGCAGAAAGATTCTAAACACCTTAACATCTATAATCACATTGCTCTGCTTATCTTCCCTCTCCACCACCATCCTTTTTCACACCATTAAGATATCCATCCGAAAACCAAAAAAGACATATATATATATATATGAATTGATGTTGTGCAAATTTATAACTTTATAGATATATATATATATATATATCCATTAGATAAATTTTGAAATTTTTGCACAAATTTTGTGCACCCACGTTGCCCCCTTCATTGGTGGGCACGTGGCTTTGTTTTTTTTTTTTGGGGGGGGGCAATGGATCCTCCATTTTTGGGTTCTTCAAAGTAGAGAAAGAGGGGAAAAAAATAGTAAGAAGGAAACAGAAAAAATCAAAAAAATTTGTCTGTTCGTTTTATTTTTTTGTGTTTAAAATATTATAAATTGATATAAATTTTTATACGTTAATAATTTATTTTATGTATACTTTTAAACGTTCGTATATTCGTATCGTGTTTATGTTATTTTTCTTGTTGTGTTTTAATAATTTTTCCTATGTTGTATTCGTGACGTGTTCGTGTTCGTGTTCGTGTTTTTTTTTTGTTTTTCAAAATATTATAAATTTATATAAATTTTTACACGTTAATAATTTGTTCTATGTATATTTTTACACGTTCGTATATTCGTGTCGTGTTATTTTTCGTGTTGTGTTTTAATTATTTTTTTAATTTTATGTTCGTGTCGTGTTTTAATTCATCTCATATTTTACGTAATTTGTCATTGTGATTAAATTTAGAGAAAAATTTGTGAGTTCATGCCGTGTCTCAATTTATAACATATTTTGCATAATTTATTATAGTTATTCACTTTAATGAAAAAATTGTGTTCGTAACATGTTCGTATTTTTTTTTTTCAAAGTATTATAAATTTATATAAATGTTTACACGTTAATAATTAGTTTTACCCAATAATTTATATAAACTATTATAAATTTATAAAAAAAATTACACGTTAATAATTCGTTTTATGTATATTTTCACACGTTCGTGTATTCGTGTTATGTTCATGTTATTTTTCGTGTTGTGTTTTAATTATTTTTCCTATGTTGTGATCGTGTCATGTCTCAGTTCATGACATATGTTACATAATTTGTCATAGTTATTCAATTTAGAGAAAAATTTGTGTGTTCATATTCGTGTAATTTTTTTGTATATTTTTAAAGTATTAAAATTTATATAAATTTTTACACGTTAATAATTTATATAAAGTATTATAAATTTATATAAATTTTTACACGTTCGTGTATTCATGTTATTTTTCGTGTTGTGTTTTAATTATTTTTCTATGTTGTGTTTGTGTCGTGTCTCAATCATCTCATATTTTACATAGTTTGTCATTGTGATTTAATTTTACAAAAATAAAAAATAAAAAAATTGTGTGTTCGTATCGTGTTTCAATTCATAATATATTTTGCATAATTTATCTGAGTGATTCAATTAAAAAAAAAATTGTTTTTTCATAACGTGCTCGTTTTATTTTTTTTATGTTTACCAAAATATTATATATTCATATAAAAAATTTCATGTTAATAATTAATTTTATACGTTATTAATTTATGTGTTCATAATATTGTTGTCATTATTATTACAAAAATAAAAAGCGAATTGTTTCACCCGCAGCGTAATGCGAGTTTTTTTTTCTAATAGAATTTAATATGAAATAAGATTTCACAAAAAAAAAAAAAAATTAAAAATATACTATAGTATTTTATAGGAAAAGATGTAAATAAATTTGCCCTTCGAATAGTTTTATTCCCTGTCTGTCCCTGCAAGGCCTAGACATACACCCAGTACTAGCAATAGATCTATGATCTGGTCTGGCCCATAGAGGAGTATCCTCACATTCCTAAAAAGCGCGTGACCAAACAGCTTGCGAAAAATGTAAAACCAAATAGTATGTTTGTCGTGCGGTTCGACATCATTTCCACCACGCGCCCCGACAATCTGAGCGTGAATATCACCCTACACACGAGCTCTCACCCCCGGCCCCCAGGCGGCCAGTCTACAACGGAACAACATTAATACTCCCCCAGTCTCCCACAGTTAGGGATTGACAAAACCCGATTCGATCGATAGATTTCGAACCGATCCGATCCGAATGAAGAGGTTTTTTTTTTTGAACAATGGAGGCGGAGCGGGGCGGTGCGGTTTTTTTTGTTTGAAAGGCGGGGATGGAGCAGTTGTGGTAATTGCCTGCTCCGTACCGCCCCGCCCCGAATACTGAAATTACAATTTTACCCTTAAATATTTAGTTTTTAAAAGAATAATAAAATAATATAATTAAATTTATTATTTTTCTTTTTCTTTTTAAAAACTTAAATCTAATACTTTATTTTTTTTTTCTTCCTAGATTAGAAACATGTTTAAATTGAATTTATATTAAAAAAATTTTATAATGCTTTATTATTTGAAAAAAATAAAAATAATTAATAAATATCAAATTGGCGGAGCGGGGCGGGGCGGTTATGGATGTAACCGACATCCATGGAGGCGGTAGTGGTATTGAAATTTCAACATCTACGACGAAGCGGGACGAGGGACGGGACAGAATAGTGCTATGGCGGAACGGAAGCGGATACTGCAAAATCTGTCCCTGCCCCTGCCCCGCTCCATTGCCATCCCTACAGTTCCACTGTTACTGTGTATGTAAGAGAAAATAGACAAAAGAAAAAAGAAGGTGAGCCCCACAATCTCTCTGTCTGTAGTTTTCACCATATCAATATCATCATCTCTCTCTCTATAAATGGTGGTGTGTGGGCTTTTTTTACAGAGGCTTTTAAAGATTTAATTTTTCCATCCGGGATTTCTTTCTTCCTTTGAGTTCTTCAAAGCACCGAAATGAAATAATTCGAAGAAGCTCAGAAAGCAAAGAGCTTTTCTAGTATATTATTAACTTGATTGATATATATCATTTATCATGGACGGTGGCGACAAGCTTTGTTGGCACTTGGCAGGATCCACTCCCAAAAAATACTTTCTTTTAGGAGGAAGAGGGGAAAGGGAATGAGAAAGAAATATATATATATATATATATTTTTTTTGTTAATATATGTGATATCATTATGTGGTATTATGTGTCAAAGTTTTATTAGATCACGTCATTTAATATTTAAAGATATTACTGACACTACTACTAAAGCACACGAAATGAAACTTTAAATATCAAAATAAATATTTTTGAAATGTAAGGTGCTTGTTTCTCATTTTCTAAGAAGACAGTGGAGTTATATAGCATGGCCTTGTCCACCTCTGGATTATACTAAGTTGAATGTTGATGGTGCTGCTCGGTCGAATCTAGGAGAACTAGCTTGTGGAGGTCTTTATAAGGATAGTAACGGTTTTTGGCTCTTTGGATTCCATAGGAAACTTTGGTTGAGAACACATTTGAAGCCATAAATTTATGATATTTTTACTGGATTGAGTTTAGTGTGGGAACATAGTTGCAGACATCTAATTGTTGAATTAGATTCACTTTTGACGGTTCAAAAGATTTTATAACTGTTCATGAGAAATATCATCTTTATCAACTAATCTATGGTTGCAAACAAATATTGAATCGGGATTGGATTTGTCAACTACATCATATCTATAGGGAGGCAAATTTTTGGGCAAATTTTCTAGCTTTTTCAGGTCACAATATGTCGGTATTGAGATTACTAAGTTGAATGACCCACCTGTTACTCTTGTAAAATATTTACAAGATGATTTGTTAGGTGTAACACGACCTAAAACGTGTGTTATTTAAACAATTATCTTCCCTCATATATACTAAAAAAAATAGAGTTATCATATTAAAATTTTTGATAAATTTCAAAACCTATTTATAACATTATCTTTTATATTTATTAACGTAAAAGTATTAAATTCTAATTTTCACAGGACTATTTTTACATTTTGACCTTATGTCACACAAAAAGCAAGAAGGAACACGTTTTTGTTAAGTTTAGCAAATTTATGGAAAAGTGTGGACGGCACTAAATTATATTTCAATTGTTCAATATACCAATAATTTTGCCCAGTAGACTACTTGAATAGCATACTGTTTAAGCCAAGGCTTGTTGATTACTTTCAGTTCTAATAGAATATCTTAATTAAATCTTAATAATTTAATTAGAGCTTTCTAATCTTCATTTTCTTGTGGTTATATAAAAAATAATAATTTCCCCGTGCTGAGAAGCTAGGAAGTTATGGATTACTATTAAAGATGATCACATGCCGAAAAAGATTAATTACTAAAATAATCAAAGAAAAAAAAATAACTACATTATTTATTTGAACACGTTTCTCATGTTTGGCAAAGTAAATGGTTCAAAAATGAAAAAAAAGTCCAAAAGTCTTATTCTTGGTGGGCCAAATACACTTAAGTGACTGAAAAAGCTTTCAACTTCTCTGATTAACAGTAATCACATTTGAACTTTACTGTACATATTGTATTTTGTGTTTTTTTATCAATTATATAAATATTATAAAAATTTATATTAATATAATAAAAGTAATTGAGTTAGTGTCACGAATTAATCAAATATCAATTCAATCAAAAGAATTACTTAAAAACTATTTAAAATAATAATATTAGAGGTAATTATATATTTTTTTTATTTTAAAAAAACTACTCACAATATCTAAAAATTATTCATTTTTTTAATAAATTATCATATTTATCATAAATTATTCAATTTTTTCTCCTTCAAAAACATTTTTTTCACATCATTTTTTTTCTTTTGTCCAATATTTTTTTTTCCACCCATATAATGGGTGTACATATTTCTAGTTATTAAATATATCAAAATTATAAATATAAATACAATATATATTAAACGTGTCATATTAATCGTATTTAAATATATTATATTATATTTATTAGATTATCTTTATACTTATTAAAAACGTGTCGTGTTGTGATATCATATTTAAAAATTATAAGATCTTCACATTGGTTAAAAATGCAAAATGCCAAACGCGGTAAACAGTACATTCTCACGTTTATATAACACCAAAAATATAATAACATATGAATGAAAAATATATAAACATGTCCCTACATTTTTTACCAAGACATGATTTTTAATTATTTATCCTCATATGCTCAAGAAAAGTGCTTTTAAATATCCATTACTCCTTCACTTCTGAAATCTCTCTTTACCTCTCTCTCTGCTTATATTGTTCAATTTAAACAGCAATGATTCTGAAACTTAGGAGCCCTTTCAAGCTGGAAGAAGACAGCACTGAGGAGGGCAAGAACAAGGCAATATATGCAAGTTCTTGTAAGAGCTCATCAGTTGTTGTTGGGTTGAAAATCCTTACACAAACTTCACAGCGAAAATCTAATGTTGTTGTTAAACCTGCATTGAAAATTAGACTGCCCACCTCTAGGAAGCATTATCATGGTCATTCCGGCAGCTGGTCGCCGGCTGATGAATCTTGCTTTCTCAAATCATGTCATTTATGCCACAAGAACTTAAGCCTTGATAAAGAAGTTTACATGTACAGGTAACAAATAATTTCATACCATATTTGTATATTTTATCCTATAGATCTTTTTTGGGTATTTTGGGCCTTTATAACATATATAAAAAAAGGATTAAGATATGGAACTTGATATTTAGTCCAGTTAATTCATGCAATCATCTTGGCATCTAGCATATCTGTAATTCGAATCTTAACATCTACTGTCCCTTTCTCATACTGCGGCCTCCTTTATAATATTGATATATGGTTAATTTCTGGGTGTTTAAGCAAAGTGTGGATTTTGTATGCTAAATTCTGATAGAATTTATATATGTAAATGCAGGGGTGACCAAGGCTTTTGCAGCATAGAGTGCAGGGACAGGCAAATTGTTTTTGATGAAGCGAGGGAACTTGAACTGTCTACTAAACAAATGCTTGCATCTTATAGGCATTGTAGCGCCGCCTCCGGCCGGCGAGAGACCCGTCTCCTCCTAGAGGATCTCCGCCGGAGAAACAAATCGCCTCATCAAAACCAAAAGCATTGGGCAATTGTCTGATAATTCATAACTTCATATACCATAAGAATGATAACTAAAATTAGAGATTTGAGCAAAGGGGTGTACTTGATTTTAGTTAGGATGACTTAGGAGATTTCTTATCTATAAAAGAGAAGAAAAATATTTGATCATACAACTTTTATTCCTTTTTTGTTCTCTAATGTCTAATGTATTGAGATGAGGAATTGGAAGATAATTGATTAGTGATGTAAAGTGAAAGAAAAAGTGAGTAGCTGTGATATTTTTTTGACAAATCGTTATAAAGAATAATGGATAAAAATAATTCTAAGTTTTGCTTCAAAATTTCTAAGGTAATCCCTTCTTATTCTTGCCCATCACTATCATTTCTTTTGTCCATAATTTTATTATCCGGATTTGCGAGAGTGTCAAATATATGTATGTGTTTGATATGAGTATACTCAATTTTTTTTAGATTTTTTATATATTTGGAAGAACATACTTTCATACCATGTTCGAATATGTGTCAAATACAAATATAAAACACGAATATTTTTAAAAAAATGAAAAATCTGATTAACATAATTCCACAACAGTAAAAACCAATAATGGCCAGTGTGTCTTTGATTGGATGCCGCATTAACAAATGTTTGATGATATTTTGCTTTTCT
This sequence comes from Fremontodendron californicum, assembly GCA_030761205.1. Taxonomy (NCBI): domain Eukaryota; kingdom Viridiplantae; phylum Streptophyta; class Magnoliopsida; order Malvales; family Malvaceae; genus Fremontodendron; species Fremontodendron californicum. Next base: position 4,788,817 of record JAULJL010000027.1, read on the forward strand.
GCACTGTCAATAATCTTTGATTTTGACATAAAAATGTCTATGAGGGACCGAAAGTTCGATGGATTTTTTGAGTTCTTTTGAGATATCCTATGCCTGCAAAATGAAATGGCTATTGATAATGGTATCTTGGCAATTTTCTTTTGTGGTTAAAGAGTCATCACTTCCTTTCATTTGTCAATTGTAGCTTGTCATTGTCTCTCAAGATGCCATTTCAATTCCTAATACTTATGGTTCTTAATTTTCTTAATGATGTTGAACATTCTATTAACTCTTGGATTCTACATAAAAAAAAAAAAAGTGTTCTTAAATCAATGATCATTGCACAGTAAGATTTAAGAATATGCATTTTATGGGAAATTAAGTTATGATGAAAATTCCATATACCAACATTAACAAAAACAACCTTGTTAATAAAGGCATGGAATGCATTTGTTTTACCTGGTATGGAAAGAAAGGAATAACAGGTTCTATAGCCATGTTGAAGTGAATGGGGCAAGCTTGCTGAGATTTTCATGCGGTGAGTTTCAAAATCTGACTAAGGACGAGAGATCGAGGGAAGATATCATGGCTGCTTGCATATTTAATGCAGGTTTCATTATTTGCACCCCTGTTATTCAAAAAGCAGCAATAATATTTTTGGGTCTTTGAATCCAAATATATTCAAATAAAACCCAAGAGCCAAAAATAAAAATTACTAAATTAATGTTATCATATGGATTAATAATAACTCTAAAAAAATTCCTCCTAAAAGATTATATAAGAGTAACAATAACATACTTCACGAATTAATCCTTCCCTAACTATATATGTCGCAGTTAAATTCAATGGCGATGCCCAAGATCAGGACCGGCATTGCTAGAGTTAAGACATCAATCATAATTTACTTCAGCCATGAAACTGGTGAACAAACTCTCCCTTATTCACTTCCTGATGATCAGCAACAAATGGCCATAAACAAGTAGAATTCCGGACGCTCAGCTCCTCCAACCTAGCCGCTGCTTTTTCTCTCAACTCCTTAAGCGCCATAGCATATTCCACTAGCTTCTCCAGAGCGAAGTTCTCAATCGGCTGATCCAACCAAAACCCAGCACTAATCTCTTCTTCTTCAACTTCTTTCTGCTTTTGCAACGAATCATTACTATGATCATCAGATGATGGCTCGAGTAGATATCGATCAAGAACCGCATCCACATTATCGGTGGTGTATACTCTTCCAGATTTTGATAATGCGAGGATGCCAACTTCTGCCCCGCACAATGTCGAAAGCTCTTTAGCTTTCTTGAACAACCCTTTTCTACGTTTGGAGAAAGTTACTTGGCGTTTGCTTTCGACTTCCAGTTTCTTGATTTCAATTCGTTGACGACCTCGGCTGCTTCTTGTTTTCTTCGCCTCAGTTGTGTTTGACATTGCATTAATATCATCCATGGCGATCGAGAAAACAGAGAAGATCAGCCGAGGAGAAAAAATTAGTTAAACACTGAGGTTTTAAGTTGTCTTTAGGGGGTTATTACTAAACAAAGGCTGCTTGGGTTTTTATAGCTTAACTAAATAACCTAGCTTGTACAATAAGAAATAATCTTTGCTAGTTGTTTCTCCCCTGCCGTGACCCACTTGCAACTCTAAATTCCCTACTATTATTAGTAGCGCTACTTTCAAGTAGAGGACTCTTGAAATATTTTATTTTTATTTGTTTAAGTCCGGTTTGAATCGGATCGGACACGAAAGTTTATTTTATTATTCTAAAATATTAAAATATTTATATTTTATATTAAAATTTAAATAATTTTTTTATTAAATAAATAATAATCTGGATCGGGCCAATTCAGATTATAAAAATCTCTGTCTAAACCCAACCCAATTCAAATTGGACTTATCGGGCCAAGCAGGTAGTCCGGCCCATGAATATATTTACTTTCAAGATATTGCATGAAATTATTTGGTTAAAAAACTATTAAGATTTAATTAAAGATTAAAAGAACGAGAAAAAAAAATACAAAACAATTGCCTTTAAAATCTTTATTCTTTTACCAATTAGGTTTTGTCACAATAGCAAGAAAGAGGTTTGAACTTTTAAGTCTTCAAGTCTCGTTATACATAAATTTAATCTAATTTTGTGTTGGTTTTTTTTTATTTAATTGATTTGTTTATTTTTTTAATGAATGTATTATTTGATGTATCCGAAATTTTTTATAACTTAATAAAAAAAACTATTTTTTAAGCATTTTAAAAAACAAAAAACAAAAGGCCATTTTGGGCCAAAATAGAAGTGGTAGACTTGTAGGTGAAATAGGGTCAAAACTTGGATTCCATGGTTTTACATGAATCTCAAAAATTAAAAGTTACTGTTTATTTTGGGCATTCTTTAGTGGATGGGCTAAAACAAGGTATAAGTAATAAGTTACAAGTTAAGGCCCTTCCCAGTTCCAACTAAGGATGGCAAAGGAGATTATTTTTTTTTTTTTTTTTATGAATGTTAAAAATATCTGTTTTCATAATGTTGGTTACATTATAATCGCTTCATGTTGTTTCATTTTATTTTTTTTATTAATTGTTTTTAATTTAATATTATAAAAAATATTATAATTTATTCATTAACATAATTTTAATATATATAATTCTTTAGTGTATATATATATAATATAAATATATATAAAGTATATATACATAATATTAGTATATATATAATATATATTAAAAATATAAAAGGGATAAAAGAATATTTAAAGGGTAAAATAATAATTTTAAAAAACTGAACGGGAAGGAACGAAGTAAGCATTTATCAAAATCGTCTCACTTCATCTTGCTCCCATTTTTTTTTTATATAAAAAAAAAAAAAAACAATGCGAAATCGGTAAAACGAGTTGGCTTTTAGCATTCCTAATTCCAACTTACAAGAACTGTCTTTTCTTTTCTTTATTATTTTTTATTTTACCTTTTTTAAAAAAAAAAATTCCTCTCCAAATTTTCTATTCCATGCTTTGAGCCAACTGTTTTTCTAATTAAAAAAACTCCAATTCTCTCTTCTTCTTTTTTTTTTAATTTGAAAAAAAAAAATGTTTGAATCCGACTTTTTAAATAGAAACTACATACAGTTAAAGTTAAAATGAATATTTAAATGTGCAACTCTCTTTTTTCCAGGTACATTGTTATCTATAAATTTTATTATCTATTTACACATATATATATGCCTGCACAAGTAAGAATATAAAGGGGAAAAAAAAAAAAAACATTTGGGTCACCAATGCCATCCATTGCATTTACTTTGAATCATAAATTCAATATGACCTTTGACCACTATTGGTTCAATGTGCTGTCTCTTTACTAATGGGGCCAAAAAATTTCAAATTTTAATCAATTTCTCATGATATATATAATTAATTAACTCAGCTTTAATCCTGGAATTAATTGATATACTATATATGTTATTGCTTTGCCATCACTTTCCAAAACCTAGTGCTTAGCCAAAGTTAATAGTAAGGATTAGGTGACAATAATTGAAGGAAAAGAACTAAAATCATATGGAAGATGCAAGAACCTTCTTTGTATACTACATATACAACTTTAAAGTAGACATAATAATTCGTTTATTCATTTCATGTTTATATATTTTTAACGTATAATAATCGTATTTAAGATATTATATATTTTGATACATTAATAATTTATTTTATGTAAATTTTGACACTTTCGTATATTCGTGTCATGTTCGTATTATTTTTTTCATGTTTTATATTTTATTTTAATTATTTTTTTGTGTCATGTAATTATATTGTGTCCAAAATTATCATATCTATTTTAAAATCTAAAATAACACTTCCTTTCAAAAGGTTTAGAGATAAGAGCATGCAAACAAAGAAGAAAAATGGCCTTAGTAAAAGAAGATTTGTCAAACAAATGAAACCTTTTTTTAATTGCTTTGATTCAAAACCAATCCCTTTGAGGCCCATTCCTCTCCTCCTTTACTACTAACAATGAACCTTCTAAATAATTGCATGTGATCTTCTACCAAACCCCACTTCTCAAACTCCTTGTAAATCCCCCCATTCTTTAATTTTCAAATTGTTTTACAGTTTCATTGGGGCCTCAATGTCTCATTCCCCTGTGCCTATATGCTTTTTAATATGTTATGTTTTTTTATGGCAAGTAGAAGTGTAGAACCCTTTTGTTACACCATTTTATGCAAAATACAAACATTCTTCATCAAACTACCTAGTTATCATGATTTTTTTATTTTTTTTTAAATATTTGTGTTTGATTTTTTTATTTATCATATATTTAAATATAAATACAATCTTTTAAATATATAAAAAATTAAATATATTTATCTCAAATACATACCGTATCTAATAATTATTTCTGAATTCAAGTAATATAATCTAACTATCCGTTTAAAAAATCAATTAAAGACATAATTCAGATGATTAACAACTCGATCAGTCTCATCAAATTATAATCTTTATTAAAAGACTAAACTTATTGTAAACATGTGCAAATCCTACCTTTTTGTTTCTATCTCTAATAGAGTTTGTTTGTTTGTTTTCCTTCCCCCACACTTTCCCATCAGTAATTCAAAAGCTTTTCACTACAAAGTGAAAAATCAGAGATTCTTTTTCACTGTTGGTTTCTAAGGGAAAAAGAGGGAGGGAAGCAGGAAATATATATATATATATATAAACAGGAAGAGATTTATTTATATGAGTGTAAAATTAAATTAATTTTACACATTTTTATAACTATTTATATGATTTATATTTGTTTAATCCGACCGTCATATTTCATGTTCTATTCACGTAGATTACGCATGTCGAGTTTCGAGCAAATTAAAAATATCTAACTATTTGTTCGATATAAAAAATTTCAACTATTAAATATATATTAAAAAATATAATATTTTTGATCAATATGATAGAGATTTCGGATCGATTCTAAATTTTACGTGTATGGCGAGTATAATTATATTGTTAAATCCAATATTGGTCAGTTTTTTAAAATATAAATCGTAAAAAAAATTATAAAAATATGTAAAATTAATTTAATTTTATACTAATATAAATAGATATCTCATATATATATATATATATATATTTCAAATTCAAACTAGAAATTTTGAAATGGAAAGTTTGTCTTCTGCTAGTCCCCACCATTTTGCAAGGGTGGTTGAGATTTGCATAATGTGCAACTGAAAAGAGCAACATTTTACCACAAGGTCATCCATCTGCTTATAATTCAAAAGAAAAATTGATGGTTGCATTATTTATATGTAGTTTTAGTTTCTATGACCATGGATGATGGACCCACGCCTCCATTTTAGCCCTCCCTCAACGCCAATGATGCCACATTGATCATTTCACAACTGCCCTCCCCAATCCCCATGGCTGCTTTTATCAAATTAGTCCCAGCTGCTAGCTCAAAAGGAAGAAAAAAAAAAATGGAGGGAAATGCCAGCAATTCTGCAGTAGAATTAGAATAGAAATATATTGAATCGGATATAATTTAGTTAATTTATATCATCATTTTTAAAAGATGAACATCCTACATGGTGACATGTGAAATGGTCCCAAACTAGCTCCAACAGTTACATCGTTGTTTTTTTTAAAGCAACAATGACTTTTATTTTATTTATTTATTTATTTTACAAATGAGATCAAATATTATGAAAAATTTAAGAAGGACAACTTTATTCATTACATTTTTATTGAATCAGATATTGTTTGTTGTACATAAATTAGGGAATTTTTTGTTGATGGGTTAATCTAATTAAAAGTTTATGAAATTACAAAGCTTAGTTATTGTCATTGGAGTTAGATATGACAATTAATATACACATGTTTTTTTGTCAATAATGTAAATATAAAAATAATATAAATTATTAAATATGTCAAAATTTTAAATACGAATACGATACGTGTATTAATAATATTTAAATATATTATGTCGTCTTTATCATAATATTTTTATGTTTATTAAATATATTAAATTCGTATCATATTTTTATATCGTGTTTAAAATTATTAAAATATTGTAAAAGATGATGGAATAACAACGGCTTTTTTATTACAATATAGCCAAAAAAAAAAAAATTATCAAATTACCGTTACTTTTTGATTATTTCCCAAAATACGGACCTTTTTTTTTCAGCTGGGAAATCGCCATCCCCCATGGCGATTTCCCAGCGTGTTTTTTTGCAAATTTGCAAAAAACACCAAGGGAAATCGCCATGGGGGATGGCGATTTCCCTTGGTGTTTTTTGCAAATTTGCAAAAAATTACCAAGGGAAATCGCCACCCCCCATGGCGATTTCCCTTGGTAATTTTAGCCAATTTTGCTAAAACCATGAAGGGAAATCGCCATGGGGGGTGGCGATTTCCCTTCATGTATATTTTTTTTTTTTTTAATTAATAAAAAAAAATTATATTAAAACAATATTTTATTTTAATTTGATAAATTTATTTTTAAAAATTATAAATTAAATTAAAATATTTTTTTTATAATTTAAAAAAATTTAAAAATTCGTAAAATATATTTTAAATTTTTTTATAATTTAATATTTTGATTTTTTTTTTAAATTTTAAATTTGAAATGAAAAAAAAAAAAAAAAAAAAAAAAAAATCAAAGGGGCAACGGTCATATGACCGTTGCCCCATCCCCCTCCCCCCACCCCCCCACCCCCCACCCCCACAATTCAAAGGGGCAACGGTCATATGACCGTTGCCCCATCCCCCCTCCCCCCACCCCCCACCCCCCACCCCCCACGTCCCCCCTCCCCCCACACCCCCCACCCTCTATAAATACCCCTCTACTCTTCTTCAAATTTTCATTACTCTCATTCAAATTTTCATTTTCTTTCAAAATTTTATCATTTTTCTACCAAAAAAAATTTCTTTCTACAAATTTTTTTTTCTACAACAATATTTTGAAATGGCTTCACTATTAAGGTTACAAGAAAATCACATCTCGGAGGTTATATTTAACGAGGTAAGTAAATTGTTATATTATTATTGTTTTTTATATTATTATTATTTTTTATATTATGATTGTTTTTTATATTATTATATTATTATTTTTTTTATATTATTATTGTTTTTTATATTATTATATTATTTTTTTTTTATATTATTATTGTTTTTTATATTATTATTGTGTTATATTATATTATATTATTATTGTTTTATATATTATTATTGTTTTATATTATATTATTATTGTTTTATATTATATTATTATTGTTTTTTATATTATTATTGTATTATATTATATTATTATTGTTTTTTATATTATTATTGTTTTATATTATATTATTATAGTTTTTTATATTATTATTGTTTTATATTATATTATATTATTATTCTTTATATTATATTAAATTATTATTGTTTTTTTATATTATATTATTATTTTTTTTTTATATTATATTATTATTGTTTTTTTATACGAAATTATTGTTTTATATTATATTATATTATTATTGTTTATATTATATTATATTATATTATATTATATTATATTATATTATATTATATTATATTATATTATATTATATTATATTATTATTGTTTTATATTATATTATATTATTATTGTTTATATTATATTATATTATATTATTATTTTGTTATTTTATAGTTTTATTTATTACTTTTTAATTGTTATAGTTTTATAATATATTAATTTTTATTATTATAACAGGAAACTCGTCGCGTATTACGTTCGAGGAAATTTACATTGGAGGACCCGCATCCTTATATTATCGACCACTTAAGAAGAGCCGGATTTTATCACGCAAGTCAAATTCGACGACTTGTGATACAACCCGATTTAATCTCTGCGTTGGTCGAACGATGGAGACCCGAGACGCACACTTTTCATTTTCCATGTGGTGAATGCACGGTCAGTCTCGAAGATGTTGCGCTGCAACTTGGACTTCCGATCCATGGCGATGCAGTTACAGGCGGAAGCCTGCTAGATTGGAATGAACTGTGTCAAGATCTATTGGGTGAGGTACCTCCAGAAGACGTCGTATCTGGCTCAACGGTGAGACTGACTTGGTTGAAAACGTTTCAAAATCTGCCATTACATGCAACCGAACAACAAATACAATATGCTGCTAGAGCATATATTTTACGTTTGATTGGAGGATTACTGATGCCTGACAAATCGAGCAGTCGGGTACATTTAATGTATCTTCCATTGCTACGTGATTTAGAGGAAGCAGCAAATTATAGTTGGGGTTCTGCGTGTTTGGCAGTTTTGTATAGAGAACTTTGCCGAGCTACAGTTCCAAAAAACCATGACATAGGTGGATGTCTAGTGCTTCTACAATCATGGGCTTGGTATCGGCTACCATTTCTTGCTCCGCGCGTGGATATTTCGGCTGTATACCCCCTTGCAAGCAGGTAATAATCTTTACTATTTTATTAATTTTGTACGAAATTGTATTTTTATAGGTCATTAAGATATTATATGCATTTTAATAGGTGGAGTAGGAGTACGGGTAGAGATTTTACAGAGACTCCGAGCGATCTTGCAACTATAAGACTACGACTAGATCGACTAGGATATGATAAGGTAAATATTTCGATTGTTACATTGAAGTTTTTTTTTTTTATTTAATCCTTATGAAACTAATAATTTGTAATAATTATTCGCAGTTTCTGTGGATGCCATATTCCTCGAGTGAAATTATGGCATGCCTCCCATCGGATGCCTACAATAATTTCAATATATGGAAAGCAAACACAGCATTGATATGCTTTTCATATGTAGAGTGGCACCAAACTGACCGGGTGTTGCGACAATTTGGGATGCAACAACCAATTCCTGCAGCCCCGATGAACCTTGATAAGCTTCACAAGGTCGACATGCGTGGTCGTAATGATGAATTCTGGCCTGCGAAGCATGAACGTTGGATCCAATGGTGGAACATACGTTTTGAACGAATTCCGACAGGTTACCCGATTGTTGGTAATAATTTCAACCCGTCTGCTGATTACATAAGATGGTATAGAAATGAAGGTCGGCCTTTCGTTTGTCCACCGTCGATGCACGAGGATGTTAGGAGTATGCCATTTACCGGACAAACTTCAGCTCCAGTCCCTCCTACACAGGATATGGATGCTCCTAGACCTCGCCGACAACGTGGGCGAAGGCGTCAACCGACCTCATCGGAGTTCACAGCACCGAGGATGTCATTTGATCATCCTGAACCTGAACGGGATCATGGAGTACCATCCAGCCATCGTTATTCCGTAAGTCACCCCGGATATGACGTTGATGAGTGTTACCGACCATCACCGCCAAGAACGAGGTTAGATGACCAGCTCCCCGTCCAAAGTCCAAGTTCAGCATATTTAACATCCATGTATCAGTTTGGAACCCCTTCGTCAGCATTTGATGCTACATCATTTATGGGTGCATCTAGTAGTCAGGTTCCCGTTATGGGTGAACTAGGTGTTGGCTCATCCAGCAGTGGGTTTCAAATTTTTGATACGGATGAAACGACTGATGACATTCAACCGGAACCATTGGCGGTTATAGCAAGAGGTCGTGGTGGACCGCGAATACGTGCCACTGACGAGGTTGAACGACGGGTGCAACCACCACGCACTAGAAGAGCTCGACACTGTTGCTCTACACCACGCAATAATTAGAATAATTGTAATGTGTTTTAAATTTCTAATATAAATTTATATGTTTTGCATTTCATGTAATTTGTTCGGAAATTAATTGTTATATTTTATTTTAATTTATATCTTAATGTTGTTATTTAATTTTAATATAATAATCCAAATTACATGATAAGTTGCTTTTCTTTTTTTCATTTTAATTTAATTTTCTTTTTAAATTATAATAAGAAAAAAAAATGTAATCAGAAATTAAATTAAAATTTTTTTATCAAATATCCAGTTTTAAACTGTAACAATCTATATTATTATTAAAAACAATGATTAAATTAATGTCACGAGTTAATCGAATACCAACTCAAAAAAACTAATCAAATTAAAAAAATTATTTTACGATACCAACTTAAAAATAACTTCTTTATTTAAAAAAGTGACTCGATAAATTTCTTTTAAAAAAAATTTATTTACATTTTACATCATTAAATTATTTTTGATATAAATTAAATTTTCTTTTTTATAATATTACAAAATTATAAAAAATAAAATTTTTGATATAAAAATTTTATTTTTTATATAATCTTCTTTTTAAATTTTAATAAGAAATATATTTTTATTTTTTATAAAATTGTAATAATAAATTAAATTACATTTTTAATATATATTTTAAAAAAATAAATAACCAAACCTATAAAAAAAATATTTTAATTTAATTTATAATTTTTAAAAATAAATTTATCAAATTAAAATAAAATATTGTTTTAATATAATTTTTTTTTATTAATTAAAAAAAAAAAAAATATACATGAAGGGAAATCGCCACCCCCCATGGCGATTTCCCTTCATGGTTTTAGCAAAATTGGCTAAAATTACCAAGGGAAATCGCCATGGGGGGTGGCGATTTCCCTTGGTAATTTTTTGCAAATTTGCAAAAAACACCAAGGGAAATCGCCATCCCCCATGGCGATTTCCCTTGGTGTTTTTTGCAAATTTGCAAAAAAACACGCTGGGAAATCGCCATGGGGGATGGCGATTTCCCAGCTGGAAAAAAAAGGTCCGTATTTTGGGAAATAATCAAAAAGTAACGGTAATTTGATAATTTTTTTTTTTTTTGGCTATATTGAAATAAAAAAGCCGAATAACAACCCAGGAATGTCAAAGTTTGCCCACAACTACAAGGCAACAATGGCAACTCAGTAGAACTTCTTCTTTGAAATTTTGAACCTTCATGCACGTAAACCTGTTATACCTCCAATTCTAGTTGCCATCTTCATTTAAGCCTTTTTTTTTTTTAACAAATTTATTATGGATGTTGAATAATTTTTTAAGTATCAAGAAATAAAATATAGTAGTACTAAAATATCTACTATATTTATATTTATAACATAACATTCCATTTCAAAAGCAAGAAAATCCAACCCCATGTGACCTCTCTTTAAAACAAACAGTTAAAAAGTATTAAATAAGGGCTATATATATAGTAAGTACACTACTATAATAAGACAAGCCACACTAAATTATTTAAAATCAATTGATTAAGAAAATAACAAAAACCTTACCTCTCCAAATTTTCAACATACAAAAAGCAGATTAAGAAAAAAAAAAAAAACATAAAAAAACTCAAACAATGACAGAAATCCCTTTCAAATATTTAGACAAAGAAAAAAAGAACAAACCCCAGTCCCACCATTACTATACTTCTCTTTCTAGTCACTGCTTTGCCTAGTAAGCTTTGTATAGTATAGTACATTACATTATTATTACTTTTTTTTTTTTTATGAAAACATTACATTATTATTACATTAAATAATACATCACACTCAATGTCCAGGGCTCCAGCTGCCACACAGTTCAAATCTCTCTCCTTTTTATGTATGTTTTGATCCACACTCACTCCCCCATTTCCATTAACTCACTCCTCTCTTCAAGCTCCGACCTTTCCCTTTGTTCTGTTTTTTGTCTTCTTTTTTCCCAATGGGTTTCTTTCTTCTCTTCTTTGTTTCATTACTCTCTTTAGCTTCTTCAGCTTCTAGGGTGGATCGGAAAACCTTCATCGTTAGAGTTCAAAACGATGCCAAGCCTTCCATTTTCACCACTCACAAGCACTGGTACGAGTCTTCCCTTTCCTCTGTTCTCTCCCCTTCAACTCCCACCCAAGTTCTTCACGTCTACGACAACGTTTTCCACGGCTTCTCAGCTAAGCTTTCCTCGACTGAAGCCCTCAAGCTCCAAACTCTTCCCCATATCATCGCTGTCATCCCTGAACAAATCCGGCACCTGCAAACCACGCGCTCTCCTCACTTCTTAGGCCTCAAAACCACCGACAGCGCTGGCCTTTTGAAAGAATCCGACTTTGGGTCCGATCTTGTTATCGGAGTCATCAACACGGGTATTTGGCCCGAGCGTCAAAGCTTCAACGACCGTGACTTGGGGCCTATTCCTTCTAAATGGAAAGGCCAATGTGTTACGACAAAAGATTTCAGTTCCAGTTCTTGTAATAAAAAGCTGATTGGAGCAAGGTTTTTCTGTAACGGTTACGAAGCTACTAACGGGAAAATGAACGAAACCTCAGAGTTTCGCTCCCCACGAGATTCGGATGGCCATGGGACCCATACTGCTTCTATTGCTGCTGGAAGGTATGTGTTTCCAGCTTCTACATTAGGTTATGCAAAAGGAGTAGCTGCTGGGATGGCACCTAAAGCAAGACTTTCTGCTTATAAAGTTTGCTGGAATGCCGGTTGCTATGACTCTGATATTCTCGCTGCCTTTGATTCCGCCGTAGCTGATGGGGTTGATGTAATTTCGTTGAGTGTTGGTGGTGTTGTGGTGCCCTATTATCTTGACGCCATCGCGATTGGTGCTTTCAGTGCTGCTGATAAGGGGATATTTGTGTCGGCTTCTGCTGGGAATGGGGGTCCTGGTGGATTGTCTGTTACTAATGTGGCTCCTTGGGTGGCTACGATTGGTGCTGGGACGATTGATAGGGATTTTCCAGCTGATGTTAAGCTTGGAAATGGGAAAGTTGTGCCTGGAGTCAGTGTGTATAATGGGCCGGGTTTGTCTCCTGGTCGGATGTACCCGTTGGTTTATGCTGGGGCCGGTGGTGGTGATGGGTATTCTTCTTCTTTGTGTTTGGAAGGTTCTTTGGATCCTGACTTTGTGAAAGGTAAAATTGTTTTGTGTGATAGAGGGATTAATTCCAGGGCTGCTAAAGGGGAAGTTGTGAAAAAAGCTGGAGGGATTGGAATGATTTTGGCTAATGGGGTTTTTGATGGGGAAGGTTTAGTTGCTGATTGCCATGTGTTGCCAGCTACTGCTGTTGGTGCATCAAATGGGGATGAAATTAGGGGTTACATTGATTCCGCATCTAAATCCAAGTCACCAGCCACTGCCACTATTGTCTTTAAAGGGACTCGGTTAGGGGTCCGGCCAGCTCCTGTTGTGGCTTCGTTTTCAGCTCGAGGGCCTAACCCGGAGACTCCGGAAATTTTGAAGCCTGACGTGATTGCTCCAGGATTGAACATTCTCGCTGCCTGGCCTGATAAAGTTGGCCCATCTGGGGTTTCATCAGATAAGCGAAGGACAGAGTTTAATATTCTTTCAGGCACTTCAATGGCCTGTCCTCATGTTTCTGGATTGGCTGCTTTGTTGAAAGCGGCTCATCCTGAATGGAGCCCTTCAGCCATAAAGTCTGCCCTGATGACCACTGCTTATACAGTCGATAATCGTGGGGAGACTATGCTTGATGAATCCAGTGGGAATACTTCGACTGTGTTGGATTTTGGATCTGGTCATGTTCATCCCACAAAGGCTATGGATCCTGGCCTGGTTTATGATATAACTTCGATGGATTTTGTAGATTTCTTGTGCAATTCGAATTATACAATTAACAATATTCAAGTGATTACCAGGAGGAATGCAGATTGCAGTGGGGCAAAAAGGGCTGGCCATATTGGGAATCTGAATTACCCATCGTTTTCTGCTGTTTTTCAACAGTATGTCCAGCATAACATGTCTACACATTTCATTAGGCAAGTGACTAATGTTGGGGACCCAAATTCAGTGTATAAAGTTACAATCAAGCCACCAAGTGGCACACTGGTGACAGTTGAACCAAAACAGCTTGTATTTAGGAGGGTTGGGCAGAAATTGTATTTCCTTGTAAGACTGGAGGCCATGGCAGTCAAGCTCTCTCCTGGCAGCACTAGCATTAAAAGTGGTTCAATAGTGTGGTCTGATGGGAAGCACAATGTCACTAGTCCCTTAATTGTGACAATGCAGCAACCTCTGTAACTTGTTGGAACTTTTTTGTATTGTATGTTAGGGTTTTGGGTTTTAGGAATTTTGGTTTCCTTATTATATAGGGTTTGTAAGAAGTATCTTTATATGTGTAATGAGATTGTGCTGGCGTTTTCTATATCAGAAAATGGGTGGAGTTGACTTGTAATGTAAGGTGAAGGTATAATCTCCGCAGGCTACCGGAAAAAGTGCAGGTCTAGTGTATCTTTACTGTAAGAATGTTTTGTAGAAATTCTGTCTGTTGAGAAGATGCCAAGGATAATGAAAAAAGTTCCCCTCTTTTCTTATATTTAAAGTCCAAATCTTTTACTTTGATCCGTTGAATTATGAGCTATGTTATCCGGATTCAGAGATGAGTGTCAGATACAGATATATTTATTTTTTTAAAAAGTTTTTTATCATATTTATACTCATATTTAATATGTGTCGGAGATATACTTTAAGAAAAATGAAGAGTACGAGTAACATGGATTATCAATTGAATTCGAATTTGTCTATTGCCTGCATTAGTGAATGCATGTGGGAACAGGGGAAGATCTCTCTTGGTGCCTATTGCAATGTAATTTTCTAGTAAAAAGTATATATATGCTTGTAACTTTAACAGCAAAGGCATCAGTTGACGACAACAATAAGGGAAAAAAATCATGTGGGGTTGCCTGATCAAGTAAAATTGGCAACTTCTTTGTTTGTTTTGCGCATTTAGTTTGTCTGCCGGTATTGGTGGGATGTAATTGTGTCCTAAAACCAGAAGTGAGAAGACATTGCGCAATAAACAATCCTTCTCAACCGACATGCAGCACCTTAGATGGTCATGTTTGAATCAGCACCAAGGAAATTAAAAGAGTCCCTCTGCTAAACTTATCAAATATATCTTTTCAGAGAAAATTTCTAACATCAGGAAACTCATCCTTTTCTTGGGAAAAAGTTTTGTAACATGAAAACAAAACGCTTTAAAAGTTATGCATTAGTAGCACATATTAAGTATACAATAATGTTAAAAAAAAGTATTTGGATGGTCCAATGCCAAATCAGATCCAAGAGATCCAGTAGTTTGGAACCATCAGTTACACCCTTCAAAATGAATGACACATCCCTCTATACGACCTGATCACACAGGATTCATGTGGGCAGGCAGTTACAATAGCAGGCAGCCGGACAAACCAGGCAGACAGTTCTAGATTCTCCTTGACCTCAGGTATAAAAAGTGTGAAGTAAGTCAAAAAGAGATTATGTTCTGTTTTGCTCATCTTTTTCTTTGCTCTATGCTCTCTTCTTCAGTAGAGTCTTTGCTGACTTAAGCATCAGAGCAAACCCCTAAGTCATGACTCCAGCCTCCCTCTAACCTTTGTTTCCATTTCAGGTCCTACTCTACAACCCTCCAACTCCTCTTCCACCAAGAAATCACCTTCTAACCTAAAATACATCAAATATGTTTAAGGCCTAATCTTTTTTCTTTTTTTTTTAATTTTAAGAAATAAGACATTCAAGCTCAGTATTTGAATAAAAAAAGGCATTTACAAAATGCTTCTTCAATCATGCGGATAACTCGGCCAAAATCGACCGTTAATGAAGGTAACCTCACCCGTGCAACAAAGCGACTTAGCTGGAAAACGTCACATTTACAAAATTGGGTTATTCTAACACGGTTTCTAGCTCTTTTTTTTTTTTTTTTTTCTCTTTATCTAATTCTTTTCTTGTTTAATAGTTGTAAGTTAGATTTTTTTTTTTTGGGTTGCTCTAACATCTTCTGATCATTTCCTTGATTGCAAATTATGAAGTTAAGGTAGGGGGAAAGTAACCTCGTCGTGTACCTTAATTTGCCATTGAAACTAAAAGCACCAATTTGCGGGCAACAAAAAAAGCTTGATAATTGATCAACAATTCTAGTACATATTGGGAATAATATATATTATATATATATATATATAACAAAAAAGAATGAGATGAGTTGACTTGTGTACAATTGTCAAACTTTATGTTGAATCCAATTCGTGGTCTTGAACTTTGCTTTTGTTTTATTTGGATCTGGGTCTAAGCTCATATCTAAAAGCCCAAATAGTTAGATGATGCCAACATAACCAGGCTTTTCAAAAACAGGAAAGACAGGCCTATATTACTTCTACACTTCTCCCTGTAATGCCTGGAATCATCTAGTACTTTCCTCTGCCTATATATTTACTCTTACAGTTCTACTTTGGGAAATCACTTCAAAAATAGCATTGATAGTTTCATTATATTTAGCAATAACCATTTTCTCTGCTTAGCTATATAATATATAGCTGTTACCTTTTCTAATTCGACTTTGTGCTGCTAGCCGTCAGATTTTTTATTTTATTAAATTATTCGAATTCGATGTTTATGTTCTACACATTTAAATACGATATAAAAATATGATGATCTTATAAATGTATAAAAATATTTTTAAAAAAATTAAATATATCATATTAAACATATATCCACATTATGCACTCATCCAGATTTCAAAAAATTGACTCTCTCGTTACCCAATATAAAGACTTTGAAGAAAACAAGTTGAATGCAAATTCTAGAGCTTGGATTAATCATTCAAGTTGCCACAGTTTTCCGATGGCAAGAAGTAATTGATTAAAGAAGAACTGGAAGATCAAGATTGAAAATGAAATGCTTATATTTACTCATCTGCCAAGAAGTAAGTAGTTGACACGGATTGTCTTATTGCAGATAGCAAAAGATAATGACCTAAGCCTCTTCGATGATTGTCATCTCAGGATCAAACCAGGAATAAAAAATATCTCTTTATGAGAAGAATCCAGGTGGTCCTAGAAATGAATCTCATATCTAACTTTAACGTCTCTTTCCGTAAGAAAGAAATTAAAGTGGAAAAAGTTGGATTTTTTTTTTTCCCCTTTGGTTTGATCGACATGGTCATGGCTCGTGATTTACAACACAGAATTTACGTAACAATCAAAATAAATATAACGCATGTAGACCTCTTAAGGGTCGGATTATTTGTTCAATTTGATAAATCTGATCTAAATTGTGTCGAATTTAAATAAGATTTTTTTTATTCGATTCGATAGATTTGATACTATTTATTAAATAAAAATTTATTTTTTTATATAAATTTAATTATAAAAATAACTTTTTTAATATTTTAATATTTATAAATAGTAAAACGGATTTATAAACTGGATCGGACTCGTCTTGAACTTGGATAAATCTAATAGATCTGATTCGAATTGGGTTGAATTTGAGTAAAAATTTTTATTTTGGTTTGATCGATTTGAATTATTGTTCATTTAATAAAAAAATATTTTTTATTTATAAAAATATATACATATTAATATAAAAATAAAAATAATTTTTTAATATTTATGAATAATAAAACACATTTACGGACGGAATCGGGTCCGCCCCGAACTTAGATAAGAGAAGAAAAAAAATTGGATCGTGAGCTGACCCTGAATAAGTTTAAGTACATGCACATCAGAGAATTTTATCTTTGTTATTTACACCCAAAAGTGTAAGCAATATTGAACTAATTATATCTGTTAAATAAGGCTCTAGTGTTAATATTTTAATTGAATGAAAATTATTTTCATATATATTTTCATAAATGGATAAATTCATTAAATAGATCATAAATAAAAATAAGTGATTAATTGAGAACAATATGTTATATAAAGTTATTAAAAGATTTATTCTTGAGCAATTTTGAGTTAAAATTTTATTTCAATTAAATATTAAATTTTTTAAAACTATTTAATTGTTTATACAAATAATACATCCATTGAATGTAACAATTAATTTTCTATCTCAAATTTTATTTTTATTATAATTTATCATTTTTAAATTGAAATTTTCAAGAATTTAACTAAAATATAACCACCTTTTGTTATAGTAATAGTACATCTATTGAATTTATTGTAGAGTTTAACTTCAACTAATCAATTCTAATTTTCATATGGCACAATTTTCTTAACTTGACTATATGTAATATATATAGGGTTCAGTTAATTGGTATTTTAAAATTATTTAATTATTAATTTTTTAAAATTATATTTAATATAATATTTTTATTGAATTCAATAAAAAATAATACATTAATTACACTTTTATTTTTATAAATATCATATTAACCAGTATCACTAAACAATGATTAACATTTTTCATATATATATATATATATATGGAAAAAACTTATATTCTTAAAAAGAATAGCAAACATTAAGTTTGAATGGTTAACAAAATTGTAATATTAATCTTTACTAAGTATTATCCATCTAGATTCTAGATAAGATTAAACTGGATGACAATGTTTCCTAAGTATATCTCTCAAGGGTTTCATGTCTTTGACTTTGGCTAGGAGACAGCTCTGTTGGAAGACCACCCTGGTCTTGTCCTTACCCAAACACAAACAAAGAAATTTCTTGCCCTGGCTGATCTCATCCACAATCAAGTCATTTTTAGCCGTCTGATTAGTCAACAGTGAACTCTCATTGGACGTCAATTCAGAGGCAAACCAAAACTGTTTGTTTCAATGCTTTGCTTGGCTGGAAGCAATTTTTATGAGCAAAGCTTTGCAGCCACTTGCCCAACTTGGATTTTAATTCAGTGTATTGATAACATCAAAGAATATAAAATAGTAATGATTCTTAATTTTGTCAAAGTGAAGCGTGTAGGCCACGAGCTTTGCTTTAATTTCTTTTCACCTTCTAATTTGGGTTAATCAGATTAAATCATTTTAAAAAAATCACATGTTGATCATCTTTTACTATTAAAGTAATTAATCAAGTCTTGATAAATAAATAAAAAAAAATTAAAATTGAGATTTAATCCAAACGGTTTATCCACTTTTTTAAAAATGAATTTCGTAAAGTTAAAGTTCAAACCAAACACTGCAATTCCTCTTTCTTGATCTTTTAGGTTTTGATTTTGTTATTTAAAAAAAGTCCTCTTGGTTATTGAACAATTTGAAAGGTTAATCCTAATTATAATTAGTCTCTTAATTATAAAAAATTTAAGCAACTTGTGTGTTGGTTGGTGAAACCCTTCTTTCAATATAAACAAGGAAAGGATGGTTTTGCAACAAAATTATTAGCATGTAACTATAAGAATAATGATGATAATGATCATATATAGATATAATATAAACAAAATTAAAAGTATAAAACATTGAATTGATTGAATTAAACAAGCTATGGACTTTTATTATTCAAAGAAATAAAGAAGATATTGAAGATTTTAGAGTTTTTTATTTTTTATGTGTATAGAAACTTAGAAAGAAGAAAAAATTGAATATCAACCATGATCGACTAGGATAGAACTAGATCCTCCAAAAAAAAAAACATAATTAGAACTAAGTGCATCCTTGATGTGCAGGTAAAATATAAATTGGGTAATTAAGAAAATCCTTGACAAGGTTTTGTTTTAAATTTGTATATCCATTGGTTTTTGAAGTTAATCAATCCCAAATTAAAAGAAATTTTTATGTTTACAATTACAAAATTCTTGCATTTTTTTTTTTTTTTGTATTTGAAGTTATAAAAAATTAAATATTGATTATTGCAATTAAAAATCGAATACTCTATTATCAGATCACAAGATTGTTGATGCATTCTTAAATTAATTTGTCACTAGTATGTTTCATACAAGCAAAAACAGGTAAACTTTGTAATGAACTTTGGGTAATATAAATCCACAATAATATTATTTTTTTTTAAGTAGAAAGCTTCAGCCGAGCTGATAGGTTTATGTCTCTTGATCTCTTCATTTTAAAGTGTTGAATTCGATTTCTTGTTTTTTTATTTTAAATAAAATAGAGATTTGGGATAAATCTTTGTATAATACTTTTAGAATACAGAAAACCTAATATAAGAAAACCAAAAAAAAGAAGTTCTATATAATAATAATAATATCCATATAATCAATACCCAAACTTCGAATATTAAAAAAAAAACTAGTTAAATCTCTCTCGCTTAGAGAGATACCAATTTTTATTTTTTTAAATACAAATCAATAAAATTTAAAAATAATCTAAATTATTAATATTTACAAAAATAATATCATAAAATTTTTCTTTCTCCTTATCTTATCTTATCTTATCGTATCTTTCTTTTTTTTTTTTTTCTTTTTTTTATAAGTTGATTATCTTATTTTCTTTCTTTAAGAAACTCCAAAATTTTAACTCTATTTTAAAGATAAATTGATGCAGGTAACCAGGCAGGCAGCTGATGCCAATAATTCGTAAGCAATTGCTGCAAGCAAAGTTGGTTCAGAATTTCAGGTTCATCATTTAATCTCCAAATTATGGAAACAGAGAGAGAAGAAAAATCGTGTTAATTTAATTTTGAATTTTGTTAACGAGTGCTCTAAGGACACTTTTTAAGGTTATTAAATATAGTAATCTCTTTAATCAATACATTCAAAATGATGAATAAATTTGTTAATTTTTGCATTTAATACAATATTATTACTATAAATAATATATTAATTAATCTTAAAGAATGTGGACACTCGTTAACAAAACACTTTAATCTTAAAAAATAACCAATAACCAAGAATAAAACAACAATATATTTGCAAGTTGCAACATCATCATCTAGGGCTGTGCACCCCTCGAACTCAAAACCTTGTCTTTTGCCCAACACCATTTTTCTGGTTGCGGGTCCCTTTTCTTTTTTTTTTTGTTTTTTTGTTTTTAAAACTTTTATTTTCTTTTGATTTGATTTGTCGTTTTGTTCCCATTTGTCTATTGTTCCTCATCTACGGCAGATTCTGGTGCATGAACCTCCTTTTTCACCTTCTTTTACCTTTCCACCATTTTATTTTACTTTTCTGATTCTATTTCGTTGAATTCGTGTTTGCCCCCGCGGTAAATTGTGAGGGAAGTTTCCGATACAGTTGCATGTTTTTCTCTTCCCAACATACCCTTCCATTTTCACCAATTTAACAAAGTTTAGTATAATTCTCTCGTTTTTATTTTTAATTTTTTTAATGAAATATAAATCAAATAAGTTTTTTTTTTTTTTACATTAAAACGTGTGAATATTAATTGTATAAAATTTAATATTTGTTAAAATTATTATGATTTTAACAAGTGGTTTGTTGCAAAAAAAAAAAAAAACAAATTTAATTGGCTCCTTATATATATATAAGTGTTCATAAATTAGATCAGATCAGATTCAAATAGACATTTTAAATCTTTGCTCAAGGTTCGATTTGATTCATTGAATTTCAAAAACTTTTTTTTTAATTAAAATTTTAATATATTTTATAATTAAATTAAAAATAAGTTTGATCATGTCATGTTTGAATTTTAAAAAAAAAAACTTATTTAAGGATCAAGCAAGTAATCCGATTCGTTAGTCGAGCATTGGATAAGTTTATTTGTGTGAAAAAACATATATTATTGAAATGAACAAGATATACATATACTTATCATTGAAACATATACTCAAGTGATGTCTCTCCATTTTTTTATGAAATCATGTATTATTGAAATCATAATCCATCAGTCATACTCAAATAATTTTAAACATATATTAAGTAGAAAAAATTAACATAAAATTAAGTGAATAATTGCTCTTCCATTATAGCATGTGGTGAGAAACAAATCAATTAATCATTAAATTGAAGATTTTTTCTGAACGCCTAATTTAGGCCACTAATCGGGGAATCTAGAGTCGGTAGTAGAGGGAAGAGGGTCACATGAATTCAGAGGAAGCTTAAGAAAAATGTCATTATGTAATTTGTTTGCATTCAAGATTTTCTTATTGACCACCTGACTTAATAAAGGTGATTTGAAAAGGAAAATCAAAACAAAAGAAAAGAAAAGAAATAAAGGTAAAAAATATATATTTTAGCACAAATTCCCTGAAATATTTCATTCATCGTTTATATAATTTTTATATTTTATAAATAAATTTTGTAAAATTTAAAAAAATTATTATCAAAAGAGAACTCAATTTCTTTTTCTTGTACGAAATTTAATAATCATGAATATTTAGAATCATTATTTTTTAGAAAAGTCATAAGAATTCATCTATATGGAATTTATATAAACTTCATAAATTTATATGTAAATTTTAATATGTATTGATATTGAAAAATTTTACAAAATTATAGTGAAAATATAATTAAATTCATCATATAATAAGGTGACGATCTTGAAGAAGCTAGCTCTAATTTAAATTTGGTGATTTAAATGATTGAAAAAGACAAGTACAGTCAAGTGTCAAGCAAAACAAAGGCTGAGGTCGGCAAGAAGACTGTGCCACGTGGATTTCCATTATCACAAATTACCCACACGTATTGCTTGTAGCATCCTCTTTGCATGAACAAATAAAACAGCTTCTGAAGAATTTTAAAAATTTATAAAATCACAGTCAAGAAAAGCAGCTACCTAGCACCTAACATGTTTGATGGAAAAGAAAAAAA
This sequence comes from Fremontodendron californicum, assembly GCA_030761205.1. NCBI lineage: Eukaryota > Viridiplantae > Streptophyta > Magnoliopsida > Malvales > Malvaceae > Fremontodendron > Fremontodendron californicum. The sequence goes on from JAULJL010000027.1 coordinate 4,811,150, forward strand.
AAAATGACCTGTCTAATTTGCTGTTAAATTTCATTTTACCTTGATGTATCTATTTATATTCGATATATTTTGAAAAATAACGTAAAATATTAAAATTCAAATCCTTTATCTCTATTTTTTTTCCTCAGTAACGAGTCTCGGGTTGATTTTTTTTTTTTCATATTTATTCATTTTTAATGTTTAATTTAATTTTTTATCTAATAAAAAAAATCAATTTCGCTTTAAAAAGAATACGTATACAAAGACGATGCAAATAAAATAGATACTTTCTTAGAATTCGCTTATTCGATCAATGATAAAATATAGATCGATCATATTTATATTTCGTAATCTCCATTAAACAGTTAAAAATAAATAAATAAAAAAGACAAAAAAAAACGAACTCACCACTGAAAGCACATAAAAAACAAAAAAAAGTAGGGACAAAAATTTTTTATTCAAAATATTATAAAATATGATATATTCACGTTTAATATATATTTGTATCCGATTTCTTTATGCCGAATTCATTTAACGTAAGTTAATCAGCATTCGGTAAACACAAGCCTTAGAATATCGGTGCTTTAGAAAAAGTTAATTCCATATTTAGGGTCAGATGTGAAATAAGTAGAAACCCAGCTTTCTTTCTTTTATTTATTTATTTTTGTTTTCCAGACGCATCTCATATGGTATGATTAGTATATATTTTTAAATTTTGCTAACGAATATTTTTTAAGATATTTTTTAAAATTAGTTAATATATTATTTATAATAATAAATTTTTATTAAATGCAATAACTAATAATTATATTTATCATTTTTAATATATTGGATAAAATTATTATTATATATAATTGAAAAATATATATTAATCAGTATCTAATGACATTGGTTAAGATGATATTTATTAAAAATATAATTAATACATTTATTTTATTAAGTTTAATAAAAATAATATATTAAATGTAAAAAAAAAATTAAATTAATAATTAAATCATCTTTAATTAGTATCTATAAGAATCCATTAACCGAATCCCATTTAAATATCTTAAAAATACTTTTAAGACCCTCATTAAAAAAAATCATAATTTTTTTCCTCTTACTTCCAGAAATTTGTATAGTTTTGACTATTGAGATTTACCTGCCCTTAAGAGTTAAGACTAGAGGAAGGGAGAAATTAACAAAACAAGGAAAAAGCCATGTTTCGCAAATTGCAAACCCCTTCATGTGTAATGCACAAGAAAAAGAATTGTTTTATCAACAAATTAAAAGTTACCACTTATCCAAGTTTTGAAGTTTTTTTTTTCTTTCTTATCATTAGAAATGTATTTGTTTTTATATGAAATCTTATCATTAGAATTATAGGTCCATGATTATGATTTATTTGCTCCCAATACTAATTACTATTAAGTTGGAACTATTGTGATTCTTCATTAACACTAACTTCTAAATCATAATTATTATTATTATTAATTTCGAATATACAATAATCTTTTACCATAAGCACATATTTTAGTAGGATAGGATAAACCTTGTTAAAGTTACATCCAAATCTAGCAATGGTAGAGCATACAACATATATATCTTATTATAAGAGAGTATTAAGCAACTTATTTATTCTTTTATTTTAAAAAATCAAAATAAATATTAGGGGATATTTTTCCTTATTAATATCCAATGCGTATTTTGTCAAAATAGATATTGTTTTATTATGATTAATATCGAAAGTACGATCTTATAAAATAAAATACATCTTATTTAATTACAAGAAATTAACTTATTTATCCTTAATTGTTTTTTACCAAATATGAATAGTGTCCATTAGGTAGATTTGTCATTTGTCAATTCGTATATTCATATATGTCGTATATGTATATTGTACATAATATATATATTTTAGATGTATTATATAAATTATATTTAAATATATCGTGTCATATTTATTATATTATTTTATATTTATTTTATTATGTTGTATTTCTTATGATGTTTAAAATGGTCAGATCTATCATTAGCAAGGCTAATCTTCATATTTGTAATTTCTATCCACAAACAAGGGTAAACAAGTAACAATACAGTTTCATAATTTCCTCCGCAAGAAATATAAAATGCACACTAACCTACTCAACCCCCAAGAAAATAAGTCATTAATTTCACTACCCAACAACCGAAACCAAAAAAAAAATAAAAGGAATCGTTCTCTAGTTTTTAGTAATTCTCATTTTGTGCTCAAATCTCTGAAAATCTTTTGACTGAAGTTTCTTACTTTGATCAAACCACCATGTGTGGAGGTGCGATTATCTCCGATTTCATCCCCCCGACGCGGTCGCGACGCCTGACGGCTGATTACTTGTGGCCCGATCTGAAAAAATCCGGGTCGAAAAAGGGGTCGGGTAAAAGGTACTCGAAGCCGGTGATCGATTTGGACGATGATTTCGAGACTGACTTTCAGGAGTTTAAGGATGAGGAATCCGATGTTGATGATGTTTTGGCTGATGTCAAGCCCTTTGCTTTCTCTGCTACAAAGAAACCATCTTCTGCTGTCTCTCATGGTAAATAATAATAATAATTTCCTCCCTTTTTGGGTTATCTTTTTGTAAAAATGTTTTTTTTTTTTTCCTTTGCAAAACGAGTATGTAATTTTTTTTTTATTTTTGTTTTATTGTAAATTTTCAACTTTTTTCCTTCTTATTGGAGGAAAATTTTGAAGGCTTAATTGGGTTAGATCGTTGGCTAATTTTGGGTGACGTGTATTTTTTTTTTTTTTATATAGCTAAACATTTCTTTTTATTGAATTTTCCTTGCTTATCTGGTTATTTGACAGAATAGAACTAGGCCTTTTGAATACATTGGTTAGTATTTGTAGTTAAAATTTTATGAAAAGCTCATTTTTTTTTTCAAAAAATTGTCCATTATTCTTTTCTCTTTTTTTCTTCAGTTTTTGCTAGATGTTTTCTATGGATATGTATATAAGCTTTTCCTTTTATTTCCCTTTTTCCTGCTGTAGTTCTTTGCTTTATCTAATTCAGAAAGTTAATTATTTTCCATTTGCCCTTTAAGATTTGCTTGTAAGGTGAAAAATGACAGGAAAAAGAAAATACTAGAAGTTAGATCATAAAATCTTAGCAATTTAAAGCTTCTTCAACTTGAGTAAATAAAGATCTGTAATTATAGTGAGCTTTTCTATTAGCACACAGCAGCTGATTTTGTAGTTTGTTTTCTTAGATTAATATTTTCCCCTCATAATTATGGGTGTTTTGGTTCTTTGGAATCTTGTTCACTTTTTGGTTCATCAGTGTATTGTTTATGTTAGGTCAATTTTTTCATCCTTCCTTGAGAAGTTGAAGAGAAACTTTAATTTATGTTTTCAAGCATTAGAATTTTTATAATATCATTTTAAAAAAGGGTGTTTTTTTTTTTTTTTTTTTTATAAGTTTTTTCTGTTTTTTATCTACAAATTTGTTAAAATCAACTTTTATTTTATGTTAAAAATTAAAAAAATTGTTTAAATCAACTTTTAATTGTTTTATTCTGACCAATCTGTATGGTTTCCTATATTTCTACTTTCCTTTTGTCTACTGGTATGTATGACGGTCATGTTTCCTATGTCCAAAAGGAGCAATCAAAATTTTTTCTTTTAATTAATTTGGAGGAATTGTAATTTGAGAATTAATACCTCGAGGCATAATTTTCTGGGTATATTCACTAAATATGCTCTTCTCATGATTTTCTTGCACTCAAAGGTCCTAAATTCTATTGCTTGGTGAAATTTATGTAATGATTTTATAGTATTTTCATTAACTATAACATTTATTTATGGTTCATGCATCTATATGATATTAAGTTCTTCTTTTTCAATTTTTGAAGGTTTGAAATCTGGAAAGTCTGCGGAATTCAATGGTCAAGCTGAGAAATCTGCAAAAAGAAAGAGGAAGAACCAGTATCGTGGAATTCGACAGCGTCCGTGGGGTAAATGGGCTGCTGAGATCCGAGACCCAAGGAAAGGGGTTAGGGTCTGGTTAGGAACTTTCAATACTGCTGAAGAAGCTGCGAGAGCTTATGATGCTGAGGCACGGAGAATTCGTGGTAAGAAAGCAAAGGTGAACTTCCCTGATGAGACTCCGCATGCCTCTCCAAAGCGTGCAGTTAAGACAAATTCTCAGAAACCACTTTCCAAGTCAAATTTGAGCCCTGTTCAGCCAAATCTCAACCAGAATTTCAATTACTTGAACAAACCTGAGCAGGAATACTATGATAACATGGGTTTCGTAGAAGAGAAGCCATCGATGGATCAGTTTGCATACGTGGACCCTGTTCCTAATTCTATAGATGTTGGATTGAAACCCTTTACTCAATCTGACAATGTCCCCTTGTATTTTAATTCAGACCAGGGAAGTAACTCCATTGATTGTTCTGACTTTGGCTGGGGAGAACAGGGTGCCAAGACTCCTGAAATATCATCTGTTCTTGAAGCTTCTATAGAGGGTGATGAGTTTCTGGAGGATGCAAACCCTAAAAAGAAGCAGAAACCAAGTTCTGACAATGTTATGCCTACTGAAGACAATTCTGCAAAGAGTTTGTCTGATGAGCTATTGGCTTTGGACAATCAGATGAAGTTCTTTCAAATGCCATTTATTGAGGGGAACTGGGATGCCTCAATGGATGCCTTCCTCAATGGAGATGCAACTCAGGATGGTGGAAACCCAATGGATCTTTGGAGCTTTGATGACTTCCCTTCCATGGATGGGGGGGTGTTTTCTGAGCAAACTTTCCCTACTTACTAGGTTTTTGTAAATAAGGCAACATGTTTGTGAGTTTTCACCCCTTTGGCAGCTGCTTTATCATTTCAATTGTCATCTCTAACATTATTTTATTTTTGGACAAATGTTCAGTTATTTATATCTTGATTTTTTTCTTGTTTACTTTTCTCAGGAATTGGTCAAACTCTGTTATGAAGTTGAAGTAAAAAAGCTATACATGCTTAAGCCTTGTCTGCCAGTGCTTTCAGAGGTTTTTAGTATGTTCCCTTATGTCTTTTAGTCATTGGACTTGGAATTTTAAATTTGAGTGACTGTATTAGTTATCGTGTGTGATTTGTGATGAAATACTGAAAGCAGATGAATGTTTAACCTTACTATTTGTTTCTCCCATACTCTGTTTCAGTTCTTTCACAGGAGGCCACAATTTTTTTTTTCCAAGGAGAGGCCACTGTTGTCTTTTATGATATTTGCACTATATTGCTTCTAGTATTTAGCGGTTAAGTGGCCATGCTTTATGCCTAGACATCTCAGGAGCCAGCTTCTTTCATGAGAGTCTGCCTGCTCTATAGTTATTACTCCAGTTTGTATCATTAATAAACCAGTGAGCACCGAAGCTTTTATATATTGTTGCTGACTTGCAATTGACGAGGCTTTTCATTTCATTGTGATTTTTTTGTTTCCTTTCGTCATTTGCCACGTATATCAAATATGGCCTCAGGGAAATTAGAAAACTACTACGGGAGAGAACGTTCGTGTGCAGCAGCCACGTGAAAGACATTTGCCTCGCAGTGAAATGTGCAGCATGCATTGGGCGATTTGGGAAAAAAAAAAAAAAAATTCCAATCTTCTGCTCTCTCGCATGTGAGAACCGAGGAGCATTGGGAAATTTATTGTCGACATGGAACGTGTCGGTAGGGTCACTTCTTCTATCATGGGATTTGTGGTGGGTTCCATCGTTTAGGCCACGGTGGGGTCAGGTTTAGTGTGCTGGCCCCAGGCATCATAGGTTTGTAGGGGGTGGCAATCCTAGGAAGATTAGCTCCCCCCACCGACCAGGAATACTTTGTGAAGAAAATGGTTAAAGAAATGACATGAAAGTAGCTGTAAAGTGCTGTCGTGATTGTTCATAAGGACACCATAATATTGGCTGCAAAAGCAACCCAGAAGCAGAAGGGCTCTTTTGCCTATTACTAACCACTAACCAAAAACCAATAATCACATATAGTTCCGGGCAAAGTTCTAGGCCTTGGGAGATATATCTGTTTTGTCATTTGTGCACCCAAGGCCTACAGTTCTCCAATTATTCAGATTACTTTTACGGGTCTTCTTCTACCCGGCTTTTGGGAAATACCCCCTCAAAAGGGATGACTTGATCCGATGGACATTGCTCTGGTCCTTTTGCAACAGAAAGCAAAAGAGATTAGACCTTACCACATCAATAAGGAAAAATAGATGCAGTCAGTGCTTATTTCAAGTAGGAATAACGGAATGCTAAAGTTAAAAGGAAAACATGCACCGATGCCAGATTCTGCTTGTTTATGTTTCCACTTTCCAGCAACAATTTTTTAAGCAAGAGAGTTTCCTCAGGAGACGCTGTTTATCTTCTTATCTTAGTTGCCACGGTAGGGTTGAGTGGATTGATTGTTGTATTCATTTTGAAGCCTCAAAAGCCGGTATTTTCGATTCAAACCATAAGATTAGATGCAACACCAGTTGAATCCTTATTCCAGTTCAACCCTGTTTGTATCATCTTTTGCATCTTTGATCCTAAATGCTAGCAATCCTAACAAAATTGGCCTAAGATACAGCCCTTCAAGATTTCAGCTTTACTTGGAAGGACTTCCAATAACAGTTATTCGAGTTCCCAGGTTCTTTCAACCTACTCATAGTACCAATATCAGTTTGAGAACAAGGGTTTTGATTTTCTGTGTGAATGTTAGCCAAGTTATGGGTGGGGGTTGGTTGCAAGATCAGCAGGGGAAGAACATTGCTCCAATGAAACTATCAGGCGACATTAAAGTGAACCTCCAATTTCTTCACATAATCCTGCCAAAGATCAAGGTTTGTAGTGTACTCTTCCATTCACCTGGATGAAGATTTACTTTCTAAATTCCTTGCTTCTCAAGGCTTTCAAGTTTCAAAGCATCAAAATGACATAAACCTTTATTTGTGAACCAAAAGCTCCCCCCCCCCTCCCCTAATCCATAAGATAATTATTTAGCATCTTACAAAATAAGTGATTTGCCTTATTTTCTCAACATGAATTCAGAGTTGTGTAATTTTGATCTGCACTTAAATGTAGTGATTTTTGTCCTGAAGGTTGCCCTGGATTGTTACATAAATTTCGAGTATAGGGAATTGGCATTCTTTAAATGAAGCTTACAGCAACAAAGCAGCTCAAAATCTCTTTACAAGTAATCATTTAACATCTCAAATATTTGCTAATTTTCCCTCAATTAACCGATCTTTCTTGATTTTGATAATTTTTGCTGATTTTTTTTTTTTTTGATATTTCAGGATATCAAGAATTAAAATCCGATCAATGAAATTAAAAATTCAGTATTCTACCAAACATATCATAACGTTGTCGGCATTTTTGATGAAATTTTTAATGTTTAATGAACACACCTTGCATTCATATATATGCTTTATGGTTACATTTCACATCTTTGACATTCATGAGGATTGTGATGGCCGTCTTATAAGGCATTCCACTGTTGCAAATTTACCCTAACCAATCAAAATCTCACCTTTTTTCCTTTCGGTTTGAAAGAAAAAGATTATTTATAGAAATTAAAAGCGATCAACCTCATATCTATATGGGAGATGATATAGGACAGGTCTGCAGTTAGACAGACAAATAAGTCAAATTATAATAGAAAATATTCAACCTAGGCTCAGCAACAATCGGACAAATAGGGAATGTTGGGATGAATCAAAAAATCGGATCTAAATGTTGACTAGACAAGCGTTTTATAATAAGAGAAGTGTGAAAAGTCAATGAATTTTTCACTTCATAGTAATTAATATTGGGCTACCTTTATCGGGTTGTCTTTATTTTGTTTGTAGTAACGAATCTTGTATGTTTTTAAAAAGATAAAAAATTTGTCAATATTTCGGGGTCTTAAATGAAAATTCAAAAGCAATGTGAAATATTTCTTTTTGCAATGCTCAGGCTTCGTCTTTTTACTTTGGCTAACCAATTTGCGACAGTCGGAAATTTAGATAAAGATGATATTAAGCCAAGAGAGGAGCAGATTGAAAGAATCAAAAGTTGTGATGGAAGTAATTAAAGGGTCTCTTTATAATTAAGGAACTTAATTTATTTAAGATGCATGCAGGGGTTGATTTCCCAAAGAAATAAATTAGTGAAAATCAATTTATAATCCAATAGCTAATACACTTTTGTTTTTAGATCCACTCTTAATTGAGTGCATTTAAGATTTTCATGAAAACCCAGCCGTTATAAAAATGGATTTTGTTAACGGTATCTTATAAGAATATTTTTTAAAATTATAATATTATAATATTTTTATTTAAATTATTAAAAATTATAAATAAAATTATTAATTATTATATTTAATATAAAATTATTAATCCAACAAAATTATTATTATAAATAACATATTGACTAATTTTAAAAAGTACCCTAAAAATATTATTGACAAACTTATGAAAAAACTAAAAAGAATACTACTGATCCCACCACTTTTGATCCTCCCCATGTGGCAATAATTTATTGGTTTAATTTAATAATTTTATTTATTAATCAATTGATTTACAACTATATTAATAAACCTCGCATTTGAATTTATCTATAATAATATATCACGTAAAAAATATAAATATCTGAAACAAAATTAATTAGGTAAGACTCAAAAAATTAACCTTATTGCAAAAATCTCTTCCCTTAAACCTTGAAAGTTGAAAATATATATATACAAGAATAAGATTATCCGAAAAAGGCTCTCCTCGAAACAAGGTTGACTTTCTTAGATAACACAAATAAAATAATAATCAAACTCCAAAAAAGAAAGTAAAAAAAAACCCACCATTCCTAAATTCCAAGAGAATTATATATATATAAAACTAAACTCTTGAATTTTATTTTTTTAAAATTTTAACTGACAAAATTTGCCTGTAATTATTTAATTAGTTTATCCAATGAGAGACTAAAGTATTGGTTTTGTTTTGTACACATTCTTCAATCTTCATACGAGGTTAAATCATAAATGTGTGTTTGCCAGTCACGTATTTGTTCTACCATTTAACAAACGTTTTTCAAACTATTCTCAAGATCCGGTCCTATACATTGTCAGTAAATTAAATAATATTATTTTATTAAAAAATTTTAAAAATAAATACAGATAATTTTATTATTTAATTTCAAACACTTTTTTGTCTTCTTCATAACATGGCTGCATGCAACTGCTACAACTTTTAGGGAAAAAAACCACAAGAAATTGTCTTAATAAACAACCCAAATCCATATTATAAAATTTAATTTAAATATCAAATATTGTTGTATATTATAAAATATGAGTTCATATTTGATATATTGACGGTGAATTTTTTTTTACTCTTTTTTTAATTAAAAATCTCACATGTTTTTTTAATTAATTTATAAATTTTTTTAATATATTTTAAGAGATATTATTATCCTACTAATCCCGCTTCTAAAATTTAAAAATTTCACTGACGCATCAAACAATTTGTCCCAAAATATTAGCTTAGTCAAAATATTAATGCTGGCATGTTATTTATAAAGAAACCCTTTATTTTTCTTTAACATAAGAGTAGGTCATAATTCATAAAGGAGCAAAATCATGATTTTTCACCACTTTGCAGGTGTTCACAGCCGGTTTAATTTGAATTTTGTTCACTAGAAATGAATTTTATTTTGTGTAAAATTTGGCCACATGGAACCTTGCAGACAGTCAGTCTCCTTTTTAATGCTGAGGTTTCATTTTAATATATATATATATTTTCTTCTGATCAATCCTTGAACTTGAAGTTGGGTTTTTATTTCATTTTTTTTTTTTTATCTTAGATCCATGAGTAATAGATTTAACAAATATTTGGAAAATTAATTTATCAGAATCGATCTGAAATTTTTAGCTCATGTTCAACTTCATACTATATAAAAATAACAGAAAAGGCCAAATTAATTCACTAAAATATATATATATATATGCTGTAGAATCTTTAATTTTCTTTTCCTCTTTGGTGAAATTTAACAAAATAATTTGTCCATATCCCCAAGTCATTGTTTAAGACATTCAAATTTAATGTTTATTACAAATTTCAATACTAAAAATTCGATACTTAATTTTTCGGTTTATCAAACAACAACATTAGTTTACATTTCATTTGAAAAAAAAAGCTTTGGTGTCCTCTTGCTAGCATTCATATTTATATATATATATATATATATATATATATATATATATTGAGAGGAAAACTGTGTGATTAATGAAGCCATGGAGAAGAATTTAATCATGGCTAGACTAAGCTCTCTCTTGTTCATTTCCTTATTCCTTCAAGTAGCACTCATTGCAACATGTTGCAGAGGGAAACCGCAGCAGGCGCTGCAATCAAAGAAGCGTGGTTCTACTACGGCTGTGCCTTTCTTCATCTTTGGTGATTCATTTCTGGATGTTGGCAACAACAACTATATCAACACCTCAACTATTGACCAAGCAAATTTCTGGCCTTATGGACAAACTTATTTCAAGTTCCCTACCGGAAGGTTTTCTGATGGGCGTTTGATATCAGACTTTATTGGTCAGATTTTTTGCAAAACCCTTCTTCTTAATTTCTTTGTCTTTCTTGTTTGTACAAAGTTCAGTTTGGTTAACCAACAAATATTCTGTCTGCCTAATGCATATCTTCTTTCTTGTCTCATCTTAATTGTATCCATTTTTCATTATTATTATTTTATTTTATTTTTTGCTAATGTAGCTAAGCATGCAAACTTGCCATTGATCCCACCTTTTCTGCAACCCGGTTTTCGACAATATAACCTTGGGGTAAATTTTGCATCTTCTGGAGCAGGTGTTCTAGCTGAGACATTTCAAGGATTTGTATGTATTATCCTTCGTCCTTTCCCATTTCTTCATATCCTTTATATATTCTGGAGTATTTTATACATTATTGGATTGAAATTGCATATAACAATCTCGAATTTTGGTATGTTTTCTTCTGTTAAACACCTTTTTTATTGTTTTTCTGCCTACTCCTTATATATATATATATATATATATATATATATATATATATATATATATATATGTAGCCATTAGCCAGTTTGTATGTATTTATCCAACACTCAACTCAAAATGCTATTAAGTTACTAGAGCAAATATCATTTTCATTATCTTCTGCAACTTACCATATAGAAGGATTAACAGAAAGAAGAAGGTAGAACAGAAAGAAATAATAAAAAAGTGGGTGGGGGAGGATTAGGAGGAAAGACTTTATGATGTGAATGTTTAGAAACTGGAGATAGGAGCCATGACCAAAACCTTGTGGTCATGGTGAAATTTTGAGACAATCTTTACTTTAATTGGCTGGATGCAGCTACTGGTTTGGGTCCACTAATGTATCCTTTGATTTGTCAAACATCAAGTGAGGGTGAGGTCCAAAAAAAACTTATTGGTATCCTGTCCCATCTTCTGAATGACATCAAAGGAGAAATTTGTACATGAATTCCAAGGTTAACATGGATATATATGTCTATGCAGACCAGAGAGAATGAATGATGTGCCAAACTAGAAGTGTCTATGGACTGTGTCGGGTTGGGATCAAATCGGGTTTATGTATGGTATTAATATCATATATACTTATTTAGTCCGGTCCGAAATATGGGTCTCAAATTTTGCCTAAGCCCGCCAATATTTGTAAATGTATAGTCCAAACTCGTTTAAGTCCACTCATTTTTTTTTTCTAATTTTTTTTTTTAAATTCTATTTTTTATTTAATGTTTAGTAAATTTATATATTTTTCTTTTATTAATTTCTTAAACATGGACAATTTAAAATATTTTTAATGTTTATACTATAATATTATATATATTTAATCTTTATATGATATAAATTACATTATATATATATATATAAATAATATATTATTTAATGAGAAAACGGACCGGGCTCGGACCATGAATGTTGGAAGCCCGACTCATTTTTTAAACGGCCCTCATTTTTTTGCTAAGCTCATTTTTCGGACTTAATATTTTTGTTCAAACCTTCTCAAATATTGGACGGATCTTTGGACTTGAACGAATAATCCGGTCTTTTTACAGATCTATTTCAAACTCACAGCCATGAATTTTGTGGAGATTTTGATAGCATGGTAGAATACTATATATAGATCCACTTTCTTTTAAATGGTTACTCAATTTTCACTTTTCAGGTAATTGATCTTAAAACACAGCTAAGCTATTATAACAAGGTAGAGAGTTGGTTGAGACAGAAATTAGGAAATGATGAAGCCAAGATGACTATATCAAGAGCTGTCTACTTGTTTAGCATTGGAAGCAATGATTATATGAGCCCTTTGTTGACCAATTCCACCATCTTAAACAACTATTCCGACTCCACATATGTTGGGATGGTAATCGGCAACCTTACAACAGTCATTGAAGTAAGTAATTCTTCTTGAGAATCGAAGTTTCTTCTTTTAGGAAGAAAAAAATCCAACTTGGTTAGTAAAGCTCTTTAGCTTTTAAGGGTATAAATCTGCCTGTTTTGTCTTTATGGTGGGACAAAATGTGGTAATGTTTGTGACTTAAATGCAATGTTTTGGTGTTAATTTGGCAGGAAATATACAGAAATGGAGGTCGAAAATTTGGGTTCATCAACTTGCCTGATTTAGGTTGTCTTCCAGGGATGAGGATAATCAAGTCTGAAAACAATGGGAGCTGCTTGGAAGAAGCAACCTCACTTGCAACATTACATAACAAAGCTCTTTCAAAACTTCTGTCTAAGTTAGAAAAAGAATTGAAGGGGTTTAAGTATTCACTTTTTGACTTCAACAGCAAACTCAGACAAAGAATGCATCATCCTTCAAAATATGGTACGTATAAACAACATGCAAATTACAAATTAATATTTCTCAAATTTTATAGGTTTTTGTCCTTGTACAGTTGATCATAGGAGGGACCTTGACATACATCTATGATTCATATCTTATTTTTAAGTTTGAAAATATGATAGTTGCAATAAATGGATTGAAAATTCTGTCCCCAAAAAAAAAAAGCAGTGAAGATTAATTATTGGTTAGATACCATGATTGGTCAAAACAAAACTTTTAATTAGAGGGAACTGAACTTTGATGAAAGGCATATATAATCAATTAACCTATTAGAAACCTCGAGATCTTGCAAAGCTTGAGGGCTTCTAGTCCAAGCTTAAGGGGGTAAATGATAACCTTGTCTAAAAAGTTGTTCATAAAAGGGATTGTACAGTATAGATAAGGACAATGCTAAATGCTAATGGAATTATATGTTTGTTTCCCGAGAAAAAAAAAAATAACTGACAAACAACAAGCAGAAGAAATTCCAATTAATTGAGTGGAAAATTTGTTTGATGATCAGGTTTTAAGGGGAGACAGCATGCTGTGGAACGGGGCAATATAGAGGAGTATTCAGCTGTGGGGGAAAAAGGGGAGTGAAGAAATTTGAACTTTGTAAGAATCCGAATGGGTATGTGTTTTGGGACTCTATCCATCTCACCGAAAAGAGTTACAAACAATTGGCAGATCAAATGTGGAGTGGAACAAGCAATTCTCATAATGTTGGACCTTACAAGTTACAATATGAAGAAACTATTCCGAATTCATTAAGCAAATTTCATTTCAAAATAAAAGATTTCTTTTAGCAAATGTCTATTCACCTTGAAAACAAGTTTTTCATCCACAAAAATGTGTCTAAAAACATGGGTTCTAAACTTCTAATCGATATAAGCATATGCTTTGATGCTTTTCCCTAATAATGAAGGGATTCATTGGTTTTTAGGGACCAAATCTGATTGGGACCATATGCCAGTGGCAAATTAAAATAATAATTTTATAAACCATTGGTTTCCTCAAACAAAATGGTCAGCCAATTGAGAGAGTTAAAATGTTGGATAAATATTGGAAGGAGCTATCCATCAAACTTGATTCGGTATACATCAGTCTGAATCATTTAATTGAAATAAGTCATCTGATGAGATCAAATCATTTGCCCTCATATGTCAAAACCTTGAATTTTATATCTGTTATTGACTTATCTAAATCTACAGATTAGATGATTTATCTGATTTACCAGAACTTTCAAGCACAGGCATTCCCCTAGTTTTCACTAACAGGGTGATTGTTTTCTCAAATCTGGCATTGGCTTGTGTTCAGATTATATATGTTTCTCTTATTCTTCAGGCACAACTTAAATCGAGAACCCTATAAATATATAATAACCAATGAACTCATGAAAAAGGTGCAACATAAACAGAACATGGCAAGTTTAAGGTTTCATATCATTCTCTTCCTTGTATGCACAAAGCTTTTCTCAGCCTAATTAGCTGCCAATTCCCATCTGAAAAACTTGTTACCTTGTTCATCTTCGGGGATTGGGTAGTATTTGATTCTGGGAATAATAACTACATTAACACTACTGCTCAGGCAAATTACCAACCCTATTGGCAGGGGCGTAGCCAAGGGAGGGCAGGCAGGGGCCTTGGCCCCCCCTCAATTTTTTAAGGTTCTTAAAATACCCTTATACCAGTTTTTGAAAATAAGGGTATATTTATGTTTGGCCCCTCTAATTTTTTAAACTTTCTTCTATTACTTATTTGAGAATAAGGTATATTTATGTTTAGCCCCTCCACATTTTTTTAATTTGATCTCTTGTAAAATTTGTAATTTGATATGATAAATTTGATGACACTTTTGGTTTAGACCTCATTTATTATTATTAACTTAATTCTTTTTTTTTTCTTTTCAAACAATCAAATAGGTATATTTACGTTAACTATTGAGTTAATATTTTGTATTATATGTTTACAAGAAAAAAATATATAGAACGTTAAATCATTACAATATTTAATACAAATTATAAATTTAACTTATTTTACTTTTTTTTAAATGTATATGTAATCTTATGTTTTTTTTATATAATATTAAATAATTCTATGCATAGACTATAATTTTTTTTGATATTGAGACTTTAATTTTTATTAATTTTTTTACATATGCAACATGAATTATAATATTTGAAAATTAATTTTTTTTATTTTATTATAAAGAATTTATATATTGTTTTTAATTTTAATATTATATCTAATATTTAAATTTAATATTTTCATACTAAAATTGTTAGGTTAGACCAAGCTGGATAGCAAACAAATTTGTTTGTCCAAAGTCCAACCAGCCTAATCTTTAAGGCCTTTTTTTTAATATTAAAAATAATTTTTTTATATTTTATAATTAAAATTAAATAAAAATATTTTTAAATTAAAAATAAACCCGAATCGAACACGGACTTTAAAAACCTATTCAAACCGGACCTATCGAACTAGACGGATAACCCGACTTTTAAATATGTCTATTTCATAATAACTTTTATTTTACTTTAAATATTCTATATATATATATATTTATCGCCCCTGCTTATTGGGAAACCTATATCAAGTAACTAAGCTATCCATGGTGATTTATTGCGGCTTAGTACGTAAAATCATCATATATTGCTGCCTTATTTACAACCTGGTATTAATGATTTTACTTATGGAGTGAATTTTGCATCAAATGGAGCTGGGTGCTCTGTTTGAAACTCATCGAGAATTGGTATGTGGCTATTTCTTAATGGTCTTAAACCAAATGGTTTGGCTGCTTATTACTTCTGGTTTCTTTCCACCTCAATCCCTCTTTGATCCCAAAACTCAGCTAAGGTTTTTCGAGGATGTAGAGAAACAGTTGATGCACAGAATTTAACTTACCGTGACAAAATTTATCTTTCATTCGAAGAAAATACATGATGCGCTAGGAGGAAGGAAATTTGGGTTCCAGAATTTAGGGCCCCTAGGTTGCCTTCCCCATGAGAAAGAAGAAAGAGATATCAACGTTATTGATAAATGTGACGACGAACTCACAAAATTGGCAATGAAACCCAACTTGAGAAAGCAATGAAAGAACTAAAGCGAAAAAGAGATTTTCGTTTTATAATTTTGCTTACATCAAGATTTGCACAGAAAGCAAATCCCACAAATGACAAAAAGCTTAGATCTCTAATTTTAGACATTAATCAACTAAAGAAAGACAAACAACCTAAGCTCTCTCTCCTCTAATCCTCCTAGCAAGCTGGATATCCTTAGGCATAATCGTAACCCTCTTAGCATGAATAGCACAGAGATTAGTATCCTCAAACAGTCCGACGAGATAAGCCTCAGCAGCTTCTTGAAGAGCGGCGACAGCGCTGCTTTGGAACCTCAAGTCGGTCTTGAAATCTTGAGCGATTTCTCTCACCAGCCTCTGGAATGGAAGCTTTCTGATCAAGAGCTCGGTGCTCTTCTGGTACTTCCTGATTTCTCTCAGAGCCACAGTTCCTGGCCTGAAACGATGAGGCTTCTTCACTCCTCCGGTTGCTGGAGCTGATTTGCGAGCGGCCTTCGTGGCTAGCTGCTTACGCGGAGCTTTGCCACCGGTTGATTTCCTAGCTGTTTGCTTGGTACGAGCCATTGATAGGGTAATTTGGTGATGAAAATGAGTGTTTGGTTTGCGAGAAAGCGAGGAAATTTTGAAGAAGAAAGTTTTGATGGAGTAATGGGGAGGAATTGGAGGGCATATATATAAAGGGCAATTTGGGAGAAGCGGGAAGGAGTGACCTAGAAATATTTTAAATGGGAAAATATGAACCGTAGATTGGATGGTTTATCTACGACTGTTAAGTTGTTTAAGTCCTGATCCATGTGCGATGAAAATGACCAATAGAATTCGTTCTTTTAAGCGGCATTCTTTTAAAGTTTGGCTCCTATAAATTTTTTGTTGAGATTAGGAGAAAGGATTTAGGCCGTCCATAGACTGGATATCGACGGATATGATTTAGTAAAATCGGTGAGGATCTGATAGCTATCCGTGGTATATTCAATCAACCAATGAGATTTATGCATCGCTTTTTACATAATTTATTAGTTAGCATCACAAATTTTCTTTTATTTTCTCTTTCATTATCTTTCATTTTTATAACAAAAAAATTATGTTATTCTATACTCGTACTAAAAATATAACTTCTAATTAAATTGACGTCTCGAGGGGAAATTGCTTTAATTGGAATTGCAATGGGGTAATATAAAAAAAAATTAGTGAAAAAAAAAAAGAAAAAAAAAAAGAAAAAAGATAAATATTTATGTATTTGTGTCGTATTTGTGTTATTTTTTGTGTCATAATCGTATTCAATATATTATATATTTATATAAATTTTGACATATTAATAATTCATTTTATGTAGATTTTGCATGTTCGTGTATTCGTGTCGTGTTCATGTTATTTTATGTGTCGTGTCGTCTTTAATTATTTTTTTATATTGTGTTCGTGTCGTATAATCATGTTATGTTTCAAGATTGCAATATATAATTGACACTATTCAAATAACTCTCAATTTTATGTCACATGTCGTCGTGTTCGTATTACTTTTTTATGTCATAATCGTAATATTATATATGTATACTAACTATAAAGTTATTCCCAAAATCATGAGAATGCTTAATTTGAAATTAAAGAAGCATGGCTTAGGAGACAACTAAGCTTAGGGATTAATTAGAATTTGGAGGGTAATTAGGGTATTGAGTTGCCAATTTTTTTTATTATTGTGAAGGAAGAGAGAGAGAAATAGAAGAAAAAGGAGAGGAAAAGGAAAGGAAAAAAAAAAAGGAAAAAAAAAAAAGAAAGAAAGAGAAAAAATTGTGTATTTGTGTCATGTTTGTATTAGTTTTTGTGTCATAATAGTGTTCAATATATTATATATTTATATAAATTTTGACACATTTATAATTTGTTTTATATAGATTTTGACACGTTCATGTATCTGTATCGTGTTTATGTTATTTTTCATATCGTGTTTTAATTATTTTTCTTATGTTGTGTTCGTGTCGTATAATCATGTTGTGTCTGAAATTGTCAGATCTAATTGATACTATTCGAATAACTACCAATTTTGTGTCACATGTCATCGTGTTCGTATTATTTTTTCGTGTCATAATCGTATTAAAGGTATTATATATTTATATAAATTTTGACACATTAGTAATTCGTTTTATGTTGGTTTGACACGTTCGTGTATTCATGTTGTGTTTTAATTATTTATTCAATATTGTGTTTGTGTCGTATAATATGTTGTGTCCAAAATTGTCAGGTCTAATTGACGCTATTCAAATAACTCACAATTTTGTGTCAAGTGTCGCATAATGATTGGAATTATTTTTTGTCTATATTAATTTATACCTATCTATCTATAACAATACTTAAAAAATTGTCTCAAAACAAGAGAATGCCCAATTTCAATTTTGGGTGCTCTTATTTCGGGACAATTAAACTTAGGTATTATGGAGGTTGGGGGTTAATTAGCGTATTTTCAAGTTTTTTTCTTTTTTAAGAAGAAGAAGAATAAGGAAAAAAAAATGAGAGAAGAAATAAAAGAGAAAAAATTTGTGTTCGTACTTTTTTTTTAAATATTATAAATTTATTTAATTTTTACATGTTAATAATTCGTTTTATGTAGATTTTAAAACGTTTGTGTATTCGTGTCGTGCTCATATTATTTTTTGTGTCGTATTCATGTTCATGTTATTTTTTCGTGTGTTCAAAATATAATAAATTTATATAATTTTTTAGAAGTTAATAATTCATTTTATATAAATTTTGATACATCCGTATCGTGTTCGTGTTATTTATTCGTGTGTTCAAAATCTTATAAATTTATATAAACTTTAACATATTACTAATTCGTTTTATGTAAATTCTGACACGTTCATATATTTGTGTCATGTTCATGTTATTTTTCGTATCGTGTCGTATTTTAATTATTTTTTTCATGTTATATTCGTATCCTATAATTATGTTGTGTCCGAAATTGCTGGATCTAATTGACTATATTCAAATAACTCTCAATTTTATATTATGTGTCATATAATAATGAGAGTTATTATTTTTCTAAATTATCTTTACTCCTCTTATTATTTTTTTTTTCAACTTTATTATAAAATATCAATTCAAATCCAATAACATACCCCCCGTGAAACGCGAGCATTTATCTAGTTATTATTAAAAAATTTGATTGAATTGATATCATGAATTAGGTGATATTAATAAATAAAAAAATACTTACCAAAAAAACAATAAATTTATTAGATTATATAAAATTATGCGTACATATATCTTTTATTTGAAAATAATAATATAAAACTACCACCACTTCTTTATTTTCTAATTCAAAACATTTTTCTTTTTCAACCCAAATAAAAAAACTAACCACCACTTCTCTTTTTTCTATTAATTTTTTTTATCCAAATAATAAATGTGTTCAATGTAAACATAAATTAATAAAGATATTTTTTTTGAGACCGTAAAAAATTAAATCTTAATCGCTAAATCAAAATTGTATGAATTACATTCATATTTTTCTTTATTTCAAATAATTGCATTTTATTTTAATATTTATATAAATAATATAATATTAATTAATAATATAATCATATACTATTTTAATATTTATATAAATAATATAATATTAATTAATAATAATAATTAAAGACGGGAGAAAGATATATATATATATGGAAGGGAACTATGGAAGTAGTATTATAATTATTTTCCTTTTTCTTTCACTGGACTTGGCTCCTCTCTAGTCCATACAGATTTTTAAAACTTATCTCATCACCGTACTTTAAATCTGGCGTTTTTCAGGGGCATTGCAAAAAAATGGTGCATTGGCCATGGAATGGATGCACACAATTCACATTAACTGGACTGGATTGGTTGGTAAGAATAAGATGATGTAAGAGTAGCAGGTGTATGTATATTTTTCAATAAAAGAAACTATTAGATCTACGGATGGCAATTTAAAATGCGAAATTGGATATTTGATCCGTTTTTTGAGGATTTGGATTTACAGATTTGGATAAAAGTTAGATTCGGATATTATAATTACTATCCGCAGCGGATTCGGAGCGGATGCGGATATGAAACCTCGGATATCCATTATCCGATCCGCATTACTTCTGCGGATTCAGATAGCGGATTCGGATATCCGAATCCGAATTCGCTTATTTGTAAAACACATAAATTTTGTTTGATTTTAAATTTTTATTTTTAAAAAAAAAAATTGATTTATTGAATTCGGATTTTTTGCGGATTCGGATATCCGACAGATAATGTTATTTAATTCGGATTCTGATAGTAATATGCGGATTAAATCTGGATAATTTGCGAATTCAAATTTTAAAACAGTTTTACGAATTCGAATAATACAAAAAATACAAATATCCAACATGCTGTCATTTTTAATTAGATCTATAATCTATTACCATAAAACTCCAAAATAAATGGTACTAGCCCTAATACAATTGCAGAATTTGAAATTTAGAGGAGTTGTTTTGGTGACAACTAAGCAAATGAATAAATTGTAATTTAGAGGGTAATTAAAATATTGAGATCATTAGAGTCAATTAGGTAATATCAATATTGTTTTGGGATTAATCTATAATCTATAATTAACTATAAAAATTATCTCCCAATTACACGAGAGTAGAGAATTTAAGATTTTGAAATAACATGCATTTGTCACATAAGTCATGTCATTAGCTATAGTTTGAAGGATAATTATAGTATTTGGATTTTTGGCCATATAATTTAGGGATTAATTAGGTTATTTTAGAATATATTTTGTGTTTGTTTTGTCTTTTAATTAACGCTAATGATATATTTTAGATTTCGAATTATTTTGAGTTCAGGTCATATCGAGTTTAGGTCTTTTCGGGTTCATACCTTTTTGAATTCGGATTTTTTCAATTTCAAATCTTTTCAGTTTAAATATTTTGTGTCGTGTTCATGTTATTTTTCATGTCATATTTGTGTTATTTTTTCGTGTGTTCAAAATATTTGTGTTCATGTTATTTTTCGTGTGTTCAAAGTATTATAAATTTATATAATTTTTGCAAGTTAATAATTCGTTTAATGTAAATTTTGACACATTCGTGTCGTGTTATTTTTTCATGTACTCAAAATATTATAAATTTACACATGTTAATAATTCGTTTCATGTAGATTTTTGAGATGTTCGTGTATTTATTTTGTGTTAATGTTATCTTTCGTATCTCATTTTAATTATTTTTTTCATGTTGTATTCGTGTCAATCCATCCAAATATTTTGCATAGTTTGTCATTGTGATTCAATTTAGAAAAAAAAATTGTATGTACGTGTCGTGTCTCATATTTTGCATAATTTGTCATAATGGTTCAATTTAGAGAAAAAAATTTATGTTTATAACGTGTTTGTGTTATTTTATCGTGTGTTTAAAGTATTATAAAATTTTACAAAGTAATAATTGGTTTTATGTAGATTTTGATATGTTCCTTATTTGTGTCGTGTTCATGTTATTTTTCGTGTCGTGTTTTAATTATTTTTTCATGTTCTGTTCATGTTGTATAATTATGTTGTGTCCGAAATTGTCAAGTCTAATTTATACTATTCAAATAACTCTCAATTTTGTATCACGTATCGTCGTGTTCGTGTTATTTTTTCTGTCATAATCGTATTCAAGCTATTATATATTTATAGAAATATTGTCACGTTAATAATTCGTTTTATGTAGATTCTGACACTTTCATGTATTTGTATCATGTTCATTTTATTTTTCGTGTCGTATTTTAATTATTTTCTCATGTTATATTTGTATCGTATAATTATATTTTGTTCAAAAGTATCGGATCTAATTGATCATATCAAATAATTCTCAATTTTATATTAGATATCGTATAATGATGAAAATTATTATTTTTTAAATTATTTAATTTCTTTTATTTTTATATCTTTTAAATTTATTATAAAAATTCAATTCAAATTCAATAATATACTTGTGACGAAACACGTACACTTTTATAGTGACAAAAAATTGGATACCCAATTTTGCTTCAATTGAATACGTGTTTCTGATCATGAATACGTGTCATTATCAAATTGTTAATGCAGCAAAGTACTGTCAGGATTTAATTTTAATTATATGTATATTTATGTTTTCATCTCAATTTTTTATTATTATTATTATTATTATTATTATTATTATATATAGGTGTCATCAACATCTGTTTGAAAAGGAGCCGAATCCTATAAAATGGTTAGGTGGGTGCTGATGTCAGTATAACCCATGAAAAGTTTTTAATTCCTAAGCTCTTCATTGCAAAAATCTTTCAACAACTACCTTATAATCTAACCAATTATTTTTTTTTTATAAAATAAGTCGTAATATGAGAATAGATAAAAAATTATAAATATTAAAATTCGAATTTTAAATCTGTTATATGTTACTTTTTTAAAATATAAATATGAATCAATTGGACTAAACTTAAATTTAAATTTTCTTTTATATTTATATAAAAGAGTATTATGATATGACTCCGATTTAAGATCAAAACAATAATGTTTTTATTTATGTACTTGCTATTGTTTCACTTTTAGAGATTATAGATGTTACTGTTGAAAAAGAAATAATCAAATAAAAGAATTCAAATAATTAATTTAAATTAGTTAATAAAAATTTATGCTAGAATTCAGTTATATTTAATTATTTCGTAAAATTTAATTTTAAATTTTAGAATAAGTAAATACATTGATGAACCACCCATATGGAAAAATTCATATAGTATGGAAATAAGTTTTCTTTATTAATCAATATTTGATTTTTATGAAGAATGTTTTAAAAATACAATCTTACATGTATCAAATCAACAAAAAAATAATGTATGTTGCATCTGAGCTTTTGACTCAGTAGTTGGTGCATATTTTTCTGCTCAAAAGAACGAGGTTCAAATCTTTTCATCTCCAAACTATAAAAAAAAAATATGTATTTTTAAAATCATTCAATAATTTTCTTTTTAATAGTTATTAATAAATTATAAAAAAAAGAAAGAAAAGAAATAGAGTGATTGAGCATGAAGGTGGGAGAGTGAAAGCAACAACAAGAAGAACAATAGCGTGCGAGCAAACATGAAACAACCCTTAATTTTCCTTTTCAAGTATTGATAACAACAATAGCCATTCAAAATTTCAAATACAAATCAAAGCATAGAAATTAGTAAAGACTAATGTTTTTCAAATATTTTGTTAACTAATGTTTTTAAAATATTTTTTAAAATTAATTAATATATTATTTATAATAATAATATTAAATTAAATATAATATTTAATAATTTTATTCATCATTTTTAATATATTAAATAAATATATTATTATATATAATAATTTTAAAAAATATTTTTAAAACATTCGCTGATAAAATTTTATAAAAAAAAATATTATTATTGTTTAGAATCATTAGAAAATAGAAAGTTTTGTTTGACCATTTCCCTGCTTTTAGGTTTGTGTTTCTTTCCACCTTCTCAATTATTGCTCTCTCTCTCTCTCTCTCTCTCCCCAAAAGACTGCAACTTTTAAGTATAGGTTAGGATTAGTTTAGCATTATTTTTGAAAAAAATTTAAATTAAAAAAAAAATATGTTTATAAAGTGTGATGAAAAAGTATGATTTAAAATTTTTTAAGTGTTTAACATTGCTTTGAAAAAGTATTGTAAGAAATTGAAAGGTAAAAACAAAATATGTTTAAAATAATAAAGATATAGAGATGTGAAAATAATAAAGTCATTTTATCCAAAAGTTAACTTTTAAAGCACAAAAGTTATATTTTTTGGCTTTTTGATTTAGCTTTTCAAACCATGATTTTAACAGCAGAAATTAATTTTTTTTATCTGTTTAGCATTGTGTTTGCGATGAAAAATAATTTTTGACCTTAAAAATTGTGTGAAGCAATTATAAACTAGGCCTAAGTTATAAGTCCAAAGTTAATTCTAGTTAATTAAACAAAATACGAGTAAAGTGGGAGTAGTAGAGGACAAACGTCCTCCCTAAAAAAGGGAAGCGAATAGTTTATAATTTTTTAATTAATTAATGATAATAAAAATTTTAAATTAAATTTTATTAAATAATAAATAATTATTTATTTTAAATTATATTAATATTAATATAATAATATTTTATTAATTATGAAAATTAAATTTATGATAATTGTTTTTTATAAATTATATAATATAAATGTATTTTCAAATGTTATTTATATACATTTTAAAAAAATATTTAGTTTTTATTGTATAGTGTATATTTTTATTTATAGGCGATAAAAAATAATTAATGAAAAATAACAAAATAAAATTATAATTTGTATTTTATTCTTTCGTTTAATCGACTTAAAATTAAAAAAATAAAAAGTAAAAGAAAAAAAAGTTGTTAAGCAAAAAAGCTTAACACGTGTGTCACATTGATTAGCCGCAAATTCGCTTTTTTATTTTTTTAATTTTTTTCTCGAGCGAGTCGGATAAGGATTCTAAATCGATCCGCGAGTCAACGTGTGGACCAACTCTTTAAATACATCATTTAAAAATAAAATAAAAATAATTTTTTTAAATTTTTTTCTGAACGAGTCGGATACGGATTTTAAATTGACTCGCAAGTCAACGTACGAACCAACCCCTTCAAATACATCATTTAAAAATAAAAATAAAAAACTTAAAGCTAACAAAAATTAATAATAATTAATAATTTTTTTATTTTTTATTTTTTTCTCGAGCAGGTCGGGTACGAATCTTAAATCGAATCGCGAATCAACGTTCGGACCAACCCCTTTAAATATATCATTTAAAAATAAAATAGAAAACTAAAAATAATTTTTTTTAACAGGTCGAATACGAATCTTAAATTAACTTGCGAATCAACGTACAAATCAATTCTTTTAAATATATCATTTAAAAATAAATATAGCTCGACACATGTCGAGAAAAAAAACTCAACATGTGTCGAGCCAAAACCCCATTAGGGGATTTTTTTTTTTGTAGGTATAGATAGTTATGTATAATCCAACAAATACAGTGCAATTATGTTCTATAATAAATTTTTTATTAAATTAAATAAATCGTGAAAAACATGTCATTTTGTTGGTGAAAAGAAAAAAGAAAAACACATTTCATTTTCTACCCTTTCCCACCGAGCATGAAAGTCTCGGATAAAAAATAGATGGGATTTTCGATCATCAACTAATCCATCGAATCGGTTGAACAAATCAATTTAATTAAAAATATTTAAATATTAAATAAATAATAAATATTGTAAAAAATAATAAAAATATATATTTGGTTTAATAATATATTTTTTAATATAAAATTAAAAAATTTAAATTTAAATCTCACCATTTAAAAAAAAATCTAAAATTGATTTTTTTTCTTCTGATTTTATCGGATTTTTAACTTATCGAATCAATTTTTTATTGATTCAGTAAACTACTGTTTTATGTATTATACCAAATACATCTCCAAATTTTGATTGAATTTATCCTATTCAACCATGTCTCACCAAAAAAAAAAAAAAAACGTGTAATTTGATCCCAGATTTTTTGGCCTTGACTGTAGAATAAAGGACAATAATTCAATGACATTTTGCAAATAAATATGCCACAATTCAGTATAGTCGGTAAATATCAAAATTGATGTCCTCAAAAGTAAAACTCATAATATCATATTTAAAAAAGAAGCACATATAACAACTTTTTTTTTGTCTGAAGTGATGGAGTTAATAAACTCTTCCTGTTTTCTTCTATATATATATATATATATATATATAAACGCATATAAAAGAGGTATTTAAGGAAAATCAACAAGAAATAAATTGTAATTTACCAAATAACATCAATAATATCGATAAAGAAAGAGAATGATCAAATAATATCGATAAAGGAAGAGAATGATCAAATTATATCGATGTAAAATTAATTTTATGTTAATATGATATATTTATCATATCGCCATATCGATAGAGAATTTATTTATTTTTAATATATATTTGATGTACATGATTTACATACATGAAATATAACAATTAAATCACATACAAGATTATAAATAATATAAAATTAAATTAATTTTACACTAATATAAATAAATTTTTTTCAAAAAAAATATTAATAATTATTATTTATTGACTTCATCTACAATTCTGTTCTACATATCAAACCATTCAATATGATTTTTTTTTTTGCTTTATAGCAACAAACATGCGTGCACTCTTTAAACATATTAATTAAATTTTATTCAAAAACTTGTGCAGTAGCACTCAAACACATGAATATGAACATCAAACTTCTTATTCCAACATTAGCATCTGATTCCAATTCCTCGTACATAACTAAGTTTTTTTATAAAAAAAAAAAAATTGAGAAAATGTACCTAACTAATTATGCCTTTATTAATAAGTATAAAATAAGAAAAAGTTATAGTTGAAAATTCATCAACTATTAATTTATAATGACGAATCTTTCAAAAAGAATATATAGCAATGATTCAATCAAAATCCAAAAAGAATTTTCTTATCTTTAGATGATATATATGAACATATTCTTAGGATATTAGAAAAGAAAATTCATTTGTCAATATTAAAAAGAAAAAAATAAAAATAACATGGGGAATTGAAAGCGAGTTTGCAGCCGGCCTGGAACCCTTGCGAGTACATCCCGACCCGACCAAGCACAACGGTTCGGATCCCCTGTTGTAATTTGTAATCCTTCTTTCGACTCTTAAGTCTTAACCAATCACATTTCGGACACGTGGCGTCACTGTCGGCTCAAGAAAACAAAATGGGAGTAGTACACTCCATGTAAACCGTGCACATTTCACGTGCCTGATAAGGAGGATGAAACGCCCACGTTTTACCACGTCATCCCGCCAGCTGTCTCCAGCTACGACAAAGATCTTTGCCACGTTGAAACGGTCATCTATCTCCATCGTCCGATCGTCATTTATTCAATTTCACGGTCAACTTTCTTTATTTTTTCTTTTGATGACTAATTGAAAAATAAGAAAGAAACTTTATTTTCTTTTAAAAAAATAAAGAAAAGTGCAAAAAAACTGAAAATAAAGTTTGTCTTCTCCCAAAAAAAAAAAAAAAAAAGGTGGGATTGGAAGAGTGGTGATGGAGGAAACAGCTAACCCCATGTTAGGGGGTCTTTAGTTTTCAATGACAATCACGAGCCATTCGCTTCTGCTTGGTGGGTGGGTGCACATGTCATTTCTCAATTAAAATAATAATTTTGATTATTGTTAATGAAAAACATTAAATTTCATTTCTTTAATGTTAGTGTTGACGTCTTC
The DNA here is from genome assembly GCA_030761205.1 of Fremontodendron californicum. Lineage (NCBI taxonomy): Eukaryota > Viridiplantae > Streptophyta > Magnoliopsida > Malvales > Malvaceae > Fremontodendron > Fremontodendron californicum. Next base: position 4,838,325 of record JAULJL010000027.1, read on the forward strand.
GTAGATATGAAACCCACGAGGTTTTGAAGGAGGTTAGACGGAGATTAGGATTGATGATTGAGTAGAAAAAATCGGAGAGACATAGAAATTTGATTTTTGAGATGTTTAGATGTTTAAGTTAAAGATTTTGTTAATGAATGATCTTAGGATACTTTTTAAAATTATCATATTAGGTCATATATAATTTTTGATGCATTGAAAATATCAAATTAATTGTTATATTTAATATAAATAATAATTTAACTAATTTTAATAAGTATTTTTAAGACACTCATTTATAAAATTCAAAATCCTTAAGTTAATATATATGCCAGAGAGTGTTAGGGGGATAGGAGCAAAAAGTAGGAGAATGGCAAAGGTTTTCAATATTTTCATCTTGTTACCTAAGTAATTTATTTATCTGTCTATTAGACATTTTTTAACAAATGTCTGCTTTGTTTGGAGTTACTAATTAATTGTGAATTCATCAAATATTTTTCATGTAATGGTCCAAACAAATAGAGATTCAAGGAATTAAGTGGGTGTATCTGTTATTAGTTTTTTTTTTTTTAAATATTTTTTTTATATAAAAAGTTATAATTTGAGAATAAATAAAGAAGATATAAATATTAAAATTTGAACTTCCTACATACCTCTTAAGTCTTAAGCGCCTTTCAAACACTATTTTACCTACTTATTTATTATTAACATGGTTATTTTGATGTTGAATTTTCAATCATATTCTTTCCTTTTTGTCAATGCAGTATTTTTACCATTTCATTGGTAAAATTTGTGGTGGCAAACATTTAAAAAAAAATTGTGGTGGCAAAAGCTTAGAAAAACATAACCCAAAAATGGAAAATAAAAAGAAAATCCAGCGTGGATATCTCTGTAAATTCCCATAATTAAAAGATATACTATATAATATAAAGCATAAAGTTGATCAAAGGAATGGTATATTAGCATATTCTCACTCACGATGAGATTATCGTGATCTTTTTCCCCCAATTTTATTATAATTTATTTTCGTAAGTGAAACAATTATTGAAATTGGACCACCTCCATGAACAGTGAAAAAAATAAAATATATACAAGTACACAACCTATCCATCAAAAAAAGGGAAATTTTTTAGGGAAAAAAAAAATCCAAACCTGAGTTGACTCGGAACCAATCCCGAGTCATTATAAACCGGAGAAAGGACAGGTTCACGTGGTAAGAGTAGAGTACATTGAACCCCTCTTGAATTAAGTTGTCCCTTCTTTATCAGGACCGTTGAAAAATGACAATCAAAATTCGAAAATGATTGATCAATTCCAAGCAAAACTTGTTGGTTGCTCAACTCTACTCTTTATTGTCATCCACATGGATTTTTATAGCCAAAACTTGACTTTGAGGAACATTATATTACCAAATTTGGCAATAAATTTATTTTCCATTTCAAAATAATTTATACGTATGAAAATTAGTTAAATAATTAATTACTTACTTTGGCTAATCAGGAAATGTAATCCCACAAATCGAGAAGGTTGATCTGTATTTTCTTTTATTCGTAATGATGGACCAATTGAAATTTCCCCCAATTTTGTTTTCCCCAAATCGATCTAATCAAACCTTACACGGCTTTGTTTTTCCGTGAATTTTCCCCTTTCTTGTAAATCTGAGGGTGCGATGAAAAAATCGTGTTTTTTAATTTTCCGATTTAGCTTCATAAATAAATTATAGTTTTGCCTTTTTTTTTAAATTTTATTAACAAATTTTCTAAAAATATTTTTTAAAGTTATTACATATAATAATATCATCATTCAATACATTAAAAATAATGAATAAAATTATCAACTTTTTTATTTAATATAATACTTTTATTATAAATAATAAATTAAATAATTTAATTTTTTTTTATAAAAAATACTCGTTAACAAATGTTTTTTTTTTTCTTTCATATCAGCAGTTCAACGACACTGTACAACCTCAGCAATTATGACACGTGAGCACCAACTAATAAGTGTCACGTTATTTATTGCGTGTGATATTCTCTCTCATCTCAAAAAGTCTTTGTTTGAGCAAATTCAAAAAGTTCAATCATATGATGATTTGGACAAAATAAAACATTATATCCTTATTGAGAATCACTTCAAAGGTTTAATTTGTAAATTGAGTATTCAACCTAAAAACTAAAAAGATTACGATTGTAAGAAATTGAAATTAATAATTGTGTATACAACATAAATTATAATAAGTTTTTTTATAATAGTATTTACTTTATTAGAGTAAAAAACAATGTATTTGTTGGATGAACTAAATTGATAATAATGCATTTTAGATGTAAAAAAGTTAAAATAATATTTTAATTAAATTTGTTCAGGTTATCCTTCTAAATTCGAAAGTATATTAGATATTTGGGATGATTTGGGACAAAATTATTAAACATTTTAATCGGTTGGGGACAAAAATATTAAACATGTTAATTGGATTTGGGCAAAAGTATGAAACCCATTTAAATATTGATCAAGCTTTATCTCCAATATTTAAAGTCTGATTTTGACCCGGCTCAATCAGAAAATTATATAATATATTAATTTTTATAACATTACAATGTAACATTAGAAAATATATTAAAGATTAAATAGAAAATACCCATGTTTTAAATTTTAATAAAAATAAATACTTGAGAATAAATAAAAATCATATTTTTAGAAAAAATTATTTGAATGGACTTAGGCTTACCTTTTATTAATATGGATGGGTCTAGATAAAAACTGAGACTCTAATAATAGGATTGTCTCATATCTAGACAAGCATGTAAGATATTAAATACATTATCTAAACTCGATCCAAAGATAAATTATTAGTAATATTGTCTTTCCATATCTCTCAAAAGAAATTAATATAGATTCTAAAATTCAACTACTAATATTATAAATACCATCGGTATATTCTTTCATAAATAAAAATATTTAAAATTGAATTCAAAATTTAATTGACATATTACATTAATAAGGTATTTTCTTACTATTTTCTTCAAAAGATATAATTAACCTCGTTAATTATATTTATTATAATATCTTTTAGACCTATTATAAATAACTTTTTGCGTAGAGTGTTGTAAAATGTAAACAAGTTCTGTTTTTTTTTTTTGTTTTTTTGTTTTGTTTTAATCTCCTACTGATTTTTATTATGACAAAATGGATATCCAAAATGATTTTCTATTATATATACTTTCTTTTCCTTTTTGTTTGATGATAATGGAAAAATAAATCTTCGTGCCCCTAATCAAAATAAAAATTTTGATAACTTTTTTAAGAAATAATATCAATTTATTTAATATTTTCATTTAATTATTTATTTTTCTTTCATATTGACTTTTTCTCAATCAAAATTCAAAAAGATTAACTTTCTTTATTTGAAAGTTGAAATTGTCATTTTCATTTGTGGATTATACAGTAGGCAAGAATAATTAGTCTTTAATCAATCTATAGTCTCAAATTTTGAAGCTATTATTATACTGAACAAATTCCTTTCATGGTGTATATAAGTTTTGGTACTTAAGAAATTTTATTATGTTGCATATTATTTCAAAGCACTAGAATTCTTCTTCCGTTTCGATGAGATTTTTTTTTTTAATATTTATAAAATTATAATTAAATTTAAATACTTTTTTATATTTTAATATCGTAAGTAAATGAATTTAGAATTAAAATCGATTCATTATGATAAATTATGTAAAATATGGGATGAATTGAGACACGACACAATCACATTATGAGAAATAAGTAAAACACGACACGAAAAATTACATGAACACGACATGAATATATGAATGTGTCAGAATCTATATAAAACGAATTATTAACGTGTAAAAATTTATAATAATTTGAACATAAAAAAATAACACAAACACGTCACGAACACACAAATTTGTCTCTAAATTGAATCACTATAACAAATTATAAAAAAGATGTCATGAATTGAGATACGACACAAACACACAAAATTTTCTCTAAATTGAATTACAATGACAACCTATATAAAATATGAAATACATTAAGACATGACATGAACACAATATAGAAAAATAATTAAAATACAAGAACACTACACGAATACACGACCGTGTCAAAATATACAAAAAACGAATTATTAACATATAAAAATTTATATAAATTATATTATTTTAAACATAAAAAAATAACACAAACACACATAATTTTCTCATATTTTTTTTTCCTTTTTCTTCAAAAAAAAAAAAAGAGCACGTGTTAGACACCAATTTTTTTTTTTTTTTTTTTTTTTAGAAAAAAAAACTACACGTGCAGCACCACAGCAGTGAACACATGTCAAAATCGAAGAATTTTGTGTAATTAAAATTATATATATATATGTATAATAAGATTTGTTTAATTCTTATAATTTTAAAATTTTGGTAAATTTTGTTTATATTTTATTTCATATTAAATCTTATATATATATATATAATTATAAGTGAAACGCATTATATTTTGAAAAAAAAATATTTTTTATATTTTGTAAATATGATAATTTTGAATATGACATATTTAATAAACACGAAAGCAATGCAATAAACACGACACATTTTAAACACGATTAACATGAGACGTTTAATACAAATGTCTAATTTGTGTTTATAAGTTAACACATTTAATAATTTATGTTATATTTATATGAATTAAATAAAAAATATAAAAACAATATATTTATACAAATTATCAAATCTAATATTATATTATAATGTTTTTTTAAGATATATTCCCTGCAGCTGTATGACATGAGTTAAATCAATGATCTTTAACTCTTAATTGCAATTAGACCTGTTCACGGACAAGGTATCCCGTCTAACCCGGGTTTGAGACAAGGTATTTTATAATTTGGACCAATTCGGCCCGAATTATTATTTATTAAATAAAAAATAAATTTGTATTTGTATTTGTATTTTTATTTAAATTTAAATATAATATATATAAATATCAATAAAAGATAATTTTTTAATATTTTAATATATATAAATAGTAAAACGGACTTATACGACTCGATCCAAATTCGATCCGAATGAGTTTGGACTTTTTTTTTCGGCCGCGACGAATAGGTCTAATTGCAATTCATGCATACATTAGATCCCACCCGACCAATTCAACCGAGTCAGAACGACCATATGTTCGAGTCATAATAACTCGTCAAACCAATCATCAGAAAAAAAGAAAAAAAAGAAAAAAAATCAAAATAGAAACGGAAGTTACTGTTGACGACCTTGTATTGAAAAATTAATTAAAATTTAAAACATGACTATTTTATAAATAAAAATATTTATTTATAGTTTCATAATTATTATTATTTTTGATTTGTTTTTGTGGTTTGAGTCTCCATTAACTGTGCCTTTTCTCCCCTGCTTCTCTTTCTTCTTCTCGATCTCCTTCTTCCTCTTTTCCGACAAGAAGCGCCCTTTTCTCGCATATTAATACCACCTGTCATTTAATTTTTTATTTATTCATTTTTGTTATAGCTGGTTTTTTTTTAGGTTGAATCACTGAATTGTGATGCTTTTTTATTTTTCTGTGTTTTTATCGGTATATATATTGTATATATTATATATAGATTGAATTTTGTAAAGCAGAGGTTTTTTTTTTTTTTTCCTCGTGGTTTTTCGGTGATCTGTGTCTTGAGTGAACCCGAGCTCTGAGACTCGGGATCCGAAAAGCTAATGGCAGCCGAGAATTGCAGTGATGGTGGACCCGACCCGAATCCTTGTTATTTGCAGAAATTCAGACTCTACGAGACTCGCTCGGTATTTTTCCTTTCTCACTCGTTCTATATACATACGTACATGTACACATTTGGTTTCATGTATTCGTATGCTTGTGTATACGTTTCGTGTGTATACGGCTGTTGATTTAAGGATTTTGACTTGTTAGTTTTGATCATTGAAGTTGCTTATATGTTTATCAGGCTAAAGCGCTTCTCGATTTTTTTTGGTTTTTTTCCCTCCCTTTTTCTGGCGATTTTTTAACCAAATTCTTTCTATTTTTTTGGTTTTTAGCTTTAGCTGATAGCTGCTCTGTGATTTGCTCTGTTTTTCCTCATGGTTAGCTTGATATTGGAATGATTGATTTTTTTTTTCTTCCTTAAATAAAGTTTGAAATATTTACCTATGGATTCCTTAAATAAAGTTTGAAATATTTACCTATGGATGAATGATTTCTTTTGCATAAGAAATAATTGCCGAAATCTTGATTTACTTATTTCTGATGTCTTATTTTGTGAGGTTGACTCAGATTTTTTGGCTTTTGAATGCGTATGGAAGTGGTAATTTGCAATAGCAAGTTTGATTATGCAGTTTAACTTCTGTTGTCAAAAATTTGCTCGTTATTATCAGCAGCTGTTTGGTTGAATTTGCATTTCAGAATCCTTTCTATACCCACCAACTCTGGACTCGAACTTTTTTGTATTCTAAATTCAACTTAACACGATGAAGTCTTCATGTAATAAATAGGCTCATGAATGTTGGTATTTTCTTGTTTGGATTTTCTTTTGTGTACAATTCTCTTTAACTGCAATCATCTCCTATGAAGTGTTAGACTATTTTTTTTTATCTCATAAAGTCGGTTCATTACTCCTGAGATTATGGGCAGTGATTGTTAATGTGTTTGGAAGCTGCACAACCTTTATCGTGTGATTTAGAAATAGTCCCTATGCTCAGAGCAAGTTCTACATTATCAGATATCTTGTTTTTTTCCCTCTTTTTCCGCTACGATGCTGATAGGAATAGTAGGGTTGCTTTTGTTTTTAAATCTCTTTTCTTTTCCCCGAAAATTCTTTGAGCTATAATTATGCGGTTTCCATCTCCATTACACAATATTAATGCAACATTTGTATATTCCTGGTGTGCAACAGAATTTCTATATGATTGGAAGAGACAAGAACAGAACTCTTTGGAGGGTATTAAAGATTGATCGATTAGACCCTTCTGAACTAACCATTCTTGAAGATTCTACAACATACTCAGAAATTGAATGCTGTGATCTGTTAAGACGGATACACGAAGGAAACAGGTCCACAGGTGGACTTAAATTTGTTACAGCTTGTTATGGAATCGTTGGTACGTAATATCAGTCAGGTTCTCCACCTTCCCCTCTTAGTAATTTTTAGTATAAGCTAATGAATTTCTCTCCATTAATTCAGGGTTTGTAAAATTTTTGGGACCTTATTACATGCTGCTGATCACGAAAAGAAGGAAGATTGGTGCAATTTGTGGCCATACTATCTATGCAGTTACCAAGAGCGAGATGATAACAATTCCCAATTCTCCTGTCCAGTCCAATATGGCTTATTCTAAGAATGAAAAAAGGTCTTTTGTCAATTCTGCATGTAAATGTAATATGTCCTTGGTACTTTAGGAGACATACGAGATTAGCACTGAAAGTATTCATTACCCATTTGTATTTAGATGGAATTGTATTATGTTGTGGTTATTTTATCTTCTTCTCAATTAATTATGTTCTCTGGGACAATAATTTGAGTTCTGGAGCTTTTTTTAAAGTAGAAGAGTTCCATGGTGTGGAGGTAATCTCTGTACTATTTTTGTTGATACGCCCTTCATGTTATCTCGCTGACGTGGGCCCATGCGATTTGAACTTTTCTAAAGCACCTTTTCTGGTTAAAGATCTTCCTTTTTTTTTTCCCTTTTATTTCATGTTGAACAAATTAAGTCATCTTTCACCAGTTGAATGTAGCATCTTCTTAGTTAATACCATTTGTAGAGGCTATTTCTAGTTCATTTCCTGCATATGTACAGGGGCAAACTTCATTGCTGTGTGATATTAGTATAACATGTTGAATAAGACAAGGTATCATCAGGGTTTCTGGGGGAAAATTACTTTCTCTTTAATTTCCTGGTTAAAATTTATAGTTTAAGAAATTGTTTCATTGTTATTCGTTCATCTATTCATCAAATAATAGTTAAACATGCGTTAACGTGGCTTGCCTTTTTTTTTTTTCCCCTTCTTTTTCCTTTTTGAAATAGATACAAGAAGCTCCTCTGCGCAGTGGATCTTACAAAGGATTTCTTTTTCAGCTACTCATACAATGCCATGCATAGTCTTCAAAGAAATTTATGCAAGAATGAGACAGGACTTGTACACTATGAAACAATGTTTGTCTGGAATGAGTTCTTAACTCGAGGAATCCGGAATAATCTCAAGAATACTCTGTGGACTGTTGCACTGGTATATGGCTTTTTCAAGCAGGTATGATACACTTTAGGCTTCTTCCTATTCATTAATTTTTATGATAAGTGAACATAGAAGTAGGGATTTGCAGGAAGTTGGTTAAATTGAAGTAGTTATATTATTTTCTTTCAGTTTCTATATCTGGTTTATGCTTAAAACATGTTGCTTTAGAGGAATCTAGATAACCCTGAACTTTATTACCATTTTCAACAGTTGTGGAATTTTTTGGTATGGAGTAGCTGTCGAATTTGATGTATTGCTTTGCATTTACTAAATGGTATTTTTATTTATTTAATCCTCAATACTTGGACCGACCATCAAATTTATAATTTCTTTGGTTCTATTTTATTGAATGGAATTCCTTTGTCAATAATCTTAAGGAGCATAAATAAGCAAAAATGACCCTTTTACAAGGTGTCCTCTATAACTTTAGCCACCTTAAAATGAAGTAACTAAAGCAGTTTCTTTGGTTCTATTTTATTGAATGGAATTCCTTTGTCAATAATTTTAAGGAGCATAAATAAGCAAAAATGACCCATTTACAAGGTGTCTTCTATAACTTTAGCCACATTAAAATGAAGTAACTAAAGTAGTTAAGTGATGCAGGTTCGCACTTTCAAACTTTTGCTGAACATCTTTGCAAAAGTTGTTGTTTCATTTTGATGCATGGCTTTAAAGTTTTGATCTAACCTTTGTTGTTTCCTCCTTTGATATCCAGGTCAAACTTCCTGTGTCTGGCAGGGATGTTAAGTTAACTCTCATTGCAAGACGTTCTCGACATTATGCTGGAACAAGGTTTAGATGCTTTACAAGCTATTGGTTGAAATGTCTACTGGATTAATTAGAACTGCCCTTAACCATTTCATTTGGCCCACATTTCATGAGGAAAATTAGCTTTGTGCTAGTTTCCATTGTCAAATGCTTTGTGATTTGACCTAGTTCTGTGTTTTCTTTGCTTAATTTTGAGTTCTAGTCTGTGTTTGCTCCTGTCATGTAACAGAGGAACTCTTTTTCACCTACTTATGTTGCTGATCTTGATCAAGACATGACTCTCACTTTTCTTATTTCTCTTCTTTTGCATAGATATTTAAAACGTGGTGTGAATGAGAAAGGTAGAGTAGCAAATGATGTTGAGACAGAACAAATTGTGTTTGAAGATGTTCCTGAAGGATGCCCCACACAAATCAGTTCTGTTGTCCAGAATAGAGGCTCTATCCCACTTTTCTGGTCCCAGGAAACTTCACGCTTGAATCTGAAACCTGACATCATATGTATGAATTCTTTCTTGTTGAATAGCACAATGAGAGCCATATATCTGTAGTTTTACGTGGTAACTACTGTTGATTTTCCTAATTTCACTTTTTGTTTCCAGTATCAAAGAAGGATCCAAATTATGAGGCCACAAAACTACATTTTGAAAATCTTGTAAGGAGATATGGAAATCCAATAATCATACTGAATTTGATAAAGGTAGGCCTTGCGCTGATTATTTGTCAGTTTCCATAAACTTTGTGATGTTCTTTTATCTGCATTGGTTCCTGATTCGTTCTGCTTTCTATTCTGGTTATTAACAGAGGTGTGAGAAGAAACCTCGGGAAACTATTCTTCGTGCAGAGTTTGCAAATGCCATCAGATTTATCAATAAAAGTTTAACCAAGGAGAACCGTCTGAGGTTTCTTCACTGGGACCTAAGCAGACACTCCAGAAAGTACTTCTTTGTCCCCTACTCCGCTTGCTTATGCAAAATTCTTGCTTACTAATCTTGTAAAAGATGGTTGACTTAATAGAGCTTGATCATTTTCTGCAGAGCTACAAATGTGTTGGCACTTCTAGGCAGAGTGGCTGATTATGCATTAAACTTAACGGGCATCTTTTACTGTCAAGTAACACCAAATTGTAGACCAGAGGGGTTGTTGAATTTAACTTGCTTAGCGTAAGTTTCATATATGATTTGATCATATTTTCATGATGCTATATTTTTTGTCTTCCTTCTTTGTTATAAGTCAAGTATATTTTTCAAATATAAAAATGTAAAGTTCCTAATCTCTTTTCTTACTAGTTATTTGATCAAAGAATATCTGTTTGCTCTGCCCTTTCTTTCATGAATTATCTCAACCTGTAATTATGCTAGAATGCACATCATATATGCATATGTAACCTACAATGCTATTTGCGCTCTCTTGCATTTGCTTTTTCCTTGAAAAATATAGCCTTTCAGGTTGATCATAACTTTAGGTTTTGCTGATGCTTTTGCTAATTATTCACTTTAACTACTTATGCTACTTTGCTTGCAAATCTTTTGCAGGCAAAATGATGATTGCTCTGCTCAGATCCCTCCTGACAAAAGTGATGATGTTGAGAAGTTGGAAATGGATGTTGGTAGTGATAAACAGAATTCTACTGAGAATGTAAAACCCCCCATGTTTCAAACCGGAGTCCTTAGAACCAACTGCATCGACTGTCTAGATCGCACTAATGTTGCCCAATATGCCTATGGATTGATGGCTCTTGGACGCCAACTCCATGCTATGGGGTTCACAGAATCCCAAACTATTGATCTAAATAGTCCTTTGGCCGAGGATTTAATGGGAGTTTATGAAACAATGGGTGACACACTTGCTCTACAATATGGTGGCTCTGCAGCACACAACAAGGTAATCCTTCTTAGAGATTTAGGGAGCTTTCATAATCATCCCAAAAGAAATTGATGAAAATAAAAAACAATTTCTTTTTCAAATTTAATAAATGTTCCATCCATGGCTATCAAATTAGTTTTTAGGGTTTTAAGATGGCAGAGTAAACCTTGAAACCTTGTGGTAGTAACATGGAGTGGCTTGCCCAGTATCATGACAAGAGAGCTTACTAGTTGGCTTCAGACCTATAGATAATTATCTGCTTTTGCTTGTACTGAAACCTTAAAGTATTAGGTCCTGAGTACATTTTATTAATCTGCATTGGTCATGTCAAACAGATATTTTCCCAGAGGAGAGGTCAATGGCAAGCAGCAACTCAGTCCCAGGAGTTCTTTAGAACTTTGCAACGTTACTATAGCAATGCATACATGGATGCAGAGAAGCAAAGTGCTATTAATTTGTAAGATAAAAACAAGTCTCATTTTTTTATATGCCTTTAGTAATTTATGACAGGAAATGCTTGTAGTGTCATGCAAATTGCAGTTCTTGATATATGATACTTAGGGTGTGTTAGCACGGAGGGTCCAGTGCGATGGGGAGTCCCGCTGCACTACCCCATGCTACCAAACACACTCTTAGTGCATAAGGATGGTGGTGGATAACACTCCTAGAATTTGGCATTATCCTATGCAGGTTCTTGGGTCACTTTCAGCCACAACAGGGTAAACCAGCACTCTGGGAGTTGGATTCAGACCAACACTATAGCGTTGGAAGGCATGGTCCTAATCTTTTTAATGAGAATGCTAGGTATATCGCGAGTCCAAATTGCAAATTCCTGTTATACCAAATTTCTAGTTTCAAGGATTTCTTTGAGACTACATATTGCCAAATAATTCTAGTTCTAGATATAATATGCAGATGTTAAGCAATATTCTAATGTTTCTATATACTGTGTAAATCTAATAAATTTTATTATTGTATCACAATGATTGTTTTGAAAACTACACAATTTTTGGATTTTAACCACTTAGGAAGGGAATGCTGCCCTTGAATAGTAATATCAATATTCTTATGTTTGTTATAGGATAGGTAATAAATATTTTTGACCTGTTGTTTTCTGATCCTAGTTTAATACGGTAAATCTAACCTTTCTTGCAAAAACTACTAATGAGGTCACTTTCAAATATCTGTAGGGCATCTTTTAAAAGATCTCTGTCTGATGGCAACATTCTTTGTGGAACTGACTCTCCCATGGGTGCTTCAAATGTCAGACAGCATCAGCGTTTGTCTGAAAATAGAGAAGGAGCTACCCATGTTCTTTCAGAGTCCACTCCAGAGATGTCAACTTGTGAAATTTCTTATTCCAGGTGTGCACAAACTTTTTTGTTTTCCAAGTTTATTATCTTAATGGTTGATATAATAAAAGAGTAGCTGCTGATTTAAAATATTTTTGAGATTGTAGTTCTTGGTAGAGGTTTATAGCAAGGTTGCATCCTAAAGGTGCCAACATCTTAAATGTTTGAAATCTTTCAGTGGTTGTACCAAGGAGCTATGATAACAAACCACCATTAAATTAATTTAAAACTGATTCAGAGACTTCATCAGCTGTCTCACTTACCAAATTTTGGCTGGTTTTCTATGTTTACTCCAAGAATGTCTTGCAGGCAGCTTTTCGGAGATATGCAGAAGGACCATTTTCTTGAAAGTAATTGCACCAATTTTGATATGGACTGGCTTTCTTCATCAGGAAATTCATGTGATGATGATATATATAACAGGTAGTTAAAATCACCTTCAGTAACGCTACTTTAAAAAAGCAGAAAACTTTCCGGATAATGTTTTTCTCTGAAATCAATGATGATTGTGCCAACTACCAATTTTTCCCACCACACTTTTAAAACACTTTTTTTCCGGCCCAAACTTTTTCTAACAACAATACTAAACTACCCCTTACTTTTTTCAGTTTGTTAATAGAGGAAGAGAAAGGAAGGAAATAAGAGTCATGGTTTTGTTATTATACGTTTTTCACTTGTAGGTCCTTATTTTACTTATACATTTGTAGAACAATTGTGTTAACTTTGGAATAAACACAATTTATGCCAATTGTGTCAACTTGAGTGAAGAAAAAAGATAATAAAAATTTTGCTGTCTCAACCTGAGATGGAAAATTACTTTAGAAAAATGAAAATTTCTATAGGTATAAGCTTTGTAAACTAGAATAGAATGTCTGCAACCCTTTTTGACAACATCTTCCTCTGGACTTAAAAACAGAATGAAATTAAACACAGAGTTGAAAAGGAAAATAATGGAATGGAAGTTGGAAATCTTGTTGTAGTAATGTCAGTAAAATACTGTTGATTGTGGTGAAAAGATAATTTCTGCAGGGAATTTGTCTCTCTATTCTTGCTGTCCGAAACTCTACTAAATTTACTTGTAGTTGCAAAAATTGCATCACTGCTGAAATCTCATAGATGAGTGTGTTATTGCTTGCAGCTGGAGGTCTACCACGGGCCTATCCTCTGAAAATATTGGTGCTGAACTAAAAATTGATATGACCACATCCGCAAGCGAGTCTGGTTCAAGCATAAAGGTTAGTACTTTGTTGTTTTATAATTGATTAACAACAATAATTGGGATGAACTAAATTATTGCACCTTTTCAATTATGTCTGAGAGAGGTTCATTATCGTTATACATTCTTCCACACCCCCAAAAAGCCCCTAAATTAAAACTAAATAATCATCAAAGCCTCTATTGTTTTATTTCAATCAATCAAGTCTTCAAACATCTATTTTTTTACCCAATTAAACTCTTGATTGGACGAAAATTAAGGACATCATCAATTTTCATCCAAATGAGAGCTCTCAATTGGGTGAAAATAGATGTTTTAGGGCTAAAATGGATGGGAATAAATGTTTGAGGGCTCAATTGATTATAATAAAACGGATTATTTAATTTTAGTTCAAAGGTCCTTCTTTATACTTAAGCCTATTTTTATGTTAACTAAGGTTAGAGTTGCTAATGTTTGAGTGTATTCCTTATACATCATTTTTTTTTGGGTGTTTTTCTTCATCCATTTGATTTTCCCATGCCATTAGTTGAAAACAATCTATTTTTTTTTTTTCTTGATTTGTTTAGGGAGGGGACCGAACTGCGTCTGAACTCACTTGTGATGGTATTATGGATGAATTTTCTGAGAGCTTTATGAATTGGGTAACTCATGGAGATATGCTTATTCCGATGAAGTTTAGTTCGAAGTAGTTCCATGATAAAAATTTGTTTCAACTACAACCAAATTGAACCCATCCGAAGGATGTTGAGTTCATTCCAAAATAAAAAAAAAAAGAAGATGAGATGATTGGCTGAGGAGATAGGAGAGGTGCGGCTTCTGCTGAGGAAAAGTAATTTTCAGCTCGGTTTAGTACTGACATTATTTGCTTAAATCATAAAATCCTTAGGGAGGGAAAGTAATTTTCAGCTGGTGTAAACCGGTACATAGCTAATTCATTTTGGAGCTCTGACCACCTCAATCTGAAAAGAAAAGATTCTAAACACCATAGGTTTCAACTTTCAAGTTCAACCCTGTAAATATATTTATTTCATAAATAAATAGATGATGCCTTTCTGACTTGAGTCCCTTAACATTATTAGCATGCTTGTATTTCCTTTTACATCATAACTTTTTTTATATGTACATTCACAAATTTATCTCATCATGTTGTGGATTTCAGAGTTTTCAGGATCTGTCAGACTGTTACTACCAGCAACCCCTGGTTGGGAATTCAGATTCAGATTTAGATATAATATATATATATATAAAATCAAACATCAATTTTCCCTTGGAGAAGTATATTATTAGGATAGTAATAATCATAAAATACTAAAATTGGTTGTCTGAGGACTGAGATTCTCCCATGAAAATAAAATACTAGACTTGAATTAGAAACTTCCGATAGGTAATAAAGAAATCATTTTCATAAACGAAGGGTACTGAAACGGTTTTTTTTTTATCATAATATAGCCCAAAAAAAAAATTTATTTATCAAAATATCGTTGTTTTTAAATTAATTTTTAAAATTCGTTTATTTTTTAACAAGTTGAAAAATCGTCATGGGATATGGTGATTTTTCAATTGAATTTTTAAAAAAAAATGGAAAAATACCGTTGGAAAATCGCCATGGGCCATAGTGATTTTCCAATTGTATTTTTCAAAAAAAATAAAATCAATTGAGAAATCGTCACGGTCCATGCCGATTTCCCAACTGATTTTTTTATTTATTGTATTTTAATTTTAAAAATTGCAAAAGGGTATAAAAAAATTTTCTTGGTTTGTTTTTTTTTTTTTTATAAATATATATACTAAAATTTTATATTTTATTTAATTTTATAATTTTATAAAAAATAAATTTTAATTTTTTTATTGAAATTTAAAAAAAAAATTAATTTCTTATTGAAATTTTATATATATATATAAAAATTAATTTCTTATTGAAATTTTATAAAAAATAAGAAAACTCTCTAATGATAAGGTAAGTTCACCATGCTTGATGATATTTGCTTTTCTCCTAATCCTTAAACTTCAACATGCTTGATGGATATGGTGCATTTATTGATGTCCCAAGAAAACTCTCTAAAGACAAGGTAAGTTTTTCAATTTACAGAATAGTTATTGAATATGTTGTTTTTAGTTTCTAACGATAGGAGAGAGTTTCATTTGTTAGGCCAATCATTTTATTTTGGATTATTTTAGATCTAAGCTTCTAACCTTTGGTTTGTGTTGAATTTTGCAATAATTTGGTTGCTGAAAATGAAAGATAAAGGCATGAATTTAAAATTTAATGTTTATAACTTCTCTATGATTCTGTATTAATGTTCAATAATGAAATAAAGGATCAATTGAGTATTACTTCAAATGATATGCATATTGATCTAACTTTTAGATATTACAAATTTAAAATAAATAAAAAAGCTTAAATTTATAATATTTTTCTCAAGTAGTTAAAGTAGATTAGAAATTTTTAAAAAATGAAACAGTCTAGATTCATTAATAAATATTGTATATCAACATTATATTTTGTTGTCAAAGGTTTTATTGTTGATCGGATTATTGATACTTTATAAGCTTAACATTAATGTAAATGAGCATAAATATGTAATTATTTATTCAACTTTAATTAATATTTAAATTTAGAGACAAAGAAACTCGATTTTTTCTGTATAAAAATTTTATTTTTTATAAAATTAAAATAAAAAATTTATTTTATTTTTCCTAAAATTTCAATAATAATTAAATTTTATTTTTTATAAAATTTCAATAAGAAATTAAATTATATTTTTTTATAAAATTTCAATAAAAATTTCAATTTTTTTTTATTTATAAAATTTCAATAAGAATTTTTTTTAATTTCGTTAAGAAATTAAATTTTATTTTTTATAAAATTATAAATTTTAGTATATATATTGTAAAAAAATAAAAAACAAACAAAGGGATTTTTAATTTTTTTTATACCCGTTTGCAATTTTTAATATTAAAATACAAAAAATGAAAAATCAGTTAGAAAATCGCCATGACCTATGGCGATTTTCCAACTTTATTTTTTAATTTTTGTATTTTAATATTAAAAATTGCAAACGGTTATAAAAAAAAAATTTAGGAAACTTTTGGTACTTTTTCATGTCACAATTTCAATGTTATTATTAAAAAAAATAATATTATAACGTTTGATATACATGAAAGAGTGTTATTAAAATCTTAGTGAAAGTTACATTCATAAGTTTAGTTCATTAAACACTTTATTAAGATTGTGATGATAATTTTCAAAATTATTCATATTAAGTAAAATACAAATTTTATTAATTTTAATATTTTTCAATGATATTTATTATTAATAAATATTTATATTAAATATTTAAAATAATATTTTAATTGATAATTGAAATTATTTTTAAGATAAAAAATATTTATTAATAAAAAATTTCAAAATTATTTTCATACAATTAAAAATTAAAAAAACTAAATACAAATTAAATATAATTTAAATATTTTAATGATTATTATTAACAAACACTTGTATTAAATATTTAAAAAATATTTCAAATTAATAATCTTAAATAAAAAATATAATTTTATCTTAACATTTTTTAATTACACGAAAAAGTTACTCTCACCTCTTTACTTGTGAATCATATATTCTCAATACTTTTAAAAAAATAATTCTAAAAAAAAAATTACATTCCTAAAAAAATAAATATTTTTTAACCTACTAAACATGAAAATCATATGAAAATCGGATTCTCCATTCCAAACGCAGTTTTATTGTAGAATTTGGAACTTTCTTTGCCTAATCATATAACAGTGTACGGATTAACTATAGAGTTCTATAATGATAATGATATTAATTTATGCAATAGGAAGAAACGAAAAGCATACATGTTAACTTTCTTATAACAAATCATTGCCGCATGTAACAAAATAATTCCATCACTTGAGATACCAACACAAATAACAAAAATTCTAAGCCATTGATTGATGTCTAGAAAACTATTAACTAAATTGTGCCAAAAACACACAATTCCTTCATAATGATAGAAGTTCAAGATAAGCTCATTTTAAAAGCAAAACAATTTGTCAAAATAAATCTCTCATTCCCAACCAGTGGCAGCGGGAGCGGGAGCAAGAGCAGCCTCATCGATGACAGAACCCGGGATTTGTGCCGGAGCAGTTGCAGCATCCCAAACATCAGCATTAACAGCAACTGCATTTGAAATTTTAAAAGTAGATGATCAGGCAAAGGAAACCATATCATCAAGATGTAAATTAAGTAACATGCACGATAACAGAACATCTTATACCTTGATCACCCCAGTTAACAGCTGGGACCCCAGCAATAGGTGGCTGAACCACATCAGTGGACCACTGATCACCTATTTGTGCGGGCCATTGGTCAGTTGCTAAAGTACCCAATCCAAAATCTGCAGCAGGGAGTCCATAATCAGGGGCAGCAACTGCTTCCTCCTCTTCCTGCTGTTTCGCTTCCTCAGGCTCCCTGTAGAAAAATAGATCCACCTACATACAACAAATCCAAGCATGAGAACATGCAAATTACAAAACATCCAAATCATATAGGCAATATCATGATGGTGTTCTTTCTATTACCATCACATCCCATTTCTGTCCAGGAGCAATTGTACCGCGCATCTGAAGAACCATCCTTGCTAACAGCCAGAAAAGGCAGCCAATGCTGTGCTTTCCCTTGTTATTAGCAGGAATACCAATGTCAACATATCGCATTGGTGAGTCGGTATCACAAAAAGCAATGGTTGGAATGTTTCCAAGAGCTGCTTCCTTGATAGGCTGCAGATAATATACTCAAAAGTGTTAGCTAATCCAAAAGATTTACTGTAATATTGAAACGTGATAAAACTCAACTCAACCATAGAGAACAATTTACCTGGTGGTCAGTCCTAGGATCTGTAAGGATAAGAAGACGAGGCTCGCTGAAAGATGTCTGAAGTTGGTTAGTGAATGTACCAGGAGTGTGCCTTCCAGCAATTGCATGACAACCAGTGTGCTGTGCAAATTTCAGTACAGCTCTCTGACCATAGGGCCTTGCAGATTGGACAATGATGTCCTGAGGGTTCTCTATAGCAACAATTACACGCGCAGCAAGCTGAAGCTTCTCCCAGGTCTTGCCAAGGTTGATGATGTAGATTCCTATCGAGGACGGAAATGATAATTCAATCATTAAAAACAGAAATTAATACATATGACCATGTAGCTTATAAGTTATAACCAAGTAGACTAAGATAATCCATGCTATTATTCTTAAGAAATCTATTGCTTATAGCAACCCTTCTTTGAAGGATGAACACATTGATTCCATCAAGTCAATTATATTTAGTCCGCACCATCAAATCAGGTGTCTCTGATTGCAAATTCAACTGGCAACTTTTAAAGTAAGCAATCAATCGCCAAACATACACAGCTAAAAAACCCAAGCAACAAATTGGTAGAGAAACCCTCAAATTGTCTTAAATAAACAAGCCAAATCAAAAGTTCTATTGCCATAAATAATCTCATGTTTCAGATCAATTCTGCATATCATATAATACTAAGAAATGAGACAAGCTACTTTTCATCAGATAAGCTAATATAAATATGTAAATATAAGTATAAACAGATTCATTCAATGTAACATATTTTGTCAAATGAAACGAGAAAAAAAGTACTAAAATCAAAGCCTTTAACAGATCTAATGTCTCCAAAAAGTACACGCTTTACTGATCAAATAAAACAAAGAACCCCAAAACTTTACAAATATAACACTGAAAAACAACAACCAAAATCTCAAAAGACAAAACACATGCAAAAAAAAAAAACGGAAATTTTAAGCTTCAGCAGCCCAACATAGAAATGGATATAAGAAAAGAAAGGATACAACTAGGAAGAAAAAAAATAAAAATTTACCGTCATTGCGGCGCTTGAAGACGTAACGCTCCATTTGGAAATCACAGTTCTTGGTACCGAGATGGACCTCGGCAGCCAACATCATCTGGATGTCGGCTTCTTTAGGAGATAGCTGCCTTGCGGCTGCTGGGGCTGTCGTGGTCGCCATGCTCTGTTCTTCTTAACTGCTAAACCCTAAAAAACCTAAAAAAGGATGGGGTTTCCGCAGAGGAGATTATGAAGATGGAAAGCAAACGAGGCACCGGTAAGAGAGGTGAAATGAGTATTTTGTTGTTTATAAACTAGGGTTTCGAAGGCTGAGGGAAACCCTAGTTGTTAAAATGACAGAGATAGCCTTGTTGTTTCATAGTATTTTCCAATTCAGGACTAAAGTCCATTAAGGTTTTTTGGTTACTTGAAGAAAGGCCCAATAGTTATATGTATTTTGGTTAAATTTTTATAAAACCCCAAATATTATATGGAATTTGAAAATAACCCCAAAACCTTCCCCACCGGCCACCATTACTGCATCCTTTGGCCTCCTTCGAATTTACTTAAACCCTAAACCCTCTTTATCTCTCCTCTGTTTGAACTTTGAAGCCCTACTGTAAAAGCAAAAATGTCAAACTCGAAAACCCCACAAGACGTAGAGCTCCTGAAATCCGATATAGCCTCGTTTGCTTCCTCTCTCGGCTTCTCCGCCAATGCTTCCCTCCCTTATTCGGGCTTCAACGATGCCGATTTTCGGAAAGCTGGTCCCCTTAAACCTCCAAAGGCCCCGAAAACCCTAAACACCCAAAAACAGAGTTCCCAACTTGAGAAGAAACCTAACAATACTCAAATCTCAAACACTGATAAAAACACAAAAAAAACAACCAAAGACCAAAGCCCAAGCCTGCAGTTTGTCTCTTGAAGACAGCAATAGGAATAATAGTTCTTTTAGAGAACCTGATAAGTTTAAGAATTTGCCAGCTTTGCCTTTGGTGAAAGCGAGTGCTTTGAGTGTATGGTACGAGAATGAATTGGAGTTGCAGAAGAAAGTGTTTGGAGAGGAAGGGAAGGGGAAAAAGGCTGTAGAAGTTAGAAATGTGGAGGAGTTGAAGAGATTGGTGAAGAAAAAGATGGAACTTGGGGAAAGGTTGATGTGGCAATACGCTAGAGATTATGAACTATCCAAAGGAAAGTCTGGGGATATAAAGACGGTGTTGGCTAGTCAGAGGTCAGGGACGGCTGCTGATAAAGTTTCTGCATTTTCATTCGTGGTTGCGGATAACCCTGTTGCTAATTTGAAGTCGCTTGATGGGCTTTTGGGTATGATTTTTCATTTTTCTGTTATTGTTAAGTTTTAAGGAGTTGGGAATGTTTTGGATATTGAGTTTATGGTTAATGCATTTCATTTATGTTTGTGGTGTATTTGACACATTGCCGAATTTATGCTCGTTTGATGAACTTTTGGTTGTGTTTGTCTTATGCATTTGATTTAATGGCCCCCGGATATTTCCCCCTATTTGCTGAACTGTTGTTCAAATGGAATTCTCTATTGCAGGGTTAGTAACATCAAAAGTAGGAAAGCGATATGCATTTACGGGATTTGAAGCATTAAAAGAACTTTTTATTTCAAAGTTAGTATTCTCTCTCTCTCTCTCTCTCTCTCTCTCCCCCCCCTACATGCCTAATCCCCTTTCTTCCTCCTTGAGTTTCTTTTCAATCTCGCACATTCATGTAGTTCATGTGCTAC
Organism: Fremontodendron californicum; assembly: GCA_030761205.1. Taxonomy (NCBI): domain Eukaryota; kingdom Viridiplantae; phylum Streptophyta; class Magnoliopsida; order Malvales; family Malvaceae; genus Fremontodendron; species Fremontodendron californicum. The sequence continues at coordinate 4,859,358 of JAULJL010000027.1, forward strand.
TTTAGGATACTAGTGAAAGTTATACTACTTTAGTATAAGAGCTTTTATGTGCTAAGATGTGCCCAAGATTGGTGACTTCTGTCTGTAGTGGCTATTCTTTAATACTCTTTCAAGCTAATGACATTACAGACACGAATCATGGCTATGCACTTGTAGACGATATCTAGATTTTAGGAAGTCAGTGTAGAATTTCCAAAATCCAAGGTGGGAAATGTATTTTGACATAATCTGATGGTTTTCGAAATTTTTTTTATGTACTTTTCTTATTTACTAGTTACACACTTCAATTTTTTCAGGTTATTGCCTGATCGAAAGCTGAAAACACTTCTACAGCGTCCTGTTAATGAGCTTCCAGAGACAAAAGATGGCTATTCCCTGCTACTTTTCTGGTATTGGGAGGATTGCTTGAAGCAGAGGTATGTTTAACTTTTTTTTATACCTTGTGGCAGTTATGTGGCATTAATAAGCTTCCTATAAGTTGGTCGCTTGGTCAAACTTTAATCAGGATGGTCCTTGAAATCCAGAATACATTAATTTAGACCTGTGTATGGTTTATGATTCCTATAAGCTGGCTGGCCATGCAAGCATTAGTTGATTAAGATTCGTTTTTGCATGTACATGGTTTACCTGTACTAGTAAAGAACTGAATTTGTAAGAAAAAACTTAGTGCTCTTTTATTTATGATCTCTCTTATTGGATGGGTTAGATAAGATACTTTTGGAATAAGTGATACTCTATATGTCTCATCTGTTGCTTTTCTTCTTTTTTATCAAGTCAAAGATACATCTTTGATATCATTATCTAATTTCTAGCATCAAAGAATCTAGATGTATCAGAGACTGCAATTGCAACTGCAATTGCAATATGGAGTTTTAAATTTGTTTAGGCTTCTATTTGCATTTAATAGAATCATTTTCTGGCTATTGTGAGAATGAGGTATTATATAGTTGATGAGAGTAGAGGATTGCATCCTTTTAAAGAAGAGGATACTAGCTTCTATTTTACTCAATTGCGCCGCCTAAATTTCCTTTATATTACATATCCCTCATGCCAATTTCAACTGGAATGATGATATACTTCAGTCTAGAGCTGTCAAAACTGACCCGAACCCAAAAAACCCACTCAACCTTTCCTAACCCAAACCTGATCCAATCCAATTTGATAAGAAAAAGTCAACAACTCAAACCTGTCCTACCCGAAAATGAAATGACTTCAATCCGAATTAACTCGATTCTGAAATGATCCAAACCAAATGACCCAAAGTCTAATCTGAAATTAAACTGATTTGACTTTAAAACTCAACAATTTGGATCCGGATGATCCGAACCCGAATAACTCGAGTGTCAAACCCGAAAGGCCCACACCTGAAATGACCTAAACAGTAAATGATCCGAACCCGAACTAACCCAAACCTAAAACAACTCGAATTTTCTTCAACTCGAAATGACCCGACCCGAAGAGACTCGACCCGCCCGATTGAAACCTTTACTTCAGTCAGATAAATTCATGTCTTATACATTTGAACAACTTTTTCAGGTATGAACGTTTTGTCATTGCAGTCGAGGAGGCATCGAGAGATATGTTACCGGCTCTGAAAGACAAGGCACTAAAGGTTAGTCTTCTATGCTAATCTGTGCATTACTTGTGATCATTAGCGGATCTCATTTTTTGTGGATGATCGACTAAAACGAGTTTTTCCTGTTTATAATTTGTGCAATCATCAAAGCTTTTTGACCTTTTCTTGGAATGCTTTTGTTGGAATTCCATTTACATGGTAGTTTAAGCTGACTGGATGCAGTTAATTGGAAATGCATCTGATTTAACTTAGTTGGATTGAAAGTAGATCATAGATCAGTCAAGAGCATCTTGCTCTGAGTTTTTCAGGGTCAATGTTTTGCTTGTGGGAATGGAATCCTATAGCCTAATATGAGTACTTAGAAATGTTTGTTCTCTTTACATTCTTGTTTCAATTTGGTTATATTACAAATGTCTGAACTTTTTTACATTTTGCAGATCATGTATGTACCGCTAAAGAGAAAATCAGAGCAAGAACGCAAGCTGCTATCTTCGCTTGTTAACAAAGTAAGTTGATATTGCATTACTTGAACGCTAATTTTTTTTCCTCTATTGAAGCCGTATACATTGTAACAGCTTTTTAAGCTGTACTAATTTTGTTTCATTATATTTTGGTTATCTACAGCTTGGAGATCCTCAGAATAAGGGTGCATCAAATGCTGACTTTTATTTATCAAACCTTCTAACTGACCACCCTAATATGAAGGTATAAGCTCTGTTCCTTTGTGTTTTTAGTCACTCGGTGCGGTATTTAGATGTTGCATTATGCACACCAAGTTAAAAGGTGAGTGTTTTGCTTTGAATTAGGACATATTTCAAAACTAGCTAAATTTGTAGTTTAATTGGTATTGTGGTATATAAGAGCAATTGCCTTGCCTCTTGGCTATAGAAGGTGATGGTCGACATAATTGTAGGACCAAAAATTTGAAACTATTGAAATGAATGCACAGGAATTATCAATGGTGTTATTTCCTGCATAGATTACTAAAGAAAAATTTTCAGATATTCTTTCACGTGTTAGTGATGCATATAGCATTATATTTATGCTAAGAGCTTTCTTTTTTGGCAGGCTGTGGTTATTGATGAAGTGGATACTTTTCTTTTTCGGCCTCGTTTAGGACTACGTGCAAAGTACCATGCTGTATGTCCATCTGGTTCATGTGCTAATATGATATTATAAATCTTGTAACATACAGTCTTTTCTACCCATGTAGCATCATTTTATTTTACTGTCAGTAATAGTGAATCATTTAAATTTGACAGTGAAGTGCCTAATTGTGGTAATGCTAATTAGTAGATGAGGTTTGCATGTTATTTTGACTCATCCGTCGAGGGAGAACATTTCATCTCTCTTTAAAACCATAGGAGGGTCTTCAGAAATTAAAAAATAAACAAGAAGTATTTTGTATTTATTAGCAATTATGGAGCACATTTCTTACCACAAAATATTTTTCTTTGACTCGACTTGCTTCTAAAGTTCTATTGCTGTCAATTTGTTTGGAATCGCTTGTGATAGTTAGAAGTTTATCTCTGTATTACATGAATTGTTTTGTTTTACCAATATAACATAGTGTTTGAGCTGGTTGCATTCTTATGAATTATGAATAGACTGTTGATGTAAGATCTTATTTTTAAGTTTTGTCAGTCACTGTTTTGAACTAAGTTAGTCAAAGTTCATTATTTGATTGGTTTTATCTGGGAACTTTCTAATATGCCCTTTGTCATGTACAGGTTAATTTTTTGAGCCAAATTCGTTTGAGTCACAAAGGAGACGGACCAAAGGTAGCAAAACGTTTGATAGATGTATACTTTGCACTTTTTAAGGTATGTGTGGGTATCTATTTAATTACAGGATTTAGTTTTATGGCTGCATTTCCTGTGTCTTACTCGATGTAACTAACTACAGGATGTAGTTTTAATATTTTTCTCTAGACATGTGGTTGTAGTGTTAATATGTTTCGTTACCCTCCGATTAATGAGTTTGTGGAAAGAAGAGATTTCATATTTCACAATTTCAGGTACTGATTAGTGAGGCAGGAAGAAGTCAACCACTGGATAACAAAAGCAACAAAGCAGTAAAAAAATACTCAATAGTTCTATGGAGAACAAAAGAAAAGGTAGTGGAGAATCTCATGTTGAATTGGATTCAAGACTTCTGTCCACTCTCCTTATGGTCAGTATTGTCTATGTGAAAGTTACTATGCATGATTTAAAAAAACATTTGCAACTTTTTCCAACTTCCATGATTTCTCCTTTTGCATATCCACAGGGAGTTAATAGAGAATTTCCTTATGTTTCAAGCAATGAAGCTGATGACATAGTTGATATAGAAACACCAATGCTCTTCCAACTGGTAGGCTACAAAACATGGCACTTCTTTATTATTATTAGACAGCCAGAACATGTGGTTGATAGATGTTTCTTTGCCAGTCATTGATGAGCATTACTATAATCATGGATCTTGGATGTCAACATGGACAATTTGCAGGTTCATTCCAAGAACTTTAATGTCGGAGTTCAAGCACTAATGCTTCTTGATAAAATCTCATCGAAGAATCAGGTTGTCAGTAACCGGTTTTACCGCGCCTTGTACTCAAAACTCTTACTTCCTGCTGCTATGAATTCATCTAAGGCAAGTGAAGTTGAGTTTGGTTAATTTTTTGTTTCAATGCAATATGGTTGTGATCTAATGCTTCTGAGATTTTATAACTGTGGGCTGACGTGTGCCTATATATAAGAATTTTTGGAAATAAATGTATTGCACAAAGCCTTTTCAAATGGATCCATTGGTGCATATTGTTTGACATTCGGGCTATTCATTGACTTTGTAATTATGTGGAACATGATTGTAAAGTTTGTTTCTGATTATTACTTCTTCAAACAGTATCACAATTCACTTAGTATATGAGCATACAGATGCTTTTGTGGATTCTATTACATTAAAAAGAATTCCCTACATTTACATGGCATGTATTTTCAGGCAGAAATGTTTATTGGACTTCTTCTGAGAGCCATGAAAAGCGATGTCAATTTGAAACGTGTGTCTGCCTTTTCAAAACGTGTGTTTCAGGTAAGTAATGCACTGCATTCTCTCTTTGCTTGCTCCTTTTGTTGTTGATGCTTTTGGAAAGCATACAAGGACGATTGTACAAGTACTTTCCATTTCATTGTCAATTTTTTTAGTGCATACATGAATGTTGTATGGGCATTTATGCTAGTATAATCATTTTCTTTTTTTGCCTTGTTGGCTACGATTGGCATCATTGATTTTTTTTTTTTTTTTTTTTTCGGTTTTATTCCTGTATTGCCTTGTGTCTTTTCTGGTTGGCAAGAAATGGGGACAGGACAGCTCTTGTTTTTGCTTAGCAGTTTTATATCTTTGTTCAGTTTCTTGTGATGTTAATTTTTGAGTTTGTATAACATGTATTCTGCGAATGAACTGGGCGTTGTCTGATTTCTATAGCTTTAAGTGTGTGTACATCTTCAAAATTTAACAATTTGAATATCTGCCAGTTCTACGAATGAACCGGGTGTTGTCTGATTTCTATAGCTTTTGGAATGTGTATGTATATCTTCAAAATTTAACAATGTGAACATCTGCCAGGTTGCACTTCAACAACCGCCCCAATATGCTTGTGGTTGCCTTTTTCTTATATCAGAAGTTCTCAAAGCAAGGCCACAATTATGGTAAGGCTGGTTTCATTTAGATGTGCCATGCACCGAATTTTGTTACGTATAGAAGTTTTTTCTCTTCTGACCAGAAAGCTTTTTTCTATTGTTCAGGAATATGATGCTCCAGAATGAGTCAGTTGATGAAGATCTTGAACATTTTGAAGATATTGTAGAGGAAACCGACACTGAACCTAGCTTGGCATCAAAGAAAGAAGAAAGTAATGCTGATATCCATGGTGGTGAAGCCGTCAACTCTGAAAGTGATTCTTCAGAAGACGAAGGTGTTTTGCCATCCTCTTATTCTGATGATGATGCTTCTGAAGATGATAAAGAGTTGTTTATAAGAGAGATTCCAAAGGATCTCCATGAACCCAAAACAATATCTGATCAAAATGCATTAAAACCTCCTATATCCACTACCCAGTCTTTCCTGCCTGGAGGATACAATCCAAGGCACCGGGAACCTTCTTATAGGTATGTTTCCTATAATCTTTTTCTAGCTTCTGGTGTTCTATACAGTTACACCTACTAAGTGGTCTTCATATAAATTGGCATCATTATCATTCTGATTATTAAGAGAGTAAGAGTTTTTCTGTGAATCGAGGAAGAGAGGAACTGCAAAACAGTTACATGGTCTATAGGCTTTTTTTCTTATTAAAATTTTTATTATATCAATTGCACCGGAATTTTATCTTCGATTTTCTTCTTTATCTTGTTGGGTTTTCAACAATGATTTTGTTCTTCGACTTTGTGTGTATCACTGTCTCTACAGCAATGAAGATCGTGCAAGCTGGTGGGAGCTGATGGTACTGTCAACACATGTTCACCCTTCAGTTGCCACCATGGCTGCAACCCTTCTGTCTGGGGCCCATATTGTTTACAATGGAAACCCATTGAATGACTTATCACTTACCGCTTTTCTAGACAAGTTTATGGAAAAGAAACCTAAAGCAAGCTCATGGCATGGTGGATCCCAAATTGAGCCTGCTAAGAAGGTTAGCTTAATCTTCTCATTCAAAAACCTTTTGCTTTGAGGTTTCAGTCAATATGTGGAACTTTCTGGTTTTTGTGCCGTGCTATTGATTGATTGAATTAGCTCTATGGTGGAAGTGCCCAGCTGCCAATAACTTTAAAAATTTGCTGACTTATTTTTCTGTTTTCTCAGCTTGATATGAACAACTATTTGATTGGACAAGAGATTCTGTCATTAGCTGAAACAGATGTTCACCCAGAAGATCTTGTCTTCCACAAATTTTATATGAACAAAATGAATTCCTCAAAGAAACCAAAGAAGAAGAAGAAGAAGAAGAAGAAAGGCGTGGTGGCAATGACAAGGATGATGATTATGTGGATGGCGGTGATGAAAGTGATAACGAAGAGATTGACAATATGTTGGACTCAGCCAATCCTTCTCTAGATGCAGATGGGGACTATGATTATGATGATATAGACCACGTTGCCAATGAAGATGATGATGACTTGATAGGTAATGCCAGTGATGCAGAGATGGACTTACCCTCGGACGATGCTGATGGGGAGGATTTCGATGCCGATGCCGGCAATGATAGGATCAATGATGATGGTGACGATGCCATTGCTATTGGAGATGCAGATGATCTTAGCGATGATGATGATGAGGATGGGTTTGATCAAAGAAAAAGGAAACGAAAGTCTGGTAAAAAGGCTTCAGCATCTCCCTTCGCAAGTTTTGAAGACTTTGAGCATTTGCTAAGTGAGGATAGTCCCTCTGAGAAAGAATCTATAATAAGAAAGAAAGAGTCCAAACCTGGGAAAAAGAAGAAGTCATCTTAGTGAATCTTGCCTTACCTGGCTTATTCAGAATCATGGTATTACATTGTGAACGTTTGTTTAATTATGTGCCAGAGGCATCGACATGCCTCACTCTGGATGAAGGAATGAACAATATTCCCAACTTCTTTTAGCGTCAGGAGTGAAGCTAAAGCTGGTAAATGATTCCAGTATTTGCACCATCTTCTGGAAGCAAGATATGCCCAGGGAGTGGAGGGAAAGGAATTGCCCTGCCCAAGTAAGAAAATTTTGTTTATTGTCTTTTACATGCTAATAATATTATTGTTGTAAGGGATCGATCCAGGGTTTTGATTTTGGTAACATATCCTCCTGAGCCCGTTAAGAGAACATGAATTTTTCGATGTTTTCTGGGAAACTAAACCAATGGGGTCATTGTGTCAGCAACTCGGCTCATTTTCCGACGCTGTTGAATAGAAGGAAAAGAAGTGGTAGAATCTTTGACGTGAATGAGTACTTTGAAAGCAAGAACTAACCATTCCTTTCTCTTGTCTGCTTGATTAGAGAGAAATTTGTCGGGGAAACAAGGGAGTAAATAGGGAAAAAGTTACAGGAACGATCTGGAAAAATCTCAACTCTTTTGGAATCTTTATGTGCTTTGATGGCTGTGATGTAGCCCTATGATGTTGCCACGTAACATTCATTTATTTTGAGTTTTGACCATATGATTGCAGTCATATCATTTCCCATGTGATCATCATGTCTTTTGGGTAAAATTGGGTTTGGTCGATCCATATTTGGGCTTCTGTCTTTCCTTTTTTTAATCAAGATTTGGGCTTCAATCTTGAGTCATCCACAAAACCTTGCTTCGCTTTGAATTTTATAGGTTGGGATATTGACGACTCCTGATTAAACCAAGTCAAGTAGTAGTAGTAGTATATATCAAACCTTGGCTTTCAGTCCTGACTAGAGAACAGTGTTGGTCGTTAATGGTGTGGTCCAACTCTTTTGTACCTCACTCCACCGTCTTCTTATTATTCATATGACCAAATCCAATGCTTTCATTTGGATTCAAAATGGTATTGGATTTTTATGAATTTAATGACAAAATTTGCTTCGGCGGGACGAGAATTCTTTTCCATCACGCATTCAAATGAAGCACAAGTAGATTGGTTAATTAAGAGAAAAGAAAAAAACATCTTTTAGCAAGTCAAAGTTTGCATTAGTGCCAGCTGAGTATTTGAGAAAGAAAAAAACATTAAATTATACATGCATTAATACATGATTAGCTTCCTATTTTTTATTTTTATTTTTTACTTGATTTGTAATTTTCCCTAGCTATAAGAGAAAAACCATGATGTTCTCTAATCATAGTCTTCAAAAAAAAGCATATATTTGTTATTAATAGCTACTGAAATATTTTATGATTATTAGCTAATTAAAATAAAAATAAAGCTAACATTAATGATCAGTAGTAGCTGAGATAATCCCGCTTGGCACATGACATAAATAAATCCTCCAAATCTACCATATGATCTCGAAATGTTTCTTCTAAACCACATGATCAAAATGCTTAATCTTGTTTGATATTTACTGACAGATTTCCTACCCAACTGCTTATGCACCGGAACCCTAGCAAACCCTACCCTTTATCTTAAATAATTGTTCTATAATTTAACTCCCCATTATTTATCAACTGACAATCTCCTTTGACTTAATTAGCATGTGAGACTGAAGATTAATTAAGGTGAGGGATTAGGCTGAACTTAAAGTTTAGTTCAAATAATCAACTCACCTTTAAAAGCTGAATTTTCGCGAGGCTCGGTTCTAGCTTTTATACTTACAAATGCTTTCTTTTAGACTTTGATCTTCTTTTGTACTAAAAAAAAATGATGGATAACGATATTTAAGGATTTAAGGAGCTGATAATGAATTGAGTTTCTGTCGTTTGTAAAAGTTAGTGATTAATCTTGTTTTTCCCTCTGATTTGAATGTATTTTACATTAATCTTAAATTACTTACATATATATTAATTCTGATATTTTACATCAATATCTAACAGACGAACGTGGTTAATTAATTACTCAAAAACATACCACTGGACCACTGGCACAGTTGAACCCACTAGAGTTATTTGTCTCTAGCCTTGGCAATGCACCCCCCTTTAGGTACCATTGGAGGGACCATTGAAACTTACTCACTTGACTTAAAAAGCTATCAGTCGTTTCTCTGATTTAGTGGTTTACTTTTCCTTCTTTTATTTTATCTACCAAAAATTCTGTGCTAAACGCAATTGATTCGATAAGACTTGTAAGAGCAAAAAGTTTAATCTCAACATCCAACTCTTCAAACCCTAAAACACAATTATCAAAAGTTAGCAAAGCTTAAGATGAAAGTTTTTAATAATCAGAATTGGTAATCAAGGGGTGGGAAGCTTTTATTTTGTGGAGGCTCATGCATGGAAGACATATCATTAGAATTAATGGTACAAAAATTTAGTAATTTTAGATACATATTATTATACAATACGAATATAATATAAAAAATAATACGAATATATAAATAATAATACAAAAATATTATATTATAATATCTTAAACACAAATATAACACCTAATATACAAATTTACATGTCAATTGGTACTTTTAAAAGCCTGTTTTGTAACGCATTTAATATATGTGAAGACAAAAGTTAGTGCAAATTGTAACGCATAAGGGGGAGATGAGAATTGAGATGCCACCAGCTCGAAGCTTTGTTTTATCCTACGGCTTTTGAAACAGAACCCAACCCCCCAAAAAAAGCCAGTTGGGTTTTTACTTTTTAAAGTAGACTGCTTACCAACCAACAGCTAGATTTTGCTGCTTTTAAATTTTAATGATACATGAACAAGAACAAAGAAACCAGCCCTACTATATGATTCTTGTTACATTATTACCTTTTTCATATTTTTTTATATATTTTTTTTCCTTTTTATTACCTTTTAAAATTTGATTTAGATATGAGGTTGTTTGATAATAATTTTTCATCATTATATATCATGTGAAAATTTGAGTCTTCTTCAAGATATTTACATAAACAGTTTTGCTATAAAAACCACATCAAGTTCATACATGATTCTAGCATAGAAGAAGTGAGATTTAAGTTAATCCCGCTGGAAAATCAAGTACTTGTTAAAGTTAATACCTTGGAAAGGTCTCTTGACCAAGACAAGTAAAGTTGATTGGGTGTGCTAAAATGATAGTTTATCTTTTCATCAATGTCAAAAGTTGGCAGACATATTCGGAGTTTTCATATATTTTTTTTAAGTATACACGTTTCATATATATTCAAATATATTTATGAGAATAAAAATCACATGAAAATGGAAATAATACAAAAAAAATAGAAAATTTGAGGAAAAAGGTATTCATGTAAATATAAATATATAAACTAAGAAAAACAAGGAACATTTTCTCTAACCAAAAAGTCCCCACCAAATGTCAAACAGAGGGCAACTGGTTTTTGCACCCCAAATATCTCATTCTTAGCTGGTATATATCAAACAGTGGGCCTTGCACGTATTTCCTGTTTGCAATGTTTATCTCTCTCTCTCTGTCTGTTTGTCTAGCTAAGTCCCCTGGCCTCCATTCTTTTATATACGAACCTTCCTCCATATTTCTCTGCACTTCTTCTCAAAAAGAAATCCCTTTTTCTTCTTTAGTAGTCTCCTCTCTTTTTTCATTACAAAACCCAATAACAAAACTAGGAAGTTAATATTTTATTGCAAAATCTAGCCATGGCAAAAGTTGGGAAGCTAACAAAGCTCAAATCTGCAATAAAAAGATGGCCATCTTTAACGAAACTGACCCGTAGCAGCAGTGCCATAGCGGCTGCAGAATCCGAAGACAAGTCAATTCCAAAGGGTCTTCATGCAGTTTACGTCGGAAAGTCGCGGCGGAGATACCTGGTAGGCTCCGAGATCATCTGCCATCCTCTGTTGCAAGAGCTGATTGATCGGTCCTCTAGTGACAGCAATGGTAATATTGATGATGGTGATGAAGTTGTGGTTTCTTGCGAGGTTGTTTTGTTTGAGCACTTGCTTTGGATGCTTGAGAATGATGGAGCTCAGTTGGGATCCATGGAAGAGCTGGTTGAGTTCTACACTTGCTAACAAAGAGGGGGAAAAAAGCTAAAGCCTTTGTCGAAGTTGTAAAAAGAGATTTAGAGGCATGAAAAAAAAAAGGAAAGAAAACAATAATGAAGATCAAGTAGTATAGCAAATTTAGTGTTTGTCTGTCCTTTTGGGACGGTGAGGATTAACCCATAATTTGATTTTACTGCGGGATGATGTTGCTCAATGCTCATCAAGAACTTTCATAGGAACTTTCTTTTCTTTTCTCTTCTTGGTTTTCTTGATGCTTGGTAAGAACTGTTGCTGTCATTTGTTTACAACCAAAAATGGTTGAGAAATGGAAATCTGGCTGCTATTTCAATCTTCTTTCTTCTTCCCTTTTCATTTTCATTGTTGTATTTAATTATATGTTTAGATATAGCTAGGCAAGTTGAATGAGACCTAATTCTCAACTCTTTATGCCAGCATAGAATACGGCTGGTGGCAAGCAGTATTTGGACAGAGATCAAATCAGAAAGGGCTGCTTCAGTTCACTATGCTGAATTTTTTTATTTTTTATTTTTTGTAAATAATCCACCTTAGAGCTTTTTTAACTTTCCTTAGAAAAAAGAATAAAAGAAAAAGGAATTATACAAAAAGTACTGTAATGAAAAGGATTTAATGCCCATTGTAATGAAGAACATGAATTCCCCTTCTCCTGAAAATTTCAGCAAGTGGGGTTTGCCGGAGCTAGTGTCAATATGCCAATGGCTCTCTATGGATAGGTAGAGTGTTTTAATCTCATATTAAAAATAAAAAAATCATATAAGTTTGAGTGTTGCACACTTAATAAATTAAAGGATAATGATCACGTGACAAATGGTACCAAAATCAATCCTTAATTACTCGACTCCATGCAAAGTGCAGGATAGACAGTGTGAGTGGGTCAATCGTGACTCCACACCAAGCCTCTAAAGGAAGTAGGCAGTGTGGGTCAGCTCTGACAAGGGCATCACGAGATTAAGTGGGAGAAAATATCATGCCAAACCCTCTACTCCTTTGGAGGCTTAGTGTGGGTCAACTATGACAATGGCGTCAACGCTCCTTTGGGAGCTTAGTGTGAGTTAATTGTGACAAGGGTGTTACGAAATTAAGTGAGGGAGAATATCCGAGATTAAGTAGAGGATAATATCACGCTAAACGCTCTACTCCTTTGGAGGCTTAGTGGGCGTCACAAGATTAAGTAAGGGAGAATATCACGTCAAACACGCAACGATGGTAGACGAAGTGCTTCAATCTCAAAAAAAAAAAAAAACTTTTAAACATATAAATATGAGTATTGTACACCCAAATAAATCAATTTTACGAAAAAAGAATAATGATCCTGTAACACTAGTTTCAAGCTCAGCTAAGCATGATGCTAGTAGCTCTACAAACCTCTACAATTTTTTTTTCTCCACACTTCAGTCAATTAAGAGTGAAAAACTTAGTAGTCTTGTAGATGTTGATAGTGAGGAAAGTGTTACCCATATGACAAAGCCCAAAGGCATGTACTTCAGTTTTGGTCCCCTATGCTTTGTCATGACCCCAGAAAACTAAATCTCATTCAAGATTTGCTCATAGAATCTTTCATGGGGCTATGTCAACAACAGCTCAATATGTGTCAATCTTATCTAAAGGCTAGCTTCTCTTACTGCACTATGGTTGATGCACTTTAATAAGTTATTTCAGCTGCCTCTTCAGTGAAAGTGCTTTAATATCAACCCCAAAGCTAATGTTATTCCAATTCAGATCATGTCCAGCTTGGTGAACAAAGAGCAGATGAAACATTTTTTAGGCAAAATATTGGTAATAATTCTTTCACATTGAAAGTGAAGTGTCAATGTTGGTATTGTTGATTATTTTCTATTTTCTTTTGAAAATACCTTAAATTATTATTAATTTAAACATCCGTTCCGAAAATAAAACTCCGATACCCCTGAAATTTCTTATCTTTACATACTACTCTCAACTTTTGCCTGACATTCTTTAGAGTCTCGTCAGCTCCATCTTCATAGGATATCAACAGGTGTTCATCTTAATTAATTTACCTTACACCAAAAGACAAAAATTCGGTTGGTTGGCAAAACATATTCTTGCAAATTAATAAGAGTTTTTTCATGAGTTAGGTTCAGCACCAAACTCAATTAATCCAGGGGATAGTGGACCTGAATCAACAGTATTATTAGGAGCAAAGAGGCAATAGGGAGAAATCATAGAATTATGAGTCTAGAAATTAAACTATAAAACATGTTGACATATCTTAGTTTTTCACATTAAATTAATTAAGAAATGCTTAGTTTTTTAAGCTACAAATGATTGAGTAGTTGGAGATGCATGCTTTTGTAACATCCACGCATTGACATTCGATAGTAGTCGACACTATATACGTTTTTCGATTTTTAATTGTGTTATATCAGTATTTTCTGGACTTTTACATGTCAGACAGCTGACATCTTTATTTTAGCACACATATTTTATATATGTTCAATCTACAATTACACAACAAATCAAGTATAAAAAAATAGGTAAATGTTGTCGAGGCAAACTTTTTAGACATTTAGACACATCTTCTTCTCATTCCTTCTGTTTCTTGAAAGAATCTCAAAAAAACATCAAAGCTCATCCAGGAGCACAAACTTGTTCGATACTCCTTTGATCTTTTCTGTACATATCAGATCCAACTTATCCTACTTCCACAGCTCCTTTGAACTCACCAACTTCACCAACTCAGAAAACCCTAACAAATTGTTTGTTAGTTATGCCAATTAGTTATATACTAAGTGATTGCTTATATGAGTCTTCAAAGGTATTTTTGGGTGAATGACAAATTTTCTTATAAGAAATTTAGCACAACAAGACAGAGGTAATGAATACGGTTTTGGAGTGGAGCCCTTAAATTAATTACTTCTTTATGAATGAAAACTTTCAATATTGTCATAAATAGAGGAAAGAATGATAGTTTAGAAACATTGATGAAATCAAAGAAATAAAAAAGCATATTGAAACAAAAAGATAAAATAGTGATCAATACATTTTGACATCAAAATATATATATACATATAGCCTGTCTAATTAATCCCTTTGATTTTGTAAATGGATTTCATATTTTAGTCTAACATATGGAGTATGCTACAGCTTAAATTGATTTTATAAACAATATGACATGACCAAGAAATTAAAAACATTAATATCAATATATCCTAAAGTTGTGAAGTCCAACTTTTGAAGCTACAAACTTATATATATACAATATTGCCTCATATATATATATATATATATATATATATATATATATATATATATATATATATATATATATATATATATATATACGAGGAGAATCAATCTATATTGGTATAAAATTAAATAGTTTTACAAAGTTTTTATAATTTCATGTACGATATTGATATTTTAACAAACTGACTGTTGGATTTAGCAATATAATCGCACTTATCGAGCACGTAAAGTTTCGAATCGATCCGAATCTATATCATGTCGATCGAGAATACCATATTTTATATATATTTTTAACGGTTGAAATTTTTATTATATCAAACAAATAATTAAACATTTTTAATTTACTCAAAATTTGGTATGCACAATTTACCTGAATAGAGCATGAAATACAATGACCGGATTAAACAAATATAAATCATATAAAAAATTACAAAATTAAGCATGTAAAACTAAATTAATTTTACATTAATATAAAAATATCACTCCTTTATTTATATATATATATATATGTCATCAACTCTAAAAATCGAACAATAATTAAAGAAAAAAAAGTTATATACACACAAATATATATAATTGATTTTTCTCACATTAATTTTTTATTTAATAAAAAATCATTTTATTTTTTATTTTAAAAAAAAATATTATCATAAAATAATTATATGTATATTTTATCTATATATTTTTTACGTCTACCTGACATTATCCAATGATTGAAAATCCAAGTTGCATGTCTCAATCTTCTAGCTTCCAAGCAAATGTTGCTATTTTTAGGAAATAATTAGCAAAAACTGTTAAATACTCAAAACTGTGAGGTCACTCTGTTTATCCACTTGCTAAAGAAAGAAGATTGGACGTCCAAATCATTAGTCATTACTGCAGAAACAGTTGTAAAATCATGGGTATTTCACTTTTTTTTTCCTTCTTTTGTTTCCTCTCTCTGGGAAAGTATATGCCAAGGTATTTTTTTTTTTTTTTTTTATAATAATATGGAAAATGCTCTATGTCCCGCTCTCTAGTCTCGTCTAACAAAAAAATTCAAAAAGATAATCAATATAAAAAATATGTATTTTATAAAAATTAAAATAAAATTTTTTTTCTTGATGAAATATAATATCAGACTAAAATAAAAAAAAAATTAATTTATAAATGTTTTTTATATAAAAAAAATCAAACGAAATAAAAGTACGGATCAAATAAACGGATCATGCAGCATTACTCTAATAATATATGCCAAGGTCACGGGGCATTGAAGGTGACATCTTTTTTGAATATGGTCAAATTATTCATGTAACCTTTGTCTCTATTTTTATCGAAACAAAAAGTATTTTTTTCGTATTATAATTATATTTAAAATATTTTATATTTATATAAAATTTGATGTATTAATAATTTGTGTTACATAAATTTTAATATATTCATATATTTATATCGTATTCATATTTTTTTTATTTTATATTGTATTTTAATTATTTTTTTCGTATTTATATCGTATCTAATATTATCACATTTCCAAGCAACAGAGCTAGCCAGCACAGTTATATATAATTGGGGAGCGGCCGCCAAATAATCGATCCGTGTGCGATTTACCATGGGCTGCCTAGACCAACGTTACCGCCAAAGATTTTGGTTCTTCCTAGGTTAAATAATCAGCCATGATATTATCTTTTTTGTCCAGAAGAGACATTATAAACATTGCTACAAAATAATTCAACCATTGTTGTACTGTGATGAATTGTACCAAAATTAGGTCAATTAATAATGAGATTTTGGTCCAAAAAAAGTCTGTCCAAATGCTTTACAAATTCAATAACATGAAAAATAATTAGGTCTTACTTATCCAAAATAAAAAATAATTAGGTCTATAACTGGATTTTAGTTAGTTTGACTCCACTTATATATACTTTGCTTAATTCCAAGAAAATGAAGCCTCAAATTGATAGTTCTAAAGTTCGGAGTTTAGTTGGACCAAGTTGCACATTTTTTTTGATGGCTTAATTTAGAAAGAAAAAAATGCCTCAAATTGAAATGTTTTTACACCAAAGTTTAATATAAAAACAAAACAAAAAAAAAGTTTGAGAGAAAATCTTGGAGGATCAAATTAATGTTAACATATGCTAACCTAAATAAAAACCATATTCTTCAGCTGATTTTTCATTGCACCTCCAAGAAATCTGCGTTCACCTAGTGTTGTTGTATGCACGATAAATCGTCTTGTATCATCATCGGAATATAACCTTTTGGGGTCAAGGGAGGATTAACCCCGAATCGCTTAATCCTTGGAGTACTTCCGATCAATCTGTTCAGCTTACTAGCTCTTATTCCCATCATCAAAACCCTCTAAAATCATGATCAATCTTCTATAAGCTTCGGTAGTGTTAATGGGTTTTTAGGTTGTTATAGTAGAGTTTGAGGAAGATGATTGTTTGATATATGAGAGAGCCTGAAAAGGAAAGCAAACGATTAAAAGGATTTTGGAGTTGGAATTTCGAGATGCACTCTAATATCTAAGTCAACAAGTTTTAAAAAAAAAAAGAAGGAAGAAAATAGAGAATAATGATTAGAGATAATGAAATTATTGAAGTATCAAAATGTGATTTAGTGTCTAGTGCCCATACCTCATTTTTTTTTTTTTTTTATGTTTAGAATTGAATAGTTGATAATAATTGGGACAGTTCTCCTTTGATATGTGAGTCCCGCCTATCTGACGGCTGAATCTTGTTTAAACTTCCAATTCAATGAATTATCGGATATAATAAGTAAACAGAGATATATCATTAAGATGCCCTATTTTCTTGTCCTCCTAACCCTTTTTACCATCCCTATTAAACATTAAAATGAGATGTTTTAGTAATGTTAGTGAAAGCGATTTCTTAAATATATTGAGGTAAATTAATGTCTTAAGCGAAAGGCAACATAAGGTTGATTATACCTAATCAAATTAAATTAATCAACCACACCCATTAATCTACAATAGTTTCTTGTCAATTTACTACAATAATTTGTCTATAATCTTGGGATTAACTTGTTGTCTCGTCATCAAAGGTTTACATCTTACCTTTGACCACCCTCCATCCACAACTCTCAAACCATCCTAAAATATTTCCCAATCATTTTGTTTACAATTTAAAAAAAAAAACATTGGGTTGGTATTTCATTGTTCTTGTCTATAACATCTTAATTCTCCTTTTAAGTATATTCTAAAATTCTACTAAGAGCCTAAGGTACAAGTCTTGTACTTAAATGGATATTTTGTATTATACTCTTAATTCTAGTGACTAAAATTTAATTCGTGACAGTCTAATATATTTAAAAAAAGAATCTTATCATAGAATACAAAAATGTAAATTTTGATCCAAATTTTCATTAAAAAAATGATAAATATTGGTTTTATTCATCATATTTGTGAAATTTTTTAATTTATATATTTCCTTTTTTTCTCTAACCACAAAGAAAATTCCTCCTAACTCCCATTAAAAGTTGGGCCTTGAATTCCTCCTAACTCCCATTGAAAGTGTAAAACCATGAACGAAAGCCCAAAAATAGAAGGCCATTTCTTCAACTAAAAATTAAGTTATCGGCCCAAGAAAATTAAAAAAAAAAAATGGAAAGTAAAAGATGCTTCTCCTTTCTATGTTGGCAACTGTGACGGTGAACGGTGACAGACGCCGCTACTGTAATTGCTTTAGCCACTGCTATTTTGGCTCATTTTAACCCAAATTTATTTCCGTATTATTACCAAATTAACCCAAATGTCAAGGTTTCGCGGGTTATGGCAAGCTTCCCTTAATGCAACCAAGAAAGGTAAAACTTTTGATTATTTGTTAATTTGAATAATCTGTTTATTTCACATGTCTTAATTCTTAAATAAATAAAAAATCGAGCCCTTTTTTTCCCTTGCTTAATGATTTGAAATGTTCTTTAAAATGTAGCTCTGACATGGAATGTTGAAGATTGGATTCCTCCAACTGAAAGATACATATTCAATTTCAGTTCAAAAGAGGAGCTCAAAAAATGGCATCTTTATTCCGATTCCGAGTTTGGAGGTAACTCTGCACTCACTCAACTCTCAGTTTCTTAACATTTTTTTTTTCTAATTTAAACTTTTTTCAATATTTTTTCTAATCATTTTGCTTTTCAGGGTTGTCGTCGGCTTCATTGGAGATCAAAGGTGATGGAAATAAATCAAGTGGTAATAGTCAATATAGGTTTTAATGTTAATTTTTAATTAGGGTTCATTAAAAAGGCTCTATTGAGATGATTTTCTGCCAATA
The DNA here is from genome assembly GCA_030761205.1 of Fremontodendron californicum. Taxonomy (NCBI): domain Eukaryota; kingdom Viridiplantae; phylum Streptophyta; class Magnoliopsida; order Malvales; family Malvaceae; genus Fremontodendron; species Fremontodendron californicum. Next base: position 4,878,016 of record JAULJL010000027.1, read on the forward strand.
ATTTGGCATCCGTGATTCCGATACATTTTTCACCATGAAAACTTCATGTTTTTAAAATTATTTATTATTTAGCTTATTTGTGTTCCTAATCACTGATCATAGATAACCTCTTTGTTAGGAGTTTTCTCTGGGAACCTTTCCCTGGATGTAAGTGAAGGTTCAAAATGGAAAATAACTAGGAGCGGCTTCTGTGGAATGCGGTCCAAGAAGGTGAACAATTAATCCAGTTCTTTTAGCTGCTATAAATCAATTGTCTGAAGTAATTTTGGGATGTCCCGAATCGTATTAGTTTAGTTAGTTTTACTGTGTCAGTGTGGATGATGTCAATTTTTTGTATTCCTACAGAATTTGGATTTTGCAACCAAATGGATAGATGGATTTTTCTAGAAAATAGAAGTTATTACTGAAAGGATGTTCCTTGTTCACTGAAAGTATATGGATGAATCTTGAAAGGCTGTTTAGCTTTATGAATGATGTATAAATGCTCGTTTTTAAACTTGCCCTTTCAAATACAACTAGTCTCTGAGTCTATATGCAGGCTTTCATATGATGAGGCTTGTTATTTTTTTTTTTTTTGTCAAACTCGTTCTTAATCTGTTAAATTTTTCATCTTTCTCTTTTCTGTTATATCATTATGGATTAGTTTTGTTGTTTCTTACTTTTTTCTTTCTTTAGTCCTTTTTTTTTTTTTTTTTTTTTCTTCAAGCTGCTCCATCGTATGTCACACAAAATATTAATTCTGGCCAACCTCTTCGCAAGCTCATTCATTAGAATTTTTTTTTTTTGGAACCTTATGGCTCTGTTTTCCCTTTCTTTAGATGTTTCATGGAGTTGAATGTGTATGTATTCATATAGTATGTAAGAGATTTTAGTTCTCTTTGTTTCAAATGAGTGAATATCATTCCAATATAGCAAGGTAGCTTCACTTCATAGGTAAAGCAGAAGATTTTCACTTTATTTGTATAAGCACCATAAGTGACCTTGGTACTTTTGCAATGATATATTTGCATTTACTGACCCTTTTTTTTTCATTTTTATTTCTGCAGTTCGATGGCTTCATTGATTTGGATGCATACGATACAATAGCACTAAAGCTCAAAGGAGATGGGAGATGTTACATATCTACTGTGAGTTGTTTTCCTCATATTGAAGTAAAGAAAACAGATATCAAGGCTTTTACTTATGTTGTTTCTATCTTTTTGACTTGTTTGAATTATACATAACTGACAAGTGTTGTATTAAATCTTATAAACTTATATGCAGATTTATACAGAGAATTGGGTGAATTCACCTGGACAGCTGGAAGATAATTCATGGCAATCTTTTATTTTTGTTCCCAAAGACAACTGGTATATTGCAAAGGTAAAACTTTCATAATCCTCAATCTCATATTCTTAGAGATTGATGTTACTGAACTATTGAACATGGGATTTAAGTTGATACTGGCCTTTAGATATGGAAATTCAATATTCCTTATGGAGGTTTTGGTCCATGATGTATGTAGCCCATCTTTCTAATCTCCTTGTAAGCAAGTCATGCCATCAGTGCACCCCACACCTTGTTGCTCTAACGCACTTCTGTTGAGAATCTAAAAAATGTGGTACCTGTACCTTAAAAATGTTCAATGTGGTACCTATATTATCAAACCGTGTATCAATGTAGTACTTTGACTTAACACCGTTAAATATAGATGATGATGTGGTATTGACCAATCAGGTGACGACACGTGGCAGCATCTGATTTTTTAGAAATTAATATTTGAATTTTTGTGAAAAAAAAATATATATTTTAAAAATTAATATCATAATTTTTTAAAAAACTTAAACAATTATATTAAAATAATAATAAATTTTAAAATTATATTTTTTAAAATTAAATTCTATTTTTTAAATTCAAAATTTTAAAAAATAACAAAATTAAAATATTTAACTAAAATTATTTTTAAAATATAAAATATTTTAAAATTAAATATTAAATCATTTATAATATCTAAATTTTTTTTTTAAATATATATTTTTTTAAAAGTTATTTTTTAAAATTGCAAAAATTAAATTATGAAATTATTTTAATTCTTTTAAAAAAATATTTATTAAAAAATTACAAAAATTAAATATGAAATTTATTTTTTAAATTTTTTTAAATTTTAATTTTTTTTTTAAATTTTAATTTTTAATTTTTTTTTTTAAAATTTAAAATTTTCTTAACTTTTTTAAATTTTAATTTTTTTAAAATTTTTTATTAATTTTTTTAAGTTAATACACGTGGCATCATTATATGGTGCCACATATCATCATTATATTTTTAAAATAAAATAATAATTTTTTAGTTAGTACACGTGGCATCGTTATATGATGCCACGTGTCAAGTTTTCATTGGATACAAAAGCCACGTCATCAATTTTTAACGGTGTTACTGACAGGTACTACAATTAGGGCTGTAATCGAGTCGAGCCGAGCTCGAATAGTGAGCTGCTCGAGCTCGACTCGAAACTCGCTGCTCGAAACTCGACTCGAGCTCGACCGAATACCATTTTTCAAGCTCGAGCTTGGCTCGAGATATAATCGAACTATTCGAGCTCGGCTCGATAAAGCTCGTTTACTCAATTTATGTACTCGAGCTCGAGCTCGAGCTCGTTTCATATACAATTTTTTTACATTTAAATAATAAAAAATTTCTAAAATGCTATAATGATAAAAAAATCTTACACAACAACCAAAAAGTAAAAGTCTCAATCAAAATAACAATATTATTACATGAGTTCAAATTATAAACTTAAAAATAAAATCCTTGTCCCATTTAACATAATTTTAAAAAAATTAAATCCATAGTCTACACACAACATCATATTTCATACCATACTTAAACAAAAGAAGAATAATTCCCCAAATCTTGTCCATCAAACCTATAAAACAGAATAACAATTACAAAGTAAAATAACTTGATTTATATTAAAAAAAAAAATACCAAATTCACTCTGGTAACAGAAATTAGGCATTCAGCGCCAGAGTAATGTCGTCATAACATTATACATTCTGCCAAGCTGATTTCTTTGTTCATTGCATCTCCTAGGTTCAATTCTACATTACACAGTATTGGCTAACAGCATATTTATAAAAAATGGTAAACAGGTTTGACAGATTTGGAAAGAAATGAAATATTATAATGGTAAGAATGTATCTTCTAGTGAAAGTATTCTATCCTACATGATTACAAAAGTTTTAAATCAACATACTAACTGTTTAAGAATATCAGCCTATGCATATAGTATACCTAATTGTATACTAGTATACCTAATTGTATCATACACGATACAACAATTCAACTCTCTGCTCAAAAAAAAAAAAAACTTAACTAGATCCAATCTACTCATGTTTCCAGTATTTACTAATTCTCACCAGAAAAGTAAATGAAACATATCTCATGAATAATCAAACTAGTAAATAAAACATACCTCAAGAATAATGACATTAGTCCACTATATCCAAGTATTGCTTGAAAAGCTGAAGATATGATAATGGCCCCCTGCAACTCCTTCATAATATGCTTGAAGTTCTGCCAATATGAAATGAATCAACACGGTAGATGTTCAGCAAACTCAAAATTGCCATCACATAAAATGAAATCTAAAAAAGAAAAAGGAAATATAAATGTGGTACAAGATTCAAGCTAAGGTGAGAATATAGAACCACTGGACTTGTCGAGAGAGAGAGAGAGAGAGAGAGAGAGAAAGACAGCATAGAGATTAAGATTTCTAAGTAAAGATTTCCACATTCTAAGCTGTGTTCTTTCATTACATCTTCCTTATAAACCTCATCAAGAAATTTAAACATAATATTTTAGATCCCTAAAGTCATTCTTCATAATCCACTTTTCACCAAGTTCAATTATCTCATGACTTTTTGCCTCTGTATTATATAGATACTAACAAATCACAACTCAAAATATACCTAACGAGACCGACGCATCTTTGAAAAAGTTACGGATTAAAAAAAAAAAAAAAAAGATCTTTGGTTCCAAGAAGTATAAATAACAACCAATTACCCAGGTTAAATAAATTAGATCACCAAGCCATTGAGTACCAATTTGTGCCGAATATTAATAATTTCTTCATAGAATATGAAAATTAATTGTTCATCTTGTCCTAAACAATGATAACACTAGAGAAGCAACAATTTCAGCCTTTACAGAAATAAAACAAAAAGACTTAAATGTAACTAGATCAAACAACTAAATTGAATCAATTTGCCAGTGCCATGTCGGTCCAGTAATGTAGCACATCATATTACAAATAATAAAAAAGATCTTAATATACTCAATCCAACCAGAAAAAAGATACCTGCAGATGCCCTTCCAGTTCTCAATTTGGCCAACTCTCGTGATAAGGCAACTATTGCTGCATCCATCTGTGATGTAGCACTTGCTTTAACAGTAGGCCCAATATCCGGGGCAAGTTCCATTGAATTCCCACCAGAATCATCATCTGAAAATGCAAATTAAGGGAAATTACTACCAAAACACCCGTTTATTCTAGTTCTGCTACAGCATTTCAAAGCCAGATAAAAAAAATCCAGTTGAAATTTTCATGAGAAACTAATATTTTCCCTAGATTCCCTTTTTTTTTTTTTAAAAAAAAAGCTCCTTTTAGCTAAAGAATTAACCATCAACACAAACAACGAAAAGATCACAAAAAAGGGCTGCTTTTCACAAAACTACAACCAAAGATTTCAAAAACCCATTACCACAACAACAAAAAAAAATGAAAAGATCACAAAAACAACAGCTTTTTTTTTAACAAAATCCCAGCATAAAGTGAGAAAAAGAGAGTTAGAAAAGTACTTGATTTTTTGCCTTTGGCGGAAGCTCGACGAGAATCTCTGAAGAAATCAAAGGCAGGCAAAGGAGTTAGGTTTGTGAGGGTGAGGGGGTGAGGAGCGGCTGAGGGTGAGGAGCGGCTGAGGGTGAGTGAAAAAAAATATTAAGTTTTAGGGTTTTAAGGATATATATATATATATTTTATATTAATTTACTATATTACCCTTAATATATATATATATACTAAGGGTAATATAGTAAATTATTATAAAAAATATATATTATAAAATCAAAAGCTCGATTAGGCTTGCGAGCCGCTCGAATCGAGTATTGAGATACTCGAATTCGGCTCGCTCGATAGCTCGAGCTGCTCGAGCTCGAGCTCGGCTCGATAATGACCGAATCGAATTCGAGTTTTTTTCGAGCCGAACTCGAATAGCTTGCGAGCACCAGTGTCTCATTTACACCCATAACTACAATAGCAAATGGAGGGTAAACTTTAAGTACCAAAATAGACATTTTTATAGTACAGTTACTACATTGACAAATTTGATAAATTTCAAGGGTCATTCATGACATTATCCCAAAATGATATTATCTTAGAAATCTTCTTTCCTAGTAAAAGGGAATTTGCTAAGGATTTGTTTAATTTAACTAATCTGAGTGACTTGCATATGTGCTTGTTGTGTTATATCTATATTCACTAACAAAATAAATAAGTAGATAATGCATGGCAAAACAAAAGGTGAATACAAAGGATTATACTTTAATGTCTGTGATCTTTAGTTAACATAGACATGAGACCAGAAAAGAAATAGATTATGCTTGTTTGCTTGCTACGAATGAAGCTCTTCTCTTCACTTATAGTAGGATGCTGTTAGATATACATATGACCAAAAAAGAAATCTAAACTACTGCACGGAATTACTAGTTATTTAGTGTTATATACTACTTGATAAGAGTTCTTTTTTTTTGGTAATTGAGACTACCTAGGATTGAACCTTGGTCATTGGAACTAAGAATCCAACATTCTACCAATAAACTATAGGGTTGTTGGCAACTTGATAAGGGTTCATGATGCAGGAGCATCGACTTTAGTATAATTACTTATGCTTATTTACTTAGTTTTATTTTAAGTAGAAGTCTTATGCTTTTAAGTATTTATTTAGGTCATGTGATAGGCATGTGACTTTTAATAATTAGGGTTATTATAAATACCCCAATTTAAGGTAGCAGCCGACAGCTTTTATGATTGTTATTATCAAAGTTTTAACTCTTTCAATAAAAGGTTTAGCAGATTTAAACCTAAACCTAGTGTCCTTTTCGATTAAACAGCCTACTCTTCCTAATTTGTTTACTGTTCAAGATCTTACCCTGCATCAAATTGGTATCAGAGCCTAACAAGATCCTTGTTCTGTGTCGAGAATCACCATCAACCATGGTTGGACGTGATAGAGGTCGTGCCATGGGAAATCAAGGGCAGCAAACAAATTTGACTGAGATGAGGCGGATGATTGAAGAATTGTCGCGGGCTGTTCAAGCCTTACAGCAACCAGGACTAGTGGGAGCCCGAATGGAGATTCCGAAAGGTGACCACGACCCTTTTGATTTACCGGAAGGTGGTCAGGAGGAAGAATCTGATGAGGGAGAGGCTGAGAACCCCTTCCATAATGCTGGGCCTGCGAATCTTGCAGCAAGAGGTGGATTGGAAGATAGGTTGCTACATGCCTTGCAATTGAATGGTGGAGGAGTGAGGATCCAAGTTGATGATTTCCATTGGGAATTACACGCTGAAGATTACTTAGATTGGGAAGCCACGGTGGATAACTATTTCGAATGGAAGCCCATGGCAGAGCCTCGAATGGTCTTGTTTGTGAAGCTTCACTTGAAAGGTGCAGCACTTCAATGGTGGAAGAGAGTTGAAGAGCAGCGAGCACGTCAAGGTAAGCAGAAAATTGGTAGTTGGGAACATATGAAGAGCAAGATGCGGAAACAGTTCCTACCAGCAGATTATGCCATGGAACTTTATCGAAAATTTCATCTACTCAGACAGAATGGTAGGTCGATTGACCAATACACCTCTGAATTCAATAATCTGTCTATTAGAGTCGGTTTGAAGGAAACCAATGAGCAGTTAACATCTCGCTATCTTGCGGGAATGGATCTAAGCATTAGAGATGAGCTGGGGGTGGTTTGATTGTTCAATTTAGAAGATGCGAGACAATCAGCCCTGCAAGCTGAGAAAAGGGTGTTGCGCTATGGTGCAAGGAGGCCCATTTTTACCAAAACAGATTCCGTCTCTCACGGCAATTTCAGTGGTAAAGGGGCTGCCTCAACCAGTAAAGTGTCTGGCAGCAATTCAATGGGCAGCAGCAAAGGTTACAAGGGGCAGAATGAGTTCAGGGGCGGCACACAGTCAGGTTTTGGCAAAACAGGAGGCGGCACACAGTCAGGTTTTAACAAAACAGGAGGTGGAAATCAGATTCGGTGTTTCAGTTGTGGAGAAAGAGGACATGCTTCTTACACATGTCCTAAACGAAGGGTGAATCTGATTGAAATAGATGAGGATGGTCAAGAATTGTCGGAACCAATCTATGATGACCGTAATGATGATGATGATGATGTGAATATTTATCCGGTACAAGGAGTCTTTGATGGTTCGGAGAGTTATGACAACAACCGCCAAAAATGATAAGGAAGATTGGAGGAGGCGAAGCATATTTCGAACCCGCGTTCTTTGTGGTACCAAAGTATGCGACGCTATTATTGACAATGGGAGTTCGGAAAATTATATTTCCAAGGAAACAGTCGACAAACTACACTTGCTTACAGAGAAACACCCTCACCCATACAAGATCCAATGGGTTAAAAAAGGCTTTGAAATACCGGTACAATCTCAATGCTTAGTTAAATTTGTTATGGGCAGTAATGTGGATGATGAGGCGCTATGCGACGTTGTGCCAATGGATGCTTGTCATATTCTCTTGGGTCGTCCTTGGTTATATGATCATGATATGCAACACTTCACCAGAGAAAACACATATTCCTTCCATAGAGCGGATAAAAAGTACACTCTACATCCTCATAGAGAAGTTGCGACACCCAATACTAGCAAGTTGAATGGGTTTCTAACAGCTGAAGAGTTGGAGGATGAAGGCAGCAAAGCAGGAGTGATGTTCGCTGTTATCAGCAAGGTTACAAATTGTGTTGGCAGTGATGGGAACCGCAAGGAACAACCTATGGCAGTCCAAAGATTGTTAGATGAGTTTGCTGATTTGGTTGGTGATACCTTGCCACAAGGCCTACCACCAATGAGGAGCATTCAACATGCCATGGATTTAGTACCGGGAGCTTCTCTACCGAATCTGCTAGCATACAGAATACCGCCTGCACAACGGCTTGAGATGCAAAAACAGGTTGAAGAGTTGATGGAAAAAGGGCTAGTGCGAGAAAGCAAAAGTCCTTGTGCTTGTCCGGCCTTGCTTGCCCCTAAAAAATATGGTTCTTGGAGGATGTGTGTTGATAGTCGAGCCATAAACAAAATCACAGTCAAGTACATGTTTCCAATCCCACGATTGGAGGACATGCTCGATCAGTTGGCAGGTTCTAAGGTATTTTCTAAGATTGACTTGAGAAGTGGATATCATCAAATCAGATTGAGGGAAGGAGACGAATGAAAGACTGCTTTTAAGACCCCAGATGGCTTATATGAATGGCTAGTAATGCCTTTCGGTTTGTCAAATGCTCCTAGCACATTCATGCGCATCATGACTGAGGTACTCAAACCTTTTCTGACATGTTTTATTGTCGTTTATTTTGATGATATTTTGATTTACAGTCGAAGTGAAAAAGAGCACTTAGTGCATTTGCTCCAAGTTCTGGAAGTCCTACAAAAAGAGAAGCTTTTTGTAAATTTGAAGAAGTGCTCATTTTTACAGAGGTGGTGTTTTTGGGGTTCATTGTCTCTGTCGAAGGGTTGAAACCAGATCCGGGAAAGGTTCTAGCAATTCAAGACTGGCCAGCACCACAGTCAGCCAAAGAAGTGAGGAGTTTCCATGGGTTAGCTTCATTTTATAGGAGGTTCATAAGGAATTTCAGCTCCATTATGAGTCTTATCACAGAAACTTTGAAGAAAGAGCACTTCGACTGGACCAATTCAGTTCAGAAAGCTTTTGAGCGAATTAAACTTCTGTTGACAGCCGCGACATTCCTTGCTTTACCGGATTTTGATAAATTATTTGTTGTGGAATGTGATGCTTCCCTTAACGGGATTGGGGCTGTTCTTAGTCAGGAAGGAAAACCTTTGGAGTTTTTTAGTGAGAAATTGTCAGATTCTAAGCGAAGGTATTCCACTTATGATCTGGAGTTTTATGCTTTGGTGAGAGCCATTCGGCATTGGCAGCACTACCTAGCTTATAGGGAGTTTGTTGTTTATTCAGACCATCAAGCCCTAAGGTATTTGAGTTCGCAAAAGAAGCTCAATGACCGTCATGCTAAATGGAGTTCTTATTTGGATGAATTTAATTTTTCTTTGAAGTATAAGACAGGGAAGACAAATGTGGTGGCGGATGCCTTGAGTCGGCGATCGTTAATTTTAATTACGATGAGTTCCCAAGTTATTGGCTTCGAAGAGCTCAAAAATCAGTATGTTACTAACTCCTATTTTAATCAGATTGTGGCAGAATTACAAGGACCAGAAGCTGACAAGCGGCTGCCATACAGGTTGCATGAAGGGTATCTCTTTAAAGGTAACCAGCTTTGTATTCTTGAAGGGTCTTTTCGAGAACAGATTATTAGGGAACTTCATGGGAATGGTTTAGGTGGACATTTTGGCAAGGACAAGACAATAGCGCTGGTGACAGATCGCTATTACTGGCCACGAATGTATAAAGATGTGAACAGGTTTGTGCAACGGTGTTCTATTTGTCAGTTCGGCAAAGGGACATCCCAAAACACTGGGTTGTACACGCCATTACCGGAACCAGAGGCACCATGGATTCATTTGAGCATGGATTTTGTGTTGGGTCTTCCTAAAACATCCAAGGGGTATGACTCTATTTTTGTTGTGGTGGATAGGTTTTCTAAAATGGCACATTTCATTCCCTGCTCCAAAACAGCGGATGCCTCCCACATAGCTGGTTTGTTTTTTAAAGAAGTGGTACGTTTGCATGATGTTCCCACTTCGATTGTTTCTGACAGGGATGTCAAGTTTGTGGGTCATTTTTGGAGAACTTTGTGGCGGAAGTTAGGAACTGAATTGAAGTATTCCAGCACTTGTCATCCACAAACAGATGGTCAGACTGAAGCCATTAATAGGAGTTTGGGTAATTTGCTGAGATGTTTGGTTAGAAACCATGTGAAGGGCTGGGATTCAGTTATATCGCAAGCTGAGTTTGCTTACAACAACTCAGTCAATAGAACTATAAAGAAGACTCCTTTTGAAGTTGCTTATGGTCTCAAACCTCAACATGTGTTGGACCTAGTGTCATTGCCGCAAGAACCTAGGGTGAGTGAAGATGGAGAAGCCTTTGCTGACCATGTCCGCAAGCTTCATGAGGAAGTGCAAGCAGCTCTAAAAGCTAGTAATGCGGCATATGCTGATGCTGCCAATCAGCATAGGCGTTTCAAAGAGTTTGAAGAAGGAGATCTAGTGTTGGTCCACTTGAAGAATGATAGATTTCCTAAGGCACTTATCATAAGCTAAAGTCCCGGAAGTTTGGCCCGTGTAAGGTATTGAAGAAGATTAGCTCAAATGCCTATCTAATTGAGCTACCTGGTGAGTTGCAGATCAGCCACATTTTTAATGTTTCAGATTTATATTCTTTTGAGGGGTTTGATGAAGAGGATGTGACTACAATTGAAGACCAAGCTAATCAACTTCCTACTAAACAATCTGATGTTGTCCAAGAAGTTCTAGATGTCAGGGAAGTGAAGTCTAGAAGGGGTAATGCTGATAGATGATTCCTAATAAAATGGTTGGGCAAACCAGCTTGTGAAAGTACATGGATTGCCGAGGAAGAGTTAAAGAAGATTGACCCTGAAGTATATGCTGAAGCAGCCAAAGTTTATTCTACGGATTCAGCTCCTTTTAACTAGGGGAGATTGATGCAGGAGCATCGACTTTAGTATAATTACTTATGCTTATTTACTTAGTTTTATTTTAAGTAGAAGTCTTATGCTTTTAAGTATTTATTTAGGTCATGTGATAGGCATGTGACTTTTAATAATTAGGGTTATTATAAATACCCCAATTTAGGGTAGTAGCCGACAGCTTTTATGATTGTTATTATCAGAGTTTTAACTCTTTCAATAAAAGGTTTAGCAGATTTAAACCTAAACCTAGTGTTCTTTTCGATTAAACAACCTACTCTTCCTAATTTGTTTACTGTTCAAGATCTTACCCTGCATCAGTTCACATGTCAAACAAATGACTATTTATAAATTCTCTGTTATGCCTCTGACATCCATTTGCAATATGAAAGAGTTTGCAAATGACACATTTTAGGTTTCTAACTATGAGCTGGGAAAGGTTTCAGTTTGCTTGGTTGCATCCCTTGTGAAATGTTATTTTATGGTGGGGACTGGGACTAAGTACTGATTTACACGAACAACCTCGAAACGGAATAACAGATGCCGCTTTTAGTGCCTAAACTTTGTTCTTTTTAAGTTTACAGAAAATTTTGGATTTTGCTCTATAATTTGTATTATCATGCAGATTCCTCTTGCTCACTATTTGCCAACATGGAGAGGAAATGTTATAGATGCAAATTTGGAGATGAATCCATCTCGTATTCTTGGCATGTCTCTATCAGTTAATGCTGAAGGTGGTGTTCCTGGTGCTAAATCTGGACCAGGTGATTTCAGATTAGAAATTGATTGGATTAAAGCCCTGCGGAGAGAATGAATAATTTTACTCTAGCTTAGTGGACATTTGAGGCCTTTAATTTTGTGATTATAACAGTTTGTTTTTGCATGTCTTGTTCAAAATGTTTTGGTATTATGTAAGCATATCATTCCCGGTCAGTGCAATTTATTTATTTAGCTTTTTTCCTTCACTAAAATATTTTTGCATTTGAGTTCTTAAACATGAAATAAATGCCTCTTTCTTCTGCCATTGTTAGATTGAGTTGAGATCAACACTTCAACGGTTCCACCTAAGAGAAGACAATGGCCTGGTTTGCCAATTTGTTGGATCAACCTAACAAAACTATTATGGCCATTGCAAGCCCCAACTAGTGGAGGGAACTCTCACTTACTAGCCTTTCGTGGAGGTCAGAAAGGGAATGAGAAGAGAGTAAAAATGGCTGTTTATCTCTCCCATTGTTTATGTCAACATCTTTATGGGTTATTCTCAAATTTTGAAAATTATGGCGTAAACAGTACAACCAGCATAAATTATGCCAATCATTCATTCTGAAACAATACCATGTTGTCGGTGGCCGAATAAAGAAATCCCTTTTCCTTGAAAATACTCATTTCCTAAACTATGATGATGTGAAAGGTATAAATGGTTGTTTCAGTGTCAATTTCATCAAAAACAACAGCCCTTGCGGCTTGACATTTTAACATGGCTAGGAAGGTCCTAACCTAAATCATATGTTTTATTAATTATTATTGACCATTCCTAGCTTAACCTATCATCCACTGCATTTCTTGGTAAACTGGTAAAGTGAAAAGAAAAGAAAAGAAAAGAAAAGGAAAAGGAAAATAGCCTTTAGAATCTTGAAGTGGTGGTGGTGGGCTGAAAAGAACCTTTCTTGTTTGTGCAGTTAATCTATCCGAATTCTTTCTTTATCCAACTAGCCCTCTTTGTTTACAGTTCAAAAAGTCCAATTACTTACAGGCTGCAGCATTGGTTATTTTGACCTTGTGTTTTCTATATTCTCCCCTTCTTTCGCTTTCCTCACTGACTGTAATATTAAAGATAAATTTGTACATAACAGCCAACAGGGTTTGGCTTTTCTCTCTATCTGCTATACGCCACTGCCATTGCCATTGCCATTGCCATTTTGTTTACAACTGTTTGACTGACAGTTAGTTTATCACTTTCGAAATGCAACTTGCAAATGCATGGCTCATGGATGGGCTTTTGTTGCATCTTTTGCTTCCCCTTCCTTTTTCTAGCAATTTGAAGTTAAAACAAAACTTGCTAAAGTTTGTACATTATAGGACCCTTTTACTAGCTGGATTCCAGACTTCCAGCCACCCACACTCGTCCGTACAACTAAAAATCTTCTTCAAGTACTGCTTTTGGATATTGACGACATATAGTCATTTCATTCCTCCTTTGGCAAATCCCAAATGCATTACAATATTAATTAAATTTGTGGGGAAAAAAAAAAGTGATCTAATTCAAAGTAGGAAAAATACCCATGCAAATCAATAGAAACTGTTGAACTTAGAACAATAGCGATAGCAAGGAAAACATTGTAGTTTAGTTACTATACGTAGCATGGTAGAACTTAATATTTAAATTCAATTATTAATATTTGCAAAATTTTAAATTTGACATATTTTTTGTTATAAAATCCAACTCAAATACTCAAACTCAAAATAAATAAAAAATTTAAAAAAAAAATCAAATTTTATACATGAAACTTAAATTAAAAAATTAAAGTTAACTCGTATAAAATATATTGAATTTAAAATCATATTTAGAATAATTAATAAATTAATTTTTTGGGTAAAAAATTAATGAATTAATTTAGTAAGTATTACAATAATAATATATAAAACAAAATTTGAATATTAAATAGTATTACTTATAAATCGAGTTGAATAGTATAAGGATATATGATATTAAAATAACCATCGTCATCTTTAACTGTCTTTATCATTTTATTTCAAATTATTTTTTGTTTCTTCTTCCAACAACCTGATAATCTTATTGTTAAATTCAACAATATTCGAGCTATATGTGATCGTAGACCTATCAACGAGGCATGCTACCTGTCCAGCCTGACAAGCTCGATCCGAATTAGATTGGACATAGAAGAGGCTTTTAATAATATAGATCGGCTCGACCAAGATTACTGTTTAAATAATAAAAATAACATTTATTTAAATTTAATTATAAAAATATTTTAATATTAATATAAAATATTTTAACATATTTTAAATAGTAAAATGAGCTTTCATACTCGAACTAGCCCAAGCTGGGCCTGAGCAAGCAAAAAAAAAAATTGTTCAAACTTGGGCCCTTCCTGACTTGACCTATGGACACCTTTATTGATCACTTAAGGCTATTTTCGATTTCAAACGACTAAATTTGTATTGTTTGGATCTTAAATTAGTACTAAGCAATTAGATTTTACTATAGAGGAAAAAAATTAAAAGCAAATCTAATAGTTTGAGACAAAAAATAATTCCAACATATTAGATTTAGCTAAATGAAGTTATTTTTGATTAAAAATTAAATAAAAATAATGTTGACGAGATTAATATATTTTAAAAATATATAAATATTTGACTTAACAAAAAAATCTCAAAATATTTTTTATTATTGATACAAACATAATATTTTGTTTTAATTCTTTGATTTTTTTATAATTCACCGTTCCATTCTAAATGTTCACATATTAGTTGCCACCCAATTTCCCCCCTTAAAACTTAAAATTGAAATTCTGACATATGTCTGGAGAATGTGACATGTCTTAAAAAGGTATTGTGGGTCAGACAGACATACACATTTAAAAGGGCCTAATATACGGGGATATCTATGATAAGCTTTTTAGATAGAGTTACATATAAATATAATAAAATTATATATATAAAATAAATTATATATAAAAACATAATAAATATGTCATATATTTATATAATTTTTTACATATATAATTTTTTTTACATATAAACATAACATAAATTATATATATAATGGAACTTATGAAAAACTTATTTTAAAGAATTTTTCTCGTAATTTTCTCATATATATACTTTTAAGAAGAAAATGTAATTGGTGGATAAAAATTTAGTTAAAAAAAGGTTATCTCATATCAAAATCAGGATATATTACAAGTTTTAAAAAAAATAATAATAATGATATTTATAGATTATTTATCAAATGAGATTGCTAGTAAAATATATTTAGATTGTGTTTGAAAATTTGAATTTCAGAAGATAGATTTGAATTTCAAAAATGGTGTAAATTGTGTAATACAACATATGTAAATGTAACATTGATAATTATTTTTCAAATTCATGGATTTGTTGGATGCCTATTTAGTAGTGAATTTAAAATATCTATATCTATTTTGTGAATTTGAAATTTATGTTTTTATACTTTTCAAATATATAATCATATCGAATCTTAATTAATTTATATATAATGTATACAATTCATTCTCACAATTTATATAATAAATAAAATTTAAATCCAAATTTTTAAATTCATATTTTTAAACAAAACATTAAAAAAAATTGAAAAATAATGTGAATGACGTGGAAAAATATCTTCCAAATGTAATACATGCAATGCAAGCTTGAATCTCTCTCCACCTCCCATATTATCTTTTATTTTTTTGAACAGACTGCAAATGTTGACGGCTATTTTCAATCTACTCTAAGGGCTAGTTTTGCATTGCTCTTGGAAAAAGCTTAGGTTGAAAAAAGCTCGAGTTGGAAAAAGTGTGTTTATAAAATGTGATGAAAAAGTGTGGTTTAAAAACTTTTAAGTGTTTAGGATTGCTGTGAAAAAGTGTTGTAGGAAATTGAAATGTCAAAAAAAGATATGTTTAAAATAATAAAAGTGTAGAGATGTGAGGATATAATAAAGTCATTTTATTCAAAAGCCAGCTTTTAAAGCCCATAAGCTATATTTTTTGACTTTTCAAACTATGGTTTCAACAGCAGAAGCCAAATTTTTTTATCTGTTTAGCATTACATCAACTTTTGAACTCAAAAGCTGTGCCAGAAGCAATGCCCTTACTTAGTCACTGTTTCCATAAAAGCACTTCATCCAATCCCCAAATGTTATGTTGCCTGTTGGCTTGGCTGTTGCAGCTAGCCAGGTTTGCCTTTCTACTTATGGGGCACCGCCCTTGTCGCCTTATTTTAAAATTTTTTCGTCTCAATATACAATATTATTGGTCAATTTAAAGCAAAATGATTTGTCTCATTAATGTTGTGTATCCTTTAGATTGCAAAATTAAATAAATTTAAAAAAAAAAAAAAAATCTTGGTAACTAGGATTTTTTTTTTTTTTTTTGAACTTAATTTGCTTGACTAACCATATATTTTATTGGGTTTTTATTTAATGTATTATTATAATATCATTTTATTATTTATTAATAAGTAAAATAAAAATTTTAAAATAAATATATAGTTTTACTTATTAATAAGTGATATTGTATGAATTGTGAAAGAAAAGAGTGGATACTAAACCATTGGTATAACAATTTTTATAAACTTTGAGTAAAATACATTTTAGAGATATATAACATTTGATCATCAAAAATAAAATAATGACAATTTTTTTAAGACGTAGGTAGTATAAAGATGAAAAGATTAAAATGATATTAACATTTGATATATATATATATATATATATATATATATATAAAAGTAATTTCGTCTCAAATAGTAAGTTTGAATAAAGATGTTCAGGGTGTTGGAAGTGTGGCTCCAATCACAAAAAGTCCACAAAAGTAGCCACCACCAAAGTCCACAAGAACTACCTACCAAGCTCTTCTAGAATTCAACCAAGAGATGGCAGCTTCAACATTTGATGGCAGCAGCCCGCCTATGTTGAACATTTGTAGAAAAGCTTGCAAAGTTGCAAGCTTGTATTCACACCCAATGAATTGCCTATAAATAGGCATGAAGTTGAGCAGGAGTTGAGAGGGGAGCAGAGGAGAAATGAGCTAGAGCTCCAAAGGTGAGCTCCATGAGCTCCCTCCCGGTTGAGGCATAGTGAGAGCTCCAGAGGGAGCCCCTCCCGGTAGAGGTGATGAGAGAGTTTAGAGGCAGTAGCTGCTTGTTAGATGCTTGTGTATTGAGGTGTTGAGTGTGTGCTAGAAAGAGCACTTGTAATATGTAGCCGGTTTGTATCCGGTTTGTACTCCATCTCCGATTAAATACAAAGCTTTGCTCCTCCTCCCGTGGACGTAGGTATATTGGCCGAACCACGTAAAATATCTGTGTTTCTTTTGTGTGTTCAGTTCCTATTTTCTCATCTCTTATTTTAGTTGTGAGACACTATTCCGTCACTCTGGTACCTAACACAGGGTTCGGTTAACGGTTCAAATTTAAATGCATAGTTATAACAATATTTTACAAGTTTCATGCTTAAATTATCAAATTGTTTAATTACCTCAACTAGTAAATTAACAAAAAACAGTTTAAAAGAAAATTTTATTTGAAATTATCATAGGAAAATTATTTTGTTTTCTATTCGATATTTCATTTGAAATGGAGTCGAATATTAGTCAATTTTCATGTCCGGAATTAAATTCAAATAGAAAATTTTGATCTTAAAAACTCGGTTCTACCAAAATTATCACCAAACTCTTGAAAATAGAATATTTCATCATAATTATCTTTATTATTACAATTCATCAATTTTCTAATCACAGTTCAAAATTATATAAGATCCATCAATTATAAGTATTTTTTATTATGTTTAAAAAAAAAAAAATGAGACCGAAGGAATTATGTTAAAATGAAAAAAAAAAAAAAAAAGCTAAATCAATAAATATCCCAAAACTTAGAATGTAATTTTCCAAATGGTAAATTTGAAAAATATGCTATCTAAAAAAACAATTTGTTTAATGATATAATAAGTAAAAGTAATTTGTGAAAAGGAAATTTTAAAATTTAAATTTATTAATAAAAAAATTGTACAGACATTTTTAACTTTTTTTTTTTCTTCTTCGGTCATCACTTTGAAAGGAAAAAAAAATTCATTGAACAACTTTTGGCACGAAATCAACATGCCAAAACACTCATCAGTTCAGAAAAGCTTTTGGCATGAAATGAACAGAATACATGAAAAAAAAAACACCAGTCTAATTTTTTTTTCTCTCAATAGCTTTTGAAGAAAAAGGAAGATGAGGCCTAAAAATAAAAGGTTGAGAAATGACGACAATGACGACTCAATTTCTTCTAAGAAGGAAAAGGAAATTTTCGTGAATACTGAATAGAGAAACATGAGGGAAGGAGAAACAGGAGAAGCCAAAACCAAGAAGAAAAAGAAGGAAAATATTTTATTAAAGGATAAAATTATCTTTATAATTTCTTTTTTCATAATTTTAGATTTTATCATTTCCTTTTTACAAGTTACTTTTTTTTATTATACCATTCAGTAATTATTTTATTGTAGAACTGATGTTTTTCAAATTTACCCTTTTCCAAATCCCAATCATTTTCACGAGGCTATCCACAAGCTGTTGTAAACTAAGCTGTTAAACAGCAACATTAAAAGTGGGACCCAACTTTTCTTTTTTCTGTGCTTCATTAATTAATCTATTAAAAACATTATAATTTGTTATTAAAATATTTTATTTTTTAAAAAATATTTGCATTCAATAATTATATTTAACATATATTTAAATATAAATAATAATTTTTTAATTATAAAAATTTTAAAAATTAAACATACATATTAAACATATATTTATATTCAACATACATTTTCGAATACAGATAATATAAATTATAATAATATTTAAGTAATAATTAATAAATTAATATGCCCAAAATTGCCGTCAAGAAGGACCCTTCCTTCCCTCTTTTCACAGTAAACAAAGAACTTTCTGGATACCCAAATATCAACCCCTTTCATCGAATCCCCCACCACACATAATAAAACTTAAAACATTTTTTTTTTTAATTTCTTGTATAACTATTACTATTTCTTTTATCATTTTATTTTATTTATATATTTTACATTAAAATCAGTCAGTATTTAAAAAGATAAAAAATTGAATGAATAAATACAACAACAAACAAACCATAAAAACTTATATATAATGACCGGTTTCTGGAACGTTCTTGGGGCTTAGCGTTGTAGGGAGAGAAAGGGAGACTCTTTCCTTTCCTTTAGATTTCCTTTCTCTCTCTGTTTTGTTCTCTTCGCTTCTGTTCTTCTTATCAACCTTTTCTTTCACGGAAACATATGCTAAGGGTTCCGTGTTGCAGTTCCACAAAGATGTTGTCCTAAGTCATGTTTATAAAATTCTAGTCTTGTTGTGATGTTTATATCATAGGTGGGTTTGGCTTGGTTTCAATTTTCTTGGTTCCTGGTTTTAAATTTTGTTGTTGGATACTATAATTTGTCGATAAGACAAGGACTTTTGTTTTGAGTTGGCGTTGGGTGTTGTTGGTTTTGAGTTGGGTTTCTGTTTTTCTTTTTTTTGTTGGTTTGATTTTGAAGAATGGCAAATGGAGGAGAGAAAAACAATGATTTTTATGCAGTTTTGGGGTTGAATAAGGAATGCACTCCAACAGAGCTCAGGACTGCTTATAAGAAACTTGCCCTGGTTAGAGTTTTAGCCATCCTTTGGCATTTGATTTGAATTGTTTTTGTTGTGGTCTTAATGTATAGTCATGCATTTTGAACCTGAATTTCATAATTCAGATAAAAGTATTATTTTGGCTTAAGAAATTATATCCAAGTTTATAAACCGATCCTGTAGATTTCTGGGTCTTTATTTTGACATTGAAATAATGGGTTTTTTCATAAGAAAGCTGGAAAATTAACGAAGAAGGAAAATTGAGAAATAAAAAAATGGGGTTGGAAATATTCCCGGGAAAATTATGTGAATGCATTGAACATTTTGTAGTAAAAAGCAAGTTTCTTTTTTTTTGTTTGTTTGGACAGAGATGGCATCCTGATCGTTGCTCAGCCTCGGGAAATTCAAAGTTCGTGGAAGAAGCCAAGAAAAAATTCCAGGCTATTCAACAAGCCTATTCTGGTAATTTTCTCTTACTTTTTTTTTTTTTGCTTTATTTAAAGTATTTTGAGTGAGAATTAATTGGATTCACCTTCACGAGATGCTGTTTTTCACTGACTTTTTATTTAAGTTTTGCTTGTTTTTCTGCCCTAACTTGTCATACAGTTCTGTCTGACGCAAACAAGAGGTTTTTGTACGACGTAGGAGCTTATTATGACAGTGATGATGACGAAAATGTATACTTTCCTTTCAATTCCTTCTCTTAGTATAAATAGATGAGATTAAGGTTAATCAAACCAAACTTGAAGACAAAATCCTTACCTTTTTGAATGGAGAATAAATGTTTGTCTTAATTCCAGGGTATGGGAGATTTTTTGAACGAAATGGCAGTGATGATGAGCCAGACAAAATCTAGTGTAAGCTGCTGTTTCTTCTTTCATTTTAAGTTAAAACAAGGAGATTACATGGTTTTTTGGATCCAATTTTGCTCTCAATTTTTATGTGAACCAAACAGAATGTAGAGTAAGTAATAGGGTAAGAGTTGCTTTTGGAAAATCCTAAGGTATTAACTGTTTTTAACCTTTATTTATGGCATTGCTTCTGTTTTAGTTGACAAACTAGAGATTGCAAATGGGCCAGTTAGAGATCACTAGTCCTAAACAATTTTTTTTTTTTGGCTTTTTATGGTTGATAATATGATCGATTATCTGCTGGGAATCCCATGAAATCCGTTATAGTTGGGCCCATTATAGGGATTGATCTCCCTGCCCTTGGAAAGTGGATTTAATTGGATACATATGAATGTGCGAGGTAATTAACAAATAATAATCGTTACAATTATATTCATTGGATGGCATAATTAAAGTAATGATGCTAATATACTACTAGGTGCAATTTAATGGTCTTAGAGATTTCAATGTTTAAAGTAGTAATCCAAACCCTTGAGATAAAGAAAAGTTCATAATGGTGATTTGATGCTTTGGCTAAAGATTAGTGAAAAACTCTAAATTTGGCAATAATGAAGGTAAATCAAGATTTTTTTAGCTGCTTTTTTTTCCCTTTAGGTTAAATATGGCTCTAGGATTTACAAAGAGTTATTATGAGCTCCTGATTTCAAAACTGAAACCTTGGCGGAAAAAAAAATGCTGAGGTCCAAAAGGTTGTGAATTCATGGGAAAACAAACACATTTTTATTGTTTGATCAAACTTGGTCATTATTCCAAAATGCCTTGAGCTGTACTAAACACCATGGAATCAATCACAATTTTTTTTAGGTACTTGTTTAATATTGAGGACAGTAATAGTAGTAATTTTTGACAAAGTTTTTGAAAATTTTGAACCTGTAGGAAAATAGAGAGGAAAGCTTTGAGGAATTACAGGAATTGTTTGAAGAAATGTTCCAAGCGGACATTGATTCATTTGGGTCTAGCGGTCAGCCCTCCACATCCTGTTCTGCTTCGTTTTCGTTTGCGTCTTATGGTGAAAATTCTGGCTCCAACAAGCGGAATTCCTCTGATATGAGTTCTGGGGAGACTAGGCTGGGGAGTTCTTCTAGCTTCGATGCACAATTTCACAGTTTCTGTCTGGGGGTAAGTGCAATACTTTCCCACTTATTATCCTACTATATATTCTATTTAATCTGTAAATTAGCCTCTAATCAATTAAAAGTATAGATTGAAACTGGATTAAGTCTTTGGACAAATTATATGCAAAGTTAATTTGGCTGAGGTGAGGTATTTGAAATACTGTCATTTTTTTTCTATCCACCATCCTTTCATATAAATGTAAAATTAACACGAATGCTGTTGTTTCTGGTTGATGTTTTGAAGACAGGTGGAAAACAAGCAAGGTATCAGGCAACAGAGAGGAGCCAGAGGAGGAATGCTAGGAAGAGCCGGCAGTAGTCGACGGAGAAATGGCCGGAAACAAAAGGTTTCGTCTGGCCATGATGTTTCTTCCAACGATTATGACATTTCTGCTTCTTGATAACCACCAGTTTACTAATTGATGAATTGCAAATTCAAACTTACCATATTTGATCACTTGACCAATTAGGGAGATGAAGATGGAGCCAGTGTTATTATTTTGCCTTTTTCGGTGATGAAACGAGGCAGCAATCAGAGTTTTACTTTTGTTGTCATGGTTTTACCATTTTAGCTGTGGTAATAACCATGTATGAATTTTCATCTGTAGCTTTATTATGCTCTTTATTTTGCCATGTTTAAGTACTCTATAATGCTAATTAATGGGATTCCATTTAGCCTATGCTAAATTATTACTTGCCAGGACATTTTGGCCAATAAGATGATCAAGTAATAGTCGCAAATTCCCATAGATAGCTTGGGGTATAATCTTGGTACATCCTTTAATTACAACCCAAAGAGGGAAAAAAAATGAAATCCTGGTCCATGTCTGCATTTACATCCACCTGGTCACAGATTTTACAGGACTAAAATTGTTTCAATCAAGCAGGAAATTTTCGATAGAACTATTTCCAACCCCTTTTTTTCCTTTTTTTGTTGCTTTTTCATCATACTCAGGGTAGTTCTAAACTAGAAACTAGAAACAGCAAGCAAGTAAACGGGAAAGAGGGCAGTTCTTGCAGCTGCTACTGAAATGGTCAGCCAAGATTAATGTGTCCGAAATCTTTTGTTGATATGATGAAGTGGCAAGTGGGGTGGATCCAACTTCATGTGGGCTAGGGACCCAGAAAAAGTTTTGCCAAATACAGTGATTCTATCCAGGGCATGCACCACTTTTAACCCCCAAAGTAAAGGCTCCTTCGTCTGCTTTTTGTTTCGATGGTGAGTGAGAGGTTGAGATTGTCCCCATCAACCTTAATATCCAGCACCACTTTTTGGTTTGATTAATGCTAAAAAGTCATGGGTCCCAAACCGAAAACCAACATTGCAAGTTGCCAAAAAAAATTCAATGCCAAGTCCCAAGTGTCTACTTTTCTCAACATTTCCATCACTTTCCAATTGCCATACAACTTGGGCAACTTGCATGGTTTCTGTCTCTGATTACTACTAGACATGCTCGAGAATAGGACAGTTCATCCGGTCAGACAGACTCAATTCATATTGGATCGAGTTTGGATAAAAATATTTATGATTCGAATTGGATCGGTTCAGCTCAAATTATTATTTACATATTAAAATAATATTATTTTTTAAAATTTTAAGTATAAAAATTAAAAAAAAAAAATTTATTAAGTGATGAACAGTAATTCAGACCTTTAGGTCAATCCAAACAAGAAAAATAAAAATATTCAGGGCCACGGTTCGACTTATGAGCACCTCTAATTACTACTAGTATTTTAAAATTTTCAAACCAGAAGAAAAACTATTGATGGTCTCAATTCAAGGGGGCTGTTTGATTCCATTTTAATGTGAAAAAAATGTGGGGGCGCAACAAGTTGAATGTCCATGAAGGGATTAAAATATCTAATTTTAAAGAATGGTTGAGACTTTTTGTGAAGTATTTTTTTTTTATGATTCAATTGGTTTCATTCATTTATTTATTAATAAAATCACATAATGTGATTTTAATAACATATAAATTTATATATTAATGATACATTAAATATATATATATATTATATACACGCACTTTCAAGAACCCAATATCTAACAATTTTTTATTTTTATTTTAGATATATACCAAGTAAATTACTTTCTTTCTAGCACATGTGACATGTCTATCCATGTATTGTTTTGTGTGATATTGTTAAGACTACCTTGACTTATCATTGTGATTTATCTTTTGTTTCAGCAAGTACATTGCATTAAGCATGTCTTTTGTAGTGCTAAATTATTTAAAAAAGGCTCAAGAAAACGACAAAAAAATTCATCAAATTTTCAATCAATTCCTCATACATTTCCAATTTTCCATATACATGACATCTTAATCAATTCATGCTATTTTTAGAACGTAATCATTGAATGAAACCCTCATCCAAATTCCAATATACAAGATATATATATATATATATATATATATATATAGTCCTTGTTGCATAGTTTTGCCAAAGTCCCCGCCAAGCAACAAATTTCTAGCTAAAATATTGTAGCATTGGCCATTGGAGAAAGTTATGATAATGATGGGAACTAGTTGTTGTAAAATATGGGAAAGTGGACAAAGTTGATGAGGAATAGTTGGGATTCAACAAAAAATTAAACAAAAGCACAGGTTGATGCTAAGTTTGATTGTTTTGGGAGTGGGGGAGAACACATTATGTTAACCTTTGATTATTAGGGCTAACAAGTTGAGAATTTAAAAGATAAAGCTCAAGTTGAAATATAATAATAGTTTGAAATCATCTAGATTCATGCCCTCAAGGAATGATTTGGTTTTATCATTCTTGACATGTTTCCCACTTTTAAAGAAGAGGTCCTGGTAATCTGGTACCCTGTTTCATGCAGAGGTTAGGTTCCCCAATGAAATGATTCAATCTTTAATTAGATTTTTTTTTCTTTCTATAATGGAGTTTTCTTTTTTGAAGATTATTATGTATAATTTATAAAAATACGAAATTAAATGATTTATAAAATCGTTCAATGAAGATGAGCCGTTTTAATTTATTGATCGTAGACAAGATTACGAATAAAAATTATTTTATTATTTTCACAAACAAAAATATAATTTGAATACCACCCATTATGAGCGGATCCGATTTTAACAATCTTTTATCACAGGCAGCATGTTGCTACATATTTCCATATGTTAAATTTGGTATATTTGTAGTTAAAAAGTTCATTTATATAAATTTCGGATATTCTGGGTTAGAAAATCATCTTCCTGCTGAAATAACACAATCAAATACTGATTTGATTTCCAACTTTACGATATGCAAGACATTAAACATAAAAAACGATATTCATTCAGTAATAGGTACTTATCTCCGAATCTAATTTAAATTTCCTCCTAATGTAAACAATAAAACTAAACTTAATAATTTTCAACACGATACGAAAACATGATACGTTTAATAAAAACAAAAATAATATAATAAACACGACACATTTAATATACGTATCATATTTATGTTTAAAATTTTGACACTTTAATAATTTTTATTATATTTATATTTATATGATTGATATAAAAAAAAAATATAAAATACGATATGCAATGAATTATCAAATCTAGATAAAACCCATCATGAATGAGGGAGATTAATGGATCTACTGGGCAAATGGATTACTTTTCAAAATATTGACATTTCAAGGCTGGTTGTGGCCTGTGTGTGACAACTGAGCTTTCAATGAGGCCATCAAGCAAGGCTGATCTTTGTCTTCATGGAATCAAAGAATCCAATTACATATTACTGGGTTATGTGGATTGAAGCTCCACTTCAACCTCCTTTCTTATGAATCAGTCATTGCCAGCTCCAGCCCAAAGACAGCAAGTTCAGACCTGTCTTTTAGAGGTATGCCTAGCCCAAGCTCTTATTTGGGACAACAAAGTCAAGTCTCAGGTTTAAATTCAGGATAAATTATCATATACTCCACAAGATTAGTAAGTTACAGTAAAAAAAAAAAAATTGGAACATATTGCAATCTCTTAACTCATTTATGAAATTAAAAAAAAATTGTCGTCAGTGTATTAAAAACAAACTCATACATCAAGGTTATTTTACATGACAAATTTGGTACGATCTCTAACTTCAACTCTTTGTTGCCTGATTAATTGATAGAGTTATATCTATTTTTTGCTCAATAATAGAAAATGAGAAAAAGAAAATACTTATTTATACCAAAGTTGCTTTCCAACTTTGGGAAAATAAATAATTAAGTAGCAAATTTATACATTTTCTTATTAATAATTCATCTCTCTGAATTTATATATGGTTTCGGGCTACCATGACAGAAATTTATGCTATACTTATTATCCCTCTTGAGTTATAGATTACCTCCAGACCTTTTAATTTGGCTTGGTACTTCTAACAGGAAATTTTCAGTCGGATCAGCTTATTACCACATAGCCAAAAGTTTAACTGATATGCAAACTCACAGGTGACAGACATAGAAGAAACAAGTGAAATCATGGCAGGATATATGCATGGCATGCTCAAGTCCTTCCAAAGATCAAGTTGTTTTCATGGCGGTCGCTCTGGAATATTTTACCCACACGAGATGCATGCATTAGTAAGACGAGGAATGGGACAGGATTTAAATAGCGGCCGCAATGAAACGTTATGGTAGTTATTTGGCAGTTTCGGTTTTTTCTGTTGTCGATACTCATGGTCGATATTTACCGTAATTGATCGCGATAACATTCATTACGTCCGCAATCGTAATAAATGCGACGCGACCAAAAAGGAGTCTGGAACCGCAGACTACTGTATGCTGTGTATGTGGTTCTTATTATTATAATGAGACTTCTCTTCGTATCTTCTTTGAGTGTGAATGGAGCAAACAGTTTATGGCATGTACTGTTTCCTGGTAAAATTCTATTGATGAACTACAGCTAAAGGTATTACTTTCAGAGGAATGTTGGATTGCATGCATGGCAATGATATGGCTTTATTTTATTATCTGTTGCTTTGGATGATGATCTGGACAAATAGGAACAATTGTTTGCATGAAAGAAAATGTCTTACCATGAACAAAGCTGGTGTGATATGCAAATCATGGCTACAAGAATACATTTCAACACATGAAATTGTCGCTGCAACACAGAGACAAAGGAGAGAGAGAATGCTATGTGGATTCCACCATTGGAGGGAATTGTGAAAATCAATGTCTGTTAATCCAAATGAGTTATTGGCTTTAATGCAGTTACATGTCTGCCTACTTTACTTGGAACTTTAAAAATTGAATTATTGGCTTTGTAATTTAGAATTCAAATGGCATGGAAGGAAGGATTTCACAAGTAGCCATTTGTCAGCAAGAAGGAAAAAACGTTGGTCGAGTTCAAGACAAGATTCTTGGTAGAGGATTTCTGCTCTTTCTCCCATGTGATTTACATTGTGAATATCTAATTATCTATGGTTTCATTCATTACAAGAAAGGTTATACATGATATTCTTGTTTAAGCTCGTTAAATTAAAAAATTATAACTGATATTATATTAAAAACGAACTCATTTAATTCAAAAAAATTCATCTTCAAATGAATTTTATTTTTCAACTGAATTATTGTTTCAAAGTTTCAACCATATGCATTATCAAAACAAAAAAAGTTTCAAGCATATGTATAAATATGCTATAAATATATATACGTACACACACGATATTTAATGCAACTATTCAAAATTAAATCCAAGTGTTTGGAAATGAATTAAAGTTTAGTAAATTATAATCCATATTCTCTTTGTTTAATATTGATATTTTTTATAAAATAAAAAAATTTCAATGTGACGCCAACTATTGAAGAGTTGGGAGCCATTATAAAATTACCTAAGGTAGTTGTGGGAGGGATGGTATAAAGTCATGCTCATGATTCAATCAGGACCCTCAATCTTTCAAATGATTTTAGAGGCCTACCCTTTACCTGCAATTGATGGCTACTGATGGCGACCTCACCAAAGCCATCCTTTCAACTCATTAGTGAATCACAGCCGTTAATTTTGCCTATCTTATATTGGCTGTTTGTTTTGTTAAAAATTAATCTAACGATTTTTTTTTTTTTGCGTTAAATTAAAAATTTATTTTTGATATATTGAAGATGAAATTTTTTCAATTTTACAAACGGATTAAAAAATGGATAATATGTTTTACTTCTTTTTTTAATTTTTTTTACTATACTTATGCATCATTCTACTAATTCGAAATTTAATAATTTTACTTAAATTAAATTCTTAATCTTGGAATTATATCCCAAAGTTCTGGTATTTAATGTTTCATTGTCACTAATAATCTCAATCAATTAGTAACTATCATAACTTATCATATGTTTGGTAGAAAACCAAAATAATAAAATTACATGCCTTCCAATTTGAAATGGCAAATCAAGATTATAATTGTTGGTTTTTATTTTTTTTCAAATTTAAAAGAAAAAAAATCAAAATTTTCATTAGAAGTTTGGAACCCGACTCTTTAAAATAAATCATGTACCAATTAACTTAGTCAAATATTCATATGAAAAAAAAAACCATCTTGGTTATTCTTATCTTCATCACTTTTTTTTTTGGTGGTTTATCAAATTAGTATTGAAAAAAATATAAAACATGCTCATAAAAGAAAATTAATAATAATATGATAGTAAGTACATTTAAATCTTAATAATTTAGAGTAGAGTTAGTGTAATGAAGAATTTATTATATCTCACTCACATGTCAATTGTAATAAATAAACTATCAAAAAGGACATAAAAATAGACAAAATTTAATTTTAGGGGTTAAAAAGCAATAAGCCAAATTTGATGTTTCCCTTGCCCGATGAATTCAATTTTTTGGTATACGCCATGGGAATCCATTTTTCCACTCTAATAATCACAGAAAATATGGGTAATAATTAAATTGAAAAAATATTACAATTATAAAAAGTCTTGATTAAATAATTAAATTCACTTAAGTCAACTTTTTCTGATTTATATAATATATACATATAAACGTACACATACAAATATTATAATTTAATTTCAGAGACAGGAATTCGAATCATACTCTTTAAGATAGATGATTTAAAGTCATGAACCAACAACCAAATCAAATGTTGGAATACTATATGTATTGTAATTATATTTGCTTAATTGATATAATTAATAACTTGATACAACTTGAGTACTTAATAAAAATCTTGATTCTAGTGATTTTTTAGGCCAATCTTATTATATTTTATATGTAAAATCAACTTAATTTAGCCAATTTCTTAACAATAATAATTTAAAATATTACAATGAAAATAGATACTAGGAATTCTGGTGTAGTTCGTCATTTGATATTATTAACCACATACCAAATTCTTGAAGGGCAGCAGACAGCAGTTAGGTAGAAAATAAGTAATAATTTGTTGGGTAGAGGGATAAAGAAATTTTTTCATAAACAAACAAAACCTCATTGTTAATTGATCAATTTTTTCTTTCTAAGTTTACTAACCAAAAACATTTTTTCTTCAAAGTTTACACTTTGGGTATGATTTTAAAAAAAAAATTGAACAAATATGAGAAAAAACAAGTCCACTCTTGCAACATACTTTTTAAAAAAGTCAGAAAACACTAAACTCTCATGGTCCTACCAAAAGTTGGAATGTGGCCTTGTGATTCTTGATGTATGCTCTATAGTGACACAAAAAAAAAAAAAAATGAGAATCATGTGATATAAGAATTTAATTTTTCAATTCTTATTCCTTTTCTTTGAGATCCTTTCCTTTTTTTTTTTTTTTCTCATCATTCAATAAAAATTCCCAAAGAGTGGAGTTTGGTGATTTTTTTTTCTTTTTATGTATTTGTCTTGGTTTCTCATGCTTTATCATGATTAGATTAGACCCTCGCGCGATGCCGCAGAAATCAAATGTTAAATATACGATAACAACATTTTTAAAAACAAAAATTAACAATTAAACAAAAAAAAATTAATATTTTTTAAAATAGCAAAAGAGAAGTGTCATAACAATTTAAAGTTATAAACAATTTATAAAGTCAGCTTAAAAAATAAATCTAAGTGAAACAAATTTTATTCTAAATTGAATCACAATGACAAACTATGTAAAATATAAAATGAATTGAGACACGACACGAACACAACATAGAAAAAATAATTAAAACACAATACGAAAAATTCAATAAGAATACACGAACATGTAAAAATATACATAAAATGAATTATTAACATGTAAAAATTTATAGTACTTTATATATATTATTAACGTGTAAAATCTTATAATACTTTGAAGGGGAAAAAAACGAACACGTCAAGAACACACAAATTTTTCTCTAAATCGAATCACTATGATAAATCATGCAAAATATGTCATGAATTGAGATACGACACGAACACACAATTTTTTCTCTAAATTGAATCACAATGAAAAACTATGTAAAATATTAAATGAATTGAAACACGACACGAACATAACATAGAAAAAAAATAAGTAAAACACAACACGGAAAATAACATGAACACAAACACAAAAATGGAAAATAATTAAAACACAACACAAAAAATAACATGAACACAACACGAATATACGAAGGTCTAAAAATATACATAAAACGAATTATTAACGTATAAAAATTTATAATACTTTGAAAAAAACGAACACGAACACTTCACAAACACAAAATAAGAAAAATAACATAACACAAAAAATAACACAAACACAATACAGACACACGAACATTTAAAAATATACATAAAATGAATTATTAACGTGTAAAAATTTATGTAAATTTATAATATTTTAAACACAAAAAAAAAAAAACACGAATACACAAATTTTTCTCATTTTTTCTCCTTCCTTTTTTCCTACCATCTTTCTTTTCTTTTCTTTTCTTTTTTTTTTTCTTTTTTTTCTCCACTCACCAACTAAAAAAAATGGGGCCCACAAAAAAAAAATCTTGACACATGGATAAACTCACATTTGTGCAAAAACTATAAGATTTATTGTATGGATTTATAATATAAATTTATATAAAAAAATAACACGAATACATAAATTTATAATATTTTGAAAAACAAAAAAAAAATGGATACGAACACGTCACGAACACAACATAAAAAAATAATTAAAACACAAAAAAAAAAAAAAACACAAACACAAACACGATACGGATACATGAACGTTTAAAAATATACATAAAACGAATTATTAACGTGTAAAAATTTATATAATTTTATAATACTTTAAACACAATAAAAATAACACGAACAAACAAATTTATAATATTTTGAAAAACAAAAAAATAAAACGGATATGAACACGTCACGAACACAATATAAGAAAAATAATTAAAACACAATACGAAAGATAACACAAACACGATACGAATGCACTAACGTTTAAAATATATATAAAACGAATTATCAACGTGTAAAAATTTATATAAATATATAATACTTTAAACACGAAAAATAACACGAATACACAAATTTTTTTCGTTTTTTTTCCTACCATTTTTTTTCTCTACACTAAAACAAAGTGGGGTTCACAAAAAAAAAACACCAAGGGGGCGACGTGGCCACCCTCTCCTTGCATCAAAAACAACAAAATTTATCTTTAGGATGTATAAGTTGGTGAAGCTTTCCCTTTCCTCTTAGAGCTAGCAATATTGTAAAATAAAACCCAAATTAATTCAATAAATCATGAAATGTTTTATTTTAATTGAATTAATTTTTTGAGTTCGTTTTTGATATACTTGCGATGAATTTTTTTAATTTTACAAGTGAAGTTATGAGATTGTCACATATCGTATTTTTTTTTTAATTAGTTTTTTTTTAATATAGCCTAAGAGATATGTGTCACTCTATTAATCCCATTTATAGAGTTTAAAGACTCCACCGACGATATATGAAATAATTTATCTTTATCTTAGAAAAAAAAACAATTAAAGAATTTTTATTTTACATTTACGTTTACGTTTTACATCACATTCCATTTTTCAATGCGAAAGTTTGATGCAAAGGGAGGGAGGAAGGCAGTCTAAATCTAAAAATTTTGTTCAAATCTTATTCATACAAAAATGTATAATTAGTATAAGATAAGGGTGCTTGATGACGAATTATTACACATGAGTTAAGTTTTATAAAGTAAATTACAATAAATCACTTAAATCTATATTTGAACTTACCTATTATACTTTCATTATCTATATTTGAACTTAAAACTTTAGGATTCCATGAAAAGTATACATCACCCTATATATATTATAATTAATTAATCACTTAAATCTATAATTTAAAAATGTTTAATCAAATAGTGAAAATGAAAGCTTTAGATGTTAAACGTAGTTTGCATTATATAAAATTATAATATTGGTAAATTTTAAGAAAAACATTTGAAACACGTAACAATCACCAACTCTAGAAATAAATAATAATATTTTTTAGCATCAAAAGGAGTTGGCCAAATATGTAATCTTGAGCTTAATCTAAATTCATATAATTATTTTTAAAAAGTGAGATTTAATAAATTTAAATTTTAAATTTTAGCATTTGTAATTTATTTTTTTATTTTCTTTATACAAAAATAGACGATGACATAAACAAATTGGTTGAATTGGTAAGAATCAGATACTTCATTTATAAGATTTAGTTATAACTTTGTTGCCAACAATTTTTTTGACAGATAATATGTAAATTCAATATAAATTTTTGTTGAAATCTTTTGTATGTACTGATCTTGAAATGAGGTACGCTTTCTTCAAATATTTTTTAAAATGAATTTGACAAATGTCAAAGGGTGAGTGGATCTTGGCAAAAAATCTGAGGGCAATATGGTAAATTCACATGAAATTTTTTTTTTATTGTTAAAAAAAACGAAGTCAGTGCTTGAACCAAACTATAGGTCCAATTTTTTTCATTTTCC
Organism: Fremontodendron californicum; assembly: GCA_030761205.1. Lineage (NCBI taxonomy): Eukaryota > Viridiplantae > Streptophyta > Magnoliopsida > Malvales > Malvaceae > Fremontodendron > Fremontodendron californicum. The sequence goes on from JAULJL010000027.1 coordinate 4,910,188, forward strand.
TTTCAGTTTCACTTTCAAAACTTTTTATTTTACAAGAACCGTTAAAATTTTACTCTTAAGCCTCGTTTAGCATTGCTTCTGGCACAGCTTTTGAGGTCAAAAGTTGCTTTTCACCGCAAACGCAATGCTAAACAGATAAAAAAATTTGGCTTCTGCTGTTGAAACCATGGTTTGAAAAGCCAAAAAATATAGCTTTTGGGCTTTAAAAGCTGGCTTTTAGATAAAATGACTTTATTATCCTCACATCTCTACACTTTTATTATTTTAAACATATCTTTTTTTGACATTTCAATTTCCTACAACACTTTTTCACAGCAATGCTAAACACTTAAAAATTTTTAAATCATACTTTTTCATCACACTTTATAAACACACTTTTTTCAACTCGAGCTTTTTCTAACCCAAACTTTTTAAACTAGCCCTTAAACATCCTTCCCTCTTTTGAGAAATATAGACCGACAGCTGACCACACTTTAATTGTGCTTAAAATGACCCAAATACCCCCATCCCTAAATTGTGGTCCATTCAATTAATCACCCTTCCCTTGGTTATGGACAACTATATCCTTCGTTATTAGAGGTGTTCATAAGTCGAGCTGGGCCCATATATGATATCAACATTATATTTGTTTGTCCAAGTCCGGTCCGAAATATGAGTCTCAAATTTTGTCCAAACCCGTCTATATTTGTAAACGGAAAGCCCAAGGCCGTTTATTATTTTTTTCTATTTTTTTAAATATATATTTTTATTATTTAATCTTTAGTAATTTTATATTTTTTTCTTTTATTAAGTTTTTAAACATAGACAACTTAACATATTTTTTAATGTTTATATTATAATATTATAAATATTTAATCTTTATATGACATAAATTACATAATATATATATAAATAAAAATAATATATCATTTAATTAGAAAATGGGCCGGGCTCGGGCTTTGAATGTCAGAGCCAAGACCCGACCTATTTTTTAAAGGAGCCTTATTTTTTGCCCAAACTCATTTTTCGGGCCTAATATTTTTGTCCAAACCCTCCTAAATATGGATAGATAACTCGGTCCTTGAACAGATCTATTCATTACTCATTGGTCATCACTTTGGAGATAAAAAGATTGCATATGCCAATTAGGTTTTGGTTTAATGGTAAAGAAATAGATTTTGAAATTTTGAGATTTCAAATTTATTATTTATTGTGTGTGGATTTGGTTCAATTTTATATTGAATTTATTATGTTAGTAATTAATTTTGTTGATTGATTATATTTTTTGTTGGGATTTATTTTATATGTATGTAATATTTGATTATGATTGTAACTTTTCTTACATTTTTAATTTCATAAAAAAATATTACATATATTAGGTGTTGAAATTTAGCCATTGGTAAGGGCAAAATTGAAAAAAAGGTAAAAGTAAAATTTATAGGGTTTTGTGCAATTAAACATTTGGTTCAATAATAAATATATATGTCTTGTTAAGAAGTTTAATTCGAATCTTCTTTTTTAACAAAAAATATTTATAAAATTTTGTTGTCAAATCACAAGTATTCTTAGAGTAAATGTAGTGATTGACAAATAATTTGATGATTTTATACTGCCTTAAATGATGATATTATTTTATAATAATGTTCATATGCCTTTAGAATAATTTTTAGCAAAATCTCTTTGACATTTTTTGTTTACGTTATTATGAAATGAGTTATCAACTTTTTTTTTTTTTTTTTTTTTTCATTTGCTTATGCAAAACTTGCTTTTTTTTATGTTGAACTTAACCAAATAAATGGAACAATCAATATTGATTTCCATTTTTTTAGCTTTTTGTAACTTCCTTTTTAGGAATTATGTTATATATTTGTGTTTGTATACTTGATATATAAGTTTTTGAAGATTATGATGGTAGGTGGATTGTTTCTAAATTTGACTAAATTATTAATACAAGAAAATTAGAATTTATGACCTCTATTTATTAGGTTCTACCAAAAAAAGTTTTTAATTAAAGAACATAAATTCCTTTTATTTGCAATATCAAAAGATCTAACTACCAATAATTAAGAAAATCGAAAATAATGCAACTAAAAGTAATGGTAACTATTTGTGAATAGACCTGTTCACAGGTCGGGCAGTCCACCCTGTTCGGAATAGTATTTTTTGTATTAAAATAATATTATTTAATTTTAATTATAAAAATATAAAATATTAATAAAAAAATAATTTTTTATTTTTTAAATGTAATGAACAGTACTCACGGGCCGGCCCGGGCAATGACTCTATTTGTGAATCGTTGTGCTTATTTAACTTTATTATTAGTTATTTGTTTAATGAAAAATTATCTCATTTTATTATTAGTGGAGTTTTTAGATTTTATAAACGAAATTAGTAAAGTAACACATATCTCTTAAGATATATTTTAAAAATGAAAAAATTAATTTAAAAAATAAGACATATGATAATTTTGTAATTTTGTAATCTTGTTTGTAAAGTTAAAAAATTATACGGTATGTGTATATAAAAGAACTCTTTATTTAATACATCAAACTAATGCTCAAATTAATGTGGATGAAGAATATCACAAAATATGATATGATGTACAATTTTCTCCTTTTTGTTCATCAAAGCAATAGTTGGAAATAACAATTTCCACTTCCAATAAGTTTTAAGTTCCAATTTCAAACTATTGCTTTTTCCAAATTTGGTATTTCAAGCATTTCTAAAACTCTTAATTAAAAGCAAAGAAGATTAATATATTATGTGTCAATGTTAAATTTTGTCATTATATTTTAACTTTATCAATTTTTCATTGTAGTTTCAGTTTTGTTAGTTTTTGAATAAAAAGTAATATAATTGATAAAATTTTACTATGTGCATTAATAAAATATTTAACAAAATTTTTATATTCTATTACTTTTTATCCAAAAAACAACAAAATTAAAGATATAATGGAAAATTTCAATAAAATTAAAATCTAACGATAAATTAAGTATTTATCAATAGAATAATGAAAAATTTAACTTTTTAATTCTAAAATAAAATTAACCATACTTATTTGAAATATGGTTGAGTGTATTATACAAGAATTTAAACAATTTAAAAAAAAATGTTTTAAATGCATATTCTTAAGTGAAACATTTTAATAAATTGTATTAATATAAAATCTATATCAAGTAATTAAATTTAAATAAATGGGTTCTTTTCATTGAAACTTTAAAACTTTGTATGTTATAGATCTAATAATCTAATTATTTTAAAAACAAAGAAAATTTAAGTATTGTTCATAAAAAAAAATTCAAATATTGAAGCCGCTAAATGTAAAAGGAGAATATTGTAACTTCAAATGAAAAAAAAAAGAAACACAAAAAGTGAAGCCCTTTTCTGTAAATAGACATTAGTAGCGAAGAATCCATGTTTCAAAATCTCAAGTTAAATCTTTAGCACAAAATACAAGGAAACAAAACTTGTCTGAAGAAAAACATAATCTCTCTCCTCTTCTCTTTGTCTCTCAAAACTTGTCTCTTTCTCCCTCTGCTGTATCTTTTTGGACAGAGAGAGCAGTGTAGAGAGAGAAAGCAAAGTCACCACCCTTAGAAAAGGAAGGAAAAGATTGCCATTTGAGAAATGAGTAAAGCAAAAACCATCTTGTCATTCATAGGGTTTTCTTCAAACTTAAAGAAATAACCCCCCAAAGAAAGCCCATAAAGTTGAACTCTTTAACTTCCTCAAATAAAACTCCAAAACGAAAGAAAGAAAAAAAAAATCCAAATGCAGGTACTCATTTGAAAGTTGATTCTCAGGATCCAGTTCCCTACTCAAAGATCTCACCATTTCTTTTCTTTCTTCTATAAGGTAACTCTTTGATTCTCTAACGATCCAACACTCCAATTTTCACTTCAAATAAAGTTCAGTTCTTTCTTGTCGATTTTTAGCATGCAATTTGTATGCATTTCATATTTTGTTAAGTGGGTCGGTTTTTTTTTGTTTGTTTTTGTTTTCTTTGTGCCTGCATTTTTCAGTTTATTTATCTTGAGTTTTGTGGAAGTGGTTTAGTTTATTTTAGCACTTGAAGTTGGGCCTTCTGGGTGGAAGCGGATCTGGGTTGCATCTGATTTACATCTGTGAAGAATGAATTTCTAATTTTGTTCCAATAGTTTATTTTTCTACGTGCATTTTTTGTTTTTCATCTGAGTTTTTAGATTGAGATCCATTATTTATTTTTGGTTAGTGTTAGGGTCTAAAATTAGTAGTTTTTTTCTTAAGGTTTTTTGGGGTTTCTAATTATCTTTACTCCAACTTTGTTATTAGTATGATGTCATCTTTTATTTGAAACGTGAATTATTAAGGTATTAGTTTCCTTGTTTGTTTTGCACATGTAGGGTTTAGTTAAGTTAGAATTTTATTTGTAAGTGAAATTGTTAGATAATATAATCTTATTTGGGATTTTTTTTGTTCATTTATATGTTTTTTCGATGTTTCTTATTCCAGAATCTGTGTTGTTGCTTTGAGGTCTTATGATTTGAAGTTATGCTGACTATGACACCAGCAGCGGCTTCTAGTTGTGCTAAGAAGAATACTTGCGTATGTGAAGGGTTAGCCTAGGGAATTTTGTAAATATCATAGAGAGAAGATGAAATCTGACATGCTTCTTGATTATGCCGTGTTCCAATTGTCACCAAAGCGCGCACGGTGAGATATCATTCTATAACTTTTATGTTGTTCCTAATTTTCTTTCTATTTATAATAATTTCTATTTTTTTCCTATGGGCAGATGTCAATTGTTTGTTTCGAGCAATGGAAACACAGAAAAGCTTGCTTCTGGGTTAGTAAAGCCATTTGTTACTCATTTAAAGGTGGCAAAAGAACAGGTTGCACTGTCACTTCAATCAATTAAGCTTGAAGTTGAAAAGCGTAAAAATGCTGAGACTTGGTTCACAAAAGGAACACTTGAGAGGTTAGACATATTCAACAGCTGTGGATTTTCTTATTATTTCATCCAGAGACTTTTGGCTTCATATTTTGATATCATTGGGACTTGTTTCCAGGTTTGTCCGGTTTGTTAGTACACCAGAGGTTTTGGAGTTGGTGAACACATTTGATGTAGAGATATCTCAGTTGGAAGCAGCTCGAAGAATATATTCTCAGGTATTAATGGCCTTCATCTCTAACCTGTAGCGGAAGCTTTGCTTTATTTGATGCAGTTTTACTTTACAATTATACTGAATCTTGGAATCCTTTTGTTCAGGGGGTCGGAGATCAGCCTTCTGGTGCATTAGGTGTGTTTTTTTCTTCTATCATGATTTTTTTTTTTTTTTAAAGATTTCGTTGTTCTTTTCTGTCTCCAATGTAGAATCAAGACTCAAGAGTTTGGTGGTATTTGTGAGTCCCTTATTTGTTACAAATTCAGCTTTAGATTCCAGAAACATGCAACTTCGATATTTTTTGTTTTATTACGAGCCTTCATGTGGAATTATGTTTGACAATCACTAGTTTTAGTATTTATGTTTGCTGACATATTGCTGCTTTTTATTGTTAAATCAATGTGGTGATGAAAGCAAGAGAGGGTGAATTGATTTTTTGAAAAATTAATGCGTAATTAAAACACATGTATGGGAATTTAGAAATCAAGCAAGTAAAATAACTGATAAGATTAAGAGAGTAGGGAAAGAAGATCAAACACGAGCGATTTATAGAGGTTCAGCCTTCTCCACAAGGTGCCTTCATTCTCTCCCTTAGCCTTCCATGCCAAAGTGTTCTCAATTCACTACCTTGAATTGCTAAATTTTCTAGCACAAGGTATAATCTTTACACTCCCTATTTTTTTCTTAGGCTTAGATAAAAACCTCTCTATCTTTCAAGGCTTAGGTATTAACCTCCCTTTTTACACAAAAGCTTTTTGCAAACAAAAAAAACTTCTAATAGGCTAAGTGTTTGCTAGGTTTAGTACAAGTTGAAGAGACAATACAATGATAATTTAACAAAAGAATACAAGGAACTGAAAGAATAAGGCTTAGAACACTAAAGAACTCTTGGAAGCTTGGGAATGATGAAAATTTTGTTTTTGGTCTTTCTCGCTTGGAGAGCCCCTTTAATAGCTTGAGTATGAATTATGACCGTTGGGAGTGGATTGAGGACGAAATAGCCGTTGAAAACTTCAAAAATCTCAACTTTAAAAACTGCCTTGTGCTCCAAGGATCGACCATTTGCTCAAGGGGATCGATCCTTTGCTGTTTAAAATAAAAAATTTGACCGTTAGGCACCTAAGGACCGATCCTTGCATGTGGGGGATCGATCCTCTATTATCCCATAAAGTTCAATTTGTTTTTGATTGAAATTTTGAAATCTAGAGTACTAAGGGATCGATCCTCTTGTGTAGGGGATCAATCCTCTATTGTCTCATAAAGTTCAGTTTTAAAGGATTGATCGACGTGGAAAAATTTGACCAATTTGACCTTGAAAAAGGGTTGGCTTTTCTCAAAAATGATTTTACTATAAATATTCATTCAGAACATGTATTTTTGAGAAAAATAAAAAGTTTAAAATATTTAAGTATTTTTCAAAATATTTTCAAAATAATTCAAGGGAAATACTATATTTGAAACTTTGTTTTTCAAACTCATTTTAAACAAGCTATTTTAAGTTCAAGTTTTTGTAATTTCAAAATTAAGATCAATTCAAAGCTAACAATTATTGCTTTTATTTATCAGAAAATATTAATGTATTTCATGGAACCTGGTAGATATTTTGAAGTTATCTCATGAACAGTTTAAAGTGTAGCATATCACCAAATGCATATAACTAAGATGATATAGCAAAATGTTTATGTTTATATATTAAGCAACATTTATTGCATTTATTTGTATCATAATTGGTAATTTATGTGGCTTAGGAATCTCATTAGGAAGAAATATGGTTGCTTGCTGAAAAGTAAAATACATTTATGGTTTTGTTGACGAAATGACTTTTTTAAGGCACAAATTTATAGGAATATGCATTACAACGTTAATGATTTAAAAGTGAGATTAACTACAACCTTTATATGAATTTGTTATAAATGTTGTTGTACATGAGATACATTCATGAGATGTGGTCATTGTTTTGCATATGTTTTCTTGAAGTTTTTTACTTGATCAATCCCTTATATCCTTGTTAAAAAAATGATTGTTGTTTTTGAGTCTCATATTTTTGAAAAGATTATGAGAAAGAAAAATGAGAATGCAAAAAGAAAACATGTTTTTGTGCATTACAGTTCCCTATTTTCCAATGTTGGCATGTAGATAAAGATGGATATTTAGAACAATACTTATGTTTGATGTGGTTTTTAATGAAGATAAATAATAATGTAGCCCTTTGGGCCTTTTTTCCTGTGGATATAAGCCACCATGGTCGAATCACGTATTCTTTTGTGTTCTTGTGATCTTGACTTCTCTGTTACTCTTTTCTATCCACAGACAATTGAAAATACAAGAACTTTTTCTTGTAACATGGTATTAGAGCTAAGCTTTGTTGTGTTCTCCTACTTACACGTGATGAGGGCTTGTTAAGTGGTATTATACCACATCTGTAAAATCCTGGACATATCAGAGCCATGTGTTCTTGCCACGTTCCTGCCTTTTGTTCCATCATGTCAGATTTTTTTGCAACGTGTTATGTCACGTCTTCCTTTCACGTGTTCCGCTATGTTAGATTTTCCTGTAACGTGTTATGCCACGTTTTTCTATCATGTGCTATGCCACGTATTCTTGCCATGTGTTTTATCACTTTAGATTTTCTTACTGTGTGTTACGCCACGTCAAATTCTTGTGTCATCTGTTTCATTACATGTTCCTTTGTTAGTTAACAAACTCAAGTTGATATCTACAATACCACTTTGAGTTTGAGGGGAGGTGTTAATTTAATAAATGTAATTAAAGATATTAGAGATTATGATGCGATATATTAGGGATTATGATATGATATTCTTGCTTGATTCTTTTCCTAAACTAGTGAGAAACTTCTCTCTCTCTATATATATAACACTCTTGTATAAACTTATACACAATTGGGAATATTAACAATGTAGCCTGTTAGCTCAAGTTTATGGATTAAACCAAGAGGGAGTAAATTGGTTTCTTAAAAATGTCACAAATAACTTTGAAATTATAAGTATGAAAATTAAGAAATTAGACTTAAAATGAAATAAATGAACAATATAAGTAAACAAAATAAAGAGTAAGGGAAAGAAAAACAAACAATCGATATATAGAGGTTCGACCCTTCCACTTGGCCCCAACGTTCTCTCTTCTTGGCACTTCCTTGTCAAGGTTCTTCCCAAATCCAATAGTGAAAATTACCTTTGAGGCTAAGGTATAACCTTACAATTCCTATCTTGTAAGGCTTAGATAGATACCTCTTATCCCCTTAAGAATTCTACCCAAATTCTTAAGTACAAGTCACTCAAAATCTCAAAAACCCCTTTAGGAATAAAGGTTAGTTTGCAAACTATCTAATAGGAGAGTGTTTGCAGACTTTAAGTGCAAGATTTGAAGAGACAAATACAAGGTAAAATAAAGCTTAGGAACAATTGAACACTTGAAAGCTAGAGAAAATATGAAAATTTCTTGCTTTGATTTGCTTCTCTTGGAGTCTCTTACTATTGGAAGAGTTGGATAGTCCCTTGTATACCTTGAATATCATTTATGATTGTTGGGAATGGATTGAGGTGAAATAGAGCCATTATTTCTTAAAAAAATCGAACTTTAAACTCTGTTCTGCGTGCAAGGGATCAATCCTCTACTTGTTTTAATTTCAAAATATGACCGTTGAAACCCCAGGGATTTTTAAGGAACATATAGGGAACTTTAGCAGTTGGATAGAATGATCTTCAGATTTTCTGTCAACGTCCTCTACTTTGTTGTTGAAAATCTTCAGAAAGATAGTTAAGGGGTTGTGCTTTGTTTTCTTTAGTGATTGATGGATAGGCTTCTCTTTTCTTCTAATTTTTCTTCTTTTATAAAGGACATTGCTTGGCAGAATTTGATTTGATATGAGTTTTTGGTTTTTTGGGTGATTTAGGAGCCTTCTAATGTTGTTTGCTCTTGGGTTGGTATAGTGCCTGCTTTGTTAACTTTGCAAGTTATTTTTGTTTGTCTCATGTTTCTGCATTCAGTTTTTGTCGTGTCTTGAGATGATACTTTACAATTTGCCTTGATTTAAAACTATTACGGATGGTTATGCTTCTTTCCATTAATTAGACGCTTGATCTTGTGTTTAGTCTTACATTTGTATAATTAAGTCTGCCTATAAAAAGTAATTGAAGTAGCCTTTGTGTTTTTATAAAACTATTAATCATCATTCTTTTATAGCTTGGGTTGAGATGGGCAGTATTTAGGTAAAATCTCAAGTTTATGATCCTGTCCCTATTGTAAGTCATTAAACTGACAGTGTATGGATAATTTGTGATAGGTGGGGATAGTGCAGGAATGACGGCAGTTGCTGATGCAACAAAGTAACTCCTTTTCTTTTTCTAGCTTTTACATATCTTTGATGGTATAATTTGTTTGGCTGAATTATTATTAATTTAAACTTGTGGATGATTGTGACATTCATTTACTGTTGCACTTACATGTTTGAAAATGTTAAGTTGATTTCTTTTGGCTAAAATAATAAAAAAGCCCTTGAACTTTAACACTTTTTCTAGTTAAGTCCCTATACTTTTATTATACCCAAATAAACCCTTAACCTTTAATTTGTACACAAAGAAGCCCTTAACCTTTAAATTGTATCCAAATAAGCTCCTAACCTTTAATTTATACCTAAATAGACCCTTAACATAAATCAACCTTTCATTTGAAACAAACACTTATTTAGGTACAAATAAAAGGATAAGGGCTTATTTAGGTACAAATAAAAGGATAAGGGTTTATTTGGGTACAATAAAAGTATAGGGGTTTATTTAAGAAAAGTGAAATAGTTCAGGTTTTTTTTTTAGTATTTTAACCATTTCTTTTGAAACTTCATACATGCTAGAAATTTTCCATGCTTTAGGCATGGAAGGGATTGTCAGCGAAGTTAATGATCTCAGATGGGCCTGCCGAAAATCAATGCATGATGACATGCTTAGGAATGCAAGGCTGGCCTGCGTTTTCTAGTATTAGGAAGTTTGGAGTTGTCCAAGTAGAGTTTATATAGCACTGCACAGAAACTATTGAAATGATTAAGTTTCACTCTTGAGATGTGAGCTGGTTGACTAAAGCTTTGCTTAGGAAATATTATTTTAGCTATACGGAAAGTGGACAGTTAATGAATATTGCCAGAGTTATTGCATTTGTTAATTGTAGAAATGGACAGAAAGTTGCTCTGAATGTCTGAAAAGGTTCACGCTAAAGCAGCTGTTGTTGCTAAAATTGGATCTTCCATTCGCTTCATCACCTATGCTTTCTAATTTGATTTGTTGTATGTCCAATTTACACAGGAAGGAGCTTTTAAGGGCTATTGATGTACGTCTTATTGCAGTTCAGCAGGACTTGGCAACAGCTTTTGCACGTGCATCTGCTGCTGGTTTTAACTCTGACACTGTGTCTGAACTCCAACAATTTGCAGATTGGTTTGGTGCTCATCGCTTGAAGTAAGAACTCTAGAAATCCTTTTCAATGTGATGCTTTCTGTCTGTCTGTCTGCCTCTTCAGTTGGCTATTCTTTATGTTAGCATGAGGGCCTACGGTTAAGTGGGTCTTGGTGAAGGTGAGAGTGAGACACTAGTCTTTATGCAGCTGTATGGTGAACGCCACCTTTTGCAGTGATTTTGCACTGCATATTACTAAAGGTGAGATAGGAAGTTGTTTCTTTATTTTGGTCGGGCCTGGTATGAAAACAATGTGAGATGGTTCAATGTTTCTTTATGTTTGCTCTCAGCTTTTAAGCGACTTCGTTTTATCTTCAGGCTTTTGATTAGTAAGAAGGAAAAGTAGATGCAATATTGTCTCATCTAATGGCTAGCCCGAAATATAAGAAAGGAGGTGGACACATCTAAACATTAGATCAAACAATTTCCCTTCTTCCTCTCTTCCTTTCCTACCAATTTGATGATATACATCCATTTTCCAATTAAGTGTAGAAATTGCACATTCCATGATCCCTTTCTTTGAGGACTGAAAAGGAGGGCAAAAGAGCAACTCAATGCAGAATTAAATGTTGGTTCAAGTTTTCCTTATCTTAAACCATTTCACCACTCAATCTTAATTGATATGTGTGTTCGGCAACAACAATGTCTGACATGGTAGATTCAGTCTTTAAGTGTTGTCTTTTTAAATGTGTGGATTTTGGAGAGTTCAAAAGAGTCGTAACATGTCAGTTTGTCGTGTTCAATAGTTTTCATTTTGGTCAGAGGTTTTCAAATAAATATTTGGTTACGTATGTTAGGATTAATAGAGGGGTTGGAATCAACATAGCCCTATATAATAAAATGTTTTTTTTTCCTTATAAAGCATATAGATATTTCAAATTTATAGAAAGAACTAATGTTTCCTTTTTCTTAATCTCTTTCATTACAGTTTTGATGGTTTTAGAAAGGGCGCGATGTCAAACCAAAATGTTTCATGGCAACATGGTTTTACTGTCCTTGTTGTGGGGCTAGCTCACCTACTGGTTGACTTGTCTGGCTGTTTTGAGTTATAATCATTATTAGTAGGTTAGAGGTCTAAAAGTTGCCTGAAATGGTACCTAGTAAAAACTGATCTAACTGCTAAGCTATTTTGAAAATGAAATCTTACCACGTGCTTTGTTGGAGGCAACCTTCAGTGAATTTAGATGTCCTAAAATGACATCCCTTTTGTATTTTTTCTATTTAATTTTCATCAACTGATTTAAATAGCCTGTTATCCCATGTACAGGTTAATTTAGACAATGATGTCTTCCATTTGTTGGGCATGGAAGGTCCAAATTATATTCATGTTTATTACCAACAGATCCCAATGATGCAGCTGTTGAGAGTTAGAAAACTCGCCAAAATTATTTCTTTCTTTTTGTTTTCTTTTGAATATTTGGGTTTGGGAGCATTGGATTCCCCTGCAAAGCAGATTATTTCGTGAAAAACAAGGAGGTAAAAGACGGAAAATGTTGAAATTGTTAATGGGTAGCAGTAAGTACACCCGAGGAATTCCCTCATGGTAACAATGGCAGTCCAAGTTTGCCTGGATATAGTCATATGCTGCCTGATATTTTGCAATTAAGTTTGTCATATTGTCCTTATTGTTAAGGACAAAGTGGATATGGCCTAATTCCCTCCACTTTGGAATCTAACCTCGTAATTTAACTCAAAAAAAATCCACATCATGTGTGGATAATTTAGATTATAACTTACTGGTATGGCAGTTTCAGAGTTCCAACATTTTTATACTTCTCACCTTTACTTTTCTATCATTTTTTTTCTATATCAAGAAAATGTTGGTAATAATTATTCTCATGCAAGTTTTAATACTTGTGCAGTGAGGCTTGCACCAAATTCATGTCACTATGCCAGAGAAGACCAGAACTGATTAGCCCATGGAAGCCAGGTCTTGATGATCAAGTGGTCAGAGCATCATGGGGATCTGACATGTCAATCGATGACCCCGATGAAGATCAAATTGGGTCCCATGTTAATAGCAGGCCCCACCAACCTTCCCAAAATAAACACCAAGAACAACAACTACAACCAAACACTACGCAGACCCAGCACCATGTAGACCAATCAAAGCCAGCCACATCTCAACAACCAAAGCTCTCAAGTACTACACAGCAACGTTCTAAAAATGAAAACAAGGAAGAAGAGAAGAAAGTGGAGGGGGTGACTGAGTCATCATCTAGTCAAATAAGTCAACCTTCTAGGCGGCTTAGTGTGCAGGATAGAATCAATCTCTTTGAGAACAAACAGAAGGAAAGCTCAAGCTCTGGAGGGAAACCCATTGCTGTCGGCAAATCTGTAGAACTGAGAAGACTTTCATCTGATGTATCAACGGCGCCTGCAGTTGCTGAAAAGGCTGTGATAAGAAGATGGAGTGGTGCAAGTGACATGAGCATCGACTTGGGTAATGACAAGAAGGATGATAATACAGATAGCCCTTTGTGCACACCCTCCTCATCTTCCGTGTCTCAAGGTAAAAGCTGTGTGTTTCAAGGTTTATCTGAGGATAAGGAACAAAAAGATGAGAAGGGTTTGAGTGACAAGGTAAGTTCAGTTAAAGTTGAACCTAAGAGTGTTCCTGGTAGAGCTGCTGATTCTGGGTTGAAAGATCAGGGAGAAGTGCAAGCACAGATTGGTAATCTTTTGGGGAAAGAAGAGGATGTGCGGTTGAAGGGGCGAGTGAATTGGAAGGATCAATTGGGATCACAGAACAGCCAATCTCAGTCTTTTACAGGTAAGTCAGAACAGGTTGAGTTGGGTGATCAAGTGGTTTCCCAGGTGAAGGTTAAGGGTTCTTTAACAGGAGAGAGGAGAGGTTCAGAGGTGCAGTCTCGAGTTGTTCCTGACAGGGCTGCGATTGTGGGGGTTAAAAACCATCCAGCTTCTCAGTTCCAGGTTGGAGTTTTTGCAGATGTAGTGGGGGATGCCACACCTGAAGGTGAATTAAAGAATAGAGTGGAGGCTCAAGGCAAAGACCAATCGGTAACACAATTGCGTCTTAGGGCTCATGGCCACTCCCGAACATTATCAGGGCAGTTTGAAGGAGGTATTGGACTAAAAACTAAGGAGGCTCAGTATAAAGGCAGTGAAGGCGACCAGTTCGCTCCTCAGCCACAGTGGAGTTCTTTTACTGGGGAAGTTGAGGAAGTGGGAAAGAAAGACTTAGCATCATCTGAGAAGCAAATAAGCAAAGTTGAGGATTCTGGAGTCCATGAAATGAAGTTCAAGAAACAGGTTCCCGTAGGTTCTGAACAGAGCAAGAAGTCACAGGGTAGGAGGGATGAATGTGGTTCTGTTTATGCAAATAGCAAGTCTGTTCTTGGTAAAACGGTTCCTGAGAGTGAAGAGAGTTTAAGTGCCTCAATGATGCCAGTAGATCAAACTCGGAGGATAAGGCAGTCAAGGGGAAACCAGGAGCTGAATGATGAGTTAAAAATGAAGGCAAATGAACTTGAAAAGCTTTTTGCAGAGCACAAACTTCGGGTTCCTGCCGATCAATTCAGTTCTGCAAGGAGAAGCAAGCCTGCCGATGCACAGATTGAACAGGAACCAAGCTCACGGTACAAGAAACCAGTGGCAGTAGATGTATCTCCTGCTCAGATGCCTGACAAAAACTCGATGTCTGAACAAATGGGGAGTTTGAGTAATATGGCTAAATTTTGTACTCCTCCAACAAAGATGGTAGATAACCATGACTATGCTGATAGTTTGACGCGGAATTTCTCTGGTATCAGCTTATCAGATGATTCTAGAGGAAAATTTTATGAGAAGTACATGCAAAAGAGAGATGCAAAGCTGAGGGAAGAATGGGGGTCTAAAAGGGCTGAGAAGGAAGCCAAATTGAAGGCTATGCAGGATATCCTTGAGCAAAGTAGAGTTGAGATGAAGGCCAAATTTTCTGGTTCTACTGATAGACAGGATTCTGTGTCTAGTGCTCGTCGACGAGCAGAGAAAGTGAGGTCATTGAATTTTCGGTCGCAGAGGGAGCAGGTATCTCTTATTGCAGTTATGTTTTCGGGAAATAAATGTTAAAATTCATAACTGGTAGAATTGAACCTTCATTTTTAAGTTTCGGGAATCTCAAAACCTTCTGATTGAATTATTTATTACTAATTTTGATAAGGTTATGCATTTGGCAGCATCCAATAAGTTCAATTCAGAGTGAAGATGAAGATCTTTCTGAGTTTCCAGATCAGAAATACTACGGACAGGATAGATTATATAATGAGGCATCTTTAGTCGATGGTTCTTCTAGGAGCTTCAACACTAAGAAGCTTTTGCCAAATAGAAATGTGTCTTCTTCCACTCCTCGCACCACAGCAGCTGCAGTTCCGCGCCCAGCAGCCAAAGTTTCAATCCCCAGTTCCGGAAGGCGGAGAGCGCAATCTGAAAGTCCTCTCGCGCAATCGGTTCCCAACTTCTCTGATCTCAGAAAAGAAAATACAAAGCCCTCTCCTGGAGCTAGCAAGACAACTAGCTACTCCCAAGTGAGAAACTATGATCAGAGCAAGAGTACCAATGAAGAGTTTGCTCTTGGCAAGGATGAACAGCCTCGACGGTCTCAGTCTCTTAGAAAAAGCTCTGTTGGTCCTGTAGAATTTTCGGATTTGTCTGCCTTGAACTCTGATGGCATTGTTTTGGCACCTTTGAAATTTGATAAAGAGCAGATGGAACAGAGCTTGAATGACAAAATTTTGAAGAATGTGGAAGCAAAGCCTTTCCTCAGGAAAGGTAATGGTATAGGTCCTGGTGCTGGAGTAAATATTGCAAAGTTCAAAGCATCAGAGGCATCTGAGACTCCAAAAGATGAAGAGTCTGATGAGTTAGCATTTGAAGCAGATGATTCCATGGATATGGCCAAAGAAGATGAAGAGGACGAGCTTGAAACAAGAGCAGTTGACAATTCTGCTGACATGGAAAATGGAAGGGCAAGACTGTGCCAGGGATCTAACAAGTTGGATAATTCTGGATCAGAGAATGGTGATTCCTTGAGGTCTCTTTCTCAGGTTGACCCTGCATCAGTTGCTGAACTGCCTACTGCAGCGCCCGCTACATTCCATACTGCAGTATCCCTGCAGGATTCACCAGGAGAAAGTCCTGTATCATGGAATTCACGCATGCATCATCCATTTTCTTATCCCCATGAGACTTCAGATATTGACGCTTCCATGGATTTCCCCATTGGGAGCTCTGCATCTTGGAATTGTCACTCACTTGCTCAAACAGAGGTGGATGCTGCTCGAATGAGGAAGAAATGGGGAAGTGCTCAGAAACCTTTTCTTGTTTCTAATGTAACCCATAATCAGTCACGTAGGGATGTGACAAAAGGGTTCAAAAGGTTGTTGAAATTTGGACGGAAAAGCCGTGGGACAGACAGTTTGGTGGACTGGATCTCTGCTACAACTTCTGAAGGAGATGATGACATAGAGGATGGCAGAGATCCTGCCAATCCATCATCAGAAGACTTGACGAAGTCAAGAATGGGATTTTCGCAAGGCCACCCTTCTGATGATGGCTTCAATGAAAGCGAGTTATTCAATGATGAAGGTAACTCCTATTTTTTCCTTGTATGTTAGTTACCTTGTTCTTACTTGCTTAAAATATTCATTGATTATTTTATTTATTCCTTATCTGTTAATTATTCTGAATATTCATTGATTGCATGCATAGTTCAATAATAATTCTTCTAATAAAAGAATTGCTCCGGACTTTTTACTTTCATAGAATATCTTCCCTTTATTGTAAAGCTATAGGATATGCTTTCATGCTATCTTCAACTGTGGAAAGATGTCTTGTTTATGAACACACGTGTTGAACTGGTTTAGCTTATGAGAGTGTATTATAGAAGTTACTGTTTTGAAAATGAGTCGGAATCAAAATAATTTCAAGTGTTTACTTCAGTCTTTATGGGGTCCATTCTCCAGTAATTGATTAAGGAAAAATTTGGTTAACGGAGAGACTCTTGGATATATTATCTTGCATTAGTTAGAATAAGAAACCTTAATGCCTATTGGTTGATTGCTATCTGTTAAGCATCCAATAGTTAGAATAAGAAGAAACCTTAATGCCTATTGGTTGATTGCTATATGTTAAGCATCCGATAGTTAGAATAAGAAGAAACCTTAATGCCTATTGGTTGATTGCTATCTGTTAAACATCCAACCTAAAACCAATTGGTAATAGGTGGAGGGGCCCAACTTTAATATAAGATCATAGGAAACCCGATACTTAATAGATGTGGGATAACACCACTTAACACTATCTTATGTCAGTCAAGAAGGTTGTAGTTGTTTATAAGGAGCAAGTCACTAGGACATGAGTGGGAAAGGATAGTTGAGAAGTGAGCTTACTTCAAGGAAACAAACTTAAATATGCAGTTTTCAAAGTTTATGATACATACACGCAAACATTTTAAATTTATTTTTGGTTTGCTAATTGAACTTGATGATGCATGTTTCTTTTCTTTGTTGCATTTTCTGCATTTCTTTTGTTGTATACATGAACCTGATTTTAAAGTAGAGTAATCAATGGTCTCTTGCAGTTCAATCCTTACGTACTTCTATTCCAGCACCACCAGCAAACTTCAAATTGAGGGAAGATCATATGTCAGGAAGCTCCATAAAAGGTGACTCCTTATTAATGTTAATCTAGTTATCTGATGCTTCTTTTTCTTGGTAGTAATTTATGAAGGCATTCTATTGAAAAAATGCTATCCTCTCCTAGATTGTTGGTATGAACCTATCCCCTTTCATGACCAAGTCTGGCTTCTATTTGATGCCAGAAGACTTCCCGTTGAAAGCAATATACTGCATCTTGAACCTAGAGAGTATACTACATGAAAATTACAATTGTGGAATCCCAGTCTTTTCATTCAATATTGATAATTATTTCAAAACTTTTTTCTTGAGCAATATTTTTAGAACTTATTGGACAAAACCTCTGCTAACATATTGGAGAATCTGTTCTGCATATTCAGAAGAAACTTTTAAATTGTTCTTGTGTTGTATTCACGGTCTTTATTTGTAATGGTATACTTGAACTGGAATAATTTTGCAGCACCACGTTCATTCTTTTCGCTCTCATCATTTCGAAGCAAAGGTAGCGACTCCAAGCCTAGATGAATTTTGTCTGAGGAAATTCCTGGACAAGTGCTTGGAATCATCTTAAACAGTATATATATAAGACAGATGCTTGAGGTAGGCACGATACTGTGAACCGTATAACATCTGCAATAGGGGCTTGTAAATCTTCATGGAGTTGTCAGGCCTTCCTCATGATCTAGTAAGTAATTTTTCTATAGTTGTGTTGAGATATGTTGTATATTGTATCGAACAAGAAATCGCCTTTTGGCATAAAGTCACTTTGATTTTGGTAGTCCAGAGGCATTCTTTTTGTCCTTTTCATTTTCTTTTGCCTTGTGATGTACATCAAAAATTGAACTGTGTTAAAATCAGAGTTATTGACAATGCGGAGTAAAAGATAACTACTTTTATCTTGGTAGCTATTTATACCATCCCTTTTGGTTCTGCTACTATTGCTATTCACTTTATTCTTATATGCATTTTCCCAGATAAAAATTACTTTTGGTGTTGATTAATTTTTGTAGATACAAATATCTTGATGGCATAACCCACATCAGGTTCATAACATAACATAAAAGGATCTATATACCATAAGCCTAGTCGGTTCTCATCATAATCGTCACTCTTCTGACTGCTTTATTGAGATACTGTATCCTCCCTCTTATCGTCCTCATTATATCTTGGTTTTGTAACAATTCAACAGTTAGGACAGCGGGACAGAATCAAACATGTCAAGGCAAATAAATAAGAAAGAAACTTTCAATGGTCAAGAATTTGTAGTAAACGTTTGGTACGAAAGTAATATTGTTTTTAAAATAATTGATTGTATATTATTTTTTTTTTTTTGAAAATTACTTTTTTACAAGCGATTCTTATGAGGAAGGATGCAAAAGTAACATTTTCAATTTTTATTTAGTTGAAAAACTAAAAAAAAAAATATTAAGACAAAGTTATTATTTTTTTATTTTATTTAAATTATTAATTAAAATATTATTTTTAAATATTTAATAAAAATATTTGTTAATAATAAATATTTAATTGCATTTAATCTTTTAACTTTTCAACTATCAGTGACTAATTTCAAAATTTTATTATTAACAAATTTTATTATTTATTTTAAAAGTAATTCAAATTACCAATTGAAATATTATTTTTAAATATTTAATACAAATATTTGTTAATAATAAATATTATTAAAATATTTAAATAATATTTAATTTGTTTTCAATTTTTTTATTTTTCAACCATATGAGAGTAAATTTAAAAATTTATTATTAACAAATATTTTTTATTCTAAAAATAATTCAAATTATCAATTAAAATATTATTTTTAAATATTTAATATAAATATTTGTTAATAATAAATATTATTATAAAATATTAAAATTAATAAAATTTGATTATAAGAATAATTTTAAAAATTACCATAACATTTTTAAAATTTTAATCAGCATTTATATATATATATATATATATATATATATATATATACCAAACACTATAAAATTATATTTTCAAAAATTACATTTTATTGGAATCATCATACGGAAAACAGGAAAAGCCCCCTTACTTCTTTAGCTTGGCCGGACATGTATTTGTACCTCTCAGAATTTGAGATCATTAATATAAGTCTTAGAGAGAGGAAGTTTTGACTGAACCTTCTTGACAATTTGCTTAAAAAAAATAAATTCCAAAACGATGTTTGTCTGGTCAACAAAACCATGTGTCCTTTATTATCTTTGAGGTACTCCATGACAAATGGAGAAGCCTCGTTGCTGTGCATTGGTTTCAGTACGTTTGGATACTGTCAGACAGGGAGAGACCTGTTCAGTGTTTACTATATTTCTCATTTACATCATCTCCTACGACATTAAAATTTAGAAATGACCCCACGACTCTACAAGAAAACACCCACTAGAGTCATTGTCCAGAAAAGGATTACTGACATGAAAAAAATGTCTTCAAATTAGTAAAGACAGATTTGTGTAGAGGGCAATGATTAATTATTGGATAGGAATTGAGATGGCACCTTTCCTTGTAAAAGTTTGAAGCAGGATTACGAAATCCAAAGCCACAACCTTTTATTTTTTTAATAAATACAGTCTTAATTTGTATTGCATGCCGGCCTCGCCTGGCAAGGGTAGATCAGAAGCCAATTAACAGATGAGATTCCTTGTATGTTTTTCATTATTCATAGTTATATGATTCACTTCTTAAAAAGACAAAATCTGCCAATGGGTTATTTGTATGACCCTTGAGCCTTGAATACTTAACCGGTTTTGGTCGGCTGATTTTTGTCATTTGCCTGATCTTGACTCTCGAGTGATATATGAAAGGAATTAAAAGAATGAAACACCTTTGAATTTGTGAATTACAGCAAGTACTTGATCATGATAAAAGACAAGCGGAATAAGCAAAGTTCGTGGACTCCTAGGACAAACCACTCTCTTTGGACTGCTCCCCCTAAATTAGAACCTTGTTTCGTTTCATATTGCCTCGTTCTTCTTTCATCTCCTTTTCCTAACACTTTAATTTCAGATTTTCCAATATTTCGTCAGACCCTTATCTTCAATCTCTTCTATGGCTGATTCCTCTTTCGAAATCGACTACTCCTCTTCCCTAAACTACCACCATCAACGCCATAACACGCCAGCTTCACGCTATGCCTCAAGTTCTTTCACGCCACGCCACTTTGCCCGAGTGTCCCGCACCACTCCACGGAGGCTCCGCCACCGCACTCCTGCCACGCCTTTTGCCACGGACGATGATATGTCATGGCAAAGTGAAGTTTCATGGCAGTTTGAGCCTTCTGGTTGGCATGACAGCCGCAATTTGGGTGCAGCCCTTAGTCCTTGGGCGGCATCCAGCACCTCATCACTAAATAGTCAGGCATTTCGTCGACGCTCGGCTAGTGAATATTATCTTTCTCGCACTTCTGGAGGGCTTAGAAGCTTTGCAAATCCGAACTATGAGCTTTCTCGTTATGAAGCTGTGTCTTCAGGGAGGCTTGAGCTTCAAAGCTATGTTGCTAGAGATAATGACAGTTCATCACATCTCCATTTAGGAGATCATAGTAAGTCTCATCTCGAGATTTCAAGGCTGGCTACTATTAAAGAAGGTAGTAGAAGAAATGGTGCTAGTCCTTCAGCTGACGAGGATGAGCTTAGCACTATAGATTATTACACTCCAGAAGATGTCGAGAGACAAATACGCCCATTAGGAACTGATGCTAATCTTCATGCGGACGCTGGTTCGCGTTGGTTTTCAGTTTCACAGGCTTATACGGATGCTGATCAGGACGATGTTTCGCTTGGAGGGCATCATCATGGTCATGGACGATCATCACATCATGGTGGTCATGAACATGCTAGGACTAGGAGTCATCAAATGAGGCACAAGGTGGATAATGATCTTGATCAAGTAATGCAGCATGAGCTTGATGGTCATGATGCTTGGAAATCAACTAGTCATCATTTTGGTGGTAATCATCGGTATGATGACCTTGACCTGTCACTGGATTTCAGTGAAGATGATCATGCAGGGCATGGTCATGGTCATGGATTATCACATCATAGTGTTCATAGTGACCATAAGTTGCATCAAGGGCATCATGTTCATGACACTTGGCAATCAGCAAGCCATCAATTCAGTGGTGATCATCATCAGTATGATGACTTTGATCCGGCACCGAGTTTCAACGAAGATGAAAATGAGGAGGAAGAGGATGCAGAACCACCAAAGCCTGTTGGTTTGTTTAGTTTGTTCAAGTATTCAACAAAATGGGATATAGTACTTGTGATTTTGGGTTGTTTGGGAGCCTTAATAAATGGGGGTTCACTTCCTTGGTATTCTTTTCTTTTTGGTAAGTTTGTCAATAAGATTGCAATAGAATCAAAGAAAGGTGAGACAACCCAGATGATGAAGGATGTAGAGAAGGTAATAATTAAAACGAGAAGTCTTACATTATTTATACCCAAAATTTTCATCGTTCACTTTTCTTAAATAGTATTGGTGATCAACAATCGTTAAAAATTGAACTTTCTTGTCTGTTACAATCAATATGATCAAAGATATATTTGATATAGGAACACTTATATTTTTCTTTTCTTTTCTCCTGCTTATATATCTTCAGATATGTATACTTATGTCTGGCTTGGCAGCAATAGTGGTGGTTGGAGCATATTTAGGTAATGACAACAAAAATTTGTCAGAACTTCTCTTTTCTTTGTATCTTCATAAGTATTAGAAATGATTTTTCATTCAATAAATGGCAGAAATTACCTGCTGGAGGCTGGTTGGGGAACGTTCAGCTCAACGAATCAGAACAAAGTACTTGAGAGCAGTTTTGAGACAGGACATCAGCTTTTTTGACACAGAAGTCAGCACGGGTGACATTATGCATGGTATTTCAAGTGATGTTGCTCAAATCCAGGAAGTTATGGGAGAGAAGGTAAAACCCTCGATTTGCAATATCCCAATTGCTCTTTGGATTCTGTCTATTTCTTTTCCAGAAGTGTGCTTTTTGCCAACTAGCATTGAACCTGATGATTGTTCAATACTTGGAATTATAATTTGCAGATGGCACATTTCGTTCACCATGTATTCACCTTCATATGCGGTTATGTAGTTGGGTTTTTGCAGTCATGGAAAGTGTCACTGGTAGTTTTTGCTGTTACCCCACTAATGATGTTTTGCGGTATTGCTTATAAGGCTATTTATGGTGATCTCGCGGCAAAGGAAGAGGTAATAAATATCTATGTTGCTCCGACACTTCATTTTTCATGAAGTACTCGTGTCTGACACCCATGTCCGACGCATATTCGGACATGGCTATGGGGATATGATCCTCCAAGGACCCTCCAAATACATGAAAATCTTGGAAAAAAAATTGAAGATACCCGTGTCCGACACTTACACCCGAGTTCGAGTAACATAGATAAATATCACAGTTACTGGAAATGTTTACAGTGTCAGCTTGTTAGGTCTTATTGTTTTGGTTCATTTTTGGACTACAGGTTTCTTACAGGAAAGCTGGTACCATTGCAGAGCAAGCAATTAGTTCAATTAGAACTGTATTTTCATTTGTTGCTGAGGACAATCTGGCAGCAAGATATGCTGAATTATTGGCAAATTCAGCGCCTCTTGGGGCAAAGATTGGGTTTGCTAAGGGTGCGGGAATGGGGGTTATTTATTTGGTTACATATTCAACATGGGCATTGGCTTTTTGGTATGGTTCAATCTTGGTTGCTAGAAAAGAGATCTCTGGCGGTGAAGCAATTGCTTGCTTCTTTGGTGTCAATGTGGGGGGAAGGTATCGTCCTCTTTCTCATTAAGCACAATTAAAGTGCAACTGCTAGTGCATATTGTAAAAAGAAATCTCCTTACACACATACTTGAAACAAATTGAACAAGATGAATATTTACTTTCAAAGTATTCTAATTCCAATATGTTTCCCTTTGAATATTTCATTCTCTCCAAACACAAGAAGTAACAAAGTTGTCCTGATCTTTTTTCAGGGGCTTGGCATTATCACTGACATATTTTGCTCAATTCGCTCAAGGCACTGTAGCAGCAGGTCGAGTATTTGATATTATAGATAGGGTTCCGGAGATAGACCCTTATAATCCCGAGGGAAGGGCATTGTCCAGTGTTCGAGGAAAGATAGAGTTTAAAGCTGTCACTTTTGCTTATCCGTCTCGTCCTGATACTACAATTCTCAGTTCTCTCAATTTAGTTATTCGATCAGCAAAGACTCTTGCATTGGTTGGAGCAAGTGGAGGTGGCAAGTCCACCATCTTTGCTCTCATTGAGAGGTTCTATGATCCTGACAAGGGTAGGCTCATTAATTATCTCATTTCATTTTAATAGTTTAATTGAGCTTAACTATGTGATCTTGGTAAAAGCATTATCTATTTAGTTCCTAATCTGGCTGGGTTTTTTTAACTGGTAGGAACCATCACCTTGGATGGCCATGATTTAAGGACACTACAAGTAAAGTGGTTAAGAAGGCAGATTGGTATGGTTGGGCAAGAACCAGTTCTCTTTGCCACCACTATATTGGAAAATGTCATGATAGGCAAGGAAAATGCCACCAAGAAAGAAGCTGTTGCGGCCTGTGTTGCTGCCAATGCCCATAGCTTCATCTATGACCTTCCACTAGGATATGATACTCAGGTCAACAACCAAAACATTGACATCCATATTAATGAAACTTTTTTATGCACACTCAACAAAAGATATATAGATGAATAATTACTTTACATGATTTTCACACATGTTCTAAGTTCTGGCCTTGAAAATGGGTTGCAGGTTGGAGCTAAGGGAACTCAGTTATCAGGTGGTCAAAAGCAGAGAATTGCTCTAGCTCGTGCGTTGATTAAAGATCCTAGAATCCTTCTCTTAGACGAGCCTACTAGTGCCCTCGATTCCGAATCTGAGGCAGTTGTCCAACAAGCAATTGACAAGATTTCTAAGGGTAGAACAGCAATAGTCATTGCTCACAGGCTAGCAACAGTACGAAATGCCAACACTATTGTTGTTCTTGATCATGGCTCAGTTGTTGAGACTGGTAGCCATCATCAGCTAATGGAAAGAGCAGGGGCCTATTATAAACTTGTCAAGCTTGCTTCTGAAGCAGTTTCAAACCCTACACTGAATGAGACAAATACTCAAAAGGGAATTGAATTTTCAACATATGAGAAATCAGCCTATGAAGCATCAAGATCACCTTATGCGTATGAAATTTCAAGGTCAAAGTACTTGAAGTCCATCCAAGAAGTTAACCAAGTAGAGGAAATACAACAAAGGCAAAAGCCTAGAAAATTTCAAATTTCAGAGATATGGACTCTACAAAGACCAGAGCTCATCACGCTTTTGCTAGGTTTTCTGTTGGGTATCCATGCAGGTGCTATTCTCTCCATATTCCCCTTGCTTTTAGGCATAGCTCTTCAAGCTTACTATGATGACACTACAAAAGAATTGAAGAGACAAGTTGGGAAACTCTCCTTAGCTCTGGTTGGCCTAGGCTTTGGTTCTATAATTTCCTTGACTGGACAACTAGGCTTCTGTGGTTGGGCTGGAACAAAGCTCACAATAAGGGTGAGAGACCTCTTATTTCGCTCAATACTAAAACAAGAACCTGGTTGGTTTGATTTCGAGGACAATTCCACTGGAATCCTTGTCTCAAGACTCTCTGTTGATTGTCTCAGCTTTCGATCAGTCCTCGGGGATCGGTACTCAGTCTTGTTGATGGGTGTGAGTTCAGCTGCTGTGGGGCTTGGCATCTCATTTTTCCTCGAATGGAGATTAGCCCTCTTGGCTGCTGCTCTTACTCCTTTCACTCTTGGTGCAAGCTACTTGAATTTGATTATAAATATTGGACCAAGGTTAGATAACAAATCATATGACCAAGCTAGCAACATTGCTTCTGGTGCAATTTCAAATATAAGGACAGTGACAACATTTTCTGCTCAAGAAGAGATAGTTAAATCCTTTGATAAAGCTTTATCAGAGCCTAGGAAACAATCAGTAAAAAGGTCACAAATTCTAGGCATGACACTTGGTTTCTCTCAAGGTGCCATGTATGGTGCATATACTTTAACACTTTGGTTTGGTGGCTACCTTATTAAACAAGGCAAGACAGATTTTGGTGATGTATCTAAAATCTTTCTCATTCTTGTGTTAAGCTCATTCTCAGTTGGACAACTAGCTGGCCTTGCACCTGATACCACCATGGCTGCGGCAGCAATTCCTGCTGTGTTTGATATCATCGATCGAAGGCCATTGATTGGTAACTTTCGAGATAAAGGTAGAAAAATCGAACGTTCCAAGCCATTGGATATCGAATTGAAAATGGTGACATTTGCTTATCCATCTAGGCCTGAAGTGATAGTGTTGAGGGACTTTTGTTTAAAGGTCAAGGGTGGTAGCATTGTGGCATTGGTAGGTGCAAGTGGGTCAGGGAAATCAACAGTGGTATGGTTGGTACAAAGATTTTATGATCCAAATGAAGGGAAGGTAATGATGGGAGGCATAGATTTGAGGGAGATCAATTTGAAATGGTTAAGAAAACAAATAGCCTTGGTGGGTCAAGAGCCTGCTCTGTTTGCTGGAAGTATAAGGGAAAACATTGCATTTGGGAATCCGAATGCCACATGGGGTGAGATTGAAGAGGCTGCAAAGGAAGCTTATATCCACAAGTTCATTAGTGGTCTCCCTGAAGGCTATGAAACTAAGGTTTGGTCTACTTAGCCCCCCAACTTAACCATTAGTCACTAGTCTTCAATTTGTCTCAGACTAACTAGAAATACAAGTTAGGATTTGTTTATACATATGTTAGAATTGCCTACTCTTTAGTTCAGCTATTATAACAGTTAACTTGGTGCACCATACTCAATTAT
The DNA here is from genome assembly GCA_030761205.1 of Fremontodendron californicum. Lineage (NCBI taxonomy): Eukaryota > Viridiplantae > Streptophyta > Magnoliopsida > Malvales > Malvaceae > Fremontodendron > Fremontodendron californicum. The sequence continues at coordinate 4,936,294 of JAULJL010000027.1, forward strand.
TGGGTATTTTACATCCTGGGTCACTCAACTTAGCATCAACTTTCATGTAGGTCAAAAATCTTTAATTTCATCAAATTACATTATTGAACTTGTATTATTAATAAATTAGATCATTTATACTAACTCCATTAAGTAATTCTAACGGAAAAACTGAGTCAGTATGCATACATGACTTATTTTCTGGGATCCTTATATTGATGAGATGTAAAAAATAAGCCATGTATGCATGTTGAGTCAGCTTTTTCGTTAGAATTACTTAGCGAAGTTAGTATAAATGATCTAATTTATTAATAATAGAAGTTCAGTAACGTAATTTGATAAAATTAAAGGTTTGTGAGTTACATGAAAGTTGATGCTAAGTTAAGTGATTCATAATGTAACTTACCCCTGAATTATCTGACGAATAATTTCTTTTTCTTGCTATATATAGGTTGGGGAGAGCGGGGTCCAGCTATCTGGCGGTCAAAAACAAAGGATTGCAATAGCTAGGGCCATACTGAAGAAATCAAGGGTTCTGCTGCTAGATGAAGCAAGCAGTGCCCTGGACTTGGAATCAGAGAAGCATGTCCAGGATGCACTAAGGAAAGTTTCCCAGCGAGCCACCACAATTATAGTAGCCCACAGGCTTTCTACAATTAGGGAAGCCAATACGATAGCTGTCGTGAAAGATGGTGCGGTTGTGGAGTATGGTAGCCATGACAAACTTTTGGCTTCCCATCTTGATGGTGTGTATGCTAGCTTGGTTCGGGCTGAAAGAGAAGCCAATGCCTTTTCTTGAGATGGTACTTTTGATTGAATTTTAGCCCATTAACAGTCCATCTAAGAGCTTTTGCTTCTTTACAAAATCTTGGTGTAGGATGGTCATTTCTGTTTTCTTTTATAGCGTACTCAGTAACTTAATTTGCAAGTAAGTGATTAGTTATTTAGTTTTGTGGATTGAATGGAAAAAAGAGAAAGAATGTATTATCTCTACACTTCTCATTACCTTAGATGGCATTAAAGGTTCGAAGGCTTATAATAATGACATGGATTTTATTTAGAATTTGGTTAGATATATAGTCCCGTCCAAGCTATCTACAGATACACTCATGCACACTTAGAGTTATAGGAAATTAATCCCTGTGAACTTATGTAAAGACTAAGCTATTTGGTTTTATGGGGGGAAATGAACAAAATTTTATTCATTTCATGATAAAACTAGAATTACAAACTCAAGAAAGCCCCCACCCCAATCATAAAAAAGGTAGATGAAAAAATAGTCACAACAAAGGCAGCAAAGAGAGTTTATATTGACACATAGTTACAACTAAAAACCCAAGATTTAATCCAGTTAGTTCATGCAATCATCCTTAAAAAGTGGCATCCAAATAAATCTGGATTTTGAATCCCAAGATTGTAACAATCCTTTCCTCTATCTAAGTTGCAATCTCCTTTATATATATATATACACTAGTTTTTTTACACGTGCATAGCACATGAGATATATAATATATTAATATTATTATTTGAAATAAATTTTTTTATTAAAATAATAAGTTATATATTTTTTAATAATAAAAAATAATCTTTTATGTAAAGTATAACGTAGATCAATAATTATTATGTCAAATAATTAGACTAATTAAATTTATTTAATTTTAATAAATGATTATTTTTACCTAGATGATTTTATGTTAAAGCAATAAAAAAAGCTTTAATGGAGTTTTGAAAATTTTATTTCTTTCCTTTTTTAAAAAAATTTAATTTTATTTGTAAAACATAAGATTATTATTCTATATCCCATTCTTATCATCCGATGTTTATCTTATATGATATCTTTTGTTTTTGTGTTCTTTTTAAAATGTGACATTTTAAACATTCATAATTAAACGATTAAAATTTTATCTATCAAAGGTTTAAATATTTCATAAGTATATTTATATCATATAAATTTTTTTTTTTTAAAATTACCAACATAATATACCAAGAGAAAAATTGTTTCACCATATGATAAGAAGTTACTTGAAATACAATTCAAGAGCCACGGTCGAGTCCAAGTATAATGTTTATTAACTACTTACTATTATGTGAAATTCCAAATATGTTGTTAATCATTTATTATTATATTATCTATCATTAATTTAAAGCTAAGTTAACATAATTTTAAAACTTAAATATATATAATTATAGTTAAGTGTGGAAAAGATGATAATATTTGTAGAATTATTAAAATTCTTTTATCTTTTATTAATAGCTTATTTAAATTTTTACAACTATCATTATGGAATTTACTAATATGTTATTAATCATTTACAAACTATATAAAGTTTTCACTAATAATTTTATTTTAAAAAGGTTTTCAATCTAGAAGCATGCAACATAATGACTTAATTTTTGCCTAAAATAACAACACAAAAAACCCATAATTTTTCACTTTATCTAAGTAAGCTCTTATAATTTTATTGTACCAAAATAAGTCCTTAACTTTAAATTTGTACTCAAATAAGCCGTTAACATAAATCAAATTTTCAATTGAAATAAGGACTCATTTTGTGTACAAATCAAAAAATAAGAGTTTAGTTTGATACAAGAAATGTATAGGAGCTTATTTATTTAAAAAATATTAAATAGTTCATAAACTTTTTTAGTATTTTAGCCTTAATTGTATTACTACTATCTTATTAACCATTTGCTACCATGTTATTCGTAATTTTCTACTACTATGTTATTAATCAATTATTATACTATTCATAATTTACTACAATGTTATCCATCATTTACTACTATATTATTAATCAGTTACTGTTGTGTTAATTAAAACTTAAAAGTATAATTACTATTTGATTTATGAAATTACTAACTATTCGAAATTGTTTAATAATAATATTATTTTAATAAGATTTTAAATTTAGAAGCATGCAACTTTATGACTTTATTGTGACCTAATCTATTACGTTTACATAATTTTAAAACTTAATAGTATAATTAATATTTGATATTATAAAGATATTGATATTTTGTAAAAATATAAATATTCTTTTATCCTTCATTAATAACTTATGTAAATTTTTGCAATTTTAATTATGAAATTTACTACTATCTTATTCATCATTTACTAATATTTTTATTCATTTACTAACCATGTTATTCATCATAATACTAATATGGTATTAATAATTTAATACTATATTATTCATCATCTACTAATATGTAAATCGATCAATTACTTGTTATCGGTTTATATTATTCATCATTTACTTATTATATGAAAATTTTTACTAATAATTTTTCTAATAAGATTTTCAATTTAAAAACATTTCATTTGATGACTAAATTGTTCGTTAACCTGCTAAATTGACATAGGTTTAAATTTTAAAAGTATAATTATTGTTTATGAGTTATTATAAAGATTATGATATTTGTAAAATTATCAACATTTTTTTATCATTTAATAGTTTATGTAAATTTTTACAATTATAATCATGAATTTACTATTATGTTAATCATCATTTACTGGTATCTTATACATCTTTTATTAACTATCCAAAAAATTTCACTAAAAATTTTATTTTCATAAGGTCTTCAATCTAGAAGCTACAATATGATGATTTTAATTTGAGTTAACCTGCTATGTTGACATAATTCCAAAATTTAAATGTATAATTATAGATATTATAAAGATGATGATAATTGCAAAAGTACAAAAATTCCTCCATCCTTTATTAATAGCTTATGTAAAATTTTACAATTATAATTATGTCAATTACTCTTATGTGTTATCTATAATTTTTACTACTAAGCTATCTATCAATTATTAACTATTCAAAAAAATTTACTAACAATTTTATTTTAATAAGATTTTCAATCAAGAAGTATGCAACTTAATGACTTAATTGTGAATTAACTTATTAAGCTGATATAATTTTAAAACTTAAAAGTATAATTAAGTTTGACATTATAAAGATAATACTTGTAAAAGTATAACACTTCTTTTATCCTTTATTAATAATTTATCTAAATTTTTGCAATTATAACTATAGAATTTACTATTATATTATCTATCATTTACTATATGTTATCCTTAATTTCTTATTATATTATAAATCATTTACTATTATTTATTTATCATTTACTGATATGTTATTAATCGCTTACTATAATGTTATTCATGATTTACTATTATGTTATCAATTATTTACTAATATATTATTCATCATTTACTAAATATTTGAATTTTTTTTATTAATAGTATTAATTTAATAAGGTTTTCAATATAAAAGCATTGAACTTGATATTAATTTGTGAGTTAATATGCTAAGTTAACATAACTTCAAAATTAATAAATTATAATTATAACTATTGTTATGTGTTATAAAGATGATAATATTTATATATTAAAATATTATGTAGATTATGGAATTTACTACAATATATGTTATCAATCATTTAATAATTATCTAAATTTTTTCACTAAAAATTTTATTTTAATAAAGTTTTCAATATAAAAATATGCAATTAGTTGACTTAATTGTGAGTTAACTTTCTAAGTTGGCATAATTACAGTTTTCTTTTATAAAGATGATGATATTTATAAAAGTATAAAAAAATATTTTATCTTTTATTAATAACTTATATAATTTTTTTTTAATTATAACATAAAATTTATTACAATATTATCTCTCATTTACTTTTATTGTATCAATCATTTATTATTATGTTATTAATCAAATACTACTATAGTACCATAATTTAGTACTATGTTATTAATTATTTAAATTTATTTTATCTATTTTTACTACAATATTATCTATCATTTACTATTATTTTATTCATTATTTACTAATTACCCTAATTTTTACTAACAATTTTATTTTAATATGGTTTTCAATTAGAAGCATTCAACTTGATGAGTAAATTTTGAGTACATGATAAGTTGACATACTTTTAGAATTTAAAAGAATAATTATAATTATGTGCTATAAAGAAGAAGATATTTGTAGAAGTATTAAAACAGTTTATCATTTGTTAATAACTTATATAAATTTTTACAATTATAATTATGAAATTTATTATTATATCATCAATCATTCAGTATTTCCCTTTTTTTTTTATCTTTTGCTAATATATTATTCATCATTTACTAACTATTTATAAAAAATTACTAATAATTTTAGTTTAATAAGGTGTTTAATCCAGAAACATGAAACTTAATGACTTAATTGTGAGTTAACTTCTTAAGTTGACATAATTTCTAAACTTAAATGTATAATCACAGTTAATTGTTATAAAAATAATGATATTTATAAAAAATATATAAGTTATTTTTATTCTTTATTCAAATCTTATTCAAAATTTTACATTTATCAATCATTTTTACCCACAAGTAAAAACTTTAGACTTCATATTTATAAAAAAAAAAAAAAATCAATTTCATATTTATCATGATAACTTTTGAAATTGAAGCATATTCTTTCGTTTTTGTGGAGTTCATATTTCATAGTCAAATACTTTTGAAAAGGTTCCTTAGCTTGTCTAACTAAAGATACTTTTTTTACATTGATTTCTTCTTTTATCATAATAGAGAATTCCATAATAAGAAGTATTAAAATACTATTAAAATAAAAAATTTATAATAAAAAATTTAATACTAATAAGAAAATATATAATCAATTAGGTGGCATTATACATTAATAAGAAATTATATACCAATGTCGAATTAGATATATAATAATCAATATTATAACTTATTTATAATAAAAATAATTAATTAAAGATCAAATAGTCAATTTAATAAATTATCATATATATATATGTGTGTGTAATTTTAAATATTTATAAAAAAATTAAAAATTTTGATAGTAATGATAACAAATTTTATTTTAATTTATACTACATTATAAGATTTCTTGACATCATTATAATTAGGCATAAATGATTGTAATTATAGACTCTAAATTACATGTAAAACTATGTCTTTAATATAGTTTAAGTAAAATTCTTTCATTAAATTGGCAATCATTTCAAGAAATACTTGTCAATTAAACTCCTTTATGAAATTTAGAAAATCAATTACTGATTTGTATAGAGTAATGAACTTAATTTTGATAATCTTAATGATCTAATCATTTCTTTAACTTGTCAAATATAAACTTATGATTTTCACTCTTTTTTCTTTTGACTTTCTTCTCAATATTCCTTTTATTATTATTATTTATTCTTAAATTATGTAATTTAACATGTGAACTAATATCATACTTTTTACATTAGGTATGTATTTATTTTAGTGAATAAATCATACCAAAAAAACTAATATAATTTTTTGGTGAAAAAATGAGTTACATAATCATTCTATAGAACGTGATTCATAGCAAGTTATCAAAAAAAAAAAGCTATTCATCTTTGTTGGGTATTTCAAGAAGCATTAATCTTGCAACTAATATGAATTTTGCTAGCAATAAAATGATCTAAATAAATTCTCATACAATTTCTACATAATATTAGGCCTAAAATACTATTTAAAAAGAAAAAGAATAAAGAGAGAAAAATCATCGTCTAATCTTATTATTGTTCTTATACTTAAGTTTATCAATTTGGTTTAAGATCGATATTTTATTTGTGTTATTGAATCACACACAAAAAAAAATAGACGATCTATTAACCTGTACTAATTATTGGCTATAAGAATTTGAAACGCAATAGCAATTCAATTAATCAAAATGAAAAATGGAAAAAAAAAGCATTTGATCATGTAGTGTATGCTTATGAAAGTGGTGACTAATTGATTTGATTTTAAAAAATATCTAATAAGCTAAAAATTAACTTATAAAAATAAGTTTAATAACATCTTGCATAAGTTTAATAGCATCTTGTTGGATCAAATACAATAGTGAGATTAAATAAGGAACATGAGTTTTTTACCTATGTATGATATGATATAGTACGATATAAATAGCAAGCAATTGCAATTAAATTCTATCAAACAATTCTTGATTAAGGAGTTGTCTCAATTACTTAAGTATAGTTCAAAGATCTCCTTGCAATATCTTATAGCTTGATTCATCCTTCCAGCAATAACTAATGACCTAACTGTTATTTCAGGATTTTGTAACTTAGAAATTATTAGATTTTTATCGGTTTGATTCATATCTCAATCCCATCTTGGAGATATAGTAAATGAGTATACATATGACAGATTCAAATAGTTTCCTACCAACAAAAAAAAAAAAGAAACGTTAAGAAAATTTATTGGCTTGTTACACTTTTTTTGTTGCCCAATAATTTTTCTCAATTACCAACTTAATTGAAAATAACGATTTAAACTTAAAGTAACAAAAAGAATAAGTGTTAATTAAAATATTGATCCTATGTTAAAACAATTAGTTTTTCATGGATTAGTAAAAATACATGATATTTTAAAAATAACTTGGTGTATTTCAATAGGAATCTAACAAAAAACAGTTAGTTGATAATAATTGAAAATTAAAAATAAAGTGGAGCCCGAACTTACTAATGTTGAAGAATCAATAGGTTAATTAAGAATAGGATTGAAAATGCCACTTGAATCAAAACTCTTGATCCTCTCCAAATGTTGTAAGGTGCAAGCCGAGTCCTTAGCACTATTGATATTGTCTCGAACTCATAATATTAATAGGATATATATTAAAGCTCCAATATTGTAAGTGGTTGAGAAATTCACTTTTAGTAGTGTATTAAATTAAAAAAAAAAGCTAAATGTCGTTCAATTGAATGCTATTGGTCAAAGATAATGAAATATCATAATTTAGCTACCGATAAGAGACTAAAAAAAAGAATTAAACTACCTACTTTTATTTTCATTAATTTTATTGATATAATAATTGTGAGAGAATATAGAAATTTATTTCTTAGGCTTTCTCCCTCTATCAACTCCTATCTTATACCTTCGTATATATACTATACAATCATCTCACCTAGTTACTTCCCATATTCTTTACCAAGTATATTTCTAATTTCGTAGGTACATTAGCTCACTCGTCTACTTCCTCTATGAATTTTTGGCCTCCCCATATAGGGGTGTTCACTATTCGGTTTTAACCGAATTAACCGACCGAAATTTAATTCGGTTCGGTTAATCGGTTAACCGAATAAAGTTCGGTTCGGTTAACGGTTAATGATTTTGGAAAATTTCGGTTATCGGTAAGCGAAAATAACCGAATTACACGAATTAACCGAAATTATGTAATGTTCATGCTTTATCATGCTTTCTTAGTTGTGTTTGTTTGATATTTGGATTTTATAATATGCTTTACTTTTGGATTTTGATTGGTTGGACTTGAATATATTATTTGGATATAAAATTATGTATTAAAAATAGGTTAGCAAAATAAATTAGGTATTTGTTTCGGTTAATTCGAAAATCGACCGAACTAAACGAAATAATTTCGGTTCGGTTAATTTACCGTTTTAACTATTCGGTTCGGTTAACGGTTAATGAAAAAACATATTTGGTTAATTCGGTTAATCGTAATTCGGTTCGATTATTAACCGAATTAACCGAATGAACACCCCTATCCCCATATTCATAATTTCCACTATCTATACTTCTTAATTACTCCCTAAATTCTCAACTTTTTTATGATTTCTCTCACCTACTATACAATTAATTAATAATTATTAGTATATATATAGAATTGGCTGCACTTGATGACCGTGCATGTAGTGTTGTAATAGGAGTCTAACAAATAAAAGAAATAAAATTAAATGAATAATTTAATTGATCATAAAAATAAATAATAATTTTAATTTAATAAATTAATAGGGGTATTTAGGTCAATCACTTTTAACATTTAGGAGTTCACACTTTTATATAGACTAGGTTTAGCTATACGTGCGTTGCACGTGAGTGATAAACCATATAATTAATATATATCAAACTAATAATATATAATTAATGTTAATATAATAATATAATTGTTATCTTTTTAAAAAAAATTAAAATTAAATTAAATTTTATGAAACATATTATTGAAATCTTACTTGAAAATTAAAAAAAAAAATTGAAACTTATTCTTTTTTTACTTTGAAATTTTCTTTTCACTTTTTTACCAACTTGTTTAATGATAAATCGTACTTTTCATCTTCATCTTCATCTTCATCTTCTTCTTTTGTATTTTCTTTTTTGAAATCATTTCATTTCTTTGTGATGCATGTCCATAATCTTTTATGAAAATGATTTTTTTCATCTTTTGTCTCCTCATTTTTTTTTTTCTTTTTTTATATATCTTTATATTAGATATCAAATTAGATTCTTTTAATTTTTTCATTTGTTCTATCACAACACGTTTTTGAGTTCGTTCAAATTATAATCTCACATCCAATGCACAAAGAATAGATATTTATTGCATACATTTGAAATTATATTATTGTAGTAGTCTGGTTCTCCATTTTTTTTCTTTCTTTCCGACATGAAAAAAATAATTTTATTACTTTTCAATTATTCATATTTAGATTGAAATCAAAGTTACAAATAATTTTATACTCTAGTTGTAATGAATTCTATATATTATGAGATTGGACAATCAATAAGTGTTTTTGCTCCTTCAAGTAAAGTTACTGTAACTTCTTGTTTCCCATCATTAACTTCAAGTTTCAGTAGATATCTGCAGCAAAAAATTAATTTGGTATCACCTAACTTTATGTATGAATTGACATATTTTTTTACTTATCTTGATTTTTAATCAGCATTTGTATTTGTAGCACTGTGCTTGATTATCATTAATATGAATTTTTTTTTTTTGTAGATGTTTCAAGCATTGTAATATATATCTCATTATTGATAACATTTATAACCGTTGCTTTGAATGTATAAATCATGTTCGACATGTAAAACAAAATTTAGACTTTCAAGCTTTCCTTTAACAAAAATAATCTTTAATATATATTTATTAAAAATATATAATTATTGTTACCTTTGAAAATAACATCGATAAATGAATGATATCTTCTAAAGTATTGGAGTGAGCTTTCAATTTCTAAAGCAATAGTTTATATAATCAAATTAATCATGCAATGGTAGATGCATCCACCTTATATTTTGAATTCACTTTATTGAATAGCTTGGAGAATGCTTAGCAAAAATTCATGATTATGCTTATTCCACACATTTTTTTATGAAACTATTTATGTAATAATTAACCACCACCTTAAGAATTGGCAATTGATAATATTTCTTTCTAATAACACTAAATTTAAACCCTGCCCAATTCCCTAACTGAAGCTTTGCCTAGTATGTGTTAATCGAGAAAAAAAAATTCTTAGATTAGCACTAGCCAATGTAATGCACCCACAATTGGCTATAGAGAAAGTTTGAGACTTTCTGCATATTTTCGGCTAATTTGTAAATGTTAACCACAAAACGAAGTCTAAGTTTTCAAGCTTAGTGTGGTTTGAAAATCAGCTTCTCTTTTTATGTCTGTGATCAGTATATATGCACATAAATTATCCATCCAAGTAGTACAAATTGGCTGAGCAACATGTAAAAAAGAAAAATAATGTATCACTATTTGTTTTGCACTATATGTACTTGCGAACAAAAGAAAATGCATATATATCTTTAGCAAGATTCTATAAAAAAAAGGTTAAAAATCAATATAAATTAAAATTTAGACAGATCATAAAAGCAATAGAATTAGCTTACTGTGCAAAAGAAGCTTGTTACATATAAGGCTAAAAAACCAGTAGAAATTAAAAATTAAATATAGATCATAAAATCAATAGAATGAGTTTACTGTGTAAAAGAAGCAATGACGCAATATTAGAATGCTAATACAGACAAAAGTTTACAAATAAATTAATCATGACTTTCATCTTTATATACGGAGACTTAATTAAGGTTTTTCTATTAAGAGTTTTCTCTACTTTGATTAGGATGCAAATAATAATAATAATAACTAATAAAATAAATAGGCCTAAAATGGAAGATGCAAATAACAATCAGGCCTAAACTAATTAGAATTCATTAATGATTTGTAGTAACCTTAAAAGAAAATAGATTTTTTAAAGAAAAAAATTAATAAACCATGATCAACTATAAAATAGTTAAAAAATTAATAAATCATTATTAAGGATAAAATAATTAAATTTTAGCATTAAGTATAAAATAATTAATTTTAAAAATTAGCAAAGTATAGTAATATTATTTATTTAGTTTTTGTATTTGAAAATAGAGAGAATGAATTCAAATTGGGGATCCACGAATCAAAAATGAATTTTTAACAACGATTGTAAACTTAAACAAACAAATTATATAACATCGATTATCTCATGATTCGAATCTCAACATTTACGATTTTTTTTATTTATTTCAGATTACAACTTCTTTTATATATATATATATATATATAAAAAAAAAAAACAGACTGATTAAAGCCATTTCAAGTTTCAAAACAAAGAACTTCAAATCGTAAAATTATTTCTTAACCAAGTAATCATCAGCCAACCAAGGAAATACGTGGACTGGATTTTCTTTTCAGCTTCTCTGATAATATATATTTGTCAAAAAGTGTTGGACAAAACTATTCAAGGATAAGAATTAGGCCTAAAACAAAAAAAATACAAATAATAATTAGGATTAAAATAATTATGATAAATTAATGATTTTGTAGTAGTCTATAAAAAAATTAGATTTTTTTATTAAAAGAATTAACAAATCATTATTAAGGATAAAATTATTAAAAAAATTAATAAATTATTATTAATGATTTGTAGTAGCCTATATTTAAATATGAAAAGGACAGAATAAGTCATATAATATGTATAGGAGTCTAATAATTAAAAAATTTAATAAGGAAGTATTTTAAAATTAAAATCTTAGAACTTGACATGGATGCCTTTGACAACGTCAAGTGTTTGAGGTGTTGCTCCCACGATCAAGTATGTTGCTTGCGCTATGGTGACTAAAAATATATGCAAATTCATCATATGCACGGCAAGCGTAGCATCTTTTGTAGGAGGAATTGGTCCGCATGGTTATATTGTTTACAATATCAAAACATATTATTGTAGGCCTAGGCCTTAATATAATTAAAAAAAATTAAATTAAAATTTTAATAAGAAATTATTTTTTAATAACAAAAAAGAAAAATATTTTTAACCGGTAAGGTTCTTAATTGATATTTTAAGGTGCCTTAAATAAACTTTTAATTCATAGTTAAAGCATAAAGGGTAGTATTTGAGTAAGAAAATGAAAAAATTCTAAATCATAGATTGTATCCAAGAGTCTAATAATTAAAAAATTAAAATTAAAACTTTAATAAGAAAGTATTTTTTTTATAAATAAAATAAATCATTATCAAAGATAAAATAGTTTAAAAAAATTAATAAATCATTATTAAAATAAAATAATTACATTTCAATATTAAAGATAATATAGTTAATTTTAAAAAATAATAAGGGTATATATGTCAAAATAATTAAATTTCAGTATTAAAGATAAAATAATTAATTTTAAAAATTAATAAGGGTATATATATCATTCACTATTTATAATTTTGAAGTTGGTGCTTTTTATATATAGTAATAATAATATATATATATATATATATATATATATATAAACATAGTTACGACTAGGGAAAAAGTGCCTTCTTGAAGGCAATCAAATACTCAACATTTTTCTTTGGATAAATTTATCTACATTTTCTTCAATCTTAATACTTAGATTTTTTAGAAATAAATTAAAGGAGTGTTTTCCAAGCAAAATCTTTGCTAACAAATGTTAAAATAATGTAAAGGAAAGATGAGTCTTATGATTATATGAGTAGTGATTTGAAAATTTGCATTGAAGCGTGGGTGGTCATAATCAAGGTATAAAAAAGTCTTAATGTGCACCTAATTTTAATTATCCACAGTTCCAAACCAAAAGTTTTCGGTCCATTAATAGAATAAAAACTATGGCACGCAAATTAAGAAGAAGAGGACGTTTAGAATACCCTCACCTTCCATTTAAAACTCCATTCCTTCTAAAAGGAAATGCGAGCTTGAACTGACCCACCCCAACTTTACCAAAGCTACCCATTTGACATAATAGTAGCTGTGCTCCAAAGAAACTATTTTGATAGGGGCATGTCGCATGTCGGCATGTGAGTCATTGTGTACCACAGGGAAAAAAATGGACCCCAAAGTTGAAAAGTCTCACACGAAAACATGTCCCTTGGCTTTTAAGCCAAGAGAAATTGATGGCTACGTGCCTGGCATGCAAAGCTATAGAGGTTCTTGCGAGTTTTGCAACAATGGCCACTTCAACCAAAAAAGGCCAAAAACTCTCATTTGGTTGCTGAAAGCCTGAAACTTTAGTCTTACGTGAAGAAATTTCATTTTTCCTAGAAGGACCTGTTCAATTTTTCTCTTGTGCAACTTTCTTTCACCCTCAGGTTCTTGATTACTTGCATTAGCAATATTATAGTAAAACTAAGGTAACACTTTCATAATTTGAGGGTTGAATCAGGGAAAAGATCCAATCTGGAGTTGTCAGAAAATTCCAGGCTGGAGAATTTATTTTATATACTGGAAAAGAAGAAGAAGAAGAATGGCATCACTTACACCAGGCGTGCTATTAAAGCTTCTTCAGAGTATGAATTCCAATGTAAAAGTGAGAGGAGAATATCGATCTGTGCTCCTGCAAGTAATCAGTATTGTGCCTGCTTTAACAGGATCAGAGTTGTGGCCTAACCAAGGTTTCTTCATCAAAGTATCCGACTCCTCGCATTCAACATACGTTTCCCTGTCACAGGAAGACAATGAGTTGATCTTGAACAACAAATTGCAACTTGGTCAGTTTTTTTACGTTGAGAGAGTGGAAGCTGGAACCCCAGTTCCTATTCTTGTTGGTGTCAGGTCAGTTCCAGGACGGAATCCTTTCATAGGCAACCCAAAGGATTTGATGCAGATGTCAGTGCCATCCGAGGGTCCTGTGGCGGTTGATAATAATGAAGGAAATAATGGTTCTAAAGCAAAGGAGTTAGTGGAAGTGAGAGAGGAGAGCCCGATAAAGAAAATCGTTATCAAAGAGGAAAAAGCAAGTGTTGCATCAAGATATATGCAGGGTGTTTTGCCATCAAATCCTAAAGCAAATGGACCAGATTCAAATAGTTGTGTGAAAAGCACTGAGAATGAGAATGGTGGAGCAGGTAAAAAGGCAAAAAGCAAGCAACAAGAGCCTAAAGGTCAGGTAAGATTCTCGTTTAACATACAGTTTCATGTTGATGTGAATAAATTTATGAAACTGATAGTAATAGTTGAATGCACATAGATGGTTCGTCATTCATGTCTTTACAATTATGAGTATTAGCATTACAGGCACGACAGGCAACTCCTTCTCGCAGTAGGCCAGAGGTTGTTGCATCTAACACTAAGGAAACTACGGTGCCTCCGAAGAGCATACCTGTAAAACGTTCTTCGAGTAAACAGGAAAACGTGAACTCGAATTGTTTGCCAAACAACAAAGAAAAGAATAGTTTGTCAGAAACAGGTTCGTGGAACTCTCTGCCTCCCAGTCTCTTGAAGCCAGGAAAGGTATTTATACACCTATCCTGAAAATTTTTTAAGTTTAATTCTTGAAGCCAGTACTTACTTCTTACATTTTAACAATCTGGGTTGTGCATTGCATTTTATTTAGCCCATTTCTTCCATTCTTTTTCAATTAACTGGTAAAAGAAGACTTCCCTCTAAATTAGAAGATTATTGAATAAAAATTCTATAAAAGTATAATTCTTATTTTCTCATCTTTGATTATCATTTTTACAAGGGAATGCTTAGAAGAAGAAATTTAGCTTCTTTGGTTGCAGCAGATGCTCAAAGGGAGGCATCTATGGCAGCAAATCTTGTCAAGTGTCTTAGGTAAGTACATTTTTCAAACCCAAAATTTTCTAAAGCAATATTTTGGTTCCTATTAGTCAGTAAAAAAACATGATGAATTGAATGCTATGTATGTAACAATGATTTTTCGAACTTCCATATTTTCTTTCAGCATGTTTTCTGATCTATGCTCCTCTGCCTCACCTGAGAACCCCCACCTTTCTCTCACCAAGTTCTTCACCCTCCAACAGCTAATTGACCAACCAAGTGTCACAACACATAAAGATAAACCGATTCATTTATCTATTCTTCCATCTATGCTAGACACAGAAAAGTCTAACAAAAGGAAAGGTCTAACCCATGAAAAAAGTACATTAAAGTCTACAAAGCCTTCAACACAGTTGAATGGAGTTGAGAAACTAGAATGGGCCAAAGGAGATGGTCCCAAAGAGATAAAAGAACTGAGGGAAACCTTGCTGCATGAAACAAGAACTTGGTTTTTGAAATTTTTAGAGGTAGCATTGGATGTTGGATTTCGGATCGGTGGCCAGGAGAAGAAAGGAAAAAGCGCCAGCGGGCGATTCATGGAGCAGGACAACCATATTGCTGTCACATTGTCACAACTTAAATATGCAAATGAATGGTTAGATAAAGTAAGAAGAAATTTGAGCTCAGATAATAATGGACTGATGGAAACTGTTGAACGGTTGAATCGAAAAGTTTATGCTTGTTTGCTTAGCCATGTGGACTCAGCAGCCTCAGCTCTAGAGAATCGACCTTGATCTCAGTTAACTCACCATGAAAGGATGATTTTACATTTTACAACGTTTTTTTCACCTAATGTTTGTAATAACTTAAAAAGTATTAAGGTGATACTGATTTTCTGGATGACTTGAGCTAGACAGTTTGGGCATATATTTAAGTTCTGGTTGTTTTGTCAGCAAACTTATGAATGTAAGTCAGTCATTTGTGTATAACAATTAAAGTCATTGAAGGTTTACTTCAATCCAGATTGTTTATTTTAACATTTAAGCCTGCAACAAATGTACAATTAACATTTTAAATTTCGAGTTTCAAGAGGGAAGTACTGAGAGATCAGGGACCTGCTAGATGTTTGCAGCCTTGTGCTTAGTAAAGGGAGAGTTTCCAAGCTGGAGAGCCAGGGCACATGCAAAATTTGACAGTTTTTTGTCTGATAGCTTTAGCATGTGCCTTGCTTCTCCAGCATGGCTTACCCTCTCTCCATCTCCCATTTCTGGACACCAAATTTCTGATAGAAAGAGACTGATAAAACACCTATCACCTATGCACTTAAATCTTATAGAACTAGAAAAGATTTTGGCCCGAAATAATAATAAAAACAACAATAATAAACCTAGTAATAACGATGGTTCAGTCGGCCATAGAAATTAAGCATGATGTATAGGGCATTGATAGGCAATGAGAATGGGAGTAATTACAAGGGATTTTATAATGGTTCAAGTGCAGTTAAATGTAGGACAGTAGCCATCCAAGTGTGATAAGCTGGCAAAGACCCGACTAGGGAGAAAGGCAAACAACATATTGTTGGTGGACAGAGTGGTTGGTCTTGTGGTGGGAATAAGCCTTTTTTTTTTTTATATTTGTTGTTTAAGTAAACCGAAAGCCGAAGGCATGTTAGACCCAAACAGGTTTTTGGTTATGTGACTGTTGAAGTTTGGCTGCCAAAACGAGGGATCAGAGCAGAAGCTAGGTGCTACCATCGCGTTTAGGCACACAAATGGGGTCTACATGTAGTAACATTTTCCCAAATTATGGCAGACCACCCACCGCATATGATTAGGAGATCCAGAAGAACTCAACTTCTAGAGCCAACTGTCAAGAAGAATATGGAATTAGGCTTGAACTCTAACACTGTTAAATTCAACAGTCCTAAGTAAAAAAAAAAAAAAATTTGCAAATTCTCCTTGGGATATCTGGTCTAAGGGTATACTCCAACTCCTTCCACTGATTGGTTCTATTCTGTCTAGCAGTAACTAGCACAAGCTGAGAGTTCTAAGGAAACAAAAACAAAACAAATATCTTTTCTGCCCATACAGGAGGGGAAAAAAGGCATATCTAGAACTACTAATTAGAGCCCAAAATTAGACCCGCTCACGGGCCTGCCCGGCCCGTATTGGGTCGGGCCTAGGCAGGATATTTTATGTTCCGGGCCGACTCGGCCTGGCCCGGAACAGTAATTTTTATTATAATAATATTATTTTATTTAATTTTAATTATAAAAAAATAAAAAATTTATTTTTTTATTCCAATAAACAGTGTTTCGGGTCTAAACGGGCGGGTCGGCCGACCCAAGACTAGGCCTGGACAGAGAAAAAAAAAAAAAACGAGCCGCGGCCAGGCCCGGCCCATGAGCAGCTCTACCCAAAATCCTATACAGGATTTTAATACTCTCTAAGAGTCAGATTTAGACGCCCTGCCTGCATGGAGATTCGTCTCTTCCAAGAGAGACCCCTAGGTGAAGTGTTTTGCTTAATAGCAGTCACGCCATGAAAGATGTGTCTAGAGTTCCCACCACGTCCCTTTGGTCACCGTATAAAAACTCTGCTGAATCTCCTATGGAAAAGGATACCACAGATAATCCTTTATGTAGACTTTCTGGACTTTCATCCAGATCCTGCAAAGAACAGTACCCAAGTTTTCAGTGGTATGGATATATAGGATATAGCAAAATAGGGGTCAAATTAAATTTATGCCATTCTAGAGAGAAAAAAAGGTACAAAGGATGACAAATTGAAGTGGTAAAATAAAAAATCATAAAAAAAAAAAAAAAAATACACGCACAATGCTCACTTATGTTGCTTTGACTTTTTTTTTTTGAAATATTTGTGTTCGATATCCGTGTTCGATGCATATGCGGACATGAAAGAACTTCCAAATATATGAAAAATTTTGAAAAAAAATTGAACATAGCTGTGTCGGACACATACTCAAATCCGAGTAGATGCTCACCACAAAATCATGCAATATATTGAGTCAGATATCAATTCTTTGATCACCAAATATGTATTCAGAAATGATAAAATGCAGAACAATGTTCCCTAAAACAGAGGAGAACTCATTGGGATTTTGTTCCCTAAAAATCTAATTTAAAAAATTTAACATGATATTACTAATTTGTTTTTGCAAGCATAAAAATTTTGTTCACGTGGTATTGTTCTCCTCACACCTACTCCACATTTTCCATTGCATCTACTCTAATCTAATACATAAAGGTTGAAATTTAAGAGCTAAATGAATTTTTATATGTATAAAAAATTGTATTTCAAAAAACCATTTTTTTTTTTAAAGAAACTTTTTTCGTATTCAAATTTTATTGTACGAGTTTAGCTCAATTTTGTATTGAATTTGTTTGATTATGTATTAATTTATTAAATAATTTAATAATTTTTATATGGATATAATACATTATTATTATATTTTTTCATTATACTTATTACTTTATTAAAAAATAAAATAAAAGTCAAGATTAATTTAATTAGATTACAAAATTTACCTGATATTTCTTTTTTTTTAAATAAAAAACTATCCAAATTCCAAAAATACCCGAACCGCGTTGAACCTTTGAAACTTCGCATGGCATGTCAAAGGTACAAAGGTAAATATGAACATGCCCTCAATAAGTAAATAATTGTTAAATAGTTTAATAAATATAAATTATTTGAAAAAAAAAATTAACAATTAAAAATTATTATAAAAAATATTGTAAAGACAAAATTATCCTTAATAAGAAAATCTTCTCATCCTTTTTCTCTTATTTTTTAATTTACTTTTTAATTAAAAAATAAAAATTTCTAAAAATAAAAACTTTTTAATGTTAAAAAATAAATTTTAAAATTTTTTTATTTACTTTTTTAATTAAAATTTTTTAAAAAATAAAATTAATATTTCTAAAATTAATATTTTTATTTTTTAAATTTAAAAAAATAAATATTTAAATATTTTATTTTTAAAATTTTAAAAAAATAATATTTTTTTAATGAATTTTTTTTTTCGTTAAAAGTAATTTTGTCTTTACCATATCTTTTATAACAATTTTTAATTATTCATTTTTTTTTCAAATAATTTTTATTTATTAAATTATTTAACAATTATTTATTTATTTAAAACATGTTTTTCATATTTACCCAAGGTACAATCCCTACATAACACGACACCCTGAAAATCGTCGCAAAAAAAAAAAGCATCATTTAATTTAATTTAATTTCTTTTCTTTTTTTGTGGTAATAAAGATCCTATTGTTAACTCTCTCCCCTTGTCTCTCTTTCCATTTATTTTCATCTCGTAAGACTTGTCGGACCATCGGTCGTTTCCCCTTCCTCAGATCGTTGAAATCAAGAAGAAATCCAAAGACCCACATGCTATAATAAGGTATTCCTATAAAACTAATAGTTTTTGTTTAACAATTTGTAAATGTGCTTATAATTATTTGGAAAAAAAAAATTGTTCCTTTTCTTTGCAATGTTGTGGGAATTCTTATATGAGATTTTTTCCTCAACTAAATTTCTGGGTTTTGTTGGAATCCCAGAAAAATATATATATATATATATATTTCTTTGTTAGATCGTGATGATATTGATTAGATGGATTGTCTTTGGTTACATTAATGACCATTTGATTGGAAAAGAAGAGTTGGGTCGATCTTGCTTTGGATCAAAGATGAGAGTTTAGTGAATAACAGAATTATAGAATTAAGTAATATAAGAATCAAGTTATGATTTTTATTTGGTTAGTTTTAATGGTTTGAAATGATAATCGTGGAACTGATAAGTGTTGTATTCTCATCATTGTGGTGGCTAGTTGTACCATTAAGATTTGAGAATGAAATCATGGAAATCTAGTGATTGGTATCTGCGCATCTTTTCTTTAAAAAAAAAAAAAATAAGTATCATAGTATGGAATTTGGGTTGTTAGTTTTTGACTTACATTGAGTTCTTCTTTTCAATGTCTAATCAGGGTGTTAATTTTTCTTTTATATTAGTTTGAAGGGTTTTTGTGTAGCTGAGAAATAGGAGAGTAAAGATGGTGAAAATGACAATGATCGCTCGTGTTACTGATGGTCTTCCTCTGGCGGAGGGACTAGATGATGGTCGTGATCTGATAGATGCTGAAATGTACAAACAGCAAGTTAAGGCTTTGTTTAAGAATCTCTCCAAAGGCCAGAATGAGGCTTCAAGGATGTCTGTTGAGACTGGCCCTTATGTATTCCAGTATCCTTGTCCTGGTCTCTATTTTTTGGATGCCATATTTCTTGAGTTAAGAAATAGGTTTATACTTTATAGCTATGTTACTCGGACTCGGGTATGAGTGTCGGACACAGGTATCTGTCCGACACGGGTACGTTTGATTTATTCTAAGTTTTTCTATGTATTTGGAGGGTTTTTGGGGGATCATATCCCCATACTCATGTCCGGATATGTGTCGGACACGTGTATTTCAAGAAAAATGAAGAATCGGAGCAACATAGCTTTATAGTTTCTCCTGAGGGAAAGAAATAAGTTTTGTTGTATGCTTTTTTTTTTTGGTATTATTTGCAAGTGCATCTGAGTTGTACTGTTACCTTGACCTAAGTTCTTAGCTACATCATTGAAGGACGTGTTTGTTACTTGACAACGTGTGACCGTGCTTATCCTAAGAAACTTGCCTTTCAATATCTGGAAGACCTCAGGAATGAATTTGAGCGTGTTAATGGGGCTCAAATTGAAACAGCTGCCAGGCCTTATGCATTTATTAAATTTGGTAGGTTCCTTTTCTTTATTGTTTGGCTTTTTCTGCTTTTCTTATGCAACTAGTATTTCTTCCACTTTTTTTTTTGTGCTGCCTCTCTTTCTAGGCTTGATTTTTTTTTCTTTGTCTTTAAGATACATTCATACAGAGGACAAAAAAATTGTACCAGGACACCCGTACTCAACGGAATATTGCAAAGTTGAATGATGAACTCTATGAAGTTCACCAAATAATGACTCGCAATGTACAAGAAGTTCTTGGTGTTGGTGAAAAGTTGGACCGTAAGATATACCTTTTTCCTTTCAGAATCACTTTAGGACATTTTTATAACATTTAATTTGATAATTAATTGAACTTTGTTTGAATCAATGCACCATGAGGAATGCTGAATTTTTACAATCATGAGCTAGGTTAACTGTACTTCTACAATTTTAATGCATCTGTTTGTATTGCATGTACTGGTTAAAAGTGTGAAAAAAACTTTGTAGGTGAGACCAGCCTGTTGCTTCTGTATTTGGTTCTGCCCCACTTTAACTTTTATAAATTACCCTCAACTTGGTAATACAAGCTGGAACATGGACTGATAACTGGATGATTTAGTTTCTTATAATTATATATTTTTGTATTTAAAAGAAAATGCAATGTTTCTTGTGAGTGCATGTGTAGGTTTTGAAACTTTTGTTCCTTTAATAGTCAGATTTAGCTGTTCATAGAACTTTGATTTGCATTAATCATACTAAAGCTTGCTTTAGCTGTACTGGTCTTTTTCTCATTGAGTGTTTCTGGAGTTTTATATCAGTTCATATTATGCCAATTAACATTTAAAAGAACATGACTTCTAGTATTTTATTCTCTACTAGCAATTGGCATGCGGTACAAGGGCAAAATTAGTTATGGTTGCACCTTGTTGCTGCTTAGTTTACTTCTAAGTATTGCCCTCAAATTGAAGTCATCTAATCGTGTTTTCTTCTTTACTGTTGGTTTAACTCATCTCTCTCCTATTCATTGGCTGATAGATTGTATTGATGTTTGACTAACCAAGTGTGCATTTCACTTTTTTTTTTGAACAATACAGAGGTCAGTCAAATGTCCAGTCGTTTGACATCGGAATCTCGCATATATGCTGACAAGGCAAGAGATTTAAATCGACAGGTTAGTTCCCTCTGATTAGTGAAGAGTGAAGACTCATTATTTGGGGGCATTTCTCTCTCTCTCTCTCTCTCTCTCTCTCCTTTTTTTAGGTTGAGGCATTTAGTTCTTGCTTTTTGACATTTTTGTTGGCGTTACTGAAGCTGTGCTGCTAAGTCATTATTTTCTTGGTGGAAAACATATGTGATTGATATAATATTCTTGATCAATGTCAGAATGACTCCCTGAGCATGGACTGGCATCTCACAATAAGAAAAAAAGAAGAAAGGGAAATTTGTCTGCATTGGGCAGTTCAATGCATCAATTAGTTTGAGTTCTAGGCTTTATTGATAGGCATGAAGACAAGCATGGGTAGTTACATAAGTATTTCATTGTTAAAATTATTCTGAAGTTTGAATGCCCCCTCCCCTTAAAAAAAATCATCATAAAGAATGGATTTAGCACCTAAATGTGACATGATTTATGTCATACAGTTTGAGTGAAGTTGCCATAAGTAAGTACCATGGGTGAAAGATGCTTTGATTAACTTTGTTGCCTAATTTCCTTCAACTCAATCTGGATTTCTTTTTATCTTTTAAATGAAGGTCGATTTTCCATGCACTTGTTGTGGCTGGATTAGTTTTGCAATCTTTCTTGATTCATTTTAGAGATTATGATTGTCAGCAATACTGAAGTTTGAAAGTTCTTTATCTGTTTCATCAATTTGCCTGTAGGCTTTAATTCGGAAGTGGGCGCCTGTTGCCATTGTGTTAGGAGTTGTCTTCCTCCTCTTTTGGGTGAAATCAAAGTTATGGTGATTCAACTGTGCTTTCATAGTTTTAAGAACTCACCATGGAATTTCTTGGGTTTCTTTTTGTGTTTCTGTGGCTAGCTTGTTGTCCACACCTGGAGACCAAACATTGGAGTGAATTCTGGTTTTTTGTTCATCACACAATTCGGCGAAAGTATAGGGGGAACAAATTTGCAATGTGGAATTGTGAAAGAGAGAGACCCTACCTTAAGAGCATATGTTCAAGACAAAACTATTCTTTCTATATGTAAACGCGCCCCAGAATACAACAGCAAATAGTAAACTACTTAAAAAGCTTCTTGTGGTAATTATTTTAAAGTACTAGCACATTATTCTCATTTTCCTTTGATGGACTTCATAGTGTTTTTTTTACTCTTAATCGATGGCGCACCACGAATATAAGCAAGATCTATGAAGAAGATCTAGTAAGATATAGGGTGAAATCGAGTCGAGTCGAGCTCAAGTTGTAAGAAACTCGAGTTTGACTCAAAACTTAAGGTTCGAAATTCGGTTCGAGCTCGATCGAGTTTCACTTTTAACGTTCAAGTTCGATTCGAGATAAAAATTGAACTGCTCAAGCTCACTCGATTAGGCTCGTTTACTTAGTAAAAAATGAGCTCAATTTCAAATTCGATTATTAGTGTTTGAGTTCGAATTAAGATTTTTTAGTACTAATTAAAAATAAAAAATAAAAAAAGCTCGATTAGGCTCGTGAGATACTCGAGTCAAGTATTAGGATACTCGAATTTGGCTCGTCCGATAGCTCGAGCTGTTTGAGTTCGAGCTCAACTCGACAATGATCGAATCGAATTTAAGTTTTTTTCGAGTTTAATTCGAGTAGTTTACGAGCATAAGTGTCTCATTTATATTTGGATGTCAAAGTGGCTTTTACTTTATGATATAGCCATGTTCTCATAATGATTTACTTTGCATCACCTTCATCCCAGCATAAGTTGAATATCATTCTTTTATTTGCATTTATTTGCAAATAAGCTCTTTGCCAAGCAATCATGCTCAATGGCTCTGTTGACTGTCTTGCAAACTTGTAAGGGTGCAAATAAGATGAGTTCTATCCACCGAAGGCGAAGGAGTTAGACAGTGCTACCTTAACGTCTAATCCTTCCTTCTTTGGGCCAACAAGAAGATTTATGCCCTGAAATGGGCACATTTTAAACTCTCAGTTGATATAAACTAAAAAAGGTTATAAAAACTATTCTAGTGTTTCTAAATGTATAAGATAATATTTTTTTTTTTATAATTTTGACCCAACAAATATATAAATTAATAATTTCTAAAAAAATACATAAAAGCTCATATAATTTTATAAGAAAATTTTCATTTAACAACTTTTACCTTCTTTTTTAAATTCTTTCTCAAAATATGTATTTAAAGTTGTTTTTTTTTTTTTTTATACTAAATCAAAATTGAATCTTGTTTTTAATTTTTTTGCAATACATACACCACTTTCAGTACATTCTTTTTATGTTGTAGCAAGTAGTTATTTAAGGTGACTATAACTATAAATGCCTCTTTTGGAGAAACAATTAGTGAAGCACAACTGTCATTTAAATCTTGATCTTCATTAATAGATATATTCATGATCCCTTGAATAATTTTTTCATTTGTAGGTGATTCCATCATTTTGTCATTTTCACTAAGATAATTTAAAAGCTTCTCAACATCCATCGTTGTATCATGTATAACAATGTACTTATTAATTATTATGTATGTATATTAATGTATAATGTACATATTAAATTCTAAGGTATTATGTAAATATTAATTATTGACTCTATTTAGTGTTTTTCATTTATAAATCATTCAATATATTTTAGTAAAAGAAAACAATAATATGCATGTATAAAGATTGAACACATAAATTTTTTTATAAATTAATAAATATTAATTTTATCAACGGGTCAAGATGGTAAAAGAGGTGTCCATGAGTCAGGTTGAGCTAGGTTCCGATCGGGTTTAAATATGATATCAAAATCATATATATTTGCCCAAATCAGATCCGACTCGAAATATGAGCCTAAAATTCAGCACAAGTCCGTCCATATTTATAAATGAGTAATCTAGGCCCATCTGGCTTAAAAAAAATGTTATTTTTATTTATCTTTAGTAATTTATTTTTTTCCTTTGATTAAGTTTTAAAATATTTATAACTTGACATATTTTTAATGTTTACACTATAATGTCATGAATATATTTATTTTTTATATGATATAATATATATAAATATTAAAATAAATATATTTTATATAATTAAAAAAATGGACCTGATCGGGCCGAGTTCGGTCTTTGAATATTAGAGTCAAGGCTCGATTCATTTTTTAAACGAACTTTATTTTTTGCCCTAGCTCATTTTTTGGGCTTAATATTTTTGTCCAAGCCTTCTTATATATCAGTAGAGCCTTCGGGCTTGGACGAATAGCTCGACCCGTGGATAGGTCTAGATTGTAACATTTAGTAGTATTGAATTAGCCTGGATAGAGTTTTGAGCCTCATTTGTTGGTCGGATCATGCTTGAGCAAGCATATAAAGTATTGATACAATGCCTAGGTCCCACATGAACCTCGCTGGACCTGACAAAAAAAATAATATTTTTATAGTTTTATCATTAAAATTTAACAAATCTTATCCATTAAAATCAACATGTTGGCAATGTTGAGCACGACACAAAAAGAATAACTAAAATACGACTCGACACAACAAAAATTACACAAACACGACACGAATACACGAATGTGTGAAAATCTATATAACATGAATTATTGTGTCAAAATATATATAAATACAAAACAACATAAACACAATTATGACACGAAAAATAATACGAACACGATACGAATACACAAATTACTAAATCTATATGTGATAAGTTTATTAAAATAAAATAATATATTTTTTAAATAAAATAATATTATAAATTGGTTTGACCTAATAAATTTAAACTCGAATTGATCAAACTCATAAATTTGATAAGTAATTTGATCATAAATAAATCTAATGATAATATCTTATTTAATTAATTTTTAATATTTCATTTCATTTTTAATAAAAAATTTATTGTAATAGTAACACAAAATTTGTTGATTATTGACTTTTTTTTTGTAATTCTCTTAAAAGATAAAGTTTTGGTTCATCGTCACCTCAGAACCTAATCTACCATTCACAAATAAGAATTCTGGAGAGGCTTTCTGCTCTGATAGGTATGTTTTTCGCAAGATCTGCTTGCTTTCATTATTTTGATCTGAACTTAAACACATGCTCTGATGGATCACCATGTACTGGCTTTTAACTTTTGATGCCATTCAAGCACTTTTCAATTGTTCGTTCTCATGCATGTTATCAGACCACTTCATGCTATGTATTGTCCTTCAAAGTTCAAATCAGATAATGATATTTAATCAAGAATAGGTTGCTGTCTGTACCTTAATCTTGCAATACCCCCTTCATTCCAAATCTGTAAATGAATGAAATTTGACATATCCTTTCGAAAGTTTTGTTTGTATGTTGATCCAACTCTTTATTTTTCTTGAAATACTCGTGTTCGACTGTTACGATCCTACATTGGAAAACAAAGGGTTTCTTGTGAGGTTTATATGGATTTAGGCTCTCACACCTCAATTGCTAGCTTTTGGGATGTGGTTTTTCAAAGTTCCATATCAATTGGTATCAGAGTCAGCTCCACCTTGGTGGGAACAGCACTTGGAGTGGTGACCTGGACCTAAAAAACAAAAAAAAAAAATGGTGCCAGCTGTGACCAACGTGACCGTGACCAACGAGGACGTTGGTCCTTCCAAGCGTGGTGGTTTGTTACGATATTGGAAAACAAAGGTGTTCTCCAAAGGTCCATATCACCAACACATATTCAGACATGAGTATGGATATAGCCCTCCAAGGACCCTCCGAATACATGGAAAAACTTAGAAAAAATTGATCATACCTCACATACTCGTATCCGATATTTACACTCAAGTTCGAGTAACATAGTTTTGTTTAATTTAGTGCTGGAATGCCATTTGCTAATTTTCATGGTTGAACTTTGATATGCTTGAGAACCCTTTACATGATATAACCATTTATGATCTCATATCATTTACAGCAAAATTCTTAGAGGCCTCAAATAGGGGATTTGCCTATTGTAGGAAATTGTAGCAACAAAGGTCTGTAATATCACAAATCTTCTAAGATTTATTCCAGCACTTATGCTTTGGTTTATTACTGCTACTGCAGTGGCAGTTAGAGGTAGATGTGGCAGAATATTACATTGTTTATGTTTCTAGGATAATGGCAGCAGAACCTGTTAATGTCAATGGTTTTCGAGAATTAGCAAGGCAAGCCCTTCCAAAAATGTACTACGATTTCTTCGCTGGAGGAGCTGAGGATCAATATACCTTAAAAGAGAATGAGGAAGCATTTCATAGAATCACGTAATGCCTTAAACTGTTTAATGACTCTGAGACTGAGCAAATAGGTTCCACCATTATAACTAATTATTATCTGTGATTTCTTAGTATTCAGCCTAGAATTCTTCTAGACACGAGCAGCATTGATTTATCAACTATGGTATTGGGTTACCGTATCTCAATGCCAGTCATGATTGCTCCGACTTCTAGGCATAAGCTGGCAAACCCTTCAGGTCTAACTCCTCTACAAAGAATTACTTTTAACTTATTTCAAACTTTTATTCATTAGCTGTTTGTTTTATTTCCAGGAGAGATTGCCACAGCCAGAGCAGCATCTGCATGTAACACAATAATGGTACAATATATATTAACTTTTAAGCTATGTTGTTCCGACTCTTTATTTTTCTTGAAATACCTATATCCGCTGCATATCTGAACACGGGTATGGGGATATGATCCTCCAAGAATCTTCCAAATACATGAAAATCTTAGAAAAAATTGAACATATTACATACCCGTGTTTGACACTCACACCTGAGTTTGAGTAACATAGCTTTTATGCGCCTTAGATTTTAATGTTTGTTTCACTGTTAATTCTCATTCCAGGTTTTGTCTGGCTCAGCCACCTGCACTTTGGAGGAAGTAGCTGCCTGCTGCAATGCTGTTCGCTTCTTCCAAATATATGTATTTGGCCTTGCCTGAGCTCTTTTAATATTATCATGTAGACTTTATCTTTAGTTAGCAGCAGAAATTTCTTCTCTGTTCCCAGAGATATCATTGCTAGGAACTGGACTCTAATTTGGTTTTCCTCTCAATAGGTGTATAAGAGACGGGATATATCAGCTAAAATGGTGCAAAGGGCTGAAAATAATGGATATAAGGCTATTGTCCTAACCGCTGATTCTCCAAGACATGGTCGAAGGGAGGCAGACATTAAGAACAAGTGAAATATCAGCTTTCTCTCTTTCATTGAGTTTCTGGGCACTAAAGTTCCATTTGCTTTTAAATGTTCGGATTAATCTGCTTTACATAATTGAGATTGAGAACTGATGTGGTTTTTACCGTGATAAGAAATAATGTTATTTCTGATTCACAATTTACGCAAAAAGCTATGACTTGTGCATCTAATGTGAAACATTACTTTTTGATAAACCTCTACAGGCTCATTGTACCTGAATTAAAGAACCTGCAGGGTCTATTATCAACTAAGTTTGACACTGTGAGTAGAATAGTCCCAATCCTGCATCTTGCATCAGAATATGTGAGGCTATTTTTCTTTTGAGTTGTGTAGGCATCTGGCTTCGTAAGCTAAAACCATCTTTTAACTGCACTTTGCATCCTTCTGTCCAGACTGCAGGGCATAAAAAGGAGAAGTAATGAGCTTATATTGATTGCCAAATAGATAGGACTGTCTCTCACAGGATAAACCGTACTGTTTTTATGAGAGTTGTTCAAAGGACTACATCCTGTATTTGCTTTTGCCTTTGTTTTGTCTTTTCTCGTCTTTTTCTCCAATGCAATGTCAATTTTACTCAACGACAGATAGTGGCACATAATTACATAAAACCTGTCCCTTTTCTTTCAAATGACCAAAGGAAATTAATTGGAATTAAGGGATTGGACTACATCTATTTAGCCTGTTTGATGTTTTTGATCACGAAATATGGATAACATGTAATAGATTTTGCAGGATGGAAGTTCAAATATAGGAGCTCAGGCCGATGGGATCCGTGATCCTTCTTTCTGTTGGGAGGTAAAGATGGATAAATCGTTCAAGTTATTTTGTAATACGTTTCTAGGATATTTATGACAGAAGTTCTACTCTCAGGCTTGTTTCACCCTCCTTCCTGTTTCATGATCCCTTTCCCATTGCTAATAACCTGGATAACTATATTATTACTGATACAAACAGATAGATGGTTTTAGGCTTAGTTTGACAATGTATTTAGGTTGCAAAACTGTTTGTCTGGACAAGAATTGCAATGCCAAACAGATTAAAAGTTTCAGCTTCACCTGAGGTTTGAGTAAAAGAGTGGCTTTTTACTTTGGTTCTACTTTACAGACCACACTTTTTCAACCACCCTACAATTCCAAACTAAACCCTTATTGCTTGTTTTGGTACTTTGCTTAAAGGTCCTTACAGATATTAAAGGCAGTTTCTTTTTCTCTCTACAATGTTGTCTGGGAAGAGTGAGGTGAACACTGAATATGAGAAGAGAGAACCATTGTTCTGGACCTCCGCTGTTATTACTCGTTTAACTAGTACATTGTCATTTCTACAGGACATCAGATGGTTGAAATCTATCACAAAATTGCCAATTCTGATCAAAGGGGTACTCACTCATGAAGACGGTAAGGTTGAGGCACTACCTTTGTTAGTTTGGATTCCCCATTAAAGTCTTTGACTCTAGTTGAACATGCTATTATTCAGCTATTTGTATATAGTCCCTTGCCCTTTATTAGATTCTTTTAGCTCCTTTTTTTTTTCATGCAATAAAATCAAAGAGTTTAGTAAACGCATCATATTTAATTTTAGAAACCAGGTTCTATTTTATTCAATTTAGTTATAATTTTGTTCTTAACTATGTATTTGTGTCTTGACATTTTCTTTTGGCATTGGCTGCTGAGTGCTGATTGAGCTTTTTTCAAAATTTGATACTACCATTCACAGCCATAAAGGCGCTGGAAGTAGGCGCTGCTGGGATTATTGTCTCCAATCACGGAGCTCGCCAGCTGGATTATTGTCCTCCTACGATTTCTGTTCTTGAAGAGGTGCTCTCCCTGCATATCATTGTTGTTGTTAATATAATAATATGCAGCTTCAGAATACAAAGAACTTAAAATGTGCCAACTTATATTATTAAAGCAAAATCACCCTCAGCTTTACATCTTTAACTCTCTAATGAAAGCTGCATGTTAACTTGCGCCAGCACTTGAGCGTTTATGGACAACTTTTAATGAGGAGAATCTGAAACATTTTCAATAAGTGCTGATGCATGCCTTGCCTGCATAAGCATTTTTCTATTTGCAGCCTATGTTAGTCGGATTCGGGTGTGAGTGTCGGATACGGGTATTTGTCCGACATGGGTATGTTCAATTTTAAAAAAAAGTTTTTCCATGTATTTGGAGGGTTCTTGGAAGATCATATTCCCATATCCATGTTCGGATATGTGTCGAACACAGGTATTTCAAGAAAAATAAAGAGTCCGAGCAACATAGTTTGCAGTTATTGCTTTCTGAAATTTGAGCGGGCTACCTCCCAACAAAAATTGGATTTAGTAAGGAAAAAATCTCTATATTCAGTTCATATTTGTGCACAATGAGGTTGCAGGTGGTTCATGCTGTTGGAGGAAAAGTTCCGGTGTTCCTTGACGGAGGAGTGCGGCGAGGAACAGATGTTTTCAAGGCAATGGCTCTGGGTGCACAAGCTGTCCTAGTAAGCTTTTAAACCTCCCTCCATGATTTATCACTTCAGTCAAGAAATAAAATACCTGCTATGTTTTATATATTTCTAACATCTGATTGCAATTGGTTATGCTAATAAAGATAGCTTAAACTGATGACAAGGCCGTAATTCGGGATTCAGCTTTCAATAACACAAATTTGCTTGTTATTTACGTTGTAGGTTGGAAGACCAATTATCTATGGACTTGCTGCAAAAGGGGAATATGGAGTGAGACGAGTCCTTGAAATGCTTAAGGATGAGCTTGAACTCACCATGGCCCTTTCTGGTTGTTCTAGTGTGAAGGAAATTACCAGGAGCCATGTCAGAACCAAACATGATCGCCAGCTCCTCTCATTGCTTTAACATTTATCCATTAGTAAAAATCAAATAACCTATGTGCTCTATGTTTTGATATTTATGGAACTAATAATGAATGGTAATATCAAATATTACATAATTCTATTAAAAAAATAGTAGGTTATTTGATGACATGATTTGACAGCAAGATATAACTTAAGAAGGTTTTTTTTTTTTTTTTGAAAAAAAGAAAAAAGATTTGACTCTTTTCCTTGATTACGGAAATACAAATTGCCATCGTATCAAATTTAATTATAACTACAATTATTAAGCAACAATAATTAGCTAAGCTTAAGGTTTTTTTTTTTTTTTTTTAAATACAAAAAACTTAAAGAAGAATTGGAAAGGAGAATTTGCAAATGTCAAGAACGAATTTCAATTTTGGAAGAATCCACCTTTCTTCGGTGAATATTTGGGTTAAGTCTCATATTCAAGCTTCAGTTTTATGGCCTTATTATATATATATATATACAAGAAATACATAATTTAGGGGATAGAAACAAGGATTTGAATGTCAGAATCTAGGTCAAAGTACTTGTCAGATTCTTATATTTTAGAGTTGACGTAAATTAATTTCTGTACTAAAATTATAAGTAATTTGATCTTTTTATTTTTGGTTTTAAAGCAAATAAATAAAATTGTTAACACAAATAACTTTTTCTATTAAAAAGATGACTTAGCAATTTGACGTGAAAAAAATGCTGACATGTCATAACAAAATCTGATGTGTCAATAAAAAATATTTTTTTAAAGCTAACATGGAAAAGAATAAAAAAAAAAAAAAAATTCCAATTGAACCTTCATTTTTGCTCATAAACACGGAGTAGCCAGTGCAAAAGATGTTCATCGCACTTTGCACACCATTGTTCAGGAGCAGTATGATCTTTTTATTCTTGATTTGTAGTAACATTAATCTCAAAACTTGTCTCTAAATTTCAGGAAAGCGTGGATTCGTCAAAGGCAGAGAGTCTATGACTATGGGAAAGAAACTCTAGATGGAAGGACGATATCTTAGAGATGTCTGGTGATGGTGGCCATTTACATATTCTCTGCAGTTCTTTAAAACATCCATGCCATGCCAAGTATGGTGCTGGGTTTATTTTCTAGCTCTAGCTTCTTTCACTGGTTCATCGCTGCCCATATGGAGTAAAAGCAGCCGGTTGGATAGTGTGATAACCGAAACATAATATGGTCTCATCTGGTGATAAGAGTCTGCTCGATGTTAATCCACCTTTTTTTGTCATGACAGATTAAAGTATTTTTTCCGATGTGGTCACCAAAGGGTCAAAGTATTTTTTATTATTTTCCACATTAGCTTTAAAAAAACATTTTTTTTATTGACACATCAGATTTTGTTATGAAAGGTCAGTATTTTTTCACATGTCAAATTGCTAAATCATTTTTTTAACAGAAAAAATTATGGTTGTTAATAATTTTACTTATTTGCTTCAAAACCTTATTTACAATTTTAGTATAAAAATTAATTTATATTAAACTCTAAAATATAAAGATTTGATAAGTATTTTGATAAGAACTTAATATATATATATATTTTAAGCAGTGATGAAGAGCTTAGTGGGCATCTTCGGCCTAATAAACTTTTTGGGCCCATTAAACACCCAACGGTAAACAACACTTTGAATTTCAAATTCTTTTCTGTAAAAGCCTACACCTCAAAATCAAAACAAGGAACCAGACTCATCATTCCTCAATGGCAATCTCTGACTCTGACCAAGAAAGCTCTAAAGATTACAACGAAGGATTTGAAGAAGAAGAAGATTGCAGTAATAATTATGGGTCTGATCCGGATTACCATTCGGGAGAAGATGACACTCGCAGCAAGTTCCAGAAATTGTCTATCAAGAAAAAATCAAGGTCAGAGTAAGTCCCATATCCGCATATGTAGTAGTATTATTTAATTAATTGGGTTTTCTTTAAAATTTAGTTTAACATGATGGATAGTGTTCAAGTTTTTTAATTTCTTTTGGTTTTTGTTTATATTTGCAGTGTTGCTATGGATTCTGATTTGAGTATTGAGAAAGACCCAGAAGAAATGGAGATGGACTTTCCACAGGTTGATGATAAAAGTTACGAGAATGTTCAAAATATTATAAAAAGTTAGTACTTATGATCTCAATTCAATAGAATGAAATGAGAAATAAAAAAGAATGATCAGGAAAGATTTTCATATTCATTTTTCACTTAAATTAAATAGATTTCTGGCTGTTTTATTTTGGAAATGTGATTTTATTGTTACAATGTTTGACAGCTGGGAAGCTAGAGAAGCTGAAAGTAGATGAATGCAAGGTTTATCTGAGGAAAAATGGACTTAGATTGAGCGGAAACAAGGATATGCTTATTCGGCGCATAAAGGAGCATTTAGAGTAATCTCCATTTTCTATACTAGCATCATGATTTTGTAGACTTGCTTAATTTTTCTTTTTTAATTCTTTTTCATTTTTATGTATTTTAGGATTTCAAATGGTGGAGGGGAGAAGAAGTATCCGCTATCCAGCTTTGTATTGAACTGTAAAGGTACACATTTTAGCTCATGGTTTACTGAATCCAGAGTTTCTGAACCAGCTTAAAAATTAAGAAAACACTTCATATCAGTTTGTACCTTCTACATTATACGAGCTGATGTTTTTTTTAAAAAAAAAAAATTAATTACTTTTTTTTATGCATAAGGTGCTCTAGATTTGTGCCTACTTTCTTTGTAAAATTGTTCTAAGAATCAAAGGAATCTGGTACAGGTGATGCATGCACTGGTGATGTCGTTATGTTTGAGCAGAATGTTTATGAAACGTAAGTGTTAATTAGGATTATTCTTTTGTGCAAAAATATAAGGAGTATACATGCAAAGTAGCCCTTGATAGGATTCTGATCTAGACAGCACTTTATAGTTATACTATGCATATTACATACATACAACTATAAGAGTAATACTTACTAGATTAAACCCCCGCGCGATGCCGCGAAAATCAAATGTTAAATATACGATGACAACATTTCTAAAAACAAAAAATAACAATTAAACAAAAAAAAAAATATTTTTTAAAATAGCAAAAGAGAACTGTCATAACAATTTAAAGTTATAAAGAATTTATAAAGTTAGCTTAAAAGATAAATCTAAGTGAAACAAATTTTATCTTAAATTGAATCACAATGACAAACTATGTAAAATATAAAATGAATTGAGACACGGCACGAACACAATATAGAAAAAATAATTAAAACACAACACGAAAAATTCAATAAGAATACACGAACATGTAAAAATATACATAAAATGAATTATTAATGTGTAAAATATTATAATACTTTGAAGGGGAAAAAAACACGAACACGTCAAGAACACACAAATTTTTCTCTAAATCGAATCACTATGACAAATCATGCAAAATATGTCATGAATTGATGAAAAACTATGTAAAATATTAAATGAATTGAAACACGAATTATCAATGTGTAAAAATTTATATAAATATATAATATTTTAAACACAAAAAATAACACGAATACACAAATTTTTTTCTTTTTTTTTTCCTACCATTTTTTTCTATACACTAAAATAAAGTGGGATCCACAACGAAGTGGGACCCACAAAAAAGAATGGAATAAAGTGGGATCCACAACAAAGTGGGGCCCACAAAAAAATTTGGAGGGGGGCGACGTGGCACCTCTCCTTGCTGCAAAAACAGCAAAATTTATATATTGGATGGTTTCCAATTCATTGTCTAATTATGCTTGTACTAAATTTTATATTTTGTTAGCCCCGTCTTATTTGTATGCTAATTGTTTCAGGTTTAACATAGCATCGCGAAGTGCTAGTGGTCCTCCATGTGGTACAAGAATTGTTGCAGGGCGCATTGTCAAAGAAAGCTATGGCGCTGCCAAACAGCAGCATACATTTACAGTGAGTCAAAGGCCGTATATAATGTAGAATAAACATGTTTAGATTAGACAAAGAGAACAAGACGTTAAAACTGTTTATTGTTCTTCCCTATGTTGCTCTGACTCTGTTGTGCGGAAGCGAATTGATATTACTAAAACCGATTTAAACACACTGAAAAAACACCGATATTTTACGTGGTTCGGCAACTGTGCCTACATCCACGGGAGGAGGAGCTTGAAGCTTTGTATTAATGGAGTTTGAGTACAAACAAATACAGAATTCAAGGTGCTACACAAGCACTGAACTCACAACTCAACACAATACTGAATTTACTCTATAAACACAGAGTAATTGCTTCAACAATTTAGCTCTAACACATACTCAACTCTTCTCTACTCTCTCATCTCTACATGGCTATTTATAGCCATAATATCAAGGTGTGAACACTAAGCAAGTGGCAGCCACCATAGCCACCTTCCACCACCTATCTTGGTGTGAACACATGCAAGTGGTGCAAGTGGTAGCTCCATTATTGGTGCTAAGCCACCAAATGTGGCTTTGAGCCATACCATATTCAAGCCATATTCCAACAATCTCCACCTTGGCGAGAATCCACAGAGAGAATTCACAGATCAGAGCTTCCTCCTTTTTCTCCTTCAAATGTACACACCATTACTCACATATCAGGGCACCTACTGCATTGGCATGATTCATCAATGCACTGAGCCTGAGTCAATTTTTCTGTCTACTTCCCAGGAATTTTCTTGGCTTCTCCAAGATCATCTCGAACTCTGAGCTCAGTTGAGCCTTCAGCCTGTCGATCTCCACCTTGCCTTTTTCAGCAGATAGACAAATGATCCATCTTGAAGTTTCCGGAAATAAACACAGTGATCAAATTGACTGTGTGTGTACCTTTCATCCTGTCATGAAACAGTCCAATCGTTTGTACAGCTGTCACGGGATTGTTTCAGACCACAGTGATCGGTTCAACTTGCTTTTGTAATCTCTGCCACCGGGGACTCCAGAACCATCTGGTTGAGTCATACAAATTTCCTCCTCTACGGAACCATGGAGGAATGCAGTTTTTACATCAAGTTGAACTATCTCTAGGTTATACTGTGCTACTAAAGCCAATAAGATCCGAATAGATGCATGCTTAACAACAGGTGAAAATACCTCATTGTAGTCTATTCCTTTCTTTTTGAGCCTAACCTTTGGCTACCAATCTGGCTTTGTATCTGATGCTGTCTTTGCCGGTAGCACTCTCCTTTTTGGCAAAGATCCATTTGCACCCAATTGATATCTTGAGTGTTGGAAGTGGAACCAACTTCCAAGTCTGATCGCCTCCTTCCACTGGGCATGCACAGGGCTGTTTACAGCTTCTTTGTAATTGATCAGAACATCATCATCAATTACTGGAAGGGCGTATGTCACCACGTCTGTGTATCGAGCAGGTTTCCGAATATGTCTATTCGGTCTACTGGTGACAACTGATTCAAGTTGCTGAAAGATTTCTGGTGATGACTCCTCCACTTCATTTAAGGTGTCATCAGATTCTGGTTCAGATTCATCTGAATTTTGACCAGCATCTTCTGATTCAAACTCCACCTGCTTTAGAGAATCTTGGTTCACATTCTCTGGAGTTGACAGTTTCAGCATTACAAATTCGTCAAAGGCAACATCTCGGCTTACGATGACTTTCTTTGACTCAAGGTTCCACAATCGGACTGCTTTTACTCCTTCACTAAAGCCCATGAAGACAGCTTTCTTGGCTCTAGGATCCAGTTTTGCATCCGTAACTACGAAGCCGATCATATTCAATGGCAGAATATCCGGACTATACCTCTATGGGAGTCTTCCCATCAGTGGAGGTTAGTCTGTTGATAATGTGGGAGGCGAACAATAAAGCCTCCACCCAAAATGCTTTGCTCAAGCTCGACTGGGATAACATGCAGCGAACTTTATCAACCAAAGTTCGGTTCATCCTTTCTGCAACTCCATTCTGCTGGGGAGTGCTAGGAACAGTGAAGTGTCGGATTTATCCCATCATTCTGTGAGAGGCTGCTGCTCTGCCTGTCACGGTTTCTCTGTCAAAGAGATACAGATTTCCCTTCATATAACCCTTCATTGCTAAGAATGCTCCACGTACAACTCTCAGGACTCCATTCTGAATGGTCACCTTGTAACCATTTGAGTCTAAGACCCCCAGTGATATGAGGTTCTTCTTGAGATCAGGGACATACCTTACGTCTGTAAGTTGTCTGATTGTACCGTCATGCATTTTCAGTCGGATCGTTCCGATGCCTCTAGTGTGACAAGTATTGTCATTGCCCATATGGACAATCCCTCCATCAAACTCTTTGAAGTTTGAGAACCACATCCGGTTCGGACACATATGGTAGGAACATCCGGAATCCAGAATCCATTGATCTGAAGAGTATGTTGTTGTGGAAATTGTAAATGCAGAGTCTTCCTCTCCCTCAGATTCTTGAGCTACACTCACAATCGACCTCTCCATGTTGGGACAGTTATTCCTCCAATGCCCTTTCTCATGGCAAAAGGCACACTCGTCCCTCGAGAGTCGTGTTCTCGATGATCCCCTCCTTGAGCGGGATTTACCTCGCTTGTTTTCTCCGGCTCCTTGGTTGCTCGTCCTGCCTCTGTACACAGTTAAAGCTTCTGGTGTAGTATTCTGGTGATCATGCTGATCCTTTTTCCGATACTCATTATTCACCAGAGCATTACAAACATTAACATATTCTATATCATTTTTACCATACAACAGTGTAGTGGTTAAATGATCATAGCTATCAGGCAAGGAATTTAACAGAGTAAGAGCCTTATCTTCATCAGAGATATTTGCATCTAGATTTTCAAGATCAGCGAGGATTTTGTTAAAACTTACTAAATGCTCCTGCATGGTGATACCTTGCATATACTGGAAGCGGAACAGCTTCTTCTTCAGATAGAGTCTGTTCTCCATGCTTTTTGTCATGTACTTGTCCTCAAGTTGTTTCCAGAGAGTTTTTGCATTATTCTCTCTCATGACAAAGTACTTCTGGTCCTTGGCTAGGCATAACCGGATTGTGCCACAAGCCTGACGGTTGACAAATTTCCAGTCATCTTCCGAAATATCTCTGGGCCTGTCTTCCAGAGCGATATATGAACCCTCTCGGAATAACAGATCCTGAACTTCGCACTGCCACATGCCAAAGTTGGTGGTGCCATCAAATTTCTCCACCTCGAACTTTGCAGTGGTCATCGAGTTCTTTCTGATATAAGAACTTGATCGTGCGCTGCTGGTTGTTTCATGTGTCTCTAATGATTCTGCCATGGTAATAAAACAAAATTACCAACAAAGTGTTTTTCCGGTACCTGTATGGAAAAAACGGATGCCGCGGTTGAGTCCGGAATAGTCGAAATAGCCAGGAACGGGTCCAACTGTGTAAATTTTGGACACACGGTGAATATTCTGCGAATATTCTGCTACAAGTGGCTCGAAATGGACTCGGTTTAGCTCAACCGGCTCGGAAAAGTCTCGGAATAGTGTTCTGAAACGGCTCAAAAAATAGCCCGAAAAAGTTGGTCGGACCTGCGGCGGCGCGTGGGCGGCGTACGGCGGCGCGTGCGGCGGCGCGTGGAGCGCGTGGAGCTGTTTGGGTTGCCGGCGCGTGTGGCGCGTGGGGCGCGTGGGCTTCACGCGTCTTCAACCTCTGGAGCGCGTGTGGCGCGTGGGGCGCGTGGGCTTCACGCGTCTTCAACCTCTGGAGGCGCGTGCGGCGCGTGGGCGCGTGGACTTCACTCTCAGACCTTCTGGCGGCGCGTGCGGGCGCGTGCGGGGTCTTCTGGGCCTCCGGTTGATTCTGCTGCACTCCTCTCAACGACCTCTTCAACCTGGTATTTTCAAAACACAATTTGGAGCACTTTTGAAAAACGGACAGAATCGAACAAACTCGGTTTTACGTAAAAATTGGCTCTGATACCAATTTGTTGTGCGGAAGCGAATTGATATTACTAAAACCGATTTAAACACACTGAAAAAACACCGATATTTTACGTGGTTCGGCAACTGTGCCTACATCCACGGGAGGAGGAGCTTGAAGCTTTGTATTAATGGAGTTTGAGTACAAACAAATACAGAATTCAAGGTGCTACACAAGCACTGAACTCACAACTCAACACAATACTGAATTTACTCTATAAACACAGAGTAATTGCTTCAACAATTTAGCTCTAACACATACTCAACTCTTCTCTACTCTCTCATCTCTACATGGCTATTTATAGCCATAATATCAAGGTGTGAACACTAAGCAAGTGGCAGCCACCATAGCCACCTTCCACCACCTATCTTGGTGTGAACACATGCAAGTGGTGCAAGTGGTAGCTCCATTATTGGTGCTAAGCCACCAAATGTGGCTTTGAGCCATACCATATTCAAGCCATATTCCAACAGACTCTTTTTTTTTTTGAAGTACCCGTGTCCGATGCATATCCAGACATGGATATGGGGATATGATCCTCCAAGGACCCTCCATACATGTAAATCTTGGAAAAAATTGAACATACACGTGTCGGACACATACCCGTGTCCGACACGTCCGAGTAACATAGGTTCTTCCTAGTCGGGCTACATCCAATTATGGCTTAAATAATATTTTAAGGCAATAATTTGAGTGAGAAAGATCACTGAAGGAAACAAGCAATTTATATATGTACCTGATGCCTTTGTTTTGTAAAACTTTGAGCAACCTTGATACAGAGTTTCCTGTATTTAGGTGTAGAAGTTTTCCAACTTATTCCTGATATGTATAGCAATCACCAAAATAAAACTCAGAGCTAGTGTTCCTTGGTTTCTTTTTCCATTAGTTCAACAGAAGGAGACTGTGTGGAAGTAAGATTACCTTGGTTTCCATTTGCTTAATTACCCTCCAATTATGATATTAGGGCCTAATTCATGTTTTCCCTACAACTGCATGCAGAAGATATGCAGTTTTGGTATGACCCATGTAAGAAGATGAGATATTAACCTCAATGCTAAGGTAGTAGTTAACATGATGATGTTCGTGGCTAATTTGATCAGATAGAAGTCCTCTGGAGTAAAGGGGAGAAACCGCTTCCTCCACTTCACCCCGTCCTAATTAAGGGTCGAAACCTTTACCGACTGAAGACTTTGAGACAGGTTTGAGCCATTTCAATGGTTTTGATTTTCAGCTGTCCAATGATTTCTGAATATAATGCTAGGTTATCTATACTATTCATCAGAGATGGGAAGATGAAGGGGAGAGGCAAAAAGTTTTGATGGAAAAGCATTCAAGGGGCTCACTTGCTAGGTCAGATAGAGAAGTGCGGATCCAGGAAAAGGAAAGGAGGAAAATGCTCAGAGAAAATAGGTAAATTGGTTCTGATTGCACTTCAAAAAAATTCAAGATTAGTTTAGAGTGATGCTAAGTATTCTACACTAAGAAACCAGAAAAAGATGCTAATTAAGTTTGTTGATACTTGGAATATCATTTTAGTTACTCTTTTCATGTCTGGATTTTAGGGTCATAAAAAAAGAAGAAAAGAACCAGAACCAGTCCCAGTTAAGTTCAACAGCAACAATGAAAATTCGACCTCAACAGCCAGATTCATCTACTAATTCAGGGATAGTAGCACCCCAACATCAACAGTCAGGTCTAACTGTTGTAGCAGGAAAACTACCAAGTCAAACTCGTTGGTCAGGATCACTCTTTGATTTAGAGAAACCATCAATTATGTCTCAGCAATCAGGTCTCTTGGCTGAAACTCAGCGGCTTGCTGTTCAACCTCTGCGGTCAGGTTTACCAATTGCTCCCAGAGAAAAAATGATTCAACTCCTGAACAGTCAGGTTTTTGTCCTAATTTCAGGACTAGAAGTATTCAATCAGAATGTCAAAATGTTCATGTGTGGAACAATTATCAAAATCAAATTCCTCGTGATTTGCTCGAGAGAAGTGGCATTCAGGAGGTTCAGCTTCGAAAAGGTGATAACTTTTACGTAAACTGCAAACAACCAAACTTCCATATGAATAGATACTGGAACTGTGGCAATAACAAATCCATGGCAAGTGGAACGAATAAATTGCCAGAGACGAATTATCATAGACAGCAGCTAAAAAGCATGAACCATTGTCATCCAGCAATTCTGCCACAGAGACAAGGCTTCCTTTCACAACAGCTTTGCCGATATCATGCTCAAGGACGATGCTGTTATGGAGAAAATTGCAAATTTTTGCATGAATCGGGAGAGTTGAATGTAGCAGGGGAAAGGAGATGCTAGAGGTAATTCAAGTAAGAAAGATGGCCTTATGAACAAATCTAAAATTTTGAGTGTACAAAGGCTCGGGCACAAATCTAAATTTTGATGGATTTTCATGGAATTTATGGTATGTGTTGAATGGAGTAATTGAACTTTTTGTCAGTTTTTTTGGAGTTTGCTGTATAGCAATGCCTCTTGAATGCCATGGTCTTAGTAGAAGTTGGTGGAGATACGCTTAAATAATTGTTTCACTGCTGTTAATTGGCTGAAAATATCAAATGCCATTTCCTTTATACCTTCCGAATTCTTTGCACCACCTGCATTTCAATCCAGATTGCTGTATACTAAATCGAATCCAGATTATCTGAATTCAAGCCCTTTACTATCAGAGTAAACATGTATCACTGAATTTGACAATTTCTTATGTACTTACAACTGGAGTTTTAAAGTAATATCTCCATGATGAGGTATTTCTTTGCATAAATGACAGTTCAATTTGATGTTGGTATCAACCAGATCATGGCAGACAACTCAATCTACGAGTCAATTATATATATATATATATATATATATATATATATATATATATATATATTGGCTGAAGCCAATCAAGTTACATGGTGCTGGAGATAAGCCAAAAAAATGACAGTGGGTTCAACTCTAGTATCTAGAGTAACATGTGTGGTTCTATAAAAGAAGGTTCCATGTTTGGCCTTTTTTTTATGAATCCGTAGGGTATCACTAGATTAACTATTATCTTTATTTAGTTGATTTTATATTATTTTAGGATTTATCAGTTTGGGTATCTTTATTTTTAAGATTATATTTCATTTTATTTATGTTTAAGCTTATAAATACAGACTTACAATGTTATGTTACTTATGTAGTTCAAGTTGAATTTAATAAAACCCAAAAGATCGAATTTTCCTTTGAAAAGCTCTTGTTTTAACTTTTTTCGTGCTACATATCATTTTCTGATTTCTTTTTTTAAACAAGTCTTGTTAGTATTACCAGAAAGAATTACTATATAAAATGTCTTCATGTCATGTCTGCTAAAATATCACTTTCATAATGTCTTATAAATGGTATTATCTTGTCAACTAAATGTTGTTCAACTTTGATTAGTTGCTGAGAAATGGAAATAATTATTTAAGTTTCACGATCTAATCCTTTTCACTGCTAAAAACTGTCTGAATCTCTTGGAGATAAAGACGAAAATATGTTGGACATTGGACACCAAAGGATTTGACGTTTTCCATGTGATTTTTTCTACTTTCGTGCTTGAGTTTGCAACAGACTCTCAGGATTAGATACATCATACACCCAAAATTTTAACCAGCTATTGATTTCCTCACTCCATGACAAAATTGATGTATATTAGGATTAGTTTAGCATCGTTGAAAAAAATATGATGAAATTTTTTTAAAATGTTAATGAAAAAATATTTTAAAAAATTAAAATGTAAAAAAGATATATTTAAAATAATAAAAATATAAAAATCTGAAAATAATAAAATTATTTTATTTAAAAATTAATTTTTAAAATTCAAGAGTTTTTTTTTTTTTTGATTTTTTGATTTATCTTTGCAAATCATAATTTAAATAGTAAAAATCAATTTTTTTAATTTGTTTTACATTATATTTGGGGTGAAAAATAACTTTTAAGCTGTATCAGAAGAACAAATCCTTATTCAAATTTCTTGAACCCAAACTTGCTTCCAGGATTCAGTGTCAAGATCTTTCTTTGATTCCGTGATTCATGTTCATGGGCTGGCTGGCTGGCTGCTTAACATAACTGGGTAAGATTCTCTGCAACTTTACTAGTAATAGCATGGCTTTAGCTGAAGTGGATAGATCAGAATCCAGGAAAAATAAATCTAACCTTTATGAGGTGGGAGAGATGGCGAATTCAAAGAAGACAATATATTATTTAATAAAAAAAATCTGTTCAGGTTTTTTCTTTTTCTTTTTTATAATTTCCAAATAAAGATTAGGTTGCAGTGCAAATAGGTCAAAGAACTAGAAAGGTACAAAACTAGATATTTTTTAATAATCCTAGTTCATTTGAAATTTAGAAATGTTGCAGACAATCTGCTCTATCTTCACATAATAAGAATTGTGGATCTCTCAGGAAAAGAAAAGAAAAAAGTTCTGGAGAGGGTTTCTGCTCCTATAGGTATGTTTTTGAAACATCAGCTCGCTTTAATTATCTTTTGAGCTTCAATCCATGCACCGGTTTTCATGGCATTCGATAAAATGACATCATGCAATCTGCATTCATGTGAATCAGATATTGATATTTAAGCAAGAATTGAGTTGTTTTAAGAGTAATTAGCTTGTATGTACCAGCTTAAATTTACATGTCTGTATACCTAAGAATGTTCAGGAATCTTAACACAGCTCCCTCCTCCTTCTGTCAATAAAGTTTGAGTTATCATTTGAAAGTTCCCTTTGGTTTCGTGCCCGATTGCCACTTACCAATTTCAATTGGTAGTATGTAAAAGCTTGAGAATCCTCTACGTGATATAAGCATTTCAATTTTTATATTAATGACAGCAGCAATTTTTTTCTGAAGATTCAGCAGGAGCATTGCCTACTATATCGAATCCTGGCAATAAAGGTCTATATATCACAACTCCTCTAAGATCTATTCTGGAACTTATGCATTGGCTTGTTAGTATTAATGAAACCTATGTTACTCGGACTCGGGTGTGAGTGTCGGACACGGTTATGTATCCGACACAGGTATGTTCAATTTTTTCCAAGATTTCCATGTATTTGGAGGGTCCTTGGAGGATCATATCCCCATACCCATGTCCGGATATGTGTCGGACAAAGGTATTTCAAGAAAAATGAAGAGTCGGAGCAACATAGAGTGAAACTGTAGTGGTAGTTAAAGCTAGATATACCAGAACGTTCAAACAATGATTGATGTCCCATGTATCCAGGATAATGGCAGCAGAACCTGTTAATGTCAATGAATTCAGAGAATTAGCAAGGCAAGCCCTTCCAAAAGTGTACTATGATTTCTACAATGGAGGAGCAGAGGACCAATACACCTTAAAAGAGAATGAGGAAGCGTTTGGCAGAATCATGTAATGTGTTAAATTGATTAATGATCTAGAGCAAACTTGTTCCAATAGTTTTACTAATTAGGATATGTGACTTCTCAGTATTCAGCCTAGAATTCTTCGAGATGTGAGCAGCATTGATTTATCAACTACAGTGTTGGGTTATAATATCTCAATGCCAGTTATGATTGCCCCAACTTCTATGCAAAAGCTGGCAAACCCTGCAGGTCTAAGTCCTTTCCAAAGAGTTCTGGATTAACTTATTTTGAAACTTTTATTGACTAGCTTTCTGTTTTCATTCCAGGAGAGATTGCAACAGCCAGAGCAGCATCTACATGTAACACGATAATGGTATTAATAATATATATATATATATATATATATATGAACTTTGCTTAATTGTTTTGCCCCCCCCCCCCACCCACCCCCCAAAAA
The DNA here is from genome assembly GCA_030761205.1 of Fremontodendron californicum. Lineage (NCBI taxonomy): Eukaryota > Viridiplantae > Streptophyta > Magnoliopsida > Malvales > Malvaceae > Fremontodendron > Fremontodendron californicum. The sequence continues at coordinate 4,980,707 of JAULJL010000027.1, forward strand.
AAAAACTTCCTTTCTGAATTTAAATGTTAAAGTTATTGTGTCTATTTTCACAATCAGTTATCATTCCAGGTTTTATCCACCTCATCTACCTGCTCATTGGAGGAAGTAGCTGCCTGCTGCAATGCTGTTTGCTTCTTCCAAATATATGTATATTTGGCCTTACCTGAGTTCTTTCAATACCAGCATGTAGACTTTATCATTATTTAGCAGCAGTAGTTTCTTCTCTGTCCTTAGCAATATCATTGATAGGAAATGAACACTAATTTGGTTCCCTCTGAATAGGTGTATAAGAGACGGGATATATCAGCTAAGCTGGTGCAGAGAGCTGAAAATAATGGATATAAGGCTATTGTCCTAACTGCTGATTCTCCAAGACTTGGTCGAAGGGAGGCAGATGTTAAGAACAAGTGAAATATCAGCATTCTCATTTTCATTGAGTTTCTATCAACTAAAAATTGAGTTGCTTTTAACTGTTTAGATTAATCTGCTTTATATCATGAAACACTGTTTTGGTTTTACATCATACATAAGAAGTTGTCTTATGCATCTCATGTGAAAGATTACTTTTGACAAACCTCTGCAGACTCAATGTACCTCAGCCGAAGAACCTGGAGGGTTTATTATCAACTAAATTTGTTTCTGTGAGTAGAATAGTCCCCATCCAACATTCATGAACTAAAGATTCATCTGCTTTGCCTGTTTAGGTTAATCTGCTTTATATAACTGAGATAAAACACTGTTCTGGTTTTACCATGATAATTCTTATTTATGATTCGCGTTGTACACTAAAATCTATGTCTTATGCATCTCATTTGAGACATTAATTACTATTTGGAAAATCTTTGAAGAATCATTGTACCTCAGCTGAAGAATTACCAACTAAATTTGTCTCTAGTACAGTCCCAATCCAACATTTTCCATTGGAAAATGCAAGGCTGCCTTTTTTTGTTGTTGGGGGGGGGGGGGGGGGGAGGTGTAGGCATCCGGTCCTTGAGCTATAACTATTGCTTTGAATGCACTGTCTATCTTTTATGTCCAGACTGCAGAGCATAAAAAAGGAGAAATAATGAGCTTATATTGATTATAAGATACATAAGGCAGTCTCTTACAAAATAAACCATTGTTTACATTTTCCATTTCATTTAAACACTTTCTCAGAGAGGGGCTCAAAGTACTGAATCCTATATTTGCTTTTGCTTTTCTCTTTTTTTTTTTTCTGCCTTATTTTTCTCAAATACAATGTCAAATCCAAACCCTGCTGGAGTATTTGGCATATCAAATCTATCCTTTTTCTTTTGTATAGTTGAAGGAAATTAATAAAAATGAAGGATATGGATTACATCAATTAAGCCTGTTTGATGTTTTTAATTACCTGTAGTAAATTTTACAGAATGGAGGTTCAAGTTTGGAAGCTCTGGCCAGTGGGACTCTTGATGCTTCTTTCTGTTGGGAGGTAACAATAAGTAAATAATCCAAGTCATCTCCTGATATGTTTCTATGATATCTATTATAGAAGTTCCACTCTCAGGCTTTTTTCTCCCTCCTTCTAGTTTGACACTGTGGTTAGGTTGCAAAACTGTTTGTTTGAACCACAATTGCAATGCCAAACAGATTCAATACAGTTAAGAAGAGGGTTAAGTAAAAAAAATGACTTTTCCTATGTTTCTCAGCTCAGAACCGCAATTTTTCAACCACCCCACAAGTCCGAACTAACTCTTACTTGTTTCTTTGATAGGAAACTTTTACTTGTTTGCTTAAACACTTAGTATAGGGCCTCAGATATGTAAATGGACAGCTTTTTCTCTCTTAATGTTAGTGTTGATGGGGAAGACGGGGGTGAACATGAGAGCCATGGTTCTGGTAGTAGTATTATTGGTTTAACTAGTACATTGTGATATCTGCAGGACATCACATGGTTGAAATCTATTACAAACTTGCCAATTCTGATCAAAGGGGTGCTCACTCGTGAAGATGGTAAGGTTGAGGCACAGCTTGATAATATTTTTCATCTCTTTATTTCTTTATTTATACAGGATCGATTATAAGGAGGATAATCTCTCCACCTTTAGAAGGCTTTCAAAACAAACGCTTGGATATTGGTTTTGGTCAATGTTGTCTTATAATCAATTTTTCTAGGATGCTTTAAAAGACACTGGTGGAAAGCACATTTAGAAACCTTAGTTCTAGTTGAACACACCATTTCTCAGCAATTTATAGACCCTTCAACAATTCATTCAGATTCTGTTTTCTTACATATATGCTCCAAACTCAAAGATTTTAGTAGATGCATCATTTTTAAGTTATAGAAATCAGGGTATTTATTATTCTATATAGTTTTCATCTTGTTCTTGCTTACTTGTGTTTGCTCACTTTCTTTTGGCTTGTCTGCTAATTGAGTAGCTTGTTCAATATCTGATACTACAATTCACAGCAAGAAAAGCTCTGGAAGTAGGTGTTGCTGGGATTATTGTCTCCAATCATGGAGGTCGGCAGCTAGATTATTCTCCTGCTACTATTTCTGTTCTGGAAGAGGTGCTCCCCTTCGCAATTATTGTTGTTGGTGGCATAGTTGCAGCTATAGAATTTTATATCTTCCTATTTAGTTAAGGAAATCGATCATCAGTTTTACATTCTTAAACTCCAAAGGCCACGTTAACTTGTGCAAGCATATAAGAGATTATTGAAATTTCTTAGTGAGGAGAAATCTGAAATATTTTTACTAGCTCCTGATTCATTCCTGCATATAAGGATCTTTGAATGCTTCAGCACCTTTCCAACTTGCAGCTTTTGCTTTCATAATTTGAGTATGTTACTTCTCTCCAACGTGTTGATTAGCAAGGAAGATTTCTCATTCTGTTCAATTTTGTGCACAATGAGGTCACAGGTAGTTCATGGTGTTGGAGGAAAAGTTCCAGTTTTCCTTGATGGAGGAGTACGGCGAGGAACAGACATTTTCAAGGCAATGGCCCTTGGTGCACGAGCTGTCCTAGTAAGCTCTTAAGCTGCCATCTATAACTTCATCTAAGAAATAAATCCTATGTTTCATTCACCTATTTCCTAGTGGTTGTATGGCAGACAAGCTATAATTTTGGGTTCATTTCTCTTTTTCCCTGTCACATTTACCTTCAAGTTAAAACCATGAAATCACAGAGCTTTTGCATTATTTCTCCTGCATTGATTTTCTCTGTTTTTTCTATGTGCTCTAATAAGACAATTTTGTATGCAATGGTATGTTGTAGGTTGGAAGGCCAGTTATCTATGGACTTGCAGCAAAAGGGGAATATGGAGTCAAACGAGTCCTTGAAATGCTTAAGGATGAGCTTGAACTTACTATGGCCCTTTCTGGTTGTTCTAGTGTGAAAGAAATTACTAGGAGGCATGTCAGGACCAAACATGAGCAGCTTCTCTCAATGCTTTAATGTTTATCCAGAAGAAACAAATTTCCAGTAGATGGAAGGAGTATACCAGTAACTTTTCAGGCATTAAATAAGTGAACCTAATCCTGAAGCAAACAGAAGATGAGAAAATTTCAAAGATTAAGGGATAGAACATGAACATTTTAAAGTATTTAAAATAAATTTTATTTATTTATTATGAAATAACAATTTATGATTATAATTGAAACTGTAATTCAATCATGTCAAAATTTCTTTCCTTTTTTTGGGTACATGCAATTTCTGGCGGTTAAAGCCTTTCTCAAAGTGATGACTCCAGTAGGATTCGAACTTTGTTCGAATCTGGGGATCACAAGCCGCTTACCGCTTGATCCGACCACTTTTTGGTAATCATGTCAAAATGTCATGATACCGAGTCAGTTGGATATCGAAGTTTCGTGATAACTATAACAGAATCGAGTCCGTGGATGGTTTGAAGTGAGATGATTTAAAGGAACTCTCACCAAATAAAATTCATTTTCATTTAATTACCAACAGAGAAATTTTTATTGAAGTAAACTTTTTTCTCAGTCTTTGCCTGCTATGTAATAGGAATAAATGAAATTTAGTGGGGAAAAATTAGAAACTCATTTTTATTTTGAGAAGAGGGGATTTAAGCTCTTTAAATAGGAATTACATACACCAACAATTAGTCAAATAAAACATTTCTTATTTATACATACACCAACATGTAGAAATTTTTAGGATTTCAGAGGGGAAAGCTGCCCCATTGTAAATCGTCTCTGGATAGCTTGGCACCAAGGCGGCTCAAGCATTAGCTTTTACACTTATCAAACAATACCTCATTCCTTCTGATCAAACTGCTTTCCACTGACAGACGCTGATATGTCTGCAAAATTAGCTTTATAGGTTCTTCCAGGGCGCACCAAGGCGGCTCAAGTATTAGTTTAAGATAAGAGTGGTCCGGACATGCTATGTATTGCCAACAGAGTTGCTTTTGTTCACACCTAGGTCCATCGGAGAATTTGTGATGCTACTAACTGAGCCAAGAGTCTGGGAGCTCAATTGGGGGCTAGCTGGACAAGCCTCTGGGTTACCAGAACTTAGTGCATGGATAGCACCTGAGCTCAGTTGTGGACTCATAGGAGTCCTTTGATTCATTTGTTGTGGGCTGGCCTGCTGTTGCTGAGATTGCTGGTTCAATTGTGGAATTCCCATGGTTGATGGTGAGCCTACCTGTGAAGGTGAAACGACAACCTGTAGCGGTGAGGTTGTTTCTTGCTGCTGCTGCTGCTGCCGTTGTTGTAATTGCTGCTGCTGTTGCTGTAATTGTTGATGCTGCAGCTGCTGTAACTGTTGCTGTTGTTGCTGATGCTGCAACTGCTGCTGCAATTGCAACTGTTGCTGTTGTTGTTGCTGCTGCTGGTTCATGTAAAGGTGGTTCGTCCCAGGTATCATCTTTGGAGGACCCATGGGCCCCATAGCAGTTCGTTGCATTTGGTTAATGTTAGCCTGGTTCAGATTCTGGCCCAGCATAGAAAGACTAGCAGAACCAGGATGCATCTGTCTGGCTCCAGACATCCCAGCTATGCTTGATTGAGGACTGCCTAACATGTTTGCTCGCCCCATCCTTAATTTTGAAAGGAAAGCAGCTTGAGCTTGAGCTGATGTTAGTGTTCCAGATCGAAACTGCTGGTTTATTGCATTGGTAATATTTGAAGCAGGATTAAGATTAACTGGGTTCTGGCCCACATTACCCATTCCAGAAATAGTTGCCATTGGAGCTGATATTCCTGTTCCACCAATTCCCCTTGCACCTCCAATTCCCATGGCATTGCCCAGGCCCCCAAGCCTGACCATGTTATTGCCCATGTTTCCCATACCTACAGCTGTTCCTAGTCCCATCATCAGTTTCCTCTGCATTTGTGCCTGCTGCTGAGGCTGCTGCTGCTGCTGTTGCTGTTGTTGTTGTTGTTGTTGTTGTTGTTGTTGTTGTTGTTGCTGTTGCTGCTGCTGCTGTATCATCTGAAGTTGGAGAGGGGAAGATTTGTTGACCATTTGATTACCCAACTGCATGTTTGAATTCTGCCCAATTGCATTCAAGTGTGAGAGAGGATTTGATGCAAGCATCATTGGTGATCTCTGGAACTGCTGATGCTGTTGTTGAAGCAAGGTGTGTTGTTGACTTTGCTGCTGCTGTGCTTGTTGTGGCTGTGGCTGCGGCTGCGGTTGCGGCTGAAGTGGTGATTGTGGATCTAGTTGTGATGGCCTCGCAGGCATTGGGAGTCCTTGAGACATCTGTAAGGCCTGAGGGTTTCCAGGAGGCAGCATCCTAGTGTTTCCTTGCGCATTCAGGGATGGATTTATAGATATATTATTACTGCTATTCGTCTTTGCCACTTCATTGGTTGCCTGACCTGGAACAGCTTCAGCATATTGCTGCATCGCATGCTGCATATCGACTGCAGAATTGTTGGGAAAGGTTAAAGCAGAATTTGGTTGACTGCTTGAGGCCATAAGCACACGAGTTGGTTTTGCCTGGACATTATCTTCCACAAGGTGATGTCCTTCACGCAGCATCTGCATAAGCAGTTAAAATAAAATTGAAGCAAACTAGAATTCTGAATATCAAGACAAGACTATTAGAAGACATACCAGTGAACAGAACTGCACTGCAAGCAAGTCCGCCAAGTGCTGTTGCAGGATTTAATCAGATAAACATGTCAGAACAGTGGAGAAAATCATACATGGATAAGAAAAGTGGAGAATACAAAAGGTTCCATTGTTCAAACTTCAAACTGGAGTGAAGCACAAAATTTGATGTTTGCTATATTGTTATCCATTCATCCCTTTAGCCTAATTAATAAACCCGGAATGGGATGATGTAAAATACCAGCCTAAGAGAAACTTTCTTAATAAAACAATTGCATATTGACTCAATATGGTTGAAGGCAACAACTGAGTTTGACAGAGCAGAATGGAGGCTCCAAAAGAAAACATGAATTGAAAAGAACATGGTGAGGAAACAGGGAAGTGAAGTAAGATTAGTTGATAGTTAAACATGCAGGAAATCCTCCAGGATGCACCAATGAAAATTAAGAATATGCTGAATGAGCACCAAAGCTAATACGTTTGTAAGACACCAGTGAGCAACCCAGAAGCACGCCAATGAAAATTTAAGAGTAGACCTGGCAATTCGTATATCCATGTCGTGTTCATTTATTTTCACATGTCATAATCGTGTTTACGATATTATATATTTATATAAATTTTGATACGTTAAGAATTCGTGTTATATAGATTTTAACACATTCGTGTATTTATGTCGTGTTTGTGTTATTTTTTCGTATCGTGTCGTATTGTGTGTCGTGTTTTAGTTATTTTCCGTGTCGTATAATTGTATCGTGTCCAAAGTTGCCCAGTCTATTTAAGAGGCACGTGTAGAAAGAGAAAAATACTAGCAAAAAAACTCTAAAATAAAGCAATGGCAGATATTTGCTTTTACCACCCAAAAAGCTAGGGACGGGCAGTTTTCAATTGGTTTAAAAGGCATATTCTTATTTCAGGACTGCAAAATTCTAACAAGTAAAAGCTTACAGTATTTGGAAGCGTAGGAAGATGATCCTCTGCACCAAGAATGTCATCATCGTCTATGTCTCCATAAAACATTGCTACGGTTCCATCAGTTGGTTTCTCAGACATTATCATTCTAGTTCGTCCCCTAGGAACTAGAGAAACGACATTCCCTGTTAAAGTAGAGAGCAAAGTTAATGCAAGGGAGCTAAACCACTAAATATCTGAGGGGAACAGAACCTGACAAATAACAACAAAGCAAACCTTGAACAACACGTTCACCCTGAACAAAATTTATGATTCTTGTCTTGTAGGTATTCATGCTGCCACCAAAAAGTGACTTTGATAGTGAATTCGAATCGTCTTTAAAATCCTCATTACTGGAAAGACTGGTTAGACAGGTTGCTAATAGTTGAGGAGAATGTGTGCTGGGTTTCCGCACATGGTACTCATCAACCTTGTTCTTTTTATTGTTGAGTTGATACCTGGAATTGAAACTGTAACATGAATATTGCCATCTATACAACTTTTAACAGGAAATGGTATGACATGAATTTTACTTCCTGAAAAATATGCTAACACAACCAAGCAGGTGTAATAATATAATAATCCTCCCAAACAACATTATGTTTTGGCGTCACACCAGGACAAACATATAAACATCTAGAGTATACTTCATAAAAACAAAAGAGGCACCAGCATCCTATAAATTGAGACCAAGATGGTGCTAACACTATATACTGCATGGAAACACGAATTTATTTATTCAATCGCTACAAATCAAAGAAAACTCCAACGCAGTAGTAATTCAATTCACATCATACCTCATAGTCACAATTTCAATCTTTGAGAACCTTTCAAGCATTGTTTGATCAGCCAAAGGTGGGGTTCCAACAGAAGGGCTGCTTGCATTTAGTGGAACACTGATATTGCTAACACTTGCAGGAGATCCAACTGCATTTATTGCTGGGGTCTTGGAGAGGGAATTTGATCTTCGCTTAGCAGCAACTTGAGCCTGGTGTTGTCGTTGCATAGAGTCATTTGCACTTGAAGCCAAAGATGGGGTACTACCAACAGCAGGAACTGAGTTAACAGCTGCCTTCTCCTTTAGAGATGCTCCAAGTGCAGTGGTTGTTCCAACAGCTCCAAAGTGAGGTCCTATAGAACCACTTGAAAATTCCCCAGATTTTGATGATAATGGAGATTGAGGCAAAGCCCCACCTGATACACGTGGACTTTGCACTGATTTCCTTTTTTGGAATTGTTCCTCCTTTCTCACATCTTTCTCGACATGCTGACTAATATTGTTCCAAGGTGTTTGAGGGAAACCAGGTCTCACAAATCCATGGGGTAATCTTTGTTGAAGCCGTGTCTGCTGTGGGTCCAAATGGTTTGTATCAATTTCCCGATTGAGCTCAGAGCCATCCAACTTGTCTGGATCAAATGGCTCTTCCTTGGCAACATATCTCAATGCTTGCTGTCCTGCAGCAAATGGCATTGCACCAACCTCCTGATTCAGAACCCCTTCAAAAACCTGCTGAGGATACTTCTGCATGCCCGCATTTGCATATTGAATTCCTCTTGCCATTGCTTGCTGGGGCAGTAACATATTCTTCCAGCTCATATCTGGTCCATGGAGGCCATCCATATGTGGCCAAATTTGTTGCTGTGGAATCCCATCTGGTCCTACAGCATTAAGCCTAGTTCTTTTATTAAGACCAGATAAGGGTGACATTGGACCATCTGGATTCTCCCGCTTTCCAAGAAGAGAAGCACCTGAGTTTATGCTGTCGGAATACGAGATTGTCATGTCCTGCCTAGCAGGGGAGGCGGCTGATGCATTGACAACAGAGCTAGACCCATGATCCTGCATGCTTCTTGCATTCACAACCCCCATTTGATACCTTGGTGACTGGGATGTCATGGGTAGAGCTGGAACCGATGAATCTTGCACAAAACTTTTAGGTCTTAAAGCTAAAATATTGCTTTGACCGATATTTTGAGAAGTCAGATTTTCCTGGACTTGTTGCAGCATCAAATTCCCTGAAACAATTCCTGCCTCTCCCAACCTGCCGTTAGAGCTTTCTGGCACTCTATCTATGCAAACCTTCTTGCCATGGATCTTACTAGTAGAGGTTAATGTAACTTCTGGAGCCTGCCTCAATCTCTTTCTCCGCAAACTACAAGAAGCAAGGTTGAGCTGCAAGTTGATCATGGTTAAAAAAGACACGACCAGATGCTCAAAGCAGAAGAATTTGACATTACTCTCTGAACTCATTACCTTAGTTGGAACAGGGTTAATACAGAGCCTGTCCAGTTTGGGAGTAGGATCTAAACAAAGTTGTGGTTGCAAGGCTTTCAATATCCGAGACTCTGCTTCCTGCAATAAAAGGGGATTAAATGTATAACAACTTAGCAACACGTAAAACAGTAGTTTGCAAAGGATGGAGGAGCTCTCTGTATGTACCATTAAATCACCATAAGTCCACGAAGTATCTGAGCTCAATGGAATATCCTTCACTACATTCTCCAAAGACATCCTAAGACGCACTTTATTGATGATAGGGGATCCATCCATAGATGGGATGGTAGATCCTTGTTGAGGTGCAACTTTTCGATAATCTCGCACCTTCAAAAGGAAAACGTGATCCAAAACATTGAGTTCATTAAATGCACATTACCTATGATCTAATAGTTATGGATGGCATGTACTTAAATAAGTATAAACTGCTACCTGCCAAGCTCTCTCTCAAATACACCAACAAAGAAGTTAAAAGTTATTTGTCCGCAAAAAGCAGGGGTGAAATTTTAAAAAGAAAAAAAAACGGTAGAGATAGTGTTGTTGTGAGTAAAATCTTGGATACAGACAACAGTAGTGACAACAATACAGAGGGCTGGTTCAAGTGAGTTGAGACTTGCTTTGGTAAACACTCGTGTAAAGACATTTGGTAATAGAAAGGAACTAGCAAAGATTCAATGGAATGAAGTAGAATACGCTTGACTTATTACATAAAAAGATAAAGAGATGCAAAGTATGATAATTTTATAACTCACCTCACATACGAGTGTCCCATCAACATATTTGCACGGCATATCATCCAAAATATCTCCTGGCAATCGGCCAGATTCAATTGCCTTCAAGTGCATTCACACATAATTGAAGAGAAAACTCATAAGTAAAGCTTACAGTAAGAGAAAAAAGTAAGAAGACATTGAAAGTAATTATGCTGCAGTTTCAAGGTAAGATCAAGTAATTGTCTCATTAAATTAAGACGAAATTCTTCCTGGAACCCAAATGATTTCTTTTGTCAAACCAAGTTTCAAGATATGAATAGGTTAACTCCACCAGTAAACCAATCAAAATCATAAAGGCTCGATAGGATGTTACTTTTGCTATGTGCTTTTTGCTAGTTAATTTTGCTAAAAACTAAAACTAAATAGTAAAAAGCAAAATCAATAGATCATAGTTGATTAAACATGAAGAAATGGCTAAAATGTAAACAAATTCCACCATCCTGCTTCTATGTAAACACAAAACCATGTTGTCTCATTGTCATGGATGAAAAAACCGGACCGGACCAGCCGGTCGGACCAGTTCAACCAGAGGCCTGTCCGCTCCGGTGCTATATAAAAAATCGAAAATCATTTGAACCAGCCTAAAACCGGTTCAACCGGTAAAAAAAAAAAACCATTTTTTATATTTAATTATTTTTTTCAAAAAAAAAAAAATTAATGAGATTTGAATCAATAATCTCGTAGAGTTATACTAAAGACTATACCACTAAGCCAAATACATAGTTTTATTAATTATTTACTATATATAATATTTATTTAACATTAAAATCATTTTTAAAATATTTAAAATCTTGTTTAAATTAACCGGCCAGTCCAACTAGTTGGACCGAGAACCGGAGGTCACACCGGTTTGACCTCCAATCTGGTTTTCTTAGCATTGCTCATTGTAAACACAAATTTCGTGTCAAAAATAAAACAAAGAAAATTTAGAGACAAATAATATATTTTTTTTATTAGACGTGGAAATTACAATCTCTGAGAATTTTTAAAATAAAAAAAAAAAAAAATTCTTTGATTCTTCTCTTCAACAAAAATTTGATTCAATGGTCTTAATGACTTGACCTTGCTTCAAGGCCAATGTTTCTTTTGTATCAAAAAGCAGTTTTCAGAGTAGCAAAATTAACAACCACACAAAGTTACCATTTATCAAAGGCCAATGTTCTATCTTCTGAAGAATATTTATGAATGAGCTATGCCAAGCCCAAATAAAGGAAGTTTAAGTTAGGTTACCAGGCAACATAAAATTATGGTCAGGTATTAAGAACATTGTTTTCTCATATCATTAAGACATGAACCTAGGACAAACCACTTTGCCAACCCACTGTTTACAGACAATTGAAGCAAAGGATGGGCTATAAAAAGGAGATCATGCTGTCCCATCCACTATCCACCAAGGCTCAATGAAGATGGGACAATTCCTTCGCCAACCACACCGAAGACCTTTGCTAATCAAACTACCTAACTCGAAGATTTTATTCTTTACCATCCAATAATGAACTTCCCGAATGTGTACCGAAGACCTTTGCTAATCAAACTACCTAACTCGAAGTTTTTATTCTTTACCATCCAATAATGAACTTCCCGAATGTGTACCCAAAATATATTTGATATAGGAGACCCCATTTTACAACATTGTAGGAATAACAATGAAGATAGAAATTAATTAGAAATAGGCAGAAAAAGGAAACAAAAAAAAAAGTCTTGATTAAACACTTACTGAGAAGAGAGTTTCAGATGATCTATCATATGGATGCAACTTTGGAGCATCCTGAACAGTAGCCTGAAGCAAAGCCGCCTTCTGAAAATTCAAGAATTGCTTTAACTTAAAAGTGACTTACACGATGGAATAAAAAAAAGAATCCATCCTTTTAGTAATCTTTTTCTAATGAATAGAGTATTTAAACAAACCTCTGGAGGTTTTCCAATAGAATATCCATCAGGGTAAAGATTCAAGGTGAAGGAAATTTCATGATCTGCAAAACCAGAAACCAACACAATCACAATTTGAACATTATCAACTATTTTTTAGAGGGAAAAATAAAAACAAAACAAAATACTAGTTTTGACTCTAACCTACAGGAACACGAAGCACTTCATCGAAAACAATTGATTGAGACCGCCCAAGAGCACGCTCAACAGCTTCAATGCCATCACCCTAGATCAACAAACAATCCAAATAATCAGATAAAATCACAACAACAAAAAAAGAAGCATACGAACTAATTTCTTTTTGCAATTCCCTCTTATCTCAGTTATGGGCTATGAAAATCAAACTAGAGAGAGAAGTAGTACAAAAATCAGAACTTATACCAGTTATTAAGAAAGTTACCAACTTAAAACTAAACAAAATCCCATTAACTACAGTAACTATTACACCAAAAACATAAGGGCTAAAAAAGGGCAAGACAATGTTTTATGAAAACAGGCAATATATGAAATCAAGCTCATTTTTTAGCTTAACACTTGACTGGAAAAAAAATTAATAAAACCAAAAAAAAAAAAAAAAACTGAACACTTCAATCTATCTTTAACTTCTACCAGCGACCTATAAGTAAAATTCCAGTAAAATAGAAAGAAAAAAAACAATTATAATATCATACTCTTAAAAAAAAAAGGAAAATGGCAGGATCTGTTCAATGTAACAAAATAAGAAACAAAACCCAGAAATTCCATCAACCAAAATTTCTCTTTTTTAAAATTTTTTTCCAACAATTTATTTTATCAGCAAATAAAGGAGCAAATGGGTATTTATAAAATTTACCTGGAGCTTTCTAGGCAGTGAGCTCTCTTTAGAATTCTCAGAGACAACATCAACTGAAGCCTCTGATTGAAGACAAGGCTTCGGCTTGAACCTACTACCGGTTTTTGAAACCTTAAACGAAACAACCATGGAAAAGTCTTATCTGTTTTATCAAAATTAAACCATGAGAAATTGAGCTTTAAGGGTTTTTGTTTGGATCAAGAAAAAAAGAGGACCATATGCAGACTTTAGACAATTAAGAACCCAGATTGATTTCGAGTTAAGAGTGGAGATATTTTTAGCAAAATCATACGAAAAAAAAAAAACCTTGGTGGGTTTAATCTGGGCGAATTGAGAAACAGAGCCTGGGTTTAATTGAATATTAAAAAGGACGTATTTGGATGGGGAAGAAAGTAGAAGAAAAGAGAGGGCAACAGTTGGGGAAACCGGGAAAGACAAAAAAACCAAAGTGAAATGTTAGTTACTAATGATGCAATGCAACCAAAGAGTGTTTTAAACAGAAAATAAGATTTTGGGGAACTCTCAGAATCCTAACTTCTGAAAATCGACATTATGAAGCTCGATTAAAGAGGGTTGATATTTTATGTGTAGGGGAGAGACAGGTAAAGACTCGGGTCGGGTTGGGTCCGATTCGGATTTTTTTTACTTTGATTTGATCTATTATTCTTTCTTTTTAGTGGTTAAGTTATACCTTGATCGGGTCCATTATAATATGACGTCTATGAAAATGCAATTAAAATTAGAAGGTTTAGAAGGCTTTATTTGGCACACCAGTTGGTGACTGTTCAATGAGTTTTGAGGTCAATTGGTGTGCCAAACTCACTGATTCCAGGAAAAACAGGGGATGACATGATGGAACTCTTTTCACCATGCCATTGCTTTGCTTCAATTGGAGTTTTTTTTAATTTTCTTATCCTTATCATTTTTGTTTAAAATTATTTATTTATTTATTTAAAATAATAAATATATATAATTATATAAAAATAATCTTTTTATTTTACCAAAATTTTTAAATTTTATTTTTTATTTTACTAAAAAAATTTAAATTCATTTTTATTTACAAAAGTTAAATTACTTTTTATTTTATTAATTTATTTTATTAATCTTTATTTAATAATTTTTAACTTATTTATTCATATAATAAATAAATTTATATATTTATATATTTATTATTTAATTAATTAAAATATTTATTTAAATATATAAAATAATATATGTTTAAATTTTAAACATAATTAAAAAATATATAAAGATAATTTATCAAGACATTCTTACATTAATATCTTTAATAGTCATTTTTCATTCTCATCTCACTTTCACAGTTGCTTTTACATCCAAACGCTTATTCTACCATTGATTTTAATCTCACTGCTACAGTATTCAATCTCACATCTACAGTAATTAATCTCACCGTCACCGTTGTTTTTAATCTCACCGAAATCAATCTCACCATCCATCCAAATGAACCCTTAGAAGAAGACTATTTACACAGGAGAAAGAAACACATACAAAATATTATTCTAAACAAGAAGACTGCGCATATGAGTTGAGGGGAAGAGGAGTGGATTTGTGAATCTCATTTGTCATATAAAAGTCCATTGAGGATGTAAAACAACAGTTAGTAAGGGTTTATCCGCCCAATGCTACAAACATCCGGAATCAAATGAGATTTTCGTAAAGTTGATTATTATAAGTGTTATAACGAATTTGATTGGAAATACTAGACGTTTGGTAATTTTTCCTTCAATCAGGAGAAAAAATCCCATTGAAGTGGCCAATGTTATGCACAATTGCTTGCATAAATTGCATAATATCATAAATAACTACTCCAAATACTGTTTACTATTTGAACTTTTAAAGCTGATATCTTTATAAAATAATATTGATGGGCAGAGATATTTTTATATATAGTATTATGAACAGTGACATATTGAATTGTTTTGCTGAATTCATGTACTTTGTCAAACCTTGATCAATGTTTAAAGGCAGAAATCAACAGCAGATTTATTCTAACAACAATTTTGTAGCTGTTTTCTAGAAGAATGATATTCCAGGCTTTTGTTGGAACAAGGTTTTTGACTTGATAGTCAGTAGTATTGTACAGGGTCGCCACCTGATTTGAGCTTCTTGAGCTTTTAGTCCATTGGGATTTGGTTTAATGGTCTGTTTTGCTCCCACAATAAACAGAGTTTAACAAAATAAATAAAAATAGAGCAAATAAACCTTTACAATCCAGCATATTTCGCCATGTATGGTAACGGATAAAGGATCATAATCAGATCGCTTTTTAAATCAATTTTGTAACTTTTGTAAAATTCTAAGGTCATATATGTCCTCCAATATGAGCTGACACTATATAAAACACTGCGCTTTGAGAATCCAACTTTTATCCAAAGCAATGGCAGTGATAATCCATTGCTCTTGCTTCCTTACCTGCCAATGCTCCCTTCCATCTCAACCCTTCGCCAAACCCCGGTTTCCTGGTCAGTGATCCCTTCCTCTTGCCATTTTCTTTGCCTTTTATTTATTTATTTTTGTAAAAAAAAAAACTTTACTCTTTTTAATTAGCTTTTTTTGTTTTTCTCTAGTTTTTGCTGCAATGTAAGCTTTGGGGTTCCTTGGATTTAGCAATACTTCATTTTCCCTGTATTTTACCCCCAAAGAAAAAACTGAATTTTGATGCAAAATTATAAATAACTGTGAGGTCTTGAAATGGGTATTTGAAGAATGATTAAATGATGGATGGGAAAAGTTTAAAATTATGAGTAAAATGGCTCAACAGAATTGAATTAATGGTGGAGTAAACTATTATGTATACTAATTTTGGAGTTAAATGTTATGATTGAAAACAGGGAAGGTAGCATCTTTTGTATGTAAAGTAGGAAACTTTGGACAATCCTATAAAGATGTTAATGGACCAGTTGAAATTCATCATCTGTTGCAAGAAAAGGGTAAACAATCCTTAATCCATTGGCAAAAGTCAGAGCGAAAGCGGGTCTTGGATCGTATTTCATCACATTATGATGAATCTTTACAACAGTTATCTGCTCTTGAGGTATGATGGTGAGTCCTCTGGGCAACTTTGATGCTTTTATTATTTCTAATAAATGGTTGACAAAAACTATGCTAGTTAGCTTACTTATATTTTATGTTTATTTGGATATGATTGTGAGCTACATTTTCACCTTCACACCTGATAATATGTAATTTGGACATGATAAGATTTGTAGAATGCTTAAATTTCAATGTTTGAACTTCAGGAAAGATGCATATGCCTTAAATTACTTGGATTTTGTTTGAATTTTGGAAATCTATGGTGTATCAAGTCAGTATTTGAAAATTGAAATAATTATCTTCCATTTTGATCAAACTGTTCTTAATTGATTGAAGCTGCTGCTGGAGCAGGGAGGTTTAAGGTTAGGAGTCCCAGTGACTGCATATCTTGCCGCCAATGTTTTGATATTTACTGCTCCTTTCAAAGCCCTGGCAGAAACGTGTGAGGTTGATAACTCCTTTTTCAACATGCCTTTACTGCCATTTGTAGCCCTTATTGGTGCCACAGTTGGAGGTATATTTTTACTTATCGTTGTCTTTAGTTCTGGTCCATCATGGCATGTAAGACTGTGTGCTTTGCAAATGAACATACAATGATACAAACACAGTCAGCAATTGATATTTCATTGTCTAAACTAGATTTGATGTGCTTGAAGAAATTGTTAGTCCTAAAATACCCAGACTTAGATTCCAAGATATCATGAACCGATATTCTAGATGGCTAACTTACAAAGTTACAAAATATGTCTCAGTTCACAGAAGCCTAGAAATAAGATAGCTGTTTTCAGTTTGGAATACCAATTTGTAACTGGATGATGGAAACATACAATTTTCCCCTTCTAAACACTGATCCATTCTGAGTAGTCTATCTAACTAATGAAAATGAACTTTCCATATCTTGTTCTACATTATGTCAGATTTACTCTTTGGAAAATGATGCGATGCAGATATCCATGAAAATTTCATTAAAAACCATGTTGCACATGCTATTATTTCCCTAATAATTCATAACTTGTACCTCAGGATTGCTTGCACGGCAGAGGAGAGGGGAATTGCAACGACTGAACGAGCAGCTGCGCCAGATTAATGCTGCTCTAAGAAGGCAGGCTAAGATAGAGTCAGATGCCCCCAGCCTGAGTTATGCTCCTGTTGTTGGTAGAATATCAGAGAATGAAGTGATTGTTGATCCAGGAAAGGAAAAGTTGATTTCTCGATTGAAGAGTGGGAAGAATTTTTTAAGAAATCAAGAACCCGAGAAGGCTTTTCTAGAGTTTAAGACGGCCCTGGAGCTTGCTCAGAGTCTAAAGGATCCTATTGAAGAGAAGAAAGCTGCCAGGGGTTTAGGTCTGTATCTCTCTGTTTACCCATCTTGTCTCCATCTCCGATTTAGTATTATATAATTATTACAGTTTAAGCCAAACCAAGTGGCAAAAGAGGAATAAGGATTATGATACCTTATGGCATTGCGTTGAATCTGTGTGCATCAAGCTTTTAGATGCTTGCTCAAAGCAGTGCTTCCATTGGGAACCATATATTTAGTAATGAAGAAATCCCAAATTGTTTATGAATATTAAGTGGCAGTGCCAAAGCATAAAGGAATGAAATCATAAAACCTTTAAACTTGTATTTTTTTAGAGAATTATGCACTCTATTGAAGCCTAAAATTTTCTTTTCTTATTGCTTTGTTTCCATAAAGGTTACTATAAATTATAATAGTCTAGAACTTTGTTTTATTCAGGTGCCTCATTGCAAAGGCAAGGCAAATATCGAGAAGCCATTAAATATCACTCAATGGTTTTAGCAATCTCTGAGCAAGGAGAGGAGTCTGGAAACACAGAAGCTTATGGAGCAATTGCCGATTGCTACACTGAGCTTGGAGACCTTGAGAAAGCAGGGAAATTCTATGACAAATATATTGCTAGGTTGGAAACAGACTGATGAAGCTGCATAATATTCCTATAGTTCTTTCTGCCTTTAATGTAACTCTAAATGGTTGTAGAGATTGCAGGCATCTTGCGGATATATCCTTTCCTTTCTCCCTTTTTCTCCCGTTGTTATTTGCAGTCTTGCAGGTAATGAAATTGTGAATTTAACAATGATTTGGTTGGATCATGCATTTTAACTCTTCTGTTTCTTCCAATTACTAATCCTACCTATACATCATGATTATTAACCATAAATATGGAGAGTAACCATACAAATATTCCTTTATAAAAAAAACTCCACCTCTAAATATGTAAAAGTAGAGCTCAAGAGAAATCTGCAAATATGCTTTTATATATCCACTGGGAGAGCAACCGTTTGAAATATATAGGTGAAAATACATTAAGAAGCTTCCTAGACGTTTAGAAACTCAAATAAAATCTTGAGGAAATATGTAAGATTGATACAATCGGCAAACATATGCTATTAGATAAAAGCAGGGCTAAAAAAGGGAAGATACATTAAAAAAGCCTCCTATTTAGAACTCAAATAAAACCTGCAAATGCATGAAATAAGGATGATATTACCACACAAACTCTTTTTTTTTTTTTTTTTACTGATAGTACATTAACTGCTGGGCAGCAGCAACATTCTGGAACCCACCATCATATATAGCCTGGCTTGCTCCAGCAGCACCCACTCCCATTGCTGCCTGCTTGAGAGGATGCTGTCCCTGAGGATGCATTAGGGCATGAATGCCACCCATTTTGTTCATGGCAAGTTGCCGCTCATAAGCTAAAAGGTCAGTGGCTGAAAGGCCGAGTAAAGGTGCAACTGCAGGTGGGGGAAGTGGATTTGAACTTGTCCCTGCTGGTGTAGGCTTGCTCCCCCAAGAGCACTACACAAACAAATTAAAGATGTCAATTTCTCATTATCCAAGGAATTAAAAAAATGAAAAGTTGGAACCACAATTACAAGATTTCTAGACAATCAAGATTGAATCTAAGAACACCGATCATCCCTAACAATCATCCAACTCATTCTATGGCTCATTTTAGGATACTAGTGTCAATGATTCAATGAACATAATAACCTATGCAAAGAATTTCCAAAACATCCTCCTCCAAAGACGTTAAAAATACACATTATGTTATATATTTATATCTCTCAAATACAGATGACTTTTGACTAAAAGCAGAGAACAAACCTTTATTTGCTTGCCACATAGAAATGACTGAGTGTTCCCCATCTGAATAGCCAAAGCTGCCTCAGCATGAGTACTGTATCTCACAAAGCCAAAGCCTTTATCACGCTGGACCCGAACCTCCTCAATCACCCCAGTAGCAAGAGCATGGAAGTGACGGTGGAGTTCAAGTTGGGTGACCTGCAGGAATGAAAAATAATTGGTTTTATTGGAGAATCTAACATGTTCCTTTACAGTACAAAGTAACTGGAGCTTTCAGAACACAAGACCAACTCTAACAAGCACTAAAAACTTTATCAGAAGACGAGAATTCTCAGGGTCAAAATACTGGAAACTTTTTACTCTAGGTGGTTCAAACTCATACCATCTATGGTTGAAAAGCTTGAATTGATAGGTAAAATTTGAGTATTCTACATACACCTAGAAATATAAGATTTCCTATAAGTGATAAAGAAATGCCCATTTCACTTGTCCTATGTAAAAGTAAGCTCATCAATCATAATGCTTTGTAAAGTATAACTTGCATGTGCAAAATAATAAATAGAAGAGATGTTGGAGATAGTTACTTGCCTCTGGAGCAAGATTGCCCACGTAAACAGTAGTATATTGAGGATTAATCTCAGGAGCCTCAATATTGGTTGTCTCTTTACCATCCTCTGCATTCCAAGGTAATAGATGTAAGTTTATTTCCCATTTGGCACAAATTTAAAGATCTATAAAAAGTTAAATAAAAATAATAAAGTACTAATAGTTATGAGGTTTGCATTGAACAATGTAATACTTATCGTGAATGTTTGAATTTTTGAAGAAAAGAGAATGACTTGCGGCAACAGATGCACCTGATGAGTCATTGGTTAGTTCCACCACACTTTTGGCATCAGAGCTCTGCTTGTCATCGTTGCTACCAGCACCCTTTGCTGCCCAGTTACAACGAATCTGCCGACTGCCAAGCCACTTTCCTAGAAAAATAAATCAAAAGCACAACTGAATTTTTACTGCAATATCGAATAACAGCAATTCTTGCAAGTGATAATTCATCTAAAAAATTAGTACTAAATACAATTCGTCCAGCTCAGCCACAATCATTTAATGAATCAATACTCTACACATGGTGATTTTACAGAAAATTAATGAAAGAATAACATAAGAAAAAGAAAGGGAATTTTTTTTTTAGATTACTATTTCAGCAACCTATTAAGATTACTCCAAAGCATGAAGGATATGAAATAAAAATTTTGAAGCTAAAAATCACAGCTTTACTTGATGAGCTAAAAACTGCGACTAATGAAGATAACAAAAGTACATGTAGAGAGTAAAAAACATCAATCTTACCACTTAAGTCATTAATTGCACCTTGTGCTTCCTGAACAGAGGAAAAAAAAAAAGTCAACATAGATGAAACAACATTATAATAGAAGAGAAACACAAAGAGCCACCAAAAACTTAACCGAGGAACAGTACCTGCTGGTTGCGGAATGAAACAAACCCAAATCCTCTTGAACGCCCAGTTTTCTGATCCCACATAACTCTTGCATCCCTGAAATCAGTAAAGGCATCAGATTTGTTATTCATTGTCACACCAATAGATCAATACTGTATCGACGGAACATGAACACATTAATCAAGGTTTACTAGCTAATAAATTTGCAATTCTGATAGTTTAGGCATTTACTTTTAATAAGTTACAACACTGTCAACACATGCATTTACTGAAATCAAGATCAAAAAGAGAAGACGCTTACGAGCAACTGGGATAGACAGAAAAGCATGCAAACAGCATTGCATCAGTAACCTCAGGACTGAGATCCCCAACAAAAATGTTAAAGTGACCTGCACAGATTATGATACTATCAAACAGTTTAATTATAAAAATAATTGCCAGCACATCATAAATATTTTAGAGCAAACTTTTGCAGACCAAAACATGAGCAAACCTGATGTATCCTCTCTCTGACCACTAGCATATGCCCAATTGACCTTGATAGGCTGTCCAAATCTGCAGATTACATGATATGATGGAAATGCACACTCAAAACAAAGTAAGAGGAAAACATAAAAAGTTAATACTTACAAATGCCTTCCATTTAGAGACAATATAGCAAGAGCAGCTGATCTGCGATCGAAGTAGTGGATGAATCCATATGATGACTGCTTAAGTAGAGTGTGGAACAAAATACATGTCAATCATATGGCAATCAATAGGCTAAAGGAAACTGAGAAAAAACTAAGTAATGAAAGTTAATCATTGCACAGTCAGAGCATCCTCACAGTTTCATATGGGGAAAAAAGATGCAACATTGAAAATAATACCTTTTCCTTTCTGATAAGCTTGCAACCTTCAACAGGACCAGTACTTGCAAAAACCTCTTGAAGTAGCGGTTCCGTCACTTGTGAATGGATGTTTCCCACATACCTGCAGTTTCTCAAAAATAAAAATAAAAACTAGAAGTTTTAAAAGAAGAAATAAAAAAAACAAATAAAAGGCTATAAGTAACTTTCTGAGTTGTTAGAAAGATGCAAGAACATACAAATATCTATCACATTCCCAAAACCATTTAACTATCGATTAAAGGAGCCATTAGCTTAAAATTTTGCACCAAGGATAGTGGCAACATTTTCAATCACCAGATTCATGAAGGAAAGTGTCTCCAATGTATATAGTCATAAGCATAATAGCAACTAGGGTAGTTGCTTAAGCAAGAAGGGGAAATAACAGACGCACAAAATACAAAAGAAACAAAAAGGAAAAAGAAAAAGAAAACAAATCTAGGCAAACACTCACACACTGCGGCAAGTACTTGGATCAAAACCAGGAGGCAGATTTCCACTTGGAATTGGCTCTATCTGCAAAATAAAAAAATAAAAAAGAGAATAAAAAGAGGGGAAAAGAAGAAACGATGTACAAAAAAAGTCCCTTCCAACTAAACCAAATTCTAAAGCGTTCAAATCCAGGAAAGAAGATGATTTTATGAGGTATCCAACACTCAACCTAGAAAAAACAAACAAGATGCTAACTACAGCCATCAGCAATGAGAGCATCACTTCTCCAACCTCTTTGAAAACACTTTCCACTTAAAGACAAAATAGACAATATATTTTCTTGCTTTTACTATGATCTCTTTTTTTCCCCTTTGGTTTTTCAGTGACAATGAGACCAAAATATTCTGCCTCATCTAAATAAGACATACTTTTAGCAGAACAGTAGTCTGCAGGTCAGAGTAAATTCAAGGATAATGCAGCTCAAAATTCTTTTGAACTCCCTCCTCCAAATTGAAAAACAAGTCTATATCTTTCTACGCCATTCAAACAAAAAGGTCTCCCGGAAATGTAACTCCGACAAAAGGAAAATGCATTGAAAGTACCATATACTTTATAAATTTGCTTCATGCTTTTATATTCGAGCACTATAAACCTTAGGGCAGAGCATATCTCGGTTATAACCGAGATAACCGACCAAACCCAATTCGGTTAAAACGGGTCGGTTAAGTCTGTTTCGGTTAATGTTATGAGTAACCGAACCGACCGAATTAACCGACCTTTAATATTATATTTATATATTTTTAAATATAATTATAATATAATTATATATATATATATAAATTTATCCAAATGTACCAAACCCAGCCCAAATACCCAAACCCAATAAATTTAATAAACCCATTAATTACCCAAATCCAACCAAACAATACCCAAACTCAACCCATTAGCCATTAACCGAAATAACCGAATTAACCGACAAAACCGACCGAATAAAATCGGTTCGGTTAGGTGGTTTCACTGTGCAATTCGGTCGGTTTTCGATTTTTTTTTTTACCGAACAGACCGACTGCTCTGCCCTAATAAACCTAAAGAGTCCCACAATGAAATTCAGGAACCATGTTTTATGCTCCAACACTTGAAACGAGAGAGAGAGAGAGAGAGAGAGAGAGATAAATTGCACATTTTTACCCAATATTTGCAAACAAGAGATACAAATAGATAGATAGATACATATAAACATAGACAAATAGACTGATTGATTGATTGAGTGTGTACAAGAGAGATGGCAACTAAGTGTTACCTGAACACATTCAATCATTTCTCAACATTTGCAAAACAACAAGAAGATTTCGATTAGCAGTGAACCAACTAAACCAAAGTGGTGAGAAACACAAGTAAATGAGAAAGAAAACACCAAAGCAAACCTACTAGCTTGACGGTTGCAACTTCATATAAGAGAAATAACAACAGTGGAATTTCATGCAATGAAAATGTAAAATATTAAGAAACAAAACAATCTCTCATCAAATTTAACCCAAAACAATGAGCTTCATTTACACCAAAAGCATGTTAAAGACACCGACATTCTGAAACCAAATTCAACTTTCCGAACAATAAAGCAGGAAAAAAAACTGATAAATAAAAATAAAAAAAAATCAAATTCAAAGCCCTGAAAACAACAAAATAGAAACAAAATCCACCGAATTCAAGCAAAACCCATGAAAAAAACTTATATATCAAAAGCTAAATAATTACCGCATAAAATTACCAAACTAACCTAGCTCTACCAACCAATCACAAAGAAGAAACAAAACACGAGCTCGAAGATTAAAACACGATTACAAAAAAAAAAATCCAACAAATCATTCCTAAAAACCGGATGAAAAACTCGTAGATGATCGACCAAAAGAGAAATTGACGAAAAATTAAAGAGATAAGAAAGACAAAAGAGAGGAAAACCTGAGGAGGAGCTAAGATGCCTGGGTGATAGAGAGAATGTTGTTGGAGGAGAGCTTGTTGCATCAAGGCTTGTTGCTGTTGCTTCAGCCTCTGGTGCTGCATTTTTCTCGGCGATTGTCTAGGGGAAATTAATCGGGGTGTTTGGGTTCCAAGAAAATTAAGCTTTTTTACCCTTTTTCTCCTTTGCTAGGGTTCAAAGTACGGGATGCCTCGAGAAAGTGAGAGAGGAACAGAAAAATGAAAATGAAAAGAGGAAAACTGGAAAAGAGAAAGAGGCCCCTAAAGAGAGAGAGGAATAATAACGAGTGGCTCCAAAAAAGTATTTATAGCGGGATTATTATTGAGGGAAGGAAAAAGAGAAAGTTATTTCTTAATGCTACTTATCTTTGTCAATGACAAATGAAAAAATGCCACGTGCGAACATATCTTAGAATATTGACTTCTATTTCTTTTGGGTCGAAAGGTTATTATATATGTTATTTACAACAAAATCGATGTCCAAAACCAAAAGGGAAAGTAAAACTGGACAAGCTTAGGAAAGTACAAAAACTTCGGCCCAATGGGCAGAAAATGGGCTTTAGTGAGAAAAC